>JAPDPK010000014.1:0-9410629 GCA_031772115.1 Heritiera littoralis
CTATTGAGAGGTATATATTCAAGTGTTATATGTTTTAGTATCTTAATTTCAAATAGTATTTTTGCTAATTATCTTTGTTTTTAAACTTCATCTAAATAGGTTTCTTCTTACGCTTAAGTCTTATGTGCGCAATAGAGCTCTTCCAGAGGGTTCAATTGCAGAAGGATACTTAGCAAATGAATGCATAACATTTTGTTCAAGATACTTTAATGGGATAGAGACTATTTTTAATCGGCCTATTCGAAATGATGACAAGAATCCCCTTGTTGAGGAGGAAGAGTCTATTCTTTCTGCTGAGGAAGGCCATCGGGGAGGAAAAAACATAAAGGTTTTAATTTCAACAAGCGTAAAAGGGTCTCACGCTTTACACTTGATAAGCAAACTTTGGTACAAGGACATCGATATGTGCTATTTAATTCGGATGAGGTTGCACCGTTTCTAAAGTAAGAAAATATATCTTTATAAGTTTCTATTTGATAATTTTCTTCTCTATTATATTTTAGACTCTTCTAAGAATTTTTTATGTAGGAAACATGAGCAACTTATTAAAAGGCGTAATCGTTCTTGTCGTCTCACTCCATATGAGATACAAAAGTTGCAAAGTGAAACTTTTCATGATTGGTTTCGTGATCATGTAAGTGTTGCATCATGGCTTGGAATATGTATTTATAGTTTTTATTGTTATAGTTATTTTAACCAATTATGAAATTACTTAGGTTGCACATTTGGATCAACAAGGAAGTGCAAACATCACAGATCAACTCCAATTGCTTGCTCGTGGCCCAACAGATACAATTAGGAAATACACTGGTTATATTGTTAATGGTTTTAGATTTCATACCAAGGCACGTGAGAGATACTTGAAAACTTAAAACAGTGGGGTTGTTGTAACAAGTAAGATGATGAGTTATGCAAGTGCAAGAGATACACAGTCTACTGAAGGGGAAGTTAACTATTATGGGGTTTTAACAGATATCATTCAATTGAATTATTCTAGTAGATATAAGGTTGTGTTATTTAAATGTGATTGGGTTGACATAAATAAAGGTTGCAAGACAGATAAGTTTGGTTTCACTTTTGTCAATTTTTCACACCTAGTTTATAGTGGAACTAATTTGGTTCATGATCCTTTTGTCTTGGCATCACAAGCGAAGAAAGTTTTTTATATTAAGGATGAAAGACATAAAGGTTGGGTTCTTGTCAAGCATGCAAAACTTAGAGATGTTTTTGATATGGGTGATGAATCATCCTCAAGTAGAGATCAAGGAAATGAAGAAATTCATGTTGAATTTGATGAAACTTATAATGCTTCAAATTGGGTTAGAAGTGAAGTTGATGATGGAGTGGAGGTCACATCAGAGATGGAAAAATTTGAAGATGATTCGATAGATGAACACAACAGGGAGGACATTTTTTAGTTCTATTTAATAGAGTAACTTTATATAATGAATTTGCATTATAAAACATTTGTTGATTTATATTCTTTAAGCCATCTTACTTTTGAGTAAAATGCTTCATAAGTCCCTTAATTTCAATGAAGATTCATTTTGATATTTAATATTTTGATTGCTGCATTAATATTCATTCATTAATTAATACATGTTACATTTTATATTGTACTTATTATTTTTGTGTGTTATTAGACTTGAAATGGCAAAGCGTAAAAGATTGAATATCAGCAGAGTAAATCGACTCTCTAGCTCTCAATTACAAGCACAATCTGAAGAACAACAGGTGTCACTTGAACCAAAGCCTTCGCAGCATGATGAAAATCAAGTTGAACAAGTGGAACGTAATTCGGGTATTGAAACATAAAAATTTGTTAGTATAAATCTTTAAGCTTTATAATCTTGCACATTGTAATTATTTATGAATTTAATATATATTTGCATGTAATTTTTCTATGTAGCTAATGCTCCTCGTAAAAAAACTCGAGGTCCCACACGTATGGCTGATATTTGGGATTTGGAAGAAGGAGAGCATGTTGTTGTTAAAGTGAATGAAGATGCTGTGCCAATTGGTGATGAATCTTGCTCTTTAACACGATTCATTAGTAGTATGGTGAGAATGCCTAGCTTTGCTCCCATTGATTATAAAAATTGGCATGACATGTTAGATGATAAGAAGGAAGAAATGTGGAAAACATTAGAGGTATCAAACATATTTACTTGTTAGTTAATTGTTTCTAAAGTGTTATTTATATGCATTGACATTTTATTTTCGTTTTACTTTATCAAATTGTAGTTGAAGTTTGGATTTCACAAACTTGATTCTGATGAGCCTGTTGATGAAGAAACAATGAAAAGAATTAAGTCTTGGGCAATAACAAACATGAGTGGTAAGTGGAGGCAATGGAAGAATGAATTGAAGTCTAAATTTTATGATGAACACAAGACACTAGAGGAAATGGCTGCAAAGGTTGATGATTCTCGAGTAGACAAAAATCAATTTCTATTTCTTGCTAGACATTGGTCAACTGATGAAGCGAAGGTATATGTTTACAAAATATGATATTAACTTTGTTTTAATATTAGGAAATGACAATGAACATTTATGTTTTCATTTATTTTTAAAGGAACAAAGTGAAACAAACAGAACCAATCGCTCAAAATTAGTTGAGCCTCATTGCACGGGAACAAAAACCTTCTCAAGGATCATCCAAACTATGGTACATATATTAACTTTCTTTCTTGGACTAATATTATATGAAATATATTTTTTACTCGTGTAGTTTTATCATCTAAATATTTAATGTTAAACTTTTGTAGACCAAAGAAGCTAATGGAATTCCACCATCACGTGCTGAGATGTATATTCATTCTCGTACATGAAAGGATGGAACTGTTGTAAATGACAAGGCAGCTGAAATTGTGGTATTTATTTTATTTTATACTTGTTTGTGCTTATGTTTAATTTATTGCATATTGCACTAAATTTATGTTTACATTTTAGGAACTCATGAAAAAGGCTTAAGTGAAACTAGTTCTCAGAATTCTCAAGGGATTTCATGGAAAGATGATGTCTATTCAAGAGTTAAAGGGCCAGAGAAAAAAGGGCATCTTCGCTCTATGGGGTCGATATCTTCTATTTCATCTAATAAATCTAGTCAATGTTCTCAATCAGTGCAGCCTAACGATGAGGTGCAAGAGTTGAAGGCTGAAGTCCAAGAGTTAAAACAAACTTTGAGTAATGTCTTGGATTTACTTCAAGGCCAACATCATGATGGGAATGTAGATGTCTTGAACACTATTAGTTGCTTGGTGAACAAAGAGGTATATGTTACAGCTATTTTACTATTGTACATACATGTGTGTGTAATTTTGTTTAGGATTATGAATATTGGATTTTTTATTTTTCTTTGCAATTATTTTTAGGTACCTAATGCTAGTAATACACCTGGAATCTCACAAGGTGAAAACAATTAGTCTTTAAATTCAAATCATCGACTTAATCAAGATGAACATGGTAAACTCCTCATCACATGATAAATTCTTAGTTAATTTTTTTTTTCTTTTAAACTTATCTGATCTTTATCAATTGTTAATTATTTAATTTCGCTTGAAACTAAAAGAAGAAATTAGTTAGAGCATTTAGTTGCCTTGCATATATATATTATATATATATATATAAATTATAAATTGCTTGGTAGTATAATGCTTTGCCAATATCCTTGTGAGTTGTATCTACTTTGCTCTTATAGGCATGTAACATGCTTTCTTGCCTGCGACCAATATAATGCTTTCCAATATATATTGCTTAATAGTCTAAACTAAAAGAAGAAATTATAAATTGCTTGGTAGTATAATTCTTTGCCAATATCCTTGTGAGTTGTATCTGCTTTGCTATTACGGGCATGTAAACATACTTTCCTACCTGCAGCCTTTGAAGTAAAGAGCTATGATACATATTAGGCAATGCAAATATTGAGATCAACATAACATGTCCTAATTAAATCTAGCTTTTGAGGAATTCTGTTTTCTTTGATGTTCTTATTTCCCAACAACATCTCGTCCTGCTTTGCTTGTTGTTGTTTTGTTTTTGCTCATTTGATATGATCTAATCCTAAGCTGTTATCATGTCTCTAATTTGCTACTGATTTGGAGTCATTTTTTTCAGCATTGTGCTCTATTTATTGTTGTCTTGCTTTGCCATTCTTTTTCTGGAGGGAGTTTTTTTTTTAACTTAGGCATTTCATTATTAAATTTTGCTTGTTTGATAGGCTATACCTCTTTGATATATTTTCTTTGGGTTTAGTGGCTTTCAAAACTACTATTGAGAAACTGTTTTGTTTGTCTTGCTCTTCTAGGTAATCTAAATGAAAAAAATATTTTGCCTAGTAAAAAAAAAGAGGTTAAGTTTATGTTTTTTTTGTATGTATTTATAGTTTTTTGTTTAACACACTTTGCTAACCTTTTGTTGTTATGAACATTGTAATATTTTAGTATTTAGAGTACTGTTGTACAAATACTTTTTAGATTTATTTGAATTTTTTATGTTATTAACTTAAATATCTATTTTTTTTATGCAGATGTTCCATAAAAGCACATGATGAGATGATTTACCTTGGGACAATTGTCTATTTACTTAAAGTATTATGTTTATAGACATTCAATAATATTTGTTTTCATCTAGACTTAGTACAATATTTTTAGTTCTTGTCTTGATCTTATTTTTTAGATTCTAAAAAATTTGGTTGTAGTTTTATTTTAAATGTTATTAAATATTTTGAACTTTTATTTTGGTACTTTTATTTTACATGAATATATACCGGATTAGTATTATAAATAAATATTAATAATTAAAATATAATTTAAAGAGATACTTTTATTAGTGCTTTAATATTTATACCAACGGCACTGTTGCAATATTCGAGGCTATACCAACTATACTAGATTGTTAGATAAATATGATATTGACCGTTAGTATAGATTAAAAACACAGGACTATACCAACAAGCAGCAACCGTCGCTAAAAATGTTGCATTAGATTGATCGTCGGTATAAGTAAGGAAGCTATACCAATAGTTATAGTTTTACTGACGGAGCCAAATCAGTGGCATATTCTTATGACTAATTCTGACGGTCTAGACTGTTGGTATAGGTAAGGAAGCTATACCAATGGTTTTGGATTTACTAAAACCATCGGTATATTCTTACTACTTATTCTAACAGTCTAGATCGTCAGTATATAGAAAGGAGCTATGCCGATGGGTATGGATTTACAAATGAACTTAAACCATTGGTATAATTCTCATACTTATTCCAACGATTAAAAATCCGTCAGAATAGGTCTATACCGACAAGATATATACCAACGGCTAAAAAACTGTCGAAATAAATATTTTGACCGTTGGTATAGGGTCGAATGAACTATAGCAATGATTTTTTGGGTTTTAGTGACATTTTTTTTAGCGTCAGTATATGGCAGTTTTCTTGTAGTGTGCATTACGGAAATATGTAGTTTTTCTCATGGTATTAACTGTTTGAACTACACAAGATCAATGCAAGTTTTACGCAAAATCCCATATAAATAATTACAGTATAATTCCGTATTAGAGATTCTAACCCTTCTTAATATTATAAAATTATAGAAAGAACACAAGGAGAGAGAGCAAGAAGAGAGATTTTCTCTTATTCTTCAAGTGTGTGCTCAATACATGGATGGTGAGCCTCTATTTATAGGTTTACAAATATATGAATAAAGAGGGAAGATGAATAGTTACAAACTTAATGAAAGGATAGTTACAAACTTAATGAAGGGATAGTTACAAACTTAATGAAGGGGAAGTTATGAAAAGTATGAGGGATGAATGGACATCCATATTTATGACTATTCATAACACTCCCCCTTGGATGTCCATTACTAAAGAATATGCCTCATTAAAACCTTACTAGGAAAAACCCTGTGGGACAAAAACCTAGTGAAGGAAAAAGAGTACATTATTCTTCAAAATACACATGAGATGCTGCCTCATTAAAAACCTTACCAGGAAAACCCAGTGGGACAAAACCATGGTTAAGGAAAAAAGAGTACAGCATGTATTTACTCTCCCTCATGATTATATCATTTGAGATCTCTGAGTCGACGCAATCAAACATTGTGGACTAACTTCTCAAATGTAGTGGTAGGAAGCGCCTTTGTTAATAAATCTGCCAAATTTTCACTTGAACGGATTTGTTGAACATTTATATCACTATTCTTCTGAAGGTCATGAGTGAAAAAGAACTTTAGTGAAATGTGTTTTGTTCTATCACCTTTGATATATCCTTCCTTCAGTTGGGCGATGCATGCTGCATTATCCTCATATAAGATCGTTGGTGCCTCTTTTCTTGAAGATAAACCACAAGCTCCTCGTATGTGCTGAATTACAAACCTTAACCATACACATTCACGACTAGCCTCATGTATTGCCAAAATTTCAGCATGATTAGAAGATGTGGCTACTATAGTTTGTTTCATGGAACGCCATGAAATGGCAGTGCCACCACATGTGAATACATATCCAATTTGTGATCGAGCATTATGAGGATCAGATAGGTACCCTGCATCTGTAAAACCAATCAAATCTGTTTTGGGTAGCTTAGGAAAATACAAACCCATATCCTTTGTACCTTGTAGGTAACGAAGTACATGTTTAATCCCATTCCAATGCCTTCGGGTTGGACAAGAGCTATATCTCGCTAATAAGTTAACAGAGAATGATATATCAGTTCGTGTATAACTAGCGAGATCCATTAGTGCTCCAATTGCACTCAAGTATGGTACTTCAGGACCAAGAATCCCCTCATCATTTTCCCTAGGTCGAAACGGGTCTTTATTTACATCAAGTGACCTTACAACCATTGGGGTGCTCAACGGATGTGCTTTGTCCATATAAAATCGTTTTAGCACCTTTTCTATATAAGTTGTTTGATGCACAAGAATCCTATCCTTTAAATGTTCTATCTGTAACCCAGACAAAATTTTGTCTTTCCAAGATCTTTCATCTCAAATTCTCTCTTCAAGTACTCTACTGCCTTTGAAATCTCTTCAGGAGTTCTAATGATATTCAGATCATCAACATATACTGCAATGATAACAAACTCAAATCTAGATCTCTTTATAAAAATGCATGGGCAAACGGGATCATTCTTATATCCCTCATTTAACAAATATTCACTAAGGCGGTTATACCACATGCGACCAGATTGTTTTAATCCATATAGAAATCTGTTTAATTTGATTGAGTAATGTTCTCGGGAACTAGAATAACATTCTTCTGGCAGTTTAAATCCTTCTAGAAGTTTCATATAAATGTCATTATCAAGTGGGCCATACAAATAGGCTGTAACGACATCCATTAGACGCAAATCAAGTCCCTCTTTTATTGTCAGACTAATTAGAAATCGAAAAGTAGTCACATCCACCACAGGGGAGTATGTCTCTTCATAATCAATACCAGGTCTTTGCGAAAAATCTTGTGCAACTAGACGTGCTTTATGTCTCACAATTTCACCTTTTTCATTTCGTTTTTGCACAAAGACCCATTTGTAGCCCACTGGTTTTACACCATTAGGTGTATGGACTACTGGTCCAAAAACATTTCTCTTTTCAAGAGATTTCAATTCTGCCTCAATTGCGTCTTTCCATTTTGGCCAATCATGTCTATGCTTACATTCTTCAATAGACTTTGGTTCAAGATCCTCATCATCATCCATAACATCTAGCGCTACATTGTATACAAAAACATCATCGACGTCGATTTTGTTTCGGTTTCATATTTTTCTTGACATGACATAATTTATCGAGATCTCTTCATTTTTAGTAATTTCAGGTATCTGACTTTCTTTTGGAATTATAATTTTAGTCATGTCTAAGGGCTCTTCTGTAAACTCTTCTGGAGTTACAATTTCCTCGACCTGGCCATCTTGAATCTTTACTCCCTTTTTTTTTCGAGGATTCTTATCTTTGGAACCAACTGATCTACCACGCTTCAGGCGTTCTTTAGATTCATTGGCAACAAAAGGTTGTCCTTTTAGGACATCAATTTTAATTGGAGCATTAATAGCTGGTAAATGTGACTTTGTCACTCTCTTTGGGTCAGTAAATGCATCTGGCAATTGATTTGCTAAACTTTGTAAATGAATTATCTTTTGAACTTCCAGTTCGCATTGTTTTGTACGAGGATCAAGATGAGAAAATGATAATTCATTCCAACTTATCTCTTTTTTCAGCTGCCTATTTTCTCCCCCTAAGGTTGGGAAGACTGATTCATCAAAATGACAACCAGCAAATCTAGCTGTAAATAAATCCCCTGTTAATGGTTCTAAATATTTAATTATAGATGGGGATTCATATCCAACATATATTCCCAACCTCCTTTGAGGACCCATCTTAGTACGTTGTGGTGGAGGAATTGGAACATATACAGCACATCCAAAAATTCTTAGATGGGAAATATTTGGTTCCTGACCAAAAACCAATTGTAAAGGGGAGGACTTATGATAACTTGATGGCCTGATGCGAATTAGTGCTGCCGCATGTAAAATAGCATGACCCCAAGCAGAAATTGGGAGTTTTGATTCCATTAGTAATGGCCTTGCAATCAATTGAAGACGCTTAATAAATGATTCTGCAAGGCCATTTTGTGTATGAACATGTGCTATAGGATGTTCAATACTTATCCTAATAGACATACAATAATCATTGAAAGTTTGGGAAGTAAATTCACCAGCATTGTCAAGACGAATTGTCTTGATAGGATAATTTGGAAAATGTGCTCGTAATCTAATTAATTGAGCAAGTAACCTCGCAAACGCCAGGTTGCGAGTTGATAATAAAGATACATGTGACCACCTAGTTGATGCATCAATTAAAACCATAAAATATCTAAAAGGTCCACTTGGTGGATGTACTGGTCCACATATATCACCTTGTATTCGTTCCAGAAAAGTAAGGGATTCAATCCCTATCTTAGCTGGTGATGGTCGAACAATTAACTTGCCTTGAGAACAAGCAGCACATGGGAAATCTTTCGATTGAAGAATCTGCTGGCTGTTCAATGGATGTCCACATGAATTCTCAACTATTCTTCGCATCATTATCGATTCGGGATGGCCTAACCGGTCATGCCAAACAACAAAGTTACTGTGATCTGTAAGCTTTTGGTTAATGACCACATTTGTTTCAATTGTTTTAATTCTTGTGTAGTACAAACCGGAGGAAAAGGCCGGTAATTTTTCTAATACAATTTTATTACCCAAGATTATACTTGTAATGTGAAGGTACTCAATTTCCCCTTCACTTGTTGTCTCAATATGATATCCATTTCGGCGGTTATCCTTAAAACTCAATAAATTTCTTTGAGACTTGGGAGAGTATAATGCTTCATGAATTTCAAATTTTGTTCCTCCAGGCAAGAATATGTTAGCTCTTCGGGAGCCTTCTATCAATTTTGCACTACCCGATATAGCACTATCTTGCATTATCAAATAAGAAAAATATTTCTTATTCTTTAATATAGTGTGTGTAGTGGCACTATTTGCAAGACATTTATCTCCACCACTCATCGCAAATCGAACCAGGAGAGTATCTATGTTCTTCATTGAAAAATAAGAAATATATAACCAGATTAATATCTCATAAATAACCAAAACATAATGAAACATCTAAACATGACAAATACTTAATAATTAGAATCCTATTAATAAGAAGCATGCTTAAAATAAAGTCCAATGACATCTAAGTAAGATCTAAGAACTTTATTTTTGGACACTCTCATTTCCAATCAAATGGTCAATTTTTCCTTCAGGGTGTGAGAAAAAATCAGCAACATCTAGATGAGTGGCATCAACATAACCATAATCAAAATCATCATCTCCACAAACAAAATTTGTCTCATCTTTTCCATCATCACTAGCAAAATTAGTCTCTATCTTCTTCCCTTTATCTTTTAGTGATTGTTGATAGAGCTCGATAAGATGTTTTGGCGTACGACAGGTACGTGACCAATGGCCTTTGCCTCCACAACGATACCACAAATTCTCCACGACCTTTTTGTCTTTCCCACTTTTATCTTTGCGTTTTCCATCCTTATGTTCCCACTTCTGGTAGGTATATGTGTTTTTGAAATGACCACCTCGACGATTATTACGTCCACGTCCACGTCCATGACCCCGGCCATGACCACTGGCATGACCTCTGTTTTTTTCATTATATGTTGCTGCATTCACTGCAGGGAATGGAGCAGATCCAGTTGGACGGGCTTCATGATTTTTCATCAATAGCTCATTATTTTGCTCAGCCACAAGGAGGCATGAAATCAGTTCAGAGTACTTCTTAAAACCTTTTTCACGATATTGCTGCTGCAGGAGCATATTCGATGCATGAAAGGTGGAGAATGTTTTTTCTAACATATCCTCATCAGTGATCTTTTCTCCACATAACTTTAATTGAGAACTGATTCTAAACATAGCTGAGTTATATTCACTTACAGATTTAAAATCTTGTAATCTCAGATGCATCCAATAATAACGAGCTTTAGGGAGTATCACAGTTTTCTGGTGGTCATATCTTTCCTTTAGACTAGTCCAAAGAATAAGTGGGTCTTTAATAGTCAGATATTCGATTTTAAGTCCCTCGTGGAGGTGATGACGAAGAAAAATCATTGCTTTAGCCTTATCTTGACTAGATGCTTTGTTCCCTTCTTTGATGGTATCACCGAGACCATTTGCATCTAGATGAATTTCAGCATCTAACACCCATGATAAATAGTTCTTTCCCGTAATGTCAAGAGCCACAAATTCGAGTTTTGCAAGGTTTGACATTATGAACTATCACAAGTATATTTAATAAGTTAGGAGAAAATAATTAACAAAAATTCAACAACTGGATAATTACGGAGGAGCTAAATAAAAATAGTTTCATTCCCGTAAAAGAAGAGATAGATAATTGTGATTGAAGGCCTATTCTCCAAATCTCTCACGGGTTTTTAGAGTCTCGTGCTGATAACATATTATAAAATTATAGAAAGAACACAAGGAGAGAGAGCAAGAAGAGAGATTTTCTCTTATTCTTCAAGTGTGTGCTCAATACATGGATGGTGAGCCTCTATTTATAGGTTTTACAAATATATGAATAAAGAGGGAAGATGAATAGTTACAAACTTAATTAAGGGAAAGTTATAAACTTAATGAAGGGATAGTTACAAACTTAATGAAGGGATAGTTACAAACTTAATAAAGGGGAAGTTATGAAGAGTATGAGGGATGAATGGACATCCATATTTATGACTATTTATAACACTGACTTAAATAATAATTCTATAAAGGGCCTTGTCAATAAGTAACTTGCACCTGTTTCAGGTTAGTTTCCAATTAAATGGCTCGTGGTAGCCCACATCCCTATGTCACATGCGAGTGATTTGAATGTAGTCCATTTCAAGCGCTGCTTGGATTATTATATGGATCAGTTTCAATGTGAGAGACTGAGAGTAGATTTGAAGAATTAAATCAAAAGGTGATTTGGCAAATCAAGGATTGAAATTTCATAGGAGAAATCGTAGTTAAGGAGAGCAAAACCAAATATGTATAACACCAGTTGTCATTGTCCTGCCATGAAGGTTGGACCCCACGTGCACAACACACTTTCAAAACCCATAATATAAACACATCTGCACCAACTATCAAGCTGCTTAAAGATAAGTCCAGATTTCACCTTTAATGTAATTCAAGCTAAAATCTAGATACTGGCTGCTAGTTCATACTTAATTATAACATATTATAATACTTGCAATCTCAAATTTTGGTACAGTTGAAACTTTTGCAAATGATAGGATTGAATGGTTACTCTTCCGTGAAAGTGAGGGATATTGCAGAGATGTATGCTTGGATTAGCCAGTTGTGTCAAAGAAATGAATAAATATTTTTATATGGGAAGTTTCAATTTGCTCCTTTAACAATGCAATGAAGACTTCTACGTAGCCATGTGAGATATGCCTCGCTCCCTGAGCTTTCTATTCCCAGATTCTTTTCCCTCTCTCTCTCTTGATATGATAGAGATATCAGCACTCCATTGCATCCTCGAAGCTTCATTTCTCTTTGACTCTTTCTGTCTCTATATACAGTGAGTACTTCAAGAATCAAGATCTCTGCTATGTATAATAACACCACTATTGTTTTTATTGCTTTGATTCATTTCATTTCCATTATTTCATACATAACAGTGGATGTTGTTTTCGTAAGTTAAATTTTATTTATTGAACTTGAATCTACTAGTTAATAACCATAAGCATTATTAGTTTCCTTCTTGTTAAGACATTACTTTCCTAATCAATATTCTATCAAGGAATAGAAAAAATAATCAGAATTTCAAGATGAACTGCACTAAAAAGAAAAAGGAAAACGTATGATGCATGCATGTTCTAATTATATCTCTAAACCATCAAATCTGTGTGCTGAAGCTTCTTTCTGTTCTTACTTGTTCAGGTCCATATGTTCCCGAATTACCAAAATTTCACTACAGGAACACTTATGGAGCTGAAGTATAGATAATTTGAATGATTTTGTAGGATGATATTTTTTCAAGGAATCCCCAGGGAGAAAGATGGGGTGCACTTATTCTGTGTATGGAGTTGGGAGGAAACAGAAGCTGAGTATCCCAGAAAGGGTGGTGTTTGTTCCTTGTATGAGAATTCCAGCACAATGTGATCTTCAAAGAGCGCTCAAGGGTCTAATTCCTCGTGATCTTATCGACGGATTATCTTGTCTAAGGAATCGAATTGCATTGGTTGCAGAGGACACTGGTCTAGCCTTATGATCCTCTTGTTTTTCATGCTTTTTCTTCTCCTCTTTACTACCTATAGCAAGAAAATGTTGGAAAATTTAAAGCTATGGAACCTGAAAGAGAACAAATCCTTTAAGCTAATTCGAATTATCAACGTTCACCGTTTTTTTCTTGGTAGCCAATGTATTATGATGAGTCTTCCTATCTAAAGTGGATTTGTGGATGTTGCAGATGGATCTGCTATTTTGAACTGCGTTAGGCACTGGAGGAGTACTTGTCTATACTAATTGAAGTTGCTAAGAAAGATCTTGGAATCTGCTGCTCTCTTTCTCTCCCTTTGTATCCAATGTTTATCCATGTTCCTTTGATGAATATCTTGTGTGTGTTTTGTAGAAACTTGGTGGAATTCAAGTGGAAAAATTTAGAAGATAGACGACAAGTAAGATTATCAAGAATTCAATGTGGCTTCTAATTTTGGCCTTGATATATAAGACTTGTGAATTCTAAATGAGTCTGAGATGTGCAGGAGACTGGCACAGCAAATGCCTGGTTTGAATTGTTATCTGTTGTTCATATGATGGCAATGCTCACATTATCTAAGGCTGACACACTTATGACCCCCAAGGACTATTCTGGTTCGGGCTTTAGGTTCGTTTCTACAAGTTTTTCTTTCTCACTTATATGGCTTTTTGTTACCGAATTTTCGATGAGTGTACCGCAAGTATACAGACCGTAGCAAGTAATAAAGTGATGAGTAGAGTATCGTTCCCACGAGGATTGAATTTGTGAATTGCTTACTAAGTACTAAAATTTCACACCCTAATTTTATTCAAACGATCGAAAAAGAATTTTTTTAATCAATAGCAGGAAATTGAAAATAAAAAAAAAATATTTATTTAAATAAAACTTCTAAAATATTCCAAAATAAAAACCAAAAGAAATTTAGATGAAAACTTGAAGACTAAAACAAAGAGAATAAAACTAAACTACTCTATATCCCTTAGTAGGATTGAATTCTCTTCATGGTGCTGAAGCTGGCTATTTATAGAGGCAGTGGGGATGATGATTAGCTCAAAATCTTGGCTGATAGGGCTCGATCTTTATCTTCAAAGAAAATTTATCTTTTATCAACTCCCTTGTTTATCTCTATCCTTAGCAAAAAGTCCATCTTGATAATTTATCTTCATAAAAGATAAATGCAACAATTTATCTTTCTTGGCAGCCAGTAGAAATATCCATGCATGAAGCTTTATCAATAAAGTCTTGTGTTTGAATGAAATTTGGAACTGAAATCCTTCACATCTTTGACTTCTTTATCAATTGGAGTTCCTACATCATTGAGAGAAATTTAACAGATAAATTAGGGATTTGAATCTAATAATAATGATTTAGAGATAAATTATATTATTAAATTCATGATAATTCTATAAATTATAGAATTATCACGCCCCCAAACTTGAATTTTTGCTTGTCCTCGAGCAAAATAAAATTCACAAAGAAATGTACCTAGAGGTCAAATACACTTGCAAGAATGATTTCCCTTTAATTTCCCCAAAGATTTTGAAAACATTACAACTCCATGAAAATTCATAAACATTAGCTAAATATATATAAACTCATTCCAAAGAGAGTATCAATTCAATTGAATTCTTCCGTGTGTGTGTGTAAATGTTTCTTCATTTTAGTTCATGCAATCCGGATGAATTTATACAAATATGAACATAACAAAAGATCTCAAAGAATAGTTATCTTCCATAAGTTTGTTTTTCTCATCTTCTCTCCACTAATGTAGACACACATAGCCAAAGATCAATAGGACTTTATAAGCTTGTAATGTATGGCTAGGGTAAAGGTAGGAGAAAAAGGATTTTTAGGCTTAACCCCTAATCATGCATTTTTTTTTCTTGGACTTTTTTTTTAAAAGCCTTCAAATAATTTCCCCAACTTGATTTTTTTTTTCTTTTTATTTTTTTGAATTTTTTTTTTTTTGAATTTCACCCGTTCTTCCATATATGCGTAGCTCTAAATATATCTTGACATAGTCCTCATGCATATAATGGGGTATAGGAATTTTTTTTACAGGCTAGGCTAATTATTAATGTAGGTAAAACAAGAAAGAAGGTCTATTTAAGCTCAAATTGGGTGACTAAGGATAAAATACATCATGGTAGTCTTGAAAAGCACAAACGGTCCAAAAATGGCCTAAATCACCTCTTTAGCTAAGTGTGTTCTAGGATTTCGCCTTGAGAGATGATAGAACAAATTCTAGACAAATAACAAACTTTAAGGACTAGTGTTTATTCCTATTCACATAAATCTTCTCTAAATATGCATGACTTCAATGATAGAAACATTGTGCATTCAATTTTTGGAAAAATCTCAATCAAAAAGATTATTCACTAAAGAATTCATTCACATACTTTGCACATACTCATGAATTTCAAATTGCTATAACATTCTCAATCAATGGTTAAATATCGAGGAATTATCAAGCAAGCATATAATCACTTCAAGGTAAAAACCATTTTAAAGCACAGAATTTTTGCAAAGATTTCAAAAGAAAATTGAAAAAATTTTGCTCAATCTTTAAAAATAAAAATTTTGCTCTTCCCCCAACTTGAAACATACATTGTCCTCAATGTGTAAGAAATTCAAGAATTCAAGAAAAGGATAAAGGAAACTCCCCTAATTTTTTTTTTTAATGAAGCTCAAACTGCAAAACTTGCCAAATTCCTTTGTCGCTCCCCCAAACTTAGACTCTGACACCTATAAAATAAAGAAAAGAAATCAACGAATGAAATATCTAAACTAAGAAATAAGAGAAATAACTAAGAAAGCAATAAAATGCTGGGGTTGCCTCCCCAGAAGCGCTTGATTTATAGTCATCAGCCTGACTATGTCTGTCATTCTTCAAGGTGGTTCAAAAATTCTAAATATGGATGGATGCACATAATGCACCCTCCTAGTAGGAGACTCGAGCAGATTCTTCGATTCACAGGACTTAGCTCTACAGTCTTCACTTTCTTCTAATATATAGCCCAAGTCATTAGCCTGTAGATAGCCCTGGATAGCAATGAAGGCTACCTCATATAACTGCTCATCAACTTTTGGAGTTAGGACTTCTATTTTAAGCTCATCTTCTTTCTCACTCTCACTATTCTCCATTTCAATTATTTCCACCACACATTTTTCTTCAATAAGCACTAACGGTAAAAGCTCTTCAACCTTGACTTTTTCTTCAATAATGAGCTCAGGTGGTAAAGGCTTCTCAACCTCTTCAGTTACCACTTCTTCAACTGGTGGTTGCAATGGAACTTGATACTCAAAGTCAACTATGTTCGGTGGCTCCAAGGAAATTGATGGTTGACTTTTGTGATAACTCGAAGAATGGATCGGATGACTCTCCATACTTGGATTCTCAATGTTAACTGGGGTGACAAAATCCAAGCTCACGGGACAACTCTCTCTAACATGGTTCCCTTCACCTATCTTACAAGCAACAAAGGGACTCTGATAGACTTCTTCGGGCAAGGTGACTACTTGAGAAGTCGAAGTCATAACTGGATCTATACTTTGAGTGTTGATGACCTTCTCAGGCATAACTCTTCCATAGTACCATTGGTAGTCATTGGAAGCCATTACCTCGACCAAATCATATGCTTCCTCAATAGTCTTTTGCATAAGAGCTCCACCTACCGCTGCATTGATCCATGCCTTCGAAGGATCACCTAAACCAATGTAGAATACTTGGACTTGTAACCACAAGGGTAATCCATGAGAAGGACATCTTTGAAGTAAGTCTTTAAATCTTTCCCATGCTTCACAAAAAGGCTCAAGATCATATTGCATGAAAGACAAGATGTCATTCCTCTTCTTTGCTATGAGTGCTGGTGAAAGGAATCTAGCAAGGAACTTACGAGCCAAATCATCCCATGTAGTGATTGAGTGATGCGGAAGTACGTTTAACCACCTTTCTGCCCGATCTCGAAGAGAGAAATTGAACAATCTGAGTCGAATGGCATCATCAGTAACGCCATCACATCTGCATAGGTCACTCATCTCCAAGAACTTGACTATATGATTGCATGGATCTTCATTGGGCAACCCTCCAAATTGAATCGACTTCTGGATCATCATGATGATGTTCGGATCTATCTGAAAATCAACTTCGATTTTCGGTAACTTAATGCTTGAATGGATTTCGAAAAACGAAGGATTTGCATAGTCTCCCATGGTTCTTGGCTCAGCACGATAAGCCATGGTACCTCGCAAAAATAACAAGAGAAGATATTAGTATCAGGGAAGGAGAAAAATAAAAAAAAATATTTGAATTAAAACTAGGTATGCTTGGTATTAATATTAGCAAAACAAATCCTTCAATCCCCGGCAACGGCGCCAAAAACTTGTTACCGAATTTTCGATGAGTGTACCGCAAGTATACAGACCGTAGCAAGTAATAAAGTGATGAGTAGAGTATCGTTCCCACGAGGATTGAATTTGTGAATTGCTTACTAAGTACTAAAATTTCACACCCTAATTTTATTCAAACGATCGAAAAAGAATTTTTTGATCAATAGCAGGAAATTGAAAATAAAAAAAAAATATTTATTTAAATAAAACTTCTAAAATATTCCAAAATAAAAACCAAAAGAAATTTAGATGAAAACTTGAAGACTAAAACAAAGAGAATAAAACTAAACTACTCTATATCCCTTAGTAGGATTGAATTCTCTTCATGGTGCTGAAGCTGGCTATTTATAGAGGCAGTGGGGATGATGATTAGCTCAAAATCTTGGCTGATAGGGCTCGATCTTTATCTTCAAAGAAAATTTATCTTTTATCAACTCCCTTGTTTATCTCTATCCTTAGCAAAAAGTCCATCTTGATAATTTATCTTCATAAAAGATAAATGCAACAATTTATCTTTCTTGGCAGCCAGTAGAAATATCCATGCATGAAGCTTTATCAATAAAGTCTTGTGTTTGAATGAAATTTGGAACTGAAATCCTTCACATCTTTGACTTCTTTATCAATTGGAGTTCCTACATCATTGAGAGAAATTTAACAGATAAATTAGGGATTTGAATCTAATAATAATGATTTAGAGATAAATTATATTATTAAATTCATGATAATTCTATAAATTATAGAATTATCACTTTTCTATGGAGCCAATTGGCAATTTCTGTTGGCATATCCCTTGATCACATAACAGGACCAGATTTGTTAGTTGACAAAATCTTGTCATTCCCATATATAACCTGTGATGATTAATGCCCAGATTATGGTCCATGATTTCACATCAACAGATTCTCTGGCCTTTTAAAAACACGTTCTATGATGGTAAGAATGTGTATTGAGTTTCTCAAAAAATTGAAGCTCTGAGTTTATAAAAACAAGAGAGTAATTTCGGTCCCCAAGCACAATTACCACTATAGCTAGACACAATCAAGAAGCGGTTCTGAGTGCTTGGAAGGCTTGGTAGTGATCAAAGACGACTGTTAAATCTAGGAACCGTTCAACAGCAAATAACAGAGTGCAATGGCTGGAGGTTTGATTTTATAGCTTCCGCAATTTATTTATTTAACGTGTTTCATATTGTCTAGAAGCATGTTTAAGTCTGTATGAATATTTACATTTGGCATCAGAGCATGAATAACCTCTGTCTTGCATAAAGAACATGTACTCTGTAATTTGTTAATACTGCCAAACATGTTTACTTGTATTTATGTACGTTTCTAGTTATAGTAAGGTTAGGAAATTATTTGAAAATGATTTTCTAGCCATTTAGTAACCAAAAACCGGATAAACAAGTCATTGATGAAGCCCTGTTCATTCGACCGAAAACGAAAATCTATGGAAATTTGAAATTGTTTTTTTAAGATGTTTTCAGCCAAAACCGATTCATGATGCTTATTTGTGATCGGTTTGGGATTAAGAACCACTCAAATCAGTGTATGGAGAGACGTTTTTAAGTTGGGACATGAGTCGGGTTTGTGTCAGGTTGAAAACAGAGTAATCGGGCGAGGAAGAAGTTGGTTCAAGTGAAGAAGAGGAGGCAAAACGACGTCATTTTGCCATTTTAGTTGGCTTCTTCGAAATAGTGCCATTTGCCATAAGGGGTAATGGTGGCGCCTGCCTGGAAAATTCAAAAAAATAATAATAACAATAAATGTTTTCAGCCCACTTGCTTTCAGCTGGGCCGGTTTTTTGGGCTCTAATAACTTTAGTTTCAAATGGGCCACTTTAGTTTTAATGGCTGTTTTGGTTTAATTATTTGGGTCATATGGATTAAATAAAATGGCCATTTGATTTTTTTTTTTGAATTAGGCCTTAATGATTTATTTAATTTAGGCAATTAAAATTAATTAATTTAGGCCAAATAATTATATTTTAGGCAGTTTTATCAAATTTTCAATTCTGTAATTTTTCATAATTTTATGAATAATTAGATTATTTTCACAAAATTAGTATAATTATGAAAACTTCTCATTATTTGGATTTTATGAGGATTTTTCATAAATTTGGAATTTTTACAAATGCTGTAATTTTAAATTGAATAATTTTATGAAAATTATCATAAAATTATGATTAAATTATGAAAATTTGATTTTGAATGTGTATATGTGCTTATTTTGAATATGTATAATTTTGTTATTTTTATACTAGAAGCACATGTAGTAAGTTGTTCATATTATTAAGAATTAAAATTGCTTTATGTTAATTGCAATTTTTAAAATATGAATAAACTTAGAATTTTGCCAATATGTCTAAGTGATTTATAATTTGTTTAATTAGGGCTTAGCCACAGCAACCTTAATTAAATAAAATTATATTTGTAAAATCACATAATGATATTAGACGTAAATTGTAATTAGTTATAAAGTTATAATAAATTTTATCCCACAGAAATTTTTATTATAATTTTATAACTAATTAGAATAAAATATCAAATTAGTTTCTTAATTTACCCACACGGATTAGGAAATGATATAATTTGATAGTTTTATCATAATGAAATGAATCTATTAGGATTAGAACTTTAGCCAACAAGCAAGTTTTATGTCTGAGATTCATAATTGATTAATAAAATATGTTTACATTGGTAGACATAATTAAGTTTACCTAAAAAATTCTAAATACATAAGCATGTTGTTTTTCTATATGCAGTGTTTTCTCAAGCTAGTATTAACCTAGAAGTTCCTGAACTGGATGGAGAGAACTATAAGGTTTGGAATGAGAGAGTTCTCCTCCAATTAGGGTACACTGATATAGACTATGCTATAAGGAAAGACGAGCTCCTATTGACTGAAATCAGCACTCCTACTCAAGTTGCTTTACATGAACGCTGGGAGCGATCCAATCGCCTTAGTGTCATGTATATTAAGACAAAGATATCTGTTGGGATACGTGATTCTGTCAAACGGCATACCAACGTTAGGACCTTGCTAAAGGCCATAGATGATCAATTTGTTACTTCAAACAAAGCGTTGGCTAGCACCTTGATAATGAAGTTCTCATCAATGAGGCTCACTAGTGTGAAAGGAGTGCGCGAGCACATAATGGCCATGAGAGATATAGCGACTCAACTCAAGAAGCTAGAGGTGGAGATGTCTGATTCTTTTCTGGTGCACTATATATTGAACACTCTACTAAAGCAGTATGGACCATTCAAGATATCCTATAACACACATGAGGACAAGTGGATCATCAATGAATTGATGACCATGTGTGTACAAAAGGAGGGAAGACTGCTTATGGAATCAGGTGAAAATGCATCTCTGGCAAACCATGGAAAGAACAAGGACCGAGCCAAGGACAAGGGAAAAGGCAAAATCCCTACCCAATCTGACATTAAGAAGAAAGAGTCCGCATTGCTTTTGTAAAAAGAATGGACACATGAAAAAGGACTGCGCCAAGCTTCAGCAGTGGCTCGTTAAAAAAGGTAATCCACTCTCTTATATTTGTTTTGAATCAAATATGGTTGATGTTAGTCATAACACATGGTGGATTGATTCTGGATCTACAATTCACATTTCAACTTCCTTACAGGGTATGACAAACCTAAGGAAGCTAGTGGGAAATGAGGAGAGTATCTAATCAGGAAACAAGATGCGCTCACGTGTTGAAGGCGTTGGAACATGCACTTTAGTTCTTAGGAGTGGTTTTGTTTTGCAACTGGAAAAGACCTTTTATATTCCTAGTTTCTCGAGAAATTTAATCTCTGTTTCGAGGCTAGTACCTTATGGATATTCCTTTCAATTTTCAAATAAATCAATATTAATATATTTTAAGTCTGATATTGTTGGGAATAATGGTACCTTATGTGATGGTCTTTTCTCTATTGATTTGCAAAGTGACACTACTCATAACACCTTGCATGTCCAAACTGGCACTAAAAGATGTGTTATGAATGAGGAATACTCCACATTATGGCACCAGAGATTAGGTCATATCTCCATAGATAGAATTAAGAGATTAGTAAATGAGGGAATACTTAGTACTCTCGATTTTACTGATTTCGACACTTGTATGGATTGCATTAAGGGTAAGCAAACCAACAAGTCTAAGAAAGGTGCTAATAGGAGTTCAACCATATTAGAAATCATACATTCTGACATATGTTGTCTAGACATTGATGCATATGGTCAGAAATACTTCATCACCTTTATTGACGATTACTCGAGGTTTATGTATCTCTACATGCTTCATAACAAGATCGAAGCATTAGACGCCTTTAAAATCTTTAAGGCTGAAGCAGGGGCGGAGCTAGAAAATTTGTTCAGTGGGGGCTTCGTTTAATGTATTTAATCATAATTGTTAAAAAGCTTTCAATTGTCTTTGATATATTTTTATATTTTAAAAACAATACACAATAGTTTCGTTATTAATATTTTGGAACGCATATTTTTCAAGGTACACAATTAATTTATCATTCAATCATTAATAAATCATTCAATTACACAAATGAGTGTTCAATGTATTCCTTGTGAAAAACGCATTATTTACTGTGATAATAACAATCGATAGAAACAATGCTAATGTCAATAACAAATAAATTAATGAATACATTTTTTTTTCAATTTCAAACATTCTTATAATAAAATCGATTCATCAAACCAAAAACAAATAAAATTTTATAAGATAAAAAAAATTATTTATATAAATTTATATTTAAATTATTTTTTTTATTTGGACAAATGGGGGCTTGAGCCCCTACTAGTCCCCAAGGGGCTCCGCCCTTGGGCTGAAGTAGAGAAACAATGTGAAAAACCCATAAAGATAATGAGAACTGATAGAGGTGGGGAGTATTACGGTAGATATACTGAAAATGGACAAACACTTGGACCATTTGCGAAGTTCCTTCAAGAAAATGGGATTGTTGCCCAATATACCATGCCTGGTTCACCGGATCAGAATGGTGTTGCAGAAAGAAGGAACCGAACTTTGATGAAAATGGTGCGTAGTATGCTTAGCAGCTCGAAGTTGCCTAAGTCTATGTAGACAGAAGCTCTTAAAACGGCAACGTATATATTGAACCGGGTTCCAACCAAAGCTGTTCCAAAGACGCCTTTCGAATTATTCAAAGGTTGAAAATCGAGTTTGTGTCATATGAGCGTTTAGGGATGCCCTTCTGAGATAATAGTTTACAACACACAAGAAAAAAAACTGGATCCTAGGACCATAAGTGGGTATTTCATCGGATATACCGAACGGTCCAAAGGCTACAGATTCTATTATCCATCTCATAGCACTAGAATTGTGGAATCAAGGAACGTCAAGTTTCTTGAAAATGACTTAGTTAGTGGGAGCGATCAATCTCATGACCTAGTTTCTGTGAGAGATCAACCCTCTACCTCGAGTCAAGGATTGGTTATCATGAACAATGTCCCTTCAGTACAGCTAGACATTGAACAACCAATCATTGATAATCCACAAATAGCTGATAACTTACCATTATATGAGACTCCTCTAGATACACTAGAATTGAATGAGCAATTAGTTGAATAACATGATCCTTCGGAGAATGTTGAACCAACATTAAGAAGGTCTACTAGGGAAAGGAAGTCAGCTATTACTAGTGATCACATTGTGTATCTACAAGAGTCTGATTTCAATGTTGGGTTCGTTAATGATCCAAAGACGTTTTCACAAGCCATGAACAACAAAGAATCAAAACTTTGGTTCGATGCTATGAAGGATGAGATGGATTCGATGGCATCTAATAGAGTATGGGATCTTATCGAGTTGCCTAATGTGGCCAGGGCTATAGGCTGTAAATGGGTCTTTAAGACCAAAACTGACTCATTAGGCAACATTGAGCGTTATAAGGAAAGACTCGTAGCCAAAGGATTCACTCAAAAGGAGAGAATCGATTACAAGGAGACTTTCTCTCCTATATCTAAGAAAGATTCTCTTTGCATAATAATGGCGCTTGTTTGTACATTTTGACTTAGAGTTGCAACAAATGGATGTGAAAATGACATTTCTCAATGGTGATCTAGAGGAAGAGGTTTACATGAAACAACTTGAAGGTTTTTCCTCTAGTAATAGTGAGCATTTAGTCTGTAAGCTTAAGAAATCCATATATAGGTTGAAACAAGCTTCCTGCCAATGGTATCTAAAATTCCATGAAGTCATCTCTTCATTTGGTTTCGTTGAGAATATCATGGATCAGTGTATATACCAGAAGGTCAGTGGGAGTAAGATTTGTTTCCTTGTGCTATATGTGTTTGATATTCTGCTTGCAGCCAATGATAAGGGGATGCTACGTGAGGTGAAACAATTTTTATTTTTGAGAACTTTGATATGAAGGATATGGGCGAGGCATCTTATGTCATTGGCATAAAGATCCATTGAGGCAGACATAGAGGAATATTAGGTCTATCACAGGAAGTCTATATCTACAAAGTATTGGAAAGGTTTAAAATGAAAGATTGTTCACCAAGCGCAGCTCCCATTGTGAAGGGTGACAGGTTCAATTTAAACCAGTGCTCGAAAAATAATTTTGAGCGGGAATAGATGAAGAACATTCCATATGCCTTAACTGTCGAAAACATTATGTATGCACAGGTCTGTACTAGGCCTGACATTGCTTTTGCTATGGGAATGCTGAGTAGATACCAAAGTAACCCGGGGATGGACCACTAGAGAGCTGCGAAGAAGGTGTTTAGATATCTGCAAGGCACCAAGGACTATATGCTTATGTATAGGCGGACTGATGAGTTGGAGGTGATTAGCTACTCAGACTCAGACTTTGCTGCCTATGTTGATACCCGAAAATCAACATCCAGTTACATCTTTATGCTTGCCGGCAGAGCTGTTTCTTGGAAGAGTGCTAAGCAGACACTGACTGCCACTTCCACTATGGAGGCCGAGTTCGTTTCCTGTTTTGAGACTACCTCACATGGTGTATGGCTTAAGAGTTTCATTGGTGGGCTTAGAGTTGTTGACTCCATATCTAAGCCATTGAAGATATATTGTGACAATTCAGCTGCGGTATTCACGGCTAAGAAAAATAAGAGTGGAAGTCGAAGTAATCACATCGACATTAAGTACTTAGCCATTAGAGAACGTGTTAGAGATAAAAAAGTGGTCATTGAACACGTTAGCATTGAATTGATGTTAGCTGATCCTTTGACTAAGGGCATGCCACCGTTTAAATTTAAGGATCATGTAGATAGGATGGGACTTGGTCTCACATTGTGATTGTAATTGAAACTCTTATTAATGATATGATGTTTCTCATTTTGATTTGTGTACACTTTAGTTTTTATTTAAGGAATATCCTATTGTTTGGACCGAGAATAAACATAAGGTTTATTCGTTAAGTGAAAATTAGTTGATTTAGAAACATTTTACATAGTAATACATGGAAGATAATACTCGCCATTAGAGAAACTATCGTCATAATTCATGCGATTTGTTTCTTCTATGGGTGAAATACATGGACCAAGTGGGAGAATGTTGGCATATCCCTTGATCACAGGACAGGACCAGATTTGTTAGTTGACAAAATCTGGTCATTACCATATATAACATGTGATGATTAATGCCAAGATTATGGTCCATGATTTCACATTGATATCAACAGATTCTCTGGCCTTTTAAAAACACGTTCTGTGATGGTAAGAATGTGTATTGAGTTTGTCAGAAAATTGAAGCTTTGAGTTTATAAAAACAAGAGAGTAATTCCGGTCCCCAAGCACAATTACCACTATAACTAGACACCATCAAGAAGCGGTTCTGAGTGCTTGGAAGGCTTGGTAGTGATCAAAGATGACTGTTAAATCCAGGAACTATTCAACAGCAAATAACAGAGTGCAATGGCTGGAGGTTTGATTCTATAGCTTCCGCAATTTATTTATTTAACGTGTTTCATATTGTTTAGAAGCATGTTTAAGTCTATATGAATATTTACAATTTCAACTCTGGTCTAATCACTAACAATCATCTGCAATAATCACCATCAGATTGTAAGAGAGATGCTGTTGATTTATTGCTTAAGGCAGCCGGATAGTTGGAATTCTGTGCCCGGAATGTACTTGGTCGCATACCAGCGGAAATCAAGTATGTAAATAGATTTACAGCTCTTGAAAATATTCTTTACATATTTCAATTTTTCAAGCTTCTTCGTTCTTGTTAACAGCTCGTAAATATTCCCAGAAAAGTTTGTCAAAAGATTTGCAGGATGGTGTACTAGAAGCTATTTCCATCCAAGCATTAGGCCAGGTATTCATTACTGAGGTCTCTGGAAAAATTTGGAGTTTTTTCAGAACTGGCAGACTACACATAGAACACTGATTGATGCTTAAAATAACAACGAATGAAATTTTTAAAGCCTCAGAAGTTCCTAATCTGCATTACTCTTCTATGATAACTGTTGCAGTCATTAAGTTTTAGAGTCTGCTAACACTTTTCAACTATCTATTTGTTGGATTATGCCCTTAGAACCATTCATTAGATGATTGACTTTGGCATTTTTTTATGTATCATGACATTTTATTTATCATAGTTCATTATTATATTTGTCTTATAACTGCGTAATATAATCTTATATAATAATGTCCTTAGAATAGTAATAACACACTATTCTTAAAATATCCCTAGTCAAGTATTATTGTGAACAAGGATAACAATGATACGATAAGACTAGTATGTGGTTGACTGATGACCATTGTCATGGATATAGGATATCAAGTCATCACATAGGTACATGTTAGAGAACTATGTACTGGATCGACCCTCCATGAGAACGCTACATGGATTGTTATATGAATGTCATAAGCGATTCTCATAGTGATGATGGTGTATGTGATCCTTTGACTTGAGATCATCAGAGATCCCAACATAGAGAATTGCATACTTTAATGCTGCTAGATGTCATTCGTAACAGGATGGACTATAAAGGTAGTAATTGGGTATGCCTTGATCTATGTAGAGGGATGTTGAGTGATCAAGATAGGATTTATCCCTCTTATATAACAAGAGTGATGTCTTGGGCCCTTTGATAGAGTGAGACTAAGAAATGCATGGCCGTGCTCGAATAAGTCAATATGAGATATTGATTTTATTTGTTTAATTAGTCTACTCAGGAATCAAGAAACGCTGATTAGACTATACAAGTGTGACACATTCCATGACTTGTGTCTAATCAAGACATCATAGGATAAAGGGATTAAACTACACGGTAACATCTATCACGAGTAAGGTTATGTCGAGTCATTGACATTCTCGTTACATGGGTAGCAATGATGTATTGCTAGATACCGCTCATTGCCTGTGACAATTTTGTCATTGCCATTGTTTTGAGAACCTATTGGGTCGCACACTTAGAACGGATCAATGAGGAGCTTAATTAATCCTATTCTGAATTGGATTAAGGATATATCTAATCCTATTCTGAATTGGATTAAGAATATATCTAATCCTATTCTAAGTAGGATTAGAGTTCTGTTTGGCAGTAAATTTTAGGGTAAAATTTACTGCCTATAAAAAGGATGTTTTTCCAAAAAAAACATGGCCGCACTTTTTAAAACAGAAAACAAAAACATTCCTTTTAATCGAAGCTAGCAATTCGGTTATAAGGAATTTAAAAGCTCTTTAAGGCTTCTGATCGTGAGACGTTCAAGAGTCGTGAGATCCGTTCGTGTGGATACCATAGAGGCAGGAACGAAAAGTTGCTGCTTGTGACTCGACCAACGACAGAAAATTCAGAGAAAACGTCAGGTAAAATCTCGAAACCCTAATCAGGCAACTCTCCGAATCGATCTTGGTGGAGGCCGAATGATTTAAATTCCGCTGCGTGTTGTTTCGGTTTCCTTCACTATTTGCATCACAAGTAGGGTCTGAAGATGCAGATAGAATTTCTGTTGTTATAAGTGCATCTGTGTATGTTACAAACTGCTTAACACAATTTTAGCAGGCTAATTAAACCATCAAACATTGATTTCTTGAGATATTCATGGAAAGGATCTTGATTCAGGGAACTGAAATACAGCTTGGTTTGGCTGTTGAAAGTCAAAAAGCTTCTTTATCAGTGAAGAGGAGGTTGGCCTGTGAACAGCTGATCTATTACACTCAGCTTTGTAGTTATTTCGAATTTTCCATTGGAGAACCTTTGAGATTATCAAACTTCTATGTATCACTCTATTGCTTGTATGAATTGAGATTTCAACCTATTCATCAATAGGCCTGTTTTCCTCGTTATTAAGCTTTATAATAACTGCTCTTCTTTCTCATGTTTCAGTGTGTTTCTTTTCTCTTCTAATCAGGCTCATCAATGCTTGTCTGGATGTGATTTAAGCCATGGATATGGAAAGAAACATATGTGGTTCCTCAAATGGAAATTCCTTGAAGCAAAGGTCTTGAGCACAATCAATTGCAAACTCCAGTACTAAAACATATTCTCATCCCAGCTTTTCACTCAATTTTATACAGGAATCTAATTTTTATGTAATCGAATCTCCAGGCTGCCGCTTACTACTACCATGGTCTGGTTCTCAACAAGGGTGATGAACCAACCTGTCATGTTACTGCTGTATGCTGTTTTCTAGTTGCACAAGAACTTATTGTAGGAAGCAAGAAAGCCTGCATAAGCTTTTGCCTTGCAGCTCCAGTAACCAGGTTAGTTCCATAATTGTTATGGTTTCATCTCTGGTCAGTCTTCTCATGTCTATTCTTTTTTATTTTGGTGGAAAAGGGCTCCTCCACTTTGGGGAGCTATGAAGCATTTACATCAGAAAATACCTGAAGTTGCATCAAGGAAATCTCAGATGTATGGCTACCTCTTAGAACAAGAGAAGTAAGCACTTTCTGACAAGTGCATTTCTGCAACTTGGGGTTCAATTTATTTTGTCAATAAATGATTTGGGGTTTGTTATAAATTTTTAATATTGGTGGTGAAGCAGGGCTCTCCAATCATTAGCTGACCTACCAGATTTCCAACTATCACTGAGACCTGATGACTATGACTTACCTGAAATTGATCTAGCCTGGGATTGTGAAAACTGGGAAAACCGGAGCCAGCCCTTAAAAGAGCATCTCAAAGACTTTGAGGATGAGATTTAAACAGTTTGAAAAAATTTTACAGTCTTCTCATTATATCCTGGAAACCTAGTTAGCATTCATATACAAAGCTTACTTAATATACTAGGATCGTCACAAGCAATGATTGTTGAGGTGTTACTTTCATATTGATCATTAGCACTGGTTTGAGGCGGCCCCGTTGATGTTAAGACTTGATGGTGAAAACTACAAACCAGGTGATTAAGATCAACAGAATTAGCATGTTTTGTTCTTCAAACTTTGTTCCAAGCAAACAAATGAATGCTACTCAGGCAGTTTGATGAGGAAATTGGCTAATGATGGCTCACAGTAATAGGATAACAAGCAGCCTAAAGCAGTCGAGGTTGGGGCTTATTGCAGTTTAAGAAACACCTGATGCATTCCATTGCTAAAATTGTAACAATATGCAAATTTTAGAAACTCAAATCTGAATATAACAAAACATAATGTACTAAATTAGATCATAAAATATATTATAACTCCCACCAGCACTGCAGTTTCTAAAGAAACAGCATCTAACCCCTAAAAGAGAAAGAAACAGCTGGAATATTTCAAGACCTGCTCTCTTTGATGATTACTTTCTCTTGGGGAATTGGTGCTTATTCACTGGCTTGATACATGGCTTTGTTGCTGGACATAACAGCAAGAGCAAAGTAGGAAAAGAAAGCCAAGTAAGATAACACCATGGACACTGTCATTTTATGGCAAAACTTCCCCACACGATTACAAATAGCCATCCAACCCATTTTTCCTTCTCCATATTTACTGATATAACCCACTGCTGTTGCCGCCGCGCATCCAGATATCGCCAACACCATAATCACCTGCAATACACTAGAACTTGTTGAGTATGAAGACGATAGGAAAATTTGACACCTTCTACAAGGTTCCATTCAAACCATCGTTCTTCTTGTGGTTCTGACAGTCTTGAAGAGGACAATTTCGAAAATTTGCTTACCATGTCATGCAAAAGCAGATAAGAGTGCTTGAGATTTGATCCTGAACGGCACAAACGGTAAACGAAGATCACTGAAATTACAGAGAAGGCGCATACAACAGCGTCTGACACAAGTAAAAACCTGTAAGAAAACCACAAGAAAATGGGGTTACTCTAATGCTATGCCATCCAAATAAACAAATGAAAGACCCAAAGAAAAATCAAAATCGAAACAGTGTCCGTTGACTTAAACGAGAGTTTACCTCATAGCAGATGAGTAGCTGTAGTGAGCTTTAAAAGTAAAGCCAAATAGAATGACGGATTGGGAGCTCGTGGCCATAACACAGACAGCAGCCAATGTGGAAACAGCAGCAACAACCCTGAGCATGATTTGAGCCATAAAGAAGCTTCTTTTCGGGGTGTTTGACACTGGAAATCCGAGAGATATGGCATGGACCATAAATGAAGCTTTATCTCTGGCAACCTCAGGTTCCATTTAGAGACGCTTGGCCAAGTATGTCTAGAACACAACTGGACGGGACAGGAAGAAATAAGGAAAAACCAGGGGCAGAAGAAAAAGGATGTAATAGGAAAAGCCAGACCAAACACGCTATTTAATAAACTGAGAAAAAACACTTAGAGGAGGATTATGTGTTTTTGACACTTTCCCAAACTCCAAAATGGATACTTCAAAATATCTAGTTGGATCGGAAGCTTTGAGTTTGGCTTCTATCAAAATGCAACTATGCAAGCCCAATTTCATAAATACTTTTAGTTGTGCTTGTGAGTCCTGAAGGTGAAGTGATAATAAACAAAAGTTAATGAAATCTAAAGACTTTAACGACATATAAATAACTCCTGCCAGGGAACTATATTGAAGATGGCCTTACAGGAGTAGTAAGATTAGGAACTATCAAGTGTTTAATGATCTTAGAATATAAAATGGATTAAAAAAGAAGAAGGGTGTTGGAGTTCTTCAATTTTCTGTTGTTCCAATGGGAAATCTTTGCTTGTAGAAGGAAACGTACTCAAAAGTTAATTAATGAGAGGGAGATGGACCAACAACCTGCAGAAATGCAATAAAAATTGGGGAGATGTTGCAGTGTGTGGAAGAAAATTAATTGCTTCTGACAACAAGGCATTTGAGTTGGAAATTCAGAAAGTGATTTGTCAATCCTGGAACTGCTGCTCCATGCTTACCGCAGGGGTGTAGTAAACAATCTCAATTGTTGGTTTTTGCAAGGAAAATGTACTTTAATAAAAAATCATTATGTCTAGGATTTTTTATTTTTATTATTGAAAGTAGATGTAATGTCTTATTCTTGTGTTTCAATTAATAAAAAACCTTAAAAATCGTTTCAAAATCCAAAGAGTACAAGAAACTAACAACACGCACTCAAAAGTCTAAAATATTTGCCACATGCATGGACTAACCTTAAGTGATAATGCGAAGCAAGCTTAGCTGATACAGATCTTAGATTTGAATTGTAACACCCACTCTATTTGTAACCAAACAGGAAAAAAAAAAAAAAAAGAGGCTAGAAAATATGGTTTAGGTAGAGCAAGGGGATTGGGGTGGATGCTTGTTTGCGGTAGGTTTTGAAGACTGTTAAAAGTAGTCCAAGAAAAACAAAATTATGTATGGCAGTAGTACCATAACCATCATCTCCTGCCAATTGCCATGCCCATGCATTAATATTTTATGACTTGAAAAAGGAAAAGGGAAAACCAAAAGCCATGGTCCATGGAAACGTAACTTTTGATTGAGCGCCTGAATATTGAAGACAAATTCCAGAGACAGAGAGAGAGAGTATATATATATAAACAGAGAGACAGAGAGAGAGAGTATCCATGTAGACATCCTTCCTTGGATGGACCTTAGTGGTATCCAAACATCCAAGACATACATTCTTCAATTGAAAGAGCAATGAAATCAGAAAATGGTAGCTTCAAAATTCCAGTGCATACTGACAAAGAACATACTAGCTTTTAGTATATTATACATAGAACGTTGGCATTCAACTTTCAAGCACATGATGACCCCATTTTCAACTGAACCCTTTATCTATACTAGTGGTAAATACTGAATACTACTACTACTTTCTTTTTGTCTCTACATCCATCCCTTTTTTGGCACATACTTTAACCAAGACCAAAAAATGAAAACATAAACTTCTTAAGGAAAGGAGTATTAGGAAAGACATAAGATCAAGGTTATGCCAGCATGTATTAATAATACATACATACGTGCATACATTTGAGCATACTGTTAAGCCTTTGGATTCTGTATTCCAACTCTCAAACTATGGACAAACCTAGGCCTAGGTGCAACCTTTGATCATTTGGGCCCAAAATTGCCATATTTTGGGCCTTACGTCCCCTCAATTCAACATTCTTCTGGTTTTTTTTTTTTTACTTTCCCTTTAGGCCTATGCAGACATTGTGTGAAACAAAATAGATAGACGTTCTGATTAGTATCTGCCATATTGCAAAAGCAAAAGGAATGCCAGCTCTTATTTTCATTGGGTTAGGGAAGCCATTGTTTTTGTTTTTGTCAGTGGGTCACTTTAGCAACATGTATTCTCATTTTTGCAATAACAATATCTGCGAATTGGAGCAGAATATGCACCTTCAACTCACTCTTGCATTGCTGCATACAGTCCATCGATCATCTCACATACATTACAAATATATATATATAAAAATACATACATATATTATATATATACATGTATATATGTCACCCCAAAAAGAAAGGAAATACAGAAATGAAAGTTTCTGTTCAAGTTAGGAGGGATAGCAGTCTGATCAGCGCAGAGGTAAAGTAAGAGTACTGTACTAAAGCCCCATTTTAAACCATTTTCAAGTCTATAAAACCAAAATTTTTTCTATTGTTATTATTAAAAGACATATATAAATAGCTAGGTGCTGGCAATATCTTCCCTAGCTACAAGTGAAAATGGAAATGGCGAAGAAAGAGTTGGATCTTGGATCCTAACTTTTGAAACCTACAGCTAGCAGATGAATATAGACATGAAGTGTTTATCTCATATTACCATTTCACATTCAAATGCAAGTGAAGGTTACTATCAACAAAGGGACTAAAACATCAACATCACAACTTTCACTCAGCAAAGCATGATTTAAATATCCATTTAGAAAATAGTACCAAATCCTAATCATAACACTGAACTCAAACCCTTTTAGCACCCCCTCTAACCCTAACAAGTATCAACTACCAACCCTCAAAAACCTCTTCCTGTTTCACTCTCGGGTCAGGCTCAGGTAAGGTTCACAAGAAACCCACCAAAAGCTAAATAGTTACTTCTCAAAGGAAAAAGAAAAGGGACAATGAAATGAAGGGATAAAAAAAGAGCAAGAAAAGTAGCTTTATAAACGGAGAGTGAGGTCGACATTTGCAGAGTCATCAACATCAGTGCTTGGAGAGAAAGTCTGATCAGGAGAAGAAACACCAGTAAAGCCCTGATGAGGTACGAAGCCAGCAGAGGGAAGGTGGGGTTGGAAGGGCTCCAGCCACTGCTCAAGAATCGGTGCACCAGGGTGGTCCATAGGTGGCTCAGTAGGGAAGCTGGAAAAAAGGTTAATCTGCCGGTGGAGATTGTACTGTTGCGTCTGTTCATGATCACTGGGAAACTTCCTTCTAGCTGCAGCTCGTTCACGCTTGTGAGCATTTTGGTGGCCACCAAGAGCTTGAGAAGTGTAGAACTTCCTCGGACAGTAGAGGCATTGGAAAAGCCTTGGAGGAGCAGATGGAGAAGCTCTCTGGGCGTGTTTCTTGGTGGGTTTCGAAGCCGTAGAAGGCTGGTTGAAGAAGTTGTACATTGACTGGTCTGCCATTGAAGTTGTTGAGAGTGAAAACAGAATAGGATCAAGGAGAAAGAGAGAGGAAATAAGGTGGAAGGAGAAGGGGACGAGTCAGGTTTATATGGGGTTTAAGGTTTTTGTTTGTATTCATCTGCAAAGGCTAACAGCAGGAATGTGATGATTGGTTGTGCGTTAAAGGACAAAACTACCCCTGTGGTTCTGAAATCTTTTAATCTCTACTAAATTCAATGCCTATATGATAATGGACCATTGGACATCTCTAAATCTTAGAAAGAAATCTGGTTCAGTGTTAAACCCTTAATCAGACTCATAGAAAACTTATTCAACCAAGATTAGGTTTAGAACAATGTGAAATATAGAGAAATGGTGAGAAAAAGGAGTAAAGATTAGACCGAATGATGTGATGTATGAGACGTTTGTTGATGGATATAACCTTTTACCATCATCCAGTTTCTTGCTTTTTCACTTCTGATAGATTAGCAGATAGTAACTGATTTCAGCACCATTGGTATATAAAAATGGCTGTTGAAGCCTAACCCTTTCTAGTTAATGATGTCAAGTAAAGTCATTTGAGCCAGACAGATAAGATTGCTACCTATGTTCTAGCTAAAACCCACTTTTTCTCTCACATTTAAGCATTAGTACCGAAACCGTCCTTTCTGAGTCACAAAGTATGCTCCAGCTTGTATCATACCAATGATTTTTGGTTGATAATTCATGGTTGTGGGATATTTATTGATACTTGTAGTATGAAGAAGTTTTCAGGCTTTGAGCTGGTACAATGGCACTGCCAAGTCGGTTTCCTGATTTCTTTGCTAAGGGGAGTTCTGGCCCTAGGCATGGGACTTACTAGCCATGAGCTTCCCATGCAAATGGCAGATGAGCGAGTGACCTCATCTTCAATGACAAGATATGACATGTGTAAGGCATATGACACAGAGAATTCACAATGGAAAAGCCTCCTTGTCCAATCAATAACCACAACAAACAACAGCCATACTGACCTTAACAGAGAACTATCCACCCTCTCACATTGAATATTGGTTTAGCTCGTTGTACCAATCCCATTTTTCAATTTAAAATTCTAAAAAGAAAGGGCAAAAAAGAGAGAAGGAATGGACAGAGTGGGGATAAAGAAAAGTGGGATTTGTATGGGAATAAAGGTCTGCAAGTGGCAATACGCCCCTCCAATTCTCTTGTTATGTCAGTGACTGACTGCCCCAAATCTCCCACTTCCTCTTGTTAGTTTCTGTAAACAGCTCAGCAAGGATAGACCCCTGGAAGCCTCCCTCCGTTTGGGCAAAGCTTGGGACACGTATGAAGGGTATGATTGGTGGAAACTCAATCAGCCAATCATCAAACAGTGAGAGAGAGAGAACGTGTGTGTGAGAGAGAGAGAGAGAGAGAGAGAGATTCCCTGTACAACGCATGAAACGGAAATATTATGAAATAGGTTCTTGGTCTTACTTCTTGGCCTTGAGTGAATGTGAACGTGTGAGATTGAGATTGAGATTGATTGACGGTTGATATTGAATCTTAATCTCAGTAAAAATGTGGCCATGGCTAGTGAGATCCAGCTGAGGGCTGCCTGAGACTGATAGACTCCAGCGCAGCCCCCCAAAAAACCAGAGATTTTGACAATTTGTCCAAGTAGGTTAATTAGGGTGATTCAGGTTTCCCTTAAAAGGGTTGTTCTAGGTTGGCAGGGAGATTTGAAAGCATGAGAAAGTCCAATCCATTTTGATCTTTCTGTGTTAGTTTAGAATATGCTGCCACATTGTACTGTGCAGTGATATATATTCACTCTTCAGTGGTATACAATCCTCTTAGTCTTTAACTCCATTGATATCTCATCAAAATCCATTTGGACTCTATCAAAGACTACAAGTCAGACAATTTCAGAAAAGAAAGAAACTTGGAATGACATCAAGAAGTGGACTGTCCCCCCTAGTTTGTCAACAAAACATCGGCTTTTCTTCTCACTATGTTTGCATACAAATCCAAAGTAGAAGAGCTTGGTTCGTTTCATTGGGGCTGTTCTATGCTATGCTTTAGCCCCAAATGGGGCCTTAATGAACCCGATGCCAATAAACAAAAAAAAAGAACCAGATACACCATGCCGAAGACTATGAATAGGCTAAAGAGGCCTTGTTTACTCATGATCTGTTTAAGTTGGGTTCTATTCCAACTAGTTTTCCAAGAAAATATGGATAGTAATATGGGGTTAAGTAGCATTGATTCAGCCAGATCTGTCGAACTTGGGCTTCTATTTTGTCCAAAAAGAATGGACATCCAGTTCATATCATCCAAAGACCACGACCTCTTCAGGCCATGGATTCCAGGATGACCAAATATCAGTCCAACGGCCTTCAGGCACTGCCATTTTCCACCATTTTTACTTTTCCATGTGTTCACTTTTTATCTTGGAGGGGTTTACATTCTGATTTATTTCCCATGTCTAGGCTAGAAATTTTTTCCTATGTTGCTTCACAAGTTCATTCCGCAAAAAGGAAACAATATTCAGAGTCTTCAACAAGGCTAGGAGGCCAGTTAACAATGATTAACCCATCAAATTATTTGAGAATAAAGGTATATACAGGTTGATCAGTGTTAGTGTCATTTCGAGATGAGATGACTGAAATGAAACATGTGAAAACTATGTACAAAGTTGGCAAAAGAAAGCATGCTTCTGTGATGTAAAAAAGATGCTTTCAGCTGCTGATATCGAAGTATCTTGGATCTTCTGGATAATGGTTTTCCACGTTTAACTGCCATTAGACAACAACCTTGTTAGACAAATGGGGGAGCTGTAAAATCTAAAGAGACCTGAGAAAAGAGTTACCTTCCCCTCATCAGCATCTGAATGGCGTTGAGGGAACACAACTCTCAAATCATTGTATAAATGGAATCTCCGATCCCCATCCCCGTCAAAGCCAGTCTTTTGTGGCACTGACCCCGGATAGGATTTACATCTCTGAAAGGACTTTGAAAATTTTTTGGGGGAAGGGCATAGAAAGCGGAGTTGGAGAGCATAACGCAGAAAACCAGTACCATTAGTATTTTCATTGATCTTAGCACAACCATGGGAAAGTTTCCAGTCGATTTTCTGACAGGCATCAATGCAATTGCAGTTGTAGTCCTTGCATCGGTCACTGTCACAGCCGGTCATTTGTATTGGTTCTGATAAATCCAAGCCTTCACTGCCGTTAACTTCACTACTGTCTATTCCATCTCTATTGTAGCACAAAGGAGAACTTTTCTACAAGGTTGACTTCACCTTGTCTTTGACTTTGGTGTCCATACTTACATGCCATCCTTTCATCTCTGCAGAATTCGAAATGGAAGATGCTAGGGTAACCTTCTGGCGCATGAATGTCTACTTTGATTTGAACAAGGGAAAGAGATTAACATTAGAACCTTCATCAAATCAAAATGGACATGCAGATATTGATAATATGACTTGTACTAAATTGCAGTGTCTCAAGACAGTTTGGGATTTTCATTTGGATTGCACCCATTTATGGGAGGCACAAACATGTACAGAACAAACAGCTATCCTTGATAGTACCTTAATACCAAAACTAAACCGAAACTTAATCCTTTTCGATGCATTTTAGTCAACCGTATTCATAGAATAATGTAAATTTGTAAAGTGCAAAGATTTAGTAAGAAAGATTTTATAGCACTTGTGTGACATTCAAAAGTCTCAAATGGCTAACCAAGATATAAACAAAAAAGACAACGCAGATTAACATTCATCTTACCTTGGTACCAGCCGGCATGTCACTTGGATCATAGTTGCAAAGGAAAGTGTGAAGAGGGGTTTTCTCTGGGTTGCTATGAACCTGCGTGTGAACCCACCAAGAAGAAATGAAACCATTACTGAGATCATACTCTAGACAGGAAACTCTAGACAGGAAAGCCATATTCGAATGATATCATAAAATGTCTATAGCTAAGTGATGTTCAAAAAATCATAAAACAAATATCTTATGAAAGAAAAAAAAGGAGAAAAGGCCACAAGGGTAGACAAAGCCCTTGAAGGATATCAACGTGGGCTGAACAAGGTCCCATGTGCAAATGACAACTAGAGTGAAAGAAAAGCCTCACAGAAGGTTGCAGAAGCAAGCTATGAAGGCTCAAAAACAGACTACCAATCAGTGGAAGGCCTTTTTGTAAATTAGAATGGTCATATTTTCGTTTAAAGAGATGAAATAATGCTGTAAAACTGGGCCGAAGCATAATTGATAACATCAAGATACTCAAAAGCACCCAACCAGATTACAGAGAGAAGCATATACCGATTGTATGTGTCCTTTCATAGGAATACGCAACCGGCTTCTTACAGGTTGAAATTCATCATTAGTAAGGCCTCTTTTCAGCTTCTGATCTCAGCACTTATTTGAAGATGAATTTCTTGAAATATCTATGGATGCATAATACAGTAAAAAGCAATCTCCATCCACATTGGTTACTGAAAATGTAAGTTTCTGTGATTGTGGTGAGAATGTCCCCCCAGTTATGCTTAGAACAGCTAGAAAACCATTGATCCTCTATGCATAGAAGACATAAGCATTAAGCAAATGAGTAATGCAGAAGCAGACATCTGTGAACGAACAATTTCCTACGCAAACTCAGAATCGAACAAGGTAACCCAACTTAACTTTACAACCAACCTCACTGACTTTTCCAGAAAGGAACCTTCCAGACAATAGCGACTCCTCAAATGAACCAAACAAGGACCTCCTAACAGGAAGTCCACTCAAAACTTTGATGAATCTCATACACAGAGATGTGGGAAATGATTCTCGACACCAAGGCCAATTTAATCCAGCAGCACTTTCCGGTGAAGAAGGGCAAAATTCTTTCCGAAAAAACCCAATATCTTCAAATGATCTGCTTGTAACCTCAAACTCTTCTTCAGGGGCAAATATAATAGCAGAGTTCAACTTTTCAACTGATTGTTCTATATTCTTTAGGGCTGAACAACAATCATCCATTTCTTCTTTAAGATTCCTGCATCCTCTTGCAGCTATCATCCTTTCACTGAACTTTGGACCAAGTGGTAATAAAGAAACAGGAGGTGAGGTTGCTATTTGGGGGGATATAGACATTGCTCCTCTTTGAGACCCTAACTTACTTGATTCTCGGAATTGATCAAGCTCAGGTGAATATGAAGAATTATGAGAAAGGTGTGATTCCTTGTTTTCCAGTAAAGGGCCATCTTTGAAAAATACGGATGCAGTTCCAGCTTTGTCATATGGTATGTTTCCATGTTCCAAGCAACTTGACAAGGACCAGGATGATGCTGTGAAATTCATTTTACTGTCAATATTTGCTTTCTTATTGTCTTGTGAGACAGAAACCCTATGCTTATCAGCTAAGGACAAGGAGTTTACTTGGGTGTTATTGTAGCTAATGTCCAGAGGGTCACCGTTAAATTGATATGAGAAAATCACGCTATTTAATGGTGACAATAGTCGCTTCCTGACTAATGACCCACTAGAATCTGTTTCCTTAGCTCTGACATCAGCAGAAGAATGAACATGATCATTAGAAACTCCCTCCACTACCTTACTTCTCCCATGTGATTCGAAACCCACAATCCTAGAAACTGGGCTTTGTACTTTCTGTCCACTTCTAGAAATGGCAATCGATCCAACCATATTGGCGCAGCCAATCTTCAGCCCATTAACATTGGGTGAAGCATTCATTTTAACTCCAAATTTGAGAGAGCCATCTGAAAACTTTGAAAGCTCCAGAGAAGTCTTCCTTCGAAAATCTCCCAGTGAAGAACACAAAGAATCCCCAATAGTCTGACTCAAACTTCCTTTTTGCATTCCATCTTAATCGCAGGTGCTGCCACCTGCAAACTGCAGCGGGCTTTGTAAAAATGCACCCACATCCATGGATGTTGCATCACCTTCCTCAGCACTATCATCTGAGGAAACTTGTAGCAACCCCATTGCTAAAATTGCAGAGAATAGTGTACCAAATTATCCAAATGGAGCCAAATAAGTTATCCTTCCTCTTCCTCGCCTACTCGTGTTTGCCTCTATTACTTTTATACAATTCAGTATTTTCTAATTAGTTCTAATTGTTCAAATTCATCTAGAATGTAACAGAGAATGGAATTCAAGTCTTCTAAGTATAACATAGTCACTGAAGAGAAATGAAAAGGTTCTAACAAAACAAGTTCCCTGATACCAGGGTAGTATTAGGTACCTACCAATGGCATCCACATTTCAGCTCCAATTCACTTATGAGCCTCCATTGAGAAAGCCAAACACAAACTGACTATCCAAAGATAATGAGTAGCACTGATCTTCTGACCTCCATACCAGCAGGCAACAAAGCACAAAGAATTCATGCTGCTAACTAAAATAATTACCGTGACTGCCTGCAGATTTTGAATAAAAAGATTACCTGAACACGAAAGAAAACTCAAAACAATCAGAAATTAGCTCAAATGCATTAAGCACGGTATTGACCAATTTGGACTCCAGCAAAGCCTTAAAATTCTTCAATCAAACGACAGAATTCCAGAAAAAGATAAACAAGCCAATCAACACAATGAGATAAGACAAATGCAATGTTCCTTAAACAGCTCCTTATCCAAAATGAGAGCAAGAAAGCAACTGAAGTACCTCAAAATCAAGACAAATCCCAGCCAACCATGGATCCAAAGGAAAAACAAACTTGAAACAAAAGCCCAGAATTTGTTTTCAACCAAAATATTAACACTTAACAAATGGTAAACAGAAAGCCCCTAAAAGCCTGACTTGATTCCTTGAAACAATAAAAAGAAACACTCACACAAAAGGGGTTGCTTTCAAGGCACACAGTCACCAGCATTAACCAGAAGCAAAGCTTATTAAGTTATAAAAATAAATAAATAAATAAGCAGATAAATTAAAGAACACTCGAGCTTAATCAGCATAATTCAGAATTAAAAAAACCAAAAAAAAAGGAAATAATCAACAGATTAAAGCGATTAAAGGACGCACCAATAAAAAAAGATTGTGATCAAGTACTCTGCTTCATAAATCATTTGAATGATCTACCCATAAAAAAATGGAAGCCTGATAATGTTGGGGTTTGCCTTGAATCCCACATCGAAAGTATAGGAGAAGTTATAAGGGTTATTCCCTTATAAATAAAGTGTTAGGCTTGGTTTGTAAAATATCCCAGAGAGTTATAAAGTTGGGCTATTATAAAAGGGTGTAGTTGGGCTCTTTGGGTAGTTGGGTTGGGTTTGTAAGGAGTTTGCAATTTTTCTCTTCTAAAAATTGCACAGTTGTAGTTGTTTGATTGTTTATTAAATTGGTTGGGTGGTTGTAGGCCAAATTGGTTGGGCCAAACCACATTAAAATTATTGTGTTTGTTTTTGCTTTCCTCTATTTTTGTGGGTGTTTGGTTTGAGGGATATTTTTCCAAACAAGTGGTATCAGAGCTGAAGGTTCGTGATCCTGCGAGAGGAGGAAAGCTATGGCTGAAGGTATGTCTGGAGGTATGCCTAAGTTTGAGATTCCTTTATTTGATGGTAAAGGTAATTTTATGTTATGGCAAAGTACGATTCAGGATCTTCTAGTGCAACAAGGTCTAGATTTGGCATTAGAAGAAAATAAGCCAGATGGAATGTCTGATAAAGATTGGGTTAGAATTCAGAAGAGGGCTGTGAGCACAATTAGATTGGCACTTGCTCCAGAGATTAAGTATACTGTATTGACTGAGACGACACCAATCGGATTGTGGAAGAAGCTGGGAGACATCTATGCGTCAAAATCACTGACGAATAGATTGTGTTTGAAGATGGATTTGTATTCTCTGAAGATGGATGAAGGTACGAGTCTTCATGATCACTTAAATGAATTTAATAGATTAGTTTCACAATTATTAGCTATTGATTCTAAAGAGTTGAAAGAAGAAGAGAAGGCATTGCTGTTGTTGTCATCTTTGCCCAAATCCTATAGACCGTTAGTTCAGACTTTATTGGTAGGTAAAACTACTTTGACGTTGGATGATGTGATTGCTGTGCTGCGTGAGAATGAAAGATTTATGGGCAAAGAAGATTCTTCATCTGCGAGAGGTGTACTAGCTGCTGTGGAAGATTCTACTCGAGGGAGGACTAATGAGAGACATGGTGGATCAAGAGGGAGATCAAGATCAAGATTCAGAGATTATAGTGAGGTGGAATGTTATTATTGTGGAGAGAAGGGTCATATTCAAGCACGTTGCAAGACATTAAGAGAGGATATGACTGCATTCAAGAAGGCTCAACAAAAGAGTGATGATGGAAAGAAGAATGAGACATGTGTTGTTTTGACTGATTCGGATGATGATGTATTGGCAACTTGTTTAGATGGGCCTCATACTTATGAGAAAAGTTGGGTTTTGGATTCAGCTGCATCGATGCATATTTGCAATGATAAAGATCGGTTTGATGAATTGAAAGAGGTTGAAAGTTTAGGCAATATTGCGGTTGGGAATGGTAATCGAGTGAAGATTGAAGGTATTGGGAGTGTTCAACTCAAGCTTCATGATGGTGGTGTCAAGACTCTTCGTAATGTGAGGTATGTACCCAGTTTTAGCTACAATTTGATTTCTTTGGGTGAGTTAGCTTCACGTGGGTACACATATGTTGGTAATAATGATTGGTGCAAAGTATACAAGAATGGTGGTTTAGTTTTGCAAGGAAAGAGGAATGAGAAACAACTATATTTGCTTGATGATGCAAAGGATAGAGTTGTTTCCAAGAGTAAGAAGATTCAGAGGCATGTTAGTTTTTCAGATGTTGTTGAGCAGTTTGGGGAGTTTGGGGATTCAAGTCAAGGGAGGATTTGTTGGGGTTTGCCTTGAATCCCACATCGAAAGTATAGGAGAAGTTATAAGGGTTATTCCCTTATAAATAAAGTGTTAGGCTTGGTTTGTAAAATATCCCAGAGAGTTATAAAGTTGGGCTATTATAAAAGGGTGTAGTTGGGCTCTTTGGGTAGTTGGGTTGGGTTTGTAAGGAGTTTGCAATTTTTCTCTTCTAAAAATTGCACAGTTGTAGTTGTTTGATTGTTTATTAAATTGGTTGGGTGGTTGTAGGCCAAATTGGTTGGGCCAAACCACATTAAAATTATTGTGTTTGTTTTTGCTTTCCTCTATTTTTGTGGGTGTTTGGTTTGAGGGATATTTTTCCCAACAGATAAAAGGATCGAATTTTTGATGCAAAACAACAAGATAAAAAATTAAAACTTCAAAGCAAATTTAAATTAAAAATGAAAGCTTTGATGTTAAAATTTTCTTCTTTGGCGTCTTTTATAAGGAGGAGAAACAGAAAGAGAAAGAAATGTTGAGAATGTGAATGGGAGGACGATACTGTGACACCCATGTCTCTCCGTTTATAGTACCAAACAAGAAAATGAAAAAAAAAAAATATATATATATATATATAAATATATATATATAAAAAGAAAGAAATTAAAGATTTGAAGTAAAACGAAGTTTACCATCTCTTTACATAATTCGCCATTTATGCTTTTTTTTTTCTTTTAGTACTATTTTTATTCTATTTTTACTGCTGAAAATTAAATAATTTTAAATCTCATTTTGCTCTTAATCTTCCCTTTCATTTTTAATTCTGTTTTATACAAATTTTTTCCCCTTTCTTACAATGCATGTATCTTTATTCAGTTCTTCACCGGGAGTTGTAGAGGAGACAGGATGTTGGGGCCGTGACTCACATACTTATCCTATTCTTTGAAGTTTGCAATAGAATAGTGATATTCCTGTAATAATAGCAAGTGGTAAGCCAATTTTCTTCTTCCAAGTTCTACATTTATAGCCACCACAATCACAGAAGTAAAACATTGCATGAGAAAATAAACAAAAAAGCTGCAACTTGTTGGAAACACTTGGAGTGAATTTTTTTGCTGCTTTTTAGGCATTCTCACATGGGTGGAGCCTAAGTACCCCAGGTTGTTGAGGATTAATGGTTCTTTCTGCCCATTGCAATTATCATGCAGTTGAAGTTCATTACAGCTCGAATCCTAGGCAGGGGATGGAATCAGTTTATCTGTTTGATGTTTCTCTTCATGGGCATCTTGCCAAGCTGTAAGAGATGCTTGCAGGGGGCAGCAAGTTTAAGAACATCAATTTGAGTTCTTAAAACATCTTTGTCCATCAGTGTTCTATAAGTTTAGCTTCAAGCAAAAGGTTAGTCACAAATGGAGATCATGCATTTTACCAATGAATTGCCCAACCTTGCAATGTTCAGATAGAAATCAGATTCAGAAAATGCAGTACAAACACAGTGATCTAGGTTCAGATCAGAAAAAAATACAGTATACAATCGTTAATGACAATAAACATGATAGTAGCATTCCTAGTATTGCAGATTGCAACAAACCAACCATATAGTCTTGTGGTATATAAGTTTATCTATAGCATCTTCTAAACTTATACATGATAAAAATCAATTTAAAAGAGTACCAACGGCAAACACAGCAGCAAAGTCTGTTGCCAAAAAGTTTTGAGGAGCTCAATTTCATAGAAAACGTTATAAGTACTGAAAACACATTCCCTGTCCGCTAAAACGGTCTAGCTGCTGCTTCCATCATCTTTTTTACTCTTGTAAGTCTCTCCATCTCCTTGAAAACCTGAAAATATCACAGAAAATGAAACAGAAAACTCTTTTATTGGTACCTATAAACCTATATTTAATACCAAAAGAAAGGGGTTTGCACGCATGTTTCTCCACCTCCATAGTAATGTCTTCTGTTGACACTGCATCCACGTCATCATAACCTAGCTGATGTGCTACATCTGCTAAGAAGAAGCTGTTAAAAGTTAAAACAAAGAAAATATGGTTTATGCTCATAGAAGGAACAAAGGCCACAGGGATGTACTTTGAATGGAAACAGTTGCATCAGCTGTGGCATATCCTCTTCTCGTGTCTTCATAAAGAGCTGTTAGCTGGGATAAAACCTATCATCAATTAAGAATTGTCAGCGATCAGCAAGATACAGGACAATGGAGAGAACATGAGAGTCCAAACAGAGAAGACTCTTTGAAGTATGGCTGCATGGAAGAATGGGAAGGTGATACAAATTAAAAATGTGATCAAAGGCAACACCTCTGAATAAGATCCAGATATAGCTATTTCTGATGACAAAAGGTGGCTCTTATTTTTTATTATTCCCTTTGCCACCGTATCCAAGGGCGCATCAATCAATATCAAGATACGATGCCGTAGAAGTGCCCTATTTGTAGTCAAAATAAAGTAAGTTGAAACGGGAAGAGAACTAATACAAACCTAGAGAAACAACTGATTCAACCAATGGTGCAAAGATTGTTATACAAATTTTTTGAATTTTGAACTGCACTATCACCAGCGCACACCACTAGTCTTCCCAAGGATGATAACTGCTTTAATACTTCAGTCTGCAAAAATTTTGATATTGACTATTAAGCCAGGTTATTAATCAATGATCCAGAAATTTTACAAAACAAAGCCTTTCAGTAGATTTGCATCATTAATCAACATATAGAAATGCCAAAGCAATAAAAGGAAAAAAACCTCGGACTCCCAGAATCCCTTCTCATCACTTTCCGGATATGACAGCAGCTTCAGAGACCAAAGCATCACTAGATATGAAAGAACCCAAAAACAAGTTAAGCTATTACATGTTGAATTACAAAAGCTGCTCCTGATCATTCAGTGACAGGAGAATACCATACCTATCAAAGTAATAATATCTTAATAAATCTGCTCGCGGTTTCCTCAAACTGGATTTAATGAAGTTGTTCATCCCTTTCATGTCAAATAAACAATCACCAAGCGTGTGTTAGAACCAGATGCTATTGGATTAAGTAGTTCAAATTCATTTCTGAAGCATTGAGAAGATGCTCACCTACAAGAAATATAGAAGTTCCTCTCAGTTCAGTGGGTTTATCCGCTGCTTTCTTCTGAATTATACTGAACAGTTAAATGAGCACTTCAAACCACAAGAAAATCACCAAAGTAATTTTTTTAAAGAAGAAAAACTCAAGAGCTTTGAAAATCGAGCTACTGATTTGGAGTCTTTCATAGTTTTTTCTTAAACAATTTCTCTTTCATCCAACTCAACTCAAGTTAAAAACTTTCATCTCAGAAAAAATGAAGTGAAAGGATAATTTCGATTTTCTTAAATTTCTCCCTCTTTCTTTCTCTTGAAAAATCAAATGCAGGTATAGCAATAAATGAATTGTGACCTTCAAAGCAATGGAGGGATCCACAGTAGCAACCTTTGTTGAGGAAATCAAAAGCACAAGAATAGGGCAAAGCAAGAAACAAATGAGTAAGGACAAACAAAAATTTAGTCAACAGAGTATAGAAATTGAAATTAACCCAGAATCTAATTCCATTTGCATTACCAAAAACTCAACTATTCATATGCAATCTCACAAAATAGCAAGCATAATTCAATCCAGCAAAACATAACGAAAAGCGACCAAAAGACGAGAAAAAAACAAAACCGAGATAATTTAATGAAATGGGTTGCTAGAATAGCTAGTAAAAAGAGAAGTTTTATTTTTCATAGGGAGGATTGAACTCACTGGAAGTGTTGTCACCAGAGAGAGAGCAGTTAGTGGAGAGAGAATTTCTAGGAGGAGGACGAGAAATGGTTAGACATTGAGAGGGAAGAGAAGACCGATGGTGGATTGGTGTGGAGAAAGAGTGTAGGAATTTTGAGTGAAAGAGAGGAGTGCGGAATGGGAGATTAGTGGGAGAAGAGTGAAGAATAGTTGTCATCTCCTTGGAAGGAAATTCAGCTCGCTGCCCTGCTCCATGCCATGCCTGCCTTTGGAGTTTATACAGTGACTAATAGTATCTATATTTATTTATTTATCTATTTTAGGTCAGGTGGAATGAATAAACAAACGAATATTTGTAAACACACAAAAATTAGTATGCTATTTACTGTTACACTTAAATCTTCAAATTTTATATTATTTATATTAGCATTTATAAAATTAAATATCCAGATTTTCAAAAAAATTTCCATTTTTTTATAAATGCTTTTATTTTTTAAAAAAATTCATATCATACTAAAAAATTAAAATCCTAAAAAAAATGTAAACACAATTAAATCTGTTCATGAATTAAGTTAAATCAGATTCGAATCATATATTAATAAATTATATATAAACCCAAACCGTAAACCAAACTTAATTTGTTTATTCGAACTTATGCTTTAGTCCAAATTTATTTTAAATTTATTATACAAATCCAAGCCCTATCCTAACCAACCCGAATATTATTATTATTATTATTATTATTATTATTATTATTTGATCTATGCTTTTTTTTTATCACACTTTCCATTGTTAGGCACATTCCATGTTTTTCTGAAAGATGAATACTTCTCTTTTATGATTATAAAACAAACATATATTATAAACCATTAAATAAAAAAATTGCCATCAAGCCATAATTACTCAATTTGCACCATATTTTCTGTTATCCAGAAATATTCCTACTCATCCAATTTATATCAACTCTCACCGTCATTCCAAATCCCTTCTTTTTAAACCGGTCGACGTGATAAACTCATACATTCAAGTTCTATGTAATATACAATTAGTTGCATTCTAATGCGGACCATGCAAATCCAAGCATGTACTAATTATTGAGGCATGACACATGGTACAACAGAAATTGCATTGCCGGCGCTGCCAGATGCGAAATTCTTCGACATCGTGGTCGTGGAACTGCCAGCTTAACTAACTAATCCAAATGCTAAACCCTTTGTCATTTCGGTGCTTCCACAGCAGCGTACATCAAAGAACAAAAAATTGACAAAAACTCCTTGTCCGAAGAGTATAAACGTGATATGTAGCATTGACTCAAATCTTGTGCCGTTTAGTTCTCATCATTCATTCTCAACAAATACATGCCTAACAAACATTGAGATGAGAAACTAAACACAATCATATTTACAGACCTACTCCAACTTTCTGGATAAGGAGACTGAAAAATTCAACCCAGCCAAAATGAATCACGTTTCTCAGCTCCCACCTGCATACAGTTGAAGAGATTTCACTTAAATTCGCAACTGCATCCAATAAGTCAATAGATAGACTTTAAATACACTATGAGACTATTCACACTCCCACCGCTGAGCATAAATGATGGCAAATAACGTTTCTGCAGATGTAATACTTGAAACAAAAAAGAATATAAAATACCAATTTGTAGAAAAAGTAATGGAGGGAAACTCCAATCACCTCTGATTTGGCCAGAATGAGATGTCACTTCAGAAACACCTGGTTTAATGTTTGCAAGGGAAATGGGTGTCAATGGAGGGGAGCCAACTTCTCCATCCTTGTCCGGAACTTGAGGAGTCTCCAGAAGCCTGGAAACATGAATCGCCATTGCTCTCTGATTGCTAGCGGGTATAGAGAAACTTCGAGAGACAACCGAAGGTGGAGTAGGAAGAGGAGATGCGCCACTTGATGCCAGTGAAGGAAAATTACTTGCAGAAAGCTCTTGATTTCTAGACGCTAGCGGAGCAGAATGACCAACCGAGGCAGGAGATTTTGCTGGCTTGGCAGCTGAACTACCAGGAGGCCTTGGAAGCTCATGAAGCTCATTTATTCTGGGTGAAGAAACAAGAGGTGGTGATGCACCTGGGGATCCTCTTGGAGGTGATATCGGTTGAGGAATTGGTAAATGAGAAAAAACTGCAGAAGCTAAATGAGGTACATCAGCAGAGGGAACGGTACTGGTTGCCGATGAAACAGGCTTTGTTAACGATTGTTTACTGGTTAATGGACCAGAATCAGCTTTTCTTTTAATTTTTTTGGCTTCCGATGAAATATCCAATTGGGTAGATACAGGTCCTTCGGGCAGAGGAGGGGGTAGTTGTGTTGAGGTATTACTACTGTTACTCTCCCTGAGAACTGACTCGGATTTCAAGATGGTAAACTCTGATAGTGGGCCATCGCCAGATTCCTTCACCTGTTTCTTTTGCTCTAGTGGGGAAGAATGCCACAAATTGTGTGGACGTCCAGCGACATTTGTTGGTCTTGCGTGGTTAACTGAGCTAATTGTCTTTGAAGAGACTGCAAACTTTGAATCATTTGGTGTTGGAAGCACATATGTGTTAGACATCCCTGCAGATGACTGCAGCATCTGCTTAACTTTTTCAGTAGGATCAAGCTTCCTTTCTGGAAATATGGGGGCTGAATGGCTAACCACTCTATGCTCCCTACTTGAGACCTGAATATCCCCATGGCTTTTCTCCAGGTTTACCTACAGGCAGACAGCAGAAAATAATAAAATATATACTTTAAAAACCGCATATAATAAGGAGCAAAACTAACAAAGTTAAAAAAAAAATCATAATTCCAAATGCCTATGCTGTTTCAAAAATAGGACCAAAAGTGACATGTATGAATGGAGATTTACCTCTGCATTTTCCATCTTCGAAGTTTGGGGAAATGAAAGACTTGCTTCATCTACCTAGAGAATAAGCCGCCATATTTTAGAGGTGTCAACACACACACATACAGATTAATGTAAAATAGTCAAACAAATAGAACTAGAATAAATCGAACCACTAAACTTGCCAAAACAAATTATTATGATTCGTATGGAATTCTGGCAGAGGAAACCAATCCTACTAATAGTTGAAAATGGGGAAAAAAAAGTAAGGAAAAAAGAAGGCAAAAGAAAACTTTGGAAAGTTCAAGCATACAAGTTTTGGACCTCATTTGTCCAAACAATAGCAGCTTCAAAAATGAATAAATAATTTACAATGGCATAAGAATCTAACCTCCATTGAATTCCTTGATGCAGAAGTAACATCAATCCCCTTCTCGTTTGCTCTATAGTCAAAACTTAATTCCCCATCTTCGTTTGGGTCATAGGCAATCTCACCATCTTCCCCATCATCATCTTCAAGGCCAGAGAACAGGTAATCAATGTGTTGCTGTTCCGTAACCTGCTTAACATGGGGCTCAATTGCCTCAAGTGATTTAAGTCCTTTCCTAAACAAATTCAACTGCACTCACAAAAGCAAGAGAAAAGGAAAAAAGGGGAGGAGGTTATCAGCACTGAACTTATGAAAGGCAGAAGCTGGTGATATTTGAATATTTTGAGAATATATTCAGAAAACCTGAGCTGCATGGTGACGGGCAGCTTGTGTTAGAAGACTTCTGGATTGCCCTTGCTTCAGAGATTTCAATCGGAAAGCACAAAGGGTTGCCACCTCATCATATTCTTCACGAGCTGTTTGCAACTGCTGCAATGTGAAAGTTTCGCCTTTTCCACCTTTTGACCTTCCTTTTTCTTTTTGTTGTGTCACCATGTATTCATAGACATTTCTGAAGCTCATGAACAAAATTCAGAAAAGGTTTACAGCAACCAAAGCAAATTAAGTATGCAGAGAAAAGTGATGGACCTTTTTTCATCACACTGCCGCTTCATATCCTGCACCAGCAAACAAGAGAAAGGCCACTAACCATGATAGTTGTACAAGAATATTTACAAAGGTAAAAGAATTAGCATCAGACAACGAGGTCTTAAACTACTGATTTCTTAACAGAATAATAGAGAAATCCATATGAACAAACCTCAACAGTCCTAAGCTCATTAAGAAGTGACTCAGATGGGTTTGTAATTGTCAGCAATATATGCGATCGCTGAAGCACAAAGAACATCAAGAAAGGCTCAAACAAAGGGATTATTCCAAAACACAACATATAAAAAACTGATGGAAAAAGTTTAAATTGTTCAATTTAAAAATAAGATCAACACTCACATAGTTATCCACAAGTTTCTGGAGTTCAAACTGCAAGTTCCCCAACATTAACAGAATTCTACCTATAAATAAATGCAGTGTCATTACTGCAGAACCGTCATATCAAAAAACAACATGGGCCAAAAAAAAATAACATAGGCCATTCACAAAACACTCCCTTGCCATTCCACCGAAAAGAAGAAAGGTAACAGTTGATAGTGAAGTATGCAAGCACATAGTTACTTGATGACATTGTTATACCAATGCAGGATATGTATTTATGCAAGCAAAATCAAACATTAAGAGAATGAGATAGAATTTTTTATTTTAAGTAAAGGCATGAAGCCTAAGACATGGAATAAGGCACATCATTGAAGGCATGCATTAGCCACCAAAAGTTGCTATACTCAAGTAGAAATTCTCTTAGGAGGGTATATGTGCACGTGCAAGCTGGGTGGGAATATCCATGAATACAAGTACATAATGAAAGTGTTAAGGTAATACTTGCGCAGGACAATGACAAAGCTTAAGTTGTCTAAGATGTTACTTGAACCAATTTGAAGTTCTATTGCTACATGAGGTCTGCAGCCATAACCAACAATATTTCAAATGAAATGATCAATTCAGTAATTTGGTTTACTTTACAGGCCTTAAAATTCTACATTAGATAGCAGACAATATACATGCCTATTAATGCTCTAACAGTGCAAGCAACTTAGGAAGTGAAAGACTACTTACTGCTTTCTTCATCATCGGGTAGAACTCTTTTTTTGCGCAGACAGGAGCCCATTTCTTGCAGTGACTCTGAGAATTCTGAAAAAAAATCTCTTCAAATGTAGATTCATTCAACACAATGTTTCACAAAGCTTAAGTTTCTTTGATTTTACCATAATCTAACAGCTTGAGTGAAGCAACCCCTAGATGTGCTACAGTTTATAAATAAGAAATTCTTTTGTGAGATGTTATGAGCCAATGGCTTCATATGGACTCCACATCAGCAAACATGTCATAAATAAACAGCTGATATTGAAACATTTTTTATAAAAACCTAATCATGTTATTTCCGAAACCAGTTGGTTCTTCAAAAACTACCAGTTGCTTTTGGCTGGAAGAGCACCATATAACATGTAATTTAGATATATCCAAGGTGACAAAACATGGTGATACCTAACAATAAATATGACAATATAGCACACAGCATATTTACCATATGCACTGTTCGCTGTTGCTGCAGCTGCAGAAAGTAAGCTATCATAGCAAATTCTCATGTCTTGCATATCCTGTAAATGCATCCAAATGAAAAAAAAGAAATCTAATTATAATCTTTCAAATTGACCAAAAAAGCCTTAAGGAAGCATTAGTCACTGAGAGGAAGTTGCTGTACGCAGTTCAATGGCAATACAAAAGCACAAAGCTTTCATATTTCACAGCTAAAGCTTATGAGTTTCTTTTTGTACAGGAATCCAGTATTCCGCTCATTTTCTATTTCATTATCGAAATTATGATATTAATACCATCTACTATGTCCTCGTACACTATTATTAAGCATAGAAGGCCTACAACTTCTCCATAGATATTCAAATCTGGGTTTAGATTTTCTTTAATCCTGGAGCATTTCACATCTTCTTAACACTGAACTACAGCCTTTAGACTACTTTGACATTTCGTAATATCGGTCAGAAATAAAAACAATTGATAATTTAGAATCTTTGAAACTTAATGGACCAAAATTTCTGCCATTCTCCCAAAGCAAAAAATTCTCCAAATATATATTTTTAATTTCTCCGAAATTGCAGAATTACAAACTCACTCCACTCAACCGAACTCGGTCCAACCGCTTCAATTGTAGTTCGAATAATATTAAAATCATTTCTACACTTCAAAAATCAAAATAAAAGAATCTGATTCATTTCCCAATTACAAAAATAACATTAATCTGCGTTTAAACCAAACCAAAGCTCAAACATAGTTTACAAAAATAAAAAGAAAAGAGGGAGAAAAGAAAAAGAAAATGAAATAAAAGTACCTGAGCTGCCTGAGCGAGTTCATCCAAATGAGCCGAAGATAAAAAATCTAATTTGTACTTGCCATCGTTCTTGTGAAGCGCAAATCTTCGAAGTTTACCCAACGAAGATTTCATTTCCCCCAAAATAAACAAAGAACCCTAACGCAAACAGCCAAACACAAATAAAGAAAAAGAAAGAAAGAGAGAGAGAGAGAGAGAGAGAATTGAAGAGCTCGTTTCGTTTCCTTAGAGAATCCAAAATTTCTGAGAGAATATAAAAATGAAAATCGAAGAAGCGATTCCTTCGAGTTTCAACTCCTAAAAATCTGAGCTACAGAGAGTGTGGAGCTAATGAATTCGACGGCAATGAAAGTGAAGCCTTTTTCCTTTTGATTTTTTTATTTTTCTTTTTCTTCTTTCTTGTTGTTGGTCAAACAAACTATCTCTAAAATAGACCAAAGAGGTGAAAGTTGGAGCCAAAAACGAAAATGAAGACCACCAAACCAAAGGGTTTTTTCTTTTAAAAAAAAAAGGACTAAAGTTTTTTAGAAATTTACACGTGTTCGTAAGGGTTGTTTCGTCAATTGAGGAAGTGATATCATGATCCGATGACCAGAAAGTTGACAAGTGGATGGTTAAAATTATTCGAAATATTTATAATGTTGATGGAAAAAGTTTCGCTTGGATAAAAATTTTTTACAATATTTCTAATATTTTATACGACTAAAAAATTTTTAATCCAAATCCGGTCCATATATAAGATATGGAATATAGACTGATCATGAAGAAACAACGAAATCCCACTAATTTAACATGCGTTTGGCATTTGGCCAAAAACAAACAAAAACGTTTGGCATGGTTGAGCAGTACGAGATGCTCTCAATGCACCAAACAGTCAATCACATTTTACATGCAATCATTCATTAAACACACTTTAATTGATTTCATAATTCTAAACACGGTACGAAATCAATAAGAATATGATACGAATTAAAAATTAATAAAAATTATAAATAAATATGTAAAAAGATAAAAAAAATGATTTTATATTTAAAGTATAATTTTAAATACGATATAAAAATGACACAAATATAAAACACAAATGTAACACAGGTTTAAAGTTGAAAAAATTATATATGAATATATTAAATATTAAAAGTTATATTTTATATTTAATGTATTTACACAAAATTTTTATGTTTTACACGATATAAACACAAATTTCATACATAAATTACAAGCTAGGTCTACACTTTTATATACAAAGAACGTGAGAATCATATAATATGAAGGCTCTTATCACAAAAGGAGACCTCCTATGTCTATAAAATGATAACTCTCTTATCACAATCGAATGCTATTAATTTGAGTGCCGGAACAAGCCTTACTAAAAAAACCTCAATACACCTCTATCTTTGATCAAAGAAGATAAGGGGAGGAGATGATCCGGAATCCTAGCAACCTTTTTTTGGCATTAATAATATTATTATTTAATGTTCATTTGTTATTAGATAATAATAATAATAAAAACAATAATAGAAGCAAAAAATTACATATTTTAATGTTATCTTTTGTTTTATATAAAAATGGTGACAGATTTTATTAAGTTTATTTTAAAATTTGTTTAGTATTTATGAACGCGTGATTGTAAACATATGTATTTATAAATTCATGATCATATTTGTTTAATGTTCACAAATTTTGTAAATATTATACAAATGAATGAATCATCATCATTATCACGCCGGTATCCCAATAAATTAAAAAAATAAATGAATGAAGATGAGCATAATATAAAATTTTTTACCAACGCAAACACTATTAAAACTAAACTAACAAACGTGAATATAATAAAATTTGTTCGAGTTCTACCCGTTTACGCCTTGAACACGAGTAATTGGATGCTAACAACGTACCAACGAAATTGGTCAAAGTCAGATGTTGGTGACAAGGAAAGAAGCAATTCCCGGACAACAAAAATATTATCTTGGTTTGATAAGTGAGTCAAATCTTCAACTTCCTCTTAGCAATTTTCTGATCTACCCTCCATTTTCTTGGATAAAATATAAGATTAAGAGATAATTTGTTTTTAATCGCAGGCTTGTATAGGTAATTTCATTTTAAAATATCAATTATCTTAAATTTAGAAATTTCAAGTCAAATTTTTAGCAAAAGCATGTAGGGTTTCTTACATGATTTTAGTAACATGCATATTTCATTTTATTTAATAATTCAAAGCCTAATAGTAATATACAAGTACAATAATTCACAATCTTATAAAATTACAACACATATTTTGCTTAGTATCAAACTATTTTTATAAAAATTTAAACTTATAAAAATATGTTTGGACAAATGATAAGATTTAGTGCTAGTCCTTTTTTTTTTCAATGCATCCTCCATCAACAACCTTTTTCATTTGATTTTCAAAGGAACAGTAAAAAGAGATCATTGTCCACCCAAATATATCCTATATAGAAATTTGAAATCCTAAATAAATTTAAAAAGATATAAAATCTTAAGATGGGTTTTCTGGATATGTATGATATAGTAACCGTGTATAGAATTTTTTTTTTCTGTTATAAATGGGAGTGAAGATGAAATTATTTGGATTTGAACTTAAATGTTACAATATGTTACAACTCTTCTTTAATCACTTGATCAAAAGATCTTAAACAACCACAATGTGTCATCTCTGTTTCCCATTACCTCTTTACCTCTTTAAGAACTCAAAGTTAAAAAATGTACACTCCTAAAAATAAATTAAAAAGCTTTATTAATGTTTATTTTTAAAAATCAGCAAATTTTTTTTTAACTATACTCATGACACTTTATTACTGATTTATACGTCATCAAATATGCACTTTTTTTTTTACCATGTTTAACCCACTTTGGATATAACATTAACCAAACAAAGTTACTAGATTGAATGAATGTTGAAAAAAAGGCAAGGGAAACATGATAAGGTAAAAGTCATCTTTTTTGGTGGTCACTTTGACCAATTAAGTTCGCTCACTCAATTGCAAATTTGCATTAACTTTTTTTTTTTTGACTAACAAATTTGCAATAACTAGTTGGGCCAACCTTAATTATAACTTCAAGACTTTTCTGGTTTTGCAAACCCTACGAGCCACTGTGCCCCAGCCAGTAGGGAAAGGGAAAACAAAAGCTAGGGTTTGGGAGGGAGTCACTCCATGATTTCCACACGGCAAGCTAGACAAGAAAACTAAGCATCTTAATGACCTCTGCCAATAAGAGAAGCACCACCAAATTTGGCACGCAACCAAAACTTTATGACAAGTTGGCTAGTTGGGAGGGTGAGAAGCAAGCTAGGTGCTACAACTTTCATAGATATAAATGGAAGGTCAAGAGTAAATTTGAAATTGAATGTTGAAACTTGAACCATTAAGATTTTCAAGTTCAAACAAGTTGATGCTAGGTATTTTATAATAATCATACCAAAAGTTGAATGATGAAAAAAGATATTTTACCAAAAAAGTTATAAGATAGAAAATGCAAAATTTCAAACTCAATTTTCAAATATGCTGAATTTTCATACTTTAGAGATGAATAAAATTATCAGTTAATGTATATAATTTGTGTTCATGTCATATAAAACACGAAAATTTTATATCGACATATCAAACACAAAACATTCTTTTAGCGTTTATCAAATTTTAACCAATATTATGTTCATATCTTTTATTTGTATTGTATAACCGTGTTGTATTTTAAAATATTAGATCTATATGTATGATGCTTAATGCAAAATTACATGTATCTTCAATTTAAAGAATTCCATTCGAACTTCTTTTCATCGAGAGTTAAGGGGAAAAAAATAGTGCTATTTCCACCATTAATAAAAAAAAAAGGTAAAATTTTAAATCTATCCATTTTTTTACTAACTTTCTACTTCAATTAATTAAAAGACAAAAATATCCCTATCAAAACTGACATTAATAATATTCAACCATCTCCCCTACTTATTTCCCTCTTTTTTTTTCCCTCAATTCTCTTCTCTTCTGTTACTTTACAACAATATCAACTGACGATAACACTTTTCAACAATATCAACTGTTTCAAAATAGCAAGTGGACCTGCACGAGACCCTATCGCAAGCAAACCTACACGATACGATCTTGCGCAAGCAGATTTGTGCGAGAGCCAAGGTCTCGCGCAAAGCAGACCTGCGCTAGACCGTGCGCGATACTCGAAACAAGAGTGGGTCTGCACGCCAGTCTCGCACAGGTCGGCTTAACCTATACCAGTGGTCGTCGCCGCGAGGGACAGCGGTCGGTCGGTCGCTCGCCAGCAACCTCAAGCCCCTGTCCCAAGAAAACCTAAAATTATTGATACCCAAAAGCTGGAGACCGATGGAGATGATGGAGATGGAAGAGTAACAGTGGGAGATGATACAGTGGGAGTTTCTGGCCGGATGAAATAGATTTGGGGTAAAATGTTGTAGGGTTAAATTTGTAAATTAATGGGATATATGTAGTATTTTTATTTGGTGTAATTAAATTGTAGTGAAAATAGCAAAAAAAAATCAATAATTTTTTGACTTAGTGATTAAAAATAAGTCGTGGTATATTATAAGTTTTATGTTCGAATCTAAATATTTCATCTTTAATTATTTAATATTTTTTTATAAAAAAAAAGTAGATTAAAAACTCCTCTAAAAAAATGTTGAGAATCTTAACCAAAAATGGGTTTTTGATCATTTTTATCCAGTCAGATGAGACCCCAGACAAACAGGGCATTGGGTTTTTTAAGATGGAACATAATTAAGATTTGATAGTGACAGGAAGAGAAATGGGAGACAATGAATTTTGAATGAGGACTTTCCCTGGTCAAAAAGGATTGTTTGCTTGAAACTTAAGGGAAGGAGGAGGAGGAATGACAAAGAGCAAAGAAGAGAGCCATTTTCAACGGGCCGCCTTTACAAATATAGGCCATTGAAATACTCAAAGGAGTGGTTGAGTCGGGTCATTGTCCATATTAGTACCAGGGCACTGCCATAGAAATTTAACCTCAAAATTTTCAAATGTCAAAAAAGAAAAATATACAGGTTTAAGACCGAAATATTTAATATATCAATCCGATTTCGTAACCGATCATTGATTTAAAAGAAAAATTCATATAAATCATTTTTAGAATTCACGGAATCCTTACAAAGTCTTCCACTTCACTATGTGTCTCTCAAACAAAACAGTGACCCTTGTACATTTTTGTCTCTTTTAGTTTCTGTGACTAATGGTTTATAGATTTCGTTTTTTCTTGTTCTTCCTCTTAAATGGAAAAGTCTTTCACACTGTTTATCTGACCAAGAGAAAAGGACACAATACAAACCACTTTTCCTTTTCTTTCCGCGTGTTGTGCCAAATACTTGAATAAAGATTGAGGTCCAACCCTGCTGATTCATGTCTATAATTTGTGTATGTAATTCATATTTATTTTAAGTAAAATTATATTTTTGTGCATAAAATATGAAAAATTTGTATTAACATGTTATTTACCGTGTTGTGTATAGTATTGTCATATTACTTCGAACGTTTGATTTCAGATATATGGGATTTTTTAGAGAATTTAGCATGTAATGATATTGCTTCTTCCTTCTCCTATTCCTACAGCACGGGAAGGAACCAGAGATGGTTAACAGTTGAGATTCTCTGATAAAACATTCAATGTAATGATGTCAGGTTGTCCTTCGATGTTGTACAGTGCTAAGTAACAGACGGGAATTCGATGTATTTGAAGTGAGCAATGAGAAGTAATTGAAATGGGTGAAGTTGTGAATCCTGCTCAGCAGGCTGTAGGCTTTGCAGAAGCTAGCCTGCCTATTGTAGACTATCTATGCCGTCTGGACTTGGGGAGACTTGTTTCGGTGTACAATTACATGAAGCCAGCTCAGCTCTAACGACCTAAGATTTTTGTAGCGGCAGACTCCAGCAGACATCAAACCAGACAGCAAAAGAATTAAGCCACCAAAACAGCAGTAAATTGATTGATGCCACTGGCTTTACAAGAACGTGGACAAACCATAAAATCAGACACCATCTAGTCAAATCAAAATTAGTTTATGAAAAAATTAACATTATTTCAAATGATTATACCCCGTTTTAAGAAAAGTTCAAAAGATTTAAAGCTTGAATTTTAATATTTGGATTATCTCTGTCCCTTCGAGGCTTTCATTGTAAACTACGTGTTGAGTGTAAGGGAGGGAAGAACCATACTCAAGCTTCTAAAGCCCCAAGTCTTTTACTTGATGCTCGTGTAACTATGGAGTATGAAATAATAATGGTATAAAGTATAAACAAACCGACATAAACGAATATTTATTATGTTTCGTATTAATTGGTTTATTTTTCAAAGCTATAACGTTCGGTTCATGTTTCATAAGGAATTTTTGCATTATATTCGTTAAGAATAAGTAGGACGAATATAAGAGAATAAAGGAGGTTCACTTTCAATGGTGTCTCCTGCGAAGAAGTGTAGTTTGCATTAAAGAAAGAAAGTACTGAGGTCACATCTCAGGTTTCCTGCTCTACCTGATACACAAGAAAAGAAAAATGGAAATGATTCTGTATTGAGTATTCCTTCAAGAGCTGACTGCTGGGTGCTGAGAACATCTCTGCATATGAAAAAACAGGCAAACGAAGCTCTAACTCTAAATACAGGACAAAAGCCTTCTGTATTCTTCTAGCATTGCCATGAGAACTGGTATATAGATCGACTTAGACTCTTAAGACACTTCTTACTTTTGCTGAGCCAGTCTTAATTCCTTTTCCTTTCCTACCTCTCTTCCCCCATCGAGTACTTGATTTCTGCTTAAAGAAAAGAAATAAAAATCTGAATAGATAACCGGCAAAACTATAAAGCAAACATACAACTTTTATCATTATCAAAATGAATTTACATGCACAATTCATAGTAATAACAATCGAACTCGGGTTTTCCCTGAAGCATGAGAGAATTACAATTAAGAAGGTTTCCAAAGCCATAAATCCATACCTTCTTGTCATTTTTAACATTTTCCTGTCGTTTTTCCCTTACTTTCCCTAGATCACAATCACCTGTAAAACAGAAATGACGTTAAACTGTCTGTTGGTAATTGGTTTTACGAAGGATGCAAAGACCTGGAAACTATCAGTTTCAGGAATCGAGTCAACTGGAAGGTTATGCCTCTTTCAAACAAAATTTGCGTAAAACCGCCACTCACCTTCACTGTTTCCATCGTCTGACTGAGGTAGAACGCAATATACTTTGAAGCTTGGCGATCTAAGGTATGAATTGCTGTCGTCTCCATCCTCACTATCTTCCTTCTCACAGGCCTCCTTTTCATCCTCAGAATTCACCTTCTTGATATTCAGACGTTGAATATCACCCTTTGCATGCTCTTCTCCTCCGCCATCTCCAGGCAACGGCTTGGACAAGAGGCTGCTATCCACAACCGCACGAGCATTCCTTCGATGAGCAGGTCTTGATTGACAGTGCACCGAGGCTTCTGCCTCTTCTGCAATGTCAAGCTTCGAAATACCACAACCCATCAAGGAGGAGAGGCATGCAAAAGGAAACATAGGGTATAATCTAATTCGGTTGAGTCTGCTGCAACCATGGCCTTTCGGCGAGAAAAAAAGGCAAAAAGTTCGCATGAAAAGAAAATTGTAGAGAAATGAAATGAGAGATCCAACGAGAATTGTGGGATTAGCTAGATAACTAAAAAGAGATTCAAGGGATTAAATTTCACATCTGCCTTTTAGCAGTTTCTTATGTTATTAATCACAACCTTCCATTGTTTTTCTTTGGCTGTTATCCATATTAATCAGTTACTTATGTTGTCTTTTTTTAGTTAGAGATTTTACGGCAGGCTAGATCAGCTAATTGCCCCTTGTGAAGGACAAAGCTAATTCTGTTCTTCCACTGGTTTTGCATATGTGCAAATCTATGATTATACTATCTTAAGCATGCAATGTGAATTTGGAGATGATCATTGAAGAAAATAGGTGTCAAACAATCAAGGTAGGCAACCCAAAAAGAGTGATTGGTGTATATTTTTAAAACAAATTGAATAGAATGTTTGCCTAGGCCTGGAACCCACTTCTCCCCTGGCATAGGCATCTTTGTTTGTGGAGCTAGCACTTGGAAAGAGTATATGGCCTTTGATGGAGATTCTGTAGAATTAACTGTAAAGAATAAGAGATCACTTCCATCCTTTGAAGGTGATGCTAAGAACGTCTTCCCGACAATCTTCCCACACATCGAGTATTGAGAGAAGCACTTTTTTGTCCGAAAATACAAAGAGATATTAACTTAAGATCAGATATCAGTATTAGATACTATTAGATATTCTAAATCCAAAAACTAACTTAAAAGAGTGAGTCTTTTTCTCACACTAATAAATACACACCTAATTTTTTTTATGACTGACATGAAAATTCCAACACGTTTCTCTCAAATTTGGACAATTTCAGTCCTGAAAGATAGAATACCAAGCGAAGGTCTAATGCTAATGGATATGGGGTATCAAAGTTGTAACTTAACAACATATGAATATGGCCCTCCTCGGTCCTCCATCCACTCTTTAACTCTCAAAGGGAAAGATGTGATAAGTTTCAATGCCTTAGTGGTGTTATAGATATTATGAAGCTATGTTGATAGGACCATCACATCTTGCTTCTGAATCAATCAAATAAAATGGGAAAATGGATTTTGAATTTGGATGCAGTAACATCTAATTCTTTGAGAATGAGGTAGTTTTCATTCTTTACTGTGGTTTTGACTTTGGTAGGTAATCTTTATTCATCTTCTTTGCTTTAATGCCAAAGAAATCAATGCTTAAGAACTCGACCAGGTTTTGCTATATAGCCTCTCTAGTTCTAGGCTTTGGTTGTATTTTACAAGCAAGTTCATTGGTAGCTTGCATAATTGTTTTGCTTGTGCAGTTGTGCTTGTATGTCAATGGCCTACCACAAACAACTAGCCCCACTTTCCCATCGACAGAAATGGAACCGTTGAAGTCAGCAATCTACGCCACAGCACACAAGCCAACTCCATCTCTCTCTCTCTCTTCTTTGCGTCTTTAACAGGAAAGACGTACGTAATCTGATTATGATTCTTAAGCCACTGCCACAAGGAACTTTGGTCGGCAGTTCTGTAGCAGCCGCCCACCCCCTCACAATCAAGCCGCTAACTTTTTATGGTTCCCTTACAGCAAATTAACTTCTTATAATGTAAACACTGTGACTCAGAAGAAAAGAATATTAATCATACGCCTATATCACTCGAATAATAATTACTTATTGAGCTTTTCTTAAGAACTAGCTCAAAAAAAAATTGAAATGACAGATTCTTATCCAAATCATATCTAAGTCGATCTTTAGCTTAGTCATGCAAACATAGTTGGTAATTTATAATGTTAGATATTATTTTAATTACAGAATCGTAATCTTTTAAATTATGTTTTATTACATAATTACATAATATTATATTATCAGTATCAAACATGCACTTCTCAAGGGTAAAGTGTCATTTTGAGAGTTTTAGTTCGTCAACATGATTAATAAGTACTAATTCCTCAATTAGCCGGAAAACTATTTGAGGGTGAAAATAAGTTAAATTATTTGTGAGCTGTTCGATTTCAATTTGATGATTATTTAAATTTGACTCGTTTTCGAATCAAGCAAGTTCTTTTACTAAATCAACTTGACTCAGTTCTGTTACACCCTTATAACTACCCTCTGATTAAATGACAGCAACATAGGATTTGTCTAGGTGTAGTAAAAACAACTCAAACCCACAGATATTGTCCCTCCCAAAGATCTTGGCTGGGAGGTGATGTGTTTTCATTTCAATAGTAGGCATTTGAGTTAGAAAATCATCTCAATGATGTCCTCTGCTTGTAGATTTCAAGTGGTACACAAATGAGTTGTCAATGATCCAATTTGCATTATTTCCTACTGAGGTAAATAAAAGATGATGCTCCCTGGAGTTTGCACGCTTGTGATAATCTGCTGAAGCAACTTTCTTTTTATCACATCTAACCAACCAACAACCAATCCATTTTCTGCAGTTTATATTAATGCTCAAATTGCGTAGCTGCAGTGACTTTATCAGTTTTCCCTTTTTTAGATCCGGCGTTTAGACATTATATAAAAATAATACGAATAAAATAGACAAAAATGATAACTTGTACATGAATATAACAAAAAGCTAAAAAAAAGTTTTTGTGTTTAACGTATTGACAAAGAATTTTCGTATTTTACATAATATGAACATAAATTATACATATGAATTGTCAGATCTAAAACCTGAAGTGGAAGAGTTGAGTTGAGGAAGAATTGTTCCTCTTCTTTGGCTCCATTGGTTGACAGGAAGAATCTTATTCTCAAAACCCCATAAGAAGTTGCATTCTCCAAGCCTGGAAATATTTAGAAAATCTTTCTGTCTTTGTTCCCTTTCCCAACACAACCAACACCATTCTTTAGCAGAAGAACACATTTATTAAACAGAATCATTTGACTTGAAAAACAGTAAGAGAATCTCTTTAATGTTAAAACGTGGCTGAAAGCCTTAAAATAATTTATGAGAATAACAAAAGTCACACAGATTCGATAAATGGAAGCATACTTTAGAAGGGTATTGTGTTCTGATGTTAGGAGTATGTATAAACTAGAATCAGCGCCCATGTGCAGATGCCCTTTGCCACCAATCACCACAGCCACAATGCTATGATTAGATAATACAGAACCCTTTCTTTACTTCTTTCCTTGGATTCCTTCTATTTCTTTTGTATTTGTTTCATATTTTTATCTACTTTTGGCCATCTTTCTGTATCAAAAATAATTTGCCTTTCGATAATAAAAGCTTAGATACTGAACAATAATTCATGCCACCATTTTCCCTCTCACTATAATTGTTTCAAAACACATAAAGCAGAATGGGTGGGAGCAATATCATGGTAAAAGGTTTGGGATTTGCTTGCAGAACACAATTTCCCTAAAACAGTTAAAACTGCCTTTTCTTTCTCCTTTTTGCCCATTTCTGCTCATTTGTTGCACAACATGTTATAAAGATCTGATACAAAGTCTAATGAAACTATTTTTACTACTTTCTTGTACAAAGATTTGAGTAAGAACTGGTAATGGGAGAACTGTTTTCTTCCTGATCTAATCCATTGGATGAAAACGAAACCTCAGTAGTTTCACTTGAGCTTGGTGAAGTAGGTTGAGGAGGACCATAGACAGAGCAGTCTTCCATTGTAAAATCAATACAACTAGGCATGGCCACTGCAGTAGTAGTCTGATTTTTATTCGAAACGACTCCATGTTTTTTAGCTTTTCTCGTCCTCTGAAACACCCGGAAAACTAGCCAATCTCCAAACAGTTCCCTCTGCAATATGGCAAATCCATAGCTAAGATAACGATTCTAATAAAAATCTTTGATAACTGCAACTTACGTTTGCAGAAATGAGCTGTGTGCTACGAAGTTTGTTGTTATATTACCTGAGTTGAATCAAGAGTTGCAGCAAAGTCAACAAGGCGATACTGATGCAAGAGCCATCGAGTTTTGGTCTCATTAGAACGCTTCCTTTCACAGAAAATCAAAGCTTTTCTCATCCCAACTACTTGATTGCTTCCAGAAGCTAAAATTGGCTTCTCTTTGCCCATGGGCTTCCAGTAACCAGAACCAGCTACTCTCTTGCATTTGTTGTCACTGCTACTGCCATATCTGCTGCTAAAGAAATACCTATTCTCCTTAAAATCACCTGGAAATTCACAAGAATTAAGATCTTTAGAACAACCCCTAGCTATTTAGTGCTCCAGACATGACAAGTTCCACTTCTAACACTACAAATCCTCAAGCTGAAAGTTTGATAATTGCAGACAAGGTTTAGCGTTCTTATTTACCATAGCTACCATTATGGCATGAAATCCTTATAGATTAAAGTAATAAGAGAACTTGAAGGACAAGTACATGTAAAAGGATCTGATAAACGGAAAATTAATGGACTAAAGTTGGGTTTCAAAGATCTAGAAATTAATGGGCAACTAACCTGGCAGGCTCCAAGGATCAGTCTGGAGAACATCAAACTCAGGAATGACGGAAGCAGGTAATGGGAGACTTAAAGCCTTTCTCTTCAAGTAATGAACCACAAGCTCTTCATCTGTAGGATGGAATCTGAAGCCAATAGGCATCTTGATCCCTCCATTCACAACAAAGTTTCGACCTTCCATGCTTAAAATTCTAAGAAACCTCAACCAGCAAGCTTACGTTTGTATCTTGGCCTTGTCTGATCTCTCAACCAGCCAAACTGGACCTAGCTTAGCTGATTGAAACCAAGCAAAGCAACCCTGTGAGATTGGAATATGCAAAGAGAGAGAAGAAACCAAAAGGAAAGACTTCTGGGGGTGGGTTTTAGGGGCTCATAGGGAGAACAAAGACAGAGAGGGCCCTTTATACAAGAACAGAAGATATGCCGATTGTCAAAGTTCAAACAACTCTTCTTATTCTGACTCCGAACTCCTTCCTTGACTAAAACACCCATTGCTTTGTGTTGACGAGTCGTTTCTTGGACAAACGTGTAAGAAAACTTCGTACTGTTTTTGGTCAAGTACTCTCCTTCCTTTCTGCTCTTTGTACAGTGTACCCCACGTGTCTCACGTTGCAGCTGATTTCTATTTTAAAAATAGGTTTAATATATTCTCTTCGCGTTATTACTGAAAAAATTTATCATTAAAAATTAAATTGTTAAAAAATGTAATAATATTATAACTTTCGATATAAAAAATAAAATAATCGATAATTGGTATAAATAATATTTAAATTTAATATCATTTACATTGAGAAAAACGAATTTATGATTAGTAGATAAATCTTTGTTAATCTTGTACACTTATATGATGAAGAAGAAAACCTTACAATTCACCCAAAGTGGAGTGGGACCATTTTGTTTCCTAATCCATCAAGTTGATGAGATTTAGATTTTGTTGTTAGATTTTTTTGGTTACCTTGTTGTCTTGAAACCCTTCGACTTGATCAGATAGATATCTATAGACATAAATATGGTTGTTACTTGATATCATATCATAATCACAAGTTTTTTTTTTTGATAAATTTGATCATCCGTGTATAAAATTCGTATTCATATCGTATACAATATGAAAATTTTGTGTCAATTTGTCAAACACGAAATATTTTTTTAATTTTTACTAAAATTTATTTTTATTTTTGTATTTTTATTTATGTTGCTTTCCTATTGTACCCATGTCAGATTACTGATTGTAATTTTTAGCTTAAAATCAAAGGGTTATGCCAACATGATCACAGCTTTAAAGTGAGTTCTTATTCCCCAACTACTAGGTTTGTTTCATAATTTTGTTGGTTGGGTTTTTTTTTATGGAATATTATCATTTATCTTTTGACTTTTACATCCTTTACAGCTCCTGTTCCCACTCTTGTGCTGTTTCTCACTAGAAAATTCTTTAACGAGTAAAGAAAAAAAAGTTAAAAAGTGGTGGTTGAAAGAATTAAAGTAAAAAATATGAAAAAAGAGCAAGAAAAAGTAAAACAATTTGAATAAAATTCATGGAAATTACTATACTAATTGACCTTTTCTTATTTTTTTTTTTGGTTACAGTAATTGACCTTTTCTTCCACCTCAAGTTAGATAGAAGTTTGATTTTAGGGATTTTGTTTTTTGCAATATTAATTTTGTTAAGCCAAAAAAAATGTTCGAGTCACAAGAATACCAATTCCCATACTAAGTCAACGATAAAATGAATAAAATGAGATGCGACTAACATCTATTTCATATAAGTAGAATATTAAGAAAAACACACAAGTTTATACATTAACTCTTCCTCAAATTTTTCATGCCTCTTTTCCCTTCATGGACCTGTATTTTTTTTTTCATTTCACTTCCTCTAAACATTGATTTAAGCGTTGATTTAAGTGTCAAAATACGTCCCAGAATTCACACCCTAAAACTTTCTAATATTTTTCTCTTGATAGGTCAAATCAACTCACCCAAGGAAATACGCGTAAAGATTCATTTATCCTAAAAAAAGACATCAACAAATTCTTTGGGTAGTACTAGTAGCTAGCTAATTAGAAACAAATTTGAAACTGATTATAAAAATGTGGCTTAATAAAATATTCGTACAATGAACTGTCACATCTACAAAACGGTTTTATATACGTACTTGAGTGCTATTTTCTCTATAAGAAATGTTTTATTCAATTCAAGTGTTAAAAACATGTGAAAAATGTGAGTGTAAATCTTTATAATAAACTATTTGATTGTCTATAATGAACATTAAGCAACCCACTTTTTCATTTCAAAAGAAGAGTTCCAACCCAAAACTATCACACATTTCAAAACAAAACAAGACTAGTCATCCTCACGAAGAACACACGTATGACAAAACAAAAAGCAACAAAAAGAGCAAAGAAAAGAACATTAAGCAACCCACTTTTTCGCCAATGAGGTCTTGGCTTAGTGGCAAGAGAAGGTCTTGAGATTTTGAGGTCTCAGGTTCGAGTCTCATTAAGTGTGAGCTTGAGTTAATCTAGTTATTTACTAGTTTGTTATAGTTATTTAATAGTTTACCTAGTTTGAGTAATATGACTTTCATAGTTACTTGTTCATAGAATGTAATATGCTAATTGTAATTGTAACTTCTAATGAAAATATACTACTAAAAAAAAAAAACACACTTTTTCATTTCAAAAGAAGAGTTCTAACCCAAAACTATCACACATTTCAAAACAAAACAAGACTAGTCATCCTCATGAAGAACACACGTATGACAAAACAAAAAGCAACAAAAAGAATAATAAATAATAGCAATAAAAAAAAATTAAAGCCTCTCCTTTCCAATTCCTTTTTTAATTAAGCCCTAGGTCAACCACGATAATTAATAATGTCGATGATGGATGAAAACTAGACCTGCTCAATGATCGGACTAGTCGCCCCCCATCTCGAAGGCTCACTCAATATTTTGGTCGAGTTTGGACAAAAATATCTGATGCAATTAACCGACTTAGGTAAAATTTTTAGACCCGTTTAAAAATCGGGCCGGGCTCGGGCTTGACCTTTTAAAGCCAGGGGCGGGCCCAGCCTGAATATTAATATTAATTATATTTTTAATATATTTATTAAGTAAATATAATTAATTATATGTGGCAATGTCAAAATGGCCAAGGTCCGTTGGGTTGGCCCGACCTGGCCCATTTATTCAGGGCTTGGACTTCATTTTTGTAGCCCATTTAAGAAAAGAGGGCTTTTTGGCCCCGGGCCTAAATGGATTTAGCCCAGGCTTAAATGGGTCGGCCCGTTTAATTTTTTAGTATTTTTAATTATATTAAAATTTTATATTTATTTTAATTATTTATATGTTTAACATTTTAATCAAAGTAAAACATATAAGATTAATTCTATTTAGTATTACTAATTTACTTCAAACCAACCTAATGACTCACAACCTCTTACAAATGCTAGTTGGAAGGGGAAAACCAATCTTGAAGGCCCACTTAATATTTTGGTCGAGTTTGGACAAAAATATCTGATGCAATTAATCGACTTAGGTAAAATTTTTAGACCCGTTTAAAAATCGGGCCGGGCTCGGGCTTGACCTTTTAAAGCCAGGGCCGGGCCGGGCCTGGCTTGAATATTAATATTAATTATATTTTTTATATATTTATTAAGTATAATATAATTAATTATATGTAGTAATGTCAAAATGGGCCAAGGTCCGTTGGGTTGGCCCAACTTGGCCCATTTATTCAGGGCTTAGACCTCATTTTTGTAGCCCATTCAAGAAAAGAGGGCTTTTTGGCCCCGGGCCTAAATGGATTTAGCCCATGCTTAAATGGGTCAGCCCGTTTAATTTTTTAGTATTTTTAATTATATTAAAATTTTATATTTATTTTAATTATTTATATGTTTAACATTTTAATCAAAGTAAAACATATAAAATTAATTCTATTTAGTATTACTAATTTACTTCAAACCAACCTAATGACTCACAACCTCTTACAAATGCTAGTTGGAAGGGGAAAAGTACATTTGGTTTAACTGATGTAAGTTCATTTTTGTTTTTTAAGTATATATTTTATTTTAAATTCTCTTTTGCAATTACAATTAATTTATTTTGAAATGTCCAAGGATATAGGCTTTCAAAAGATTTGAAACTATTCAAGTGAAAGAACCAAAATCTCAATTAGATCTTTATTTGGAAGAGTTAAAGATTATGGGTTGCATGGTTGAAGATTTAAATGTGCTGCAATGGTAGAAAGATCATAAGCCAAGATTTCCAAAGCTTGCAAGTATAGCTTGTGATATCTTAAGCATTCCAATAACAACAGTAGCATCGGAGAGTTCTTTTAGTATTGGTTCTCATGTTTTAAATAAGTATTGAAGTTCTCTAAATCATGAGAACGTGAAAACTCTCATTTGTACCTAAAATTAGATTCTTGGTTTTGAAGGTAATGTTATTAATTAGCTGACAATTTTTAATCAATTCATAAGTTTAATTTTTGTGAGTTCTTATATTGTTTTTTATTTATTTTTATAGATGGCGTAGTTGAAAAAGAATTGATTGAATGTGATTGACACTATGGAAGAGATGGATGGATATGGATCTATTTGTCATATTTTTTATTTTTAATATTGTTGAGACATGTTTTTCAGTATATAGGTTTGTTAAAACAATTTATGTTATGCTTGTTAAACTATTAATATGTAATGTTCAAATGATGTTGAGGACTTGATGGATTTGATATGAATTTATTTGATGTTTGTTTAATATTTATTTCAAATTTTATGTTGTTTATTTACTAAAAAATGAGATTTTAATATAAAATTTAATTTTTTTAATTTCTTATACGGGTCGGCCCATTTAAGCCCGTTAGCCCTTAGGGCTGGATATGAGCTTGCATTTTTACGCCCATTTAACAAAAAGGGCTTTTTGCCCGACCCATTTTGACAGTGCTAATTATATGTGTATACAACATTATTATTAATAAATATGATTATAAATATTTAATATAAAAATTAACATACAAATTTTGACAAATTAAATTAAATTTTAAAGGGAATAAAATAATAAAAAACAAATAACCAAATAATTAAAATATAAAAAAATAAAATTATATTCGGCCTGACTGAGCCGGGCTCGGACTTATAGTATAAAAAAGAAAACGGACTTAGACTAAAAGTCAGACCAAAATTTTCGGGTTAGGCCGAGCTTAGACATACACTTAAATTATTGTTACCTGTCATAAGCTCGACCCGAACTCAACCCAGCCCGACCCATGACCAAGTTTAATGAAAACCCACCATAGAATAATCCCGTGTTTTTTATTTTAATTAAACAAAACTCTATTGTTTTTTTCCTCAACTTTTGAAGAATTTGAACACACTTATTTTTATTTCTTCAAGAGAGACAAATGCTTTGAAAATGATGAATGATGAGATTGGCCATGCCCATGTTGATGGAGAGAGAGACTTTTTTTTTTAATTACAGGTATCCTCGTCCATTTTACAGCTAGAAATTAATTTTATTCGAATTAGGAGTAATAAAAGGTAAACTCTTTCTTTCCTATATAGCCTGAAGTTGACAATTTGGCTAAGACATTGGGATTACATATAATGGAGGGGCATGATTTTATGTCTATTTTATGTTTACATTATCATTATAATTAATTATAACTATATAATCTTCTTATTCTTCTTTAATACTTGTACTCCTAATTAAGAAACATTTCCCTTCCTTATAATTTTCCCTTGCTTTATCCACATGTTTCTTCATAGATTTCTAAAAGATCCTTTTGGCCGGTGTCTTCCCCACATATTTATCCTTCTTTTCCATTCCATGATTGTTGTAATCACAAAGATGCAAGTTTCTTTCTTTCTTTCTTTCTTTCTTTTGTACATAAGAGCAATTTCCTGCTTGAGCTACACAGGTTCTAGGCCATTAGCGGAGGACAGTGAAGCTTCGTAATATCAAAAGTGCTATCATGCGATAAATATGTCAAAAAATCAGTACGGGGATTGGCTTCTCTATAAACGGCGTCAAAGAGGTACTTCAATCCTATTTTATCAAGGATTAACATGCGTATAAGATAAGAAATAATGAGTCGGTCTTTGTCTTTTAGCAGTTGTATTCTTTCTTTCTATCCAAAATTTACTTTAAAATTTGCCTCCTACAATTAACTGTATTTAGTCCATGTTCATGTACTGTGTACTTTTTATTTATAATAATAATAATAATAATAATAATAATAATTTTGCATTGTGATTCATGATTTTCAATGTATTAATGAATATATCATTAACCTTAAGAGTGACTTTAGGACACTCAACAAATTCGATTCTACTATTTATGCAAGAACACTCTAGCTAAAGGCCAATAATCTCAAATAATTCCAACCTCCATTTGCAGAGACAAACAACAAAAGAGACATGTGAAGTTATGGCCATAAAACAAAGGGAAATTCAACGCAATGCATAAGCCAAAAGGAACATACATGCATAGATCATGTTACTCTATGAAATTAGCCTACCTATTTATTATACTATTTACGCTATCTTCTACAACTACTGTTGCTTTTTTTGGTGACAACTGTTGCTTAGTTTTAAACATCAAGCTAAGCTAATCCTTTCAATAACTGACAAAAAATAACCTAGCCATATCCTAGCTAGCTAGAAGCGTAAAAAACTACAGAAACCCTAACTTGAAGCTGGATTTTCAATCCACACTAGTTTTATGAAGGGAAGAAAATCAACCCTTTCTCTCTTTCTTTTTCTGTTCTAGCCAAATTCATGTTGTCTCAAAAGTACAAATAACTTACAAAAGGAGAGTCAGTTTACTTGATTTGCTAGGATCTGTATTGGACCGAACAGACTTGTATATACACACTTTGCTGTAAAATAGTAACACTTGAAAGATTAAAAAGTGAACCAAAGCAATCACATTGTGTTATTTAAATTTGTGATTAACCCAACATGGAAGCCCAAGCTCAATCCCATGGAGGTTTTTATTTTCAAATATACTTTGTTTTTAGGCTCCTATGATATGGTACTCTAGATCTGCAAACTATGGATTGGACTAGGCCCAGCTTCCAGGACTTCAATGCTTTCTCTAATCATTTCAACCAACTCATATACATAGCAATACGAAAGCAAGTTTTTATTTATTTTTAATTTTTAAAAGAAAAAGGGTTAGAGAAGGGGCAGGGTGAATTTTTCTATATATAATTAGAGGTGGAGGTTGAGACTTCTAGAACTTAACCCAAATCTAATATTCTGTCATAATTTTTCTTTAATCATTCGATCAAAAAATTGTTAGTGAGTGAAAGTTACATTTGTGTTAGTATATTATATTTTAATAATACGTAAGTTTCATATATGTGTGATCGCTCAACTTTGACAAAGCTTCAATATAAAAGAAGTTGGATGTTGGCCAAAAGAAATGTCTAGGAAGCTCCATGGAGAACATGCGTGTTCATAAATTCGATTAGGCAAAGCAATAGAAAAAAGGAAGCACATGATTATGAAGAATCGATTCCTAAATTTCGTCATTAAATAGTCACAACAAGAACCATGCCACGCTAGCCTTAACATTTCTGCTTTTCATACCATGAAAAAGGGCTTTTAGCTTTAGCATTTATCTACATCTTTCACACATGGTTTGCAGCCTGACATCTTTTTTTTTTGGATAAATGCAGCCTGACATCTTTGTTTCTTTCAAAGAATGGAAGCTTATTCAACATTCCATTATCTTTGTATTAGTTTATTGATAGGTGAATGAACAATGTCTAGTTTATTCTTGGCTTAATACTCAAATATGTTCTTCACGTTTACCACAAAATGAAATTATATTTTTAATGTTTAATTGCATAAAAATCAATTTTAAACATTTAAAAATAACATAATTAAAAACATTTTCGTTAACTTCCTTTAACGTCGTTAAGTTTTATTACTGTTCAAAAATAATGAAAACTAAAAAATTTAACAGAAATGTACTTAATTCTGTTATTTTGAAATGTTTATGATTTATTTTCATGTAATTAAACGTTGAGGGCTTAATTTCATTTTGTGACAAACGTAGAAGGTATTTTTGAATATTAAGTATTTATTCTTAAGGAAACTTGCTAAATTCCAGGGGATGAAAATGATAGTATGAAAGATTTTCAACCCTAAAAAAAATACCAATTTATCGACAGAAGTGTAACTAGTTACATCCCCAAAAGAAAAAAATATATATGGTAAAATTGGTAAACCATAGTATTAGTTAGAGGCAAGTATTAGTGTTGTAACAACTCTGGAATTAGCTTTAAGAGAAATGAGAGCTCCTGATGTGAGAACTGAAGCTTTGACTTTGCCTCCGCCTCTTCATTCCCTTCGCTTAAACTCTCCTCTGCAGTAACAGCCTTGACAGGCTTAATCATGTCGCCCACAGCCTGTGAGATCTCTTGAACAAAATCAACTATCACTCCATCAATCCCCATTAAATGCTGCATGTAAACAGCCTCAGGCACATTGCTGCAGCAACAAGCAAAATTCTAAGTCAGATAGAACCTTCCAAGCATTAAAAACAGCCTGTCAATTGCTTTAGTTTTTAGACTATCAACTCGTTGGAGAACGAACGCAAGATTTGACTATGACAACTTTTGAAACAGTCAAAAAGATAATCAGAATTTTCCAGGCAGGCATGAAAGATCATGATTTAGATAAACATGTCGAAGTTTATTAGGAAAACTTACTTCAGTTTGCCATATGTCAGGAGAGAGAGCTTAGACTCTTTGATCTTAGGCACTGCTCCAGGATTTCTGAATACTCCTTTGATCTCTGAGACAATCCCTTGTAACCCTCCTTCGAGGCAGACCTTTATGGCCTCCTCCAGGGAATTCCTCCTCACATCAGAGTAATGTTCAGTCCCACCATTTGTTAAGAAGAAAACCTGTTGATTTTCCAGAATAAACATTAATAAAAAAATCAGTCTAAAAACAACATTCACAGATAAAAAATGTAGCTAGAGTCCTTACAGGATAGTTGTTCTGCAATTTCCTAACAAGTAGAGCTGCATCAGGCTGAAAGCTGGAGAAGATTACGGGCCTATCTTTGGCAAACTCAAATACCACCTGTCAGGTAATAAAATTCACAGAAAATAAGAACAAAATCCTTACTCATTCCCTAAAATAAAGAAAAATTACATATGAATTCCCTTCTTTGATATACCTGCAAGATGACTTGGAGAACATGGATGAGATGTTCTTGCTGATAAACAACATTGTCATCAAATTTCAACTCAATATTGAACCCCAAAGAGGGTTCAACTTTCTGGAATGCTTCTTCTAATGTACAAAGTGAATCATCAGTTTCAACAATCCACTTGACAATTTTCCCATCTTTTGTTTTCCTCAACAAACATTTCCCCTCTTTCCCTGCCTCTCTCTGGGTTCCATAGCAGAGAAATTCTGCTAAACACAACTCTGTGACCCTCTTCTCAAACACAGTACCCTGGAAAACCAAATCCAGTTTCACAAACACAGTAAATAAGAATTTAACAGGAAAATGTAAAAAAATAGAGTACGTAGAAGAAAAGAAAAGAGAGTGTGACATACATTTTCTTCAGAGAGGATAAAGTCGTCATGGAAAATGACAGGGCAGTCATCTTTTGTCACCTACAAAAAACCAGAATGGCTTTCTTTACTTTCCTGTGATTGGCTCAGCGCCATTTTTTCATCACCTCCACAGTTTTTTTTTTTTTTTTAAATTTCATAAAATCAAAATCTTTTTTTTTAATCCCAGAAAAAAAAATAAAACACCATCAGTAATCTTTCGCTTGAAAGGAAGAACTAAATCCTATCAACAGAAATCTGAAAAAGGAAAAAACCTATTAGTCCAATTAAGGAATATAAACCAAGGGTTTTAAATTTTTCATTAAAAAAAGCTCGTAAATGTTTTGGAAACGTGCTTGTAGGCACGTGGGGAAGAAAAAGCACCAACACCGCCATGTGATCCACCCAACCCATCCAGGGATTCAGACTAAACACCTTGTCGTACGCGGCGAGCGTACGACGCCCACCGACACAACAACGTGGTTTCATTCATGTGTTCTAACTTGTAAGATTTCGGTTCATTCAAAGCAACATCAAACAGAACTAAAGGAGAGAAATTTGTTCAAGAATTTGAATCTTTACCTGAACGTCAAATTCGATGAAGTCAATGGGCAATTTAGCAGCCGAGTTGAAGGAGAGAATGGAGTTTTCTTTAATGGCTTTCATTCTTGAATCAGAGCTTTGTAAAATGTTCATCCCATGCCCCCTATGCCCTATCACCAAAAACTTCGGTATCCTAAACGATGCTGCCCTGTTCAGCTCCAACCCTGCATTCATTCATTCGATTTCGTTCATCGTAAGCAAAAACAAAGAACGTATATCATGATCAAGAAAGAAGAAAGAAGATCGTGTGATGTTGAATTTGAACTAACCTTTGGAAAAACGGGTTGAGTGGAGAGAAAGGGAAGCGTTTTCCGGAACCTGGTCGAGGTTTGGAACATCGGAGACATGAGAAGCTTTAAGAGCCATTGTTGTAAAAGCTAAAAACAGAGGGAATCTGAGGATTGTTTGCAAGGATTTAGAGAAAAAAGGATTGTTTTTAAGGTGGAAGTACAAGAGGAGGAGGACGGAGAGGATTGCCCGTAGAATATTCCCTCCAATTTTAAAAAGTAAAAATATGCCTTCGGGAATATTCTCCATTATGAAATTAACTGTCAATTTCGCTCTTACAGTTGACAGGTCAGCTGATTCCGCTAAAATTAACGGCCGAGAATTCTAACAGGAAACACCATTAGCTAAAATTTGATAAAATTATGTGTAACTTTCGTGCATGGATGGTCAATCATAATATATCTCCTTATTGACCAGAATAATTAGAAAAACATATGCTGTTAAAAATAAATTAAAAAATTGATTAATATTTATTGTAAAAGTCAACATAAATTTTATTTTTGTTCCCGAATAAAGTGGCAAGTTATAATTGATTGATGATATATAATCAATATATCAAATACAAACCGTAAAACTATATACAAATTTGACAAATAAAAAAAATTTTTATTTAAAACATCCGTGCGAAATTTAATTCAAATTTTTTATTTTATTTATATAAAGTAAATATATTTTAATACAACACAAATACAAATTATATATACAAACTAAATCCATCTTTTACATCCTAAAGAAAAGGGCGATGGACGGACGTGACAGACAGACAGGAGGATACGACCATACTTAGGTGGTGAAGACGTGTAAATGACGTGGAACTTCGTTGGCGACGCATGAATGGGGTTGGAAGGAAGCAGCCGGCTAGCTACGGCAAGGCAACGGATATTTAATAATACTTGTTTTATTATCATAGCCATCACCTTATCCAAATGCTATATTCAATATTAATAAGATTACGTAAATCAATATATAAATTCTTATAAATTTTTAATATAAATTATTTTTTCTACTCATTTTTTTTCTTTCAATTTTCGTATTGTTATATCTTTTAGAATAACTTTATTGCAAAATATTTTCTTTTTTCTTGTAACTTTGATTTTTATTTTTTATTTTTTTGTTCAAAAATAAAGCTTGTATTGCAACCGGCCAATTACAGAAGAGCAACAAGATTACCAGGTGGACAAATAAACCAATTAAGAGGACAATATCTTTGTTTGGTTTTCCTGACCACCCAAACAGCTACACCATTAGCCGATCTTTTAACAAAAGAAAAGGAAAAATATTCAAAAACATTCGTCATTCTGATAATGTCTTCTTCAATCGCAAGAGTTTGCCAACATCTGGACTGGCCCTTTCCATTAAGTCGTAAGATTAATTCCTCTGCATCAGATTCAATAATCCCCTTCTTCCATTTGTTGTTGATTGCCAAAATGCATCTCAAGCGTATTGCAAAAGCTTCAGTAACTAAAACTGAACCTGAGAAGCATTCAAAGTTGCGCCCACCAATCAATTTACCTCGTTCATCTCTAGCTATTGCAGCAATTCTTGCCTTTCCATCTTTTGAACTATATGCTGCATCACAATTTATCTTGATGAAACCAGAAGGAGGCTTTTGCCAAGTTTCATCTCGCCTCTGTTCCTTACGGGTGCTTTTAGAATCAAAATTTATTGCACATAACATTTGAAATTCATGTAGAGTCCTCTGCCATGAGGAGATTGGGTTACCTTTAGTTCCTTCAAAAAGAAACTCATTCCTATCTTTCCACAACCTCCAGCACAAGCAAGCAATCAATCCTTTTGAGCTAAAAGATACAAAATCTGGTATAGAGCAGACCGCCTCTCTCCACCATTCCTTAAAACCAACAAAGCCATTTTTATTGGGACAATAGCTGAACGTTGATGCTCTCAAGACTGCTTGTGCAAATGGAAAGAAGAAGAGGATATGCTCCATCGTTCTTGTTCCTCATCGCATCTTGGACAACAATCATACAGATTCCTCAATCTTTTTGCTAAATTTTCCTTGGTGGCTAACGCATTGTGACAAACTCTCCACAAAAAATGCTTTATCTTTGGCAGCACCGATAATTCCCATTTGCTCTTCCACAAACGTCCATCCCTTTGATCTCCTTGGCTCGAGTTCAGTGGTTGAGAAGACAGTTGATTTTATTGGAGAAGGTGATATCCCGACTTAACAGAATATTTGCCGTCTTTAGTGTAATGCCACACTAGAGTATCCTTTGCATTTGGATTACCAATGGGGATGCTAGAAATTGCATTAACTTCCTCATTTGTGAGAATAGATCTAAGAACATCACTCTTCCATAGTCTCCTTTCATGATCAATAAGATGAGACACTAGGAAGTGCCTATTCCCACCAGGTTGTGGAGAAGCAATTTTAAATGAGCTCAATCCTGGGACCCATTGATCTTCCCAAATCAAAATATCCTTCCCATTACTCACATTCCACCTTAATCCACATTTTAAGACCTCAATTCCCTCAAAAATACTCCTCCATGCCCATGAAGATTTCCGGCCTCTAACTGCCCCCAGCAGACTAGAAAATGGGAAGTAAATAGCTTTCATAACTTTTGCCCATAAAGCATCTGGATTCAAAAACAATCTCCATGCTTGTTTTGCGAGTAAAGCTTTATTAAACAAGTGGAAGTCCCGGAAACCCATGCCTCCACACTGTTTAGATTTTGCCAACATGCCTAATCTCATCCAATGGATTTTGTTGCCTTCCTCCTCATTGCTTCCCCACCAAAATTTACTCATGATTGAGTTCATTTCTTGACAGAAAGATAAAAGTCATTTAAAACAGTTCATAACAAACATTGGGACTGCTGCAGCCACTGACTTCAATAGCACTTCTCTTTCTGCTTGAGATAATAACTTGCCTTTCCAAGCTTGAGTTTTTGTTCTGAGCTTTTCCAGGACATAACCCAGTGCTTCTTTCTTCCCTCGCCCCCATATAGAAGGCAAACCCAAATAGCAACTATTACATCTCATTGTCTGGATTCCAAGTCTTCCTTTGATCTCATCCTTCACTGAAGCTGGAGTATTTGGGGAGAAAAAAACTGCTGATTTTGCAAAGTTGATCTCTTGTGATTTTTATTTCATTATTTATAATTAAACCTACTCATGGGCCAGGCCGGGTTCGGGCCGGGCCCATGAAAGGTAATAAGAAAATTAGTCAATGCCCAAGCGCGGCCCGACCCGATAAATCGGGCCTAATATTTTGTCCAAGCCCGTCCTATTTTTTATACAACAAGCCCGAGCCCGACCCTCCCGAATATAATTTTTTTATATTTTAATTATTTATTTATTTGTTTTTTATTATTTTATTTCCTTTAAAATTTAATTTAATTTGTCAAATTTTGTATATCAATTTTCATATTAAATATTTATAATCATGTTTTTTAATTAATAATGTTTTATATATATAAAATTATATTATACTTAACAAATATATTAAAAACATACTTAATATTAGAAATATATTAAAAATATATATTTAACATTAAGTTCGGGCCGGGCCGGGCCCGAGCTTTGAAAGGCTAAGCCCGGGAAATTTTGTCCAAACCCGGTAATTGCATCAAATATTTTTGTCCAAGCCCTCCCAAATATCGAACGGGCCTTCGGGCTTGGGCGGGTAGCCCGACCCTTGAGCAGGTCTATTTATAATCTCCACCCTCTTAATCAGTGTTTACTGATTTACGCAGTACGTTTGCCAATCCAAGTAAACTACTTTCATTTATTTTGTCCTTGATGGGTATCATTCTTGCAAATATATATTTTTATTCTTTTTTGTATATCTATACATGTATTGTAACATTCATATTTTTGCTACACTCAATTTTTAAATATTTAACTTTTTAATCACCCAACATTCAATATCCTAGAGCAATGTTCTTCTAACAACTATGTTCTTCTAAAAATTCATTTATCACACAATAAATCATTAAATTCCTTTGCCACTAACATAATAATACTTCTTTCTATTATTAAATTCAGTGCAAATGATTGAATACCATGAAAAATGACTGAAATTAGATTATATAATATTCTAGTATTTTATACTATTTCATACCATACAAAAATAATGCCAAAGATACAGTAGCTCCAGAAGGGAGAGGAAATAAAAGAGGAGAATCGGTGTAAGGTAGCTGTGAAAGGTTGACTTGTTTGAAAGGTGTCTCTGTTAGCTTCGAAGGTTTCTAGAGTTACTTGTGACTCAATTGGTAATGTAAATTAAGTTTATGAAAAGAGTTCGCGAGTTCGATCTTCACTAAACACACTTTTGAAGAGGGGTGAGGAGTTTTAACTGTGATTAAGTCTCGAGTAGGATTAGTCTCAAACTATTAAAACATACGAGAATATCTGTAATTTTAAAAAAAAGGTTTTAGAGTTTCTGTGAATAAATAATGAAAGCAAACAGCATTCTTTGCTATTCCTTGTTACTTCTTAATTCCAGGAAATTAAAAGTGGAATGCTGCCAGACTTCTTCTCTTTTCTTTCCCTTTCAGATTGGGGGATTTGTCTCTTCAGGTAAGGTGGGTTTCAAACACTTAAACAACTATTAATTTCCATATCTTCAGAATCTCTTCCTTTCTTTTAAGGGCTCTGATCTTCTCTTCTTCAGACAACTATTAATTTCCACAGTTCTGAACATGCATGCATGCTTCGTGTGAAATTTTCTTTAAACAACACAGATATACCCATATTCACTTCCTTAAATCCTTCAGTAAAAAAAATTGATATAAAATGCTTGTCACTGTCGATCGGCAATTACAATATTGGTGTCGTGTCTATTTCTTATTATTAATGTGCAAAATACGATAATTCGTATCAATACGTTATACAAGAAATAAGTATTTCAATTACTGTTAAATACATATACTGTTTTGACCGAAGCTTTATTATGTCAGTCTCATTTTTTTGCAATGTCGTCTAAAATCATCACGTCTATTTATTTAACCTAATTGTAGTTAGACCTGACAATCCCAATTACGATACGATTGCACGATACGTAATCAATATGAATATAAGACATGAGGGTGATACAAGTTAAAATTAAATAAAAATTGTATATGAATATGGTAAAAACTAAAAATCAGATTTTTATTTTTTCCGTATCAATACGAATTTTGATAAAAAATTTTCGTGTTTTACACGACACGAAAACAAAATAGAAACACGAATTGCCAGGTCTAATTGTAACAACACCTTAAAATACTAGTGTATTTTGCATGACAAATGTCACTCATGCATTATATCACTTTATCCAAAAATGTTACCTGATAATTTAAACAAGATACAAAGATGACACTCATAAAAAATAAAAAGATAATAGGTGCTAAAATTTGATAAAAATTATTATAAAAATAATAAAGTAAAAATAAAATTTTGTGTTCAATGCATTAATACAAAATTTTTTTACTTTACACGTTACTAACAGAAATTTACATTATACAAACATAAATTATATACAAAAATTACCAAGTTTATAAAATTTAACATAGGCTCATAAATATCCCCTTTATATTATAGAATACAATAAAAAAAGAAACAGCAAAATCTGTTTAAAGGACCTCCATTAGGCCTTGATTTCAAGGCCTCAATCCCAAAGAAAACATTGTTGATGCCATCGGAGGTTCGGTTTGGGAAGGAAGCCCAATAACGAGAACAACCCTTCTATCTGTATAGGATCTAGGATCCAGTCTGTCTGTGTTAGCATAATCTCTATACTCATGAGCCTTGAGATTTCTCAATTTCAAACCAAACTTCATACTCACTTGTTATACTCAAATGCCAATGTGGCTGAATGTTTGAAACTCAACAAAATTGTGAGACTTCCAAATTAAATCGGACAATATCTTACAGATTGAATGTTACAAGTTCAATGCGTGTCTTCACACATAGCATGTTGAGAACTGGCTATGGCTATCATGATTAGATACCCTAAACAACCGGCTATGATAGTCTGGCATTGAGGTTGCGGTTAATTGAAACATCCACCAATTGCTAGAAGCAGACTAATGGCATAACACTGTAATTACCAGTGATCTGAGGGCAGTGAGTGATGCTAATGGAAAGTTCCAGCCAAGGCCACCAGTTCCTATGGCTGACCCCTATGGCCTTTAGCTTCACTGTTTAGATTCACCGAAACCTGAAAGTCAACTGTGAACTGTCGCCAATGGCAAATCTGCCCCATAGCCTAACCTTAGGATCCTAGTTTTGTGCATGTCTTGCCCAATGTGCCCCATAGCCTAACCTTAACGGCTACTTTAGATTTCAAAACATTTGGAACATAAATAAATGAAAATTCCCAGCATTTCCATCTTCAAGGTTAACATTTCCAGGAACCCTGGTAGTAGTTTTATGTAAATTAAGATATAATGGTATCAAGAGGGAAGGTGACAATAAATGCAAGGGAAGGTTGATGAGAAAGCATTAATGGTGAAGACAAGGGTATTAAATATTTGCTGAGAGGGTAACTTAATTGCTTGCGTTTATCGCTGCAATTGTCTCTATTCGTCCTCTAACTCAGCGCCTTTCATTGCTAACCCCATCTGCCCCGTCTCTCTTGCTTATCTCCTGCAACCCACACCCCCAGATCCCATTTAATGCCCTTTGCTCCCCCTCTCTCTCTCTCTCTCTTGCTGCAGTGATTTATTAAATGTCAATGGTGAAATTTTATATAAAATTATATCCCAAGATGCAAAAGTCATCCAGGTTTTACAAGGCCAAAAAGCACATTTAATGGACAACCCAAGAGATAAACACAAGCAAGAAATGCTAATAATGGGTTGCTATTGATAACTTGGTATTAGAAAATATGATCTCATTGGCTTTACCTTTACTTCATTAATTGTAGATTCATCAACTCAGAACTGAGTTGGTCTGAGTTTGGCTGTGACTTGTTGAACAGTACTGAGCTGGCTGATGACGAGACCTCAACTGAACTAGAAGGAGAAGCAGCAGTATTTAGGCTTGTTGATGGGATTGGTCCTATTTCCTGGGGTCTGTTTGGTGGTGGTGGAGCTGCACAGACTGGGATCACTGATCTGATTGTAACTGCCGGCGCAATCTTATGTGGGTTAAACCCTCCGGCGTACATGTTCCGGGCCATTGCAGGTGCCTTGACAGAAGTTGGAATCATTTGCGATGGATTTGCAGACCCAAAGTTCGTGCTCATAATCCGGCTTGCTTCAGCCCTTGCTCCGCTATCAAGCATGCAAGTATTGAGTTTCCCGGCATGGGATATTGGAACTGGCCTGCATATAGAAGTACTAGCTCCATAGACATTGCTATCTGAAACTACAGTGCTAGAACTTGAACCTTCCTGTTTGACACCAAGCCATTCTTCCTCATGCTTTAGATGTTCTTCAAGTGGAGGAAGCAGTTTCACTTCTGATTTACCCTTAATTTGTGCTGGCCTTAATGAACTTGGTGGTAAGATCTTTGAGGCTGTTCTAGGTGGGGGTGGAGGAAGGAGAGACACAAAGCTGTTTTGCTTCTGTGCTGAACCATCCAAGGCTGAATCCATTAACAGATCCATAAGCCTCCGTTGTTGACGAATTAGAGAGTTACCAGAGGTGGAAGAAGATGGAGAGCCAAAGCCAATGTCCCTGTTACCCTTGACAACTCTTCTCTTTGCTTGGTTATAATCCTTCCTCCTAAACTGTTTGCTATCATCTTTTGGCCTGAAGCTTAACAGGACTCTTGACACAACTGCCTGATCCTGATCCTCACGATTGTCGGCTTCTTTATTTGTCAATGAATCCAAGTTTGGCACTGTACAAATATGTACAATAAACATGCGCTAACATACAAATACTAATACAAGATAATAATCTAAAATTAGGAATCGAAATTTACTTCTTTTCAAGGCAGACCAGGCTGCAATTGCTGCATTCTTCTCTGCTTGCTTTTTCGTTTTGGCTGGCTCACCTGTGAAATTCATCCCGGCAAGCTCCACAGTGCAAGTGAAGATTGGGACATGGCCAGGCCCTGATCTTACAGTGGTGTACACAGGAAGGTTAAGCCCGGCTCTATGAGCAGTTTCCTGAAGGAGGTTCTTGTAAATTCCGGTCTCATCCTTCATTGCATTACAAAAGCAAGGAAAGAATATAAAAGGGTGTGCTTTAATGTCTTCTACAACCAAGAAAACTACTGGAGAAATGCTAATCAATCTGTAAAAAAGCTTACAAGAACTCTTGCAGTGAGAGACCTTGAAGGACCCCTTGCAGACAGGATATTGAGAGCTGCCTCTGCGGCGGCGTGCTCAGCCTGTCTCAGTGTAGGGCAGTAGCTGGGGCTTTCAAAGATCTCACCATTGAAGTTCACAGACGCTTTAAATCTTGGTGCATGATCAGGTCCTTCTCTGATGCAGGCATAAGAAGGGAGGTTAAAGCAGCTTCTTTGCGCAAGTTCCTGCAGTTGATTCTTGAACATATCTGCCATGAAAGCAAACCATCCGATACAAAGCAATTAAATCCAGATGAAAACCCATATCATTCCCATCAACCTAGAAAGCTAGAAGGAGGTTAAAAGGCCAAAAACCAACCGACCTGATAAAAAAACATGAAGCTAAATGAACTCAACTACTGAAAACTAACGGAGTGAGGTAAGAGAGTCAGGGCACCCACCTACTCCACCTGATTTATCCCTCCAACATTAGAAGGGGATGAGTTTTATCTCCAAGGACAAAAGTATCTGATGGTATCTGTCGAGAAGATATGGAAAGGTGACTGAGTTAAGTGAAAATTGTTAAAAACGAAACTTCATGTTGAGCTGAAAGCATTGGTCTTGTTGAGTTTTAATTGCGACTAGCCTACTACTATGCTACTACCCAGCTGTTTTCTCAGTAATTTAAAAAGAAAAATTAACCAATAAGAAAGTAGTATTACGTGACAGTTTTTAACTCGGAACTTCCCAACACAGCAGAGTTTTCTAGCAATGATTAACCAAAAACCAGTTGAAAAAATTAGGAGAAAGGTGCCCTGCAATTTAGCCTAGTATGGTATAGGTACTGTCAAATTACAGAACTCTCCCTGCTTCTCCGATTTGTAACGCAACATTGAAAGTCTAGTCCTGACACGAGATTTGTCACAAAATAACACTGCCTTCATGCTGGTCCAGGCTTTCGTTGACTGGACAGTTACCTCTTTAAATTTGACTTCTAGATATTTTAGTAACTGTTGCCTTGGCTCCTGCTGCTGCTGCGCCTTAACAAGTTATTGCACCAGTGTGAGCTTGAGTCAGCTCGCATTGCAATGGAACTGGCTTCCTTTAATCTTCTCTTTCACCCAACTTGAGATTGGAAGTGATCTGGTTTTATAGTCAGGTCCCACATTAATTCTGTTTCTTGGTGCCATAATGTCATTGATGAGGGCGGTGTTTGTGTTTTTCTACTGGAATCTTGAAATAGGTTTTGTAATTGGCAGTACAGATTAACTGTTTCAAGTCATCCAAGCTTCCAAGCTTTAAGGTTTCACAGATACGGAGACAGATGTGACTGTCTTATGAACCGGACCTGGGCTGGACACAACCGTTCCTGCCCTGTGACATTACGAGAGTGAAACTAATGCCTTTAATTCAAATGTACGTTTTACTTGACAACTAGACAAGGCAATCGTAGAATTGAAACTTGGGATTTTAATTTGACTGGTCTTTCAGGTCAGATTTAGAAACTTCAACTCACATGTTTCTAATTACTTGCTGGTATTTAGCTTCCACTTGTTAATTTCGTGTTGGTTGAGGTTTGAAAGAATAGAAGCTCAACTAGAATTTGCCTGACCTGATCAGTCTGCTTGTTGACCCAATTTACTTAATACAGTGACAGGCCACCGGCCATCTGCAACAAAGGAATCAGCAGAGCACTCATCAAAGTACAAGTAGGGTGAAATGAGCACTATAAGACACTAAAATGAATCCACAAGGTCAATACAATTAGAAACTAACTAATTCCACAAATACAAAATCAAAACTGAAAAAGCTCTCACTCTCATACAACACACCAGTTCTTCGTCCAAGAACAAGGGCCAAACCAACACTTTCAAACACCCTGCCGAAAACAAATGTTCCCATAATGCACATGATTGCAGGAGGAAGATGAGGAACATTAGCAATCAGACCCTTTTCCGTATCCTACAGTCAATATCCCAGCAGTGGTTATGTCTGGTGGTTCTCGGTTGTCAAGCTGCTGCTGCTACTTCCAGCAGGTCGATGTGGTTCCCCTACTCTAGCTGCCAAAGCAAGAACTTCGGGTGACATTTCCCAGCTACCACTCTTTCTACCCCAACTAGATCGTCTGGGATGTATACCAGCACGGTCACTTGTGTCATCTACTGTAGTTCTAATATCTGGAGATAGTTCGCCTAATTCACCCTCCTTAACATTTACACGTTCGCTTGTAAGTTGCCCTTCATAATGACCCGTGCCAGCCCCCATATCGCTCCACACTGTCTTCCTACCCATTTCTATGTCATCCACAGCCTTCCCCATATTTGGACTCATAAAACCACCAGGTCGTGTTGGTAACACAGGTTCCCTGGGCACCTTTGCCCTGAACTTGTTCTTGGATAAGGGAATGTTAGAGCAAAATATCTCCTTGAAGTTCTCAACAACTCCTTTATTATAGGGGTTTGCTCGGCGATCATATCGATATCTGAAATTCTCATACGTTGTCTGCAGAAGCAAGACTATAGATAGTTACACCAATCTAACAAATAATATAATGTAATAGTACATTAATGGCTCTTTTCTGTAAAATGATAAAGGTAAGAGAAGGATGCATATCTTACCTGGTTTGTACTGATCAGATACAAATGGAAGGCAGTCAAGCCACCGACAAACCACATCGAGATGAAAGTGTATACTATTAATACAATAGAAGCTGGTGTTTTAATCATGGCTCTCCAAATTGTTGTATCCTCCGATGCCATGATCCTTCTAATGTAGACCCAACAGAATGCAAAAACATATATACAAAGAAGAGTTGATGAGAAGACAAACATGAAGAAGAACCGATAATTTCGCTGCACATGAAAATAAAATAACTGTGAGTAGCAGACAGTATGAGAAAGAGGATATCAGAAAAACATCAAACCAATAGCTATTTCAATTACTATTAATCTGAAACTTTTGCAACCATTAACATGTGCTAGCTAATCTAAGTTCTTTAAAGGATATGAAGACCATCGTTTAGGCATTCTAGCATGTCTATTTGTCACCGAATGACTGAACTCAAAAATAACCAGACTGGTCAGTAGCAGCACTCCCCTCAAGGAGTTTCTCCAAGGTAAATACAAGCATGTCAGACATTTGTCACTTAGAGCTCTGGCCATACGGTTATGGCCTCCACAAGAAGAAATATGAATAGGAATATATACAAAAGCATATTATCATCCTCAACACCAATTGTGTTATCCAACCCACAGCTGGTAATACTAAAATCTCTAAAGACTGCAAAGCAAAAGGCAGCATAAAAGAAAAGGAAATACAGGAACAAAATGGGGGCTTCTTGTTTTTATCTTTCCATTTCTTTTGGATGATGAGAGAGAATCCTCCTTTGGTTGTTCAAGAATAAGACATAATTCTAAAGAAAATGATGACATACCAGTCCAATACATTGCCCAACCCAAGGACAGTGGTGATCAAATCGTTCTACACAGTTATTGCAGATTGAACAGTGTGAGCAGCGAGGAGGTCTATAAAGCATGCAAGTATCACAATATTTGATCTTCACAGTAATTCCATTGACCTCCACTTCTTTAATGCGTGGCAATCGTAATTGTGGAGTTTGACCAGCCCCAACATCTGTATTCCCATCGAAGCCTTCTGGCTCTGGAGGGTGTGCATTGCGTGGAATTATACCAGGATCTCTTCCGGATGTTAGCAGTAGAAGAACTAAATCCTGAAAGAAGAAAGTAACATCTTTATGAGCCTAAAAATCTGTTTCAGAAAAATCATAGAATTCTCCGAAACTGAAACAAATGCCTGATAAATTGTGTAAAAGCGAGGTGAATTTTTGTTTTGCACATTTAATACACTATTTGAATCTTTTGAAACAAGGTTGCCATGTCCATGGCCATCCAGAAAATCAGGCTAACTGACACTCAAGGCAATTTTGAAGGTCATTTGCATCAATAATTCGGGCAGTAAAACACTACATTGCTAAGGATTAAAATGCATGGTCCATAAATCAAGAGATCAGTTGAGTATTTAGACCCATCAAGGAGAATCTAATAACAACAGATGAGATGCAAATTACAACAAACGTTATCAGGTAGAATTCTCTAGAATTATTTATCATTCGTAAATTCAAACTTGATCGAAATTTGCTATCCTACCACCTATCCTGTACTAAACTACCACGACACAAGGACACCATATACGATCATGAAAGCTTCCAAATTTGAAAAAACATATCTAACCAATAACAAAAGAGGACTTATTAAGCATCTGGCACAATGGTAAATGTCATAAACTAACACTAAATGGAAAAGTCACCCTTCCTAGAAACGCCACCTCAGTGGGACCATAATATCCATCATCTTCCTAACAAGTAAAACAAAAACTCACAAAGACAACAACTCATTCAAACATGAAATTGTAAAGATACTTACATAGACAGTGAAGACAATAGCAACAACCACGATTGAAATACCCAAGTGATGAGAAAAGTCATCCATCAATTTCCTGGCAACAAACACACAGAAAATGGACACTGGAGCTACTATAAGTAAAATAGTCAGCCCTAATGATTGTACATCTGGTCCAAATATAAACCTCCCTTGAAATAAAAATATCTGCAAGCAAAAAAACAGAACATAACATTAATGACTCGCAAGATTCATGGGTAAAAATCTTGTCTTTTCTTGTAATAAAAATGAAGGATTTCGAAGTCTAAAAAAGGAAATAAGATCCAAAACCCCCAAATAGTAAAAACAGGAAAAGTTTACATTGCTGCCTTTCCAAGTTTGATAAACCCGTAGATCACCCCCCGCCGCCGGTGGAACCCGGATCCGATCGCTGGGGTGGCGGCACCACATACATCTCTCTCTTTTACTCTCTAACTCTCAGGAAAAGTAAGTAACGAAAATTAGCTTTCGAGGAAAAAAGGAGAAGCTTTTAAGTTGAGAATTGGACGGCCATTGGAGGAGTGAGTCAGGGCGGGACGAGTTACTCGAGTTCCGGCGAATCGGGGACCAGTCAGGCACAAAGGCATGAACTTTTCGAAACAAAGTGGAGGCCCTGAAGGGGACTTGAGGTTTTTTCTGGGTTCCTTTCTTTTCTTCCTCTCTATTTTTCAGATTCTTCGCTGATTGTTCTTTATCTGAGCATTTCCAGAATGAATGTCTTTACGTGGCGGTGTTTTATTGGTCATCAATTGAGTTTGACCGGTTGTAGTGGGTGAACCCAGAGTACCAACCCGGCTGGCCCCGGTTCGCTTTTCAAATTTACTTTATTGACCTTTTTTAATAATGCATCCACTTCTTTTTAATTCATTCATAAATTTAACGGATGCAACGGAAGAATGCAATATTGAATCTATTTCGCATATATAATTCAAGTTCCTGTAATATAAAATATAAAAATTTCACACGCCAAACAATATAGTAATTTTTTAATTTTTGCTAAATTTTATATAATTTTTTTATCTAATTTTAATCTATGTTACTTTAATATCAGTATTTAAAATTTTTAAAATTTACGGAAGAAAGAGTTGATAACCAAGATGTAAAGTGTCTAAAAACAAAATATAAAAATAAACATTGTAAAGAAATTAAAATTTAATTCAATTAATTTATACAATTACTTTAAAAAATAATTAAGTATATGTAATTTTATTTTTATGTTTTTAGATTACGATTTTTTTTAAAAATTTGCATAAATAAATATCATTGAAATTCGCAAAAGTTACGTGGGCCTTATTTCTTTTAACCTTTAGCAAGCAATTTGTTCAACCCTGACCTCATCTTTCTCATAATTAATCCATAAATCACATCCTAATCATACTTTAAAGCGGTAAATAACTTATTTTTGACGATAGAATAAGATGAAATGAAGCCATTGGTTTAGCCTTGGGCGACCATGACATGTAGAAAGCACGAAAACGAAAAAAACATCGATGATGAAATTGAAAGATGTGGAGGAATTTTATAATAATAGAATATGATATTTGGATAGACTACTTGAAAATTGAAAAGAATGACCATCTTCACGCCAAGACAAGATCACGTGTACCGTTCGCTTGTTGTTCCCCAATTGTAATATGCTTTCATCATTGTTTCAAGTTTGATTTTCTTGGGCAAAAAAGTGTATAGATACTTGCAATTTACAAATCAAATCAATTCTTGAGGATCTTAGTACATTAAAAAGTTATAATTAGAAAAGAGAAAAAAAAATCGAGCTTTTTTTATTTTTTATTATTATTATACAATTCAAGATTAGAAGTTCATTTTGACCACAATTTTTAAATGAATCATATATGAACAAATTTTATTGTATTTGTAATAAGATAAAAATAATAATAATTATTCCGTGAAATGCTAACCACTGGACGACAATGGAACTCAGATATTTTATATTTAAAGTTTGAGCAAGAAATTCATTAGTATCAAGAGTTTTGGGATTGGTGTACAGTTTTGCTTTTTTAAGGAATTCATTTGTTTTCATAATAATCTCAAGCCACTACGCTCTCATTATTAACTATAAATATAATATGAATTAAAGTATTTGGTTTAAATGACATGCAACTCAAAGAAGGATCAAGTTAACAAGGTATAAATTCCAAGCTGCAGATTTACTTCAATCTTGTTTGTCTATGGCTTCAATTATAATATGAACCAAAAGTTACCCATATTTTTTTCCTGTCTGAGAGTAGAACCCTTGAGCTTAATTTGACAGACTCTCTTAACAGCAGGATGTGAATGTTCCATTCATATGAAAGATGAACTTATAGTTGCATTTACAGAGAATAAGTTAAGAACATCAAGTTATGGAAGTTCTATTCTTGAGTCAACATCAAGCACAATTCCATTCGGATTTGTGGATTGATCAATCTCTGCAAAGAGAGATGTTGTAAACGCAGCCAGAGTTTCAACAATGACCTGAAATTTCCATTGCCATGCTTGAGCAGATTAACTCTTCTACAATCCATTGATAGCAGTCGCTCCAAGAATATCTTCGAACTTACGATCCACTCTGAACTTTGTGCACCCAACTGCAGGAAAAGATCAGGAAAGAAATGCTAAATTCCTTGCCATTGTGCTTCAAAGGAAATCAAATATAGTTTTTCGGAAACCATTGCTGCTTAAACTAAATCTACTATCATTCTGGTTAGCAACTCTTTGTACTTCTAGAACTTCCAAAACAATAGAAACAAGTTATGAATGATTTCTGGATTTTTACCTGTTTGATCCATCAGAGACATGTTCTGCAGTCTGTCGTCTTTTTTCTCTCCAACTCTCGCCCCACATCTTGGCCTCAGCAACAGCTTGCTGTCTGTCAAAATCCTTGTCTAAAATCCTGGTCGTTTCCTTTGTAGAGTCATTGTTCTCAGGCGCTTTGACGCTAACCCTTTTAGCATCATTTGAATTATATGGATGGGAAGTCAAATAATTTAGAGCAAGCACTACATCATTAATGGAAGGCCTGGAATTAGCATTTTCTTGTATGCACAAGAAGGCGACCTCTAGAGCCTTCTTCAATGTAGATTTGGAAAAGTGACCACTCAGCAGTGGATCAGCTATGTTTAAAATGTCCATTCCATCTTTCAACATGGGTCGTGCCTACAAAAAATTAAATATATAAAAATTATATATATATATATATATATATATATATGGGACAGGTCAGAAAACTTGCTGCTGGAAAGTATCTTTAACAAGGAGAAACAAATTAATCTAATCGAATTATTTCAGACCAAAAAAAAAATCTAATTGAATTCTAGGATCATCCCCATAGTTAAATTCAAAATGCATGGAATCTTCAGCATGAGTACCACAGAAAAACACATATCTGCCATGTGTTCTTACTTGGCCATTTCAAGTTTGTCTAATTGCATTATATAATTACGGTTCAATCACCAAGAAGCATTCAGAAGCACATATTCATCAAAAAAAATCCTGTTCAAGTCAGGGAGCTATGCAGGAGAAAAACACATTGTTATAAGCGCTAGCAAATCATAAAGCAATGAATTCAGTGATCATGAAAGCAGATCAGTACATCGAGAAGTGCCATGACTAAAGTGCCATGACTAAAGATACCTCAGTTATTAATACTTAAAGAGTTGACCACTAGAAGTTTGCTTCTTCTACAGTAGTGAAGTGATATTTAAGCCGAGTTTACTATTAAATCTTTGAATGACTACAGATAAAAGACATTTCTTTGGGAAGCAATCATAAAGTAAAACAGTTTCAGCCAAATGGTAATCTAGATTATGTAAGTATTACCCAATCAATGAGGAGTCGTTCTTCACGAGCACGGCTATCATCAAGGGCTTTACGTCCAGTTATCAGCTCCAATAGGACTACCCCAAAACTAAAGACGTCAGACTTCATAGTCAATTTGCCACTAGTGAGGTACTCAGGGGCACAGTAACCATGGGTTCCCATGATCCTGGTGGAAACATGTGATTTATCTCCGCTCGGACCAAATTTAGCAAGCCCAAAATCAGAGAGTTTTGGGTGGAAGCCTTCAGCTAATAGTATGTTAGATGATTTTAAATCCCTGTATATAACAGGAGGATTGGCTTCACTGTGAAGATATTCCAGACCTTTGGCTGCACCGGCAGCTATTGTCATTCTTGTATTCCAGTCCAGAGGCTTCTGATCAGGTGCAAGATCTGCAAAAAATCATTGCTTATCTCATTATGTTACCAAAAAGATAAAGAAATAAGTGAATCATCTGTAGGAAAAGAAACTCAAAAAGGTTTCTGAAACAATGCAGAAATGTAGTCAGGAACTCATGATATTAACTGTCAAAACAGTAGGACCGGACTAGTCGGAAAAGAAATTCAAAAAGATTTTTCAAGCTGTTATAGTGAGTAAGTGTCTTTGAGATCCGTTGTGGAGGACTAAATAGAACCAGTGAAATGATTTCTAACAAATGTATTCTTTTACAAGATTAAAGGAAAGGGCATTGAAAATATTACAATGCAGGTGATCTTCCAAGGATCCCTGCTGCATGTACTCGTAGACAAGAAGGCGTTGATCCCCTTCAGCACAGTAGCCAATCAAATTGACAAGATTCGGGTGACATAGAAGAGAAAGCATGAGAACTTCCACAAGGAACTCCTTATCCCCTTGGAGTCCAGTCTTATCAAGTTGCTTAACAGCTACAACCTGCTAACAACCAAAATGCATGTGATTAAAAAGGAAAGTGGGAAATATGAGGCAATAAAGTTCCAAGCTGGAAAGTTGAAAATGCACCTGACCAGTACTTTCTAATTGCCCTTTATAAACAGCCCCAAATCCACCTTGCCCAATCAAGGATTCTTTTCTGAAGTTATTTGTTATGATTGCCAGTTGTCGATAGGTAAAAGTCTGAGCCCTATGGCCAGCATTAGGCTCATCTTTCGGAGCTGATGATTCCCATCTTGAGCCTGTACCACTTTTTGATCCTACTAAAGCAACTCCTGTTTTTGTTTCGGCATGGTTGGATGGCCAAAATAAACAATATCATGCCACTTTGATTCACATGTAAATTTCAGAGATATTTAAAATTCAAAATTTATTTAGGTGTATAAATGTGTGCTAAAGAAACAAATTTTCGATCCAAACTGCTTGGCTGGAATGTAGTAGTCTAGTCCCCTGAAGTTAAGCCAACTTTTGAATCTTATTAACCAGTTTCCAAAACATCTCCAGTTAGTTTGATTCATTTAGGAAAAGAAACAAAGTAAAAAGGAAGCAGTAATGGCAAATCTTACAAGTTAATGACTCAAGCAAGATATAGTATAAGTAAAAGCCAAGCAGAATCAGCTTAAATACACATTATTTCAACAATAAATCATATCTTGCACAAAGCCAAAACTTTAACCCCAATTAACCAACTAAGCATTAAATCTTAAACCTACTCAACTGCCCAAGTGTGATTCTATTCCATGAAAAACATAGTCAGTCAAGTTCGGTAACAGTTCCAAAATGAATTAGCTCAGCAATGCCATCTCGACTGAAAAACAATCTCAAAGTGGCAATTGCTAAAAAGTATTACCTCGAAGCCTAAAAACCCAACATTGTTGCCTGATATTTAGCAGCAATGGTTCTGCAATAGTAGAATTAGGATGATATTAACTTTGCTTCCTACCCAGTTGGTGGAAGGTAAAGATTCAATGGATAAACTCACAAACTCATTTCTCGTAAGCTATTTGTTCCTTTAACTCTTTTATAGAGTACAAGGTATTCTACTCTATCTTACAAATTCATATTACTCCCAATATCTTAATAAGAGTAAGCTAAAAAAAACTCTTCTACAAGCAAACAAATGGATTAAGTCATCAAAACTGATTATGCAAATCATATGAAATGAAGATCAAGACAAACAAATGTAAACTCCAAAAGGAAAATGAAAAACAACAGGACTGATGCATACATCAGACAAAGAATGCAACAAGAGACACAGAAAAAAGAACAATTGCATGAAAGAAACTTACCAGAAGATAATTGAGGCTTGCTTTTCTTGCCAAGTTCTGATTTCTCACCACTCTTCAACTTCCCTCCTTTCCTCCGACCAAAACAGGGGCAATAACCCATTTGCTCCCGAAAAAAGCTTCACTTGACAATGAAAAGGTTAAGAAATGATCTGGGTATTCGGCGTTCCGCGTTGATTTCACGGAAACAAGAATCAAAACAACGGCTTTTATACGTAAAGGCCTTGGAACATTGAAAACATTAAAAAGAAACACACAGGATTCCCAAACATGCGAGTCTATGGTTGTATGGTAACAAACTGTATTAACACGTTTCATTAGTATTTTTTTAAAGTAAGAATAGAATCTTAAATCTTGTCTCTAAGTCTTTCCAAATGACGTCAGTTTAGAGTGATGAGAAAATCAGTATTTTTCATAAAAAAGAAAATAATGCTTGTTTATTGGAAAATTATCTTATATATTATCAGTAAAGTTTTTTAATTTTACAAGCAGGGTTAAGATGATAACATGTGTCTCATTTTATTTATTTGTTATTTTTTTAATATTTTAAAAGACACGTGTCATCATTCTAACCTCGCTTGCAGAGTTAAAAAATTTCACTGACAGTGGATAGGATAATAATCCTTGTTTATTACTTTATATTAATAAAATTCATTTTCTAAATTTATTGCATTTTTTGATATGATAATAAAATTTTAAAATTTAGTTAGTTTATTTATATAATAATTCTTGAATTAATATAGCATACACAATAAGTGAAATTTTTTAACTCCAAAAGCAAAATTAGAATAATGACACATGTATTTTAAAAATATTTACAAAATAAAAAATAAATAAAATGAGATATGTGTCATTATTTTAAACACATCTTGTGGAGTCAAAAAAACTCTATTAACTATGTATAGAATAACTATCCATAATTCTTAATAAATTTGAGATTCAAATTTTAATATTTTTATAATTTTGTGATTTTTATTATAAAAAATATGACTTTGAAATTGTAAAACCCATTTCATGAGATATGTTGCCACAAAAATCAACCCATAAATGATTTTCATATTTTTTTCTAGGAATTTAAATGCATTTATTTGTTATAGTTGTTTTCTTTGTATGATTAAGAACAGAACAGGCAAGTTACAACTGGTCCATATTATTTTCCTATTCTGAGTTTTCTGTTGCAGTATTTGTTTGGATGTACATAAAATAAGCCAATAATATATCGCCTTTTTGGCTGCCAAATCGATGCAGATCCCTTAACTCTTAATTTCAGCCAAAAATAGTTATTATATTTAATATCATCACATTGATAATGTATGTTTGTAAGGAAAAAAAAAAACATTTATATATAATGCACTGACGGTATATAGAAGTTATACATGGTATAAAATAAGAAAATTGTGTCAAAATTTTTATTGACACCCCAAACAAAATTATTTTTTAAATTTTTATCATATTTTAACTTGTATTACTTTCTTCGTTTATTCGTAGTAGCGCATCGTCATGTCAGGTTATGTCTAGATGTTCACTTTCATGTCTTAAATTTCATCCCACTAATGACTATCAAAGCAAGTGACTATCAAAGCTTGCTGAATTAAAATGGAAAAAGAAAGAATGAAAGGAAAGGAAAAGGGAAAGTAGAACTACAGAAAGTGAAGGAAAAAGTAAAAGGGAAAGGATTTCACAGTTGGGAGACACTAAGGCATGATGTGAATCACACCAAACAGAAAAATAATGCATAGAAAGAATTGCAATCTCAGCAATTACATCTATATGTATACAACAGTTTTCACTATATTTGTCCCAGAACTGCAAAAAGAATGAAGCTGGTTTTCATCTATTGTTCCAAAACCCGAGAGTTGGACACCATATTGTTCCAACCTATAAATATCGCGCGGAAGTGGAGATTGCCAGAGGCCTTCCCACCAAGCTGGAGGAAGAAGTGGTGTGAAAGCACACTGATTTGACTGCCCCCGGCAACTCAACGGCCCTGCAAATCGGTTCCATACATGCCCCCAACCTACCTGAAGTTTCAAACCTTCTGCCAATAAATTACTCTGGAAGCTGCTTAGGAAAGAAAAACTTGAAGCTGTAGAATTTTCTCCTGAAAAGATCAAGCAAGTTTAAGATACTGCATCATCGATTAGTAGAAGGGACGATCCAGCTACGCAACCTGTTAAAAGCAATGAGCAAGGAATGCGGGGAGCTGTGTTACCTATACTGTTTGCTGCAGCTAGTGCGGCGATTAACTGAGCATAGGTAGTCCCAACACGTCTGTGAGCCCCAGAAACAACTGCATGCTTTGCACGAGATGCAAGAAAGAAGTCCACAAAAGCAACCCATCTGGGCGCTGGGCCCCAATCTTTCACTCTAAAATCCAAATCTGGTGATGCTTTAATATCATGAGAGACATTACCTCTGAAAACTTCATAATCAAAATGAAGAACCTGAGAAAAAGGTGCTAATAAATCAGTATCTCTACCTACAAATTGATGTTTTATGAAGCTTAGGGGGGATAAAATGTTTAATACCTCAGCAAATTCACTTATATTTGGTGTAATGCTTTTTACAAAGGAAGGGCTATCAGAGATTACAACCACCCTGGGTCTTGACACTCCCCGTAAATCAAGCATTGCTCTTTTGAGGCAGTTCAATGCAGCCTGTGCAGCTCTCACAGACCTGAAACACAGAACACAACAACCAGCATCATTAATCAGTTTAGATACCAACCTGATACTTCATTATAATCTCTTCAAGACTGTCAAGTGTGTTTTAGATACTATAATTTGAGTAAGGATTTTCAGGTTTTATAGTCAGGTAGTTTTCAATATCTTTAATAATTTTCAATTACTCAGAAAAAGATTGCCAGACAATGGGTATGATGAATACTGTAATTGTTTTAGTCCAATACCTATTCATAAGCATCCGCATATGCAGCGTAATATCAGGGTCCCTACCACCACCAAGAACCCAATTGACCGCTTCCTCAACGTCTCTTGAAGGAGAGATGAGAATTCTCATTAGTTCTCCAAATACATTAGGGCTCAATTCAGGAGATTCTGGCCTTCCAAATAACTCAGAAGCAGCATTCCTCATATCAGGATGCATGTTCTTCAAGAAAAACTGAGCTCCTACAGCATCTGTGGTACCTTGATACCTGAAGTATTATAGCCGGTAATGATGCAACCATAACGATAAAAATACTAGGACAATTGATATCAACAGAGTTCACACTCTACCATATGATAGGTTGATGCCACATCTTCCAATTGCCACAGAGGACATTTGTTTTTGTCGGCTTCTGAAAATCATCAGTCCTCATTACCAGATGCCTACCATACTTTTTTAGACAGCCATTTTGTCTCCATAGATGCTTCACTTCTCTCAAGGTAAAAGTGAGATTGGAATACAAAATGTAATCCCCAAAAGGATATTTACCCCTGAACAAAGACAAGTGAAAAGATAAATGAAGGCAAGAAAGCATGAGCCTAACCGCAATAACATGTAATCGTTAAGACATTTTCCATGACGCTACCATGCTTTCCTAGTTAGTACATTCCTGGAAAATGCCTGTAAAATGGAGTTGCTTTTTAGATATTAATCCTTCTAATTTCCAAATCATTTATAAAGTATGAATTTTGAATCAGGATAACCCTAAAATAATAGTTCCTTTTAAATGTTATAGAAATAGAACATTTAAAAACACAAAATAGAAAGGATTGAGAAAGAACCAATATGCCTGGTTTGCCCAATGATTAGCGACCGGTTCAACATCACGCTTAACGCTGCAGCAGTTAACAACCTATACATTTCATTTCCAAAACCGGCTTCGGATGCTTTCCCTATTACAAACCCATGCCCACAGAACTGCTCCGGAGGAAGCTCTCGAATTCTTGGAGCGCCTGAAATTAGAAATTTTACATGTAATTTTCCTCCTAATTTCCAAAAGTCACATTTTTTTTAAGCAATTAATCTTGTATATAACTATGAAAGAAATTTCCCAAATCAAAATTTCATGAAAATGGGAACTAAAACTCTTCAGTCTAATGTACGTACAATTTCCATAGGGCAACAAATTTAAACCTCAACAAATGAACTTTGATTTTTGTTTACTTCCATCTTAAATTATTCTCATTTCAAATGCAAATTTCAACTTATTTCTGAAAAAAGAAAAGAAATGAGAAGGAAATTTTTTTTTTAATTTAACAATGGAAATCCAGCTAAATATGAATAGAAAGCAGTAAAGAAATCGAAAATTTGATTACCATTCATAGTAAAGTGACGGTGAATAATCCTTCGAACTCTAAGACTCTCCTCCAAAATCCTGCCTTCAAAAACCTTCCCCATTTCCTCCACCGTGGCACAGCCCTTCACCGGAGCTTTCTTCGGCGCCTCCGCCAATGACAACTCGCCGTCACCATTAATCTCCTGCAGCTCCAGCTGACCTGGAAAATCCAGCATCGCCGCATTCCCCGAAATCGTCGCAGGCGGTGCATCGACGGATCTTAGCGTCAGCAGCATCAGCCAGCTGATGGCAGTAAAAGCTGCGCAGAGAATCAGAAACCACCGCACCAGAGCTGGCTTCCTCCTTGAACTGCCATACCTCATCTCTTTTTTTTTTTGGAGTCTTTCGAGAATTTTGATTTGGTTTTCAACTGTCAAGTGTGGAATGAAAGCTTGCCTGGATTTCTTCCGTTTCTATTTTTTTAAATTAAAAGTTATGGTCTTATTAGAAGATTGTGTCGGTGGTCACTGCCAACTTTTGTTTCAATTAAAATTTAAAGCGATGATTTTATTTTTAATTATGTAAACGGAGCGGTAGACTGTACTAGCCATGTGATCTGCCACATCAGCAATATTTTGATGTAAACTACGAAAAGAACCTTGATTAAAACATGATCCATGAATAATTAGTAATTAAATAAATTCGATAGTTTTATATTACAATTGTTTATGTTGGCAAAAATATTAGAGAGGTATTTATGAAAATAAAATGAACGAAAATTATTTATGTTAATTTGTACACATACAAGAACGTGAAAGTTATGAATAAAAAAAAATGTTAATCAATGTAAAAATCTTAACCTCACATTCCAAAGTTAGAACCTTAACCATTACCAACACTTAGCTTTATAGTCACTTCAAACTCCATCGACTTTAAACTGTTTCCATGCAACCTAAGCAGAACTGTACTTATTTTTTGTTACAAAAACAATAATTGCTTGTTTTTTTTGGAATAAGACTTTTTTATATTCGAAAGTTATTTTGAACCTCGATTAATCCGGAGTTGAATTACTGTCGGGCCCAATACGGTAGAACTCTCCCAATGCTGTTTTCTCTATTCATAAAGCTCGAACTAGAAATCTTACTTAAGGAGCAAAGAACTTCTTTCACTCAATCCAACATATATCGATCATAATTGTTGTTGAAAGCCAACCTGGCAACCTATTTCTTCTTGAACCGCCGGACTCCTCATCATCAAATTAAAGTTTGCCAGGTCAATAAATACTTAAAAATATTGACTATCACCTAAATAACACTCTGCACTGGAAATATTTACATGTGAGACATTTATAGTATATGCTTGACGAGTTTCACATTGAAACATAAAAAAGATGCAAACATTCTTGCTGCAATTTATAACTATTAGTTTTTCTCTTTTAATTTAAGTGTTGGAGTGAAATCCTAACTACATATTTTCTAATTCTCTTTATCATGAAATATCAAATTAACTCATAACAAAAAACATGTAAAAAATTGTATTAAAAAGACATCATCAAAGTTAAAGTAAAACCACATTAATTAGCCAAATAATCAATTAAATAAATTCATGTGTTATACATAATATATAGTTGTTTTTACCGACATTGGTTGGCACAAGTGATAGCGGCTTGTGTCACTTAACCAAGCTATCCAGGGTTCGATTCCTGACTTTGGGTACGGAGCAGACCATGCTGGAAGAGGACTACTCACCTTGTGTAAGCTCAAAGTCCCTGACGGAGATTAGTCACTGCTTTCGGCGGTGGATACTTCGTACCAATACCATGGTGAACCAAATATATATATATATATATATAGTAGTTTGATTCACAATCTAATGAGGTATCAAATGTAATTACTAAAAAACCACGCTTAGGAAACCAATGAAGCAGGAGAAAAGAGATCGTGGGAAGCGCAAACATGGTGCCAAACACACGCTAATGGCCATCGGTCAACCCTCCTAAAAACAGATAAAACTACCGAAACAACTCTTCCCTATCAAATTCCACAAGAAATTCCTGTCCGTACATCTGCCTTTCCTACGACCATTTCAATTCCGATTCATAGAAATCAAAACTGAAAAAAAAATTGCGAAAACAATATACAATTCGGACCCTCATTTTCGTTTCCTTTCCTAGAAGAGTCTTGTTTTTTTTTTTGAAAGCTTAGCCATGGAAAAGTCTTCAAACAAAGGAGACGACGACGACAAGAACGCCGGCGGCGACAATACAATGCCGGCGCTGGAGTCACCAAAGTGTTCTAACAAGGAAAAGTCAGCTGCAGTTGAGATAACCGACGTAGAGATGGAGAAACCAGAGGAAATGAAGATTGGAAAATCTGAAATTGAAGAGGTTGAAAAGCCCGACGAGAACGTAATAGAAGAACCAACTCCTCCGCCTGAAATCAAATATACCCTGGAAACAGCCTCGGAAGACATTGAAAGTTTCTTATCAAATCTCCCCACGCCAATGGTGGAGGAGGTTGAGGCGGCAGGCTTAGAGATTCCAGAGTATATTGAGAAGTATTTGGATCTTGTTGAAGAGAAAATAGCTGAGCATGAATCGCATGACACGAAAGTGAAGGGCTCTCAGCTTCCTGAGGATGATTCGTCGTTTCCTAAATCTGTGAACCAGATATCAAAGCTGTATAAGAATCTGTCTGCAGTCTTCAAATTGGATTCCAACCAGGGCTCCGTGATCAACCGCATTGGTCGGATTCAACAGCAAGTTATGTCTTTTTTGGAGGATGAATTCAGGTGTCTCCTGGAAGACTCAAGAATCCTGGAACCTGACCAGAAACAGGAGGCTTCGGATCAATGTCCTGTCCCTGGTCAAGATCAATCTGCTGAATCAAACGACGAATCCAACTTTCCAGGGTATTCTCTGGAGGTTTTGGCCAGCTTGAAGAACATTGCCAAGGAGATGATTTCAGGAGGGCATGAATCAGAATGCTGCGAGGTTTACATGATCACCAGGAGGAATGCAATTGAGGAGACCTTGAACAAGCTTGGATTCGAGAAAATTAGTATTGACGAGGTTCAGAGGATGCAATGGGAAGCATTGGAAAGAGAAATCCCTCCATGGATCAATACCTTCAAACAATGTGCCAATGTGTACTTCTCTGGCGAGCGCAAGCTCGCTGATACAATCTTCTCCGATTATCCTTCCTTGTCTGATAGCCTCTTCAGCAACCTTATACGCGGCGTGTTCATGCAACTTCTCAATTTCGCTGAAGCTGTCGCCATTACCAAGCGTTCCACGGAGAAACTCTTCAAATTTCTAGACATATACGAGATCTTGCGTGATAATCTTTCCGCCATTGATACTGCGTTTCCTGAAGAATGCGCTAAAGACCTCCGGGCAGAAACAACGACGGCTCGTTGTAGGATCGGGGAGACTGCGATTTGCATTTTCTGTGATCTTGAGAATTCAATCAAGTCTGACACCAGCAAAACCCCAGTTCCTGGTGGGGCGGTTCATCCTTTGACCCGCTATACAATGAATTATCTCAAATACGCATGCGATGAGTACAAGGATACATTAGAGCAGGTTTTCAAAGAGCATGCCAAGATTGAAAGAGCTGATTCAACAAGCAGGCCCCGGAATTACGAAGGCAACTCAGAAAATTACAACAAAGATGAAGAAAATCAGTCCCCATTTTCCGGGCATTTGATGAAAATCATGGATTTGTTGGATTCGATCCTGGAGGCAAAGTCCAAGCTTTACAAGGACGTTTCATTGAGCTGCATTTTCATGATGAACAACGGACGTTACATGTTGCAGAAGATCAAAGGATCGGCGGAGATCCACGAAGTGATGGGGGATAAGTGGTGCCGCAAGAGATCATCCGATCTCCGGAACTACCACAAGAATTACCAAAGAGAGACATGGACGAAGCTTTTGGGTTGTTTAAGCAACGAGGGGCTGAATGTGAACGGGAAAGTGGTGAAACCGGTGCTGAAAGAGAAATTCAAGAGCTTTAACGCCATGTTCGACGAAATTCACAAGACTCAAAGCTCGTGGGTGGTGTACGACAAGCAGCTGCAATCAGAGCTAAGGGTCTCCATATCAGCAGTGGTGATTCCAGCCTACAGATCATTCTTGGGAAGATTCTCTGGATATTTGGATCCTGGAAGACAAACAGAGAAGTACATAAAGTTCCAGCCTGAAGATATAGAAACTTACATTGATGAACTGTTTGATGGAAACCCTGCTTCCATGGCAAGGAGGAGAACATGATTGAGTAATGGAAAGAAAAGAAAAGAAAAGAAAATCCAGCCCATTTGTATGAAGAAGACGAACATTGAGATGTGCCATCATAGTAAAGAAAACACGCACTTTGGTAATTAGCAGGTATAGAAATATTTTGCTCTGTTCTACCGAAGTCTGTGACCCACCGATGTAATTTATTAAGTTTTGGTTTGTTCTTGCATTTTTGTTTTCACAAGTATTGTATGAAGAACATGGTTCTGATTGTAAACTTTATGATTTTGGTCAGTGATTGGCTAACACGGAATACCTTTTGCCTAACTTCAGAATTATACTTTGCCTCTTTGGAAATTTCACTATTCAAATCTACAATTGACCGAGTATAAAATATATCATATTTGCCATTAAACAAAGATCATTATTGAAGATCACCACTTAATTAATAAAGGTTTTTTTTTTCAAATGTTAGAAATTAAACCCTAATTTTATGTGAATTCGACTTTTAAAAGAAGTGGATGAATCATTTAAATTAAAAGTCTTTTAAATTATCTTAAAAATTACGATAAATCTAGCATTTTTCAATGTAACATCAACTGCTATAATTCTTTCTTTCTTTTTTTTTTTATAAAAAGAGTAGGATAATTATATTATTTATTTAATTGAGACATGCAAACACTAAAAAGATCAGCAGAAAAATTTGAAAACTCGTATGACTTTAAAGAAATAACTGTACAAAAAAAATTTTCTTTACATTAAACCCTTCAAACAATGAAAGTATAATAATAATAATAATAATAGGAAAATTATTTAATGTACTTATAATGGAGTTTTAAACTTTATAAAGAAACATGTTCATATAATTGACAAGTGAATAAAACAATAAACAAATAAATCAATTAACTAGCAGTATCAAAATTTGTTTTGTATCAAACGCTTATTAAATACAAAAAATATTGTATTATAATTCGTATTAATATGCTAATTAAATATAAAACAAAATTTTTAATTTTTACTAAAATTTTAAGTAATATAATTTCATATATTTTTTTCATGTTATATTACTATATCATATTTAAAATTAACGTATCATTTTATAAATAAAAATTAAAAAAATTTGAAAATCCCTTAAAGTAAAGGGTATTTTTGGGATTCCAAAAAATCCAACACGTTTAACAGCGTCAGCGTACCGTAATCCACAGCCCTTACTCAAACCCAAAAAGAAACTGCACCGCACCACACCACGCCACACTCTCTCCGCTTCTCTACCCCTCAAACCAGAAAGGACTTTGCAGTTTCTTACGCGTGCAAACAGTTCGACCAAAGCTCCAGTTCCTACAATTAACCGCTCTAATCCTCCTGCAAAACGAAGTACCGTACTTTCAAAAGAAACCCTAATCGTCAATCAAAACAGATTTTTCCCTAATTCCCTCTCCATGGCGACAGAAATCGACCAACTTGTTATGCTCAGCAGCCGTTGATTCTCGCCTGCGACACCCGCATTCGCCTTTTACAGGTTTCTTCTCCTCCGTTCTCTATTTTTTAGGGTTTTCTTTTTTTTTAATTGCTATGCTGGTGCCACGAAGTTTTTGCCTTTCAGTTAACGCCTGTTATATATATATATATATATATATATATATATATATATTTGATAGTTAATTCGTGCTTTGAAGTTCGTTTGCATTTTAATGAGCTTTAATTGAATTCAATTAAAAGCTTCATTGAAGTAGTTTGTTTTGAATTTAATTAAAAGCATAATTAAATAATAATAGTATATTTGAATAGTTTCAGGAAGCAGGACCTGTTTATTTGTGGAACATTGGCTAAAATCAGCAATTGTAAGAGGATATATTCAAAGAATATATTCCTTTCACTTAAAATGTTGATTATGGATATGGAACTTGCATTTTGATGTAGTTGTGCCCGGTTAACTTCAATATTTTGTAATTTCTCCAGTTAAATGCAACTAATTGTTATCCTTTATAATACAGCAGCTCTTTTCTGAAGGTTGCGTTTTGAAGGTCTGACTGGTTCGTCTTTAGTTGCTCGGCCTTCATTTGTGACAATGGGCAGTTCATTCAATCCACAAATCTTGGTGGAAAAGCTAGCCAAGCTCAATAATTCACAAGCTAGCATAGAGAGTATCCTTTTGAGAATTAATTGCAAATGATGTGCTTCTTTGCATATTTGGCTGTTTGCTTTCATTCTGGGATCAGTTCTTTTCTCGTTGTGTCATGTAATAATTGAGCATGTTGAAAATTTATTGCATTATGTCAGTTTGATAATATAGTTTCCGTGTAGAAAATTTCTTCATCGTTGGTTAAAATCAAATTTTGTAGGTTTTTTTTGCACGTGTGTGTGTATGCCTCCTTCATTGCTTAATACTTGCCACCAACTCCTTTTATCTTTGTTATGTACTTTTCAGTTGCAATTCTTAACTTGTTAAGCTTTATCACATTGGTGTATTTTCCATATGAATAAGGCAAAACAAGTTGTTGAAACTTGGGACAGACAATTTCATTGCTCTCCACGTGAGCAGAGATTGGCCTTTCTGTATCTTGCCAATGACATTTTGCAGAATAGCAGGCGTAAGGGCTCAGAATTTGTTGGTGAATTTTGGAAGGTTCTTCCTGATGCTCTTCGTGATGTGATTGAAAGCGGTGATGAGTTTGGAAGGAATGCTGCATTGCGCCTGGTATAGTAAGCTAAACTTTCATATTGGTCTTGTTTTCTTATGCTCTGAATTGAAATCTATGTGAAGGGTTGAATGTGTCTCATAGCCGCCTTCCATGTGTGTTTTTCTTTAGTGAATACTGAGGGATTAAGATGTTGTAAATGTGGAATGAAAAATGACCTAAAGTGATAGAAACAAAGTGCTTAACTTTCTTGTCAAATGGAAGACTGAGCGGTAGCAATTAGGTTCCTTCAAAATGTGATATAGTTATCTAGATAGCAAAGTTAATTTGATGATGCTAAGTTTTCAGTGATACATGATGACATTATGCCATTGCGCATTTTGTATCATGTGGCTCCTTATCTTGCACATGTTTTAGCAAATCTTTCTATTACTAGACATAGGCTAAATATTAAACATTGCCTGTATTGCTATTCCTTGGGTTCGGATTGGTTAAAGTACTTGCACGTTTTGTATGAAATTGTTGTAGTTAAATTGTTGATGTCCAGTTGTTGTACTGCTGTTTTAGTTTATCTTCTTTCTAAAGTCTAGTTCATTGGCTTGGCATTTATGGTAGTGTTGAGCATGTATGAATTGTGACAATTCAAATGCTGTCAATGGCACAGTCACTGGACAATGCGTGGTGTTTTATGTTCACCTTTATCACTGTATTGGGGTTGGTTGTTATATTATTTTCTTGCATTACAGATGTTTGCTTTGAATTTTTACTGTCTTACCGTTTCAAATGGTTATTTTCGAATTGAGCATGACACATCTCTTTTCTTTTTATTGTTTGAAATGCAGATCAGTATATGGGAAGAGAGAAAAGTATTTGGTTCTCGGGGACAAATTCTTAAGGAAGAGCTTGTTGGCAGACAACCACAACATAATAATAGAAATGGCAGGCATATAGAACTCAAGCTGGTTAGATAAATTCCATGCCAAGTGCATTTTTCTGTTGTTTTTTGGTGTTCGTGTGTTTTTATCATGGACTAATGTCATTTCTCCTGTATATTTGTCCTACCAGAAGCAGCCTGTTGGAAGTACAGTGGACAAAATAGCTTCAGGCTATCAAGTAGTTTATGGTAGCCAGATGGATGAAGATGTTATATTGAGCAAATGTAGGGCTGCTATTAGCTGTATTGAGAAAGTAGATAAAGAAATTGGTACCAATGTCAATTCAGGTATTCCTTTATTATTCAAAACTTATCTTAATGGCGGTTGGGAGTTAATAATACTTTTAGTTGCTTCATGAGATGTTTGTATCTTCTACTACTGTTCATAATCCTTGTTGCAACGTTTTTCTTTCTTTACGAAAAGGATTGTTGTTTGAACAACATTCTTCATATCTTGAGACTAAATATCTCTTATTTGCTCAATTGTTATGATGGAGACTTTGCTTACATCTTAGGACACAAATTTTTTCTAAAATGTCTAATTTCTTTGAACAGGGCAGTTCCATGGACCTGCACTTGTGGCGGAGGTTCAGGGTCAGCATGCTGTATTGAGAGACTGTATTGAGCAGCTAACAGCTATTGCATCTTCAAGAGCTAGTCTCGTCTCGCATTTGAGAGAGGCTCTTCAGGAGCAGGTTACTTCAACTATACCATATACCATTTACAAAATTGTTTTTGGTAGTGTTAAAAGAAAGCTTATTTACTTTTCTTCTCAGGAATTCAAACTGGAGCAAGTTCGTACACAGCTTCAGGTTTAACACTATATTTACCTGACATTTTAACCTTTACATATCTCAGCTTAAACACTGCTAACAATATTGTAACTTTTGTTTTTTGACTTTTTTGTAACCTTATTTTTTTATGCATGCATGGCATTCTTATCATGTGCTTGATTTTTTTAAGGCTGCACGGTCCCAATCAGAACAGGCTGGTAATATCTGCAGGCAGTTATTAAATAATGACAATCCCCGGTTGGTAGCTGAGCAGAGTTCTAAGGAATCTCATACATCCATTGCTCCTCAAAGTTTTGTTCCGGCAGCTACCGAGCAATTAGCGTCTGTGATGTATGCCCGGCAAGTGTCTTTTCCTGATAATTCTGACCACGTTGAGGAAGATCCTCGGAAATCTGCAGCTGCTGCAGTGGCAGCGAAGCTAACTGCATCGACATCATCAGCCCAGATGCTTTCTTTTGTCCTCTCCTCCCTTGCTTCTGAGGGTGTCATTGGCAATCCTATGAAAGAATCTTCCGGTGATTACTCTTCTGAGAAGAGGCCTAAGCTTGAGAATGACCAGCCTTACATACCATCTCAGAATCCCCAACAAGCTTCAGTTCCTCCATTCCCGCATCCCGAGTCCCACCATCACAATGTCGTTCCCACCACCCAGCAGTTTACTTCAAATGAAGTGCCACCTCCGCCATCATCGTCTCCTCCACCATTACCACCATTGCCACCAATGCCACCATTTGCAGTGCCCCAGTACATGCCAACTGCTGGATCAATAAATGGGGTGCCATGTAGCTATGGCTTGACTCAGTCACAGCAGCCTTCGCTGCCTGGTTATTCTGTTGTTGGGGCTGCAATGACCGGCATCTCTCTCTTATGCCACACCATCAACTACTTCTTACCAGAGTTTCCAAGGTTCTGAAGGTTTTTATAACCAGCCCTCATCCGTCCCGACGGCACCAATTTCTCGGCAGTAGAACTTCAGTTAGGATGCTTTCAACTGAAATATTTTTGTCAGATAATTTAAGACAGTTTTTATTATTATTTTTTTTTAAGAAACTAATCTTTGAGCACCAGAAACTACATAGGGTGCACGTAGTGTACGTCGTGTGCACTTTGTAAATGTTTTATAACTTGTATTTTTCTTTGTGCTTGAGTCCTTGGTTTTTAAAACTATTTTTGCACTCTTGAATTGGATAATTAAGAAGATTTTAGTGAGCTTGATTTTGTTACGAGATCGACCAACATGGCTGCTTTGTCTAAATGATTTCTTTTCTAAGATTCGATGTCCGACATGCCAGATGAATTTTTTTTTGTTCATTTCATAGCTAGTGTTACATGTTCTGAAGTAGATAAAAAATTCTAAACTCAATATAGGAAAATAATACGAACATGAATAGATTTATCATAATACGAACACAAATTATACACATGAATTAGCAAGTATATTTCCAAGGAAGACTACATGGCTGTAATGAACCTTAGAGAGACCGAGTTCCAAGGTTTTTGGATTGTAATGAAAATTCGATGACTTGACTAACGACTAAACAACACACAAAAGCGGCTTTGCATTGAGTTACAAACGCATGCAGACGACCAAAAGCTTGTTAGAAACTTACAGTCGCTAACCCTATGTCGGTTCTCCCTCAACATAGATCTTCCTAAATCTAGCTCTTTAATTTTGTCATTACACCAACTAATTTTAAACACGGTATAAAAATTACACGAATAAAATATACAAAAATAATATGAATTATCAAACAATTTTAAACAGACATAAAAATCACAAGAATAAAATATACAAAAATGATATGAATTATCAACCAATTTTAAACACGACATAAAAATCACACGAATAAAATATATAAAAGTTATATGGATTAAAATAGAATAAAAAATTATATTTGATGCATCAATATAAATTTGACATAAATTTTTATTTTTTACGTTATACAAATATAATTTTACATAATATCAATAAAATAATATATACGAATTACCAAGTATATCTGTCATCGTGGAACAAGATCCTTTCAGTTCTATGTTGATCAGTTAATCGTCGAGGAATGAGTAACTTAGGATTTGGGAAAGAGTTTATTGAAAACTTAAGTAGTTCATGTACATGAATAATGACTCCAGTTCCAATCCAACAAGAGAACAGATAATCGCTAATGACGAAGCTGTAGGGACACACAAGACAAGACAACAGCACCGTCAGATCCCAACACCCACACACCAACCACCGAGCTTTTTTTTTTTGGTAACTACCACAGAGCTTTGAATACTTTGAATTTTCAAATTTCTTGAAAAAGGTACAAATTTACTCTGGTTTAAGCTTTTAATTATGCAAAAGAAAAATGGTGACGATGATGGTAACCAAAAATAAAAAACAAATCTAAAAAAACAGTCAACGTTGGGCTAACATCAGCTGGTTAAACTTTAGACAGCAATTTGAGGAGCAATGTTATTTTTCTCGACTACAAGATTCTCTAACTCTTACTCTTTATTAATAGAAATTGATTCAAAGAATACTGTTGGTTGGGCAAACACTCCAAGTTCAATATCGTGGTTCTTGAGGAATTTTTCAAATCATCTTTGTCGACTCTCTCGTAAAATTCAATTGATGAGAATTTCATATGTTCCTAGAGAAGCAAATTTTATTGCAGATAGCTTAGTTAAGATAAGAGTTAATAGAATTGGTGTTTTATCTGTTTAGCTGTAATTCTTTATTTTCTTGTTTCTGTTTTGTTTTTGTTAACTTATGCTATTCTGCTCCTGTGTTCTGTTCATAAGCTTATCTTCTGGTGGCTTATTTTGGAATAATATTATCGACTTTTAAAAAAAAAAAAAACCTTTTTTCTCCTCTCCAACGCCATTTTGTCTGCCATTACTTACCGAACAAGAACAACAGTTAAAAAAAAAACATTAGTAACGCACATGTGACTTGTCTTTTACCATAACACAAATCTCAGGGCATGTGTGCACATTTAAAGCCAAATTTATTGATGACTGAACAAATGTTTAAAAGAAAATAATAATTTTTTTTTTTACCTTCTTTGATTCCTTACCATAAATAAGTACCGGTAGTGCAACCAATGCTCAATTTTTTTACTAAAAAATGAAAAAGTACTGGCTTTGGTGAAGTTAATTTTTTAATAAAAAGAAGATAACTAAACTTGAAATATATATAGATAGCACAGCACTATTGAAGTCTGTCTTTCAGCTTGGTTTCACCATAAAAGGTCAAAATGGAAAAGCAAAGGGATAAACATTGAATTGAAGACAAAAAGTAAAAAAAGCTGGCGATTTGATCACGCCCCAGATATTTTCTTCAGCAAAGCTTCTGCTATGCTACTCTATATGCTGCAGCAGCTACGCTAGGTCAAGTACATTCCTTCATCGTCTTTTTCTTATTCTTTGCTTATAATCAAAACCCACCGTTTCATCAACTGTTGTCCACCCGTCAAATCTTAACCCTGAATCCTGACACTTTCCAAGCCCTCTGCTTGCAGTTGACCATTTTATCTCTAAAAGTAGGCTAGGGTTGAAAAAAAAAGAACAGTAGTATTTCCTCTTTTTTGTACCAAAGCCAGAGGGCATTGGCTATTCGAATGTTGCAGCATTTCAAGCTTTAAATCGCTTTAGGCCTTTCATAATCTCTTTAGACACTGCCACTGCCTAGACTGCAGTCTGCAAACGCTTGCTTCAAATTGCAGAGAATGACATCCTTCTCAAAAGCATGCATTTGTTTCATCCCAAAAGCTTGAAAGTTGAACCATCAAATCAACTCTTTCATAAAAAGTAGTACACACGCGTATGCATATATATATATATATATATATATATATATATATATGGCTATGGAGTAACACTATTGGAATTTAGAAAATTAAAATGGACAATTATGGTTTTTTAAATTATCTTTAGAACCTTAATCTCTATTAGTATTTTATAGACTAAGACTTTTTAAAAAAAACTTAATATATATAGATTATATTCTTAGGTAAATTTTATTGAAGAAAATCAAGTAAGAAACAGCTAAGAATCAAGCAATACAGCAGCAGTAAAGAACCAAGAATCAAGCAATAGAATCAAGCAACATAGCAGCAGCAATCAGCCAAGAATCAAGCAACGGCTACAATTCAAATCATCTAACAGCCTTCCAAATTAGTGCAGAAGTTTAAGGAATTAGACATAATCATTATTTGATATCTTGCCGTTGTCAACTTACCATGTATTGCCCTGCCTTTTTTTACTATATTCAACTTACCATGTACATTCTATAAATAGAGATAATAACAAACACAACATACAGCTTCAGTGAGTATCCTTTTTTTTACGAACTTTAAACTTCTTTATGGTATCGGAGCTTCCATTGTGATTCACTGAATTTTGTCTTCATTTTTTTTTCTCTTTTCTCTCTTCTTTGAACAATCATTCCCTTCCCTCATGGCTTCTCAAACATCAACATATCCTTACCCTTCTACCCTTAATGTTGGAAACTTTGTATCACTTAAACTCCAACATACCAATTTTTTGCTTTGGAAAACCCAAATCATGGGGCTTATTGAGTCACAAGACATGATTGGTTTTATTGATGCAAGCCTTCCCATGCCACAGCAGTACTTAGACAATTCTGCAGATGAAGTTGCTGCAGGAAAACAAGTGACAATCAATTCACAATATTTAGCATGGAGAAAGTCGGATCGCTTACTCCGTGGTTGGATCATTGGTACATTGGCTGAAGAGACTCTTGGCATTGTTGTTGGACTCGATACATCCGCTGAAGTTTGGAAAGCCTTATTAGATGCATTTGCTCAAAGCACTCAAGAGCATGAGTTTGCTCTAGAGCAAAAACTTCGTCGGCATCACAAGGGCAGCCATACTATGACAGAATATATCAGAATTTTTAAGGAGATATCTGATGAATTTTCAGCTATTGGAAAGCCTATGAGTGACAAAGACAAAGTGTTTACTCTCCTCACTGGATTAGGACATGAATATGAGTCATTTGTCACAACCATGCTAAAACCCCCAAGGCCAACTTATGCTGAATTGGTTTCTCAACTTCAAAGTCATGAGATTATTCGAAATATAAATTCAGAATCTACTATAGGAACTAATCATAATGTTGCTTTCATGGTTCAACGAGGAAGAGGAAGAAATTTCTCAAGGAGAGGGAGACAACAACCAAATCAGTTCACATCCAAAGGGCGTGGATTTACCCACTCCGGTCAATCCTCAAGTAGACATGGAGGTTCTTTGTTTAATCAATCTGCCAATTCCTCCCAAAATAACTTCAAGATAGAAAAGGACAAAATTGTTGTGTGTCAAATATGCAAGAAGCCAAAGCACACCGCTCTTGAATGCCATCAAAGATTTAACCATGCTTATCAATCGGAGGATATTCCTCAGCAATTTGCAGCACTGACCATGGTTGAAAATCCAGATAATGCATGGTTTCCTGACACAGCAGCAAGTTCCCATATGACTTCTGATCCTGGTAAGCTTGATTCAATTATTCCTTATCATGGTCCTGAGAAAATAATGGTTGGAAATGGTGAGTATATTGATATAACTCATTTAGGTTCAACAAAATTAAATGTTGGAACGAATGAAATAAAACTTGATAATGTGCTAGTTGTGCCGGATATCAAGAAAAATTTGATCTCTGTTAGTCAATTTACTACTGACTTTCCTTATAATGTTGAATTCTCATCTAATGGATTTGTGATAAGTGACAGGAAAACAAGATCAGTGATTGCCACGGGAATTAGAAGTAATGATCTCTATGCATTGCAACCAACACAAGGAGTAGCCTTATTCTCAAAGCGATTCAGAATAGTTAGCACTGAGACTTGGCATCAACGATTGGGTCATCCTCAATTGAAAGTGATCAAGTACTTAGAAAGAAATAAACTTATTCAAAGTTCTAATAATAAAGTTGGTCATTTATGTAGTAGTTGTCAGATGGCAAAGGCATGTAAATTACCTTTTCTTGCTTCAAATAAATTTTGTGACGAACCATTATCAAAAATTCATTGTGATTTATGGGGACCATCTCCGGTAAATTCTTTTCAAAAATTTCATTATTATGTTATCTTTATTGATGAATGCACTCGATTTACATGGTTTTTTCCTCTAAAACGCAAAAATGATTTTTTAAAGTGTTTTATAGATTTTCACAAATTTATTCAAAATCAATTTGATAAAAGAATCAAAGTTTTTCAATCTGATGGTGGTGGAGAATTTGAAGACAAAAATTTTCAACACTACTTAGCAGAACATGGAATTCATCATCAAATGTCATGTCCTAAAACATCAGAACAAAATGGCTTAGCGGAACGCAAGCATCGAAATATCACAGAACTTGGTTTAACCATGTTATTTCATGGAGGGGTACCTAAAAGATTTTGGGTTGAAGCCTTTAGCACTGCAGTTTGGCTTATCAATCGTCTACCTTTGTGAAGACCGCAAATTTCGTATTGATTTTTGTAAATAAATAAAGGACATCAAGTAAATTAAGGAATTAGATTTTTGTTGTACTTTCGATTTCCTTTAGTAATGGAAACGAATATTTTACTTAGGAGCAATTGCCGATAAATGATGACTGCTAGCATAATTTGGGATCATATAATTAAGTTCAAAACATACGTTAATTTAATGAAGGAAAATAAATTTAATTTAAGGACATTATTACTATGAGTATATATATATATACTATTGAATATATATATATCTCATATATAATTGAGATAAAAGAGGTATATATATATATATAATATATATATTTGTACATGAACATAGATGAATATACAATATAAAAATATATGTTTATGCATACAAACTAGAATGGGAACTGTGATTAAATAACACAGGAAATAATAATAATAAAGTGAAATAGAACAAAACAAGATGTATAAAATCTATATATGTATACATATATGAAATGATAAAAAATAAAATAAAATAAAATAAATAAAACATATATTGATATTTGAATATAAACATATTCAAAGTACATATATATATATATATAAAGATTAAATAGGAAAACATATATATATAATATATTAATATATAAAGAAATAGGATTGGCTTCCTAAGGAAGCCAATCCAAGATGTCACCTGCTCCCACGTGAGGAGCAGGTTTATATTGAAAAGAAATGGGCAGAAGCTTGCTTCTGCCAAAAACGAAACAGAAAAAGCAAACCCGACCAAAGAAAAGGAAGGAAAGAAAGAAAAGGAAAAGAGGGATCTCGGCTAGAAAGAAAAGAGTGAGCCGAAAGGGAAAAAGGAGGGAGGCACGTACAGCTACTGCCTCACCACCTTGGGCATCAGGTGTCGACGGCAAAGGAGAGAAACCACCGGCGGGAAGCTTAGTGAGACAATGCTGGTCGGAAGCTAGGTCACAAAGCTGAAGGTGTATCTTCTTAAGTTTCGGACAAGGGAAGAAGGAAGGAGGATTAAAGCTGCAGAGAAGAACAGTGGGGTAAACCTTGATGCCAAAACAGGAGGAAATTTCGAAAAATCATTTCTGTTAAAGGTGAGTGATGCTTAAAGTGAGTTGTAGCAAAGGTTGAAAGTAAGGGTTTTAAATGGAGTTTCATGACAAATTTATTCTGCTTATGGTTGGCTGTGGTTTAAGTTGATCTTAGTTGTGTTTGAGGTAGTAAACAAGAGGGGCTTCAACGTGGTTCGAAGGAGCTGATGATGACCATGCCATTTCACGAAACAGAGGAAGAGAATTGAAGGCTCGGCTGGCGTGAAGGCTGGTAGGGACAGAGAATTGTTCACGTCTGAAAACAGAATCAAAGCATGGAAAAAAAAAAAAAAAAAAAATAGAGTGGAACAAAGCATATTGACTAGAGAATTATCCAAGCCGAGAGGGGGATCATAAGGGCTGACCTTGCAGCCAAATTGGAGGGTTCTAACTAAGGTAAATGACATTTCCTTAGTTGATGTTTTAAATTATATTGAGGATAGCAAAGTGCACAGAATTAGGTCTTAAAAGAAATAACAAGAAAAATAAGAATAAAAGGAAAAAGAAGTAAAAGATATATTATATATATATATATATGTAACACACATAATATGGGGATGTAAATATATATCTATATAATGTACACATGTATCAAGATGTAGTAAAGTAAGGGAATTGAAATTTGAAATATATATACCATGTAAGTGCTATGTATTGAAATGTATATCTATATATTGCCATATAAATATTTGCATATTTAGAAATGAAAGAATAAGGTCTAAGAATTTATCAAATACCCATATATATATATATATATGTACATATATATTATTTGTATATATATGTATGTATACTACTTGCTTAAAAAAAAACAAGGAAATAAATAAATAAATATATGTATGTATGTATAGTGCTTATATAAAGACATATAGTAAATCCTTGGAAATTCTTCTATGCTAATGCTAAATACATACATACATACATATATATATATATATATATATATATATATATATATATGGTTATGCTACTCACTTGAAAACTAAACAAGAGACAAAGAGAAGAAATGCAAAGAAAGGAAAAAAGAGGTTTGTTAAGATATAAATACAAGTATAATTGTATAAGTGTTTAAGATATAGTTATAATTATATAACTATTCGATTATATATAAATATATATCTAACGAAAGGAAAATAGCGTACACAAATTAATAAACCTCTTATTATCTTATAAAGAATATAAGTAAAGAGTTATTAAATCGAATAAGTAATGTTTTGAGAGACACATAAAGAATTTAGTTCCTCGTCAAAGAAATGAGTTAGAATAGTCTAGATTCTAAGATATATAATTAATATGTGATCAAAACGTAATTAGGACGTGTTATTGAAATATCATTTGATTTAATTGTAGTGAATTTGGAGCGGTGTAGGATTTAGCTTGAGTTGAGGATCGAGGAAAGGTAACCTACCAAGCATCGAGGTAAGTGGGTTAAGTAAAGCTTGATAGCACCATCTCGTAGGAATGGTTTAATTTTATAAAATCGTTTATGCTTGGGCTGGATCGAAACTTATTTTCTGCTTTGAGTATTGTGGCCAGCCAAGCGTACATGTTAAGTGAAATGAACCGATGCATACATGCATTTACGTATAGCATGTTTTGAGTTCAATTTCGTAATGTTTATGTTTTAATGACTTGCATCATATGTTATATTTGCAAAGTCTTGGTTTGAACCAACATTTGAAATAAATCGAAAGTCCTTTATATTTCGAACTCAAAACTGATTTAATACTGATTTGGAATCCGTGGAGGCCAAGTGCTACGCGAGGAAATTGATTCAAACTGTTTTTGAGTGCAGGCATGTCCTACGACCTTCGGGTCACTTATAGCCTATCGAGCTTGCTCTAGGCCTTATTGCCTGTCTATTGAGCTTTGTGCTCTAGACTATCGTATTGTACCTATCGAGCCTAGTGCTCTAGGTAGATTGATACTTGTCTGGAAAACCAGCAGGCAAGTTCCAGCTCTCGACTGATCAGCGAGACTGGATATCGTTCTATGGCCATAGATTTAGTGTTGCTTGCGACACCATTCCATCGCTAGCTAGGATGGATATTGATTGATTGATTGATTGAGGATCATTGCCTAATCTCTACTTACCATTGTTCCATTTCTAATACTGCTTTTAGTGAACTGAGGCAATATGCCTAATCGTTATCGATTTTCTTGATTTATGACTAATGTGTTCTTGAAAATCTATATGGATCGAAATGATTGCAATACTTATTGATCGTTATCGAATACTTATTGATTGTTTTATCAAAGTAATTACCGATTGACTTATCGAATGATACTGATAGTTTATTTGAAATGCATAACATACTAAATCCAACCGAAGGCATAGCGAACTCATTTAAATGAATTGCGTAGTAAGTTTTGTTTTAATTAATTGCATATCGAAAGCGTTCTATAACAGAAATGCATAAAGAAGTGTTTGGTTTATGAACATGCATTAAATATCGAGTTCGCTTATTACTTCGGTATTGTTTTCCACACGCGCATATAGAACGACATGAGTCTAGCATGCATTTACTTAAGCTACTTACTGAGCCGTGGTTTTGCTCACCCCTTATTAATAACATCGCAGATCATACCAGTTAGGCTCCCACTTGGAGTTTGGGTGCGAAGCCTCGGGGACATACTTTGAGTAGCTATATTGGTCCGAATCCTCCGAGTGCTGTTTTTGTTGCACTTGAGGTATAATATCGTTTATTTTGTTATCCATATTTGACATGTTAAGTTTGCACAGTACATGCTTATGGGATTGCTTTTGGGATGTAACTTAGGATCGTCTTAGATTATTATAGGCTTTATGATTATCGAGCACGATCCGAGAAATGAATTGTAGTGATTTTGAACTGTAAACTGTCGCTTATATCTATTTGTTGACTTTGGAAGTATGTGTTGTATCTAGTTGAATGAACTGAGAAATTCTGGATTGAGATATGTGGCTGGAAATAGTTGAGTTTATTGCAGGTTATTAAGCTGGGGAAAGTCGATTTTATATAAGGGGGAGTTTTCGACGTTTTTCTTTTAATGGCTTAATATTGAAAACAAGAATATTAAGTCGAAGAATCTTAAGAAATGACAGTTAAATAATGAATACAGATCAAGTTAAGAGTGTGAAGTTAGTTTAGAGAGGACATTGACACCGAATACAAACCCTAAAGTGAAAAGAAAAAAAGTTAGTTTGTAAGTTTGGCAAATAGTAAATGGAGTGATAGAATGAATACGTCACGGCCTTCGGGTCGTGACAGATTTAATGGTATCAGAGCCTGGTTTGTTTAGTACGTGTCAGTGTCATAGAGGTCGTTATTAGTGTTACATCCCATGTACTGTGTAATGTTTACATGTAACTCACTGTTACCGACTTATACTAAGATTGATCTGCTCTTGGTATAGGTTTTTCCTCTCGATTGAAATACCATGAGGAGGATTGGAGGCAGACCGAGGGGGTTGGCTCGAAGATATCCAATTACACGGCGGCCCCCATCCACATTACCTCCATCGTCCTCAAATCCGACTCCTCCACCACCAGACAGTATGGAAGCGAGAATGGCCCGAATAGAACAAAGCCATGAGACTATTACTGCTTTACTGCAACAGTTGGTGGCTAACCAAGCTAGTGCACATCAGGCTGCACCACCACCTCCTGCACCTCATGTGCCGCCACCTCCTGTACCTTCTGTACCTTTTGTACCTCCTGTACCTCCGCCACCACCGCAACAGGCACCACCTCCACCACCTCCTCCTACGGTGCCACAGGCTGCACCTTTACCGACTGCACCTCAGACAGTTATGCCTCCGCCCGCTGTACCTGAAGTTGGGAACCCAGTGGATAGAAATATGACACTCCTCCGTCAATTTCAGAAAATGAATCCATCACAGTTTAAGGGGGAGAAAGATCCAGCGAAGGCAGAGGAATGGATAGAGGAGATGGAGTTTCTCTTCAAATATATGGGGTGTAGTACCACTGAGAGAGTTTCATTAGCAGTGTACATGATGAGGAGTGATGCGCAGAAATGGTGGAAGACCCATGAGACGTTCTTATTGGCTAAGGATCCGGTTATTACATGAGAGAGATTCTTAGAGGCCTTCATGAACCATTATATATCTAAAGCTGCCAGACGACAGAAAAAGAAGGAATTTATGGAACTCACTCAAAGATCGATGAGGGTGGATGAGTATGAGACTCGATTTACTGCCTTAGTGAAGTATGACACGGATTATGTTGTTAATGATGAGAAGAAGGCAGAGAAGTTTGCTTCGGGATTGAGACCTAACATCCGAAGTAGAGTCACTCCATTTGAGCTTACCGAGTATGAGGCAGTGGTAAGGAAAGCTCTGACTGTTGAGCAAGAATTGGAGATTACCCAGGCTGAGTATGGGATAAGGAAGCCTCCTAGAGCTAAACCATTCATAGATAGGAGGGATGAGAGAGGAGGTTTGAACCGAGTAGATCACAGGGACAAAATAAGAGGCAGAGGTTTGTTGCGCCTCGACCACAGGCTACTAGGCCTACAGCTACTGCTACTCCTCCTAACAGGGCCTTAGCCATTATCCCTACTGCTACTGCTACATCTCAGCCATGTGCCACTTGTGGACACAAGCATGGCAACAGACCTTGTTATGTGGTCACTGGAGCTTGTTTTAGGTGTGGCAAGACTGGCCATAGAATCAAGGATTGCCCCCAGATGAAGGCCACAGAGACGCAAGCCGGGGGACAGACCATGCCACAACAAAGGAGGACACAAGACAAAGGCAAGAGTCCAATGGTACAAGGTAGAGTGTTTGCACTTGATCAGGAGACAGCTGATGCTTCTGGTTCGGTTATCAAGGGTAAGCTTACTATCTGTGACTTAGAAGCATTCGTACTCATTGATCCCGGCTCAACTCATTCATTCATTTCACCTGCATTTGCTAGTAGATTGCATAGAGAGTCAGAGCCTTTAGGTTATCCCTTATACATTACTACTCCTCTCAAAGAATCTCAGACAACTGAATATGTTTATCGTCAATGTAAAGTCAAGGTGGGAGATAAATGCTTAACAGTAGATTTGATATTATTGAATATGTATGACTTTGATGTAATACTAGGCATGGATTGGTTAACCAACCATCATGCTAGTGTAGATTGCTATAAGAAGATTGTAACTCTCTCCCTACCTGAAAAGTTTGTATTATGCCTTGGAAATGATAAATAGAATGGTTTTGATTGTTGTTGATGTCTCACTGATATGAGATTAATTGTTTATGAAGGCTATCTCGCGTTTGTCGAGGATGCCGAGAGAAGCCATCCGGAACTGTCCGACATTCCAATTGTCAAGGAGTTCTCTGATGTGTTTCCGGATGAGCTACCGGGGCTACCTCCGGAAAGGGAGACGGAGTTCGCCATAGAGCTACTCCCAGGCACTCAACCTATATCCAAGCCCCCGTATCGAATGGCCTTAGTTGAGTTAGAGGAGTTGAAAAAGCAATTACAAGAATTGTTGGACAAAGGGTTCATAAGGCCGAGTGTGTCACCATGGGGAGCTCCGGTGTTGTTTGTGAAAAAGAAGGATGGCAGTTTGAGGCTATGTATCGATTATAGGCAGTTGAATCAAGCAACGGTGAAGAATAAGTATCCACTGCCTAGGATTGATGATCTATTGGATCAATTGAAGGGTGCCCAATTATTTTCGAAGATCGATTTGAGGTCGGGGTACCACCAATTGAGGATTAGAGGGGAAGATGTGCCAAAGACAGCCTTCAGGACTCGATATGGCCACTACGAATTCCTAGTTATGCCATTCGGTCTAACGAATGCCCCTGCAGCATTTATGGCATTGATGAATGAAGTATTCAAGCCTCACTTGGATGAGTTCGTCATTGTGTTCATAGATGACATACTGGTGTATTCCCGATCCCGGGAAGAACATGAGCACCACCTCCACATAGTACTCCAGACTCTTAGAAAGGAAGGGCTATACGCAAAGTTTAGCAAGTGTGAGTTTTGGTTGGAACAAATCAGTTTTCTGGGGCATGTGGTATCAAAGGATGGTGTAGCAGTTGATCCAGTTAAGATAGAGGCCGTGATGAATTGGGTGAGGCCAAAAACAGTGACCGAGATTCGCAGCTTCTTAGGGCTTGCAGGTTACTATAGGAGATTTGTAGAGGGATTTTCCAAACTTGCTGCTCCACTAACCCGACTCACACGCAAGGATGTCAAGTTTGAATGGAATGATGTGTGTGAGCGTAGCTTTTTGGAACTTAAGCAAAGATTGACTACGGCTCCTGTGTTGACGGTTCCAAGTGGATCCGGAGGATTTGCAGTGTATAGTGATGCTTCTCTACAGGGTCTAGGGTGTGTGTTGATGCAGAATGGTAGAGTAGTGGCATATGGTTCAAGACAGTTGAAGGACCACGAGAGGAACTACCCTACTCATGATCTGGAGTTGGCAGCGGTAGTGTTTGCGCTAAAGATTTGGCGCCATTATTTGTACGGTGAGCGGTTCCAGATTTATACAGACCACAAGAGCTTAAAGTACTTATTCTCGCAAAAAGAGTTGAATATGAGACAGAGAAGATGGATGGAGCTATTGAAGGACTATGACTGCGAGATTCTCTATCATCCGGGTAAAGCAAACCGGGTAGCGGATGCATTAAGTAGGAAGAGTGTGGGTTTTGTTAGCTACATGATGGTCCGAGAATGGGATTTGATGGAAAAATTTTCGGAGTTGAATATCAACCTAGAGCCCGAAGGTGACTGTTTGATGGCTAGCTTGAGGATAGAGCCTAGCATTATGGATCAAATTAGACAAGCCCAGAAGGAGGATCCTAGACTTGTGGAGATTATTGGTGGAATACAACCAGACCAAGACTCAGAGTTTGAGATTTCAGATGATGGGTTATTGAGATATAGGGGCAGAATTTGTGTCCCAAATGATGAGATGTTGAAGGGGCAAATTTTAGAAGAGGCACACAGCTCCAAATACACTATGCATCCAGGTAATACGAAGATGTATCAGAATTTACGCAAAGTGTTTTGGTGGGCTGGTATGAAGAAAGATATAGCGACCTTTGTGTCCAAGTGCCTAGTGTGCCAAAAAGTTAAGATTGAACACCAACGGCCAGCAGGCTTACTAAAGCCTTTACCCATACCTACCTGGAAGTGGGAGCATGTGACTATGGACTTCATTATGGGGCTCCCGAGGACTCGTAGGAATCATGATGCAATTTGGGTGATAGTTGACAGATTGACAAAGTCCGCTCATTTCCTAGCTATGAAGGCTACCGATTCGCTTAGTGCCTTAGCAAATATGTATGTCAAAGAAATTGTGAGGTTACATGGAGTCCCAGTGAGCATAGTTTCAGACAGAGATTCACGGTTTACTTCCCGTTTCTGGGAACATTTCCAGGATGCTTTGGGAACTAAACTAAGCTTTAGCACAGCCTTCCATCCTCAAACCGATGGGCAATCAGAGAGGACTATTCAGACACTTGAGGACATGTTGAGGGCATGTATTATGGATTTTCGAGGCTCATGGGATGATCATCTGGCACTAGCGGAGTTTGCATATAACAACAGTTTTCACTCTAGTATTGGGATGGCACCTTACGAGGCATTGTATGGGCGTAGGTGTAGGTCTCCCATTGGTTGGGAAGAGGTAGGTGAAAGAAAATTATTTACTCCGGAGATTGTAGAGAAAGCTTACGAAGATGTGAGATTGATATGTGATAGACTGAGGACAGCCCAAAGTAGACAGAAAAGTTATGCCGACTGTCGAAGGAGGCCTTTAGAGTTTCAAGCGGGTGATAAAGTGTTCTTGAAAATCTCTCCATCTAAAGGCATAGTGAGATTCGGCAAGAAAGGGAAGCTGAGTCCGCGATACATTGGTCCGTTTGAGATATTGGAGAGAGTGGGTGACGTAGCATATCGACTAGCATTATCCCCAGAGCTATCGGGTGTGCATAATGTCTTTCATGTGTCGATGCTACGGAAATATCATCCGGACCCATCTCACGTGATTGAGTATGAACCACTGGAGATTAGAGAGGATTTAAGCTATGTTGAGAGGCCTATTCGGATCTTGGATAGAAAAGATAAGATATTGAGGTCGAAGACGATTCCTCTAGTGAAAGTACTTTGGCAGCATCACTCTTCAGAGGAAGCTACATGGGAGTTAGAGAGTTTGATGAAGGATAAGTACCCTCACCTCTTTCTGATAGACATGGAAAATTTGGAGGACCAAATTTCCTGAGGTGGGGAGAGTGTGAAGACCGCAAATTTCGTATTGATTTTTGTAAATAAATAAAGGACATCAAGTAAATTAAGGAATTAGATTTTTGTTGTACTTTCGATTTCCTTTAGTAATGGAAACGAATATTTTACTTAGGAGCAATTGCCGATAAATGATGACTGCTAGCATAATTTGGGATCATATAATTAAGTTCAAAACATACGTTAATTTAATGAAGGAAAATAAATTTAATTTAAGGACATTATTACTATGAGTATATATATATACTATTGAATATATATATCTCATATATAATTGAGATAAAAGAGGTATATATATATATATATATATATATATATATTGTACATGAACATAGATGAATATACAATATAAAAATATATGTTTATGCATACAAACTAGAATGGGAACTGTGATTAAATAACACAGGAAATAATAATAATAAAGTGAAATAGAACAAAACAAGATGTATAAAATCTATATATGTATACATATATGAAATGATAAAAAATAAAATAAAATAAAATAAATAAAACATATATTGATATTTGAATATAAACATATTCAAAGTACATATATATATATATATAAAGATTAAATAGGAAAACATATATATAATATATTAATATATAAAGAAATAGGATTGGCTTCCTAAGGAAGCCAATCCAAGATGTCACCTGCTCCCACGTGAGGAGCAGGTTTATATTGAAAAGAAATGGGCAGAAGCTTGCTTCTGCCAAAAACGAAACAGAAAAAGCAAACCCGACCAAAGAAAAGGAAGGAAAGAAAGAAAAGGAAAAGAGGGATCTCGGCTAGAAAGAAAAGAGTGAGCCGAAAGGGAAAAAGGAGGGAGGCACGTACAGCTACTGCCTCACCACCTTGGGCATCAGGTGTCGACGGCAAAGGAGAGAAACCACCGGCGGGAAGCTTAGTGAGACAATGCTGGTCGGAAGCTAGGTCACAAAGCTGAAGGTGTATCTTCTTAAGTTTCGGACAAGGGAAGAAGGAAGGAGGATTAAAGCTGCAGAGAAGAACAGTGGGGTAAACCTTGATGCCAAAACAGGAGGAAATTTCGAAAAATCATTTCTGTTAAAGGTGAGTGTAGCAAAGGTTGAAAGTAAGGGTTTTAAATGGAGTTTCATGACAAATTTATTCTGCTTATGGTTGGCTGTGGTTTAAGTTGATCTTAGTTGTGTTTGAGGTAGTAAACAAGAGGGGCTTCAACGTGGTTCGAAGGGAGCTGATGATGACCATGCCATTTCACGAAACAGAGGAAGAGAATTGAAGGCTCGGCTGGGCGTGAAGGCTGGTAGGGACAGAGAATTGTTCACGTCTGAAAACAGAATCAAAGCTGGAAAAAAAAAAAAAAAAAAATAGAGTGGAACAAAGCATATTGACTAGAGAATTATCCAAGCCGAGAGGGGGATCATAAGGGCTGACCTTGCAGCCAAATTGGAGGGTTCTAACTAAGGTAAATGACATTTCCTTAGTTGATGTTTTAAATTATATTGAGGATAGCAAAGTGCACAGAATTAGGTCTTAAAAGAAATAACAAGAAAAATAAGAATAAAAGGAAAAAGAAGTAAAAGATATATATATATATATATATATGTAACACACATATATATGGGGATGTAAATATATATCTATATAGATGTACACATGTATCAAGATGTAGTAAAGTAAGGGAATTGAAATTTGAAATATATATACCATGTAAGTGCTATGTATTGAAATGTATATCTATATATTGCCATATAAATATTTGCATATTTAGAAATGAAAGAATAAGGTCTAAGAATTTATCAAATACCCATATATATATATATATATGTACATATATATTATTTGTATATATATGTATGTATACTACTTGCTTAAAAAAACAAGGAAATAAATAAATAAATATATGTATGTATGTATAGTGCTTATATAAAGACATATAGTAAATCCTTGGAAATTCTTCTATGCTAATGCTAAATACATACATACATACATATATATATATATATATATATATGGTTATGCTACTCACTTGAAAACTAAACAAGAGACAAAGAGAAGAAATGCAAAGAAAGGAAAAAGAGGTTTGTTAAGATATAAATACAAGTATAATTGTATAAGTGTTTAAGATATAGTTATAATTATATAACTATTCGATTATATATAAATATATATCTAACGAAAGGAAAATAGCGTACACAAATTAATAAACCTCTTATTATCTTATAAAGAATATAAGTAAAGAGTTATTAAATCGAATAAGTAATGTTTTGAGAGACACATAAAGAATTTAGTTCCTCGTCAAAGAAATGAGTTAGAATAGTCTAGATTCTAAGATATATAATTAATATGTGATCAAAACGTAATTAGGACGTGTTATTGAAATATCATTTGATTTAATTGTAGTGAATTTGGAGCGGTGTAGGAGTTTAGCTTGAGTTGAGGATCGAGGAAAGGTAACCTACCAAGCATCGAGGTAAGTGGGTTAAGTAAAGCTTGATAGCACCATCTCGTAGGAATGGTTTAATTTTATAAAATCGTTTATGCTTGGGCTGGATCGAAACTTATTTTCTGCTTTGAGTATTGTGGCCAGCCAAGCGTACATGTTAAGTGAAATGAACCGATGCATACATGCATTTACGTATAGCATGTTTTGAGTTCAATTTCGTAATGTTTATGTTTTAATGACTTGCATCATATGTTATATTTGCAAAGTCTTGGTTTGAACCAACATTTGAAATAAATCGAAAGTCCTTTATATTTCGAACTCAAAACTGATTTAATACTGATTTGGAATCCGTGGAGGCCAAGTGCTACGCGAGGAAATTGATTTCAAACTGTTTTTGAGTGCAGGCATGTCCTACGACCTTCGGGTCACTTATAGCCTATCGAGCTTAGCTCTAGGCCTTATTGCCTGTCTATTGAGCTTTGTGCTCTAGACTATCGTATTGTACCTATCGAGCCTAGTGCTCTAGGTAGATTGATACTTGTCTGGAAAACCAGCAGGCAAGTTCCAGCTCTCGACTGATCAGCGAGACTGGATATCGTTCTATGGCCATAGATTTAGTGTTGCTTGCGACACCATTCCATCGCTAGCTAGGATGGATATTGATTGATTGATTGATTGAGGATCATTGCCTAATCTCTACTTACCATTGTTCCATTTCTAATACTGCTTTTAGTGAACTGAGGCAATATGCCTAATCGTTATCGATTTTCTTGATTTATGACTAATGTGTTCTTGAAAATCTATATGGATCGAAATGATTGCAATACTTATTGATCGTTATCGAATACTTATTGATTGTTTTATCAAAGTAATTACCGATTGACTTATCGAATGATACTGATAGTTTATTTGAAATGCATAACATACTAAATCCAACCGAAGGCATAGCGAACTCATTTAAATGAATTGCGTAGTAAGTTTTGTTTTAATTAATTGCATATCGAAAGCGTTCTATAACAGAAATGCATAAAGAAGTGTTTGGTTTATGAACATGCATTAAATATCGAGTTCGCTTATTACTTCGGTATTGTTTTCCACACGCGCATATAGAACGACATGAGTCTAGCATGCATTTACTTAAGCTACTTACTGAGCCGTGGTTTTGCTCACCCCTTATTAATAACATCGCAGATCATACCAGTTAGGCTCCCACTTGGAGTTTGGGTGCGAAGCCTCGGGGACATACTTTGAGTAGCTATATTGGTCCGAATCCTCCGAGTGCTGTTTTTGTTGCACTTGAGGTATAATATCGTTTATTTTGTTATCCATATTTGACATGTTAAGTTTGCACAGTACATGCTTATGGGATTGCTTTTGGGATGTAACTTAGGATCGTCTTAGATTATTATAGGCTTTATGATTATCGAGCACGATCCGAGAAATGAATTGTAGTGATTTTGAACTGTAAACTGTCGCTTATATCTATTTGTTGACTTTGGAAGTATGTGTTGTATCTAGTTGAATGAACTGAGAAATTCTGGATTGAGATATGTGGCTGGAAATAGTTGAGTTTATTGCAGGTTATTAAGCTGGGGAAAGTCGATTTTATATAAGGGGGAGTTTTCGACGTTTTTCTTTTAATGGCTTAATATTGAAAACAAGAATATTAAGTCGAAGAATCTTAAGAAATGACAGTTAAATAATGAATACAGATCAAGTTAAGAGTGTGAAGTTAGTTTAGAGAGGACATTGACACCGAATACAAACCCTAAAGTGAAAAGAAAAAAAGTTAGTTTGTAAGTTTGGCAAATAGTAAATGGAGTGATAGAATGAATACGTCACGGCCTTCGGGTCGTGACAGATTTAATGGTATCAGAGCCTGGTTTGTTTAGTACGTGTCAGTGTCATAGAGGTCGTTATTAGTGTTACATCCCATGTACTGTGTAATGTTTACATGTAACTCACTGTTACCGACTTATACTAAGATTGATCTGCTCTTGGTATAGGTTTTTCCTCTCGATTGAAATACAATGAGGAGGATTGGAGGCAGACCGAGGGGGTTGGCTCGAAGATATCCAATTACACGGCGGCCCCCCATCCACATTACCTCCATCGTCCTCAAATCCGACTCCTCCACCACCAGACAGTATGGAAGCGAGAATGGCCCGAATAGAACAAAGCCATGAGACTATTACTGCTTTACTGCAACAGTTGGTGGCTAACCAAGCTAGTGCACATCAGGCTGCACCACCACCTCCTGCACCTCATGTGCCGCCACCTCCTGTACCTTCTGTACCTTTTGTACCTCCTGTACCTCCGCCACCACCGCAACAGGCACCACCTCCACCACCTCCTCCTACGGTGCCACAGGCTGCACCTTTACCGACTGCACCTCAGACAGTTATGCCTCCGCCCGCTGTACCTGAAGTTGGGAACCCAGTGGATAGAAATATGACACTCCTCCGTCAATTTCAGAAAATGAATCCATCACAGTTTAAGGGGAGAAAGATCCAGCGAAGGCAGAGGAATGGATAGAGGAGATGGAGTTTCTCTTCAAATATATGGGGTGTAGTACCACTGAGAGAGTTTCATTAGCAGTGTACATGATGAGGAGTGATGCGCAGAAATGGTGGAAGACCCATGAGACGTTCTTATTGGCTAAGGATCCGGTTATTACATGGGAGAGATTCTTAGAGGCCTTCATGAACCATTATATATCTAAAGCTGCCAGACGACAGAAAAAGAAGGAATTTATGGAACTCACTCAAAGATCGATGAGGGTGGATGAGTATGAGACTCGATTTACTGCCTTAGTGAAGTATGACACGGATTATGTTGTTAATGATGAGAAGAAGGCAGAGAAGTTTGCTTCGGGATTGAGACCTAACATCCGAAGTAGAGTCACTCCATTTGAGCTTACCGAGTATGAGGCAGTGGTAAGGAAAGCTCTGACTGTTGAGCAAGAATTGGAGATTACCCAGGCTGAGTATGGGATAAGGAAGCCTCCTAGAGCTAAACCATTCATAGATAGGAGGGATGAGAAGAGGAGGTTTGAACCGAGTAGATCACAGGGACAAAATAAGAGGCAGAGGTTTGTTGCGCCTCGACCACAGGCTACTAGGCCTACAGCTACTGCTACTCCTCCTAACAGGGCCTTAGCCATTATCCCTACTGCTACTGCTACATCTCAGCCATGTGCCACTTGTGGACACAAGCATGGCAACAGACCTTGTTATGTGGTCACTGGAGCTTGTTTTAGGTGTGGCAAGACTGGCCATAGAATCAAGGATTGCCCCCAGATGAAGGCCACAGAGACGCAAGCCGGGGGACAGACCATGCCACAACAAAGGAGGACACAAGACAAAGGCAAGAGTCCAATGGTACAAGGTAGAGTGTTTGCACTTGATCAGGAGACAGCTGATGCTTCTGGTTCGGTTATCAAGGGTAAGCTTACTATCTGTGACTTAGAAGCATTCGTACTCATTGATCCCGGCTCAACTCATTCATTCATTTCACCTGCATTTGCTAGTAGATTGCATAGAGAGTCAGAGCCTTTAGGTTATCCCTTTACATTACTACTCCTCTCAAAGAATCTCAGACAACTGAATATGTTTATCGTCAATGTAAAGTCAAGGTGGGAGATAAATGCTTAACAGTAGATTTGATATTATTGAATATGTATGACTTTGATGTAATACTAGGCATGGATTGGTTAACCAACCATCATGCTAGTGTAGATTGCTATAAGAAGATTGTAACTCTCTCCCTACCTGAAAAGTTTGTATTATGCCTTGGAAATGATAAATAGAATGGTTTTGATTGTTGTTGATGTCTCATGATATGAGATTAATTGTTTATGAAGGCTATCTCGCGTTTGTCGAGGATGCCGAGAGAAGCCATCCGGAACTGTCCGACATTCCAATTGTCAAGGAGTTCTCTGATGTGTTTCCGGATGAGCTACCGGGGCTACCTCCGGAAAGGGAGACGGAGTTCGCCATAGAGCTACTCCCAGGCACTCAACCTATATCCAAGCCCCCGTATCGAATGGCCTTAGTTGAGTTAGAGGAGTTGAAAAAGCAATTACAAGAATTGTTGGACAAAGGGTTCATAAGGCCGAGTGTGTCACCATGGGGAGCTCCGGTGTTGTTTGTGAAAAAGAAGGATGGCAGTTTGAGGCTATGTATCGATTATAGGCAGTTGAATCAAGCAACGGTGAAGAATAAGTATCCACTGCCTAGGATTGATGATCTATTGGATCAATTGAAGGGTGCCCAATTATTTTCGAAGATCGATTTGAGGTCGGGGTACCACCAATTGAGGATTAGAGGGGAAGATGTGCCAAAGACAGCCTTCAGGACTCGATATGGCCACTACGAATTCCTAGTTATGCCATTCGGTCTAACGAATGCCCCTGCAGCATTTATGGCATTGATGAATGAAGTATTCAAGCCTCACTTGGATGAGTTCGTCATTGTGTTCATAGATGACATACTGGTGTATTCCCGATCCCGGGAAGAACATGAGCACCACCTCCACATAGTACTCCAGACTCTTAGAAAGGAAGGGCTATACGCAAAGTTTAGCAAGTGTGAGTTTTGGTTGGAACAAATCAGTTTTCTGGGGCATGTGGTATCAAAGGATGGTGTAGCAGTTGATCCAGTTAAGATAGAGGCCGTGATGAATTGGGTGAGGCCAAAAACAGTGACCGAGATTCGCAGCTTCTTAGGGCTTGCAGGTTACTATAGGAGATTTGTAGAGGGATTTTCCAAACTTGCTGTCCACTAACCCGACTCACACGCAAGGATGTCAAGTTTGAATGGAATGATGTGTGTGAGCGTAGCTTTTTGGAACTTAAGCAAAGATTGACTACGGCTCCTGTGTTGACGGTTCCAAGTGGATCCGGAGGATTGGCAGTGTATAGTGATGCTTCTCTACAGGGTCTAGGGTGTGTGTTGATGCAGAATGGTAGAGTAGTGGCATATGGTTCAAGACAGTTGAAGGACCACGAGAGGAATACCCTACTCATGATCTGGAGTTGGCAGCGGTAGTGTTTGCGCTAAAGATTTGGCGCCATTATTTGTACGGTGAGCGGTTCCAGATTTATACAGACCACAAGAGCTTAAAGTACTTATTCTCGCAAAAAGAGTTGAATATGAGACAGAGAAGATGGATGGAGCTATTGAAGGACTATGACTGCGAGATTCTCTATCATCCGGGTAAAGCAAACGGGTAGCGGATGCATTAAGTAGGAAGAGTGTGGGTTTTGTTAGCTACATGATGGTCCGAGAATGGGATTTGATGGAAAAATTTTCGGAGTTGAATATCAACCTAGAGCCCGAAGGTGACTGTTTGATGGCTAGCTTGAGGATAGAGCCTAGCATTATGGATCAAATTAGACAAGCCCAGAAGGAGGATCCTAGACTTGTGGAGATTATTGGTGGAATACAACCAGACCAAGACTCAGAGTTTGAGATTTCAGATGATGGGTTATTGAGATATAGGGGCAGAATTTGTGTCCCAAATGATGAGATGTTGAAGGGGCAAATTTTAGAAGAGGCACACAGCTCCAAATACACTATGCATCCAGGTAATACGAAGATGTATCAGAATTTACGCAAAGTGTTTTGGTGGGCTGGTATGAAGAAAGATATAGCGACCTTTGTGTCCAAGTGCCTAGTGTGCCAAAAAGTTAAGATTGAACACCAACGGCCAGCAGGCTTACTAAAGCCTTTACCCATACCTACCTGGAAGTGGGAGCATGTGACTATGGACTTCATTATGGGGCTCCCGAGGACTCGTAGGAATCATGATGCAATTTGGGTGATAGTTGACAGATTGACAAAGTCCGCTCATTTCCTAGCTATGAAGGCTACCGATTCGCTTAGTGCCTTAGCAAATATGTATGTCAAAGAAATTGTGAGGTTACATGGAGTCCCAGTGAGCATAGTTTCAGACAGAGATTCACGGTTTACTTCCCGTTTCTGGGAACATTTCCAGGATGCTTTGGGAACTAAACTAAGCTTTAGCACAGCCTTCCATCTCAACCTCAAACCATGGGCAATCAGAGAGGACTATTCAGACACTTGAGGACATGTTGAGGGCATGTATTATGGATTTTCGAGGCTCATGGGATGATCATCTGGCACTAGCGGAGTTTGCATATAACAACAGTTTTCACTCTAGTATTGGGATGGCACCTTACGAGGCATTGTATGGGCGTAGGTGTAGGTCTCCCATTGGTTGGGAAGAGGTAGGTGAAAGAAAATTATTTACTCCGGAGATTGTAGAGAAAGCTTACGAAGATGTGAGATTGATATGTGATAGACTGAGGACAGCCCAAAGTAGACAGAAAAGTTATGCCGACTGTCGAAGGAGGCCTTTAGAGTTTCAAGCGGGTGATAAAGTGTTCTTGAAAATCTCTCCATCTAAAGGCATAGTGAGATTCGGCAAGAAAGGGAAGCTGAGTCCGCGATACATTGGTCCGTTTGAGATATTGGGAGAGTGGGTGACGTAGCATATCGACTAGCATTATCCCCAGAGCTATCGGGTGTGCATAATGTCTTTCATGTGTCGATGCTACGGAAATATCATCCGGACCCATCTCACGTGATTGAGTATGAACCACTGGAGATTAGAGAGGATTTAAGCTATGTTGAGAGGCCTATTCGGATCTTGGATAGAAAAGATAAGATATTGAGGTCGAAGACGATTCCTCTAGTGAAAGTACTTTGGCAGCATCACTCTTCAGAGGAAGCTACATGGGAGTTAGAGAGTTTGATGAAGGATAAGTACCCTCACCTCTTTCTGATAGACATGGAAAATTTGGAGGACCAAATTTCCTGAGGTGGGGAGAGTGTGAAGACCGCAATTTCGTATTGATTTTTGTAAATAAATAAAGGACATCAAGTAAATTAAGGAATTAGATTTTTGTTGTACTTTCGATTTCCTTTAGTAATGGAAACGAATATTTTACTTAGGAGCAATTGCCGATAAATGATGACTGCTAGCATAATTTGGGATCATATAATTAAGTTCAAAACATACGTTAATTTAATGAAGGAAAATAAATTTAATTTAAGGACATTATTACTATGAGTATATATATATATACTATTGAATATTATATATCTCATATATAATTGAGATAAAAGAGGTATTATATATATATATTATATATATATATATTTGTACATGAACATAGATGAATATACAATATAAAAATATATGTTTATGCATACAAACTAGAATGGGAACTGTGATTAAATAACACAGGAAATAATAATAATAAAGTGAAATAGAACAAAACAAGATGTATAAAATCTATATATGTATACATATATGAAATGATAAAAAATAAAATAAAATAAAATAAATAAAACATATATTGATATTTGAATATAAACATATTCAAAGTACATATATATATATATATAAAGATTAAATAGGAAAACATATATATATAATTATATTAATATATAAAGAAATAGGGATTGGCTTCCTAAGGAAGCCAATCCAAGATGTCACCTGCTCCCACGTGAGGAGCAGGTTTATATTGAAAAGAAATGGGCAGAAGCTTGCTTCTGCCAAAAACGAAACAGAAAAAGCAAACCCGACCAAAGAAAAGGAAGGAAAGAAAGAAAAGGAAAAGAGGGATCTCGGCTAGAAAGAAAAGAGTGAGCCGAAAGGGAAAAAGGAGGGAGGACAGTACCAAGTCATGGCGGACGCGAATTGGGAATTTATTCCCGATAAAACCTTGCGTGATGCGGCTGGGCCCCTCCGGCTTGAGTCCGGCAAATCCAGTGCATCACAGAGAGGACAGTACGGATGAGTGATGCGGCTGGGCCCCTCCGGCTTGTGAACCCGGCAAATCCAGTGCATCACAACCTTCATATGTGCTAAATATGAAATCTCCTTACGAAAACTTGTTTGGTAAAACACCAGATTACACATGCTTACGAGTTTTTGGTTGTAGGTGTTTTCCATATCTTCGTGACTATGCAAAGTCTAAGTTTGACCCCCGATCCTTGCCATGTGTTTTTCTTGGATATAGTCATCGATATAAAGGATATCGATGTCTATATCCCCCTACTAATCGAATATATATCTCAAGACATGTTGTATTTGATGAAGGTGTATTTCCACTTCAAAATCCTGGGAATTTATTTTATATTTCTAACACTAATCTTGATGTCTCTGTTTTTAGTGAATGGTTTCCAGAAACAATGCCAACCTCAGTTCAAGGAACAACTTCTATGCCAGATAAAAATTTTTCAATGCCCAATGACGAACCAATATCACAGCCTATTATTGAAAATCCTTTAATCTCATCCACTACCTCTTCAGACACTTGTATCCCAACTCTTTCAACTCAAGATCAAACCTTGCCTTTAGGCAACATCTCATCTTCACAAACCGATGACTCCATGCAAACACCACAAGAAAATCCTTCAAACTCCACTTCTTTAGTTAACTCCACTCATTCTCCTAGTGCACATGTACCTCATGACTCTAGTTTAGAACCAATTTTATTTGAGCCACCCCATCAATCCCAAGAAAATGGCCATCCTATGATTACCCGATCCAAGGTTGGGATTGTTAAACCAAATCCGATATTTTTCATGACAACTGTAAGTGTTCCAAGTGAACCCAAATCTGTCCATACAGCCCTTAAACATCCAGGTTGGCATGCAGCCATGCAAGAAGAAATTGATGCTCTCCATCACAATGATACTTGGGAGTTAGTTCCGAGAACATCGGATATGAATGTTGTTGGGTGTAAATGGGTATTTAAAAGTAAGCTTCATGCAGACGGAACACTTGAGCGTCTGAAAGCTCGTTTAGTAGCAAAAGGATTCAACCAAATTCCAGGTATTGATTTTTTAGAAACATTTTCTCCTGTGATCAAGCCGGCTACAATTCGAGTGGTTTTAACTATTGCATTAGCCAATAAATGGGACATACGCCAATTAGATGTGAAGAATGCATTTCTTCATGGTCAACTCAATGAACCGGTATTCATGGAACAACCACCAGGTTTCAAAAATCAAGACAATCCAAATCATGTGTGCAGACTCAAGAGAGTTTTATATGGACTACGTCAAGCTCCTAGAGCATGGTTTGATCGGTTTGCTTCTTATCTTTTATCAATGGGATTTATCTGTAGTTTCTCAGATTCTTCTTTATTTATACATCGTAGTAGTCGTGGAATACTTTTATTATTACTCTATGTAGATGATATAATTCTTACTGGTGATAATTTTGATTTTCTTACATGGTTTATTGGTTGTCTTAGCAAGGAATTTGCAATGAAGGATCTAGGACCACTTCATTATTTTCTTGGTGTTGAAGTGCAAAGAATGTCCGATGGTCTTTTTCTTAATCAAGCAAAATATGCAACACAATTGCTAGATCGTGCTCAAATGATAGGTTGCAAGCCAATCTCCACTCCTATGGTTACAAAGTTAACCATACCAGCCAATGATATGCCATTTAAGGATCCGCAACTTTACCGCAGTATTGTTGGAGGGCTGCAATACCTTACCTTCACACGACCGGATATATCATATAGTGTGAATTATGCATGTCAACACATGCATCGTCCTACCAATTTTCATTACCAGCTTGTTAAACGAATACTTCGCTATGTGGCTGGAACACTCACTCATGGTGTTAAATTATTTTCTAATAATCCATTGGTTTTATATGCATTTTCTGATGCAGATTGGGCAGGTTGTCAGCTCACTCGACGATCCACCACAGGTTTTTGCACCTTTTTAGGTGGAAACTGTATCTCTTGGAGTGCCAAGAAACAACCCACTGTGGCACGTTCTAGCGCTGAAGCAGAGTACAGGGCCTTAGCTTCTACGGCAGCAGAGTTAACTTGGCTTTCCTTCATCCTACGTGACATTGGCCTTTGTCTACCTCAAGCTCCAACTCTGTTTTGTGATAATGTTTCAGCCCTCCATATGACCATCAATCCAGTTTTTCATGCTCGAACTAAACATGTGGAGATCGACTATCATTTTGTTCGAAGAAAGGTTGCTAGTGGCTCACTTGTAACACGCTTTATTCCATCCTCCAAGCAAATAGCAGACATTTTTACTAAACCATTGGCAAGATCTACTTTTGACACTTTACGAAGCAAACTTGGCCTTAGAATTTCATCTCTGCAGCCTAGTTTGAGGGGGAGTATTGAAGAAAATCAAGTAAGAAACAGCCAAGAATCAAGCAATACAGTAGCAGTAAAGAACCAAGAATCAAGCAATACAGCAGCAGTAAAGAACCAAGAATCAAGCAATAGAATCAAGCAACATAGCAGCAGCAATCAGCCAAGAATCAAGCAACGGCTACAATTCAAATCATCTAACAGCCTTCCAAATTAGTGCAGAAGTTTAAGGAATTAGACATAATCATTATTTGATATCTTGCCGTTGTCAACTTACCATGTATTGCCCTGCCTTTTTTTACTATATTCAACTTACCATGTACATTCTATAAATAGAGATAATAACAAACACAACATACAGCTTCAGTGAGTATCCTTTTTTTACGAACTTTAAACTTCTTTAAATTTCACCTTTTTATAATAAATTTTGATTTTTATTTTGCTACATCAAGATTTTATTCATTAATTTTAATTGAAGTTACAGATCAGAATGAAATGCGGATCGATAAATATCACATATAAGGCAGAGTAATCCTTCCATTTCAATGTAGAACACTTTAAAATGCAGAGTAGAAAGAAGCTCTTTTTCTTTGTTAAAAAAAAAAGATAGTCACGATCGAATAATATCATTTTCTTTTTCTTCACCCATAGCCCTTGCCTCTTCTCATCTTGCAAAAACCAAAAGCCATTGCTCCGATGGCCCCCCACCCAACTACCAACATTACTAATAGCCTTCTTTTACTCAACATCATCTACGGATCCACACCCACCTCTTTAAAAAATTAATTTGTGCTGTGGTTTTTTACATTTTCACTGCATCATTTTCCCAATCTTAATTACATTTTCTTACAAAGAAGGTTTGGAGCGAGAATACAAGTACTAAAATTTGCATATTTTTAAATTGAAACTCGTATTTTAATGAATTGCATGTATCAACCGAATTAAATTGAGGTTTTTCGTTCTTTTATCAACTCTATATATATATTTTCTTCAAAAAAAAATAAACTCTATATGTATATTGGACAAGGCTTTAAATGTGTGAGCCGTTGAAGCAACATTGCATGTGCTCACTAGTGGAAAAGTCACCAAATAAGTTCAAAGGGATAAAATCCAGATAAACCCAAATCTTACCATATGTGTAATATATATCTTTTCATGTAAAGTTATATAGATAATGAGAGATGATTCGAAAATTTGAAGTGGAAAGGAAAGTCTCATTGGGCAACTCCAAAGTGAATTTAAAACTTTTTCATGATGAAAAAGATATATAGATCATAAACATATGTATAATTAAGCTTTATGAATGATTAGCCTTTTTCTAGGAATAACAAAGCTAGCTCTAGATATATATATATATATATATATATATATATATATATATATAAAATTTCAGGCATGCATCTCGTGTATGTATGATCTCCTAGTCTAAAATGAAGAAAGATCTATATATCTTCTAAGGTATATATGCTAAACAGATAATATTAATTAATTAATTATGAGTCCCACATGTAACAAATGTTTGCTATCTAATTACCTACTATTTGTATTTGTCAACCATATTCCTTCTTTGCTTTTTTTTTTTATAAAGATTTTCTCTAGAAAGAGAATGAAAGTGAAAGAAACCGCCCAAATCCAAGATAAACTACACCACGTATAGCGTCAAAGCCCTTGATGAGAATATTCAGATTCGAGCTCATCATGATCTCCACCGCTGGATCTTGTTCATAATATATAATAAAGGATCATGTACATTGAAATTTTGATACCTGGTCGGTCTAATATATATATTCGAATTCTTATCCTAAAAATTAAGCTAAATAAAGTTTGAGAAGAAGAAATTTAGAGAGTGAAATTAATGGTGATTTAGAGTTATAATGCATGGTAAGTAGCTAGCTAGGGTATAGAAAAGATTCAAAGAGAAGAATTAAGCTAAAATGCACATGAAGGGTCAGGTCAAATAAAGGGAATAAAATTATGTGAAGGCCATGTCACCAACAAGAACGGATTCCCTTCAATAAAAAAATGTATTATATGAAACGATTACTCCATCTTAGCATATATCATTTCTATTTAACTTATGTTATCCAATGACATTATTAAAAAAAGTTGATCATTTATTACTTATTACAAGTAATAGTTAAATTATAAATATTTATTTTAATAAATTTATTAATGATTGATATTTTTTTAAGGGTTAATGTATCAATTAGCTCCTGAACTATACTACTTTTATCACTTTGGTACTTAAAGAATTTTTGTTATCACTTTGGTACTTCAACTTTTCTTTCGTCAGACACTTAACCCCAAAAGTTAACGCCGTTAACAAAATAATGACGTGGCAAACATAACCAATCATATTCTGCCACCTGGACCATATAAGCATATCAGCTCTTGTTAAAAGTTCCATGTAATATATTCCGAAATATATATTTTCATAAAAACCAAATTATCAAAAAAGAATATAAAAAATTGTTTTTTTAGAATCAACTGAAATAGGAATATGTAATTTGGAAAGAACCTTAATCGACAATAGACAGATTAATTTGGGTTTTAGGGTTGGTTGAACTAAAGATTGTGGGAAATTTGTGGTAGAGAAACCAATTCCCCATCTTAGATTCATATAAACCAAGAAACCAGAACCAATTACCCATTTCAAATTCACAATCAAACCAAGAAACCGAAAACAAATAAAAATTCAAAATTGAAGCTCAGTCAAATTATAGCTATACATAAAAGAAAGCTTAGAGCCAAAACCAGTAACCAAAGTCGGCGTCCACTGAAGAGAGGTGGCGGCACGGCAAATGATGTCTTCGGCATCAGTGGCGCGGAAGAATTTTAACACAGTAGCATCGAAGAGCTCATTAGTGGCTTAAAGGAGGTGATCCAACTGACAAAACAGAAACGAGGGAAATTGAGTAAACTAAAGAAGGACACTGGAAGGGAAAAGAAAAAAAAGACAAGAGAAATAATGGGTTTTCATAAAGAAAAAGTGCAGATTTTTGTTATAAACCTTAAACGGAATTGTGAGAAATTGCTTTAAGACAATTACAAAGCTTTAAGATAATTACAAAGACGCTGTTGAAGGTAAGGTTTGTGGTTTTTTTTTTTGGATTTTAGTTAATTATTAGTTTTAGTTTATATTTTTATAAGTTATAGGTAATGGTAAGGAAAAAAAAAGCAATGAATGGGTTTGATGATGATTGTCGAGAAATATTAAGGGATGAGATTTTATATCTCAAGGAAAGAGAAATGGTTTAAATTGATTTTACTTATTTCTAAAAATATTTTTAATATTTTTACAAAATTTTAAATTCTTTAAAATAATTTTTAAAAATTTCTTAAAAATTTTTACATATTTTTAGATATATTTTAAATATTTTTAAAATTTTTAAAATTTTTTAAAGTATTTTTAAGTATTTTTGAATTTTTTTTAAAATAAAAGAAATAATGCTGATGTGACACTCAAATAACGTGGCATTTATTGCTACGTGTCAAACTCTGATTGGCCAATTCATGCCACATTAGCTTTTTTTAAACGACATTACTGCAAGGTATTAAAGGCTTTGCTTGATAGGATGAAAAGAAAGAGGTGATGAAGGAAAATTAGTTAATCAAATAGTTATGTTTCATAACAACTTTCTTAGTTTGTAGCTTAACCATTTGATTAACTATTTTCTTTCCTCACTCCTTTCTTTCCACTATACCTAATAAAACCTAAATGCGTTACGGAAGAAAACTTAAAGTACCAAAGTGATAACAAAAATCCATTAAGTATCAAAGTGATAAAAATAATATAGTTTAGGGACTAATTGATACATTAACTTTTTTTTAATAACATAATTATATAACATGATTTAAATAAAAATATATATACTAACATAAAATAATTATTTCACATAAAATATCTGTTCCTTACGTTTGACTTGTGCTTCATGTCTCGATCTCTTCCTTCCTACCTATCCAAGAATTCATGCCCGAATTCTAATTGTAATTAATGCCGATTCCTAACACTTCATTTCATTAACGTGCTTCTGACCGATTTTAGTCTCTTTCTATCTATATGAGCTTGATTTTAGTCCTTTTACATTGTAGACTTTTCACAATTAATAGCTGAAGTTGCTGTCAGCTGTTAGGTTTATACAGTTTTGTACGATGATTCACACGTTTTTTTTTTTTAAGTAGTGGAATATAGAAGATTTTAAATTTAGATTTTTTTAGGTTTCGTTTAGTTTACATAAAATAATTTTTAAAAAATAATTTTTAAAAATTTAATTTTTTAAAAAAGTGATATTTTTTGTTGTTTGATTAATATGCTAAATAATATTTTATGTTGTTTGTTATTTTCTTAAAAAATTTATATCTTTTTTAGTGTTATTCACATAATTAACTACTAATAATGTTTTTAAATCAATAATAATAAAGATAAAAAGAACAATTTTAAAAAAAAATGTTATATATTAATAGAATTGATAGAGTTTACATATTTGATTATATAATATTTTGTAACATCTCAAGAATCTCTTTAATCCAACATAAATTGGGTTGAAATTTTAGTAGGAGGCTTTTTTTCTTAAGGGTGGCATAGATTTAAAAATTATCTTGTTTTTTTAAAAAAGAAAAACAATTTTTTAAAATCCTTAAAAAATTTTCATTGATTGAATCTTATTTTTTATTGACTGAAAATATTTTACATATATCAAACATTTGAAAATATAAAAAATTATTTAAAAAAAAATGAAGTATGCGAACCTAGAAGAAAAAGAGAGTAAAACATAAATACCCTTACTATTCGATGTGACAAGATGACTTGATTTGCAAAGCACGTTTGATTGGTCTAAACTTAATTATGATAAACTTAGTCTGATTTAATAATTTGAATTCAAATTAATTGAAATTAAGACTAATTTAAACTCAATTTAACTCAAAATTTCCAATTGATACAAAATTTGAAATTTGATTCAAATCCAATCTTACTAATTAATTCCAAATTCTGTAAAAAAAAAATCCAAATTCATCCTAACTAAATTGGGCAAATGGATAAGTGAACCAATTGTTTAGATAAAAAAAGGGAAAAAACAACCTTTGAAGAAAAATATACAAACAAAAATCACAGTAATTAAAGGTAAACCATAATTGAAGATATATTGGCAAAAATTAAGCTCTTTCCCTCTTATTGCATCTTGTCATGATTTATTTATATAATATAATGATATTCACATACCCTAGTCTAACTAATGAGATTTAAAAACAATTCTAACACATTTTTTAAGGTTTTCCCTTTCTTATATAAGGCAAGATACATCATAATATCATAAAAAAGAAGGATAAAAAATTATTTTGATCTCTCTTAAATATTATTTCTCAAAATCTTTTTTTACATCACTCCCTTAACTCTCATGGAGTCATGTTAGGTCTAGAATGTACTTCATCATTAAGCCACGACCCTCAGGACTATCGACCCAGCTCACAATCAGAAGCCTATATCGCTTTACTGCCTCAACTAACAATTGAGACGCTTGCTCCCCGTCAGCAGACATGATCTGATGAACAAATACATCCAACACTTTTCACTTTGACATTTTAATGTCAAAATTAACAAGATCCTATCCTCTTAAAAAGGCGCATGATTTCAGGTATGCTAATAGGAGCCAAGAGGAAAGGAAAAAGACCATTCCGATATTTCTTCACCATCAGGAACTTGAGAATTTTATCTTCTCTAGAATCTTTGGCTCCTCTTAGCTTTCATACTGCTTTCTCATCTCACACAAACATTGACTTGACAGTCACTTAGTCTTGGAGTGCATTCAAAACATTAACTCCGATGCCCTGGACGTCAATTTCCTTTCTTGTAGGTTTCTTTCTTCTGTCACCTCACAAGGAAGCCACCTTCACCCGTAATTGCATTAACAAGACATTTCTCTCACCGTCACACTTTCTTGCACTGACGGCTGATGATTGCAAGGGTGAAGGGAATAGAACAATTGTATTTACTTTTACAGTATGATTGGATAGATATTAGTAAAAAAAATATATGAAAAGAAAAGAATATAAACTAAAGAAAAAAGATGAAAAAAAAATGTACATGTACTTTTTATTTGAATAAGTAAAATTAATAAAAAAAATACTAACAATCTTTGTTTGATTACATAATGAAAAAAAAAATTCATTATAATAATTTTTTTTCTAATTACCGCCTCTTTGTTTTTAATTTTATAATATAATAAGGTTAAATTTGATATTTTACATGTTAAAATTTTTTCTTTCTTATTTATCCCAAATTAGAATTTTAAAAAAACTAAATAAATAAATAAAAAGCAAGAAATGCTCACTCCCCCTCTTTTTTTTTGTTGTCTAAAAAATTTTTTCAAACAAAAAAATTTTCAATCTTATTTTGTTTTATTTAGCTTTCATTTCTTTTCATTTCCAACCTATAATCCAAACATAGGTTGCTTTATGAAAACAACCCATCAGATTAAAATAATAAAAAAAAAAAAACATGATTCCCTTCAAATACTGGCCCGTGTTTTGGATTCTCTTCCCTAAAGCTCTCCCCGTCTATAAATACCATCCAAAACCTCCCACCATTAATCCTCACCAAGCTCAAATATTTCTCTTCACTCACCAAAGCCAAAATCCCACAGCTTTTGTTCTCTGTTATTTTCTTGAAATGCATTGCCAGACAGGTTCATGGGGATCTTACATGCCAACCACCAGGACTGCGGTTGGGGACCCATTGGAGAGGATAGAGAGGTTGGCGTCAGAGAATGCGGTAGTTATCTTTAGTATTAGCAGTTGCTGCATGTGCCATGCGATTAAGAGGCTGTTCTGCGGCATGGGCGTGAACCCGACTGTGTATGAACTCGATGAAGATCCTAGAGGGAAGGATATGGAGAGGGCTTTGATGAGGTTGCTGGGAAGCTCTCCTGCGGTTCCTGTTGTGTTCATTGGTGGGAAACTTGTGGGTGCAATGGATAGAGTCATGGCGTCTCACATCAATGGCACTCTTGTTCCTCTTCTCAAAGAAGCTGGAGCTCTCTGGCTCTGATTATCCTTCCTTCGATCTTTGGCTTTGATCATAACAGTTTAAAATAACACAGAAAAAAAAACTGGTATAGAAAAGTATGGCAGAGGAAGAGGAGAGGCGGCTTTGGAGTATACTCCGTTTTGGATACGGCAAAGACTGAACTGATATGTCTTAGTTTCTAGCTTTTGTTTTCTTTTTCTTGTTCTTGTTGATGTTTTAGAAGTACGTCCTTGATGGGTTTGCTCTGGCCTCTGTTTTTTCACTAATCTTGATCTCAAGAGTAAATTGTAATGGCTCCCTCCTCTGTGCAAATCGAAACGAAATAGTGTTTTCCACTGAGTTTTCTCGCTTTAATCTTCATTTTTCTTTTGTTTCTGTTGATCTTACCGATGTTCTTCCATAATGAATATACATGGAATAGTATTAAGAGTGAAGTATGAATGAACTTGATTTAGCAAAAAAAAAAAAAGAGTGAAGAATTTAAAAGATTAATGGCGGACGTATATCTCACCTGTAATTATGTTCCGTTTGACTCATCCATGGAAAATCAAGTAAAAGACAGCCATCTAATTTTGCTCCTAGCCATGGGTGCCCGCGAGTTAAGACAAAGATTTGCCTTATTTGACCAAGCAATGACAGCGGGTTAGACAAGAAATCATGTATTTTACACCCTTAGCAACAGTCAAAAAACAAAACAAGAGTTCAATGATTTTTGCCGGAAAATTCGCCATGTGCAAACCTGCACACCACCACGAGTGCTTGTTCGGAAGGACCCGAACCGAACCCTTAATTTCGTATAGGACCCCCACCCCCAACGCCATTCCTCCATGGCTCGAGTCCTTATCGGGTTTAACTTGACATGTTGACCTATAGGATAGACTAAAGAGATTACTGGAGTTGGTAAATCTAATAAGATTCTGTTTATATGATATTTACACAAAGTTAAAATTACCGGATCGTTTAAGTGTTTTTTATACAAATGAGTATAAATTCCTTCAAATTTAACAAAGTCTAATTTCATTTAAAAAAAAAAAGAAATCTAATTTTTTTTTATAGATCACATGTATCTTCATCCGTTTTAACGATTTGAGACTAATCTTGTTCGACTCTTCACTCCTCTCTAAAGATGTGTTTAGTGAAAGTCGAATTCGAGAGCTCTTCTCATAAACTCAACTTACGTTGCCAACTGAGCCACAACTCTCGTAAAACAAAGTCTAATTTGACAAACACGTATAGCATAATCACATCTATGAACGAACATTTACTTTTTCATTGTTTTTTCAGTTTAAGTTATTCTAATTTTATTATATTATAAATATGTAAATTTTATAAAATATTTATAAACACGATTAGGTATATAAACAAATCATCGAACTACGTGAACAAATATTGCGTGTTAAGATTGATTTTTTCTCTTGTTAATTTTTTGTTCCCACCAAACTGAGGTTCAATGTCCGTACACTCTTCTCTTCCTGTTGTCTTGAAGAAAGAAGAGGAGATAGAGGGAGAGGCAGGCATGGCACGTGGTTCCTAGCCCCTAAGGTGTTGGGAGTTGACCATTGATAGGAGCTTTTGGAACTTTTGAGGAGGTCGGTGGGTGTTGTAGGAGGCACCTTCCCATGGGCTAGCTCTAAAGCCTTCTTCTTTTGGGGTTTTTCCTTTGGCGTGAGATTCGTTTATCCTTTCTGCCATAAACTACTTGTTAACCGAATAAAATCCCACTTTTCACCCATGCTGATTGCATCCATCTCATGATCTTAATCTCAATCTCAATCACTTTCTTTGAGCTTAATCCATTTGCCTTAATTTATTGGAAAGGATGAATTATAAAAAGATTATCATCTTAATCTAAATCAGATATTACATTCATAAAAATCACTTAAACCGATAAATAAACCAATTTATAGAATTGGATAAATATAAACTCACACATAATAAAACTTAAACTTGGTCCTGAATAATCATATAATTAACAGTGCTAAGTATTGTTCTAATCTGTCTCTATTTCTTCTTAACGCACTTTAAACATATAGATATAGTGACTTGGATGTTCCATGCTGAAATTTCTAAGACTGAGTTGAGTTCAGATAATGATCATGATCTTAGCATTTAGCAATGACAATAATGCAGCTTCAAACCTGTGATTATTGGAGAAAGGAATGATATTTTGGAACTATATTTTGAGTGGATCAAATGCTTCTTTCCCATATAAAAGAAGTAGCTTAAGCTAGGGAATATTCATTCTAGACTAAGACTCACCTTTGGAACTTCCAAAAGACAAAAGGGAATGAACTTCTATTGACATTATTAATAAACTAAGGATATAATTGATGCATGAATTTTTAGGTTTGTCGAGTTATTTTTGGTCAGAAGAGTTTGGCCGGTGAGCCTATTTATTTTAAAATTTTCTTTCGATTGTATCCATTTAGATAGATCACAAGACCATTAAGGATTTCCCATCATTCTTCGATATTCTTGGAGGTTGAAAGAAGTTGAGCAAATGCTAGTGTTGACGTTGCAATGTTAGCCCATGAATCCTCCACCTTTTGCATGAAAATTGGCAGCATACAAATGAGCCATAGAATGGAAAGTGTTTCCTAAACAAAGAGAAAGAGTAACTCAAGTAAATCATTGCTCAGCCCAAAACATAAAAATGGGCTTTCAACCAAGCTTTTGTGGGAAATCTTTGACCCAAACTCACATAATGACTTTTCTCTCAAATTTCTTACTAGAATTTCTTTTATGATATTCATAATTTTTTATAAAGAAACCCGAAATTTGGGATTAGTGAAAAAAAATTGATTTTCCAATCTATTAAATATTACTTTTAATATTGATTGTACGAACCATTTGTTTTAAATCTCCTATTCAACTATTTCGTTAACTAAACTACTTGAATGAAAATATAAGCATTCTCTATTTATAAAGACCTCTGAATATATAAAATTTTAATTTATTTAATTAATATATTATTTATAATAATATTTTTATATTGAATATATTGTAACTTAATCAATGGAATAATAGAATATGGATATTCCATCAATTTATTTTCCATAATTCCAATAATTACTGCAGCTTTAAATTATTGGAGAATTCTAAAATAAGGTCATAAAAATTGACATTACTGTAAAGTCAACATAAAAAACATATGATTAAGAGTATATTTAGAGTCATTTGGCGTAAAATATGTTAAAAGTATCGTAAAAATATGATTATCAATGTAAATATTAGTGTCAATAGATTTAAACACATGATAATTTTATTATAATTTATGTTTACGTTAATTATCATGTGTGTACATACTTCTAACATGTTTTACACTTAATAATTTTAGATTTATGCTTAATCATATATTGTTTACATTAACATTAAGTTAATTATCAAGTGTTTACGACACTTTTAACATATTTTATACATAATGACTCTAAATTTATGCTTAATCATATGTTTTTATGTTAACCTTACAGTAAAATCGAATTTTACGACCTTAACTAGAATTCTCCTTAAATTTTTTTGTGTAAACCACAAGTATCATTATCTATTTTAACGGTTTGAGACTAATCATGTTCGAGACTTTATTATAATTAAAGTTTTTTACCCCTCCCTAAAAATATGCTTAGGATGAGTAAAATTCGAAAACTCTTCTCGCAATCTCAACTTGCATTGCCAACTGAGTTTAAATTACTACTGCTTGGCAACTTCTTCAGAAGTTACTAGACGAAATCCCACGCTCAACTTCTTTCCGTGTCGTTTACTTTCGCTTTTCTCACCTTTAGCGGCGTGTCACCGACGCGTTAAATTTCCCCGCCTTAAATTTGGTCAAAGTGTGACTGAGAAGTATGAATTCCTCTACCATCATCATTTCCTTTTCTCTTTCCAAATTACCAATAAAAACATGCCACATAATAATCACGAAAATCCACCACATTATAATTGCAAGACCATTGGGAGTGCAATGAAGTAAAAAAGAGATTGAAACAGAAGACTATAACCTGGTCTTCTTACAATGTCCGAAGCTGACCATTTACTGACAGATTCCGCTCGAAATCTCACTTCTTTTCTGAACTCCGCAAAAAAACAAAAACCAATATATATTTAAAAAATAAAAAAGAAAATAAAAGCTAACAAAATTACTACAAAAAAGAAAACGAGAGCGTGAAGATCGGGTCTAATCGGGAGTTCTTTTGAAGATTTAGCCGAATCTTTTGAATCTGTAAAGTCTCGTTCATATAAAACCCTCAAGAAAGAGAGAGCTCGAGGATTCATTTCATCTACAATTTTAAAGGTATTTTATTTTGTTGTGATTTCAATTTTTGTTTTGGGTTTTTTCTCTTGATAATTTCGAATATCTTTATATTTTTTTTTCTAATTTAAAAAAGTTTTGAGTGTTGGGAATGGAGTGAGTTGTGATTTTAGAATCTGTTACTTTTTCTTTCATTTTCCAGGTGACCCGAACAGATTGTTCTGTTTGTTTGAGTTTCTATTCTATTTTCTTGCTTTTTCTCGGCGACCAGAACAAAGGGTATTATTGATTTTATTTTGTTTGGTTTTTGATGTAGGAAGCGAGAAGATTGTAATTGGTGGTGAATTTTGAGAGTGATTACTATTCTTTTTAAAAGAAGGTTTTATATTTGTTTGAATTCGGTGGAAAAGTTTGAAAATTCAAATGCCGGAAGAGGACCTGGTAGAACTCAAGTTCCGATTGTATGATGGGTCCGATATCGGTCCATTTCGATACTCGCCTGCCTCAACAGTTGCTATGCTCAAGGAAAGAATTTTTGCCGAGTGGCCTAAAGGTCAGTGCATCCGCTTTCTTTAAAAGTTTTAAGCTATTATTTCCACTGAATTTGGTTTTTATTGCTTTTTGTATTGTAAATGTAGAATTAACTCAAAATTTTTAAGTATGTTCAAAGGTCAGTTTCTAATGACTGAAATTCACAATTTGCGCCTAAGGTTCATAATTCTAGTAAATTAAGGATGTTTTGCTTTTATGTTGGTCCAGGGGATTCATAAATTGGTTTCATTGTTAACCTTACGTTTGTTTTTAATAGTTAGGGGTTCACTGAATAATGCTTTGTCTTTTGACAAGTTTCTAATTTTACATTTGTTCATTTTCCTTGTCAACGAAAGTGCTTAAATGGCATTTAAGTTTGATTGCTTGAAAGTGCTTCAATGGCATTTATTAGCTGCTTGTATCACCTTAATAATGTGAACTTTTTGGGAAATAATAGGTTGTCCTGTCTGTATAGCTTAGCCCTAGCTCTTTCCTATCTTGCAGCAAATGCAAAGTTCTCTGTTTAGTTACCTGTCTAATCATATTGATTGATCATTGATGGCATCTGGTCACTGGCGGGCTTTAATTTTGATGATAATTGGCAATTGGTTTGTACAAATCCCCAAGTTTTAGCCCTGAAATAGACTGCAATGAATACGGTGTTCTGATAGGAGACTTCTTAAGTTGTTTAATTTCCAGCAGCTTCACATTCTGTTTTTAGATCCTATAAGAGGATTCTTGCTCTCTTATGTGATTAATTTTATTTGGATGAAGCTGATGTTGATTGCTTATGGATGACTGAAAATTTCTCTTTATGGATTTTCTCTATCATCCTGTTCTCTGTTGGTGTTGTGTGCCTCGTTCTAGACTACTACTTCTCTTCATCCATTTATTGCATATTGTGCATGGACTGCTAATGACATCCGACATCCTATATGTGTTCATAAATTCATATGCATATGTGGACGATACCTATTTTAGTTGCTGCAAGTGTTGACATCTGTATACTTGTCCAAAGTTTAATCTTGGACTTTCCCAGAGACTTCTTTCTTGTGCCTGTACTGTATTAAGGCTTTCAATGTAAGGGTAAGGTGGCCTTATATTTTCATGTTGTAATACTTGCTAAGCTAACTTTTGTAAAGCATTAAAAAGTTTCTGTTAGCCTTCTGGTAGGGAGGATGCCTGGTTCAATCATCCTGCTTTTCAGCATCGAATTTCTTGGGCTGTAATTGCTCCATAGTCATTGTTTCGTTTGAGAATCTGTACTCATAATGACTTTGAATGTTTTATTCCTCTTCTTATCCTATCTTGTTGTTCTTCTCTGTTGTGTTGCATGATACTTACACCATCAATATTAGTAGTGGCTCTTTTGGCAATACTGTGTATGAGTTCATTTTTACCCCCCCATCTTTAAATGTTTTAGCTGTCATATTTTTTCCCAAGATCCTTTGGGCTTGATTATTTAGGATGGTTTTGAGGAGACATTTAAAAGTGTGCAATTCTCAAGGATTCTGCTAAAGGGTTGGGCTATTCTTAGACTTGAGATTGCTAGATGGCTTAGTATGTCCTTTTATCGTTACTTGTCTTCACTTAGTTTGCCGTGTTTATAGTAACATCTCTTCTGCTGATCATAAGGAAGGCAAGTGAGATGGAGGGAACTTAGTTTGAGTAATGAAAAATTTTGTGTTTGGGCAAACTAATGTGTCGTATTTCCTTTCAGTATTTGTTGTGTTCTGTTTTCTTTTTCCACTTCATTTGTTGAGTTGTGGTAGATGCTGAGTGTCAAAATGGATAAATTAGTATGGTATACCTATTTCTCAAATGTAAACTTCGAGATGTTCTGTTCTGAATCCTTATTATACTAGGATGGTGAAAGCAAAGATCTAGGTAAAAAATTGCTGTCTTTGTGCTTTCTACTAATGTTGGATCAAAATTGCTTTGCTGTGTCTTAGATAAAAAAATTGCACCTAAGGGAGCCAATGACATCAAACTGATAAATGCGGGGAAAATTTTGGAGAACAGCAAGACTGTTGGCCAGTGTAGAGTACCATTTGGTGATCTTCCTAAAGCCGTCATCACCATGCATGTGGTTGTGCAGCCATCTGTAACAAAAGCGAAAACAGGTAGTCTGATCTTGTCAATTGTTTTTGCCACTGCAAGTGGTTTAGTTGTTGGCTATCTATAATAATAATTTGAATTCAAATGGTTGTTCTATATGCTTTCTTTCCTGAATCTGCTAATTGTTAAAATGTTGTCAATTTTTTGTCTATGGCAGAAAAGAAGGTGGATGAGCCCCCCCAGAAAAACTTCTGTTCGTGTTCCATATTGTAAAAAAGCTCGATCTTGATTCCAAGTTAAGCTGGTGAGGTGGTCTCATGAGTTGCCGAGATCTTCTGCGCTACAGACATGGTTGCTGGAAGCACAAAATAACTAGTAAAACAGTGCCATCCATCCCTCATTGTTACAAGGTTTGTTGGAGGGCATTCTTGAGTAACAGTGATGTTGGTGATGATGTAGTTGCGTCTTTATAAAACGGGTGTTTCTTGTATTTGGTAGCTGCCATTTTTCTCTTCATTGTTTATCTAATGGAAAGCTTATGGATTCATTGGCATATACACGATACTCTTCAGGTCATGAACTTGATATATTCTATCTTGTTAATTAAGACTGGAATAGGCTTGGATTCTTTCTGAACCCATCAAAATAATATTGTGTAAACCAAATCTGGTGTTGTTTAATCACTAAGGTGCATATGTCTGCATTTGCGATTGTCTGTGAACATATATGCAAATGTGTCATGGATTTAACCTTTTTTTGGTAAGAAACGGAAAGAGAAATACATTCATACGGTGAGAAGGCGTGTCGCTTTTGCTGAATTCATTTGAAACAGGCACAGCAGCAGTACTGGAAGGAAAAATGGAGCCTGGCTTTTTATTTTCTTGGGAGATTAACAAGTTTATCTTACAACAATGTATATATTCCTCAAAGCAAGTTCTTTACTGACTCTTAAAATTGAAGATGAATTAACAATTCGAACCTAGAAGACGAGAGTGTAGCCGTAAGAAAAGTCCGGTAAACTCCGTAATAAAAAAAACCTGTTTATCTTAGTACTTGTCTTGCCACCGATCTTGACCCAACTCTACAGTCCAGTGCTTGAAACGTTTTCTCGAGCCTGTGCTGGGCTTCCTATTGTGCAACAGAAGGAGTTTGTTTTGTTCAATGAACAAAATTCAATGTTGGCTTAATATCCTAATTCCGATTTTCTTTTTCCTTCACTTTCACCTTTCTTGGCATTTTACCTTGGCATTTTTCTTATTTTTGTATGGAATCACGTTGAGAAAAGCAATATGCAAGATTGTAATAGTAATAACATAGGCCTGAAAAGAGTAAGAAACATACAAGTAAAACAGGAAGGAAGAAGATGATTCAACATTGCCACGCGGAAGCAGCAAGAAGTGCTCTATCTCGCCACCCCAAAAGCAAGCAACCTCTATCTTCTGTCAATTGATAACCATCACAGGGATATAAACCCAGCAGAATCTTTGACTGAGTCACTGCATTTGCACTCAAGGGTACCCCTTTGAACCCTTTTCCTTCCATTAGTCTTCTCCATTTCTCCAGCCTCTCATGCCTTGAAATCCTCTCACTCCCTTCACATGCTACGATATTTCTTATCTCTGGTGCAAAAATGTACTGCTCAACCTTTGCTTTTTGTGCTGAGTCTGGAGGAAATGTGGCGTCCAATGAGTCGAATATGGCTGAATAATAGTGCAATGCCTCGAGGAAACGGCCTAAGAAGTAAGGGCCATTATGGCTTGCTTCTTGCTCAACGAGGGTTACAATGTTAGGCGCTTGATCACGGATCATTGCCAATAGGCTTCCAAGCAATTGCTAGGGACTCGGTGGAGCCTGTTAACAGCATTAACAGCTAATGCTTCACCAACTCGCCTGTTGAACATATGGGGTTTTATATCTTCAAGTTGCTCGCCAACTGGGTGGAATTCAAATGGGATGCGGAGGGAGTGAGCTAGTTCTGTCAAGCATCTGCCTGTCTCTTTGACGGTTTCTATAGAGGGTCCAACTCCTGTTATCCTGAGAAACGGAGCTCCATTGGGTCGGGCAGCTAGAGCTTGCATGAAAGCTGGCCATTGATAGCCTTGGAGGATATCTAAGTCAATGACATGAACACGTTCTTCAGCTTCGAAGGCCTCAAAAATGGCTTGATTTGCAGTGAAATGAGCAAATTTTACGTATGGACAGACTTGGTAAACAATTTGGTAAATCTTGAGAACTTCCAAGCTGTCTGATGGAAAAGGGGTGAATGGTTTTGGAGCACTGGAGCTGCTGGGATTGATGGTTATGGCTGTGGCAAGCCTCGCACTCAGGGCTTCAGTGAAGCAAGAGGCAACTCTTTGCATAGAGTCCCCAAGAGGAGTCACCACTCGATTCAAGTGATGTATATATTTTCTTGCTAACAGGTATTCCTCTTTAGCCACTGCTTCAGCACATGCAAGGAGGAGATGCAGCAATTGAAGCCCACTGTCTTGCTCCTGTAAAGGCAAATTGTATTAGAGTTCAAATTTGTAGCTAAACTAAAGAGAATTTTGTTTATATGTTAAAAGTTTCCATGCATCATCCCTCTTTCCTTCCTTTTTCATATTGTGTATCTTTGTCTTTATAAAAGTGCAAAAAGAAGAAATCTATCGGAGTTTGTTGAGTCTGATAATCCTCAGCCCATATGATTTATGATTTTATACAGAGTTAGTGCGACGGTCTCATCGATCGGTTAGTGAAGGTCAAGAAGGTAGAGCCCCTTGCGGGATCGGGAGTGGACCCCAAAAGGTTTACGTTGTAAAAATTCAATATGTAGGCCCAATGAAGCCTAGTTATTTTAAGTTGTCTTAGGATACTATTGCCTAATCAAAGAATGGAAAAGAAAAAGAAAGAAGCAAGAGATCGGAGTACCTGCTCAGGGCCAGTGGGAAAAGGAACCATCAAGGTATGACCAAGGTTCTGGTGCTGCTCTTGCTGTCGTTGTTGCGCAGCTGCTGCTGACTGTTGCCTCTCCCGTTGCTGCTCTTGTTGTAGTTGTTGAGACAATGGTGCTCTTGAGACACAGTTTACCTGATAGTGTTGCTCCTGGGTCAGTTGAGAACATCCGGCTGACGATGACGCTTCACTCGCAAACCTCGAAGAATTCGGCATTAACACGCAGTCTAACATCGCTGGAACTGTAGTTGGCATTTCAAACATGTTATTTGAACTTCCAATATCTGAAATCTTTGTTGTTGGGTACTCTCCATAATCATCCAAGAATTCTTCAACGGCAGGCAGTGAAAGGCTCTCAACCTGCATAAACTGATTGTTAGGCGAGTTAAAAACCCTGTGCAGTGGGCTCTGCCCCTTCCCTTTGTGGGTGCTGCTAAATGACCCAAGCTGAGATGAAAATCGCGGTGGAGAGCATCCTGTCAGACTCTGTCCTTGCATTGCCTGAACATTACTGAAACTATAGCTTGATACTTGTGGCGATGGTAACCTCACTGGAGATGAGACCATGAAGTCAGAGTCAAAATGCTCGGAGAAGAAAGCTTCCCACGGTGAGCTGTCTGGAGACTGGACTTCAACATCTCCATCCAACTCAAACTTGAGTCCTGCTGGCATGTTGAGGCTTGGCGGAGTTAAGCTGTTTTGCTCCAAATCAGAAGATGAAGCAGTTTTCTTGGACTTGGCAATTGACTCACATGAGTTCTCACTCTTGAAACCCATGCTGCCACAAAGAGAATTAATCATGCTCTTAATTACCTTGTATCTGCAATGTTTTCCAACGCCCCAATTCGGCAGAAGGATATCTGTCTGTTCTTTAAGAATCAAGCTCTAGTTTTCTAAGTTGTTTTAACAGATATTAGATTGTTAGAGTCTGTTAATGTTATGAGGGAGAGCTAGAGACAGCCTTTCTTCTTATTCCAAAAGGGTTTTGTCTTATTGTCCAAAATTGTCTTTGAAAGAGATTTGGACTAGAGACAAATTGCTAATCTGAATTAATGTGATGGGAGGTTTTTGATTAATAATCTCCTGTACTAAGTTTAGCTGGATTTTCTAAGGCCTAATTTGTCATTTGGGGTTATTCAACTTTAGAAATATGAATAAACCATTTGGGGTTATTCAACTTTAGAAATATAAATGTTTATTCGTGAATTTTAATCGTATTTGTTTTATATAAAACACAAAAATTATTATATCTGATGAGGGTCTTACTAAAGATCATTGGGCTTTGATATAAGTTACGCTGAAGAACATTGGGCCTAATGATAGTCTAAGCCTTAGAGAAAAGAGGACTAAGAAAGGCAATGAAAGATCCACTAGGTTATCATTTAAGCTATGAGTCTTAACTGCAATTACACGTCATATTACTCCTATAAATAAGTTACGGGTATTATTTTTAAACCATAATATCTATTTGCTTATTAAAAACCCTACCAAAATCCTGTCTGACTTAAGCATCAGAGTGCGTGCGCCCTTTAATCCTTTTTTTTCTTGTAGGGTTCTTGGAAACAGGTTAAGAGGCAGATCGAGATTCGTACGTCATAAAAAATCATTGTTGTGAATAGGCAACAACAATTGGCGTCGTCTGTGGGAAATCGAAATAAGCCAATGCTCATCATGATTTAGTCAGATATTGAAATCCAAAAATGAGTTAGCTTTCGATTCCCTACAATTTCTTATAGGTTTATTCTGAAATATTATGCATAAAATTGATTTTTTAAATATCTTTCAAATTCGTTTTAATTGAAAGTTTGAAAAATAGGAAAAGAAACATGACATTTTTCCTGTTTCCAAATAACATATTGATGCTTTGGTTCCTTGCTTTAAATGTTATTTTGCCTTAAAATAACACATGGGCATTGTAGATTCATCCTCGGACATGTGAAATATGATTTTTGATATGAGAAATCTCATTTAAATGCGAAGCAATTTTGAAGAAACCCGTAAAAAACTAAATGGGTTAAAGCTTATTTTGCATAAAAGATGAGGGAATATCTCCCTCTCATAGTAAAAATATAAGCCCCCCGTCACACTTACCAAACAAAAGAAATATTCCCTCTATGAGTAAAAGTGTAGAACTTTTATGTACCTGTAAAACATTCAAAAAAGAAGGAATATTCTTCCAATATTCTTTCCACTAATTGAAATTAATTACATTTAAGTTGTCAAAGTTTATAAAATTATGATTTTGACCATTATGCATCAAGTTTGTACAAGCAAGTTTTTAAAGCATTCAATTGCATCCTTAACTTCATGAACTCATCAAATTTTGTGATTCATAGTACTCTTAGGTTATGTTTGGTGCATAGGATGAGGATAGATAAGATAATATAAGATTATGGATAGGATAAGACTAGATTATATCATCTTATCTTATGTTTGGTATGTACAAAGATTAAGAATAGGATAGGATGACTTTTTATATCTTTCACCATATTTTCTATATGTAAAATTAAAAGTAATATAAAATAATTTTTTTTAGTACTCTTATTCAAAAGTAACATAATTTAAATTTATAAATTTTTTGTTATAAATATAAATAAAAAATTTAAATTTAGATATTATTTATAATATTAAAATTAATATTCGAATTTATTAGATGATTCTTTAGTAAAAAATTACTCCTAAAAATTTATATTACATTTTCAAAAAAATTATTTTGTTAAAAAATGAATTTTTATAAAAAAATTCTCTATACTTTTTCACTTTTTTTCTTTTCTTTCCTTTTTGTTTTTATTTCTTTTATATGATTTAAATTTGAAATATTTTTTTAAATTAAATATATTCATTTTTAGAAAATTGAGTTGTTCTAGGAAATAAGTTTATTTTTTTAATTATATTAATTTTTCCAAAAGGCCATTCTTAAATATTTTTCTTTACTTTTATGGTTTCTTTAACTTTTTTTTCTTTTTTTTTTTTCAATTAGAAGGAAATATAGAAAACAAAAGAAAAAGGAAAAATACAAGTTAAATTTAATAATTTAAATTTTATAAATTAAAAAATATAATTTCTTATAATTTTATAGTCAATAGTTATTTTTCTTTATTTTTTTGAAAGTAAAAAACAAAAAAAATTAAGAATGAAAAAAATAAAAATTTAAACGTAAGAGAAAACTAGTTAAAAATATATTCTATAATAATTTTTATGTTTGAGAATTTATTTTATAAAAAAATGTTTAAAAATTTTAATTATATCCAAAAAATAATTAAAAAAATTAGTTCAAGAAAATATTATTTTATCAAAATTACAATTTTTCTTGAATAAAAAAAAGAAAGAAAAATTTTGGATTAATTAATTAATTAAACAAATATCATTATTATTTTATTAAATGTTTAAGTTAATTTTTAAATACAAATTTTAAGAATGAAATAAATAAAATATTAGTGTTTATTTCTAATCCCATGGGATTAGAAATAATCGTTACCTTTTGGAGAGGATTGAATCATCCTATATTAGGAGGATGACTAATTCTCTTTGCAATCCAATCCTTCCTTTAATGTGTGCACCAAACATAAGATAGGATGATTATTATCCTATCCTATCCATCATTCTATGTACCAAACATGACCTTATCATATATGATATGGTATTATCAAAAATATAATTGAGCTAATTCAATTTTTCATTTATTCACGAATTTATCTTGGACATCAATTTTCTTTTATTATCTTGAATGCTTTAAAAATTTATATGATTGCCTTCTCAAATTTGCGATTAGCATAAACTAGATTACAAATGTATTCATGAATATTAGTAAGCATGAAATTGTAGTAGGCATCTCTCTCTGTTGCTATCTCAAGATAAGTTGTATTCAGTGATGAATATAGTTTATAAAAGCACAATAGCTACATTTACTATCTTTGGATTATTGTTATTCATGCTTAGTGTCATGACACAATGTGTTTATAGCTTACATTATTTGCTAAGCTTAAACTCCTTATCTTTACATGATCTTAAGTACATAATCCATTATGTTCTAAATACTAGCTACCATGCAGGTTTGTATAAGCCTTGCTAGTCAAGCACTCTATTATAAGCTTTGCTTGCCAATGAGGCACTTTGGGGGCAACAAGAAGAAAAAAGCCTAAAGCAAAAAGTGTGCGAAGTAGGCTATGCATGGACTTGAAGTGAAAAGTGCGCGATGTAAGTCATGCATGAAGACAAAAAGTGCAAGGGCTTGAAGCGAAAAATACGCAAGGAAAGCCATGAATAAAATAAAAGTCTAAGCGAAAAATGCGCGAGATGGGTAACATATGGGCTTGAAGCAAAAAATGTGCGAGGTAACTCGTGAATGAAATAAAAGTCCCTAAGCGAAAAATACACGAGATGGGAAACACATGGGCTTGAAACGAAAAAGAGGCGAAATAAGCCGTGAATGAAATAAAAGTCCCTAAGCGAAAAATGCGCGAGATGGAAAACATATGGGCTTGGAACGAAAAATGAGCGAGATAAGCCGTGAGTGAAATAAAAGTCCCTAAGCGAAAAATGCGCGAGATGGGCAACATATGAGCTTGAAGCGAAAAATGCGCAAGGTAAGTTGTGAATGAAACAAAAAAGTCCCTAAGCGAAAAATGCGCGAGATGGGCAACATATGGGCTTGAAGCGAAAAATGCACGAGATGGGAAACACATGGGCTTGAAGGGAAAAATGCGCGAGATGGGAAACACATGGGCTTGAAGGGAAAAATGCGCGAGGTAAGCCGTGAATGAAATAAAAGTTCTTAAGCGAAAAATGCGTGAGGTAAGGCGTGAATGAAATAAAAGTCCCTAAGCGAAAAATATGCGAGATGGGAAACACATGGGCTTGAAGCGAAAAATGCACGAGATGGGCAACACATGGTCTTGAAATGAAAAAATGCATGAGATAAGCCACGAACAAAGTAAAGTGCATAAAGCAAAAAAGGCGCGAGGTAAGTCACGCACAAGAAAAAAAAGGCCTGAAACAAAAAGTGCATGAAGTAGGCTATGCATGACATGATTTAAATAAAAAAACCCTTATATACTCTTTCACAGGGTATACCCTACGAAAAAGTGGAGAGCAATTGATGAGGGTCTTACTAAAGGTCATTAGGCCTTGATATAAGTTATGCTGAAAAACATTGAGCCCAATGTAGTCTAAGCCTCAGAGGAAAGAGGACTAAGAAGGGCCATGAAAGATCCACTAGGTTATCATTTAAGCCTACGAAAAAGTGGAGAGCAATTGATGAGGGTCTTACTAAAGGTCATTAGGCCTTGATATAAGTTATGCTGAAAAACATTGAGCCCAATGGTAGTCTAAGCCTCAGAGGAAAGAGGACTAAGAAGGGCCATGAAAGATCCACTAGGTTATCATTTAAGCTATGGGTCTTAACCGTAATTATGCGCCATATTACTCCATAAATAGGTCACAAGTATTATATTTAAACCCTAATATCTATTTATTTATTAAAAACCTTACTAAAATCATATCTGACTTAAGTATCGGAGTGCGCGCGCAGGGATTTGATCTTTTTTTTTCTTGTAGGATTCTTGGAGGCAGGTTAAGAGGCAGTTCGAGATTCGTATATCATAAAAAATCATTGTTGTGAACAGGTCACAAAAATATCAAAATTAATACTAACACATCATATACCAAATCAATTTCATTTATATATAGTTTTTTTATAATATTAACCTATATTATGTTCGTATCGTACCGTATCATGTTCTATATTTGCTCATCAAGCATTTTATGTACGAGACAATTCCTTGTTGGCATTGATAGGGACCCACTTTCTCTTGGGGCGGCCCATCTTAAAGAAGTTTATTAAAGAATAATTGGACCCATTCTCGGGGTAAATCAGTGGATTATCACTAAACTTGGTGTGAATCTGGGATTGGAGACTGGTACAGAGAGAAAATAAACAAGAAAAAATGGTATAAAAAAGGAGTAAAAGGACAAAGAAATGGGCCCAGGAAACAAGACAACTTTCTGGGAAAACAACTTCAGAATTGCAAAATGACGAAGTAACACATAGAAATCTTAACTTTTACACTAACGAGGATGCTCTGGATGGTGATCAGCAAAACTTGTTACTTTAACACTATCGATGATGTTCCATTGCCAATGCCGTCAGCTGCTTTCATCCATTGTAATAGTCATTGATTTTGATCTTTGTCAAACAATTAAAACTTACAGCGCATGCACATCTTTCAACCAAATCAATAAAGAAAAAAAATGGTAAGATGATAACAGTAACATTAATTATTATATGGTTTTATTTTTTAGTTTTGACAATTGAGTTTTGGAATCTCTTGTATATTGTTTCAATTAAACCTTTGATTTTCATAGATTTCTAGTGTGTTAATCATCTTTGCCAAAAAAAGAAAAAGTTTAGGCATCTTCAATAAGCTAGGATTAAAGATAAATACGGATTCAAACTTTGTTTAAAGAATAAAAGATCATATTGTTGGATAATATTTAGTTTTCTCATACTTACAAATATACATGTAGTTCTTTTCGCAACTACTATGAGAAAACCCTAATAGTGCTCTTCTCTTTCATACATTGGATTTTGGAAGAAGTGTTTTTGTGTCTGCTATATAATTCATAACTCGAATTTTGGTATTAGTGTTAAATTCGATTAATCTTTTTCAATCCTATTTATAAATACGTATTCAATCTTTTCGTTAGAGAAAACCCTAAAATCACATGCACTAACAACTATACTAAAGGTTCGATGCAGATTAAAAAGGTAATTAAAAGGCTTAAGAAATGAAGCTATAATGCAAGCAAATATTAACTTAGTGAGATTGTTGGTAACGTATAATTAAGCAAAATTAAGTTACCATTGGATCATAAGAAAATGTAGAACGTGGAATTGTGAAGCCGAAGAGAGGGAGAAAAAGGACAAGAAAGGAGACATAGGCAAGGTCATCGGGTATGGCGTCGAAAGCGCCGCCTACTCCTTGGATTTGCCAAAGGAATGAAGCGCTTGTCCCAAACTATTTTCCTCCTCAGGCGGCATCTGTCTCTCTCTTCTCCCTTATTTTCACATAAACAAATCCCAATAGCCAGTCTTTCTCTTGCATGCCACCTTCCAGAGGATCCACAGCCAACGTCTCCTGCCTCTGACATGGAAACATTTCCATTCAGGAAGACGAAATGAAGCCAAACCCGTGCGTCTGTCCAATCACAATCATCTAAACTCTCTTCTCCTTTTCCATTTGTCATCCCCTGCCTCGGTCATCTTCCATGGAAACCCCTTGGATTTTCTTATTTTCTTTTCTTTTCTTTTCCTGACACAACAATGTTTAATCTTTAAAACCATCGTTTCATCATTGTCGAAATCGTACACTAACAATGTAAGCTAGTGTACACTAACAATGGTGTCATGGTCTATTTCATAATCCAGGAGAATATATTTAGAACAATAATTTACATTATATTCTTTGAAAAATGGATAGTACGGAACAAAAGACACTGTTCTACCATCTAGCATATGCCAAAAGAAGCATTAGTTTAACCGTTTGGGAGGCTAAAACCATCAGCTAATTAACTGCTAAAGATCATTTTTAATGGCAATCAAACAAGATGAGCTCTTGCTGTGAGAAGAAGAGATGATGGTTTTAACTTGTCTGTTCAAGTAATTAAAGCTTCATAGAAATGACAGATAAATCTAGTTTTGTCGCTTGTTTTAACATGGAGGCATAATTTCTAGCTAACAAAGCTTCACATGAAACGGTGGAAGCTGAAGCCAAATGGGCAAAGCTGTCCCCATGGCCAGGTCAAAGCTCTGCTTTGAAATTACTGTTGGCTGTATTAGTCTAACCAAGGCAAGAACAAGACCTCCATTGCACTTTCCTGATTCAGTAAAACCTCAAAATGAAACAAGACAGAGAAATAGAGAATGCGATTTGGAAGTGCAATCATGGCATTCGGGCGGGCGTGCGGAATCTCAATGCTTCTTCGGAGATTGTTGGGATTGAGACAAGCAGCGTGAGGCCCAAATGATATGACAATATTGTAAAGTTGGGCTTGAAGTGTTCTTGGAAACTAACGAGAAGCCCATGAATACTAGATTTTTGGGTTGGTAGGTATTCAATCCGACTATTAATCAAGGGAAACCAGGCTAGCAACTGACAACCAGCCCATAATGGTAGCATCGAATATGCTACTTTCCATGCAGTTAACCAACAGATCACTATAATTGGGTTGTCTTAAACTAAGGCTTCCGAGAAATCTGCCCAAACTTCATAATAATAAAAAGATAATTCAGTATACAAAACTTTTACACGTAAAATCTGAAAAAAATTATGTGTATGTTATTTTTTCTCTTTATTAACAGACACATTATTTCCGCTTAAACCTCATATCACAAAAAATTAACTTTTATCATTGCACCAAAGTTTTCCTCCAACCCCAGCTTCATAAATGATAAAACTCCCCAAGCCAAGTTTAATCTCAATTTTCATACCTTGTAATTTTATGCATAGACTCAAATGATCATGCCTTAATTTTTAAAAATAAAGAATTCTGTAGATCTAAAGCTTGCATTCTCCTTCTCTCAAACTAAAATCTTCCATTGTAAAAAAAACAATGTGGAGCTCCCTTTAGTGGAAGGGTTGTAATTTATTTCAAAACTTACTACCACTAGAGACATAAGTAATCTTTGTAAGTGCTGCTAGTATTTCACTAGTTTGAACGCTAGGCGCCAAGACACACCAACCCTTTTTCTTACATTAACTAATAATTTGGTTGCAATTCCGAGGAACTTTCGTGTTGAAACGCAAAATTCCCATACAAGCAACCCTCTACCTAGAGCATTCTAACAGCTATAAATAAGCATTGAAGTCTCTCATAGCTTTAGCATGAGCCAAATGTCACCGGGCACCAGCTCATTTACCTTGTTCACGGGTATCCGCATGCCTTCCATCAGGCAAATGGCAAGGCCATGCCAGGAAGAAGCCCCAGCTAGCCCCAATAATTGCACCTAAATTACCCGGCAGATGGTTTTGGTTCCATAATTTCTAGATTGAGCCTGAGATTGGGATTATTTTTGCCGCATTAAAACAGGTAACAAAGTCAGATGAAGAATTCCAGCTTCAACCAGGAAAGGAGAACAGGAACAATGGAAGGTTAGCTGACAGCAACTCAAAAACATTTTTTGGTAGGTTCTCAGTTTTATAGTTCAATAGATTCATGATTTTGCCATTGCTGGAAAATGTTGTTTCCAAATTACAGTTCCATGGAACTTTATCCAGTTATCCTCACTATTTCTCCAGAAAAGCACGTGAATAACTTTAATAATGCTTATCTTTTCCCTTTGACCTGCAAGCAAAAGCTTTTTCTTAAATGCCTGATTCATCTAAACAAGCAACAATGCATGCATGATGCATGAGCAGTAGGAAGCAATAAATTCAAAGTTAATGGCTTAATTGTTAGGCTCTTTCAGAGCTAAAGCTTTCTGTAAAGCATCAAAAAGAGTCTGCTAGTGTGGACTCATGACTCAGGCTACCCTGCAAGAGTTACAAAATACCTTGTATTATTGCATAGATTCTTGCCTTAAATTGAAGGAATCCCAATCTGCTAACTACTGTTTACATCTTTGTTTGAGCTAGTGATTGAAGCTTATTGTAAAATTATGCTTTCTAATCAAGCCCCACAATGAATGTGACAAGTGAAGCCACTAACCCTCATAAAGAAGCTACTGCCTTCTCTCTCCTACATATCAAGTCCATATATTGCCAAAAGACATTCACATGTCTCTGGTTTCTTGTGAAAAAGAATAAATTTCCTCCACTTTTGCTTACAGTTGGATCTCCACCAACTAATTCTACCTTCTATCCACATTACGAAACTCATCTCCAACTACATGATAATGCTTTGTAAGCTATTCATATAAGCCAACCATTCATAGAGAAAGTTATGTGGAAGTTTGTCTCTCATCTCCCAAATTTTGCTGCCATGAACCCAATAATTCTCTTTGTTATATCTTCTCTGTTTATTAAGGTATTGTCTTTGAAACCTGAGCCAGCAAAAAACATTGCCCAGATCACTGTAATGGGCCTTGTTTATTGTGACATTTGCTCCAACAACAGCTTCTCCAGACACAGCTACTTCTTACCAGGTGAAGTATCTCAACAACCTATGAATTATGATTATTCCAAGTTTAGTTGTTTTGCTCTTTGGATGTTTAGTAACAAATTAAAATGAAAGCATGGTTTCTCATTATTCCAACATCTCCTAACCAGGGGCAGAAGTTCAAATAGACTGCAACTTCAAGGCATTTTTTCCAAAAACAAGAGAACAGATATCATTCTCAGTCAATAGAACTACAGATAAACATGGAGTTTACAGGTTGGAAATACCATCAGTTGATGGGATCGCATGTGCAGAGGCAGACATTGCATCATCTTGTCAGGCAAGCTTGGTTGGGAGCTCATCCACTTCATGCAACATTCCAGGTTACAGAAGCACAACAGATCAGATAGCAATCAAATCCAGACACCCTAATCTTTGCATCTATAGCCTAAATGCATTGAGTTTCAGACCATCAAAAATAGATATTACCTTGTGTGGGAAGTAAAGCAAGAATTCCTCTAGTTATCCCCACCTTATAGCATCCATATGGTTTTCTTTTGGCTACTTTTCCAATTATCTCCTTCTCTTAACACACTAATCCCAGTTATCGAAGATAGATGCAATCTCCTCATCCTCAGCTATCCTGTGAAAATTCGTTCCATTTCTCAGTCTGCACATAATACAAGAAATGGGGAACCTTAAATACCCTTTTGCCTTTGCCTTACAGCCTTACTTGGTGCTCTTTACTTCGTATTTTTATTGCTTTTATGCTTCGTCTGAGCACATTCAATTGTGCCCAGGTTTTTGTGCATATGGAGTCCAGGTCAAGCATGTGGACATACATGATTTACCATATTTATTTAGATTGGTCTTCAGTTACAACATATGAAATGGCTAAATGATATTAGTAATAGTCTTTTGAAATCTGAAAAGCTAAACAAAGTTGCCAATGCTTCATCTTCCATGATACCCATCACAAAAGGGAAATTACACACGATGAGAAAGTGAGAAAGGTTTTACTGCAAGAAATCTGATTCAACAGCTAACTTATATTACTTGTGCCAAAAGGCATGATCAAGCTCAAATCATGGAGATGCTCTTTCATTCACAAAGTTCTACATTTGCGGTTTGCCCAATACCTTCGATTGTCATGTCAATGTTCCTTAAAATCATTCAAAGGTCTTTCCAAGCAGAAGATAAAAATTCACTAATGTAGCAGATGTAAAAACTGTGGCCAATCAATTCTCCTGAAACACATATAGTTGTTTGTTTCCTACAAGCATTTAAAGTTTAAACTGTGTCTGGAAAAGGAAAAAGAACAGGAAATTGTTCAGACAGGAGTTGTTATTGTCGATTAAGTTCTTATTAGTTGTTGTTCTCCAAAAGTTTTGCTGCTGATAAAGTACATGCCTCCTAGTTCTAGTTCTACCATTATAATTTCATCAGAAGACCCGAGTAATTCTACATCTACTCAATCATTGGAGCATGCAGCCACTAAATGTTCCTTATAATCTATAAACAAGTCGCCTCTGATTTATGTCTCTTTAAAATATGCCCAAGTTCACTAGTTATAGGAGTAGATGCTAGCCTTAGTAGATCAGATTTAAACCTTTTCTCTGTAAGGCTATTGGATACCCCAATCACAACAATGTCTCATGCAAATCTCCTAGGATACATGCAACTAGAAGTCCAAGGAAAGAGACGAAAATGTTTCATAAAACAATAGTTTTAATTTATAAATTCCTGAGTGTAAAGCAACAACATTTCCATATTATGGACTAACAGTTGTTTGCCAGAGCAGAAGAAATCATATGAGCATTGCACATGATCATCCAGGTGAATGGCTGTGTGCAAGTCATGTGACTTCTTCAAAAGACAACAGCTATAAAGGCTCGAAGACCCATATATATATATAATATGTTCGAGGATTAGATTTTCTTGTATATATATTAAGGGTTAGAGATCCAAATTTTGCTTGTATATATAAAGACCAGTGACCTAGATTGAATTACTTGTATGTATATATATACATACACACACAAACAATATCCGGTTCTCTCATCATTTAGATATATATAAGAAAATCTAGGCCTATGCTTTTTTATGTATATACTAGCAAGCCAACTCTCGCCCTCTAGTTCTTTATATTTATACAAGCAAATATGGCCTTTGGTCTTCTATATATATACAAGCAAATATGAGCTTCTAGTTCTTTATACAAACAAATCTGTACCTCTTGTCTTTTATATACACACACAAGCAAATCATGTCATTTATGTCATCTAGCCCTTTATATATATACAAGCAATCCAACTATGGAGATTTGGTTCTTTATATATAAAATAGCAATCTAGGTCTCGGACACGTTATATAAGCAAATCTAATCCTTTAACCCTAGTCTGTTACCTATACAAGCAAACATGGACCTCTTGTCCTTTACACACACATGAAAACAATTCTGAGCCTCTGGCCATCATATATATATATATATATATATATATATATATACATACACACACACACACACAAGCAATTCTACGATGCATAGCATAAGTTTTACTTGTTTTTGGAAAATTTTCATGCGAGAATATAGGCAAACTGTATTGGAGTTTGTGGAATCTAATAGAATTTAGTCCATATAACATCTATGTAGAGCTAGTATGGTGAAATCTCCAAATAAAATCTTCGGTGCAAATACCCAGTATATAGGGTCATTGAATGTCAATTACTTTTAAGTTACTCTACTTTCTATATTATAAATATGTAATTTTTTTAAGAACTTTTTAGAGAAATTAATAAAAAATTTTAATATGATCATAAACATAAGTAATCTTTGAGTTTTGTCTTTACATCCAAACCTGTAACACCATAAAAAAAAATTAAATAACCTAGAGTTGGTATCGAATAACATCTACACGCTTCCTCCAGTCTAGGCCATTATTTATAAATGGACTCACCTGAACCTGACGTTCGCCTTTGCTTTTGGAAGTGTTCGGAAGCTGATGGCTGAAGCAAATCAAAACTTGGGTTCTTACTTTATTACATAACAAAAAGCAATAAGCAATAATAATGAGTTTAGGAGGCAAATGAAAGATCTTTCTTTTTTTAAGTGAACTAACTTCTGTTTCTGTCTTATGTATTTGTTTCACCCCATTTGCCTTTCTTTTGTCTAATGGAGGATGGACTTTTCTGTAATATATATGCCTTTTTTGCAGGTTATCCAGGATATATACACGTGTATATATATTGGATAATTATTTCATACACGTCGATGAAATTTTTTTACTCCATACATGACGTTATAAAAGCAGGCAAAAGATAGACTTCTACTTCCGAATAAAGAATGAAATACAAGACGTTATTTGGAATTTGTAGAGTTTGATAAGGTTTGTTCACATAAAACTTACGTAAAACAGTACAATGGTATATAGATCCAGTGATATCTGTTATTTTAAGTTGTAATAGCTTCACTACAAAAACTTAATGTTGTCGTGATCATATTTTGTGTGTATGTGTTTGTTTTTTTTTTTTTTTGATCCAAAGTGTATGTGTTTGTTCTTTCTCTCTTGTTTATTTGCTCTACATGTCCATAACGATCACATTAAATTTTAAATCAAAGATGCAGAACATCTGCGGTTTACAAGTTCAAATTCATGTGCCTTCAGCTCTGAATATATAAAATTCCACATTAAAAGAAAAAATAAAAGACCACCCAACACAGTATAGAATTTTCACCTTTGATATCCCTTTTACTGTGTACCAACTTTACCTGGTACTTGATCATGTATAATTTTTCTTTTTCTGATCACTTTCACATCTACGGATGAACTTAGTAACAGACCACAAAGTGAATTGAAGTAGAACAGTGAAATAGAAGAGTATAACATTAACAACACCCTGCAGATATTTCTTGTTATCTAAACCTGCATCTGTTCTTGGAAGACCTCCATGGCAGAAGCTGGCAAGCCTAAAAGAACATTTATGTTTTTCCTCTCTTTGCCATGGGATAAGAACAAGATCACTTCCTTCTCCGGCAATGCAACTGGCCCTGACAGAACAGGCTCTCCCCATCCGAAATCTGTGGTGTGGAAAGACAGCCTAGACCATGTAGTGATCAGCAGAGTGGATGACAAAGAAGGTCTAGCTCTTGTCACCTCAAAGTAATCTATGGCTGATCTCATGTAGCCATCTGTAACCATCTTAATCGCATCCTGAATCAGGCCCACGGCATGTGAAAATGGCTTGTCCAATAGCTCACCTGCTTGGCATATGGAATTTGTCAGTACAATGCCATTGCCGAAGTAGCCTTTTGGTAGAGGTGGGTTGAATTTAGGCCGGCCATCAACTGCGAAGAGAAGCTTTGTTTGCTGGTCAGGCAGCATGTTAAGTGCCTTGGTGCGAGCCCTCCACACGAATGCTGAAAGAGCTTCGAAAGAAGTACATTTTTCTAGGGCCCCATCTTCCATGGCGTTTGTCTTCAGTTTCTCAAGCTTCTCAGACTCAAAACAGAACGATCTATAGAGCATTTCTTCTTTGTAGAGATCAGCAGTGTTGGACTTGTCTTTTATCTCCGCAAATTCCTGATGCTGGTGCTCGATCTTAGGTGGGATTCGGGCTTTCAGAATGGCTCTGTCCGAGAATGGAGGGATAGTTAGCGGCAAACCTCGGGCTGTTTCACCCCATGAGTTGACAAACTCCATTGCACCAATGCCATCAAACATGCAATGGTTCATGCAGAGGCCAAGGACAAATCCCCCGCACTGAAACTTGGTCACCTGCAAAATAAAATTTATCACAACAGCAACTCCAAGGTTTAAGCCAACCTTCAACGGATTGCTTACCAACAAAAGATCGTGAACATTAAAACCTGAGTGATTTACACTTAACATTCAAACCTTAACCACTTTCTCATCATGAATTTATAATGGTGACTGCAATGTGCAATAGATAAGACTTCGAATCTATATATCTTGGGGAGTTGTATTCATAGTACTTCGAGACTCATATACTAGAAAACTAAAGTGTTTCCGGAGAAGTTTGAAATACCTGAGCCACTAGAGGCGGAATCTCTAGTATGTTTTTTGCACCAGGAATGTCATAAACCAAATTCCCCAGAGTCTCAGGATCAGGCTTTGTGATGTCTCCAATCTCCTCCATCTTACAGTTTGCTTCAGCTTCAACAAAGACAGCCCCTTCCCCGCTGCAGTCCACAATCAGTTTACCCTCTGAGCTGATTGTCAGCCGCCCAGCAAGGGGAGAGTAATGAGAAAGAACCTTTCTCAGTGCATCCTTGATCACTTCACCAGCATTTTCATTCCCTTTCTCATCTGACTTGAAGCAGTAAATGGTGCGAACAATCACTGCAATGTTTTGGTCAAGGTTAGAGAGAAAGTACAAACCCTTTTCTGTCTCTTCAGCAGGACAAACCAGCGTTGGCTCTCCTTTCTTCACACTAAGCTGAGACAATTCGCCATTGGACTTCTCCATTATAGCACAACCTTCAATAGTATTGGCACCCTGAATCATGAATCAGAAATCAGATGATACATTTAACATGAGAAACACTAATATCTAATTAATGCGTTTAAATGCAGAATTTATTGATTCTGAGAAAACAAACCATGTGAAAAAGCTGAAAGAGAAATGAGAAAGTTTTCAGAGTAAACTGAAGAAAACTGCCCGGTCTCAGTGCAGGGAATTGCAGTAACCAAAACGAAGGATTGCACTCGCTCGATGTCAGTCACAAATTTATAATGCCATGACTGAATATATAAGGAAAGTTTAGGACCGGGTCACGATTTTGGTTTTACTTTTAATGAAATGAAAATGACATGAAAGAGTGGCAAATGCTAAGAGTAATTAAGAACAATGAATAGCTCGGAGAAAAGGAGGATTTGTCAAAATTTGTGTTTCTTGAACTGAAGATCTGGTTGGGTTGGGGTAGGCCACTGGTTAAGGGACCTAACACACCAGACAAAGGAGTCTGGAGTGTGCAAGGAGAGCCTGACTGGGCTTTGGTTGGTGAGGGTTGGCATCCCAATCTTGCTTGTCACTCTGCTCATGTTTCTCTTATTTTTTTACATCATTTTTCCACTTTGACATTCTTTTTCTGATGAAACTTGTTTTCTGATTTTCATTACAGGTATTAGGTTGCCTGCTAATTTCACTCCTGATCATGAACCTCAAGATATTTCTAGCTTGCTTGCTCATCGGTCAAATTATTTGGAGGGTAGCCCTCGTAGCCGTAATAATAATATTGCTTAACTGGGCTACCGACCGGGGCACCCTCAAATTATTTGGAGGGTAACTTATATGAATTTATATATGATGCACTGACAGTGTATAGTTTTTATACATTGTCAATATACCAGAGGTTGACACCTCATCAATAGGCCCTTATATGCAAATATAAATAAATTTTTTTAATTTGCCAATAAGAGCCTATTGATGAGGTGTCAACCTCTGATGCATTGACAGTGTATAGAAACTATACACTGTCAGTGCATCATATACAAACTCAACTTATATTATCTTAAAATATGAGTTTTATCAAATCGATAATTGTTAACTAAATTAATTCACATTAATTTTGAAAGGTGAACAATCATATTTAGGTTAGAATAGATGGTCAATTGTATTAATAAGGCTTTATAGACAATCATATTTAAATTAATTCACATTAATTTTGAAAGGTGAACAAGCATATTTAGGTTAGAATAGGTGATCAATAGTATTAATAAGGCTTTATAGACAAATATACCCCTAATCTTTTGCACAAAATATACATCAGCCCTCAATGTTTTATTGCATTAAAATTAGTTCATAAATTTTTATTTTACTGTAAATAAACCCTTAACTTTTCAAAATCATGTAATTAAGTTCAAATTTGTTAAATTACATTAATTTCCATTAGTATTGCACAAGTGGCATGTCAAGTGACAATCAACTAAGCTATCTATGTCAACTTCCACATAAGATATCCAAATGACAGCTAGTGTCATTTGACAGATTTAAACTTAATTACATAATTTTGAAAGGTTGAGGGTTTATTTACAATAAAATAAAAATTTATAGACTGATTTTCACACAATAAAATGTTGAGATCTTATATCCATTTTATGTAAAAGGTTAACAATATATTTGGCTATCAAACCCATTAATAATGTTGAGATATGTAATCAGTACTCTTGAATTTAGATTCTTTGAATGTAAATTGATGTCTTATCCTTAATTTTGAATAGATGATCAATCATATTTAGATTAGAATGATTAGTGACGATTCTAAATTTTATGTTTGGCAATTAAGGGTTAGCTTGAGAGCACAATTGGCACTAATAGATTTCAGTGTAGTTGGGTTTTGAAAAAGACAAAAATGGTAGAAAAATAAAATTACCTTTCCATCTTTGATTTGAATTTTTTTATTATTTTATTAAAACATGCATCCTTCATTTTTTTTAATTTTATTGAAATCAATTGCACCATCCATTTAAATTAATATTACGATTACGGATCTAAATGTTATAATTTACAAATTTAAATAACGGTGATAACGAAGAATTCTTTGTGAAAAACATCATGACTTAGGTTCTTAAATCAAATGATGTTAAAGAAGTAATGTGAACCTTTCTGCTAAAACTAGAGGTAGTGATCGCAAGTCGTAGGCCTTGAAAATGTTTTAAAAACCAAAGGTTGCTTAAAATATGGATTAGTTATAGCTTAACTACTTCAATAGAATTTTCCAAATGACAGATGGACAATTTATGAACAAGATATTATTGGGTAGGCGTTATTTTAATGGATCGATGTAGCTTGTTAGTTTAATCAAGCTTTGTTTTGACACGAACCGGGTCAAGTAAGAGAAAAGCGAAAGGCAAAAAACGTTTGTTTTTGGACACCAAAATCGTTGGGATGTTGCAATCCATCCTGGTAAACCATCATTAGATCAACAACGAATCCTAAACTTTGAACAATGGCTGGCTTTTCTTTCCACTTTCCGCCATTGACATAAGAAACCAATAGTAGACTTTAATCTTTGGGAAAAAATGGTGAACAACTGCTCCAAAGCTGGGAACATGTCAATATGTACCTATCATTGCTTTTTTCCCTGAACATGACAATTCTTTTTTTTTTTGTGTAAACATAGGTATTCTCATCTGTTTTACAGTTTGAGATTAATTCTGTTCAAGCCAGAAGTAGCAAACGGTAAAACTCTTCCAACAGTGAAGACTCGCAAGACTCAAACTTTATCCGAACATAACAATTCTATAAATAGCACAATAATAACACGAAAACAACATGAAACATAAGGAATACATAATAAAGTTTGATAAAAATGTATTTGAATATAACAAAAGCTAACAAAAATTGTGTTTATTGTATCAACATAAATTTTGATACAAAATTTTCATGTTTACATGACAAGAACACAAATTATATACATAAATTACTAAGTCATATTGGCGCATTGAAAAGTTAAAAGGGAGGAAAAAATCAGATAATTGAAAAGGTTAATTATCAGTCCAAAATCATGTGAATAAAATGTTAGTATCCATGTCAAATGTATATAAGTATCTTCCAAGATAGAATGTGCCATATTCTATGTATTGACAAAGTTCATTCTTTTCAAAAAAGTAGTAACAATACAGCCCAGAGCCTGACACCTCAAGGAAATAAAACGAACATGAGCATGACTTCTGTGACGATACATACCAAAACCAAAATCTTGAGCTTTACCTCTTGCTTGGTAAAAGTATATGGCACAAGGACGCCTTCTCTGCAACAAGAGAGAATCACTCAATGTGAAACCCGCGTCGGATGGGAAAATAGATGGGAGGATGTGATATAACCAAGTCAACCGAAAGTCGGTTCTAGGTAGGTTGGACACCTTTTCGAGCATTTTCTTGGCTAATGATTTTGCTTGTGGACAATGCGATCACCATGTGAAACACTGAACAATCAACAAGAATTGCTAACTGTTGTCAAAAAGTCAAGCCTGGCCACACTTGCTTAGACAGGCAATTCCTTCTTCCAAATAATCTTCCCTGCTGATCCAAAACTCAGGTGCATCCTGCACAGGTTACCTCGAGATTCAAATATTCTTCAATGATTTCCAAACTGGTCATCAGATAAATGCTATTTCATGCTCAAAAAATCAAGTCTTCAAGCATTTTTCTTTTGGCTGTGCAGATGAGCATGCATAAGAATGAGTTAATGCATGCATGTATGTGCATGAGACAGATACACACCTTCATAATCCCAGCAAGAACTGCACCTCCAAGATACACCATGTGCTTTCTTCGTGGTGGATCCCCGATCCGCAGTCGCAGTTTCTATTCAAAAGCATGAGAAATCAATATAAAGATGAGCATCACAATTTGTTTTAGTCATTTACTTGTTTGCTGTATCTAGTTCAAAAGATCATTTGTCTTGCTCATTGGCATGAAATAGAACTAAAAAAGAGATGATGCAAAAATAGAAGATGCAACGAAGGTTACCTTTAACCCATCCTTGTTTCCCTTTAGAACAACTTCAAGATATCTATCTAAGATTTCCTTCTCCAGCCTGAATCAAAAGTAAAATCCCTACCATATGAAAGGCACAACCATACTAGAGAATGCAGCCAGGGGAATGGTTGAAGCCACGATTAAAGTATCTCAGAACAAATTTCCCCCGTACAAATTTCGAAAGTGTCTTAGAACATTTTTGTTTATACAAGAAAAATCATATTACCAACTAGGTAATCCAGGGTACATGGTGTTTCCTCCACTTAAAACTATATGCTGATAGAGCTGTAAAACATAAAGCCAATAACAAGTCAGATTTACATGAACAAAATCCCGACACCAAGAAAACTTACATATAATATAGCCCAAGGATTCAGTTTTCCATTTTTGGTAGAGGTGGGTGTTAATAACGCAAGGATTCACTCAATTATATCAATTCATTAACTCTACATTTCTGTAAATCAGTGTTGATCTCTAAATTTGAAACTCTGTGGGTACAAGCTAAAGCAACTGAAGGAGATGCCATTTTAAATGGGAATGGATGAGTACTAGAAAATAACTTCACTTATGAGTGGAGTGGATTACAGAATTTTCCTAACCCAATGCATGCGAACACCATTTTGGGCGGTTGGATCCGCCATTAGACATGCAGTTATAAAGAAGATAATAAAAGAACAACCAATATCTTGAAGAAAATTAGAACTAAAATGAGAGGAGGCACATAGACACAAAGAAAAAAGGCTGCCTAATGGTTTCAAAGAAAGAGGACGATGAGAAGCTTCATGAAAAATCCATATATTTTAACAAATTTAAAGCACAACGCTTCAGCACTTTGTTAGAATGATTTTTAGACAACTACCATCATGTGGTTGTCAATATGCATCTCCTGAATGCAGCGGAAAACCATGTCAGCCATACGATCACCTTCAACATCAATAAGTTCCTACAAAAGAAAAAATTTCTCTTACTTTTCACAATCTATGGCCTATCAAATATATCTTTGAGGCTATATGATCTAGTTCTACCACAATAATTCATAAGAACTCAAAACCTGGCCTAAAGGATGCAACATTACTCAGACAATAACTGCTTTCACGAAAGCTCTCAACAGCCAAAGGATTTGGCACACCAATTCAAAATTACACTACAATTGCAAATACCAATTGACTTTTAAACAGTCTAACACATCCAGATAATCCAGAAAACAGGTATCACAGAAATATTAATATATAGTCAATGACAATAAAGAGAACCGCGTTCTTACTGGGGTGAAAAGAGCCTCAGGGGCTTGGAATCATTCAGTGCCGACTTTAATGACTCTTCCATCTGGCAGCTGTTTTCAATAAAAATTGTCAGTATTCTAGATACAATACTTTTATTTAGAGTTTTTCTATTCTAAATACAGAGAAACAGAAATGTCAGGCCAAATCCATAAACATGCCAGAATTAACAAGTAAAATCATAAAATGACTGATAGATAACAAGGCAAATAAACAGCAAAAAGTTCTTGTCTAATTCCTGATTAAGTTTCTTGCACAAGAGTTACAGATCAAGTATTTATGATGGAAGAGGAAATGACACATTCACAAAAAGTACTTACAGTATAATTCTTAACAAGGATGGTGGTCTCAAGTCCCAGTTGATATTCCCTTTCGTAATCATAACTGCATGAAAATACAAGTAGTGTCAGATTCAATTTTATAATTAGTTTCGTAAAACCAGAAAGGAATATAAAATGCTTGCTCACCTTATGTAGCAGAGTTTCTCTTTGATTTCCCTGACGGTCTCAAAATCAGCAGTTCTATTCATAGCATACCTACAGAAAGACACCCGAAAGAAGACAACTTGATTATCAAAAGCATTATCAGTCTTATGATCTGACAAGTTTTTCTCACCAAGAATTGGTCCTCACCCTCTACGGGAGAGTAAGTCCACGAGATAGGATGTTAAGTGCCGACCCGCTACATTCATCCGCCTAGTAAGATGAGGAAATGAATAGCCATCAACAACAGGAATCTGGGAAGAAAGGCCAAAGTAATTATTCCCAAGACTTCAACTGCAGTGCTCCCACAATTGCACATCCTATACCAAATAGTGAAACTTCTCCTAAAAATAATGGTAAAAGGGTGGTTAACAGTTTACCACAGGAGTGACACCATCACCAGAGTCTATAACTAATCCAGTCAGCAGACCTGTAACAATTCAAGACAATGCTAAAGCATTGTGCAAAAAATAAAGTATAAGGTACAAAAAGTGAGAATTCATAGCTTTGAGCAAAGATTCTTGCATGTCGCAGACAAGGCTAAAATAGCTTCCATTGTCTTCAAATGACAGTAGCAGAGCTTCATGCGAAGTTGAGAATATTATACAAACACATGCATGACAAAAATTAAATATTCAATTATCTTTGTAGGTACCTTGAGCATACAAAGTTAAAACAGTCTGGATTTGAATGAAGACAGCGGAAAAGTTGTATTTTTCAAACATGATCTCAACCTGCAATCTCAAAATCAAACCCAACTTGTTTCCTAAAAATAATTTTCTTGAAAGGAAATTTCAGTCAATCACTAAACAGATAAATTGGATCACAAACCATTTTTTCACGGTTTTTGAGGGATTAAGAGGCGGGTCGGTAAGTAATATCTTACATTCTGTTGGATTAATCTGTTTACAAACAACATAGAACGTGTTCAAGACCAACAAAATAAATAAATTACATGAATTAGAGTTAAACAACATAAATTAGAAGAAAAAAGGTTTACTTTTAGTTCATCGAAAAACGCGTGATCCCAAACATGACACATATCATCCCAATTCTGCTCAATTCCATTGTTAACCGGATATGATATATCCAACTGATGTCTCAAATCAGCACATGCTTCTCCGACAACAATATCCTAACCAAATTTCAAATTTAAACAAATAAAACTCTAAGAAAATCTAGTAATGGATTTAACATAATCTTTGAATTCCAAAAGCAAAAGCAAAAATTATGAAAGATCAGCTTTTTGACCTTCAACTCTTGTTCCAAGAGAGATTCCTCGTAACGTAACAAAGGTCTGCCAACTACGCACGGGAACACCGATGTCGGAAAATTTTCTCCAGCGAAACCACATTTTACGTACTGCAATCGAATATTAAAGAGATCTAGTGAAGTCAGTGAAATATAGAAATATTTTTACGCTCAAGAAACCATTTTTTTAATTTTTGAAGGAAAAGGAGAAAAAGCGAAAATGAATTACGCCGGTGCCGTTGTCGCAAACGACGACGTTTCGGTTGTCCATAGCATAGGAGGTGGAAAGATTTGGTAGAAGCAGACCAGAGCAGAGAGGAGTGAAGCAGAGGGGCTGTCAAATTGCTCCGGCGTTGGTTTTCCCGGTAAAGTTGTTCAAAATAAACGACATCGTTTGAATCCTAAAGCCTACAACACCAGGCCCAATTCTGAGACGACCAATCTGCTTGGTTCGTGTCCCAAAAGGCTTTAATTCAGGCCCAATTCTTTACCCTATCCTCAACGACGTCGTTTCAGATCTGCCTTCGCGCCTTATACACGACCAAATTAGGGTTTGGCTGCCTCTTTGCTATCTTTATTTCATAATAATACAGAGAGCATAAAAGCCGAAGGAGACTCAGAAAGCACAGCGGCAAAAAATGGTAGAGCCAATTCTTCCACCTCATGATATCCTTATTTACTTCTTAGTTTAATGGTAATTTTTAGATTAAAAATGTCTTTTTTTAATCTGTAGGCTCCAAAACGAGGTGTGAAACTTCCGGTGGCTGCAGCTAAGAAGAAAACGGTGCCTTGACTTTGTCCATTGCTTGATTTTCATGGTTTTAAGGATTCCTTTTAATATCTCTGTTTGGGGTTGGGTGTTGTTTTTAGGATAAGGTGGTCAATCCGTTGTTTGAAAAGAGGCCGAAGCAGTTTGGGATTGGAGGGGATTTGCCACCCAAGAAGGATCTGACCCGGTTCGTTAAGTTCCCCAAAACGGTTAGGATTCAGAGGCAGAAGAGGATCCTCAAGCAGAGGCTTAAGGTTCCACCTGCTTTGAATCAGTTCACCAAGACACTCGACAAGAATCTCGGTACAAATCCAATTCGATCCTTGCTGCTAAATCAATTTAAGTTTTTACGTATTCAAATTCAATTCAATCTGTGGTTCTGTTTACGATCGTGTTTTAATGGCATAAAGTTCTGGGTTTTAAGGGAAGTTTGAGGAGGAAGCCGATAGCTGTTGTAATTTGCTAAATTTATTTTGCTTAAGGATTGCCTAATTCAATGATGTACTCTGGTAATTTTAATTTACTTGCTACTTAATGGAAACCAGTGGATCTTGTATTATTTTTGTTTTGTCTCGTGACTTTTAGAATTATAGAGGATTTGTTTCAGCATATTGTTTTGTTAGGACTTCTGCACTATAAAGTCTATTGATTTGTCTTGGATTATGTAATAAGTTTCCCATTTTTTCTTTTTTCATATGTTGCTGCAGCATCAAACTTGTTCAAGATGCTTCTCAAGTACAGGCCCGAGGATAAAGCTGCAAAGAAGGAGCGTCTCTTGAAAAAGGCTCAATCGGAGGCTGAAGGAAAGCCTGCTGAGGCTAAGAAGCCCATTGTTGTGAAATATGGTCTCAACCATGTCACCTATCTTATTGAGCAGGTATTCACTCTTTTGATAATTTGTTTGCTATGGTGGGTCCTTTCCTTGTCTCAAAGTAATTTTCCCGGCAGAACAAGGCACAGCTTGTTATTATTGCTCATGATGTGGATCCTATAGAGTTGGTCGTCTGGCTTCCAGCATTGTGCAGGAAGATGGAGATACCATACTGCATTGTGAAGGGAAAAGCACGCTTGGGAGCGGTAATTGCATGTTATATTTTACTCTCAGAGCTTTTAAAGTTGAGTTATGGATGCAAAACTAAATGTTTGTACCTTCTTGTTTGATAGATTGTTCACAAGAAATCTGCATCAGTTTTGTGCTTGACTACTGTCAAGAATGAAGATAAGTTGGAATTCAGCAGGATCTTGGAAGCTATCAAGGTGGTGTAAAGTTTCAATCTGCTGTATATTTACCCTCCCTTTGAATTTCTGGATGGTCTGATTTCATTTTGAGATTCTTTTTACTTGTTACAGGCCAACTTTAACGACAAGTATGATGAGTATAGGAAGAAATGGGGTGGTGGCATCATGGGTTCCAAATCCCAGGCGAAAACCAAGGCCAAAGAGAAGCTACTTGCAAAGGAAGCTGCCCAGAGGATGACCTAAGAGCTAATGCAAAATTCAATTTCCATTACTTAGGATATTATCATCCGAAGCTATCAATCTCTTTCATTTTTGGTTAATTTAAAAGTAGTTAATGGCAAAGCAGAGTGTTTCTTTTCTTTAAAGGCAGGTTATAATTGAATTTTTCTGGTAATGTTGTTTGATGCTGAGTGGCTTTTTTCATACTTGAAACTGCCTCCTTTATTCATGAACTGTTTAGGATTAGACTTAAATGCATGTGGCCCATCATTTAATCATTTAATTGCAGCTCAATCATGGTGTTGTAATATAACTTTGCTTCCTTTTCACTTTGACCCACCAGATGAGCTTAAAGCTATGGCTTTGCACTGATCTTGTGAATTTGGTGAAAACCATGATAAACCAACAGCTAAGACTTGATAAGGAAGAACTTTGTTGTGCTGGAGATTCTTTATCAACTCTGTTTCTTCTTTATAGTTCCCTCTAGAACCTTATACCTTCAGAATATAACCAGCTGATTTAATTCTTTTGACATTGTTGAAAGTAGATCTACAATCGTCTGCATGACTTTTGTTTAATTTTTAATACGATAAATTGTGTTTTATTAAATACGAATATGATTTGATTAATTGTCGGATCTAATTGAAAGTCAATTTTGGAATCGATTTTGGGCTAAGGATTCTTGATTTTCAGTTTTGTTGTCTGCCTTTCTGTCCTGTCAACATTGCTAACGAAAGAGAGGCAGTTCTATATCAACTTAACACATCTAAGTGGACAGGTTTCATATCAATACCGCGAGGGACCACTCCACTCAGCCTATTGCTGTCTTTTACACCTTTTTCTTTTCTTTTCTCCTTTAAATCACCAGATCCCAAAATTTTCTTTATTCATTAATTAATTAATGAAATACAAAATAATGCAATCTAACTATGAAAAATAGTTGAAATGTCAGTTCTACTTACTAAAAATGAAAAAGCAAAATTAATACCACTTCTTTTAGGATTGACAAATTATACATATGTTGAATTTATTTTGTGTGAATATATAGAATACGAAAATTATTATATCATAATTAACGTAGATATATCTGTTTTGTGTAAATTATAGGTATTTTCATCCGTTTTAACGGTCTTAAATTAATTTATTCGGGACTTAGGTGTAGTTAAGGCTTTTCACTCATCTCAAAAAGTGTGTTTAGTAAATATTGAACCCGAAAGTTCTTCCCACAAAATCAGTCTGCGTTGCTAATTGAGTCACAACCCATGGGTATAATTAATGTGGATATATCCAACACACCCAATTTTTCTTTTTTGGTTACAAAGAGAATCATTTAGGATTATAAAGATTACTATCCAATATACTAAAGTTTTTAGATTCTACAAGTAGGATTAAAATAATGATACATAATTTTTTTAGGATATATTAAAAATGATTATTATCTAATGCACTATAAGTAGAATTTTTAGATTTTACCAGCAGTGTTAGGATGATAATACATACCCCATTTTATTTTATTTTTATTTTTTAATATTTTTAAAAAGTATGTGTCATTATTCTAACCCCGTTTGTAGAGTCTAAAAACTCCATTGATAGATTATTGAATAATAATTCTATTAAAAATAAAAATAAATAAAAAATGGAGTATGTTTTTCTATCTTAATGCTATTTTTGGAATAAAACTCTACTGATAATGTATTGGATAATAATCCATAAATTTAATACAAAAATTAAAAAGTTTGAGGGAATTCTACACCTCATGCATCTACCATCAAAAAAGATTTCAAGAGTTTTAGAGTCTTTTTTTTTTGACAAAGATACAAAAAGGAAGAGGATTCAATCTTTGGACCAAATCTCTTATAAGGAGAAGTAACAACTATTAGGTACCAATGTTTATTGAATTGAGTGAAAAAAGTTCGGTGCCCCTTAAGTAAAGTCTTGAGTTCGAGTATTGTGAATGAAGAAAATAGTATTGTGAGAGTTTCCCGTATTGGGTTCAATTGTAGCTTTATTTCGAATTAATCAATGCTCAAAGTAGTCTTCAAATACTAAAAGGTTTCGACAAAAAAAAAAAAAACAAAAACCAATTGTTAGGTCAATACCTGTTAATGTTTTGGAGTTTTTCATAAACACAACTAGCTCTCATCCTCCTTTAACCAATGCATCCGCACAAAAGTTTTTTTTTTTCTTTCTAAAGACATGTTGAATTATGCACTTTCACGACCTATCCATGAGCTTCTGTATATTGCCAATAATGTAACCAAATCGATTGATGGCTCAACCGATAAAATCTAACCTAAAGAATTGGTTCAGTAGCATAAGATTTTATTGAGTTATTGAGTGAAAACGATTTATAACGAAAAATCTCTTATTCAAATCCTCACTAAATTAAATTTTCTTGTCAAATATTTTAGTTTTTGCTAAATTAATATTGGACTCCCAGTGGAGTTTTTTAATTTCACAAGCTAGATTAGGATTATGACACGTGTTTTATTTTATTTATTTTTTAAATATTTTTAAAGGTTCAATTTTATTTATTTTTTATTTTTTTAATATTTTTAAAGGACATGAACCATTATTCTAATATCATTTATAAAGTTAAAAAATTTCACGAATAGTGATTGGGATAATAATGCAATAATATATACCTAAGCTACTTTCTTTTTCTATCCAAAGGAAGAAAATTAGTAATTTTTTTAAATTACCTTTTTTTCCTTTTTTTTTTAATCCTGAAATGTATGCTATATGTAATTTCCTCTTGCTTCAAGGTCTCTGTCTGCCAAAACAAAATATCAAAGTTTTTGTTTCTTCTGATCAAAATCAGGGCCCCAGCTTTCAAATTCAGAAACCCTAGCAATTCCTCTCTCTCTCGCTTTCTGCAAAATCATTCTCTCTTGAAACCTTTCTCTCTCTGCGTCGTTTTTTTCAGTACCTTAAACGCTGCTGTCTCTGCTCCGATTTCCTCCTTTCAGATTCTCTCAATCTTCATATTCTCGATGGCTGACGGAAAATTTGATCTACCTGATGATTTACTTCCCTCCAAAACCGCCTCTGATCACCCCTCGCTCCAAGGTATTCTACATTTCCTTTTTTCTTTTCAATTTATTTACAATTTTCCTACCCTCATTTTTCTTCAATTTTAAACTTTTTCCATGCCAATTGTATTGATTTACAATGCCGATTTAATTTGTACATTTTCTTAAATCAATGTTTTCTTTTGAGATGATTGGATGACTGCAGAGAGATTCAAGAAGCAGAAGAATGAGTACCTGTGATATCTTTATTCGATTTTTAATAGTTCAATTTAATTTATTAGTCCTAAAATTTGCCCCTAACATCTTTCTCAAATTTTTTTAAAACCTTTTAGTTCTTTTTATAGTAATTTAAAGGTTTTCGCCATAAAAGAAAAAATAAAAGAAATTTACGATTGTTTCTTTGTAAAATTGTGTTAGCTGAGCAGAGACCTTCCTTTTCAAATGCACCATTGATTGGAGAAAAAATCATTTTCTTATAAAAAAAAAAGAAAGTTACTTTAGTTGCTTCACATGATTTTTGGAAAATTTTAACTCAACGCAAGATTTCAAATGGTGTAGTACTACAGTACTTTTTTCATCTAATTATTTGGAAAGGTTCAATCCAATTAAAGATTCAGTTGTTCCATTGAAGAAAATTGGAAGATCAATTTGCAACCATTTGATAAAACAAGCCTGAAACTTGGGGTTTGAACTTTGAAAGGAGCTTTCTTCCATTTTCACTTATGTATTTAGTACTTATTTCTGTTGTTGTTATGTGTGAAGCTTGGGATGGGAACTTGGAGGAGAAAGGACTCACGGGGCTACTTGATGACACCAAAGGTATTAATATTTGTCTTATGTTGAAATTTTGTAGTGTTAAAAACCTGAGCGGCTCTTTTCTTGTAAAATTTACTATTTCTTTTTCCGTGGCCTAATTGATCAAGCTACTTCAGAGAGCAGCATACCTCTATCTCCACAATGGCTTTATGCTAGAACAACTGATGCTAAGACATTAGCTGCTGGCGCTTCTGGGGTATGGACCTTTAATTTCTCTTATTACATGTTTTTAGAGTACTTAGTTTCATTGCCATATGAGGGTTTGATGTGTTTGTTTCTAGTTTTATTCACCTTTATGTAGTGAAACTATGGATAAATAGTATATCTGATCACATGAAAATTAGGTAGATTGAATTTGAAGAAATTTGAATAATTTTCATTATTTCATATTGATAATGAAATTATATTTGACTTTTTCTTGTGACTATTTTTTCTTTTTTGGTTTGTCTATTGTCTATTGTCTATTGTTTCTGTGCTATAATTTGTTTACTCTTAACAGGATGTAAAAGCGCCAAATTTGTTGTCCTGTGGAACCTCTGGTGATCCTAATCTGAAAGATAGTTGGCGTTTAGATGGGTCTCAGGACAAGAAAGACTGGAGGAGGACTGCACCAGATCTTGAAAGCAGTCACCGCTGGCGTGAAGAGGAGAGAGAAACAAGTTTACTTGGTCGAAGAGATCGCAGAAAAGAAGACCGTCGTGCTGATTTTACTTCAATGAGGGATGTTCCTGAAAAAAAGTCCTTGTCGTCTTCAGAGCGACGGCATGATGGTAGCAGTCGTAGTTCAGGGCATGAATCTCGAAGAGACAATAAGTGGTCTTCGAGATGGGGTCCTGAAGACAAAGAAAAGGATTCTCGAACTGAGAAAAAGACAGATGGTGAGAAGGAAGATGCCCTTTCTGACAAACTAGCTTTTGTCAGTGGGGGCCGCATAGCTTCTGAGCGTGAGAATGATTCTCGTGATAAATGGAGGCCACGGCATCGTTTGGAAGTTCATGCTGGTGGCTCCACTACTTACTGCGGTGCTCCAGGATTTGGTTCAGAGAGGGCACGAGTTGAGGGATCAAATGTGCGATTTGCAGCAGGACGAGGAAGGGCAAATGCTAATGGAAGCCTACAAATTGGAAGGGAACCATCTGCTTCTGTTATTGGATCTCTTCCTGTGGACAGAAACAAGACTTTTAATGCATATTGCTACCCAAGGGGAAAACTCCTTGATATTTACCGCAAGCAAAAGACTGCTCCAAATTTTGAAACCCTACCAGACGAGATGGATCATTTATCACCAATAACACAAAAAGAAACTGACGAGCCTTTGGCTTTTGTTCCTCCTGATGCAGAGGAAGAGGTATGAAAATTCTTATCTGCTTTGTAGGAGAAAAATCTACTCATCTTTATCCTTGTATTTCGTTGCCTCAAATTTGCGTTTGTGGTTCTTGCAGGCTGTCCTTGGAGATATATGGAAAGGAAAAACCACGAGCAGTGGAGTGTGCTACAGCTCATTTAGGGAAAAAGGTAGGGGATCAAATGACAGCATTGCTTCTAGTGTTTCATTCATGTTCAAACTTACCCAGTAAATAATTAGATATCTTTGAAATGCTGAGTTTTTTTGTCATCCTAATCCAGGTCTTACTGATGTGACTTCAGGTGAAGGGAAACAAAGTTTCTCAGTTAACAGGGAGGATAGTGTTGAATCTGGTGAGAAGGCTGCTGTAAACAATAATTATCAAAGGAATCATGTTGAGACATTTTATGTGTCAGATTCGCGGATGATTATGACGAAGGGTAGACAACTTTTAGTATTAGTTGTTGACTATCAGCAGTTCAATGAGAATATATTCATGATTTGTTCTGCTTGTCATTGCAGAAATAAAAAGTTCAACAGAAGGTGAACAGACATGTGTGGCACCATCTGGTATGGATGAAACCAATGGTTTGATGTTGGATAGCGAGATTGGTGGGTCCATAAATGATGTGGATGAATTAACTTTTGTTAACCGACAACTGGCTGATATGAAAATGCAAAAGCACCCTAAGTTGGAGGATGATGAATCATCCATGCAATTTGGAGTGGGTAGCGAGCTTCCTGAAGACTCAAGTTCTCTATTTGATTTTCATTCACTTCAGCCTACTCTAGGTAGTAACCAGATAAATCTTAAGGGCAATAATGAGGCGCATTCACTGGAAAATGTTACCCCTCCTGAGGATTTGAGTTTGTGCTATCTTGATCCCCAGGGGCTAATTCAGGGACCATATCTGGGGATTGACATAATTATGTGGTTTCGGCAAGGTTATTTTGGTACAGACTTACCTGTTCGATTGGCAGATGCACCGGATGGATCTCCTTTCCAAGAACTTGGTGAAGTCATGCCACACCTAAGAATGAATTCTGGTTCTGAATCCGATGTTGGGACAGTTAATAGAATGCAAATACCTGATTTTTTTGAAGGGAGTTTGGAAGAGACCAGATATTCTTCTGCTTCTGCTCCTGAGTTCAAGGGGTCTACCATTGGAAACGAGCAGCAGTGGACTTTGTCTGCTTTTGAGACTTCTGGTACTGATTTGCAGTTAAGAGGACCTAATCAAAGTTATCATTCTGAGCATCAGTTTTCTGAAGATCAAAGCCTCCATAAATTTGCTGATCAAGAACAGGGTAAGTTTAATGGGTTGGACCTACTGTTGATTTTGTTATTTATTGTGTTTGTTAATGATGCCTGCCTTTCCTCCTGTGTGATACAGAAATTAGTCTTCCTGAAGGGCTCGGAATGGCTGTTGATGACCCTTTGAAAGTTTCTGGTGACAGTCAAGGTTCTTCTGTCAATCCTGTAAGCCATTTTTCCATTGCAAATGAATTTTCAAAAGCCAATGTACATTCTCATCGAGATGATGAGTTGCATCCTTTTGGGTTGTTGATGTCTGAGTTGAGAAGCACCTCTCATTTGAAGCATTCTCAATCATCTAACATGGCTTCCAGCATAGGTGATAGAGGGCAGTTTTTAGATCCTTTACTTGATAGAGAGTCCAATTTTGCTGGTCAGGGTGTTGTTGGCACAGTGGCTGAACAAACTTCTTTTCCAGAGGCTTGGCATGATGATTATAGAAGAAATGCTTTGCCTAGCCCTAACATTCATTTAGCCACTACTGGTGCTCAGCCCTCATCATACAGGGAGCAAGAATACAATGGGTTTGACATGATACAGCAGCAAATGCCACAAAAGTTGCCCAATGAACCACTTCAAGAGCCAAATCATTTCTTTCATCCATTTCAGCAATCAGCTGGATTTGATGTGGAGCAAATTCAAGGTTTTGATTTTATACAGAGCAAGAGTCTCAATCACCCGCAATCAATTCATCATTCAGCTTCACATATTGAACATCTTATGGAACTTCAGTTTCAACAGCAGCGGCAGTTGGAACTTCAGCGACAGCAGCAGCTTCGTCACCACCAAATGAAATTTTTACAGCAGCAGCAACAACAACAACAACAACAACATCTACAGCAGCAGCTTTCTCAATCTCAACAGTTACTTCTTGATCAATTGCTGCAGCATCAGATGTCTGATCTTGGTTATGGTCAGCACATATTTGATGCTGCTAGAGACAACATATTTGATCAGGTTCAGTTAAGAAGGCATCTCCTGAGTGAATTGCAGCAGAATTCTCATGCTTTAAGGCACCTGGATCCATCACTGGAGCAGATCATCCAAGCAAAGATTAACCAGAGTGCACTCCAAGGGCAACAGGCTGATTTTTTGGATTTCATGTCACAAACGAAGTATGGCAATATGCCTCCTTCAGAGAATCAGCTTCATCTTCAACAAGAACAGTTCCAAGTGCAGCAATTGGATCCATCACTGGAGCAGATCATCCAAGCAAAGATTAACCAGAGTGCACTCCAAGGGCAACAGGCTGATTTTTTGGATTTCATGTCACAAACGAAGTATGGCAATATGCCTCATTCAGAGAATCAGCTTCGTGTTCAACAAGAACAGTTCCAAGTGCAGCAATTATCTATGGCACTGAGGCAACAATTAGGAATGGAGGGGGATAGACAAATCGCTGGGTCATGGTCTGTAGATGAAGTTGATCAGTTTGTTGGGAATCCTAGTAGTCATCACCAGGCTCAATCAGTGGGGTTGAATGCTTTGGATCTTTACCAACAGAGGTTTTCTTCTCTTGATGAGCAATTCATCAATCTTAAACGGAATCATGCTTTGCAGGAGCAACAGCAGCGAGGGATTTTTGACTCAAGCCCTACAGCATTTGGCAGGTCGACTCTCCCTGCAGTTGCTCCTCTGATGAAAGTAGACAACATAAATTCTCTAGATCTAGCTGAACATCTCTATACGCACTCCAATAACCAAGTGGGTCCTTTTTCTTCTGGTAATCACTCCCGTAGACAACAAATTTCTGGTGATGTGTATGTTTCTCATCCAGATGCAATAGAAAACTACCACTTGAGGAAAAATGGGCACATAGAAAATAGTTGGACTGAAAAGCAGATACAACAATTACATCTTGAAGCAGAGTTGCAGAGAAGGGAGTCTGACGTTGATTCAAGTGCTTGGGCAGCGGCTGCAGGAGTTCATGAATACACTAAGAAAGCTTTAATGGACCTTCTTCACCCAAAATTGGGTATTCAAACACAGTCATCGGAAGCAGAATATCAACTTCCCACTTCATCTTCCGGAGGACAGGAAACCTTTTGGCCTGGTTCTGAGCAACAAACTTCCAATTTTCCTTTTAATCATTTCCCAAATCAGGAAGTTCATTTGAACAACTTGATTATGGAAGGCCCTCAAAATTCCAATTCAAGCTTCTTGTTGAAAGATCATTTGTTTGGGGTTGCTGTGAGTGATTGTGTCAACCATACGGTTAATTGTGAAAGGTCGCCTCTTAAAGCTAGTTCTGGCTCATTTGCAGAGGAGCAGTCGTTCTTGTTGGGAGTTGAAGATCCTTCTTGTAGTAGTTATGCAGATTCTAGCTTGATGGGAAAATCAGCTGTGGATAAGGAATTAACTGAGCTGGATAGAAAGGACAAGAAAAATGGATTGAAAGGCATGAATTCTAGGAGTGGCTCTGTGTCAGGGTCTGAGGACAATATGTTAGAGCAGGGAGAGACTGCCTTGGACTTTGGCGAGCTACAAAGTAGTATGCATAGCCGACATAATTCTCTTAGAACTGGTAATCTGTCAAAACTTCTGTTTTTATTTACGGTAAATGCTGCCTTTTATTTGAATTAAATCGTAAAGGATAAATGGTGCAGGTGGTAATGGCAGGTTGTACAGTTATGAAATTGGATTAGATAAACCAGCTGGAGAAGATGCTTCTAATGATAGGTGAGGTTATTTTCTATATGGTTTAAATAAGAGATAAATATTTAATTTCCATAACATCCTGACCAAAGCTTGGTTGGTGCTTCTGTGTACTGCCAGAATGAGTCAATGTTGGAGCTTGTATTGTTAATTTTTATTGTTATGTGTTATTACTTTGATGATTTAGACAGCTATGATACACTTATCTCATAATGCTGAGCTCTCTCTCTCTCTCTCCCCCCATTTCATTTGACATGACTGTCCATCTCTGCTTGTGCCCATGGCTTTTTGGTTGTTAACTTAAAGTTTTAACTATTGAACTTCTTTTGCGAAGCCATCTAAAGTTTCTTCTGTTATTGATAGGTTACTTTCAATGTTGCCGAAAAAGCTGGACAAATTTTCACAGAAATGCCCACCTGTGCCACGGGTTTTATCATCCCAGTATGTTTTCTCTGATCAAACCTCAGGGGCTTTTGTCAAGCCAAAAAGTTCCACAAGCCTTGCAACTTCTGATGGTATGATTTTTACTTTTCTCATTCTTTAATTATTGAAAAGATTAACAAAGAAAAAGAAACTATATACCTTCACTTGCATATATTGGTAAACAAATCATGTGTTTCATTTACTTTATTCAGAAGGAAAACAGGAGGCTGTGGCGAATCTAGGTGCAGTGAGGACTGTAGAAACAGAGGCAGCTGCCAAGAAAGTTGTGCGGTTCAGAAGGACCTCATCTTGCAATGATGCTGCAGTGTCAGAAGCATCATTCATTGACATTCTTAAGAAGCCAATTGTGACAGAGGCAGCGAACGGCGCTGCTCTGGAACCACCCGATGGCGTTTCACAAGCAGGAGGAAGTGGCAAGAAAAAGGGGAAGAAAGGAAGACAGATCGATCCTGCCCTACTCGGTTTCAAGGTCACAAGCAACCGCATAATGATGGGTGAGATCCAACGTCTTGACGATTAACCACCTCGTGTACACTTACCATGTATATTTCCTGTAAAGTTTATAGATAAGTTGTGTACAGCATATTGAGAAGCATAGGTAATTAATTGATTTTTTTTCAATAATAAAGCTCTTTTGGTTTTAAGAAGTGTAATTTATCTAACTCATTGTTTACTTCTTGTTTGCCCCATCCAAAACAAAACAAAAGAAAAGAAAAGTAAATGCTCAAGAGGTTTAAGAAGCAAGAGAGCGCTGTTATACAATCTAACAAGCCATGTAACTTCTAATTGAACATTTACTAAAGCAAACAAGTTAAAACATGATACTAACATTTCATCATTTTTACAAAACCTCCAAATAAACAAACCAAATCCAATTGTGTTAAAGATGACAGCTTTTTTGAAACATTTCATCAAACACTCTCTGGGAATGAGCAAAGTACCCATCAGAAACTATAGCAGCCAGAAGTGAGTTACATAACTCAGCTCCAAGTTCTGCACTCAACGTGTTAACTTCATTCAAACCCCAAAACGCCTTGTGGGTTTTTTTCCTTTGATCAAAGAGCTAACTATAAAGCGTCAAACCGAAGAATCAAGAGAGTTTGTTTTGTTTAATGTAATAATATTCACAAGAAACTTTTTTTTGTTTTTCTTTTTCATTGATGCTAATTTCTATACAAACTTCTACGTTTGTACACCCATGTAAACATTACAGTATTACACTGTACAGATGTTACTTAACACCGGATATAATGAAAGATGAACAAATACCAGCAGGAGCTTTTACAGTATGGTGACTGGCTAATGCATTTTCTTTTCCTTTACAGTATCAGGACATTGGTAACTAAGCAAGGGAGACGGTAATTTACAAGGTTTTCTTTTCTTGCTCCCCATGTATATCTTTTGAGTTGATATCTGATATTCATGTACAAATACTACTTAAAAGAGGACTATACAGGGAGTGAATCAAGAGTATGATCTGATTAACTTGAAATTCTGAAAAGTTCGTGCTTTGAATAGGTATCCGAAGAAATGACCCATTGTTGTCTCCTGATGAGGTTGTTTTGGTGCAAGACCGGAGTTATGTTTCACCTGCAGTACAGTCTGTCCAATCTGTCTACGGATAGAATCAATGATCTTGGGATCGACAGGATTTCCTGTCACGTCTGTAACATAGAAGGTGTCCTTGGCCTTGCCACCTTTTGTTGAAATTAATGCTCTCTTGATGCACAGGCTGTTTTCCCGGAATATCCGGGTGATGTCAGACAGGAGTCCAAGTCTGTCTTCTGTGCACAATTCTAGCTCTAGCCCCTGTACCATGAAATGATGCAGGGTATTATATCATGAGTCTAAGCATGCTTACCATAATCAAGTTTTTGTGTGTGTGTATAATGAATGTGTGCATGTGGGCTGGCGGAGAGCTGGTTTCCTATACCTCAGATGCTCTCCTCTCAATGGCTGCTTCAAGACATTGTATAAGGCGGACACGCTCAGCTTCTGAGCTAATGGGGAGCCCATCTACATGTCGAATATAGAATTCCTACAACCAAACAGAAAATTTCTGCTTTATAAGAAGGAGAAAAAAAACGTTAATGTCATTACACAGTTCAGTCTGCACACTTCTAAGCACATTAACTTGTGCTCAACTGAGTAGAATTCCAACACAAAAATGGATTACAACATCCTCATCAACTTACACTAGTGGTTTCAGTAGCATCAACTTGTCAAGTTGGTAAAGTTGATCAGTATAATATTAGTGGCTAATAGGATTGCAATAACATTAAAGATGATCCAATTTGTCAAAATCGGTTTGCTCATGTCGTTTTATCAGCTACTTAACTAAAGCTTTCTCACCTGATAAGCTTCCATCCTTCCTGTGCTGACCATTCCATGGAAAACAACATATTGCATGTCTGTAAGAGTGCAGACTATATCAAACAATAGTTTCGGCCGATCTTTTGAACTCATGGTAATAACAGTGTAATCTTTCTCAATATTCAACAGAGTGACTTGGGGTCTTGAGCTTCCCTCCTCTACCGCCCTTACTCCTGTCCTCTCAGCCCTTTCATAGTCCCTATCTGCAAACATGATTTGATGCAATCTTCTCTCCCTATGCATAACACCTGGAGCTGAAAGCATTGTTTTTGCAGTTTTCAAGTCATCACTTCCTCTGAGAACATTACAAAGTAATTCCTTTATTGTTGAGAGACGTGTCGGATCACTGATTGCACAGCCTGTTGAATCATCTGTCACATGAACTACAGCTGCAGCCCTAGCATTATGGGTCCATATCTCAGCATTTACAACATTGCAATGGAGGTCTGCAAGAACTGCACATACTTCAGATAATAGACCAGGCCTATCAGTGCCAGCAAGTTCAATTGATGTATGCTCTTCTGAAGGCATTACCCCTACGGAGCCTCTTCGCGAAGGTACATAGCCGGCACTAGTTTCAATTCTCTGTAAATTAGGGAGAAATATGAAAATTGTCAAATAAAAAGTTTTGTCAAACATTTATGGTTCACAAAGAAACAAATAATAGATGACAGAAGAAAGGCAGTGGTTGAACATTGAACGCTAAGGAAGAGTTTTCCTTGCCAAAATGTTGAAATATGCAAGGTCAAGAGTTTTAATCTATTATATTGCAATTCAACAAAAAGTAGAGAAAATTAAAATCTGTGAAGAGGTTAAAAGATCACCATGACGCTAAGTTCTTACCTTTTGAATATAGTCAATAACTTCCTTATCTCTGACTTGTTGCCACCATTATCAACAACATTAAAGACTGAAACATGGCAACATATTAAAAGAAATTAAGATCGGTAACAGGTTAACCTTGGATTTTATATTCAATTTGAGCAGTTTTAAGGAAAAACATTACCATCCATAAACCATCCTCCATCAGACGATATGTATGCTTTTGTTATTGTAAGATTCATATCAGTCAGCACTTGGATAACTTCCAAGAGAATTCCATGCTTGTTGACACTGTCAACCTGAGCAGAAAATTCAAATTTAACTCATAAGATATCTTGAACAAATAAACAAACAAAAAAAATGTGAAGCACCCATTCGACCAACTGAAATGACCTCACTAACAGTTGGAGCATTCCTATTGACTATGTTAGCTCAAACAACATCTCAAAGGCCCAAAATCCACATCCTAATGCATATGATTAACTTGAGAGAAACAGGGATCTATGGAACTAATTGGCCACATATGATCTAATTGCAGTAAAGCCAGAGCCTAAACAGAAACTCAGCAAGCCATGAACCTTACCTGGATAACAGTGGCATCCTCACTAGCGTTATTGTCAATCACAACTCTGCAACAACAAAACCATACATCTCAAACTAACTCTACTTTTTCCCAATCCCAAAAATTTAATAATAATGAAATGATAAAAGTAAAATAAAAATCCATAAAGAAAACATGTCCAACATGCCTCATTTTTGTAAGAAAGTCCAATTGGCTTACTTGATTTGAGATTCGAAAGGAAAAATTGGAACTCTAATTGGTTGCCATGAAAACTAAAAAAAGAAAAGGAAAAGCTAATTTAAGAAGAAGAAAAGAAAACTTTGCTTCAATTTCCAATAAAAATTCTCGTCAGCCAAAAGAAGTAGGAAAGAAAAAAAATATCAGAAAATGAAACCAAAACAAAAACATCAAACAGTAGCAATTAAAAGGATAACTTGCAGAAACTGCAAAAATTATTCTCTGAAAAAGAAGTAAAAATAGAAAATTTGACGGACCCTTCAACACATTCAAATGAAAATTCCACTACTGCATCAAAAACCCAAACACCCTGAAACAAATTCCACGAAACAAGTTACCTGGGCTGGTTCACCCTCCTGATAAGCTTAGCATATTCATCATCCATTTCTGCAAAAGAAAAATCCAACTTTCTCCGAACTAAAAACCACCCACGAAAATTAAAAAAAAAAAAACCAACTTTTCCAAGGAATAATTGATGACTCACAATCCCAGAACTCAGAATTCTCCAAAGAAAACACTGTACAAAACTGAAAAGAATGGCTCTTCCAATATTCAAGGAAAACAACAGAGAAACAGAAAGTAAAGTAGGATCTTACTTACTTAATTAATTAATTAAAAGTTGAAAGATAAAAATGGAAAAAAAAAAAAGAAATCGTTGTCTTTGTCTACGAGGATGCAATTTTGGTGACGTGGAAATAAGTGATTGGCTGGGAGGGGCGGTTGATTGCTGCCCGTGGTCAAGCCCGTGCTTGCTGACGAGTGTCGAACTTCTGACAGGTTTTTATTTACTGTCCATTTTTTTAACTGTCGTGTCGTGAATCTACTGAAATAGTGATCAATCTCTTCTCTTGTAAAAAAAAAAAAAAGAAATAGTGATCAATTTTTGCGGCGCGCGGGGATTAACGGGAGCATGTGAGGAGAAAGTACGGAGGGTGACGTGGCAAATTTTCAAGTGGCTAATACAGTTTGGTCGCAGATTTTGCCGGTGTTCTTGGCGGCAACGTATCACACGTTATTTCAATGTTTAACCGTCTTCTGTTTTTTTTTTCCTTTTGGTTTCCCCAAATTACCCCTTTCTTTCGGTTAGAATTACCAACGAATTTTTTTATCTTTTCTAAAAAAGGTAATTTTTTATCTGTCTTTTTCTAGTAATTTTCTTCATAATTGTTCAATAAAAGTGATTGAGACACTACTTGGTACTTGCTGATCATTTTCATTACTCCGTGAATTAGATTATAAAAGAGAAAAGCTAAAAATCAAATATATATTTTTCACAAATTGATATATTTATAAATGGCAACCCGCTAATCTGGTTACAGGTAGAGTTCAAAAAATTTCAGTTTAACAAATAAAAATTAAAAAAATCACCACTAAATTACAATCCAAAATGATTTAAATTAATGTGAAAATTTAAAATTTAAACTTATGATATATATTCTCACGTTACGCACCAAATGCATTCAATTTCAAATCGAATAAAGAATAAAATGTCATTAGACATAAATATGAAACTTACCCTCAATAAAAAGCATTCTTTTTATAATTTATTGATATAAACATATTACGTAGATAGATGTTTCTAATTAACATATTTATTTAAAATTAAAAAATGAAAAAAAAAAAAAACAAGTAGTAGAAAATAGATAGAACTGCTTATGTATCTTATCCAAGAATGCATAAATAGATAGATAGAGGTGTAAGTTCAGTGATAAACAAGTAGTAAACGTGGAGTTCCGTGGACGACAACATGTAAGATACGGAAAACTTGCTCTCATTTTTATCTATTTGTCTCCATTTGCTACAAACCTAACACATCAATTCATACTTGGACTACATGCATGCACCGTAATTATTATGAACCCACTTTTAATTGGTTTTCCGTCCACAATTTGAAAAGTCAAACCACAGCAAACTTAACTATCTTTGCTGTTAATCATGCCCTTTAGAATCCTGTTCGCTGGAGTGCACGTCCTGAGATTGAAATCTCGCATTCTGTATTACATCAGCATGTGTATTTTTTTAATCCGAATTGATGCGTTATCTGTGATATATGCGTGCGTGTTGTACAATAATAGAAAAAGTTTATTATCCTAAATAGCATCTTAACATGTTTATTATGTTACATATATTTACATATACTTTAAACATGTAATTTAAATATTAATTTACATATTTATTCACACATTTAAATACTTAAAACTAATTGATGCAATACACGAATTATAAGCTAATCAAAACATGAAATGAAAGTTAACTGCTGGCGCAGAAACGATAACAAAGAACCTAGTTTTTTTTATATATAGAGAGGCATTCATGTAGTATTCATTGAATGTGAGAGAGTTTGTGTAACTTTAAATTTAAAACTTTAGGAAAAATATACTTTTGCCCCATTATTGCCTAACCCTAAGTGATGGGATGCCTAACATCTTTTCATATATAATTTGTTTGCACGGAGTTTGGTTTACTTTAAAGTTTAAATTTCAACACATGTAATACTTTTTATTTTAAATTGCAACTTTTATAATTTTGAAATATATGATCTAATTGCAAGATAATGATGAAGATAGGTCCAAACATAACAATTAATATTTTAGCCATTGGAAGCAAGCAAGAGGCAATGTTTTGAACAACAGGAGTTGCATCAGCTGGAGATCAGATAATTTATTATTTATTTGCAAGTGGACGCATAATTTGGAAAGTTAGGCAAGAAAAATTCCCCATGTCAATGCATTCACAAACCAAAGATCCTCTCTTTATAAAAAAAAAAAAGCAATATAGCTGGTGGGAATAAATAAAGTAGGGTTTTTTGGATACTAATTAAGGAAGATGAAGAATTGGATAGTTAGGGAAAAGAGCCGCCCAAGGGACCCTTATGCTTATTCATTTGTGTATGTATTTCATGTTTGTGTTGTATCAAATTTTATTTGTATCATATAAATCATGAAAGTTTTTTGTTAAAATTTGTGCAATACACACAAATATAATATTTTTTTAGCTTTTGTTAAATCATATATAATTTTTTATTAAATTTTAATCAGTGCTATTTTTGTATTTTTTTGTATAATATTATTTTATCATGTTTAAAATTATTAAGTCTTTTCTCTCCCTAAGAAGACAAATTGATAGACATATATGTGAAATATATTGTAAGATCTTCTCAGTTACCTATGAAACAGAAATGGAACCAAACATGGGTCCCAAAACCTTGATGGTGGGAATAATATAGAGCCATGTCGACGTTGTGAAGCTGGCAGAGGTTCTTGCAACATTGCATGTGTGAATTTAGAGCTAAATCTGATTGTGACACTGACATGGCCACTACACTTTTCTTTTCATCTATTGATTAGATATTTTGGTGAGGTGTCGGAGTAAAATTGTTATCTTAATAACAATGTTCTTGCATCGCACACTTGTCTTGGTGGGGAGGAATTATTGTCCAATTGACATTTCAATTTGCGGACATAAAGATGTTGTTCGTTAATCAGTCTCGAATAATCTGATTTTGGGTTCCATACGCAAAGCACCATCTCTTTCTTTATGTAATGATTGGAGGAATTAATCAGGTTTAAAATTTAAAGTTTACGAGACATAAAAACAAAAATGATATAAGGTGAAATTTACATATAATTATTATATGAAAAAATTATAAAAAAAACATTGTGTTTAATGTATTAACATAAATTTTGATAATTTTTTTTTTCATATTTTATTCAATACATAACACAAACGTAAATTACATATACAAATTATCATATACGGATATAAACTATACTCTATTCATAGATGATCATTTGAAAACGCTAGAAAGTAGCCATGCCCATGAATGAATACTGCACTAAGACCAAGGCAACTTCAAAGTTGAAAGGCTTCTTCTCATCATCACAGTACTTTGTCTTGGTTGAAAGCTAGTGATCGATAGGGTTTTGTGCTTTTATTGTCTCACTGCAGAATGACTTTGTTGCACTGGCTAGCTTGTGGCAGGAATTACCGTAACAGAGTTTGAGCTCTGATAAGCATTTAATTTAAAATGAATTGATAATAGAAGATATCGAATTGAAAGAAACAACATAATTTTAACAGAAATTTTGGTCAAAACACTGATATATATATATATATATTATATATATCCACACACGTGTGCTCATGATAAGACAGCAGCCTAGCAAGCTATGATCAAGAAAGAAGCTGGGTTTTTTTTGGTTACGCATGAAAGAAGCTAGTTAGCCCTTTACATACATTTAGAAACATGTGAAGGCAGAATCTAAAAATTGTAAGCTAGATTCAGATATATCATCACCTTCAAGAATACCCAAAGTTGAGATGATGCCTACCAGCTGTAGAAAGTTGAGTCAACCAATGAGTTGCTTGGTCCCCTCTTTGGATAGATAGTCCAACGTTTGATTTAATTGGATAATCCAATCCTCGTTGATTCCTTCTGTGAGTGGTGGAAACTAGTTAGTCTTTTGTCTGATAATCTCAGCCACCATAAAAAATGTAACATAACTTTTGTATTAGACTTGTCGATAGAAATTTTGACATGAAGTATCTGTTTTTTTTCATTATAAATGCAATTTTACATAGCACAAATACAAATTGTTAGAACTAGTAAAGTGGGAGTGATCTGATCATTTGGAAGGGGAAATCCTACTGAGAAAATTATTACATGATACTACTAATATTCTTCTCCTAGTTGAGTTTGGATTGGCGCTTTGGGCCTTTTCAATATGATTTGCCCAAGTCTCAAGCCTCAACCATCTGCTGGGATGATCCACACCTAAGCTAGGCCTTGTAAGGTTCCCTGAAAATTATGGATTTTTCCATAGTACTCATTTCTTTCTTTCTTTGTATTTCTTTTTGGTACATTGAAACTCTCAATCCTCATAAATTCTTTTTTTTTAAACCTAACATTACAAAGATAACAATCTCAAACTTTTTAAATCTAACGTCTTCAATTAGTTAGGACAAGAATCTTCTTAGATATAAAATTACCTTAACTTGAAATAGTGCAATTTATTGATTTTTTGTCTTCTTTCTTAAGCATATATTAACTTAAAACATAAAAAACGATTTTTAAAATTTCAATTCCAACGTTCCACTAATCTCTTTTTTTTTTTGACATGTCAAACACTCTCTATATCAGTGTAAAGCTTGATCCAATCAAAAGGGACCTCAACACAAGTAATATTAAAATTTAAAATTTGAATCTCACATTTTTCATAACTTGAAACAAAATCTCTTTTTCAAAAACCCATTTGACCACTAAAAAATTTTCTCTTGTTTCCATTGCAGTAATGTATACAATTTTAAAGAAACCAGGAAAGTAGAGAAACAAAAGCAATGGCAAAGGCTAAAGCTTCATGACAAGCATAGCTTGACACAATCATCCAGAACGCTTTTCAACTCTGGCAAAGCTTTATAGGTAAGCATGTCCACAGGCAGTGACAAGAAGCAAGAAAGCATTTATTTAGAGGTATTGTACTTGATGATATTGCCCTTTACTTCTTTTGGCTTGTGCTATGATTCTCCATAAGTAGATTTGCAAACCCATTTCTACACTTCTGAATGGCAATAAATAGAAGGTATGATTGCTCTTCCTACAATTGTGGAAAATAATAACACTCTAAAGGTAAAGGTTTAACATCTCAGGCTGAATTTAGATATGATAATTCATGAACCTGTATCATGCCTAGTTTATATCAAATCATATAAAACACGAGAATTATCATATAACAATTTGTGACATAATCAAACATTAAATCTATATTTTTTTTGTCAAATTCATACATAATTTTTACTAAAATTTTAACCCGAATCATTTTCTTAGTTATTTTTCGTTTTCACATGGTGTTTAAGATTATCAAATCAAAGTACATGACCATAGTTAAAGCAATCTCTCACTTGCCAGTTTCTTTCCAAATGAAATACGGCTGGGAAGAAAAGAATGGGAATCAACAACCAACCTTCTACTAAGAAATTAGCCATTGTTTAAAATACAAAGCAAGTGGCTGTCCTCCTCAATGTACCCTCAACTTCAGCAGGTGGATATCATACATTGAAAGTGCTCAGCTCAAACACAACACCATGAATGGTTTTGAGCAAAGCTTTGTCAATTTAACCATATACAGCACAGTAGAGTCTAAATGTGAAAAGGGTCCCACGCAAACAGTCAGGAAGAGCAAAAGCTGAAATGAACTGAATGAACTTGAAACCAAAATTTGGTTCTGGGAATCCAGGCAAGCGGCAAAATTGTTCATTAGCTTCTACTCCTAAACCTCAGAAAACAATATAATTGTAGTCGGAGCTTATCAAATTCTGAACAAGCAACTTCTTGAATGTAATTGTAATGGCTACCATGAAACTTCCAAGGACAGAGGGGCCATGCTTATGCTGTGAAAACAATGAAATTTAAGCCTGAGCATGCTGAACAGATGTGTAATGAGACAATAAAACTGTTTAAAACCCCCTCTGCAATGCGACATCAACTCCAGAGTGCAGACCTTCTGTTATCACAACACCAACCCAAATTTAAGAGCAGTTTGAATGCAAGCTTGATTTACAGTTATTTGGAACATAAATCTACTCAAATTTGTTAAATGAATCAATTCACATCTTAGCATCATGAACATATTATGCAATTTTGTTGCTGATTTTTGTAAGCTGAAAAGCAACATCAAGTGAAAAAAATTAAAACACGATGAGATGCTCAATGACTCAAAGGACCAGATAGGAAATGAGAAGATTGAGATTTCATAAATAAGAACAGAACCAGAAAGGAGACCAGGAAAAAACCAAACTGGGTTTTCCTGGAGCCATCCTATTTTAAGTCAAATTCCATTATTAAGCAGGCTAATTGCACCCTAGACTTTGGACCCTAGGAGGCTAAAACGAGGGGGGGGGGGGGGGGGGGGGGGGGGGGGGGGGAGAGCCTGTTTGACAATTGTCAACCACTCAACCTGAAAGGCTGCCACTAGAAGTAACAATGAATGCAGTATGGAAAATACAACAGGAAGATACTCTACTAGAAATCAGTAAATGAGGACAAAGACTTCAGTGCCAATTACAGAAATGGAGGACAAAAAAATTAACCTCAACTGTCAATTTCAGTACACACAAAACCTCCAAGTTCCAAAAATGCAAGGACCACGGTGAATTTACTCACAGATATAGTCATCGATTTCTGTGACATTTAGGAAATGGCATTCTTTCTCTATTTCCTTAAGCTCTCTTTCAAAATTTAATCGTACAGTGCTTATTTGATAAAAGTTTCATCAAGTATTTTAGGGAAAAATTCATCAAATTTGTGAACTTTGCTTTGTGCTTGAGTCCATGAGTTTTCAGAAAACAGAAAAAACAAATGTCTCGGTATTAGAATAATCACAATAAATCTTCATTGCTAGGGAACTAAAAATAGGAAGATTATTAAAACAACCATAGATTTCACATGAAAACACTGAACACAAATCAACTATTACTTTTCAATAGATAGAACTCATGGTGAACCTAATTAAATTAGGATCGTTACAGACAACTCAAGAGAGATTAAATGACCATGGGGCAGCAGCAATAAAAGAGAATGCATTGTGCTACTAATTAAACACTAGTTTATGAATTAATACATCTTAAAAGAAAAAAGAAGACTTTACACTCAGATATGAACACTCTAGTTTTCCCAGTCCAAAGGTGGTCCTTTCAAAGACACATGCATGAGAGTGGATAATCCAAAACCATCTGATAGAATTGGCTTCCACCTAAAAATCCAAGTCAATGTGACATAAGTAAGATGCATGATATTTTCCAAATATACCTCAGTGCCTACAGCTATGTTTCGATTAAATTACACGGTATAATCTCATATGATATATAGTTGATTACTAAAAACACTTAGGCCAAAAGAAAGCTCCAGAACCTTCGTAGAAAAGTGGTTCTTTAACAGCTTTGATTCAAGGTTTCCCACTCCACTACATTGCTTCTTTGAAACATTGTACCTGGAGCAACGGTTAACAGGCAGCTTAGAAAAGTTACTTGGGCCATTTGGTGCCATATATTGATGAGAACCAACTTGGAAGTTGGAAATTGTTGCTTAGAGATTCTAATTTTCCTCAAGGTCGAAACCTGCAGTTGAAAAATGGCAAAAGCAGGGCTATTTGCTCTCACCGACACTTCTATGTTGAGTCCAAGCCTCTCATCAAGTATTAAGAATAGTCAGAGCTAGGAAAAGTAAATTATGACAGTTTGGATAAAGAAGACTGCCTGAAACTGCATCAGCAGTCATCCTTGAGAAGTATAAATCCTTGCATAAGCATAAAAGGATTTCTACAATAATATGAATTACAATGGCTTAAAGAAATCAGAATTTGCCAATAGAATTTAGTAGAAATTTGGAGACAAGGCTCACGTATGAAATCTTGCTCAACATCAAACAGAAAATAGATAAACAGTTAATAACATATCCAATGTTATATACATTCTAAGTGAAGTTCCCTTGTATGTCAAGCAGTGGACAAATTCCAAAATTAATCCATAGTGATAAAAATTTAGGAATAATAACAAAGAAGGAAACAAGCTGAAAGAGTTTTCTGAACACAGTAATATCAGCGCAAAAGAACAACTTTGAGTTGATGACGAGAGAACTAGGTTCTTGTATGTTAGCAAACATGCTATAGCAGGAAACATCCATGCATCTGGCATCCAGAGGTAATCAATAATCGGCCATTTACACGCAACAATATATTCATTTAGAGAAGTAAGAATTCTTATTTTATCTAAAAAGAAACTGGACATGTATGACTGTAAATTTCTATGTTTAATTTCACATACAAACTGATTGCCACTCCATCCAGACCTAGAGAAGAAACAATTAAATTTGCCTTACATCATAATCAACACACCTCTGAATCAAACAAGAAGTTAAGCCCAAACTCAAGAAACTAGGCTGCAAGCTCCACCTGCACATTCCACAGCAAAAGAACAAGGCACAAAACGATTAACACTTCTGTGAAGACTTTGGAGGATGCAAGTTCAACAGAAGGCAAGAATCAAGAAAAAGCACCTCTGTAATGGAAACTTGGGTGATGCAGTGCAAAAAGAAGAAGGGGGCAAAACAAAATCCATCCAGTCCCTATAGAATTCTGAGAGGCAAAGTATCCATTTTTCTCACTCCTTTTTTTTTTTTGGTTTTCCCAATTATACAATACTGAAACCATTAAAAGAAAAAAGCAATCCTCTCAGGCATGCTACTTTTTTTTAATCTTGGTCGCAAAGTTTATAACTTTACTGGCCTGATCCTTGGGAATCATCCTTAGCAGGAGGTTGCTGCTGGTGCTGGTGCTGGTGCGGGTGCGGGTGCTGCTGTTGCTGGTGCACCCTAGCCTGCCCATCTGCTGATAAATCTGGCTCAAAGCTTGAGGATTTAGAACCCCCAATATGACCATCTTGAGACAACCCAAGTTCCAAACCAGGGAGTGGGGTTAGCGGCACCAGGATTGAGGTGAAACTCATCTGACCCATGTTAGTAGCTGGCAAGTCAAAACCTGGAAACCCATCTTTTGCAGATAAGTAGAACTTTCATTGCCTAAATTTGTAGTAGATGGACCAGTCGATGACTGAAAGCCAAACCACTGATGGGGGCCATAACCCTGTTGCCACATGATGGGGTCTCCCAAAATTGCCACCAACCATTGCCCAACTGGTCCTACTGCTCCCTGACCCTATATGGACCCCCCTAAATCTTCCATCTTTTGGTGCAACCCTGCCGATAGAGAGCCCCCTTGCTGTGAAACAGAGTCCCGCTGCTGCCAAAGCAGATGCCGGTATCGTTCCGCTCCCGTGGCGGCTATTATTGACGGTTCAGCTTGTTGTAACAGCCACTGTATTGTTTCCCCGTCAGATTTGTGACCCAATTCCTGGTCAACTGAAAGATTCGAGCTGCGCATAAAGCAGCATCCTTTATCCTCCTACCTCTTCCTTCAACTTTGGTATGCCTGTCTTTGTTAGAACTTCTCTTGGGGGCAACTGTTGTTTCTTCCCTTCTTCTTTATCCGCAATAACAATCTGGAAATCCTTGACTTCCGCTGGCTTGTTGTCACCCATGTTCTGAGGCTGCTGCGGCTGTTGTTGGGGCTGTGGATGTCGTTGGTGTTGCTGCGGTTGTGTGGTGGCAAGCTCAAGAAGTTTGGTATTCCTGTAGAGGCTGCTTGGAGCCCTTGGGATCCATGAACAGGCAAAGGGTGGTGGGTGGGGGCAAATAAAAGAAAATCAAATTGACAGAGAAAAAAAAGAGTCCTCTTTGATTGAAGAAGGTGACCTGAAAAAGTCCTAGATTTTCTTGAGTTTTCACTGTTTTTGGCAAGGAATGTGAAGACAAACTATTATTATTATTATAATATATTGAAATCCCAAAGCTCACCCAAAATGTCAAAATTTTTACTTCTTGTTTTTACAAGGTGTCATTTCTTTTCTCTCTCATATCATATGCTTTAGCCTGTGCTTGTCCTTTCTTCCTTTCCCCTTTTTCACTGTAGTAGAGGGGATTTTGACTAACATTTCTCCCATGATAGCATCTCTAACTTCCAATTTCACCTTAAGACACTAACTCAAACTCTTAGAAACACATCCCGTCTGGCCATATTCCATAGATTGATGGATTCCTTGCCTTTTTCTCTTCATTACATCTTCCCCTTTTACATGCTACTATATTATTCTAGCAGCAATACATGGGTGCCATCTTTGTAAGGGACTCAATTGTCGGTGGATGAATGCTTTTTTGACAACTGGCAATCTGGGTCTGGATAATGAGAGGTTGCTTGCTTCCAACCCACTCTGGGCCGATCCTTCTAATACGTTGAAAGAATAAATTTAGAACATAAAACTCTCGTATTGTTTGTGAAAACTCGAAAAAAAATTATTTCCTGACTTATAATCACCAAAAAAATTTAATCCTTTGATCAAGACTCCACCCTATCCTTTTGATACATTATTAAAGGAAAACTGAAAATTTTAAATAAGGATTTAATCATGGGATCATTTTCTGAAAAGTGAGTCTGTTTTTAGTTTCAGTTACATAATCTGCAACTGAAAAAAAATATGCAGTTATATTTGAAGAGTTGATGCAACTTCCATTTGTTCAATTTGGAGAAACTTAACTGTAGAAGTGGGTCCCTGAGGCCTAAACATCGCAAGTGATCCTCAGTTCTGACAATTCCTGGGCCATCTTCAAAACAAACTCTCTTTATAATATATCAGTGTAGTCTTACTTGGCTTGCTTTTGTAATCTTAACATCAAACATGGACTGTCACTAGATCATGTAATACTTCTCTAGAAGTTGACACTTTGAAGACAACTTGTTCACCAATTATGTTGGACAAACAATGATTTACAATTTTACACACTTGATACTCACCTTTCTTCATTTTTACATATAATTATTCTCATATTTTCATTGTTAGCATATAGGATTCAGAATAGTCCTTTTAACTTGGGATTGAGAAAAGGAAGAGAGAAAATAAAGAAAACTATTTAAAATTGGGTTTACACGGTTTAATCTAATTGGTTCATGCAATCTCTTGAAAAGAGAAACTTCTTTTATCCTCGAGTTTTGGCCTCCTTTGTAAAAAATGGAAATTATTTGAAAATTATTCTTTGATAAAAGATTTTATAGACGAATAACTTCAATAAAGAAATCATGAGGGAGAAAGAAAAAGAGGAGTGCTTCGCTGCATTCTACATATGTTTATGCTATGGGAAACGATAAAAAAGGTACACTTGTCAAAGTAATTAAAATCTTTAGATTGAGTGGATGCCAATAACAGCTTGAGAAAAAGACAGGAACTTCCTTGAATTTCTCCTATGACAAAGATGTCCAATTTCTTGAAGAAGGGTAGCATTTTTCAATTCTGCAATTTGAAAGCGATTTCTTCCATCTAATGTCCAGTTTGATTTATTTTTACAGAGGACATAGTGATTTGTGATTGCATATACAATTCTAACAGACATATCTAACACCAAACAAAGGTACAATAATAATTGCTGATGTTTGTATGAGTTTGATTGAAGAAAAATTCATTGGTTTCCCTTTTGTATCATTTTGCGTAATTGAAGGGATGAATTAATCCATGAACGTTTGGCCACCCAAATTCCCATTTGCTTTGGAAAGCTACCACTACTTCTTGGCTAGTATACCAACCACACATACAAGTTCAAGTCAAGGGCTTCTTGTCTAGTCTAAGATGGTGAATTCAAGATGTAATTGATACTATACATATCGGAAAGTTCAAGTAAAAGAAAATTCAACATTGGAAAATCTTAATACATGTTTGAGGAAAAAGAAAATATAAATGTTGATATTTGAATCTCAAACTTGTAGAACATTGAGAAGTTCAAGTCAAGGGCCTGCCTATATATTGGTCTAAGATGGTGAGTTTAATGTGTAATGATACATATACATATGGGAATGTTCAAGTAAAAGAAAAATTTGCACATTGAAAAATCTTAATACATTTTTGATACAATGAAAATCTTTGACTTAGGAGAAAGGAAAAATATAAATGCTGAGACTCGAATCTCAAACTTACAGAATTTTTATATTTTAAACGTGGAGACATAATCATTTGATCTAATATTCAAAATAGAAAATTGTAATCCTTTGAAAAATCAATAACCATAGCCAAATCAAATGTGGGATGGTTAATATAATTTATTCATGAGATTTCAGTGCATGTATAGTTTTATATCAAAAATGTTCCATTTGTGTCTTTTTCACTCGATTAGTATCAAGTCGAATTGAAGTGCAAAAAATGAAGATGATCAAACCATGCCACTTCATTAATTACTGTTTGAAATTTTGAACATTTCCAACCCTAAACATGGCTTTAACTGCTGAAATTATTGTCATCTTCAAATATTCATCTGCTGTGTGATTGCTTCCCTTTCATGTTTCTTTTATCAGCTCGGTGCATGCTTGCTTAGAATTTTTCTCCTCACATGCATTTTTCAAGTCTATTCAAATCATGCAGTTATCATTAATTCATTTCCTGAAATCTAACAACTACATTTCCTTCTTTTGTCAACAAAATCAAACCACTTTTGCTTCTTATCGGGCAAAATTAAGCTATTTCCTTGTCATCTTTTACACTCTAATTGTAAAGAAAGAGATTATAAAAGAAAGAGATAAAAAAAAGAAAGAATGAAAGAAGGAATTGTATTTATGATGATGTATTACAAGAAGGTTGAAGGCTTTTATATAGGTAATAGAATATGACAATAAAGGAAATACAATCAGGAAATAAAATCGTAATTAAGTCCTAAAATCAATCATAATCAATTAGTCAACTATAATCAATTAGTCTAAGGTAACTATAATATTACAATTGATTGTAACATTAATTGTAATATTACGTTTACATTATCGTAATCAATTAGTCAACTGTAATCAATTAATCTAAGTCAACTATAATATTACAATTGATTGTAACATTAATTGTAATATTACGTTAACATCCCCCGCAAACTCAAGGTGGTAATGTGGAAGCCAACTTGAGTTTGGAAACTTGTGCAAGAAATTGTCCAGGTGGATGTGCTTTGGTGAAGATATCTGTTTTTTGATCTGCGGTAGTGACAGGAACAAGCCATAGAGTTTGGCTGAGCAAATGATGACGAACAAAGTGACAATCAATCTCGATATGTTTAGTACGCTCATGAAAGACATCATTATGAGCTATTTGAATAGCACTTTAATTATCACAATGGATTGGAGTACCAAAACGATGAGAAACACCCATGTCTTGAAGAAGCCATCGTAACCATAGGAGTTCAGATGTTGCATCTGCAAGAGCTCGATACTCGGCCTCAGTACTGGAGCGAGAGACAACAGTTTGTTTCTTACTACGCCAAGAGATAAGTGACGAACCAAGAAAGAAACAATAACCAGTGGTAGAACGACGATCAGTAGGATCCCCTGCCTAATCAGCATCACAATAATATTACAAATCCAATGATGAGCTAGAAGAAAAATGCAGTCCATGAAACATAGTACCCTTTACATATCTCAGGATACGAAGAACAACAGCAAAATGAGTAGAACGTGGAGCTGAAAGAAACTGACTGACCAAGTGAACAACATAAGCAATATCTGGGCGAGTAACCGTCAGATAAACAAGACTACCCACCAAAGTACGATACAAAGTCGGGTCTGGGAGAAGACTACCATCAGAAGGAGAAAGCTTGATGTTCTGTTCTAGTGGTGAAGAGGAAATCTTACTATCTGTCAATCCTGCTTTGGCAATAAGATCAGAAGCATACTTTGTTTGTGATAAGTGAAAGCCCGTAGAATCAGAAGTAACCTCAATACCCAAAAAGTAACTCAAAGAACCAAGATCCTTCTTCTCAAATTGGGAATGGAGAAAAGTCTTGAGATCTCGAATACCATCACTATCATCACCTGTAATAATCATGTCATCCACATAAAGTAAAAGAAGGGTGGTACCTTGGCTAGTTTTTCGAGTAAAAAGAGCAGAATCATAGGCATTGGATGTAAAACCCAACTGAGCAATAGTGGTACTAAATTTTGAAAACCAAGCTCTAGGGGCTTGCTTAAGACCATACAATGCTCGTCGAAGACGACAAACCTTGTTAGACGGTACAGAAGAACCAGGAGGTGGCTTCATGTAAACTTCCTCAATAAGATCACCATTTAGAAATGCATTCTTAACATCCATTTGATATGTTGGCCATTTTCTAGATGTAGCAACAGCTAAGAGGGAGCGAACAGATGTGAGACGAGCGACTAGAGCAAAAGTCTCTTCATAATCAATGCCATATTCTTGAGTAAATCCCCGAGCAACAAGGCGTGCTTTGTAACGTTCTACTGAGCCATCAGACCGAGTCTTGATCTTATAAACCCACTTACAATTAATGACTGACTTATCAGGTTGTCGATCAACAATGTCCCAAGTATGTGTTTTCTCAAGAGCTTGTAACTCTTCTGCCATTGCTTGCTGCCACATAGGATTACAAGCTGCCTCACGAAAATTACGAGGTTCATGTAATGTGGCTAAGGCATAATAACAATGAAAATCACGAAGTTGAGTATTTGGTCCCCTTACTCTAGTGGAGCGACGAAGAGGAGGAGGTACATATGAGGAAGGCACGGATGTATCAACAAGAGCCTCAATCAAATCAAAAGTTGAGGGAGACAAGGAAGATTGGTCACTGTTTGAGCTAAAAATACCTGCAAGATTCTCGTCAACTGGTGAAATATCAAAAGATAGGTCTGTGAAAACCTGTGGAGAAGAAGATTGGGATGGCAATGTAGAAACACTAGTAAATGGCTTATGCTCCCAAAAGACCACATGACACGAGACACGAAGACGCTTAGAAATTGGATCATAACACCTATAGCCTTTATGTTCTATACCGTATCCTAGAAAACAACATAAACGAGCTCGAGATTCAAGTTTAGTTCTTTCATGATCAGGAAGTAGAACAGAACAAGCACATCCAAAAACTTTAAGAGAATGATAGTCAGGGGTCTTATGTATAGACACTCAAAAGGAGTTCGCATGCCTAGCACTGGTGTAGGAACTCTGTTGATAGTGTAAACAGCAGTAAGAGCAGCTTCACCCCAGAATTGTTCAGGAAGAGAGGATGAAACAAGAAGGGCACGAACAATGTCTAGTATATGACGGTGTTTCCTTTCAGCTCTACCATTTTGTTATGAAGTGTGTGCACAAGATGGATGAGAAAGAGTTCCATCATTTTTTAAACAATTTACTGAACTCAATTGATGTATATTCACCAGCATTGTCAGACCTAAAAACTTTTATCTTGCGAGAAAACTGAGTTTGTATCATATTATTGAATTCATTGAAAATTGACAAGAGTTCAGATCGTTGTTTGAATAAATAAATCCAAGTATATCGTGAAAAGTCATCAATAAAAATAACATGAACCTCCCATAGTTGATGTTGGAGCTGGACCCCAAATGTCAGAATGGACTAAATCAAATGGTGAAGAAGAAGAAGATTCACTTTTATTGAATGGTAATGCATTTTGTTTTCCAAGTTGACAAGATAAACAATCAAAAATGTCCTGAGAAACTTTACCTAAAACACCAGTAGAAGATAGTGATTTTATTCGAGAAATAGATGCATGACCTAACCTAAAGTGCCATAACTCTAAAGAAGCTGGAATAGGTGTTTGAGATGTAGCAGCGGTGATCAAGTTTTGTGGAACTTTCAGGTTTTCAAGTTCAAACAGTGTTCCAACCTTACGCCCTGTCCCAACTTTCTGACCTGTTCGAGGATAAATGTAAGTCAAGACCGAGATCACAAAGTTGGCCAACAGAAAGCAAGTTAAAGGCAAGGTTAGGAACAAGATAAGTATTAGGTATACAAAGAGTGGAAGTTTCAACATTACCAATGTGGGTGGCTTTCAAGGTGGAACCATTAGCAGTTGTAATGATGGAATTATTAGAAATAGGCATTGTATTCTTAAATAAAGAAGGATCAGCAGTCATATGGTTTCCACAAGCAGTATCTAACAACCAAGTGTTACCTGATGTAGCAGCAGACATGGCAGTAGTGTGATTTTGAGACATTACTTGATTGATCAGAGCCTGAAGGTCATCAGTCGAGATTGTAAATTTGTTAGAAGAAGATTCAGAGGTAATAGACTCAGTGTTGGTTGCTGCAGCAGCCTTGGTGCTTGGAGAACCATCAAGACGTGCTCCATTGGCATGAAATGTAGCCTTGCATTTTTCAACAGGATGATTAGTCCTACCACATCGCGAACAAGGCATTGGCGAAGAAGATTTGGAGTCAGAAATCCGTGCTCCATTAGAATGAAATATTGCTTTACAATGGGCAACAAGATGATTGCTTCGTCCGCATCGAAAACAAGGCGGAGTGCGTTGTTTAGGAGTTGCAGCAACAACAGTGTCTGTTTGATGAGTTCGAGTCATAGCTAACCGAGTTTCTTCAGAAATCAACTTTGTAAGTGCATTATCCATGGTCGGTAGAGGGTGTCGACGCAAAAGTGAAGACCTGGTATTCTCAAAATCATCTCGAAAAGCCATGAGAAATTGAATAAGTCGAAGTTGATTCCGATAATCAATAAAAATATCTCGATCATTTTTGAATTCTGGCTCAGAATTCTCAAGCATATCCCATAAATGTTGTATTTTGGAATGAAATTCATCACTTGACTTACCTGATTCTTGACGAAGATGAGACAAAGTGATCATAAGATGGTATTGATGAGAAAGAGTAGTAGAACTGTACCGTGTTGCAATGAAATCCCAAGCTTCCTTAGCAAGATCAATGCGTCCAAAATGTACATTGATAGAGGGAACAGTAGTGTTGGTGAACCATGTAAGGATCCGATGGTTCTTACTTTCCCATTCTTCAAGTCGATCTGCATACTTCTCATCAGATTCTTCTATTTGTTTGACCGGTGCCTTACGTTCTCCAGTGATAACAAACCATAGTTTCATCCCCTTTAAATAACTGCGCATAGCTGAAGCCCATCGATTGTAGTTATGCCCATCAAGAATGACTGAGATTGGTTGCGCGGTTTTTCTTTGAGTACTTATCATCTTTTCTAGATGATTGGGTTTTAAAAAAAAATGGAAAGAAACGAGTTATCCCAAAATGATTCACCTTCGGGATGAACAAAAAATTTGCTCTGATACCATGTAAAGAAAAAGATTATAAAAAAGAATAAAAAGAAAAAAAGAATGAAAGAAGAATTGTATTTCTGATGTATTACAAGAAGGTTAAAGGCCTTTATATAGGCAATAGAACATGACAATAAAGGAAATACAATCAGGAAATAAAATCGTAATTAAGTCCTAAAATCAATCATAATCAATTAGTCAACTATAATCAATTAGTCTAAGGTAACTATAATATTACAATTGATTGTAACATTAATTGTAATATTACGTTTACATTATCGTAATCAATTAGTCAACTGTAATCAGTTAATCTAAGTCAACTGTAATATTACAATTGATTGTAACATTAATTGTAATATTACGTTAACACTAATTAGCCTCTTTTTTCTTTTTCTTTTTTTTTTACAAAAAGAAGCATGAGAATAAGAGAAAAGATTGTAGATGTCAAGATTTGAATACAAAACTGTTGGATGTCACCTCTTAAAAGTGACTATTTAAGCTGAGCCTTAGCTCTTAATTAGCTATTTTCAGCTATCGATATGTGTATTATTCTGTGTTAATCTCAACAATTGGCATTTTACTCGTTGTTAATTACATATATATATATATGTGTGTGGATTAATTGCTATATAAGAAATGAAAAAGAACTAGTGCCAAGAAAATATGAAAATTTGTGTTGGGGGTAATTGGTCCAATCTCACTTTTACTTTTAAAGTTTGCAGGTTGGCATGATTATGGAGACTTTTTGCACTATGGAACAACAACATTTCATTTTTGAAAAGAAGAAGAATAAGTGATGATGGGGATTAACTTGTTTTTTAGCTAAAATCACCCCACGATAATGACATGCATGCTATCTATATCCCCATTTAATGCCCCATCTATCAAGGAAAACTTTGAAACAATAGTCTTTGACTTCTTATCAACTGCATGAATAATCCATGCAATTCTTGGTCACCATAATGGGGAGATATCCCCTGCATACACATCTTTCCTTTATTAGTTTTCTCCTTTTCTTTAATCATTCTCCCAAACTTAATTCTTAAGCAACTTTAGGATGGTTTTGGCATGAATCATCGAAGAAATGAGAGCCCATACACACACATATACATATATATATATATGTGTATATAATATATATATATGTGTATATATATATATATATGCATGCATGTATGTATTCTAGTTTTTACTTATGAATTAATTTTAACTATTTAAATTTGTCAGTATATAATATAATATTGTTTAATTTATTTATTTAAAACCTATATAAAATACTTATATATAATATAATCAAGATATCCAATCTTAGAAGAATTAAATATTTAGTTAAAAAATTAAAATATTCAAAATATAAGATAAACAAATATTAGAAAGAATAAAAAAAATAAAAATATATTATAAATAATATTATTGAGCACATCAACAAAATATTAAAATAGAAATTAAAAGTATATGTTAATATTTTTTAAGCGTTAAAGTAAAATTTTGAAATATATTTTTATTATTAAAGTAAATAATCATTATTATAATATGGATTTTATATACATATAATATATATGTATATAAAAGAATGATTATAATATAAAAGTATTTATATTTATATATGAAAGCACAGTAATTTTTGTGCATTGCACGAATTAATGTTATCTATTTAAATATGTATGTAATATATATAATTATAAATTCAGATGTTTTAGACATAAATTTTATTTATTTTAAAAAATAACAATTTTAAATATTTAAATAATATACATGATATTGATAGCTTATTTTTATACTTTTTCAGTTTTGTTATTAAAATATTTTTTAAATAAATTAAAATTTAAAATTATTTATTTTATAATATAAATAGATATCAATAAATATTTTATTTAGTTTTTCAAATAGATAATATTAAAATTATATGCTTTTAAGTATTTTTTATTAGATAGTTAGTATTTAAAATTATATTACAAGATACATAATAAATTTTAGGAAAGTAAAAAAGTGAAGAAGTTATTATTTATTATTATTTTTTTACTTAAGTAGACATAATAAATACTTATATATCATTCAAAAAGAATATTCATATAAAAATTTATGTGAATATCTTATCAAATTTATTATGTAACTTGTATATATATTAGTATATTATATATATATATATATATATATATATATATTTCTTCTTCTCTTTTTAAAACTTAAAGCTTTGCTGTGACGTGGAGAAGACCAATTCTTTTTTTTTTTTTTTGGATAAAGAGAAGACCAATTCTTTTGTGTTTTGATTTCATGATGATAATTATGGTTGGAGTGGGTATGTGTATGTTGGTGATTGCATTGCTTGTCACATGTGCTTCCCATCATGGAGACAAGGGAGGCCCCTCTTTGAAAGCTAGCTGTTGAAAAATAACAAATGCCAATCTCCCATGAATTCAAAAGATTGAATGGGAAAAAGATATTTGCTTTTTGTTCGGGGTTTAATTTAATTTTAAAACTAACTATTTTCCCGTTAAGAGATAAGCTTGGATCCTTGTTTGTTCTAGTCATTTGTCATTCCTACTCCCATCCCTTTCAAAACTTCTGCTTTCGCCCCATTTGAATGCCAAAGTGAGGCATATATTAGCACATTATCTAGTTGTAAAGAAACACAACAAATTTTAGGAAATTTCCCCATTTTGTAATTCCTTTTCCTTTTTGGCATTTGGCAAGGCATGATGTAAATTGAAAAGTGCCAAAGTATAAAGGGAAAGTTGAAGGATAGTCTCCTATGCATCAATCCTTTGTCTAATTTTAAATGAATTGTAGATTCTTGACTCAGCAGTTTCAGCTTAAAAAAAAAAAACATTGGATCTTCTTAAAAAATTAAAATGTACTCGTGCATATATATAACATTCATTATTTTTATAATTTGATATTTCCGAAATTTTAATCCCCTTTAAAGATGCATTCTTTCACGTCGACTTAATTTTTTTTCATCTTCTCTGAATAGAAATAACTTTTCTTGCTAATTGTTCCATACATTTCTGTTTTTTAAATTAAGCAATATTGTTGCATTCAATTCAAGCTGTGTACTCTATTCTGCAATAAATGTGTCATTGGGAACACAATTTCTGCAGGTCTCTGGCTAGTTTGTTTCTCCATTGAATTCTCTCTTGTACACTGCCTTAACTTTTAGCTGTGTACCCTTTATTTCTTTCATCACTCAAGGTGATGATAGGTCAGTTCAATTTCAGGCATCACAATCCTCATTATTTAGATGGCCATGTGCCTGTATTAGAAATGTTCAGAATTGAGTCAATGCTGAAATGATCTATCAAGATCAAATCAAGTGCAAACATTTGCACTGTCAACGGTTTTTTTTTTCCTTACAGTTTGGTTAACCGGGGGAAATGATAAGGTATATCCAGTAATTTTGCATGAGAAATGAAGATATATGCTACGCAGGTTGAGGCTTTAAATAATAGAGTAGTGTTCTACTAAAAAGCTAAAGTGAGATCCGCACTCAATATGCCAAGTGTTGTTCTTTTGACTTGGAGATTTTTACACATATATTATAGTAAACTCTTATAATATCTTTATATGAGATTGAGGCGTTATGACTAATAAATCTTAAACCCTAAAGATCTCTAATATATATTATAGCAATTCTTACAATATGCCAATATGAGATTAAGGTGTTACAACTAACAAATCCCAAATCCTATATATATTATAATTGATTTTTACAATATTATGATATGAGATTGAGGCGGTACGGGTAACAAATCTAAAACCCCATAATCCATTTTTACAGCAAACTTGGAATCTGATATACAATGTAAAGGTTTTGACATGAAAGGGTAAAAAAGAAAGGTTGGGAGTGTACTTGGAGTAGATCTACTCTGTGTCCCTTTCAGTCCACGTTACAATGGGATTATTTCTTGATGAATGGACTCACTGTTGAGATAGGGAAGAATGAAAATAGGAAAGAAAGAAAGGAAGGGAGGCAGAAAGGCAGTTCCACCACAATAAATTGGAGCCACACCCACCAATTGATGAGCTCCAAAAAAGCCAGAATCTCTAACCGAATGGCTCTCTTTGATAAGATGGGCCTTACCATTATCCTTCTGTCGCATCCAGACGTATGAGCTACACATGACATGGGCTATCCTTTTCTTTTGCTTTTCTTCTGATTTCAAATTTTGTTTTCTTATCTTTGTTCTTTACTTAACTACCACTACTACTATTTGCTTTTGAAAAATATTGTGAAAGGTTTGTCAATAATCATAATATAATCACTCACAATCTCAAATGAAAACATACTTCTTGCATATAGATAAAAACCAAGTCCGTTGATTAGATGGGTGAAGATAGAGTTTAGTGAGAAATTTGGAGCAAAAAGATCATTATTTTCGGTCTAAAGTCTTCAATAATAAAAAAACTATCCTACTTAAAGTATTAGCTCAAATGATTATGTCTATTCTTTTAAAGTGTAAAAGTTTTACAAATTTGAAGTTCGAATCTCAATACTTGCATTTTCTTTTCCCTTAAGTCAGAAGTCCTGATCCTACCAAAAACCTCCTCCTGAACCGTATTATATAAATAAATTAATCTATTTTAAAATAATTTGGTTTAATTATCATTTAACCTTGTAAAAAAAGTTGTAAAAACATCATAGCAAACTACTTTCCTATGATGTTCGCTTGTGAGAAGAATGTTGGTCATCATGTATAAACAGATAAGCAAAGACAAAGAAACCAAAATGAGTGGTTTACATTTATCAATTTATCATAATTTCATTAAGACAGAATTTGATAAACTGTTGGCTCTTACATATGATGTAAGAAGGTCAATATCTACCATGTGCATGTTTTCACTGAAATTTTGTGTGGAAGAATTAGGTTTCTCTTTTTCACATGGAAGAATCTGAAATAGTTTGAAGTGGTTGCAACTTGCAAGTACTTAGTCTCAATTATTTGAAAAAACAAAAGAAAATTGTTGCACTTTTCATCAATCCATGAATTCCCTTGCTTCAGTCATTGTATTTGCATGCTGAAAACCCTAAACTAACCCTTCGTAAATTAACCAGAAATCATAACAACAAAGCTAAGAAAAATTGATAGTTAAATACTAGTATTCTAGCAGTATATATCTTTGGGTATGATTAGTTAATTTTAGAAAAAGAAAGGCAACAATCAATCAAAAAGAGCAAAAGGGGTGTTCTAATGTTTAATGATGATTCTGTTGGATTATGCCCTTAGAACCATTCATTAGATGATTGACTTTGGCATTTTTATGTATCATGACATTTTTATTTATAGTTCATTATTATATTTGTCTTATAACTGCGTAATATAATCTTATATGATAATGTCCTTAGAATAGTAATAACACACTATTCTTAAAATAGCCATAGTCAAGTATTATTGTGAACAAGGATAACAATGATACGATAAGACTAGTATGTGGTTGACTGATGACCATTGTCATGGATATAGGATATCAAGTCATCACATAGGTACATGTTAGAGAACTATGTACTGGATCGACCCTCCATGAGAACGCTACATGGATTGTTATATGAGTGTCATAAGCGATTCTCATAGTGATGATAGTGTATGTGATCCTTTGACTTGAGATCATCAGAGATCCCAACATAGAGAATTGCATACTTTAATGCTGCTAGATGTCATTCGTAACAGGATGGACTATAAAGGTAGTAATTGGGTATGCCTTGATCTATGTAGAGGGATGTTGAGTGATCAAGATAGGATTTATCCCTCTTATATAACAAGAGTGATGTCTTGGGCCCTTTGATAGAGTGAGACTAAAATGCATGGCCGTGCTCAAATAAGTCAATATGAGATATTGATTTTATTTGTTTAATTAGTCTACTCAGGAATCAAGAAACGCTGATTAGACTATACAAGTGTGACACATTCCATGACTTGTGTCTAATCAAGACATAAAAGGATAAAGGGATTAGACTACACAGTAACATCTATCACGAGTAAGGTTATGTCGAGTCATTGACATTCTCGTTACATGGGTAGCAATGATGTGTTACTAGATACCGCTCATTGCCTGTGACAATTTTGTCATTGCCATTATTTTGAGAACCTATTGGGTCGCACACTTAGAACGGATCAATAAGGAGCTTAATTAATCCTATTCTGAATTGGATTAAGGATATAACTAATCCTATTCTGAATTGGATTAGAGATATAACTAATCCTATTCTAAGTAGGATTAGAGTTCTGTTTGGCAGTAAATTTTAGGGTAAAATTTACTGCCTATAAAAAAAAAAGGTCAACAGTATTGACATTGCCAACGCCCCTTATCCGGAAGTGTCCTAATCTTATCAGGATGTTCCAGCCAGTATCTCATACTGACTATAATTTTAGTCGCATTAGAACTCTTATCTTCTGTTTCTTCCATAACGTTTATGCAGAACAGAAACCGCCATTAATAATTTGCATCACAGATTATATCTCACATATAAGTTGAATCGAAATTGATATATATCATATATATAATTTCAACAATTCGATTTTTAGCCTCTGAATATATCATATACATTCTAATCCGTATTAATCTCATTAAAACGATTGCATATAATCATAAACAGAAAGTAACCAGAGATCATGCTTTTATCAAAACAAATCAGGGACTCCGAATCTGGCTCGGATACCAGTGAAGGAAACCGAAACAAACACGCAGCGGAAAGAAAACATTCGGCCTCCACCAGGATCGATTCGGAGAGTTGCCTGATTAGGGTTTCAAGATTTTACCTAACGTTTTTCTCTGATTTTTCTTTCGTTGGTCGAGTCACAAGCAACAACTTTTCGTTCCTGCCTCTACGGTATCCACACGAACGGATCTCACGACTCTTGAACGTCTCACGATCAGAAACCTTAAAGAGCTTTTGATTCCTTATAACCGAATTGCTAGCTTCGATTAAAAAAAATGTTTTGTTTTCTGTTTTTAAAAAGTGCGGCTATGTTTTAGAAAAACATCCTTTTTATAGGCAGTAAATTTTACCCTAAAATTTACTGCCAAACAGAACTCTAATCCTACTTAGAATAGGATTAGTTATATCCCTAATCCAATTCAGAATAGGATTAGTTATATCCTTAATCCAATTCAGAATAGGATTAATTAAGTTCCTTATTGATCCGTTCTAAGTGTGCGACCCAATAGGTTCTCAAAATAATGGCAATGACAAAATTGTCACAGGCAATGAGCGGTATCTAGCAACACATCATTGCTACCCATGTAACGAGAATGTCAATGACTCGACATAACCTTACTCGTGATAGATGTTACTGTGTAGTCTAATCCCTTTATCCTTTTATGTCTTGATTAGACACAAGTCATGGAATGTGTCACACTTGTATAGTCTAATCAGCGTTTCTTGATTCCTGAGTAGACTAATTAAACAAATAAAATCAATATCTCATATTGACTTATTTGAGCACGGCCATGCATTTTAGTCTCACTCTATCAAAGGGCCCAAGACATCACTCTTGTTATATAAGAGGGATAAATCCTATCTTGATCACTCAACATCCCTCTACATAGATCAAGGCATACCCAATTACTACCTTTAGATTCATGATTAAGCAGTGAACACAAGCATCCTAGAATTCTCACAGAAGCTTTACAAAAGCAGCTTATCCATATATACATTGGCTGGCATTTTCCACGTTGAGACAACATATTGTGTAAGATTTCAAGGCTGAATGACAGGTTTGGGAAGAAAACTTGGCAGATCTGTTAATTTTATACATTAACACGACACAAAAATTATATGAATAAAAGACAAGAAGTAGACATGGACTAAAATTTGATGCATTTTTATGGAACACAAAAGACGACTTTATATCACATTAACACAAATTATATATATAAATTACCAGATATAGTTAACAATATAATCGAATGCGAGAAAAGTTTAATTGTTCTTACGAAATTCAAGTAATTTTAAGAGTACATGCATTGAAAATTTTATTTTCGAAGTGCTTTTACGATAATCAAGGCTAATTAACATATGGGGTACAATTATTCTTGGAAATTGGGTGCTGGCCTAGCCGTTTGGTAAGAACAGCAAACGGCCAGCGCCTAAAAATTTCAATCATCTTTCACGAAAGAATAATAGTTTACTTAGTTTCTAAAGCCAGGCAAACCCATAAATTTTGGACGAGATTTTTGAATGTTTAAAACAGATCAGCATTCACCCTCAACTTTTGTTTCGATCAATCAGGCACCCAGACTTCGAAAATTGGTAGAACCAACTCAAATTGGTGGCAGAATCCATTGACTTGTGTCTCCCCATTCTTGCAGCTGGCTAGGAGCAATCGTCGCTCGTCTTTTCTTCAAGTTTCGATGATTAGGAAAGCTGGATAGCACAACACAAGCTAGTGGTTCATGTTTCGTAAGAAAGCTACCCAGCCAAGAATCCATTGACTTAAGCTTCCCCCATCCTTGCACTGCAGGTTGCTGTCGATGTTGATTTGTTTAATTTCTGCCAAACTGAAGCTTCCTGGGTTCAAATATTCGAACATATACTCTCCACAACAATTTCCATTGTATAGATTAATGCCGGATAGCAAAGGTCTAGGGACTCATAAGAAAGATAGCTATTCAAGATTTTTAAATACCTAACTCTAGACTTTATAATATGCGTTTTTAATTCGTGTTCATATTATTTTAGATCATGTTAACATAGTATAAAATACAAAAAATTTATGTCTAATTCTTGTCGATACGCCAAATTAAAAATATACTTTTTTACTTTTATCAAATTCATGTGTCACATTCATGTCGTTTATTGATACCATTTTCGCATCGTGTTATCATGTTGTCTAAAATTGTCAAATCTACCCAACTCTTTACCTTAAAGAGATCCTCTGGGTCGAGATTCATAAAAGATATTTATAGAACATACATGCCTACATATCATGCATGAATGCATGCAATAATACAACTTACAAGTTGCATACATACATACACATACATACTACTTACAAGTTTTCGTGATCAACCACTCAGAGAAGGCCCAAAGTACATGCAGATAGGTGGATTGATTCTGAAGATAGAAAGGATGGCTGAAGGTATTGTCCAAATACCGTCACCGCAAATTAAACCTGAAGCAATTGCACCTGCGTAATCCTCTGACTCCTTTCGGTTAATTCGTTCCCATATATACAAGATTACTGTTCCAACAAACATGTCAACCGCAAAGTAAGCCCCAATATAGAATGGAATTGCCATTGCCATTGGAATAGGAATAAACTGTGAAATTTTCTTGGGAGTTGCATCCCTCAGGAGATTTACAATCAATGCACCCACAAAGAATCCACAACATAAAGCCAGGCAATGTTTGGGCAGCTCCGAGAAGCCCTGAGTACCAAGAATGGCCATTTCCCTGTATATCACAGCATAAGGTGCTTTGATTGGACCATCAGGTGACCCGACATCAAAAGCAGTCCAAAACAACCAGAATGTTAGTGGGCAATGACACATCCCATGGCTGTTCCCAGTAACTGACTCACAAACATAGACTTGGCTGATGATAGAGTGAGGTAACCAGTCTTGAAATCTTGCATTAGATCAGCTGCAGTGGAGACAATAGACATCATAACCCCACAGGCAGCCAAACCAGCCATGACTCCACCATTACTTCCGATTAATGAAGCTATAATGAAAAGACCAATCTTCCCATAAGTGGCAGATAGGGCCCAGTCTGTGAGTCCAGCTCCGTAAGAGCTGCAGAAGGCAAGGACAGGGGCAATAATATATGAAACAAGAACCAGATACCACTTGAGGGGTGGAAAGAAAACTGGAATTGTAGCTGTTGATATAGCAGCCAAGGCCACATATCCAGAAGCAGCAAACCAAGTGGGTGTCCTGTCTTTAAGAAATATCTCATCTCTTTTTCTCTGCTCTGCTAGTCCATTAGAACTCTCATTATCTGGAGGAAACACAACTATACTTCAATTAGTGGAAAACAGAATGCTTTTTCAACAAGAAGACAGATACTTGCACACACATTTTGCCTAGAAATTCTAAACAGTTTAAGAAGTTTCGAGAAGGCAAATTACATATTCAAATGAAGACACTGTAGTGGCATCTATTTATGAGTTCTCACCAAGAACTACAGTTTTACCCAAGAAAAGTCATATCAGCAGAAGCCACTCAGTACTGACCATACGACTGCCGTGTTCCTAAAGCTATGAAAACCATTGCAACAAAAGAATGCATGCAAGCAGCGGCCTAACCAGGGTATCCTAACCTGTAATCTCATTAACAATAGGGAGTGTGCTCTGTTTGTTGCTTTTGTTGCACATTTCCTTTGCAGTTATATACATTATCTTGATCAGGTTGTAAAGACATCCCCAAGGATAAGAGCAATAGCGATTGCGACCTGTGAACAACGTGATGGCCCAGAAAAAATCTCTTTAGACTAGAGTTATGAGAAGAGAACATTTCAATTAGGACAGAGACTGAGAGGTCTTTACAACCTGATCTAAAAATTATGAGCAGACATCAAAACCAGAAGTAAAGTAGAATTAAGAGCACCATATATTTTCACCATACCTTATACCCATAAAGACCTCTAAAATTATTGCTCTCCAGGCCAGAAGGGTACCAGTCCCCAGCATGAGCAGAAATGAAGGGCCAGAGGAAACCCCATGATATGATAGACCCAAGAAGAACCGAGCAGTTTACTATGTGAGGGCAAATAAGACCACAACCAACATAGGTTGGACTAAAGTCAAAATAGAACCTGCATAGGGAGCCATGTGAAACATTAAGAATATCAATAAAACATTTAATAGTAACATCGGCAATCATGTTAATGATATTTACTACAAACCAAATTAAAACCTGTCTGATTACATTCCAAATTACTAACATACACAAATCAAGAAATGATAACTCTCACACACCAGAATCATAGACATTTGTATAATTTTGGAATACATGCTATTCACGTTTGAAGTCTTTCTATTTCTTTTTTCTGTTTCTTCTTTTAGCTTACACATAATAATACATCACAACTGTGCCCTCTGGCTAATGGTCCTGAATATTGAGCATTCAAAAAGAAATATTGAGCATTCTCATTAAAATATATGAGCATTCTTTCAACAGAGAAAGAAAAACAGGAAGTTCAGAAACTAAATCTGAGAGAACCTTACATGTTTTTGAACAGGACTAAGCCAAAACTGGGAAAATTATCAAACCCACACGAATCTCCAATGCCACTGAAAAACCACTTGAAGCAGCTCCAAACTAAACTTATGCTCAGATATTTTCCAAGACACTTGACTTGCTTCCTGTATCGAACACATAAAAATTATACACACACACACACACACACACACACATATATATAAAGCAAACCTTCTGATTTAAGCAGCTGTTTCATTCAAGTTGTAAATGCATGATTGTTAGAACTGGATAGACCTTCCATTCTTCACTACAAAGTTTGATAAGTTAATTAAAAATGACTTTCCCTTCCACTAAGCTTAAGTGCTACATCAATTGAAACTGTGTGTAGATCTATGAAAAGATAGTGAGCATAATGTATGTAATAAGTACCCTGCAAGCTCAGCACCAGAGTTGGTATGCAAACTATTTATCAAAATTGCTGTGGCTGTCCCACTCGGATATGTAAGTTTATAATCCATAACCATCATCTGAAAAAAATAAAGAGATAGAATTAGAAGGCTAAATTAGAAAATTACAATCACATACTGTGAGAAAACCTTCTGGCATTGCACTCACATTAGTAAAAAGTCAGTCAGAACAATAAACAGAATATTCATTTCATTTCAAAAACCTAGGTTTTTATCAGAGCACGAAAAATTACAGATGAGTAAAAACCTATCACATCTAAAATTTATTCAACAACGAGGTTGTTCGTAAGCAATGCCAAATTCAGTATCAAAACCAAAAATTACAGCCACAAATACCACTTGAATAGAACTAAGTATATAGACAACATCATCTTCACATCCAAAAAATGCAACTTTAACTAAAGTCTAAACTATCTCATAAAAGGAGTATACAATAAGGATTATGGCAACCGCTATACCTTCCGTAGCGGAACAAGACTAAACAGCCCAAGGAAGCTAACAACAAAGAGGAAAACCAATCATCCACCCTAACCCGGGTTCTTAATATCTTCCGCTCTGTTTCCAGGATAATCAGCACCAATAAGTTGGTATGTTCTCTCATCCATTGCAATCAAATACGATCGAAACCCCCCTATCAAAACAATCAGATGTTAAGGCAGAACAGCGGAGCTACTCAACTTAAGATTCAATTAATTACTTAATTTAACACTAAAAATTAAGCTCCCTGAATACTTTTAAGTTAAATCAAGAATATCAAATTGCTATAAGCTTAAAAACTAACTTAAAAATAATGATATAATCAATTCTTAATCATAAGCTAAAAATTGATTAATTTTGGTAAAAATCAGAAGCCTTCTACGTCAAACCGAATCCCTAACAGAAAAAAACCAAGCTTTCCAATGCTTTAAATTAAACAGAACTAGCTAATCACTTCTTTATCATTATAACGAATTATAATGACGAAACAAAAGTAGCCAAAAATCGATTAAATTCGTTAAAATTCGAAGGCTTTTTAATTTTTTTACCACTAAAAGCAAGGTTAGGAAACAAGCGACGACGCAAGTTTGAATGACGGTGTTTTCTTGTTTGGTAAAAGGAGGAACTTGAAGCCCTAACTTAGTCAGAAAACCGGTCCACGATTTTATAAGGAAGAATCGAGCAATCCAGCGCCGACGTTCAAGGACGGAATAATCCCGACCGTTAGATTCAGCTTGTGTACGATGATACAAAAGAGAGTCCCTAACAAGGCGCTCACGACGAGCCCCCTGATCGTTATCTGATCTTTCCATTCCGGGACTCGTTCCGACTCGACGCCGCCGTCAATGTTGTTCTTGTCGAGAATCAACGTTTCCGATATCCCGGTCCCCATGATTCTGGTATCTGGTTGGCTGTTTGGGGTTTGAAAATGCGGGCGACATGGAAGGGGAAAGTTTGGTAAAGAGTCAAGACTCCAGAGAAAATGAGTTGAAACGGCAAATCCAACCAATGGTAAGCGTTGGGCGGCTCCATCATCGAGTGCGGAAGTGACACGTAGCTCAATTAAAAAATTAGTTCTAATCGGCTTCTTTTGTCTGATTTGAATTATTTTTAGTCTATGAGGACGTGTAGTTACGGTTCCCGCCAAAATAATGTGAATATGGTAAATTTTTATTTACTTATTAAGTTTTTCTTTTTCTTTTTCAAAATTTTTATTATTCTTAAAAAATATTTTTAATTTTACAAACAGACTATTACATGTTTTATTTTTAATTAAAATTTTTTAATATATCTTAATATATATTTTAGAATATAAAATTTTTAATTGTGTATGAATAATTTTTCTTAATTAAAATTAAGATTTTATTTCTTTCACAAAGTTTGTTGTTGACTTGAGTTTAAATTTTAAAGTATAGTTTTTCAATATTTATTTATTTGTATTAAGTATTATTTCAACCATTTATTCTTTCAAAAATAGGATTTTATTATTAATGAAAAATTAAGAGTGCAATTCACTAATATGCTAATTCTCCTCTTTACCATTGTTATTTTTTATCTTTGTCTTCTTTATATATATATCCAAAACACCAATTTTAAATAAAGTATTCTACCAATGACAACATGAGCTCAATCAAAGGATTTTAAATCCATTTTGATCCTAATAATAAGTTGGTCAAGTTCATATGTCATATTAGGTTTCCCAAAAGTGATTACATTTAAAAAAGACATGAAGCTTAATTTTAAAGCTGAATTTTTTGATCACGTGGTTAAAAATGAATTGTGATATTTTTTTAAATTTGAGTTCAAATTCAAACAAATTCCATTCTTATTCTTAATTATTTAATATTTTTTTTGTAAAAAAAAAACGTTATAAAATAAGAATTCTTTTAATTATTTTTTGGAGTAAAATTCTCTGATTTTTATTTAGATAAATGCGTCAAATCAATACCAAGTACATTATTACTGACAGACGGATAATCCTCCACTCCACCGAATACTTGCTTCTGCACAATGTAAACCAACATGGGCTAATCCACTTGCTACTTCATTGCGTTGCCAGATCTTCTAATATGATTATTAAAGCTGCTGAATAAGGAAAAAGTGTGAGCCATTTGCTTTGCTTCCGCGATTAATGGCCCAATGATTCAGAAGAGAAGTCTCCAGTCTCGTTCTTCAATTTCTGTCTTACCAGGAGGGAGTCACCTTCAATTATAACTTGCGAAAGATACAATTCTGATGCAAATTGAAATTATTTACTGACCAGCGTAGTTGTCTCGCAAGTGCGCCCATAACCTGTCCCGTGGAATATCGTATGATAAAACCAATACCTCGACATTTCGATGCCGCATCAGTAGTCCCATCATAATTAACTTTTTAGCATGATCTTGGTGGATAGCATACCATCTCTGTATCCTCCTATCTGGTTCGCGCACGTATCTTTCTGTTTGGACAGTCTGAACAGCGTTTGTTGCATTAAACTCAATATATAGTTTAGAAGCCTATGGACTGTACAGTTCTTGGTCAAATGATTCCTTATTACGTTGTTGCCAGATCGTCCAAAGACGAAGACACATAACTGCCTCTGTCCATCAGTCATCTGGATAAAATCCGTTGCAAACCAAGACTCTGAGATAGCAGTTGGAATCGACGCAAAAAACACAAATTTATCGTCTTATAGTAATAAGAACAACTTAAATCTATTTACTTGTCCAATAAAAACACAAAAAAGATTTTTTTATTCATAATCAATAAAACTTTAATTGTAAAATCGTTTTTTCTTTATACAAAAAAATCGTAATTTGAAAAAAAAAATATTTCGAAGCTCAAATTTATTAAAAATTACTTATGAACAGAGTTAAATTTGAGATTCCATCCTCAAGTGTTTTAATTTAAGACAATTAACAAAAAATTATTTAAGAAATTTATGTGGATTTGTTTATGTTTGTTTATATATATATTTGTGCTTATTATCATATGTTTATATCTATTGATATTAAGTTTACACTTATTATCATTTGGTTATGTTTATTGGCATTAATTTTACGTTCATTCTCAAGTATTTACAATACTTTTAACATGAAAATAAACGTAAACTTAGTGTTGATAAGTATAAAATAAGTTATCCTTGCAATAAAATCCAACTTACTGTAGAATTTCATGATACGAAACCCAAATAACTAAGAGTCAGGGATCGTTGTCTTAAAATCCATGTTTGGAAATATATAAAGAACAGACATACATACATAAATACAGAATTAATCCAATAAGCCTGCCAGGGCATACAGGACACTACCATACGGTTTCAACTTACAACATAGCTGGTGGCTTTCCTGATCAACTGCTCAGAGAAGGCCCGAAGTCCATGCAGATTGGTGGATTGATCCTGAAGATGGAAAGAATGGCTGATGGTATTGTCCAAATACCATCACCGCAAATTAAACCTGAAGCAACTGCACCTGCATAATCCTCTGCATCCTTCCGGTTAATTCGTTCCCATATGAACAAGATTACTGTTCCAACAAACATGTCAACCGCAAAGTAAGCCCCAATATAGAATGGAATCGCCATGGCCATTGGAATAGGGACAAACTGTGAAACTTTCTTGTGAGTCACATCCCTTAGGAGGTTTACAATCAAAGCAACCGCGAAGAATCCACAGCATAAAGCCAGACAATGTTTGGGCAGCTCCGAGAAGCCTTCAATACCAAGAATGGCCATTTCCCTGAATATCACAGCGTAAGGTGCTTTGTATGGACCGTCAGGTGACCCGACATCAAAAGCTGTCCAAAACAACCAGAATGTGAGTGGGGCAATGATGCATCCCATGGCTGTTCCGAGTATCTGGCTCACAAACATCGACTTAGCTGATGATAGAGTGAGGTAACCAGTCTTGAAATCTTGCATTAGATCAGCTGCAGTGGAGACGATAGACATCATAACGCCACAGGCAGCTAAACCGGCGATGACTCCTCCATTACTTCCAACTAAGGAAGCTATAATGAAAAGGCCAATCTTCCCATAAGTGGAAGACAGGTTCCAGTCTGTAAGTCCAGTTCCATAAGAGTTGCAGAAGGCAAGGGCGGGGGCAATAATGTATGAAACGAGAACCAGATACCACTTGAGGGGCGGAAAGATGAATGGAATAGTAGCTGTTGATATAGCAGCAAAGGCCACATATCCAGAAGCAGCAAACCAAGTTGGTATCCTGTCTTTAAGAAATATCTCATCTCTTTTTCTCTGCTCTGCTAGTCCATTAGAACTTTCATTATCTGTGGAAACATAACAATACTTCAATTAACCCTTAGTGGGAGACAGAATGCTTTTACAACAAGAAGAAAGATACTTGCACACACATTTTGCCCAGAAATTCTAAACAGTTTAAGAAGTTTCGAGAAGGCAAATTACATATGCAAATGAAGACACTATAGCAGCATCTATTTATGAGTTTTCAACAATAACTACAATTTTACACAAGAAAAGTCATATCAGCAGAAGCCACTCAGTACTGACCATACGACTGCCGTGTTCCTAAAGCTATGAAAACCATTGCAACAAAAGAATGCATGCAAGCAGCATCCTAACCAGGGTATCCTCACCTGTAATCTCATTAACAATAGGGAGTTTGCTCTCTTTGGTGCTTTTGTTGCTTATTTCCTTTGCAGATATATATATTATCTTGATCAGGTTGTAAAGACCATCCCCAAGGATAACAGCAATAGCTATGAACACCTGTGAAAAACGTGATGGCCCAGAAAATCGATTTAGACTAGATTTATGAGAAGAGCACATTTCAGTTAGGACAAGAGACTGAAAGTAAACCTGAAGATGCAAGGACAGAAACATAAAAACCTTCTACAACTATGTAACAGAAATAAGAGCACAAAATATTTTCACCATAACTTATATCCATACAGACCTCTAAAATTATTGCTCTCCAGGCCAGAAGGGTACCAGTCACCAGCATGTGCAGAAATGAAGGGCCAGAGGAAACCCCACGATATGATAGCCCCAAGAAGAACCGAGCAGTTTACTATGTGAAGGCAAATAAGACCACAACCAACATAGGTTCGACTAAAGTCAAAATAGAACCTGCATAAGGGAGACATGTGAGACAATAAGAATATCAATAAAACATTTAATAGTAACATCAACAATCATGTTAGTGATATTTTACTCAAACCCAAAACACTATCTGTCTAAGTCTGTCTAATTACATACCAACCTACTAACATACATAAATCAAGAAATGACACCTTGCATGCACCAGAATAATAGACATATGTATGGTTTTGGAATGCATGCTAATCAAGTTTGAAGTCTTTATATTTCTTTTTTCTGCTATTTCTTTTAGCTCAACTGGGAACATATTAAGCACAATGGCGGACCAATTCACTATACACATAACAAAACATAACAACTGTGCCCTCTGGCTAATGGTGGTACAGGTTCTATTCCCTTTGAATCATGATTTATAAAGAAATATTGAGCATTCTCATTAACATATAAGAGCATTCTTTCAACAGGGAAAGCAAAAGAGGGAGTTCACAAACTAAATCTGAGACAAAACTTACGTATTTTTGAACAGCATTAAGCCAAAGCTGGGAAAATTATCAAAGCCACAAGAATCTCCAATACCACTGAAAAACCACTTGAAGCAGCTCCAAACTAAACTTATGCTCAGATATTTTCTAAGACACTTGACCTGCTTCCTGTATCAAACTCTTAAAAATTTTATATATATATATATATATATATATATATATATATTATAAAATCAGAAAGAAAACAATCTAGCTGTTGAAGATCAACACTATTTTCTCTAGTTATTTATAAAGCAAACTTTATGATTTAAGCAGCTGTTTCATTTAAGTTGTAAATGCATGATTGTTAGAACTGGATAGACCTTCCATTCTTCATTATAAAGTTTGATAAGTTAATTGAAAAAATGATATTCCTTTCCACTAAGTTTAAGTGCTACATCAATGGAAACTGTGTTTGGATCTATGAAAAGATAATAAGCGTAACGTATGTAATAAGTACCCTGCAAGCTCAGCACCAGAGTTGGTATGAAAACTATTTATCAACATTGCCGTGGCTGTCCCACTTGGATATGTAAGCTTATAATCCATGACCATTATCTGATAAAACACAGAGATAGAATTAGAAGGCAAAATTAGAAAATTACAATCACATACTGTAAGAAAACCTCCTGACGTTGCACTCACATTAGTAAAAAGTTAGCCAGAACAATAAACAGAATATTTATTACATTTCAAAAACCTAGGTTTTTTATCAGAGCACGAAAATTACAGATAAATAAAAACCTACAACATCTAAAATTGATTCAACGATAAGGTTGTTTATAAGCAATGCCAATATCAAAACCTAAATTACAGCCACAAATTTACTTGAATAGAACTACTTATATAGACAACATCTTCACAACAAAAAAAATGCAACTTTAACTAAAGTCTAAACCATCTCATAAAAGGAATATATGATAAGGTAAGGATTATGACAATAGCAATACCTTCCGAAGTGGAACAAGGCTAAACAGCCCAAGGAAGCTGACAACAAAGAGAAAACCAGTCATCCACCCTAAACCCGGGTTCTTAATATCTTCCGCTCGGTTTCCAGGGTAATCAGCACCAATAAGTTGGTATGTTCTCTCATCCATTGCAATCATATACGATCCAAACCCCCCTATCAAAAAAAAAATTCAGATATATAGCAGAGCAACTCAACTTAAGATTCAATTTAATTACTTAATTTAACACTAAAAATCAAGCTTCCTGAGAACTTTTAAGTTATATCAACAACATGAAATTCTTACAAGCTTAAAAATGAACTTTAAAATAATGCTAATAATCAAATCTTAATCATTTAAGCTAAAAATTGAGTAATTTGGTAAAATTCAGAGGCCTTCCACGCCAAACCGAATCCCTAACAGCAAAAATCAAGCTTCCAATGCTTTAAACTAAACAGAAGCTGGCTAATCACTCCTCAAACATAAAACGAATTATAATGACGAAACAAAATTAGCCAAAACTCGACCAAATTCGTTAAAATTTGAAGGCTTTTTTAGTTTTTACCGTTAAAAGCAAGGCCGTAACAAGCGACGACGCAAGTTTGAATGACGGTGTTTTCTTGTTTGGTAAAAGGTGAAACTTGAAGCCCAAACTTAGTCAGAAAACCAGTCCACGATTTTACAAAGAAGAATCCGAGCAATCCAGCGCCGACGTTCAAGGACGGAATAATCCCGACCGTTAGAATTCAGCTTGTGTGTGATGATACAAAAGAGCGTCCCTAACAATGCGCTCACTACTAGCCCCCTGATCGTTATCTGATCTTTCCATTCCGGGACTCGTTCCGACTCGACGCCGCCATCGATGTTTTTCTTGTCGAGAATCAACGGCTCCGATATCTCGGTTCCCATGATTCCGGGATCTGGTTTGCTGTTTGGGAGCTTGGATTAGGTGCGGTGCGGGCGACGTGTAAAGGAAAGTTTGGCAAAGGAAAATGCGTCGAAACACTTTGTTAGGAAATCCAACCAATGATAAGCGTTGGCGGTTTTGTCATCGAGTGTAGAAGTTACACGTGCCTAAATTAAAGATTAGTTAAAATCGGTTTCTTTTGTTTGATTCCGAATTAATTGACAGCCATGTCAGAGTTTCGTTCGGATTCCCGCCAAAATATTATGAGAATAGTAAAGTTTTTTTTACTTATTAAGTTTTTCCTTTTTCTCAAATTTTTTATTATTAAAAATTACTTTTTAATTTTATAAACTAATTGTCACATGCTTTATTTTTTAATATATCTTAATATATATATATATATATAGATCTAAATCTTTTTCTAACAATGCAAGAAATAATTTTTGTAATTAAAATTAAGATATTATCCCTTCCACAAGTTTGTAACTGATTTGAGTTTGCTTTAGATGGATATTGTCATAACGTCTAGGTCCGTGAACCTAACCCGCTAAACTTTAATATCAAGGAGTCGCCACCAACCATTCAAACCTAAGGTGTGATTGGTCACCTATTCTTGTCTAGAGATAAGGCTTGGTCTACGTTCAAAGAATCTAAGGTTCGGGAGTACGGTTACGTGTGGGGAAGGATTAGCACCCCCACAACGCCCATCCTAAAATGGTACCAACTACTTTAGGTCATTCTAAATTTCCTTTATTTTGAGTTAATTTCGATATGCTTAATATATTGAAAATTTACTTAAAATCCTTCCATCAATCTGGTTCAGACAATAAGTAAATCCCCTCACCTCAGGAGTATTCAAGTAGTACCAATTGACTTGCTCGAAGAGGCTCTATCGTCGGATCATTTAAATACATTATGACAACCCTAATATTGACTCTATACCCAATAGGTCATTCTAAATTTACTTTAATTTAATTTCGATATGTTTAAAATATTGAAAATTTACTTAAAATCCTTCCATCAATCTGGTTCAGACAATAAGTAAATCTCTTCACCTCAGGAGTATTCAAGTAGTACCGATTGACTCGCTTGAAGAGGCTCCGTCGTCGGAATATATTATGAAAATCCTAATTTTGGCTCTATGCCCAATTCTTTACTAATTTTCTATTTTTTATTGTCTTAATTGTATTTACTATTTTATATTTTAATTCAAATTATTTCCATATCCTATTTCTATTTTTATTTTAATTGTCTTTATTATTATATTTTATTTATTTCTATAAACACATATTATTGTATTGAAAATTTACTCTAAACCTTCCATCAATCTTGTTCAGTCTAGAGCAAACTCCTCACCTAGAAATTTCCAAGGAGTACCATTCGACTTTCTTGGAATTTCGTCATTGGATAATTTGCATTCATCTTCTTAATATAATTTTATTATTTCCTTATTCAATCTTTATTCTATTTTATTCTTATTTGCATTTTTTCCTTTAATTTATTTTATTTTTATACTATTTTATTTATTTAACATCTATCATACTAAACATACAAAATACAAAATATATCATACAAATTAAACTAACAAATCATGTCAACACACTAATTATTTATTCAATATCAAATATTATCAAAATAATTAAATCATGCAAAGTAACTCAACTTATATTATACAAGCCATACAAATCAATCCGCAATTAACTAATTCATATTAAATTATTACTCCTAAATACAAAGTCATTTACTAATAATATTGTTAATGCATTAATTAATATTAATGTTAATAAAACAAACCTGATGAGTGATGAAATCCCTTGCTTTCTTTTGTTTTTTCCTTATGCTTTTCACGGTTCTCCCCTTTTTACAACGAGCGGCACTCGAGGATGTATATCCAAAACAGGTTGGTTCACTCTTCAATGGCAAGCGATGGTAATCGACGTCCAAGTGATAGCAGAGCAGGGTGCGTGACAGGCGAACTCGCTGGTTGTGTGCTTGATTGCGTATCTTTTTTTTTCTCTGTCCCTCAAACCCTGAGCTTTAATCCTTTTTATAGCCACAAATTAGTTAGAGTCCTAATACAACTATACTTATTCTAATAATTATCTCCTTTTTTTTTTAATATTTTATCTACTTAATTCCTATATTAATCCTAATCAAACTCTATTAATCTAAATAATTATCCTAAAAATTAAATTATCCTAATTATCCTATACTAAAATTAATTTTATTTTCTTTTCTTATCTCTCTCTTTTTTTTTAATTATTCCTAAATCCTATTTTAATTGTAATTTCCTAATTAATGTTAATTCTAAATCTAAAAATTCTAATTTAATTTTAGCCAAATTCCCAATTATTAAATTAAAATACAAATGTCACCCACTCCAATTAATTATTTATACAAATTAAGACCCCGGACAAAATAGGGTGTCTACAGCTGCCCCTCTTTGTGCATTTGCTGTGAAACAGTAATTGCACAAAGACATAGACACCTATTTTGTCTGACTTCTCCTTTTTTTTAATTTTTTTATTTTTTCAAAAAAAGCTCCATCTAAACAGAAAGACAGTCAAACTTTAAAATCTTGTCTAAAAGCTCCTCCTAAACAGGCAAGCAGTCAATCTTTAAAAATCTTGTCCAAAAAGCTCCTCCTAAACAGGCAGGCAGTCAAACTTTAAAATCTTGTCCAAAAGCTCCTCCTAAACAGGCAGGCAGTCAAACTTTAAATCTTGTCCAAAAGCTCCTCCTAAACAGGTAGGCAGTCAAACTTTAAAATCTTGTCCAAAAAAAGTTGATTTTTTTTTAAAATTTTAGGAAACCCTTCTAAAATTTTTCTTGTCAAAAAAAATTTTGGAATCTTAGGAAACCCCTCTAAAATTCCTTTTCTTATCCAATTTTGAAATTTTGGGAAACCCCTCCAAAACTTCTATTCTTGTCCAATTTTTGAAATTTTAGGAAATCCCTCTAAAATCTCTTTTCTTGTCAAATTTTGAATCTTAGGAAACCCCTCTAAAATTCTTTTTCTTCTCTTTTTTGAAATTTTGGGAAACCCCTCCAAAACTTCTTTTCTTGTCAAATTTTGAATCTTAGGAAACCCCTCTAAAATTCTTTTTCTTCTCTTTTTTGAAATTTTGGGAAACCCCTCCAAAACTTCTTTTCTTGTCAAATTTTGAATTTTAGGAAACCCCTCTAAAATTCTTTTTCTTGTCCTTTTTTTTTTGAAATTTTGGGAAACCCCTCCAAAACTTCTTTTCTTGTCAAATTTTGAATTTTAGGAAACCCCTCTAAAATTCTTTTTCTTGTCCTTTTTTTTTTGAAATTTTGGGAAACCCCTCCAAAACTTCTTTTCTTGTCAAATTTTGAATTTTAGGAAACCCCTCTAAAATTCTTTTTCTTGTCCAAAATTTGAAATCTTGGGAAACTCCTCCAAGACTTCTATCTTGTCTAATTTTTGAAATTTTAGGAAACCCCTCTAAAATTTCTTGTCTTGTTAAAATTTGAAATCTTGGGAAATTTATCTTATCCATGCAATTGCAACCTGTTCTATCCATGCAATGTCATTCATGTAAGCTATCTTATTCAAGCAACATCATTCATGCAATCTAGTCTATCCATGCAATGTTATTGATGCAATCAATTCTATCCACGTAATGCAGTCTATTTTATCCATGCAATGTCATTCAAGCAATCTGTTTTATCTCTATGATGCAATCTACTCTATCCATGCAATGTTTTTTCGAACAACATTTCAAGCTCAATTGTGGCAACAACAAGGCTATTCTTCATCAATCTATCTCATGCATTCTTCTCTTTTCAATTGTCATCCTATCTTTATTTCCTTTCTTTTCTCATTTTCCTTCTTCTATGTTTCTTTCCCAACGAATCTCTTGTCTTCGTGCCCTCTATATCTTATCTTACCCCTTGTTTTTTCTTTCACCTTCATCCACTCTTTTTGGTCATTCATTTTCTCATTAAAATCTTTACTGAGACCTCATCATTCGTTCTTTCTTATTCATTGATTTTTCATGATTTCCAATTTCCATTCATTCACAAGTTTCCTTTTCTTTCATTTTCCTAAATAATATAGGAGTCTTTCACATATTTTGCCAAGCAAACATTCATTATCATTCCAATTTCAAGATCAATGCAACACAATTTCTCAATCCCTCAAGGTAAGGATATAGCAAAGGAATGATAGGTGAAAATAATAGTAGTATTCAATATCTGAAAGTATTATAAGGGGTAGCCAAGCTTGAAGGAAAAGGGCTAGAAAGGAAAAGCTAGAATTATCATGTTAAGTTTTAGGTAACAGTATCCAAATAACAAAAATTCAAATGATTTTGGTCAACGAATACAAAATTCCCTTCCAAATGTCTACTTTATCTGATCATGTTGAGTTTATCAAAACATCCTCTTACCCCAGTATCTTTGACATCTAGCTTTTCTCGTATCCAAGCCGCCTTTTCAGGTTTTCAACTTAGATGCACTCCATTGATCCAAACCGCCCTTTTTGGGTTTTCGATCTGAATCCTCCTTTCATTTTTTCTCTCTTTTTTTTTCTTTTTCATTTTCATTTCTTTCTTTTTTTTATTTTTTTTATTCATTTCTCTTCATTTTCAACTTCATTGTCCTTGATGAAACTCCTCTTGTCTGTTCTCCATTCTGATTCATGCCCTAACATCAGATATTTCTTCACCCAATTTAATGCTCACATGGATCCAAGAGAGTCTTTGGAATCCCACTTCTTCTATCTAGATGAAATCTTTTTGCTTATCTTAATCTGCTTGTCCTAATTCCATCCAAAGGATCATCATCTCATAGTGTAAGTATGCCTTTATTCAACACATGATTCTTCAATAGGAGTACTCATATTTGATCAAAATGGACTTTTAAGACATGTAATGTAGGCTCAGGTGAGGGTTCACGAAAGAAAGGATAATATAGGCCCAAAATAAGTGTTTCAGGGTTCATCAAACCAAGAATCATTTTTCATGAATCATTTAGGCATTTTGACTTTTGCCCCCATTCTAATTTGCTTTCTCTCTCTTTTTTATTCAAATGTGACTAGGGTTTTCACTTTCTTGATTCAAACCCTCTTTCCTTCGTCATTCTCTTTTTCTTTTTCATTCTTTTTTTTCAAAAAGGGTTTTTCTTTGCCCCTTTTATATTTTTACTTTGCCCCATTGATCTTTCATCTTCTGTTCTCTTTGCCCCCCAGTATGGAGGGTGATTCTTGGTGGGTTATATCAAAAAGAATATAATAGGCTCAAAAGGGGTAATCAATGGATGATTTTACTCACACTTGAAAGGTAATGAAAGAAGGCCATTTCTCATTTCAATACAAGTACTCTCATTAAAGGTCATCTATTGAACAAAGACCAACTCATTAGAATTTCATGTAAAGATTCACCTTTACTCGTAACATTCTATAGGTGAAGATTTTAGACAAATATCTTCTATTCTCTTCTTGCTTGAACAATCTTGGCAAACTGAAAATCCATCCAACTAAACAAAGTGGTTCTTTCAAAATTGAATTTTACACTCATTGCCATTATCATTATCATGTTCATTATTTGGATACTTTCAAGCTTGGTAACAATGTAAAGAATATAGGTATTGGTGTTTTACATAAAAGCACAAGATTGGAATGAGGAATTGAGAAAAATGAATTGTACTAATCCTTTATTGAAATGAAAATGAAAGAAAGCTGGCCCAATACATAAAAGAACTCTTAATGCCTTTTGGGCTTAGGCACTCCTATATTACCTAAGAAATGTTCTAAGATGAATGAAATTAGACACAAAGAAACAACCATTATCTTTAAATTCAGTGAATCAATCATCCACTTTCTTCCATAGCATCAACCGCTATCCTTTGTGTGATCTGGTAGAGGATTATCATTCACATTTGGGTCATTCTTTGCCCCAAAACTCAAAATTCCAGCATTGACAAGTGCTTGGACTTTCCTCTTCAAGCCTATACAATTCTCAATAGAGTGACCAACATTGTCATTATGATAAGCACACTTTGCGTTAGGATCATACCACTTTGGGTAGGGAGGCTTCAAGGGCTCTACATAAACAGGGGCAATAAGGTGACCCCTTACCAACTGTGGGAACAACTCTGTGTATGTCATTGGTATAGGGTCTATGGTGACATTTCGGCTAGCTCGAGTATTCTTTTGGTCATTAGGTGAAAAAGTGGGGTCTTGTGAATGGGAAATGGGTTGGTAAGCATTCTGATGATAAGTTTGTGGGTGGGGTTGAGAATAAGTGTAATTAACTGAAGGTGAATAAGAGGTATAGGAGCGACGTGAGTTATTGGAGACAGCTTGTGCATCTTCTTCCTTCTTCTTTGAAAACCCATTCCTCTTGCTATCATTCATAGATGCTTCAATCTTACCACTCTTAAAGGCATTTTCAATAGCTTCGCCTGTTAGCACCATGTCTGCAAAATTCTTGGTCACACTGCTAAGCATACGCTCATAGTAAGGAGCCTTGAGAGTATTCAAAAAGAACATGGTGATTTCCTTCTCAGATCAAGGAGAGGTTGAACTAGTGATGCCACGTCTCTCCATCGTTGGGCATATTCTTTGAAGCTCTCATCTTTTTTCTTTTCCATACCTTGGAGAGATAAGCGGTCAGGAGCTATATCAGACACATGTTTGTATTGAGCTATAAAAGCTCTTGCCAACTCAGACCAAAAGGAAACTTGGCTCCTTTCCAATTGGTTGTACCACTTAGCAGCTGACCCTCAAACTGTTTGAAAAACATGAATTAATAGCTTGTCATCCCATGCATATGCCGCCTTCTTCCTACAGTACATGGTGAGATGATCTTTTGGGCACGATGTTCCATTGAATTTTTCAAATTCGGGCACCTTGAATTTTGATGGAAGGACAACACCCGGTACTAAACACAACCTTTCAGCATCAATGGGTCCAAAATAGTCAAATCCTTCCATGACACTTAGTCTTTCCTCTATCAAGCTCAGCTGGGCTTTAGTACCACTATATTCTTCCTTATGCTTCAACTTTTCTAGCTTTGTGGGATCATCTAAATTTGGCACCTCCACTGGGTTTTGAGCTTCTGTTGATGAATTTCCTTGAAGACTTTCTCCTTGCACCTGTAAAGGCATTGGGGCTTTGACAGTACCTCTTTCGGGGACAAAAATGGGATTGTCTCGCATGCTTTGTTGAGTCTCTTGGATAGACTCCTCTTGATTACCCATCTTCTCCTTTCCTCTAATCATGGCTTTTAGCAACTGGGTAATTTCACTCAATTGCCCCCTTATCTCTGCATTTTCCTTTTCCAACTTTTCTATCTTAATATTTTGATCTCTTCCATTATGCGTGCTTGATACCTTGTATGATATCTGTGGAGGGCAGATCGTCTAGTGGATGCAATTTTGATACCTTGAGTGCCACAATTAAGTTGAAATTATATTTCATATGATGATATGTTTATGCACAAAAATGAATGCATATGGAATGCACTTAAGTCTAACAATCTCTCCTAACAATCAAAAGTATGTTCATTCTCATGATAAGACAAATGCAAACTTATGTGCATGATATGTTATGCAATGCAAAATCAAACACAATTATGCATGATTTAATGATAGCAAATTCACCTCCTTTTTTTTGTGTCCTATTTTGGATTTGAGTCTAATACTTCAAGGGTTTTGTAAGGCTCTATCTAAGGTTTGGGCTTCTTAGGTTTTCCTATATGCAGGGCCTGGATCATTTAAAGTTCTAAAGGTTCCCAAATTGTTCCTCATTGTCATCCACACTGGACTAGTAAGGCACCCAATCCTCACCCATTATAGGCTACAAGCGGAAAGGTTCAATTTGAGTGGGAGTTTTTCGCCAGCCCATGCGGAGGTTATCACCTCACGAAGGCATAGGTACTTTTCTCCCTCCTAATAAGGATAGAGCCCGGGTTGAGGGCTTATGCATGTATGCATGTGAAGTGTGTGTGTATTAAATGATTATTAAGCATTATGAAATCAACATTATTTATAAGCAAATTTCTAATGACCTAAAATATATGTTGGCCTGACTCTCTAATGTCCCCAGTGGAGTCGCCAAACTGTCAAACGTCTAGGTCCGTGAACCTAACCCGCTAGACTTAAATCGAGGAGTCGCCACCAACCATTCAAACCTAAGGTGTGATTGGTCACCTATTCTTGTCTAGAGATAAGGCTTGGTCTACGTTCAAAGAATCTAGGGTTCGGGAGTACGGTTACGTGTGGGGAAGGATTAGCACCCCCACAACGCCCATCCTAAAATGGTACCAACTACTTTAGGTCATTCTAAATTTCCTTTATTTTGAGTTAATTTCGATATGCTTAATATATTGAAAATTTACTTAAAATCCTTCCATCAATCTGGTTCAGACAATAAGTAAATCCCCTCACCTCAGAGTATTCAAGTAGTACCAATTGACTTGCTCGAAGAGGCTCCATCGTCGGATCATTTAAATACATTATGACAACCCTAATATTGACTCTATACCCAATAGGTCATTCTAAATTTACTTTAATTTAATTTCGATATGCTTAAAATATTGAAAATTTACTTAAAATCCTTCCATCAATCTGGTTCAGACAATAAGTAAATCTCCTCACCTCAGGAGTATTCAAGTAGTACCGATTGACTTGCTTGAAGAGGCTCCGTCGTCGGAATATATTATGAAAATCTTAATTTTTGGCTCTATAACCAATTCTTTACTAATTTTCTATTTTTATTGTATCTATTTCAATATCTTATTTCTATTTTATTTTAATTGTCTTTATTATTATATTTTATTTCTATTTTAGAAAATGAACACATATTATTGTATTGAAAATTTACTCTAAACCTTCCATCAATCTGGTTCAGTCTAGAGCAAACTCCTCACCTAGAAATTTCCAAGGAGTACCATTCGACTTTCTTGGAATTTCATCATCGGATAATTTGCATTCATCTTCTTAATATAACTTTATTATTTCCTTATTCAATTTTTATTCTATTTTATTTTTATTTGCATTTTTGTCTTTAATTTAATTTATTATTTTTATTTATCTAATATCGTACTAAACATACAAATCATAAAATATATCATACAAACATCATTCAAATTAAACTAACAAATCATGTCAACACACTAATTATTTATTCAATATCAAATATTATCAAAATAATTAAATCATGCAAAGTAACTCAACTTATATTATACAAGCCATACAAATCAATCCGCAATTAACTAATTCATATTAAATTATTACTCCTAAATACAAAGTCATTTACTAATAATATTGTTAATGCATTAATTAATATTAATGTTAATAAAACAAACCTGATGAGTGATGAAATCCCTTGCTTTCTTTGTTTTTTCCTTATGCTTTTCACGGTTCTCCCCTTTTTACAACGAGCGGCACCCGAGGATGTATATCCAAAACAGGTTGGTTCACTCTTCAATGGCAAGCGGTGGTAATCGACGTCCAAGTGATAGCAGAGCAGGGTGCGTGACAGGCGAACTCGCTGGTTGTGTGCTTGATTGCGTATCTTTTTTTTTCTCTGTCCCTCAAACCCTGAGCTTTAATCCTTTTTATAGCCACAAATTAGTTAGAGTCCTAATACAACTATACTTATTCTAATAATTATCTCCCTTTTTTTAATATTTTATCTACTTAATTCCTATATTAATCCTAATCAAACTCTATTAATCTAAATAATTATCCTAAAAATTAAATTATCCTAATTATCCTATACTAAAATTAATTTTATTTTCTTTTCTTATCTCTCTCTTTTTTTTTAATTATTCCTAAATCCTATTTTAATTGTAATTTCCTAATTAATGTTAATTCTAAATCTAAAAATTCTAATTTAATTTTAGCCAAATTCCCAATTATTAAATTAAAATACAAATGTCACCCACTCCAATTAATTATTTATACAAATTAAGACCCCGGACAAAATAGGGTGTCTACAGATATAAATATAATTTATTAATTTTATAAATGATAATATAATTTAAACCTTATATTATTTTTTATTTATGTATACTTGAAATTTTTAACTTGGGTTTAACTTTTAAAGCATACTTTTTATAAGATTTATTTATATTAATTATTATTTCAACCATGTTATTCTTTCAAAACGAGGATTTTCTTATTAATGAAAACTAATATTACAATTCACTAATATGCTAATTCTCCTCTTTACCATTGTTTATTTTTTATTTTTACCTTTTTTTTTTAAAACCAAAAACAATTTGAAAATAATTGTTCTATCCAATGACAACATGGGCTCAAAGGATTTCAGACCCATTTTACTCCTAATAATACAAGTGGGCCAAAGTCACTGGCTAATTGAGGCCCAAGGACAAAAATGAGATTACTTCAAAAAATCACACAAAAAATCAATTTTAATCCAGCTTACGGTAGGTATATGAAATAATACTATTTTTGATAATAAAAATATAAAATAACTTAAATTTATTTACTTGTGTTAGAGAAAACAAAAACACCATATATTTTCTCAAATCAATCACACTTTATTCATAAATGTATTTTTCTTTATCGTAATCCAAAAATTAAAAAGGTTTTGAACCTCAAATTTATTGAAAAATTATTTCTGAAAAGAACTTTATGAGCTTATCGTATTAAATTCGGGATTCAATTGTAAAATGTTTTAATTTAAGCAATTAACCAATATTTATTGAAAGAATGTGGATTTGTTTTTTGTTTTTTTTTTTTAAATTTCGTAAAATAATAGCGTGCAAGTTGCGACCGACAATATCTTAAACAGGAAATATCGTATTAGCTTTAATATCGGAGGCTGACTCAACGATGATTTGTTTCGTGCATATTAACATGCTTTTTTTTTTTCTTCTTTTGCCTACAAATGCACTCACGCAATCCCTTTCTGTCTATCAACTGCCTTCCCAATTTAACACTGTTTTAATGGCCCATTTTTCTCTCTAATTTCTATTCATAATCACGATCTTCCATCATTGAGGATCGACTTCTGTATGAATATGAAAATCAAAATATAAATAAAAACGAAAAGGAAAAAGGAAAAAGCATCCACACAGATTAGTTGGATTGAGGAGAAGAGAAATGTTTTTTTTTTTTAATTCTGATTCGATTTTTGTAAGACGAACTTAGAAAGTAAAATTTTCAGTATGTCAAAACCATAGGAAGTATTGTTGGGAGGAAAATTAAACTTAAGCAATAAGGTTGTTAAGCACTCAACAGGTTTAAGATCATATCAACAATATCAATAATTAAGTAGCAGATAATGAATTCACCTGTACCAATACTTTCAAGACAAATTGCATGCATGACACTTAACAGTTCTACGACTTGTAACTTTTTTTTTTTTAAGGCAAACCCTTTTGATAATCTTTCTCTTCTCTTTTTTTTTGTACATTTTTCCTTTCTTTTTTGAATTTAATTCATTTTTTATATCGATTTTTTCTTCATTTCTTTACATTGACTTAAATGTCAAATTGCATTTCAAATATTACTTCAATGCTTTACATCAACAATTTCAACCAATGTCTACGTTACCGATTCCAAAAAAGATTTCAACAAGCAAAATCTAAAAGCTCATTAAATGAAGAAAAAGGGAAAGCAATCCAAATTCTAAAATTTCATGTGGGATTCACATGTCCACCATCAAATCTTGGTTGATTCAGCCAAGCCAATACCCCACAGAGAGTCATGTGTGTTGCAGGCTTTGCTCTTGTCATGGTTTAGACTGCAAAAATTACAATGCAATAATGGGGCAATTGATTCTCACTTTCCTCCAAAAATAGCAAATAGACATGTTTTATTTCTACTTTGTGTTTCTTTTGACCATTTTCTTCACTCATGTCTTATAGCATCTTGTTGGTTAGCTGAAAATGAGCATCCTCAAAACCATGAAATGGAAAAAGAGGATTCTCTCAAAACCTACTTCACTTCAAATAGGGTAATGTTTTTGACAGATTTGAGCAAGCCTGTCTCAACTCAATCATTATCATCAATTGTTATTATAATAAAGACCTAAGGTACAAGATAAGACTAAGTTCACGGGGTCCGGTAATATTCGTATCATTGATACCAGATATAAAAAGTACGAGATAAAAATATCTACTTTAAGTTATCTGCATCTCTTGACGGTTCTTTATTATTTTTTTTTACATGTTTTTATCTATTTGACCAGACAACTTTTCTACATTGACATTTACAAATCTGATAAGTCATCAATGTCAATTGAGCAATACCAAATTTAATTGTTCAATCCTACATTTAATGAAATCTTTCCAAATCTTTATGGCAAAAGAATCTTTTCAAATGATCAGAGTTGAAAGAGGAAGATGATAGAAGAGAAATTCCAAACATGAAATTATATGAATATAATTTGTGTTTAAACAATCTACCACCTGTTCTTTTCACAATATTATGGTCATGTTACTCAACGTTGATATCTGTACTTCTATGATGTAAATGGTAACTATGCAAATGAATTATTACAAACAATCATAGAAAACTGTAGAAATAGTGAAGATTTTGACATAACTAGCTATGAGAGAAACATGTCACGTGTTTCAGATTTCATTTCTGAAGACTCTTAACAACAGTGTTAGCTGCCATCAAGCATGCATGTAAGTAATTCAGCCCTGCATTTTTCACTGTGAGGGAGTCATGGAAGCTAAGTATTAAACACAATGGACCATGATATATGCAGACACATGACAAAAAAAAATGTACTGCACATTCAAATTGGGGGTGGTGTTCAAGCTAAGGCATTTGTCTCGATGTGAAGAACATCTTCCTCCTCGGCTCACTCTAACTTCCAAGATGCTTGAGGGGTATGTGTTGATTATCAGAGTCAGCAACCCTGTCTAAGTGGCACCTTTTTTTATCCAAAAGTCATACATGCAAGAGCAGGAAAGCGTGTCAGTAGCAAACTTCAATTGCTAAAAAGATGTCATTATCCATGCCAGCATCAAGTGCAAGTTCATGATAACAATCACAAACCATGGGTTACGACAACAGCTTTGATGGCATCATTGCATGGCGAAGCAGAGTTCTTTTCAATTTATAGAAGCTGCAATTATGTAGAGCTTATTAACAGGATCATTCGTAATAAGAAAAATGTATGCAAATGCATGATTATCATCTGCCAGCAGTTCAGTCGAGCAACGTTGCAGATTTCACCAAGACTCTCAGAAACTGAAATGTTGGCAGAATACAAATATAATTTGCTACAAGATTCCCTAAAAGTGCAAACAAGAATCTCAAACCGAAAAATGCAGATAAAGATAGGGAAGAAGAGTAAGGAGCGTGTGCAGTGTGCTTCAACTGAACTCAGCACTGAAGCCAATAATTGCGGTTCCTAACATTATAGTTTACCGCAGATATTTAGCGGGGAAAACCACAATGACACCATTACAATAGATAAGGGACTTTTTGAGGTAGATACCTGCAGTATGTCCTACCACAAAGTTTGGTAAAAGTTATCCGGTTCTCGTCAAGTCCTTGATGTATATTTCCACCTGACACTAAAAGCATTAAACATAACTGTTCTCTTGTCCTACCATACCAGTAATGGTGGCACCACCACGCTCCCACAAAATATACCTCGTAAAATAATTGTACACGCAGTGTAGTGCCTGTATGATTAGTAGGCTACCCAGACAGAAGTGAACGAGCACAGGGTATTGATTAGCTTCAGATGTCTGGCCTCATTGATTATATGTGTCCATTCTCTTATGAACATGTTTGCATGCTTCTCAATTAACAATATATCATCATCTGATTGAGGACAGACATGATAGTCTCATCAACATCAAGAATGAATAACAGACGTTGATCAATGGCTACACTGCTCTTGTACACGTTCAAGCAGCCATGCACCTACTCCAACAATGCATGAAATGCAGCTGCAGGACAGAGATAATACTATGGGAATTTAGGGTCTACGAACAACTCTCCAATTTGTCCACTTGATTTGATATGACAGAGAATAGCCAACCAAAATCTGTATCTTTCTACTTGTTTCTCTCCACTCACATCTGTTACAGACCCTTCTAGCAACAACTGGTTCATTACTTGTTAGTAGGGATTACGCAAAGATCCTGGATGTTTTGCTCTTTAACAAAACAAATCTCACCCTTTTAAGTCACATTCCCCTTGTTCCTCTATTATCTATCTCTAGTCTCTACACATTCCTCCTATGAAAACCAAAACAATTTGACATCAAGATCTTCAAAGCGAGAACAAAATGAAGGTAAGTCTCCACTCTATCAGATTCTCACAGTAGCATAAATGTTTCAATTCCTGCTAAGTTCACCTCTTACTGTTGTTATTGCAGATACTAGGATGGATGCAGCATAAGTTTTGGCAAAGTAATATTGAACCTTTCAAGGATTTCACGATTGGTATTCCAACTTCTTCCATTCACAACTATTTTCTTGAAACAATCCCCAAGGCATGAAAATCATTACTAGAATGGATCAGCACAGCTGAATATGATAATCAACTTGTTTGCTCAGCACGAAATAAGGCATTAGCCATTAGAATCCATTGCACTCAACTCATCAGAGTTATGTATACTTTAAAACAGATAAGATTATAAGCCTCAGCAGAGCTTGAAATACAGGTTCTATCCTTAGACGACTAAAAAAACTAGGTGGTCACAACCATATAGCTGAGGGGCAGAATCATTTTACCTTTTCAGATTTTCTAATCCAGCAGCCACCTTATAAGATGGGGCCACCCATCTTCATGGTCTTAGGGCTATCTGATCTCTCTTCATCGTGCAATAGTTAAATTAAGTACATCAAATTAAGTATGGGTATCAGTCACTCTCAAAACAGCCATGTTCACCACTAAGGGCAGGGCAACCTTGTTTTCATGCTTAAAAGGGATATGCAAACATACTTCTCAAGCACAGCATGAAGTACTCTTTTTGCAACTTTGTCTGATGTCCTATTCTTTAATCTCTGATTTCAGGGAACTACTGTACCTGTCTTTCAGCTCAATCATCCCTCAATAATCAAGATTCCCATCCGAAGTCAAGTTCAGGCCACGGATATGGATCCAGATATTCAACCCAGTCCAAACAGGAAAGTGAAAATTCCTTCACAGATTTTGAAGCCAAGGGAGTACACGAAAACTTTGGAGATGAAACATCCACTGTCATCTCCGGGCTATTTCATGGCTTTCTCACCATTGGAACTCTGGGCTCCGGTGGGATTACCAGCGAGCCTGTAACACCAACATTCACCGTGTCTTTGGAGAACACAGCTGAGGAAAAAACAGAGGTGACAGAAAATGATTTGAAGCTCATCAACTATGAACTGGAGAAGTTCCTCGAGGCTGAAGCTGAAGAACATGGGTCCAATGAATCATCAGGAAGAAACAGTCAGGTTAGCACAATTACACTTAGTGGTAAGCCAATGCAAGAAGCCAATGCTCAAGAATACGGGAAGACAATCGTATGCCCGCTTCAAGGATATCTGTTTGGCTCTTCAATTGAACTTCCAGAACCAAGATTTGAGGTCAAGAAGGAAAAGGCATCACTTGCAGAACTGTTCTACAGAACAAAGATTGCAGAAGAGTGTCCTATGGAAAAAAGCGGGAAAGAGGAGATGCAGACCAAGCAAACAAATAAACCTGTCAAACATCTCATCAAGAAGATTCTGAAAAAGCTTCATGCCTCTTCAGGGTGTTCTACTTCTACCTCTTCCACTAAAGAAACTAATTCTGTTTCAACCAAGAAAAAACTCCAAAAGGTGAGTCTTCTGGGGCTAGAATCTCTAACAACTTTATAAGCATGTTAAAGAACAAAGACCTCAAATATGCAAAATCCAATGGTGGTAACCCACCTTCTGAAAACACAGATTTTGTGGCATTGAGGTTGGTCCTAAATAGTCAACAGTAAGTAAAAAGAGTGGCAGGAGCAGGAGGCATAAAAATCATCTATGCCACTGCCATCATTCTCAAGACTTAGATTCTAAACCATTCACTGAACAAGGAGTCAAACACGGGCAGGTCAGATTAGAATACTTGCCAAAGTTGTCAATAATATATCAGCCAGGGAGGATTTAGATTTTCCCCTTTAACCAGACTCGGTACCTGTATTGGTGAGTTTCAAAAGAAAAAGAAAAGTGAAAAACAGAAATTAACCACATGCAACCATGACATATCAACCCTTTTCGTTTGGTAATTTGCAAATTCCTTGTATATTCCATCAAATCTAATCACAACCCTACCATTCTAAAGCACTTCTTATTTCTTCTTTGGTCATCAACATGGTCAACCTAATTTTCCTTCCATGTCTCCATTTATAACCTAGATGACAGCGGATCAAGGATTTTGAGATGGTAATTAAGCTTTTTTGCAGACAAAAGTAAAGGTTCTTAGGTAGTGGTTAGTAAAGTTTAACTGGATGTCCTTCGGATTAATTGTTCTAACGAAAAGGATTATAAGTTTTCTGCAGGACAGCATGAGTTTTAATTCCAATCAGTGTGGTTTGCAGGTCATAAAACTGTTCCACAGGAAAATCCATCCTGAAAGCTCTATAGCTGAAAGAGAGTTTAAAAATGTGCATAGGCATAAGATGAATGATGCTCCTCACAGTGATGGTGACTATACTGATGGAGAGCAGATGCACCAAGATAAAGGCAACAAGTGGTTTCCGCAGGGACCAAGGTCGAAGGCAGGAATACAAAGTTACAAGTCCATCTCAAAACTGCCTCAATACAGGGTTACTGGCTGTGCTGCTGCAAGTGCAAATGGGGAGCACTGGATTAAAACAGATGCAGACTGTAAGTATTATGCACCCCCTAAAAATGATAAGCTTCCGGTTTAAATGCCAACCGTTTTGGCCATTCAAATTAATAACACCACACACCCCCTCCCCCCCAACAAGCATACATATCATAGCATTTGGTTACCATTACTTAAATGATGTTGCAGTTGCACGGAGAAAAGTGAAAGAAAATAAAAGAATTATCATCAGAATGCTGCACAGGACAAGTATTTTTCTTGAAAATATATGTGTAATACAAGTAATCTTTCATGCACCAGCAGAATTGACGTTCATAATTAACAAATGAATAGGCAATATTTTCACATAATGAGAAATATATCCCTAAACCAATGATAATAGTGATGTTAACAAATAGAGAATAGCAATACAGGCTGCATTGAGCTTTGCAATCAAGTAGTTCAGTAATTAGTTTTTTCTAACATATATCTGACCATCTTCTGCTGCTGTCATTGTAGACTTGGTGTTGGAGCTGTAGTGAAGGAACAGCAACAAATGCTTGCTAATAGCTTTCACCCTTCACAATAAGAATGGCAATCTGTGGCTTTATATATCAACTGTGTTGTAATGTGTTTGCGAGTGAATTTGATAAACTCCATAGAAGACTATTAGGAGGAATCCATCCTATCCTCCTAGGTGTGATAATAAAGTTGTGCACTTAGTTTCTTGTAGTAGTACTCTGAAGATGTGTTTGTGATCACTTTTAGTCTCGTCGAATGCTTTCTTGAGAATATTCTGGTCCATAAGCAAAGCACCTCAAAGAAGTCCATAATTGAGCTACAACAATGCCTGAATTTACTCTGAAGACTTGAAGAAAGAGAGAGAAGGATTCTCGAACCACAAAGAGACAAATGTCAATAAACCAGGCAATGTCCTAAACTAAACCACTAGGTGCTCTTCCCTTAGAACTCCACCCATTTCCATCCTCCAAGATCGATCAACTAAACCTTCTAGCTCTCTGAATATAAACCAAAAAGCTCCGTAAGATGAAATTATTAGCACATGCAATCAAAGGAGAATAAGAAGTAACAAAGTTCAACTTATTGGGTCTTGGATCTCATCAATGAGATCATAAAAGGGTTTAGGTGTAAAAATATATCAGTTTGGTTTGGCTGAGTTATACAAGCCATTTTATAAGAGAGCTGTTAGAAGACAGCATTGAAAATGAATGAGTCCATGAAGGTTTACCCAGTTCCTTTTTACCCAATTAAGAAAACATAACCTATATATTGTACAGTGAATATAACATTCTAATGAAACATACCTAGAATGGGAAATCAAAAGCCAAGACATACTTGAGATCATGACTGACAACAAGAATAGTTAATTCTTTCTTCAGATGCTTCAAAAGCTTCACAACATCTGCACATGCCTTCCAATCTGATTTTGCAGTGGCATAAGCAACAACAACATTTATAAGCTAGAGAAATCTGAAAATGAACTATTTAGATCATGTTGAAGCCAACTCAAGTAGCAATAGTTGCTTTCAAATCATTTATAGGCTAGCAAGTTGAAAGCACTTCATCATTCATGCTCTATCCAGGAACTCTAGTTTCCAAACGATAAGATAAACAGAAGACAACCACAAATGTAAGAAAAACAGAGTAGAAAAAGCAATGTAATACCAAGACCAGCAAGAGGCTCATCCAATATCAATAATTCAGGAACCTGTGCCTTCATCCATCACACAATGAAAAAGAACAAAAAGGGAAAAAGAACAACAACAACGATCAGTGGCCAAGAACATGTCATAATATAAATAATCACACAAGAATTAGCATCGTAAATCATCTTTGTTTAAAAAGTGTACTGCACATAGCAAATTACACCCTAGGTCCTCACTAATTGAATTGCAAGAGCAAGTCAACGTTTGTAACCACCACCCAATGAGTGAGGATCTTTATCCAACGAGATCCCATTCAACCCAACCTAAGATCATTTAAAGAAATTGTCTTAGAGTTGGCGGAGATGAAGACTTTTACAACGAATACCCACTAAAAACTGTAGATAGGTGAGGGAAGTTTCACGGCCCCAAGTAGATAAAAAAAATTGATATGAGCATGCATACCCAGTTAACAGCTCTTTGGAGATTTAACACAAGATTCTCCTTCAATTGAACCCCACCCCTTTGCCTTGGCCAGCCATATGTCACTTCACCAAGCACATTGTCTGCCACAAAATACCTAGCCAGCAACGTAAGTTTAGAATTCATAAGAAAATGAACTAAGATAGAGAACAAGTTAAGAAGACGATATATGCAAGATGAATTCAAAATATTACTTGGTCTTAAACCAGTCAAGGACTAAAAAAGAAAAAAACCATGTTGCTTAATTGGCAAAAAACATGGCATTAATAACAGAAGCAAGAGTTTCCATCAACAAGATACAGAACCAGAGAAAACACATATGTACGTGAGACATCATTGAAAGATTTCACAAACATAACCTACCGTATAAAACTTAATTTAGACACTAAATTTTGTTCAAATTGATAATTTTAAACTCAATTGGACTCTCAAAGCCTAAATTAAAATTTTGGGCTTCAAAGCCCATTAAAATGAGTAAAATTTGATTTTTTTTTATTTTTTTTTTTTATTTTTATAATTATTTTATTGTTATTATTATTTTTGGTTTTCATTTTTATTATTATTATTTTTATATATATTTGTTTTTATTTTTATTTTGTTATCATGTATATTATTATTGTTATTATTATTATTATTATTATTATTATCATATGTGTTTTATTTTTTTTTTTTTTATTATTATTATTATTATTATTATTATTATTGTTATTGTTATTGTTACTGTTTTTTATTATTATTATTATTATCTTTTCCATTATTATTATTATTATTATTATTATTATTATTATTATTATTATTATTGTTGTTGTTGTTGTTGTTGTTGTTGTTATTGTTACTGTTTATTTTATTATTATTATTATCTTTTCCATTATTATTATTATTATTATTATTATTATTATTATTATTATTATAATATTTTTTGTTGCCCCAGCCGGTTCCTATCACCCATCCATCATCCAGATCCTCTGCCACAACCGTCGGTTCTCCAACCCCCACCCTAGGTCTCGGGCATCACCAAACTCATCTTCCCCAGGTTGTCCATCCCATCCTGGACCACTGCCTTGGAGGATCGGGAAACAATATGGAGAACCTAGATTGGTTCTAAGCCACTAGATCAAAGGAGAACTCTGCATTTGTTTAAAAACACCTGAATAATTTAGGCAGAGGATCTTCTTTTTTTTTTTAGAGACTTTCGGACACTAAACTTATCAACAGAAACCCTAAGCCACCACCATTGCACCACTACTCACCACCACCGAAGCCACTACTCGTCCTGCCACTGAAACCACCACACACCACCATCTTCACCACCGAGACCAACAACCACCGAACACAACCCCAAAACCGCCAATACCAGAAAACCCCAAACCCGAGACCTTTAGGATCCTAGATTGGGAACCTTAGATCCCAAGAACCCCTCAAAAACTAGATCTTAAACCTGCAAAAAAGGAAAGAAAACAACAAAAGCAGTCGCAAAGTAGATCCAAAGACATCAACCAAAAAGAATACAAAACAAAAAAAAAAAGAGGTTAAGTGTTTTCGGAGAGGGCTAGATCTGTAGGGTTATGGTTATTTTTAGGGTAAACGGAGGTCAGATCTGAGAAGAGGAAGAGGAGTGGAGTTTTTTTAGGGCTTCGGAAGACCACCGGTGACCAGAGTGCGACGAAGCACGGTGGCCGGTTGCATCCGGCAAGGCTAGGGGCTGAGAGGATTTTTCGGAGGGTTTAGGGATTTTTTTTGGAAAGGCCGGTGGAAATGAGGAATTGAAAAAAAAAGGGGGCTTTTTATAAAACATCAAAACGGTGCGTTTTGGAGAGTCGGAATCCACATGCTGCCCCGACCTGACCGGAATCCTTGCGACCCGGCCGACAACCCGACTCAGCATCTGCTAGCAACCCGCGCGCCGACCCGACCCGCTTCGCGATCCGACCGGTCCGTGCCTGCCCCGACCCAGCAGCTTCAGCCCGCTCCTCTGCCGTTTGGGCCCTCTTTTGGGCTGTTTTTGGGTATATTTCCTTTTCTTATTTTATTTATTCATTTATTTGTTAATTATGGCAAAAAAAAACAATAATAAAATAAAAAGTATAATAAACTAAAATATAAATAAATAAATAAATAGTATAATACAATATATATAAAAATATAATAAAATAAAATAAACATATAGTTTTAAAAGAAAAAATAAATAAATATAAAATATGTAAAATACATAGTTTTAAAGTATATAAATTTTATGTACATAAAATACATATAATAATAAATATATAAAAGAAAATATAAATATATAGTTTTAAAATTTATATAAATAAATGTGTAAAATACATATATGTAAACATATAAAATATATATAGCTTTAAAACATATATATATATATTATATATATATATATATATTGTACATAGAATATATAAAAAATATATATACATAAAGTATACATAAAAACATAGCTTTAAAATAAAATAAATTTTTATTTTTTTTATTTGACAATTTGCTAAGAAAAATGAAATGTGAGTTAAGGAAAAAATAATAATAATAAATAAAGAATAACAGTAAAATAAATAAATCAATAAAAAATAAAATAAAATAAGTATGAAATCTCAATGATAAGTCTTCCTAGAACTCGCAAGTAGCGATTCTTGGAAAAACTTTAGGTGAGGGAAATTATACCAAATGTTATCAGAGTATTGAGATATTCGATATTATTTCTCAATATTCGATTTCATGCTTATTTTTTAAAATATATATAATAATAAAAAATACATAAAAATAATAAATCAATAAAATTAAAATAAAATAAGTTTGAAATCCCAATGATAAGTCTTCGTAGAACTCGCAAGTAGCGATTCTTCGAAAAACTTTAGGTGAGGGGAATTATACCGAATGTTACCAGAGTATTGGGATATTCGATGTTATTTCTCAAAATTCAATTTCATGCTTATTTTTTAAAAAAATATCTATAATAATAACAAATCAATAAAAATAAAATAAAATAAATGAAATTCTTCCGATGATGAGATGTCATGAAACTCACAAGTAGTGATTTTTTTACTGATCCCTAGGTGCAAGGAATTAGCTAAATGTTACCAGAGTATTGGGATATTTAGTTAAATTTTTCAATAATAAGAGTTTCATTAATAAAAATCATAATATAAATTTCTTTTTATAATTCCATATGCATCATGTACTATATGCTTGCATCATGTGCATAAATATTAAAATAAAACAAATGAAATTCTTCCAATGATGGGATGTCATAAAACTCACAAGTAGTGATTTCTTAACTGATCCCTAGGTGAGAGGAATTAACTAAATGTTATCAGAGTATTGGGATATTTAGCTAAATTTTTCAATATCAAGAGTTTCATTAATAAAATCAAAATAAATAAAAATTTCTTTTAAGTTTCATATGCATCATACGTTTTTATCAATACTACATATGTACACGATTAGTTATAAAATAGCGTGAGCCTCACTGAAGATGAGATTCTATAGAACTCACAAGTAGTGATTCTTAATAAATCTCTAGGTAAGGAAAATTATTTCAAATATTACCAAAGCATTAGGATATTTAATTTAATTTTTCAATAAATGGTGTTCATGTTGATTTTAATAATGAATTTTTTAAAAAATATATATAACAGTGATTTTTTTAGCAAATGCATGGTCTTTTTTATTATATAATAAACGAATTAAACTCAAGCCAAGACTATCTTATTAAAATTAAAAGATACCATGTGGTTAGGATGGTACCGTTTTCTAACGGGCGTTGTGAGGGTGCTAATCTTTCCTCACACGTAACCGTACCCCCAAACCCAATTTTGTTTTCGCAAACCAAAAATTATCTTTTTAATAAAACTTAATTAATTTTGAGATTTTGTTAAAAAGATAAATATTTTAGGTGACCAATCTCACCTAGTCAAAAAAAGATTGGTGGCGACTCCCTTTGTTTTTAAAATGTTTTTAAAATCGTCGAGCGCGAAGTCGTTACGACACTTAAAAATCCGACAAACATGCAAAAGAAGACCTACAGGGCGTGAAGAAAAATTACAAGAATGCAGCTATCAAAAGATACAAAATCTTATCAAACAAAGACTAAACAGAATTTTTCAGTTAATATCAGGTACCTCTCCGGGAACTGAAAGACAATACCAACTCTTTCTGGAACTAATGGTTTAGGAGACTGATTTGGTTTGCCTACATTTGTATACCTCTAGATATAAATAGAACCTGATGTTGGTTTGCTTAACCCCGCAAGTATCTGAAAGGAGAAAAAGTAAGAAGATGTAAGGTTTATAATGAGAATGATTAAAACACATGTAAACATATACGGTAGACCTGCAAGAGAGTAGTTTTTCCACTTCCACTCTGTCCAAATACTAAGCATGCATGAACAATCAATCGTACAACTTTACACCTACTTCCTAATAGTATTTGCGAATATGGTAGAAAGTGTGACATGATATCCCAATGTCTTATGGCCATTCTCGAATGTTTCTTCAGAGCTTACATCCCGAGCAGCCGATAAATCGCCTAATATTCCTAAAAAGAGTAATTCCTATACAAAACTAAATATTAAACAATAGTTCCTGTTATTTACAATTACAGCATTTACCTTTTCTCTGGAAGTGAAAAGCTAACTCCATTCAAAAGGTTAATCTGTGTCCTTGGAGGTCGATAAGGAAGCAACTAAACATACCCTATTTTTTTCTTCTTATACCCTATTTTACCCTATATGTTACTGTTCATTAAAGGGAAAAAATGGGTGTCAAAAGAAAAAAATAGGATGTGTTTAGTTGTTCTCGGTCGATAATAAACATCCCTAACCTTGAAATGACAAGATTACATCGTTTCAGCAAAGTCCATCACTTTCAAAATTACCATTCAATCAAAACAAACAAACCCCACTAATACTAACACAAAAACCATCCATCTGCTAAATACAACAGCTATAAATAGAAATTTTAATCTTCATATTCACCAAATACATTTCCCCAAACATATTTCAGCTACAGCTATAACTAGCAATTATCATTCTAATAATAAAAGCTGACAATATCAAAACAGTAAAAGGAAAAAGTTATTTCCTTGAAATCATAAAAAAAAAAAGCTTTTAAATTTATTATAATTAAAATAAATAAAAAAAAAACCTTACTTCCAAGCAAGAGTAATCACATGAGAATTTAAGAGGTGGAGTTCTTCTTAAGTTCAACCTGCAAAAAACTGAACTTTGATCAAAATCCATTTTTCAATGGATTAGTGTCATTGAGCTGGTTAAGAAGCTTACGTGGAGGGTGATTTCGGGGAGATTAAGGACAATGGTTCGGGAAATCTCAAACCGAACAAAGAGGAAGCTGAGAAAGAAGAAGCCGCCATGTTGGGTTCGAAAAAGTTTGGCTAATTATTCAATAACAAGATTATCGAAATAGGGAGAGGGAGAATGGCTGACTACGCGGAGGAAGAGGAAGAAATCGGCAGTTAATGGCGGTGCAGGCGGTGGCGGTACTGCAAGAGGATGAGGCTTTTTTTCTTTTTTGTTTATTTATTTTTATCTGGTGGATTCAGATTTTAAATGGGCCATGACAGCAAGCCCAAAAGGCAACTTTCTAACAAGTAAAGACATTGTGCCACAAAATGTGGAGGATGACAAATGAACTTTTTTTTGTTGTGTTCTTTCAAAGCTTTGGTCTTTCTTTCTGATTCTGTTTGATTTTGTTTTTCTTTTTAACGTTTCCTGGGGTCTTTGGTTGATTTACAGTTGGCTTTTGAGAATGGAGAATCAAGCAAAGACTATGTTGCTCACTTCAAAAGGAGATAAACTTTCAGTGAACATTGCTTTGCAGGTTAAAAATCTCTCTGCATGCATTTGGCTTCTTAGAAAACAAGAAAAATTCTTGGCTATCTCTTTTACTTTCTTTTTCTCAGCCATGGATATCCATTTATGATGAGCTTGTTTATAATGTATCAAAGAGTAGAGTATTAGCAAGGGAATGAGAGATAAACATGGAAGATTTTCTGTTTACTGTTATTTCCTGAATCAATCCAATGCATATGATTATGTTAACTCAAGAATGACCTTTCGGGAATGTTTTTAGGTTGGTTTTGATGGGAAATGAATGCTGTCTGTGGAGTGCCAGAGAAAAGATAATGGATGCAATAAATAATGTGGCTTCAGCAGAGGTGGTTGGATTGGACATGGAAGAGGAAAGAGAGGAAGCTTTTGATGAGGCAGTAGATAAAGCATGGAAAGTGTTCAGATATTTGGATAATCCTGTGAATTGTTGTGATTTGTTGCGATGGAAGTGATATATACTAAGGTGGAGTAACCCTTTTCTATAATTCCTTTCTCTTGTTGTGCTTGTGCTTATGAAGCTATATTGCTTAAAAATGAATCTAACAAATAAATAAGAGACAAAGAATAAAGAAGAGAGAACAACATTAACTTACAAAATAAAATTTATGAGGTTCGACATGTTACCTAGATTCATGGTTGCATTAAATTTTTCTTGTTAATTTGTCTATAATGTTTTACAAGAAGAAATATTACATATTTGTCAACAACCTCTTGATCTAGTGGCTAAAGATGAATTGTAGCTTATTGTAAGTTTTAATTTCGAATCCAAATACCCTCATCCCAATTATTTAATATTTCTCTTGTAACAAAAAAAAGGAAATATTACATATTTATTGTATACTGAAGGTGAGGTAATTTAAGGTATCTAAGCTTCTTTGGGCTTATACACCCAGCTTCTGCACCGAAGACCTTTCTAGGGCTCCGTCATCGATCCTTGCAAGGAATTTTGCCTCCTTGAAACCCACTCGTTGACCAACCACTGAGAATGTTATACTTACTAGCTCTGCGTAGGTATTATAAAACCTGAACCCTTATTAGACTCCACAAACTCCAACATTATTCACTTGGATCTGCTGTGAACATTTTGTTGCGGAATTGATTTACTGATATCTTTTCAATTGAAAGTTGAAGTGGCCAGGGAACCTTCAACGGAGCTTGAAACAAGAGATCAAAACATGCTCAGGTCAATGCAATGCAGTTGGAGAAAAACAGTGTCTATGTAAAACAGGAAAGATGAAAGACCATTTGCAAATTAGCAGAAGAAGGGTTCAGAAAAATCGTAAAATTAAATTTTATGGCTGCATGGTTTCTGCTAAACACTGTTGGCATGAGAATGCAGGACCATAAATCAGGTGGTTCAATTGTATTCATGGCTACATTACTATGGTAAAAAATGTTCGGGCTTCAACTGTCATCTACTTAATCAGTGTTGCTTCACGCTATATGACTGGAACAACTATATTTGTTGATGGGGCACAGTCTATAGTTAAGCCTCCTATGCGATCGTATATGTAGTTCCTTTTTCTACTATGCTGATCTACAAATACGCATCCAACCAGTTTGGCCAGGGAATAACAATACATTCCTTGTTTTAGCTCCTTACGATTTATCAAAGAAATCATAAGCTGAGTCAATTCAATCGCACGCATACAAGGCAAGATTTATGTGATTTTGAAATTTACTTGTCCACAGTCGCAATCATATGTTGGTTGCACTCCTCTACTCCCTTGATGGCAGCTAATATGATTGATTGACTGATTTTTACTGTGTATAGTGGTATGTGAGAACTGGGAAAGGTTTGGTGAATAACGCATTATCCATTAAAGTTTACATCGGATTTATTCAGTTTCCTTCAAGGATTCTGCAATGTTGCCCATCTGTTTGACTTAAAAGATTAATCAGGCAAACGTTTCTTGGCTAATGAATAAAACAGGCCAAAATCATGGAAAGATTCCTGATTAATCTGAAGGGAACAACCCAATATTAGTCTAAACTGGAAATGATTGTTAGTGGAATAACTTTGTGCCACTAATCAGGTTTTCTTCTGTTTTTTTGGCAGTTGATTTTGCCAATAAATTGATGATTTAGCGTAGACGTTAGATGACATCCATCGAATCACTTATTCATAAATGTGATAATTCCTTAACCGCGTTTGTAAAATCAAAAATTTTTACTGCTAATATATAGAAAACCGAACTCTTTTTTAATTTATTTTATTTCTTTTTGTTGTTTAACGTGACAAGTTTCTAGATGAATTGATATTTCATTCAACAATGGCAACTGCATCTTGGAATTTCAAGACCAAAATACAAACGACAATCATTCTAAAGAAAGTTAATTAACTGATTTTCCGTAACTTATGAGAAGTGCAAATTGAACAGCTAGCTTGCCATATTTTCCAGAGCCAATCTCCATTGACCATAGAATAAACAAGCAGATTACATAACTTGTATTCTGACAGATATCAATTGGCCAAGCTGGTTTTGTCAGCTGAATTCATAAAAGCAGCTTCAGGAATATAGGAAAGAGGACATAAGAAATTCTGAAACCCTTCTAATTATTTCAAGGAATTTTTACAATAAGATTAAAACTTTTGATTTTATTGTAAGATCAATGTAAACACACATGATTAAATGTAAATTTAATGTCATTAGACTTAAAATATATTAGAAATATCGTAAACACATAAAAATAAACGTAAAATTAGAATAAATAGATATAAACATGTGATAATTTTGTTACAAGCTGTGTTTACGTTTATTTTCATGTATTTACGATACTTCTAACATATTTTACGCACGATAATATTAAATTTACGTGTAATAATGTGTTTTTACATTAACCTTACAGTAAAATAAAAAAATTTTAATCTTCCTGTAAAATTTTCCATTATTTCAAATAATATGTCAATTCCCTTTAATCTCAATCATATTATACGGAAAATCTTGAACATTTTAGGAATTTGCAGTGAATCTGACTCATTTCCAAATTTAAGAGGTTATCGGCAAAGTACCTTTGACCTTGGATGCCTCATATCAGAAAGAATTTCAATCTTCAGAATGATTACAAATTGTATAGCTTTAATGTTAACAGGCACTCATGTCAATCAGATTATAAGTTTCGTGGCAATAATTATGCGTGCTTTCAGAATTTCAAGCAGTGGTTAGGCAAACAAGAGAGTGCTCCATTTAACCAATGCCAAGATCAGTCATCTACTCATCAACTATAGTGAAAGCAGTAGGTGAAAAACCTGCCTCCAAAGACATGATTACGCTATGTTTATAAAATTATGCTTTATAGAAAGCTTTAATTTCATATTCCTTACTATGTTCCAAACTTAGGTCCACCAAAACCAATTATGCAAGAGTTTGGTGGCAAAGTATAGAAAAAAGTTTTGTGTTTATAGCTTTCTTGGATAATTTCAACCATCTAAAAATTTCAAATATATATACACTTTCTTTTCAAGTAATTTGCAAATTTTTGTCCATCCATGTTATAGTCCCGATGAAAAAGAATGATTGGTTTAGGATAAAACCCAACAATTCTAAACACGTAATGGTGACACATCATTAAAGAAAAAGACACGAAAATTGTGTTTAGCATCCAAATTGTGTTTGAAATGTACATTTATAAGATATAGATAGTTTGGAAATAAAGGAGAGAGAGTGCTAAGTTTTTAACTCCAAATTAAACTACTAGAAGCTACCTCAGGAAAGGATTACGTGAACCGATTAATTAAATAAAATTCCAAATTCGAGTTAGATTAGTATCCAAATTTCTTACCACAAATTAATTACATAATTCCTCCTTTGAAAACCATCACTTGTGAATGCAAGATTACCTAATTGATAACTATGTTGATAATTCATCCCATTCTTTGTTGAGTGGGGTCAATTGACCCCACTCAAATTTTTAAAATTTATATTTTATATATATATCTAATTAGTATAAAAAGTTTCTTAATTTTACTATGTTGACACACTAAAATTTTTAAAAATTTGTTAAGAAGGGGTCAGAAGTTTTCATTTTTATTTTTACATTCATTTTAATTTGAAAATTTTTATAAATTTATTTTACTACGAGTATAATTTTAACTAGTGTATTTAACATAAATTTTAACTAGTGTATTTAACATAAATTTTAGCAAGTAGTTCTATTGATTTTTTATTAATTATATTTTTTAAATTTATTTTAATTTTGATTTGTTTCTTACATAAATTCTCTCTTGACTTTGTTATTATTATACTTTTCGTTTATAATTTTTTTCTTTAATTATTTCTACTGTAAATATTATATATGAGTTTAATCTTATTTATAAATGATTGGTTGGTTGTACTTGATGTAATAATTATGCTATACATAATTAGTTATTTTATATATAATAGAAATGTAATTTCATTGTAAAAGAAAAAAATTATATCATTTATCTATTTGCATTATTTTCTAACATTTTTATTGACAGGAAAAAAGGTTTTATGTAACGACTCTATGTAATCATTTAGATAAATTTTATTATGAATAAATTATAAGAAAATATTTATTTTTCATTATGGGTTTTTTCTATATTTACTTTTATTGATGTAGTATTTAGCAACAAAATATTAAAAAGAATAAAGAAGAAATCTATTTAAATAGTTACATTAATATAAAACAAATTTATAGTTTACACTTCTTTGTATCTTTTTATACTTTTATATTTTTTCTAATCTGATAATTGAATTTTATGTTCTGATTATATAGATTATGCATACAATATTTCAAATTAATAAAAAATGTTTAATAATTTATTCGATAATAATTATCATGTAAAACAATATGTTTTATAGTTATATAACTTGATCCCTTCTAAAAAAAATAATATTATAACATTTATCCTACTGACATAAAGTTTTGACTACACCACTCTCATTCCCAAGTTATAGAAGTGTGTTATCCGAAGAAAGATGTCGCATATAACTTTGGCTTTCGGAACATTCGTATTGATCATCATTCAACCAGCAGATAGGCCATGGCTATGATAAAATAATCTCTTATCCATGATTATCTTTATTTTCAATTCCTTCTTCGGAATTCAGGCTGAACAAGAGAATGATATATTTAAAACCCAGGAGTCCAGCGGCGGCTAGCCGCAGCTTCCTCGCAGGTTCTTCAACCCAATTGATGGATCTGGCTGCTGGCTTTGATGTGGATTGTGGACTACTGCAGCTTACAGCTACCCGTCTATGGCTGCTGCCAAACTTTTCTTGAGCTGATTTCTACATATCTGTGCAGAAATTGTATGGTATACTGGTCAGAATCACGATATCATCATACCATAAAAAAGCATGCGCATGAAAACTGGTTAGCAGTTAGTTGGCAGAATATAATATTGCTTGGATAACTGATACATTGAACACGTTCTCTACCATTTTTTGAACGTTCCTCGCCGTGAAAAACACAACTGATCACGTACGTACGGATTACCTTCTAGAGCTAGCTGACTGGCGGGCTAGTTCCAAGATTTTGTACAAGGTACATAGAAATTAGAAAGTAGAGTTTATTTATATTATCTTATTTTAAGAGAAAAAAACTTAAAGATTTACAGGGTAAGAATTAGAGATCATTTTTTTTTATATAATTAGAGAACAAGACGAAATTCCTTGAATTCAGATCTAAATTTTATAATGTCATCATTTTTTTAATCAAAGAAAAAGAGAGGATTAGTTTGCATTAATACCCTAGTGTTAAACATTCCTCTTTCTTAATTTATCTTTTTTTATTTATTTTAAGATAATTATTCTATACACCGTCGGTAGAGTTTTTTTACTCTACAAACGAGATTAGAATCATGACACATCTGTTATTTTATTTTTTTATTTTTTTAATATTTTTATAAAATATATGTCATGATCCTAATATCACTTATAGAGTATACAAACTCCACCACTAGTGTATGGAGTAATTATCTTTTACTTTTTTTATTTCGTTTAAAGTCGCAAGAAATAGAGATTTCAAACCCACTTAAAACGAAATCATCCTTTTAGGTGAATGGTTAAATCAATCATGTTAACTATGGGTAGTCACTCAACCCTTGATTAAGTTTCAAAAATCTTTGAAGTATTCAAAATTGTTATCAATTAAACAATTTTCACAAAACCCTAAAACTAGACATTTTTTCTTTATTATACGAAGATTTCTTTCATAGATGAATCTTCTTTATTGACTAAAAGGGTTCACCATTTACTGTAGGAAAATATATATCTAATTATATTTGTTTTCGTATTTTGATAATTTGGTATTTAATCTGATGACGCATATAATATTCCATTACAATGGAGACGATTCAAACTCGAATTTGTCAATATTGACGTATACCGATCATGATCGATTTCTCTTATCTTTTAAGCTCTTAAATTCTCGATGAATATAATTTTAATTAGTTTGAACAACTCCATCTTTTGAAAATTTGTTGCCATAATTCAGAGTTGTAATGATCAGTTATATTAGGTTGAAATAATTTTGAATTATGCTACCAATAACAAAATATAATAAGTTATAATTAGATTGGAATTATTTTGAAAACTTAATTCTCGTAATACTAAAAGTTATGAATTCGCCAATGAAGCTTTAGCTTAGTGGCAAGGAAGAGGCCCTGAGACTTTGAGATCTTAGGTTCGAGTCTCACCAAGTATGAGCTTGAGTTAGTCTAGTTATTTACTAGTTTGTTTAGTTTGTTATAGTTATTTACTAGTTTACCTAGTTTGAGTAATGTGATTTTCATAGTTACCTGTTCATGGAATGTAATATGCTGATTGTGATTGTAACTTCTAATAAAAATGTACTACTCAAAAAAAGTTATGAATTCAAGTCTTGAATATTAGCTTAAATGATTATTGTCTTCACTTTTAAAGTATAAAAATTCTATAAATTCAAAATTTGAATTTCAACACTTATACTCTCTCTTGTCCCAAATCAGAAGCTTTAATTATACCAAAATAACAAAAAAAATGAACCTCAGTTATGTTTGGGATTCCATTTGACAAGTTGTTATAGCTATTCTCCACAAAATAATTAACCTATTTTTGCAATAATTTTTCTTTTGAAAGAATACCATATGATTTTAGTGCTTTGGAGGAGAAATTAACCTTTTTTTTTCTCAATATTTAACATAGGAATTAGTTATCAGTGAATCTTTGGTTTAATGGTAAGAGGAGATTCCAAAATTTTGATTTGAAGTCTCATCGTTTATAAGTCTAAGCTTAGTTATTTAATTATATACTAATTTATTTAGTGAAGTGATTTACTTCTCATGCAATTTATTTCTAAAAAAAGCGCGCACATAAGAAATGGTGATAAATTTGGCAAAGAAGGCGATATGTATGAAAAGGACAAATCAATTAAGCCGACAACTGGTCTCTTGCCAACTAACATAAACTTGTGGGAATAATGCGTGAGTACTTGACGTTTCAAACTTGGGTTGAATAATAATCCAACAATAGCAAAATGTTTCATTTTCAACATTAATTTTCGACATTCAGGAAAGAAATTGTAATTTGCTTTTCTAATTTGGGAAGAATAGTTTGGCTTGACTGCCTAGCTAGGCTGCGAACTGCGACGCAGACCTAACTCCAAATTAACCTCTCAATTTTTTTTTGTCCATTTTCTTTCCAACTTCAACCCCACATGCTTTCTTGACTTTTCATTGCATGTTTTATTTTTTTTAATTAATAATGTTTACATCTTGTCTCACGTCAGCATAAACAATTTTAAATTATTTCGTAATAAATTTACACAACCGTCATAAAAAAATTGGCCTAGCAAAAAAAAAACCATAGTAAAAAATCATATATGTGTATATGTTATATATGCACACACTTGACATCTTATTAATTTATTACCAATTAAGTAAATTTTAATTCAAAGTTGTCTCTTTTTTTGTTTTCCTAAGTTCAACACCTCTTTAAAGAATAAATTCTCATAAAATTAAGATTTTATCATCATCGCTTGTAAATTATCTCTTTTTTTGTTTTCCTAAGTTCTGGTCTCTTTTATTTGGTTCATAATGAGCTACAGGGGAAGAAAAATTCAAACTTTAAATCTAATTTTTTAAGGAAAAGAAACCGTTAAATTAAATTTTAGTTGTTATTTGGGCTTCCATTTTTATATAAGAAAAATAAACTTTTATAAGTGTAGAAAGTGTTATATTGATACTTTTGGTGGATCAATCCTCGACCATATTTTTGGGACAAAACAAGAGGATTTATTTTTTCATGGAAAGTACAAATTGTAACATCCCAAAACCCCATTATAACCTAATATTACTTATAATTTACATTTACTTACCGGTTGTGGCTGTCTATGATGCTTAACAACTCTCTTTACTTTAATAAGAATTAGCACTTTAATTCTCGAAAATCATATAGAAATATGAATTATTAAATCCTTTCCTTAAGGTGTATATACATTCCCTTCTATTTAAAGTAGTACTGTACCATCACTGAATATATAAAAGAGTAGAACATACCTTCGATATCAAATCTTTGGAAGGTAATTCTCTTAGTCCAAAATCTATAATCTGTGGAGTGTAAAAAAAATAAGTAGTGAGCGACAACATGCTCAGTAAGGAAGGTGTATGCTGCTTTATAAAACATACATCAGAACATTATACTTGTCCTTACAATCAAATCCACTAGGAAAATAAGGAATATAGTTAACATTTAACAGGATTCAATAGATCCTTTCAGTAAACAGAAATCAATAAGTTGAGACTAGGCATTCAAACAAATCATGCTCTCACAAGTCGTCCGCTTTTGGGATGCACCCGTAGGCCATCGCCCCTCACGGCTATCTCAACTAGATCTATGGCCATAATCTGTAGGTGGTCCTCGGGTCCACTTGCCAAGTGACCTCGAGACCGCTGATGACTTGGCGGGTCCATCAGCCTTGTGACGCCCTGAAGTGCACCCGTTGGTCCATTGACCCGAGTCACCGCCCCAGGTGAGTCACGCAATTATATGAGTAATACTGCATGAACTCATAGCCTAAAGTCTCAAAAAGCATTTTTTTTATATCTCATGAAAACCCTTATCGAATTATCTCAATCCATATTATCATTTTCTCAAAATGATTTTGATTTCCAAAAGGTTTAGGCTTTCTGTTTACAAAACACCTTGAAAACAGTCCGAAATCTCAACATTTAAACCTTGTCACCCATGGTTAGGTCCCTATGGCAACTCCATAGCGGTGAACCAGTGTTCGCCTGCCCACTTTAGCCTTTAAAACAAGTAAAATTGGCTCGCCCATAGTGGCTCGCCCATGACACTCTAAACAAAGGGGTCGCCCGCCCTATAAAAAAAAATCACTCGCCCAAGATATTATAAAAAAGGTTCCTCGCCCAAAATTTCAGAAAAGATTTGGCTCGCCGCCATTATCAGTTCGCCCAACAAAGAACGTAAGGTTGGTTTTGTAGCTGCCCGCCCAAATCAGTAATTTATTAACCAAATGCATGTCATAAATAAAAAAATTTCTCAATGATTTTCATACAATTATAACTCCACAGGACATGCATTCACTTCACACACATCTCCTTACCTCGTTTGATGAAGCTTTGCTCTCCGCCTGCCTTATCAATTCTCACTTCCTGGCTGCAAAGTAAAATATTAATTCCATTAATATTTTCTTTTCGAATATTTTATAAAACTATTAATATTTCTAACACTTTGGCGAGATTCTGTGACTCTTCTATAGCTCGCCATTCGCTTATGGACTTACACGTTTGAGCTTGCCCAACATGGCAACTTCCCCGACCATTCAACTCGCCATTCGTGGCTTTTTATTCAGTGTTGGGCTCGCTCATTAATTGAACTAACACTTGGCGATTTTTTTACTTCCTACTCGCCTCTTTGTTGATCATAAACATTCCTCATGGGCGATCACTATAGTCGCCATTCTCGCCGTTTTGGAGATCATCGGTCCTCGCCCATCCCAATTATCATCCTGATTATCCAAAGAGCTTGGCGAACACATATGTCGCCAACTCAAGCAACTCTTGAGCTCGCCTCCACCTTTGGGCGAGTACTCACATGTTTGGCGAGCAGTTAAATAAGTCTGTTCGTCGTTCGCCCATCGTACTTCCTTATTCATTCTTGATTATTTTCTATCTAATTTCTTATATCTTCAACAATATTTAACTAAAACCAGACTATATCTATGTTCATTACATGGTAAAACATAGAAATCTAGCATTAAATATCAAGAGAACCATAGAAATATGGAACTCACCTTAACTAAGTTGCTCTTCCAATAACAGAGTGCTTTTCTGCCTCTTTTAGCTTTCCTCTTTTCCCGAATCTCATTATTCCTTTGGACGGTGAAATCTTTAAAAACACATAATCACCTACTACAAACTCTAATGGTCGGCGTCTAGTGTCTGCATAACTCTTTTGCCGACTCTGAGCCGTTCTGAGCCTCTCATAAATCATCCGTACATCACGAGAAGCCTGCTCGACCAAATCGGGAGCTAACAGTTTACGGTCTCCCACTTCTTTCCATGCTATCGGGGATCTGCATCGTCTGCCATACAAGGCCTCATACGGTGCCATGCCGATACTCGTATGAAAACTATTATTATAAGCAAACTCTGCCAGGGGTAAGTGATTGTCCCATGAGCCTCTAAAATCTAATGCACACGCTCTCAACATATCCTCGAGCGTCTGTATCGTACACTCGGACTGTCCATTAGTCTGTGGATGAAAACCGGTGCTAAAACTCAGCTGGGATCCCATAGCCTCCTGAAATCTCTCCCAGAAATAAGAGGTGAAGCGGGAGTCCCTATCAGAGGTGATACTCACTGGAACACCATGTAACCTCACTATTTCCCTGACATACAAATCGGCCAAGGCACTAACTGAATCTGTAGATCTCATGGCTAAGAAATGAGCATACTTAGTCAATCTATCTACTATCACCCAAATAGCATCACCCTTCCGGGTCCGTGGTAATCCCATAATAAAATCCATGGTAACATGCTTCCATTTTCACATAGGAATCGATAGTGGTCGAAGCATACCTGCCGGCTTCTGATGCTCAATCTTAATCTGCTGGCATGTTAGACATCTGGTAACAAAATCAATGATGTCTTTCTTCATCTTAGGCCACCAATACACTTTCTGGAGATTCTGGTACATTTTAGTACTACCTAGATGTAATGTATATCTAGAGGTATGGGCCTCTGACAAAATCAAATCTCGTATCTGCTGATCACTGGGAACACATATCCGACCTCTAAACCTTAGTATCTCATCGGTGCCAATCTCAAAATCCGACTCAACTCCCATCTGAATCTGACTAGCAACCCCAATGCAATAATCATCCTTCCTCTGAGCTTCCCTGATTCGATCCATCAAATCCGGCTCTATACGAAAACTAGCCATAAATCCATACTGGTCAGAGGAAACAACTGTCAGGCTGAGGTTAGAAAACTGCTCTATCAAATCATGTTCCCTGATCATCATGTAAGATACCATGCCAACATGTTTACGGCTCAGTGCATCTACTACCACATTAGCTTTACCTGGGTGATACAAAATCTCACAATCATAATCCTTTAATAGTTTCATCCACCATTGCTGCCTCAAATTCAACTCTCGTTGTGAGAATATATATTTCAGACTCTTATGGTCTGTAAATATTTGAAATTTCTCCCCGTACAATTAATGCCGCCATATCTTCAGTGCAAACACTACTGCGGCTAGCTCTAAATCATGCGTCGGGTAATTCTTCTCATGATCCTTCAGCTGTCGAGAACCATAGGCTATAACCTTACCATGCTGCATAAGCACACACACTAAACCTTGAGCGGATGCATCAGTATATACCATAAATCCACCTGATCCGCTAGGAAGGGTTAAGACGGGGGCAGTAGTCAATCTTCTCTTAAGCTCAAGAAAACTACGCTCACACGCATCATTCCACTCAAACTTTACAACCTTACGTGTAAGTCGTGTCAATGGAGCAGCAAGTCTAGAAAATCCCTCCACAAATCTGCGATAGTACCCGGCAAGACCTAAGAAACTCTGTATCTCGGTAACCGTGTTAGGCCTTTCCCACTGAACAATGGCCTCTATCTTGGACGGATCAACTGACACCCCATCCTTCGACACTACATGTCCGAGAAATGTAATATGGTCAAGCCAGAACTCGCATTTACTAAACTTAGCATACAATTTCCTTTCTCTGAGGGTTTGTAAAATGATCTGCAAATGCTGCTCGTGTTCCTCTGGAGTCTTGGAATAAATCAAGATGTCATCTATAAATACTATGACAAACTTGTCCAGAAAAGGATGAAACACCTCATTCATCAAACTAATAAAAGTTGCAGGGCATTTGTTAATCCAAAAGGCATCACCAAGAACTCATAATGGCCATAACGAGTCCGAAATACTGTCTTATGCACATCCGATTCCTTAATCTTCAACTGGTGATAGCCTGATCGTAGGTCTATCTCAGAAAATACCTGTGCACCCCTGAGCTGATCAAACAGGTCATCAATCCGAGGTAATGGATACTTATTCTTAATGGTAGCCCGATTCAACATCCGATAATCTATACACAACCGAAGGCTACCATCCTTCTTTCGAGCAAACAATGCCGGAGCTCCCCACGGTGACACACTGGGACGAATAAATCCCTTATCTAGTAACTCCTGGAGCTGCTTCTTGAGCTCGTCCAACTCAGTTAGTGCCATCCGGTATGGGGTCTAGAAATTGGCTCTGTACTGTGTACCAACTCGATCATGAACTCTGTCTCTCGATCCGGTGGTAACCCTGGTAAATCCTCTGGAAATACATCCAAGAAGTCCCTAATCACAGGAATCTCTTGGATCTCTAGATGTTTCCTCTCTACATCCTCCACACTAGCAATATATCCTTCATAAACATTCATACACAACCATAATTTCAGTACACATCATTTCACAAACATATATTCACAAACATTTTATTAATTTACAATAATTTTACAATGTATTTTTTGGGATGAGAGAAGGTAATAAACTTAGTATTACAATCCAAACTAACATAGTTTGCAGCTAACCAATCCATACCTAAAATGATATCAAAATCATATATATCCAACAAAATTAGGTTAGCTGTCATAACCTTCTCTCCATCAGTCAATTTAAAATTCCTATATATAATATCCATCCTCTGGAAATCATTAAAAGGAGTTTTCACTTGCAAAGTATACTCTAACAACTCCGACTCTACTGGGGTCCTGTTGGCATATATAGGCGATAAGAATGAATGGGTAGAACCCGGATCAAATAAGGCAATTACGGGGATATCAAAAAGATAAACCTTACCTCTAATCACATCGATAGAGGAGTCGGCAGTCTCCTGATCCAATGCATACACTCGACCCTGAGTCACAACCTTTTTACCCTTCTCTGCGGCTGTCGCCCGCCTAGGTTGTGAGGGTGTCGCTTTCTCTGGCTCACTTTGAGCTGTCGGGGCCGCTATCAGAGGTAATGCAGGAGGTCTAGTAGAAGCAGTTGACTCTCCGAGCATCGGGCAATTCTTGATAAAGTGCCCCGTCTGTCCACATCTAAAACATGCCCCAGACATTAAAGGACAAGGGCGTGACCCATGCAACCTTCCACAATGTCTACATAACGGCGCAACACTTCTCTGAGTAATGGTAAGGCCACTGGCAGGAGTAGAAACTACTGGTCTATCAAATCTGCCTTCTGAAATCTGTATGCCCGTAGATCTATTCTTCTTAGACTGCTCTCTACCTAGTCTGTCCTCCATAAACCTCTTAGCCTTTCCCTTTGCTTTGCCTTTACTCTTACTACTGAAATCAAGCTGGAACTTCTCATAATCCCTCTCACATAGCTAAGCCCGTTTAACTATCTCATCATAAGTCTGTATATCAAATGGGGCTAGCTTCACTCTGATAGATAGCCTCAAACCAGCCCTAAACCTCGAAATCTTATATCTGGTATTCGCACTAGTTTGTGGATCAAAACGGCTCAATGTAGTAAATTTGGCCTCATACTCGGCCACTGACATGCTACTCTGCATTAAATCCATAAATTCCTGCTGTAATTTTTCCTGAGCAGTGTCGGGAATATACTGCCTCCGAAAAGCATCAACAAAAATATCCTAAGACAATTCCTGATGCTGAGCAAATATGACAGTCTGGGTGGCCTTCCACCAATGTCTTGCATCATCTGCCAACTGAAACACTGCTAGGCCTACCTTCTCCGTCTCTGAACATCTCATAATTTTAAGTAATCTTTCGATTTCGATAATCCACTACTCTGCCGCCAATGGATCTCTAGTACCTTTAAACTTAGGTGGATCCAACTTCTTAAATAATTTCACCAATGCCACATTACATTAAGACTCCGCATCTCAAGGCGGTTAAATCAATGGCTGTGGTGGAGCTACCTGTGGCTGAGGCGCTGGTGGTGGAATAGGCTGAGGCTCGGGTATATCTGGTGCCGGCTGTGGTGGTACTGGCACCTCTACCGGAGCTGCGGGAGCTGCAGCTCTCTCTCTCTCTGCCCTATCCGCGGCTCTATCTGCCTGATACATAGCCATAAAATCGACTACTAACCTCTCTACTTGGTTCACACAAGCATCAATGCTCTCTAGCTGTAAAGGGCGTACAGGTCGTGGGGCAGGTTCCGATGTCTGTGGTTCCGGGATTTGTGCCGCCCTACCTCGGCCTATACCTCTCACTGAGTGTATCCTTCTCTTTCCACTCATATTTGTACCACAGAGATCATTTGTCACTTATCGTTAGTATGTCAATTATATATTCAGATTATACAGTACTACATGGAATGTATACCATTTACTTTAAGCATCACTAAACATCCGATCAACCCTGCTCTGATACCATTAAATCTATAACATCCCAAAACTCCATTATAACCTAATATTTACTTATAATTTACATTTACTTACCGGTTGGGCTGTCTGTGATGCTTAACAACTCTCTTTACTTTAATAAGAATTAGCACTCTTAATTCCTCGAAAATCATAGAGAAATATGATTTATTAAATCATTTCCTTAATGTGTATATACATTCCCTTCTATTTAAAGTAGTATTGTACCATCACTGAATATATAAAAGAGTAGAACATACCTTCGATATCAAATCTTTGGAAGGTAATTCTCTTAGTCCAAAATCTATAATCTGTGGAGTGGAAAAAAAAAAAGAAGTGAGCGACAACATGCTCAGTAAGGAAGGTGTATGCTGCTTTATAAAACATACATCAGAACATTATATTTGTCCTTACGATCAAATCCACTAGGAAAATAAGGAATATAGTTAACATTTAACAGGATTCAATAGATCCTTTCAGTAAACAGAAATCAATAAGTTGATACTAGGCATTCAAACAAATCATGCTCTCACAAGTCGTCTGCTTTTGGGGTGCACCCGTAGACCATCGCCCCTTACGACTATCTCAACTAGATCTATGGTCATAATCTGTAGGTGGTCCTCGGGTCCACTTGCCAAGTGACCTCGAGACCGCTGATGACTTGGCGGGTCCATCAGCCTTGTGACGCCCTAAAGTGCACCCGTTGGTCTATTGACCTGTTCTTATCCTGTTTCCTGTTATCATTTCACGTCTTTCATGCAATTAAAACCCAGAGAAATTGGTGACAAAAGGAACAGTGGTGAGGCTTCCTGTTGCAGCCCGTTTCTTCCTTTTTGACTAAATTTTCTCTTCTCCTTTTTCTCTTCCTCTCCACGCCAAGCCACTAGCAGCCAACATTTATTGGCTATCATCTCATTCTTTTCTTCGTTTTGTTCTCTAGCCATTAATCCCCTTCATACCTTCATTGAATGCTTTCACACTATAAATACTATCTTCAACCCTTTTTATTATAATTAAACCTTATCTATTTCTTGTTACACTTTGATATTTGTTTTTCTTTCTTTTATACACCATACTATACATCATAACTTAAAATGAAAAGTGAAATTTCATATTTAATTGTTTTCTTTAATTTTACTAAAACAATTTATTTACACTATCAATCATATACAAGTATGGTATATAATATAATAAAATTCGGGTCTTACACAAATACAGGCAACAATTGATTTAACAACCTAAAAATTTCACTATTGCATTGATCAAAAAAAAGAGGAAAGGTGAGCTCAGTGTGAAGAAGCTCAGATTGATGCAGCAGCCCTCACAGCAAAATAGTCTGTTGATTTTTTTTGAATAAAAACTGTATGATTACTTCATTGAGAAAATAAATAGTCTGTTGATTGATTGCTTTCTCCATAAACAAAATTCATATTGGCATACAACTAGCATTATACATGAAAATTCTGCACTTAACTCTGAAAATTGATTCCCTCAATTCAACTCAATTCTTTCACAAGATTCAGGATTTGGCCCACTGCAGAGGATTACAATCCATGACTGTATTAAACTCGCGATAGGGTTTGCTTTTGAAGCGATAGAAAAAGGAAAGTGGTGAAACACCTGTCATATCTTGTCTTAGGTTGACAAAACATTTGAAGAAGTGGCAGTGGCTATCAGGTTGCAAATTCTGAAGCAATTCATAGTATAGAGTCCGAATATATTCATTCCATCAAATACAAAATATTTGGTGGTGGAGAATCATATCCAGCCACGTCTATTGAGATCTCAATCATAAGTGGCTAGATTTCCCATTATTTTATGTCCATCATTATGCAGTTTATCATTATTAATCTTAATTTCAAAATTTCCACCATCACAATGCTCTTATGTGTTCACTATTATTTCTAAACTTTTAGCCTCAAACCGTTAAAGCGAATGAAGATACATGCGATTTACATAAAAAATTTCTATGTCCTAAATTTAACAAACAGTTTTAATGTCCTATACTAATTTTAAGTATCGAATTTAAGATTTATATGTTCGATACAAATCTTTTTAATTAAACATTTAAAACTCACATGATAAAATTATATATATAATTCAATGAAAAAAATTAAACAGCCCCCAATTACTTGATTGTTTTGATGTAATTTTTTGAAGAGCCAAGGTAATACATTGATCATGAAAATAAATTCATAGATCGAATTCCGTATGGTTGATTGTTGGAAAGATTTGTTCAAATTTGATTCGATTCGTCAAATTAAAAAGCCAAATTAAATTAAAATTAATCGAATAATATTTTAAGTCAAGTCAAATTGAGATTTAAAAAATCTTATTTCAATGTGACTCGATTCAGATGAATCTATTGAACCAAAGGGATAATGTTTTACCTTGAACATGTCTAGAAGAGAACTATAATAGTATTAATTAATTCGATGATCCTTCGGGGAAACTCAGGAGGAGGCGCAGTCACACACATGTATTAAAACATGGCACCCACCAGCCGAAACACATGAAATAAATTTTAAAAAAAAAGGTACTACTAAATATGGAGAAATAATTAGAAAATTCCATCACATGTGAATGAAATCAGTCCAAAACGAGACTGCTCTTAGTCTACAATATCCACAATAACAATTTAACTTTATGGCCAAAAAAATTATATTTCTTTTTATTTTAAAGTTATCGAGATTTGAATTTTGATAATCCAAATTAAGTATACTACACAACAAATCATATGATTATTGGTCGGTCCAAAGATTTGTTTTATATTTATTTGATTATTTTTATATTATGAAAATTAATAATGTCACTATCCTAATGATGAAGCCGCCCCAATTTTCCACCTTACTTTTTCATAATCAATCCGCTAATGAAGCTAGCTCTAATTTTTCCTCGCCTTGGAAAATTTTCGTGCCGTTTACGACACCTTTAACCCTATAAATATGGCTTTCTGTTGTTCTTCTGCCTTTGCTGATCTCACGCCATTAATCTTCGTTGAATGAACTTCATATAATTAACTTTTTAGCGTTCAAGCCAGCAGCCTCTTCTTTTGCAGCACTAGAGTTTGTTTAAATCCGTATGGAGAATTATCAGATGTTCTTTCCAATCTCATCTCCAGAAGCAACAGCACCAGCTGCAGCAGCAGCAGTAGGAGCTTATCCTCTGTCAGCAAACATGGCGGCTGATTCTCAAGCTTTCAACAATTTTCATGGGAATAGCTCAAATGAGTTGTTGGGTTTGAAGACAGAGAACTTCATCCTGAAACCAGAGGTGAAGGAACTTGTTCGGAATGGGAGATTTGTTGGTTCTGAAACTGAGGTAAAATCAGGTAATAAGAAGAAGGAAAAGAAGATTAAGAAGCCTAGATATGCTTTTCAAACAAGGAGTCAGGTTGACATACTAGATGATGGATACCGTTGGAGGAAATATGGGCAGAAAGCTGTCAAGAACAACAAATTCCCAAGGTTTGCTTCACTAATTATATCCTGATCAGCTAATTTTTCTTCCTTAATTTGTTCCATTGCATGCATTTCCCCCAATTCCTTTTTATAATTCAAAAGTAGAGATTGAGGTTTTATGGAATCGAACCTAAACTTTTACATAACTCTTTTTTAACCGATCAAGAGGTTGTTGGCCGATGCAAATCATAGTTCATAGTATCTTTTAGAGAATAATATTTTCAACTTGAAGACCCTACCATTAATATCCATATCATATCCTTTCACAGGAAAGTGAGATATCCCACTTAATTTACCAGCTAGCTGTGCAATTGCTCCTTTCAGACTTAGGAGTTAACATTTCCAACATACATGCACAATCCCTTGCATGCATGGCTACAAGAAATTCCATAAATGATTGTTTTCTCTACAAATTTTATCTAGGGTTTTCTCTCTCTCTCCCATTTTTCTACTCTAAAGAACAGAAGATTTCATAGCTAGCCTAGCATATTAAAGCAAGAACTTAATTTCAATCTTTGTAACTACATATTCTTCTTACTACGATCCTGCGCAATAATGGATACATATCTTATAATTATTAATTAGTTAAATTATTAATTAGTTAAAGTACTCAAAAAATTGTGGTTGGATAGTTAATTATTAAGTAAATCAACGTGACTCCTTGTTCCTAATCTTCTTTATGTCCAAACCCTAGAGCCTCCATGAACATACACAGCATTGCTTTTTATTAATTGTCAAATGTGTTTAGAGGATCATTCAAAGCAAAAAGATGTAACAAATTAATCTATAGGCCAACAAAACCGATAATAAAGCCAATAATTAAGAGTATTTAAGAAGTTTGAGACTTAAATCAAAACGGTTCACTTGTTAATTTAAGTGTAGAAATCCAACAGATTGGAGATTTTAATCTCAACTCCTGTAACCTTTCTTTTATCCCCAATATATGAAAATTTGTACATCAAGTAGTCTATCACCAATTGATCACCAACTATGATCCTCTTAACTTCAATAGGCAAGATATGTTAGACAAATTGGACTTGGAAATTTTTAGAGCATCTCAATCTACCCTTTGTAATTGGTCTTGAAAATTCTGATTTATGAATCAATCAAAAGCATGGTTTGAGCTCACCAAACTCACTATATTTTGCATTTACAGAAGCTACTACAGATGCACACATCAAGGATGCAATGTAAAGAAGCAAGTCCAACGTCTAACCAAGGATGAAAATGTGGTTGTGACAACCTACGAAGGGATGCACACTCATCCCATAGAGAAGCCAATGGACAATTTTGAACATATCTTGAGTCAGATGCAGATTTACACACCCTTTTGAAGCTCATCATCTTCCATCCAGCCATGCATATATGGCTAGATGACAATGCTGTATGCCTAAAGTCATTTGAATCTTGAATTTAATCTTTCCATATGAAATAATAAGGTTGTAATCATATATTGAAGTTCTTTTGTTTTTTCTTTTGTTATACTTAATTAGCTAGGAAATGGGTGGGAAATTCAAACCTGAAAACCTCATTTTTGGAGGTATTTAGTGGTAGGACTTTTAGGCAATCTGTATTTGAATGTTAAAGAATTAATCATATTCTCTTCATGAAATTTCTTTTGATTGTTTTTACTTTTTTTTTTTTCATTTATAGAGAGAATTATCACAAACTCAAACGTCAATATGTTTCATGAGCTTGATCAAGCCTCAAACTAAAAATCCTTCTCCAAAAGTTTATTTTAATCAAGCTAAGCTTGTTAGCATGGCCGGTCACTTGATTTGTGGTTAAATATATCTAAGACTATACTTCAATGATTAAAAATTAAAACTTTTTTTAATAGAATTGAAAACTAAAATTAAGTGTTAGATTTATCTATTTACCTTGCTTCTATTGATTTGATCTTTCCAAACACGGGAATTTAGAATAAAAAAGTATTCTAAAAAAATTCCATTAGCTTTTTTAATTATTTTTCACGAAGTAAATAAATGGCCTTAAATAATTACAGAACTTATTAAAATGGTTTGCAAACATTGTTAAAAACTAGGCAAATGCTTATGTTTCTTAGGTAAGATGTGATCATAATTCCACCTTTCTTCCAAAAGGATTTCGTTTGGAACAAGGGAAAGTATTTTGCATGGCCACCAATTCTAATTCTATTAAAAGCCATGATCACTAATTTCCTACTAAAAAATTCAGATAGCAAAAAGAAAGTGAAGATCTAGTGAAGATACCAAAGCGAAAAGATAGCGCATGTTATTTCCTTATATTATTTTTATCAGCAATCTCAACATTGATTTATCAGTGGCTTCTTCCAATTGTCAAACAAGGGAAAATTTTTGGACAAACTCAGGAAAATTGAACACTGTAGAGTTTGAAGAAGAAGGGTGATTTGGATTTAAGCTTTGAAGAATCTGCTTTAGGTTTATGTTTATATTCAAGTCATGAAAAGAGTAAGAACTCTAGGAACTTAAAAATGGAGTCATCACCTTGAGGGTCATTGAAGAGATCTTCTGTGGCTAAAGCAAATCAGAAAATGTCATGCTTGGTTGATGGCTGCAAATCTGATCCTGGAAAATACCGTGAATACTACAGGCGCCATAAGGTCTGTGAGCGCCACTCGAAAGACCCAGTTGTTATTATCGGGGGTGAAGAGCAAAGGTTCTGTCAGAAATGTAGCAGGTAAGTGTAGGGTTTCCTGGCAATGAAGAGGAATCCAGTTCAACTTCTTTCTTTGTCTGTGTTTTTCATGCCGGAATTCTTATCTTCCCTTTATTCAATTTGGTAGATTTCATGGTCTTGGAGAGTTTGATGAGGAGAAAAGGAGCTGCAGGAAACGTCTTGATGGACACAACAGGCGCCGGAGAAAATCTCGGCCAAAACCTTTTTCTGGTAGCACAATCTTGCACTTCAGTGATGTTGCAATGGTTTACCATAGTCATGAGCACTTGAGTCTTGTTCATCGACTAAGGTCTGCAAGTTGCATCAACCATGGAGAAGATAGAGAAGCCGATGTCCTGCTGCAAAATGACCAGGAGAGGCTCAACCAAGTAACCCCTCTGGTCTCTGTTAATCGACAACTTGCCGATGTCCTTGCTTCATCAGGGCGAAGAGGTAGCCAAAAGATTTATCCCAATGGGATAACCCGATCCATGAATTGAAGGAAACCGAAACAAACACGCAGCGGAAATAAATCATTCGGCCTCCACCAGGATCGATTCGGAGAGTTGCCTGATTAGGGTTTCGAGATTTTACCTAACGTTTTTCTCTGATTTTTCTTTCGTTGGTCGAGTCACAAGCAACAACTTTTCGTTCCTGCCTCTACGGTATCCACACGAACGGATCTCACGACTCTTGAACGTCTCATGATCAGAAGCCTTAAAGAGCTTTTTATTCCTTATAACCGAATTGCTAGCTTCGATTAAAAGGAATGTTTTTGTTTTCTGTTTTTTAAAAAGTTGCGGCAATGTTTTAGAAAAACATCCTTTTTATAGGCAGTAAATTTTACCCTAAAATTTACTGCCAAACAGAACTCTAATCCTACTTAAAATAGGATTAGATATATCCTTAATCCAATTCAGAATAGGATTAGATATATCTTTAATCCAATTCAGAATAGGATTAATTAAGCTCCTCATTGATCCGTTCTAAGTGTGCGACCCAATAGGTTCTCAAAACAATGGCAATGACAAAATTGTCATAGGCAATGAGCGGTATCTAGCAACACATCATTGCTACCCATGTAACGAGAATGTCAATGACTCGACATAACCTTACTCGTGATAGATGTTACCGTGTAGTCTAATCCCTTTATCCTATGATGTCTTGATTAGACACAAGTCATGGAATGTGTCACACTTGTATAGTCTAATCAGCGTTTCTTGATTCCTGAGTAGACTAATTAAACAAATAAAATCAATATCTCATATTGACTTATTCGAGCACGGCCATGCATTTCTTAGTCTCACTCTATCAAAGGGCCCAAGACATCACTCTTGTTATATAAGAGGGATAAATCCTATCTTGATCACTCAACATCCCTCTGCATAGATCAAGGCATACCCAATTACTACCTTTATTGTCCATCCTGTTACGAATGACATCTAGCAGCATTAAAGTATGCAATTCTCTATGTTGGGATCTATGATGATCTCAAGTCAAAGGATTACATACACCATCATCACTATGAGAATCGCTTATGACACTCATATAACAATCCATGTAGCGTTCTCATGAAGGGTCGATCCAGTACATAGTTCTCTAACATGTACCTATGTGATGACTTGATATCCTATATCCATGACAATGGTCATCAGTCAACCACATACTAGTCTTATCGTATCATTGTTATCCTTGTTCACAATAATACTTGACTAGGGATATTTTAAGAATAGTGTGTTATTACTATTCTAAGGACATTATCATATAAGATTATATTACGCAGTTATAAGACAAATATAATAATGAACTATGATAAATAAAATGTCATGATACATAAAAAATGCCAAAGCCAATCATCTAATGAATGGTTCTAAGGGCATAATCCAACATGAATTCCTGTCGTACTCGCACTCTTCTGTCACCATTTATTTCAATGCGGTCGAATGGCATCCATTCAATAGCACAGGTCTCTAGTTCTCGTACTAATATGATTGAGCCTTTAAGCTCGACTCTGAACCCTGACGGTAGCCAAGTCAGCCCAGCTCGCAATGGCAACACAATCCGTCGTGCTTGGCCTGATGGCTAGGCCTGGATTATATATAAATGCTTCGAAACTTAAATGTTCTATGCCAAAGTGGTCAGGTTCTTCCAGAGCATCGGATCAATTCTTTTCCCTAATTGCCTTTAAATATCTTCGTATATCGATGATGATGTCTTTCTGTGAGAATTTTCACAGTTAATTTAATGATGTTTAAGAAAAACCAGCAACAACAAATTTAAATGATCTGCAGACTCGAATGTTTCTTCCTTTCTCCACCTCTTTTCTTACAGAGTTATATGCTGCTCTAAATAAAACTGATATTTCTCACAAGCATAAGCAAAAGTAAATATGTCTCTGTATTAACAAATCGAAAAAGATGAGACAGCGAAATTAAGCAGTCCTGAAGTGCAAAAATACTCAGATATTCAAAATTGATTATCGTAAATTATCATAAACAACCCCAAACTCCCTATGAAGACACTAGTCTTTCTCCTTGGGAGGAGCCTCGGACTCCAGTTCCTTGGGCTTTGCCTTCTCAGCTGCCCTGAAAGAAGATCATCCAAGTTAGAAATAAGCTTTGTGACGTAAGAACTACTGCAACAAATGCTTGGAACAGACGCAGATGATACATACAAAAAATTAAAGAGCGGGAAGCACAACTGAGATAAAAGTAGGTTTCACTTTGAAGCAATTCACTGACATGATGACATCACAATCATATTCTTCAAAAAACTTACAATGTACTTATAACCATGCAGTTATACACATGCTTCATGGAACATCTACTTTTACCAGCTTTTCTACATGTGTAATCATGAAAACGGAACGGGTGTGTGTGTAAGTTTAGCTACACGTGTCCATCCGTATGCACAAATACGCATCCTTATAAACATCAGACATGGTGTGATTAAAGAAAGAGAGAAGAACTGGTGGGAACCGGGATGAAGTGGTGGGATTATGTACACTACAGCATCGCGTCAAAACTATTAGAGCGTTTATGGAACCAAAGCACAAAACTACCCTGCAGACCTTATGCCAAAAACCAAAACAATCCTTGCTTTCTAAAATTATATCATAACTTAAATCCTGGGCAATTCGATTCTATCACATCCAGAGACAACGCGCAGTTCAGTGCAGCTTAACTTGAAAAACACAAAGAGGATAAAAACTAAGAGGATGTTCGGTATCATTTTTGTTTTCTGTTTTTAATTTTTTTGGAAACAAAAACAGAAAACATGTTGGCAACATGTTTGAGTTTTCAAAAAAAGAAAACAAAAATTTTCAAAATTATTATAAACAAACATTTTTTGTTTTTATTGTTTTCAAAATCATGTTTTCATTTCTGCTACTGTTTATAAGTAAGTGAACAGAATTTATATATTAACATAATATTAATATTTTTCATAATAAAAATATAAAATAAAATTAATTAATTTTTTAAAATAAAATAATATTAAATTTTAATATAAAATATTATTTAATTAACAAATAAATATTTAAAAACTAATATATTTATTTTAATATAAAAAAACTTCTTTTAGTTTTTATCATACTCATATACAACTTCTTTTAGTTTTTATCATACTCATATACAATTTCTCTTTTGGCATGTCAGATATCTACCGCTATATCCAGAGACAACGCGCAGTTCAGTGCAGCTTAACTTGAAAAACACAAAGAGGATAAAAACTAAGAGGATGTTCGGTATCATTTTTGTTTTCTGTTTTTAATTTTTTTGGAAACAAAAACAGAAAACATGTTGGCAACATGTTTGAGTTTTCAAAAAAAGAAAACAAAAATTTTCAAAATTATTAGAAACAAGAATCTTTTGTTTTCATTGTTTTCAAAATCATGTTTTCATTTCTGCTACTGTTTATAAGTAAGTGAATAGAGTTTATATATTAACATAATATTAATATTTTTCATAATAAAAATATAAAATAAAATTAATTAATTTTTTAAAATAAAATAATATTAAATTTTAATATAAAATATTATTTAATTAAAAAATAAATATTTAAAAACTAATATATTTATTTTAATATAAAAAAGTTGAAAACATAAAAAACAATTAAATATAAATTATATTGAATTATAATAGTATTTAATTTAATTTTATATAATAATTTATTGAATATATTATACATTTTAAATAACATCATTTATTATAATTTTGATATATTAATAATTAATATTATTGCTAAGTATTATTATCTAATATAATTAATTATTATTTTACTAAATAATATTATTATTTAATATTATATTCTTTCAGTTAAATTTAAAACATATCACTGCTACTATTAAATAATTTAATATTATTAAATAAATGAATTCTTATCATTAAATAATATTATTTATATTAAATATAATAATATTTTAATAACTATTTAATTTATTATAAATTAATTAATTAAATATTTTATTTAATAATTTAATATTATTACAATTAAATTAAATAATATTGTTAATATAATTTATAATTATTAATTCATATTATTATTTAATAATAAATTTTGAATTTTACCCATCTTAATTATTATCTAATAAAAAGTAATATTAAAAAATATTTAATATTATTTTTAATTGAATTATATTATTTAATGTTATATTTAATTATAAATGAAAATATCTAATATTAATATTAAATAGTATAAAATAATGTTATTTAATATTATGGACATATTATTATTTAATAAATATATTATTTTTTATTTAATTTTTAAAATTTTATTTTATAAATTAAATTATTTTCTATTTTTTATTTTCAATAGGTGAAAATAAATCAAAACAAAACTTTCGAAAACAGAAAACAGAAAACAGAATCAGTAAACGATGCCGACCTAAGTGAATAGCAAAGTTCTAAAGATGTAATGAGTTCCAAAGTCAATCTGAGGATATGGCTCCAATTCTAACTACTTCCTTCTCAGGCTATATCCTCTGTAATATACATAAAAAGAAATCACAATTCCAAAATCAGATTACTATATATATATATATATATATATATATATATAGATAATGCTTTGCTTTGCAACATGGAGACTTTAATTCAGTATCACCAAACCTTCGAAATTGCCTCTTTTGGGAGCTTAGCTTGCAATTTCTGTTTCTTTTCTGATTTTTCATTCCAGACTATCACAAAGCTTAGAAACCAGTCATTCTAAAGACCCATCAAATTTTCTTTGTCATCATACAGAATTCAAAATTTACTTTAGCTTCCGCAGAAATGTTTTAAGAAATTCCTACTTCGAGCGTTAAAAAAAGGGGAAAAAAAAAACCAAGATGGAAAAGAAAAATGTTTACTTGGAAGCAGCAGAAGATTCTTCTTCAAGCCAATTCCTTATATGCTTAACGTTGCGCCTGAAAATAGCTGCCGATTGTTTAACGTCGCTTCTCAGTAAAAGAACCACCGCGCCAACGCCTGCTACTGTCAATATGAAGTTGGTCAACGCCATTCTTTTTCACCCAGGCTTTCTTTTACAGCGAAAATCAACAATCAAAGGGGAGAGAGAGATGACGAAGTGGTTTTGCAATTGAAAGGTTTTGAATTGGGGATTTTTCTTTTCTTGGAGAAGACGAACACTAGAACTCTATTGCGAAGACTATTGGGAGTGAGGGAGCCTGTAATTTTTTTAACTGGGCTGAATGTCAGCCCATATACTCTTTATATTGGGCTTTTAGCCTAAGTCCAATTTCAGATCCATTATTTTTTTTGTTCATTTTTTTTCATTAGATCCATTATTTATTGAGTTAGTATTTTATACACTAACAATAAAAAAATTTAACTTCACAAGTGAAATTAAAAGATTGTCAAATGTTTTTTCTATTTTTAAATTTTTATTTTTTTAAAAAAATTTGTACAGTATCAATTGAGTTCTAAGACTTGCTATGGGATTAGCCATGCTCTTCTTAGAATTAAAAAAATGACTATTCAATGCACAAGTCTCTTATATCGTAAGATCTAGGGAGTGTATTAGCAGGTAACATCTTAGAAAAAAAAAAGGATAATCCAGTCCACAAGACTCCCACATTATGAGTTTTAGGGAGGGTGTCAACAAGTAACATCTTCTTAGAAAATTTTTTAAAAAAAAGGCAACCTAGTGCGTAAGATTTTCATAATGTAAGATTTAAAGAAAGTCATTTTATGCAACCTTCTCCTTACATTAAGAGAGAAATTGTTTCTACTTGAACCTGTGATCTCAAGTTATAAAAGAGCAACTTTCATAGTTTGAGGACCCTTTGCATTAAAAGAAAATTTGTTTTTGTTTGAATCGGTGACCTTCATGTCATAAAAGACTAAAGGAGTAACATTTATCATTGTACCAAAGTACTTCTCACTAACACATTCTTCTTAAAATATATTAAATTAATTAAAAATAATAGCACACATACATTTATAAATATTTATGGCAATCTTTTAAACATGTTTGTGCTGTCAACATAAACAAAAATGATTTGTTTTATATTACAAGATAATCGGTTAAAAATAATTAGTCGAAGATTAATTAAGGTTGAAGAATAAAAAAAGGTTTAAAAATAATACTTTTCTTTTTATTTTTTTAATATATGTTAATTTTCTTTTTAGTAATGTTTCTCTTGCAACCAATGGCATCAATTAATACAAGTAGTGAAATTGTGAAAAAAAAAATATGCAAATTAAGAGTGAAGAAACAAAGACATTGACATTAGGTGAAGAAGAGAAAAATAAGTTTTCAAAATTACTAAAAAATGCCAAATTTAATCCAATTTATAATCTTTTTAAAATATGACTTTTAACGTATTTGAAATTCAAATTCTAAAACCTAAAAATTTACACAGGTAATTAACTTTTATGTTAAGCCAAATGGCACAGAGCAATTTCTGCAGGTGATTGGTGGCTTATAGAACAGCAAAGTTAATTAATTAATTAATTACTGAATATAGGTTTATCCAAATAGATTCTGTTCAATCATTTCTAATGCAACTTTTGAGAGTTAATTACTTAATTTATGTAAAAAAAAAAAAAAAGTGATTGAATTAATCAATCCACACGTAAACCCAGGAAAAAGTAGGTTCCTACATTGTAACGCATGCACGGCCATTTTTCCCTTTTGGCATGTCAGATATCTACTGCTATATTCTCATGCTTTCTTTCTTCCGCTCTTAATTGCTTTGAAACATGCCTTCGGACATGAAAGTAGATCTGCAATTCTAACATAACACACAAATAATATAAATAAAAAAAATACATACAAATTAAAAATTGAGAAAAATTATACATAAATATAATAATAACTAAAATATAAATTTTATATTTGACGTATTAACATAAAACTTATAAAAATAGATTAAACTAAGCCTTTAATGTGAATCTTAAAATTGTCACTATTAAAAAAAATTTATTATTTATTATTTATAATTTAAATAAAATTAATTTTATATCGTAAAATAAAAGCTTAATAGCTAAATAAGTCCTCAACCTTTAGCCAAAATGAAATTCTGCCATCAACGTTTTATCGCATGGAATTCAGTCCATAAACTTTTACTTCAGTGGAAATAGACCAAATCTGTTACATGACACTAACTGCCGTTAGTTTTGCATACGTGGCATGCCACATGGCAGCCATCTAAGCTATCCACGTCAGCTGCCACGTATGCAAAACTAACGGCAATTAGTGTCATGTAACAGATTTTGACTTAATTGCATAATTGTAAAAGGTTGAGGGTTTATTTTTACTGAAATAAAAGTTTGTGGACTGAATTCCATGCGATAAAACGTTGAGGGCAAAATTTCATTTTGGGCTAAAAATTGAGAGTTTATTTAGTTATTAAACCTAAAATAAATAAAAATATATGTGATTAAAAAAAATGGATAAAACTTTATCAAGGACTTGATTAGATAAGCAAGAAATGATAAGAAAAGACCAGGGTTAACAGTGCTTAGCCGATGAGATTAATATCTCTTACTTATGTCTCCATTGTGGCAGCTAGATCCATTGAACAATAAAGCAGCGGTCAAGTCAGCTTTTTGCTTGGTAGTTATCCTGTCAAGATAATGACCAAAGAGAAAAAAAATCACCTGCTTTTTCGTGCTGAGTGTTAGGAAAAGTTGATTGGAACCATTAAGATCTGTAATTTCCCCTTTGAGCACGCGGAAATGGAAGACAAATAGACAAAGTTGAAGTTAATCGCCATTAGAAAAGAGATTTAATTGCATTTACAGAGACTATACACCGTACACCAACCTTCATTCACAGCTTAGTCATCTTCCACTTTAGAATAATTAACAAACAATTTTCAGTCAAATCCAGTTTAATCTTTTCGAATCTTTAGTTTAGTGGATTTTCACTGATGATTGACAATGGAACACACTAACATAAGAACATTCTTTGTCTGCACCAAAGATATCTTACAAACTAAAAAAAAAAAACAGATATTTTATATAATATGAAATATTGAAAGCATTATAAGGCTATAATCAACTCACTAAATCACAAATACGATAAATTTCTAATTTAACAAAGGAGGCGGTAGAATGATTGATTTCTTTTTTTTTGTTTGTGTGAATCATAAGTTTTTTATCCGTTTTATCTGAGACTAATCTTATTCGGAGTTTAATCACAGTTAAGGCTCTTCACTCCTCCCCAAAAATGTGTTTAGTAAAAGTCAAATCCGAGAGCTCTTCTTACAAACTCAGTCTGCATTACTAACTGAACCACAATCTTTGGGTATTGATTTCTCTTTCAACATGAAGAAAAGATATTTTCCTAACAAAAGACCTTACAGACATGATTATATGATATTTAGGAGCACTTGTTCAGTTGATTCCGCTTAATTATAATTAAAAAATTTAGGGTTTTTTTTTTTTTCATATTGACGCCAGTGAAAATAGTTAAAAATTAAAATCAAAGGTAAAAAAAATAAATTGACTCACTAAAAGTAGTTAAGATATAAATTATATCTTCACTTTACATTTTTATTTGAAATTTTTTTAATAAATTTCTTTCTTTGAAAGCAAGTTTAACTTATGAATTTAAAGAAATTTTGACAATTGACACATGTATTTTTAGTGATTTTTTTTAGAAATTTAACCTCAAAAAAATTAAACGTTTGTTATTTTTTGGAATTCTAGGCTTTCAGTACTTCATGATTTCCATCATAAAATTACAAGTTATAATTTATTTTATTATTTTTATATTGCATAATTTGTAAGTTTGATATAATTTTATTTTATTTTGTTCTTATTTTATGATTGACTAGTTTGCTGTGTTGAAAGATTTGTTGCACCGGATAACAATTATACCATTGCAACTATAATTGGTTATTTGATAGTCCAACCATAATTTCATTAAAGAAAAAATAGTTTATTTTATAATCCATTTATTTGAATTATTTTATCTAACATTTTGATCAATATTAAAGAATAATAAAAAGTAAACAAATTTTCATCTCGGATAAATTATAAGGGAAATTTTATTAATTTGAAAAGTTGTATTATATTTTGATTTAATATTTTAGTATCATATTAAATAAAAATATTAAAAATAAAGCCAATAATACTGTTATATTGATCTCACTAGTACAAATTTCTGACACAAAAAATAAGGGGGCTGCCATTCATTCCCATAGTGATTCTTGGAGGCATCCTAATGTGCCAGCTATGCAAGATTGGGGCTCCTTATGATTAGTCTGCTTCTCAGCCAACGTAGCTAGAACAGTACGTGGGAAACCTGCAGGAAAGCTATCTTTAGCATCGGAATCCTCCTTTTTCTTTCAGATAAAATGAAAGGGGAATGACAGGAATAACGAAAGATATACAAGAATCCCTGGCATGGATTTGTTTTGATACCCTTAGTAACTCATTTTCCACTAGCTACTACAGCTTACCAGATTCATGAAATGAAAATGAAGATGATTTTGAGTGAAGAGAATGCATTCTCAATGAAATTCAAAGATAGAAAAGTGGGGTTTTAGCGATGTTTTTTTTATCCGTTAGCGGCGTTTATAAAGTGAGTACATGTGATATTGGCGCGGCTCAATCAGACCAAAGGACTCAGCCACTGAGAGATTTGGTCCGATTGAACCGTGCCAACATCAAACATTCAAGTTCAACCCAAGTATCAGTAGACAAAAGAAAGAGGAATCCCTGCGACAGCAGCCAGCTAGCCTCCAATGTGCTGTGTTCCCCATGCAGCAGCCAGAACAAAGTTCGCCATTGATGAGCATGAAGCAGAAAATACAGGAGAAAACTAAAACACTATATATACCAGAATAATATTAAAGTATAGAATGGTTAAGATGTTCAAATCCTTGCTTTATATAGGAAAGAGTGAGCTGTGTCTGAAGAAATTTCATAATTCGATCCAAATAGTAGTTGAAGTTTCATTTCTTCTGTTACACCTAATTTCTTTGAAGATATGCCTAAAGAACATGGCTGGAGCCTGGAGGACCCTCATGTTATTTTAATTTATTATCATCGTCATCAAAGTATCATCATTGCTGATGATCTTGGTAATTAGCAACAACAGCTATTCACCTTGCAATTTTCAGGCAGAAATTTAGCTTGTCTTTTTGGACCACAACCATGGTTTAACTACTTCAAAGATCAATCTTTAGTTTTGCCTGCATAGGAAAGGCAAATTCTCTGGACATTGGGATATATATGTTTGATGCAGGAAATTTCAGTGTTGCAATGAAGAATGAAAAAGAAAGTATTATATCAATCAACTTAGCTGCCTTTTTCTTTGCCATAAAGATATGAAAAAGCTGTTGGTTCACAGTCCACAGCTTGATACAGAATCTAACCTAACCAATTTGTCTCGTTTTCCCTTGCAGATTTGCAATTTTTCGGGTTCTTCATTAAGTATTAGATGGAAATAGTTTGTGAATATCCTTGTATATGAAGATGGAAGTCATTGGAGATGTTTTTCCAAGGGCCTGGTCGAGACAAGCTAAACGTATGATAAGCATATCTTCTGCTTGAACTTCATACTATAGGTTTCATTTGCGTTTTCCAGTTTTAACTTTGAAAGATTAAAACAGCCAAAAATAAAAACAACTTTGTTTTTGGCAAAACCCCCATTGGCCCAAATTCTGAGAAAATAAACTGGCTTTAGATATGGAAATAGCTGGCACTCGTGCAGAATAATGCCCTTGTAAAATCCTATGCGGAAAGCTTTATATATTGTTTAGGAACCTTGGGTCCAGGCTATCAAACTTGCCTTTGTTTACCATAGTGTTGGGCCTTGAGTCCAGATTTGAGCCTGCCTTGCTACTTAAGTTGTCTAGAGCCCATAAATTTAGCTTGCTTTTAAGTTGGGTAATGTTTGTCTAGTTCAATGTTATTGGGTTTATTATGGTTGTTTAAACTTTAAAGGCATTGTTTATTAATCAATCAATTGACAATGATGAAAAAGATAAACAAATGATTTCTGACATAATATGTAGATAAATAAAATTGTGTTACGTTTCATTCTTTATAGTTGGAGAGTTCCGTAAGAATAAATTTGAATCTTGACATCGATATTTTTTTTTTGAATTGAGTCAAAATTCTTTATGAAAAAAAAGAGATATCTCTTAGTACAACTTGCTATAACATGACAGGATATGCCACTGTGAACATGTGGTAATAACAAAAAGATGTAAATGATGCATCAATCCATACTTGAAATTCATTCCCGTTTGTTCTTTTGGCCAAATTCCCATTTCACTTTCACCAAATCTTTCCTCAGATATTGCAATCTCTTCTTTCTCAAGTCTGATCTAAAAAGGAATCCAAAGAAATCTCAAAGGTGAGAATCATGGGAACATTAGTAGGACCAGAGGAATTTTTAAACCCATTGAGACTCAACAAGAAGCAATGAATTTGAATATTTTTGAAGTACCCCACATGAGAGGAAAACATGACTATTATTGATGATAAAATTGTGCTACATTTAACCTTTCAACCCCAAAAAAGTTGTATAAAAAGGAAATGAACTTTTGGTCCGTGGAAGTATTCTCCCTTTTCTACACATCAAAATTCAAAAATAAAAATAAAAAGGATAGTTATCGCGTGTACAGTCAACAAAATATAATTTAAAATGAACAAATACTTCATAAAACGAAATCAAAAAAGATCATTGTAAGGATCAATTCAAGATTAAAATTTTATATATACCATAGACGTTGAAGTGTACATTCTTAAAATCAAGAAAAAATTAGATTCAAACAAAGTATAAGGATTCAAAAATACATATCTATAATGCATGGATACTAAAAGGCATAATTAAGATAGGATTAATCAGAGTGTAATAGAAAAAAGTCCCGTAAAAGATCAAGAATACAAGCCCCAACAAGCACTTGTTTTAGTGCTATGAGCGACTTGCCAATCAGGTAAAAGTAGAATATATCTTATCCATGAACATACGTCCAAGAACATGGAAACTTTATCATGTCTAGTTCATGTCTGAGTAAAATATCCGAGCCAAGTTGCATGGTCACTGTAGTATCCTTAACCGTAGCTTGCTCTACCGGACAAAGAAGCAGAGCCAGATATTGCTCGAATATGCAATTGTTAAACATAGAGGAATTAAGGTGCCATCCAGGCTGTACTCGAATACGCATGTCTTAATACAGGAATTAGGGTGCCTTCCAGGCTGATGTGCAATAACTTACTGCCAATCGACAGATATGTTGGAGTTTGTGGAATCTGATAAGATCCAACTCATATGGTATTTATGCAGAAATAATAAAACATTTCAAAAAATTAATGAAAAAAATTTAGTGCAATCATGAATGTGGGTGAATTGTCAAACTACGTAAATTTTATTTTGTATGTGTTTTTTTTTCTTTTTTATTTGTTTGCCGGATTCGTTCTTAAGAAGATATATATCGAGATAGCATGAAGCCATGAATTTACAGAAGAATGGAAGATGCAATTTCAATCCTGCTTGTCTAGTTATCCAAATATGAAAAAGCAACGAAAAGGGGAAAGAAAAAACAAAAGAATAAAGCAGTGCATTTACATGAACTATGCAGCCGCTGTATTTATCTTCTATCAAATCTAGGCAACTCATGTTCAGTCGTCCGAGTATACTTACTAGTCCATTTCACATAAAAATGAGAATAGTATGACTATGAAGAATCCATTAATCATGTCTGAATTGCTACAATACATTGGAGGTAAGAGCCTGATCAGTGATCAGGCATGTAGCAGCCTCAACCAGGATAGATAAATCTTGCCTGTACAAAACTGACCAACAATGCTAGTATGGCATGCTCTTACTCACTCTACTTATTTGTAGACATGATAATTCGTGTTTGTGTCATGTAAAACGTGAAAAATTTGCATCAACACGCAAAACATAACTTCTTTTAGTTTTTATCATACTCATATACAACTTTTCATTATATTTTAACTCGTGTCACTTTCGTCTCTTTTATTAGCATCATGTTTAAGATTGTGAGATCTCTTTTTCTCTTTTTTTTTTTTTAAATTTTTGATAAGCATAGAGATTTTGTTCATTGAAAATGTCTCATAGTGCAGGGCAACACATAACAGACATTACCTCTGAAACTATTAGGTGCTGATTCCCCCAACAATTATAAAGATATATGTGCATTCTAGAGGTTTGGCAATTCGAATGCTTAAAATATGCAAAGGACAGCTTTCTTTTAGCCATAAGAACAATTAATAGCTATAAACTATGAACAGTTTATCAAGTGTCCAAGTTCTTTATATCCCAGAAAGCATAATCAATCTGCTTTACGACTTCCCATATCCTACAAAGTATTCAGAACCATATATTTAACAAATAATTGGTGTATATATGTAAAATTATGCATAATCTTGTAGTCAAAGAAGATTAATATTCTCCAAGATATTTAGTTAAGGGACCACAATCCATCAAGAATTTCCATGTTTATCCGAAATTGCTCAAGCAACAGTTATATATAGCCAACTCTACTCTTGACTTCGGTACCACTCACCATTTGATCAATTGATCTGAAAGCAAACTGCAGACAGGTTTTAAGATGGAGGCCAACCGCATGCGCCGAGGGTTCATCAAGGGGAAGCTGACGCCATTCTACCGAGAAGCCAGGCCACCACCAGCAATGCAGTACACTACCAAGGTTAAGCCAAACCAGGGTTCTTCTGCAGCAGCTTTTGTCAGCCTTCAGGTTCACCGGGACTACATGGTTTCCCAACCAAAGCAGGTTTCATTTATCGTTAGTGCAGCTGATAAAACCCACGAGAATCTAAGCCAAATTGACAACTTCGGCGTTGCTGGTGATGAAAGCGTTGATCTTAAGGCTGCAACTTACATCTCTTCTGTTCAGGAACGTTTCAAGCTCGAACGAGACTACTCAGAACGAATCAAGCTCCAAGAAATTACTGACTAGAGAGAGACCACCAATGGCTTATCCTCTTAGACTTAGTACTATTAAGTTCCAGTAATAAATTCCTTTGCCAGTTTCCATCCTAGAAGATTTTCATTTTGTGCATAGAGTTTGAAGGTGTTCGATCGATCTGTAACTGTTTTATCCATAAGTAAGCATAGTTCTTGTCTTAGGTTGAAGCGCTGGGCTTCTGCATGTGCATGATTTATAATTCAAGTGAAAGTAACTTGATTTTGCCTTGTACAAAATTCAGTTCTTGATTACAGATACAGTGTATTTACAACTAGTACTGGTATTAATAGTTTTATTCGCATCGTTTTGCGTGAGTCATCATATTATTGAGCAAGCCAAAGCCAGCCGAGATATCAATGTCCATCTTTTCTTTTCTCCTCGATTTCAGCAAGAGTATATATTTCTTGAAAATAGAAAAGAAAAAGGCATAACTTCTCCAAATCTTTGGGATCGAGCTTGGTAAGTTCTAACCTACCAAAAAAAGGAAAAAAGGCAAAGAAAATCTGAAAAACATGAGAGCCAGAGAGCAACAATCAAGAGCAATCTATGAACTATGTTCAATGATAATCCAAATCCTGAAATCCCCTCTTTTTCCCATTCCAATCCCAATCTCACGTGACCCTTACTGCTCTTCTTCTTCTTCCAGGCCCCATCCGCAGGTGACATTCTCCCAGGTTTCTACTACAGCTTTTGCTTGTTTGTTCCTCGGGATCTCTTTGGCTTTAATGCTGTTCGGTTCTGTCACCTTCATCATAGGCTTCATTTTACTGCCTTGGGTCATTGGTTTGGTCGTCATTTTCCACTTTGTTGGTGTCGTTTCAAGTTTGTCCTAGCTTTGCAGGTCCTTCGTTGTTTCCAAAGATGTCCCTTGTAAGTTTACATGATAAATTCTTTTCAAATTTTCTTCTTGTTTGCATGGAAAATAACCTATATTTTTGCAGCTCCGAGGCTCTCATCAAGTTAACCCAATTTCTTGATACCTGAAGCCTGGAAAGTTGAAAGGCTATAAGGATTACAAAGCTTAATTTGGGCAGTTTAACGCTCCTTTGCTGAAATTTGATGTGTATAATTTTCCTGCCGTTTTAGCTAAGATAAATTCTCCTGTTTTCTGTCAATACTTGTTTGCCATTTTGCCTCTACTCTGGACATCGGAAATCCCTTTACATTTTCTTGATTGGGTTAAAAATTAGGCCGGAAATAGTAGACACCGTAACTTGATAGACAAGAAAATCATATGAAAAGAAATACGGATTAAAATTTTAACAAAAATTAAAAAAAAATTAAAAAATCCATTTGAGTTGAACTTGTGCTAATAGTTGGCGGCTGCTGTTTGACTTTCTCATATGTTGTGTTTTGTGTTTTTCATTTACTGTTGTTAGGTTACTGTTTGTTGTTGATTTATTAATTGCTCTGTAATGCCTCTTAAATATTGGTGTACTCCATCCGTTTGAAATTAAGCCAAAAAGAACTTTTGTCTGCAACTTTCTTGTATCTCATTTTGCTATTCTGTTCTTGTTCTGTTTTGAGCTAAATTGTTTTGCTTCATATTTCCTAGCACGGTTAGATTGTCTTCAAGGTCCTGGGTGTGTAGTCTAGTGATTCTAGCTACATTTGCTGTAGTTTCAACTTGGCATCAGAGCTGGTGTGTCAAGGTTCAGTGTTGCTACGGCAGTAAGACCATTTGAGGAACCAGACTTGCTACATGGAATTTTCTACTGGTAGTTTAAACCAGTTTGGTATGGAGAAGCTTAACAACTCAAACTATCAATATTGGAGGCTCTGCATGAAAGCTTATCTTCAAGGCCAAGATCTTTGGGAAATAATTTGCGGAGAAAGTGAAGAGCCAACAGATACTCAAGAAAATGCAGAGGCTAGGAAGAAATGGAGAACACGGTGTGGGCAAGCTTTGTTCATCTTGAGGAGTTCTGTACACAAAGATTTAATCGAGCACATTCGAAGCATCGAGTCACCGCAACAGGTTTGGGAAACACTTGAGAAGCTCTTCAAGAAGCAAAATACAGCTAGACTTCAGCTGCTTGAAAATGAGCTTGCAAGTACAACTCAAGGTAACATGACCATTGCTCAGTTTTTCCATAAAGTAAAGAGCATATGTTCTGAAATTTCAGAATTAGATCCTGAAGAGCCAATTAGTGAAGCACGCCTACGTCGACATCTGATTCGTGGTATTAAGAAGGAGTACATGCCGTTCTTGACATCTATTCAGGGATGGTCAACACAGCCTACTATTACTGAACTTGAGAACCTTCTCTCTAATCAAGAAGCTCTAGCCATGCAAATGGCTGAAGTTTCAATCTCTGGAAAGAATGAGGCCTTGTTTTCTGGAGATAAAAGGAAAGGTTTCAACAGGCACTGGAAGGGGAAGAACTTCAAGGAGAAAGATAAGAATAGAAAAGAAGACGGTGCATATTTTGAAGATAAAAAGAAAGTAAAATGTCACAAATGTGGCAAACTTGGACATATAAAGAAGTTCTGTAGGTCCAAGGTTGTTGAAGGTAATGCCAGCACTTCTGTAAAAGAGGAAGGTGATAGCAGTCGTGTCATTGATTGGGAGACATGTTTGTCTGCCATTACTGTTAGCAGGAAGGAAGCCAGCAATATTTCAACTTGTAGTGATGAAACAGCAAACATTAACTACAAGAAGGATTGGATTCTTGATTCTGGTTGTTCTCATCATGTAACCGGCAATGATTCTCTGCTTTCTCAGCTAGTAAAGCACAAAGGAGATGAAGTAATCTTGACAGCAGACAACACTTTACACCATGTGGAGAATGAAGGATCGGTTGAAGTCAAAGGAACAGGAGAAGGTGCTGGTAGAATCAGTTTGGACAGCGTCTACCATGTTTCTGGTATGGCAAAAAATCTTGCTTCTGTCTCTCAAATTGTTGATACAGGAAAATTTGTTTTGTTTGGTCCTAAAGAAGTTTTGGTTCTTGCAAACGTACAAAATGTTGTTGCTGATGTCATGCTGAAGGGTAAAAGAGTTAAATCTCTATATGTATTGTCTGCTAGTGATGCTTTTGTTGAAAAAACTAGTAGGCATGATAATGCTTCCTTATGGCATGCTAGGCTGGCTCACGTGGGATATGATAGACTTAGAGAAATTTCAGAACATAAGTTAGTTGATGGATTGCCAAATTTAGTCAATGTTCATCATAATACAATTTGTGAAGGGTGCCAATATGGTAAGGCACATCGCCTACCATTTGGACACTCTAAAATTAGAAGCAAGCAGCCACTAGAACTTATTCATTCTGACTTGTTAGGCCCATGTAGAACAGCCAGCTATTGTGGTTTTCGTTATATGCTTGTTATTGTGGATGATTTTTCAAGATTCTCATGGGTGTTCTTCATGAAGGAGAAATCTGAAACTCTATCTCACTTCAGAAGTTTCAAAAGAAAAGTGGAGAATGAGTTTCAAAGGAGAATTAAATGCTTAAGGACTGACAATGGTGGTGAATACATGTCCAATGAGTTTCGTGACTTTTGCGAAGAACATGGAATTCGAAGGCAACTGACATGTGCTGGAACTTCCCAGCAAAACGGAGTTGCAGAGCGCAAGCTAAGACATCTAGCTGAAGTTTGTAGAAGCTGGATTTATGAGAAAAGCTTGCCAAAAGAGTTATGGGCAGAAGCTATGCAATGTGCCTGCTATGTCATCAATCGAATTCCTTCAAGGGCCATCAACATGAAGACTCCATATGAACTCATCTTTAATGCAAAGCCATCTGTTTCTCACTTCAGAGTATTTGGCTCCACTTGTTATGTGCATGTTCCAGACAATCAAAGAACGAAGCTGGAAGCAAAGGCCAAAAAGTGTGTCTTCATTGGCTATGACTTACAAAGGAAAGGTTGGAAGTGCATGGATCCAGAAACTCATCGAGTTGTCACTTCAAGGGATGTTGTTTTTGATGAGGTATCTTCTTATTACATTCAATCTGCAATTCCTACATTAACACCATGTGCAGCATCTTCTAATGAAGATAAGGCAGAAGAACAAAGTTTTTCTAACTTTCCAAACTTTTCTGGAGGGAGTTCTTCATCATCAAATGTTCTTGACTCTAATGGGAGAGAAGTGCAATCCTATGACACTTCTGTTGATCAAGAAAATGGTGAAAGATCATGTCAAGAAGAGGAGCAGCCTGTTCGTAGATCTCAAAGACATCATAAGAAACCAGAAAAGTTGAAAGACTTTTATATGGGCAAGGAACATTGTCATGTTTGTGAATGTTTCTTTGCTGGGCCAGTTGATGAAAATGAGCCCTTATCTTATGAGGAAGCTGCAGGAAGCAAAGAATGGGAGCTTGCTATGAAGGAAGAAATTGCGGCACTACAAAAGAATGAAACATGGGAGCTAGTTCCAAAACCAGAAAATGTTGAACCTGTTTCTTGTAAATGGGTGTACAAGATTAAGCGTAAGTCAAATGGAGATGTTGATAGATACAAGGCTAGGCTGGTAGCAAGGGGATTTTCACAAAGGAGTGGCTTGGATTATGAAGAAACTTTTAGTCCTGTTGCGAAAATGACTTCAGTTCGTGTTATCTTATCCTTGGCAGCTTTTAAAGGATGGAAGCTCTGGCAACTTGATGTCAAAAATGCTTTCTTATACGGAGAGCTTGATCGAGACATTTTCATGGAGCAGCCCCCTGGGTTCAAATCCAAGACATTTCCCGATTATGTCTTTCGACTTAAAAAGGCAATCTACGGTCTAAAACAGGCACCTCGAGCTTGGTATGGGAAAATTGCTGAATATCTAATCTTTTGTGGATATGTTGCCTCAAATGCTGATGCAAGCTTATTTGTTAAAAGGAATTCTATGTCTTCTGTTTTAGTGCTATTGTACGTTGATGATATGATAATTACAGGTGACGATGAACAAGAAGTCTCTAGACTCAGAGAAGAACTAGCAGTCCGCTTTGAAATGAAGAATCTTGGAGAGCTCAAGCACTTCCTTGGACTTGAGATTTCCAGAAACAAGGAAGGCTTATTTCTTTCTCAAAGAACTTACATCAGGAAACTTCTTGAGAAATTTGATATGGCAGATTGCAAACCAATGGCTACCCCAATGGAACAAAATATCAAATTGAGAGCAAATGAAGGCAAGGAGTTGAAAGATACTTCTCTTTATCGTACGTTGGTTGGAAGTTTGTTATATCTTACCATTTCTAGGCCTGATATTTCTTTCTCAGTAGGAGTGATTAGTCAGTTTATGCAAAGACCTAGAAAACCTCATCTTGATGCTGCAAGAAGAATACTTCGATATCTAAAATATACAGAAAGTTATGGGCTGCTGTACAAGAAGGATGCTGATTTTTCTCTCAGTGGTTTCACTGATTCGGATTGGGCAGGAGATCCTCTTTCTAGGCGTTCTACTACAGGTTATGTATTCTCTTTGGGGTCAGCAGCTATATCATGGTGTAGCAAGAAGCAAGCCACAGTTGCATTATCAAGCACAGAAGCTGAATATAATGCTGCCACACTAGCAGCACAAGAATGCACTTGGCTTAGGAGGTTGATTGCGGAAATTTGTCACTCATTTGAGAAACCAACTCAGGTTTGTTGTGACAATTTAAGCACTATACGCTTGGCTTCCAATCCAATGTTTCATGCTAGAACTAAGCATATAGAAGTCCATTATCACTTTATAAGAGAGAAGGTGCTTGCAGAAGAAATTGATCTTGTCAAAGTAGACACTAATGAGCAAGTTGCAGACATCTTTACCAAAGCTTTGTCCAAGATGAAGTTTGAAGAATTTAGAGCAAGTTTGGGCTTAGTCTCCCTAGTTAGCACAATGGGGGAGTGTTGAACTTGTGCTAATAGTTGGCGGCTGCTGTTTGACTTTCTCATATGTTGTGTTTTGTGTTTTTCATTTACTGTTGTTAGGTTACTGTTTGTTGTTGATTTATTAATTGCTCTGTAATGCCTCTTAAATATTGGTGTACTCCATCCGTTTGAAATTAAGCCAAAAAGAACTTTTGTCTGCAACTTTCTTGTATCTCATTTTGCTATTCTGTTCTTGTTCTGTTTTGAGCTAAATTGTTTTGCTTCATATTTCCTAGCACGGTTAGATTGTCTTCAAGGTCCTGGGTGTGTAGTCTAGTGATTCTAGCTACATTTGCTGTAGTTTCAACTGATTTATCATCGTGAAGGTGATAAGATCCAAACCTCTGATCGGCTCGACCCATCATCTTAAACCTCATCTTAAGAGCAATAGCATTTCTTCCGGCTTATCGCCAGGGCACATGATCCAACCCCATACAAAGATGTCCTTAAGATGCATTTAATGATCTAGTTTAAGAACGAATGCAGCTCTATTTTGGGCATTTATACCTGTTTTGAGCTGGAATTTGGTTGTAGCCCAAATTGTTGTCAATTACTAATTAATTGGAGGAAGTGAGTTCAGTAACCATAACATTAGGTTTAGGTTCAATGTAGCCCCTGGAGAGCGGGCTGGTGTGCTAGCTCAAGCTGCAGATGCTAACAGCCCGTTGCTTTGGCAGCTCAAAACAAAGTGGAAAATGTATAAAATCTGCTATTGGCTCAAATATATCACCATTTCACTCATTCAACATTAATAAAATAGCCAAAACAAAAACATATACATAGCCATAAATCATCAAAGCGAAGAAATCCCATTGGTAAAAACAGTACTGCAAACGATGATGGGAGGTTTTGAAGATCAGCAGCCACTTGTATGGGGTAACAAATTTTAATCTGAAAATCTTAAAGGAGCAAGCAACATTAAATGGATATGGTCGTGTTTATTGTTCTACCCTGTGTGGATGTGAATGCCAATAGCTATCATAAAGATGGTGACAAAGCCAAAGAATATGAACGTGTGAACAAAAATGGAGATCGGACTTGTCTGAAAGTTGACGAAGTCCACTGCTCTTCTGTTTCCAGGAATCTGGCAAAGCAGCCCTGGTGTACACAGCACAAACAGCACCACCGCCACCAGCACTGGCCCCCAATCGCCCGACATCTCTCTCCCTTCGTTTCCTGCAGACTCTTGCTTCTGGGATATTGAAGGTTTTATGGAAGTGAAGCAGAATAAAAAGGAGGAAAGAAAAGAGAGAGACAGCTAGAGAAGACAAAAGGAGATGAGTAAGGACATAGAAGAAAGCAGAGAGACAAAGAAAAGGTTCATGACCGGAACGAGCTCCTGGACGGGCTAATATGGACTCTTATATCCATCTTTGGACGGCTGTTACTTGAATGAGCACACAGCTCCAAGAAACAAAAGTCAATGCGTTCTATGAAATTTTGTTCTTTTAACTCGTTTGGTTTATGTTTTTATTTGAATTTTTCAGGAGAAAGAAAACACTCCATCAAAAGATAGAGATTTTTTCTGACACTTATAAACACACACTCAATCCAATAATTCATCTAATTTAAGTTAGATGGTACAATCTCCCTATGACCAATGGTGATTCTACTGTTTGAAAGTCAAGAACAATCTACCAGTCACAACTTACTAGTATTTTTAGATAAATGATTTTGAGTGACACTAGTGACTCAACCACAGGGGAAAAAGTTTTAATCAGATAGAGGTTTGAGCAATTGGCAGGTAAGTTAGAGATACAAGGAGGGAAAAGTGACTATGGATCAACAAAAGGCTTCATGGTTCATCACATTTCACAAAACATTGGCAGAAATCATTGACAACTTGGGCAAGGATCATAATCCAGTCTAGTTAGTCTGAAGAACTCTTGAAGAATATATATATATATATATATATGTGTGTGTGTGTGTGTGTGTGTGTGTGTGTTGGTTTCTCCCTAGAGCAGTGGCTCTATTGGCTAGCTTTACTGGTCAAGAAGCTGGTTCCGGTTCAAGCCCATGCTTTTTTATTTAGAAGAACAATCAAACATATGCAAGCGCCAATAGTGATCACACTATTGAAAAGCCAATGGCAGCAAGTGCAATAGCTCAAGTGGTTTCAATTGGCATTGCATTGCCATGATTTCCGTTGCCTGACTATCTCGCTTTTGATTGTGTGATCGATCTCTGCAAGCTTCTAAGCAGCTAAACATATCCAAAATACAGTTATTCCTATAAGCCCGAGCAAAATTTCTACTTTTCCATCCTTTTTGCCTTCCAGGAAAAAAAAGCCTTCAGTTAGAGAAATTCTACAATTTTCCAGGGAAAGTTTGGTTTCAGCTATACTTACCAATGGACATGCAAGAAAAGAAGCAGGCCAGGAATTTTGGTTTTGAATGTTTCTTGGCTCTCTATGTAAGGCTACCAATAACATTTACAAACTTTATTACTTACAAATAGCCTCCATAAGTGACATTGGGAAGGATGCTTTCTGATGCAGGATTTAGGCTTTGGTCTTTTTCAGTCACTTTATCTTTGCAGGCAGACCACTGCCTTTTTAGATTTCATAATCTACTCCTCAATCATTGGTGATTCTGTCCAAGTGATGAATCATCTGTGTCAAGATCCTCAACCAGTACCTGGGTTTATATCTATCACCATTCACCAGATGCTAGTTATGTTCAACATCCATCTCTAATTACTCATTCATGACTACAGACACCACAACTCCAAGTAATTCAGCTTCTAGCCGTGTTTAAAGGGCAAACCCAGTGCACAAAGCTCTTACATTAAACGGTCTGAAGAGACTCATATGTACACAGCTTTCCCTCCGCATTTTAATAAAATCACGTGTGCTAGAATCATTCAATTCCACTTTCATGTAAAATACTTAGAAGATAAATAACTGAGACTCAAGAGTCAAGAATGATGGTCTCCCTGTATCACTTTTCTTAGCCTTTGAAACTTCTAACCTGTTACATCCTACAGAAGTTTGGATATTACATTAATTCACAAGCAAACAAGATTTCCAAGCAAAGAGCTCAACTTTACACATGCAGCTGCTTTTCCATGTATATCTTTTGTTATATCTTTAAAAAGCAATAAAGCAAGCAAAAAGAAGCCTTGTAATGAAAATTTTATTTTAAGCTATTGGAAGAAAAGGAGTGTGGATTGTTATCATAAAGCAAACCCACTAACATTTACATACCTTACCTCCCCTTTAAACTCAATCCCTTCTTTCACTCTAAGTTTAGCATCAGCCCCCTCCTTCGCCACCAAGAAAATTAGTTCCATTCCCCCATACATAATAGCATGTACGCCTCTTCTTTTTCCTATTAGTGCAGGAAGAGAAGTTCTCAAACATTCAAAACCTTCGCTTCTGGAGTGAATTAGAGAAAGAAAGACAGAAATGAGTGCAGATTGGGGACCGGTCATTATTTCAGTAGTTTTGTTCATCCTCTTGTCGCCAGGCTTGCTGTTCCAGCTGCCATCGAGAATTAGAGTGATAGAGTTTGGTAACATGTGCACAAGTGGGATAGCCATCTTGGTTCACGCCGTTATATACTTCTGCATAATTACGATCTTGATCATTGCACTTCATGTTCACATACATGTTAACTGATCTAAACTCTCAAGATCAAAAGGGTAGCTCTTCCTTTTTTTTTTCTTTGGCTCCCGAATCTGTTTTCCTTAGATGGAGCTCATGTTCTACCTTCTTTCTAATTATCTATCTAATTTCCTTTTCCTTCACTATTCTGTTCTTTGTTGTTTGCAAGAGAAATCTTGAAATATGTAATAATGAAGCTATTTCTTGACAAGGCGGTTCCATTTGTAACTTATTGTAGCAAAAGTCTTTGATAATCTTTACTTTGTGTAGTATTTTTGTTTGCCATAGTTGAAGTTTGACTAAACTGAGCTAATCCTAGTCTTAAGTCATTACGACAACAACATTTTAAAGAAGACTGATTGATGGATCATGGTCAATTGGTCATATGAACAAGATCTTCAACTCTGCTCTCTAAAATCCTCAAAAACTGTCAGAATATATTTCTATTTCTATGAGTTTCTTAACTGATCCTAGCCAAATGAAAGCACAACATCACTTATTTGTTAATTACCAAACCAAAACAAAGGGGCAACTGCCCTTTAGATTGCCATTGACGGTGTCGGCAAAGACATCACCTGGAAAACCAAGAACAGTCTCAGAAGTCAGACTCCCAGGTTTCTTCTTGTAGTTACAGATAGCTTTCTAAGTAAGACAAGAGCTTTTTATTCCAGCATCCAAGCTAAATAGCCAAACATAATATGATAAATCACCCAGCAAAAACTTTCATAAGCAAGGCAGTAGCAAGAGGACAATATTGAAATGACAAATCATTTAATTAATTCAGATGGTCAAGGTTAAGAAGGATTGGCCAAGTTCCAATCTTGAAGCCCTTGAAAGAGAGGAAAAAAGGGATTTTTCCTAGCGAAAAAAGTAAACTTTGGCAAATAAAGATCTGCGCTACAAATTTCATTGGTCGAAAAGTGAAAAAAGCTAATACAAATATTAACCAAAACCCAACATAGATCTTGAATTGAGAGACCATTACCAAGACTCTCACCGGCAGGGAAGTGTCACCAGGCTCAGCCAGTGTAGATATGGAGGTGCAAAGCCAGGATCAAAACGGCATAGATGGCAAAGAAAAGAAGAGTGTGGATAGCAATCGCCTTGCCATTAGTCTTCATGCTCCCAAACTCCAGCTGCTTGCCGTTCCCTGGAAATGAAAACAAAAGTCCTGGTGATAGCAACACAAATAGCACCACCCCAACAAGTACAGGAGCCCAATCTGCCATGACAAGAAAGTTCCTTGACTTAAACTGAGCTCAACCAGACCTGAAGATATTCAGAAATCAGTTATAAAAGTTCTTTCTTTTCTTTTTCTCAGAGGAGAAAAGTGAAACTACTAGATTCCTTCTGGGTAATGTTAAACCGCTGAAGAAGATGGGTTAAGGGAACTTTCAAGGTTGAAAGTGACAGTTGGGAACTGGAGCCATTTGTAAGCACAAGAAAGACAAGGGAGTCGATCATGGTTCGGGACCTGGCTTTGTCTGGAACAGGTGCTTACTCCATGTGGATCTAATTCTAGCCATTAGATTAAGTTGGTCAGATTTTGAATAGTGAAAGTTTACTGTAGGACTCCTAGGAATACTGAGAGCTTGAATGTATATGGCACACGCCACTTGATTTTGGTAAAAGTTCAATAAAAACCAGTAGGTATATATCACTTCAAATTTAATCCCACCATTTAATATCCGATAGTGACAACACAATAAAAAAAAAAGACTTTGATACATATTAAAATCGGATAATGTCGAAATATAGATTTGATAAAAATTTTAAAAAAATTATTTGACATATGAAGATAAATTTTGACATTGTAAATAAGTTTTTCAGTAAAAAGAGATTTGTTTTAATATTTTTTGCACATCTTGTTTTATTGATTTATAAGGTTTTTTATTAATGATGTATTGAATATTAATTTTTTATTAAAAAAATTATTTACAAATATGAATAATTTTTAAATTTTATATGATGCAATGAATAAAAAAAATTATTCAATACAAACATAATTTAACATAACATAAATATGAAGTATGTACATAAAAGAATGAATGTAAAAGGCAACTGATCATGTTTAATTACTGTTATACTATCTCCAAAGATCGTTACATATATGCACTAAACAATGGCATTTGGAGTTTTGTTTCTTTAAAAAGATGAAATATTGTAATTAAATTATTTGTTTTTCTTTTTTTTTAATGATATTGCAACCGTTTCTTCTTCTGATTTTGACCATGGCAGAACTTTTTAAAATAAAAAAGCTAATAATGACATAAATATCATAATATCCGACCAATGAAAATCATAGCAGTAACAGAATATTGTGCTTGGAAATTACTAAATTATTACTTAGTTTCCACAGGAAATTGGAATGGAGTAGGCAGTTTCTTGTCAAAAGCCTTTATGTTGCCTCAAATTTTAATAATCAAAGGCATGAAAAAGAAGAAGATAAAAAGAAGCAACGCAAACATACTTTTAAGATCATGCTTTAGCCCTCCGTCAGGCCATTTCCTCCATTGATTGGCTAATCCTAGCTCTGCCTTCCTTTATAAAAGCAACTGATACACTTATCTTTAAATGGATTGTGATGGAGCATCAGGCCATTTCCTCCATTGATTGGCTAATCCTAGCTCTGCCTTCCTTTATAAAAGCTTCGATACAGTAATCTTTAAGTGGATTGTGATGGAGCATCAAGCACTAATAGCAACAGCAACAGGGGATAATTATATTAGAGTTTGTAAAATTTGATAGGATCAAGTTCATATGATATTTATGCAGAGTTCATACGATGATTTTATTAACCCGTCATTGAACAGAGATCAAAGAGGCAGAGTTCCTTGCAGAGATTGGAGACCGAGTTTTCAAAAAAATTAGGCACAGATTCAGCAAATAAAACTCAATTATTTTAGTTTGTCTTAACTTCATCATAATATGAAAATGTAATTTTTTTTATAAAATGTTCAGAGTCGTTGTGAACATAAATAAATTATCGAAATACATAAATTTTATCATATACTGTGATTTTTCTTTTTCTTTTATTTATTTGTCAGATTCGCCTTTAACAGGTACATGGTTCTGCAATTGATTGTAGAGGGCGTGTGGGATTGACATCAACAGAAAATTATGCCTTGCCTTACCCAACAAAAGCAAAAGAATTAAAAGATCAAAAGCTGAAAGTGGGAATAAATGAGAGTTCTTATTTTTAGCTTTTTGGGATTCCTATTCTCTCTATAATTGACTTAAATACACCAAAAAAAAAAGCATCCAAAGCCTGTTTTTTTATACTTGTTTGATTCTTCCCTTTTTCTATTAACTCTAGAGGAGGTTTGAGCCTCAGGAGCTGCATATACAGAAGGTTTGAGACATTTTTCTGAAGCCATTTAGAATGAATGATTGGGCTGCTCCACTCATAGCTGCAGCGCTTTTTGCATTTCTGTCACCAGGTTTAGTCCTGCAAATCCCTGGGAAGCATCAACCCATTGATTTTATGAACATGAAGACTAGCGTAGCCGCCATTTTTGTGCATGCTGTTCTCTATGCCTTGTTCCTCATACTGCTTCTTGTCGTTCTTCATGTCCACCTCTATGTCTAAGAACCAAAGGGTGACTCAGGGAAGTTGTGGCAGCCTGCCAGGCACTCTCTCAACTTGACAGGTTGAGATTTTCTTCTGCTGTGTTGTTTCTTAGTTCTAATTTGTTCTATGATCCCATGAAAATCTTCCTTCGCCACGAAGAAAAAGATTTGTTAGGGTTCTTTAGCTTTTGTAGTTTTGTTTGAAGCAGTTAATTTTAAGGAGAAAAGAAATCCTTTGCTATGATCAGTGCAGTTCTCTTGGTTAATGTTCTGTTAACAATATTTCTTTGATTCTGAGCTTGCTAAGGATTAACGGCCTTAGTTAATCTCTCTGGCACCAAATACAACTTCCAGTAGATTGCATGTTAAACTGACAAACAGCCTTAGTTAATCTTCTACAGTGTCATTTCTTAATTCTAATTTGTTTGAACTCGTGTTTTATAACATGCCACAACTCTTCATTAACCTCTAGTCCGAGAGGTTGTTTGCATGAGAGTTCATTCTTCTATAAATGCATCAAGGCCTGGTTTCAAATTCAGGTTTTCCATGAACTGCAGATTAAGCATGAAAAGTTGACAATGTCCACACTCCGCAAAACTGATGATCCAAGGCCAAGTTTGGAGCTTATAAATGGTGTTACTGATAGAAATACATATCAGCTTCCACCATTAATGAATCGTAGCCAGTAAGGGTATGCAAATTTGATAACCTGGAAGTCTGCCAATCAAATATGAACTTCAAGAATTGTTTGCTTAATTTTAAAGAATCTCAGTAATTGGAGAAAATTACTGGTTTTGCGCTCAATAATCAGGTTAACAATGAAAGAAAGCTATTGAAACCTATCCTTTCCATTCGCCTCTCTTATGTCAAATCAGCTGGTTTAATACTCATAATGGAAAACAAAAAAAAAAATCTAAATGCTCCTGTCCCACCTCTCAACTCTCAAGCCATTACCAGATGATTCTTTGAATGTTCATCCAGTGATTAACCGTATATTAGTTTAGTAGCCACAGGATTAAATAAAGCTAAAAGGAATAAAGCAAACCAGAAGAAACCTTAAAGAAGTTTAAATCAGGTAACCATGACTAAGACAGAAGTAGAAATCCACAAACCAGATTCAGTACAAAATCAAATAAGAAACAAAAATAACTATGTAATCATTTTGGTTCAGAAATGAAACAGATGAAAACAAGACAGAAACCCAAATTACATACCAATCCACAGATTTAAACAAGATGGGTGCTTGCTGTTTCTCGGCTATGAGCCAACATACATGTGCACACCAACAGCTAACAGGAAGATACAGATGAGTGCAAAGTAAATTATGGAATGAACCAGGATGGATAATCCACTGGTCTGAAAGTTTCCAAACTCTATGTACCGGGATTTTCCTGGAACCTGAATCAGCAGCCCTGGTGTTAGCAGTATGAACAGCACCACTGCCACAAAAACCGGACCCCAATCCGACATCTTGTCTCTCCCCTCCGCCTTCTCTCAGCAAAACCAGAACCCTTAATGGAAATCACTTGGTGTTGGTGGTGCTAATCTGTTCTGCAATGAATATAAGGAGTGTAGATGGAAATGAACAAAGAAAAAGATGGTTATAAAGGTGGTGTTTTGCTTTAGCCAGAAGAGACAGGGTTTGATCGCTTTGATGACTTGGAAAAGTGAAGATTAGCGAATCAAGCCATTCGGATTCACATTTTTCTCCACTGACGGTTGTCACATGCACTTTGGTCGAAAGGAAACTTCTCCATAACACTCAATGAGGTAAGACAAACTGTGCTTTGCTTGTTCTTTTCTGAGAAAATTTGATGTGCCCCAATGACCAAACCAAGCAGGCAAATTTGGTTTCAAACTTCAACTTCTCTTTGCCCTTTCAAGTATGTTTCAGAAATAAGCTTCGGCTAAACGAATTTGCCCATGACAGGATGTCAGAAGAAGCTCTGGAATAGATTAGTTATCCATATAAATGAGAATCTTCAAACTCCTTAATGCCTTTTGATTGCTTGTAAGATCAGTATTCTGGGAGAGATTTTATGGATAAGTCTCCATGATCACGCCAAGATGAGGATAAAGCAAACATGCTAACCTTCTTGACATTCCAGGATTACTTTTATCAACTTGATTTTGGTTGCAAACCTGATTTGGTTAATGACTATTTGCAAGAGATGGGCTCTTGGGAGGCAAGAAATTGCATTAATGTTGTCAGTCAGTATATAACTTTCAGTCCCCACATCCACAATCGTATTATCGTGCCATATTATTTGATTGGCCATTGAAATTGTGGGTTTATATTAAAAGTTTGATTATATAATGTCTCAATCCCACGTCGAGATATGAAGGAATTGAGCTATGGTATCTAAATAGAGATTTGAACTATTACTTATTATGTGCTTTTTATGAAACAAAATCGTGAGACTTTCATATCAAAATTGATAATACCTCTCAAGTTGGGTACTAATCTCACAAATGATATCAGAAAGCAGTCATCAGCCAGAATATGAGAAATAAATGCTATACCCTAAGAGCCACCATTAGAATCTTGCGAGAGCTAAATACTACGGGATTGGAGCCACTTCTAGAATTCTAATGTCTGGTTCTATTTTATGTTGAACTTGACAAAAACGAATAATATTGCACAAGTTGAGTGTGATTTTCACATATAATTTAACCATAGAAAGCAAAATGGAATAAAGCAAACCAGAATATCTAAACAGAATTGCATATCAAGTAACCCTATTCTATACAGAATTGCATATCAAGCAACCCAGAGAAAGATGCACAAGTTTAATTTGCAGGATAATCAGAGGGAGCCAGTAAACTGCTCTGATATTTCATATGTCAATAAGTTGAGGCCTTGGGGTTTCCAGTTTGAAGTTTAGCATGTAAATGAGTCAGTTAAGCAAGAAAACTAGAGAAGATTTTATAACTTTAATCAATAGTAATAATCAATGTTTAATGCTCAGAGTTCTGCTTCAGAAAAGATACGCCAATCCCAAACATAATAAACAAAGTTTGATTTCTAGCTGATTATGACCCAATATATATCTGCACCCCAACAGCAAACAAGAAAATACAAATAAGTGCAAAGAAGAGAACTGAATGCAGCAGAATGGATAGCCCACTGGTTTGAAAGTTGCCATACTCCACAAAACTGGATTTTCCTGGAATCTGAATTAGCAGTCCTGGTGATAGCAGAATGAACAGCACCACCGCCACCACAACAGGTCCCCAATCCACCATCTTCAGAAACACTCCACAATTCTCCTGGCAATCCTTTTCTGCAATGAAACAAAACGAGAAAGATCGAAGAAAGTTAAAGGTATTGACTGTAGGAATAATGGCAAAGGGACTAATTGGTAACTAGAAATGAAGATTTATTTAGTTAATTACCAAGCTGTTAGAGTTCTCCCAAGTTTAATCTTGTAATCATTATAAACACAGTACTTTAGCGGAAACTTCCTAGAATCATTCAGTGGGGTAGGAAATTTGTACTTTGATTGTTTTTTAGTATTTGCTAAAATTCATAGAAATTATATTATAAACGCCCACGCAAAATGAGACATACTCTTATCATTCATATATATATATATATATATATATATATATATATATATATATATATATGTATTACAAACTTTATAGCAACTATGGTAAGATGACTACATAGGCTCTTACATGGACAGCCTCTTTGAATGACATATAAGCATCATTAATTTCGTGTCTACCTAAGTCAAAAGGAATAATAAGTGTTAACTTCTATACTTTTTCATTTTTCTAAAATTTTTTTAATCCCTGTAATTTTTCAATCTTTTTAAACAAATATCTTAAATTAATTTTAAATACTATCTAATCAAAAATATTTAAAAATATATATATAATTTTAATATTATCTATTTGAAAAACTAAATAAATTAATATCTATTAATATTATAAAATAAATAATTTTAATTTTAATTTATTTTAAAAACATTTTATTGTCTAAATTGAAAAGTATAAAAATAAGCTATAATATCTGTATACTATTTAAATATTTAAAATTATTATTTTTCTAAATAAATAAATCTAATTTAATCCAATATATATATATATTAAATTACAAGATACATAACAAATTTAGTAAGATACCTACCCAGATGCTTACATGATGTAAGTATTATTAATTTCATGTCTACCTAAGTTAAAAAGAATAATAAGTATTAACTTCTCTATTTTTCCGCTTTCTTAAAATTTCTCTAATCCCTATAATTTTTGAATCTTTTTAAAAAAGAATATATTAAATTAATTTTAAACGCTATCTAATTCAAAAATATTTAAAAAGAAATATAACTTTAATATTATCTATTTGAAAATTTAAATAAAATATTAATTTATATCTATTTATATTATAAACTAAATAATTTTAATTTTAATTTATTTAAAAAATATTTCATTATCTAAATTGAAAAGTATAAAACTAAACCATCAATATCATGTTCATTATTTAAATATTTAAAATTATTATTTTTCAAAATAAATAAAATTTATGTATAAAACATATAAATTTGTAAATATATATGTTACATGCATATTTAAATAGATAAAACTAATGCGTGCATTACATAAGTTACTATGCTTTCATATATAAATATAAATACTTTTATGTAATAATCATATATATATATATATATATATATATAAGAATGTATATTTATAATAATGATTATTTAGGTCAATAATAAAAATATACATCAAAATGTTACTTTAACACTTGAAATTGTTAAAATATACTTTTAAGTTCTATTTTAACATTTTGTTGATATGCTCAATAATATTATGTATTATATGTTTTTCTTTTTTATTCTTCTTAATAGTTGTTTATCTTATGTTTTGAATTTTATAATTTTTTAATTAACCTTTAATTCTTATATAGTTGAATATCTTGATTATATTAGATATATTTATATATGCTTTAAACAAATAAATTAAATAAGATTATTTTATATATTTATAAATTTAAATAATTAAAATTAATTTGTGGATCGCATAAATAAAAACTAGTAATATATTATAAAATTAAAATACATGATAATTTTTTATTATCAATGTATAAAAAACAAATTTTGAAAAATATGTGCAATCATTAGCTTTTCTTTCTGGTTTCAGAATTTTCAACTTGTCTTGGCCTTTTGTAACATCAAAACTAGTTTGTCCACCCTCTAAGTCATCTTAGTTATTAGCTAGTAGTAGAAAAAGAAAAGAAAAAGGTGAATGCAAGATTATTGAAGTACACAAGTGTTTATGGCTACGTTGATTTTGAACATGAATTTTAATATTAATTCGAGTATTTTTTTTTTGCTTTGAATATTAATTGGAGTATTTGACTCAATGATCGGTGTATCTTTAGTTCAAAAATTAAATTCAAATTCTCTACTTTTCCCAAATAAAAAAAATAAATGAAATAATTATTTTTCTAATTTAAATATGAATTATTATTTTATTCACAGTCGGAGGAAATAAAAATCCCACAAACAATTCTCATTACATGTCATTGTACTTTTAATAACTTTAACTTATTGATCTTCTATTTAAAAGGACACATCACATGTAAAAAAACAAAAAAAATTAAACTAGTAAATAACTAAACTAATTCAAACTCATACTTGATGAGACTCAAACATGAGAACTCAAATTTCAAGACATTTCCTTACCACTAGGCCAAGCCTTCATTGGTATAAAATAATAACCTACATTACTGTAGAAATATTGGACTGGGCAGAGCCCATAATTTGCTGTAGCTGAGCTAAACTATGGCTCAATTCTAAAAGATAGGCTTTTGACTCAGGAAACCAATACATGAGACAGCCCACTTACGTCTTGGGTGAGGAGCCTCAGTGCTCACGTTGACGCTGTGGTATGGTCCATTAAAAAAGTGGGCTTATGGTCCAGAAGAAGAAAATATGACACGTCGACAGCAGGGTTCGAACCTGCGCGGGCGAAGCTCAACAGATTTCAAGTCTGTCTCCTTAACCACTCGGACATATCGACAAGCATGCTATTCGGATCTTTCTTAATTTAATAAAACTAAATCAACTTACAAGCAATTAAAATATAGAAAATGTAGAAAAGTTAAGGGAATATCTTATCTTGCCAATTATATCACATGCATATACACATAACTGAAAAGTATGTCTTATAATATTGTTGATGCAAAAGATAAATATATCTTAGTAATTCAAAGAATAATAATAAGAACATACTTTTATAAGCAAATTGACTAAAACCACATATAATTAAGTTCTCATAACTATAGTCATTTTCGTAGTCATATATATATATATATATATATATATATATATTTAACTGGAAGATGAGAGTTGAAATTATACTTGATTCAAATTCAAACTTTATATAACGATACAGTTTTTTCTTAATTATTTGAAACAAAAAATTGTTAGCTTATATAAAATCAAAAGCAAATCAGATTCAATCTAAATATAAAATTAAGTCAAACAAGACATATAGTTTATACCCAATTGCTTTGAAAATCTAAGTAGCAACTCTCTCGTGAAACCCTTGTTTTTCTCTTCTTTAAGGTTCTCTTTTATTTTTTTTTCTATTTCTAATTGTAGCCTTGTGGCAAGTTAGTGTTTTTGAAATATTCAAAGAACTACTAGTACCAAATGCCATTTTCTTTCCCCAATATATACCCAATTGCATGTGAGATCTTACTGAAGAGACAAAGACCTGATTTGTCACCAAATATCTATGCAGCTTGCCCATTAGTTATTACCTTTGTATGCTCAGCCAATAACCCTAGCACCCAACAGCTTGAGGTGAGAACTTCAGGCTTCAAGAACATCAATATTCAACCAGAAAATGTATTGCTAATTGTACAAAATGTCAATTTCCTGTAATAGTTTTCGATCAAATGGCAGGCCAATTCAAAATTTTAATGCCACTGAAGCCGGTGAAGGGGATAGGTGAGGTAGAATCAAGTGAGGGTAGGCTGATTTTTGTGTTCTCAGTTCACATGAAAAGCTAGCCCCATGGTGTACTAATAAGATGAGATTTCTTTCGTTTCTGTTTGGATTTTTGTGAGAATACGACTTGTTTTTCAACTATTCAACCTCTCAAGTGGTACCACACACAAAAAAACAAGTCATGAAAGGGAGACTTCAACCTCTCCTCCGGCCTGTTGGGACAGAATCAACACTGATAACCATGCACGTAGCAGAATTTGGCATTCCAACGCAAGAATCCTTCCAAGCTATATCCATTTGTGGAAGTACAAGAATTTTTGAAAATATCCAGTTCTCTTCTTATCTTAGTGATGCGAAACAGCATATTCCTCTAGGATATTATCCACATTGTACAAGTTTAAATAAGTGAAATGACAACATATCAAATGATGACTTTCTTTATTCTTTGCTTTCTTAATTTGAAGCAAATCAGCAGGTTTAGATTTGTAGTGCACAGTGGGAAGAGTAATAATATATTTTATTTCCTAAATCACCTAATCAAGGTTTGCATTGAACTGTTCATGGAATCACGGGATTAAAGTACATAGGAAAGCTGTATGCTTGTACTGACTTGTGGAAATAGCCTTTTGGTTCATAATGATAAAGGCATTGTTTATTATAATTGTATAATCCATCCTTGTTGAAGGATATAGGCTTAAACTATTATAATCAAGGCAACTTGGTTCTTGTTGCCATTAAAGCAGGAAAAAAGACAGAAAAAATTAACATATAAGTTATAAATGTATTATTGCATACCAGAACTACATATGGTGCTTTTTCACTACGTTTTAGCTTTTACACGTGCAATATGAAGTGGATCAATATTCAATATTAAGGGATCCCATTCCCATCATAATGTCAGGAGCAATTTAAATATAACCAAGATATACACAAATACAAGCAATTTTGGAAGTATGCAACGAATATATATTGTTTTTCTATACAACTTAAATGAGATTAAAAACAACGGTGATAAAAATGCCGTGAGCTATTGTTAAAATGACAAGAAATGGATAAGAACGAAATGCCTGGCCCCAAGCTTAACCGATCAACAACCGTACGTAAATGTCATATGAACTGATCTTATCATACTTTTCCAGCTAGGATACCGATGGTAGCAATATAATAGGTCCGTGGCGCCCATGTCTTTGACAAGTTCCTCGACACAATGAAAACCTCCGTGCTGCTGGGTCCTCTTCAGTTCCCATCTCAACACTAGCTTAGCTTCTCAACAGGCTTCGCACGAGTTTCTTTTATATCGCATTTATGGACAAAAGAACAATTATTAGATGACTAATTAGAAAAGGTAAAAGAGAAATGATCGCAATAAATATCTAGGAATCGATGTTGCTTGCTCGAGTAATAATAATTTAATCTGAAAAGGGGTTTTAGACTGTGCAGCAAAACCAAAAGTTTAACAAAGCTTGAAATTTTTCTCTTTTTGGAAAAGGTTTTTGGACCACGTAAAAGAGTCCAATCGATTCAATATCAAAATTAAATTTGAATTAAAAATTAAAATTTTGAGAGTCAAAATTTGATTTGAGTTTAATTAAATTTAATTTTTAAAATTTAAAATTGATTTGATAAAATATTTAAATTTTACTTAATGAATTAAAACTCGATTTGATAAGTTTGATTTATTTTTTTAATCATATACTATACAATAAAATAATAAATTAACAATCAAATATTAAAATTATTTAATTAAGAAAATTTTACTACATCGTGCGAACTTTTTAAATTAGATATTAAAATACTCGAATTTGATTCGTACTTGAATATTTTAAATTCAAGTTCGATTCAAAAATAAATAAGTTAAATTTGAATAATTATCAAATTAAATTCAAATGACTTATAAATCGGAATTTTGTAGTAAAGTTATAGATTTTGCCATCACTGTAAAGTCAACGTAAAAAATATATGATTAAGCGTAAAATATGTTAGAAGTATCATAAACAATTGATAATTAACTTAAGATTAATGTAAACAATATATGATTATGCATAAATCTAAAGTTATTAGGTGTAAAATGTTAGAAGTATGTAAACATATGATAATTAATATAAACATACATTATAACAAAATTATTATGTGTTTAAATATCTATTGACACTAATATTTACATTAATAATCATATTTTTATAACATTTTTAACATACTTTATGTCTATAACTTTAAGTTTACGTTTAATCATATATTTTTTATATTTACCTTAAAGTAATGTTAAAATTTATGATCTTACTATAAAATTTCTTACTTATAAATTAAAACACCCTTTATCGTGAGCATGTTCTTATCTTTTCAATAAAATGCAAAATTTTTATAGTATAGAGCTCAAACTTCATCATTTATATTTTTTTTCTTCCCTCGCGTCAGAAGCATTCGTTCGCTGCATAAAAGTATACTTTTCTCTTTTGATTTTTTAAACTATTTTCCTCAATTTATGATAATGTTAAAGTAATCAAAACTCCATATTCTTGAAATCTAAATATCTAGAAGATCCACTTTGATTTTATAGACTTTAAAATCACATGGGAAATTTTTTTATTATTTGTCAAGGTTGGTGGGTCTAACTCTTTCAATATTGAAAAATAAATCTCTTTCATATCTCATTTGTCAACGGTATGAATCCACGTGACAGAAAATGTTTACTTTTTTATTTCATAAAATTCATCAAATCTTTTAGCTTCTAATTAAAGAAAGCTTGGTTTACTTGAATGAGAGATTATTCATAGCTTCAAATTCATCAGCCAATAGTTATTTTTCTCCTTTTTAGTATAAAAGATAATGATAAGAGAAAAATGTAGAAGCTGTGACCGTGACTAGAATTGATGAAACGTATCAATTTAGATTGATATGATAGGTGAAATATAAAATAAAATTTTAAATTAATATAAATTTTTAACACATGTGAAATTTATTTTTTTATTGTTTTTGTATTTTATTATTATATTTTATTAAAATAATATAATGTATCTGCCCTAAATAGATATGTTTCTGCTTTTCTGTTTTTGACAGTGAAATCTAAAGGGAAAAGAGAAAGGCTGTTACACAAGAGCTGATCTCAACCGTCAATTTTCCCAATATGCCACGTGTCAAACACCCAGAATAACAAAACAGATGAACATGGAAACTAAATAGTAACTACAACAGAAAGGATCAAAAAACCAGTTTCTAACTTTTGTCTCCAAGTTATTATGGTAACAATGAGGCATCAAATCTATCGCTTTGCTTCACATCAGACATTAGCACAGTGGCATTCCCTGTAAATATCTAGAACAGCAGCTAGAGATTTACGGGTTAGAATAAAAATAATACAAAATGTTAGCAGTAGCCACAAGCCAAATCTCATAACTCCATGACCGATAACTCAAAGAAACACACCAAACAAAATCCGCATCGTTACTCATTAGCCTTTAGCTTTCTCTTTTATTGTCTTTGCATATAAAAAAGTTTCATCCACAAAGTTTTCTGATTTTCTCCTTCAAAAAAATCTGTTTTTGTTAAAAATCTATATCTTACAGCTTGGATTGAAGAACAGAAGCCAGAAGCTCACAATCGGAACACTTTTTTCTTTTTATTGGTGCGTTTTTGGAGAATCGCATGATGGGAAGATTGAAAGAAAGTTTCAGGCGTTTGCAAATAATAGATGGCTAGTTTTTGTGGCTGCAATGTGGATACAGTCTTGTGCTGGGGTTGGGTATATATTTGGTAGCATATCGCCTGTGATAAAGAGTTCTTTGAATTATAATCAAAGGCAGCTTTCAAAGTTGGGTGTGGCTAAAGATCTTGGAGATAGTGTTGGGTTCTTAGCTGGGAGCTTGTCTGAGATTTTGCCTTTATGGGGTGCTTTGCTCGTTGGTGCTTTGCAGAATCTTGTTGGTTATGGTTGGGTTTGGTTGATTGTCACTGGGAGAGCTCCAGTTTTGCCTTTGTGGGCTGTGAGTTCAAATTTAAAAGCTTTTTTTTAGTATTATTTTTATGAATGAGATGGCTGATATCTGAAAATTTTTTGTTTTTCTGTTGATTGATCTTGGTTTGTAGTTGATGATATGTTGATTGCTTGATTTAATTCCATCACTTTATAAGTCCTTTTATGTTCTTCTTCTGTTTGCTTGGAAAAGATGTGATCCTTTGTTTCTTCTTCATTTTCAGCATTTTGATTCATACAGTAATGCTTTTAACTTTTAACTTTTAATTTTTGTCTTTTTAATCTCCACACATATGAACTTTAGACATTTTTGTTGAGTCATAATCTGATCATTTTAAGATCTTATTTCGTTTCTGTTTCATTGGATTTAAATGGTTGGAGGATATATTTACGTAGAAAACTTTGATAAAATAATATATCAAAGCAAGAACTAAGAACAACAAATTGAAGATTGCCTTGTTCTGTTGAAGAAAAGACTAGAGGTGATCTGATCTTGAATTAGAGGAAAAATTTGTTCCATGGATATCAATCTATGTTCTTTTATCCGAAAAATCGAAAGTTATTATTGTTTGTGGATTTGAGGTGGTAAATTAAGGTGATTGATTTATTCCATCCCTTACAAAAACCATTTCAAGCTATTCCTTTCAACTTAGTCCAAAAATTATTGTATCTTCAGAAAGTTTTAATATTCTCACATCATATAGATCATTAACCCATCTCTGTATGCAGATGTGCATCTTGATCTTTGTGGGAAACAATGGTGAAACCTACTTCAATACTGCTGCTCTGGTGTCTTGTGTGCAAAACTTTCCAAAAAGCAGGGGTCCTGTGGTAGGAATACTCAAGGGCTTTGCTGGTTTGAGTGGTGCAATTTTGACTCAGATATATACAATGATTAATTTCCCAGATCAAGCATCTTTAATATTCATGGTTGCAGTTGGGCCAGCAATGGTAGTTATTGCTTTAATGTTCATTATCAGACCTGTTGGGGGTCACAGACAAGTGCGGCCATCTGATGGTTTAAGTTTTACATTTATTTATAGTGTGTGCCTCCTGTTGGCTGCTTACTTGATGGGAGTCATGCTTCTGGAAGACCTTGTTAGCGTGAGCCACATTCTAGTCACAATTTTTACAGTGATTTTGTTCTTTCTTATTTTCATTCCTGTAGTTATTCCCATTGTATTGAGTTTTTTCGAAGAGCCTAGAGGTCCAGCAGAAGAGGCTCTTGTACCAAAGCCAGCGCAACAAGAAGCAGGAAAGTCGGCACAAGATGCTCAGGAACAGGAAGTAATATTCAGTGAGGTTGAAGATGAGAAACCTAAGGAAGTAGACTTGCTTCCAGCATCGGAAAGGCAAAAAAGAATTGCCCAGTTGCAAGCAAAACTGTTCCAGGCAGCTGCTGAAGGAGCAGTAAGGGTAAAAAGGAGGAAAGGTCCTCATCGAGGGGAGGACTTTACCTTGATGCAGGCTTTGATCAAAGCTGACTTTTGGCTTATCTTTTTCTCTCTTCTATTAGGTTCAGGATCAGGATTGACAGTGATAGATAATCTTGGTCAGATGAGCCAGTCTCTAGGCTACGATAATACTCATATATTTGTATCCATGATTAGCATTTGGAACTTTCTTGGTCGTGTTGGTGGAGGTTACTTCTCAGAAATTATTGTGAGGTACAGATTGATATCATTTGCACCTGGATGCTGATAGCATTCGACTTTACTTTAATAATCGTTTTGACTCTCTTTTCCTGTCTTCTTATTGTGACATCGCTGTATAGGGATTATGCTTATCCAAGGTCAATAGCCATGGCGGTGGCTCAGCTTGTTATGGCTGTTGGCCATGTCTTCTTTGCCATGGGATGGCCTGGAGCAATGTACATTGGTACCCTGTTGATTGGGCTTGGCTATGGTGCCCACTGGGCAATTGTGCCGGCAGCTGCCTCCGAGTTGTTTGGCTTGAAAAAGTTTGGGGCTCTATACAATTTCCTCACGCTGGCAAATCCTGCGGGATCACTTGTCTTCTCAGGCATAATTGCTAGCAGTATCTATGACCATGAAGCAGAGAAGCAAGCTCATCAACATCATAACCATCCGCAAATTTCAGGGTTGATTTTCTCAGGGATGTTTGCCCAGGATGATCCACCTAAGTGTGAAGGTTCTATATGCTTCTTCCTAACTTCCATGATTATGTCAGGATTTTGCATCATTGCAGCTGTTTTAAGCATGATACTTGTGCACCGTACTAAGATTGTTTATGCCAACCTTTATGGAAAGTCTCGCACTTGACTTCAAGGATGAGATCTACGAGGGTCTCTCATGACTATTTCATCCATTTTACATGGTGTTTTTGCGTGGGAACTGGGATGGTATGAGTTTTCGTTAAATTTGTGATAGTCGTATTACCACAAGACCCCAGTGCAGAGCATCAGAACACGTTTAGATTTTGTTCTTTGCTTTGTATCTAGTTTAGTTATACCACTTAATCGTGAAAGATTCTGCTTTGAGTGTACATTTTCTCACTTGTTATTTGAACACTGTTTGATTCGGTGATGTAAGTTTTGACATTTTCATTAAGAGGTGATCTAGATTCTATATTTCAATCTCACCTCTTGATTATGGAGATTCTGCTTGTCTTGATAGGTAAATCACAGTGGTTTTGATGATACATAAAGGGATGTGATTACTAGAGCAAACTGTCTTTAATTCAAAGGGATGCAATCATGCAAATGATATTTTCATTTTTGGAAAATATGTATGGAGTCATGATTTCCTGTATAGGTTTTATACTTGAGATCCAGCTTGGATATTCTCTGATGGTTTCGGGTAAGAACTCGGAGGTTTCCGGAAGTTCCATTTATCTTTGGTTTCGGGTAAGAACATCCTTTTGAAGATTATTTTTTGTTTTTATGAGACTTTGCGTCAGAAAACCAGTTACCTTTTGATTTCTTTGTTTTTCGGCACATTTTGTGGCGTTGTTCTTCCTAATGTTGTGGCTAGTGATATCAATGTTGTTTGGGACATCAATCTTACTGTCTGGTAACAGTACTGGATTCATGTTTTCCTACTCCATAGCCAACAGTTTGCTTATGTCCTCCAGGTCAGCTACAATGTTATAGATACCAAACATGCCCATGACTAATTAAAATTAATCCAAGTTGTTTAAAAAAAAAAGGGCAAATCAGTGTATAAGACTTTCACATTATGATGTTTGAAAAGGATCATATAAATATGCTGTTTTCCCTTCACATAAATGAGAGATTGTTTCCATTACTTGAACTTGTGATTTTCGGGTTACAAAGAAACAACCCAAGTTGTTTCTTTTAAGAAAAAAGACAATAAAAGAGTAAGAAAATTCTTTCTGTATGAGAAAATTCTCTGTATGACATTAAGAACTTCATCTGTTGCAAACCATGCAGAAAAAATACAATGCATTGACTAGATATGCAAGGCAATTAAAGGCCAATGAGAAAACCAATATGTAAAGCAGACTTGAAAAGAGAAGAGAATTATGGCGATTTTAGCAATTTGTTTACGATAGAATTGCTGTTGTTTTCATGTTGACTGTAGTGAAAGACTTATTTCATATGGAAATGAAGCTCTTGTTATATGAGAAAGATGACAAGACTTACTGGAGTTTGATGCTGTTTATGGACTTGAATTGCTCTGTTTGCTCAAATGTTTGAGCAGGGGTGTCTTTTGTCCGATTGCTGGTCGTGGTAGATGCCTGAGGGTGTGTTATGTTATTGAACCAAGTTGAGACAATTTAGTATCAAATTCGAGCTTGGCTCGACTCAAAAATTCAAAGTGCGATGTTCGACTTGACTTTGATCGAGTTTGGTGAACCTTGAACTCATCGATTTATCAATTTTCGAACCATATATAATAAAGATAAACCATTATACAAAAACCATTGGGCATCCCATACTCAGCAACGTGCTGCATCGAAGTCTAGGTGTAGTGAAAAATATGCAAGAGTTGATTTTATGCTAACAACTTAGCATGAAGTTATTTATTGGTTTGTCTAGTTTATTCTAGTATTAAGATAAAAACTCTGATGATGATGATGATACAATAAAGATAAAATAGTAAATTAATAATAAAAATTTAAAAAAATATATTAAAAAAATACTCAATTAAACTTGCAAGTTGCTTGAGCAAGGCTTAAAATATTTGAATTTTGCTAACTCGTTAATCTAGTATTTCGAACTCAATTAAAAATAAAAAAATTAAACTTGAGTAATTATCGAGTTGAACTCTAATAGCTATGAGTAACTTAACTCATCTTATGTATGCTTGACTTCGTTAGAAGATTCTGAATATCGCTATAATGCACGACATACTGTAAGCTTATAGTTTAGATATGTTAAAAAACACGATATGAAGAAAAAAAAAAGTAACACAAATTAAACTTTGATAAAATTTATACATGAATTTAATAAAAATTAAAAAAATATTGTGTTTGAAACATTGATACAAATTCAAACATAATAATGTACGTTATATGATACGAATGCAAATTATATATACAAATTATTATACGAAAATAATAAATAAAAAAATTATCAAATAAACATGAAACATAGACACTGCTTATAACATCTATTTTTAACTGCGAAGAAAATCAACAATCTTTTAAGCCATATGTTAATCATAGATGGGAATAAGGGCAAAATTAGCCTTTCACGTGGACAAGTGGGGAATTTGAACCCAAATGATGGTAATTAAATTCTATCCAAAGTCAACTACCTCGTAAGAGAATCACAAATCTAAAAAATCGCAACTTTTCTCCCAAGAGCAAAGCAAAACCAGAAAAAAAAAATATTAGTTAAACGGAAAATGGACGCAGTTGACTCAGTTTTCGATCCGCTAAGAGAGTTCGCTAAGGACAGTGTTCGTCTTGTCAAGAGATGCCACAAGCCCGATCGCAAAGGTTACACTTTTCTCCTTTATGTTTTGTGCTATTACGAGATTTTGTTGATCGATCGGAAATCTGATTGAAAGATTTTTGTTTTGTTTCAGAATTTACAAAGGTGGCGTTTCGAACAGCGATCGGATTCGTGGTTATGGGATTCGTAGGGTTTTTCGTCAAGCTCATATTTATCCCTATTAACAACATCATTGTTGGATCCGGTTAGGTGCGGTTCAATTCCTACGATTTCTATTTTATTTTCCGTGTTACTTTGTTGGTTCATTGTAATTGTGGATTGTTACTGATATGATTTTGATCTGAATTTATTCTTATTATTTTTAAAAATTAAAGCACTGAAAACCCAAATCTCTGTATTTTTGAAAATCTGGTGGTTGATTCCTCTAGGAAACTGAAATTTGTCTGAAATTTTTAGATTTTTGACTGGTAGAGAAAGCCTGAAAATTGAAATAGTTTGGTTAATTAGAGTTATTATTTTATTGATGAATCCTTGTTTGGCATCTCAGGGATCAGTATTATGTAGAAATTAGAATGAAACAATTGGTTCATGCTTCAAAAGTAAAGAATAAGGGAAAAATCTTTCTTTGTATGGTGATTTTGTCTTAAGAACTTCCTATGAGCTCAACTGGTCAGAGCAATTGTTTCTGTTTGCGCACAACTTGCAACAAAAATGGTCTTTAAGCACCAATTTTGCTATCACTAATGAGCTATAGAGTGATCCAAACTCACATGAAAGAATGAAAAGAGCCGAGAAAGCATGAAGATGGTCAGTTTCTTAGGTCTTTTATGTTCTCGCTGTTTAGGGTCGAAAATTGATGATCAATAACATGTCAAATAAATGGATTATGTGGGCCTAGGTGTTGAGTATGTTGGATGGAATTGTCTTGGAATCCTATAGCTGGGTGGCATCCATCTCAAGATAAAGCAAATAATGGCAGCTTGACAAACTGATACAGACATTAATATTTCTCTTCTTTGAATACAGCTAACATCACAAGCATCTTCATCTTTTAATTATTGTGTTTTGACTTATATTTTGCCATATTTCATTTGTACTTGTGTTTGATAGTTTAGGGAATCATGCTTACTCTGAATCTTTTGTTCAAATTGCAGGCATTCTTCTGTTACTGACTCAAAGGAGGGATGGGAATTGGTTGGATTGTGCAGCACAGAGAAAAAAGATAGAACTGCATGCTTTAGATTGAGAGCTTCATTAGCTGATTTCATGAACTAATTTCAATTTAGACTTGGGTTTTCTACTTTTCTTTGTATTCACTTTTGTCGGAAATGGTTTTGTTTGTGTTTGAATAGAATCTTATTGAAACAAATATAATCTTTGAATTTTGGTCCAATGAATTATTTGTTTCGTGCTCATCTTGCAGCCCTGCCAATTCAATACTCGGATCTGTTTATTTTCAACATAGATATAACCCTCTTTAAAGTTAAATTGAATTTAACTAATAAGTAATAACTAGTGGTTTTTCTCTAGAAGTTAACACTTATTAGTGATAGTACTTCACAATTGATGAAGTTCATATCATTTTGCATAGAGCAGGTTTTAGATGAACTGAAAATGCCTTTTCAATGAGTCAACAATACCTTAATTGTAGATTTGATCATCTTAGATACAATATGATTGCACAATGTGAAAACAAAAAGAAAATAATACGGGTTAAAGTTTGGCATGGCAAATAACTATATATGAATTTAGCAAAAGCTTAAAAATTGTGTTTAATGCGTAGACAGAGATTTTGACATAATAATTTTTATGTTTTACATGATATAACCGTAATTTGTTATAACATGATACAAAATATATACACGATATACGATTTGTTATTTGTTAGGTCGACAAAAATGGGATGGCATCTTCCTATTTTACTCCATGTTAAGGAACTTGTAAAATGCATATGCCAAGTTGCTAACAGTATCCCCTCAGGAAAGTAAGAAAGTAAAATCAGAGCCAAACATACACAAGATAATAAAATGAAACAAGACAACAAAACTTGCAAATTGGATGCATCAAGTTTGTACACTTTTTAAATGGTTAAAAAATTCAAACCATCTGTAAGGTCCGAGTGCAATACACAGAGAAGAATTGGTCTAGTTTCACAGGATTCAATCAGCAAACAGGATTGCTATCTGTAGCATCAGCAGCAGAAGCAAGCACTAGTGCTGGTTGAGCAGGAAGGAACTAAATCAGCAAGCAGGATTGCTATCTGCAGCATCAGCAAGCACTAGTTCTGGTTCAGCAAGAATTCCTTCCTCCCTTGCCTTCCTGCGCTCGCGGCGCAGCCTGAAGTACTCTCTCTTCCTTGCTCTATAGCTGTTAGGATTCTCAGGCTGTACTACTCGTGGATAAACACTTATCTGTCAATCACAGAAAACCAAAACCCATGTCAGCTAGAAGAACACCATTAACTTCTCTCAAACCATGAATTTGTAGTCTGAGACCGAGAACGTTTAAAAAGAACTCAACCTTCTTCTTGTCAGGTCCAAACTTCTCAAATTTCACAAGTCCATCAATCAAGGAAAAGATTGTATGATCCTTGCCAATCCCCACATTCTTCCCTGGATGAAACTGAACAAGAAACAAACATTCCAAAGTTCATTCAAAGTAATGCATCAGAAACATGAACAACTTGGCAACTGTTCAATCTCTTTGCCAATGCTTTCTGTAACGTGTAAAATGAAGATTTTTCATAATTACCGCATCAATTTATCATACTTAACACTCCCAAAAGCATAAATTTGATCCAAAAAATGAAACTTCAGGGAAAATTAAATGGTTTTCACACCTTGGTTCCTCGTTGCCTTACGATAATAGCGCCGGGCTTCGCGACCTGGTCGCCGTAGATTTTAACGCCGAGTCGTTGACCTCGGGAATCGCGACCGTTTTTGGTACTCCCAGCTCCTTTTTTGTGCGCCGATTCGATCGTCAAAGGGAACGGAGATTTCCTCGGAAACGAAACGGTTGCCGGTTTAGAAACGGAGCCCACTTCGCCTTTCAAAAACGACGAAGTGGAGCTTGATGATAGAGAAATACCCCTAAACGCACCCACCAAATTGAAGCTCATTGTTGCAGTCGCCATTTCAGTATTTTAGGGTTTATTTTCGGACTAACTGCTGAGTTTCGAGGAAGCAGAAGAAGAAGAGGATGATGAGAGGTAGAAAAAGGAGGGAGGTTCTATCGTTAACTGATAATAATAATCTGCCACGTCAGCATTGGTTCTAATTCAAAACGGGTCTTTGGTTGTTGGACTATTTGTTCGGCTGTAACCCAAATTTAGTTGGGGTTCTGTTATGGCCTTGTCCGGATGCCATTTATAGAATATAGATAGCCATGTCGAGATGACAACTCTATCTTCTTTTTTTAATGGGATGTGTAAGTGTAGTGATTATAAAATTGTGAAGATTTGTATTTATAATTTATATTTAATTATAACAAAAATGTGAAGATGTATATTTCTATCATGATCATAAAAAAGTATAGCCTCATAGCCACTTGAATTTATTTTTTTTAAATATCAACGATTTATTATTATTATTATTTGATGCACTTTTAGTGAAGAAAATTTAAACTTTTATTATTAAATCATATCATGGTATCTTATTAATTAATAAATTTAATAAAATGTAGTTTATAAACTTTTAATTTTAACTATGAATCAATAAGGTATCATGTTATAATTCATTGATAATATATAAAATTTATGCACTGACTCACAATGTATCAAATATAAATCCTACTATTATTTGGGAGTGAATGCAACACTTCAAAAATATAACCTATTTTAAGATCTGGAATAGATATTTAAGTACTACTAAATTACGCCAAAATACCGTTTTAGCTTAGGCTCTGTTTGGCTCATTGAAAATAACTTTCGAAAAATGATTTCTAAAAAATTGATTTTCTAGAAAAACTGATATTTTCTGTCGTTTGATTGATATGCTGAAAAACATTTCCTACTGTTTTGTTGTTTTCTGAAAAGTTTATATTTCTATTAAAATAGTATTATTCACATAATTAACTAATCATAAATTAATAATATTCTAAAGCAACAACAACAACAACAATAGTAATAATTCTCTTTTGTTAATTTTCTCATCAAACCCAAAGCCTTTTATTTCTTCTTCTCCAGAATTGACTGCATTTGACCCCTCATCCACTATTTCTTCAACAATTGGCCAAACCCCCTTTTTCATTTCCTTGTTCTTTCTCACCAGAAAAGGTTAACTCTCATGTTCATCCCAGGCTCTAAATCCATAAAGCTCCTCTAAATTTCCTACGGCCTTTTCTATGTGTGTACATACATATATATATATATATATATATATGTAATGTGATTTTTTTTCTGTGTTGGCTGTGATGAAGTTAACTAGATGAGGTGTTGCGTGTGCCTTTCTAATCTTACTCAAGCCAACTAAAGGAATCAATATAACCACTAGTGCCAATAGTTGACTGCAAATACAAGAACACTGATTTTGTCTCATTTTTTCGACTTGGATTTTTTTGAAATGGCTGATTTCTTTTTTGCATTTTTGGACTGTTGCGAGTGTCTTTCTGTGAAAACTCTAGGTAGAATCTAGACTGATAATTTTTTAGGTGATCAGCAGCAAAAGCAATCGGATGCGTTAGGTTTGAAGATCAGTTGTTGGGTTTCAGCTTTTGGAGGGTTTTATTTCAGGGGTGGCTCTTAGATGGAGCTTTGTAAAACGTCTTCCCCTTTTCAAATGGGGAAGACAATTTTCAAAATTCACCTTTTTTTTTGTTGACTTGTAACTTGAATTCAGTTGACTTCAAGATATTCCGTGAGCCAAACATTGGAAAATATGGAAAACATTTTCTGAAAAATGAATTGGACAAACCAAACGGACTCTTAGTTTTATATTTAATGCACTGCCTGGACACCACACTTGCAAGGTTACAGCCTTTGTGAATGTACCATATCTTATTTTTACATCACAGTTCAATGCAATATATATATACTTAGGTTGTTCAGCAGGTAAAGAAGGATCCAAAAACTACAAGAGCTTCCTCAATCCAATAGAAAGTATCCTCCAAACACACTCTCTAAAGAAAGAGTTAGAACTGAATCTGTCTCCATAATATCATAGTTAGATACAAGATCTTAAGCAAAAATAACCCGTAATTTCCTTCGTACGAAAAGCTTCCAGCATACAGGACTAGATTTAACAGGATGACTATGAATTAATATTGCCAAAGCCACACGGCATCTACAATGAATGGAAATTGCAAAAATGCAAAGTACTTGGAAACTTAAATATTAATAGAAAGTTCGAGAATAGAAAAGATAATTATATATGCCTGATCTTATACATATGGTGTTCCTGTAAGGTTTCCTTATCTCGGTTTATCATGTCATACACGAAAATATGCAACGGATTAGAAAAACAACAAAACCAAAATCACCAGGATCATGCAACAAAATTAATTTCGGGATAGAATCTAACCTTTTTGTGTACTCGTGTAGGAATGTTCAACATTTGAATATGGCAGCCCACGAACAGCCATTGATTTATCGTTAACTCAAGACTCCTAGCTGAGAGAAGCCCTCTAACGGTATCCACACGAGTAGGACGCAAAACAAGACCTTTGCCTGAGACAAGATGTGATCAGAAGCAAAGGGAGGAGGAAGGGATTTGTTTTCTAAGAGTGCTAGCTCCAAGAGGCAGAACGACTATAAAATATTCTTTCTAACTTTTAGTCTTAATGTTATTTTTTATATTGCCTCTTAACAAAACCCTAAAAGGCCTTAGCCTTAGTCCAACTAAATTGGATCTTTTGGGCCTTTTAAAATTACTTAATCCAAATCCAATTGATTGTAGGGCATACTCTAACAATCTCCCACTTGCACTACAACCAAGTGGTTATGCATTTGGATTAATAATTTGGTCTGCCCATGAATTATTATATTAATAATTCATAATTATAATCTCATTATAATTGAAAAGACCAAAATACCCATTAGTAATCTCGGGCTAAAATTACTATTAATTAAATCCCGAATTCTAGTTGGAATAGGATTCTAGTCTCACTAGGAATCCTTCTTATACTAGGATTCATCATATGGATCCAACTCCAATTACCTTATCTTGGTCATACCCTTATTGTGTGTGACCCTTTAGGTTTCCATTACGTTGGCAATGATTCAAAATCTCATTCATAAATCACAAGCCAAGATTGGCATCTAGTAATGCATCATGGCTACCCAAGTAATGAAAATGTCGGTGAGTTAACGACAACCTTTCAATTAGCAATTACCGTATAATTCGATCCTTTTGTCACCTAATATCTCAGTTGAACATAGAGTATGGAACATGTCATCTCTATTAAAGTTTAACTCCATTGTCTCTTAATCCCAAGATAAATGATTTAATCAAATAAATTCAAGATCTCATCTTATATCTCATTTGTACTATGGCAACAGATTTTCAATCATTAATCTCTATTGAGAGGCCTTGAGATATAGACTCTTGTTACCAAGAGGGACAAATCCTATCTTGATCACTCACAACCCTTATATGATTCATGATGTACCCAATTATTGTCTTACTTGCAACCCTCATTGAGCTACGTTTACTAGCATCAAAGTACACCAATCCACACATAGGATACCATGGTGATCTCAAGTCTAAGGATCACATATACCATTGTCATTTAAGAACATCTAATGACACTCAATGTAACGATCCACATAGAGTTCTCAAGATGGGTCAATGTAGTGTATTCATTCACAATGATCACTCATGTGTTGATCTGGATATCACCATATCCATGACTTATAAAATCAGTCACCCAAAAGAATCTAACACATGTTAGTCTTACCGTATCACTGATGTCCCTTCTCAGTGATACTACAACTAAGGATATTTAAGAATAGTATTCTTTGTATTATAAGAATCTCATTATCAAAGTCACTACTTTGATTCCTTTGATACGAATCCACTATTCTAGGGACTTTATCATTTGATTATGACTTGATCAAATTAAATATAGTCAATAATGATAAATAATTGCCATGTATCATTAAATATCATAAACAATCACAATGTCATAAGTGTAATACAAATCCAAATCTGATTGGTTTTAGGGCACACACTAATAATCTCCTACTTGTAGTACAGCCAACTGGTCATGTATCTAATACCAAATGACCTAACATGTGCATCATGCTTTTGCTGTGATAGTGCCTTCGTAAGCAGGTCAGCAATATTATCATCAGTGTGTATTTTGCATATCTTCACCTCGCCTCTTTGTATGATCTCTCTGGTCAGATGGAAGCGCCTGAGTATATGTTTAGACCGCTGGTGAGACCTAGGTTCCTTAGCTTGTGCAATGGCTCCATTGTTGTCACAATAGAGTGCCACTGGATTGGCAATGCTAGAGACTACTCCAAGTTCTGTGATGAACTTTTTGATCCAAACAGCTTCCTTAGCTACATGAAGCCGCTATATACTCAGCCTCAGTCGTAGAATTGGTCACTATCTCTTGTTTTGAACTCTTCCAACTTACAGTGCCACCATTTAGGCAAAACGCATAGCCAGATTGTGACTTAAAGTCATCCTTATCTGACTGAAAACTAGCATCAGTGTAACCATTTACAATGAGCTCATTCTCTCCTCCATAGACTAAGAAAGTATCCTTAGTCCTTCTTAAGTACTTAAGGATGTTCTTAATTGCTATCTAGTGACGCTCACCTGGGTAAGCTTGATACCTACTCACTATGCTTAAAACATGGGAGACATCAAGACTCGTACATAACATGGCATACATGATAGATCCAATAGCTGAAGCATATGGAATCTTAGCCATTTGATCTCTCTCATCTTGTGTTTTTGGACACATGTCCTTTGAGAGATAAATGCCATGAGACATAGGTAAAAATCCTTTCTTGGATTCTTCCATGATGAAACCTTTTCACCAGTTGCAATGCTCAAGTCCATTCAAATTTTGCTTGCTATCGCTGCATACCATGATTATGAGATATGACAAATGGATGTTAAAACCACGTTTCTAAATGGAAACTTGTCGAAAGATATGTTTATGACACAACCTGACAATTTTATCACTCCTGAGAATGCCAATAAGGTATGCAAACTTTAGAAATCCATTTATGGATTGAAGCAAGCTTCTTGGAGCTGGAACATTCGTTTTGATGAGACAGTCAAAGAGTTTGACTTCATCAAGAACGAAGATGAACCTTGTGTGAATTTTGAAAATTAAAATCAAATCTGCAACAACTTACAATAAAACAGCATCACCACGAATCGAATTCGCTATCCCGAAAGTCGTTTGCATACTAGCTCTGATACCACTATAAGGTTTGTTGTCTCGGTTTATCATGTCATACACGAAAATACGCAGCGGATTAGAAAAACAACAAAACCAAAATCACCAGGATCATGCAACAAAATTAATTTCAAGATAGAATCTAACCTTTTGGTGTACTCATGTACGAATGTTCGACTTTTGAATATGATAGCCCACGAATAGCCCTTGATTTATCGTTACCTCAAGACCTAGCTGAGAGAAGCCCTCTAACGGTATCCACACAAGTAGGACGTAAAACAAAACCTTTGCCTGTGACAAGATGTGATCAGAAGTAAAGGGAGGAGGAAGGGATTGTTTTCTGAGAGTGCTAGCTCCAAGAGACAAAACGACTATAAAATATTCTTTCTAACTTTTAGTCTTAATGTTGTTTTTTATAATACCTCTTAACAAAACCCTAAAAGGCCTTAGACTTAGTCCAACTAAATTGGGTCTTTTAGACCTTTTAAAATTATTTAATCCAAATCCAATTGATTGTATGGCATACTCTAACAGTTCCTTGTACTGCATCAGAGAACTTGGTTGCAAATGTTGTTCTCCCATAGTGTGGTTTTTCTGTTTGACAACTTCTTTTCCAGGTTCTTCACTCTTCCAGATATGTGATATAACATCTGATTGCCCTTTTGTTTCCAGCACGAGCATCTTAACCATCTCCCTTAACTTCCTGTACTCTTCCATGACCATCTCAATGTCTTTGTCCATCTTAACCAACCTCTATTATCAAAATTCAAATTCTCGGCAACTTCAGGAGGCAAAGGGTTTACACTAGAAATCTCTTCTTTCTCATCTTCTTCAAACAGAGTTTCCATTAACCTTCCTTCTGATGATGATTAGGAAGTTAAGGAACAATTAACTTCCGATCCATGATGACTAGAATCACTATGGATGAATTTCCTCATATCTCTAGGAGGAACCTCGGGCTTGTCGATCTTCAAACGCTCTCCTGTAAGATCATGGAAATCAACTCCCAAGACTTCACGCAAGACTGGAAACCGAAAGAGGCATTAAGAACAATTCCTCCTACATTGAGGGCTCCAAAGAAATCCCCAGAAAGGCTTGCGGATTAAGCAAGCAACAAAAGTAGGAGCCTTCAAGGCGGCAGTTGAGGCGGTGGGGAGAAAGTTGTGGACAAGAACACGAACGCTGCCAATAAGCCAGTCTCGGAAGACACCAACAACGTAAATCTCGAAGGAAACAGTGGAGGTTTTCTCGAGAATTAAGGAACTGGGGTGAAACCTTAAAGAGAAACTTGTCTTTCCAGATTGGGTTTTCGCGACCAACAGTATCAACTCGAGTGCAAAGCTTGGTGGATGGATCAATCCAAGCAATGGCATAGGTTTTCATGCGACGATGGGGATTACGAGATGGCTTTACAAGCCCTTGTGCAGAGATTAGTGAGTTGTTGTCTCCATTTTTGTTGCTCTGATCTCCTCTGAACTGAAATGTTATGTGCTTAGTTTAAAATATGAAATCAGTTTTTAGTTAGTTGGCTGATAGATCACAAATAAAATGCAGACGTTGGGGGTGAAAAAGTGGGCCGGGTATTTATAAAACCTGGTGATAAATAGAATGCAAGCCGGTAGTAAAACTGGGCTGGGTATCTATAAAATTTTGTATCTTAATATTAATAAAAGGCTTAATAGCCAAATAAGCTCTCAACCTTTAGCTCAAAATGGAATTCAGCCATCAACGTTTTATCACATGATATTCAGTCTATAAACTTTTATTTTGGTGGAAATAAACCATCAACCTTTTAAAATTATGCAATTAAATCCAAATCTGTTAAATGACACTAACTGCCGTTAGTATATCTAACGTGAAAGCTAACGTGGATAGCTTAGTTGGCTACCACGTGGCATGCCACGTGTGCAATACTAACGGCAGTTAGTGTCATTTAACAAATTTGGATTTAATTATATAATTTTAAAAGGTTGAGAGTTTATTTCCACTAAAATAAAAGTTTATAGATTGAATTTCACGTGTTAAAATATTGAGGGCTGAATTCCATTTTGAGCTAAAGATTGATGGCTTATTTGACTATTAAGCCTTAATAAAATAAATAAATTGTTTCCAATCAAAATAAATAAATAAATTGTGGAAAGTGGGATTTGAACCCACGCCCTTTTGAACTAAAACCTTAATCTGGCGCCTTAGACTAACACGACCATCTCTGCAACTGAATGATTAATCTTTGACCGCATCATTTTTAAAACTCTTAAAAGAAAAGCTAAATATTTAATTATTCAAATTTAATTTATTTATTTTAAATTACTTTTTTTATGAGATATTTTATAATAAAATTCAAATTCAAGTTACTTAATAATAAATCAAATTGAATTTTAATATTTTAATACTTGTGAAATATTCTTAATGTATATTATTTTATTTTCAAAATATTTAAATAAAAAATAAATATAATTATAATAAAACAATATAATTATCAAATCAAACTCAAAACTTCAAATCTCCAAATGAAATTAAACTCTAGTCTAAAATTGAATCTTCTTAACTTAATTCAATTATAATAAAAAACTAAATTATTTGTATATTTACAAAATTATGGCATTGCTTGAGAATATCAAAACACCCAAATATCTTCAAATCTAATTAAATTGTACCATGAAATAAAATCCATAACAAATTAAATAAAAAGTTATTATCTAATACATTATTAGTTAAATATTTAAATTTCACAAATAAAATTAAAATAATAACACATACTATTTAAAACATATAAATATATAAAATGAAAATATATCATCATTTTACTTTCGTTTGTAAATTTTAAAATTTTTATTACCAATATATCATATAATAATAATAAAAGAAAATAACAAAAATTATTAAATTTTTTAAAATTCATTTATCAAGAAAAAGTCAATTAAATACTCTTTTTGTCCCATTAAAATTATCATTTGTTAACAAAACACGTAATTTTAAAAGATTAAAAATTTTTTATGTCATATTATATAAATAATTCAAATTGACCAAATTATCCTTAAAAGTGATAGATATTAAACTTTTTAATAATTAAAACTAAAATATAATAAAAGATAAAAAAAATATAATATTAAAATCTGTTATTTTTTTCAATGCGACATTTTTAATAAAACAATTTTATTTAATCAAAAATAACAAATTTATTGAAACGAAAAAAGTAATACAAATACGAAAAATAAAATAAAACCCTAAAAATCTTCATCCATCTTGAATTCATGGGTTACACCATTTCCATTCAAACTCGACATGACCGCCGCCTTCTGGTACTCTCCAACTCTTTTCTCGAAGAAATTAGTTTTCCCCTGCAACGAAATCAGTTCCATCCAATCAAAAGGGTTAGACACATGGTACATCTTCCCGTACCCTAACGCTCCCAGCAACCGATCCGCGACGAACTCAATGTATTGACTCATCAACTCGCCGTTCATCCCAACCAACGCGCATGGCAAGGCGTCGCATAGAAACTCCCGCTCTATGTCCACTGCATCCCTTACTATCCCCCTCACGCGCTCCTCACTCAGCTTTAACCGGAGAAGGGAGTACAGCAAGCAAGCGAAATCGCAGTGGAGACCTTCGTCTCGTGAGATTAACTCGTTTGAGAAAGTTAATCCAGGCATTAACCCGCGCTTTTTCAACCAAAATATCGCGCAGAAACTTCCGGAGAAAAAAATTCCTTCCACGCAAGCAAAAGCGACTAACCGCTCGGCGAAAGTTTCGCCACCGTCTATCCATTTCAAAGCCCACTCGGCTTTTTTAGCCACACAAGGCACAGTTTCGATAGCGTGGAAGAGCCTGTTCTTTTCATTGGAGTCCTTGACGTAAGTTTCAAGGAGGAGACTGTACATCTCGGAGTGGATATTTTCGATAGCGATTTGGAAGCCGTAGAAAGCCCGCGCCTCGGAGATTTGGACCTCTTTCATGAACCGAACAGCAAGGTTTTCGAGGACGATGCCGTCGGAGGCTGCAAAGAAGGCGAGAACGTGAGTAATGAAGTGGCGTTCATCGGGGGTAAGAGTTTCCCAGTGACGGAGATCCGAAGAGAGATCGACTTCCTCGGCAGTCCAAAAGGAGGCTTCGGCTTTCTTGTACATTTCCCACACTTGAGGGTACTGGATCGGGAACATACAGAACCGGTCTGGGTTCACGGCTAGCAGTGGCTCTTCTGGAATTGAAGGCATTTTCGAAGGAATATTTGGGAAACTAACAGATTTTAGGGTTCTTGAAGAAAGGATTTTCCGACGAAGAATTGGGGAAGAAGAGAGGGAATTTATAGGCAAAGAAGAGCGCGAGATTTTGAAATTTTTTTGCAAGAAGCTTGCGGGGGAATATATCGGAGAGAAGGATAATTTAGGTATTTTGGAGAAATTAATCTACGTGTCATATTCTGATTGGTACAGAAAAATTCAATGGAGCGGCTAACGGTCGGGCGTACAAGGGAAGCTTTTCATGGCAGCTGGGCGGGAAATGTTAATGGCGCGGTTCAATAGTTTGATTTTGTTTTTTTAATTTTTTCATGTGTTGCTTACTTAAGTTAGCCTATGCGGTCCCCACGTGGTCTCGACGTTTCACGTAGACTTGCTCAAGAGCCGGGCTACACGCCCAAACCCGAAAGCCCCTTCAAAATTTGGTCGGATTTGGACAAAAATATTAGATGTATTTATCGGGCCTGAATAAAATTTTTAGGCCCGATCAAAAATGGGCCCGGGCCCGGGCTTGACTGTCTAAAGCCCGAGCCCGGCCCGAATATATTATTAATTAAGTTTTTTTAAAATATATCTATTAAGTATAATATAATTATATGTATAAAAATATTATTGATTAATAAACATGATTATATATATTTAATATGAAAATTAACATGAAAATTTTGACAAATCAAATTAAATTTTAAAGGGAATAAAAGAATAAAAAACAAATAAATAAAAAATAAAATAAAATACGGGCGGGTAGAGCCGGCCTCGGGCTTATGTAATAAAATTAAAAACGGGTCTGAACTAAAATCCAGGCCCGAATTAACAGGCCGGGCCGGGCTTGGACATAGCCAAAATATGTTGTTATAGGCCTTCGGCCCGGCCCGAACCCGGCTCGGCCCGCCCAATGAATAGGTCTAGTTTCACGTTGTTGAGCATGTGTCAAATTTGTGTTTTTTTAAGGTTATCAATATTGAGATTTGAATTTCAATTATGCATAGTTTTTATACTTTAATTAGTAAAATTAGTCATTTAAATTAATATTTGAGATTAATTTTATACCTACCTTCTTTTTGCGGATTTAACATTGTTCTTTCCGTGTTATTATTTCTTTGTTTATGCTTTTGTTCTTCTCGTACTAAAGCCTCTGAATGCAAATCCGTAAACTCATTGTTTAGTTAGAATGGCAAATGCAAGGAACAATGATCTATAACTACAAGCTTATGATTAGGTCTTATAATAAACTTTGTACTTGCCTGATTTGTAACTTAAATTTTGTCGTGTTTGATGGAATTCGAACAGCTCTTTTGGGTCATAACCCATAAGTGATATATTGCGAAACCAACATTTCATGTATTTGTATTATATTTGTTTAAAATACAAAAATTATCATATATTAATTTATGTCTCATACTAAATACAAAACAATTTTTTAATTTTTGTCAATAAATATTATTTAACATGTGAACATGAATTTTAACAAATATTTTTGTTTTTTTATGACACAAATACAATATACACAGATAATCAAGCTAAAAGAAGAAAAATCATATGAACATCGCCTCGGGGTTTCAAGCTAGCAAAGAAGTTCTAACTCAACTGCATGGAGTTTACAAGGCTGAACTCAAAAAAATAACTAGCATAAAATAACGAAAGCATCCTATCTATATTATGTTGGATTAACTCTATTAATGTGGATTAATTAAGTATAATTAACATCATATAACATTTAATTAGTAGTTATTTTGTATAAAGTGTGACCATAAATATACATAATATATAATATATCTATATTATATATATGTATTAATCCTTAATGGGACGGATTAATGCATGATTCAGAGTATAGGAGGTCCCTGCCTTTGGCATATATATATAGATAACAGTGCAGTTCATTTCACTGTTGCCATTTTGACATAAAATATGAACAGGGGCAGTCTCTCCTCTCTCTCGTTTCCTCTCTTCACCTAACTATCATCCTCTCATTTTCTCCCCACAGATGCCACCACGAACAGCAGCTGGCAATAGCAAAATCGGCGTGTCCCGACGGCGTCTTCCTCAGCTGATGGTGGCGGCATTGGCATGGAAATTGGTGGGTTTTGGCTCAACCCACTCAAGATTAAATTTCTCTCTATTTGTTATGCTACTTGGTTTTGGTGGGTGGTTTCGTTCTAACAATTGGTATCAGAGCATGTCTACAATAAAATCATTAGCCATTTTTTAAAGAAAAAAGAGAATCTATATATTTTTTATGTTTGGGTATTTTCGGATTTATGTCACACCCAAAAGATTCATGCATTTTTTGAGCTAAATAATGCAAGATATTGATTAAGGATGAATTTTTATTGAAAATGTCATGAAAATGAAGTAAAATGGGTCAAAAACGGGGTTGAAATGGTGAAACTATAGCCGGGTCGGGTAAAAACCCGTTTTCGGCAACTTTTGCCCGTTTTCGGGCGAGGAAGCGTTGCACGCGCCAGACAACGCCACTTTAGGCGCCAGCTGCAATAAGACCGGCGCGTGTGGCGCATCTGAAAACTAAAAGAAAAAAATCTTTTTTTTCTTTTTCTTTTTCAGCCTGTTTTTTGGCCTTGTTTGACTTTGGGCCCTCCTTTTGGTGTTTGGGCCATTTTTTTTGTTTAGTTTAATTAATCTTGGTTCAAATTTTTTGGGTCAAGGGCTATTTTTTTTTAATTGGATCATATTTTATAGGCCTTTAATTTTAGAAATTAAAAGGCTAATTGTTTTATTTTAATTAAGCATTATTGTTCTAATTAATTTAGGCCAAAATAAATTTTGTAATATTATGGGCATTATTTATTTAGTTATTTTAATTGGCCATTTAGTAATAATTAATTTTGGGCAATTAAAAATAATTAATTTTGAGACCATTTTGTCTAATTAATTTAGGAGCCATATTGGTTAATTAATTTTATTTGGCTATTAAATTTAGATTAATTTCTAGCTATTTTGCATAATTAATTAAAAGGCCATTTTGGATTATGATTTTGAAGGCCATTTTTGATTAATTAATTATGAGTCATTTAGTTAATTAATCCTTAGTCCAATTTTTGTTATAACCAAATTTATTTAATAGTCATAATTAATTATTGAGCCCAAAATTAATGTGATATAAGTGAATCTTAGAAGAATTAATTTTGGAGTAATTTCTAGAAATTTAATTACTCATTTAATTCATAATTCACTTAATTTTGAAATATATACTCATGCCCATGAATTACTAATATTTGGCCTAATTAAATAAGTCTAAATAAATTATTTGGGTATTTTGTTGAGCCATTTTGGATTATGGTCTACCCATTTCGTTAATAATTTATTTAAACAAATAAACTCTCTTAAAATAACATTGTCTTATTGTTTGAATATTCACATTTATGTTGAATTAATTTAATTAATTAATGTTGGGCCTGAAATTACTACATATGCTTCAAGAATTGCATATTTTCGGTATAGTTAATTTTGATCAATTAATTATGTGAATATTCTTAAAATTATAAATCATTAATTAGATGGACTAGTACTTGCCTGTCGCAGGAATAGTCATGAAGATTTTTTGACAATTTATTCTGATAATTTTAAGGATATAATAATAACAAGGCAATGCATAGTGATAGTTGCAATTGCATAATTTACTAAGATCTCTAGAAGTGGCTAGTCTCTCCCTGTCAGATTGTTAGTTGCTTTTAGAGATGCTTGGGATTGAGAGAATTCTAGTTGGGATATGACACGATCTTCCTACCCTATCGGTGGGCGATCATTCAGGTTATATTCAACTAGTTTTGTCTTATCCTCAGTAGTGTATTGTGGAATTTATTGAGTTATTCCACTAGCCTCCATATTGTGCAACTATCACATATAAAATCTAATATGATCAAATTAGATAGATAGTATGAATTATTCTCTACAGTTAGGGACATATTAAACTAGGAAGTAGTCCCGAGAGTCGATCTATCTACTATACCCAATAGTGTAAGCTCTTTGAGGACAAAGTAATATGGAATTTAGGAACACTCAAGTAAGAATTCTCTGATTATATAGGGTATACCATGAAGGAATACATCAGAGAAAGTGTTCCAGTTAATGATAACCGAGAAGTATTTATGGATGTCATTACGAAAATAGTTTGCATAAGATCGATAAAGGTTGCTATAGGATTTTGATTCCATATATGGCAGATTCAGTACAACTTCCTTCTAGGATGGAGAGTGGGAGATCTTCTAAGTTTATAGATATCATTTAATGCAAAAGGAAGTATGCCATTTTAATATCAAAATTGATATTGTCATTTAAGAGTGGGAGATCTTTCATGTTAACAGTCTTATTCAGCCATAATGATGACATATGCCAACATTACTGCCAAAAAGAAATATTGTTAAGAGATTTCAATAAAAGGTCATTTTAGAAGAAAAAATTTGCCAAGTCTACTTCCCATTCTGGTTCCACCAACACCTCTAAATATCAATGTGTGCCATTTTGTTACAATCTTAGGCACAAGAGGTAGATTGCAAGAGTCCTCTAGATTAGGATATGTGAAAGGCATTCTGTTAGCTTTTATTTTGATCCAATCTAGAAGATATACTCTCTAACTATTGGTGTTTGGATACCGGTACTATTATTAACAAAACCATAAGCAATCAAAGATCGAATAAGGGAAAATTGTTGTGAATTGGGGTTATAGAGTTATAATCCATATTGAAAATATAGCCGGATTGTTGTTACATTATGAAGACAGTTTTGGAACTACTATCAATTCATACTTTTCATTCTGATAACAGAAAAGTATTTTGTTTAGTGACAACATGCGTATTAATTCTGGCATTCTGCATGATGGATATACAATAGATTCGTACCCTAATATTAAGCAAATTTTCCTCAATGGTGAATGATGTGACTGTCGATTTGGATTACGATAAGATAGATAAGAAATCTATTAAGTTGTGGCATGAGTTAGGGATATTTTGAGGCACATGTAAGATTGCATTAAGGGAAATCTTATTGCTAATATTAAGGATGTGATTAGCAGATATTGAGATGATTAGGAGCTGATATATACCGACATTTGTAAATCATATCCATATATTGTATTCAGTGGATATAAGTGTTTCATCACTCTTACTAAATACCATTTTGATTTAGGTCATATAGAGTGAAAGATCTGATCTTATAGAGGCCTTAGGCATTCTGATTAATTCCGCTGCGCTGCTTAAGGTAATGATCAAACAGTAGTGATGAATTTTATGTTTGGTCTAATGAAGCCAGGTGAAATCCTATGCTAGTTTTGAGTTAAGTGCACTGTAGGATTATGTATTAACGCCTAGTATGCATGCTTGGAATACCGACAAGGATGAGATTGTAGTAATAATCATTCGTACATTTTGATGTGGTACGATTTCTGTTGAATCACTTCAAATATTTGGAATTTAGATGGAGTGAAATTATAGAAACTGCAATTCACATTCAAGATTGATCTCCAAGCAAGACCAGTTCCTAAATGCATCCTAAGTTGTAGTTAGACATTAAGCCGATTTTATACTGCTTCCTTTATTTAGGGTTATAAGGTAAGGTAAACGAGCTATAACCCATAATCAAGAAAACTTGACCAGAAAATTATCAACAGCAATTCTGTTGGTTATTATATCGGCTAGAAAGATTTAGATTTTCGTTTCTCATTTCTTGTTATATGATACTAGAATCATTAAGTCTAACAATGCAATCTATTTAGAAGATGACTTAAAGAGTGAAAGTTATGAACTCCACAAAGTCATTATTGAAATACATTTTGTTATGCCAGTCCCATATATGCGTTATCTTTTTATGGTAAAAAGGCCACAACTAAAGGAATCAACGGTTGATCCCGATACCATATTTTGAACTTGCACCTGACCTTACAAAGGAACATGAATGTGAGATTCATGTCTCTTCTGTTTCTGATATTTGTCAGGAGACTATACTGATTCGAACTCTTAAAGTTAGATATTAGTCACGCAGGATGTGTAAACATTTATGTTGCATAAGGATGCATGGGATCTATTTTAGTTGTCACATCATTATAAACCAAAAGAGAATCTAAAGATTAGGTAGATTTAAAGCCAAATTTGGCCAAGGCTTTAAATAAGGAGAAGGAATTGGTTTTGTGAAAACCTTATTTCCTGTTTCTACCTGAGATTCTCTTAGATCATGATGGTGATTAGTAGCTCATTTTGATTAAAAGCTACATCTTGGACAATAAAACATCTAAATGGAGCAACCTAAAAGTTTGTAGTTCCTAAGGTGGAACATACAGTATGCGAACTCAATGAGTTCATTTGCAAACATTAAAAGGGCATCCATATTGCAATATGTAAAGTTTGATGAGATTGTCACTTTGAGGAGAACACAGTTGATTATTGGATCCATTACAAGGTCAGTGGGAGTAATTGTGTGCTTATTGTGCTCTAATTGATGATATTAAATAGCAGCCTATAGCAATGACCTAATGTATGAGACAAATTTCATGTCGTCATATCACTTCATGATGAAGAATCTAAGTGAGGCTTTATTTCGATTAAGGATTGAGATTCTTCGTGACATATCTATAGGCATACATTATTGGTCTCATAAAACCTACATTGGGTGTTAAGTAGGTTTACTGTATATTGTTCTCCTATTAAGGCGTCATTTAGTGAAATGTGACATACTGAAAATCTCAAAGTCCTCAAAATGAAAACGAAAGAGCTCATATCGAGTATTGTGTATGCCTTATTGTGGGTTAGTACTGTATGCTCAAGTTTATACACATTTGGATATTGTGTATGTTATAAGTGTAATTCAAAGATACTTGAGCGATCTTGCAATAGAGAGCTGGAATATGTAACGAGTGTATTTGGATATCGACCAGTCTGACATTCTAGATTTAGTCAGATATTTTGATGTTAATTTTGCAAGCTATCTAGTTTATAGAAACAAGTTATCTGTGTCATAACGTTTCCTAGGGCTAGGACGCTAGACATTAAACAAATGGAGTCGCCACCAATCTTTTTTTAACCTAGGTGTGATTGGCCACCTAAATTACTCCAAGTACTGGTCTACATTTTAAGTTTTGGGTTCGGGAGTTCATTTACGTGTAGGGAAGGTTATAGTACCCCCACAACGCCCAAAATTGGTACCATTTTAATCTTGTATTATTTTAACTTAGTCTTAATTATGTGGCCTTTATTGTTTAAATATTGAAAATTCTTTTAAGAATCCTTCATCATTCTGGATGAACTCTCAAAAAATCTTCTCACCTCAAGAGTATTCAAGGGGTACTATTCGACTCCCATGAAAAGGCTCCATCGTCGGAAGTATTTTAGAATTTTCTTATTCCTTATTTTATTTTTTTATTTAATTATTTTTATTTATTTTTAAAATATTATTTCTCTTTATATATTATTTATTAATATTTTTATGATTATTGGTATTTAATATTGAGAATATCTCCTAAATCTTCCATCATTCTGGATAAACTTAAGAGAACCCTCTCACCTAGGAATTTCTCAAGTGTTACTCATTCGCAATCGCCTTGAGGATTCCATCATCGAATTATTATTTTATTATTTATTAACTTTATTTATTATTTATTTATTTTTTTATCTTTATTAGAATATAAATTTTATTATTTATTATGTTTTTATCTTTATTTATTATTTGTTTATTTTGAAAATGCCTTCTAAATCTTTCATCATTCTGGATAAATTTAGAAGGATCTTCTCACTTAAGAATTCTTCGAGTGTTACTCATTCGTAATCACCTCAAAGATTCCATCATCGGAATTATTATTATATAATTTATATTTTATTATTATCTTAGCCTTCTATCATTATTATTGTTACACAATTATTTTATAATTATTTTTTATTTTTTATTTTTTATCTAGAGAATAAAGTGTCAACCTTTATTTTTGAAAATACCTTTTAAATCTTCCATCATTCTGGATAAACTTAAAAGGATCCTCTCACCTAGGAATTCCTCAAGTGTTACTCATTCGTAATCGCCTCGAGGATTCCATCATCGGAATTATTATTTTATTATTTATTAATTAATTTTTATCTTAATATTTATTATGAGATCTAGCTTAAATTTTATGTTACTTTTTTATTCTATGTTTAAAATTTTCTTATTTGTTAAATCTAAATCCATATTAACTTTTATTATTTACATTTTTTCTTTACTATTCTTATTATTTTTATTATTTGATTTTCCTAATAAAATATTAAAACATGACACTAACTAACAAAGAAGACGTGTGGGTATATATACATGCATAATACAAGTAACATGTGCAAGATGATTTCATGTAAATCCATAAAGTAATGCTTATTATAAATTTACGTTTGAGGGAATGTAAAGGTACACGTGCAAATACATGATTCCATAGTCAAATAGTCAAAGAGATATATTAAATGTAAGCATAAAGGCAAAGAATGGGGTACCTACGGTTTTGCTCCAATATTCTAGTTTCTTTTCTTTGTTAAACACGTGCAGCAAGCAACGAAATCGGCAGCAAATGGTGGCGTGACAGACTTGGATCGGTGGAGTAATGGACAGTGATCTTGGCAGGAATGAACTAGCAACAACGAGCGACGCCGGCAACAAGGCCTGGGACAACGCAGAGCTATGCAAGGTAGGGGCGATTCAACAACGGAAGATCTCGATCCAAACAGCAGCAAAAGCAACATGCAAGCTTGCAGCAGCGAAAAAAATTGTAGTACACAACAGCTTGGAACAAAGCCAGTGAAGCTAGCACAGGAAGCAATGGCGAGGAATGGCAGGAAAAGGAAGATGATCATGGTCACGAAAGCTCTACTTTTTATAATAAAAAATTTATTTGAGTCCTAATACAACTCTACGTATTTTATTAATCTCTTATTTTTAATATTTTATCTATTTAATTCTTATGCTAATCCTAATCTAACTCTATTAGCTTTAATATTAATCTAAATAACTATCTTAAAAAATCTAATTATCCTATTCTAAAATTAATTTTATTTTCTCTTCTTATCTCTTCTTCTTTTTTTTTTATTATTCCTAAATCCTATTTTAATTTTAATTTCATAATTAATGTTAATTCTAAATCTAAAAAATTCTAATTTAATTCTAGTCTAATTCTAAATTGCTAAATTAAAATATAATGTCACCTAATCCAATTAATTATTTTTTTTAAACTAAGACTCCGGACAAAATAAGGTGTCTACAATCTGGTTTTATATTTATGGACATAAAGGAGCTGTATTTTGGAAAGTGTAAAGCAAACACTTACAGCATCCTTGATTGTGGAGGCTAAATATGTAGCATGCTGTAAAGCTACTAGATGGGCCATTTAGGCTGCAGAATTTCATCTCAGGGCTAGTTTCTGTGGTTGCCATTTCGAAGTCCTAGAGATGTACTATAGTAATGCCGCCGCAAGTACTTGCTCTCTCCAAATGCTAGGAGTTCCTCACACTCTAAATATTGAGATATCATCATTCGATTTGTTAGAGAGATAATGGAATCCATTGCTTGTTTGGATTGTAGAGCACATGGTTTAAAGAGCTCATTCTGGCTAACTGAAAGTTTGGCTGCTAAAGTGTTTTGACAACATAGCACTTGTATGAGGCATATGGAGCCATTTGCTGTATTAAGTTAGTGGGAGCTCTATAATGAAATCAACTGCAGCTGTATGGATGGATTCCTACTTGCCATATATGCATACTCTGTTTACATGTATTTTGGTGAATATGGCATTCCGTTGGATGAGATATTCTGTATTAGTCTCATGATTCTGTTGAAGCAATGCATCGTTCAGTTTAGATGCATAGATCTAATGAAAATGGATATTGATTTTGTTTTTCATATCATTTCCATTTCACACTAATACTACTATTTTGTTGAAGTCTTTATGAGTTTACGCATTTGTACCCTGTCAGTATGATGCATTCTGAAGCTTGTAAAGGCTTATTGTTGTTAAAGTATTTGTAAGTATACACATTTGTACCCTTTCGGTACAATGTATTCAGAGGGCTTATGAATACATTTTGATATTATATGATGATTTTGTTAATTAACTTAACTGTCCAAATGGGAGAATGTTGGATTAACTCCATTAATGCGGACTAATTAAGTGTAATTAACATCATATAACATTTAATTAGTAGTATATTTTGTATAAAGTGTAACCATAAATATACATAATATATCTATATTATACATGTATTAATCCTTAATGGGGCGAATTAATACATGATTCAGAGTATGGGAGGTCCCTGCCCTTGGCATATATATAGATAACAGTGTAGCCCATTTCATTGTTGCCATTTTGACATAAAATATGAATAGGGGTAGTCTTTCCTCTCTCTCGTTTCCTCCTCTTCACCTCACTATCATCTTCTCATTTTCTCCCCACAGAGGCCACCACGAACAGCGGCTGGCAATGGCGATATCGAGGTGTCCTTACGGCGTCTTCCTCAGCTGATGGTGGCGGCATTGGCGTGAAAATTGTTGGATTTTGGCTCAACCCACCGAAGATTAGATTTCTCTCTATTTGTTGTGTTAATTGGCTTTGGTGGGTGATTTGGTTCCAACATATTATAAATGATTCAATCATCCAAAGCAATCTCTTGATTTGTCCTCTGCTGCTGCAGCTTTCCTCATTTTTGTTATGCTCATTTTAGAGACATTTAGTTTTCTAACTGTATGATATGAACATAAAGCATGATTGCTCATTTGGCCATCATATAAATATCTCTTGAAGACATCGTTGGCACGATCTTGCGAATTTTAGTTTTTATTTTTTTATTCTATTTTAAATCTAATTCTAAAAATTGCGCTTTTTATGGTTTTCGTGTACTGGGTTAATAGGCCACTTTCTTAAACCAAAGCTCAAATATTGATTTTGGGCCCAAATAGAGTTGTTGACTTCTTTTCACGGTCTACTCTATGAGTTTGTGTGTACATATATAATATATAAGATTTATATATGATGCATTGATAATGTATAGTTTCTATACATTGTTAATACACTAAAGGTTGACACTTCATCAATAGGCCCTCATAAGCAAATTAAAAAAAATTATTTATATTTACCTTTAAGGGCTTGACATACTTTTTAAATTGCTAATTGATGAGGTGTCAACTTTTGATGCATTGAAAGTGTATAGAAATTATACACTGTCAGTGCATCATATATAAACTCTAATATATATATTATATACTAAGGATGATACCCTTGCTGCCGTGAGTACTTTTTTTAAAAATATATTCTAAAAAGTATTTATTAAAAATAATAATAAAACAATATATTATTTTATAAATATTATTTTTAAATGAAAATGAAAATATTTAATTTATCAATTAATCATTTTATTTATTTTTATTTTTTTCAAAAAAATAAGAATAAAATTCTAACACAGTTAAAAAAATTAAATAGATAAAAAAAGGTTATAAATATTTAAATTTTTATTGAGTTTGACCTAAATTTACTAGTCTCAAGATTAATTCAAATTTGGCTAATCCTCCATCACAACTCTTTATTTTTATTTTTTGCAGTCTTTAAATGCTCAATATTGAAATTATCTATTTATTACTTTATTTTTTTGACAGCCTTCGATTTTTATAATTAACGAAATTTTTTTGAAAGTTTTTTATTTGTAGATTTATTTTTTATATAATTTTTGTGTTTATTTGTGTTTAAGTTTTTTTCCCTTTGGTAGATGACTTTTATTTTGATATATCGTTGTTGTTAATTTTTTTATTTTTATAATTTAAAAAGAAAAGTATAGATTTTTGGTTTATGTTTTTTTATTTTTTTCCAGTATTTTTATTTTTTTTTTCAAGCATGATTTATTGAAAAAAATATTTTTTAAAACTGCAAATCTCACCTTTTTTTTAAAATTTAAGAAAAATTTATACCTGCTTTCTATTTTATTAGTAGTTTTTTTATTTGTCATTTTTTTTAAAGTTAATTTTAAAGAAGAAAATTGAATTTTATTAAATTTTTACTTTTATTTTAATGAAATGTCGCAAGTATCATAAACAAATAAAACAATTCCTTTTATGTCTTAAAAAGGACACGTGATAAGTAATGATGAACCTGAGACAAAAATAAAAATATTATATAGGTATAGATATATATATATATATATATATATATATATATATATATATATATATATTTATACATGTAATGGGCTTTTTTGTCAAAACTAAAATTGAGTTTATGTCATGTAAAATACAAAAAATATGTGCCAAAATTGATGTTAACACATTAAAAACAATTTTCTTTTAACTTTTGCTATATTCAAATATAATTTTTACTAAAATTTAGCTCTTATTATCTTTTCATTTTATTATGTTATTGTATTATATCTAAAATAATCAAATCTAAGCTTAGAAATTAATCAGTTACGACGAATACATGCACAACTAACCACTAATGAATTAGCGATTGATGTTGATTCAAGTAATAAGAGAATTTATTCTTCTCTTGAATATTTCAAGTTCAAATTTGTTGAAAGATTATGAAAAAGTAATTTCTCATAAATTCGTTAGATTAGGCATAAATAAACCTACTTAAAGTTATCCGAAAACCTAAAAATCTCTTACTGCTAAAACAAAACAATGTTTAAAAATAAATAAATATATAAAATTAATCATAAACACCTGGCATCCAATTTTGTGATTGACTTTTGTATCTCTTGTTCATAGTGTAGAATTCTACAAGGTAGAATGCATAGAAACAAACAAAATGTTTTCAATCTTCTCACCAATTTTAGTTTGTTTTCTTTTAGCCAAGTTGGGCAAAAAGTTAGTGATGCCCTGGATATTCTCTTGATGTTGATTCCGCACCATTTAAGTTAACTTTGTAACCAATCTCACCAACCTTACTGAGAATAAAATATAAGATGATACTTTTATTACAAATTATGCTATAAGAAATGCTACTTTGTCTGCAGCTTACTAGACATAACAGGGAGCCTTTTGAATATTTTTTGAGGTTAAAGGACGGTAGGATATTGATTTCGTAGAATAAAAGAAATTGTTATTAATAATAATTTTAAAAATGATACGATAATAATATATCGAAAATGACATGCAAAAATATGTTACCATAGTGATATGGTTTAAATTTTGGTAAAAATTATATATAAATTTGATAAAAGTTAAAATATTTTATGTTCGACTTGTCGACATGAATTTTGATATAAAATTTTTATGTTATATACCACAAGAACATGATTTTACATACTTCGAATTATTAAGTGTAAAAAAAATTGGTTTGCCAGCCAATTTCAAGCAGAACCAGGAAGAAAAATTCCTGCAATATTTGATTTGCCCCATAATGTTTTAAAGAATAACAACTGGGGCAACCTTATGGCATTTTGTTTATTTTGGACAGCTTATATATATGCTCCAATCCGTTGGCATGTTCCAGATTTTATTTAATCAAGAGTTCACATGGTGTACAATATTACCAACAAAGACAATGGCAATGACTTATTCTTTTTGTTACCACAAATGTATGGTATTATACTATTTATTTAGTGCTCAGTTTGTGCATGACATGTTATGTCTATGTATTATTAATGGTGCAAAACCTAACAAGATAACATGTGCAAAATCAAACATAGTAGCTAATTCATCTATTAATTCGTTTGCTTCAAAGGTAAGGAGTTTCGAGCACCAATAATCTCTTATAAACACTATCTAGAATATAATTCCATAAAAATGGTAAAATAAGTAAAAAAAATTAATATTTACGATCTTATTTTACGATTTAAATTGTCTATTTATCCTTCAATTTTATTCACAAAAAAGAACCCTAATACATATTATCTCATTCAAAATTTCAAAATGAATAATAAGGTACCATATTAGGTCAAAGCAAGAGTGAAAAAAAAGTAAGCTAGAAACTGAGTAAAAGTGAATCTAATACTAGAAAATATTAGTAATATATAGTCAATTAAACAATTGATATACTATAAAGGTAAAAATGAGATGCAGTCTTCATTTCTTTAACAGATGGTATTCTCTAATTTGTAATATTTTAAATTTGAAGATAAAAGAAAAAATTGAAAACACTTACTTTTTTTAATTGGATGATGAAATGATTTAAGTGAAAAAATAAAAAATGTTTATGTTTGGTTGGTATTATTATGTTCAGGATAGTATTTAAAGATGTTGATATTTTGCTTTTAATTGAATTAATTGATCAAATCAAAATTTAATTCGATTAATCGAGTAATATAAATAATTTTAAATGAATTTCAAATCTTGAATTTGAAGTAATTGAAATATATAAAAAAAAAACTTAAAAATAAACTAGAAATATATAAAACTCAAAAATAGATGTAATATTTAAACCTTATATAACTTTTTAAGTTTAGTTTTTTGAAAATTTTAACTTGATATTTTGACAGTTAAATATTTTGTTAAATAATATTATTTAAATTATATTAAATATAAAAAATTAATAATTTATTATTTTGATTAATTAATTGAATTTAATCCAAATTCATTAATTTAAAATTTTAAAAATTTAATTCGTTTAATAAAAAATAAATTAAATATGATTTTGATTGATTTAATTTGAAAACAATTGTATCGATGGAATGAATACTACATTGAGTATAATCCACACCTTCCTGAATCCACGTGTTCCAAAAGGATTGGTGATCTGTATAAAAGCAGCTTTCTTTCAAAATCTATCAACTACCGACGGTGGAGGAGTGAAAGTATTTGCCGACAGTCACTCAATTTTTGTCGCTTGTTCAAAACTACAGTGTTTCAACAACTTAGATTCATTCATCTGACAATTCAAAGTTTGTGTTAATCACAGGCGCGGCTTAGGTGCGTGTGGCAAGAACCATGTGATTGGATGGGATATAATACCCGATGGGAATAGGATAGGAGTTCACATAAATTCCATGATCCAACATTTCAAAATTTTGAAATTAAATTCACATGTTTTGTCCACTACTTACTTTTTTTAATGCCAAACTCTTGACTTTTTTATTTATGGATTCTTCCAATTGGTTAATTGATCAAATTTGAAGAAATATTAAATATTAAAACTAGATATGTAATTTTAGATACGATATAAAGATGACGTGAAAAAAAAATACTAAAGTAACACAAATTTAAAATTTTAGTAAAATCTATGTATAATTTGACAAAATTGAAAAATCTATTTTATATTTAAAATAAACAAGGATTTATATATGATGTATTGATAATATATAGTTTCTATACATAATCAATATACTAGAGGTTGACACATTATTAATGAGCAAACTAAAAACCATTCTGAGCAAATTTTAAAAAAAATTATTTGTATTTATTTTTAAAGGTTTTGCCTTTTTTCAATTTACTTATTAATAAAGTGTCAATGTATGATATAATGATGATGTGTAAAAGTCATACACTATTAGTGTATCATATATAAATCTCATATATAAACGCATAAACAAGATAAAAATACATGAATTATCAATTCTAATTAAAATGCATATAAATTAAGAAATATAAAAAATGAAAAAATTGATCAAAGTAAAAATTTGTAACAAAATAAGAATACTTATATTTTTAAATTTTTTTTTAAATTTTAAAGTTGCTTTCTATTAACACTAACATAGCATGTATTTTTTTTCAAAAATTAAAAGTTTAGGCAAATTGATGAATAAAAGCTTGAAGAGAAATAATCAATAGAATAAATTATTGTATAAATGTATGTGGATATCCAAAATCGACGCCAAGACTTATAAAATGAAGATGATAAGATATATCAAAATTAGTGGTTGGACATGTGACATGTGTTTTGATACTTAAATCAATAAAAAATACAAATAAAATATCAAATATATTAATAACAAATTTAAATGAATACCAAGTATATTAAATAACAAAATTATTAAAATGCCCCTTAAATTTTTATGTGTATAACAATGTGTATTTTCACTTTGGAAAATAACAAAAACAATAACAAAGAAAAAAAGAATATAGCAAAATACTTAGAAGACCAAAGAAATGCCTTACACGCTGCAAGTGAGGCGCGTAAGACAAAGAGAACTCCACCCACACCGCACTTCCTTATTTCTGACACCATAATTTCTGTTAATAGAAAACAAAATTGAACAGGCAAAAGCTCGAAAATAATCGAACTTTCGAGGGGCATTATCGTCACATCGTTCTATAAATGCAATAAAAATCCCATCTTTGCAGTTCTCGCTTTCTCTTTTCTCTGTCGTGTCTTGCGGGTTTCACTTCGCAGCTAGCAAAGATAAAAGGTACTCTTTTGGATCCCCAAATCTAGGGTTCTTATTATCCATTAGAATTGGCTTCTAAATCCTATGAATCAACACTTCTTAAGGCTAAGCATTGAAGCTTTACTTTCTTAGTTGGTAAAGTCCGCATGCCTTTGTTTAATTCTTGTTAAATGCTGTGCATTCTATCACTGTTTGCTTCTGATGATTTGGTTTTGTGGGTATTGCTCTAAAGGTTATTATGTTTTTGGGTTTTTTTTTTCTGGGATTAATTGTTCTGTGTTTGGTTCGGATTAGGAGAAATTCTGCTTGTTTTTTGAGTCAAGTGGAGATGACTTTAAGTTTTAGGATTTCTGGGCCTTCTTCTTGTTTTGAGAAAATGGTATGAAAAAAAAGGATAAGGAAAAGGAAACTTTTAAGTTTTTTTCTTGTTTTTGCTGTGTTTATCTTAAACCAAATGATTGTTTAATTTTTAAGTTTTTCTTTGGATTATTTTTAGAAACTGAAGCTTCTTGGTTGATGCGGTTCGTTACGACTTGTTGCCTTCATTTTCTCGTGTTTGCTTAGTCTTTGATATATTTCTATGTATGCTTCTTTAATAAAGACTTCTTTACACATTATGCTGTCGTTTCTTGTTAGGAATTGCAAGATGGAGAGCATGAATAGCTTTTGGAAGTTGGGAGATGATCTTCGAGGACAATTGAAAGTCTCAGAGGATCACAAATGGTTGATGGCTGCCTCTAAACTGGCTGAGCAGACGAGGACAAAGGGTGAACGCATGAACAATCTTGATCTTTCAAAGGGTCCAGCTGAAATAAGGACAAGGGATAAATTCGGGTTCCAGGAAGACAACAAATTTGAGAACCTTAACTTCAATATGATGAACTTGGGCTCCAAGATTGGAGATAATGTAAGCAAAAGTTCCTTCCAAAATGGTATTTACAATATGAATGCTGTTTACCAGAAAAACAACAGCAATAGCCTTGGAAACCTGGTTGGCAACAAATATAGTGGCAACAATCATAGCAACAAAGATGTCAATAATAACAGCAACACCAACAATAACAACAGCAATGAGAACGGCAGTGCAAACAATGCTGTTGACAAAAGATTCAAGACTTTGCCTGCTACTGAGACTCTCCCAAGAAATGAGGTGCTTGGAGGATACATCTTTGTTTGTAACAATGATACAATGCAGGAAGATTTAAAACGCCAGCTATTTGGTAATTGTCATTCACCCCTCCTCCCAGAAATGAGTCGTTCGGTCTATTTGAAGACTCCCATTCTCATAGATGTTATTGTCACTTCATTAATTTCTATTATTAACATTATTAGGTGGGAAATCTTACATGTTGCTGTTATCTTTGATAGGTTTACCACCAAGATACAGGGACTCTGTCCGGGCAATTACACCTGGCTTGCCTTTATTTCTCTATAACTACACAACTCATCAGTTGCATGGTATTTTTGAGGTTTGTTCATCTACTTTATTCTCATGTAATGGTCATTTCATTCCTCTATAATACTTGAGGCTGTTGGTTGGTTAAGCAGTGTTAGTTGTCTTGAGGGCTAGATGTGATAATCATTCAATCATCATTTTTGCTCATATGTTTATGTTTTCTTTTATATGCACAGGCATCAAGTTTTGGGGGTTCTAGCATTGATCCAACTGCTTGGGAAGACAAAAAGTGTAAAGGAGAGTCAAGGTTTCCTGCTCAGGTAAGTTTGAGTTTATAGTTTATAGGCACTGTATTGTTTATTTCCGAGGAACCTTGTGCGAACTCTAATTCTTTTATCTTTGAGCCCCTAATAAATAGGTGAGAATCCGTATTAGAAAACTCTGCAAGGCATTGGAAGAGGATGCTTTTAGGCCAGTATTGCACCATTATGACGGTCCCAAGTTTCGTCTTGAGCTCTCAGTTCCTGAGGTAGGACAAACAATTATAAGTTCTCAACATTTTCTTCCAATCTCCATATTTCATTTAAATTTTCATACTAATAAAATTGTTTTAGCTGAAGCTCATGAGTTTCATACCTAACTTGGCAGACTTTGGATCTTTTAGACCTTTGTGAACAAGCAGGCTCTCCATAAGCAAATGTTAGATGAGTGCAACTGTTGTAGGGATTGGGGTGCATGTTGGCTGCCTGCTTTTCAGAGATTTTCCATAGAGCGCAAGCCGGGGTGTAAGTCCAGTTGGTGAAATCATCTGGGAAAAGTAGGAAATGGCATTAGCCAGCTGAATAAATGCATGTGTGTCTTGTGAAGATGCTTTGTGAACTTTTGCATTATATCTATGAGTTAAAATCTTATAGACTTGCAACATGTGAAAGAGAATGACAACTACGTGTGATGTTAAAGTCCTCAAGAAATTAAGGCCTTGGTGCCTACTTTGTGCTTATAACCATCTCCTGTCTTGTTTTTGTTGCTTTGGAATCTGGAAATTCTCAAAACTCCCTAAGATTACCACCATTGCATGGGCACAACATGTTCTTGATTTATCACCTAAAACACGTTGCTAACCCATCTGGTAGAGGTGAGTGCAAGCCGGTTGCCCTGCTTCTTGAATCTCTGGATCTCCAAGCCGGTGGAATCCTTGATAAACATCCAGAAAGTAAGGTTAGAAAATCATATTGAATTCCTGGAGACTACGTGTTCTGAGGGACCAAATGATCCACAATGCTGTTTTGTTTATTGTAGCAAGTTTGGTAAATTCACAGTTCCCCTTACATAGAAAGATAAGGCGATGAAGATTTCAAAGTGAATTATTGGGGCAACTGCTAACTGGCATTGCAAGTAATCACAAGGAATATTTCTTCAATCTCCTATTTCTTACAAACTTCTCTGGCTGTAGATTTTGATTCACATTGAATGCTTTCGGTTATGGATTTAAGTTCGAGCAAACAATGATATCTAGATGATCTTTGTTAAGTATTCGCGTAAATGCTATTTTCTACAGCCACTATGCTCGCTAGGAGATTCAAACCAAACACCTAAAGAACAAGTAACAAAATTCTGCGAAACATGCCATTGTGTGCTAATAACTTAAATTTGAAAATCCAGGTCATCTGGGATTCGTAAAGGCGTATAAAAGGAAACTCATCACAGAAGTATAAGCATACATGGAAAAAGTACACTTTATCATCATAAAGTCAGCCTCATGGAAGGAACAAGAAGAAACTTACCTTCAACAGGACTACTTAAATAGTCAACTATTTAAGCTAATGCAAGTTTTGCTGCCCCAAGGTTTCATCTAAACCTGGCAGCTGACAGTAACAGGGAATAAACGATAGTGGACAACTGGAAACATCTATAACTTGCTGACCCCATCGCAGCAAGAAAGGATAAATGAAACTCCACTCGCTGTGCAAACTCTATTCATTCCATCGGTCTAATGGTATTCTGCCATTTGAAGTAAATAACATGCCTTAACCATTCAACAATACCAATTTATAAAGCCAAACCCCTAACAAGGCTTACATTGAAGCCCATCTAGCAAATGCTGTATAACTTTCCCACTTCTTTACTGTAACCAAAACATGCGGATGGTTAAAGGGCAGCGGACACAAGAAACGAACGAATCCTTTGCAATAAATCAGCTTTTATGGAGTCAGGAATGGAAGCTGCGTAAGCAAAGGATTTAAACAGTCATGGACTTCATATAGCAACTAAATACCAAAAACATCAAAGGCAATAGAAGTCATGAGTTTAAAAGCAGGTAAGTCTAACAGGATCCAATTTATTAGCAACCAGGAGCTTGGACCAGGGAACACCAAACAGATTCTTACCTCTGCCTTTTGGGGTGATCAAATGCACAAGGTCATCAACGGTGACATTATTTCTTCCTTTCTTCTTAACATATGCCCTGTCATACATCAAAGTCAAAGAGATTTCTTTAAAATACCAGAAAGATTGCATACAAATGTGAAAATACAATTGCACATGTTGGACACCACTTATACACCAAAAAGAAAAAAGCTTCTTGGATGATTAACTAATCTACAATGGATATAAGGCTACACTGATACAATTGTCTATTTTATTGCAGTTGATTTCTCTGTTTGTCTATCCCCAAGAAGAAAAAAAAACATAGATGAAAATAAAAGGCTGGCAAAAGAGCCATACAGCTTCACATAACAATAAAAAAACTGTTTATTTGCATAGTTGTTTTGTCATTCTCCAAAACACCACAGCACATTGCTAGATGCAATTTGATGCATCATTGTCCTAAGCATCTTCCAGTCATTCTCACAACATAAAACACTCAGTATGTAAAAAATCAGTATATCTCTCACATTTTTTGGACATGGAACTGCAATCTGGGTCTAAGTTTATCCACTATTGTGTCTATACAAGGTAGGAAGCAACAAATAAAGTTCTAAAAATCCCAGAACAAATTTATTCCAATCGATAAATCACTTAATTTGGTCCATGTTTGGCAAAAAAGGAAGTATCTTTGAAGTATTATGACATGATACGACGTAATTCGAAGTATTCTAATTCCTTTATCTATGAGGAATATCAAACATTCTCTCCAATTTCAGATACTACAAATGCTAACCCTTAAGAATAATTATCGCTATGACAACACAACAAAGATTCATAAAACAATTAGAAAGAAGATTAATTGTAGATAAATAGACAAATTTCATTCTATGAATCAAAGGCAAGTTTAAAGTTCAAACAATAACTTGACACAAAGGAAACAGTAAAAATAGAGTGGTGAAAAGTAAAAACCTGCAAAGAGCTTTCATCTCATCCTTCCATCCACATTCTATAAGCGTTTCTCTTAATAGCTCCATTAACCTCTCTTTTTCTCCACTCTCAATTAACTGCCAAATCCAATCAAATCATAGTAAATAAATAAAAAAAAAAAAACCAACGAAAAGTGCAAAAAAAAAATTAAAAATAAAAAATAAACCTTGATGTTAATAATTTCTTGAAGGGTGGGTTCTTTCCCTTGATCTTCTACAGCATCTGGAGTTGGCGGTCGATTTACTGAATGCTTCCTGTTAATGAAAAAAAAGCAAATTTAATTTTAAAAATTCAATATGATTGGGGTTTTTAATTAAATTGAAATAAAATTATGGGTTTTACATGATGTTAAATTAAATCTATCAAAAAAAAACCAGGAATCGTGGGGAAATTGGAGAAATTTTAACTTCGGTGCAGTTGAAGAACAAGGAAGAGGAGAAGGGTTTTTAAATATTTTTGTCCTTCGCCCTGTCATTTAAAACGACAACGTAGGGAAGGTTTAAGACAATAGAACTTTGCCACATTTACCCCTGGATTTAGTTTGAAACCACGGACTGAGAAGTCAACGGTCGGAAGAAAATGAAGTGGCGCCAAACAAGAAGCTTATTCTCGTTCTCTTGGCGTGTTTCGTAAATCAGTGGCTCTTTGGTTCTATGTACTCTGTGTCTCCCTTCTCAAAACCCTTGTTCTTTTACTTCTTGGCTCCGTTTCATCTTCGGAGCTCCGACAGATTCCAGTTACGGTGGTCCATTATCCGTCGGATTCCGATGGGATTTAATTTTTTGATTTTCGTTGTGATTCACCCCCAAGAGGTTGCCATCTCTGTTTTGATGGAATTATCCGGAGTCGTGAATGCAACTCAGACAACTTATGTTTTTCTTGTATTAATCGTATATTCTTTTGGGATGTTTTTTCAGATTTCCAGATTGTGTTTCAAGATTTGGCTGCCTTAACGTTTCATGTTAGATAGTTTTTGCCAGGCAGCAAGAGCACGGAAAATGGAGGAAGCATTTGTAAACAGCATCTCCAGCCATGGCCTATGGGAGAGGAATCATACAGATACTTCATGCAAGGAACAGAATACTGTATACTGTTGTTTGACAAGGAACTTTGCTCATTTGACCCTAAGTTGCTGACCGACTAATCAGATTATCATACTAATTCTGGGTAGGTGTCATACGGGTTGAGCCTATCAAACTCCACAAATTCCAACACAGGTTTCTGTTTTCTGTGGAGTTGAAGCAACTGGCGGAGATTTTATAATCCACAAGACTAAGATTGAGTAGACATACAGCTTGAGTTCTCATGTTAAACAAAAAATATTTCAACCAACATTAGTCAACAAAATGGTGGAAGTTCACCCAAGGTCCACTTGATGATACAGACTTCTAATGTCAACAAAAAAAAAGGCTTGCTCAAGGCTCAAGCTACATTGTTAATGAATTTTGCATATATCAGAACTCATTATCATAGAATGACTATGAGAAACAACAGAGAAATCAAAATGTTCAGCTTGCTTGCCATTTTCAAGCCATAGGAAGAAAGCAACACAGCATCATCAACCACAGGACCGCAGAAAATTCCATCTTTTGTCTGACTTCTTGTGTAGCTGAGAAAGCTAATAGGAGTTACACGCGAACCTGCCTCAAACTTCAAAGAAGATTTCTGGGCTGATCCTGTCCCATTGCTCCTTACTGTGAAATTCTGAGCTACCGATCCTGCTCGAACTTCGACTGTAAGATCTCCCTCACAGGCATCATTAGCATCTCCAAGTGTGAACTCCAGATTGTATGCTGAGCCTGCTGTGAGTGTTACTTCTGTCTGTATGCCAGTTGAAACACCTGAGACAATCTCCACCGCAGCATTGCCATGGGGCACAGAGAAGTGCTTGGAGTCTATGTATTTGATTGTTCCAACCACAGCCCACTGTCTTAATGGAGATTGAACAGGACTTGGTGCTGAATCAAGTAGAATCCCTTCAGTAGAGCTGCTTGAAAATTCTGGCCCGAATTCAAACCCCCCATTCTGCAACAGGTTATCTGTGTCCAACAACAAATTGCAAGAAACATATAAGAGAGTAAAGCAGATTGCCAGACTCGACAGTCAGATTCCATATTGCTCTTGCCTTTGGCTTGAACCAATGTTCCAACTGCTTTCACTAGTAATGAGTCAATCATAGGCCAACAGGTGGAGTTATCATCAGACTCTACAGCTTGGGTTTCGAAGACAAGGTTAATTGGTTCCTCCTGACCACCGAGGCCCAAGTACTGGCCATAGCTCTGCCATGTTTCTTTGCCATAATGCTGCTTGAAAGAGAAGACCCCCTGACTATCTGGTCCTGACACTACTAAATCTGCATTGGCTGAACAGTTTTGACCACCTGTAGCTAGAGTGAATGTGAGTGTATAATTCATGAACTCAGCATCGGCTTTGAATGTTTGGTTGATTTTCCCATCTTGACCCAATTGTACGGCGTGTCCATTGTCAGGCAAAGCTATGGTTACATACTGAACTGTCCCTTGGAATGTCCATCCCGGGTTTGTGGTGTTTTCATTCAGCATTACAAACGGGGCCCTGCTGTTTTCTGTCAAGTTCTTTGGTGGGGATTCAAAACCCGGATTCTGAAGATAATCTGTAAATAAAGATGAATGTCTGCAGTTAAATTAAGATGCAAATTCAAAGTAGAGCAAAAGAAAAAGAAAATGCGGCTGAGTTTACTTCCGAAGCAAATCCAACGAAGAGGAGGAGGAGGGACAAAACTGGTGGCTGCATCTTCTGGATTGGGATTGAAGAAGAGAAAGCCATTAGGCTAACTATAGGAATGGAGTTTCTTCAGATTGTTTATAAACTAAGTTTGATTGTAGTCTAAAAGAGTTGACTTGGAATTATAGATTTTAAACTGAAAAGGAAGTTTCCTCCAAGTTGTGTTGCACATGGTGGATCCATCTAGTTGACAGTGGAGCCTAATCTGAATTCAAGAAGGCCTACCCATTCCCACGTAAAGTCAGCCTGTGGCATATAATAGAGTTCCAGATTGCTGATATTTAAGCCAAAATTATCAAATTTTATACACCATAGAAACTTATTTCCTCATAGCTGGTGTCTTGACAATCTTAAACATGACATGAATAATACAAAAGCAACACAAATAAAAAATAAGAATGTAGTTATAAGTTAAAATTTGTAAAAACTGTAAATGAATATGACCAAAAAAAGGATTTCATATTTAACATGTAAATATGAATTTATATATGATATGCGAATTGTCGAGAGGGTAAGCTTAAATATTCCCATGTTCTTAAGTGATATATTTGCACAAACGACAATATAATACCACTACTTTATAATTACCAGGATCTACAAGGGTCTATACTAAAGTGTTTTCTTCGGCTTTTCTTCTTTTATCAAACTTCTTCAGCCTTCCAACATCCTCCCACCATCCAGCTTGGGTATATATGTTAGAGAAAACAACATATGCGCCTTGGTTATCAGGTTCATAAACAAGCAGCTCTTTCAGCAACTTAAATACTCCCACGGCCGCCCACAAAGCACCCAATTTTATAACATTTTCCTTGCATGCTTTTAAAGCTATCAACAAAGCACGGATGGCTCTTGTTAACTGCCATGAGAAGCTTGGAAAACAGAATCTATGGATTCCACGAAGACCCCATACTTCCAAAACTTTCCAGCCCCATAAAAACATTGAAATAACAAAGTGAAAAAAAACCAAAATATGTAACCAAAAAAAAAAAAGAAAAAAAACCAAAATAACTCCAAATTAAGACGTCCTAAACACCATACAAAGAACCCCGATAGTGGGTTGTCTTCGGATCCCACATCGGCTGTGTGTGTGAGTTTCTTGAGGTTTATAAGGAGCTCCAGACCTCACAAAATCACTATAATTTTGTTGAGGTGCTGTGTTCCATCCCTGTAAAAAAAAAACACCATACAAAGAAACCCATAATGCCACTTGTCCCCAATCTCCACGTTACAGACAACGTCGAGTTGGCTTTTTTATTAATCAAAATAAAAGGTTGAAGTGGGTCCTACTTGCAAATCGACGGCGGATGATTGGCCTCTTCCCTTTGTAGTTGTAGGCTCGTCATCATCAAAGCATTTCTGGAAACTACACTAAGGTCCCGTTTGGTATTGTGAAAGTAAAGACTTTGCGCTGCAATTTAATTGGGCGCAAAGTCTTTACAGTGTTTGGTATGAAGAAAGCAGCTGCAAAGTGCTTTGCGGGCGTAATGACTTTGCATCAAATGACTGCAAAGTGATTGCAGCCAAAAGTGGATGCAAAGCACTTTGCAGCCAACACTGCAAAGCACCTCGCCCGAAAACACCCTCGCCCCCATTGCCTCAATTTCGATTTTCCTCTCCATCTCGCAAGCCTCGTTGGTCTCGAGCTCACCTCTGTCGCACCACTCTCATCTCGCACAGGTGAGATATTCCTCGAAATCTATGCTTCCATTTTCTAATTTGGGTTTGCATTGTCGTAATGTGTTTAGGGTTTCATGAATTGGGGCAAAAATTTTCTAGGGTTTCTGCTTTTCTTTTCTGCTACTGTCATTTGTGGCCTCTTCTACTGTGTGCTTTTCTGCTAATGTGGCTCTATCTTCTCTGTTTTTCCTGCAAAGTGCTTCGATTTTGTGCTTTCTGTGATTTTTGTACTTCGAAATGTGGGTGAATCTGCAGCTTCTCTAGTGTTGGTGAATGCAATAATGGATAAGTTAATGCCATTTGATCTTTTTCATGCCTGGATTACTATAACTTGTCCACGTATTTCTCTTTGTTTTTCATTTTCTGTTTCATATTTGCTGCAACAATGGATTTCTATTTCATTTTCTGTTTCATATTTGCTGCAACAATGGATTTCTGTTTCATATTTCTGTTTCATATTTTCTGTTTCTGTTTCGTATTCATTTTCTGAAGTGTTTCTATGTGTTCTAAATACAAAGTTAAATTGCAGCAAAACAACCACCTAAGAATGAACTTCATTAACGCAAAATGACTACAACTCCACGTATTTCTCTTTGTTTTTCATTTTCTGTTTCATATTTGCTGCAACAATAGATTTCTGTTTTATATTTCTGTTTCATTTTCTGTTTCATATTTGCAGCAATCATATTTCTGTTTCATTTTCTGTTTCATATTTGCTGCAACAATGGATTTCTGTTTCATATTTCTGTTTCATATTTTCTGTTTCATATTTTCTATTTCTGTTTCGTATTCATTTTCTGAAGTGTTTCTATGTGTTCTAAATACAAAGTTAAATTGCAGCAAAACAACAACCTAAGAATGAACTTCATTAACGCAAAATGACTACAACTCCACGTATTTCTCTTTGTTTTTCATTTTCTGTTTCATATTTGCTGCAACAATAGATTTCTGTTTTATATTTCTGTTTCATTTTCTGTTTCATATTTGCAGCAATCATATTTCTGTTTCATTTTCTGTTTCATATTTGCAGCAATCATATTTCTGTTTCATTTTCTGTTTCATATTTGCTGCAACAATGGATTTCTGTTTCATATTTTTGTTTCATTTTCTATTTCATATTTTCTATTTCTGTTTCATATTCATTTTCTGAAGTTTTTTTATATGTTCTGAATACAAAGTTAAATTGCAGAAAAACAGCCACTTAAGAAGGAACTTCATTAAGGCAAAATATTTACCATAACATATATATTTTTTTAAAGTCATTCAAATGAATTTCATTAATAAGGGTGCTTACAAAGAAGACTAAGTCAGGCAATAAACTGAAGGAGCTCAGTTAGCAACATGCCAAAAACCACCCTAAACAAAAGGGAAATGAGAACTGAAAAAAGTCAGACAAAAGAAGCTCAGACACACCACGACTCCACCCTACTTTAACAAAATTACAAAAACTCAAAGAATCCACAATCAAAATAGAGACATCACCACCACGCCACAAATATTTACCAAGAAATGCAAAATTTATAAGACCCTAGGAATTGGAATATTGTTTGATTGAGCTAATGTCACTGAGCACAATAGTTCTAGTGAGAACACAACCCCCAGAAAATGAGAAAGGATAGTGTTTGTCGATGCCTACTTTTATGAATGTAGTTACCACCATAGATGTATCAATATTATTATTTTGTCTCGAATTATGTTTGACATTTGACATTTTATTTTATTTTTTTAGATTATTATTAGTTGTATTGGTTTTAGTTTTGTTATTAGTTTTAGTTTATCTTAATAGAAGAGAATAATAATATGCATTTAGTTAAGTAAGGTCTTAATTAGTTATTATTATTTAGTTAAGTAGCTAGCATATTGGTTAGTTTCTAATATCTTACCTATAATTTGTGGCATTTAGATATGGCAAAGACATACGTAGTGTTTGTTGGATACAGACCAGGCATCTATAACAGTTGGCCGGAAGCTCAAAGACAAGTTCATGGGTTTAGGGGAGCTATCCATGAATCATTTCCCACTAGAGCTCAGGCTGAACAAGCTTTCTTGGATTATTGGGGAATGAATGATTATCCTAATAGTGAAATACCAAATGTTAATGCTATTAGGCACCAAGCAAGGCACTTAAATGACCATAATGAAGATGTCATGCAACATCAACCTTCCAATGTGATTTGGTGCCATTTAATAATTGCATTCTGTCTTGGTGTTATTTTCACCTTGATTTGTGTTGGTAATGGAAAATAGAGTGAAGTGATATGTATCTTATTGTTAAATTTGTGTTGGTAGTGGATAGTAGTGTAATGTGAACTATTTGTATTTTGAAGATATTCAAAACTTTTTATGGCTTGTTTGTGACTTTGTATGTTATGAGTTTACAGAATGAAAGGACTGTCTCCACAACAACTTGCAATGTTGGCCACTGCTATAGCTTTGAGTATAGAGATTCTTAACAGTATTAACTTAGTTAATATGCTACTTAGTAGTTATAGTATTTTGTTATTGAATATGAGAAAGCGTAAAAGGGACCAAAGTACTAGTTATGATAGACAGGTCATTAGCCAGCTGAATTTTAGAAGGATGGTTTTTGATTCTGATTTGACATGTGTTGAAAATATTAGAATGGATAGACTAAGCTTCTATAAACTATGTAATATGCTTCAAACTACTGGTAGACTTGCACCTACAAAAAACATGAATGTTGAGGAAATGGTTGCTATATTTTTGTACATCATTTCTCATCATGCAAAAAATAGGATCATTAAGAGAGAATTTGTTAGAAGTGGAGAGACCGTGAGTAGGCAATTTAGCGTTGTCTTAAATTCGGTACTAAGGCTATACTCAATTTTGTTAAAGAAGCCGGAGCATGTAGTTGAGAATTCCAATGACCCAAGATGGAAATGGTTTAAGGTAATATATCAATTTGCTGAAGTTTTTATGTCTCTCATTGAAAATTAGACTAATCCAACAAATGCTTATTTTCTATTGGAAACAATAGAACTGTTTAGGTGCTTTAGATGGGACTTATATTAAAGTTAATGCATTGGAGATTGATAAGCCTAGATACAGGACAAGAAAGAATGAAATTGCTACAAATGTCTTAGGAGTCTGTTCACAAGATATGCAGTTCATATATATCTTACCTGGCTGGGAAGGTTCTGCTGCAGACTCTAGGGTTCTTCGAGATGCAATTTCTAGACGAAATGGGTTGAAAGTGCCTAAAGGTATGAAATTATCATCATCAGTGTGAATATTTATTTCACCATAGAATAGTTTACCTAAAACTCAAATGTTTTTACCATAGGTTTTTATTATTTATGTGATGCTGGGTATACCAATGGTGAAGGGTTTCTAACTCCATATAGAGGAGTAAGGTATCATTTAAACGATTGGAGACATAATCACACCCCTCGATCAAAAGAAGAGTTGTTTAATTATAGACACTCTAGTGCCAGAAATGTTATCGAGAGATGTTTTGGCTTTTTGAAGATGAGATGGGCAATTTTGAGAGAGAGGTCTTGGTATCCAGTGCAAACAAAGTGCAGAATAATTTCCGCATGTGCTTTGTTACACAACCACATAAGGAGGGAGATGTCAGTTGATCCACTTGAGGCTGAAATCTCAGAGGGGTTTGTTCAATCTAATCAAGATGCAGAGACTATCTCATTCATCGAGTCTTCCCCTACGTGGACTACTTGGAGAGATAATTTAGCACAAGAGATGTGGAATGATTGGCTTATTTCAAGAAACCATGAGGAAACTATGTAATATGCTAGTGTTGTGTTTCATTCTTTCGAATTATGTATTAGTATGTGTTTGCTTTCGAATTATGTATTGTTAAATTCTTGCTTTCGAATTATGTATGGTTATAAACTTAAAGTTATACTTGCCAGTGACATTTGAAATATGTTATATGCTTTGGAATGTATGTTTGGAATAATGTATTACTTATAATTATAACATTTTTTTTGCTGCCATCTTTTTGTTTGTCTAGTTTGATACTGTCACATATTCATGGACGGTGAATCATCTCGAGCTGTAAACAAAAGATCCACTCACCAGTGGACACCAGAAGAGGATGCTATTTTAATAGATTGTTGTATAGATCTTGTCAACCAAGGTAGCTGGAGTAAGGACAATGGAACGTTCAAAGCTGGATACCTAACACAGCTTGAAAAATGGATGGCTGAAAAAATCCCAAATTGCACCATCAAAGGAGTTCCTCACATAAACTCCAGGATGAGAACACTTAAGTCTCAATATAGAGAGGTGGCTGATATGTTAAGCAATGCTGCTTCTGGTTTTGGATGGGATGATGAAAAGAAATGTGTAACATGTGAGCTTGATGTGTGGGTTGGTTGGGTAAAGGTACTTTAATTCCTAACTTAAATCCTATCTATATGTTTTTCAAATGTATCATAGGTAATTAACTATTCTACATGATTTCTAACTTGGAATGTAGGGCCATCCTGGAGCTGCAGGACTACGAAATAAGCCTTTTCCACACTTTGACAAGTTAGCCATGATCTTTGGGAAGGATAGAGCAACTGGTTTAGCAGCAGAAAGTCCTGCAGATGCTGTTGAAAACATTGACATTGAAAATGCAAATGGTGGAGGGCTTGAGGATATGAATGTCGAAGTTGAGATGGATGAAAACGATGGCTTCTTTCGACCTAGTTCTCCTTCTGTTGGCACTCAATTGCCTCCTTTCAACATGGATGTTAATGCCACCCGTACAAACAGAAACAAGAAAAGGAGAGCTGGAGATGCTAATGTTGAGGAACTTACAGGAGCAGTAATTACTACAGTGGGTAACTTTTATAACTTATATGAGAAAGCAACTCAACAGATTGGTAAGTTGGTTGATTGCTTTCAGTATTTGTCTGATGATGTTACTAGAAGGGCTAAGGTAATGGACTTAATAGATGAGCTGAAGGTTGATATAGAAGACATGACAGATGAAGAAATAGTTGAGGTTACAGAAATCATTTTGAGTTGTCAGACCAAGGTTGATGTTTTCTTCTCATGCTCCTTTGAAAGGAGAAAGATCTATGTCAAGAAGTACCTTCGGCAAGTCCGTCAGTTATGAGTTATCTTGATACTAGATATAGATGGTTTGATTATAATGATTAAGAATTATGAGTTATCTTGATACTAGATATAGCGGCTTATTTATGACTTTCATGGATGTTTTAGCTACATACCATTTATGACTTATTTTGGATATGGCATGTGGTTTTATTATCACCTATGATTTGGTAGTTTTTTTCTTTGATTCTTTGAGCTAGAAGGCAAATTTGTTTATTTATAATCCAAAACGAATATTTAGATATGACATTTCTTCATTTCTATTAAATAATGAATATAAATTTATACAAATAATAATACAATTAATTATAAAAAATTTAATTATACAAATTAATAATAATGTATACAAATTTGTTATTAATTACGATGTATAATTTTTTTATACTTAAGGGTATTTTTGGAATTTATAATTACATTACCAGCAAAGTAACTGCATACCAAACGCTGCAATGTTACTTTCCCTGCAATTTAAAAAAATCTTTACACTGCATACCAAACGCTGCAAAGTTACTTTCCCAGCAATCACTTTCCCAACAATCACTTTGCGCTGCAATCACTTTACTTGCAGGTTACCAAAAGCAACCTAAGAGCCAAGTAGCCCAACAGACACATTCTCTCTCTGCTTCATGGTTTCTCTATAGCCGATATAACGTGATAGCGTCACTTTGAGTTATTGAGAGAATCCAGGAAGAAGAACACGCAGTGAAAATGCCAGGAATAAGAGGACCTTCTGATTATTCACTAGAACCGCCACGCCATCCTTGTCTTCAAATCAACTCCAAGGCAAGGGTTTTTCGCTGTTTAAGCGCTTATTTTGCATTAGATCGTTGGATTTCAATTTTTTTTTCTAATTAGTGAAAGGAGGGTCTTTTTTGGGTGGTTTGGTAAGTATTGATTTTAATAATCAATGGAAAAGAATAATATTTTGGATTCCAAGTAAATATCTGATTCATTCTTTATAGTTTCTGATTTTAATTTATTTAATTTTCGTAAAAATGGTGTCCAACTTGTTAAGTAGATGTCTATTGAATTGAGTTGGGCATGGTCCAAAATGCCTCCTTTACGCAAAAAGGATTGCCTTTTTCCCCTTTAAATTTCCATTTCCATGTAAAACCATACTTGCAGGTTATGTATTCATTGATAAGTGTTTTAATTTCAACTTTCAATGATTAAACCTCTTGTTATTTGTATCTTTGGTGCAGGAGCCCTTCAATGCTGAGCCACCGCGATCATCTTTAGTTTCCTCATATGTGACTCCAGTGGATTTGTTTTACAAGAGAAATCATGGACCAATCCCGGTAGTTGATGATATAGAAAGGTTATACTCTTTCCTTGTACCAAGATAACATTGTTTAGAACATTTAATGTGTTTGTGTTTGTTGCGGATTCTTACTGACTTCAGGACATGTTTTAGAAAAGCAGATATTGCGTTGATATATGTGGTTTAATTGAAACTCCGAAAAAGCTGTATATGAGAGATATCAGGTGAGTGATAGCGTTCCTTATTGCAATCTAAGATATCAACTGTATGTATTAGCAATTTATGATTTATGATTATTAGTCTCGCACCAATGCAGTGTTTTCTCTATTTTCTTCCCTGGTTATATTGTTCAATATGTTAGTCTATTATTAAAAGTTTCTGAAAAAATGATTTGAAAAATTTTAATGACCAACAGGGTGCTACCAAAATACAATGTCACTGCCACTTTACAGGTATGATTTGTTTAACAGATTTGTTGCTTGTCTATGTAGCACTGTGCTTGTTGCATTTGTTCATTTATTTGGCTTGATGGTTTTTTCAGTGTGCGGGTAATAGGAGGACTGCCATGAGCAAAACCAGAAAAGTGAGAGGAGTTGGCTGGGATGTTTCTGCTATAGGGAACGGTTAGTTTTATCCGTCTCAAACTGCCATGAGTTTTTCAAACTTATATTTCATGTGGGTGCAGACGTGTTGAGGCATGCATATATGCAAGTGCATGCATCACATACATGTACATGCATATCTTTGTGCAGAATTATGAATGAATTGTAGCCAGCTTTATCTGTTCCGAAGTTCTACTGATTTTCCTCCTAGATCTATTTATATTATCTGGTCTGTTCTGTAATTTTGGTATTCATAACCACATGTCAAATTGCATAATGGATATTTGATGTATTTGGTTTTATATTGGTTTTCTGATGTATTTCAGCTGTCTGGGGTGGTGCCAAATTAGCTGATGTTCTTGAACTCATCGGGATACCCAAGTTGACAAGTAGCACAGGGTCTGGTGGAAAACACGTGGAATTTGTGAGCATCGATAAGTGTAAGGTTGTAACTTTGGCCTCTTAAATTTCATTATCAACTTTTCTGCTGTTCAATGGTGTTTCTGGCGATGGGAGAAAATCACTTCATATTCTGCCTTACATGTTTGAAATAAATGTAGGAGGAGAATGGAGGCCCATACAAGGCATCCATTCCACTTAGTCAAGCCACAAACCCTGAAGCAGATGTTTTGCTTGCTTATGAGATGAATGGAGAGGTTAGGAAACTTGCTCTCATCTGAACATAATCATTGATATTTTTTTGTTCAGTGAAGGAACACACCACTTAACAAAACCATGACAATTTTGTTAAGCGTGGATATTTTGATGCCCTGAACTGTTCATAATGCACATTCTATATTTGAATTTAATATTTCCCTTTTCTCAGCTTGATGAATGGTTTTTAAGAGCATACTGTCCCAATGGGTTTTCCTAACATGAACTATTGTCTCGTTATCATACTAAAGCCTCTTAATAGGGATCACGGCTATCCATTGAGAGTAATTGTGCCGGGTGTTATTGGCGCTCGTTCTGTCAAGTGGCTGGACTCTATAAATATAATAGCACAAGAATGCCAGGTTGAAGGAGGTTTCATCGTTGTTTCAAATTATTTTATCATTTTCCACCTTGCCTTCTAATTGAGTTCCATTTATTACCTTATAGGGCTTCTTCATGCAAAAGGACTACAAGATGTTTCCACCATCCGTGGACTGGGATAACATCGATTGGTCTATCAGAAGGCCCCAAATGGATTTCCCTGTTCAGGTGTTTACTAAATTTCACTTAGATTAGTCTGGTCTTATATGTGAATGATCATATGTTAATAACTTTAAAGCAGGTTATGTGACCCCTTTAAGCTTTCCAATAAGCTGTATAACTATCAAGACGACAATTTAACTCACATGTATCAAGATCCAGATATGCTGCTTTTTCATTTCATTTTAATTGGCTCTGAATCTATTAGGCAAAATTTATTTATCAGCAACCTGCGTTTAATGCTATTTGTAAGAAAAAATTTCTTTAACTAAATTTATTTTAATGCTGTCCTGACAAATATTTGTTACTTTGCTGGTTGGCAGTCAGTGATTTGTTCTTTGGAAGATGTGCAGTCAATAAAACCCGGAAAGGTTAGTTCTCTTTATGATCATACCTTTATAAAGGTTGTCTGTTCGTGTAACTATGCTTACAGCCTGTCATTATGTCACTTACTAGCCATTTTTCAATCATATTTCTTATGGTTGGCATGATTTTAGAATTATGCCCTGCTTTATAAAGGTTAGCTCTCTGTTTACACTTGTTAATACTGATCATATTGAAGTTTACTCGACTTGTGAAAGACTTTTTTCAATATTTTGATCTAGATGCATCTGCTAGTGGCAAGTGATTCCCTTGTTCTAAATTCTGACCAATTAGCTCAGATGCACTATCTCTTTGTTCCTCCGAAGTCAACCTAGATTTTAACCGGGCATCTTGTGCAAGTTGAGTCTCAATCGGAGACCCCAGTCCACTACAATTGTATTAAACCCGGTTCATCTTGGTGCTTCTACAAATTGGATGCTACCCAAGTTACTTATACTTTATGCTGTCAAATGTTATGCAGGTAACAATTAGTGGATATGCGGCATCAGGAGGTGGCCGTGGAATCGAACGAGTAGATGTATCTATTGATGGTGGCAAAACCTGGGTAGAAGCCTCCAGATTTCAGAAGACTGGTATCCCTTATGTAGCCGATCACATGAGCAGTGACAAATGGGCATGGGTGCTTTTCGAGGTTACTGTCGATATCCCACACAGTACGCAGATTGTTGCCAAAGCGGTACATCACCTATCATTTTATAATAAAGTCACTCTTACTGGATCATTCTCTCCTTGTTAGAAGCACAATGCATCAACAAATAATATTTGATCATCAGTTATATTTTATATCTAGGATTCTGGTATATGTAATCCAAAGTGGCCATTTTGAAAGGCCATCTCTTGAAGCTTTTCTAGTTCCAGGACGGATCCCATGAAAAACTTCGTAGTTTTTACACCTTCCAAACTTGTGCAACAACATATTTACTGTACTTAATTGATATAAGAAGTTCTTGTTTTTGAACTTTATCACGTGCCCTTGGAATTGTTTTGACATTAGAGAAAGATGAAAATATAGAACCCTAAGATTTTAGTTATAATTGCCAATGGCACCTGCTTTGATTCCTAATTTAATTCCTCGTGTGATTCTTTGAAAGCCATCTGATGGCAGCAAACATTGGCATTCCATTTTTCCTCCATGTTCTTATAGCTAGCTGTTTTTATTTTACATGTTTCATCTTTTGATTGATTTGCAGTTGGATTCAGCTGCAAACGTTCAACCTGAAAAGGTGCAAGATATTTGGAACCTAAGAGGGATACTGAACACTTCATGGCACCGAGTTCATGTTCGCGTGGGCCACTCAAATATGTAAATGGAATCAAATAAACTGTTAACTTGGCTAGAATCCTGAAATATGTGGTTGACTTTCTTTACCATGAGTTTCCAGCAAATGAACAGTTAAATAGCACTCTTTCAGTTGGTTCTTGAATCTTTCATGATTTCATATTCTGGGTTGGATGTGATCAATGCTGTCCCCTGCTGTTGCTAATTTCATGCTTTTTTTAGAGCCATTTATATCGGACATGGCGTCTGATGTTAAAATCTCCGTTTACGTCACATTGTTTCTTTTTTTAAATCTTCAAAGTAATATAATCTTTACCTGTCAGCATGTGCTATTAAGCTTATTTATTTCCCTTTGATTAACTACCTCGTTTTAATATTTAAAAGATCCATATGCTCTTAACTACACAGAGAAACAGGAAAAAAAAAACTGATGCTGCCAAATCTGGGATTCGAATTAGTAACACAAAACCCTCAGGATAATAGAAATCAAAGCTGAAAGTTTCTCATTTTCATAGAGGTTAAAGAAAAGAGGAACGTAGCTGGTACAAGACGTTGGGTTTCTCCTCTGTTTTCTTTCGATCCTTTGTTCAATCTTTACAGTGATAAGCTTCCGAATTGTTTGTTCCATTCTTCATATGTACCCAATTCATTCAGAGAAACTGAGGGTCTGACCTCTTGCAATGCATTCTCAAAATCCTACATAAGAAGCAAATGACCTCAAATGATTAAGGTGCTAAAAATTTCACCTTGTTGACGTGAGTGCATTCTAGTGAAGAATCGCATGTCATCACCTGAAGAGTTACTGGCCGCATATCCTCTTTCTTTAGCTTTGTGATTTCTATGCCTTGTTTCAGAGCCTCTCTAAGAGGACCCATTGATGCATCTTTCACTAGGTTTTTCATATCCGATCCTGAGTAGCCTGGAAAGAAAAGGTACCGAGCAAGGCATTTTCAAAGGTTAGCTAAAATAAAACGAAGCAACTAGACAACTAAGAGTGTAATAAATCAAACTATTCAAGTTCGGTTAGATAATTACTCAAATTTGATTTGTTTGTTTCCTAGTAAAGCATAAATTATTCAAGTAAGAGTAAAGTAAGTTTAAATATCTTCATATCTGACTCGAGAAACTTACGAATTTAATCGAATTTTTTTAATATATATTTTTAATATTTGATTATCAATTTACCATTTTATTCTCGTAATATATGACTAAAAAATAATAAGTCGAACCTATTGAATCGAGTTCAAGTTTATCGAATTAAGCTTGATTAATTCAAGTATCTGTCGAGTTGAGCTTAAACTTAAAAACTAAGCTTGATCGAGCTCAAGTCGTGCTTCAAATCTTGAGCTTTTGTGCTGAGTCGAACTCAAGTATAATATTAGATCATCTTGACTAGACTCGATTGTACTCTTAATTGACAACCAAAGCATACAAAAACTAACCTTCAGTTAACTTGCATATGGCACCAATATCCTGTTCTGAAAGCTTGAACAGTCCATCCTTCTCGAGGAGATTACGTACTATCCAGGCTCTTGCTTCTTCATCACCAGTGAAAGCAAGTCAGAAGCAAATTCTTTGGCACAAATGGCTAGAATTAGATTAGAAAAGAAATGTAAGTTGCACCTGATGAAGGAAGGGGAATATAGAGTCTTTTGGTTAGTCTTCTCCGTGCTGCTTCATCAAGTTCTTGAGGCCTATTGGTTGCTCCTGCATATAGAATACAGAGATGTCAATGCAATTGCTGACTTGACTCACAATACTGGAAGAGATTGAGGTAAAATCAAACTCTTTAAAATATCAAACGTAACTTTGGATAAGAGATTATATTTCATTCTTACAGATGCAAGGATAATTATCACATAGTGAACTAGTTCTCTACTTACTCAGAAAGAATTAAGGATTTAACATTAACGCATATTGTAAAGGACCAGAGGTTGCAACACTCTCATTTCCTACCGGAGGTCTCCTCAATGAAACCTTTTTTTTTTTTGACATATATATATATAATATATATATATATATGTGTGCGCGCGCGCGTGTGTGTATACACATTTACACACACACATATATGAACTCATGCATTCAAAAATACCTATGAGAAGAATCTGCTCACTGCCACTATCAAAGCCTTCCATTTCAATAAGGAACTGAGTCTTCAGTCTTCTACTTGATTCATGCTCACCTTCTGACTTACGCTGTAACCACGTAAAAACCCTTTAGCAGAACTTCCTATAGACTGGTAATGAAGATTATTATGATTTAAGAGTCTGCTAATTATAATGATTTAAAAGTAGTGTGTAAATTACATGGATGTGAAGCATTTCCTAGTTAAAACAGAATTCATGACAAATCAAAACTTAATTAATAATCAGAATAAAATGTCCTTCTCTTGTGGTGAATAACAACATAGATGATGGCAAAAAGCAAATGATTAAATTCATCATCCAGTTTTGACCAAATCTTCAATCATTTCAGTATGCCATTCAATGGTGGCTTTGATAGTGATTCAAGTTAGTCTTCGAGAGCCATAAGATTTATGTTACCTGAGATAGAAGTGAATCAATTTCATCAACAAAAATTACAGCCGGCTGACGACAACTGGCCACCCCAAAAAGCGCCCTCACTAGCTTTTCACCCTCTCCAATCTACAGTCACCAGTTGGAATGTTACCTATTATAGTTGATTCAATATAATATCTAGGAGAAAGAATAAAAGCAAGTGGTAACTTCTGGAAATGAAATGTTAGGACCAACCAAAGAGATTTTAATCCAAGTGCTTCCTGTCAATCTCAGAGCTATGTTAAAGGTGCCTATATATTGGATAGGCCTTCCAGCATTTCAAAAACACACATGCAAAGTATCATACAGGCAAACAGAGGGAGACATACCCACTTGCTTGTCAATGAACTAGCAGAGATGTAGAAAAAGGTGGCTTTTGCTTCTCCAGCTATAGCTTTCCCAATCATTGTTTTGCCTGTTCCCTGTAGTATAGTAGGCACCCACAGAAATCATAAGCACATGAAGGTACTATTAGCAATAATTTCTTCAATTTATAGAGTATAATAGAATACTTACTGGGGGGCCAAAGAGAAGAAGACCTTTTCCGGGAGAGCGACAGCCTCTAAATATGTCAGGACGTAATAAAGGCCATATGACCATCTCTGTCACACATTTTTTGGCATGCTCCAAGCCAGCTGCAGCAGTTTTAAGCAGAAATTGTGAATTACAAAAACAATTGTAGATAAGCATATAGCTGACAAAACTGAAACCTAGACGGAAGTTCCATGTATGTTATAATACCAATATCATCCCACCGAACATTTGGGTCTCGATCCATAATCTCATTGCTGACATGCTCAACAAGGCGAGGTTCCAAATTCCTCAATTTTTCGGGAAGTTCACCATCAGGACCACACAGCATTTCCAAACTGGTTGAAAAACCATTAAAAATAAGTGAAGACACAAATACAAACATCAGACACCTCAATTATGCTGTTCAACATAAAACTTGCAAATACATCCTGGTTAAACAAGATAAAAATACTTCGTAAAATCAGTTTAAATGCCTAAGAAGGCATTGAAATCATTTTTCTGCAAGAGCAAGGTAAGAAATTCTTTAGTCAACAGAAATCCAAATGGCTGAATCTCTTTCCAGAGACAAGACATGGAAGATGTAATACATAATCCACGATGATAAGTTGGCATTGAACAAGGATATAGTTCAAATTACATTCTTTTCTTTGAAGAATTTACATTACTCACCATGTCCTTGTTGAGTCATCTAATGCATCATCACCCTTTCCACCAATTCGTGATGTCACATTTCCAACATTGCCACCATTAGATTTAATCGGAGGAACAAAATTACCACGAACTCCACGGCGAGAAAAACCATAGGATTTTGCGCCATAACCTCTAGAATTGAAATTGGTATCACTCTGTGGGGAGACAGAAGCACTAGGAGAACCACCTAGCCCTCGTTTTTGTCTCACATCCATTACCTACAACAAAGGGACTAAATGTAAGGAGATAATGTAAGAAAACGTAAAACAAATGGTCTCACTACCAAATACTTCAGACAAAGTACTAGAACAGTTGGCAGTTTCCATGCCAAAACCCTGATTTTTTGTATCATACCAGTTTTTCTCTAGCCGTTACAAATCCATTCCCCGAAACGTCAGCATTAGCTTCTTCATTGCTTGATGGTGACCTTGCATGGTCAGTTCTGGGGCTGCTGATTTCTATGTGTGAACGCTTTGTCCTTGAGGTATTGCCAAAACCTTTATCTTCCTCTTCAACTTTGGAAAGGGTTGAAACACCATGTCCCCTAGGAAGGTTGTGAGAAATGTGACCCTTCTCCACTTTAACGCAATCTTTGGAACTGCTAGTTTTGGAGTCCAAAGAGCTTTTGTATGAACAATTACTTGTCCTTGTAATCTTGTTTCCATACAAAGATTCCAACTTTGCCTGTGTCATAACTTTAGACGGCTTGCTAATCGACTTATCTTGCCTCTCTCGTTGGCCTCCCTGAGACACAACCAGAGCTCAGGTTATTAAAAAAAAAACTTGCAATATACGATCTTTTGGTTCAGCAAGGAACTGCGAATTCTGAATCCATACCAATTCACTTAGAGCATTTCCCTTAGATTGCTGAAGCAGTGCACAAAAATACTTTGATTGCTTCAGTTCATCAATGTTGATACCTCCTTTAGTTCTAAAAACACAACCAGGAGCCCTGCCTGCCTGTTCAAATGCTCGGCTGAAATATACAATTCGTAACACACTTTATCAACATCAAAGATAAAGATTTAAATGCCTAACACTAGTAGTAAAACCAAAAAAATCCTAATAATAAACAATATCAAGATTCAATCACAAATTTCATGGAAAAGAAAAGCTCTAATTGCAAAAATTATCCAAGAAAATAAGCAAATCACAATTTGAATTTATTAAACTGAAAAAAAAAAGTAAAAATCCTAAAGTTTAATTTATGATATAAACATATACCGATCGGATTCTTGAACGAGGGCACGGCGAGCTGAGTCAAGCTTAGAGACAGCTTCGTCACGGATGGGACGAGTGAAGGCCTCATCGACTTCACTGTGAGAGTGAGAATCGAGGAAGCCGAGAAGTCGAAGGGAGAGGACCTGAGCCGCTGCGAAATCCTGCTTCTCGAGGCAGAGCTCGGTGCCGAAGAGCAGCGAATGGAGCCGCTTCAGATTCTGGTCCACTTCTTTTCTCCAACACATTTTCTCTTTCGATTTCGATTCTTCCATTTTTTTTTATCCTTTCACGATTTTTGCAAAGAAGAAGAAGAGTTTAATTTTGGCTTTCCCGCCAGTTTCTTGCTTTGGCTCGCTTTAAATGGAGAAATGACACTGATATTGGGCTAAATTACAGTATAGCCCACTCTTCAATGGTCCATGCGTTGGCCCAACATTTTTTATTTCTTTCTTAAAAAGTGGGAAAAAAAGAAAGGATAAATTAAAAGGTTAATTATTCCGTATATCGTTAGTAGATTTTTTTTATTTTACAAGTGATATTAAAATTATGATATATGTTTTATAAAAATATTAAAATGATAAAAATAAATAAAATTGAATATGTGTCATGATCCTAATTTTTCACTAACGGTCTATTAAATAATTATCCAAAATAAAAAATAGAAAAAATCTATTTTTTTACCCTCAACATTTTTGCCTAATAACAACTTCTCTTAAGTAAATGGGCAAAAAAATTTTGCGTCAAGGATAAATTAGGTAAAAAAATTGTTTTCGCTTGGCTATGATAATAATTAATAAGTAGATTTGATAATTCAAAATTTTTTAAACACTAAAAAAATACGAAAATTTAGTGTCAAAATTTTTTTCAATATGCCTAACACAACCATTTTTATAAACATTTACTATGTTCATATATCATTTTTATCAAAATTTAATTTGTGTTATTTTCATATCATTTTTGTGTCATGTTTAAAACAGATGTGCTAAAAAGCAATCAAGTAGAACAAAAACTTAAAATCCAAAATTTTATTAATAATTAAAAAGTGAGAGTTGACATCGCTTAAACTAGAATCAAAATTACAATTACTTGATTTCAAACTCAAATCTTACACGGTCACAACTCTCTTAATTACTAGACCAAAAAATTATTAACATATAATTTCAAACCTAGTCTAATTGTTCATGTAATTCTTTTAAGAAATAATTTTAAGTAAATCTGAGAGTTGAATTCCAACACCCTGTTCGGCCAGTCCTGGATTGCGGCCTTTTTTATAATTGAATAAATAAATAAGCAAGCAAGAAACTGGCTAATTTTCTGGTTAACAGATCTACATTTACCATTGCATTTCCATGATATAAACCAAGAGGAAACAGTAGAGTCAAACCAAGAAAGCAGTCAGGAGTCTACCATTTATAAGTTACAAATTGCACAAAATAAAAACTATCTTGCTAATTTCTATCCTTTTTATTAGGTTTGATGATAATTATGCCTAAACAAACTGCTTCCTGTTCTACATCCCTCTCAATCCTCTCATCCAATAACATTGCAATTCTAAGTAACCTCCGTTGAAGAAACGGTCTACAGTTGGTACATGATTCGGGTCAATGATAAACGTTGCTGGTTCATCGGTAGCTTCGGAACCATGATTCATGTGCTTCCTGGAGCATCACTTCCAGCTGCTGGCTTGCGATTAAGATATCGGATAACAGCATCTTCAACCCTGTTAGAATCACCAAAACAGAACTTGATTATGTCTTCATACTTCATGAATTCTATTATCATCATTGCTATCATTAGGTTTTCTATATGCAACTTATTTACAGAAACCAAGTCAGTTTAATCCAAGAACAAAACTGCTCTTGAATAATAGTATTACTCACCACTCAGTGATTAGAGGGAAGATTTGGTAAATAGTTATGACAAGGCACACATAGCAATAAGGTTGAAGGGTCAATGGAAGACTGAGGTTTCTACCAAAATCAATCACAATTCAAGATACTATCAGAAGCAATGGCTGCATGTTTAAAGTGACAGGGTAGGGTTCCAAACCTGAGGCAAATGATCCAAAAATCACCATGAATAACTGCAATTAACAGAAAAATGAGCTTACCATGGTTGGTTAAAGAAATCTGATCGCCGCTCTTTTTCAGCACTTCGACTAGCTTCTCCTGCTACCAATTTCAAATCCCGGCTCTGCGACTCGATTAAAGCATTAATAAATTCCACTGGTGACTGACTGAATCCTAGAAAGAATGCACGCCTTCTTCGGTGCTCGTGAATTTTCCTTATGGCAGCACATATTGCTTCATCACAAGCTTCAATCTCTTTGCTTTTCTCTGCATTTGCCAACAGAGCAGACAATTCCCTCTGTATAGGAAAGGGCACATCAACTAACACATCATAGCATGCAGTTCCAGCAGGTGTATTCCCAGTAAGCTTGATTTTATGCTCCAAATGTATAGGGGGTGGTGGAGACAAATGCTGTGATATCTTCTGGGAAACCATGGTAAATTTCACTTTGTCTTCCCCAAAAACTTTCTGAAGTTGTGCATCACAATTAAAGAAAGAAGGATCATTTGGGTTCTGAAGTTTTCTAGCCTTCACATAATGCCAAATTGCAGCAATAATTCTGGGGCGTGTATCAACCTCAATACCAAGAACTTCCATTAAAGCTGATGAAAGCTTGAACTTCTCAGGTACATAATTCATTTCCAACCGTATATTCACAGTGAATTCCTTATCCCCTTTTCTCTTCACCTCGAAACCTTCATGAGGCGCAGGTGATCGAGCATGCTCCCATATAATGATATGATTATCCGGATATAGTCTCTGGTCCAAGGAAATTGTCACTCTCTTGAAAAAAGATGAAAACTTTGGATACAAGGGGTTTGTCTTTTGAACAAACCCAGGCTGATCTGGATCTACCCCATCTTCCAAGATCCTCCCAATAATCTTAAGGGTCCAAGTAGCAGGCTCTGCATTAGGCTTCTTTGGAATTGTCTTAATCTGATTAGCAAAGGTGTTGAAAACATATATTCGAAGTGTTTTCTGAACACAAGGTGGGTTCTTAAGTGCTTCCTGAATATCAACTTTTTTCCGAGCTAATGCAGCATCAACACGTGCCTCAAACTCAAGAAGCTGGGTATACAAAGAAGATTCAGGAAGAATCGCTGCCACTCTTTCCTGCAGCTGTTTGTCAGGAAGCTTCTGCTTCTTTCTACGCGCGGCGGGTGTAAGTTCCATTGGTCTCAAAGGGGACATTGTGTTTGTCATAGGAACACCAGGAGGGCGCACAGGGGGCTTTTGAAGGATTCTCTTTGCACTTGTGCTGCCAGGAGTAGACATGGACGGTGAAGATGAACCTATGTTCCCAATGCCAGCATTCTGAGCCTGGTTAAGGGACAAACCTTGAGATTGTAGGTGTGCTTGGAATTGGGCATGAGCTACCTGCGCCTGAGCTTGAGCGTGAGCCTGAGCTTTTGACTGAGCCTGAGCAAGGGCCTGGGCTTGGGATAGCTGATACTGAGCTAAACCAGCAGTGAGTTGTGCCTGTGCCTGTGCCTGTGCCTGTGCTTGTGCTTGAGAGAATGCAGGGTTTCCAGCCATTGATGGAGCTACCATCCCCGCATTACCAAAGGGCGAGGAAGACGCCCCAAGGCTCTTTGGGGGGTTATTGTTGTTCACAGACATCACTAATCCGATTCACCGGGAAAGTATCAAACACCCACCAAATCTGAAGCATTCAGAGCAAAGTAAATTCCAAGCTATCTCAGCAGATACCCACTAGCCAAAAACACCCAAAGAAGCAAAATTTCCCGTCAAAATCGAACCTTTAGAAGCAGAACCCTAAAGGGTACCTACACCTCAAAAAGCCCTAATTTTGCAAGCTCCCAAAGACGCTGAATTCGAACCAAATCTTACACAAAAAAGCAGCTTCAAATACGCAATAATGGCCAAATGAAGGGAAGCTAAAGATGGAAAGTGCAAGAAACGAAAAATTCGAATTACACTACTAGATTAAGGTGTATAGTTGTAATTAAAAGAGAGAATTATGAATGAAAGAAAACATAATATTTGAAAAATATTGCAAGTCTTACGAAAGATTGAAGATTTTAAACGTTTTGCCTTTTGCTGTTTTGACTTAATCCTCCAGCGAAGAAAGACTAGCAGCTACAGAGAGAAAGAAAGACTTCGCAGCTTCTGTTCGCTACCCTTCCGTCTCTCATTCCTTCTTTTTCTCTCTCCAGTTTAGTTGTCCACCATTACCAAGCATCAAACCCCCGACCCGGACCGGATCCAACTGGGCTGCTGCAATCTTACGGATCGGGTTAGTTACCGCATCGAAAAACCGATCCAGTCCCTTTTTTTTTTCTTTTAAGTAGAAAGTCCGCACCTTGTTTATTGGGATTAAGAGCCAGCTAAATAGAGTAGGTTAAGTAAATGAGTTTAATTTATACTAGTTTTAAACTTGTGTGATGTATAAAAATATATTAATTAAATAATAAAGTTATTAATAATATATAATTTTTGGAAGCTTCATAATATAAATTATTAAATTAATAAAAAAGACAACATATGTAAATTTAATATTTTATTTGAAATTTGTATATTACAATATAGTAATATAAAAAAGTCATATATTAGATATAATTATATAAATTTTGCAAAAAATAAATCAAACTCATATTATAATTTATTGAATGAAAATAATATATAAAAAAATTTAACATGTTTTTTATTTGAATAGATTAAAATTTTTCTCGTCTTAAAACCAATCTTGTTTACAAATTTTTTTAAATAAAGATTCTTCTATGAATTCTTATTAAGTTGGAGTGGTAGTAAATAATTCTTGAGTATTTATTACTATCTTTAAATGATGTATCACCTTACTTGATGATCTAATAGATTTCACAGATGAAATAAAAGACATGAATAAAATGCTATTATGTAATTTAATTTTTAGTTGTAACATCTATTATATGAAAATATAACAAAGACCATCATATTATATAAATGTATATATACTTGTATCAATAATTTTCGACATTTAAGTTTATGATCAAAATGATACACTTTAGACATGATAAATTCAATAATCTCTATTTTCCTAATTCATATTCATAGACATATCATTAAATTAAATTGAATATTGGATGATATTAAAATAATTGTTAACTAATCAATACTTTAAGAGAAATTTCATATATATTGTCAACATCTTTATTAATTAAATTCTTAGCTTCCTGAAAAGTACAAATGTCGCTTTTCTAGAACCATCAAATGTCTCAACATTCAATTTGTATATATAAAATATACAAAATACTTCAATTAAGTTATATGTATTAAAATTATAAAATGCTTTTATCATCATCATTGCATAATTTCGGTTTAATGTTTTAAATAAAGTAAATATAATTATTATTTATCTTAGAGTTGGATTAGGGACATTAACATTATATGAGAAACAATGAAATTTTTCATCAATTTCAAATAGTTTTGTTGCGCCCACATGACATATAATATCAACCAAAGGTTGTATCAACTTAATTTTGTGATAGTTACTCTATTGGTGAAAGATTTTTCCTATATAATAAAACACAAATATAAAAATAGTTAATAACAATATATATGCTGAATCAGATATATTTTAAAATTATGTTGCTATATATTTTATCATTGAAAAAATATATTAATCTAATACCTTGAATAATGTCTTTGTAACCAATTCTTTAATCTCCAACATAGGTGTTCTATTTATAAACATTGCAACCTCATTTGATACTACTATTTTAGGTGATGTACATTGAAATTCGATACCAGAATCTCAATTACATAATCTAAACACAAAAAGTAGAATTTTCATTTTTTATCTCTTAAAATCCATAAATACTAAGCATTGATGAAACGAATGAATGATTACATTCAATTTATATAATAAAAAAAAGAAAATTAAAAATTTTATTATAGATAGATATAGATATTACCTTTTAGAAAATCATCAAAAAAAAAAGATATTACCTTTTAGACAATTAAAAAAAATTAATTGATAAAAGTTGTAGATATATATTTTATTTTTTATAAAGTTGTAGGTATATACTTTATATTTTGTAATATTAATGTGAAAAAAGGAATAATTACATATTATTTATTAATTAAAAATATTAAAATATTTAAAAATTAAAGAATGATGTTTTCGTTTGAAAAATCATAAAAAAAGTAATGGTAACCATTAAGTGTAACATATTGTTATATAATTGCATGTTTTATATTACATTATCCATATTGATTTTAATGTGTGTGTGTGTATATATAAATGTTATCTTTTATAAAATAAAAAAATAATTGATAAAAAAAGTATGGATATAGATTTTATATTTGTAATCTTAATGTCTGAAGAGATAAATAATATGTTATTTTTATTTAATTTTAATCTATATATAAATATAAATGTTTATAATTAAAAAATTAAAATAGATAATTGATTTAAAAATATAATTGATTTATTATGCATTTTTAATATATATACATAGAGAGAGAGATTTTTATCTTTTTGAAATTTTAAAAATGATAATTATTATTTTAGTAGAATAAATGCCACATGTTAAACTTTTAGACAATCCACATAAGAGTTTTACTTTGAATCAATTGCTGTGACTTTATATATATATATATATATATATATATATATAATATATATATAAAAGATTAGGATGATTTAAAAAAAATGAATTTTAGATATTAATAAAATAATGATACTTCATAATTTTTTAAAAATATTTAATAATTATTTTACACTTATTCTCACCCAATCAACCTTAATTAAATTAATTTATTCAAGAATAAACCCTTATTAAATCAATTTACTTACATTTTTAATTCAGATTAATAAAAAAAATTAAAAACTCACATAATTAACAAAGAACTATTAACCTCTAATAAAAAAAATTAATTTTTATGGCCATGAATTTGGTCTGAAAAACAAGTATACTAGAGTTGTATAGTACTATTCGTTTCTCATCAATGTGTTATTTTCAAAGTGATCGTTAAAAAGAGCAAGATTGCAATCAAATTCGTATAAAATTGTACAAATCATAGCTTCAATGTGGATCACGACATCGCGATCTATTCATCGAACGTTTTTGTTTATTTATGTTCATGTCCGTCGTCGTCGTCAAGGAATTCTTGTTGCAATAGTCTACGGCAGAAAAAGGCAAAGCAAACCATTTTTGTTTCTCGTTATATGTACTGATCAAGCAAAGGGTGATTGATGGATGCAGCTTGGACTTTTTGGATAAAAAAGTTATGATGATGAAAAACAGGAAGCTCTTAATGGCTGTTATAGTCTCAAAAGCTATCAGATTAAAGATCCTAAGGTCAGGCCAGACAAATTCCAAGATAAAAGCTACATCAGAGTCCACTTGCAATAGTAACTTGACCATCTCTCATGTGACGACTGATAAAGTGGTAGCTATTCTCTCTTCTATTGGTTCGATCGTAGTTTGATTACGGATTAGTCGAAATTTAAAATAACTTTTGGATATCAAAAGGTTTCAACAAAAAAAAGATGATAACTACTTGACCGTCAGTCAAGCCACTCGATTCCTGCTAACCATTTAATCACGACATAAAATTTTATAAGGAAGAGACACGATAGATCAACACCATCCCATTATCTCCTAAGCAAGTGTATAAAGGATAAGACTCATGAAATAAGACACAATTTGAACTTCTTCCTTCCATTCCGGGCACATTCTTTTATCTTTTTTATTTATTAAAGATTTCATACTAACTCTTATTTTTACTTTTTGGCAATAGATTTCATATTAACTTGAGTGTTGGAAATCACAACTCCGATGCCTCACTTCATAACTCTTTCTTTATAAAGTACATATATAGCACTCGTTCGAGATGATTGAAAATTTCACGATAAGGACACCAACAATGACATTTATTTATGATAAATTACAGGAGCATAATATATGGTGAAAACAATCTAGGTTTGCAGGGAGCCAACAGTTTGGAAAATGTTTTTCACCAATATTTAAATATGTCCTAATCTTAAAGTTTCTATACGAAGCAAGCTAGCAACATACCAAAATTTCGTTAACCAAAAAAAAAAAAAACCAAAATTTCAAACTATAGGTTGGACAAATTGCGGGTGATAACTGATGTGCGGCGACTCGACCATGGAAGGGTTTGCTTTTGGGTTGTACGAACGCCGTCGCGCGTGCAAGGGTCTCTTCTTGGATTTTACGAACGACATCGCGCGTAAAATAAGAGAGAAATTTTGGTATAAATGTAAATTTTTTTCTCTTTTCATTATTTGAGAGTTACGGATTCAATTTTTTTTGTTAGTACCAAAAAAAAAAGATATCACCTCTCTTTGAATTTAATAACGTAAATTTTTGTGCACTAAATTAGTATTATTTTACACAAAAAATAAATGAAAATTTTGATGTTAAACAGGTAACTTACTTTTGTCTTTGTCAAACCTTTTAATCTCCAAGCCTAAAGTAAGTGCAAAAATCAAACCACAACCCGATATTATCAATTCAGGCTTTCTCTTTCACTTGTAGCATCACTTTGAAAGTAACATATGGCAACACATTCTTCATTAATGGCAATTGTTTGGTCATCGTATGAATCATTTGACTAACACTTGAAATTCTTAAAAGTCAAACAGGAATCAAGTATTAAAAAAATGAGAGCCTCAAAGGGAAGGATGATTAAATCTGCAACCTCCCAACCATCATAACGTGTTTAGTTTCTCCTTCCCTCGAAAGTCCTAGCCCTTGTTATCATTTCACTATCCTTTGGAACATTAACCGATTTGAGCATTGAAATACGCATAGAAAAACTTCCTTCTGGCGCATCCTCGTCAACACTTGAGGTAATCAACATATCTATGCTTTTCATTTCCAAACAATTGAATTTGCATTTATTTATGTATCCAACAGGAAAAATCACCTGTTATAAGAAAATAACTTCGAAGAAAAGGAAAATTAAACAGATTGAGATTTTAAACAGAAAAACCTGCAAACTCTAAACCCAGAAATGAGGAAACTCAAACTGGAAGGGAAAGCAAAATTTGTTCAGAAAAATATATCAAGAGCAGTATTATATTCCCTATGAGAACGAAAAGATCTGGCTGGAACGACCCAGGATTCACAGCAAAATAAACAGTTGAAATATACCAATAAAAAACTTGTTGAAAGGGCTGAATACCAATTCACAGCAAACTCACCGATTAGGATAAAATAGCCGGATAGTTAGTTCCATGGCCTGTTGAAAGGGCTGAATTTTACCGGCCGACGAACCGGTATTAGAGTTGGATCCATTGAAGTATCAAGGAATATGCGGAGAAAAGCAGGTCAACTAGGAGTACAACGACTTTGGCGTGAGAAAGACAAAAAACCAAGTATTTTATAAGGGGCTTTACCCTAATCAAATCAAGACGAAACAATGAATCATCTGTGAACGTAAGAAAAAAGAGACAAAAGTATAGCTAGGCATGAACACACAGTATAACTCTTATTATATGATAAATGAGAACATACGAAAAGCACAAAGTAATCCGAACTCAAAAGATAAAAGATAATTAAGCACACAACTATAATATTATTACTTTACGACTACAGCCTTCTCCATATTTCAATGCAGCAAAAACCCTCAAAACGAAATGTGACTCATTCAGCAGAGTTTATGACTTTAGGTTACTCTGACCCTCGATCCCTTCAGCGTTGGAAAGCTCCAGTACCACAGTTTCAGCAGCTCTGTTTAGGACTGCTGTTCTAGCTCTCTTTGATCTCGTGTCCATCTATGGGCGGCGCCAAAGTTAAATCTAAATTCATGATTTCTCCCGCATATGGAGTGGGTAATCCCAACGTCAAATCCAAGTTAAGCCTTTCAGTATGACCCTTCTGATATGCATCTCCAACAGCTTGATTTGTGCCATGGGCCATTGCACCATCCTCAGCGAGAGCAAAAAAGTTGGTTTCTCTCTCTTCATTGGTCATAGAGTATGAGCGGAGTGGTGGTTCACCTATGTAAACACTCTTTGTAATGCCAAAGAACTTCATCATACTCTCCTCTTCAGTCTTGAAGTGAGCTTTGTTAGTCGCTTCAGCACTCACATGAGTCACATCACTACCAAATATCCTGCTGGCTGGTTTGGCAATAACATGATCAACGAAAGGGACCGGCGCATCAGACGCGACATCGGCAAGCTCCGTGATAGCTCGCTCCTGTTTGATCGGTGCATCAGCCTTAGGCACGTTTTGAAAGTTGAAAGCCTTCGTGCGGCTTGTGCCAGTGGTTTCATCAACTTCATGACTGAGAGAGAAAGGAGGACAAAGACCCCCCGAAGGCCTGGTTGGCTTCTCCACTTGAACCCTATAGTGGAAAGAGTCCGCTTCATCTTGCACTTTGAACAGCCTGAGTTCGTCACCGACATCAAAGTTGTTGCAAACAACAAATTTTCTCCATCCACTGGAGAAAACCGGTTTTTTGTGCCCCCTTTTGCGGATAGTGCAGATAATTGGCCACATCCTTGTCCCATACATAAGGGGAATTGTGACTGCATGGCTTCCATTAAAATCTGGCAGTGAAGGCAGGATTGTTGCTGGGATTGCCAATCTCTTGTTGATGTCAGTGTCAGTGAGTAACTTTGAGAAGATCTTTATGGGTTGTGCCATGGTGACTGTTGGGTAAAGGCTGTCTGAAAATTTTAGTGCTATACTAGGATAAGATGAGCCAATTGTGCAAGGAAACCTTTAGAAATAAGCTGAGATATATGCACGATAATATCGATATATGCAGTCCATCACTACTTTAAAAAATTCACTTGCTATATCCGACTTGACTTGCGGGATAGTAGGGCTTGGGGTCTATAATGGATAGCAAATCGCTTTCCAATTTCATTTAGAATAAGAAAAACTGAACAAAGGTTAGGCTTCCATGTTAATAAAATGGTTTTCTTCTCATCAATAAGCATGAATGGGGCCCAACTAACGATCCGCGTGTGAAAGTAAAAGTTTAGATTTAAAAAGGAATTGGCATTTGGTCAGCCGCCAGGCCTATCACCAACCTTCAACAGTCCTTTTTTTTTTTTAATTCTTGGCAAAAAAATTTTGTCCATCTTCATTAAGATTTTAGGTTCCAAATGCTGCCACCAATTACAACTCAGTAGGGCCGTAAATGAACTGAATACGAACGAACGTATTGATATTTTTATTCGTTCATTTGTTTTTTAGTGCCGTTCGTGTTCATTCATGTTCATTATAGAGTGCGTTCGTATTCGTTTGTTTGTTTGGTAGAAATTGTTCGTTAATGTTCGCAAACAGTTCGTGAATATGTAAACGAACGCGTTCGCGAATATGTAAACGAATGTGTTGATGAACGCGTTCGCGAACACGTAGATGAATGCATTTGCGAACACATGTTCATGACACAAGCATTCATAAGAACAAACTAAATATTAAATATTAAAAATCTTACATAAAGATTAAATTTCACATGCAAATTAAAATCATCTAATACAAAATCTTAAATATAACTTAAGTCAACAATGTTTTATTAAAATTGATAATTACTATTTTAAGTACAATTTATATTATACACATATACATATATTAAAGTATCATATATATGTGTGTATACACAAATATGCGTAACATATATATATATATATGTAAATGGTCAATGGATAAGATCATATGAATGAAATCTTAGCTTATTATGAGACTTTTATTAATTTTATTTCAGCATATTAAGTTTAAAATTAAAAAAAATAATTATTTTAAGTATAATTAACTAATTTAATTTTATAATTATTTTATAATTATATTTTATTAATTTTTTACACCAACAAAGTTATATTGTATAAATATATTTAAAAATTAGGTACTAATTTTTTAGGTTAATGTCTTAAAAATATGATATATATATATATTATATAACTTATATAATATAAGTAATTTTAATATTTTAATAAATAACGAATGAACAATAAACGAACGAATAATAAATGACATTTTAAAAGAACGAACAATAAATGAATATAAACAAACAAACAATAAATGACACTTTAAACGAACAAACAATAAACGAACATAAACGAGTCTATTTGCGAACAAAAACGAACGAACTATACCTTTGTTCATGTTTGGTTCGTTTAACAAACGAACACTAAAATGTTGTTCATGTTCGTTCGTTAAACTTAATAAACGAATATAAACAAACAGAAACTGAACGAATTCATGAACGTTTCGTCGAACATTCTGTTCGTTTATACTCCTACAACTTAGTAACCAATGCTCAAGCTGATTTCAGGACAATGGCACAACTGCCCCTTTCTGCTTCGTGAATTAGAAAGGAAAAGACTATTTCTTGGAAGTTTTGGGGCCAAATTTGTAAATTAAACATTCTCCAATGCCCCTATTTTGCGAGAGCTGCTAAATATACTCCCGTTTTTACTCTTCATACCCCATTTTACTCAGCAATGAACAGTGATCAATGAAGAGAAATGGGGTATAAAGAGCAAAAATGTGGGTATATATAGAAATTCTCCTCTTTTGCACGTTATCTCACCGCCTTGACAGGCGGCTGTTGTATACGATTTCTTAATTTGCTTAATACGTTCGGGCTTTGATCATATTTGTACCGCATTATCAACATTTTAAAGTTGCGTTTGGATGAAAAATTTTAAAATTTTGAGGCATTTTAAAATAAAAACATTTCAAAATATCTCATTTTAAGATATTAATATTTTTAATTAACTTGTTTGGGTCAATAATATTTAAAAAAAAATTTGAATATTAGAATTTGATTAAATAAAAATTAATTATAAAAGAAAAATAATAATATTATATATTAGAAAAAAAATCAAATAAAATATGCAATATAGATATCATTAAATTTGTAAAAATATATAGATGTTATTAATAATATAAAAAAATAAAAATATATATTATATTTAAATAAAATAATATGTTTTCATTTTTAACTTTATATTTAATAGTGGGCATGTCTAATGAAGTAAAGAAGAGTGGAGGGAGTTTTAAAAAACCACCTCTTTAGATAGATTTTCAAAACGGAATTTGAGCATCTTAAATTCTCTTTTGAATTCCCTTTTAAATTTTGAAATTCTTCAAAATTTTTTACCAAACAAAAAAATTTGATTTTAGACTTTTAAATATCCTTATTGAAATGAATTCCCTCCTTGAAATCCCTCATCCAAACACACCCTAAACGTTCAACTAATCACGGATGAAAAGCAATATAAACCTGCCTATGGAATATACATGTAATAACTGTATTAGCCTTAAACCAAAAAAAAATAACTGTAGCCTGTTTTCAACTATTCAAACGTTGGTGTCTCTAATGCAATCCAATAGACGAGATAATCAAATGATTTTAGATTATTCATTAGATTGTATAATAGATTCGAATTATTTTAAATTTAAAAATTAAATTAATTTTTAATAAGTACTTAGATTAGATTGAAAGAATTTCAGTCATTGATTAATTTTCTAACCAAATCAATTTAGGTCAAATTTGAATTTAAGCAGATTTGATGGTTTTTGAGAGTGGCGTTAATGTCACTACCAGCGCTAAATAAATATATGACTCTGTGATTAGGTTGTTCTACTAGTTGATTAATCCGATATGCTAACACGCACACATAATAAGTACCATGGACTTTCGGGAATGTTGGGACTTTATTGCTTAGGGCATGATTAGCATGATTTTTGACAACTCCCATGGAAAACCACAACAAAGATTAAAGATTGCGAGTAGTGATTACCTTATTGGTCAAGTAAAAAAGGTTACTAGGTGCTTGAAACTTGACTAATTAAATCAGTGATCCCCAAAGTAGCCTTTTCTTTTTAAGAAATTCACTTGCTAAATCCCATAAATGATGAAAGAGTTTGGCGGTCTACATGTCAGTAAATTAAATGAAGTTTTGGCAAAAGCTTGTTCATCATCTTCTTTAAGAAACTATAGTTTACTTTTATCATATAAAGAGAAGATTCTTTGGTCTCATCTCATCGTAGATGATAATATATAGCGCAAATTCAATACAGACAGACAGGCCTTGTCAACCATTTACCTGGAGGTCGTCCATGTCAAATGCGGCCAATTAGTTTCTCCTTCGCAAGTTCACGAGTTAACAGCCTTGGCCCCTTGCATGAATCCGTCGTCTTGCACCAATAGAAACCTGCCAATGCCGTATGCCGATGGTGAACCTAAAACTAAGTACTTGGTGGATTTTGTGTCCATTGTTAATAGAATCCATTAGCTCTCTATTAAGTTTCTAAACAGATCCAAACACTGAAACCCACTCTCTCAGTATTCAATTGGTTTGGACTGCGGCCCAATCTAAAGCTTTAGGAGTTGGGTCCCAACTCCCCATCTAATGCTTTGTCTCCTTCAGCAATGTATATAAGGTCAAATGCATCTAAGATCATGATTCGATTCAGCTGCAGCAATAATTTCCATTATACTCATCAAGTAATTATTGAAATATCTCAATAATATGAATTAATTAAGTATAATTAATATCATATAAATTAAATTGATAGTATATTTTGTATATAATGTGATCATATATATACGAAATATATTTATATCATACACGTATTAATCCGAAACAATATAATACATGATCCAAAATATGAGAGATTTATACTGTTGGTACTAATATGTAAGTGATAGTCCATTGATCACTTGTATTATAGAGTGAAGAAGTGAACAGCAGTAACCTTCTCCCATCTTCTCTCCCTGTTCATCATCCTCTCTCACCATCATCTTCCTCTGTTTTCTCTCAAATCACCATGGACAGATCCAAACCGCAGTGGGTAGGCGTGGGTGGACCTCCGATGATGTCTCCTTCCTCTGGCAGTGGCGGTTAAGGCGGTGGTTGTGGTGAGTTTTTGACTCAACCCACCAAAAGTTAGTTTTTCTCTATTTATTGTGCTAGTGGCTGATTGGTGGATGATTTAATTCCAACAATAATTGCGCTGTAATTCACCATGTTCCACTCCCACTAGCTTAGCCAAGCAAAGCATTATCCTCCAACAATCCCAACGTTATCACTTTTCTGCATAATCAATAGCTCCCAGGTCATATTCTCTGCAACCATGCAAGACTAGGCCGAAGGAATAGATGAATCGTTCCTGAGGATTTGAGGGAGTGACAGAAAGATTTCATTAAAGACGCTGTTAAAATCATTGGTGGTTTTTGCGCCAGTGAAGAGTCTGCAAAAGATGGTTTTACTTTTACACTTGCAGGCTAAGTTTAAGGCTTCCTGAAGGATCCCGGAGACATCTGAGATAACAGAGTGAATCCGTCCAAGGTTAACAGAGCAGCAGTCTGTCTGCCGGTGGTGCTACCGGCGCTAAAGTCGAGACAGCAATCCTGGAGCATCTCAATCTCAGTTTGACTGTGGGTTGTGCAGTGGTCCATGTTCATGATCATGCTATTATCAGCAGCACATCATTTTACAAAACTGATCGAAGGGCCGGTTTTTAATTGGATATGATTCTTAGTCAATCTGTTGGAGATTGATGGGGAGTAGAAAGTGCCAACTAATTTGCCTATAATCTTTTGAAATACCATTGACTTATAATTTTGTTTTTAAATCCAAGAAATGCTCTCCTAGGTTCTTTTAGGCTCTACTTGGTAGTAAGGATGGAAAGGAGTGAGGATGGAATGTTAGTATATCTCCATTAATTATGAAAATAATTGTTTGGTTGACCAATTCCGGATATGGTCCATAATTTCACACTGAATCTCAACTCAATATTTGGCTATTAAAACACGATTTTGTGATGATTAAAACGTGATTTTATGGCCATAATTAGCATGCTCTCATTAGTAATAAAAGGAGAGCTCCTTCCGGTCCCCAAGTACGTGAATCTAAAACACACAAACACCATCTAGTGAGGTTTTGAGTGCTTGGAAGATTTGGAAGGTCTGTGATCGACACAGAGTAGACTGTCAGATTCGGAAATTGCTTCAACAGCAGAGTTACAGAGTGCAATGGCTAGAGGTTAGATCCTGTTGCTTCCGCTTTTATTTGTTTAACATGTTTCATATATGTTTCGAAGCATGTTAGGCTTGTTTCATGAACTAACATTTGGTATCAGAGCCGTAGTTTAGCCTCTGCTTTACTAGAGATCTGTAGAAAGAAGTCATAAAAACCAATTTTGAAACTTTAAGTCTCGGATTTCATGAAACCCATTCTGTTTTCATGTGATTTTGGCTCAAATAATTTAGATATATTGTTGTAAAGCTCTAGGAATGAAAAATACATGAAAAACGGGACTGTTTGAAGGGGTTTATGCCGGATCGGGTCGAAAAGACCCAAAAATTCTGTAAACTACCCGTTCGGGCGAAGGAGAAGATGCGGGTGCGTGCAATGCACGCGCACGACAGTGGGAAACTGGCGCGTGAGATTCACGCGCCAGATGAGGAAACGGGCGCGTGAGATCCACGCGCTCGATGGTTGAAACGGGCGCGTGAACCGCACGCGCCCGTGCCCTGTGTACAGTGCAGCCGCACTGTTAAAAAAAAAAAGGGAAAAGAAAAGAAGGGTTTTGGCCGGGCCACTGTTTTGGGCTTTTATTTTAGTTGACTTGGGCTGTTTTAGTTGGTTTTGAGCCATTTATTTTGGGCTAATTTGTTAATTATTTGGGCCATATGGATTAAATAAAAGGGTTATTTAGTTTATTTAGGCCTTAAGGATTTATTTAATCTGAGTAATTAAAATTATTTAATTTAGGCCAAATAATTATATTTTTTTTGATAGTTTTATATCAAATTTTCAGTTCTGTAATTTTCATAATTTTATGAATAATTGGATTATTTTCACAAAATTAATATAATTATGAAAACTTCTCATTATTTTGGATTTTATGAGGATTTTTCATAAATTTGAAATTTTTATAAAAGCTATAATTTTAAATTGAATAATTTTTGTGAAAATTATCATAAAATTATGATTAAATTATGAAAATTTGATTTGAATGTGTATATGTGCTCATTTTGAATATGTATAATTTTGTTATTTTTATATTAGAAGCACATGTAGCTAAGTTATTCATATTATTTGGAATTAAAATTGCCCTGTGATAATTGCAATTTTTTAAAATATGAATAAGCTTAGAATTTTACCAATATGTCTAAGTGATTTATAATTTATTTAATTAGGGCTTAGCCACAGCAACCTTAATTAAGTAAAATTATTTTTGTAAAATCACATAATTATATGAGACATAAATTGTGATTAGTTATAAGGTTATGATAAATTTTATCCCACATGAATTTTTATTATAATTTTATAACTAATTAGGATAAAATATCAAATTAGTTTCTTAATTTACCCACAGGAATTAGGAAATGATATAATTTGATAGTTTTATCATTATGATATGAATCTATTAGAATTAGAACTTTAGCCCACAGGCAAGTTTTATGTCTAGGATTCATTAATAAAATATGTTTACATTGGTAGACATAATTAAGTTTGCCTCAAAAATTCTAGATACATAAGCATGTTTATTTTCTATATGCAGTGTTTCCTCAGGCTAGTATTAACCTAGAAGTTCCCGAGCTGGATGGAGAGAACTACAAGGTTTGGAAGGAGAGAGTTCTCCTCCAATTAGGGTGCATGGATATAGACTATGCTATAAGGAAAGACGAGCCCGTATTGACAGAGACCAGCACTCCTGCTCAAGTAGCTTTACATGAACGTTGGGAGCGATCCAATCGCCTTAGTGTCATGTATATAAAGACAAAGATATCTGCTGGGATACGTGGTTCAGTCGAACAGCATACCAACGTTAGGACCTTACTGAAGGCCATAGATGATTAATTTGTCACTTCAGACAAAGCGTTGGCCAGCACCCTGATAATGAAGTTCTCATCGATGAGGCTCACCAATGTCAAAGGAGTGCGCGAGCACATAATGGCCATGAGAGATATAGCGGCCCAACTCAAGAAGCTAAAGGTGGAGATGTCTGAGTCTTTTCTTGTGCATTATATATTGAACACTCTACCAAAGCAGTACGGACCATTCAAGATATCCTACAACACACATAAGGATAAGTGGACCATCAATGAATTGATGACCATGTGTGTTCAAGAGGAGGGAAGGCTGCTTATGGAATCGGGTGCAAGTGCATTTTTTGCAAGCCAAGGAAAGACCAAAGATCGAGCCAAGAACAAGGAAAAGGGAAAATCTCTGCCCAAGCTGACATTAAGAAAGAGTCCAAGTGTTTCTTCTGTAAAAAGAAGGGACACATGAAGAAGGACTGTGCTAAGCTTCAGCAGTGGCTCTTTAAGAAAGGTAATCCACTATCATATGTTTGTTTTGAATCAAATATGGTTGAGGTTAATCATAACACATGGTGGATTGATTCTAGATCTACAATTCACATTTCAACTTCCTTATAGGGTATGACAAACCTAAGTAAGCCAGTGGGAAATGAGGAGAGCATCTATTCAGGAAACAAGATGCGCTCGCATGTTGAAGGCGTTGGAACGTGCACTTTAGTTCTTAGGAGTGGTTTTGTTTTGCAATTGGAAAAGACCTTTTATATTCCTAGTTTCTCTAAAAATTTAATTTTTGTTTCTAGGCTGGTACCTTATGGATATTCCTTTCAATTTTCAAATAAATCAGTATTGATATATTTTAAGTCTGATATTGTTGGGAATGGTACCTTATGTGATGGTCTTTTCTCTATTGATTTGCAAAATTACGCTGCTCATAACGCCTTGCATGTTCAAACTGGCACTAAAAGATGTGTTATGAATGAGGACTCCTCCACGTTATGGCACCGGAGATTAGGTCATATCTCCATAAATAGAATTAAGAGATTGGTAAATGACGGAATACTTAGTACTCTCGATTTTACTGATTTCGACACTTGTGTGGATTGCATTAAGGGTAAGCAAACCAACAAGTCTAAGAAAGGTGCCAATAGGAGTTCAACCATATTAGAGATCATACATTCTGACATATGTTGTCCAGACATTGATGCATATGGTCAGAAATACTTCATCACCTTTATTGATGATTACTCGAGGTTTATGTATCTCTACATGCTTCATAACAAGAACGAAGCATTAGACACCTTTAAAATATTTAAGGCTGAAGTAGAGAAACAATGTGGGAAACCCATAAAGATAGTAAGAACTGATAGAGGTGGGGAGTATTACGGTAGATACACTGAAGATGGACAAGCACTTGGACCATTTGCGAAGTTCCTTCAAGAAAATGGGATTGTTGCCCAATATACCATGCCTGGTTCACCGGATCAGAATGGTGTTGCAGAAAGAAGGAACCGAACTTTGATGGAAATGGTGCGTAGTATGCTTAGCAACTCGAAGTTGCCTAAGTCCTTGTGGATTGAAGCTCTTAAAACGGCAGCTTATATATTGAACCGGGTTCCAACCAAGGCTGTTCCAAAGACGCCTTTTGAATTATTCAAAGGTTGGAAACCGAGTTTTCGTCATATGCGCGTTTGGGGATGCCCTTCTGAGATAAAAGTTTACAACCCATAGGAAAAGTGGATCCTAGGACCATAAGTGGGTATTTCATCGGATATGTCGAACGGTCCCAAGGCTACAGATTCTATTGTCCATCTCATAGCACTAGATTTGTGGAATCAAGGAACGCCAAGTTTCTTGAAAATAACTTAGTTAGTGGGAGCGATCAATCTCAAGACCTAGTTTCTGTGAGAGATCAACCCTCTACCTCGAGTCAAGGATTGGTTATCATGAATAATGTCCCTTCAGTGCAACTCGACATTGAACAATCAATCATTGAAGATCCACAAGTAGTTGATAACTTACCAGTAGACGAGGCTCCTCTGGATACACCAGAATTGAGTGAGCAACCAGTTGAACAACATGATCCTTCGGAGAATGTTGAACCAACATTAGGAAGGTCTACTAGGGAAAGGAAATCAGCTATTCCTAGTGATTATATTGTGTATCTACAAGAGTATGATTTCAATATTGGGCCCGTTAATGATCCAGAGACGTTTTCACAAGCCATGAACAGCAAAGAATCAAAACTTTGGTTCGATGCTATGAAGGATGAGATGGATTCGATGGCATCTAATGGAGTATGGGATCTTGTCGAGTTGCCTAATGGGGCCAGAGCTATAGGCTGTAAATGGGTCTTTAAGACCAAGACTGACTCATTAGGCAACATTGAGCGTTATAAGGCAAGACTCGTAGCCAAAGGATTCACTCAAAAGGAGGGAATCGATTACAAGGAGACCTTCTCTCCTGTATCTAAAAAAGATTCTCTCCGCATCATAATGGCGCTTGTTGCACATTTTGACTTAGAGTTGCAACAAATGGATGTGAAAACGGCATTTCTCAATGGTGATCTAGAGGAAGAGGTTTACATGAAACAACCTGAAGGTTTTTCCTCTAGCAATGGTGAGCATTTGGTCTGTAAGCTGAAGAAATCCATATATGGGTTGAAACAAGCTTCCCACCAATGGTATTTAAAATTCCATGAAGTCATCTCTTCATTTGGTTTCGTTGAGAACATCATGGATCAATGTATATACCAGAAGGTCAGTGGGAGCAAGATTTGTTTCCTTGTGCTATATGTGGATGATATTCTGCTTGCAACCAATGATAAGGGGATGCTACGTGAGGTGAAACAATTTCTTTCTGAGAACTTTGATATGAAGGATATGGGTGATGCATCTTATGTCATTGGCATTAAGATCCATAGAGACAGACATAGAAGTATATTAGGTCTGTCACAAGAAGCCTATATTAATAAAGTCTTGGAAAGATTTAGAATGAAAGATTGTTCACCAAGCCCAGCTCCCATTGTGAAGGGTGACAGGTTCAATTTGAACCAGTGCCCGAAAAATGATCTTGAGCGGGAACAAATGAAGAACATTCCATATGCCTCAGCTGTTGGAAGCATTATGTATGCACAGGTCTGTACCAGGCCTGATATTGCTTTTGCTGTGGGAATGTTGGGTAGATATCAAAGTGACCCAGGGATGGACCACTGGAGAGTTGCGAAGAAGGTGCTTAGATATCTTCAAGGCACTAAGGATTACATGCTTATGTATAGACGGACCGATGAGTTGGAAGTGATTGGCTACTCAGACTCAGACTTTGCTGGCTGTGTTGATACCCGAAAATCAACATCCAGTTACATCTTCATGCTTGCCGGTGGAGCTGTTTCATGGAAGAGTGCTAAGCAGACACTGACTGCCACTTCTACTATGGAGGCCGAGTTCGTTTCCTGTTTTGAGGCTACCTCACATGGTGTATGGCTTAAGAGTTTCATTGGTGGGCTTAGAGTTGTTGACTTCATATCTAAACCATTGAGGATATATTGTGACAATTCAGCTGCGGTATTCATGGCTAAGAACAATAAGAGTGGAAGTCGAAGTAAACACATCGACATTAAGTACTTGGCCATTAGAGAACGTGTTAGAGATAAAAGAGTGGTAATTGAACACGTTAGCACTGAATTGATGTTAGCTGATCCTTTGACTAAGGGCATGCCACCATTTAAATTTAAGGATCATGTAGAGAGAATGGGACTTGGTCCCACATTTTGATTGTAATTGAAACTCTTATTAATACTGTGATGTTTCTCATTTTGATTTGTATACACTAAAGTTTTATTTGAGAAATATCCTTGTTGTTTGGACCGAGAATAAACATAAGGTTTATTCATTAAGTAAAAATAGGTTGATTTTGAAGCATTTTACATAGTAATACATGGAAGATAATACTCACCATTTGAGGAACTGTCGCCATGATTCATATGATTTGTTTCTTCTATAAGTGAAATATATGGACCAAGTGGGAGAATGTTAGTATATCTCCATTAATTATGGAAATAATTGTTTGGTTGACCAATTCGGATATGGTCCATAATTTACACTGAATCTCAACTCAATATTTGGCTATTAAAACACGATTTTGTGATGGTTAAAACGTGATTTTATGGCCATAATTAGCATGCTCTCGTTAGTAATAAAAGGAGAGCTCCTTCCGGTCCCCAAGTACGTGAATCTAAAACACACAAACACCATCTAGTGAGGTTTTGAGTGCTTGGAAGATTTGGAAGGTCTGTGATCGACACAGAGTAGACTGTCAGATTCGAAAATTGCTTCAACAGCAGAGTTACAGAGTGCAATGGCTGGAGGTTAGATCCTGTCGCTTCCGCTTTTATTTGTTTAACATGTTTCATGTATGTTTAGAAGCATGTTAGGCTTGTTTCATGAACTAACATGGAAAATTTGTTAATCTAATGATTAAGCTACAAAATAGGAAAATGGTTATGAAACATAACATTTAGATTATTAAGTTTTCCATCCTTACCTCTTTCCATCCTTTCTACCAAGCAAAACCTTAATCATTTTTGTCTTGTGAATTTTGTTGTATATAATTTACTTATATGTAGGCTTTCAGGGCCCTACTGTTGGTTTTATTTTCTATATTAGCTAATAAATCTATGGAATTTATGTTTGTATATAGTATATAATAGTTTAATTTAAAATTGTCATTAGAAAATCTATATAAGAGAACTTTGTTTTTGTAATGCTTATAACCTTGATACTTATTAAGTAAAATCTAAAACTTTATTTTATCATTTAAAAGAAAACTCTCTTAAAGTATTTAAAAACAAAATAAAATTAATTAGACAAATGTGATAATCTCTTATCTCACTTGGCTCTATGTACAAAAAAAAGAACCACCAACAACCTCTTAGCCTAGTGGTTAAGGATGAGTTGTGGCATATTGTAAGTCTTGAGTTCGAATCCAAACATCTCCATCCCCGGTTTTTTAATATTCCTCTTGTAACAAAAAAAAACCCTCTAATTTATGTAAGTCTTTTGAATTAAATCAATTTGATAGGAAGCCATCAACACTTTGGTCACCAATCATTTGAATGCATGTGCTTATCCATCATTCGTTTATGTGGGGATATAGCTATCAATGTTCTTACTTGCCGCTTGCCCCTTCTTTGATTTATCAGTGATTTGTTTTGATAGTTAATTTTCTCTGGCAGATTAAAGATTTTTGGACTGTAATTTACATCTTAATTACTTATTGTTATCGTGCTTGATTCAAGGTATGTAGTAGATTAAAAAATGATAAGATTTTGTTAACCAATATTGTTTTTAAGATTGTTTTAATGCATAAATATCAATATTTCCAAATTGACCGTTAGAATGAGCAAGATGTACTCATTGAATGTTAATTGATCATATTATTTGGCCATTAATAGCAATTGCAAATTTGCAATATACTCATCGATTTTTTTTTATAAGCAATCGATATGGATTTTATTATTGTAATCTTGGAACATCTGGATTACTAAAGGGTAAAGAAGCTTAAGTACTCCGTACCTTTAGTTCTCTTATATTACATTCAATCTTTGCTAAGTTATGAGCAAAGTTATTTTATTTTTACAATATACTGTATGGAGATAAAACTAAACTCCTTCATTAAGGAAAGGATTTTTGTCAGTAGATGACCACTTTCCCAAAAAGATTTCTTTCGAGAATTGATTTCATGTACTGCTATGAGGCAATCACTCTCAAGTATTAGTGAAGACACAGCATGATGTTTTGCCATTTCCAAAACAAACTTGACGGCCAACGTTTCTGCATGCATCGAATTTGGAATATGCTTCATTCTAGTCATTGCACAGCCTAAAACTGTTCCGGTTGAGTTCCTAATCACCACATCCAAAGTTGTTTGGAAGTCAGGAAACACTGCATCAACATTGATCTTTGAAATTGTTGAAGTTGTGCATCAAATAGTTGCTATCATGGAAGAAGTGGATTTTAGCGGCAAGAAAATAGGAGAACATGCTAGTTGTATGGTGGCAAGAATATAGGAGAACATGCTAGTTGTGTAGTAGATTTTAGGAATTTTCAAATATTAGTTGATGTATTTAAAATCAGATTTGGCTTGTCAAAAAATGAAGTAGTAGACTTTTTAGCCTCTTTTTCTTTTGTTGTTTTGCTTCTGTTTCTGCAGTAAATCACGTAATTGCTCTTCCTTTTCTTTTTAAACCAACAAAGTGGTATCCGAGCCTATTTTCTTAAGAGACCATGAGCGAAATTTTTTTCTTGAAAAACCATCAAAACAATGGACTTAGAAACACCCTTTCCAGCTATTGCTCCACCTGTATTTGATGGAGAGAATTATCAGGTTTGGGCAGTTAAGATGGAAGCATATTTGGAAGCAAGTGACCTCTGGGATGTAGTTGAAGAGGACTACGAGATTCCTCCTCTACCAAACAATCCAACACTTGCACAGTTGAAGAATCACAAGGAAAGGAGGCAAAGGAAGTCAAAAACAAGAGCCTGTTTGTTTTTAGCTGTCTCACCAACAATCTTCACCAGAATAATGACCTTGAAATCAGCCAAAGAGATCTGGGATTTTCTCAAAGAAGAGTATGCAGGCAATGAGAGAATCAGAGGAATACAAGTACTAAACTTGATAAGGGAATTTGAAATGCAAAGGATGGAGTTAGCAACAATCAAAGAGTATTCTGACAGACTTCTTAGCATTGTCAACAAGGTAAGATTGCTTGGTATTGATTTGGATTGTGCAAAAAATCCTTGTTACTATACCTGAAAGATTTGAGGCAACAATTTTCTCATTGGAGAATTCTAAGGACCTGTCAAGTATCACCTTGGTAGAGTTGTTGAATGCTTTTAGGCACAGGAACAAAGGAGAATGGTGAGATAGGAAGGCTCAGTGGAAGGAGCTCAGAAAGCACAATTGCGATCAATGAAGGCAAGAAAGGAAAGAAAAAGAAATGGAAGAAAAGTTGTACTAACTCAAATGATGCTGCTGCAAACAACAATAGCAATAGTGGAGGCAACAACAACAAAGGAGTATCCTTCTTGTCAGTATTGTGGACGAAAGAATCATCCTCAATTCAAGTGTTGGAGAAAACTTGATGTGAGATGCAGAAAATGCAATCAATTGGGCCATATCGAGAAAATTTGTAGGAACAAAAATCAACAGGAGAAGAATGAGGGTCAAGTTGCAGATCAACTGGAAGAGGAGCAGCTATTTGTGGCAACTTGTTTTGCAACCAACAACTCAAGTAGAAACTGGTTAATTGATAGTGGTTGCACCAATCACATGAATTATAATGAAAAGCTTTTCAAGGAGCTTGATAGATCTGCAACATCACAAGTCAAAATTGGTAATAGTGATTGTATTACTATTAAAGGGAAAGGGACTGTTGCCATTGAAAGGTACTAAAATCATAACTGATGTGTTTTATGTACCTAATATTAATCAAAATTTGTTAAGTGTGGGCCAGTTGCTGGAGAAAGGCTTCAAAAATGATATTTAAAGACAAGATGTGTCTGATCAAGGATGCAGATGGTCATGATATGTTCAGAGTTAGAATAAAAGGCAAGAGTTTCTCCTTGGACTTAATGGAGGAGGAGCAAGCTGCGTACCCAAGCTTAGTCAATACTACTGAATTGTGGCATAAGAGGCTGGGACACTTTTATCATACAACACTTTTATACATGAAAAAAATGGAGTTGGTGCAAGGCTTACCTTCACTAGAAGAGTATTCATCAAGCTACAATGCATGTTAATTGGCAAGTAAAGAAGGCTGCCATTTTCATAGACAACTTGGAGAGCATCGCAGAAGTTGCAGTTGATTCATACTGATCTCTGTGGACCTCAGAGAACTCCATACTTAAAGGAAAGTAAATACTACATTGCTTTCATTGACGATTTAACTAAAATGTGTTGGATTTACTTCCTTAGGTTCAAGACAATGGTTGCAGAAGTATTTTGGAAGTTCAAAGCATGGATTGAGAATTAGAGTAGCTGTAGAATTCAAGTGTTGAGAACAGACAATGGCAAGGAGTATACATCAGAACAATTTAATTTATTCTGTGATGAGGCTGGCATTGAGCACCAATTGATTGCCTTGTACACACCACAGCAGAATCACTATAAGAAAACAACTCTTCAACAATGGAAATTTAGCGACAAAATTTTTCAATTGGTAAAAATATATTTTAGTGACTGATTAGAGATGGAATTTTGTCACTAATTTGGTTAGTTCGGTCAGAATGCATTAGAAATGGAATTAGCGACAGAAGGTTGTTGCTAATTACCATCAGAAATAAATCTGTCACTAATTCTGTTGCTAATTAGTTCGCGCGAAAAAAAATATGGTGCGAATAATTTAGCGACGAAAGTAGAGATGAAAATTTCGTCATTGAAACCATAATTTCACACGAAAAAATTAATATATTTTTTAATTTCTGAAAAAAATATTTTCGTCGTTAAAGACTTTTAGCGATAGAAATTTGTCTCTAAATAATACTTTTTATAATTTATAAAACCGTCGCAAAAACACTTTTGCTATGGAATTCCATCGCAAAAGGAATCATTTTACTAAATTTTTTTATTTAAAAAATAAAACACATAAAAAGTAAAAAGTTTCTTTGTTTAACTTATAAATTTCGTTGCAAAAAACCTTCTGCAATAGAATTCCATTGCAACATGCTTAGTTTTAATAATTTTTATATATTTTTTATTTTTTCATAATTTATATATATTTTTTAATTTATAATTTCCATCGCAAAAATCCTTCGGTGATGGAATTCCATCGCCGAAGGGACCATTTTAATTTTTCTATTTTTTAAAAATAAAAAAATATAAATTAAAATTTTTTCTTTTTTTAAATGTATAATTTTCGTTGCAAAAGCCTTTTGCGACAGAATTCCAAAGCAGAAGGGATAATTTTATTATTTTTTTTAATTTTTTAAAAATAAAACGGATATAAATTAAAGTTTTTTAATTTATAATTTTCGTCGCAAAAATCTTTCAACGAAGGAATTCCATCGCAGAAGAGATCATTTTATTTCTTTTAATTTTTTAAAAATAAAAGGATATAAATTAATTTTTTTAATTTATAATTTCCGTCGCAAAAACCCTTATACGATGGAATTCTGTCGCATAAGAGATCGTTTTATTTCTTTTAATTTTCTTAAAGTAAAATGGATATAAATTATTTTTTATTTTATAATTTCTGTCGCAAAAGCCCTTTTGCCACGGAATTTTGTCGCAGAAGGGTTCATTTTTATTTTTTTTTTAATTTTTTTAAAAATAAAACGGATAGAAATTAATTTTTTTCTTTTAATTTATAATTTTCATTGCAAAAACCATTCAACGATGGTATTCTGTCACTGAAGGGATCATTGTAATTTTTTTAATTTTTTTAAAAATAAAAGATATAAATTAAATTTTTTTAATTTATAATTTTCGTCGCAAAAACCCTTCTGCGACAGAATTCCATCGTAGAAGGGATCATTTTATATTTTTTTAATATAAGTTAAAAATTTTAATTTATAAAGTCCATCGCAAAAACACTTATGCAATGGATTTTCGTCGCAAAAAGGTCATTTAATATTTTTTATTTTTAAAAAATAAAACGCATATAAATTGATTCTTTTTTATGTAGTTGTCGGAAAAAGCGATCGTTAGCGACTGAATTACCAACGGAATTCCGTTGCTAATGAAAAGTTAATTGACACATTCAAAATGGAATAATTTTTTTTGGGAATAAAGCCTTTAGTGACGAAATTCTATCGCTAATCCGTCGCTGAAGGAAAAAATTTTGAAATTTTCGAGGTGCCGCTACACCTTCTCGCTCAACCCTCGTCTTTTTTACTCTTACTTATTCACAACTCTCCTCACACAAACACACACAACTTCACAAACTCTAACCTCACACACCTTGCTTTCTCTCATCACCATCGAAGACAGCTACCCCCCTCCGCATCATCTGCCACTGGCGACATCTGAGCAGTGAACTGAGTTGCCAGTCGCTCGTCTCTACGTCCTCAACCGTCAATAAGTCGATTTTTTTCTACTTTAAGCCCTTTTATGTTTTATTTTGTTTTTTGCTAATATATTTTTCAATGACTTTTTGACAGATCTAGATCTCCCCCATGCCATTCACAAATCATCGCTTCGCGAGTCATCCCCATAGCAATGGCATAATTGAAAAATATTTAAAAAATTAAAAATACTTTTAGTGATGGAATTTTGTCACAAAAATCATTTAGTGACTGAATAATTGAAAATTATATAAAAAATAAAAATATTTTCAGCAATGGAATTCCATTGCTAAAAGACTTCAGTGATGGAATAATTGAAAAATATTTAAAAAATTAAAAATACTTTCAGTGACAGAATTTTGTCTCTAAAAGCTTTCAGTGACGAAATAATTGAAAAATATATAAAAAATTAAAAATACTTTCAGTGACAGAATTCTGTCTCTAAAAGCCTTCAGTGATGAAATAATTGAAAATATATAAAAAAATAAAAATACTTTCAGTAACGAAATTCCGTCTCTAAATGCCCTCAACGACGGAATAATTGAAAAATCATTTAGCGATGGAATTCCATCACTAAAAGCTTTTAGTGACAGAAAAATTTGATAAAATTAAAAAAATTAAAAAAATTTCATCGTCGGAATTTTGAGGTTGATACCATCAACGACAAAAGGAATTAGAGACGGAAATACATATGAAAATTTTCATTTTGCATTAAAATACTTTTCTCGACTTCGAAATTACCAACGGAATCAGTGATGAAATTTCCGTTGCTGATTCCGTCACTAATTCTTATTAACGACGAAATCAATAAATTAGAGACGGAAAATTCGTCGCTAAATTTGTCTCTGAAGCCCCTTTTTTCTTGTTGTGAATGGAGTGAGCGAAAGGAAGAACAGAACCATATTAGAGATGGCTAGATGCATGTTGTACGAGAAAGGGCTTCCTAAACAATTTTAAGTAGAAGTAGCCAAATGTGTTCTTAGATATGTCAAAGGGACTCTTGATTATGGAGTTTGGTTTTGTTATAATCAAAATTTTCTGTTTCCTGGATATTTTGACAATGATTGAGCAGGGTCCTTAGATGATATGAAGAGTACCTCAAGGTATTGTTTCACTTTTAGCTCAGGAGTGTTTCATGGAGTTCCAAGAAGTAGGAGATTGTGGCAGAATCAAAGGTTGAAGTTGAGTTCATTGCTGCCACTACAACTGTGAATCAAGCCTTATGGCTTAGGATAGTCTTGACTGAATTGCATATGGAGCAAAAGGAGAGTACAAAGGTGTTTGTTGACAATTAGGCAGCAATTACAATCTCCAACAATCCTGTTTTCTATGGGAAGACAAAGCATTTTAATTTTAAGTTGTATTTCTTAAGGGAAGTACAAAATATTGGTGAAGTATGCTTATTATATTGCAAGACTAATGATCAGATTGTTGACATATTCACCAAAGCACTCCCTGAAAATAGATTTGAATTTCTGAGAAAGAAGCTTGGAGTCTGCAACTACTAAAGCAAGGAGGAGTGTTAAAGTTGTGCATCAAGTAGGCTATCATGGAAGTAATAGATTTTAGTGGCAAGAAAATAAGAGAACCTGCTAGTTGTATAGTGGCAAGAAAATAGGAGAACATGCTAGTTGTGTAGTAGATTTTAGGAATTTTTAGTTATTAGTTGATATATTTAAAATCATATTTGACTTGTCAAAAAATGAAGTAGTAGACTTTTCAACCTATTTTTCTTGGGTTGTTTTGCTTCTGTTTCTGCAGTAAATCACGTTACGACTCTTCTTTTTCTTTTTAAACTAACAGAAACACCTTCAGGGGGTGTTTTCTAATGATGTTCTGATCATTTCTGCTAGTTGTTGCAGATGTAGCAAAACAACTTTGAAATTTTTGAAGCAACTTTTCTGCCTGGAAAGCAATAGCTGCTGGTGTCATACTCATTTAATTTTCATAATTAATTTATCATGTGTGCTAAGCAGGAGTGTATGTTTTGAATTTTAATTCAAAATGGGTAATTTTGGATGGTTACCAAAATTTGTAATTGTTAGATAAAAAATGCAACTTAACGTGTTTCTAAACATACATGAAACGTGTTAATATTCTGTATGCGGAAAAACATAGTGAGGATCAAACTAACCTCTAGCCATTACTCTGCTATGTGTTTGCTGTTGATTCGGTTTTTGGAATCGACAGGCTTCCTTGAATTACTTCCAAACCTTTCAAGCACTCGAAGCCTTACTAGATGGTGTTTTTATAGAATTGAATTATGGTGTTCGAGATCGAAAGGAGCTCTCTTTTTATTCTAATGAGAGCTTGTTGACTATGGCAAGAAAATCATAGTTCCAACCATCATGGAATTGTGTCCAAAATTAGCCAGAGAAATAGGTTGAAAATCACATGAAATTATGAACCAAATCTGGTCAACATACACAGGCTACAAATATGGTAATGAACCAAATTCTGTCAATCAACCAAAAAATTCAGGATTTTGTAATCTCGAAATATACCAACATTCTCCTACTTGGTCCATATATTTTACTCATAAAAGAAACAAATCACATGAATCATGACAATAGTTCCTCTAGTAGAAAGTATTATCTTTCATGCATTACAATGTAAAAAAGTTTCTAAATCAACCTATACTTACGTATAATGAATAAACCCCATGTTTATCTTCGGTCCAAACAACAAGGATATTTCTTAAATAAAACAATAGTGCACACAAATCAAATGAGAAACATCATATCATTAATAAGAGTCTCATTTACAAATCATAATGTGGGACCAAGTCCCATCCGCTCTACATGATCCTTAAATTTAAACAGTGGCATGCCTTTAGTCAAAGGATCAACTAACATCAATTCAGTGCTAACGTGTTCAATGACCACTTTTTTATCTCTAACACGTTCTCTCACAGCTAAGTACTTAATGTCGATGTGCTTACTTCGATTACCACTCTTATTGTTCTTAGCTATAAATACCGCAGTTAAATTGTATAATTCATCTTCAATGGCTTAGATATGGAATCAACAATTCTAAGCCCAGCAATGAAACTCTTAAGCCATACACCATGTGAGGTAGCCTTAAACAAAAACGAACTCGATCTCCATAGTGGTAGTGGCAGTTAGTGTCCGCTTAGCGTTCTTCCAAGAAACAGCTTCATCGACAAACATGAAGATATACTCGGATGTTGATTTCTGAGAATCAACATAGCCAGCAAAGTCTGAATCTGAGTAGCTAATCACCTTCAACTCATCGATCTATCTATACATAAGCATGTAGTTCTTGGTGCCTTGTAGATATCTAAGCACCTTCTTCGCAACTCTCTAGTGGTTCATCCCTGGGTTACTTTGATATCTACCCAACATTTCCACAGTAAAAACAATGTCAAGTCTGGTACATACCTGTGCATATATAATGCTTCCAACAGCCGAGGCATATAGAATGCTCCTCATCTGTTCCCACTCAAAATCATTCTTCGAGAACTGGTTCAAATTAAACCTGTCACCTTTCACAATGGGAGCTCCGATATGGTGAACAATCTTTCATTTTAAACCTTTTTAAGACTTTATTAATATAAGCTTCTTGTGACAGATCTAATATACCTCTATGTTTGTCTCTATGGATCTTTATGTCAATGACATAAGATGCCTCATCCATATTCTTCATATCAAAGTTCTGAGAAAGAAATTGTTTCACCTCATGTAGCATCCCCTTGTCATTGACTGCAAGCAATATATCATCCATATACAGCACAATGAAACAAATCTTGCTCCCACTGACCTTTTGGTATATACACTGATCCATGATATTCTTAACGAAACCAAATGAAGAGATAACTCATGGAATTTTTTATACCATTGGTAGGAAGCTTGTTTCAATCCACATATGGACTTCTTAAGCTTACAGACCAAATGCTCACCATTACTAAAGGAAAAAGATTCAAGTTGTTTTATGTAGACCTCTTCCTTTAGATCACCATTAAGGAAAGCGTTTTCAGATCCATTTGTTACAACTTTAAGTCAAAATGTGCAACTAGCGCCATTATTATACAAAGAGAATCTTTCTTAGATACAAGAGAGAAAGTCTCTTTGTAATCAATTCCTTCCTTTTGAGTGAATCCTTTAGCTACGAGTCTTGCCTTATAACGCTCAATGTTGCCTAACGAGTCAGTCTTGATTTTAAAGACCCATTTACAACCGATAGCCCTGGCCTTATTAAGCAACTCGACAAGATCTTATACTTCATTAGATACCATCGAATCCATCTCATCCCTCATAGCATCGAACCATAGTTTTGTTTCTTTGTTATTCATGGCTTGTGAAAACATTTCTAGATCATTAACCGCCCAACATTGAAATCGAACTCTTGTAGATACACAATATAATCACTAGGAATGGTTGATTTCCTTTACCTAGTAGACTTTTTTAATGTTGGTTTAACATTCTTTGAAGGATATGTGTTCAACTGGTTGCTCATTCAATTCTGGCATATCCAAAGAGCCTCGTCTACTGGTAAGTTATCGGTTACTTGTAGATCTTCAATGATTGGTTGTTCAATATCCAGCTACATAGAAGGGATATTGTTCACGATAACCAACCTTTGACTTGAAGTAGATGATTAATCTCTCACAGGAACTAGGTCTTGAGATTGATCGCTCCTACTGACCAAGTCATTTTCAAGAAACTTAGCATTCCTAGATTCCACAATTCTAGTGCTGTGAGATGGACAATAAAATTTGTAGCCCTTGGATCGTTCAGCATATTCGATGAAAAACCCACTTGTGGTCCTAGGGTCCAGTTCTTTTCTTATGGGTTGTAAACTCTTATTTCCAAAGGACATCCCTAAATGCGTATATGAAGCAAACTTAGTTTCTAACTTTTGAATATTTCCAAAGGTGTCTTTGGAATAACCTTGGTTAGAACCCAGTTCAATATATACACTGCTGTTTAAGAGCTTCAATCCACATGAATTTAGGCAGTTTCAAGCTGCTAAGCATACTACACACCATTTCCATCAAAGTTTGGTTACTTCTTTCTACGATACCATTCTGATCCAGTGAACCAGGCATGGTATATTGGGCAACAATTCCATTTTCTTGAAGGAACTTTGCAAATTGTTCAGGTGCTTGTCCATCTTCGATCTATCTATTGTAATACTTCCCACTTTTATCAGTTCTTACTATCTTTATGAGTTTTTCACATTGTTTTTCTACTTCAGCCTTGAAGATTTTGAAGGCGTCTAATGCTTCATTCCTGTTATGAAGCATGAAGAGATGCATAAACCTCGAGCAATCGTTAATAAAAGTGATGAAGTAGTTCTAACTATGTGCATCCATGATTGGACAGCATATGTCAAAAGGTATGATTTCCAATATGGTTGAACTCCTATTAGCTCCTTTTTTAAACTTGTTGATTTGCTTGCCCTCAATGCAATCTACACAAGTGTTGAAATCACTAAAATCTAGAGTACTTAGTATTCCGTTATTTACCAATCTCTTAATTCTATCTATAGAGATATGACCTAGTCTCCGGTGCTATAAAGTGCAAGAATCGTCAATCATAACACATTTTTTAGTGCCAGTTTGAGCATGTAAGGCATTATGAGTATTATTATTTTGCAAATCGATAGAGAAAAGACCATCATATAAAGTACCATTCCCAACAATATCAGATTTGAAATATATCAATAATGATTTATTTGAAAATTGAAAGGAATATCCATAAGGTACCAGCCTAGACACAGAGATTAAATTTCTTGAGAAACTAAGAATATAAAAGGTTTTTTCCAATTGCAAAACAAAACCACTCTTAAGAACTAGAGTACAAGTTCCAATGCCTTCAACACGTGAGCGCATCTTGTTTCTAGAATAAATACTCTTTTTATTTTCCATTAGTTTCTTTAGGTTTGTCATATCCTGCAAGGAAGTCGAAATGTGAATTGTCGATCCAGAATCAATCCACCACGTGTTATGACCATCTTCAACCATATTTTATTCAAAACAAACATAAGAGAGCGAATTACCTTTCTTAACGAGCCATTGCTGAAACTTGGTGCAATCCTTCTTCATGTGTCTTTTCTTTTTATAGAAGAAGCACTTAGACTCTTTCTTCTTAGTGTCAGCTTGGGTAGAGATTTTTCCTTTCACTTGTCCTTAGCTCGGTCCTTGTTCTTTCCATGGTTTGTAAAAAAAACACTCTCACTTAATTCCATCAGCAGTCCATTTGTCTTTATGTGTGTTGTAAGATATCTTAAATGGTCCGTACTGCTTCGAAAGAGTGTTCAGTATATAGTGCACAAGAAAGTTTCGGACATATCCACCTCTAGCTTCTTAAGTTGGGCTACTATATCTCTCATCCCCATTATGTGCTTGCGCACTCCTTCACACTGGTGAGTCTTATTGATGAGAACTTCACGATTAGGGTGCTGGCCAACATTTTGTCTTAAGTGACAAATTAATCATCTATTGCCTTCAATAAGGTCCTAATGTTGGCATGCTGTTTGACAGAACCTCGTATCACAGCGGATATTTTTGTCTTAATATACAAGACACTAAGGCAATTGGATCGCTCTCAGCATTCATGTAAAGCCACTTGGGCTAGAGTGCTGGTTTCAGTTTGTACGGGTTCATCTTTCTTTATAGCATAGTCTATGTCCATACACCCTAACCGGAAGAGAATTTTCTCTTTCAAGATCTTGTAGTTCTCTCCATCCAATTCAGGAACTTCCAGATTAATACTAGTCTGAGTAAGTACTGTATCGAGGAAAATAACATGCTTATGTATATAAAGTTTCTAAGGCAAAACTTAATCATGTTTACCAATGCAAATATGTTTTATTAATCAATTATGAATCTCGGACACGAAACTTGCCTGCGGGCTAAAATTCTAATTCTAATAGATTCATACTGTTATGATAAAACTATCAAATTATGTCATTTCCTAATCTCTGTGGGTAAATTAAGAAACTAATTTGATATTCTATCCTAATTAGTTATAGAATTATAATAAAAATTCTTGTGGGATAAAATTATTATAATTTCATAACTAATTACAATCCATGTTAAATACAATTATGTGACCCCATCAAAATATAATTTTATTTAATTAATGTTGCTGTGCTTAAGCCCTAATTAAACAAATTATAGATCACTTAGACATATTGGCACAATTCTGAGTTTTATTCATATTTTAAATTGCAATTAACATAAGGAAATTTTTTTTAGTTTCTAAATAATATGAATAAACTTAGCTATATGTGCTTGAAGTCAACTATAGTATGAATGAAAAAAATTATACACATTCATAATGAGCACACATAATGTTTAAAATTAAATTCTCATAATTTTGACAAATCAACCATAAATTTTCTTGATTATTTCTGCAATTTATTTATGAATTATTTGTAAGGTTCAAAATTATACAAAAAATTCATAAATTCCAAATTTATGAAATTTACACAATTCATGAAAATTTTTAAATATTATGAGATAGCAAAATTCTGCCAAAAAATTAATTTAATACTAAATAGCCAATTAAAATGACTAAATAAATAAATGCCCATAACACAACAAAATTATTTTTGCTCAAATTAATTAAATCCTTAAGGCTTAATAAAACAAAATGGCCCAAAATAATAAAAATAACAATAGCCCAAAATAAATAAAGCAAGAGTCCATAGGCCATAAAAAGCCTAAATGGAATATCCTAAAAAAAAGGGCCCAATAGGTTTTTCTTTAGCACACGCCCACATCAGTATCATGGGGACGAGTTAAGTTCTGGCCCGTGCAATGCACACACCAGATGCTCCCTTAAGGCACATTCCTCATGTTGCCTAAGCATTTTCACAAAAAAAAAATGCGTCATTCAACTCGACTCGTCTAGAAACCCTTGTTTTTTAGGCATTGTTGGCTAGAAATAAAGGGGTTTTTTTACCCAAAAACAGTAGACAACATTAATCCGGCCAAATTAAGCTTCAAAACACCCAAATAAGAATGGGTTTCAAACATGCCGAAAATTAAAGCTTCAAAAATGGGTTTTTATGGCTTCTCTCTATAAATCTCCAACAAGACAGAGATTATACTACAGCTCTGATGCCAAATGTTAGATCAAAAATGCAACTTAACGCGTTTCTAAACGTACATGAAACATGTTAATAGCTTGTATGTGAAAAAACACAGTGAGGATCGAATTAACCTCCATCCATTGCTCTGCTGTGTGTCTGATGTTGATCCGGTTTTTGAAATCGATAGGTTTCCTTAAATTACTTTCAAGCTTTCCAAGCACTCAATGTCTCACTAGATGGTATTTTTACAGAATGGGATATGGTGCTCGGGGACCAAAAGGAGGTCTCTTTTTATTCTAATGAGAGCTTGCTGACTATGTCAAGAAAATCACAGTTCCAACCATCATGGAATTGTGTCCAAAATTAGCCAGAGAAATAGGTTGAAAATCACGTGAAATTATGGACCAAATCTAGTCAACATACACATACTACAAATACGGTAATGAATCAGATTCTGTCAAACAACCAAAAAATTTGAGATTTTGTAATCTCGAAATATACCAACAGTAACTCCTTTGATGGTGAGAGTATTTTAAAAACAAAATGACTCTCTTAACTCATTCAGAGAAAAGTGATTGTTTTCCATTAAAACATACATCAAGAAAATTGATAACTAGGGTTATTTTGTTAAGGACTTTTCTTAGTTGAAGAACAAAGGAATTTGCATAATTACTGGCCGGAGGTATGTTTTCGATTTAAAGTTTCTTTCACAATATATATATATATATATAAATATATATATTTATATATATGAAGATATATTGTAATCGGCAAAGATATATTGTAATCACCAACATGATGAGTGATTAACTCGTATACTATTCTAGTAATGGCCTCGACATGCTTCACGTGTGACTACGCGAGCATCAAGGAATTCTTCTTGCAAAAGTTTTGCTCAAAGCGTGATTGTTGAGAAGCTTGGTTTTTTTTAGGGTGGCATTTATTTACATTAAATTACAGTAATATTAAGGAACATGAAAACAAACTAGCTATAGCTCAGAGTTATTCACGGAAACATATAACTTCCACGAACCCCACCATGTTCTGAAAATGCTTTTCATCAAAGGCAGCATATTGCGTTCGGATTATGGAAAGGATGAAGACTAATTTTGTTTTGAGAATAATAAGAAAAGCATGAAAAAAACCAATAAAACATGTTCCATTGTTAAAGTGGGGAGCATGATCCGATTTTTTATTGTTGTCGTTTTATGTTTTTTTTCTCGAAGGTATTAATATAAGAGTAACCATAAAGCCGACATATTAAAAAATTTCCCGGAACCAACCCAAAGGTCCACCAGAACCAGAAAGAAAGGCAACCCCAAAGTGCCGTCGATCCCAATGCCTCGGAAATAAACCCTATACGAATCTCACATTCCAACAAAGCAATGATAATGATAGCTGACAGACGTTTGCCAGATAAGTCCTTTTGACGAACTTTTCAAACAAAACTACAAAATTTTCGAACACCAGTCCAAAAGCACAGGAAAGCTAATTTTTGGCCTACTTGTACTATGAGAAAAAGTTTTCCACAACCCACTCTAAAGAAAGTTTTCCAACGCCCGTCCAAAAGCCAAGGCAAGCATAACCATTTTGCGTGTGCAACAATATACAATTTTTTTATGAAAACAGAAAACAAATGATTGTATTTAAAGACCATGCAAATCCTGAATCTTGATGGTCATAGACAATATTGCCCTCACTACTTAGATTTTAATTCTTATTTTGCCCTTACATTTATACTTGTGTGACTGGCATTTCATTTTTGTTCATTTTATGTTTTTTCACTATTTATTGAATATTTTTTTTAAGATTTTAAATGTTAAATAATATTAAAAAAATACATGCAGATATTTTTTACATATTTATTTATAAAAATATTATTTGATATACATAAAAATAATTTTAATAATTTTTATTTACTATTAACTCTTGAAATATTTTATAAGTTCTATTATACATAAATTTTGAATTGATGTCTTTAATAGTAATTTTATTCAATACATTTCATTATATTATGACGGTTGTTTTTGCGTCTTAACACACATGTCACCCAATAATTTTAGTAAATTTATCATTCAACCCCACTAATACTCTAAATACAAAATATTTTTTAAAATTTTTGTCAAATTTATATACAATTTTTATAATATTTTAATTCATGTAATTTTTTATTTTTCTTCATGTATTATCGTTGCATATCTAATTACCAAATCTCAATCTGCCAAAAGCTCAAACCTTTCACAAGGGACAACGAATAGAGTATTTCCCCTCATGGACCAGTCTGAACAGTTGCATTTCCGGGCAGCAACGAGTAGGTGCTTGGGCATGGCATCGGACTTTCCTGCAATGGCAAAACCATGTGCAATGCAAGCAACTAGGAACTTGGCTACCTAGCAGTACTGAAATATACCATTAAGAAACTTCTATAAAGAACTCACTGATTGGGATGAAATAGCCAGATAGTTAGCTCTATATGTTATTGAAAGGGTTGAAGCTTACCAGCCAACACATTGGTATTAGAGTTGGATTCATTTTAGTATGAAAAAGATACAGTAATACAATACGAATAAAAGATAAGAAGATAATACGAGTTAAAAAAATTATAAATGAATATGATAAAATATAAAAAGTAAATTTCGTGTTTGAAATATCAACATAAATTTTGACACATAATTTTTTGTATTTTATGTGACATAAATACTATTTAATATGATACGAACACAAATGATAGTGTCTAAAAAAACAAGTCATTTATATGGGATGTCTAACTCAAGTGTCAGACCAGGAAGTATGACTATTATTACATGATCGATTTACAATGAGAACACCAGGAAAGCACAAAGTAACCATCCAAACCCAAACAAGCATACTACTATAATATTACTTCAGTACTCCTTCAGTTTTCTCCACATCTAAATGCACCAAAAAAACCTTCAAGCCTGCTAGTGAACATCCTTGGAATCAAAGCTCCAGTACAGCTGTTCTAGCTCTCTTCAATCTCATAATGTCTTATGTCCCATGGTTTTGAGATATCAAACAGTACGGGTGCCTCCATCTCTACAAATGGGAGGTGCCAAAGTCAAATCTAAATTCACTTCTCCCGCATATGGAATGGGCGGTCCCGGAATGAAGTCTAAGTTAAGCCTTTCAGTATGACTCTTGTATGCGTCTCCAACAAATTGAGTTGTGCCATAGGCCATTGCACCATCCTCAGCGAGAGCACAGGACTTGATGAAAATACTCTTTGTAATGCCAAAGAACTTCATCTTACACTCCGCCTGTTCATTCTTGAAGTGACCATTGCTAGCCGCTTCAGTACTCACATTGTTGCCAAATATGCTGCTGGCTGGTTTGGCTATAGCATGATCAACGAAAGCGACGGGCGCATCAGCTGCAACATCGCCAAGCTCCTTGATAGCTTCCTCCTGTTTGATCGGTGCATTACCCTTAAGCAGTTGCTGTTGCTCGTTCTGAAAGTTGCAATCTTTCGTGCGGCTTGTGCCATTAGTTTCATCAACTTCATTCTGGAGAGAAAAGGAACAAGGAGAAGGATCCACAGATGGCCTGATAGGCTTCTCCACTTGAACTCTATAGTGGAAAGAGCCTCCTGCATCTTGCACTTTATACAGCGTGAGTTTGTCACCAACATTAAAGTTGTTGCAAATAACAAATTCTCTCCATCCACCGGAGAAAACAGGCTTCTTGTAGTACCCCTTTTTGCGGATAGAGCAGACAATTGGCCACATTCTTGTTCCATACATAAGGTAAATTGTGACGGCATGGCGTCCATTGAATTTTGGCATGGAAGGCAGGATTGTTGTCGGGATCGCCAACCTCTTGTTGATGTCAGTGTGAGTGAGTGACTTTGAGAAGAGCTTTATGGCTTCATCCATGGTGGCTGTTGGGTAAAGCTGTCTGAAAATTTTATAAGTGCTACTACGATAGGATGAACTTATGATCCTTTTGAGAAATCAACACATATATATAGAAAGAGATGCATGAGACTAGGTTCCAGACAACTACTTTGATTGTCCACTTTTATTCTTAAGCCTTTCCATTTAGGAAATTCACTTGCTAAATCCCATAAGATAAATAAAAGCCTAAAATATTAAAAAAGCACTTGGATTTTATAGGTTTATTTAAATAAACTTTTATATTTTTATTGCATTTAGATAAACTCCTAAACTTTAATTTATATTCAAATAAGCCTTTATTTCAAATAAAAAGATTACATATGAGTAAAAATTGATTTAATCAATTCTACTGATTAAAATATAGTTAATTCTGTTTAATTAAATTAATTTTGTATTAAGTTGGTGCTTAAAATTATGAATCCAACTAACTGAATTAATTTATATTTTTTAAATATATTAAATCTGATATAAATATTTAAATATTATATAATATATAATACATAATCGATATGCAAGAAGTTAGAATCTAAAACTTATCGAAAAATCAATCGATTGTTCACTCTTATAAAAAACTAATTTATGTTAAAAGTTTGTTTAATTACAAAGTAAAGGTTAAGAGTTTATTTGAATATTCAAATTAAAATTTAAAGACTTACTTAAATATAAATTGAAATTTAAGAGTCTATCTAAATATAATAAAAATATATATACTTAAGATGATAAAATTTAAGAAATTTTTTAATATTTTAGCCCACATAAAATCATTTCGAGTTCCAAAGTGGTAGTGAACCGAACCACGAGGAATTGGTGGGGCAGGCTGCCACCTCAGTATATAAAATGATTTTTCTCTCCGCAATCAGCGTGAATGGGGTTAGCCTTCGATCTAGGATAAATATCCAACATTCAACGTCAATTTTTTTTTTTTTAATTCTTAGCAGAGAATTTTCAATCTTCTTTATGAGATAGTTTCTTTTGATAAAAGCAAAATCTGATACAAATGGGCTACAAGGTGGTGAGAGTATCCATACAGCATTCCCTGTTCTCTTTTTCAAACTTTTTCTTTTTATGCTTTTTTCTGCCGTTAAAGTGTTCATTTTTCCATTGTTTCTTTTACTGTCTGTTCGCATGATGAATCTTAAAGTTTTAGAATTATTTTGAAAATCCTTCTTTTTAGATGGATTTTTAATAAAGAATTTCAGTATTTCAAATTTTCTCTTGAAATTCTTACATTAAAATTTGATTTCTCTCTAGAAATCATACCCTTGACTTCAATGTTATCTCACCTAAATAAATTATTAATTATGTAATAATGAGATGAGTTCAAATGAAATGGAAAACATTTACATTTCGATGTGTAATTCTATCCATAAATTAAAATTGAATTTTTTTTGTTCAAATAAAACCAAATATATATCATTAATATTCAGTGGGGGAAATATTATTAATATCATCCGACATCGTTAATAATTTCTCATGGAAATCCGTAAAAAAATCGAAAATTGCGAGCTGTGACTACCTTGGTCAATTAAAAAGGGTCATTAGGTGCTTGGAACTTGACTAAATATATAGATTAATGAGCTCAAAGTAAGCCAGCTCCAAGTTAATTAATAAGATGAACCTAAGACTAATTTTGTGGATTTTGTGTAGGAAAGTTTCTAAAGTGACCCAAACACCCAAAACGCAATCTCTTAGTAATAAATTGATTTGGCAAGATGGCACATAAGCACCAATTTATGCAGCTGCTGTGTCCATTCAGCATCTGTCGGCAATTTCATTAGAGGTTGTACAGCGTTTAACTGAATCATCCTCTTTGAATGCGCTTTGCAGAGATAATTGTCTTCAGGCAAAATTTGTTAAAGCTACGGCGTTGCAACTTCTTAGTGCCCATTGCCAAGTTGTGACACCAAAGTATAAATTACATTGTGATTCCGCTTCTAAAGCATTTCTTGTTAGGCTTGTGAAACTTGTATGAATAGTGAAATCCTGGTGTATAGTTTTCTATACTTCAGTCGGATGCCATTGTTAAGTAGCAAGTAATAATAGTCTGACGACTCAAAATTCATTTACAATAACACTGATGGAAACAAGATCTTGAGAATTTGTCGATAAGCTTCCACCCGAAGTCGAGAATTGGGTTTAGTGGGCTGTATGAAACATAAGCCCACAGTCGCCTTAGTCCTTATTTTAGTCTTCCATAAGCAAACCCAAGCACTAAGCACAAATCTGAATTTGAGGCCCAGCTAACCGGTTTCAGATCTGAACGTTTGGTAGCCGTAACCCTGGTCATTCAAAATGTCCAGCAGTTGAAAATACTCGTCCAATGCGGTTGTTTTTTTTTTAAAGAGGATTTATATTTAATTTGAACAGATGAAGACAAAAAAAAATAATAAAGGGCAAAATGTGGTAGATTATGAAAAAATAAGGTGCATGGTGCGAAAGGCTTTGCTTTCTACAAAATTTATAATATGGATTTAAGCTTTCAAGTAGATGTAGAAGTGATAATCTTAAAAGCAATATAATGCAAAAATTACACGAAAATATATAAAAATGATATGAGTTAAAATTTGATAAAAATTATTTTATGTGTGATTTGTTGACATAAATTTTAACATGATAATTTATATATTTTACACAAAACAAATATAATTTTATAATCGCAAAATATATACATTAATTACCAAATTTACGTTCAAAGGAGAACGATACAGTGGTTTAGAATCAAAAGAGTCCAAAATGTTGATTAACCGCTTGAACTAGTTGCCCTAATATTACAGATACTTTTGTACATAACTATGTTTAATTGAGGCAACATTTTCTTAGCTGAGCAATTGAAAAAGAGTTATAACATACTACAAGAGTTAAATACGAAACTAAACGATTTCAACCTTACTCTCCAATTATCAAAAACTATACTTGATTCTCCATCTTTCCCTCTACAAGCTATAGAAGATTAAGAAAACAGAAGGAAATCAAAAAAGCACCAGGCTTCCTGCATTTACCCGGTTCTCTTATCTTCAGGAAGTTTTGGAGGAACCATATGAAAGTACACAATCCGGATTTTATTCAGCAAAGCTTATTAAACGGTAGTACAACTAGTACAAATTCAAGCTACCATAACAGAACAGTTCAGAAGAAAGAAGTTAAGCCTCTCTTTGCATCCCTCAATGCAGCTCCATTGGAGTCCCACAGCGTCAGGCTGAGGGCTGCAAGTATAAATAGTCATGCCACCACTCGAAACAGACGACGAGAATCCGATCACCAGCAGCTCATTGCCGAGGGACTTGAATGCCACACCCCAGCCTCGATGAAGATCAGCTCTAACTGGCACCGGCCCCAAGTTCTTCCATGTGTTGCTGCTCTTCTGGTAGATCCTCAGCTCGTTCGAAGATGTTTCGAGACAGTAAAGCTCGTTGTTCACCACCGCAACAAGCGGCGGAGATTGCCGTGCTGCCACTGGTGTATCATCTTTCAACATGTTCGGAATCAGTTCCCATGTGTTTTTCTCCTTGTCATATGCCTCCCCACAGGTGAGTTCATTGTTGGACTCGTCTCTTCCGCCAAGTACATAAAACTTGTTATCCATGAAGCAGCCGGAGCAAAGCTTCCTCTTTCGGTGCATCATCGGCAGCAGCTCCCATGATTTGGTCTCCGGATTGTATTTCTCAGTTGAGTTCAAGACGTTGGTCTGCTTTCCAATCCCACCAGCTACAAAAGCAAAGCTACCACAGGTTGCAGAAGCAAACAAACATCGAGGATCAATCATGGAGGGACCCTTGAACCATTTGCTGGTTTCCAGTTCAAACCTCCACACCACAGAGCCTTCAGCCTCCCTACCTGACACAAGCAAATGGCTCCCAGCGCAAAGTGATTCCTTATCTCCATTAACAAAGCAAATATCCGATGATGGCAACTCAGGAAGCTGTGTGCGAGACTTGAATAGCCTGTCAAATGCCCACCAACGGTTGCCTCCACTAGGTGACATGAAAATGGATGATTCTTTGATCCCAATTTCCCTCCTAATTCTAAACAGCTCACCACTCTTTAGAAGATGTAAGAAATGCTTGTTGAGTAAGTAAAGTTTCCAATACTCCACTCTTGGTAATCGAGCCAAAATCAGGTTCTCTAGATCATCACTGAGCTGGGGAATATAGGAGTAATCTGCATCCTGAGGTTTTACAGCTGAGGAATCATCCAAGCTGCTCATGCAGCTTGGAGAAATTCCATTGTAGTTTGGATTTGCTTCTCTAGTAGCTTTACAAATCTGTATTTTTTGCTCTGGAAGCTTATGAAAGCTGTCCTCAGCCATGTTTTTCAAGAGAAAACAGGTAAAGGATTACATAAAAACACCCTACAAAAGCAAAACAGATCAGACATACTAAGAGCCTTCAAAACAATTGTTTCAGAAGCTGATCAACAGTGTACTTGAGCTGATAATCTTTTGTTTTTTTAAAGAATGAAAAGGTAGGATTTAACATTCAAAAGTCAATAAAATGCACACCCAGACTCTGGAATGCAAAGTTTTAATCATTTAGCAGAATCATAGAAAGAAATTCAAACTGAACAAGGTAGCACAGACCAGGAAAAAATCTATAGATCATGAGTTGATCAAGATTGAAAAGTTATGCAGAAAGCATCCAATCATGATTATGAGCAACATAGAAAAGAAAACAGCCAAAAGGGTACCCAGAAGTCATCAAAACAAAGCTAAAACACAACAAAAACACAAATATCAATGAACACAAACAGAAAAATATTACGTAGAGAGATAGAGAAGCTTACCAGAGTGGGGGAAGTCGATAAAAGGAAAAGGAAAACGGAAAGTTCAAAGTTTTTATAGCTTAGACAGTACCACAAGCTCTAACATATGAAGTAAAGGAAGGGAGAGAAGAGATACAGCAAAAAAGAACTGGATAATACAGAAATGAATTTACAATTGCAAGAAACCCCCATTGCTTGAGATTTTTATTCTTAATTTAGTATGACTCATCTGTTGGGAATGCAATATGATGCATTGGGTTTTATTATTTATTATATTTATCATCAAAGAAGATGTTTTATATTTGAACCAGAAAAAGTAGCTTTATAAAGAGAGAGAAAACTGTTTTTCAATGTTAATTTATTGGTTGAAGACTTGAAGTACTAGATGGGGATAAATCCCACTTTCTTTTGTTCTATTTCTTACCTTAAGCCTTTGTACTGCAATGAAAAATCTTTGAGTATTTAAAAGGAAACAAACATTATGGAAGAATAAAACTTGTAGCTTGAAAATTTGAGTTTTTCAAAGTCTTTGTCACTTGAAAATTTGCTTAGCACTTGAACCAACAGTATCAGTTGCTATCACTCCAATTCTTTTGATTTCTCTTTGTCCTGTCCATGATTAACATTTTTTTCTTATTGGTTGCTCGTTTTTCTTGATCAAAGAGCAAGAAAAATGAGATGACCAAGAATCAATCCAATAGTAATTATTACTGTCAATATTATGCCATGACATTTACAGATGTCCTATTCAGCTTGTACTGATCAAGAATAATCAGAGCTATTTAACAAATCTAAGCCTAGGTTAGTTTAATCAGAACCAATGGAAAAAAGATGCCACACCCTCAACCTAGAAAATGGAACTCCACTGGAAAGGCTTCCTGTCCTTTTTGAGGGTTCCTTTTTCCCACCCTGATCAATTTTTTTAATCCATGTTAATGTGTTTGCTGTCCACTGATTAGTGATGGTGGATTTGCCTTTGATTTAATAATCCAAGATTCACTGTCATATTCCAGTAGGCTTAGCATTTAAGTGAGGGAGGTGTCCTTATTTTAGGACACTAGTCACTTGAGAGAGAATAAAAAAAGAGTAATTAAGCTAAAGGATTGGCTAAAAGACAGAGGTCTAATCAGCTCACAGCCCGCAGATATGGAAAAATGCATGCCAATGAAGCTTGATACCCCACTAATGTTTATGCTTGTTGGGTGATATTTGCACCACAAGGATTAAAAGATTGATTAAGTTAGCAAAACCCTTGAAAAGGGTTCATTTATTAATTTGATTTACCTAAACCAAACCACTTTTTGGGGATGCTCTCTCATGTGTTATGGGATGCTTTTTCCAGGGTTTTAGAAATCCGGGAAATTTGCATCTTTACATCATTAATTGCTTTTGGGTGCACATAGGAATATTCATTTGAGATGCCACACCATTTTCAATTGCTTTTGGGTTTCTTTAATGCATGATAACTGATCTCCACTCTTCAGCCAATGGCCTGGTGAACGCTGAAAACAGAAGGTATAATTAAGCCATTAAAATCAGCATGGAAGACTAGGTGATTGGGTAGACAGTCAGACAGACACTTATCATTTTCATATCTACAGTATATTCATTCTAGACATCGATTTTCTTTAACGTAACAACTCCTCCTTCTGAATTACAGCCTACTTAACATTATAGCTTGTCCGATAAGGAATTTATTTTGGGTGTAATAGAATAACAGTTGGTGAGAATATGTTTAGTTTTTATTTCTTTATGTTCATTTATTATTTTTAGCAAACACTCATGAATAAAAGTATGATTCTCCGTTTATATTCATGAATAAATTTGTGTAAAATTTGTTTAATAAATGAATGAACATGTAGATAATAAAATTCCTTCATATTCTGTTCTCTCATACCTTACTCAAGATTACAACCAAAGAAGTAGGGAATAAGAACATGCTACATCAAGAACAAGGCTTCCAAATCCAGACAAAGGGCTAGTTTGGCATACCGATGGGCTCCGGTGCGGTGCGGTGCGATGAAATCTTTCATATAAAATAAAACAAAAAATCACAAAAAGACAAAAAAAAAACTTGTAAAATTATTTTTTTATCATTTCTTTTAAATATTTTATTAATAAAACTTATACTTACGGTGGTCATTTCTCTCATTTCAATTTCACCGGAGTCAATCGCACTGCCCATCCAAACTAGCCCAAAGTAACAACAGCAGCAAAACAGGAACAAGAAATTCAGCTAAACTTGTCTTGACAGAAAATTAGTGTTCAACATATATAAGGTGAATTGGTTTCCAAGATGAATCAGAATCTTACCTAAAAGAAAGGGTTGCTGGTTAATCTTTCATCTAGTGCAGCCCTTGTATTCCATCATTTTACTTTGATATTCTCTCTTTCAGTTTTGGGATTTCTGCATTTTTTGTTTTCTCCATTGCTTTCCGATAATTTTCTCCTGAAGACATTTGTGCAAAGCCTGTTTGATGAGGTAGAAACGTGTTCATCCTGGTAAGAAACAAACTCGAGGCATTGAGCAACCAACGGCGAAGCAGTGGCGGTGCATGTGACAAAGACGGGGTTGCACAGTGGCCGAGGTCGCCATCAAAGAGTATACATGTGCAGCACTTTCAACTGTCAACTGTCAACTGTCAACTGTCAACTATTTTTAGACAAGTTGCAAGAATAACCCTAACCAGAATGCATGCCCGCGCTTTGCTGCGGGTTTTGGGCATCAATTCGGGTCTTGAGCATCAGTTCTGACTTTTTTTTCTAACTCAACATGCTTTGAAATATATTAAGCATAATTCTTCACAGAAGTTGAGAGGCTTGAGTAAGAAATACTGTTTGACAACTTATCCAAAGCCTAAGAGCAAGGCAAAGAAAAAGAAATAAAAATTCAGTTTAAACATGTTTTTTTTTTTGTTAAACAACAAAGAACGGAAAGTTAAACGTTTTTAAAAATTCTAAAGCTTTGAGAGTGGAAAAGATAAATTGTAAAAAATAATTTGTTACGTCAATCATAATATGATTATCATTCATGAATTGTTTTTAAGCAGTAAAATATAATTTGCTGTATTGGTATATACGTATCGAATTGACCACGAATGTTCACTGTTTGGCAAGATAATGCAACTTTAGCAGAGTGTTTTGTCAAACATTTTTTATAGAAAATTTTAAGAACATACTAGAGTCAAGAGAAAAAAAAAGGAAAGAATAAGTAAACAGAAAGCATTAAAGCATTTAAACTTTAAAAACATTACCAATATGCAGGATGTTTGCACATTTGTTTGTCATTGTGCATTTAAAATGTGGTGAATTAGCTTTCATATCACAAGTTGTTTAGGCTCCTAAACTAATGAAGAAATTTAATTCTGAGTCAATATCCTCAGACAGTATAAAATTTGTAAAATTTGAAGAGGCACTATCATTATGCACTCTGATTGTTCTTTAGGTTGTTGTCGAGCTGGTTTAACATGTACTTAAAAGAAATGAATCAAAATTTAATGGTTATAAAAAGAAATAATCATAATTACGTAAGAATTGTCATCTTCATTATAATTACCATACTTTAACCCAACAAACAATATTTCAACCTTTATTCTTGCCTTTTTTTATTTGTCTTTGAAATGAACTGAAACATTTGTAACCATTAAATTGACACAAATGCATTGACATACATTAAAAAAAACTTCAATATAATTTCTCTTTTCTCATTCTTCAAACATATACAAACATGCGCAAACACTTTTAAAAAATTTAATTTGGATGATTTATATTTAAAAATCTACTTTTTGAATACATAAGATAATTGAATAATCCAACTATGTTTGGAAGATTGGATTGAGCATATCATTTAACAAAAAACAAATGCTAACAAAGGTCGAACATTCAAAATAAATAATATTACGTCAAAGTAGATATCAAAAAAGCAAAAGAAGTATGGCGAAGAACTGTTAACACAGAGGTTTGGGTACGGAAGATGGGCTGAACGGCAAGTGAGATGTGAGAGGGTGAAACAAAAAAATATACAGTTTCTAATTTACCCAAATAAAAGCATACGCGGAAGAAAGCACGGTACACTAGGGTAGGTGATGACAAAAAATTGGGCTGGCGACGTGGCTTTTTTGTGAGAAGAGAAAATCTCACAAAATTTATATATTTGATTTGATGATATGTTTGGAAAGCGGAATTGCCTGCGTGAATATTATTCAACGAACTTATTGATTGTTGCTTTGGTAAGTCAAGGGCAACTTAATTAATAATACCAAAAATGGTGGGGGAGGGGTTGCCAGACATTGGAGGGATAAATCGGTAAATTTCACGGATAAAATCTTGTTCCGTAAACAGTTTTCAGTGTAAAAAAGAAAGAGTAACGGAACCAAATTTGGGCTTCTTTTTTAGCCCAAAACTAATAAAAATGGTCCCGTCCAAACCAATCCAAAGCTGACCCAAACAAGGCCAGTCAGCTTATAACAGTCAAATCATAAAACTGACAAAGGGCTGCACAATGGTGTTGAGATAGGAACCAAAAACCAGAAATGCAAAGCCAATAAAATTCCCATCCACAAATTGAAAAAACTAAACCAATCCACAGCAATGGCTACTTCATTTTCTCTCTCAAACTTCCTCTCCTTCCTCGTACCTTCCAATCCTCCTCCTCCACCACCCAAAGCTCCATCTGTCAATAATCTTTCACTCTGTTCCCAAAAACCCAAGAATACTCTGCCTTCCTTGTCTTCTCAGGAGGATCAATCTTCTTCATTATCCTCTGAATTGTCATCTGTTATTTGCCCTTCTCTTGCTTATGCAAATACCCTTTTCTTTAATTCTGCTTACAATGTTCAGGTTATTGTGGATGACAATGAACCTGAAGAAAGGCTGCTTAACAGGTTCAGAAGAGAGGTCATGAGGGCTGGTGTTATTCAAGAGTGTAAGAGAAGGAGGTTCTTTGAGAATAAGCAAGATGAGAAGAAACGTAAGTCACGCGAGGCTGCTAAGCGTAATCGTAGAAGGTAAAACTTTTTCGCTTCCTCACTCTCTACCGTAGGCTGTGTAGAATGGAGACTATGTCCATGTTTAGCTTCTTTTTGTTTGGATTTTTGTTTAATTGAGTAGTATTTTCTTTCTTTTTAGCTTGGAAAGTTTTGGTTTTTGTGGGTTTTATTGGTTGTTAAGGCCAAAGAAGATATGAGGGGAAAGGAAGAGAAGAGCCGAAGAATCTTCAAGAATGCATATGAATTAGACAATTTTGGTTTCCCTGGTGGAGCTTGGAGGAGAAGAAGGGGGGAAAGAGAAAATTGATGCAAAGAGAAATAAAGCAAGGAATTGTGAATTCTATTTTATCATGACTTAAATGCTGATCACAAGAGATTTTTGTCTTAGCCATCAGAAATTGAAGCTTGTGTAGTTTTCTTGGGTTTGATTTACCAATGCAATGTTTCAAGATCTAGTTGCTATAGTTTTCTTGTGCGCATGGTGTTCAGAGTTAAGCTGTCCACCAGAGGCCAATAATTGTCTTCTAAATATGGTTTGAGGGGACAACTTCATCATCTAGAATGAAGGCATCAAAATTGAGCATGTAGAGTAGTGTTTAAGAAAGACATATTCGAACCAACATCCATACCATGGACGTACTATCTCTATGCAGTTTCGAATCTCAGTTGGATATCTAGCTTTTTTATTGTAGTTTTTACTTGTTTCTCCCATATTTATATCCCTTGAACTAGTTAGGTCTTGCATTCTTTTAGTTCTTGTTGAGTTCAATGTCAATGTTTGATCCTTTTGATCTTACATAGCGAGTGTCCTATGTGTTGTTTGATCCCTTATGAAAAATGCCAATCCCAGTCATAGCAATGAGGCATCTTGTGTTTTTCTTTAGTTGGTTATATCTGGTTGACAATGAGTAGTGATGGCTATCTTCTCTCGTACTATGATCAGGCGTCCCCAAGCAAGATTTTCACAACCGAACAAGCAGGAAGTATCTTCGAATAAGAGGGATGATGATGAAGAAGATAACTGGGATATGCCAGATGGTGACCTTCCCTATTGACCACATTTTGCCATGCCTTGTATTTACTAGTTTTATCTTTGATTCTCTGGCAGTTTTGGTCTTTTATAAGTTTAATTAGGATGAACCCTGCCACTTGAATTGCCCTGTAATTTTTTTACATATATGAAGTAAAGATTTTCAATCCTTATATAATATGAAGGCAGTTTATGAATTACCATGTTTTTCCCGATCTATAGGAAGGTAACCGGTGTCAGATATATGCCGAAGATTGTGTTTATTTTTATTTTCAACATTTTATCTATGCTCTCAGATCTTACTTCTTGATGTGTTTGCTAAATAAGCTTGCAATTATATCTGACATTCAAGACATTTGAGCAATCAATGTGTTTGTTTAAAACCAAAGGAGCAAGTCAGGGCCTCCAGGCCTAGGCAGGTTAAGAATAGAGGAAAGAAGCAAGTGCTCCAATAACCTCGGATGAAACAGGAAGTACAAATAGCAGTTTGGAGGTTGAAACGGGAGTCCTTGAAAGATGGTATCAAGCACCAGAGAGAATTATTTGAGTTAGTGTCTCAGTTAATCAATCCAGGATTCTTTGTTCAGATTAGCAGAAGTCAATCTCTGTCTTGTCTAATCTCTACATCTTCCAAGAGACAGAACCTGTCTGAGAGGAGAAATCAGCCTATGCATTTCTGTGGAGCTCGCCAGGTTAAGGGCGACCACTTCAAGCTAGCATTGTTTGCAGATAATTCTGTGAAGTTTCTCCATTCATCAAGAACAAGCTTCAGATAATGAATCTTGCTGTCAATGTTCTTACAGCAGTTTGCTTGAATGGTACATATCTGATCCAAATCACATGGCTGACAAAGTCTACCAAAACTCACCTCCTTGAAATATTTAACCCGCATTTCAATCAGGCTAATGTAGTCATCATTTGCGATAATTTTGCAGAGAGATTGGTGTTCAGAATCAGGATTGAAAACCCTTTTCATATTACAGTATTTCATGAACTCATCAGTTATATCATTTGCCTTTAAATGAAAAAATCCTCCATCTCCTTCTATTCCCAAGGTTTCATCATCGATAGCATAAAGCTCACATGAGATTGACATATCGAAGTCATGCGCAAGTTCTCTCGAGGGATTCCTCAGCCTCATGACATCTGCATTCTGCAATATTAAGAGAAGCACAGTTAAACTTGCCTAAAGCTAGACCTGACAATAGTAGACATGATACAATAACACGACACGAACAAAATATACAAAGGTAATATGAGCTAAAATTTGATAAAAATTATATATAAATATGATAAAAACAAAAAAATAAAAAAAATTGTTTTATGGCATATTGACGGGACTTTTGACACGAAATTTTCGTTTTTACATTCCACGAACACGGATTATATGTATACACAAATTGCCAACTTGTCATCTAGCTAGTAAAGGCACAAGCAACTTGGAAACATACTGTGAAAGCAACATTGTAACCCAATTCAACAACTTGCTGCAGCAATCTTAGTCTGCTCGGACTCAACATGAGGCTATTACCTTGGGTTCCGGATGGTAACTTGGTGATTCTTTTCTGGGAGTTTTTGAGGTGGAAACAATGGGGATGCCTAGACTTGCAATACCGGAAAGCTTGGCTGTCCTCGGCAACGATAAGCAGATTGTTTAAGAGGCGTTTTGTTCCTTGGCCAATTCGGAAGCTTTCCAGGAAGAGGTCCAGGATGGAGTTTGGTCTGGCCCAAGCTTCGTTAACGACAGTCAGGATGACTGTTCTATCCGACATTGATGCTTTCCGTAACGCTTGCTACAGAGTTTTCCTTTCAAACTCCTAACAAAAACACCCAAAAAAAAAAAAAACATTCCTTAAGACATTCGAATGAAACAAGAAACAGATTTCAGGTGTTGAATCATGAAACCCTGAAAAGGGTTTGACAAATTAACCTGTCCTGTCCCATTATATAAGGTTTATTAGAAGTTAATTTGCCAGTGATTAATTAGCTAATTATCTCAAATAAAACTAAGGATTATTATACAATACAAGACTGTCAGTGTTTTGAATAGTAATCCCTATGTAAAAACTCCATTTACAGTTTACTAGATAATAATCTTTGTGTTAAAACCATCGACTAAATTCATTTAACCAATGTTTCAACAGCATGAACATAGGAAGATGCATGGTAGGAGTCTACTATAACCTAAATTGTTTACAGGATTTTTATAATTTCATGCAAAATTAAAATTTTACAAACTAATTGTTAGTTTTAACAATTTACCTGTATTCATCATAAACGTAAATTTTAAGTTGATCCAAAATTCTTATTATTTCAATTGAAAATAATAATTATTTCAATATAAGGATGAGTTGTGGTATATTGTAAGTCTTGAGTTCGAATTCAAGTATCCACATCTTCAGTTATTTAATATTTCCTTTATAACAAAAAAAACTGTTAAAATTTTATTAATATTGAACAAATAATTAGACATTTTTGAAATTTGACATATATAAGTGAATAGAATATAAAATTCAATGATCAAATTAAAAATGTATATACTGTAGAAAAGATATAAAATAGAAAAAAACTAAATTAGTTTTATATCTATGTGAATGAATCTCTTTTTGCGTGTGATTGTGCGTGCGTGTATATATATATAAGGGCTATTTGTTCCTTTCATGCTTCCAAAATCAATTAGTTAAAATTGATGTATGCCCTATTAAAAAAATCAAGACGAAGATTTGAGACCGATCATGCAATCTCTTATAATACAATATATATATATATATATATATATATATATATATATAAAAGCAAGTGCATTTGTCAAGTAATAAAATTAAATATTTCAAATACGTATAAAATATGGATGTGCATACATTCACACACCTATGATAAAATCATCAAATACATATATATATATATATATATATATATATAAAATAAAATGGAATGAAACTTTGGAAAAATTAATATATAAAGGAAAACTAGAAAGAAAAGAAAGGAATCTTACATATTGTAAGTTGGGAAGCCTTGGTATTGAGTGGACAAGAGTTTTGCTGGTTGAATCAGAAAACTGATATTGTATCAAAAGCCAGCCAATGAAGAATATGAACAAAACAATGAGAGAATATGGCGTCTTCAAGATCCTCATCAACGCTTTCATCTTTCTTCTCTGTCACTGGGTTTTGACATTCTGTCTTATAAACACTTGACTTTCACTTTCTTCTGTACTCTGACAATGATCCGTTTATCAAAAATATTTCCATGTGCATCAAGAAATATATATTATATATATATATATATATAAATATACACACACACAAATTATCATCTGATACTGTGTGCAGAATTTTTTAATTAAACAAATAAAATTAAAATGGTGACACATATTCTTTAAAAAATTAGATAATAATTCTTTTTACATATATTCGATGTAAGTTATTGTAGCTAGATTTTTCCAGGTTGCTGGTGGCAGGTAGGAAGATATGGTGTTGAAATGAGGGGATTTCTTTCCTTTCTGTTGAAAAAAAATAATCAAACTTATTTGGTAAGTTTGGTAGGGTTTTGGTATACGATCATATTGGCTAAAATTACCAGAATTGGAAGGAAATCAATTTTAACAAGGAATTATCATTAAGACTATTATATAATCTATATATGATTATATTTATGGTCTGACCAAAGGGTTTGAGACTTTTCCAAATTTTTTTTAATATTATATGTTTTAATTATTCGAAGACTTCTATATGATCAAATGGGAGAGGAATTTCAAATACATTTTGTCCCGTAATTAAAGTATACATATAAACCAATTAATAATTGTTAACTTGAGCAGGTGATTCACATGTTTCACACAATTAGCAATTCTGTTGTATAAAATAAGCTCTCTTTTTTTTGTTATAAAAAAAAATATTTGAATTCGAACTTAAAATTTATATTATATCATAACTTATTTTTAATCACTAAAACAAGAGATTGTTGGCGTATAAAACAAGCTTTAGTCGAAATGATCAAGATACAGAAAATCATACATCGAAAATAGAATCATTTAACCCTCGATCTATAGAAACATTATTTTTGACACTGTCACCTTCAATCTCCTGACAATCTGCTTTCCTATCACTAAGTGTGCATGGCATTCCGGCAAGTTTCCGTATAGCCAGTTATTTCTCTCCACGACATATGTTAAAGAAAAGCACTCCATGCAATCCTTAATAAATTAAAATTCAACTTCAAGGATTTACCCTTTTAACTTTTCTGACTTCCATCACAATTCACTTTCTCATTTACCAACTTCCCTATGAGGTTGACAGAGCTACAAGATCTTTTTCCATATACCTTCTGAAAGATCCCATTAGAAGAATATATGATCTCTAGATTTATGTATTAATATGGCAGATGGTCTCAAAATTATTTTTAATTTTATCAGTGGCATAGCCAAAAAATATACTTAGTGGGGTCAAAAAGTAAATATATATTTTTTATATTTTTATCTATTTTTAATTTTTTAAATTTTTTTAAAATTGTATGGTCTTTTAGTTCTCAAACATCCTATATTCTTTATTTCCTTCATTAATTTGTATTTCTTAATCTATGAAAATTAAAAAAATATAAAAAGGACTACAAATTATTTTTTAAAACAAACAAATATCTTATATAAATTTTTTATACAAAATCTTTAAGTAATTGCAATTTCATAACAATAATTAAGTACAAATAGCAAAAAAAAAAATAATTATATTATATGACAATAAAATTTTAAATTTCGCTTATGAGATTGAAGAGTTAATTTATATTCATTTAGATATAATTAGAAAATAATAAATTATGAATTATTAGATAAGCATATAGCCATCTAATTTCTCTTGTGGAACTTAAAAACTTGACCATTGATGATAATTCAAAAGAAAATCTTCAGTACATTTTTTTTTTTACAATTATCAAGAAGAGTTTTGATAATTTAAAAATAATCATTAATATACGAAATGCATTTCTCCAATATATGTAATTAAACAAATTATTCACTAAATTATTTTCTTTTTTTAGTAATAAATTTTTAATTATTTTCATTGCTGAAAATTATTTCGTAATGAAATCTTTATTTAATGGTAAGTATGAAATCATGAAATTTTGAGATCTAAATTTTAAATCTCATAATGTGTGGATTTGGTCCAACTTTGTATTGAATTTATTCAATTACATTCATTGTTTAATTGGATAAACCCTTAATAATATATTTTTCCAAAATTATTTTTCTATGATTTTTAACTTTTTATCTCAGGGTGTCATTTATCTTTAAATTTTATTTTTCACGAAATTAATTTATGAATTTTCCCACAATAATATATATTATAAAACAAATTCTAAAATTCACTGGGGTCAATTGACCCCAAAATTACAATGTGGCTATGCCACTGAATTTTATTATATTTCAGGCGTCTATAGGGATATAAAAATGAAGAGTTCTTGAAAATAAATATTTTTAGATTTTTTAATTAATGAAGTGTAATGCTATAATTTAATAATAATATAAAATTTATACACTAATGAAGTGTAATGCTATAATTTAATAATAATATAAAATTTATACACTAATGAAGTGTAATGCCATAATTTCATAATAATATATAATTTATACACTAACAATATATCGAATTTGAAAAAAATCTTCTAAACTTCCACCTCCAAAATTAAGTTTGTTATTGATTTGATCAAAGCCTGCAGGCTATATGCCTATATCCACTCAGCCACCATCCAATAAGTGGCTTTCTATTTATCACAGAACTTTGAAGTATTTTTTATATTAAAAAAAAATAAATTCAATTTTTTTCTATAAAAAAATCATCAATTATTTAATTAGTTGCTCGTATACATATTTTTTGAAACAATTATCCCATAAATCGTCAATAAAGTTTTTTGACTTTACAATGGAATTAGGATCATGACACATATATTTATTTAATTTTCATTTTGTTAATATTTTTACAAGACATGCATCATGATTTTAATTCTGTTTGTAAAGTCAAAAAACTACACTGACGATATATAAAATATTAATCCATTTTTTTATACTTTAAAGATAGAGGTTAAGATTGTTTGGACTCGAGCTCAAATATTCTAATAGGCCATAATTTTTTAAGCACTCGATCAGAAATTTTAATAAAAAAAGAATGATTGTAACCTTCTTGATAATAAAATAAATTGGACGTTACTATATAGATAATATTCATAATATATAGTTTTCCGAAAATTATGGATTCAAAAAAATTTGGTGTATAATATTTTTAGATAAAATTGAAAAATTAAAAAAAAATGTGCATGATGAATTTGTCTATGATAAAAGGAAAATGTGATGGTGAATTATTTTCACATATATCATGCTTTTTGTTGGTTGATTCATTTATGATTTTGGTAGAAAGTGGCATCTCAAAAATGCATTTTCCTACCCAAGAGCAGTAGATCAGCTAGCAAAGGGGTGTTCTAGCTTAACCAGAGGTCTCGAGTTCGAGTTCTGGGTATGCAGCTGTGTTAAAACTCTTAAAGGAGAGCTTTGCCGCTCTTTGGGTCTTGCCCGGCTCGAATCCGAATTAGTCCTATACTAGAATGATGTGGAGATACCAGATGGTTTCGACAAAAAAAAAATGCATTTTCCTAAATTCCATGAGAATCTCATTTGCATTCTCCTCTTTTTCAATTTCTTATTAAAAAGAAAAAACTTTTTTCTCGATTTGAAAAAAAAAAAAGAAATATGTGAATTGCATTTGAAAAAACAAAGTTCTCAAATCGGATGGTTGAGAGTTACCCACGGGGATGGTGTTGGCAGATTATGACAAAAAAATTATCTCATAGTCCCAATCCAATCCAACATTACAATCCAAATACTAAAAACACACATGTGAAAATAAATTTGATTATAATGCGTACATTATATATTATGTTTGTGTTGGATGCATATGAAATATGAAAATTATATGTCTTAATTAATGACAATACTAACAATTTGTGGGTATAATTCGTATTCGTGTTATATTAAATTATATTAATGTAAAATAAAAAAATCTAATATCAAATTTTATATCCACAATTAAAACATAATTTTTTTTAATTTTTATTAAATTCATATATAATTTTTATCAAATGTTAGTTTGTATCTGTTGTTGCACAAAACAACAATAAAGGTATGCTGACGTCGATGTTCGTACTTGGTCTCCACGTGTCTCCAAGAAGCTTCTGTAAAACAAGAAAAAGTCAGAGAGACGCAGGGGTGATTCCCTGTGTAGACACTCCGATGCTTAAGTCAGCAGAAAGTTCTTCAGTATTGGGAAGCGTAAAAGCCAGTAGTCAAAAAATTAGCCCGTAAAATTGTACCTGGGGGCCTATTTATAGGCCAATATTCTAGGTTAATTATCTGAGGATAAGTCCATTCCTTGCTGAGAGTTTGTGTCCTGATATAACACAAGTTCCACGTACAGATGAACTCGAACCCTGTCGCTGGCGAGAGACCATCTCGCGAATCACGTTATGGCGTCAGGGGGCTGTCGCCAGTCGGTAGACGGGACTGATGCCACGTGTCGCGCTATGACGTCAGACGATAGGCTGAGAGTCTGTCGCCTAGCGACAGGTGTTATGCGGCGTCAAGGGTCTGTCGCCAGTCGATAGACGGGATTGATGCCACGTGTCGAGCTGTGACGTCAGACGATAGGCTGAGAGTCTGTCGCCTAGCGACAGGTGTTATGCGGCGTTAGGGGTTTGTCGCCAGTCGGTAGACGAGACTGATACCATGTGTCGCACTGTGACGTCAAGCGATAGGCTAAGAGTCTGTCGCCTAGCAACAGGTGTTATGCGGCAGCCTATGTCCTCTGTCGCTGAAGGCCACGTGGCCTAGTGATCTCCTGCCACGTGGTGGTCTTTGATGAACCTTGGGCCTGGCCCAAAGTTGGTATACTTTGTCATATCAATTGCTCTCCACTCTGCTGTTGGATTTTTCTAACCAAGAGAGTATAAATATGTGTTTTTTTTGGGTTTTAGCCCACCGTGAATAGTCTTCTCTATTTTCTTGTTATTTCTTCTGGTATTTTTTGTAGGTGAAAAAGCTCTACTCTGCGATAGACGTAATCGGGCGCGACGTTTAGCATTCTCTGTCGCGGCTATATAAACCGCTGGGGCTCGTCGAGAGAGTGCACGAAAACCTCTAAACAGCCGTCTGTCGCCCATCTTTCAACTCTCTCAACAAAAGAGTCTATCGCCTAAAAGAGCCTGTCGCTCTCTCGTCAGGATCTCTCGCTCATCTCAGTAAGTGCATATCTGTTGCCTTATTTATCACCTTTCGCATTCAGATTTAGGCCTCCCGCAGGTGTTTTTAGTCTTCCGCGTAGAGCCTAGGTCTCCCGCAGGTCTCTCGCTCAGTAGGTCTGTCGCCCTAACAGGTCATTCCTTCGCTATGTCTTTGTTATGTCCGGGTAAAACACTCAGAACCGGTGGTGTTCTGTGTTCTTTGACAAATGCTGACTTAGAGGATTTTAGGACTCGTTTCCCTCTTCCGTCAGGTTATCGTTATAGACTTCCAGTCCAAGGAGAGGCTACACCCGACTTGGTTAGAAATGGTGTAGCCGTTCATAAGGCCTCGTTATCCTTCGGTTTTCACTTCCCTCTTCCGGAGTTTGATGAAGCGTTTCTTAGGTATAAGGACATCGTCCCGTGTCAACTCCATCCCCATGCGTGGGCCCAGTTGGTAGCATTTTCATAGTGTGTCGTCACTTGGGTATTGTCCCAACTGTTCCTCTTTTAAGCGCTTTTTTCAAAGTTCGTGGGTTGAAAGGGTTGATAACGTTCTCTCTCCAAAGGTTGAAGACCGACGAGTTTCCTAATAATAAGATCTTCTCGGATCTTCCCAATAAACTGCGTGGCTTTGAGAGTGAGTGGGTCGTTGTCGAGATTCCAAGCGACCTACGAATCCGCAAGAGATGGAATCGTGATACCTCCGACCACTCACAGCGTTCAGAAAGATTCAAAGCAGAAACTTTGAGAGACCAATTTGGTGAGCCTATTCGGCGAATCTGTTCTACCGGGGAGCGTAACTTATTCTCCCTTTTAACCCCGAAGAATATCGCCGCTGCCGGCTGGGGGGTAAGCAGGATCGTTGTTGGGACTTCCGCTACCCCATCTAACTTGCCTGTGACTCCACGTGTTTTTTATACTGGTCCTAGTCAACCATCTCCGGTAGTCATAGCCGAAGCATCCGCCCCTGTAGGTCATCTTGTAGATGAATCCTCTTCGGACTCGAAGGATGAGACCCTTGAGGCTGCTGGTACTAGTGATCAGTCAGAGGAGAATCCTGAGTGGGCTCGGGCCGATGCCTTTGGGAGTCCCTTCGTCGATTTCCCCTTGGATTCATCCTTGAATAGTTTAGAGGATATTGGTGGTTTTTTAGTTTTCTAATTTCCTTTTTACTTCTTGTATACGTGGGTGTGGCATTTTACTTAGTCAGCTAATTCCTTCTTATATTGTGCAGGTATGAACTTCCAGGAGTTTTTGCGTAGGAGGGATGCCAGTGATGCTGCTCGAGCGGCTCCTGCTTCTCAGTTGCAAGCTGGGGCTTCCTCATCTGGACCAGCTCGTGCTCCCTCATCTGGACCAACTCGTGCTCCCTCATCTGTACCAGCTCGTGCTCCTACTGCCCCTCCTCCTGCCGCTGGTGTATCCAGCCATCCTACACAAGAGGCTGGGAGAAATAAAAGAAAGAGGCCTCTTGTCCCTGATCGTGGTTCGGACGACCGCGAGAGCTCAGAGTCCTAGAGGAGTTATTTAGCCCGTCAAGAGGGTGGATCTCGTGTTGCTGATGATAGGTCTGTTCCTCGCCAGCCTAGGCGCAAATACAGGAAGAGGCTAATTATTGAAGCCACAATGCTTACAAGACCAATTTTGCCTAAGGTGGCCGATCCGACTTTGAGGCGCTATCCGGTTGATAGCGGGGTCGTTGTAGGTGGAGAAGACTTCCAGACCTATCCCGGGGTGAATGACAACGACAGCATTGAGGATGCTGGGATAACATCTCGTCTGGCTTGGAGCACCATTCTCCCTCGCGACGAGGCGAGGCTTTTCACCAATTTGACTGAGACGGAGGATAATTCTGACTACCTCGCGATGAAGGTAAGCTTTGTGCTTGTTTGGTAATTAGCTTTTTCCTTTTTAGGCTTTTTCGTCAGGTTTGTTGAGTTTTTGTTTGTTTTTGTCTTGTCAGACGGTTCAACAAATTGCGGCTGTTAATGCTCGACACAGGGCCCTTAAGGAGCAAGCCGATAAAGACATTCGTGAGCTTTGAGAGCAGAAAATGGAGCTTATGAACGAGGTTGTCCAGCTTCGCCCCTATCCCAAAAGGACGGAGGAGCTAAATAAAAAGAACGCTGATCTCGAGCGAAGGAATGCTGATCTCGAGCGAAAGCTCCAAGAAGAGCAAGCGAATGTGGCTTCCCTTCAGGGTACCAAAAAGCTTATAATAAGGCTGTCAATGAGCGGGAGCCATGGAGAGACAACGGGATGAAGCCATTGAGGAGCTGCACAACGTATTGGACCGTCAGAGAGAGGTTTGGGCCGAGGCCGTTCGTGAGTATCGCTTGTCCCAACATTGCTATGATAAGAAAGCAATGTTCGCGGCGGGATTCATCAAGTACAGTTTCTATTTGGCTCGTTCGTGGCTGGAGAAGCATCGGCCTAGCGAGACTTTTTCTGAGTTGCTCTTCACTGAGGAGGCCAAGTACTACGCAGCTCCTCCTTGGACCAAGTACGAGCCCAACTCGCAAGGTCCGGATGCCTATTTGGAGGAGGGTGCTGGAGATGAATTGGACAATCTTAAGGGCCGTGGCCTCCTCGACAGCCACAACGTCAGCCTGAGTCTTTTGGCGCACGTGATCGAGTTGAACCTTCAACAATGTGTGACATTCCTGAGACTATCGAGGTGGGCGATCAGCCTGAGTCTATCGAGGCACTTCTAGGGTTGGACAGCGATGAGTTCCAGATTTCTGATTCCACAGCTGTTGATCATGTGCCAGACTCCGTAGCTGTGGTTGGGCCTTCAAGTGATGATCCTTCATCTGGGATGGCTCCTTCGGCTCCCCAGGATCCTTGTGCTTCGGTTCCTCAAGTTCCTGATCCTCCGGTTATTGAGGGCTCCGGTGTCGAGGCGGCTTCTTCTCAGCCAGATGACTTAGTACTCAGTGTAGATTAGGATTTTTTGTATTTTCCTCTGTTCGTAAACATTCAATGAAAAGTACATTTCTTTTCGCAGCTTTTTCTTTCTGTTTATATAAATTCAGTACTTGTACAGATTTTTGAATGAAAAGTACCGTTTCATTCTGTAGCTCTTTCTTTCTGTTTATGTGAATTTAGTATAATACTTTGTATACTTTTACCTTTTATACCATGTTGCTCCCCAAGTTCTACTTTAAGACAGCGTTCTTATTCCTGTGCAAAGATGAACTTCTCTCGAGCATTGTGCCTATCTTGCGCTTTTTTCGCTTAAGGATTTTATTGAATAACGACTAAAATGTCAAGGTGTTAACCATAATTTGCTAACTCATTTCAACGTACCTCGTAATACCTGGATATCTAGGCTTTGCCTTTATCACGCACTTTTCGTGTTTAAGGACTGGTCTTTGCTCGTCTTGCACATTTCCATCCTAAAGGACTTGTAGATGTGCCCGTCTCGCGCATTTTTCGCTTAGGGACTTTTTTGTTTGCCCGTCTCGCGCTTTTTTCGCTTAAGGACTTTTTTATTTGCCCGTCTTGCGAATTTTTTGCTTAAGGACTTTTTGTTTGCCCATCTCGCGCATTTTTCGCTTATGGACTTTTTGTTTGCCCATCTCGCGCATTTTTCGCTTAGGGACTTTTTTGTTTGCCCGTCTCGCGCATTTTTCGCTTAGGGACTTTTTTGTTTGCCCGTCTCGCGCATTTTTCGCTTAGGGACTTTTTTGTTTGCCCGTCTCGCGCATTTTTCGCTTAGGGACTTTTGTTTGCCCGTCTTGCGCATTTTTCGCTTATGGACTTTAGTTTGCCCGTCTCGCACATTTTTCGCTTAGGGACTTTAGTTTGCCAGCTGTTGCCTCATTTCCATTCCTGTAACACATAATCTGTCTCACACATTGCATTAGAGAATATAGAAAATGATGGGCTGGCCTTTATTCATAAATTAGATGATTGCAAAACAATAGTAACGGAGCAATAGATGAAAAAGTAAAGACAAAAATAATAACAATCAGAAAAAAGTACAATGTTTACTGCCAGTACAGCTTCAGATGGTTGGCATTCCAAGTCTTTGAGATCTTCTTTCCTTGCAAGGTTTCCAAGGTACATGTGCTAGGTCCGACCATCTTTCTGATTCTGTATGGTCCTTCCCAATTAGCCCGGAGCTTTCCATCCTACTTATGGGCGTCTGTGATTGCCGACTTTCTCAACACCAGGTCTCCTTCTTGCATTTCTCTGTTCTTCACCCGTGCATTGTAATAAGTAGCTACCCTTTGTTGGTAAGTAGCAAGTCTCATTTTTGCTTTGTCTCTCAACTCATCTAACAGGTCTAGATTCTCCCTTAGTCCCTGAGAATTAAGTTCCTCAATGTAAGGGACTAGTCTGGGTGACTCAGCTCCAACTTCTACTGGGATGAGGGCTTCAGTGCCATATACCAAATTGAATGGTCTTTCACCTGTTGACACTTTGCTTGTTGTTCTGTAGGCCCATAGGACACTTGGGAGCTCATCTACCCATGCTCCCTTTGCCTTGTCCAGTTTAGTCTTCAACCCGTGCAGTATAGTTCGATTGCTCACCTCTGCCTGCCCATTTACCTGTGGGTAAGACACAGAAGATATTCTTAAGAGAATCTTCAGGCCACTACAAAAATTTCGGAAAGAATCACAGTCGAACTGCTTCCCATGATCTGCATTTATCACACGGGGGATCCCAAATCGACAAATTATGTCTTTCCACACCATTGCTTCCACCTTCTTCTCAGAAATTGTAGCCAAAGGCTCGGCCTCTATCCATTTTGTGAAGTAGTCTGTGGCCACAAGCAAATACTTCCTTTGTCCTGAGCCAAGGGGAAAAGGCCCCAGGATATCTAGTCCCTATTGTGCAAATGGAGTTGGTTGGAGAGTGTTCTAAAGAGCCGAAACAGGCGCGGTAGTTATAGGAGCGAATTTCTGACACTTTTCACATCTTCTCACTTTGTCTATGGCATCCTTCCTCAGGGTAGGCTAATAAAACCCCGTGCGTAATATTTTCGAGGCCAAGGCTCGAGCCCCAAATGTTCACCGCATATTCCCTCATGAACTTCAGCTAAGGTGTACTCAGCCTGTTGGGGCCCTAGACACTTCAACAGGGGCATTGTAAATCCCCGTTTATAAAGTTCCCCATTCACCACGATAAACCTGGCACTTTTTAACTTCAGCCTTCGAGCTTCGTCTCTGTTAGTGGGGAGTGTGCCGCCCAGTATGTAGTCTTTGATTGGGCTTCTCCAATCGCCTTCGATTTCGACATCACAGACATCTTCTTCTTCAATACTTGGCCTTGCGAGGGATTACACTTTGACCATACCCCCTTTGACTCCTCTAGAAGAAGCCAACTTTGAAAGGGCATCTACATGGTTATTCTCTGACCAGTTTATCTGAGTCAATTGGAAGTTCTTAAATGACTGTGCCAATAATTGCACTTTCTGCAGATAAGGGTCTCGCGCTTCATACTCACCCGAGAACTGGTTTACCCCTAATTGTGAATCGCTATGAGCCATTAAGTTGATGACTCCCATTTTCTCAGCAAGTTTCATCCCAGCTATCAAGGCTTCGTACTCGGCTGTATTTTTTGAACTTGGAAAGTCGAAACGTAGGGAATACTCATAGGTTTTCCCTTCAGGCGAAGTTAGCACAATTCCGGCTCCACTGCCATCTATGTTACGAGCTCCATTCGCAAATAATTTCCACTAAAGTAACTCTGTTTCTACACGGACTTCTCGGCCAGTGCATTCTACAATGAAATCTACCAATGCCTGCCCTTTTATTGCTTGGCGAGGCTGGAAGTGTATGTCATATTCTCTTAATTCGATGCCCCATTTGATCAGACGACCGAAATGCTCTGGTTTCTGCAGTATTTGTCTCAAAGGCTGATCCGTTAAGATAGTCATCGAGTGAGCTTGGAAGTAAGGTCGTAACTTCCGGGTTGCCATCACCAAGGATAAAGTTATCCTTTCAACTAAGGGGTACCTTGTCTCGGCATCTAGCAAGACTTTACTCACATAATAGATCGGGCAATCCCTATCTTCTTCTTTCTTAATAGGACTGCACTTACAGCTTTTTCTCCTACACCGAGGTACATGAGGAGGTGATCTCTGGGTTGTGGTCGGGAAAACAGAGGCAACTCTTTCAGGTAGTCTTTCAACCTTTCAAAGGCGTTGTTGCACTCTTCCGTCCAATTAAAGTTCTTTCCTGCTTTTATTGCCTTAAAAAAGGGTAGACTTCTTTCAGCTGATTTGGACAAAAAACGACTCAAGGCTACTATCCTTCCTGTCAGCCTTTGAACTTCTCTTACAGTATTGGGTGGCCTCATGTCCAAAATAGCTTGAACTTTCTCGAGATTAGCCTCTATCCCGTGATTAGTAATCATGAATCCCAAAAACTTTCCAGACCTCACCTCGAATGAACATTTATTAGGATTCAACTTCATCTTGTACTGCCGCAACACATTGAATACTTTTGTCATTTTTCTGGCATGTGATTCTCTCTGTCGGCTTTTGATGATCATATTATCGATATAAGCTTCCATGGTGTTGCCCAAGAAGTCTTGGAACACCCTATTTACCATGCGTTGGTAGGTTGCCCCCGCATTCTTCAAACCGAATGGCATTACTCGGTAACAATATGTCCCAACATCGGTAATGAACAAAGTCTTCTCCTCCTCATCCGGATGCATAATGATTTGGTGGTATCCCGAGAAGGCATCCAAGAAGCTAAGTAATTCATACCCACAAGTTTCGTCTACCAACTTGTCAATTCGAGGTAGTGGATACGAATCCTTAGGAGAAGCTTTATTCAGATCTGTGAAGTCCACACACATTCTCCATTTCCCGTTGGCTTTTTTCACCATCACAACATTAGCCAACCAGTCCGGATAATTAACTTCTCTGATGAATCCTGCTTGCAACAACTTCGAGATTTCTTCGTTTATTGCCTGTTGCCTCTCTGGAGCAAAATTCCTCTTCTTCTATTTTATCGGCTTTGCCCCTGAGATTAAGTTCAACTGATGGCAAATAACTTCAGGGTCTATTCTAGGCATATCGGCTGGAGTCCATGCAAACACATCACAATTCTCTTTTAAGCATCTGACTATCTCCCTTTTTACTTCTTCAGGCAGCTGGCTTCCCACATATACTATTTTCCCTTTATATTCGTCATCTAACTAGATTGTTTCCATTTCCTCATCAGGTTTTGGTTTAGGCGGTTCTTCAATTGTAAGGGTTTCCTTCCTCTAAATCCCTTTACATGTGGTGGATGCGACATTACATGTCCTGGCTTTCCTTTGATCTCCCCTTACTTGTCCAACACCACGGGGAGTCGGAAACTTCATTAACAAATAGTAGGGATGCACCACCGCTCTCAAGTCATTTAACAATGGCCGCCCGAGGATTATATTGTACGCCACTGACGTTGACTTCACCACCATAAATAACACTTGTCGAGTGACACACTTCGGCCTTTCCCCCAATGTCACAGGTAGCTGAACTGCGCCCTCCACCTTCACTTTTTCTCTGAGAAGCCATATAGTGGTGTGGTTACTGGCTTCAGTCTATCATTCGAGATGTTCATTTTCTCAAAGCAACTCCAGTAAATCAAATTTACTGAACTCCCATTATCAACTAGGATGCGACTCACTGGGTGTTTTGCTATTACCGCCGAAATCACCATTGGGTCATCATGAGGGATCATTACATCACCTCTGTCAGCTGGCATGAAAGTAATGGGCTCTTTATCATGCTTTTCCTCCATCACCGAATTAATTTGATAAGTCTGTCGGGCGTAGGTCTTTCGAGACGAGGAAGAAGTGCCAACTAATGACTCACCTCCGGATATCACGTTAATAGCTGGCCCTGTGGGTTTATTATCTTCCTCTCGATTCCTTCTTTCTACCCTTCTGTCATTATCGCTTCTTTCACCTTCATTTCGTCTAACAGGTCCTCTGTTTTCACCTCTTCTATCTCTGAAATTGTTTCCTCTGTTCTTCACAGGATAATTAGTTCTATCACCTCTCCATACGAAACGGTTTATTTTTCCCTCTCGTGCTAGCTTTTCTAGCTGATTCATCAACTCTCTACATTTTTCGGTTGTGTGCCCATGTGCTGAGTGATAATCGCAATACGACCTTAAATCACGGCCTAGATGCCCTGACGCCTTCTTTGGAGTCTGTATAAGACCTGACCCTTCAATAACTGCTAATACCGAAGCTTGAGATTCGGTGAGTGGAGTATAGGAATTGTATTTCAGTGCGGGAGCTTTCTCAAACTTTCTCGGTTGGCTAGAAGATGCTTTAGTGACCTCTCTTCCTCGTTTCCTTCCATCCTTGGATTCTCCTATCGCCACCATTTTCATTACTTCCTCCTGGGTTACATACTTATGTGCGCGGGAAAGCAGGTCTGAAATGGTTGTTGGCTGGTCTAGCGACAGGGATTCTTGCAATTTCTCAGACCTTGTCCCCTGTAACATGGCTGCCACGGCTATACCGACTTGCAGATCTCGCACCTCCAAAGTAGCATCTCTGAACCGATCCACATAACCCTTCAATTACTCCTTAGCTCCCTGCTTAATAGCGAGCAAATAGGTCGGTTCCTTCCTTCTCTGACTATTCACCGCAAACGCCTTGAGAAACTCACTTCGCAGTTGGTCAAAAGAGATAATGGACCCTTCAGGCAGGTTATTAAACCATTTCATCGCATGTCCGGACAGAGTTAAGGAAAAGGCCCTACACATTATCTCGTCTTCCCATCCATGTAACAACATTAGGGCCTCATAGTTTTGCATATGGTCGTAGGGGTCCATCTTTCCGGTGTATGCGTTCATCTGCGGCATTTTGAATTTTGGGGGCAGAGGTTTTTGCATGATGGTCGTGCAGAACGGTACTCTTCTCCTCTGGCTCTCTTCTGCAGACACTAACTTTTTCTCTTCCAGTACCTGTTCTATCATCTTCTTCATGTCCACGGGGGGAGAGAGCTGATTTCGGGCATGAGACGAATTAGGTAGGTCTCCGACTATTTCCTTGCCCTTAGCTTGAGGTGCGTTTGTTCGTACCATTTGTGTACACCAAGTGGGGTCAAACTCTGACCCGGCTCCCCAAGTGCTTTGATCTTCAACACCGTTCTTTCCAACACCTTCGACACCATGTTCCAAGTTAGCACCAGCCAAATTTGACAAGTTATGGTGGTGGGCGGTAGACCCTGTAGCCTGGTCAATGCCCTGCCGCTCAGGCACCTGTCGCGTGACCCCTGTCGCAAGGCCTAGGCCTGCCCCTTCCTCAGTCTCTCGCGGGTTACCTGCGACAGGCCTTCTGCTCCCCTGTCCTGCCGCACCCTGATGAATGTCATGCTCTTCCACAGGGGGAACCTCTTCTCGGCGATAGGGGTCTGCCGCAGTCGTGTCCTCCTGTCGTCTAAACACCTGCGGCAGGACACCTCTACTTGTTCCTCCTACCAAGTTCTGCACGGCAGGCGGCAGATCCAATGTCGGGAGAACTCCTTGGAACAGATCTACCATGGCTCGCAGCGCCTGGGTAGTTTCTTCACTCTGTCGCCTCAGACCCTCGAATTCTGCAGCCGACACAGTAATTCTTTCTTCCTCCCTATTCACCTGGTTTGTCTGGCGAATCTGTTGTTCAGGGGAGCTCACAGAGTTTTCCTCACTTCCGACCCTTACGTTTGTCGATCTTGTTCTCACCATCTTAGAAAATTTCGATTGGCTTTTTATACGTTTCCCACATACGACGCCAATTGTTGTTGCACAAAACAACAATAAAGGTATGCTGACGTCGATGTTCGTACTTGGTCTCTACGTGTCTCCAAGAAGCTTCTGTAAAACAAGAAAAGTCAGAGAGACGCAGGGGTGATTCCCTGCGTAAACACTCCGATGTTTAAGTCAGCAGAAAGTTCTTCAGTATTGGGAAGCGTAAAAGCCAGTAGTCAAAAAATTAGCTCGTAAAATTGTACCTGGGGGCCTATTTATAGGCCAATATTTTAGGTTAATTATCTGAGGATAAGTCCATTCCTTGCTGAGAGTTTGTGTCCTGATATAACACAAGTTCCACGTACAGATGAACTCGAACCCTGTCGCTGGCGAAAGACCATCTCGCGAATCACGTTATGGCGTCAGGGGTCTATCGCCAGTCGGTAGACGGGACTGATGCCACGTGTCGCGCTGTGACGCCAGATGATAGGCTGAGAGTCTGTCGCCTAGCGACAGGTGTTATGCGGCGTCAGGGGTCTGTCGCCAGTTGGTAGACGGGACTGATGCCATGTGTCACGCTGTGACGTCAGGCGATAGGCTAAGAGTCTGTCGCCTAGCGACAGGTGTTATGCGGCAGCTTATGTCGTCTGTCGCCGAAGGCCACGTGGCCTAGTGATCTCCTGCCACGTGGTGGTCTTTGATGAACCTTGGGTCTGGCCCAAAGTTGGTATACTTTGTCATATCAATTTCAATTTTGTATCTTTTTTCATGTCATTTTCATATTATGTCATTATTTCATATCTCAAATTATATCTACGTTACATTAAACATAAAATATTTTTTTAATTTTTATCAAATTCATATAATTTTTGTTTTTTTATCATATTACTGTATAGTATCTAAATTTACAATATCGAAGTGGAAATTGAAAAATGAAACATCCCTAGTTGGCCATATGGATTTGCCCTAGTCTGTGGATCACTCGTCAAACCAGCTGATCTTTGCCACGTGGAATTCAGAAAAGATCATAACCCATGTTGAAGATTCATGAAAAGTTGAAAACCAGAATATTTCCATCACATTTCTAATTATTTAGTCCTATGATTGAAACAAAAATAAAAATATAATAATTTGGACAAGGATGGTCCTTCAAGCACCTTAAGGTTTGGATTTTTGTTCACCGTAGATCTTTGTGATCTCCCCCTGCTTGATCATTACACGTGTCTATGTCCAATTCGGCCTTGAAATTGTTGCTTATCTGTCATAATAATCCTCATTTAGATTTTTTTTTACACAAATGTGTGTACAAAAGGGGACAATAACAAAAACAAGAAGCAGCCAATGAAAAACTTTTAGGCTTAATAGCCAAAAAGATCCTCAACTTTTAGCACAAAATGGAATTAAGTCATCAACGTTTTATTACGTAAAAATCAGTCCATAAATTTTTATTTTATTGTAAATAAACCCTCAACCTTTTAAAATTGTGCAATTACGTCCAAATCTATTAAATGACACTAACTTTCGTTAGTATTGCACACGTGGAATATTACGTGGCAGCCAACTAAGCTATCCACGTCAGCTTTCACTTTAGATGTCCAAACGACAGTTAGTGTTATTTAACAGATTTAGACTTAATTGCATAATTTTAAAAGGTTGAGAGTTTATTTACAATGAAATAAAAGTTTATAGACTGATTTTCACGCAATAAAACGTTGAAGGCTTAATTCCATTTTGTGCTAAAGGTTAAGGGTTTTTTTGGCTATTAAGCCAAACTTTTATTTGATCTTAGACTTTTTTAATAATTCTTTTTGCATGTTATGAGTGATACGCAGTTAAATTTAAATTAGATACTTTTAAATATAATATGATGATAAAATATATATATATATATATATATAAAAGAAACAAAAAAATATTGATTAAAATTTGATAAAGATTGTATATGAACATAATTAAAATTAAAAAAAAAATTGTATTTAGTGTATCATTATAAATTTTTATACAAAAATTTCATATACCTATATAATATGAATATGATATATATAATTTGAACACGAATTATATATAAAATTATCGAACTTAATTTTAACAAAGATTTCATCATCGGTGGGCTCAAATCTGGAGTGAAAATGGGGTCCAGTTAGAATAGGAAATTTTAAAAATGATTTGTGCGTGATATGCATGGAAAGATTTTCTTTTGACCAAAAAGCTAATTTTTTTGACTCATGAAATATTATACAGTATTTAAAAAAACAAAGTAGGAAATAATTCAAAATTTAATTTATTTTCTTGCATTTGTATTTGCACAATTTAATAAAAATAAGTAGCCATCATATCTTATGAAAATCATGATGGACAAAAAAAAACTCGAATAATTGCAACATATTTGAATAAAGGATCATGTTTTAAACAATTTATAAGCAACCCATCTTTTTATTTTAGTCAACTAAGCAGCCCACCTGTGCATTATGTCATATGGATTATAAAACATGTTTTATTAAGTCTTTTTTTTTTCTTTTCAAAACAAAAGTTTTAAAAAGTCCTTTTTGGTGCAATAGAAGTTTTCAAGTTAGAGATAGAAAAATTACAAAAATTTCAGATATATAAATTTTTTTACATTTTTATGGATTAAGATATAATCATTTGGACCTATTCTTAAATATTTAAGTTTCATTAAATTATAAATAATTTATTGATCGAGTGATTAAGAAAAAATTGTAACATATTATAATATTTGAATTTAAACTCATAATTTCATCATCTACTTCAATTTATAAAAAAAAAATCATTAAGTTTGATAAATTAAAATCTATGGAAGTGAAAGACTTTAACTTCATCTATGTATATCCCGTATGCTTGTTGCTTTCCTCTTGTTAAAATTCTTTGGTTTTGTTTTGTTTGTCTCCAAGCCACTCAAGGCATCTTAGGAGTAGAGGTGGCAAAAACTGGTTCGAGTCCGAAAATCTATCCGAATCAACTCGAGACCGAACTTGGACCAGCCCAAATTGATCAAAAAAGTCAAAGGTCCGTAACCGAAAAAGCCTGTATCCGAAAAAGCCCAAAACTGAAAAAACTCGAAACTGAACAAAACCGAACCCGACATAACTGCTCACCCGATACGATCCGAAATCAAGACCGATCCGATCCGAAACCCATAAAAAATCGAATTTATAACCCAAAAAAATCAGAATTATATTTATATAATTATTATTTAAAAATAAATAAATAATTGGTACACTTTTTTATTTAAAAAGTTTAAAATTTTGAAAACAATTATTATTTATTATACAATTTTATCAATTATGTATTACCAACAAAATAAATATTGAATCTTTTTAATTAAATTAATTTAAATTAATTTTGTCACGACCCGAAGACCGCGACTTTCACTTGATTCTTATACTTTTCTTAGTCTACAAATTTATGGACTAAATTTTTCTTTTTCATTTTAAGGTTTGTATTCGGTGTCAGTGTAGTTACTATACTATCTAGGTGACTTATAGTAATTCCATTTAAATATCAAACAAACATGGAAACGGTTCTTAGTTACATCCCGACTTGTTAAACAGAATATGTACTGTGCATTAATTTAAGTCTTACATGTAAACAAGTATTTTATAAGGAACATATACCTCAGAAGACTAGTACCAAGTCCATACACCGTCTCCGATGCCCACTGAGCAGCTCACATGGCAGATGTTAACTTCATTAATCTGAAAGAGATGAAATTTAGTGGGGTGAGCAAAACCACGGCTCAGTAAGATACTAATATAAATGCAAGAGTAGGATTATACTGTCTTAACCGCAAATGCTTAAAACTTGCAAGGATGCAATTACAGTTAATCCTTTCTCATCGATAACATCTCATTATCACTTCTCATATTCACTTTTCAGTCCATACATACTTTTGTATTCTATCTTCTCATATCAATTCTCATATTTACTTTTCAGTTCATAATCATACTTCTATATACTATCATCTCTTATCAAGTCTCATATTATGGGTCATGATCACGGTGGTACGAAGTCATAATTCTCTTCGTGTGTTTCTATATTCATGTTTCATATCATATAATATCATATCATGACATCATATCGATGAAATATCGCTACCACTGAGTCATGACACTCCTCTTATATTCTCCATGTTTAATGCAGATATCCTATCGAATTCACTTTACATTTAATAATCATATTCCCGTATTACATCAATTCATATCACTTATCGTCTGGGAATTTATGATCACGATAGAGTGAGATCAGAACCCTCTTCATATCAATCTCATGTTCATATATCATATCATGTCATGTCATCGTATAGGTGAAACATCATTTACGTCGAGTCACGACAATCCTCATGGAATTCTCATATACTAAGCATATTATCATATCAGGGTTTAATATGCAAATTCATGTAATTTTTCTGTCTAAACCGCTATCATTTCAAATCATATCATATATACTTTAGGACATGCTCGACATATGAATTTTCAATTCATTTCAAATTTGCCTTTAAGGCATGATAGAAACATGTTCAATTTCAGTTCATGTATTCGTTTTCGGAGCATGTCTAAAACATGTGCGGTTTTAAAACATTTTTCATATATTATAAATCATATCAGGTTTAGAGTTCATATCAAATCAGTCTATACTCTAAACCGCATGTCATTTCAAATTCGACACAAAATCTTATATAAATCATGTAAGTGTCGAAATCATTTATCATATACTTTTAAAACATATTCTGTAAATCATATCAGGTCTAGAGTTCATATCAAATCAACTATACTCTAGACCACATATCATGCCATGTTCGACACAAAATCATATATAAATCATATATGTGTCGAAATCATATCTCATGGACTTTTAAAACATGTTTAAAACATGTACTGTTTCAAAACATATTTCATTTCAAATCTGTTTCATGTACAGTATAAATCATGTCAAGTCTAGAGTTCATATCAATAAAATCATACTCTAGACTTCATATCATATCGGTTAGAGACTAGGCTAGATCCCTATCATCTCTATCAATAAAGACTTAAATCACTGTAGCTAGCAGTGAAAATCATGTCATCGTCCCCTGGAAACCAACTAGGGCGCTATCTATGGCCATAGACCTCATCTCTCTCAGCCCCACTGATCAGGCGTGACTGAGACCTGTCCACGACTATTGTCGGACAAGCATATCTGCCTAATGAGCAAAGCTCCAATTAGGCGGTTTCCACTATGCTTTATTGAATTTAATTCTTTTAGGGTGCCTACAGTCTCATAAAATATTTAAATCTTTAGCTTTTCGTTTTAAAATCATGTAAAGCATATGGTGAAATTCTTTAAGAGGTTTCGTATATAAAAATACGTATATATACCATATACTTTATTTTCAAAGCTAATCTATACTTTATAGCATTTATATAAATGCTATTATGACATCTGAAACTATAGCAATTATGCTTAAAAGCGATGCTATGAAATCATCTCCGTATGAAATTTTAGTGATAGTTTCAAATGTCAATATAAGTAATACTTTCCTCTAATACGGTGAAACAATTCATTTAACTTTATCACTATCAATTGTTCGATTTCAAACTATCCTTTTGACACATCAGTAAATCAGTGTTCAAATCAATTCAATATTCATTTCATTCAGTTTTCAACTTATTCAGTACTCCGATTATTCAATAATCAGATCATTTGGTATTCAAGTCATTCAGTATTCGATATCCTTTTTCGATAGCTATAAACTATACCAATCATTTCTACCTTTCACTATTAATACTAAGACCACATCACTTGCATGAATCCTCTTAGTATTCATAAATATTTAAATATCATGTCACTATATAGCCATCAAAATACTGAAATTATGCAATATTAATATCCTCATTCGTTATCTATTCCAGAGTCGACATCGAGGATTATAAAACCACAAGATCAATAATTGCTTATCAAATCCATTTATGGTTTGACCTATAGGTACATATTTAGAATCCTCAACTTGCGGTTCAATTTCATTTACTATCGAAAAATCAAATCACAATCCTCAATTCACTTTTTGATTGGCAATTTACCACTTAAAAGAATTTGCCAATTTCTACTATCAACAGTGTTTCAATCATTTAAGTCGCCTTGCGACTATCCATATTATTGCAAAAATCTCAGTTCACATCTATTTAACTTCGATATCACAATCTTACCACTAAGACGGTCCATTTATTTGAATCTATCAATTCTATAATCGTCACTCGATTGATAATTCCGCAATTTCTATCATTCGATCATCTAAATCACAACTTCGATTTTTCTCTTTTGAGTTTTATCATATAATTATCATCACTTTTATCTGTGATCCGTCTAATAAATACTTCTACCTCAATCTCAATTTGATACCAATTGTGATATTAAAATTAATTGATTTATCGGTTCTATAAGGTTTAAACCATATAATTCGTCACATTATCGTTTTCAACGATCTGTCTTCTCATCGATTTCAATATCAAACTCTTTCGGTAATACTATAAAATCCTTTCAATATTTATTTTCAATAATTATCTCCAAGATTCCATTTATGTTAGAAACTTAATCTTTTTCCTCAATTATTTTCCTAAAAATTTCGGCAGCATAACGGCTTAATTTTCCCTAACCTCCTGCAAGGGAAACACAATTTATACTTGCAGCCGTTGATTCTCACCAATTTTACCTCTTACTAAGACCCCCACCATCAGTTGTGGGTCCTCTTAGCATTTTTACCAAATCAATTTAAATCGATGCATCATATAAAAATCACAATTCCATTTAAAATCAATTAAATAAATGCATCATATGTAAAATCATAATTCCCACATACAATATAAAGCTACTAATGCTTTATAAAAGTATCTTACTTGTTCGCCAAGCTTAGCGCACTTTCCGATTTCCGAGCCTTGCCGAACTCCACCATTCGTCTCATTTTCGTTTTGCTACAATTTCACAAATTGACGTATATTTTCATTTAGAAAATAATCCAAGAATTTCTACTAAATTTCAAACATATAGCGAAAAAGGCTTTTAATTTTCCTTACATATTTCTTCCTCTTCTTCTTCTTCCTTTTTCTTTTTCTTTTTCTTTTCTTTTCTTTTTCTTTTCTTCTTTTTCCTTTCTCTTTTTCTTTTTCTTTTCTTTTCTTTTTTTTTTCTTTTCTTTCTTTTTTTTTCTGAACCGGGTCGGGTCGGGTTCGGGTTGACCGGGTCAGGCGGGTCGGATCGGGTCGGACCGGTTCCGCCGGTTCAATCTTCTGCTGGCCGGTTCGGTCACCGGCGGCCACCCATTCCGGCGATTCAGCCACTCCACAGCTTGCCGAGGTTGCAGGGATGCCGGATCTGGTCTCGGTTTCCCCAACGGCGGCGCCGGCGGTGGCGAATCTGGACCGTGGGTTTCGGCTCCTTCTCTCTTCTGTTTCTTCCTCCTTCCGCCGCCCCTTTGCATCACCGGTGGTCTTCCTTTGTTTCCCCTCAGCTCCGCCGAGCTCGTGGTTGGGGTGGCGGTGGCCAGATCGGCGGCACCGCCACTTTTCCTTTTCTTTTTTTTCCCTCTTTTTCCTCTCGGTTTCTCTCTTCTATTTTCGCTTCGGGCCGCCGCTGGCCGTTTCTTCTCTTCTCCCTCGTCTTGCCGGCGGCGCCCCTTTCCTTCCTCCTCCTCTCTTGGCCGGCAGGGGGCCGGCCATTCACTTGTCTTTTGTTTCTTTTATTTCTCCTCTGTTTTGAAACAGAGGAGAAAGGCTGGGAATCGGGTTATCCCGATTCCCGCCTATTTCTTTTCTTTTCTTTTTTTTAATTTATATAGATATATATATATATAAATTAGATTTTTATATATATATATATATATATCATATACTATTAAATTTTAATATATAACGTATATACATACTTTATCTTAAATTATATGTATATTATATATATATATATATACACTTTGATCTAAATAGTATATATATTTCATATATATATATATATATATATATACACTTATTTAAAACGTGTAAAAATATATTATAATAATCTATTTATATAATTATATTTTATTCACATTTTTATTTCTTTAACATTAAAAATATTTATATATAATATAATTTTATAATTATATAAATATATACCTTTTTATTTCTTAAATTTTGGATTTCCTAATATCCAAATTAATTTCTCCAATTTCATTCTTATTTAATTTGGATTTTAATTTGTCCAAATTAAATTTTTTCCGGATACCTATATTTATTTAGAAAATTCTCGGTCTTCACAAATTTAAAACACCATAATATATGATATCAAATAATTTTTAATATTATACTTATTGCATTTATAATAATAAATATATTATTAATTTAACATTTGATTTTATTATAAAAATCATTTTAACATTTTATTATTTTTATTTTATAATAAAATTTTAATTTTAATACAATAATAAATCAAATATATAAAAAAAATATATAATTTCAATATTAGTTTGAAACCTTGAATTTGATATTTTGTGCAACACATTAAAAATATTTTTAATAAAATTAAATTTAAACTATATTTTCTTAAAGTTTTAAGTATAGAAAGATATTGAATTTAGATTAAAAAAAACCTAATCTTAAAATTAAAATTCAAGTTTTTAAGATTAGAAAAAGTTAAGTAATTAAATTAACAATATAAGTACAATTATTTTATAAGCTTGGACATCATTGAAAGAGAAAATTATAAATCAAGATAGTGGTAATTAATTATTTACTATGTTATAATAATCTTATACATGAATAAACCAATTTGGTATCTTATAATAATGATTTATATATTATATTATAATAATCTTTTAAGAATAAATTATGTAATCTCTTAGTGTGTAAGTATTATTTTGATAGAATTAAGTATTTATTAAAAATAATTTATTATCTATTAAATGTAAAATTAAAGTGTGGATAAAAATAATAATTCTAATAGTAAATTAAAGTGTAATTTAATAATATATTAGTGTTACTATGTAAATGGTAATTTTAATAAAATTTGTTTTTATACTTTATTAATATTATTATTAATTATATTTAAATAACTAGCATTATATTAATTAATTTAGTAATATCTACTATTTAATATTTTAATTAGATATTTGATCAATTGGTGTATACCTAATATTATTATATTAATGTGAACATGAAAAAATTAATAGTTAATTGGTGTATAACTGTATATGATATGATTATATCAAATGTTATTATTTATAATTTAATGTCAATTGGTGTATATAACTTGTTTAATTTAACGTTCTAAATTTTTAATGAGATATTTGATTAATTAATACATACGAGTACTATTATATTTAATATAATAATGTTATATTATGATTTATGTACAAACCAAAAACAAAATAAATATAAAATTGAGGTAATTAATTGACCAATTATTCATAATATTAAGTATTTTTTTAATGTATACTATAATTTTATTCAACATTATAATTGAACAATTAGTTAACTAGTTATACGGTTAGATTTAATTTAATTACTAATTTTATTGATATTTAAAAGACAAATAAATGTAAAAAAATTCTTAAAAATTTCAAATTTTATTTATAATATAATATAATTATTAAAAAAGCTAATAAAACAAAGTAAAAAAAAAGAAGAAATTTATTGAAATAAGAATGTCTAATTTTCAATGGTCCAATGTTGACCCAAAAAATATAATAACCCAATAAATTATTGTTAAGAGTGTAAAGCCATTTATATAAATATTTAATTGTTTAGTGTGATTTATTTATAATTTGTTAGTTATATATTTGTATAGCTAATGCTTTTGGATTTTCACTTTCTTTTAGTTTTAATATATATATTTGGCTCACTTAAAAAATAAATTTTTATATAACTATTAATACATATTTATATATTTTATAACAAATGTGAATATCACAAGAAATTAAAAAAATAAATAATAATTGTCAAGTAATAAAAACATTAAAATGTAAAAATTTATATTTATATAAACATTTATTAAATTTTAACTTTAATTTAGCATTTTTATTATATTGTCATTTAACTATATAAAATTAAATTAATTATTACATTCAAAATTATAAAAATATTTTTAATTTATAAAATTTTAAAATAATTTGACTAAGCTTGTTAAGCCCACCCAATTAAAACCGAACTGAAACCTCAAATAACCGAACCCAAAAATATCCGAAATCGAAAAAACTCGAAACTGAAAAAACTCCGAGATTGAAAAAATCCAAAACCGAAAAAACAAAAATCAAAAAAATTCGAACCCGAATATAATCCGGATTAAATCCATCCGAACTGACTCGTTTGCCACATCTACCTATTAGAGGTGGCTTAATCATTTATTTCCAAAAGTCCAAGGATACTGTTTATCACTCAGCTTTACGGCACCTGGACCACAGCTATAGAAAACCATTTGTTTTCCTTTTCTCGCCAAAACTTTGCCGTGGTTTTTGAAACGACAACATAGATAATATGTATTAATTTCACCTAACAATAAGTTTAATGATTTACAAGATTTATTGTAAGATTTGAGATGTAAAGGCTAAGAAAAGAACAAATTTATGTCTCTTTCTTTGATAACATAATTATACAACATGATTGAAAAGGAAGAGACATATCAACGTGAATCCTGATATAATTTTTTTTTATTTTATAATTGAAGTTAGAAAATGAGGATACTTAAATTCAAATGATTCCAAAACTTATAACATGTTTTAATTCTTTTTTAACCATTCGATCAAATAATTGTTGGTAGCGCAATATAACTGTTTTATACAATTTTTTGTTTTTACAAATGTGTATATGGAAAAAAATTAATGTAACTTTTCTTTTCCAGGTTATTGTTACTATTAAGCAACAAGTGGGACGATGGGGACATTTAATGTGCATGAGCATGATAACAGCCATTTCCCAAATTTGAAAATCCGAAGAGATATATAAGAGGCTTACTTAATCCACTGATATCCAAAAGCCAACAAAGCTTCTATGTTCTTACAATGGAGGAGGATTCAAGCCAGTCGGCAAAACCAGAAACTCCCCATAGCATGGAAGCTGAAGCTGATGAAGAAGAAAGAGACCCTGAAAGCAGTTCTCTACATCAGCCACTCCTAAAGAGAAACAGAACTCTTTCTAGCAGTCCACTAGCCTTGGTTGGAGCCAAGGTCTCCCGCATAGAGAGCTTGGATTATGAGTAACATACTTTTAGTCTTTTACCATTTTTGTATTTGAATTCCGATTCAGTTCTCTCTTGCTGTCTTTTCTTCTTTGATCTTTGTTTGGTTAAAATCCATTGAGAACTGATCGGTAGTGGCTGTGATGCAGGATAAATGAGAATGATCTTTTCAAGCATGATTGGAGAAGCAGATCCAAAGTACAAGTTTTGCAGTACATATTCTTGAAATGGTCTCTGGCTTTCCTTGTTGGATTGCTAACAGGATTGATTGCCACTCTCATCAATCTTGTAGTTGAGAACATTGCTGGCTACAAGCTTCTTGTCATTGTTAGTTTCATCGAAGAGGGAAAGTAGGGAGTTACATAATTCCAGCGTTTCTGAGTTCTGATCATGATTTTCAGCTTCCATGATCAAACACCAAATTCTTTATATCCAAGAGAATCTGAACTTGATTTTGATATGGCTAGGTGATTTGGTGCAGGTATATATCTGGGTTGGTCTTCTTCACCGGTGTCAATTTCGTGCTGACCTTGGTTGCTGCATTTCTCTGTGTGTGTTTTGCCCCAACTGCAGCTGGCCCTGGTATTCCTGAAATCAAGGCTTATCTCAATGGAGTCGATACTCCAAACATGTTTGGTGCTACAACATTGCTTGTCAAGGTTGGTTAGCTTTCAATTAGAATCCCAGGTGAAAGTTCCTGTAATGGTTCAAAATTTACTTGGTCGGACAAGAAATTTTGTTATTTTTAGAGGGTTGATTTCAATCTACGTTTTCATCTTGACTTGATCATTTTCTGAAAATGAAACTTCGGTTTCATACATGGATATGGTAAAGTTCTGTCGGATCTGAAATAGGGTCAATTATGTATTCGTTGTGTTGTTTTATCAGATGGTTTAAGAATAACATCGTGAATATTTGGACAACTTTAGTTGATTCAGTAACATAAACAAACAAGCTGTTTCAATTTATATTGTTTTTTAGCTAATGCAGAAAGATTTTCCATAAACGTAGATTGTTGGCAGCATTGGAGCAGTTTCTGCAGGCCTTGATTTGGGGAAAGAAGGGCCTTTAGTGCACATTGCGAGTTGCATTGCTTCTTTGCTAGGCCAGGGAGGGCCAGACAACCACCGTCTTAAGTGGCGTTGGCTTCGCTACTTCAACAATGATTGTGACCGAAGAGATATCATCACCTGTGGTTCTTCCTCAGGGGTCTGTGCAGCTTTCCGTGCCCCAGTGGGAGGCGTCCTGTTTGCTCTGGAAGAGGTAGCAACATGGTGGAGGAGTTCCCTTCTCTGGAGAACTTTCTTTAGCACAGCAGTCGTGGTGATGGTGCTTAGAGCATTCATTGAAATCTGCAATTCCGGGAAATGTGGCCTTTTCGGAACAGGAGGGTTGATCATGTTCGATGTTAGTGATGTTGAAGTCAGCTACCATGCCATGGATGTAATCCCTGTGATCATTATTGGAATCATTGGTGGACTTCTGGGAAGCTTATATAACCATGCTCTCCACAAGGTCCTCAGACTTTACACTCTCATTAACCAGTAAGCTACACAAATCCAACTTTCTCTTCAATCATGGCAGTACATTCTATCTTCAATGATCAGCATTGTAAACAAGCTAGTCCAAAGCCTGAGGCTAGCTAGAGACAATCCAAGTTTCTTTGCTTGGTTAAACTGGCCAATAAGCAAATCCAAAACCAATAGAGGTTGATTGCTTGGCTAGTAATCACATTCTTATTCTGTTGCAGGAAGGGGAGATTGCATAAACTACTGCTAGCTCTTTCAGTCTCTTTGTTTACCTCAGTTTGCCAATATTGTCTGCCTTTTCTAGCCAAATGCAGAGCTTGTGATCCCTCTTTTTCCGACTCTTGTCCCACAAATGATCGGTCCGGGAACTTCAAGCAGTTTAACTGCCCAGATGGATACTATAATGATCTAGCTAGCCTCCTCCTTACTACTAATGATGATGCTGTTCGAAACATTTTCTCCACCAACACTTACTCTGAATTCCAAGCCACCTCCATCTTAATCTTTTTTGCACTTTATTGCATCTTGGGACTCATTACTTTTGGCATTGCTGTTCCTTCTGGTCTCTTCCTCCCTATCATCCTTATGGGCTCCGGCTATGGTCGACTTCTCGGTACGGTCATGGGATCTTATACGAACTTAGACCAGGGGCTTTATGCTGTTCTTGGTGCAGCCTCCCTTATGGCTGGCTCAATGAGAATGACTGTGTCACTTTGTGTCATATTCCTTGAGCTCACAAACAACCTTCTTTTGCTGCCAATAACAATGATAGTCCTGCTGATCGCGAAAACTGTTGGAGACAGCTTCAATCCTAGCATCTATGAGATTATATTGGAACTTAAAGGCCTCCCTTTCCTGGATGCAAATCCTGAGCCCTGGATGAGAAATCTCACTGTTGGTGAGCTTGCCAATGCCAAACCACCAGTTGTCACTCTTTGTGGGGTGGAAAAGGTTTCGCGGATCGTGGATGTATTGAAGAACACTACACATAATGCATTCCCCATTGTAGATCAGAGTGTGCAGGTGCCAGGCACTGTAGCCACCGGCGCAACAGAGCTGCATGGACTGATCCTCAGCGCTCACCTTGCTCAAGCCCTGAAGAAGAAATGGTTCCTGCCAGAGAAAAGAAGAACAGAGGAATGGGAAGCGAGGGAGAAATTCAACTGGGTTGAGCTGGCTGAAAGGGAACTCAAGATTGAGCAGGTGGCTGTGACCCGTGAGGAAATGGAAATGTATGTTGATTTACATCCTCTCACCAATACAACCCCTTACACCGTGGTGGAAGGCATGTCAGTGGCTAAAGCAATGGTCCTATTCAGGCAAGTTGGACTCCGGCATTTGCTCATCGTGCCAAAGTATCAAGGGGCAGGGGTGAGTTTGCCGTCCTTACAGAAGAGGCTTTTTTCGTGCTTATTCTTCCATTTTATACAATTAATGAAGCTTTTTTCCCTAACAACTTCCTTAATCTGATGTTGTGCTTCACCTGCAGCTTCCTCCGGTAATTGGGATTTTGACCAGGCAGGACTTTCGGGCATACAACATTTTGACTGCTTTTCCTCATTTAGCAAGATCCAAAGGGGAATAAAAGGACAATAGCAGCCCTGTTTGAACCACACATCTCCTTTCGTTTTCGTTTTTCTAAGTTCACACTTTTCTGCTCAGTTTTGCAGTCTTTTCCCGATCCTAGAGCAGATAGAAGAGAATCAACAACCATGTACAACTTTACTAAGTTGCAGTTATTCTAGTCAATAATAAACATATATGCACATTTGGTTAAGAACAGAGGAATGAATGATATAGATTTCATTTTTTCTGTTTACATCTTGCTGTCCTCTCATATGCAGCGTATGTGCTTACTAGTTCCAAGTCTTCTTAACAAGCTGAAGCCAATCAATTGGCAATGAAGGCGACATGAGTTTAGTGCATCTTTCACAACCCCTCTCTCTCCCAGAAATTACTCTCCTACCTATGGTCTCACCATTTTCTTATGGAATAAACTGAAAAGAGATCTGAAAAAACTAAATGCAAAATTTCATGCCATTCTGTTCCTCACGCCTGTTTCTTCTTTTTCTTTCCTGTTTTCTTTTTCTTGAGGCTCCTTTTGAACACAGCTAAAACCTCAATGCTGCAAGAAATACCCCAAAATTACTCCCAATGGATAAATCAAAGAAAGGAGAAGAAAGGGTTAACTTCACAATCATGCAACAGCCAAACTAAATTTCGTTGTGTTCATTTTTATTTAGCAATGAAACACAACTGTGAAGGAGCAATACCTCTGAGTGCCGGGAAAGAAATTAAAACCATGGACTTTTTCCAAATGCCAAGACTTACTAGTCAACAAGGACTTGCAATCCTGTAATATAATCCCAACCTAATTAGTTTGTGAAAACTCTGACAAGTTAAAAACAGTATAACATTCCAACTAGAAGCACCTCTTTGAAGCTTTCCCACCCACAGCTTATGTAAATGAGAGTTTCTGGAAGTAATTGAGGATCTTCTGAAATTGTTTCTTTTCCGACTTGAACTGAAGCTTCTTTTGCACGTTCTCTTTCCCGTAAAACCCATGGTCTCTTTTCTTCTTTTATATTTGAAGATGATCTGGAGTTTAGATATAGGAGTTAAAAACTTGAAATGTATTAAGTGCTGCAAATTCCAAATAACAATTGAAAAGTGTTCATAATAGGAACTGCCATCAAATCCCTGTACAGATGGCTTGAAATATACAGAATCATCCTACCTTTTCAATGATGGTTTAACTTTATGTGATGATATAGTCCGTAATGCATCAATCAAAGATGTATCTAGTCCCTTCCTGGGAGGATCAACGACAATTACATCTGATCCCACAAGCCAAGAAAGCGGATCCTGCAAATTTAGTAAATTCATCATACAGTTAGTTTGGAATAATTCAACAGCCAAATTACATGCCAAACTTCTATGGAAGCTCAAGGTACATAAATATAATTAAATGGAGAGCAAATTGTGTGTGAATCCTAAATGATATGCAAGACCATAAATTTGTATGAGCTTGATACTAACAATGGAAGTGTCAGCATTATGCCAGCTAATGCTGCTCTCTATAGATTTTGGTAAGCGGTAAACTGTCTTCTCAAATGATAGCCTAGATTCTTTGTTAATCTCGATGCATTTGACAGACCTGATAACAATAGAAATAAAATCAAAATAAAAGTTTAGTCTCATCAAATGCCAGAGTGTGAGAGAAATATGAAGTGTTTAGGACATTCTGCTCTTGCCTGCATTTTTTAGTGGCAGCTAATGATAATCCAATCACACCAGCTCCTGCATACAAATCAGCCACAGATGCTCCACAAGGCACATATTTGTGTAATTTCCGAAGCAAGTTATCAAAAGCCTGAAAAAGAAGCAATAAGGAAAAGTACATTATGCAGGATTCAAACAAACAATATAAGATAAAGCTATGCATGTCCTACAGATACTTGAGTTGCATTATGCATCATATGCTGATCTACAGCTCTGGGCAATGGAGAAAAAGGGGAAAAAGGATCTACACCCATCTTGCAACATGCAGTAAACACAAAATGGACTAATATAATGCACAAACAGCCATGGTTTGGCAAGAATGAAAGCACATATGGTGGATATAGCATTCAAAATTTAGCAAATCCGAGCCCTGGGCTCTACAGACTCTCAGTTCTTGTGTAAATAATATTTTGCAATGTTTGGATCTAGTTTGCTCCATATTGTTCATTTCTTTCTTACGTGATAGTACATGTGATAGCATATAAGAATACCCTGTCAAAAGTGACCTATTGAATTAGCAGGTTTTGCTTACCCGCGTGTTTGCTTGGCCAAAACTGGAGGGATCCAAGGATATATCAATTCCCCCAACATGTTCCCAGAAATCTCTTTCCCCTAAGAGATGTCTCCATCTATTCCCAAAAATTATCTGCATCATCAGTAGAACATTCTAAGTTACACACATTCAAAGCATTTGAAAAAGCGGAAAAGCAAAAGGAAAAATCAACAATAGCTAGCAGCACAAATGACAACAAACATACAAGAACAATTAGCAATCCATGCAACTGGCAAAGCAAATCAAAGGCAAAAAAGCCACTTGTTATAACAAACTGACTGGTCCATTTTCAGTTTCTTCTCCGCAGTTTCTTAAAATAGCCTTTTACTGCTTCTAGTTCTTCCAGTTTATGGTTTACTAGCTTAACAAATGAGATTAGTTTAAGGAAATATCCAAGAATCATAATTGCATCAATAATGTTTTTCCTCGCTACAAGCCACTCCAGGAATGAACTATTCATCATATATTTCAAAAGATAAACTACCAACTCACATTGTTCGTAGATGTCTGAAAATTAGCCCATACAGAGTGAATCAAATAGTGGTTATTCCTTGGCCCACCATTTCTCCACAAAAACTGTACACCATAAGACAGAATTAAACATCAAACAAAGATACACAAGAAGTAGAAGGATATAAAAGTTAGGAGTTTGAGCTCACATTGGCCAGGGCATTTAATTTGTCCGAATTCGAGGATTTCTCATTTCTTGAATTCCAAACTAGAGCAACCTGTACTCTACCTGGAATTGAAATTTATTCAGCTATCACTTTCATTTACCTCAAATTATTAAGAAAACAGACTATTTTCCAGAAGACGAAGCAATAGAATTGCTTAAAACTACCATTTCTATATCTTTCAGCAGCCAGAAGTGCTGTATTGTATGTTGTCACAGCCATCTGAACACATTGAAAATGCATCAAAATCATCCAAAATATAGATTCTAATGATAATAATAACCTATTTCACTTTCTTGTCAATTTATATATTTAATATCATCTGAATAAATCACCTGAACATATCGCAAATCCCCTGTCCCTTGATCCTCATTGTATGGTTCAATATTTAATTCTCTAATACCTAAAATAAAAAAAAGGAGAGATTAACTTTAAAATTTTAAATTTAATAAAAAAAATGAACCTTTAAAAGAAAATAGGAAAAAGAAAAAAAAATTCACCTTGTCTTAGTAGCTCAACAGCGGCATTAATATTGGGGTGATGAGCTGAAGTAGCAAGATTAACATTAAACAAATCAAGATTAAGAACTGAAAAAAAACAGTGATTTAGCCAAAAAAAAAAAGTTTAAAGATAACTGAAAACTATTAATCAAAATTTCTGATTTTTGAGACCTTTGCATTGAGGAATATCCACGACGTTATGAGTACCCTCCTGGTAGAGTCCAATCAGAGGGTTCTCCGATGATCCACGAACGGCTAGCTTTGCTCGACACCTCCATCCCCACTGAAAAACAAAGCAGAGAATCAAAGCCCAGCACAAAAAGTTATTAATTTTAAAGAAAAAAAAAGCAAAATCTTTTATTAGGAACTAAATATGTAATTGTCGTGAAAATACCAATCTACAGCTATCGAAAGTAAAATCCGACACTCCAAGACTTTTGAAGAAATTAGTTGCTTCCTCTATGATGATCGGACGGTGTAGATTGAACTCGTGCGTGCATCCGGAGCACCTGAAAATTTCATTTTTCCGTTAAAAACACTTCGAAAAGTTATTGCAACTAAAATTTGAGTAATGAAAAGTTTTTGTTCTTTTTTAATGTCAGAAGGCGCGTACGACTGGAAGTGAGGGCACTGTAAGGCGCAAGTAAGCGAGGGGACGGCGGTTGCGGTAGTGGTTGGAGGGAGGATGGAGGGAGCAGGAGAAGGGACGGTGGGCGCTGCGGCGGGGCACACGCGGCAGGTGATGATTGGATAAGGTGGGCGAGTAGGGAGGGTGTACAGTGACATCTGTGACGGGCGCGGTGGCCGTGTAGAGATTTTTTTCGGTGCTCCTTGGCGGGAATGGATAACATATCGTTATTTACAGCGAGTCAGCGACAAAAATCTCAAATCCTGAATGTTTTAACCGGGTCGGGTTATCCATAGTATACTGGGCCGGAGTCCAAAATTTCTATTTCTGGGCTAACCTGCCTTTAGGCCCAAGTTTTTTGTCCTTTATTCAATTATCATGAAATTTTTTAATTCCAAGAGTAAAATTAAAAGGTTGTCACAATTTTTATAATTAATTTCTTTATCTTTTAATATATCTTAAAAAGTATGTTTATTATTTCTAATTATAATATGATGACAGCAAATATAATTACTAATATTTTATCATTTTTTAATATTTTTCCTGAGAACTTAGAAACTTTGAGTATAATTTACATGTATTATTTTTTTTATAGTAATTAATTTTTTTTACAAAAAAATTTAATAATTCATTCATGAAAAAAATTTTCAATCTTTAATTTAATAAATAGATTACAAGTTTATATTTAAGGAACTATTTGCGTATAATTTTCATTTTAAAATTTATGAATAAGATGACTTTATATGATATAAAAACAATACCAAAAAAAACCCTAATGAGACGAGTAAAAATTAACAAAAATCATATGAACTTAGCATAAGCTCAAAAAAATGTGTTTTAACACATTGACACAAATTTTAACAAAAGATTTTAGTGTTTTACACAACACAAATACAATTTAACACAATGCAAACATGAATTACATGCACGTTTTGTCAAGTTTTATTGATAATGTATAAATTTTATATACGGACAATGAATCAAATATAAATTCGGATATTACCCATTGACACAACCAGTTTTGCACAAATATTTTTACCCACTTTCAGAAATCACAAGTTTGGGAAAATCACAGCCACCCCCAAGAATATCACTGTGCGATGCCCCATCAAAATTTTAACAGCTTCAAAGAACAATCAGCATAAATTGTCTTAAATCAGCTGCACATAATCGGCATTCATTATGTTTTACAGCATTTACCAAACTCCTATGGCTTCAGCTTGTTCAAGTATTCTTACCATTCGCAAGCTCAAAATGAAGCACACAGCAACATGAAACGAAAACAAATGACATCAGAATTTTCTCTTGGCTTTCGTATGGAGTCCAATGATCCAAGCCGGTAGCTTCTGTAAGATCGGTAAGCTGATCACACATGTATTTTAGAATATAGCTGACTTAAGCAACTGGTCCATTCGATATGGGTTATAATTGCGAGTTGCCAAGGATGGTTGATCAGTCATCAGTGCCAAAATATCGGTCCCCAAACTCACCCAAGCCTGGTATGACGCGGAACTCCTCATTTAGTGCAACATCAATTTCCGAAGTGACAATTTTCAATGATGGGAACCGTTTGCAAACACAATGGATTCCTTCAGGCGCCTGGAGAAAAGAAAATGAGGATGAATACGTAGGAAGAGAGGGAAAAGAAAGGCTGCGAGATGGTAGATGCATCAGCAGCCAACAATATGAAAAACTCACAGAGATGAGGTTCAGGAATATAATGTGCGATTCTGGAACTCCTTTTTGTATGAGCAGTTCAATGGCGTGGTTAGCAGAGTTCCCTGCAAGAAAAGTCATCAAGATGGTTTCTCATTGGAAGGGATATGAATAATAGAATACAAAATAACTGCATACGTATTTCCAGGGAACACCATCTGAATCGACAACAGATTTGTTCCTGGAAATAATATGAAATTGATCACAACACTCTAATTATGATTTATCAGGACTAAATCTTTCAACTCGAGCTAATTCATTGACCAAAGAACAAAAAGGACGAGGAAAAGCTTCAATACAGCTTTCTTTCCCTTAGTCCACTCTTGCAATAGTATGGTGACGGCAGGAATAAGAAATGGGGAAAAAAGTGGCTTCTAGGAAATGGAACAAGCTTACCAGTAGCAAGAACTGGATCTAGAAGGAGGACATGCCGTTCTGAAATATCCTTGGGAAGCTTCTCATATATAAGCTAAAAATATTCAAGAAAGCAGATTAACGGTTAAGATTAATTATATGTAATACCTAACAGTATAAAGACCCCGATAACATTACTAACCTGTTTTCCATTATCTCCATCACGGTGAATCAGAATTTTTCCAATTTTTATTCCTTTGCAACATGCACGTAATGCGTTTTCCATGCTTTCACCGCTGGAATAAACAGATAAGAGAAAAACTTGTTTGTTAATACAAAAGAAAAGCATAGAAAATTGCAACCTACGTAATTAAAACAAAAATTCCTACATCAATGCAGCATGTACCAAACACCCAGATCAAGACCATAGGAGAAAATCCTGAGCTGAGATTCAGCATAACTTTATCATATGTAACAAGATTACTCAATGCCCCCATTTTGATTAAACAAGGTCTGCTGTCAAATAACAAAAACTGACCAAATCAAAACCTGATAAAGAAAGCTCACCTTCGGACAATGGAAACACCACACAATTTTTTGCAAAAATCGACTCCTGTATATACCGATGCTGAAAAGAAATAGCAGAAAATTTCAAAGGTAAGCAAAATATTAATTGTTTTCATGATAAGACATCTTAAGAAGAACACATTCACTAGTTTCTTTGTGGACGTCTTCCAGCTGCAAATACTTAGAAAGGAGAACAGGAAGTTTCCATATATTAGAAGAGAGCGGCACTATTATTTAATTAAACATGCCTGTGGGTGTTACTACTTGCTTCTCAGTGAACGGCAAATGCCCAAGACCATGCTCCACCACCTAAATCAAATGCAACAAAATCAGTAATATTTTGCACTTAACAACACTTAACAAAAAACAATAAAAACAGTTTATACATAAGATATAAAGAAAAATGTACCAGACGGATAAGCCGATCTGAGTAGAAGACAAAATCATGCTTAGAAATTTCCCGGTCTCTAATCAGAGTATGCATTCCTCTAATCTGCAGCATAAGGCTTGCATATGAATTCTTTATATATATATATATATATATATAGAAAAAGAGAAGACCATGTAGAGACCATAGATATAAAGGCAACAAATGAATTGCACATTAGACAGAAAATTGTTGGGAATAACTTTAAGCATAAAAGTGGCATCATATGTCTAGTGAGAAAAAACTACACTTGTAGGAGATGCATTCAACAAGTGTTGCACAATTCTTGCACACAAGTTATAACATGTGGAAATCCAGTCCAGATTCTATGGGATTGGATATGATTGATTTTTTATTTATTTCCTAAGATAAAGGGATTTGGTATCTTGACCAAATATTTCCCTGATTGGTTTCATTTAAAACTTTCCTTTATTTCTGATTCCTTTTCCTTTTTTGAAAATGGTATCTAGGATATATAGGGATTTACGTAGATTTCCTAGTTGAGCCTACAACTATTTATATTCTCTGTAAGCTGTAGTTTTTTTTTATGTAGAAAATCAGAAAAACATGTTCCTATCAATTTCTACATTCTCTACAATATCAGTTTCTACATGGTATCAAGAGCATACGACCCATTAAAATTCTTAGTTTGATTCTTCTCCCACCATGCTGAGCGGTAGCACAACATCAGAGGTGACTTCAAACTCAGGGAGCATGATCAGCAACATCACTTGGAAGGTTGTACACGCTAGGGAGAGTTATGGGAAGACACCTACTGATGAGATGCCACGTCAGTCCCTTCAGCAAAACAGACCTGAAATTGTGAGTACTGCCACTTTGGCACAAAAAGGTAATTTTCTAAGCGCTTTAAGTGTCAAACGTCATAGCTCAAAGGCATGGATCGTTGACTCAGGCGCATCAGACCATATGACTGGTGATGCATCGTTATTTCATGAATACAGCCCATGTTCTGGAAATTTTACAGTTCGTATTGCAGATGGCTCATTATCTAAAGTGGCCGGTATCGGTTCAGTTGCTATCTCCAAGGACATAATGCTTAATTCTGTTCTCCATGTTCCTAATTTGGATTGTAATCTCTTATCTATTAGTAAGATTACGAGAGATCTTAATTGTGTTACTAAATTTCTCCCACATATGTGTGAATTTCAGGACTTGGATTCGGGGAAGAAGATTGGCAACGCTAGGATATGTGCGGGACTCTATCTTCTTAGAGATGAAGAATCTGAGAGGAAAATTCAGAATAATGCTTGCACAGTCTCAACCTCTAGCAGTCATAAAGATAGTGCAGTCATGTTGTGGCACTACCGATTAGGTCATCCCAACTTCTTGTACCTCAAAAAACTATTTCCCACATTATTCCAAAAAAATCCCTCATATTACCAATGTGAAATTTGTCAATTGTCCAAGCATCCTCGTAATACTTACCCACATCATTCATATAAACCATCCCATCCATTCTCCATAATTCACAGTGATGTTTGGGGACCATCTAGGATAGCAAATATTACTGGTTCTAGATGGTTCGTTAGCTTCATAGATGACCACACTCGAGTGACTTGGTTGTTCCTCATGAAAGACAAATCTGAGGTTGGGCAAATATTTCAGAATTTCAACAAAATGATCCAGACTCAATTCCAAACCAAAATTCAGGTGCTTAGAACCGACAATGGAAGGAATATTACCACTCTATCCTCGGAGCTTATCTACTTGATCAGGGAATTGTCCATCAAAGCTCATGTGTGGATACTCCCCAACAAAACGGAATAGCAGAGAGGAAAAACCGACACCTAATGGAGGTTGCCCGATCACTCATGCTTGCCACTCATGTTCCAAAACATTTTTGGGGAGAAGCAGTTTTAACAGCTACTTATCTCATAAATAGAATGCCTTCTCGTGTCCTTCAATTCCAAACACCGTGCCAAAAGCTCCTTACAACCTACCCTCATCTTCGAATTATCTCATTCATCCCTACTAAAGTGTTCGGGTGCACCACATTTGTCCATATACATCAGCAACATCGAAGTAAATTGGATCCCAAATCAGTCAAGTGCATATTTCTTGGCTACTCTCCAAACCAAAAGGGGTACAAATGTTATTCACCGGTAACCAAAAGATTTTATAATTCTATGGATGTAACCTTTTTTGAGAATCAGCCATATTACACCAAAGCTGACATTCAGGGGGAGAGTGCGAGAGAATATCAACTTTGGGAAACCATACCTGCTGCTAAACCAGTACCTTTACCACCAGCCCAAATCTCTTGTCCACCAGCCCAAATATCTAGTCCACCTATAATCCTCACAGAAATCCACCACCAACCTCTTGATTCTGAGATAACTAACACTCAACTTAGCCCTCAAAACCCTGAGTCTGTGAAAGAAACAGCAACAAAAGACATGATTGTTTACTCAAGGAGACCGAAATCTCAAAAGGAGGTAGAGAGTCGCACATCTCCAAAGCAAAACCAAGATTCAGAACCAAATCCAGAAGTTTCTGAGATGCATACAGGTAACATAATTACTGAACCTATCTCTAGTGATTTTCCTAGTGATCTTGACCAACCTATTGCAATAAGAAAAGGAGTAAGGACATGCACTCAGCATCCTATCAGCAACTTTGTATCCTATGAGAGCCTATCTCCAGCTTTTCGTGTGTTTGTGTCCACTTTAACAGATGTTCAAGTTCCAAGCAATATTCAAGAAGCTCTCCAACAACCAAAATGGAAGGCTGCTGTTTTGGAAGAAATGAAAGCACTAGAAAAGAATGGCACGTGGGTGATTACAGAACTTCCCAAAGGAAAGAGTCCGGTTGGTTGCAAGTGGATATTTTCAGTTAAACACAATGCGGATGGAAGTGTGAATCGATTCAAAGCTCGTCTTGTTGCCAAGGGCTTCACTCAATCTTATGGTGTTGACTATGAGGAGACATTTGCTCCTGTGGCCAAGCTAAACTCAGTCCGTGTGCTGCTATCTTTGGCAGCTAACCTAGATTGGCCTCTTCATCAACTAGATGTTAAAAATGCATTTTTGAACGGTGACTTAGAGGAAGAAGTCTTCATGGAGATTCCACCAGGATTTTATTCTCAGGAGAACAATGGTAAAGTGTGCAAGCTTCGTAAGTCGCTATATGGCCTCAAACAATCACCACGGGCTTGGTTTGATCGCTTAACAAAGGTTGTTAAGAAGTATGGGTTTTCACAGTGCCAAACCGATCACACTATGTTTGTTAAGCACTCATCTGATCACAAGATTGCTATCCTTATCGTTTATGTGGATGACATCATTCTTACAGGGGACTACATGGAGGAGATTGTTGGGGTAAAGACCCTTTTGGCAAGAGAATTTGAGATAAAAGACTTAGGAAAGCTCAAGTATTTCCTTGGCATGGAAGTAGCTCGATCAAGAAATGGGATTTCTATTTCACAACGAAAATATGTTCTAGATCTTCTTAAGGAAACAGGGATGCTTGGATGCAAACCTGCAGATACTCCTATGGATTCAAATGGCAAGTTAGGAGTTGAAGAAGAAAGTCCTCTAGTTGACAAAGGTAGATACCAAAGGCTTGTGGGGAAACTAATTTATTTGACACATACTAGACCAGACATTTGTTTTGCTGTTAGCCTAGTAAGCAGATTTATGAATAACCCTACCGAAGCACACATGGAAGCAGTTTACCGGATTCTTCGATACTTAAAGAAAAGCCCAGGCAGAGGACTACATTTCAAGAAAACCTCAAATAGAGATGTTGAAGTTTTCTCAGATGCAGATTGGGCAGGATCTATAACGGATCGGAGGTCAACCACCGGATATTGCACATTCGTATGGGGTAATTTGGTAACGTGGCGAAGCAAGAAGCAGACAGCAGTAGCTCGGAGTAGTGCTGAAGCAGAATTCAGAGCTATGTCTCATGGGATTTGTGAAGGAATTTGGCTTGAAAGGGTGTTGAAGGAATTGAGGATTTCAAAAGGAAGTTCTATGAAGGTGTTTTGTGACAACCAAGCAACCATAAGTATTGCCAAGAACCCAGTTCACCATGATCGGACCAAGCATATCGAGATTGATCGCCATTTTATCAAAGAGAAAATCGAAGAAGACCAAGTCAGACTTGTCTACACGCCAACTAGTCTTCAAACCGCAGATATTCTCACCAAGGCCCTTCCTAGAAACAATTTTGAAAGCTTGAAGTCCAAGTTGGGTATGATTGACATCTACTACCCAACTTGAGGGGGAGTGTGGAAATCCAGTCCAGATTCTATGGGATTGGATATGATTGATTTTTTATTTATTTCCTAAGATAAAGGGATTTGGTATCTTGACCAAATATTTCCCTGATTGGTTTCATTTAAAACTTCCCTTTATTTCTGATTCCTTTTCCTTTTCTGAAAATGGTATCTAGGATATATAGGGATTTACGTAGATTTCCTAGTTGAGCCTACAACTATTTATATTCTCTGTAAGCTGTAGTTTTTTTTTATGTAGAAAATCAGAAAAACATGTTCCTATCAATTTCTACATTCTCTACAATATCAGTTTCTACATAACATAAATAAGATAGGTGTAAAACATTATACATACCTGAAATGTTGACTGAATTACATACACATTGGGATATATTTTGCAGAGATCATGCTGACCAAGCTTAGTTCTGATGTGTTGCACAATCAAATCAATGGCAACATGATTATCACCTCCTCGAGGGATGATGACATCAGCATACTTCTTTGATGGCAGAACAAAATCATCAAATGCAGGCTTGACAAACTTTGCATACTGTATGAATAGCACAACATTGCAACGTAACTATCAACATGATTAAAAAAATTAATGTAACAAGGCACATTAATCAAAAGTTCCTCATAAGTGTTTTAAGGGAATGTTATAAGAATGAGTACGTATTCTGTTTCAAATCTACAAAGAACCACTGTTTCTTTACTGCTGTCTGGTTACCCAGGTAGCAGCATCTTTCCCAGGGCTTCAGCGCTGTTATGCTTACATATTTTCAGTCTAGTGTTTTCAATACAACTGACATACCAATTGCCACACAAAGTAAAATTAAACAATGCAGCATATATTCCGGTTTTTCAAGTATTAAATTATAAAGAAAATTTTGGTAGAAATAGGCTTACTTGTTCAAGAACAGAGTTTACATCCCTACCCCTCTCAACTGTATCTCGTCTTATTCTACGAGCAAGCCTCACATCAGCATCTACAAGTAATAAATTGCCAAATAAAAAAGTGAACCATTAGAAACCATGAGTAAGAAAGAATCATATGCTCAGAGAAAAAACAACAGATGCACCATTGCACACGCAAGCTCAACCCACACAAAAACGCATGCAGTCATTCAATTAGGTGAAGCTATGGCATTCAATTAGGTGAAGCTATGGTGTTCTTAGCGTGATTTGTCAATGACAATGCCTGTGGATCTAAGAACCCAAATTTATGATTTCTTTGAATTGAATAGCGTTTTGGAAAACAACCATTGCTAAAACAGGCTATTGCAACTCAAAACAGTTTGCAATTGGCAATTAATTCAAAAGTTGACTTTGAGCTTTGTTTTATACATGAGTTTCCAGATCAGCTTGGACACCAACCGGCTTTCTCTTGATAGACATTTAATTTTGATTTTGTTTCTATCAATCTTATATTGCCCGTAATTAAAATTTATAGTTATGATTTTGTTTTGAGTGTTTGGCAGGCAAGGGCCATCGGTTGTTTAAACTTGATAGCTATGAGCGATAATAGATCTCAAGTAAACAAAAGGGTACAACATCTTCACTAAATAAGTATAGACATGTCTACAACAATCATTGGCAGATGCTATGATGGTAACTAGATAAAAGAGGTCAAACCCGTATCAACAAAAATCTTCAGATTCATAAGGTTCCTGACACGCTGGTCATGGAAAACAAGAATTCCTTCCAAAATTATGACGTCAGAAGCATTCACCTGACAATGGTTAAACACAGTACAAATCCATATAAGCTTGCCAACTTATCTTCAATGAATTAAGATGTTTTCCAAGCGATAGAGAACTCAATAATTAAAAGAAAGAAAAAGTGAAATGCAAGTGTAAGCAGTACTATAAAATTGAAACAGACACCCAAAACAACTATTACAAGTTCTAAATTGGATACATAGACCTAGCTTTTTCCAGCATCATTATACAAAGTTCAATGACAAACTAACAAACTACCTGTCGAAAACAATCGGAAGATCGACGATGATGCTTAAAATCATAGATTGGGACCTGAACAAAGTGCCCACTTTTGAGCTTCTGAATGCAATCCAGAAGCTGCTCAGTATCAAAAGCATCTATACAAACAAAAATCCCATGCACAATCAACAAAATACCATTAATTATAACAGAAGAAAACAAAATCAGCAAACAACATCAAATTAACGTACCAGGATGATCAAAATTATACTCGTGCACGCGTTTTAACTCTTCAGTAGTTAAACCGCGGTAAAACGAATCCTTCATCCATAAAAAAGGAAAATGTGAGCTAACAGTTTGGTAATTTCAGTTAATAAAAGTGCAAATTAAATTGAACGTAACCTGATTGACAAGAACAACGCGGTGATCGTGAAGCTGTTGAATGATCAAGTCACAGACTGTCGTTTTACCAGAAGCTGTACCTCCTGAAACCCCTGCTTAATTACCCAAAAAAAGTAAAGATCAAATTTTGGTGATTTTTATAAGTAAAAAAAAAACTTCTTTTATTTAATAATAAGAAATGAAGGTAAAATTAGAGACAAAGAACGGCTATTACTCAGTTTCTCAAAGAAAAAAAGGCGAAATTCAGCTACTTTTTGAGCAAAAAATAAGAGTTAAAGGAAAAAAAATTTGTTTGTTTGTTTAGAAGAGAAGTGAAGTGAGGAATACCGATGACGAAGGGCTGATGAGGACCGTCGGCCACGGAAAAGGCGGACGAGGAGGCAGAGGTGGCGGTTGGAGTACGGAGGCCTGAGAAGTGAGGCCCCGATGCCTTCTCCATGACGTAATCTATGGAGGTCGTCTCCTCCGGCATCGTTAAAAAAGCTTTGCTAAAAGAATTCGAAAATGAAAAAATCGAAAAAGAAAAAACGAAAATTGAAATTTCAACTCAACAGTTGAAACAGATATGTAGCAAAAAGGCTGCGCAGCCTGCGCTTGCTCCTTTTTCTCTCTCTCAAACACTCAAGGCTTAACTTTTTTGTTTTTATGTTTTTAATTTTTCTTAGCTTTTAGATAATTTAATAATGTTAAACACTATAAAATAGTACAAAAAATTATTTAAAAAATTTAATTAAATAATAAAAAAATATTTAAAATCAAAAGTACAAATGTAATTTTACTTTTTCAACTTTTTATGCGGTAGAGATTCAACTGACACTTGTATCAATATGGATTACAATAAAATAATTTTTGTATTTTACTTAATTTACCATAAAACAAATATCACATAAATACATAAATAACTAATTCTGAGGAGGACGAATCACATTTTCGAGAAGAATATGCTATGTGTGGGCATATGCTTTTGTTATGAGCTCAGCTTCTTTATTGATTAATTGGCTTTTATAAGGTAATTAAATATTAGATCAAATAATATGTATATTAGATAAATTTTAAAAGGTTGTGAATTCGAAAAGATTGAAGTCTAAATTATAAATTTGGGATTTCAAAATAATAGATTAAAAACTCAAAAAAAATGGACTTTTGTATAAGTTTTTAAAGAAAAATTTGAATGAGATTTTCTGTAAATTAGTTGATAATATTAATTAATTAATTAATAATAATTTATCAAGTTAGTCTTTATCAGGTAGATTGCTAGAAATGGGCCTAAGATTATTTTAGGAAAAAACAAAGGAAACAACATGGCATGCAGTGTGATTAAGAAAGAACCAAATTTCTTGGGATTCATGATTAATATAATATCAGCATTTGACTAGCAAGTCAAATTTTTATATTGGATATGTCACCCACATTTTTTGTGTTCTAATTTGGCTTTCACATGTGCATGATAATTTATCACTTTCCCAATTTTGGATTTTACATGAACCACCTAATTTCTATCCCTAATCAGATTGATTTTTCAAAGAGATCGGCAGATTGCAACTGAGAGATAAGACAAAAAGATTGCAAGTTTAGGATTTAATTTCCAAATCTACAGTAAATAATCTTTTAAAATTAAAAGAATTGCATGAATCAAGTGAATTAAGTTTCTGATTCAATCGTTTTTGCCTTGGATGTTATGACATAATAATGCTCATGAAAGCCCCAGGGAAGGAGCAAAATTTTGACCCCTAGAAGTTCACAACATATCCTGGAAATTCGTATTAACATCCTGGAAACTCCTGATTTGATACTTAAAACAAAAATCCTGACAGGTTTTTATTCATCCCTCCCAGACCCTAGTCCTGGAACTGAATCAGGGTCAAATTTATTCAATCCTCACAATCATCACAACAGATAATTTACAAACAAAATTATACTCCAGGCCAGTAAAAATTGCAAGCTTGAACTCTTCACAACAGATAATAAAGCAGAATAGTGCTTAATAATACAGCCGGCAGAAGAAAGCTGCCAAGAGATTGAAGAGTAGAGGCCTCAGAAGTTGATGCTGAAGCTGGAGTAGAAGGAGCATTCCCGGCCACTGTTGTAATCTTCATCTTCATTCCCTGGCCACAGTGGCCCAGTGTTCCACAAGCAAAGTAACGAGTGCCAACCTTGTTGAGTTTCACAACGTCATTGCCTGTGTTCTTGGTGTCCAATGCTGTTCCCAGGTCGCAGTTCTTGTAGGCAGTCTCGCTTCCAAGCTCAACTACACTATGTAGCCCTGAAGAGTACTTGAAAACTGTTGAACAAAATCAGGTTTTTCGGACTTCTTCTTCATGCAATGAGATGTGATTGCAGATAACAGGATTTAAGCTGATGATTGAGTTAAGAAGAAAGGAAATTGACTTACCAAGTTGGTCTCCAACCTTGAATGTCTGGCCTGAAGCCCATGAGTCAAGGTCCACGGATTCATCCCAACCTTGGCTACCTCCGACAACATGTTGAGCTGCGGATGTTTGTTTTGCCACCAATGCTAGCAGAAAGTTTATAAAGAAAATTCTGAACTTACCCTCCATGAATCTCATTTCTTCACTCCCCTCCTGGCCTTGTCGAAATCTTGCTCTAGTATTTATGTATATATAAAGCAAAATGTTGTTGACAGTCTCTATCAGAATTTATACAGTGATGTTTGTAATTCTGAACCAAAAGAAAGGCAAATGATAATGGAATTTTCAAATGTTTTTCGGGTTTTTGGATTGCCCGCAAAGCAAAATCTAGTTGGTTAGATGTCACAGAAACTTGGCGTTCAAACAAAGCTATCATGGTGATGATCATTTTCAGTTGGGGGTTTCCCTGGAAGCACAATTTCATATACAGGAGATATCAGATAAACAAGGGCAGAGAGACAAGTAAAGGGAGCTGGAAACCTGTCTGTGATCATTACCACTTAAGGTCAGTATTTGGATTATCATTCATTAATATGGTTGAGAAATTAAAAATTACTGGGTCCTAGTAGGGTAGTCCTTATATTGCTTACCTTTTCTTTACAGCAAATGAAGCCATAACTATCTTAATTTTTTAATCTTGTCTTACCAATCCTAGTATTTCTCTTAGTTCACTTGTCTGAAACTTGGTATGACAATGCACACGGCTTGACAAGGCAAGCATTTGTGGTTTCTTATTTTGACAAGGAAACCAAATAGTCCAGACAGATCTGTTTACTATTTACAATGGCATATTTCCAACAGAAGTAGAAATGATTAGGAAACTGCTTTTTCTGGTTTAACACAGATTGTTTACTCAGACTGGTTGTTTGAACATGATTTGAATCATCTGGTTCCGAAATCTGAACAGACTTTGTTGTGTTAAAATATTTATTAGTGAGCAAAGACTAAGTTTTACAAGTTCCATCAGATGAACAGATCAGGCATCTTTGAGGATCATTGCTGATTCTTAAAGAACTGAACAATTTGATTGTACACAATATCCTTGGCATTTATTCCCATAATGAAATCTGCATGAGCGTAATCCTTGATGTACTGAATCATGAGCTTGTCTACATCATGGAACTTCAGCTTATCAAGCAACAGCTGAACATCTCGAACATCTGAGAGAGCATCTTGGCCACCATAGCTGATGAAGATAGGTAGGTCATGAGGGATGTTGGAGATGTTGTAGATGGGTGGTTTGGCTTCTCCATAATGCATCAGATTGTAGTCTGGTCTGCCATAGTTGTATTTTGCAATAACCCCATGTCGGACAGCTGCAATTTTGTGCCATAGAAATGTTAAAGAACTAGTTATTGAAAACTGCTATAAGAAGAGTTTGGTTCCACAGACATACTCTGAGCCAAGTGCACCATGTTTTTGGTGGATGTGGATTGAGGCTCATTCTTTATGAAAAGATCAACCGTGGAAGAATTGAGACAGCAATTTTTACCTTGAATTACAATAACAAAATCAAATCAGCATCTTCTAAGGATTAATTATATACATTACGGGTTCAAATTACAATAACAAAATGAGCCTTTCTGTTATTCTGGAAGGAAGGCTGCGTAGATTTAACCTTCTCCGGTCGTAATTGATGGCATAAGAAAGGTACTTTTTTAGTCTATTAGAAGCATTAAGATTCAAGAACTTGAGTATGGAATTAGTACCAGTAAGTGCGCTTAATAGATCATAGCAGTCAACTCCAGGATAATTGCACAAAGACTTGAGAAAGACTGATGCTTGTCGTCTGTCAAGAGCAGAGAAAAATCATTAGTGAAGCAATAACATTGTCCGGAAAAACATGTTTTCCGCTCTTGATTCTCACCCTTTTGGATTGAATTCTGCTACTCCAAACAACGTGGTAATCTGTTGCCAAAACAAATCCTTTAAGCAATTAATATTCTCTTAAGTTGGATTGACTGTTACTGATGATGAAGAAAATGTTCTTTACAGACCTCACCAACGAAGGCTTTAGCAGCAACCACACCAAGTGCAGTATTCATGTAGCTTAAGTATGCAATTGGACTTAAAAAAGCTGCGGATTTCAGCGTGTCTGCCTGATGGCCCTCCGAAAAGGATGCCAAACCTATAAGAGTTCCCTGGACACATTCCAAATATTAGCTTGCTAATGACTCTAGGATATATGTACTCAACATTCCTTTTGCATTAACGAAAAGGTTGTTTCCGTAACTTGAAATCTCCAGGTCACAAAAAAAAAATCTTTACTGTTTCGCCAAGCTCACCCTCAAATGATTTGGAATATCATAAGTTTAAATTACTCAATCCAGAAGAGTATTAATAGTTAATTTGTTGAATGGTTTCTCACCAGGGAATGACCAATGTAATGAATCTTCTGCCGTGTCTGGCTGAACACAAAGTCAAAAACAGCTGGTAGATCATAACTCACTAGTTCATCCCAGGACCAATCCCAGAACTCCTGCCATATTATCAGTTTTAATAATCTGTTAATCATCCTCTAGTTAGACCTGACAACGTTAAACACGAGATACAAAAATAACAAGAATAAAAGATACAAATATGACACGAGTTAAAATTTACTAAAAATTATATATGAATATGATAAAAACTAAAAAGTAAGTTTTATGTTTAATGTATCTGCATAAATTTTAACACAAATTTTTTACCTTCTACCTCCCGTTGATATTCAAGTTTCCACCTTATTTTTGAACATAGTTTTTATAAACAGATTCAAATTGCATCAGTGTAAAAACTAGGAAGGGAAAGAAGAAAACCGGCTGGCCAGAGTCAAGGGAAACGTGCTTTCTGCAGAATCTAGTCCCTCGAGTGTTAGCAATCCAGACATCAAAACCTTTATCAGCCAAAATCATTGGTAGATTTTGTTCTGGTGAATTCAGGAGCCATGTCATTCCATCCTGAAACCAAACAAAACCGATTGAAATTAGCTCTGAACATTTGGATCATTGCATAAGTTTAAGCTGCTAGATTTTGATGCTGTCTCTAGAACATAAACAGACGAAAATTGCAGCCCCAAGAGTTTTTGATTTTACGACACGTAAAGGTTCAAACAGGTTTCAGAGATATTTGTTGTTGAATTTTGGGTTCATTGGACTTGAGCCTGAAACGGTGCATTATCTTGTGTGCCCATCAGGATTCAGACCATGAAAAAAACCAAACAGGGACAAAAGCCGAAAGCTTGCCTTGGATATCTGTATGCCACAGTATCAATCGGCAATGGTTCACGTTTTATTGCGGCTAAGCTCTTAGTTACAAAAGATAATTTTAGACACCATATAATCATATGACAAAAAATTAACAAAAAAATAATACAGGTTAAAAATTGTATATAAATTTTATAAAAACTAAAAAATTGTTACGTTTGATGTTTCAATACGAATTTTAATATAAAAATTTTTATTTTTTACACAACATAAACTCAAAATATATATATACAAATTATCAAATTTATCCAAAACAATCAAATTTAACCGAACATACGAAAGTTGAGCAAAAAGCTCAAAGATAATGCAATGAAGACTTTAGCATTATAAACAAGCAATAATCATGCATCATTCATGGCATGTTCCATGCGGAGTTTAAATTGCATTCAAAGCAAAAAAGCAAAGTAGCGTTAATGTCGTAATAAGGTCCTTCAGCTCAGCAATCATTTACTTTGATTTAAGTAACCTTTTTTCTTCTTTATAAATTAATCCCCTTTTTGTAAACTATGCTGAAATCTTTTAATTTCATAAACAATATTAAAATACGAAAATTTCTAAAACCTTTTTTTTTACTCTCCATATCCCAATTTCTTCAATGACTTACTGTTCATTACAAAAAAATGGATTTGAAAAGTAAAAAAGTGAGTATATTTAAATTTTTCTTAAAATACTGTTATATATTTATTTTTTAAATTCATCTTAAAATGTATATGTAATCTTACTAATTTCGTTAATTTTATGGACAGTGCAGGAGATTGATCTTTTGAAATCGAGTGGAAAATTCAGCATTTATTTGAGTGAAAAAAGAAATTCTGAAATTGAATTAAAGCTGATGTCTTTTTTTAACCAACCTATACCCCACATGATGCACATTAGCCCAAGTGCGCAAATCAAGCCTACTCTTTTCTTTAAAAGGCTAAACTTCGATGGCAGATTGTAAAAGTTTCCCTTCAATCCTCGGTCGACAAGTTGAGTGCACGGCACATGTTCATACTCAGGCATGCATTTCGTTGAGAGGAATGATGAAAGCTACTTTTCACTTTAATTTGGTCATAAGATTTTCCCAACATTGAGTCAAGTTCACACCCAAAGGAATATCAGTCTTGGTATTTTACAAAGGAAAGTCTTAGTATGAGAATAGAAGAAAAGATTACGCGTATTAGACTTGAACCTTAATTTTATTGGATGTCATGAACCAAAACTCCAGGTTCTATAGTATCGGTGTTGTTACGATCGATTAATTCTATTCATTTGTGTAGTGTATGCAGAAGATATTAGAATTTGAATCATAAATTTGACGAATGTTATGAATCATTTGAATTAAATTTTAAGTTCTAGACTATCAATGTTATTATGATTGATTAATTCTATTCATTCGTGTATGTATTAAGAAATTATTAGAATTTAAATTCTAAATTTAATGAATGTCATGAACTATTTGAATTAAACTCTAGGTTCTAGACTATTGATGTTGTTATGTCCGATTAATTCTATTCATTTGTGTAGTGTATGGGGAAGATTTAGGCAGATAAATTATGTTCGGGTGGTCAGAAATGAGTTGTCAGGATTTCCTGAAAGATATTCTAGCCTCTAGGCACACAGACTCACCACCAGGACGCCATGTTGTATCAGTATTGGCTGCTTCTTGTTTCCAGCGCTACTATTACTCCCACCGACACGTCCCTCTGGAATTCTTTGCACGTTAAGGATATAGCCATCTTGGGTTTGCACCTGAAAATCATCAATGCAAATGATCAATTTCATTACTCTCCATTTCTCTTCAGAATAACACCAAAATCTCCGAACCAATGTTGTTTGATGCTCTTACTTCGTGTTCCTCGCATTTGTAACCATGGATGGTCACTGATGTGGCGCATATTCCATTGACTGCTGAACCGGCAGCACCATTGTTTGGACCAAACGAACCACGGCTCAAGCCATATGCTCTATGAGGCTCGACCACCAGGACCAGGAGACATAAGCTCAACAAGGCCAAACTGAACAAGTCAGGAGGAGCCATAACTTGCTGTGAAGGATATGGAGGCTGAAACCAATGGCTATATATAAAGGGAAAGAGAGAAGATTGATAGTTTTACTTTATCCTTCTTGCGTTTGGCTTAACTGACGGGTGACAACTAAGACTTCTTGGACTAAAATGGGGGGTTTTCATGATATTTCCTGTGAGAAAAGAATGGAATGTGGGACCCAGGATAGAGCTTTTCTTCTATTGCTTGTTATCATCAACAAAGCGGATATGGCGATCCATGAAACATAAAAGAAACTTTGTCTGTGCTATAATCCTGAAACTAATTTCAGTTTACGGTATGGAATAGCATGGAAGGGGAGGCTTTAGCTTTTGAAACTCTCTAGGGACTGTCTCTCTCCATGATATCGATGTTGTGTTATCTAAAATCATACGAAAATTTTATATTAAAATTCGTACCCATAAACTGTATGCATGTTTAGAAATATCGGTATAAGAAAATGCGAGGGTCCGCGTTATGACTTGGGTTGCTTCCTGTCATGTTCACTATGACTTGTGTTGTTTCCTGTCATGTCCCACTTTACAGGGCGAGAAATAACCAGGTTTAAACCTAAAAATGGGTCAATAGAAAAGATGTCAAAAGTCCTTTAGTTCAATCATTTACGTTGACTTCTCAAGCTAACTACCCTAAGATTATAAAGACACATTCACATTCACTTCCATTTCTGGCTTTCTGCACATTCAAAAACCTCTTAACAATTTGAAACCAATTGCATGTTAATTGCCTCCCATGTGTATTTGTAAGCATTGGTTTCTCATGGTATTTAAATACAATGAAAATGAAAGTACACAAATGAAAACAACAGCTTTGCAATGGCGCAATTTCCCAGAAATTTCACCAGGATCTTTACCCATGCAGCTACTTTCTTTTTCTTTCTTTTTGAACATGAACCAATGTGAAAAAGGATCCCTCTGCGCCTGCTGAATCCATCAAACACCGTCAGAAGCAATGCAATGGGTTGCATGTGCACATGACTATAATAGTAGTTGTTTAATTGATTTTTTTATATTTTATGCAACGATATTTATTGTTGTTGTAAATACTAATAAAATTGACAACGATAAAAAAATCGTTGCGATATCTTGCTATGTTTATAACAACTTTTAATTGTTGTTACTTATTTAATTTTTCTTTATATTTTGTGCAACGACACTTATTATTGTTGTGAATTCTTATCAAATTAACAACGAAAAAAATCGTTGCGATATTTTATTATGTTTGCAATGACTTTTAGTTATCGTTACTTATTTGATTTATTTTATATATTTTATCTAACGACCTTTATTGTTGTTGCGAATTCTTATCAAATTGGCAACAATAAAAAAATCGTTGCAATATCTTTTTATGTTTGCAACGACTTTTAATTGTCGTTGCTTTTTTGATTTGTTATTATATTTTATACAACGACACTTATTGTTATTGAGAATTCTTATCAAATTGATAACGATTAAAAAAAATTGTTGCGATATCTTATTATATTTGCAATGACTTTTAATTGTCATTGTTTATTTAATTTTTCTTTATATTTTATGCAACAATATTTTTTATCGTTACGAATTCATATCAAATTGACAACTATTAAAAAAAGTCGTTGCAAGTTACAATATCTTGTTGTTTTTTGCAACGACTTTTTATATCAATTTGGATGAAAATAGTCATTTTTTAAAAATAAATTGAAAATACTTAATTTATCATAATAAATTGAAATGGGATATAAAGCAATTGACAACTTATTATATGTAGTATATGATTAATTTTATAAAGACCACCATCAATATGATATATATGTTTATATACGTAATTGATAAAAGTTACTATTTTTATATTATAATTTGAATGAAAATGGTCATGTTTTAAAATTAGTTTGAAAAATACTTAATTTACCATAATAAATTGAAATGGGATTTAAAGCAATAGAAAACTTATCACATATAGTATATGATTAATTTCATAAAGACCACCATCAATATGATATGCATATATATATATATATTATATATATATATATGTGTGTGTGTGTGTGTGTTTATATACGCATTTGATAAAATTTATAAATTTTATATTATAAACAGATAAAAATGGTTATTTATTGTTTTTTGACTAACTTGAAAATATTTAATTTACCATAATAATTTGAAATGGGATTAAAAGCTATTGACAACTTGTCAAATGTATTATAATTATTAATCTTATAAACATTAATATGATGTATATGTTTATATACTTAATTGTTAAAATTTACTAATTTTATATCATAAATGGTAGAAAAAATCAATTATTCTCTTTTGAAATGATAAATTGACTTGCAAAATATTTAATTTACCATAATAAATTGAAATGAGATTGAAAGCAATTAGCAACTTATCATATATAGTATAATTATAAATCTTATAAAGACCACCATCAATATATTATATATGTTTATATACACAATTGATAATTTACTAATTCTTCCATCATAAACTTGGAAGAGATCAAGTATTATTATTTTTCTCTAAATTAGCTTGTACAATATTTAATTTACTATAATAGGATAAATTAATAGTATTTATATTTTCAATAAAGTAATTAAAGTTTGTGAACGAAACGCATTTGAAGATTAAAAGTTTTTTAACTAAAAAACCTAATATTTATAGCAAATGTAAATATCTAAACTATAAACATTTAAAATATTTGTAATGAATGGTATAGTTAAAATTATTAACTTTTTTCTTATTGTGCATACTTTGTTATAATGTTCGGTAAATGATAAATTTAACATTATTTCAATTAAAAATATAAATAATGTAAAAATATTTAGAAATATACATTAAAATATGAATAATGCAAATATAATATTAAAAATAATTTATTCCACAATTTAAATTTAAAATAATATGAATTAAGAATCAATTAATTAATAAATTAATAACAATACAATCATCCAAAATTAATTTTTTATTCTTTTATTTTTATTTTTCTTATTTTCTTTATCTCTTCCACTTTTCTTTTATTTATTTATTTATTTATTTTTTCTTTTTACTTCCCGCTTCCTTCATTGCTAAACTTATTCATATTTGCCGCCAATTATTTTCAGTTTTCCTTATTCCTATTTCAGTTTTCTTTCCCCTATTTCCATTAATTTCCTTTCTTTCTTTTCCTTCTCATCTTCCTTTTTCACTTTCGGTTTTTCCCTATACTGTATAACACAAATGGGGCTTGCTGATTTTTATTCCCTCTATTTCTTCCCCTGTTTAGGCTGACTGTAATTTTGTGTATAAGAACAGAGCATATTGGAAACAAGTGGAAGACTGGGAATAGCTTGTTCGTAAGACTTTGGTGTGTTGTTGATGTCGTTTTTATTTTTTTATCGACCTAGCTAATTTTTGGTTGATTTTGTTTATTTATGGTTCTTGATTATCAAATCTGTATACAATGCTGGCAGTTGAGTTACAGCTCCAATCTTCCAGAGCACTATTGAGTTTCAAGAGCTCCTTCTGTTCCTTCTCTTGCATTGTTCTGTTCTTTGATTTTCTTTTATTCTATGTCCACATATTTTCATGGAAGATTAATTCCTTTTCATTCTATTCTATGCAGTAGTATATAGCAAGGTGAAACACAAACAACAGTTGGCCTCCTCTGCTTCACTGGAGCAAAGAGCTTCAGTCTCTTCCCTTTAATAGCGAGTGCAGGCGGAACCGAAAGTTAAGTTCATTTTGGCTGCCTAACTCCCTAAAAACTTCGAATTGCTTGTGTTACCGCTAATAGTCAGTTTGGGTGGAACTTGCAGCTCTCTTTCTAAAGAAGGGCGTCGGGATAGTGCCATTGAATCAGAATAGGCTTAGGTTGCACATCTTAGATCCGATTTAAATTCCATGGCTATAGCATGAAGCATGATTAGTGAAGGATCCACCAAAAAAAGCTCTTGTAGGCCTGTGCATGGTTAGCACTTTCCTCTTCTTCATCTTGAATACGATGCGGTAGCGTACTCGCGACTCTGCTTTTTTTCTTTCAAAACCTTTCTTTTCTACTTCTACGTACGCTATTTCTTCTGAAATTTCTCTCACTTATGGGATTTTTACTTTCTTGTTAGTAAAGAAGGAATAAGACACATTGATGCTCCTATTATCTTATAATAAGGTACTTAATTTTTCTTTTCACTCTTGCTCTTAGCTTTTTAATGTTTTTTTAGCTTCTAATTTGTTTTTTTAAGAACATGAGAGTGAAGTTCTGGGTGTGTATGTAAGATGAATAGCCCAACTCTCCAAATATAAAAAGGCATAGGGTGTTATTGGCCCAAATATTATTGATAAATGCTAAAAAATGGTGTGGTTAAGTCTTTTAAAAAAAATTTCATTTCTTTATTCAAATCTTGTTTTGAATTTTATGTTCATTATTTCAAGTTATTTATATCATGAAATATTTTTTTTATTGCAGGAGAACAAGATTACATTGAGGATTTTTTTTATTTTGTTTATTTATGAATTTTAATTGTTGTAATATATTTTAAAATAAATGTATTGTATAACATTTTGTTCATGAAATTTTATTGATTTCTAAATTTCATTTATTCAAATTATTAATTCTTTCATAATTTATTATTTTTATCATATAAATATATTTTTTTTATTATTTGTAACTATAAAAATATTGTAGTGAATTGGTTATTAATTTTTTTTATGTTTTGAAATAAATTAGAAAGTACAAAAATATTGTTTTGTATTTATTTTTGACGATGACTATAATTGTTGTAAAACAAATTAGAAGTGACAAAAAAATTAATTTTATAATTATATTTGGCAACGACCATAATCGTTGTACAAAAAATTAGAAATGACAAAATTATAATTTTGAAATTCACTTTTAGTAACGAGTGTAATCGTTAGGAAAAAAAAAATTAAAACGACAAAATTGTTGTTTTATAATTATTTTTAGTAGCGACTATAATCGTTGTGAAAAAAACTAGAAAAGACAAAATTATTCTTTTATAATTATTTTTTATCAACGATTATAGTCATTATAAAAACAATTAGAAACGACAAAATCGTGATTTTGTAATTAAATTTAGCAACGATTATAGTTGTTACAAAATTAACTATTGTAGTGATATAAAGTTGTTGCAAAAGAAGATTTGCAACCAAGTATATTTCATTGTAAAAACTTAAAGAAAACGATATTAAGTCGTTACTAAAACGCTATTTAATTAGTAACAAGAAAAAATTGTTGTAATAAATACATTTGACAACGACACGAAAGTTGTTACCTGTACTTTTAACAACGGGATTTTTTTCAACAATTAAAAGTCATTGTAAAATAATTTTAGTAACGATAAAATTATATTTTGTAACGATTTTTGTCGTTGGAAAAAACCAATTTTCTAGTAGTGGTGGATAGACAGGAGCCCACGCTAATCTATCCTTCCTAGATGAGCTTTGTACCTTTCACATTGCCGCCCCATAGTTGGAATCCAGTTTCAGTGATTGCTCCAAACTAGAAACTGAAGAATTCATCATTTTGCCAGGCTGCTTTCGGATGATTGTCTTTGTCTAGAGTAGACAGACCAAGAAATTATTTAAGCTGGCGAAAATTTCAAATACGGGACGGTGATACTATATGATTAAAAATTACAGCAAATTTGACAAAAATTAAAAAAAATTGTATTTAATGTGTTTACACAAAATTTTAGTATTTACGCGGCTCTCCATGATAATACTTGTGATAATACTTAGTATGAACACGAAAGTAACAAGTCAACCTGATATGGAGTACATGGTGTATGGACCAGCTTTGGGTGCAAAGGAGACCACTCACATCACTCGGTTTCCTTTCCTTTTCCTTTTATTTTCTAGAACATCTTTTTCTTTATTTTTTGTTGATGTACCTGGGTGCCTGAGCTTCAAGGGTGTGCTATGCTATGGCCATTATTATCTTCTTTCTACACGATGCAAATCTACTTTACACCAATAAAAGTTTAGATTCCTTTCATTGGCCATAATTCTGGAGCCATGGAATAGCTTAAAGCTGCAATATTTGTCACGGTTGGTCAGGAATTCATCAGCCTGCTAGCGCTGGATATCCATCCTCCAACCATGCTCATGCCCGGTCAAGAATTTCTGCCTGTTGGGTTTTGTTTGATTGGGCTATGTCAAGATGGGCTCTTCTACATCAGTAGGTTTGTCATCTTATATTTAACCCTTTGAGCCCAAGTAGAGTTTAATTTTAATTTATTAAGGTAACATGACGTGAAAAAGATATTTAAAAAAATAAAAGTGATTAGGACAAATATTTTGTATTTGACATGTCCTCAAGAAATTTATATATTTTATATAACATGAATACGATTTGATATAATACAAACATTAATTATATATATGGATTCTCAAATCTAGATACAGCCATGAAAGTTTTGAACGTTTGAGCTAGTTGAAGGGCATTGCGAGCAAGACACCTCATATGTCACAGTTCATACCAATTTGCAAGTATTACCCGCTTTGATCTGGCCAAAAAAAATGATGTTAATACTTGAATATACCCGCTTTGATCCCCAAGTTAACAATGATGTTAATACTTGAATATACACAAGTCAACTAATGTGTATATGGCTCCTTTTGGGACCATGACACCATGCAGGTTAAATATGTAACAACCCATGATAACAGGCAGCAAGCAACTAATTAGCAAATTGTACTGCCATTGAATCTGACCAGTCAAGACAAATGACACTAGATTTGGCACACCTGACTAGACACCAAGAGGGCACAAAATGATGCAAGAAACCAGGTAAGCTATATATATATCATATCAGCACTTACAATTGTAGTATTTTTCCAGCTGAAAATGTAAAGCACAATTTAGATTTAAACAGCATTGATTCCTTAAAAGAACTGAGCCATAAGGTCTCAGTTGCTTAATGTATATATATACACATAAATTCATTACAAGGGTCATTTACGATTTCTAGTTTTATTCTTTTGCCTTTTAATTACAGAACACCAGTTCTGTAAAGACTTCCTGTGAAAAGAAAATTTTTGCCCTCAGATTGATAGAGATGGTAAAATCCTAATGGTTGTTCTGCATCAGAACATTTACTAGGATTCTTTTTACATTGCCTAGAATCCAGAAATCACATAACTATGTAACTGTGATCCCGAGACTTCATTAATCTGATAAAAATTTGAGGTTTACTCGATCACATGATTTCTAGGAGTCAAGATCCAGTCTTGGTAAATTGATGGAATCCGTTTGAAGGCTTACCGTTTGCAGCTATTGCAGGGCTCATCTTCTTCTTCCTCTCGGCAGAACTACTGCATGAGATCAAGCTTGGAATGCAACAGTTCACAGACCTAAATTGCTTCTCCATAAACACGGGGTTATCTCCATTTGCAGTCCTTTCACTACTGCACACGGAGTTAGCTCTGGAGACGTAAGGGGAACCATCTGTAGATTTTAGAGGTAGTATGTCTTGGATGGTTGGTTTGACTTCCATCTTTCCATCGTCATCTCGAGGTTGCTTGGCATGTTCAGTTCATTAGCATCTTGGTCCTCTCTAATGCTCTCTCGGAATAGTTCAAGCAGCTTCTTTTTCTTTCCTGTTGGGGATGATTCAGAAACTGACCCAGGAGATCCTTCCTCGGAGGCCTTGTAAACTTTTGGTGTCTCCGCGGAGAAGCTATGATGAACAGGGGTATTACCACGAGATGGAGTAAAATCTGCACGAGGATGTAAAACATTTGGATTGGACAACAGTAGTAGACAAAAAATATTCGTGTACTTAACTAGAAAATAACAATGGAGGTAGCACGGTTATATTGGAGCAGGAATAAACAGACGTGTGGATCTTTACTCATAAAACACCCAACGCAACGTTGTCAAAACTATCGCAACTTAACAATCTATAATAAATTATGAAGCTTTATCCATGGCCCTTGCACTTTCATAAAAACCAATTTAACTGAAAAGATGAAAAACAATGAGTCCTGTAAGAAACACTAGAAAAGAAATCAACATATATGGGAATTATATGAGCTTGCTAGACGAATTAATTCAAAAAGTTCCAAAATTCTTACCACCCTTGACACTGAAGAAATCATCCTCACAATCTGAATCTAGCCATGCTCGGGAATCAAAAAAAGTTTCATCTTTACTACCTGCAAAGAGCAAAATTATTTTAGCTTAAGGTATTTATATAACTTAGATCAATAAAACTAATGTATGAGCAGATTGACAATAAAACTAATGTATGAGCTGATTGACATACTTATTATAGACTACATATATTACAACTACGTAGGAAATACATCAACATTATATAGAACATTACTATTATATAAAGAACCATCTTTGATATTTAACAGGTGCGCATTCAAAACACAATTTTCAGAAACCTGCTGCATTCAAATCCTCAATACAATCTCAAAACTAAAAAAAGAACAGAAAGGAGCTAACTTAACATTCCCCCTGTCAAGATGAGCTTAATCAACAGTGATGGCCAGACAGGTAATGCTGTACCAAGCAACCAGACACACGCAGAAAAATGCTTCATGGATTCATGGTCGACAAGGATGTTATCTTTTCTACATTTTACAGACAAAACATTACTACCAGCAGTCCTCTGACTCAAAACCAAGTGTATTATACTGAACATAAGCTCTACATGCAGTAAGGACCACATCATAATCCACAATTCTTCTTTCTTGGGGTTCCGTATCCATCTCAATATCAAATTATTTGCACTAATACCCATGGAAAAGCCTTGCTTAACTGTTTGCCCTGTGCTATTATTTAAGAGTGGTCCATCCATCGACAAGCTTTCCCTAAAGGGCAGATAAATCTACCATAGCATGCTTGCTCTAAATGTGGAATAAAAAAATGGGCCCCCAGAAAAGAGCATACCTTCAAAATCAGACATTTTCAAAACAGCCATTTAGAATTAAATACAGGAAGAAGATTGTTAACATGTCTTTATGCTAATATTCCATATTGCACAGTAAGGCATTAAACAAGGGCGTTCAATCAGTCCGAATTATGATCCATCCCAAAGGCTAAAGTTAGATTCTAAACTTCAATACTGCCAGATTTAGGAAGAATTAGCTTCATCTCATCTCATATGAAATTTCTTAATTAACAATGTTTTCATGTGAACTAAGAATTTTCCTAGTGAACGACTTTCCTAGCAAGACATGGGAAAAACCAAAGAATTGCTACTACTCTGTTACAATTCTCACCTTCAACGGAAGAGGGGTGGCATTTAGCAGTAACCATCTAATTACACGGTTGTCTGTTAACAAAAGAAGAAAACTGAACTCTAATCCTCATTAATTAATTAAAAAATTAAAACTACTACCTTGGAATTAAAACAATGCAGAAAAAGAAGGGAATCCTATTTAAGATAAGATGGAAGAGCTTGAACTAAAACAATAGTGAAATGCTCTTAAATGTCCCAAAAATGCCATACTGCTAAGAAAACAGCCACCATGTCTATTATCTCACAATCATCAGAGCCAAAACCAATTTCATTAGGCATATCATTCATGGCAAACATTGAAAAATAACCATAAAATCAATCATGGAAGCATCATCATACATCAAACTTAAAAAAATAAATCAATAGACTGCTGGATATCAAGATCATCATGTTGACATAAAAAAATAACAAATTTGACAAACCAAACACCAATTTCAGATCTCTCATCATCGAAATAAAACATCATCCACAAATAGAAACAGAGAAAAACAAAAGAAGGGATATTTGTACTTCAACCAAGCAAACTTATTCCAAGATTTTTTTTCTCCAAAACAACACAAAGAAAACCAAAAAGAAATCCACGTACCAAAAACTTTGAAAGTCGAGGGAGATTGAGATAAGTCACCATTGACAGCAGGTTTGTCTTTAACAGGTGAAGGTGGAATGACAAGCCTCTCTGTTTTAGACCCAAAAGAAAGTCCAAGCTTCATGGTTGACTCTTGAGAGCTCTTATGCACTGATGCACAGGAACCCATCTCTCTTTTCTTCTTTCTTTTTCTCTATCTCCAACTCTTTAGAATCGCAACATCAGCCACTGTTAAAGCAGAAAAAGTAAAGAAGAAAGACGGAAACTTTCTGCCTTTTTCTCAGTGGCCTCTGCAACCCAAAAGACAGAACAGAAAAGTAAAAGAAAAATGGGAGAGAGAGAGAGAGAGAGAGAAGAGACCGTTTTTTGGCGTTATGTCCCAAAGGAGTGCATGAAAGAGTTTTCCTTTTTCACCAAAAAAAAAAAAAGAGAAAGAGTTTTCCTTCATTTATTTTATATTGGTAGTAGTACTGTTATCGAATAAAGTGTCAAAGTAGAAGCGTGGAACTAGAACCGCGTCTGCGTCGCGTTACATTTTGTTAAGTTTTGTTTGTTAAAATATGAAAATAATCGTATTAAATTTTTATTGTTGCATTAAATATTGAATAAATTTTTAATTTTTATCAAATAAATATATAATTTTTATTAAAATTTAATTTGTGTTATTTTTTGTATTATTTGTATATTATAATATTATGTTATATCTAAAATTATCATATTTAAGGTATTTTTTATAGAATTTTTTAGATTTCATAACTCATATCAAACAGGGAAAAAATATAAAAATTATTATATTATAATTTGTGTAAAAAAAATAATATGAAACAGATTTCTAATTTTTGACAAATTTATGTATAATTTTTGCTAAAATTTTAATTTATTTCATTTTCTTAACTATTTATTATTATTTTCATAACGTATCTTTTCATTTAACTTTTACTATTGTCCAAATTTTAGGACTTTCACGTTTATGAGTGCATGTGATATTTGTGAATTATGTAAAAGGTTTTCCTTTTTTTTCTTTGATTTTTATTTATATAAAATTAAATTAGCAGTCCACTTTAAGTACCGAACACTTAATTGTAAAGTGAATTGCACCAAAAACTCATGAGTTATGGTCCAATTAGCAATGCAGGCTGAGTTTGTGGGAAGAGTTTTCAAGTTTAACCCTCACTAAACACACCTTTGAAGAGAGGTGAAGAGCTTTAATATGATTAAACTTCAAACAAAATTAATCTCAGATCATTAAAACGAATGAAGATACTTGTTATTTAAAAAAAAAGTGAATTGCACAAAAAAAATTTGTGAAGTAAAGATTAAAAGAAGTTTGGGTCCACACGTTCTAATAAATAGTTAAAGAATGAAAGGTATGGGAGGAGCAAACCAAAAAAAAAAGGTATGGGAGGTGTGGGGACAAAAAATAGGTTAATATTTTGACTAATTTCATTTAATAGGAAGGTCTTTGGTCACCAAATCACCTTGATTTGGGGCCTTTTCATATATCCTAATACTGCATCTTTTTTCCAAATGTGTGTGCTAAGTTACTTGGAATTTTTTAATTTTATCTTGTATTATAAATTTTTAGCTAAATTTCAACCTTCGAAATGACTCGAAACTTCAAGTTGAATGGTTCATTCACCTATTTAGAATATTAAATTGCTTGCAGAACAAAATTTCATGTCTCTTTCTAATCTTTCCTCCAATCTCATTATAAAAAGAAGAAAAAAAAAAGGTTTGAATTTCATTGTTAGCTAGGTTTGAATAAAATATTCAAGTATATCTCTTTCAAATAATATGTTTTAATCATAGGTTTTCATTTTCTCTCAACTTTGCTTTTGTAAAGGATAATTAATTAATTAATTTTACAACAAATGTAAATGTGTTTTTTTAATCTCTCAACTACATTTGTTCAAAAAAATACACACAAATTTGGTTCTTTATTTACGATTAAAAAACATAAGATTCTACCAATTATTAAAACTCTTGAACTTTTGCCTTAAAAAAACCACATATCTTTCTATAAACAAAATAAATGTGAAAAACATAAAATCTTAAACCAAACTTTTTAAGGTACATATGTTACACATTAAACAAGTTTTCTTTGAACCATTTCATTGTTTGGATCTCACGTTTTTTATTTTATTTTAGTTTATTTTTTTAATTTTTAGATTTGTATTTAATACATTGATAATGTATAAAATCTTTTTTTTTAGTACAGAAGAAGCAGTAAATTGCTTAAAAAACACATAATCTAAGAAGACTAACTAACCCCTAAACAGTCATTACTTATCAAGGTTTCTAGACTCTACGGTGGATCCGAGAAAGTAGTAAAGTCAATCGGACATCTATTGTCACTGAATCACATCATAACATTTTGTTGATTAATAAATTTAAAAATATTTATTTATTTTTTGATCTCTTATTAACTAAAAATAATATATAAAATTTATACACCAACAATGCGTCAAATATAAATTTTTCTATTAATTAAACATGTTAATTCATGGTTGTTTTCTTGTGCAGGTCCATGTGCATGACAAGAAGAAGAAAATAAAATAAAATAACATAAAATAAAATAAATTGCGATTCAAATATTATATTTCATGATTGAAGTTAAAAAGAAAATACAAGGGTAAGCAAACTTTCTGGGATTTTATGACATCAGGTGCTGTAAACATTTACCATGAGGAAGTAATAAAATAATTCTATCTAATATCAATATTATAAACAATCAAAACAAATACAAAAATAAATACAATACCAAAAATCCTGAGAAACCTGTGTGTCAGCTGTCAGGGTACAAGGTTGATTAGCAATCGATTTTTTAGCAGGACATGGAAAAGTACAAGCTGCAGATGAGAAGAAGAAGAAGATGATGATACTTTAATTCTGGTTTGAAAGAAATCCAATAGAAATGGACATGAATAGATTATACGTGTTTAAATATTTAGATTTGATTATAAATTATAATTTTTAAATAGATAGGTAATAGACAGGGAAGATGGTATCTTAGGAATGAATTCGAATAAGTTACGAATAATAATAAATTTTAAATGTTAAATTTTAGATTTGATTATAAATAATAATTTTTTAATATTTAAAAAATTTTGATTTGACAGAAAACAATTCGAAAGCTGATTAAAAAATTTGTAACACGTAATGTTTGAATTTAAATCCGAATTATCACACTCCAATAATAATACTAGTAATAATAAAATATTTAGATTACTAATATTTTTTCTAGCAAATGCCTTTACTAACGGACGGTGTGTTTGTCTTTCTTGCTTATGATATAATTATCCTTTTTATAGAAAAAAAAAGGTGTGAAAGAAAGAAAAACCTTGTTGAAAATACATAATGATGATTTATTTGATATAAATCAAATAATCAATGAGTACCATGATTTGCTTTTAAATTCGTTTTTATTCACTGATAATTTTTTTATTTATAAATGAAATTAAGAAATTATTATATGCCTAATTTTTTAATCTATTATAAAGAGTGTGTAATGCTTTACTACTCATGAAATTTAAAAATCTCATTGACCATATATGATATGATATAGCTTTACTTTTTATAATCTAGAAATTTGATTGAGATTATAACTGTCATTTTACTCTTCAACTAAGCTAATCTCTTTCATCATCAAGATGAACGTTTCTTGCAAAAATTATAATCAAATGACAAATTGGAAAATAATTTGAGATTTAGTCCAAATAGTTCATTCAATAATATTTAATAAATCGGTAATTCAACTCCTAATACTTACCATATATATTTTTTTTTACTTTAAACTTCAATCTCTTTTATATATATAAAAAAACAGATTGAGATTGAATTTTTTTTTCCTCAAAAATCTAAACCAGGCAAAGCCCCACCTTTATTAGAGCATGGAAGTGAAGTGAGCAAAAGAAAGATCATGATGCAACTTTCTCTTTACTTTTTCCACTCTTTGCTTTTGCAATTAGTTCAATAAAATTTGATTACTTGTGTCTAATCACAACACTTTAACAAAAAGATCATTTGGTATTAAAAGGTTGATATAATTAGGGTTAAAAGAGACATGTTGCATGGTAGAAGCGTGAAGGCACACATGGGGTGTGGAGGGGTCCAATTTCCAAGAAAATTCCTAATTCTAAAAGAAGGAAATGTGGAAAATGAGAGGAATCCACCAAAGTTTGCCTACTGGCTGCTATGGCTATAATAATGCCCTAAAATAGACAAGCTTTGACAATGAATGGCATTAATAAAATTCTAATCGAAAGAAAGTATATATTTCTCTTGTCCTTTTGGTAGGCCAAGGCCACACGTACTATTTTCCATGTCTTTGTCCGGCGCTCTGAGCCTCACATTCACAAGAATTATCATATCTTGGACAGGATTTGGAATAATTAATCAATCAAGCTTTTAATCATGAATCATGTAAAAAGTTTATTTTTAGGGATACGTCGTCGGCCACCCGACTGGGTTGATTTTTTTTTAAAAATTTTCAACATTAAACGGCGTGATATTTTAGTATAATGACAATTACAATGTGAGGATTAATAAAATTGTAGGTGTTGAAAATAAGGTTGTCAATTAATTAAATTATTCATAAATTATTCGAGGTTAGATCGATAATTATTGTGTTTACTCGTTACTTTTGAGTTGAGTTAGAATTATTTAAATAATAAATCGAACCGAATTCGAATATTTTATTATTCGGTTTAAGTGATTAGTGAATCTAATCGAGTTATTTAATATATAGTTTTTATGTTTTATTATTAATTTATCATTTTATCAAATAACATCATCGTAATCTATAGTTAAAAAATGATAAAATGAATTTATTGGTTAGAGTTCGTGCTTCAAAAATTAAGCTCAATAGAGCTTTAGTCTAGTTTTGAACTTTAGACTTCGAGTTTTCGAATTGAATTTAACTCAAACTTAATATTAAATTATATCAACTCAACTCAGTTACATTTTTAATTAAACCTATAAAAAATCATTTTTTAAAGAGATTTCATGAACTAGCCTAAATTTTGAATTCTAAATCATGTGATTTTTGTCCAAGTGATTCACACCAAAGTTTTGATTAATAGTTTAAACAAATCCCACTCTTAAATCACTACACATAATCTAATTCATTTTGTTCCCTTTTGTTGGTCCATTATCTTTATAATAATCTGATTTTTGGCTCTTAATCTTCCATTATCCCAAATCCACTCTCCTTTCAACACACACGATATAAAATGACGAAAGCCATTCATTAAACATTTAATTGGACTCTTTTGGCCCAAAAAAATTTAATTGGACTCTAATATGGGTCTAAGAAAGCCTCCTATTTTCCTTCTTAGACACTTTCTTTCCATCCAAACAAACAATAGAAAAAACCAATTAACGAGTAATATTTGCAGGCCCAACATGGCAGCTTTGGGCTTATGTTTTTATAGATAATTATTAAATGGATTTATATAGTTTTTCTAAAAAGAAGAAAAATCTGTTAAGGCAGCCTATTTTCGAACATATTCGGTTGTTGTTGGAAAGCAAAGGTTTAGGTTGGTAGGTAATAACGTCAACAACTTTGACTGGGAAACGCCGCCGTTTTACCTCTAGACGTCTATCTCAACTCCGTCTCCCTTCGAGTTGAGCCACCTACTCTTCAAGAAAACCAGACAAAACAACCGCGAACTCCAAAATAGAGGCAAATCGGGTCGGATCTCTGAGATGGGTGTAACACCGAAAATTGCTCCATCCATGCTTTCATCGGACTTTGCTAACTTAGCATCAGAGGCCAAGCGCATGCTTGACTTTGGAGCTGATTGGCTTCACATGGATATTATGGTAAGAAGTTTCCAACTTTTCTTTCTATGAATTCTTAAGGAAAGAAAAAAGAATTTCAAAATTCTAATCCTTTCTTGGTTTCTGGGTTTTGTTCTGCAGGATGGGTATGTTTCCTTGCTTTGTTAAAGTTCTCTCCTCTAGGAGTTTGGTTCTTTATCCTTCTCCTTCGTCTCAACTTTCTGTTTTGTTATTTTCCTGATTATTTTTTAGCTATTTTTGGTGAAGGTTATTAACTTATTCTGAGGCTTGATAATTCTATAATTGAAGAAATCACAATCAATGGCATGTAAAACTTTTAAGAGTTCTTTACTTAGGCTGAGGATATGCTTGTATGTTAGAAAATTGAGGGTTTTGGTAACCTTAGTTGTCACTAACTTGAAAAGCTATTTAGAAACATTGGAATTTTGGAAAGTATGGTGGTTCTTTGTTGATGCAATGGAAAAGGACATTAATTAATTGTTTAAATTGCGTAGAATTTCTGTGCTTTTGATGACTAATCCTATTGTTATAGGAACTTTTGAAATTGGATTGGTTTTTGCACAATGCCAGTTATTCATGTTCTTAAGTTTTGTTCGATAACTTGCTATAGTTATTTAATGATGATTTCTTCAGTTCTGGTTAAGACAATATCTGTGCTTTGGATTATCTGTTAATGACCGTCCTTGCGGGGCTGGCACTTATTGAGGCTTACTTGTTCATTGTTATATTTTTATATGGGCACTTTGTCCCGAACTTAACCATCGGTGCTCCAGTCATTGAGAGTTTAAGAAAGCACACAAAGTAACATTCTTTATGCTCTGGCACTGTTTTGGCTTTTTGATATTAGCAACTTTACAATTCTAATTAGATCAAGGATTATTCTTCTCCTACAGGGCATATCTTGATTGCCACCTTATGGTCACTAATCCTATCGATTATGTTGAACATTTGGGTAAGGCTGGTGCTTCTGGTTTCACTTTTCATGTTGAGGTATCCAAAGGTGGGTTGTCATGTGTCTTCCTTTGTCATTTCCTTATTACTTCCTGCCATCTTATATACCTTTCTGTTCCTTGTTTCATTATACAAAGATGTTGTGTTGCTTTTTGCAGAAAACTGGCAAGAACTTATCGAAAAAGTTAAGTCCAAAGGCATGAGACCTGGTGTGGCATTAAAACCTGGAACACCAATTGAGGAGGTTTATCCTCTGGTAGGAATTCATTCCTCTTCTCTGATTTTTGAGCTTTTGAATCGGCTGTTTTTGCTTGTTCTTGGAAGTGAATGGGGCTGTGTCTGATTCTTCGGTCTCTATTAGGTGGTACTTTTTCAAAAATTTCATGTGACTAATGTGATCCTATCTTTCCTCTTGGGTGGGGGATTTTTAAATAGGTTGACAGTGAAAATCCTGTGGAAATGGTTCTTGTGATGACTGTAGAACCTGGGTTTGGTGGACAAAAGTTCATGCCAGAAATGATGGATAAGGTGCCATGTCATTTCTTACTTTTCTTCAATTTTATTTCGAAGTTTTTACATTTTGTTTGAATGACATTTTTTATTTGCTTTTGAAGGTGCGCGTTCTAAGGAAGAAGTACCCATCACTTGATATAGAGGTAAGTAAAGTTCTTACCTTTTGATATTTTATAACCTCAAATTTGCACCGATTACTTTTTGGGGAGTACCTATTCTCAGGAACATCTTCTTCGAACTTACATTACTGCCGTGACTGCCCGCTGAAGAATTTGTGGCTTTGTTTTGCAGGTGGATGGTGGTTTAGGGCCTTCAACAATTGATATGGCTGCTTCAGCAGGAGCAAATTGCATTGTTGCAGGGAGTTCAGTATTTGGAGCTCCTGAGCCAGAAGCAGTTATATCCCATTTGCGTAAGAGTGTCTTGGAAAATCAGGAGAAATGTTAAACATTTTTAAAGGCAAGATAAAGCATATATGATTTTAATTGATCAACTGTGTGCAGAGTGTACAATACATTGGTCTCACATGTGAGTTTTGAAATTCAATTGAATGATAGCAATATTATCGGTGGCTACTTTGTCGAGTGATGATGTGAGCTGTTAAAGAGGTTTATGTATTACAAACCGGCCTACAAATTATAGTTGAATAATGGTTGGACTTCTAATTGTAACATGCATAATCTGGGACAGTTTTCCCACAGATTGTCATTTATTTTTATCTGCTGTATCTATTTAGTACGTAATACCTGTTCATTGTCGTCGTTCAAGGTTCACCTTCTTTTAATATGCCTAAAATCCAGGAGTCAAAAAGAAAAAAACCAGAATTCTAGAGACATGAGCTATAAATTTAGCTTGCTTTAGGGCAACTTTCTGCTAATTTTATCTGCCTTTTGCTTGGTGTTAGTCTTGGCAAGTCTTGTTTATATCATATAAAATTATGTATGTTCGTTTCTTATAAAACACAAAAATTTTATGTCAAAATTTGTGTCAACATACAAAATCTTATTTTTAGCATAAATTTTATCAAATTTTAGCTCATATCATCATTGTATCTTATATTAGTATTGTTTTCATATTGTATCGAGGATTATTAGGTCTATCTGTTTCTTGGGGGTTTATCATCTTTTCCTTGTTTTCCTTTGGGGAATTGCTAGTCAGAGATCCAACTTTATACAAAACTCTCACAACTAGAGATTCATATTTACCAATGCTTGAGAGTTGAGACTCAAATCTGATTTCAGAAAAACCAAATCTATTCAGAGTCATTGAGCTATCTGGATACTGTTCCATCTTGGATCTCTCTATGCTTTTTTCTTTCTTTTGCAGATCTGAAAGTAAGATTGGATTGGCTCCAAGATCCGTAAATCTTTTAGTTTGGATTTTCATCAGCGGCTTGTTGGATCCAGGAGCTTTCAAACAAAAACGAGATGGCATTCAAGATCAGATTTTCATTCCTGTGCACGTGAGGCATCCATTTATCCTCGACAAAAGCGAGTTCTTCAGATCTTTGTTAAAATATGCACTGTCTCACGTGTCTTCACATGCAAATCAGGTCCTCTAAAGTAGTTTATCGATAACTGAGTCTTTCAAGCATTTCAATGTCAGGTTTCAAATGAAAAGCTGTAAATCCAAAGCCAAATTCGAAACTTGATAATCCCATACACGATGGGATGATATAATATGAAAATTATACTAAAATTTGTATACAATTTTGTGTTTGATGTATTCGCGTGAATTTTGACATAAAATTTTTGTATTTTACACCATAAGAACTTGAATTATATATATACGAATTGTCACGCGTACCAAATTCTCCTCAAATGCAAGGCTTAGTTTTTGGATAACTCTAGCATTTTGTAACAATGGTTTTTTTTTTGTTCTCCTGACATTCATAAAGCTATGAATGAAGTCCCTTTCCAGGGAAGAAGTTGCATTCCTGGCAAGAAAATGGAAGAAAAAGAAAATCTCCAAACCCTTTTGTTCTTTCAAGTTGAGATCCAAAACTGGCTATTGCTTCCCTAGAAAACCTACAGTTGCAATCTGCAATGTGCATTGATGATTAATCATGGCTGATACTTTAGGAAACAGTGGAGCTTGTCAACTTAGGATTTTCATGGCGAATTTGACCTATGAATCTCTAGCCTAACTTTCATGCCTCAGCTTTTCGTTGCATGGCCATATCTTCAATGGATTGATTGAGAATTATCCTTCCTTTTTCCTGTTTTTTCTTTTGTGTTTCAAAATTCAATCATTTCTGCCCATCAAAGTTGCTTGGTAGACTACCATTGCCATTGTCGATCTTTCAAGAAAATGCATTATCATTAAACTTGGACTTGAAACTTCCCATTTAGAGTTAGCCATGGCTACCAAAGGGAAATAACATTTCCCCTCCTCGTCTCATTTTTTTATTTTCAGTTTAAGAATATAAGCAAATTAAATTATTCGTGAATTATTTGAGCTTAATTTGATAATTACTCGAGTTTGACTAATATTTTTTAAGCTGAACTCAAACTATTCGAATAACAAGTCGATTGGAATTCGAGTATCTTTATCAATTTGAGCGCTCACAAGCATAACATATATTTTTTATATATTATTAATTTACCATTTTACTTTCACAATATATAGTTGAAAAATTATAAATTGAACATATAGAGTTGAACTCGAGTGGTTCGAATATTTTGTCGAGTCGAATTTGAGTGGCTCAAGTATTTTGTCAAGTTTTTTAATCAAATTGAACTGAAACCTGAAATTGGATTGTCCTGGTTTGATTACACCCCTAGTCCAGTCATTGAAATTCATCTCTAATCTGCTTATTGCATGTGGAATACACCGAGTTGTCTAATCTCATCGAGTTGGTTCCCATGTTTGCAGCTGAGCTGGCCGTGGCAATTCACATGTTCTGTCTAGAAAATCTTCATGAGAGCAAGGAATTTTGGTCAGCATCTTTTACATGAAGGAAAACGTTAGAACTTGAGGCCTAACGTTTGTCATTGGAGGGTCCCCAAACGCGACCTTACCCAATGCTTTGGTTATGGTAGGGCAGGAATGTCTATAGATCAGCCAATGCATGCATGTGTTTGTGCATATGCTTTATGTACCTTTATTGTTTTCCAGTTTTTCCTTTTCTCTGCTTCCATCCGGCGTTGATGAGACACATTTCTGCAATGCCAAACCTATCCATTAGTGTTCTCAAAAGCAAAGTTCCTCTAGATTACTATCAGAAAAACATGCAACATGTTCCAAATTATATTTAAACAGAATTTGGAGATGCTACTGGTAATGATTATATAAATAGAGTGATTCCAATTGCTTGATATTAGATCAGGATATTTTGAGATTTAGCTTTCATATATAAGTAGAGATTTGAATCCAATCTATGAGGTGCTTTGTGAGACGAAATTGTGAGGCTTTTAGACCAAAATAGATAATACCTTACAAGTTAGGTACGGAATCCCACATGTGATATTAGAGCAAGCACCAACCGAAAGGTGAGAACAAAGTTTTAGACCATCAGAATCACTTTTAGAATCTTGCATGAGTTAATTGCTTACACGATGAGAGTCACTTCTAGAATCCTATTCAATCCTGTGCTGAGAGAGTTTGTAATGCCCCAATCACATTAGGACATTGTGACATTCTATGATATATAAGTAGAGATTTAAATTCATACTTTCGACGTATTTTTTTATGAAACAAAATGATAAGACATTCAGATCAAAACGGATAATATTTCATAAGCTAGTTGCGAGTCTTCATACCAATCTTGAACTATTCATGATAAAGGGCAACAGAAACAATCAAGGACAAGAAACAAAACTCCATCTGGTGTAGAATTTGGCGCTAGTGAAAATTTATCTAGAGTTTACTATTTTCATTGGCATTCAATGTCGATATTCATATAATGCTCGGGCAAGTTTGGATTCAGGAGAAATTAACCAAAAAAGATGACAATCTATCATAATTCATACCACATCAAGGACAAGAAATGTTCTGCATTCCAGTTGCTGGTCTTTGAATTCTAAGCAACTTTGATCCAAACTTCAGGTCCATCTGTACAAAATGTTTGTACGCCCATGATCTAATGGACCATTTATCTGATGGGAGAATGAATATCAAGATAAGGAACACATTAAATGTCCTGTCAAAGCACATGTATGCATATTTTTCAGCATATAAAAGCAGGTTTGAAGCCCCGGAAGTTCTCTAAAGTAGTTGAGAATGGTGGCTGCAATCACCGGCAGCTGAAAGCTTTGGAATAGATAGCCACCCTCTAGTCAGTGGAATCAAAGCCCAAGGCTAGGAGGTTACCAAACAGCTGGAACCAGATAAAATATACAATATCTTTGTCATCCCCAAGAATCCTGTCCTTGAGAGGGTTTGAAGAAAAAGCAAAAAAGCTCTTATTTTAACACCTTTTTCATTGTATGGATCCAAAATATTCAGTGTCTCGAAGTGAGCTCTTTTTTTAATTGGTCCGTTATGTAGAACTGGCTGGGTTTTGCCATGGCATCGGTAATCCGTAAACTCTACTTGATAGATTTGGTGTTATTCATCTGGCTTCTTGTCTCTTCACTTGGACAGAACTTGCTGAGCTGTGAAACTACTTCTCCTGATGCTTCTGGGTACCATTGCAGTGTAAATGGATCAGATTCAGACGATGAATGCGGGACTTTTGCAGTGCTTCGGACTAATTCATACTACTCATCTCTTTCCAACCTGAGCTTTTATTTAGGCCTCAACAGGTTTGCAATTGCGGAAGCTAATGGCTTCTCAGCACAGACCGAGTTTCTGCCGAGAGATCAGCCTTTGTTGTTGCCAATTGATTGTAAATGCAACGATGGTTTGTTTCAGGCTGATTTAACAAGAACTACCATCAAAGGGGAGAGCTTTAATGGGATTGTTGAGTCCCTGGAAGGCTTGACAACCTGCAAAGCCGTTCGAGAGAAGAATCCTGGTGTCTCGCCATGGAGTCTTGATGACAAAGTCCGGTTGATGATTCCATTAAGATGCGCATGTCCATCAGCATCTGAACTCACTCGGAAAGTAAGGCTCTTACTTTCTTACCCAGTGAGTCAAGGTGATACGATTTCTGACCTGGCTATTGCATTCAATACAACTTCAGAAGCTATAATATCTGCAAATAACAGATCTTCAGAAGCCTTTAAACCTGAAAGTTTAATACCTCTTACATCTCTTTTGATTCCTCTCAATGGTGAGCCTCTGCTTGGTTCACTAGCGAAACCAAGTGAGCCTAATCTGCGTTTCCCAGAAACCAGCATTCCAATCATTAATCCGCACAAGAAGAAGTCAAGGATGTGGAAAATCGGAGTTTATATTGCTTTAAGTGGCGTTGCGGTTGGAGCTATCATTGCTGTTGCAGCAACCTTCTTGGTGATTCAATTGAAGAGGAGGAAGAAGCAAAGCTTAAGCAAGGATGCAGATGTGGAACTGCAGCAGCTTAGCCTAAGTGTAACAACAACAAGTGAGAAGAAAGTCTCCTTTGAGGGATCCCAGGAAGCTCTAGATGGTCAGATGATTGACAGTGTTACTCCCCGAAAGGCGCTGCTGGAGTTGTACACCATCGAAGAGCTGAGAAAAGCTACTGAGGATTTCAACACGAGTAATCAGATAGAAGGAAGCGTGTATCATGCTCGTCTCAATGGGAAGAACTTGGCAATAAGGCGCACAAGAACAGAAAATATCTCGAAGGTTGAGATTAAATTCTTTAATGACACAACTCACCAGCACCCAAACATAATCAGGCTGCTGGGGACCTGTGTGACTGAGGGGTCCAATTCGTTTCTTGTCTTTGAATATGCTAAAAATGGCTCCTTGAAGGACTGGTTACACGGTGGATTGGCAATGAAAAACCAGTTCATAGCCTCCTGTTATTGCTTTCTGACGTGGAAGCAAAGGCTGAGGATCAGTCTGGATGTAGCTGTGGCGTTACAATATATGCACCAGATTATGAATCCAAGCTATGTTCATAGAAATGTCAAGAGCAGAAATATCTTCCTGGATGAAGATTTCAATGCAAAGATTGGGAACTTTGGTATGGCAAACTGTGTTGAAGATGAAACAGAGCATCCTGATCTTTCAACCAACCCTGCCATTTCGAGCCTGGGTTATCTAGCTCCTGAATATCTTTCCCAAGGTGTGATTTCCGCAGGCATTGACATTTTTGCTTATGGGGTAGTTTTGCTTGAGATTTTGTCGGGGAAAACACCAATAAGCAGGCCTGACGGTAAGGGTGGAGGATATGTTTGGCTTTCGGAGAAAATCAAGGCCATCTTGCATTCAGAAAGCGCAGACGAGCTAAGGGAATGGATGGACAGTGCATTAGGGGAGAATTACTCGTTTGATTCAGCTGTGACATTGGCAAATCTTGCAAGAGCTTGCACAGAAGAAGACCCTTCTTCGAGACCGAGTGCAGGAGAGATTGTTGAGAAGTTGTCAAGATTGGTGGAAGAATCACCAGAAGGTGAACATTTGTTGATCAGTGAAAGCTCCTGCAAACCTCTGGTAAATGCATCAACAACCAATCTGTGAATAATCTATTAAAGGATCCAGAATAGCTACTGTTAGTTATAATTTTTCAGCTATTTAGAAATGTTCTGCAGTCCTTGAGCTACTGTTAGAAATGTTCTGGTAGTGCGATCCTGTAAATATGTAATTAAGAAACTGAATTGGACAAAGAAGGCAGGTTTCTACTTTGTAGTTTGTATTCTCTACATTTACTGAAATAATAATAATAATAATAATAATAATAAATAATAATAATAATAATAATAATAATAATAATATTCCATAGTAGTACTCATATGCTGGAAGACTCAGAGAATAGAGATAGCTTCTGTTGGGGTTTGCGTAGTCTGATAGAGTCCTGGCTCATTTGATGCCCATGTAGAGCTAGTCGGTTATTGAAAAGCTAGATCTAGTGAAACTCAATTATTTTAAGTTATCTTAACTTCACTACACTATAAATATGTAATTTTTTTCTCATAAAAAAATTCAGAAAATTAATAAAAGAAAACCTAATATGGCTGTGAATCTAGACGAATTGATCTTAAAGCATAATGGTTTTTCATTGAAGCCTGTGTTGCTTTGGCTCTCTCAGTCAAAGATCAACTCTAATACAGACAGATAGATCAATTAAGAAAGAAATTCTATAATCAAGAGGTTGCAACTTTCAAGGTGTTTATTTTAGAGTAAGGGTTGTTGTAACATTCAATGGATCACCATGTTGGAGAATTGAACATGGAAATCCTGTGGCCTTTCTCCATCATGATGAGAATCATGCTCATATCAGAATTTCTAGTCAATATTAAATGCTTTTTTTCTTAGTGGGGAGGGACCAAAAGCCTGAGGGTAGGAAAATTCTTACAGGTCAAAGTCTTCTCTCTTTTTCCACAAAAAAAGGACAGACGTTGGTCTTCTCCTCTGACACCCTGTACTTAAAGCTTTTTCCAATGTGAACATGCAACTCCTTGTAACCCGTAATCCTATGTCGGATTATTGTGAGATTCTGTTTGATATATAAACAGAAATTTAAACCCAATTGTGAGACATTTTGATCAAGATGGAAAATACTTAGCAAATCTCCACAGAATAAGAAAGGCAGGCTACTAATTTATGCAAGCCGTTGTAGCATATCTAAATATATGATATAGCAGAAAAACTTGATCACATCTGCAAGCAAATGGCCAAGCTGCTTTTGTAACAAGTAACATTTCAAATTAACATGATTAATTACTTGGTGCTCGTGAGATTTTTAGATTAGAGGAGCCTTTCTTGAAACTCTACCATAAACATCCATTGCTGCTTGGTAGCTTGAATTCCCACATTACAGAACACTTTTGCAGCTGAAAATCTTTCTGAACATGGGACATCCTATAACAAATAGGAAGAACTTCAAGAAAGTAAGATTTTCCAGTTTCATCTCCCTTGCTATCTCTTCTCTGCTTAGCTTTTCAAAAGATCATTTGTTTGTTGCTGCTGCTGATATATGTCATGGCTGCAAGACTTTGGGTGAGTATACGGCTTTGAAGGTGCTAAGATTTGAACATTGAAAGTAATTTCTTAAAACAATTACATGAACCAATTGAGTTAAACCTGGGTTCACTTTTAATTGAAACATTAACGCAACAAATCTTAAATTATTACAAATCACTAATAGCTTCATGAACATGCTCATTCCAAATTTCGTCTAATTTTGCATAATATTAAGCATGACTTGCTTGCAAAGACTGTTAGCCAAAATCAGCCACTAGCATGAAATCAGATACCTTGCTAACATTGTGAACTTGAGAATCAAGAAAACTACAATCTGTTTAGAGACTGCATATATGTTTCTGGCTCAATCATTCATTATTCTTTCAAAGGACATGGAATTCATAACCTTGTGCTAGTTGATCTTTCACGTTTACTGGTAAAGTGGTGTTATTTAACGTCTGTTAAATATTTTGTTCATTGGGATCTTATATTCAAATTAGATCCTTCCATCTATTATCAATTGTTTTTAGGTTTGATGTCTAACATTTACTAACATATTGGTCAACAGCAGAAGCCAAAGCATTGAAATCCTAAGCTTTGTTAATTGCATGCTTTCTGTTTTTTTTCCCTAACATGAAACATGCCAACAAAGATCTGTTATATGTAAGGTAGGAATGTTGTACAAAACGTGTGTATATGCAAGCATGATATCAGGCACGATGTTAAATCTGATTCAAAGGTCAAGAGTCCTCTACAATACAGTTCAAACAAACAGAGCAAATTTAGATATGGGAAATTTGCAACTGCTTTCAACCGTAAAGCAAAATCCATCTGATAACTTGAAATGCAAGTTTGAGATTCTAAACGTCTGCACTTTGTCTTTGTATCCCTCTGAATACTCAAATGTTAAATCTGTAGAGAGCTTTATTGGATTGCATATTGTCGTATACCAAGTTTCTAGTAAGGCTATCATGCGACACTATTTTAGATATGTCAGGTAAAAAAAAACATAATAACGTGAAAAATTATAGCATTTGGTACGTTTGACATACTTTTCTTTAGGTTAAAGAAAAAAAAATTGAAAAATCCGAAAAGTTGACTCAAATAGAAAATTTCAGATCGATTCGAATAATAATAAAATTTAATTCAAATTTGAATCGTGATATTATTAAATCGAATTTAGTCGGTTTGGATACATAGATTATATTCGAATACTTTGTTATTTAATATTTTGTAATTTTTACAATTAATATCAAAAGCTCAAGTTTTATATTTAATTAAAAATGTAAGAAAAAAATTTAAAATAAATCTTAAAATTGCTTCAATTCAAACAATCTGAATGATTGATTGAATCAATTGAATTGGATTTTTTTTATTTGGATTGAATACTAATTATAAAATAAAAAATTCGCTTAAGTTGGATCAAATCAAAAAATTATAAAAATCCAATCCAATCCAATGGACATCACCTGTACTTTTCGCAACAAAATGTTACACGATTATCTTTGGCAAATATCTGCGTTACAAGTTGTATTATTCTGAAGATGTTTGTACAAGAAATGAAAATCGCTAATGAAGTCCAAGAAAGAAAAATAAAGAGAAGCAAGCGGAAGAGAATATATATAGAGAGATCATTCATAACATCATGAGTCTAAATTCATCAAAATTGAGGACACCATCGCCATTGAGATCAAACTGAGCAATCATAAATTTACATTCCTCTAAAGTCCTAGACTCACCTAATCTACTAAGCATCCCCTTCAGACTCTTGGGTGTAATACACCCACTGCCTTCCATCTCATACATCTTGAAAGCCTCTTTCAAGTCATTCACTTTCTCTTCCTCCCCAACTTCTTCCACAAACCTAATGAAATCCTCCAGCCCCAGCTGTCCATCCCCGTCTGTATCCAGCGCCTCCACCGCCACCTCAGCCTCCGCAAGCGACAGCTCCCCTCCTACCACCTTCACGCACTGCTGAAGCTCCGTCGGCGATATCTTCCCATCTCCATTCCCATCGAAGTGACTGAATACCCTCTTATATTCATCGCTTTTGTTCATTCTATGAATGAAAATGAAGCTATAGAAAACAAGACAGGCTTAGCTTTAGCTTAAACCCAAAATATATAGTTGCCAAAAGCCCAAACTCTTGACTTTTCTTCGTATTAAAAGCAATCAGACGGAGAATCGGAAATTGAATGGCAATGGGGCAAAGGTTTAAAAGTAGAATCGGCGGCAACGTGTGTGTGTACGTAGATATACGAAAGGATGAGGTGTGAGGGTGGGCGCGTGGCGTGAGTTGACCACCTTGTAACTTGTCTTTGGGGCAGTTTTTTTCTGGTAAGAAGAAGACTTTGACCTTTCAACGTCATGCATGGGGCATGCAGCAGGAGATATTGGACGAAAAATAGTGTAAAAACTGCTAAAAAAATCCAGATTCTTTTTGGGTCTCCATTGGCATGACAAAACCCAATTTTTTGTTAGTAAAATATAACTTGTGTTTGAATGACGTAAAAATGTGTTTGAATTATGTAAATAAAAAATTTTGCATCAAAATTTATATGAATATATATCAAATACAAAATCTTTTTTTTTTTAATTTTTATTATATTTTTTATTTTTTTATTATATTAATGTAACCTGTCAGGAATTATCGAATCTAGTTGCTAGGAGGGGATTTTACGGCCAACCATCTAATCAGAACAGCCACAACAACCCATAATAAATGACCAAGAAATGGGCGGAAAGCTTCCTTTTATCGAATCATTTCTTTTTAATTTCTGGTTGACTTACCAATTTTCCATGAAGATGCATGGGCAGATAAGATAATACAGTCTATCTTGAATTTTATATATACTATTGTATTTCTCTCATAGCGAGAATCTACTTTTATTAGTCGAGAAATTTTTTTTTCAATGGTAAAATGGCATCCTTGTAGATAGAATAAAATGGAATATAATTGCGAAGTGGTGCTGCAAAATGCAAATTGCTAAGAATTGATGATCAGCACTTGACTAATTACTTTATGTGAAGTTGACGAATTATAAGCTTTCTATAGTCAAATGTTATATAGCATTTGGCTCATTTAACGCAAAAATGATTCTCAGGCTATGGGGTTTCAAATGTCTTACATGTATGTTGGAATTGAAAATTATACGAATTTAAACCTTTAAAGAAGCGATGTTATATAAAAGATAATGATAAAGTCAATTTATTGCTTTAAATTATAGTGCATAGTACAAAAAAAAATCTAGTCAACCACAAAATGTGATGACATCAATGACGAAAAATTTGTTAATTCAATGATTAGATTTTAAAATTATTTTCTTATTTTGTAATTTAATCATTCGACTAACAAATTTTTCAATCTCACTTCTTTCTTTCATTTTTAGCTTAATCCAATAATTAGTATTCGATTAACAAATATTCTCTTGCAGATATTTAATCAAAGTAGAGGCGTATCATGAAGCTTGATAACCTCAAACTCACCCTCATGAGTTACCTTGTCTAGAAATTTGCACAACAATTAGCCTTCCTATAAACATGAAAGAGAGTACAAACCCAATCACTGCTTAAAAGTTGCTTTAATCAATGTTTTCCGCACCTTGATGGAATTAAGGCATCCCCTTAACGTTACCTCTGGACTATATACCTGATCTGGAGGGGAGGCCTCATCAATACTTGAGTTCGATTTTTTCTGTTATACTTTCAAGTTTTAGGTTGGTCATGGTGAAAAGACCCAACGGAAAAGCAATTGGGGAAATATATATGATTCTTTGCTCTGCCTGACGAGTATGCTTGGTGTTCTAAGGATACAATATTCAGGTGATAAAGAATGTTGATTTCCCATCTTATTCTGCATGGAAGCTGCCAATGATTCAACATCAATCACCTATGTGCCATACTACTGTTCTTCTTGCTTCTGTTAAAAAATTTTCTTTCAAATATATATATGCATATGTATGTATATATGTACGTGCGTACATAGCTGCAATTCTTTCAATATATTTGGTTTACATATCAAAACAATACCAACTGATTTAAGAAAAGACAACCATACTTTATTTTTTGTAAACAAAAGACCAACTTTTCAGCCAAATTAAGGGAAATAAATCATCCATTTTTTTACGAAGGTTTGCCAGAAGGTGAGAAGAAACATGATAAAAGCATAAGTAGTAGCAAGAGTGTGAGACCCGATTTTATTACACTGTACACCATATTTGTACATAACTGATAGTGGAAATAAAATTCTTTTAGTGAAATTAAATAAACATTGAATGTGAATTTCCACTCTTCATTTTAATTATTAGAAATTATGACTTATAGTGTGACAACTGTAAATTTTCTACGCATGGTAAGTGAATTAAGGAGTTATTGGAATTGGATTTCATAATGGGGGAAATTATCTTGAAATATGAGAATGATATAATAAATTAGTTAAGCATGGGAAATGATAATTTGGAGGAATTAAATAAGCTGATTTTTTTTCTGAAGAATTGAGGCTATGGGAGTTTAATAGGAAATTTAAGGTTTGAGATTTTACAAGCAGATGTTGTACTGAAATTAGGAGAGGTGAAATCTATAGAATTAAGGTTGTGGAAGTTATATATGTTGCAAAGGGACACATTGTAGTGATATAAAAGACTTCTCTAATGGATTAAAGTGTGTTTTTCTTTTAAGGAATTTAATTATTTAAGTGATAGTTAAATAATAGGAAATTAATTATACTAAGGTTGAAGGATCCAAGTTTAACAAATATATAATTATATATATTGGAAATATATATATTTATCAAGTAAATGGAAAATATATATATATTTCAAATATATATATATATATAAGTAGATATATCATTAAATGATTTAAATAAAATAAAATAAATATAATCTATATGATAAAAAAAAAAAAGTTAGTGGAGTTTGGTGGGATTTCCCACCAAACCCACGTGAGTGGTCTGCCAAAGCAGACCACTATGAATTGAGTGGCTTAAAAACAAAGCCAAGTGACAAGCAAAGAAAAAGGAGAAGAGAAAGACAAGAGACGAGAGGGATGGAATTAAAAGAAAAAGAAAAAATGCCGAGAGGAAGCTAGAACAGGGAGGGGATGTGAGTGCAAGGGATTCGGAGCTAATTAGGGGCTTCTGCTAATGGTGTTTTAGATACTGATTTGGGGCAGAAAGTTGCTGTTTCAGGCGTTGGTTTTGGCACCAGAAAAGGAGCTAAAGTGGGTTGTTTTATGGGTGCTGAAACAAACGAGTTTTGGGCAAAGAAAAGGTAACTTTTCGTGACATCCGAGGACTGATCTGGAGTGTAGTTTGGTGCTGGAAATGTAGGACAGATAAATGCTGCACGATAGCATTTTTAAGGCAAAAGCTTACCGTATGGTGGCTGAAACAAAGGGCTGAAAAGTAGGATTTAAAAGGTGGTTTGAGGCTGGGTTCAAGGGCTCAAGATAGAGTTGTTTAGGTGCAAAAAGGGGCCGATAGGGGGCTGCATTTGAGACTGAGATAAGTGCTGTTCAGGGGCATTTGAGACTGACGTGTGGCTTATTGGCCAGAACGAGGGAGGAAAGATTAAAGCAAGGAATGTTGTGCTAGCCGAGAGATAAAGGGAGTTAAGGTTCAATCAACATGGATTCAAGGGGTAAGAGTGTTTTTTCTTGGCTTGAATAAAATCCATGTTATATATTTAAGTATATTAAATGTGATTATGGTATTAAATTATATGAGATCTTCATAGAAGGAAGGATTGAGAATTTTATACAAATATTGACTCAAAGGTAAATAATATACATACATGTTAGTTAGCATGAACAGTTTTGTATCAAGTAAAGATTAAGATAAACACACTTAGAATTGTTGGCTCGAGAACATTTGAATGAGGAATTTGTAAGTTTTAATATTGACCTTGAATTGTGAGGTTGAAATGAATAGTGAGAAGACCTAGTGAAGGAATTGGGCATTCTTAGATTAAGGTTAAGGCCAATTTAATTTAGTTAAAAAAAAAATATTTAGATAAACATATTGATGATATGATGTCCTAAGAGTGATATTAAGTATGCAATGGTAGTGGTTTGTAGGAAAAATACTAATTAAAGAGATTTCCAAATTATGACTAAAGTGGAAGTAGTAGTAAGAATCTATGTTTGGTTTAAACTTAACGTACATGATACAACGGTTTTTATGTACCTATGTTTGTTAAAGTATGATAAATGTTATTTTGATGTGGTGATTTTTGTGAGAAAAAGATATCAAGGAAAAGGAATTTCGGAAGAAAAAGGGGAGGATTTCCAAGGTTTACGTCGGAGTCTTGAGTAGCATTGACAAAGAGTTTAAGTTGAAGACTTTCGAAGGGGGAAAACTCACAAGGAGTTGAGAATTTAATGATTGGCCAGAAGTGCGCAAGAACGGTATTGCTAAACATTAATCTTGGCATAACGAGGTAAGGGAATATACGGTAAATGCTTGTCAGTCTACTATGCTTATGCATTTTTAAATTAATGTTATTTAATATTTATGGATTTAAATGCATTCTTGGTTAAATGTCCAAATATGTTGGATTGAGTTTAAAATGCATAATGTTTGGATTTGGATTTGTATTGGAAATTGGTGTATTGAAGATATATTGCTTGATTGAGTTTTCTACAGATATTTGATTGTGGTTATGACGCTGGGTAGTGTTCTACCTATGCCGTTATAATGCCGAAATTTCGTTAGAAATTGTCTAAATAAGTTTCTTGGTATTAAATTGGATTTATTAAATGCCTTTAAAACCTCATGTATATTAATCACTGCTATTTGTTATCGAGACTTCGTACAATTAGATTTTTAAAACTATAAGTATGTGGAACGGTTTATGCCTTTAGTACTCAACCTATTTTGTAAGATATATTTCTAAACGAGTTTTGACTCATGATACATGTGATGATGTATAATGCCTGTGTGGCATTTGGAAATGCCTGTGTGGCACTTGGAAATGCCTGTGTGGCACTTGGAAATGCCTTTGTGGCACTTGGAAATGCCTATGTGGCACTCGCCTGTGTGGCGTTTTATTATGTCTATGTGGCATTCAGTAAGCCTGTGTGGCATTGAGGCGCCGTATACGTAATTGCGTCATGGATCCCGCCTGTGTGGCAAATGGGTAGCGGTGATTACGTATGATTGTCCGACAACTAGTCGTGACTTGTACCTCAGCTACTAGATGATCACTGGTGCTGGGATGATTCATGATCATGGATAGAGCCCTGGTATGGGACACCGACCACTGCTAGCTACAGTGGATGCTTTCATAAAAAGCTTCTTGGTTATATTTCCAAAGATCCCCGTTATGTTACCGAATCTCATAATGCTCGTCTCGTGAAAATGTTTTAAATGTATATTACGATACTGTTACAAAGATGAGCGAATGTAGCATTTCTACTACTACTATATCTTGATTTTGTGAATGCTTGAGTACTAATCTGTTTTGAAATTACTTGGCATAACATTTTATAGCTTATAAACTATGGTTTATCAATTTGGTATTATTTCCGATAAAACATCTTTAAGCATGAGTTTTGGCACATTCATTCACGCATACACATGCATTAAACATAGTAGAAACCTAACATCATTTAGCGTATGTTTTCTTACTGGGCTTTCCCCAAAGCTCACCCCTTTCCACCTCAGATTATTTCAGGTAGACTCGGCACAAGCGTGGTGCATCAAGAGTCCTTTTGTCGAGTTGCAGAAAATTGTATTTTGAACCAAGGTATAATCTTTGTTCTTTTGTTTATTTCCCAGACTAAATTCTTTTGTGTACACAGTGTATAGGATTTGGGATGTAAGAACTAGGAGATATCGAATCTGTAAAGCTACTGTGTTATGTAGTTAAGTTGAATTTTCGATATATTTATATATGAAAATCCATGGAAGCTAAGTATTTCAGAAGTTACATTGAGATTTGGAATTGCTATAGGTTGAAACGATGATGTACTTAGTATGAGGATGGATAATGGAATAAAATAGGGACAGAAGTTTTTCAGTGTCGTTTTCGACACGTCTTACGAGAAGACTATAATGGGACCTTAGACAACTAGTCTTAAATAACTATAGGAGTGGGACTCTACTCATTAGGTTTTAGCTACACTGAGCGAGAGACAAACATAGGAAGTGAGAGAAAAAGTTAGCCCGAAAATCCCGGCTTCCGAGGGCGTTACATATAGTATGATGTATAAAAGAAAGAAAAACAAACATCAAAGTGCAACAAGAAATAGATGGGATTTAATCTTGATAAAAAGGTTGAAGATAGTATTGATGGTGTGAAAGCATTAAATAAAGCATGAACAAATATGAAGATTTAAGGCTGGAACCGAATGGAAGGTGTGAAAGGAAATAAATGGCTGTTGGACAAATGAAGAAGAAATGAGATAGAAAGTCAGAAATAGTGGCTGGAAATGGCGTGGAGAGGAAGGAGAAAAGAAGAGAAAATTTTGTCAAAAAAACGGACTGCAGCAGGAAGCTTCACCACCGTTCCTTTTGTCACCATTTTCTTTGGTTTTTAATGCATGAAAGACGTGAAATGATGAAAGAAAACGGGATAAGAAATAGGTGGTAAGTTCTTATTGGATTTGCATCGCTAGATAAGAAGAAATACATGGGAAAATCGATTTATGCAATCTTCTTCAAGAAAAACACTCTATTGCTTCTCGCCCATTATGTTTACTGCAAACTCAAATCTTGGTTCTTCCGTTCCTCTCATACGTGAGCCATGAAACTTCATCCCTTAGTTAGCTAAACCTTTTCTCCATCATTGAAGAGCTAAGGAATAAGCAAAGTAAAGCTAAGTGAGGCAGAAAACACTTTGTTTCTGGAAGTGCAACTTAGTTAAGGTGAGTTCCATATTTCCATGGTTCTCTTGATATTCAATGGTAGATGTCTATGTTTTATAACGTAATAAACATAGATATAGCCTTGTTTTACTAAATCTTGTTAGAATATATAAGAAACACGATGGGCGAACGGGATTATCCAACTGCTTGCCAAATAGGTGAGCAAAGAAATTTGGGTACTCGCCCAAAGGATGAGGCGAGTTTAATGATATGCATGAATCGACGATATACATGTTCGCCAACATTTTGGATAATCAGACTGATCGCTCGAATGGGCGAGGGCTTATGATCGCCCAAAATAATATGGAGTGTGGTTGTGGGCGAGGTTGCCACATGCTAGTTCAGTTCATAGGCGAGCCCACTTTTGAATAGAAAGCCACATATGGCGAACTCAAATGCATAGGCATGACGAGTTGAATATTGGGCGAGCTCCCACGTGCAAGCCATTTGACGAATGGCGAGCTCTGTTGGGCGAGCTAAAAGATTAGTCTCAAGTCTCGCCAAAGTGATGAAAATATTCGAAAAGAAAATATTAATAGTATTAATAAATTATTTTGCAGCCGGGAATTAAGGACTCGGTAAAAGCGATCAGGAAGGCGATCGGGAAGCAAAGCTTCGTAAGACAAGGTAAGAGAGTAGTATGTGAAGTAAAATGCATGTCCTGTGGAGTAAAATATTATAAAAATATAAAAGAAAATAGTTTGGTTTATGACATGCATTAGTTTAATAATTGTTTTGACTTGGACGAGTTACAACCCGACCCCTTTGTGATGTTTTGGACGGGCGACCCATGTTTTAATAAACTCCGGGCGAGCTATAAAGCCGACCCCTTTATGATGTTTTGGGCGAGCCAATTATAGGCGACTCATGTTTTAATAAAAATTCGGGCGAGCCAAAAATAGGCGACCCTTTTTGTGATAATGGGCGAATTGGCCTTGGACGAGCCAATACGAGCGAATTGGCCATTCACACGCCATAATGGCGAGCTGACCTTGGGCAATGCCAGAATGGGCGAACTGACCATGTGCGAGCCGCTATGGGCGAACTGACCATGGGCGAGCCGCTATGGGCGAGCTGACCATGGGTGAACTAATTTACTTGTATTTTTCTCACACAAAAAATGGTGAGATTTTGGGTTGTTTTTATTATGTTTATAAACAAAAAATATAAAACCTTTTTGGAAAACAAATCATTTTGAGAAAATGATAATATGGGTGAAATAATTCCTTAAAGGTTCTTTATGAGATATAAATTGATTTTTGAGACTTTAAGCCCCTAGTTTCATGCATTATTATTCACGAGGCTGATGAACCCACCAAGTCATCAGAGGTCTCGAGGTCACCTGGAAAGTGTACTTTAGGACCACCTATAGATTGTGGCCATAGATCTACTGTATCCTTGTGGGGATGCTTACTACGTTCCTGGGGGGGGGGGGAAGGTTGATAGCTTGATTTAGTTTTAGGGTGATGCCTAGTCTCAACTTACTGATTTCTATTTACTGAGACGATTTACTGAATCCTATTTACTGTTTACTATGTTTTACTGTAAACTGTTTAGTCAGTGATTTGAATTATTAAAGGTCGTTTACTATATCCATTGTTTTCCCTACTGGGTTTATTGTTAAGAAAAATAAACGTATTGGGGGATATAGTTTTATTTGTATAAAGCAGCATACACCTTCCTTATTGAGCATGTTGTCGCTTACCCCTTATTTTCCACTCCACAGATTGTTGATCTTGGATTAAGAGAATTACCTTCGAGAGATTATCGACTGCTAGAGTCAGCAGATATTCGATATCAAAGGTACATTATATTCTTTTATATATTCAGTAAAATTGTACAGTACTACTTTAAATAGAAGGGAATGTATATACATCTTAAGGAAATAATGTAACAATTCATATTTCCATACTAGTACGAGGAATAAGAGTACTAATTCTTATTAAAGTGTTAGGAGTTGTTAAGCATCACAGACAGCCCAACCGGTAAGTCAGTGGAATTTATAAGTAAATATTTTGTTATACTGTGGATTTGGGATGTTACAAAGAGCCCATGGATTGGAGAAATAGTCATGCATCAAGAGAGCACGCCGTCTAGGCCACCAACATTGGCAATGTCTATTCAGGTCATCACAAAGTTTCGAATAATAGAGTTGCTTGATATAAGTGTCATTATAAAGCTTACGTACTGAAAAAGTGGGTTGCTTCCACAAGACGCAACCAGTTATCAAAGATATCCATCTTCCACAGTATATGGATGTCATTGGGTGTGTCGATAAGGTAATCCAAGAGCATGGCGTAGCAAGTGAAAATAAGTGAACTACGTGGCAAACATTGCTCGTACCCGATCAGGTTCCTCAAGATTGTTTCAGTTGTCTCTTGAATTAGCAAGGATGGAATTTCAAAGAATGCCGTTTCTAAATATGATATCCAAGATGCTATCTGGTCATTCAATTTTCTTGAATTTTACACCTGCTTCTCGGAGTCTAGTGATAGAACCGATTGGCTGCCATCCGACTTCTGGCTCGTTTTGCATTTCTTTCCATGGAAAAACAAAGGATAACCATAACAAATCAAGAATATGCTTGATATTCATGCCTGAGAAAAAGCCTAGTTTTACAGAAGGTGGATAAAATGAGAAAATTCTAGCAAAGAAATGAAGGGTATGTTCAACCAGGGACCTAGTTTTAGAAGGGAGTTTGGTTTCATTAAACAACGTTTGTAATATTAACCATGGAATTTGATTTTCCAGCAAAATCAAGTCATGATGGAGAGACTGAATCATATAAGACATTGAGAAAATTGGGTCATTGGGTGACCTCTCCAGCATCCTTTCGGAATAGCTCAATAATGAAGCAACTGACAAGCACCAAAACCTCTATGAATTCATCACCTAATTCTGCTGCAAAATCATGTTCCACGTAGCAAGCATTCGTTGCTTACTCAATCAACTGAACAACATTAACCAATTTAGTTAAAATGTTCTGTTGCTTCATCTCCTTGGCTTCTTGGTCGGACTTTGTCTCTGGCCACCGACTTGTAGTCACTCTGGAGTCTGGACAGGAGACCATTCAGGTACATGTGATAACCGCGAATAGCATACACTTGGACAATAGATAAATGTGGTCTTTAGATTTAATGCAGTTGTTGAGAATTTAATTTTAAATTATGTGAATTATTAAGTAACAAGTGTAAGAATTATGGAAATCATGGTAGACTGTGAAATTGTGAGAAAATCATGATTATGGGTGTGAAGACAGCAAATTTTCTGTACTTAGTTTATAAGTAAATGAAGGAATACACCATCTTATGTTAATACGTTAAATTTGTAGTGAAATAAATGTATTTAGTAAATTAATTAATAAAGTCAAATATGTGCTAATATATATACATATATTCAAGTCCTTTATATATGTATATATGAATATAAATATATAATTATAGTTATTTAAATTAAGGATTATAGAAAGTATGGAATGCTAGTGAATCAAAGAACATGTAGTATATGAATTTAAATAACTTAGAATATATTTATTAGCTATCAATATAAGGTTAAGAGTAAAAATAATAATAATAATAAATAAATAAATAGATAAAGGAATAAAATATAGATGAATGTGCATGAGTGGCTTCTTGAAGAAGCTTTGGCCTACCTAACCCCATTAACACCCTTCCCAACCGGCCACATATCTTGCCACTATCACCGTCTATCGTCATCAGCATCCTGACAGCATCCATTTCACCTCTTTTCTTCCATTTTCTGCTGGAGCCGAGAACCACTTAATCAAACCTCACAATTGTGTCACCATTTGGCTCATCCTTTTTGTGTCGACAGCCAAGGTTTAAGGAAGGTTGTGTAAGCTCTGTTAACAGGCGAGGAAGGTGCTGATTTAGGGATTGAAACAGTGGCACTGAACTGTTGAAACAAGGGCTGTACAGAAGGTGTCGAGCTATTGGAGCAAAGCTGTGTACAAGGGATTCTGAAGGCTGGTGTTGGGTGTTGTTACCTTTTTGAAAACCATGGTTTTTGGAGATGGAATGGTTACCTGAAATAGGGCAAAGCAGGGGTTGATCTAACAAGGAAAAAAGGGGTTTCGACTATTTACTGAAAAGAAGGAAGAAGAAAGGAAGAAGACGGAAGAGATTTGGGCATCGAAACGGGGTATAGGTTAAAGTGGAGACAGTGAGTGTTCATTGCTGAAATGGAGTTGATTTTGGGGCTAAAAAATATATTGTTAGAGGGCTTTGGTGGTGTTGAAAGGCATGGTTAAAAAAGATAGTGTTTTGGGAGTCCTCAATTGGGTTTTCAAAACTGATGTGGAGACAAAAACAACTTAAAGTAAAGTTGGAATTTGGTTTTTAGGCGCTGAAAATATAGGCTGGCTGTGATTGTGTTGGATGAGCTGTAAGGTCCGATTCTACACTACTGTAGAGTCTAATTTCATAAAAGTGGTAATGGAAATTAAATAAATAAAGAATATTAATTTCCACTTGGGTGAAAAGCTCCTTAAATTGAGTAGTGAATGGAGCAATTATGGTGAAATAATGTATGGGCAAGTATACAGAATAGCTCGGCAATAAGGGAGCAAGAAAGGACGTTCGCCAAATGGGCGAGGACTTGTGATCGCCAACTGTATGTCTGAATCATAGCAAAGTAGGCAATTTAAGAACTAATGGGCGAACAAAAGAATACTTGTGAGATGAAAAGTTGGCGAGCAGAAATTGTAATAGAATGGGCGAGCTGAGGATTCTGGTTGAATAGGTGAACTGGAACTGGAATCAGCACGTGACCATTGCAGCCAAAATTGACTTTGTAAGTCATACGGTTGAAGACAATAAATTGAGAAAGAATAAAGTCAATAAAGGAATTAACCTCATTGGTTGAGGAATAAGACAAAAGGTGTAATAAGTCAAGAAAAGAAGCTGTGGACTTCACGCCATTGGCTTCTCGGTTTAGACAATTAATGGCAAGTGAAGTAAGTCAAAATGTGCAAGAATAGCTGCTCATAGCCGTTCCTTTGGCTGTAGTTTTTCTTTTGTCTTAAATGAATGAAAGACGTGAAATAAATGAAGGAAATGGGATAAGGCCACGTGATGAGTTCTGATTGGATAACATGGCTATATAAGAAGAAACATTTGAGGAAACCGACTTAGCCATATTCATCTTCTTCACGAGAGTTATGCAACTGCCAGTTTATGTTCTGATTTCTCTCATTTCTACCATGCCCGATTTACTAAACTTCAAACCTTAAGTTGGCTAAACCAGTAAACATGCTTATAAAACCTTTCCTCCATAGTTGATGAGCTGAAGGAATAAGCAAAAGGAGGCCAACATGAGACAGAAAGCAATCTGTTCTGAAAGTGCAGTTGGCTAAGGTGAGTTTCCTTATTTCCACGATTATCTTGATGTTTGATGATAGATTTCTATGTTTTACAACGTAATAAACATAGATACAGTCTTGTTTTTAGTTAGATCCTTAGAGAATATGAAAACAAGAAAAATAATGGAATAAGTGACGAAAATGGCGACTATTGTGATCGCCAATGATGAAAATTAGTAATCACCAATGAGGCGAGTAGATAATAAAGAACTCGCTAAGGTAAAATCTGTGTTCAAATGGGCGAGATCGCCCGACTCTAGTGAAGTGAATTAATGGGCGAGCTCAAGTGCATAGGCATTGGGCGAGTAGAATTTCGGGCGAACTCTCAATTGTAAGCCATTTGATGAATGGCGAGCTAGTTAGAGCTCTGTTGGGCGAGTAGTAATTTAATTTATTTCAATCTCACCAAGTGATATGAAATGAAAATATTAATAGAATTTATAAATTATTTGCAGCTAGGAATTATGAACTCGGTCAATGCGATTTGGAAGGCGAGAAGGAAGCAAGGCTTCGTTGAATCTGGTAAGGGAGATGTGTGTGAAATGAATGCATGTCCTGTGGAGTTAAGTTTTAGTGAAATTATTGAGAAATGTTTTATTTTCTGACATGCATTGGTTTGATAAAGTGTTCTGATCTTGGGCGAGCTACAAGCTGCCCTTATGATATTAGTTTGGAGAATTGGTAAAAGGCGGGCGAGCCATTTGGGTGAACCCTTTTATATTTTGGTTTGGGGCGGGCGACCCCTAAGTTGAGAAAGTTCTTGGCGAGCCAAAATGGGCGAGCCAGTGTTTTTGGTTTTAAATGCAGAGGGTGGCGGGCGATTACTTGTTCACCCTTAGAGTTTACCATGGGCGAGTCGGGCTGGCGAGCTGACCATGGCAAACATATTTCAATGGTATTTTCTTGAGGAAAAATGAGCCATTTTAATATCTTTGAAAATAGAAAATATAAACCTTTTGGGTAAATTGACTAATGGGCGAGCCAGTTTTGCTTTCTGATTTTAAAAGCAAAGTTGGGCGGCGAACACAAGTTCTCCGCACTGGGCGAGCTGCCATGGGCGAGCCATATTGGGCGAGCTGACCATGGGTGAGCAGGTTTTAAAGGTTGAGATTTTGAAAGGTTGTCAAGGTGTTTTGTAAACAGAAAGCCTAAACCTTTTTGGAAATCAAATCATTTTGAGAAAATGATAATATGGTGAGATAATTCCATAAAGGTTTTCATGAGATATAAAAGTGGTTTTGAGACTTTAGGCCTTGAGTTCATGCAGTATTATTTATGTAGTTGCGTGACCCACCTGGGGTGGTGGCTCGGTCGATGGACCAAGGAGTGCACCTCAGGGCGTCACAAGGCTGATGGACCCGCCAAGTCATCAGCGGTCTCAAGGTCACTTGGCAAGTGGACCCGAGGACCATCTATAGATTATGGCCATAGATCTAACTGAGATAGCCGTGAGGGGCGTTGGCCTACGAGTGCACCCCAAAGCGGACGAATTATGTTCCTGTGGGAACCGAGCATGATTTAATTATTGCCTAGTCTCAACTTGTTGATTTCTGTTTACTGAAAGGATTTATTGAATCATGTTTACTGTTTACTACATTTTAAAGTAAATTGGTTACCATGTGATTTTGAATGGTGTATTGAGAGGCGGTTTACGATAACCACTGTTTTCCGATTTGATGTGATTTTTGGAAAACAAATAAGTTGTAAAATATGGTTTTGGTTTCATAAAACAACATATGTCTCCTTTACTGAGCGTATGAATCGCTCACCCCTTTGTTTTAACTCCACAGATAAAAGACACGGAGTTAGAGAATTAGCTCAGATGGGTACAGCTACGTTTAAAGCGCTAAGGCATGTTATGTTAAACGTGACAGGTACAGTCTCTTCTCTTTTACATTCCAGACATATGTATACAGTACTACTTTATTGAAATAAAGACAATAGGGGATGTTAGTGTAAGGAATAATGAAAAGAATTTCATATTCCCTATTTGATAAATAAATATTATTATTTATCACTATCATTGTAGAATGTTATTGGCATCGCAGACAGCCCAACCGGTAAAATTGTATGGAAATACGTGAAAAATGTGGTAACGGGATATTACATGCGCGAGGTAAGTCGTGAATGAAATAAAAGTTCTTAAGCGAAGAATGCGTGAGATGGGCAACACACGGGCTTGAAGCAAAAAAATGCGCAAGGTAAGCCGTGAATGAAATAAAAGATCCTAAGCGAAAAATGAGCAAGGTAAGCCGTGAATGAAATAAAAGTCCCTAAGCGAAAAATACGCAAGATGGGCAACACATGGGCTTGAATTGAAAATATGCATGAGGTAAGCCATGAACAAAGTAAAGAGCTCAAAGCGAAAAATGCGCGAGTAAGCTACACATGAGAAATTTAAAAGCTTGAAGTGAAAAGTATGCTACATAATCCACTCACATGAAATATAAAGACTTGAAGCGAAAAGTGCTCGAGATGAGTCTAATTATTACGTAAGATGAGTTTAAATAAGTGTAAGGTCAATGTGTAGTCACTAAGGGTTCTTTATAAAATATTGGGCTCTTTCACAAAAAACTGGGGAGCACTTACTATATACATATATAAATATATAGATTAGAGCATGAAAATAAAGCAAGAAAGTGGAATTTTTCATTCATTCAACTCTAGAGTTGTATTACAATAAGTGTATTCTAGATTGACCTCTACAACAAGAGAAGTATCAATATTAACAGGCACCTAGGCTTGTGCATCCTAAGGCAATATAATGTCAGGAGCTAGATACTTAGAAAAGTTAGCCTTTGGATTATCCAAATCATCTTAGTCCAAGCCTGTGAGAACCTTGACCACTTTGGGTCGACGAAAAGGCTCCTAAGGGACAGTGAGATCAGATAAATCTTTATAAGTGCCTCTTTTTAGAAAAGGTTCCAAACCCTCAGCATTTGGATCAAGCTTTGATCAATTAGGAGCGTGCCAGGTACAAACTACATTTCATAAAACTAGTTAAGAATATATGCCTCCTTCTGTGGCACTTCTTGACGATGCGCCCTCACGACCACATCCTAGATTTGGTCTTGTTCCTCTTGGCTAAGAGAAGGCTTTGGTGGCTCTACAATCTTGTAATTTTTCCATATAGCTCTTGGTTTCGATTAGCTAGGACCTTGAGTTCGAAGAGAAGAGTGGCACACTCTACTTGAAGAGCATTCAACTCAGTTGAAGTGGAGGAAAATGTATCCCAGTAGTGCTCTGAAGAGGCAATCTTAGCTTTTTTCATCTCAAAATCGTCTCTAAGACGAAGAAGCTCAAGCTACCGAGTTCTCTTACGATTTGCACCTTAAACACTAAGTGCTGAGCGTTAATAGCAATTATTTGTTGCGAGGCTTGCAAACAAGTAAAACGAGTTAGGAAACTCATAAGACATTCACGTGAATGTGAACTAAAGGATTTGAAACTTACTCCCATCACTTTTAAAACAGTCGTGTTCGTTAAGAGGAGCAATCTGGGTAGCACAGGCATGTCTTTTATCGACATCTCCATGAATAGCTTCTACCTATTTTTCGTGAGGAGTTGAATATATTGCACTCGGCCCGATTCTGCTCGTGTGACTTCTAGTTCCTCCTGTTCATTGGAATTGATCACTGGTGATTCACTAATGACAGACTTACTCCTCCCATGGTTAAGGGATTGAGAGGAACTGAATCCCTCATAGTGAGCATGAGAAGAGTATGAGCTTAAGTGTTTTCTATAACCACTCCTTTGAAGCGAACTCATTTTCTGAGAATGAGGAATTTCAACTTGAGACGCAAAGAAGTGCTCCATAACTTATGGAAATGTGAGAGCGTCTACCATGCCTCAACTAGTAGATAGGATGTTCTCTTAGGCGAAGAAAGTAAATAAATCAGTCTCTCTTCCATAACATAACCAATCAATCTAATGACTGTACGATCTCTTTAAGATCAAGAAAATCTGATCCTAAGAGGATCTCCTCCCACGAAAAACCCATTGGGTAGGGATTCCTAAACCTTCTGGGATTTCAACAAAGAACTAAATATACTCATACTTGTGAAGTTTACTCGGAAGCTCTTCAAAAAATTTATTTTGAAATCCTTTTTCAGAGACCTTCTAGATAAAATAGGTTATTGACTCAGAGAATCCATGGGCCTTGAAAAGGCACTTAACAAAAGAAGTCACAGCACGACTCCGTTCCTATTACAAATTATGATGAAGTCCACTAGTTGAGCCCCCGAGTGAAGATGAAAAGTCTCTTCCAATAATCCTAAAAAGAGGGTAGCAAGAGAATCAAAAAAAGTCTATGGACCATAGTGATTTAATTAAAAACAAAGACCATATATATACTCTTCCATAGGATATACCTTGTGAGAAAGTGGGGAGTAATTGATGGGAGTCATACTAAGAATTATTGGGCCTTGTTATGAGTCAAACTGAAGATCATTGGGCCTAAAAATAGACTGAGCCCAAGTAGAAAGAGGACTTAGAAGATCATGGAAAATCCATTAAGTGATCTTTTAAGTTGTAGGTCTTAAAGGTAATTACGCGTAAACTAACTCCTATAAATAAGTCACAGGAATTCTTTTTAAACCCTAATATCTATTTGCTTATGAGAACTCTCAAAAATCTTGTCTGACTTAAGCATCGGAGTGCTCCCCTACGCCCTCTGATGGTTTTCTTTTTTTCAAAGTTCGTTTTTTTTACAGGATTCTTGGAGACAGGTTAAGAGGCAGATCGAGATTTGTACTTCATCAAAAATCATTATTGTATTTAGGTAACAACAAGTTGGAATGATATGTTACAATTTTTCCTCTTTTGTTAGAATAATGTTACGTTAATCCTATTTGTTTTCATTTTGATTTTCAACTTTCATTTAGTTTCAGGATTATGATGTTTTTGTTCGGAAAATTTCCTGCTGGCTTGCAAAATGATTGTTCTCAAGTATATTCATTGCATTGTAAACATTTTGATAATTCATCATATTACATGTTGTTTTGAAATATTAATTTAATTCCAATTTAGTGTTATTAAGTAAGTAATTTTTATAAAATTATAAAATATGCTGCTTATTAATCATTCTTTGACTAGATTAGGACATTAACAATTTTATAGTCTGCAGCAACACATGGGCATCAGTCTAAACCCTTACCTTCTCTAATATAAAAAGAATCTTTAATTTCTCAAATTTGCCCTTTAAAAATTCTGTGCAAATTCTTATATTTGTCTTTTCAAATGATCTACTTACGCAGCGCGGGGTAAATCCCTAGTAACTAATTAAAAATGAGGCAGACAGCTTCCTTTTACTGATTCATTGTCATTTTAATTTCTCGTTGACTTGCAAATTTTCCATGAAGAATTGAAGATACATGGGCAGATAGTGGCTCGGGGTTTGTTGGGATAGAAACGTCTCAAATGTGTAACATATACAATACGAGCTTACATAAGTTTAAGTAATAAAATATAATGGTTGTCCTATTATTATGTCAAGAGTTTAAGAATATACATTATCTATTGTAAATTCTTGTCTTTTTTTTTTCTGAATTTTTTTAAAACATTGTATTAATTTAAGTGTCAAAATACATCTCAAAATCTTACTTCTAGGCTTCTAGCGTATTGACATCTTTGTCTGCTTAAAACTATTTCACACGTGTCATTCTAAAGCATGTTGAAAAGCTATGTTGTATCCTCAGGTCTCAAGCAGTTATAAAAAATTTTCTTTCTTACATAGTACTTCCATGTTATTGGAGGTGTCGGTGAGTAGACTTGGCAATTCGTATTTATAATTCGTTTTCGTGTTATGTAAAATCGTGTTCGTGTCTTGTAAAATACGAAAATTTTGTGTCAAAATTTGTATCGATACAAAAAACTTAAAATGTTATTTTTATCTTTATCATATTCATATATTAATTTTACTTAATTTAACCTCATATCATCTCGTATTATTTATTCGTATCGTGTTTGTATCGTGTAATTGTGTCGTGTTTAAGATTGTCTAGTCTATCAGTGAGATTGTCCATGATCTTGGCGTAGGAAGTGAATATAGGGCTGCAATTTGGCAAAAACTGCTCATAGCTGATGAGGTTTAGAAAGATAGTTTCAGCTGTCTATAGAATTAGCAATTAGGGAGAAATGCATTTTCCTTGTGTCTGAAGAGTATGCTTGGCATTTTGAAGATGCAATGGCTTGGTGGCTCAGATAGGCGAACACTCTTCAATTCATTGTACAGAGATCCATCACTAATTACAAAATTGCCATGATATTCCACATTTTAGCATGATTTTCTAGTTGTTTTCTTTCCAACTACTTTTTCCAATAGAAAAATTCTTAATGGGAGCTTTCATTTTTGGGTGATTATGTAAGATCCGATTCTACACTACTGTAGAGTCTAATTTCATAAAAGTGATAATGGAAATTAAATAAATAGAGAGTATTGATTTCCATTTAGTTGAAAAGCTCCTTCACTTGAGATGAGAACTGAGCAAATTAAGTGAAATCCTCTACGGACGAGTAAGAGGGTAGCTCGCCAATAGGCGAGCAAGATGACAATCGCCATAGGTGATGGTGAGTTGGACAATGGCGTGGGCGAATAGTGGAGTTCGCCAGCAAGTTATTTGGGGATGTTCGCCCAAATGGGCATGAACTGTTGATCTCCCATATGATAGCAAGTGGGCGAATAGGGTTAAAAACTGTGATAGCGAAGTAAAGGAAGTCAGCTCACAAATCACCACATCGTATGTTGGCAAACTGAAATTGGTGTTGGCGAGCTGAGATTTCAGATTGAATGGGCGAACTGGAACTGGAATCAGCACGTGAATATTGCAGCCAAAATTGACTTTGTAAGTTTTACGGTTGAAAACAATTAATGGAGAAGAGGTTGAAGCCAGTAAGGAATTTACCTGATTGGTTGAGAAACAAAACAAAGTCAACAGAAGCAGAAAAAGGTGTGTGAAAGGGAGACTTCCACGCCACTTTGAGCTGCAGTTTTTTTCATGCCTTAAATGCATGAAAGACGTGAACAATGACGAAAGAAACAGGATAAGGGACAGGCGGTAGCTATTGATTGGTTGAGCATAGTTATATAAGAAGAAACAATTGAGGAAAACCGAGTTAGCCAATTCCATTTTCTTCACGAAAAACCACTCCACCGCAAGTTATCCTCTGTTTCTTCTATTTCTCTACCATGATTGATCTACTAAACTTTAAACCTTAAAGTTAGCCAAATAAGAAAATCTGTTTGCAAGAACTTTCCTCCCTCGTTGATGAATTAAAGAAAGAAGCAAAGTGAGGCTACCAGGAGACAGAAAGAATTCTGCTCTGGAAGCGCAGTTGGTTGAGGTGAGTTCCATATTTATGAGGTTTTCTTGATGCTCAATGATAGATTTCTATGTTTTATGAAGTAATAAACATAGATACAGTTTTGTTTTTAGTTAGATCTTTGGAGAATATGAAAACAAGGAAAATAATGGAATAAGTGACGACAATGGCGACTACAGTGATCGCCCATGTTGAAAACTAGTAATCGCCAATGAGGCGAGTAGATAATAAGGAACTCGCCAAGGTAAAGTCTGTGTTCAAAGGGCGAGAACGTCCAATTCTAGTGAAGTGAAATAATGGGTGAGCTGAAATGCATAAGGCATTGGGCGAGTAGAATTGTGGGCGAACTCCCACAATTAAGCCAATGAAGGCCTCGTGAGTTGACTGGCGGGCGAGCTTCCACGTGTAAAACATTTATTGAATGGCGAGCTCCGTTGTGCTAGTTGGAACTCTGTTGGGCGAGTAGTCATTTGATTTATTTTAATCTCGCCAAGTGATATAAAAAGAAATATTAATAGAATTTATAATTAATTGTAGCCGATAATTGGAAAAGGCTATTGGTGAGCAGGAAGCAGGGCGAAGCAAAGCTTCGTTGAACCAGGTAAGGGAGATGTGTGTGAAGTGAATGCATGTCCTGTGGAGTACATTTCTTAGAAATTATTGAGAAATTGTTTTGTTTTATGACATGCATTATTTTGATAATTGTGTTGATTTGGGCGTGCTAAAGGCCGACCCTTATATTTTGATTGGGTGAACTAGGGCGGGCGATCCCTTGTGTATTGGCGGGCGAGCCAATCTTTTTATCATTCGGGCGAACGATGCCTTTAATGTTTTTCTGAGCAAAGACCCATGTTTTTAATAAATGGCGGGCGAGCCAAACATTTATAAGATTTTGGCGGACTGCTATTGGCGGGCGAGCCAAACTTTAAAATTTTGGGGCGGGTGATCCCTTTTGTTAACAAAGCTATGGGCGAGCCAGTCTTTTGTTTTAAATGTAGAAGGTGGCGGGCGAGTACCCGTCCACACTTTAGTCTTGAACATGGACGAGCCGGATTGGCGAGCTGACCATGGCGAATCGATTTCGATGATATTTTCATAAGGAAAATGAGCTATTTTAAATATTTTTGAAAATAGAAAATATAACCCTTTTGGGCGAGTTGACTAATGGGCGAGCCACTGAGGGCGAGCCAGTTTTGCTTGTCGATTTAAAGGGCAAAGTTGGGCGGGCGAACACATGTTCTCCGCCATGGGCGAGCTGCCATGGGCGAGCCATAACGGGCGAGCTGACCATGGGCGGGCAGGTTTTAAAAGTTGAGAATTTTGGAAAGTTTTCAAAGTGTTTTGTAAACAGAAAACCTAAAACCTTTTCGGGAATTAAATCATTTGAGTAAATGATAATGTAGGTGAGATAAGCCCTTAAAGGTTTTCATGAGATATAAAAGTTATTTTTGAGACTTTAGGCCCTGAGTTCATGCGTTACTATTGCGTGACTTACCTGGGGCGGTGGCTCGGTCGATGGACCAAAGAGTGCACCTCAGGACGTCACAGGGCTGATGGTGTGAGATCCCAAAATTTCATGTAATTCCTCCATGTATGTAAAGTATTCTAAGTTAACATGATTAAATGAATATGAAGATTGATGTGTAATTGATGTATGAATAATGTATGGTTGATGTGTGGAACATAGAAGAAATAATGAAGTTGAATGTCAATTTGTCAAATGAATTATGTTGATATCAGGAAAATAAATGGAATAGGAGAAAGAAGAAAATCAGAAGCATGATTGGTGATTAAATGGATGAGTCTTATGGAAGAAGAATTAAATGATAGTCAAATGGGTCAAAAGGTCAAGAAAAGCTTGGCTGAGATAAAGGATGAGATGAGCATGCATTTAATGCCTTGCATGACTCACCCTCATCATCATCATCACCCTACGCCAGCCCCTCTTCCCAGCTCTCCCTCTCGTTCCATCCAATCTTCCAAGTTACCATCCATGCTACCTTGCTAAACCACCTTACTGCCTCACCAATTCATTAAGTTCGATTAACGAAAAACGATCCTCGTCGTTAGACTAGGTGATATCTGAAGTTTGGTGGATAATTCCAAGTATCGGAAGAGATCTCAAGTTGTGAAATTCTGGTCTCTAGTGAAGGTAAGAGAAGAAGAGATTCTTGCAATTTCGTTATGATATGAAGTTATTTTGAGTTGGTATAACATGTGTATGTGATTTAATTTAAGGTTTGATATGGTATGGATTTTAGGTTAAAAAGGTGAAAGTAAGGTGACGCATCAAGTGATCTTGCGTTCTCGAGGAAATCGAGGTAAGGAATTTATGTAACGGACGTAAGGCGGCTATGTCCGCATGTTTTTATGATGTTTTACATGTTTTGGAAAGATGTACAAGTTGTTTTATGTAGGAAAAGATACATTTTCGGACTTGTCTCCTAGTACCAATTAGGCTAGGAGCAGCCGACTGCCTTAAATGGGAAGTCGACTGCCTAGAGACAACCAAAACGTCGTTTTCCGAAACCCGATGCAAACCAGTCGACTGCTATGTAAGCCAGTCGACTGCTATTTACCCAGAAGCATTCTGTTTCAAACCAGTCGACTGCTATATGAGACAGTCGACTGCTAATTTTCAAGATGCATTCTGTTTCAAAACCAGCCGACTGCCTATAGAACCAGTCGACTGCTATTTTCCGAGATGTATTCTGTTTCAAAAACAGTCGACTGCTATATGGGCCAGTCGACTGCTATTTCTGAAGAAGCATTCTGTCTGAAAACCAGTCGACTGCTATAATGACCAGTCGACTGCCCTCTCGTATTTTCAAATATGAAAATATAGAAATTTAAATGAAAATAATTTCGAAAAAGGAAGTTATGAAGTAGCAGCCGACTGCCCTATGAGACCAGTCGACTGCCATGCATGAAAAGAGCTTTCAAGCTTAATTGATTTAAACACAAAAAGTGTTTTCTGAAAAAGGATATTATAATGTTTTGAGACTATGGACTGCGTAATGATTATGCATTTCTGATGGCTGAGAGACTCTGATCAAGTCCTCAGTAATATGTATGTTGAGCGAGGAACCTTAGTCCGGTCCTCAATCCCACATGTGACACCTGACTAGTGTTCACTGTGGAAATTATAAAGGCAGGAGAGAATCCCTGACCTATACGGAGTGCACTACTGTACCAATGCATGATTAGAGTCATATAAAGTCATATAAATGGGAATGAACGGTTTATATGACGACTCAATCGCTTAAACATTGTACATGGTCTCCATCTATTTCAAGTATAAAAATGTATGTATGAAGAAGTATACGATGTATGTTTTTAAGTATGCTATGAAGTATGAAGTTTTAAAGAAGAAGTATGATACATGTTTTATATGTATGCTATGTTTTAAAGAAAGCATACAAAGTATGTTTGCCATGGCATTTGAAATAATATGCATGATGCAATTAATGCATGAAAGATGTTTATGATGCATGCTTTATAATGCTTTACATGACATTATAGAGCCAAGTAGGAAAAGTTCATATAGAGGCATAGTACGCTCTTTTACATACTTTTCTTACTGAGCGTAAACTCACCCTTTTACGACCATTTTTCCTACAGATTTACTGAAGTGAAATCCGCTCCGACTAGAGGAGCTTGTTTTTGAAGAATCGAAGTGTACCTTCTCAATACGCTTCCCAGTTAGTATAGAAGGTATACTCCTATGTTTATGTATAATAAAGTTAATATTCAGTTACGGTACAGTACAAGTAGATATTGTGTATATTGGATATCGGGGATGTAAGATAAGATGATGTATGAGATCCTGTGGAAATGAAATGATATGTATATATATCATTTATTTTTAAGTCTATGGAGATTGCAAAATAATTCATAAGCTATTAAATAATTAGCTTATAAGAAAAGAATGACACTGTATAAACTAAATCTAACTAAAGAAGGACAAGATAAGTGATAAGATGGAGTGACGGGGATGTCACAGAGTGGTATCAGAGCAGTTTAGATTGAGGTTTGTCAGTGTCAAGAAGTTAGAAATAGAGTATATCCCCAATGGTACTGTACTTGTCTGAATATAAATGAATAGTATAGCTGTATATGGTTATACTAAAGAGCTCAATGATGACTATGTTTACAGTATGAGCTCACAAAGGAGAGGTACAAGAAGAGGAAGAGGACGGGGTCGTGAAGAACAGCCCCCAGTTCCGTCTCCTCATCCGTCTCCACCGCATAGCCCAAATACGAGGCTAGCGAAAATGGAAAAGCATATGGAGAACATGGCCGCTATGTTCACACAATTCATGTCGAACTTTCCAAATGTGGCCACAAGTACCCAAGCGGCTACACCTGTTGTTGCTCCTGTAGAAGTAACACCACCAGCCCCAACTACGGAAAGGCGGGATCCTAGAGCCTATTGCAGTGTAGCATTGATTAAGGAATTCAAGAAGTTGGATCCGCCCAAGTTCAAGGGGGAAAGAGATTTGCTGACAGCAGAGAACTGGATGAAAGCAGTTCTCAAATCTTTCGAGTACATGCCCTGCTCCGAAAGGGAGAAAGTAGGCTTGGCTGCCTATCTGTTGATAGATGATGCTGAGTATTGGTGGCAAGCCACTCGGACCGTGTTAGAGGCCCGATATGATGAAGTTACGTGGGATCGATTTGTAGAAGCCTTTAATGAGCAGTATATCCCACGCACGGATCAGAATAGACTGAAGATCGAATTCTTAAGCTTGACTCAGGGTACAATGACGGTGAATCAGTATGAATCTAAGTTCACTACCTTGAGTAGATTTGATCCAGAAGTCAAAAGAGATGAAGGGCATAAGATTTTTAGGTTTATCGAGGGATTGAGGTCCCCATTAGATCTAAATTGTATCCGATGGATATCACCACCTATGGAGAAGCTGTCCGTAAGGCTCAATTGTGTGAGCAGGACTATGATTTGCATCATGCTGAATTCCGAACCAAGGGTAAAGGCAAAGAACCGATGAAACGGAAGTCGGATGAGAAAACTCAGAGTGATAGGTATCCACATCGGAGAAGTAGAAGATCTGAAGGAGTTTCTATAGGTACTCCTAAGGCTACCGGGATTAAGATAAATGATGAGCGGTCCCGATATCCAGCTGGAAGTACCTAGCTCACCAAAGAGTACCACACAAAGATGTGAGCAATGTGGGAAATTTCACGGATCACAGCCATGTCGCTTGGCGAGTGGCGCTTGCTTTAGATGTGGGGAGAAAGGGCACATGATTAGAGATTGCCCTCAGAGAGATCCGAAGATGCCTGATGAATCTGATAAGGCTCCTAAACCACAACCTAAAGCCACTGCAGCAGAGAAGGGAAAGAAAGCTGTGACCCAAGGACGAGTGTTTGCCATCGACGAAGAGTCTGCTGATGCCTCGTCCAAAGTGATTAAAGGTACGATTTACTTGTTTGATATAAGTGTCACAGCATTGTTTGATCCAGGCTCTACGCATTCATTTGTGTCTCCTAGGATTGTTAAGGAAATACCCGTTGAGCCTGAAACTTTAGAACAATTAGTAAGGATAAGTACACCTCTTAGGGAATCACAAATAACAGAGTTGGTGTGTAGAAACTGTAAGCTACGGGTAGGAGAAAGAGAATCTAAGGCTGACCTAATCCTACTGAATATGTATGGACTTGATGTTATTTTGGGTATGGATTGGTTAGCTAATAATCATGTTATAGTGGACTGTTATGCTAAGAGCGTAACATTTTCTTCACCCGTTAGCTATGTTGTAAATTTTGCAAGCAACTAATATGAAAGCATGTTTGATCTTAAATGTTTGCAAATGAAAATAATGAATAATATGTATGATGATGTGAAGGATTTATTGCTTATGTGGAGGACGTAGATCAGAAACGTCCCGGACTCAAGGATATTCCTGTAGTCCAAGATTTTCCAGAAGTGTTTCCGGACGATCTTCCAGGACTTCCTCAGATAGGGAAGTGGAATTTACGATAGATTTGGTGCCTGGAACTGAGCCCATTTCAAGAGCCCCTTACCGGATGGCTTTGGTAGAATTAGAAGAATTGAAGAAACAGCTTCAGGAGTTGTTAGACAAGGGATTCATACGACCCAGCGTATCCCCTTGGGGTGCTCCTGTGCTTTTTGTCAAGAAGAAGGATGGTAGTATGAGGTTATGCATTGACTACCGGTGGTTGAATAAAGTGACGATCAAGAACAAGTACCCTCTTCCCCGAATTGACGACCTCTTTGATCAGCTAAAGGGTGCACAAGTCTTTTCCAAGATAGACTTGAGATCGGGATATCACCAGTTGAAGATTCGAGATGAGGATATCCCTAAGACTGCATTCAGGACACGGTATGGTCACTATGAATTCCTAGTGATGCCGTTTGGTCTGACCAATGCACCTGCAGCCTTTATGAACTTAATGAATGACGTGTTCAAACAGTACCTAGACCAGTTTGTCATTGTCTTCATCGATGACATTTTGGTGTACTCGAGGTCATGGGAAGAGCATGAGCAGCATTTGAGGATTGTTTTGGAGACCCTCAGAGATAGAGGATTGTATGCCAAGCTAAGTAAGTGTGATTTCTGGTTGAACCAAATCTCCTTTTTAGGACATGTGATCAGTAAAGATGGTGTCTCAGTTGATCCATCAAAGATAGAAGCGGTGGTTCAATGGGAAAGACCGAAGACAGTGACGGAGATTAGGAGTTTCTTGGGTTTAGCTGGCTACTACAGAAGGTTTGTAGAGGGTTTCTCGAAGCTAGCTGCTCCGCTGACGCGCTTGACGCGCAAGGAAGTGAAGTATGAATGGAATGAAGCCTGTGAGAGTAGCTTCCAAGAGTTGAAGAACAGGCTAACGACTGCACCGATCCTTACCATCCCTAGTGGTTTAGGTGGATTTGCGGTGTATAGTGATGCCTCAGGGCAAGGCTTGGGATGTGTGTTAATGCAGCATGGTAAGGTAGTGGCCTATGGGTCTAGACAATTGAAGGACCATGAGAGGAACTACCCGACTCACGATTTGGAGTTAGCTGCAGTAGTGTTTGCCCTGAAGATATGGAGGCATTACTTGTATGGTGAGAAATTTCAGATTTTTACGGATCATAAAAGTCTGAAATACTTGTTCTCCCAAAGAGAACTGAACATGAGGCAAAGAAGATGGCTCGAGCTTCTAAAGGACTACGATTGTGAGATTTGTACCACCCGGGAAAGCAAATGTGGTGGCTGATGCTTTGAGCCGGAAGCATGTAAGTATGGTGTCTTATATGATGATAAAAGATGAATTAATTGAGCAATTTGCAAGCCTCACCTTAATGTCATGAATTATGAGCAAATTGGAATGATGGCTAGTTTGAGGATTGAGCCAGAATTGATGATAGAATCCGAAGTGCTCAAAAGAAGATGATAGATGCATTGAGGCTATAAATCAGATGCAGCCAGGTATGATCTCAGAGTTCAATCTTGTAGTGATGGAATTTTGAGGTTTAAAGTCGTATATGTGTTCCTAATGATGATGAATTGAAGAAGCTGATTTTGAATGAAGCACATGCCACTAAGTACACGTTGCACCCAGGAAGTACGAAGATGTATTATAATCTTCGCAAGGTGTATTGGTGGAATGGCATGAAGAGAGACATAGCAGATTTTGTAGCAAAATGTCTCACATGTCAACAGGTCAAGGTAGAGCACCAAAAGCCAGCAGGATTACTGCACCCTCTGCCTATACCTATGTGGAAGTGGGAACACATTACGATGGATTTTATTATGGGATTACCCAGAACCAAGAGAATCATGATGGTATTTGGGTGATTGTCGATAGATTGACAAAATCAGCTCACTTCCTGCCTATGAAGTCAACTGATACACTCAATACTTTGGCAGATATGTATGTAAAAGATGTTGTAAGACTACATGGTGTTCCAGTGAGCATCACTTCTGATAGAGATTCCAGGTTTACTTCCCATTTCTGGGAGCATTTTCAAGAAGCCATGGGATCTAAGTTAAGTTTTAGCACAGCTTTTCATCCGCAGACTGATGGACAGTCCGAGCGCACGATTCAGACGCTCGAGGATATGTTGAGGCTTGTGCTATGGACTTTAAAGGCTCCTGGGATGACCATCTGCCATTGGCTGAGTTTGCATACAATAATAGTTATCATGCAAGCATCGGGATGGCACCATATGAAGCTCTGTATGGAAGAAGGTGTCGATCTCCGATTGGGTGGGAAGAAGTGGGCGAACGTAAGTTATTGGCTCCAGATCTAGTCGAGCAAGCATCAGAAGATGTTAAGTTGATTTGTCAGAGGCTTAAGACAGCTCAGAGTAGACAAAAGAGCTATGCAGATGCTCGACGAGGCCACTTGAGTTCATGGTTGGAGATTATGTATCTGAAAGTTTCTCCATCCAAAGGATCATGAGGTTTGGCAGACGAGGTAAGTTAAGTCCTCGTTATATTGGTCCATTTGAGGTCTTAGAAAGGATAGGTGATGTTGCCTATAGATTGGCATTACCTCCGGAGTCGGATACACAATGTGTTTCATGTATCGATGCTTCGGAAGTATAATCCGGATCCGACGCATGTTATTGAATATGAACCCTTGGAGATAAGGGAAGATATGAGTTATGTAGAGAAGCCGATTCGGATTTTGGACAGAAAGGAGAAAGTTTTGAGGTCTAAGACGATCCCCTTAGTGAAAGTTCTCTGGCAATACCATACGATGGAAGAAGCTACATGGGAGCTAGAGAGCTTAATGAAGAAAGGTATCCCGAGTTGTTTACATACAAGCTAAGGCAAATTTGGAGGACCAAATTTTCTAAGGTGGGGAGAATGTGAGATCCCAAAATTTCATGTAATTCCTCCATGTATGTAAAGTATTCTAAGTTAATATGATTAAATGAATATGAAGATTGATGTGTAATTGATGTATGAATAATGTATGGTTGATGTGTGGAACATAGAAGAAATAATGAAGTTGAATGTCAATTTGTCAAATGAATTATGTTGATATCAGGAAAATAAATGGAATAGGAGAAAGAAGAAAATCAGAAGCATGATTGGTGATTAAATGGATGAGTCTTATGGAAGAAGAATTAAATGATAGTCAAATGGGTCAAAAGGTCAAGAAAAGCTTGGCTGAGATAAAGGATGAGATGAGCATGCATTTAATGCCTTGCATGACTCACCCTCATCATCATCATCACCCTACGCCAGCCCCTCTTCCCAGCTCTCCCTCTCGTTCCATCCAATCTTCCAAGTTACCATCCAAGCTACCTTGCTAAACCACCTTACTCTGCCTCACCAATTCATAAGTTCGTTAACGAAAAACGATCCTCGTCGTTAGACTAGGTGATATCTAAGTTTGGTGGAAATTCAAGTATTGGAAGAGATCTCAAGTTGTGAAATTCTGGTCTCTAGTGAAGGTAAGAGAAGAAGAGATTCTTGCAATTTCGTTCATGATATGAAGTTATTTTGAGTTGGTATAACATGTGTATGTGATTTAATTTAAGGTTTGATATGGTATGGTGATTTTAGGTTAAAAAGGTGAAAGTAAGGTGACGCATCAAGTGATCTTGCGTTCTCGAGGAAATCGAGGTAAGGAATTATGTAACGGACGTAAGGCGGCTATGTCCGCATGTTTTTATGATGTTTTACATGTTTTGGAAAGATGTACAAGTTGTTTTATGTAGGAAAAGATACATTTTCGGACTTGTCTCCTAGTACCAATTAGGCTAGGAGCAGCCGACTGCCTTAAATGGGAAGTCGACTGCCTAGAGACAACCAAAACGTCGTTTTCCGAAACCCGATGCAAACCAGTCGACTGCTATGTAAGCCAGTCGACTGCTATTTACCCAGAAGCATTCTGTTTCAAACCAGTCGACTGCTATATGAGACAGTCGACTGCTAATTTTCAAGATGCATTCTGTTTCAAAACCAGCCGACTGCCTATAGAACCAGTCGACTGCTATTTTCCGAGATGTATTCTGTTTCAAAAACAGTCGACTGCTATATGGGCCAGTCGACTGCTATTTCTGAAGAAGCATTCTGTCTGAAAACCAGTCGACTGCTATAATGACCAGTCGACTGCCCTCTCGTATTTTCAAATATGAAAATATAGAAATTTAAATGAAAATAATTTCGAAAAAGGAAGTTATGAAGTAGCAGCCGACTGCCCTATGAGACCAGTCGACTGCCATGCATGAAAAGAGCTTTCAAGCTTAATTGATTTAAACACAAAAAGTGTTTTCTGAAAAAGGATATTATAATGTTTTGAGACTATGGACTGCGTAATGATTATGCATTTCTGATGGCTGAGAGACTCTGATCAAGTCCTCAGTAATATGTATGTTGAGCGAGGAACCTTAGTCCGGTCCTCAATCCCACATGTGACACCTGACTAGTGTTCACTGTGGAAATTATAAAGGCAGGAGAGAATCCCTGACCTATACGGAGTGCACTACTGTACCAATGCATGATTAGAGTCATATAAAGTCATATAAATGGGAATGAACGGTTTATATGACGACTCAATCGCTTAAACATTGTACATGGTCTCCATCTATTTCAAGTATAAAAATGTATGTATGAAGAACAGTATACGATGTATGTTTTTAAGTATGTATGAAGTATGAAGTTTTAAAGAAGAAGTATGATACATGTTTTATATGTATGCTATGTTTTAAAGAAAGCATACAAAGTATGTTTGCCATGGCATTTGAAATAATTATGCATGATGGCAATTACATGAAAGATGTTTATGATGCATGCTTTATAATGCTTTACATGACATTATAGAGCCAAGTAGGAAAAGTTCATATAGAGGCATAGTACGCTCTTTTACATACTTTTCTTACTGAGCGTAAACTCACCCTTTTACGACCATTTTTCCTACAGATTTACTGAAGTGAAATCCGCTCCGACTAGAGGAGCTTGTTTTTGAAGAATCGAAGTGTACCTTCTCAATACGCTTCCCAGTTAGTATAGAAGGTATACTCCTATGTTTATGTATAATAAAGTTAATATTCAGTTACGGTACAGTACAAGTAGATATTGTGTATATTGGATATCGGGGATGTAAGATAAGATGATGTATGAGATCCTGTGGAAATGAAATGATATGTATATATATCATTTATTTTTAAGTCTATGGAGATTGCAAAATAATTCATAAGCTATTAAATAATTAGCTTATTTTTAAGAAAAGAATGACACTGTATAAACTAAATCTAACTAAAGAAGGACAAGATAAGTGATAAGATGGAGTGACGGGGATGTCACAGATGGACCCGCCAAGTCATCAGCGGTCTCGAGGTCACTTGGCAAGTGGACCTGAGGACCACTATAGATTATGGCCATAGATCTGAGATAGCCGTGAGGGGCGATGGCCTACGGGTGCACCCCAAAAGCGGCAGATTCCGTTCTCGCAAGGGGAAAGGGGAACGATGATAGCATGATTTATTTGTTGCCTAGTCTCAACTTATTAATTTCTGTTTACTGTGAGAATTTGTTGAAATCCTAGATAGTGTTTACTACATTTTAAAGTAAACTGTTAGCCGGTGTTTTGAATGGTGTTTTAAGAGAGTTGTTTACTATATATCCACTGTCTTTTCTACTGGGTTATTGTTAAGAAAAGAATAAATGAGTTGTGATATATAGTTTTGCTTTATTTAAAGCAGCATATGTTTCCTTTACTGAGCGTATGAATCGCTCACCCCTTTGTTTTAACTCCACAGATAAGAAGTACATGGAGTTGAGAGAATTAGCTCTCAGATGGGTATAGCTATACTTAAAGCATTGAGGCATGGCACGTTAAATGTGACAGGTACAGTCTCTTTTCTTTTACATATCAGACATATGTATACAGTACTACCTTAGTGAAATAAAGGTAAATAGGGGATGCCAGATGTAAGGAATAATGAAAAGAAATTTCATATTCCATAATTAATAGATAAATGTTTATCATTTATCACTGTTACTGTTGAATGTTAATGGCATCGCAGACAGCCCAACCAGTAAAGTTGCATGAAAATACATGAAAAATGTGGTAACGGGATGTTACAGATTATGTGAAATCCCCAATTTCAGGAAATTCCTCCATAATTATAAAGTATGTTAGCTTAAATGAAGTAAGTAGATATGAGAATTATGAAGTATGAAGGATGTATGGAACATGGAAGAAGTAATGAGATGAAAGATTAAATAGTCAAGTAGTCAAATAATATTGATGTCAGGAAAATAAATGGAATAGGAAGAAAGAAGACCAATTAAATGAATATGAAGTTTAATGTATGAATGATGTATGCATGATGTATGGAAGAAATAAGAAAGTTGATAGTCAATAAGACAAATGATTTATTATGTTGATATCAGGAAAATAATTGAAGTAGGAAAGAAAATAAAATCAGATTTCATTTGGTAATTAAATGGATAAGTGGCTGTGATGAGAAGGAGGAAAAGAGGAATTAAATGAGGGTCAAATGGTCTTGAGTCAAAAGGATAAAGTGGCTGAGATGAGATGATATTGGATAGGGAAGCATTAAATGAGGCTGCATGAGTCACCATCTCCAGCCATCACCCAACGTCAGCCCCATTTCTAGCTCTCTCATCGTGTTCTCCAAGTTTCTAAGTCTTCCTCCATAGCTACCTTGACAAGCTACCTTATTCCTCCATCAATCCCTTTAGCTAGTTGAACGAAAAACGATTCTAGTCACTAGACGAGGCTATATCTGAAGTTTAGTGGATTGATTCCAAGTATTGGAAGAGATCTCAAAGTTTGAGATTGTGGTCACTAGAAAAAGGTAAGAGAAGAAGATGATTTGTTCAAGTATGTTTATGGTATGGTGTTGTACTGAATTAGTATAACATGTTTATGGCAAATTCTTAAAGGTTTGCTTTGATATGATGATTTCAGATTTGAAGGAGTGAAAGCTAGGGTTAACGCATCAAGTGATTTTGCGTTTCCGAAGGAATCAAGGTAAGGAATTTATGTAACGGACGTAAGGCGGCTATGTCCGCATGTTTTATGATGTTTTTACATGTTTTGGAGAGAAGCACCAGTTGATTTTGTGCAGGAAAAGATGCATTTTCGGACTTGTCTCCTAGTACCAATTAGGTTAGGAGCAGCCGACTGCCACAAAGGGAAGTCGACTGCCAAGAGACAACCAAAACGCCGTTTTTTCGAAAACCGATGCAAACCAGTCGACTGCTATGTAAGCCAGTCGACTGCTATTTACCCAGTAAGCATTCTGTTTCAATCCAGTCGACTGCTATATGGGACAGTCGACTGCTATTTTCCAAAATGCATTCTGTTTCAAACCAGTCGACTGCTATATGAGACAGTCGACTGCTATTTGCCAAATTACATTCTGTTTGAAAACCAGTCGACTGCTATATGTACCAGTCGACTGCTATTTGCTAAGAAGCATTCTGTTTGAAAACCAGTCGACTGCTATATGGACCAGTCGACTGTCCCGTGTATTTTCAAAGATGAAAATATCGAAATTTTAAATGAAAATAATTTCGATAAATGAAAGTATGAAGCAGCAGCCGACTGCCCTGTTGAGCCAGTCGACTGCCCTGTTTTGAAAAAGAGGTTTTCATACCTAATTTCCGAAAGTATGAAATGTCATGGCTAGAAGCTACATGGCATATGTTTTGAGATTATGCACTTTCATGTTTCTAGTAGGGGCTCTGATCAAGTCCTGAAAATTATGTATGTTAAGGGCTGAGGACCATAAGTCAGGCCTCAGTTGCTACAGAGGACACCTGACTAGTGTTAGCTGTAGCCACCCGCAGTTGGCCAATCTGTTTATGTTTCATGTTCGGCTAAGGGAGAATTCCTGGCCCTACGGGGTACGCCACATGATTATGATGATGATGATGATGCAGTGCATAACTCCACAAAAGTACGAATAGTTTTTATGTTATCAAAAACTATATGTATATACGATTTCTAAGAATAAAGAAATCGAAAGTACTTGGTTTACTTGTACAAGAAGTTTTAAAAGAAGTATATGAAGTATGTTTTCAAGAAAGTATAAGATGAAGTAAGTAAGTATGTATGTATGTAAATGATATTTCAAAGAAGTATTTGAAAAATGTTTTGAAGAAGTACACGAAACATGCTATGTTATAAAAGCATGTATAGTATGTTTTAAAGTATGTTATGAAGTATGTTTTAAAGTAAAGAAGCATGATGTATGTTTTAAGAATACAATGTATGTTTCGATGCAAGTTTATGAAGCATGATGTTTTAAAGGAAGTATAAGAAGAAGAAGTATGGTGCATGTTTATATGTATGCTATATTAAAAAAAAAGCATACAAAGTATGATTTGATGCATGATGGTTTCAAGAAAGTATGTTTGCCTACACCATCTGAAAGAAATATGCATGGTTGCAAACAATGCATGAAAGAGGTTTATGATGCATGCTTTATAATGCTTTACATGACATTATAGAGCCAAGTAGGAAAAAACTACATATAGAGGCATAGCACGCTCTTTTACATATTTTTCTTACTGAGCGTAAACTCACCCTTTTACGAACATTTTTCATACAGACTATCTGAAGTAATCCCTCGCTCTAAATAGAAGAGCCTACGAGTGGATTTTGAAAGTTTACCTTCAAGAGACGCTTCCCAAGTAGTATAGAAGGTATACTTATGTAGTTATGCAAAGTAAACTTGTAATTCAGTTATGGTACAGTACAGCTAACATTTATGTATGTAAGATGTCGGGGATTTAAGTTAAGATGATGTATGAGATCCTGTGGAAACAGATGGTACATATATACATGTATCATTAGTCTGTTTTATTGTAATTGAATTAATTATATTGAGCTCTTAGACAGTAAGCTTAAGAAACAAAAGTATGATTGGCATTGACAAGCAAATCTAATCAAGTTAAGTAAGAAAAAGGAAAAAGATGAATAAGAAATGTATGGTGACTGGGACGTCACAGATTAAAAGCATGAAAAGAAGTTGAGGATTTGGAATTATAAGCTTGCACATAATGAAATAATAAAATGTAAAAATTATGTAGACATGAGATTCGAATCTCAATATCTGTAGTTCTTTTCAAATTGAAAGATCTCAGTTGTAAAAAAATAAAAAATCACACAATAGGTTATTTAAGCCTAAAATAATTATTCTAGTAAGCTTCTTTTTAAAACGAATTTAATTAAGATCAAGAATATAAAGAAGTATAATAAGTATGAAAATGTATATCCAGAAATTGACATGCCAAATTCAAATGTAATTAAGCCTCTACTTTCAATCTTGAATTACTTGTCTACTCTCATCAACCTGCAAAACAAGTTAAGAATTTTTACAAATCTAATAATCAGAGTTAGCATCAATAAATTGGCAAAGACAGGATATCTGAAAAATTTGGGAATTACTTCTGGAACAAAGCTTTGATGTGAAGAAGTAATTGCTCCTATCACCATCAGGATTTCTGGCTAGACAATGCTGGGTACTCCCTAATTTATACACAAAGTCCGGTAGAGATGAAATTTTACATTATATGAATTCAATGCCATATATAAAGGATAAAGCAGAAAGCATGAGTTATTTGCCTTCATGGACACAATTAAAAGTTTAACATAACTCTGTTGAAAAGGAATCTACAAATAAGGCATGTCCAGATAAGTTTATGACGGACTTAACGAATTTACAGATGTTTTCTTACGACCTTTCATTAGATTCGAGATTGTCAAGAAAAGAAAACTTTTTTTTCTACTTGAACCAACATTCCTTAGTTGTTTAAATCAAATAACATTAAGAATAAAGGATAGTTATCCCTTGCTTCAGTATCTGGAAAGTGAATAACAAGTTTTCGCACCGTCTCTCAAGCTGGCTCACCGGCAATCGTTGGATTCCAATTATCTTCGTTTTGTAGAAAACAAAAATAAAATGAAAGCAAAACGTTTTAATCTAATGATTACGGTATCATTTATTTGTCCTTTGCAATCTGCACCGCGTGTTAGAGAGAAATGCTTTAATCCAAGAGTAAACAAAGCAAAAGAAAGTAAAAGAGATGGACTTAATTTGTCCTCTGCTTGTAATCTCGTGGTTCCTTCCTTCCTCGAAGAGCAATCACTTACAATTGTTGGCGAGTGACCAAGTGATCCTTGCATTAATCTGTTAATTATTTTCATTATCACAATTTTAAGATAGAATGTTGAAGTCAGTTAAATATTGAATTTTGTGTGACATTTCTCAAGTTAGAAGGTTGGTCTCTCTATTTATTGCCAATTGATTTTAGGTTAAATATGTAACATCATATTAAAACTCAAGTTCTGTTCTATAATTCTTATTTATATTTCTTTTAAGTTTGTCACATAGTTGGTTCGCCTATCTTCGCCTATATGTGAGTGCTTATTAAAGTAATGTTATTTTAGGTCTGTTAAATGTTTAATTATCTGTAATTGTATACTCAAATTAAGCTACTCCACCTGTAATCAAATGATTTTGTATTGGATGCTTAACATTATAAAAACTTATGAGAGATAGATCCTTTTACTAAATTTGTAATTCTTTGATTTGATATCCTATTTCATCCGTTCATATACTTAAAACTTAACATATTAATAATTTTTAAAGACCATTGAATCTTGGATGGAAGTACTGACAGCGAATCAGACAGGTTTGGATTGGGATCTTTCTTGTTTTATGCCAATTGGGATTATTGATTTCTTTTAGATGATTCAGACTCATCACTGTAATTGCATAATCAATCTGGAATATTATTACTTTTGTAAGCCTCTTGAAAGGGGGAAAAAGCATTTTAAGAAGTAAATTCATAGGACTTGAACTGGATGATGGCACGAACACAAACAAATCAACAAAAAGTTAATGAAAAAACAGAATTAGAGCATAACTGGCCTGATCCTGCTTGGAAATTCATCACTTATATAAGAAAGACAAGCTTTCACTCCAAATTCTCAGGCTTTAAGGTCTGCAGATATAAAGTATATTCAAAGTTTCCAAGTTCAATTACACAAAGTAAACATAAACAGAACAAGTTTCCACATTCTGGGAATATTTCTCGAATCCCAATACATTATTTATTGACGCCAAATCGTCCAAACTTAGCTTACCACATCTTATAAATCAACCATTTTTGAGGGTTTGCCACAACGTGAGAGCAAACATGATTACAGCATAAATTTGAGCAACCACAGCCCAAGGCTTGGTGAAATAGTTATGCACAAGGGCAGCACGCCATGTGGGCACGCAACGTTTGCAATGTTGGTTCAGGTCATTGCAAAGCTTCGAATAATAGAATTCCTTGCATAAGTGTCATTGTAAAGCTTATTGAAAAACTGGGTTGCATCCTCAGGACTCAACCAATTATCATAGATATCCTTCTTGCATAGTATATTGAGGTCATCAGGTGTGTCGATGAGGTTGTCCAGGAGCTTGGCGTAGCAAGTGAAAATAGGTGGACAGTTTGGCAAACATTGCTCGTAGGCGATCAGGTTCCTCAAGATTGTTTCTCTGAATTAGCAAGGATGGAATTTCGAGAGTACCTTTGTTATAGCTGATATCCAAGACGCTCTGTGGTTTAACAACTTTCTTGAATTTTACACCTGCTTCTTGGAGTCTAGTGATAGAATGGATTGGTTGCCATCCGGATCTAGGTTTTTTTTTTTTTTCTTGCGATGGTAAGACAATGGATAACCTTAACAAATCAAGAATATGCTTGATATCTTGGTCTGAGGAAAGGTCTAGTTTTATACGATTTTGAATAGATGAGAACACTGTAGCAAAGAAATAAAGGGTTAGTTCAATCAGGGACTTGGTTTCAGAAGGGAGTTTGGTTTTGTAAGATCCGATTCTACACTACTGTAGAGTCTAATTTCATAAAAGTGATAATGGAAATTAAATAAATAGAGAGCATTGATTTCCATTTAGTTGAAAAGCTCCTTAAGTTGAGTAGTAAATGGAGCAATTATGGTGAAATAATGTATGGGCGAGTATACAGAATAGCTCGCCAACGATTTAGCAAGAAAGGATGTTCGCCAATGGGCGAGCAGATCGCCAATGGTGATGGCGAATTGGTTGGTGTCAAGGGCAAATAGGTGTGTTCGCCACGTGTTGCTTAAATCAGAGCAATGTGGCGAGTTGAGCCATAATTGGTGATCGCCCAATGGTGATTATGGGCAAGTATATGGCACAGTTCGCCAAAGGGCGAGTAAGATAAATGCTTATGGCCAATTGTTGAAGGTGAGTATAAATATTCATCTTATTGACTAATGTGTTCGCCAATTGAGTATCTTTGATGATCGCCCAGCGTGGCGAAGACTATTGATTGCCCATATGATAGCAAGTGGGCTAGTAAATCAAACCCGGTGATCGCCAACAATGTTGGAGTAATCGCCAAATCTTAAGTTAGAATAAAGACAAAGTGGCGATGAGCACAGGCAAGCTGTGAATGTTGGCGAACTAAAAGTGAATTGGTGAGTTGAGGCCTCAGGAATGATGGGGCGAACTCGAAGCAACATTTGTGGACAAAATGAAAATAGATTCAAAACACGTGAGCAGCAAAAATTGACTTTGGACGCCCCACAGTTGAAACATTTAATAGATAGAATGCTAAAGTCAATTATTGGTTGAGGAATTAAGCAAAGTCTGCAGCAGAAGAAAAAGGTGTGTGAAAGGGAGACTTCCACGTCACTTTGAGCTGCAGTTTTCTTCATGCCTTAAATGCTTGAAGGACGTGAACAATGATGAAAGAAACAGGATAAGGGATAGGCGGTAGCTATTGATTGGATAAGCTGGGCTATATAAGAAGAAACAAGTGAGGAAAATCGATTTAGCCAACTTCATCTTCTTCACAGAAGTTCTTCTACTGCAAGTTAATGTTCTAATTCTTCCATTCCTGTCATGCTTGATTTACTGAATTTCACTCTTCAGTTGGCTAAAATAAGTAAATCAGTTTGCAAGCCTTTCCTTCTGGGTTGGATAAGCTAAAAGAATAAGCAAAGGAAGGCCAACATGAGACAGAAAGCAATATGTCTGGAAGTGCAGTTTGTTGAGGTGAGTTTCATATTTCTGAGGTGTTCTTGATATTCAATGGTAGACTTATATGTTTACAACATAGAACACAACCTTGTTTTAGCTAGATCTTTAGAGAATATGGAAACAAAGAAAGTAATGGAATAAGCGACGACAATGGCGACTACAGTGATCGCCCATGTTGAAAAGTAAGTAATCGCCAATGAGGCGAGTTGAAGATAATGAACTCGCCAATGTAAAGTGTGTGTCAAAGGGCGAGAACGCCCAATTCTAGTGAAGTGAAAAAAATGGGCGAGCTCAAATGCATAAGGCATTGGGCGAGTAGAGTTGTGGGCGAATTCCCACAATTAAGCCAATGAAGGCCTCGTGAGTTGACTGGCGGGCGAGCTTTCACGTGTAAAAGATTTATTGAATGGCGAGCTCAGTTGTGCTAGTTAGAACTCTGTTGGGCGAGTAGTCATTTGATTTATTTTAATCTCGCCAAGTGATATAAAAAGAAATATTAATAGAATTTATAATTAATTGCAGCCGATAATTGGAAAAGGCTATTGGCGAGCAGGAAGCAGGGCGAAGTAAAGCTTCGTTGAACCAGGTAAGGGAGATGTGTGTGAAGTGATGCATGTCCTGTGGAGTAAATTTTATGAAAACATTAAGTTAAATGTTTTGTTTTCTGACATGCATTGTTTGAGGAAGTTATTTGATAATTATTTTGATTCGGGCGAGCTAAAAGCCGACCCCTATGCTGTTTTCTGGATGAACTGATACAGGGCGGGCGAGCTCTTGTATTTTTATGTTGGCAAGCCCTTGTATTTTTATGTCGGACGAATTGGTATTGGCGGGCGAGCCAAGCCATTTTATAATTTTTATACACCCGTTTCTAGATTTAAGGGCGGGCGAACCGTTTTTATAGGAAAGCTATGGGGCGAGCCAAGTGGCAAGCTCTCTTTTATGAGAACTAGGCGAGTGCCCTTGTTTTAAAGAGAAATCCGGGTAAAGCCATAGTCGGGCGAACCCTTTTTAATGTGTTGGGGCGGGCGGCCCTTGTTTTAAATATAAGGCGGGCGAACGCTATCAACGAGACATACTTCTGTTTTGAAAAGCTATGTGGCGGGTGAATACTAATTCACCGTCTTGTCGAGTTAGTCAGGGGTGAGCCGTGAAGGGCGAGCTGACTCTGGCGAACGGTTTTAACGTGTAATTTCCTAAACGAAAAAATGAGCCATTTTAATATCTCGAAAATAGATAAATGTTTATCATTTATCACTGTTACTGTTGAATGTTAATGGCATCGCAGACAGCCCAATCGGTAAAGTTGTATGGAAATACGTGAAAAATGTGGTAACGGGATGTTACAGGTTTTGTCAAACAAGGTTGTTAGTACTAACCATGGAATTTGATTTTCCAGCAAAATCAAGTCATGATGCAGAAACTGAAGCATACAAGACATAGAGAAAATTGGGTCATCTTGCTCTTTGGTGACCTCATCAGCATCCTTTCGGAATAGCTCAATGATGAAGCAAGCTGTGAAATCCCCCAATTTCATGTAATTCCTCCATAATTATAAAATATGTTAGCTTAAAGGAAGTAAATAGATATGAGAATTATGAAGTATGATTTGATGCATGATGTTTTTAAGAAAGTAGGTTTGCCTACACCATCTGAAAGTAATATGCATGGTTGCAAACAATGCATGAAAGAGGTTTATGATGCATGCTTTATAATGCTTTACATGACATTATAGAGCCAAGTAGGAAAAATGCATATAGAGGCATAGTACGCTCTTTTACATATTTTCTCTGTGACGTCCCCGTCACTTCATCTTATCACTTAACTTTTTCCTATTTCCACTTAACTTGATTAGATTTGCTTGTCAATGTCAATCATACCTTTCTTTCTTAAGCTTAATATCTAACAGCTCAATATGAATAATTTAATTTCAATAAAACAGACTAATGATACATGTATATATGTACCATCCATTTCCACAGGATCTCATACATCATCTTAACTTAAATCCCCGACATCTTACATACATAATTGTTAGCTGTACTGTACCATAGCTGAATTACAATTTACTTTGCATAATTACATAAGTATACCTTCTATACTACTTGGGAAGCGTCTCTTGAAGGTAAACTTTCAAAATCCACTCAGAGGCTCTTCTATTGAGAGCGAGGGATTACTTCAGGTAGTCTGTATGAAAAATGTTCGTAAAAGGGTGAGTTTACGCTCAGTAAGAAAAATATGTAAAAGAGCGTACTATGCCTCTATATGCATTTTTCCTACTTGGCTCTATAATGTCATGTAAAGCATTATAAAGCATGCATCATAAACCTCTTTCATGCATTGTTTGCAACCATGCATATTACTTTCAGATGGTGTAGGCAAACCTACTTTCTTAAAAACATCATGCATCAAATCATACTTCATAATTCTCATATCTATTTACTTCCTTTAAGCTAACATATTTTATAATTATGGAGGAATTACATGAAATTGGGGGATTTCACATTTTTAATTTCCTCCTTCTCATCATAGCCACTTATCCATTATATCTAATAAAATCTGATATTAATAATAAAATCTGTGACGTCCCCGTCACTTCATCTTATCACTTAACTTTTTCCTATTTCCACTTAACTTGATTAGATTTGCTTGTCAATGTCAATCATACCTTTCTTTCTTAAGCTTAATATCTAACAGCTCAATATGAATAATTTAATTTCAATAAAACAGACTAATGATACATGTATATATGTACCATCCATTTCCACAGGATCTCATACATCATCTTAACTTAAATCCCCGACATCTTACATACATAATTGTTAGCTGTACTGTACCATAGCTGAATTACAATTTACTTTGCATAATTACATAAGTATACCTTCTATACTACTTGGGAAGCGTCTCTTGAAGGTAAACTTTCAAAATCCACTCAGAGGCTCTTCTATTGAGAGCGAGGGATTACTTCAGGTAGTCTGTATGAAAAATGTTCGTAAAAGGTCTCATATCTATTTACTTCCTTTAAGGTAACATATTTTATAATTATGGAGGAATTACATGAAATTGGGGGATTTCACATTCTCCCCACCTTAGAGAATTTGGTCCTCCAAATTCAAATCAGGTCATGTCTCAAATGGTTCCAGATACTTTCCTTCATTAGGCTATTTAGCTTCATGTAGCTTCTTCCATAATGTGATATCGTCAATGATCTTTAACTAATGGGATCATCATAGACTTCTATACCTTATCTTTTCTGTCCAAAATCCCGAATGGCTTTTTCACATGACTTATGTCTTCCTGAACTTCTAAGGTTTCATATTTTATAATTATGGAGGAATTACATGAAATTAGGGGATTTCACATTATGTGAAATCCCCCAATTTCATGTAATTCCTCCATAATTATAAAATATGTTAGCTTAAAGGAAGTAAATAGATATGAGAATTATGAAGTATGATTTGATGCATGATGTTTTTAAGAAAGTAGGTTTGCCTACACCATCTGAAACATGTGCCACTTGCCAACCGGCATGGCTGTGATCTATGGAACTTTTTGCAATGTTCACACCTTTGTCTTGTACTCTTAGATGAGCTAACGGTAATATTGGCTGAATGTCGGAATCTATCATCATTTATCTTGATCCCAGTAGCTCTAGGATTCCCTATACCATAATTATCATAATACTCCCAACTCAATATAAATTCCACATAACCATTTAATTTAATTAATAATTATTTTCTTATAATTTACTTGCTTACCTTTCGAAGCTCTTTCATATGGCCTACATCTCCCAAATGAGCATCCATCTTTCGATGTTTTCCTTTCTGACTTCCGCTTTATCAGTTTCTTACCTTTACCTGGGGATCGGAAATCGTCATGATGAAACTCATAGTCCTGCTCACACAACTGAGCCTTACGGACTGTCTCATTATAAGTAGTGATACCTAAGGTATACAACTTGGATTTGATAGGAGACTTCAGTCCTTCAATAAATCTGTATATCTTATATCCTTCACTCCTGATGGTCTCTCGATCGAATCCGCTTAGAGAAATAAACCTTGACTCATATTGATTAACTGACATTGTCCCTTGAGTCAATTTCAAAAATTCAATCTTTAATCTAGTCTGATCTGTGCGTGGGATGTACTGCTCAGTAAAGGCTTCTAAAAATTTATCCCACGTAACCTCAACATGTTGGGCTTCCAAAATCCTGAGTGGACTGCCACCAATACTTTGCATCATCCACTAACAGATACGCAGCCAAACCCACCTTTTCCTTTTCGGAACATAACATATACTCGAAGGATCTAGTGACCGCCTTCACCCAATTCACGGCCAATGTGTCCTTATCCCCCTTAAACTTAGGCGGATCCAGCTTCTTATATTCCTTAATTAAGGTCATACTGCAATAAGCTGTGAGATCTCGCCTTTCAATAACTGGGAATGGTGGGGGTAACTCTGTCTGTACTGGTGGTGGCTGTACTATAGGAATAGCGAATGGTACACTTGTGTCCATGTTTGGAAAGTTCGCTATAAACTGCGTAAACATAGTGGTCATATTCTCCACATGCTTCTCCATCTTCGCTAACCTAGTGTTCGGGCTATGCGGTGGAGATGGGAAAGGAAACTGTGTTGGTGACTGTTCTACATAATCCCTTCCTCTTCCTTCACCAACATCCCTTCTATCTGAGCTCATTCTGTCGATAAAATCACAAAATTGAGCTATTTAGTATAACTTCAAACAGTTATACATCGTATATGTATTCAGACAAGTACAGTACAATTGGGGATATACTCTACTTCTAACTCATCGACACTGGCAAACCTCAATCTAATTGCTCTGATACCACTCTGTGACGTCCCCGTCACTTCATCTTATCACTTAACTTTTTCCTATTTCCACTTAACTTGATTAGATTTGCTTGTCAATGTCAATCATACCTTTCTTTCTTAAGCTTAATATCTAACAGCTCAATATGAATAATTTAATTTCAATAAAACAGACTAATGATACATGTATATATGTACCATCCATTTCCACAGGATCTCATACATCATCTTAACTTAAATCCCCGACATCTTACATACATAATTGTTAGCTGTACTGTACCATAGCTGAATTACAATTTACTTTGCATAATTACATAAGTATACCTTCTATACTACTTGGGAAGCGTCTCTTGAAGGTAAACTTTCAAAATCCACTCAGAGGCTCTTCTATTGAGAGCGAGGGATTACTTCAGGTAGTCTGTATGAAAAATGTTCGTAAAAGGGTGAGTTTACGCTCAGTAAGAAAAATATGTAAAAGAGCGTACTATGCCTCTATATGCATTTTTCCTACTTGGCTCTATAATGTCATGTAAAGCATTATAAAGCATGCATCATAAACCTCTTTCATGCATTGTTTGCAACCATGCATATTACTTTCAGATGGTGTAGGCAAACCTACTTTCTTAAAAACATCATGCATCAAATCATACTTCATAATTCTCATATCTATTTACTTCCTTTAAGCTAACATATTTTATAATTATGGAGGAATTACATGAAATTGGGGGATTTCACACAAGCATCAAGCACCATAACCCTTACGAATTCAGCACCTAAGTCTTTTGCAAAATCATGTCCCGCGCAGCAAGCACCATCTTTTTCCTGAACCGACTCAGCAGCATCAATCAATTCAGTTAAAATTTCCTTTTGCTTGATCTCCTTGACTTTTTCGTCGGACTTTGTCTCCGGCAATCGGCTTGTAGTCACCCTGGACAAGAGACCATTCAAGTACTTGATTTTGATTTTCTCACAAGCTACCAGATTGTCTTCGCCATGGTGCATTGGACCAATGGAAAAGCAATTGGGTAGAAATGCATTTTCCTTGTGCCTGAAGAGTATGCTTGGCGTTTTGAAGATGCAATGGCCTGGTGGCATGGATAGACGAGCACTCTTCAATTCATCATACAGTGATTCAACACTAATTACAAAACTGTCATCTGATCTTCCACTTTTTGGCATGATTTTCGTGTCTTCTTGTTTTCTTTCCAACTATTTTTTCCAATGGGCAAAAATCATTATGAGAGCTTTCATTTTTGGGTGATTAAAAGGATGAAAAGAAGAGAGAATTTGAATTATATAAGCTTGCATATAAAGAAATAATAAAATACTGTAAAAATTCTACAAATATCATATTTGAGCCTCAGTCTTTGCAGTTCTTTTTCTCCAAGTGAAAAATCTCCATTATAAAAAAAAATCTTAACCTTTAAATAATTTGTTCTAATTAACTTTTTTTAAAATAATTTTAATCAAAATCAAGAATATGAACAAGCATAATAAGTATGAAAATACATAACAAGAATTGACGTACCAAATTCAAATGTAATAAAGTGCAAGGCTAATAAGTCTATGCTTTCAATCTTGAATTAAATGTCTACTCTCATCAACCTGCAAAACAAGTTAAAGAACTTTTACAAATCTAATAATCAGAGTTAGCATGAATAAATTGGCAAGATAGGATTTCTGGAAAGTTTGGGAATTACTTCTGCAACGAATTAAATTTGATCTGAAGAAGAAACTGAAGGAAACCGAAACAAACACGCAGCGGAATTTAAATCATTCGGCCTCCACCAGGATCGATTCGGAGAGTTACCTGATTAGGGTTTCGAGATTTTACCTAACGTTTTCTCTGATTTCTGTCGTTGGTCGAGTCACAAGCAACAACTTTTCGTCCCTGCCTCTATGGTATCCACACGAACGGATCTCACGACTCTTGAACGTCTCACGATCAGAAGCCTTAAAGAGCGGTTTTTGATTCCTTATAATCGAATTGCTAGCTTCGATTAAAAGAATACTTTTCTGTTTTTTTAATTATGCGGCTCTGTTTTAGAAAAACATCCTTTTATAGGCAGTAAATTTTACCCTAAAATTTACTGTCAAACAGAACTCTAATCCTACTTAGAATAGGATTAACTATATCCTTAATCCAATTCAGAATAGGATTAGATATATCCTTAATCCAATTCAGAATAGGATTAATTAAGCTCCTCATTGATCCGTTCTAAGTGTGCGACCCAATAGGTTCTCAAAACAATGGCAATGACAAAAAAAAATTGTCACAGGCAATGAGCGGTATCTAGCAACACATCATTGCTACCCATGTAACGAGAATGTCAATGACTCGACATAACCTTACTCGTGATAGATGTTACCGTGTAGTCTAATCCCTTTATCCTTTGATGTCTTGATTAGACACAAGTCATGGAATGTGTCACACTTGTATAGTCTAATCAGCGTTTCTTGATTCCTGTAGACTAATTAAACAAATAAAATCAATATCTCATATTGACTTATTCGAGCACGGCCATGCATTTCTTAGTCTCACTCTATCAAAGGGCCCAAGACATCACTCTTGTTATATAAGAGGGATAAATCCTATCTTGATCACTCAACATCCCACTACATAGATCAAGGCATACCCAATTACTACCTTTATAGTCCATCCTGTTACGAATGATATCTAGCAGCATTAAAGTATGCAATTCTCTATGTTGGGATCTCTGATGATCTCAAGTCAAAGGATCACATACACCATCATCACTATGAGAATCGCTTATGACACTCATATAACAATCCATGTAGCGTTCTCATGGAGGGTCGATCCAGTACATAGTTCTCTAACATGTACCTATGTGATGACTTGATATCCTATATCCATGACAATAGTCATCAGTCAACCACATACTAGTCTTATCGTATATTGTTATCCTTGTTCACAATAATACTTGACTAGGGATATTTTAAGAATAGTGTGTTATTACTATTCTAAGGACATTATCATATAAGATTACATTACGCAGTTATAAGACAAATATAATAAGGAACTATAATAAATAAAATGTCATGATACATAAAAATGCCAAAGTCAATCATCTAATGAATGGTTCTAAGGGCATAATCTAACAGAAACCACTATTATATCACCACCAGGATTTCTGGCTAGTCAATGCTACAAGAGATGAAATTTTACAGTACATGAATTCAATGGCAATGGAATATATAAAGGATAAAGCAGAATTCATGGCTTATTTGCTTTTCATGCACACAATTAAAAGTTTAACATAATTCTATTGAAAAGGAATCTACAGTCAAGGCATATGCCGCATGTCTAAACTTTTATTTTATTGATAGATAAGGAACTATTCGGATTGGTCCAAATAAGTTTACGATGGATTTAACCAATTTACAGAAATTATTTTCCTGCATTCTTTCAATAGATTCAAGACACTAAAGAAAAGAATAAATATTTTTTGTTACTTGAACCGACATTCTTTAGTTGTTTTAACTTTTTTTAATAAAGTCGATCTGTTCAAGAAACACGAGAATAAAGGATTAAGTATCTATCTAGTTCCGTTGGGAAGTCATCTCTTGCTTCAGGATCTGGAAAATGATTAGCATGTTATTCACACTATCTCTCAAACTGGCTCACCCACAATCATGGGTTCCAATTATCTCCGTTTGGTAGAAAACAAAAAAGAAAATGAAAGAAAAACGATTTAGTCTAATGGTTACGGCAGTGGCGTAGCCAGAAATGTGATTCAGTGGGATCAAAAATATTTGAGCTTCTTCTACTATATTTTTTGTGTTAAATTTTCTAAATCGTTTTTTTAATTTGATATTCTTTAATTTTTTAATCATTTATAATTTAGTATTTCTTAATCTATGAAAATAAAAAAATATAAAAAGATCAAGAATTTACACAAATGAATGAATATAATATTTTTAGTACAAAATCTTTATATAATTACAATATCATTATTACAAAATTAAGTGCAAATATTAAAAAGAGAAGGATAATTATTTATATGACAAAAAAATTTTAAATTTCACAAGTGAAATTTGAAGAGTTAACATATATACATTAAAATATATTTATAAAATAATAAATTTTTAAATAAATATATAATTGATAATATCACTTGTGGAGTTTAAAAACTAGATAATCTATACAGAGAATAATAATCCAAAAAAAAAACTTCAATATAAAGTTTTCTTTTTTACAATTGTCACAAAGAATTATCATATTTTAAAAATAATCACAAATATATCTAATGCATTTTTCAATATATGTAATCAAATTATCTCTTATTGATTTGAATAACAAAATTTTCACTATTGTCCATGTTGAAAAAATTGTTCATATACTGCCAATAAAATTTTGACTTAAAGATATTTTTTTGAAAAGTAAAAGTTATTTATTTATATTGAAATATGGACTGTCAACAAAGTCCATATTGGAATACACACTTACACAGGAAATTTGCTTCTTACAACCCGAAGGTAAATGGCAAACCTAAAGCAAAGAGGCAAAATACAAATTCTTAAGGGGCTTTTCTATGAACATCTAGTAGGCATGGAATATACTAATCAGATTGTTCTTTGCTTGGAAATCGAAACACCCCTGAAATTGGTCGAACCATCATCAACCATTACTAACCATCATCAGCCATCAACCATCATCAATCATCAGCCATCACAATAATGATTACAAACATGAAACATATCAGCAACTGAGGATAGCAGAAATGAAACAGAGGAGTGGACCGTGATTACATCAAAATGAGGTTGTAAAAGTAAATAAGTATAAAAAACACCGAACTGACCTCCATACGATGAGTAACCACGCTAGAAATTGGTAAAGAACCAGTTTGTCTTTTGCTTTCTTTTCCATTTTTCATCACTTTCCCATTTTTTTACCTTCCTTTCATCTGTCGTTTTCCTATACTTTAGTTCCTATGACAATTTTCCGCATCTTCCAAAAATCGTTGGCCCACCACTGCTAGTTAACTACATAATACCTTAGCCTACCCCCAAATATCCTTTAACATATGATCCTCTGGAGCATTTAAATAAAACAGAAATTTGCAGAGCCAAAAGCTAGACAATCTCCAACCACTAAAACCGCAGTATATCAACTACACAACTAACTTCCGATCCATTCAAACAATTACGAAGACTTTAGCTTACACTTTGCATAGCATGACAGATCAAAGACCAAATCATTTATTTGCCTGGAAACTCTCTCAAAATACTCAAACCCAATTCTGTTAGATTCTTGAAATTAGTCGAGTATGCACCAGAATTATAAAGATCCCCGAAAATGTCAGCTTCTGAGAAACCACAACAGCATACTGAAGTAACAACATCTGAGGACCAACATTGACTTTAAATAACAAAACCATAACAGCATTTCGCTTGATTTCTGCCACCTACATAGAAGAAAATGAAATGCAGCCCTTCGCAAAACAGAGAGATTAAACATAAACCTTGTAGCTATGCAGACACAGCACTCCAACTAGATTGTAAGAGCAACGAGAAAAAACCGTAGAACCAAAATTCAATTCATAGCATATTAAATCATCGACTAGAAATGTCACTCTGAAAACCAAAAGTCTATCCCATTATTCATTTACTGTTCTCGACAAATATTCCTCGCCATGTCTTTTATTTCTGCTTCCATCAGCGTCCTTATAATGTCTTCTTCATCAGCTGTCGCTGAAAGGCCCAACAGTTTAGCCACATCTAGAGTGGCTTGAGCTTCTCTTCTTAGCATCTTGTTCCTGTTTCGGATATCATCATCCGTTATCTCTTCTTCAAAATGGCTCGGCGTGTCTTAGTAATAGTCCAGCATATTGTTTTCCTTTTTCCTTGAAAAACTTGTCTTTTTCCTACTTTTTGGACCCTTTTTTTTAACTGAGATTGCAGTTTCTTACTTGGTTTGTCTTCCATCGATTGTAAAGCTGAAACAGAGGTGAACCTTTTACCCTTTTTGGCTTTCACTGCTGAGGTTTGAATGGCTTCTTCCTGGGTGTCTTCAGGTTCTTGGGACAATTGATCTTCATTTGGGGCAGTGCTTGTTTAGTCAAATTGAACCAAACATAGTGCCCTGTTTCCTTCATTTGGTGTGTCTGATTCTGAGGCTAAGACTAGACCTGCTATCAGGTTTTGATCATTCTGTGAGGAAGCCAACTCTTTTGCATCGAACATTGTTATCTTAGCCCTCAATATGTCATCAACGTACTTCCGTTCAAAATTCCCTCCATATATTTTGTCTCTGTTCAAAGCAGTCACCATTTGATCGTACACTTGCTGACATCTCTTCTCGGAAGAAGCAGCTTCACCACTTTCCAATGGCGTTTCATAATCATTTTCCTGTTGCAAGATTTAATTTTTCTTCAGATCAGAATCATTTGCTTGAACAGTGATCACCACCGGATTTGAAATGTTTGTTGAGGCGGGAAGATTTGAGTTTCTTCCTTGAACAGTGCTTAGAATCTGGTTCAATCTGGTTTCATGGTGATTTTCTACCTCTAAATTTATGGAAAAATTGACATCATTTACCTTGAGTTTCATTGAATTCTTAACTGGTGATTTTTTGTTTAAAACTACTAGGATTCTAGCAAAATCTAGACACTGCTTGTTAATAGAGTACTTATCGGCAAGTATGAACTTGCCCACGTGGTTGCCGATCTGCTTGAATGTATCTTCGTTCCATGCATACAAAGGCATTCCATTAATTCTGATCCATGAAAGCCTCTTCTCGCTAATTAGATCTTTATTCCATGGCTTTAACCAAAAGAACCATTCTTCAATCCACGATTTTTCGTCCACTAGCAAGTTCAGCATTGTTTCTTTTCTTTCAAAGTTGATCAAGAACCAGCTGCCACCCATTGGAGTTATTGAATGAGGTGGATACTCTTCCGTGTGCATGCGTTGCTGAAGTGCCTGAATGGCAAGGAGGGAATGAACTGATGCCACAACCGAAGCTTCGAGCCATTTCAGATCTTGAATAGCAATCTCTATCACATCCTGTTCACCATTTGAAACGGTTTGGTCACCACCAGTTTTTGTTTGGGCGACCTTCTTGAGGTCATTTGTAGCATTCCTTTTGAAATTCGTTTCACCTAAAGGGTATCGATCGTCACTTTGCCTCTGTGAAAAATCATTTGATGAAGGGACAACCCGTCTCCAGTACATTGCGTTTCCATTGAATCTAGCAAAGTTTACATCTAGCCGATCATTTAGGAGCCAAGCACCGTTTAGCCTCTCTACTGCATTGTTAGCTTCATTCCAAGTTGAAAATCTTACGAAACCATATCTCCTTCCTGATCTGCTTCTCTTTTGTGGAATAAAAGCCTCTGTTACACTTCCATGGTGTTGGAAGATCCGTTTAAGCCATCTCCCATGGATATTAGGTGGGATGTTGTTTACAAAAACAGAGTAAGTTTGGAAAGCCATGGCAAGTTTCAATTGTAAGGTCTTCCACAACTTGAAACCCTTAAAGTTGATAGTTGTGGGGTGGAGGAGATCGTGTCAAAGAATTATGACATGCTTTTTGACTTAAAGATATTAAGGAGATCTTGAAACTTTTTCAAGTTTAAATCTTATCATGTATGAGTTTGGTTCAAATTTCTATTGGATTCATCGATCTTATATATATGTTTGTTTGTTGTTTGGTTGGTAATTTATTGATTTCTTATTTGTAATATTAGAAGATTATTGTAATTTTTTTTACTCATAATTTCATAAAAACTAAGTATATATTGACCCCAAATTAATTTTTTTTGTTCATAGGAGGAATAAGGGAAGAGTGGAGAATCAAATTTTGAACCTAATCTCTCTTAAGAAGGGATAATAATTATTATGCCAAATCTTAGTTGTTATTATATTAATCAACAATCAAAAATTAGAGGTACAAATGGAGAGAGAGAGAGCTAGAGAGAGAAAGAGAGAGCGAGAGAGTAACGTTCATGGACGGGATTATGGAAGAGTTTCTGCAGCAGATTATGGTTCTTCTTCGCGCTGGAACAGAGAGATGGATATTTGGAGGAGGAAGCTTATTACAGTTTATGTGGGAAACATAAACCCTCAAGGAAGAGAGGCTGAGTTAAGAGATCTACTCATGCAATACGGTAGGGTTGTTGACTTTTACATCCCACTGAACTGGACGAATCGTAAAAACAAATTTGGTTTCTTTAGATTTAAAGATTTGCGTGAGGCGTTGTCCGTTATCAGAGTGCTTGACGGTAGGATTTGGAACAATTGGAGGCTCAAGGTTAATCTTGCAAAGTATGAATGGAACAGGAGAAATGAATACAAAGAGAAAAAAGCCAACTCAGAGGATCGAATGAATTTTAACAGAAATTTGAGGGGTCACCAGGCGACTGTTAGAAAGGCTTCAGATCGAACTGGGATGATTACTCGTAGAGCTAACGACAATGATACTGCTACCTATGCAGAAGTAGTCAGGAAGAATATCTCCGACCTTAAAGAAAAGGAGGAAGACCTTAAAGTGATTAAGGATAAGACAGATCAGTCTGCAAATCGCACGGAGACAATAAAAATCGAAGACGAAGAAGTGGATACGCAGTGGCTTGAAAAATCGGCGGTGGCTAGTGTTAAAAACCCTCATGCTATCCAGTCGCTTCACCACCGTTTTTCACAGGAAGGTATAATGGACTTCTCTATAACCTTAATGGGAGGAAGCTGGGTTCTCCTCTCGTTTAGATCAAAGGAGGAGATGAATGGTATGCTTGAGGATGGAAAAGTGTGGTTGAGTGAATGGTTTCACTGGGTCAAACCATGGTGTCCTGATCTGATAAGCGATGAAAGATTCGTCTGGATCAAGATTGACAATCTTCCATTACACGCATGGAACCATTCTGTTTTCAAGAAAATCGGTGACAGCTGGGGAGAGTTCATAACGGTAGACGACAGTACAAGGAGGAAAAAACGACTAGACTTGGCGAGAGTTCTTTCATTAGTCAGTAAAGATATTTCAATTCCAAGGTCCGTTTCAATCTTTTTGTATGGGAAGTCTTTTCCAATTGATCTGTGGATTGAAGAGGGGCCAGATTTTTTCTGGAATCAATATGTTAAAACTGTTAACAAGCCAAGCCCCGTCCGTTCCACTTCGTCCGATTTATCCTCTTCCGAAGATCAAGCACTCTTGCCATCCCATGCTTCTGGAGACGAAGATGAACAGTGTCTAGCCATGGATGAAATTGACGGTGAACATGAAGAGTCACCTGCAGTGGCAAAAATTATGAGCAGACATGTTTTTAATGAGTTGCAATTAGAACGAGGAGAATTGTCAGGTGAAAATGACTCTCAGCCACCAAGGAGTAAAGCTCACCACTTCCAAGAGAATGCAATCGAGACAGAGTATTTACCTAGAAAGATGCCTGATGACGTCGCGCCAGAAAATTTTCTTTCTGCAACTGACGAAGCTCTTTGGGCTGAGGCTAGAGGTTCTCCCCAAAATGGCCCACCCAGTCAATAACCATTACTTGAGTTAGGCTCTCCTGAGAATGTTAATGGGCTCATCCGGGAGGTTGAATCTAGGAGTGAGAAAAGTGAAGACAGCAGCCCAATCAACTTAGGTGTTTCTGGACCTGATCATTCAACACCTGAATTTGTTAATGATGTGAACTCTGAACAACAGCGAGCAGCCTCTGTCTTTGCAGGTAAAACCAAGAAAGGAAAGAAATCTAGAAAGTTTGTCTCAATGGCTACCAATGAGATTTTCTGTCCGGAATCATCCAAAGCAGTGGGTGATGAATTCATTCAAAAGGCCCCTCAAACAAGAAAGTTAGCCAGTAAAGCCAAAAAGAGAGAATTATTGAAGACCCAAATTCTAGAAGAGGCAAGTCTAACAGATGAAGACATAATGAATCGCAACAGAGTTATTAGATCTGAAATTAAAGAAACAATGGAAGTGGCACAATTATTAGGCTTATCTACAAAAGTGGCGGAAGAAGAAGTTTTTCAAAGACTTGCTGAGCTGGAAAGAGAAGAAAGGTGCGTTGAAGAATTTTTGTAATGTTTCTTGTTGTTTTTTTGTTGGGGTTGGAGCATTGAAAAATGAAGATTATATCATACAACATAAGAGGACTTGGATCGAAGGGGAAAAGGAACTCTTTGAAAAGGTTTTTGAATAAGGAAAAACCCAGTATGATTTTCATTCAAGAATCAAAGCTGGAAAATGTCTCGGACAGGATTATTAAACAACTTTGGGGAGTCCATGACTTAAACTATGTTCACAAGGATGCAGTGGGTTCAGCGGGAGGTCTCATTTGTTTGTGGCCGAAGGGTGCTTTCACTTTATCATGTTCTGTGGTTAGTGACAGATATATCTGGCTCCAAGGGAAATTTCAAAATTATTCAGTGGAGCTTAACTTAGTCAATATTTATGCCCCAAATAATGTCAGTGACAGGAGAAGTTTTTGGGAGGAAATCATAGCTCTAAAAAACACTGACCCAGGTTTATGGATTCTCGCAGGAGATTTTAACGCTGTACTCAACGAAGAAGAAAGGTTTGGTATATCTGACAACTCAAGATCTCAGCTTGATTTTATTGATTTCCTTCATTGCTCTGAACTCATTGATCTACCTTTGATCGGAAGAAAATTCACCTGGCAGTCCAAAGGTAAGATGAGCAGGCTGGACAGATTCCTGATTACTCCTAATTGGTTGTCTGTTTTTTCAAAGATTAATCAGTGGGCTTTAGAAAGTTCACTTTCAGATCATGCTGCCATCTGTTTGGGTCTGGATGTTGAAGATTGGGGGCCAAAACCATTCAAAGTTTTCAACCATTGGCTGGACGACAAGGAATTCAACGATATGGTAGAAAAGAATTGGAATTCTTATCAAGTAAAAGGTTTTGCTAGATTTAGACTTCTGCAAAAGTTTAAAATGTTGAAAGCTGACATCAGAAAGTGGAAAGGCTACCAAAAGGGTGGTGTTTCGGATAGTATTGAAACTTTAAACAAAGAAATTTCTGAATTGGAAAAAGTTTATGAGTCAAACCCTGGGGATGCAGATGCCTTTGACCTCATATGTTCAAAGAAAAGAAATATGTGGCAGCTCCAACAAATTGAAGAAAGATCTTGGAGACAGAAAGCCAGACTTAAATGGATTCAAGAAGGCGATAAAAACTCGAAGTTTTTCCATTGTATTGCAAATAGCAGGTGGAGAAACAACTTCTTGGGCCACATTACTCTCAGAGGCAAACAACTTCACTCTCCTAAAGAAATTAGGAATGCTGTGGAATCCTATTTCAGAGAGCAATTCAAGGTGGACCCAGCCCCTCTTTTCAGTTTTTGTTATTCTGATTTTAGAAAACTGAATGAGCACCAAAGCAAGGATCTTGAAGTTCCTTTCTCGATGGAAGAAATTTTCGAAGCAGTCAATGGGTGTGATGGGGACAAATCTCCTGGCCCTGATGGATTCAACTTTTTGTTCATTAAAAAGAATTGGGCATTGATTAAGTATGATATTTCTGAATTCTTCCAGGACTTTTACAACAATAGCAAGATGTCGAAAGGCATAAATAGCTCTTTCATTGCTTTAATTGCAAAAAAGCAATGTGCTGAATCTCTAAAGGACTTTCGTCCAATTTCACTTATTGGTTGCATATACAAAATTCTTGCAAAGGTTCTTGCAAATAGACTTAAGAAGGTGATGAATTTGCTTATCAGCCAAACTCAATTAGCTTTTGTGGAAGGGAGACGAATAATGGACAGCTGTCTTATTGCAAATGAGATTATTGGCTCTATGAAAAAGTCCAAGAATGGTGGCCTTGTGCTCAAACTCGATTTTGAGAAAGCTTTCGACAGGGTCAACTGGTCCTTTCTCCTCGAGATTATGAGCTTCATGGGTTTTGGTCAAAGATGGATTTCATGGATTCAATGTTGTATATCTACAGCTTCAGTTTCAGTTATGATAAATGGATCTCCCTCTTGTCCAATCAAGACCTTTAGAGGTATTCGTCAAGGAGACCCCTTCTCTCCTTTTTTATTCATTATGATCACTGAAGGATTGAGTGTGCTTCTATCAAAAGCCTCCTCAATAGGATTACTCTCTGGCACTTTAGTTGGAAAGGAAAATTTTAAAATCTCTCATCTGCAATTTGCTGACAACACAATGATTTTTGTCAGGCTGATGTGAACCAACTTTTAGCTATTAAAAGAATCCTCAGGTGCTTCCAAGCGTCCTCTGGGCTGAAGGTTAACTGTCAAAAAACATCACTGTTTGGGGTTAAAGTGGATCAAAGTAAAATTGATGATTGTGCTGCAGGAATTAATTGTAAAGTGCGATCTCTCCCCTGCACTTATCTTGGTCTTCCTCTTGGTTCGAATCCAAGATCTTTGTCTACATGGCAGCCGATGATCAATGCTTTTAAAAGTAAACTTAATCTTTGGAAGGGCAAACTCCTCTCTACTGCAGGAAGATTGGCACTCATCAAGTCCACTTTGGCAAATCTTCCTATATACTATTTGTCTTTGTTTAAAATCCCAAGTGGCGTAAAGCAGCAACTTATCTGTAAAAGCAAGAAAAATGGGGGATGGGGTGTCATTAACATTTCCACTTGCAATCAAGCTCTTCTGTTGAAATGGCCGTGGAGGTTTAGCAAGGAAAATCAAGCTTTATGGAAGGAAGTGATTTGCAATAAGTACCATATCCCTGCAAATGAACTCTGGCCTTCTCCTCGTCCATTTAGAACTCTCTCAAGAGTATGGAGTGATATTCAAAATAATTGGCAGAGAGGGGATTTAGCTAACTTTATTTTGTCTAGTTTTTTTTCATGTGCAGGAAACGGTGCCAAGATTAAATTTTGGACCGACAATTGGATTCAAGGTATTTCATTAAAAAATGCTTTTGGAAGAATTTTTGCCTTGGCTGTTCTCAAAGATGGTTCCTTAAAAGATTATGGTTACTGGAATGGCTCAAAATGGGTTTGGGATATCAAACTAAGGAGGAACCCCTTCGACCGGGAACAAGAATCATGGAACAACCTTCAGAATCTTCTCATGTCTGTCATCATCATACCAGAAAAGCCTGACAGATTGGTTTGGGTTCATTCTTCAAATGGAAATTTTAGCTCTAAATCTTTTAGGAAGGAAGTTGAAAACTCTATGGAGCCCGAGCCTCCCATTGAAAGTTTGATTTGGAAAGGATTAACTCCCTCCAAAGTGGAGCTATTTTGTTGGAATGCTATTCGAGGTTCAATTCCAGTTATTGATGTTCTTTAAAACAGGAGATGTCTCACCAACCAGGAAAATAAATGTGCATTTTGCAAAGAAAGGGAAACTGTTGATCATCTTTTACTTCTCTGTAATTTTGCTTGGAAGATTTGGTGTTGGATCATTAGAAGATGGAATCTGCAGTGGGTTACCCCGAGTAGTTTTAAATCTCTGTTTTTAGGTTGGAATAACCTTATTTCTAACAGAAGTCAGCAAAGTATTTGGAGTACTATCTTCTATGCAGTCACGTGGTCAATATGGTTATCGAGGAATGAATTGATCTTCAACAAACAAGAGAGTAGCTTTGATCAAGTTTGCAATTTAATATCTGTTAGAATTTGCTGGTGGCGGAAGGCAAAGTACCCCAATCTTGACATGTTGTCTCTCATTACCAACATCCAAGATATTTTCATCACACCACCAATAAAGAAAACGAGATCTGGCATAGAATGGACTCCTCCTCACCAAGGTGCTTGGAAGATTAACATTGATGGTTCTGCTTTTGGGAAACCGGGACCTGCTGGTATTGGTGGAGTTATTCGTAATAATAAAGGGCATGTTCTTATGATCTTTTCAAAAAATATTGGGATAGCGGACTCAAATATGGCTGAATTATGTGCTGTCATTGAAGCTATGTCCATCATCATTGAAGCAAAGATTTCACCACTTCCTCAATTGATTTTTGAAAGTGATTCAAAAGTGGTTATCTCTTGGATTAAGAAGATCTCGAACAGTCCATGGAGATATAACAACTTATTCAACAGATTTAGGAACCTCTCGCTTCAATTGGGAAATATTTTGTTTGTTCATACTCTTAGAGAGGCAAACTTTTTTGCTGATTCTCTAGCTAAAGCTGGGGCTTTTAGAAACTCTGACTTGATTGCTTGAATGTAATCTTATTTATTAATAAATCTTAAATTTTCAAAAAAAAAAAAGGTCAAATGACTCCAAATTAATTTATTATATTAAATATTAAATATTAATTTTTAAGTTTTATTTCAGTGGGGTTAGTTTATCATAAATTTTATTTTTCTTGGGACCAATTTATGATTTTTCCTTCAATGCACTAATATATGGTAAGAATATTATAAATTTCGATGGGATCATTTGACCCACCATTATAACGTGGCTACGCCACTGGGTTACTATGTCATTTGATTTTACCTTTTGCAATTTAGAGTTTTTAGATTTTAGTTTAAGGATAAGTTCCAAATCCTTGTCCTTTTCATCCACTTATTATTAATTGATTTTAGATTTGACACTTGACATGGTATTGAAATCCAAGTTCTATTTTATAATTTCTATCTGTTATATCTTTCAAGTTTGTCACGTGATGAACACACACTAGAGTGGTGTTATCCACGTGTAATAAGTATTGGGTCTTTATACTTTTATTCAAGTTGAAGTTGGTTTTAAGACGGATACTTAACATAATAATCGAGAAAGATCTCATTCTTATCGCATCTATTTATACTTAATTTATTAGTAATTTCTTAAAGACCATTGAATCTTAGATGAATGTCACTGTAAGGATAATGACAGGAAAACACAGTCAACTTTGCATTAGGTTCTTTCTTGTTTCATGCCAGTTGGGATAAGGCATTTCCCTTAACATTGCCTCTGGACTTTATATCTGATATGGAGAGGAGGCTTCATAAATACTTGAGTTTGAATTTTTCCGTTATACTTTCAAATTTTGATTGGTCATGGTGAAAATGCCCAAAGAAAAAGCAATTGGGGCTATATATATGCTTCTTTCCTGTGCCTGACGAGTATGCTTGATGTCCTAAATATACAATATTCTTTTTTTTTATAAGCAAAGAATTTTATTAACGATAAAAGGTTGGATCTAGAAAAATAAGTATTTTCCTTAAAGACATAGCAAAGGATACAGCAAAGTGACACGACACACAGGACGTATAAAAAACAGACAGGGCATAAGTAGCTGTATATCTAGCCACTTGATTCAAGAACAATCATCCTGCAAAATGAAACTGTCCCTGGGAAGTGTTTGCTTTTGCTAGAGGTATTCACCTTCCAAAACACAAATATGGGAAAAGATGATAGCCCCCTCCTGGTCCAACTTCACCACGTCACGAGGCCAACCATCAAAAACCACACATCATGTCAGCATCAAATTTGTCACGCGATAAGCTCTTCTCTCTCCAATTACACGTGATGAATATTTGTTAAAGTGGTGATATCCACGTATGGTAAATATTGAGTTTATGTAGTCTCATATTTAAATTGATTTTTGTTTTAGGATGGATACTTAACATAAAAATTGAGAGATGGACCTCATTATTAAGTTCGTAATTTTTCGATTTGATATCCTATTTCATCTGAGTATATGCTTAAAATACAATAATTTTGGGATCTTTCTTGTTTTATGTCAATTGGAATTATTGATTTCTTTTAGATGATTCAGATTCATCACTTAATTGTATAATCAAAATGGATTACTACTTTTGTAAGCCTTTGAAAGGGGAAAAAGCATTTTGATAAGTAAATGCATAGGACTTGAACTGGATGGTGGCAAGAACACAAACAAACCCACAAAAGCTGACGAAAAAAAATAGAATTAGAGCACAACTGGCTTGATCCTCCTAGGAAGTTCATCATTTATGAAAGAAAAGACAAGCTTTTACTCCAGATTCTCAGGCTCTGAGGTCTTCAGATATGAAGTTTATTCAAAGTTTCCTATAATTCCATCGACAGTAGAATTTTTATTTACTTTAAATTTTAGTGCATACTAAATTTTTATTCTCAAATATTAAAATTATTATTTATTTATTCATTTATTTATTATTTTGAATCTTGAAGAAGAAATCCTTGATATTTAAAATTATTTCTCTAAATTTTCCAACACTTTAAGTATGATTTCTCACATAAGAATTTGTCAAATTTTGCACTCTAATGCAAAATTTGAAAGTTCCATTGTCGGTCGGATTTTTCTAATTCAAAGTCCTAAAATTTTATAAAGATTTATTCTAAATTTGTGGTTTCTATTATTATTATTATTATTAGAAAAACCTTTAAAATTTTCTTCATATTTCCCAACACTTTGATTGAATATGAGAAAATCTTATAATCTTAATCTCTATGATATTTACACACTTGCAATATCATAAAGTTTTATCACTGAATAAGCTTTTATCTAATTAAACAATGTTATAATTTGCCACTTACTCATTTATATTGACTAAACTATATTTTCTTTAAAATCCTTTATAGATTAATATTTAACTTATTTATACTTTATTTGTGTTTATTCAAATAAATATTTTCTATTTATTTTTTTAGATATTTATTTTTATATTTTATTATCATTATTGTTTTTGAAATAAATCGAAATTTCTCTGTTACAATTGTTTATATCCCTTAACACTTTGATTGAATATAGAGAATTTTATTATCTAGAAATGTCTAAGAAATTTATACACTTGTAATTCATTAGAATTTCATCGTTGAACGAAATTTGATTTATCAAAATTTTATTTAATGTAATTGTTAACATTTTCTTGTTCAGTTTTTAAAGAAAAACATAAATATGATTTTCAATAAAAATTTAATTATTTCATAATCTCTTAGTTCAAATTTAGCCATTTAATTTATTAATAATGAAATTTTTTTAATTTAATATTTTAAATTTGAATTTATTTTAATTTAAACAAATTATGTTTAATTCAAAAATCCTAATTTTTAAGTATCTCTTAGTTTACAATTTCAATTTTAAACTAATTATCTAATGTAATTATCTATCAATTCTAATTCAAAATTTTAGTTTCATTTAAATTCCTAATTCTTAATTTTAATTTTATTCTTAATTTTTTTATCCCAAAAAATAAATAATTAATATCAATGTTGTAACGACCATTTATACCGAAAATACGAACCAAATTTTTTCTTTTTCACTTACTTGGTTGGGTTATACGTAATGTCACTAATCAATTCTTAGGCTAACTTTATATTAGCTAAGTCAATATCCTTTAATTACCTTAGGTCCCAGTCAAATTCTCTCATTAAGCATGCATTTATAATTTCAAATCATTCTAATTGACTAAATATATCTCCACCCAAGTTGCATGCATTGTTATAAACCATAAATATATCTTATACTTCCTTTAATTACATCCATTGTCGTAACAGTTTCGCGCTTGACGAATTTGAAAAACATTTAAAAAACAAGGGGAGTCGCCACCAATCTTTTTTGACTAGGTGTGATTGGCCACCTAAAAATATTTATCTTTTTAACAAAATTTCAAAATTAATTAAGTTTTATTAAAAAGACAATTTTTGGTCTGCGAAAACAAAATCGGATTTGGCAGTACGATTATGCGTGGAGAAGGATTAGCACCCTCATGACTTCCGTTAAAGAACGGTACCATAATAATCATGTGTTATCCTTTGATTCGACCCTATAAAAAGCCTTGAACCTAAACTCAACCTCTTTATTTTTTGTTTGGCTATATTCTTAATGATTCCCGAAAGGGGATGTATGGGTTTTCTTTGTGACTTTTGCTTATTTTCTTTTTGTTTTTCTTTTCGAGGTGCTTGGGCTAAGTTAAAATGATGGTAGCTTGGATAAGTTAACTATAGCAGAGTGAGAAGGGAATGGCACGGTGGTGTGAGTGAGCGATGGAGAGGTAGTGCGGATGCTGGCTTTTGAGTGGGATCGCATTGTGTACTGATTGGGGTTGAAGTTTGCTGTTGATTCGGGTGATGAATCAGGTCTCAGGACGAAAAGTGTTTTGGTGGTCAATGACTGAGTGTGTGGGCTTGTGGAGGATGGAGGTGGCCGAATGGTTGGAGGGTGGTGATTTGGGTGGTGGTCTACGGTGGTTTTCGGGTTTGAATGTGGGAGCAGTGGGTGGTGGTACTGAGTCTGGTAGAGGTGGTTGAGGCAAGACAGTGTTGAAGAGAAAGAAGAAAAGAGCAATGGCCGACCCCTTTTTTACAGTAGGACAAGTTGAGTTTTAATCTGATTTGCATCCATCGTTTTATCCGCCCCTAGTTTTTCAATCCACAGGATTTTTATCAGCCTGATTCACGAGTTACAAGAGAGGGTGGCAGGAGTTGCTGGCACCAACTTTTCCTTTTTTTTGTTTTTATATTTTTTTTCTTTTTTGTTATTTTTGTTTATTATTTTTTTTGTGTCTTTTTATTTTTTTTGTTTGTTTTTTTATATTTATTACATTTATATTTAATCAGATTACAAAAAAAAATCCATTTGGATTTGGGCTTTTAAGCCTACATATTTTATTGAATTTTGCATTGGACCTAATCAATTAAGCCCAAATTTAAAATTAATAAATATGAAATTAAATTCAACCACTTATCCATTGAATTCTAAAATGAATTTAATCGAGCTCAATAACAAAAATGTCTAGCAAATTTAACGAACTTCAAACCTCGATTATTACCGAATTTACCATAATAAAACTTACGAATCCGGACAAAATTAGGTGTTTACAGCTGCCCCCTTTTGCTCATTGCTGAGAATCAGGAATAGAACAAAGACAACAGACACTAATTTTATCCGGCTTATGACCTAATCTCTTTCTTTTTTTTTTTTGCATTTTCTTAAAAAGATGCTCTTCCTACCATAAAGGCATCGAAACTTTAAAACCCTTCCTGAAATGTGCTCCTCTTGCAACAGAGGCATTGAAACTTTAAAATCCTTATGAAATGTGCTCCTCTTGCAATAGAGGCATTGAAACTTTAAAATCCTTCTAAAATGTGCTCCTCTTGCAGCAGAGGCGATGAAACTTTAAATTCTTTTTTTTTAATTTAACCCTTTTTTTAATTTTTTTTAAATGTGCTCATCTTGTAGCAGAGGCGATGAACTTTAAATTTCTTTCTTGAAAAAGCTCCTCTTGTAGCAGAGGCAATGAAACTTTAAATTTTTTCTTCTGAAGTGTGCTCCTCTTGCAGCAAAGGCAATGAAACTTTAAATATTTTTTTTTTCTGAAATGTGCTCCTCTTGCAACAGAGGCAATGACACTTTAAATTCCTTCCTGGAGTGTGCTCCTCTTATAGCAGAGGCATGAGACTTTAAAGTTTTTTTGGAAAAGCGCTGCTCTTACAACAGAGGCATGAAGCTTTAAAATCCTTCTGAAATGTACTCCTCCTTGAAAGATTTCACATTTGAAGATCTAGGAATTCACATATAGAAAATTTTGTCTTAGGAATTCACATCCGAGTGTTTGTTTCGGGAATTCACATCCGAAAAATTTGTTCGGGAATTCACATCCGAAATTCCATTTCATGGATTCATACCTGAAAGTCCAGGTATTCACGTTTGGATAATTTGTTTCGGGATTTCACGTCCGAACTTCCAAGAATTTGAAGGAAACCGAAACAAACATGCAGCGGAATTTAAATCAGTCGACCTCCACCAGGATCGATTCGGAGAGTTGCCTAATTAGGGTTTCGAGATTTTACCTGACGTTTTCTCTTGTTTCTGTCGTTGGTCGAGTCACAAGCAACAACCTTTCGTTCCTGCCTCTAAGGTATCCACACGAACGGATCTCACGACTCTTGAACGTCTCACGATCAGAAGCCTTAAGGAGTGTTTTTGATTCTTTATAACCGAACTGCTAGCTTCGATTAAAAGAATACTTTTCTGTTTTTCTAATTGTTATTGTACGGCTATGTTTCAGAAAACATCATTTATAGGCAGTAAATTTTATCCTAAAATTTACTGCCAAACAGAACTCTAATCCTACTTAGAATAGGATTAGTTATATCCCTAATCCAATTCAGAATAGGATTAGTTATATCCTTAATCCAATTCAGAATAGGATTAATTAAGCTCCTCATTGATCCGTTCTAAGTGTGCGACCCATTAGGTTCTCAAAACAATGGCAATGACAAAATTGTCACAGGCAATGAGCGGTATCTAGCAACACATCATTGCTACCTATGTAACGAGAATGTCAATGACTCGACATAACCTAACTCGTGATAGATGTTACCGTGTAGTCTAATCCCTTTATCCTTTGATGTCTTGATTAGACACAAGTCATGGAATGTGTCACACTTGTATAGTCTAATCAGCGTTTCTTGATTCCTGAGTAGACTAATTAAACAAATAAAATCAATATCTCATATTGACTTATTCAAGCACGGCCATGCATTTCTTAGTCTCACTCTATCAAAGGGCCCAAGACATCACTCTTGTTATATAAGAGGGATAAATTCTATCTTGATCACTCAACATCCCTCTACATAGATCAAGGCATACCCAATTACTACCTTTATAGTCCATCCTGTTACGAATGACATCTAGCAGCATTAAAGTATGCAATTCTCTATGTTGGGATCTCTGATGATCTCAAGTCAAAGGATCACATACACCATCATCACTATGAGAATCGCTTATGACACTCATATAACAATCCATGTAGCGTTCTCACGGAGGGTCGATCTAGTACATAGTTCTCTAACATGTACCTATGTGATGACTTGATATCCTATATCCATGACAATGGTCATCAGTCAACCACATACTAGTCTTATCGTATCATTGTTATCCTTGTTCACAATAATACTTGACTAGGAATATTTTAAGAATAGTGTGTTATTACTATTCTAAGGACATTATCATATAAGATTACATTACGCAGTTATAAAACAAATATAATAATGAACTATAATAAATAAAATGTCATGATACATAAATAATGCCAAAGTCAATCATCTAATGAATGGTTCTAAGGGCATAATCCAACAGAATTCTCATCTGGATAATTTATATCGGGAATTTCTCGTCTGAAAATCTCATTTATCTCGTTCTAACATTGATGCATTTAATCTTATCTAGAACTTTTTTTGAAGAGCTTCAATTCAAATTTAAACTTTCAAGAATTCTCTCTCTTTTTTTTTCTTTTTCTTTCTTTTTTTTCTCTTTTTTCTTTCTTTCTTTTTTTTTTTTCTTTTTTCCTTTTTTTTCTGAACTTAGACTTAAATCGGGAATTCACTTCCAATAATTTAAGGATTCTCGTTTAGAAAATTTCTATTTCGGGAATTCACATTCGAAAATCTCGAAATTCACTTCTAGAAAATTTCATTTCGGGAATTCACATCCGAAGGTTCTATTTCGGGGATTCACATCCGAATATCTAAAATTTCATTTTGGGAATTCGCATCCAAAGGTTCTGTTTCGAGGATTCACATCCGAAAGCTCCAGGAATTCACTTCTAGAAATTTGTTCGGGAATCCACATCCGAAGATTTGATTCGGAGATTCACATCCAAAAATTTGACTTGGGGATTCACACCTAAAAATTTAACTTGAGGATTCGCATCCGAACTTTTGAAATTTTGATTTGGAGTTCACATCCAAAAATTTGATTCGGAGATTCGCATCCAAAATTTTAACTTGGAGATTCACATCCAAACTTTTGAAATTTTGGTTTGGAGATTCACATCCAAAAATTTGATTCGGAGATTCGCATCCGAAATTTTAACTTGGAGATTCACATCCAAAAATTTGACTTAGGGATTCACACATAAAATTTTGACTTGGGGATGCACACCCAAAATTTTAATTTAGAGATTCACATCCGAAATTTTGAAATTTTGATTTGGAGATTCAAATTCAAAGATTTGATTCGGAGATTCACATCCGAAATTTTACTTAAAATTCAGAGATTCAAACTTGAAATTTTGATTTGGAGATTCACATCTAAAATCTTAACTTGGAGATTCACATCCGAAAAGTTTGACTTGGAGATTCACATCCCGTATTGATTCGGAGCTTCACATCCGAAAATTGAAATTTTGATTTGGAGATTCACATCCAAAGATTTGATTCAAAGATTCACATCCGAAATTTTAACTTGAAATTCAGAGATTCACACCTGAAATTTTGACTTGAAGATTCACATCCAAAACTTTAACTTAGAGATTCACACCCAAAAACTTTGACTTGGAGATTCTCATCCCGTATTGATTCGGAGATTCACATCCGAAAATTGAAATTTTGATTTGGAGATTCACATCCCAAGATTTGATTTGGAGATTCACATCCGAAATTTTATCTAAGAATTCAGAGATTCACACCTGAAATTTTGATTTGGAGATTCACATCCAAAGATTTGATTCGGAGATTCACATCCGAAATTTTATCTAAGAATTCAGAGATTCACACTTGAAATTTTGATTTGGAGATTCACATCGAAAAATTTAGCTTAGAGATTGACATTTGAAATTTTGTTCGAAAATTTTCATCACATAATGTGCCGACTTCGCTGGGCTTAATACCACACAACGGTGCCAACTACATCGGGCTTAAACCTCATCTAGGTGCCAGCTACATTAGGCTTAAATATCTCATTTCCTAAGGTGCCAGCATTACTGGGCTTAAACTTTCAACGGTGCCAACTACGTTGGGCTTAAAAATTTCATCTCATAATGTGCTGATTTCGCCAGCTTAATACCACACAATGGTGCCAACTACATCGGGCTTAAACCTCATTTAAGTGCCAGCTATGTTGGGCTTAAATTCTCTTCTAGAGTACCAACTTCACTGGGCTTAGAATTTTATCCAATATCAAGATTGCAATTATTTTTTTTGAAGATTCTTGATTTTGCAGTTTCCTTTATCAATTCTTTACTATCTCATCTCAATTTTTTTTCGAATTCTCAAAGTTTTGAAACTTTCCATTTTATCTCTCATATTCTCAAAATTCCATTAAACTCATCTCATTTTCTCTTTTTTGTTTGACTTTTGTTCTTTTAGCTTTTTCTTTCCTTTTGTTCTATAAAAAAAGTATCTCTTTCTTTCTTTTGCTTTTCAGGCTACATCTTTATATTTTTGTCATTTTCAAAAAGAAACTTGTTTATTACTTCTTTTCTCTTCTCTTTCACACAAACTTTTCTTTTCCTTTTTCAATTTTCATTTTCTTTTCTCATTCACAAAACTCCTATCTTCTTTTTTTTTCAATGTTTGGCAGATGCAATGATCACTGGTGCAAATGCAATATCCACAATGCCAATGCAAATTTCTTTATCATTGATGTTAATGAATAGCCAACTATTATGATGCAAATACAAACAACTTTATTATGATGCAAATGCAAATGAATTCTATCAAGATACAAATGCATATGTTTCATGCAAATGTGCATTGTAAAGATGCAAATGTAATTATCCAAAATTTCTTTTGATTTTCAAAACTTTTTCATTTCCAATTTTTGATCTTACCCTAAAATATTTGTCTCATCACTTGAAGCCGTTGTTTACCTGTGCAATAAAGGTTGCCCCCAGACAATTATTACATTTTCATTTACAATTACATTTTGAAATGCCATAAGAATTCATTTTACAATCAAAATTTTTTGTCTAACAAGAATTGCCTGAAACGGCACAAGAAATTCTTTGCCCCACAATACTTATCAAATTCCCCTATTTAATCACCAATAAAAAAAATTAGAACAAAATTGGCCCAAATCTCCTTTCCATAAACGATTTTCATTTTGAAAATGTTTATCTAGCCAAAACTTTTTAATTTTACAAGATTGCCTCATACAACAATGATCAAAGAAAGTTAAACACAAATACAACAAAGAATTATGACATTCACTACAAGAAAATTAACTTTCAGCGACAGAAATTTAGCTACGAAATTTTTTCTTCGCTGAAAAAAAGTATTAGCGACGGAATTTATGCTGAAATTAGCGACAGATTAGCGACGAAAATCTGTCGCTAATTAGCGACGAAATATTTTCCGTTGCTAATTCCGTCGCTAATTATGGCGGGGAGGTACTGTTCTATGGCGCCAAATATTACTGACGGAATTAGCGACAGAAATTTCTGTCGCTATATCCAAAACTAGTCACAAGATTTAGCGACGGAATTTTTTTGTCGCTAATCCGTCGCTAAAGCTCAGTAGCGACGAAAAAATTCCGTCGCTAAATACGCATTAAGATATCTAAGAATACATCCATGAAATTAGCGACGGAAAAATTCCGTCTCTAATTTCATGGATGTATTCTTAGCTATATTGCGTGAAAAAATGTGTAAAAATTAGCGACGGAATTTTTCCGTTGCTAATTCCATCGCTAAAGCTTATTAGCGACAAAAAAATTTCGTCACTAATTTTTATGCATATTTTTCAGTTAATCGTGAAAAACCTTTATGAAATTAGCGACAGAATTTTTTCCGTCGCTAATGATTTTTAGCGACGGAATTCGCGACGGAAAAAATTCCGTTGCTAATTTTTATGCATATTTTTCAGTTAAACGTGAAAAATTTTGATGAAATTAGCGACGGAAAAAATTCCATCGCTAATTTTTAGACATGTCCTCGTTGACAACGTGAAAATACTTGATGTATTTGGCATCATTAGCGACGGGACTTAGCGACGGAAAAAATTCCGTCACTAATTTTTAGACATATCCTCGTTGACAATGTGAAAATACTTGGTGAATTTGGCGACGGAATTTTTTTCGTCGCTAATTCCTTCGCTAAAGCTCATTAGCGACGGAAAAAATCCATTGCTGATGCCTTAAATTGAAAAAAATAAAAATAAAAAAATAAATAAATTACTTCATTAAGCATCAGCGACGATTTTTTCTGTCACTAATTCCGTCGCTGATGCTTTTAAGCGACGGAAAATTCCATTGTTGATTGTTTTCAGCGACGGAAAATTCCGTCACTGATTATTTAATATGAAAATTAAAAATTGAAATTAGCGACGGATATTTCCGTCGCTAATTTCGTCGTTAATTCCAATTTTTTGAAATTTTCCCACTTAAGCTGTAGCGGGAAATATTTTGACATAGTATTAGCGATGGAATTTTCGTCGCTAATCCGTCAGTAATTCCGTCGGTAATTCCTTTGTATGCGCGCCAAAGACTTTATATATTCTCTTATTCTCTATTTTCTCTCCTCTTCACTCCTCTCTATCTTCTTTTTTGTCCATCTTTTCGTTTTTTTCTTAGTTTTTCTTCTTTATCCCTCTTTCTTTTTATTTTTTTTCCTTTTTTTGTAAATTTACTCTATTTTTCTTTTATATTTATGTTGTTAATTTTTTTATATGATAAACTTTAATACTTATGTTTTTGTTTTTTGTTTTTTACTTACAGATGATGATGATGATTGTCATAACATATTAAGTTTTGGGAAACCTAATAGCTAGACACAAAACTATGGAGTCGCCACCAACCATTCTAACCTAGGTGTGATTGGTCACCTATTCAAACTAAGGACAAGGCTTGGTCTACGTTAAAAGTTCTAAGTTCGGGAGTACGATTACGTGTGAGGAAGGATTAGCACCCTCACAACGCCCATCCTAAAATGGTACCAAATAATCTAAGGTTATCGTAATTTTGCCTTTTACTTTAATTTCGATATGATTAAATATTGAAAAATCTTTTAAGTCTCCTCCATCAAGCTGGTTGGACAACTTAAAAGTTTTTCTCACCTTAAGAGTATTCAAGTAGGACCAATCGCCTTTCTTGAAGAGGATCCGTCGTCGGATGATTTAAATACATTATGTAAACCCTACTTTGACCTCTACCCATATTTATTATTTTATCTTATTTTATTCCATTGTTATTATTTTTTTATAAATTATTAATTCACATATTTTATATATTTAAATAAACATGAATTATTTGATATTGAAAATTCTCTTAAAGACCTTCCATCAAGCTGGTAAGACCTTAAAGAAACTTTCTCACCTTAGGAATTTTTAAAGAAACTACTCAAGCGCAATTCCTTTTAAATTCCATCCTCGGAATAATTGACATCTATTAAAATATTTAATTTAATTTAATTTCTATTTATTTTAATTCTTTTCTAATTTTAATTAATTTGATTTTATTATTTATTATAATGAACTTAATTTTATTTTTCTAATTTAAATTTTTTATCGATTTATTAAATATTGGAAATATCCCCTTAGATCTTCCATCAAGCTGGTAAGACCTAAAAGAAACATCCTCAGCTCAAGATATCTAAAAGCACTACTCGAGCGCAGTCCCTTTAGAATTCCATCGTCGGAATATTTGTAGTTATATTATTTTATTCTATTTTATTTCTAAATATATTAACTTCTATGACTCTTAATTCCCAATTTGACTATTTATTCTTTTAATTAATTCTTATTTCAATTTTTAATAAATTTGAGTTTTAAATATTGGAAATTCTTTTTAAATCTTCCATAAAGCTGGTAAAACTTAAGAAGAACCTCATCACCTCAAGATATCTAAAAGTACTACTCAAGCGCAGTACCTTTAAAATTCCATTGTCGAATAATTTTTGCACATTCTCTTAATTTAATTAATATTTTATTTATTCTAATTTTTTGTATCAAATCTTCCTATTTTATCTTCTATTTTCTTTAGATTTATTTTTTGTTTTAAAGAATTTTCACTATAATCTCTTAAAGGGATCATAAAAAAAAAATAAATTTGACAAGACTTCAATCATATTAATATCTCAGTTCAATCATGTCATGCTAATAATTTATTCATATTATACAAATCAATTATACTGACCCTAATTTATTAACTCAGATCATGCCAATATCATACAAATCATATCGTGCCCACATAAACTAAATCAATTAATTTAAGCATATTAAAGATATTAAAATAACATAAAATATAAGATAATCAAACCTTGCAATTGCAGATCACGTGATCCCTCTTATTCCTAGCAATTTCTTTCCTTTCTTCGCTCTTTTATCCCATGGACAAGATCGATTTTGTCTTTATTTCTTTTCCATGTACAGCTTTATTCTTTCTTCTTCCTCCCGTTTTATTCCTGTCAGCGTTCCTTCTTCACGTTGCTCTGTTCATCTTCTTTATTCATGGTTTCATGCACAATTTTGGACAGCAAAGATTTACGTGGACAGTGACAAAACAAGACGTGTTTGACCTGGCAACAAACAGCTCTCAGATTGCACTAACTTTGAAGTAGTTAGCCTTCTTTCTTCACCTTATTAGCTCACGCTTTGGTTGATATTTTACAACTCCACATCGTCTCCTAAAGTTTTGGTTCACAGCATCAGCTTGCAACTCTCTGCTTCTTTTTCTCTTCACGTTATGTCTTGCGTTCAGTTTAACTCGCAGTGGCTTCCAACTCTGTTTCGCGTACAAAGGCAGGAACGTGGAGCAGATTTTTTTTTGTAGCAAGTTGTGGGACAAGGCTGAAGACAAAGTGTAGCAACGTGCACAAGTGCAGTGTAAAGCAATATGCAGAGGCGACAAGAAAGGCAGGAACAATGGATGAAAATGGGACAGCAATGATGGGCGGAAGCAAGGTGGCAGTGACTGTTAGGAAATAATCAGAGTATATGACTTTGAGACGTGTAGAGTTACACTATCTTGAGTGTAATATTGCTTCACACAGAAGCAAGTTACCCCAGGATACAACAAAGCCTTCAGAATTTTCGTGAAAAGCAAGAATGCAGAGTTAAAAGTTTTCTGGAAATCATCACTCTTATATAGAGTATGAAGAGACATCAATGAATGGTTGTGATTCTCTGTTAAATAACAACCATTCATTTCAGACATAACTGTTTCAGACATATAACCGAAAATATGTCTGTTGGAACAGTTAAAATAATTTTAAATTCAAAATTCAATTTAAAAATATTCTGTCAAAAAATAAAATTTTGACTTAAGTCAAAGAGCCAAGAGCCCAAGTGCCCCAAGTGCCCAAGTGCCCATCTTTGACTTTTAAAATAGCCCAAGCTCTAGCCCAAGCCCAAGCCAAGCAAGCTCAAGCCCAAGCCTAATGGTCAAAGCCCATTTCCTCTTTGACTCCAAATTACTCTCAAGAGTTGATTTCCCTTTATAAATATATCACTTTACTCTTTTACAAGCAATGTGGGAACTTGTTCCCTTGTATTTATTACAAGCTATCCAACAGTGACGGGATCTCAAGGCTAGCGAGAAAGATGATGATGACGAGTGTGGCAAGAAGCAAATGGCTTTCGGCTTTGACTGGCTTAATAGCCTTTATTGAATCGAGCCCTCAACAATATGCAACAAACGCAGGGAGGAAGCGCACCGAGCTACGTAACAAAGAAATACAATAGCAGCAGCAAGTCATGGCTGGGTGTAACAGATCATGGGTGGTGCAGAAATGCTCGGGGCAGTGGACAACAGTAGTGATGTAGCAGTGATTAAATGGCTTTAGAGGCAGCGCAAAGCAGCCATCAGAAACGCCACAGTAGGGAACAGAACATAGCCAAGAATGCCATAATATGGGACACCAGGTAGGAGACGGTGGTGTTGGCAAAGATATAGCAGAACTGGGCGTGGTGATGGAAGGTGCTAGGTGGTGGCCGTGAATGAATGAAGCAGTCGCAAAGAATAGGTTTTTTTTTTGGCAAAATCCTTCCTCCCGGACCTTTTCTCCCCTCCCCTTTTAATTGCCGCCCCCTCCTTATTTTAATATGACTTAGAATCCTTTAATTAGTCTTCATTTTCCTTGATTCTTTCTTGCTAATTAATCCCATAATCTCAATGTTGACATATTTTCTTTTAAAGCTTTCCATAAACAAATTCTAATTTGATTCTTTTAATTAATTCTAGATTTGTCCAAAGTTTCTAAAACCAAAAGATTTGATTTTTATTTCACAATTTGCGATACAAGTTTGACTTTCCCCCTTTTTGTTTTTCTTGATTTTTTTGAATTTTCATTTTTTTTATTTTTCCTTAATAAATGTAAAAATATATTAAAAATTAAATTTAAATATAAAAATTGGTCTTTTAAATCATCGGGCCTAAAGTCCAAAATCATATTTTCATGTCCAAAAGTCTAATTAAACCCAAAATAAAAATAGTCTAATATGCCTAATAATATTAAAGACCCCGGACAAAATGGGGTGTCTACAATGATGATATGGTGAGGTGCTGGTGGTTGTGGTGATAATGATGTTGAAGATAATGTATTTTTATTTTTTTTAGTTAATTTATTTTAAGATAATGTTTATGGATTTAAGTATATATATTAGGTTTAATTTTAAATGTTTCTCTCTCTCTCTCTCTCTCTCTATATATATAAATAATTAATTCTAGAACATTTTTTTGGACGAAATTCATAGAAATTAGCAACAAAATTTGTCAAATAAGGGAAAAAATTATCAAATTAGCGACGGAATTCATAACATTAGCGACGGAATTTCTGTCGCTGATGCTTTTTAGTGACATAATATTTATTGAATTAACAAAAATAACAAACTATCAGCGACGGAATTAGTGATGAAAATTCCGTCGCTGATTCCTTTTAGCGACAAATATTTTTATAAAATAAAATAATAATAAAACTTTTAGCGACGAAAATTTCCGTCACTGATGCCTTTTAGCGACGGATTTTCATGTAAATTAAAAGACGAAATTATATTTTTAGCGACAGAATTTTCGGTCACTAATGACATTAAATCCGTTGCTGATGTAAAAAAATTCCGTTGCTAATTAGCGACGGAATTGCAGACGAAAATGAAGTTTTAGCGACGGAGTGAGCATTAGTGACATCGATTTTTCCATCAGAAAAATTTTCGTCAGTAATCCGTAGCTAAAGACCATCAGCGACGCAATTTAACTATCAGCGATAGAATTTTCCGTCGCTAATTCTGTCGCTGAAGGTTCATTTTTTTGTAGTGATTTGAGTCTCTTGAAAATTGGTAATCACTATTTAGGTGGATGTGGAGGGAATAGTAATTTATCTTCATCAAATGGATCAGGTGGTTTCACACATCAATGTTTTGGTTTAGCAAGAAAGGCTTACAACTTAGTAGAAAAGGAGATGAATGCTCTTTCATCTAGGCTCACAAATAAAACACAAATTTTTCAAAAATAATGAATTTCTTGCAAACCATGGTTTTGCAAAAAGGTTTATCTTGAAAATTTTGACACTCTTTTAATTTTCAAATTATGTATTTTGATAGTTGTCAAGACTAGCCATAATGGGCTCAAGCTTTTGCTGAGTTATTTGGGAATGGGGAGAAGGTTCAAAGTTCTATGTCAATCCCTTCGATGGATCATCAAAATAGACATTCTCTTAAGGGCCTTGGATGCTCATGGGTCTCATTGAAATTATTTCACAATGTCACTTCTTGCTAGACCTTGCCAACACCATGAATGACCTCACAAATATTTTCGTTTTGGCTCTAGACTGCCCTTTTTAGGGTTTTCACCCTAAAGCTTAATTCTTTTTTTTTCTTCTTTTTTTCTTTTTTTTTGGTGATTGTTCCATCATGCACTTAAGAATTCAAAATTCATCCAAAATTGACTGTAAAGATTCTTGAAAGATAATCTTGGTTGAGAATGAGCTAAGTGCCTCATTGGTTATGATAATTCATCAAGGAAAAATCTCTTCAATGTAAGTATCCACATTTGATCGAAATGGACTTTTTAAGGTACGTAATGTAGGCCAGGTTTCGGGGTTCTAAAGAATGGATAATAAGGCCCAAAATGTGTTTAAGGGTGGTAACCAAGGATCATTTAATATTATTTGAAGGCTTAACTCGACATTTGTCCTCATCTTTTTTATTTCACCACACCTTTATTTTATTTTCTCTTCTTTTTTCTTTTTGCAATTTCTTTTTCCTTTTTTTTATTTTGCATTTTTTTACTTCAAATGGAGTGAGGTCAAAATTTTATAAGGCTAATTCATCTCACATTTGCCTCTTAACATGATAAACCATTTTTACTTAAAATTGAGGCTGGTCATTCGTACTCTTGGAGAAGGTTTTTGTATATGTGCCCCCCAATGTGGAGGGTGATCCTTGGTTAAGGTTTATTTAGAAAGATTTATAAGGCTCAAAGAGGGTAGCAAACGGATAAATTTCATATTACTGAAAAGGATGATGAAAGATCGCCATTTGTCATTTCAAACATGATCACTTAAATTGACAAAAATTTCCTTGAGTCAAAAAAGTCAAATATTTGTCTTTCTGTTGTTTTTTTTTGTTTTTCAAGATGGGATTTCTTGGATATTTTTAAATTTTGGTTCCTTCTTCTTCTTCTTCTCTCTCTTTCCCTTTCTCTCTCTCTCTCTCTCTCTCTCTCTCTCTCTCTATCTCTCTTTTTTGTGTTGTTTGGAATCATTTGAATATCCTGAGTGCATGATGTCACAATCGATTTTTCTTTTTCATTTTTATTGTTTCATTTTTTTGTTTGCTTTTTTGGTTTTTTTTTCTACAACTCATGCGCAACAAAACATTGCTACAAAATGCCCACAAGCTAGTGAAAATTGTTGGAATTGGCATATTTAACTTTGGGTTACTCATGGTGTTTTTACCGAGAGAGGAAAAAGGTATTGTATTATTTGGGCAAGTTAAGGGTATGGTACTTTGTCCTCCTCAATTTTGGTTTCAGTCACATGAATGAATCAAAGATTCAGAAATGGTGTAAGGAATCTCATGGTTTATGGTTTTTCAAACAGATTCAAGTAATTCTGACGAGTATGACGCTCCTGTGGCCATTGATAGAAAGAAGTGGTTTCTAACATAGTTTTGACAAATATCAAATTACCAAAATTCAAATTTTAAAAGAGTATCATGCTTGATTTTTCAAGGAATCAAAAAATGAATTTGTCACAGCCTGTGACCCTATTTTTCCCCTTTTTCTATACGTCTTATTTGGTTGGGGTATCTGTGATACTTTACTTTTCCTTTACATAAAAACAATTTCATATTAAATTATAATATGAATTATATCCCCTATTTTAATTCATAATGAAGTAGTACTGTAGGTAAGTCTAAATACAGAAAATAAATGATCGTACCTTATGTAATAAATCAAGCTGTCGCATCGTCCCTAAATGCACAGCTGAAGTCCTTTAGATGTCAGACTCTTAGTCCTCGAAAACCTGAAATGTTAATATTAAGGGGTGAGCAAACCACGGCTCAGTAAGGGAATTATATGCATACTTGATATTCAGCTTCCTATATGCTGAAAAACTTTTTCATTTTTCCTATGGGGCTCTAGGCTCACGTGTAGGAAGGATACTACAGTCGGCTAGAGATCCGGATGGAGTAAGGTAGGTATTTTGAAATACCTATCTTGTCCCGGAACCTAGAAGCAACTGTAGAGAGTAATATTCTTTCTTGTTTTGAAATTCAAATCCTTTCCTTTTTTATTCCGTAACATTTTCATATTCTTTTTTTAAAATAATGCTTTTATGAAATAAAGCATTTAAATAAAATAACTAATATTCATATTTTCTTTGAAAAGAATATTAGTTAAATTCTCATCATTCTCATTTAAAATTCATTTCATGTTTTACTGTATAACCATAATTAATACAGTATTTTAAATAGCAAAATCAGCTATTAAATCCTTTTCGTATAACATATATATCATTTAAATCTAATATTCAATTTAAAAATTAAAATAAGAATATTAGATTTATTTTCCTCCTTTTTCCTTTTGAAAACATATCACATATTCATGTCACATATAGTCTAATATTCAATTTAAAATCATAGTAAGAATATTAGACTTATAAACTCTTTTTCCTTTTGAAAACATATCACATGTTCATATTACATATCATATGAAAGTCATCTCGTGTACTAAAATCAGTACTGAAATAAGCATTTTGTAAAATGCTTTAAATCACTTTTATTTAACTTATTACATATCATGTAAAACATTTTCACATATGGAGACTTAGGCACACACGCCCAGCCCGTCCACTGGGTCGTTACTCATATCATGCTATGGACCTCGAAGGGTATAAATAATCATGTCAGATCTATGGCCATAGTCTATAATTGTCCTCGGCGGATCATTGATCAGGTGTCGGCCGGGACTACATATCACATATCATATATTGCATATCACATGTCACATATCACATATCACATATCAGCATGATAAGGTTGCCATATAGTCTCAAAACAGTATTTTTTTCATCATCAAAAAACCTTTATGGAATTTATAAAAATAGTAGTTTCATAATTAAAACCATAAAGGTTATATAATAAATCAAGTGAATATTTAAGAAAATATTTGTAAAATATTCACTTTTTCTCTTTTTCATCTTTCATTTCATATTACGTATAATTCATATATCGAGAGAATATTTATAAAACTTTTATAAAATATTCTTTTATCTCTTTTTCATTTTCCATTTCATATCACATATATAATTCATATATCGAGAGAATTTTCGGTGATCTCATTATCACCAGTTTCGAAAACATGAATATTTAAAATGAATTTCATTATATTCATGTTTTATGAAAAATAATCATTTTCTCGATTTTCGTGGTTGGAAATCGTTTCTTGTGAAATAAAATCATTTAGTATGATTTTATAAATTTTTTAGAAATTTTCGATAATTTTCGGTAATTTTTCGGCAGTATAACGACTGCCGATTGGCTAGCCTCCTGCACAGAAAATACAGTTTATAATTTTCAGCCAGTATTTCATTCCAAATTCCAACCAATCATTCATCATAATCATTTCATAAAATATTTTCATAAAATACTTCGTAATTAAAACATGCAGACTGAATATCCTTACAGTGCTGCACATGCATACCTTACCTGTTTCGGGTCGGCGACCGCCTCGTTCGTCGCGCTCGTATTCATCTCTTCTGATTCCTCATCTCGATCGCCGAGAATAATTTCTGGAATTTAAATTCTAAATTTTAGAATTTTCTCAAATTATTTAAATAAATAATTTATTTAAATAATTATCATTAATAATTTCTCGGATTTCTTACCGATTCCCGAGATTCTCGAGTTTCCGAGAATTTTTCGAATTCCCGAAATTTTCCTTTTTCTCTCTCTCTTTCTTCTCTTCCTCTTTTCTTTCTTCCTTTTTCTCTTTTCTTTTCTTTCTCTTTCTTTTCTTTTTTCTTTTTCTTTTTCTTTTTCTTTTCCTTTTTCCTCTTCCTTCTCGTCAGACCGGTTTAGCTCCCTTCCTCGCCGGTTCCTCGTCGGCGGCCGGTTCTCCGGCGGTTCAAGGGCTCCACAGCTGGTCGACGACACAACGAAGCTACCTGTGGCCTCCGTTTGCTCTGGATTTGCGGCACGGCGGCGGATCGACTCGATTTAGCTTCGATTTCTTCCGCTCTTCACCGGCCTTCCTCCGCCGTTCACTGCGCCTCGGGTGGCCTCCATCGTCTTCCTCTCCCTCCGGCGGTGCTTCGATGGTAGTGGCGGTGGCCAATTTGGCCGGCACCGCCGTTTTCCATTTTTTTTCTTTTTCTTCCCGGCTTCGCCGGTTTCGATTCTGTTTCCGTTTTACTTCGCCGCTTCCTTCTTCCGTCGTCGGATCACCTTTCTCACGTCACTGGCGGCTTTGCTCCTCTCCTTCTTCCCTTGGTCGGTCGGCCGACGATGGCCGGCCTCTCCCCTGCTTTCGACAGAAATGGGATCCCATTTTTCCCATTTCTATTTCCTTCTTCTCTTTTTTTTGTATTATCATTATTTTATTTCTTTAATATATATAATTATTTCTATATAATTATATATATTATTAAATATCGTATATATGTATATAGATATATATATATGTTATATATTTAAATCATTTATATATATCTATACAATTTAGTTTAAAATACTATATATATATTTCCTATATATATATATATTTATATACATAATTGTATATAAAAATATACACATGTATTGTTTAATATAAAATAGTATATATATATAATATATACTATATTTCGTATATATATACATGTGTATTTATATAAAAACATATCAAAATATATTTATATAATTTAATTATATAAATATATCCTTATACGTATTTTTATTTCATTTTAATTTCCTTCACACGAATTTCCTTATTCATCACTTCCTCATTTTTCGGAATTTCAACGATATTCCCATCTCGTAAATAAATTTTATTTATTTACTTTAATCTATTTATTTCCTCTTATCTATTTTCTTAAATATTAATTTTTCAAAAATAGAAAATTTGCGGTTATCACAGAATTTTATCAAATTGATCGTTTCATTGTTCTTTGCCTAGGTAAAGGTCATTACACTTTGATGGCATATTGTGACCTGGTAAACATGGATCATGAAGTTTGCACTTATCCTCCTTAAATGCATGAAGGCTTTATAATATATTTAGGGCATGGAAACAATTGGAGAAGGTAGTTGATGGGATGAATTTTTCTGATAATGATCACCAATTTTTTGAAACTCTCTTCAATCTTTTTTTATTTTGTCATTTTGTTCAACTTCTTTGATCATTTGGTTTAGTCATGTGAGGCAAATGTACACGAAAAATTTTCTACTATATTTTCAAAAAAATCTATTTACAACAATTAATGGCATAGCAAAGTAAAATACACAAAAATTTTTGTTGAAAATTTCCTCCTGTTTGACAATTTTACATATCAACTTGGAAAATCAAATCTGAAACATATAGAAATGACAAGTTAAAAAAATCAAAGAATTATTTTATGCCTCACAAAATGTTCCAAAAAGTTTCCTTTTTCATAAAACTTAGAAAGAATTTCTTCCACTTTGAAATGCAGTGTAAAATGCATGAGATATGGTAGTACGAGATGAATTACGAAACATATTTGCATGAAATGGAATATATGCTAAATGCAAATAAAACGAAGATTGTGGTTTTTTTCTTTTTTTTTTTTAATTCACATAAATTACATGATGACAAAATGCACGACATGTTAATGAATATATAAACACATTGATGACTGATGAATTGAATGATACAAAATAAAAAATATCATGAGGTGCAAATGTGCTTAAGAAAAATGAATTTTTTTTAATGTACAATAACATGACAATAACATTTCTATTATGCATGTAACATCAAATGAGAAAGTAAAAAAAATGGATTAAGAGTCCATGAATTAAAACCAAAAGACCATTCTTATCAATTTTTAATTTATTAATTTCCTTTCAAATTAATTTTCAAATTTTTTTCAACCATTTCCACATTTATTTAATCTAACCTCACAATCCAATACTATTTTCTCCTCATCTTTATTTTACATCATATAATTTATTTGAAAATTCTTCAAAGGAAAAAAGAGAAAAAAAAAATATCTTGTTGACTCTCCTTCAATCTTAATTATTTGTTTTGACTCTACAAAGAATAAAAAAAATTTCTTTTATCCATTCTTTTATTTTGGAAGAAAAAAAATGAATACCTTTCTCTCTTAGTCCCTTTTATTTTTGTTTTTCTTGATTTTGTCTCAAGAAATTCTTTTACAAGAATAATAAGGAATGAAAAAAAAATTTTAATTAAAACAAAGGACTTAATTAAATTTCTTCTTATTATTTTTAGTGGGGGAAACAAAAATCTTATTTTTCTCAACCCTTTTTTTTTACAAATTATTTCATTTTTTATAAAAAGAATAGTTTATGATCCTTTTTTATCATTTTCATTTTTTTTAAATGGTGGAAGAAACTAAAACTTTCTTGTTGCTCTTGTAGATACAAAAACCTCTTATAGCAAAAAATGCAGAAACCTCCTTTTCTTCTTGCTTTGGAGAACATATTTTTATTAGTTTCTATTTTTATAAACCTACTTTCAAAAAAATTCCTCCTTAAAAAATAAAGAATGAAGAATTATTCGCATTTTTAAGAGAAAAGTTACATATTTGTTCTATTACCTTTATCACACATCTTTATTTTTTAAAAAATAGGTGGATTTTTTTTACAAGATCTTTTATAAAGAAAAAAAATATTTTTTTATTTTACAATTTTTTTTAAAAAAATCAAAGACTTAAATTATATACAATTTAAGCCAAAATCAATAGTACTTTTATTATAAATATGAGAAAAGGGGTCGAATATGTTCTCTCGTGTCCTAATTTTGGGGTAATCCCTACAGAATTTGGGTATGGCTCTACCTAAAGCTGGTTTCTTAATGTCTTTTACATGCTGGGTTGGGATTTATAAAGATCTAAAGGTTCCCAAATTATACCTCATTGTCATCCACATTGGACTAGTAAGATTTAATTTGAGTGGAAGTATTTCGATTGCCATTGCGGAGGTTATTACCTCACGAGAGCATAGGTACTCTACTCCCTCCTAAGAAGGACGAAGCTCGGGTATAGAGCTCATGTTATGCAAATGCATGTGCAAGTGTGTGTATGAGGAAACACATTAAACATTCATCAAACCATAACCCCTATCTTAGATGCCCTACAATTTATTAGCAATAACATAAATACAAAATAAAGAATGTTGTAAAATAAATGTAATAACTAAAATACATATGCAACAAATTATTTAAAATTAAAGAATTAAATTTGAATATTAATTAAGACCATTAAATTAAAACTTAGGATAACACATGACTAATGAATTGCTTGACTCTCAAAAAAAGTCTCCAGTGGAGTCGCCAAGCTGTTGTGATGATTTCGCACTCGACGATTTTGAAAAACATTTAAAAAACAAAGGGAGTCGCTGCCAATCTTTTTTGACTAGGTGTGGTTAGCCACCTAAAAATATTTATCTTTTTAACAAAATCTCAAAATTAATTAAGTTTTATTAAAAAGACAATTTTTGGTCTGCGAAAACAAAATCGGATTCGGGAGTACGGTTTCGCGTGGAGAAGGATTAGCACCCCCACGATGCCCGTTAAAGAACGGTACCATAGTAATCATGTGTTATCCTTTGATTCGACCCTATAAAAGCCTTGAACCTAAACTCAACCTCTTTATTTTTTGTTTGGCTATATTCTTAATGATTCCTGAAAGGGGATGTAAGGGTTTTCTTTGTGACTTTTGCTTATTTTATTTTTGTTTTTCTTTTCGAGGTGCTTGGGCTGAGTTAAAATGATGGTAGCTTGGATAGGTTAACTATGGCAGAGTGAGAAGGGAATGGCACGGTGGTGTGAGTGAGCGATGGATTGGTAGTGCGGATGCTGGCTTCTGAGTGGGATCGCGTTGTGTACTGATTGGGGATGAAGTTTGCTGTTGATTCGGGTGATGAATTAGGTCTCGGGACAGAAAGTGTTTTGGTAGTCAATGGCTGAGTGTGTGGGCTTGTGGAGGATGGAGGTGGCCAAATGGTTGGAGGGTCTTCGGTGGTTTTTTGGTTTGAATGTGGGAGCAGTGGGTGGTGGTACTGAGTCTGGTAGAGGTGGTTGAGGTAAGGCAGTGTTGAAGAGAAAGAAGAAAAGAGCAATGGCCGACCCTTTTTTTACAGTAGGACAAGTTGAGTTTTAATCTGATTTGCATCCATCGTTTTATCCACCCCTAGTTTTTCAATCCACAGGATTTTTACCAGCCTGATTCACGAGTTACAAGAGAGGGTGGCAGGAGTTGCTGGCACCAACTTTTCCTTTTTTTTGTTTTTATATATTTTTTTGCTTTTTTGTTATTTTTGTTTATTATTATTTTTGTTTTGTCTTTTTTATATTTTTTGTTTTTGTTTTTTTATATTTATTACATTTATATTTAATCAGATTACAAAAAAAAAATCCATTTGGATTTGAGCTTTTAAGCCCACATATTTTATTGAATTTTGCATTGGACCTAATCAATTAAGCCCAAATTTAAAATTAATAAATATGAAATTAAATTCAACCATTTATTCATTGAATTCTAAAATGAATTTAATCGAGCTCAGTAACAAAAATGTCCAGCAAATTTAACGAACTTCAAACCTCAATTATTACCAAATTTACCATAATAAAACTTACGAATCCGGACAAAATTAGGTGTCTACACCCATACTATAAAAGTACTGAAAATACAAGTTTGAATATAAAAAAGAATACTGTACATCACATACCTTCAAGGTATGAACAAAAACATCGAAGGACGTGTAGAACCCCTCATACAAACTCTTATTGCATGTTATCTGGAAGGTGGAGAGGGAGGTGAGCTTATAAAACCCAATAAGAAATATATATAAGAGACAGATACTAAAATTCTATATGCAAGTTTTCTAAATCATTGATTAAATCTCTTAGTTTATATGATTCAGAAACCAAATCATTCTTATGCAATACATTCGAAAGCATTTCATTTAAACTATAATAAAGCAAATGAATTCTGAACATAAATCAAAACATATACGTACTTATCATCCTTAATTTTAGTGCGAATAGTCGAAATAAAACCATATCGATTTCGAAATCCACATATCAAACGTTCAGAATTCATATACGAAAATAAATACGAAAAGCATATACATACTAAACTGGAGACACTTTAATGACTAAGCAATAATCATGCAATTCAAATATTCCTGTGAGGGAAAGGGAAAGTGCAAGTCGGATAAACATATGACCATAGTCCAGAGGGGGTCCACAGTAAGTACTAATCAAGTGTCAACGGGTCCTGTTGTGGACTGGATCAAGGTCACACAACTTAGAAAATAAATACCTATTGTGGATTGGATCAGGGTCACATAATAGTCAGAACTAATACCTACTGCAGATTAGATTAGGGTCACACAGTAGTCAGAACAATATTGTAGTAACTTTAGTTAGTCGTGTCTCAAAACATATTTATATATTTTTCGAAATTCAAAATCCTGTTCTCAAAACTTCACAAATGAATATATACATATTTTCTTTTGAAAGTAGACAGTTTCATAAATATTCATATGTTGGTAAATTCCGTGAAAAATCAAGATTTCGGATAAAATTTGCATAAGTAGTCAAAATCATGCTATTTCGTATTCTTTTTCAAAACAAAACTTGTTAGAGAATTGTTATTTTCAAATCGTTTTCTTAACTCTAGCTCCTTTTGCAAACCAATATTTTGACAAAAATCCGGTAACATAAAGGCTTAATTTTACTAAAACCTCTTGCAAAGAAAATGCAATTTATAAAACACAAGACAGTTGATTTTAAATTTTATTTAGTATTTCCTACGTTCCAATATATATATATATATATATAATATATATCTTACCTAAATCAAGTACAATCACAGCCAAATCAAACAGCCTTGCAATCAATATTCAATAATCAAGCTTGTATAGTCCCAATCACCCACTCACTCACGGACTACAGAAAAGTAATTTAAATATTTTATTTAGATCATCACCACCTATCTGACCAAATCAATAATTCCACAATTTAATGTTCGACTATATAATTACCAATTCGATATTTAATTTCATGCTATATCGTATCATTATCCAATTTAACAATTCTATATAGCATATACAATATAAATCACCGCAAACTTATATAAAAGTCTTACCGACTCCTATGCTAGGGGCTCGTGCGATGAGCTTAGACCAAACTCAATTTGTCATCTTAGCACCTTGTTACACCTTAAACATAATCGTATAGAGTTAGTGCCAATTTACTAGAGTTATTTCTTAATTTAATTTTACAATTTGTGGCACTACGAAGTTTTCTTACCGATTAAAGCTCTACGTGCGTGAATCTCGAGTTCCGTACCCATGCACCAACTTTTGTGCATACACTAAGCTTGATGCTTCCAATTATTAATAATTCGGTTAGTATAAATTTAATAAAATTCAAACTATAAATATTTTAAATTTAAACTATATTAGCTTACCTATAAACCCGAGCCAATATATACATATATATTTAAATATATATTTTCTCTCTTTCCTTTTTCCTCTCTTTTCTTTCTTCATTTTCTTCCCTTGTTCATGGTCTTAGCTACCGCACAGCCCTTAACAGTATTGACTACCATGAACACCTCTAACAACTCTACCCAAACTCCGGCCAAATCAGTATATAGCCTTATACTATGCCTTAAAAACCCCCTTGCTAGCCTCAAGCAAATAAGGTTCTGTAAGACCTGATTCTACATTACTGTAGAGTTTAATTTCATAAATTAATAATGGAAATTAAATAAATAGTGAATATTGATTTCCACTTGGATGAAAAGTTCCTTAACATGAGTTGTGAAAGAAGCAAATTCGGTGAAATACTCGATGGGCGAGTACTACATTAGACAGCTCGCCAATGGGCGAGCAAGACGATAATCTCCAATGCATGACAGCGAGTTGATGTTGGTGAGTACTAATGAAAGAGCTCGCCCATAATCGCCAATTGTTGATGGCATTGGGCGAACAGGTGAGTTCGCAAACTAGTTATGTGAGGTAATCGCCCGATATGACGAGGGATCTGATCGCCCAAGGAATGAGTAGGGCGAGTTGATTTGGTTGCCACTTTGGTTTGGCGAAGAGGTAAGTTCACCAAGTTTAGTTGCCTAAGATGATAGCCGAATTGGGCGAGGACTTGTGATCGCCCATTGGATTGAGAAGGTTTTATGATAGCAAGTGGGCTAGTAGATCAAACCTGGTGATCGCCAACAATGTAGGAGTAATTGCCAAATCTTAAGTTAGAATAAAGACAAAGTGGCGATGAGCATAGGCAAGCTGTGAATGTTGGCGAACTGAAAGTGAGTTGATGAGTTGAGGTCTCAAGAATGACGGGGCGAACTCGAATTAACACTTGTGGACAAAATGAAAATAGATTCAAAACATGTGTGCAACCAAAATTGACTTTGTAAATCATACGGTTGAAGACAATTAATGGAGAAGATGTTAAAGTCAGTAAGGAATTAGCCTTATTGGTTGAGAAACAAAACAAAGTCAATTGAAGCAGAAAAAGGAGTGTGGAAGGAGGACTTTCACGCCACTTGTGCTTCAGTTTTCTTCATGCATTAAAGGAGTGATAGACATGAGATGATGAAAGAAGCAGATAAGGGACGGGTGGTAGAGTTGGATTGGATAAGCTGGGCTATATAAGAAGAAACAAGTGAGGAAAATCGATTTAGCCAAGTCCATCTTCTTCACGGAAGTTCTTCTACTGCAAGTTAATATTTTAATTCTTCCATTCCTACCCTGCTTGACTTACTGAGTTTCACTCTTCAGTTGGCTAAACACACAAATCTGCTTGAAAACCTTTCCTCCTTAGTTTGATGAGTTAAAGGAATAAGCAAAGGAAGGCCAACGTGAGAGGGAAAGCAATCTGTTCTGGTAGTGCAGTTGGTTGAGGTGAGTTTCATATTTCTGAGATGTTCTTGATGCTCAATGATAGATTTCTATGTTTTATGAAGTAATAAACATAGATATAGTCTTCTTTTTAGTTAGATCCTTGGAGAATATGAAAACAAGGAAAATAATGGAATAAGTGACGAGAATGGCGACTATTATGATCGCCAATGATGAAAATTAGTAATCACCAATAAGGCGAGTAGATAATATTGAACTCGCCAAAGTAAATTTTGTGTTTAAATGGGCAAGATCGCCCAACTTTAGTGAAGTGATTTAATGGGCGAGCTCAAATGAATAGACATTGGGCGAGTTGGATTGTGGGCGAACTCCCGCAAAGTGGCCAATATGTGGATGGCGAGAATGGTGGCGAGTTCCCACATGTAAGCCATTTGATGAATGGCATGCTTTATGGGCGAGCTAGTTAAATTATCTTAAGTCTCGCCAAAGTGCTGAAAATATTGGAAAAAAAGAAAATATTAATAGTTTAATAAATTATTTTGCAGCCATGAATTAAAGATTCGGCAAAGGCAATCAGGAAGGCGAGAAGGAAACAAGGCTTCGTTGAATCAGGTAAGAGAGATGTGTGTGAAGTTAATGCATGTCCTGTGGAATTAAGTTTTATAGAAATTATTGAGAAATTGTTTTGTTTTATGACATGCATTGTTTTGATAATTGTTGATTTGGGCGAGCTAAAGGCTGCCCTTATATTTTGATTGGGTGAACTTGCATAGGGCGGGCGAGCCTTTGTGTTTTTATGTTGGGCGAACTGGTTTCGAGAAAGCCAAATCCCGTTTATATTTTTAAGGGCAGGCAACCCGTTTTGATAAGTAAACTATGGGTGAGCCGAAAGTGGCGAACCAGTATTTTGTTTTAAATACAGAGTGTGGCAGGCGAATACTTGTTCACCCCATTTTCGAGTTGACCATGGGCGAGCTGGACTGGCGAGCTGACCATGGCAACAGATTTCGATGGTATTTTCTTGAGGAAAAATGAGCCATTTTAATATCTTTGAAAATAGAAAATATAAACCCTTTTTGGGCAATTGACTAATGGGCGAGCCAACGAGGGCGAGCCAGTTTTGCTTTCTGATTTTAAAAGCAAAGTTTGGCGGGCGAACACAGGTTCACCGCACCGGGCGAGCTGACATGGGCGAGCCATGTTGGGCTAGCTGACCATGGGCGAGCAGGTTTTTAAGGTTGATATTTTTGGAAAGGTTGTCAAGGTGTTTTGTAAACAGAAGCCTAAACCTTTTTGGAAAATTAAATCATTTTGAGAAAATGATAATATGGGTGAGATAATCCCATAAAGGTTTTCATGAGATATAAAAGTGATTTTTGAGACTTTAGGCCCTGAGTTCATGCAATATTATTCATGTAGTTGCGTGACCCGCCTGGGGCGGTGGCTCGGTCGATAGACCAACGAGTGCACCTCAGGCGTCACAGGGCTGATGGACCCGCCAAGTCATCAGCGGTCTCGAGGCCACTTGGCAAGTGGACCCGAGGACCACACTAGAGATTGTGGCCATAGATCTATTATATCCCTTTTTGGGATTATTATTCCGTTCTCGCAAGAGGGAGGGGGAACGATGATAGTATGAGGATGCCTAGTCTCAACTTGTTGATTTCTGTTTACTAAGAGGATTTGTTAAATCCTATTTACTGTTTACTACATTTTAAAGTAAACTAATTAGCTAGTGATTTGAATGCTGTTTTGAGAGTGTTGTTTACTATATCCACTGTTTTCCTATTTGATATGTTGTGGTATATAGTTTGGTTTTATAAAGCAGTATATGTTTCCTTTATTGAGCGTATGAATCGCTCACCCCTTTGTTTTAACTCCACAGATAAAAGACACGGAGTTGAGAGAATTAGCTCTCAGATGGGTATAGCTAGGTTTAAAAACGCTGAGGCATGTTATGTTAAACGTAACAGGTACAGTCTCTTCTCTTTTACATTTCAGACATAAGTATACAGTACTAATTTAGTAAAATAAGTCTATAAGGGATGTCATATGTAAGGAATAGTGAAAAAGAATTTTTCTATTCTGTATTTGATAAATAAATATTTATCATTTATTTCTGTCACTATTAAATGTTAATGGCATCGCAGACAGCCCAATCGGGAAAGTGTATTGAAATACGTGAAAAATATGGTAACGGGCTTTACAGATTTAATGGTATCAGAGCTTGAGTTGGTCTGATGTCTGTTGATGCCTTTAGCATGGGAAGTGTTGAAAAAGATTAACATCCCCTGTAGTACTGTATAGTCTGAATGTATAAAGGAGTCAAATGACTGTGAATTGAGTTAAGTGTTGAAATATGGTGAAAATTGATAAATTAAGGGTTACAAATAGAGATTGTAATCCAGTAAAATTGCATGAGATAAGCGATCTTATCATCATAGTGTCAGATCTATTCGATAAGGTACAGTGAGGAACTCGGTGAGGGCCCCACCAGGACTTCTCTGTCCATATCGAATTAAGATCTTGAAATGATGATATTGAAATAAAAAGGGATAATATTTGTGTATAAGCCCTACTACCACGTGTTTGGAGATATATTGAAGAGAGAATTAAAGGGGAATTTATGAACATACCCCTATACTGACATGCTTTTTCAAAGTCATAAGTGACTAAGTGGATTTAGCATAAAATTGATGGTATAAAGGATGATCCCTACTGTGGACCCCACTGATATATGAATGAGTAAGGCGACCCGAAGTATATAATATGAGAGGTCGCAAGATAGTTGATCCTGTTGTGGATATTGGGGTCTGAATTGAAGTAAGACATGAGCTATATTGGTTAGGGATTTTTGAGAAGTGATATATTTATAAAGTGTGAACTAAAAAGGTGAACTGTGTGATCAACAATTTAAAATCAATGATAATATTAGTAGTAACTTGACATTTGAGAAAGCCAAGTGTTCGAGTCACTGCGAAAGCAAAAGAAAAACCTTGAGATGGGCGAGCTCGAGCACAGTTGGAAGGACCGGGTGTCGAGGTGATCAACAAAGAGGACAGTATGGATAAGTAGCGTTGTCACAGCAATCGTTGTAGATGGGCCTAAAAAGGGGTTGCCATGACCGGTTGGGCTGGTCCGTTACGATATCCATAGAATCGAAATATTGTGAAATACTTGAAAAGTGACTTGAATATATATATATATATATGTGTTTGGAGGATATATAGTGATTTGGTTGGATGTAAATAACGAGACATCCGAGATAATATGAGTTTGTGAATTAGAATTTATGGGATGAAATTCTAAGTGAACTTTTGGAATAACGAGGATTCGAGAGATGGTTGATTCGATTCACAACATAGAAATTGTTTGTAAGCTCTTACCAATGAATTAGAAGAGCTTGAGAAATTTCTCAAAAGATTGATGAGTAGAGAACTAAACTGTTTTGATATGACTGGTGAAAATGAAAATTATATCGTTTTGAAAACAATCGATATAGTACTCTCTACAGTTGCTTCTAGGTTCCGGAACAAGTATGGTATTCTAAAATACCTATCATATTCTATCTGGATCCCTAGCCGACTGTAGTATCCTTCCTATTTGTGTGCCTAGAGCCAACTAGGATGATTTTAAAGAGAATAAATATGTATATTGATATAGGCAATATTATTGAATAAGGTATCGAAAACCTTATTGTTAAGTTAGTGACCATTGGTTTCTAATTGAAATATATATATTAGAGACGTGAGGTCTCAACTGATTAAGTGGACATTAAAATTGTCTAAGTAAAAGATTTTACTAGTTAAGTGAGGTTGAAGTGTGGTTACTGGGGTATAGAATTTATGAGTTTTACCCGTATAGCATAAATGAATTGTTGAAGAGTTTGTGGAATTTACTACCTTATTGATGCAATACTTAATTGTGGAAAAAGTGAAATTGAATGGGCATGTATGAATATAGTGTTCGAAATGGTTATGAGATAGTAACAATAAAGTACTATATTAGGTGGGAAAATGACAGGGGTGATAAATGATATGGAATGGAAATATTTTAAGAGACAAGTTATATGATGACTAGGGAGCACGAGTTATAAGGTAGTTCCCAAGTATAAGAATAAATGTGATTTCCTCTGATCATCATTGGTTATGGCTGGAAGTAGTAATAAGCCAGACTTTGACAAATGAAATTTGTCATACTCAGAGGAGCAGATACAACAAGTATGTTTAATCCTGAAAAAGGATATACATATGTGTACATATGTACATATTAGAACTATGAAATTGTATAAGTAAAGTGGTGATGAAATCTGAATGATAATAAATTAAATTCAGAAATAGATTGTGAGGAAATTATACTCTCAAGTATAGTCTCCAAGTAGTGACATTACATGTACTAGGAGAATAAGAGATAAAACGATAACTCGATATAAAAAGAAGTTATCAAGGTAAATGATTACCTAAGACGTAATCGATGGTTAGTATTAATATCTGGAAAAGAATGGCAGTCATAATCTAACCATGAGATAGTCATTGTGGAATGGTAGAGAATCCGAAAGAACCATGAGGTTATAGAAGTGATTATGGATTGTGTAATCGAGTTAATTCACTTCATCATCATGTTTCGGGAGGCCCTAAATGCCCTAGTCGATATATATCAGCGAAACTGTGAGAACGTATGTGAAGTTCCAGTGACTGGGTACTTGTGATAGGGATCCCTGATTCGCCATATGCGTTGAGAGAATAGCAAGAGGCTTGCGATTCCCAATTTTGCTATTAGCACCGCCTCTGATTGATATAGATATCTGAGCGCATTGTGTGGACGCTCCGGGATATATTGAGAGCGAGTGCGTGGTATTTGAGAGACTACTGGGACAACTACATACGAGCGATTAAAACTATCTAAATGATAGTCATCAAAATATTATTGACTAAGCACTGAATGAGATGATAAGTGATGAATAGTATAAATGAATTATGGTGTCAAGGAAGTGAAAAATTTGCTAACTCCCAAGGACGATAAAAGATCTTAGGGAGTGTAAATGGGTTTTGAGAGAAGAAGCCCAAGTTCTTCAGGATCTTGAACAAAATCCGGGATGGCGACCTATGAGAGGGGCGATCGCCTAATAGCGGATAATGTGTTGTGAGATATGGGCGAACTATATAATCGCCGACTCACTTGAAAGAGTAATCCTAGAGCGCGAGAGAGCGCCGAAGGGATTATTGTCGATGGCTTGAAGAGACGGGCAGTACTCTTAGAGACAATGAGGAGTATAAAGAAATATCCGTGGTCTCATGTTAGGGACGAGAATAAATAAAAGTTAAAAATATGATAAGGAAGAAAGATATCGATGTTGGTGGTACTTCCTATTGTAAGTGGAAAATTGAAAAGAGTAAAATGCTATCTGGATAGTTGTGGATATATTGAATAAATATGCTTATTCCTTGATTATGAAATTTATTGAGCTAATTAATGCCTTGGCCAAGTTATATGTCAGGGAAATGGTGAGGTTTTACAGTATTCCAGGAAGCATTACATTTGATAGGGAGTCCCGCTTCGTATCTCAGTGTTGAGAGAGATTACAGAAAGCTATGGGATCCCGATTGAGTTTTGTACCACAATTTATCCGCAGACTGAGAGACAGTCCGAGTGTATGATGGACGCTCGAGGATATAGTGTGAGCGTGTGCAGTTGATTTTATAGACTCCTGGGATAATCCTCTACCTTGGTAGAATTTGCTTATGATAATGGCTAAAGGAGAGTATAGGCATAGCACTTGAAAAGGGGTTTATTTAGCAGACGATATAATCCACGATAGCATGAGAAAATGGGAGACCGAGAACTATTCTCGACTTGGTCGAACAGATTTCTTGAGATATACAAGAAATTGTGTATATAAGGTCTCACCATTTAGAGGCATAATGAGAGGAAAATTGAGTCCTCCAGGCATGAGATCTTTGGAGATCTTAGATCGTGTGAGAGATGTGTAATATCTCCCGAGCTGTCAAGAGTGCATAACGTATTCCATGTCTCAATGATAAGAAAGTACTATCTATATCCTTCTCACGTGATTCGACATAAGTCCTAAAGATTTGAGAGGACATGAGTTACGTTGAGAAATTGGTACAGATTTTGGATAGGAAAGATAAAGTATTGTGATAAAGTGTAGTGATCAAAGATTAATTCTTGATGGGATTCTCTGGCAATATGAGGCTACTTGAGAATTTGAAAGCCTCATGCATAATAAATATCCAGAGCCTTATCTTTGATAGATCTGGTTGAAATTTGGAGGACCAAATTTCTTAAGGTGGGGAGAAAATGTAAAACCTGATTCTACACTACTGTAGAGTTTAATTTCATAAATTAATAATGGAAATTAAATAAATAGTGAATATTGATTTCCACTTGGATGAAAAGTTCCTTAACATAAGTTGTGAAAGAAGCAAATTCGGTGAAATACTCGATGGGCGAGTACTACATTGGACAGCTCGCCAATGGGTAAGCAAGACGATAATCGCCAATGCATGACGGCGAGTTGATGTTGGCGAGTACTAATGAAAGAGCTCGCCCATAATCGCCAATTGTTGATGGCATTGGGCGAACAGGTGAGTTCGCCAACTAGTTATATGAGGTAATCGCCCGATGTGACGAGGGATCTGATCGCCCAAGGAATGAGTAGGGCGAGTTGATTTGGTTGCCACTTTGGTTTGGCGAAGAGGTAAGTTTGCCAAGTTTAGTTGCCTAAGATGATAGCCGAATTGGGCGAGGACTTGTGATCGCCCATTGGATTGAGAAGGTTTTATGATAGCAAGTGGGCTAGTAGATCAAACCTGGTGATCGCCAACAACGTAGGAGTAATCGCCAAATCTTAAGTTAGAATAAAGACAAAGTGGCGATGAGCACAGGCAAGCTGTGAATGTTGGCGAACTGAAAGTGAGTTGATGAGTTGAGGTCTCAAGAATGACGGGGCGAACTCGAATCAACACTTGTGGACAAAATGAAAATAGATTCAAAACATATGTGCAGCTAAAATTGACTTTGTAAATCATACGGTTGAAGACAATTAATGGAGAAGATGTTAAAGTCAGTAAGGAATTAGCCTTATTGGTTGAGAAACAAAACAAAGTCAATTGAAGCAGAAAAAGGAGTGTGGAAGGAGGACTTTCATGCTACTTGTGCTTCAGTTTTCTTCATGCATTAAAGGAGTGATAGACGTGAGATGATGAAAGAAGCAGATAAGGGATGGGTGGTAGAGTTGGATTGGATAAGCTGAGCTATATAAGAAGAAACAAGTAAGGAAAATCGATTTAGCCAAGTCCATCTTCTTCACGGAAGTTCTTCTACTGCAAGTTAATATTCTAATTCTTCCATTCCTACCATGCTTGACTTACTGAGTTTCACTCTTCAGTTGGCTAAACACACAAATCTGCTTGAAAACCTTTCCTCCTTAGTTTGATGAGTTAAAGGAATAAGCAAAGGAAGGCCAACGTGAGAGGGAAAGCAATCTGTTCTGGTAGTGCAGTTGGTTGAGGTGAGTTTCATATTTCTGAGGTGTTCTTGATGCTCAATGATAGATTTCTATGTTTTATGAAGTAATAAACATAGATACAGTCTTCTTTTTAGTTAGATTCTTGGAGAATATGAAAACAAGGAAAATAATGGAATAAGTGACGAGAATGGCGACTATTGTGATCGCCAATGATGAAAATTAGTAATCGTCAATAAGGTGAGTAGATAATATTGAACTCGCCAAAGTAAATTCTGTGTTTAAATGGGCGAGATCGCCCAACTTTAGTGAAGTGATTTAATATGCGAGCTCAAATGAATAGACATTGGGCGAGTTGGATTATGGGCGAACTCCCGCAAAGTGGCCAATATGTGGATGGCGAGAATGGTGGCGAGTTCCCACGTGTAAGCCATTTGATGAATGGCATGCTTTATGGGCGAGCTAGTAAGAGCTCGGTTGGGCGAGCTAGTTAAATTATCTTAAGTCTCGCCAAAGTGCTGAAAATATTGGAAAAAAATAAAATATTAATAGTTTAATAAATTATTTTGCAGCCATGAATTAAAGATTCGACAAAGGCAATCAGCAAGGCGAGAAGGAAACAAGGCTTCGTTGAATCAGGTAAGGGAGATGTGTGTGAAGTTAATGCATGTCCTGTGGAGTTAAGTTTTATAGAAATTATTGAGAAATTGTTTTGTTTTATGACATGCATTGTTTTGATAATTGTTGATTTGGGCGAGCTAAAGGCCGCCCTTATATTTTGATTGGGCGAACTTGCATAGGGCGGGCGAGCCTTTGTGTTTTTATGTTGGGCGAACTGGTTTCGAGTAAGCCAAATCCCGTTTATATTTTTAAAGGCGAGCAACCCGTTTTGATAAGTAAACTATGGGTGAGCCGAAAGTGGCGAACCAATATTTTGTTTTAAATACAGAGTGTGGCGGTTGAATACTTGTTCACCCCATTTTTGAGTTGACCATGGGCGAGCTGGACTGGCGAGCTGACCATGGCGAACAGATTTCGATGGTATTTTCTTGAGAAAAAATGAGCCATTTTAATATCTTTGAAAATAGAAAATATAAACCCTTTTTGGGCAATTGACTAATGGGCGAGCCAATGAAGGCGAGCCAGTTTTGCTTTCTGATTTTAAAAGCAAAGTTTGGCGGGCGAACACAGGTTCATCGCACTGGGTGAGCTGACATGGGCGAGCCATGTTGGGCTAGCTGACCATGGGCGAGCAGGTTTTAAAGGTTGACATTTTTGGAAAGGTTGTCGAGGTGTTTTGTAAACATAAGCCTAAACCTTTTTGGAAAATTAAATCATTTTGAGAAAATGATAATATGGGTGAGATAATCCCATAAAGGTTTTCATGAGATATAAAAGTGATTTTTGAGACTTTAGGCCCTGAGTTCATGCAATATTATTCATGTAGTTGCGTGACCCGCCTGGGGCGGTAGCTCGGTCGATGGACCAACGAGTGCACCTCAGGGCGTCACAGGGCTGGTGGACCCGCCAAGTCATCAGCGGTCTCGAGGTCACTTGGCAAGTGGAGCCAAAGACCACCTAGAGATTGTGGCCATAGATCTATTATATCCCTTTTTGGGATTATTATTCCGTTCTCGCAAGGGAGAGGGGGAACGATGATAGTATGAGGATGCCTAGTCTCAACTTGTTGATTTCTGTTTACTAAGAGGATTTGTTAAATCCTATTTACTGTTTACTACATTTTAAAGTAAACTAATTAACCAGTGATTTGAATGCTGTTTTGAGAGTGTTGTTTACTATATCCACTGTTTTCCTATTGATATGTTGTGGTATATAGTTTGGTTTTATAAAGCAGTATATGTTTCCTTTACTGAGCGTATGAATCGCTCACCCCTTTGTTTTAACTCCACAGATAAAAGACATGGAGTTGAGAGAATTAGCTCTCAGATGGGTATAGCTAGGTTTAAAAGCGCTGAGGCATGTTATGTTAAACGTAACAGGTACAGTCTCTTCTCTTTTACATTTCAGACATAAGTATACAGTACTACTTTAGTAAAATAAGTCTATAGGGGATGTCATATGTAAGGAATAGTGAAAAAGAATTTTCTATTTCGTATTTGATAAATAAATGTTTATCATTTATTTCTATCACTATTAAATGTTAATGGCATCGCAGACAGCCCAACCGGGAAAGTGTATTGAAATACGTGAAAAATGTGGTAACGGGCTGTTACAGGTTCGTTTCCCTTTGTTCTGTGCCTAAGCAGTAGACACGTAGTAGCCTCTAAAACAGCCACCACACACGCCTCAAACCACTTGCATTACCAGTCATGTCTCCAGCCCAAAACGCCACAAGGCTTCTTCCATTTTTTTTTCTAGCCACTGAACCAGCTTTGCTTAGCTACCTTTAATGCCACTTTCCAAGTCAGTTTTAGCTTCCGGAACCAGCTCCATAAGCGAACACAGCAGCTCGTCTCCACTACAGTTCTTGTTCTCGCACGATGCTGCTGCTTTAATCATCATTCACGGCACCCAAAGCCAGCTGAAGTTCACACCACACACACACCCCTGCACTACCCTATTTTAGGCTGTTCACAGCTTCAATCTCGCCCCTGAACATTGCTCAGACCAGCCCCTTCAGGCTTTCTCCTTCCTCACTCTAACGTTGCCTTGTTCCTTCACTGATGCCTGGCATTTGCTTCAATCCTTGCTTCAGTTTTAGTTTTAAAAACACCATTAAAAACCTTGCCTCACCCTGTTAGTATATCTCCATAATAATGAAATAAATATTTGGTTGACTAATTCCAGATATGGTCCATAATTTCACGTTAAATCTCAACTTAATATTTGGCTATTAAAAACACGATTTTATGATAGTTAAAACGTGATTTTATTGCCATAATTAGCATGCTCTCGTTAGCAATAAAAGAGGGCCCCTTCCGGTCCCCAAGAATGTTAATCTCAGACAAAACACCATCTAGTGAGGTTTTGAGTGCTTGGAAGACTTGGAAGGCCTGTGATCGACACAGAGTAGATTGTCAGATTCGGAAATCGTTTCAACAGCAGAGTTACAGAGTGCAATAGCTCGAGGTTAGATCCTGTCGCTTTCGCTTTTGTTTGTTTAACATGTTTCATATTGTGTAAAAGCATGTTAGGCTTGTTTAATGAACTTACATTTGACATCAAAGCCGTAGTTTAACCTCTGTCTTGCTAGATATCTGTAGAAAGAAGCCATAAAAACCCATATTTTGAAACTTTAAGTCTCGGATTCCTTGAAACCCATTCTATTTTCATGTGATTTTGGCTCAAATATTTTAGATCTATTGTTGGAGAGCTCTAGGGATGAAAAATACATGAAAAACGGGACTATTTGAATGAGTATAGGCTGGGTCGGGTCAAAAGACCCAAAATTTTACCAAAATGCCCGTTCGAGTAAAGAATAAAAAGGGGAATCGGGCGCGTGAGATCCACGCGCCCAATGGTGTTTATGCAGGCGCGTGAATCTCACGCGCTCACGCCTGCAGTATAATGCAGTGCACTGTTAAAAAAAATTTCAAAAAAAAAGGGGAAAAAGAAAATAGACCCTTTTGGGCCTTGGGTTTTGGGCCACTGTTTGGGCTCTTTTTGGGTTAGTTTTGGGTCATATAATTTATGGGTTTTTTCTTTTATTTTGGGTTGGATTGTTTAATTATTTGGGCATATGGATTAAATAAGAGGCCATTTGGTTTATTTTAATTAGGCCTTAAAGATTTATTTAATTTAGACAATTAAAATTAATTAAGGCCAAATAATTATATTTTTGATAGTTTTATATCGAAATTTCAGTTTTGTAATTTTCATAATTTTATAAATAATTGGATTATTTTCACAAAATTGATATAATTATGAAAACTTCTCATTACTGTGGATTTTATGAGGATTTTTCATAAATTTCGAATTTTTTTATAAATGCTGTAATTTTAAATTGAATAATTTTGTGAAAATTATCATAAAATTATGATTAAGTTATGAAAATTTGATTTGAATGTGTATATGTGCTCATTTTGAATATGTATAATTTTATTACTTTTATACTAGAAGCACATGTAGCTAAGTTATTCATATTATTTGGAATTAAAATTGCCTTGTGTTAATTGCAATTTTTAAAAATATGAATAAGCTTAGAATTTTACCAATATGTCTAAGTGATTTATAATTTATTTAATTAGGGCTTAGCCACAGCAATCTTAATTAAGTAAAATTATTTTTGTAAAATCACATAATGATATTAGACATAAATTGTAATTAGTTATAAGGTTATGATAAATTTTATCCCACAAGAATTTTTATTATAATTTTATAACTAATTAGGATAAAATATCAAATTAGTTTCTTAATTTACCCACAGGAATTAGGAAATGATATAATTTGATAGTTTTATCATTATGATATGAATCTATTAGAATTAGAACTTTAGCCCACAGGCAAGTTTTATGTCTAAGATTTATTAATAAAATATGTTTACATTGGTAGACATAATTAAGTTTGTCTCAAAAATTCTAGATACGTAAGCATGTTATTTTTCTAAAAGCAGTATTTCCTCAGGCAAGTATTTACCTAAAAGTTCCCGAACTAGATGGAGAGAACTACAAGGTTTGGAAGGAGAGAGTTCTCCTCCAATTAGGGTGCATGGATATAGACTATGCTATAAGGAAAGACAAGCCCGTATTGACTGAGACCAGCACTCCTGCTCTAGTAGCTTTACATGAACGCTAGGAGCGATCTAATCGCCTTAGTGTCATGTATATTAAGACAAAGATATCTGCTGGGATACGCGGTTCAGTCAAACAGCACACCAACGTTAGGACCTTACTGAAGGCCATAGATGATCAGTTTGTCACTTCAAACAAAGCGTTGGCTAGCACTCTGATAATGAAGTTCTCATCAATAAGGCTCACCAGTGTCAAAGGAGTGCGCGAGCACATAATGGCCATGAGAGATATAGCGGCCCAACTCAAGAAGCTAGAGGTGGAGATGTTTGAATCTTTTCTTGTGCACTATATATTGAACACTCTACCAAAGCAGTACGGACCATTCAAGATATCCTACAACACACATAAGGATACGTGGACCATCAATGAATTGATGACCATGTGTGTTCAAGAGGAGGGAAGGCTGCTTATAGAATCAGGTGAAAGTGCATTTTTTGCAAGCCAAGAAAAGACCAAGGATCGAGCCAAGAACAAGGGAAAAGGGAAAATCCCTGCCCAAGCTGACATTAAGAAAGAGTCCAAGTGTTTTTTTTTTGTAAAAGGAAGGGACACATGAAGAACGATTGTGCCAAGCTTCAGCAGTGGCTCGTTAAAAAAGGTAATCTACTCTCATATGTTTGTTTTGAATCAAATATGGTTGAGGTTAATCATAACACATGGTGGATAGATTTTGGATCTAAAATTCACATTTGGACTTCCTTACAGGGTATGACAAACCTAAGGAAGCCAGTGGGAAATGAGGAGAGCATCTATTCAGGAAACAAGATGCGCTCGCATGTTGAAGGTGTTGGAACGTGCACTTTAGTTCTTAGGAGTGGTTTTGTTTTGCAATTAGAAAAGACCTTTTATATTCCTAGTTTCTCAAGAAATTTAATCTCTGTTTCTAGGCTGGTACCTTATGTGATGGTCTTTTCTCTACTAATTTGCAAAATGACACTGTTCATAATGCCTTGCATGTTCAAACTGGCACTAAAAGATGTGTTATGAATGAGGACTCCTCCGCGTTATGGCACCGGAGATTAGGTCATATCTCCATAAATAGAATTAAGAGATTGGTAAATGATGGAATACTTAGTACTCTCGATTTTACTGATTTCGACACTTGTGTGGATTGCATTAAGGATAAGCAAACCAACAAGTCTAAGAAAGGTGCCAATAGGAGTTCAACCATATTAGAAATCATACATTCTAACATCTGTTGTCCAGACATTGATGCATATGGTCAGAAGTATTTCATCACCTTTATTGATGATTACTCGAGGTTTATGTATCTTTATATGCTTCATAACAAGAACGAAGCATTAGACGCCTTTAAAATCTTTAAGGTTGAAGTAGAGAAACAATGTGGAAAACCCATAAAGATAGTATGAACTGATAGAGGTGGGGAGTATTACGGTAGATACACTGAAGATGGACAAGCACCTAGACCATTTGGGAAGTTCCTTCAAGAAAATGGGATTTTTGCCCAATAAACCATGCCTGGTTCACCGGATCAGAATGGTGTTGCAGAAAGAAGGAACCGAACTTTGATGGAAATGGTGCGTAGTATGCTGAGCAACTCAAAGTTCCCTAAGTCTTTGTGGATTGAAGCTTTTAAAATGGCAGCGTATATGTTGAACCAGGTTCCAACCAAGGCTGTTCCAAAGACACCTTTCGAATTATTCAAAGGTTGGAAACTGAGTTTGCGTCATATGCACATTTGGGGATGCCCTTCTGAGATAAGAGTTTACAACCCACAGGAAAAGAAACTGGATCCTAGGACCATAAGTGGGTATTTCATTGGATATGCCAAACAGTCCAAAGGCTACAGATTCTATTGTCCATCTCATAGCACTAGAATTGTGGAATCAAGGAACGCCAAGTTTCTTGAAAATGACTTAGTTAGTGGGAGCAATCAATCTCAAGAACTAGTTTCTGTGAGAGATCAACCCTCTAACTCGAGTCAAGGATTGGTTATCATGAACAATGTCCCTTCATTACAGCTGGACATTGAACAACCAATCATTGAAGATCCACAAGTAGTTGATAACTTACCAGTAGACGAAGCTCTTCTGGATACACCAAAATTGAATGAGCAACCAGTTGAACAACATGATCCTTCGGAGAATGTTGAATCAACATTAAGAAGGTCTACTAGGGAAAGGAAATCAGCTATTCCTAGTGATTACATTGTGTATGTACAAGAGTATGATTTCAATATTGGGCCCGTTAATGATCCAGAAACGTTTTCACAAGCCATGAACAACAAAGAATCAAAACTTTGGTTCGATGCTATGAAGGATGAGATGGATTCGATGGCATCTAATGGAGTATGGGATCTTGTTGAGTTGCCTAATGGGGCCAGGGCTATAGGCTGTAAATGGGTCTTTAAGACCAAGACTGACTCATTAGGCAAGATTGAGCGTTATAAGGCAAGACTTGTAGCCAAAGGATTCACTCAAAAGGAGGGAATCGATTACAAGGAGACCTTCTCTCCTGTATCTAAGAAAGATTCTCTCCGCATCATAATTGCGCTTGTTGCACATTTTGACTTAGAGTTGCAACAAATGGATGTGAAAATGGCATTTCTCAATGGTGATCTAGAGGAAAAGGTTTACATGAAACAACCTGAAGGTTTTTCCTCTAGTAATGGTGAGCATTTGGTCTGTAAGCTGAAGAAATCCATATATGGGTTGAAACAAGCATCCCGCCAATGGTATCTAAAATTCCATGAAGTCATCTCTTCATTTGGTTTCGTTAAGAACATCATGGATCAATGTATATACCAGAAGGTCAGTGGGAGCAAGATTTGTTTCCTTGTGCTATATGTGGAAGATATTCTACTTGCAACCAATGATAAGGGGATGCTACGTGGGTGAAACAATTTCTTTCTGAGAACTTTGATATGAAGGATATGGGTGATGCATCTTATGTCATTGGCATTAAGATCCATAGAGACAGACATAGAGGTATATTAGGTCTGTCACAAGAAGCCTATATTAATAAAGTCTTGGAAAGATTCAGACTGAAAGATTGTTCACCAAGCCCAGCTCCCATTGTGAAGGGTGACAGGTTCAATTTGAACCAGTGCCCGAAAAATGATCTTGAGCGGGAACAGATGAAGAACATTCCATATGCCTCAGATGTTGGAAGCATTATATATGCACAGGTCTGTACTAGGCCTGATATTGCTTTTGCTGTGGGAGTGTTGGGTAGATACCAAAGTGACCCGGGGATGGACCATTGGAGAGCTGCGAAGAAGGTGCTTAGATATTTTCAAGGCATTAAGGATTACATGCTTATGTATAGACGGACTGATGAGTTGGAGGTGATTAGCTACTCAGACTCAGACTTTGTTGGCTGTGTTGATACACGGAAATCAACATCCGGTTACATTTTCATGCTTGCCGGTGGAGCTGTTTCATGGAAGAGTGCTAAGCAGACACTGACTGCCACTTTTACTATGGAGGCCGAGTTCGTTTCCTGTTTTGAGGCTACCCCACATAGTGTATGGCTTAAGAGTTTCATTGGTGGACTTAGAGTTGTTGACTTCATATCTAAGCCATTGAGGATATATTGTGACAATTCAGCTGCGGTATTCATGGCTAAGGACAATAAGAGTGGAAGTCGAAGTAAGCACATCGACATTAAGTACTTGGCCATTAGAGAATGTGTTAGAGATAAAAGAGTGGTCATTGAACACGTTAGCACTGAATTGATGTTAGCTGATCCTTTGACTAAGGGCATGCCACCGTTTAAATTTAAGGATAATGTAGAGAGAATGGGACTTGGTCCTACATTTTGATTGTAATTGAAACTCTTATTAATAATATGATGTTTCTCATTTTGATTTGTATACAGTTAAGTTTTATTTGAGAAATATCCTTGTTGTTTGGACCGAGAATAAACATAAGGTTTATTCATTAAGTAAAAATGGGTTGATTTAGAAACATTTTACATAGTAATATATGGAAGATAATACTCACCACTTGAGGAATTGTCGCCATGATTCATGTGATTTGTTTCTTCTATAAGTGAAATATATGGACCAAGTGGGAGAATGTTAGTATATCTCTATAATAATGAAATAAATATTTGGTTGACTAATTCCGGATATGGTCCATAATTTCACATTGAATCTCAACTCAATATTTGGCTATTAAAAACATGATTTTATGATGGTTAAAACGTGATTTTATTACCATAATTAGCATGCTCTCGTTAGTAATAAAAGAGGGCCCCTTCCGGTCCCCAAGAATGTTAATCTCAGACAAAAGACCATCTAGTGAGGTTTTGAGTGCTTGGAAGACTTGGAAGGCCTGTGATCGACACATAGTAGATTGTCAGATTTGGAAATCGCTTCAACAGCAGAGTTACAAAGTGCAATGGCTCGAGGTTAGATCCTGTCGCTTCCGCTTTTGTTTGTTTAACATGTTTCATATTGTGTAGAAGCATGTTAGGCTTGTATGATGTACTTACACACCCTTGTTACACAACCTAAAAAAACATCTCCTTTCAACCCTCAAAAGCTTTGGCAAGAGTCCCTAAACAATAGCCACTTTGCACATTCTCTTATTCCAACCCCTAGCACCATATTTCATGCTATTATTTTCTATTTCCATCGCTACAAAGGAGAAATAAAGATGGCTATTACTGTGAAGAAACTATACGCAAGCTGTGTGGGTATGTTGCTATAGAATTAAAGGCCAAAGGAAGGTAATCTGTTGCTACCTTGTTTGCGTGGAGGAGGGGCACGTGAGGAAGGTGAGAATGGCGAGAACAATGGTGGTGGAGGGTGGCTGAGAGTGTGAAGCGGTGAGGGAAATCACGAGGAAGAGAAAAAGAAATGAGAGAGAGGGATGATGATGAACAGTGATAATGAGGATAGTGGGATTAGGTGGAGCCAAAGCTTCTTCAAGAAGCCACACCTATTTCTTTTATTTATTTATTTATTATTTATATATTTTTTTACTTAATTTAAGTCTTATATTAATATTTGTTAATTATAGTCTAACCTATTTAAATTTATTTACTACATGTCCTTGATATCACTGACCTTTCATAATTTCAATATTAATTAATTTAATTGAGTAGAATTTTATATTTATATTAATATATTAATATATAAATGACATAAATGTATATATATATATATATATAAATATATCTATTAACATTTAATTTATTCAATTTTATACATTTATTTACAAATTCTATAGAGTAATTTAGCAGTCTCACAAATGTAAATAAATGAGATTTACCTACAATTTAGTCTTCAGCCATTCCTCCCTCTTATTATCGGCTTCCTTTTTCTATCGCTTTTTCTCCCTTTCTTTTTTTTTTTTACCTTGTAACTCTGGTTTCACGTTGCTACCTCTCCGTCTGCATTTCACCTTAGTAGGCCACCCTACCTGCAAATGCGATGAAGGATGAGGCAGCAAAGTGGCAACGATAGACGTGGCATGCAGGGGTGAAATGCAACAGGCAATGTAGGCAAGAAGCTCGTGCAACGGTGCAGTAAATGATGCGATTGTATGGCGGCAGCAACAATGGTGGTGTGGAGATAGCAACGGCGAACAGGTCTTGAAGTTTAGGACGTGCGATGAAGGGGAAGGGTGAGGAAGCTGGGGTATTACAGCTGAATATTTGAGAGAATTTCTGATCGCTTATTAATCATTTTGTTGAATCTGTACAGTATATATACACAAGCTGGAATCAAGCTGAGTTATTCAGGACCCTTGGGACAAATCCGTGAGGGTCTTGCTTGGTGATCTGGACCCAAAGCGGACATTACGAGTGAGTAAGGTGACCCTGCTTGGTGAACTGGGGCCTTACAATAAAACGCGCCTTTTTTATTGTAAGGCTACGAATTGCATACAAGGGAAGTGAAATAAAGGATTCAATCAGTGAATAATTAGGAGAAATTAATTTAATTTATTTGATATGGAATTGTAGAAATTTAATTATATTAGAAATTTAGTAAATTATGAGAAATAAAGGATTTAAACATATATATGATAAATAAATAAAAAAATAATAATTAAAAAAATTAAATCACCTAAGTACCTTATTTAGCTAGATGAGAAATAATATAAATAGACTAAACCTATGACGTATATAAGCACATGTCTAATACATTTATTATATATTGGATATATATATAAATTATAATAGAAAGAAGATAAGACAATAATATTTTTATTATTATTGGCTTCTTGAAGAAGCTAACCTAGGCTGCCAACTACTCCCACTAACGTGGGAGTCCTCTACCAAAACCATAAAAAGGAGTCTTGGTTTTGTTGGTGACATGAAAAGGAGAGAATTGAAAGGAAGAGAGAGCGAGAGTGAGGGCTGAAGTAGTTGGCAGGAGCAGGAAGAAAGAAGGATCGAGAGGCATTATGAGAGAAGGTAGAAACGGTGTTGACTAAGAGTTTCCCTTTCGGAGCAGAGTAAAAGCAACTACATAGCTACAGTTTGAAGCCCCATTTTTTGCCCGAGGCAAAACAGTAAAAGGGCTGCAAACCTTTTTCCTCTTTGCCAAAAAATGTGAGTTGTAGTAAGGGATCTCTTGGCTGGAGGCAACGGGAATGTGAAGGCAAGCAAACAAGGAAAGAAGTAAGGGCTGTTACCTCGGGTTTGCTCGACAGAAATAGAAGAGGTTTAACGCAAAGAAGGAAGCTTTATTTTGGCACAAAATGGAACATCGATGAGGTGATTTTGATGGAATAGTTAGGGGTTCATTTAAGGTATATCAAGGTAGTTTGAATGGTGAAGATGGAGCAAAAATAAGGGAGTCTTAGTTGTTGGAAAAAAAAAAAGGGAAAACTTGTAGCAAGTGTGTGCTGTAATTGAGAGAAAAGAAAATAGAATGCAAAGGAGAGTGGAGAATCTTGAAAACGAGAGAGGGATGGAGAAGAGAAGAGTTGCAAGTCTTGACTGAAGCAAGGCAAGGCAGAGACCTAGTTTCAGCCATTATTATTACGAGACAACAACCAAAACTGAACAGGGCAGCAGGAGGCAATAAATAGGTGGCTCAGTTTGGAGGATTTTCATAAGGTAAAATGCTCTTTGCTTAAGCTAAACTTGTAGTAGAATAAATATGGTATGCTAAAGGTTGTATTGGGTGTAGGGATTTTGAGAAAAGTACTGCATTTTTGAAGAAAACAATAGGGCTTTTGGCTTGCCAACAAGACTAGGAACTTGGCTTGTTTGAAGGCTTTTTTTTAGGGGTAAGGACATGGTTTTATTTTAGAATTTTAAATGTTAAATATAGAGGGACTTTAGGTTTAAAAATATTGTTTTGATGTAGGTTTAAGTGACAACTGAAAGTTCAAGAAAAATAAAGGAAAAAGGAAATTTTGGCAGCTAGGAGAGAAGTTGCAAGGAGAAAGTTTTATGGGATAGTATATGTCTAATATCCTAAATTAAAGTGCTAACGTAGTAAGGTGTATGAGCGGCAATCCATAATCGCAGTGTGGTACGCACTAGGTAAGGGAATATACGGTAAATGCTTGTTAGTCTGCTATGTTTATGCATGTCTAAATTAATGTTATTTAATATTTTTGGATTTAAAGGCATTTTGGTTAAATTTCAAAATATGTTGGATTGTGCTTAAAGTGCATAATGTTTGAGATTTGGATTTGTGTTGGAATTGGTGTATAAAAAAAATTGCTTGATTGAGTTTTCCATAGGTATTTTGATTGTGGTTATGATGCTGGGTAGTGTTCTGCCTATGCCGTTATAATGCCGAAATTTTGTTAGAAATTGTTTAAGTAAAAATTTTTTGTATTAAATTAGATTTATAAAATGCCTTTGAAACCTAATGTATATTAAGCATCATTACTTGTTATCGAGATAATGGTTTTTAAGCCTGACTTCGTACGATGAGATTTTCAAAACTATAAGTATGTGAAACAATTTATGCTTTCGGTACTCAACCTATATTGTAAGTTTTATTTCTAAACGAGTTTTGACTCATGAGACACGTAATGATGTATAATGCCTGTGTGGCACTTACTCACCTGTGTGGCATTTATTATGCCTGTGTAGCATTTAATTATGCCTATGTGGCATTTAGTATGCCTTTGTGGCAAGTATTAAGCCTGTGTGGCACTCGCCTGTGTGGCGTTTAATTATGCCTGTGTGGCATTTAGTAAGCTTGTGTGGCAATTATTGTGAAATATCCTGGATGCTTTGTGATCTTCCAGGCATCCGACAAATAGTCGTGACTTGTACCTCAGCTACTAGATGATCACTGGTGCTGGGATGATTCATGATCATGGATAGAGCCTTGGTATGGGACTGTGACCACTGCTAGCTACAGTGGATGCTTTCATGGAAAGCTTCTTGGTTTTATTTCCAAAGATCCATGTTACGTTACCAAATCTCATAAGTGTATGCCTGTCTCATGAAAATGTTTTTAAATATATATCTCGATATTGTTACAAAGATGAACGAATGTATCATTTCTATTTCTACTGTATCTTGATTTTGTGAATGCGTGAGTACTAATGTGTTTGGAAATTACTTGATATAACATCTTATAGCTTATAAACTATGGCTTATCAACTTTGCATTATTTTCGATAAAACATATTTAAGCATGAGTTTTGGCACATTCATTCATGCATAGACATGCATTAAAACATAGTAGGAACCTAACATCACTTAGCGTATATTTTTCTTACTGGGCATTAGCTCACCCCCCCTCTTCCACCTCATAGGTTAATTCAGATAGGCTCGAGTGCTACAGTAAGAGCTTGACTTATGTGTTGCTAAGTTACTGCTTTTTATATCGAGGTATAACCTTTCATTACTTTTGTTTATATTCCAAGCGATAAGATTATTTTCGGTATACACAGTGTACATGGATTGGGATGTAAGTACTAGGATTGTATCGAGAATTATATATAATTATGCCTAGTAATGAATGGTATCTCGATAAGATATCTTGATGAAAATGTGATACTCTAGATGGTTTCTTAAGATGATAAATGTGCCATAGGTTGAATTATTGTTGTGTTATAGAGTGTGGTTGGACAATAAGTATATATAAGGATAGAGTTTTTTAGTTTCGATTTTTGGCACGCATTACGAAGCAACTGAATGGGACCTTAGACAATTAGTCTTAAACAAATAAATAAGTAGTACTCTACTTGTTAGGTTTTAGCTGTATTGATGCGAGTGACAAACATAGTAAGTAAAGGAAAAAGTTAGTCCAAAAATCCTGGCTTCCGAGGGCATTACAGAAGCTCCTGGAAGAATGTAGCTACTACCAGAAACTTACAACATCCAAGAAAGAACTAACTACTAATAACTACTTTTTAAAAACTGGCAAAAAATTTAAAATTAAGTTACAACTACTGTTGCACTCTCGAGGTATTGGAATTTGTTACACCAGAATGATCTTGTAACATCCCGAATCCACAGTATAATATAATGTTTACTTATAAATCACACTTACTTACCGGTTGGGCTGTCTATGATGCTTAATAACTCGTAACACTTTAATAAGAATTAGTACTCTTATTCCTCGTACCAATATAGAAATATGAATTGTTACATTATTTCCTTAAGATGTATATAGATTCCCTTCTATTTAAAGTAGTACTGTACAAATTTGCTGAATATATAAAAGAAAATAATATACCTTCGATATCGAATATCTGCTGACACTAGCAGTCGATAAACTCTGGAAGGTAATTCTCTTAGTCCAAATTCAACAATCTGTGGAGTGAAAAATAAGGAGTGGGCGACAACGTGTTCAGTAAAGGAAGGTGTATGCTGCTTTATAAAAATAAAACTATATCCCACAAAACGAGTATTTACCCCAATGACATATCCAGTAGGAAAATAGTGGATATAGGAAACGACATTTAATATTCAAATCACTGGCTAAACAGTTTACAATAAAATATAGTAAACAGTAAACAGGATTCAGTAAGTTGAGACTAGGCATCACCCTACAAATAAATCATGCTATCATCGTTCCCTCAGAAACACAAGTCGTCCGCTTTGGGGTGCACCCGTAGGCCATTGCCCCTCACGTCTTTTCAGAGTGGGCCCTTAGGCCAAAACTCCAACTCACGTTCCCACTGGAACACAACTAGACCTATGGCCATAATCTATAGGTGGTCCTCGGGTACACTTGCTAGGTGACCTTGAGACCTCTGATGACTTGGCGGGTCAATCACCCTCGTGAATAGTAATGCATGAAACTCGAGGCCTAAAGTCTCAAAATCACTTTATCTCTCATAAAGAACCTTTAAGGAATTATTCCACATATTACATCATTTTGTTTAAAATGATTGTTTTTCCAAAAAGGTAATATATATTTTCTGTTCACAAAACACAATACACACAGCCAGTAATTTCATCATTTTTCGTATATAAAAAATTAAGTTAAACTAGCTCGCCCCTTATCAGTTCGCCCATTACGGCTTGCCCATGGTCAGTTTGAGCATTACAGTGAACTGATGTTCGCCCACTAACATTCTCATTTGAGCTTGACTAGTGCTCGCCTGCTATATTAGATTACACGACAGGGCTGACTAGGGAATCGTTCATAAACACTAGTCTTTCAACACCAAGGGGTCACCACTCTTGGCTCGCCCGAAATGTCACAAAAGGGGTCGACTATCTTTGGCTCGCCCGGATTTTATTTAAACAGGGATCGCCTATCTTTGGCTCGCCTAGAAAACAACATAGGGGTCGACTTTATAGCTCGCCCAAATCCAAACCAATTTATCAAACCAATGCATGTTTCAAACTAAATCATTTTCTCAATATTTCGATAAAATTTAACTCCACAGAACATGCATTCACTTCACACACATCTTCCTTACCTGGTCTTACGAAGCCTAGCTTCCCGATCACCTTTATCAATTCTCAATTCCTGGCTGCAAAATAAAATATCAAGACTATCAATATATTCTGTTCGAATCTTTCCAACACTTTGGCGAGACTTGAGGCTAATCCTCTGGTTCGCCCAATATAACTCGCCATTCATATTTTGGCTTATGCGTGGGAGATCGCCCACAATTCAACTCGCCATACCTATGCATGTGAGTTCGCCATACACGACTTTTTATTCAAAGGTGGGCTTGCCTATGAATTAAACTAGCATGTGGCGACCTCGCCTACTATACCCCACTCCATATTATTTAGCTCGCCCATAATAGCTGAGCTCGCCTACAAAAGATGAGCTTGCCTATTTCTCATCACTTTTACACCGTTTCCAGCACTTTCCTTGTTTATTTTTTATTATTTTCTAGACCACATCTTGTTCTAGTTTCTTATATCCTAACATGATTTAACTAAAACAAGGCTATATCTATGTTTATTACGTTGTAAAAGATAGAAATATACCATCAAATATCAAGATAACCATAGAAAAATGGAAGCTCACCTTAACCGAATTGCACCTCCAGTACCAAATGCTTTCTGTCTCACTTTGCTTATTCCTTAGCTCTTCAAACGATGGAGGAAAGGTTTAGCAAGCTAGTTTCGATGTTTAGATAACTAAGGATGAAGTTTTGTAGATACCGTATGGAGGAAACGGAAGAAACGAGACCTAAACTTGCAGTAAAACAGAATAGGCGAGAAGCAGTAAAGTAGGAGTGAAGAAGATGAAGTTTGCTAATGTCGGTTTTGTAACATCCCAAAGTTACTGTATATTATGATACTTACTCATAACTTATACTTACTACCGGTTGGGCTGTTAGTGATGCTTATCAACTCCTATCACTTTAATAAGAATAACTAAATCATTTTCTTAAGATGTATATACATTCCCTTATATTTAAAATAGTACTGTACAACTTCACTGAATACATAAAAGAACACAACATACCTTCGATGTCCAATCTCCGGAAGGTAAGTCTCTTAGTTCAAAACAGTTATTGTGGAGTGGAAAAATAAGGATGTGACACAAGTGCTCAGTAAGGAAGGTGTATGCTGCTTTAAAAATAAAAGCTATAATCTCAAAACCATTTAATCATCCTAACGATCACACTCATTAGGAAACAGTAAATACAGTTAACCTGAAACAGGATTCACCAGATCCTTTCATAAATCATTTAATTGAGACTAGGCAACAATTTAAATCATGCAAAGAACACAAGTCATCCGCTTTTGGGGTGCACCCGTAGGCCATCGCCCCTCACGGCTATCTCATCTAGATGTATGGCCATAATCTGTAGGTGGTCCTCGGGTCCACTTGCCAAGTGACCTCGAGACCGCTGAAGACTTGGCAGGTCCATCAGCCCTGTGACGCCCTAGGGTGCACTCGTTGGTCTATTTAACCCGAGCCATCGCCCTAGATGGGTCACACAAAGTATATGAATGATATGCATGAACTCATGGCCTAATGTCTCAAAATCAAGTTATCATATGTATCATTTCCATAAAATGATTTAGTTTTCCAAAAGGTTTTATAACTAGTAAAACAAACCTCAAATTCAACAGTTTCTGTGAGAGAAAGGCACGTTTGGAGCTGGTTCGCCCATGGTTAGTTCGCCCAGGGTCAGCTCGCCCATTGGCCAACTCGCCCAATGCTCAACTCCCCTAGTGGTCAACTCGCCCGAGAGTCAACTCGTCCAAGGGTCTACTTTCCCAAAAAGTTTCACATTTTCTATTTTTCAAAAATATTAATTGAAAGTTTATTTATTTATTTATTTATTTTGCGTTCAGAAAATACTCATAAATCAGTTCGCCCACGGGTCAATTCGCCAAGGCGGCGAATTAGTAATCGCCCGCCACTTAGTTTTCCAGACAATAAGGGTCGTCCGCCGAACAAATCTTTAAAAAGGGGTTCGCCCGACTTTGGCTTACCCGGTTTTCTCTTTAAAAACAAAGGCACTCGCCCAGTTCTCATAAAAAAGAGTTCGCACGTAGCTTTCCTATAAAATCGGTTCGCCCGCCCTTAAAACTAGAAACGGGTGCACAGAAATTATAAAAGGGCTTAGCTCGCCCGCCAATACCAATTCGCCCAACATAAAAATACAAGAGCTCGCCCAACATAAAAACATATGGCGGCTTGTAGCTCGCCCGAGAAAATAATTTATCAAATAAATGCATGTCAGAAATTAAAACAATTTCTAATATTTTCTTAACACTTTTACTCCACAGGACATGCATTTGCATCACATACTACTTCCTTACCTCGTCTGATGCAGCCTCGCTTCTCGCCCGGCTTCCTCAATTCCCGTCTGCAAAAGCATTTATTCAAACTATGAATATCTTTCCGAAACGATTTATATTTTCCTTATAATAGTGGCACTTTGGCGAAACTAAGTTCGCCATTCGATATTAACTCATTTCTGGGAGTTCGCCCAGCTTAGGAGCTCAACTCGCCATGCTTATCTATTCAGTTCGCCACTCATGGCTTTTCATTCATAATTGGGCTCACCCATGAATTGGATAACCCTTGGCTACCTCGCCCTCTTGAACAACACTTTGGCGAGTTCTCTATTACCTACTCGCCTCATTGGCGATCATTGGTCCTCGCCTTTACTTCCACATTCCAGATTATCCTATAACTATTGGCGAACATGTTCTCGCCCTGTCATGTATACATTGTACTCGCCCGCCATTTGGGCGAATACTCCTTGCTCGCCTATTGTTTTTTTTAATCATTTCCATCTAATTTCTTATATATTCTTGCAAAAGTTTAACCAAAACTAAGCTATAGCTATATTTATTACGTTATAAACATAGAAATATACCATCGTTTATCAAGATAACCATAGTAATACGGGAGCTCACCTCAACTGAGTTGCACTTCCTGGAGCAGAGTGCTTTTCTGCCTCACTTAGCTTTGTTTTGCTTGTTCCTTGGCTCTTCAACAGTGAGGAAAGGTTTGGCTAACTTAAAATGAAGTTTTTATGGCTTATATATGAATGAAACGGGAGGACTGCATGTGATCTTGCAGTGGAAGTGAACTGGCGAGGAGTTTTCTGGAGAAGATGAAATTGCTACGTTGGTTCTTCTTCTCACATGTCCCTCCTTATATAGCCCAATAAAACCTGTTAGAACCAACCACCTGTTTCCTTATCCTGTTATCTGTTATCATTGCACGTCTTTCATGCAATTAAAACCTAGAGAAATTGGTGACAAAAGGAACAGTGGTAAACTTCCCGTTGTAGTCCGTTTCTTCCATCCTTTTTGACTAATTTCACTTGCCATTTATTGCTTATTCCCCTTGTCAGGAGAAGCAATTGGCGAGAAGTCCTCTGCCACCCCTTTCCTTGACTTTTCTCTTTTCTTTTCTTCCCTTCTCCACGCCATTTCTCTTCCAGCCAACGTTGATTGGCTAACTTCATATTCTTTTCTTCATTTTGTCCTATAGTCATTAGTCTTCATTAAATGTTTTCATACCTTAATTAAATAATTAAATCCCATCTACTCTTTATACACCATATGTACTTTATAACATAAATTAAAAAGTGGAAAATCACATTCGATTATATCTTTAATTTCACTAAAAGAATTTATTTCCACTATCAATAATGTACACATACGGTATACAGTATAATAAAATTCGGATTTTACATTTCTCCCTACCTTAAGAAATTTGGTCCTCCAAATTTAGCTTGGACCTGTTATTGAAAGAGCTCTGGATATTTCTCACGTATAAGGCTCTCTAACTCCCAAGTAGCCTCCTCCTCGTTATGATACTGCCAGAGCACTTTAACCAAAGGAATCGTCTTAGATCGCAACACCTTATCTTTCCTATCCAGAATCCGTATCAGTTTCTCAATGTAACTCACATCCTCTCTGATCTCCAGTGGCTCATGTTGAATCACGTGAGAAGGATCTGGATGGTACTTTCTCAACATCGAGACGTGGAATACGTTATGCACACCTGACAACTCTGGTGGTAGTGCTAATCGATATGCCACATCTCCTACGCGATCTAATATCTCATAAGGTCCAATGTATCGAGGACTTAACTTTCCTCTCTTCCCGAATCTCATTATACCCTTGGATGGTGAAATCTTTAAAAACACATAATCACCCGCTACAAACTCCAATGGTCGGCGTCTAATATCTGCATAACTCTTTTGCCGACTCTGAGCCGTTCGAAGCCTTTCACAAATTATCCGTACATCACAAGAAGCCTGCTCGACCAAATCCGGAGCTAACAGTTTACGGTCTCCAACTTCTTCCCATGCTATCGGGGATCTGCATCGTCTGCCATACAAGGCTTCATACGGTGCCATGCCGATACTTGTATGAAAACTATTGTTATAAGCAAATTCTGCTAGGGGTAAGTGATCGTCCCATGAGCCTCTAAAATCCAATGCACACGCTCTCAATATATCCTCGAGCGTCTGTATAGTACGCTCGGACTGTCCATCAGTCTGTGGATGAAAAGCGGTGCTAAAACTCAGCTGGGATCCCATAGCCTCCTGAAATCTCTCCCAAAAATGAGAGGTGAAGCGAGAGTCCCTATCAGAGGTAATACTCACTGGAACACCATGTAACTTCACTATCTCCCTAACATACAATTCGGCCAAGGCACTAACTGAATCTGTAGATCTCATGGCTAAGAAATGAGCAGACTTAGTCAATCTGTCGACTATTACCCAAATAGCATCATACCCCTTCCGGGTCCGTGGTAATCCCATAATAAAATCCATAGTTACATGCTCCCATTTTCACGTAGGAATCGATAATGGTTGAAGCATACCCGCCGGCTTCTGATGCTCAATCTTAATCTGCTGGCATGTTAGACATCTAGTAACAAATTCAACGATGTCTTTCTTCATCTTAGGCCACCAATACACTTTCCGGAGATTCTGGTACATCTTAGTACTACCCGGATGTAACGTGTATCTAGAGGTATGAGCCTCTGATAAAATCAAGTCTCTAAGCTGTCGATCATCGGGAAAGCATATACGACCTCTAAACCTCAATATGCCATCGGTGCCAATCTCAAAGTTTAACATAACTCCCATCTGAATTTGACTAGCAATCCCAATACAATAATCATCACTCCTCTGAGCTTCCTTGATTCGATCTATCAAATCCGGCTCAATACGAAAACTAGCTGTAAACCCATACTGGTCAGAGGAAACAACTTTCAAACTGAGGTTAGAGAACTGCTCTATCAACTCATGTTCCCTGATCATCATGTACGACACCATACCAACATGCTTACGGCTCAGTGCATCAGCTACTACATTAGCTTTACCTGGGTGATACAAAATCTCACAATCATAGTCCTTTAATAGTTCCATCCACCGTCGCTGCCTTAAATTCAACTCTTTCTGTGAGAATATATACTTCAGACTCTTATGGTCTGTATATATCTGAAATTTCTCCTCGTACAAATAATGTCGCCATATCTTCAGTGCAAACACCACTGCGGCTAGCTCCAAGTCATGTGTCGGGTAATTCCTCTCATGATCCTTTAACTGTCGAGAACCATAGGCTATAACCCGACCATGCTGCATGAGCACACACCCTAAACCTTGAGCGAATGCATCAGTATACACCATAAATCCACCTGATCCGCTAGGAAGGGCTAATACGGGGGCACTAGTCAATCTCTTCTTAAGTTCACCAAAACTACGTTCACACGCATCATTCCACTCAAACTTTACATCCTTACGTGTGAGTCGTTTCAATGGAGCAGCAAGTCTAGAAAATCCCTCCACAAATCTGCGATAGTACCCGGCAAGACCTAAGAAACTCCGTATCTCGGTAACCGTGTTAGGCCTCTCCCATTGCACAATGGCCTCTATCTTGGAGGAATCAACTGACACCCCGTCCCTCGACACTACATGTCCGAGAAATATAATATGGTCAAGCCAGAACTCGCACTTACTAAGCTTAGCATACAACTTTCGCTCTCTGAGGGTCTGTAGAACAATCTGCAAATGCTGCTCATGCTCCTCTGGAGTCTTAGAATAAATCAGGATATCATCAATAAAAACTATAACAAACTTGTCCAAAAATGAATGAAATACCTCATTCATCAAACTCATAAATGCTGCAGGGGCATTTGTCAATCCAAAAGGCATCACTAGGAACTCATAGTGGCCATAGCGAGTCCAAAAGGCTGTCTTATGCACATCCGACTCCTTAATCTTTAACTGGTGATAGCCTGATTGAAAGTCTATCTTGGAAAACACCTGTGCACCCCTGAGCTGATCAAACAAATCGTCAATCCGAGGTAGTGGATACTTATTCTTAACGGTAGCCCGATTCAACATCCGATAATCTATACACAACCGGAGACTACCATCCTTCTTCCGAACAAAAAGTACTGGAGCTCCCCACGGTGACACACTGGGACGTATAAATCCCTTATCTAATAACTCTTGGAGCTGCTTCTTGAGCTCATCTAACTCTGTCAGTGCCATCCTATATGGGGGTCTAGAAATCGGCTCGGTACCGGGTACCAACTCGATCATAAACTCCGTCTCTCGAACTGGTGGTAACCCTGGTAAATCCTCTGGAAATACATCCGAGAAGTCCTTAACTACAGGAATCTCTTGGATCTTTGGATGCTTCCTCTCAACATCCTCCACACTAGCAATATATCCTTCATAAACATCCATACACAACCACAATTTCAGTACACATGTCATTTAACAACATAAATTCACATACTTTTTTATTAATTTACAATAACTTTACAATGTACTTTTCAGGATAAGAGAAGGTAATAAACTTAGTATTACAGTCCAAACTAACATGGTTTGCAGCCAACCAATCCATACCTAAAATGATATCAAAATCATATATATCCAACAAAATTAGGTTAGCTGTCACAACCTTCTCTCCTATAGTCAATTTACAATTCTTATATATAATATCCGTTCTCTGGAAGTCATTAAAAGGAGTTTTCACTTGCAAAGTATACTCTAACAACTCCGGCTTTACTGGGGTCCTGTTGGCATATGCAGGCGATAAGAATGAGTGGGTAGAACCCGGATCAAATAAGGCAATTACGGGGATATCAAAGAGATAAATTTTACCTTTAATCACATCGATAGAGGCGTCGGCAGTCTCCTGATCCAATGCGTACACCCGACCCTGAGTCACAACCTTTTTACCCTTTTCTGCGGCTGTCGCCCGCCTAGGCTATGAGGGTGTCGCTTTCTCTGGTTCACGTTGAGCTACCAGGGCCGCTATCTGAGGTGCTGCAGGAGGTCTAGTAGAAGCAGTCGACTCTCTGAGCATCGGGCAATTCTTTATAAAGTGCCCGCCTGTCCACATCTAAAACATACCCCAGACATTAAAGGACAAGGGCGAGATCCATGCGACCTTCCACAATGTCTACATAAGGGCGCAACACTTCTCTGAGTGGTAATGGGGCCACTAGCAGGAGTAGAAACTGCTGGTCTATCAAATCTGCCCTCTGAAATCTGTATGCCCGTAGATCTAGTCTTCTTAAACTGCTCTCTACTCGGTTTGTCCTCCATGAACCTCTTAGTCTTTCCCTTTGCTTTGCCTTTACTCTTACTACTAAAATCGAGCTGGAACTGCTCATAATCTCTCTCGCACAGCTGAGCCCGTTGAACTATCTCATCATAAGTCTGAATAACAAACGGGGCTAGCTTTACTCTGATGGATGGCCTCAAACCAGCTCTAAACCTCGAAATCTTATACCGGGTATTCTCACTAGTCTGTGGATCGAAACGGCTCAAAATAGTAAATTTGGCCTCATACTCGTCCACGGACATGCTACCCTGAACTAAACCCATGAATTCCTGCTGTAATTTTTCTTGAGCAGTGTCAGGAATATACTGCCTCCTAAAAGCTTCCACAAAAATATCCCAAGACAGATCCTGATGCTGAGCAAATAATACTGTCTGAGTGGCCTTCCACCAATGTCTCGCATCATCTGCCAACTGGAACACTGCTAAGCCTACTTTCTCTGTCTCCGAACATCTCATAATCTCGAGTAATCTATCAATCTCTATAACCCACTGCTCTGCCACCAATGGATCCCTAGTACCTTTAAACTTCGGTGGATCCAATTTCTTAAAGGATTTCACCAATGCCACATTACAATATGACTCTGCATTTCGTGGCTGCTGGATCAGTGGCTGCGGTGGAGCTATCGGTGGCTGAGGTGCTGGTGGTGGAATAGGCTTAGGCTCAGGCACAACTGGTGCCGGCTGTGGCGGTGCTGCCTCTACTGGGGCTGCAGGAGTTGTAGCTCTCTCCCTCTCTGCCCTATCAGCGGCTCTCTCCGCCTGATACATAGCCATAAAATCTGCTATTAACCTCTCCACCTGAGTTACACGATTATCAATGCTCTCTAGCTGTATAGGACGTGGAGGTCTTGGGCAGGTTCCGGTGTCTGTGGTTCCGGAGTTTGTGCCGCCCTACCTTGGCCTATACCTCTCACTGAGCGCATCCTCCTTCTTCCACTCATATCTGTACCATAGAAATCGTTTATCACTTATCATTATATATTCAAATTGTACAGTATTATAGGGAATGTATACTGTTCACTTTAAGCATCACTAAACATCCGACCAACCCTGCTCTGATACCATTAAATCTGTAACATCCCAAAGTTACTGTATATCATGATACTTACTCATAACTTATACTTACTACCGGTTGGGCTGTTAGTAATGCTTATCAACTCCTATCACTTTAATAAGAATAACTAAATCATTTTCTTAAGATGTATATACATTCCCTTATATTTAAAATAGTACTGTACAACTTCACTGAATACATAAAAGAACACAACATACCTTCGATGTCCAATCTCCGGAAGGTAAGTCTCTTAGTTCAAAACAGTTATCTGTGGAGTGGAAAAATAAGGAGTGAGCGACAATGTGCTCAGTAAGGAAGGTGTATGCTGCTTTAAAAATAAAAGCTATAATCTCAAAACCATTTAATCATCCTAACGATCACACTCATTAGGAAACAGTAAATACAGTTAACCTGAAACAGGATTCACCAGATCCTTTCATAAATCATTTAATTGAGACTAGGCAACAATTTAAATCATGCAAAGAACACAAGTCATCCGCTTTTGGGGTGCACCCGTAGGCCATCGCCCCTCACGGCTATCTCATCTAGATGTATGGCCATAATCTGTAGGTGGTCCTCGGGTCCACTTGCCAAGTGACCTCGAGACCGCTGAAGACTTGGCAGGTCCATCAGCCCTGTGACGCCCTAGGGTGCACTCGTTGGTCTATTTGACCTGAGCCATCGCCCTAGATGGGTCACAAAGTATATGAATGATATGCATGAACTCATGGCCTAATGTCTCAAAATCAAGTTATCATATGTATCATTTCCATAAAATGATTTGGTTTTCCAAAAGGTTTTATAACTAGTAAAACAAACCTCAAATTCAACAGTTTCTGTGAGAGAAAGGCACGTTTGGAGCTGGTTCGCCCATGGTTAGTTCGCCCAGGGTCAGCTCGCCCATTGGCCAACTCGCCCAATGCTTAACTCCCCTAGTGGTCAACTCGCCCGAGAGTCAACTCGCCCAAGGGTCTACTTTCCCAAAAAGTTTCACATTTTCTATTTTTCAAAAATATTAATTGAAAGTTTATTTATTTATTTATTTATTTATTTTGCGTTCAGAAAATACTCATAAATCAGTTCGCCCACGGGTCAATTCGCCAAGGCGGCGAATTAGTAATCGCCCGCCACTTAGTTTTCCAGGCAACAAGGGTCGTCCGCCGAACAAATCTTTAAAAAGGGGTTCGCCCGACTTTGGCTTACCCAGTTTTCTCTTTAAAAACAAGGGCACTCGCCCAGTTCTCATAAAAAAGAGTTTGCACGTAGCTTTCCTATAAAATCGGTTCGCCCGCCCTTAAAACTAGAAACGGGTGCACAGAAATTATAAAAGGGCTTAGCTCGCCCGCCAATACCAATTCGCCCAACATAAAAATACAAGAGCTCGCCCAACATAAAAACATATGGCGGCTTGTAGCTCGCCCGAGAAAATAATTTATCAAATAAATGCATGTCAGAAATTAAAACAACTTCTAATATTTTCTTAACACTTTTACTCCACAGGACATGCATTTGCATCACATACTACTTCCTTACCTCGTCTGATGCAGCCTCGCTTCTCGCCCGGTTTCCTCAATTCCCGTCTGCAAAAGCATTTATTCAAACTATGAATATATTTCCGAAACGATTTATATTTTCCTTATAATAGTGGCACTTTGGCGAAACTAAGTTCGCCATTCGCCCAAATAGCTCGCCATTCGATATTAACTCATTTCTGGGAGTTCGCCCAGCTTAGGAGCTCAACTCGCCATGCTTATCTATTCAGTTCGCCACTCATGGCTTTTCATTCATAATTGGGCTCACCCATGAATTGGATAACCCTTGGCTACCTCGCCCTCTTGAACAACACTTTGGCGAGTTCTCTATTACCTACTCGCCTCATTGGCGATCATTGGTCCTCGCCTTTACTTCCACATTCCAGATTATCCTATGACTATTGGCGAACATGTTCTCGCCCTGTCATGTATACATTGTACTCGCCCGCCATTTGGGCGAATACTCCTTGCTCGCCTATTGTTTTTTTTAATCATTTCCATCTAATTTCTTATATATTCTTGCAAAAGTTAAACCAAAACTAAGCTATATCTATATTTATTACATTATAAACATAGAAATATACCATCGTTTATCAAGATAACCATAGTAATACGGGAGCTCACCTCAACTGAGTTGCACTTCCTGGAGCAGAGTGCTTTTCTGCCTCACTTAGCTTTGTTTTGCTTGTTCTTTAGCTCTTCAACAGTGAGGAAAGGTTTGGCTAACTTAAAATGAAGTTTTTATGGCTTATATATGAATGAAACAGGAGGACTGCATGTGATCTTGCAGTGGAAGTGAACTGGCGAGGATTTTTTTGGAGAAGATGAAATTGCTATGTTGGTTCTTCTTCTCACATGTCCCTCCTTCTATAGCCCAATAAAACCTGTTAGAACCAACCACCTGTTTCCTTATCCTGTTATCTGTTATCATTGCACGTCTTTCATGCAATTAAAACCTAGAGAAATTGGTGACAAAAGGAACAATGGTAAACTTCCCGTTGTAGTCCGTTTCTTCCATCCTTTTTGACTAATTTCACTTGCCATTTATTGCTTATTCCCCTTGTCAGGAGAAGCAATTGGCGAGAAGTCCTCTGCCGCCCCTTTCCTTGACTTTTCTCTTTTCTTTTCTTCCCTTCTCCACGCCATTTCTCTTCCAGCCAACGTTGATTGGCTAACTTTATATTCTTTTCTTCATTTTGTGCTATAGTCATTACTCTTCATTAAATGTTTTCATACCTTAATTAAATAATTAAATCCCATCTACTCTTTATAAACCATATGTACTTTATAACATAAATTAAAAAGTGGAAAATCACATTCGATTATATCTTTAATTTCACTAAAAGAATTTATTTCCACTATCAATAATGTACACATACGGTATACAGTATAATAAAATTCGGATTTTACAGGTTTTCTCATGAAGTCTTCTTATATAGTCCTGTTAATCCTATCAGAACCTACCACCTGTTTCTTATACCGTTTTCTTTTATCATTTCACGTCTTTCGTGCATTAAAAACTTGAAGAAAACTGCAGCAAAAAGGAACGATGGTACAGCTATCTTGCCACTGTCTGTTTTTTACTAAGTTTTCTCTTCTTTTTATAACTTCCAGCCAATAATATTTAACTCCATTTTACACCTAGATTCCTCTTCTATTTTATCTCATTTATACTGCATTTCATTCTCCTTTTTCAATCATGCAATTTACGTTAGCTAGGGTGGCATACAGTCCACCATTTTCGACTGCTGTTTCATGACTTCACTTTACCTCTTTTAAGGCATACTTCCTTTAAGGTATATTTCAACCAATAAAAATAACACATGTACACTAATTAATTTTCTTTTCAATTCATATACACCATATTATAAATTATAGTTCTAATAACTTCCATAATGGGAAGTGGAAATTCACATTCAATATTTATTTAATGTCACTAATAGAATTTATTTCCACTATCAATCATGTACAAATATGGTATATAGTATAATAAAATTCGGGTCTCACAGATTTTGCTGCTGTGAGGTGCTGGAATTTGTTGCACCGAAATGTTATTGCTGCTGTGATATGAAGCAAAAGCAGCAACGTCGAAGGAGGAGCTAGACTTGCGGTAGCAAGGCCGGTGCAGAGGCAAGGGCGTAAATTGGGGTGTTATTCCCGATAAAGTCATGAGGGGTTTGTGAGGCTTCCCAAGCGGATAATACATATGAGTAAAGTACTGGGACGATAAATCCCTAGTTAACGGATACAAAAGATGCAATGGCTTGGTAGCATGGAAAGATGATAATTCTTCAATTTAACTTCGAGAGAAGATAGCAATGACATTGATCCAATATCAATTATAAAACTGTCCCTTCCGCTTTTGGGGCATGATTTTCTAGTTGTTTTCTTTCCAGCTGTTTTCCCCGGTAGGCAAAATTCTTTCCGAGAATATTCATTTTTGGGCGATTAAAAGCATGAAAAGAAGTTGAGAATTTGGAATTATAAGCTTGCATATAGAGAAATAATAATGTGTAAAAGTTTTGCAAGTACAAAATTCGAGTTTCGATTTTTTTTTTCTCTTAATTAGAGATCTCCATTGTAAAAAAAAAAAATCATTTTTAACCTTTAAACCACTAATTAACCTTTTTTTAATAATTTTAATCAAAATCAAGAATGCGAACAAGCATAATAAGTATGAAAATGCGTATCTAGAGATTAACGTACCAAATTCAAATGTATACAAGTGCCCGGCTAATAAGTCTCAAGTGTCAATCTTGAATTACTTGTCTGCTCTCATTAACCTGCAAAACAAGTCAAAGAACTTTACAGATCTAATAATCAGAGTTAGCATCAACGAATGGGCAAAGATAGGATTTCTGGAAAGTTTGGGAATTACTTCTGGAACAAATTCAGCTTTGATCGGAAGAAATACTTACTTTTATCACCATCAGGATTTCTGGCTAGACAATGCTGGGTACTCCTTAATTTATATACAAATTCCAGGAGAGATGAAAATTTACAGTACTTGAATTCAATGGCAATAAAATATATAAAGGATAAAGCTGGTCTTGAGAAATCATCCCTTGCTTCAGGATGTGGAAAGTGATGAACATGTTTTTCACACTCTGTCTCTCAAGCTGGCACCGGCAATCATTGGATTCCAATGATCTCCGTTTGGTGGAAAATGAAAAGAATGTAAGAAAAACGTTTTAATCTAACGATTACGGTATCATTTGATTTGGCTTTTGCAGTCTGCAGTTTCTGTTAGAGAGAAAGGCTTTAATCCAAGAGTAAAGTAAACAAAAGAAAAGCAAAGGAGATGAACTTTCAGCTTTTTAATTTGTCCTCTCTTCTTGTAATTCTCATGGTTCCTTCCTTCCTCGAAGAGCAATCACTTACAATTGTTGGCGAGTGATCAAGTGATCCTTGCTTTAACATTTTAATTATTTTATTATCACAATTTCAAGATAAAGTGTTAAAGTGGTATTATCTTGATAAACTTGGATATCATTGAAAGAGAAAAGATCCCAAGAGGAGAGTATTCTCAGAGGAATGTACAGCAAAACGGCCATGCATCATAATGGCCAGGAAATATACAGCTTGAAGATACATCTTAAACCGAACAAAAGGAACCATAAAACACTAGCAAAATCACCAAACAGAGAAATGAACTATATATTTATTATCCCAGCCTGAAGACGTTTCACCATTGAGCCGAGAAAAACCCAACTTTGAAGACCCCTACCTTCGCCAGTGAAACCGCCATGCCATTATCCGCACGCATCTTGGAGGACACCTCTCCAATTTCTTTTTTCTGCTAAGCAGAGATATTTGGTTAAAATGAGAATGATTTGAACATCAGGATGTCACGGATCAGGAGTCTGAGATTCCCCAAATCAGACAACACAACCCCTCATCTAAAATCACTCAAACAAAGAAAGACAGCCAATCAGACCTCATCCAGATGATAAAGAACGTTGTGCCTGGCGAGTATGCTTAGTGTTCTAAGGATACAATATTCAGGTGATAAAGAATGTTGATTTCCCATATTTTTTCTCCATGGCAGCTGCCATTGATTCAACATCAATTACCTATGCGCCATACTACTGTTCTTCTTGCTTCTGTTAAAAGTTTTTCTTTCTTTTTTTTTTTTGGTAAATCAATTTTTTATTAATATATATAATTGAAGAAGAAAAACATAAAGACAATCACCCGCGCAAGAGAATTACCCCAAATACATCAGACATAGTGATGAAAAAATCACCTGACTCTAAACAGCCTCACCACATAGGGCGCCCTCCAAAAAATATCTAATAACCATTAAAAACAACCAAAACAAAAGTTTTTCTTTCTGATATATAGCTGTAATTCCTTCAATATATCTGGTTTTAATATCAAAACAATACCAACTGATTTAAGAAAAGAAAACCATACTTGATTTTTTGTAAACAAAGCGTAGCTTTTCAGCCAAATTAAGGGAAATAAATCAACCCTTTTTGATGAAAGTTTGCGAGAAGGTGAGAACTAAAATGCTAAAAGCATAAGCAGTAGCAATAGCCCATGGCTTGGAGAAATAGTTACGCACCACGTAAGCACGCCATCTAGGCCACCAACGTTGGCAATGTCCATTCATCTCCTCACAAAGTTTCGAATAATAGAATTCCTTGACATGAGTGTCATTGTAAAGCTTACTGAAAAACTGGGTTCCTTGCTCAGGACTCAACCAGTTATTATAGATTTCCATCTTGCACAGTATACGGAGGTCATTGGGTGTGTCGATAAGGTAATCCAAGAGCATGGCGTAGCAAGTGAAAATGGGTGGACAATGCGGCAAACATTGCTCGTACGCGATCATGTTCCGCAAGATTGTTTCGGTCGTCTCTTGAATCAGCAAGGATGGAATCTCGAGAGTTCCGTTTCTAAATCTGATATCCAAGACGCTAAGTGATGCAGCTTTCTTGAATTTTACACCTGCTTCTTGGAGTCTAGTGATAGGACGGATTGATTGCCATTCGGATATTGGGTGGTCTTCCGGTTTCAACGGTAAAACAATGGATGACCTTAACAAATCAAGAATATGCTTGATATCTTGGCCTGAGAAAAGGTCTACCAATTCTTTTGTGTTAGGTGGATTAGATGAGAAAGTCGTATCAAAGAAATCAAGGGTAAGTTCGATCAGGGACTTGGTTTCAGAAGGGAGATTGGTTTTATCAAACAAGGTTTGTAGTACTAACCAGGGAATCTGATTTTCCAGCAAAATCAAGTCATGAAGCAGAAACTTAAGCATACAAGACATAGAGAAAATTGGGTCATGTTGCACTTTGGTGACCTCATCAGCATTCTTTCGGAATAGCTCAATGATGAAGCAACCATCAAGCACCATAACCTTTGCGAAATCAGCACCTAATTCTTTTGCAAAATCATGTCCCGCGTAGCAAGCACCAGCTTTTTCCTGAACCGACCGAGCAACATCAATCAATTCAGTTAAAATTTCCTTTTGCTTGATCTCCTTGGCTTTTTCGTCGGAATTAGTCTCCGGCCACCGGCTTGTAGTAACCCTGGACAGGAGACCATTCAAATACTCGATTTTGATTTTCTCACCGGCTACCAGAATATCTTTGCCATGGTGCATCGGACCAATAGAAAAGCGATTGGGGTGAAATGCATTTTCCTTGTGCCTGAGGAGTATGCTTGGCGTTTCGAAGATGCAACGGCTTGGCATGGATGAACGAGAACTCTTCAATTCATCATTGAGAGACAATACCAATTCTGATTCAACAGTAATTACAACACTGTCATCTGAACTTCCACTTACGGGCATGATTTTCTAGTCTTCTTGTTTTCTTTCCAACTGTTTTTTTCCAATAGTCAAAATTCATTATGAGAGCTTTCGTTTTTGGGTGATTAAAAGGATGAAAAGAAGTTGAGAATTTGGAATTATATAAGCTTGCATATAAAGATATAATAAAGTACTGTTGCAGTTCTTTTTCTCCAAGTAAAAATGTCCATTATACAAAAAAAATCTTAACCTTTAAATAATTTATTCTAATTAACTTTTTTTTTATAAAAATAATTTTAATCAAATTCAAGAATATGAACAAGCATAATAAGTATGAAAATGGATATCTAGAATTAGCGTACCAAATTCGAATGTAATCAAGTACCAAGCTAATAAGTCTAGTTTCAATCTTGAATTAAATGTCTGCTCTCATCAACCTGCAAAACAAGTTAAAGAACTTTTACAAATCTAATAATCAGAGTTAGCATCAATAAATTGGCAAAGATAGGATTGCTGGAAAGTTTGGGAATTACTTCTGGAACAAATTAAATTTGAGCCGAAGAAGTAACAACTATTATATCACCGTCAGGATATCTGGCTAGACAAAGCTATAAGAGATGAAATTTTACAGTACTTGAATTCAATGGCAATGGTATATATAAAGGAAAAAGCAGAATGCATGGCTTATCTGCTTTTCATGCGCGCAATTAAAAGTTTAACATAATTCTGTTGCAAAAGGAATCTACAGTCAAGGCACATGCCGCGTGTCTAAACTTTTATTTTATTGATAGATAAGGAACTGTTCGGATTGGTCCATATAAGTTTACGATGGATTTAACCAATTTACAGAAATTATTTTCCTGTATTCTTTCAATAAATTCAAGACACTTGAGAAAAGAATAAATTCTTTTGTTACTTGAACCAACATTCTTTAGTTGTTTTAACTTTTTTTAACAAAGTCGCTCTGTTCATGTAACACGAGAATAAAGGATTAGTATGGTTGGAAAAAATATCCCTCAAACCAAATACACACAAAAGCAGAAGAAAGCAAAAATAAACACAATAATTTTTAGTGTGGTTTGGCCAAACCAAATTAGCCTATAACCACTCATTCAATTTAATAATCAATCAAATAATTACAACTACAAGTTTTAGAAGAAAAAAATTGTAAACTCCTTACAAAGCCCAACCATACAATTTTTTGAAAGAAAAATTGCAAACTCCTCACAAAGATCCCAAAGCCCATCTACACTCTTTTAATAGCCCAAACCCTAGCTATTCTATCGGAGTTTACAACTCTTTGGAACACCTTACAAACTAAGCCTAACATATTATTTATAAGAGAAGAGCCCTTATAACTTCTTCTATACTTTCGATGTGGGATTCAAGGCAAATCCCAACAAATCCTCCTTTGACTTGAATCCCTAAACTCCCAAAACTGCTCAATAACATCTGAAAAACTAACATGCATCTGAATCTTCTTACTTTTTGAAACAACTCTATCCTTTGCATCATCAAGCAAATATAATTGTTTCTCATTCTTCTTTCCTTGTAAAACTAAATCATCATTCTTGTGTACTTTGCAACAATCATTATTACCAATACATGTGTACCCGCGTGAAACTAACTCACCAAAAGAAATCAAATTATAGCTAAAACTAGGTACATACCTCACATTACGAAGAGTCTTGACACCATCGTCATGAAGCTTAAGTCGAACACTCCTAATACCTTCAATTTTCACTTTATTACCCTTCTCAACTGCGATATTGCCTAAACTTTCAACCTCTTTCAATTCATCAAATCGATCTTTATCATTGCAAATATACATCGATGCAGCTGAATCCAAAACCCAACCTTTCTCATAAGTATGGGACCCATTTAAACAAATTGCCAATACATCATCATCTGAATCAGTCAGAGCAAGACATGTCTCATTCTTCTTTCCATCATCACTCTTTTGTTGAGCCTTCTTGAATGCAACCTTATCATCCCTTAATGTCTTGCAGCGTGTTTGAATATGACGCTTCTCTCCATAATTATGATAACCGCAAATTTTGACTCATAGTACATATACATTAATATAAGGATTTGAAGTAAATGGATTATGAGGAAATTTTTAGAAGAATTAAGAGAACTATAAAGTAATGTATTAAATGGAAACGTCATAAGGAATTTAATGAATTAATTTCATGAGTACAAAACAAGTTTATATTAAAATATATAATACGAAAAATAAATCAAATCGATGCATAAAACATGCATTATACATTAATTTAATAAGAAATGAGAATATCTGAAAATATATGAAGATTAAATGAAAATACAAATATATTATGACATATTTGTGAGGGCCTGAAGTTCCTTACGGGTCATTCATCACCTCACTCATCCGTACTGTCCACTCTGGGTTCTAGAGGTGGCCCCCGTCACGCAGACGTGGCACTTAGCCCCTCACGGATTTCTTTCGCGTCCGCCGTGACTCGAACCCCTTACCACTTGTAAGTGTCAAGTCACGACTAACCATTGGAGGTCCAATGGTTAGTCGTGACTTGACACTTACAAGTGGTAAGGGGTTCGAGTCACGGCGGACGCGAAAGAAATCCGTGAGGGGCTAAGTGCCACGTCTGCGTGACGGGGGCCACCTCTAGAACCCAGAGCGGACAGTACGGATGAGTGAGGTGATGAATGACCCGTAAGGAACTTCGGGCCCTCACAATAATAATAACATTCCACCTCATTATAATATCTAAATCTTGATCTTGATCTCCCTTTTGATCCAGCATGTCTCTCATTAGTCCTCCCTTGAATAGAACCTTCTATGGCAGCTAGTACACCTCCCGCAGATGAAGAATTTTCTTTGCCCATAAATCTTTCATTCTCACACAACACAGCAATCACATCATCCAACGTCAAAGTAGTTTTACCTACCAATAAAGTTTGAACTAAAGGTCTATAGGATTTAGGGAAAGATGACAACAACAGCAATGCCTTCTCTTCTTCTTTCAACTCTTTGGAATCAATTGCTAATAAATGTGAAACTAGTCTATTAAATTCATTTAAGTGATCATGGAGACTCGTACCTTCATCCATTTTAAAGAATATAAATCCATCTTCAAACACAATCTATTTGTCAGCGATTTTGATGCATAGATATCTCCCAACTTCTTCCACAATCAGGTTGGTGTCATCTCAGTCAATACATTATACTTAATCTCTGGAGCAAGTGCCAATCTAATTATGCTTACAGCCTTCTTTTGAATTCCAACCCAATCCTTATCAGACATTCCATCTAGCTTATTTTCTTCTAATGCCAAATCTAGACTTTGTTGCATTAGAAGATCTTGAATCGTACTTTGCCATAACATAAAATTACTTTAACCATCAAATAAAGAAATCTCAAACTTAGGCATACCTCTAAACATAGCTTCAGCCATAGCTTTCCTCCTCTCACAAGATCACGAACCTTCAGCTCTTGATACCACTTGTTGGAATTATAAGCTTGCATATAAAGAAATAATAATGTGTAAAAGTTTTGCAAATATGAGATTCAAGTTTCCTTTTTTTTTCTCTTAATTGGAGATATCCATCGTTAACAAAATCATTTTTAACCTTTAAATAATATACTAATCAACCTTTTTTCAATAATTTTAATCAAAATCAAGAATATCAACAAGCATAATAAGTATGAAAATGTGCATCTAGAAATTAATGTACCAAATTCAAATGTATTCAAGTTCCCGGCTAATAAGTCTCAAGTTTCAATCTTGAATTACTTGTCTACTCTCATTAACCTACAAAACAAGTTAAAGAACTTTACAGATCAAATAATCAGAGTTAGCATCAATGAATGGGCAAAGATAGGATTTCTGGAAAGTTTGGGAATTACTTATGGAACAAATTAAGCTTTGATCGGAAGAAATAATTACTTCTATCACCATCAAGATTTCTAACTAGACAATGCTAGGTACTCCTTAATTTATATACAAAAGTCCGGGAGAGATGAAAATTTATAGTACTTGAATTCAATGGCAATAAAATATATAAAGGATAAAGCTGGTCTTGAGAATGTTGGGAAATTCTTTAGTGGGCCTACATATATCAATTAATTGTACATTACAGGCTATCTATTTAGTCTACTTAAAAGTGATCAAATAAAGTTTAAGTTATTAGACTTTAGGACATCTCAATTAGTATGGGCTTTGCAATGTGTAGAGACCTAAAATTTTATTTTATTTTTTGATGGGCCAAAATAAAATAAAATATACTTCTAGTATAAATAGGTTATGGTCCCCAATCTAAACATAACTTAATTCTTATAATCAAATCTCATCATTGAGTGAGATACAGATTCTCTCAAAAGGTTTAGACATGGAAGACTTTAACCTCAAGTAATCAATTCCAATGGATTCAAGTACGCTTCCGTATTACTCTATTCTTAATGATTAAACATGAGATCCTGTAAGTTTATTTGTATTAATTTTTTCAACAAGTGGTATCAAGAGCCTGTTCATGTTTGATCATTGAGAATTAAAAATTTTTATGTAAAACCTTAGGGCTTTTATTCCTTATGGAATAAAGATTAAAATCATGTGAATAATATTCTGGAATTTTGTCTCATGTTTGATGAAATTTATCTTTAAATATTTTAAATCCCAAAATTAAAATTTAACCAAAACAATAGTAATTTATGTGTTTTAATTCAAATTGATGAATGATAATTGTTTCTTGTGACTTATATGGTTGAATCAAAGTCACAATTTAGGTAGATTTTTTGTTTTGGTTGAAAGAAATCAAGAAAAGGGGTAAGAGTTTTCATGGGGTTTTTTTGAATAATTCTTGATCGATTTATCATCATTCTTTGATTTTTTTTATTTCTTGAATAATTTGAAGATAGAACTCTTAATTTCATGACTTAATCTTCAATTTCGGTAAAAAAAAAAGCAAAAAAAGGGTTAAAAATCAAGACAAAAACAAGAAAATCAAGAACAAACCCGTTTGTTCACCCGACTGGCTTAGGAAGATGACATTGTCTCGCATGGATTACACACGCCCCCTCCGGTGGCTATTCAGACACCAAACTCTACAGTTCATAATTAATTTTTATTTTAAAATTTTTGGTGAATTTTATGAAATTTTTAAATATTTATTATTTAATATTTATTGTAATTTTGGTGTTTTTGATATATTATGTGCATATTTTCTAAAGTTTTATTTCATGATAAAATATTTTATGATATTTTGAGATGATTGATAGTACTCACTCTCCCTATTAATGTCTATAAGGTTGTGTACTCTCTATATATTTGGTATGTGCATAATATGTTAAAAAATAAAGTTCAAAATAAATTAAATTACTATAAAATGTCACCAAAGTGATCTCTTTTATGTTAATTTATTTATTTTAAAAATTAAGGTTGTCATTTAAGAATTTAAATGACTGTGTTTTTAATCCCTGCGGAAAATAATAAGCCTAAAGGAAGGTTATTTTTTGGTCGGATTACAAACACAATAAGTTAGTAAATATGTGATAAAATTACTTTTACCATACAAGCAATATGTCGGCCCAAAGGAAGGCATGTTGTTGGCAAGGATTTGATAATCAATATTTACTAATAAAGTTTAAGAGTACCGCTACAAATTAAAATTTTTGTCCAAAGACTAAATTTTAATGTTGTGCTTGGTATCTTATATAGCCCAAAATTATTATTTGTTAATTGTGAGCTTATTATTGTTGTTTTTTTTCTATTTACAATAAATTTTTCTTCTATATCTGCCAATCTAAATAATATCTCGGTGCTTAACGGCACTAATTTCGAGAAATGGAAGGAGCATGTTACCATTGTGCTTGGGTGTATGGATCTAGACTATGCGATCAAGTTAACAAACCTCCCACCCCTACTGATAATAGTACAGCTACAGAAAGGGCACTTTATGAAAAATGGGAGTGTTCAAACCGCATGAGTCTGATGATCATGAAGCACTCAATTCCAGATACCATCAGGGGCACAATGCCTAAGGAATAAAATACTAAGAGTTTCCTACAACAAATTGTAGACAGATTCACTGCAAATGAAAAAGTCGAAACAAGCACCATCCTGTCTAAGCTTGTTTCAATGCGATATAGCGGTAAAGGAAACATAAGGGAATATATATTATGGAAATGTCTAATCTTGTTACAAGACTAAAAGCACTAAAGTTAGAGTTGTCTAAGGACATTCTCGTACACTTGGTCTTAATATCTCTTCCTGCACAATTCAGTCCTTTATGGACTCTTAATAAGCTATTGCTCAGTGTGTGCAAGAGGAAGAGAGGTTGAAACAAGAGAAGATAAAAAGTGCTCACTTAGCATCTTCTTCCAACGACAATGCTGCCAATAGAAAGAGAAAAAGGAACATAGGAAAAGGCACTGCAAATACTGGAACTTCACAGCCTAAGGGGCAATAGAAACAAGATAAGGTAATCACTTGTTTCCTTTGCCGTAAAGGTGTCCATGTGAAGAAGGATTGTTCCAAGTATGCTAAATGGCTTGCCAAAAAGGGTAAACTTCTTGACTTTGTTTGTTTTGAAGTTAATTTGGCCTTAGTACCCAATCACACTTGGTGGATAGATACGGATGCAACTACTCACATAAGTGTGACTATGCAAGGTTGTCTAAGGAGTAGAAAGCCAAGTGATGCTAAAAGATTCATCAACGTAAGAAATGACGAAAAAGCTTTTGTTAAGGCTGTTTGTTTATTTAGATTAAAGTTAGAATCTGGTTGCTATTTAGATTTGAAAGAGACTTTTTATGTACCGTTATTGTAACGACCCGTTACCACATTTTTCATCTTATTTCTACACAATTTACCCGATTGGGCTGTCTGTGATACTTCACTTTACACTTAATGTTAAACAATTTCATATAATAATTAATATTATATACATCCCTATCTTACTCTATAAGTAAGTAGTACTGTACACATGTCTAAATAAAGAAAATAAATGATCGTACCTCGTAAATCTCAGTCGGTCTGTCACATTATCCATTAGGTGCAGCCGTAATCCACAAATATTGGATCTCACAATCATCAAAACCTGAAATGTTAATATTGGGGAGTGAGCAAACCACGGCTCAGTAAAGAGTTATATGTCACACTTGATATTTAGCTATCTATATGCTGAAAATATTTTTTTTTCTTTAAAATCTTCCTAGCTGGCTCTAGGCTCACATGTAGGAAGAATACTACAGTCGGCTAGGGATCAGATAGAGTAAGGCAGGTATTTTAAAATACTTGACTTGTTCCGGAACCTAAAAGCAACTGTAGAGAGTGTTAAATCCATTTTTCTCAAAACGATATGACTTTCGTTTTTCCCACAGAGCAAACCACTTATTTCTTTTCACTTCAGTATCCTTTAAAACACGTGACAGTACAATGATTTGTAAATATCCAATCATTAGATAAACACTTCTTTGATTATTTCTATCTTAGAAATAATTCTTATGTTATTCTTTTAGAATAAACATCTATTTCTCTTTTCAAATCAGTAACCGTATCGTACAGTTCAATAAAACAGTATATTCAGTATTCAGTAAAACAGTATCTCGATACAGTTCAGTTAGTAACAGTAAACAGTAGCTACCAATTCAGTGAATAGTATACGGTAGCTTTCAGTTCAGTAAACAATAAATGGTAGCTTTCAGTTTAGTAAAACAGTAATCAGTGGCTACCATTTCAGTGCACAATATAGTTTTGTAAACACAGTATTTTGGTACAATTTTTCATCAATAAATAGTAACCAGTTATCAGTACAGTAAATAGTACAGTACAGTAAATAGGATTCCGTAAATCCTTTCAATACACAGTAATCAGTGTGTGAGACCAGGCATAAATAAATCATGCAATCATCGTCCCCCTCCCCCTTGCGAGAACGAAATTTACCGCTATTGGGGCACACCCGTAGGCCATCGCCCCTCACGGCTATCTCTGCTAAATCTATGGCCATAATCTATAGGTGGTCCTCGGGTCCACTTGCCAAGTGACCTCGAGACCGCTGATGACTTGGCGGGTCCATCAGCCCTGTGACGCCCTGAGGTGCACCCGTTGGTCCATCGACCCGAGCCACCGCCCCAGGTGAGTCACGCAATTACATGGATAATAATGCATGAACTCAGGGCCTATAGTCTCAAAACAGTATAAACCGTACCATAGCCTTTATGGATTTTAAACATCGTAAATCAAAATATCCATAAGGCTCACATGTAAACATAATCACCTTTATAAAATTTATAAAATAAATAACATTTTTCAAATTATTTCATAAAGGTATATATCATGTTTTTCATACGCTGAAGACAGTTTACAAAATCATCAGTGAAAATATAGAGGGCAAAACTGTCTTTTTTTCACAGTAAAACAGATATGCACGATTTTTCGTGCATTCAATAGAAAACATGGTTTTATAATTATCGAAATTTCAAACAAATCATTTTTATAATTTATGAAAATAAATTATTTATTTTCTAACTTTAAATTCTCATCACCATGTTTTCTTCTAAAAACACGTGTAGAGACCTCCAGTCTCGAAATCATAGTTTTTCTAAATTTCTTAAGCTTTATGAAATTTTCATAATTAATTATTTCCATAATTAAAACCATAAAGGTTTTATATGAAATTCAGTGAATATTTAAGAATATTTATAAAAATTTTCACTTTAGTCTCTTTTTCATTTTCATTTCGTTTCACGTGAAATATCACCTACCAGATGAATTTTCGGTGATTTCCTTTTCACCATTCTCAAAAACATGAATATTTTAAAATTAAATATCACTATATTCATGTTTTATGAAATTTACTTAATTTCTCGATTTTCGTACCCGAAAACCGATTCACGTAAAATCAAATCTTTTATTTTGGTTTTCGGTGATTTTCAGTAAATTTCAATAATTTTTCGATAATTTTTCGGCAGTATAACGGCTGCCGATTTGGCTAGCCTCCTGCACGGAAAATACAGTTTATATTTCTCAACTGGTATTTCACCACAATTTGAAACCGATAAATCACAACAAATTTCAAAACTGATCATTATAAATTGTATTTATAAATTAAATGCATAATTTAAAACATGGCCGAATATCCTTACAGGCGGCACATGTCTCCCTTACCTGTTTCGGGTCGGCGACTGCCTCTCGAAGGTCGCGCTCGTGTTCACCTCGCCCGATTCCATCGGCTCGGTCATCGAGGGAATTTTCTGAAATTTAAATTCTAAAATTTAGAATTTTTTTCCATAATTATTTAAATAATTTAACACTTTTCGGGATTTCTTACCGATTCCCGTAATTCTCTGGATTTCCTGTAATTTTCGAATTCTCGAAAATTTTTCAAATTCCCAGAATTCCTCTTTTTCTTTCTTTTTTCCTTTTTCTTTTCTTTTCTTTTTCTTTTTCCTTTTTCTTTTCTTTTCTTTTCTTTTCTGGCTCAGACCGGTTCCAGACCGGTCCCCTCCCCTCGTCGCCGGTTCACCTCCGGTGGCCGATTCTCCGGCGGCTTGGTGGCTCAGCAGCTGGCCGGCGTCGAGGTGAACTCGCCGGTGTCTCAGCTTGGCCTGAATCGGCGGCACGGCGGCGGATCGAGTCAGTTTTCCCTCGGTTTCTTCTCCTCTTCTGTCGGCCTTCCTCCGCCGTCAGTGGCCTCACCAGTGGCCTCCTACCGTTTCCTCTTCCTCCGGTGGAGCTTCGGTGGCAGTGGCTGCGATCGATTTGGCCGGCACCGCCACTTTCTCTTCCTTTTTTCTTCCCGGCCTCCGTGGTTTCCGCCCCTGTTTTCTCTTCCGTTTCTTCCTTTCGACACCAGCAACCACTTCCCCCTTCTGGCCGGTGGCGTCCTCTACCTCTATCTGGTCTCCTCTCGCCGGCGGCGGCAATGGTTGCTACAATCGGGATTTGGCTGGGAAGGGGTCGGGGTCTGTCCGATCCCTTCTGTTTTCTTTCCTTTTTTGTCTCTTTTTTTTTATATCCATAGATATACATATTTTTTTTATATATATATATATAATACATATAATATTACTATTATATATATTATATTACTATGTAACTATATATTATATATGTATATAAAGATATATATTATGTATTATCAAAATACATATTTAGTATATATATTTGTTTAATTTAAATTGCTTAACATTTATATACTTCTTTATATATAAATGTAAAAAATTCAATATATATTGTATTTACAATATATATATTTTCTTCCTCATTTTCTTATTTAATTTGGATTTCCATTTATCCAAATTAAATTTCATTCTCTTCATTATTTTCCATAATTTCCAATTTATCTATTTTCTTCAATATTTATTTCTAATATTTGTAATTTCCAATAAATGGAAAATTTACGGTTATCACATTCTCCCTACTTTAAGAAATTCGGTCCTCCGAATTTAACTTAAGTCCAAAGGTGGTACATGCCGTATACTTACGACTTTATCTATTTTGATCATCTCCTAAGTAATACTGCCAGTACACTGTCAGCATTCCAGATTACTTTTAGATCACTACATGAAGTCTTTCATCATTTAGTATATATTTATACTCCCATAAATTCATTTATCAATTCGGGAGTTGTTCATTTCCACTCTTTTCACATAAGAGTCCATTCACTATATTTTTCATATCACAGTTGATCTATGCTGTTCATCATCCATTTTTCTCACTTAGTGCCAAGTCGATATGGTTCGATACTGTCACGTACACATGTCAATCAGTTATATGTAATTGTCCCAGTAGCTTTCATATCTCATGCATTTGCTCTCTCAATGTATCTTCAAGCATTTCAATATTACGCTAAGATATTCACATTAATACAAAGCGATGCTATCAATACACTTGGGATCTCGAAGCCTTTTGCTATTTCTCATTAAGCATATGGCAACTCAGAGACTCCCATCACATGTAATGCTCACTGGAACTGTACATATACATCTCCACTGTTTCTCACTCATACTGCGACTAAAGCACTAGAGAATAGAGGATTCCGATAATGGAAAGTGATTCTATTTAGATCATTAGTCCTTAATCACTTCCATATCATCATTTCTCTTTTGGACTCTTTATTATCCACAATATTCATTTTCTCTTTTATTTCATTAAGGTTGCATCGCACTTGCAGACTTTATTATGGATCATCTCTTACAATCAAAAATCATAAGACGATCATGTTTTCTTCATGTAGTACGGTCATTCGATTATTGAATCCTCAATTATCCATTTAATCACCACATTATCCATATAGTTCCACCATTTATCATTTCAAGGTGGTTATGTGTATGTATAACACTTTTTTATTTAGATACTGGCAGTAAACATATCAATTATCTTACTCCTTTGAGTACCTTTTCTTTCACTGATCAAATTTGGCTTGATTTTACATCTAACCACTGTCATGTGATAACCAACACTAGATCATTTTTAGTCTTACCTTTGGGAACTGTTTCATATTAATGTTCCCTTCTCATCATGCAACTTATTTCCTTATCCCACTTTCATTTTTGTTTTTCATATTCCCACTTTTATCTCTTCACACAAACACACACACACACACACAAACACACACACACACACACACACACACACACACACACATATATATATATTTCATCCTTTTAGTCGGTTTCCTCAATTGATATGGTACTATACTGCTAAGATCTTTTAACATCTTGCATACCATCTTTTCTTTACACTTATCTATTTACCGACTTTAACTTCTTTCTTTAATTACATCACATTAGTAGAGCAGCTAGTCTCATCACTCTTTTATAGATTGGCAGTAATATCTAGCTAGACTCATTAATCTTATATCTCAATTATTATCTCTATATCATAGACAGGTTCACTGTCATCCTGTCAATCCGAGATTGTACATCCCTCATAAGGAGACACTGTCTAGCCAAACATCTTATTTGTCAATCTTAATGCAATTCCACAGTCTTTAAGAGTTTAAAGGATCATACTAAAATGCTGCTCATTTTCCATTTGTACTTTAGGTTCTATTAATATCCCATCAATTTACTCATGTATGGATGCCTCATTCTTTAGGCTTATATACCTCACAAGGCAAATCATTAACCTCTTAACCTCAATAGGAACTCGTAAAATTTACTCCGAGTTCTAATCATCATCTTACGGACATTAGTCTCAAATCTTTTATCTAAGGACGCTTTATACTGAGGCTAGTCTTATTAACTCCTCATATCTCTGATTAGATCAATAAAGCGTCTATTTTCATGTAGATGAATACTTGTTCTTCAAAAGAACTTTATTAATGATAGGAAATTAATACATTTTTTTTCTTTTTTTTTCTTTTTTTTTCATCTATATCTCAATATCATTTGGATTTCTCTCATTTACACTTATACAAATAAATTTATTATTCTCAAATTTCACTATCTGTATTTTCGTCATTCAGACCTTTATACGTGAATTTCATTATTCACACATTTTCCAGAGTTATTTTCTTAAGCTTTTCGGATTTTCTTAAGTTCTCCGATATAAGCTTGGAATTAGATTTCATATCCAAATCGAGTCAATTTATCTCGATTCCTCCAATTTATATAACTCTGCAAGTTCTACCGGAAATCAAATCCGATACTTTCTTTAATCACACATTTCTTATTAACTCGGACATTTCATCCTCATGTCCTATCATTTACACTGTGTATTCTCAAGGCAGAGACATTTACTATTCGATTCATTTCGACTCATACTCTACCTTGATTTCATTGTTTACTCATACTTTACAGCCTTACGAATCTCAATCTAGTAAGCTGTATCGAGTACAACAGTTATCAACACATGTTACAGCTAACCAATTTATTATCTCTGTAATTTGCTTTGGAATCAAATTCAATTAATAAATTCAGGTTTAACTCCCTTGAGCATATTATCCACGAGGTTTGAACCTGGCACCCTTACGTACCTAGTTCCTTACACTCGTGTTATCATTAAACTCCTTATAAGAGTCCCGCTCGTTTGAATCGGCCGTCGGCGAGCATCCCCTAGGCAATTCTTTCGCCCCAGGTTTACCCTTACTAGTGAGTCGGTGATAACATTGTTCGCCCACATCTCACAACACATGATCCACTACCGGTTGACCATCATTGGGTCCCCCATCACAGTTTTGTCTCAAGGGTCCTGAAAAACTTAGGTTAGCTTTCATCTTCTTCTGTTTATCACTTACCGTTCTTATATATATATATTCTCCAATTTACAGTACTCCATACAGTACATCAATTTGCAATGAATAACTCAAATGCTCCGGTTTTATAATTAATTATTCTTTTAATACTTCAGAAATAGTATACATGTATAGAACCTCAGCCAACAGTACTGTTATGGATTTCATTATCTGTACTATTCACCTTCTCAGTTATTTTCTATAATCATTTCACTTTCTATAGTATTCAACGATCCCATTCAATACACTCTTAATCCCGACCCTTACAGTCAATATTCGGGCCAATCATCTTATAACATTTCTTCCACTATACACTCTTTGGATCACATTGTGTAAGGCCTCGGCCCGTCCGCCGTCCGCCGTCCGCCTGTACACATCTGTACTGTCCTCTTTGAGAATGCTCAGCCCTTTCACTGGGTCACCCCTCAAGGATCTATCGTGAGGCCTAGCCCGTTCACTAGGTCACTCACAGTTCGCTTCCGTAATCTAAGTGTTAGTGGAATCAGTAATAGGGATCGATATATCCATATGACATCCTCTATGCCATTAATAACTCCATTATCATCAATGGATTCAAGGTTAACTTGATTTTATCACTATTCAAAAAAATCGCCCAACATAAGGGTATTTTCATCATTTCGACATTTATTTCTTTCTTCTCAGTATACATTGAAATCAATGATCTCATTCGATTTCGACAAAGAAGTTCACTAAAATCCACAATTGGATTATTTTACTTGTAATTCAGCTTTATATCATTAATTTCTCTGTCAAATCGATTAAATCCAACTTCTGTTGGTCTATTCTATCTCTCGATAAAATTTCGGAGGTAGGGGTATTTTGGTCATTTTTGGCTAAAAATTTTCTCTCTTCAAATTACCCCTAATCGGTGATCTTAAAGTCTATTTAATGATGATATGTCATTCCCCTCCTTCATACCATCATTTTCAGGTCTCAGTTCGATTCGGACCGTAAAGTACTAGTGGGGCCCTCACCGAGTCCTTTACTGGTCCTTACCGAACAGGCCTTCATTTAGATTATAAGAATCACCAATTTTCTAGTAATCTCTGAGCCTATTATTTCTTTAACATTCTCAATTTATGCTTTCTCACTCCCTTTATTTATTTTTCTCAATTTACAATCATTTATTTTCTTTATGTATTCAGACGACACAGTACTATCGGGGATGTTTAAAACTTTTCTTTCTAAAAGTATCCACAGACATCAGGCCAATCATGCTCTGATACCATTAAATCTGTAACGATCCGTTACCACATTTTTCTTCTTATTTCTACACAATTTACCCGATTGGGCTGTCTATGATACTTCACTTTACACTTAATGTTAAACAATTTCATATAATAATTAATATTATATACATCCCCTATCTTACTCTATAAGTAAGTAGTACTGTACACATGTCTAAATAAAGAAAATAAATGATCGTACCTCATAAATCTCAGTCGGTCTATCACATTATCCATTAGGTGCAGCCGTAATCCACAAATATTAGATCTTACAATCATCAAAACCTGAAATGTTAATATTGGGGAGTGAGCAAACCACGGCTCAATAAGAGAGTTATATGTCACACTTGATATTCAGCTATCTATATGTTGAAAATATTTTTTTTCTTTAAAATCTTCCTAACTGGCTCTAGGCTCACATGTAGGAAGGATACTACAGTCGGCTAGGGATCCAGATAGAGTAAGGCAGGTATTTTAAAATACTTGACTTGTTCCGGAACCTAGAAGCAACTGTAGAGAGTATTAAATCCATTTTTTCTCAAAACGATATGACTTTCGTTTTTCCCACATAGCAAACCACTTATTTCTTTTCACTTCAGTATCCTTTAAAACACGTGACAGTACAATGATTTGTAAATATCCAATCATTAGATAAACACTTCTTTGATTATTTCTATCTTAGAAATAATTCTTATGTTATTCTTTTAGAATAAACATCTATTTCTCTTTTCAAATCAGTAACCGTATCGTACAGTTCAATAAAACAGTATATTCAGTATTTAGTAAAACAGTATCTCGATACGGTTCAGTTAGTAACAATAAACAGTAGCTACCAATTCAGTGAATAGTATACGGTAGCTTTCAGTTCAGTAAACAATAAATGGTAGCTTTCAGTTTAGTAAAACAGTAATCAGTGGCTACCATTTCAGTGCACAATATAGTTCTGTAAACATAGTATTTTGGTACGGTTTTTCATCAATAACAGTAACCAGTTACCAGTACAGTAAACAGTACAGTACAGTAAATAGGATTCCGTAAATCCTTTCAATACACAGTAATTAGTGTGTGAGACCAGGCATTAAATAAATCATGCTATCATCGTTCCCCCTCCCCCTTGCGAGAACGGAATTTACCGCTATTGGGGTGCACCCGTAGGCCATCGCCCCTCACGGCTATCTCTGCTAGATCTATGGCCATAATCTATAGGTGGTCCTCGGGTCCACTTGCCAAGTGACCTCGAGACCGCTGATGACTTGGCGGGTCCATCAACCCTGTGACGCCCTGAGGTGCACCCGTTGGTCCATCGACCCGAGCCACCGCCCCAGGTGGGTCACGCAATTACATGGATAATAATGCATGAACTCAGGGCCTATAGTCTCAAAACAGTATAAACCGTACCATAGCCTTTATGGATTTTAAACATCGTAAATCAAATATCCATAAGGCTCACATGTAAACATAATCACCTTTATGAAATTTATAAAATAAATAACAATTTTCAAATTATTTCATAAAGGTATATATCATGTTTTTCATACGATGAAGACAGTTTGCAAAATCATCAGTGAAAGTATAGAAGGGCAAAACTGTCTTTTTTCACAGTAAACAGATATGCACGCTTTTTCATGCATTCAATAGAAAACATGCTTTTATAATTATCGAAATTTCAAATAAATCATTTTTATAATTTATGAAAATAAATTATTTATTTTCTAACTTTAAATTCTCATCACCATGTTTTCTTCTAAAAACACGTGTAGAGACCTCCAGTCTCGAAATCATAGTTTTTCTTCATTTCTTAACCTTTATGAAATTTTCATAATTAATTATTTCCATAATTAAAACCATAAAGGTTTTATATGAAATCCAGTGAATATTTAAGAATATTTATAAAAATTTTCACTTCAGTCTCTTTTTCATTTTCATTTCGTTTCACGTGAAATATCACCTACCAGATGAATTTTCGGTGATTTCCTTTTCACCATTCTCGAAAACATGAATATTTTAAAATTAAAATCACTATATTCATGTTTTATGAAATTTACTTAATTTCTCGATTTTCGTACCCGAAAACCGATTCACGTGAAATCAAATCTTTTATTTTGGTTTTCGGTGATTTTCGGTAAATTTTAGTAATTTTTCGATAATTTTTCGGCAGTATAACGACTGCCGATTTGGCTAGCCTCCTGCACGGAAAATACAGTTTATATTTCTCAACTGGTATTTCACCACAATTTGAAACCGATAAATCACAACAAATTTCAAAACTGATCATTATAAATTGTATTTATAAATTAAATGCATAATTTAAAACATGGCCGAATATCCTTACAGGCGGCACATGTCTCCCTTACCTGTTTCAGGTCGGCGACTGCCTCTCGAAGGTCGCGCCCGTGTTCACCTCGCCCGATTCCATCGGCTCGATCATCGAGGGAATTTTCTGGAATTTAAATTCTAAAATTTAGAATTTTTTCCATAATTATTTAAATAAATAAATTATTTAAATAATTTAACACTTTTCGGGATTTCTTATCGATTCCCGTAATTCTCTGGATTTCTCGTAATTTTCGAATTCTCGGGAATTTTCCAAATTCCCAGAATTCCTCTTTTTCTCTTTCTCTTTCTCTTTCTTCTCTTTCTTTTTCTTTCCTTTTTCTTTTCTTTTCTTTTTCTTTTTCCTTTTTCTTTCTTTTTTTTTTTTCTTTTCTTTTCTGGCTCAAACCGGTTCCAGACCGGTCCCCTCCCCTCGTAGCCGGTTCACCTCCGGTGGACTATTCTCCTGCGGCTCGGTGGCTCAGCAGCTGGCCGGTGTGAGGCGAACTCGCCGATGGTCTCAGCTTGGCCTGAATCGGCGGCACGACGGTGGATCGAGTCGGTTTTCCCTCGGTTTCTTCTCCTCTTCCGTCGGCCTTCCTCCGCAGTCGGTGGCCTCACCGGTGGCCTCCTACCGTTTCCTCTTCCTCCGGTGGAGCTTCGATAGCAGTGGCTGCGACCGATTTGGCCGGCACCGCCACTTTCTCTTCCTTTTTTCTTCCCGGCCTCCGCCGGTTTCCGCCCCTGTTTTCGCTTCCGTTTCTTCCTTTCGACGTCGGCAACCACTTCCCCCTTCTGGCCGGTGGCGTCCTCTACCTCTATCTGGTCTCCTCTAGCCGACGACGGCAGTGGTTGCTACCGTCGGGATTTGGCTGGGAAGGGGTCGGGGTCTGTCCCGATCCCTTTTGTTTTATTTCCCTTTTTGTCTCTTTTTTTTTTATATCCATATATATACATATATTTTATATATATATATATATATAATACATATAATATTACTATTATATATATTATATTACTATGTAACTATATATTATATATGTATATAAAGATATATATTATGTATTATCAAAATACATATTTAGTATATATATTTGTTTAATTTAAATTACTTAACATTTATATATTTCTTTATATATAAATGTAGAAAATTTCATATATATTGTATTTACAATATATATATATATATATTTTCTTCCTCATTTTCTTATTTAATTTGGATTTCCATTTATCCAAATTAAATTTCCTTCTCTTCATTATTTTCCATAATTTCCAATTTATCTATTTTCTTCAATATTTATTTCTAATATTTGTAATTTCCAATAAATGAAAAATTTACGGTTATCACAGTTATTTAGACGAAATTTAATTTCTATTTCTTATTTGGACAAATCAAGATATTCTTGTTCATTTGAAAATGGAAAATTTAGTCTTTTTCAGTATTCAAATCTTATTGGCATAGGTTCTTTGGTTGATAATCTATATAAATTAGATCTTCATGCCTCACACATTAATGAGTCCTTGCATATAAATAATTATGGTACAAAGCGCAAATTAATTAATGAGAATTGTTCCATGTTATGACACAAGCGCTGAGCACATATTTCTGAACAAAGAATAAAGAGGCTTGTGTCAGAAAGAATTCTCGATTCTTTTGATTTTTCATATTTCAAAACCTGTGTTGAGTTTATTAAGGGAAAACAAACAAATAGCATGAAAACCGGTGTTAACAGGAGTTTAAATGTTTTGGATTTGATTCATATTGATATTTGTGGTCCATTCCCTACAACTTCTTGGAATGGTCAACAATATTTTATTACTTTCATAGACGATTATTCTCGTTATGAGTACCTATACTTGATACATGAGAAGTCTTAGGCATTAGACGTTTTCAAAACCTATAAAGCTGAAGTTAAAAATCAACTTGGTAGGAAAATTAAAGCCGTTAAATCTGACCATGGTGGTGAATATTACGGTAGATATGACGGATCAGGTGAACAATGTCCAAGCCCTTTTGCAAAGTATTTAGCAGAATGTGGCATCGTTCCTTAATATACCATGCCATGGACTCCAAGTCAAAATGGTGTAGCTGAGAGACAAATCGGACCCTAAAGGATATTGTTAAAAGTATGATTCATTCTTCTTTGCCAGAGTCATTTTGGAGAAAAGCCTTAAAGACTGCAATGTACATTCTTAATCGAGTTCCAAGCAAAGCAGTAGCTAAAACCCCATATGAATTATGGACAGGAAAGAAGCCTAGTATTAGGCATTTACATATTTGGGGTTGTCCAGCTGAGGCTAGGCCATACAAGCCTAACGATAGGAAGTTGGACTCAAGAACAATAAGCTGCTACTTTGTTGGATACTCAAAAAGATTGAGGGGTTTCAAGTTTTATGATCCATCAAATAGATCTTTTTTCGAAACGGGGAATGCAAAGTTTATTGAGGATGTTGAATATGATGAGGGTGCCAAACTCAAGAACTTTGTCTTTGAGAAGAACATGTTGCAGTTCTTGCAGTTGCAATTGAAAATGATTAGACAATTATGTCTGACATTGTTCAAAATGCAAATCCAGACTATTAAGACACTCTTGGGTTGACATCCTACTCATATTGAAGAGCAACAACAATCTCAATAGGAAGTGCCATTAAGGAGATCTTCGAGAGCGACGAGATCGGAGATTCCAGATGATTATATCGTTTATCTCCAAGAACACGAGTTTGATATAGGACTAGAAGATGATCCAAAATCTTTTAGTGAAGCCAAACAAAGTGTTCACTCTCATAAATGGATTGAGGCCATGAAAGATGAGATGAAATCAATGGAGGACAATAACGTTTGGGATCTTGTTAAATTAACTAAAGGAGCGAAACCGATTGGTTGTAAATGGATTTTCAAAACCAAACGGGATTCGAAAGGCAACATTGAAAGATATAATGCACATCTAGTTACCAAAGGTTTCACTCAAAAGGAAGGCATTGATTATAAAGAGAATTTCTCTCCAGTTTCATCGAAAGACTCTTTTAGAATCATTATAGCACTTGTAGCTCATTATGATTTGGAGCTACATTAGATGGATGTAAAGACAGCGTTTCTCAATGGTGACATTGAAGAAACAATTTACATGGAGCAACTAGAAAATTTCGTGTCAGATGGGTCGAAACATCTGGTGTGCAAATTAAAGAAATCCATCTATGGTTTAAAACAAGCAGCCCGTCAATGGTATTGAAAATTTGATCAAGTGATCACCTCCTTTGGTTTTAAGGAGAACATTGTTGATCAATGTATTTATTACAAGATCAGTGGGAGCAAGTTTATTCTTCTGGTGTTATATGTCGATGATATCCTGCTTGCAAGTAGCGATATAGGCTTATAGCATGAAACTAAGAGATTTCTTTTAAATAAATTTGAGATGAAAGATCTTGGGAATGCATCTTTTGTGTTAGGCATACAGATCCATCGAGATCGCTTTCGACGAATACTTAGTTTATCATAAAAGGCATATATCGATAAGGTGCTTAGCAAATTTGACATGAAAAGTTGTGCATCAGGAGACACACCCATTGCTAAGGGCGATAAATTTAGTTTGCTTCAATGCCCAAGATATAATATTGAAAAGGAAGAGATGCAAAAGATTCCTTATGCTTCAGCAGTAGGGAGTCTCATGTATGCTCAAGTTTGTACACGTCCAGATATTGCGTACATAGCTGATATGCTTGGCAGATATTTAAGTAACCCTAGAATGGATCATTGGAAAGCAGTAAAAAGGGTTATGAGGTATTTATAGAGAACTAAAGATTACATGCTCACATATCGGAGGTCAAATCATTTAGAGATTGTTCGGTATTCAGACTTCGATTTTGCTGTTTGCCTTAATAGCAGAAGATCCACTTCTGGTTATGTTTTCATGTTAACTGGAGGAGCTGTGTCTTAGAAGAGTGTAAAGCAATCACTCATAGCTTCTTCCACCACGGAAGCAGAGTTTATAGCTTGTTATAAGGCATTTAACCAGGCAATATGGTTGCGAAATTTTATCACTGGGCTATGCGTTGTTGATGGTATTGAGAGGCCATTGAACATTTATTGTGACAATAAAGCCGCAAAATTATACTCGAACAATAGAAGCTCGTCGAAGTCAAAGCATATTGACATCAAGTTTCTTGTTATTAAAGAGAGAGTTCAGAGTCTTCAGATATCTATTGAATATATCAATACGAACTCCATGATTGCGGATCCACTTACTAAAGGTGTACCATTTAAGGTGTTTCATGAGCATGTAGCTCGTATGGGTGTGGTTCACTTTGATGATATGCTTGTATAATGGGAGTTTGTTTCATTTATATTCATTAATTATTGAGACATTTTTTCTGATCAGAATAAAGTATTGTTGTTATTACTGAAACTCTGAAATAAAGTATTATTCTTTCAAATTGTAGTTGAGCATAAAGTTTTTTTGAAAGTAGGACTAGTTGAAAATAGGCATGTTTAAGGGATTACGTTACATGTAATTTTCATGCTACACATCCATACTTGATTTATGTCGTTGATTATATTAATATACGTGACAATTGATGGGTCTAGTTACGGAATATATGTAACGAAGATCGCTTTGATCCTATGTGTAACGACCCTTTATACCAAAATTATGAACCAAAATTTTTTTTTCTACTTACATTGTTGGGCTGTACATAATGCCTCAATTTCTACTCTTAAACAAAATTTAAGTTAACTAGATAATGTCCTTCAATATCTGGTCCCAGTTCAAATATTCTTGAGTAAGCATGCATTCACAACTTAGCAAATATTCTTGAGTAAGCATGCATTCACAACTTAGCAAAATATATTACTATCCAAGATACATGCATTGTCACAAAACATAGATATATCATGTAATTCTTTTAGCTACATCCCAAGATTCCAAAAGTACTGATATTGTAAGTCTGAATATAAACCAACTAACTGTACACAGTTTACCTCCAAGGTGGTACCAAAAAACCTCGAAGGACGTAATAGCTCCTTGCGTACACACTCCTATTGTAAGTAATATGGAAGGTGGAGAAAAGGGGTGAGCTTTTTGGAAAGCCTAATAAGAAATATATATATATAAGAAACTGATACCAAATTTCTATATGCAAATTTCCAAAATATTTATTAAAGTTGGATTCCATATTTCGTACTATTCGAAAAATCAAATCATGCTTATGCAATGCATCAGAAAACATTTCATTAAATCTGAAACATAGACAACTGAATTTTGAACATCATTCGAAATATACATGCTTATCACCTTCCGTTTTAATACAGATCATCAAATCAAATTCTTATTTGTTTCAGAATCCAAATATCATACATTCGGAAATCATATACGAAGATAAGCACGAAAAATCATAAACATACTAAGCTTGAGACATATAAGCGACTAATAAATAATCATGCAGTTCAGATATTCTCGTAAGGGAAAGTGCAGTTAGAAAGACTTATGGCCATAGTCCAAAGGGGTCCACAGTGAGCACTGATCAGGTGTCAACTGGGCCTACTGTGGACTGGATCAAGGTCACATAGCATTGGAAAATAAATATCTATTGTGGACTGGATTAGGGTCACACAATAGCCAGAACAGATACCTACTGAGGACTGGATCAAGGTCTCACAGTAGTCAGAAAATATTGCAGTGACTTAACTAGTCATGTCTCAAAAAGTTTTATACATATATCTTTCGAAATCCGAAATAGTATTTTTCGAGCTTTAGGAAAATTCATAACAAGAGTCATATACATTTTTTTCAAAAGCATATAAATCATACATACTCATAATATCTTCAAAACAATATCATAGTCGTAAAATTTAACCATTTTCAAAAATAAACCTGTCAGATAATTTGTCATTTTCAAATGGTTGCTTAAATTAAGCTTAAGTCATAAAGCCATTATTTTCATAAAAAATTTGACAGCATAATGACTTATATTTTCTTAAAACCCCTGCAAGAAGATACAGTTTATATAACACAAAGCAATTGATTTTAAATAGCATCAAGTATCTCTTACGTTCCAATATGTATCTCTTACCTAACTACGCACCATAAGTGTTGATATTGCACCTTTGTCTTTCTTGAGTTTTTTAATCACTAGATGATTTCCTTTGTATCAATCCCTCCTACATTAAGGTATAACATTAATAAGAATTATATAATTAAATTACCTTAAGGAAGTATATATATGTTTATATATATATTTTTAAACTTACCTTAAGTGCATTACCTTGCCAATTCTCCCTTTGACTGACAATGTTCCTTCAAGAGCTTTAATTTCTTAAATTCTTCCTTCTCCACATAACCTACATTAAAGACCATATTTTATTTTCTTTATATCACTCTACATTCATCCTTTAAAATCTATAGAAAATCAAGCCCTTACCTTTTGTTACTAAATCAAAACCAAGAGCCCTTCTTAAGAACTTTGAACCTCCATGATTTTGAAGTTGTGAAGGACTTCAATTTATGCAGCCACTTCTTGTTCTCAAGGCTTTGTAACAACCAATTCAGTCCTTATAGTTTACCTCCTTAACAGCCCCTATATTTGCCTTAAAAGCCACCTCAATTTAGCCTCTTTCCACGTGGTTATGGCAGCCAAAATAAAAAGTCGTTCCATGTAAATTTGACAGCCCCTAAAACCAACAACTTGTTACACCATTCAAGTATTTATTCAAATTGAAACAACCCCTGTTTGTAACCTTGAGGATCGAAGGAAATGTAGCTCCTTTCAACTGTAGTAAAGTTGGCAAAACAGCAGCTCTAAGCTGCCATGTAGTGCTCTAAAAGAAACGAAAGTACCTTGCAGCCCTTGCTTTAGTTTTCTGCCTTAAATTCCACAGAGAAACCTTGTCTCAGTTTTGTTCTTCAAGCCACAGTTTTCTTTCTTCTTCATGTGTTCCACCTTCAAGCTAAAATGATGGCTGCCTCTCTTCCTTCTTCCTTTCTTTTCTATCAATAGTCGAAACCCATTTTTTCTGCATCTTGTTTCTCCATCTGGTCAGCCCTCTTTTCTATCTTTTCTTTCCTTATCCTTATCAGTGAGTAAATCCCAGCCTTGCACCCTTTTTCCTTCTTTGATCAGTCCACTATTTCCTCTTAAATTTTAAGTCTTCCCACATGTACTACTTTGTAACGATCCGTTACCATATTTTTCACCTTATTTTACACAACTTATCCGGTTGGACTATCTGTGATACTTCACTTGTACTAACTGTTAAACAATTTTACATAACATTGTTTATATTATACACATCTCCTGTCTTAATTAAGTAGATAAGTAGTACTGTAGACATGTCTAAATACAGAAAATAAATGATCGTACCTCATATAAATCAGTCGGTCTGTCACATTGTCCTTTGTGTACAGTGTGATCCACAATCAACTGATCTCATAATCTTTAAAACCTGAAATGTTTAAAATTAAGGGGTGAGCAAACCACGGCTCAGTAAGAGAGTTATATGCCACACTGGATATTCAGCTATCTATATGCTGAAAATATTTTTCATTCTCTTTAAAATCTTCCTAGCTGGCTCTAGGCTCACATGTAGGAAGGATACTACAGTCGGCTAGGGATCCAGATAGAGTAAGGCAGGCATTTTAAAATACCTGACTTGTTCCGGAATCTAGAAGCAACTGTAGAGAGTACTATATCAATTGTTTTCAAAACGATACAATTTTCGTTTTTCCACAGAGTAAACCACTTATCTCTTTTCACTTCGGTATACTTTAAAACACGTGGCAGTTCAGTAATAAAACAGTGTTTTACTTCTCTTCTCTTCAGTACAGTAAAAACACGTGACAGTACAGTGATTTGTAAATATCCAATCATTGGATATTTTTCTTCTTCGATTATTTCTATCTTAGAAATAATTCTTATGTTATTCTTTTAGAATAACCATTTATTTCTTTTTTCAAATCAATAATCGTATCGTACAGTTCAGTAAAACAGTATATTCAGTAAAACAGTAATTCGATACGGTTCAATCAGTAGACAGTAACAGTAGCTACCAGTTTAGAAAACAGTATAAGGTAGCTTTCAGTTCAGTAAACAGTAAATGGTAGCTTTGAGTTCAGTAAAACAGTAATCAATGGCTACCATTTCAGTAAACAGTACAGTTCAGTAACACAATGTTTTGGTACGATTTTTCATCAGCAAACAGTAAACAGTACATTAGTTCAGTATAGTACAGTAAACAGGATTCCGTAAATCCTTTCAGTAAACAGTAAATAGTAAGTGAGACTAGGCATCACCCTACAAATAAATCATGCTATCATCGTTCCCTCATGAACACAAGTCGTCCGCTTTGGGGTGCACCCGTAGGCCATCGCCCCTCACGGCTTTCTCAGAGTGAGCCCTTAGGCCAAGACACCAATTCGCATCCCCACCGGGACACAACTGGATCTATGGCCATAATCTATAGGTGGTCCTCGAGTACACTTGCCAGGTGACCTCGAGACCTCTGATGACTTGGCGGGTCAATCAGCCATGTTAATAGTAATGCATGAAACTCGGGGCCTAAGTTTCAAAACAGTATAAACCGTACCATAGCCCTTATGGATTTTAAATACAGTAAATCGAAATATTTCACAAATATCCATAAGGCTCACATGTAATAAAATCATCGCCTTTATGAAATTTATAAAATAAATCAAAGTTTCCAAAGTATTTCATAAAGGTATAAGTTGTGTTTTTCTTACGGCGAAACAGTTTGCAAAATCATTGCTGTAACATATAAAAGGGCAAAACTGTCCTTTTTTTCACAGTAATAAACATATGCACGCTTTTCGTGCTTTCACTCGAAAACATGGTTTTCAACATCATCGAAATTCAAACAAATTATTTTTATAATCTATGAAAATAAAATATTTACTTTTTAACTTTAAATTCCAATCACCATGTTTTTTTCTAAAACACGTGTAGAGACCTTTAGTCTCAAAATCATAATTTTTCCTAATTTCTTAACCTTTATGGAATTTATATAATTAATTATTTCCATAATTAAAACCATAAAAGGTTTCATATGAAATCAAGTGAATATTTAAGAATATTTATAAACAAAATATTCACTTCAGTCTCTTTTTCAGTTTCATCTCGTTTCACGTGAAATATCACCTACCGGGTGAATTTTCGGTGATTTCCTCTTCACCATTCTCGAAAACATGTATATTTTAAAACCCAATATCACTATATTCATGTTTTATGAAATTTACTTGATTTCTCGATTTTGGTACCTAAAAATCGTTTCACTGAAATCAAATCATTTATTACGGTTTTTGGTGATTTTTGGTAAAATTCAGTAATTTTTCAATAATTTTTTGGCAGTATAACGGCTGCCGATTTGGCTAGCCTCCTGCACGAAAATACAGTTTATATTTCTCAATCGGTATTTCACCACAATTTAAAACCGATAAATCACCATACTATAAACCGATAATTATCAATGGCAATTATAAAATTAAATGCAATTTAAAAACATGGCTGAATATTCTTACAGGCGGCACATGTCTCTCTTACCTGTTTCGGGTCGACGATTGCCTCTCGAAGATCGCGCCCGTGTTCACCTCGCCTGATTCCATCGGCTTGGTCATCAAGGGAATTTTTTGGAAATTAAATTCTAAAATTTAGAATTTTTCCAAAATTATTTAAATAAATAAATTATTTAAATAATTTAACATTTTTTGACATTTCTTACCGATTCTCGTAATAATTTTCGAATTCTCGAGAGCTTTTCAAATTCCCGAAATTCTTTTTCTCTTTCTCTTTCTCTTTCTCTTTCTCTTTCTTCTTTTTTTCTTTCTTTTTCTTTTTTTTCTCTTTTCTTTTCTTTTATTTTTCTTTTTCCTTTTTTTTTCTTTTTCTTTCTAGCCGGACCGGTCACCCCCTCACCGTCGATTCTTCTCCAATGTCCGGTTCTCCTGCAGTTTAGTGGCTCAGTAGCTAGCCGGCATCACGACGAAGCCGGATCTGGCCTCTGTTCATCACGAATCGATGGCACGGTGGCGGATCGACTCGGTTTAGGTTCGGTCTCTTCCACCTCTTCGTCGACCCTCCTCCGCCTGACTGGTGGCCTCCCACTGTTTCCTCTTCCTTCGGCAATGCTTCAATGGCAGTGGCGGCAGCCAATTCCACCGATACCGCCAGATCCCTTTTTCGTTTTCTTCCTCGATTTCCATCGATTTCCTCTGTTTCGTTTTCTTTCTTCCGCCGTCGGCAACTTCTTTCCTTTCTCTGGCAGGAGGCGTCACACCCTTCTCCTTTCTCCCTCGCCGGCGATGGCAGCTCCGCCACTGTCGGTTCTGGCTGGGAGGGTCAGGATCCTCCCAATTTTTCCTCATTTTCCTTCTATTTTCAGTATATAATAAACTATATTATATACTACAATGTATATTTTATACATATAATATATACTATATATTATACATAAATTATTTCATATATAAATAATATAATAGAGCACAATACATATTATATATACAATATATATTGTATATTACAAAATATATGTAGTAGTATATATATATATATTATATATATATATATGTATATTTATATATTTTTAATTTAAATCACCTTTACACATATATTTATAAATTGTATTTACAATATATAAATGTACACTTTTAATGTAAAGTTTATATTTTACATTTTCATAACTGTAAATTTTCCGTGATAACTGTAAATTTTCCATATATTCTGTGATAACCGTAAATTTTCCATTTATTGGAAATAAGGAATATTAGAAATTGGTGAAATAAATGAATAAAATTGTGAGAACGGGATATTGGTGAAAATCCCAAGAATTGAGAAAGGAACGGATGGTGGAAATTCGAGTGAAAGAAGTTAAATTGGAAATAAGAATATTTGGGAATTCGAAAAATAATGAAGAGAGGAAATTTAATTTGAATAATGGAAAATCCAAATTAAATAAGAAAATATAAAAAGAAAATAGGAAATACGTTTTTATAATTATATATTATATAAATGAATTTTTATGCAAATACATATATATACAATTATAATGTTTTATGTATATATAAAATATATATACATATATGAAAATGTAAAATATAAACTTTACATTAAAAGTGTACATTTATATATTGTAAATACAATATATAAATATATGTGTAAAGGTTATTTAAATTAAAAATATATAAATATACATATATATGTACTACTACATATATATTTTATAATATACAATATATATATATATATATATATTGTATACATAATATGTATTGTACTATATTATGTATGAAATAATATATATAATATAGTATATATTATATGTATAAAATATACATTGTAGTATATAATATAGTTTATTTTATACTAAAAATAGAAGGAAAATGAAACAAAAATGGAAAGGAAAAATCGAGAGGATCCCGACCCTCGCAGCCAGAACCGCCGGCAAGGGAGAAAGGAGAAGGGTGCGACGCCACCGGCCAGAGAAAGGAAAGAAGCTGCCGGCAGCAAAAGAAAGAAAACGAAACAAAGGAAACCGGCGAAAACCGAGGAAGAAAACGGAAAAGGGATCTGGCGGTGCCGGCGAAATTGGTTACTGCCACTGCCATCGAAGCACCGTCGAAGGAAGAGGAAATAGTGGGAGGCCACCAGTCAGGCGGAGAGGGCCGGCGAAGAGGTGGAAGAGACCGAACCTACATCGAGTTGATCTGCCGTCGTGTCGTCGATTCGAGATGAACGGAGGCTAGATCTGGCTTCGCCGTGGTGCCAGCCAGCTACTGAGCCACAGAACCACCGGAGAACCTGCCACCAGAAAAGAACCGACGGTGAGGGGGGTGACCGATCTGGCTGGAAAGAAAAGGAAAAAGAAAAAGGAAAAAGAAAAGAAAAAGGAAAAAAAGAAAAAGGAAGAAAAAAAGAAGAAAGAGAAAGAGAAAAGGAATTCCGGGAATTTGAAAAATTCCCGAGAATTCAAAAATTATTACGGGAATCAGTAAGAAATTCCGATAAAAGTTAAATTATTTAAATAATTTATTTATTTAAATAATTATGAAAAAATTTTAAATTTTAGAATTTAATTTCCAGAAAATTCCTTCGATGACCGAGCCGATGGAATCAGGTGAGGAGAACACGGGCACGACCTTCGAGAGGCAGTTACCGACCCGAAACAGGTAAGGGAGACATGTGCCACCTGTAAGGATATTGGCCATGTTTTTAAATTGCATTTAATTTTATAATTGCTATTGATAATTATCGGCTTATAATGTGGTGATTTATTGGTTTTAAATTGTGGTGAAATACCGGTTGAGAAATATAAACTGTATTTTCCGTGCAAGAGTCTAGCCAAATCGGTAGCCGTTATACTGCCGAAAAATTATCGAAAAATTACTGAAATTTATTGAAAATCATTGAAAACCATAATAAATGATTTGATTTCACGTGAAACGATTTTCAGGTAGGAAAATCGAGAAATCAAGTAAATTTCATAAAACATGAATATAATGATATTTAATTTTAAAATATTCATGTTTTCGAGAATGGTGAAGAGGAAATCACCGAAAATTCACCTGGTATGTGATATTTCACATGAAACGAGATGAAAATGAAAAAGAGACTGAAGTGAATATTTTTTTTATAAATATTCTTAAATATTCACTTGATTTCATATGAAACCTTTATGGTTTTAATTATGAAAATAATTAATTATATAAATTCCATAAAGGTTAAGAAATGAGGAAAAAATTATGATTTTGAGACTAGAGTTCTCTACATGTGTTTTAGAAGAAAACATGGTGATGGGAATTTAAAGTTAGAAAATAAATATTTTATTTTCATAGATTATAAAAATAATTTATTTGAATTTTGATAATTTTGAAAATAATGTTTTCGAGTGAAAGCACGGAAAAGCGTGCATATGTATTTTACGATGAAAAAAAGGACAGTTTTGTCCTTTTATATGTTACAGCAATGATTTTGCAAACTGTTTCGCCGTAAGGAAAACACGATTTATACCTTTATGAAATACTTTGGAAACTGTGATTTATTTTATAAATTTCATAAAGGCGATGATTTTATTAGATGTGAGCCTTATGGATATGCGTGAAATATTTCGATTTACTGTATTTAAAATCCATAAAGGCTATGGTACGGTTTATACTGTTTTGAGACTTAGGCTCCGAGTTTCATGCATTACTATTAACATGGCTGATTGACCCGCCAAGTCATCAGAGGTCTCGAGGTCACCTGGCAAGTGTACTCGAGGATCACCTATAGATTATGGCCATAAATCCAGCTGTGTCCCAGTGGGGCGAATTGGAGTTTTGGCCTAAAGGCCCACTCTAAGAAAGCCGTGAGGGGCGATGGCCTACAGGTGTACCCCAAAGCGGACGACTTGTGTTCCTGAGGGAATGATGATAGCATGATTTATTTGTAAGGTGATGCCTAGTCTCACTTACTATTTACTGTTTACTGAATGGATTTAAGAAATCTTGTTTACTGTACTGAACTAATGTACTGTTTACTGATGAAAAACCGTACCAAAATACTGTGTTACTGAACTATACTGTTTACTGAAATGGTAGCCATTGATTAATGTTTTACTGAACTGAAAGCTACCTTATACTGTTTTCTGAACTAGTAGCTACTGTTACTGTCTACTGATTGAACCGTATCAAATTACTGTTTTACTAAACTGTACGATACGGTTACTGATTTGAAAAGAGAAATAAATGGTTATTCTAAAAGAATAACATAAGAATTATTTCTAGGATAGAAATAATCGAAGAAGAAAAATATCCAATGATTGGATATTTACAAATCACCGTACTGTCACATGTTTTTACTGTACTGAAGAGAAGAGAAGTAAAACACTGTTTTATTATTGAACTACCACGTGTTTTAAAGTATACCGAAGTGAAAAGAGATAAGTGGTTTACTTTGTGGAAAAACGAAAATTGTATCGTTTTGAAAACAATCAATATCGTACTCTCTACAGTTGCTTCTAGATTCCGGAACAAGTCAGGTATTTTAAAATACCTGCCTTACTCTATCTGGATCCCTAGCCGACTGTAGTATCCTTCCTACATGTGAGCCTAGAGCCAGCTAGGAAGATTTTAAAGAGAATGAAAAATATTTTTAGCATATAGATAGCTGAATATCAAGTGTGGCATATAACTCTCTTACTGAGCCGTGGCTTGCTCACCCCTTAATTTTAAACATTTCAGGTTTTAAAGATTGTGAGATCAGTTGATTGTGGATCATGGCTGTACACAAAAGACAATGTGACAGACCGACTGATTTACATGAGGTACGATCATTTATTTTCTGTATTTAGATATGTCTACAGTACTACTTATCTACTTAATTAAGATTGGGGATGTATATAATATAAACAATGTCATGTAAAATTGTTTAACAGTTAGTAGAAGTGAAGTATCACAGACAGCCCAACCGGATAAGTTGTGTAAAATAAGGTGAAAAATGTGGTAACGGGTTGTTACATATTCTTATTTCCAATTTAACTTCCTTCACTCGAATTTCCACCATCCGTTCCTTTCTCAATTCTTGGGATTTTCACCAATATCCCGTTCTCACAATTTTATTTATTTATTTCACCAATTTCCAATATTCCTTATTTCCAATAAATGGAAAATTTACAGTTATCACATTCTCCCCACCTTAAGAAATTCGGTCCTCCAAATTTAACTTAAGTCCAAAGGTAGTACATGCCGTATACTTACGACTTCATCCTTTAGATCAACTTTTACATAATTACTACCAGCATACTTTCAACATCAAAAATACTTTAGACCATTACATGCTGTCTTTCATCATATATGTCTACACTCCCGTAAATTCATTTCTCAAATTAGGAGTTATTCATTTCATTCCACTTTTCACATAAGAGTCCATGCACAGTATTTTTCATGTCACAGCTACTCTATGCTGTTCATCATCCATTTTTCTCACTTAGTGCCAAGTCGATATAGTTCAAAACTATCAATTACACATGTCAGTCAATTATATGTAATTGTCCCAATAGCTTATACATCTCATGCACATGCTCTCTCAACATCATGGAGCATTTACATCTCACTCTCTTATATGTATACATCAGTATGGAGCGGTGCTATTAATACACTTGGGATCTCAAGCCTTTTGCTATCTCTCATTAGCATATGGCAACTCAGAGACTCCCATCACATGTAATGCTTACTGGATGTAATGCTCACTGGAACTATATACATACTTTCACACTGTTTCACACTTATTCTTCAACTATGGCACTAGAGAATTTAAGAGTCTGAAAATGGAAAGTGATTTTATTTAGATCTTCAATCTTTAATCACTTCCATATCATTATATCTCTTTTGGACTCTTTATTATTCACAGTATTCATATTCATACTTTTATTCTACCAAGGCTGCATCTCATTGCAGACTTTACTATGGATCATCTTTTACAATCATAAATCATGAGACAATCATGTTCTTGTCATGTAGTATGGTCTTTAAATCTCTTTTCATAATTTAGATTCCACAATTGAATCCTTAATTTATATATTTAATTACCACATCATCTATATACTTCCACCATTTCTATCATGTTACGGTGGTTATATGTATAATCATTTTTCATTTATATACTGGTAGTAAACATATCAATTATCTTACTCCTTGGAGTATCATTAATTTCACTTATCAATTCTGGCTTGATTTTACATCTTGCCACAGTTATGTGATAACCAACACAAATCACTTTCAGTCTTACCTTCGGGAACTGTTTCATATTGATGTTCCCTTCTCATCATGCAATTTACTCATGTATGGATGCCTCATTTCTTAGGCTTATATACTTTACAAGGCAACTCATTAACCTTGTACCCTCAATAGGAACTCATAAAAATTCACTCCGAGTTCTCATCATCATTTTACTAACATCCGTCTCAAACTTTTCTCAAATGACGCTTTATACTGAGGCTAATCTTATTAACTCCTCATGTATCTCTGATTAATTTAATAAAGCGTCCATTTTCATGTAGATGAATACTTGTTCTTCATGAGAACTTTATTGAAGGTAAACATTTACAATATCACTTTAATTCATCTACATATCAAGGTCATCTGTGCTTCTTTCATTCACACTTATACAGATAACTTCATTAACCTCAAATTACGTTATCTGTATTTTCATCATCATCACACCTTTTCACGTGAATCTAATTATTCACACATTTTCCAGAGTGATTTTCTTAAGCTTTTCGGATTCTTTCTATATTTTTCGATATACACTTGTAAGTAGATTTCATATCCACAATCGAGTCAATGTTAGCTCGATTTCTCCAATCATATAACTCTGAAAAATTTATCGGGAATCACCTCCGATACCTCTTTAACCACATATTTCTTATCATCTTGGACATTTCCTCCTTATGTCCTTTCATTTACACTATGTATTCTCAAGGCAGAGACATTCGATATCCAAATCATTTTGACTCATACTCTACCTTGATTTCATTGTTTACTTACAGCCTTACGAATCTCATTCTAGTAAGCTGTATTGAGTACAACAGTTATCAACACACTTTATCGCTAACCGATTCATTACAGTTTATTCACTTTAAAATCATTTCACTTTTCACAGTATTCAACGATCCCGTTCAATACACTCTTAATTTTCGGCCCTTACAATCAATAACCAGGCCAATCATCTTATAACATTCCACTATACACTCATTGGATCGCATCATGTAAGGCCTCGGCCCGTCCGCCTGTACACATGTGTACTGTCCCTTTAAGAATGCCCAGCCCGTTCACTAGGTCACTCACATAATCTAAGTGTAAGTGGAAATCAGTACTAGGGATCGTTATATTCATATGACATCCTCTATGCCATTAATAATTCCATTACTATCAATGGATTCCAATTCGGCTCGGTTTTATCACTGTTCCGAACATCACCCAATATAGGGGCATTTTCGTCATTTCGATATTTATTTCTTTCTCCCCAATATACATTTAAACCAATAATCTCATTATCTATATGCTGATATTATCCTTTCTCATACAAATATCAGCCATTAAGATCTTGTTCAATTTCGACAAAGAAGTCCACTAAAATCCATAAGTGGATTATTCTGCTTGTAATACAGCTTTATATCATCAATTTCTCTGTCAAATCAATCAACTCCAACCTTTGTTGGTTTATTTTAACTCCCGGTAAAATTTTAGAGGCATGGGTATTTTGGTCATTTTTGGCCAAAAATTTTTCTCTCTTCAAATTACCTTCAATCGGTGATCTTAAAGTCTATTTAATGATGACATTCATTCTCCTCTCCTTTATATCATCACTTTCAAGTCTCAGTTCGGTCCGGACAAAAAGTACTGGCGGAGCCCTCACCAAGTCGTTTCGGTTCCTTACCGAACAGGCCTTCCTTTAGATCATAAGAATCAACAATTTTTTCGGTAATTTCTGCCCTTATTATTTCTCTTTAACATTCTCAATTTATACTTTCTCACTCCCTTCAAATTATTTTACTCCATTTACAATTATTTATTTTCTCTATGTATTCAGACGACACAGTACTACCGGGGATGTTTAACACTTTTCAACACATTTGCTTTCCAAAAGTATTCACAAACATCAGGCCAACCATGTTCTGATACCATTAAATCTGTAACGACCCGTTACCACATTTTTCACCTTATTTTACACAACTTATCCGGTTGGACTGTATGTGATACTTCACTTGTACTAACTGTATAAAACTTTTACATAACATTGTTTATATTATACACATCCCCTATCTTAATTAAGTAGCTAAGTAGTACTATAGACATGTCTAAATACAGAAAATAAATGATCGTACCTCATATAAATCAGTCGGTCTGTCACATTGTCCTTTGTGTACAGCCGTGATCCACAATCAACTGATCTCACAATCTTTAAAACCTGAAATGTTTAAAATTAAGTAGTGAGCAAACCACGGCTCAGCAAGAAAGTTATATGCCACACTTGATATTCAGCTATCTATATGCTGAAAATATTTTTTATTCTCTTTAAAATCTTCCTAGTTGGCTCTAGGCTCACATGTAGGAAGGATACTACAATCGACTAGGGATCCAGATAGAGTAAGGCAGGTATTTTAAAATACCTAACTTGTTCCGAAATCTAGAAGCAACTGTAGAGAGTACTATATCAATAGTTTTCAAAACGATACAATTTTCGTTTTTCCACAGAGTAAACCACTTATCTCTTTTCACTTCAGTATACTTTAAAACACGTGGCAGTTCAGTAATAAAACAGTGTTTTACTTCTCTTCTCTTCAGTACAGTAAAAATACGTGACAGTACAGTGATTTGTAAATATCCAATCATTGGATATTTTTCTTCTTCGATTATTTCTATCTTAGAAATAATTCTTATGTTATTCTTTTAGAATAACCATTTACTTCTCCTTTCAAATCAGTAACCGTATCGTACAGTTCAGTAAAACAATATATTCAGTAAAACAGTAATTCGATACAGTTCAATCAGTAGACAGTAACAGTGGCTACCAGTTTAGAAAACAGTATAAGGTAGCTTTCAGTTGAGTAAACAGTAAATGGTAGCTTTCAGTTTAGTAAAACAGTAATCAATGGCTACCATTTCAATAAACAGTACAGTTCAGTAACACACTGTTTTGGTACGGTTTTTCATCAGTAAACAGTAAACAGTACATTAGTTCAGTACAGTAAACAGTACAGTACAGTAAACAGGATTCCGTAAATCCTTTCAGTAAACAGTAAACAATAAGTGAGACTAGGCATCACCCTACAAATAAATCATGCTATCATCATTCCCTCAGGAACATAAGTCGTCCACTTTGGGGTGCATCCGTAGGCCATCGCCCCTCACGGCTTTCTCAGAGTGGGCCCTTAGGCCAAAACTCCAATTCGCATCCCCACTAGGACACAGCTAGATCTATGGCCATAATCTATAGGTGGTCATCGAGTACACTTGCCAGGTGACCTCGAGACCTTTGATGACTTGGCGGGTCAATCAGCCATGTTAATAGTAATGCATGAAACTCGGGGCCTAAGTCTCAAAACAGTATAAACCGTACCATAGCCCTTATGGATTTTAAATATAGTAAATCGAAATATTTCACAAATATCCATAAGGCTCACATGTAATAAAATCATCGCCTTTATGAAATTTATAAAATAAATCACAGTTTCCAAAGTATTTCATAAAGGTATAAATTGTGTTTTCCTTACGACGAAACAGTTTGCAAAATCATTGCTGTAACATATAAAAGGGCAAAACTGTCCTTTTTTCACCGAAATACACATATGCACGCTTTTCCGTGCTTTCACTAGAAAACATGGTTTTTAACATTATCAGAATTCAAACAAATTATTTTTATAATCTATGAAAATAAAATATTTATTTTCTAACTTTAAATTCCTATCACCATGTTTTCTTCTAAAATACGTGTAGAGACCTTTAGTCTCAAAATCATAATTTTTCCTCATTTCTTAACCTTTATGGAATTTATATAATTAATTATTTCCATAATTAAAACCTTAAAGATTTCATATGAAATCAAGTGAATATTTAAGAATATTTATAAAAAAAATTCACTTCAGTCTTTTTTTCATTTTCATCTCGTTTCACGTGAAATATCACCTACCGGTGAATTTTCGGTGATTTCCTTTTCACCATTCTCGAAAACATGAATATTTTAAAATCCAATATCACTATATTCATGTTTTATGAAATTTACTTGATTTCTCGATTTTCGTACCTAAAAATCATTTCACGTGAAATCAAATCATTTATTACGGTTTTCGGTGATTTTCGGTAAAATCCAGTAATTTTTCGATAATTTTTCGACAGTATAACGACTGCCGATTTGGCTAGCCTCTTGCACGGAAAATACAGTTTATATTTCTTAACTGGTATTTCACCACAATTTAAAACCGATAAATCACCACACTATAAACCGATAATTATCAATGGCAATTATAAATTAAATGCAATTTAAAAACATGGCCGAATATCCTTACAGGTGGTACATGTCTCACTTACTTGTTTCGGGTCGGCGACTGCCTCTCGAAGGCCGCGTTGGTGTTCACCTCGCTCGTTTCCATCGACTCGGTCATCGAGGAAATTTTCTGGAAATTAAATTCTAAAATTTAGAATTTTTTCATAATTATTTAAATAAATAAATTATTTAAATAATTTAACATTTGTTGGGATTTCTTACCGATTCTCGTAATTTTTGGGATTTTTCGTAATTTTCGAATTCTCGACAATTTTTCAAATTCTCGAAATTCCTTTTCTCTTTCTCTTTCTTCTTTTTTTCTTCCTTTTCTTTTTTTTCTCTTTTCTTTTCTTTTCTTTTGCTTTTTCCTTTTTCTTTTCTTTTTCTTTCCAGCTGGACCGGTCACCCCCCTCACCGTCGGTTCCTCTCCGGTGTCCGGTTCTCAGATGGTTCGGTGGCTCAACAGCTAGCCGGCTACACGGCGAAGCCAGATCTGGCTTCTGTTCATCATGAATCGACGGCACGGTGGCGGATCGATTCGGTTTAGGTTCGGTCTCTTCCACCTCTTCGCTGGCCCTCTTCCACCGTTCTTAGCCTAACCGGTGGCCTCCCACTGTTTCCTCTTCCTCCGTCGGTGCTTCGATGGCAGTGGCGGTAGCCAATTCCGCCAGCACCGACAGATCGCTTTTTCGTTTTCTTCCTCGGTTTTGGCCTGTTTCCTCTGTTTCGTTTTCTTTTTTTCGCCGCCGGCAGCTTCTTTCCTTTCTCTGGCCGATGGCATCGCACCCTTCTCCTTTCTCCTTTGCTGGCGGTGGCAGCTCCGCCATCGTCGGTTCTGGTTGGGAGGGTCGGAATCCTCCCGATTTTTCCTTTCCATTTTTGTTTCATTTTCCTTCTATTTTTAGTATATAATAAACTATATTATATACTACAATGTATATTTTATACATATAATATATACTATATACTATACATATATTATTTCATATATAATACAACACAATACATATTATATATACAATATATATTGTATATTACAAAATATATATGTAGTAGTATATATATGTATATTTATATATTTTTAATTTAAATAACCTTTACACATATATTTATATATTGTATTTACAATATATAAATGTACACTTTTAATGTAAAGTTTATATTTTACATTTTCAAATATGTATATATATTTTATATATACATAAAACATTATAATTGTATACATATGTATTTGTATAAAAATACATTTATATAATATATAATTATATAAACATATTTCCTATTTTCTTTTCTCATTTTCTTATTTAATTTGGATTTTCCATTATCCAAATTAAATTTACTCTCTTCATTATTTTCTGAATTCCCATATATTCTTATTTCCAATTTAACTTCCTTCACTCGAATTTCTACCATCATTCCTTTCTCAATTCTTGGGATTTTCACCAATATTCCGTCCTCACAATTTCATTTATTTATTTCACCAATTTCCAATATTCCTTATTTCCAATAAATGGAAAATTTACGGTTATCACATACTTCCTTCCACAATACTCTATTTTCCAGCACTTTCTCGACAACCAATCTCTTTACCTTTTCTTCTGTTTTGTGGCTTCTGAAACTTGATCTTACTTTGCCTTAATTCATGCTTCCTTTAACCTTAACAGCCAACCCCATTTGAATGGCCAAAACGATGACACAATGGTGAAGAATGAGGGTCTCGGTTCAGCAGAGAGAAGAAAGAGTTGAAATGGTATTTTGTGAGACCCGATTTTATTTCACTGTACATCGTATTTGTAAAGGATTGATAGTGAAAATAAATATTGAATGTGAATTTTCACTTCCCATTTATATTGGATTTAAATTCTATGTGGTGTATGTGAAGTAGAATGAATATCTAAAAATTATAAGAATGGAAATTAAATATAACATGATTCCTAGAAGCTTATTAGAGGAAGCTTTGAAAATGAGGCATGAAGGAAAGTCAAGAAAAAGGGCTGGACAAAATCACTGCATGCCGTTCTTGTTGACTGCAGCTTTCTTCACAATTTAATGAGAGCAGAAAATGGTTACCACGCCACACCTTTTGTTACCATTTTTCTTGAACAATTAATGAGATAAGTGACAAAGGAAATGATGAAGAAAGGGACAGGAAGTTAAGTGAGTTTGATAAACAGAATATATATCTTCTTGCTAAGTGAAACCAAGAACTCCAGCATATTTCCTCTTCATGCCTGACGCTGTTGCTGTTAAATTCTGCTTTGTTTTGCCGCCTATCTCACGTTTAAGTTGCAAGATTTCACCTTCTTGCTATCAAATCACTTAACACTCCTTTATACATCTTTCCTTCACTCATAAAACCATCCAAGTAAATCAAGAAAGGAAGGACTGACGAGGGAGGAAACAACAACAACTTGGAGTTGTGCTGGTTCGGTTAAACAAAGGTAAGGGAATTTCTAGCCAACGTTGTATGTATTTAATCCTTGGTTTATAGTGATGATATGCTAAGTAGGAGATGTGTAGGTATATTACTTGGCATGAAAGTATGTAGTAAGTTAACATGGCTAAATTGCTTACTGGTTGGCGATGTTAATAACTGAACATAAGCTACTGTGTTATGCATATGTAACGTGAGTAGAAGGAACACGATGGGCGAACGTGATTATCCAACTGCTTGCCAAATAGGCGAGCAAAGAAAATAGGATACTCACCCAAAGGTTGAGGCGAGCTTAATGAAATGCATGAGTCAGCGACATACATGTCGCCAACTTTTTGGATAATTAGAATAATTCCCGAATGGGCGAGGGCTATGATCGCCCAAAATGTATGGAATTGAATATCGCCAAAAGGGCGAGAATGGCAACTATTGTGATCGCACATGTGGAATGTTAGTGATCGCTAATGAGGCGAGTAGGAAATAATGAACTCGCCAAGTTGAAAGTACTTGTCCAAGTGGGCGAGGTCGCCCAACGCTAGTTTAATTCATAGGCGAACCCACTTTTGAATAAAGAGCCGTGTATGGCGAACTCACATGCATAGGCATGGCGAGTTGAATGTTAGGCGAACTCACATGAATAAGCCATATGTGAATGGCGAGCTCTGTTGGGCGAGCTAGAGGATTAGCCTCAAGTCTTGCCAAAGTGTTATAAGGATTCAGACAAAATATATTGATGGTTTTGATAAATTATTTTACAGCCGGGAATTAAGAAAGGGGAGCAGGAAGCTAGGCTTCATAATACCAGGTAAGGGAGTAGTATGTGAAGTAAAATGCATGTCCTGTGGAGTAAAATATTATGAAAATATTGAGAAATTGTTTTGGTTTATGATATGCTTTAGTTGATAAATAGTTTTTGATTGGGCGAAACTGGTAAAGGGCGGGCGAGCCAACGATAGGCGACCCTTTTTATGATGTTTTGGGCAGGCGACCCCTGTTTTAATAAAACTCCGGGCGAGCTGACCCTTTATGATGTTTTGGGCGAGCCAATTATAGGCGACCCCTGTTTTAACAAATTTCAGGGCGAGCCAAAGAAAAATGACCCATGTTTTAATAAAAATGGACGAGCTGACCATGGAAGTTCTGCATTGGGCGAATTGACCATGGAAATGCCGCATTGGGTAAGTTGACCATGGGCAATGCCATAATGGGCAAACTGACCAGGGGCGAGCCAGTTTAACCATATTTTCTCACACGAAAATGGTGAGATTTTGGGCTGTTTTACTATCTTTTGTAAACAGAAAATATAAAACCTTTTTGGAAAATAAATCATTTTGAGAAAATGATGAAATTTATGAAATAATTCCTTAAAGGTTCTTTGTGTGATATAAATTGATTTTGAGACTTTAGGCCCCTAATTTCATGCACTGTTCTTCACGAGGCTGATGGACCCGCTAAGTCATCAGAGGTCTCGAGGTCACCTGGCAAGTGTACCCGAGGACCACCTATAGATTGTGGCCATAGATGTACCGTATCCCTGTGGGGATGATTATTACGTTCCTAAGGGGGGATGAACGATGATAGCATGATTTATTTGTAGGGTGATGCCTAGTCTCAACTTACTGATTTCTGTTTACTGAGAGGATTTACTGAATCCTATTTACTGTTTACCATATCCATTGTTTTCCCTACTGGGTTTATTGTTAAGAAAAATAAACGTTTTGGGGGATATAGTTTTAATTGTATAAAGCAGCATACACCTTCCTTACTGAGCACGTTGTCGCTCACCCTTTATTTTCCACTCCACATATTGTTGATCTTGGATTAAGAGAATTACCTTCTAGAGATTATCGACTGCTAGAGTCAGCAAATATTCGATATTGAAGGTACATTATTTTCTTTTATATATTCAGTAAAATTGTACAGTACTACTTTAAATATAAGGGAATGTATATACATCTAAAGGAAATAATATAATAATTCATATTTCCATTTTAGTACGAGGAATAAGGGTACTAATTCTTATTAAAGTATTAGGAGTTGTTAAGCATCACAGACAGCCCAACCAGTAAGTAAGTAGAATTTATAAGTAACTATTATGTTGTATAGTGGATTTGGGATGTTACAGATTTTAATAGTATCAGAGCAGGGTTGGTCGGATGTCTAGTGATGCTTGAAACAAAAATTGAATAGTAAACATTCCCTGTAGTACTGTATAATCTGAATATATAATTGACATACTAATGATAAGTGATAAATGATCTCTGTGGTACAGATATGAGTAGAAGGAGGGATACGCTCAGTTAGAGATATAGGCCGAGGTAGGGCGGCACAGATTCTGGAACCGCAGACACTGGAACCCACCCCAAGACCTGTGAGTCCTATACAGCCAGAAAGCATTGATACTCGTGTGAGCCGATTAGAGAGGTTAGTAGCCAATTTCATGGTTATGTATCAGGCGGATAGAGTCGCGGATAGGGCGGAGAGAGAAAGCCGTAGCTCCCACAGCTCCAGTAGTGGTGCCAGCACCACCACAATCGGCACTAGTTGTACCTGAGCCTCAAGCTATACCACCACCGGCACCTCAGCCACAGGTAGCTCCACCACAGCCATTGATTCAGCTGCCTAGAGATGTGGAGTCGTATTGTGATGTGACATTGGTGAAATCATTTAAGAAGTTGGATCCACCTAAGTTTAAAGGTACTAGGGATCCGTTGGCGACAGAGCAGTGGGTTATTGAGGTCGAGAGATTACTTAAGATTATGAGATGTTTAGGGACGGAGAAGGTAGGCCTAGCAGTATTCCAGTTGGCAGATGATGCGAGACATTGGCGGAAGGCCACTCAGACCGTATTATTTGCTCAGCATCAAGATCTGTCCTGGGATATTTTTGTGGATGCTTTTCGAAGGCAGTATATTCCTGACACTGCTCAGCAGAAATTACAGCAGGAATTCATGGATTTAGTTCAAAGCAGCACGTCAGTGGAAGAGTATGAGGCCCAATTTACTACATTGAGCCGTTTTGATCCACAGACTAGTACGAATACCAGATATAAGATTGAGAGGTTTAGGGCTGGTTTGAGGCCATCTGTCAGAGTGAAGCTAGCCCCATTTGATATTTCGACTTATGATGAGATAGTTCGACGGGCTCAGCTATGTGAGAGGGATTATGAACAGTACCAACTCGACTTCAGTAGCAAGAGTAAAGGTAAAGCAAAGGGAAAGGCTAAGAGGTTTATGGAGGACAGATCAGGTAGAGAGCAGCCTAAGAGGACTAGACCTATGGGCATACAAATTTCAGAGGGCAGATTTAATAGACCAGTAGTTTCTACTCCTGCCAGTGGCCCCACCACTACTCAGAGAAGTGTTGCGACTTTATGTAGACATTGTGGAAGGTCACATGGGTCACGCCCTTGTCCTTTATTGTCTAAGGGATGTTTTAATTGGGGACAGATGGGGCACTTTATCAGGAATTGTCCGATGCCCAGAGAGTCAGCTGCTTCTACTAATCCTCCTGCATTACCTCAGATAGCGGCACCGGTAGCTCCGAGTGAGCCAGAAAAGGCAACACCCTCACAGCCTAGGCGGGCGACAGCTGCAGAGAAGGGTAAGAGGGTTGTGACTCAGGGTTGGGTGTACGTAATGGATCAGGATACTATCGACGCCTCTATTGATGTGATTAAAGGTAAAGTTTATCTCTTTGATATTCCAGTAATTGCCTTAATTGATCCGGGTTCTACTTATTCGTTCTTATCGCCTACATGTGCTAACAGGACCCCAGTAGAGCCGGAGTTGTTAGGGTATACGTTGCAAGTGAAAACCCCTTTTAAAGATTTTCAGAGGACGGATATTATATATAGGAACTGTAAATTGACTATAGGAGAGAAGGTTATGACAGCTAACCTAATTTTGTTGAATATATATGATTTTGATATCATTTTGGGTATGGATTGGTTAGCTGCAAACCATGTTAGTTTGAATTATAATACTAAGTTTATTACCTTCTCTCGTCCCAAAAAGTATATGGTAAAGTTATTGTAAATTAATAAAAAGTATTTGAATATATGTTTGTGAAATGACATGTTTACTGAAATCGTGATTGTGTATGAATGTTATGAAGGATATATTGCTAGTGTGGAGGATGTAGAGAGGAAACATCCAGAAATCCAAGAGATTCCTGTAGTCAAAGACTTTTCAGATGTATTTCCGGAGGATTTACCAGGGTTACCACCGGATCGAGAGACGGAGTTTAAGATCGAGTTGATACCCGGTACGGAGCCGATTTCTAGACCCCCATATCAGATGGCACTGACTGAGTTAGATGAGCTTAAGAAGCAGCTCCAAGAGTTATTAGATAAGGGATTTATACGTCCCAGTGTGTCGCCGTGAGGAGCTCCAGTATTATTTGTTCGGAAGAAGGATGGTAGTCTCCGGTTGTGTATAGATTATCGGATGTTAAATCGGGCTACCGTTAAGAATAAGTATCCACTACCTAGGATTGATGACTTGTTTGATCAGCTCAGGGGTGCACAAGTATTTTCCAAGATAGATCTCCGATCGGGCTATCACCAGTCGAAAATTAAGGAGTCGGATGTGCATAAGACAGCATTTCGGACTCGCTATGGTCACTATGAGTTCCTAGTGATGCCTTTTGGGTTGACAAATGGCCCTGCAGCTTTTATGAGTTTGATGAATGAGGTGTTTCATCCCTTTTTGGATAAGTTTGTCATAGTATTTATAGATGACATCTTGATTTATTCTAAGACTCCGAAGGAGCACGAACAACATTTGCAGATTGTTTTACAAACCCTCAGAAAGCGGAGGTTGTATGCAAAATTCAGTAAGTGTGATTTCTAGCTTGACCATATAATCCTTTTTGGGACACATAGTGTCGAAGGACAGGGTGTCAGTTGATCCGTCCAAGATAGAGGCCATTGTACAGTGGGAAAGGCCTAACACTGTTAATGAGATACGTAGTTTCTTGGGTCTTGCCGGATATTATCATAGATTTGTGGAGGGATTTTCTAGACTTGCTGATCCATTGACACGACTCACACGTAAGGATGTGAAGTTTGAGTGGAATGATGCGTGTGAGCGCAGTTTTCTTGAGCTTAAGAGGAGATTGACTGGTGCCCCCGTATTAGCACTTCCTAACGGATCAGGTGGATTTATGGTGTATACCGATGCATCCGCTCAAGGTTTAAGGTGTGTGCTCATGCAGCATGGTTGGGTTATAGCCTATGGTTCTCGACAGTTGAAGGATCATGAGAGGAATTGCCCAACACAAGATTTAAAGCTAGTCGTAGTAGTGTTTGCACTGAAGATATGGCGGCATTACTTGTACGGGGAGAAATTTCAGATATATACAAACCATAAGAGTCTGAAGTATTGAACTTGAGGCAGCGACAGTGGATGGAACTGTTAAAGGACTATGACTGTGAGATTTTGTATCACCCAGGTAAAGCTAATGTAGTAGCAGATGCACTGAGCCGTAAGCATGTTAGCATGGTATCTTACATGATGATCATGGAGCATGATTTGATGGAGCAGTTCTCTAGCCTCAGCCTGACAGTTATTTCCTCTGACCAGTATGGATTTACAACTAGTCTTTGTATAGAGCCGGATTTGATGGATCGGATTATAGAAGCTTAGAGGAGTGATGATTATTGCATTGGGGTAGCTGGTCAGATTCAGATGGGAGTTGTGTCAGATTTCAAACCATAAGAGTCTGAAGTATATATTCTCACAACGAGAGTTGAACTTGAGGCAGCGACAGTGGATGGAACTGTTAAAGGACTATGATTGTGAGATTTTGTATCACCTAGGTAAAGGTAATGTAGTAGCAGATGCACTGAGCCGTAAGCATGTTAGCATGGTATCTTACATGATGATCAGGGAGCATGATTTGATGGAGCAGTTCTCTAGCCTCAGCCTGACAGTTATTTCCTCTGACCAGTATGGATTTACAACTGGTCTTCGTATAGAGCCGGATTTGATGGATCGGATTATAGAAGCTTAGAGGAGTGATGATTATTGCATTGGGGTAGCTGGTCAGATTCAGATGGGAGTTGTGTCAGATTTTGAGATTGGCATCGATGGAATACTGAGGTTTAGAGGCAGGATATGTGTTTCCAAAGATCAGCAGATTAGAGATTTGTTTTTATTAGAAGCCCATACCTCTAGATATACATTACATTTGGGTAGTACTAAGATGTACCAGAATCTCCGGAGAGTATATTGGTGGCCTAAGATGAAAAAGGACATCGCTGATTTTGTTGTTAGATGTCTAACATGCCAGCGGATTAAGATTGAACATCAGAAGCTGGCAGGTATGCTTCAACCATTATCGATTCCTATGTGGAAATGGGAGCATGTTACTATGGATTTTATTATGGGATTACCACGGACTCGGAAGGGGTATGATGCTATTTGGGTGATAGTAGATAGATTGACTAAGTTTGCTCATTTCTTGGCCATGAGAACTACAAATTCAGTTAGTGCCTTAGCCGATTCGTATGTCAAGGAGATAGTGAGGTTACATGGTGTTCTAGTGAGTATCACCTCTGATAGGGACTCCCGCTTCACCTCTCATTTTTGGGAGAGATTTCAGGAGGCTATGGGATCCCAGTTGAATTTTAGCACCGCTTTTCATTGACAGACTGATGGACAGTTTGAGCGTACGATACAGACACTCGAGGATATGTTGAGAGCGTGTGCACTGGATTTTAGGGGCTCATGGGACGATCACTTACCCCTGGTAGAATTTGCTTATAATAATAGCTTTCATACGAGTATCGGTATGGCACTATATGAGGCCTTGTATGGCAGACGATGCAGATCCCCAATAGCATGGGAAGAAGTGGGAGACCGTAAACTGTTAGCTCCTAATTTGGTCGAACAGGCTTCTTGTGATGTACGGATGATTTCTAAGAGGCTCAGAATGGCTTAGAGTCGGCAGAAGAGTTATGCAGATACTAGACACCGACCATTAGAGTTTGTAACGGGTGATTATGTATTTTTAAAGGTCTCACCGTCCAAAGGCATAATGAGATTTGAGAAGAGAGGGAAGTTGAGCCCCCGATTCATTGGGCCTTATGAGATCTTAGATCGCGTGGGAGATGTGGCATATCGGTTAGTGTGAAATCCCCAATTTCATGCAATTCCTCCATAATTGTAAAGCATTTTGGCTTAAATGAAGTAAGTAAATATGAGAATTATAAAGTATGAAGGATGTATGGAATATGGAAGAAGTAATGAGATGAAAGATTAAATAGTCAAGTAGTCAAATAATATTGATGTCAGGAAAATAAATGGAATAGGAAGAAAGAAGACCAATTAAATGAATATAAAGTCTAATGTATGAATGATGTATGCATGATGTATGGAAGAAATAAGAAAGTTGATAGTCAATAAGACAAATGATTTATTAGGTTGATATCAGAAAAATATTAAGAGTATAAGACAAGAATTAAATCAGAAATATTATTGGAGATTAAATGGACAAATGGTCTTGGGTCAAAAGGGAAGAAGAGAATTAATGGGTCAAAAAGGAGTCAAGGAAAAGTATGGCTGAGATTGATGATGGGATAAGAATGCAATTAATGAAGTTGCATGACTCACCAGCCCAGCCATCACCCAACGTCAGCCTATCTTCCAGCTCTCCCTCTCGTTCTCGCCCTCTCCATCTCCAAGATTCCAAGTCTTCTTCCATAGTCCCCTTGACAAACACCCTTGTCTAGCAACCAAATCGTTAAGTTTATTAGACGAAAAACGATCCTAGTCACTAGACGAGGCTATATCTGAAGTTTGGTGGATTGATTCCAAGTATTGGAAGAGATCTCAAAGTTTGAGATTTTGGTCACTAGCAAAAGGTAAGAGAAGAAGATGATTTATTCAAGTATGTTCATGGTATGGTGTTGTACTGAATTAGTATAACATGTTTATGGCAAATTCTTAAAGGTTTGCTTTGATATGATGATTTCAGATTTGAAGGAGTGAAAGCTAGGGTTACGCGCCAAGTGATTTCGCGTTTCCGAAGGAATCAAGGTAAGGAATTTATGTAACGGACGTAAGGCGGCTATGTCCGCATGTTTTATACTGTTTTATGTGGTTTGGAGAAAAGCACTAGTTGACTTTGTGCATGAAAAGATGCATTTTCGGATTTGTCTCCTAGTACCAATTAGGCTAGGAGCAGCCGACTGCCTTAAAGGGGAAGTCGACTGCCTAGAGACAACCAAAACGTCGTTTTCCGAAAACCGATGCAAACCAGTCGACTGCTATGTATGCCAGTCGACTGCTATTTTCCAGAAAAGCATTCTGTTTCAAACCAGTCGACTGCTATATGAGACAGTCGACTGCTATTTATGAAGATGCATTCTGTTTCAAAACCAGCCGACTGCCTATAGGACCAGTCGACTGCTATTTTCCGAGATGCATTCTGTTTCAAAAACAGTCGACCGCTATATGTACCAGTCGACTGCTATTTCTTAAGAAGCATTCTGTTTGAAAACCAGTCGACTGCTATATGGACCAGTCGACTGCCCTTATATGTTTTCAAAGAAGAAAATATCGAAATTTTAAATGAAAATAATTTCGATAAAAGAAAATATGAAGCAGCAGCCGACTGCCCTGTTGAGCCAGTCGACTGCCCTGTTTTGAAAAAGAGGTTTTCAAACCTATTTTCTGAAAGTATGAAATGTCATGGCTAGAAGCTACATGGCATATGTTTTGAGATTATGCACTTTCATGTTTCTAGTAGGGGCTCTGATCAAGTCCTGAAATGATGTATGTTAAGGGCTGAGGACCATAAGTCAGGCCTCAGTTGCTACAGAGGACACCTGACTAGTGTTGGCTGTAGCCACCCGCAGTTGGCCAATCTGTTTATGTTTCATGTTCGGCTAAGGGAGAATTCCTGGCCCTACGGGGTACGCCACATGATTATGATGATGATGATGATGATGATGCAGTGCATAACTCCACAAAAGTATGAATAGTTTTTATGTTATCAAAAAACTATATGTATATGCGATTTCTAAGAATAAAGAAATCGAAAGTACTTGGTTTACTTGTACAAGAAGTTTTAAAAGAAGTATATGAAGTATGTTTTCAAGAAAGTATAAGATGAAGTAAGTAAGTGTGTATGTATGTAAATGATATTTCAAAGAAGTATTTGAAATATGTTTTGAAGAAGTACACGAAGCATGCTATGTTATAAAAGCATGTAAAGTATGTTTTAAAGTATGTTATGAAGTATGTTTTAAAGTAACGAAGCATGATGTATGTTTTAAGAATACAATGTATGTTTCGATGCAAGTTTATGAAGTATGATGTTTTAAAGTATGTATGAAGTATGAAGTATGATGTTTTAAGGAAAGAAGTTTATATATGATGTTTTAAAGAAAGTATAAGAAGAAATATATGAAACATGCTACGTTATAAAAGCATGTAAGTTTTGTTTAACGTATGATATGAAACATAACGTTTCAAAGAAAGAAGTTTAAGTAAGATGTTTTCCATGAAGAAGTATGATGCATGTTTTATATGTATGCTATGTTTTAAAAAGAAGCATACAAAGTATGATTTGATGCATGATGTTTTCAAGAAAGTATGTTGCCTACATCAATTGAAAGAAATATGCATGGTTGCAAACAATGCATGAAAGAGGTTTATAATGCACGCTTTATAATGCTTTACATGACATTATAGAGCCAAGTAGGAAAAGATGCATATAGAGGCATAGCATGCTCTTTTACATATTTTTCTTACTGAGCGTAAACTCACCCTTTTACAAACATTTTTCATACAGACTATCTGAAGTAATCCCTCGCTCTAAATAGAAGAGCCTACGAGTGGATTTTGAAAGTTTACCTTCAAGAGACGCTTCCCAAGTAGTATAGAAGGTATACTTATGTAGTTATGCAAAGTAAACTTGTAATTCAGTTATGGTACAGTACAACTAGCATTCATGTATATAAGATGTCGGGGATTTAAGTTAAGATGATGTATGAGATCCTGTGGAAACGGATGGTACATATATACATGTATCATTAGTCTGTTTTATTGTAATTGAATTAAATATATTGAGCTCTTAGATAGTAAGCTTAAGAAACAAAAGTATAATTGACATTGACAAGCAAATCTAACTAAGTTTAAGGCAAAAAGGATAAAAGATGAATAAGAAATGTATGGTGACTGGGGCGTCACAGAGTGGTATCAGAGCAATTAGATTGAGGTTTGTCAGTGTCGATGAGTTAGAAGTAGAGTATATCCCCAATTGTACTGTACTTATCTGAATACATATAAGATGTATAACTGTTTGAAGTTATACTAAATAGCTCAATCTTGTGATTTTATCGACAGAATGAGCTCAGATAGAAGGGATGTTGGTGAAGGAAGAGGAAGGGATTATGTAGAACAGTCCCCAACACAGTCTCCTCAACCATCTCCACCGCATAGCCTGAACACTAGGTTAGCGAAGATGGAGAAGCAAGTGGAGAATATGACCACTATGTTTACGCAGTTTATGGCGAACTTTCCAAACGTGGTCACAAGTGTACCATTCGCTATTCCTATAGTACAGTCACCATCAGTACAGATAGAGTTACCCCCACCAGTCCCAGTTATTGAAAGGCGGGATCTCACAGCCTATTACAGTATGACCTTGATTAAGGAATATAAGAAGCTGGATCTGCCTAAGTTTAAGGGGGATAAGGACACATTGGCCGCAGTGAATTGGGTGAAGACGGTCACTAGATCCTTTGAGTATATGCTATGTTCTGAAAAGGAAAAGGTGGGTTTGGCTGCGTATCTGTTAGTGGATGATGCAAAGTATTGGTGGCAGTCCACTCGGGCCTTTCTAGAAACTCAACATGTTGAGATTACGTGGGATAAATTTTTAGAAGCCTTTACTGAGCAGTACATCCCACGCACTAATCAGATTAGGTTGAAGATCGAATTTTTGAAATTGACTCAAGGGACAATGTCAGTTAATCAATATGAGTCGAAGTTTATTTCTCTAAGCGGATTCGATCGAGAGACCATCAGGAGTGAAGGATATAAGATATACAGATTTATAGAGGACTGAAGTCTCCTATCAAATCCAAGTTGTATACCTTGGGTATCACTACTTATAATGAGACAGTCCGTAAGGCTCAGTTATGTGAGCAGGACTATGAGTTTCACTATGATGATTTCCGAGCCCAAGGTAAAGGTAAGAAACCGATAAAGCGGAAGTCAGAAAGGAAAACATCGAAAGATGGATGCTCATTTGGGAGATGTAGGCCATATGAAAGAGCCTCAATAGGTAAGCAAGTCAATTATAAGAAAATGATTATTAATTTAATTTAATGGTTATGTGGAATATATATATTGAGTTGGGAGTATTATGATGATTATGGTACAGGGAATCCTAGAGCTACTGGGATCAAGATGAATGATGATAGATTCCGACATTCAGCTAGTTCACCAAAGAGTATAAGACAAAGGTGTGAATATTGTGAAAAGTTCCACAGAGCACAGCCATGCCGGTTGGCAAGTGGCACATGTTTCAGATGTGGTGAACAGGGACATATGATCAGAGATTGTCCTAAGAGGGATTTAAGGACATTTGAGGAATCTGAGGAGACCCCTCAACCACAACGCAAGGCCACTGTTGAAGAGAAAGGAAAGACACCTGTTAACTATGATGTAAATGTTGAAGATATATAAGGCAAAAGTATGTTGTATGATCTGACTAAATTGTAAAGAAAGTTAATAGAAGGTAGTATGGTTATGTGAAGGATTTTTTAGTTTACGTTGTGGAAGGAGTAAAGAAAAGTCCTGAACATAATGAATTTAATAATTGACAAGAAACGATAGTTAAGTTTCTGAAGTACTTTTTGATGTAAAGTTTTATGATGTATATAGTGATATGTGAAATCAGCTTAAGTGAAACTGATGATGGACTTAAATTGATATTGTATCGACTTATTTTACTTAAATGTTTTATGCTATAAAAGCATTACTCTGAAAGGAATATGAATTAATATGAGAGATGAGTTGTCTCAACAACGCTAATTATTCCCTATAGTCGCTTCTAGGTTTCGGAACAAGACAGGTGCTCTAAAGTACCTTCCTTACTCCATCCGGATCCCTAGCCGACTATAGTATCCTTCTGGTTGATCCCTAGAGTACCATAGGGAAATGAGGACATTTATTCATTGGCATGATTGATGCTATGGGAAGAAAATATTTTGGATATGAATTGAAAGAGCTATGCTAATAGTTTAAAATGTGATCAGTATATGGGTATTAAAAGAGCAAAAGAAAGAAATTATAGATAGCCATTGTGAATAAATTACGGCTATAATTCTGATTAAGATAGAAGAGATGAGTCGAGTTTCCAAAAGATTATGAAGGTGGAGATATATCACCTAAGGAAAGCCATTGTGGTGGCAAATGTTATGAGTCAGAAGCATGAAGTAATAATGGTTGATACGATGAAAAGAAAGTATGAAGTGCTTGAGCAATCTACAAGCCTTAAGCTAAATGTTATGCTTTCGAAGTAAATTGGGAATGATGACTAATATAATGATTAAGCCAGAATTGATGAACGGATCTGCTAAGTAAGCCCACTTCCTACTTAAGAAGTCTATGGACGCACTTAGTGCTTTGGCAGAAATGTAGACGAAAGAATGTCATTAGACTAAGTGGAGTTCCAATGAGCAATTTCATGTGATAGAGATTTCAGGTTCAATTCTCATTTAAGGAGATTAGCAAGGAACCATGGAATCTCAGTTGAAAGTTTTGCGCAGCTTTTCGTCCGCAGACTGATGAGCAGTCCGAGCGCATGATTTAGACGCTTGAGGACATGTGAAGAGCTGGTGCTATGTATTTTAAAGGATCATGGGATGACCATCTGCCATTGACTGAGTTTATTTATGAAAATAGCTATTATACAAGTATTGGATGACACTATATGAAATGTTATAAGAATAGAAAGTGTCAATGCTTCGAAGGTATAATTCAGAATTCATCTTATGTCATAAAAGATGAAACCTTAGAAGTTTAGAAAGACATAAGTCATGTGAAAAAAACCATTTGGGATTTTGAACAGAAAAGATATGATATAGAAGTTTATGATGATCCCATTGGTTAAAATTATTGATAATACCACACTATGGGAAGAGCTACATGAAGCTAAATAGCTTGAAAAAGGAAGAGTATCCAGAACTAATTGAGACATAACCTGATTTGAATTTGGAGGACCAAATTCTCTAAGGTGGGGAGAATGTGAAATCCCCAATTTCATGCAATTCCTCCATAATTGTAAAGCATTTTGGCTTAAATGAAGTAAGTAAATATGAGAATTATAAAGTATGAAGGATGTATGGAATATGGAAGAAGTAATGAGATGAAAGATTAAATAGTCAAGTAGTCAAATAATATTGATGTCAGGAAAATAAATGGAATAGGAAGAAAGAAGACCAATTAAATGAATATAAGTCTAATGTATGAATGATGTATGCATGATGTATGGAAGAAATAAGAAAGTTGATAGTCAATAAGACAAATGATTTATTAGGTTGATATCAGAAAAATATTAAGAGTATAAGACAAGAATTAAATCAGAAATATTATTGGAGATTAAATGGACAAATGGTCTTGGGTCAAAAGGGAAGAAGAGAATTAATGGGTCAAAAAGGAGTCAAGGAAAAGTATGGCTGAGATTGATGATGGGATAAGAATGCAATTAATGAAGTTGCATGACTCACCAGCCCAGCCATCACCCAACGTCAGCCTATCTTCCAGCTCTCCCTCTCGTTCTCGCCCTCTCCATCTCCAAGATTCCAAGTCTTCTTCCATAGTCCCCTTGACAAACACCCTTGTCTAGCAACCAAATCGTTAAGTTTATTAGACGAAAAACGATCCTAGTCACTAGACGAGGCTATATCTGAAGTTTGGTGGATTGATTCCAAGTATTGGAAGAGATCTCAAAGTTTGAGATTTTGGTCACTAGCAAAAGGTAAGAGAAGAAGATGATTTGTTCAAGTATGTTCATGGTATGGTGTTGTACTGAATTAGTATAACATGTTTATGGCAAATTCTTAAAGGTTTGCTTTGATATGATGATTTCAGATTTGAAGGAGTGAAAGCTAGGGTTACGCGCCAAGTGATTTCGCGTTTCCGAAGGAATCAAGGTAAGGAATTTATGTAACGGACGTAAGGCGGCTATGTCCGCATGTTTTATACTGTTTTATGTGGTTTGGAGAAAAGCACTAGTTGACTTTGTGCATGAAAAGATGCATTTTCGGATTTGTCTCCTAGTACCAATTAGGCTAGGAGCAGCCGACTGCCTTAAAGGGGAAGTCGACTGCCTAGAGACAACCAAAACGTCGTTTTCCGAAAACCGATGCAAACCAGTCGACTGCTATGTATGCCAGTCGACTGCTATTTTCCAGAAAAGCATTCTGTTTCAAACCAGTCGACTGCTATATGAGACAGTCGACTGCTATTTATGAAGATGCATTCTGTTTCAAAACCAGCCGACTGCCTATAGGACCAGTCGACTGCTATTTTCCGAGATGCATTCTGTTTCAAAAACAGTCGACCGCTATATGTACCAGTCGACTGCTATTTCTTAAGAAGCATTCTGTTTGAAAACCAGTCGACTGCTATATGGACCAGTCGACTGCCCTTATATGTTTTCAAAGAAGAAAATATCGAAATTTTAAATGAAAATAATTTCGATAAAAGAAAATATGAAGCAGCAGCCGACTGCCCTGTTGAGCCAGTCGACTGCCCTGTTTTGAAAAAGAGGTTTTCAAACCTATTTTCTGAAAGTATGAAATGTCATGGCTAGAAGCTACATGGCATATGTTTTGAGATTATGCACTTTCATGTTTCTAGTAGGGGCTCTGATCAAGTCCTGAAATGATGTATGTTAAGGGCTGAGGACCATAAGTCAGGCCTCAGTTGCTACAGAGGACACCTGACTAGTGTTGGCTGTAGCCACCCGCAGTTGGCCAATCTGTTTATGTTTCATGTTCGGCTAAGGGAGAATTCCTGGCCCTACGGGGTACGCCACATGATTATGATGATGATGATGATGATGATGCAGTGCATAACTCCACAAAAGTATGAATAGTTTTTATGTTATCAAAAAACTATATGTATATGCGATTTCTAAGAATAAAGAAATCGAAAGTACTTGGTTTACTTGTACAAGAAGTTTTAAAAGAAGTATATGAAGTATGTTTTCAAGAAAGTATAAGATGAAGTAAGTAAGTGTGTATGTATGTAAATGATATTTCAAAGAAGTATTTGAAATATGTTTTGAAGAAGTACACGAAGCATGCTATGTTATAAAAGCATGTAAAGTATGTTTTAAAGTATGTTATGAAGTATGTTTTAAAGTAACGAAGCATGATGTATGTTTTAAGAATACAATGTATGTTTCGATGCAAGTTTATGAAGTATGATGTTTTAAAGTATGTATGAAGTATGAAGTATGATGTTTTAAGGAAAGAAGTTTATATATGATGTTTTAAAGAAAGTATAAGAAGAAATATATGAAACATGCTACGTTATAAAAGCATGTAAGTTTTGTTTAACGTATGATATGAAACATAACGTTTCAAAGAAAGAAGTTTAAGTAAGATGTTTTCCATGAAGAAGTATGATGCATGTTTTATATGTATGCTATGTTTTAAAAAGAAGCATACAAAGTATGATTTGATGCATGATGTTTTCAAGAAAGTATGTTGCCTACATCAATTGAAAGAAATATGCATGGTTGCAAACAATGCATGAAAGAGGTTTATAATGCACGCTTTATAATGCTTTACATGACATTATAGAGCCAAGTAGGAAAAGATGCATATAGAGGCATAGCATGCTCTTTTACATATTTTTCTTACTGAGCGTAAACTCACCCTTTTACAAACATTTTTCATACAGACTATCTGAAGTAATCCCTCGCTCTAAATAGAAGAGCCTACGAGTGGATTTTGAAAGTTTACCTTCAAGAGACGCTTCCCAAGTAGTATAGAAGGTATACTTATGTAGTTATGCAAAGTAAACTTGTAATTCAGTTATGGTACAGTACAACTAGCATTCATGTATATAAGATGTCGGGGATTTAAGTTAAGATGATGTATGAGATCCTGTGGAAACGGATGGTACATATATACATGTATCATTAGTCTGTTTTATTGTAATTGAATTAAATATATTGAGCTCTTAGATAGTAAGCTTAAGAAACAAAAGTATAATTGACATTGACAAGCAAATCTAACTAAGTTTAAGGCAAAAAGGATAAAAGATGAATAAGAAATGTATGGTGACTGGGGCGTCACAGTTAGCACTACCACTAGAGTTGTCAGGAGTGCATAACGTATTTCATGTCTCGATGTGAAAAGTACCATCTAGATCCTTCTCACGTGATACGATACGAGCCATTAGAGATCAAAGAGGACATGAGTTACGTTGAGACGCCGATACGAATCTTGGATAGGAAAGATAAGGTATTACGATCTAAGATGATTCCTTTTGTTAAAGTACTCTGGCAGTATCATAACGAGGAGGAGGCTACTTGGGAGTTAGAGAGCCTTATACGTGAGAGATATCCAGAGCTCTTTCAATCATAATTCCGGTGAAATTTGGAGGACCAAATTTCTTAAGGTGGAGAGAAATGTGATACCCGATTTTATTTCACTGTACACCGTATTTGTAAAGGATTGATAGTGAAAATAAATATTGAATGTGGATTTCCACTTCCTATTTATATTGGATTTAAATTCTATGTGGTGTATGTGAAGTAGAATGAATTTCTAAAAATTATAAGAATGGAAATTAAATATAACATGATTCCTGGAAGCTTATTGGAGGAAGCTTTGAAAATGAGGCATGAAGGAAAGTCAAGAAAAAGGGCTGGACAAAATCACTGCATGCTGTTCTTGTTGACTGCAGTTTTCTTCACAATTTAACGATAGGAGAAAATGGTTACCACGCCACACCTTTTGTTACCATTTTTCTTGAACAATTAATGAGATAAGTGACAAAGGAAATGATGAAGAAAGGGATAGGAAGTTAAGTGACTTTAATAAACAGAATATATATCTTCTTGCTAAGTGAAACCAAGAACTCCAACATACTTCCTCTTCATGCCCGATGCTGTTGCTGTTAAATTCTGCTTTGTTTTGCCGCCTATCTCACGTTTAAGTTGCAAGATTTCACCTTCTTGCTATCAAATTACTTAACACTCCTTTATACATCTTTCCTTCACTCATAAAACCATCCAATTAAACCAAGAAAGGAAGGACTGACGAGGGAAGAAACAACAACAACTTGGAGTTGTGCTGGTTCGGTTAAACAAAGGTAAGGGAATTTCCAGCCAACGTTTGTATTTATAATCCTTGGTTTATAGTGATGATATGCTAAGTAGGAGATGTGTAGGTATATTACTTGGCATGAAAGTGTGTAGTAAGTTAACATGGCTAAATTGCTTACTGGTTAGCGACGTTAATAACTGGCTGCTGTGTTATGCATATGTAATGTGAGTAGAAGGAACACGATAGGCGAATGTGATTATCCAACTGCTTGCCAAATAGGCAAGCAAAGAAAATAGGATACTCGCCGAAAGGATGAGGCAAGCTTAATGAAATGCATGAGTCGGCGACATACATGTCGCCAAATTTTTGGATAATCAGAATATTCCCGAATGGGCGAGGGCTATGATCGACCAAAATGTATGGAATTGAATATCGCCAAAAGGGCGAGGATATGACTATTGTGATCGCCTATGTGGAATGTTAGTGATCGCCAATGAGGCGAGTAGGAAATAATGAACTCGCCAAGTTGAAAGTACTTGTCCAAGTGGGCGAGGTCGCCCAACGCTAGTTTAATTCATAGGCGAACCCACTTTTGAATAAAGAGCCGTGTATGGCGAACTCACATGCATAGGCATGGCGAGTTGAATGTTGGGCGAACTCACATGAATAAGCCATATGTGAATGGCGAGCTCTATTGGGCGAGCTAGAGGATTAGCCTCAAGTCTTGCCAAAGTGTTATAAGGATTCGGACAAAATATATTGATGGTTTTGATAAATTATTTTGCAGCCGAGAATTGAGAAAGGTGAGCGGGAAGCTAGGCTTCATAATACCAGGTAAGGGAGTAGTATGTGAAGTAAAATGCATGTCTTGTGGAGTAAAATATAATGAAAATATTGAGAAATTGTTTTGGTTTATGATATGCTTTAGTTGATAAATAGTTTTTGATTGGCGAACTGGTAAAGGGCGGGCGAGCCAACGATAGGCAACCCTTTTTATGATGTTTTGGCGGGCAACCCTGTTTTAATAAAACTCTAGGCGAGCTAACCCTTTATGATGTTTTGGGCGAGCCAATTATAGGCGACCCCTGTTTTAACAAATTTCCGGGCAAGCAAAGAAAAATGACCCATGTTTTAATAAAAATGGGCGAGCTGACCATGGACTTGCCACATTGGGTGAGTTGACCATGGAAGTTCTGCATTGGGCGAATTGACCATGGAAGTGCCGCATTGGCGAGTTGACCATGGGCAATGCCATAATGGGCAAACTGACCAGGGCTAGCCACTATGGGCTAGCCAGTTTAACCATATTTTCTCACACGAAAATGGTGAGATTTTGGGCTGTTTTACTATCATTTGTAAACAGAAAATAAAAACCTTTTTGGAAAATAAATCATTTTGAGAAATGATGAAATTTATGAAATAATTCCTTAAAGGTTCTTTGTGTGATATAAATTGATTTGAGACTTTAGGCCCCTAGTTTCATGATCTGTTATTCACGAGGCTGATGGACCCGCCAAGTCATCAGAGGTCTCGAGGTCACTTGGCAAGTGTACCCGAGGGCCACCTATAGATTGTGGCCATATATCTACTATATCCCTGTGGGGATGATTACTACGTTCTTGAAGGGGGGAGGAACGATGATAGCATGATTTATTTGTAGGTGATGCCTAGTCTCAACTTACTGATTTCTGTTTACTGAGAGGATTTACTGAATCCTATTTACTGTTTACCATATCCATTGTTTTCGCTACTGGGTTTATTGTTAAGAAAAATAAACGTTTTGGGGGATATAGTTTTAATTGTATAAAGCAGCATACACTTTCCTTACTGAACACGTTGTCGCTCACCCTTTATTTTCCACTCCACATATTGTTGATCTTGGATTAATAGAATTACCTTCTAGAGATTATCGACTGCTAGAGTCAGCAGATATTCGATATTTATTTTCTTTTATATATTCAGTAAAATTGTACAGTACTACTTTAAATATAAAGGAATGTTATATACATCTAAAGGAAATAATATTATTCATATTTTCATTTTAGTACGAGGAATAAGGGTACTAATTGTTATTAAAGTATTAGGAGTTGTTAAGCATCACAGACAGCCCAATTGGTAAGTAAGTGGAATTTATAAGTAACTATTATGTTATACTGTGGATTTGAGATGTTACATATTTTGTTAGAAGAATGATGATGATGGACGATGGGAAATGGGTTAGTGGAGTAACTGTTCTCCAATCTTCTCAAGTAAGCCACGCCCATTTCCTTATGTGTATTCGTTTGTTAAATCAATTTATTTATTTATTTTGTCATTTCATTTTCTATACATACATTATATATATTTATTTATTTTGTCATTTCATTTTCTATACATACATATATATATATATATCTATATTTATTTATTTATTTTACTCCACTTAGTACTTAATTGTTTTGTTTCTAATTTGTTTTAATCCCATACTATATAATATTTATTCCATTAATATTTCATACTTTAAAATTTGTTAATTTATATTGTCTATTATTACTTTAAATTCTAAAGTCCCTCATATAATTTAATTTCCTTCATACTCTTCAAAATCAATCCTTTAATTATATCTTCTCATAATTTTAATTCTCCATACTTTCTCATAGTCCAAATCAAATAAGTCCATATAGTGTTCATTCTCATTTTTCCTTCTTAATCCTCTTAGCTTAAAGCTAAATTCTCAATACATTAATTTATCTCCAAATTCACATTGTTTTAATTCACCAAAGATCAAGCATTTACAATTATTACATCATGTTAGTATAATTAATGGACCAGATTGTTTAGAGATGTTGCCTTGTGAGATAACAAATTTAGAGCTCTTAAAGTTATTTTAAAATATACAATTATCAGGTGACATATGTGGCCCGAGTGGGAGATTGTTGGGAATTCTTTAGTAGACCTACATATATCAATTAATTGTATATTACAGGCTATCTATTTAGTCCACTTAAAATGATCAAATAAAGTTTAAATTATTAGACTTTAGGACATCTAAATTAGTATGGGCTTTGTAATGTGTAGAGACCCAATTTTATTTTATTTTTATGATGGGCCAAAATAAAATAAAATATATTTCAAGTATAAATAGGTTATGGTCCCCAGTCTAAACATAACTTAATTTTCACAACCAAATCTCATCGTTAAGTGAGATACAAATTCCCTCAAAAGGTTTAGACATAGAAGACTCTAACCTTAAGTAATCAATTCCAATGGATTCATGTACGCTTCCGTAGTACTCTATCTTAATGATTAAACATGAGATCCTGTATGTTTATTTGTATGAATTTTTCCAACAGATAAATCATCCCTTGCTTCAGGATGTGGAAAGTGATGAACATGTCTTTGACACTCTATCTCTCAAGCTGGCTCACCAGCAATCATTCGATTCCAATTATCCTCCTTTGGTGGAAAATGAAAAAAAATGTAAGAAAAATGTTTTTATCTAATGATTACGGTATCATTTGATTTGGCTTTTACAATCTGCAGTGTCTGTTAGAGAGGAATGCTTTAACCCAAGAGTAAAGGAAACAAAAGAAAGCAAAAGAGATGAACTTTCAGCTTTTTAATTTGTCCTATCTGCTTGTAATTCTCATGGTTCCTTCCTTCCTCGAAGAGCAATCACTTACAATTCTTGGCGAGTGATCAAGTGTGAGACCCGATTATTTTACACTGTACACCAATTTGTAAAGGATTGATAGTGAAAATAAATATCGAATGTGGATTTCCACTTCCCATTTTTATTGGATTTAAATTCTATATGGTGTATGTGATGTAGAATGAATATCTAAAAAAAATTATAAGAATAGAAATTAAATAAACATGATGCCTAGAAGCTTATTGGAGGAAGCTTTGAAATTTAAGCATGAAGAAAAGTCAAGAAAAGAGGATATAAATGGACTTCACGCCACTTTGCTTCTTGTACAATTCGGTTTAGACACCAAATGGCTTAACCAATGTACATGCAATGTGAAAGATAATTAATGGCTGTTGGACAAATGAAGAAAAGATGAGATAAAAAGTCAGTATAGTTGCCTGCAAATGGCGTGGACAGGAAGCAGAAAAGAAGAGAAATTTAGTCAAACGGACTGCAGCAAATAGCTTCACCACCGTTCCTTTTGTCACAATTTTCTTCGGTTTTTAATGCATGAAAGACGTTAAATGATGAAAGAAAACGGGAAAGAACAGGTGATAGGTTCTGAGTGGATTTGAATGGCTATATAAGAAGAATACATGAGGAAAAACCACATTACTGCTTCTCGCCCATCCTATTTTACTGCAAGTTCAACCTCCTTTCTTCCATTCCTCTCATACGTGAGCCATGGAACTTCATCCTTTAGTCAGTTAAACCTTTTCTCCATCGTTGAAGAGCTAAGAAACAACAACAACTTGGAGTTGTGCTGGTTCGGTTAAACAAAGGTAAGGGAATTTCCAGCCAACATTGTATGTATTTAATCCTTGGTTTATAGTGATGATATACTAAGTAGGAGATGGGTAGGTATATTACTTGGCATGAAAGTATGTAGTAAGTTAACATGGCTAATTTCTTACTGGTTGGAGATGTTAATAACTGAACATAAGCTGCTGGGTGATGCATATATAACGTGAGTAGAAGGAACACGATGGGCGAATGTGATTATCCAGCTGCTTGCCAAATAGGCGAGCAAAGAAATTAAGTACTCGCCCAAAGGATGAGGCGAGTTTAGTGAAATGCAAGAATCGGCGATATACATGTTCTCCAACATTTTTGGATAATCAAACTAATCGCCCAAATGGGTGAGGGCTTATGATCGCCCAAAATAATATGGAGCGTGGTTGTGGGCGAGGTCGCCACATGCTAGATCAAATGCATAGGCGTGGCAAGAACGTTGGGCGAGCTCCCACGAAGAAGCTATGTGAATGGCGAGAATATTGGGCGAGCTCCCACATGTCAGCCATTTGACGAATGGCGAGCTCTGTTGGGCAAGCTAGAGGATTAGCCTCAAGTCTCGCCAAAGTGTTAGAAGGATTCGGACAAAATATATTGATGGTTTTGATAAATTATTTTACAGCCGGGAATTGAGAAAGGCGAGCGGGAAGCTAGGCTTCGTAATACCAGGTAAGGGAGTAGTATGTGAAGTAAAATGCATGTCCTGTGGAGTAAAATATTATGAAAATATTGAGAAATTGTTTTGGCTTATGACATGCATTAGTTTGATAAATTGTTTTGATTTGGGCGAACTGGTAAAGGGCGGGCGAGCCAATGATAGGCGACCCCTTTTATGATGTCTTGGGGGGGAGAACCCTATTTTAACAAAATTTCGGGCGAGCCAAAGAAAAATGAGCCATGTTTTTATAAAAATGGTGAGTTGACCATGGAATTGCTGCATTGGGCGAGTTGACCATGGAAGTGCCGCATTGGGCAAGTTGACCATGGGCAATGCCAAAATGGGCAAACTATGAACATGGGCAAGCTGCTATGGGCGAGCCAGTTTTACTTGTTTTTTTAAATGCTAATATTGGCAGGCGAACACTAGTTCACCGCAATGGGCAAGTTGACCATGGGCGAGCTGACCATGGGTAAACTGATTTACTTTGTACTTTTCTCACACGAAAAATGGTGAGATTTTGGGCTGGTTTTATTACGTTTATAAACAGAAAATATAAAACCTTTTTGGAAAACAAATCATTTTGAGAAAATGATAATATGGGTGAAATAATTCCTTAAAGGTTCTTTATGAGAGATAAAGTGATTTTTGAGACTTTAGGCCCCTAGTTTCATGCATTGTTATTCACGAGGCTGATGGACTTGCCAAGTCATCAGAGGTCTCGAGGTCACCTGACAAGTGGACCCGAGGACCACCTATAGATTGTGGCCATAGATCTACTATATCCCTGTGGGGGATGATTACTACATTCCTGAGGGGGGTGGAACGATGATAGCATGATTTGTTTGAAGGGTGATGCCTAGTCTCAACTTACTGATTTCTGTTTACTGAGAGGATTTACTGAATCCTATGTACTGTTTACTATATCCATTGTTTTATCTATTGGGTTTATTATTAAGAAAAATATACGTTTTGAGGGGATATAGTTTTATTTGTATAAAGCAGCATACACTTTCCTTACTGAGCACGTTGTCGCTCACCCCTTATTTTCTACTCCACAGATTGTTGATCTCAGATTAAGAGAATTACCTTCCAGAGATTATCGACTGCTAGAGTTAGCAGATATTCGATAACAAAGGTACAGTATTTTCTTTTATATATTTAGTAAAATTGTACAGTACTACTTTAAATAGTAAGTGAATATATACATATCTTAAGGAAATAATGTAACAATTCATATTTTCATATTAGTAACGAGGAATAAGAGTACTAATTCTTATTAAAGTATTAGGACATGTTAAGCATCACAGACAGCCCAATCGGTAAGTAAGTGGAATTATAAGTAAATATTATGTTATACTGTGGATTCGGGATGTTACAGAGTTTAATGGTATCAGAGCAGGGTTGGTCGGATGTCTAGTGATGCTTAAAACGAAAAGTGAATAGTAAACATTTCCTGTAGTACTGTATAATTTGAATATATAATTGATATACTAATGATAAGTGACAAATGATCTCTGTGGTACAGATATGAGTGGAAGAAAGAGAGTGACACGCTCAGTTAGAGATATAGGCCAAGGTAGAGCAGCACAGATTTCGGAGTTGCAGACACCGGAACCTGCCCCAAGACCTGTAAGTCTTATACAGCCAAAGAGCATTGATACTCGTGTGAGCCGAGTAGAAAGGTTAGTAGCCGATTTCATGGGTATGTATCAGGCGGATAGAGCTGCGGATAGGGCAGAGAGGGAGAGAGTCGTAGCTCTCGCAGCTCCAATAGTAGTGCCAGCACCGCCACAACTGGCACCAAATATACCCGAGCCTCAGCCTATTCCACCACCAGCACCTCAGCCACAGGTAGCTCCACCACAACCATTAATTCAGCCGCTTAGAGATGTGGAGTCGTATTGTGATGTGGCATTGGTGAAATCATTTAAGAAGTTAGATCTGCCGAAATTTAAGGGAGCTAGGGATCCATTGGCAACAGAACAGTAGATTATTAAGGTTGAGAGATTACTTAAGATTATGAGATGTTCAGAGAGGGAGAAGGTAGGCCTAGCAGTATTCCAATTGGCAGATGATGCGAGACATTGGTGGAAGGCCACTCATACCATATTATTTGCTCAACATCATGATCTGTCTTGGGATATTTTTGTGAATGCTTTTCGGAGGCAGTATATTCTTGACACTGCTCAGGAAAAATTACAGCAGGAATTCATGGATTTAGTTCAGAGCAGCATGTCAGTGGACGAGTATGAGGCCAAATTTACTACATTGAGCCGTTTTCATCCACAGACTAGTGCGAATACCAGATATAAGATTTTGAGGTTTGGGGCTGGTTTGAAGCCATCTATCAAAATGAAGCTAGCCCCATTTGATATTTCGACCTATGATGAGATAATTCGACGGGCTCAGCTATGAGAGAGGGATTATGAGCAGTACCAGCTCGATTTTAGTAGTAAGAGTAAAGGTAAAGCAAAGGGAAAGGCTAAGAGGTTTATGGAGGACAGATCAGGTAGAGAGCAGCCTAAGAGGACAAGACCTACGGGCATACAGATTACAGACGTAGATTTAATAGATCAGCAGTTTCTACTCCTGCTAGTGGCCCACCACTACTCAGAGAAGTGTTGCAACTTTATGTAGACATTTTGAAAGGTCACATAGGTCACGCCCTTGTCTTTTGATGTCTAAGGCATGTTTTAATTGTGGACAGACAGGGCACTTTATCAGGAATTGTCCGATGCCCAGAGAGTCAACTGCTTCTACTATTCCTCCTGTATTACCTCCGATAGTGGCCCTGGCAGCTTAGAGTGAGCCAGAGAAAGCGACACCCTCACAACCTAGGCGGGCGACAGCCATAGAGAAGGGTAAGAAGGTTGTGACTCAGGGTCGGGTGTACGCGATGGATCAGGAGATTGTCGACGCCTCTATTGATGTGATTAAAGGTAAAGTTTATCTCTTTGATATTCCCGTAATTGCCTTAATTGATCCAAGTTCTACCCATTCGTTCTTATCGCGTACATGTGCTAACAGGACCCCAGTAGAGCCGGAGTTGTTAGGGTATAATTTGCAAGTGAAAACCCCTTTTAAAGATTTCCAGAGGACGAATATTATATATAGGAACTGTAAATTGACTATAGGAGAGAAGGTTATGACAGCTAACCTAATTTTGTTGAATATATATGATTTTGATATTATTTTGGGTATGGATTGGTTAGCTGCGAACCATGTTAGTTTGGATTGTAATACTAAATTTATTACCTTCTCTAGTCCCGAAAAGTATATTGTAAAGTTATTGTAAAGTAATAAAAAGTATGTGAATATATGTTTGTGAAATGACATGTGTACTGAAATTGTGGTTGTGTATGAATGTTTATGAAGGATATATTGGTAGTGTGGAGGATGTAGAGAGGGAACATCCAGAGATTCAAGAGATTACTGTGGTTAAGGATTTTTCGGACGTATTTCCAGAGGATTTACCAGGGTTACCACCGGATCGAGAGACGGAGTTTAAGATCGAGTTGGTACCCGGTACGGAGTCGATTTCTAAACCCCTATATCGGATGGCACTGACTGAGTTGGATGAGCTCAAGAAGCAGCTCCTGGAGCTATTAGATAAGGGATTTATACGTCCCAATGTGTCACCGTGGGGAGCTCTAGTATTATTTGTTCGGAAGAAGGATAGTAGTCTCCGATTGTGAATAAATTATCGGATGTTGAATCGGGCTACCGTTAAGAATAAGTATCCACTACCTAGGATTGATGACTTGTTTGATCAGCTCAGGGGTGCACAGGTATTTTCCAAGATAGATCTCCGATCAGGCTATCACTAGTTGAAAATTAAGGAGTCAGATGTGCATAAGACAGCATTTCAGACTCGCTATGGCCGTTATGAATTTCTAGTGATGCGTTTTGGATTGACAAATGCCCCTGCAGCTTTTATGAGTTTGATGAATGAGGTGTTTCATCCATTTTTGGATAAGTTTGTCATAGTATTTATAGATGATATCCTGATTTATTCTAAGACTCCAGAGGAGCACGAGCAGCATTTGCAGATTGTATTACAGACCCTCAAAGACCGAAAATTGTATGCTAAGCTTAGTAAATGCGAGTTCTGGCTTGACCATATTATATTTCTCGGACATGTAGTGTCGAAGGACGGGGTGTCAGTTGATCCGTCCAAGATAGAGGCCATTATTCAGTGGGAAAGGCCTAACACGGTTATCGAGATACGGAGTTTCTTAGGTTTTGCCGATATTATCACAGATTCGTGGAGGGATTTTCTAGACTTGTTGCTCCATTGACATGACTCACATGTAAGGATGTAAAGTTTGAGTGGAATGATGCATGTGAGCGTAGTTTTCTGGAGCTTAAGAGGAGATTGACTAGTGCCCCCGTATTAGCCCTTCCCAGTGGATCAGGTGGATTTATGGTGTATACTGATGCATCCGCTCAAGGTTTAGGGTGTGCGCTCATGCAGCATGGTCAGGTTATAGCCTATGGTTCTCGGCAATTAAAGGATCATTAGAGGAATTACCCAACACATGATTTAGAGCTAGCCGTAATAGTGTTTGCACTTAAGATATGGCGACATTACTTGTACGAGGAGAAATTTTAGATATATACAAACCATAAGAGTCTGAAGTATATATTTTCACAGTGAGAGTTGAACTTGAGGCAGCGACGGTGGATGGAACTGTTAAAGGACTATGATTGTGAGATTTTGTATCACCCAGGTAAAGCTAATGTAGTAGTAGATGCACTGAGCCGTAAGCATGTTGGCATGGTATTTTACATGATAATCAGGGAGCATGATTTGATGGAGCAGTTCTCTAGCCTCAGCTTGACAGTTATTTCCTCTGACGAGTATGGATTTAAGGCTAGTTTTCGTATAGAGCCGGATTTGATGGATCGGATTAGAGTAGCTCAGAGGAGTGATGATTATTGCATCGGGATAGCAGTCAGATTCAGATGGGAATTATGTCAGATTTTGAGATTGGCACCGATGGAATACTGAGGTTTGAGGTAGGATATGTGTTCCCAATGATCAGCATATTAGAGATTTGATTTTATCAGAGGCCCATACCTCTAGATATACATTACATTCGGGTAGTACTAAGATGTACCAAAATCTTCGGAGAGTATATTGGTGGCCAAAAATGAAGAAAGACATCGCTGATTTTGTTGCTAGATGTCTGACATGCCAACTAATTAAGATTGAACATCAGAAGCCGACAGGTATGCTTCGACCATTATCGATTCCTACGTGGAAATGGGAGCATGTTACTATGGATTTTATTTTGGGATTACCACGAACCCGAAAGGGTTATGATGCTATTTGGGTAATCGTAGATAGATTGACTAAGTCTGCTCATTTCTTGGCCATGAGATCTACAGATTCAGTTAGTGCCTTAGCGATTTGTATGTCAGGTAGATAGTGAGATTACATGGTGTTCCAGTGAGTATCACCTCTGATAGGGACTCCCGCTTCACCTCTCATTTCTGGGAGAGATTTTCGGAGGCTATGGGATCCCAGTTGAATTTTAGCACCGCTTTTCATCCACAGACTGATGGACAGTCCGAGCGTACGATACAGACGCTCGAGGATATGTTGAGAGCATGTGCACTGGATTTTAGGAGCTCATGGGATGATCACTTACCCCTGGCAGAATTTGCTTATAATAATAGCTTCCATACGAGTATTGGCATGGCACCTTATGAGGCCTTGTATGGCAGACGATGTAGATCCCCGATAGCATGGGAAGAAGTGGGAGATCATAAACTATTAGCTCCCGATTTGGTCGTGCAGGCTTCTCGTGATGTACAAATGATTTATGAAAGGCTCAGAATGGCTCAGAGTCGGCAGAAGAGTTATGCAAATACTAGATGCCAACCATTAGAGTTTGTAGTGGGTGATTATGTATTCTTAAAGGTCTCACCGTCCAAAGGTATAATGAGATTCGGAAGAGAGGAAAGTTGAGCACCCGATACATTGGGCCTTATGAGATCTTAGATCGCGTGGGAGATGTGGCATATTGGTTAGCACTACCACCAGAGTTGTCAGGAGTGCATAACGTATTCCATGTCTCGATGTTGAGAAAGTACCATCCAGATTCTTCTCACATGATTCGACATGAGCTACTGGAGATCAAAGAGGACATGAGTTACGTTGAGAAACCAGTACGGATTCTGGATAGGAAGGATAAAGTATTGCGATCTAAGACGATTCCTTTGGTTAAAGTGCTTTGGCAATATCATAACGAGGAGGAGGCTACTTAGGAGTTAGAGAGCCTTATGCGTGAGAAGTATCCAGAGCTTTTTCAGTCATAGGTCCAAGTGAAATTTGGAGGACCAAATTTCTTAAGGTAGGGAGAAATGTGAGACCTGATTATTTTACACTGTACACCATATTTGTAAACGATTGATAGTGAAATTAAATATCGAATGTGGATTTCCACTTCCCATTTTTATTGGATTTAAATTCTATATGGTGTATGTGAAGTAGAATGAATATCTAAAAAAACTTATAAGAATAAAAATTAAATAAACATGATGCCTAGAAGCTTATTGGAGGAAGCTTTGAAATTTAAGCATGAAGAAAAGTCAAGAAAAGAGGCTATAAGTGGACTTCACGCCACTTTGCTTCTCTTGTACAATTCGATTTAGACACCAAATGGCTTAACCAATGTACATGCAATGTGAAAGATAATTAATGGCTATTGGACAAATGAAGAAAATATAAGATAAAAAGTCAGTATAGTTGACTGGAAATAGCGTGGAGAGGAAGGAGAGAAGAAGAGAAATTTAATCAAAATGGACTGTAGCAAATAGCTTCACCACCGTTCCTTTTGTCACAATTTTCTTCGGTTTTTAATGCATGAAAGATGTGAAATGATGAAAGAAAACGAGATAAGAACAGGTGGTAGGTTCTGAGTGGATTTGAATGGCTATTTAAGAGGAATACATGAGGAAAAACCACATTACTGCTTCTCGCCCATCCTATTTTACTGCAAGTTCAACCTCCTTTCTTCCATTCCTCTCATACGTGAGCTATGGAACTTCATCCTTTAGTCAGTTAAACCTTTTCTCCATCGTTGAAGAGCTAGGGAAACAACAACAACTTGGAGTTGTGCTGGTTCGGTTAAACAAAGGTAAGGGAATTTCCAGCCAACATTGTATGTATTTAATCCTTGGTTTATAGTGATGATATACTAAGTAGGAGATGGGTAGGTATATTACTTGGCATGAAAGTATACAATAAGTTAACATGGCTAATTTCTTACTGGTTGGAGACGTTAATAGCTGAACATAAGCTGCTGGGTGATGCATATGTAACGTGAGTAGAAGGAACACGATGGACGAATGTGATTATCCAGTTGCTTGCCAAATAGGCGAGCAAATAAATTAGGTACTCGACCAAAGATGAGGCGAGTTTAGTGAAATGCAAGAATCAGCGATATACATGTTCGCCAACATTTTTGGATAATCAGACTAATCGCCCGAATGGGCGAAGGCTTATGATCGCCCAAAATAATATGGAGCGTGGTTGTGGGCGATGTCACCACATGCTAGTTCAAATGCATAGTCGTGGCAAGAACGTTGGGCGAGCTCCCACGAAAAAGCCATGTGAATGGCGAGAATATTGGGTGAGCTCCCACGTGTCAGCCATTAGACGAATAGCGAGCTCTGTTAGGCGAGCTAGAGGATTAGCCTTAAGTCTTGCCAAAGTGTTAGAAGGATTCGGACAAAATGTATTGATGGTTTTGATAAATTATTTTGCAGCCGGGAATTGAGAAAGGCGAGCAGGAAGCTAGGCTTCGTAATACCAGGTAAGGGAGTAGTATGTGAAGTAAAATGCATGTCCTGTGGAGTAAAATATTATGAAAATATTGAGAAATTGTTTTGGTTTATGACATGCATTAGTTTGATAAATTGTTTTGATTTGGGCGAACTGGTAAAGGGCGGGCGAGCCAATGATAGGCGACCCCTTTTATGATGTCTTGGGTGGGCGAATCCTATTTTAACAAAATTTCAGGCGAGCCAAAGAAAAATGAACCATGTTTTTATAAAAATGGGCGAGTTGACCATGGAATTGCCACATTGGGCGAGTTGACCATAGAAGTGCCGCATTGGGCGAGTTGACCATGGGCAATGCCAAATTGGGCAAACTGACCATGGGCAAGCCGCTATGGGCGAGCCAGTTTTACTTGTTTTTAAATGCTAATATTGGTGGGCGAACACTAATTCACCGTAATGGGCGAGTTGACTATAGGCGAGCCACTATGGGCGAGCTGACCATAGGCGAACTGATTTACTTTGTACTTTTCTCAGACGAAAAATGGTAAGATTTTGGGCTGGTTTTATTACGTTTATAAACAAAAAATATAAAACCTTTTTGGAAAACAAATCATTTTGAGAAAATGAGTGAAATAATTCCTTAAAGGTTCTTTATGAGAGATAAAGTGATTTTTGAGACTTTAAGCCCCTAGTTTCATGCATTGTTATTCACGAGGCTGATGGACCTGCCAAGTCATCAGAGGTCTCGAGGTCACCTAGCAAGTGGACCCGAGGACCACCTATAGATTGTGACCATAGATCTACTGTATCCCTGTAGGGGATGATTACTACGTTCTTGAGGGGGGTGGAACAATGATAGCATGATTTGTTTGAAGGGTGATGCCTAGTCTCAACTTACTGATTTCTGTTTACTGTGATTTTGTTTACTGAGAGGATTTACTGAATCCTATGTACTGTTTACTATATCCATTGTTTTCCCTACTGGGTTTATTGTTAAGAAAAATATACGTTTTGGGGGGATATAGTTTTATTTGTATAAAGCAGCATACACTTTCCTTACTGAGCACGTTGTCGCTCACTCCTTATTTTCTACTCCATAGATTGTTGATCTTGGATTAAGAGAATTACCTTCAAGAGATTATCGACTGCTAGAGTCAGCGGATATTCGATAACGAAGGTACAGTATTTTCTTTTATATATTCAATAAAATTGTACAGTACTACTTTAAATAGTAAGGGAATGTATACACATCTTAAGGAAATAATGTAACAATTCATATTTCCATATTAGTAACGAGGAATAAGAGTAGTAATTCTTATTAAAGTATTAGAACATGTTAAGCATCACAGACAGCCCAACCGGTAAGTAAGTGGAATTATAAGTAAATATTATGTTATACTGTGGATTTGGAATGTTACATGAAGTGATCCTTGCTTTAACATTTTAATTATTTTATTATCACAATTTCAAGATAAAGTGTTAAAGTAGTATTATCTTGATAAACTTGGATATCATTGAAAGAGAAAAGATTCCAAGAGGAGAGTGTCCTCAGAGGAATGTACAGCAAAACGGCCATGCATCATAATGGCCAGGAAATATATAGCTTGAAGATACACTTAAACCGAACAAAAGGAACCATAAAGCACTAGCAAAATCACCAAACAGAGAAATGAACTATATATTTATCATCGCAGCCTGAAGACGTTTCACCATTGAGCTGAGAAAAACCCAAATTTGAAGACCCCTGCCTTTACCAGTGAAACCGCCATGCCATTATCCTCATGCATCTTGGAGAAGGACGCCTCTCCAGTTTCTTTTTTTTGCTAAGCAGAGATATTTGGTTAAAATGAGAATGATTTGAACATCAAGATATCATAGATCAGGAGTCTGAGATTCCCCAAATCAGACAACACTCAAACAAAGAAAGACAGCCAATCAAACCTCAACCTGATGATAAAGAATGTTGTGCCTGGCGAGTATGCTTGGTGTTCTAAGGATACAATATTCAGGTGATAAAGAATGTTGATTTCCCATCTTTTTTCTCTGTGGTAGCTACCATGGAGTCAACATCAATCACCTATGCACCCATCTTTTTTCTCCATGGCAGCTACCATGCATTCAACATCAATCACCTATGCGCCATACTACTGTTCTTCTTGCTTCTGTTAAAAATTTTTCTTTCTAATATATAGCTGCAATTCCTTTAATATATCTGGTTTTAATATCAAAACAAGACCAACTGATTTAAGAAAAGAAAACCATACTTGATTTTTTGTAAACAAAAACTAGCTTTTCAGCCCATGTAAGGGAGATAAATCAACCTTTTTTTATGAAAGTTTGCCAGAAGGTGAGAACAAACATGATAAAAGCATAAGTAGTAGCAATAGCCCATGGCTTGGAGAAATAGTTATGCACCAAGTAAGCACGCCATGTTGGCCACCAATGTTGGCAATGTCGATTCAGCTCATCACAAAGTTTCGAATAATAGAATACCTTGACATAAGTGTCATTGTTAAAGCTTACTGAAAAAACTGGGTTGCCTCCTCAGGACTCAACCAGTTATTAAAGATATCCATCTTGCACAGTATATGGAGGTCATTGGGTGTGTCGATGAGGTTATCCAAGAGCTTGGCATAGCAAGTGAAAATAAGCGAACAGTGTGGCAAACATTGCTCGTACGCGATCGGGTTCCTAAAGATTGTTTTCGATCGTCTCTTGAATCAGCAAGGTTGGATTCTCGAGAGAACCGTTTGCATATTTGATATCCAAGATGTTAACTGGTGCAACTTTCATGAATCTTACGCCTGCTTCTTGGAGTCTAGTGATAGAAGATTGGTTGCCATTCGGATCTTGGGTTGTTCTTTATTTATTCCGTCTTTAAAACAACGGATAACCTTAACAAATCAAGAATATGCTTGATATCTTGGCCTGAGCAAAGTTCTTGTAATATTTTTATGCGAGGTGGATTAGATGAGAAACATCGTAGCAAAGAATCAAAGGTAAGTTCAATTAGGGACTTGGCTTCACTTTCAGAAGGGAGTTCGGTTTTTCAAATAGGTTTGTAGTACTAACCATGGAATTTGATTTTCCAGAAAAATCAAGTCATGATGCAGAAACTGAAGCATAAAGACATGGAGAAAATCGGATAATCTTGCTCTTTGACCTCTTCAGCATCCTTTCAGAATAGCTCAATGATGAAGCAACCGTCAAGCACCATGACCTTTACGAATTCAACCCTAATTCTTTTGCAAAGTCACGTCCCGCGTAGCAATCACTAGCTTTTCCCTGAACCGACTCACTAGCATTAATCAATTCAGTTAAAATTACCTTTTGCTTGATCTCCTTGGTTTTTTTCATCGGACTTTGTCTCCATCCACCGACTTGTAGTCACCCTAGACAGGAGACCATTCAAGTACTTGATTTTGATTTTCTTAATGGGTTACCAGATTTTTCTTTGCCATGGTGCTGTTGGGAAAAAATATCCCTCAAACCAAACCCCACTAAAACAGAGGAAAGCAAAAAACAAACAAAATAATTTTAATGTGGTTTGGCCCAACCAATTTAGCCTATAACCACCAAATCAATCAACAACCAATCAAATAGTTAAAATCGTGCAATTTTTATAAAAGAAAATTTGTAAACTCCTTACAAACCCAACCGTGCAATTTTTAGAGAGAAAAATTGCAAACTCCTAACAAAACCCAACCATATAATTTTTAGAAAGAAAAATTGCAAACTCCTAACAAAGATCCCAAAGCCCAACAACACCCTTTTAATAGCCCAAATCCTAGCTATTCTATCGGTGTCTACAACTTTTAGGGATACTTTACAAACCAAGCCTGACACATCATTTATAAGGGAATAGCCCTTATAACTTCTCCTATACTTTCAATGTGGGATTCAAGGCAAACCCCAACAGGTGCATCGGACCAATGGAAAAGCAATTGGGGTGAAATGCATTTTCCTTGTGCCTGAAGAGTATGCTTGGCGTTTTGAAGATGCTACGGTTTGGCATGGATAAACGAGAACTCTTCAATTCATCATTGAGAGACGACACTCATACTGATTCAACACTAATTACAACACTGTCATATGATCTTCCACTGTTGGGCATGATTTTCTAGTCTTCTTGTTGTTTTCTTTCCAACTGTTTTTTCTGATGGGAAAAATTCTTTATGAGGCATGGGTGATTAAAAGCATGAAAAGAAAATAAGAATTGAAATTATAAACTTGCATGCAAAGAAATAAGAATGTGTCTAACCTAAATAAGACACTTTTAAAGTATGAAAGTTCTGCATATTGGATATTCAAATCTCAACATCTATATTTTTTCTTCCCACGTCCAAGATCTCTATTGTAAGAAAAATAATTCATGCAATAGATTATTTTACTTTTTTAAATAATTTTGAGATGTCTATTGTAAGAAAAAAATTCATACAATATTATTTATGGCCCATGGCACAATCAAGATGATAATCTGGTGATGAGAGATTTTATAAATGATGATGGAAGTTGGAATTGGAGAATTCTAGATAATATTCTCCTAGCTGAGATTTGTGAGTTAATCCAAGCCATTCCTATTCAAGCTGAAAATAGAATGGAAGATGTTGTGGTTTGGAAACATTCTTCCTCTGGAAAATTCAATATCAGCTTTGCTTATGCTTTAACCAAGTAAATGGATGGTCAACAGGAGGAGAACTGGAATGTAATTTGGAAGGTCCCAACCTTACCAAAAATAAGACATTTCTTATGGCTTTGTAAACATCAGAAGATAGCCACCAGGGAAGCTCTCCAAAGGAGTGGAATTTCTAATCATATACTTTGCCCAAGATGTAACACCTCCAATGAATCTGTAGTCCATTGTTTAAGGGATGGCCTAGAGGTTAAAAAACTTTGGGATGAAATTCACATCCCTCAAGAAATAAAAAACTCTTTCAATGAGGATTTAACGACATGGATAGTGGAAAATTGTAAGAGTAAGGTGAGCTCAAATATCTCACACATCCCTTGGAAAATAGTCTTCTCCTTTTCTTTATGGCACATCTAGCTTAATAGGAATAAGATTATTTTCAAGGAAATGTTAGACAGTCCAGAAAGATGGAAACATACTCTAACAAGGAGTGTAAAGGAATTCTGGGCTCTATATAGTAAGGAGTCGAAGAACAATAATTTAATATGCTGTGATATTAGCTGGACCCCACCACCTGTGGACTATATCAAATTAAATACAGATGGCTCGGCAAGAGGTAACCCCAGTAAAGTTGGGGCTGGAGGAGTGCTACGAAACCATCAAGGAAGATGGATAGAGGGTTTCATCCATAAACTGGGATAGACCACAAGCATATGTACAAAACTTTGGGGCCTTAGAGATGGCCTCTGGTTGGCTCTTGAAAAGGGATTCATTAATGTTATCATGGAGGTGGATTCCAAAATGGTGGTAAGTTTCATTGAGCAGGAAATACCCATTACTCACCCTCATTTTGCTCTTATTTCTGATTGCAGGTCAATGTTGCAGAAATTCCAAAGGGTAAAGCTGAGGCATGTGTTAAGGGAAGCAAATGGGACAACGGACAGTCTAACAAAAGATGGGAACGGTATTGGAGAATGATTTTTCAATTGTTAATGAACCTCCAGAACAAGTGAGGCTTAGCTACGTTGCTGATATGATGGGAATCACTTTCCTTAGAACTATAAAATCTGTTTGTGAGAGCTATAGTAGCTCAAGTGATGTATTAACTTCAAACTAATGTACTGTTTTTATTTTAATTTAATTTGAAGTACCAGTTTTCACCAAAAAAAATTCACACAATAGTCTTGTAGCAAAATCTGGTAACAAAAAAATTCATACAATAATTTTGAGATCTCTATTGTAAGGCAGTTGATTTTAAAATTGCATCCAGTATCCCTTACATTTCGATATATATCTCTTACTTCAATTTAGGATAATCGTAGCTAAATCAAATAGTCTTGTAGTCGGTATCGCAAAATCGAACTTGTACAATATCAGTCACCACTCACTCTCGAACTGCAGAAAAATCATTTAAAACAATTTAATTTCCAAAATTACCTTCACATCATATTTATAAGTCCTAGAAATCTCTCAAAATTCCCCTTAATGTTTTCCAAAATAATTCTTATACCAAGATCACCTCCTTCCATATTGTATTTAATAGCACTTAGATGTTGGTAAATACTCAATATATTCATATTGCTTTAAAATGCAACTATTTAACAAAAGCCTATTTTGTTCTTTTTCATCAAGCTCATGGTGTGTGTGTGTGTGTGTGTGTGTGTGTTTATATATATATATAACACTCCATCTTATCCATGCTTAAGCACCCATACTCATATAAATATTATTCAACCATATCTATTATATAAAAGTTGTAGAAAATTGTCGCTCCTCATGCAGCCACGTCTCTTCTTTACTTATTAGCTTTTTTTTTCTCTTTACTTTTGTTCCGTTTTTCATCATTTGATCTTGCTTTTTGAGAGTTTGAAAAGTCAAAATCCCTTGCCAGCCAATCAAATCTACACGAATTAAAGCCCTTTCAATTTTAAAATCAAAAGGACAAAGAACCGGAATAATATAGCGCTACTCATCAACGCCTAGGAAAGTAGACTGAAATTAAGCATGAGAGAAAAAAGAAAAACGAAAAGAAGAGGAAGAGATATCACAAATACGGAGAAATCAAGAGGAGAAATTACCCAAGTCGCAGTCAACAGGATTGAGCATCACGGGATGGGTCTTCGTATGATGATTGTTAATTCTAGCCTTCTTGGCCTCTGGTTGTTGTCGTTCAACTCCCACTTCGTCGAAGCCATGAGTACAATTTCTTTAATTCTTGAATCTTTGTATTTCATCTTAACATTCCGTCTGGTTGCTCTATCCTTTTGTGAATCTACTTCCAAGCTGCTTCCATGAGTCCTGTCTAGCGTAGATCCCATCCAAAATTCTTTAAACCCATTCCAAGAAACATGAGTAAGATGTACTGTTTAGATAAGATCAGATTTGTGATGGTGAATTTTTACAGCTGGATTTGTCTCTCGGCTATCTTCCTTCATGATTGATTTGATTTTCCTTACAACCCTCATATGTAGGTCTGTGTCTCGCCTAACTCTCTTTTCCAGCTGTGTTATGTTGTGTCCATCCCCCCATTCGCACCTTCCTCTTCGCTGTCCAGCTCGACATGTACTTTTTGGCAAAAATCTATGGTCTTAATGGGCTGTTGAGGGAGTTTTGTTGTTGGGTTCTCGGATCTTACATTCTGTTTCTACTCTTCCTTAGGAAATTGCTGGGTCTCCCCATCAACCCGAACTCTCCTCTGAGTTGCCATGATTGCTTTTGCTACTTTTGTACTTCCTTTGTTTTTTCTGTTCCACCCAATTCCACCCAACAGTGCTTCTAATGTTTGTGCCATCTGTACCTCGAGCTCCTCCAAGTGTCAATTCCACTTGGTCTTTTTCTTTGTTTGGGTTTTCTTTGTGTTTCAAAAGTAGAAGGGAAAAATTGCAACCCGAGAGAGTGACGTTTCTTTCATCGGCAGGTAAATTCCTTAGTTTTGCGCTCCCTTTGGTTGATGTTGTCTTGCTTTCTCCGTTTGCTTTTACCTTTTGTAATTACCTCCTGAATTTTTTCCCACTTTCTTCTCCTCTGTGCAGGTTCATAGTCAGTGGCGTCACAGCGTTTACACACAGGTCATCTTTCTTTTCTAATCTTTCCTTTTTGTTCCACCTTGAGTTGTGAGCTACGCTCTGTTTTGTGCTTCAGTTTTGCCTTTTTTTTTTTGCGATGCCAGAAGGTTGAAGTCGGATATTGATTGGTTTGTCTGGTATTTGCTTTGTATTGCTTTGAGTGTAACTGATGGAAGATGCTTCTTTGTTAGCAAAGAAAGAATTAATGATCTTTCTTTTTCTTTTATCTTTATTTTTTTTGCTACTATTTGTCTCTTTCTGGTTGATGTGGTCATTCGAATAGGTTGTGCCTTCCTATACATTTCCATTAGCCATTTCTTGCTTTGCTTGGGTTACATTTTCCTAAAAAAACAATCAAAAAAATTGGTTCTCCTTGAGTTTTGCTAATTGTTTAGACCAAAGCAATTTCTTTTGCCCAAGGATTTCCTTTCATCCTTTCATCCCTTTGTGATCTTTATTGCTTATTCACGTTTGGATTTTGGTTGTTTGTCTTTTTTTTTTTGGTTCTTCAGTTTCTGCAGTTGTTGTGATATCTGGTTTGTGTGATATCTTTATTTTTGTTTTCTCTCATCAAATTGAGATGGACTCAAAAAGCTTGATAAGGAAATACCAAATCTAAAATATGTGAACAATTTATTATAGCATCCACCATCTTTATTGCAAAAGACCTTTTTTTTGGACTATTTTTAAACTTGATTAAGGATTATGTCAAGGTGCTTCTTTGTTAGCAAAGAAAGAATTGATGATCTTTTTCTATGTTATTGCTTGATTAAAGTGCTAATTTATCTTCTCTTTTCTATATTTTTAGTTTGGAACCTCTTAGATGTGTTAGTTCAACTTCAAGAATGTTTTTTTTTTTTAATATCAAAAACTTATCAAAAGGTCTAATATTACTTTCTAAATAAAATATTTTCATTTGCTTTCATCTTTTGCTTTGATTAAGCAGTTTAAGAGGGAAGTAAAATTGAATCTTATTCTATAAGTAAACTAAAAGCAAAATATTACATCAAAGACATTAAAAAACCAGGATTTCTGGGAACAAACACCACATGGAATGAAGGATGATCAATGTGAATTTCCAGTATCTCAGTCATGCAACTGCCAAGTAAAGATGTCCAAAAAGATCAATAAACAAGCATTAATGTGAAACCCCTTAAGGTAAAGGAACATTTATGAGCAGAACATGCCCTGAGACATTGCACAACCGAAGATTTGCATTCAGGATTTGCACATTTTCTAACATCTGAATGCAAATCTTCAAAATCCATTTTTCTACTTAAGGAATTTGATGCACTTTTAGTTTTCCTGAAAAGTAAAAAGTTTTCAGTTTTGTCTCAAAAAGAAAGAATTGGGAGCTTAAATACAACTCATGGTGAAACATTGCCAATAAATGGGCTCCACCCATTCTCATGAGCTTTTAAATACTTTAAAAACTGAGAATAACCAAGCTTATAGTCACTTGCATTGTATTATTATTATTATTATTATTATTATTATTATTATTATTATTATTATTATTATTATTATTATTATTATTATTATTATTATTAGGATTTATATGATGCATTGATAGTGTAGTTTTTACACACTGTCAATACACCAACGGTTGAGATTTTATTAATAGACTCTTATGAGCAAATTAAAAAAAATTATTTATATTTACTTTTAACAGCTTGGCATATTTTTTTAATTTGCTAATTAATGAGATATCAATCTCTGATGCATTGACAGTATATAAAAACTATATACTATCAGTGCATCATATACAAACTATTATTATTATTATTATTATTATTATTATTATTATTATTATTATTATTATTATTATTATTATTATTACTACTTAACTTCTTTAATTAAAAAGAAAGACATTTGAATCAAAATATAAAATAATTGAAAGAAATTAAAAAGTTAATCTATTTCTTAATTTTCATTAATAAAGCACATATTTTTTAATTCTTATGGAGTTATTATTGTACTTATGGACTCATATAAAATCTAAATCCTCCTATTATTACTAAGATCTAACATTTTCCTTCATTTCTGCAGAAAAATTTTTATTTTTTGTCTTCTCGGCTTAATTTTCAACGAAATCAAGCTAAGATATGCATTTGCATACTGCCCTAACTTACTCCCGCCTTTATTAATTATGCTCCTAACACATTATGTTTCTCTCTGATTAAATTCCATTTATTATTATTTGGTGAAAGCATTAACTTTAACTCAGCATTACAATTGTTTAACAAATCTAAGCTAAATTATTATTATTATTATTATTATTATTATTATTATTATTGTGAATATTAAACAAAAACTTAATCAAAAAAATTGTATTTACCACAATATATATCATACAAAATTAGAAAATAATACATAAATGTGTTAATTTTAATAATTACATATTAAATTAATTTGGACAAATATATAATTCTAAAAAATTATAATTATCAAATAATAAATAAATATTAAATAATTCATTAAACGAACGAATTTTTAAATTAATCTAAAATGAATTTATTTGTAAATATAAATGAATAAAACACAACTCTATTTAAGATTGTTTGTTAAATTTAACAAACGAACAAAAATTTAATATATTCACAAATCATTCATGAATTCGTTGTTTACACCTCTACCATTTGCCATTTCCACTGCACTACTGGGGGCTACCCAATGCCAACGGGGTCGAAGATAAAGGAGACGAAAGTCATGGCAAAATCCCAATTCATGGAAACCTAACAAGCGACATAGTTTATTTATGTTTTTAGTATCTATTTTTCTTATTATAGAGGGCCTTCGGCCTTTTTATTATTTTATACAAAAATAAATAAATAATAAAAATATCAATCAAAATCAAAATAAAAAAGGTTAAGTATGAAATTGACTTCCGAATAACTTTATGTACTTAGGAAAAGAGCGTTTTTATTGGACAATTTTTTTAACTTGATGTTTTCAGCTTTCTTCTTTCTTGCAAAGTTTCCCATCTGTTAGGTAGTCCAGTCATCATTTATACTTTATATTTTGCTTCATTTCGCTTAAATGCTGAATATTTTTTACTTCCTCTTAAATTTAAATATTTACTTCTTAGTTTAAGTCCAGTAGCCCACATTTAGGTACGTGTTTGCTATCTTTTTGTTTGTGTAAAACCAAATACGGTAAAGTAAATAAGGATTTCAATCTCAAATAAAACAAATTTGTTAGATTCTTTTTCTATTTTGAAGCATAATGTTGCCTTTTTATCCTTTTTCTCTATTGAATTTTCTTTAAATTGTCTTCTTGAATGTTTTCTTAATAATTAATACCAAAAATATCAACCATCCATCATTTTTTTTTTACATATAATCTATTTTGTATGGATTTTTCTAGCTTAATCCTTTGTGAAATTGGTATTAAACTTTTTTTCCTTAATATCTCGATTGATACTTGCCATGTCATTGAACAGTAAGCGACCATATTGTTTGCTTTTTTGATTTTAATTCAATGGTGTTACACTATGAAACCTTCAGTTTGCACATAAGATTGTTGTGCTTGAGAATGAAATAAGGTTAACTGTTAATGTTGAACGTAAATAAGGTTAACTGTTGATGTAGAACGTCTTGATAAATGATCCATAGATAAACCATAAGTGTTGTGCACATGCAATTATGTGTATAAGCCATGTGAATTCAATGGTGAACTCTCTAGAGCAATTCAAAATTCATTGGAGTTCTGGTTAGATAACATCCCATGACATTTTTGGTGGTTTGGATAATGATGAAGAAATTTTAACTTGTCTTAGTTTGAGGGAAAAAAAGGATTGTAAACCAATTTAAACTCATCTTTATATTTGAAATTTATACGTTTTCTTATCATTTGTGATAGTTGACTAGATCACTTCTAAACTGCTTATTTCAAGTATTGTAGACTTTCATTTGTTTTTTCATTGCTATAATTTATTGCCTTAAATTGCAATTTGAGGAATGTGATGCTTTTTTTTTTTACCCTTTCTTGGGTTTTTGTGGCATTTCTTTGTTAAAGTGGTGCATGAAACCTGTAACCAAAAAATATATTTGCTTAAATCGATTTGGTTGCTTATTTCTTTTGTGCTGTTATGAATCCGTTTTTTTTTTGTTTAGCTTTATAGGATCGTCATGCCAATAGTTATTTTGAACCATGTGATATTTTTTTATTTTGGGTTTATATTCAGAGTTACCTTTAACAAGAAATGATATTTACCAGTTTCCCATGTTTTTGTCTCTTCGCATTTGCTTATTTTGATAATTTGGTTTTTCAAGAGGGTTGGCCTATTGAACAATGGGTTTTTTTGTTTGGAGTTGTGATCCCCCTCTTTGTCGTTGCTTTATTTTTTGTCCATGCTTTGGCAATCAATTTTGATTGTTCCTACCTTCGTTGATTTACACAATCCTTATGTGATCAAATTGGTTGTTTGCATTTGCCTTCTTAAGTGAATTGTTGTTGTTCACCCTCTCATCTTTTGGTCTTTGATTTTATGCTATTGTATTAATCATTCTGTTTTAGGCTTTGTATTTACCTTTGTTCCCCAATCATGAGAGAATGGTTTCTTTTCTTGGCTAGCGGTTTCGTTCTTTGCTTTGGCTCCCATTTTGGTCATTGCTATGTGAGATGAATATATAATTTTTTACACATTTGTTCTTTTTCCCTGTTTCTCTCCTCCTTGAATGTATCTAAGAACTTATTTTTTTTCTCCTTTTACAATCTGTTATTGTCTTGATGCTCATGTTTCCTGTTTGTTTCAGTTCCTTGCTGATGATTAGGTTGTCTATTTTTTTGACTTAAAATCATTGTTTTCATTGATGTTTTCTACCCTCTATTTTTGGGATTTGCTGTATTAGATCAGCTAAATTAGTTACCATTCCTTCCTTATTTGTTTTGATCTGTTCTCTTTTTGTGCTTTGCAGTTTGCAACCAGCTCATTTTTTTTCTCTGTTCACAGAACACCCAGGTTTGTGCAGTAATGGCTTTTTGAATTATTCTGACAACCTCCTCCATTGATCTATTGTGTGATCCTTAGCATGTCATATTCTTTGCTGTTTGAACCTCATTCTTGACTACTTTGTTTGTGTGTTTTTTTGCGCATTTCCTCTTTTGCTTAGCTTTGATAAACATTGCTGACTTTGTTTCTTTCTCATTGTTGAATGCCATATTTAATCACATCGCTTCTCCTGTCAACCTTTGTGTTCTTTAAAGCACTCTTATGATTGTTCTTGCTTTCTTAATAGTCAATTATGGGTGATCATGAACAAACAACTCAAAATAGACTTAATCGAGTTAATCGTATGAGAAATAGAAGATCTAGGTCTGAATGCCTTGGGCCTAGCTCAAATTATCGATGCAAACGAAATAAAGTTCATTTGTCTTTATCCCAACACTCAACTGTTAATGAATATGGCGAGTTACAGACAATTTCACTTGAGGCCTCCTCTAATTTTGATTCTTAAAGTGATCAAATGCCTATTTTTGGTCAAACTCATGTTTCTACAAACCATCCAAACTTTGTTAGCTGTCATCTTGAGCATAACACTCCTTCTCCTCCAACCAACCTTGGTGCACATGTTAGTCCGACATTAAGAAACATAGCTTCATCGTCTAGCAATGGAAATCAGTGTGTCCCTTATCACCCTCCCATCCCATTGGTCTATGAAACTATCATTCCTCAAATTTCTTTTACACCAATGGATGCCGATAGAATGAAGCGTAAGTATTACTTTTTATCCTATATGATTGTGCTTGATTCTTCGTTACATATTCGGCTCTCATTTTAGGTTTCCCAGTTCTTAATCTTCAATCCAACCATGTTTTTTACAAAAGTCACTTCCGAATCCTAATTATTTCTTGGTTTTTGCATGCAATGTTCACTACCCTAGGGATTTTCTTTGAACCACTTGATCTTGGTGGCTTGGATTTTGCATGCCGTTATTGTGGTGCTTACATGTGGTTTCAAGAGCGATTAACAAATGTTGGTCATGTAAGCTCACCCGTCTTTTCATTGTGTTGTAAAGAAGGAACGGTTCAGTTGCCCACTACAAACATGACACCTGCCTTCCTTCATAATTTGCTTGATTATAGAAATCGAGGAGCATGCTCTAAATTTCGAGACAATATTAGGGTCTACAATTCAATGTTCCAATTCACATCAATAGGTGGAAATATTGATAATGCCATCAATAATACACCTGGTCCTTATGTATTCAGAATTGGAGGTCAAATGCACCATCGTATTGGGTCTTTACTACCCTCCCCTGGTGAACGCCCATCATTTGCTCAATTGTATATATGTGATACCGACCATGAAGTTACCAATAGGCTTAGAGCTTTCGGTTGTGATAACAATCAAAGTGTCATAGATCCTTCTATTATCGATGGTTTGATCCGGATGCTTGATGAAGTAAATGAGATAGTTAAAGTCTTTAGGATGGCAAGGGATCGCTTTGCTCAGGCCGATTATCTTCCTATTCGGCTTCGCCTACTTGCTCAAAGAGCTCAAGATGGCTCACAATATGACGTACCCACCCAGCCTGAAGTAGCAGGCCTCTTAGTTGGGGAGGAAGAATCTGCAGAAGATAGCCGTGATATTGTCATTGAGAATCGATCTAATGGTTTGCAACGAATAAGTGAATTGCATCCATCTTTTATGTCCTTGCAATATCCAATGTTGTTCCCTTTTGGTGAGCCTGGTTTTAGATTACATATGAAATATGCAAATGTTGATCGAAGAACCAAGAAAAATCGGGGGGAGCTAACCATGCTTGAATACTATGCTTCATTGATTCAACAACGACCAAGCACCTGTCACACTTTATTAAGGGGAGGTAAGTTGTTCCAGCAATTCATCATCGATGCATACCTTTGTATTGAGCGAATGAGATTGCAATGGATACGTGAGAATCAAAAAGTGCTTCGATCTGAGATTTACCAAGGGGTTAGGGATGCAGTTCATCGAGGTGATGTTGATGGTCGAGCCCTTGGCAAACGCATTATTTTGCCATCAAGTTTTACTTCTGGTCCTAGGTTTCTCTTTCAAAATTACCAAGATGCCATGGCAATCTGTCGACAACTTGGCCATCCTGACCTTTTTATTACTTTCACTTGCAATCCTAAGTGGCCTGAGATCCCCAAGGCTTTAACAATGATACCTGGACAAAAAATTGAGGATCGACCAGATATATTGGTGAGATTGTTCAAGTTAAGACTTAAGTGCCTCATCGATGATTTAATGAAAGATTGTTACTTCGGACGAGTCATTGCAGGTCCTTTCATCTACCCCTATTTGACATCTAACTTTATCGTTCCACTCTTTATTTGTATTCCGCACTCACCACACTAATAGCTAAATTACATTTATGTGTTCTCAGTTGTCTACACCATTGAGTTCCAAAAACGAGGCTTACCGCACACTCACATCTTGCTTTGGTTGCACCTAGAAGACAAAATTACAAATCCTACAACTGTTGATCGACTTATATCTGCAAGTATCCCTAACAAAACCCTTGACCCAATTGCTTATGAAGCAGTTTCAAGTTTCATGATTCATGGTCCTTGCGGTGCTTTGAACAAACGATCTCCGTGCATGAAAAATGATAGATGCTCAAAGTTCTATCCAAAACCGTATCAAGCTCAAACTATTATCCAAGAAGATGGCATGGTTCTCTATAAACGATCCCCATCCATTAGTGATTCAACGATCATAAAAAAAAATGGAGTCGATTTAGATAGCCGATTTGTTGTTCCCCACAATGTTGATTTGATTGTGAGACATCAAGCACACATCAATGTTGAAATATGTGGGAAAACTAAATCCATCAAATATCTCTTCAAGTATTTGAATAAAGGCCCAGATCGAGCTAGAATTGTGCTTGAAGAACCTATTACCCAAATAAGGAGTCGAACCGATAGTGATCGACCTCAAATAGATGAAATCAAAATGTTCTTAGATTGCAGATATATTTCTGCGCATGAAGCATGTTGGCGAATTTTTGGTTTCCCTGTCCATCATAGAGAACCAGCAGTTGTTCGGTTACCCGTCCATTTGCCGAATCAACATGTCATTACATTTCCTGAGCATGCTAATTTGACTAATGTTTTGAGATAACCTTTGTTAGAGAAAACCATGCTTATTGAATGGATGGAAGCTAACAAGAAATACCCAGAAGCTCATAACTTGACCTACACTGATTTCCCTACAGCATGTGTTTGGTTGCCAAGGGAAAAGATTTGGAAACAAAGAAAACGTGGCATTGTTATTGGCCGCATCAACTTTGTACATCCAGCATCCGGAGAACTTTTCTACCTTCGACTTCTATTGAATGTCATCAAAGGTGCAACTAACTTCCAAAGTTTGCGAGAAGTTGATGGTATTGTACATGAATCATTTCGATCAGCATGCCAAGCATTGGGGTTGCTTGGAGATGATAGAGAATGGCATGATGCGTTGCACCAAGCTTCACAATGGGCAATAGGCTCTGAACTTAGACAACTCTTTGTGACACTGATTTTGTTTTGCGAGATACAAAATCCAATGTCTTTTTGGGAAAATAATTGGGTGTTGTTTGCAGAAGATGTTGAATATAAACTTCGACGTCTATATGTCAATTCATCTATTCGAATCCCTGATGCTCAATTGAAAAACCATGTTTTATCATGCCTAGAGGAAGTGTTCAACCAAAATGGGACCTCATTATCTCACCATGGTTTGCCTTTGCCTGATGCGTCAGGACTCAATTATATGCCAAGTAGATTGCATATGGAAGAAATGAGCTATGACTTAGATGCTTTGCGAACTCAACATTTTGAATCTGTTTTGAAATTGAACGTAGAACAAAAGGTCATTTACGATGCTGTCTTGAACTGTGTCCTACATGAAAAAGGAGGGTTCTTCTTTGTACATGGCCACGGTGGAACTGGTAAAACCTTTTTATGGAACACAATTATTTTTGCTGTGCGGTTGGATCGTAAAATTGTTCTTGCTGTAGCTTCTTCTGGCCTTGCTTCTTTATTGTTACCAGGTGGTCGCACAGCTCACTCAAGATTTAAGATACCTCTTAAGGTTGATGAGCTTTCGACATGCCAAATAAAACGTGGGAGTGAATTAGGGAACCTCATTGAAATGGCTAGCTTGGTTGTTTGGGATGAAGCTCCCATGATTCATAGGCATTGTTTTGAAGCCTTTGAGAGGACTTTACGTGACATAATGATGTCGGGATCTAGCGGGACTGAAGAGATACCATTTGGTGGCAAGCCAATTTTGCTTGGAGGTGATTTTCGTCAAATATTACCAGTCATACCATCAGGGACTAAAAGTCAAATCATCCATGCAAGTGTCAATAATTCCCCCCTTTGGAGAAAATGTTTTGTTTACCCATTGAGCACTAACATGAGGCTTAGGCGTGATGGACTTGATGCAAACGCAAGGGTTGAAATGAATGAATTTGCTGACTGGATCCTTGCTGTTGGTGATGGAAGAATCCCGGCTATTAATAGATGTGAAGATGATGATGGATCATGGATAGAAATTCCTGCTGATTTATTGATCTCAACTACTATAGAACCTCTTCGTGCGCTGATAGAAACCATTTATTCTGATTTCAAAGCCAAATACAAAGATCCCTCCTACCTTGGAAATCGAGCTATCGTAACCCCTTTCAATGAGACAGTTGACTTGATTAATTCTGAAATTTTACCTTTGATACTAGGAAAGGTCCATGTTTACCGTAGCTTTGATTCCATTTCAAATGCTGATGGCCATCTCGCTGATCAAGATATGCTTTACCCACCTGAATTCTTAAATTCTCTCAAGTTTAATGGCATTCCTAACCATGAACTACACTTGAAATTGGGTTCAGTTGTTATGTTACTAAGAAACCTGAACCAAAATTTGGGGTTGTGCAATGGAACAAGATTGATTGTGACTCAACTAGCTACCAATGTAATTGAAGCTCAAATTATAAGTGGGTCACGTGTTGGGGAAAAAGTCTTTGTACCTAGAATTTGCTTTCTTTATAAGAATCCAAAACTACCTTTCTTATTCAAGAGGAATCAATACCCTTTACGTTTGTCATATGCAATGACAATAAATAAAAGCCAAGGCCAAACTTTGGAACATGTTGGCGTTTATTTGCCCAAACCAGTCTTCACACATGGTCAACTATATGTTGCTATTTCAAGGGTTACCCATCATTCAGGATTAAAGATTTTAATTGAAAATAACGGCGATCGACCTAATAACCAAACGAAGAACATTGTTTATCGTGAAATTTTCGCTCCATTGAGAAGAGGTTAAATTTTACTTAAGTTATATCAATATTTTTTTTAATTTCAATTCCAATTTTTTATGGCATTACATTCTTGGTGTTGCTGTCATCCACCAAGGCTGAAATCCTCTTTGATTTGCCTCTATTTCTCAATGAAGATATACTGCTTAGACTTACATACTTTTACATACTCATTCTTACTTCATGGCTCAATGAAGATATAGTTTGATGTCTCCTGTTGCTTAATCATCTATGTCAGCTTCACCCCTCTCTTATCATTTATGTGGTCTTCTTTTGCCATGTGTTCTTTTCTGGGTCACCATGGATGTCCTACTACTACCTGAACTTCAACAAGATGAAGTTGATCAAAAAATAAGAGTTCGCTTGATCCGAATTTGGGACGCTATGCTTTCTGGTGATGAGGCTAAATTTCTTTCTGTTGACATGATATTAGTTGACTCAAAGGTTATTTGGATATCTTATTCTCGACTACTGTTTTATATATATATTTTTATTGCTAGTTGCTGATTTAAATAATTATCCTAACTTGCTTTTGACCTAACATTCATCTAGGGTAATGCTATCCAAGCATCAACACACAAACGAGATCGACATTTCTTTCGATCATTGCTCAAGGAGGGTTCAATCTATGAGCTTACTGGATTCTATGTTCGTGATGCTAAGTCAAACTTTAATGCTCTCCAGTCTCCGAATATGATCACTCTTACTAGGCAAACCGAAATTGTTCAGCTCACTGATCCTGAAGAAAATTTCCCTGAATACTTTTTTGACTTTCAGCCTTACCGTTCGCTACCTATTCGTAAAGATGAAGATAAATACTTGACAGGTAAAATCTCTCATGTTAACCTTTTATTAACTGTGCATGTCTACTTTGGCACAACCTATATCTCGATCTAATAGTTCTTTACACCAAAGCTTTCATTTTCTCACTCATGATAAACCTATGTTTCCTGGTCTATGCTGATCTATTTAGTTATCTAAACATTCTTTTTTTGTCATTCACATTGGGTTCATTGTGTGGGATACAATTGCTTGACTCCTCAGTTGAACATTTTTACATTGCTATTTTTTAACTTTTTTTTAACTGTTAAATTTGTTTTCTTCTGTTATATGAAACTTTGTTTTTTAGTCCTTAGGTTTGAAATGAAAACGGTTTTGGTCTTCTTTGTTGTCCACAATTGTTTCATTTGATGTGTTGTTGAGAGAAATTTTGGAATTGTCAGATAATAGTTTGTTTCATTTCCTTAAACTTAGGAGTTATCAAGGTGATATTGAATGTTCCTTTTGGGTTTGAGAGCTTAGGGTGAATCTTGGTTTTCAGAACTGTTAGCATTCGAATTTTTCTAAGTATTGTTATTCATTCTATTTGTCTCTAGAAACCTTCTATGATACTGCTCAGAAGCTCTAATTTTACTAATTAAAAATCTCTGCTCTTATATTTGAATCTTTTTATTTAAAATTATTTCTGTTGGATCCCTCTCTTTTATTTTATTTACTTATTGCTTAAGCTTAATTGCAAAAATGTTGATTCTATTAGACTTGAAATCCCTTTTAAATTGTTATTCCTTACCATCCATAATAAAACTTTTAATACAGATAGATGTAGTTCATCATTAAGCAAGGTTTTACTGTGTAATTTTGGTTGGTGACAACTACAAACTATGCTCTTTTTGAGTTTGTTAAATGTTAGAAACTATATTCCGTATTTATTAAAACCCTAATCTACATCCCTTGCAACACTTTTGATTAATATCAACTTTTGTTTGCTTTATTACTGTCTGAGCTTTTTACTTATGTGATATTTCTAAAAGGGTAACTTTCATGGTTTAATGTTGAGTTTCAATGCTTGACTAGATGTTATTGGTGTCATGACTGCGATCAGCCGTCTACTTAAGGGATTTGCTAAATCCAAAACTGAAGAGGTTGATCTTCAAAATACCAAGCTCCAAGATCTTAAGTAAGTTGAAACATTTTCTGGTTTGAATGATTTATTGAATTTTATCATTTTTCAAGTTCCTAATCACATTATTTCTTTTCCCTGCTGTTTTCTTCCTCATATGACTTGATTGTTTTTAAAAAAGTGAGAATTTTGTCAATATAACCCTATGGGGTAAGAATGCAACCATCTTAAAACAAGAAGACTTCATCGATAAGCGGAAGAACGTTGTTGTTGCATTTGCTGGCATGACAATTAGAGGATTCCTAGGTACTCAACCATGCCATTTTTTTCAGCATTGAATTATATTTGTAAGCCCTTTGATTACTTTATCACTATTGTTCATACAACATTTATGTTTTGCCACACGTAGCACAACCAAACCTTTACACTTCATCCGCAACCAAGATTTATATTGATCCGCCCATCACGGAGGCTAAGCTCCTCAAGCGTAGGTACTGTCCATATCTTTTTTATGTCCTTATGACTCTAAGATTTTACCCTTCTTTTGGATTGCTCACTTGGGTGTCTTAAAAAATTAACAAGGTTTGAGGACCACCCAATCACTGTCTCTGCTTTGGCTGATCCAACACAACCACGTCGTGTTGCGTCTGATGATATCAATGAGAATCCTATGACAATTAAGGAGTTGTTGAAGATTAACATCCAGCAGTCTAAGGTCTCAATAATGCCATTCTAAATATAAACAAAATAGATAGAACCAAAAGAATGCATCGATTATTTTCTTCATTGCCACTGATTTAACTTATTTCTGTTTTCATGTTTTCTATCATTTCAGGACAAGACTTTTACCTGTCGAGCAACAATCATTAAAATTGACTCCAGCCAGGGGTGGTACTACAACAGTTGCAATCAATGTCCCAAGAGTGTACGTTTCAGTGCTGGAAAGTATCGTTGCACAGGTCATGGGGAGCAAGTACCCAAACTAACGTAACCATTTGATTCGTTGTCTCTTTTCCTCAAACTATAGCCCTATCATCGTTTTGTTTTGCCCTAGAAAATAGCCATCCACACAATATAATATTGATAATTCTTTTCGTTTGACCATCTACTTTTTGCTTGCAGCTGTAAGATAGTTATGATTGTTAAAGACTCCTCAGGAGAAGCTGATTTTGTTGCTTTTGGGAAAGTTGGTGAAGAATTGATCGGACAAAACATCGCTCAAATCGCAACAAAAGAAGATATCGATAAATTTGTATTACCACCTGCTGTCAAGGCACTTATTGATCAAGAGCGAATCTTCAAGGTTAACCTCACAAGCAATTCCTATCAATCTCGTATTCCAACATTTGCTGTCAACAGGATATTCTTCCCCTCTAAACAGCAACCAAATCAGCTTCTTGCTATCGGATCAACATCTTCAGGAGCAAGATCTCCTACCCAGAATCCATTCGAAACCATTGACACCAAATCTGCTGATCAATCAAACATGGAGCAAAGTTCAGTTATCCCAACTAATCTCTTTTCCAAGGTCTCACCCGCAAAAAAACAAGCGATAAGGTATATTTCCCCATCTATTATTTCTACCTCTCTTTTTCACATTTCACTTAATTTCAACATTCTTTACCTTTCAACTTTTCGCCTTGCTGTCTTATTCATTGCTTATACTTAACTGTGCAGAATCAAAGAACCTGCTCCAACAGAACCTGCCACTCTATTGGCTGATATCCCAGAAAAAAGCCTAGAGCCTCCTTGAAAAAGAATAGCCTTCAGGTTTTTCATGATTTACTAAGTAACATTCACTACAAGTTCTTATTATTCAATCCATATGCACTATGAATTCTGTCTAGCTGTTTCCAACTTGCCTTTGTCTAAAAGTACATTAGATAATATTCAATAGCTAAAAGAGCATACCAAGATGACAGTTTGCTAAAAGTCACCATGTTTGAAATTTTTTGCGTCAATAACTAGAAAAAAACAAAATAAATTACATAAGATATAGGATTATAATCTCATAAACACTTTTCGTGAAGTTCTTAATTCTAGAAGAAATTAACAAAATGAAACATGTCTAATTTTTTTAATTAGTTATTTTTAATATTCCTTAAACGGTGTCTGTTATAATCTGATAAGTTTTCATTTTAATCAAACTATAGTATGGACTTGAAATTGTTTAAACATCAATGCGTGCTTCGAATGGAAAGAAATGAGTAAAAGTGAGGATTATCATAATACTTTAAATAATTTCCGAAATGATTGTCTTGAGCCTGGTATTCTGCTTGCTGGTTTTGTTTTATGATTTTTTATTCAAATTTCAACTAAAAATTGTTTTTTGATTTACTTGATGAAGTTGTCTTGCTCCAATAGTTTGCATTCTAGATCAATCTAAACTTTAAATAACAAAAAAAGAATAAAGATTCCTTTGATCTGTGGTAGCAAAATATTGATTCAAAAAAGTTCCAAGTTTTTCCTTAATATGGCAAATCCGTACAAAGGTACGGCTTTTTTCTTCTTTGTCTTTTCATTTTTACTTCTCCACACATTTTTTTTAAACTTTTAACTCTGTCACAATTGAAAATCAGCATGGGCCTAATTAGAGTCCTTACCATGAAAACGATATAGTAACCGTTTTTCTCTCATATTTATTCGATATCTATCCTGACTTAATCATTCTTCTCCTTGAAAAGCAAATCTACTCTTTCAATATCTTTGTATTTGGTTCTCACTAATCTTATATACTAATTTTGTCGTAAAAAGCTTCCCAGAATCTTACGACTCTTATTTCTTTTTGCATATTCATATGAGAATCAACAATAATCATTTGTGCCTGAATCCATGATGGTATGGTTACTAAACAACAAATTCTATTATAAAATACTCTTCATTATTTTCCTTTTGATGCCTGATAGTGTTGTTGATTCATAATCATTTACTGCTTCATCCTTTTTGTTCTGTTCATATTTATCATTGGTTTATTGTCATGCTTATTAACAATCTTGATTAAACAGAGCTTGAACTGGTTTGCTACAGTAAAAAAGCTATCATAACACCAAACAAACGAACCTTAACAACATTTAGTATTACCATTCTTTTCATCCTTTACTGTAAGTATTTGGTTGGAAAGCGGGTGACAAAGACCTCAATAGAGCCTGATCAAACCACAGTGAACAGATAGCTAAACTCCATCCCCTACAAGAAAAAAAAAAACTCCAATTAGTTGAAACATAACTCTTTTCAACTTAGAGCTGAAGTGCATCTGTTTTGAGTTGTCCATAATTGTATTCCAAGCTCATGTGAACAAAACTATAATATTTGTGCATGTTCAGTAACAACAACTGTCGTTCACTGTTTAAAAAAATTCTTATGTGCAATAACAGTATTACATACTTATAAAAAATAAGAATATGTTTTTTTGGTTCCTTCGTATTTCCTTTCATGTTCTTAAGTTAGTGTAGTGTTTTTTAGTTAGTAAAAAGTATAAGTATAATTAAAGATTGAACAATTTTTTGAATTAAAAATAGATAATTAAAGATTCATTTGCTCTAAGCATTTATCCATTATGCCTTATATTTAAATAGATCTTTTTTTCCCCCAAACACAGGAAACCTCTCGCTCAACCTTCACATGTCTCAACTCCCCTAACCAGTAGTGCATCTGATTCCGACTCTGATAATCTACTTCTGATGCATCTTAAATCCAGGTGATATGATCATTTGGCCAGACTTTTGCTGCATTATTGTTACTGATACGATTGCTCTCTCTATGACATGCACACCTCATGAATAACCATTGTTCCCTTCTTTTAAAACTTTCTAAGATATTTGAATCATTCACCTTTGTGTTCTGTAGGGGCAAACAGATCAAGAAGAAATGAACCTTATTGCTCCTCTGATGCATAGTCTCCTAATCAGTCCATTTTGCTTGGGAGCCAGATGTCCTGCCAGCTTCACCTTTAACCAACTTTTGTCCATCATGTGGGTATGAGGAATGCCAAACATATTTCACAGTAGATATGTTTGCCATCTCATCATGTCTCTTTTTGTTCATAGCTTGATAGTCATTCCTTATATCTACAAGTTAGGTGAAAGAACTACAAATGGATGTCTCTTTTGTATCTGTTTTTCTGTACTTGCTCCCTTAGATGCCTCTTTTTGGCTTAAACACATATCTACCTTTAATGTCTACTGCTTCTTCATCTTTTTGCTTTATGGAGAAAATCTTAAAATCCAAATTCTCATTCACTCTCCTAAGTTCCAAAAAAAATGATAAATAGAAAACAATAAGCATACCTAGGTTTCTTCTCATTTCATCTTAATCTGCATGCTTCCCGTTTAGATCATATCTCATGTCACCAATTATCTCTATGTGAATGCATATCACATTACATCGCATTCAAGGTTTCTAAATTCGGCTAGGAATTCTACTTCTCTTGAATATTTTTTCTCATGGAATACATGTAAAATGTTTATTACCTAACAAGATCCTCAATTAACAGCTTTCCCTCAAGTCCTACTCTCTACTGTCAAACATACTGCAGCAAGTCTGAGAAGTTGAGGATCTTAAAAATAATCTCAAAAATTGGATGCTTAACACAGGAAAATATCTCTCATAAGTATACAAGTAACGGAGTCATGCAATCTAGCATTGTGAATTTGAAAATTGATATGAACAAAAGGCAATTTTCATGGTAAGCAATGTTTTTGTTCAAACCTTATATCGACATACAATAACACTACATATTGAGGCATCAATTTTCTATGCACATATGGTTTCCTACCAATTAATAGTTGTTGCAAATTGCAACATTTATATTTTAGTTGTTGTTTTGCTTTGATAGTTGTATGAGAATTTTGACTAATTCATGAAGTGCTTATTTCAAATATTGCAATCTTTGACGGTATTTCTTTATTAAAATATTTGATGAAATCAATTTGCTTACTTTTTTGTTTTACATTTTGAGAACATCCTTTTTTTTTTTGGTTGTAAAGGTCATGATACAATTATTTCTTTTGCTCCATGCATTCTTTTTATGTTGATATTTGATAAGAATTTCCCTTTATTCATAATTATTTCCAAAATTCATTGGGTTCATGGGCATAATTGTGTCTATAATTACCATCAATTGAGAATTGGCAACAATGCTTAAGGTTAAGACTTATTGCCTTTCAAAACTTTTTCTGCATACACAATAAATTGGAAATTATGATTGTGTTAACTTTTGGGTGTTTTATTGGTAGTTTCAATGTTTATTAAATCCTTTTATATAATATGTAGGACTGCTTTGATTAGTAGTAGAAAGGAAAATGTAAGATCCGATTCTACACTACTGTAGAGTCTAAATTCATAAAAGTGATAATGGAAATTAAATAAATAGAGAGTATTGATTTTCATTTAATTGAAATGCTCCTTAACTTGAAAAGAAAAGGAAGCAATTTCTATGAAATACTCGGCGGGCGAGTACCTTGAAGAAACGGATTTCCAATAGTGTTAAGGGCGAATAGGTGAGTTCGCCAACTTGTTGCTTAGATCAGAGCAAGGTGGCGAGTTGAGCCGTGCACGATGATGGCCCCAAAAGGGCGAGAACTTGTGATCGCCACACAGAGGGGCAAGGAGTAGCCCCATGGCTGGCGAACTGATTTAGTGTGGCGAGTTGATTGTTTTCCTTATTTGTTTGGCAAGTAGTTGAGTTCGCCAACTTTGTGGATAAGTGAAGGCCTGCTAGTGGCGAGGACTTGGAAAAGCCAATGTAAGTGACGAGTAAAGTGGTCGTCCAGATAGATGGGAAAATGAAAACAGAATTCAACCAAGCAGCCAAGATTGACTTTGTTAAAGATACGGTTGAAAACAATAATTGATAGAATGCTAAAGTCAATAAAGGCGCCAGTCTTATTGGTTGAGGAGGTAAACAAAGCCTGCAGCAGAAGAAAAAGGGTGTGAAAGGAAGACTTTCTCGCCCTTTGTAAGCGTAGATTTTCTTAATGCATTAAATGCATGATAGACGTGAGTAATGATGAAGAAACAGGATAAGAGGCAGGCGGTGGCTATTGATTGGCTGAGCATGGCTATATAAGCAGAAACAATTGAGGAAAAACGAGTTAGCCAATTCCAGCTTCTTCACGAAAAACCATTTCTCTGTTTCTTCCATTTTTCTGCCATGCTAAGCTTTTTCCTTAAATTGGTTAAATACATAAACCTGCTTGTAAAATCTCTCCTCGTTGATGAGATGAAGGAATAAGCAAAAGAAGGCCAACATGAGACAGAAAACAAGCTGTTCTGGAGTGCAGTTGATTGAGGTGAGTTTCATATTCTTAGGTGTTCTTGATATTCAAGGGTAGACTTATATGTTTACAACATAGAACACAACCTTGTTTTAGTTAGATCCTTAGAGAACATGAAAACAAGAAAAGTAATGGAATAGGTGACGACAAGGGCGACTACGGTGATCGCCCATGTTGAAAATAGTAATCGCCAATGAATCGAATAGATATTAAGTACTCGCCAAGGTAATTTGTGGGCGAGAACGCCCAATTTCAGTGAAGTGAATGACGGGCGAGCTCAAATGCATAAGGCATTGGGCGAATAGGATGGCGGGCGAACTCCCACCTATAAGCCAATGTGAATGGGGAGATAATGTGTGTAAGCCATTGAAGAATGGCGAGCTCGAAAGGGGTAATAAGACTCCTGCGGGCGGGCGAGTTGATTTTAAGTCGTATAATATATTGGAAAATTGGAAAAGGAAAAATATTAATAATTTTAATAAATCATTTTTACAGCCGAGAATGGGAAATGGCAATTGGCGAGCAGGAAGCAGGGCGAAGCAAGGCCTCGTTTCTAACAGGTAAGGGAGATGTGTGTGAAGTAATGCATGTCCTGTGGAGTAAACATTATGAAAACATTAAGTTAAATGTTTTGTTTTCTGACATGCATGGTTTTAAGAAGTTAAATTGATAGTTGTTGAACGCGGGCGAGCTGATAGCCGCCTAATGTTGTTTTGTTGGGTGAAGTGATACAGGGCGGGTGAATTCCTTTATTTACGTTGGTAAGCCTTGTATTTCAATGTCGGACGAATTAGTATAGGCGGGCGAGCCAAGCCTTTTTTATAATTTCTAGACACCGTTTTGAGTTTTAAATGTGGGCGAACTATTTTGTATAGAAAAGTGGGCGAGCCAAGAGGCAAGCTCTTTTTTTTGAGAACTGGGCGAGTGCCCTTGTTTTAGAAAGAAATCCGGGTAAAGCCATAGTCGGGCGAACCCTTTTTAGCTGTTGGGCGGGCGGCCCTTGTTTTAAACTGAAGGCGGGCGAACTGATATCAACGAGATTTCTGTTTTGAAAAGCTAAGTAGCGGGCGAATACTAATTCATCGCCTTGTCGAGTAGTCAGGGCGAGTAGGCTCTGGCGAACGGTTTTAAAATGTAATTTCGTAAATAAAAAAAAATGAAGTATTTTAATTATTTTTGAAAATAGAAAATATCAGATTCTCGGGCGAGTAGTCCCTTGGGCGAATCGACTCACGGGCGAGTAGTCCCTTGGGCGAATCGATTCTCGGGCGAGTAGTTCCTTGGGCGAATTGGCTAATGGGCGAGCTGACCCTAGGCGAACTGGCCGTGGGCGAACCGGGTCCCAATGTGCCTTTCTCTCATAGAAAATGTTGAAAATGGAGGGTTGTTTTACTAGTTATAAACCCTTTTGGAAACTAAATCATTTTATGGAAATGATACATATGATAACTTGATTTTGAGACTTTAGGCCCTGAGTTCATGCGTTACTTTGCGTGACCTACCTGGGGCGATGGCTCGGGTCATATAGACCAACGAGTGCACCCTAGGGCGTCACAGGGCTGATGGACCCGCCAAGTCATCAGCGGTCTCGAGGTCACTTGGCAAGTGGACCCGAGGACCACCTATAGATTATGGCCATAGATCTAGTTGAGATAGCCGTGAGGGGCGATGGCCTACGGGTGCACCCCAAAAGCGGACGATTTGTGTTCCTGGGGGAACAATGAGAGCATGATTTAATTGTTGCCTAGTCTCAACTTACTAATTTTTGTTTACTGTGAGGATTTGTTGAAATCCTAGATAGTGTTTACTACATTTTAAAGTAAACATTTTAGTTGGTGTTTTGAATGGTGTTTTAAGAGAGTTGTTTACTATATATCCATTGTCTTTTCTACTGGGTTATTGTTAAGAAAAGAACAAATGAATAGTGATATATAGTTTTGCTTTATTTAAAGCAGCATATGTTTCCTTTACTGAGCGTATGAATCGCTCACCCCTTTATTTTAACTCCACAGATAAGAAGTACACGGAGTTGAGAGAATTAGCTCTCAGATGGGTATAGCTATGCTTAAAGCACTGAGGCATGGCACGTTAAACATGACAGGTACAGTCTTTCCTCTTTTACATTTCAGACATATGCATACAGTACTACCTTAGTGAAATAAAGGTTAATAGGGGATGTCAGATGTAAGGAATAATGAAAAAAAAAATTTCATATTCCATAATAAATAGGTAAATGTTTATCATTTATCATTGTTACTGTTGAATGTTAATGGCATCGCAGACAGCCCAACCGGTTAAGTTGTATGGAAATACGTGTGAAATGTGGTAACGGGATGTTACAGAAAACGAGCAAGAATGTGCTTTAATTATTTTTTGCTGTCGCATGTAAGTTGGATCATAAGCTCCTCTACGACAAATGCTACAAGTTTTGTTGTTCAATTAGGAATCTTGCTATCTTCGATGTCAAAAATCTCAAATTTTCTCAAGTCATTATTTATTGAAAAAGGAATCTTGCTATCTTCATTGTCTTTCATGCCCGCAGCATGGCACGAATAAATTTTTTCTTATCGGGATAATTGGTTTTGAATTGCTTTAATTTCTTCACGTTAAACTCTCAATTCTTTGCTTTTGTGCTCATTGATTTTGCTTTATGTGATCAGTTATTATATCTTGGTTAAAATGAAGTTTTCATTAAGATGAAATTAAAAATTCAGATTACAAAATATGTTTCAAAGAGAAGAGAGGGTTATTACAACAATTATCTTCCAATGTAATTTTCTATTTCAACAAATGCTATCATTTCTTTTCTATTTTTATCAAACATTTATTTTTTTTTCCCTGAGATGAAATTCGATTTATTCCAATATAATTGCCTTTCATACTTTCTTCCTATTTTCCTTCCTGTCCCGCAGCATCGCGCGGGCCTAACGCTAGTAATATATAATTTCACAATGCACTTATACAAATCTTTATACCTTCAATTAATCTTTACCTTTAGCACACCTTCAGAATGAATTGTACAGATTTCCCAGCTTCAAAGGCCAAAGTTTCAAGGCTTCGAGCTCTCAATATCATCACATCAAACCACTTCAAAACCCTTATTGCCATAAGCATTTTCATCCTCTGTTTAGTTACTGAACTAGTACCAACTTATCCCTCTTTTCTTTATTTTCTTCAATGCTTTGTAAACTCCCTTCTATGGCTCTTGGTCAAACTATATATATTTATATTTCCCTCAACCAGGATCATTGTACTTAGCCCCCGTTTGCTGTTTAAAATTGTCTTATTTCAGCCCTCTTTTCCACGTGAATATAGCAGTCAAAATAAAAAAACCTTCCACGAAATTGAAGCAGTCCAAAAGGAAAGTATCTTCCACACAACTGAAGCAGTCCAAAACAAACAAGATCTACCACGGTTCAGCATTAATTTACCATCATTTGTTTCCTTGAAAATTCTTGTTGTTTTAAACTTAATTTAAGTCCAATTTTGATCACTTACCTCTCGATCAGACCATCATTCCTTTGGTTTAGCTTCCACGTCTGTGGGGGAGTCCAAAATAGAGAGTCTTCCACGTTAGTAAAGCACTTCCTCAGCAGAAAATATCCACGCCTCCAACTGCCATCCAAACCCGAGAGAGAGCCCTTGCTATCCTGAAGGATTTGGATGGAAAATGCAGCCCCTTTAAGCTGCAGTAAAATCGACAGAACAGCAGCTTCCAGCTGCCACGTAACGCCAGAAAATGGAAGCACCTTGCAACTCTTGTCCTTGTTTTTGTTGCACTGCTAGTCCTCCCACTTCTTTCTTTTCTTCTTCTAACGTGTCAGTGGGTAGATCCCCTGTTTTGAGTTTCCTTTTTCCTCTTGCTTTACCATTTTTCACCTCCTTCAAGTAAATCTTACAGCCATTAAAACTTGAACCATAGCCACCTATTTCACCTGAACTGATCTTTGGTACAAAGCCCCAAACAAATGTCGAACCAGCCTAACCCTTGTCGAGAGGAAATGCAGCACTTCTTGCTGCTCTTTTGCTTTAAACCGAACCAAAGGAAAAACCCCTATACAGCCCCTTTTTCCTCTTGTCTTTGCTAATCCTTCCTTGAACCTTTTTCTGCCGATATAAATAGGTTTAGTTGCAACAAAATGTGAAGAGAAAGATGAAGATACTCACGTACAGTAGAAAGCTAAAGGAGAGATTAGAATGGCTGGCATTTAGGTTGCTGATGATGATGATAATGGACGGTGATAAATGAGAAATAAGTGGCCGGTTGGGATGAGTGTTAGTGGAGGTGTGATGACTATTTCCAAGCTTTCTCGAGAAGCCACACTGTAACATCTCAAATCTACAGTATAATATAATATTTACTTATAAATCACACTTACTTATCGGTTAGGCTGTCTGTGATGCTTAACAACTCGTAACACTTTAGTAAGAAATAGTACTCTTATTCCTCGTACCAAGATGGAAATATGAATTGTTACATTATTTCCTTAAGATGTATATACATTCCCTTCTATTTAAAGTAGTACTGTACAATTTTACTGAATATATAAAAGAATATAATGTACCTTCGATATCGAATCTCTGCTAACTGTAGCAGTCTATAATCTCTGGAAGGTAACTTTCTTAGTCCAAAATCAATAATCTGTGGAGTGAAAAATAAGGAGTGAGGGACAACATGCTCAGTAAAGGAAGGTGTATGCTGTTTTATAAAAATAAAAACTATATTCCCAAAAACGTTTATTTTTCCTAACAACATACCCAGTAGGAAAACAATTGATATAGTAAACAGTCTTTAATAGTCAAATCACTGGTTAAACAGTTTACAATATATTATAATAAATAGTAAACAGGATTCAATAAATCCTTTCAGTAAACAGAAATCAGTAAATTGAGACTAGGCATCACCCTAAAATTAAATCATGCTATCATCGTTCCTAAAGGAACGCAGTAATCATCCCCACAGGGATACAGTAGATCTATGGCCATAATCTATAGGTGGTCCTCGGGTACACTTGCCAGGTGACCTCGAGACCTCTGATGACTTAACGGGTCTATCAGCCTCGCGAATAGAAATGCATGAAACTCGGGGCCTAAAGTCTCAAAAATCACTTTATATCTCATAAAGAACCCTTAAGGAATATTTCAAATATTTCATCATTTTCTCAAAATGATTGTTTTCCAAAAAGGTATTATATTTTCTATTTACGAAATACAGTAAAAACAGCCCGTAATCCCACCATTTTTCATGTGAGAAAATATGAGTTAAACTAGCTCGCCTATGGTCAGCTCGCCCACCACGGCTCGCCCATAAAATATTCGCCCGAAAGCTTAAATATAAGTCAATGGTTCGGGGTCACCCATAAGATTATTAGGGATCGCCCATAACCTTAGTTTTTCAAAACCAAGGGGTCGCCCACTTTTGGCTCGCCCGAAATATCACAAAAAGGGTCGTCTATCTTTGGCTTGCCCAAAAAATCAAAAAAGGGGTCGCCTATCTTTGGCTCGCCCGGATTTTATTTAAAATAGGGGTCACCTATCTTTGGCTCGCCAAAAACATCAAAAAGGGGTCGCCTATCTTTGGCTCACCCAAAAATAACATAAGGGTCGGCTTTATAGCTCGCCCAAATCATGGTCTGCGAAAATAGTTTATCAAACCAATGCATGTTACAAATCAAATCATTTTCTTAGTGTTTCCATAACATTTAACTCCACAGAACATGCATTCACTTCACACACATCTCCCTTACCTGGTCTTACGAAGCCTAACTTCCCGATCGCCTTTATCAATTCTCAATTCCCGGCTGCACAATAAAATATCAAGACCATCAATATATTCTATTCGAATCTTTCCAACACTTTGGCGAGACTTGAGGCTAATCCTCTAGTTCGCCCAATATAACTCGCCATTCATATATTGGCTTATACGTGGGAGCTCGCCCACAATTCAACTCGCCATTCGTATATTGGCCTATACGTGGGAGCTCGCCCACAATTCAACTTGTCATGCTTATGCATCTGAGTTCGCCATACACGGCTTTTTATCCAGAGGTGGGCTCGCCTATGAATTAGACTAGCATGTAGCGACCTCGCCCACTATACTACGCTCCATATGATTTAGCTCGCCCATAATAGCTGAGCTCACCTATTTCTCATCACTTTCACACCGTTTCCAGCACATTCCTTGTCTATTCTCGATTATTTTCTAGATCACATCTTGTTCTAGTTTCTTATGTCTTAACAAGATTTAACTAAAACAAGACTATATCTATGTTTCTTACGGTGTAAAACATAAAAATATACCAATAAACATCAAGAGAACCAATGAAATATGGAACTCACCTTAACTAAATTGCACTTACAGAACAGAGTGTTTTCTGTCTCACGTTAGCTTTACTTTGCTTATTCCTTAACTCTTCAAACAATGGAGGAAAGGTTTAGCTAACTAAAGGATGAAATTTCATGGCTCACGTATGGAAGGAACGGAAGAAACGAGATTGAGCTTGTAGTAAAATAGAATGGGCGAGAAACAGTAGAGTGGTTTTCTTGAAGAAGAAGGTTGCATAAGTCGATTTTCTCATGTATTCCTTCTTATATAGCCATTCAAATCCACTCAGAACCTACCACCTGTTCTTATTCCGTTTTCTTTCATCATTTCACGTCTTTCATGCATTAAAAACTTGTAGAAAACTGCAGCAAGTGGAACGGCTATGGGAGGCAAATTTCTGCACGTTTTGACTAAGTTTTCTCTTCTTTTTATAACTTCCAGCCAATAAAAATAACACATGTACACTAATTAATTCTCTTTTCAATTCATGTACACCATATTATAAATTATAATTATAATAACTTCCATAATAGGAAGTGGAATTTCACATTCAATAGTTATTTAATCTTACTAATAAAATTTATTTCCACTATCAATCATGTACAAATATGATATATAGTATGATAAAATTCGGGTCTCACACACACACCCATTTCACCTATATTTTATTTGTTCGTTTGCTTATTTATTTTAGGCTCTATATTAATATTGGTCAAGTATATTCTAACTTATCTAAATTTATTTACTACATGTTTTTGGTTTTACTAACATTTCATATTTTCTATATTTATTAATTTAAGTAAATAATTATATTTTTATATTCATATATTAATATATAAGTGACATGAATATATTATATATATATATATATATATATCAACACTTAATTTATTAAATTTTATACATTCATATACAATTTTAATAAATTAATTTGACGATCTTCACAGATAAGGTTATCCAAGAGCTTGGCGTAGCAAGTACAAATAGGTGGACAGTTTGGCAAACATTGCTCGTACGCGATCAGGTTACTCAAGCTTGTTTCGGTCGTCTCTTGAATTAACAAGGATGGAATTTCGAGAGTACCGTTTACAAATCTGATATCCAAGACTCTATCTGATTCAACTTTCAAGAATTTTACTCCTGCTTTTTGGAGTCGAGTGATAAAACGGATTGATTCCCCTCCGCATCGTCGTAACTTTTTTTATTTCGTGCGATGGTAAAACAATGGATAACCTTAACAAATCAATAATGTGTATGATATCTTGGCCTGAGACAAGGTCTAGTTTTGTTAAAGTTGGATAAGATAAGAACGTTGTACCAAAGAAAAGAAGGGTAAGTAAAATCAGGGACATGTTTTGAGAAGAGAGTTTGGTTTTTCAAACAAGGTTTGCAGTACTAACCATGGAATTTGATTTTCCAGCAAAATCAAGTCATGATGCAGAAACTGAAGCATACTAGACGTCTAGAAAATTGGGTCATCGGTCTTTCTGGTGACCACTCTAGCATCCTTTAGGAATAGCTCAATAATGAAGCAACCGTCAAGCACCATAACCTCTACAAATTCATCACCTAATTCTGTTGCAAAATCATGTTCTGCGTAGCAAGCACTAGCTTCTTTCTCAATCAACTTAACAGCATCAATCAATTCAGTTAAAATTTCCCGTTGCTTGATCAACTTGGCTTCTTGGTCGAACATTGTCTCCGGCCAACGACTTGTAGTTTCTCTGGAAAGGAGATCATTCAAGTACAAGATTTTGATTTTCTCGCTGGCTACCAGATTTTCTTTGCCGTGGTGCATTGGACCAATGGAAAAATAATTGGCGAGAAATGCATTTTCCTTGTGCCTGTGCAACGGCTTGGTGGCATGGATCCACTATCTCTCTTCAATTTACCTTCGAGAGAATATAACGGAAGTGATCCAACGGAAATTACATTGCTGTCATCTGATATTCCACTTTCTGGCATGATTTTCTAGTCTTCTTCTTGTTTTCTTGCCAATTGCTTTTTAGCAAAATTATGAGAGCTTTCATTTTTGGGTGTTTAAAAGCATGAAAGGAAGTTGGGATTTAGGAATTATAAGCTTGCATATAATGAAATAATAAAATGTAAAAGTTATGCTTTAAATAATTATTTTAATCTGTTTCTTTTTAAAATAAATTTAATTAAAATCAAGAATACAAACAAGTATAATAAGTATGAAAGTGCAAATCGAGAAATTGACGTACCAAATTCCAATGTAATGAAGCCCCTAGTTTCAATCTTGAATTACTTGTCTGCTGTCATCAACCTGCAAAACAAGTTAAGAATTTTTACAAATCTAAGACAGAGTTAGCATCAATAAATTGGCAAAGATAGGATATCTGAAAATTTTGGGAATTACCTCAGGAACAAAGCTTTGATGTGAAGAAGTGTAACATCCCAGTTTCCACTATATAACATGTTACTCACTTATATCTTACTCTTACTACCGGTTGGGCTGTCAGTGATGCTTATCAACTCCTATCACTTTAATAAGAATAATTAAATCATTTTCTTAAGATGTATATACATTCCCTTATATTTAAAGTAGTACTGTACAACTTTACTGAATACATAAAAGAACACAACATACCTTCGATATCCAATCGCAGGAAGGTAAGTCTCTTAGTTCGAATCAGTTATCTGTGGAGTGGAAAAATAAGGAGTGAGCGACAATGTGCTCAGTAAGGAAGGTGTATGCTGCTTTATAAAAATAAAAGCTATAATCTCAAAACCATTTAATTATCCTAACGATCAAACTCATTAAGAAACAATAAATATAGTTAACATGAAACAGGATTCACCAGATCCTTTCATAAATCATCATTTAATTGAGACTAGGCAACAATTTAAATCATGCAAAGAACACAAGTCATCCGCTTTTGGGGTGCACCCGTAGGCCATCGCCCCTCACGGCTATCTCATCTAGATGTATGGCCATAATCTATAGGTGGTCCTCGGGTCCACTTGCCAAGTGACCTCAAGACCGCTGAAGACTTGGCAGGTCCATCAGCCCTGTGACGCCCTAGGGTGCACTCGTTGGTCTATTTGACCCGAGCCATCGCCCTAGATGGGTCACGCAAAGTATATGAGTGATAATGCATGAACTCATAGCCTAATGTCTCAAATTCAAGTTATCTTATGTATCATTTTCATAAAATGATTTGATTTCCAACAGGTCTTATAAAACAACAAAACAGCCCGTAACTTCAACATTTTCTGTGTGAGAAGGTACGGGTTAGACTGGCTCGCCCATGGCTAGTTCGCCCATGGTAAGCTTGCCAATACTCAACTCGTCCATTGGTCAACTCGCCCAATAGTCAACTCGCCCCAAAAAGGTTTCATATTTCTATTTTTGAAATATTAAAATAATTCATTTTTCGTTTAGGAAATTACACTTTAAAACCGTTCGCCAGAGTCAGCTCGCCCTTCACGGCTCGCCCCTGACTAACTCGACAAGACGGCGAATTAGTAATCGCCCGCCACTTAGCTTTTCAAAAACAAAAGTATGGCTCGTTGATAACGGTTCGCCCGCCTTATATTTAAAACAAGGGTCACCCGCCCAAACACATTAAAAAGAGTTCGCCCAACTATGGCTTACCCGGATTTTTCTTTAAAACAAGGGCACTCGCCCAGTTCTCATAAAAGAGAGCTCGCCACTTGGCTCGCCCGAGTCTCTGCCTAGAACAAAACTACTCGCCCGCTTTAACCAGTTCGCCCAACAAAACAACATATGGCGGCTTGTAGCTCGCCCAAGATCAAAACAGTTTATCAACCAATGTATGTCAGAAAATAAAACAATTTCTAATATTTTCTTAACATTTTTACTCCACAGGACATGCATTTACATCACATACTACTTCCTTACCTCGTCTGATGCAGCCTTGCTTTCCACTCGCCGTATCAATCTCACTTCCCGGCTGCAAGGTAAAATATTAATTCCATTAATATTTTCTTTTCTAGCAATTTATTTCTAAAACTATTTTCAACCACTGTGGCGAGGTAACAGCTCGCCATTCGCCCCAACACAGCTCGCTATCCATTAGCGGCTCATTCATGGGAGTTCGCCCAACATGGGAGCTCAACTCGCCATGTTTATCAATTCAGTTCGCCATTCGTGGCTTTTCATTCATAAATGGTCTCGCCCGTGAATCGGATAACGCTTGGCCACCTCGCCCTCTTGAACAATACTTTGGCGAGTTCTCTATTACCTATTCGCCTCATTGGCGATCATTGGTCGTCGCCCTTACTTCCACATTCTGGTTATCCCATAGCTATTGGCGAACATGTTCTCGCCTAGTCATATATTGCATTGTACTCGCCTTGCCCTTTGGGCGAATACTCCTTGTTCGCCTATTGTTTTTCTTAAATCATTTCCATCTGATTTCTTATATATTCCCACAATACTTAACTACAACCAGTCTATATCTGTGTTTATCACGTTATAAACATAGAAATATACCCTCATTTATCAAAATAACCATAAAAATATGGAAGCTCACCTCAACTGAGTTGCACTTCCTGGAGCAGAGTGCTTTCTTGCCTCAATCAGCTTTACTTTGCTTATTCCTCAATTCTGCACACACTGGATAAATGTTTAACTAACTAAGGATGAGTCTCATGGCTCACTTATGGAAGTAGAGGAAAACTAATGGTGAACTTGCAACGAAAACAGAATGGGCGAGAATGATTTTGAGAAAGATGAAGTTGCTTCCATCGATTTTTCCTCATGAACCCTTCTTATATAGCCGTTCCGTTTCACTTAAAATCTAACACCTGTTTCCTTATCCTGTTTTCCTCATCATTTCATGCAATCAAAACCAAAGAAAACTGCAGCAAAAGAACGGTAGTGACGTCCCTACTGCAGCTCTATTCTTGACTAATTTCACTTGCCATTTATTGCCTAATCCCGTTGTCAGGAGAAGCCAGTGGCGAGAAGTCCACTATTAGCCCCTTTCCTTGACTTTTCCATTTTCTTTTCTTCTCTTCTCCACGCCATTTCTCTTCCAGCCAACGTTGATTGGCTAACTCCTAGTCCACGCCACTGTCAACCAACGTTTATTGGCTTTCCTTTCATTCTTTTCTCCATTCGTCTGACAGCCATACTCTTCATTAAATGTTTTCATACTTTAAATAAAATTAAATCTCATCTATTCTTTATACACCATATATACATTATAACATACAATGAAAAGTGGAAATTCACATTAAATGATTCCTTAATTTCACTAAAAGAATTTATTTCCACTATCAATAATGTACGCATATGGTATACAGTATAATAAAATTCGGATTTTACAAGAAGTAATTGCTCCCATCACCATCAGGATTTCTGGCTACAAAATGCTGGCTACTCGTTAATTTATATACAAAATCCGGTAGAGATGAAAGTTTACAGTATATGAATTCAATGGCAATAGGCCAATGACATATATAAAGGATAAAGCAGAACGTACGAGTTATTTGCTTTCATGCCCACAATTAAAAGTTTAACACAACTATGTTGAAAAGGAATCCACAGAAAAGGCATGTCTAACCCTTTTTTTATTAATAATTTGATATGAAATTATCGAATCTACAGAAATTATTTCCCCGTAATCTCTCAATAGATTCGAGACAGTCAAGAAATGAAAATATGTATTTTTTTAAAATTTGTTTCAGAAAATTAATAAGAAAAAACTAATGCGACTGTGAACTTAGGTAAATTATTGAACCACGTAAATGTATGTAATTGTCATTTCTCTTTTGTTTATTTATTAAATTCATTCATAACATTAATCTGGACTCACTTGTACTGTGCTAGTTCCCTTGGGAAGTAATCCCCTGCTTCAGGATCTGGAAAGTGAATAACATAGTTTTCAGTCTCTCAAACTGGCTCACTGGCAATCATTGGATTCCAATTATCTGCGATTGGTAGAAAATGAAAAAAAATAAAAGAAAAGGGTTTTAATCTAATGATTACGGTATCATTCAATTTGGCTTTCCTGGTCAATCTTCAGAGTCTGTTAGAGAGTCAAATATGCGTTTTCCAAGAGTAAGGGAAACAAAGAAAAGCAAAAGAGATGAACTTTCAGCATTTTAATTTGTCCTCTGCTTGTAATTCTCATGGTTCCTTCCTTCCTCGAAGAGTAATCTCTTACCAATTACCATTGTTGGCTAGTGACCAAGTAATCCTTGCTTTAATTTGTTTATTATTTTTATCATCAAAATTTCAAGATAGAGTTTTATTTTTTTTGTATGGCTGATTTTTTACCTAAGGCTGGCGTCCATGGAGTTGTTTTGTTCTTGGATGCGGAGGTTGCCTCAACCGGGCGATTGACGACAATGTGGTTGGGTTGACACCTCAATTGTCGAGCTGCTCTGCTCTTACTCTCTTTAGATGGTTTCTGTTTCTCATGTTTGCAGGCTTTATGTTCTTAGCTGAGTTCAGCTTCTGTTTGCAGATGATCTTTAGCCTTCCCCTGGTTATCCTTTTATAATTCAGTAAAATCAATGCTTATCAAAAATATACATATGTATGCAGCTGCAATTCCCTCAATATACAAAGGAAAAGAAGGAAAAAGATATGACAAGATATATATAAAAGATATCTGCTGCTAAGATTCGAATATCGTATCAAACTTGCAGAACTTTTACAAAAAACCAATGGATTTAAAAAGCAAAAAAAAAATATCATGCTCGATTTTTTGTAAAGAAAACACTAACTTCTCAGCCAAATTAAAGGACAATATATAAATCAACCCTTTTTGATGTAGGTTTGCCACAAGGTGAGAACAAACATGATAACAGCATAAATTTGAGCAGCCACAGCCCAAGGCTTGGTGAAATAGTTATGCACATAGTAAGCACGCCATTTAGGCCACCAACGTTGGCAATGTCGGTTCAAGTCAGCACAAAGCTTCGAATAATAGAATTGCTTGACAAAAGTGTCATTGTAAAGCTTATTGAAAAACTGGGTTGCATCCTCAGGACTCAGCCAGTTATCATAGATTTCTTTCTTGCATAGTATTTCGAGGTCATTGGGTGTGTCAATGAGGTTATCCAAGAGCTTGGCATAACAAGTGAAAATAGGCGGACAGTGTGGCAAACATTGCTCGTACGCGATCAGGTTCCTCAAGATTGTTTCGGTCGTCTCTTGAATCAGCAAGGAAGGAATTTCGAGAGAACCGTTTGCATATTTGATATCCAAGATGCTAACTGGTGCAACTTTCATGAATCTTACACCTGCTTCTTGGAGTCTAGTGATAGAACGGATTGGTTGCCATCCGGATCCTGGGTTGTTTTTCATTTCTTCCGACGGTAAAACAATGGATAACCTCAACAAATCAAGAATATGCTTGATATCTTGGCCTGAGCAAAGTTCTAGTAATATTTTTTTGCAAGGTGGATTAGATGAGAACATCGTAGCAAAGAAATCAAGGGTAAGTTCAATTAGGGACTTGGCTTCACTTTCAGAAGGTAGTTTGGTTTTTTCAAACAAGGTTTGTAGTACTAACCATGGAATTTGATTTTCCAGCAAAATCAAGTCATGATGCAGAAACTGAAGCATACAAGACATGGAGAAAATCGGATCATCTTGCTCTTTGACCTCTGCAGCATCCTTTCGGAATAGCTCAATGATGAAGCAACCGTCAAGCACCATAACCCTTACGAATTCAGCTCCTAATTCTTTTGCAAAGTCATGTCCAGCGTAGCAATCACTAGCTTTTCCCTGAACCGACTCAGTAACATTAATCAATTCAGTTAAAATTTCCTTTTGCTTGATCTCCTTGGCTTTTTCGTCAGACTTTGTCTCCGGCCACCGACTTGTAGTCAACCTGGACAGGAGACCATTCAAGTACTTGATTTTGATTTTCTCACTGGGTACCAGATTTTCTTTGCCATGGTGCATCGGACCAATGGAAAAGCAATTGGGGTGAAATGCATTTTCCCTGTGCCTGGAGAGTATGCTTGGCGTTTTGAAGATGCAATGGTTTGGCATGGATAAACGAGAACTCTTCAATTCATCATTGAGAGACGGTACCAATACTGATTCAACACTAATTACAACACTGTCATCTGATCTTTCGCTTTCGGCCATGATTTTCTAGTCTTCTTGTTGTTTTCTTTCCAACTGTTTTTTCCGATGGGAAAAATACTTTATGAGGTTTGGGTGAGTAAAAGCATGAAAAGAAAATAAGAATTGAAATTATAAACTTGCATGCAAAGAAATAAGAATGTGTCTAACCCAAATGAGACACTTTTAAATCATAAAAGTTCAACAGATTAAATATTCAAATCTTAACATCTACATTTTTCTTCTCACATCTAAGATCTCTATTGTACGAAAAAAATTTACACACTAGATTGTTTAACTTTTTTAAATAATTTTGAGATCTCTATTGTAAGAAAAAAATTCATACAATAGATTATTTAACTCTTCGAATAATTTTAATCAAAATCAAGAATATGAACAAGCATAATAAGTACGAAAAATGCATACTCAGAAATTGACATACCAAATTCAAATGTAATCAAGTGCCAGGCCAATAAGTCTCTAGTTTCAGTCTTGAATTACTTGTATGCTCTCATCAACCTGCAAAACAAGTTAAAGAACTTTTACAAATCTAATGATCAGCGTTAGCATCAATAAATTGGCAAAGATAGGATGTTTAGAAAGTTTGGGCATTACTTCCAGAACAAGGCTTTGAACTGGAGAAGAAATTACTCCCATCACCATCAGGATTTCTGGCTAGACAGTGTTGGGTACTTCTTAATTTATATACAAAGTTTACGGTGCTTGAATGCAATGGCAGTATATGGCATATATAAAGTATAAAGCAGAATGCATGAGTTATCTGCTTTCATGCACAGAATTAAAAGTTTAACATACCTCTGTTGAAAAGGAATCTAGAGATGTCTAACCCTTTTTTTATTAATATATATGGAATTATCGAATCGGTTCAAAGAAGTTTATGATGGACTTAAATGATTTTAAAGAAAGTATTTTCCTGTAATCTCTCAATAAATTCGAAACAGTCAAGAAAAGAATTATTTTTTTACTACGTGAACCAACATTTGTTTATTGTTAAACCCTTTTATAATAAAATCCATTTGTTCATATAACACTAAGAATGAAGGATTAAATATCTGTCTAGCTCCCTTGGGAAGTAATCCTTTGCTTCAGGTTCTGGAAAGTGAATAACATATTTTTTAGTCTCTCAAGCTGGCTCACTGGCAATCATTGGATTCCAATTATCTCCTATTGGTAGAAAATGAAAAAATAAAAGAAAAATGTTTTAATCTAATGATTATGGTATCATTTGATTTGGCTTTTGCAATCTTCAATGTCTGTTAGAGAGAAATGCTTTATGTTGGGACAAAATATCCCTCAAACCAAATACTTATAAAACAGAAGAAAGCAAAAATAAACATAATAATTTTTAATGTAATTTGGTCCAACCAAATTGATTTATAATCACCTAACTAAACTAATAATCAATTAAACAATTACAACCGTGCAATTTTTAGAGAAAAAAATTACAAACTTCTTATAAAATCCAAAGCCCAACTACCAAAAGAATCCAACTACATCTTTTATAATAGCCCAAATTCTAATTATTCTATTGATGTTTACAATGCTTTGAGATGCTTTACAAATCAAGTCTAACACATCATTTATAAGGGAAAAGCCCTTATAATTTTTCTTGCACTTTCTATGTATAATTCAAGGCAAACCACAACACTTTAATCCAAGAGTAAAGGAAACAAAAAAAAGCAAAAGAGATTAACTTTCAGCTTTTTAATTTGTCCTCCGCTTGTAATTCACACGGTTCCTTCCTTCTTCGAAGAATAATCTCTTACCAATTACCATTGTTGGCTAGCGACCAAGTAATCCTTGCTTTAATTTGTTTATTTAATCCTTGCTTTAATTTGTTTATTATTTTTATCATCCCAACGTCAAGATAGAGTTTTAAAGTGGTGTTATTCAGGTACATTAATTATTGAGTTCTTTGTATCTTTATATTCAAGTTGGATTCTCCACACATTGTTAATTGACTTATATTTGATGTTTAACATGATATTTGAGTTAAGAATTTGTTCTATAATTCTTGTCAGTTATCTTTTTTATGTTTGTTATGTGATGAACCATTTGTCTCCGTCTACACGTGACCAATGTGTGTTAAAGTGATGTTATCTCACATATAATAAATAAAGTTTTTTATAATATTATATTCAAGTTGAACTTGATTTTAGTACGGATGTTTAGCATATAAATGAGAAATAGGTGTCATTATTAAATTTGTAGTTCTTTGATTTGATATCCTATCTCTTCTGTTCATATTTATATTATTAACAATTTTTAAAGACCATTGAATCTTTGATGGATGTCCCTGTAAGGAGAATGGCAGCAAACCAGTCAAGTTTGGATTGGGAGTTCTTGTTTTATGCCATTAGGGAATTGGGATTATTGATTTCTTTTAGATAATTCAGATTCATCACATTGATTGTATAATCAAAATGAATTACTACTTTTTTAATCCTTTTGAAAGAGGAATAAAACATTTCAGTAAGTATATCCATAGACCTGAACTTGGGTAGTGGCAAGAACAAAAAGAAATCAACGAAAAGCTGATGAAAAAACAGAATCAGAGCATAACTGGCTTAATTCTGCTTGTAAATTCATCATTTACAGTAAAAAAACAAGCTTTTACTCCAAATTTTCAGGCTTTGAGGTCTTCAGATATATAGTTTATTCAAAGATTTCAAGCTCAAGTACACAAATTAAACATAAACAGACGATCAAAGCTCCACATTCTGGGATTAATTCCCAATGCATCGTTTATTGAAACCAAAACAACCAAACTTAGCTTACCCCATCTTAGTTGTATAACCAAGTCCAACAGCATACTGAACCAGAGCTTCCAACTCATCCTCACTGATCAACCCATCTCCATTTTCATCAGCTTGATGCAGAGCTGCAATAGCTCGAAAGCCTGGGACACGTGAACCAAGTTCATTGAAGGCTTTCTTGAGCTCTTCCTTGCTGAGGCAGCCATCTTTGTTGCAGTCAAAGCGCCTGAATACGCCTTTCAGTTGTTCCTTAGACAAGGGAACCGGTGCATGCTTGGGCTTCAAGGTGTCACCCAGAGTTATTGGACTGCTTGATTTGGCTTGTGATGTTTTTCGCAGGCAAGGCCAGGTTGGGGTAAACTTGATTTGACTGCTAGGTGAGAGTTCTAAAAGTACTTAACTTCTTTGATTTTTTTTTTAAAATAATTTTTATTTAATTAAGAAATAAATTGACTAGAATTTAGATTTATCTTTTAATTTTTTTTAATTAATAAATTACTTGAATTTTGATTGGCCAAGCTAATTGACTTTGATAAATCTTCAATTAATTTATTTAGCAACTCATAAAAATTTAATTGATCACTAATATAATTAAAAAATTCTAAAAGATCGTGCCACCTTGTAATTGGTAAAAATTTTTCTTCTACAATCACATTACATTACAATCACTTCCATGATAAAGCAACAAACTATAAATTATTTGTAGATGGTTTGCAAAAAGCATTGCCACAAGGTGAGAACAAACATGATAACAGCATAAATTTGAGCAGCCACAGCCCAAGGCTTGGTGAAGTAGTTATGCACATAGTTAGCACGCCATTTAGGCCACCGACGTCGGCAATGTCGATTCAGGTCATCACAAAGCTTCGAATAATAGAATTCCCTGACATAAGTGTCATTGTAAAGCTTATGAAGAACTGGGTTGCATCCTCAGGACTCAACCAGTTATCATAGATATCCATCTTGCATAGTATTTCGAGGTCATTGGGTGTGTCGATGAGGTTATCCAAGAACTTGGCGTAGCAAGTGAAAATAGGCAGACAATATGGCAAACATTGCTCGTACGCGATCAGGTTCCTCAAGATTGTTTCGGTCGTCTCTTGAATCAGCAAGGATGGAATCTCGAGAGCGCCGTTTCTAAATCTGATATCCAAGACGCTATCTGGTGCAACTTTCCTGAATTTTACACCTGCCTCTTGGAGTCTAGTGATAGAACGGATTGGTTGCCATCCGGATTTTGGGTTGTTTTTCATTTCTGCCGATGGTAAAACAATGGATAACCTTAACAAATCAAGAATATGCTTGATATCTTGGTCTGAGAAAAGGTCTAGTTTTATACAACGTGGATTAGATGAGAACATTGTAGCAAAGAAATTAAGGGTAAGTTCAATCAGGGTCTTGGTTTCAGAAGGGAGTTTGGTTTTTTCAAACAAGGTTTGTAGTACTAACCAGGGAATTTGACTTTCCAACAAAATGAAGTCATGATGCAAAAACTGAAGCATACAAGTCATGGAGAAAATTGGCTTCATCTTTGGTAACCTCATCAGCATCCTTTCGGAATAGCTGAATGATGAAGCAACCATCAAACACCATAACCTTTACGAATTCAGCACCTACTTCTTTTGCAAAATCATGTCCCGCGTAGCAAGCACCAGCTTTTTCCTGAACCTACTCAGCACCATTAACCAATTCAGTAAAAATTTCCTTTGGTTTGATCTCCTTTGATTTTTCGTCGGACTTAGCTTCCGGCCTCCGGCTTTTAGTCACCCTGAACAGGAGACCATTCAAGTACTTGATTTTGATTTTCTCACTGGCTACCAGATTTTCCCTGCCATGGTGCATTGGACCAATGGAAAAGCAATTGGGGTGAAATGCATTTTCCTTGTGCCTGAAGAGTATGCTTGGCGTTTTGAAGATGCAATGGCTTGGTGGCATGGATAGACGAGCACTCTTCAATTCACCATACAGTGATCCAACACTAATTACAAAACTATCATCTGATCTTCCACTTTCTGGCCTGATTTGTTGTATCTAGAAAAACTCCTTAGTGTGAATGGTGTACTGCTGCAAACAAGTTGAAGTAGAAATTTGGTAGGCAAGGCACTTCCAGGAAGCTATCTTAAGAACAATAGTTTCCCCACACTGGTGCAAATGGTTCAGGAAACGTTGTTCCCAGGATACAATGCCTACTCCAAGAGAAATTCAATTGCACTTTGAGTTTCTCTCTTGAACTCACTTGAACCAAACCAAAGAAAAAAGAGTGCAAGAAGAGAATTTGACTTTGAGTGAAAGAATGTAGAAGATTGTATGTTAAATTTCATGAAAGTGAAAGTATTTATAGACTCAAAACGGTGTTATAAACACCCTTTCATGATTAGACATCATTTGAATGAAGAATCATGACCTTTGGAATGAAGAAACATGTCCAACGGACATGTTTTTTGAGTTTCCAGAATGGGAAGTCGGATGCCCGAGAAAGGGAGTCGACTTCCCTAGTGTTTTTTCAAAACAGAATGTAATTTTTCTTAGGGCAGTTGACTGCCCTTTAGGGCAGTCGACTGCCCTATATGTAACTCAAATTTTCAAGCGAAAAATATTTCCAGAAAGCCCCGACACATAGAGCAGTTGACTGCTCTTTTAGGCAGTCGACTAATCAAGTAATTTCTTCATTCCAACTCATTTTTCATACTTTCAATTTCATTTTTCTTTAACATATATGCAAACTAAATGATTTTAAGATATAACTTTGGTAATATATACAACAATCCCCCACTTATTACCAAAGTATACAAATGTATGCAATTTATGCAATCCTAAGAAAGATGCAAGTTGGTTCTTATGTAAGGTGTATATCTAAAGGTGGCCAAGGCTTGAACCTTTAGATTGAATATGTAACTCTAGGAAACATATTCACCCCTTACATTGGTTCGTGAGTTCCTCAAATAGGGCAGCGCATTTTTGTCATGGGACTTCGCTTTTATCCTGTGTTAGCAAGTACTCTAGGATTAATCGGAAATCCATAAGAAGCGTCCTCTCACTTCTCTACTTGCATAGGAAGACTTATCAAGAGTGCATCACAACCTTCCTTTTTTACAAACACTCCACTCACAAGAGCTATAAGTCAATTATGGATTTTAATCCAACCAATCATTGTGATTAACAATGCATCTAGATATGGGATCTTATTAGAATAGTCTTTAATTTAATTACCCCCACTATTCCAAGAAGTGATGCATTGGGAATATCATATATCTCATATATGAATTCCTTGGATGATTCATGATTGAATGCCTTTTGAACTCTCATACACAAAGATCATCAAATGAGGAGATTATCCTTTAAACCTAAAGGATCAATTTCCTAAGTGACATCAATGAGATAGAGTTGGAATCAATCAAGATCATCTCTAGTAACCGATAGTAATCCCATACCTCTCATAGTGTTAGCAATCTTATCTCCCGATAATGGTTTAGTTAGGGGATCAGCTAACATTTGCTCGGTAGGTAGATATTCTAAATTTACCTTGCCTTTCTTTACAACACTTCTCACATGGTTGTATCTCATAGCTATATGCTTGCTATTATTAGACAACCTATCATTCTTTGTGTTGTAAATTGCAGCTTTATTGTCACAATATAAAGTGACTGGTCCTTTGGTTCTCTCAATAAAAGGTATTTCCCTTAAAATACCTTTTAAACCAAAGTAAATCCTTGGTGGCATGTGACATAGCAATGAACTCAGATTCCATTGTTGATAAAGCCACACAAGTTTGTTTCTTCGAAGACCAAGAAACAATAGCACCACCTATGGTGAATAACCAACCACTTGTTGATTTGGAACTTCTCTTATCTGAAGCCCAATTAGCATCACTATAACATTCTAGAACTGAAGTCTCACATTTATAGTGCAAGCCATAATATAAAGTATGCTTCAAATATCTCAATAATCTACTTAATTCATGCCAATGTTCATTACTAGGATTACTAGTAAATCTACTCAATATACCAACTGCACATGCAATGTCCGGTCTTGTATAATTCATAGCATAAATCAAACTACCTATAATTTTTGCATACTCCTTTTGATTTACTGGTTCTCCTTGATTAGGTACTAACTTGTGATATGGATCTATAGGTGTTTTGCAAGGTTTGCTAGCAAAGTGATTAAACTTCCTAAGTAATTTTTCTATGTAATGTGATTGTGAAAGAATAAACTTACCATTCTTCCTATAAACCTTAACACCTAATATAACATCCACTTCACCTAAGTCTTTAATATCAAATGCATTAGTTAAATATGACTTAGTTTCATTGATGCAATCTATATTTGTACCAAAAATAAGTAAATCATCAACATAAAGAGTAATTAATACTTTACTATCATTTGTGACTTTAATAAAGACACAATTTTCAGCTTTACTACTTTTAAAACCAAACTTTTTAACTTCTTTCTTGAATTTCTTATACCATTGCCTAGGTGCTTGTTTAAGACCATAAAGAGACTTGTTGAGTTTACATACCTTGTGTTCTTGTCCTTGAACTACATATCCTTCCGGTTGATGAATATAGATCTCTTCATCTAGATCACCATTGAGGAAGGCTGTCTTTACATCCATTTGATGTACTTCAAGATTGTAGATTGAAGCAATAGCAAACATCACCCTTATTGAAGTAAACTTGGTGACCGGTGAAAATGTTTCAAAATAATCCAAACCTTCCTTTTGACTATAACCTTTGGCTACCAACCTTGCCTTGTATTTATCAATACTCCCATCGGTTTTGAGTTTCCTTTTTAAAACCCATTTGGTGCCAATAGGTTTAGTGTTAGGAGGTAGATCCACTAAAGACCATGTATTGTTCTCATGTATAGATTTAATTTCATCATCCATAGCTTTCTTCCATAACATGGCATCTTTCATATTCATGGCTTCTTAAAAAGTTTTAGGATCCTCTTCTAACAAGTAAGTATACATGCCTGGTCCTAAATCTTTTTCAATTCTTTTCCTCTTACTTCTTCTTAACTCAATATCACTACATGCATTAGATGTATTTGCATGATTATGATTTTCACTATCATGTGGAGATATATCATCAATAGCATGCTCATGAACAATTAATTCATTTGACAAGTCTTTCTCTAATTCATGGCTACTAGCATCTTTAATTGTCAAATGCTCAAAATAAATTGCATGAATAGATTCAAAAACACTATTAGTTTTAAGATTAAGAAATCTACATGCTTTACTTCCTAAAGCATAACCAAGAAATATAGATTTGATTGCCTTACTACCTAACTTAGGTCTCTTATTTGTAGCATCAAGAACATATGCAATGCATCCAAACACTTTAAAATAATTTATATTAGGCTTTCTTCCTTTTAATAACTCATAGGGAGATTTATCAAAACCTTTATGTAAAACTCTATTTGAGATGTAACAAGCAGTAAAGAGTGCTTCACCCCAAAAATTCAAAGGCAAATTTGAATGTAAAAGCATAGCACTTACCATTTCAAGTAATGATCTATTCTTTCTTTCCGCTACTCCATTTTGTGGTGGAGTATTAGGAGCAGAAACTTCTCTTACTATACCATGTTTCTTACAAAAGTCATAAAACTCATTTGAAAGAAATTCTCCACCCCTATCGGATCTAAGTTTCTTAATTTTTCTATTTGTCAAGTTTTCTATTTCTTCTTTGAAAATCTTAAATTTTTCAAATGCTTCATCTTTAGTTTTTAGTAAATAAACATAAGTATATTTTGAAAAATCATCTATAAAAGTAACAAAATATCTTTTTCCACCTCTAGTAATAATTTCATTATTATCACATAAATCAGTATGTACTAGTTCTAACAAAGAATTAGTTTTAAAAACTGATTTAAAAGGGAATTTTGAAATCTTTGCTTGTGCACAACACTCACAAGTTTTAGTACTTAAAATGGTAGAAGACTTAGGAATTAAATCATGAGATGACATTCTATTTAATGCATTCATGCCAATATGTCCTAATCTATAATGCCACAAACAATTAGAATCATTCATATCAACAACATAGGCATAATTCAAAGAACTTTTATTGATATTGAGAACATACATATGGTCTTTAGCATATCCCTTCCCAACAAATGATCCTTTCTTAGAAATGATCACCTTTTGAGAATCAAACACAACCTTAAATCCATGGTCATCAAGTTTCTTCACAGAAATTAAACTCTTCCTAAGGTTTGGGATGTGATACACATCTTGTAATGTCAAAATTTTTCCTGAAGTCAAAGCAAGTTTGATTGTCCCTTTGCCAACAATTTTGCAAGTTGAAGAGTTCCCCATGAAGACTGATTTGTCCTCATTTATCTCTTCATATGTCTTGAAGACATCTCTAAATGGAGTGACATGACAAGTTGCTCCACAATCGATCCACCAATCCTCTTGGTTTTCAACCATAAGAATTTCGGTAACCATTGCAACCATGTCATCTTCAATCACAAGATTGGCCTCACTTTTCTTACCTTTCCGGAAGTGGCATTCTTTTGCAATGTGGCCATTCTTTCCACATACATAGCAAGGGCCTTTCTTCTTTTTGAAGTTCTTATCAAACTTGTTGAACTTTCCCTTTTTCTTTGAAGAGTTTTTCTGTCTCTTGTTTTGGTGAGTTTTCTTCTCACTTTCAGTTTTGTTCTCATTAGGACCTTCAATGTTATGCACATTATTGTCCTTTTCATCTCTTGTACGGGCTGCACTTTCAATCTGGATATGCTTCACCAATTCATCCAAGGTAAGTGACTTCTTCTTGTGTTTCAAATACCTTTGATAATCTTTCCAAGAAGGAGGAAGTTTACCAATTATGGTAGACACTTGGAAAGTTTCAGAAATTGGTTCTCCAGCATCATTGCATTCAGTAGCAATATCATTCAATGCATTTACTTGATCAATGACAGGTTTAGAGTCTATCATTTTAAAGTCTACATACCTGTTCACAAGGAAGGACTTGTTTCCAGCATCTTCATTCTCATACCTCTTCTCAATTGCACGCCATAACTCCAATGCTGTGTTGTGTTTATGGAATACATTGAAGAGTGAGTTGCTGAGTGCTTGAAGTATTGAAAGTCTGCAAATGTAGTCATCTTCAAGCCATTTTTGTTGTTTTGCTGTAAATTGTCCATCATTGCTTTCTTCTTGGGGGTAGTACTCATGAAGAACATATGCAACCTTCAAAAGACTAACTTGATAGTATATCTTCATGCTCCACCTCTTGTAATTCAGGCCATTGAACCTTTCTAGTTTCTCCACTTCATAAACATGAGGCTTGAATGCAGGAGTCGCCATCTTGAAATACTATTGTTCTTAAATTGTTGTATCTAGAAAAACTCCTTAGTGTGGATGGTGTACTGCTGCAAACAAGTTGAAGTAGAAATTTGGTAGGCAAGGCACTTCCAGGAAGCTATCTTAAGAACAATAGTTTCCCCACACTGGTGCAAATGGTTCAGGAAACGTTGTTTCCAGGATACAATGCCTACTCCAAGAGAAATTCAATTGCACTTTGAGTTTCTCTCTTGAACTCACTTGAACCAAACCAAAGAAAAAAGAGTGCAAGAAGAGAATTTGATTTTGAGTGAAAGAATGTAGAAGATTGTATGTTAAATTTCATGAAAGTGAAAGTATTTATAGACTCAAAACGGTGTTATAAACACCCTTTCATGATTAGACATCATTTGAATGAAGAATCATGACCTTTGGAATGAAGAAACATGTCCAACGGACATGTTTTTTGAGTTTCCAGAATGGGAAGTCGGATGCCCGAGAAAGGGAGTCGACTTCCCTAGTGTTTTTTCAAAACAGAATGTAATTTTTCTTGGGGCAGTTGACTGCCCTTTAAGGCAGTCGACTGCCCTATATGTAACTCAAATTTTCAAGCGAAAAATATTTCCAGAAAGCCCCGACACATAGAGCAGTTGACTGCTCTTTTGGGCAGTCGACTAATCAAGTAATTTCTTCATTCCAACTCATTTTTCATACTTTCAATTTCATTTTTCTTTAACATATATGCAAACTAAATGATTTTAAGATATAACTTTGGTAATATATACAACATGATTTTCTAGTCATATTGTTTTCTTTCCGACTGTTTTTTCCAATAGTCAAAATTCATTATGAGAGCTTTCGTTTTTGGGTGATTAAAGGATGAAAAGAAGTTGAGAATTTGGAATCATATAAGCTTGCATATAAAGAAATAATAAAGTACTGTTGGAGTTCTTTTTCTCCAAGTAAAAATGTCCATTATACAAAAAAATCTGAACCTTTAAACAATTTATTCTAATTAACATTCTTTTTAAATAATTTTAATCAAATTCAAGAATATGAACAAGCATAATAAGTATGAAAATGCATACCTAGAATTAACGTACCAAATTCGAATGTAATCAAGTGCCAAGCTAATAAGTCTCTAGTTTCAATCTTGAATTAAATGTCTGCTCTCATCAACCTGCAAAACAAGTTAAAGAACTTTTACAAATCTAATAATCAGAGATAGCTTCAATAAATTGGCAAAGATAGGATTTCTGGAAAGTTTGGGAATTACTTCTGGAACAAATTAAATTTGATCTGAAGAAGTAACAACTATTATGTCACCATCAGGATCTCTGGCTAGACAACGCTAGAAGAGATGAAATTTTACAGTACTTGAATTCAATGGCAATGGAATATATAAAGGATAAAGCAGAATGCATGGTTTATTTGCTTTTCATGCACACAATTAAAAGTTTAACATAACTAGGTAATACCCTGCTCATTGAGCGGAAATATCGACCAAGAAGTTAAACACCAAAAACTAATGAGTTACTTTGATCGATTGTTAAGGTAACCAATATGAGGGTGTGTAAAACTAACTTTGATCATTTAGTTTGTTTGCATGAAAAGGTGAATGCTAAATCAAATCAATAAATACTTGAAATGGATAAGAGTATTAACATCTGCTAAGTTGAGAACACATTTCTGATGCAATTCTTGATATATATGCTGTGAAGGAAAAGAAGTCTTTTGAAACAAATTGTGAACAGAAAGAACGCAAATGAGATGAAAGATAATACCAGAACACATGACATTTCAACGTCTGCTTTTGTCATCGTGTGCATTGAAAAACAAGAGGATTTGATTCTGTAAAATAGATTGGGTGTCTGAAAATCCAAGTAATGCTCTGGTAAATCACAATTATCAAATTATCAAATATTGATTTCTGGATTTTAAATCGATTTGCTATCGATTAAAGGAAAACAGAGTTAAAAACACAGATAATCAAAGAGCAAAAACAGAAGCTAAATTCAATTCTACTTTTTTCTTTTACTTTGATAATAGAAATTATTTGCAAGGTATGAAAAGTGTTTGGAGATTTAAGTTGTGTGAGTGATGTCTGATTTTCTTGCATATATTAAGTCGACTGCAATTACTTTTTTTATTTTTTTTTTTTCAAATTGTTGAATGATGAACAAACCAAATGCTTATCTATAGAGGAAAGCAAATTAAAGAGTCAAATATTTAATAACAAATAATGACACTAAAATATGTTAGGGAAATCAACAAAAAAATATGAAATTTAATGTTTAAAAACAAATTGGTACACCCAAATCTATCACAGAAGTCAACAAAAGAAATGTAGGCAAGACACTTACCTCTCAAATTTCAAGTAAAAAAATCCAAAATTTTTATAAAAACCTAGATAATGAAATTGGTAAAAGTAATATCTCCATAAAAGAGTGTGAGATCCCAAACTTTCATGTAATTCCTCCATGTATGTAAAGTATTCTAAGTTAATATGATTAAATGAATATGAAGATTGATGTGTAATTGATGTATGAATAATGTATGGTTGATGTATGGAACATAGAAGAAATAATGAAGTTGAATGTCAATTTGTCAAATGAATTATGTTGATATCAGGAAAATAAATGGAATAGGAGAAAGAAGAAAATCAGAAGCATGATTGGTGATTAAATGGATGAGTCTTATGGAAGAAGAATTAAATGATAGTCAAATGGGTCAAAAGGTCAAGAAAAGCTTGGCTGAGATAAAGGATGAGATGAGCATGCATTTAATGCCTTGCATGACTCACCCTCATCATCATCATCACCCTACGCCAGCCCCTCTTCCCAGCTCTCCCTCTCGTTCCATCCAATCTTCCAAGTTACCATCCATGGCTACCTTGCTAAACCACCTTACTGCCTCACCAATTCATTAAGTTCGATTAACGAAAAACGATCCTCGTCGTTAGACTAGGTGATATCTGAAGTTTGGTGGATTAATTCCAAGTATCGGAAGAGATCTCAAGTTGTGAAATTCTGGTCTCTAGTGAAGGTAAGAGAAGAAGAGGATTCTTGCAATTTCGTTTATGATATGAAGTTATTTTGAGTTGGTATAACATGTGTATGTGATTTAATTTAAGGTTTGATATGGTATGGTGATTTTAGGTTAAAAAGGTGACAAGTTAAGGTGACGCATCAAGTGATCTTGCGTTCTCGAGGAAATCGAGGTAAGGAAATTATGTAACGGACGTAAGGCGGCTATGTCCGCATGTTTTTATGATGTTTTACATGTTATGGAGAGATGTACAAGTTGTTTTATGCAGGAAAAGATACATTTTCGGATTAGTCTCCTAGTACCAATTAGGCTAGGAGCAGCCGACTGCCTTAAATGGGAAGTCGACTGCCTAGAGACAACCAAAACGTCGTTTTCCAAAAAAACCGATGCAAACCAGTCGACTGCTATGTAAGCCAGTCGACTGCTATTTACCCAGAAGCATTCTGTTTCAAACCAGTCGACTGCTATATGAGACAGTCGACTGCTATTTTTCAAGATGCATTCTGTTTCAAAAACAGTCGACTGCTATATGGACCAGTTGACTGCTATTTCTTAAGAAGCATTCTGTCTGAAAACCAGTCGACTGCTATAAGGACCAGTCGACTGCCCTCTTGTATTTTCAAATATGAAATTTTCGAAATTTAAATGAAAATAATTTCGAAAAAGGAAGTTATGAAGTAGCAGCCGACTGCCCTATGAAACCAGTCGACTGCCATGCATGAAATGAGCTTTTAAGCTAAATTGATTTAAACACAAAAGTGTTTTCTGAAAAAGTATATTATAATGTTTTGAGACTATGGACTGCGTAATGATTATGCATTTCTGATGGCTGGGTGACTCTGATCAAGTCCTCAGTAATATGTATGTGAGCGAGGAACCCTAGTCCGGTCCTCAATCCCACATGTGACACCTGACTAGTGTTCACTGTGGAAATTATAAAGGCAGGAGAGAATCCCTGACCTATACGGAGTGCACTACTGTACCAATGCATGATTAGAGTCATATGAGTTATATAAATGGGAATGAACGGTTTATATGACGACTCAATCGCTTAAACATCGTACATAGTCTCCCTCTATTTCCAAGTATAAGATGTATGTATGAAGAAAGGTATACGATGTATGTTTTCAAGTATGATGCATGTTTTATATGTATGCTATGTTTTAAAAGAAAGCATACAAAGTATGTTTGCTATAGCATTTGAAATAATTATGCATGATGGAAAATAATGCATGAAAGATGTTTATTATGCATGCTTTATAATGCTTTACATGACATTATAGAGCCAAGTAGGAAAAGTGCATATAGAGACATAGTACGCTCTTTGACATATTTTTCTTACTGAGCGTAAACTCACCCTTTTACAACCATTTTTCCTACAGATTTCTTGAAGTGAAATCCGCTCCGACTAGAGGAGCTTGTTTTGAGGAATCGAAGTGTACCTTCTCGATACGCTTCCCAGTTAGTATAGAAGGTATACTCATGTGATTATGTAGAGTAAAGTTTAATTCAGCTACAGTACAGTACAAGTAGAAATTTTGTATATAGGATATCGGGGATGTACGATAAGATGATGTATGAGATCCTGTGGAAATGGAATGATATATATATATATATATATATATATATCATTAATTTTTATGTTTATGGAAATTGAGAAATAATTCATAAGCTATTAAATAATTAGCTTAAAGTTAAGGAAAGAACGACACTGTATGAACTAAATCTAACTAAAGAAGGATAAGATAAGTGATAAGATGGAGTGATGGGATGTCACAGAGTGGTATCAGAGCAGTTTAGATTGAAGTTTTGTCAGTGTCAAGAAGTTAGGAATAGAGTAGATCCCCAATTGTACTGTACTTGTCTGAATATAAATGAATAGTATAGCTGTATATGGTTATACTAAAGAGCTCAATGATGACTATGTTTACAGTATGAGCTCACAAAGGAGAGGTACAAGAAGAGGAAGAGGACGGGGTCGTGAAGAACAGCCCCCAGTTCCGTCTCCTCATTCGTCTCCACCGCATAGCCCAAACACGAGGCTAGCGAAAATGGAAAAGCATATGGAGAACATGGCCACGATGTTCAACCAGTTTATGTCTAATTTCCCGAATGTGGCCACAAGCACTCAAGCAACTGCAACTGTTACCCCTCCTACTGAAGTAACCCCACCAGTCCCAGTTACTGGAAGGCGGGATCCTAGAGCTTATTGCAGTGTAGCATTGATTAAGGAATTCAAGAAGTTGGATCCGCCCAAGTTTAAGGGGGAAAGAGATTTGTTGATAGCTGAGAACTGGATGAAAGCTGTCCTAAAATCTTTTGAATATATGCCCTGCTCCGAAAGGGAGAAAGTAGGATTGGCTGCTTACCTATTAGTAGATGATGCTGAATATTGGTGGCAAGCCACTCGGACCGTGTTAGAGGCCCGATATGAGGAGATCACGTGGGATAGATTTGTAGAAGCTTTCCATGAGCAATATATCCCACGCACCGATCGGAATAGATTGAAGATTGAGTTTCTCAGCTTGACTCAAGGTACGATGACAGTGAATCAGTATGAATCGAAGTTTATTACCTTGAGTAGGTTTGATCCAGAGGTCCTCAGAGATGAAGGACATAAGATATACCGGTTCATCGAGGGATTGAAGTCCCCGATTAGATCTAAACTGTATCCGATGGATATCACCACCTATGGAGAAGCTGTCCGTAAGGCTCAGTTGTGTGAGCAGGACTATGATTTGCATCATGCTGAATTCCGAACCAAGGGTAAAGGCAAAGAACCGATGAAACGGAAGTCGGATGAGAAAACTCAGAGTGATAGGTATCCACATCGGAGAAGTAGAAGATCTGAAGGAGTTTCTATAGGTAAGTAAAATATAGAAAGATGATCTTTAAATTAATTTAATGGTTATATGGAATAATATCGAAATTGGAGTTATGATAATAATGATAATGGTATAGGTACTCCTAAGGCTACCGGGATTAAGATAAATGATGAGCGGTCCCGATATCCAGCTGGAAGTACCGCTAGTTCACCAAAGAGTACCACACAAAGATGTGAGCAATGTGGGAAATTTCACGGATCACAGCCATGTCGCTTGGCGAGTGGCGCTTGCTTTAGATGTGGGGAGAAAGGGCACATGATCAGAGATTGCCCTCAGAGAGATCCGAAGATGCCTGATGAATCTGATAAGATTCCTAAACCACAACCTAAAGCCACTGCAGCAGAAAAGGGAAAGAAAGCTGTGACCCAAGGACGAGTGTTTGCCATCGACGAAGAGTCTGCTGATGCCTCGTCCAAAGTGATTAAAGGTACGATTTACTTGTTTGATATAAGTGTCACAGCATTGTTTGATCCAGGCTCTACGCATTCATTTGTGTCTCCTAGGATTGTTAAGGAAATACCCGTTGAGCCTGAAACTTTAGAACAATTAGTAAGGATAAGTACACCTCTTAGGGAATCACAAATAACAGAGTTGGTGTGTAGAAACTGTAAGCTACGGGTAGGAGAAAGAGAATCTAAGGCTGACCTAATCCTACTGAATATGTATGGACTTGATGTTATTTTGGGTATGGATTGGTTAGCTAATAATCATGTTATAGTGGACTGTTATGCTAAGAGCGTAACATTTTCTTCACCCGTTAGCTATGTTGTAAATTTTGCAAGCAACTAATATGAAAGCATGTTTGATCTTAAATGTTTGCAAATGAAAATAATGAATAATATGTATGATGATGTGAAGGACTTATTGCTTATGTGGAGGACGTAGATCAGAAACGTCCCGGACTCAAGGATATTCCTGTAGTCCAAGATTTTCCAGAAGTGTTTCCGGACGATCTTACAGGACTTCCTCCAGATAGGGAAGTGGAATTTACGATAGATTTGGTGCCTGGAACTGAGCCCATTTCAAGAGCCCCTTACCGGATGGCTTTGGTAGAATTAGAAGAATTGAAGAAACAGCTTCAGGAGTTGTTAGACAAGGGATTCATACGACCCAGCGTATCCCCTTGGGGTGCTCCTGTGCTTTTTGTCAAGAAGAAGGATGGTAGTATGAGGTTATGCATTGACTACCGGTGGTTGAATAAAGTGACTATCAAGAACAAGTACCCTCTTCCCCGAATTGATGACCTCTTTGATCAGCTAAAGGGTGCACAAGTCTTTTCCAAGATAGACTTGAGATCGGGATATCACCAGTTGAAGATTCGAGATGAGGATATTCCTAAAACTGCATTCAGGACACGGTATGGCCATTATGAATTCTTGGTGATGCCGTTTGGTCTGACGAATGCACCTGCAGCCTTTATGAACTTGATGAATGATGTGTTCAAACAGTACCTAGACCAGTTTGTCATTGTCTTCATCGATGACATTTTGGTGTACTCGAGGTCATGGGAAGAGCATGAGCAGCATTTGAGAATTGTTTTGGAGACCCTCAGAGATAGAGGATTGTATGCCAAGCTAAGTAAGTGCGATTTCTGGTTGAACCAAATCTCCTTTTTAGGACATGTGATCAGTAAAGATGGTGTCTCAGTTGATCCATCAAAGATTGAAGCGGTGGTTCAATGGGAAAGACCGAAGACAGTGGCAGAGATTAGGAGTTTCTTGGGTTTAGCTGGCTACTATAGAAGGTTTGTAGAGAATTTCTCGAAGCTAGCTGCTCCATTGACGCGCCTGACGCGCAAGGAAGTGACGTATGAATGGAACGAAGCCTGTGAGAGTAGCTTCCAAGAGTTGAAGAACAGGCTAACGACTGCACCGATCCTTACCATTCCTAGTGGTTCAGGTGGGTTTGCAGTGTATAGTGATGCCTCAGGGCAAGGCTTGGGATGTGTGTTAATGCAGCATGGTAAGGTAGTGGCCTATGGGTCTAGACAATTGAAGGACCATGAGAGGAACTACCCGACTCACGATTTGGAGTTAGCTGCAGTAGTGTTTGCCCTGAAGATATGGAGGCATTACTTGTACGGTGAAAAATTTCAGATTTTTACGGATCATAAAAGTCTGAAATACTTGTTCTCCCAAAGAGAATTGAACATGAGGCAAAGAAGATGGCTCGAGCTTCTAAAGGACTACGATTGTGAGATCTTGTACCACCCGGGGAAAGCAAATGTGGTGGCGGATGCTTTGAGCCGGAAGCATGTAAGTATGGTGTCTTATATGATGATAAAAGAATATGAGCTAATTGAGCAATTTGCAAGCCTCAACCTTAATGTTATGACTTGTGAGCAGTTTGGAATGATGGCTAGTTTAATGATTGAGCCAGACTTGATAGAAAAAATCCGAAGTGCTCAAAAGGAAGATGATAGATGCATTGAGGCTATGAATCAGATGCAGTCAGGTATGATCGCAGAATTCAATATTGGTAGTGATGGAATTTTGAGGTCTAAGAGTCGTATATGTGTTCCTAATAATGATGAATTGAAGAAGTTGATTTTGACTGAAGCACATGCCACTAAATACACGTTGCACCCAGGAAATACGAAGATGTATCATAATATTCGCAAGGTATATTGGTGGAAGGGCATGAAAAGAGATATAGCTGATTTTGTAGCAAAATGTCTCACATGTCAACAGGTTAAGGTAGAGCACCAAAAACCAGCGGGGTTACTACATCCTCTACCTGTACCTATGTGGAAGTGGGAACACATTACGATGGACTTTATTATGGGGTTACCCAGAACCAAGAGGAATCATGACAGTATTTGGGTGATCGTCGATAGATTAACGAAGTCAGCTCACTTCCTACCTATGAAGTCAACAGATACACTCAATACTTTGGCAGATATGTATGTAAGAGATGTTGTAAGACTACACGGTGTTCCAATGAGCATCACTTCTGATAGAGATTCCAGGTTTACTTCCCATTTCTGGGAGCATTTTCAAGAAGCCATGGGATCTAAGTTGAGTTTTAGCACAGCTTTTCACCCGCAGACTGATGGGCAGTCCGAGCGTACGATTCAGACGCTCGAGGATATGTTGAGAGCTTGTGCTATGGACTTTAAAGGCTCCTGGGATGACCATCTGCCATTGGCTGAGTTTGCATACAATAATAGTTATCATGCAAGCATCGGGATGGCACCATATGAAGCTTTGTATGGAAGAAGGTGTCGATCTCCGATTGGGTGGGAAGAAGTGGGCGAACGTAAATTGTTGGCTCCAGATCTAGTCGAGCAAGCATCAGAAGATGTTAAGTTGATTTGTCAGAGGCTTAAAACAGCTCAGAGTAGACAAAAGAGTTATGCAGATGCTCGACGAAGGCCACTTGAGTTCATGGTTGGAGATTATGTATTCCTGAAAGTTTCTCCATCCAAAGGGATCATGAGGTTTGGCAGACGAGGTAAGTTAAGTCCTCGTTATATTGGACCATTTGAGGTCTTAGAAAGGATAGGTGATGTTGCCTATAGATTGGCATTACCTCCGGAACTATCTGGAGTACACAATGTGTTTCATGTATCGATGCTTCGGAAGTATAATCCGGATCCGACGCATGTTATTGAATATGAACCCTTGGAGATAAGGGGAGATATGAGTTATGTAGAGAAGCCGATTCGGATTTTGGACAGAAAGGAGAAAGTTTTGAGGTCTAAGACGATCCCCTTAGTAAAAATTCTCTGGCAATACCATACGATGGAAGAAGCAACATGGGAGCTAGAGAGCTTAATGAAGGAAAGGTATCCAGCGTTGTTTACATGACAAGCTAAGGCAAATTTGGAGGACCAAATTTTCTAAGGTGGGGAGAATGTGAGATCCCAAACTTTCATGTAATTCCTCCATGTATGTAAAGTATTCTAAGTTAATATGATTAAATGAATATGAAGATTGATGTGTAATTGATGTATGAATAATGTATGGTTGATGTATGGAACATAGAAGAAATAATGAAGTTGAATGTCAATTTGTCAAATGAATTATGTTGATATCAGGAAAATAAATGGAATAGGAGAAAGAAGAAAATCAGAAGCATGATTGGTGATTAAATGGATGAGTCTTATGGAAGAAGAATTAAATGATAGTCAAATGGGTCAAAAGGTCAAGAAAAGCTTGGCTGAGATAAAGGATGAGATGAGCATGCATTTAATGCCTTGCATGACTCACCCTCATCATCATCATCACCCTACGCCAGCCCCTCTTCCCAGCTCTCCCTCTCGTTCCATCCAATCTTCCAAGTTACCATCCATGGCTACCTTGCTAAACCACCTTACTGCCTCACCAATTCATTAAGTTCGATTAACGAAAAACGATCCTCGTCGTTAGACTAGGTGATATCTGAAGTTTGGTGGATTAATTCCAAGTATCGGAAGAGATCTCAAGTTGTGAAATTCTGGTCTCTAGTGAAGGTAAGAGAAGAAGAGGATTCTTGCAATTTCGTTTATGATATGAAGTTATTTTGAGTTGGTATAACATGTGTATGTGATTTAATTTAAGGTTTGATATGGTATGGTGATTTTAGGTTAAAAAGGTGACAAGTTAAGGTGACGCATCAAGTGATCTTGCGTTCTCGAGGAAATCGAGGTAAGGAAATTATGTAACGGACGTAAGGCGGCTATGTCCGCATGTTTTTATGATGTTTTACATGTTATGGAGAGATGTACAAGTTGTTTTATGCAGGAAAAGATACATTTTCGGATTAGTCTCCTAGTACCAATTAGGCTAGGAGCAGCCGACTGCCTTAAATGGGAAGTCGACTGCCTAGAGACAACCAAAACGTCGTTTTCCAAAAAAACCGATGCAAACCAGTTAAGCCAGTCGACTGCTATGTAAGCCATTCGACTGCTATTTACCCAGAAGCATTCTGTTTCAAACCAGTCGACTGCTATATGAGACAGTCGACTGCTATTTTTCAAGATGCATTCTGTTTCAAAAACAGTCGACTGCTATATGGACCAGTTGACTGCTATTTCTTAAGAAGCATTCTGTCTGAAAACCAGTCGACTGCTATAAGGACCAGTCGACTACCCTCTTGTATTTTCAAATATGAAATTTTCGAAATTTAAATGAAAATAATTTCGAAAAAGGAAGTTATGAAGTAGCAGCCGACTGCCCTATGAAACCAGTCGACTACCATGCATGAAATGAGCTTTTAAGCTAAATTGATTTAAACACAAAAGTGTTTTCTGAAAAAGTATATTATAATGTTTTGAGACTATGGACTGCGTAATGATTATGCATTTCTGATGGCTGGGTGACTCTGATCAAGTCCTCAGTAATATGTATGTGAGCGAGGAACCCTAGTCCGGTCCTCAATCCCACATGTGACACCTGACTAGTGTTCACTGTGGAAATTATAAAGGCAGGAGAGAATCCCTGACCTATACGGAGTGCACTACTGTACCAATGCATGATTAGAGTCATATGAGTTATATAAATGGGAATGAACGGTTTATATGACGACTCAATCGCTTAAACATCGTACATAGTCTCCCTCTATTTCCAAGTATAAGATGTATGTATGAAGAAAGGTATACGATGTATGTTTTCAAGTATGATGCATGTTTTATATGTATGCTATGTTTTAAAAGAAAGCATACAAAGTATGTTTGCTATAGCATTTGAAATAATTATGCATGATGGAAAATAATGCATGAAAGATGTTTATTATGCATGCTTTATAATGCTTTACATGACATTATAGAGCCAAGTAGGAAAAGTGCATATAGAGACATAGTACGCTCTTTGACATATTTTTCTTACTGAGCGTAAACTCACCCTTTTACAACCATTTTTCCTACAGATTTCTTGAAGTGAAATCCGCTCCGACTAGAGGAGCTTGTTTTGAAGAATCGAAGTGTACCTTCTCGATACGCTTCCCAGTTAGTATAGAAGGTATACTCATGTGATTATGTAGAGTAAAGTTTAATTCAGCTACAGTACAGTACAAGTAGAAATTTTGTATATAGGATATCGGGGATGTACGATAAGATGATGTATGAGATCCTGTGGAAATGGAATGATATATATATATATATATATATATCATTAATTTTTATGTTTATGGAAATTGAGAAATAATTCATAAGCTATTAAATAATTAGCTTAAAGTTAAGGAAAGAACGACACTGTATGAACTAAATCTAACTAAAGAAGGATAAGATAAGTGATAAGATGGAGTGATGGGATGTCACAAAGAGAGATTGAAAACTCAAGCAAAATTTTTAGTAAAGTATAAAAAATAAATACATTCTTAAGGGAGAATAACTGGTGAAAATCAAGAAGGTATAGTTATAAACAAAAAAAATACATGTACATATAATATCTACCAAAATTTTCATTAGGAAGAAAAATGAAATTTAATTATCCAACCATAACAATATACAAGTCCAGTTGATCTTTAAAACGTATTTGACTCAAGTTTAACATTACAACTTAAAACCATCCAATTACCTTTATGAGAAAGAACTATAGTAGTCTCTTCTTTTGAGGAGTTGACTGTCCAAAAAATCCTTCTAAATCAGCTTCCAGCAAGTGATTTCTGTCCATGGACTTGACATGAGAAGCCACTTCCATTATTCAAGCCTACCATAATAAAGCATCAGCAACTAAAACTTATGATGAATCAGCACAACTAAAAATTGAAACACTGCAAATGTAAATTTCAGAGCTAGTTATTGAAACAAATTAGTGGAGGCATCAAACTTCTTTTGGCAACAATAACATTCATTGAATGAGCCTACCTCAATAACATAGGGCTAAATAGCAGCAAACAGGGAAATCTAATGCTATAACATAACTTAATAGCTAGCTAGAGCTAATTAATGTGGAAATAGGGATTATCGAATCACAAAAGGAATTTTGTTAATGTGGAAATTGAGATTATCTAATCACAAAATGAATTTTGATAGCAGAGGTGTTGAGCTACATATATTGGATAAAACTGATAACAGCCTTGTATGCAAATTAATAGACTTCAATGATTTGCATTTAGAATCAATCAATCTCAGAAGAAAAATTTTAGCATAAAAACAATTTTTGAAAGAAAGTCTAGCTAAGGAAGATTGTCAAAACCTAAATAATCATTCTAAAGAATTTCATGTGCATCTAGGCTTGTTCATAAGCTTTGAGGCCATTATTGTTTGGCTTATCTTTGTAACGCATTCTAGTAAAACTTTTATATCTGTTAAGAACAATCTGGGAAAAATCAAAGCCAAAATATATATTAATAATTCATAAAGAAGACCTGATAAAATATCTAATGGAATAAGAATTCATACATTATTATATTTTCTGTTTGGTTTGAAAGGAAAAGAAGACAATACCCTATGACAGGCTTCTAATATTTAGCTATATAACAATTACTTATAATCAGTACCAAAAACAGTCAATTTTACATCTTTATCAACTTTTTTGAGTAATGATTTTAATTTTTTAATCCAACATGAGAAAAGCATCAACAATGACAATCCAATATCAATTAGCAGCTAGAGAAATATAAATTCTTCCTCAAATTATCTTTGCATGATTCTTGTAGTAGCCCTTAACAATAGGATTTCTAAAGAAATCATCATAAAAAATACCTTAAACATTTGTTCAATATAAGAACCTGATGCATACTGTAAAGTCAACTGGAAGTGAACAAAAAATATTGCGGTAATTGTTCATTGAAGAGGGTACAGGTTTAGATGTAAGGGAAATCAAAATCTTGATATTTGTCTTTCAAAGGAGATGAAAATAAAGTGATGGATGCAAAACAAAAAGTTCACATGATTGAATGTAGAGGTCACCAATTGGGCTGTCACTTGTTGGGTCACTTCTGTCATTGTTTATCTATTTCATTTAGTTAACATGAATGTGTAATTTTCTTTTTTTTTTGTCCCTGTTGTTGTTTTTTTTTTCCTGCATATAAATTCTTTAAATGGAAAACATCCTACAACAAAATTCAAGCTTAATAGGAAAAATAAATGAGATATTGATTCACAACACACAAATATGAAATAAGACCTAGCCTATCATCCTGAAACATATTTATAAGAGATTAAAATGCATAAATTTCAAAGAACATAATAAATACTAAAAAAAGAATAAAATAAATAGTACCTATACACAACCATTCTCAATAGTGCGAGAACTGTCACAAGAATGTAGCCTCCATCAAATCTAACACCTAGATAAGCAAAATTTAATAAAAACCATATAAATTTTAGCTTGAATAAACTAATCAACCCAAAACCATAAGAATGTTGAATTTGACTTTGAAAGAAAAAATGAACTCATATATAGAAGAGTAAGTATTTACATATATGAAATTTTGATGTAACAGAAACCCAGAGAGAAATATAAACACATGACCTGGCATATCATGCGAAACACACATTTAATAAGTCAAAATGACTAAACTCCAAAGAAACAATGCACAGTACTTGCCCACAAAACAATAAAGGAAAAATACTGAATCTCTATCACAAGCTTGTAATCTCCATCAAACCACCTATACTTTTAAAATTGAACAAAAAACATATAACTTTGCACAGTACTTGCCCACAAAACAATAAAGGAAAAATACTGAATCTCTATCACAAGCTTGTAATCTCCATCAAACCACCTATACTTTTAAAATTGAACAAAAAACATATAATTTTTAGCTCAAGTCACCTTGTTAGCCCAAATAAACAATCATAAAAATGTTAATCTTAATTTTGACTTATCAAGATTTTTTTTTTTGGTTATAAACTGTAAACTCCAGATAGCTTATACACAGGCGATTCAAATTAATTGTCAATATTATTGTTGGAGCATATTACCAAGGCTTTGTAGTAATGACTACCACTATAAATGCATGAGATAAAAAAAAAATGTAATAATAAAAACACAGATCAAGAAATCATAAAGGATATTAGTACTACTCTAGTCATCACAATAACCCCCTAATAAAAAAAATCATGAAATCACAAAAGTTAGTTTAAAATATAATCATTTAACTGAGAATGACATAATCATTTTCCCTGTGTTGGATACAAATAAAACTTCATTTTAGCAATCATCATATGCGTCAAGTCTGTACAAAATAAAATGGAAATACATACATACTATACATACAACATAATCATTATGATGACATCTTACACATATTATACATACAACATATTAAACATACATATTATAAGTTTTGGAGATGACATCTTCCAATAATTTCTCTTATATTACACTAACCAATCACCAAAACCCTATTTTCACATCCAAGGCATAAGCAAAACTGAAAGGATTAGCAGAAACCACTCTGCATTGGCCTTTTCTTTTCTCCTTGATCAGCAAAGAAAGAAATAAAGTTTTGCTATAATTTCAAAGAAACATCACAAAACAAATACTTACATTGGAATGAAAGGTGTAACGAAATTAATAAAGTCATAAAAATAGGACTTTGGGAAAGCGAGAAAGAGAATTCTTATAGAGGTTACAAACAACAATTATCTACTCTAAGAATACACAACAACTGGTATTAGTTCTCTCACATACAAATAGAAAATTTCTAGTCAATCTAATAACCCATTACTGCAACTCAACTAAAAACTTAACCAGAAATGTAGAAATTAACCCAAAAACACCTATTTTACTGCATAAAAACAAAATCAAATAGGTAAATCAGTACCTTAAACATAAATGTCCTTAAAGAAAATAGCTATAGCATTCAATGAAAATAGCTATAGCAACCTGGAAAAAAAAAACAAAATATCAGTATTGTAGACAACCAAGTAGAAAGCGAGTTGAAGTAGTGAGGGAGGCTCACATCATGAAAGGGGGTCAACTGGAGGGGGCACACATGCTGATTTGGGGTCATATTTTTTTTTTTACTGAAGCTTTGCAACATTGATGCAAATGTTATTGTAGGAAGGTTAAAAGAATTCTCTTCTCATTTCTTTGAAAGTCTTATATACTTGAGAGCATATATGATGTAAAACCATAAATTTTAACGGCTTCTAAAGTCATACCTAATGCAAGAGGCTCATTCACCAACTCAAATGCAACCATACTTGGTTTATTAGCAAACATCACAAATAAGAGCATTCAAATTGAAGGGTATAGTCCTAAATACATGATTAAATCATTTTTTAAGAAATAATAAGACAAAGCCAGCAAGTATATTATACTTTATCTACATTATATTAGGAAAAGAAAAATCAATTAAAGATGACAACAACCTTATATATCATACATTGAATAAAAATAAATAGACTATGTCAAGAAAATAATCATGATAACAAAACAAAACATATTCCTCAGAAAATAGAACATAACCATGTTATAATTACTTCCATGATACATTGAGAATGATTATAATATATGGTGACTTATAAATAAGAAAGACATGAAAATGATTTTCAATATTTAAAACCATAGAATTAAAAGAATTGTAACATTTATAATATAATACACTAACGTCTAAAAAAAATGAAATCAAAATAATAACAGAGTAGTTTTAGACTTCATTCAACAATGCTCCGTTGAATTTTTCTCTGCACAAATGGTATAACATAGTTCCAGAAAAACGCATCTTCAGATAAGAATCTACAAAATAACAAACATTTATAAAACAATGAATAAATTACCATGCTAACTTAAACTAACTCAAACATCAAATTAAAACATTGATAGTATCATAAAGAGGCCTTTGATATTTTCATTTCAAAAAGTCAATGAGACTTTCACATCAATAATTGAGTCTCATAGGTTACTACAATGATAAAAAGTAAACAAACATCAAAAAACAAAATTCTTAAAAGTTATATCTAACTGTGTTCACTTGACTTTACCAAGAAAAAACATAAAGCAAGAAATAACAAATGGATACTTAATCCCAATGGATACTTACCTCCCCAACAAATGCAAAAAACAAAATATGATGCTATGTCATATATGCCAAGTACAAACTCAAACAAATCGACAGTTTACAATGGAAAAAATATAATTAGAACCAACCTCAATATAAGATGCAGCAACCTCTAGCAGCTTCTCATTAGTCTCATTAATGAATGTCCTAGAAAACAAACTACCATTCAAACAGAGAACCTCCACATGCATCAATAGCTAGATATCCAGGTTCCAAATCAACAGCAGCGTCAATGAAATATTAAATTTTCTTAAGTAAATGGAATGTAATTCGGGTGTGAAGATGATAATCTATGAAACAAATATGTAAATATGTTTAACACTCAATTTTTCATAAACTCTAACCCAAGTCATCCCAACAGCAAAACTTCTTAACCAAGTGATTTAACAAAATGCACAATTTTCTGGCTATGACAGCATATTCAAAGGAAAAACCTTCATTCTACAAAAAAAAAAAAAAAGTCAACCACCCTAAATTATAATGAAATTTGATCTGTTAGAATACACATAAAAGAGCGAAGATCAATTTTCATAAGAGTACCTATAAAATTCAGCAAACTTAGCAGCATTAATATTCAAATCAGAATAGAATGAAAGTATTAAGGAGGATTTAATTCAGTTAATGAATTGGTTATTAATTCAGTTAATGAATTTTAGTTGATAAAAGGAAAAAGCACTTAAAATGAGTTTAAACGTTTAATCAAATTGGCTTGAAAATGTTTAATACCTAAATGGATTAAAATTTTAACCAAAGCTTAAGAAAAATTTTAAAGCAAAAAGCCTCACATGCTAAAAAAAGGGAAAAGCGAAGGAAATCTCAAACCTATGAACAACATTGAATATAGAGTGATAAATAAGTAAATAATTGCAAATTAATAAATAAATTAAATAATTTAAACAACTCAAAATCAATCTCAAACTTTAGCTCTACTGATTTAAGCTTTTTAAAAATCAAATAAGCTTTTTAAAAATCAAATTTAAAAATTTTAAATCAAAAAAAAAAGTATAAGAAAATTTACCCACAAAAACAATCAATGAAACTTGTCTTCCTACAATCAAAGGCACAAAAGAAAAGCAATTAATTTTAAATTCCATAATTAGCAAGTATGAATTTAATGTAACGGTTGTTTTACATGGTTCAAGCTGACAGCCAACTTACCTAAGCCTCGTTCACGTAAAAATTCTGTAAGCTTTGAATCAATTTTTTTTATTTGTTTTCAATAATACTTTATTGCTAATAGAATATGAGGTAACGTTACACTATGAAGCAAGGCACTATTTGCTTCTCACACCTTATTTCCTATTTTTGGAGCTCAAAACTTAATCATTCAACCTTAGAAACAAAACTAAAAATCATTAAATTAAAGAAAATAAAATGAAAAAGGCAAAAAAAACCCGTTAAATCTGAAAGTAGGTGAAGACCCAGAGCTCCAAGGAACTTCTTTCAGGACCTATTTTGAATGGGGGAAAAAGGGAGAAGAAAGGAAAGAAAGTAGAATAAGCACTGGGGTTAATAAAGCTTAGGGATGTAAACGGGTCGGGTATCCGCTAGATTGGGAATACCCGAATCCGAACCCGATTAACTTTAATAATACCCTAACCCGATTAACTACCCGATTATTTTTATTTATGCTACCCGAACCCTAACCCTATAAAATATAAATACCCGTTTAACTACCCGAACCCGTTTAACTACCCGTTTATTAAGTCAAAGTTTGATTTTTAAATTTAAAATTAAAATTAATTTTAGAATAACTTAATTAAAACATTATATTAATAAATTTAATTTAACTCATACAAATAAATTAAAGTTAAAAATCATAATTATAATATATAATGATTTAATTTAATTAAATAAAACATTAATAATAAATAATTGATATATAAAAAATATAAGTATTGTATTAATTAATTATTATTTATAATCGGGTTCGGGTAGTGGGTACCCTAAGATAACTACCCGAACCCTACCCTAACCCGTGACGGGTAGTAATTTCACTACCCGAATCCTACCCGAACCCGATTATACACTACCCTAATCCTATTTAAACGGGTCGGGTAGCACCGGGTACCCGTTTATAGGGTACCCATTGCCATCCCTAATAAAGCTTGTAAATATAAAGAGAAAGAAATCTAAAGAGCAGAAAAGGAACGTACTCTCCACTTTTTTGTTGTATCTATGGTTCTGTTCTTAACCTCTGAGAAAAAAAACAAACTTCAAATTTTAACTAAGCCCACCACCGCTGTAGAATCTTATCCGTTGACAAAGTTTTCCATGTTTGAGAGCATAGAAGAACAAATGAAATACTTTAACAGACCACAAAAGAAAGTTTCGAAATGGGTAACTAACACCTAAAAATCCCCAAGATTCAATTTTCTTCTACTTTCTATCTCGTTCTCAGTAGCCAAACATCAAATTCAAAACAATACTCAAATCCCCCTATCCAAAAAAGAAAACCTTCACAATTTTCAGCATACAAATGTCAATTATTTTGAAGACCCAACTTGAAAAACAACTCACAAAAAATAGTAGTGACAGAGAAAGGGCTTAGGAGGGTGAGTCGGATTCAAGATTTCAACCTTAAAAAAAATTGAATCAATAAAAGAAAAGCAGAGAAAAAAAGATCATAAATATAAAAGAACAAACACCATATTAGAGTGAGATGAAGATTTGTGGCTTTTACCTGAAACTCGAATCAAACATCGGGAAAAAACGAACACAAGGAAATCGAAGGCATAAAGGCAGACTTAAATTTCAGCGGAAGCAAAATTTGGGATCTATAATTTTTTTTGTGTTGGTGAGATATAATACACGAAAGAAGAGAGAAGGGGCTCCAACAACAATTTGGATGCTCAAAAATATTACTGGCAAAAGAGAAAATAGAAAATGGTAGACGGTTCTAGAGATGAAGAGTTTTCAAAACCAAAATGAAATGTTGAAGTCGTTCGACTGTGACAAAAACATCAGCACCAAGAGAAATGAGAAAAAGTGATACATGACTGCAAAGGAAAAGCAAATGTTGAAAAACAAAGGGAAAAATGGTGGCAAGAAAAGACAATGCAAATGGGAAGGATGAAGCAACAGGAAGAAAGAGAAATGAAAAAGCAAGGGAGGAAGAGTGAAAAAGCAATAAAAGCATCAACAAACCAATGAAAGAGTAGGTCTCACGAAACATAGTCAATAAATTAAATGTTAGGGGAAGGTTATTTATTTTGTGGCGCTCAAAATTTCGACGAAAATTAATTATTATTTTCTACGGTAAATATTTCATATCAATATTACAGTGAATTAGAAAAAAGCGAAAAAAACCTTGCATGAGGTAAAATAACAAAAATAGACATCCAAAATAAACAAAATCACATCATTTCAGAAGGAAAAAAAGTCAGACAAAACAAAGATTAAAAAGGAAACTAGGTAGACCTCCGCGCTTTGCCGCGGTCTTTTTATACAGTTTAAATATTTGTTTTAACAAATACCTATAATTTTGAAACATTTAATATAAATGTTGCAAAATTTATTCTTAAAAAATGCAATTTTGATCAATCCTAGCAATTCCATTAGATCGATCTAGTTGACAATGTGAATATAAAAGTAATATTAAAAATGGTAAAGATAAAGTTTAATTATAAAAGTTTAAAGTTTTTTAATAAATTAAACACAAGATACATAATAATTCATGGCCTACTAAGTGTAAGAGAGTAAATAACAAAAAGATAAGCTGCCATATAAGATTCTATTTTTAACCTTATATAATTTATCAAAAAATTTGTTGTTTCACGTACAGAACAAAGAATTATCACAAGTTAAAGGATTAAGAGGTAGTATTAAGTTGCCAAGAAACTTTACTAAGTATCAATTTCTTTAGGTATTCCATCAGTGGAGTTGAATAGTTGAGTGAGTTATATGGAGGGTTGTCATTTTGAGCTGAAACTACATATAATAATTCTTCATAGCTAACAAAAAGTTGCCAGTCAAGCATGGATTATGAATTAACTTCAAATTGAAAAGTTATCATCAATATACATGTAAAAATTGAAGGTATTGTTGAGGTTCATTAGACTATTTGTTTGGGCATGACAAAACACAAATATAGCAAAAGTAGATAATTCAAGTAATTAAGCCAGTTAGACTTCTTAATGTTTTACTCAAAAAACCCAGCTAAGAATCACATATTGTCATTTTGAGAAGTACTATCACCAAAGTAGAGAATTAGAGCAGCTGACTCGTCCAGATTCAAAATCTTTCAGCTCAAGAATAAGAAATGACCATTAACGGGAAAAAACATGTACCAAATAATTCTGAATTTGTCAAAAAGTTTAGTTTGTTATAAACATGCAAGGTTCTTCCGTAAAACCAATTAGTAAAACAAGGAAACAACAAAATTATTGTGCTTAAAAAGCCCAAAATAGTTAACCAAGAAAAAACACAGCTACAAACTAAATTAGATACAAACAGGAGAACAAATAGATAATAAAACAATGCAGGCAAAATAAGTAGCACCAAAAAAAGAATAAACTTGGCTTTGAGATAGGCCTAACAAAGGTATGATCTAGATACAGACATGCCTATAAATGAAAAATTGTAACTTCGAAAAGGCTTTTCAAAAATCAACTAAAACCTAGATTACATGAATGCAGATAGAGCAGGTTGTATCTATACAAAAAAGGGAATAAAAAAGTCAGGAAATGATTTCTTATCAATGCAAGATGTTGCGTTTTTGTTATGTTGACAAGTGAAAGAGTTGGAGTTTGTGCTGATTTACAAAAGTGTTTTTACCCTTGAACAAAGCCTTTAAATAGAAGTGTAAAGCTTGCGAACATCTTGATTACATAATTTATCAGAAGCAAGTCAAGATTAGGATAGACATTGTTTTTCAAAAGGAAGACAAAAGCAAATATGATGAGTTAGCAAACAGGTGTGTTTTAGCTTATGTTTAGTATTCATCAGAAGTTACAGCCATCAACCAAAGACAATTCTGGTTATATCCTTGCAATGGTAGTTGATAGATGGGAGATTTTGAGCTGGATATAAAAGGTTGATTAGTCTTTTAGTTTTTCTTTTCTCCTGCAAGTAAGATAAGCAGGAATGTGTAAAGCTAAGCAGAAAAAGATAGCAATGAGAGATCGACTAAATAATCAAAATAGTATTGCTTGTTTTAGGATGATATTTGTCTTAAATGAATGTTAATGTGTAGTTGTAGAGAGATAAACGAAAAAAGATAGATTATTCAAGAAAAAGAGTGGAAGACAAATGTGTTGAAATAACAAACAAAAATAAAAAATCAATGTTTTAACTGTTATGTTGGCAGTCAATTCTAAAGCAGCTAATAATTGTTTTTAACTAAGTTGTTGATGGTTTTTTAAAGCGTGATAAACTAAGTGTGCTTGTGTGAACTAATGAACAAAAGGTAAGGAATGGTGTGAGGAGTAAAACATCTCAGAATGCTATTACCTGTTTTTCAATCTCTTAAGGGGCACATCATCAGGAAATTCCTTTGTTGGGCTTACTGGCATCGTAGGAATTGCACCAACCACCAGAACATTATAAGAGCCTTTTGTTTTGCCTACAAAGCAGCTACTGATATCATAAACAGAATCTTCTTTAAGGAGAGGCTCGAATATCATTTCATCTTTTTTGAGAATGGAAGCTTGCAAAGCATTTCCCTGGATATAGTTAGCAGGCGAGATAAACCAACAATAGTATTAAATATTTATATTAAATCTTGAAAATGTCATATAAGTACATGTGGATAGTTATTGGCATACCTCTTTGTTGACAACCAATAGATCAAGTGAGAGAAATATTCTGTCAGCATTAGTTAGAATGTTATTTCAAATTCTAACTACTTGAACTTGAAGCTTCAAGCAAGGTTCCGATGGAGTCAGGAAATTGAGCAACAGGTGACTCATATTGAATTTGCTAACAATGTAGTAGACTGTTCAGAGCCAAAGGCATGAAAAAATTAAAGCATGAGTATCATATAGTTGAAAGGGGGGAGGGGAAGTTAGCAGAACAAAAAAGGAAGCAAATATAGTAGAATGCCTTTAAACTCTATTTAGTTATTGAAATAAGCTACAAGATACACTGAACCAAACATAAATGTTAATGATTAAACATGTAGGTAATTTAAATTGAATGTCAAAGTTAAAAGGTAGCACATGGCAGCAAAACTAAAGGGACTACACATAAGGTAAAGATGATGATTGGCATGCATGCTACAAGGAAGCTGAGAAAGCAATTGAAATATGTAAGTAAGACAATGTAAAAAAGGGGAAAAAAGCAACAAAACTAATAGTTAGCATAGGTAAAAATGTTGTATTTGGATTGCTAAGGGGTGAAGGGGAAAATGTAAAGGGATAATTATGTACAGCACAATCAAAACTTGAATGTTGGACAGGAAATATATAATTAATAATGAGTTTTGGAAGGGATTAAATCATAGGAAAAAAAAGTAAAAATAGAAGCAATAAAATTAACAATAATACAGATTGTGCAACAGTAAAAAAAAAAAGAAGAAAAAGCAAGCACAGGCATAAAAAATTGAAAATAGGATATGATATTGCATGTGAATTCAAAAAAGATAAAAAAAAAAGTAAAAGGAATATTACCTATTATACAATATAGAAAAGAAAGAATGTAAATTTCTTTTCTAAGAGGAAACAGTGGCTGCAACATAAACAAGTACACAAGAGAATTCAAGAGAACAGTTAGCATGAATTTAAAAAAAGAAGTCTTGATAATGATTAATTGAAGAGAGAAAGTTCCTAATGAGCACTAAATAGGAGACAACAAAGAAAAAAAATGAAAATAGCAAAGATAATACAAACAAATGGCAAAAGCTAGAGAGATAACCTTGGGGTAAGTCATCAAAAATTTCAGAGTAAACTATGTTTTTAGTTAGAGAATGTAATTGAGGATCAGAATTGTGAATCAAGATTTTCAATCCATTTCTGTTTGTTACTCTTGATATTGCAACATATAATTGTCCATGAGTGAATACAGGTTTGGGCAAATATAAACCAACATATTCAAGAGTTTGGCCTTGGCTTTTGTTAATAGTCATAGCATAAGACAACCGGAGTGGGAATTGTTTTCTCTTGAGTACGAAAGGCCATTTGACATCTTTTAAGACAAAACATATTCTAGGGATAAAGACTTTATCACCAAAATGACTACCAGTGATAATTTCTGCTTCAATTACATTTGAGGCTAGTTGAGTCACAATAAGTCTGGTTCCATTACACAGGCCACTTGTTTGATTTATGTTTCTGAGCAACATGACAACACATCCTAACTTGAGACAAAGCTGATGGTTTGGGGCATTGACAAATTTGAGTGAATTGAGAAATTCGGGTGGATACAGGATTTCTTGGTCAAAAAGATGGCCATCAGCATTTGATATAGAATCAAAGCTAAGGTATATTTTTTCCTCACCTGGTATCAATGACAAAACAGTTGAATTAACTTCATCAACGGTATCATTGAAGGGTGTAACAACTGTACGCTCTCTTAGATATGTTGAATCAGCAAAGTAAAGTTGCAAATTTGAATAAATAGCATTTATAATTGTCAGAACAGGTGTACAACTATCCTCAAGGAGCAAATCAGCCGGTATTTGAATCCATGTATCATCACTGTCTATGCCTACTTGAACACCATTGGCTTTCCCATTGCCAACATCCAAGATCCATTGGGCGAAGTCTTCTCTTTGAGCTGATAAATGAGGATCATGAATTTGGGACCTCAGCCTCATGTTCATAGTAAGGCAGTAAACATTACAATATCTCCATAAAGGTGATTTACTGATTGATGCATTGACAATTTGAGATCTTGTTCCTCCTGAAATTACATGCAAAATTTGCCTAAAATCACCACCGAGCAAAATTGTTTTGCCTCCAAATGGATGTTCTGGTTGTCCATCAACACCAGAAAGCATAATATCACGAAGACTTCTCTCGAAAGCTTCAAAACAATACTTGTGGATCATTGGAGCCTCATCCCAAACTATCAAACTTGCGATGGTAATAAGTCTACCAAGTTCTGAACCGCGCTTTATTTGGCAAGTTAATATCTCATTGACCTCTAATGGAATTTTGAATCGAGAGTGAGCAGTACGACCACCTGGCAACAGCAAAGATGCAATGCCAGATGTAGCAACAGCAAGAACTATTTTCTTGGTTGATCGAAGTGCAGCTATGATTGTTTGCCAAAGAAAGGTTTTGCCTGTACCGCCATGCCCATAAACAAAGAAAAGTTTGCCTTCATTGTTGAACACTGAATTAAAAACAGCATCATAAACAGCTCTTTGGCCTTGGTTCAACATTGCAACGGAAGATGCATGCTGCCTTTGTAACTCAAAAACATCATAATCCATTTCTTCAATAACTAATCTATCTTGCATTCCATGAATTGAGCTAATAGATGGAAAAGGAAGGTGATAGTTTGACAAGGATGATCCATGCTTGTTGAATAATTGCTCAAGTGAAACTAATATTTCATTCTTCAACTCTTGCTCAGATAAGCAGCCATGACAGTTGCTAAATTGATGATTGAACCTGTATTGAATATCTTCACCAAAAAGCATCCAATGTCTATCCCACAAAGCCATGGGATTTTCGACTTCACAAAAAAGGATCAAGGTGACAAATAATTGTCTTAATTCATGCCCAGTTGCCCATAAAGAAGCTTGCTCCAAAGCATGATCCCATTCCTTGTCATCTCCCAATAAACCCAAAGCACGACATGCTGATTGGAATGAAGGATGGAGAATACCATTTATTGTTTTGATATCATCATAGCTTGTTGCACCTTTTTTAATATTCAACAGTAACCTCAAGTAATACAGTTCACCAGCAGCTGGATGGACAAAGTTAATTCGCCCAACAGCTCTTCCCTTGTGTCTTGACTTCCAACTTTTTTCTTTTTGAGACCAAACCCATTGAGTGGGAAAATCTGTATACGTTAGGCTTCGAGCATTTGGGAAGATTTTGTTTGCTTCCATCCATTCTGTAAACATGGTTTTGTCCAACATTGGTTGTTGTAAAACATTTGACAAGTTTGAGCTTTCAGGGAAGTTAATGTAATGCTGGTTTGGAAGATGGACAGGTAAACGGATAACCGAAGGTTCTTTATGATGGACTTTGAAGCCAAAAATCCTCCAACATGCTTCATGTGATGATATGTACCTACAATCGAGAAAAGTCTTGATTTCATCAATTTCATTTGACTTGGCTTGAGCCTCATCTCGACTCTCAATGGCTACTTCTTCAATTACAGCTCTAGCTCTATCATGTCCTTTGTTAACATACTTGAACAAATATTTGATCAATTTAGTTTTTGCACAGATTTCAACATTCAAATGAGCTTGATGCCTCACAAGTAAATCAACATTATGCGGCACAACATATCGTGTGTCAAGCATTATACCATTTTTCTCAACCAGCTTTCCATCATTTGTTGGAGGTCGTCTCCTATAAGAAGCAATTAAATCTTCCCCAATAATAGTTTGAGATGCATAATGCTTTGGAAAGAACTTGGAGCATTTTCCTTCTTTCATGCATGGAGCATTGCTGGAGAGTACCCCACATGGTCCATGAATCATAAAGTTCGAAACAGCTTCATGGGCAACAAGATTTTGATTTTTGTCTGGGATTTCAGCCGATATGATTTTGTCAATGTCCTCTGATGTTGAATGCCTATCATCAGGATGCAACCATAAGAGAATATGAGCATGTGGCAATCCCCGTTTTTGGAACTCAATTGTGTATACAACTGTAAGATATACAGGGAAAAAAGGTAAATTAGAAGAGGACAAGGGAAAGATCAGCATGTATTGAGCAAAAAATCAAAGAAGAGGGAAAAACAAAAACCTGCCATTGTTTGGCCAAAGTGTTTCTTCTTGATTAAATCATCCATCAAACATTTCAACCGTAACTTGAACAACCGCGTCAAAATATCTGGCCTGTCTTCAATTTTCTGAGCAGGAATCATCGACAATGCTTTTTCAACTTCAATCCATTTTGGGTTACAGGTGAATGTGATAAATAAATCAGGTTGGCCAAATTTCCTGCAAATAGCCATGGCGTCTTGGTAATTTTGGAATAGATATCGAGGGCCAGACACAAAGCTTGATGGCAATATTATACGTTTGCCAATTGCATGGCTATCCACATCACCTCTTGTGACAGCTTCTTGAACTCCTTGATAGATTTCAGACCTCAATTGTCTTTGATTGTCTCGAATCCATTGCAAGCGCATCCGTTCAATACAAAGAAAAGCATCAACGACAAATTGTTGGAAAAGTCGTCCTCCTCTAACAAGAGTATGACCTGTTGACATGCGTTGCTGAATGAGATATCTATAGTATTCCATCATGGTGATACAATCTCGTTCCTTATTGCCTTTGCGGTTAGAATTTCTATATTTAATTCCTAATTGGAATCCTTTGTCACCAAAAGGAAAGAGGATCGGATATTGCATCGCCATAAAAAAAGGGTGAAGTTCACTAATGCGTTTCAAGCCATCAGATCTATGATCAATAACAATATCACGATCATCTTGAGGTCCTCATCTTCACCCACAAGCAAACCAGCAACTTCCATGCTTGATGGCCTATCATATTGTCGATCATCACGATCTCTTGATCCAATCAAGCGAAGTCGAATAGGGGCATAACTATCTTCAGCAAATCGATCTCTAGCCATTCTGAAGATCTTAACAATTGAATTAATTTCATCAAACATGTGCATGAAATCTCTTACAATATCAGCATCAAGATCAACAGTAGAATCAGAGGCTTGGAAAGGCCTTAATCTATTTGCAACTTCATTTTGAGTATCACATATATATAGTTGTGCAAATTTGGGAGCTTGTCCAATTGGCGGTAATAGAGATCCCATACGATGATGGACTTGACCACCTATTTTGAAAACATAAGGTCCACGGCGGGCATTGATAGAAGAATCAATTTTGCCTCCAATGGAAGTAAATTGGAACATTGAATTGTAACTCCTGATATTTTCCCTGAACTTTTTTGATTTTCGACCTCCTCTATAATCCAGTAAACTATCAAGAAATGGAGGAGTGAATTGAGTTGTAGGCAAAGCAATCGTTCCTTCTTTGCAGCACAAGGTGAACACAGGGGGTGATCTATTATGACACCTTATTAACCTCTCTTCGTACCACATCTTAGCACAGCAGTAGGGACACTCATAGTCTAAGCCGCCCAAATCAAGAGGCTCAAAATATTTTCCTAGAAAAAAAAAGGAAGAAAGGAATAGATGTAAAAAGAAAGCAAGCAATATTGTAAGAGGACATATCAATAATTGAACTGATAACTTCATGAAAGAACAATGGAAGCAGAATGATTGCTAAAAAAAATGCAAATGTTGCATGATTGTTAGTTAAAGTAGATGAATGATGTATCTGAGAAGATCTCTACTATAACAAAGAGGACAGCATACATCAGGTTAGAAATATATAATAGCAAGCAAGATAAGGAAAAATGAAACAAAAGTAAATGAGGAATAAGAAATATGACAAGTGATATAAAAGAGAATATGCAAAAATCTCACGATTGGTGACCGGTATAGACGTCTGAGATATTTGAGAACTGCCTAAATGAAACAAAGAAGGGAGCATGTATTAGATCAACAACATATAAAAGCAAGGCAGATAGGTAAACAAAGAGATGCAAAATAAAGAAATGATTTGAGATAATATAGATATAAGAAAAAAACAAACTGCAAGCACAGTAAATTATCAAAAAAGAAAGGTGTAGGATTCTCACAATTGTTAGCTTGAAGAGATGACGAAGGTATTTGAGAAGCATCTGAATGAAACAACAGGATAACATGCATCAGACCAACTATGTACAGTAAACTAAGATAGGTAAATAAAGAAGTAGAAAATGGAAAAAAAAAAGAAAGCAAGCATCGTAGATTAAAAAAAAAAACAGAATCACTTGGGCAAAACCAAGAAAATAAGTCTTACCAAATGAAGAACCAAGTGATGCATCAACATGGAAAGTCCCCTGAGTATGTGAAAGCGGGAGAGACACATCTCTACCATTAGTTGTATACTGCCTATTAAAATCAAATGAATTACTACTGGAGCCAACAACATAGAAAGGAGGAGTGACATCAAAAGCTGATAAGAATGTATCGCAAGGACCAATGACTTGCTTTGGAAAGGGCCAGAAATTGTTTCCAAATTACCATCAACATTCACTCTTGAAAAAACAGAGATCAAATTTATTTTATTGCATGGATTAAAGTTGACAGGATCAATTTGCACCCGACTTAAACATTCATAGGAATCATGGCAGAAATCCATTTGATCAGCTCCATTGCTATTAGACAATCTAGCTGCATTCTCCGCAAAAATTAGATGCTGATTTGTAAGAACTTCTGTTGACCGAGACGATTGCTGTTCAGATGCATCTGTACATGGACGAGTAGCTAGATTTTTTTTACAATAGCTAAAGAGTAACCAAATAAATATTTTTGCGGGAAAATGCATTTATGCCGGAGCAATGCATGCTTTGAAGTTGAGTGGAAAGTTTATCCAGAATTAAAGGAAAGGGGGAAAATATGTTCTTACCACACAATTGGTGTGATTCCAAACTCAGATGCGGAGGAGCTAAAAAATAGGGATACAGAGAAAAGGATGAAGAAGGACAAGTTAAAATAAGGAAGTGAGGAAATATAACACACAAGGGGAAAATGAAACAAAAAACAGGGAATTTGCTAAAATCAAACAAACAATGGCATTACCTGCAAGGATACTTGAAGTAGAACTAAAAGTCAATTTAGGTGACTGTGGGTGAGTAAGGAATTTAGGTTGAGATCCAAGCTCAGAGGGAGGCAAAAAATTGCCAAAACTTTGATCAGAAGCTAGGCAAGTGGTAGCAACTTGCGGTACAGAACTGAGTGGCTGTGCTTGGGAGCAACTGACAAGATCTTGACCATGGGTTCCTTCACTGGTATCAACAAAAACAGTGTGCATAGACGAGCAAGCATCAAGATTGATTTCATTTTGAGTACACTTGGCTTTCTGACTTTTGAGAAACAATTTCCGTTTCAACCTATTAAATTTACTTGATCCTTGATCTAGCATACAAAATGCATAAAAATCAGAAGACTAGGGAAAAAGGTTTAAATAAACAACTCATTTATTAACATAGAAGAAACAATGCTATCACCTCCAAGGATGGCCATGAGAGTTGTAGCAACAGGTTGAGTTGTTTGACCATGAACACAATATTCAGGTTGGCATTCAACACCAGAGCAAGATAGAATACCAACAAAATGGCAATCAGAAGAAAAACAACTGCTAGGAATTTTAGGTTCTGGACCAACCATCAGCATCTGTGCACAATTGACAAGATTTTGAGCATGCATTTGTTCAACAGGATGAGCAAAATCAGGACAAGCAGACGAGGAAGCATCAAGATCGATTTCATTTTTCCTACGCTTTGCTCTTTGATTTTTAAGATACAATCTCCGTTTGAGCCTATTAAATTTTGTCGAACCTTGATCTAGACCACAAAAGTCAAGGGGGCAAGCAAGATCATCTGCAAAATTAAAGTAGCCAGCAAAAACACTTAATATTTGCAAAAGCAAGCCAAGGAAGAAAAATGATTTATAATCACAAAAAAATCAAAAAAAGAAAATGGAATATATAGTTAAAAAAGAAAAAAAGAAAATTCCTAGCATAAATTGACAAACAGTATAGGAAGGAATTATGGGAAATAAACAAGTAGATAAATAGCCTATGCAAAAGAGTGAGAACAAAAGCAAAAACCCATGATAATTTCTACATTGTGTCAACAGACTGGAAGAAACAATTTCCATTTCAACCTATTAAATTTACTTGATTCTTGATCTAGCATATAAAGTGCTTAAAAATCAGAAGACTAGCGAAAAATGTTTAAATAAACAGGTTGTTAACACAGGATAAACAATCGTATTACCTCCAAGGATGGCTATAAGAGTAGCAGGAATAGGTTGAGTTGTTTGACCATGAACAGGACATTTACGTTGGCATTCAATGCCAGAGCAAGACAAAATACCACCAAAACTGGCATCAGAAACCAAATAGCTACCAAGAATTTCAAGTTTTGGACCAAACATCAGCATCTGTGCATGATTGACAAGATTTTGAACATGCATTTGTTCAACAGGATGAACAAAATCAGGACAAGTAGATGAGGAAGCATCAAGATTGATTTCATTTTTCTTATGCTTTGCTCTTTGATTTTTCAGATACAATCTTCGTTTCAGCCTATTGAATTTTGTCGAACTTTGGTCTAGACCACAAAAGCGAAGGGGGCGAGCAAGATCATCTACAAATTTAGAGCAGCCAACAAAACACTGAATCTTAGCAAAAGCATAATGAGGGAGAAAATGACTTTATAATCATAAAGAATTAAAAAAAATGACTTTATCATCTACAAAGTTAGAGTAGCCAGCCAAACACTTACCTTTGCTTGCTTTTCTATGTGTCATTGTCAAATACCTTGCACACCAAAAACAGGATGCAGAAGTGAGATAGAAAACAAAATTAAGCAATAGGGAGAAAAGTTGAGAAGGCAAATTGATTTGGACAGAAGAATGACATTGTTCGCCATGGACAGCACTTAATGAGGGTGTAGCAAAGCATCACAGGTAAAAATAGAAGTAAGATGCAAACAAATAAGGAATAAAGGTGTCTTAAGAAGAAAAGAAATGATATTGCTAGGGCAGCAAGACAATTCAACCAAGCAAAGCATGACGCAAATCACAACCAAGAAAAAACAAAGCCAATAAACAAACAAACAAACAAATAGGAAAATTAAAACAGAACCAAGCAGGACAAGAAAATTCACATGTGATGAAAAAGAAAGCAAAACTTGAGAAATTAGAATCGTAAATTCAGTTTGCATGCACGGACAAAATCATGATTAGGGGAAAAAGTACAAAAGAGGCAGATTGAGTAGGTAAAATGCCAATGAAGGAAAGGGGAAAAAAGACCAAAGAAATCAGGAATGAAAAAGTAAAAAAAAAAAAAAAGCAAAACGCATGCAAGAACACCAATTGCAAAGACAAACAGCAAGAGAGGAGATAGCAAGGAACAAAGCATCCAGAAGAGAATGTGCATATATGACAAAACCAAGAGTAAGAAGCAATTGGAAATAAGCAAGAACAATACAAAGAACCAACAAGCACAAAGCACAAGTACATAAGAAATTTAAGCTCAAAAGTAGCCAAAGGGTATGTGAGCATACAGCAAAAAAGGAGAGCACATTCTAACTTGAAAGGTCACAAAAACATACATACGTAAGGAGTGCAACAATAACCAGGCATGATAGAAAACATCAGAAGCAACAGATACAAACAAACCTGAATAGCAAATGCAAGTAAAAAGACAGGCACGTGCTAAAGATCCTGAAAACATCGAGACAGATGAAAGAAAGATAAATCCAAAGAACACCATGGTAGGAAATGAAAGTAAGCAAACAAAAACAATAAGACAATGAGTGCGAGGCACATGCTCAAGGTAAAATGAACACCATAGAAACAACTAAAGAAAGCGAAAAAAGTGCTAGAGAAGGAAGATAAAAACCATCAAAGTACAGTCAAACCTTCAAAGCAACAAAGAATACATAAGTAATGAAAGCAAGAGCAGGCAAAGTATAAAAAGCAATATAAGGAGCAAGGGAAAAAAAAAGAAAATCAAACCTCAGAAACAACCGTAAGAGAAGGATCAAATATGACAAGTAGAACCTGCAAAAGCAAGGAAGATTAAATGTATGAAACAGGGAGGGAAAAAAGGAGAGAAACACAAATGAGAAGGCCAAAAAATAAAAACGCACGTCAGAAGCATTGGACGCAATGATAACATGACAAACTCAAAAACCAACAAAAGAAAGAAAAGGGAAAAACAACAATACTAATCTTAAATGAGAGACCAGATGCTAGAGAAATACTTAAATGATAGATTAGTCCCAAAATTAACCGAAAGCACAGACATTAAATACTCATCAAGGCAAAGGAAATTAAAAAAAAAACTATAAAGAGACAATCGAAAAAGAATACAATGCCAAACCCAAAAACCAAAAAAAAAAAAGAAATGGGCAAAAACAACAATCAAATGACGACAAGGAAATCATTCGACAAAGAGATAAAGAGGCAAAGCAAAAAAAGAAAAAAACTTCTAAGTTTACGCAAGAAATTCAAGCAAAAAAGCACAAGCAGAGAAAAAAGATGCAAAGCCACGCACCAGTCAAGGACCAAACCTTGTTAACACCAGTAATCACAAGTTGCACAACCAAGCTTGGAAAGGCAGCCGAGAGCTGCAGTTGAGAGCCCGAACAAACGAATAGAACAGATGGCAAGAGCAAACAACCAGCAAGGAAAGAAGACGAAAGACCACAAACAAAAATAATAAAAGAAGACGAATAACAAAAATTAGGAAAAGCAAGTAAGAAGAGAGATTTTTTTTCGAGATGGAGGCTGACACAACAAGTTGGGGATTGTACAGTTGAGCCATGATGAGCCCAGTTTGGAGAAGGAAAATGGCGGCAAGAAAATAAAGCTCCAACAGACATGAGAAATCGTGAAATAGTGCATCCACCTAAAAGGCACAGAACCATCTATGCAGAAACGACTCTCATAATAGCAAATATAATGAAAGCAAGAAAAGCTGGGGAGAAAACGAAAGCTAAATTTTTGGAGTAATTATGGCTATTTATTGGAAGAAAAAAGTGTCTGGGAAAAGAAATGATAGAGGACAAAAAAAATTAATATAAGCCATGTAAAACAAAGAGAGAAAGGGACCCACAATCCATTAATACCACATCTTAAAAATTTTTTCCAACAAAATTTATCTTTTTTTGTCCAACAAAGAAAACAAAACGTGGCCTGAAAAAATTTTTGGAGTAATTATGGCAATTTATTGAGAAGAAGAAAGTGTCTAGAAAAAGAAATTATAGAGGACAAAAAAAATTAATGCAAGCCATGTAAAATAAAGAGAGAGGGATCCACAATCCACTAATATCACATCTTACAAAAAAAAATTTTTGTCCAACAAATAAAACGTCTGTTTTATTCAATTCCCATGTAAAAAAAAAAAAAAAACAAAACGTGGCCTCACAATAGAGCAAGAAAGGCACAAGTTTTGGAGAAGAAAATGCAATGTGTTCAGTGGAGAAAAGAGAATCGTGGCTCACCAAAGGGAAGCTATCGACGTGGGCTCACGAGGGGGCTAGAAATGCACCACTTTTAATTGTATTAATTGTATTAATAATTTAAGCGCAGCTAGCGGGCCCATTAGCAAAAGCAAAAAGAGGGAAGCAAAACAAAAAAAAAAGCAAGAAAAGCAGATACGTGTCGAACGAAAGAACGCAGAACGCGTTCAACGAAGTAGCAAAAATCGTGGCTCTTTGAGAGGTCAGGAATCCTTCGGATTTTTATATATAAGACTAGATATAAGCCCGCGCGATGCTGCGGGTCTATTTTTATTTTGCAATTTTTAAAGTTAATTAAGTTGATTATTAAATAAGAGTTATTAGACATAAGAAATATTTATTTCCTTCATAATGTTTAGTACAAAAAAGAAACATGTTTACTAAGGAAAGATTTATAAAAGAAACGTGTTTACTAATGATAGAGTTTATATATCAAACAATATATCCAAAAATAATTTTTTGAAAAATTTAGATTAGCTTGGATTAAAAAAATACTCAATACTTAAGTTAAATAGTATGACAAACAGATTATTTGTGTTAGAAACAAACAAATTAAGATAATAATACAACAACAATAAAAACTAAAGCATTAATATATATATATTTATATACGGCATAATGGTTCAGACAATTTAAAAAAGAAGTAGGAAAAATTAGGTAAGAATGTTTTGTTCATATTATTAATTATGTGTAAGGTTTTAAACTCATCTGTAAACATTTTTATTTTAAGAATAACTAATTGAATTATTTATATTTACTCCAAAGTATAATATGTAAAGTAAAAGTATTTTTCCTAGAAAAGTTAGAGAAAAAAAACTCTTTCATATAATAATTTTTATTCAAAAGTAAAATTTGAAAAATACATAATTTATATGTATTTGAAGTATTATTTATTTTTAAATATTTGCCATGTGTCGGTTAAATAATATATTTGAATATTGTTTTTATATTTTTAAAATTATTATCATTATTAATAACTATAAAAAATGTTTTAAAAAATTTATTATGAGGCGAGAGAAGAACCTATTATTGTGATTTGAGATTGATTTTATATAGCTAGTATATTTTTTGTGTTTAGTAAGTTTACATCTGCTAGTGGAGATATAATTTTAAAAAATAGATTTAGAGAAATTAGATCTAAACTTTTTTAATTAAAAATATCTAAATCAATTAGTGTTTGTGTTGTTTGATTTTTTTTCCTTGATTAAAAATCAACTCAAAGATAAATGAATTTTTTTATTTTATTTTGAATTTTTTTAATTTATGCGCCAAATCATATTATTGCTAGAGAAAAAAATTGAAGATTTAAAAATAGATTAAAAGGCATAACAAAAAAATTCAAAAATAAATAAAATTAAAGAACTTAACTAAAAAATGAAAACTTAAAAATAAATTAGAGGGCATAATAAAAAAATATTAAAAAAACAGAAATAAAATGCTAAATCAATTGAGACACGACACATGGCTCGTATGGGAGATAAAACATTGAATGGTATGGGTTAGAAAAGTGAAAGAAAATGAGTGAATGACAGAACCAATGTGAAGCTGGACGTGGAGCAAAAAAAGGTGATTTTTATATAATTTAAATAATATTAAAAATTATTAACTTAATTAATTTTTAAAATGTTTTAACATATATATTTAATATTAAAATATTTTTATTTTATTAATTATCAACATTAAATATATAGAAATTAATGATCTACAAAATATATACTATAAATGCATTTGTAAATGTAATCTATCGTTAAAAAAAATATACTGTATATGCATTTGAAGAATTATTTAATTATTGAGTATTTGTTAATTGTTATGTGTTAGTTAAACAATATTTTTGGAGATTGATTTTATATTTTTAAAATTTATTATCATTGTTGATAAATATTAAAATAAATATATAAAAATTTATTATTTGAACCAATAATTTTTTATGAAAATAAATATATAAAATTTAAAGATCAATTTTTTATGTTGTTTATTTTTTTCTCTATTAAAAATAAATTTTACATATAAATGACTTTTTTTTGTCCTTTAAATTTATGAAAAAAAAACAAATAAAAAAGGTTGAAAAACCAAAAAGGGAAAAAACTGAAAAAAAAAAAAGAAAAGCTAAAAGCTTGACATGTGGAGGGTTTGGAGACAAAAATATATATAGGTATAGATTATGTTGAAAAGGAATCAACAGTCAAGGCATATGCCGCATGTCTAAACTTTTGTTTTATTGATAGATAAGGAACTGTTCGGATTGGTCCAAATAAGTTTACGATGGATTTAACCAATTTACAGAAATTATTTTTCTGTATTCTTTCAATAGATTAGAGACACTCAAGAAAAGAATAAATTTTTTTGTTACTTGAACCAACATTCTTTAGTTGTTTTAACCTTTTTTAATAAAGTCGATCTGTTCATGTAACACGAGAATAAAAGATTAAATATCTATCTAGTTACATTCGGAAGTCATCCCTTGCTTCAGGATCTGAAAAATGATTGACGTGTTTTTCACACCGTCTCTCAAACTGGCTCACCGGCAATCATGGGCTCCACTCATATCCGTTTGGTAGAAAATAAAAAGAAAAACGTTTTTAGTCTAATGGTTACAGTATCATTTGATTTCTTCAACCAAAAAAAAAAAGTATCATTTGATTTTGTCTTTTGCAATATTTTAGATTTTAGTTTAAGGGAAAGTTCCAAATCCTTATCTCTTTCATCCATTTATTGTTTATTGATTTTAAATTTAATACTTAACATGATATTCAAATCCAAATTTTATATATTCTATAATTTCAATTAGAATTGAGAAAAAAAATCGATAAAATCGAAAAACCGACTCGAACTGGGGATTTCGGATTGGTTCGATTCGAATAATGAACAAATTCGGTTCGGATTCGGATCTTGACATCATTGAACCGAATAAAATTGGATTCGGATACGGATAATACCCCGAATACTTTGTTATTTAGTATTTTGTAATTTTTACTATTTAAATTAAAATCTCAAGTTTTATATTTAATTAAAAATCTTAAGGAAAAATTGAAATAAAGTCTAAAAGTGCTTAAATGCCCTAAAAAAATTGAAATAAAATTTAAAATTACATAAACAAAAAATCGAATGACCGATCCGATCCGATCCGCATAAATTCGGATCGGATATTTTTCTATTCGGATCGGATACGGATCACCAAATAAAAAAAACCTCTTAGTTAGGATCGGATCGAATTTTTGCAAAAATTCGATCCGATCCGACCCGTTATCAACTCTAATTTAAATTGATTATATCTTTCAAATTTGTCACAAATAAATGTACGTTAAAGTGATGGTATCCATGTGTAATAAATATTGAATTTCTATATTTTAATATTCAAGTTGAATTTGATTTTAAGACTAACACTTAACGGAATATTCGAGAGAGATATCATACTTAATATCCGTTCATACTTAATATCTTATATATAAAGATCTATGGAAAGGTTCCTGCGGCCACGTTGCCCGGCTTTCATTTTCCCGTTTTGCCCTCGGTTGGTTTTGACCCTTGCTTTGGTCCTGCCTGTAATTCTTATCATTTGGTTGGACTTTTTTGTGATAACCGTGAATTTCATACCAATGGAAGTAAATTAAATATCGAGAATTAAGAAGGTCAAGAAATCATGAGGGTTAAATGGATAATATGGATTGGGATTTTAAGAATTTCAAATTTGATGATGATCTAAAGGATTTAATGTTCTACATTGAATACCTTGTAAGAAACATCATGACCAATCAGTATTGTTTTGATCATAGCTCATGATCGGAGAATCCAAATAATAAATCGTAAAATCCATTGGAAAGATAACTCGAATATCTTTTCAATCCTGTATGGTTCATAATTTTATTCATTGTGGATTGATATAGGTGAATTTTAAATATCAGTCATAGGTGCAGTAAAATAAGAAGGGAAGTGAGTTAACGTGTGGAAAAATAAATGGAGGAGTTATCTTTGACATACATTAATGAATTAATAAAGTAAATCAAGTATTTTAAGAGGTTATATGGGAGCAATGGAATTCAATTGTTGTTAAGGAATAAGAATTTAATTAAGAAAACAATCTGGCTCTCATTTAAGTTATTACTTGAAATTTAGTCATGAAATGTAAACGTTTCTCATTAGTATAAATTTAGTCATAATTTAAGAATTTGAAATTTAATAGTGGGAAATGTATAAACCATTAAAGTGTAAATAATATATATATAAATATTATAATATATTAAATGGCTTCATGAAGAAGCTAATTGTTACACCTACCCCCACTATCTTGGCCTTCTACACGTTTGGAGCAGAGGAGTCAGTGGGGTTAGCAATTGATTGAGGATTTTGGAGACTAAACCGACAAGGATTGAAGGAAAGAGAGAGGCATTAACCCACCCTCATAAAACCTCACGTGGCTAACCATTATCAGCCCTAAACCTTGTTGGTAGTTGTTATTGAAGTGCCATTATAAACTGAAACAGGTAAGGTGTGAAGGGCAGAAAAATAATTAGGAAATGACAGCCACAAAATGAGAGATACGAAAAGAGTTTTAGGTGCTGGAGCTGGTGATAATTTCAGGAAAATTGAAGGGGCTGATCGAGTAAGAGGAAGACGAGAGAAGAAAGAGCAAAAGGGTTAAGCATTTGGGCTGTGAGAAGGACGCCCCTTTGCTGGAAAGTGGAGCAGAAATCGATTAGCAAGGGGGGCTGGAAACCGTGATAATGGGGAAAAAAAAAAAAAGAAAAGAGAGGGGAAGGAAGAGGGGAAATAGAGCAGACTATACCTGCTGTGTAAGCTTTCCCCTCCATTGTTTTCGAGAGCAAGGCTTTTGAATGAAATCTGTGGTATTTGGGGTGTCGAAAATTTCTATTTTGGGCGCTGACTGGGGCGGAATTTACTGTTGGAATTAGGGGCATTTTGGACGGGAAAACTTGGCATTTTAAAGCTGATCGGGGTGCCTTAAACAGGGGAGATAATGTGGCTTTTATAGGCTGAACCGAACTGAGTTGAAAAAAAAAAAAAAAGGGCTTAGAACAGAGGTGACTTAAGGGGTCGGAACATGTGGCTTATTGGCCAGAATAGGGGAGGAAAGATTGAAATAAGGAAAGCTGTTCTAGTAGAGATAAAAGGAGTTAAGGTTCAGTCAACATGGATTCAAGAGGTAAGAGTGTTTTTCTTGGCTTGAATAAAATACATGTCATATATTTAAAGTATATTAAATGTGATTATGGTATCAAATTGTAAGAGATCTTCATAGAAGGAATGATAGAAATTTTTATACAAATATTGACTCAGGGGTAAGAAACATACATGTTGGTATATTAACCTTGAATTGTGATGTTGAGATGAATTATGTAGTGTCGTTGAAATGAATAGTGAGAAGACTTAGTAAATTGAATTAGCATTCTTAGAGATTCAAAGTAAGGCCAATTTAATTTGGTTAAGTAAAATAATTAGATAAACATATTGATGATATGAGGTCCTGAGAGAGACATTAAATATGGATTGGTAGTGAATTGTAGGAAAATACAAAAGAAAAAGATTTCCAAATTATGTCTAAAGTGGAAGTAAGAGTAAGACTCTATGTTTTGGTTTAAACTTAATGTATATGATATAAGGGTTTTTATGTACCTATGTTTGTTAAAGTATGATAAATGCTATTTGGATATGGTGATTTTAGGGAGAAAAAGACATCAAGGAAAAGGAATTTCTAAAGAAAAAGGGGAGGATTTCCAAGGTTTACGTCGGAGCCTTGAGTAATATTGGCAAAGAGTTTGAGTTGAAGGCTTTCGAAGAGGGAAACTTTCAAGGGGCAAAGAATTTAACAATTTGCTAAAGTACACGAGAACAGTATTGCCAAGCATTAAACTTGGCATAACGAGGTAAGGGAATTTACGGTAAACGTTTATTAGTCTGCTATGTTGTGTATGTCCAAAATTCTGTCATTTAATACTTATTGATTTGAAATGCATTCTTGGTTGAATTTCATATGTATTGAACTGAGTTGAAGTACAAATGGTTTTGAATTTGAACTGTGTTGAATTTGTGGATAAAAATATTGTTGGTTGGCGTTTTATGCAGGTTGTTTGTTGTGGATTATGATGCTGGGTAGTGTCCTACCTATGCCGTCATAATGCCGAAATTTCGTTAGAAATTATTAAATAGATTTTTGGCATCGATTTAAATTCTATAATGTATTTAAAACCTCATATACCTCAAGCACCATTACTAGTGATCGAGATACTGTCTTTTTAAAATATGTTTTGTACAATGAGGTTATCAAAACGTGAGGGTTTAATACGAATTGTGCCTCCCATACTCAAGATACATTGTAAAAGCATTCTTGCATGAATTTTGGCATAAGAGACAAGGGATGCTTGGAAGTTGCCTGTGTGGCACTTAACTCGCCTGTGTGGTGTAGATGAGCCTGTATGGCACCCGCCTGTGTGGCGTTTAAATTATGCCTATGTGGCATTTAGTAAGCCTGTGTGGCAATTAACGTAAAATATCCTGGATTGCTTTGTGATCTTCCAGGTCCTGGATTGCTTTGTGATCTTCCAGGTGTCCGACAAATAGTCGTGACTTGTACCTCAGCTACTAGATGATCACTGGTGCTGGGATGATTCATGATCATGGATAGAATCTTGGTTCGGAACGGTAACCACTGCTAGCTACAGTGGACGCTTTCATAGAAAGCTTTTGGTTATTTCCAAAGATCCCGGTTATATTACGGTACCTTATTAAAGAAATCCTGTCTCTTGGAAATATTTTGATTGTGTGTTTCGATTTTATAAATGCGTGAGTGCAAGTGTTTTTATAGCTTATAGAACAACGATTTGTCAACTTGCATTTTTCCGTAAGACACACTTAAGCATGAGTTTTGATGCACTTATTCACGCATACACATACACAAACATAGTAGAACATCTAATATCACTTAGCGTATGTTTTCTTACTGGGCTTTCCCCAAAGCTCACCCCCCTCCACCTCAGATTATTTCAGGTAGACTCGGCACGAGCGTGGTGCATCGAGAGTCTTTTTGTCGAGCCGCAGAAAGCTATAAATTGAGCCGAGGTATAATCTTTTGTTCTTTTGTTTATATCCCAGACTAAATTCTTTTGTGTACACAGTGTATAGGAGTCGGGATGTAAGTACTAGGTGATATCGAGTCTGTAAACACAGTGTGATCGTAATTAAGTTGTAATCTCGATATGTTTATATATTGAATCACATGGATGTCTAGTATTTTAGAAGTTACATGGAGATTTGAAATTTCTATAGGTTGAGACAATGATGTACATTAGTATGGGGATGGATACTAGACTAAAATAGGGGTGGAGATTTTCAGTTTCGTTTTCGACATGTCTTACGAGAAGACTATAATGGGACCTTAGACAACTAGTCTTAAACAAATATAAGAGTAGAACTACTCATTAGGTATTTAGCTACACTGAGCGAGAGACAAACATAGGAAGTGAAAGAAAAAAGTTAGCCCGAAAAATCCGGCTTCCGAGGGCGTTACAGAATGGTATCAGAGCATAGTTTGTCTAGTCTCGTATTAGTGTAGGTCGGTTAGAATTGGACTTACATCCCAAATCACTGTGTATTGTGTGGATATAAACTGCGAATAACATTTGGAAGCATAATGAGATGCTTGTATTGGTATTGGAAAACTTGAGCTAAGATAAGCGGCACTAATGGACCGTTGTCTGCACCTCCAAACTCATTTACAAGATAGGATAATTTCCAATACCGCTTGATCAACCTAAAGCGTGAAATTAACGCTCTTAATGCCTTATTTAATTGGCATCTTGGTCACAACTTCCAACTACGACCACTTTGATTACCACAACCTTTTTCTTTTGAATGCTCCTCAGCCTTAGGCTTTCTAACAGCTGCAAGCTGTATCCTAGCCACGAGCCAAGGCTGCGGCTAACCAAAGGCAAAGTGAAGGATAAGGAGTTAAGAAAAGAAAGCTTATTTAGGATAAGGCCTAAGAAGGAGGAAGAAAGTTGGAATGCCACAACTTAAGAGTTTTGAGCCTTCTACCGCATCGGGATTTAAACCCCGCCCATGTTGTGGTAAATACCATGGGACTAAGCCCTACTACTAGAAGGCAGGCACTTATTTGGAAAGATGAACTCCTGATTTTTTTTATAATGATGCCTTGCACTAATTAAATTCTTGTTCTATGTATCCGCCCCCATCATCTCTAAATGCTAGAAGGATTAAACTTAGAGTCTGAACCTTTAAATTATCTCGGGCAAGTTAACACTCCCTTAACAGAATTATAGATGATAAATTCGGTGTTACGTGCTTGTAAAGAAAAAGGTAGGATATAAGGACTCTCCTAACTTCCCTTTAATAGAGTTGAAATTCAATATGACACACTATAGAAAGTGAATCTTGAAAAAATAATTTTGGAGACTCTGTGGACATGACAAAAAGATGTCAAAGTAATCAAAAAAAAAAAAAAAACTACAAGGCTTTTCAAACTCCTCATGAGTAGAGTCGAAGTGGAACACAACACATTATAGAATAAGAAATTTTGAATAAAAATTGAGGATTGTTAGGGCACATCGTGTAAAATGACCATTGATATGGAAATTAGAATTTAATGGGTTAATGATTTGAAGTATCTTAACATGACAATGATCTCAGCTTAGTTGATGGGTTTCGATCTATAAGATGATGTATGGTCGAAATGTGCAAACTCACGAGATATGTCTAATTTGTCAACTTTTCGAATATTAAGTCTTGAGGTTAATATGAAGTAAGTTTGATCTTTACATAAATGATGATTTAGTACATGGTACTATTCGATTTGTGAGACTAGGCAACTAATTGTTGATCGAACACCACTTTATGTTTCAAGGTTATTCGAGGCATTTTGGATTATCCCGTATACTACGTTGGGATAATTGCTGGTTTTATCTAATCAATGGAATCGACTTTGTTAGCTTATGGCCATTCGTAGTAGACTTGCGGCCTTTAATATCTCTACATATCCAGAGGCTATTAGACGAACTCAACCGGTAGAGTAAGATTTTGAACTCTCACAGGCTGAATATGAATCCAAGGGAAAGAGTAAAGGGAAGAGGCTTGAGATTGGGAAGTCTAAGTAGTGTGATACTTCTTTTAAAAGGCAAAAGTTTATAGAACCTCAACAACAGATGACTAGACCCACTCATCCTCGTAATACAGCACCCATATGACCTTGTAACAGATGCAATAAATTCCATGGGTTTAAACCTTGCCATTGGGGGACATGAGCTTGTTTTAAGTATAGGAAGCAAGGACAAATGGTAAGAGATTGCCCAAAATTGAAGGCTTTAAAGAAAGAGACAGAAGGACCATTGATAAAAGCAAGAAACCATAGGTAATGGGGAATCTTTGCGCTGGAGATCAGGAGGCAGCTTATGCTTCCACCAAAGTAATTAAAGGACACTGAGTAAAGAGCCTAAGCATCTAGGATATTTGTTACATGTTACTACTTTGTGAAAGAATCATAGATGATTGACATTGTGTACAAGGACTGTCATGCAAATGTGGGAGATAGGAACCTAGTGGCAGATCTTATATTATTAAATATGCATGACTTTGACGTCATTTTCGGCATGGATTGGTTAGCAACCAATTGTGCTAGCGTCAACTACGAGAGAGCGTAAACTTTTTCCCTACTACAAAATATCATGACGCAGTTTGACGTGGAATGAAGTATAGGTAATATTTCTTTATGAAAGCTAGCAAGCACTCACTGAAGATACGAATAAGGAATGTTCGGAGTCATCTTGAATCTCAACTAGTGGAGGTTTCTCTAACATCTTTCGGATAAATTAAAAAGGATTACCATTAGTGAGAAAGATTAAGATTACTATCGATACCCTTCTTCGTACTTAGTCAATCTCCAAAACTTTGTATAAAATGATATTTTTGGAATATGAGAAGTGGAAGAAACAACAACATGAGTTGTTGGACAAGGGACTTATACGACCCAAGGTGTCTCTATGGGACACTGTGGTGCTCTTTATTAAAAAGAAAGATGGCGGTTTAGGGTAAATATTGGTTATAGATAATTGAATAAAGTCACAATGAAGAGCTACTACATGAATAAGGTTAAGATAGGAATTATTCTCATCAATTTTAAAAGTACTTTGATTGAATTTGGAGGACCAAATTTTCTAAGGTGGGTAGAATGTGATAACCGTGAATTTCATACCAATGGAAGTAAATTAAATATCGAGAATTAAGAAGGTCAAGAAATCATGAGGGTTAAATGGATAATATGGATTGGGATTTAAGAATTTCAAATTTGATGATGATCTAAAGGATTTAATGTTCTACATTGAATACCTTGTAAGAAACATCATGACCAATCAGTATTGTTTTGATCATAGCTCATGATCGGAGAATCCAAATAATAAATCGTAAAATCCATTGAAAGATAACTCGAATATCTTTTCAATCCTGTATGGTTCATAATTTTATTCATTGTGGATTGATATAGGTGAATTTTAAATATCAGTCATAGGTGCAGTAAAATAAGAAGGGAAGTGAGTTAACGTGTGGAAAAATAAATGGAGGAGTTATCTTTGACATACATTAATGAATTAATAAAGTAAATCAAGTATTTTAAGAGGTTATATGGGAGCAATGGAATTCAATTGTTGTTAAGGAATAAGAATTTAATTAAGAAAACAATCTGGCTCTCATTTAAGTTATTACTTGAAATTTAGTCATGAAATGTAAACGTTTCTCATTAGTATAAATTTAGTCATAATTTAAGAATTTGAAATTTAATAGTGGGAAATGTATAAACCATTAAAGTGTAAATAATATATATATATAAATATTATAATATATTAAATGGCTTCATGAAGAAGCTAATTGTTACACCTACCCCCACTATCTTGGCCTTCTACACGTTTGGAGCAGAGGAGTCAGTGGGGTTAGCAATTGATTGAGGATTTTGGAGACTAAACCGACAAGGATTGAAGGAAAGAGAGAGGCAACCCACCCTCATAAAACCTCACGTGGCTAACCATTATCCCCAAACCTTGTTGGTAGTTGTTATTGAAGTGCCATTATAAACTGAAACAGGTAAGGTGTGAAGGGCAGAAAAATAATTAGGAAATGACAGCCACAAAATGAGAGATACGAAAAGAGTTTTAGGTGCTGGAGCTGGTGATAATTTCAGGAAAATTGAAGGGGCTGATCGAGTAAGAGGAAGACGAGAGAAGAAAGAGCAAAAGGGTTAAGCATTTGGGCTGTGAGAAGGACGCCCCTTTGCTGGAAAGTGGAGCAGAAATCGATTAGCAAGGGGGGCTGGAAACCGTGATAATGGGGAAAAAAAAAAAAAAGAAAAGAGAGGGGAAGGAAGAGGGGAAATAGAGCAGACTATACCTGCTGTGTAAGCTTTCCCCTCCATTGTTTTCGAGAGCAAGGCTTTTGAATGAAATCTGTGGTATTTGGGGTGTCGAAAATTTCTATTTTGGGCGCTGACTGGGGCGGAATTTACTGTTGGAATTAGGGGCATTTTGGACGGGAAAACTTGGCATTTTAAAGCTGATCGGGGTGCCTTAAACAGGGGAGATAATGTGGCTTTTATAGGCTGAACCGAACTGAGTTGAAAAAAAAAAAAAAAAAGGGCTTAGAACAGAGGTGACTTAAGGGGTCGGAACATGTGGCTTATTGGCCAGAATAGGGGAGGAAAGATTGAAATAAGGAAAGCTGTTCTAGTAGAGATAAAAGGAGTTAAGGTTCAGTCAACATGGATTCAAGAGGTAAGAGTGTTTTTTCTTGGCTTGAATAAAATACATGTCATATATTTAAAGTATATTAAATGTGATTATGGTATCAAATTGTAAGAGATCTTCATAGAAGGAATGATAGAAATTTTTATACAAATATTGACTCAGGGGTAAGAAACATACATGTTGGTATATTAACCTTGAGTTTGATGTTGAATGAATTATGTAGTGTCGTTGAAATGAATAGTGAGAAGACTTAGTAAATTGAATTAGCATTCTTAGAGATTCAAAGTAAGGCCAATTTAAATTTGGTTAAGTAAAATAATTAGATAAACATATTGATGATATGAGGTCCTGAGAGAGACATTAAATATGGATTGGTAGTGAATTGTAGGAAAATACAAAAGAAAAAGATTTCCAAATTATGTCTAAAGTGGAAGTAAGAGTAAGACTCTATGTTTTGGTTTAAACTTAATGTATATGATATAAGGGTTTTTATGTACCTATGTTTGTTAAAGTATGATAAATGCTATTTGGATATGGTGATTTTAGGGAGAAAAAGACATCAAGGAAAAGGAATTTCTAAAGAAAAAGGGGAGGATTTCCAAGGTTTACGTCGGAGCCTTGAGTAATATTGGCAAAGAGTTTGAGTTGAAGGCTTTCGAAGAGGGAAACTTTCAAGGGGCAAAGAATTTAACAATTTGCTAAAGTACACGAGAACAGTATTGCCAAGCATTAAACTTGGCATAACGAGGTAAGGGAATTTACGGTAAACGTTTATTAGTCTGCTATGTTGTGTATGTCCAAAATTCTGTCATTTAATACTTATTGATTTGAAATGCATTCTTGGTTGAATTTCATATGTATTGAACTGAGTTGAAGTACAAATGGTTTTGAATTTGAACTGTGTTGAATTTGTGGATAAAAATATTGTTGGTTGGCGTTTTATGCAGGTTGTTTGTTGTGGATTATGATGCTGGTAGTGTCCTACCTATGCCGTCATAATGCCGAAATTTCGTTAGAAATTATTAAATAGATTTTTGGCATCGATTTAAATTCTATAATGTATTTAAAACCTCATATACCTCAAGCACCATTACTAGTGATCGAGATACTGTCTTTTTAAAATATGTTTTGTACAATGAGGTTATCAAAACGTGAGGGTTTAATACGAATTGTGCCTCCCATACTCAAGATACATTGTAAAAGCATTCTTGCATGAATTTTGGCATAAGAGACAAGGGATGCTTGGAAGTTGCCTGTGTGGCACTTAACCTCGCCTGTGTGGTGTAGATGAGCCTGTATGGCACCCGCCTGTGTGGCGTTTAAATTATGCCTATGTGGCATTTAGTAAGCCTGTGTGGCAATTAACGTAAAATATCCTGGATTGCTTTGTGATCTTCCAGGTCCTGGATTGCTTTGTGATCTTCCAGGTGTCCGACAAATAGTCGTGACTTGTACCTCAGCTACTAGATGATCACTGGTGCTGGGATGATTCATGATCATGGATAGAATCTTGGTTCGGAACGGTAACCACTGCTAGCTACAGTGGACGCTTTCATAGAAAGCTTTTGGTTATTTCCAAAGATCCCGGTTATATTACGGTACCTTATTAAAGAAATCCTGTCTCTTGGAAATATTTTGATTGTGTGTTTCGATTTTATAAATGCGTGAGTGCAAGTGTTTTTATAGCTTATAGAACAACGATTTGTCAACTTGCATTTTTCCGTAAGACACACTTAAGCATGAGTTTTGATGCACTTATTCACGCATACACATACACAAACATAGTAGAACATCTAATATCACTTAGCGTATGTTTTCTTACTGGGCTTTCCCCAAAGCTCACCCCCCCCACCTCAGATTATTTCAGGTAGACTCGGCACGAGCGTGGTGCATCGAGAGTCTTTTTGTCGAGCCGCAGAAAGCTATAAATTGAGCCGAGGTATAATCTTTTGTTCTTTTGTTTATATCCCAGACTAAATTCTTTTGTGTACACAGTGTATAGGAGTCGGGATGTAAGTACTAGGTGATATCGAGTCTGTAAACACAGTGTGATCGTAATTAAGTTGTAATCTCGATATGTTTATATATTGAATCACATGGATGTCTAGTATTTTAGAAGTTACATGGAGATTTGAAATTTCTATAGGTTGAGACAATGATGTACATTAGTATGGGGATGGATACTAGACTAAAATAGGGGTGGAGATTTTCAGTTTCGTTTTCGACATGTCTTACGAGAAGACTATAATGGGACCTTAGACAACTAGTCTTAAACAAATATAAGAGTAGAACTACTCATTAGGTATTTAGCTACACTGAGCGAGAGACAAACATAGGAAGTGAAAGAAAAAAGTTAGCCCGAAAAATCCGGCTTCCGAGGGCGTTACAGAATGGTATCAGAGCATAGTTTGTCTAGTCTCGTATTAGTGTAGGTCGGTTAGAATTGGACTTACATCCCAAATCACTGTGTATTGTGTGGATATAAACTGCGAATAACATTTGGAAGCATAATGAGATGCTTGTATTGGTATTGGAAAACTTGAGCTAAGATAAGCGGCACTAATGGACCGTTGTCTGCACCTCCAAACTCATTTACAAGATAGGATAATTTCCAATACCGCTTGATCAACCTAAAGCGTGAAATTAACGCTCTTAATGCCTTATTTAATTGGCATCTTGGTCACAACTTCCAACTACGACCACTTTGATTACCACAACCTTTTTCTTTTGAATGCTCCTCAGCCTTAGGCTTTCTAACAGCTGCAAGCTGTATCCTAGCCACGAGCCAAGGCTGCGGCTAACCAAAGGCAAAGTGAAGGATAAGGAGTTAAGAAAAGAAAGCTTATTTAGGATAAGGCCTAAGAAGGAGGAAGAAAGTTGGAATGCCACAACTTAAGAGTTTTGAGCCTTCTACCGCATCGGGATTTAAACCCCGCCCATGTTGTGGTAAATACCATGGGACTAAGCCCTACTACTAGAAGGCAGGCACTTATTTGGAAAGATGAACTCCTGATTTTTTTTATAATGATGCCTTGCACTAATTAAATTCTTGTTCTATGTATCCGCCCCCATCATCTCTAAATGCTAGAAGGATTAAACTTAGAGTCTGAACCTTTAAATTATCTCGGGCAAGTTAACACTCCCTTAACAGAATTATAGATGATAAATTCGGTGTTACGTGCTTGTAAAGAAAAAGGTAGGATATAAGGACTCTCCTAACTTCCCTTTAATAGAGTTGAAATTCAATATGACACACTATAGAAAGTGAATCTTGAAAAAATAATTTTGGAGACTCTGTGGACATGACAAAAAGATGTCAAAGTAATCAAAAAAAAAAAAAAACTACAAGGCTTTTCAAACTCCTCATGAGTAGAGTCGAAGTGGAACACAACACATTATAGAATAAGAAATTTTGAATAAAAATTGAGGATTGTTAGGGCACATCGTGTAAAATGACCATTGATATGGAAATTAGAATTTAATGGGTTAATGATTTGAAGTATCTTAACATGACAATGATCTCAGCTTAGTTGATGGGTTTCGATCTATAAGATGATGTATGGTCGAAATGTGCAAACTCACGAGATATGTCTAATTTGTCAACTTTTCGAATATTAAGTCTTGAGGTTAATATGAAGTAAGTTTGATCTTTACATAAATGATGATTTAGTACATGGTACTATTCGATTTGTGAGACTAGGCAACTAATTGTTGATCGAACACCACTTTATGTTTCAAGGTTATTCGAGGCATTTTGGATTATCCCGTATACTACGTTGGGATAATTGCTGGTTTTATCTAATCAATGGAATCGACTTTGTTAGCTTATGGCCATTCGTAGTAGACTTGCGGCCTTTAATATCTCTACATATCCAGAGGCTATTAGACGAACTCAACCGGAGAGTAAGATTTTGAACTCTCACAGGCTGAATATGAATCCAAGGGAAAGAGTAAAGGGAAGAGGCTTGAGATTGGGAAGTCTAAGTAGTGTGATACTTCTTTTAAAAGGCAAAAGTTTATAGAACCTCAACAACAGATGACTAGACCCACTCATCCTCGTAATACAGCACCCATATGACCTTGTAACAGATGCAATAAATTCCATGGGTTTAAACCTTGCCATTGGGGGACATGAGCTTGTTTTAAGTATAGGAAGCAAGGACAAATGGTAAGAGATTGCCCAAAATTGAAGGCTTTAAAGAAAGAGACAGAAGGACCATTGATAAAAGCAAGAAACCATAGGTAATGGGGAATCTTTGCGCTGGAGATCAGGAGGCAGCTTATGCTTCCACCAAAGTAATTAAAGGACACTGAGTAAAGAGCCTAAGCATCTAGGATATTTGTTACATGTTACTACTTTGTGAAAGAATCATAGATGATTGACATTGTGTACAAGGACTGTCATGCAAATGTGGGAGATAGGAACCTAGTGGCAGATCTTATATTATTAAATATGCATGACTTTGACGTCATTTTCGGCATGGATTGGTTAGCAACCAATTGTGCTAGCGTCAACTACGAGAGAGCGTAACTTTTTCCCTACTACAAAATATCATGACGCAGTTTGACGTGGAATGAAGTATAGGTAATATTTCTTTATGAAAGCTAGCAAGCACTCACTGAAGATACGAATAAGGAATGTTCGGAGTCATCTTGAATCTCAACTAGTGGAGGTTTCTCTAACATCTTTCGGATAAATTAAAAAGGATTACCATTAGTGAGAAAGATTAAGATTACTATCGATACCCTTCTTCGTACTTAGTCAATCTCCAAAACTTTGTATAAAATGATATTTTTGGAATATGAGAAGTGGAAGAAACAACAACATGAGTTGTTGGACAAGGGACTTATACGACCCAAGGTGTCTCTATGGGACACTGTGGTGCTCTTTATTAAAAAGAAAGATGGCGGTTTAGGGTAAATATTGGTTATAGATAATTGAATAAAGTCACAATGAAGAGCTACTACATGAATAAGGTTAAGATAGGAATTATTCTCATCAATTTTAAAAGTACTTTGATTGAATTTGGAGGACCAAATTTTCTAAGGTGGGTAGAATGTGATAACCGTGAATTTCATACCAATGGAAGTAAATTAAATATCGAGAATTAAGAAGGTCAAGAAATCATGAGGGTTAAATGGATAATATGGATTGGGATTTTAAGAATTTCAAATTTGATGATGATCTAAAGGATTTAATGTTCTACATTGAATACCTTGTAAGAAACATCATGACCAATCAGTATTGTTTTGATCATAGCTCATGATCGGAGAATCCAAATAATAAATCGTAAAATCCATTGGAAAGATAACTCGAATATCTTTTCAATCCTGTATGGTTCATAATTTTATTCATTGTGGATTGATATAGGTGAATTTTAAATATCAGTCATAGGTGCAGTAAAATAAGAAGGGAAGTGAGTTAACGTGTGGAAAAATAAATGGAGGAGTTATCTTTGACATACATTAATGAATTAATAAAGTAAATCAAGTATTTTAAGAGGTTATATGGGAGCAATGGAATTCAATTGTTGTTAAGGAATAAGAATTTAATTAAGAAAACAATCTGGCTCTCATTTAAGTTATTACTTGAAATTTAGTCATGAAATGTAAACGTTTCTCATTAGTATAAATTTAGTCATAATTTAAGAATTTGAAATTTAATAGTGGGAAATGTATAAACCATTAAAGTGTAAATAATATATATATATAAATATTATAATATATTAAATGGCTTCATGAAGAAGCTAATTGTTACACCTACCCCCACTATCTTGGCCTTCTACACGTTTGGAGCAGAGGAGTCAGTGGGGTTAGCAATTGATTGAGGATTTTGGAGACTAAACCGACAAGGATTGAAGGAAAGAGAGAGGCATTAACCCACCCTCATAAAACCTCACGTGGCTAACCATTATCAGCCCTAAACCTTGTTGGTAGTTGTTATTGAAGTGCCATTATAAACTGAAACAGGTAAGGTGTGAAGGGCAGAAAAATAATTAGGAAATGACAGCCACAAAATGAGAGATACGAAAAGAGTTTTAGGTGCTGGAGCTGGTGATAATTTCAGGAAAATTGAAGGGGCTGATCGAGTAAGAGGAAGACGAGAGAAGAAAGAGCAAAAGGGTTAAGCATTTGGGCTGTGAGAAGGACGCCCCTTTGCTGGAAAGTGGAGCAGAAATCGATTAGCAAGGGGGGCTGGAAACCGTGATAATGGGGAAAAAAAAAAAAGAGGGGAAGGAAGAGGGGAAATAGAGCAGACTATACCTGCTGTGTAAGCTTTCCCCTCCATTGTTTTCGAGAGCAAGGCTTTTGAATGAAATCTGTGGTATTTGGGGTGTCGAAAATTTCTATTTTGGGCGCTGACTGGGGCGGAATTTACTGTTGGAATTAGGGGCATTTTGGACGGGAAAACTTGGCATTTTAAAGCTGATCGGGGTGCCTTAAACAGGGGAGATAATGTGGCTTTTATAGGCTGAACCGAACTGAGTTGAAAAAAAAAAAAAAAAGGGCTTAGAACAGAGGTGACTTAAGGGGTCGGAACATGTGGCTTATTGGCCAGAATAGGGGAGGAAAGATTGAAATAAGGAAAGCTGTTCTAGTAGAGATAAAAGGAGTTAAGGTTCAGTCAACATGGATTCAAGAGGTAAGAGTGTTTTTCTTGGCTTGAATAAAATACATGTCATATATTTAAAGTATATTAAATGTGATTATGGTATCAAATTGTAAGAGATCTTCATAGAAGGAATGATAGAAATTTTTATACAAATATTGACTCAGGGGTAAGAAACATACATGTTGGTATATTAACCTTGAGTTGTGATGTTGAGATGAATTATGTAGTGTCGTTGAAATGAATAGTGAGAAGACTTAGTAAATTGAATTAGCATTCTTAGAGATTCAAAGTAAGGCCAATTTAATTTGGTTAAGTAAAATAATTAGATAAACATATTGATGATATGAGGTCCTGAGAGAGACATTAAATATGGATTGGTAGTGAATTGTAGGAAAATACAAAAGAAAAAGATTTCCAAATTATGTCTAAAGTGGAAGTAAGAGTAAGACTCTATGTTTTGGTTTAAACTTAATGTATATGATATAAGGGTTTTTATGTACCTATGTTTGTTAAAGTATGATAAATGCTATTTGGATATGGTGATTTTAGGGAGAAAAAGACATCAAGGAAAAGGAATTTCTAAAGAAAAAGGGGAGGATTTCCAAGGTTTACGTCGGAGCCTTGAGTAATATTGGCAAAGAGTTTGAGTTGAAGGCTTTCGAAGAGGGAAACTTTCAAGGGGCAAAGAATTTAACAATTTGCTAAAGTACACGAGAACAGTATTGCCAAGCATTAAACTTGGCATAACGAGGTAAGGGAATTTACGGTAAACGTTTATTAGTCTGCTATGTTGTGTATGTCCAAAATTCTGTCATTTAATACTTATTGATTTGAAATGCATTCTTGGTTGAATTTCATATGTATTGAACTGAGTTGAAGTACAAATGGTTTTGAATTTGAACTGTGTTGAATTTGTGGATAAAAATATTGTTGGTTGGCGTTTTATGCAGGTTGTTTGTTGTGGATTATGATGCTGGGTAGTGTCCTACCTATGCCGTCATAATGCCGAAATTTCGTTAGAAATTATTAAATAGATTTTTGGCATCGATTTAAATTCTATAATGTATTTAAAACCTCATATACCTCAAGCACCATTACTAGTGATCGAGATACTGTCTTTTTAAAATATGTTTTGTACAATGAGGTTATCAAAACGTGAGGGTTTAATACGAATTGTGCCTCCCATACTCAAGATACATTGTAAAAGCATTCTTGCATGAATTTTGGCATAAGAGACAAGGGATGCTTGGAAGTTGCCTGTGTGGCACTTAACTCGCCTGTGTGGTGTAGATGAGCCTGTATGGCACCCGCCTGTGTGGCGTTTAAATTATGCCTATGTGGCATTTAGTAAGCCTGTGTGGCAATTAACGTAAAATATCCTGGATTGCTTTGTGATCTTCCAGGTCCTGGATTGCTTTGTGATCTTCCAGGTGTCCGACAAATAGTCGTGACTTGTACCTCAGCTACTAGATGATCACTGGTGCTGGGATGATTCATGATCATGGATAGAATCTTGGTTCGGAACGGTAACCACTGCTAGCTACAGTGGACGCTTTCATAGAAAGCTTTTGGTTATTTCCAAAGATCCCGGTTATATTACGGTACCTTATTAAAGAAATCCTGTCTCTTGGAAATATTTTGATTGTGTGTTTCGATTTTATAAATGCGTGAGTGCAAGTGTTTTTATAGCTTATAGAACAACGATTTGTCAACTTGCATTTTTCCGTAAGACACACTTAAGCATGAGTTTTGATGCACTTATTCACGCATACACATACACAAACATAGTAGAACATCTAATATCACTTAGCGTATGTTTTCTTACTGGGCTTTCCCCAAAGCTCACCCCCCTCCACCTCAGATTATTTCAGGTAGACTCGGCACGAGCGTGGTGCATCGAGAGTCTTTTTGTCGAGCCGCAGAAAGCTATAAATTGAGCCGAGGTATAATCTTTTGTTCTTTTGTTTATATCCCAGACTAAATTCTTTTGTGTACACAGTGTATAGGAGTCGGGATGTAAGTACTAGGTGATATCGAGTCTGTAAACACAGTGTGATCGTAATTAAGTTGTAATCTCGATATGTTTATATATTGAATCACATGGATGTCTAGTATTTTAGAAGTTACATGGAGATTTGAAATTTCTATAGGTTGAGACAATGATGTACATTAGTATGGGGATGGATACTAGACTAAAATAGGGGTGGAGATTTTCAGTTTCGTTTTCGACATGTCTTACGAGAAGACTATAATGGGACCTTAGACAACTAGTCTTAAACAAATATAAGAGTAGAACTACTCATTAGGTATTTAGCTACACTGAGCGAGAGACAAACATAGGAAGTGAAAGAAAAAAGTTAGCCCGAAAAATCCGGCTTCCGAGGGGGTCCAATGGTTAGTCGTTACTCGACTCTTGAGGAAGTCAAGGGTTCGAGTAGCGGCGGACGCGAATTGGGAATTATTCCCGATAAAACCCTGAGAGGCAGACGGCCCGTGTGTGGCACCTCAGAGGGGACAGTACGGTTGAGTGAGGGGGGCAGACGGCCCTTGTGTGGCACCACCTCACAACAAAACGCGCGTTTTATTGTAACGACCTGGCTTCACCCACCTACGTGGTTCCTCACCAGTCCCACTCAACCGTATTGTCCGCTTTGGCCTGGCTTCACGCACCTACGTCGTTCCTCACCAGCCTCGGTTTTATCGGGAATTAATCCCAATTCGCATCCGCCGCTACTCGAACCCTTGACATCCAAGCGATTCGAGTAACGACTAACCATTGGACCTAGGTCCAATGGTTAGTCGTTACTCGAATCGCTTGGATGTCAAGGGTTCGAGTAGCGGCGGACGCGAATTGGGATTAATTCCCGATAAAACCGTGAGGCTGGTGAGGAACGACGTAGGTGCGTGAAGCCAGGCCAAAGCGGACAATACGGTTGAGTGGGACTGGTGAGGAACCACGTAGGTGGGTGAAGCCAGGTCGTTACATTTTTTGTCTTCTCGCGTGGTACTGTAGGATTAATATTTTTTTAAAGACCATGAATGTCCCCGTAAGGATAACGACACGAAACACAGTCAAGTTTGGATTGGGTTCTTCCATTTTTTTTTATAAGCTAAATAGATTTGATTAAATTATCCAAAAGGATAAGTCTAGCTAGTTTTTGCCAATTTGTACAAGGCATTTCCCTTAACATCGCCTCTGGACTTTGTATCTGATATGGAGAGGAGGCCTCATAAAGACTTGAGTTTGATTTTTTCTGTCATACTTTCAAGTTGGTTGGTCATGGTGAAAATGCCCAAAGGAAAAGCAATTGGGGCTATATATTTTTTTTGGTAAGCAAAAGATTTATTAATATGAGAGAGTGGCCCTGGGATAAGGTGGTCTCCAGGTTTGCCATTACAAACAGACTGCAGATAACATCGAAAAGAAGCCAACGGCTAAAAGAAACAGAGAGACAGCAAACATAAAAAAGGAACAGCAGATCGAAACACAAATAGAAACGTATAGGGAATTAACACCGGGCTATGAAAAATTCAGCTTTGGTTACCCCAGCTTTTGCCAAGGCATCCGCGAAACTATTTGCCTCTCCGAAAACTTTAGAAGAATACTGATCCTTACGACTGAACCAGAGGATCAATTTCGCAGAAAGTGGACCGTAGATTCCATGGACGCTTGGAGGGGTTCTTGCACCTTGAGATAGCAACTTCAGAATCTGACTCTACAATCACAGGCAAGCCATCTACATTCAGTTTGAAGGAGCCTCTTGGAGGTGGGGACCAAATAATCAAACGGACGTGTTTTCTTTGTACGTGGAACAAATCAGAGAATCGGGAATCAGGTATGATGACATGAGGATACTAGAGAAACGGATGTAGTTTAACTAAGTAGATGATATCGTTAATAAAGCAGGTTTTCTTATCGAAAACGGATTCATTTCTCGCTAGCCAGAGGGACTTAAGTGCCGCAGATATTGAAGCAAACCACCATGATTTGAGTGAACGAGGGAAGGCAATATCCAGGTAGCCTTTGATCGGTAACATTCTGTTACTGGCAATAGAGTCTTCCAAAAACTTTGATTATTCCAAACCATAAGAAGCCCGCTTGAAAGACCATCAGATGTTGAAAAACACCAACCAAAATTATTATCTCCCCAAAATCTTGAGATGAGTTGATTAGAAACAGCTTCCAATTTCATTTCTTGAAGAAGGATCATCTCCACCTTATTAACTGCTAGTATCCTTTTCAGAGCGCTGATTTTGGCATTACTATGCAGCCCACGAACATTCCAACAAAGGATTCTCATATTTGACACCCAACAGAAGAAAAGACAGGGAAAACAATAGGCTGGAGTGTTATTCTCTTTCTTCTAGCCTCACCAGATTCTCTATAATTTGTTCTTCACACATGTCCGTTTGGAAGCCCATCATTTTGCCTACTTCCCAGGTTTCACGTGCTTCTTTTTCCAGCACCTTTCTTCGATTGATGAAATCTCCATCAGAGAGAGATTCATTGGCTGCCTTAGTAGGTTGCAAATTTCCTTTCTTCATTATCTTCTTCTTTTGAGTTGTCAGTTTTTTCTTCCCTTTTTTGAGTAACAGGGAGTCTTCCACATCTTCCAACGTCCTAAACTTTTTCATGCCTTGGATAGAACGATTCCTTGGTTTGAATTTCAAGGAACGTTTTCTAGCTGGGATATCACATGAAGAGCCGTTTTCGATCTCGTCCTCGACCTCTTTAAGATCAGCCTTTGTACTACCATCACAAGAGTCAGGCGGACAAAAAGCTTGAAGCTCGTTGATCTTATTTTCCAAATTCAAATTTGTTTCCTTATTTGATGATAGATGCTGCTTTTGACTATTGGCTGAAGAGACCACTGTAGCATTTACATCAATTGGTATAGTGCAATCAGGAAGGGTGCCAGGTACAGTTTCATTGCTAACTTGATCTGGTAAAGCGGTGGAGGTAGGATCTGCCCCTATCTTAGAGATCGGATCTGGGCTATGTGTTGAGGACAAGTTTTCACAAGGCTTACTGACCGGTGTTGACTTGTCCCTGCTTGATGAAGATTCCTCGTGATCTGCACCATCTTCTTCCTCTGAGTTTGCCCATGGTGATGGAAGTGGGGTGACGGGGTTGTTCGTTTTGGACTGTTTACAACAATAGTTGAAGAGGGAGACAACATCTGAACCAACCTCCGAAACTCGCACTTTGAAGGTTTTCTTGCCACATTCCAAATTTATAACTTCATCAATTCTTTCCACCTGGTCTGTCATGAGGAAGAAAGCTCCCCTACTAAAGTCGGTAAATTTGAGAGTATTCCCATCCATGGAAAGTAAGTCACCCCAAATTTCTGCTATATTCTTGAAGGTGTTGTAGTTCCAAGCATGTAGGGGCACTCCATAAACAATCACCCAGGTTGTTCTGTATTTGTATTCCATATCTTCAGACCAATGGAAGATGTCAACAAACCACTCTTTCAACCAAGACCAGCCCAAATTTTTCATAGTTTTCATAGTTTCTACTTCTTCGAATGAGATAAGAAACTGCCTGCCTGAGATTTTCTTGACAGAGATATCGAACACTCCCTGTATCTTGAAATTTTCCATGAGAGTGTTAGCTTCATAGTAATCCCTGGCTACCCCAATCACGCATCTTTCAAGCTTGTGAAGCAGACTGTCATCGACCATTCCCTTGCACGTCTTTATCTTGGCATGACAAATTTCTTGTTGAAACTGGTAGTGGTCAAGTTCTTTCTCAGACATCTCCTCGTTTAGTAGCACCTGTTTATAGGATCTTCTTTCATTCAAGTTACCTGAGGGTTCTGGAGAATACTGAGATTTTTGTTGAAACTTCTGACCAACATCCTGTTTAGAGGTCCCCTGTAACGGTTTATCCTTCTGGGAATCCACTCTTCGCCAAAATGCGGATCTTGCATTGAACTTGGCTAGATTGACACCCATTCTATAATCCAAGAACCAAGCACCATTAAGTTTCTCAGCTGCATATTTGGCATCCTGCAAGCTTGAAAACCTTAGGAACCCATATTTCCTTCCTGATCTGCTACGTTTATGTGGAATAAAGACATCAACGACGTTGCCATGATGTTGAAATATTTGTTTTAACCATCTCCAATGGATGTTTGGAGGGATGTTGTTGACGAAGACAGAGAAGACTTGGGAAGGAGTCTGAGAGGAAGACGCCATATGACAGAGATTCAGCTTGGATTATGACTTATGGATACACAATAATGATTGGGGCTATATATATATATATATATATATATATATATATATATATATATATGCATATGCTTCTTTTTGTTCTTGACAAGCATGCTATAATGCTGATTTCCCATCTTATTCTTCATGGAAGCTGCCAATGGTTCAACATCAATCGCCTGTGTGCCATATTACTGTTTTACCTTGCTTTCGTTAGAAATTTTTTCTTTTTTATACATGTAGCTGCAATTCCTTCAAAAAATACAAAGGAAAGCAGGTAATAGATACCATAGTCTGATCAGTTTATATTTAACACTGGCACTGAGAATCGAAACTCAAACTTGAACTGATTACAAAAAAGAAACCATGCTTGATTTTTTTAAACAAAAACTTACTTTTCAGCCAAATTAAGGGACTATAAATAAATTAATCATCAATCCTTTTTGATGTAGGTTTGCCACAAGGTGAGAACAAACATGATAACAGCATAAATTTGAGCAGCCACAGCCCAAGGCTTGGTGAAATAGTTATGCACATAGTAAGCGCGCCATGTAGGCCACCAACGTCGGCAATGTCGATTCAGGTCATCACAAAGCTTCGAATAATAGAATTCCTTGACATAAGTGTCATTGTAAAGCTTATTGAAAAACTGGGTTGCATCCTCAGGACTCAACCAGTTATCATAGATTTCCTTCTTGCATAGTATTTCGAGGTCATTGGGTGTATCAATGAGGTTATCCAAGAGCTTGGCGTAGCAAGTGAAAATAGGCGGACAGTGTGGCAAACATTGCTCGTACGCGATCAGGTTCCTCAAGATTGTTTCGGTCGTCTCTTGAATCAGCAAGGATGGAATTTCGAGAGAACCGTTTGCATATTTGATATCCAAAATGCTAGCTGGTGCAACTTTCACGAATCTTACACCTGCTTCTTGGAGTCTAGTGATAGAACGGATTGGTTGCCATCCGGATATTGGGTCGTTTTTCATTTCTGCCGATGGTAAAACAATGGATAACCTTAACAAATCAAGAACATGCTTGATATCTTGGTCTGAGAAAAGGTCTAGTTTCATACGAAGTGGATTAGATGAGAACATTGTAGCAAAGAAATTAAGGGTAAGTTCAATCAGGGACTTGGTTTCAGGGGGGAGTTTGGTATTTTCAAACAAGGTTTGTAATACTAACCAGGGAATTTGATTCTCCAGCAAAATCAAGTCATGATGCAGAAACTGAAGCATACAAGACATGGAGAAAATTGGGTCATCTTGCTCTTTGGTGACCTCATCAGCATCCTTCCGAAATAGCTCAACGATGAAGCAACCATCAAGCACCATAACCTTTACGAATTCAGCACCTAAGTCTTTTGCAAAATCATGTCCCGCGTAGCAAGCACCAGCTTTTTCCTGAACCGAATCAGCAGCATTAATCAAATCAGTTAAAATTTCCTTTTGCTTGATCTCCTTAGCTTTTTCGTCGGACTTTGTCTCCGGCCATCGGCTTGTAGTCACCCTGGACAGGAGACCATTCAAGTACTTGATTTTGATTTTCTCACTGGCTACCAGATTTTTCCTGCCATGGTGCATTGGACCAATGGAAAAGCAATTTGGGTGAAATGCATTTTTCTTGTGCCTGAAGAGTATGCTTGGCGTTTTGAAGATGCAATGGTTTGGCATGGATAAACGAGAACTCGTCAATTCATCATTGAGAGACGATACCAATGTTGATTCAACACTAATTACAACACTGTCATCTGATTTTCCACCGTCCGACATGATTTTCTAGTCGTCTTGTTTTCTTTCCAACTGTTTTTTCCAATAGGCAAAATTCTTTGAGTTCTGCACATTTTTTCTTCCCACGTCAGAGATCTAACTCATACAATATATTATTTAACTTTTTTAAACAATTTTAATCAAAATCAAATATGAACAAGCATAATAAATATGAAAAATGCATACCCAGAAATTGACAAACCAAATTCAAATGTAATCAAATGCCAGGCTAATAAGTCTAGTTTCAGTCTTGAATTACTTGTATGCTCTCATCAACCTGCAAAACAAGTTAAAGAACTTTTACAAATCTAATAATCAGGGTTAGCATCAATAAATTGGCAAAGATAGGATGTCCAGAAAGTTTGGGAATTACTTCCAGAACAAGGCTTGATCTAGAGAAGAAATTACTCCTATCACCATCAGGATTTCTGGCTAGACAATGCTGGGTACTTCTTAATTTACATACAAAGTTTACGGTGCTTGAATTCTATGGCAGTATATGGCATATATAAAGTATAAAGCAGAATGCATGAGTTAGCTGCTTCCATGCACAGAATCAAAAGTTTAACGTACCTCTGTTGAAAAGGAATCTAGAGATGTCTAACCCTTTTTTTATTAATATATATGGAATTATCGAATCGGTTCAAAGAAGTTTATGATGGACTTAAATGATTTTAAAGAAAGTATTTTCCTGTAATCTCTCAATAAATTCGAAACAGTCGTGAAAAGAATTATTTTTTTACTACGTGAACCAACATTTGTTTATTGTTAAACCCTTTTACAGTAAAATCGATTTGCTCATATAACACTAAGAATAAAGGACTAAATATCTGTCTAGCTCCCTTGGGAAGTAATCCTTTGCTTCAGGATCTTGAAAGTGAATAATGTTGGGAAAAATATCCCTCAAACCAAACACCCACAAAAATAGAGGAAAGCAAAAACAAACACAATAATTAATAATGTGGTTTGGCCCAACCAATTTGGCCTATAACCACCCAATCAATTTAATAAACAATCAAACAACTACAACTGTGCAATTTTTAGAAGAGAAAAATTGCAAACTCCTTACAAACCCAACCCAACTACCCAAAGAGCCCAACTACACCCTTTTATAATAGCCCAACTTTATAACTCTCTGGGATATTTTACAAACCAAGCCTAACACTTTATTTATAAGGGAATAACCCTTATAACTTCTCCTATACTTTCGATGTGGGATTCAAGGCAAACCCCAACAAATCCTCCCTTGACTTGAATCCCCAAACTCCCCAAACTGCTCAACAACATCTGAAAAACTAACATGCCTCTGAATCTTCTTACTCTTGGAAACAACTCTATCCTTTGCATCATCGAGCAAATATAGTTGTTTCTCATTCCTCTTTCCTTGCAAAACTAAACCACCATTCTTGTATACTTTGCACCAATCATTATTACCAACATATGTACCCACGTGAAGCTAACTCACCCAAAGAAATCAAATTGTAGCTAAAACTGGGTACATACCTCACATTACGAAGAGTCTTGACACCACCATCATGAAGCTTGAGTTGAACACTCCCAATACCTTCAATCTTCACTCGATTACCATTCCCAACCGCAATATTGCCTAAACTTTCAACCTCTTTCAATTCATCAAACCGATCTTTATCATTGCAAATATGCATCGATGCAGCTGAATCCAAAACCCAACTTTTCTCATAAGTATGAGGCCCATCTAAACAAGTTGCCAATACATCATCATCCGAATCAGTCAAAACAACACATGTCTCATTCTTCTTTCCATCATCACTCTTTTGTTGAGCCTTCTTGAATGCAGTCATATCCTCTCTTAATGTCTTGCAACGTGCTTGAATATGACCCTTCTCTCCACAATAATAACATTCCACCTCACTATAATCTCTGAATCTTGATCTTGATCTCCCTCTTGATCCACCATGTCTCTCATTAGTCCTCCCTCGAGTAGAATCTTCCACAGCAGCTAGTACACCTCTCGCAGATGAAGAATCTTCTTTGCCCATAAATCTTTCATTCTCACGCAGCACAGCAATCACATCATCCAACGTCAAAGTAGTTTTACCTACCAATAAAGTCTGAACTAACAGTCTATAGGATTTGGGCAAAGATGACAACAACAGCAATGCCTTCTCTTCTTCTTTCAACTCTTTAGAATCAATAGCTAATAATTGTGAAACTAATCTATTAAATTCATTTAAGTGATCATGGAGACTCGTACATTCATCCATCTTCAGAGAATACAAATCCATCTTCAAACACAATCTATTCGTCAGCGATTTTGACGCATAGATGTCTCCCAGCTTCTTCCACAATCCGGTTGGTGTCGTCTCAGTCAATACAGTATACTTAATCTCTGGAGCAAGTGCCAATCTAATTGTGCTCACAGCCCTCTTCTGAATTCTAACCCAATCTTTATCAGACATTCCATCTGGCTTATTTTCTTCTAATGCCAAATCTAGACCTTGTTGCACTAGAAGATCCTGAATCGTACTTTGCCATAACATAAAATTACTTTTACCATCAAATAAAGGAATCTCAAACTTAGGCATACCTCCAGACATACCTTCAGCCATAGCTTTCCTCCTCTCGCAGGATCACGAACCTTCAGCTCTTGATACCACTTGTTGGGAAAAATATCCCTCAAACCAAACACCCACAAAATAGAGGAAAGCAAAAACAAACATAATAATTAATAATGTGGTTTGGCCCAACCAATTTGGCCTACAACCATCCAACCAATTTAATAAACAATCAAACAACTACAACTGTGCAATTTTTAGAAGAGAAAAATTGCAAACTCCTTACAAACCCAACCCAACTACCCAAAGAGCCCAACTACACCCTTTTATAATAGCCCAACTTTATAACTCTCTGGGATATTTTACAAACCAAGCCTAACACTTTATTTATAAGGGAATAACCCTTATAACTTCTCCTATACTTTCGATGTGGGATTCAAGGCAAACCCCAACAAATAACATGTTTTTCAGTCTCTCAAGCTGGCTCACTGGCAACCATTGGATTCCAATTATCTCCCATTGGTAGAAAATGGAAAAATGAAAGAAGAATGTTTTAAGCTAATGATTACGGTATCATTTGATTTGGCTTTTGCAATCGTTACTGTCTGTTAGAGAGAAATGCTTTAATCCAAGAGTAAACGAAACAAAAGAAAGCAAAAGAGATGAACTTTTAGCTTTTTTAGTTTGTCCTCTGCTTGTAATTCTCATGGTTCCTTCCTTCCTCGAAGAGTAATCTCTTACCAATTACCATTGTTGGCTAGTGACGAAGTGATCCTTGCTTTAATTTGTTTACTATTTTTATCATCACAACTTCAAGATAGAGTTTTAAAGTGGTGTTATCCAAATCCCTTAAATATTGGGTCTTTTTGTATTTTTTTTATTCAAGTTGGATTTCTCTTCTTATTGTCAATTAATTTTAAATTGGATGTTTAATATGGCATCTTTGTTGAGGTTTTGTTCTATGATTCTTGTCAATTATTTTTTTCAAGTTTGTTGTGTGATAGTCGATAGGTCCGTTTCTCTCCGTTTACAGGTGACGACTATCTGTTACAATAATGTTATCCCACATGTAATAAATATTGAATTATCTATAATATTATATTCAAGTTGAGAAATAGTTGTCATTATTAAGTTTGTAATTCTTTGATTTGATATCCTATCTCATCTGCTCATGCTTAAAATACTAACAATATTTTAAAGACAATTGAATCTCGATAGATAGAATTGTAAATGAATCGAACACGAACGAATGAATTGATGTTTATGTTCGTTCGTTTGTTTTTTAGTGCCATTCGTATTCGTTCGTTTGTTTGGTAGGGATTGTTCGTTAACGTTCGCGAACGTGTAGACGAATGCGTTCGCGAACATATGTTCATAAACAAGTATTCATAAAAACAAACTGAATATTAAATATTAAAAATCTTACATAAAGATTAAATTTCACATGCAAATTGAAATCATCTAATACAAAATTTTAAATAGAACACAACTTAAGTCAACAATGTTTTATTAAAATTGATAATTACTATTTTAAGTACAATTTATATTATACACATATACATATATTAAAGTATCACATATATATATATATATATGTGTGTGTATACATATGTGTGTATATACACATATGTGTAACATATATATATATATATATATATATATAAATGGTCAATAGATAAGATCATGAATGAAATCTTAACTTATTATGAGACTTTTACTAATTTTATTTCAATACATTATGTTTAAAATTAAAAAAATATATATTTTAAGTATAATTAACTAATTTAATTTTATAATTATATTTTATTCATTTTTTATACCAACAAAGTTATATTGTATAAATATGTTTAAAAATTAGGTACTAATTTTTTAGGTTAATGTAAAACCCAAAATTTTCATACTATATACCATAATTGTACATAATTGATAGTGGAAATAAATTTTTTTTAGTGAAATTAAAGAGTCATTGAATGTGAATTTTCACTTTTCATTTTAAGTTATGATGTATAGTGTGGTGTATAAAAGAAAGAAAAACAAACATTAAAGTTGCAACAAGAGATAGATGAGATATAATTTTGATAAAAAGTTGAAAGTGTGAAAAGGATTTATGGCAATAGGACAAACAAGGGCTAGCCGATTTCTTGTGTTGAGAAATTCTTCAAGAATTAATATACTACAAGACAAAAGAAAAGAATGAGATGAAAGTCAATGATAGTGGCTGCTGGAAGTGGATTGGCGTGGAGAAGAGAAGAAAAGAAAAAGGGAAAAAGTCAAGGAAAGGGGCGACAGTGGACTTCTCGCCAATTTGCTTCTCTTGACAATGGGGCTAAGCAATAAATGACAAGTGAAATTAGTCAAGAATAGAGCTGCAGTAGGGACTTGACTACCGTTCTTTTTGCTGCAGTTTTCTTTGGTTTTAATGCATGAAATGATGAAAGAAAAACGGGATAAGAACAGGTGTTAGATTCTAAGTGAAACTGAATGGCTATATAAGAAGAATTCATGAGGAAAAATCGATGGAAGCAACTTCATTTTCCTCAAAATCATTCTCGCCCATTCTGTTTTCATTTCAAGTTCACCATTAATTCTTCCGTTACTCCCATAAGTGAGCCATGAAACTCATCCTTAGTTAGCTAAACATTTATCCAGTGTGTGAAGAACTGAGGAATAAGCAAAGTAAAGCTAAGTGAGGCAAGAAAACATTCTGTTTTTGGAAGAGCAACTGGGTTAAGGTGAGTTTCATATTGTCCATGGTTCTCTTGATATTCCATACTAGACTTCTATATTTTATAACGTGATAAACATAGATATAGCTTGGTTTTAGTTAAATATTGTTGGAATATATAAGAAATCAGATGGAAAATAATCAAGAATGAGTAAGATAATACTATGGGCGAACGGCGAATAGACGTATTTAGCTACTCGCCAAACAGTTGTGTACTCGCCCAAAGGTTGGGCGAGCTCAAGAGTCGCATGAGTTGGCGACATATGTATTCGCCAAACTCTTTGGAAAGTCAGATAATTCCCGAATAGGTGAGGGCGAATGGCGAGGACTATGATCGCCCAAAATATGTAGAGTTAATGATCGCCAATGAGGCGAGTAGCAGATAAAGAGGTCGCCAAGCGTTATCCAATTCATCAGCGAGCACATCTATGAATGAAAAGCCACGAATGGCGAACTGAATTGGTGAGCATGACGAGTTGAGTTAAAGTGGGACGAGCTCCCATTTTGGGCGAACTCCCATGAATAAGCCGCTAACGGATGCCGAGCTCTATGGGCGAATGGCGATCTTAATCTCACCAAAGTGGCATAAATATTAGGAAGGGAAATATAAATAGTTTTGGATAATATTTGAAAAAGAAATATTAATAGTTTTAATAAATTTTGCAGACGGGAATTGACAAAGGCGAGCGGGAAGCTAAGCTTTAAAGAAATCAGGTAAGGGAGATGTGTGTGAAAGAGAATGCATGTCCTGTGGAGTTAAATTTATAAAATCACTGAGAAACTATTTTGGATTATGACATGCATTATTTTGATAAATTGCTTCGCTTTTGGGCGAGCTATAAAACAGAGTCTAATGTTGATTTGGCGAACTAATAAAATTACTCTGATTTGGGCAGGCGAGTTAGATAGATAACCGACCCCTATTTGCTTGTGGGCGAACTGGTTTGGGGCGAACTAAACCCTTTTACTTAGCTTTGGGCGAGAGACGCTTGTTTTAATTGAAATCCGGGTGACCTCTATTTTAAAATAATTCTGGGCGAGCCAAAGAAAATAAAATATGTTTTGATTAAAGTGGGCAAGTTGATCATGGTAGTACCATTGGGCGAGTTGACTAAGGGCAACGCCATAATGGGCGAACTGAACATGAGCGAACCACTATTGGCGAGCCAGTTTTACTTGTTTCTTTAAAAACAAATGTTGGCGGGCGAACATGAGTTCACCGCATTAGGCGAGTTGACTCTTGGCGAGCTGACCATGGGCAAACTAGCCATGGGCGAGTCAGCTTAACCCATGCCTTTCTCATACGGAAAATGTTGAGATTACGGGCTGTTTTACTATTTTATAAAACCTTTTGGAAATCAAATCATTTTGTGAAAATGATAACATGAGTGGAATAATTCCTTAAAGGTTTTCTTGAGTTGGAAAAGTGATCTTTGAGACTTTAGGCCGTGAGTTCATGCTTTATTATTCGTGTAATTGTGTGACCAACCTAGGGCGGTGGCCCTAGTCGATGAACCTACGGGTGCACCTCAGGACGTCACAAGGCTGATGGACCCGCCAAGTCATCAGCGGTCTCGAGGTCACTTGGCAAGTGGACCCGAGGACCACCTATAGATTATGGCCATAGATCTAGTTGAGATAGCCGTGAGGGGCGATAGCCTACAGGTGCATCCCAAAAGCGGATGACTTGTGTTCCTGAAGGAACAATGAGAGCATGATGTATTTGTTGCCTAGTCTCAACTTATTGACTTCTGTTTACTAAAAAGATCTATAGAATCCTGTTTAATATTAAATGGGTTTTGAGTGATTAGATAAATAAGATTGTTTTAGAAGTATAGTCCTTATTTTATAAAGCAGCATAGCATACACCTTCCTTATTGAGCACGTTGTCGCTCACTCCCTATTTTTCACTCCACAGATTATTGAACTTGGGCTAAGCGAATTACCTTCCAGAGAGCTAGTATCGAAGGTATGTTGTATTCTTTTATATATTCAGTAAAATGGTACAGTACTACTTTAAATAGAAGGGAATGTATATACATATTAAGGAAATAATTTAATCGTTCTTATTAAAGTGATAGGAGTTGATAAGCATCACAAACAGCCCAACCGGTAAGTGAGTGTAATTGGTAAGCGAATATTATATATTTTGTGGATTTGGGATGTTACAGTTAATGTCTTAAAAATAGGTATATATTATATAACTTATATAATATAAGTAATTTTAGTATTTTAATAAATAACAAATGAATAATAAACGAACATAAACGAACGAATAATAAATGAACATAAACAAACAAACGATAAATGACACTTTAAACGAACGAACAATAAACGAATATGTTCGGGAACAAAAACGAACGAACCAATCACTGTTCATGTTCGGTTCATTTAGCAAACGAACACAAATGTTATTGGTGTTCGTTCGTTAAGCTTAATAAACAAACATAAACGAACAAAAACCGAACGAGTTCACGAACGATTCGTCGAACGTTCTGTTCGTTTGCACCTCTATCGATGAATGTCCCTATAAGGAGAATGACAACAAACCTGTCAAGTTTGGATTGGAAGTTCTTGTTTAATGCCATTTGGGATTATTGATTTCTTTTAGATGATTCAGATTCATCACTTTGATTGTATAATCAAAATGAAAGAGGAATAAAACATTTCAGGAAGTACATCCATAGAACTTGAACTTGGGTAGTGGCAAGAACACAAAGAAACCAACAAAAAATTGATTAAAAAAAGGTTTAATGGTCAAAAAGACCTTTAAAAAATAATGATTTTCGCAATTGAACCTCTAACTTTTTTTCATAATTAATTGAGCTCTTATATTTTAATTTTCATTCAATTGAACCCTTTTGTGGATGGAAACTATTAAATCCGTATAGAAATTATTAAATTCGCACAGTACACGTGGCCAAAAAAATAACAAACTTAATAATTTTCGTTCAAGTAAGGGTTCAATAAATGAAATTGAAAATATAAGAGCTCAATTAATTGCGAAAAAAAAATAGGAACTCAATTACGAAATTTTTTATTATTCGAAGGCTTTTTTTACCCTTTAGCCATGAAGAAACAGAATCGGAGCATAACTGGCTTGGTTCTGCTTGCAAATTCATCATTTACAGGAAAAAACAAGCTTTTTACTCCAAATTTTCAGGCTTTGAGGTCTTCAGATATAAAGTTTATTCAAAGATTTCAAGCTCAAGCACACAAAGTAAAAATACACAGACCATCAAAGCTTCCACATTCTGGGATTAATTCCCAATACATCGTTTATTGAAACCAAATCAACCAAACTTAGCTTACCCCACCTTAGTTGTATAACCAAGTCCAACAGCATACTGAACAAGAGCTTGCAACTCGTCCTCACTGATCAACCCATCTCCATTTTCATCAGCTTGATGCAGAGCTGCAATAGCTCGAAAGCCTGGGACACGTGAACCAAGTTCATTGAAGGCTTTCTTGAGCTCTTCCTTGCTGAGGCAGCCATCTTTGTTGCAGTCAAAGCGCCTGAATACGCCTTTCAGTTGTTCCTTAGACAAGGGAACCGGTGCATGCTTAGGCTTCAAGGTGTCACCCAGAGTCATCGTACTGCTTGATTTGGCTTCTGATGTTTTATGCAGGCAAGGCAGATTGGGGTTAATATAGAGGCCCATGGCTTTATCAGATGATTTTCATGTGTTTTTTCTGCAATTTGTGACTGATGAATTTAAAGTACAACTTGGACTTAGCATCCAAATTTGACGTTGTTGATCAAGATTGCAGCAAATTAGATTCTTATTGCTACATCAATCATTTATGGCAGCTAGCAATGAGCTAGAATTAGATTCCTGGTAATCTTCCAGGCATATGTGGCATCAAAGATTTAATTATTCTTGATTAATTGTTGTTTGACAAGAGGTGAAGGGTCCAACTTGAATAAATGACAGATGTAGAATAACACTGGCGAAGATATAAAAAGAAACTTGAAAGGTATAAAAGGCAGGAATCACCTTTTTGTTTGATTTCTCGTTTTTTCCAATGCTTTTTTTGGTACTGTTAGAATGGTTTTAAATTCTTAGCATTTGGATTGGAAAGAAGATTCCTCATTCCTCCAATTTTCCAGCTGTTTTCAAATTGATTTTATTTCTTACTAGGATTGATCAGATCAGAATATTTCACTTTTCTTCCCTGTTTCTGCGTAAACCCTCAACTTGCATACAAAACAAATTGAAGAATGCCTTAGCTGCTTTCTTTGCTTTTAGCTATGGACTGCGTCATGAAACATCATAATGAGCGATAGAAAACTAAAGGTGACTAACAATTTATCTACTTTATATAGAGGAAGTTTGTGCACATTGACAATAGCTGCCAGGAAACAAGAGCAAGCAGGTACATTTGATCCAGCGGAAGATTTTCATCTGCATTAAACATCTACTAAATGTACATTCTATGAACTCAACTTATTATGAACATAGAAATTTTCGATTTCGGTTCCACAATATATGTTAGAAGTCCTCAGGAAAGACCTCTTATGATGTAGTAGGTTTGTATGAAGGTGAGAATCAGAAGGGTAGCCACAGCAAATTGAGAAACAATAGCCCATCGCTTACCGGAATAGTTATGCTTATAAAAAGCATGCCATGCAACGCCTAGATGGCAGGAAAGTGTTCTTTCCATCAGATTTTCTAGAAAAAAAAAAGCCAGCAATTCAGCAGAAGAATTGCTAGAAACAATTATGTTTTCATTTTCCCCTTCCTTTCTCAGGCTGAATTTCTGGAAGAAAATGGGGAAAGAAAACAGTGACAGATATCAAAATAGCAAGTAAAGATGTTTGTAATGTGCTTACTCAAAGGAATTCAGCTTAAATTCTGGTTTCAATCTGCAATTTCTTCAACCAGAAGTCTGCCGGATATGGAGTTGGTAAAGTGGCAAGAAATCATATGGACATTTCCCATGAAGTACTCTGAAAATCCATGGAAATAGCTCAGCATCATATATATTCATATTTCAGTGGAAATAAAGCAAATTAAAAGAATAAAATATTATGAAAATACAAAACAAAAGCTAAAGCAAATATTTTTTTTTAATTTTCTAATATTTCAATCTGACATTAGTAATGTGTCTTGCTATAGGCTTTAGTTCGATGTTCTTTAGAATCCATTTATTAAATAAAAAAAAACTATTTTTTATCTTCTTTTAGAATCCATTTTCATTTCTAAGAGAAAAAGCAACAAGAAATCTATATTAAATTTAGAGCTATACACTATATAGTAAAGATGAGTCTATTGTGTCAATAAATATGTGTTATAATTCAATTTTTACCGTTTCAAATATCGAAAAAAGAATTTTTTTTGTGAATAAATAATAATTAATTAATAAGAAAATATATTCTCATAACTCAGTTTTTTAATCTTTAGGAACTTCTTTTGCCTACTTTAGAGGAAAAAAGCCATAAAATTCCAGGTTCCAAGAGATTGTTTGGATATTAGTATTGCTTATAAAACAAGTTATGTGGAATATTGTTGCTAATCAAATACAATTTAAGAAGCCAACAATTTTTCCACTGAATGATTAAAAAATAGTTGTTGCATGTTGTAATTATAAAGTTCAAATTCAAACTCAAATAACGCGATTTCGCATTTAATTAAAAATGACTTTTGAATAAAAATAAAAATCCAAATTCAAAAACTGGGCCTATCGCAGAGCCCAAGAGGAGGCTTTGTTTCGAGCTTGGCTAAGCTAAAGTTCCAAATCGGGCTTTAGAGTTTGGCCATGGAGTCCATTCGCCACGTGGCGAATTAGAAGCAAGCATGATAATCACCGCCAGAAGTCCACGTGTCTCTCCCTAAACCTTCGACATCTCCGTGTCTCGTGGGGACTCAAAGCCCCGACAACTGGATCTTCCCTGTAATCAAGTAGCAAATAGAAAACTGACATCTGTCAATGGCACCATCGTAATTTTATCATTTTAAAATTTCACACTTTTCTCGTTACAAAGGGAGAAAGAAAGATCCTCTTTTTCCTAACCCTCCTCAAAATTTCCTTCTCTTTCCTTAAAACCCTACCGCCACCATGGCATGGCTTCCTAAACTCCGTGTTCCCACTGCCGCCGCAGCTTCCACTGTCGTGAACCCACTCCGACGTGGCTCCGAGGCTTCGGATCAGCTGCAGCGTTGCAGCTTGACTACGATTATGAGTACTACGAGTACGAGCAAGCCCCGGCTCAACCCCTGGTTAACGTGGATGGCTCGGCGCCGGAGAGGGGAGTCCAGTGGGTTCTTATAGGGGATCCTGGAGTGAAACGACATGCTTATGCTGAGAGACTTTCGAAGCTTCTAGAAGTTCCTCATATTTCAATGGGTACCCTCGTTAGACAAGAGCTTAATCCTCGCTCTTCTCTTTACAAACAGGTCTCCTTTCTTATGAGTGTCTGGCTAACGAACATTTTATGAGTGTTAACTGTGCTGATTGGTTGCTGTTTCTTTGTGTTTAGATTGCAAATGCGGTGAATGAAGGGAAGCTTGTTCCAGAGGATGTAGTGTTTGCTTTGTTGTCTAGGAGACTTGAAGAAGGTTACTATGGAGGTGAAAACGGCTTCATTCTCGACGGGATCCTCGTACAAGGATCCAGGCTGTAAGTCTTCTATGATTTTGATGGCGTGTTTATACAGTATATATACTCTGATTACAAGTGTGGTTAGAGGTTACTAAGATTTAAAGCTGAATGAAACCGTCTGCTATAGGTTCGTTTTACTTTTTGTTATGTCATTGAAATGCTTGTTGTTTTTTTTTCAGGAAATTCTTGACCAAATTGCTGATATTGATCTGGTTGTGAACTTTAAATGTACTGAAGAGTGCATGTCGAAGAAGAGTTCGGACAATGAGTTTCTTCACATAGGTAACTCTAAGGATGTTGGAAGTTCCTGGACTAAAAATGTCCATCATTGCTCAGAGCAGGTAATATTCCTGTTTGACTTGGTTGCTTGATGTTTGCAGGTAGTTTTATTAGGTAATAATCCATTGAATATGTTCTAGACTCGTTGTAAGGTTTTCCACATTTTCCCAACATATAATACTTTTGGGACCAGAGGGTCATGAGTTTAAGTCATAGAAATAGCCTTTCTGTTAATGAAAGAGAAAGCTATATACATATGATCTTTCCAAGTCCCACAATGTGGGAACCTGAGAAAGCTGCAGTGAGTTTGCCATTTTTTGCCCTTTTTTATAATACTTTGGGACCTTTGTCTGCTAGAGCATCCATTGATCCGGTACCTGTTATATATCATCTTCTTCACAATTCTTTAACTATTGAATTGTGTAATACGGAATTTCATGATAAACTATTTGATCTTTGAAATGAGGATGGAGGTGGGAATTTTTCCTAACCAAATAACCTTGACCTTCACAGGCCAAGTCATTGGAGGATTACTACAGCAAGCAAAGGAAGCTTCTCAACTATCAGGTGGCTGGTGCAGCAGGAGATGCATGGCAAGGTCTATTGGCTGCATTGCGTCTCCAGCATATGAATGCTTGGAGTTCTTCGCAGAAGCTGACAGTATAAACCTTGCTATTCTTTGAATCCAGTGGTTACCTTACCTTAATTGATATTCCGGCCTGGTAGTAAATATGTGACAACGAGTGATATACAAGTTTTTTGAGTGTGGCAGTCACCCAAGTTGGATTTGCCTCGTATTTTTGTTTTCCTTTTGTCTGGTACCATGCAATTTTAAAGTGTGTAATGTAATTTTGCCTAGGGATGAAGTGCAGAGATGTTCATTGGCCTGTATGACCACTTATAAATATAAGGGATGCAATCTCTTTTCATTTCTATAGGCATTTGGAATCCCTGTTATCCGCTGTGGTTATCTTTTAATTCACAGGGACATACAAGGAAAAAAAAATTGAACCTTGGATCTAATTGCCGAGAAATGATCCAAAACCAATTGGCCATTTACGCGTAAGTTTTGACTTTTTAATTTTTTTTTTTGGAATTCATTAACCAAGAAGAAAAGGTCGCTCAGTTACAATAAAAAGTTAAAAAGAAATTTCTCTTCATCAGTTATCTTGGGTGAGACCCTGCACTGATTATCACTTTGGTAAAAACTACAATAGTCAACCTTTTCTTTACACCGAAACACCAGTTTAGTATTGTGAACCAAAAATTACCTACAGATTTACAGCCCAGAAAATACCACGCAGAGTCAACCATTTCTACACTCATGAACATAAAATTTACAATCACTCAAGACTTCATCCATACATCTCTTAGGAGTTCATATCTGATAGCATGTTGATAGCCATTTCCCTTTGATCTCCAGTTAGGCTTTGATTGAACAGGTGATGAATGGAAGCCATCAATGAAGATTGAAGCCAAGGGTGAATTTAATTCATCAAGCTCATCATCGCTCGTGTATGATTTTCTGAGGACTGAGGATCCACTTCTTCTCAGCTGAGATTGGCTTCCAACTTCTCCGATGATGTTAGCGACAGATGTTGCTGAAGGTGGTGAATAAACTGGAGGAGATGCAACACATGGAAAGTTTGAGACAGACCCTTCCCTGGCTTCAACAGGATCCTGAAGCAAAATAGAGATGCAAGGGTTTTCTTCATATCTTCAGGTTACAGGTTTAGGCTATAAAACTAATGAGTAAAGGAAACCGTTACATAGTCTACTACTACACCAAAATTGTTTGCCTCTGTGGACGTGTCAAGCACACATAATAGTTCATGAATTTTTCGAGGTTGACTTAGGTGCACATGGCTAAAGTCTAATCTAGGAGTACTTCCAGATTATATGACTAACCTCAGCCTCCAGGGCTTCAAGCACAGCATCTGGAACTGGATCAGGGCAAAACTCGTCTGGGACAAAGTTGTCAAGAACTCTCTTGATCAATGTTGCACCAAATGTCGGACATACCTAAGAAAATAAAGAAAGCACTATGAATAAATGGCCACATAATGACCATTTGAACCTCGGAGATTTAAAGAAAAAAAAAGTCTAAAATTAGGGTGCCAAACCTCTTCCCTGATAGGTCTACTTAGAAGCATATCCTTGGGAAGCATCATCAGATCACTCAATGCATTGAGGAGATGGAAAGACTTTAACGATGTGTCTTGCCTCTCATAACTGTCATCTGGGTCATTCTCATCTCCAGCTGAGTCATCATCGTCTATACCAAAGAGGTCAGTCAACCATCTAGACCAGTTTCCAATCTGACATCCACAAAAATGAAATTCAACAAGAATTGCACTGCTTCAGAGGAGAGAAACCAAGGTTTACACAACTGTCAATATCAGACCAGTAACATCAAAAGTTTGCAAACCTAGATAACTACCAATGGAGAATGGATAGGACATAATGAAATATGATAGCATAATATACAATGATCTCACTCAAAGATGAACCTCGAGACTACCACATTTGCATTGCTTACCGCATTTTTCAGTTGTGCACCAGCACCAAAACTTGTTTTCCCAGCTGAAATGGGAAGCACCAGAGGATCACTAATGGGGTCTGAAACAGGATCAGTAGGGATCTCATCTCCAGAATCACGAAGAATGGCATTAAACATAGCCACATCTAGTCTAGCCACGCACTGCTCCATTATCTAGATAAGGATGAAAATTTCAAATTTAATTTAAAAAGAAAAAAAATGACAAAGCAATCATAAAAAACATTACCAAAAAAGTTAAATTACTTAGCAGTCACCAGGGTAAGAAGAAAAGCAACAATCACTTTAGCTCTTTTAGAAATGCATAATTGTTTTCACCTTCAATGCTTACATAAAGTCTCTTTCATATATGAACAACTTAATGCTCATTTAAATGTTAATATACTAACAAGAAAACGGATAGTTTCAGATGCCATCATCCTCCCACTGCAAAGCATGCCATTTAATCAAGCCCTCGAAAGAGAATATTACCAATTTAGAAAGCAAATGCAAGCAGCCGCATTCATGCCCTGCAGCTCGAACTGGGCAAAGTCTTTCACAGGCATCCTTGAACGCCTTCTTCCAATGATCTAATGAAAAGCTCATTTGGTTTTGATTTCTTGCACTAGATGTCCTCCCATAGGTTTTACTTGAGGCAGAGTTCATACCTCTATCAATTTCCTTTCTAGCTGCTGACTGCATATGTGGAGTGAGAGTCTGAGGTAGAAATAAGGAACATAAGTTGGTAAGACAACTATCCAAGTTTGTGACATTAAGCGTGTCATGATGTATTTTATGGAAAAATTTTATAAATATAAAGGGAGAAAAGGAGTTAATGTATTACCTGCCACCAGACAGACTCAATGATTCTGGAAAAGATCCATGCTTCAACCCTTTCTAGGGCTGAAGTAAAAGTAAGTGGGTTGTCCCAGTCACTAAAACTTCCATATGAGATAAGTTTATCCTTTCTTCCGGGAGAGGATTCTTTCCATTTCAATTGAGATGATACCTGTTTCTTCCCCTTTCCACCTCCATTTCTTTCCATGGGTCCAGCAGAAAGTTGTAACTCCAAATCTCCGACACTTTCACTTATAATTGCTCGCAACACAACTGAGTTTGACAACCAAAATGTCAACCTGTAATCATCATACATATGACATTTGAGTTCATGAGAGGTCATAATGGTTTCCTTGAACTTATCATAGCTTCCTATGTTAAGCTTTAATACACAAGACACTGCAACATAGACCAGCCTCTAACCAACAATATCACTCTCCAACTTTGGTCGTGGCAAGAGATCACCACAATTTTCACCTATTAAAACATCTGAAGAAGAATGGCTCTGAAATTTTTCAAATTTTACTTCTTAATTCTTGGTATTTCAGGTTCAAAGTAAGGCAGTACAGCTCCCTCGCCTCCCCTTTCTTTTTCCACACAGAAAAAAAAAATTCCGTCCCCATAAGTGAGCAATCAAAAAGGCTAGTTACAACCAAAATTTTTGGGAAAATCCAGCTTTAGATGCTGGAGAATTGAGAAATTAGATTAATAGAACTTTAAAACAATAATGCAAAATGATACTAAAGAATGTTCAGGTAGAATATCGAGAACAATGACTTAAACGTACCTTGGAACATCATTTCCACATGCTTTTGCAACCAAAGCAAGTCCAGAAACAGCACTTCTAGCTGCACTTGCTCTCCTTGATTGGAAGCCTTCCTTACAAGCATGAAGATACAGCCTAGAAAGGCGCCGAGCTGGAGCATGCACCTTATTCATGGAGCTTCCATGCTCAGCAACTACTGAGTACAGAGCAGCCTCAACCGCAGCAGCTTCTCTCAACTCTCCCTCAAGCATCTTTATCTTGTTTTCCAACTGCTGCATTTTGTTATCCAAAATGGCACTTCTAGCATCCTTGGGAAATACCTTAGCCTCTTTCCTTTCATTGCTTGATTTGCTTCTGAAGGTTCTAGGCCCATGTTGTGCATCCTCCAGAACACCAACTTCCTTCAATTCTGCATGCTGGTTATTGCTAGACAACCCATTGCTCCTAACCGAGTCTGATGAAGATCGAACGGACTTGACATGCTTTAGTCTGTCAATTTTTAGGGCATTGACCTTTGTTCCAAGATTCCCATGGCTTAAAGAATTTTCTTGTGAATGAATATTCAGTTGTTCATCTTCAGTAGAATACCTTTTCTCTTCCACGTATTGACCTTCATATCCATTTTCTTGCCAATCATATCCTGTATTTCCTTCCAAAGAATTATCATATGCATCATTAACAGCTGAAGCCTCCTTAGAGGAAATTTTGCCATTTCTTTGAGCTTTCCTGTCATCTTCTCCATCAACTAGAGAATCACTAAAATCTTTATAGTCCTGCTCATCAACCTGAGGACTGTTAGCCAAGGATGCAAATTTGTCCTTAGAACTAGCAGATATATCTTCCTTAAATTGACCAACACATGAAACTGTGGTTCCTTTATTGGCAACTGTTTCATAAACCTTCAAATCTTCATGATCTCTCATGCCAGTTTTGGTTTCATCCTGTGTATTTTCAGTAGCCAAGGATGATGACGACAAATGAACTTTATGGGTAACAACATTATCTCGTACAGGTGAATTGGAACTATAAGAGTTAGATATCGAAGAACAAGCATTGACTGAGCTCTCAATGTCAGATGATAAGGCATGCTCCTCTTTAACTTCTTCCTTGCAATCAAGTGGAGCAACTGATCCATTCTGCAATTCAGTACCAAATAGTATATTACCTAGCGCAATTCAACTTATCATAGAAAAATTGAGGCATCCTATTAGGTGGACTGCCCCAGAACAACAGCTTCATGATCTAAGGGCAAATATAGATGTTGGTTTCACTCGCAAAAAGATGCAATGAAAAGGTTCATTATGCCTAAACAATTCTGTCAGACAGAAATTTTCCAGCATTTTAACAAATGCCACAACACAGAAAAGAAAAAGAAAAAGTAATTAACTTCTTTTGTACATAAAAGTTTAAGTGAGGGGAGGCTTCCCCAGTGCAGGGTCAGGGCCTCAACAAGGACTTACATTGGATTTGCAGTTCACCCACCAAAGAAGATTGCTGGTACCAACTCAATCAACCTCCGTTGGCAGGAATTAACTTCATTTGAAGATTATAAAGGAAATAACTAAAAGTTACCTCTTCATTTCGAGGAAGTGAACTTCCATTAGATTCCAAAGTTGAAGAAGAAACCGTCAAAGATGATTGTGAGGAAACGTCATCATCAGTGAATGAAGCAACCTCAGCTTCCTCAGCATATTCTTCACCCCTCAGAGAAGAAACAGATTCAATTCCTTTTCTGTCCAGCAATAGCTCTTTTGACAGGCCACCTCTTGATAAAGAGCTGTTCCGATTTTTATAATTTCGATCAATTTTAATAAACAAAATTGCCTGGGCAGTGTTACTAAAGCTCCTCTTGCTATTCATCGGAACAGTAATGTCTAATGTCTCTTTGATAACACCATATTCCGCCAAATCCACAATGGCAGTAGCCAACAACTGAATCTTTTCCCTTCGAGGCTCATACAAGTTAAACGCTAAGATATTCTTCTGGAACACATCAGCGTCCCTGCCTTTAACAGACATGTCCCTCACTAGATTCACAGGTAACTTAAATGACTCATTAAACTCAATTTTCCCCTCACCAACAACGGAACCAATTGTGGGTGAAACAGTGTTGGTAGACCCTGAACTACGTTCACCATTTTCCCACTGAATCAGGACAGACCGAAGTGATCTCAGTGACTGCGATGGGGGCCAAGGTTTAATCTCCTGAATGTGGATTAGATAATCAACACGAACTGCTGGCCCGCTCCGGTTCTTTGCACTCAAACCAATAACCATTGTTGCACTTGCACAAACAGTAGTATTTCAGTAGGTCGTGCCTAATCCTAAACTATTCAAACCACAAGACAGTTGAATTCCTACAATTCAGAAAGCATTAAAATTAAAGTAGAGAAACTTTGCATCAAGATATAAATGCACAACTAGTTAAAAGCTTATAATCCTAAACCCCATACATTTTACCATGAAGGATCAAGCAAAAGGGAAACTACCACCGACTCAGCTTAACAAGACTAAGTTGTTAATCCCCATAACAAATTAAAGGCAAATTCTTTTTCCTTCATTTTTCTTGCATTTTCTCGACAACCAAGCATAGGGGCATGTAGCTTCCAAAAGAACAAAAAGAAAAAGAGAAAGTAACGAATAATAGTTTCACTCAAAGGGTAAGCCACTAAGGCAAACATCATTAACACGAAAGAAAGAAATAACGAAAAGAAAAAGAAAAATAGCTTATAATCATAGCTCCAAAACAGTAAAAAGAATTAAAGCAATGAAATTGACAAAGAAACTTGGCGCATTAATGCAACAAACATTAAATAAGCTAAACAAAGCTAATCTATATACACAAAAAAAAAATTGCAACTAAAAATAGAAACTTTGAAGCTCATTTAAAGCTAATTAATGGAAAACCAAAAATGCTACTGAATTGAAACTTTATTATTCTTGAGCATCAGATCTAGCTCTTATAAACAACATATGCAGAAAAATGTTAAATTGTTAGCTCAAAATGGCTGAAAAAAAAAAACAGAATCTTTGCAATGCAGAGTAAAAATTAGCCCAGAAGAGGAGAAAAATAGGAAACCGACAAAAGCAACCGATTTCCCACTTTGGGTACATTGAATGTGGCAAGAAAATTACCAGGAGCATTAGAGGAAGAAGAAGAACTGAAGAAATGGGAAAGCTAAACGCGGCGTTTTAGAGCGGTTTCCATGGAAGAAGAAGAATAAAAGAAGCTGAGATATTCAAGGCCTTTTCTCTGAGGTGCAGAGGCTGGCTCGCTCTGAGTGACTGATAAAAATAGAAATAATGGAAAAGAATTTCTAAAAATATATTATTGATTCTGCGAAGGTTCAAAACGCTGCAGTTTTGAAAGGTTTTGTCGCGTCGTTTTCCGGTCTGATTGTGATAGGTAGGCGGAACCGGTTTCACTTTAATTAAATATGCGAAAGACGTGATTATTTGTTCGCAAGAGGTTTTGTCACGCGCTTGGAAGTAATGTGCGGGAGACTCTCGTCTGGATTCAGTGTCGTTAACGTCACTCTTTAGGATTGCGCGTTGGATCTAAGTGAAACAAGTGTTGAAATGCGCTACTTTCTGTGTCTCGGTTGGCTGTTTTCGCCGACATTACACCGTTGTTTGACTTCCCAGTCAATACCACACGCACCCTAGGGGAGTGCTCCTCACGCTATTTGGGCTTCAGTCAATTGGGCTCATCAAGTCCATTTCATTCATTAATTTTTTAACAAAGAAATTTGTTAAATATAATAAAATATATATATCAAATTAAAATTGAAAAATATGAAACTCAAATTTTTCAAATATTATTTTTAAAAAAATTATAATTCAAAATTTTATTAAAAATAATTATTAAAGTTGAGTTAATATAACTCAAAAAATTAATAAAAAAAATATAACAAGACGGATGAAATAATCAATAATAGAGCATGGACAATATTTATTAGAATTTAAAAATCTTCATTGATAACGTATAAAATAATAATTTTATAATAAATGCCATGAAAAAAAAAATGTGATTGTAAGATAATACTAGTATTAATTTTTTTTGTAACTAAAAAAATTTATTTTAAATTTTACCTGTTAAAATTGGAAGGAAATGTTTTGTTTAAGGAGAAGCGATCATGGTTTTTAACCAACTAAGCAACTAACCAATGCTTCTAACCAATGCTTTAACCAAATTGTAATTTGCAGTTAGTTACTCATTTGCTTCACAAGGAAAATGGACTTGAACTCAAAGCAAACAAACACCATCACCAAAGGGAAAGAGAAAAGGAAAGAATAAAAGGGAGAGTTGAGATGTCCAAGTCCATAAGAAGATTGATCAAAAGCAAATATGACCAAATTAGTAGGTGAAGATTGAATAGGGATATAGCAATATTTAATTATCATATCATTAATAATAATATTAGAGTTCTTATTTTATAAATACATCAAAGTCTAATAGTAAAGATTTTAAATTTTATAAACGAGATTAAAAATTGTCACATTTTTTTTTTTACAGCATATGTATCATTTTATTAATTTCTTCAATAAAATATAGAAACACGATAGAGTAAATAGCATGGTATTTATATAAATTCCTTTTGTCAGTAGAATATATTTATTGTTGCTTAAGGTTAAGGATAGTCTTAATGTCAATATTTCAGGTAGGAATTGACTCCTCTCCTTCCAATTCTCTGATCTTGTAAGATTCAGAAGGCTAACCTGACGGCTTCCAATGACAGCTATCAACCATAACAATGATGGGTTTCAAAATCTGAACACTGTTCCACTACTTCCCGTGGGCTTTTGTCTCTAGAAACGTGTTTGTTTCATTTTATTTTTTCTGCAGGAAGAAAGAGGCATAAGAATACCGGGGGTAATTCTTGCATATAATTTTAATTCGTGTTTGTAAAATTGTATTTGTATAAATAAAATAAAATATGAAAATTTTATGTTAAAATTTGTATAAAAATTTGTGTTGATACGTTTAACACAATTTTTTTTAAATTTTGTTCTTTTTTTTATATAATTTTTATCAAATTTTAATCTATCTTTTATGTCATGTTATTGTATCGTGTTTATGATCATCGGGGAAGCTGTGAATAAGCATAAAAATGGTGACATTGAATTGAGTCTTATTTGCTAGTTCTGTCAGGAATTTGAGTTAAAAGAAGAAAAAAATAGCATTCTGATGACCAAACTAGCTTTTAAAAGCTTTGCTTTATGGTGATGGTTGTTGGGTATCCTCAGCAACTTCAAGCTTGTAAAAGCATGTATGGATTTCAACAGGAATGGCAAGCCATTGCGTTGCAGACAATGATAGACCTACCATACCAGAAACCAAAGCTTCAGAACTTTGCCTGAATTTGAAAGCAATCAAGCACCGTGATTGTGATCAACGGCTTTCTGCTTCTGGTAAGCCGAATCTGAAGATCCTTCCAAGGCAAGATAAAATCACAGAAGCTTTTAAATATTGCAGGCCTGCAGGGCAAGTCAGTTATAACTGATATAGCCTAACAAATTTGCATAATGCAAAATCACATCATAGAGAACGATTTGGTGAGATTTCCTTGTTGCCAACGGCCATGGCAACTTTCGTATAACAAAAATGTATGCAAGAAAACTCCATTTTACAAAAAATTTTCCATTTATAAGGTCTAAAGAATGTCATTTACAGCTTTACATTTGTCAGGAAGTGCAGCTCAATATAGGCCTAACTTGTTTCTTACACAAAAGAACCTTCCAAGAGGTTTGCCCGAGCAGTGTCCGGAGGTTTCTGTGTGGCACTAACCATATACAGATGACTATGATGTAGAATCAGACTTCTGATCAGCATCGGATGCGGATTGAACTTGAGCTGCATACTGCAAGTTCCAAAGAACATCCTCAAAAGATGGCCGGGATGATGGTTCAGGACATATGCATTTGCCTGTAATAGACACCACTATTGATAACGACTCCTGTGAGCAAGTGGTTAACACAGTTGGATCCACAATTCGCTTTCGGCCATCCTGGCTGCCAAAGGATACCTGTGATTTTTAATACAAGATCTTAGAAGTTTATCTTACTCGAACTCCTAAGAAAATTCAAAAGCAAGTTATTCTTGTACATTTCAAATCTAATCTAAGCCCTTTGGAACATTTTGGCTGCATTTGACTAGCCATGATCATTGTCATAATATTGTGTTAAATGGAATTCATCAGAGAAAAATCAGTGGCTTACCATTTCATTCAAAAGAAATGTTTCTCCTTTTCCACTCACTATAGGCCCAACAAGAGACTCAAGTAAAATAAATCCAAAGTTGTAAACATCATCCTCTAAATTCTTCCCTTGGCTGCAACAAAGAATGAAAGCGGTTTGGTTATATAAACAACAATTGGCAAGAAAGTATAAGCAATGATCCAACAGGAAAACCAAAATTTTTGACACGTTGGTTCGACAGAAAGTTTCTTATTTAGCCTCAATTTACATGAATATGTTACAGTCAAATTAGTATTGACTGATGTAATGCATGCTAGACAATGCCGCTAGATGTGGAACTGTTATCTTGGAAATTGAAAAGTGGCAACAAAGCAGCAGTGGTGCTAGAAAAGAAAAGATGAGACACGGTTGAAATCATTGACAAAATATAATTGTAACAGACTGGCATTAACAGCAGAGTTGTCAGTCCAGACGACATCATGTTGGTATAGCTTTGTTCATTGTGATGGAAACCATGTCAATTGCAGAGGCAAGATGCTCCAGCAACTGCCATGGTGGAAAGGAAATGGGAGCAGAAGAAGTGACTGCTCCTGCAGTGACAATACCGAATTATCATCAAATGATGATTTTCCATATATTATAATTTTTATAAATGATGCATGTCCATTATTTCACGTAAAGATGCATTAAGATGTCACTCCAATTCTAATCTAATAAATATAGTTGCAGGCTAAAAGTTCAGATAGTCCACTGACAATTGGTTCCAGACACTACCTAGTCTTTAAGCCCTCTCCCTTTGCCTGCAGAATAATAAAATGTTTCAGAATAACCATTCAGGACCATGATATCCTTTCCAAGTAACAAGTTAAATATAAACAGCTAATAAACATACCTCAAGTTTTTTATTTTCTTCCATGATGATAGACATCCCATAGTCACTCAGCTTTGCTATTCGATGCTCATCCAGCAATATATTATTTGTCTTCAATTGGTTGTTATGAACACCGGGGATAACCCCAGTATGTAGAAAATGTACTGCCTTGGCCACATCAATGAGAATTGCCAATCTTTCTGACCACTTAAGAACCTTCTCTGGACAATTTTCTGCATCATTTTTCCAGATTGCAGTTGTCAGAATCCAGTGAACATTAAGGATTAGAATATTGTTAGTAGTGGGGGTTTTACAGGTCAGTGAGGAAGGATCATACATGCCAATGTAGGTGGTAACCTAAACCCGTGCCCTTGCAAGTCCCAGAGTTTGATTAACATGGCAATTGCATATCATCTAGTCCACAAACCTCTTAACATATTTTCCATTTTCTACTGTTAATTTTACAAGTGCAGAGCATCTTACAGCTACAAGATCCCTAATAATATCATCGCTCTCTGCCAAAATTTTTGCTTGAACCGTGTACTCAAAAAAGTGTTTTAACCAGATATAATTCTAAGTTCAAAGTTTCCAATACTGCAATATCTAAGCAAGCACACTTAATACATTTATAGCTGTGCACTTATCATGTACATATATAATTTTAAGTTCAAATTTTCGACACTGACCTGACAGATGCATACTGTAATTCCCGTTAGATACATAGTCATATATGAGGAAGACTTTGTTTGCACTGGAATCATCTTGTACACCACCATCAATGCAGTGACCTAAAAGGCCTACTAGATTTGGATGGTGAAGCTTTGAGAAGAAATCAAGCCTAACTTTAAGATTTTGAATCGAATACTTCTTCAGTAAAGTCAATGATCGAATGGCAACATAGGCCCCATTTTCCAATCTTCCTTTGTAGAGCTGAAAAAGAGAAACTAATGAAGTCAGAAAGGTCTTTGGTAATAGCATACGCAAATATCGGAAACAAGTATTTCCACTCAAAATTCTTAGTTCTGCACAATGCTTGATTGCGAAAAAAAGATTGGGATGATTATTACTATTGCGTAGTAATACTTCAAGATCTGGTATCACTTATACTGACGAAACAAAATCATCTAAAGTTGATAAGTTGTTCAGTTTTGAGGATACCTTCCCAGCAGAGCCTTCACCCATATACATCGATGAATCAAAGTTATTTGTGGCTTCCTTCAACTCTTCCAAGGAAAACTGTCGACAGACCGGAGCACCCTGTGCCCCTAGCTTCACAACTTCAGAAATGAATCCTAAACAGAAGAAACTAAATAATTAACAATGAACATTAATAACAACTCAAATTTCCCCTTGAAGCACTATAAAACAGGGTTAGAAATCATGATGAACACCCTTTCTATTAAGTTGCAACAATATGAACTTGACCTTTCTTAATACAAACATATCTTGGGTGTATTTGGGATAATAGCAGCAAGAAATGAATCCTATTTGCTTACTGGCATTTGCAAGAACTTCGGGCGAAACCCCGGTTGTTGGATTGTCTTGAGCAGCCTTTTGCCGTATATGAGTTTCAAAAGTCCGCCTGGGGCAGCATCTTTGAGACACAATAAGAACCCCCAGTGCCAAAAGCACCAGAAGAAGAACACATCCTACAATAACAGCAACTAGTATTGCTATCTTTCTTCCACTTTTCCTTGTGTTTGCTTCTTTACAATAGGAACTTTGATGCTGTTGTTGGCCATCAATTGACAAGCAATTGCTACCAAATTTGACTACTCTCTTATCTGATTTATCGTCCAAGCAAGAAGGAAGCTCACCAACCAACTTGTTACTGGAAATATCCACAAATCCGAGTTTGCTACCACAAATTAGATCCTCTGGAAGTGAAGCACTCAGCATGTTTGATGCCAAATTCAAATAACTGACGCTTGGCAAAGCAAACAAGGCAGAAGGGGGTGTGCCACTAAGACGATTGAAAGACAAGTCAAGGTGCTGAAGATGACTCAATATGCCAAATTGCCCCGGAATTTCACCTGAGAATAAGTTCTTAGCGAGAAGAGCTGTAACCAGTCCTTGGGGCATGACAGGCAGTTTGGAATCCAACTGGTTCTCCCTTAAATCCAACACACGCAGGCTAGTTAAGGAACTCAAATCAGGCACTTTACCAGAAAGCTCATTGTGGCACAAGGCAATAACTGTTAGGCTAGAAATTCTGCATATTGAAGAAGGAAATTGACCCTTCAACCGGTTGCCCCTCAAACTCAGAACAGTAAGATTTGATAAGGAATCCAGCCTATCAGGAATAGTATCATTGAAGTAATTGCCATCTAATGTTAGAGTTTGAAGCTTAACCATTCTAGATATCTGAGAGGGTATAGAGCCAAATATGAAATTGGAGCTTAAATCCAGAAGTTCAAGAGAATATAACCTATGAATCTTATCAGGAAGTGGCCCCCAAATTCCAAGAGACACTAAGCTAAGCACCCTTAAACTGGTTAACCTTGTCAATGTGGTAACCAAAGAATCAATGGAGAAAGTCTCAGACAGTGTTTTATTAGGAATTGCATATCCATTGAATCCACTAATATTGGCAAGCAGATCTCCCCTAAACTTAAGCTCAGTGACAAGATTGTCCTGGCAATATATCATCACATGTGCGGTTGCAGACAAGTTACAGAGGTCCCCATTGTAATTTTCCAGAATTTGCAGTTGTGAAGGGTACTCTAAATGCTTTCTTATTTGCTGCAGAAGTTGACTTTGGTAAGCTTGCAATCCATGAGTAGTTTGGATAAAGCAACTCCATGAAAACAATACTAGAACAAACAAGTAAAACTGTCCCATCGAACAAGCTTACAGATGTGTCAAGAGGTGAATAAAAGCCCTAGAATTAAAGCAGAAATGTTAAATTCAGAAGAAAACTGAAACATACCCAGCAAAAGGAAGCTTCATAAGCAATGCCTTACCTGAAGGTTGAACCTTTAAATACAAACCCAGGGAGAGAAATTTCACTGGAGTAGAGAAATGCAAATCCTGCTCATGTGCTAAGACAAGTCTCTTGACAGTAATTCATACTTCTCCAAATTCATAACACACTTAAAAGCATAAAAAGGCCGAAACCCAAGCAAATGCTGGAGGAGAAACAGAAAGAAAAAGAACTCTTACCGGGAAGCATCAAAGATGGTGTTTTTCCCAAGAAAAAGTTCAACACTCTAACTAACTTCAGTCAAAAAAGAAAGAAACCCAATGGAGAGAAACACGAGAACATTAACAAACAAGCAACTTTCATGATCCAATGAACATGTCTCTCTCTCTCTTTCTCTAGCTACTTTCTAGGAAAATAAACGACAACCCGTGTACCAAAACAAGGTTTAAAAAATGTTCACTTGAAAATAGCAATGCAAGTGTTAATTTTAATATACTTTGGCTAAGTTTCTGCAATTGTAAGTATTAAAGCAAGTGAGATATTAAAGAGAAGTGGACTGCGCCTTCCTGGCCTGCTGGCTTGGCTGCAATATAATGGCAGGTGGTAGTTGAAAAAGCCGCGTAAAAGAGAGAAACAAACAAAGATAACTGATTAGGCAATTAAGAAGGAGAGGTGCATTGAATTGGAGGTTTTTGTTTTTCTTCAAGAAGGACAAGGTGAGTGGGGACTGTGTTATATGAAAATGAAACCAGAGTCAGAAAGAACAATGAAGAAATGCAAAGATGGAGAGAGAAAACTGTACAACTAAACAAAAAAAAAAAAGTAGTTTTTTATTTCCTGCTGATATTACTGTTGGGAATGATTGAAAATGACCTTGTAGTTTTGGTATATTTATAACAATGCCATCACATGGGAGTTTCTTCTTCTGGTCTTCTTTGTTTGAACTTTGAACTGAGTGCTTGCTTCTACTTGCTGAGTTAGATTTGATAATTTACGTGTATAATTTGTATTTGTATCTGTATAAAATATAAAAATTTTATATTAAAATTTACATCAATAAAATTTTATTTTATTTTTTTCATATCGTGTTATCATATATTTTTATAATTTTTAATATGATTTTATATCATTTCATCTCATCAAATTTAAAATTAATTGACCTAGTCTTGAATATAACAGATTTGGCTGTGGTTTTGTTCTCTTTTTGTTACTAAAAATGGCCCCTAGCTAGTTTTAGCTCTGTGGCCTGAAAACAAGACTACAAACTAGCTAGGGATACGGAAAATACCCAGTCTAAGCCTCTAATCTAAAGCCAATGTTATACAATGCCATTATAATCTTTCATTTATTTCACAAGCAAACTCTGACTGCATACATGCGATTCAAAAAAATAAACCTCTTACCGCATACATGAGATTCAAGGAAATCATTGAGAAATCTGAAGTTGAATCATCATCAAATATGGCAAAAAAGTTTCAGGCAATTTCAATGTCCTTTCACCAACTAAACCAAAGGGCTTAATGGGAAAAGGCAGCATTCATCATCATTGGACCTCGGATTACTGCTAAAAGCTTTGCACCACTTGACAGCCTGTTTTGAAGGCAGGACCACGTTGCTAAGTTCACAATTAGCCTTGGAATCCCATGCATAAGATGACTATAATATCTTAACCACGCGCAATTGCTCATGCTTTGATTCACCGAGCACCCAGAATCCCACTTCACAACTTATCATTTTAGAGAATCTTTGCATGTTTGTGGGGAAATGGTTCCATTCACGCGCCATTGAAAGCGAAGCATAAAGTGGTTTGTGGTGGTGGAGTTGCGCTGACAAAGAGGTATGTTGTCGGGGGTTGGGGGCCAAATGCCAATGCAAATGGCTTGGAAGTTTCATATTTGGATATGGCATCTGAGTCTGACTCATTCAAGTCATCCTACTTCATAAACATCGTTGCAAATATCTTCACATCAGTTTAAAGATGAGCCTGCTTTGTTTTTCAATGTACAGATTTTCATGGGACCAAATGATTAATTTGGCTAAGATGACTGAAAAATGTAGATCTGATTTCACTTAGGTTTTGCAAGTTCAGAAATCAGAATGAAGAACTTTTATGAGATGAAAGTACCTGAACTTGGAATTGTTTTTCTTTTGTCAGACAAGGGGAGACATGTTTATCGGTTACTCCACTTAAAAGAAAAAGAACAAAGCAGCTAGATTATTCTTATGGTTCATTTCGATTTCTAAGTTTTATGGTTTTGTGAACTTGTGTGAAATTGTCTACTTTAATCTAAAAACATTACAATTTTATTTCGTAAAAGACATCTCATAAGTATGAGTTCAAATCTTTACTTGTGTATTTTAGTAAACTTTCACAATATTACAATGTGAGATTAGAACATTACAAGTTTTTCCTGTTAAAGCTTGACATTTTGTCAAATTCAACACAAAGCAAACCAAATAACACCGGATATTAAATTTTAGAGGTGATTGCTTTATAATTTGTGAAAATTTGTACTCAATTTACGAGATATTGTTTATTTTAATATAAAAGTCTTACGATTTTATCTCGCAAATATAAATTTACATCTCCATATATATATCTTAACAAAATCCCAACGTAAAGCAGGTGAAGCCAGAACTTGCACATCCTTGATTAAAATGCTGAAGGCAGACCATGTTCTAGCATAGTTTCATTAGAACTCTTGGGATGCTGAGCATGTTAATTTTCCTACTAAACAAATGATTAATGAAAAATAAACTGGTAACCACTAGTTATGCCATCGAGGAAGTAAGATTCCATGACAGTCACAGACAAAGATGGTCAATTGTTAAAAAAGTGAACTCTTATTTTTAGGCAAAGCCAAATAGATAATGCTACTATTATATCAGTGAAAACTTAGAATCCTGTGCATATAAGACAGTTTAGTTCCCTAGGGTTAGGCAAATAAAGAAGATTAACATGAAAATTATGAAAAGCATAAAGTGTTAGAAATAATAGGACAAGGATTTCCAAGGGGCCACCATTGAATCTGATAGAGCTGCTGCAAAGACAAAAATGCTTTGCCTCAGTCCATGCCCAACCTAAATCCCAGCAGCACAATTTTGAAATGTATACTCATATGCGTTTACAGCAGAGTTTTAACTTTCAATAAGGCTAGCCCTAATGTTAGCCCATCCATTCAATATGTAATGTTTAAATCTTATCCTAGGAAATTATGAGATTTTGGTATGATCATCATTATTAGAGTCTTTATCCCAATATTAGAGTAGGTTATATGAACTAATATATCATCTCATGCTAATTCGTCAGCATGAATAGAAGACGCCTCAAAGGATTTCATATAATAGTTCATCTCATAAAAATTAGACGAATTTTGGGATGATATATAAGTAAAAAAAATTAAATCCATGCTTGTAAGACGTCTTTTGTAAGATAAAATCATAAGATTTTTGAAAAAATTGAGTGTAAATCTCCGTAGAATGAAAAAATCACAATAGCTCTTGATGACATAAAACTTTGAATCAGGGCAGAAATCAACTTTGATTTCAAGAGTACCAATTCCTGAAGGTGCCAACTTAGCTATAAAGGGCTAAGGGCTCCCAAAAATGCAAGAAAAGTAACCTCTTGTAGCCCTCTAATCTTCCATAGGACCAGAGGGTGTGGAGAACTATTTGCAGTTTGTCTCCTATTCTCTCCTTTCCCTTTTAACTCTCTAATGGCATTCTTGTTTTTCTTTTTGTGGGCCTGCAGGCACAGTTAAGGTGCACATGTCCAAAGAAAATGGGACTAACATTCAAATTTCAAATGCAAAGTATATATGCTTCTGTTTTTTGTACAGGCACATGACCCACCAACAAGAGGCCACTGGCTCACCTACCCCATCCTGGTTTCCTGCCAGAAAAGGCCTGAACAAGGTATCCACTACCCTCTCCAAGGTACAATAATTGAACAGAATGGAAAAGAAATTACCCATAGAACGAGACATTTTGAAACGAAAAGAGGATTTTGGTTGCTTTGCTTCACTTTGTTTTTTCTTGCATCTTTATTTTTTCCATAGTTCTCTACCTCTATCCATCTTTCTCAACGAATGAGTCCCAAAACAACTTGCAAGCCAATACCAGAAAAACAGAGATTAATCAACATTCCAAGAGGAAACATGGATGATGAAGACACTTCTTTGTTTCTTCTTCAATGCTGACAAATTCATTTAGTTTCCTCACAAAAACAGGAAGGAGAGGAGAAGCATACTGATATTAAAATCTGTCTACATCATAGCAGCCATATACACCTTCAAGTTCTAAACAAAAAGAGGCTGAAAGAATTGTCACTTACAAAGTAAAGCAATATGATATTACCCTTTGTTGTTGTGAATCATGGCACTTTGATGTTTCAATCCTTTTGTTTGACCCAATATTCCATCCTGCATGTTGGCAGAGCATCAACCTCCTATTCCGTCAGAAACTTCTTTTCAAAATCTTTTTGATCCTATCCAGTGCCCTGGCTATACCAGTTTCTATCTTCACCAAAGCTTCTGACATTAGGAAACTCAAACCTTTACTTTCCGAGAAATTTCTGGATTAAAAAATATAAGTAGTGGGCACTAGGGATCAAATTTTTGCAGGATTTGCTGAACCCATGACTTCATAGGAGCATAGGAACTGAATCTGATTTCTGTTCTGTCAATTTGATCCAACTTTGACACTGAGACAGCTTTTCCTAAGGACAATAAGCTCCTTACTTCATTGCTAGGGCTGTAATAAAGTTCTTCTGCCTAACATTAGAAACTCCAGTAAATCTAAAACAGTTGATATATATGAGAGGAGCAATAGATCCCAAGTTTATGTCCCAACTTTAGATCCTACTTTCCCATTTTAAGTTTCATCTCTGCCAAAAAACATACTTGGACTACAAGAATAGCCATAGTTGCTGTGATCAAATAGCCAATGCTTGTTTATTGAGGTACAAGACAGTTTTCTTGATTAAAACCAGTAATATTTGGAAAAAATCTCAAGATTAAGGTGACAAGTTCCAAAACACGCTATAACCTTCCAATGCAATCTAATGAATAATGTTTGTAGCCATTTGCTTTATCGAAGTCTGGCAACATTCCACTTCTAGCAATAGCTAATTTGAAAGTCAGAATGAAACAGTAAAGGTCTCTAATTATTTAACATAGCATTTGTTGCAATGTGCAGAAACATTGATGGAGGGTTTGGAAGAACTTCAGTTCCTGAATGTTGAATGCTGAAACTTGTTATTAGTCAAAGATCCACATCCATGAGATTTTAGAAGTAAGCAACAGATGCCAGAAGTAGGAATGCTGATCCATAACAAGCACCAGGGAATTCTATGTCTCTGAAATCAAGAAAAAAATAGAAAACATTTTAGTATGACATATTACTACTTACAGTTTTGACACAATAAAAAGTGTAATAATCATGCGCAAAAACAGCATCGAACAAAACAATCAGGCATTACACCTTTTCCAAAGAAAGGCTCATATTCCCATATTATGTCTGAAAACAAAAAAGTTATTCTAAGATAGTTTTGACATGACTTCAAAGCTAAACAACACTAAACACTTAAATTCCAATTTTCCTTGGTAAAGCAAACATGGTATGCTTAAAGGAATTATGATTCGTATTCTGATTTGTAATAGTCTTTACCTTCTATCAATGAGCAATTACACCTACTGATAATGACACTAACAAACTTAGTTTTTTAGTCCTCGGGATTTTGAATGGGAAAACTATCATTTTAAGTTTTGGCAAAGAATGTTACCTGAAATAAGACTATCTACCATATTAAACTAGTCCAAACACTAGGCTGTAGTTTGAATTGCTACCAACCATGTGTTTTTAATAATGAAACAGAGGGAAGAAAACCTCTGTGGAGCATTATTCATGCAAATTCCTAATTCTTGAAAAAGAACTGGAAATTTCAAAATTTTAACTTCATCAATAATTGGTAAAAAAGAGTCTAACACAATATTCTCACAGCAGCAGTTCCTAAGAGGAACAATCTAAAAACTTTAATTAAAACTAAAAATGCTATCCTTGAAATTAATCTAATCTCAAGTTCTTGACCATTCAACTTGACATGAGGAAAACAACTTTAAAAAATAAAACCAAAACTAAGTACAATAAGTAGGCATTTTTTGTATCTTTCCTCCTGGAGTATAAATAGACAAATCTTTTATTGTATAATAACATACTTACCATTTTTATTTGCATGCCACTTTTCTATGCTCTTGTACCAGTTCCATTGGAAAAATAAACCTACAAGACGTAATATACCAGCAAAAACCACCTCAATGAATGCCATCAAGAAAGATCTCTGAGGGGATAAGCCGACAGCTTTGTCGTGAGTTCCGGAGTTACGAACATTCTTCCTGACTTAGCTGCTAGGACTTTGAACTGATTCAGATATTGAAAAATATCCGAACTTTTCTCACATGTTAGCCGCTCCAGATCTTTATAGGCTCTATCTTGTTCTTCTGTTGAGCCTTGTGCGGGATCCTCCAGTAGGAAAATTCTTCTGATTTGAGATAGGACATTCTGTGGATCATCAGCTATGTTGATTAACTCCTCATATTCATCCTGATGCTTCATTCGCCATTGGATCCACGTCTTCTTTTCTGTTTCTCCTAGCAAGTTTTCAATAAATAGGACCTTGGACTTGTTGTCAGAAAAAGTCCTTTCATTTAGGGTGTTGCTGGTTACTGTTTCCCATCTGGAAATCACATCTTCGTAGAGCCCAATATTATCCGGTAACACCAACAAGGCTCCATCTTTGATTTGGGCCGATGGTAAAGTCCAGTTTTGGTTATGCCATGCTCTAAACCCTGGTGGCTTTACTCCTCGCCCAATTTGGATTGATGATGGGCCTCCAGCTTCAGCTGGTCTAACTATAGCTGTGGGTAATTAGCTGGGCCCATTATGGGTTCTGTTGGTAACCTATAAGGGGTTTGGGCCGATGTTGCTCCCGAGCTTCCTGTTCCTTCCATTAAGGCCCACTCTTTTACCGCTTTCCTTAACTTTGGATAGTCGGTATCTACTTCTTCTTCTTCAAATTGAAAAATTGAATGGTGGTCCCCTCCACGCTTCGCTGCAAATGGGTTATCCCATTCATCTTCTGGGCCTTCATCAAAAATAGGCCCGTTATCAAAGTTGATAGTGAGGCCGTAATCTTCGTATAAGGTCCATGGGCTTTCTTCGTCTTCTTCGTCGTCTGCTATGCCTACCATCATGGCCGCCAGCTCTTCTTCATCAGAGAAGGTTTCTCTGTCATTAGCGTCTACACGAACTGGTTCAGGCTGTGATTGTGAGGCATAACGTCGGAAGGAGACTGAGATGTCCCCATTAAGCCTGTTTCTGAAAGAGGCTTCTTGTGGTACCCTTGCTAAAGTTTGTTGCTTTTGTGATGGCCTTATATGCCATGGTTGTCCTTCTAGCTCCCTGATGCTCCTTGGTTGCCCCTAATCACTTGGACTCCATTTGACTGCAGGTAGTCGGTGACATTTTGCACCCTGTACTGGAATCCCGCGAAGCTGGTGTTTGTTAATCTTCCAATAAGGGATCTTGTTATCAACAAATTGCTCTCTCCTCCTTGCCAGTTCTCATAACCATGAGTCTGTAAAACTAGCTCGAAGTGATTATGGAAATCATGAACACTGAGCATCATATCTGGTACCATATATACCAACTGCGTCCCTGTTGATAAGTCTACTTCCATGGTGCCGATAATGCTTGTATCATCTGTCCATCTGGTATCCCGTAGAACAACAAGGGCGTTAACTCCAGCGTTTCTCCTATGCATTGTATGTACCCTTAGTAAAATTATACCCAAGTGTATATGCTGGAATCCAGACTGTCGGAGTCGTTGGTAGCTTTCCTCATTAATGAAGGGAAGTTCCCGCTGTTGGTTGGGTAGCACTAATATTCTTTCTTCTGAATAGTGCTGATAGACCTGATACCTTACTGATGCATCTGATCCTCTGTTATACAAGACCTCCGCTGGCACCTGGTCTGTTCTCCTTTGTTGTGAAATTCTGATCTGTTCTTCCGGGTTAAGTTGGGATTCCATGGTTCTGTTGAACCTCCTCCCAGTTATCCTTCTGAGTCTCCTTTGTAGGTTGTATCTCCTCCTTTGATTTGTTCTGTAGTTACGGATTTGGTCCTCCTGATTTGCTATTCCCTGTGTGCTTGATGAAGCTACAGGTTCTGTTACTGAGTCTAGTACGGTCTCCGTTCGGCTCATCTTGACGAACTTCCTTTAGCTTCTTCTTCTTTTAGGATTTGCAAGGGATCTCTGAAGACGTACAATCTGCCTTTAGTTGGAGCTACTACTTCTTTGCCAATACTTCTCAACTTGAGATCTTTAAGTTGATCAGTAATTTCTTCTAGAGCTTCTTCCAAGGCACTTGATGATGACTCAGGTACAGGAGTCTGCTGATCTGAAAGCTTTTCTGCAATAGTTGTTAGCAGAGCTATGATTGTGTTGTTTTGCCGGATTATGGTGGCAAGGCTCGAAGCTGTCCCTTCAGAGGCTTTGGCAAAACCTACAGCTGGAGAATCTACTTCGTCTGTGGATAGGATGGCTTCTTTGTAACTCTTTGTTGCAATTATCCGTTGGGATATTTGTTGATAACAAGATCCCTTAGTAAAATTATACCCAAGTCTACTTCATGAGCCATTCCCAACGGATAATTGCAACAAAGAGTTACAAAGAAGCCATCCTATCCACAGACGAAGTAGATTCTCCAGCTGTAGGTTTTGCCAAAGCCTCTGAAGGGACAGCTTCGAGCCTTGCCACCATAATCCGGCAAAACAACACAATCATAGCTCTGCTAACAACTATTGCAGAAAAGCTTTCAGATCAGCAGACTCCTGTACCTGAGTCATCATCAAGTGCCTTGGAAGAAGCTCTAGAAGAAATTACTGATCAACTTAAAGATCTCAAGTTGAGAAGTATTGGCAAAGAAGTAGTAGCTCCAACTAAAGGCAGATTGTACGTCTTCAGAGATCCCTTGCAAATCCTAAAAGAAGAAGAAGCTAAAGGAAGTTCGTCAAGATGAGCCGAACGGAGACCGTACTAGACTCAGTAACAGAACCTGTAGCTTCATCAAGCACACAGGGAATAGCAAATCAGGAGGACCAAATCCGTAACTACAGAACAAATCAAAGGAGGAGATACAACCTACAAAGGAGACTCAGAAGGATAACTGGGAGGAGGTTCAACAGAACCATGGAATCCCAACTTAACCCGGAAGAACAGATCAGAATTTCACAACAAAGGAGAGCAGACCAGGTGCCAGCGGAGGTCTTGTATAACAGAGGATCAGATGCATCAGTAAGGCATCAGGTCTATCAGCACTATTCAGAAGAAAGAATATTAGTGCTACCCAACCAACAGCGGGAACTTCCCTTCATTAATGAGGAAAGCTACCAACGACTCCGACAGTCTGGATTCCAGCATATACACTTGGGTATAATTTTACTAAGGGTACATACAATGCATAGGAGAAACGCTGGAGTTAACGCCCTTGTTGTTCTACGGGATACCAGATGGACAGATGATACAAGCATTATCGGCACCATGGAAGTAGACTTATCAACAGGGACGCAGTTGGTATATATGGTACCAGATATGATGCTCAGTGTTCATGATTTCCATAATCACTTCGAGCTAGTTTTACAGACTCATGGTTATGAGAACTGGCAAGGAGGAGAGAGCAATTTGTTGATAACAAGATCCCTTATTGGAAGATTAATCATGGTTAAGGGTGAGATGAAGTTTCCTGTCTTCTCTAACTATCCACCGTTGCATCGGTAGGGATGATGACTAGTTTTGGTTGTCACTCTTTCACTTGTAGAATACATGTTTAGAAGACCTATCGAGTGACTGATAAAGATCTTCTTTTGCCTTCTGAATCATCTCGAGCTCTATCTTACGAATAGGGAGTGCATCTCCCCATGCGTTGTCCCTTGTTGCCAATCTTCGTGTAGCTTCAAGTCTAATTCTGAGGATCCTTTCATATCTTGCCAGTGATTCCTCAATTTCTCTTTTTGCTTCTTCCATTGCCTCCTGTTGAATCCTTCCAAACTCCCTCCGATTTCTGGTATCTTGATCAAGGGATATGACTTTTGTTGGTAAGAGCAAAGCTGTAAGTTCATGGTCATCTTTGTGATCATCTCCTTTACTAGGACTTATCAACAGGGACGCAGTTGGTATATATGGTACCAGATATGATGCTCAGTGTTCATGATTTCCATAATCACTTCGAGCTAGTTTTACAGACTCATGGTTATGAGAACTGGCAAGGAGGAGAGAGCAATTTGTTGATAACAAGATCCCTTATTGGAAGATTAACAAACACCAGCTTCGCGGGATTCCAGTACAGGGTGCAAAATGTCACCGACTACCTGCAGTCAAATGGAGTCCAAGTGATTAGGGGGCAACCAAGGAGCATCAGGGAGCTAGAAGGACAACCATGGCATATAAGGCCATCACAAAAGCAACAAACTTTAGCAAGGGTACCACAAGAAGCCTCTTTCAGAAACAGGCTTAATGGGGACATCTCAGTCTCCTTCCGACGTTATGCCTCACAATCACAGCCTGAACCAGTTCGTGTAGACGCTAATGACAGAGAAACCTTCTCTGATGAAGAAGAGCTGGCGGCCATGATGGTAGGCATAGCAGACGACGAAGAAGACGAAGAAAGCCCATGGACCTTATACGAAGATTACGGCCTCACTATCAACTTTGATAACGGGCCTATTTTTGATGAAGGCCCAGAAGATGAATGGGATAACCCATTTGCAGCGAAGCGTGGAGGGGACCACCATTCAATTTTTCAATTTGAAGAAGAAGAAGTAGATACCGACTATCCAAAGTTAAGGAAAGCGGTAAAAGAGTGGGCCTTAATGGAAGGAACAGGAAGCTCGGGAGCAACATCGGCCCAAACCCCTTATAGGTTACCAACAGAACCCATAATGGGCCCAGCTAATTACCCACCAGCTATAGTTAGACCAGCTGAAGCTGGAGGCCCATCATCAATCCAAATTGGGCGAGGAGTAAAGCCATCAGGGTTCAGAGCATGGCATAACCAAAACTGGACTTTACCATCGGCCCAAATCAAAGATGGAGCCTTGTTGGTGTTACCGGATAATATTGGGCTCTACAAAGATGTGATTTCCAGATGGGAAACAGTAACCAGCAACACCCTAAATGAAAGGACTTTTTCTGACAACAAGTCCAAGGTCCTATTTATTGAAAACTTGCTAGGAGAAACAGAAAAGAAGACGTGGATCCAATGGCGAATGAAGCATCAGGATGAATATGAGGAGTTAATCAACATAGCTGATGATCCACAGAATGTCCTATCTCAAATCAGAAGAATTTTCCTACTGGAGGATCCCGCACAAGGCTCAACAGAAGAACAAGATAGAGCCTATAAAGATCTGGAGCGGCTAACATGTGAGAAAAGTTCGGATATTTTTCAATATCTGAATCAGTTCAAAGTCCTAGCAGCTAAGTCAGGAAGAATGTTCGTAACTCCGGAACTCACGACAAAGCTGTACCAAAAGATGCCACATGTTATTGGAGATAAAATGGAGAAGGAATTCCAAAAGAAACACCCAGGAGTCAATACGGCTGTGATGCCTAAGATACATTTTGCCTATCAGTTCTTGGCAGAATGTTGTAAGGAGGCCCATTTCCAGAGGGAACTTAAGGACCTATCCTTTTGTTCGGAGATACCAATACCAGGCTACTACAAAAAGCCCTACAAATATGGGCTGAGGAAGGCCAAGACCTACAAAGGAAAGCCGCATGATACCCACATTCGGGCCTTTAAGAAAAAGCCCAACAAGCCACCTGGGGCTCAGCCTGTCAAGAAATGCAAATGCTATATTTGCGGGAGAGAAGGCCATTTCGCAAGAGAATGCAGGAGTACAACAGGCAATATGATCAGGAAGGCAACCTTTGACAACTTAGACATACCGGATGACTGGGATGTAATCTCAGTAGACTTAAATGAGGAGGATTCTGATGGCATTTATAGTATGTCTGAAGGCGAAAATTCCATGGAGGTTAAAGTGGCCAGTGAAGAAATTGCTATGATGATGCTAGGAACTGAGGGTGGATGGCGACCCTTAGTCAAGATATCTCAAGAACAAGCAGATTGCCAGCATGATTGGCAATACAACTCTGAGATAAGAAATGTTGAACAATGGAAATGTTTGTTCTGTCACCTTGAAACAAACAAAAGAATGAGGATACACTGCCCAAAGTGCAAGATAACGGCTTGCCCAATGTGCTCATCATTCTACCTAAAGAAGTCAATAAGGCCAGAACCAGTGGATAGAAGGAGCTATCAGCCTCGGGAAAAGCTATTACAGGAGCTGCTCATACATGTTGAACACCTGCAAGGAGAAGGAGATAGGCTCAAAGAAGAAGTTACTTACTGGAAAGAAAAAGCTGAGGAGAGAGGGAGCTCATCACCATTTCATGAGGCCCTTGAAGAATTTATCCAATACGAAAGGACCAGAAAAGGAAAAACTACAGAAGGCCCAAGTGAACCAGATGAATCCATGAAGTTAATGGAAGAAGCTTTTAAAGCCCAGACAGATGGAAAGGAAGCCAGAAGAATTACAAATAGGTTGTATAACCTAAAGGTAGAATTTTCCATACCTGGGATACCAAGCTTCACATTAAGTGGAATTGTGGATACAGGCGCTATGGCTAGCATGTGCCCCTCAAAGTTGCAAGGGACAATGAAATTTCCAGATTTGATGCCATCTAAAGCTTTCTTGGCAACTTCATGGGCTTTCATTGAACCAAAGGAGCCTGCTAGAATTTTTGTGAGCTCTGGTCTAACTTTATTTTCTGCAGAAGGTCAGCTTTTTTAGTAAATAAATGCAAATGCTTCTTATGCAACAGAGTGAGTTTTAGAATGCAGTTATCTCATACCCAATTTACTATTGAGAAACACAATTGGAAATAGGAAAAAAGAAGTTCAGGTACTTTAATTTGTCAATGAATGCCATTTCAAATATATTTCCAGCTAACGCTTCTCATGGGGAAAAAAAACTTTCTGATTGCATGAAATCGATGAAGAAATACTAACAATAACTACCATCTAAGTGAGCTTCTCCATGACAGTTCAGATTGATCGCTACAATAATTTCTAAAATCCATCAAAAGCCATCAATCCCGTAATCCTTCACATCCAAAATAACTCAAACTATAATGCAGAATGATGACATCTCAAAGCTTTACAATACGCAGCCAGCTAATTACAAGTAAATACAGGTTACCAGAATGCAATGCAATTTAATGCGGTTAATGCGGTGTAAGGTTTAAAGAAGAAATGGGTCTCAAACCTTGCTCAAGACCAGGAGTCTCAGTATCTGGAGGGAATATAACAGACATGAATATTATCTGCAATAACCTCCTGCTGCAATGCTTCTGCTAATCCTCGGAGCCCAAATTTACACGCGGAGTAAGCTGTGTAACCATAGATTCCCACCTACGCATCCATGATACAAAGTTCAATTACAAATAAACAACAGCTTTATCTAAAATTCAAATGAATGTTCTTACTTTTTATCATTAATCATTTCCAAAATGCATTTTTACAAAACAAATACTAAATAAAATATAATGCCTTTTTCTTAAACTAACTGTCTAACTTAATGATTTGGTTACTAACCTGACCAGCTTGGGAAGAAATAAGAGCTATGGAGGTGGGTTCACGGTCTGTCCTGCCCTTCATCAGCGGCAAAGCAGCTTTGATGACATTAAAGCTCCCCATCAAATTCACATCTATCATAAACCTGACCTCATCCAATTCCTGCTTCTCCAGCTCCTGAGGCACAAAAACCCCCTGGTTAACCACCAAAACATCGATGGGTCCCGCATCGTTAACCGCCTTCCGGACGGCGTCGTAATCACGAACATCAGCAGAAAAGATCGAAACGTCGACTCCGTAGGAAAGGCGAATCGATTCTTTCGCTTCTTCGAGTTTGCTAAGAGGGAGACTCGAGCTCCCTGAGAAGCGGCCTGGCGGGCTAAGGCTAGCCCGATGCCGCTTGACCCGCCTGTTATGAACACATGGCGGTTTTTGATTGGGATGTTGACGTGACGGGGACGGACGATGAAGTAGAGAAGGAGGAGAAGGACGGGAAGCAGAATCAACAACATTGACAGCGGCGATGTGGGTGACGATAGGAGCTGTCAGAGAGTGTTTGTGGGAGTGGGAGACGGTAAAAATAGTACGCATAAAAAAAATGAAAATGATACAGACAAATTTATGACAAAAAAATTATGTTTAACATGATAGTATTAACTTTAACACGAAATTTTTATATTTTACATGATATAAATATAAATTATATACATGAACAGCCAAATTTACTCAAAACATCTACTCCCAAACAAGTTTCAAACCAAAATTAACCGATCATGACTAAAATCCGAACAATCCAAAACACTTATCTAAAACAACTTAGGCCTTAATCGATTTAACCTCAACAATCTGAAACAACTCAAACTCAAATAATCTGAATAACTGAATCCAAATTGATTCTAATTTCCAAATGATCAGCCAACCATTTGCCACCCTACTTAGCATAAATGATAAACCGGCAAAGAAAGGATCAAAAGCTCGCATCTTGAAGATAACAACATAACTTGAAAGAAAACAGTCTGCATTCTGTGAAGAGATCATATTTTTACAGAAACCAGGTGGTGGTAAACAGGAGGATTATATCATACTTGACAAACACTATAATTCCTATTTCACTGGCGATCCATCTTTCTGATGCGAAGATTCCAAAAACGAGATCACAAGATCAGCAGCCTTGCACCCAGAAGCAATTGCTTTGCCAACAGCTAATCCGCCTTTGTGGTTACCTAGTAACAAGGTTAACGGTTCACACAAATCAAAGGTTATAAAACCAAAAATGGCGCCAACTTATACCAAGACAAAAGCATTTCTGTGGAACAATCATTCCAATTTGTTAGGAAATTTGATAATGGTGCTGCATTTGGTCAACGGCGATGAAAATCTCTGGTCAAAATCCCCCAAGTTATTGTTTGGATTTTAAATCTTGTTTGTGTAGCCAAACTCTTTATGAGGAAAAGGGTTCGGATGAATGAGTTATTGCATTATAAATATTGACTAAAAGAGCAGTTAGTTACCTGCATAGAAGAATCCGGGAAGATCTCTCTCCATCTTTTCAATTGCTTCTAAAACTGAAGCATAGTTACGACCGTATAAGGGAAATGCCTTGCTCCAGTAGAAATGACTGTCATTAAGAAAATTTAAAATCGTCAGAAACTGAATCATAGCTGCACATTTGAATTTAAAACTCCTCGTACATCACTTTCAAATTTTAAAAAGCAGACAGTAGCAGTAACAATAATCGAAATGTTAAGGTAATGGTTCATGTACTTCAAGAATGTTGGTTCTCCCTCCACTCCCAACAGCTGCTGAAGGTCAGAAGTAACAATACGCCGCAACTCATCTCTAAAACAATGACTAACAATGAAAATTGTTAGGAAAATAGATATACATACAATCATGTAAGAAAAGTATGGTACAATAAAAAAACAATTTAGTTTTCCTTACGTTGAGGCTTTTGCTAGCTCCTTATTTCGACTTCCCCCAACAAAGGTAGTATAAAGATACAAATTATTAGGTGCACGATCGGGAAACATTACGGACGAAAAAAGTGTACCTGCAGAGAAGAGAATACATACAATGAACATACTATGGAAAAAAAATACAACTTAAATGCACTGTACCATAGCCAAGCATTACCCATAGTTTTCAAACCATTTTGTTGCTCCTTTGACGGTACAAGAACTCCAAATCCTTCTAGGGGTTTCTTGACGTTCTCCTTCTTAAAGGCGGTAATTATAACGGAGACTGGCATATAACTCACCTACATTGCAGATGGCAAGAGAAGATGATATAAACTTAAACTAATATTGAAGCATTTTTGCTCACGCAAAAGTCAATAATATTTGTGCTATCCCATGTAAATTGATGAGGAGATTGGCACAATTTAAATATAAGCACTTTTCCTCAAATCAAATTGCAGAAGCAAATACCTCAGGGATAAAGTTCAATGGAAAGAGCTTTCCTCCTTTTGTGATTTTCATTTCTTTAACATTGCCCAATGGAGCCTGCAATAAACAAGTTCATTTTCTGTTAACAATGATATCTTTTAACAAGTATGTATAAAGCATAGAATATATGCATGCCAACACACAAGATGATCTCCTTTGTAAGCAGTAGCAAACAAGAATAACTGCTACAGATTGATTGTCTCCTAAACATAGTGCAACTAACCGTGATTATTACAGCATCAAAAGATGATCCTTGTGAGCGCTTATCACGATCAGAGGCATAAGAGAGAGACCAGTTGTCTAATGCAGACTTCCCATCATGACTGTAAGATAAGGACAAAACCTTTGATTTCAGTTTAAGCTCATCTTTTGAAAGATCTTTGCACAATGTATCAGTGAGTGTCTGCAAAAGACATCCAGAAATAAAGGACCATATTTAAGTGATGAAAATTTGCGGAAATATAATGAGAATATCAGTTAAAAAGGCCACATCTGGCTCAAGTTATTGATGCTAAAAGAAATTGGAAATAAGAAATTTTAGTAAAGCTAAGAGAATAAACATAATCTATGCTTTGATTAAAATTATAACCCCTAGTACAATCTAAAGGATAAGAAATGGGCATGCAAACAAATGACTGGAATTAAGTAACACATTTTTGTCATTTTTCACATAGTAAATAAAAAATATGGAGATTTCTGTTAAATATTTCTGCAACTGCCAACAGCCATGCTAAAATTCCAAGATATGTGTAACACCCTTCATAGAAATGTTCTAGGATGTGTTTCAAAAAAAAAATTTCCAGCATTATCGATGGTACAATTTGTAGTAAACTTGCCAATGTCTTAAACCTTCAAACTATTTCAGCTATGTGAAAAGAGGTATTATACAATAATTCATATAAGGCTTCCTCCAAAGTAGAAGAATAAAAAAAATAGTACTAAAAGTATAATGCATGTTCATGGTGGGAAACATGCAAGGTTAAAAATATTTATTAAAGAACAATGAATTGAACTATAAGCTGTCAAAACAGTATGATATGTAAATTCCATAATGAATAGGAAAAATAAATCTGTTAAATAGATTGAGGAAAACAGCACACTTGCAAGTCATATGAAGATAATAAGCTTTGCTCAGAGCAGAAAAAGTTATCCATAAGTCATTTACCTGCATTCCACCCTGAAAGGAAAATGAGCCTCGCAGAGCCTTCTTATTCACTGAAGTTTTTGTTTGATTTTCCCTATTTGCAGATAATTTAGATTTAACTGCTCCAACTATGATAGAGCCAAACCTGACAAGCAAGAATCATGAACAAAGCATCAACCAAAGAGAATGTCATTGATACTATTTAGTTTTCAAAGGACAGTAATAGCTCATTTACCACTAACTTGCAGTAAAACCTATCTATGTTAAGATATGATGCATCTAGGTAATGGCAATTAACAATTATTGACAGCCAGATATAGTCCTTTAACACACATTGGAGGCAAACTTGAGTTGAAGTACCAATACACCCAGTCCAAATTTAAATGCGCACATTCTAGCTTTAAAGAAATACCAGAAAGGCCAAAAATATAGTATACACAACTAAATGCTTTTACATGTAAAAGAATAATAGTAACATTGCAAAAGAAGCAACACAAAACTGACAGAATAGTTGCCAATCTTGATAACATCAGCAGTGATCTGGACCACAGAAATTTACGGAGTATGAAAAAGAAAAAAGTATCAATATCATACTAGAAATAATGTGTGGTTGGTCTTCCAGAGACTTGGAAGAGTATAAACAACTTCCTTTAATCCCTCCTAAGTTCTTGATAAGCAATTTAATTGCTCTAAGACAAAGTGAACAAATTGACATCAAATCTAAATTCAAAGATTGAAAGGAAAATTTTTATGTTTATTCAGCAAAAATCATGTGAAGGAATAGAAGAGAAGTTGCAAAAGAAATACCTTTGCTCAAGATCCCATAGCTCTGGAAAGGAATGACGCATCTGTTTTAAACATGGCATGGAGAAAAGTCGAAAATGAACCGTCACCAACAAGTTCCATTTCACAACTCATTAAATGCCATAGCTCATGAAAGCAGCCAAAAACACTAATGAGTAATGTGATAGAAAGAAAATCAGGTTTATGCTTCTTTCCAAGAAACTTAAACAAATTAGTTCAAAGATACAAGGCATTACTCACAGAAAGAGATTCGGGATCTCCAGCACTTGTGCCAGCAACAAAAGGGTCGATAAGGTAATCCACAACCTTATAAAACAAAATCAATAAGCAAATGGACATCAAAGGCATCAAACTTTTGCACTATTTCAGGTAATCGTTCTCCAATCTTTTCTCAAGCCCATTAAATATCAGTGTTTCCAAAAGTCAATGCACAACACAGGTAAAAACAGAAAACCAAAAAGATTATACTCCCTCCGTCCCAATAAATTTGTCACTTTTGACCATAAAAATTGTCCCATTAAAAATGTCACATTGAAAAAAAAAAAAAACAAATTGTAAGTACTATATTTCCTCTTTTACCCTTTAAATACTTCAAAAAAAACTTTTAACATCATAACTTTCTTACATCACATTTTAAAAATACATTTCCTTTTTAGAATACATTTTCCTTTATCTACTGCAATCAACAATCTGAGTAATGATACTACTGCAAACTACTGCAGTATACATTTTCCTTCAAAATGCATGATAGCTACTGCAGTATAAAGTTTCCTTTATACTTAACTGAGTAACGATTTTTTTTCTACAATTTCATTGATAACAAACAATAAAAATTGAGTTTAGTCAGATGTCTTCAAAACAAAAGAACAAACAGACTGATCTTGTGACACCGAACACCATGCGAAGAGCCAAAAACATTGGTTTGGAACCCATGACAGCAAGAATGGCCAACAAACCCATTGAGGCAAAAGATCAAACGCCATGGCTATGCATCTAAAACAAAAAGCCCTCACTACAACCTAATGAGCACCCCACCCGTCATGATACGCTCAAGCCAACAACTCTCAAAAATTCAATCAAACTCATTAAAAGCAATAAAATCCAAAATTGCAGTTAAAAGGAATCCCCACTCGGTCCTAAGCATATGCTCTGCCTCCACAAGAAAGTACTACACTTTCACCTGCCACCGTTCATTTTGACACTTCCTCACAATTCAATCGCAATGGATAAGCATAATACCAAAAAACTAAAGGATTCCGACTACATAGAGAGAGCCCAAATTAGATCCACACATCGAACAAGGCTGCAGAAAATTTCAAAACAGAGTCTCCAGGAGGATCGTTCAAAACCTGCTACCTGATCGAACTAAAAGCAAAAGCTCACAAGCACTTATAGGAGTGAAGAATTAGCTGGCCAGGAAGAGTGTAATAAAAGGGAGGAAGCATCACCAATTGTGGCACTTGATCGAATGCGAAGGATGATCAAGAGACCCGCTCGATATGATACATGCCACGTGGGAAGCCAAGAAGCGGATGGGGTGTTAGGCAGATCATTACAGTTGGCTCGCCATCTGGCCTACTCTTTTGTTGCTCGCCAACTCAAGCTCGCCTGCTTCATGGGGCTTGGCGAGCACGACTGGACTGCTTCCTTCTGGAAACAGCTTCCTGTGATATTTCAGCTTGTAAGCCTGTATCAGCTGACAGTTGTAATGCCATGCAACCATAAAACCTGTAAAGGAGATTGAATGGAATACGAATGAAATCAGCTCATTTAATCCTTTTCTCATCTTTTCTTTAACTCTTCTTTCTCATCTCCCTGTTCTTTGTTAGATTCTTTCCAAAATCAATATTGCACCCCCCAGTTCTTCCAATTACCATCTTGGTCATAGGCGTCCTCGATCCTAGCATGCCAACTTCTTTAAAACATTCATACAAAATTCTAAACATTCATACAAAATTGAACAATTTTGTAGTAACAAAATTGGATTAGATTAAAGAAAGCAACTTCTTTAACAAGACCATGGAGGCAACTTTTTTCAAAAGATCTATGTATAATTAAGACTTTTTCATTACAAAGTCTTTACAAAAACCATAGTAAAGCTATACAAAAGCAGTATCATGGCTACAAAACATGCTAAGATATCACTGTTATCCTCTAAAGACATTAACTTGCCAAAAAAAAAAAGATGTTTTCACAAAGCCATGATGTCTTCTACATTCTTCAGCTTTCAAGTTGAATGTGCAGCAAAGCTCGTTGCACAATTTCCTGGTCACAGTGAAGTTGGGTTGGAAGCATTCCATCTCTTTCCAACCTTTGCTTACCCATATGGGGCAGCCTATAATTGTTTCCTCCATTAACCTTCATAATTTCAACCATGCAAGATTGTAATGTTAAAAACACATTGTTCAAACTCTCCGGTGATAACTCATTAAAAGATTTTTCTACAGCAGAGACTAACTCATCAATTGTTGTAGGAGCTTCTTGATATTGTAAAGATTGTATTGCTCAAAAAAATCCAAGATCCAATACATTCAAATCCGGACTATTTGGAGGCTGAAAAAACAGGTGAAAATCAAATCCATCTACACTTGAAGCTTGAAGAAATTGTTCATCATCAACGCCGATATGTGGCTTTGCATTATCCTGTTGAATGAAAATTCTTCTTTCACAGTGAAGTGGTCATTTAGCTCTAATTGCTGGTAGCACTTTGTTAATTAAACACGATCTTGTGACATCTTTAGTTACTGATAAAATTGGTTTTGTTTCTAAGGTTCCAGCAAGTCTATTTTTGCTACTACGCCTAGCTGGTTCCTTGTTGACAAATGGGAAAATTCATATTTTCACAGAGAACTCACAATTGCCATGAACATCAAAACGTGGTCTAGCAACAGCAGCTAAAAACATCACTTTGGTGATGAATCGCTTGCTTTTACAAGAACGAAAAGGTTCAACCTCATTTGGATGAAGATAATATCTCTCTGATGTTTTTGACAAGTAAAACCATTTTTCATCAATATGCACTACATTAAACATGTCACTAAACAGAGGGTTTGTAGTGATAGTACCTGGTAGAATCACCGATAAGCAAAACTCCAATCTTGTTCTTTTGTTTGCATCAGTTAGATAAGGCTTTATAGCATTAGTATGTGGCCTGATGACACCTTCCTTGATCCGACGATGAAGAGTAGACTTTGATATATTTAAAGCTTTAGCCATTGATCGAATATTTGTCCGTCTACGAAGTGGAATTTCTAATATACTATCAAGATCAAAGGAAATCCTTTTTTTTTTGTAGAAGCCCTTTGTTGACACTTACTGCTAACATTGAAGAAAATACCATCTTCCACAAATTGTTTTGCTTTATTCCATAGCCTAATAACAGTCCTGGTCAAGACCGAAAACACGCTTGCAGCTCTACTTATGGAGCCTTTTTTCAGCTTTCCATTGATACTCTGTTTTAATAGAGTTTCGAATAAAGCTTGCCTTTGCTCTTTAGATAAGTGTTTTTCTCTTGGTTGTCGATTTGTAGTCATCCTTACAGATTCTATGGTAGTGGGGGTATCTATAGATTCCATAGAGGTAAAGGATTTCCTTGTTATTGATAGGAGTACGCTAAAATAGAGGAAGAAAAGAAGGAACAGATTGATACTCCTACTGAAATCCTTATTTTAAAGGAGTATTACTGTGCATTTTCGAGTAATGTCTCATCCCCGCCAACTCTTTGATGAATTCTCAATTTGAGAATTTAATCCTATTTTCCCACCAAATTTAATGCCTCTGGTTTTTTCAGTAGCCAAGTCAAACTTTTGTCGTTTTGATGAATTTTGTTGGTATGCTAAATTGCTTGTTGATGTTGGGCTTGGTTCTGATGGGTGGTGATGATGTTGTCTTTGGTGATGGTACATCAAAACAGGGCTTTAATGCTGTGGCAAGAAGCAGTGCAGTTAGCTATAGTGTATGTAAGCTCAATGCAAAGCAAGGGTTGTGTGCGACTAGCGATGGCAGGCTGAACTTGGTGGACAGTAGTATAGCAGCAGACGGTGCAAAGCAGCAAGGAACAGTAGCAAACATGGCTGCTGCAAGGGTTGCAGTGATGATGGTAATAAAAGGAAGGCAGAGTAGGGAACTTCAATGTGGCTCGGAGCAGTGATGATTTGCGGTTCGGAGTGGTGATCTGGCATGAAAATCATCAGCATTCTCCCAATTCATGGCATCAGTATTTCACCATCAAAAGTAAGTTTAATGCCCACCACTTTTTTAAGGATATTATGGTCAATTTGAAAAAAATGATATGACATGGCATTTACTTTCTGACGTCCTAAAACTTTGTAATTTGTCAACATGTGACAACTTTTGTGGGACAGAGGGAGTATTTCGCAACATGATTGTGGAATACATAGCCTGCAGTAAAGGAATCTGAAAACCAAGCATACCTCTTGCCCAAAATGGCGCTGAAAAAATCCACCCACACTGCATGAAAATTGAAAACATACAGTAAAGAAACAATACACTCCTTCAAGCAGATATAAGCAAAGAGAAACAGATGAACAAAAGCATGTTAGCAATAACTATGAAAACATGGATTGAATTTACTACCTTTCACTATTATAAGCATCAGATACTTTTGAACTGTCCCTTTTTTTCCACAAAAAAGGCTCCAAAATAATCTGAAACTGCAAAAGATAAAACGGAACTATATAAGCATATCAGTCTTAACAAAAACAACTGCATACGAGTAAAAGCAAAATAAGGAAAGGCAAGCACATAAGCTACACTTTACAATATGACTGTTAGTTGATCCAAAATTAAATATGGTATGCCAATCAGTTAAATAAGACATAAAAAAAATTTCGATTCGTTGGATGCATCCAAAGTAGTTCTGATAAACAAACCTTTGATTTTGCCGAAAGAAAGTTGCTAGTGATTAGTGCGATGGGATTTGAGGGAATCTATCACCAAAAAAAAAAATCAAGCAGAGATTGTGACCACGATCAGATCCAGGTACCAACATATCTTAGGCTGTATCAAGTCTTTCTCCGGAGAAGATGTAAACTCATATAGCAGTAAAGATGGAACAAGCAAAACATACCAATACAGGCACCCCATTTCTCACAATATATCGTTTGCTCTGTGCAATCGGCTGCAAAAGGCCACCAATAATCAAATTAATCAAAAAAGTGATGCACTCACTTTTGATATCATCCTTCACTGACTTCCAAGCTTTCAACTAAAACCAAGAAACTCGCGACGAATGTTGTATTGGATGAACTTACAACTAATAGCTCCTAAACTAGAATTTAAAACGAAATAGAAATGGTCATAGAAATGCTTACAACTTGTTGCTTATCTCGAATACCAAGATCATCAAACAAGCTTCTCACTTCAATCTCACCTTCGGTCTGCACTAATCAATTAAACATTTGCATCAACACCATCATTCGCAGATATTTAACTAAACCAAGCAATTATAACAAGAAATAATTTTTAAAAAAAAATTACCATTGTATTTGCTCCTTCATCCCAAATCAAACCCTCCCGTGACACACTTCTTAACTTCCCTCCAGCTCTTCCTTCAGCCTCAAACACCGTAACATTCAAACCATTTGATTTCAACTTGTAAGCCGCCGCGAGTCCACTTGATTAGAGTCGATTTTACCGAGCAAATTTCAAAAGTCAAACTTCGCTCATTACATTAAAATTTTCAAATTCCAGACTCTTGATACAACCTTTTTATCTTCCAATCAAATTATAAAAAACAATTATACAAAAAACGGAAGAAATGTACGAAATGTAAAATTTGAAGCATTACCTTACACCAGCGCCAACGACAGCTACTCTCTTAGCAGAAGCTGAGGGAAAAAAACAGAAAACCAAACAAAACAAGACAAAGCAAAACAAAAACCGAGCTTAAATTACTGTGAAATTAAGAATTGGGATTCAATTTTAATGAATTTTTGAGCGTTGGATTAGAAAGAAACAGAGAAATGTACTCTTGCCTTTGTTTCTAGTTGACGCCATTTCTTTTCGGGTTTCGCGATTCCCGGCTCAGCTCGCACGTAAAGTTAAAGTCGGTTCTGGCTAATGTTCTTTGTTTGATCTTCCTATTTTGAATGAGACCATTTGCTTTGGGCTTCTGAACAAAGTCCAAAGAATATATGAAAAACTGCAAAGCCCGTTTGGCATCAGAGAAATCTAATATATATAAATATATATATATATATTATATATTACAAGGTGCACAACAAATATGATAAGATGTTTACTTGAATATTCTCTTTGAATGACAAATACGCATCCATTAATTTATATATAAGTCAAAACAAACAATAAATACTAAAATTTATTAATTTCTCTACCTTTCCATTTTCTTAAAATTACTCTAATTCCTAAAATTTTATCAATTTTTTAAATAAAATTATCTTAAAGTAATTTTAAATACTATCTAATCCAAAAAATTTAAAAATATATATAATTTTAATATTATCTTTTTGAAAAACTAAATAAAATATTAATTTATATCTATTTATATATAAAATAAATAATTTTAATTTTAGTTTATTTAAAAAATATTTTATTAACTAAATTGAAAAGTATAAAAGCAGGATTAAAATGATGACTTATATCTTATTTTATTTATTTTTATTTTTTAATAATTTTAAATGACATGTGTCATCATATTAACTCCAGTTTTTAAAGTAAAAAAACTCCACCAACAGTGTATTAGATATTAATCTTATGGTTATTATCTAATACACTAATAGTAGAGTTTTTAGACTTCACAAGCGATATTAAGACGATGATATTTACTCTTTATGAATATTAATAATAAGTAAATAAATAAAACGAAGTTATGTGTCATCATTCTAACATTTTGTGAAGTTTAAAATTTTCATTGGCAGTATGTTAAATACTAAATTAAATAATATTGTTCTATATATTTACAAATTTAAATAATTAAAATTAATTCATGCCTTGCACAAGTAAAAGGTAGTTTAAATTACGATTTCACTAGACCTGATAATTTGTATGTAAAATTTTATTTGTATCATAAAAATTATATTCATATCATGTAAGACAAAAATTTCGTGTCAACATGCCAAAGATAAAATCTATTAACAACAATAAAAAGTTATTACAAACTTACATATTTACAACTTAGAAAATAAGTTGTTTTGAAATTTTATTAATTTGTAGTAACTTTTCGTTGTCATTATCAAATTATTGTTTTTTTAATATTTTATTCAACTATCAAAATAATTGTTACAAAAAGTTTATATTATTTTTAAAAAACAAAAAAAAAATCATTGCAAAAAGTAAGGTAAGAAATTTTTTTTTAACATATATAAATGGAATAAGGTCTTGTCTAGTGTTGTTTTGTATTGGAAAAGGTTAGGGTTGGAAAAAGGATAATTTATATGGTAAAGTCACAAATTTTGACATACTGTAAGATTAATGTAAAAAACAAATGATTAAGCGTAAATTTAGAGTGATTAGGTATAAAATATGTTAGAAGTATCGTAAAAATATGATTATCAATGTAAATATTAGTATCAACATATTTAAACACATGATAATTTTGTTATATGTATGTTTATGTTAATTAACATGTGTTTACATACTTATAACATATTTTATACCTAATAACTTTATATTTATGCTTAATCATTTACTAATTACATTAACTTTAAGTTGATTATCAAATGTTTACGATACTTACAACATTTTTTACGCCTAATAATCAGGCACTTTCCGAGAAAGCTCATTGTGGCACAAGGCAATAACAGCTAGGCTAGAAATTCTGCATGTTGAAGAAGGAAATTGACCCTTCAACTGGTTGCCCCTCAAACTCAGAACAGTAAGATTTGATAAGGAATCCAGCCTATCAGGAATGGTATCATCGAAGTAATTGCCATCTAATGTTAGAGTTTGAAGCTTAACCATTCTAGATAAAGTCCTTCTGCCTAACATTAGAAACTCCAGTAAATCTAAAACGGTTGATATATATGAGAGGAGCAATAGATCCCAAGTTTATGTCCCAACTTTAGATCCTACTTTCCCATTTTAAGTTTCATCTCTGCCAAAAAACATACTGGACTACAAGAATAGCCTAGTTGCTGTGATCAAATAGCCAATGCTGTTTATTGAGGTACAAGACAGTTTTCTTGATTAAAACCAGTAATATTTGGAAAAAACTCAAGATTAAGGTGACAAGTTCCAAAACACGCTATAACCTTCCAATGCAATCTAATGAATAATGTTTGTAGCCATTTGCTTATCGAAGTCTGGCAACATTCCACTTCTAGCAATAGCTAATTTGAAAGTCAGAATGAAACAGTAAAGGTCTCTAATTATTTAACATAGCATTTGTTGCAATGTGCAGAAACATTGATGGAGGGTTTGGAAGAACTTCAGTTCTGAATGTTGAATGCTGAAACTTGTTATTAGTCAAAGATCCACATCTATGAGATTTTAGAAGTAAGCAACAGATGCCAGAAGAAGGAATGCTGATCCATAACAAGCACCAGGGAATTCTATGTCTCTGAAATCAAAAAAAAAAAATAGAAAACATTTTAGTATGACATATTACTACTTACAGTTATATATGGACGATCTAACGTGATTTTAGATATTGGTTCATATAGCCTACCCCAATCTATTGGGATAAAGGCTCTGATGATGATGATGATATTACTACTTACAGTTTTGACACAATAAAAAGTGTAATAATCATGCAGAAAAACAGCATCGAACAAAACAATCAGGCATTACACCTTTTCCAAAGAAAGGCTCATATTCCCATATTATGTCTGAAAACAAAAAAGTTATTCTAAGATACTTTTGACATGACTTCAAAGCTAAACAACACTAAACACTTAAATTCCAATTTTCCTTGGTAAAGCAAACATGGTATGCTTAAAGGAATTATGATTCGTATTCTGATTTGTAATAGTCTTTACCTTCTATCAATGAGCAATTACCCCTACTGATAATGACACTAACAAACTTAGTTTTTTAGTCCTCGGGATTTTGAACGGGAAAACTATCATTTTAAGTTTTGGCAAAGAATGTCACTTGAAATAAGACTATCTACCATATTAAACTAGTCCAAACACTAGGCTGTAGTTTGAATTGCTACCAACCATGTGTTTTTAATAATGAAACAGAGGGAAGAAAACCTCTGTGGAGCATTATTCATGCAAATTCCTAATTCTTGAAAAAGAACTGGAAATTTCAAAATTTTAACTTCATCAATAATTGGTAAAAAAGAGTCTAACACAATATTCTCACAGCAACGGTTCCTAAGAGGAACAATCTAAAAACTTTAATTAAAACTAAAAATGATATCCTTGAAATTAATCTAATCTCAAGTTCTTGACCATTCAACTTGACATGAGGAAAACAACTTTAAAAAATAAAACCAAAACTAAGTACAATAAGTAGGCATTTTTTGTATCTTTCCTCCTGGAGTATAAATAGACAAATCTTTTATTGTATAATAACATACTTACCAGTTTTATTTGCATGCCACTTTTCTATGCTCTTGTACCAGTTCCATTGGAAAAATAAACCTACAAGACGTAATATACCAGCAAAAACCACCTCAATGAATGCCATCAAGAAAGATCTCTGAGGGGATAAACCGGCAGTCGCTATGGCGAGCATGTGCCCCTCAAAGTTGCAAGGGACAATGAAATTTCCAGATTTGATGCCATCTAAAGCTTTCTTGGCAACTTCATGGGCTTTCATTGAACCAGAGGAGCCTGCTAGAATTTTTGTGAGCTCTGGTCTAACTTTATTTTCTGCAGAAGGTCAGCTTTTTTAGTAAATAAATGCAAATGCTTCTTATGCAACAGAATGAGTTTTAGAATGCAGTTATCTCATACCCAATTTACTATTGAGAAACACAATAGGAAATAGGAAAAAAGAAGTTCAGGTACTTTAATTTGTCAATGAATGCCATTTCAAATATATTTCCAGCTAACGCTTCTCATGGGGAAAAAAACCTCTCTGATTGCATGAAATCGATGAAGAAATACTAACAATAACTACCATCTAAGTGAGCTTCTCCATGACAGTTCAGATTGATCGCTACAATAATTTCTAAAACCCATCAAAAGCCATCAATCCCATAATCCTTCACATCCAAAATAACTCAAACTATAATGCAGAATGATGACATCTCAAAGCTTTACAATACGCAGCGAGCTAATTACAAGTAAATACAGGTTACCAGAAAGCAATGCAATTTAATGCGGTGTAAGGTTTAAAAAAGAAATGGGTCTCAAACCTTGCTCAAGACCAGGAGTCTCAGTATCTGGAGGGAATATAACAGAGACATGAATATTATCTGCAATAACCTCCTGCTGCAATGCTTCTGCTAATCCTCGGAGCCCAAATTTACTTGCGGAGTAAGCTGTGTAACCATAGATTCCCACCTACGTACCCATGATACAAAGTTCAATTACAAATAAACAACAACTTTAAATATCAAAAAATAAACAACAACTTTATCTAAAATTCAAATGAATGTTATTACTTTTTATCATCAATCATTTCCAAAATGCTTTTTTACAAAGCAAATACTAAATAAAATATAATGCCTTTTTTCTTAAACTAACTTTCTAATTCAATGATTTAGTTACTGACCTGACCAGCTTGGGAAGAAATAAGAGCTATGGAGGTGGGCTCACGGTCCGTCCTGCCCTTCATCAACGGCAAAGCAGCTTTGATGACACTAAAGCTCCCCATCAAATTCACATCTATCATAAACCTGACCTCATCCAATTCCTGCTTCTCCAGCTCCTGAGGCACAAAAACCCCCTGGTTAACCACCAAAACATCGATGGGTCCCGCATCGTTGACCGCCTTCTGGACGGCGTCGTAATCACGAACATCAGCAGAAAAGATCGAAACGTCGACTCCGGAGGAAAGGCGAATCGATTCTTTCGCTTCTTCGAGTTTGCTAAGAGATCGAGCTAAGAGGGAGACTCGAGCGCCCTGAGAAGCGGCCTGGCGGGCTAAGGCTAGCCCGATGCCGCTTGACCCGCCTGTTATGAACACATGGCGGTTTTTGATTGGGATGTTGACGGGACGGGGACGGACGATGAAGTAGAGAAGGAGGAGAAGGACGGGAAGCAGAATCAACAACATTGACGGCGGCGATGTGGGTGACGATAGGAGCTGTCGGAGAGTGTTTGTGGGAGACGGTTTTGATCTTGCCGGTGGTCCGTTTGACTTTTAGCTGGGTTGCCGTTAGCTTAAAACAGAAAATTGTTGTCGAACGGTTAATTCCAGGCGTGTGATGAAAAACAGTATTGAAGGCTGTTGTGTTGTCTGCTTTGATTGGGCCTGAGGAAATAGTTTCAATTTCAAAGGTTGTTATCTACCTTGCTTGGCCCTTTGACCAAGAACGATGAGATTAGTTAATTTAATTATTGTGGTATACCAGGAGGTTTTTCATTCTATGAGAAATACAGGCTTTATGGCTCTTAAATTCTTGGGATTTTATACGTGACACACTCATTGAAGTTGGACTTAATAATGATTGGGTTCGGAATGTTATAGCTTGTATTGAATCTCCCCGGATGGCTATCCTATGGAATGGTGACCAATTGGATTGGTTTAGAACTTCAAGGGGTGTTCGACAAGGAGACCCTATTTCTCCTTACATTTTTGTGTTGTGTGTTGAAAGGTTGAGCCATATTATTTGTCAGTCAATTGGTGATGGTGAGTGGCAGCCTATTCGTCTGTCTAGACATGGCCCCCTACTTTTGCATTTATTTTTTGCTGATGACTTGGTCCTTTTTGCGGAAGCATCTATTGAGCAAGTCCGAGTGGTTATGAAGTGTCTGGATCTTTTTTGTAAGAGTTCAGGGCAGAGAGTGAATTATCAAAAGTCAAAAATTCTTGTTTCTGCTAATGTTGAGAGTTCATTAGCTGCATCCTTATCTGTAATCTCAAGAATGTCTTTGACTGAAGATTTTGGGAAATATCTTGGTGTTCCATCGATTCATGGTAGGGTGACGAAGAGCATGTTTACCGCAATTATTGATAAGGTTGTTTCAAGGTTAGAAGGGTGGAGGCTGAGGACGTTCGCCTTTGCAGGAAAGCAAGTACTTGCCAAGTCTGTTTTGAGTTCAATTCCTTTGTATCCTATGCAGACATCTCTATTTCCGCAAGGGCTATGCTCACATATTGAAAAGTTGATTAGATCTTTTTTGTGGGAGGGGGGGTAGTAATGGAGAAAGGTGGTGCCATCTTGTGAAATGGGATATAGTTACTAAAAAAGTAACTCATGGAGGCCTTGGATTGCGATCCATTCATGGAATGAATATTTCCCTTTTGGCTAAACTTGGCTGGCGGTATTTGCATGAGAAAATAGCCTTTGGGTGCAGGCTTTACGTGGCAAATATTGTCGTTATGAAGCGGATGTTGAAAAGTTCTCTCCTAAGGCGGGGTCTTCTCATATTTGGCAGAGTATTACAAAAGCTGCTCCTATACTTCTTAAAGGTATGAGGAAGAGGGTGAGAAATGGGAAAGATACTGTTTTTTGGACTGATATTTGGCTTGATTCCGTTCCCTTAAGCCACTACTTGCTGGAGGAAATTGATTTAGTTGAATGGCATAAAAAAGTTTTTGAGTACTGGATTCATGGTGCGGGTTGGAATTGGGATGTACTGGACAGTTTGCTTCCTTCTAGTGTGCTTAACAAATTAGCCTCTTTCATTCTAATGGAAGAAAATGATGTTGTTGATGATATTTGTTGGGGGATGGAGAAAGATGGCAAGTTTTCTATCAGTTCAGCTATAAGACCGGAATTTTATTATACTATATACCATATTTGTACATGAATGATAGTGGAAATAAATTGTTTTAGTAAAATTAAAGAAAATAATTGAATATGAATTTCCACTTTCCATTTTAAGTTATGATGTATAATATGGTGTACAAAAGGAAGAAAAACAAATATCCATTGTAACAAGAAATATATGGGATTTAATTAGAATAAAAGGGTTGAAGATAGTGTTTATAGTATGAAAACATTAAATGAAGGTGTGAAAGAGATTAATGGCTAGAAGACAAAACGAAGAAAAGAATGATGAGATAGCCAATAAACGTTGGCTGGAAGGGAATTGGCGTGGAGAAGAGAAGAAAAGAAAAGAGAAAAGTCAAGGAAAGAGGCTATAGTGGACTTCTCGCCACTTTGCCTCTCCTGACAAAATTGGGCTAAGCAATAAATGGCAAGTGAAATTAGTCAAGAATAGAGCTGCAGTAGGGACTTCACTACCGTTCTTTTTGCTGCAGTTTTCTTTGGTTTTAATGCATGAAATGATGAAAGAAAAATGGGATAAGAACAGGTGTTAGGTTCTAAGTGAAACTGAATGGCTATATAAGAAGAATTCATGAGGAAAAAAAACCGATGGGAGCAACTTCATCTTCCTCAAAATCATTCTCGCCCATTCTGTTTTCATTGTAAGTCCACAATTAGTTCTTTCGTTACTCCCATAAGTGAGCCATGAAACTCATCCTTAGTTAGCTAAACATTTATCCAGTGTGTGAAGAACTAAGGAATAAGCAAAGTAAAGCTAAGTGAGGCAAGAAAACATTCTGTTTTTGGAAGAGCAACTTGGTTAAGGTGAGTTTCATATTTTTCATTGTTCTCTTGATATTCCATACTAGATTTCTATGTTTTATAACATGATAAACATAGATATAGCCTAGTTGTAGTTAAATATTGTTGGAATATATAAGAAATTAGATGGAAAATAATCAAGAATGATTAAGAAAAACAATGGGCGAACGGGATTATCCAACAGCTTGCCAAATAGGCGAGCAAGGAGTACTCGCCCAAAGGGATGAGGCGAGTACAATGGAATGCATGACTAGGCGAGAACATGTTCGCCAACAGTTATGGGATAACCAGAATGATAGGTAGACGGGCGAGGACCAATGTTCGCCAAACGGCGAGAAGGGCGACCATAGAGATCGCCCATGTGGAATGTTTGTGATCAACCAAAAGGCGAGTAGGAAGTAAAGAAATCGCCAAGTGTTAGTTGAATTAATAGGCAAGCCCAACACTAAATAAAAAAAAAAGCCACGAATGGCGAGTTGAATGGTCGGACGAACTGCCATGTTGGGCGAGCTCAAATGTGTAAGTCCATAACCAGATGGCGAGCTCTGTTGGGCGAATGGCGAGCTGTATAAGAGTCACAGAATCTCGCCAAAGTGCTAGAAATGTTAACAACTTTAGAAAATATTCGAAAAGAAAATATTAATAGAATTAATATTTTACTTTGCAGCTGAAAGTGAGAGTTGACAAAGGCGAGCGGGAAGCTGAGCTTTGAAGAGACCAGGTAAGGGAGATGTGTGTGAAAGAGAATGCATGTCCTGTGAAGTTAAATTTATGAAATTACTGGGAAACTGTTTTGGTTTATGACATGCATTGTTTTGGTAAATTGCTTTGCTTTGGGCGAGCTATAAAACAGATTCTGATGTTAATTTGGCGAACTGATAAAGGGCGGGCGAGCCAACGAGTGGCGAACCCGATTATAATGTTTTAGGGCAAATGACTTTGTTATAATAGAAATCCGGGCGAGCCAATATGGGCGAACCCTTTTATAAATTTTGGGCGGGCGACCAGGTTTTCATAATGTGGGCGAGTTGACCATGGCCAATGCCATAGTGGGCGAATTGACCATGGCGAGCCGTCACGAGGGAGCTAGTTTCAATGGGTTTTAATGACACGGTTGGCGGGCGAACTGATTAGATTATGGGCGAGCCACTATGGGCGAACTGGCCCTGGCGAGCCAATTTAACCCATATTTTCTCATACGTAAAGTGGTGAAAATGAGCTGTTTTTAAATATGATCTTGAGACTTTAGGCCCTGAGTTCATGCAGTACCATTCATATAATTGCGTGACCTGCTTGGGGCGGTGGCTCAGGTCGATGGACCTACGGGCGCACCTCAGGGCGTCACAAGGCTGATGGACCTGCCAAGTCATCAGCGGTCTCGAGGTCACTTGGCAAGTGGACCCGAGGACCATCTATAGATTATGGCCATAGATCTAGTTGAGATAGCCGTGAAGGGCGATGGCCTACGGGTGTACCCCAAAAGCGGATGACTTGTGTTCCTGAGGGAACAATGAGAGCATGATGTATTTGTTGCCTAGTCTCAACTTATTTATTTCTATTTATTGAAAGGATCTATTGAATCCTGTTTAATGTTAAAGGGGTTTGAGTGATTGGATAAATAAGATTGTTTTGGAAGTATAGTTTTTATTTTTATAAAGCAGCATACACCTTCTTTACTGAGCACGTTGTCGCTCACTCCATATTTTTCCACTCCACAGATTATTGAACTTGGGCTAAGCGATTTACCCTCCAGAGATCTGATATTAAAGGTATGTTGTATTCTTTTATATATTCAGTAAAATGGCACAATACTACTTTAAATATAAGGGAATGTATATACATCTTAAGGAAATAATTTAATTCATACTAGCATAAGGAATTGAGAGTGCTAATTCCTAGATAAGAGATAGGAGTTGATAAGCATCACAGACAGCCCAACCGATAAGTGAGTGTAATTAGTAAATGAATATTATGTATTTTGTGGATTTGGGATGTTACATCAGCATATGATTTGGCTATGAATATTGAGGATGATAATGATAATGGGATTTGGAAATTAATTTGGAAGTTAAGAGTCCCTAATCGTCAAAAAGCTTTCCTTTGGCTTGTACAACATGGACGAGTGATGAGCAATATGGAGAGGTTTTTGCGGGGTTTTACCTTAAATTGTGATTATGCCGTGTGCCCGGGTAAGATGAAAACTCTTGATCACCTTTTTCGATGTTGTGACAACTCTCTGGAGGTTTGGAAAAAACTACTTCCCATGCATGTTCTCCATGAACTTAAGGATTTATCATTTGATGATTGGATGTTGGTGAATATTAAGGGGAGTTTAGACTCCGATTTTGATAATTAGGGGGTTGTATTTGCCACCGCAATGTGGTGGTTATGGAAGTGGAGGAATGATCTCATTTTTTCCAATTCCAGTCAGTCTCTCCATTCCAAGATTTTATGGATTAAGATTCAAGTTCAGGAAATTAATCGTGCTTTTTCTAGGTCAGCATTATATGCTGATATTGCAAGCGTGCTAGTAACTCGACTTTTTGGTTGGAAACCACCGCTTTATGGTTGGGTTAAACTCAATACTGATGGATGTTGTAGGGCATCTCCAATCAAGGCTGGTTGTGGAGGTGTTATACGGAATGCTGCGGGTGTTTGGCTGTGTGGTTTCACTTATAATATCGGGTCTTGTTCTAGTATTGAAGTGGAACTTTGGGTAGTGTTACAGGGGTTGAAACTTGCATGGAAGAAGGGATTTAGACAGATTGTTCTTGAAGTTGATGCTTCGGTGGTGGTTTAGTGGCTTAATAGCAGGTCTTCTTCTGCTGGGGTAGCTTCGAATCTGCTTGCACTTTGTAGGCAAGAGCTCAAAAGGGACTGGAGAGTTCAGACAATTCACGCATACCGAGAATGTAACAAAGTGGCAGATGGCCTTGCGTCTGAGGCTATAGTGCATAATCGGGGCCTTGTCGTATAGGATGCCCCTCATCCTCTAATTGCTAGAATGGTTTTTGAGGATAGTATAGGCATATCTTTACCTAGGTTGGTTACTGTGTTAGATAATTAGTTGTTCTTTTCTTTGGGGTTCCCCCCCTCCTCTGCATAAAAAAAAAATAATGAATCTAAATTTAATAGTAAAATATTTTACACAAAATAAACACAATTTTAAATGATACAAACATAAATTATTATATACACTCAAAACATCCATTCCAATGAGATAAACCTAATAATCCTAGACACTAAGGTCATGTTTGGAGCATAGGATGATAGATAGGATGATAATTATCTTATCTTATGTTTGGTACACACATTAAGGAGATGATTGGATTGTAAGGAGGATTAGCCATCCTCCTAGTATAAGATAACTCAATCTTCTCCAAAAGGTGAGGATTATTCATAATCTCATAGGATTAGAAATAAATACTCATATTTTATTATTTTATCTTTAACATTTATATTTAAAAATTGACTTAAACATTTAACAAAATAGTAAGGACCTTTAATTAATTAATTAATATAATTTTTTCCTTCTTTTTCATTTTTCCTTCTTTTTCTTTTTTTCTTTTTTCTTGTATTTGATTAAAGAAAACTACAATTTTGATAAAATAATATTTTCTTGTACACATTTTTAAATTATTTTTTAGAAAATAAATTTTCAAACATAAAAACTATTATAAAATATTTTTTTAACTAGTTTTTTTTTACATTTAAATTTTTATTTTTTCTTTCTTAATTTTTTTTCTTTTTGCCTTAAAAAAAAAAAAAGAAAAGTGACTATTAACCATAAATTATTAGAAATTATATATTTTTTTAATTCATCAAAATTGAATTATTAAATTTAACTTATATTTTTCTTTTTTTTTGTTTTCTATATTTCCTTATAATTGACAAAAAAAAAAAGAAAGAAGAGAAACCATAAAAATAAAGAAAAATATTTAAGAATAGTCTTTTGAAAAATCTAATGTAATTAAAAAATAAACTTATATTTCCAAGAAAAACTCAATTTTCTAAAAATAAATATATATTTAATTTACAATAAAAAATTATTTTAAATTTAAATCATATAAAAGAAATAAAAACAAAAAGGAAAAAAAGAAAAAAATACAGAAAATGCTTTTTATAAAAATTCATTTCTTAACAAAATAAATTTTTTGAAAAGTAATATAAATTTTTTGAAGTAATTTTTTATTAAAAAACCAACTAATAAATTGGACTATTAATTAAAGTATTATAAATAATATTTAAATTTTTAATTTTTCATTTATATTTATAACAAAAAAAATTATAAATTTAAATTATGTTACTTTAAAAAAAATACTTAAAAAATCATATTATACTATTTTTAATTTTTCACATAACAAATATTGTGAAAGACATAAAAAATTATCCTATCCTATTCTTAATCTTTGTACACACCAAACATAAGATAGAATGATATAATCTAATCTTATCCTATCTATAAACTTATCTTATCTTATCCTATCTTCATCCTATGCACCAAACATGACCTAAAAGACATAAAGTCATAGGTTAAAATTGGATAAATATTATATTTGAATATGACAAAAATTAAAACAAAATATGTTTAACATATTAACATAAATTTTAACAAGAAACTTCTGCATTTTCATGACACAAACACAATTTTATGTAACAAAAACACGAATCATATAATGAATTATTAAATCTACTTAAAGGTACAATAAACAGTTTTTGTAGTTCCACCTTAACAGACCCAAGCCCATCTTTCCTTTTTGAGTTATACAAACGAAAACCCAAATCCAAATCCAAACTCAAACCCAAACTCGAAATTAAATCTGATACTCCTAAACATAGCACAAAAATAATATGCATAAAAAATATGAAGATCATACAGACAAATTTAATAAAATTGTATATAAATATGACCCAAAAAATTGTGTTTTACATGTTGGTATTAACTTTAACACGAAATTTTCATATTTTATATGACACAAACATAAATTATATACATGAAATGCCGAATTTACTTGAAACATCTACTCCCTAACTCAAAAAGTTTAAAACCAAAATTAACCTATAATGACTAAAATCCGAACAATCCAACACTAATCTAAAACAGCTTAGGCTTAAATCGATTTAACCTTAAAAGTCAAATCTGAAATAACTCAAACTCGAATAATCTGAATAACTGAATCCAAATTGATTCTAATTTCCAAATGATCAGCCAACCATTTGCCACCCTACTTAGCATAAATGATAAACCGGCAAAGAAAGGAACCAAAGCTCGCATCTTGAAGATAACGACCTAACTTGAAAGAAAACAGTCTGCAATCTGTGAAGAGATCATATTTTTACAGAAACCAGATGGTGGTAAACAGGAGGACTATATCATACTTGACAAACACTATAATTCCTATTTCGCTGCCGATCCATCTTTCAGATGCGAAGATTCCAAAAACGAGATCACAAGATCAGCAGCCTTGCACCCAGAAGCAATTGCTTTGTCAACAGCTAATCCGCCTTTGTGGTTACCTAGCAACAAGGTTAACAGTTCACACAAATAAAAGGTTATAAAACCGAAAATGGCGCCAATTTCGTATCTTATGCCAAGACAAAAGCATTTCTTTGGAACAATCATTCCAATTTGTTAGGAAATTTGATAATGGTGCTGCATTTGGTCAACGGCGATGAAAATCTCTAGTCAAAATCCCCCAAGTTATTGTTTGGATTTTAAATCTTGTTTGTGTAGCCAAACTCTTTATAAGGAAAAGGGTTCGGATGAATGAGTTATTGCATTATAAATATTGAGTAAAAGAGCAGTTAGTTACCCGCATAGAAGAATCCAGGAAGATCTCTCTCCATCTTTTCAATTGCTTCTAAAACTGAAGCATAGTTACGACCGTATAAGGGAACTGCCTTGCTCCAGTAGAAATGACTGTCATTAAGAAAATTTAAAATCGTCAGAAAATGAATCATAGCTGTACATTTGAATTTAAAACTACTCGTACATAACTTTCAAATTTTAAAAAGCAGACAGTAGCAGTAACAATAATCGAAATGTTAAGGTAATGTTCATGTACTTCAAGAATGTTGGTTCTCCCTCCACTCCCAACAGCTGCTGAAGGTCAGAAGTAACAATATGCCGCAACTCATCTCTAAAACAATGATTAACAATGAAGATTGTTAGCAAAATACATATACATAAAATCATGCAAGAAAAGTATAGTACAAGAAAAAAACAATTTAGTTTTCCTTACGTTGAGGCTTTTGCTAGCTCCTTATTTCGACTTCCCCCAACAAAGGTAGTATAAAGATACAAATTATTAGGCGCGCGATCACGAAACATTACAGACGAAAAAAGTGTAGCTGCAGAAGAGAGAATACAGACAATGAACATACTATGGAAAAAAATACAACTTAAATGCACTGAACCATAGCCAAGCATTACCCAGAGTTTTTAAACCATTTTGTTGCTCCTTTGAGGGTACAAGAACTCCATATCCTTCTAGGGGTTTCTTGACGTTCTCCTTCTTAAAGGCGGTAATTATAACGGAGACTGGCATATAACTCACCTACATTGCAGATGGCAAGAAAAGATGATATAAAATTAAACTAACATTGAAGCATTTTTGCTCACGCAAAAGTCAATAATTTTTGTGCTATCCCATGTAAATTGATGATGAGATTGGCACAATTTAAATATAAGCACTTTTCCTCAAATCAAATTGCAGAAGCAAATACCTCGGGGATAAAGTTCAATGGAAAGAGCTTTCCTCCTTTTGTGATTTTCATTTCTTTAACATTGCCCAATGGAGCCTGCAATAAACAAGTTCATTTTCTGTTAACAATGATATCTTTTAATAAGTATGTATAAAGCATAGAATATATGCATGCCAACACACAAGATGATCTCCTTTTCAAGCAGTAGCAAATAAGAATAATTGCTACAGATTGATTGTCTGCTAAACATAGTGCAACTAACCGTCATTATTACAGCATCAAAAGATGATCCTTGTGAGCGCTTATCATGATCAGAGGCATAAGAGAGAGACCAGTTGTCTAATGCAGACTTCCCATCATGACTGTAAGATAACGACAAAACCTTTGATTTCAGTTTAAGCTCATCTTTTGAAAGATCTTTGCACAATGTATCAGTGAGCGTCTGCAAAAGACATCCAGAATAAAGGACCATATTTAAGTGATGAAAATTTGCAGAAATATCACGAGAATATCAGTTAAAAAGGCCACATCTGGCTCAAGTTATTGATGCTAAAAGAAATTGGAAATAAGAAATTTTAGTAAAGCTAATAGAATAAACAGAATCTATGCTTTGATTAAAATTAGAACCCCTAATACAATCTAAAAGATAAGAAATGGGCATGCAAACAAGTGACTGGAATTAGGTAATACATTTTTGTCATTTTTCACATAGTAAACAAAAAATATGGAGATTTCTGTTAAATATTTCTGCAATTGCCAACAGCCATGCTAAAATTCCAAGATATGTGTAACACCCTTCATGGAAATGTTCCAGGATGCGTTTCACCAAAAAAAAAAATTCCAGCATTATCGATGGTACAATTTGAAGTAGTAAACTTGCCAAATGTCTTAAACCTTCAAACTATTTCAGGTATGTGAAAAGAGGTATTATACAATAATTCATATAAGGCTTCCTCCAAAGTAGAAGAATAAAAAAAATAGTTCTAAAAGTATAATGCATGTTCATGGTGGGAAACATGCAAGGTTAAAAATATTTATTAAAGAACAATGAATTGAACTATAAGCTGTCAAAACAGTATGATACGTAAATTCCATAATGAATAGGAAAAATAAATCTGTTAAATAGATTGAGGAAAACAGCACACTTGCAAGTCATATGAAGATAATAAGCTTTGCTCAGAGCAGAAAAAGTTATCCATAAGTCATTTACCTGCATTCCACCGTGAAAGGAAAATAAGCCTTGCAGAGCCTTCTTATTCACTGATGTTTTTGTTTGATTTTCCCTTTTTGCAGATAATTTAGATTTAACTGCTCCAACTATGATAGAGCCAAACCTGACAAGCAAGAATCATGAACAAAGCATCAACCAAAAAGAATGTCATTGATACTATTTAGTTTTCATTAGACAGTAATAGCTCATTTACCACTAACTTGCAGTAAACCCTATCTATGTTAAGATATAATGCGTCTAGATAATGGCAATTAACAATTATTGACAACCAGATATAGTCCTTTAACACACATTAGAGGCAAACTTGACTTGAAGTACCAAAACACCCAGTCCAAATTTAAATGAGCACATTCTAGCTTCAAAGAAATACCAGAAAGGCCAAAAATATAGTATACACAACTAAATGCTTTTACATGTAAAAGAATGATTGTAAATTGCAAAAGAAGCAACACTAAACTAACAGAATAGTTGCCAATCTTGATTACATCAGCAGTGATCCTCGACCACAGAAATTTACAGAGTATGAAAAAGACAAAAGTATCAATTTCATATTAGTAATAATGTGTGGTTGGTCTTCCAGAGACTTGGAAGAGTATAAACAACTTCCTTTAATCCCTCCCAAGTTCAGGATAAGCAATTTAATTGCTCTAAGACAAAGTGAACAAATCGACTTCAAATCTAAATTCAAAGATTGAAAGGAAAATTTTTATGTTTATTCAGCAAAAATCATGTGAAGGAATAGAAGAGAAGTTGCAAAAGAAATACCTTTGCTCAAGATCCCATAGCTCTGGAAAGGAATGATGCATCTGTTTTAAACATGACATGGAGAAAAGTCGAAAATGAACCATCACCAACAAGTTCCATTTCACAACTCATTAAATGCCATAGCTCATGAAAGCAGCCAAAAACACTAATAAGTAATGTGATAGAAAGAAAATCAGGTTTATGCTTCTTTCCGTGAAACTTAAACAAATTAGTTCAAAGATATAAGGCATTACTCACAGAAAGAGATTCGGGATCTCCAGCACTTGTGCCACCAACAAAAGGGTCGATAAGGTAATCCACAACCTTATAAAACAAAATCAATACGTAAATGGACATCAAAGGCATCAAACTTTTGCACTATTTCAGGTAATTGTTCTCCAATCTTTTCTCAAGCCCATTAAATATCAGTGTTTCCAAAAGTCAATGCACAATGCAGGTAAAAACAGAAAACCAAAAAGATTATATTTTGCAACATGATTGTGGAATAGATAGTCTGGAGTAAAGGAATCTGAAAACCAAGCATACCTCTTGCCCAAAATGGCGCTGAAAAAATCCACCCACGCTGCATGAAAATTGAAAACATACAGTAAAGAAACAATACACTCCTTCAAGCAGATATAAGTAAAGAGAAACAGATGAACAAAAGCATGTTAGCAATAACTATGAAAACATGGATTGAATTTACTACCTTTCACCGTTATAAGCATCAGATACTTTTGAAGTGTCCCTTTTTTTCCACAAAAAAGGTTCCAAAATAATCTGAAACTGCAAAAGATAAAATGGAACTATATAAGCATATCAGTCTTAACAAAAACAACTGCATATAAGCAAAAGCAAAATAAGGAAAGGCAAGCACGTAAGCTCCACTTTACAATATGACTGTTAGTTGATCCAAAAATAAATATGGTATGCCAATAGGTTAAATAAGACATTAAAAAATTTCAATTCGTTGGATGCATCCAAAATAGTTCTGATAAACAAACCTTTGATTTTGCCGAAAGAAAGTTGCTAGTGATTAGTGCAATGGGATTTGACGGAATCTAGCACCAAAAAAAAAAAATCAAGCAGAGATTGTGACCACGATCAGATCCAGGAATCAACATATCTTCAGCTGTATAGAGTCTTACTATGAGAAGATGTAAACTCATATAGCAGTAAAGATGGAACAAGCAAAACATACCAATACAGGCACCCCATTTCTCACAATATATCGTTTGCTCTGTGCAATCGGCTGCAAAAGGCCACCAATAATCAAATTTATCAAAAAAGTGATGCACTCACTTTTGATAAAATCCTTCACTGACTTCCAAGCTTTCAACTAAAACCAAGAAACTTGCGAAGAATGTTGGATTGGATGAACTTACAACTAATAGCTCCTAAACTAGAATTCAAAACGAAATAGAAATGGTCATAGAAATGCTTACAACTTGTTGCTTATCTCGAATACCAAGATCATCAAACAAGCTTCTCACTTCAGTCTCACCTTCAGTCTGCATTAATCCATTAAACATTTGCATCAACACCAAGACCATCATTCACATATATTTAACTAAACCAAGCAATTATAACAAGAAATAATTTTTAAAAAAATTACCATTGTAATTGCTCCTTCATCCCAAATCAAACCCTCCCGTGATACACTTCTTAACTTCCCTCCAGCTCTTCCTTCAGCTTCAAACACCGTAACATTCAAACCATTTGATTTCAACTTGTAAGCCGCCGCAAGTCCACTTGATTAGAGTCGATTTTCCCGAGCAAATTTCAGAAGTCAAACTTAGCTCATTACATTAAAATTTTCAAATTCCAGATTCTTGATGCAACATTTTTATCTTCTAATCAAATTATAAAAAACAATTATACAAAAAAGGAAGAAATGTACGAAATGTAAAATTCGAAGCAGTACCTTACACCAGCGCCAACGACAGCTACTCTCTTAGCAGAAGCTGAGAAAAAAAAAAACAGAAAATCAAACTAAAAGAAGACAAAACAAAACAAAAAACGAGCTTAAATTACTGTGAAATTAAGAAATGGGATTCAATTTGAATGAATTTTTGAGTGTTAGATTAGAAAGAGACAGAGAAATGTACTTTTGTCTTTGTTTCTAGTTGACGGCATTTCTTTTCGGGTTTCGGGATTCCCGGCTCCGCTCGCACGTGAAGTTAAAGATATTGACGCCATTTCTAGTTGGTCGGTTCTGGGCTAATGCTCTTCGTTTGATCCTCCTATTTTGAATCTGGGTTGTTAAGCGTAACAAGGATGAGACCATTTGCTTTGGGCTCGTGAACAAAGTCCAAAGAATATATGAAAGACTGCAACCCCGTTTGGTATCAGAAAAATTTAAATTATGATTTCAATAAATTCAATAATTTGTGTATAAAATTTGTGTTCATATCATAAAAAAAATATATTCATATCAGACACGAAAATTTCGTATCGATATGCCAAACATAAAATCTATTAACAACAATAAAAAGTTGTTACAAACTTACGGTATCTATATATATTTACAACTTAGAAAATAAGTCGTTTTGAATTTTTTTTAATTTGTAGTAACTTTTCGTTGTTATTATCAAATTATAATTTTTTTAATATTTTATACAATGATCAAAATAATTAAAAACAAAAAAAAAATTATCGTCGCAAAAAGTTAGCTAAGATTTTTTTTTTAACATATATAAAAAAAATAAGGTCTTGTCTAGTATTGTTTTGTGATTGGGGATGGTTAGGGTTGGAGAAAGGGTAATTTCTACAGTAAAGTCACAAAATTTGATCTTACTGTAAGGTCAATATAAAAAACACATGATTAAACGTAAATTTATAGTCATTAGGCATAAAATATGTTAGAAGTATTGTAAAAATATGATTACCAATGTAAACATTAGTGTCAATAGATTTAAACACATGATAATTTTGTTATATGTATGTTTATGTTAATTATCATGTATTTACATACTTCTAACATATTTTATGCCTAATAACTTTAGATTTATGCTTAATCATGTATTGTTTACATTAACCTTAAGTTAATTATCAAATGTTTACAATACTTATAACATATTTTACGCTTAGTAACCTTAAATTTACACTTAATCATGTGTTTTTTACATTGATCTTACACTAAAGTCAAATTTTTATGACCTTACTATAGAATTTTTCAAAAACTAAGGTCAAAATTTTATGATCTTACTGTAGAATTTCTCTTGAAAAAAGTATTTAAATTTATGGTGAGAAAAATATTGTTTCAAGAATTTTAAGTATTTGGTATTGTTATGAAAAAGTAACGTGATGAACCGAAAAATTCAAAAACATATGCATAAAATAATAAAATTTTAAAAATATAGGTACAATAAATTCATTTTGCTCACAAAAATTACAGTTTGAACCACAAAAACACTTCTTTAAGAGCTTTTTTAATTTGTATTTTCAAACAAAGTTTTAAATCAAAAAACTAATTTTGTTGTTGCCGTTGTTCGGTATTATGATTAGATTAGAAGTAACTTTTGAATGTAAAGATCACTTTCAAACACGATGCTAAATTAAATCTAATATGGTCCATTCTTATCTCTCACGAATTAAAAATTTCATATTACCTAGTGTAAGAATTAAATATATAAGATAGTAATTGTGAATATCTTAATTAGTATTTTTTTTTTGTTTGTTAGAGAAGCTGTACTCTCAAGTATTTGGGCTTCGCAATGGGTGTAATGTCAATCATATCTCACAATTGTGTAATTGCGTGTCAAAAAATTTCAAGATATGGATGAAGGGGTTAATAAAGTATAGCAATTATCTGCAAATTAATGATAAAATAATAGCCATATATGATTTGCTTCAAAAGTGTTTGACAAAATGCCAATAAGATATTCTTCTCAAATTTAATAATGCCCACCCAAAAGGCTTGTGTTTCTTTTTCTTGCTTTCAAACCCCCGGGAGAGAACTAACACACACACACACACAATCATTGTTACTCAATCTTGAATTTCTTTTGAACTTTGGCAGCTAGCCAGCTTCTATTTGAAGCTTTGGGGGACAATGGAGGAGCTTGATAAAGATAAAAAATAAGATTATAGCTAAAAGCAATGACAAGAAAAGTAGGAGAACACAAACCTTGAACTTGCTTTTGAAAACATTGTATGCTTTAAGTTTGCCCTAATGATTTCCATTTCCCTATGCACAATGAAATCCCAAATCCCAAAGTTTTACTCAATGAATTGTGATTGACACCTTATTTTCATGCATGGGTTTCCCACCAAAGTGATCTTCATGATTTGCTTCCCTTTGCTTTGGAGAACTAAAAATTTTGACATCTTCGTCTTTTTTTTTTTTGAGAAACCCAATTAAAAAAAAAAATTGTAGTTAATTAGCACTTGTAATTAGCATATGATTTGTTTTAATTTTGACTAATAAGACAGATGTTATGTTGATAATTCAATTGAAATTATAAAATGGTAATAAAAAGGATAAAGTAATTTATAGTGTTGGTTACCAAATAGGATAAAAACGCAGCTTCCTAAGGACATAACGTGAAACAAATATCTTATCCATTTTAATATAATTCGATCATTAATGTCTTTAAAAAATAGTTTTCAGTAAGTTTAGGATTTTAATCTTCACATCTTACAATCTCTTTTCTCTCTCCCAATTGCAGTCTTCTTTATATCAAAAATACATGACATAAAGCATTAACTCAAATCGTCAAATCTCTACAACTAATATATGAGAATTCTACAGGTCTGAAATTCGAGTTTCAACACACATGTTCTCCTTTTCATTAAGATAAAAACTTTCATTGTACCAATATATATAATATTATTATCCAATTTATTATTGGTAGAGTTTTTAAACTTCAAAGATATGATTAAGATTGTGAAAAATATATATAATATGAGACAAATATCATACTTGCTTAAGTTTTGGAAGCTTAAGATTGGGAACTTTGAGATATATACAAGCAACATGAAATTAATTATACAAATAGGGGTTAGAAAGTGTGTTGAACACAAATTTTAATTGAATTAAATTGGACAGGGCGGCTTCTTTATGGATTAACTTCAACGAGGGAGGGTTACAATACAAACCTTGACCGGCGCCAAAGCAATTTAAACTCAAAACAATGATCATGACAGGTCTGCGTTTCAAATTTTGAAAATGGACCACTTAGCTTGAGCCTGATTTGCCAATGGCCTCCCTAGCTCTCAGCTTTTGGTTGTTTAATTGGAAAGAATTTCGATTTCAAATTTGTTAGAAACCGGGAAAAAAAAAACGGCGTAAATGTAACAAGTGAGTAACTTTGTCAATTCATGTACATAATTTATTTTATTGTAAAATACAAAAATTTTATATTAAAATTCATTTTGACACATTAAATACAATTTTTTTTAACTTTTGTTAAATTCATATACGATTTTCACTAAATTTTAATTTGTATCATATTTTTTTAATTCCTTTTGTATCTATATTATATTTAAAATTTTCAGATTTGTTAATAAAAGCTAGTTCCTCCATTGTTGTCTCATTTGTGGTAAACATTGGGAATTATCTATCTCTCTCCACCAAAGTACAATGGGCTGAGTATTGGTGGTCCAAGGTCAGTGGGTCTATTGATAACAATGGTCCATAGGGGAATTACGAACTTCAAATTTGAACAAAATAGATGGAAAGGAAAATTCTTTGTTTTTGTAAACAAGTTGCATGGCAAAAGAAGCCTCTCTTCATGTTCAAACCACAATAAAAATCTTTTGTCGGTAATGAACAAATTTTGAAGTTCAAATTTACTATATATTTTCATTCGATTGTCATAAAATAAAACTCTTTTATACGAATGAGCTCATTATCAGAACGATATTCCAATGATACAGTAAAAAACTCCTTTTGCACTTTCAAATAGATTTTAATTTAAATATTTTAAAAGTAATATTCTTCAATTTGACTAAGTATCATTCTTGTACTCAATCTTCTTTTAAAGAATATTATAATTAAAAAAATCACCTTGGACATTGATAATCTTTTATTTCTATTATGAAATTAAAAAGTACTATTACTAATATTGCTAGGCCATGTACATCTAACTTTCAATCAAGCTCATACTCATCCAACTAAAGGCATAGGTCTTGGAGTCAATTGCATATTTAATCTCATGCAATTCTTACAAAATAAATGTAATTCACTTCTAATTCAGAATACAAATATAAAAGATAGAATTTCCAAAAAACAAACAAACAGACACATTGTCTCCTTACTCGAAGCTCCTTACTATCTTCTCTTTTATCTCTTAAAACTCTACAATTTTTTTACTTGTTATAGACACTAACTTAAATATGAAAACGCATTTTGAAATCTAAGCATTGACCCTATAGTTTATCATCAAACGTCAGAAAGACATCTACAAATATAAAAAGGAATCCATTGTAATTTATAACATTAATCGTGCACTGCCGACCACCCATATAGGCATTAAAGGAAATATAGGTGAGTGAAGAACAGATAGAAACCCATGCATCATTGAATTTCTCAAATAATGAGGCATCCGTACATTGGAACTTCCAAATGGCCTTTAATTACCCGCACATGAATTGCTGCTAATCTCCATCACTCTAAATTTAACTAATCTTTCTCTCTTCGTTTCAAGAGCGTGAGGCAGGTGGAATTCCAGGAACAGTCTTCGTTTTCCCCATCACGTGGATGCCCTTTTTCCATGCCGACCTAACATTTTCATGTCCACCGAGGACCACGAAGGCCTGCTCCACGTACGGTTTTTAAATGCATGTAAAGTTGATAATTTGAGTATATAATTTATGATCGTATCATATAAAATGTGATCTAAAATTTATATTGAAAAATTAAATATAAATTATTTTTTTAGTTTTTATTATATTTATATATAAAAATTTTATTAAATTTTAATTTATATTATCTTTGTGAAACACTTTTCTTTTTCTCATTACATGGAAGCTCATTTTCCATACCAACTTAACATTTTCATGTCCATGGGGAGCACCAATGACCACTCCATGTACAAATTTTATATGTACGTAAAGTTGATAATTTAAATAGATATCATATTCGTATTATATAAAAATATACTTGTATTATGTAAAATATGAGTTAAAATTTGTATCCACCCATAAAACACAAATTATTTTTTTAATATTTATCAATTTCCTATGCAACTCTTAATAAATTTTAATATGTGGCATCGTCGCGATTTTTTCCCATCACGTGGGAGCCCATTTTCCATGTTGACCAACCATTTTCATGTCCATCAAAGAGCACGAAGGACTTCTCCACGTACCAGTTCTACATGCATGCATGAAATAAATGAAACTGAACAGTACAACAAAGATATTAAACATTGCCCTTTGGCGTTGTCTATCAAGTTCAACTGTTCAAGTCAAAAGGTTTGAATGATTCATCAGGAACATCGATGGATCATCGAGGGCTTTCATTTCAGATCGCCTCTCCATTAGTATTGGATGATGCTTCTACGCGATTGTACATTATTAGCATTTAATTTTCTACCTCTAAAACAATAAAGAGAAGTTGAAGCTATCGACAGAAATATATAAAAATAGCACAAGCTAAAATTTTACAAAAATTGTATACAAATTTAGTAAAAATTAAAAATATGTTTTGAATTTGACTTGTGAATTGTAGCAAGAAATTTTCGTATTTTATTTGACATAAATATAAAAAGTTTATGTATGATACATTAATAATGTATAATTTCTATAAACTATCAATACATTTTATTAATGAGTAAATTAAAAAAAAAACTAAACCCCTTAAAAATAAATATAATTATATTTTTTTAATTTATTTATTAATAATATATCAATATATAATTTATTAACAATATATAAAAATTATATATTATCAATACATTATATATAAATTTAATATAAATTTATACATAAATTTGTGATTTGCCACATGGTAAAAGATGCTGACATGACCTCATTGTAGAGCATCCAGTTGCAGTAGAGATAAGTTGCCCCCTGGTGGCATCACAATATATTTTGCAGTTTAGTGGGGCCAAGGAGATCCCCTGGGATCCTGTTCGGTGTAAGATTCAGTACATCCAGCTGTACCCTAATATGATCAACTCTCCAAGTCCGAGGACCTTCATTGAATCTCAGCCGTCAGGTGGACCCACATCTCCCACAAATCGCACGGTGATGTACGATGTATCTGGATGTTCAGCAGATTAATAACCTTAAATCTGACACGTGTCAAACACAGTTAATAGGACACAGTAGATGGACAGATATTTAGAAGTGCTGGGCATCTGTGATTCATTGACGGCCACACGATCGGATGAAAAAAAGTGAAAAAGAAAAGATTTGGTCAAAAGAGATATGACTGACGCCACCAGAAAGGGTCTGCCAATCGGTGCAGACAAGGTTGCTTGTGGATTACTCATATTGACTACCAAGTCAAGTGTATTTGGATTTGGACAGTAAACTTTATTCTCTGTGTTTTGTAAGAAATGGAAAGTATTTTATGGCAGCACAGACCTCAGACCTTAGCTAACTACTATCTTTCGTCAGTAAATTTTTAGGCAAAATTTTTTTTTCTTCTTTTTGTTAAAAACATTGTTATAATTGGAGATTATAATCTAACTGGATCAAGTTGATATAATGAGAAACTCAAACTCAAAGATTAGGGTTTGATACTTTCAACTCGTGTTAGATCAAGTTTTAATTTTTAGTTCAAACTCGATTCAAGATAAAATCAAACTAGTTGAATTTGTTCAATTAGATTCATTTATTAAGTGACAAAATAAATTTGATTTCAATACTCAACTTTAAGTTTTATTCTTTAATTTGAATTTGATTTGAGATTTAGATATTTTATAAATTTTAAGAATAAAAACATAAATTAGTAATTAAAATAGTAAAAATATTAACATATAAAATTTTGATTAGCTCGCGCACTATTGAGCCAAACAATATTAAAATGCTCAAGTTTGATTCATAATTTAAATTACTTGATTCAAATTAGATTCGGCAATAACTAAATTTGAATACTGGAGTATTAAAATATTTAAACTCAACTCATTTAATAACTAAATTTCAAACTTAACTAGAAAATAACCAAATTCAAATAAACTACCAACACAAGTGCCTCATATTAATCTATGGACTAAAATAATTGAATATATATATATATATATATATATATATATATATATATTCTTTAGCAGTCAGAGTTTACATTTTGCACAATGCTAATAAAAGAAATTGTCCAATACTTTTATGAACTTTTAGTGTCAAAATAAATGAATTAATCTATTGAATCAAAAAAAGCAAGGGCATGTTCAAATAATTTCATCACTATTTGGTTGTTAAATAAATATGAATTTATATTCTATGCAATCTTAATGTGTAAAATTTACACACTCTCAAAGAATCTCATTAATTCATAAACTTTAAAATAAACAAACTATTAATAAATATTAGTATTAAATTCATTAATTAATAAGATGTTAGGATATAATTTATTGCCAGTTTATAAAATTTATAGATCGATAATGCATCAAATAGAAAACTCAAAGAAATATAGACTTACAAGTTACAACAATACAACAAAAAACCCTAATTAAACATCTAGTATGGTTGCAGATACATAATGTTTTTTTTTATATGATTGAAATAAATTACATGAGGAAATAATGCAAACTATACTAATAAATCTTATCAACAACTTTTTGGTTGGATAGTTAAAAAAAATTGTAATATGCTATAAAGTTTGGATTCAAACTCAAATAATATCAATTTCAAGTCTTTATCCTAAAATCTAGACTTGACAATTTTAAACCTAACATAATAATAGGACACAAATAAAATATACACGAATGTGAAAGGAACTTAAATTTAATAAAATTTGTATATAAATATGACGAAAGCTAAAAATAAATATAAATATTGGTACAAAATTTATGTATTTTACATGAGATGAATATAAATAATCAAATGTGTCTAAATCTCAGTGACAAATTAAAAATATTAAATAAAAAACAGTGATAGTACAAAAACCCCGACAGTCATATGTTGAACGCAAGCAGCATGGGATGTCTTTGGCATATTGCAGGTGACCGCTTGTTCTTTCTTTCGATCTTTGTTGGCTATCTCCATGTTGATGCTCATGGCTGCCGTTTGGTCGCCAATGATGCAAAGAAAAGACAAGAAGCATTATAATTTTTGCAGAAGAATCGGATGACCAATTAACATTCCTTTAGTCTCTTCCGCTATGGTCTTCACCACCATCACTGTTACAACTTTGTCTGCATAGCTGCAGTTCTCACTAAATTAGCAAATTATTGCACCTTCCTAAAATTAGGCTTTTTTGTAAAATTGATAAGAAAAAGAGTAAAATCATATATGTAATTTGTGTTTGTAAAATAAAATTATATTTGTATCGTGTAAAATATAAAATTTTTATGTTAAAATTTGTGTCAACATATCAAATATAAATCAGTTTTTCAATTTTTGTTATATTCATATATAATTTTACCAAATTTTAACCTATATAACATTCGTGTATTTTATTTATTTTGTGTTATTGATTGCCAAATCTAAAAAATAATCCCGTCTGTTGCATCTTATTGATCAATTTCGAATTTTCTAAAATATAGTTTTTTTAATAAAGCAATATAAAAAATTAAAATAATAAAGGAGTAGTAGTCCAATATACCTTTAGTTTTTTTTTTACACAAAATGGATATAATTTTTCAATGTTTTTATTGCATGCAGTTTAGTTTATAAATTTTTATTTTTCTGTAAATAAACTCTTAACATTTTAAAATAATATGATTAAGTTCTAATCTATTAAATAACACAAGTATTTGTCTGTATTGCACACATGACATATCACATAACAACCCATAAAACTACCCACGTTAGTTACTACGTATGATGTTCAAACAACAATGTGATGTGAGATTTAATAGATTTGGACTTAATTACATTATTTTGAAAAAGTTGAAGTTTATTTATAATAAAATAAAAAATTATGGATTGATTTACATGCAATGAAAAGTTGAGAGATTATATTTAGTCTATGCAAAAGATTGATAGTATATTTGACTATTAAATCAATAATTAATTTTTTTTGATAATTAAAAGATATATTGAGAAACTATCACATATTTTATTTTTTAAAATTATTATTTTTTAATTTTTAGTATGTGTTGTTACGTTAATTTCGTCAATAAAATGTAAAATCTTTATTGAAATTATATAAGGTAATTTCTCTTTTAACCTAAATACCAACACCATCTTAAGACATTGCCTTATCTCAACCTCAAATAGTTAGACATTATTTGCTAAAACAATTATTATTATTATTATTTTGGTCTCAATAGGTGTTTTCAACGATCATTCGGTACCAAATTTAAGAACAAATAGAGTTAGTATTAAATCTTTTACAGCTTCTTATTTTATATTATTATTGTTATTATTATTAGTAAAATACAATTCACATGTTCAAAACGACCTATCTTTGAACAATATGTTAGAAAACAGTCTTAATTTGGCAAACTCGTATTTTAACAACTAATAGTAATCAAAATTCTAAGATTTTTTCATGTTGAAAATTATTTAATAATCTATTAATAGAAATTTTAAATTTTATCAACGAAATTAAAAATTTGTGTATTTTTATAATATCTGTCTTATATAAAATAAATGAAAAATACAAAAATTATCTAATCACATTAATGTATATGTCAAATATAAAATAATTTTTTAATTTTTTATTTAAATTATAATTCAATTCACTCTCGTATAATTTTTTTTTGGTCATGTATTGCGACCGTCCTATATACAAAGGCCGGGCCCACCCCACGGCCTCCCTTTAAATTAACTACAATACAAAGTACAAACACTTAGTTTTTACTATTTGATTTTACCGCGGTAAAAAGTAAAAAAAAATTCTAATAATTAATAAATAAGCCACCTTCCTCTCCTCAGTCTCTGGCGCTTACTTCTTTCAAGTTCGTTTTTTGTATTTTTTTAATTGCTTGAGCTTCTCTCTTGGCCTCGTGTATACTCGCATGCCATCTCTCACCTGAAGTTACATTGACTTCTCGGTGCTACCCTAAAGAAACCGCCAAGTGTAAGCAATGACGGTGTTTTCCGGCTGTAGACAGGTGGTTCCGGTCGACTACGAGGCCGAAGTTTCTCAGCGTCTGCTCGAAGCTTCGTTATCCGGCGATCTGAGGTCCGCTCTCGAATGCATCGCCGATCCGTTCGTGGACGTGAACTTCGTCGGCGCCGTTTGCTTGAAAACGAGGAAGACTGAAGTCATTTTGAGAGAGGAATCGGCGAGTGAGGTCCGCTTCGAGTATGAAGAGTTCAAAACTGATGTCACGGCTCTTTTCCTCGCTGTTCATGTTGGAAATGTTGCTCTCGTAAAGAAACTACTGGTAATGCAGTAAAAAACTTTCGTTTTCTTTTTATTGTTTTTATCGGCTTTGTGATTTAAACTGTTTCAGTCACGTTGCGTTTTACAGTCTTTTTCTTCGTTTAGACGATCAAGGTTGAATTTTTTATTTATCTTGTTACTTGAAATTTCAGATTTTTCGACTGTCTTATTTCCCTTGTCGTTTTGCTTGTGATTCTCAAGCGTTTTAAGCTACTCTTCATTTCGGGCGATCAGAGTTAAATTCCAGTTGCTTGTACTGTTTTTTTTTTTACTACTAATTTTCTAGAATGTTTTCCATGGTTTTTGTTTTGAATGATTTGGAAATCAGTAACTTGTCAATGAAAACCAAATGTTTTAGACCAAGAGAGTCAGATTGCTGCTTTTGAAGTCTCTAATTTTAACCACATTATCGAAAATTTAGTAAAAACCAAAGATTTTAACCGTTGATTAGATGATTTTGAAGCATTTCACAGCCACTTCCAGCAATACTCTGTTTGGCTACTGAGAAAAAAGTTGCAGAGGATAAGATATTCTCACTCTAAAACGTGTTTTTCAAATTCAAATTTCAACCGAGTAGTTCGGTTTTCTAAGTGCTAAAAAAGTAACTAAATTTTAAGCTAATTTATTATTGCTCGTAATTTCCGCTGATTAATTACAGAGATTCTTTGATATAATTATATTCTTAATTACGTAATTTCCAAGTTCCAACTGTAAAATTAGCGTAGAATAAGTGAAATAAAATTTTATACGGAGATAAGTAAGCTTTTTTAATTCAGTGTAGTAATTTCGTTTATTTTGCCTTGAATCTCTACCAAGATTCCTGTTCTGGGCACTTTAAGTTTCTTTAATTCTGTGTAGTAATTTCATTTATTTTGCCTTGAATCTCTACCAAGACTCCTGGTCTGGGCACTTCGAACTGTTCCTTGATATGAATTCTCGGTTTGTTTGCCCCTGCGAAACACATAATTTCATGTTTTTCTGACTGGAACGTGTAAATGCGTGGGTGCATGTATGTGCTACCCTTGCCGGTGGTATTTATTTATAATAGTAAATGCATTGATGGAATAGAGCAATATTTGTTATGGATGTGTCTAATTGTCTACCCGATTGTTAATGGCTAAATGGCTTGGATATTTCGTTTCTGGAGAGCTGTTGCTAATCTTTAGTTTTGCAAGCTCCTAAGTAGGCATTTCCTTTGATTTGCTATAGCCGAATTTAATGATAGACGATCTATTCTCTTGACTTTCATGGAAAAGCTATGTAAAAAGGAAAGTTGATAGTGGGACTGGCAGTGTGAGATTATTGCTTGTGTTCGACCGAGTTCTTCGGATTTGTTTGCTAATTATGCCTTCCTTTTTGATTAAAGGGAAAACATAAGAGGAGAACATAATCCAAGGTTTTTAGTGTTCAATCATTTGTGTGGTATATCATTTGTCCCTTTCCTGTTCTTAGTTCATTAAAGTAGTTTATCTTTTCTGAAGCAAATCCAATAGAGATTTTCTCGTTCGGAAAGACAACTATAATTTCTGGTTTTTTCTAGTATCAAGTTATTTGCAATTTTTTGTTTCTTTATATATACCCAGGAAAATGTATGTTATTGAAGTAAGAAAAATAGTTTTTTATTTTGAAATAGTAAGAACAATAGTTTTATCGCCTAACACATTTATTGAAGACAAATATGCTCTGCAAGCCCCATACTTAGTTGTCATTTACCATTGGCCTGACTCTTGAGTTAGAAGTACAATAAATACATGTACATGATGCATCCCCCATCTCCTTTTGATTGAACTCTTCATGTACTTCTTGAAGAACGTTCCGTGCTTCTCTGTCTAGGAATTAGTGTTGTTTCCCATTTTTGTCTGTTTGTGACTGTGAGAGAATCCAAAATATTTATTATGCTAGTGGTAATATTTTCTTCTTATTGACCTCTGTAAGATTTTAGGCAAAGGGGAGAAAGAGGGAAACTTTATGAGTATGACACCATGTTGTGTTTTAGGATAATGGTAAAATTAGCTCCAAAGGAAGTTTCTAGTTTAAATTTCTTTTACCCTAACTTAAACAATAAAAAAGAAAACTAAAATGAAACCCCCTTGTATTATTCACTAAAAGCGTGTACATTTTCAAATGGCAGAGCATAGGAGCTGATGTGAATCAGAAACTGTTCAAGGGTTTTGCAACGACTGTAGCAGTGAGGGAGGGTCACCTTGAGATTCTGAAAATCTTGCTTAAAGCTGGCGCTTCTCAGCCAGCTTGTGAGGAAGCTCTTCTGGAGGCAAGCTGCCATGGGCAAGCAAGGCTTGCAGAACTGCTGATGGGCTCTGATTTAATTCGACCACATGTTGCTGTTCATGCTCTTGTGACAGCATGCTGCAGGGGATTTGTGGAAGTAGTGGAAACCCTAATGAAGGTAAAAACCATCATACCAACTAAATCATGTGCACCACTTAGCAGCAATTTACATGAGTAAAGCTCTAAGACTCATCAATAAAACAAAAATGGGACGGTTCAACAGTTTTAAACCATTACAATGACATGTAACTATGGCTTTTAACTGTTACTAGCCTGCTGCCTGCATGACTGTTGGGCCTCATGGTAAGTTGGGTGACTGGCATTGCTGGCCTTATTGCTGATTTAGCCAAAAATTTCCTACTAGTGTTATTCTGTTGATCCTCCAGGACTGGGACATTTTATTATAATTTTTGTATAATTTTGTATGCTTGTACTTTATATTAGATTTTATATGATAATCTAATGGGCTTCCTTGCTCAATAACAGTGTGGTGTTGATGCAAGTGCAAGTCATAGGCTGCTGCTCCAGTCGTCTAAACCATCTTTGCATACAAACATTGACTGCACGCCACTTGTTGCTGCTGTTGTTAGTAGGCAGGTCTCTGTTGTTCGCTTGCTTCTACAGGTGATCTTCTAATCTTTTAGTGCACTGTATGATTTACACAAATTTGCAAATCTCTGAAGTAAATGCTTCTACAATAGCCACTAAATGTTTAAGTGGGTTCATCCCACTTAATGTCTTACCGATGTAGAATTGGAAAGCATTTTATGACTAGCATCTATATTATTCATATGTTCAAATAATAGTTGCATCACATCTGGATCTGGCCAACTTTTGTGCTACGTTTTTTCCCTTAAGAAAGTTGATTTTAGCAAGATATTGTTATTTTTCCCTCCCCTGGGTAAATTGACAAGTGAGTTTAAATAGTTGCATTAAAGAATAACATGCATTGGACAATCCTTTTCTGTTATTATTTGTTTCTTGCCTTGTAAACCACTTTGGCTAATTATCTTATTTATCTAAAATCACAAATCAGGCTGGGATCCCAATCGATAATAAAGTAAGTCTGGGAGCATGGTCATGGGACACAACTACAGGTGAAGAGTTTCGAGTGGGTGCAGGACTGGCTGAGCCCTATGCCATCACTTGGTGTGCTGTAGAATATTTTGAAGACAGTGGTGCCATCTTGCTGATGCTCCTTCAGCACCTCACCCTTGAGACACCTCACTATGGAAGAACCCTCCTCCACCATGCAATCCTTTGTGGCAATGCAGGGGCTGTCAAAGTGCTCTTGAACTGTGGTGCAAATGTAGAATCCCCAGTTAAAACCTTGAAAACCGAGTTCTGTCCAATACACATGGCCGCTCGTCTTGGCTTCTCAGCAACCTTTCAATGCCTCGTTGATTGTGGTTGTGATCTAAACTCCAAGACAGATTCTGGTGACACAGCTTTGATGGTCTGTGCAAAATACAAGCAAGAGGAATGTCTCAGAGTGCTTACCGGGGCTGGTGCTGACTTTGGCTTAGTTAGCGTCTCTGGTCAGTCTGCTAGTTCAATTGCTGAATCAGGCTGCTGGTCCCTTGGTTTTCAGCAAGCAGTGCTAGATGTAATCAAGCTTGGAAAGATTCCCAAGTCAAGCAACGTTTCAGTTTTTTCTCCCTTAATGTTTGTTGCTCAAGCTGGTGATGTTGAGGCTCTAAAAGCTTTGATTGGAAGGGGAGAAGTTAATCTTGATTATCAGGACGAAAATGGTTTCTCAGCAGTCATGGTTGCTGCCTTAAAGTGTCATGTTGAAGCATTCCGCTTGCTGGTTTATGCTGGTGCTGATGTTAAGCTGTTAAACAAATCTGGTGAGACTGCTCTTATGTTGTCTGAACTGAACCAGAATCGTGACCTGTTTGAGAAGGTAATGCTTGAATTTGCACTTGAAAGAGGCAATCGCAATGCTGGAGGCTTCTATGCCTTGCATTGTGCAGCACGTCATGGAGACTTGGGTGCTGTTACATTGTTGACAAGCAGAGGCTATGAAGTAAATGTCCCTGACGGAGATGGCTACACTCCACTTATGTTGGCCGCTAGGGAAGGTCATGGTTCCATGTGTGAGCTATTAATCTCACATGGAGCAAATTGTGATTTTAAGAATGCTAAAGGGGAAACTGCACTTTCTCTAGCTAGGAAAACTGCTGGCTTGAAAAATGATGCAGAACGAGTGATTCTAGATGCGCTTGCTCGCAAGCTTGTTCTTGGTGGTGCCCGTCTAATGAAGCATACCAAGCGAGGAAAGGGAAATCCTCATGCAAAAGATGTGAAAATGGTGGGAACTGCCGGAGTGCTGCAGTGGGGAAAGTCAAGTAGACGAAATGTGATATGCCGAGAGGCAGAGTTGGGGCCAAGTCCAGCCTTTGAGAGGTATAGGCGCATCAAGGGTGATACTAAGGAACCTGGATTATTTCGAGTGCTCACTACCAAGAACAAAGAGGTTCATTTTGTGTGTGAAGGTGGGTTTGAAATGGCTGAGCTATGGGTGAGAGGAGTAAAGCTTGTAACTAGGGAGGCTATTTTTGGTAGCCAGAAAGATAGAGATGAAGGATTGGAGAGTTGATTCTTAGATATGAAGAAAGGAAAATTATCTGATACACTTGCAGGGAAATTTTTGAACTTCACAAGAAGAATTAACAAATTGACACACAAATTGACACACGGAAAATGAGTTGTGTGGTAGTTTTTAAATCCTGTTTGTAGAATTAAAATGTTTCACTGTTGGTGGATTAGATAATAATCTTTAATGTAATTTGAACCATAGGTATTTCATTGTAAAGCTTTTGATCTCCTGTAGTTTGTAAATGCTTTCTTATCTAAAGATATCATGCTTTCTTGTCATTTCCTAAAAGAACTAAACAGTTCGTTTGGTTCTTTCTATTTCAATCGAAGAGGAAAAGAGAATGAAATCTAGATTTTATAATTTCAGCATTTGCGTCGTGTCGTACCTGTTATTGTCTAATATATGTATAGCACAAAAATTATCATGTTGTAGTTCATATTAACATATCAAACACAGAACAGTATTTTCAGTTTTTATCAAATTTGTACATAAATTTTGCAAAAGTTTTAATTTTTATATATTTATATATATATATTTATATATTTGTGTGGTTTCTATTTCATTTAACTGTCAGCTAACAAGAAATGTCACTGCAACTGCCAATGGCTTTTCCATTAGGACACTGGCTATGACTTGTTCTGGGAGAACTCTTGCGTATAAAGTTATACGCAATAGAAAGAAGATAAAAGAAGTCATTGTCAAGCATACACAAGAAATCAAAAGAGCCAGGACGACATGAAGAAACGTAACGTGAAGGAAGTTTAGATGGTGAGGAAGAAAGTATTGGTTACTTTGTTTAAAATATAAAGAGCAAGTTGCACGATTGAATCTAAAATGAATTTTCTTTTATTGTTTCATGCTTGCTTGTTGGACAGTTCGTTGACCCAAAATACAAGTTGAATCTCTCTACTTCTGCTAAGATCCTTCAAATTCCATGGAAACATTCCTCATTTTCTGACATACTTACAACAACTGCCGCTGCCTTGAGATCTTAACAGGTTTGAGTTTTGCTAAGATCATCAAATTTTATGGAACATTTCTCATTTTCTGACATACTGTCTTGAGATCTTAACAGGTTGAGTTTTGCTAAGATCCTCAAATTCCATGGAAGCATTCTTCATTTTCTGACATCCTTCCAACAACCTCTGCTGTCTTGAGATCTAACAGGCTTAAGTTCTGTCAACAGCTGAACTGGTTTTATCTTGGTAAGAAAACTCCTGAGAAACAATTCTCTCATGGGGATCTAATCTGTCATTACTCTCTTGTTCTCTTAATGATTTGTTTGATTTTGTCAAGGATCCCAAAACCGGAAACCATGAAACAGATAATACAGGAAGGTTAAAAGGAAGATAATTCGTGGTTTTCAGGATCTTGGCATATTGGCAAAGAAATGATATCTATGTTTGTTTATTTTGTATAAATAACAAAAAATTCTGCAAGTCATTGATTTCTTGCTGTCTATTTGTTTCAAACTAACTCGATTTTGCCTTTCGGTTTGCCCCTGGAACAATGAAACTTTATTTGACATAAATTTACTGGTGTAGGAAGGTTTAGAATTTGCAGAAGCTGGAATGGAAATATTGAGAGCCTTTTGGAACAGTCCAATTGGTCCCAAAACAACTCATTTCTGGGGTCCTGTTCTGAACTGGAGCATCCCTATTGCAGTATTTCTCGATACATCTCTATCATGTCATTTTGTCTGAAACTAAAACGTAAATTACTGCTGTTCTATGAAATGTCTATGAGATCAATCAGATTAATCTAGTGTGTCTGTTCTTTTGTAGGCATTTTTAGACACAAAGAAACCCCCAGAAATGATATCTGGCAACATGACTGCAGGTCTCTGAGTACTATTGTTTGATGTCTAAATTTCACTGTCTTCTACTCTTACTCTTGTTCTTCATGCATGTGTTGATGAATCAACCTGATTGAATTGTGCAGTCATGTGCGGTTACTCTGCATTGTTCATGAGGTTCGCATGGATGGTAAAACCTCGCAACCTCCATCTTCTTGTGTGTCATGCCTCAAATGAGACTGTGCAGCTGTATCAGCTCTCCCGGTGGATCAAGGCTCAAGAGTAAGTAAACAACTAAGCAGGCTTTTCCATTAGCTTCTGCTTTTAATCTTTTGGCTTATAATTTCAACCTGGAATTCATAAAAGAGTTTTCCCGGCACTTTTTTTTTTTTAAAATTTCTAATCTACCCTGAAACTTCCCCTGCCCCTAGTCTGCTTGTTAAAAGAGGATATTACGCACCTAAGCCCTCTCTGAACTAATGCTCAGTAGGCATGATCACTTGTATTTGGGCTGAAAGTGGACCTAAGGATATTGGTGAGATGAATGGAGGAAGAGGTTGATAGACAGAGGTTAGAGCTTAGGATTACCTAGGATGTGAAAATGAGGCAAAAATGGTTACTTCACCTTCCTTGGTCAGAGAGGCTTCTTTATATATGTAAACCCATTTGACGTGATCATCTAGGACGACATGACTCTATAAGCCATGTCCATCCTACGGGGCTTGACCCTATAGGCAAGACTTGGGTGTGGGTGGTGTGGTTTGGCTGACATGCCAACCTCACTTGTGCCTGGGTGACGCGTGTCTCTAATCGTGCATCTATGGCAGGACATGCTAGAGATGGACATGTTGAGATGAAGTTGAGGCGCACTTGAGATGACAATACCATGTCAGTTCTTGGCTTTGTCGGAGATAAAAGACAGAATTTCCCTTCCTAAAATACCCTTATCAACTTGATTACATATTTATCTGTTTAATGATACTTTTTCTCTGGCAAAGATCTTTGCAAGGAACTGCTATAGAAATGCTTCTAACCATGGTTCTTTGGTCACAGGAATTAGCAGAAGAAAGAGGAAACTGAGACAAAGAACAGCAAAGACTAGGAGTAATTATGAACTAATGCTTTGTTTCCAGCTTGATGTTCAATGAACTCTTTTGTGAAATTTGCTGTAACCTAGTAACAGTGAAGCAATTTGCCATAAATTAAGCATCAGTTGTAGATTTAATTTCATCTAAAAGAGAAATTTCCTCTATTTTTGCATAATCTAATCAAAACAAAATGAGATGAGTATATTTTCAATTATAACCTCCATTGTTAGGATTCGAAAGTTAGTGTTAGATACGAATATATGTTTAACACGTGTTGCGTATGTTTAAATTTTCTTATATTTAAAGGGTCAAATTTTTATATTTACGTCAGTCAAATATGAATATCATAACCGTTACTTGGATTTGAAAGTAAGTATCAAATATGAATGTATGTCAACATGTGTATGTGTAAAATTTTCACATATTTGTAAAGTCAAAATTTTTTATATATATTGGTGAAATATGTATTTAGATATGAGTACTATTTTAAAAGAATAAAAATTTCAAAACAAGTTATACATTACTTGAATTTGAAAGTTGGTGTCAAATATGGATATATATTCGACATATGTAAATATAATATTTTTTCATATTCTACATTCCTCAAAAATGAGTATTATATTAAACATAATATAAAATTTAAAATTCTGTTTCATTTTCTATATATTAACCATTAAGAGCAAAGATCACCTGAAGAAACTAAGACAAAGTAATTGAAGAGATTTAGGCAGTCGTTTCTGGCGAAGTGGGCATTTCATAGCGGCACAAAGGGCAGAGATGACTTGTATTCAACCACTCCACAATGCAGTTTCCATGGAAAAGATGCGAGCAAGGCAAGCTGGTGGCTTCCATTGATGTTTCCTGCCAAAGATTTTCACAGCAAATCACGCACTTTTCCCCAGAGCCAGAAACCCCATCTTCGAGTTTCACCTTCTCCAAAGCGTCAATTGACTCCTTCGTTGCAGGAACTTGGTTATTCTCCTCCACAGACGTCAACTCATCAATGGCGTCTTCCGAATTCTCATCAATGGCGTCTTCCCAATTCTCGAACTTGTAAATACATAAACTCAACAACTCTTGTTCGTCCTGAGAACTACTCTTCTTTGAGTCACTCTCAGCCAGCCTTGCCTTTTCAAGGGTGTCTTTCAATAATTCCTCGATACAAATTAAGCCGAATCCAGACAGCTTAAGCCGGTCAAATATGGATTGGAAAGCTCCGATGGAGATAAACTGAGAGCAAATCCAATCCTTTTTCTCGTAAAACTCCTCTTCTATTACTTCAGTGTCGCCATTACCATTTTCAATACACTTTAGGATTTGGAATTCGAATGTGATACGAAAGTTGTTTGAATCCTGATCGGTTCTTGTGTCGACAAGGTCATCGTCTGATCTTGCTATCTTTGTCCTTTCCAAGCTGTGTCGAAAGGGAAATATACGTTCTTCTGATCCTTCTTCCATGGAAATAACTCGGAAATATTACCTAATATGCAATGAAGAGATTAAGAAAAGAGAGAGAATTCGCGTTGATTTCTGTTGTGATTAAAAATATGATTGAACGCGGTACCTGAATGCTGTTTTTATAGGATTTTTTTCTGGTTTCCCAAACATGTTCGGAGTAGAAAACCGACTTCGAGTTGGAATCAAAATCAGCAAAGAAACCGGAAATTACAATTGTCTGTCATCTTAAGTATTGCAAACAAGAAATAAGATGAAATTCATTAAGTATTTCACGTCAAATGTGAAGCAGAAAGCACTAAACATTGTACTGACTGTTTTGATAACAAATATTCGCATACAAAACAAGCAATTATTTCAAATGTAAATGTTGCAGTTAGAAACTAACAGTAGTAAAACAGTCAGGTGAAATCCTTAGGATTCAACAGAACAGGTGTAATCCCTAAGATTCAACAGGCAAATAAAGAAGATTAATTTTGAACCCAACCAAAAAGAGAGCAGAGAAGTAGAGAATGCTTGGAACGATGAAGGAAAGAAAGTTGTCAAGAGTGAAAAACTGTATTCCTTGGCCTCTATTTATAGTAAAAAAATGAGTGTAGAAAATATGTAAGAAATCGTAATAAAATTGTAATAAAATCATAATAAAATCAGTACATAATCTGAAGAAAATCAAGACAAGATTTTGACTAAATCTAAGAGAATATTTAATTAAATCTGAAATAAAATCTTCTCAAAGTTTTAGAAAAACCAAAACATTAGTTTTTCAAATAAGGTTAAATACTGAAAAATAATTAAATAAAAAAATGTAAAAATCTTTTTAAAAATATCAAAATATCCAATAATGAATGCCCTTTGTTGTAGAGAATGACAACCACCCAAACATCTTGAGGAGTTTTTATCACGTTCATATATCAAATTTTAGTTCATAACGCTTTGACATTTTATTTATGTCATGTTATCGTGTCATTTTTGTATATTCTACAAAAAAAACCTCGGTCTTTGATCTACTTAACCCGTCTGAGTAAGATATTATGCGCATAAACCCTCTTGAACTGCAACTTTTAAAAATATGACCCATTTGCATGTTATCTGAACCAATGTTCGGTTGGCATGGTCACTTGATTGCATACTTATCTGGTTAATGATGCTTTTCCGGTAAAGATCTTTTCAAGGATCTGCTGCAGAAATGCCTCTAATTTTGGTTCTTCACACAGGAATTCACAGAAGAAAGAGGAAACTAAGACACGGAAGAGCGAAGACTAGAAGTAGTTATGAACTAATGCTTTGTTTCTAGCTTGATCTCAATGAACTCTTCTGTAAAATTTGTTATAACCCAGTAAAAGTGAAGCAATTTGCCATAAATTAAGCTTCAGTTGTTGATTTAATTTCATCTAAAAGAGAATTTTCCACTATTTTTGCATAATCTAATCAAGACAAAACAGTGCGAGTATATTTTCACTTACAATCTCATTGACTCGGATTTTGAAGTGGTTTCAAATATGTATATATGTCCAACATGTGTATGTTTAAGCTTTTTATGTTTTGAGAGGTTAAATTTTTATATTTACATCTTGTTGAATATGTATCAAACATGAGTATTATATTCATTACTCTTATTTGAGAGGTCAAATTTTTTATATCTAAGTTGATCAAAAATGCATTAGATATGAGCACTATTTTACAAAAAATAAAAATGTCAAAACATCGTATCCATTACTTATGTTTAATACAGGTATATGTTCGACATATGTGTTTGAAATTTTCATATATTCGAAAGATCTAACTTTTATATCTACCTTCACAAATATGTCTTAGGCATGAGTATTATATTAAAAACAATAAAAATTTCAAAATTCTATATCATTATATATAAGTGCAATGATTATCTAAGTGAAATAACACTAAGAAATTATAAAATTTGATAAAAATTATTTATGAATATGACAAAAATTAAAAGTTGTGTGTTTGGTATTTTATCCGACACAAACACAAATTATATATATAAACTACCAAATCTAGACAGTAGTTGATGACAAAGTGGGCATTTTATAGCGGCACAAAGGGCAGAGATGACTTCTATTCAACCACTTCACAATGCAGTTCCCATGGAAAAGATGCGAGCAAGGCAAGCTGGTGACTTCCATTGTTGTTTCCTGCCAAAGCTTTTCATGGCAAATCGCGCACGTTTCCACAGAACCAGAACCCCCATCTTTGACTTTCACCTTCTTCAAAGCCTCAATAGATTTCTTCGTTGCAGGAACTTGCTTATTCGTCAACACATCAATGACGTCATCGTAACTCACGAACTTGTAAATGAATAAAGTCAACAATTCTTGCTCGTGCTGAGAACTACTCATCTTTGAGTTACGCTCAGCCAGCGCTGCCTCAGCGAGGGTTGTTTTCAATACACGCTCGCTACAGTTTGAGCACAATCCAGAGAGTTTAAGCCGGTCAAATATGGATTGGAAAGCTTTGTTGGACATAAACTCCGAGCAAATCCAATCCTTTTTCTCGTAAAACTCCTCCTGTATTACTTGGATGTTGCCATTACCACTATTAAGACACCTTAGGACTCGGAATTCGAATGTCATACGAATGTTGTTTGGATTATGATCAGTTCTTGCGTCGACGAGGTTGTCGTCTGATCTTGCGGTCTTTGTCCTTTCAAAGGTGTATTGAAAGGGAACACATGCTTCTCTTGCTTCCATGGAAATAACTTGAAAATACTGCGAACAATGTAACGAAAAAATTAAGAAAAGAGAGAATTCTCGTTGATATCTGTTGTGATCAATAATATGAAAAGCAGTACCTGAGTGCTGTTTTTATAGTATTTTTTTGGTTTCCTTGACACGTTTGGACTAAAAAATCGACTTCAAGTCGAACTCAACCGACTTCAAAGCCTGCCGTCACATAACAATTATCCTCTCTCCGCAAAACCTACTTGTCGTTTGAAGTAAGCTAAACGCATGTTTTAATAAACTTTGTATCGTTCTAAAAAATTCAAAAGCAGCAAAGAAACTTCGAAAGGAAAAGCAGCAAGAAAGAAGACAAGGGAATGTTCATAAACATTTTCTGCAAATAACTTTGAGTTTCGACAATAATTATTTAATTCAATGCTCCCGACTCAAGGATCTTGGTATATATGCATCCAAAGTATCACCAAGGACTACAACACAAGATCGACAAGCATCTTCGGTTCCCCGATACTGCCCCTAATCAAATTTATTTGAATATTGAGCAAAAACTAAAATAGATACGTGTAAATTCCTTCAGAGATAGCATACCTTCAGGTGTGCATCTCCGGCCAAAACTATGCAAACCCACATAATTTGCTTTCACTGCCCCATTGTTATACACCAAGAGAGAGGGAAGATTACGACCTGGATAATTAGGAATGCAATCAGTAGATATTATCTTGACAAACTTTGTTGCCGGGTTTAACTGCCAATTCTTCCAAACACTGCAAAAGCAGTCCACGCTCTAGAAATCTAACAGAGATACCAACAAAGAAAGAATCAATCAACCCAAGGAGCTTGTAAAACCTCTTCCACTTAACCGTACAGCATCCATGCCTATTTATCTTTCATGGTTCACAAGTCATAGTTTTTATTCTAATTTCATCAACCATAAGTTCTGTTCATTAACATCTATATAATATAGAACAAAGAAAAGGAAACTGGCAAGATTTGGTCAGATTAAATACTGCAAAAAAGAATTAAGTCGAAATCTATTAAAGCATTCACACCAAATGCAAAGCAGAAAGCAATAAACATTGTATTAAGCAAATACTATTTTGATAACTAAATCTGTATTAAAAGCAAGCATTATTTCCAATTGTAAATACCCTTCTTGTAGAGAATGACAACAACCCAAACATCCCGAGGAGCTTGTGCAACCTCCCGAATGAAATCAGATCCTGAAATCGGTACCACTGATCCATACTTTGAAATCTTAGCTGCTTCCCTCATCTCAGTTAGCCTCTTCTTTCTATCAAAGCAACACCATATTTCCAATTACAATGCAGAAACATAGATATCAATGAAAAATCCAAATATTCTGATGACAAAGCAGAAGTTCAACTTTTGTTAATCATGAATTTGATACAAACTGAAGAGAGCAAATAGCAATTAACCCGAATTAATCTTAAAGTTAATCAAAAAGTTTACTCTTTAATTTTTCAAGTAATAGAACTTAACTGAAAGCTTTCTTCAGCTCATAAATTGAACAACTTTATCCAACTAAACCAAACCCAATTTCTAATTCAATAAACAAAATCTTCAGAATCAAATAATAAAAAACGATAACGTCTAAATCCTCAAAATAAATCCGAAATGAAGAATCCAATTGATGAAGAATCCAATTGATTGAAGAAGAGTTAAAACTAAACCTGTATTCTTCAAGGAATCGGTCATCATCAAGATCATCTTCAAGGTCCTCAAGTTCTTCTTCAGTCTTTTCATCGATCCAAGACTTGTCCTTGGGAGCTGGATCCGGGTCCGGTGCGGGTTCAAACGGATCAGGCTTGAAAGCTGGTGGCTTTGGCGGTAAATTCTCAAGCTTCCTTTGAATATCGTCCCATTGAGTCGAAGCTCCTTCTACATCTTTGTAAACGAAATGGTAATCCGCCATTGTTTCACTTTTTTTTTTATTTACAGCTTTCTTTTGCTTCTCTGCTTTTCTCTCCTTTGATTCTTCATTTCTTCCCTTTGCTCCCTGCTCCTAAGAACATGACAGAAGAGAAGACTCGGTTTGGGCTGTACGGTTTGAAGCGGACTGGCAATAGACCAATGCCCAATAAGACCAAATGTTGAAGCCTGAAGACTGAAGAGGTCAGGTAATATATTAAAGCCCAATTTTTATTTTGGGTCATTGATAAACTCTTCAAACAGCAAAGCTAAGAATTAAGACGCATGGGAGAGATTAGTGATACTTAACCGGAGATTGAAACCAAAGTTTTGGATTTTGTTTGGTGTATATGAGTTTATTCGATCAGAAAACTCAGCTGCGAGAGGAGGGATGAGCTCAGTGGAAGATTTACTGACGCAAATCCAGGGGCTATCAAGCACCGCCTCTGATGTTTTATCGCTACAAAATTTGCTTAAACAAGCTGATGACTGGCTCCGTGCCGAGTCGACTCGGTTGTTGCCTTTTCTCGACCAACTCGACCCTTCCAAGCACTCTCTCGGTTACCTCTATTTCCTGTGAGTTATTTTTCAGCTTGGGTCTCCTAAAAAGAAACGATTTTTCTTTGTGGAATTCTGCGAATGCTTCTTTATAATTGTTTAGAATTTGATGTTTGTTTGCTGAGAACAGAAGTAAAAGAAAATTTGAATCTTGAGGTTTTTCTAGAACCATTAATCTTATTTTTGTTAGGTATAAAATCTGGGTTTTTTTATTAACTTATTTAAACTTCGTGATTTCTTATAATACTATGAGTTTAATTAATGGTTCAACAGAGAGGCATGCACTGCTGGTCCAGTTACAATAGAGCAAGCTAGTTCATATGCGTTAATCACTGCCAGATTTATCAGTTCATGTGTTTCTGAGCAAATTCGATTGGCGCCTGATAAGTGTAATACTCTTACTTTGAGTCAAATTATTATTGAGATTGTTGAAATTTCTGCTTGTTAGTTGTTGATTTTGCCGATATTGATCTTAATGTGATTGGCAGTTATATCTGTTTGTAAGAGGTTCAAGGACCAAATTCTGTTGCTCAAGGAGCCCTTGCGTGGGGTGGCTCCAATGCTGACTGCCATTCGGAAGCTTCAGTCCTCCACCGAACATTTGACTGCTTTACACCCGGAGTTTCTTTTGCTTTGTTTGCTGGTAAAGTGCTACAAAATTGGTCTTTCCATTCTGGAGGAAGATATTTTTGAGGTTGATCAGCCGAGGGACCTCTTTCTCTATTGCTATTATGGGTTGGTTGCTTTTCAAACTATTCAATTTGCATCTTAGATTGTGCATTTAATCTTTGTGTATTCAGATACTTAGATCTTAGGAGCTCTTATCTTTTTTCTTTGACAGTTGTAATCTCTAAGAAAATTAGCTTCCTTCTATAGGCACGTGTTACATCTATCACTTTTCATATTTCGTTATGAATCTATATTTCCTTGTAAGCGAAATTTTATTACCTGCCGAGTGAAAGATATATCTCTTGTATGATTGGTTTATTCCAATCCTGAATTCTACCTTATCTCCTTGATTTGGCAGTTTCACTGGTTTAGCATCATTGAGGGGAATCACTGATTGGGGTTTCCCATTTGACATTATGACAGGGGAATGATATGCATTGGACAAAAGCGTTTTGCGAAAGCATTGGAGCTTCTACACAATGTATTTTGTTTCTTTATAGCTCAGTTGTTCATTGCTGGTCGGCTACTAAAATTACGAAAGACTGACTTTGGGTTATTCTACTTTTTTTGCTTTATGGTAATTGTCTAGGTCGTGACTGCTCCTATGTCTACCATCAATGCTATGGCTGTTGAGGCTTACAAAAAGTACATATTGGTCTCTCTTATTCACCAAGGACAGGTATGTTCTGTATTTGACATTTATTTTCATTGTATTATGTATTAAGAATGTATGTGCAAATTCTTTCAGAAAAAAAGAATGTACAGAAAAATTGATTCTCAGTTCTTGGAAGCTATGGTTTGTAAAAAAGTGAATAATTTCATCATTTAAACAAATTTTCACTTGCAGTTCGTCTTTTGCTCTTTTCTCTGGACGTTGACTTTTCCTATGGTTTTCCCTTCTTGTGGTTACAGTTTTCTACCAGTCTCCCTAAGTACGCTTCTTCAGTTGCTCAGAGAAATTTGAAGAACTTATGTCAGGTCCGTGTCAATTCAAGTTTAATACCAAATTCAAAAAAAAAAATCTCGTAGCCTTATACCTAATAAAAAATATGAACCATTTACTTCATTGATTTTGTCCTCTTAAGTTTTTTAATTAACTTCTACTTTTATTCCTCGAGTAGCCATATATCGAACTGGCAAATAGTTATAGCAATGGGAAAATTGCAGACTTAGAGACATATGTACAGGCAAACCAGGAGAAATTTGAAAGTGTGAGTGCTGTATCAAATTTAAACCTCTTCTTGTTCTTTATTTGTTTGACCATTTGAAAGAGGCTTCGTACTTTTACCAGGACAACAATCTAGGTTTGGTGAAGCAGGCTGTGTCATCTATGTATAAGCAAAATATCCAGAGGTTGACCCAGACATATATAACACTCTCCCTTCAGGACATAGCCAATGCAGTGCAACTGAATAGCCTAAGGAGGCGGAAATGCGTGTTCTTCAAATGGTGATTTCGGTTCTTCTGTTTCAGTTAATTAAGACTGCAGTTACATATTCTCGGTTACATATTCCATTTGTTGACACGTTCATGTCAAATTTTAGATTCAAGATGGTGAGATATATGCAACCATCAATCAGAAGGATGGGATGGTTAGATTCCTAGAGGATCCTGAGCAATATAAGACCTGTGAAATGATTGAGCGCATCGACTCATCAATCAAAAGGTACACTCCATATAATAGAGACCTTCGTTTTTTGTTCGAATAGATAATGTTGTAATGTTTATGACCATCTGAAAGTGTTACAACATATAATTTTATCGATCATGGAGACTTGTATTAGAACACTGATGATTATTTGTCTGGCCCTTTCAATTATAAACATGGGTTGGCCTTCATCAGGGAAAAAAATATTGTGAAAGTTTTTTTTTCTTTAATTTTTTTTCCTGTGTTCCATTACAGGTTGATGACCCTCTCAAAGAAGCTGACGGTTATGGATGAACTCATGTCATGTGATCCATTGTATCTAGGAAAGGTAAGCCTACCATTTCTGTTCATCAAAAAATTTCAAGCAATACTATTGTGTTTATGAACTGCTGATTGGTAACTAGACGATACCTTTCTGTGCTCAGGCTGGGAGAGACCGACAGAGGTTCGACTTTGATGACTTTGACAGCGCTCCTCCGAGGTTTAACATATGAGTGGTAAATGACATGAGAAAGATGCTAGATGTGCAAATTTGTTCTATTAGCTCCAAGTTGTTAACAGAGGTGGCAAATCTTTTATAATTGGAAGCAGGGTTGAGGTTGCTTCGGCTCAAACCTAAATCTTGCTGCACGTTACAAATCTTCACTAATTACTCGGTTAAAAGGTTGTTAAAGGTTGTTGGAAAATCGTATTCAGTAGTTTTGTTCACCTAATCTGTGGACGTGTTTACTCTTTTATCTGTGAGATTATTGAACAATGTGATGGAATGAAAGAGTGGCTTTTGCATGTTAAATAAGATTCAGTTGATTTCATACAACTTCCTTTTTCCCTTTCTGTCTTTTCTCATTTAAGACTAATTTAGTGGAGCAATGGAGAAGGTCAGCAGCAAACATCTTGCGTGGCCTATTAGCAAGTAATAGCAATTGGAACAGTTTGAACAGCCTCCCATATTCATCAAGGCCGATTTTCGGATTAAATGGTATTCCTAATTCCTGCATTGAAAAATTCATGCATATGGAAAGAGAAAAAGAGTAGGGTCTCCAACTCCCATAGTGGAAGTGATTCAAGTGAATCTAACAATCAATACAAACAGAAAATCTTTGGCTTAGTCATTGGTATCTCTGATAATGAATAGTAAACAAAGCCGGTACAAAGATGTACAAGGGAGTGCCCCAAAAGGAAGAAAAAGATTAGAACATGTAAAAAAATGGCACTGCAATTTTCAACACCTACCTAAAGCAAATCAAAATCAGAATACAGTTGAAAAAGGGGAAAGACAACGATACTTAACTGATCTTGATGCTTCTATCTTTACACAGCATGTGCCATTCCTGCAGCACCGCTGCTTGAAGAGCGCGGTGCTCAGCTTCTTCTGCAGTTAGCTTTGAGAGAGTGGAAGGTCCTTTAGGTTTACCATCTTCCTCACCATCTTTCTTCTTCTCCTTTTTCTTCTCTTCATCTTCCTCTTCTTTCTCTTCATCTTCCTCTTCATCGTCTGATTTTGGAGTTTTCTTTGGCTGCGCGGCCTTTAACAAGGCAATCCTTTCCGTTGAAGTTCTAAGCCTCTCAGCAGCAGCCACCTTCACTTCATCTTCAGGCATGTACTCCACATCCCCATCAGTCAGATCATCCAACCAGCCCTGTGGATCAGATTCGATCTGTTTAGTAATTGATGCATTGGAAGCCCGGACCACAAATTTGCACATCATGGTTGTTGTTTCATCACCCAAATCTACATTTCTGCTCACTTCACTGGCTCCAAAAATCATCATGCCCAAGAAGCCTCCATGCCAAGTTTTTGCAGCATAACATAGCTGTCACAAGTGGGGAAGTAAATAGCAATTTTGTCAAGCAACAGAAAAGCCTCAAACAATAACTAGACTTTTCGATAAAATAATCAAATAACATTGAAAAAATTTTATTAAAAGAAGAAAGGCATTTCTATCAGATATTATCGGCTTTTAAGTTAAAAAAAAAAAGCAAAATCAGACCCAAATTTGACTTTTCCGACATCTGATTCGAGTGCAAGACAAGTCTCAGCAAACAAAAATATTTTCCTGGCAGAATGCTTGAATAGCTTCATAAAAACAATATACAAAAGAGTTTAAAAATAAACCAGCACAAGCATGTGCTAGTACGGAGTTACAGATATCAAGACATTTGAAAACTACCTGAAACCCAGCCACAGTGCGAATGATGTGTGAACAAACTCTGTGAAAAGGCTTGGAATTCAATGATTTCAGTCCACTCAAAAAAGGAGACGATCCATACTGCTGTGCAGCAGTAGCCTTGAAGCCACTTCCTTCATAAATGTACGTGCCGGTATATTCCACAATAGCTGGCAAACTAGGCCATAAACGGAAAAACTCAACAGGTGAAATTTTATGCGGCAAGAGAAGCTCAGTCAATGGAATTTTGTAAGGCTGACATCTCAAAATCACAGGTTCTCCCAGTTCTGGCCTTAAGCTTCTCTTTTGCCTCATAATTTGTGGATCCTCTTCAGCATAATCACCTTCATAATCTCCTACAGCACCACTTCCATAGAATGGGTAGTATAAGACTTGAATCCAAAAGGCACATCTTTCAAAATGAGAAACACCTACTGTCACACTGCAAAGTACAGGATCCTGCAAGGTAAGACAGGATTTTCTCAAGCTGAGGTACAAAAGGTGCATTTGAAAGCATAGAATCAGATAATTAACAAGAAAAAAAAATTTAAAAATTATTTACAAAGATGAGAAAAGAAACCTGAGAAATAAGATTACGCAACTGCCGTACTGCTTGAGGGGACCCATCCATAAAATACATTGAACCAGATAATCCAACCCTAATATCTACACGATTTAGTTCCAGTTCAGTCAAATTAAGAACCTGCAAAATTCACCGATCAACCAAGCGGATATCATCAGGCATCATTTATCATAGCCAGTCGAACCGCAACACAAGAAATGAATAGGCATTAAGTACTGATACTGCTTTCAGCATTTTGTGCCTGATCAGAAAAAAAGATTTGTAGGAAGTAGCACAATTAATTGATCGTACTATTTGCCTGACTAATGGGAACATGAAGAAGATTGAGTCATAACTCAAATCAGTCAAGGTTTTAATCAATAGCTTGATGCAAAAGCAAGAAAAAGTCTAATGCCTGTAATCAGCACAAACAGACAGTGCTGCACTAACCAACAAATAAACAAATTCCTGTTGCATTTGTGCAGCCTCCCTGAAAAGTTACCAGTAAAAAAAGGTAAAATCTGTTTTACCACTTAGAAAATACGTCAACAAAACCCGTTCTATTCAACATATGTTTATCATTTCCCTCACTTCAAGGGATCCACAGATTTGTATTACTTCAAATCATATAGCAACTAGAAGAAAAGGGTTTAAGAAGCACAAAATAATAATGAATAAAGAAGAGTATTCACCTTCAGATGTAGACTTATCCTTCCATCTCCCGCATCTGCCAAATGATAGGCCTCAATGTAGCAAGGATCACTGCTACCAGTCAAAGTACAAGCAGTTGGAGGAACCTTGAGCGATGTGGAGTCAATCCCCTTTGTTAGCAAAAGTGTTAGTTCACTAGGGTCTGGCCTCCAGAGCTCCAAAATAGCATTGTGAACCAACCCTTCCAGTTTTCTATCTTGGGCAGCTGATGCTTCAAAAAACTGAACAGTCAGCTTATGGTGGCTAAATGGGTAATCTCCTCTGGCTTCACTTACCCCTGCCCACCTGAAAAAGAAACATTCTATTTCTCACACCGGTTCATAAGAATGCAGATTAAACACAGATCAATTTTTCCTTTTCAATTTAAGGATGGAAAAACATATAGTGAAGAAGCTACTTCAGTTGAACTTAATTAATTCGATTCTTGCCTACCATGCCAGCAGACTCAAAAGGGAAAATCTCTTTCTATAGCCCTCACTGCTTATCACTAAACATGAGTGTAGGAAATCAAAGTATTGTATTGAAAAGACTTAAGATAAAACTGTACATAGGTACCCTATTTATATACAAAGAACTTCTAACTAAATAGGAAAGTATATCACTCATAATCCTAGATATTATTCTAATTAATAGAATCTATAATCGAGTGATTCTCTAACCTTAATGCTAGGGATACACATATATACTAACTTCCTAAAATAACAAATTAATTAAAACAGCAGTTGACTTTCCAATAATATTCTTGACACTCCCTCTCAAGCTGGTGAATAAACATTGTCCATTCCCAGCTTGGTTACAATCTTGTGGAAGAGTGGATTGTTAAGTCCCTTGGTTAGAACATCTGCTAGCTGTGATTCGCTTGGTACATAGGGTGTGCAAATGAGACCACTGTCAAGCTTCTCCTTAATGAAATGTCTGTCAACTTCAATATGTTTTGTCCTGTCATGCTGCACAGGATTGTGTGCGATGCTAATTGCAGATTTGTTATCACAGTAGAGCTTCAGAGGGCCATCCCACTTGAGTCTTAGATCTTCCAAAATGATCTTCAACCATAGTAGCTCACATACACCTTGTGCCATTGCCCGAAATTCTGATTCTGCACTTGATCTTGCCACAACATTCTGCTTTTTGCTCCTCCAAGTAACTAAGTTTCCTCCCAAAAGGTGCAGTAACCCGTGGTGGATCTTCTATCAACCACTGAGCTTGCGTAGTCAGCGTCGGTGTAGGCCTCCAAAGTGAGCTTATCACCTTTTTTGAACAAAATTCCCTTTCCTGGAGTTCCCTTGAGATAGTGCAATATTCTATGAACTGCATGCAAATGGAGTTCCTTAGGGTTGTGCATAAATTGGCTCACCACACTAACTGCATAGGCAATATCAGGCCGTGTGTGGGATAGGTAGATTAGTCTACCAACCAGTCTCTGATATGATTCTTTGTCTGTAGCATTGTCTCCCTCTACTTCCCCAAGTTTATGATTAGGATCAATTGGTGTGCTGGATGGTTTGCACGCCAACTTTCCCGTGTCTTTCAAGAGATCAAGGACATACTTTTGTTGGGATATAAAGATCCCTTGTTTCGACCTTGCCACTTCAATGCCCAGAAAATATTTCAAGTTTCCTAGTTCCTTAATCTCGAACTCCTTTGCCAAACATCTTCCCAAGTTCTGCCTTTCCTTTTCATTATTTCCCGTCACTATGATATCATCAACATAGACAATGAGAGCAGTAACTCCCTCTGAACCTGAGTGTTTTATGAATAGGGTGTGATCCCCTTGGCTCTGCTTGTACCCCATGGAATGCATTACCTTGGCAAATCTCCCAAACCAAGCTCTTGGTGACTGTTTTAGGCCATATAGTGCCTTCTTGAGCTTGCAAACCTTATTTGCAGCCATGTTTCTATTGAATCCAGGGGGTATTTCCATGTAGATTTCCTCTTCAAGATCTCCGTGCAAAAATGCATTTTTTACATCAAACTGTTGTAAAGGCCAATCAAAGTTAACTGCTAGAGACAAAAGAATTCTCACCGTATTCATCTTGGCAACCGGAGCAAAGGTTTCTTGGTAATCTATCCCATATGTCTGTGTGTATCCTTTAGCCACCAACCTAGCTTTGTACCTCTCAAGTGTTCCATCTGCTTTATACTTAACTGTAAAGACCCACTTACATCCCACTGCTTTCTTTCCTCTTGGTAGCTCCACAATCTCCTAAGTATTGTTCTTCTCCAGGGCCTGCATTTCAACATTCATAGCATTCTTCCAATTTTCACAATTTAAAGCCTCTGATAATGTTTTGGGAATGGATATTGTGTTTATGTTTGTAAGGAAACTTCGGTGAGATGGAGAGCATTTTTCAAAGGACACAAAATGGGATATTGGGTATAATGGATGTTTTGTGCACTCTCTAGTTCCTTTCCTGTGCACTCTAGGTAAATCAATGTTAGATAAGGAATCACTTTGAGGAGTAGAGCTAGAAGATATTACCTCATTTCCAGGATTTGAGTCTGATGATTGGTCCGGCCTTGGTTCAGGAGCTAGACTTTTCCTTCTTGAGTAAACCTGTGAGAACCGATTGTTAGTAGTGGCCTTTCCCCCATCTGCTTGTGAACTAGGTTGTAAGGAGGGCTCATTTTGGGTTTGTGAAGGAGGAGGCTCAGGTTGCTTAATTGTAACTTCAGCGGAGGTCTTGGTCTCGGGTTGGAATTTAGAAGATGATGACGGCAAGTCAAGGAGAAAGAAGTCTTGATCCTTATCTTCCACAAATGTTGTCTCCCTCTGAAGATAGGGCTGAGTGAAATATGGTTCTGTTTCAATGAAGGTAACATCTGCTGAGATTAGGAGTTTTTTAGTAGGTGGGTGATAGCACTTGTATCCTTTCTGTGTTGAAGAGTATCCCACAAAGACACACTTGATAGCTCTAGGGTCTAACTTTCCTCTATTTTGGCTATGGACATGAACAAATGAGACACACCCAAATACTCTAGGAACAAGATGGTTTGTTGTACGGAGACTTGGATAAAAGTGAGACAATACCTCCATGGGACTCTTGAAGTTTAACACTCGGGATGGTAACCTGTTTATGACATGTGTGGCTGTAAGAACTGCTTCCCCCCAAAGGTATTTTGGCACATTTTTCTGAAATAATAATGCTCGGGTAGTGTTTAGGAGATGGCCATTTTTCCTTTCTGCAACTCCATTTTGTTGTGGAGTAGAGACACAGGATGACTCATGAATAATACCTTTTTGTTGAAAATATGGGGAAAGTGTTTGGTTGAAATAATCTTTTGCATTATCTGACCTAAACCTTTTGATTTGGACCCCAAATTGGTTTTTTATCATGGAAAAGAAGTTTGGGAGGATATCACTCACATCAGATTTTGATTTAAGCAGAAATATCCAGGTAACTCTTGTACAATCATCAATAAATGAAACAAACCAACGTGCCCCAGAAATATTTGGAATTGTAGTTGGACCCCATATATCACTATGAATCAACTCAAAAGGAAAAAGGCTTCTTTTGTTATTGGTGGGAAAGGTAGCACGTCTGTGTTTTGCAAGTTCACATGCATCACAATGAAACTGCTTATCAACTAGTCCTTTGAACAAAGAAGGGAACATAATTTCAAGGGTTGAAAAAGAAGGATGTCCGAGCCTAAAATGGTGAAGCCAAATTGTGTCTTTATTGGTGAGGTTTTGTCCAGAAAGGTAGGTTAGGGGCTGGTTCCACTTACCAACTTTCGATTTCTCTAATTCCTCAAGATAGTATAATCCGTCCTTCTCCTTAGCACGTCCAATCATCATTCCCGAGCCCTGGTCTTGAAATAGACAATAAGATGGAAAAAAAGTTACTTTGCAATTCATGTCATGAGAAAACTTGGATATTGATAAAAGATTGGTGGACAATTTGGGAACATGTAGGACATTTTTCAAAGTAAGGTTAGGACTGATTTTTATTTCTCCTACCCCAGCTACCGTGGCCAAGGAGCCATCGGCAGTAGCAATTTTCCTACTACTAGAACAAGGTGAATATGAACTAAAGTTTTGAAAGGAATGAGTCATATGATCTGTGGTTCCTGAATCAATAATCCACAAATGTTTAGAGGTTCTATCTGAGGCATTTAAAGCGTGAGAGGTTGGAAGTTTACCTGAATGTATCAATGAATAGGTACCTGAAGGTTTTTCGAGGATACTTAGGAGATTTCTCAACTTTTCAATCTCTTCTTTGTTGAGACTGCCCAACTCCTTTGGTGCTGTAGTGGTTGTTTCTGCAACTTTTGACATCTTTCACAAATCAAAACTTGCTGAAGGATAGGTGAGAATCAGGGATAAATCGGCAATGAAGGCCAAGCAACAAAGAGAAACCACCAATGATGAAGAACAGAGGAAAAATTCAGCTATGAAGGCTGATAAAAAAGAACACATGAAATACTCTGTTTTGTCTTTAGAAAACAGAGCAAAGACAACAGTGATGAAGGCTGGAACAATAGAACCAGAACCGAGCCTATAGAGATGAACAAAAACAAATTTTTGTGATGAAGGCTGGATGAGAAAATGGCTATGAAGGCCTAAGGCAAAAAAATCAGCAATGAAGGCTGAAGAAGAAACTGCAGAAAATCAGCAATGAAGGCTGAAGAAGAAACTGCAGAAAATCAGCAATGAAGGCTGAAAAAGTGACTGATTTCCAAGAAAAAAAAAAAACCTAAAGCTCTTGATACCATGTAGGAAATCAAAGTATTGTATTGAAAAGACTTAAGATAAAACTGTACATAGGTACCCTATTTATATACAAAGAACTTCTAACTAAATAGGAAAGTATATCGCTCATAATCCTAGATATTATTCTAATTAATAGAATCTATAATCGAGTGATTCTCTAACCTTAATGCTAGGGATACACATATATACTAACTTCCTAAAATAACAAATTAATTAAAACAGCAGTTGACTTTCCAATAATATTCTTGACAATGAGGACTTTCACAAAATGTCCAGTGCATCCCAAATTCAACCCAAAAGATTTAAAAGAACATGCTAAGGGGACGTTCAAGCACTTGCACTAAATAAACATCTATACCTTCAGTATTAAGCATATCATAAACCAGCACTTAATTTAAATCTAGAACTAAGGCTCACGCTAATATTTAAAGCTATTGACAGCAACCTCACCGGCTTTCAGGGTGGCTCGAAACATATTTGATCCTCTGCAATATCATACGGCACTGATGCTTGTTGACAGAATCCGCTGAGCCATTTGTTCTGAAGTCTTCAAGCTCCTTTGTTAGTAACTGTCCAGCCCTAGCATGACGTGATCCCAACCGCTGTGCACACAGAAGAACTGCTTGAACATCTTGAGGTCTATTTGTTGTATTTGCAGATGGATCTACGTTGAAGAGGACTTTGTGAATATTTGACACGATAATGTTTAGAGGATCCTCAGGATCATCCGCAAGAAGTGGATCCAGACCTTCTAGGTCTATGTGTTCTGAAATAGCCCAAAGAAGACGTGCAGATATCCTCAGGGTATTTACCTACCAATTGGACAAATATTTAAGATGAAACAGCACCAAGAGAGAAGAGATCTTCATAACTTAATAAGAATAAAAATAGTTAGGCTACAACCATGTCACTGTGAACATATTAAACAGCATATCACAAAAAAAAAAAAAAAAAAGCTATTTAAACAACCCAATCATGTAAAGATAAGGACTGTAGCATGCAAGTTCTCCAGAAGATATCACATACCTCACGTAGATCTTTTACAAGATCGCGTTGCAAGTTCTGCAATCTTGTCTCATTTAAGATTTGATCTTGGGAAGCCCCGTCTTTGACTCTTTTCACACCTCCCCGGGTATCGTAAATATGACATAGCCGAACAAGCAGCTTCAAATAGCAATCGATTGCATAAGTCCTTCCAGCACAATCCCATTTGACACAAGGCCTGCAAACTTCCACTACTTCCAAAGCAGTCTCTGTCCAGTTTAATGCACCATAACCTGTTCCATATGCCAAGGCTCCAATCACCCTGCTCTCCATACCTGAGTTCTTTTGTTCAGGTAAAGGTAGTGACAGCTGGAAGCAACTTTCTACAAGAGTTGCCACCAACTCTTCTCTGAACAAGTTTTTACTTGTGACATTATGAAGATCATCTCTCACCGCAGCATCCTCAAAAAGGGAAGCTATATCAGTTCCTGCAAGAGGTTTCTGACCTCTTCGGACACTTTCCTTTGCAAAGAGATCAACACATAAAGCTGTCCGACAAATACAGGCTAAAGCATACATACGGTCTGATTCTGCTCTCAAGTTTCTTACCATAATAAGCAGCCTCTTAAAAAATGATACCTTCAAGTGAAATTCTAGCATATCAGGCCATGTTCAAAAACAAACAGAAATTAAAGCATTCCATGTCATGTTCAAATCAATATAAGTCTAGACTAGTCGACACCCCTTCTGTATTACTAGCACATGTTAGTTCTTACAGAAAATACTCATTTCAGAAGTCAATTCTAAAAGTCACAAAATAACAGAACTGACTTCTAACAAATAAAGGCAATTAAGAAACTTCTAAGGTTGGGCGCATATAAATTCGGCAGAAGGAATAACTACCCTTCTACATCACAGCTTGGTTATTTACTACCTCTACAACATGCAATTCTAACAGATTCGCTTCATTCTTCTTATACTCAATGGCACGGCTAACATTGATGCATATTCATCAAAACAACTTCCTAACTCACTATGACAGTGATGCACAGCCCCATCTCATACATACTAAAACCACCTTACTTATGCAAAAGTTAAAAAATAAAAAAACAGGCACCTGCATATGAAGATCGAGCAAGTGAAGATTAGTGACAACAGCTCGGACAATACTCTCTCTAGCAGCAGCAAACTCCTGTCTATCCCAAAGTGTCAAAATCGCAATAATCGACTGTGAAGCCCACTCCGGCTTCCCACCGGGCACATCAGCCAAATACAACATATTAATCCCAACTTCAAAAATCAACGCCGGTTCCAGCGAAGATGCCAAAAATGGCGCCAAATGAGTAACCAGATCCGAAACTCCAACTAATTTCTCTGCATTTGAATCCACCACACCGTCATTCACTTCAGTAACCTTTGAGATCTTCCTTATAACTTCCAATCCCCCCGAAGCCACCGCCTTTACTGCATAAACTAGCGGGAAAACCGTTGCTCGGAAACTCTCAACGGGCAAAATCAACGACCTTGCCATTAAAGCATTGCGCTTTTTCCAAACAAAGTCGATCATTGAAGAAACCCAATTTGACCTTATAGCCAACGAATTTTCACTATCTACAAGCTTATCACCCGCTAATCTGCTCATTCTTTTTGAATCAAATTCCTGAAATAATCTTCCAACGGATTCAAATGCGACCTTCGAAACCGTGTCGGACTTGTCCAACATATTAAGCCCAATCCGAGCCCACCAAGCTGAAACCTTGTCAAGAAGATTCACGTTGTTTTCACATAGCGTTACAAGATCGTCTCTGGCGAGAACACAGCCTAGAGTCTCGGAGATGGAGAAGCGCAGGTTATCGGAAGGTGAATCGAAGCAAGCAGAGATCTCGGAGTTGGAATCGGAGATGAGTTTGGAGAGTGAATAAGAAGGGATGGCGGCGAGGCTGGAGATAGCGGCAGCAACGACATCGGGATCGGGGAAGTGGAAGTCGTTACGGATGCCAACAGAGACGGAATCCCAAAGGTCAGCGGTTAAGCGAGTGGATCGGATAAGGTCGAAGGCAAGTTTTTTGCAGACGGCGGAAGCGGGGGCGGCGACAATTTCTTCTACCGCGCATTTGGCTAATATGGAAATGTCGCGACCGGCAGCGGATTGCTGGAGGGCAGAGAGGAGAGCGCCGGATTGGCGGAGGGCGTCGTTTGAGCGGAGGTCCGCTTGGATCTGAGCAAAAAGAATATCCATGAAAATTCTTTGGGTTTCTTAATGGGACATTGGGTTGGGAAGAGTCGATTTGGAGCTTTGATCTAATGGAAGCGAAAATGAAACGAAAATGTTGGCAGTCGAAACTAGGCAGTTGGGTTTTTATTTATTTATTTATTTATTTCATAAAATTGTGACGCATTTATTTCGTATTAGAATATGTGCACTTGTCTATGTATGTTTTGTATAAAATTACGTAGCATAAAAAACTAAATTGGCAGTTCGTGTTTAGACGTAATTAAGCTAAAATATTATCATTATTTTGAATTTAATTTATTTAGTTTTGAGTTAATTTAGAATTTAAGTTACTCGAGTAATTTCATATTTGTTTATCTAAGAGCACGTAGATCAGTTGGCAGGGGCTATTCTAGCTTAACCAGAGGTCTCGAGTTCGAGTCCCTGAGTATGCAGCTGTGTTAAAAAACTCTTGAGGGAGAGCTTTGCCGCCCTTTGGGTCTTGCCCGGCTCAAATCCAGATTAGTTCTATACCAAAGGTATAGGGATACCGGATGGTCTAGACAAAAAAAAATCATATTTGTTTATTTTAATTCTTAATTCCAATGATTTATAAATCTAAATGAATTTTTTTAATATATTATATTTTATTATTTATTTTATAATTTTTAGTTGAAGAGTACAAATCTCATTTATCGAATTTTATTAGAATTTTTGAATCTAATTCCAACCGTTCAACTATTTTACCAAATCAATTTTTAATTTTAAAACTTAAATTTAATCGAAATTTCAATCAAATTTCAAATTTCATATGAAATTGAGTTCAAATTTAATATTAAATCGCAAGGATTCGAAAAGAGTTCCAGTGTTGTATAGGAACTCCAGCAGCAGCATGCGTTGAGGATCCCCTCCAACAGAATCCTAAACCAGGATTAGGAATTTGGTAAAAAATTTTTCTGTTAATGTTGAAAATATGTTGCGCATATGATATAACCCTTCCAAAACTTCACAACGGGTGACCTTGTGCACTGATTCTAAATTATGAAGGTCTACTTGACAGCTTATTAACAAGCAGTAATAGGAAGCATGTAAATAGTATTTTGATGTTGATCAGCCAATGTTTCAAGGTAGCAAAAGTTGAAGAAAAATAAAAATCCAGGTTTCATTATTCATTACAATGTACAAATGAATCTAACAAAATCTCTGTTGATGAATTGGAAGAAACAAGAACTGAACAGAAATATATGACTTTAGATTTGCTGTATTCCTATTAAAGGGAAAGAGCTATAAAAATGTTAAGAACACGGAACAAAAATTTAATCAGAAATTCAACTTGGTTCTCCACATCTCTCCAATGACCTTCTTTGGCTGCGGATTATCCGGTCCTCTGTCTCGCTGTCCGGATGTGAAATACAAATATCCATCCCAGAAACCAGCCAGGGTTGTCTTCACACGGTAAGGAAGCTTTCCAATCACTGACCATGTCTGCAATCAGCAATTTTATATCATGTTCAGTTGCTTGCATTTGCATGGCACGTGAAAAAAAGACAAATGCAATGCGAAAAACCCATGTTGTAAGAACTGGAAGATGTTATATGTACAGAGTTTTTATTTCGAATTAACAAAAAGAATGTTTTCGTAACTTAATTCATGATTTTCAGATCACAAAAAAATCACTTTTACCATTTGCATAGCATTTACGTTCAAAACAACAAGCAGGAAATTTTTGAAATCTGATAAAAAACATACCAGTGAATCTAAATGGAACTGGAAAATCTCCCCAACCAAGATCATCCGTTTGTTCACGGGGTGTTTTTCGGTCGTACCTCCTGTGATTATAATTGAATTGTTGACAACTACCCAAGAGCATTCTATGTGGGAGTTTGGTTTTGGCAATGGTGGTAAGACTTGCCATTTCTTCATTTCAGCATCTAGCATGTAAACATCACCGTAGACCACCTGAAACAGTGAAGAAGAACAAGAACACAAGGCTTTAAGGAGCCAGAGAAACAAACGTGAAAAATAGAAAAACATGTTTAGAATGATTATTGCCAACACCCTCTTGATGAAATGGATAAAAAAAATTGTTTTATAATGTAAAACTTGGATTCAAGCCTCGGAGTTTAAACATTTTAAGTTATTCATAAACTGTTCAAACAGGACTTGATCATTACTCGAGTTCATTTGTTTTTTTTTTAAGCCGAGCTTAAGTTCAAGTTACTCTCATAATATATAGTTGGAAAATGACAAATTAAACCGATCAAGTTGAGCTCCAACGGCTCGAGTTTTCTTTTAAATCAAGCTAAGTTTAAAAAACTAAACCCGATCAAACTCGAATCAAGCTTCGAATCTCGAGTTTTGAGTGGAGTCGAACTCGAATTTGGTACTAGATCATCTTGACTTGATTTAATTATACCCCAATTCGAGCCTAGGCAACTTAAAAAATAATGTTTAGAATGATTATCAGACATCTATTCTAAATGTCCTTACTACAGCTAACTAAACTTATCCTGGTATGATAGGTTAAGAAACATGTCTGAGAAATGATCATCATGGCTTGCAAAGTGACATCCATCAAGCCATTAACTAGCTAGTATAATATACCTCATTCCTGCGTGAGCATTTGAAGATTGGTGATCCAGGTTTCGCCATAAAATCTCCCTCCTGACCACCAATTACAAACAGTCGATCATTGACCACGACACAAGCCCTGTTCAAATGTTAACTTGCACAATTAGATCATGTTAAAGGCGAAGGAAGGGGACTAAACAGAATCCTGAAGGAAAAGAGCAGTTGTAGTGAAACCTATGCGGTCCTCCACGAGGTATTGGAATCTCAGTCCGCCACTCTTTCTCCGACGCTTTGCCATCTTTCACTGCTATGCTCCAGTGCTCCAATCCTGGCGTGTGGCGGTTCTCTTTGCTCCCTCCCATCACATGAAGTCTGCCTCTCCATAACTGAGTTGCTGGAGCATACCTGAAAATCCCAGTGTTGAAAGTCCAGTGATACAGAAATCCATGCAGTGTGGTGTGGTTCGTGTAAGTACGGATCAAAATCAGTAACTTGACAATCTAGATACGACACCATAACACGATATAAAAACAACAAGAATAAAATACACAAATGTGACTAAAATTTGATAAAAATTATATATGAATACGATAAAAATTGGAAAAAAAATTTTGCGTTTGATGCATTGACACTAAATTTTGATATTTTACACTATACGATCACAATTTACATGACAAGAACATGAATTTTATGCACAAATTATACGAATTGCCAGGTGAATCACATACCTGGGGGCTGGTAAACGAGGCAAGCTACGCCATCTCCTTGTCTGAGTATCCAGAGCAAAAGTACGAGCAGTCGGGCCCCTACATTGGGGGCCATATTGACCTGAGACGACATATATGAATCTGCCATCACTTGCCACTCCTAGATGAGAATTTGCCATGTCTTTGGGCGTATCAAACCTCGCACACCATGTATTATCTGTGAAGTTAAACACATCAACGTGAGAGTGCACCTGCACGACCCCAACAGAGTCATCAAAATGGGAAAATCAAAACCAACAGCATTTGTATTCAGCCATTCAATGTAAGCAACAATTAAACCTCGGAAAGTAAATGTTGAAAAGAGAATGCTTAAGACTCCAATTACCAAAAACCAAACAATTATGGAAGCATTCGACATTGGGTGGCAAACAGATTCTGCATTGGACTTAAATATCCGAAAACGCTAGAAATTTATGCAAATGCTGTATGATAATCTTACATGGTCGAGGCTGCCATATCCTGAAAGAACGTAGAAGAGATTCTTAATCTGTATTGCTGATCCGTCAAGACGTGGCACTGGTGCTGATGGCATCTGTTCCCATGGCAAATCTGTTGCTGGTAAATCCGCAAATGTTGCTGATAAGAATCTCTCAGAAGAACGTCCATCCTTTGTTTTCAGAATCCCATCTCCTACCTACAAACAGATTTGGTAATTAGTTCACAACTGAGCAAATCGATACAGTTAAGAGTTAATAGAGGAAAGATAGAACACAGAACCTTGTCAGCAGTGTTGGGTTCTTCTTCAGCACTTGGCACGACAAAGATACGAGGTTTCTGAGACACCCAGTTGGATGCAAAGCTAAGATAAGAAGAGGAAAACGAAGAAGAAGATGCCCACAAGACATTTGCAATGCAAGCTAATCCCAAAATACAGGCAAGCGGCACAATAAACACACATTTTGTGCAACTGTTGCTCTTGCTTTGATGTTGATGGTGGTGAAGCAGATTTTTTGCCATTTCCTTTGCAGGTTCATGAGAGTGTTGGTGATCCTCATTTTCTATTTATTAGAAAGAAAAAGAGAGCTCGAGCCTCGAAGAAACTTGGGACAACAAAGAACTCGTAGTGCTAAATAGTTGGGCGCCAACGGTTTTTAGTGGCTTCTGAAGTCCGAGGTCGGAAATCGAGGGGCATTGCTGTTTTCACGGTCGGTGCGTGTTGCAATGGGCTGTGTCTGAAAAAACAAGGCCTGGGCTGTCTCTTTATTTACTGGGTCATTTTTTCCTTGGGCTGTTTTTGGTTTTAGGCTTGTTCGGCCTCACACGAAGACCAAACTCTAGGCATGGCGGATTCCCAGGCAACCCAAAGCCCAAAACTACTGTCCGTCGGTGGACACGCGACTAATCACAGTTTTCTGTTTCACCATTCTGCATTTTTTCTGGTTCCTTTGGGTCTCTGAAGCAGCAGCCAGTTTCCGTTCACTGCTAGCTCTCTTTTATCAACAATCAATCTCATTCTGAAGTCAGTTTTCTCTCTCTCTCTCTTCCCTTATTTTTCCTCTTTGGGTTTTGATTTTCTTTAGTTTTTTTTTTCTACACAGTGCTTGGATCTGCCCTGAGATCCCCACCTTGTTAGGGTTCATCAAGTTTCTATCTTTTGTACTTAAAGTATATATTTTTGCCTTCATTGTGTTATTTTTTGAATTGGGTATTCTTTATGCAAAAATTCCAAAACCTGACTCTTATTTGTGTATTTCACCTTTGTCTTTTGATTTTATAATTGCCCAGTTGTTTGAACTGTCTAAAGTTTTTCCCTTTTTAGAGAATTAATGAATATTTGGCTAGAAAAAGGAACCTTTTTGGAGTTGTTGAACATATCATATGAATTCTCTGTTTAATCTCTTCTGGTCCTTGGTTTTTTTGTTATTTTATTTGTAATTTTTCTTTTTGTTGATAAGGTTCAGCCGGTTTTACAGGAATATTAACTGAAATGGCTGGAGGATTGATCCACCAGGTCTTAAGGAGGAAACTTCAGTCTCAATCTGCTGTAAGATTCTTTCCTCCTTTCCTCTGTTGATATTACAGTTATACTTCCCTGTGGAATGAGCATATGAAGACTGTAATCTATACAGTTCTTACTGCATTTTCTTAGATAATTTAGAAATTTTAGCTACATTGATTTTCTTATGCCTTTTGTCTGATTATATAGGATTCAATTGAGTACATTTTATGGTTTGCAACTAATTGGAAGATATAATTTCACCTAAAAGTAATTTTCTCCGAATTACCAATCCTTGTTACATGCCATTTCACAGGTTCCAGCTTTATCGTGGTTTACATCAAGGAAATTTAATGAGGATTCAGCATCTGCTGGTATCAGGACAGTTGCATTACTTGGAGCTGGTATTTCAGGTTTTCTAGGTTTTGCAACGATAGCATCTGCAGATGAGGCAGAACATGGGTTAGGAGTTCCAAACTATCCTTGGCCTCACAAGGGCATCCTCAGTTCATATGACCATGCTTCGTGAGTTTTACGCCTCTCATTCCTTATTTGCACAAAACTGAATAAACTTTATATTAAAAAGGTGATCCAAATATGAATGTTAATGATTCCAGTATGTATAGCTGGGACTAGGCTGGCAACCTGTCACTTAAGTCCTAGGCCAGCGAGTTTTCCTATTAAGTTAGCATTGGTAAGAATTTTTTTTTTTAATTTTTTGCTACCATAGTGTTCATGATGTGAGATTAATTTTGCATGATCAGGATTCGTCGTGGTCACCAGGTTTACCAGCAAGTGTGTGCATCTTGCCACTCTATGTCTCTAATATCATATCGTGATTTGGTGGGTGTTGCATATACAGAAGAGGAGACAAAGGCTATGGCAGCTGAAATTGAGGTGGTTGATGGACCTAATGATGAGGGTGAGATGTTTACTCGTCCTGGTAAACTCAGTGACCGTTTTCCTCAGCCATATGCAAATGAACAAGCAGCTAGGTTTGCTAATGGAGGAGCATATCCTCCAGATCTAAGTCTCATTACCAAAGTAATTCCTGCCTTGCAATTTAGATCACTAAGTTACTGATTATATATTCCTGAGATGTCATACTTTTTATTCTTTCAGGCACGTCATAGTGGCCAGAATTATGTGTTTGCCCTTCTAACTGGTTACCGTGATCCTCCTGCTGGTGTTACGGTAAAATCTGCTTTACACTATCTTGCTTAACAGGTCATTTTGTACAATCATCCATTATTGGAACTCTATATCTTTGTAGAAAGTTACCGTAGGAAATCATATTTAGATATTTGGCAATTGTGAGGATACAAGGGAATAGATAATGTGGTCTGAAGCTGGAATGAAGTTTATAGCGCTTCATATCTGGTTCATGTTAACTGCTGCTTTTCAACAAGTTTCTGTCTTATGAAAATGGCACTTGCTTTCTGTCCCAGCAATGATTCTGAATTTAAGCATCAATTTCCCCTGGACTATAGTTCATTCTGTTGAATAACTTTTGTATGCGTGTGTGACACGTGCATTTGCACCTTCCTGTAAATTGCAAGCTACACATAGCTATCTAGTCTCCGCTGAATATTTTTGGTTTAGAGTAATACCTAAAGTCATCATTCACAATTTTGTAGATTCGAGAGGGGCTACATTATAACCCTTACTTTCCCGGGGGAGCAATTGCCATGCCTAAAATGCTTATTGATGGTGCTGTGGAGTATGAAGATGGCACCCCTGCAACAGAAGCCCAGGTTGGTTTCTACTTTTTGTTGCCCTAATATTACCTATGGGTTTGAGAACACTCCTAAGAATTTGCATTTTTTATGGAGGAAATGGCTCACTCTTCCATATTATTATGTTGTAGATGGGGAAAGATGTGGTCACATTTTTGTCATGGGCAGCAGAACCAGAAATGGAAGAAAGGAAGCTGGTGTGTATTATTATAAACGATTGTCTCACTCTCATCTAAAGACCTTGTTTTAACAAATTTATTTCTGATATTTCTGTCTTCTAATGCAGATGGGTTTTAAATGGATATTCGTATTGTCATTGGCATTACTTCAAGCTGCTTACTACCGGCGCTTGAGGTGGTCTGTTCTCAAATCTCGCAGGCTGGTCGTTGATGTTGTCAACTAGCATTCTCCCAGTTTCTCACGTACTAAGGCACTTTTTGGTGATTTGATTCGGCAATAATTGCTTCTCGGTAGTTCTTGACCCGATGAGTCTTTTTTTCCAAGTTGAGAAGAAATAAGCTATTCCACATACCTTCATTAAATTTTGCTTTGAGATTTAAAGTTTGTTAGATCTCTTTTTCAATTCTATTCCTTACGGTTGGATACCTGATCACTGATCTCGGTGCCAACTAAAATTTATCATTTATATATATATCTGTGAATGGAATGAGTTAAACAAAATTGGTCCATTCTTACTTTCTTCTCTCCATGATGATGTTCTTGAAATATTTCTTCTGGTGAAACAGTGAATCATTTGTTGACATCCTTAGTGGTGATTGGTTTGAGCTGTTATTTTGCCTTGAAGGTTAGGGTTTATGCAAATCAAGCATGCAAGTGATTTCTTTTTCTTTTGTTCTGGTTATGAAGCAAGGGAGATTATATTATTATAATTTACCTCTTATCTCCAACCAACATTGAAACTGAGACTTTGAGATCTAAAATCTTGTCCCAACCATGTTCTGTGATAGAATGAACATTCAATGCCAACGGACAAAGACATAAAAGCATTAAACTAGCTCATGCAATGCATTCCTACATTTGTCTCAAGTCTACTTTTGAACAAGGAACTCTGAAAGAACTAACCACAAGAACATCAACTAATCTTCATGAACATAATCCAACAGTGCAAGATAAATGAGGAAAATGCCAAAGTGGTGAACTTATGAAGATCTCTAGTATCATAGCAATATATTAAGCAAGCCACGTCAGTAGCTCAAACCACCTCAGCAAGGAGTCCGTACCAGGATACACCATAAACATCTCAACAAACTACCAGCAATATTTTCGGTGCTTCCAGAATATAGAGCCACTAACAGTCATGCACATGTTTAGCGTGTTTTTTTGTTTTATGTTATGTACTCTTTCAGAATTCTGTAGCCTTCTTTGAATTCCATGTAAACTTCTATATAAACTGTACTGTGCTCATATTTGAAATATAGAGGAAAATCCATTTTTGCCTTGATGATGCAATTGTAGCATGGCATCAGAGCAGGTTCTCGGCTCTTTTCTGTTATTCAATTTCCTTCTCTATCATTTTCCCTTATTTTCTTATTAACCAAACAGATCCTGCAAATGACTCAGTCTACAACAAAATTCGAAGACAACCCTGCCAATCCTTATTACCTTCACTCTAATGAAAATCCATCCTTAGCCTTAGTCTCCAAACCCCTTACCGATTCCAACTACCATTCATGGGCAAGAGCTATGCGCATGGCATTACTCTCCAAAAACAAGTTGAAATTCGTTGATGGCTCCATCAAAATGTCGGATCGAAACGATCAATTATATCCTGCTTGGGAACGGTGTAACACCATGGTAATCTCTTGGTTACTTCATTCTTTAAGCTCTTCCATTGCTCAAAGCATTATCTGGTTTGACAATGCTTCTGAAGTTTGGCAAGATCTTAGAGACAGATTTGCTCAAAGTGATTCAATCAGAATTGCTGAGCTTCAAGAAGAAATCTATAGTCTCCAACAAGGTTCATTTTCTGTTACTGAGTATTTTACTACTCTTAAAACATTATGGGATGAGCTCTCTGTTTTGCGACCTGTTCCAGTTTGTTCATGTGCAACAAAATGCTCTTGCCTGGCTCTTCCTACTGTGAGAGCATATCAGCAGTCAGATTGTGTCATCAGATTCCTCAGAGGATTAAATGAGAATTTCTCCACTGTTCGTTCTCAAATCATGTTGATTGAACCACTACCTTCCATAAACAGAGTGTTTGCCTTAGTTATACAGCATGAGAGACAGCTTCATGGAGGCTCTATTCAATCTACACCTGTACCTGCTGCTTTTCTTAGTCAAAGATCCTTTTACAGAGATAAGCAGTACAAGAGCAAGCCTAAATGTTCTTATTGTGGTTTTACTGGACACACAGTTGATAAATGCTTCAAGAAGCATGGTTACCCGCCGGGTTTTCAATCCAAAAGGAGAGAATCTATAGTCAATCAAATGCAAGGGGTCAAACAACCAATGCCTGAAGAGAAAACTCCTGGTGCTTTTGGTTTTGCTTCTTTGGATCAGCCACAATCATATGACACGTCTATGTTTACTCCAGAGCAACACACCAAGTTACTTAGTCTCATTCAGCCTAACCCCGATCCTAGCCCTTCCTCCTTTAATGACATTTCTGTTAATATGGCCTCTATGTGCAACATGGCAGGTAAAGTAGTCCTCTCTTCATGGATTTTGACACTGGAGCAACTGATCATGTTGCTTGTTCATTAAAATTTTTCATTAACTACTTACCTACAGACAATCTTTTCATTAAATTACCTACTGGTCAAAAGGTTTCTGTTGCTCATATTAGTACTGTTAAAATCTTTCCTAACCTCCTTCTTGATAATGTCTTTCATGTGCCATCGTTTTCTTACAATTTAATTTCTGTTAGTAAACTTGTTTCTCAAAATAATTACTCCCTAACTTTTTCTTCTACTGGGTGTTATATTCAGGACCTTCTCAAGCAGAAGATGATTGGTTTTGCTAAGGAAGATCATGGCCTGTTTCATCTCTTTCCTCACACATCTTCTGTTTCCCCAGTTGTTTGTAATTCATGCACTGTTTTCCCTTAAATATATGGCACTATAGATTAGGCCATGCTTCCAATTCACGCATTAAACTTCTCCAATCTATTGACAAATCAATTCATGTCAGTAATGATCATCTAGCTTGTGATATATGCCATTATGCCAAACAGAGAAAATTACCTTTTTCCGATAGCTCTTCTTTCACTAACTCCTGTTTTGAGTTGCTTCATATGGATATTTGGGGACCAAGTCGATATCCTTCATTGTTTGGATTTTTATATTTCTTAACTATTGTTGATGATTACAGTCGAGCCACTTGGATTTTTTTGATGAAATCAAAATCAAAAGTTAGAGGTATTGTACAAAGTTTCTGTGCCTTAGTTGAAAATCAATTCCAAACCACAGTCAAATACATTCGTAGTGACCAGGGTCAAGAATTTCAAATGCATGAATTCTACAACATGAAAGGAATAATACACCAAATGTCCTGTGTCTCTACCCCTCAACAGAATAGCAAGGTTGAACGTAAACACCAGCACATATTGAATGTAGCAAGGGCCCTCCGCTTCCAAGCCAAGCTCCCTGTCTCTTTCTGGGCAGACTGCATTGCTCATGCCACATACCTCATAAATAGAGTACCTTCCCCTATAATCAACAACAAGACACCTTATGAATTGCTCTTCAATTCACCACCTACCTACACTAACCTTAAAGTATTCGGTTGTTTGTGTTTTGCTTCCTCCCTTTCCACTCATAAACATAAGTTTGATCCTAGAGCTCGAAAATGTATTTTTCTTGGTTTCATTAATGGCATAAAGGGTTACAAACTATATGATTTACACACACATGAAATTTTTTGCTCTCGACATGTAGTATTTTATGAGCATGAATTTCCATTTGCTTCAGAACCACTACATAGTCCACAGCATTCTGCTCCACAGAATCAAACCATTATTCCCATTGTCCCTATTGATTCCAATTCATTCTCAGATACTCAATCTGACTTGATTACTCTTAGTGAGCCTACTAATATGCCTATGAGATCCACTAGAGTCAGACAAATCCCCTCCTACTTGAATGATTACAGTTATGAACTTCCACTTAGCACTACATCATCTTCAGCAAGGAGGTCTTCGCCACATGTTCTTTCTCAAGTACACTCTTACTCTAATCTTTCTTCTGCTCATAGAGTTTATTCCACCTTTCTTGATACTTTGCACGAGCCACACACTTATGCACAGGCTATTCAATATGATTGTTGGAAAGATGTAATGAAAGCAGAACTCCAAGCCTTACAGGACAATCAGACTTGGGAATTGGTTGCTCTCCCTCCAGGTAAACACACCATAAGCTGTAAGTGGGTGTACAAGGTTAAATTAAGAGCAGATGGTACACCAGAGAGACACAAAGCTAGACTTGTAGCAAAGGGCTACACACAACAGGAAGGCATCGATTATCTTGACACTTTTGCACCTGTTGCTAAAACGACTACTATTCGCATGCTTTTAGCTTTGTCTGCAGCTAAGAACTAGTTCCTGGAACAGCTCGATATCAACAATGCTTTTCTTCATGGAGAATTACATGAAGAAGTATATATGGAATTGCCTCCTGGTCTCACCCCTTCTAAGCCACCTCAGGTTTGCAAATTGTTAATGTAAACACCGAATTTTGTCCGAGCAAAAAAAAAATAATAGTAACAAATAATAAAGAAAATAAAAAAAATATAAAATAAAAAAAATATAAAATAAAAAATAATAATAAAAATAATGATAAAAAATGTCAATGTTGTTCCATGCAATTCCATGCACATCATGCAATCTTCTCTTAAAGAATTAAATCAAAATGTTAACCAAAAGGGATTTGTTGCCAAGAAGAAAATAAAAGAAAGAATCAAGGAAATGATCAAGGAATTAAAGTTAATTACCAAAAATAAAAATAATGAAAAGGAAACAAATAATAAAAAGATGGAAAGGTCAAATGGAAATAAATAATAAAATCCCATGATTGTGGGATTGATAAACTGATTTTTTTTCATTTAAAGAGGGAGTCTGCTAGGGTTTTAGGGGGGACTTTTACACAGCAAAAAAGAAAGAAAGAAAGAACAGGTTTTTTTTCACTGTTGGATCCGGCAGCCTCTTTCAGTATTCATCATCAAACCTCCCCTGCCTTGCTTTCATCATCTTCAAGCCTTGGTTCACCATCCATCATCATCACTGCTAAGTTTCCACCATACTAAGGACAACCACATCTCATCCACGGTCTGCTGCAAGTTCATGTTTCTGTTACGGACTGCTCCTGCTTCCCAACGCCGACACAGCCCACAACATCATCATCTTCACCTCCATTGCTGCCCTGCCGTGGCTTGTGCCTAGCCCTTCCCTGCAACGTTCAGCCCCTCGCACACCACTGCCGCCCTACCTCGCACCACCATCATCACAGTCATCATCCTCACCCGAGCCACCTACATTATCATCTCTTCCTTGCGCCAAACCAGAGCCATCTTCATCACTCACCATAGCTTGCTGCATCTCGCCCCTACTGTCGTTAGTCCTACTGTTGCGACATTACTGCAGTGCTGCGGTTCTTCTTGGAGTCGTGAAAGAAGGGATACAAACCTGCCGCCTGCCCTGTGCTTCTCCGCTGTATCGTGACCCTTGCTCTACAACTCAGTGTCATCTACGCCTACTGCCATCATCATCGTTGCTTGCTGTCTTCTACTAAGCCAGGGAGAGGGCAATCTGCGTGGAGAAGAAAGACAAAGATCTTGCCAAGGTATACTCTTTGCCTCATGCTTTGTAGGTTTTGTTTCATGCAATAACAGTGATGATAAAAAAGAAACGGAAATAACACAAGTTGACAAGTTTATATATATTTTATTTATATGCATCATTGTTTGTACGTATCCATGCACTTAGTTTTAGGTTGGATAAAAGAATTTACATAAAAATATATTTCTTTAGAAAAGAGATTGCAAAAAGAGTTGTCTTTGTATTTTAAGTACGTTAAAATTTCACATACGTAATTTTTTGTTATTAAGAGAGCTTTTAAAAAAAAAAGTAACAAATAAAGTAATATAAAAAATAATAAAACAAATAAATGAAAAGATAAATACAAATAATAAATTTGGATTTCCGATGATAAGATTTCGAAGAAATCACAAATAGTGATTCTTCGATAATCTTTAGGATCGAGAAAATTCATTAGATGTTACCAGCGTATTGGAATATCTAATTTGTTTATCTCGATATCAAAGTTTCTTATAAATATAAAAAAAATAATAATAAAATAAATAAAAAGGGTAAAAAGTAGATAAATATAAACTTAAAAATAAATAAATTAAATATAAATTTTAATAACAAATTTTAAATTTCCGATGATAGGATTCCTTAGAAATCGCAAGTAGCGATTCTTTGACAATCCTTAGGATCGAAATAAAATCTTTAATGTCACCAGCGTATTGGGACATTCAAATGATTTTATTCCGATATAAAGAAAATATTAATAAGATGTCTTAGTATAAAAAAATAAATAAATATAAAAATGGTAATAAAAATAATAATATAAAAAATAGGTAAATACAAGAAAATAGTAAGTGAATAGAAATAAAAACTTTTAAATAAGTAAAAATTTAGGAATCAAAATAAATAAATAAATAAATGTAAATACACATCTTAAATATAAAAAAGATCCCCGATGATAGGATTCCTTAGAAATCACAAGTAGTGATTCTTTGATTATCCTTAGGGTCGAAATAAAATATTTGAGTATTACCAGCGTATTGGAGTATTCAAATAATTTTAGTTCGATATTAAGATCTCTAATATAATCAACTTATATGAAATAAACTAACACTAAAATAATAAATAAATAAATATTTTAAACAAACAAATGAACAAGACTTCAAAATAAAGAGTAAAACAAATTAAAAATAAATAAGATATAAATAATGTTCCGATGATGAGATGTTACGGAATTCACAAGTAGTGATTCCTAACTGATCTCTAGGTGAGAGAAATATGCTAAATGTTACCAGCGTATTGGAATATTTAGTATGATTTTTCAATAAAAACAAGATTTTATAAATATAAATAAATTACAAAATAATAATATAAGTATAAATGAATAATGGACTTCTCATGTGCATCATCTGTATTTTGATTGCATCATTTGCATCCATGAAATTTCAATATAAGTGTGAATCTCCCGAGGATGGGATTCTATAGAAATCGCAAGTAGCGATTCTTAAGAAATCTCTAGGTGAGGAAATTATCCGAAATGCTATCAAAAGTATTGGGGTACTTCGGAATAATTTTCAATACAAAAGATTCTCATTTATTTCAAATAAAAAAAATAAATTTAGCATAAATAAAAATAAATTTTAATATTTCAAATAATAAGCAAATAAAAAATTGATTTCAAAATAAATGAATTTCTTTTTAAATGTTTAATTAAGACCATTTTATCAAAAGATAATAAATGATTAAGTGGTACCGTTTTCTAACGGGCGTTGTGGGGGTGCTAATCCTTCCCCACGCGTAACCGAACTCCCGAACCCTAACTTTGTTTTCGCAGACCAAAAATTTTTTTTTTTGATAAAACTTAATTAATTTTAAGATTTTATTAAAAAGATAAATAATTTTAGGTGACCAATCACACCTAGTCAAAAAAAGATTGGTGGCGACTCCATTTTGTGTTTTTTTCAAAATCATCTAGCGATCGAGTCCCCGGACGAAAATCGTTACGACAGTTAAAATCACTTTATGGATTAAAACAATCCAGCAGGCAATGGAATGCAAGACTGACTGATGTTTTACTGAGGTCTGGTTTTTCTCAAGCCACGTCAGATTCTTCACTCTTTGTTCGCCAAGAAGGATCTTCTTTTATGGCCCTACTCGTATATGTAGATGATGTGCTTCTTGCTGGAAATGATTATGGTCAAATCACTTGGATTAAGAATTTGTTGCATGATAAATTCAAGATCAAAGATCTCGGTAAATTGAAGTACTTTCTTGGACTGGAGATAGCTCGATCTTCAACTGGGATTAATGTTTCTCAAAGAAAATATGCTTTGGATATTCTTTCTGATACAGGTTTCTTATCTTGTAAGCCTGTTTCTTCTCCTATGTTGCCATCTACTAAGCTGCATGGCCAGGACACTGATCTGCTCCAAGACACCACAACATACAGAAGGTTGGTTGGGAGGCTATTGTATCTCACTTACACTCAGCCTGACATTACCTATGCTACTCAGCAGCTTTCACAGTTTCTCGACAAGCCAACCCAGCAACATCTCACCGCAGCTCATCGTGTATTAAGATATATAAAAGGAGCACCTAGTCAGGGTCTTTTCTTCCCAACAGAGTCAGATTTGAAACTAAAAGTATTCTCCGATTCAGACTGGGCATCCTGTATGGAAACAAGGAAATCAATCACTGGTTACTGTGTCTTCATTGGTTCTTCTCTTATTTCCTGAAAATCTAAGAAACAAACTACTGTTTCCAAGTCATCATCTGAAGCAGAGTACCGAGCCTTAGCTGCCACAACCTGTGAAGTCCAGTGGCTTCTCTATTTGTTGAGAGACTTGCATATACCTCATTCCTCACCTGCCTTGTTATTCTGTGACAACCAAGCTGCTATACATATAGCTAAGAACCCAGTCTTTCATGAAAGAACCAAACATCTTGACATTGACTGTCACATTGTCAGAGAAAAATTTCTTGCTAGTGTAATTCACCTTCTTCCCGTTCAATCCAATGACCAGTTAGCAGATATATTTACCAAGGCATCTCTTCCTTCTCTTTTCCATAATTTCTTATCCAAGCTGGGTGTCCAAAACTTGTACTCTCCAGCTTGCGGGAGGGTATCACAGCAATATATTAAGCAAGCCACGTCAGTAGCTCAAACCACCTCAGCAAGGAGTCCGTACCAGGATACACCAGAAACATCTCAACAAACAACCAGCAATATTTTCGGTGCTTTCAGAATACAGAGCCACTAACAGTCATGCACATGTTTAGCGTGTTTTTTTATTTTATGTTCTGTACTCTTCCAGAATTCTGTAGCCTTCTTTGAATTCCATGTAAACTTCTATATAAACTGTACTGTGCTCATATTTGAAATATAGAGAAAAATCCATTTTTGCCTTGATGATGCAATTGTAGCATTTTCCCCTCTTTTCAAGTTGCACATGTCACATGGCTATCACCGCCTTCGGTATAATTGGCTTATTAAGGGTGTGTAACGTTTGTGAATATATGCAGAATGTTCTTCTTAAATCCTATGTGGAATTGAAACATTTTGCTTATTTTTCTTTAAATGTGTGACGTAACATTTTTCATCAATTTTGTGACAGTCTAGTCTCTGTTAATCCACCCTACCTGCCTCTTTTAGGGTTTTAGCGTGGAAATAGCCTCTCTACGTACCCCGATGTGATGCTTGACATGAAATTGAATGGTCAATAGTTAATTTTGATATTTCCTGTCACAAGATCATCACTCTTTCGTCGCAAAATCTGTTTCTTGTAGTGTGCAACGCTTATACTTATATATCTAATAAAATACGATAAAATCATATTTTAATGATAATATCAGTATGTTTTAAAATTTTGTTTTATTTTAATTTTTTTAAACCATTTTAATAGCCAACTTTTTTATATTGCTTTGATCTGTTCAGAATTTTATTTTCCAAATGCTCTCATAATAGACGAAACCTTGATTAAAAAAAAAAAAACAACATAAAAAACCTCTGTTCTTCATGTTGAAAAACATATCCACCCAATAATGGTTAGATTTCATGGCATGCCAATTGAATCCTAGCAGTAATCATAAAAAACACAAAGAAACCAAGATATTTCATGAATATATATAAACTCATATATATATATATATAGGATAATTATTCCATACATTATCGGTGGAGTTTTTTATTTCACAAGTAGTGTTAAGATCATGACATATGTGCTATAAAATATTAAAAATAAAAAAAATAGAACATGTGTCATGATCCTAATCCTATTTGTAAAGTAAAAAAACTCTACCGATAATGTATGGAATAATTATATATATATATATATGAGTAGTGATCGATGCATTGTATAAAATAAATTATTTTACATATTTTTTATAATTTTATACAAAATTAATATTTTTGTAAATTAATCTTTAATAATTTACTCATATCTATCATGTATAAAAATTTTTAAATTAACTTGATACTTTTATAATTTTAATCGAAAATATTATTTTTTTAATATATATTAAAAATTAAAATTTTATTATTATGGAATAAATAATTACACATTTTCAGTTAACTTCAAATTTGGCTTGCATGATTTATATAAATAAAACAAAAAATTTAACTATCAAATTAAAAATATATATAAATCACATGAAAAATAATTAAAATATGTAAAATTAAATAGTGTAAACAGATCACTTTATATATATTATATATATATATATATATATGTATATATATAAAATTTATATAACCAGCAAATTGACTTACTAACTCAGAATATTACTTTTTAGATATTTTTTGATATGCTTGGATTTGATAGCATCTGACGGCTTCATCATTGATGGTGCGTGGTGACTCACCCAGAAGCTGGGTTATCATTTAGGGTTGTTTTAAATTTTTTTCTCATTATAATGCATTTTAAAATCGTTGTCTAAAAAAACGCAGCGAAAAACTCAATTTTCTATAATATCTATATTATTAACAAGAAAATTATTAATTTCATGCAAAAATAATAATGTTAAATCAATCAGTACTACCCAAGAACTGTATTCAATGATTTTTGAAGTACTCATAGATGTGAAATGAATTAACATGATGAACACGTTGATTAACTAGTTATTAAATATTAGTTCAAAATGTAATAAAAAAGTCATAGATGATGAAAATAGGATCATTGCTGAAAATAGGATTACATGTACGTAAATAGTTTAATAATCAAATATAACTTCAATTTTTTGAATAAAATATATTTAAACTTTCAATGATTCAACAGTTTATTGCATGTAAAGCTGTTTATAAACTTTTATTTTCTATAAATAAATCTCTTAACTTTTTAAAATCATACAATTAAATTTAAATTTGTTAAAAATACTAACTTTTGTTTGTATTTACACGTGACATATCTCATGACAACCTATAAAACTATCCATGTCAACTGCTATGGAGGATGTCCACGCGATAATTTGTGTCATTTAATAAATTTGAATTTAATTGCATGATTTTAAAATATTAAATGTTTATTTACAAATAAAAAATAAAAATTTATTGACCAGATAATAAAACAATAAAAGCTTAGATTCATTTTGTACAAAAGTTGATAGTATATTTGGATATTAAGCCTAAACTTAGACCTAATTCGTGTACATAATTCATGCTCATGTTGTGATAAATCATATTCGTGTAAAATAAAATATAAAAATTTCGTGTCAACACATCAAATATTACATTTTTAGCTTTTATCAAATTCATGTATAATTTTTACCAAAATTTAATCCATCTCACCTTGGTACTTTTTTTTGTCGTATTTAAAATTTTTTGATCTAATACAAATGCAACATATTCTTTTTTTCTCATAATTCTACATAGGCTCAAAAATTAACATACCAGGCTTGATTTATACATATTGCTACAAAGTTTTTTTTATACATAGCATTCATTCATGTTCATCTTGATCATATCTACATAGCATTAATTAATACAAGTTGGGCCTCACATCTTCAACCTTTCACGCTATTTACGAGCATCAACCTTTGCTAGCTGAAATTGACTTATGTTTAGACTAAAAATCTGGGGCTTCAAGGGTAGCCTTGGTCTCTATTTATTCAGTGCTACAATCTTTATAATCCTCTGAGTTCAACACTTACCAATATATTTGCATATATGTACACTTCCAGGAGTAGTAGACTACTAAACTGTACACGTTCAGTTCTTTCCTTTTGATCCTTTCAAGTCGATCGGCCCTCAATCTGAAAACCCTTTGCCACATCAAAGGAAAATTGTTAGAAAATGGAGACTGATTATTCTAATGGTGAAGATAGAAGGAATCAACTAAAAAGGAAAATACAAAATATTAACAAAGTTATGGTAGTAATTAACAACTTACTTGGATATAACTTTTTCGATACTTAGATCTGTAGAGTTCATTACAATCTTAGATACAATACGATTATATAATGCTAATAAAAAACATAAAGATGGCATAGACAAAAATTCTTTGTGTGTGTATGCATATATAAATATATATATATATATATATTTATAACAAAAGTTTTAAAAAAATTGTTTTGGCATGTCAACATGAAACTTTTGTGTTTTTCACGACATCAACACAAATTATCAAGTATAGCTGTAGGGAAGATTACTTGTATTCAAATCCAAGTCTATTAACATACCACAATTCTTCCTAAGCACTTGGTCAACTTAAATATAACTTGAATTGCTATTAGGGTTGAAGTTATTTATTTATTTTTGTACAAAGAAAACAACAATTTGGAAATATACACGAAAAAGATTGCAAGTGTGTTGGGATTTGAGCTCATACATACTCTCATTATTTTCAGATCAACCTCTCAATTCATCTAATTATAGACTAGTTTTAGCTATCCATCTTACATGAATTCCCCCATACATGACCCTACTATTATATGCATGGGTAGTGGATAAGTTCAAATATTCTTATCGAATAAGATGTCATAAACTTTTGCATGTATATATGCATTTTGATAAGTATCTAATTGATCTTCCTAATCATAGATTTGATTCCCCATAATCATTAGACATGTTCAATAGCTGGGCTACCTACCCAAGCCCGAAAGCCCACCTAATATTTGGTCGAATTTAGACAAAAATATCTGATGCAATTACCGGATTTGGGCAAAATTTTAGACCTATTTAAAAATCAGGCCAAGCCTGGGCTTAACCTTTCAAAACCCAAGCGAGGCCCGACCCGGCCCGAATATTAATATTTTATATTATTTTTTATATATTTATTAAGTATAATATAATTTTATATATAAAATATTATTTATTAATAAACATGATTATAAATATTTAATATGAAAATTGACATACAAATTTTGACAAATTAAATTAAAATTTAAAGGGAATAAAATAATAAATAAATAAATAATTAATTAATTAATTAAAATATAAAAAAATAAATAAAATTATATTCGAACGGATTGGGCCAGGCTCAAGCTTTTAGCATAAAAATAAAAACAAGCTTGGACTAAAAGTTATTACCTGTCATAGGCCCGGCCCCGGCCCATGATCAGGTCTAATCATTAAAATACAAATTCTGTTTTGTGCTGGTCGAACATGCAAGCATGTATCTCACACCTTATAGGCTAATAATTATATGTTAACTCTAACATGCATTCATCATAATTTCTTAGCTTCTCAAAAAAAAAAAAACACCCTCAATGTACCAGTAACTTAAAGCTTCTTTTCGAATTAATACACTTATATCCTTTTAAATGCAAAACAATTATAGTGCTAATTATCACTAAAAAAATCATTTCAAGAAATAATTGTGAAATTAAATAACTACTGCAGTCAAAGTAAAACAACCATTGAAAGCCCTAAAAATACACCCTAATGGTCTTCTTCTCTTACTATCATTTATGAGTACATAAGAATGACTATCATCTTTGTTTTAACTTAGTTTTCAATAAGTGCTTCACTTCATATATATAATATTTTTTATATATATATATATATATATATATATATATATATATATATATATATATATATATCCAACTCTCTAAGATGAAACCCACATTCATTATGTTATCTTGTATATTTGTAGTCACTGAACTTATATATTGTGTATGCATGTATGAATGAGACAAAATTATAAAACGTTTGGAGAATAACTACTAATTACACTTATTATAATTGCATGAAGAGACACACAGAGAGAGAAAGAGAGAGAGAGAGAGAGAGAGAGTTAGTTGTATATATAGAGAGCTATGACCTAGTATGAGAGTACTTATAATCTTGGTCTACTTTGACCCAATGTCACTGTGCAAGTGTGGTTTCTAACCCTTACTTGCATAATATGCTTTCAAATGTCCGTGACATTGACACGTTTTAGCTTTGAAAATTTAGATATCCTCATCACTAGTTTTGTTTAAGTTTGGTGTGTGTATGTATATATCTATTATAACATTACTTTCCCTAGCTCTATTACTACTTTAACGTATGGTGTAACATTAGTTTCCCTAGCCTTATCAGTACTTTAATTATCAGCCTTACTTATTAAGGATCATAGTCCTAGCTAGCTTAGGGTAGAGTGGCTGGCTGCTAGCTTGACAGGAGTTTTTAAAACCATTTTTCTCCCAAGATTTAAGGAGAGCATGCAATGCAATGCAAAGCTCAAGGCATTTCAGACAACAAACCAATCAATACCAAAGCCAATCCTCATATTCATGAATTTAGTGGAACAAACAGCAGAGTTTCTCCATCTACTTACCTGCCAAAACAACAACAATAACACAAAGAAATCATCAGCACTCTAATTGTCTGACAGCTTACCAAAGGTAACTTTGTATTATAAATATCACACAACACTCAATTCTATTTTTGTTAAAAAGTGTTTTTAAGTTATACATGTTCTTGAAATTTACCTAAACTACCTAGTTATTCCCAAACAGTTATGTTCTGTCACAAAATAACATTGTGCTTTGTATGTTCATGGGTAGTTTTCATTCTTTCCATGTAGCGTCCTCCACCTGTCCCCTAATTATCCCAATAAAAATAGAAAAGACAAGCTTGTACCAGCTGTTTCCGGACAGCAAATCCTGCTTTGACAACCTGACATGTTTCTTCTCTAGCATTATAGTTAAAGTACAAAAATTCTTTCTAGCTTTGTTCTTAGTCTTCATTTTTATTAATATTATTACTAAGTAAAAGAACAGTCTTCATTACCTGATTAATCTTCTAATTTCTTCATTTTTTTTCTCTTTATTTGCTCCTTTGATGTCTCGGTTTCCTTATCGGCCTAGACTGAGAGCTGCCTCGACGTCGAGCCGCCATGCAAAACCGCCGCCGTCCATTTTCCAGACGTCGCACGGTAACATTCTCGAACAGTTTTCCTTCTGCCACGTGAACTGCAACCTTACCTTGCATGAAAATGCAGTGCAAAACCTAGGCAACTCTTGTTTCATCACAAGCCAAACCACTATCTCCGGCGGTGACAGCACGCCGTCACCTAACCTCGCCGTCAACATCCTCTTGTACGCCCCGTTAACCCACTGAACCCTATGCAAACCGTCTGATATAAACCCTGGACACGTGTCGGACCCCAGATTCTTCATCCTTTCCACGTCCGTACTCCCTAGCTCTCTCCTTTCCATGCAAGTTTCTGTCACGCACTCCACCGTCACCAACGACTCCACCACCGTTACCCTTTGACTCATCACCACCGTCCGATCAGGTTCCTCGAAAGGTCCCATACGATCAATCCAATGGTTGTTGAAGTTCAAGTTAAACAAGGAAGGTAGATCTTGATTATTTTTCCCCAAAACTGATGCGTTTTGATTGTTAATCGATCCATTTGCTTCAAAAAACTCTGGTAATAACTGCAAAGTAACAATCTTTTCAGGATTCTTTGAAGCTTCTTCATGATCTGATGATGAACTTATTTTCTGTCTCTTGATATTATTCTTTCGAACCCTAACGTACTTTCTTTTAGCTCTGGGCTTACTAAGCAAGAAGTTTTTGTTATCAAACTGCCCCCCAGCAGAGCCTGACTCTCCGGCCACCGGTTTTGGAGCTATCGGCCGGAATCTTAGCATTATCGGATTGATCACCGACTTATCTTGTGAACCCCCTGTGTAGCTAACAGAGCTCCATTTCTCACCCTCGTTCATCTTCTCGCCGCCTTCTAAACCACCGGCACCACCGCCAGAAAATCCACAGATTCTCTTCAGTCTTCTCTTCTTCTCTCTTCAAAATCTCAATCTTTTTCTCACCTAAATTTCATTATTTTCTTTTTTTTTTAATGAGAAGCGATAATCATAGCGGCAAATTAACAGAGAAGTAACACGTGGCTACAGCACATAGAAACAGTGAGAGGATTTGATTGGCTGAAAGTTAGAGGTGGGGCCCAGGGGAAAAAGTGAATAGGCCGAATCTGGTGTGAATGAGAGTCCCATGTGCGCCCACGACGAGGACCAATCAGAAGAAGGCCTGTGTGCAGCACCTTCGAAAGAGAAAGGACACGTGGGCGTCGTTCGAGGGCGGAGTTTTTTTATCGTTGAATGAAGTGGAGAAAAGCAGAAAAATCTTTTGAGGGGGAAGGTTCGAGAAAGTGAACACGTGCTCTTTGTTGATTAGCTTTCGTCCTCTCAATTCGGTTCCTATAGTTTCATGTCTCACATGTAACATCCTTCCACTCGCTCATCTCCCTTGTGCACTTCACCTTATATATCATTATATTATAACTTCCCCTTAGTTAAATCTAATTAAAAACATTTCGATGGTAGAATACGAAACATAAACAACTAAAGTTTAATCTAATAATTATTTTTTAGAAAAATTTAAGTTCAAGATTCGATTTTTTATTTTTTTTAATCTCTTATGAACAAAAAAAATATAAAATATATATTAAAATTTTAACAATATTTATGTAATTAAAAAATTATTCTAATGTTTAGAGTGTCTATAAATTTTATAATAAAATAACTTTTGTATTTTACGTGATTAAATATAAAACAAACATAATATTAATAAGATTATTATTCAATACACTATTATTGAAATTTTTATTTCACAAGTAGATAAAATTTCAGTGATAATATATTAGATAAGATTCGATAGTGATATACCTATTATCAAACTTAATTGAAATTGTCATCTCCATTTTGGGTTAAGCCGTGGAAGGGTTTATATAACGAAACAAAGCATGAGACATTGAGAGGGATATTATAGTTTAAAATCTTAACAAAAATTACATAATTAAAAGTTTAAGTTGATATTTAGCATTGATAAAAATTATAACAAAATAGTTTTTATATTTTATGAGATTTAACACAATAAACATGTTAAGTTACTTGCTAACTACTCAAACACGTTTCAATGATTATTCGAATTTGATTCATTTATTTTCAAGCTAAACTCGAATTTAAGTTGCTCGAGTAATGAGTTGAACTGAATTTTACTATCTTAGTATTCGATTCAAAAGACTTACGATCTTAATCAAGTTTATTTAATATACTTTTTATATTTTATTATTGATTTAACATATTACTTTCATAATATAAAATTGGAAAATAAAAAACTAAACTTATTTAATAAAATTTGAATGATTTAAATTAGGGCTGAGAAAAAAATTGATAAAACCGAAAAATTGACTCGAACCGGAGATTTCTGATCGGATCGGATAATAAACAAATTCGGTTCGGATTCGGGTCATGACATCATTGAACCGAATAAAATCGATTCGGATCTAATAGGATCGGATTCGGATACAGATAATATCCAAATATTTTGTTATTTAGTATTTTGTAATTTTTACTATTTAAATTAAAAGTTCAAGCTTTATATTTAATTAAAAATTTTAAGGAAAATTTGAAATAAAGTCCAAAAGTACTTAAAATGCTTTAAAAAATTGAAATAAAATTTAAAATTACATTAAAAAATCGAATGACCGATCCGATCTGATCTGTATAAATTCGAATTGGATGGGATCGAATCAGATATTTTTTTAATTCGAATCGAATACGGATCACAAAACAAAAAGATTCATTTAATTCAGATCGAGCTTTTGCAAAAAAACCGATTCGATTCGACCTGTTATCAGCCCTAATTTAAATATTTTATCATGCCAACTTCATACTTCAAGAATAAAATATGTAAAATACGACCCAATTCAAATAGAATATTACAATTCTCATTCTTAATTCACTCGAACTCGAATATGATAAAAAAATTGTGTTCAACTGGATTACAGCGTGTGCAGACACGACAAGATTCACCAACTATCAAACCTAACAAAAATTGCCATCTCTAGTTTTGGGATTAGCGCGTGAAAGGGGTTGCATATAATGAAACGAAGCATGGGACAGTAATGGCGGGAAGGACGCGTGGCAGATTCGACAAAGATGTGGATTTTTGGGTAGAGATTTGTGACGTCATTCGATATTAAAAGCAGGGTTCCCTCTTTGATGGGATTGGGCCTCTGCAGCTGCCACGTGGTCATTTCTAAATTACACTAATTTCAGAAACGACTGCCTAGTGGCTTTGTGCGATTGGCAGAACCAGCTTTTTCGCACGAGTTATCAAGTATCATTCCAACTTAATGTAACGTACTAATACTATGGTCGGCAGTGTTTCTATTTTTCTTTACTAAATAAATATTATTTATTACTTTGCAGTATCATACTCCTATAGGATATTCATCATCATCAAAATTTTTATCTCAAAAAATTAAAATAAATTATATAAATCAATATCTAAACTCACGTTAAATGATTTATATATATTTTTCTTCTCACAAATTTTTATTCAAATCTATCTGTTCATCCAACTTTAAAACTTCTATAATAAATTAAATAAAAAAATTATTGAGCATAATTATTTATATTTTAAACATTAGTCGAGTTAATGGGATTATTTGTTTTTAAAATATATTAAATTTAAAAATAGAACAAATGAAATTAATTTAAAACGTCTTATTCTACAAGGCTTTTATGGATATGGTTATGGTTGAAATACTTTAATACTTAAAGCTTCATCACAAATCACAATCCTAGGACTACTACTTCTATGGATTTGTCAATTATAAAATTAGATAGTTTATACATATAATATTAGTTTTAATATTATTGATAGTTATCATTCTTTCTTCGTCAAGTTTTGTATACAACGTAGACAACAGTTTGAAAAACAAAAGAAAGAGCCTGTTAGTGATGGGATTTAAATATTAAATAAACTTAAAAGATTATATAAATCAATTAGATCAAAACCTAAATTCAATCTGTTTTATTTGACTTACTTCTAAATCATGACATTTATAAATAAATAATTATATATAATATAATTATATTACAATTCACAAATAAGAAAACATCAATTATTTTACAATAGGATAATAATTAATAATTACAATAAAATATCATTTTTTTAGTATAATGAAAGTCTCTAGCATCGAAAAGAAGAGACTATAAATCTGACTACTCGGATACAAAACTCCCGTGTTTTACGTGAAATAATTATTTGACTCAATTCTCAATATTATCCGGATTTTTTTTTGAAATGGATATCTTATTTCTCTTTCTGCGTATGTTTTACTCGAATGCCCTAAGCTTCACTCTGATGATTGATAAGCATGAGCTTCTCCATAGCCGAGGCCCATTAACCTTTTTCATTAACATTGCGTGTCGACTAGGAATTTAACCACGCCTTCAAGATCAATCATTCCTCCATTAAACCTAAATTCTAAAACCTACCAACTTATTTTTATCATTTCTTCCCTGGATTAGCTTCTTCTTCCATGGTTTCCTTTACAAATTAGTAGTATATATGCAAACAAAGAAGCTTAAATTACCTGCAGAAACATGGGAAATGATCGTTTTTCCAGCTAAAGTCCCAAACTGAGAGCAGCCTTAACATCGAGCCGCCATGCAAATCCGCCGTAGCTCATCTTCCAAACATCGCAAGGAACTGTTTTTGAGTAATTCTTACCCTTTTTATCGACGTACTGCAGCCGTACATGGCAAGAGAATGCACCGTGAGGAAAGATGAAGCCGTCTTTCACCACCAACCCCACGGCGGTTTCCGTCTGTTTCCTCCCGTCCAAGCCTACCGTGTTTTTGTAAGCTTGGTTCACCCACAAAACCCGGTTCAACGCATCTGATACAAACCCTGGACACGTGTCTCTCTCAAGAATCTTCATTCTCTCCACGTCCGTGCAGTTCCCCATCTCTCCTTCATCCATGCAAATGTCTGTCACGCTCTCCGCCGTCACCCGCGACTCCACAACCGTCATCCTCCACTTTGACGTCGTCTGCTCGGGCGGCCGCATCACCGCCACGTCATCTAGGTCATCTTTTTCTTCGACTGCAACCATTTTCTTAGACTGCAAGCACAGAGATGGTGGGTCCTGAATATGATAATTTTTACCTACCGTTTGATCTAGATCACGATCAAACCTTCCAAAAGCCATTGATTTCTCTAGATCAGCTGTCTCTGGCATCAACTGTAAAGTAACAAAACTCTTATTTTCATAGTTATCTTCTTTAGCTTCATCCGGGATTCTTCTCTTCCTATTATTTTTCTTACAAACCCTAACGTATTTTCTTTTCGCTCTCTTCCTAGTAACAACCAAGTTCCTGTTAATAGACATAGGCTCACCGGAAACTATGTCTCCCGTCACCGGTTTGGGAGCAATCGGCCTGAATCTGAGCATTATCTGGTTGATTATCGTCTTATCGCGTACACCCCCAGCGCATTTTGGCATGCTCCAGCAATCTCTCCCCTCCATTTCTCCTAAAATATCCGACAATCACTCTCTTTGCTTCATCTTATAAAGTTTCTTTCCGTTTTTTTTTCCTTCTAAAGGGGCCTTAGCCGGAGCTCATGCGATAATCATCGGCAAGAATCGTGGCGAAGATATGAGCAGCCACGTGTCTTAGTTCTAAACTTAGAACAGTGACGAGACTTGATTGGTTCAAACGTAATGAGCCCTAGGGAAAATAAAGTTTCCTGTTTAGGCATGTTCGAAGCCTGTGATTGGCCCACTGTGTTGGCCAATGAGAAACGAAACTTTTTTTTTTGAATTCATGAGAAACGAAACTTTTGTCCTAAATCACGTAAAAAGAGGAAACACGTGGCCACACCTCCAGAGACGGCTCATAATTCTCTTTGAAGTGGAATGGCTTTTCTTTTTTGGCCCTTATGGGCAGGTTCCAAACTAAGTTGAAACGTGGTGTTTTGTCATTTGTTAAGAAAGAGTACGTTCAGTTGACTGTCATATGCACTGAAGCGCGTGTCTGCAAACGTTGATATTTTTAGTATGGAGGAGAATGTCCTAGGCAATTGTCACGTCCGGAGAGTTTAAGTCCAACAATCGTACGGTTTTAGGGTGAAAAATTCACGTTTACGTCTTTAAGTCAGTTTCTTTTAGTAGTAGACACATAGCAAATACACGCTCACAAAGTACAAACACGGGGTACACATTATATGGGCCTCCAATCTCTCATCTCTTTGGCTATGATCTAATCAGGCATGTTCCCGTCTATCAGATTTTGGGCTTATACATGAGACGTGACATAATCATTTTGATAATTATATTTTAGTATTTATATGAATATTGTTTATTTATATGAGAAGTTAAAAAGTTAAAATATTTAAATTTTAAAAAATATATTTTAAATAATTTATAATAGTAAATAATAGATTTTTATATAAAATTAAAAAATAATACAATCTAATAAAATTAAAGGTGTTAAAATGATTATCCTTAACATTCTTTTTAAATTCTTTCATGAACATTAATGAATATATTTATAAGCATGTGTTTTAATTATTAAATGAACATATTTATAAATATATATTCTAGAATATTAAATGAAAATATTTGTGAACATCAATATCAAACAACAAATAAATATTAAATAATTTATTAAAAAATTAGTTTATTCAAGAATATAAACAAATGAATTACATCTTTATTCCCAATCTTTTGTTAAAATTAAAAAATAAACATAAACCAATATAAATTAAACATATTTTTAATTATTTATCAAACATTTTTTTTTTCACATTCCTCGTTATACTATGTTACACAATTAGAAGTGCAAGCACGCGCGTATTCGAGAGTGACGTTTTGCGAGAACTGACGGAACTGATGACAATACGACAGAGGACGCGTGGATGGTTGGATAGGTAGGGAAATCTTAGGTAGATTTGTGATGTGACGTAGAGGAAATTTGTTGGATGAAAGTAAGGTGTTCGATGGGTCCAGGTGTCCTGTAATTTAGCAGCGGTGTCGTCCAATGAGAGCTGAGAAATTGAAAATGTCTGCGTCATCTTCTTTTCAAAGTCAAACCCACCATTTTGCACTAGGCCAGAAGACGTTCAGTGCAATTTCATCCCTCCCACAATTAGAGATGTAAATGAACAGAATATTCGACGAATCGTACATAAATTCGTTTAGTTTTTGTTTGTTTATGTTCGTTTATTAAGTTCAATTAACGAATACGAACAACATTTTAATGTTCGTTTATTAAACGAACCGAACATAAATAAATATGTGACTCGTTTGTTTTTGTTCATAAACATGCTTGTTTATGTTATTTAACAGTGAAATTAACTCTCAAATATTTGATTCAAATAATTTTAATTATTGACCAATTTTGGGTGGATTTAGAATTCATTGAAACGTCATTTTAATGCGATTAGACTACTATACATGGACGTGTTACCCACCATTTTGCACTAGGCCAGAACAGGTTCGGTGCAATTTCATCCCTCTCACAATTAGAGATGTAAACGAACAGAAAACTTGACAAATCGTACATGAATTCGTTTAGTTTTTGTTTGTTTATGTTCGTTTATTAAGTTCAATGAACGAATACGAACAACATTTCAGTGTTCGTTTATTAAACAAATCGAACATAAACAGATATGTGGTTCGTTTGTTTTTGTTCGCGAACAGGCTCGTTTATGTTTATTTAACAGTAAAATTAACTCTCAAATATTTGATTCAAATAATTTTAATTATTGACCAATTTTTGGTGAATTTAGAATTCATTGAAACAACATTTCAATGCGATTAGACTACTATGCATGGATGTGTTACCCACCATTTTGCACTATGCCATAAGAGGTTCAGTGCAATTTCATCCCTCCCACAATTAGAGATTTAAACAAATAGAACATTCGACGAATCATTCAATGAATTCGTTTAGTTTTTGTTTGTTTATGTTCGTTTATTAAATTCAGTGAACAAATACGGACAATATTTTAGTGTTCGTTTATTAAATGAACCGAACATAAATATATATGTGGTTCGTTCGTTTTTGTTCGTGAACAGGCTCGTTTATGTTATTTAACAGTGAAATTAACTATCAAATATTTGATTCAAAGAATTTTAATTATTGACCAATTTTGGGTGGATTTAGAATTCATTGAAACATCATTTCAATGCGATTAGACTACTATGCATGGACGTGTTACCCACCATTTTGCACTAGGCCATAAGAGGTTCCATTCAATTTCATCCTTCCCACAATTAGAGATGTAAATAAACAAAACATTTAACGAATCGTTCGTAAATTCGTTTAGTTTTTGTTTTTTATGTTCATTTATTAAGTTCAGTGAACAACTACAAACAATGTTTGTTTATTAAACGAATCGAACATAAACAGATATGTGGTTTGTTCATTTTTGTTTGCGAAACAGGCTCGTTTGTGTTCGTTTATTTGAAGTGTCATTTGTTGTTCATTCGTTTATGTTTGTTTATAACTTGTTTATTTATTTGTTATTTGTTTGTTGTTTGTTTGTTATTTACTAAAATACTAAAATTACTTGTATTATATAAGTTATATAATATATACCTTATTTTTAAGAAATTAACATAAAAATTTAGTACCTAATTCTTAAACATATTTATACAATAACTTTGTTAGCTGAAAAAATAATAAAATATAATAATAAAATAATTATAAATTTGAATTAGTTAATTATGTTTAAAATAATTATTTTTTAAAATTTTAAACATAATGTACTAAAATTAAATTAATAAAAGTTTCATGATAAGTTAAAGTCTTACTTTTTATCCATTGATCATTTATATATACATTACACATATGAATACACACACATACATATAGATATATATATGTGATACTTTAATATATGTATACCAATATATGTATATGTATATGATACAAATTGTAATTATCAATTTTAATAAAACATTGCTGACTTAAGATGTGTTGTATTTAATATTTCGTATTTGATGATTTCAATTTGCACGTAGGATTTAATCTTTACATATGATTTTTAATATTTAGTTTGTTTTTATGAACACTTGTTCGTAAACATGTGTTTGAGAACGTGTTTGTTAATAGTTTATAAGCACTCGTTCGCGAACGTGTTCGTTTAAATATTCGTGAACGCGTTTGTGACATATTCGTTGACATATTCGTTTACATATTCACGAACGCGTTCGTTTAAGACGAAAGAATTTATTCGCGAACATTTAATAAACAATCTCTATCAAAGAAACGAACGAACACGAACGTAAAAACCAAATTGCTTAACGAACATCAATGTGCACGAACAGCACTAAAAAGCAAACTAATGAATAGAAATATCAGTTCTTTTATTCGTATTCGATTCGTTTACAGCCCTATCCATGATAGTTCCTTTATCATTTGTTTTCATATTTTTTATTTGGTTTTTCAATTTTTTTATTTTCATCTAATTAGATGAAAATATATTTTTAATTTTTTATGTTTTATTTTAGTTTTTTCAATTTATAAAATTTAAAGTAATTTTGTTTATTTAATATAACAAATTAATATGAGTTAATTAGAAAATATTAACTATATAAAAATTTATATAAGATAAAGGAAAAATTATATTTGATGTAATATATCATATTTAGTAATTTTTTAATTTATTAAAAATATTTTAAAATATAAAATAATTTTAGTAAATTTTAATTATTTATTAATTTTACAAGCATCAAATGTTTTACTATAAGAGTTTATTTTATATAAGTTTTAATATAATATTCTTAATGGTCATTTTCTATTATCACTACATTTCATCTTAGCACCACCATTGCGTCAACATGTAAACACATGTACTACCGTTGTTTTTAATTTTATTGAAACTAATATTACCGTTTATCTAAACTAATATTTTTTCATTAAGTCTTATTAAGCTCTTAGATGGAAAATTTTGTTTTAATTAACTAAGAGTGAATTAATCTCACTATATTTGGTAAAAATAAAATAGTGTGAAAAGAAAATTTATTTTTCTTTTTGCTTTTTCATTCTATAGGAGAAAAATAAGAGGAGCAATTGAAAATGAGAGGCTTTATACATTTTCCTTGCTTTCATATTTATGATTTTCAAATGTGAGAGTAAAACATTATTCAACTTATATAAAAATTTAATTTATAAATTTACCTTTATTCCTTTTTTTCACTGTTTACACCAAAATCATGGGGAAAAAAATGCAATTCTCTTCTCTTTTTTTTTTTGTTTTCACACCTTTTTTTTTACACACTTTTCCACCAAACATAAATGTAAAAATTAATTGAATACAATTATATATACTAGTGTGTACCGCCCGCTATGCCAAGGATTAATTTTTTTATAAAATATAATTATTTAATTCATCATGAAAATTTAGATTTAAATTTTTTTAATAAAAATATTATAATAATAAATAGATAACATATCTGCAAATTTTCAATTATTTAAATTATTTTAAAATTAAAATTTATTTAATAAATTCTTTTAATATAGTTCTCTTATTCAAAAAGCTATTGTGTTTTATTTGTTAAATAATTTTATTTAATTTATTCAATTTTTATACTGTTAACCTTTAATAAAAATTATTGATAATTTGATAAAATATTCTATGTATAAATTAAAAATTAAATAGATAAAAAATATAAAATGAGTTAGTAAATATTTAAATTTAGTGTTTAGCTCAAATTTATTAAACCAATTTTGAATAAATTGCTTAAACTCATCACATGAAAATTACACCTTACCAAAATATGCTATTGCTCTCCGTTGGCACAAAATTAACATCCTATTTGTTTAGTTCAAATTTATTAAACTAACTTTTATAATTGTTGTCATATTAACTTTTTTTAAAATATTTTATATGTAAATCTATCAAAACAATTATTATGAAATATTATTAGTAATATCATTGATAATAAAATATAAATTCAAAATTAAAATTTGAAATTATAGCAAGAATAATCATAAACTCAATTTTTTCTTAAAGTATATTATATTAAGAAAAACATAATTTTTTTATCACTTTTAAGCTCAGTTTGATTTTTTAAAATTCTATTTGTAATTATAAAAAACCTTTAATATTTTTAAGAATAGAAAATTAAATAAACTAATAAAATAACTTTTTATTTTGATATTGTTAAATAAGAAATAACAAATAATAAAAAGAATTTACTTTTATATTCCATGACAGTTGTCAATCAAATGACCCAAATTGATTCTTTTTATATAGTGTTATAGATATATATATATATATATATATATTATTTTTAATGTCAAAATTTTTTAAAAAAAGAAGAGATAGGTGTCAAATTTTATAAGTAAATCTATCAAAATAATAATTACGAAATATTATTAGTAATCTCATTGATAATAAAATATAAATTCAAAATTAAAATTTGAAATTATAGTAAAAATAATCATAAACTCAATTTTATCTTAAAGTATATTATATTAAGAAAAACATAATTTTTTTAATCACTTTTAAGCTCAGTTTGTTTTTTATAAATTTTATTTGGAATTATTAAAAACATTCAATATTTTTAAGAATAAAAAATTAAATAAACTACTAAAATAACTTTTTTCTTGATATTGTTAAATAAGAAATAACAAATAATAAAAGAATTTACTTTTATATCCCATGATAATTGTCAATCAAAAAACCCAAAAGGATTTTTAATATATAGTGTTATAGATAGATATTATTTTAATGTCAAAATTAAAAAAAAAAAGAAGACAGGTGTCAAATAATCCCCACAAGAGGATTTTTTATTTTTTTAATGTCAAAATTTCAAGAAAAAAAGAAGACAGGTGTCAAAGAATCTCCACAAGTGGATTCTTTTTATATATTGTATAAATAAATAAATATAAAAAATATAAAAATATGAAAATAAAAAAGAAAAAAAAGGGACATGTCAAACCCATGTTAATGGGATTCTTTTATCAAAATATAAAAATTAAAAAATATAATATAATATAAAAATTAAAAATATAATATAAAATATAAAATATATGAAAATAAAAAAAAGGGATAAATGTCAAACCCATATTAATGGAATTCTTTTTATTTGTAGTTATAGAAGATATAATATAAAAATATAAAAATTAATAAATATAATACAAAAATTAAAAAAATATGTAAATAAAAAAAGATACATGTCAAATTCATATTAAAGAGATTCTTTTTATTAGTAGCAGTAGATTATAGATTTTTTCTTTTTTCTTGTACTTTCTCTTTTTGCCCTTTTTAGAATTTAATAAACAAATAAATTTTAAAATTAATTTTATATGGGTGACAAGTGTCAACCAAAGAATCCCATGGGTAATGACGGATCTAAGAGTTCAAATTAGAGGGGGCCAAACCTAAAAGAAAATCTGTAATTTGAAAATTTTTATTTAACATGTAATATATTATTATTTTATCAAAAAATATATGTGAAATATAACATTTTATGTATAATCATAAACCAAATACACAAAAAAGTTGAAGTATTAAAATAAAAAAAATATAATTATTAAAAATAGAAGAAAGTCGAATACTTTATTTAAAATTGTGCTTGATGATGTTTCATAAGAAAAAAATTGTTTGAGTCAAAAGTTTCAACAAAGTTTCTCTCTACCTAAAGAATAAAGATTATAAGCAAGAAACTTTTCTTCATTTTGTTTTGAAATCTTGTTTTAACAATTTTCATTGTTAAATTTTTTTTCAAAAATGATGCAATAAAAATTGAAATAGTCAATATAAGATCAATCAATCTTTCAATAAGAAAATACACATGAACTTAATCATTTTTTACAATCACAAATTGATGTAAAAAAATTAATAATAAAAAACCTGAACTATATTAATTAATTATTTCTTTTAAATTTTAAGTGATATATTGTATAATAGTATTTATTTAAGGTATAAGATAGATAATTAAGTGAAGTTAAAATATTTTTATAAGACTGTAACAATAAAAAATGTTTAACTAGTTTTTTAACATATATTTAAAGTAAAAAGTTTAAATTAATAACATATATAAAATAATTTAATAAAAACTAAAATCTAATAATTTCTTTCATTATATAAAATTATATTAATACTCCTTGGAAATTTGATAATTATTTTTTTTTGCCTTAAAATTTATTTTTTTATATTCATAAAGATTGCCATTTTATTTTTCTTAAGAATTATGAGAAGGGAACATTTTTTTTGAGGGGCCACTCCTAGATTAAATCCTATAATATATGCATATTCAAATCAAATTTAGCAAAATTTTAGGAGGGGCCATGGCCCCCACTTGCTTCAACGTGGCTCCGCCATTGCCCATGGGGATTTGATAGATTCAATTTTTTCTCTTTCTTTTCTATTGTTTCAATATCATTATTCTTGTTCCTTTTATGGCCGTCTCTTTTATTCTTTTTGGCAATCAAAGTGTTTTGTTATAAGTTTTGAAATTACATTTATAAATGCCTCACATATATATTTTTATCTTCGTATTTTATTTAATTTAACAGTGAAATTAAATCTCAAATATTTGATTCAAATAATTTTAATTATTGACCAATTTTGGGTGGATTTAGAATTCATTGAAACATCATTTTAATGCGATTAGACTACGATACATGGACGTGTTACCCACCATTTTGCACTAGGCCAGAACAGGTTCGGTGCAATTTCATCCCTCCCACAATTAGAGATGTAAACAAACAGAATATTCGACGAATCGTACGTGAATTCGTTTAGTTTTTGTTTGTTTATGTTCATTTATTAAGTTCAATGAACAAATATGAACAACATTTTAGTGTTCGTTTATTAAACGAACCGAATATAAACAGATATGTGGTTCATTTGTTTTTGTTCGTGAATAGACTCATTTATGTTTATTTAACAGTGAAATTAACTCTCAATTGTTTGATTCAAATAATTTTAATTATTGACCAATTTTGGGTGGATTTAGAATTCATTGAAACATCATTTCAATGCGATTAGACTACTATGCATGGACGTGTTACCCGCCATTTTGCACTATGCCATAAGAGGTTTAATGCAATTTCATCCCTCCCATAATTAGAGATTTAAACGAATAGAACATTTGACAAATCATTCATCAATTCGTTTAGTTTTTGTTTGTTTTTGTTCATTTTTTAAGTTCAATGAACGAATACAAACAACATTTTAGTGTTTGTTTATTAAATGAACCAAACATAAACAGATATGAGGTTCGTTCGTTTTTGTTTATGAACATGCTCGTTTATATTATTTAACAGTGAAATTAACTCTCAAATATTTGATTCAAAAAATTTTAATTATTGACCAATTTTGGGTGGATTTAGAATTCATTGAGACATCATTTTAATGCGATTAGACTACTATGCATGGACGTGTTACCCACCATTTTACACTAGGCCATAAAGAGGTTCGGTGCAATTTCATCCCTCCCACAATTAGAGATGTAAACGAATAAAACATTTAACGAATCGCTCGTAAATTCGTTTAGTTTTTGTTTTTTATGTTTGTTTATTAACTTTAATGAACGAATACGAATAACATTTTAGTGTTCGTTTATTAAACAAACCGAACATAAACAGATATGTGGTTTGTTCATTTTTGTTCGCGAACAGGCTCGTTTATGTTTGTTTTAAAGTGTCATTTATTGTTCATTTGTTTATGTTCGTTTATAACTCGTTTATTTAAAGTGTTATTTGTTATTTATTTGTTGTTTGTTATTTACTAAAATATTAAAATTGCTTGTATTATATAAGTTATATAATATATATTCCTTATTTTTAAGACATTAACATAAAATTTTAGCACCTAATTCTTAAACATATTTATACAATACAACATTGTTAGCTTAAAAATAATAAAATAATTATAAAATTGAATTAGTTAATTATGTTTAAAATATTTATTTTTTTAAATTTTAAACATAATGTATTAAAATTAAATTAATAAAAGTTTCATGATAAGTTAAAGTCTTACTTTTTATCCATTGATCATTTATATATACATTACACATATGAGTATACACACACACACATATATGATACTTTAATATCTGTATATCAATATATGTATATGTATATGTATATGATACAAATTGTAATTATCAATTTTAATAAAACATTGCTGACTTAAAGATGTGTTGTATTTAATATTTCGTATTTGATGATTTTAATTTGCATTTATGATTTAATCTTTATATATTTAATATTTAGTTTGTTTTTATGAACACTTGTTCATGAACATGTGTTTGAGAATGTGCTTGTTTAATGGTTTATAAACATTCGTTCGCGAATGCGTTCGTTTAAATATTCGCTAACGCGTTTGTGACATATTTGTTTACATGTTCATAAACGCGTTCGTTTAAGACAAAAGAATTTATTCGCGAACATTTAACAAACAATCTCTATCAAACAAACGAACGAACATGAACGTAAAAACCAAATTGCTTAACGAACACGAATGTGCACGAACAACACTAAAAAGCAAACTAACGAACAGAGATATCAGTTCGTTCGTTTGTATTCGATTCTTTTACAACCCTACCCATGATAGTTCTTTTATCATTTGTTTTCATATCTTTTATTTGGTTTTTCTGTTTTTTTATTTTCATCTAATTAGATGAAAATATATTTTTAATTTTTTATGTTTTATTTAATTTTTTCAATTTATAAAATTTAAAGTAATTTTGTTTATTTAATATAACAAATTAATATGAGTTAATTAGAAAATATTAACTATATAAAAATTTATATAAGATAAAGGAAAAATTATATTTGATGTAATATTATCATATTTAGTAATTTTTTAATTTATTAAAAATATTTTAAAATATAAAATAATTTTAGTAAATTTTAATTATTTATTAATTTTACAAGCATCAAATGTTTTACTATAGGAGTTTATTTTATATAAGTTTTAATATAATATCTTTAATGGTCATTTTCTATTACCACTACATTTCATCTTAGCACCACCATTGCGTCAACATGTAAACACATGTACTACCGTTGTTTTTAATTTTATTGAAACTAATATTACCGTTTATCTAAACTAATATTTTTTCATTAAGTCTTATTATGCTCTTAGATGGAAAAATTTGTTTTAATTAACCAAGAGTGTATTAATCTCACTATATTTGGTAAAAATAAAATAGTGTGAAAAGAAAATTTATTTTTCTTTTTGCTTTTTCATTCTATAGGAGAAAAATAAGAGGAGCAATTGAAAATGAGAGGCTTTATACATTTTCTTTACTTTCATTTTTATGATTTTCAAATGTGAGAGTAAAACATTATTCAACTTAAATAAAAATTTAATATATAAATTTACCTTTATTCCTTTTTTTCACTGTTTACACCAAATAACATGGAAAAAAAAATGCAATTCTCTTCTCTTTTTTTTTTGTTTTCACACCTTTTTTTATCTCAAAGTATATTATATTAAGAAAAACATAATTTTTTAATCACTTTTAAGCTCAGTTTGATTTTTTAAAATTTTATTTGTAATTATTAAAAACCTTCAATATTTTTATGAATAAAAAATTAAATAAACTACTAAAATAACTTTTTATTTTGATATTGTTAAATAAGAAATAAGAAATAATAAAAGAATTTACTTTTTATATCCCATGACAATTGTCAATCAAAAAACCCAAAAGGATTCCTAATATATTGTGTTATAGATAGATATTATTTTTAATGTCAAAATTAAAAAAAAAAGAAGACAGGTGTCAAATAATCCCCACATGAGGATATTTTTTTTTAATGTCAAAATTAAAAAAAAAAAGAGGACAGGTGTCAAAGAATCTCCACTAGTGGATTTTTTTTATATATTATATAGATAAATAAATGTAAAAAATATAAAAGTATGAAAATAAAAAAGAAAAAAAAGGGACATATGTCAAACCCATGTTAATGGGATTCTTTTATCAAAATATAAAAATTAAAAATATAATATAAAAATATAAAATATATGAAAATAAAAAAGAAAAAAAGGGATAAATGTCAAACCCATATTAATGGAATTATTTTTATTTGTAGTTATAGAAGATATAATATAAAAAAATAAAAATTAATAAATATAATACAAAAATTAAAAAATATGAAAATAAAAAAAATACATGTCAAATCCATATTAATGAGATTCTTTTTATTAATAGTTGTAGATTATAAATTTTTTCCCTTTTTTTTGTACTTTCTCTTTTTATTCTTTTTTAGAATTTAATAAACAAATAATAAATTATTAAAATTAATTTTATATTGGTTACCAGTGTCAACCAAAGAATCTCATGGGGATTCTTTTTATATATGTTACAAGATAATTGTAATTGCCTTCATTTAATGTGATAACAATCTTTTAACAAAATAGAACTAATCCAAAAATAGAACTAAATAATAGTAAGAATTAGCAATTGATTTAATTTATTTGTCTCAAGAAAAATTCATATTAAACTAATCCTACTATCACTTTTTTATTTTTATTTGTCATAATATCTAAGTGTTTAATATTGAAATTATTTATTTATTACTTTATTTTCTCTTTTATATCATTCGATTTTCATATTTAGAGAATATCTTTGAAAGTTTTTGATTTGTAGATTTATGTTTTATAATTTTTTATATTTATTTGTGTTTAAATTTTAAAAAACTATTTTTTGAAATTTTTTGCTTTATACTATAATTTTATCATTTTTTGAAATGTTATATTATTTGAAATATTTTTAGTGTTTTATTTGAATTTTTGCAAACCAAATTCTTGAATATTTGATTTAAATTTTTAAAAACTTTTAATGCATATTTTGAATATTTGTTTTTTACATGAAATTTGGTTTAGTACCTTAAAAAAAAAATCTTTGAATTTTAAATTTTGTTCTCTCTCTGCTTGTCATATCTTTCATTTTTTTAATTTTAACTTTGAAAAAATAATAATTATTTATAAAAAAATTGTGAATATTTGAATATTTGATTTAATTTTTTTCAAATTTTTTAAAATTTTTTATTGTGTTTCTATTCTCTTCATAGTAAGTTTTTTTTCCCTATATTTAGTATTTTAACATTAAAAAAAATTAAAAAAATATATTTTTATTTCAATTAAAAAACATTACATATGAAACTAAAAGCTATCACATAACTGAATTTATTTTTAATATTTTAGTGTTAAGAAAAAAATTAAAACTAATTATAAATTTAAAAAATAAAAAATAACTACCAAGCCAACTAAAAAAATAAAAAAATGACACATGTCAAATAAAGAACCCCTTAGGGATTCTTTTTATATATAGTTATAGATTATAGATTATAGATTCAATTTTTTCTCTTTCTTTTTTATTGTTTCAATATCATTATTCTTGGTCCAAATTTGTCTATCGCTTTCTTAAGAAACAAACAAAAAAAAATATCATTATTCTTGTTCCTTTTATGGCCGTCTCTTTTATTCTTTTTGGTAATCAAAGTGCTTTGTTATCAACTAATGGATTGGATTTCACTTCATTTACCTTCATACCAATATGTAAAAACTATTATTTCAATAAGATGAAGCATGCAACACCTAAAATTCAAACTGCTAATGAATTCAGTGTTGACTTCATTTTCATGAAGTTTTCTTTTTTGATAAGATTATGACATTTGTTAAAGTTGACATTGGAGGTCAAGTCTGAAAAAGATAAATTGGACTTTTCTTTTTGATTTGAATTTTGATATGATATCAACATCTTACAATTTTATTTTTTTCAAAGATTTGATCTGGTTTGACATTGTGGGTTTAGATTTTATTTAAACTCGTTGAAAATTACTAAATAGTATAATTGAGGTCTACTCATATAACACTTTCTTATTTTTTTTTAAGATTTGATCTGGTTTGACATTGTGGGAGCAGATTTTATTTAAACTTGTTCAAAATTACTAAATAGTATAATTGAGGTCTACTCATATAACACTTTTTTTTTCTTGTTAAAAATAAAAAACATGGTGTTTTTTTATTTAAGGTTTTACTTGATAGGATGAAAAGATAAAAAATTAAAAGGGCGAGAAAAGGGAAAAAAAATAGAAAATATGTTATTTATTTTCATATGTGTGGTCAGAAAGAAATATGAAAAAAATGAATGAAAAATATTTTTTCCTTCTATTGCTTAGTAAAGTTAAAAAGTGATTAAGGGTAATTTAATTTTTCATTTGATTTACTCACATGAATTGCATTTTCTTTTCACCTTTTCTCCCTAATTTGAAGACTGAAATTTCAATTTTGTGAGTAGGAAAGAAAAAAAAATTATCATTCTCATTTTTTTTCCTTTCTATTTTCTTTTGTACCGTGCATTCTCATAATTTATTTCCCTTCACGTATCTTTTCATCACTTTATTTTCTTTCACTTTTCAACTATACCAATCTGACCCTTAATCAAATTTAAGAAACATGAAAAACTTGATGTAAGTTTTAATCTTTACACAATAATATCATACATATCTACTTTTTATAATACGTTATATTATGGATTATTATCATATCCATCGTCAGTGGAGTTTTTTAACTTCACAAGCTAAGTTAAGATGATGAAACGTATTACATTTTATTTATTTTATATTTTATTAATATTTTAAAAGACATGTGTTATCATGCTAATCCATTTTATGAAGTTAAAAAATTTTATTGATAGTAGATAGGATAATAATTTTATATTATATATAAATATAAAAAATAATATATATTATGTAATTCAGGCTCGACCAATCTCAGGTCTTGAATGTTGGAGATGAAGCAAAACGAATCCATTTAAAGGTATTCATATTTTTTCAAACTCTCTCAAATTTAGAAGCACTTTCATGTTTGGGCTCAACTGTGGGCAAAGGACTCATGATAGATCGAAGTCTTCAGCTCACTGAATGAATTTGGGCTTTGGGAAGGAAATGGCCCAATAAAATTCAACAATCATTGCGGTCATTGCGTTCTTACCGTAGGCTTTATGGTATCTTATCATTTCCTCGCACAAGTTAGACAGTCGGTCAGACGTTCACTGTACTCTATTAATCTTACCCAATCAAGTTCGACCACGTCACTACTTTACTCTTCGCAGAAAAATAACTCCAATAAGATCGAACGGTGACCTGACTTTCCTCCCCGGCTGTAACTTTATCACTTCCCGAAAACCCGCATAACCGCGTCATTTATCAATCAATCTCAAATTGTCAGCACACCAGAAACGGACGGCTGAAATCTAAGATAATTTCAACCGTCCGATAAATTTTCACCCTGAATCCAACGGTCACAGTTCCTTGAAAGTAAGAGACAGCGTTTTTCTAAAGCCAACTCTTCTGTCTCTTCTGTATTTGTTTTTGAATGTTAGCTAATGGTAATTTAGTTTTTAGCGATTCAAATTTTCGAAAATTCCAGTATAGAGATTAATTATTTTTTATTTTTACAATATTAATCACTAATTGCTTTAGGGTTTCTTGATCTAGGGTTTTTCCTTTTTCTTTTTTTTTGTTTATCTCTTTTACTTCGTCGCCTAAAAGACTACGGAATTGAAGAAAGGGTTTTCGAGATTTGAGCAACCTCGAAGGAGAATTGTCAGACTGGTAATTATTAGTGGGTTATTCTTGGGTTTTAGAATTTGTTCATTTGGATCCGGGTTTGGGTTTTTTTGGGAGCGAGGGGTTGGATATTGAGTTAGGGTTTTGTTGTATCAAAGTTAGTCTGGTGTAAAATTTCTGCTTTTACTATAAATTTTCAAGTATAAACTATTCAGCTAGTTTCTCGTTGTCTTGCAACTTTAATTTTACCTGCATGATTGAAAATGATAAAATGTGAATTTTGGGTTCTTTTTTGATGTTTCATCAACTTTCATGGGGCCTGATCTGGTGAATTTGGGGGTTTTAAAAGTGGGTAGTTTAAGTAAGTAGACAAAATTTATAAAAATTTCAGGATTTGGGTAACTGCATGTAGGAGATGATTTGATTCAACTATAAATAAGTTCATTGAATTGTCATGCAATTTGATTCATTTGTCATCATTGGTAAAGATTTAAATCTGGGTGTATTTACTGTTTAATTGGGGGCTTTGTATTCTTATTAATGTTCTCTTGGGCTTAATCTGGTGAATTAGGGTCTTTCAAAAGATGGGTAGTTAAAAAAAGTGAAAAAAATGGTTAAAGATATCAATAGTAGGTTGAGTGTGCATAAGAGTTGATCTAAATTTGCTTAAAACTTTTACCCAACTTTTGTAGTTGTATCTAAAGGATGCGTAAAAAATTACGTTAGAAATCCAATGGGATAATTTTGCTCCCATGGTTGATATATGCAGAGTACAGTGATTAAACCTGCTGCTCCTTACACTGAATAAAAGGAAGTAAAAAGGGGTATTTTGGCTATGATGTTGGCAAAGAGTGATAGGTTTGCAGGAGGGTATTATTGTGGCCCATATAAGCTTTCTGGTGAATCAGAGGGATCTGGTAGCTCGGGTCGAATTGATGCTGAGCTTACTGCTTCAGAAGATTTAAGTGCCCCAACGAGGAAATGTATCAGCTTGAACCCTGATAAATTTGATACTTTTGGTGTCCCTAGACAAGTGCTTTCCCTGTCAAACAAATCACAGTCTGAAAGAAAGGATTTGGTGCATTGGTTGAGACATGAATTGGAGCGGATACAGATGCTTCAGAAGAAAGTTGAGTTGCAAAGGACAAATGGGCCTACTATGTTATCTTCTGGTGATATTCTGAGTTGTTCCAATGGGCAAGGTTTACCTCATGTACAGGATTTTCAGAAATCGTCCAAGATGGCCTCTGGGCCAGGGAAGAAAGGGAATCCTTTGAGTGGCAAGGGGAGCTGGTTGAATCGAGGTCCTTCTGGAAAATTTGAGTCTGCAAAACATGCTTCGGGAGCAAAAACAACAAATATTATGTTGATGAAGCAGTGTGAGGGTCTACTAAAACGATTGATGGGCCATCAGTATGGGTGGGTCTTCAACCAACCGGTAGATGTTGTGAAGTTGAATATTCCTGATTACTTGAATGTTATAAAGCAGCCAATGGATCTTGGAACAATTAAAAAAAAGATTGCTTCAGGTGTATATGCAAGCCCCTTAGATTTTCATGCTGATGTGAGGCTTACTTTCAGCAATGCAATGACCTATAACCCCTCTGGAAATGATGTCCACATCATGGCTGATACCCTCAACAAATTTTTTGAAGTGAGGTGGAAAAGTATTGAGAAGAAGTTGCCAGCTACTGGTGCCCAGTTGTTTCAAAGTAAGACTCATGGCGAGGACATAGAAACTTTTAAGACAATGCCTCCTGCAAAAAAGAGGAAGACAACCTCAGTGACCCACGAAATAATACCAGAGCCTATAAAGAGAATGACTGATGAGGAAAAGCACAATCTGGGCAGAGAACTGGAATCTTTACTTCCTGAAATGCCTATGCATATTGTTGATTTCTTGAGGGAGCACAGTTCAAATGGAAGGGAATCTGGAGAGGAAGAAATTGAGATTGATATTGATGACCTCAGTGATGATACCTTGTTCAAATTGCGAAAGCTTTTAGCTGACTATTTGCAAGAGAAACAGAAAAACCAATCAAGAGCTGAACCTTGTGAAATTGAGGTACATTCCTACCCCATGAAGGCTGAAAAATCAGTGCTATTGCTTGCTTTTGATGCTTCAAAGTAATATATATATATATATATATATATGCGAAATGGTTACGTACTTCTAAATCTTATTTATTAATGTTTTCTTATTGGGAAAAATTTTTGATGCAGCTATTGTATGAATCTGGACTAAGTAATTCATCCATGCAACAAGGCAAAGGTCATCTTTTAATTCCTTATGCTTAATATCCCACCTTCTGAGTTACATTCAGAGACTTCCTTCTGACTTGTTTTCTGTTCGTCCTTTGCACTTGCAGGGAATGACCAGGCTGATGAGGATGTTGAAATGGGGGGAAATGAGCCCCCTGTGTCGAGCTATCCTGCTGTGGAGATAGACAAGGATACATGCCATAAAAGTGCAAAGTATGTCAGTTCAGGCAGCTCTAGAGGTAATTGCATATTGTTTTCATTTTCTTATTGCATGCATCATACATTCTATTTTTCTAATTAAATGATGAATCTCTGGTTCACCACATTCATTTGGATCTAATATTTTCTATTCAGCTTATTTACCTACCGGCCCACCTCTGGTAGGCATGCTTCTTAATTTTTCACTAAAATTAGACTTTTGGAAACTGTGTGGCAAAAGAATGTTGTTCTTTGCATTTATGCTTCCATACCTTACATGCTATTCTAGTCATTTTGGCTGCTTGTTGTGAACTTGCTTGGGATAGAGGAACTTGTTAGAATAGTTACTCTTTTTGTGACCACATTGGTAAAATTAATTGCCTCTGCATATTCACTTTTATTTTCTTTGGGTACTGCTAGTATTATTGAAGTTGATTTCTTTGTTTTCTCCTGTTATATACTAGTTATTTTTTGCCCAAATTTTGTATTGTGCAAGCAGGTATCATGTTGCTAGATGCCATCTTCATGACTGTTATCTTTTGTATGCTTTGCAGATTCAGACACTGGCAATTCTTCTGACAGTGAATCCAACAGTGCGAAAGCTTCAAGTCCAAAAGACACACTGAAGGTTTGTGCTGGTTCTATTTGTTTTTAAATAATATTAGACCAAGTTCTTTAACCTCATAATTGTTTGTTTGATCCACTTGAAGTTTTACCTGGGCCCAAGGGGTTTTAAGATTGGTGGATTGCTTTTTAACTATAGCTTATTACCTTCTTTGCATTATCCTTCAGGTACTGGATGCTGGAGATTCTGAAGCTCAATTAGATGAAAAGACAAGTGTCGACAATCCTCTTGATAGGATTCGTGAGTGTCTAAATTTATAAAATTTGAATTTTCATGGGTATTAAGGGAGAAATGTGTTCTTCTGTTCTTGCTTGAATGGCAAAGCCATGAAAATAATAAATGCTTTATTACATGTAAGGTTTGTTATTTAATCCATGCTCTCATGCAGAATGTGCTAATGGGTTGAATCAGCTCGAGCGGACTTCTCAGCTAAATCTAAGTTCTGTTGAGCCGGATAGTCTCCAAGATGGTAAGATTAATGAAGGCTGTGGAAGGAAAAATAATTTGTTTTTTGATTTAAAGCTGTATCTCATTGTCTATCCCATTAAAAATCTAGGGGACAGTCCTCCAACTGAGAGACAAATTTCTCCTGAGAAACGTTACAGGGCTGCTTTATTGAAGAATCGATTTGCTGATACCATTCTAAAAGCTCGGGAGAAGACACTTAAACAGGTTAGTCGTAAACTTGGGTTCCTGAAACTGACTATATACCTATTTCTTTTCTGAACGTTTTTGACTCTGAATTAGGGTGACAAAGGGGACCCTGAGAAATTGCGCTGGGAGAGAGAGGAGCTTGAACAGCAAAGGAAGAAAGGTTTGAACTTTGTGTTTTTGGGTTTTCAACATGCAGTTCTAGACAAGCTAATGTATATGCTATCAAAATGTACAAGTTTGCATATTTTACATCTTGCATGTCTAAGCAACAACTTTGTTAACCTCGGCCAGAAAAGGCACGGTTGCAAGCAGAAGCCAAGGCTGCCGAAGACGCTCGAAGACGAGCTGAAGCAGAGGCTGCAGCCGAGGCTAGACGGAAGAGGGAGCTTGAGAGGGAAGCAGCACGGCTGGCATTGCTGAAGGTACAGGAATGCATTGTATCCACATATTCATAATTTACCCCCGGTCTAATTCAAGACTTAATATATACATTTTCTGGTGTTTTCTAGATGGAAAAGACTGTTGAAATCAATGAGAATTCTAGGTTTCTCGAGGACTTAGAAATGCTTAGAGCTGCCCCTGCTCAGCAACTGCCCAGCGCAGTGGACGAGATGAGCCCTGATCATTCTCAGGATGGCTTGGGTAGTTTCAAGTTTGGGAGCAGCAACCCCTTAGAACAACTGGGTTTGTACATGAAGGAGGATGAAGAGGAAGAAGAAGCTGAGCCGCCTAGCTGTCCAAATCCGGTAAACGATGTGGAGGAGGGAGAAATAGATTGAACTTTGCCTGTCTATTGTGAATCTAGCCAAGGTGAAAAGAAGAGAATAGACTTTATAGAATACATGGATCCTTGAAAAATCTTTCCAGGGGATTAAAGTTCTCTTGAAATGTAATGCAAAGGGGCACAAGAGCTTTTGTTTGGGGTTTTTGGGAGCCAGAGACAGTTGAAGAATGGAGACAACAGGGGCAGTTGTCCCCACTGAAATTCTAAAATCTTTTTGTTGTATTCTGTAATAACAACTGCAATTTCAAGAAAGCTCTGATTTTGTTCCTATTGTAAGTCAACCAGTATTTCATTTTAGTATTTGTCGTATTATGCACTGTCTTATTCATTTTAGTATTTGTAGTATTATGCACCGTCTTAATATGATTTATCCTACACTTTTCCTTTAAAATCATGAACAATTTCATCTTATAAACACAAAATCACTACACTTTTTGAAACAACTAAACATAATTGTCCAAGTAAATACTTGTTTAACAACTAATCAAGACACGAGTCTGAACTTACCACGCAAATGGTTTTTATCGTTTTTAAATAAATCCAGAAGTATGATAATAAAATTACATTCCTTACTTTTTAAAATAATTGTATGATTTAACTAGAAAGCATGAACTTTGAATAAATCATACAATTTGATAATTTGCGTATTTAGATCGTATTTATTTATTAAAAAATATGAAAATTATCAGATCACAATTCTCCATAGTAAAAGAATTAAGTATAATTTTAATACTCTGAAGATCAAAAACCTTTATTTTTTTTTTTCGGAGTGTTTGGATGTTAATTGACAAATATTTACTGAAATTTGTAGTGATTGAGTGAAATTCAAAGACTTGGTTACAATGGGATTACTAATTTCATTGTTTAAGAAAAAATCCAGACGAAAAAAAACAGTCAAAGGACAGGAACAATAGATTTACCGATCAACTAGATCTCTATTCCAACCTACTCTCCCAGCTAAACATAAAAAATCCATGGAAACCAGACCAGGTACGGTAAATCTGCGTAAGCTCTGACAACATTGGCGGCCGTACTCGTACTGTTGTAACTGTCTTCGAACTTTTGATTTCTCAAAAACGTGTAGCCGTTTCTTTCTGTCCTCCGGCATCCCTCTTTTTCCTTCTCCCAATAAATCTTCGAAGGTCTCGATAACTTCTCGGTCAATACAACCCTTCTTCCCCATTCTCATCCAGCTTATCAAATCCTACCAAAATAGTCCATAATCAAACCTAACCCAACTCCGGAATTCTCATAAATTTCATCTCTTTTCTCCGGTCCAAGCTTAGGAACAAGGGAAGAAAGACGGACAAAAAAAAGTTTCAATGGAAACCACCCTTTTCTTCTCAATCCCAAATCTTCCTTTGTTTTTCTCTATGTTTTTGATCATATATTTCATTGCTTACTTCATTGTTTTCCGTGGCTGGAGCCCCAAGATCCGCCCTGAAGCTGCTTCTTGCTTAATCTCTCTTTTCCATGGCACGCCGGCTGTTTTCTTAGCCACTTTTGCAATCTTTTCAGACCAAAACCGTGGCTTTTCTTCATCAAACACAAAAGCCCAGAATTTAGTTTTGGATTATAGCATAGCTTATTTTCTTACAGATCTCATTCACTACATAATTTTCTTCCATTCAGACGTCCTTTTCATTGGCCATCATTTGGCTACTCTCTTCGTTTTCATCACTTGCCGTCACCTGGTCCTCCATGGCGCGTTTGCTATACTTGTTCTATTGGTTTTAGCTGAAGTTACAAGCTTTTGCCAGAATATTTGGACTTTGGCAACTGCAAGGAGGTACGACAATGAATTGGCTGCAAAGGTTTATGCCTTTCTCTCTCCTTATTTTTTTGCCTTTTACAGTGTTGTTAGAGGGATCTTTGGACCATTGTTTGTGTACCGAATGGGAATGTTTTATATAAGCGGCAGAGCTGACAATGTGATTCCCAGATGGCTTTGGATTTCTTGGATGTTTGTTATTGCTACAGCCATTGCTGTTAGTATTTTCTGGATTTCTAACTTGTGGATTGAGTTGTTTAAAGAGAAGGAGGCAAAAATGGAGAAGAAACTATGATAATGGAGGAAGTTCTTTTATTATTATTCTTTCTAACAATGGAGGTGAAGAATATTAGAATAACTGAAGGGGATGAGGATTGCAAATTTCAATGATCTGTAGCATTACCTTAATTTTGTATCTTTGGTCAGGATTTGGGATGAAAAGACTAGATTTACAACAAATTTTTGGATTTTTCCCTAAAAATTCTGGATTTGAATGTATACTTTTGTAGTTTCTCAATGCTGCAAATAAGTTCAAAATTCAGATACTCATTTACTCCTATACAGAATTGAAACTATAAACATCTTTGTGGTTCGTTGCAAACATTTTATTGCACTTACTCTCTTGTGAAGGAATATGTGATTACTTTCAGAATGAATTTGGTTATCTTTGGTTGAATTCTTTTGCATCTAAAAGCATACTCTTGTAGTTTCCGAGTGCAGCGACTAAACTTGTTTTTCTCTGCAAAACTGCACCATCAACATCTAGTTAGAGATGTCCTCCGAGTTTATCTCTTTGAGCAGTAGGGTACTACTATTGTTTAGTGTAATTACTATTTATGGTTGGCTTTGACATTGCCCAGGTTCTGGCTTAGTTTGGTTATCTGAAGAGAATACCAACATCTCTGCTCTCAACCAACTCTAGGATAAACTGTTTGTGGTCTACTGCCTTGTTGGGGTAGGCCAACCAGACTGTACAAGTGGAATTTGCTCATTAGTGGAATATGATCAGTAGTCTATTTTCTGGTTCGTTTTAGTTAACTTTTGATGCAAGTCAAACGACAAGTTTCTCCGATTTATACTTGTTAAATGTGGCAGTGTCTATTAATTTCTAATTTTATTTCTTTTTTCAGTTTTTCATTTCTTTGACATTAAGAACTCTTATTGCTGGGTAGATTACATTAAGAACTTAGCTGGGAGTATTATTCACAGCTAAGAATTTTTGCTCCTGTCACAGCTAAGAATTTTTGCCGTTCATAACCGATTCGTAGGACTAAACTGATATACGTAGCTTTTGGCTTGATCCATATAGTTGTTATTAAGAATTAAATTCACTGGTACAAAGTTTAGGTGAGAAAGTTGGCTACAGTTTAATGAGATGCGGCGATGACAGTTGGATATTCATATTCATACTTATGGTTGACAGACAGCCTGTTTTTTAGGAAATTTCTCATTACCACTCCAGTTTAGCTATCGTTTTCTCTGCTCTGTGACATTGACTTGTGCTTGAAACAGAGCAATGACAGCTAATGATATGTTATAATGTTATTGTTAGTTTGAGTTGAAACCTAAGCTTTTCTTAGAACATGATATCTGTTGCTTGTCCTAGTCCCCAACCTGACATACCTTGTCTCTGATAACACCAAAGATCTTGCATTGGATCCTTGGAGAAGTAAACTTGGCATTCCCTTCTTGGGGCAACCTTCACTGCATCTGCATATTGTCTGTCACATTCTTCTGCTACATTATCTATCTAATTGATGATTAAGGGTGTGTTTGGATTAGGGATTTCAAGGAGGGAATTCATTTTGATTAGGATATTTAAAAGTCCAAAATGCAAATTTTTTATTTGACAAAGAATTTTGAAGAATTTCAAAATTTAAAAGGAATTTTAAAAGGGAGATTGAGATGCTCAAATTCCCTCTTGAAAATTTACCTAAAGAGGTAGTTTTTCCAAATTCCTTTCACTCTTTCCTATTTTATTAGACATGGTCCACTATTAAATATAAAGTTAAAAACAAAAACATATTATTTTATTTAAATTTAATATATATTTTTATTTTTTATTTTATTAATAATATTTACACATTAAATATAATGATACCCATATTTCATATTTTATTTGATTTTTTCTAATATATAATATTATTAATTTTCTTTTATAATTATTTTTTATTTAATCAAAATCTAGTATTCAAAAATTCTTTCTAAAAATTATTTACCCAAACAAGTTAATTATAGATAATAACATTTTAAAATGATAAATTTTGAAATGTTTTCATCTTAAAATGACTCAAAATTTCAAAAATCATAATCCAAACGCACTCTATGAGTAGAACTTGTAGTCCTTGGCACTAAGTATGATATTCCTCAAACCTCCAATGGGTGATAGAGTCATTAGCAGAAGGCCGAGTATGATTCAGAGCTGAAATCAAAAGCAGCCGAGAATCAGATTTGGTGTCGAAAGGCAGATGAGAATATGATGAAGAAACTCGGCATTGATTCAAGTTGAAACTATACCCAGCTGGTGCACCAAGATAAGCTAAACTTCCTTGGTTTGTAGATGGCGAGCCACATGATGCAAGGAAGCTAAAAGAATGAGAGCAAAGATTCATATAATATGTCAGTTTTCTTACCAACATAAAGATTGCGTATGCTGAATCGAAGCATTCTAGTTGGCCTAGAATGCCATTTCTTTACCATCATGGTTTCAATCATATCAAAAACAGGCATGGCATATAGCTGCATTTACAGAAACAAAAGAAGAGCAGTTAGCAGTATAGAAAGTTTAATCTAGTTGAGCCTGCAGAACCAAGCTGAAACAGATCAAACATTCAAACCTGATAGCTTCCAATCACATGGATCACAACCAAACATGTTAGCTGTCTACCAAAACATATGATTTCCTGTTTGGGATTCAAGGGCATCATAAACAACTTAACATTTTACTTCCTTGCTAATTAACATATTGTTTTAGAGGATTATAATTCGGTAATGATCATTATATAGCTCGAATTTGTAGAATATCCCCTAAACTTTGTGTCTGAAATGTGGTTTCTGGCATGGATGGTTATTAACTTTTGCTTTTTTAACATGTTTGCCTGCTATGAAAAAATCAAAACATTGTCGTAAAAATAGTGTAAAACATGATGGCCCTGGTCATGCTGGATTTGCATATCGGTTTGAAGATCATCTGTAAGGAATTTATTTAAAGTCTTTCACAAGATCCATTCTGTACAAAACATCAAATCCTAAGTTGTATTGATACACTAGAATTCCATAAAAATCTCCTGAAACAAACCTTATCGAACTCTTCTTGAAAGCAAATACACATTAGATGGAAACCATTTCACAACAACTGTATTCTCCAACAGCAAATCAAACAAAAAAGACTATATTTTATATGCATACGCAAGTAATAACTGAAGCAACAGTGATGGCCAATGCTCTTGTTTGGTCTCAACAACTGAAAGCAATGCACCAATACTACAGAAACCGGTTGTTGAAGCTTGAATTACCCAATGCTGTCAACATTTAGTATTGACAATGGCCTAATTCGTGCCCCGTCAGACCGCCTTAACAGCTTAACCATCGTTTTCTTCAGTTGTTCCGACTCTGCATTTTGTGGCACCCTGCTTGCCATCTACTGTGGGAAGACAACAATTTAAGAGTAAAATTTATAGTCCTTGGCTTGAAGGATAATTTGCCTCAACCCTCCAATTGGTGATAGGACCATCAATAAAACACCAAATACAATGCAGATCTGTGACAAAGGAAAGGAAAGCAAAATAAGCCAACCAAACACCAATTTGAAGCACATTCAAACAATGGGATTAATAAAATCTAAATCAAGGTTAACATACCCAGTTAGTCCACCATGATAATCCGAACTTTCTTGGTTTGTAGATGGCAAGCCACATGATGCAAGGGAGCTGAGAAAAAAGAAGTGATAATGAGTAATGGTGGTGCTTTACTTGCAAGAAGAAAGATGGGATTAAGCTCAAATGTTGCTTACAAAGTATGTTGTTGGTGCAAAGGCAAATCCTCCGAAAAATCCCAGAAGACCACCGAAGAAAGGGAAGGTAATGGCAACAAACATTGTGCATGCTGCAACAAAGATATGGCATGAATCATAACCTTGATTTGCAGGCAAGTAGGTTGAAATAAGTGAAGAGTTTACTTACCAACATAGAAATTTCTAGCTATGAATCGAAGTGTTCTAGTTGGCCTGAAATGTAGTTTCTTTACTAGTACAGTTTCTATCATGTCAAACACCGGCATAGCATAGATCTGCAGAGACAAAAGTTAAAACCAAAATCTGAACAAGAAGATCATAGTTGAGAAACTTTGATTGATACCAACCTGGTAGCTTCCAATAACATGAACAACAACAAACATGTTAGCCATTCCAATGAGCCATGCTGGTTTCTCCAATGACATGAGGATGTTGTCTTGAACAGAATTGCCAAACATCCAATAGCCAATTAAGGCAACAGGGAAGTAGCACAAGGCCACGACGATATAGGCAACGATAACACCTCTCCACATGGGTCCCTTTGATGGCTTCTCCTGTGTAGATGGGATTGTAGCTTGGATCTCCAAGACCACATTGTGGCCAGCATAGGCAAAGGCTACATCACCCAAGGCACTGAAGAAGTTGAACACTGTGCCTGCAGCACTCTTAGCTTTGTGGCCATATTGCACATCTGGCTGAACTCCCTTAGCTACTGAAGCTCCCCAAGCAATTGTTGAGTAACTGTGTGTCAAAACAATCGTCAAATCTTGCATTAGCGTTTCAATTCTTAACATTAATTTCTCAGAAATGGCACATGGAAGGATGTAATAATACCTCAAGGACATGACTGCTGCTGCCAAGGAGACACCAGAAATGGAGTTGAAGTTGGGCAGGTGAGACAGCACAAAGTGAACAGAGGCGAAAATCATGATGAAATAGGTTAGTTTTATCTGTTTGCAGGTACTGCAGACTGTGTCATGGAACTTCTTCAATGATTTGCCTCCAGTAACCATGTAAACTATGCAGACACCAACTTCAACAATGAGTTGCTGTGGCACCACAATGTAGAGACCAAGTTTTTCACCAAAGGCATATTGACCCAACTCATGGTATCTGTCAAAACGTTTTCCTGGAACCATCTCATGCATCTCAACCATTTGCCATAGAGTATACAACGTAATGATCCATGATAGCACTAGGACAGCCACACCAGGGCCCCTGAAACCGAATAAAAATGTCAGATTACGGGAACAGTCTCTTCGTTAATGCGAAAGAAAAACCACATACATATAACCTTTTTGTCTTTTAATCATATAGTGTCCCAAATTAAATTCATTAACTTATTATTTGAAAATTTGCCATGTTCATTATGTAGTTTGCACAGAACTCTCATAACATACCATCCAAGCTCTGACATGGCATAGGGGAGACTAAGGACACCAGCTCCAACCATAGCAGTGACATTGTGGAAAGCTGAATACCACCATTTTGCATTTCTTGATGAGGTGATTGGCAGCCAATCATCAATTTCTTTCTGCTTGGCTAACTTCTCTTCAAACTGTGATTGACAATAGAACAATTCTCTAAATTAGTTCTGGCAGCAACAAATTCATAGTAACTCCATGTACAGACAAAAACTGAAAAAGCAAATCAGTCAAGCAGATAAGTTGAGGTTAGTGAAAGCCACCAAAACATGTCCTTTCTTTCCTTTTACCATTTAACAAAAGTAGACAACATGGGCTTTATAGGCATTTCCAGATGAAGTGGTGATTGGAATCCCGTAATCCTTGGAAGGATCCATTGTCATTTGTCAATGGTTCAGTACATTCACACTTGTCCAATATATTTTGAACATGTCGGCCACATATTTGGTTCCCACTTCACACGTTTATCTCCATTCGGTTCAATTCTAAAGGGGGGTCCAGCATGGAAGATAGACCACCGACTCTCCTAACAATCCACCTATTTGTTTATTATTTTGGATAGACATTCACAATTTTCTTTCATCTAACATGAAAGCTGCTACTATTTAACAATATGACGTGCACTATTTTTTTAGATTTGATAATTTTAAACACTACACAATGACATAACACAAATAAAAACATGAATTATATATACGAATTGTATATGTGAATATTGACACGAATTTTAACATAAAATTATCGTGTTTTACGTGATATAAATACGATTTTATGTAATACAAGTATGAATTATATATAAGAATTGTCATGAACACAATTTATCTTTTTATCTTTTTTATGAAGAGGAAATATTGTAATGCAGTAAAAGTCAAATGCTTTTGGCTTTGTCTGAAGTATTTGCAACAACTGACCATGTGCTTACATATGCATGGCTCCATCTGTAAATCACTAAGATTACCGTAAACAGAAAGAAATCCTAACTCTACAGTCTACAGAACATTTTTCTAAGGTATTTGGTACTTAATTTAAATGCAAATGGTGAATTACAAGCTTAATTTAAATGAATTGTGACAAAATAAATTAATGCGCAAGTTAAGCAATGACTGAAGACTTATGGGCAGATAGCTGTCATTATTGATGCAATTTAGATTTACAATAGCTTTCATGAATTCATTAAATCCGAAAACGAGATGCTCCGAACCTAAGAAGAAGGTTAAAAGTAAGACTAATAAAATGCCGAGTGTGGTGTAATGGTGTTTCTTCAGCCATGTATATGAAGTAAACTATCCAGTAGCTTGTGACGAAGCATGGATGGAAGAAAAAGAAGCCATTGAACCAGAATCATATTTTCAAGCTCAGGAAATGTTGCAGAGATGCAAAAATGACTGGAGAATAGTATAAATTTTCACGGGCAGAAACCTCGAGTTGAAAACTTATCCCTTTCCAAGTTCTTATGATGAGAAAATCAGAATGATTCAACAATATATATATATATATATATATATATATATATATATATGAGTGTATATTTTCATGTAAGCGCTTAGACTTCGCAATATTAGACATGGTACGGTGACTCTATGTGAAAACGACACATAGATGATATAAACTAATATTTGGTAAAAATTAAAAATAAATTATATTTACATGATAGAAGCACCATTTTATATGATATGAAAAAAAAATATCGGTTCTAGAAGTGTCTGGATTGGTGAAAAAAAGTTAAGATCAGGCTTTTTAACTTCTCATGGTTTGTTAGGGAAGAAGAACTACAGAAATCAAAATCATTTATTATCTGACAGAAAACTAAAGAGCTAAAGAACAAAACATACATGATACAAAGATAATAAAGCTATAATAAAGCTAAAAGGACAGAACTCCAACGAGTTTGGAAAGTTTCCATTAACTTTTTGTTTAAAAAAGCAAGAGAAAAACAGTAGCAAATGCATGCAGAAAAGGGAGGCTTAGAGAAAACTTACACTGTTGTTCCTGGCATAATCTTTGTCAGAAGGAGCTTGAGTTCCCATGTCTTAAACACAGCAAAAAGAGAACAAAAAGGAAACCAAAATGAAAATTTCCAATGGAACTTAGAACTCTGGAAAAATCCAACTGGTTTGGTCAGTATTTATAATGGAAAAAGAAAGAGAAAGGAAAGCCAAAATTGGGCCTCAAAACTGCTTGAAGGTGACGTTCTTGACGTTTTTGTTTGACTTTGCAATATCTTTAAACAGACGAATGAAATGGGACTCAATTCAACTAACCAATTGTGTTCTTCTTAGCTGGAGGAAGGTTTCTTTGAAGAAATTTCCAGGAAACCTTAGGCTGGCAATTAGCTAATTATAAAGAAATTTGTGGGTTAATGCTTAATAATAGGTAATTAAACCATTATTTAGAATATTAGTTCAAATATTTATATTGTCGTTTCTAATGCGCAAGAGTTTTGCCAATTTAAAAAATTTGAATTTTAGTATTTGTATTTTTTTTTTCAAATCAGAGATATTTGATGTATAAAAATATATATTTTTTTGTTTAAACCAAAAATGAAAATTTGATTAGGTAAGAATTCGAATACGAAATTTCATGTTATGGATCATTTTTAGAAACCCAACGAGGTATTGCACCATTGAACCAACACTTTGAATAAAAAAAAAGAAGTAAACATTATCACAAAAAAAGAAGTAAACATGAAGACTGAAAATTTAAAATTGAAAATGGTCCTACACAAATTTTAGATTGTTGTTTAAATAATTTAGATTGGATTAGGAGATTCTAAATATGATGCAATGACACACGATATAAAAACAATATGAAAAAAAACAAAAATGATATGAATTAAAATTTTGACAAAATTTATATATGGATTTGATAATAATTGAAAAATCTGTTTATGTGTGGATATAAATGTTTATGTGGATATAAATTATGACACGATTTATTTTATACATATTTGATACGGAATAAACAAAATACAAAAAATTCTCATGCCCAATTCTCATAAACGATATCCTAGTATTAGAATTATAAATTGAGGATGGGTTTAAGATTTTTTAATATTTATTAAAAGGTACATGCCATTATTTAATTCTTGCTCATAAAATTAAAAAAATTTAATTGTCAATGTATTGAATAATAATCCTAACACATTAATGATCATTAAGATGCATAAAAAGTGTCTTAATCATGAATTTTGATAGTGATGAGTTGGTTGGATTCATTGTGGGATAATTTATGGAGGGTTATAATACATGATTGTATGGTTTATAATTAATTGAGTTCATGAATATTATTAATTAATATGTTCTATTTTAAATTACATGACACTAATTATTACATGAATTTAATTACTAATCTTTCCTAAATACAATTAATTGTAAATTTAATATTTTGAATCTAAATTCATATAAAATATTTACTATTGATAACCATAAATCGAATCCAATTAACAATGGATAAATGTACTTGATGTTTAATGTAATTTAACACATCCATTGAATAGTATAAATACTCATGATCAAATTCATATTGTCGTAACGGTTTTCGCGCTCGACGATTTTGAGAACATTTAAAAACAAAGGGAGTCGCCACCAATTTTTTTTGACTAGGTGTGATTGGTCACCTAAAAATATTTATCTTTTTAACAAAATCTCAAAATTAATTAAGTTTTATTAAAAAGATAATTTTTGGTCTGCGAAAACAAAATCGGGTCCGGGAGTACGGTTACGTGTGGGGAAGGATTAGCACCCCCACGTCGCCCGTTAAAAAATGGTACCATAGTAATCATGTGTTATCCTTTAGTTTTAATAAAATGGTCTTGAATTAATATTTAAAAATAATTTTTATTTTTATTACAATCAATTTTATTCTTTTTATTCAAAGTCATTTTTTTATTTGTAAAAAATCATTTTGTTTTATTTTTAAAAAGTTAAATTTTATTTTTCAAAAGTGAATGTGAACTTTTTTGTATTGAAAAATTAAATCAAATATCTCAATACTCTGATAATATTTGAAGTAATTTTCCTCACCTAGAGATTTCTTAAGAATTACTACTTGTGACTTCTATAGAATCTCATCCTCGGAAGATTCACATTTTTTGTATAATTGAATAAAAAATTATTATATATTTTAAAATAAGTTTTATTTTGAAAATAGACATGAACCCCTTTTATTGAAAAATTAAATCAAATATTCCAATACTTTTGGCAACATTTGAAACAACTCCCCTTACCTAGAGATTTCTAAAGAATCACTACTTGTGACTTCTATAGAATCTCATCCTTAATAGATTCACGTTTATTTGAAAATTAAATGAATGCATATGATGCAAACAAATAATATATGATGCAAATGAGTTTTTTATTTTAAATTTCATTATTTATTTGTTTATTTACCTTTTTCTTTGTTTTTAACAAAACTTATTCATTTTCATTTTTAATAAAAATTTAAATTGTTGAAAAATCATATTAAATATTTCAATACTTTTGGCAACATTTAGTACAACTCTTCTCACCTAGGGATCAGTTAGGAATCACTACTTGTGACTTCCGTAACATCCCATCATCGGAAAATATTGAATTAGTTAAATTTAAACTTTATTATTGATTTTCCTTTTTTATTTTCTTTTTAAAAATTATTTATTTTTATGTTTAACAAAAAATTAAATTATTGAAAAATCATACTAAATACCTCAATACTTTTGACAATATTTAGTAGACTCTTCTCACCTAGGAATCACTACTTACGACTTCCGTAACATCCCATCATCGGAAATATTGTTTATGCTTTCTAAAATACATTTTTAACAATTTGTCTAACAAAAATTTTATTCTATTTTAAAAACTATATGGTTATATATATTATATATATTTATTTATATATTTTATATATTTATATATCTTAAAACTATATATATTTCTTATATTTATTTATGAGTTTTATTTATTTATTTATATATGTAAATATTTATTTTTGTTATGAGAGTATATTAAGATACATAAAATAACTTATCTAACAAAATAAATAAATAAATACTAAATAAATAAAAAATACCAAAGATTTGGGCTTGGGTCTAAAAAGAACCTTCCAAAAAGAGCCCAAAAATCAGGCCCAAACGGCACTTGGAACGGGTTGAAGCTGATGGGCCAGACGCAGGTCGCGGAACGGGTCGGGTTGGCTAGCACACAGGTCAGCGAAGAGGGCTAGAGCCAAGTCGGACGGGTGGATCCTGGGTCAGATCCCGGGTCACGCGCGGATCCTTTAGCTTTTTTTTTTTCCTTTATAAACTACTTTTTTTTCACTTATTTTCTTCCTTTTTTTCTAAAAAAATTTCAGAGCCTATAGAGGCTCTCGGCAGGGGTGATTTCCGGCCCTGTCGGACCGCCGTCCGCTGCCGCCGGCTTCCGTCGGCAGTGGCCAAAAATGAAAAAGCAAACCACTTTCAGGAAGCTCTCCACTCTCTGAGCTCGATTCCGACCTCCGATTCACTCAAAAGCAACCCTAAATCCCTAGATCTGACTATGCCGAAAGCCTCCTTACCCTTTTTTTTTGCTTTCTCTGTTTTTTGGTTGATGGTTTTGGCTATTGAGGTTGCTGTGTTTTGCTTGCTTTCGTTTTTTGCAGGTGGTAGGGATTTAGATCTCAGATCTGTAGTCCCGGGTCCTCGGATTCTAGGGTTTCAATTTTGGGTTTCAGATGGTAATGGTGTCTCGGGTTTGGGTTGTGGAATCTGGTTGTGTGGTGGCTAGGGGGACTAATTTTGGGTCTGTGTGTGTCTGGGTGGTTGGTTCTTGTTTCGGGATAAGAGGCGACGATGGTGGTTTTGGGTGAGCTATGATGGTGGTTCATGATGGTGTTTTTCGGTGGGGCTTTCGGGTTTTGGTTTTCTGTTTGAGGCTGCTGGTGGGTTCCGGTTGAGTGGGTCTCGGGTGAGTGGGGAGAGCTTGAAGCTTGAGGGAGGGTCCTTTGGGTCATCTAGTGGGGGTGATGGTGAGGATTTTTTTTGGGTTAGTGTTGATGGTGATGAAGATTTCGGTGAAGATGGTGGCTTCTGCTCCTGAATGGTGACCGACTGCTTGGGTTTTTAGAGGGAGTAAGTTTGGTTTTTTTTTTTTAAGGTCTGGCGGAGATGGGATGGGTGACAGGCGGCAGGGTTGATGGCTGGCAAGATGGTGGCCGGCGGTTATGGGGAAGGATTCCCATTAAATGTTGATGGAAATCAGATAAATAATAATAATAATAATAAACAACAAATAATAAAAATAAAAATAAATAAATAAAATATGTAATAATAATAATAAATAAAAATAAAGATAAAAAATAAAATAAAAAAATAATAAATAATATATAAAGACAATAATAATAATAATAATAATAACATTAATAACAGGACAAAATTATGTGTCAACACATATTGTTATATTTTAATTTAATTTAATTTTTTATATTTCAATATGTTGTAAAAGAATAAATTATTAGTTTGCATCATTAGATTAGATTAAATTTTTATTTTTAGTATATGTATAAATAAAGTATCATTTGAATAAATTTAGTTGATTTGTTGATATTGAGTTTTTTTTTGAATATTTATTATTAGTTCATCCTGAAAATTTTTTTGAGTTGTAACAATCGAATAATTTTTTCTAGTATATATTAATTTCAAGAGTTAATTAGACATTTGCTATTTAAATTATGAACAAAAATATTGATATTTAATAAAATGCATTATTATCATTTGTGATTTTTATATTTGTAATCTTTAAAACTCAATTTTAAATCTATAATTTTTAACAATATTTTAAATTCATTCCTTTGATCAATTTCAACTAAACAAAGTGGAATCTCCCACCCAAAAAATAAAAAAAGTCAAGGAATGTATACCCAACCACCATGAAAATGCAGGTCCTTAATTCATTGATAGCCGTAGCATTCTAGTTTTTTGCCATCTGCTAATGATGAATGCTAGTTTAGATGGATAATAAGATTCGTTTCGATGATATTGAAAATAACAATGAATATGAGATTAGTTATTGTAGTGATAAAATTGAGTAATGTAATGCTGAGATTAAAATGAAAGATGTAATATGTATTTGAATGCAAAAATAGTGATGGTGCTGAGATAAAATGTATTGAGAAAAGAAAATAACTATTAAGGATAATAGATAAAAATTATATAAAATAAAATTTATAGTATGTATTTGATATTTTGTAAATTAGATAAATAATAAAAAAGTTTTGTTAATAAATTAAAATTTATTTTTATCTCAAATATACATTTATAATTAAATATTTAAAAAATTACGTATATTAATGCATATACTAATTTACCATATAATAATCAAATTTTGATTATAACATTTAAATTAATAAAATTATTCTAACATTTTTAATTAGAAATAAAAATAAAAATAATTTTTTTAAAAAATTAATGTTAAAGATTAAAAAAAAGATAAGGTATTTTTGAAAATATATCACTGTGACGAAATGTTAAATTTTCACTGGACCCAAATAAATACAGTGAAAATTATGATAATAGCACGACTGATTGCACCTATCGTACCTTACCATTGTGAGCCAAATACGATGTATTGCACCGCACTTAAATCATGTGATGATTGCTTTCATTAATGGAGTTTTTGTACCCTCCACCCAGAGGAACATGAGTCATAGGGAAAACCTGCTAGGAACTTGGAAAAGAAAAAAAAGTCTAAATCCAACTTCTTGGGTGAAAAACGATCACACTTTGTAACTTTTTTTTTCTCTCTTTTTCTAAATCAAAATGATGGTAAATTGGAATTAATTTACATTTGATTAAAAAAATAAAATCGAGAATTTAATCCGGACGATTCATCCAATCATTTGAACAATAAATTATTTACAGAATAAAATTTTGAATTTCTCAATGTTTTTTAATCTAGATCTAGTAATTTTAAATACGATATGAAGACAAGATACACAAATAACATAATAAAAATATATAAATGTGATATGGTTTAAAATTTAGTAAAAATTGTATATAAATTTGATAAAAGTTTAAGAAATATTTTGATTTATTGTGTCCACACGAATTTTTATATAACAATTTTTATGTTTTGCACTATATGAATATATTTTTAATATAACATGAATATGAAATATATAAATGAATTTAAATTACAAATCTACCTTAGTGATCCCAATATAAAATGAAAAATCATGCATGGTTCCTTAACTTACTCAAACTCGATCATTGTTGTCATGAAATTCTAAAGCTTAATTAATTTATTTAATATATATACTTCCATTTCCTTCACGGCTAGAGAACATACAAATCAATTAAAAGGGAATGTTCTTCAATGCAATGTATCTCTTCTGTTGCGTCTAACAATGGTAAATTTATCACCTTTAGTTACTTGTCAGAGCATTAGATAGTCAATGCAATATATATATGGACACACATACTCGCTTCAAGTGCAAGGAAATTGCTATTTCTAAATAACCTTACTTATCCATGTCATATATTCATAGTGTTTTGCAATTAAACATCTTACTAAACCAACATGGCAAAAGTATATATGAGCTAAGATAGGTCATAAAATAAAGAAATTTTTGCAGAACTTGAATATTTTTTTTGGTTATATGTTCTCAGATTTTTTCTAGATCTAGTTTCCATCAAAATATTCTTGAATTTTGTTTACACTCAATTTTCATCAAAACAATCTTAAAAAACGTAATTTCTCGTATTAATTTTTTTTGCAAAAAAAAAAGAGTAATTGAAGTTGTCTCGTCTCCAAAGGTAAGTCGTCAACTTATTATTGAAATTTATGAATCTAATAATTTTAACCTGTGAATTTTTTATACTTACAGATCATATATCAAAAAGGACTGTACAGATTGAATTTAAATTTTTTTTATATAATATTCAAACTTTAACTACTTACTTCAATTTTTATAAATATTTTCTCGTATCAATTTGATATACATATAATTTTACCCAAGTCCGATGATAGAAATTGAACATGTGACCTTAAAAAGATGTTGCTGTCTTTTCTTTTTGAATCTCTAGCTGTCCAAAATTGATTTCTAAAAAGCAACAATACCAAAAAGCTAGCTAGTTGATGAGAATGTTGACTTCTTTCTGTTTTCTCCTTTTAAATAAACTCACTTTGAGATTCTTACTCCCTTTTAGAATCTCAATTTATTTATTTATTGATTCAATTCTATATGTAATTGCGTAGCATATGGCTTTGATGTGGCGTCAATGGAGGAGCAAAAAGTCCAAAGTTGTGTTTAGATATGCCTTGAACCTTCCATGTTCTCACATTCATCAAAAAGTGGAGTCTAGGACTCAAAGAACACCAATATCCCACTTTCAATTGAATATTTTATTCCTTATTTAATTGGTTAATATCAAAGCATTAAGCTTAGTATAATTATAATATTTTTGTGTTTTCAACCAAGTTGTAGTAAGAGAAATGTGAAACTTAGTTGATCATGTGAATAACAATTATAAAGGTTATGATTTTTTTTAAAATGTCTAATTTAAAGTGGAACATGTGATTTTTGTGAGTGATAAAATCATGTGCTTTTTTTTTATTAAGTGTGTAAGTACATCAAACAAGCCTAACATGCTTCTACACAATATGAAACATGTTAAACAAATAAAATGCGGAAGCGATAGGATCTAACCTCCAGCCATTGCACTCTGTAACTCTGCTGTTGAAGCAATTGCCGAATCTGACAGTCTACTTTGTGTCGATCACAGACCTTCCAAATCTTCCAAGCACTCAAAACCTCACTAGATGGTGTTTGTATGTTTTTTAGGTTAACGTACTTGGGGACCGGAAGAAGCCCTCCTTAAATAGTAATGAGAGCGTGCTAATTATGGCAATAAAATCACGTTTTAACCATCATAAAATCGTGTTTTAATAGCCAAATATTGAGTTGAGATTCACCGTGAAATTATGGACCATATCCGGAATTGGTCAACCAAATATTTATTTCCATAAATGAGGAGATATACTAACATTCTCCCACTTGGTCCATATATTTCACTTATAGAAGAAACAAATCACATGAATCATGGCGACAGTTCCTCAAGTGGCGAGTAATTATCTTCCATGTATTACTATGTAAAATGTTTCTAAATCAACCCATTTTTACTTAATGAATAAACCTTATGTTTATTCTCGGTCCAAACAACAAGGATATTTCTCAAATAAAACTTTAGTGTATACAAATCAAAATGAGAAACATCATATTATTAATAAGAGTTTCAATTACAATCAAAATGTGGGACCAAGTCCCATTCTCTCTACATGATCCTTAAATTTAAACGGTGGCATGCCCTTAGTCAAAGGATCAGCTAACATCAATTCAGTGCTAACGTGTTCAATGACCACTTTTATCTCTAACACGTTCTCTAATGGCTAAGTACTTAATGTCGATATGCTTACTTCGACTTCCACTCTTATTGTTCTTAGCCATGAATACCGCAGCTGAATTGTCACAATATATCCTCAATGGCAATGGCTAGATATGGAGTCAACAACTCTAAGCCCACCAATGAAACTCTTAAGCCATACACCATGTGAGGTAGCCTCAAAACAGGAAACGAACTCGGCCTCCATAGTGGAAGTGGCAGTCAGTGTCTGCTTAGCACTCTTCCATGAAACAGCTCCACCGGCAAGCATGAAGATGTAACCGGATGTTGATTCCGGGTATCAACACAGCCAGCAAAGTCTGAGTCTGAGTAGCCAATCACCTCCAACTCATCAGTCCGTCTATACATAAGCATGTAATCCTTAGTGCCTTGAAAATATCTAAGCACCTTCTTCGCAGCTCTCCAGTGGTCCATCCCCGGGTCACTTTGGTATCTACCCAACACTCCCACAGCAAAAGCAATATCAGCCTGGTACAGACCTGTGCATACATAATGCTTCCAACAGCTGAGGCATATGGAATGTTCTTCATCTGTTCCCGCTCAAGATCATTTTTCGGGCACTGGCTCAAATTGAACCTGTCACCCTTCACAATGGGAGCTGGGCTTGTGAACAATCTTTCATTCTGAATCTTTCCAAACTTTATTGATATAGGCTTCTTGTGACAGACCTAATATACCTCTATGTCTGTCTCTATGGATCTTAATGCCAATGACATAAGATGCATCGCCCATATCCTTCATATCAAAGTTCTCAGAAAGAAATTGTTTCACCTCACGTAGCATCCCCTTATCATTGGTTGCAAGCAGAATATCATCCACATATAGCACAAGGAAACAAATCTTGCTCCCACTGACCTTCTGGTATATGCATTGATCCATGATGTTCTCAACGAAACCAAATGAAGAGATGACTTCATGGAATTTTAGATACCATTGGCGGGAAGCTTGTTTCAACCCATATATGGATTTCTTGAGCTTACAGACCAAATGCTCACCATTACTAGAGGAAAAACCTTCAGGTTGTTTCATGTAAACCCCTTCCTCTAGATCACCATTGAGAAATGCCGTTTTCACATCCATTTGTTGCAACTCTAAGTCAAAATGTGCAACAAGCGCCATTATGATGCGAAGAGAATCTTTCTTAGATACAGGAGAGAAGGTCTCCTTGTAATCGATTCCCTCCTTTTGAGTGAATCCTTTGGCTACGAGTCTTGCCTTATAACGTTCAATGTTGCCTAATGAGTCAGTTTTGGTCTTAAAGACCCATTTACAGCCTATAGCCCTGGCCCCATTAGGCAACTCGACAAGATCCCATACTCCATTAGATGCCATCGAATCCATCTCATCCTTCATAGCATCGAACCAAAGTTTTGATTCTTTGCTGTTCATGGCTTGTGAAAACGTCTCTGGATCATTAACGGGCCCAATATTGAAATCATACTCTTGTAGATACACAATATAATCGCTAGGAATAGCTGTTTTCCTTTCCCTAGTAGACCTTCTTAATGTTGGTTCAACATTCTCCGAAGGATCATGTTGTTCAACTGGTTGCTCACTCAATTCTGGTGTATCCATAGGAGCCTCGTCTACTGGTAAGTTATCAACTACTTGTGGATCTTCAACGATTGGTTGTTCAATGTCCAGTTGTACTGAAGGGACATTGTTCATGATAACCAATCCTTGACTCGAGGTAGAGGGTTGATCTCTCACAGAAACTAGGTCTTGAGATTGATCGCTCCCACTAACTAAGTCATTTTCAAGAAACTTGGCGTTCCTTGATTCCACAAATCTAGTGCTATGAGATGGACAATAGAATCTGTAGCCTTTGGACCGTTCGGCATATCCAATGAAATACCCACTTATGGTCCTAGGATCCAGTTTCTTTTCCTGTGGGTTGTAAACTCTTATCTCAGAAGGGCATCCCCAAACGCGCATATGACGCAAACTCGGTTTCCAACCTTTGAATAATTCAAAAGGCGTCTTTGGAACAGCCTTGGTTGGAACCCGGTTCAATATATACGCTGCCGTTTTAAGAGCTTCAATCCACAAGGACTTAGGCAACTTCGAGTTGCTAAGCATACTACGCACCATTTCCATCAAAGTTCGGTTCCTTCTTTCTGCAACACCATTCTGATCCGGTGAACCAGGCATGGTATATTGGGCAACAATCCCATTTTCTTGAAGGAACTTCGCAAATGGTCCAGGTGCTTGTCCATCTTCAGTGTATCTACCGTAATACTTCCCACCTCTATCAGTTCTTACTATCTTTATGGGTTTTCCACATTGTTTCTCTACTTCAGCCTTAAAGATTTTAAAGGCATCTAATGCTTCGCTCTTGTTATGAAGCATGTAGAGATACATAAACCTCGAGTAATCATCAATAAAGGTGATGAAGTATTTCTGACCATATGCATCAATGTCTGGACAACATATGTCAGAATGTATGATCTCTAATATGGTTGAACTCCTATTGGCACCTTTCTTAGACTCGTTGGTTTGCTTACCCTTAATGCAATCCACACAAGTGTCGAAATCAGTAAAATCGAGAGTACTAAGTATTCCGTCATTTACCAATCTCTTAATTCTATTTATGGAGATATGACCTAATCTCCGGTGCCATAACGTAGAGGAGTCCTCATTCATAACACATCTTTTAGTACCAGTTTGAACATGCAAGGCGTTATGAGCAGTGTCATTTTGCAAATCAATAGAGAAAAGACCATCACATAAGGTACCATTCCCAACAATATCACACTTAAAATATATCAATACTGATTTATTTGAAAATTGAAAGGAATATCCATAAGGTACCAGCCTAGAAACAGAGATTAAATTTCTCGAAAAACTAGGAATATAAAAGGTCTTTTCCAATTGCAAAACAAAACCACTCCTAAGAACTAAAGTGCATGTTCCAACGCCTTCAACACGCGAGCGCATCTTGTTTCCTGAATAGATGCTCTCCTCATTTCCCACTGGCTTCCTTAGGTTTGTCATACCCTGTAAGGAAGTCGAAATGTGAATTGTAGATCCAGAATCAATCCACCATGTGTTATGATTAACCTCAACCATATTTGATTCAAAACAAACATATGAGAGTGGATTACCTTTCTTAACGAGCCACTGCTGAAGCTTGGCACAGTCCTTCTTCATGTGTCCCTTCTTTTTACAGAAGAAACACTTGGACTCTTTCTTAATATCAGCTTGGGCAGGGATTTTACCTTTTCCCTTGTTCTTGGCTCGATCCTTGGTCTTTCCTTGGCTTGCAAAAAATGCACTCTCACCCGATTCCATAAGCAGTCTTCCCTCCTCTTGAACACACATGGTCATCAATTCATTGATGGTCCACTTATCCTTATGTGTGTTATAGGATATCTTGAATGGTCCGTACTGCTTTGGTAGAGTGTTCAATATGTAGTGCACAAGAAAAGACTCAGACATCTCCACCTCTAGCTTCTTGAGTTGGGCCGCTATATCTCTTATGGTCATTATGTGCTCACGCACTCCTTTGACACTGGTGAGCCTCATCGATGAGAACTTCATTATCAGGGTGCTGGCCAACGCTTTGTCTGAAGTGACAAATTGATCATCTATGGCCTTCAGTAAGGTCCTAACGTTGGTATGCTGTTCGACTGAACCACGTATCCCAGCAGATATCTTTGTCTTAATATACATGACACTAAGGCGATTGGATCGCTCCCAACGTTCATGTAAAGCTACTTGAGCAGGAGTGCTGGTCTCAGTCAATACGGGCTCGTCTTTCCTTATAGCATAGTCTATATCCATGCACCCTAATTGGAGGAGAACTCTCTCCTTCCAAACCTTATAGTTCTCTCAATCTAGTTTGGGAACTTCTAGGTAAATATTAGTTCGAGGAAACATTGCTTAAAGAAAAACACATGCTTATGTATCTAGAATTTTGAGGCAAACTTAATTATGTCTACCAATGTAAACATATTTTATTAATGAATCTCAGACATAAAACTTGCCTGTGGGCTAAAGTTCTAATTCTAATAGATTCATTTCATAATGATAAAACTATCAAATTATATCATTTCCTAATTCCTGTGGGTAAATTAAGAAACTAATTTGATATTTTATCCTAATTAGTTATAAAATTATAATAAAAATTCCTGTGGGATAAAATTTACTATAACCTTATAACTAATCACAATTTATGTCTAATATCATTATGTGATTTTACAAAATAATTTTACTTAATTAAGGTTGCTGTGGCTAAGCCCTAATTAAATAAACTATAAATCACTTAGACATATTGGTAAAATTCTAAGCTTATTCATATTTTAAAAATTGCAATTAACACAAGGCAATTTTAATTCCAAATAATATGAATAACTTAGCTACATGTGCTTTTAGTATAAAAATAACAAAATTATACATATTAAAAATAAGCACATATGCACATTCAAAATCAAATTTTCATAATTTAATCATAATTTTATGATAATTTTCACAAAATTATTCAATTTAAATTATAGCATTAATAAAAATTCCAAATTTATGAAAAATCCTCATAAAATCCAAATAATGAGAAGTTTTCATAATTATATTAATTTTGTGAAAATAATCTAATTATTCATAAAATTATGAAAATTACAGAATTGAAAATCTGATATAAAACTATCAAAAATATAATTATTTGGCCTAAATTAAATAATTTAAATTTACTTAAATTAAATAAATCCTTAATGTCTAAAATAAACCAAATGACCCTTTTATTTAATCTATATAGCCCAAATAATCAACCAAAAAGGCTCAAAATAAATGGCCCAAAATTAATAAAAGAAAACCCAAATAGTAGCCCAAAACCGGATGGCCCAAGGTTTCTTCCTCTTTTTTTTTTTTTTGCCGCTGCATTGCAAAGTGCAGCAGGGCGCGGGCGCGTGCGTCACACGCGCCCGCATTACTCCATCGGGCGCGTGGTTCTCACGCGCCCGTATAACAACAATATTATCGGGCGCGTGGATCTCACGCGCCCGCAATATTAACAGCATCGGGCGCGTGGATCTCACGCGCCCGATTCCCACTCTTCCTTCTTCGCCCGAACGGGCCTTTTTGCAGAAATTTGGGTCTTTTCGACCCGACCCGGCACGAAACCCTTCAAACAGTCTCGTTTTTCATGTATTTTTCATCCCTAGAGCTTTATAACAATAGATCTAAAGTATTTGAACCAAAATCACATGAAAACAGAATGAGTTTTATGAAATCCAAGACTTAAAGTTTCAAAATATGGGTTTTTATGGCTTTTTTCTACAGATCTCTAGCAAGACAGAGGTTAAACTACGGCTCTGATGCCAAATGTAAGTACATCAAACAAGCCTAACATGCTTCTACACAATATGAAACATGTTAAACAAATAAAATGCGGAAGCGATAGGATCTAACCTCCAGCCATTGCACTCTGTAACTCTGCTGTTGAAGCAATTGCCGAATCTGACAGTCTACTTTGTGTCGATCACAGACCTTCCAAATCTTCCAAGCACTCAAAACCTCACTAGATGGTGTTTGTATGTTTTTTTAGGTTAACGTACTTGGGGACCGGAAGAAGCCCTCCTTAAATAGTAATGAGAGCGTGCTAATTATGGCAATAAAATCACGTTTTAACCATCATAAAATCGTGTTTTAATAGCCAAATATTGAGTTGAGATTCACCGTGAAATTATGGACCATATCCGGAATTGGTCAACCAAATATTTATTTCCATAAATGAGGAGATATACTAACAAAGTGATGATAAAATCATGTGATTTGAGATTTTTTTTTAATGGAGGTCTTCAGTTTGGGAGAAGATGGAATTTAGGCATTGATATTCAAATTTAAAATTTGCAAAATTTTTATATTTTCTACATAAAAAAAGTCATAACTTGAGGATAGAAAAATGAGATGTAAATGTTGAAATTTGAATTTCAAATCTATTGAAAGTTATATCTTAAAGAGATTATATGAACTAATTAAATTAAGTCTAAAGTTAAAAGTGATTGTTCGAATAATATTCAAAATCGAGATATTTTTCACTTAGTGGGTTTTATCCACCAACCCAACAACTTTATTCTTCCTCCAATCTTTTTGAAGTCTCATAATCATGGAAAAAATCATGCTAAACAACCCAATTTTGTAGAAAATTCAACAAAATTACACACACGAGCACTAACAAGGATAAGGATTTTTTAGTCAAGAACCGTGTGGCCTTAAGTTTGGAGCTTGCATTTTGGGAAGCCTAAGTCAACCTACTTTCATTCTACAAAGAGCACAGCAAAAAAACAAGAGAAGCAAGCTAAGCAAGAGAAATGCAGAGAAAACTCGTAAGCTCTATATTACTGAAAAACTCTGAAAAAATGAGATACAAATTAGGGTGAGGAGGTCCTCTCTTTATAGTGGAGTCCTCGTACATAGCTAGACTCTTCCAAACCTATCTTCAAAGATTTAAATATGACTATATTTATAAGAATTTAAATCCCTACGAACTCTCTAATCCTAGAGACTCTAAAATCTTGGTTGTCAAAGACTTTGATTGGATCCAGGATCTCTATGAGCAGCATCAGAAATGGGGTGCACGAGACATACCGTGTGAACAGGTTTAAGTTTATGCAATGTCTACTGGGACACTTGCTTTTTTTAAAGACAAAATTCGAGCACAAGTTGTATAGCAATGTGTGTGTTTGCTGTGGTTTGCCGATATTGACCTTTCTTTCTTTCTTTTTTTTTTTTTGTGTGTTTTTTGACGGCTTATCCTTGCCCCACATGGATGCCAATTTTCCATAGCTTATTGCTTAATGTTTGTACGAGAAAAGCAATAGTGATTATTATATTGGAAATCACTGAATCAAATGTTGGAATGTTTTTATAAAATAATTTTATGAAATGCAAATTGAACATTTTACTATGATATATTGGAAATCATTGAATCAAATGTTGGAATGTTTTTATAAAATAATTTTATGAAATGCAAATTGAACATTTTACTATGATAAATGGAAGTCTTGAATATTAAATTTTAATATTCTTTACAATATATTGATTGTTGATCAAATTCATATAGTGTGTGTGCGCGCGCGCGCGCGTGTGTGTATATATATATATATATATATATGAGGAGGGATCCAGTTACACATGTGTAAAACAAATTTGTTTTACACAGTTTTATATCTTCATATAGGATTAATATTTTTGCAAACCAACCGTTGGATTTAACAAGCTACTCATATTTATTATGTATGTAAATTTTTGAATCAATCTACTATTTCTATCATTTTAATCGAGAAAAGTATTTTTTTCAATATATCAACGGTTGAAATTTTATTTTATGAAATAAATAGTTTGACGTATTCGATTAATTTGAAATTTGGCATGCATGATCTATGTGAATAGAACATAAAATTCAACGGTCGGATTACAAAATTATAGATCATATAAAAAGATATGAAAGTATGTAAAACTAAATTTGTTTTATATATATATATATAATACAATTAGATATATCTCAAAATTTTATAGTTGTTTCATTAAAATAATTTTGAAAATGTTAGATCTAACATGAAAACTATACAAATAAAGGTATAAAAGTAATACGTACTAAAATTTGGAAAAAAATATTGTATATGAATATGAACTAAAAAGAAGTTTTGTATTTGATATGTTGATATGAATTTTGACATGAAATTTTCATATGTTATATAACATGAACATGAATTATATACACAAGTTACCGGATCCGATAAAATCCAAAACTTGATCAAGCTAGCTGAACATGCCAAGTCAGTCGGCAAATTGGCACATAGAATTCTAATACCCTAAGGAAAGTCTTTGAAACTTCTAAATTGTGTACCAAAATTCAACTAAATGAATCCAATAACCTTGTATAGGATATCAGATATCAGATATCTTGGGTATAATTAGCTGTAATCTTGTAATCGCTGATGATTAGCATTGCTACAAGCCACAATGCAGATAAAAGAATTAGACGAAAAATTACTGTATGGAACGATTATTTCATGTCATAATCTGATAATTGTAAAAGTAATTTGCACCCTAAATGTTCGGTCCAATTATTTTCAAGCAAAGTTGTCCGAAAGATGGAAAATATTGTTCAATTGTCAATGGTAGGGTCCGTCGAATAGAGTCATGGCTGTTGGAAGATTGTGTTTGGATTTGTGCTGACGATGTTAACAGTCTGGAATTCCGTTTCCAGAGAAATTATTTTCTCGATTCATCAGCAATGTAATGCAAGAGAAATTTTCAAAGAGAAAAGGGAGTTGTTGTATCTATATGTTGAATTCGAATTCGCTCGTTAAGTATTAACATAAAATTATATAGTTATATTACAGATCAATATTAAGTTTTGTTATTGTAATTAAATTTAATCGTTGTTGGAAGTTGCAATCTGAGTTAAAAAAAAAAAAGAAAAATTATGAGTACTGAGATTTGTATTTCAAATTTATTAAAAATCAGTTTTCAAAAAAAATTGCATGAATCAATTGAGTTTAAATTCTAAGTTCTTTCTCTTCTTTTCTTTCATATTCATTTCAATATTAGATTAATTAGCTTGATCTGACTTTAAGTATTAACTCAGATAATTATAATTTATAACTTCATCTCTAAACTATGAACGCTATACAAATATTAAATTTGAGTCTTTAACGCCTATATTCACTCCTTAAATCATAAGCCTTCATTGTAAAATAAATAAATAAATAAATAAATATTTGGCTGAATTTATGGAGATTTGATATGCTTCATTTTCAAGATGGAAAGATTATGATAAATGTAACTTGATGCCAAGGAAATATCTCCATCATTTTCAAACGAATGTAGACAAGATTGCACATAATCCAATTTAAAGGATTACAATTTGCTTGGAAACTTCATGAAGTTCGTGGTCATATATATATATATATATATATATATATATATATATATATATATATATATATATATGTGTGTGTGTATATGCAGACACAATTAATGCAGCCAGTTTTGTTTGTTGAGTATTCTTTAGAGAATTTGAAGCATTAATATTTCACATTTGTACTTACTCTGTAAAAAAATAAGAAATATTGTCACAAGTTCCCTCGATAACCAAGCTACCTTCAATTAAGTAACAGCGTTCAACATTCCTAAGAGTAGATATTATAATTTTAAATATGACATAATGATACGATACGAATAAAAAATATGAAAATAAGACGGATTAAAATTTGATAAAAATTATATATATACATATAAATATAGTAAAAGTTAAAAAAAATTGCATTTAATGTGTCAACATGAATTTTAATATAAATTTTTTATATTTTACATAATACAAATATATTTATATATAACATAAATATGAATTACATTTACAAAATGTAAAATGTATCTAAAAATGTGATTTTGCCCGTTGAGCTTTGTGTAGATGACTTGCTATCTAATATCTATCATCTGTGAGCCCATATAGCCATCTCAATTAGACTTGGCAATTCTTGTTTTTAATTCGTTTTTGTGTGATGTAAAATTGTTTGTTCGTGTCGTGTAAAACACGAAAATTTCGTATTAAAATTCATGTTGATACGAAAAATATAAAATCTTATTTTTAGCTTATTTTTAGCTTTTACAATATTGATATATAATTTTTACTTAATTTTAATATGTGGTACATTATGTCTTATATTCGTATCGTTTTCGTGTCGTGTCATCATGTCGTGTCTATGATTACCAAGTCTAATCTCAATGATAAAATTATAGATGGTTTGGCCTCTCAAAAGCTAAAGCTCCGGGGAAAGAGCATCAATGTTGGGTCAAGTAGAAAATATAACCCAAGGCTTGCTTTGGTTTTGATTAATGGGCAAATGGCCAATCTCATAGCTATCCAAATTGAGCTTTTAGTTGGCGGTTTTAAGTATAGTGTAAACGAATCAAATTGTTCATGAATAACATGTGCAATTCCATGATTACTCAATTTTAACTCATTTATTTTCGAATCGGGACTGAGCTACAAGTTCAAAGTTCATCACATTAGCTAATTCTACCAAACTCAAGAAAGAAGAGGGCAGAAGATACACATAAAGCAAACTAATACTTCACGTTTACAGTGAAACATGAAAAGTTTATTGCAGACATAGTTTTCTTATCTAACAAGAAACTAGACATATCGAACAGGCAGCAGCCAGCAAGTTACAGATCTTGGTAATGTTTCTTCTATGTCAGTAAGTTTCCTTTTGGATAGATTCAGGTGGGTGGCCTTCAGATCATTTCAGGACCCAACCCTTCCTGCCAGAGACAATCACTCAAGCCATTAAGACCATGGCAGGATTGACACTGATAGTAGTCTGGTTCTGCCTCAGCCTGCTACCTGGGGTTCTCACACTCAGACCAGAACCTCCAAAACAGAAGTACTGACTTTTTATCCCCTTTTTCATGGACCCTTGCTTCTCAGTTGTTTTTGGTTTTTCATCTTCAAGAGTTGGTTTGGAACAGGATGTTCCAGCAGCATCACTGTCAATGAAAACTCCTTTTTGCTTATCCCATGAGGTTGGAGAAGAAAGGGATGACTTCGAGAATGAACTCGAACACGATCTTCCAGGAATTGTTAACTGTGGCATGGCTTGCATAACTCCATGCATGATTCCTGAAGCAAGTTTCTTCTTCGCTATTGGACTGGATTGATTACTCCTCACAGACAGTGTCCTCTTGTTGTTAGGAAGTGATGAGAGCTTTGAAAATCTCTCTCTGAGTGGGATTGGAGTGTCTTCCAAGCAACCCTCATTTGTTGATTTCTTCAATCTCTTAGGATTTTTCTGCTTCAGCCTAGGCCAATGGAGAACACTCTTCAATCGCTGCGCAGCATTGTTCATAGAACCTGGTTTTTTATCACCTGATGACTTCCTGCATTCATCAGCTGAGTCGAAATCCGTTGAGGATGAACGACTCCTTCCTCCACTACCAAGATCACTAGCATCCGATGTTGTCTCAACGCCTGTAGACAAGAAGATTTCGGTGTCGGATATCCTGAAAGAAGTTCCAGGACTGCTTCCATGGCCTTGCATCTTTATGTGTGAAGCAATTGCTCTTCTTGTAGTGTAATCCTGACAACTAAACATTCCACCTGCTGAAATGAGGTGTCTGATAAGTATGTCTGATGAAGCAGATTGAGGCCTTTGTCTGAGAAGATCAAGTGGTGTCATTCCATTGGCATCACGGATGTTCACATCGATTGATTGTGCAGACATCAGGAGTTCAACAAGGTCAGTGTGAACATTCCCAATGATGGCCAAGTGAAGAGCAGTCATTCCACCATCGTTTTTAGCATTAACGATGTCTTCCATGTTGAAGTTTCTTGCATTTACAAGTTGCTTCATAAGATTAATCTGTCGATCCACTCTTCGAAAAGCAGGCGTTTGGAAACCGGACACTGCCAGATGGAGAAATGTTTCTCCAGCCTTGTTTCTTACGGAGACCAAAGAGGGAGACGCAAGGATCAAAGCATCAACAACTGCTGCCTGGCCCCTGTAAGCAGCAATATGCAATGCTGTGTTGCCTTGATCATCTACGGTGTCAATGATATCAAACGATGCAACAAGATTTTTAACTACCTACAGAAATGAAATACTGCTTGCATTAGTAAAGTAAAAGAATCTGTCACAAACACGATTTACACGATACAAATATGATCTTATATGACACAAACACGAACTATATACACAAATTGTTGGATCTGTTAAAATTCAAAAGTTGATCTAGCTAGCTTAACATGCCGAGTAAGTTGGCTAATTGGCATACAGAATTCAAACACCCCAAGGAAAGTCTTTCTCTAATTCCAGTGCTGAGCAAGTGTATGATTAAGAATACATCAATGGAAACTTTAAAGAAGCAATTTTTCGAACAAATCAACAAGAATATCATCAGAAGAGCAACATTAAAGAAGTCAAATCTTAAGTACTAGCATAGAATAGTTAGGAACCTAACCTCAACCCGGCCTCTGCCAGCAGCAGCATGCAATACAGTTGAGCCACGCTTATCTCTATAAGCCAAAACATCTGTGCAGTCACTGAGAAGCTCCTTCAAAACCTTCAAATTTCCTCCTCTAGCAGCTGCATGAACAGCTCTGTTTGTTATCTCTCGCTTATAAACAGGAGGAATGTCGCCAATGAGCTCCTCAAATCCTTCACCTTTGGCTGTCAGAAACCTTGGTGACACTGCAAAGTCATAGATAAGCCTGAAAACCTCAGAGTTTTTACCTCTGGCAGCAGCATAAAGAATATCAGTCACACCATACTCTCCTTCTCCAAAAACAAGTAGAGGGTTTCTTTCGAGGAGTTCTTGAACGAAACCCAAGTCTCCAGCAGAGGCAGCAGTGTAGATAAGCCATCCGCCGTAGCCAGCTCTGATTAGGGAATTCTTTGCTTTCTTTGATTCACATTCAACAAAAAGCTTCCTGGCAACTTGAGAACGACACTTGGCAACATCATCAAACTGTTCTTCATCATCCCAGACGGTCTCTAGGCGGCGGATCCTCCTCAAAGAGGTGAGCTTGATGAGGTGATTGCCGTCTATCCGAAGAAGCTCCCGGACCAAGTCATAGTGGCCATTAGCTGCAGCCCAATCTATGGGAGATGCATACCACCACTGGTCTCCTGTGCTTTCCCAGCGAAGAGGGAAATATGTGGGAGGCATTGTGGAGAGGAATAGCTATACAGACTGATGAAAGTTTAACTACAAAGAAGGACAAATTCTAAAGGAAGTTAATATTTAGACCCTCTTTGGAGACAACTCAATCCAGCACAACAAGAGAATTTACAACAGCTATGTATTAGCTATGCACAAGCTATATGCATCTGAAACTCCAGATAACTAGCAAAGGCAATTCAATTTTGAAGATCAGGCAAACCCTGTGCATAAGGTTTCTATTGTAGGGTATGGAAAAGGTTAAATGTATGCAACTTTCTCGAAAAGTTCTTTCTGTAACTTGTAATTTCTAAATCATAAAAAAATAATTTTTACTATTGCACCAAAAGTCACCCGAAAAATTTAAGTCTAAATATCTTGCATCTCAAGAGGTAGCTAGGATGAAGAAAACAAGAAAAAGTACCTTTCCTTAGTAGAAACATGAGCAAGGCCCGACTGAAATCAATGCAATAAAGCAAGAACAAGTAGAGCTCCAAGTAAGAAAGGTTCAACTAACAACAATTATGAAAGTAAAGCTTAATGAAATGAAGGCAAAATTACATGGAAAGCTTAATGAAATGAAGGCAAAATCACATGGGAAAAAATAAAGAGAAGTGTGAAAGCCTACCCAGAAATACCCAGAGGAGATTAACTCTTATTAATTCAAGCAGTTGAACTTCCTGCATCAAAAACCATTAGAACACCCTGAAAAGAGAAAGAAGTAGAAGAAAGCATGTGAAGAGAATAAATTCTTTCTTTCTAGTTTTGATGATAAATAATATCAACTAGATGACATGAGAAAGGAGATAGCAATCATCACTATCAGAAAAGGTGAAGACAGAAAAGATGGCATGCTCACCAAGAAAGAGTTAATTGGAATAAAATAGTTACAAGGCCATAATCAAACTGTTCCAAGAAGATAATACGGAAAAAATCATACTTGGCTTCAACAGATTCTCGGGGCATCAAAGTGGAGACCAAAAAGTAAAAAAATCAGATTAAAAAAGTACTAAAATTAGGTAAGATTCCTTTTTAACTGTGTTGTTAATGATGGTGATACATGGGGGTGGAAAAGAAACCATGTGAGGTTTTATTGCTTTTTGCTTTAAGGGTTGATTTTATTTCTTACTGTGAATAGAGATGTTGAGTTAATTATGGAGGAGGCTAGTAATTATGCTTACTTTAATCTAGATTTAGAGCAGTTTAAAAGGGATGATGGTCTTCAACTGTTTAATGATCTCTTTAATTGATGGTTGGATTTGGTGTTTTGATAGTTAATTAGTTAAGCTTTCACAACACGGGGCTAAAGTGATAGTTTAAGCTCCAAATATGAGAAAAGCTAAAATAATTTTATAATTGGTATTTCAATACGAAATTTTCGTGTTTTACATTAACGGAAAACGTCATCTGTATCAAAATGTCTTTTATAGTCAGGTAGTCCCTACCAATATTTTAGTGCTCTCTTCTTGTATGATAATGACAGTTGAGTTGATTAACTTCAGGAACTTAATTCTAATTTCCAATCCAACATCTTGAAAAACTTGGAGCATATTTCAAGAATGTCATAGCTGATATCAACATGATTCATTCCTTATTAGTAACTTTTTTATATTGTTTTTTATATTAAAGAGAAAATGAGACTGTATTTTCCCGGATCTGTTAACGGAAGAATTTCCGGTGTTGAAGCTTTCAGCTTCATATAAAACTTCGTCAAGTCAGAAATGTTTCATCACAAGAATGGAAGACTTCAAAAATATCACCTTCTGACCCTAAATCTTTGATTTCATCAACATCCACCAGCCTTCTGTGTTAAATGTAGCCATGTCATAGTCTTGATGAGTTAACACTGCCTCAACCCTATGCAAGGACCATAGCAGAAAAGCTTGGAACACTTAATAAACAGCTCCATCTACCATTTCATTGTTATTGATTGATAGGAGACTGTTCATAACAATTTGTTGAAAGTCCATGTTAATTTACAGAAAAACCCCGTTACAAGTAAATGCTGAGTTACTAGCATGCTTGGAACATCATGCAAGATCAAACTCATGATTGTAGCTTGCAACTATGATGTTTGTATTTTTCAGTTGCTCCTTATGCTCATGTCAAACACATGGCATGTGCTAGGTTTCTGGAGCATGTAGGAAAGCAAAGCAAAGCCAATGCAATGTACAAAAGAAAAAAGCTGATTACTACATAAAAATACCCAATCTTCAATGGGAAGTCCAGAAGGAGACTTGGGTCAATTTGTAACTTGATTAAGTTTGGACTTTGCTATGCTAACAACCAAGGCCTAGTGTAACAGTTGTTACCCTTTCGGAATTAATCTAAGATTTGATTTCTCTTCCCTGTTTACCTCCCCAAAAATGGTTTGGACTATGCTTGGGAGGATAACAAATGAGATTTGGTGAGCTGTGCTATCTGGACTCTTTGGTAACCCCAAATCCAACCACTCATAAACTTGGATTACACAGCTCTAAAAGCAGAGAAAGGCCATGTGAGAAGCAGCTTTAACTTCTTTTATGACTAGTAAGTACTAACACATTCAAAAAGGCTGAAATTAGAGGGTGGGTTTCCTGCATGCTTTATCAACAATAATGCATGTGATGTCAGCTTTCAGTCCCCTGCTTTGTATCATTTTCTTGCCTCCCACCCTTTTTCTTTTCTTAAATTGTGTTCTTACCGGTCACTCTCACCTTTAATGGAAGTTATGAAGCTTATCTTTACATGCGCAGAAAACATACCAGTCGGTCTCAGTCTCTTATGTATTAGTGCACTAAGGGCTAGATTGTAAGGTATGCCACTACTCGCCTCATGCCTAAACAAAATTCAACAGGATACTTGGGCCACCCTACTCACAGAAACATGAAGAGAAAATCAGAAGAATGTAATTATAAATTTTTATAGACTCCAGTGAAAAGTACTTGGAAAAGTTGAAAATTTAAGGTTTAATTGTCAGTGAAACAACTCATTTATGGATAAGAGTTTAGTGTAACGAGGGCATGGAGGAGAAAAGAAGGGTAAGTTAAAACATCAGGGTGACATATGAAAACTAAACCAAGTTAATAAAAAAAAAAGCTATTCAATGCATAAAGCTTCCATTGTGGGGGGTTTGAAGAGGATCATTATACATAATCTTTTCTCTCATTAACAGAATAACTATTTCTGCTTAAACTTGTCAGTTCCAAATCACAAAAAAGCAACCTTTACCATTGTACCAATGCTCCGCTCTAAAACTAAACCAAGTTATCTGCACAAATTCTTTTTCGATTCATGCAATGGGAACCACAAGCCTATTCAAGGGAACAGATGGACCATCAAAGTCCATGACATAGGGAAAGAAAAAGGAAAAAATCATATACTTCTCACAGTGAATCTCCAAAAGAAGGGTAGACTCTGAACCCCACCATTGTTATGTGGGTGTGGGGGGCTAGGAGAACTGGCTTCCACTTAAAAAGTTACAATGGCGATATCAAGGACTTGGGGCCCAAGTGAGTGATGTAATGAACATTTCAATTGCATGCGGTAAGAATCCGCACATGATAAATGTCATTTAGTAGAGGGGAGAGAGGAATGCAACAACCAATTGATTCCAGTGTTTGCCGTTTATCCTTGAGATGTAAGAAATGCATATCGTAGAGAGAAGATCTTGTTTGAATTAAGGGTTGAAATTGAAACTATATTTGATCTTTTCGTACTATGATAACATTATCTTATCTCCATTATCTTGATAGAAAGGTGAAACACAATGGTCTCTATGAAAACTTTCCCTTTTATTTTTAAGTCATTTCATGGTAGAGTTCTGTAAAAAGCAGCTATTCAACAATTCTTCATCATTGGATATTAATAGATTATCACTTCTCATAAACAGCAACCTTAAGTTCTAAAGGAAAGGGAAAATGAAAAACTAAAAAGGAAAGCCAAACAAAGCTGTATTGGGAGAAACAGAGATATGCTTAATTATTGTGCTATGTCTTCATTTCTATTCCATCATGCAAGTCGATCAACAGAGCGAATCCCAGAAGAAAGGATGAATCGTTCTTGACAAAGAAATAATAATGCTTCGTAAAAATTACTTTTATACTACTATCAGTTTTTGGCCTTGACTTAATTGTTTTCTTTTATCCTTGCTCGGTTGTCCAACTTGACAAATCGTTTAAGATCTTCGTATGGGAGTGTTTCAATGTTTTCTCTCCGTAGCTCACTCAGTGCTGGCTGTTTGTCAAGCAGATGCCACAGCCAATCAGGGTACGCAGAATCGGGCATGATCTTTGGATCTGATCCATCCTTGAGTATATTTGCACCAACCACCGTTGTGGACTTGACTTCTTTGCTGAGCATTGATGCTTTTTTTGCATCACTGGCTGCCGCTTTGGAGCCCTTCTTGGCTTTGCCAGCCCCAGCAGCAAATGTTCGATGTCCCAAAGCAACTGCCTCCTTCACCAAAATGACAGGTCTCCATGATCTGCTTTGATTTAATGCCATAGCTTTATTTCTGTAAAATTTAGGTCAATAATTGAAGAAACATCTAAAACAAATATGAAGCATTTATTTATTGATTCATTTTTTATATCGATGAAGCAATAACATTAATAGGCACCAGAAAGATGCAAAACAGACCACAAGACCAATATTCATAAAACTAGAGATCTATAGTGTCTAAGGATGGCAATGGGTATCCTATAAACGGATACTCGATGCTACCGACCCGTTTAAGTAAGATTAAGATAGTATATAATCGGGTTCGAATAGGGTTCGAATAGTGAAATTACTACCCGTCACGGATTCGGGTAGTGACCTTAGGGTACCCGTTACCCGAATCCGATTATAAATAATAATTAATTAATACAATATTTATATTTTTTATATAAATTATTTATTAGCAATGTTTTATTTAATTAAATTAAATCATTATATATTATAATTATGATTTTTAACTTTAATTTATTTTTATGAGTTAAATTAAATTTATTAATATAATGTTTTAATTAAGTTATTCTAAAATTAATTTTAAATTTAAATTTAAAAGTCAAACTTTGACTTAATAAACGAGTAGTTTAACGATTCGAGTAGTTAGCGGGTAGGGTTAGGGCTCGGATAGCATAAATAAAAAATAATCGGGTAGTTAATAAGGTTAGGGTATTATTAAAGTTAATCGGATTCGGGTATCCCAAATTTAGAGGGTACCCGACCCGTTTACATCCCTAGCATCAACAGTAACTTGTACTTCTATCAAATGCTCTGTTGAACCAAAATTAAGAGTTGTAAAACCATTATGTAAGAGCATTTCTATGAGTTTTTGCTCCTGGAAAAAAGCTCTCCTATTCCTTTCCCTCCACAAAAAAGCCAAAAACCAATAGAGAAAATCACTCAATCATAAATCAAATACAGTAATCCACAGATTTGGGGAGTATCTGTTGGATCTCCTTTCTTCTCTTGTGTTAAGATTATGGTAAAAAAAAATTGGATCCTCTAAACAATGAGTTCTGGTGGAGTCTAATCACAGCTACAATGGTTAAAACACTAACAGGATCCAATTTTCACTCCCAACTCTTCACTTTTCCCATAACCAAGTTCGATACATAGCAGACACCTCAGTCTCGGATAGACATGGTACAACTCTTGGACCCTCCAAAATTAAGGAAAAAAATTTGTAAAGGCTGTACCCAGGTTGGATGTAGAAATCTGTCTGCTACATGTAACTGATTTAGAAACATGGATAGGATCCACAGAGGAAACTGCAGCTGTCACTTAAACATTTTGAGTAAAGAAGCTTCTCAAAAAAGTTTGTACGCTAAAATCGGAGGGCCAATGTTCATATTGAGAAAAAAAGATGAAAGACCTCCGGATTAGGCTTAACCTTAGTAGATAAAGACCCAGAGTGCCTGGATACAAATTCCTATTTGCATATGCTGAAGAAGATAAAAACGATATGCAGAAAAGATAACCATGAAATCTCAACTTCCTCATAGTAGAATTTATTCAAGAAATATTACCATTCGCCATTCCAGAGACGAGAAAACATGTAATCTCCCATCCATTTAATCGTTCCAATCCTATCAGAGCTCATGCACAGCATGAAAGAAGCCATATGCAGTGCCCAAGATGATACCATAACATCTATCTTAGAAATACCAAAACCTATATTGATAGAAAAAAGTACAGGGGCAGTCAAAAGTTCACTCAACCAAATTCATTCTAGTGGCAGATGCTTATGAAAATTTTACACGGGCCATTGTATCTTCACCATTCAAGTCCAAACTCCACCCACCATGGAAACAAAATTTAAACTTAAAGCAATTTGCGAGTGTCAAATCAAATATACACTGTTGAACATCCCATCTAAATTATACAAACTTTAAAACATAAATCAAAGAAGCATCCATTCCGCAGAATATCCAACCAATGGGAAAAAAAATAAGAGGGATCAATTGGGTAGCATAAAAAAGAAATGAGCTTATTTTGTTTGATTTCTAGGAAATCAATGGAAAATATGGCAGAGAAAATTTCAGTTCTTTTAACTGAGTTTCAGCTGTCTATCAGTAACTAAACGGTGCAATGTTAAAAGAATAATAAGTTAGAAAGATGTTGCCTTTCCTGAAAACTCTTAAAGTTCAATTCTTGCGCCTCCCTTTTCCGGATTCAAATTTAGGGATTTAGGGTTTCTGAGACAAAGCTGAAACGGGAGGGATTGAAAGTGGAAGAAGAAGAAGAAGAAGTGTTTCTTTGACTGGACTGGAGTGATAATTTGGGCTTGTTTGGGCTCAGGGTGGCTAACCATAAATGTGAAGATGGTCCAGTTTTAATGGGCCTTTGATCCAATACAAGAGTGGACCGCTATGAAAATATGGGCTGATTTGGGTTTGCTATAGCTGAGCCCTTATTCACCCTAAGACTACTCTTAGTAAGATGGAAAGAAATAGGTGACGAAAGAAAATTAGTTAACCAATTGGTTATGTTTCATAACAACTTTTTTATTTTGTAGCTTAACCATTTTATTAATTAATTTTTTTTCTTCACATCTTTCTTTCACTATATCAAGCAAAGCCTAAGTGTGATAAAAAAAAATTTATGTTTGTATCTTATAAAATATTAAATTATTATTTCAAAATTGGTATTCATACATTAAATAACAAAAAAGATTTATGTGCTTTTTTACTTCACTGTATAAAAAATTGTCACTTGCTTTTGTTACATAAAAATTTAAAAATAAAAAAATTTACTTCAACTCCAAATTATAAATTTACAAATTCATTAAGCTTTCATTTACAATTTTACGAATTTGTAAATTGCCTAGCAATAAAAGACAATGACTATTCGAATCTAAATATTTTAGATACAAAATTCAAATTTTGCTTGCACGAGCTCCCGTAATCATAAAATTGTCACATTAAAATAAAAAAAATTATTATTTTATATATCTGATACCCTTTTTTTTTTCAAAGTGTCTTAACTACGTAAACCCTACTAAAAGCTCACTTGCCCATGAAAACCAAGGCTAAAGCCCCAGCAGAAGCGAAAACAAAACGAGAAAAAATGAAAAATGGGAAGCAAGCCAACCAAGCTGCAGTCTCTTTCTTAACCAACCTCGCACGCGCCGCCTTGGGTCTTGGCGCCTCCACTACTGTCCTCAACGCCTCCATGTACACTGTGGACGGTGGTCAAAGAGCGGTAATATTGGACACTAAGGGAAGTATTGGATAAAACGGCCCAAGAAGGAACCCACTTTCTGATCCCATGGCTCCAGGAGCCTTTCATCTATGATATCCGCATTAAGCCTCACACTTTCTCGTCTGTTTCGGGAACTAAGGATCTCCAGATGGTTAATCTCTCCCTTCGAGTTCTTTCTAGACCTAAAGTAATCAACAATCTAGGTAGGCATGGTGTTTTCTGGATGATTTTATGAAATGGGTTAATGAAGGTTTTGGGGTTTGTGTTTTGCTTCTTCATGATATCAATGGAACCAAAGTCAATGAGCTTATCAATGTTTTCATGAATTGTTAAACAACATTGCTTCTGCTTTCATTGTAGTTTTTCTTGTGTAATTATGCTTGATGAATGCACCAATTTAGTTTAAAAGTGAGATGTAATGGTAAAGGTTGATCTTTCAACAGTTTTTTGTCGTTATAAAATGAAAGCTGCATCCATACTACATATGGTTTTGTTCGAATTTTTATAATGTGAGAATTTTGTACGTTAGGTTTGCCCTTTAATGCACGGATTTAGTTTATTCTTTGAAGATTTAATGTTTGATTGGTGGTGTTTTTGCAAAAGGTGGAGAAGCTGCCTGAAATCTATCGGCACCTTGGTTTAGAGTTTGATGAGAAGGTGCTTCCCTCTATTGGCAACGAGGTCTTGAAAGTTGTGGTTGCACAGTTCAACGCCGACCAGCTTCTCACCGAGTGCCCCCAAGTGTCAGCATTGATCCGAAATTCACTGACGGAGCGTGCAAGGGACTTCAACATCGAGCTAGCTGATGTAGCAATCACACATTTGTCGTATGGTGCTGAATTCTCGAGGGCGGTGGAGCAGAAGCAGGTGGCGCAACAGGAGGTGGAGAGGTCGAAGTACATAGTGTCGTATGGTGCTGGATTTTTACATTCTACTTTAAAATCGAATGAGATGAAATACTAATAAAATAATGCCAAGAGTTATACTTTTTTTTTTGTTTTCAGATCTCTTAGATTTTTTTTTTAAGGTTTTTTTTTCTAAATCTCTTAATAATTCTATTATTTCATATGAAATTTTTCTGAAAAAAGAAAAATGCAAAAGAGAAAAGAGATTGTTGAGTGTGTTAGAGTTCTTGAGATTGATGTTATCAATAACCGCTAAATTCTAGTTTTCAATGAAAACAATATGCAACTGGGCCAAAGCCCAAAAGCTAGATTAAATCTCATATGTTTTGTTCGGATGGAGCAGTCCAATGTTGTCTGACAGTTTTGAATTTTGTTTAAAATAATGATGGAATTGATTGTATCGAGATTAAGAGTTAACTTGGATGATGCGATTGGTTTTAAAGAGATTGAAAATAGTGATGACGATGAAATGTTGATGTGTTTGGATGTAATCAAAATAGTAACGATGAGATAAATGTAGTAGAAAAAGAAAATGATTATCAAAAACATTATCCAGAAATAAAATCCATTCTAGTATAGTCAAATTAAATATTGATTATGTATGATTAGAATGATATTTCCTCGTTACATAACTTTCAATTTGTTGTTATGACTAAATGGTGAATGTACAAACAACCTTGGAGGATATGCCTTCGCAAGTTGCTACATCACATAAAGAACATGAACCTACCACCAATGTTTTCAACTCATGATTTATACCAGTTAATGTTCTATCTCATGCCTTCTGAAATCTCATGCTTGCAGTATGAAATCCATGCTCATGAAATGAGGAGGTAACCTAAAATCTGTTGAATAAGATGTTCTGGTAAATGAGGTTCACAAAACATAAAAATCTGTTCAAAGGACTAATGATTTGGGGAAGTACAACATTAGCAGTTAAGGAGGTCTAAACATAACAAATTATATGATTAAATAAAGAAATATATCAAATTTATCAAATCGAATTCGAATATATCATTGCATGACATGCAAACAAAACTCTATTCCGCTAAAATCACCAGGTAAAGCTGAACATTAGTTCACCCTAGGCTACTGTTCCACAGAAAATGATTTCCTATCAGCTTCTCAATCGTATTCTTTAATGCCAGGAGCGGTTACCCTGCATTTCTGTTCAGCAAAGCAAGATTTGCCTTCTTCTGCTGCCTAACGAAGCTGAGGATCCATCCAACGCCAGCTTTCTGAGGAATGGTACTCCCATTTCCGTACATATTTTTGCATTTTTGCTGTACCACAGCCACTGCTATCAAAGAATTCACTAGCAGCAACGAGATCTAGCATTTCTGGTGCTTTCTCTGTTGTATACTTGATAACCTTTGCATTTCTGGTGTTTTCTCTGTTGTATACTCGATAACCTTCTCTGCGACATCGGTACATTCACCAGTCTCTGTCATCTTCAAAAACCTGAAATCTATCAACAACTCAAGAACTGGTACCCCAACTTTTTTTTTTTGCAGAAACTAACTTCTTTACACACATCAATCAAAAAGACTTGCTGTGGAGTAGTGCAGATGATTGCTCCATCTGTTCTGGTAGCCTGAAGGAACTGAAGAATTCAGATGTGCTCACCAGAGGTCCCAGTAGAGGCATTGACAACCAGAAAATCAATCTCTCCCCAGTATTCATCTTTTACGAATTGCTTTATGAGCCTGTTTTTACCTGCCCCTCTCCAAATAACAGCTTCACCAGGGTCGGGGAGTTTGAATCTACTTGAGATTACCGCAATGCTGGACCCAACACAAACAGGAGACCAGCCAAGGCTGCTCTGGTGAATGCTTGACCTTCTAAGCCAAAAACATTTTCTGGAATGCTAGGACTACAAATATCGAAATCCAGTAGACCTGCCTGGAAATCCTTATCTGCTAGTGCAAAAGAGAGGAGGTTGCTGAACAGTAGCCATTCTTTCTGCTATCACAACCAAGTCTGCAGAATGTAATGAACAAAATATTAGTATGTTAGACAATTGAATCATTTGACAGATAACAGGGTCAAGCTGGAGCATGTTTGTGAAGGATGTTAATACTTACAAAGTCAGATATGAATATTTGAGTATTAAAATTTTTTCAACGGATCATTCAGCTAAGCTAGGAGTTGGATCGGAACAGTTGACTATATTAACCTTTTTGCTATAGTTGACTATTGTATAAGACCAGACACAACGGAAAACTAGGACTTATAAAATTCAGTCAAGGAGAACAAAGCTGAAAGCATTATTTTGTCTACAGATCATAAGCAACAAGGAACATTTTTTAGGTGAATTCTCATGGAGTATTGTTCCTCTGATATCAAAACAAAGACAATTGATAGTAGGAGGGAAGAATGGATGGAGAATTACAGCTTCCATCGAATTAGATTACAGCTATCCTTCAGGCTTTGCAACAAGAAGATCCCTTTGAAGAAAAACAGATTTACTCCCAATGCATCAAGGTCTAAGATGCCCTGGTTACTGTAAAGCAGATCCCATCCAGATTCCAAACAAGTCTTCCTCGTTCTGCTAGCCATTATTGCTTCTCCTCATTAATAAGGATTGATTGAATGATTCCTCACATCGACAGTGAAGAACAATGCAAGAACGCAGAACCCATTTCAGCCATAAAGCATTCTGAACACCTGCTCCATGTCCTCCGATCAAAAACCAACCCATTTTAAGAAATGTTTATTCAACAGAATCCATGGTATGATATACCCAGTATTTTTTTTATCTTATTTTTTCTTTTTTCTTTTTTTTCATTTTTTGTCTTTTTTTCACAACAGCAATTCTTCACAAGATCAAAAGAAAGTTCAATGTGTGAACCAACAAAGCAGTAAATACAAATTAAGGTGTCACTGACAGGCTGCATAAAATGAATGGATTATGTTAAACTTCATAGTCACGGCATTTATGCACGTATTCAACAGCTACCTGCTAGGTTTGCATTGTGCAGAAGTCTTGTCCACAATCCGCAGCCAAAGGGAATAGAACACCCTCCAAGCTAGCCATAAAAACGAAGCTGATACCTCATCTCTTGATGAAAGATGGTGGGTTTAGAAGAAGACGAAGAAGAACCCATTACTTCTGGAATCTCTTCATGATTAAAGATCTGCTTCCAACAATTAAAACAAAGAAAATCTAGAGTAAACGTTTCCTCATAATCACAGTCCTTAAAACAGCACCCACAACGAAAACAGCGCGATATGCAGAGAATGCAAGCCCTGCACAACTGAGCAGCATGGTGTGTTTTTCTGCAACTTTCTGATGGGCAATCATAAACTAGTTTCAGTTTCTGACATCTGGGGCAAGCCTCGATGTCAATGGCCCTATCATCATCACGCATGAGATGCAACTGCCCCTGACGAAAAAATTTTGGTTTTTTCTCTCTCAATTGCATTGAGTTATCTACACCAACCAAGAACTTCAACTCTTTGAATTGCTCCTCTGTTACACCAAAGCTTCCGCCTATCCTCAAGTGCTTTATTCCTGAGGACCCAGCAGACCTGAAGGCTCTTAAATTGAACAAAATGCCCTCAACAGTGAGTCTTGTACATTCTGGCACACTTAGCTGCATGGAAAAGGTGAAAGATTGGTCAACTTCCTATGACTTTAGAGGGAACAAAAACTGTTTCAAAACCAGCCTGAATAAATTCAAGTAACAAAGAATCAAAGAGATTAAAATATGGCCTTTTAGCCAACAGTCAATTTCGATACAGGACCAGTTAGCAAGTATTGAGACTAATATAGAAAATTTTGTGGCAGCAAGAGCAGCATATAACCCACTTTTGAGTTTTAACTGCAATAAGAGACATCACCATAACCATAGCATAATCTTATCACCAATCGAAATTCTAAAGGGCCTTTGAATTTACAGAGACCATTCTAACAAATATTTTATCCAGTGAATGCTATAAAAATGAAAGTATCCTAGAAACCGACAACCTTAAAATGGCATGCATATTATATACTTAACCATACATTAAAAGAGGGAAAGACAGTATGCAATTTGATAAGTGCATAACAGTTACACCATGCAAGGCAACTAGCTAATTAAGCATCAATATGGCACACAAGTGAGAGTGAGATCTTGCAAACAATTGTAGCTGAAACAAAAATGACTTCCACCTCTAAATCCAGACGGTCAGACACAACTAGTACATAACACAGGAGGCAAAGCAACATTAAAGCAATTAAAAGAAGCAATTCTGTCACCAATAGTCCTTAGGATATATTTATATCTATGAATTATATAACAATAGATCAATTACTGTATAAGAATTAAACATATAGACTCAAGAACAGCTACTTGCACTGCAAACACAAACCTTAGTAAGCCTGGGATTGCTTTCAAGCACACGCTTCAAGCCATCATCAGTGATCTTTACACACCCCACCAGACTCAAGCATTCAAGAGTGCCTTGAGCCCTGCTAGTTAATTCCAGAAGAGAATCATCAGTAATACTCTTACTCAATGAATGTTCAATATTGATGCTCCTCCACAGAAGAGGATCAGTTCTAACTGCATCCCGCAAAGACCTACAGACCCTTTCAACTGCAAGGAGATCCTTAACACCAAGACAACCAAGAGCAAAAAACAAGGCATCGTTTGGATCAGCTCCCTCACTACCATCCCATAAAACTCCCTTGCAGTCTTGCAATCCTTTACCTTCATCATTGAATACAAAACCTCCATTGGAAAGTCCATTACCAATCCCAAATCCATTAAAGTCATCGTCTGGGATTGATATTTCGTTTATTTTAAAGCTACTTTCCTCCTGTTGAAAACTCATGGTATCATTCCAAACCCAATTCACACCCTTATCAACATCTTTTGAATCTGAACCAAATCCATAGGAACTAGAGTTACCTTCTTCCTGTTGGAAACTCATGGTGCCATCCCAAACCCAATTTAAACCCTTAAACAAATGCTGTTCATCAGCAATATTCTCTTCATCACCATCTTGCATACTAAACACACTGAAATCTGACTCCAAATCATTCTTAAAATCCTGCATCCAACCTGTGATTGCTACAGTTAAAGTAGACTTTCTTTCCATTCCAAATGGATCTTCAGGCAATCTATCAACAATATCATCATTAACAGCCTTAGAAAAGCCCTTTGATTCACTTTTTTCACTTTCACTAATATGGGGTTCTTCCACATCCCAATTGCCACTCCAAGAACTCCAAGAATTCTCAATAATCATCCCGATTCAAAGCTTTTATTACTATTATTACTGTTCAACCACCAACAAATCCAACAAGAAAATTAACCCTCCATTGAAAACCCTAAACTTAGCCAAGAATGGAAAGAAATAACATATTCAACAACCAAAATAAATGAAATAGGAGCCTAATCAAAATACAAGAAACCCATTATTTCAGGTGACAAAACAAGACTTTCTAAAAAAAAACAAGGCACCAGAAATTCTATGGAGTTTCTTGTAAAAACCTAATGAAAGGAGTCCAATTTAAGCTGGAAAAAAAAAAAAACTCTTTTCAACCTTTTTGTGAATATGAAGGTAAAAATCGGAACTTTGGGAGTATGGAAGAGAAAGAGAGAACTAAGAAGGACAAGGGATTTGAAAAGAGAAAAAAAAATTTATAAGAGAATCTAATTCAGAAGATAAAGAATCAAATGCTTTTCACCAAACTTTTCCACGGAAAGAGCAATGCAGAGAGAAAGAGAATAAGAAAAACAAAAAGAGAAAAGAACACAGAAAGAGAAACAGAGGAAAAACAGAGTTTGCTAAAGTAAGGGAGAAGCAGGAGAGAAAGATGGGAGAAGAAACAAAGGTCTTGGCCAATTAAAATAAAATTGACTTTCAAAAATATAAATTAAAAACTTAATAAATTAATAATAATTTATGAAGATAGACCTTTTTGGTATATTGTGATGTGAAGGTGATAATTATCATAATTATTATATATTTTTTATTAATTTATTTTTTTAATATAATTTTATCGATAAATTTAAAAATCTGTCGTTATCGAATAATTTTTTATTATACGAATTAGTTATGAAATAAAAAAACTCTTTATATTTTAATAATTTAATACAAATTTCTTATAAGTGTATGATTTCTTGGACTTCTTTTTATTTTTCTACTTTATAATTCTTCATTAGCAAGTAGATTGCTTCTCAAACTTGTTCAATTATAAAATAGAAAATGATGTTTGGCAAATTTCCATTATTTGGAATTAGAGACCAAAGTAAAAACAAATGAAAAAGTGACATAAAATTGACATTTACTATTATATTTTGACAATTAATTTGGCATGTAGATATATTCTAAATTATACGATAAGGATAAAATAGCATGACATTGACATTTAATCTTGTATTAAAATTTTAATCCAATATTGATTCTTCTTTTTCTCATTTCAATTCAACTTTGAACATGATCTAAAAGACTGATCTAATCTAATCACATATTCCAACTACTAAGGATGAAAGGACTTAAAATTATATCAGTTGTTCTTATGTCATTAAATCCATTTTTGCTAGGGTATTTGCATCAATCATGACTTATAATATATATTTATATAAAGTAAGGATTCACTTGCTTTAATCTAAAACAAATTATTTTTACACACGTATTATAAAGGGTTTGTTTATGATGCATTGACAGTATATAATTTTTATACACTATCAATACATCAAAGGTTGACACTTCACCAATTTGTAAATTAAAAAATATGCCAAGCTCTTAAAAGTAAATATAAATAAATTTTTTTAATTTGATCATAAAGGCTTATTGATAAGATGTTAACCTATGATGTAATAATATATATAAAATCTATACACTATCAATGCATCATATATAAATCAACCACATATATATATATATATGTTTTGGCAAAATGAGAATATATTACTTACCATTGAAGTTAGTTTGGTATTTTGGGTACCATGTTTTGACAAGCAAAGTGAAAAGGTTAAATTAGAGGTAAAGGTTTGAGGGAATTTGGGAAGAAGTGAAAAAGAAGCAAGAGAGAGCATTCAACAGACATGCATGGAAAGTTACGGCTCCACATGTCTTTCCTGCCCTCCAAAGTTGTCTTTGCTTTAGCTATCTTACCATTCTTTTCTGTTTGGTTTCCTCGTCTTCCAAACAATGCGGAAAACAAAAGACATTCTTCCAAGGAAACAGATTGTCAAGAAATACCATAAACCTCTTGTCATTAACATATCATATCTATGTTCTGGCCGGAAATAACCCAATTTGAAATGGTTTTGGAGAAAGGATTGTGTGAAACAGTAATTTCACGTTAGCATATATACCTTCTATTCAAATATGCTGATATGGAGTAACCATTTCATACAATCTATTCTTTCATATGCCATATACTGAAAAGCATAAACAAAATCCTTCTCTACTATGACAAGGAAAGACCCTTCGTGAAGTGTTCCAAATATGATTTAAAGGGGTATGCAATCATATTCCATACACAAGATAAGATACATGCTTCAAAGGGGCGGGGGACAAGCTCTTAGGCTTAGCATATTTTTGTGACACACTATAACCGGCAGGTCGGCTATGTAGGGTTACCTGGCTACATTTTATTGGATGTTACAACCGGGCATTAACAAAACCTCAACTTATATGGCGACTGTGATGGAATACCGCATGCTAGCAAGTTTCTACAAGGTGGGAGGAATCCAAATATAACCATGTGTTTGAACATAACCAGCTTTAGACAAAAGCTCATCAGCTTCTGCAGGACCGCGGCTGCCTTGTTTGTATGGAATTGCCTTCATTTCACCATTGTCAATTCTGTGTAGGAGAGGAGTGAAAATCTCCCATGCGGCCTGATGATCGAAGGAATATGAATGAATGTCAGTTTGAATTTCATGTATAAGTTATCTTCTTCCCAAGTATACAAAATTCTTACCTTTAGCTCATCTCTGCGAACAAAATGCTGCTGATCGCCTCTTATCCTGTATAAGTAAGAAAAAGATTCCAATGTTCATTACATCCTCATTGCTGCACCTACTCACCTTTGAAGCTCAGATGAAAATTGACGCATTTCATTTGAAAGTGAAAGAATGTAAATGCATTGCAGACAAGAACATTTCAAGGATCAGAAAGTGCAAGGGTCATACGTGTCGAGAATAAGACGTTCATAAGCCTCTGGGATCGTAATGGTTTGGTACCGTTGCCTGTATGACAAGTCTAGTTCACTTTGCACCGTTGACATCTCCAGACCAGGCTGCTTCACCTGCACCAGAGACAAAATGCAAGTCAAATTACAAGCATGAAGATCTTGCAATTGATTCTAGCAACCGTTTTCAAAGTTTAAACTAGCTCAACGCTCAATCCTGTCACTTGTGGTTGGCCACACAAGCAGTTTTTGTAGAATCTGGTTATGAATTTCAGTAAACTCTAGAAATATATAGAAATTATAACTCTAATAGCTTTCAGATGGACACAATAAAATTAGCAAACTCACTGTTAGCTTCATGTAAATGGCCTCAGAAGGTTGTAGCCGTATCACAAACTCATTTCTCCCTTGCTTTTGACCTGAATAAAGAAGACGCGATTCGATAACTTCCCAAGTAATTACCTAAACTTAAGCCAGAGAGTCTTGCACTTTGACACTTGAGTTCATCAAAAAGACTACATAAGCAGCTCAACGGAAATAATCAGCCGTATAAGGGAAGTACTCAAGAATCTTAAAGGTTTATTGTCATACATTTGAATATATCACCAGGAACTTCCTTAAATTGAACGCGTATCTCTGCCTTCCTTGAGTTCAATGCTTTCCCTGCCTTTAGTATAAATGGAACACCTGGAAACAAACCGATAATTGAAATTAGCAAATCTAATGAGAAATTTAAATTAATTTATGATTGGGTTGATCTGAATGAAGAAGCACATGACAAAATCAACATTAATGACTGACAGACTAAGACATGAAAGGATAAAAACCAAACAAAATGATGCAGTTATACTACCTTCCCATCTTTCATTATGTAGACGGAGAATAACAGTTGCAAATGTTGGAGTGTTTGAGTGGTCAGGAACTGTGGGATCATCTCTGTAACCTTCGTATTGTCCAAGTACAACCTCTTCATCTTTAATCGGAAGTACCGATCGAAGAACCTGGATTTCTTATAGTTATCAGCATATAGTATAGAAAGCACTGACTTAGAGAACCTACATTTGAAGGAAAATGAGAAATCATAAGGAGGATTATTACATCAACCATACTCCTTTATCGGATGTGTTGAAACTTAATTGGTTTGTCATGCATATGATAATGCTTCTAGAGCATAGATATGAAACAACCAGCGGTCAATAAAGTATGGAGTGAAAAGATGTGCACCTTCACTTTCTCATCACGAATGTGCTCAGGTCTAAGAGAAACAGGCTTCTCCATAGCAACGAGACATAGAATCTGCAGATGGTATGAAGTCACTAAATAAGTATAAGCTAATGCTATGTAGCATGGTCTTCCCGCAAATTGTTTTAGTTTGTTCTGCTTTCTTTTCGGTATAGGTGTCAAGAAACATAATTCTTTCAGAAATAAAAATTAACATGTGATCTAAGGTACTTCATTTTACAACAAGTATCAGTGTATCACCTAACTTAATAGATTTATTAAAACCACAACTCAATGAACAAATAATAGGAAATGATATTCTAGCTTGTGGACGCTCCAATTACACACGGAAAATTATGCAAAGACCGCATTCTTAACCATATGATATTAAGTTGAGGTTACTAATGACCTTACCTGCAACAAGTGGTTTTGGATAATATCGCGGATAATTCTGCACAAAGAGGAAAAGGGGAAAAGAACTAAGAAGCATATATTTATCATGTTCTCCTGAAACTAATACGTCCTAAACACCAGGTTTCATGTATTCTTTTCCAAAGTCTGTTGGAATTATGGATTGAAATTGTATGGAAACCAGAAAAATCATTGTAGTGTACGAGATGCCCCATTTTTTTAGGAAAAATATTTCAAATCACATACCCATATTCATCAAAATATCCACCACGACCTTCAGTTCCAAAATCCTCTCTAAATACAATCTGCCAGAAGTAACGAAGAAAATAGAGATTGATATCAAAAGAATATTCTAACTTGACAATTAACAGAGCTCTGTCAGGCCAATAATGGTTTTGACATTTTTCTTTTTGAAGTAAACATCATCATATGCAGATGAAACTTCTGGAAATGATATGACAGCCCATCCCAGCAAGCCTGGAAACACTGTGGTACCTTCTCCATAGCAGTTTGCAATTTTTAAACATCCAGAAAGAAGGATCCCTACCTGTACATTATCGATGTTGTCGCGATTCCAAAGGGGCAAGAAGAAGCGATTAGCAAAACGAAGTACCAACTGCAAGTGCCATTAAGCCGATATGAGCAGAGCCACTAAAGAAATCAAAGAATACAAAATACCTGTTTACACACTCATTACCAGGTTCTGGACCAACTCCTTTCCCAAGTAGTGATCAATACGGTAAATTTGTGGTTCATCAAACAGCTCCCCAATCTGGGAACTCAGTTGCTCTGCAGAGTCCAAATCTTTTCCAAATGGCTTCTCAACAACAATCCGAGTCCATCCACCAAGATGAGCTGAAAAAAACCATGTCTTGTTATCACATCCATAAAAACGTCATCTGAAATGGGTGAACTCAAGAGTCTACTAATCATGAAGCAATGCTCCCAGGAAAGAAATACGTCCAAGAGTCTACTAACTGTCTATAAGTTGTAGAATGGCAACTTTACTTATCTTCGGTGAGTCATGAAACAAATACGAAGAAAGTACAGAGAACATGAAATTATTTCTTTACAAAGGCCCTATACATCATCTAAAATGATATTCCAGCACTTAAAGTGTTGAGATAGAAGTACTACATACATTTATTCATGCAATATTTCCTGATCATCGTGCAAACAGGTGGATATACAGATGGTGGCAGTGCGAGATAAAAGAGTCTCCGAGATGATCCTTCTTGCCTACTTTTTGAGATTTCATGGCTTTCAATTTCCTTGTCTAACAGTTCAAAGCCATCAGCAGCGTCATATGACCCGCTTACATATTTAATCTACATAAAATAGCAATTGCTTGTTAGAACTAACCAGCAAACATAGGATAGAAGTTTGGAAAACATATGACTATGGCTGTACAGACCAACTGTAAGAATTTTGATACATCTTCCAAGGGTGAAGCACTTCTACTACTGACAAGATATCTGCCATTAATTTCAATTAAAATGCTGGTCAAGCCTATCATTTGCATCATTCATCAAAATTGAAACAAACTGCAAGCAAAATCTTTAAGCCAATATGTGAACAACTATTGCAGAGAAAAGTATAGCCGTCTCACCCACGAATGCGATCTCTCAATTCATCATCTGAAATCTTAGTCCTTGCGTAGCCAAAAATGTGCACCTCATTTGGTGGTAGAAGTCCCTGCATACACACCATCCCCATCTAAAGGTTAGCACCCCACTGCAACAAATGTAGCCTTCCAGCAAAGCCAAGCGAAAACTCCTCACTTAGTGAGAAGTAGATCAATTCCATTACAGTTCTTTTTTAAAAAATCAATGAAAATAACACTTAACCTGGCAATAAAGATGAAAGAGAGCAGGGAAAGTCTTCTTCTTGGCAAGATCACCAGAGGCACCAAGAACAATAATTGAGAGGCACCCAGTTTCTAGCACATTCTCATTGATTGAAAACGAGTCACTCCTAAAACTATCTCTTTTCTGAAGACTCCATTCACCTGTTCCCATCTTCTAAGCCTTTTTGACAAGCAAAACCAAGATGTTCCTCTTGCTGTAATCCTTGTATGATCTGTATTCAAAGAAATATGAGCTGTAAGCAAAAAGATACTGAAATGAATTCACCCAAATGTTAATATTCATTAAATGATAGATTAATTTGCCAGAACCGAAAGAAACTATTGCTAGTCAGTTTTCAGCTTGGCCTCAACTCTCAACAACGAATTCTTCAAATCCTACACTAATCCATCATATTAACCAAAACTAAAGAAATGGTAGAGCTTGACATTAAAAAGATACATTTTTACTCAAATAAATTGCAGTTAGCTCAATAAAGGCAAGAAAACAAGATTTCTTTAGCTTTCCTCGGATTTATCAAAAACAAACAAAAACATGCAAAAGAAACATACCAAGAATGCAAACTTTATTGCATGGATCCCAGAAAGAAACAAATTTTACATGAAAATATCAAAACCAGACTCGGAATCGAAATCAAACAAAACAAAGAATCAAAAGATACTCAATGAAAACAGTTTTCCAAAAGCAAGAATCAAGAACCCAGATCACAGAAATGAAGTAAAAGAAACCTTAACACAATATTTCAGAGAAAAACAAAACCTGGGATTTGAGTAAAAGAGAGAGTTTGATTTGGTGTTGAGTTGATGTTCGAAAAGGGCGTCAAATTTCTGGTTTTAAAGCATTTTTTGTATTGCTCACCAACTCTCTCTGTCTGTCTTCTGTTTCTTAGTTTCTTACATGCCGCAGTATTTTACAAGAATTTTTCTATACCTTTATTTCACCGTATTTATGTTAATGCCCGCTAATTTGGGTTACTATTATTTTCTATTCCACTCTTTTGGGTCAACCAACAAGAAATTTATCATAGAAAATATTTCTGCTTCGCTTGTTTCTTTCTTGTTTTTTCTTTTCTTATGAAAAAATATATATTTATTTTTCTAATCGTTTATGAAAAAAATATATCATATATAATTATCTTATATACATATCTAATAGATTTGTTAAATTAATAACAACGTTTTATCTATATATTAGTTTTGATACTTTTTTAGGAATACATTATACTTTTTATACATAAACCTTTATTCATGCATGCATGAGAGTGTATCTTCTTATATTTAATCAAAATATTACTCTTTATTATTGACTTTAGTACGAGCGGAAGTCAATTTAGATTGAATTAATCGATTGAAATTTGTGGAATTCGTACGATTCGATCTAGTTAATTCAGTTTCAATCAAAATCAATTAATGAGATCGATTTAATCAATTAATTCAATCGATTTTTAATTACTAAATTACTAACCCAATCAATCAACTTAACCGACTCTTTAAATCTTTTTTCAATATTTATATAATATAAATAATTAAATATATCTAAAAACTAAAAAACTAGGAAAAAAAACTATTTTAGACTAAAACAATATTTGCAAGTTTACTATGAAAAGTTATTTCACTCAAAAATTGGAAATTAAAAATTTACAAACAAATTATACAAATTACAATATTAAAAATTATTCAATCGAACCAATTGAACTAACTTATTTCACTTCAGATTTTTTATTAATGAAAATAACTCAATTGATTCAATTATTTTCTTAAGGTGAATAAGTTAATTTATTTCCTTTTTTTTCAAAACAAATAGATCGAAAAATGGACTGTTCATCCCTAATTTACTCTCTTCATTATATGAATTTTCATCAATTTCTATAATACAAAAACTTATTAGAAGCATTTTTGTGAAGAGAAGGATAAAAAAGGAATCAATTTTTTAGAAATTTTATATATTATAATTTATCACATTACAACTAAACAATAAAAATAGAATGGGTTCATGATTATCTCTATTTTGCACACTTTGGAATCCAATTAAGCTGAAAAATTAATTTGAAAAAGGGTGTCAATAAAGACAATCTTTATATTGTGGGCTCAAACTTAAAATACAAAAGCCAAGGGTTGTACATTGTAAATACGATGATATACGGCGAAGACCGTACAGAAAGTAATGGCGCCCCCAACTAATTTTCCAACCGTCAATGAAATCAGTTGTTTCAAATCCATAACAATCTTAATTAAATAATCAGCGAATCGGATTTTCTTCGCACGTGACTCAACTTCACTGTACGGTCCTGATTAGCAGCGTCCAGCTGAGATGGCTATTCTTGACCCGAGGTGATCATCTCAACCGTACATTATTTATTTTTCCAAGATTATGTGGTCCATTAAAAATTCAAAAAAATCAGGCCGATCGTTGTTCACTATGTTAATGTCAATATTTTTTTTTATTACATAATTTCAATTATTTTATTTAAAAAATACATCACCTTTTACCTATATTATATTTTGCAAATAACCTTTTTTTCCCGAATAGTAAATGTTGAATTATAGTTTCGTGGTTTTTTATAAAATTTTAAAATTTATAAATAATAAAAAATTATCATGTACTTTTTATTATATCAATTTATCAATTTTTAAATATATCTTAAAGGCATGCTAATATCTGGCAAAATCATATACATTTTTTATAAAATTTAAAAATTTTACAAATGATGTCAGTCGGAATCATATATTATTTATAATACTATTAGATTTTTCAAACAAAACTTCTAAAGAAAGAAAAAATAAAAATCTAAATCATATGTTTAATCAAATCGAAGATCAAATACTTTAATTCAAACTAAAAATTACCTCTTAAAAAAAACTACATTGACCAATTGAATTAACTTTCAATAAAAAAATTTGCATAAACCAATTGAACTAATCTCCGAATTCATCGTGCACATAAACCAATGACTCAGTGACAAATTGAGAAGGGTGAATTGTAGAATTCTTTGGTGGGTTGAGCGCCACCTTCACGCTTGGGTGATGCCACTTTAGAATTGACTCAAGCTTGCCTTTCAAAAACAAGAAACAATGCTGACTCTTTACCTAAGTGCATGAAGACTTCCTTTCCCTTCCGAATAAAATCAAAAGTTTGGTGAGAAGATGACCAAAGGTCAATCCGATCATTTTAGACACGCATACTCAAAAACAATACGAAAAAAGATAAGAAAATAACACAAGTTAAAATTTGACAAAAAATTTATATGAATTTGATAAAAATTGAAAAAAAAAATGTTTTGTGTTTGATTTGTCAACATGAATTATGACATGATAAATTTCGTGCTTTCCAAGTGTTTGACACGAAATAAACCTGACCCACACAAATTGCTAGATTTGATCAGAGGAGGAGAAAAGAAGGGAGAAAATTGACTTTGACTGAAATTATACTACCTCCAGCTTTCTACTTTTCTTGTTCATGCCAGTGTCCAAATGCCAAAAGCCTAAAAGATGACTTGAATTTGTTGGGTCATTGATACCTTAATATCAAGGCCATTGACCTACAGATGTAAGACCATCCCCCAGATTAAGGTGGTAGCTAAAACAAGTTAGGAAGTCAAATAGAGAATTTAATTCACACAAGATGAAAGCAAAAGTCAAATAATGATTACAGCCCATCATCTTTTGAGCCAAGTCTAAAACCCTTGCTGAATTTTGAGTCCAGCTTTCAAGGGTATTTCAGAGTTGGGTCATGACTATTCTACAAACAATTTAAGCAAAGCCCAGATATCGGGACTTCGGTTTCGGCTACTATGAAACTGTAAGAGGGAGAAAGGCTTAACAGAGATTCACATCTGACTTTGTAAGTATTTAACATACTTCCCAAAGGGTTGCCGTATGAAAGTCACCTGTTAGACACCATTCAACAACTTTCTCATTGGATCAGGCAATACAATTACCTGTTTGTCGAAATCTAGGACTGTTCAGATCACATATTGAAGGTTACCTGCACAATCAAGGCTTTCAGCATCAGTATGGAGATATGGAGAAGGAATCACACCTCTCAAAATGGACAAAAGGAGCTAAAAGGGATTAAGGAGCTCACTTTTGCATTACTAAAATCACATTTTAAACCACTTGGGCTTGGCAGGTTTTTTCTCAGTAATCTTGCTCTCTTGCGCAACAGGGGAGGGCACTGCACTGGCAGCAGCAGGTTCGGAGGCAGATTCAACTGCCCCCGGCTGCTCAGCTTCAGCGATGACTTCCAAGCCTTTCAAAGACATTATCTCTTCCTGAAGGAAGGGAGCTGAATTGGCAGCTGCAGCATCATCACCTAAACATTTCAAAGTGACATCAGCCAGGAGTCCTATATCCACAAATCTATGGAATTAAGAGGGGGAAATGTTCAGCATAGCATCCATTCAACAATAAAAACCATGTAATTCAGTGAAAAATTCTAAAGCGGATTCTAAGAAGTTTAACTTAACAAGTCTAGGAAGTATATACAACAGCCTTGCACTGGTTTCTTACCGGCTAAACATGAAATTAAGCCAATTTTAAACGTGCCAGTAACAGACTCAAAATAGAAAATTGGATTAGACATGTTAATGACAACCATAAAGACGTATAATTGCTACAACTAGGCACCGGCATGATCATGAGTGTGACAATAGGGTTAAGAACCAATGTTGAGATACAACAGACAGTTAGAAAGATTAAATGCTGCATACATGTGAAAGCACACACTAACCTTTCGGCAGATCATACGAAAAATACACAATTGCACCAGGAATGAAACCAGCAGAGAAGAAATCCTGTGTCATGTCCTTCATTTGCTTCTTTGGAGGAGTAGTATCTGAAACATTAGATGTTAGACATTCATGGCATAGGTTTCACAACCAACATCCAGTTAGTATTATATAACCAACCAAACATGTCCTTCTGAAATATGCTTACATAAATAGAATGGTAAATCTGGTCGGGCAATCACTTTTGTAATAAGGTCAACCAAGCTCTGAACTGTCTCTGACGGATGAAACGTGGCCTCTAATGTGTGGTTATCAGGAAAGCGAACCCTTATCACAGCCTGCACATGAACATATAAACTTAATAAAAAGTAAAACCACACCAACCTACTCTAAGATTCACTACTCATCCTAGATAAAGTTCTCTCATCATTGGGATCTAAGCACTCTTCATACATAAACAACTAAATTCCCGAAAGAAGTAGCAAGTACCTTTGTTATTCTTGATCTTCGAGCTGCCTCTTCTGCTTCTCGAATTTTTCGTGTCTTCAAGAACTTATCTGTTCATAATTTTATCCACATCAAAACGTGTGTATATATATTTCTAAAAAGATTTTCAAATACCCCGGTTACTGTGATTGTTTTATAAAATCAGCAAACATGCAAAACAAGAATGTGCAGATACATGTCCTTTTCAAGACAGATGGCATGCCATGGTTACCTTGACATAACTAAACCCCAAAATCAACCAGTAAAAATAAACGAACCAAGCTGAGAGGATAGAACTAATTACGGGTTAATATTCATCAACAAAAGTACCTTCCTTTTTAGTTGCCATTAGTCGATAATAATCTTCTGCAGTGAATTCATAGAAGTCATCCGGCTCGTCTGCCCAGGAAATAAATAACATTGCATTTTATCAATTTAGAAAAATGAAATGACACTTCTAGTCAATAGGCAAGTTAAAAGTCTGAAAATATGTTTCAGCAGGTAATACCAGTGTTGGACACTTCACTCTGTGTTGGAAACGATCCTGCAGTTTCAAAGACATGAATTTCTCGTCCAAATTTCTCTTTTGCAGCAGCAAGCTTAGCCTAAAATCATTCAAAGGTAGTCAAAAATAAATAAATAAATAGCATAGCTGCAGTCTGCAGTCTGCATACCACACAAGTTAAAAAAGTCTCAAACCAAAAGTTATAACTAATATTTTCACCAAATATTACAAGCAGTGTCTTTGGCACCTATGAAGACAATATAATAAATAGTATACAACACCGTGTGCAGGAACTAGACTTCTTAATATCAAAATCATGAAGATTCAAACAACAGAGGCGGCATGACTCGCAGTTGGAACAAAAACAGAACTAAAAAGGGTAGACCAAATCAGAAGGATTTTAAATTCTACAACACCATATGCACTGATATTCCTAAAATAAGGTCACTACAATAACAATCAATCATTCAAAGCACTAATTTTCCCCCAGATTTCCCTTTTATTTAAGTATTCGTATTAATTTTTTAACAGCAGATTCACCTAAAAACCAAAAGGGACGCTACTGACCAACTACAGCAGTTCTCCTGACACACCGCCATCGTCAGTTTATGCATGAACCACTTTTTCGATACCAAGTCTCGGCACCATAAACCACTAAAGATAATAAAGAGTGTAAAGGAAACCAATATGAAGCTTAATTCAATCACAATTGAGCTAATTTCAGTAATTGGTTATGTTAAAAGATTTGAGCTCAACTAGCAACTCAGTAAGTCTTAACTTATTCACTCCAATCAAATTGCACCATAAGAAGCTAAATTCTCCCTTAAATCGCTATATCGGTGTATCTTTTTCTCTGAGCTAAATCTTTCTTTCAGTCTTGCAGCATCTAAAACCAAAAGACAAACAAACCCATTTGAAGAAACAACAAGAGGAATCCAGACCCATTAATAGGAAGCAATGTCTATTACCCATCATAGGATTCAATTATTAGAGCAAAAACCACTCGACCCATCATTAAAAAACAAGATTTTGAACTCCAAAATAAGATATTAAAATCAAGAAATAAGAATGAAAGACCTCGGCCGATGCAGCCTCCATGGAATCAATGCTAGTGAATCTTCTCCTCTTCAAAGGTAGTGGCCAAGAACCATCTACAATCATCAGCGGAAAATAAAAGTTTCCACTTTTTTTTCCTTACAGTTTGATGCTCCTGCAAAACTCCTGCTCCTGCTCCTGCCCCTGCTTGCCCTGATAATTCGTTTTCTACGGTCATTCCATTCCTATTTTATAGGCTTTGTCAAAACAGGCTTAGTAAGGGAAAGAATATTTGGGCTTTAAATTATGATTAGGCCACAATACCTTTTTAGCTCAAACTCTTGGGCTGAGTAATACGTTAATAATCTTTGGCCCATAATATACAGTTTTTCCTTCTTTTTTTTTTTACAAGTTCGATATTTATTAAGAAAAAAATTATTACATACACCGTCAGTAAAGTTTTTTTACTGCATAAGCTATGTTAGAATAAAGACACATAATAGGACATGTGTATTAATCCTAACATCGCTTGTAGAATAAAAATATTGCACCGACGGTGTATATAATAATTATCCTATTAGGATTGTTCATATTTTGGTTTTACCAGAATTAATTGATCAAATAAAATTTAATTCAGTTAATTAGTTAGTCACCAAATTATTTCAATTGGTTAACAAAAATTATTTTGAAGATATTCTAATTTTCGATTAATTAATTGAATAAATTGAAATTTTAATAGAAATATAAAAAATTCAAAAATAAAACTAAACATATACTAAACCTAAAAATATATTTAATGTATGAAATTTAGAGTAGGTTTTAAGTTTAATTTTGTTAGAGTTTTTAACTTAATAATTTGATATTTGATTATTTTGCTTGATGATATTTGTTTCAAACATGAAAATTTAAATTTTTAAAATATAATTTAACTTAAATGCACTTAAATATATTTTATTATGTTGATTAATTCAGTTAAATTAACAAAATTTAATCCACTTGGGTTAATTTCGAAGTTAAAAATTTCAGTTCAATTAATGAAAAAAATAAATTAATTCGGTTAAATTTATTTTTGACCAATTCGATTCGAAATTAACCTCACGGACTGAATGAAAACCCCTAATTCGGTTACTTTATATTTTTTTCATTTTTTTACAAGATCGATTTTTATTAAGAATGTTCATATTTTGGTTTTAATCGAATAGCTGATAGAATAACATTTAATTAGGTTTTTTTAGTAAAATTTGATTAATTGGTTAGTGATCAAATTATTTCAGTTGGATAACAAAAATAATTTTGAAAGAATTTTAATTTTCAGTTAATCGAATTAATTGAAATTTTAATTAAAATATAAAAAATCAAAAATAAAACTAAAAATATATTAAACCTACAAATATATTTAATATATGAAATTTAGAGTCGGTTTTAAGTTTAATGTTCTTAGAGGTTTTAACTTAATAATTTGATATTTGAATATTTTGTTTGATGAAATTTGTTTCAAATATGAAAAATTAAAATTTTAGAATATAATTTAACTTAATTATGTTTTATTATGTTGATTAATTCAATGAATTAACAAAATTTAATCTGGTTCGATTAATTTTGAAATTAAAAATTTCAATTCAATTAATAAAAAACAAATTAATTCAATTAAATTTATTTTTGATCAATACGATTCGGAATTAATTGGACAGACCGAATGAACACCCCTAATTTAAGTACACTAATAATGTAATTTGTTAACTTTACAAACAAAATTAAAACATTTTCGCATATCTCATTTCTTTTTTTAATCAATTATTTAAATATATTTATGTAATATCTTGTTAATCTCGTTAGTAAAATTTAAAGAATTTACCAACAAGTGGTTGGAAGAAGTGGAAAGTGGACTTCTTCCCCAGGTACTTGGACAGGGTTCGAGTCCTGGAGTCCTCACTGTTGGGAGGGCTTTACCGTTTACCACTCCTGGCCCGAACAGGATTAGTCTCAGACCGTAAAACGGATGAGGATACCTGTGGTTACACCAAAAAAAATTTTAAAGAATTTATTTTTTTATTTTCATTTTTATTGAATTGCATTTTATACTTCCCATTGGTAGGAGAATATGCCCGTCATTACCAACCATGTTATAATTTGGGCACAATTGTACGTTTTGTTTAGTTTGTGTATGGTTTTCATGTTACAAACGAAGACATTTAAAATCGATGGGTTGTGACTTAGTTAGCAACGCAAGCTGAATTTATAAAAAGAGCTCTCAGGTTCGACTTCACTAAACACACATTTGGAGAGAGGTGAGAAGTCTTAACTGTGACTAAATCCCGAGCAGGATTAGTCTCCAACCGTTAAAACGTATGAAGATACATGTGGTTTACACAAAAAAAAATGAAGACATTTAAAAGACAACATGAAAGTGCTTTAATGCTAATATCACTCACCAACACACGTTCTTTCTATATTACTTACCCTTCCTTCTACTCATTCTTTTGCCTCCAACAACAATCCATTATTAACTTATTAAACCATTAATTAGCACTCAAGCTAAGCAAAGATAAAGATAAAATGATTCTAATTAAAATGGTTGGTCGTATTAAATTCACCATATCAATAAACCATTTTAAAAAAATAAAATGTTTCGAACAATTAAATCTTAACTAACGGTTGTTATAATTATAATTAGAGCCTAAAGGTATAACCCAATCAAGTCAGTAAGATTTTAATGTCAAATTCAAATATGATTCGATTCAAAAACACAAAATTTAAAATTCAATTGAATTTAATTTAATTTTTAACTTGAACTCAAACTTAAGTCGAAAATAAATAATTCATAGTTAAGTAATTTGCATATTGAACTCAAATAATTTAACTATTTTTTTGGTGTAAAATAATTTGACTCATTTACTTCTTAATTAAAGTAAAAATGGTACCCTTATTTTTTGCTATTTTAGGAGAAAAATAATTAGTATTATTTGTTAAAAATAAAAGATAATTACTTATTATTTACAGAAAACAAAAAATAAAAAAAAACCATTATTGATGATTGGCTTAGGTAATATATTAAAAGATGTAAATGAACCTAAGTACCGCTTGACCCAACTACTGACTTTGTAGGTTTAACTATAACCCAATAAAATTAAAATAAATTATTGTAAAAAGATTATAATTTTATTAAGCTAAAGTTTAAAAAAATAAAAATTCAAAATAAATTGCACAAAAATAATAAAAATAATTAAAAATAAAAATATAAAAAATTATAATTATCAGATCAAGTGAGTTGAACTTAAATTTCTGGCCAAAGTCCATTAACTTTATAAAATTAAAATTTGACCCCAATCAAAACCCACCATTTCTAAATTTCCATTTTTGATATTTTTCTCAAGGAAAATAAATTTTCCGAGAAAGCAAGAGAGAGAGAGAGAGAGGGGGGGGAGGGAGATGACAATGGATAGAGAGAAGGAGAGAGAGATAGAGCTAGAGAGCGCAATGTACACGAATTGCTTGCTTTTAGGTTTGGATCCGTCGATAATCGGACTCGGAGCCTCCAACGGAACCCCTCGTGTCGGACTCTTCCGTCATTCGAACCCTAAATTGGGCGAACAGCTTCTTTACTTCATCCTTTCTTCTCTTCGTGGCCCCGCTCAATCCGCCAGAGTAATAATTCATTTCTTCCGGGTCCGTTTATTTTTGATCTGGTCCGTATTGGTTTTGAGTTTGCTTTTGCTTTTGGATCTTTCAGGATTTCGATAGAGTCTGGCCCATTTTTGACTCAGCACAATCTCGTGATTTTCGAAAGGTTGATTTTTCGATTTACATGTTTTCGTCTCTCTTTAGAGTTTTACTCTTTTGTTTGAATTGTTGTTTGAATTATACTTACTTATTGATACTTTAGGCTGTGCAAGGGATGATTAGTGAGCTGGAAGCACAAGGAGCTCTACCGAGGAGTAACTCGAGGGTTTCTTCGCTTGCTACTTGCTGTGGACCGAGGTTAGCTGGTTGATTTGTCTTGTGGTTGTCGTGAAAATTCAAGAAAGTTAAGCAATTTGGAAAAGTGTATTAATTAGCTCGACTTATTTACTTAGGTTCGTTAGAGTTTTTTACTATATTTTGGCACTGATTTTCAGTATGAAATTCAAAAAGTTTGAATCGTTTTGTTTTATTTACGAGTAGGTTTTCTGTGCTGATGACATTTGTTAATTCATCATCACATTAGGTTTTGTGTGTTTTTGGTTGCAGATTTGTTGAACTTTTGTGGCAACTTTCATTGCATGCGTTAAGAGAGGTTCATAGACGGACTTTTGCGGCAGATGTTGCTTCTAACCCATTGCCTGCGCCATTGACTGATGTTGCATTTTCACATGCTGCTACACTACTTCCTGTAACAAAGGTAGTGATGCTTTATAGACTCTTCATATGAAGTACATTTATAGTTCCTTATATTAGATTCGTACTTCATTTTTTTTTGTTCTATGTTCTATTTCTCATATCATAGTTCACTTTATGTATAGTTTCAGCATTGGTTTCAAAATGCTTATTTTATTAGACCTTCCTTACAGTGAAGTAGCATGCTTATTTTTAAACAGGCTAGACTCGCGCTTGAACGGAGGAGATTTTTGAAAAACGCAGAAACAGCGGTGCAGAGACAGGCTATGTGGTCAAATTTGGCTCATGAAATGACTGCAGAGTTTCGTGGTCTTTGTGCTGAGGAGGTAAGTAAATAATATTTAATTACTCATTTGAACTCTTGAGTATTTATGTCAAATTATCTAATATAATCCCCTTGTGGTTTTCCCTTTTGTTGGGGGATGACGTTGACTTAATATCTTTAACTAACGGCTTTCCTTGGAAAACCTTGATCTCAGGCTTATTTGCAGCAAGAGCTGGAAAAACTACATGACTTGAGGAACAAAGTGAAGTTGGAAGGGGAGCTATGGGATGATCTTGTCTCTACTTCAAGTCAGAATTCTCATTTGGTTTCAAAGGCAACTCGCTTGTGGGAGTCTATATTATCTCGTAAAAGTAAACACATATGAATCAACTTTGTTTATTTATATCTTCTTTATCTTGTTTGATTTTCATACCCTTGATATTATCAACCTGTTCATCCAGGTCAGCATGAAGTTCTTGCTTCAGGCCCTATTGAGGATTTGATAGCTCATCGGGAGCATAGGTAATTAGCCTTCACATGTCATTTTGAACTTTGCATATGCCACTCTTTCTCTCCTCTTTTCATGTATATTATTTTTCAGGTACCGCATCTCTGGCTCGTCTTTGCTTGCAGCTATGGATCAGAGTTCTCAAGGTCCTTACACAGACGTCTTATCCGTTCAATCTGGTGATTTGGATGACAAAGAACAGAATGATGGATATAACACATGGGTCAATGAAGAGACGCTTTCTCGGGTAGATGATAGAAATGGAAGAGTCCACCAGACCGTTGATGTAGCAGAAATTATCAGACGCTGGACGCATGCATTACAACGCATTCATAAACAGTCACTTCAGCTGGTATGTTGTTTTAGTTATTTATTTTGTTAGGTCAGCTGTCAGCTTGTACTAACACTTGGTGGTCATTAGTGATATACAGAATTTCTGGATTGCTTAACGTCTATATAGAACATAATTATGAATATGTTATATGTTTGAAGTTGTGGTATTGTAAATTTTATCGACCAAGTAGATATTTGCAACATCAAGTTTGATGTTGTGGCAATGAAATTTGTGCTGGGTGTTATTCTGTTTCGAATCTATGGATAACATTTTATTAGTTATAAGCAAAGCCCTTCACTTAAAATATTTCCGTCTTTCGGAGATGTGAACAAGATATTGCTTATGGTATATCACAAATGAACACAATATTCAGTTTGCACTTTCAAAATTTTAAGAATTTGGAAATTCAAAATTATGATTCACAGTTTCAAGGAATTGTGGATTGCATGTTGCTAAATGCTAATTATCAGTACTGAAATAAGGAGCCGCTATGCAATAATGGGTATTGCTATTGCTTTGCAGGCAAAAGCTAATGATGGAGAGGGTCCTGATATATTACGAAGTGCACAAGATGGTGGAAAAAGTTACCATGCTGAGTCATTGGCTGCCACTCTTTCTGAGCATCAGCAACACCTGGCTAGCTTTCAGGTAATGTAATTGCCATTGAACATTAAGTAGTTATTTGCAAACTCTAAGTACAGTGAATTTGAGCATAATTTTGGGCAATTTTAGAAATCTAGTTTGCTTAACATAGGGCAGTTCTAACTATCTTCTGTATCATATCCTCATCAAGTAGGTTTTTAACTTAATTAATTGTTGGGCGGATGTTCCCAGAAACGTACCAGTACTTGGCAAGTAGGTTGTTGGAGTCTTCAAGGTCACATTTACACATGTACCTCTCATAGACCATAAATTGCCGTTATGGATTCTAAGTTATCTCTAAAGAGTCTTTTTGGCACCTCCTTGTCTGCTCTTGATACTATTCTAGATGACATGCGGAAATTTCTATTCTAAATTTCTAGTACATTTCAAATACAGGTGCTTATTAACCAACTAAAGGAAGTTGCTCCAGCAATCCAGGAGTCAATATCAAATTGTACAGATAAAGTAAATAGCATTTCCTGCAACTTGCCTTCTATGACCAAACATCGTGGTCGAGCCACCTCACCTATTCAAGCTCAGAGCAGTGGAAGGACCTTGGTAAATGTTCAATCAGTGTTTCGTGTCATTCAAACATTGAAACTACTTTGAGACATTGAATTATTTGTGTTTTTAGAACTTATGACTCATTATTAAGATTTTTTTCTGGATTATGCAGGAAAGTAACTCTGACAGTGTTGGTGACATTACTTCAAAAATGTCTACAGTTCAGCTTGACAAGATTTCAGCAAGTCCTCCTGCTTTAAAGCTCCCACAGTTGTTTAGTTTAACCCCAAATTCATCTGGAAAAGGTGGAAACATGCAAAAGAAACATACTTTAGCTCCACAGACAAACCGAATTGATACTTTGTCCGAAAGGAGCTCTTTGAACCAGCCTCTAGCAAACAATTGCCTAGATAACACACCCCAAGGTTTGCTGCTTTTCATGCTCTACTTGTCTCCCTACATTTAATAAAGCTCTAGTGGCTTATTTAAGGCTTTTCCTTTTATCAATTTAAAGAGACTTGGTGATGTAACATTGGGAGATTTTGATTCTCAATTCACCTTGCAGATAGTGACAATTCTTATGTTCAGAACTTAAAGAGATCTGTTAGGCAAGCTGTGCTGTCAATGCCATCCTGCAATTCAGAGTCATCACACGACAGTCAATCCGATGAAAGTTCTGAACACTTCTTCGTACCTGTTTCAGCAACTAATTTTTCTTGTGGGGGACCAGAAAATAAAATGGGCTCAATAAGGAGTAAGAGATTACTTTCAACTCAAACAGACAATTCTTTGCTTGACAACCATGCCAGCGATGGTCATATAGGGAGTAACTATGATGACTTACCACACATGTTGAACAATCTGGATGTTCTTAATGATTATGATCAAGTAAATGGATTTCTCTCAGCTGCTGCTTCAAGTTGTGCAGTTTCTAATGGTCAAAGGTCATTTTTTGACATGGAAGAAGCACAGTATCAGGTCTTCTCCCCTCCTTTGCTGATGGACACAACCCTGTTAACTGATTCTTATGAGGATTTGCTCGGTATGTTGGTTTACTTGCAAACTATTACTATTATACTGCATCCATGTAGACACTGTGCTATAAGCGTATAACGGTGTTAATTACCACATCTACCAAATCAATGCAATGTTCTAGTGCTACAAATATAAGTTTCACTATGGTTTTGACTTTCAAGTTGAATTCTTTTCTTTTTTGTCTTCTACCTCGTTGGAATGGTTTCTTATCCGGAGGCTCATTTGTGCAGCTCCACTTTCGGAAACAGAAGCTGCCTTGATGGACCATTGAGATTTGAGACTGGAGTTTGGCTGATTCTGTTTGGTTCCGGATTTGGTCCTTGGTTGGGATGTCCAGCACTCACCCATTGATTTGTTGAATGACACAAAGCTTGTATGCACTTCCAGAGACAGATTTACAATGGGGACGGCTGCCTTCGGCTGGAATCCTGAAGACATCCCGGTATTATATTGTTACTAACACGGTGTAAGAAAAGTTTTAATTTTGCACACTGAAATTATTTTATTATCTTATTTTAAATTTGATTATTATTGTTCATACTGTGTAACAAATGTTGAGTTCATTGGTACTCAGAGGGATACTGGAGTAAGATCTCTCTTTGAAGTTTCTTGATTTTTTTGATACAATAAGAGGATTAAACAAGATGTTCCGTGATTCATTAGATCTTTTTCTCGAGTACTTGGTGGACACTTTCGTTAGATGAACTATGAGCTTATATGTACGTTGCAAGGAAGCTAGACTTGCAAGCATAGTATCGACGACATGAAATTGTCGAGGAAAATATTAAGAACAGTCACTTAGACAATCATATTCAGCATTCAATCTCATTGGATCACGTCATTGTTAAATTTTACATAAAAATCGATTATCCATGTGAGAGATTGAAAAGTTTAAGTATATGGATGTTAAAAAATACTTTTCAAGTAACTTGTAATAATAAGTATTAGATCTTTACGTCAAACTAAGGAGTGAAGTGGCCTAATAAGATAAGAGTGTTCAAATGTGATTGTTAAAGTGATTGCTCTAGTATTCTTCAATTGTTAGATTTGAAAATTCATTTAATTCATTTGGTGTTTGTGTAATTTAAAATATAAAAATTATGTTAAAATTCGTATTGACACATTAAATATAATTTTATCAAATTTAAATATAGTTTTATTAAAATTTAATTTGTCACATTTGTATTTTTTTCATATTATTTTTAAGATTAATATTTAATACACTAATGAAAATTTTTTTATTTCACAAGTTGAGTTAGGATAATGACACATGTCTTATTTTATTTATTTTCTATTTTGTTAATATTTTTAAATGATATGTGTCATCATCCTAATCCTGCTTGTGGAGTCAAAAAAACTCCACTAACAGTGTATTGGATAATTATCATTATTTTTATATTGTATTATCGTATCGTGGATAGAGCTGGGTATCGGGGCACGTTGACCCGATCTAGCTTGGAACCGGATCGGGTCAACTCAGCCTGATAACCAGAACCGACCTAGCTCAGTAATATTCACTAAAAAAAAATCAACTTGGTAAGGGCTCGACCTGATAAAGGATTGGGATCAGTTGTCCTGATCCAAGCCAGATTGGTTTGGGTTGGAACTAGTCCAGTTCAAATTTTTTAAAGAAAAAAGGGAGGAAGGGATGCTCCTTCCCTCCATTTTTAATTTTTTTAAAATTTTTTATTTTTTTAAATTCAATATTTTTTTATAAATATCTATTCATTTTCTTCATTTTTTTCTTTACATTCTCTATCATTTTCTCTCAAATCTCAACACTCATACTCACTCAAAGTCTCTCTATTTTACTTAGACTCTCTTATTCTAAATTTATAATATTATCATTTTTCTCTCTAAAAATCATTTTCCTTTTTGTTTTAGAATTTTACAAATTTTAGTTTCAACTTCCAACTTCCAATATATATTCCTACATCTATTTCTTTCAAATTTTAAAATATATTTATTTTAAAAAAACATAAAAATGTTAGATTTGTTTCATCGTTCATGTTATGTTTCTCGTCCTTTTGATTCTATTGAAATCCATAATTTGGGTGACGAATCATTCAATGAATTCAAACATGATATTCATCCGGAAGAGGAGCTTCTTTTAGGACCACCGTTACACACTAGTCGTCGTAGAGGTTGTGGTCAAACAAAATCATCAGCTGCAACCACTATTGCTACATCATCAAGACCGATGAAAACGAATATTACCCGCACTAAAAAAGTAAGGTATGGGAGCATTTCAACATTGTGGTAAAAGAAGGTTTGATGGATGAATATTCTGTTTTTTGTAAAATATGTAAAAAGGTTTACGTTTATAACTCTGGTGGAAGTGGTGACAGTATAGGTACGTATAAAATATATTTAATTGGTGCATATCAAATTAATTTAGATAAAGAAGATGACATTAATAAAGGCATACAATCTCAAATTAATATACGTGATGGTGGAAAAAATTTACTTTTGACAATATTCAAGCTAGACGTGATTTAGTTAAATTTGTAGTTAGGAATGAAAAGCCATTCACAATTTGTGAAAAAGTAGGATATTTAGAATTTGTTTACAACTTGTATATAAGTTTGTTTCTAGACATACATTAAAAAAAGATTGCATGGATATGTTTAAAGAATATAGGTAAGCTTTAATTGATAAACTTAGTAATATTTCATCTAAAGTTAGTTTAACTAGTGATATATGAACTAGTGTTAACGATATAAGTTATCTTGTTATAACTTGTCATTGGGTAGATAAAGATTGATGCATGCAAAAACGAAATTTATTCTTAGATGTAATAGAAAAAGCACATAATGCATACACTATTCATAAATATATTATTAAAGTTTGTAAATTATATGGACTTGAAAATAATAAAGTTTTTGCTATTATTTTAGATACTGCTTCGAGTAATACCGCAACTGTTCTTATATTAATTAAAAATTTAAACTTAGTTATGTAAGGTGTATTTTTTATGCTAGATGTGCATGCCATATTATAAATTTGTGTGTTCAAAGTGGTTTTAATGCTATTGGTAGTGGTAGTACTAGTGGCATAGGTTCAATTGATAAAATTAAATTGTTAGCAAAATGGATTTTCACATCAAAAAGTAAACTTGAATGGAGGTAGCTTTGTCTAGCAAATAATATACTTGTTAAAGCGTTTCCACTTCCCGTGAAAACAAGGTGGAACTTACTCCATTGTTGCTTTCTTCTATTTTACCTTATAAAAAACTTATTATTCCTTTTTAGAACAATTATATAAGTAGTCCATATTTAGCATTTTATGATCAAAATTGAATTTTTATTGAATGTTGTGTTGATTTATTATATACTTTTAAAGACGCAATCGAAAAATTTTCAACTCAACTTTATCAAATTACACCTTATTTTGTTCCTATTTTTTATATCATATTTGATAAATTTTTAAAATTTAAGAATCATGAAACTTTATCTTCTTTCGTATATGATATGGAGGAAAAATTTTAAAAATATTGGGAAACAATTCCTCCTATTTATTGTATTGCAACTTTACTAGATCCTGGTCAACGTGATGTAAATATAGAGATTATTTTATTATTATTATAAAAATTTTCTTAGTCTTGATTCTATTGAGGACCAAGTCCTTAATTAACAATTGTTTAATATTTATGAAGCAAAAAGGGAGCAATTCAATTGTAACCAAGGATAGGAAGAATCGTATGAAGAAACTGAGAGTGGTGGCAGCAGCAAAGGAAAAGGCATTTTGAACGCAATTAAGGAAGCAACAAAGAAGAGAATAAAGCTAAAGGGAAAAGCCGACGGATTTGGAGCATCAACAACTCGATGAAGTTCTAATTGCAATGAGATAGCATTATTTTTAAGTCAAGATTTTCCTATAGACGATAACTTTGATCTTCTTCAATGGTGGAAAGAAAATCAATGATAATTTCCAATTTTAGCTTCCATGGCCTGAGATGTTTTTGTAGTGCAAGTTTCTTCCTCGCTTCAGAATCTGCATTCTCGATATGTGGAAGAATCATTGGAAACCATCAAACCACTCTTAATTTGGATTCATTATGCATGTTAACATGCCTTAAAGATTGTTTTCAAACGGAATACGATAATATCGAACTTGGAATGACCAATGAATTTGTCGATAATATTTCGAAGGAGGAGGAAGAAATTTTCAAGATAATCTGTATAAATTATGAAGAATAGGTAATAATCTATTTTTTTTTGTAAATTGTATGTAAAATTGTAAATAAGTTTAGTTATAGTAAATATGTTTATGTACTACAGTCTCATGGTTTTTACCCTTCTAATTTTGAAGGGGTTTTTCACGTAAAAAAATCTTTGGTCTCTTACTCTTTCCTTTATTGTTTTCATTTATTATTATTGTTAAATACCAAATTAATTTTACACTTATGCTATGTTTAAAAAATAAATAATAATTAAAATACAAAATGAATGAATATTTTAAAAACATAGTAAATAAATGAATAAATGTTTTAAATGCAAAATGATAAATTTACTTATATTTTAAATGATAAGTATAATTATTTCAAATGTATTAAATAAGTTTAACAAAATTGAAAAATTTTAAAAGTATTATAATTTTTTTTAAACTAACAGCTTTATTAAATAAGTTATAATAACTTTATCATAATATCATTATTTATTATTTTATTCTAACAATAATTTTATTAGATAATTTTATAATAACTTTATCTTTAAATTACAATGACTTTAATTAAATAAATTATAATAACTTTATGTATTATAAATTTATAATTACTATTAACATTATTTATTATAAAAATAAATTTGTTAGATTAAATTGTAAAAATATATTAATAAATATTTATTTTTAATTAATATATTAATAAATAAATTTTAAAAATAAATATATTAAAAAAATATTAATGAAATGAAGTAATAAATAAATTTTTAAAAAATAAAAGAAATAAAAAATAGAGCGAGCTTGTTCGGCTCGCCTCGGCCAGATTTTTAACGAATAAGGCTATCGAGTCGAACCGGTTCAAGGGTTATTACCTGTTGAACTGTCTCGACTCGACCTGGTTCAACAATCGGTTCAACCCGATTTTCATTATTTGTGGGTCGAAATCCGTCTAGCTCAGCTTGGTCCAGCCCACAAGCAGCTCTAATCATTGACTGAGGAAAAAAAAACAAATGAGTTTTCATTCGTAATCTTTTCTTTTATATTTGGATCAATGTTCTTATTATAGTGTTGAGATTAGGGGGTGTAATCGAGCCAAGCCGAGCCGACACAACAAGGTGCTCGAGCTCGACTAGAAACTTGATACTTGATACTCGGCTCGAGCTCGATCGAGTCGTATTTTTTAAACTCGAGCTCGATTCGAGATCGAACACAAGCTACTCGAGCTCGCTCGATTAGGCTGGATTGATCAAACTCGATATCATGCTCGACTGTTCGAGCTCGAATTTATTTTATATACATGAAAATATTATCAATTAATAACAATAAAATATAACAATTTTTAATAATAATATCAATACCACATCAACAACAATAAAAACCTTACAATAAAAAAAAAGTAACTTAAGTCCACACAAACATACAACATTAATCTATCTGGAAAATTATAACATATTACATAATTTCAAAATCATAAATTAAACATAAAAAAGGCAACATCACAACTGATCCATCATCAAATCCACTTGATCCATCATGAAATCCATTACTAGCTCCAGCAAACATCCCTGTTGTTATGGATACAGATTAGCAGGTGCAAGAAATAAATGAATTCCATGTTAGCATAATATTCCATATAAGCTTTTTATCTTTAAATGAATCAAAATAATTTGTGTTCTTTCCACCCTCCAATCTCAACCAAGAAATGAAGAACATATGTAGTAAATTTTAACAAATGAACTGATCAATTAGGAAGTTGAATATATAGTTTTTTTTTCATGTATATAGAAATTTTTAAGAACTAAATGAAAAAACAGAATGAATTTAACAATGAATGAAATTGAATGTTTTCAAAATGATGCGAAAGCAACTTTAAAGATCCAATAGATAGAAACCCATATTAGAATTATTCACCAAAACTTGCAAGAAAGTTAATTGATGTTCCCCTGCAAGCCACAAAGATTCCAACTTCACCATTTATAAACCCCATTAACCAAGTATAATGCAATTCCGGATATAATTTGCTTACCTCAACAGAAAAATTCTTGAAAAAGTGGAATATCTAGACCTAAACAAGAAACCCAGATCAGAATTAGCTTAGAACAAAAACAAAAAGATCAGAATTAGCATTAAGAATAAGACCAGAACAAATATATATAGGAAAGATCATGATTGTAGCCTACAAAATGTAATAAGTATTTTTCCTAATCATAAGAAGAAAGCTTGGCTGATAAATAATTCAAGGAATGGCCATACAAGCAAGAGAAATGAATGTAACATGCATGACTTGAATATTGTTTGAAAAATAAACCGCACCTGCTTGAAGATGGTATTGGTTCCGTATCGTTCCAACCCAAACAACAGCAACCTTCTTTCTATTTTCTATATAAAAAGGAAAATCATTAGAAACTTCAACAAACAAAAAATTTTGCACATTACAACAAAGAATACAAGAAATATATTACATGCAAAAGAGAAAACAAAAAAAAAAAGCTTTACCACAGAAAAAAATTTCAAAAAATTTTGGGATTGAATCGACTGATCTCGTCAGTGCGAGATCTGAAGGCCGACGGTCTTGTCAGCGTTGGATCTGTGGAAGATGATCGAGAGGTGTGCGTGAGGGTGGAGATGGTAGCGAAGCGGCCAACCAAGGCTCTCGTCTGTGCTAGATCTTAAGGTTGTGTGTCTTGCCGGTGCCAGATCTGAAGGTCGGCAGTCTCGTAGCGTCGGATCTGTGGAAGATGATTGCTTCATCACCGTCGTGGGCACCAAATCTGGTGTGGATGACACTCTTCTGTTGAAGGGAAGCCAGATTTGAAGGGGGAAGCGTCGCCGGAGTTGAGGGAGATGGGCGAACGGAGCAAGTGCAGAGAAGTTAAAAGTCGACGTCGGATTTGTGGAAGATGATTGCTTCGTCGCCGTCATGGGCACCAGATCTGGTGTGGATGACACTCTTCTGTTAAGGGGAAGCCAGATCTGAAGGGGGAAGGGTCGCCGGAGCTGAGGGAGGTGGCGTCGCAGGAGCTGAGGCAGATGGGCGAACGGAGCAAGTGCAGAGAAGTTAAAAGTAAAGTGGCTAAAAACTAAAAGGCAATGGTTGTCGAAAAGAAAAGAGAAGAAATATTACATTTTTTAATTTATGTTATATATAAATATAATTATAATTTTATAATATTATACTAAATATATATTAAAATATTAAATATTCGATTAGGCTCGCGAGCTACTCGAGCCGGATACCATATTACTCGAAACTCGGCTCGAGAAAAATCGAGCCGAGTTTGAGTTTTTTTCGAATCGATCCCGAATTGCGAGCACCAATATATCATTTACACCCCTAGTTGAGATGCTTAAGGTTATTGCCTTTACAACATTTTCTTTTAACTCCTTAAAAGAACATTGATTTTGACGCAACATGCCTCTATGAAAGCACATGGAAACCACCTAATGGAATTTTGTTTATTTAATGGTTTAAGTCTCTTGTGCAATCCAAAAAAAAACTCTTGTCCTTTACCTTCTTTCACGTGTTTTTTTTGGGCCAAGATCTCCTTCACTTCAATGGGTTTAAATAAAGCCGAATTGCCAAATTTGAATTAGTTGATTGGACTTTTCTGTAAGTTGATTTGGATAAAAAAATATTGAAATATTTCATCTTTTGAAAAGTTTTATGGATTATTAACATACACATTGAAAAAATTTTTAATTAGTTTTTTATTTTTTTAATATTTTTTTAAAAAATATGCGTTTAACCTATTTATAAAGTCTAATTTTTTTTATAGTTTATAAGATAATAATCCAAAAAAAATTATTTGTTTTATGTAAATTACATTTGATAATGATAATAATACGGAAAGAAATAAATATTATTATCCAATTCCAATACGAGATTTTTAGACTTTACAAATGAGATTAACATAATAACACATGTCTTTTAAAATTAAATTTTATATTTATTTAATATTTTTTAAAGAATATACATTTAATCTAGAGTCTAAAAACTCTACAGACAGTAATGAGTGATAATCCGAAAAAACCAATTATATTTGATAACATTAAATGATAATGATACGGATACAAAATAAAGATTACTATCTATACACGAGTTTGTATATTCTATAAGTGATGTTAAGATAATGAGATTTATTTTTAGAGAATATTAAAAATAAATAAAGTGGAGATATGTATTATTATTTTAATTTTGTGAATCTAAAAAATTTATTGAATATTGAATAATAATTCAAAAAATAAATCGAATTAAAATTTTGATAAAATTATATATATAAATTAGACAAAATTTAAAAAATTATTTTATAATTTAATATATTAATATAAAGATAATTATACAACATATCGTCATTAAAACTTTTTAACTTTACAAGAGAAATTAAAATAATGACAAATATTTTATTTATTTTTATTTTCTCAATATTTTAAAAGACATCACAATTATATTTTACATTTACCTTATGCAAAAGAATCACACATAAATAAACAAATCGTCTTATCCGAACATAAATATCAAAACTTTACTCAAAAGTCAAAAAATAACCGGGGAAAGATTACTAGTAAATGATGGAGTTATGTAAATGTTATTTTAATTCTCTCAGAATGATGAACTTCAATAATAACATTTCCCAAAAAAACTTATCAGCATAGCAAATTATTTGCCACACCCAAATTCCATCCATTATATTCCAAATCCATCCTTCCAATACTTGTACCCTTCCACTTTAAGGTCAATTTTGACATCAATGTACAACATCCAAATTCTATGTTCCAAATAATTTCACTGAAATCAACATAGAGTGTAACAGCCTACCAATAAATAGAGAAAAAAGAGAAAGGAAAACCAGATTAATGAAGTTGCTGGTTGCATGTAACCCATCAAACACCAAAGGGGCCCTTCCCTCCATTCCTTGTGTTGGTTTCTTTCGTTCCTTCTTCTGTCTGATTTGATTTTGCCGTTGAAGAGAAAAACATCAGATTTGAAGCCAAACTCCCAAGATTTTTATAACCCTGATTGCCCAATCGTCATGTGAAGTTTTATTTCAAAGTTTCAAACTTTCCCTCTTGTAGTCCATGAATTTGGCTCAATCTTAAGAAACCCGGAAAGCCAGAGTTAGAAGGTAGAAGAAAGGAAAAAACTTCAGCTTTCTTCCGGTCTCTGCAAACCCATTAAGAAAATCCCGGGAAAATCAAAACCCAGAGTTGTTTTTTCATCAAGAAAACGATAATTTTTTTATTTTTAGTTGTAAAACAAAGAGATTTAAGGGAAATGCCGAGCGTAGCTGTTAAATTATATAGTGTGTTCTTCAAGTTTCTCTTGAAGCATCGTTTGCAGAACCGGATCCAAACCCCTCTCGACGAATCCTCCAATCCATATGGTGTCACGACACGACCCGAAGAATCGGTTTCCGCCTCCAATCCTTCTTTCACCGACGGTGTCGCCACTAAAGACATCCACATCGACCCTTTCACTGCGCTTTCTATTCGGATCTTCCTACCAGAAACGTCCCTTTCTCCACCCGAACAACCTGAGCCGAAAACCAAGCTCAGATCGTCCCAACATGATGACTCTAAGTCCGTTCATCACCGGAGGAATAGTTATGACCCGCCTTATGTGGGAGTCCCGAGAAATGATCCGAGAAGAACCAGTTTTGAAGGGTCAAATTTAAGATCCGACAATAATGTTTATCGAGGTTATTCACCATTACCTCAAAAGGGTAGAAAATTACCGATAATGTTGCAGTTTCACGGCGGCGGTTGGGTGAGTGGGAGCAATGAATCGGTTGCAAACGATTTTTTTTGTCGGAGGATAGCGAAATTGTGTGATGCTATAGTTGTGGCGGTTGGTTATAGGTTGGCGCCGGAGAATAAGTATCCGGCGGCATTTGATGATGGATTGAAGGTGTTGAATTGGTTAGGGAAGCAAGCGAATTTAGCTGAATGTAGTAAGTCGATGGGGAGTGGGGCGCGTGGGGTTGGTGCAGAGTTTACGAAGGCTGAAGTTCAGAGACATATTGTGGATGCCTTCGGGGCTTCGGTGGTTGAGCCATGGTTGGCAGCTCATGGAGATCCGTCAAGGTTGTTAAACCTTATATTCTTATATAAAGTTTTTATCTTGCTTGTGTTTGTTCTTGTTACTGATTGATTTCGTTGAAAAGCTAGGAGTTAGTTAAGTGTATTTTGATGGTGGCATGAATGGGATGCTCTGACCATTGATTGTGTTTGTTGCTTTTGTTAGATTTTCTGCCATTGATGTGTTTTTGATTGGATTTTCGATATGCATTGGCTGTAGTTTGATTCGTAAACTGGCAATTAGTCTTGGACATTTGAAGTCTGTCAAATGCTCTTACGGGTTGTGGAGACTATGGAAGTTGTTGTTTTGTGTTCTAATCTAGGATGAACTTTTGGAGACTATATTTTTCAATCTTTGAAGCTGAGATTTCCTGGAAAGTTTCTATGGCTTAGTCTTTTTTGAGCACAGTTCAATATTTCAATTTCATTTTTGTTTTCTTTATAAAGCTTTGAATGTATGTAATCATGTCTTTTGTCTATATCTGTTACGGATTTGATTGCCTTAGATATCCTTGAAATAAACGTTTGGTTCATGCCAATCTTGGTTCAAGCATTTGCCTAATATACACTCTAGGAATCTACTATTAGATTTTGTCTGGATTTATTTCTTCCACCTATGGACATTTGTCATTAGTAGTTATGATGTCTAACTAGGCTTTCATGTTTTTATCCTCTCAAACTGTTCATGCATTTGAGACTTCTTGAAATACAAGCAGATTCATATTCTTAGCTTCCTGGAACATGATTTTGATACTTGTTGTTGAGCAACTTATTCCCTAAGTTTTCTAATTTACGTTGTCTCATGTAGCATCTTACGTTTCACATGTTATGATCAAAACCCTTTGAGGGAGTATGCATCAAGAGTCTGAGTTAGCACTTAATGTCTTGTTGACAATTGATTGTATTGTGTTCTCTGTTGTGTCTTAAGTCTGATTGACAAACTTCTGGATCATAATCTCCTGCATTGGTTGAGTATATAGTTGCCATGTGGAATAGAAGAATCAAAAGAATATGAGTCAACCAGGAAATCACAGTGTGAGTGAGGTTGAATCCGAAGGAGCCAAGTTTGAACTCATGCCAACATTTGGATGAGATAAAATATTGGCGAATCAAGTCTAATTGTTAAGCAGTGTAAAATTTCTGGTTCTTAGTACTTTTCTCTAATGTATCTTCTATCTTGTGTATGAATTTTATATTTCCATTTTACCTAATCTTTAATTGTGGTATTGTTGAACCAGATGTGTTCTACTTGGGGTGAGTTGTGGAGCAAACATTGTCGATAATGTGGCTCACAAAGCCGTTGAGGCAGGCAGGCTTCTGGACCCTGTCAAGGTTGTAGCACAGGTCCTAATGTACCCTTTCTTCATTGGAAGTGTTCCCACACAGTCTGAAATAAAGTTGGCAAACTCCTACTTCTATGACAAGACAATGTGTATGCTTGCATGGAAACTCTTTCTTCCCGAGGAAGAGTTCAGCCTTGACCACCCAGCTGCCAATCCACTCATCCCAGACAGGGGCCCACCATTGAAGCTCATGCCCCCAACTCTGACAGTTGTAGCAGAACATGATTGGATGAGAGACCGGGCAATTGCTTACTCTGAGGCGCTTCGGAAGGTAAATGTTGATGCACCAGTTCTTGAGTACAAGGATGCAGTTCATGAATTTGCAACCCTTGACATGCTTCTAAAGACCCCTCATGCTCAGGCCTGTGCTGAGGACATTGCCATCTGGGTTAAGAAGTACATCTCATTTCGAGGCCACGAGTTATCTTATTAAGTGCAGGGTTTCAGATGTAGAAAAAAGATCTGCGGAACAGTATCATCATCCACCAGCGTCATTATTCGGTTGAAAAAGAGAATGATGCATGGTTGCTCTACACAGGGCTGGGACAAGGTATTGAATTTGTTCTTTTGTCAATCCAGAAGCTGGCTTGTGACTTGGTTTCCGAGTTTATCCCATATCCTGTTCTGTTCATTTTGTAAGATAGAGAACTTTCCTAATAGTAGATCAGTGAGCTGAGATGAGATGAGATTACTTATTTTTAGTGCCGTACGCCACACATTGGGATGTTGCCAGGAACATTTTTTCCTGTGAATTAAAATTTACTATTTCTCCTTTACAGTATAGCAATGGAAACTCACCTTGCAACCATCAAAGTTATGGCTTATAGATCTTCTCTTTGTTATTCAACTTACGTTGTCTACCTTCCAACAATCTCTTGGCCAAGGCATGTTGTAAGGTTTAAGGTTAAAGTTTGATATTAACTCGGGCAATCTTAACTCCCACTCTTAACTATCAAATATAACTTCCATTGTTTACCTTGAAATACTGTTGATCAGAATAGGGAAAAAATGGAAAAATCATCCAAGCATCATAGAATTGTGGTGAACTCCAAATCGAAGTCGAGCCCAAACCTTAATAGCATACCACAACTATCTTTAACCACTAGACTGAAAAATTATCGATTTTATTTCTATCTTCAAGCAAGCGTTAGCCTGGTTATTATGCCCCAATATTGGAAGCATGTCAAAGAGAAAAGAAAGAGATCGTGTTGGTATGGCTGTTAACTATTACTTTAAAAAATTTCATCTTCCCTACCAAGCAGAGTCATGTCAAAGATGAAAGCCATGGTTATGAGCCAAAAACTGATGTCTCCTCGAGGTCAGGTGGATGAACGAGCCCTATCACATATGGATTTGCCATGTATGGTTGCCAAAGCAGGCGGAGTACAGTTCCAAGTTTTTTCAACAGAGGAAAGCCTTGGCATACTTCCAAGCATGTTGAAATAGTAGTCTGAACTACAACTAACTGGCACCACAGAATTTGGGACACTTTGTTCTATTTAGGCTTTGATGGGAATGCCTTTTCTTTTTCTCTTTAGCCACTGTTTTGATGGTGTTTTTCTACCTTTTGAAAGCAACTGAATTTCTAGTACCCTACCAGGAATTTTTATTTACCAAATGCATGTATCTCCAACTAATTTTATAATGTTGATTGATATCAACATTTAATTCTCACCCGAACATTTGATTTAATTATTGATACATGATTTCTGATTCTAGTTTTTCTTCTGCAAAATTAAAAAAAAAAAAAACGCAATTAATCTGAACAATTGACTTAATTGTCAGTACAAAATGCAATGATCTCTCTCCTCTTTGGTCAAATCTTAAAAAAAAAAAAAAAAGAAACCCAATCCCTTTCATTCCAATGGAAAAGCAAAACTACATGATTAGAATGGCCTCAAGACAACGCTATTGAATCATGATCATCAATAACCAACAATGGTACAGCCACAAAAAAGGGCTCTGCCGTTTTAATATCACAACAAAAAGTTCCTTTTGTTTCCGTGTCCAAAAGCTCATGTACAAAAAGATGGGGCCTTGGACGAACCTGTAACTCCAATAGTGTGGCTGGTTTGTAGATTTTCAAATGTAGTTCTCTTTCAGTGTCTGTGCCAATGTCGTTGTCTTCCAAAGCGAGGTGCTCCTGTCCATAGCTGTAAGATACTCAATGCAAAGGAAATGATCCCGATGGCACCCATGGCGTAGAACACTTTATATGGGGCCAGAGCCAGGCCAGAGAGATAGGAATAAATTCCGGCTATTAGGTAGATGAAGTCCAGTCTCACTTCCTGACCTAGGATGTGGGGCAAGGGCAATGAGGAGTTTAACAATGACTCTGAACTAAAGATTCCATGAAGAATCAAACAAATGCAAAGGAATGAATCCAGGAACCTTGGGAAGCTCTGATGCATCCCTATTCTCTGCAACCACGCAAAAGGTCCCGTAAGATGATAATAAAAGGACTTAAAAAAAAGCGCGTTTTGTGAAAGCTCAGAGGGAAAGGCATAATAATCAGGCAATCTAATACCTGCAACCAAGACACCAGAGAGGGAACAAACATTAGTGCAGCAAGAAGATGCAGCATCAGTAAGCCATGCCGAAGGTGGAAAATATCTTCTTGTGTCTGGCTGTAACTGAAGCTGTTTTCTTTGGATGGGGAACCGGGTTTGGATTTAAATTGCTGAGACAAATAATTGCCTTCGGTTTTGCAATCAGAATCCTTTTTTCGTGCATGGCTGCGAAATGAGGCTGTTAAAGAACTGTTGCAAGAAGTTGGAATAACACTTAGTATCACCTTAAGCACGCCAACAAAGAAATTTAGTATTTACCACAAGAATACAAAATAAAGTGCATACGATAAATAGTGGATTGCAAATGCTAACATCCTGGCATTCCAGATTATGTTCAAGTCTAGCAATAAAGTATTTAACTATTACATTAAAAATGGAACTGGTTTAATGGTAAGGATAGAGTTAATGGGAACTTACTTGCACAGCGAACCATGAGAGCACAAAGCATGAGATAAGAGCAGTATGATTAGGCCAAGTGCTGGGTGTACAAATGTAGACAAAACAATTGCCGCTGATATTGGAACAAATAATGGATTGGCTTTTAGAACCCGTACTGCCTGTTTCCAAAGTAAATCAGAATCAAAATAAATAAAAAAAATCAAAGTATAGATCGTGCACATAAAATGAAGACAAACAGGGAAAAATCTTCAACTACGGAAATAGTTATATTCAACTACGGAAATAGTTATATTCAACAGATTAGACATTCAATTATCCACACTTTTACAAGCCTCATATACAAGTGGTACCTTTTCATTGTGCAAAATCGAGAGAACCATGATTAAAGCCACGTTGGAAGTGGTATTGTTGAAATGGGGATCATTCATATGGAGTAATACAGAGCAAATATGCTATTTAACCATAGTTATACATCTAAAATTTTAGTAGATGCAAGGTGATAATGAATCGATATAATTTGACAGAGATCTGAGCCACTAAGTAGGTATGGTAGTTAAAGCCAAGAGTTTACCTTTAATGAAACGAACCTGGAAGAAAGATTCATAAACCAGTGAAGAAACAAAAAGTCAAAATTTTCTTCCCATAGTTGCCACCTGCAATCAATTTAACTTTGTATTTAACATAAGGTAGTATATCATAATAGCAATGAATCTAATATGACTCCTATCTCTAAGAAATCACACAATTCTATTAAAATCACAAGGGAGATACATTCCGAAAATTCATAATAGCAGTTGGAAATAAATTAAAAGAAAAGAGATAAAGCTGTTTAATTTTTCTCATGGTTTCTTTCAGATATCTAAATTATTCATTGTATATCATTCACGAAATATATTATCTTGGCATTCAGATTTTGTTCCAAGAGAAAGGTAGAGAGTTCACCAACCTCCTCTTTACGAAGACATGTAAATAGGCAGCCATATAGAAGACCAACTGGGATACCAATATCAGTAGAATTACAAGCCCATTTGCCAATAGGTAACAAATTAATGACACAATGGTGAAGCTTGAGAATGGAGGAAATGGTTGAGATGTTAGAAAGGAGAAGAACAAGGAAAACAAAATGGGTATGACAGCAAAAGGCAAAAATGGGAATGGTATTCTTAAATTGGACTCCACAGCTTTAAGTATAGAAGGAATTGGCCTTGAATGTGTTTGTCGCATCAGAGCAAAAAATATAACAGCAACAGAGAAGCCAACTATCTGCATGAGAAAACTCAATATTGTGTAAGTTTCATAGATAGCAGATAGTATATAAATCAAAACAGCAAGAGATGATTCTTTAGAATCTGATATGACATTTTTTTTCCCATTGTCTTTACTCAAAGTCCTAAGAGATAACCATAATATACATGATTTTAAGAAAATGCACAAAATGGGAGGGTGTCCTTCATCAATTTGCTACGGTACATGCAACTTAAATATTAAAATTTCCTTCAGTTTATGAGTTTCGAGCAATGTAATAGGAACATTTACAAAATGAGGGTGCATATGCCTGAAAATATACAGCTAAAGGCTGTTATACAACATGATTCTCCTGAGAACCCTCAACATGAACTGCTTTGCTTATGAGTGGTTACTGTCACAAGTATCTACAGGACAAGCTCTGCATCCACAACGGTTAAAGGTAGCAGGGAGTAGCACAAAATTTCAATAACAATGAGCACACTGTGATTTATCAAATGTAAATAACAAGATAACATCATATGAAATACCAATATGTTGATATTGCACAATATCTCAACCATCGAACTCAACTAGAGGTCATAGCACTCCAAAGCACCATTCACCAGATAATTTCTAATCATTTTTGGAACTAATAGAAACGAGTATAGAAATTTGAAATACTAATTTGTTGATATTGCACAAAATATTCACCCCAGTGATTTCAACCAAAGGTTGTAGCATTCCAAGTTCCAACATAACATCCAACAGATAATTTCTAATCAATTTTGGAACTAATAGGAACTTGTATCTAAATTCAGAGGAAATTGGCAAAGAATAATAAGTATGAAGATTAGATTGGATCACCTGTGAACAATATAGAAGCAAAAATCTGCTAGCTGCTGTGGTCACAGAAACATCTATGCCTGCCTCATATGAACAATGTGGGTCAAGCTGCACGGTATCAGGAAGAAAAAGAGCTTTGTCAGGAAGAAAAAAAGCTTTGAATTTCATGAACAGAACTACAGAATTTCAAAATGAAAGTGACATTTGCATGGAAGAAAGATGTAGCTCATTACCAGTAAAAGAACAGTAGTTTTCTCTGTCCCAATAGAAGTCCAAAGTGCTGGGGAGGAATCAACAATAAGAGTCTCACTATACAAGTTAGGAAATACATGGAGACCTGATGTAGGATCCCAAGCGAGTGCTACGGGTGGGAAACAGCGCAGTTTGCAAAGCTCTGGATGGCTCAGCAGAAAAGAGAAAGGAAAACTAATGAATACTGAATTATGAATGGAAAAAAAAATCACAAATATGAAAATGATTTACAAGCCAACAAGAAAAATAGACAGCCACAGTACAACCAGCAATCATAAACCATAGCAAAAGTTTGATGGCTTAATTGCTACCAAAACATTCAGGTGACCAAACAAACTTCTAGAACTTCAGGATTGCAATGAAAACATAAAGAAGTTAAGATTCTTACTCGTGTTTTCAGTATCTCCAGCTTCATCAAAAAGCCCAGATCCTTTTATTCCACAGCCCGCAGTTTTCAAAGAGAAAGTAACGGGCAAAAGGCCTAAACTAATTGCAAATGACAGATTGAAAGCAAGGGGATGGTCCTCCTTCAAAAAGATATCCTGCACGTCATGAAATCATTCACCGAACAATGTTCAGTTGTCTTCGTTTGTGAAACCACATTAAGCAGGTGTTGTTCAAGTTTCCAAACCATAGAATGTTATATGGCTGCACTTCCGATATTCACCTTATGGGAATGTATTGATGAAAGCATTGATACGGGAGAGAATTCGATCTCTCCTTCATCTGGATTAAAGAACTGCCCAACTGCCATGGAAGTGGCTGGTGGAGGCCTGCCTGAAATAGTCTGAGCACCACAAAGTCACTGCACACAATTACTCATAATTTTGAACTATATGTTATATGAGAGAGTAGCACTACTATTTTAAAAAAATCCAGAGCAGCAAAAAGAAAATAAAAAGAAGCTTAACATTTTGGCATGCACCTTTCTCATGTATTGCGACAATTATTATTGTGAAACCTAGGGACCAACATAATCCAATGGCCAAAAATACTTGTGCATGAGGCGGGTTTAAAGAGTTCTAGAACCAGTGATGGAGCATGCATATTAAGGTTTGTTCTTTTGAATAGGCTCAAGTTTGATAGGCTACAGCACAGGTTGAAAATTGGAAAAGACAAAGACAATAGTAAAGATTATAATGTGTTACCACACATCCATCCTTTTAGATGTCACAGTTTAGCTTTTTAAGGGAAAATGCATTTCAAATATAGATAGCTAATGCACAAAGCTATCAATAATGCATTGAAAATAAAAAGTATCTGATAGGTTCATGATGTATGCTTATAAAGGTAAATCCTTAAGATGAATAAGCATAAAAGATGGAAACAAATTTCCAGAAACTATCCTAGTCCTTGTATAGTTGATGATGTTGTAAACGAAAAAAAGGAAATGAAGAGCTAGACAACAATACCGGACGAGGTGCAACTGAGATAGTCAGGAATCTGAAACCATGCATTTCCTCAGGACCCAAATGAAGTATAGCAGATGGAGGTGCTTGCTCAGTCTGACTGCCAGGCTCAACCTGGTAGCAGTGCATATAAAAACAGGAGTGTCATTGTCAACCAAATTACTGATAAAATCAGAAGGCTCAATAAAAGTTGATGTTCCAATGCCGCAAAATTTACTAACAAAATCTGATATTAACAAGACTTTGAACCTTCCTAAGACTATTTAAGTTTTATATATAAAAGATGCAAGAAACCTGTTACAAACTTACAATAGGTTCATAGAACAAACACTAGCAAGTGCATGAGCAACAATATTTCACCAAAAGAACAAATTCAAAAAGTACAGTGCTTAATACCTGTCGTGGTGCTGGTCCTGCAGGAATTTGCACCATCTTTGATGTCACTTCCAGAACGCTTTTACCAGCAGGCACATCTGTAGATGATTTTCCTTTTTGGGGCCATAGATGAACTCGGACTCCAGAACAAGGAGCAAGGTTTGTCACAAATATGAAGTGGCTTTTTCCATTCGACCCCTAGACATAGAAGTAAACACTGAGTGAATTTAGCATTGTCTATAAAGACATAAAATACAGAAAAAGAGGCAAACTTTTTTTTTTTGGGGGGGGGGGGGGGGGGGGGGGGGGGTGTGCGTGCGTTGTAGGCTTACTAAACTGATGCTAAACAAGCAATAGAGGAGCATTTTTAGTTTGTAGTTTGTAGCTTAGAAATAATTGCTGGCAATAGGAGATATAAATTCATTGCAATAAAAGTGTAGATATTGCTTACACAAAATTCTATTTTGAAAAAGATCTAAACATTTGTGGATGTGATATAGAGCTCACCAATTTCTGTATGTCCAACCACCGCCTTCTCCCATCCATGGCCAAAACAGTAACAGTTGTTGTCTGAATATACAAATCCCTCTCAAGGACATCATCATTCCAATGAACACTTCTAGGGCAGTCAGATGAGGTGTGCATTTGTGAAACTGCAAGCATGATATAACATGTCATAAATTACAATTATTCTGGAATTATATTTTGACTATTATTTCAAGAAGCAGTTCTAGTTCAACCATGTATTGTATTGCATTTTTTTTTTGAGGACCAGGATAATTATCATGAAAAAAAGAATCATAAGTTTTTGTGAAACATAAAACTGAATCATCAATGTGCTAAATGATAGATAATACCACCAGTCTCTTTTACATCCTTAATAGGAACATGAGTCGACCAGGATGACTGAGATTGCATCTTCCAATTGAAACTTTGTGGTATTCCACTACGAAGCATCTTTGTGAATATGACAAGTCTTTTGTGAGCATCAGGAAAAAGCTGACCTGTTCGTGAGTCTACCAAACTAAGGAGAGTATGTGACACCTACATGAAAAATTTACATTCAAAACCGTCAAGAAGAAAAATTGTTCTCTGAAAAGCTAAAGCATTGCCTTGATTGTAGTCAAACCTCACCACCAAAATGGAGGTTCCTAGTTCAAATCCCTCTCCCAACCTAACTATCCAAAAGGGAGGAGAGAGACAGAGAAGTTAGAAAAGAGATTCCACTTACTTGCACAACTAGTTGATTACACCACAAAATAGCCTGATGTTCCATTGACAGCCATACATTTTTTGTGCTTGTACTGCTTATCATAAATCCATGAGTGGGAGGCACAATTCCATCAAGTGATTCTAATTTTGAGCGTACCTGTAGTCAGAAAAGAGAACAGGATATATATATATATACACACACACACACACATATATATATTTAACATTTCTAACAATATATATTTATAGTGAAGTCATAAAGCACCCTTTTTCTTTTTATACATGCAAACAATCTAATCCAAACTATAGAGTAGAAAAAAAGTAGAAGACATACCTGATAATCATTATAACCACCAGAAATGGAAACAACAACTACATGAGATAGTTTTGGCCCAGACACATAATGCCCTGTCTGAGTGGTTTGAACCTCATACCCTTTTCTCCATTCTTGATTTATACTTTCATAATAGTGACTCAGCGATGGTTGCAACGCCACAGGAGGTGATCTGGATGGAAATAGCAGATTCTTAAAGGGATAAGCAAAAAATTTTAAACAGAAAGATAGACAAGAAGCCACTGAGATCTCACTGGTGGGGGCTTGAAAGAGTTAGAATAGTGTCAACAGCTGATTTCCTTAGACGAGGGTGGATCGTTGCAGCTCTAGCAACGAACCCACCCATAGAGTGGCCGATCAATATGACACTTTTTGGCAAACTACCAGTTGTTGCAGCACCCTCACTTTCCCGGGCATCACGGGATTCTTTGTATTGATCCAAAATCTACAAGAATTGGACTAGTATTGATGAAAGTTGAAAGATAAAATGAAGCAAAATAATTTGTTTTTCAATGGCCGGGTACAACAACGTCAAACAGACATGGCAACCTTTGATATGATTAAATGAATTGCTTCACCATTTAACTCTATGAGCCAACTGAGGTAGTTGAATATAACCCCATTCAATTGGAACATAATAAAAAGAATTTAGAGATCATGCCTGTGCATTAAAACTTATTCTCAATATATAACATTTTTCTTTGATCTCATTCCATATTTTTTTAAAATTGGGCATACTGACATCTTTCACTTCTGCAACAAAGATTTATTCAATTTGTCTCTTTAAAGAATTAATCACTTTGCAATACTGAAAACATATTAAGTGAAAACGGTGACCTTAGGCGTCCACAAATAAAACATTCAAGGTTCTATGCCAAACGGTCAGAATTAAAACTATTACTGAGTTCATGCACTCTGTCAAATAAAAGAGTTCAAATGATAAAAGCAATACCCTATGAATAGCATATACTACATATTCAGTGTGCTCTTCAAGTATCCGACCATCCATTGCAGAATGTTCACCCTCAAGATCCACAGCAAACCAATCTAGCCTGTTAGCATATTGGTTCTGCAATTGAAAGTCAGCCACATCCACATTCCCTCCCTCCTCAGAAGCTAGATAAGCTTCTCTATAGAATGCACGTTCAAGTGGACCTCCTTGATAAGCTCTATCAGATTCTGCTGCCAAGGACCGCACCTGAAAGAAGGACAAAAACTTGTGAAACGCACACCATTTTGAACCATTTGTAAACCGAATAGCATACTTATGAGTTCTTTCCTATCTACAACAACAAACACACTAACACTAACAACAAAGGTAAAAGGAGAACCTTGCCTGTTTGTAGCTACCACCATTGCCCGGAATAAAAAGAACGGGTATTCCATTGAGCTTCTTTAAGCGTTCCTTGAAGTCAATCTTTTTCCAACCTTCATGGTACAAATACAACCCATACTTTGCGGATGACACGCCTTCCGTGGTGGAAATTGGGATGTAAGTAGGGTACATATACGTCATAATACAACCATTCGATATAGGCTTCAATAAACCATACAAAGCAGCTACACCAACCCATATCACCGCAGCCACAAGCATCATTGCTCTCAAACTAGGCCTAAACCCTCGCATTCTTGAATCCTCATTCTTCTTATCATTCCTTCTTTCATTTTCCATGTTATTCAACATTCACTGCACACAAAAAATATACAAATATTCAAAAATAATCAGCCTTAAGGACATCAAATTTGACTAAACAAGCAAATTTTAAACTAGAAACAGTTGAAAATTTAATTCAGCTTAATTATCGTCAGATCTACTCCACAGAGCTGCTTAAAACTAAATTAAGCTTACTTAATTAACTTAATTAGATCTAATTCAAAGAACAAAAAAGGAAAGTTTGAGAAGCTAAAGCTAAGCTAAAAGCTAAAAGAAGCTTTCAGAAAATTAAGTAAAACTTGATCCGATTTCAAGATAGAAGGTTCAGGAAAGCTTGGAGAAGTAGAATGTGAAACGGAAACCTGATCGGAGATGAAATCAAACGTCGTCGTAGTTCGGAATTTGAGAAGAGAAGATGACAATCGAAGCTGAAGAGAGCTGAAGGTTGAGAGCATGAGCGCTATTGCTTTTGTTGAAAGGAGACGAAAATGGAAAGACCATTAAGAACTGTGTACACGAGATTTTCAGATTTTGCCGGGTTGGTTTTCGGATCTGGGCGCGGGTTAAGTACTGGCAGATCTGATTGTTTGGGTTTGACCCGAATGGGTTGGGCCGGATCCAAAGGTTGACGGTGGCAGAAAATTTGTGAAGAAATGTGAGACACGTGGGCTGCCCGGTTAAGTGCTTGTGAGTTGTGACTTATAAATGGACTTGATAGGATTAAACTCGATATAAAAATAATATGAATAAAAAATGCGAAAGTGATAAAAATTATGTATGAATATGATAAGTTTCTAAAAAGGTGATTTTGTGTTTGGTATACTGATATGAATTTTGGTACGAAATTTTAGTGTTTTACATGATATAAACATGATTTTAAATAATACAAATTCGAACTATATGCATGAATTGATAAGTCCAATTATAAAGAAATGGGGAGGATCCTCTGGTGACTTATAAGCAAAGCCTACCCAAGGTATTCATGATTGAATTCGTAATCATATTTGTATTCACTGATGATGTTACGTGACACGGTTTTAAATAACACAAATACATATGATTCTAATTAATTCTTTTTCTTTCTCTCTTTTATTTCTTTACTTTTTCACACCATTTTATGGGTTTCAAAAGAAATTAAAAGTAAGAAAAAAATGACAACTTCGACTTAGTTTATCAAAATTTTGTTATATCAATGGATATAAATCTTATTGTAATTTTTTGTATTTTGTTGTGAATTTTACTTATCATTGTATTTACTAAAACTAATTATACAAAAAATTATTTTTGCTTTATTAAATAGAAATATTACCAACATGTTGTTGGGGATATCTTATTATTTCTTATTATTGACTTTCGCTCGAGCCTTGAGACAACGCGATGCAAAACTTTTTTGAGTTCAAAATCACTTTTTTTTTATAAAATAACGAGTAGATTAACATATTTAACACGAACAAAAACAAAAATTAAGAACATTTTTCCTATTTGTTTTAGAATTTGGAGAGATTAAATAGAATTTTGTTTAGGCTTTAAGAGGGATAGGGAATTAAGAGAAACGAGAGAAATGATAGAATAGAAAAAAATATTATGGTGGTGCATCTCAGCCAAGTGGTCAAATGGTGTCGTTTAAGGAGGCATTGGATGATGCTGGTTTGCAAGATCTGGGTTTTGACGGACTTTGGTACACTTGGCAGAAGGGACATGAGATTCAGACCATGATTAGGGAAAGACTGGATAGGGCGGTGGGGAACAAGGAGTGGACAGATCTGTTTCCATCCTACAAAGTTAAAACTTTAACAAGCTCAGGTTCTGATCACCAGCCTATTTTGGTGGATACATTGGGAACTACTAGACAAAACAATAAGAGACAGAGGAGGAGATTTCACTTTGAATCAATGTGGACAAAGGAGGAGGAGTGTGGGAAAGTTATAGAGGAAGGGTGGTGCATGAAAATACATGGAGATGTCAAGGATAAATTGGACCACGTTGCTTGTTGTCTTAGGGAGTGGAGTAGGGTATCTTTTCCTGGGCTCCACACTAGAATAGAAGAACTTACCATAGAGTTGGAAAAGACAAAAGCAATGACGCCAACTAAGGAAACGTTGAACTTTGAAGATGTGTTATGTAAGGAGTTAAATGTTTTATTAGAAAAGGAAGAAGATTACTAGAGACAGCGATCGAAGGTTACGTGGTTAAAAGAGGGTGAAAAAAACACTGCATTTTTCCATGCCCATGCAACTTAAAGGAGGAGGAATAATCATATTTCAAGATTAGAGGACGAAGGAGGTAATTGGGTGGAAGAGCACGAGGATTTAAAGCTGGTTGTTACAGACTATTTCACAAAGTTATTTGAGTTTCAAAGACCATCTGTATTTTATGATGTTCTCAGGGCAGTTGACAAGCGAGTATCTAACGAGATGAATGAGTTTCTTCTCGCAGACTTTCAAATTGAGGAGATCAAAACTGCTTTAAACCAAATGCACCCCAATAAAGCTCCAGGTCCAGATGATATGCCTCCTCTTTTCTACAAAACATACTGGCATATTGTAGGTCCAGATGTCATTGATTGTTGTCTCTCTTTTCTTTTATGGGAATGGTTCACTCAATGAAATAAATAATACCACTCTTGTCCTTATCCCAAAGATAAAAAACCCAAAATCAATGGCCAATTTTAGACCTATCAGTCTATGCAATGTCCTTTACAAGATTATTGCCAAAACCTTAGCAAATAGGCTCAAACACATTCTCCTTAGTTGTATTAGTGAACACCAGAGTGCTTTTGTTCCTGGTAGACTAATCTCTAATAATATTTTAATAGCCTACGAACTTTTTCACTCACTTAAGAATAAAACAAAAGGGAGAGAACAAAAGGGAGAGAGGGACATATGGCAATTAAATTGGATATGAGCAAAGCTTATGATAGGGTCGAATGGCCATTTCTTGTTGTAGTAATGAAATAGCTTGGCTTTAATGATAGATGGATTCATTTGATTATGAGTTGTGTAACATCTGTTTCATTTTCAGTTTCATTCAATGGTATATGCATTGACAAATTTTATCTAGAAAGGGGCCTTAGGCAAGGAGATCCCTTATCTCCTTACTTGTTTCTATTGTGTACAGAAGCTCTCTCAGCCTTGTTAACCAAAACACAGATGGAAGCTTCGATAATAAGTGCTCAAGTTAGTCGAAATGGTCCTAGAATTACTCACCTTGTTTTCGTAAACAATAGCTTGCTTTTTATAAAAGCAAAATTGAAAGAATGCGAAGAGGTGAAGAACATGCTATTGAAATATGAAGAAAGTTCGAGACAGAAAATTAATTTCGACAAGTCATCCTTGTTCTTCGCTGGAAATGTCTCAATGACAACCAAAGAGGTTTTAATGCAGTACATGGGTATCCAAACTACCTTAGGCCCAGAGAAGTATCTTGGTCTCCCAACGATGATAGGCAAAAATAAGAGACGATCTTTTAGGGAGATTACACAAAAGATGCAGAAATTGGTGCAATGTTGGAACAGAAAGCTTTTGTTGCAAGGTGGCAGGGAAGTCTTCATCAAATCAGTGCTTCAAGCTATGCCAACCTATGCCATGTTAGTCTTCTTGTTCCCTAAATCTTTGTGCAATGATTTGTGCAGTATAATAAGGAAGTACTAGTGGAATTCCAAAGTTCAAGGTAGGGGCATAAACTGGGTAAGATGGGAGAAGCTGTGTCTATGTAAAGAGGATGGTGGCATGGGTTTAGAAACTTTGAGTGCTTTAATTTAGCATTAGTGGTGAAATAGGGATGGTGCTTGATGAAGAATCCGGAATCTTTGGTGTATAAAGTCCTTCAAGCTAAATACTTCCCACATTCGACATTCCTAGATTCAAAGCTGGGTTGGAATCCATCATTGAGCTGGCAAAGCATATGGAAAACTATAGGCATTCTTCAAGAAGGTTCCATATGTCGTGTAGGATCTGGGGAGCATACTCGAATTTGGAAAGATGTCTGGTTACCTTCGAAAAAGGTGGTACAATCGGTCAGTAGAGATCACTATTTTTCGGAGGATACTTGTGTAAAGGCGCTTATAGATGAGGCAACCAGAAAATAAAAAAAGGATGACATTGACGCCATGTTTACTGTAAAGGAAGCAAGGCTAATCAAATCCATTCCACTCAGTCGCCTATACCAACATGATGAATTGACATGGGAGGAAAAAAAAATGGTGTACACCGTAAGTAGCGCGCATAGAATTCTCAGTAAGAGGAGATTCTTGGTGGAGCAGCCATAGGCACAGGTCAACCATACAAGCGATCGGGATAAGCAAGACGAGTGGAAAATAATTTGGAAAGCCAAGTCCCGAACAAAGTAAAAATTTTCTACTGGAAACTCAAACACGAAGCCCTACCTGTCATGTGCAACTTAAGGAAAAGGAATATTCAGGTTGATGTGATTTGTCCAAGGTGTAAGGACCAAGATAAAACAGTGCAGCATGCGATTAGCGGATGTGAAAAATCCAAAGTTGTGTGGAACAATTTATCTTTAAATGGAGGTTGGCAATGTTTGGGGATTGATAATCAGAAGGATTGGTTTTCAACTTTGGTGAGCCTTAATACTAAGGAGAAACTGGAGGAAGTAATGATGGCTTGTTGGGTGATGTGGCACTATAAAAACGTGGAGGTGATGGGAAAGGATCAGCGAAAACCAAAACAAATGATAGCCTTTGTGACTAAATATCTGCAAGAGTACAAGGAGGTGAATCAAAGAATTGCAGACAGATCGATGAGAGAGAGATGTCGATGGCATCCACCTACGGCTAATTGGGTAAAGGTTAACTTCGATGGAGCTTTACAAATGGAGGAAGAGATCGGGGGCGCAGGAGTGGTTATCAGGGACTTCCAAGGGCAACTCTTAGCAGCATCTTCTATCCTGTACAACCATATCAAAGATCCCTTGGTAGCTGAGACTAAGGCTGCATTGACAGCAATAGAGATAGCTCGGGATTTGGGTTTCCAGGCAGTTATATTGGACGGAGACTCATTGGAGATCATAAAGGCAATATCGACTAGAGGCAAAGACTTATCTTACATACGTAATCTCATTGAGGAGGCCAAAGATCTTAAGAGGTGTTTTAACTCATTTAGAGCAGAGCATGTGAAGAAAGTCGGAAACCAAGCTGCCCATGCATTGGCTCGTTTTGCACTTAGTACAAAAACTGATAGTCATTGGATTGAAAATTGTCCTGTTATTGATGATCTTGTTAAAATGGATTGTAATGGTTTTCTCAATGGTTAATAAATGAAGTATCCTTTATTCAAAAAAAAGGAAAAAAATTATAGTTGTATTGGTTTTAATGAGTATTTTTATTTATTAAGTTTTTTGAATAAGATTGTACTAGTAATTAAGTTGTGATGAACAAAATTTTGATTATGATTTGTGAATAGGATTTTTCAATAAAAAAAATGAGATTTTGTCAGCAACCAATATTCGATTTTCGACTAAAAGTAGTTTTTTTTTATCAGGTCTACTAAAAATAGTTGGAAAATAAATCTTAAATGCATCATATTAATATGAAATAGTGCACTTTTAAATCATCTCAACATATCGAATTCAAATAAAATTTAAAAATATCTTTGATCATATTATAATATATATTGTGCATACTTCAGTTTATTTTCAATATTTAATTAGATTATTTACTTTAGGGATGAAAATCATGATTTAGTAGATTGAATAACCAATGACTTACTCCAACAGCTAAATCAACAGCGACGTGGATGATCACTTGAAAAGCTTAGAATACTCAATCATGCAGCAGATTAGTACCTTTCATGCTAGTTTTGCAAGTCAAAATGCCTACTAAGTATCCATGATTGGATTCTTGGGGCCACCATTTCTTCTCAACGTGGGACCCATAGTCTCCGAATTTGCCATGTCATCCAGCGTTAAGGTTGAGTGAGTCATTGAAAAGCCTTAGCCTACGAATACAAAATGTCAAAAAAACAAAAGGGGGGGGGGGGGGGGGGAGGGGAGAAGGAAAGAAGGATTTATACACTACAACAACTTAACATAATTAATAAATAAATAAAATATATAATAAAAAAGGACATGAAAATTTTAAAATTATGTGTTTAAGACTTATATCTTGTTTTCTTTTTTTTGAATTAAATAATTTTGATCAGTATAATTAAGTATATTTTATGCATAATGTGCTTAAAATCACACTTAATCATACACATAACCATTATGTACCAAAATAATATTGATGGTGTCAATATCATTGACAATTTTGCTAGTAAGCGCACACCCTTAAGTTAAAATGTTTATATCTTTTGAAGTTTCAAAATTGAACTTATTCATGATATAAAAAAGAAAGAGGGTTGTCAACAGAAAAAAAAAAAGGAAAAAAATTGCTTATTTGAAATCAAAAAAGGACAAATTTTTGTATTATCTTAATTGTTATAATCATATGGAGAAATAAGAATAGAGTTTTAACGAACAAAAAAAAATTAAGAATAAAGTTTTTAATTGGAGAAAAATTAAAACCATTTTCAAGTGGGAATAAGGTAGTGCTTTTAGGTTAATAAGCCAAAGTTGGTGGGAAGAATTGGTTGTTTTTTTGGTGAATTAATGACTAGTGGAGGATGGTGATGGAAGAAGACAAAAGAGTTGGAAGGAAAATCCTAGAACAAGCTATTAATATAATTAAAAATAAAAAAAGAATATAATTAAGATAAGAATGCTAATTAAATTATAAGAAATTAATAGATGATCAATCAAGTGATAAGACCCAGTGCATTGAATGGATAACGAAACCTTATCATAAATTATTATTGCAAGAAAAAGATGTAATTAATGTACCAAAAAAAGAAGAAGATGTAATTGAGGAATTAGTCAAATCTTAGAGTTTTTTTTATTTTTGTTTTTTAGAGTGGGACAAAAGTTTTGAAGATTTGCATCCAAACATTATAACAAGTGATAACGTTTTTTTAACCATTCCACTAAAACTTATTGACATGTCATAGTAATTACCAATAATGAAATAAAAAAAGCTTGAAGCATAAGAATTTTTGCTAAAAAAATTAGAAAAGAGGGTGGGAATGGTTTTAAAAATCTTATTGCATTAATAAAAAAGTAAAGAAGAACTTAGGGTTCATCTAGTTGGTTCATGCATTTTTTGTAAAAAATAATTTTAATACATTTCGAGTTTAAATCTCAAAATGGACAAATAATCTTCCTCTTATCTTTGGGTCATACTTCTTTTATAAAAAAAGGAAAAAAAATCTTTGAGTCAATAAGAAAAAAACAACTATGTTATATGATTTACTTAAGATAAAAGTGGAATATATTAAATAAAAATTGATTGATGTAAAAAGGGAGAAAAAATAATTTTAAATTGTTTGATAAAAAGGAAAAGTGACAAGAAATATATTGCCTTCAGTATAGATTCAAAAGATAAGTTTTGAAGTCAACATAAAAATGACAATATAATTATGTAGTAAAAACGTATGACATTGAGAAAAGATAATAAAAAAGGATTGAAAGTTAAATGTTCCTATTTTTTAAATTTTGTTTTAACAGTCAAATTTGTTAGACAATTTCCAATATTAATAAAGTTATCGTTTCTAATTAAAAAAAGTTAAATGTTGAAAGTTAATTTTAAATTGTTTGATAAAAAGGAAAAGTGACAAGAAATATATTGCCTATAATATAGATTCAAAAGATAAGTTTTGAAGTCAACATAAAAATGATAATATAATTATGTAGTAAAAACGTTTGACATTGAGAAAAAATAATAAAAAAGGATTGAAATAATAAATTTAACAGTCAAATTTGTTAGACAATTTCCAATATTAATAAATTTATCGTTTCTAATAAATAAAAGTTAAATGTTGAAAATTTAGCATTTTTTTAATTTTTTTTATAAAAATTTCAATTTCATGTTTACACGCACCAATGGCCTAATGTTAGTTGGAAAAATAGTAATTTATTAAAGAAAAATTATTTCATATATCGTTGGTGAAGTTTTTTTACTCCACAAGCGATATTAGGATCATGACACATATTTTATTTTTTATTTTTAATTTTTTATATGATATATGTCATTATCTTAACACTGCTTGTGAAGTAAAGAAAATCTATTAACGGTGTATAGAATAATTATCTTTTATTAAAATCCTACTAATTTTTTCAACCCTCCCTAGTCAAGATGGAGATATTTATTTATTTTTTCTTTTTTCAAATCTTCTTTATCATATGCTCTATAATGATATTTTTATTATATCAATAATAATACATTTTGCTCGTAGAAAATTATGTCACGAAAGTAAAGCAAACATGTTATTGTTACATTATTTATTATAAAGTATGAAAATATTTCATATTACCGTGTCTAAATATGAAACCAATTTAATATTGTAAGTTTTCTCATTTTTTTCTATTTCACTATTATCTCCAAAATTTTTTATTAATTTGAAAGTCAGAACGCTCTTCAGAGTTGTTTCAATGCTTCATTTTTTTTTACACTGTCGGACAATCATTTCAATTTGAAGAGATTTTTTTGGAAGAATTCTCCCTAATTCAAAAGATAATCAATAATTTTATGGCTTAATAATCAAATATACATTCATCATTATCTATAAAATGAATATAAACCTTCAACATTTTATTGCATGCAAATCAATCCATAAAATTTTCATTTTGTATAAATAAACCTTCAATTTTTCAAAATAACGCAATTAAATCCAAATTTATTAAATGACACGAACTGCCATTTGAATATCCTATGTGACAACCGATGCGGATAGCTTTGTGGATTGCTACGTGACATGTTCTGTGTGAAATATAAACAGAAATTAATGTTATTTAACAGATTTGAACTTAATTACATGATTTTAAAAGGATAGAGGTTTATTTGCAAAAAATAAAATTTAATGAACTCATTTGCATTTAATAAAATGTTAAAAGCTTAAAATCATATTTGCAAAAAATTGAGATTATATTTGACTATTAAGCTTAATTTTATTTAATTTTTCTCTTTTTCAAGTTTCTATCCTAATAATTTGGCATCAAAAAAACTTGATTGCTGTTGAATTTCATTTTCCAAATTTAACCTCGATTTCTTTCTCGTGACCAGGATGATACCATTTAGTTTGCAGCCATGGAAAATGGCAGCAAATTAATATTGGAAGGCTGCCGGCATAGAGAAAATGAGGCAGTTTTCACATGCTTGCAGAAACTTCATTTTCTTCAGTTCTAAAGAGCGACTTTGTACTTGTGGAGTATATTTGTAAGTTCTATGATATAATTCAGCAGCTGGCACGAAGTAAGCATGGTTGCGAAGTAGCTTTGGGAATTTTACATGTCATAAAATGACACAATATGAAATTGATGTGTCAAAAAAAGTGATACAAGTTAAATTTTGATAAAAATTGTATATTAATTTACTAAAAGTTTGAAAAATATTTGTGTTTGACATGTCAATATAGATTTTAATATAAAATTTTCGTATTTTACACAACACAAATATAATTTGACATAATATGGACCTGACTTATATACATGAATTGTTAGGTTTATTGCAACGTTCGGAAGATGACACTCAAACGTTCATCAATTTTAGACACAAGAATTAATCCAATTGACAAGAGAAAGAATTTTTTTTTTTATCGGATTTGGTTTTCATGTGAAACATTCAAAAAATAAAATTTTGATGCATCGAACTTGAAGCTTAGGTCTAATGGTTCATACAAGTATTTTTAAGAGATGACATACGGCAGGATTAAAATTCAAATACTAGCACTTGAAGCCCCTTTTTTTATTCCCAGATTTTGGCCACATTTGTACAATGATCAAAAAATAAAATTCTGATGCATCGAACTTGAAGTTTAAATTTAATGGTTTATGCAGTCACTTTTAATAAATAACATCTAATAAAATTGAAATTCAAATCTTAACACCTGAAATCCAATCATTTATTCCTAGACTTCCATCTCTTGATCATGGCAGCAAATTCTCAGGTTTTGGCTTAAACAATTTGGGGATGCTGCCAATAGCAGAATAGAGAAATCCAACCAAATTCCTTTTCTTGGATGAACATTCATAGTATTGGATTAACTGCTCAGCTATGTCAGAAAAGGTTAGAACTTTGAACTTAACATTGCATCACCAGAATGTTCATCAAACTATCAAAACAGTACAATACTCTGCCTGCAGATGTATGATGATTATAGGTCCTATGAGAAAGAGACATTTCTTTGGTCTTACCATGTTCATGTTTGTATTATTGCTATACAACAGGTCAAGAATAAATGACGATCAATGGTTCTATTGAGGATGTCATTAAGAATATTAAGCAAGTTAAGCAAGGCTTAAAATAATTAAAAAGAACAAAATTTCTCTCTAATTTGAGTTTGATCATCGTATCTTTTCCTTGTTAGCTATAAACATGTCATTCTCAAATGCTATCAATAGAGTTGTCACTCACAGTGTTACTTGTACAACCAAATTTAGTAGATTGGATGATTTTAAATAGGCTTAATACTTAAATATATTCTTAATTTTTTGAAAAAAAATAGATTTAAACTTTCAATGTCTTATTTCCATGAATTTTTATTTTATTGTAAATAAACTTCCAACATTTCAAAATAATGTTATTAAGTCCATATCCATTAAATGCCACCAACTTCAGTTTGGACATCTTACGTGGTAGCTAACATAGATAACTTTGTAGGTTGCCACATGTGCAATAAAAACGTAAGTTAGCGTTATTTAACAGATGTGGATTTAATTGCATGATTTTGAAAAGTTGAAAATTTGTTTAGAAAAATAAAAATTTACGAACTGATTTTCATGTAATAAATCATTAAAGTTTATATGTAATTTGTGTAAAAAGTTGAAGGTATATTTGACTATTAAACCTTTTATTTACCATATGATATGGGTTAAAATTTCAACAAAACTATATATAGATTAGACATTTGAAAAATCAATTTGGATTTAACATGTCAATATTTTATTCGATTTAACACTAAACATGCACGAATGGAAAAAAATTACATGAATTATCGGATAAGGTTACTATGTTGATTTTGTCAGAGGTTTGAATTAAGTAATTGTCATTTCTCTTCCGAGGGAATGTGGCAGGCATGATTTTTGTGCAAAACAAGTGTGCATTTTCCCGGAAAATGTTGGGCAAGTGACAATTACAATCTGTTGTAAACTTGCCAATTTTATAATCCCACATTCTCCTCTCAAGTTCACTTCCACAAATCACAAACCTCCATTAAATATTCATGGTTTATTGAACCAGTGGACTCCAATCTGATGCAAGATCATGATGTTATTTTTTGAGTAATTTTTTCTGTCCATGGTTAGGTGCCATTGACAACTTGAGAGTGGTATATTTTAAGCAGTTTTCATTTTGATTTGGTAGATTTTCTAGCAGGATGCTTAGATGCTGTTTAAGTCGCCAGCTAAAAGCCTTTTTTCTTGACTTGTTTACCAAAGATATGTCAGGTTACAACTGGTCAAGTACTTCCAGAAGGAAAACAATAAAATTTTCAGTCCCCAGAAAAAAAAAATTAAGGAGAAGTTGTCAATGTTCTGCTCAAGTTCTTTAAGACTCAAAAGGGTTCGTTTAGTTAGTAAAGAGATTTTTTTCAGGAGCAATCCAGGAATAAAATTTTGAATGTATCAAACCGATGTGAGAGAAAATGATTGAACTCGTCTTAGGTGAAAATTATATATAAAAAAAGGATTAGATTAAGGGCTAATTTAGATTGTACTGGACCGTAACACTATCAGCATAGTGTGAAATCAATCTCACCGATGTCTAAAAGTTGACTCAACTTTCACAAGTCGAGTTAAAACTCCACCATCAATTTTAATCTTACTGTTACAGTAATTAATCTCACATTCATCATCAGAACCAATCTGCAGCCTGTTTGCAGTGGGAGAACGGGATAAACCTGTTAATCATAGCAGCAAAATCTCTTCTAACTAGCATTAAATGTAAAGAAGAGAAGAATGTACCAGAAGCTTTGCCAGCAAGAACAATCTTGTTAGGATACCCTAGCTTATTCTTTTCTCTAACCCCAACAAAGCCAGCATTGACTTTAGAATAAGACAATGAATTTTGTATATGAAATATTGTGCATTTTAGGGAATATTCATCACTTTGTACATGCATGAACCAGAAGATATGATGATTGACGATTATCTTCATTTGTTTTTTCCTTTTCAATTTTCCTTCTGTGTTAAGGGAATTTGTAGGAGTCCCCAGAAACAAAAATTATATATTCAATTTCCTTTATTGCATAGAAAAGTAATTGAATTCAGCTGTTTAGGCTTTACTCCATGTTCTGCTTGCCATTTTTCTCATTAGCCATGACTGCACTTGAGAAGTGTAATGAACATTCTGACCCTGGTGTCTCCCATGGTGAAAATTGTGGTCAGCTTTATAGTTTTTGAAGAGCTGAACCTCAGCAAGATCTAAGAGCTGAGCCTGAGCAACTGATTTATAGCTCTTGAAGTTTCTTGTGTAGCAAGTCAAATCATTGGTGTTTCGGTTGTGGTTAAAATTTGATTAACGGTAACGCCTGAATTCCATATTTATGAGATTTGAGCTCAAACTTTTAAGATGCCTTTTGTGAGGCAAAATCGAGAGATTTTGGGTCAAAATAAAAGTTAAAGTGTGGGTTTCTGAATTGATGTGACGAGTTAATATGAAATTTAGTTAGTTAGAAGTAATCTAACCATCCAAAGAAAGAAAACAAAAACTGAATGACGTTTAGTTAAAAACAATTCAGAACGAGGGACACGAGTGCCTCAAGTGAATGAACATTGACTGCTAACTTAACCACTTGTGCTTACCGACTAAATTACATTGACTTGTTAGTCAAGGTTACAAAACTCTTAAGTGAATCCATGGCTGGAATTTCTGAGAACTTACTTATCTGTTGAAGGAATCTCTTTTAACTCTCCCGTACAGATGAGAAAGTTACCTCCAAAGACAAAACTGGCCTGCTTAACAGGGTCCAAGGAAACCTAACAAATGTTTTAAATTTGTTTCGGATTTAAACTTGTCAACCAGGCCAACCACGTTTGGTTCTTATATATAGGACCATTTCCATTGTCTCAACAAGGGAGGTGGCCATTTTATAATTACAATCCTCCATGCTTTAGACCTTCAATCATGAATCTCCCTTCTTGAACATCATCTCGTCTTGCTTTTCTCTTTTAATGTCTGAATGAGCTGGCATAACATCTTTATCTTGGACTGCAACTTCCTTTTAAGCACCCTTTGGATTTCTAGTCTGAACTTTCAAGGAGTCACTGAGATTTTTGTTGTCTAAGCTAGCCTTCGAAATGGGACGACAACCTTGTTGCGATAAGGTTGGATTAAAGCGCGGTCCATGGACGATTGAGGAAGATCATAAGCTGATTAACTTTATACTCAACAATGGTATTCATTGCTGGAGAACGGTTCCCAAGCTTGCAGGTAATTGTTCTCCCTATGCTTAACCTGTGATGAAGTTTTGATGGTATGGCTAACAATGGTGGCATTCTGTATGGTTGATGCAGGCCTGTTAAGATGTGGCAAAAGTTGCAGATTAAGGTGGATAAATTATCTCAGACCAGATCTTAAGAGAGGGGCTTTTACAGAATCCGAAGAGGATTATATTATTCAGCTTCATTCGCGTCTCGGAAACCGGTAAACATCACCACCTTCCTTGCGATATTCCTGAAATGCCTGACCAGCAAATTTAATGCACAAGGCTCTTAAGCTATGAGACTGAAGAAAGTTATATATATGCCGTTTTCATTGACTGTTAATTCTTCCTTCTAACACAAGTAAATTTTGTTGCAGGTGGTCCAAGATTGCTTCACATTTTCCTGGCCGTACAGACAATGAAATCAAGAATCATTGGAATACTCGAATCAAGAAGAAGTTAAAGCTCCTTGGTCTAGACCCTGTGACACACAAGCCGATTGACAAGGCTGAGAAAACTGATGGTAAAAACAAGATGAACTCAGACTCTAACTCATCTCATAATCAGGAAGCAAGCTTAGAATCAAAGTCAGAAGATGAGAAAGTGGAAGAAATTCAATTAAATTTGGATGAAACAACTGATCTGCTAAACAACTACCAGATGTTGTGTGGAAGCTTTGATTTGGATTTATGGCTGAACCATGACACAAACACATCTTCGTTCTCAGTGGAAGAACCCAACAATCCTTCAATAGGTGAAACGAACTCCATTCAAGAAGACTCTTTAAAGCAATGGGTTGATAGTGTTGATTCATTTTTCTCATGGGATGGCTTTAGTCATCTGGAAATAGGCAACTGGACATGACTTCTTCCATGCCCAAGTTTCTTCAGAATCCTATCATTTTAGCAATAAAGAATTCAGAAAAAGTGATTTTCAGATTGTAAAAAAGGCCTGGAGATTGATCATTGTATGTCTTGTTTATTCTTTGAAGCGGTTTGAAGCTTGTAGCATCTGACCAGAGAGCCATAGAAAGCTTGATTTACTGCCTTGCCTGCAATTGATTAGGTTGCTTTTTATCTTTGTCTCCTTTTGTAACTGTGAATTTCTTTGTATTGTCACACATCATAATGAAAGTGTCCAAGGTTTACTTTTATTTAACTCGACTTTACAGGAAAAAGGGAAATGGAAGATAAAAGAAACAGAAAAAGCCGGTATCCGTAGAGAATCAGACAGATGCACCTGGATGTCTGCTAAGTGCTAAGATTATGTCTTTTTATAAGCTTTCTGCAATAAAATGCATTAGCACTCTCATTTCTTTATTCTTAGCTTTTTTGGCATGTATCAGTAATGCAATAGAGGAAACTGCTAAGATCAGGTAAGGTGCTCAGCACTAGGGGTGCAAAACAGAATGATCGAGTCCGTTTAGGTCCCTTTTTAAACGGATCATGAACATCAAGAAAGTTCGGTCCAATCCTAATACCGATCGGACAGATCCGCAGACCAATCCATTTTATTTTTAATGCTTGCATGGATAATACTTTTATCAAAGGCATCGATACTTCTTGTACAAACTTAACTAAAAGGTTAGAAGTTATCGATACCTATACAGTTAAACCTTAAGATATCAACATCAAAATAGAGCATGTCTTTGGATATGATAGAGGTATGATACTTTAGCTTTAACCCGCCAAAATTTAAACATAAAGCTTCGATACATTTGCTAAGGGTATTGATACCTTTGCTTAAGATATCAATATCTTGGTCCGATCAATGTTCTAACTGGGAGAGAGACAATGACCCAATGAAGAACATAATCTATGTTGTTAAACACCTTCAATTGCAGTAGCCAACACAAACATAGAGATTTATCACCCAAACTTGCTTATCTATCGGAACCTAACTTGTAACTTGTAGCTTAAGTAATCTTATCTTCTGCTTGCTGCAGACAATCATAAACCAGTATAATATTGCATAATTCATTGATTCTCTTATGTATGATTTGGTAGTAGCATTTCTCATAATCCTCGACTTCTTGAAAAAGGTCAATCTGATAATTGACAGTTGGGAAAACCAACCTCAGCAGCAGAAAAAGGGTAAAAAAATGGAAAGAAAAAGACACAAAAAATACAATAAGTTCATAAACCAAGTTTCAACGCAAGCTTATCTGTTGATTAATAGGTGTGAACTGACACCAAAACTAACTACACTGACATATTTGACTAACTTAACAAAGGGTTGATTAGGCTTGTAAACCTATCAGAAGGACAAACTTGCTGAAAACTCTAAAATTAGATTTGCAGAACTTTGCTTTAAAAGTGGAGATATACTTATTCGAACTAATCTTTGAGATCACTGCTTTTACAAGTTATTTGAACTAAACCAAACCATGCATTTCGACAACCCTTTGGACAGGGCAAAAGCACTGGAAAAAGCAAGTGTACGTTCCAACCAACCAAAGATAACTTAGCATCCAATGATTAGATGATTTTGCCTTAAAAAAACATGTTTTTCAAACACGACAAGCCTAGTAAGTTAAAGCTCCCTGAGAACAGACAAGATCAAAAGAATCCCAAAACAGAAAATCAAATATCAGTTTGGTATTAACCAGTGTAGGCAAGTGGTGTGGTTGCTTTCATCAATGTGTGATCTAATTAATCGTCATTGCATTCATCGTTCATTTGGTAATACAAAAATTATAATAATTAGTGGGTTCATCGCTTGAATTTTCTTTATAACATGATTAGGGTATTTTCAAAATTTCTCCAAACTGGTCCAATGGACTTGACATATATAAGAAAATCGTGTATTACTTGTAGTATATGTATATTGAGATTGATTTTTTTTTCTTTTTTTATTATGAGTTAATTGTTTTAATTCTCTGTTTAATATGATTAGGGTATCTTCAAATTTTCTTTGAGCCGGTCCCTTGGACTCGTCATGTATAAGAAATTCTTGTATGTACGTATAGTATATGTGTAATAAGGTCGTTTTCTTTTCTTTTCTTAATTTATTACATTGAAGTTAACTTGTAAGAATTATTTATTGAAAACTTATTTTCATTGTGGTCCTTGATTATTCATCCCCACAAGAATTAAACAAAAGTTCAAGTGGTCTAATTCTTTAAGTAAAATTAATACTATTCTAAGATTGATGCCTTTCGTATATGCTTCATAACATTTCCAATTAAATTTCTTAACTACTAATAGTCAAAAGACCTAAGAAGTTGGAACCAATATTTCATTTTTTTTCTCTCCATGTCTTAGTCAAACAATACATACACCATACATGTAGAACTATAATTAGGGAATATCTCTTTAATTTTAATTAAAAAAATTCAATAGTTGAATAATATTCACATATCCTTATTAATAAATTACAGATATCGACCATATATTTATTTATTTATTTTGTGAAACTCATACTAAATTTATTAAGATTTTTAGTTAATACAAGTTGAATTTTTTTTATCGGTTCCACATTTTAAATAATTTTTTTATACAAAGGATGTTGCAGTTTGAAAATAAGAGAAAAAAATTGCAAGTACTGGAGCAGGAAATTCAAACCCACACTTCTTAAAACACGAAAATTTTATGTCAAAATTTGTATTCATATGTTGAACACAAAATATTATTTTAAAGCTTTTACCAAATTAATATATAATTTTTATCAAATTTTAATTCGTATCATCTTGTGCCTTGTTTATCTCATTTTCTTGTTGTATCATATCTAAGATTACAAGATTTAATTGAAAGTCATTTTTATAAAGAGTTGCATAAATTAACTTATCTAAATTCAGATTATTTCATATTTTGTATTTTGTTTTTTAAGAAGAAAAGAAAGAAAATTCAGAATTAATCAAGCCCAACATAGCTCAATAGTGACCTTACCAGCCCAAAATCTTAAGAACTCATGGACTAAAATTCATGATCCAACAAATTTCCAGCTCTAGAATAGGTGATCACTTCGAAGAAAACAGTATCAGCTTCCACTTAGCGATGCAGAGAGTGATTCAAAGGATCCACACTCTCGTGGACACTCCACGGCTCAAAAGCTTCTCTCTTAACGCACCCAAAAGCGTAAGTTTCTTCTCTTTTACTAATTTAGTGAGATATTTTATTTTGATTTTTGATATGGGGTTGTTTTAATTTTGGTATATAATCAGACCCAGATAAGTTTTTTGAGTACCCATTTGATTTTAGATTTATTATATCTCATTGGAAGTAGAAATCATCATTTGGGATATTAGCAAAATTACCGAAGATAGTGTAGATTAGCTTACTTGTCGAGTTGTTTTTTGAAATTTGTTTGTGGCAATGTATGTTATGTTAGCTTGAGAATGTTGAATTTATTGATACCAAAGGAAGTGGAGCTGGAAATGGTGTAATTCAGTTGAGTCTAGATAGCTTGGTCATGTCCTTTCAATTTGTGTTGCAGACATTGTTGCTTGACAATGTTCAATCTTTGCATCTAAACTTTGTTTAGCAGCTTTTAATTAGCAAGAATTTTTGGTGAATCTGTGTTTAAGATTGAGATAGAGAAAGCGGTTAGTGGTTCATTAGAAAAACATATTGTCCAATCTCTGATTTCATGGCAATGATTGAGTAAATTTTCTGATATGTTGAACCTTGTTCAGGTAGATGTAGAATATGCAAATGGCAGCAACTTTAGCTTGTCAGCTGAGTTTTTGAGAGTTTATAGCCCAGCTGCTGATGGCAAGATTAGGTCAATTGGAGGTGAAAAGGTATAGATTTTGTTCTGGTATTGGCCTTATCTAATAAGGCATATACTTTGCTTGACTTTTTGGCATTGAGCACAAAGCGTTAATATCTACTTGATGATGTTAACTTTTTTTCTTCTAAACTTATTTTTCCACTTGACCCGGTCAGATATTTTATCTATCTTTTAGATGAGCGAGCTCCAAGTCTGATCGCTTGAGGTTCCTTTATTAGGTGATATCCGGGAGGCGCCATGTGGGCATAATGTCTGCTGAACCCGTAGGAAACTATGGGGTAAGGTACCTCCACTAAGTTGTTTGTATAACCATCTTAGTTGCTTGTTAAAAGTGTCCATCTGGGTGAATACTTGCATATATTTTCACTTTTTATTTGATATTTGTGTCATTTTTGGGTGGATGGTTCAGGATAGTCTTTGATGATATGCATAAAACTGGGATTTATTCTTGGGACTATTTCTATAATCTTGGGAGCAACAAGTTTACCTTGATGAGAAGTTACATCAAAACATTGAAGAAGTTTGGACTCAGCCGGGATCCATCTAAAAGAAAGTGACTGAAAAACCTCTGATCATCTCTCAACCTTAGTCCTATCAAGATCGTTTCTGTTCTTTTCACTCTCTTTGAAGGTGGAAAAAGCTGTAGGTTGTTGGATTTTGTTGGAGGCTCGAATAATGCAAGTGTTATTTTAAGGAGCATCCATATGGTTTAGCTGTGTGAACTCTAACTCGTTTTCCAGACAAAAGAGGAGAGGGACACTCTGTGTTATTGTGTCAATTTGTAGGCCCTCTAAAACAGGTGATTGATTTACTTTTGATCTAAATATTACTCTCTCTGCCCTTTACTTTTGGACTAAGAAAATGTAATATTTAGAACTATGCTTTCAATTTGCTTGTTCTTTTCTAGATGCTTGATGAAAAGAAAAACAGTTCTGATTCATGTTCTTGTAAAGTAGTTCAGTTTAATTACTAAGAGAATGCATTCCAGGTTAGAAGCTTGTGAAAAGGGCAAATTTAGTGTAAAGTTCGCCTGGTAGGATTTTTGAATCAAATGTTCAAGTCTCATATTCAAATCCAACCAACTTGCTAGATCGATTTGTTTGGTTTTAACCAAAGTCAGTTCACACCCTAAGCTACATCTAGAGAGTATTGGCTACTGCAGCCTAAACAGTACAGTAAAGAACAAAGATGATTACCAAACATGTCTTGTTTTGATGCTGAAACTCACAAAGAGCAAAGGTGGGATCTTAGCGTGTAAGAAAATGCAAAAGGTTGGGATCTATGAATTAAATAATCTTTGTTTCTTTTCTGATTTCTCCCTGAATCAATAAAACTACGGTTTTTCATGATAATTAACAAGTTCCTTAATTTTTTTCTTTGTTCCTGTTGAATCATGAGAGTTACAGTAAGTCTATAGCTTGTCTGGTTTTGACATTCACTTCCAACAAGAAAATCCATCACCTGCAATTATTATTTCATTGATCAATAGTTTAGTGCATTATATATTTAATTAAAAACATTAATATTAGATTATTAGTTGTTTGTATCATTACTTTAAATTACTATATATTTATATATGAAGCTCCTCCTAGCTGGCTGCCTACTAATTCCAGCCTAACATTGCATCTTAAAACAGTCCATGCTTCCTGGAATTGCCTCTGCATGCGTAGCCATTGCCAGATAGCATACATTCTTCAAGGATTTTCTTCATATAATTCTGCAAATCCGTCGTTAATATCGATTTTTTTTCTTCTTCAGTTTTCTGTCATGAGCTTTGAAAACTCAGCAAGTTGAAACATACATGGATGGCATGCACCTTGTAAGGAAAACCTCCTTAGTATTAATATATGCAACAACCAGCTTATAGCATCTGCATTCTCTGCTGGATTGAAGAATAAAAGAAACTAAAAAGAAGTGATGTCAGATTATAGAGAACGTTTTTTTTTTTTGATTCATAGGGAGATTCAAGGGAAGAATGAGAGAATCGAATCTTAGATCTAATCATTTTTATCCTAATGATCACTTTTAAGAAAAGGTAATAATTCTAGGTTAAACTTTGATTATTAAAATGAAACTCTACCGTCAGATTTAAGGCATTTTTTTTCCTCACTATTGTCTTTCTTTCTTAACAAACAACGTTTTAATGCGAGCTGGTGCATACATTTGCATAGAATACGGTGGTGAAACTTTGCAAGCAAACATTTCTTTCAATTTTGCGTTTCATTTACTTTAGAATGCAAAAGAGATGCAGGTTTACATTGCCATAAAAGCTTCTATAAACCTATAAATTTTCATTAATTTGTTCTCCAATGGTATACCTTAAGATGCAAGTGTGCGATCGCGTGCGCACGCGCGCGCGCGTGCATGCTAGGAAAACATCTACCCACGTCGTATAATCAGTCATACTACTGACAGTCAGGAAATCTAAGGTTCGGACTCATGGTGGTCTCCGTCTTTGTTGATAATCTACCAGTAAAGATCTACAGGAAATGGTTGGAAACGATTTTTCAGAAGTTTGGCAGGGTTCTCGATGTATTTATTCCAGCGAGAAGAAGCAAGAGAGGCAGGCGATTCGGATTTGTAAGATTCAGCTCCATGTCACAAGCCAGAAGGGCTATAGCAAACTTAAACGGAGCGTGGTTGCTTGACCACAAAATCAATGTTAATATGGCGAGATTCTCTCCAAGGAAGGAGTACTGGAGGAAAAAAACTGTCAAGAACAGTAATGGTGAAGGTTGGAAGAAAGCTAATAAGATGGTGTCTAGCCAGGTTGAAGAGGCTATACAGGCTGGTGTAAATCAGGACTTCCCACGTCCTGTAACGCAGCAAACAGGGCGGAACAGACAGAAGTCCTATTTACAGGCCTTGATTAATGACAATCAAGAAGAAAGTTCAGAGACTCCTCCAGGGAAAAATGAAAAAGTATGTTCTGGCATTGTTGACGCCGAGAATCTTCACTGGCTCGAGAGCAGCGTGGTTGGAACTTGCCATGGTTTTACGGATGCGGGAATGATTTGTGAGCAAATTAGAAGAGAAGGAATATGTGGTATATCAATCAGAAGAATTTCAGGTAAAACCTTCCTTATTACTTTTGCTGATAAAGATCTTTTTGAAGGTATGAAAGAAGATAATTGGTCATGGTTAAACAGATGGTTTCACAGTATGCATCTATGGTCAGAGGATGTAGTTATTCCTAATCGAAGAACATGGGTTGCTTGTTATGGCATTCCCATTCATGCGTGGAATCTTTCCACTTTTCTTAACATCGCAAATATGTTAGGGGAGTTTATTTGCATGGATGGTGAATCTCTCAAGTGTAGATCATTTAGCAAGGCAGCTATGCAAGTTATCTGCAACTCGCTAAGCAAAATTGATGAGATGATCCAGCTACAAGTTGGAAAAAAACTTTATACGTTCAGGGTTACGGAAGTGGAACCAGAATTAGTATCCTTATTTCCTTGTTGCTACAAGGATCAGCAGACTAAAGCCCCCACAAATAAGGAGGACTGTCTCAGCCCAGGTAAAAGCTCAAGCTCCTTCAATGGCGATGGTGGCTTCGAAGATGAAGAGGTGTTCTCTACTGGAAATGAAAAGCTACCTTCGGAACCTCCACAACAGCCGCAAAACATTAATGATTCCCTGCAAGGTTCCAAGACTAATGACAGGCACGAGGAAAAAACATGCAGTGCTTTTGAAAGGAATGAGGTAGCCTCTGTTATCAAGGAGACTGCTATTAATTATGACAAAAGCACACAACGGGAGGTGTCTCAACAGGAGAATAATTCACAGAAGGAATTTAATGAAAAGGGGTTAGGAGATGACAACGAAATGTTTATTGAGGAAGCATGGCCCACTGATGATAATGCTTCTTATGTCTCGGAGACAGAGGTGCTAAGCCTACCTAAACAACCCTTTGCATCTAAGAAGAAAAAGTGGAAATTTTACGCCGACATTGAGGAGAAGCTAAGTGTCAATGTAAAGAAGAAAGGGAAAAAGAACGGAAGAAGAGGGGGAAAAAAAAACAACAACACGAATGGAGTCATGGCCATTACTGATGAAATAGTCAACGTCTCTTTGTCCGATGGCGACTTCCAAAACAGGAATAACATCCTCATGAAGGAGGCTGAAGCAATCTGGAGCCTAGGAAAAAGACTCGGCTTATCACCAAGGTGTGAAGAGCACATTATTTTGGAGAAGTTGAAGGAATTGGAGTCTACGGGTTTACAGCAGTAAACCCTCCCCCTTTTTTGGGTTCTTTTGTTCATCTTTCTTTCTTTCAGGCGTTTTCTTCTTCTGCTTATTGAAAACATGAGAGTTATCTCTTGGAACATCAGAGGTCTATCCTCTACGGTGAAACAAAGCTCACTTAAAAAGTTGATCAGTTCGATGAAGGTGGACATGATTCTTATTCAGGAAACAAAGGTGGACTTCTTTGATAAAAGAAAGGTGGAGTGCTTTTGGCCATCGGATAATTTCGAATGGACCTTTTGCCCATCAAGGGGGAATGCTGGTGGACTCCTCAGCGTATGGGACAAGGGCTGCTTCACTAAAAAGACAAATTATATCTGACAGATTTTTATGTGTTAAAGGAAGGTGGAATCATCATGACTTTGACTGCAATATGGTCAATGTCTATGCGCCTTGTGATGCGCTGGATAAGAAGAAGCTATGGGATGACATAATCGATTTGAAGCAGTGCGAGACTGATAGATGGTGCATTGCAGGTGACTTCAACACGGTTAGAGGGTCTGCTGAAAGGCGTGGCTGCGTCATTGAAGGCTCTGGTATATCTGAATTCAATTCTTTTATTGACTCTTTTGAATTAATTGACTTACCTTTGAACGGTAAGAAATTCTCCTGGTACGGAAGTGGCTCAAAAAGAAGTCGACTTGATAGATTCCTCATTTCTCACGAATGGCTTTCAGCATTTCAGAATCTTTGCCAAAGAGCTTTAAGGCGTTCTCTATCAGATCATTGTCCCATCCTCCTCTCTTCAGAAACTGTTGACTGGGGTCCTCGCCCATTTAAATTCATGGATTGTTGGCTTAATGATAAGGAATTTGACGAAGTAGTTAGTAGCAAATGGAACTCATATGATATCAAGGGGAATCCTGGTTTCTGTCTCAGAGTTAAACTTAATAGGCTTAAGGTCTTTCTAAAGCAATGGAACAGAGAAGTCTTCGGGCAGGTGGACGATCAAATTGTAAGGCTTGAAGCTAAAATGGAAGAGTTCGACAAGATTGGTGATGCAAGAGATCTTACTTCAGGGGAGATGGAAGCTAAAAAACAGTTGATCCAAGATCTTTGGACTGCCAACAAAAACAAAGAATCCATCTGGAGACAGAAATCTAGAATCTCGTGGATCAAGGGGGGGATAGGAATACACGCTTCTTTCACCTAAAAACCAAAGTTCGGGCGAGAAGCAATCACATTAGTGGCCTTAACATAAATGGTTCATGGTCCTCTGATCCTCGTAAAGTTAAGACTGAGGTGGTGAACTATTTCAAGAAACTCTTTGATGAAGATTACTGGGTGAGGCCATTCTTGGTGGATATCTCATTTAAACAACTCAGCATGGAGGAGAAGAAGATGATAGACGCCCCCTTTGACTTTAATGAAGTCAAGAAGGCTGTTTGGGATTGTGAGGGGTCCAAGGCTCCAGGTCCAGATGGGTACAACTTCAACTTCTTCAAAAGATCCTGGCCCCTTCTTTGCAATGAATTAATGGCGTTTATGGAGGAATTCTATCACAGTGGCAGAATCGATAAAGGAATTAACTCATCCTTTATAGCTTTGGTGCCTAAGGTGTCATGCCCCTCTCAACTTAAGGGTTTTCGACCTATTAGCTTAATTAATTCCTTATATAAGATCTTGGCGAAAATTTTGTCAAACAGATTGAAAAGTGTAATCTCTTCAGTGATTAGTGACACTCAATCTGCCTTTATTAGTGAAAGACAGATCCTTGATGGTGTTCTTTTGGCAAATGAAGTCTTGCACAGTATGAAAAAGAAACTATGGAACAATGGCGGAATTGCTCTAAAATTAGACTTTGAAAAGGCTTTTGATTGGCTGAACTGGGAATTCTTATTGCTAATCATGAACAGGATGGGATTTGGCGCCAGATGGAGAAGATGGATTCTTGAATGCATTTCCACAGTTAAGGTGTCTGTTTTGGTCAATGGTTCGGCCACTAAGGAATTCCGCATGAGAAGAGGAATTCGACAGGGGGATCCTTTGTCCCCATTCATATTCATCATTGCAGTGGAGGCTCTTCACTTAATTTTGGACAAAGCACAGGAATTATCTCTCTTTAAAGGTATCATTGTATCCCCTAATGGTTTATGCATCTCTCACCTTCAATTTGCAGATGACACCATTGTCTTCATGGAAGCTGGAAGGGAGGTTGCGATTAACATTCGAAGAATCCTCAGATGCTTTGAGCTTTTATCCGGACTCAAAATTAACTTCAATAAATCTTTTGTCTGTCCTATCGGCATTGAGGATAATCTTGGCCAGCTTTTTGTGGACTATTTGCGTTGCCAGAAAAAATCCATCCCATTTACATATCTTGGTTTTCCACTTGGTGCAAACCCAAGGAAGCTTTCAACTTGGGAGCCTGTGATCAACAAATTCAAGGAAAGACTTGCTGGATGGCAAGGAAAGCTTCTCTCCTTTGTAGGAAGACTTACCCTTGTTAAGTCTGTTCTAAACTCCTTGCCTATCTATTATCTGTCAGTATTTAAGGCTCCTATTGGTGTTTTAAAGAAACTAGAAAAACTACGTAGGTCCTTTCTATGGGGCTACCACGGAAACAAAATGAAGATGGCAAAGGTAAAATGGTCTATTGTTTGTAAACCGAAAGCTTTGGGCGGGCTTGGCCTTTCTATGCTCCAGAACAAAAATTTAGCTTTGTTGGCTAAGTGGTGGTGGAGGTATAGCTCCTCTAATGACTCTCTTTGGAGGAAACTAATCCAAGAGAAATATGGTGTTGGCTTCCTGGAATGGCTACCCTTTATCCTCAACGTTGATAAAATGTCTACTGTTTGGAAAAATGTCATTTCTATTTCAAGCACTGAAGGAATTAATCATTTAATTGGTTTTGAGGGCTGTCGATGGATCTTGGGTGATGGTTGCTCTATCTTCTTTTGGTTAGATCGATGGCTTAATGACTCTCCTCTTAAAGACCAATTTCCAAGGCTCTTTTCTTTGGCTATTGTCAAAGATGCAAAAGTCAGTGATTGTGGCGATAGTGCTGGAAATTGGGAGATTAGATTCCGAAGAACTCTGATGGTTTGGGAAGAGGAATCTTATAATCTCTTACTTCAAGAGCTTCAGTTGATCAAGTTGAATATTATGAAAAAGGACAAGTTGGTCTGGATCCTTGATAACAAAGGTATTTTCTCTGTCAAAATTTTTTTTGAAGTCCTGGACCTTCAATTCTCAACTCCCGATCAAAAGGTTTGGTTTCATTCTATCTGGAATTTTGTCATTCCACCTAAAGTTCAAAGCTTCTTATGGATGGCTGTCCTAAACTGCATCCCCTCCAAAAGTTTCCTTAAATCGAGGGGTGTTCTCTTCAACAATAGCCAATGCCTTTGTATGTGGTGTAAATCTGATGAGGAAGACTGCAACCACATTCTTATTGGTTGCAAATTCACATGGCTTATATGGTGTAAAGTCTTTGATTGGTGGGGATTGAGATGGGTTTCTCCTATGACTACTGAGCAATTTATCCAACAGTGTGAAGGAATTGGCTTTTCTGGCAACATCAAGAAAAGGTGGCTCACTGTTGTTGGAGCTACTTTTTGGTCCATTTGGCTATCAAGAAATGACTCTGTTTTTAACTCGAAGGAGTGGAATGGTGATGAAATTATGTTCTTGATAAAAATGAGATCCTTGTTCTGGTTAAAAGCTCTGGAAAATGAGGTTCCTCCTGATGAAGCTTCCTGGTGGTCATCTCCATTTAGTCACATTACCTCCCTTTCTATCAAAAACCCGAGAATTGGAATTGCTTGGAAGTCCCCTGCCCAAAACAGCCTCAAATTCAATGTAGACGGCTCTGCCTTTTCATCAACCGGTTTAGCTGGGTGTGGTGGTGTCCTCCGAAATGAATTGGGTAATGTCCTTGGTATTTTTCTCAGTCCCTTAGGTGCACAGAGCCCCGTAACAGCAGAACTCCTTGCAATAAAGGAAGCACTCCTAATGTTTTCTAATTCACAGTGGCTAAAGTCAAGAAAGCTGATTGTTGAATCAGACTGCAAAAATGCATTAAACTGGGTTCGTAATCCTGTCCAGCGACCTTGGAGGGAGTGGAAAATCTTCCATGAAATTGATTGTTTGCATGGTTTGATTGGTTCAGTGGAATTTGTTAGCATTTTCAGAGAGGCAAATGCCTTTGCTGACTCTTTAGCCAAGCTTGGTGTTAATAGGAAGGCGATGCTACATGCGTGGTTCTAACTCGACAATGCAAATCTGTCTTTGCAGCACTTTTCCTATTTGAATTTCTGTAGCCTAAACACAGCATTGTCTGTTCCTCATATTAATGAAAATTATATTTTCTTGGCTGAGCAAAATATATATATATATATATATATATATATATATGTATGCATGTATGTTTGTTTGTTTGTATGTATGTGTGTAAACACACACAGAGATTGACTCATACTAGAGTAAGATTAATTTATTTCTATATGCTTTTATATCTTTTTATACTATTTATTTTTTTAATTTGATTTTTGAATTTAATACTCTTTTTATATAGATCATACATGTCAAATTTTAAGTTAATAAAAAAAAATTTAATTGTTAAGTCGATAAAAATAAAATTTAAACTGTTAATATGTATATTGAAAAAACACACACACATATGTGCAGAGATTGACTCATATAAGAGTAAGATTAATTTATTTCTATATGCTTTTATATCTTTTTTTACTATTTATTTTTTTAATTTGATTTTTGAATTTTATACTTTTTTTGTATAGATTATGCATGTCAAATTTTAAATTAATAAAAAAATATTTAATTGTTAGTTCGATAATAATAAAATTTAAACTGTTAATACGTATATTGAAAAAAATATTATTTTCAATTGAAATAATAAAAATATTAGATCGATTTGAAATTTTACGTGTATGACAAATATAAATAAGTTGTTAAATTTAACCGTTGATTTATAAAAATATTAATCACACGATATTCTAAAAAATTTATAAAACAAATTGTTTACATCCGCTTTTCCATATAAATAACATTAACTTTGGAACCTTCGATAAACAACATCGCCAATAATCCATCGAAGAAAAGCTAATGCACAACAACAAAAATCCATTTACTCTTGTTCATCAGTACTTTCACTCCAACTCTTAATAGCTTGCAACACTGCTTGTTTCACCGCTTGTGAATCAATAGATTCATTTTGTTCTTCATTCTGAAAAAAAAAAAAGTAATTATGATGTAAATCATAATTTTTCATTACAAAACCATAGATATGATCAAGAAAATTGAGTCATGGCTCCAAATTCAACACATGAACATGAAATTAGATAAGAAAAGTTGTCAGATTTGTACGTATGAAGATACATTTAAGAAACAGAAAGAAGTTCACACTCTTACTTCTCCAACTGCTTGTAATCGAAAACTCTCAGTGCAAGAAACCCTAGCTTCAAGAACATTAAGACCCAGTTCTTCAAAAGCTTCCAATATAGAAACAAGCAGACCTGGGCAGCTCTTGTCTGAAAATACATTTATCAGAAAACCCTTCTCTGCAGTTTCAACTGTAACCTGCTATAATATACATATAGAGAAAGAAACAAGAAGAAAAAATTAAGTAGTATTCCATGTTGATAATGCAGCCTTCTATAATAGAAGGCGTGGACTGATAATGTTAACAATATGTGGTTTATGGGTAGATTTTTGGAGTTATGCTGAATCCACTGGTTTGTTGGGCTGCGTCAATGACTTTCACAGACTTTGATTGTTGTCAGATGTTCGTTTTAAGCATTATCATGTTATTGATCCTTGTTTTTTGGCTTTTGTCCGTTGACTCGATCTTAGTGTATATTGTCTTGCTGCTAGGATGGGTTGTTGCTTCTGTTCTCATTTAGATATTACAGATTGTTGCTACGGATTGTACCGGAACTCTGATTGCTAACTATTGCTAGCTTCAAAACTTTTTGGTTGCTTTGACTTAGAAAATAAATATTTCATGTTCTTGGTTAATTTTTACTATGTTGAAAAAGAGAAAAAGTACAGTGTTGAACTTCAAAGTACAAAAGGGACGAACAATAATACAAAGATGATTCAATATTGGGGAAATTAAACAAGCTAAAAAGTACTAGTATAATTATACCAAGGCTGCAAAAAAAAATGTAAAAGAAATGAATTATAATGTAAATATTATAAGGGGTGGAATGTATAATTACCATAGGCAATGGATTTTGATGATTTGAAGTTTGTGCAGCTTCTATATCTTGATTCAGTCTTTCTACTTTCTGTTTTAGCTCTTCAATGTACTTTGATGCATCTACTATGATTGATGCTTTGTTCAGCTGCCATATGTGTACCATTAAAATGGGGTTAGCATTGTACAAAGTTGCTCTTGCTTTTATAGGGATGCGGGTTCTGGGATTCGAATCCCAAACCTACTGAAAGCTATCTCTTAAAGAAACAGCATGAATCAATTAGATTAAGTCTCGAGTTCGCTGTTTCCTCAAAGAAAACACAAGCAACATTGAATAAATTATAATTAGTTTGCACGGGTAGCTCTGGTATATAGTTTGCATCAACCTTGATTCGAGAAAAGTAGCCATTTAAATTCCAGAATCAAAGGAAGCTAAAGCATTGAATATGTTTGATGGGAAGCTAGAAGCATGCAAATAGACCCCAGAAAGAAACCAATAAGAAACAGTGACACAAAGAATTATTAAAACTAACAGTAGTATACTGAAAGAAAAAGATAAACAAAGACTGAATTTGTGTTGAATATAGTAAGAACAAAGCCGATGAAAGCAAAGTAAGGCCTGAGAGAAGAGCGATAGATAGACAAGGGAATTTACAGCATGAGAGTTTGTAATGGAACGAAGAAGCTGCAGCTTCTCATGCAGTGTTGCTGCTCTCTTGCTCTCCCTAGGAACCATTTCCTTATATCCTTGAGCTTTTTTGCTCTCTTTTTATTAACCCTTCTCTTCTCTTTTCTGTTTCCAACTCTCAGCTCTGCAATGCTCTGAAGCTGTTTAATGGAGCGGAGGATGAGCTCTCAAATCTGTAGGATCCTCCTGTTTGCTTTCCCACATGACTGCCTGAGTTTCTTCCACCACAATATAATATTAGAGTGCATCTGACTTTACCAGATTGCCCCTTCTTGTTGATATTTTTCAAGGGATTATATATAATATCATTGCATTTTATGTGATAATCCTATCACCAAGAACTTGTGGGAGAATAAACCCTACTTTAGGCATCGTATAGATTGTAGTTGGGTTTAGATGTGCGAAATGTTTACATATTCTGTAAAACATAAAGCAATAAATCTTTGAAAGAACAAGGAAAAGTCTCTCAGGTTTATAAATATTGATTGATTTTGAAAGTTTATCAATTCAAAAAAAGTCAAGAATCTTAATAGCTTTAAGCTTCATTTAGCTCAATTTGAAGCATTATATATATTTAGCTCAATTATATATTTTTTGTACAAGATAGGCTTTTGATCGGAGAAAAGAAAAAATGCAAATGCTTAGATTTGAATTGTAAAATTTTTAATTTTTAATTTTTAAAGGTGAAGACAAAAAACCATTTAAGTTAATGTTCAAAATCAACTGATAGATAAAATAAGAGCAATAGACAACAAAAACAAAAAAAGCAAAACAACACAAAAACCATAAAATAGAAAAAAATCACAGGTAGAGAAAGAAAAGATTTACTATAAAAAAAATTAAAACAAAAAATTCACTAGCAAAGGAAAAAAAAAAGCTTCACTATGAACAAAAAAAATGATTACATGGGAGATCTTCCAATTGTTTATATAGAGCTTCAATCTTACATGAAGTAGAAAAAAAATATAAAACTTTAGTAAAAAAGGACTTTAAACCTATGTAGAATTAATTAGATTAAAAGCATTAAATCCTAAACAAAGTAGAATTCATGTCACGTGACAACATAAAACAATATTAATGTGTATATGGTCATCAATAGGCTATTTCTTTGCATTGCAATAGCAGAGAATATATAGAACTGGCATGTGCTTGCAATCACTTGCCTTCATAAACTGTTCCAAGTACAAAATATCTCTATGGAGGGAGCATTGGGTATTTGCTAAGACATGGAAATGGGGATGGCATGGAGGAATCGTGAGCTCGTGATGGAGAGGGTACATGAACAATGGCCATCGAAAGAAGTGAAGCAGAAGCAACCAAAATGAGGATGTTTTGGCTTGGAATGCCTCCAAACACTCCTCACGGGGGGCTGTCTTGGACTGCTCCTCCCCTCCAAGCCCTCTCCTCTCTCTTCATCACCAGTCGCCTCTTTGTCTTCTCTCCCTCTCTCTCCACACGAGCCATCCTTTTGCTTAATCACTATAAATGTTTCCATCTTCTCATCAAGTGGGAATTTTGGTTTTTCTTTTTTCTTTTATAAAAAAAAATTAAGAATCGAGGAAGTTACTTCATTTATAAAATCAAGGTAAACTGTCAATAATTTATTATTAAATTTTATAGATCTATTAGATTTTCAACTGTTGATTTTTTTTACTCATCGATCAACAAAAGATCATGAAGATTAAAATCTATGTACTTTGCACATGGCATTCAAAACTCAATTACTTACAAAAAGTTTGGTACTTGATGCATGAACAATTATGTTTAATTTATTAGAAATTAAATCCATGATCATGATTTGCTCAAGTGAGAATAAGTTTGTGAAATGCCATTGTCGACATGCATGGTTTGATATCATGACTCCATGGCTAGCCATCACAGTTACATGCATAAACCAAGCTTTTTTTTTAGTTAGCATGCGAAAAGTTCTCTTTCTCAATTGTTTATACACACACACATGAATGTGATATTTCAAAGTTTGAAAGAACTATAAAACAAGTTAATGAAGCTTACACTACCCTTGGTATATCTCTATGCATGGGAATATATAGAAAACCTAACCTAGCTATCCTTAAATGATATAAACCCAAGAGAATTTTTTTCAATCACATTTTACGTGATGCAAATTCTGTAGCCGATGGATTATGAATCATATGGATCATATGAATCTGAATAACTCGAAGCAAAAAATCGCTAGGCTTTGTCCGATGAACATGTCACGATAAGTTATACATCATCAATCACATAAACATGAGAGTTCTTTTTTTTTTTTTGTGTGTGTGTTCATTGTTCACATGCAAGCTCCTTGCAATTCCAGCATTGTCGCCATTCCACGCTGACAAATCACGTACCCAGCTATTCACGTGTGCCCTATAATCATTACAACAAAACAATACTCTCCAAACATAAACCTGCGCCAACCTTGTCTCTTGCCTTCCATGAAATGTTGCTCTTCAGTTTTTTCATTCTACACACTTAATTTCTTTTCATTTTCCTTTTTACTTTCTACCTTTAATCCCCCATTTTTCTCTTCAATCTCACCGGCCTGCAGATTTTTTGATTTTCGGAAAACGGAAGACTCAAACTTGATCTTTCAACGAAAAAGTTTAAGTGTCTGTCATTGAATCAAATGCTGCATTCGGGGTCATAGATTTTTTCGGTTTTGGTTCATTTCTTTTGTCATTTGAAGAAATGATTCATTATTTGACAGAATTGAGTATCATTGTTATGAAACTCAAGAAAAAGTGAGAAAAATACAAATAAAAAACAGATAAGCAATTCTTTGTCTTCATACTTCTGGAAGCTTATTAATTAGTTTCTTCTTATCGCATATGCTAGAAGCAATGTGCATATATAATTGATCTCTTTGCTATCTGGCACAATCAAATTAATAACCTCAACAAAAAAAGTAGAGTTAGGGTTTGATATAAGGTTTTACTAATGCATTAGTATGTTATACAATGAAATATATTTATAAAAGTTCAAGTAGCCAATAACCTCTTATCCGAGTAGCTAAAGAAAAATGATAACCTATTATAAGATTTTGGTTCAAATTTAAATCTCAACATCTGTAATCCCTTTTTATTCTCATAATACAATCTTCTTTGTGAAAAAAAAAATCTAATAATGACATGCTAAACCCTAATTAAATCATATTAATTATGAATTATGGGGTAAATATACGCGTTTTCGTGTTCATTTAAATTATTGAATGGCATTGCATTTATTCATATCATGTGACAAAATAAAAACAAAACAAAACCAAATAAAGGATTATATTTTTAGAGGTAAGTAACGCTGGATTCAGAAATGTTTCTCGTGACATTTCCCCCCATATTTTGTTTGAATTAATATATACGAAATTTAAATTCCTAAAAAGATATCCAAGACGAAATTCCAAAGTGAAGCTTTGTAAAATGCTTCATCCCAAAATTACTTACTTGAAAAACACAATTATTCAATTTCTCTTCGAAAAAAAAAATCTAAAATGCTGATTTAATTACTTATTTATTACTCTAAGTCATCCTAAACCTATTATTATTATTATTATTATTATTATTATTATTATTATGTTTATGTCAAATTGATTCATGCAATCGAAAGGTTACGGAACTAGAATCATATGAGTAAATATGATAAAAAAAAGGATAATTATTACATACACTGACAGTGGAGTTTTTTTATTCCACAAGCAGCGTTAAGATCATGACATGTGTCTTATAAAAATATTAAAATAAATAAAATAGGACATGTGTCACGATCTTAACGTTGCTTGTGGAGTAAAAAAACTCCACTGTCAGTGTATGTAATAATTATCCTAAAAAAAATTCTATCATAAAATAACGACACTTAAAGGATAGAAGAAAATAAAAATTCAATCTTCCTCGTTCCGGCTATCAGAACCTTAATAGAGAAGTTCGGATCAATTATATTCCTATCTTACGGAAAAAAAAAGGGAAAATCATCGGAGTAATGAAAGCCATTACCCATTTATTATTACTAGGTTAAACTTTTTAGGAGAAAAACTTATTGTGATTTTGTTTTGAAAAAATTCTTTTTTTTTCCTCAAAATAAATTCTTGTGACTTGGTAGAAAAGCTCACGTGTATTTCACTTCGGGAAAGTACATTCACATGGAAATGTGACAACGGAAGATACAATTCAAACAAAAATTATAAATTTATAAAGTTAAGTGATAAGTGTTTTTGTTGTATTCATGTAGAGATAAATTCATGTAAGAAAAATTAAAGAATCTACAATGATAACATAAAAAACAAAGACAAAATCAAATTTGTCGGATATACATGAGCATACAAACATATCAATGTTTGTAAGAAAACGATTGATGTTAAATAATATCTAACATAATCAAAATATGTCCGTTAACGGATATTTATAACTATCAATTAAAAATATGGTTATTATCCAATGTATCGTCAATAAAATTGTTAGACTTTATATGTAAGACTAAAATGGTGACATATAAACCAACAAATAGTTGGAAGAAGAGGAACTAAACTCCTTCTCCAGACATTTGAAAATGATTTGAATCTTGGACTCGTCATTATTGGAAGGACTTTACCGTTTACGATTCTCAACCCAAACATAATTAATCTCAAACTGTAAAACGAATGAAAATACATGTATTAGATAACACTACAAGAAAATGAACCTTCAACAACGGATTTAGTCACAGAATTTTTCGTCGCTAAAGGTCAAACTCCGTCGCTGAAGCCCTTTAATGATGTATTAGCGATAGAAATTTTCTATTGAAAAAATCGAAGTCGCTGATGCTCCGTCCGTCGCTGAAAACTTCATATCTGTAGCTAATTCCGTCGCTAATTAGCGACGCAATTTTTGTCTATCAACGATGGAATTTATCTAATTAGCCACATAATTTTTTGTCGTTGAAAATTTGATTTCGTCTGTTAAAATCTGTCGGTAAAGAGTATCAATGACGAAATTTTCTGTTGCTAATTATATTTTTATTTGTTAATTTTACTAAGAAATTTCGTCGCTAAAGGTTTTCAGCGACGGAATTTTCCGTTGTTGATAATATATTTATTTTTTATTTCATTAAAAAATTCTGTCGCTAAAGATAATCAACGACGGAACTTTTCGTCGTTGATGATATATTTATTCTGTCGCTGATAGTATTAGTGACGGAATTTTTCGTCGCTAATACTATAATTTTCGTCGTTAATAAGATGAATTCCGTTGTTAATTTACATTTTTTTGGCTTTTTTAATGCATTTCGTTACAAAAATAAATATATACATAAATAAATATATACAAAAATAAATATACGAAAATATATGCAAATAAATAAAAATAGAATAATTAACAATACTTAAAACAAATATTTTAACTAAATATTTAAGATTTATAAGTTACAAAAAATTAACATTACAAAATAATAACCAAAATTTTTCTTGTAGTTAAAATATATATCAAAGCAGAGATGGAGGTCAATGGTTGGGGCGGCTGGCGGTAGGATCATGGTTTGGTTTTGGGTTTTTGGTATTTTGATTTTTTTTTTTTAATGTAGAAGAGAGCAAAAGAGGAGAGAGAAGCTGTCGCAAGCACTGGCAACTGGACGACTGGCAGCTAAGGATTTGTCGATCGAAGCAAAAAAAAAAAGGATCTGGCACGCGACAAGAAAGGAAAGGGGGAGAGGGAATGGGAAACAAAAGAAAAAATGGGAAGTGTCGAGCAGGAAGCCAAAGAAATAGAGGAGATTCACGTTTCTCGAGGTTTTACCGACGGAATTTCTATCGGATTTAGCGACAAAAATTCTGTCTCTAAGACTAAATTGACACATCTCGGCTGCTATGATGTTGGTTTTCGAGGAGCTTTAGCGACGAAAAAATCTCTAACTAAACTAATTTTAAAAATATATACGTATTTTTTAATTTTACAACTAGTGATGGAAATTTTCCATTGCTAATGCTTAAAATTTTAAAAAAAATAAAAAAATTCAAATAAATTTCTATATTATGGAATCAACGACGAAATTTTCTGTCGCTAATTCCGTCATTGATGCTTAAAAATTTTGAAAAATAAAATAAACAAAAAATAAATATATTTATATCATAAGGAATCAGCGATGGAAAATTCCGTCACTGATGCTTAATATTTAAAAAAACAAAAAAACAAAATTTTAAATAAATTTCGATTTGAGGAAATTAACGACGGATTTTTCCATCGCTGTGTCTTTAGAAACGAATTCAAAACCATAATTTTCTTTCATATAGGTATTAGTGACAAAATTTTTTATCGCTAATTTTGGCACCGAATAAACAGTGACTTTGTGCCATATTTAGCGACGGAATACTATAAGTTGCATTTTACAGACGAAATTCTGTCACTAATTCCGTCGCTAAGTCTAAAACTTTTTTCGTCGCTGATGCTTAATTTTACCGACGAAAAAATTCTATCACTAAAATTTCGTCGTTGAAAGTCATATTTCTTTTAGTGTAATAATCCATAAAAATAAATAAAATAATGTTTAATTGTATTTAATGTATATTTCGCTAAATTAAAGAAAAATACTGTAAATTATAATTTTTTTCTCAAATATCATCTTAACTAGTGTTACTAGACATCAATTAACTTTTGTGAACAAAATTATATTAAGTGCATTGAAAATAATAAAAAGAAGTCATTTTCAAGAAGCAAAAATAATATTCACACTCTATTTTTTATATATAATTTCTTTAGAACAAAAGGGTCACTTTCTTGAGTCTCCACTCTTATAATTTCTAATATCTCATGCCTAAAAATTGCTTCGCTGTTGATAGATAGGAGAGAACTATTCGTGCAAACAAATTGGCCCTGCACTATTGACAGCTATAATAATTTGTCTTTCACTTAAAAAAAATATGAAACTTTATCAAGCATTGGGATATTGTTTTCTTTTTTTGGTCCATTAAAATTTTCTTTCAATATTACAAAATTTATGTCAAATTAAAAAAAAAATTCAAATCCTAGCTAATATGATATGACAGCTTTTCAGATGTTTCTTCGATGTAGCAAAAAATTATTAAAAAATAAAACTCGTGTTTCTCTTTTTATGAAGTACCGGAGATAATGAGATATAATTGTGAGTTTTTTTTTATATATTAATAGTGAAATTTTTTTATTTTAAAAACGAGATTATAAAAAGATTATCACATATATTTTTTTAATATACTCTAAATAAGTAGTATGTGTCACCTACTAATCTTGTTAATAAAATTTAAAAATTCCATTGATAGGTAATGAAATTACAATTATATATCCTGACATTATGCCGTGGACATGAAATCTTTAAGAAACTACTCGAATTGAGACCAAACTTTTGAAATGGAAAACTCAATATTGTTGACGAGTCACTTGATTTTTAATAATGCTTAAATTTAACTCGACTTAAGTTTGACTACTTATTATTAAAACAAATTCTAGTATTCACCAATATTTTAACTAATTATTTGTGACCCTCATACTTGGAGATGAAGTGTGTACAAATTGTACGCACAAATTGTAATTATTTAGATGTGTATGCAAATTGTACTTATGCATGCATGCTTGTACATGTTTGTGTGTATGTATGTATGTATGCATATATGTGTTTAGAGATGTTTATGGATCAAGTCAAGTTAGCTTCGAATCAAAACAATGCATGATATTAATACCTTACACGCTTGCTCAAACTTTGTCCGATAATTCAGTCTCAAAATTTATCCAAGACTGCTTGGAATACTAAATGATATAAACCAAGTTCATTTCAAAAACTAAACTTTTCTTTTTTAATTGGTCCAAACCTGTCAACTAAGCTAGCATCATTGTTAAAACCTTTTTAAATATCGAACAAACCTTTGGATTTGGACAAATTATCCAACTCTTAAATAGATCTTATATGTATTCATGTCATTATTATTATCAGAGTTTTTATCTCAATAGATTGGATAATATGTATATTCATGTATAAATTATAATCTCATGGCATATATCTATTGTACCTTCTACTCATACCTTTTGCGACTGCTGTTGTACTTTTTGATTTAAGCTAATGAAATATAGTCCAATTATTTTAAGAAATGGCTAAGCCCAAAAAATAATGAATTTCCCCAAAAGTCTTGCCTAGCCCATGGAATTAGGCCCAAAGTCTTCACCTGAGCCCATGGGCCAACACTAAGGCCCATATAAAGCCCAACTAACGAAAGGCAAACATCATCCAGGAAAAGTAGCAGTATTTTTTCAAAAAAAAAAAAACACGCTTTAGATTTAGCTCAGAAAATCTTTTCAAAAAAAGAAAAATAGGTAAATCTTGACAAATATCCTTTTTCTTTTCCTTAAATCTTAAGACTCCTCTTTTTTTTTGTATTCATTTCTGATCAAACCGAAGAAAAAAAGGGAGAAAAATGGGAGATCAATTAGCGAGAGGAGAAGAATTCGAGAAAAAAGCAGAGAAAAAGCTAAGCAGCTGGGGCTTGTTTGGCTCGAAATATGAAGACGCTGCCGATCTCTTTGATAAAGCTGCCAATTGCTTCAAGCTCGCCAAATCCTGTAATTCTTTGCTAACATTTGTTTCCCTGTTATTTTCTGTTTGTTTTCTCGAGAAAATGATGGATTAAATTAAAACAAAACTTTAGTGTCGAGATCTTCTGAACAATTTTGCGATTCAGAAACCGTAATCTAAAATTTATAGTTCCTTGTTTTCTAATGAAAGTTTTCTGTTTGTTACTTTGTTTGTTTGTTGAGAAAGTTTTCTGTTCTTTTTTTTTTTGTAATTTTTCTGCTTTATTTATTAATTATTTTAGCTACTTAATTCCGATTGCGACATCTTTTTGTTCAGTCAGAAAATGTGAAATTTATGGTTTCTTTAAGATCGGATTATTGAATTCTATACATATTTGAAATGTGATGAAATTGATTCTTATTTTTTTTCGAAAGCTGTAATTTTTAATCTTTATATTGTTCTTTTCTAAAGGGGACAAAGCTGGATCAACTTATGTAAAGTTGGCAAATTGTCACTTGAAAGTAAGCACTTTGGCATAATAGCATTCATTTAACTGTTATTTAAGATTTTTAATTTGAATATTTTGTTTTATATTTGTAGTCGGAAAGCAAACATGAAGCTGCTCAAGCTTATGTTGATGCTGCTCATTGCTATAAGAAAACAGCTACAAAGGGTAAGTGTGGAGTGCATAGTTTCGTGTAACAAAAAATTGTTCGGGATGTTTTACAACTAAATTTTATTCCGATACAGAGGCTATATCTTGCTTGCAGCAGGCAGTGAACATGTTTTGTGATATTGGTAGGCTCAGCATGGCGGCAAGGTATTATAAGGTATTGCTTATCCGTTGATATGTGAGTCTTTCAAGGGAAAAAAAAAAAAGAGACTATATCATTCATTGTAATTGCTTGATTATATTTGATCGCCTTTTATTTTCTTTTCTTTTTCATTGGGTTTTTATTGTTTTCTCAATCTTCATTAACAATGTAGCCACTGCTGTTAACCTCCCAGGCATTCATGTTTTTCATAGCACTATTAGCGTTTCCCTCATCATCCACAACCACAACTTTGTATGTTGATGTTATTCATAGACGTGGGTGGCTCTTTTATGTGCAGGAAATTGCTGAATTATATGAGTCTGACCAGAACATTGAGCAGGCGATCGTTTATTATGAAAAGGCAGCTGATTTTTTCCAAAATGAAGAAGTATCGACTTCTGCAAACCAGTGCAAACAGAAAGTTGCACAATTTGCTGCTCAGATAGAACAGTAAGCATACACAACTTCTTGTAGACATTGTTCTTGCAACTTTTTAGAGCCTCTACTACTGTGGATGGTTTGTAATCATCATGTTGTATTACTTTGCTAACTCAGTTGCAAAGTACAGAATTTGGCAAGATTTTTAACAGCTCTGCTTATGATATTTCTCTAGATACCAGAAAGCCGTTGAGATCTATGAAGAGATAGCAAAGCAATCACTTACTAGTAACTTGCTGAAGTATGGAGTTAAAGGACATCTTCTTAATGCTGGCATTTGTCAACTCTGCAAAGGTGATGTTGTTGCAATCACCAATGCATTAGAACAATATCAGGTTGAATTTGGGCTCTTTTAACATAATAAAACCTTAACTTTTTACAGTAGTTTGGTTATATTCAACTTATATGTGCATTTTGTTTCTTCAGGAGCTGGATCCAACTTTTTCTGGAACAAGAGAGTATAGATTATTAGCTGTAAGTTATCATAAGAAAACAGTTTATTTCAGTTTTGTAATTTTTTTTTATCTATCATGAAAAAAGTTAATCGCATTCTGTTTAGTTCTTTTGGTTACTTAAAGATGATCGATCGGTGGTGGCACGATTTGCCAATTTTTTTTGTTCTTATTGTCCTTAATGTGCATTAGCTGATCATATATCCTGTTACAGCCTTGCTCTAAGTAAAACTTGTTAGCTATATGATTCATTTACTTTAAATGGTAGTAATTTTGAGAATCTCATTTTTACTCTGAAATTCAGAGCTTATTGACCTTCTGCTTTCTGACAGGACATTGCTTCTGCCATCGATGAGGAAGATGTCACAAAGTTTACAGATGTCATCAAGGAATTTGATAGCATGACCCCATTGGTATGTCAATCTCCAAAACAAATATGCTTCTTGTATGAACTAGTGGGTTGGAGTGGAGTGCTCTTGAATTCATTGGATTCTGTTTTTGACCCCTGAAATTACGATTCTAACGTCCTTGCTGTTTCTTAAAAATTCTTTGCAGGATTCTTGGAAGACAACCCTTTTACTCCGAGTGAAGGAGAAGCTGAAAGCTAAAGAAATGGAGGAAGACGATCTTACCTAAAAGAGCTTCGTGTCATGACGGTCTTATGTTTCTGGTTTTTTAATGGTGATTGCTTTGTATTATGGAGTCTTTGTCTAGTTATATTTCGTATACTCACAACAATTGGTTTTATTAGATTTACTCGCTTGGCTTTAATTTTGACAACTATGCTGGTGATTGGATTTAATTGGAGTACTGCTGTTGTTGCTTTGATGCCGTCCAGAGTTTTATTCATTGTGAAAGGAGGAGAAATCGAAGTAGAGAATAAAGTTGAAATAATTGAATCGAAGTCGATTAAGGAAAGAGAACTATGCTAACCTTGAATTCTTTTCAAGGTGCGAGATGCATATGGCCATGTAAGAGTAAAGAGAAATAAAAGATACGGTAACATGGAAATATTATATGAAAACGATTATAATAAGAAAGTTAAATTTGATCATTTTAAATACAATGTACGATAGAAAAAAAAAACTTAATAGTCAAATATGTTCTTAATGTTTAGGGTAAAATAGAATTAAGACTTCAACGTTCAATTGCGTGAAAATAAGGTCATAAAGTTCTATTTTCAGCAAATAAAACCTAAACGTTAAAAAACAATAAAATTATGACGTTAATTCACTCAAACTTTCGTTATTTATGCACAATTGGCACATGACATGGATGCTGACAGGGATAATTTTGTCACGTGGATCATTGACATGACTTTTTGCCACGTGGACTGCTGACATGGTGTCAAGGCCTCGCCCGTCTCACCAAGCCGTTGGTGAGCATCCCCTAAGCGCCCTGCACCTTAGGTTTACTTTGACAACGTGAGGTAGGCGGTCGTCCAAAACTCACTAACGTATTGTCCACTTTGGGCGGTCACCCATCGCGGCTTTTTCTCAAGGTGTCTGAAATACCTTTCAGTATATTTATCACCTTGAGTGTGTTTCAGTTCGAACCCAAGACAAAGCTAGGATGGGGGCGACCGCCCAAAGCAGACAATACGTTAGTGAGTGTTGGGCGACCGCCTATCTTACAATATCAAGGTAAACCTAGGGTGCGGGTAGAGCTGGTTATGGGCCGGACCGGTTTTCACCGATTTCGGCCCATACCAAAGGAAAACCAATCTGAACCGGTAGCGAACCAGTCCGGGCCAGGCCGGTTCGCAATGTATTTAGGTGCGAACCGGCCCAATTCGTAGGACCGGTTAGGTCCAGTTTCTTTTTTTAAAATTGAAAATTTTAAAATTTTTATTGTTTGAAATTTATATTAATTTATTTTAATATATTTATATATTAATATATTTTTATAATTTAATCTAATAAATTTATTTTTATAATAAATAATGTTAGTAGTTTTATTTAACAATAATTTATTATAAAGTTATTATAATTTATTTAAGTAATGTAACAATAATGTAAAAATAAATTACTATAAAATTATCTAATAAAATTATTGTTATAATAAAATAAAGTTATATTATGAATATAGTATTATAATAAAGTTATTATGATAAAATGATATTTGATTCAAAATACAAATAATGATATTATGAATATTATTATTATATTCATTTTGCATTTAAAATAATTTATTATATTTGAAATATCATTTACTTAATATTTATTCACTTATTTATTTATTTATTTAATATGTTTTTAAAATATTCATTCATTTTGTATTTTAAATTTATTTTAAACATAGATAATTATAACATTAATTAATTTCGTATGTAATAATAATAATAATAATAATAATAATAATAATAATAATAATAATAATAATAATAATAAGTAACAACAACAACAAAGGAGAAAAAGGAGAGAGTAGGAGACCAAAGATTTTTTACATGAAAAATCCCTTCAAAAGTTAGAAAGGTAAAAACCACAGGACCGTAGTCCATAAAAATATTTACTATGACTAAACTTATTTACAATTTTATATACAATTTACAAAAAAAAAGATTATTCTCTATTCTTCATAATTTATACGGATTGCCTTGGAAATTTCTTCCTCCTCTTCTGAATTATTATCAGCGAATTCATTGGCTATTCCAAGTTCGACATTGCGCGATTCCGCATCAAACCAATCTTTAAGGCATGTTAACATGCACAATGAATCTGTATTAAGAGTGGTTCAATGGTCTCCAATAATTCTTCCACATGTCAAGAATGCGAATTCCGAAGCAACAGAAGAACTTGCATCGCAAAAATATCTCGAGCCATGAAAGCTAAAATTGAAAATTATTTTTGGTTTTCTTTCCACCATTGGAGAAGATCAAAGTTTTTATCTACAGAAAAATCTTGACTTAAGAAAAATCCTAGCTCATTGAAGCTAGAACTTCGTCGAGTTGTTGATCCCGATCCGCTGGCTTTTCCTTTTAGCTTCATTCTCTTCTTTGCTGCTTCCTTAATTGAGTTTAAAATTCCTTTTCCTTTTTTGCTACTCTCGGTTTCTTCGTATGAATCTTCTTCTCTTCGATTAAAGTTGAACTGCTCCCTTTCTGCTTCATAAACATTAAACAATTCTCGAAAAAGATTATTAATTGAAGACTTTTGATCCTCAATAGAATCAAGACCAAGAAATTCTTTATAACAATAAAAAAAATCTCTATATTTACCTCACCTTGACTAGGATCTAGTAAAGTTGCAATACAATAAATAGGAGGAATTATTTCCCAATATGTTTTAAAATTTTTCTTCCATATCATGTACAAAAGAACTTAAAGTTTCATGATTCCTAAATTTTACAAAATTTTCAAACATTGTGTAGATAATAGGAACAAAATACGGTGTAGTTGGATAAAATTGAGTTGAAAATCTTTCGGTTGCATCTTTAAAAGTAGATAATAAATCAACACAATATTCAACAAAAGTCCAATCTTCTTCAAAAAGTACTAAATGCGTGCTCCTTGTATAACTGTTATAAAAAAGAGTAACAAGTTCTTTATAAGGTAAAATAGAAGAAAGCAAACGATGAAGTGAATTCCATCTTGTTTCCACGGGAAGTGGAAACGCTTTAACCGGTATATTATTTGCTATACAAATTTGCTTCCATTCACATTTATTACTTGGTGTACGAATCCATTTTGCTAAAATTTTAATTTTATCAATTGGACCTATGCCACTACCAGTACCACTAGAACTAAAACCACCTTGAACACATAAATTTATAATATGACATGCACATCTTGCATGAAAAAATATACCTTGCATAACAAGGTTTAAACTTTTAATTAAATGAAGAATGATTGCAGTATTACTCGAAGCATTATCCAAAGTAATAGCAAAAACTCTATTATTTTCTAGTCCATATAATTTACAAACTTTAGTAATATACTTATGAATAGTATATGAATTATGTGCTTCTTTTATTACATCTAAAGATAAAATTCGTTTTTACATGGACCAATCTTCATCTATCCAATGACAAGTTATAACAAGATAATTTATACCATTAGTATTAGTCCATATATCACTAGTTAAACTAACCCTAGATGAAATATTACTAAGTTTATCAATTAAAGCTTGTCTATATTCTTTAAACAGATCCATGCAATCTTTTTTTAATGTGTGTCTAGAAACAAATTCTAAATATCCTGTTTTTCACAAATTGTGAATGGCTGTTCAGTCCTAACTACAAATCTAAATAAATCGCGTCTAGCTTGAACATTATCAAAATTAAAATTTTTTTCCACCATCATGTGTATTAATTTGAGATTGTTTACCTTCTAAAATTTCATTTTCTTCGGCATCAGGATTAATTTTATGTATAGTAATTAAATGTCTTTTATACATACCTATATCGCCACCACCTCCACCGGAGTTATAAGAGTAAAAGTCTTTGCACAATTTACAGATAGCACAATATTTATTCGTCTCACCTTCTTTTGCTACAATGTCGAAATACTCTCATACCTTGCTTGTTTTTTTTACTAAACTTCAGTCTTAATGATGTAGCAGCAGTGGTGGCAGTTGATGATTGTGTTTGAGCATGGCCTGCTCCACAACCACGACCACGACCAAACAATGGTGCCAAAGGAAGCTCCTCCTCCGGATGAATATCGGGTTCGATTTCATTAAATGATTCGTCACCAAAATTAGGAATTTTAGTGGAACCAAAAAGTTGAGAAACAGAGCATGAACGACGAAAGAAATTTGACATTTTTATATTTTTTTGAAAATAAATATATGTTAAAAATTAAAAAAAATATAGATGTATGATATATATATATATATATATATAATATATTGGAATTTGGAAATTGAAACTTGAAAATTAAAAGTAAAATTTGTAAATTTATAAAATAAAAAAGAAAATGAAATTTAGAAAGGAAATGATGATATTATAAATTTGGAATAAGATATATATATATATATATATATATATAAAAAATATTGGAATTTGGGAATTGAAACTTAAAAATTAAAAGTAAAATTTGTAAAATTATAAAATAAAAAGAGAAATGAAATTTAGAAAGGAAATGATGATATTATAAAATTGGAATAAGGGAATTTAAGTGAATTTGAGAGAGTTTAAGTGAATATTGAGAGAGTATGTGAGTGAAGAGAATAAGAGTAGATGAATGTAGATAGTAGATTTGAGAGAAAATATAGAAGAAATGAAAACAAAAATAGAAGATAGAATGAGGTATTTATAGGAAAAAAAATTAAAATAAAAATTTTAAAATTAAAAAATTAAAAAAAAGATTGATGGGCAACGGTCAAATGAGGCAAGTCGCACTCTGTGACTTGCCTCTGGTGGTCTGGAAGAAGGCTGCCATTGCGCAACACACAGTGGTAGCCTTCCTTTATTTTTTTTATTTTTTTATTTGAACCGGACCGGGACAGGATGGTCCCGATCCTTAATGGGCCGAGCCCTTAGTGGGGCTAGTTTAGAACCGGTATAGTATCAGTTCGGTTATTGGGCCGGGTTGGCCCAAACCGATTACGAACCAGGTCGGGCCAACTAGACCCAATAACCAGCTCTAGGCGCGGGGTGCCTAGGGGATACTCGCCGACTACCTGGTGAGACAGGCGAGACTTTGACAATAAAACGTGCTCAAGATGATAAATGTCCTGTAAGGTACTTCAGGCACTTTGAGACAAAGCCGCGAGGGGCGACCGCCCAAAGCGGACAATACGTTAGTAAGTGTTGGGCGACCGCCTATCTCACGTTGTCAAGGTAAACCTGGGGAGCGAGGCGCCTAGAGATGCTCGCTGACGGCCTAGTGAGACGGGCGAGGCCTTGACAGATGGAAATTAATTTTAATTTTTTAAAGCCATGTCAGGGATCCATGTGGCAAAATTATCCTTGTCAGCATCCATGTCATGTGTCAAACTATGCATAAATAACGGAAGTTTGAGTGATTTAACGACTATATACATAATTCTATTATTTTTTAACATTTAGGTTTTATTTGCTGAAAATATAACTTTATGGCTTTATTTTCATGCAATTAAATTTTGAGATCTTAATTTTATTTTACCCTAAATGTTGAAGATATATTTAGCTATTAAGCCTAAAAAAAGCACGAAAGTAATCCGGTTGGAAAGGATTAAAGGCAGTGGCGAGTAATATCATTCATGGATCATAGAAAGTACAGCAGCATACTGAGTTAAGACGTGCATAATATTTCAATTGTTTGTGAGATTTAAGTTGGATCCGAGTTGAGTTATTGAAGTTTGATTTAATATTTATTCAATGTGAACGAAAATTAAAAAAAAAGTTGAGAAACAGAGCATGAACGACGAAAGAAATTTGACATTTTTATATTTTTTTGAAAATAAATATATGTTAAAAATTAAAAAAAATATAGATGTATGATATATATATATATATAATATATTGGAATTTGGAAATTGAAACTTGAAAATTAAAAGTAAAATTTGTAAATTTATAAAATAAAAAAGAAAATGAAATTTAGAAAGGAAATGATGATATTATAAATTTGGAATAAGATATATATATATATATATATATAAAAAATATTGGAATTTGGGAATTGAAACTTAAAAATTAAAAGTAAAATTTGTAAAATTATAAAATAAAAAGAGAAATGAAATTTAGAAAGGAAATGATGATATTATAAAATTGGAATAAGGGAATTTAAGTGAATTTGAGAGAGTTTAAGTGAATATTGAGAGAGTATGTGAGTGAAGAGAATAAGAGTAGATGAATGTAGATAGTAGATTTGAGAGAAAATATAGAAGAAATGAAAACAAAAATAGAAGATAGAATGAGGTATTTATAGGAAAAAAAATTAAAATAAAAATTTTAAAATTAAAAAATTAAAAAAAAGATTGATGGGCAACGGTCAAATGAGGCAAGTCGCACTCTGTGACTTGCCTCTGGTGGTCTGGAAGAAGGCTGCCATTGCGCAACACACAGTGGTAGCCTTCCTTTATTTTTTTTATTTTTTTATTTGAACCGGACCGGGACAGGATGGTCCCGATCCTTAATGGGCCGAGCCCTTAGTGGGGCCAGTTTAGAACCGGTATAGTATCAGTTCGGTTATTGGGCCGGGTTGGCCCAAACCGATTACGAACCAGGTCGGGCCAACTAGACCCAATAACCAGCTCTAGGCGCGGGGTGCCTAGGGGATACTCGCCGACTACCTGGTGAGACAGGCGAGACTTTGACAATAAAACGTGCTCAAGATGATAAATGTCCTGTAAGGTACTTCAGGCACTTTGAGACAAAGCCGCGAGGGGCGACCGCCCAAAGCGGACAATACGTTAGTAAGTGTTGGGCGACCGCCTATCTCACGTTGTCAAGGTAAACCTGGGGAGCGAGGCGCCTAGAGATGCTCGCTGACGGCCTAGTGAGACGGGCGAGGCCTTGACAGATGGAAATTAATTTTAATTTTTTAAAGCCATGTCAGGGATCCATGTGGCAAAATTATCCTTGTCAGCATCCATGTCATGTGTCAAACTATGCATAAATAACGGAAGTTTGAGTGATTTAACGACTATATATATAGTTATATTATTTTTTAACATTTAGGTTTTATTTGCTGAAAATATAACTTTATGGCTTTATTTTCATACAATTAAATGTTGAGATCTTAATTTTATTTTACCCTAAATGTTGAAAATATATTTAGCTATTAAGCCTAAAAAAAAGCACGAAAGTAATCCGGTTGGAGAGGATTAAAGGCGGTGGCGAGTAATATCATTCATGGATCATAAAAAGTACAGCAGCATACTGAGTTAAGACGTGCATAATATTTCAACTGTTTGTGAGATTTAAGTTGGATCCGAGTTGAGTTATTGAAGTTTGATTTAATATTTATTCAATGTGAACGAAAATTTCATTTTTTTTGGTGAAGCTAAAATTTTAAAGCCGAAATTACCCAAATCAAGAAATCCTAAAAAGAAAAAATCACTATTCAGTGAGTTAACATACAATATTCTTCATGTACATCGAATCAATCATCATCTTCAATCTGGGTTTTCTTTGAAAGCGATAAATTTGATGAAGAACAGACAGGACTAAAGTTGCAATGGAACGGAAGCGGAGGAAGAAAACTACTGGGATTTGAAGACAGACCGATGAGCAGGGAATAAGAAAACGACACGTTTTGACCCGTTTCCTATTTGTCAAATTTCGGTGTGGAATCTCTGCATTAGATTAAAGACTCAGCATTTTGCTTTCGTAATCTAGTAATTTCCTTGGGTGTGGAGAGAGGAGTTCTCTCGTGGAGGAAGCAAATCCACCATTTCTGCCCGCCAACTCTACCCAATGCCACGTTAAGTCCACCAACTCCGTTGATTATCTTGCAGGGAATTTTTTTTTGTTGCATTTTCACCTTTCTAATGTTTTTTAACTAGCCTTTGTACTTTTTTTTTATTATAAAAGAAATATTAAATAATTAAAGATGTGAGTGTTTGGATTCGAATTCAAAATTTATAATATGTCACAATCTATCTTTAATCACTAAATCAAAAAGTTATTGACACTCACCTTTGTTTTAATATGTTAATTAATGAAATAAATGCTACTGGCATGGCCAAAAGTTGTACTGAACTCAAGGTTAAGTTCTTCTTGATTTTTTTTTAATTTGTTGCATTTGAGTAATCTGTCAAAACTCAAAAGACATGCATAGCTTTTAATTTAGAAAAAGTTGAGTCGGGAATTATTTCTTCCAAATTGTCCTTTTAATTAAGAAAAAAATCATTTCAATAGTTTGATTTTTTAAATAATATTAGTTTTATTTCTGCCCAAAATTGAAAATTCATTAGGTTTTTTAAAAGACTTAAATTAAAAATTAAATTCATTAGATGTATTTAATCAAATAAATGATATTCAATAAAAATCGAATCAAATTTTGATTTTGTTATTTAAAATTTAAAGTATCATCTTATTCAACTTCATTCAATGATCAATGATAAAACTGCTAAATTTTGATTTTAGTGTAATTCTACAATTCAAAAAAAGACAAGAAAAAAGAGCTTAAAACTTTTTTATTTTTTATATAAAAAATTAAGTATAAAAAAAGAGATTTTGAATGTGAAATTTTTACTTTAAATGAACGATTTACAACTTCTCCTACCAAAAAAATGAGAAAACAAAAGAAAGAGAACCTCTTAAGTCCTAATTTAACCATTAAACTTGCCATGCCAGTTGCCACTAGTTTCTACTCAGTACTTTGTCGTGTGAGTTGTGACATTGATTTTTTTGTAATGAACGACAACCACTTGCTGTCGTTTAACGTTTGATTTTAACTGTCGCAGAAGTGAGTCAGCTACTTCTTTGCTACAGATAGAAACTTGTCAATCTCAGATTTATCATTTTTCTTTTCACTACTTGAAAGAATCTTTTATTTATTTATATATATATATTAAGTTAATATAATCCTAAAAACTATTTTTTTAATAGCATTCCTTTGCCACCATCTCCTGTTCAACTGTTCATACAGCTAGCCATAAGATGTAGAAGAATTTTTCAAAGGTTTGACTTCTTACAATCTGTCCAATCTTCATGAAATTCAGATCTTTGAGAACTACCCATTTCCAATCAGGCCTTGAAGTTCAACTTCCAATGGCCAAATTCCTAGCTTTGATGATACTACTGGGTTTTTGGGGTAGTTTCATTTCGGGTCAAAACCCGGGTCTTGAGGCTCCATATAGGATCCACACTTTGTTCTCTGTGGAATGTCAGAATTACTTCGATTGGCAAACGGTCGGGTTCATGCACAGCTTCAAGAAGGCCCAGCAACCCGGTCCAGTGACCCGGCTACTGAGCTGTACCGAGGAGGAGAAGAAGAATTACAAAGGGATGGATTTGGCTCCCACTCTTGAAGTTCCTTCTATGAGCAAACATCCAAAAACTGGAGATTGGTAAAGTTTCTGCCTTTTTTCCCTGTTTTATTAGCTCTCTTTTGGGTTTAAAGTTCTGCTTTCTTTGGTTAATCTTGGGTTTTGATTAGTTGATTGTTTGTCTTTAAATTGTTATGGGGTGGTTTTCATTGTCTAATTTCATATTTGTTTGATCTAAAACTATCATAATTCTAAGAAAGTATACTGTTTTGAATTTTCTACTCTTATTTTGGTTGAAATGCTGCTCTTGGATTGATCAAGCTTCTGAATTGTTGTTAATAACTCAAATAAAGTAGTCAGTAAGGTTTGATATTGGTGTTTGCCTAAGGAAGTTAGTTCTCTTGGTTTGAACATTTTGTTGCATTATACCTTCCATTATGATTAAATTCTCTCATTATACATTCATTATAGCTTCCGTTATCTTTTCAGTTTTTCTATGATTTGTCTCTAAGAAGCTTTTACGCTATTTTCAGTACAACTGAGATCATAGGAGTATAGAAGAACTTCCTGGTGGAGTAACAGACATTTTTTTCGATTTTGCAGGTACCCTGCAATTAACAAGCCTGCTGGAATCGTCCACTGGCTAAAACATAGTAAAGATGCGCAGAATGCTGACTGGGTTGTGATTTTGGATGCAGACATGATCCTCCGAGGCCCAATTATACCTTGGGAACTCGGGGCAGAGAAAGGCAGGCCTGTTGCTGCTTATTATGGGTATTAAACTTTCATTAAGCATGCCAAAACCGAGGATTGTACTTGTGACACTGTTTCGACATTCAGTCTTTGGAAACTTTATTTCTACCGAAAACCAGATACTGAGAAAGACATTTAACTGTTTGCATTTTGTTGCGAGCTATAGTTGCTTAATTTTCTCACTTGGATATTCATATTGTTTTGGTACTTCAGGTACTTGGTAGGATGTGATAATATTCTGGCTAAATTGCACACAAAACACCCAGAACTTTGCGACAAGGTTGGTGGGCTTTTAGCCATGCACATAGATGATCTTCGAGTTCTGGCACCGTTATGGCTTTCCAAGACTGAAGAAGTACGTGAAGACAGAGCTCACTGGGCAACCAATATAACTGGTGATATCTATGGGTCAGGCTGGATTAGTGAGATGTATGGTTACTCATTTGGTGCCGCAGAAGTACGTTATTTTGTTTATTTTATTGTAGCTTATAAAGAATAGAAAAAAAATTCCTCAAGCCCTGCTGTATGTGATATATTTATATCCACTTTTTTATTTATGTTCTTTGATTTTCAGGCTGGACTTAGGCACAAGATTAATGATGACTTGATGATCTACCCGGGCTATATTCCACAACCGGGTGTTGAGCCAATTCTTCTACATTATGGCTTGCCATTTAGGGTGGGAAACTGGTCTTTCAGTAAATTGGATCACCATGAAGATGGTATTGTCTATAAGTGTGGGCGACTCTTTCCCGAACCTCCTTATCCTAGAGAAGTATGATAACCTCTAAACCTTGCAGGAATGAATAATTAATTCTGGTAGAAAAATTGTTTGCAGTAAGAGACGCCTGGTTAAGTGCTTATTTATTTCCATGTTGTGCAATTTTATCTTACAACCGAAGAAAATTGGGGCATAGCATTGGTTTTATTCATGAACTAAAAATCTTACTTATAATCTAATGCTACTTGCACGAATCAACTGTTTTATTTCTAATTACAAATTGTAAGACTTTCCTGTTATGTGTATAACTTTGCATATCCTTTTCTTATGCAGGTGAAATCAATGGAATCTGATCCAAATAAAAGGCGTGAGTTATTCTTGAGTATAGAGTGTATTAATACTATAAATGAAGGCCTTCTGTTAGAACATGCTAGACGTGGATGCCCGAAGCCAAAGTGGTCAAAATATCTAAGCTTTTTGAAGAGCAAAACTTTCGCAGAACTAACTAAGCCAAAGCTTCTTACTCCTCCTAGGCTACAAACTGAGGTGGCCGAGGGGAAGGAAATTGATGAATCCATAAGACCATATCCAAAAATTCACACCTTATTTTCTACGGAATGTACTTCCTATTTTGATTGGCAGACTGTAGGACTCATGCACAGTTTCCACCTCAGTGGCCAGCCTGGAAATATCACTCGACTTCTCAGCTGTACAGATGAAGATTTAAAGCGATACAAAGGCCATGACCTGGCACCCACCCATTATGTCCCTTCGATGAGCCGCCATCCACTAACAGGCGATTGGTAATTCTAGATATATTATTATTTCCTTTTGCTCCAGATAATATAACTCCTAGCTGCAACATTATTCTTATTCGATAATTCTCCAAGCTCAAGATCTATTTTGATCTAGTCTTATGTCATACTGGTTCTGTCTTGAGAGTCTCATGCTGGAATTGGAATTGGGTTACGTTCTTTAAAATTGGCATTTTAGTTTGGTAATATAAAGTTTAATTTCACAAACCGTAAACAATCCTAAACCCACTGAAATCAAACAAATAAAGTATGCATGGTTATGTTCTGATGATCAACCTTCATGTAGTAGAAGGCAGAGAATAAACTCTTGTTGTTGCTTGATCCATGTCAGGTATCCAGCAATTAATAAACCAGCCGCTGTTGTTCATTGGCTCAACCATGTAAACACTGATGCAGAGTACATAGTTATTCTTGATGCTGACATGATCTTGAGAGGCCCAATTACACCATGGGAGTTCAAAGCAGCACGTGGCCGACCTGTTTCAACCCCTTATGAGTAAGATGAGGATGTCAAAGATTAATGCCTTTCTCCAAATTCTTTTTAGAGCTTTTCTCTGTATTCCATGTGTTTGTATGAATATGCTTACATAGTTTATGGCTATGCATGATAGATACCTTATAGGCTGTGACAATGAGCTTGCTCGACTTCATACTCGCCATCCTGAGGCTTGCGATAAAGTTGGAGGTGTCATTATCATGCATATCGATGATCTACGGGAATTTGCACTGCTATGGTTGCTTAAAACTGAGGAGGTCCGAGCTGACAAAGCTCATTATGCAACAAACATCACCGGAGATATATTCCAATCTGGGTGGATCAGCGAAATGTATGGTTACTCATTTGGTGCAGCAGAGGTATTCTTTTTCAGTCAACTACTTGGGCATTAGATTGTAACTCTGTGTCCTATACATTTCTGGTCACACAATTATGAATACAATAATATGCTTTGAGGAATTGCTTTGCTATTTGAGTTTGTTGTTAATTTTGATCTGTATTGAACACTTAATTTACTGCTCCACGTAGTTTTAGTAATAATTTTCATGTGTAGTGTTCAACAATGTGTAGTTCAGTTGATATTTTCTGAAGATTTGTTGTAAAAGATTAAATAAAGTCTCTTATTTTCCTCTCCTCTTATCGTGCAGTTGAAGTTACGGCACCTTATAAGCAGTGAGATGTTAATATACCCTGGATATGTTCCTGAACCTGGTGTCAAGTACAGAGTTTTCCACTACGGCTTGGAATTTAAAGTTGGGAATTGGAGCTTTGATAAGGCGAATTGGAGAGAGGTTGATGTGGTTAACAAATGCTGGGCTACATTTCCAGACCCACCTGATCCTTCAACACTTGAACACACTGATGAGAATTTACTTCAGCGAGACCTGCTTAGCATTGAATGTGCAAAGACACTAAACGAAGCATTGCGCTTGCATCACAAGAGGAGAAACTGCCCTGACCCTACTGCCTTATCCAATCCAAAATTGGACGTGGCAAAGGATGTCACAAATTCAAGGAAATTTGGTAGGTTTGCCAGGGATGACAATATAAAAAGCAATCCAGTGCCCAGAAATCATTCTCAGGAATCATCTTTACCTAAAGTTACAGACGGGCTTTTTAGTACTTTAAGGTTCTGGATCATTCTTTTATGGGTGTTTTCTGGCTTGGGTTTTATGTTAGTCATGTTAGTGGTGTTTTCAGGTTATAAAGGCAAGGGATCATCAAAAGGTAAAAGTAACAAGAACAGGAGAAGATCTTATACAGGGTTCTTAAAAGTGAATGACCGTGATAGGCAAGCCCGCAAGTCTGAGGCATCTTTGTAACATCACAAGTTGCTTGTAGAGAAGAAAACTTCTTACTTTTACTGAGGTTGAAGCAAGCCTGAGCATAATAGAGTTGTGAGAGATGATCATGGTGAAGTGGATGTCAAATGACATAGTTGGAGATTAGAACACATTTCTTATTGCAGTAGGAAGATCCAAGGTTTTCGGCTGTTGACATTATAGCTCTTTACATATACTTCGGTTTCCATGGCTGAGGCTCCTCCAAGACCAAGAGGACTACTTTGACATGCTATTTTGGCCAGAATTTGGTTCAGGAATTTTACAAAGCTACTCTTTGAGTTTGTTTTGAGCTTTCAAGCTTTTGCATATTAAAAGGGAAACATCAATGAAAACAAAGAGAAACTATGGATATTCTTTTCAGATGCTGTATTAGTTTCGAACTCTGGCCTTGTTTCCTTTTTATTCTTCCACTACTATAGAACGAAAAGAAAAAGGAAAAGCTTAGGAAGAAATTTTCTCTATGATCTTTGCTTTGTTATAATCATTCTTCATGCTGTTTCAGAATGCTCATTCTCTCTTTAATACTGATGTCCTTCTTTCTGATATTTGAATCATCTGATTATTGCACCACAGCCATTTTGGCAGACGGTGCTTACCTTAGCATGAAGGATTTTTTCTATGGGTCCTATTTTCTTATATCTTGTTGGAATTAAGTTTTTTGAATTCGAACCCAAGTTTTATAGCATATCACAAGTCTTAACCAAGTCTTAACCACTTGATTAAGAAGTTGTCGGCTCTTATATAGTTTTCTTTGTTTTAGACTTTTAGATAAACCCAGATCATAGCCAATGTTATTGAGAACTGTAATTTAGCCCTGTTAGTTTTTTCTTTATAAATGTATTATTGTACAATTATGGTAGCTTAACCACATTTCTGGCAAAGTGGATGCTTGAAAGTAGATCTGACAATTTGTGTATAAAATTCGTGTTCATGTTGCGTAAAACACAAAAATTGTGTGTCAAGATTCGTTTCAACATGCTAAACATAAAATTTATTTTTTTTACTTTTATCATATTCATATATAATTTTTACAAATTTTTAACCTGTGTTTTTATTCATGTCGTGTTGCTATATCATGTCTACTTGAGAGTATATATTACTGTTAGTTACTCGTATTTCATTCTTACCAACTTCCTGATAGCTGGAGTTTATCTACTCTTGGTGTACACAGATTTGTACACAGTTCAAAAATGATGATATTCATGGTCCTAGTCTCCTACAATTAGATTAGTAGATGGAAGTGAAACTTGCAAGAATTCCTGACAACCCAATCCCAAATTTGACATAGCTTTTGTTACATAACACTGATGTTGCAACTACTGGTTGTTCAACATGGAACATCCATGAAATCTGACCAATCCTTTGCAGACGCTGTTACTTTGGTAAGAATAATGCCAAAACCTCCCTCTCTCATGGTTGTCTCTTTGCTTCAAAAATCAACCACAACAAAGCAAAACAACTCCAAATCCAGACCAAATCAGAGGTAGAACATGTTAGTGGTGGGTTGAGTCCAAATTCAAACTGTCCAATCTGGGTTCTTTGATTTCAAATGCCCCAACAATATGGACGTTGAAGTTTTCATTGATTTCAACAAGTGGGCCCCAAGATGAATCTGAAAATGGGGTTGCAGATCTTCTAAACATGGAAGTTGGCCCCACTTAAGACAATAAAAAAGATAGTCTGAAATTCTCTTTCATCTCCATGTGGCCTACTTCTTTCCACTACTGCTTTTTTCATTTTGAATTTCAAATTTAAATGGTTTTTGTTTAGAGAAACGGCACATAGAATAATAGATACAGCTAGAATTATTGCTGAATGTTTGAATCATTTGTGGGCTGAAACATTTGCAAAGACATGGGAGAATCAGCTTGTCTCATGCAACCATTTTCTTACGCCGCAGGCATTTCCAATGAAGCCAAGGAGGTCAGTTCATGCATATGTGCTTGTGCATAATGAAATCTTTAATACTCAAATCTTTGTCTTTCTTGAATTCTATGATAAAATTTGGAAGCTAATACTCCAATGAAGCCATTAAAGGTTCTTCCTTTATTAGTCATACTTTCCTTAATAAATCCAACCCAGAAAAGTTCTGTTGAATTTACACCTAAAGCTTCAATCTTTGGTTGATATTAACAAACCAATATTCATAGTTTGAACTTGCTTTCTCAAGTTTTCATCTTCCTGTTTCCATGTGAACTAGCATTTGAGTTTGAAACTACAGAAAATTAGAAACTTCTTGTGGTTGCAGAGCTACCCAGTTCATGCTCTTGGACAGTCAATATCCTTTGGGAGGTTTATGTCAGAGTCCTTAGCTTGGGAGAAATGGTCAACATTTTCTAATAAAAAATATGTTGAAGAGGCTGAGAGATATGCCAGGCCTGGATCAGTTGCTCAAAAGAAGGCTTTCTTTGAAGCTCATTTCAAGACCCTTGCAGCTAGGAAAGCAGCAGCCTTGCTTGCTGCTGCAGGAAACAATGCTACAGAAAGTGGAGCTGAAGGTGGGGTTCGGGAAATTACAACCATTGATTCAGGGATCATGAACTCAAACTCTCAAATTGCAGTCCTTGACCAAGAAGTCAAGGCATCAACTACAGAAACTGGCTCCAATTATGATAGTAAAGAGAATAATCCAAATTCTTTCATGTTTGAAAGCAGCAAGGTGGAAGCAGCTGATTCAGTTGCTGAACAACATGTTCTTTCGGAGAATAATCTGAAGAATGAATCTTTTGAAAAGAATGGGGTCTTTAGTAAGGCAGAAATTAGAGATATGGAGCCTAGGGAAACAACCCAAGTGACAAATTGCTTGAAAGTTAACCACTCAAGACAGCTCGGAGACGATAAAGAATTGGAGCTCAGTGAAGGAACCCAAATGGAGAAACCTCTACTTAAGGTAGGGGTTTATCCGTACTCCATGATTTTGTTTTGATTTCAGATGTCAATGTCTTGTGTTTACATTGTTGCTGCTGTGATGCAGAATGCCAGTGCTAATCAGGATGAATTTGAGGTGACAAGCAAGAAAAAACCACCATATTCTTCCTCAAAGGTATCAGCTCATGCAAGAACACCCAAGGTGCCATCTTCACCTGCTAAATTCACAGCTCCCATTCGTCCCACCAAAGGAAATAATTTCACTCCAGTGGCCAAGAAGTCTGCAATGGACATTTCTGATAGAAAGAGATCAACTCCAAAATCAAGCCACAAGTCCATCACTTTCACCCCTGCCAAAGAACTCAGTACATTAACTTCCACAGTTATCAGGAAGATAGATGATTCAAGAATTGGTTCAAATTATAAAGCATCCAAAGAATATCCAACACCTTCAAGGACTCCGAACATGGTGCCATTTTCCTCTGCCACTTTACTATATGATATTCCAACTTGGCAGTTCTTGTCATGGATGCTAACTTGGTTTTCTATTCTGTGTACTACTTCAGGCTTCTACAAGTGGAAGACAGAAACAACCCTCAGCTACCCCTTGGTCTGAAAACAGAAGGTATCTGATATTCATCTAAGAAAAGATGCTAGAATACTTTTTTAACACTTATTCTCACATCTCCTTTATCATATGGATGCATTACAGTGCTCGTACACCGGTTAATTCCTCAGCCAGCGTGAGCAAAACAGGCCGTGGAAAATGGCACTTTCTTCCTGCAGAGTAAGTAAACATATTTTTCTTTCGCTCCTGTAAACTGTGAACCATAGGAGAACTAAAACAACCAAGTCAACTTAATTTCCTATGTGTTCATTGTCGTGTGGCACGTGCCATTCAAAAGGGACTTGAAGTCCTGATGTTTGTCTTCTCAATGCCAGTTGTTCAAAGTTTTTGAGTGCCTGCAGAAACAAATCACAGTCCCCTGGCATATTTGCATCTTTCAGTTTGAGAACTGAAGAGAGAGCTGCAAGAAGAAAACAGGCAAGGCTTGAACAACCACCTGCTTTCCATTTGTGTTGTTTAATGTTCTTCTTTCCCTCACTGAATGATTCTCAATCTTTTTCCAGAGGCTTGAAGAGAAATTCAATGTTAGTCAGGAACAAAAAGTGCAGCAGCAAACAACACTCAAGGTTACTTCTTATAGGATAAAATCAAATCACCTAGTCATATTGTAATTCTATGGAACATATCTGAGCTAAATAGGTTTGTTGTTCTTTTAATGCATTTGCAGGAAAAAGCAGAAACAGAACTAAAGAAACTCCGCCAAAGCTTTTGCTTTAAGGCCAGAGCACTGCCAGAATTTTATAAAGAAAGAAAAACAACCAAAGATCAGATGCAAAAGGTATACAAGCAAGTTATCTTAGCCTGTTGAAAATAGATTCTATAAGGATCTTATTCAGTGATTTAAGAACCTTTAAAACTTCAAGTAGAAAGCGTAACACCCCAATCTCACATTGAGATATTGGGAGGATTTGCAATACTATATATGTGGAGACTTGAATCTATATTTGTGAGGTGTTTTTTGTATTATAGGACAAAATTGTGAGACCTTCGGGTCAAAACAGATAATATCTCATAGGTTGAGTATGAGTTTTCACAAATAGTACTAAAGTGACTACCAATAGGAACATGGGAAGTAGGTGCTACGCCGTGAGAACTACCTCTAGAATCTTGCGAGAACTAAGTGCTACCTCCTCTAAAATCTCAACGCTTAGTATGATCCTAATTTTGTTAAGTCAAGCTTTAAAGTGAGAAAGTTGGTAGCCTTCCAATATTATATTAGGACATTGTAAGGAATCTACAATGCTTGTGAGACAACTTTTGTAAAACAAAATCATGAGATTTTTAAATAAAAATAAACAATATCTTACAAAATGAGTGCAGATCTCCACAGAAACTATAATTCTATACTATTAGGAAATAATTAACTAAGTTCTTACTGTTTTCTTTCTCCTGTTTCTCTTCATAGGTTCCACTGACACAACCAGAATCACCTGCCTTGGGAAGAAAATCTACTTCCAGCAAGCCAAGCATTACTCAAAGCAAAAACTCTCTCTCTCATCAGAAGTCCTCGTTTAAGAACACTTGCTTCAAGAACGTCCCGAGAAAGAAAAACCAAATTTCAGTTTGTTCTCTTACTTCACAAGTTGCAATGACTGCTCATGAGAATACATCTCCAAATATCCTGCATGGTTAAGATTAACAACATTGTGAAATCCTGAATGTCAGTTGTATGAAGCATAAAATGCTACTCAATGCTACTGCTGGGTGCCTAAATCTGTTGAATGGAGGCTGTTCCAACAGAAATTTCCTTTCAAATCTTAGCAAATTCATATTTTTATGCGGCATTTCTTTCTGTAATTAGTAGCACTGTTTAATAAAATATTGTCGAACTTTGTTGTGCCTTGAATCATGTTATGGAACCGAGCCACCGAGCTTTGTGTCATAAAAGGCGTTTCGCAAGAATATGTTCAAATCCTGATGTGAGATTGGACGTTACAACAGCACTCCCATGAACTCGAATTTCATACAGTTGCAAATACTGCGTTGTCAGGCAAGTTATATCTTACTGCAAACTCTCTTGGTTGCCCATATATGCTCACTTTATACTCAAACAACCTTTGACTCTCCATGCATTGATTAACAACAATAAAAGTACGAATAAATTTTATTTTAATGAAACTTCTATTCCTTTATTAATCTTCCAACAATCTAAGCCGTATCCTTCAAGAACTAAAGTGAAAAGGCTTGTACATGGTAAACAAATTCACATGGTTGTGAAGAAGGAAGCCATTGGTTAATGAATCATGCCCTAACCCACAACCCCATGTTACAACCATAGACAACTACCAAAACACAAACATAATTAATAAAAAAACTAAAATGAAACTTGAGAAACTTAACATCAAATTTCCCCAACCAAACACCAACCTTCCTCTTCCAAATCTTGGTCCAAAACAAACTTAACATCATCATCATCATCATCACCATCATCAACATAAACGCCTTCATTTTTCTCATCATCATCATCCTTGCAATGATCAACAATAGTTTCTCCTGTATTTTCACCTTCATAATTTTCTGTTCTTTCCAGAGACTGAGAATTCACTTTGAAACCATCATTAGCAAGACGACATTGATCATCCTCATCACCATCATACTCATGATCATCATTGCCTTCACAATAATCTTCATAGTCATTGTACAAATGGTCCAAAATCCTTGTAGCTGAAAACCCAGAAAATTTCAAATCAGGCCTCCCATCAACAACTCTCCAAGTCACCAACCTATAGTTTGTGGCCATATCACTTGACCTTAACTTTCGAGTACCCTTGGTCTTCTCCTTGGCCTTACAAGCCGGGTGCATGTGACACCCTATGCACCGCGGCCTACCGCACCGTCCGGTAAACTTGGAATGGTTAGTAGGTTTCACGGACACCTTGGTGAATAATCCCGCAGTGGGGGGTGAATCAAATTGTTGAACGAATCGAGCTTCGGGTCTTGAATTCCATGGAGATGGGAGGATCCGATTGGTCCTAACCATACCATGTTGGTGACCTTCCCTCTTCATTTTTGTCAAGAAAGTGATGTTGGCTTAAGGAATGATAATTGATGAGGATAAGACAAGAAAGCTCTGTTTGCAACTCTTTTTATATGCTTTTGATTAGAAGGACAAGCTTGGGAAGCAAGGATTTTTATTGGTCATAGCCATAGGACGTGTGGACTAAGCTTGCAACAATAATTGATGTACAGAAGACAGCTAGTATAAGATTAACAAATTGATAAAATTGTCAAACAAGGAACTTCCTCCAACTAATAACTAGACTTGGTTACATTCTGACATAGTTGCTGTTTTTTTAATCATGTTCTCTTTTTCATGGTTAAAATGGGAGAATGTTGTAATTTTAAAATATGGAACGCAATAACAAGGACTATTTTGATGGCAAATGGGCATATTTTTTCTGCTAGTTTTATAGTTTCAAAGCCTTCCCTGTCAATGAGACTGAATGTAATGAGTATATTACTTTCATACATAGTATGATTAATATCAATATTGATAGTGACCTTAAGCATAACATAATTGATGGTTGCATTTTTCTTTTGAGAAAAAGAAAATGAATTTCTAAAAATTTTTAAATCTTTTATAAATGAAACGATTGTTTAAGTGTCTAGTGGTCTTTAAAATTGTGGTTAAAAAATAAATTACTTATATTTGATATATTGACAGTACATAAATAATATACACAACCAATTAACCACAAAATATTACCTCGTTAATGAGTAAAGTCAAAAAATATCTAAACTTTTAAAAATAAATTAAAAAAATTTTATTTTTTAAAGGCTTGTATATTTTTTTTAAACTTTTTTCATTAATGAGATAACATTTGATGGTTGAGTTGACAATATATAGATGCTATATATTATCAATGCATCAAATATAAATCTAAAATAAATTATAGGTATATAACAGAAAATTAGACAAATTATAGGTATATTAACATAACAGAAAATTAGAGCTGTGGAAACAATCAATTTCATTGATTAACTTGTTTTTACTCTTTTCAACAAAGGGTTTCTTCTTTTACCAAACAAACAATGAAAAAATAAAGATAAACCTATACAGTAACAGTAAAAGTGCATCAAATATAAACCCATTCCAAAATTCGGGTTTTGAATTTTGATCGCCATAATTCAGCATACACACGGCTTACATTCACAGTGCAGCAAAATCTACCCCTGCTTGAGTCTAGTTCCAGTTTTTGTTTCTCTACATAAGCATGACAGTCAGAGGGACTGAAGGAGTTTAATCCACATAAACTACATATTATAGAAACCTTCGGATTTGAGCAAACTCTGCCTCATGATCTCAGTGACAGAACTAGGGGATTGAGCATGCATTCAGGTAACACATATCTGTTCTAAAAGTACTTTGTAAGAAAATGATCATGTCGAAGTTATACTGCAAAATGATAGCAGAGAAATTTTGTATTAAGTCACACAATTTGTTTGTTTCACAATGATTCAGATGTATTGGTCTTTCTATATCCAACTTGGAAAAACAAAGGAAAAAAGATTGAATGACTTTTACATATGATATTGTATTTGTTTTTCCTGCAAATAAAATACATTGTCTAGTGTAATACTGTTCATGCTGCTAGCCTTACACATTTTCCGATGCTGGTTGATCAGAAGAATCAACTAGTGGCTCCTTTCCTTCTTGTTCGAGTTTAGAAGAAGCAGTTGCTTTCTTGTTAGGATATAACACATAATGTTGACACATGAAAATAATGTCGAAGAATATAGATATCTGCAAAATAAAGAACATTGAAGAATTACATGTAGGAGAATCTGATTTTCCATGGAGTGTCATCCACCAAATGTGAAGCAATAAATTCACTTTGCAAGCAAGGTTCAACATTTACTTCTTGTTTTACTGTTTTTCACTCAAATCAATACATATGAAAATACATATGATCCTTTCATATGTATTTTTTTTAAGTAATATTCATTAAAAACTGGGGAGAATACACTAAGAAAATGAAGGCAGATCCTCTTCAAACGAGTAATAGCATGAGATAACTGAGTACCAAGACAGAATTGTTAGTCTAGAATATAAAAACGAATTAGGATGGTCAAGAACATGACGTACCAAAGAAAGCAATGTCTTCCCTATATTTCCATAAAAGTTCACCCAAGAATCTGAAAAAGAAAATAACATCACAATTAACATTATTGTGTGAAGTATAATTTTAGACAGCAACATTGATTGCTAAAGGAGGAGAGTTTACTTTGATCTATAGACTGTACAGCCATCTGCGCGTAGTTTGCCAATCCTCCAGTGAAATCAAGCAAAATGTTTCCAATGCTGAACCCATCTGTACTCTTTCGCGTAAAGTTCATTACTGCCTGAAATTTTGTGACATAAAATTTGTAACTGTCTAGATACAGCAACTTCCTTTAGTCAAATCATGATGTAAAGGCAATTAAGATAACAAGAATCTTCCTACATTAGGTGTGCGGCCAAGGACACTACTTGACATTGTTGGTTGATATTAGAGATAATAATGGGCATCCAACAACATGCCATCATGTGAATCAAGAAGATTAAGAAGCTTTCAGTTTTCAAGATCCTTCTCTTTTTATTTTTCCTCAAGAAGGAAATCCCAAGTTTAACAGCTTGAAGATATATATTGCATGGATGCTAGTGGACTTTTCCATAATTGAAATCATGATGCATCAATCAGCCTGACCGGTATAAAACTCTAACAACAGCAGTTCAATAAATGATTCAAAACAGATCAGAAGGAACTTATTCTGACCTGGGGAATGTATTTGATCACCGTCATGAAAACTTGTATTGAGCTGCAACAAAATTGAAAAGAAAAATATTAGGAAACCACAAGAACAACACGGTAGTTTTACATTGAAACCAAGAAGATGTCTGTATTTGGTTTTCTCTGACAGAAACAAAATACTCATCATCATCATCAGAGCTTTTATCCCAAAAGATTGGGGTAGGCTATATGATAGAGACAAAGGATTAAAAAAGAAAAATGACTTACTTAAAGATGGAGATTAACCAAAGCCATGATTGGCTAGGCAATGCTATGAAAACACAAATGGCAGCAATTAACCACACAGCAGAGACAATTCCCATAGAAATCTTAGAAACCTTTTGAGTTCCACGCTACAAATAACCATCAATTAAACATTGATTCTCAACTTATAATACAAAGGAAAGTACTCATTCTATCAACAAAGAAGCTAGTAAAACTTACTTCATATATCACGGTTTGGAACAACGTAATAGATGTCAATAAAACAGCATGTATCGAAAAGGCAACATCATTAGCAGCGACCGGGATCATCTGCATCAAGCACCAAGTCAACAAACAAACAAACAAAGAAAAACATGTAAAACACATAAATTCATAAAAAATTCTTCTTCCTAATAACGCTAAGCCTTTGCTTGGTAAGATGGAAAGAAAAGGGTGAGGATGGAAATTTTGTTATTCCAACGATTAAACTATAAAGTAAGAAAGTAATTATGAAACTTACCCATTATATTAACAAAATTTCTACACTCACAGTGAACAATTTAGCTATAAGAAATGAATTTGTTTTATCGTTTTCCTAGTTTGCTCTACAAATTAAACTAATTCACCGAATAAGACATAATAAAAGCAAAATGATAAAACCCAAGTACTGAAAACTACTACTTTAATGAACCACAAAAGGAAAAATTCAAAGGGAAGAACTAAAAAGAACCTGTTCATAGCCATATTTCTCAAAGTATTGCTTCTGAATAACAGGGCTGAAGTAGAGACAAACGTTGTAAATCATATAAGAGGAGTGCTTTGTCAAATTCAGCAGCACGAAATCAAAGTTCAACCCCACAACGCTTGAACAAACAAAAGCAAGAGTCCAAAACCATAAGAAAAAGAGAAAAACAAATTGAAAGAAAAAAATTGGGATATTTAAGGATTAAATACCTTTTTCTTCGAAAATTTAAAATGACTTGAGGATAGAAACTAATCGACCATGAGATGAACGCAAGCCAACCCATAATTTCATATGTGATTTCCAGCGGAACTGAATTCCAAGATGCCATCTTTTGTGCTGATTTTCCCGGTTGATTGGCGTGAGAGAATCAGGCAAAGGAACGAACTTTTAAATTCTTTTTTTGATTTTTGTCAACATGGAATTTTGTGTCATTGGATTTTGATTGGACCGTGGCAGTGTAAGTGGGCCTGATTGATGCTGACATGGACATAGGCTATTTTTGTACCTGGTCCCCCTTTAAGGATATATATTCACTACTATTTTCCTTTGTTTATCCGCCTTTGTCCTCTTTCGAGACGATTCAATATTCTACTTGGTACAAAGACAATTCAATATTAAATTTAAATTTGATTTGATTTGAATTTTTTTAATTTATTATTTTTTATAATTTATTTTAGAGATTCTATATATAATTGATGTTTTAATAATATATAGTTTTTATTTATTATATAATTTTTATACATTATTCATGTACGAAAAGTTAATATTTTAATAATGAATAAATTAAAAATGATCAAATCATTAAAAATAAGGGTTTATATACGATGCATTCACAATGTATAATTTCTATATATTGTCAATGTATCAAAGATTGATACGTCATCAATATGCGAACTAAAAATATGTCAAGCTTTTAAAAATAAATACATATAAATATTTTTTAATTTGCTCATAACAGCATATTGATGATATGTCAGTCTTTTATGCATTGACAGTATATATATACACTATCAGTGCATCATATATAAATCCTAAAAATAAATATAAACTTTCTTTACAATTTGTTCATTAGAACTTAACATTTTTTGAATTTACCCATTAAATAAAACATTAAATTCTGATGCATTAACAATATATAAAAATTATACATCATATATAAACTCTTTATTTCGAGCATATGTATTAACATGTTAAATTTTTTAATAAATTTTTTAAAATTTTACTGATAATTTATGAAATAAAATAATCTAATATAACATACGATATAAAAAAAAATAAAGGAATAAGAGTTAAAATTTTGATAAAATTTATATATAACTTAAAAAATTGTAATATTGATTTGATTTTGACAAGTTGATAAATTCTTTTCATATTTTACATAATTTAATATAAAATAAATACTACATAAATACACGAATTGTCCAATAACTCGCAAAGAGAATTCCGACTAATTCAACACCACTCTGTTCAACTGCTCCCAACGGAACAGAGGATTATTTCGTGGTAAATTTGCAGGTTCTCTTCATTTTAGTAAATCTCTCGTGCAAACGCATCCACTTGCATTAACTCATGATCATGCTTTGCAGTAACTTACGTCTCTTCTTGGCAGCAATAGATGCACATTGGCGGCTGTCTCTCGATGTCACAGTTACAACAAGCTGTATCACAGTCACTATTGCAACCTGCAGAAGAAGAAAACAGAAACATCAGTATCCTTTCTTCTGGATAACTGAATTTTTCAAGATTCATGTCTTTAAGTATTGACGTGCGTGAAAAATCATCGGTTATTTTCGTCCTACTGGTGATTCTATTCCAAGTTTGTTGGAAAGAAGTTTTGTGGAAAAATACAAAGAAATACAATCTAAATGAGTTGGATGATCCATTTTAATTACATCACCTGTGATGGTAACATACTCAAGGCCTTGAGCTTCCATGGGGACCGAGAGGCGATTGGTGGCATGGACAACATTGGTCATGACACTAGAGATGATGATGACAAAAATCCAGGTTAATTTTAACAACTTCACCATTCTGGGACATACTTAGCAGGTAAAGTTCTCTCCTTGGCACCTTATTTTCATACATGTATGCAGGCTTTTATGCTGCTCGAGTCTCAGAGATGATGAACCTAACTCATTAAATTAGAATTTGAAACTGGAAAATTCAGTTTTGTATACTTCCCTTTCTATAAGAATGATTCATCCCAAAACTGTGTGGTAATAATGATTCAAACTATGCCAAGTTTATGTATAAAAAGAGCCACATTGATTCAATGCTATGTTTGTGCAACTATAGTTATCCGAGAATGAATTGTTTTCTATTCAATTTGTTTTGCTTTACACTGGGGTTGGTTGAGTGCTGGTAGAAGGATATCCAAAAACAAAATCTCTAGTAAAAACAGCATCATTCAGCTGAATATGAACAAACACAACTTACCAATCTGAGTGTTATTAAATCTTTTATTGAATGCAACAAACAGGAAAAAGGATCAGTCGGACCGAAATCGGCACTACAAATTGTCCGATGAATCCTAACGAAGGTAAACCAGATTAACTGGCTAAATACACAAGATTTTATTTGTGAGGTTTGAAACTTCAACCAATAAGCTGAAGCCGCTTGATGTGTGTGATCTGCTTTCCTGGGTTCAAACCCTTTGGACAAGCACGAGCACAGTTCAATATTGTATGGCAACGATATAACTTAAACTCATCATTTATGGCCTCCAGTCTCTCCTTTGTGTACTCATCACGGCTGTCACTTATCCATCTGCATATAAGAACATACAATCAAGAAGCTTCATAAACAATGTCAGAACTACACAAAATCAAAAAGAAAAGAACTACTAAGTAAAAAACTATTTGGTGTACTACAACTGAGAGGTTCCTTTACAAGCCTTGGCTATAGTAGGAAGACCTGATAATTTGTATATAAAAGTCATGTTTAAATTATATAAAATTTTGTTTATGTCATTTAAAACATGAAAATTTCGTGTAAACACATCAAACACAACTTTTATAGTTTTTGTCATATTTATATATATAATTTTTATCAAATTTTAACCCGTATCACTTTTGTATCTTTTATTCGCTTCGTATTATGTCACAATGTCATGTTTAGAATTACTAGGTCTTATCGTAAAGAGTCATGTCTAAAGGCTGCAAGAATTAGTTGAATGAACCAGTTGAATTGATAGCTTTAAGCACCAATAATCAAATCTTTCTAATACTATAATTCAGCTAAAAGTTTAACCAGCAGCTTCTGAAACCAGAGAAATATATGAAATTTCTAAACATAAAGTAAACAGATGCACTGAATACAATCCTTAATCAAATACTAATTGACAAAACCTTAAAACATAAGGAAAAATACGAGTAATAAAACTACATCCAATGTTGAATTAACAAAATCAAAACTACAATAATGCCCCAAGAAGGAAAACATATCCACCTCATTTCCCTTGTACAAGACTGACCATAAACCAAAACGCACCTTAGCAAACTGTAAGCTCAATACAGTCCTAAAACTTAAACTATCTAATAATCAATAAAAGCCTCAAAATTAAACTTTAATGAATCAATCAGAGAACCAAAGTTTGAAATGATTAATACAAATTGGAATAATCATTATCCTTTTTTGGTATAAGGAAGGCTGCAGCATGAGAGTAGAGGATTAGGAAACGTGAATGCAAGTGTCGAAATTCGAATCTAAAACATATAAGATGTTGGTGACTGCATGAACCAATTGTATTAAGTCCGGAATTCTATTCTATTGTTTTTCAGTTATCAACCAAAAACCACCCAGAAAGCCATCATCAACATCAAATTAACAAATCAAAAACACTTAAAGCAATCACTTTCTGTTTTCTCTTTCAATCACTGAAGATAAAGCTAGCTCTTTCAAGCAACCAATCAACTAAATCCCAAACCCAATCCACAAAAATCTTTATCAACATTAAATTAACAATGAAAACCAATATATATATATTTGATTACCTGTTGGCATGAAGCAGAGCAGCAGGACCCAGATAAGATTCAGGGTTCCACCAATAACTAGGACAGCTGGTACTACAGCAAGCGCACAAAATACACTCATACATCCCATCCAACTTAGCTCTATCCTTTTTACTCTGCGGAATCTCTTTCCCCGCCGTCGGCGGCGGATTCTTCCTCTTCAACCATGGCTCAATACTCTTGTACTGATTATAGAAGTTCGTCATATCTACCACCAAATCTTTTATCACAAACATGTGTGGCAACGGGGTTATCGTCGTCTCCGACGATCCTGATTCTATCTTTGTCAGACAAGCTAACCCGTTACAGCCATTAATGTTCATTGCACAAGAGCCGCAAATTCCTTCACGGCAGGAGCGGCGGAAGGTGAGCGATGGGTCGATCTCGTTCTTGATCTTGATTAGGGCGTCGAGGACCATGGGGCCGCATTCTTTTAGGTCAATTTTATAGTCTTTAAGTTGTGGTTTTGTGGGGTTATCTGGGTTCCACCGGTAGATTTGGAAGGTTTTCATATTGGTCGTGCCAGCAGCTTTTGGTTCCACCTTTTGAGCCTCCGTTTCGCTGGCGTAGGGCCGCTCCACTACCAGCCTCGACGCCGGAGCCACCGTCGATGATGACATGCGTGACGTCATGTTCATCGCCCGTCGAATCAAACTGGTCGCCATTGTTTCAGGAGAGGGGAAGGAAAAATCGGAAGCAGCGAGACGGAGAAAAAGAGAGAAAAAAAAAATTCCAATATTTAATTATTTATGGGATGGTATTGTTGAAGGACGGAAATGGAGTTTAAATATAAGGGGTTGGTTGAAATTGTTTCAGTTTAGTCTTTTATGTTTTTGTTTTTTATATTTTTCAAAATTAAAGTAAAAATATGTTTGTTGATTGTGTTTTTTTTTTCAAAAAATGAAAATAAAACACAATGATTTGAAAATACTAGAAAACATAAGATTGATGTTTTCATAATTTTGGAAACAATTTTGTTATTGTAACCACATTGGTACTATTCATTCATGCGGCTACAGTAACTCATTTTAATGGTAAAAACTAAAAATCAAAAACTTTTGCCACCTTTTAATTTTACCACCTTCACTCACTTCTATCAATTTATCAAATTTCGCAACAAAAAATCCTATTCAAATATGTTTTCAAATTTAATAAAATGAAAATAAAACAAAACAAAATTTACAAAAACATAAAACACATAACAATCCCAAAAGAATTAAGGACGTGATAGAGTGGAATTGAAATGGACATGGATTGCATTTTAGAGTTGTTGTTGAAAGAGCTTTATTATTTATTATTTTTGGTCCACATAAAATTTATTTTAAATCGTAAAATAGATGAGAATACATATAGTTACAAAAAAAAATTTAATATTAAGATCCAGTTTGACTCATGTTTGATTCTTATTCAATCAAATTTAATTTTTGAAGTTTGAACTCAATTTGAAAGAATATTTGAACCATTATTGCTTAACTCAATAGATATAATTTATTATTTTTTAATCATATATTATAATGTAAATTAATAATAAATAGTATTTAAAAAAATCAATTAGGTTCGTGATCCATTCCATTGAGTTATTAAATGTTCAAACTCAATTCAATTAATTACTCGAATAATTTAAGTTCGAACTCAACTTGAAAATAAATGAGTCAATTACGATTAATCATTTAGTTAAAGTTGAAATAATTTATGAATAGATTGACTTGTCTATATCCCTAATTGTTTGGTAATAATGTTATGTGGTCGTTACTCTCTCCTTCAAAATTAACTTATTAGAATGTGCAACGTCATCGCTCATGGACCTACTTTCATATCTGATATGAGATTAAAACACTCAACCTTAGAGCGTGGTGTGACATTCTGCCTCATGACATTCTCGTCATATTTAACCTCTCCTTTGAGGTTGACCCTGCTCACCCCTTTAGGGCACTCGGAGAGGAACTGGCCCACCTTGCATTATGGCGCTTGGCTTGGACTTGGGTGATCAAGAGTTGAGTTAATACCACTCATTACATGGTTATTACCCTTTCTTAGAGATGCTTATTGGGCCGGGTTGGCCCGACCCGGTTCGCAACCGGATCGGGTCAATCCGGCCCAAAATCCGAACCGGTACAGTACCGGTTCGGAACCGGCCCGGCCCGGTTTGTTACCGGGCTGGGCCGGTTTCAGATTATTAGAACCGGGCCCGGTAAGGGCCCGGTCCGTTAATAACGGGCCCGGTTCATAACTGGACCGGTTCGAACCGGTCCGGTTAAAAAAAAAATTAAAACTGCAGCAGTTGCACTGACTGCAGTGCAACTGCTGCATGCAGACTCGCAGAGGCTTGCCCTCTGCGAGTCTGCGTTTTGAAATGGCCGTTGCCCATCAATCTTTCTTTTTTATTATTTTTTTTATTTTAATTAAATTAAAAAAAAAAAAAAGAGGCTTGTAGCCTCTTGCAGTTGCACTTGCACTGCAGTAGCAGTGCAAGTGCAACTGCAGTGCAGTACGCAGAGCAGAGGCTTGCCTCTGCTCTGTGTTTGATTAATACTTTGATGGGCAACGGCCATTTTGGCCGTTGCCCATCAATCTTTTTTTTTTAATTTTTTTTTTTTTTTATTCTAATTTTTTTCCTATAAATACTTCTATAATCTTCTATTTTCATTTACATTTCTTCTATATTTTCTCTCAAATCTACTATCTATATTCATCTACTCTTATTCTCTTCACTCACATACTCTCTCAATATTCACTCAAACTCTCTCAAATTCACTTAAATTCCCTTATTCCAAATTTATAATATCATCATTTCCTTTCTAAATTTCATTTTTCTTTTTATTTTATAATTTTACTTTTAATTTTCAAATTCTAATATATTATATATATTCCTTATTCCAAATTTATAATATCATCATTTTCTTTATAAATTTCATTTTTCTTTTTATTTTATAATTTTGCAAATTTTACTTTTAATTTTCAAGTTTCAATTTTCAAATTCCAATATATTATCATACATCTATTTTTTTAATTTTTAACATATATTTATTTTCAAAAAAAATATAAAAATGTCAAATTTCTTTCGTCGTTCATGCTCTGTTTCTCGACCTTTTGGTTCCACTGAAATTCCTAATTTGGGTGACGAATCATTTAATGAAATCGAACCTGATATTCATCCGGAGGAGGAGCTTCCTTTGGCACCATCGTTTGGTCGTGGTCGTGGTCGTGGAGGAAGTCATGCTCAAACACAATCATCAGCTGCCACCACTGCTGCTACATCATCAAGACCGAAGTTTAGTCGAAAAAAACAAGCAGGGTATGAGAGTATTTCGACATTGTAGCAAAAGAAGGCGAGACGAATAAATATTGTGCCATCTGTAAATTGTGCAAAGGCGTTTACTCTTATAACTCCGGTGGAGGTGGTGGCGGTACAGGTACGTATAAAAGGCATTTAATTACTATACATAAAATTAATCCTGATGCCGAAGAAAATGAAATTTTAGAAGGTAAACAATCTCAAATTAATACGCATGATGGTGGAAAAAATTTTAATTTTGATAATGTTCAAGCTAGACGTGGTTTAGTTAGATTTGTAGTTAGAACTGAACAACCATTCACAATTTGTGAAAAAACAGGATATTTAGAATTTATTTGTAAATATTTACAACCCGCATATAAATCTGTTTCTAGACATACATTAAAAAGAGATTGCATGGATATGTTTAAAGAATATAGACAAGCTTTAATTGATAAACTTAGTAATATTTCATCTAGGGTTAGTTTAACTAGTGATATATGGACTAGTACTAATGGTATAAGTTATCTTGTTATAACTTGTCATTGGATAGATGAAGATTGGTCTATGCAAAAACGAATTTTATCTTTAGATGTAATAGAAGAAGCACATAATTCATATACTATTCATAAATATATTACTAAAGTTTGTAAATTATATGGACTAGAAAATAATAAAGTTTTTGCTATTACTTTTGATAATGCTTCAAGTAATACTGCAGCTATTCCTCATTTAATTAAAAGTTTAAACCCTGTTATGCAAGGCATATTTTTTCATGCAAGATGTGCATGTCATATTATAAATTTATGTGTTCAAAGTGGTTTTAGTTCTAGTGGTACTGGTACTGGCATAGGTCCAATTGATAAAATTAAAATTTTAGCAAAATGGATTCGCACACCAAGTAATAAACGTGAATGGAAGCAAATTTGTATAACAAATAATATACCTGTTAAAGCATTTCCACTTCCCGTGGAAACAAGATGGAATTCACTTCATCGTTTACTTTCTTCTATTTTACCTTATAAAGAACTTGTTACTCCTTTTTATAACAATTATACAAGTAGCACACATTTAGTACTTTTTGAAGAAGATTGGACTTTTATTGAATATTGTGTTGATTTATTATCTACTTTTAAAGATGCAACCGAAAGATTTTCAACTCAATTTTATCCAACTACACCGTATTTTGTTCCTATTATCTACACAATGTTTGACAAATTTGTAAAATTTAGGAATCATGAAACTTTAAGTTCTTTTGTATATGATATGGAGGAAAAATTTTAAAAATATTGGGAAATAATTCCTCCTATTTATTGTATTGCAACTTTACTAGATCCTAGTCAAGGTGAGGTAAATATAGAAATTTTTTTTGATTGTTATAAAGAATTTCTTGGTCTTGATTCTATTGAGGATCAAAAGTCCTCAATTAACAATCTTTTTCGAGAATTGTTTAATGTTTATGAAACAGAAAGGGAGCAATTCAACTTAAATCGAGAAGAAGAAGATTCATACGAAGAAATCGAAAGTAGCAAAAAAGGAAAAGGAATTTTAAACGCAATTAAGGAAGCAGCAAAGAAGAGAATGAAGCTAAAAGGAAAAGCGAGCGGATCGGGATCGGGATCAACAACTCGACGGAGTTCTAGCTTCAATGAGCTAGGATTTTTCTTAAGTCAAGATTTTTCTGTAGATGATAACTTTGATCTTCTCCAATGGTGGAAAGAAAATCAAAAACAATTTCCAGTTTTAGCTTCCATGGCCCGAGATGTTTTTGCGGTGCAAGTTTCTTCTGTTGCTTCGGAATCCGCATTCTCGACGTGTGGAAGAATTATTGGAGACCATCGAACCACTCTTAATCCGGATTCATTGTGCATGTTAACATGCCTTAAAGATTGGTTTGATGCGGAATCGCGCAATGTCGAACTTGGAATGGCCAATGAATTTGCTGATAATAATTCAGAAGAGGAGGAAGAAATTTCCAAGGCAATCCGTATAAATTATGAAGAGTAGAGAAAAATTTTTTTTTGTAAATTGTATGTAAAATTGTAAATAAGTTTAGTCATAGTGAATATTTTTATGGACTACGGTCCCGTGGTTTTTACCCTTCTAACTTTTGAAGGGGTTTTCCACGTAAAAAATCTTTGGTCTCCTACTCTCTCCTTTTTCTCCTTTTGTTGTTGTTGTTATTATTATTATTATTATTACATACCAAATTAATTAATGTTATACTTATATATGTTTAAAATAAATAAATATTTAAAATACAAAATGAATTAATATTTTAAAAACATATTAAATAAATGAATAAATATTAAGTAAATGATATTTCAAATATAATAAATTATTTTAAATGCAAAATGAATATAAATAAAGATATGCAAAATGAATATAAAATAATATTCATAATATCATTATTTGTATTTTGAATCAAATATCATTTTATTATAATATTATATTCACAGTATAACTTTAATTTATTATAACAATAATTTTATTAGATAATTTTATAATAGTTTGTTTTTACATTATTGTTACATTAATTAAATAAATTATAATATAACTTATAATAAATTATTGTTAAATTAAACTATTAACATTATTTATTATAAAAATAAATTTACTACATTAAATTATTAAAATATATTAATATATATTAAAATAAATTAAAATAATTTTTTTAAAAATAAAAATTTTAAAAAGAAAAAAAATGGACCGAACCGGTCCAACGAACCGGGCCGGTTCGCCTCTCATAATATATAGAACCGGTCTGAACCGGACCGGTTTACTACCGGTTCGGACCGGTTCTCTTATGGTTAGGGCCGGAACCGGTGAAAATCAGCCCGAAACCGGCCCGAAACCGGCCCGATCTGGCCCGAAACCACCTCTACCCTTTCTTTGCAAAATCAACTTATTAGGGTGTGTAGCGCCACTTCCTTTATGCCCATGAATAATTTTTTTCGTATTCAATGTAAAATTAAAACATCCAACTTCAACGCGTGGCGTGACATTAAGAGAGTATTTTAGAAAATTTAAGTTCTGATATTTGGGTGCCGTAGATGGGGTGAGCTTTTTAGAGTTGGTTAGATGACGTGGATGAATATGCACCGCTGGTTAAGGGTGAACGTGGATTTGTCGCGGAGCGTTCATTTGGTTCGGTTTTTCCATGTTTTTCTAGGACGTGTGTTCAGCATGGGACCCTGATGACAATAGGAAACGTGGTGGATTATGAGTGGACAATAGTTTTATTAAGAATTGTGAGGAATGTGGGCTTAATTTTGGGGTATGTTGGGTTGAAACAAACAAAGTTCCAAAGTTACAAACCTGAACCCTAAAGAGAAAGGAGGAGTATTTGGGCTGAAGCTTTTAAGTGGTTCAATATTAAGATCCAAAAACCGAAAATAGATTTCGTATTAAATTGTGTTGATGTCAGCACATTAAATATAAAATATTTTTGTAACTTCTAATGAATTCATGCATAACTTTTATTAAAATTTGACCCATACCATATTTGTGTTTTTTTTTTTTTAATGTTATGTTCATATTGTGTTGTATCTAAAATTGCTTGCAAAACCTATCGAAACCTCTCAAATCAAAATTAGATAAAATTAAAAAATAATTTTCTGTTAATGCTAAAAGTTTTGACATTACCAACTGGATTTGCAAATATGATTTTAATATATGATATCCTTTTTCTAAATATAAGTATAGTAAACAATAATTGTTTCATCAAACATTTCAAAAATTTATTATATTAATATATATATATATATAAAACCACATTTGGTATTTGGATGGAAAAAGAAAGATCATATGTATAACATGTATAAGATCATATGTATAACATGTATTCTTTTCGATGAAAATGTACCTGATTTAATTCTTATATTTACTCAATAATCATATCCTCACTTTTAAGCTTTACTTGATAGGAAAAAAAATGAAATTGCTGATCCAATAATTAAACTACAAAATAAAAAAATAATTATAAAACCAAACCATTAGATTGATAAATTTTTCATAATTCTCCTTTCCGTCTTTCTTATTAAGTAAAACTTAAGAGTAAGATTTTTAAAGATTTAAAATTCGAATCTCAATACTTACATTTTCTTTTTTCCGGGCCAAAGACCTCCATTATTAAAAAAAGAAAAACCATATAATTTCAGTTATCAGGATTAATCATGTTTTGATAGCCAGCAGGAGCCAAAAAAATCCTACGAATAGGGGAAAAAAGTAAAACCAAACAAACTGTCAACAGAAAGTAGTTAGAAGAATGGTGTTTTCACTGTTCTTAGATGTATTAAGAAGCTAAGGGGCTACTGTACAAAGCCTACATTGTATCTACATTGTATCTCATAACCCACCACTTTAATCCCTTGCTAAAGTTGTAGCATTGATGATGCCTAACGGAGACTATGGAATTTGAGTCAAGCTGATGAGAAAAGATTCTCCGGATGATGAAAAAAACAGCCCTTACCGTACTTGCAGACACCAAATTTTTCGTAGTTCTGGCAGATTTTTCTATCCTGCAGGGTAACATAGTATGAAAAGTAAATATATGAACGAAACCTGACCAGAGCAGAATAATCGAGGTAGAAGAAGAAGTGCTGGCTGTACTGCTAGTTCTATCACCAATGCAATTGATTTTGCCGATTTTCAAAGCAATTATCAACAAGGTATAACTAATTTCATAAACTTTATCTCTTTATGTAATGAATGATATCAGAATAACAGTAACGATAAAGGTAAAAGCAATACATAGATGATAGAGACTTACAGGTCTTAGAGGTAGGCCTGCACTGCTAAGGATAATAAAGGCAGTTGGCTTTGAAGGTTGAGTCTTGGGATGATGAAACTTGCAGGCAGCTTTATACTTGCAATATCCAGTTTTCATAAAGTAAGGACACTCGGGTTCACCAGGTCGATCAGGGAATTCATCCACTTGTATCTGCTCTTGATGGCATTCGGAGATATCTGCTGTCTTTAAAGCATTGTGCGATGAAGGAGCAAAATAAGGATGACTTGTTTTTTCCTGTGCCTTAGGGGTCAAAGCAACCCAGAAATGAGTTATTATTCGAGAACTAACACAAACAAAAAATTGTGAACACAACAATACCCATCAATAGCATGAACCGACTCAGACACAGCCAAAGATTCATCATGCTAACAGGAGAAATATGAAAACCTAGAAACTTCACATCAGAAACTAAGAATCATACTAACAGGGTAAATTTGACAACCAAAATTTCTTTTTGAAATAAAACTAGACGAAAGCGGTAGTGGATAAACGTTGACAGGAGTGAGAGCAGAGCTACCTGAGGTCCATTCCAATCAGAATTCAGATGCGTCTCATGAGGATATGATGAGTTATGATTCAGGTATGGAACATTCTTATCTGACATCATATTCAAAGACAATGAGGCTGCAGTTGGTTCGGATGATGATGGCAAGGCATTGGATTCACCACTATAATTCCCGGAAGAATGGGATTCAAAACCAGAAGGGTTTGAGCTGAAAGTGCTGGATCCATCAGCAGAAGTTGGGTCAGGATGGTTAAACCTGCAATTCGGTCCAAATGCACAGGAACCAGTTCGCATGTAATAAGGACACTCCTTCTCTAGCTAAAATGAACACAAAACTTCAATTAGTTCACATTATCCAACAACAAGGCATATCAAATCACAAAGTATTCATCGAACAAGCCTGTTTCAAAAACCAAGTGAAATAAAATATAACACCATAAAACATAGAATTAATACCACTCGAATTGGCAGTCCTAGAAAGTTAAGTTCTGCTGGAGGTAACTCAGACTTTTCCAGATATCTGGACTTCTCTTTGGAGTGACTATATCTACAAGCTTTTCCATACTTGCACCCTCCAGAAGTTAGGTAATACTGCGAAAATAACAATATGCAAATCAATATTGTTAATTACAAGTTTCAAATTCAAAGCTTAGCATGACTCTTTAGTATTGCCATGGGCCACACTAATGTTCAAACCTTGCATTCAATCTGCCCTGTCTGTTCCACAAAGCCATCATTTTCCCCCTTCTCTTTTATACCCTTCACGTTACACCCAAAAATGGCAGGAAGACAATCAAGTTAAAAGTTACTAGAAAAACTGCATGGATAATCAATAAGGTAGCAACAATCTAAAACAGTAGCGAAAAATTTTATAATAGATGTACCACTTCTGCTGGCAGGCCAAAGGAGTTGACTTCTAGTGGAGCTAATACATAATCTCCATTAGAGTGCCTATATCTGCAAGCTTCTCCATACTGGCAACCTCCAGTGGCTCGGAAATACTACAAACATCATAACAATGGGGAACTCAATATGCAATTCAAAGTCCATTATAATGCTCAGTCTTATAAAACACGGTCGATGTGAAATCGAAGAAAGCATTATCCTTAAACATTCGAGATATAGAAGTGACCCCTTTCAGAAAATTAGTACTAACTCTTTAACTTAAATCAGAAACTGACAAATAAAGAATTAAACAGAAACACATGTAGCATAGAATGATGAAAACCAAAATAACATGAAACTAACATAAAACGTTTCCTATTTCCACAAAGAGCCTAACCTTGCATTCAATTTGCCTTCTCTGCTCAGCAGCACATGCTTTATGATTCTCCTCATCCTTTAACAACAATCAAAAAGGAAAACAGCAAAAAAAATATAAGCCCACCATATCAATCCTTTCCAGAAAACAAACAAAACCCAGGTAAAAGAAAAACCTTCTACCTGCTGAAACCCTCTCCCAACAGGGTGGTTAAACTTGCAGTTAAAACCAAACTTGCACTTGCCAGTTTTAAGATAAAAGCTACAATCTTCAGCATGAGGCCTGAAAGGGTACTGATTGTTCTCCCCGTTCTGCCACTCCACTTGAAAATTTTGACCGCTGTTGTTATCTCCATAGCCATTTCTGTCATTCTCTTCCAAGGTCACATTTTTAAGACCTTCAACAAGGCTTTCTTCTTCTTTTTCTGTTCCCGAGTAAAGATTAGACAAAAGGGTATTTGAGTTAAACCCTGAAGTAGACTCATATCGAGTTTGGTTAGGGACTTCTTGCAGTGATGACAAGTACTCTTCACAACTTCCCATTCTGTTCTTTTTCATTTTGCTCAATCCCATTCCCATTCGGCTCTCACCTCTCAGGCCACGTTTTCCTCAAACCCTAATCACGTGCTGAACAAATAAACCCCTTTTTTTATGACAAAAGCATATAAACTTTGGTATAGAGGTGGCAAAAGCTTATTGGAGCTCAAAAATCAACTTGAATTTGTTCGAGATTGAATTCGAACTAATTTGAATTGATCAAAAAAGTTAAATGTTTGAAATTGAAAAAGCTTGAAACGATAAAACTCGAAATCGAAAAAATTTGAAATCCAAAAAGCATGAAATCGAAAAAACCCAAACTCGATACAATCAGAATCAGACATAACTCGAACCCGATACGATCTGAAATTGAGATCGATCCGATCTGAAATTGAGATCGATCCAATCCGAAACTTGTAAAAAACATAATTTATAACTCGAAAAAATCAGAATTATAATTATATGATTATTATTTAGAAATAAATAAATAATTGATACACTTTTTTAATTAAAAAAGTTTAAAATTTTGAAAACAATTATTATTTATTATACAATTATATCAATTATGTATTACCAGCAAAATAAATATTAAATCTTTTTAATTTAATAATTAAATAAAATTAATTTAAAATACCATAATATTTGATATCAAATAATCTTTAATATTATACTTATTGTATTTATAACTAGTTTATAACCCATGCGATGCATGAAAATTTTGTATGTTTAAAAGTGATAGTTAATAAAAATAATTTTTATTTGCAATTTAGTTATGTAGTTTAAAAAATTAAATATATAATTAGTTTAATATAATGAAAGTAAGTATTTCATACTAAATTCATTAAAATAAAAAATAAATATAAATAATAATAGATCAGTCATGAAATATGTAAACAATGCATTCAAATATAAGAAATAATAACATCCAAATAAAAACGTTCAACTGTTAAATTAAAAAATGAAAAGTTCGATCACTTAAAAAAAATGTCTTCATTTCTGAGAATCTTCGACTGATGTTGCCGAATCTATACACCTGCAATTATGTTTAAATCATATATACCTTTATCAATTTATAAGACATAACGAATTCAATTATTTAATAAATCAACGTAAAACCTTACTCACGTGTACATTTTTTTTTGTCGGTGTTTGAAGAAATTTGTCATCTTCTTTATGTATACATGATTTAGCATGCATCGCTGGTTGTATCTTACTTAGATTTGATAAAGAATGATTTTTCACTAAAAGCTGAAAGAAAATAGTTTTAGTTGTTTTTTATGTAATAATATTAGTATTTTTAAAAAATTGATTATAATAAATTTTGATAATATGTTTTATAGTAAATATAGTGGTACTTACCTTGTGTATTTGGTCAGTCAAGCAAGTAGTGACTTTCTTCTGTAATATCATGGACACCGGTAACTATCAATTTAGAACTGTCATGATAAAAGTTATAATCATTCAGCTCCACTTCGAATATATAGGAACGACCTATTAATTCTTCCAATTTTTTTCTCCACTTTGGCATTAATAAATAAAATGAATTTAGCAAGTTGTGGTGAAAACAAAATGACCTCATTTCTCATTTCAAATAATTGTTGAGCTGAGTTACTGAGAATTTGATTAGCTTTTCTATCAAAAAGTACGAATAAGGCACTACCACTAGATGTGGCAAACGGGCCTATTCGAGCGGGTTCGGTCCGGCTTATATTTGAGTTTGGGTTATTTCGGTTTCAGGTTTTCCCGGTTTGATTTTTCTCGATTTTGAGTTTTTCTGGTCTCGAATTTTTGCAATTTTGGATATTTTCGGGTTCAATTATTTTCGGTTTAGGTATAGTTTCGAGTTCGGTTCGGTTTTAATCGGGTGGGCTTAGTCAAATTATTTTAAAATTTTATAAATTATAAATATTTTTATAATTTGGAATGTAATAATTAATTTAATTTTATATAGTTAAATAAAAACAATAGAAATGCTAAAAGTTAAAATTTAATAAATATAAATTTTTACATTTTAATGTTTTTATTACTTGACAATTATTATTTATTTTTTAAATTTCTTGTGATATTCGCATTTGCTATAAAATATATAATTATATATTAATAATTATATAAAAATTTATTTTTTAAGTGAGCCAAATATATATATATATATATATATATATATATATAGTAAAACTAAAAAAAAGTGAAAATCCAAAAGTATTATATTAGCTTTAAATTACCATATATATATTTTGAAATGACAAAAACTTAAGTAAGCTTTAATGTTTTAATTCATATTGTAAATTTGCCTTATCACACATGATTTTCTCAATCCATTTTCAAGTGATCATATCAAACATTAAGACCATGATTTAATTGCATATTCTTATTGGTCTTAATACTTTATAAAATATTTTGAATATTTTAGAAAATTACTTGATGAATTTTTGGACCATGTTTTCATTAGAGAAAGTCAAGAAAAACTCCCACAAAAATGTCAAAATATTTTGGGTTGGATTAGGATCAAAGGCCACATCATTTCTAACTCAAACGTGCAAGAAAATGGCTCTCTGGAAGCATGGGATCGATCCCCTAAGAGAAGGGATCGATCCCTTTATGGCAGAAAGGTCTCTCAGCCCAGAATAAGCATTCTAGAATGAAGGGATCGATCCTCTATGGAAAGGGATCAATCCCTTTGCCAGAAAATATCCTATAACAGTTAGTTTTTGTGAGACAATGGTCATATTCAAGTTTTGGCTCCACCCAACAGCTAGAATACATCCAATGGACTATAAATAGAGGCTTAGAAGCTAAAGAAAGGAAGAGGAACTACTCAGCAACTCCAAAACTCATATTCCTCAAATCCTCAAGCCTCAACAACAAATCAAGAGCTACAAAGTCTTCATCTTCCATCATTCACATATCTCTTGTATTGCTTAGCACAAATATTGTATAGGCTTTTATTTGTGCCTAATTTCTGTAATCATTTACCTACTTAGAGGTCTTCTTTGATTACATCTCTTGTAAACCAAATCATTCCTTGTAAAAAGGGAGGTTTCTCTTTAGCATAAGAAAAAGAGGGAGGTTTCTCCTTAGCCTAAGAAAAAGAGGGAGGTTTCTCTTTAGCCCTAGAAAAAGAGAGAGGTTTCTCTTGAGCCTAGAAAACGAGAGAGGTTTCTCTTGAGCCTGCAAAAAGAGGGAGTGTAACACAAATTCAAGGATAGTGAATTTGGGAAAAATCCTTGAGAGCGTCTCAAGGTAGAGGACGTAGGCAAGGTTGCCGAACCTCTATAAATCGCTTGCGTACATTTCTCTTTCCCTACTCTCTTTAATTACTTACAATTATATTTGTGCTTATTGTATTGAATTCGGATTGCATGATTGAATAGCCTAGAGAACTTAGAAAATATTTATATAGGCTAGAGAATTTAGAAGAATCGCAAAACGAGCTTAAGGTTAGTTCAAAACCGATTCACCCCCTCTCGGTATAGCCTATAGAGCCAACAATTGGTATCAGAGCTTGGGCTCGAGATTGATTTAGACTAATCTCTATCGAGCAAAACGATCATAAATGGCTCACTTGAATGTAGGCACACCCCTAGGAGAAGAGGGACAATCATTAGTTAGACCTCCACTCTTTAATGGAGAGAATTACTCTTATTGGAAAACAAGAATGATGTTGTTTGTCCAATCAAATGATTATGAAGTATGGAGAGTGATAGTCAATGGTCCCAAAGTCCCAATGAAGAAAGTAGATGGAAAAGATGTCCCTAAGAGTGAGGATGAGTGAGACACAAATGACATGAGAGTGACACAATTGAATGCCAAGGCTATGCACATTCTCTTTTGTGCATTAGGTCCCAATGAATATAATAGAGTCTCCCTATGTGAAAATTTTAAGCAAATATGAGACAAATTGGCCATCACACATGAAGGGACCAATCAAGTGAAAGAAACCAAAGTAGGAATGCTCACACATGATTATGAGCTTTTTAGAATGAAAGAAAATGAGTCCATGAGTGAAATGTACACTAGGTTTAATAACATAATTAATGGACTTAAGGCATTAGGCAAGAGCTATTCCAATCTAGAAATGGTTAAGAAAATCTTGAATAGCTTGCCAAAATCTTGGGAGGCAAAGGTGACCGCAATAGAAGAATCTAAGGATCCTAACACCTTGTCTCTAGATGAACTTATGGGCTCCCTACTTACATATGAAATGAAATTAAAAAGAAATGAAGAGCCTTCAAAGAAAGTAGGGGTAGCACTTAAGTCTTCCACTCATGAGGTCATTGAAGATAATAATGATGAGAGTGGAAATGAGGAAGAAAAGGAAATGACAATGTTTGCCAAAAAATTCAATAGGTTCATGAGAATGAATGAGAGAGAGAAGAATAGGAGACATCATAGGGAAGAGTCAAGTAGAAGAGAAAAAGACCCTTTAGTGTGCTATGAATGCAATGAACCGGGTCACACTAAGCTAGATTGCCTCTTACTTAGGAAGGAAAAGGATAGGAAACCTAAGAAGAAAGCATTTGTGGCTGCATGGAGCGATAGTGATAGCTCTGATGAGGAAAATGTAGATGAAGAGGTAGCCTACTCATGCTTTATGGCCATTAGTGATAATGAGGCTAGTAGTGGCTCTAGTGAAAATAATTATTTTACATTTGATGAGCTACAAAATGCCTTTAATGATTTAGCAAATGAATTTCAATGCATGAACTCCAAATATAAGAAAATCATTGCTAAATTGAAAATAGAAAATGAAGCATTGACACATGCTAAGCTAGAATTTGAAAAGAAATTAGAAGAGGCTAACTTAGAGATAAATGAGTTGAATAAAAAGAACTTAAATTTGCATAACTCATTTACTAGGTTTTATATGGGTTAACAAAAGCTAAATCATATGTTAGAGACCCAAAGAGCTTTCTTTGACAAAGATGGGTTAGGCTATAATGCAAAACAAAAAGAAACTCATCTTAAGAATTTCCTAGTGAGCAAAAATACTATGCATGATTTATCTCTTACATGCTCACTATGCAATAGGATATGCCATTCTTCACAAGCATGCACAAATAGAAAAACCACATTTAGAGGAAGAGTTGTTAGAAAAATGTGGGTGCCAAAGCATGCTATGAATAATGATGAATTGTGCTTGAAATGGATCCCAAAAGGATCAAAAATTATTTGCACTAACTTTCATGGACCCAAGAAAATTTGGGTACCAAAGCATACTTGAAAGTGTTTGATGTAGGTGTGTTAGAGTATGGGAATACAATGGAACAATGGAGTTTAAATGCTCAACACATCCTCATGGAGTTTGCTTGTGCTAATGAGAAAAAGGAAGAGCTTAGAAATCCATCCTTAGCAAGGTGACAACAATTTCTCAAAGAATGGTTAATGGTGGATCCAACACATCAAGGCAAAGCACTGTCAAGCAAAGGAGTTTTGTAAGCTTAATTCCTTCTTAAATTTTTGATTAAATTATTTGTGCTTTGATGAGAAATGTGGTTGATAATCTTTGTAAGTTGAATGATTGAACAAAAGGCATGATAAATGATTTTTGAGTGCTTGATGAATAGTTCTTGATACATTGAATGAAAAGCATGTTTGATGATTTTGAAATGATTATTGAATTTTTGCATTTTGAGTAAGTTTTCTATGTGTTGATAATATATTTACTTGCCTCAAATTACCAAATATGTCATTTATGCAAAATGTCATGTCATGAGTACTAATGAAGAACTTGTATGTTGGAAATCATGGCATGTTGTTCACAAGATGTATGCTTTAATGATATATGTGCTTAAAACCTATGTGAACAAGTTTGTTTTGACATATTTAAGTAATTCAATGTTTTAGTTTTGCCAAAATATGCTTAACTCTCAAAATGACCTCCTTTGAGGCCAAAAATGCATTTATTGGTGAAAACTCTTCCAAAATTGCAAAATCTTTTGTAAAATGGTTTTTCATTCATGTTTTTCATTCATACAAGTCCAAAATCATGTTTTACAAATGTTTAAACCTTTACTTGGACTTAAAATACTCAAAAACAAAGTTTTGGCACCTCAAAGGATGGATTTTCTGTCAAAAACTGCAGAAACAGGATGAGGGATCGATCCCTCAACAAGCAGGATCGATCCCCCTTGAGCAGAATGCAGGAAATCTGCATTTGGAGTTAAGGGATTGATCCCTCTCCTCTAGGGATCGATCCCCCCTAAGCCAAAATGGCTTTTTTGCACTTTTTCAATCGAATTTGAGAAGGATTTTTCACTTTCTTGATCTCTTATTTCTTCTCAACTTAAAATTCATTGTTTTAACTTCTTTTTGATGATCTTTACAATATGAAAATTCATTTTTCATTGATATCATGCATCAACTCCATCAATTTATATTATTTCCAACAATTGGATTCACTTTCAACAATCAATATCATTTTTCATTGAGCTCACAAGTGCAAAATTAGTTTTCTCGTTGAAGATGGTCATAAATTGCATAACTCTTGAAATAATCTTGAAAAATATTTTCAAATAATGCTCAAACATAATTTTGAGAATTATTTCATTAATTTATTTCAATTTGATGAACTTGTGCATAACGAATATTCTTTATATTTCTTGTTCATCTTAGTCAAGCATGCTTATAGGATTATGTTTATTAGCTTGACTCAACTACTCCACACTAAGCATCATGATATAATTCTTAGTGGAATATGAATAGTTAAGGTCATATACTTTAATGATTAAAACTTGACCTTAAGGATTGATGTCAAATATAAATTCAACAATAGGTATAAAGTCATAATTGTCATTGGCCTATAATTTGTGATAGTAAATGAATCTTAAATGTTCAAATGCATGAAACTTTATCATCCATAAACTTAATTCTTTATGGCCAAATTATTAAAGAACTTGAGCTTTAATGACATCACCAACAATTGATTTACATGCATTGAATCTTGATTGTTTTGATGTTAAACATGCATGTTTGCTTAAGTTGAATCAATAATCATGCCTATGAGATGAGAATAGTTGTTTTCATGATATTATGTGCTTAACCTCACTCATAGATTATGGATTTTATTGTTAAAATATACTTAAGCATGATATTGATTTATTTAGACAAATCCATTTTAGCTAAAATAGCATATACCTTTTGGAACATTAAACGTTAAAATTAACTAGGGATATTGCTTTGAATTGATTAAAATGGTAATCTTCCCTTGCTCGTAATTGGTTAAGATCTTGAATGAAAAATTGAGCATAGGATTCATTAGTTTCATGGAAGAAAATATGTTTACTTGAATACCTTGATTTTTTGAATCTTCCATATGGTATAAATTTGTGAATATGAATATGGATTAATACTTTATGATAGTATGCTAATTTTTAATTAATCCATATGCGTATTTGATGGTGTGTGATTGTGTTCTTGCATATTTAGAATGATTATTTTCTTGACATGAACACACTACACATAAATGTTGAATTTATGCAAAATGTCTAAGTCAACCATTAGTAACAATTGGTATTTAGATTGAAATAACAATGAGTATCATTGGTAACCATATTTTCAACAGTTGGTAAGCCAAAACTAAATTGCCAATTGGTATGAGCTTTAAATTGACAATTCTTCTCATGCTCCTTAGATTGAAATGACAAATAGGGAATAATTCACATAAGCCACTTTTGCATGAAACATTTTTGTGCTAGAATTTGTGATTAATTGATATATGATTTAATTCTAAGCACATTCTTTCTTGAAAATGATTTATGAGCTCATGTATTCATATGTCATATAATTTCAGCTCATAATCATGATGTATTACCATGCACCTTAGTTGGACTTTAGAAGAACAATTGCTATTTCTAGGTGCTTGCTTAATTTCTTACCAATTGGAAACTTCTTACGAAATTATTTATAAACAATTGGTATAGGATCATAAGTCATATTCTTTGCATGAATATTTCATACTCTTTGTGGATATTGACTTATTTATTTGTGCTATGAGTCTCATGTACTACCATATTTCTTGTTGGATGGAGCATATTTATCTCTTCTCACATAACCATGATTTTAGGAGGAGCATATTTTTTATTATTTTTCCTTCTTTTTGCTATGACAAAAAGGGGGAGAGATAGATATTAAAAGGGAGAGATATTAAGGGGGAGAGATAATGGGGGAGAAATAGTTTGAAAATTCATTTTCAAAATCCATGCTTATATTAAGGGGGAGCTTTATGAAATCCTGCTTTATTTGAGGGGCAGTATTTTATCAAAGAATTTTCAAAGCAAATTTACATTAAGTTTTGTCATATCAAAAAGGGGGAGATTGTTAGCTTTAAATTACCATATATATTTTGAAATGACAAAAACTTAAGTAAGCTTTAATGTTTTAATTCATATTGTAAATTTGCCTTATCACACATGATTTTCTCAATCCATTTTCAAGTGATCATGTCAAACATTAAGACCATGATTTAACTACATATTCTTATTGGTCTTAATACTTTATAAAATGTTTTGAATATTTTAGAAAATTACTTGATGAATTTTTGGACCATGTTTTCATTAGAGAAAGTTAAGAAAAACTCCCACAAAAATGTCAAAATGTTTTAGGTTGGATTAGGATCAAAGGCCACATCATTTCTAACTCAAACGTGCAGGAAAATGGCTCTCTGGAAGCATGGGATTGATCCCCTAAGGGAAGGGATCGATCCCTTTATGGCAGAAAGGTCCCTCAGCCCAAAATAAGCATTTTGGAATGAAGGGATCGATCCTCTATGGAAAGGGATCGATCCCTTTGCACGAAAATAGCCTGTAACGGCTAGTTTTTGTGAGACAACGGTCATATTCAAGTTTTGGCTCCACCCAACGGCTAGAATACATCCAAGGGACTATAAATAGAGGCTTAGAAGCTAAAGAAAGGAAGAGGAACTACTCAGCAACTCCAAAACTCATATTCTTCAAATCCTCAAGCCTCAACAACAAATCAAGAGCTACAAAGTCTTCATCTTCCATCATTCACATATCTCTTGTATTGCTTAGCACAAATATTGTATAGGCTTTTATTTGTGCCTAATTTCTGTAATCATTTACCTACTTAGAGGTCTTTTTTAATTACATCTCTTGTAAACCAAATCATTCCTTGTAAAAAGAGAGGTTTCTCTTTAGCCTAAGAAAAAGAGGGAGGTTTCTCTTTAGCCTTAGAAAAAGAGGGAGGTTTCTCTTGAGCCTAGAAAAAGAGAGAGGTTTCTCTTGAGCCTGCCAAAAGAGGGAGTGTAACACAAATTCAAGGATAGTGAATTTGGAGAAAATCCTTGAGAGCGTCTCAAGGTAGAGGACGTAGGCAAGGTTGCTAAACCTCTATAAATCGCTTGTGTACATTTCTCTTTCCCTACTCTCTTTAATTACTTGCAATTATATTTGTGCTTATTGTATTGAATTTGGATTGCATGATTGAATAGCCTAGAGAATTTAGAAAATATTTATATAGGCTAGAGAATTTAGAAGAATCGCAAAACGAGCTTAAGGTTAGTTCAAAACTGATTTACCCCCTCTCGGTATAGCCTATAGAGCCAACATATTAGCTATACAAATAAATAACTAACAAATTATAAATAAATCACACTAAACAATTAAATATTTATATAAATGGCTTTATACTCTTAATAATAACTTATTGGATTATTGTATTTTTTTGGGTTAACATTAGGCCATTGGAATTTAGACACTCTTAGTTCAATAAATTTTTTTTTTTTACTTTGTTTTATTAGCTTTTTTAATAATTATATTATATTTTTAATAAAGTTTTAAAGTTTTAAAATTTTAAGATTTTTTTATATTTATTTTGTTTTTTAAATACCAACATAATTAGTAATTAAATTAAATCTAGTCGCATAACTAGTTAACTAATTGTTCAATTATAATGTTGAATAAAATTATAGTATACATTAAAAAAATACTTAATATTATGAATAATTGGTCAATTAATTACCTCAATTTTATATTTCTCTTGTTTTTAGTTTGTACATAAATCATAATATAACATTATTATATTAAATATAATCGTACTCGTACACATTAATTAATCAAATATCTTATTAAAAATTTAGAACGTTAAATTAAATAAGTTATATAAACCAATTGACATTATGTTATAAATAATAACATTTGATATAATCATATCATATACAGTTATACACTAATTGAGTACTAATTTTTTCATGTTCACATTACCATAATAATATTAGATATACACCTATTGATCGAATATCTAATTAAAATGTTAAATAGTAGATATTACTAAATTAATTAATATAATACTAGTTATTTAAATATAATTAATAATAATATTAATAAAGTATAAAAAACAAATTTTATTAAAATTACCACTTACACATTAATACTACTTTTTTTATTGTAAACCACAGATATCCTCATCTGTTTTAACGGTCTGAGACTATTCATGTTCAGAGTTTAGTCACAGTTAAAGCTCTTCACCCCTCCCCAAAGATGTGTTTAGTGGGAGTTGAACCCGAGAGCTCTTCCCACAAACTCAACTTGCGTTGCCAATTGAGCCACAACCCTTGGGTTACACAGTAATACTACTCTAATATATTATTAAATTACACTTTAATTTATTATTAGAATTATTATTTTTATCCACACTTTAATTTTACATTTAATAGATAATAAATAAATTATTTTTAATAAATATTTAATTCTATCAAAATAATACTTACACACTAAGAGATTACATAATTTATTCTTAAAAGATTATTATAATATAATATACAAATCATTATTATAAGATACCAAGTTGGTTTACTCATGTACAAGATTATTATAATATACTAAATAATTAATTACCACTAGCTTGATTTACTAATGCCTTTTGTTTTAAGGCTAAAAATAAAATTATCACTAGCTTGATTTATAATTTTCTCTTTCAATGATGTCTAAGCTTATAAAAAAATTGTACTTGTATTGTTTAATTTAATTACTTAATTTTTTCTAATTTTAAAAACTTGAATTTTAATTTTAAGATTAGGTTTTTTTTAATCTAAATTTAATATCTTTCTATACTTGAAACTTTAAGAAAATATAGTTTAAATTTAATTTTATTAAAAATATTTTTAATGTGTTGCACAAAATATCAAATTCAAAGTTTCAAACAAATATTGAAATTATATAATTTTTTATATATTTGATTTATTATTTTATTAAAATTAAAATTTTATTATAAAATAAAAATAATAAAATGTTAAAATGATTTTTATAATAAAATCAAATGTTAAATTAATAATATATATTTATTATTATAAATACAATAAGTATAATATTAAAGATTATTTGATATCATAGATTATGATGTTTTAAATTAATTTAATTAAATTAAATTAAAAAGATTCAATATTTATTTTGCTGGTAATCATAATTGATAAAATTGTATAATAAATAATAATTATTTTCCAACTTTTAAACTTTTTAATTAAAAAAATGTATCAATTATTTATTTATTTTAAATAATAATTATATAATTATAATTTGGGTTTTCTTAGGTTATAAATTTGGTTTTTTACGGGTTTTGAATCGGATCGGTTTCGGTTTCAAATCATATCGGGCTCGAGTTATGTCGGGTTCGGGTTGTGTCGGGTTCAGATTTTTTCATTTTTGAGCTTTTTCAGTTTCAGGTTCTTTCGGTTACGAGCCTTTGACTTTTTTTATCAATTCGGGTTGGTCCCAATTCAGTCTCGGGCAGGTTTTAAGGATCGGGCCAGTTTTTGCCACTAGTAACTGCCATTCCCATCTGATACTTTAATAGTCAATTTATATCTGTAATGAAATATAATTCATAATAATTAAAGTTAAATTCATTTCAATTTGAGAAATAGATAAACAAAGCTTACAAAAAAGTTTCAAGGATGATAAAAAAAATATTTCTATAAAACTAAAGTAAACTAATATGTTCTGATTAAAAAATTTATTGACATACCTTACAGTTGGAAGTTGAATTTGACGACTGTAGTCCTTGCAAGAATAGCCTCCATCAGCTTCTATCACCTTTTTACGATGCACAGCACATGACAAATAGTACCATCCATAATTTGTGTCAATCTGGGTTATAGTTCCTCTACATATGTATTTTTTCACCTGTTTTTATGTAACAATAAAAAAATTCATATTATAATTTTTTAATTCCTAATGTACATTGAAATATTTTTAAAAAGTATTTTAATATATTACTTGAGATAAATTAGCATGAATGATATGAGAGATGTCAGCTATCGATCTCTTATTTGCAAATAACATTTCCTTGGAAGGTAAGGCATCTTTCATTAGTGTGACATACTCTTGCAATTGAGAATCAACAATAATTTCATTGTATTTTCATTGAATACTAAATATTTGATTTAAAGAAAAAGGAATACAAATTATTCAAAGATGATCTATTATTTTTGAATGCTTGTATCAATTTTCTAGTTTAACAAAAGATGTTATTTACTATTAACAATATTGAATTACATATTTAGAATTGCAGCAGATTCAGGAATATCAAGATTCAGATAAACCTTTTGTAGCTGGTGTAGATGATAAATTGTACTACCCTGAATGTGAAAATTGATATTAGTGATACTGATTAAGTTATAAATAAATTAGTCAAAGTAATTTTTTAACTTACCTATGAATTTTTTCACAGTGGTGGATGTTACAACCAGAACAATGTCTTGATTTTGACTTGATAGAATGCTATCATCGATTTTAAATGCTAATCCTCCCCAAAGAGTAATTTCGATTGATTTAAATATATTATTAATTTAACATTTGATTTTATTATACAAATTATTTTAACATTTTATTATTTTTTATTTTATAATAAATTTAATTTTAATACAATAATAAATCAAATATATAAAACAAACATTATATAATTTCAAATCTGTTTAAAACTTTGAATTTGATATTTTGTGCAATACATTAAGAACATTATTAATAATATTAAATTTAAACTATATTTTCTTAAAGTTTCAAATATAAAAATATATTAAATTTACATTAAAAAAACCTAATCTTAAAATTAAAATTTAAGTTTTTAATATTAGAAAAAGTTAAGTAATTAAATTAAACAATACAAATACATTTTTTTTATAAGCTTGGGCATCATTGAAAGAGAAAATTATAAATCAAGCTAGTGGTAATTAATTATTTATTATACTGTAATAATCTTATACATGAACAAACTAATTTGGTATCTTATAATAATGATTTGTATATTATATTATAATAATCTTTTAAAAATAAATTATGTAATTTCTTAGTGTGTAAGTATTATTTTCATAGAATTAAGTATTTATTAAAAATAACTTATTTATTATCTATTGAATATAAAATTAAAGTGTGGATAAAAATAATAATTCTAATACTAAATTAAAATGTAATTTAATAATATACTAGAGTAGTATTATTGTGTAATAAGTTATTTGATTTTAAAACACATTAATTTAGACTGAAATCGACCCCAAACTCAAATAACTCGAATATCAAATACTAAAAATCCAAACCAAAATTATCCAGATCTAAAACAACCCAAAAAATTCAATCCAAAATGATCTTGATCTAAACACAAACTCACCCGCCCTGAGTGTAAGGGTGTTTATTTGTTTAATTCGGTTAATTTTGAACCAAATTAACTGAAACCGAATTATAAAATTTTACTTTCGTTAACCAAACCGAAATATAATTCAGTTAATTAACCGAATTAACCAAACTTTTCACAAAGTTCTCATTTCACCAAACAAAATCACATATATAATATATAAATATATATTATATATAAATATGATATATATTATATATAAATAAATAATTCAGTATATATTATATATAAATAAATAAATATATTAATATATATCATTAATTCGGTTAATTTCGGTTAACCGAAATAAATTCGATTTTCGAACCAAACTAACTGATAATCGAATTTTTTCCAATCTCATTTTCATTAACCGACCGAATTTAATTCGGTGGCCGACCGATTAACCGAATTAAATTCGGTCGGTCGGTTAATCGAAATTTTTCTATATTATGAACACTCCTACCTAAGTGCTTCTGGAAGCTTTAGGATGCTTTAGGATTTTATGCTCTTTCAACTGGTTTAATGATTAGGCAAAGAACCTAATGAAAGCCTTTTTGGTAGTTTTCAGTAGGCTTCACTTCCAAGTAATAAGTCTTCAATATGTTAATGATAGAAAGCAAGAGAATGATTTGAACAGTGAGCAGTTAAATCCTAGTAATTATGTTTCTTTTTTGTTCTAGATCCTAAACCCTAAATCGTAAATCCTAAACTCTAAACTCTTATCTTTGTTTGTCAAACATTCAAAATCTAAATTCCTTGTTTGCCGTTAATTTTGAAGAATTTCAAATTTTAAGAGAGATTTTAAAAGGAAATTTAAGATGCTCAAATTCCCTCTTGAAAATCCACCTAAAAAGGTGGTTTTTTAAAATTTCTTACACTCTTTCATATTTTATTAAATATGACTCACTATTAAATATAAATTTAAAAACAAAAACATGTTGTTTTATTTAAATATAGTATATATTTTTATTTTTTATATTATTAACAATATCTATACAATTTTACAAATCTAATGATACCCATGTTGCATATTTTATTTGATATTTTTCTTTTTCTAACATATAATATTATTATTTTTCTTTTATAATTATTTTTTATTTAATCAAATTCTAGTGTCCAAAAATTCTTTCTAAAAATTATTTATCCAAACAAATCAATTATAAATACTAATATTTTAAAATGATGAATTTTGAAATGTCTTTATTTTAAAATGCCTTAAAATTTTAAAATTCTTCATCCAAACGCACCGTATGATTTAATATGAACAACAACTAAAATCAGAAGGCCAAAAATGATTATGGACAACTATTGACATCCTACATCATGCAATTTATACATCCCTAGCAATAACAAATTGTGACTGTTGATCAGACATGTTATAGCTTGTGTTCCTCTTGAAAGATTTATTGCTAAATATCTGGGCAAGGGCACTCTTTGATCTCTGAAGATGAGCCCCCGTTGCTCGATCTGCTGCTGCTGCTGCTGCCACTGTTCTTTTTCGCCAGATCCTCCGATAGTGTGTTGACAAGATTCTCAAAATGACGCCTGAAAGTTGGATAACTTGACACGGATTTAGTAATCCCTTGTAACCTTCGTTATGCAGGGGAAATGATGGAGTTAGATTAGGAAGCATGACAGAATCCCAAGAATGAAAATGTATTAGTTGCAATCTAACCTTCGGGCTAATGCATCAAGTTCAGCTTGTTTACGCTCAGATTCAGGTGGAGAGCCTACATTTGAAATTTTCAACCTCGCCGGATCACCACACACCAAAACTAATCTGCCTAAGTAATCTTCTTCTGCCTCCTAAAGATTCTCAGCTTTTATTTGCTCCTTTAGGATCAAAATGGGGTTAAGAAACCAATCAAAGAAGGTGTCTTTGGTCTGTTTGTGGCTGTTATTTCAGTATTGTCACCTGTATAAAAGCAATTCTTTAGGTGCTTTTGATGCCATTTGAAAGTTTGTAACAAGTATCACTACGATTTATAAATCTCTTTCACAAAAAACACTTCTTTCGGGGCTAAACGAGGAAAACACATTTACTTACTCAACAATATGGCGGATTTATTGGCATTCACTGAGCGCAAGAGTGCCAGAAGAAGGCAATAAGCTGGTAAGCCTATGCTGACCACTCTACTTCCTTTTCTAGACTTGGCATCTTCAATGTCTTTAGGAGTTATAAGCCCGCTGGAAACCATTTCTTCCCCAAGGCAGCGGCATTCCTTGAATAAGCCCTCAAGTAGCTACATTACCATAAAATATGAATATTCTCAAATTAGAAACAAAGAATCATTAGATGCATGCAAGGAAATGCTGGTTTTATTCCAAATGGAGACATCCACAAAAAAAAGAGACCTTGAGTGGCTTCAAATCAATCCTTTTATTTGTAAGTGACTCAATGCGAGCAGAAGGAATAGGTTTGACTGAGTCAGATTTCGAGAATGAGCTTGCATCAGAGATTGATTCCTTTTCATTTTTACGATACTGAGGCCTTTTATATAAAATTTTATCAAGTTGTATATATCACAACAACAAACTATTAGACTGCTAAATCTAACCTGGAAAAGCAAGATCCTTCTCGCATCTCAAGGACATCATTGCTGTATTCATCATATATTGACAAGGAAGCAACAATGTAACAAAGCCCAAACCAAAACGAGGACTCCTGCAAACCAAAGCCAACACCAACAAGTTATATGTTGTGTGGAACAATGGACAAGGAAGCCAGGTTTAGCATCTAACATAGTGGTGCGGGTTCAATTACTCAGAAACACTTGGTTGCATTCACAGAAGTAAGAAGCTCAGATAAGAAAATGAATCACAATAAATTCCGAATTCCAAGATTAAGTGGATCCATTGATGATCCAACAACAGTTAATAGAAGCTAATCCGATCACAATTTCAGTATTTGCTTTTTCGAAAATCACATGTATAACTTCACCTGCTTGTCAATGAGTCTCATAATGCAAATGTCAACCAAAAACAAATGGCACCATTTCAAAAAACAAAATAAGGATAAAAGGAGATATGTTGTTTTTTCAAACCAAGCATACAAACTTATATATCTAAATGCTGCATTTATGAAGTTCCACAAGCCTATTGAAATGAAAATCAATGGAAAATTATGTTCTATTGAAAGACTATGTGAAGGCACTAAAACTATAAAGAAGATATAAACCTGATAGACAACCACCCCTGCATAGGCACCAAGGAAGATACTGGAGACCATTGAGCCCAACACTGCCCCAACAACAGCCAGTGGCCAGAGTAAGATGGCAAGGCCTGCAAATGGTACACATATTGTCTCCAAGAAAGGACCTTCTCGACCTATAAGGTCATGAAATAATCGATGCCAACCCTTAAAGAGCATGTAAGGACTTTTGTGTAGGGCAATAAGTGTAATCATTGGAAAATCAACCATGAAACCAAGCCCTGCAGCTACAAGGGCTGGAGGAAGATAAAGAAATCTGCCATGAAGTTCATAGAAAACTCAGTTGAAACAAAAAGGGATTTATTTTTGAAAAAAAGAAAAAGAAAAACACAACAAAGCTTATCTGCCTCGTTGTCTGGGAACCAAAAAGGCGAGAACACTTGTCATACTCTCTTCATTAATAAATTGCTACCTTCCACAATTAAACTTTAAACTATATAGTGGACAATATTTCCACCTATATACTTTATGATGCCACAATTATTTTTTTTATCAAATTTACCAACGTAGCATTTGTAATAAGACATTTAGTATTCATGGCATATGCATAAAAATTGAGGAAATTGAAAGCAAGAAGTCAATAATCAGGAATAGAATGATGCAAGGCCTTAAACTTATAAGTTAACAGACTCAAAATTAATTTCCAGACTCATCATATGGGCTGCTGAGGGTTCCATAATCAGCATTCAGCAATCATCTTTTTTTTTTGGTACTAATTCAGCAATCATCTTTGGTGACAAAGGATGTGTGTATCATCGACATAAATGATTCTCTTGAACATGACAGCAACATGACTTAAAATGGGCAGCAAAGCAAGCAGTATTGTGTATCTACCTGATCTCATAGTATTTTCCATTTGGAGGACCTTTATTTTGCAGGTCTTCCATAAACGAGGTGTAGGAATGGAAACAAACATCACCGAAATCCCTGATAACAGTGAAGTTGCACTTGGTAGTGCTCCAAGTACCATCCTATAAAACAGAGAAATATATAAGTCTCTCTCTCATGATACAAGAACAAGGGAAGTCAATATATGTAAAATGATGATCAGAATATGGATATCTTAGACATACATAAAAACTATGGATAAACACATTGGTCTTTCCTTCTCCGACGGCATCAAAAGTGGCAAATATTGGTGAAAGGAAGCCGTATAATATCCCGCCTATGATACTTCCAACAGTGCCAATCACCACCCATAATATCAAGACAGCTGGTATGCATACGCAGATAATGAGCTTCAGAACTGGCCCTAATAGTTTGGTTCTGTCCAAAAAGAAATTAACAGAATAAGAACAGAATAAAACAAGGAGGCAAAGCAAATGGGAAAGTCAAGGATCTAGAAAATCACCTCACAATGCTATAACAAGTCCAGTAACCATGAAACGGCAGAAGGCCCAATATGACAGATCAGTTTCCGATCATCATGATAAGACATATCAGTGGGCAGAAAATGACTCCTAAATACACAGTGCAGTAGAAGGTTTGAATTGTTAGTTCAGTACTAATCCTTATCATTGGTGGATTCATACAGACAAATGCAAAATGCATTGCATTACCAAACAACATTATCAGGCTTGGAAATCATTGGAGCAAACATTACCAGATGCCTATCAGGGAAAGCTTTAGCCTTCATTTCTTTTCCCTTAACAAAAGCTCTCTTACGAAGGAAAAACAATTTACCAGATAACATAGGAAAAACTAACAATAACTAGTAAAATGGAAATTCAATATAAACCAAAAACTTATGCATGGTAATATTATTCTGCAACTAAACAACATTGAAATGGAATATATCTCCTTAAATACAAATCCTCAAAGGGCCAATTTAGGGAACAAGAAAGATGCAAAATAATCTCAAAACATGAAAAACAATTCCGAGGCACTCACTTTTAATTGTGCCTAACAGCAGCAACCCAATGAAGTAAGGTAGAAAGCATATGAAGTTCCACAAAGTAGCCAAAAATCCCCTTGGAGGGTCCATATTTCTCCCTAAACACTCACCTTCCTGCTGTCGACAAAATTCACTGTAACCCCATCTCAGAAAATCAACCTCCAAATCCTCCGTGGAAAACACCAGTAAAATCTCAACTTTATCCAGAAAAGATCAAACAAACAAAACAAATACACAGCAAAAACAAAACCCAGTTCACTAAAACCAATCTGCTTCAAAACCCAACATCAAAAACTTACAACAAGGAACTATAGTTTATCTCTGCTCTGGTTCCAAATCACCATGAAATTGGCAAAAAAATTTGAGAACTTGGTTTAATAAAAGCTAGCCACAAATTTGAAAGGGAATGGTGGATAGACCAGTTACTGTCAAGAGCATGGAATAAGCAAAAATTCTTTGGCTACTCTGGTTTTGTTGTTCTTCTATCCTTTTTCACTAAAAATTTGGTTTTTTTTTCTTTTTGCCTGAGCTGGAAGTTGAGCAACCTTGGGAAATGTAATTAAGGTTAAAAACTTGAATTAGAACATTGGTTTTTGTCTTATCATGTTAGAAATTTAATTTCCAGTACAAAGAAAACTGTTTGATACGGAGAGCAGAACAAAACCAAGTAGTGGAAACATCCTTTTAAAGTTGGAGTTTGATTTTAACAGCAGACCTGCCTTTATCATTGAAATGCACACTTCTTTGTTGTAATGCCACGTAGCAAACTAATTACATGGACTGGCGAGTGAGTAAAATAGCGCGTGGGGTTTAACGGTTGGTCTTGTTTCCGACCGGTCGGTTTACCGGTTGTCGTCGACATCTGTATCTTTACTGTTCTAAAATAATCATTAGAAAATCTTTGAAGAGAAACTGTTCTTTCAAGGCTAACAGATAACTTGAAATTAAGTGCTGCAAATTGTAAATTGTAATATTAAATAATCAAAATCTCCAGTTTTTTATGTATATATAGCTGTAAATTGTAATTATAAAGAACATGAACTTATAAATGCAAGGCAGATGTGAAATGCATGTGTGACAGGTATGGGAAAGTAGAAACACCCTAATTCTACATTTTGTTTTTGAGACAGATTGCAGAAAGGGCAATGGTTGTTAGGCTGTACCATTAAGCCTGTGATCTTGGATCATGAAAAGATATGAACAAACAACCACCATGTACCTTGCGAAACTAATAGCAATCTTATCTTGATGCAACACCTCAATTTTATACCGAAATATTAAAATTTTGTTATGATATTTAAGTAGAGACTTGATTATGTACTTCTAAGGTGTCTTTTGTAGAATAAAAAAATAATATCTCACAGTTCAGTGTGAGTCTTTACAAATGAAAAAGTATAGATCTAACTTGTGAGATATTTTTCGCTTTGACTCGGAGGTTTTACAGTTTTATCCAACAAAAAACACAAGTATATGTTCAAGTCTATTTATATATCAGAACAAATCTTCACAATATATCACAATCCTGATGCGAGATTGCAGAGTCACACCTGATGCCAGTGCTTCAATGGCAAGCAACATTCAATTGGTAGGTATATATATGCATCTTTTCTAAATGCAATCCGACAGCTAGAAGCAGATACCAGCACAGTACTCAAGTGTAAAATCACCAAAAGCATGCAAGGAATACAGTCACAACAGATTGGATTTTTTAAAATGCTGAATGCTAATAGTTATCATACAGCCAACACTTTTGGTTTTGTTTACTTTTCATAAGAGTAATAAACATGCGATACAAAGGGGCAAAAAAAGAGAAATAGGAGCTGTAAATTGTAGTATTTCATTCTGATTTATACCTGAAAATCCAAATGTACAAACATGAAAAACTTTCAATTCTGCACAGGAGGTAAATGCTCATTGGTTTCCTCCTTTCTTAGGTATGTAAATTTCCTTCCTGTCAAATGGTTTAGCTCTCCGAGGAACATCAGCTAAGTTACAGAATTCAGTCAAAGTTTTCCTAATCTGAACTTTCTTATTCCTATCTGGTGGCCTAGGTCCCAAGACGCTCAAGTCAGTAGTTGCTCCGTAAGCTTGAGATGACTGCACAACAGCATCATAAGCCTTTGAGGAGAGGCTAAGGCCCTCATTATGAGCTCTCAAGTACAAGTCATATGCAAGCCTTGGTTTACCATCTTTTGCAAGAGCCTCAATCAGCATCTCATATGTTATCTCATTCGGTGAGATGTTCTGGACTTTCATACGGTGAAACCATTCATATGCTGCACTGCTCATGCCCTTCTGAGCACATCCGCTAACAATTGCATTGTATGTGACAACTGTTGGCTCGATACCAGATGATGCCATCTCTTGAAAGACTGCATTAACCATTTTAAAATTCCCTTTTCCGGTGAAAATTGAAGCCATGATTGTGTAGGCATACAAGTTGGGTTTAACACCTACCTTTATCATATGATCCCACACCCTGAGGGCCTCTTCATAGAGTTTACCCTTTTCAAGGGCACTGAGCAATGCCCCATATGAGATGATGGTGGGCTTCTCTCCTTGCTCCACCATTCTCCTAAATATCTGCACCGCAGCAGTAGTTTCCGAAGCCTTGGAACATGCGACAAGAACAGCATTCCACTCCCTGCTGCCAGGTTTAAGGCCCTTGTCTTCCATCTTATTAAGCAGCCTAACACCCCATCTCCATATTCCTCTTTTCCTGGCTGCTGTAAGTAATATATTAAAGTGAGACATGACCAATTCATAGGACATGTTATTAGGACTTGGTCCCCTGTCCAATAGATCCTCATAAATCTCCAAAGCAGCCCACCACTTCTTAGCCTTCCCCATTAGCCAAATCAAATGGTTACACACAGATAAACTTATTTCAAAATACCTTTCTCTAATCCTGCTGTATAGTTCTTTTGCAACAACATAATGTTCTTCACAGGTACATGCCCATATAAGGCGCTCATAATCTTCCCTAGTAAGTTTAAGCGCAGCATTATCCATATCTCTCAAGAGTTTCAGCACATCGGTGCGCAAATTTTCATCCTTCACAAGCCATCGCCGCATGACTTGTTGGCAAATTCGAACTGTGAATTTCTCAAGCTTAACAAACTCGTATTCCCAATTTTCATTAGCATTTTTTCCAATGTCTCCCTTCACATACTTTTCTCTTAATTCAACAAAGAACTTCAAGGCTCCATTTCCATCTTCCATTCTTCGATAAGCCAATAAGGCAGTAGAATACGACACTGGTGTTGGACTGAAGCCCTTCGCCTGAATTTCCTCAAGAACATTAAGGGCCTTTGTAGCTTTTCCTTGTTCTAAATAAATTGCCATCAAAACGTTATAAGTAACAATATTAGGAATAATCCCCTCCTCGGCCATATCCTCCAAGATTTTCTCCATTTCACCAAATTGTTTAGAGTTTTTCACAGCACCTAATAAGCTGTTGTATATAAAAAGGTTCGGGCCAATACCACCGCCACATTCCTTCTCTCTCTTGAGCCACTCAACAAGAGCCACTGCAGCATCCATGCAATTGTCCCTCCCAAAACCACTAATCATGCTTGAATGCACCTGAAGGGGCAATTCATCCATATCTCTAAGAACCTTTTCTACATCATCTGCAGTTTTAGCAAACCTTAAACTATACGCCAGCGCCCGAACATCAACCCTTGCACTCACCTCCAACTCAACTTCTCCCTCACTACTAATATCCACTTCCTCACTTTTATCTTCATTGCCATTATCATCATCCCTTGACTGTGATTCTTCTCTCTCAAATTCATTACCAATTTCTTGTTGCTCCAATGCCCGAGCTGATGCAACCAACCCACCAGAATAACCTTTCTTTGGCTCACAAAAGAGAACAATTTTCAGTTTCGAGTACCAACAGAGGAATCCTGAGCTCAAACTACAATTCAAGTTCCTACAACAATTACCGCTTCTACTAAACCTTGTATGGCTTGCAAGCAATAAGAAACTATGGCCTCTACTCTCAACAAGATTCCATTGTTTTCTGCTTCTAGGTTTGGTAGATGAAAAACAAGAAGAACCAAACTCAAAATCCAAATGGGGTACTACCAAAGAGCCACCATGTGATGGCCAGATACTTAAAGCTTGCATCTTTACAATAAATTTACCAAAAATAAGAAACACCCAGAGTTAAAAATTCAATGAAAAAGCTAGGAAACATCTTACTACAATGTCATGATAGATTCTCCAATGCTCCTTACAAAAGAAGTGCTGACTTCAGTTATGAACTGACTGGAGTTTCTTCAAATTGACGGAAAATTGGAATTATACACGGACAAATGAATTATCCATGTGAAGACCAAGGCTAAGACTTCTGAAAGATTAAAGCTTTGCTAGTTATAAGTTAGCTGTGTTCCTCCACAGCCATTGAATCGCAAGGAGAGCCAGAGAGGTGAGGCAGGCAAAAATCAGCGAGTAAACTGCGTCGTTTAGGCTTCCTGTGTCAGCGTGAGATAAATGGGGTATAGTCCATTGAGCCTAAGCCTAGTCTCGTTAATGGGCTATGATTTGGTTTGGGTTTCATTTCTACAAAGACCTTAAAATGCATTAACCCAAGCCTGATCATCCCAATCCAGCCTAAATCTGCACAAGGAAATAAGGTCCTTACCATAATATCATTATAGGTTTTTTATAGCTTAGCATTTTTTTTTTTCACAAAGAAGTTGAAACTTGAGAATAGAAAAAGAAATTGCAAATGTTAAAACTTGAACTAAATTTATTAGATAGCATTTTTTTAAAAATAATTGTATGAATCATTTGACTTAAGCTCTAGGTTCTAGCTTAGCAATCTTCTTCGTTGAAGTGAGTTTTTTTTTTCTTTTCTTTTCTCTTTGAAACTATAAATTCAAGTATTAGTTCATTATAATATTACAAATAATGAAAAAAATTATTTCAGTTAACATTGTCGATTGACAATCAATAAATTAAAAAACTAAAAAAAAAGTTGGAGTAATAGAACTAACAATCTTAAATTATATTATCAATACGACAAGATATATATATATTTTCATATTAAATTCACTAAATAGAATTTTACATATTTGTTCATCAATAAATATACATCCTTAGCATTTAAAGTAATTCTAAGTTGGATCTTAGTTATTCTATGAAAGAATCATAATCTTCATTGGTTTCCCACATTACATTATTCCCCTATGAAATTACTCCATATTAGCTCTAGATTATATAGAGAAGGTTCTTTGGCTCATTACTTAATTATATATGCTTCCAGCTGGGTGATCTGTCACAAGGAACATCCATCCATCCATCCATCCATACATACTTATATATTGGATATTGAGAATCTCTATCTCTCAACAGAACAAAAGAGTTTCAAAAATTTTCATTAATTATCATGTTTTTTACTAAGAGAACAAGAATGGAATCCTATCTATCTGTTTCTAAGCTCTAAAGATCAGTAATAAAAACTGCTATAGCCATTCATGCAACTCCACGATTGAGCATCAGATCACTTCCATGAGCATAAAATCTCTGGCCACATCTTTGGCTTGGGAATGCCAACAAGAAGCAAATCTTGTGGGAGCTGTGAAAGTATCTATCTTGTCTGCATTTCCTTTTCTGTGGCATGCCTCGCTAATATATCTGCACATGTTTCTAGCAAAGGGTAACCCATTTTTTTGCTACTATATAAACAAATATAATTATCAGATCATATTCCCAAAAGCTTGGAGTTTTCAACAATGTCTAGAAGACCACACTATAGATTATTATTAATACAATTAAATCGTCAAATTCAATAAGAAATGACAGACCATCGATAAATCGATAAATAGCGTAAAGTGAAGGGAATAAATCGTACATTATATAATCAAACGTGAACTTAAAATTACTTCATTTTCAACATATATATTGCTTTGATCTACTTTTATTGACAGGAGGGGATTAATAATTTTTGGGAGATCTTGAATTTAAACAGGAAAAACCCTAGATGATCCATGCACTTCAAAAGAAGGAATATGTGTCTTTCCAATACAGGGCCCATTACATATGCACCTTTAGCCCCTTGCTTGGTATGCTCATGGCTAACCACCACCTATGTTTATTGTTTACCATGTCTGTTTCTTGCAATGCATGTGGGGGTGTCATTGTCAACTATTTTCTTCCTTTGAAAGAGTATATACTAGAATATTGTAGTTCAATCCAGTAGGATTAAACTTTAGTTAACCCTTAAATTTTGCAAGAAAAATGATTTTGATTTTGTGATACTTTCGTCAAATTATTTATTGGCGGAAGCTTACTCTCAATTTTCAAAATATTATTTGTTTTGATCCAAATGTTTTACAATTTTATTTCATAAAATACACCTCTAGATTCAAATTTATCTCTATATACATACACTAATGGATTCTCATAATTACTTGATGTGAAATTGATACATTTTAAATTTCATTTTTAAAGTAATTGCCACCCACAAACAAAAAAGTTATCAAGTTTTGAGGAATCTTGTATCTAACATTGGATGTTTATCCCTTGATTTAATGAGAGCTTAAGTTTAATGGTTACAAAATTTTGAGTTGAGACTTTTGAGAGAGATGGAGAGAGACTCTCCATCTCCCCACATGGGTTGATAACATATAAAATTGCCAAACAACCCATACAGAAAGTAAAAGCATCTCTCAAAGACTATTAAAACTGAGACAAGACAAGACCCACCTAACAAACCTAACTAAACCATAAATAACAAGTTAGCAAGTCAAGACAATCATGTTTTCTTCCTTATTTTATGTAACTTGTATAATATATTCCATAAAAAATTAGCATAAGTAATAATAATGCTACCTTTTGCTAGGGTTCAAAAACATATCTTGTCTAATAATTTTGGGGTGAAATGACATATGTGGGATAAAGATAGAAGGGGACAATATCTTCCTCCTTTCGTACAACTTTGGTCTTCAAAATTGATAATCTAATGATAAAATTAAGCTACTGTTTTGTTAAACATAATCAGAAAGCAAGAAATTGAATGAGTAGTTTTTTTTTTTTTTGGTTACAATTGAATGAGTAGTTACCAATTTGCAAATTGAGAAAAAAAAAGTAAAATAAATGGACCAATTAGTTTTGGTAATGATATTCTTGCTCATCGAAAAACCAATGTCTAAAGAAATTTTTAGATGAATGAATTGTAATTTTTTATTTTTATTTTATTATAAGAGAGATGTTAAGGCTTGAATTTAAAATTTTTATTTAAATTTCATCTTAGATTTATCATTTGAATTAAGCTCAAGTAGTCTCGTATAATTGCTTTTACCAAGTTGTATTTGTTGGGATGGAAAAGGGGGGCAAAAGGGTTACTCAATCTCTCTTGAGGGAGAGTTTTGCTGCCATTTAGGTTTTATCTGACTTGAATTCGAATTAGTCCTATACCAGAATGGTGTGGGGATACCGGGTGATTTCGACAAAAAAAAAAGTTACTCAATCTTAGCAATCTTCTCTTTAATTAATGTAATTATTAAAGTTCTTCCTTAATGGAAAAATTAAGGTTAGAAGATGTTTAAATCTTGAACAGTTTATAGATAATTGTCTAAGTTACTCTTATTGCCAATAAAAGAAAAGAGAGAAAGCAAAGAAACAAGATATGAAAATCTTACAATCATGCGAGTTTCTTAAGTTGTTGAACAACCAATGTTTAGTTAAATATGTTTGTAGATATAGAAAAAAGAGTATGGTGAACAATTATACACATGACAATCTTGTTTAAGATATAGTCTTGATCATGAGAATTTAATTACATTCCTTAAGGAACTAATTAATGCTAAAAGAGATTAATCAATTGACAAATAATATTTAGATAATTAATTTCTTGACTAGAATTTCTAATTTTAAGTTCTAAGTGTAAAGATTCGCGTTCAATCTATGAAGCATTGTTTGTTTTGACACAAAAATTTTATGTTTTTTAATTCTAAAAAAGGCATTTCATAAATATGAGTTCAAATATTTACATATATATCACCATGGATTTGACATTTTCTTCATATAAAGTAGACAAATATTGGCAAATTGTACAATTAAAACTTTTAATAGAGGATCCGAGCCAGACCAGATTGAAGGTTTAATTTAGAACTGATCAGTTTATTTTTGCCGAAAACCATAACAACTTGGATCAAATAAATATGGTAGATTCTGACCGGTGAGCTTCTTTCTTTCAATTTTACTCTGTGATGGAAGGATGAACAGAAGCCTTAGCTACAAAGAAAACAAGGAAAGAAATGCATGATGATAACAAAAAGGACTCACCATCTCAAGTCTCAACCTTGGTATTTCAGGCCACTTTTTTTTTTTCTTTCTTTGAAGAGATTGAATGTATGAAATTACAATCCAATGAACCATTACTCAACATGAAATTAATAATAACCAGACTAAATTAACCAACATAAAATTAAACAAAAACTCATAACTGATGATACTTGAACATAAAATTATATGATTTCATGTTCTATCCCAATCGGCAAGGCTTCAATGGCTACCTTTTCTTCATTCTTTGCTTGATTTTGCCCATGCTAGACAAGCCTTTAAATTTAAACAATTGTCTAAGCCTAGTCCTATCCCAATAGAATAGGTTATAGACCCCATGAAAAGAAGTCCCTTTAAATTTAGACCTCACAATTCGAATGCATATTCATGTTCACGTTGAATTGTTTTGATATCGTGAAAAATGCAAAAATTTAGTATCAATACATCAAATACAAAATTTTTTTTTTACCTTTAGCAAAATTTTTATATAATTTTTATTAAATTTTAATAAATATTATTTTCATATCGATTTCTTATCATGTTACTACGTGTATATTAGATTATCATATATACCTTCCATATTTGCCAGCCGACCACTGTTTTTGATTGTGTTTTGGCCCGCCAAACAGGCAAGCGTGTTTCATAGCACCCAGCCACCCACTCCCCATGTGCTTCAGCTCCCCACAAAATCAGCAGCCGAAACCCACGCCCATATTATACACCATGCGTCTTCATCTCATTTGTCTCTCCCTTTCACAACTCTTCGCTTTTCTTTTGGCTCTGCCCTTTAGCCTCAGGCGGCTTGTTTTTTTATTCATGTCTGCTTTTGTCCTAACCCATGCTCTCTCGTGCTATATAAACTGGCTAAACCCCAACACTTCTTCTTCCCATTTGAGGCTTGAGCTTCTGACAAACACTGAGAAATCAGGTGAAAAGGAGAGAAAAAATGATCAAGTTGAAGTCAAGGAGGTTTTGCAGAGGCAGCTTTAAGTTTGGTTGCGGTGGAAATGGTAGTGGCAACGTGAAAGGTAGTGGAGAAAAGGGATGTGGAAACAGTACTGTTAGTGAAATCAAATGGGAACTTAGGCCTGGTGGCATGCTTGTTCAAAAGAGAGAAATTGGTGGAAGTGTTGGAGAAGGGCTGATCACTGTTAGAGTCTCAACTGTTTCTCAATGGCATGATATTTCCATTGAAGCAACTTCCACTTTTGGTAAGCCTTCTTTAATCTTCAACTTTGTCACCAGATCATCATCATATTCCGAGCCTTTATTTTAATACTATTTATTCTTTAATTGTTTCGTTTTATTGATTTGAACCTTATATTTTCTTTATTTGGGTTTGAAACCGGTTACGTTATCATATGACATGCAATACAGGCAGAGTTTTTGTCACCAAATGATCAACTATATTTTTTATCAGAAATTGACTTAACATATCCATGTTTTGTGCAAATTTCTTCAGGGGAATTGAAGATGATTTTGTCATTGGTAACAAATTTGGAGCCAAGAGAGCAAAGGGTGTTATTCAAAGGGAAAGAAAGGGGAGATGATGAATACTTACACATGGTTGGTGTTAGGGACAAAGACAAAGTGCTTCTGCTAGAAGATCCTGCCATCAAGGAAATGAAGCTTCGTAGATTGGCAGGAAGCCAACAAATTGGCACTGCTTACCGCATCATAAGTGTATGAAATTGATCAAAATCAATGTTTTTATTAACTGGAGTAGGGGATGTGATTGTTTGAATTCGAATCTAAATTCTACAATATGCCACGATTTTGGTTTAATCATTCGATTAAAAAGTCTTTGGCGATCAAAATCAATGTTATTGTACTTACTAACCACCAAACAAGAAAGTGAAACATATGGTGAAGTACCTATTTTATATTTCATCAGTTGAATAGGATTAGGAACTTGGGTTGGTTGTACTAAAACTACATAATTTTTAATTTGAAAGCTGATGCATATCTACGTCACTTTGCATAGTTTAGTATGTTTATAAAAATGTTAGATCCCTCATTTTAATGTAAAGTTTTATTTTTTTTCCCTTATTGTCATTGTATATTAAATCATGCGTGCACCAACGGAAAAAAATTATCATAATTAGGGAAAAAGAAGACTCAAAGTGAGAAAATTTTAAGGAATAAGAGCTGGCAAATGATGGGTTATTGAGTTTAATTAGAATTCTTAAGCCCAAAGGCAGGTCCCTCATGGTGTCAAAATCATTTCCATGAATAATCTAGTCTATGTTATTCCTAGGTTGTACATTTGCATGCCTAAGCACATATGGTCCCATGACAGGTATTACATTCTTTCTGTTTGAAAGCAAATCTGATATGTAGGGAAGTTAATAATTTGAGAAAACTTTGAATTCTACAGTCTGTAAGTGGCCAACACAATTATATATGTACTTATGCAAAATGATTTTATGGATTTGTTTTAGGTTAGAGGCATAATTTTGTAGGTTGAGATTCAGGTTGAATCATTTTAGATTATCTCGAATTCAATAATCTCAATATTTTTTGCAAAATTTACTTTTTAAGAGAGGTGAATGAATCATTTTGGTTAAGTCTTAAATTTCTTTTTTGGTTAATTTTTCAGTAAATTTGTTTTGATTCTTTAATTTTGGGTTATTGAAATTCTAGCATTTTATGTGTTCAGATTACCCTTTAATTACTTCTTCAAATTCCAATTCTGATATGTTTTCAAAGGCTTCATTTAATTGGTTCCAAGCATAAGGCAAACCAAGAGAAATCAATCAACTTTGTTTATAACTTTGCACATGCATTTAGTACATGATAAAGTGCAGACATTACATATGAAAATGTAGAAAACAGACATGAACACACATCTAGATAAAACATAAATGCATGTTTTTTATGAGTCAAAATCGTAAAATTTTTCGTTCAAAATAAATAATATATCACAAAATAAGTGGGGATCTCCACGTCAAGAAGCCACTGTTTTCAAACATATCATATTTTCAACATTATCCAATCCAAGTTCCAGAAGGGTATGGATGCATGAACATGCAGACATACAAATCCATCATAATTTAGGGTAAGTTCCAGAAATGGTAACTGGACTATCAGCCTAAAGCAGGCCCATGCCCTGACAATGTCAGTATTGGATATTGAAAACCTGGCATTCTCTTAATTAGGCCCATGTCAATGGTTTCGCTGCTTGAGCCTAAGTGCTGGTGACTGTTAGATCAAGGGAAACTGATAAATCCAAATTCCATTACCTATCACTCCTTGATTCCCAAGAACAAATCTAACTTGGGATCATTGCTGTTGTCTGTCATGGCTTAAGATTGCTCGAATATTTTTTTTTTTGCTAAGATCAATTCTTCGAGGTTCAGCTCAGTTTTTTCCTTGGCCTGATACATCCACAATATTGTGCAGCCTAGTTAGCTAGAAGAGGAAGAGTTGCAAACTATTAGAACAAGATGTGTCGGGAAAGGCAGGGAGACCCAGAAGTACGAGTGCAGCTGTAGATGACGGTAGAAAGCTCGATAAGACTGCGAACAAGGTGCAACAAGGCTTAATTTTTTTGGTACAGGAACAAGGCTTAATTGCCTCCCGGGTCACCCCAACCATTTCCATCCTTTCTCTTAAATGCAAGAAAGCAATCAGACATTGGTGCATAGATAAGATGTCAACAGTCCTTTTACTCTCTCTCTCTCTCTCTCTATATATATATATATATATAGATAAGATGTCGACAGTTGTTTTGCTATAATATATATATATATATAAAAATCATGCATACTGATGCTTCAATATTTATATGATCCGATCGCAGAGAGTTTTCAGATCTTGTCTCCTTGGCAACCAGGCATCAAAATTATCTGTTCTTGCAGATTACAAAACTAACTTTAATTGTGACATCCTCAATCAAGAGGTTGGAAAGTCAACAAAACAACTGTTTGCATTTGCAAGAATCAGTATTAGGTGAGAGTTTACTTCTATAGCTTTTCTATTCAATCCAACTAAAACATCACTGACCAGTGAGGTCACAATCTGTTTACCAAGTTGTGGGGGGCAGGGGCCATTACCATTACCCCAAGTCACACGAGCTTTGATCGATTTGATTGGTTCTTTTTTCTTTTTTCGATAGAAGCTTCTGATTTTTTCGAAAAAGGATAGTACAACTATTGAGGTTTAAATTTTAAACCTTTAGAATTTTAATACTTTATAAAATTTATATATGGCTTGATACTCAGATATACCCTTAACATTTATTATAATATGGAATTAAGCTTTTAACGTTTAATCGCATGGACATCAGCTCATTAAATTTTATTTTAAGCAATTAAAAGCTAAACGTTTTAAAATAAACAAAATTAAGTATATGTCTATTAAACCTCTTTAACTATAGTTATATTTTAATTGTTGTAGAAGGGTAATGGTAGTTTAAGATTTAATGAAAACTAGTGTTAGACCCGCGCGTTGCTGCGGAATTAAAAAAATACATAATAGATTATAAGCTCAATAACTTAGAATAAATTAAAGGAGAAATAATAAAACAAAATACCATAATGAAATTAACTTAGTGATTTCTAAAAGGTGATGTTATAATCAAACGAAAAAAATAAAATCTACTTGACAGTTAAAGCATATATTATGATAGTATTAGTGTTAGTACAAATCTTGATATTCAAGTCAATGTTTGAAACTAATAGTTTCAAATTTTAAAAGTTTACGACCATCAAGGTTTGCAAAGATTCATTAGCATTCACTTAGACCTACTTTGCCTTGAAAGTTCATTAGTATCCACAACATGCAGAGGCATAAAAGAAAAAAATCATCAAATGTATCAAAACAACAAATACACTTGCAGTAAATCAAAGTAAAACTAAAAGAAACAATGTTCTGCAAAGCAAATAAAAAACATTTACGCAGGGAGTTGCTTATAAAGCCTATAGGAAACAATCTCAATAGCAAATTCATTCATTTGAACTTTAAAATGACAAAAAAATGAACATTTTAATTTCCATTGCAGCAACCTACCTATGGATGAGCTAAATAGTTCAGAGTTAAAGAATTTATTAAGTGCTACTCTTATTACAAAAAATGCTTTACCTAGGAACCCAAAAGGATTATTGGAAAAAAAACAATGACCAATTGTTGAATTCATATATCACAACAACAAAATTACTTACATGTTAATAAGGGAGTTGTTTAAGTTATCTTCACTTTTTAGAGGTTATTGACAATGATGGGATCATAAGATTATTCAAGATGTTTGAGTTCTGAAAATTAATGATTTTACACATAGCAGAGGCTTCTTTATCAGTTTTCTTTTGTTCTCAACTTTTACGATTGTCTATCTTTGTTTATCCAAAAGGTTTTAAAGTTGGGTTTTGGATGCATGGGTCTAACAGGAATCTACAACTCTCCTTTCCCTGAAGAGGAACATATCTCAACCATAAAAGATGCCATTACTAAGGGAATCACTATCTTTGATACAATTGTTGTATATTGAGCTCACCAACGAAGTTTTGATCGGGAAGGTGAGTCTCTCTATTTATTAGTCAGAAGCTAGATGTTTAGACATTGAATACTTTGTTTCAAATTTTTAATGGCAATTATGCAATTCAAATGCAAAATGGAATAAAAACCATGACGATGAGTATCTAGAAAATGGCAGTGCATTCAAAAAAAAAGGGAAAAAAAAGAAAATGACAATATATATTTACATAGGCTTAAAAGCAGAGCAATAACATTAATTTGCCAAAATTAGGCTTATAAAAAGAAAAATATAGTTAGTATTAATACACCTTGAGAGATTGGTATCATTGAGAGTCCTGACCTTGGGATCGAAGATGCTTCAAGCGCCTTCAACATTCCAGCCTCTCATTAGATTCTATGAAAGTAAAAAGAGCGAGAACATCAAATAGAAAAGACTGTAAAAATTCAGTTAGGTTAATTAGGTAAAGGGAAAAAATCATAGTTCCACACATAATAAGATAGTTAATAAATAGGTATAGGAAATCTTTGTGGGGATATAGAAAAAAACAAAAAATGAAAACCTTTTTTCGATCAAGTAGAATATAGGCTTTTAGCAAAGTAATATAACAAAAATTGATCAAATGTTTTGAGATTATATTGTGCATGGCAGCATAACTAAATGAGGATACATAAGAATTTAAGAATAAAGTAAAAAGAGCCTGAAGTTTCTTGGTACAACAAATCGAAAGGCTCTAAGGAATAAACAATTTAAGGCGGTATTAAGAAAAATGTTGGATAGACATCAAACTAAGGGTAATAAGTAGACATTGGAAATGTTTGTAATATAACAAAACTTTCTATATAAAACAACTATAGTTCCTTTTTCTTTGTAAGATCTTTAGGAAAAATGAGTCTTAATTTGGATAATCCATATTGTTGACCATGTACAAAGATTACATGCTAGAATCGGCTTATGTCCTTAAAAGAGAATCTCTATTCTAATGTACATTAATGAAAGTAAGAACGGTGAGAATTGTCTAACACTGGGAATTGTATGAACTACTAAAATAGCATGGCCGATAAGAGAATTCTTTTTCATCATTAAATAAAAATGTGAAAATGTGGAAAAAGAAAAATCTTTCGCATGACATTGTCCATGGTTTTGAGAAAATGAGTGAAATTATGACTTTAAAATGAAGGGGGATTACACATAGTATTTGGGAAAACTAAACAGTTAGATATTGATGTTAGACACAAAGGAATGACCTTTCTATTTTTTTTCATTAATTAAATCAAAGTTTAATTATACACTCCATTAACGTGAAATTAGAAAATATTATTAATATTTAAAAAATATTATAAAACTTAGAAGTAAATATATTCACTTGCATTTTGCTAAAATTAAAAATGGATGAAAAATAGGAAAAAAAAAGCAAAATATCATAGGTAGAAAATAGGAATGAAATAAGAGAAGAAAATGTAAGTTAACATTTACACTTTTGCCACATACATAGAATTCAATTATTCTCAAAGTTTTTATTTTATAATTTATAAATCATAAACATATGGCAGTTCCTTAGTATGGATATAATACTTAATATTTGATACAACTTATTTTATGCATCATTAGCAATGGACTGGAAATTGCAAAATAATGTTAAGGATTTCAGTAAAACAGCAATTTCAAATTAAACACTAAGGCACACTTCTTATCTCTTTAGCACATGAGGACCAAATTCCATGGTTATCTAGCGACCAAGAAATGATGCAACTATTGATGCGTGTGCCAAACACCATTTATTTCTATATGTAAAAAAAGTTGATTACAACAATACTCCAACAATAAGAACTTAATTACTATGTTTCTTTTTAAATGATAAAAAAATGGAAACGTTAAAAATGAAAAGTGTCAAGTACTCCTTATTGACATTAAACAATCCTGAAAAAAATGCTCATGCTCAATAAAATCAACAGGCAATAAAAAAAAGGAAATCTTTTTACAACTTCTTGACCATTCCTTGAAAGATGCATAGGAATCTTTGAATCCTAAAATAGTCATATGTCAGCTCTTAATCAATCCTACTTCAAATTCAGAGTAACCTCAATAACTTTCAAAATCAACTATGTATGGTTTATAGAATTAGAGCAACCTTAAGATATCGTGCTAGTTGACCGTAAATAGAAGGCATTTTTTTAGTAATGCAGTGATCAATTGGTAGCCATATTCCAAATGATGATAAGCATGTGAAGGCCATTTTACTTTTGTCATGAGAACACCTTAAATTGTAAAAAATAGTTAATGTAGCTAAGCAAGGCAACATCACAAATTACCAATAACACTTTCAGCTCTACTAACCTATCCCATTCAAAACTTCCTATTATAATGACAATTTCTTCGACAAAATTCCTTCCTGTTAGCTATCTGTGTTGGCTACAATAAACTCCAAAATATCTTAACTGAACAGATAACATCATCAAACAATATCCACTGCATGGAGTTCAAATTCCAATTGATAAAAACATTAATTCCATCTTAATAATTCTCATTCAAACATAAACATTTCCTGGGTATAGTAAGTAACTTTATACCTAGTATACATTAAAGAGGACAATTTTTTTAAACAAAAAAGAATACTCAATTTGCAGCGAGTGTTCATGATTCAAAATGCTGTCACCAAAATGTATTTAACTGTAATATTAAGAACTAAGGTTAGTATCCACCGTTCAAGAAAAGGTTCCTAGTTAAAGTCAGGTTATGCCATCACCAGGACATGAAGCAATAAAAACCAAAATTGTTATGTCTATGCCTTAATTCAACCTAACGATGAGTTAATCAATGGTTGTAGTAGATGACATCATTAGAACATAGCATAGTCATCCTAGAATTACCAAAAAAGTCACAACGGGACATTGGCTAGCAAGATATTCAAGGCTAAAAGAAATAGATATATGATAAGACAATTGTTCCTATAAGAAAGGTACTTCCCTAATGACAAAAAGAACAAAAGACCACAATAATATGCGAAACATACAAACTGCATCCTATATTTGTCATTCTTCATGGTTAATAAAAAAAGTAATGCTAAAAGGTCATGTACTAAGTTTCCCAGGCTTGGATTGGATGGGCGAGAGCAGAGTATTGACAGTTATTAGACATTCTTTTTTTTTTCTGCTTACCCTTGCAACAGAATTAGAGACCAGTAAACAATAATTTCTAATTTTAAAATGTTTTTCAAGGGATGGACCATGGAGAGAAGTATAATCATAAGGCAAGTATCAAGAATACATTTAAAAAGACTTGCTTCATTTAATGAAATAATATTCAAATAATAAAAGACACAACATTCTCTACACCTTAACTTCAATCAAAGTAACAAAAGAAATGCTTTATGAGTCAATTCTTTTTGACGAATCACATTGTTTTACAATCACCATTTGCAAAAATATTGAGTAAAAGAGGAAAATCAAGGATAGCTCAATAAAATTAACAAAGTAGGGTTAAGTCTTTACGTGAAGAGCACAATTTTAAAGCATTCGTTGACAAATCTTTACAAATCAAGAGAAACAATTACAGAAATAGTTTAGACAAAAATTTTTGTTACCTGGTAGCAACCAATTTATTTGCATCCGAAACATGCTAATCTGAAAGCATTGGACTTGCAAAACCTGATTAAATAATCTCAAAGCCATGCATCCAACATAAGGAGCATAGATCCGAAAAAAAAAAACAGTATTATGACATCCATTAAAAAATCCATTAAAAAAAACAAATGGCATGCACACTAAAATTAATATAAAAGCTAAACATAAGTCAGCTTTCTTCTTTCTATGGATGAATGTAATGTTCTATTTTAGCATTTTTGAGCAAAAAAATTGGAATTTCTTGCCTCTCAAAATCCATCTCATGTAAATAGTTGTTAATTAAATTAGGCATGCAACCAAGACAACCCATATTTCAAAGCTTTAGTTATTGATCAAGTAGATAAAACTAATCTTGAAATGTCTAAAAGGCTATTATATATTAAAAGATATTCACCAAAGATAAAAAACAAAAAAACAAAACTGAACTACAAATTAATTATCACCTAATCCAAAAAAAAAAAAAAAACAAAGCAACTTCACGTCTAACATTAGAAAATCCTACTTTAGCATTTTTTTATACAACCAAATGCAATAATAAGATAGTGCAGGATATGTGTGTGTGTGTGTGTGTGTGTATGTGGGTTGTGTGTGGGTGTTACATTATGAAGTACTTATTGAATATAAGCTTACCAAGTTTGTTGAGGTTGAGGAAGTCTTGCAACAGCAGCAAGCAAAGGAAAAGTGAAGATGCCCTAAAACACATTAAGGAATTATCACGTAAAAAATCATCCATCTTTAAAAGGCTAAAAAACACAATATTAGAAAAGAAGAGACTGCAGTTGTAGGCAAACAATGACATTAAATATAATTTCATAAGCATTGCCTGCAGAGAATTAGTTGGTAGATGAGATCAAAGTCAGAGCAAAACTATATTATTTTTGCATTTTTTTGCAAGAAAATGCCAATAACTAAAATAATGCTTAATCGTTACATTTTTTAAAATTTTTTCCAGCTTAATATTTAACAACACAAAGCAATAAAAAATGGATTTTTTTAGTTTTAGTAGGCACTCCATTTCAACTGAAACTGCAAACAGAACCTTAAAATCTGACTCATCAGGCATCTACCAAACTCGAGAATGAAGAATAGAAGTGAGCATGTAGTAGACTTGGGATAATCCTTATATGTAAAATCATTCCAAAATTGTGTGAACTTCAACTTGCAATACTAATACAATGTACAAAGGAAAAAAAATCAAAAGTTACCTATTAGAGCCATATAGTTGTGAAACAATGTATCATACCTCATTGATTCATTCCCTTGTTTTCTCGGTTCTTCTCTCTGTTCTTTTTATTCTTTCAAGACTCTGTAAAATGTGTCAAGTACAGAAATGAGATGAGAAACAAAAGCTTGGAAAAATGAAAATCATGAAGGAATAAAAGTAAACACAAATAACACAGAAAAACCAAAAAAAAAGGGGTAAAGATGAAGAAAGACAGGCAAATAGACATAAAAAAGGCAGGAAACATAGAAACGGGAAAATTTAAACATCATAAATGGGAAAATTTAAAATTTTGAAGGTTTATGTATTAGAGAAAAGACAGAGTGCGAGTAGGAAGATGAACTAAAGGGCAAAAGAGAAGCGAAAAAGCTATCAGATAGGAGCCATGACATATTTCTAGTGAGGGAAGTGAAATTTGGGATAAAAATGGAAACATTTAAAATTGAATTCTAGGATGTTTTCGATTTAATTTATTTTATTTAAAGCAAAATCTAAACGATCAAGATAAAAGCATCTAAAATCGGAAGCAGCAAAGCTATCTAATAAGTGCCATCACATATTTCGAGTAAGGGAAGTGAAATGCAGGATCAAAATGGAAACATCTGAAATTGGATTCAAGGAGACTTCTGATTTCATTTTTTTTTTATTTAAAGCAAAATTTGAAGGATCAAGATGAAAGCATTTAAAATTGGATCCCAGGAGGTTTTTGATTTTTTTTTATTTCAAAAGGAATTTGAAATTTAGGGGTTTTAGGTGTCTTTAGATTTTGAGGAATCTGATAATAAAACTACTTGAAAGAGAAGTCTTCACTATGGAAGGGAAGAAAACCAACAAAACTAATGAGATAAATGTCGAACAAATAAAAGAAAACAAAGGAAAGTAAGGGAAGACGCCATGAGAAAGGGACGGCAAGCTAGAATCAATATTGGGCACTCGATCCTAACATCAAGACCAAAATCATTTTTCCGGAAAAGAATGTTAATCCTTTCCAAGCTTCAACAACTCTGTTCAATCACAAAAAATAAAAAAATAAAAAATCTATCATTAATTTAATTAAATCAATTTAAAGATTACAACCAGTCACAATGAAAAATACCCACCATAAGATACCAAAAGCTACCAAAAGCTATAAAAGTCTACTTAGAAAATCTAAATAAAATCATTAATCTAGCTATGAAATGAACAAAACAAAATCTTATTAATCAACTTATAAGACCCGAATTTGAAAAAATCTAATTAAAATTCAATTGCATGACGCTCATGACCAATTAAACCTCTAAATAAAAAAACAAAGGCAACCAGATTGGAAACACCCAAAACCTTGATCAAAATCAACCCATAAAAAAATAAAAATAATGCAATAAATAAAAGAAATACCAAAATTGAAAGAGGGAATCCTGACTCAATTGTCAATCAGCCTATAGATTCGGCATATTTGTTGGATCACAATCATGGGTCAAAAGCATAAACAGGGAATATAGAAGCAAAACAATATAGTAAAAGCTTTCATTTAAAAAAAAAAGAAGAGAGAAGAACCCAAATAATTGTTTTGATCGATTCGTGCATAGCTCTCCACTGGCCATGAATTTCTCTCCCCCTTTGTTTTGTTTTCTTTTGTCTTAGGCTTGGATCATGGGAGAAGCTGCAACAAAGAAAATTTAGGGTTTGACACACTGATCGTGAAGGAGAAGGGAAAAAAATTGAAAAGGAAGATGATTGGATAGGCGAGAAAAGTTGTTAGAATGTTAAAACAAAGGGAAAAAAAGGATGAGAGAGTGTCGGTGGAGTTATGGGTTGCTGAAACCAAGGAGAAACACGCGCGGGATAAAGAGTAAAACACAGTTACTATATTGAAATTACCTCTCCAACCAAAAATAGACAAAATAGAACAATCAAAGAAAGGTTAAAAATAGCAAAAAGGTGATAAAAAACATGGCAGCGAGGTGTGCTGCGTAGCTTTTCAATTTTTATATGATGGAGATGAGGAAGAGAGAAGACAAGTTTGAGCTTGAGTTTTGACTTCTCAAAGGTCCTAGAAAAAAAATACCAAAAAAAATCAACAATAGCCAAAGCCACCAACAATACCCACAGCCAACGAAAGATGAACACCCACAAGTTCTCTGTCAAAGATTTAAATAACTGAATAATATTAACCACCGAGAAAATGCAACAAAAAATCAACAATATTCACAACCATTGCAATTCTTAAACAATCTACTGATTTTCATAACCATACCTGATCATTTGGGGAAAAAAAAAACCTTACCCATGGTGTATAAGATAATTGAGGCCTATTTAAAAGATATTTATCGTTTTATTTTAACAATATTTATAAAAAAAAATAATCCATATGAAGAAGAAAGATTAAATTTTTTCAGCATCAACAAAACTATTCTATAGGGGAAGAAACGCACCTTGCATACGCTGGAGACGACAGGCAGCGCGAGCAAGCCAGCAAAGCTAGCAGACAAAGTCAGCCCTTACCGGTACTAACAGGAACTGCTAAGGAGTGAAAAAAGAAACGCAAGAGACAGAAAGAAATAGAAGAAAACAAATGGAAAATAGTCAAAAACCCAAAGAACAGGCAGACAAAGAGCAAGGAACAGACCAAATAAACAGCAACAAAAACTTGGCGCAAGAGAGCGTGGCAACAGAAGAACAATCGAGTAAATTTCAATCATCATGCGGCAAAAGGCGAGAAAAAAATGGCGGCAAGAAATACATCCCTGCAAGAGAAATGAAGCAAGGATGAAAAGTACACCAACTCAGCACTCAAGTCAGAAACAAATAGAAGCTTCCCTAAATTGAGAGGCCTACAACCAAAAAAATGAAAAAGAAAGCCCGGATAGAAATCACAAAATGACAGCCTTGGTAATCAAATCCAATTTGATTTACAAAGCAAACCAAGAGCAAAGGTCAAAGAAATAAAGGGTAAAAAGAACATTAAACTACAAACATGAGGGGTCCACAAAAAAATAAATGCTGCTGAGCAAAAATAAATGTAGCTGAAACGGGCAGTGAAAAGAAAGAAATACTAATGACATAGTGGAAGGAAGAAATAGCGAGAGGAAGAAAGCAAAAGATCTCAAAACGAAAATAGGCAGGAACAGGAAAAAATCCATGTGGCGAAGAAAGAAGCGGAAATAAGCATCAGAATGTAAAAAGAAAAGCGAAAAATTGCGTCACCAGAACACACGTGGTAGCAAAAGAGGAGATGAACGCGTACGTTGAAGAGGTAAATAACGTGGTCCAATCAAGATCCAAGCTTGGATCCAAAATTTATTGTATAGATGTGTTTAATTTTATTATTGTGAAACATTTGAGTTTTAATCGTTTAAAATGAAACTTAATGGATTGATTTCTATGCAATTAAACTTTAATAGTTTAAACGTTGAGAACATATGTAAGTATCAAGCTTTTATATATCAAATTGTAGAGAGTACGGCATTACCATTTCCCAAAATTACGTGAATTTTGACGTATTTGATTGATTTTTTTTTCTCACAAGGAAAGCTTTTGACCATTTTAGAAAGAAAAAAAACAAGTATGAGTTTCAAATCTCAAACCTGTAAATTTCTAACACTTAAAAGAATTTTTATATCAAACTGTGGAGGCTAGGGCATTAACATTACCTTAAGTCTCACTTTCTTTATTTTTATATAATGGAGGCTTTTGATCTTTTTCAAAATTGAATTTGAAATTTTGAACTTACAGAACTTCGATATTTTAAAAGTGAGACATGATATTTTATACATCATTCAACCGACATGTTGACGTATTAGATCAATAATTGTAACTCGCCTACGTCTAGCAAGCTGCTAGTGGAGTATAGTATAAACATCAGAGTATTCAAATGGACGAATTCACACCCGACAGCACAATTCCGTGAATAGGAAAAAAATGAAAGCTAATATAAGAGACGACTTTCGATTATTACTTGCTTTATAAATGATGCTGATGCAAAATTGATGATAAATAGTATTAAATTAGCCACTTGTTTACCGATATCGGTTAATATTAAGTGGTAAAAGACTCATTCCTACTTAAGCATGACCCGGGTTTGAGTCATGCGTATGGAGCAAATCGTGTTGAGAGGGGCGTCCCACTTTCATGTGGTCTGACAGTTTCTCGACTTCAGAGTAATCGCATAAAGCGGATATCGGGAGGTCAAAGAAAAAAAAAAAAATAGCCACTTGTTTCTCATGACTTTTCCCTTTCCATTATCGACAAGTTGTATCAAAGTTTCCGTATGTGCGTTTGACATCTTCAACAAGCCATTTTCTTCCCAAAATCACTCCAATAATTCTCTTTTCCCAGCCTGAAAATTCGGATTGCTAGATAGCTTTGTTTCTTCTGTTTCTTTGAAAAGCTTTTGTTTATGGCAGGCTGCAAGGAGTTTGAAGATGCTTTTGTTGACAGAAGATAGAGGGCACAACTGAGCATACCCAGAAAAGGGCTGTGTATGAGCAGCCTTGTGCTCTCTTTTCTTCTGTCAACTGAATTTTCTGTCTGGAATTCAGTATGCCAAATTCAGCCAAAGGTAAGATTTAAGATTATGCCCCATAGTACTCTTTTTCCTATGATATTCCACCATTGATTATATGTCACTCAAGCACCGTTCTTACGTTCAAATTGCACCATATCCAATGAAACTTCGATATTACTTGAATGGTTACAACTGTGATAGAATTGAACCATGATTGATATCATTTAAATTCTGTGACCATGCATTAAGGAAGAAATAGGAATTTATGTTATTTGTTTCTGTTCTGTTTCGAATGATTGTAGCATTCGTATCATCGAGAAAAAAATAACAATTAAGACTTAATTTAATCTTTTTTTTAAAGACAAAGAATCTTATATTAATAAGAAAAATACAATGTTTGTAGGACTAAAAACTAAGCACAAATGATATTGAGAATCAGAAGTAAGAAGATATATCTAGAGGCCGACTACTCCAGATTTAGCTAAACCATAAACAATTGAGTTTTGCTCTCTTGAAATATTGAGGATGCAAGAAAATTTTATTTGTGATATGAGTTGCTGGATATGATTGGAAAATTTCTTCATGCACTCAGGACTTTTGGCTAGTTCATTATAGTCCATAAAACAACATTAATTGAGTCACTCCCAATGATGATTGAGAAATTAGATTCATGGTTTGATTCTCCTCCTATTTTGTATCTTTTTATGAAAAAAAAGGAGCAAAAATAATATGAAGGGTTACAAGATTGTGGTTTGGACATTCTATAGAATATATCTCAATGCTGGTGATATGCTAACTTCTAAGATACCAAGAAGTTTGTTTCAAAAGCATTTCTCAATCTTGTTGATAGAGTAGAGATTTGAGCACATTATCAAACGAGGCAAAGGAATATTTACCAAAGTTAAAGATCTTGTGGCCTTGATTCCAACTTCATTAGTAGATTCCAAAAGAATCAAAGCTCAGTAATAATAATCTCATAAAGATTGGAAAAAATGTAGATGAGTTCTTTGTCATTTTCATTATGAATATTAAATATGACAAGCATTTGATGTGACTAATTGCCTCCACCCACGGGCCCCCCACCTTACGCTGAAGTGGGAAAGACTGATTAGTCTGATTTAGATTAGGATGCCCAGAGTCCATTTTTGCAATAGTATCTTGAAAAATGATGCTTCAGTTATGTTCCATTGACTCTGTTCTTGAGTTCTAGTTAGGTCCTGTCTCACCGGCAAACTTGAAACATCAAGAGTATGTGATCTGCAGGTCTTAGACCTAATTACTCATGTTTATGATTTTGCGTAAAATACAAAAATTTTATATCAAAATTTGTATTCGCATATTAAATACAAAACATTTTTTCAGTAAGTTTTATTCAATTTTAATCCATATTTTTTTTGGTTTTTTTTTTATCATATTTAAGATTATCGAATTTGTTTTTGCGAGCTAAAAAGATAAAAACTATTTGCAATGATATTAAATTGAGAATTAAGAGGTTAGAACCTAACTTATTTGATTGGTCTAGAGAGTTATGTACTAGCTCAAGTTAGAATGAGTCATATACCAAGTACTAAAGAAACTACAATGTCAGTGTTTATATTATTATTACTATTATTAAAATACACTTCCAGGACTAGCAAATGCTTATGTAATTCCACCTGAAAGTCTTCTACCAAGAAAGTGAGGAAGCTAATCAAATGACATGCTCAATCAATGTGATGTTGATAAACAAGAAGATGTCAAATCACCCACCACTTGCTTTCACATGACTGTTTACTTTCTCCTCCTCCTCCATTCTTCTGATTCCTCCATTGTCAAACATGAAGAGAGTTCTCGGTTCCCTCTTCTCTGTCATATTTCAGCCATGAAATTTCCCTTGCACTAGAAGATAAAACAGTCCAGTTCTAAATTCTTATGTTTTAACTTTTCTTCTGCCTTTTCTTGACAAATCAGATGGTGAAGAAAGTTCCAAGCTGAATTTTGTTGGCAGGCCGTGATGATTGATGATGCATTTTGTTGACAGAAGATAGAGAGCACAGCTGAACATGCCCAGAAAAGGCCTGTGTATGAGCAGTCTTGTGCTCTCTGCTCTTCTGTCAACTGAATTTTCTGCCATTGCTTCACTTCATTCACATATATTTCCTACTGTAATTATTCCAAGTTCATCCAAGCTGAGAGGTATGGTTATCTTGCAAATTTTTCTGCTTTAAAACTTGTTATTGCTCCACATCTTCCTGGATGTTGTGGATCTTCCCATGCCAAACTAACAAAAGCAAGGGTTCCAGGCTTTGCTATATAGCTATTGTTGTTAAACTTAGCAACATTCCAGTTCTACATCGAGATATTGTGAGTATCTATTACAATTTATATCTAAATATTCAAATCCATATTTATGAGGTGCTTTTTGTAAGATAAACTAGTAAAACTTTTGAATCAAAACGAATAATTCATTATTGATTGAGGGTGGGTCTTCACGAAATATTTTTGTGAAATCCATTTCTTCCTTCTTGTCTTGGGTCCGGATGGAATCTGTAAATAGCTACTACTTATTTGCTTATTTGTTTGTTTTCCTATGGAGGTCTTAATTTACTTCAGAATGCAAGAATAATTGGAAAGTAGGGAATTGCTTAATTGATCATTATTAAATTGTGATTGCGACTATAAACTTTTGTGCCAGAGGGTAATTCTCATTACATTGATTGTTTTAATGCTGAGAAAATACAACATTTAACTCCTTTGTAACATTATTATCATCATAGTGAAAATCTGCAACCGTTATAACTGAACTTAACTTTTACGTTGAGAGTGAACTATTATAAATCTCGTGTGTTTTATATTGTTTCATTTTTTGGCATTCATTTATTATCTTTCGCTGAAAATAGGATTAAGGCTTTTGATCTCAAATGGATGATAATTGACAATCGAACAACTTTCACAATAACTGAAAATAATTGAATTTTGATTCAAATGATTATGTTTCACTTTTAAAGTTCTATAAATTTAAAGTTCGAGTTTTGTTATTTCCATTCCCCCTTTCCTCCCGACAATAGTTTCATCATCATCATCAACAAAGTTTTTATCTTAGTAGATTGAAATAGGCTTTATGAATCAATATTTGAAATCATGTTAAGTCGTCCATATGAATTAGAGGACGTCCAAACAATGTTCTGATATTGATTCATTTCATGAAATTAGTTAAGTTTTTCATGGCTGGTTATCAAACTTACCGCTAATTTTCTTCTTTACTTGAGCTTGGAACCAGCTGCATTAACACTCAACACAGGCTGAGTTCCTCGTGACAATAGCCTCAATTGTAAAAATGAAAAATAGCATCTCACATTCAATTTCTTCTCCCAAGCCTATCAAAACAAGACAAATGAAGAAAAAAGATTACAGTATTGAAATTGACTTGGTAACCCCAGTATAAAGCACAATGGATGATACCTGTTCTTACATTTATAGGGGAAAATGTTGAAGAAAATTTAATGCCAATCCATTCAAAACAAACCAAACCAAACCAACCCCTTCTAACATAGGAAGAAGACAGTAAATCAGCTAGTGTCAAGACAAAAGAAAGATTGCCAAGTTTGAGAAACCAACAGAAATTTCATTAATTGTACACTGTCATTCAGAGCTTATAAACATGTTTTTCACTGTGACAAGCACGTTCTCATGTGGTCCTCGATCTTGCACGATGAAAATGGCTATCAGAGAAACAAACTTTCATCTACCAAGCTACATGCTATTGGATAAGAAATGGTTCTCTTCTTTCCTTTTCAGGTCATGGGCTACAACCGTAGGCCAACAGATGACACTGACTGGATTGACTTGTCTCCATGGAAAATGGAGGACAAGAGCTTGGAATTGCTAGGTTCAGCTGACAACATTGTGCTTAGCTATCAGTGAAATGCTTGGCTGCTGCTAGGCTAGTTCTAGACCAAGCCATTAGATAAACAAATTTTCCAAAGGTCGTTTTCTCATCAAGGATATCAGCTTGTTTGGTGCCAACAAATGACACAGACTGGATTGGTTTGTTCGATTTGAGGTCCATTTCTCCTTTTCTCCATCCATTTAGAACCATCTTTCTCTTTCGGGAAAGAAAAGGATTAGTTTTCTTGGCTAATGGTGGAAAAGAACGTGGAACTGCACATAATTTACCTTCTCAATTGATTTGTATATGTAATTAGTGTATACATAAATATAAAATCCTGTTTTTGTCGTATAAAACATAAAAATTTTATGTTATAAACCGTGTCGACAAGTTTAAGTTCATCTACAACTTCACATGGTACAAAGGTTGAGGGCAAAACTTGGTACTCCAAACTCGGCTTTAGCCCAACCAATTTTAGCCTTATCAATGGGGTTTTTAAGTTCATCCGACAACTTGATACGGTCCAAAGCTTGACTGCAAAACTTCGTTCTTTAAACTCAGCTTTAGCCCAACCAGTTGTGAGTGAGCCAAATCCAACGAATTGAACAGTTCAAGCTCCAATCCTGTGAACATTTGACAGCTTTTCAACCATATTACAACTAGTTTAATGAATCTGAAATCATGTTATGTTAATTGCTGCCTGTCAGTCTGAAGATTCCTTCTGCAACTTCCACAGCTGCTCTACTGTTCACAAACTATGTTGCATTGAAGCAATTTTCAATATACTCTATGAACTTGGACTATGAACTCCGCCATATAATTTGTTCTCTTCACACAGACCCAGCATTTTTTTCTTTCTCTAGTTTTTATTTGTACATACAAACGTTCATTAGGCTTTAATTACAAAATATAAACCTCTTTCATCTGGAACAAAACCTTCCATCTCCAGTATTTGAAACTGAGATTTTCTCATTGAAAATCCAACATGTTAAACATTGAGGTGTCCCGTTGAAGACAAAAATAACTTTCCTTAACGCTTGAACTTGTTCAATGCTTCCAGGGCTGCTTCATTTATTTTTCCTTGTTGCACTTCTCAATCTCTCTTCACAAATCGACCCTGTGAAAGAAAAAATGGTAGAGATCTAAGCCTCAACATGGTAAAATGAAATAATGGAGCCAAGTGTCTTTTTTTTTCATATATTTGGAATGTTGAAGCTTCATACCCTAAGTTACTTGGACTCCTGAGACGGTGAGTGTTGGATGCAGGTATGTTTAATTTTTTTTATAGAAATTTTCTTTATATTTAGAAAGTCGGATCTCCATTCCTATATTCATCGAATGCATGTCAAATCCGGATACTTCAAAAAAAATGGTGACTTGGAGCAGTATGGTTCATACCTATGTCTACCAAATATGCGTCGAACAAATGAAGTCAAAGCAACAATTTGCACATGATTTGAACTTACATGATATGAAAAAAAAAAACACGAAAGTGAGAAGAATTAAAATTTAATAAAAAATGTATATAAATATGACAAAAGTTAAATAAATATTTTGTATTTGACGTATTAATATAAATTTTGATACAAAATTTTTGTGTTTTATAAAACAAGAACATGAATTACCCGGTTTAACCACAGGCAACAGGGGTTGAAACCACTGACCAAAAAACATGAAACTCACCATAATCCAGGTCTAACGAAGACTGAAAAGGCAAGAAGGAAAAGTGAGGTTACTACCTTCAACCTGGGGCGCTTCTCAGCATTGAGCTTTCTAACTTCATACCGAACTCGCTTAGCAAAGAGCCTGTTTTGCCTCTTCTCCTTGTATCTCAACACACTCGCTTCTCTATGCCCTCTTCTCCAATCCTCTTTCCCATCAAACTCTTCCTTGAGTTTGAAGCCGCCATTGACATTGTTGCTAACCATGTCAAGGACTCTCCACACATTTGAAACACAACCCCAAGCATCCATCAGTACCTGCAGCCACAATACAAGATGCACTTGGAATTGTTTAAAGACTTATTTGATCAGTTCTACAAACAGTGATTTAATTTGATTAATCAATTTTAAGTTTGATCAATTATCAAAAAAATTTCTAAAAATTTTCAGCTTTCAGTGAAATGGGTTTGAAAATAGAATTGATTAAATTAATTGAATACATGTTTAATTTTGAAGTTTGGATGATATTTTAAGTTTAATGTGGTTAGAGATTTTAACTTAATACTTGAATTTGAATATAATAATATTTTGTTGGATGATTTTATTTAGTTTGTTTCAAATATGATAGATTATAATTCGATTAATTGAATTTTGAATAATTCGATTTGAAATTGACCAAATCGATCAAATGAACATCTCTACTTAGAACCCTGAAACAATGCAGAAGCAATATTAACTGTAACTAAAATAGAAACTAAGGAATAGTTAAAACAATAATAGCAACATGAAATTGATAAGCAAAATCATATTAAGTTAAGTACTTATAAACTCAAGTTTTTATTCTTAATTATTTATTGACATTTTAAACATATTTTTTGGTTGATTGCTTTTATACCTTTGATTATTATAATAAAAATTAAATGTAATTAGCTACAACTAGATTTATCAACTGAAAATATTGTAATGATTTATTGTAAACTAAAAATATTACAAAATAACTTACAATATGATTTACTGTAAACTGAAAACTATATATTATAATGATCTCTAAAGCTAGTGTATTTTATCAACTATAAAAATAAAGGTTCTGATTTATGGATGTCCAAAGATATTTCATTTTTTTCATTAAATTCAAATTCTTTAAGTATCACATTGATCAATATTATTACGCAGTAATTAAATTTAATAGTTTTAAACATAACATGGTAATACAATACAAAAAATAAAAATGATACAGATTAAAATTTGAAAAATTCTATATATGAATTTGACAAAAATTAAAAATCAATTTAATGTTCGACTTTTTATTGATTTAGTGTTTGACGTATTAACATAATAATTTTCATATTTTGTACTATTTAGCACAAAATAAACATGACACAAATATTTAAATGGATTACTATTTCATTTATCGTCAGTGAAAATAAAAAAAACTTCACAAGTAGATTTATTTATATTTCATGTATTTTTTTAATAATTTTGACTCGTTAACTTTCTCTTTAAAAAGAATATAACATGTAAAGTTTACTTATAAAGTTTTTTATTTCCACTTTCGAACGATGAAATAATAATCTTATTTAAATTATAAATCTAACTGACAAATCTACTACAAAAAAAAGTGCTAAACTGGGCCAAAACTCCAACTGGCTTAAAAGGTCTATTGTACCCCATAGAACAAGCAAAAAGTTCATAAACCCTAGTCTCATCAATTCCACAAAAACTAGTACTACCCAAACCCAAACCCCAATTTTCAAACCAAATTTCCACCCCACTGAACCTGTCATCACTCATAAAAAAAAACAAACAAGTATGGACAAAAGATTTCCTTGAAAAAAATTCCCATGTGCTTATTTCATGCACATATTTATCAATAAAAAAAATTTTTATACAAAAAATCTCTAATCTAGGTGATTCAGAATTTTGACACTTTAAATATAAAAATATAAGCATCATTTAAGTAATGAAATCCATCAATAAAATAAGTTCTATGAACAAATTATTAAAAAAGAAAGAAAATAATACTATTAAATGAAATAGTATGAAGTAGAAATGAAAGAATGATGGAAATAATTTATTGTATGACTAAAATTATTAATAAAAAAAGAAAAAAAATACCATTAAACCAAAAGAATAATGCAAAAATTAATTAAATGTTTGATTAAATTAAAGGGCTAAGATCTTACATGGGCAGCACCATCATGCAAATCACGGACAGTTTGTGGGGACTCTCCATCAAGGTAAAGTGGGCCCTTGTCAGACCAAACATTCATGATTTCATCATAATCAAGCTTCAAAGCCAACAACTTTTTCATCTTCTTCTTACCGCACCATGCACCACCGTCATAACCACCGTTTCCACCGCCACCACAGCTACTCACCTCTTCCATCTCTTTCCTCTCCTTCTCCACAACCTCAGAATAAACCACCCACTTCTCTTCACTCTCATTTCTCTCCTTCCCTTTCATAGCCGACCGTACCAGAGACAACCTTGTATGATCTTCACCACTATAACCGTACGTCAAAGAAAGCGACAAAGGACTCTCTTCAGACGTTGCGGTCGTCGTCGTTTCATTCTTATAATTATCACTACTTTCGCTGTCTAAAAGACCATTTAGAGTAACAGCATGAACGTTGTCTTCCTCTGTCGTGTTGAAAAGCAAACAAACATTATCGTACTGGGTATCTCTGTCTTCAACTAAGTTTTCAGGGTGAAGTGGAAACAAGTTAAGCTGTTTTTCTTTCATCTGCCGTACGCTTTCTTCAAGATGACGAAGGCTAAGGTACTTTGGTTTTCTTGTCTTTGTTCTGGCTTTACGAGAAGGCTTGAGAGAAACACGACCAGAATTTGATTTTCTTCTTCTTCTTCTTCCTTTCCCGTTAAACATTTTCTGTTTGGTTGGAGAGAAAGGTGAAAGCGGAAAGACTTGACTATTTGGGGAGAAGTCGCTTACGGTGTCAGAAGAATACAGGGAAGCGTGATGGAGACTGTCTGATTGGAAGATGTTGCTTTATGGACACGTGGGATAAGGTCTTGGGTGGATGAGTAGATTGCGTTGTGATTAGGATTTGGTTTCACCTTACGGTGCTGTTTGGTTGGAGAAATTTTAAATTATTGAGAATTTTTTTTTGTTAAATAATTATCATATTTGGTTCGTAAAATAGAATTTCGGTAAGAAATTTTTTTTATCAACAGTGCAAAACAGTGTAAAAATAGGTGAAAAATGATTCTCCTCTCATCTTGAGGTTTTGGGACGGGGAGGGGGAGAATTCAATTTTATTACCAATTTTACCATCTAATAATTATATTTTATTTTTATTTTATCCTCAAACCTATCTAATATTACAACCATATATTTTTTTCTTATTTTGATGAAGAGAAAAATGAATTTAAAATTAAATGGACTAATAATAAGATGAACACTATGATTTTTGATTAATTAAAATCAATTTAATATAGTAATAGTTTGTTAAATCAAAATAATTTACATAACAAAAACCTTATAAAAAAAGGGACAAAATAAATAAATAAATGAGTATATTAAATAAATAAATAAATAAATAAATAATTTAAATATAAATAAATAAATGAGCATATAAATCTTTTTCTTTTAATTCAAGTTATCAAATCCAACATTAATTTAAATATGAAGAAGGAAAGATTTAAGAAAGCAGTCCATTAAAAATGAAGGTATTATCATGAAATAATTTACTTATTCAATATCCTATAAACAGATGGAATAATTAATTAACTTGTCTTAAAGAAATTAATTAATATTCCCCAAATGAATAAACTTAATAAATAAATAAATATGTTAAAATAACTTCTATCAATGTGTTATTCATTTTAAATCAACTATTTATTTACTTTAATACAAAAGGGCAGTGTAGTAAAATTTACCATTTAGTAATTTTAAATTCCTTGAACCAAGCACAGAAATCTTATATTCCCACCAATACAACCAAACACAAGAATCTATTATTCCCAGGAATCTGTCAAGTAAAATAATTTTCTTTCAAATGATTCCCAAAAATAATCTTAAATTCCGTGAACCAAATGGTCCCTAAATGGAATTGGTGACATGGCATCGGGCAGCGGCAATTTGCAGGAAGAGATTGCTTTGTTAGATATAAATAGGCTGTAATCCAACCAGGTCAACATGATTTAATATTAGATTTGACCTTAATTTAACTCCAAAAAATTTGAAGTTGATTTATACTCAATTTAAATTAAACTTTTCGAATTCAATTTAATAAAATATTTAAACCATTCAATTTCAATTAAATAGACTTAATTAAATTTGACTCCACATATTTAATTTGTCATTTTTCAACAAAAAATTTGAAAGTAAAATGATAATTAATAATAAAATATATATAAACTTGATGAGGTTTGTGAATTATTTAAGCTGAAAATTTAGATAATTAAATTCGATTCTATTCATTATTTGTGTAGCTTAAATTTGAGCTCTTAAATCGAAAATAAATGAGTTTAATTCAAGTAATTGTTGAATTAAACTCAAATAGATCATAAATAATTTAACTCATTTGCACTTTTAGATATAAATTGTGAAAAGAAAATGAAAGTATTTGATTTGTTAGGAAGGTGAGAAAGTTTAGTAAAGATGTGAGTTTTCCGGAGCAAGAAGGTTTCCTTTTGCATTAATAGTCATTCACGTGAATAGAACCAAACCTTATTAGTTTTAGGCTTTTAGTATCTTTTCTCATTTTTACTTTAATTGTTACAATTAATTTAGGGTATAGATTTTGTGATTTAGTTCCCAAAAAATTAAATTGAGGAAGCTGGCCTAATAATAAATTAGAGTTCATAAATAATCAAGGCTTAGGCTAATGCTTATTATCTCTTCTTAAGAGAAATTAAGTTTAAGGTTTGACTTTTCCTTTTGTATCTCTTAGGAACAAAAAAAAATTGAAGTGCATAACACTAATTATTCCAAATTTGAGTTTAAATTAGAATTAATTCAGATAAAATGACAATATTTTACACTTAAATTTATAAAAAATGAAATTGTTGGAACTCAAATGACGAAGAAAATGGATATCAAAATAACGAGCTAAAAAAACATTTTAAGTAACTAGCTAGCTTAAGAACAAAATATATGTGTCTTTGAATATGGGCTTTAAATCAAGCAATTCATACAACTTTTTAATAAATGATATTTAAATCTCAATATATATATGTATAATTTTGTTTATCTTTAATCTGCAAATTTTTTGTATAAATATATATTTTCCTTTAAAAAATTAGATTTGAATTTGTTATCTTAAACTCGTATCTTATTAAAAAATAAAGCTATGATTAAATAAATATTGAAAATTTTTTATTTAATTGGAATGTAAATGAATAGAATGCTCGACAAACAGTTCGAAAATATATTCATTTTTTGTTTGTTTATTTATCTTTGCAAATAAATTTGTTTAAATTTTTTTAAAACTTGTTTGTTTAATGAATCATTTAATGTTCATTTGAAGTTCGATAACAATAAAATTTTAAATTACATAGTTACTCATAGGTTATTTTAATATGCAAGTATAAAAAATTATATGGTTATGTAAGATTTTTTAATTTGGCATAATATATATTAGGTGAATACAATTTTTTTATATAATTTTTTGTTTAATGTTCATGAACAAATATTATTATGTTCCTATTCACTTGTTTATTATGTACATATTCGATTCAGTTGCATCCCTCTTTAATGCTACAATCATCTAATTTTAACGGTTCACATATTTCATAATCGATTGCATACATGAGTTTAATAAAATCATGTGGCTTAGATAATAAAAGTTTGTGTTTGTTATATTGTTTTCAAAAATTTTTGAAACTTTTTACTCTTAAACTTCAATTTTAAACTTGTATTATAGATATATGTTATAATATTAAATTTTCAAAGTTGAAAATAATGGATTTATATCAAACACGCTATCAGTAGAGTTTTTTTAACTTCATAAGCAAAGTTAGGATGATAACAAATATCTTTAAAAAATATTAAAAAAAATAAAATAGGATATGCGTTATTATCTTAACCCCGTTTATGGAATCAAAAAACTCTACTGATGGTGTATTGAATAATTATCCAAAAATAATTGATAATTTTGTTAAAATATAGTAATTAAAATTTAAAAAATATGTCCATTAATTTATTTATGGTTAACATTAACATTAATTTGGTCAATTATCATTGTCACAATAGAGAGTTACACCAAAAAAAAAAATAGAGAGCATTTTCAGCTTTTTTACTATTAATTATTTACGCAATCGAATGAAAAATTAATAATTGAAGCTGATTGTGTATATTGAAACAAATATATTAAAAAATATTGATAATAAAACTATTAATTGTATAATTTTTTTTTAAAAAATTCAGGAGTGAAAGATAATTGAAAATTTTATAACAATAATAAATATTTTAGTTCTTTCAAATATTACTATCATTAGAGATTTAGAACTAAGCCTGTCTTGTCAACAACAAAAATCAAAATAAAAAAAAGCAAGAAATTCTCACTCTTCTATCAATGTGATGGTGAAGAAAAACCAGCACAAAGAAAATTCTAAATACACTCACATTTTTCTTGACACAATTTTTTTTTTTCACGTGTGATGTAAACAGTAATTTATGAAAAGAATTGGGTGAGACAAGAAAAAAGGGGATTTGTATAGAAACTCTCCCAGCACAAAGGACTCACATTCTCTCTCTTTGTTCTTCTTCCATTAGGGTTAACGGAAAAAGCCTAAGGGCAGTCCAAGTGTCTTGGGTTAATAGCTAGGAGAATGGTGAGAGAGAGTGTGAGAGCGGACAAAGTAGCCAATGTGCAAAAACCGGCACGAGAAAGTGCAGAGTTGGGTCCCCTTTTGAAACCCTTTTGGCTTCTTGTCTGCACTTTTGGCAGCCTCCTTGCCATGCAGGTTGCACTGCACACTTGTACAAAGCTTCAGATTGAGTTCTTAAAAAATCTTTTCGAAAATCTTTTATTATTATTATTATTATTTAAGAGAAGAGTGATTATTTGTTTTATGTGTATTATTGGATGGTTGCATATATTTTATGAATCAATTTCAAGTTCAATTAATGGAGGATACAAATCGTGAGGGAAAATCTTTCTGCTTATATGCTTGCCAAAAATAAATCAAACCAGGGAGAGGTCCTAATTAATTTGGAAGATACCTGTTTGTTTATTTTTAGTGTTGTTTGGAATCGGTTTGAGCTCGGTAAAAGATATTATTTTAGGTTTGAGTTCAATTCATATAAATGTTAAGTTTGAAATCGATTTGGAATCCGTCATTACTATTAAATAATATGTTCACGAATATATAAAAGAATATGATGACAAATAATTAAAAATGTATTCATGAATAATAAACAGGTTATAGCTAAACAAATAATTATAAATTTAAGATAAAGTAAAGGAATAATATTATTATTTTGTTATTATTGATAATTGAAGAATAAGTAAATTTTAATTAGTTTATAAACAAATTTTAAATAATTTTGTTCGTAAATACAAATGAACTAATTAGAGTATTGATTCGTTTAATAAAACAAAGCTGAAATATCATCAAGGTGCCCTTTGATTCATTTTCAACCTGTTGCTTCGCTTCAAAAAATGAGGGTTACCAAAATCATATTCTTTAAACTTTGCTAGTTTGCGTTCAAAATTAAAAAACACACTTGATCAATTTAGTATGATAAATGATTAATTCAACACATACCAGTAGACCAAATGCCCTCTTTTTTTTTATGAATTCTAAAGCAACTTTAACTTGCGTAAATGCACAAGGTGAGGTTGTGAAATAAGTGAAATTTAAGAAATATGATCAAGACACTGTGAGGAGGAGAAAAGTGTTTGGTTCCTTTGCATTAATCCAATGCTCATTTGCAAAAAGGAATTAATTTGATTTGATTTATAGATGAGTAGTTTTATTTAGGATTTCAAAATACGTTTTGACGTTTAAATCAATATTTACGCAGAAAAAAAAAAGAGATAATAACTTAAAAGAGGAGGTAAGAGATTTTGGGAAAGTTGTGAGTGAATACTCTATGCATCTTTAAGGTCTTTGTCTTATAATTATCTATTTAAATATTAAGTCCATCACTCTATAAGGTGCGGCTCAAGGTGTAATGTTGATTAAGATGATAAGGAAGATAGGAAATTGACTTGGACGGTTAGGATCTTTTGACAATTGTGAGTCTGGTGTTTAGTGTGCTACCTTCTAGGTCCAATATATACTTATGGACCTAACATTTTATAAAGAAAATTCTTTATTTAAAAGAAAAAATGCAGATATTTAAATTTAAATTTAACAAAATTTTTACATTATAGAACGAAAATGATTATTTGAACTAATATCGAAAGCCAAAGAAAACTTTAAATTGATAATGGAGACGAAACAGGTAACGAAAAGGATATTTCACCTGTTAATTTATATTATATGATCAATATTTATGTGACTATATATCATATTCTCTTGTAATTAATTGCGAACTAATTAACAAATTGATTCTTGCCTCTGCATAAAAGTGATTGACAGAGAAGGAGAAAGTGTCGGTGGAGTGCCCTTTGTGCAAGTGCAACCTGGGTGGGTTCACTCTCAGAATTCAAGTGTTTCTTGTTTAAAAATGAATGATGAAAATGACAATACGACCTTTTCCAAATTTATGGAGACAGGGTTACGATTAGAACTTTAGGAGCTATATGGATCTTCTTTGGCAACTAGGAATTGACAATGGTTTGGGCCTAGGCTCTCTCTGGTTCAATAGGAGGTCTGCCATGTCAATGTTAGGCTTAGCTTTATGGATCAATGCATAGCTTGTCACTTAGTGTATGTTTGGATCTTGATCCATTCATCACGTGGATAAAGAAAATGTATATAGCATATAAGGACGGTAGACGGCAGGAAAACCGAAAGAAATATATTACATTGCATAGAATGAGTTTGGAGAAGAATTCGTGCTGATAATTGAGCCTACGAATTCATATATTAATTTATGTAATTTATCTAATATTAAGATAAAGATTTTAGTTGATGATAATGATGAATTTTTTGTTAAAGGAAAGTTTAGGAGTAAGGGAGATTACTCCTAAACTTTCATGTAACAAAAAAATTACTTGTGCCAACTCCTGTTGGTTGCTGCTGGTGATGATGATGAGATTTAAAAAAATATTTTAGGGTCCATATTTGATGTACTATAGAAAAATAAATTCTATATAAATAAATTATATATACTATAATTAAATCCTATCATGATGTTCATTAATTAGTGAATTTAAAATTTTAATTTATAAGAGTTTTTCATTTTAAAATTTAGGAATTTATTAGGAAACATGTTATATTTCACTGATAACCTATAAAATTTTTGCACTAACAAGTCATTAAATATATATCCTATTTTAATAGAAGAAAATGAGATTTAAACCTAACTCTTTGAGTAAGAGATGCAACTAAATTTACAAATTAGTCAAATGCTCAACTACATACATACAATTCATGGCAATTCTATATATATGTGATAAACACTAACAAGTTTTGCAAGTAATAATTTATTCAAAAAGAAAGAAAAAAAAACACTTTTAGCACGGTCAGAGACCTTTCTTATTGCATTGATGATATTTATAGCACAGTGAAAAGAATTCTCGCTGTGATTTTTTAATATAATTTAAATAAATTTTTTATAAAGGCATCGATTAAAATTTAATTAATTTTTTGTTGTACTTAAAAGAGTATTCTTTGTTATGTTCATGTACGGTTAAAATCGTCATAATTATTTTTTAACGAAATTATAAGAAAATTCATAATCATAATTAAGTATTATATCAACAAAAATCATTTAAATCAAATAAATAAATCAATACATAACTGAGGAAACCAAAGTCACACAGTAAAATTTAAATTTGAAACCTCAGATTTTTAGAATAATCATAATTATAATTATTAACTGTAATTTTTGATGTCCACTGGTTGACACATTCAATTGTATGGCAATAATTACAATGGTGACCCAAAGCTAAGATTAAAAACTTTTTTTTTATTCAACAAAAAGATTAAAAACTTTTTGACAAACTTAAAAGCAAGTTATACATATAGACCAAAACAAACAGCCCAAAAAGGGCATGTTAATTAATCACTTGTAGTTATTATTATTACTCCAAGTAACAAATCAAGGACCCAAGGTCAAGAATTCAGCTTCCAGTTTTCTTGTATCCTCGGACCAAAATATAAAAAGTAAATAAAAATGCAAAATAGAGAAATATACTGGGATTAATTAATTAGTTCATGCTCTGAGTGCTCACATGCTCATTTCAATATAGACATAATAGGAAACTTTGACATGATACGATATGGTATTAAAATAATAAAAATAATGAATGTAATATGAATTAAAATTGATAAAAGTTGTGTATGATTTTGTGAAAATTAATAAAAAAATTATGTTTTAACATGTTAAGTGTTGACGCGAATTTTAACACGATATTTTCATATTTTATATGATACAAATACAAATTATAGACTCAAATAATCAGGTCTACTTCAATATACCATTCTTCTAAGAGGAAAAGAAATAGATTTTGAATTTGATTTTATATCCAAAGAACTTGCTTTTTCTAATTAAGTTTTAAAGGATCGAAAGTAGGAAAGATTATTATACTAATTAAATTTTTATGATCATTTTCTCGAAATCCATTTTTGTAATAAAAGTTAAACCACGTCAATATTTTATGATTTTTTATTAAACCGAATTCTTGATATTAGAATTCATTAAATATAAGCCATTAATGACCTTAACAACAATGAATTTAACTCTTGGGTTGCTACCTTATTAATTTTTGGGAATTAATGCTATCAAAGATGAAACAATATTGACTCTTGGAGTCAGAATTTTCATCCTGAATACCAAGTGAAAGATGATGCATATATATATATATATGATGATGATGATGATGATGATATTATTAAGGAACAATGAGAAAAAGGGTAGAAAATTTTATAGATTTTCCATTTTAGCTTTAAATCACATCTTAGAAAGTCAAAAAAAGACATCCAAAATTCCAAATTTTCATCACTTTAATATAAAATTTAAAAAGTAGCCACTATAGCACCATCATTTTTCAAGAATTGTGGTTGGCAAACATGTTCCAAGATTGTGCTTGAGCACGTTATAATTAAGAGAAATATAAAAAATAAACCCAAGCTTGAGATATCAAACAGCAAACATAATTACCGAAAATAAATTTTTAAGGAAATTGCATGAATTAAGTGAATTAAACCCTGAATTCATTAAGAGAGTTAGTTAAATCTTCAAGTTTCTTGCAGTAAAATGAGTTCGAAAATTTTGAGCATATCATATATATTAAACACTTCATGTTAAAAACTTGCATCTATTTTTACATTAATAATTTCCTTTGATAGTATTGGCTGCTTGCAAAAAGGCAAAGGATAAAATAACACTTTATGGCTAGGATATGAACTACAATACTCAAGAAATTCAATAAAATTGACTTAATTGAAGAGAGTTTTGAATTTCTTTAGGCTTGATTAACGGTTTAAACTGCCCTGATGACTCCGCAAGACTGAAACACCCTGAAATTACGACTGCATGGACCCACTCACTCAGATTAATCACGCCATAGCACTCGGCTTTTACCCTTTATATAAACCCCAATGAACAAGCCCTGACATCCAACCACAGCCTAGAAAGACAATGGCATTGCCAACAATTTCAATCTTTCACATTCTGTTCATCTCCATCCTGGTTCCGAATCTTGTTTCTTCCTCTGCAGTTCAAGACCCTGAGTTGGTCGTAGACGAAGTTCAAAAGTAATTATACAATCATAACGTACTTGTAATTTACTGACACTGTATGAGATAATAATGGGATATGTTTTTTTCTTCAGGAGTATCAATGCTTCGAGGAGGAACTTGGGTTACTTGTCGTGTGGAACTGGGAACCCCATTGATGACTGCTGGAGGTGTAACCCGAACTGGGAGAGAAACCGTCAAAAGTTAGCTGATTGTGCAATTGGGTTCGGGAAGAATGCCATGGGAGGGAAGAAAGGTCGAATCTATGTTGTTACGGATGCTGGCGACGATGATGCTGTGAGCCCTAGGCCTGGAACTTTGAGGCATGCTGTGATTCAAGATGAGCCATTGTGGATCATATTCAAGAGAGATATGGTGATTAAATTGAAGCAAGAGCTAGTGATGAACTCCTTCAAGACCATTGATGGCAGAGGTGCAAGCGTTCACATTGCAGGAGGGCCATGCATCACCATCCATTATGTGTCAAACATCATCATCCATGGCATCCACATTCATGATTGTAAGCCGGGGGGTGGTACAATTATAAGAGACTCTCCTGAGCATGCCGGGCATTGGACTCCGTCGGACGGTGATGGTGTCTCCATCTTCTCGAGCAAGAACATCTGGATTGACCACTGCTCACTGTCGAATTGCCATGATGGACTCATTGATGTTATCCATGGATCCACAGCCGTGACCATCTCCAACAACTACATGACCCATCATGACAAAGTCATCCTCTTGGGCCACAGTGATTCCTATACTCAAGACAAGGGCATGCAAGTCACTGTTGCCTTTAACCACTTTGGGGAAGGGCTAGTTCAAAGAATGCCAAGGTAAATTTCAAGTTGAAACTCCGAGTATTTTCCATACACGCATTTAGAGTTGCTTTTTTGTGATCTAGAGTAACGTGTTCAAGTCAAAAAAACAGTTTTTTCGTTAATGCAGAAAAAAAACTGCATATATATGACTTTCTTCAAATCTTACAACATAATAATTTTATGCACTGATTTTTCTGATATATATATACACACAAATACTTAGGGTTCATTTGGATTTCATTGCACTCATGAATTCAGTTTCACCGACTATCCTTAATTAGTATGAGGCAATTAAAACATATTTAGAGTTAAATTTGATGGTGTTATCTACAATGTAGTTCACGCACGCATGTTCATGAATCTCATATGAATTCTAATCAAATTGCAGGTGTAGACATGGATATTTTCATGTGGTGAACAATGACTACACTCACTGGGAAATGTATGCAATTGGCGGCAGTGCTAACCCTACCATCAACAGCCAAGGGAACAGATTTCTTGCACCTGATGATAGATCTAAGAAAGAGGTAATTATTCAAAACCTGGTCAGCAACATTCAGTTCATAAATGCAAACGTTAAGAATCTGTAATAAACCCATGTAGGTGACCAAGCATGAGGATGCGCCGGAGAGTGAGTGGAGAAGCTGGAATTGGAGGTCTGAAGGGGATTTGATGCTGAACGGAGCCTTCTTCCGGCAAACGGGCGGCGGTGCAAGTTCAACCTTTGCCAGGTCTTCTAGCCTGAGTGCTAGACCATCTTCTCTTGTGGGTTCAATGACCGTCAATGCTGGTGCACTCAACTGCAGAAGGGGCTCCCGCTGCTAGTTCTTTTACTTAGATCAAATAACAGAAAAAAAAAAAAATGAAAAACAACTAAGATCGAGATTGAGGAATGCTTCCTAGAAGCAGCAGGCAGCTTAATTAGCATATGAATTATTTCTAGTTTTTCTGTTTGATTATGTTAAGAATGTAATGAAGCGACATCCTCTGCATGTTGCGTTAGAAATTAACCAACTTGGATTAATCATTATCCTAGAGTTTGTACTTTGTTATCTTAATAGAGCAAACCATGCAACTGCAGTATAGTGTTGATTTAATTTATCTCATATAATTTAATGATTATATGAATGACCAAAGCCAAAGTACTTTTCATGATAGTGACGACTATCTGTCTTTATTCATAGGAGATTTGGCTTATTTGATCAGTAATTATTTGTTTAAATCTTTTGACTACACTAATCTTAGCTAGTTTGACTTTTAGTAAACATTTTGAACTTTGATCTAAATTATTTCAATTATATTTCTTAAAATTTAACAAATATATTCAATTTTGATACACTGATCGTGGAATTTTACAAACAAAATTAAAAAATTTAAAACAAATATACATATATTAATTCTTTAAAAAATAAATTGAACCCTTTGGATGAATACAAGTCAAATTAAAACATTAATTATATGATAAATTTTTATAATTTTATAAAAATTAAGCTGTGAACCATTGGACTTATATTATTAGTTTTGAAGTATGAAATTAATTAATGACAAAATGTAAGGCTTAATAGCTAAAAATACCCTCAACCTTTAGCATAAAATGAAATTAAGTTCTCAACGTTTTATTACGTGAAAATCAGTTTATAAACTTTTATTTTATTATAAATAGATCATCAACTTTTCAAAATTACACAATTAAGTCCAAATATGTTAAATGACATTAACTGTCGTTAGTTGATGTAGATAACTTAGTTGGCTGCCACGTGGCATGCCACGTATGCAATACTAACGGAAGTTAGTGTCATTTAACAGATTTGGATTTAATTGCATAATTTTGAAAGTTTGAGGGTTTATTTATAATAAAATAAAAGTTTATGTACTGATTTTTACGCGATAAAATGTTGAGGGCTTAATTCAGTTTTATGCTAAAGGTTGAGGGTATATTTGACTATTAAGTCCACAATGTAATATTCTTTGTCTCTTTGACAAATTGAACAATATATAATCGAGACCGAGAAAGAAAACTGTAATATGAGAATAAAAAAAATGCAAGCATTGAAATTGGAGTTCCATATACTTACACAAAATCATATTTTAAATAGATAGCATAAACCATGAACCAATTAGACTAAACTTGAGTTCAATTTTTTATATATTTGATGCCACCATTTTTTTCATTTGATATTTTAGAATAAATCAGGAGTTCTAACCGGTTAGTTTGCTGTGTGAAACTAATGATTACGAGAGGAAAATGCTTCACATAAAAAAGAGAAGAAAAAGGGAAATTTTGATCCAACTTTTCCCGTCAATCATGGAGAATGGCCTTGAGGCTGGCTTCCATGATACTAATAAAATCGAGCTAACTCGGGGGGAGAAGTGGGAATGTGGGACTAGATTTCCCACAAGGGCAGACATGCCTGCACTCATTTTCAATCTTTGGTTTACTTTTGTTAATTAAAGTCAGTCACAACGTACGATTGAGTTCTCTACAAAAGTTATGCTTTCTGTTTCTCCACCACGCATGAAAATGGAATCTCCACCAACAGTGAAGTTTTCTAACTGTTGCAGCTTTGGTTTTACTGTTAAAATCAACCATGAAATGTAAAAGGATCATGCACAATCAAAGTCAAATGCAAGTGAAGGTTAACTTTATACATGCATAAATTCGTTGGACTAACATAGATGAAGTTTGCTAGCTTAATGGATTCATAATTTTAATGTACTAAATTTCCATAATATGTTACTTATATACGAAAATAATGTAAAGTTATGATAAAAATTATATATGAATTTGACAAAAATTAAGAAAATATTATGTTTAGACATGTTAACATAGATTATGATACAATAATTTTTATATTTTACATGATTTAACATGATACAAATTAAGGGCTAGTTTGGATGAGCGGTGCGATTGGTTCCGGTGAAATTAAAAACAATGAAATGACCATTATGAGTATAAGTTTTATAATAAAATATTTAAAAGAATAGGTAAAAATATAATTTTACATGTATTTTTTTTGTTTTTTGTTATTTTTTGTTTTGTTTTTAGTGAAAAATTTTCACTGATCGGTGCTAATCGCACCACGCCGGTATACCAAACTAGTTCTAAAAAATATATGCGAATTTTTATTTTTACTTGATCTTGAGAGAGTTTTAAAACAATAAAAAGAATAATGAAGCATGGAATGACTTCTTCATTAAGTAAAAAAGATAGTACAAAAATAGGAAGATTCGAAACTGTGCGAGTCTTCAGATGCTCGAAGACACAGTATCCTAGACAGCAGAACAAAATCTGTCTGCAGTGAATCACAGGGGAAGAAGAACTCAACAGTTTCAGACGCAGACATGACAACAGCGGTACCAAAGACTACGGACAATGACAATAAATGGGAAAGAGGACTGTACCAAAAACAATATGCGTGGTAGAGTTATGATACTTCGGAAAGATTTCCATGACTCGAGAGAAGCAACAAATTAAGGTACCTTAGTTCCAGAGAACAACATGGTACTCATCTACTGTATATAAACTACATGATTTTACCATCCATAAGCTAAGACAAGCACTATAGATTTCAATCTTTGTTTTGCTTTCTTGCTATTGAGGTTAATATAAAATTCATGATTATACTTTTATATGAAGTAATTATATCTTAATGTAGCAGACCAAGTTAATTAAAAGATGAAATCCCTGCATCACAGTTATAAAATTTAGGTTTGAAGTAGATTTGATAATTTGTGTACATAATTTATATTCATGATATGTAAAATTGTGTTAATATCGTATATAATACGAAAATTTTATGTCAAAATTTATGCCAATATACCAATCATATGAAAGTTAAGAAAAACCATATATGTGATAATACCATAGTAACAAAAACCATGGAAATTAAGCAGCCGATATTTAGTATGATACTAGTAATTAGAACATTTATATTATGAATCTAATAAAAAGACGAAATGAATTAAGAATTAGAGCCTTTATTTGAGCCATATAACTGTTTTACTTAGATTATAAGTACAAAAATTAGAAAACATCATCCCAAAACCGCCCATGCATGTGCATGTCAAGCTTAAAAGAAGAAGAATCTGGCAACAGCTGCTACAGAAACGATGCTAGAGGCCTTGAGAACAGCTGCACCAGATGGAGATGGCGCAGGAGTTTCATCACTGGTTGCAGCATCGGATGTAGGGCCGTCAGCGGATGTAGGGCCAGAAGCTGGGGCATCATCGCTTGGTGAAGGAGGGGATGAGAGCTCAGGGGACTCAGCAGAGGGTCCCTCGCTGCTGGGACCCTCGCTTGAGCTAGAGCTGGTGGGGGTTGCAGCAGGAGTTTTAGAAGAGCTTGGTGTTGGGGCTTCATCGGAGGACTCAGGTGCCTCGCTGGATTTTGATGGTGACGAATTCTTGCTAGAGGATGGTGATGGGGCGTCGGAGGAGGTAGCAGGGGAAGAAGATTTTGACTTTGACGGTGAAGAAGCCTTGGGAGCAGCCGAAGGGGATGGCGAAGGTGATGAATCTGAGGCAAATGCCCCAACAACCGCCATGAAAACAATGGCAAAAACAACAAAAACTTGACGAGCCATCTTTGATTCTTTCTTAGTTTTTGGTGTGTAAACAAGAAACAAGAACGTGATTCAAAAGAAATGCAGTGGTTTCTCTAAGATATATAGAGAAAAACACTGCAATATGCTGATGAATGATTTGAAGAAGCCGTAGCCCGAAGTTATAAATAGATGGTAAGAAGAGAATAGGACTAAAGAAAGGTTTGGAAATGCGAGGAAATGAACAATAGTTGACCGAGTTTGATGGGTTTATTTATTGGAAAACTGAATCTTCAACACCTTATAACATGGCCAAAACATAGGTCTACTTTTCTTTTTTTGGGAGGCTTCATTTCTTTCTTTAGAAATTATTGATAAATAAATATGTAATTTGGTATATCCGTATATATAATATATTCCCTTCTAAAAATTAGACTAAAAGCAATGTTTGTTAAGAAGAAAAAAAATAAGAAAGAAAAAAAAAATTAACTTAATGGTTGAACCTAAATAATAAATTCTTTAGTTTACTCTAACATGCCCATGAGCAATCTTAATTAAAATTTTCATCACCTTTATTCCGTCAACTTATGTCCGATAATTCACTACAACTTTAATTCATAAAAATTCAATTGACCACCTTGTTCACTTACTTCTCATAACCTTAATCCCATCATGATTTTCATATTCAACACTTCAAATTATAAATTCCCCATGTTCAACCAGCAATTTCATAATTCTCCAATAATCCACATCAATTCATAAGGCTTGAAATAATTTAAATCTACTCATCGAGGGTCGAAATTGCAGTTATCACATTATTACCTCCCATTGTATAACTTAATATCATGTATAAAAAAATAATATAAACATATAAATTATATTACTCCATTTAAAATTATTCAACATATGAGCTCCATTCTTCGCCAAATTTGTTCATTAATGGCCAAAAAAAAACAGGGGAGAAATCTTTTTTGTACAGATGAAGCGGTTTCGAATGAGCCGATTTTCATGTTTGGATATAATTAAATATTATTCATGTTTTTTATTGGTCCATTTAATTATTCATCCATTCACATTTGTGCTTTCTTCCATCGATATAAGATAATTTTCATATACTGATGCTTGGCTATATTGATGAAAGGTTAAAACGAATTAAACTAACGGTTTTTAGTACTATTAGAATATACAATATTTATACCAACTCTTTCCTCAACGGTCAGTACATTTGTTAATTATTTAATTTTCCTCAAAATTGAAAGAGAAATATAAGTGGAGCATTTAGTTGCCTTGCTTATATATATTTTTTTATAACTTGCTTGGCAGAATAATGCTTTCTTCTACGACTTAACTTTAGCTATATAAATAAATATATATATTAACAGCAGCTAAAATAGATGATGTAATTACTATTGTTTAGCTAACACTACAAGACAAATCATTTTCACCGGCACTTATAAGTGCTGGTAAAAGGCATACCAAATGCCGGTAAAAAGGTTACCAGCGGTCAATTAACCGCCGGTTGACCGCCGGCTAGGTGGATGCCGGTGAAAGTCTACCGGCGGTGATGTGCTCCAGTGCCGGTAAAAGCTTGACAAATTACGACATGATTTTTTTCGGCGCTTTTAATTGTCTTTAAAAATAAAAAGCTTTTACCGGTACTTTAAAGTATCAGGAAAAATCCTATTTGAAATTTAAATTTTTTACATTTATTAAGCTTTATTTTAAATTTATAAGTTTTTAGTGCCGGTAAAAGTCTTATTTGAAATTTAAAATTCTTATATTTATTAAATTTTATTTTAAATTTAAAAGTTTGATTAATTCTTTATGTTAATGTCATTGTTCAATTATAGTACAATAAAATGATTTTAATTCTTAATTCAATTTCTTTTTAATCTATTTTAATTTTTTTTCCAACTTTACTTTGGTTATGATGAAAGTATAGCATGGTTCAGACCACTAGGAAGAAAATAGAATAACTATAATCAATAACAGCAGCTAAGTCCACTGCCTAGACGTGTTCAGAACAACTTGAAATTGACTGTACAAATATATTGAATGTTGTTGCTTGGATTAGTATTATGGCTAGAAATTGAAACTAATCTAGTAAGAATTACCAGCACTGTGTCCTTACAAAGTAACAATTTCCTTGTACAAAAGATAAAGGAATATATAAAAGGTACTGGACCAGTTAACTGATACTTGAATGCCCTGATTCACATCTCAGGTGTTGATTCTTCACATAGTGTCATAACGTATTAGGCTTTGGGGGAAACCTAATAGCTAGACACAAAACTATGGAGTCGCCACCAACCATTCTACCTAAGTGTGGTTGGTCACCTATTCAAATTAAAGATAAGGCTTGGTCTACGTTCAAAGATACTAAGGTTCGGGAGTACGGTTACGTGTAGGGAAGGATTAGCACCCCTACAACGCCCATCCTAAAATGGTACCAACTAGTTTTAGGTTATCTTTACAATTTGCCTTGTGTTTATATTAATTTCGATATGCTTATATATTGGAAATATTTCTAAGATTTTTCCATCAATTTGGCTCCAATCTTAAAAATCTCCCTCACCTCAAGATGTTCAAGGAGTCTCAATTGACTTTCTTGAATTCCATCTTCGGATCAATTAAATATTTTATGAAAAATCTTATTCTTTCTAATTTTGGCTCTAATTTCGACTCCATATTAATCTCTATATTTTTTAATCTTATTTCATATTATATTTATCTATATATTTTATTTATTTATTTTATTTATTTAGAAAATAAATATGAATCATAGTTTATTGGAGATTTTCTTAAAAGCGTCCAATCAATTTGGCTCGGCTTAAAAGAAATCTTTTCACCTAGAAAATTCAAGGAGTCCCAATTGACTTTCTTGAAATTTCATCATTGGCATAATTCATATTTTTCTATTTTTATTTCTTATAATTTTTATTCTAAGTTATTTTTTTTTATATCTATCTAATTTTATTCATATTTCATTTATTATAAATAAACATGAATTACAATTTATTGAAATTCTTTCAAAAGTATTCCATCAATTTGGCTCAACTTAAGAAAAAATCATCTCACCTAGAAATATCCAAGGAGTCTCGATTGACTTTCTTGAAATTTCATCCTTGGTATAACTCATATTTACTTTGTTATTATATAATCTTATTAATTACTAATTATTTTCAATCTAAGCTATTTCATTCTATTTATTTAATTTTTCATCTAATTATTGTTCTCGTATTTATATTTATTTATCTATATTTATTTATATTTTATTCATATTTAATTTACTAAGAATAACCATGGATTATAATTTATTGAAAATTCTTTCAAAAGTATTCCATCGATTTGGCTCAACTTAAGAAAGAATTTCCTCACCTAGACATTTTAAGATGTCTCGATTGACTTTCTCAAAATGTCATCATCGGTATAATCTATATTTATCTTTGATAATTAATTAATATTTTTATTTAATTTAATTTTATCTTATCTATCAATTCTTAATTATCTTATATATTTGCAATTATTAAATCAATTTAAATTATTATTAAATTACCCAACTATTAAATTATCAACTCATTATTATCATACATTTAACTATCAAAACATTAAGTGATTAACAAATACCAATTAATTATTCATTAACTAATTAATCAAATAAATCCTATTAAATAAACTAATGAATTAATAGTAAAACAAAACTTACCTGCAACAACTCACGTCCTTGTCTTTATTGGCTTTCTTGCTTTTCTTTTCCAGCTGCAGTTCACGTTCTTTTCTTTGCTCTTCCTTAGTCTCCTGCTTTGTTTATTTTTTTTACGCAGCAACTACACGCATGAAGAACAACAGGCACGAACAGCTGATGCGGCAATATAGTAAGCCTTGGCCGAGTACCGGTGGAGAGGGGACGCTGGGGTTACAGCAGAACAATGGAGATGGCGAACTGCAGTGGTGCAGCAAAGAAACAGACGATGACGAGAGCAATTCAGCCGGTGATGATGTGCAGTGGACGAATGCTGGAGGCAGTGGCGATATAAGACCCGCAAGCGACAGTAACGATAAGAGGAGTAAGTGGCAGAGGTCGTGAAAACAATGATGCAGTGGTGATTTTTTATGTAGACAACGATGTGGCAAGAGCAGGAGTTGAAGTTTGAACAGAAAAACAAGTGGCAGAATAGCTTGGGTGGCTGGTGTAATGCGTGGCTGTTGCAAGCCAGCAGCTTTCTTGTAGATGGATTTGACTGTTGAATCTTCACAACTAGCAAAAGATGCCTCACATTTGAAACTGTAAAAGGAAAAGAAGCACCTTTTTTAAGCCTCGAACTCAAACCACAAACAAATTCTAATCTTGTTTTCACCGCACGTTACTTTTCCTCTATTCTTGATCTCTTCTCCTCCTCCTTCCCTTATTTTACGTGGTAGCAAAGTAATGATGTGACCGAGAGCTGCAAGTGCACTTACTCTTCACGTAGCCACCTTGAAACGCTGCCTTGTTTCCTATTGCAAATGCTGTCTTAACCACACAACATGCAGTTTAATGATGATAAGTCGGCAAATATTCGAATAGTAGGCAGTGACGATGATGAAGGAACTTAGGGTGCGGCGGTATGTGGTTTAGACAATGCAAATAGGTCTCCGTGCACTGTCCTCCCCCTGAAAGCTTTTTTCTAGGGTTTCCGTCTGCTCCCCCTTTTTACCTCCTCGGCTCTCCTCCCCTAGGTTTTTTTTTAGTGTCTTTTCTCCTTTTATTTTAGGTAATTCAAAAAAATCAAGAATCAATCTTTTTTTAGGAAATTTTATATTTCAAGAATCGGATATTAAATCCGATATTAATTCTGATTTTTCTTTCCACCAAATCCAAATTAATTTTTCATCTTTTAATCCTATCAAAATTAACTCTGATTTCCTTTTCCTTTTTTTTATATTTTTTTTCGAAAATAAAAAAAACAAAAAAGTCAAAATCAAAATTTCTAAATCTAAAATAAAAAATATATATAAACTAATTAATTAAAAATATTTGAAAAAAACCCGGACAAAAATGGTGTCTACACATAGCTTTGATGAAAACTTTCAGGGCATGTGTCATCCTGACAAACCTGTTATGCACAGATGCTAAGCCATAATTACGAGGCAGAAAACTGAGGCAGCAGAAGGGAGAGTTGGAGGGTGGAAAGAGGCAGTCAGCGACAGTTGCCCTTCAAGCGTGGGATAATAGCAACCATGGGGCTGTGCGATAAATTTGAGTTTCATTCCTATGAGATAGATTACAGTTTATTACCAAGAAATGAAATAGACAAATTAATAATACAAATATATTAAGAAATTGGATTCGAAGAGCAACTACCTGAAACATTCCTGAAACTTACTTTCAGGAAAGATAATGCAAATACTTCTGATATCTATAGTTCAATTCATAGAAAGATAATGCAAATACTTCTAATATCTATAGATGCATTGAAACACCTGAAACATTCTTGAAACTTACTTTCCTTCCATAACCATGACCCAATCCAGAGAAACAAAATGAAAGGCTAAAAGCATAATTTGATTGCTAAACACTAGAATTAGTAAATGACTGCCGTGTCCTAGCCAACTTGGTGTCGGGATTTAAAATAAAAGTGAAAATGTAGTCATTCAGACAATCCATATTTTCCATCAGTTTTCATACGCCACATACAATGACATATTTCAAGCTCCAGTAGTCAGAGTAACATAAGAGTACCAACACGAGTTAATCAAATTAGTCAAAGGGAAAGAAATATAATCCATGACAAAATGCACAGGTTTTCTTCTATTGAGTGAAAATAGCCAATGAATGATGAATCTATTGAGTTGGCAGAACTGCCTATAATATGAACAGACACTATTCATAAGACTTTTCTAGCTTTGCTTTAAAGATTTCTTTGGTTCCTTGCTTTAAAAGAGTTGAGTGATAAATTCATAGTGCCACAGAAAATACTGTTAACATCGGCGGTTGTTTCAAAGCCGGCAAAAATCAAGTCGAAAAGAAACATACCAACGGTTTTTAAAACCGCCCAAATAAGAGTGCCCTTAAAAATGTTTTTTTTTTTTGTAGTGTAGCTAGCCTAGGCACATATAATTGGCTTGAGATTTATTTTTGACACATTTATAGCAGATTTTGTGGAGGGGGATCTTGGTGCAATAATAAGAGATTACTTTTTTGTGATCTGGAAGTCACAAGTTTAGGTGAAAACAACTTAAAAATTGAGTACAATAACCCTTGCAAATCTCACAATATAAGAATCTTGTGCATTAAATTACCTTTTTGTTTTTTATAGTAAAATTCGTATTGTTTTGAGAAAGAAAGTGAGAAGAAAAGCGGGAGCAATTCCCTTCTCGAATATTCAGTCGCTTTGGTGTTGACTGCTAAGCTTGTAATTCATTTTTTTACCTTGAAACAGATATATGTATTTCCCAACACATGTAGGGCAATGATTATGTTCTTGCATAAGCAAACGTCCCCCAAGTAGTTTGTGGTCTGATTTCATTTATGAGATAAATATTTTCATTTTTTTTACAACTTTAATTATATAGATGAACGTGAGAACCTAGTTTATTTACATCATTTTTAGAGTGTATTTTTTTGTTACAATTTTTAGAGTGTATTTACATTTCATATAAATCATGCATGCAGAAACAATTTAACCCAGTTAAAATAAATCTTACCGTATATATAAATGATTAAAATATACTTAAAGAGAAATATTTATACCAATGGTTTAACATTTATACCTAGGATATTGTTGCAATTTTTAAGGCTATACCAACGGTAATAGATTATTAGTAAAATCTGATGTCAACAGTTAATATAGATTAAAAACACAAGGTTATACCAATAGACATCGACCATCGCTATAAATGTAGTATCGGATTCATCGTTAGGATGGGCAAGGAAATTATACGAACAGTTATAAATTTACTGATGGAGCAAAATCATTGGTATAGTCTTGTTACTGACGGTTTAGACTATCAGTATAGGCAAAGACCCATAAAATAGAATTATAAAAATTTAACCTAAAATTCACAGAAATATAAAAACAGCTTTGAAAAATAAGTATAAATAAGGATGTAATCGGGATGATTAAGTGTTAAAATCAATTTCAATTTAATTCAAAAACTCAAAATTCGACTTGAGTTCGATTGTAACTTTATTTCTAAAACTTGAGTTTGACTTGATAAAATATTCAAATTGTTTGAATTCAATTTAATAATTTTGATTTATTATTTTTGAATCATAAATAAGGAGAATTAAATAATAAATTAATAAACAGTTCAATTATATTTGTGAATCACTTTATATCTTGTAATGATACAAAAATAAATAAATTAACCTCGATAATTAATATTATTTTTCTACACGAGAAGCAATTAAAGTTTTAAAATAAGGAAAAGGGTTGTAAATACCAAGATTTGAATATCAAATCTACTCAATATTATGGGTTTGTTTGGCCTAGATGGAACTGTTGTAAAAAGTGCTGTTTGAGTAGAGCTTTTTTAAAAGTGTTGTTAAGAGAAATTAAATTAGTGTTTGGCAAACCTAGTATAAAAGTACTGTAGAATGTTAAAAACTATTTACTAGAATTTTTGTTTATTTTTGATAAATGAAAAAAAATAGAATAATAAACTTTATTAAATTAAATCACAAGTTTTTAAGTGAAAAAAATAAAACTAAATAAAAAATTTTGTTAATTAAAATTAAACAAATGAAATAAATATAAAAATGGCACAAAATAAATAAATTATTATAAAATAATATGAATATTTTTTTTATAATTTTGTAAATTATTGAAAAACAAAGTGAAAATGTAAAAATTTCACTAAATACATATTATTAATAGTAGCACTTCTTGAAAAAGTTTCAATTTATAGCTTTATCAAAAGACTCAAATCTGCTTCCCGCATAAGTTGAAATTTTTAAAAATTTGAAAGCTAAATATCTAGCTTTTGCTTATAAAGTAGATAAACTCTTCCATAAGTTAGGCCAAACATGTATTATACCTTAAAAATGATTGCTTAAACCATTTGAATTAAGTCACATATTTAAACTTGAAAAATAATTATCAAGTCGAGCTTTGGTCGGTTACGAGTAACTAACTCAAATAAAACACTCATGGCACGAAAAAAAACTTAAAAAAAAGGTGCTCAAATATTGATAACAAAATAAACAAATTAAATTTGAATAAATTTTTTTGGTACATTGATAGAAGGCTAAAATTTTTATATAAGGAAAGAAATTGCAGATACTCGAATTTAAACACCAAACTTACTATCTACCATCTCATAAATCTCTTAAAGTGGCCAAATGAACTCGAATATTTACTAAATTGGGAATCGAGTAACTTAACCAAGACAAAGAACCCATGGTATGAGAGAAATTGAGAAAAGGAACAGTTAGTTTCTAGATTCTAGAGAAACTGAATGGAAGATAAAGTAAGAAAAGAAACGTAGAGTAGATTGCTAATTTAAACAAAAGATAATTGTTTCTAATAAAACATAGAGAGCTCAAGGACTCAGCAATGTGTCCCTCGCTACTGGGACTCTCGCTTTAGCTAGAGCTAGTGAGGGTTGTAGCATGAGCTTTAGAAGAGATTGGCGAGGCTGCAGGGGTTGCTGCTGTCAGAGCTATTGCTGAAGGATAAAGATGAGGCGCTGGAGGAGGACATGGGGAAGACAACAAGAGAAGAAGATTGCGAGTTTGAAGGTGTAGAAGCCTTGGGAGTAGCTGAAGGAGATGAATCTGCCGTAAATGATCATGAACTGAGATGTGTTTCATTTATTTATGTTTGCGAACAAACACATTTGTTTAATAAATCATATAGTATTCGTTTATTGTTCGATAATAAATTTTTAAAATTACATATTTACCCATAAGTCATTTTAATATATAATTATTAAAATTACATATTTAAGTAAAATTTTATAATTTGATATGATATATATTGGGGGTAAATACAATTTTTTTGAATAAAATTTTTATTTAATGTTCATGAATTTATTGGTTAAATATTTGCAAATATACTTTTGTTAACATGCTTGTTTGTATATTCACGATGTTGTTTAATGTTCACGAACATATATTTGTGAACATATTTTTTTAACTTCTTGAACTTCAAATTTGTTCAATGTCACATCTTAAAAATGACGGTATGAATCATTTGAATGAAACAATATATTTAAACTTGAATGACTATTAAATCAAACTTTAGTTGATTACGAATAACTTAATTCAGACAAAAGATCCATAGTACAAGAGAAACGAGAAAAAATTACAAGTACTCTAATATTAATAAATATGAAAATAAATAAATTAAACTTAAATAATAATAATTATTATTTTTTTCATAAGAGACCAAAATTTTCAAACGAGGAATTGCGAGTACTCAAATTCGAACTTCTTACTTAAATAAGTACTACATCCTATAAGTGGTAACATAAACTCGAATAATTATTAAATTGAGAATTGAGTAACCTAACTCAGACAAAAGACCTACGGGACAAGAGAAACAGAGGAAAAAAGAATATGTAGTTTCAAGAGAAACTAAATAGAAGATAAAGTAGGACAAGAAACATAAAGCAAACCGCTTGATTTAACAAAAGAAAACATTGTTTCATTATTTCTAATAAAACATAGAGAGCTCGAGAGACTCAGCGGAGTGTCCCTCGCTGCTAGGACTTTCGCTTTAGCTAGAGTTGGTAGGGGTTGACGTAGGAGCTTAAGAAGAGCTTGGCGAGGCTGCAGGGTTGTTGCTGCTAGAGCCGGTGCTGGACGATGGAGATGAGGCGCTAGAGGAGGACATGGGGGAGGCAACAGGGGAAGAAGATGGCGAGTTTGAAGGTGAAGAAGTTCTGGGAGTAGCTAAAGGAGATGGCGAAGGCGATGAGTCTGCGGCAAATGCCCCAAAAACCGCCATGAAAATAAGGGCAACAACAACAAAAACTTGACGAGCCATCATTGATTCTTTCTTAGTTCTTGGTGTGTAAACAAGAAACTAGAATATGATTTAAAAGAAATGTAGTAGTTTCTCAAAGATATATAGAGAAAAACACTGCAATGTGCTGATGAATGATTTGAAAAAGCCATAGTCAAGGTTATAAATACATGATAATCAGAGAATAGGGCTAAGGAATGGTTAGGAATTGCAAATAAATGAGCCATGGTTGACCGACTTTGATGGGTTTCTTTATGGGGAAATTGAATCTTCAACACGATTACACCAAAAAAAAAAAATCTTCAACACGATTTAACATGGCTAAAACATGGGTCTGGTTTTCTTTTTTTGGGAGGTTTCATTTCTTATTATAGAAATTGCCAGTAAATAAATAGTTAATTTGGTAGCTAATTAATGTTTTATATATAATATATTCCCTTCTAATAATTAGACTAATAGCTATGTTTGGTAAGAAGGAAAGAATCAAATAAGATAGGAAAAAAATATTAAGTTAATAGTTGAACAACATTTTTGATAATTTAATTCAATCATTTAATTAAGTTTTTTTCTTTCTTTCTTATCGTTTTTTTCCTTATCAAATGGAAGCAAGTATATTAAAATTAATAATGCTTAATAAGGAAAACATTTTAACTGTTATAAATTTAAGATTTTTGAAGTTTTTGGATTTGAATTTTGTAATGGAAGGATGAAATTAATAAATACCATATCTTAAAAGTGATTACATAAACTCGAATAATTATTAAAACCAAAATCGAGTAATTTAATTCGAACAAAAGACTTGTGGTACGAGAGAAATGGAAAAAGAGAACAAGTAGCTTCGAGCGAAACTGAATAACAGATAAAGTAGGGAAAGAAACATAGAGTAGATCACCAGATTCCACGAAAGAAAACACGAAAGGTAACACTGTTTCATAGTAGTTTATGAGGGAAACGTGTCTGTCATCTCCGTTCTCATTCGCTTACTTTTCCCCTTATATTATTCTTCTTCTTCTCTCTTTTCCAACTTCTCTCCTCTCTTTATTCCTTCATTTCCTCATTGCCATTAATCTTTTCTTCCTCTCATTTCTTTCCATTCCTTCACCTGTTTCCATGGCTCCTGCCTTTGGACATGTCCCAGCCCCACAGGACGGTGAAACTGCAACACCCCATAATACTGTAACTGGAGGCAATGGTGATAATGATGGTCCAGTTGGGTTTAAATCAAGGGTCACTATTGTTGGTAGTGGCAATTGGGGCAGTGTTGCTGCTAAACTCATTGCTTCTAACACTCTCAAGCTCAACTCTTTTCATGGTATGTGCCCTTGCAATGATAGATTGGAAGCAAATTGGAATTTGTACTTGTTTTGTTTTCTATGCCATTTGTTTCTTGCATGATGACTTGTTTTATGGTTGATTTAAAAACAAAGGACAAGGAAAAGATGTTAGATTGTGAAATTCATGTGGTTGAATGATGAAAATTTGACTAAACTATGTTGTGAAAGTATTGAGATTGATATATTAATTGGAAGTTTAAGACTTTGGATAACTTGGAATCGAATTTGAAGTTCTTCTAATGAAAATTCAGATGAAGTGAGGATGTGGGTATTTGAGGAGACATTGCAAAGTGGCGAGAAACTTACAGATGTCATTAACAGAACTAATGTGAGCGCTTGAAGACATTCGTTTGCAATTTGTTTGTGGAGTTTGTAAATTTCTCTACTTGTAACTGCTCTTGTTTTCTTTCACAGGAGAATGTCAAATATCTCCCTGGCATTAAGCTTGGTAAAAATGTCATCGCAGATCCAGACGTCCGCAATGCAGGTAGTTATTTTCCTGTTTTCTTTCGATTTCGTATATATTTTAGTGCCTGTATTAAGGTCTAGATGCCTTATTTGTTTATGTTCATAATGGAAATTGTGCAGTCAAAGATGCAAACATGTTGGTTTTTGTGACCCCCCATCAATTCATGGAGGACATATGTAAGAACCTTGTTGGTAAAGTGAGGGTAGATGCAAGGGCTATTTCACTTGTAAAAGGGATGGAGGTCAAGATGGAAGGCCCTTGCATGATCTCCAGTCTTATTTCCAAGCAGCTTGGAATCAATTGTTCTGTTCTGATGGGGGCAAATATTGCAAATGAGGTAATCGGTTGATTTTACTTGAGAAATTCACATAGAACGTCATTTTGCCATTGCTTTTCTTAAAAGGTAATTGGTTTAGTCTGCAGATTGCGGTGGAGAAGTTCAGTGAAGCGACAGTTGGATACAGAGACAATAGAGAGACCGCAGCACAATGGGTTCAACTATTTAGTACCCCTTATTTCATGGTCACTCCTGTGAGTACTATTGATGCGCTTTTTCTTTCAAGTTTCGGTTAACCTCGAATTTATGGATTGATTTACAGTTACGATAGTCTAGCATATAACTGTAAGTCCTAACAGTAGGACAAAGTGCTATGATAAATCATTGGATAGAGAGAGACCATGAATGAACAAACCGTAAGGCATTTCTAAGAAATGTTTCCGCTTTTATGTTCATGAACAAACAGGTCCAGGATGTGGAAGGGGTTGAACTATGTGGCACTCTGAAGAATGTTGTGGCCATAGCAGCTGGTATGTTGTGCAGTAACTTCCTGTTTGCATCCCTCTACGTAGCTTGTGAACTAACAGCGCTATGACTTCCTAATGTTATAGGTTTTGTAGATGGACTTGACATGGGAAATAACACAAAGGTTTGTACATATGGTTTTTTACATAGATCTTACCTATTTTTAGCTGTCCCTTTTCTTACCATTATGCATATTATTAGGCTGCAATAATGAGAATTGGTCTGAGAGAGATGAGAGCTTTCTCCAAGCTCTTATTTTCATCTGTTAGGGACAGTACCTTCTTTGAAAGCTGTGGAGTTGCCGATGTCATCACAACGTGCTGTAAGAATGCAGATATCTTCATACCTTCTATTTGAGAAAATTAATATATACTAAACTATGTCATTTGCGGCAGTGGGGGGCAGAAACAGAAAAGTTGCCGAGGCATTTGCTAAGAATGGAGGAAAAAGGTTAGCCTTAAACATTTGGTGCCCAAGCTTTACCATGATATAAAGCAATTTGTGACCAAACTGTTTCTCATCTACAGATCATTCGACGAGCTCGAGGCTGAGATGTTGCAGGGCCAGAGATTACAGGTAGATCTTAAACAAGGATAGTATGGTCCTCAAAATAATGAAAAAAAATCTTAGTAAATCTCAACACTAACATATTAAGCATTATTCAGAATACAGAAAACACGGGCTTAACAAGACCTTAAAGTTTGTATTATATTTTTAAATTAAGTCTCGGAAAAAGAAAAAAAAGAAAGATTTGACATTTCACTAGAATAAGAGTTCCTGCTATTTATCCTTGTATGCTGAAGAATAAGAGTCCGGATCTATCCTGGGAATGTAACACAGAAAATGTTGAAGTTCTCTATCTATATTAGAAGATGCTTTTGGAAATATCTAGTTTGTTGATTCTGAATCAATCACTTATCTGATATTCTTCCATTGTACTTAGGGTGTATTGACGGCAAGAGAAGTCTATGAAGTTTTAAGCCACCGTGGGTGGCTAGAGTTGTTTCCTCTATTTGCAACAGTGCATGAGATCTGTGTTGGTCGTCTTCCACCATCAGCCATAGTTGAATATAAAATGAAAAGACCGAAGTTATCACTCTTATAGGATTCTGCCAATTACCATTGACTTAACCATGTACAAGATTAAAATATCTTGCATTTCAATTCACAGAAGTAGCTTTCTTCATTTGCTCATCGGTCAGCAAGCACAGAAGAAAAGACCGAAACTAAATCTTTGGATGGATAATTCAAGCAAGTTGCCGCGCCAAAGACAACAAAACGTTTGGTTGAAATTCAGCATGGTATGTAGGAAGCTTTTGAGTTACCCCTAGAAGGCTTTTTGACACTTCCTGAATGAAGTTTCCAAAGTCTGATTTCTTTTCCATTGGTTGTTCTTTTAAGTTGGTTCGATAAATATGGCTACTGCCATCTAACCTGCATAATAATCATCGAGTGTTGAAATACCTCAATGAAATGTATAGTTTACCACGAGAAAAGTTGAATAACCTTTCAGCTCATGAAAGTGTCTCTAACCATCTCTCGCTCAAACTTGGTTACTTTTGTTTACCGGATCGACATTGCAGCTTTCATCTATGTTCTTTCTGCTGTTGTCAGGAATGGAATTCACTGAGATTTTTCTCAAGAAACTTGCATAAAACAGTATCATGGTTAAAGATTACAAGAACTTCAAGTCATAAATCTATTGGTTTAACTAGTTTGCTTGTGCAGAAAAGCATGCGTTCGGGTGCAGTTCTAGTTCTCCAAGCCTTCCAGGTCTTGTTCTATTTCTGCACTTCTATGGTTGCCAGGAAGTTTCTGCTAACCTTTTCAGCTTTGCTGCCAAGTGCTTTCCAATGGTGTTTTCTGCATATAACAATGACCAGGTAGGAGGGAAACTAGCTCGTGTTTACAAGATGAATGTAATAACAATGGTTAAAAAGGTCAGCACCATAGCCAAACATGGAGTTGCAGTATAACACCAAATCCATATGTCATGCCACAGTATCACGAAAAGATATAGGACAAGCCAACTACACAGCCCCAAACACCATGATGATAAATAGAAAGAACAAAACCAAAATTAATTCCTCACAACACCAAACACTTGCATGCATTTTCGTTTTTACATAAAAGAATTACCCAGTTCGTATTCTATCCAACCGATCAACACTTTTCCGAGCTCTTTCCAGCTGAAGATCAATGCTTTTTCGGGACTTCTCGTGGCAATCCACACTCCTCCGAGACCTTTCCAATTGATCGAAAGACATTCTTAGTTTTTCTAGCTTATCCATGTTATTAGACTGGTTTTTCAACTTCTCAGGCCTGTCAGTGCTCTTCCTCGGTTTCTCTCTTCGATCAGTACTCTTCCTTGAAACCTCAAAAACATCTGTACTTTTCCGAGACTGCTCGAACTGGTCTGTGCTTCTCCTGGAACTGTACCTTTGCGATGGAGATTTCTCCACTGTCGATATGAACTTCTTGAGATGCCTGATATACTCAGGGTAGTGCTCCAGATCACAGTGGTTGCCTCCTTTAAGCCACAGTGGTTCATACTTCTCTTTGCACAGTTCCCAGAGTTGCTTACCATGAGAGCAATCGACAACTTCATCCGAAGTTCCCTACATAATAATATAAAAGACCAGTCTCAAAAGCTATAATTGGTGTAAAGAAATCATTTTCACCTAACTTATCTTAGGGTAAATTGCAAACAACCTTCTAGACAGTTATTATGAAGACAGATAGAGGAAACCTTATCATTCCATCTACCCATCCTTCAAAGTATTGTTAAAAGGCACAGTCAAATCTTTTTATGCACTATGAAACCAGAAACTATATAAAAGGATATCAACAACCGGAAAACTTGGTCATGATCCCAGCTCATGTATTGCATTAAATACAATGATGAGGAAAACTAGACTTACCTTTAATTAAAAAAGCAATACGATCTACAAAAGATTTACTTCTGACTAAGCAAAAGGAGCCAAGAGAACTATATTTCAGAGACTGCTTATTTTTAACTACCCAGAGGAATCTTCCATGATACAATAATCTAAAAAGAAAAAATCAAACAAGCCAAACCATGTATGGAAGAGACATACAGAAAAATTCAGCAATGTCAACATAGAGCATGATTTTCAAAACCAAATATCAAGCGTAGTAATCCGGGCTAGCCATCAATGGGGTCCATATAGGTCACTTCTTTTCACTTCAAGATTCGGCTTAACGATCCTCCCCTACAAATCGATAATCTGCTCTAGCAGTTGCCAATTATATTTTAGTCCTCATGAAAGCAAGAAAATTATCAGGGATTGTATCTTTCCTTCTCTCTAGACATCAAAACAAGAGCTATTGGGCATTCATTGTTTCCTGTAGGTGTTCGATGACAATTTGAAGGATCAACTAATATCGAAATACTAAGTAAATCATGTATAAGCAATGGTTCAATCATGCTCTAAGAAAAATACTTTCACCTTGCTTGAGAAGATGAAAGGGTTAGTTGCCTGGATTGCCAAATCTCCGAAACTAGCAATTATTTACCCACTGGCATGACAGCAACCTTTTTGTTTGTACTTGAGACACTTGCATGGGCCAAAGTCCATTGCAGATTTAAGTTTGTCAGACTTGATTGAAAGCAATTAATGATAAGGTGTGACAATATGTGAATTATCATTGAAGGAAACCCGGAAACAGGAAATTCATTGATACCCCCTATTTATGTTTAGACTTGCCTGCTAAAAGCTCTGATCTTTGTTGATTCCGTAGGAGGTCTTGCAAAATTATTGGTTAGAACAGACAAGTTCTCACAACAGATCAAAAGAAAATGCAGGAAATGTAAAAAGCTTAAAAGCCAAACTTCAGAGTCTTATATCATATGATAGAGTTCAGAGGTAAAATTTAGACTTCAAAAAGAAAAAAGGAAAAACAAAGAGAGTTCATTAAATTTCATCATCATGGTGAAGAACTCAATGGAAAAAGATAAGAATCATATAAAAAATACAATGGCTCAAATATCTACAACCTAAGGGGATATATGAGCATGTGGCAGATTTATGAAATTAATAATAACACATAAAATTCATAAAATAGAGTGTCAGGGTTATAAGTACTTACATGAATGATAAGAACAGGACAATTGACAAGTGGAATTTTATCAATATTCTGCACACAAAAAACCCAAAGAACACATTATATTTGCAATATGTACGCTTAAATCCTAGTAGCAAAACAAATCAGACGAGCAAACTGATAAAGTTTTCTGTTACCTTATAAATGTCAAACCAATATGTACGCTTTACAGGATACATGACTCTTAATCCAGAAAGTATGGGACTGTGCAGAACAACAGCTCTTAACTGAGGCAGCCGAGCTGCTAGATCCAAAGTCGGACCACTACCAACAGATTGACCGTAGAGGATGATATCCTCCTGTTTTGTACCATAGCTTTCTTCAAGACATTTATATGCAGCTTCAATATCTGCATATGTACTCTGCTCACTTGGCTGTGACACAAGAAAGATATGGCTTTAGACAATCCTGTCAGCTCCACAATTACAACCATATCTTTTACAGAAAGATAACTTTCTTTTCCTTTCCTTCTAAAGCAGTATCAAGTTTGTTTATATACCTTCCCAGAAGACTGCCCGTACCCAGAATAGTCATAGCTGCACAATATCACATAAAATCTATAAGAAAACAGTAAATTTTAATTCTTTAACGAGTTGCTAAACTAAATTTTCTTCAATGGATACAAAATGAATAAAGGCCATTCCAAAACAACAATCATAATTTCTAGAGAAATGAGCAAACAACTCCGTCATTTCCACTTTGGCACGGTGATAACTACCGACACTGGACAATTAAAGTATGCTACTGCCAAACAGAAACATGAAATCATTAATTGCTAGCTGGTGCTTCTGTCACAAAACAATTTATCAGGTTAAACCAGCAATCTACTGGTAATAGGTATAGACTAGAACAAGACTAACAGCTTAATAAGCAATAATCTGCACAATTCTCACCTAAACTTTGTAAAAGCAAATCAATTTGCCCACACCCAACGCCATAAACTGATTTCCACGCTCACTATATAGCAATATTTTCTTTCAGAAGCACATCACTGAATTCCTTTCCAATTGAAGTAAAACTTGGATAACACCAAGCGTATCTCTATTTCGAGCTAATTTTACCCATTCAAGCTCCGGTCACATAGAAATATCCATTTATTGTATATGCAAACAACTCAAAGCTATATATAGCTAAACAAACACAAAAACTCAGATTCCAAGAACAAACAAAAACGTCGAGGAAACAACAAAAAGTACCAGAATTTCGAATACCCAGATGCCAAAAGAACCACGAAATGCCCAACTGATAAAAAAGAAAAATACCAAACTTTTTACACAAAACGAATCACCAAAAAAAAAACAGCTGAAAACAGAATATACCCCATTAGATTGACCCTCAAGTGGATGCTCAACTCGATGAAAAGCTCATACATCTGACCCAGATCGGCAGCGTTTCCATGAGAATAAAGCAAAGTGGAAGAAGCCATAGGGTGCCTGATGTAAATAGCTACAATCTCCGAGCCACGCCGAGTGGGAAGCTTGAGAACCTCAACGTTTTCTCTATGAGGAAAAGGACTTAGAAGCAAAAGACCAGTTAGTTCATCAGTAACAAGCTTGTATGAAGGTGGGTTTGGTGGGAAAAAAGCAAACTTCGCCGCCATTGAAGACGTTACTCCTCCCATCTCTGCTGTTTCCTCTCTGTTTTTGCTCTGTTTTCAATCTTTTCTAGTTTTCTTGGTTTTGCTCAGGATGACTGCGAATTGATGCACATAGACATTCCCTTCTCTTTCTCTTTTTTGTTTTTGCTTTTGCTTATTCTTTCCTCCAGAAGATTAAACTTTTTCCAGAGAGAAAGAAAGAGAGGATTTTGTTCTTTGTAGTGGCCATTAAGAGCACTTAAGAGAGAGAAAGTAATGAGAACAATGCCTTTACTTTGTTGTTTCTTTTGTATGCTTTGTTGTAGGGTCAAGGCCTCAAAGGCAAAAAAGGCCAAGGCAAAGGGTTACTACTAATGCACCTAACAACAACTCCATGAACTCCCATGTGGATAAAGTTGATTCATTGAACCCTTAGAGCTTTGATTATAATCAAAACCTCATGCTATGATTGCATTTGAAAGTGATTAATCTCTTCTTCTTCAAGTCCTAGTGCCAGTGGAGTTTGAGTTGGTTACAAAGAAAAATGATCCATGTTCTCATGCACTATCGTTAATCATAATTATATTTGTTGATATTCAAATTCAACGTGATTCTTGATATTAAAGTTTGAATTTAAAATCTGTTTCGATGATTAAATCAATAATATATTCAAAAAGGAAAAGAGATAAACTAAAAAAAATTTAGTTACATGAGATATCCAAATATTATTTTGAAATTTTATTTATTGGAGTATGATTATATTTTAATATTTATCTTTAACAAGAATTCTATGATATATGTAACTTCCAAACAAGTGAGTTCCATTTTGGATTAAGCTGCTGGTTTTGGGTGGGCTAAAGTGATGGGAAGTAACTTCCAAACAAGTGATGCAAATTTCAATGGCTAGAGCCAGCTGCATGTCTGGGAGCCAAGAAAAATCTTTCTATCCTTTACCTTTTCTTTGGCGTGTCATCACAAATATTCCTTACATTTCCTTGTCAAGCATTATACTTGAAAGAGAGAAAATCCCAAGCTCAAAAGAGAAAGTTTGAGCACCGAGTATTTTTGGCCAAGACAATGTCTAATTTTCCTTCCAACTTCACAGTTTGAACTTAAATGGAAATGAAGGTGAGAGTGATACCTAACATACCATTGTTATAAACTTTGCTAGATTTCTTGTTTGAGTAATAGTAATTGGTTCAAAATGAAGTAGTAATTAGATTTGATAATTTTAGACACCATATGAGAACACAAACAATACAAAAATAATACAAAAAAAAAAACGAAAGTGATTCGGATTAAAATTTGATAAAAATTGTATTACACCACACAAATATGAATTGTTAATTCTAACGGTAATTGGAATGTTGAAGGTGGGGTAGCAGAACATATTTTAGCCACATTTAAGCAGCCAAAAGTGCAGAAAGGTCTAAAACTTTTTAACCCGCTAATGCTTAGATTACTGGCTAGGTAAAAATGGAAATCTTATAACCTAAACTTTTCTATGCAAAGTAGGGAAAATATCACATGGCCTCAAGCTCTTTTCTGCTTAAATGGAGGACATAATTGCATTGTGATAGAAAAATGCCTATGTCCATTACTTCAATCCCTATGTTTCTTGAAGCAAGCACTAAATGCCTAGCACGTGGAAGCCTCAAAGAACAACCCTAGCTCCAAGTAAAGCTAACAATGTATGCATAATTTGTGTTCATGTTGTATAAAACATTAAGATTTTATATCAAAATTCATGTTGATATGTCAAAATGAGACCTTTTTTTTAGCCTTTTTTTTTCATATTTGTATACAATTTTTATTAAATTTAATCCGTATTTTTTATTTGTATCATTTTGGTATCATATCATTGTATGGTGTTTAGAATTACTAGGACTAGCTCCAAGGATGGATAAAAACTTGGGTTGGGTACCGGGAAAAAAGTAGTGACCTCAACCCTGGAAAAGAATCATGATGTTGAGGAGGAAAAAATGGCAGGACATCGCGCTTTTTCAAGCACTTTAACCCTGTGTTAAAGTACCACCTCTGAGATTACCATTAGGAAAGGGCTGTTGAACACCAACATGGCAAAAACCAAAGCAAGAGAAGGTTTGGTTTGGTTTGGTTTGATTTGATTTGATATCAAGCTCATAATGAATCTGGTAAGGAAATCTTTCCTGTTGGTCTGAGATCCCAAGACAGCATAGGAGAAAAAGAAAAGAAAACAAAAGTTCACGAGAAATATAGCTAGATGCTAATTTGGTCAAAACTCAAAGCAAATCATGTTGGATTTCTGGTCTAGAAATGCTGCGAGTAGGGCCAATGTAGTGGGAAACCCTGCCCTCCAAAGGACAACTGCAGCATATTAACCACTAACCTTAGCCCTTGGGGACCCAAGTTTAGGGACTAAGCTTGGAACCAAGGTCACAGAAAAGGCAAGCCCTAATTTGTGGGGGAGACAGTGACTTAATGACAACTGATATATTATCAGAAGGATAATGAGAGATGAAATGAGACCAATGAATAAGAATAAGGGGATGTTTGTGTCATTATGGGGTCCATAATAGTAAAGCAAATGCAAAGAGAAGAAGTGGGTCCCAGGGAGTCTCATTCATCTTCGACTCCATCTTCTTGTTATTGTGATGGATGATGAGACTTGTCTGTAGCACAGAAGTTTGAAAGAAAAAAACCCCATGTTTGGATACTTCCCAACTTCCCTGTGGTGCTAGTTTAATAATGAAATACAGAAGTAGGGTTTGGTAATGTCTAGATAAGCTGATGAGCTCTTGACCGAATGGTTAAGAAAGAGTTCTTACATGCTATAAGGTTTGGATTCGAATCGAAGCAACCTCAACCCAACTCCCCAATTATCAAAAGGAAACATTCAGTGATGTTCAAAGATGATATGGTCTAATACGGGGCAGAAGGTAATGCGGTGCTGACTAGATTCTGAAGTATTTCCCATACTGTTAATATAAAGTAAAGCATCTGCTCAAAGTTGTAGACAGAAAACCAGCTTTGGTTGAAAAATAAGATAGAAATTGACCTTCGTTAGTCGTTTTTCTTTGTAGGATCATCACTAATCCTGAGCTAAAACTAAAACATAACTAGCTGAACTTGAGCTTATGACGCTTTGCGCATGCTGCTTCACTGCATTAGCCAAGAATGATTAAGTTCATGAATTTGAGACTTGATATATACAAGTATTTTGTATCATTTGCTTTTTAATTTTTACTTCTACATTTTATGTTGACTTGAAAAGTATGATCCATTTTTACCCTCTAACCATTTATTGTTCAAAAGAAAAGCAAAGGTGTTGCCCCCATGCAGGATCGAACTGCACACCTTCAGTTTACAAGACTGACGCTCTACCACTGAGCTATAGGGGCTCTTGGAATCTGCACTTGAGGACGTAAACTTATCCTAAAACAAAAATCTGTTGTTTAATTGGATCACTTCATGTGATATTCAGATGGGAAATTGTTCATCTTTTCTGAAACCAAGAAAACGTACATTCTTCTAAAGAAATGCAGAATGAAAAGCAAAGCAAAAGAAGTTTCCAAAGTATCACACTCAAATAAATTTTGCTCTTTATATGTATATCATACCAGATTCTTGACAACAAACAATAAGGAAATCAAACATTAAAAAAAAAAAAAAAAGGCCTGTGGGTTGCCAAGTTAGGCCACATAGTGGCCGTTGGGATTACATGTCAAACACAAACCTTGACAGGCCAAGGGAAAATTTGTAAGAAAAATTTAGACTTGGAGTCCCATGGGAACATCCATTATTTCTTTAGTGGCAATAGTAGTAGGAAAAACAGTGATGAAGGCCTGATTCCAGCTTAAAACAGTGAGCCTGGAATGCCTTGCTCATCATGGCAGCACAGGAAAGTAGTGTATTTCTCCATTATGCGGTGACACTCAGGGCACCTCATGTTCTCTGGGATCCTTGTGGTAGTTGGGAACTCGAAACGGCAGCAAGGATGAGCAACATCATGAAGCTTGTCATGGTACTCCTTGAATGCCAAATCAAAACCTTTTTCTAGTATATTTAGCTTCCATTCATCATAACCACTCAAAGCAGGCAAAACTGTGGTGGAATGGCCATTCACCACTATATTAGACCCTCTGCTAAGCAGAGCCCATCCACCTTCTCTGTCATAGCTAAGCAGCTTCTTGATTTGCTGCATCATTGGATCTTGGTCATCAGCCCTGCCCAACTGAATCTTGGAAAACAGCATACTCTGTAATCTGGTCCAGAAGAACCATACCATGGCCTGATCTTGCCAGACATGGCTAAGCTTCTCCAGATTGATAATTCCTGTCACTTTGTTCACTTGCTCCCTTTTGTTGCTTTTCCCCACATAGACCATCTCAAGAGCAATGCCTGATGCAGATGCAACACGGCGTGCTGTGGCTGCAAATCTTCTTACCCACTCAATATCATCCCCTCCATACACGAAAATGTATTTACCATCTTTAATCTGATAAATTAAGCAAAATCTCACGTTAGATGCATACAGTTGTAGTAAAAGTAGACATATATGTACTATTATTTCTGACAACTTAACAAAAAAAAGTTGAAGTTTGAACTTTGAATTTATATATGTACCCAGTTGAGGATCACTGTGTCAATGCCATCAATCAGAAGTTCAAGCCTCCATGTCTCTTCCCTCCAGAGAGCTTCTTCTCTCAAGCTAGTGAAGGGGAATGCAGTGCTTCCCCAAATCCACATCATGTGGATTGCATTAGGGGAAACCACTTTCCCTTGAGGGTCTAGCACCACAAGGATTGGCTTGGTCCTGAAGTGCCAGACCTCCTTGATGAACTTGATGACTGGCTTCTGTATGAACAAAGGATCCTCCACTGAGTACCATGGCATGCTGCTTCTTAGGGTCTCGAATTTGGTTCGCGTTTCATCAGTCAATGGGACAATCGAACGGTCCACCACAGGGATCCAAACAATCTCATATTGACTCTCTAGCCTTGTTGAATGGACCCTGGAGTCATTGTATATCTGCTCAAGAATTGAAAGCTCATCACTGGAGAATTCAAGGCTTGAAATGAGCAAAAGCACGCTTTTTCTTCTCAGCACGTCCAGGCCAACCTGTGCAGTATCCCACGACAAAATTTTAAAATATATCCGACAATTAGTGCCTATTAATAAAGATTGAGGAAGAATTCATGATTTGGTAAGAGAGCCCTACCTGTCTCTTTGTAGTTCCATCACGAAGGGGCAGTTTATCATCCCTCGCATAAATCAAGGCCCTGAGAACTTTCATGTTGTCAATGTGAATCACATTTGGATCAAAGAGGTTCAGTAGCATCAGGTAAGTTTCAGCATCTTTCCTTTCCTCTGCAATTAAACAATGAAAAAAAAACATATCCATGATTTTCAATCATTTCAACGTCTGCTCTCATAGGCCATAATAATATTTTATCGGGACAGTCGCTAACCTATATATTGGTAGCAGAAGTTCAGCTGCTGCCTCAGATGTTCATATATGCTTCTGAGTTTGTAAGCCAAGGTGGACAACTCCCACGACTCTGCGGTTGATATTCCATACCTGAAATCAGTGCAAACTATTAATCCAACTGTTTTTAACCTTCCAAATTCATGGCCCTGTATAAATTAAGCATTGCATTTAAGATTAGCAAGCAAAACATACTCATGGCCCATGCTTGTGAGGTTACTAATTTGAGTTGCGCAGGTAACCATGCTCCTGATGGTCCAGTAGACAGCAGTAGGGACATGGGTCAAGGCAGTGGCCAATGCCGGTACGTCCTGTGTAATATACATCGAGGGGAGCTCCTTGAACTCAACAACACATCTAGTCACATCCACCATTGTCCGGATCAAATTGTTGAGTGCATCGAACCGTTGTTTCAGAGGAGCTGTGTGCTCCAGGATTGATGGCAGTTGCCTCAGGATTGCCATTGACTTAGCAAGTTGGTTTGTTGAGTAAATCTGAGCAAGAAGCCAGAATTCTCCATAGTTCAAGGCAAAGGCTGATAGGGATAGCACTAGCTTAGCATCCCATGCATAGCTTGATAGCAAGTTGAATATAGCAGTTGTTGTTGCATGCGCGTCCGAGCCTCCCAAAGCCTTGTAGGATAGCTGGTAGTTAAAAAATGTTTGTAACATGGACATGTTAGTATATAGGAATAACAAAGATGCCATAGTTGTACTAATCATATTTTCAGTTTTAACAGAAATTGCAAACCTCGCATGCAATTCGATCAATGGTATATGTAAGAGCTTCAAGCATAGCTATATAACTTGCTTGCTGAGCTTTTTCTTCCATTTCAATTTGAGCTTCAGTACCCTGCAGTAAATATCAAGAAGGTGAGCATTTTCGACCATTTGTTTAACGGGATAACTGCAACATATGTTAGTGCTATACCTTGACAATGTAATCAACATGCTGGGTGGCGCGATTGAGTATGTCCTCGACCAGAAAGAGAAGAGGTCTAACATCAAATTCTCGGCCATCAGGGGCATGGGTTGTCAAAATCTGCCTAATCATCGCATTGTCATCTGACATGCTTAACATGCCCCCTCGGTCAGCCCTGATGAGTGCATTACTAGTACTAGGACTGATCTTCATGAGTGCCTGAGCAGTACTAGGTTTGTTGATGAATGCCTGATTAGCACCAGCATCGCTAATGTTTTCCTGATCGGCACCAGGCTTGCTGATGAGTTGCTGACCAACACCAGGGTTGAGGACTGGTTGCTGAGTAGCACCAGACTTGTCGAGGAGTGCCTGGGCAGCAGCAACACCAGGATTATTGACTTGTGCTTGAGCTGCACCAGGCTTTTGGAGACGTGCCTCAGCGGCTGCAGTAGCGGGATTGTTGGTGGTTGCGGTCATTGGTGGATGAAGAGGACCAGTGTTTGTCGTCTGAGCCATTGGAGAATATTACAGAAAAACAAAGGCAAGAAGAAAACTTGGTTTTTGGTTGCAGAAGAGAGGAGAAGATGTCTTTGTTACCATAACACAAGCCTATTTATAGCCATTGCAGAGGGAATAAAGCTGACTTGAATCAACTTCCTTGCTTCATATCCAATTAAATTGTCGGATTGTTAACAAGATGCCTATTACTTTTAAGTAGTCCTCCCGTCCCACCTCCTCTCACTTTATTACAGTTTGTCTGGAACCTTGCTGCAGTGTTTGACATGGTTGATTGATCCTTAATGTAGTTCAAGACTTTCTGTCAGGAATGCCATTGAACAAACTTGGGTCGTTAACTTCCAGATTCTTCAGTTACGTAAGCTCTTCTAGAGATGTAAAAGTCAAGCCAGAAACCAGACAAAACAGCACTCACTAGCCAATAATTGGCTAACCTTGTCAGGATATTGATTCGGCCCAGGCTAATTAGGCATACCAACGGTTGAACAAATCAATTAGTACAGATTAAAAATTAACAAAACATGGTTCCAGGGAGAGAATATACAGTATCACAAGCTTAAACTAATCCTGGCCGTCAAACAAAAATGAAATGAGAAACATGCCGATGGACGGTGCTGTGCTTTGCTTCCTTGCTTGATTCTGCTTTTTACGTGTACCCATGATTGAGAATTTTTTTTTTAAGATTACAACAGAGTGACATGAAGAAAAGTGTAAGAGATTTGATTCTTTGCTTTTTCCAAGGTAAGCTGTATGAAATTGGATGGTTTGGCAAGATTTCAAAGCATCTTTTTTCACAAAATTCCCAGAGAAGCAAATTTTATGGCAGATGGTTTGACTATGCTTGGGGTTAACGGGGAGCACTTGTTTCGATGGTGAGTACTTGTTGGTGTTGATGGTTTGTTGATTCCCGGCGCATGGTAGTTGTCTTTCTTCATTGTTGAGGTTCACTATCATGTAAGTGATGATGTTCTGCTGTGCATGGAGTCGTGAGGTGGGATTGTTTTCATGGAAAGAAATTGATCCTTTCTCCTAACCAATGCCTCCAACATGTAAGATATTTTGCCTCATCTATGTATTATCAGCTTGTGTTATGTATTTGGGAAGGAATGTATCTAGCATGGATGATCTTGTGTACTCATTTTTTTCATCAATGAAAATAGCTCTCACTTTTCAAGAAAAAGCTGAATGAAATTGTGATTTAACAGCCAAGCAAACCTAACATTCTTCGTAAGATTTGATTTTGCTTTTACTAATTGTCCGAAAAAGGAATATATGTCACGGTTTTAATTTCCTTTCTTGATTGAAAACAAGCTTTATCTTTGTTACTTCTAACTGTAGCTAAAGAAGAATTGTGACATTTATAATGGTTCAAACCCAAACAATTTCATAATTTACTAAGATTATCAAAAATACATCTTTGCTTCTCTTATCGTCTGTAAGTCCTTGCAGTAAGACTCAATGGAAACATTCAAGATGCCTTCTCCAATCAAGCTGATGAGTTTCGAAACATGAAACATCTTTCAATTATGGACAAGTAAAAAAAAAGTTTGTGTAATACCCAAATTAAATATATAAATACTTCATTAAAAAGTCTCATGAGTTAAAGGGTTATTATTATAATAATTACATATAACAGGGGTTATTTCAAAAAAGATTTAGAGTTATATGTATTTGCAGATTGACCGGTCAGTTTTGAAATAAGTCTACACTAAAATTGATCTTTTAAACATAACTAGAATAGGATCCGCCCGTTGCTGCCAATTAAAGAAAAATCAGCAAAATAAGTTAAAAGTTTAAGAATCGATTGGTATCGTTTTTGTTTACTATTTTTTGTTTTTGTTTTCAGTTTTTTTTTTAAATAGCAATAGAAAATATGTTTAGTAATATGTTTATGTTTTCAAAAACGAAAACAAAAGTAATAAGTTCCAAAATTGTTGGAAAGAAGAATTTTTTGTTTTCATTGTTTTCAAAAACATCATAATTTCATTGAAACCTCTTCAATGGAAAGCTTTGACATTGATAAAGAAGTTGATGATGATGGTGAACTTGACAATTTTGAAGGGGATTTGTGTGTTTCTTTCATGAAGGAATTTGATCACTTCCAAAACATTTGCTTGGACAAGATTGCTTGTGTGCAACCAGAAGGATTGGGACAAGCTTCATATTCAGCCTCTCTTTCTGTGCGACAACAACCTTTTGCGCCATCCTTTCCCACTATCTTGGAGAGAGTTTTCAAGAGGTATTTCCCTTGTATTGTTAAACATAAAATCTATGGAACTCTTGAATCAAAAATCAAGAAACTTGAAGAGGAAATTTCGGCATTTAAGAACAAAATCAACAAACTTCAGAACAGTAACAACCTGAAAGCTCAAGCCACAACATGATCTATTAAAGAGTTACAGTTAAGGTTGGTGAGCTAGGAAATAAAAATAGGGAGCTAGTGAATAGGTTGACATGTCTACTTGAGGAAAAGAGCTTTTGAAGCAGGATAAGTTGAGATTGTCAGAGATAGAAACCAAAATTCAGGGAGTGGAGACAAGAAATAAGGAATTGGAGCAAATGACCTTATACTTGCAAAAGGAAAATCGTAGGCTATAAAAGAGAATTTTATACGTGGAAGACATGCAAAGTTCAAGAGACTATGTCAACCTAAAACATGCAAGGAATGGCAACTCACCACACTAACTATGCATCAATAATCCTGATAAGCTTATGTCATCAGAAAGGTTTGCTACTTTCTTACCTTTTGATGATGAAAAGTTAGTTTGGCTTAATTTCAAAAGAGAGAAAAGAATCTTTGTTTGCAGCAAATGTGGACAACTAGGTCATCCTAAATCTAAATGCAGTTTTTCTAGCTCGAGAGTAAACGACTATGGACACCTTGCTTACACTCTGCATGTGCAATAGAAAATCCAACCTCAACACTCAAAGCAAAGTCCAAACCTAAGACAGAAAAGATGCAAAGCATAGTCCAAGATCAACCCTTGCTGTCCAAAGTGAAGATTCAATAGTTAAAGAGATTAAGATGTGTTTTGGAGACAACTCTTTTAGAGGAATCAACAACTCTGTTAGTGCGAGTATAGGTCAGATGGACTTTTTGAATGGTTTTAATAATCCACTTGGCAAGAAGCTAGGAAAAGTAAAGAGAGCAAACACTTTTGTCTTCACTACAAAATGCAAGAGGTAAGAAGTAAGTAATCTATTCTCTGGAAATGAACAAGGAAAAGGGGATGGATGCATTCATATTGTTATTAGTCAAAAGACCACTCAAATATCGAAGAAGATGTCATCTTTGGACAAAGCCAAGATTGTTCAAGCTAAAAAACGATGTTCTCTTTACAATTGTAATCCGAAGCAAATAATACATGTCAAGAGGTATAAGTTGAAATCCAAGAGAATAATTGCACAATTATGAAAAGTGAATTTAAGCTACGAGTTTGGTTCGACCTTTATGTTAAGCATTCCTAATAGGAAAGGAATCAAAATAGAAGGGGACAAAAATTTAATAATTGAAACATGATTTTTCTAAGCTTCAGTTCCGAGAGACTTTGGTGATGCTATTGATAGTTTCCTTGTTTACTTTCTTGGCTTTCATGTTGATGTTCCTATCAGTTTGGTCTCTTTGTTCGTTTTATCCTTGGTATTACTTTCTTATGTACCGACTCCTTCTATGTTGCTACTACTTTTAATGAAATTTCTTGATTCAGCAAAAAAAAAAAAGTTTTCATGTATGATACTGTTCATAAGTAAGTGAACAGTATTTATATATTAATATAATATCAATATATTTTCATAATAAAAATATAAAATAAAATTAATTAATTTTCGAGAATAAAAATATTAAAATTTAATATAAAATATTATTTAATTAAAAATATATTTTAAATTTCATGTATTTATTTTAATAGAGGAAAGTTTGAAAGCATAAAAAGCAATTCAATATAAATTATATTAAACTATAAGATGATAATATTATTTAATTTAAATTTGTATAATAATTTATTGAATATATATTATATATTTTTCATAATATAATTTATTATAATTTTGATATGTTAATAATGATATTATTGCTAAGTACTATTATCTAATATAATTAATTATTATTTTACTAAACAATATTATTATTTAATATTATATTTTTTCAATTAAATTTAAAATATATCAGTACTACTATTAAATAATTTAATGTTATTAAAAAAGTGAATACTTAACATTAAATAATATTATTTATATTAAATATAATATATTTTAATTACTATATAATTTATTATAAATTAATTAGTTAATTATTTATTATTTAATAAAAAATATTATTACAATTAAATTAAATAATATTATTAAATATAATTTATAATTATCAATTAATGTTATTATTTAATATATAAATTTAGAATTTTCCTAATCTCAATTAATAAAATTATTGTATTCAAAATTATTTTTAATTTAATTATTTTATTTAATATTATATTTAATTATAATATTATTTAAATTACATTAAATTTTAATATGATTAAATGAAAATATTTAGTAATATTATTAAATAGTATAATATTATTTAATATTAGGTACATAATATTTTAATAAATTTTATTTTTAAAATTTTATTTTGTGAATTGGATTATTATATCTAAATTAGTTTAATATTTTTTCAATACGTAACAATATTAACCAAACATGTTTTCCGTTTTCAAATTTCGAAATTAAAAGAAAACAAAAACAAAATTTTCAAAAACAAGAAACATAAAACAAAAAACATGAAACGATCCCAAATAACCTTTAATAACTTAGATTTTTTTGAAAAGCAGAAAATTTTCATTCATTAATAACGCATGGTTACATTGTATTATAATAGACCCACCACACCAAACAATTCAAATACATAGCCATCGATATTGGACTCTAATATGCCAAGTTCATTAAAAATAACTCTCTTTTCCTTGGCGAAAAGTCAAATACCTCCTCAACAAGAAAACACTCCATCTTAAATTGATCATCTTGTTGATGAACTCGTCACTCAATCATCATAAACAACAAACATTCAATCTAAAAAAAAAAAAAGATCATTCACATGACAATCCCCAAATCATTAACAAATCATATAATACTGCTTTTCCATCGCCTACCATTATCAAACTAGAGCAAAACAAAACATTGCCCCATCATGCCATCTTCTTGCCCTCACAACTTCATCATCAACCTGCCTATACAATCACAAACCACTTCGCAACTTATCATTTTGCCTTAGTCATAGGTCACAGCAAAATCAGACTCTTTTTTTTGCTAATTGTAGATTAAATTGAAAGAAAATACATAAATTAAATCACCATTATGAGATTACCCTACCGGATTTCCAAAACCAACTGCATGAGTTACTTTCTTAAGCACCAAAATATTAAAATGAGAAAAGAGATGGGTAAAGATGATCTGAAATTCTAAATGAAACATTTATTTTGAACAACAAAGACGAAATTTCAATTTGTAGTTCTGGATGAAGCCAACTAAGAAAAGAAAAAAAAAATTTTAAAAAGCAAGCAAAATAAGAATATTAATAAGTCTCTAAGTTGCATAGAATAAAATCTTAAGTGTTGTTATTTATTAGTATATAGATTAATCTCACAAGGAAATAGCTCAATGGTCTTATGAAAGCAAATCAAATAGTTCATATAATTTTTAAGTAATATTCATTAAAACTTAGGAAGAATACATAAAGAAAATAAAGGCATATCCTCTTTATAACATGAAGAAAGGCATTAAGGGAGCAATATCATAAGATTACCACCAAGACAGAATTGGTATAGTTTAGAATATAAAAACTAATTAGGATGGCCAAGAACATGACATACCAAATAAAGCAATGTCTTTTCTATATTTCCATAAACATTCACCTAAGAATCCGAAAAGGAAAATAACATCACAATTAACATCATTGTATGAAGCATAATTTTAGACAACAAAATTGATTAGTTAAGAAGAAGAGTATACTTTGATCTATAGACGTGCCTAATCGTTGTCCAAAATTCCATGCAAGCTTGGTTATAATGGGCAGCCATCTTTTTCTTTATTTTTTTTTATTATTGAATTCTAATTTTTGAATTGGTTATTGTTTAATTAGAACATGACTTTTATTAATTTGATAATATGTTTTGCTAAATTAAACATGAACTAATTTATTTACTAGGAATTTGATTAAGCTTACTTGCATATTTTATATCTTTATGAATTAATTGATCAATTTTTAATTTTAGTTTCATTCATTGTGATTAATTCAATTTTTTGATTTGTGTTATTGATTGACCATCTTTAATATGAATAAATTGATTGTATGAGACACGATAAAGGCACACATCATATGCTAAGCCATGTATAGCTCTCTTGAATGATTAAATAAATGTTTGAGGCATACATCAACCTAGAATATTTATTTGGTTCTTCTTATTTGTTCTTCCAATGTTAATGGATTTTTAATTATTAATTATGCTACACATCATAGATAATTTAATTATTAAAAATACTTGATTATAGTTGTCATCAAACAGAGTAATCATACATTAGGAAGAATGAACCCTAGAAGTGAATTGAGATTTTTAGAATTGAAGATATAGAATTGCAATGTAGTGGTGAAATCAAATTCCTAGGCTTTTATCTATTGGTTAATTTATTTTAATTAGATTAATTAATTTGATTAGTTAGTTTCTTTATTTAATTAGATATTTTCTTGACTTTTATAATTTTTCTAAGGACATAAGTAGTTAATTTTAATTGAATAAATTTAGCAAATCTATGTCGGATCGACTCTTGTATTTACACGCTATACTACTGTCACGACCCGAAGGTCGCAACAGTACCTCTTGCTTGTACGGATGTGTAGAATTTAGGCATAATTTTTTGCTTATTTTGTCTAAGTGCAGTACATTGAATTTTATTTCGGGACGTTAACTCCCTCACCTATTTTTATCACTTTACCCAAATTAAATACCTGCACAAAATTCACAATTGATATACAGCTCATAATTCCCACAATGGCAGTTGATGTATGTTCTGGCATTACTATCTTTAAATTCACTATAATACTTTCTTTTAATGAGTCTAAATTTTCTTCATAACTTCAGTCTATTTCCAAATTATAACATTTCATCCCTATGGTTCATATCTTCTTGCTTGGTCACATGCCCATGCCATTCAATCATATGTCCATACTCATGCAAGGATCAGCAGTTCTATAATTTATCATTAACATAGTCTAGATGCTATTCCCTACCTTAGGTTACATCCCATCTATAGCACTAAATCAAAACAGTTTGAAACTGATATTAAATACAAAAGAAGAGTATATACCCAAAGTGCTCAAAATAATCTCCTTGGAGAGTTAGGACTATATTTCAGGCTTGGGACAATTCGGATAGCTCCGAAATACTCCCCAAACTCCATGCTCAATCTGAGAATTTTAAATAACGTTTAATGTGTCACATACATCAGGATCTCAAATAATTACATAACCTAGTTCCCCGAATATACACAACTGTGATACTGTACTGTACATTAGCCGAAGTAACGGTCATTTAAATACACCTTCAAGGGATAGTTAGGAAGCGTGCCCCGAAGGTATCTCAAAATCCCAAAAATGCTTCTCTACCCGAGGCTGGATTTACTTTAAATAATCTGTATGAAAAATGGTCGTAAAGGAGTGAGTTTATGCTCAGTAAGAAACTTGTGTAAAAGAGCGTACTATATCACTATATGCAGTTTTCCTGCTTGGCTCTATAATGTCATGTAAAATCATTATAAAGCATATGCCATATATATCTTTCGCAAACATCAAATACTAGTAATTCATGCTTTCAAATATTTTCATGGATATCAACTCACGTGAAATCAAATATTCAAATACAAATAATATCAACTGCTTTCAAATAGATGGGAGACAATTAATATCAAATAGAATCATGCACCAAGTAATTCTCATCATGGACACCGCAAATATATCCCGTAGGGATAATCCAGAGAGATAATGGATACAGCAAATATATCCCGTGAGGGATAATCCAATAGAGGGATCTCATGAAGATACCGTAAATATATCCCGATAGGGATAATCCTGAGAGATATCAAATAAATGGCGTACCCACGTATGGGCCAGGGATCCTCCCCAAAGCCGAAACAAGTAAGAGACTCATGGCCATTGTCTATAGCCCACAGTTTCACTAGTCAGGTGCCTTACTGCGGGTCTAAGGGCTGGACTAGAGCTCCTCAGGCAAGTACAAGTAGCAAATAATGTGCATGCTCTTTCGAGAGATTCATAGTCTCCAAAACCTTATTCATATAGGTTTTAAACAAGTACAAATATCTTTTCTTAAAAATAGGTTCTCAAAACCTTTCTTTCAAATAGGAAGTCGACTGGTCTTTATGGCAGTCGACTGCTACACCTCGTTTTGCCTTATTGAATTTCTTCTCCTCTTTGAAATTCAATTATTTTATTTTTCAAAATACAAATAGGGCAGTCGACTGGTCTCAAATAGCAGTCGACCAGTTTTGTAACAAAATGTTTTTCAAATAAAAGCAATCGACTGTCCCATATAACAGTCGACTGGTTTGAAACAGAATGGTTTTTGGGAAAATGGCAGTCGACTGGCTTACATAGCAGTCGACTGGTTTATCTCGGTTTTCGAAAATCTCCGCTTTGGTTGTCTCTAGGCAGTCGGCTGCTACTTAAAGCAGTCGACTGCTCCTAGCCTAATTGGTACTAGGAGTAGGACCCAAATTGTCCCTTTTCCTGCACTTAAAACCGCATTTGTTTCTCTCCAAATACACTTCAAATATATTTAAAACATGCGGACATAGCCTCCCTACGTTCGTTACATAAATTCCTTACCTCGATTAGCAATTAATCCACAAGCTTGGTGGAATCAACCCTTGTCCTTTTTCACTTCTTCAAGCTGCAAACATCATGACAATTAAACCTTAATAAACCTATTCTACCAACTCCATACAACTCCAAACCATCAATAAACTCAACTAAAACCATTTCTTCTCTTATCTTTGCTATTCACCAACTTTCAAGATTTCTAGATCTCCTTACTCACTTGGATCTTGCCTTTCATATTAAAGGCATAGCTTAAGCTATCGATAAGGATCGTTTTTCGTTTAAGGAACTTAACGAATTGATGGCTTGAGATAGTGGTTTGTCAAGGTGAGAAACTTGGACACTTAGAGGAAAAATGGAAGCAACGAGAGGGAGAATGGCTGGAAGGGTGATGCTGCCGTGTGGGAGAAGATGATGATAAGTCATTAGGCTTCATTTAATGCATTAAATGCATTCTAATCCCATTCATCTCAGCCATGCCATTGACCCTTTGACCTCTTGACCCTTTGACCCATTAAATCCTCTTCTTCTCTTCATTATCTCAGCCACATACTTCATTTAATTGCATATATTTTCTTGATATTTATTCTTTTCTCATACTCTAATAATATTCCCACAATATCAGGATTTATTTCTTGACTATTTGACCATCAATTTCATTTATTCCATTTATATCCCATACATCATTTATAAATATCAGAAATTCGCATTTATTCCATTAATCCAAGTTGGAAAACTGTACAAGTATGGGAAAATTACAAAAATTTGGGGATTTCACATTCTCCCCACCTTAGAGAATTTGGTCCTCCAAATTCAATGAAGGTTATGTCTCAAACAATTCCGGGTATTTCTCTTTCATTAAGCTCTCTAGCTGCCATGTGGCTTCTTCCGCTGTATGGTATTGCCAAAGAATTTTAACCAGTGGAATCGTCTTAGACCTTAGCACCTTATCTTTCCTATCCAAAATCCGAATCGATTTCTCAACATAACTCATATCTTCCCGAATCTCCAAGGGTTCATATTCAATTACATGAGATGGATCCGGATTATATTTCCGAAGTATCGACACATGAAACACATTGTGTACTCCCGATAACTCCGAAGGTAATGCCAACCTATAGGCCACATCTCCAACACGATCTACGATCTCAAATGGTCCGATGTAGCGAGGACTCAGCTTACCTCGTCGGCCAAATCTCATGATCCCTTTGGATGGAGAAACTTTCAAGAATACATAGTCTCCAACCAAAAACTCAAGTGGCCTCCGTCGAGCATCCGCATAACTCTTTTGTCGACTCTGAGCTGTCTTAAGCCTTTGATAAATCATCTTAACATCCTCAGAGGCTTGCTCGACTAAGTCTGGAGTTAATAACTTACGCTCGCCCACTTCTTCCCACCCAATCGATGATCGACACCTTCTACCATATAGGGCCTCATATGGTGCCATCCCGATGCTTGCATGATAGCCATTGTTATAAACAAACTCAGCCAAATGGCAGATGGTCGTCCCATGAGCCTTTAAAATCCAAAGCACTAGCTCTCAACATATCCTCGAGCGTCTGAATAGTGTGCTCGGACTGCCCATCAGTCTGCGGATGAAAAGCTGTGCTAAAATTCAGCTGAGATCCATGGCTTCTTGAAAATGCTCCCAAAAGTGAGAGGTAAACCTAGAATCTCTATCCAATGTGATGCTCACTGGAACATCGTGTAGTCTAACGACTTCTCTCATATACAAATCTGCCAAAGTGCTAAGTGTGTCCATAGACTTCATAGGTAGGAAGTGAGCTGACTTGGTTAACCGATCCACAATTACCCAAACACCGACATGGTTCCTCTTGGTCTTGGGCAATCCCATAATGAAGTCCATCGTAATGTGCTCCCATTTCCACATAGGTATAGGTAGAGGATGTAACAATCCTGCCGGTCTCTAGTGCTCTACCTTAACCTACTGGCACGTTAGACATTTTGCTACAAACTCAGCTATGTCTCTCTTCATGCCGATCCACCAATACACCTTGCGAAGATTGTGATACATCTTCGTGCTTCCCGAGTGTAATGTGTACTTAGTGGAATGTGCTTTTGTCAATACCCACCTTCTCAACTCATCATCCTTAGGAACACATATACGGGTATTAAACCTCAAAATCCCATCACTACCAATATTAAACTCCGAGAGCATGCCTGATTGGATTTCATCCATAGCCTCAATGCACTGGACATCCTCTCTCTGAGCAACTCGGATTCTGTCCATCAATTCTGGCTCAATTCTTAAACTAGCCGTCATTCCATTTTGCTCAAGAGGTGTAACACTTAAGCTGAGGCTTGCAAACTGCTCAAGCAACTCATACTCTCGAATCATCATATAAGCCACTATACTTACATGCTTACGGCTCAGAACATCTACCACCACATTAGTTGTTCCTGGGTGGTACATAATCTCACAATCATAGTCCTTCAGAAGCTCTAGCCACCTTCTTTGCCTCATGTTCAACTCCTTCTGGGAGAACAAATATTTCAGACTTTTATGATCCTTAAAAATCTGAAATCTCTCACCATACAAGTAATGCCTCCATATCTTCAGAGCAAACACAACTGCAGCTAACTCCAAATCATGAGTTGGGTAGTTCTTCTCATGGTCCTTTAATTGTCTAGAACCATAGGCAACTACCTTACCATGCTGCATTAGTACACATCCCAAGCCTTGCCCTGAGGCATCACTATACACCAAAAATCCTCCTCAACCACTAGGAATGGTGAGGATTGGTGCAGTCGTCAGCCTATGCTTCAATTTTTGGAAGCTTTGCTCACATGCGTCGTTCCATTCAAACTTTACTTCCTTCCGCGTCAAGTGCGTCAACGGAGCAGCTAACCTCAAGAAACCCTCCACAAATCTTCTATAGTAACCAGCTAAACCCAAGAAACTCCTTTTCTCCGTTACTGTCTTTGGTCTCTCCCATTGAACCACCGCTCCAATCTTTGATGGATCAACCGAGACTCCATCTTTACTAATTATGTGACCTAAAAATGAAATTTGATTCAACCAGAATTCACACTTACTTAGCTTGGCATACAGTCCTCGATCTCTAAGGGTTTCCAAAACTATCTTCAAGTGCTGCTCATGCTCTTCCCGGGACCTCGAGTACACCAAGATGTCATCGATGAAGACAATAACAAACTGGTCCAAGTACTGCTTGAACACATCATTCATCAAGTTCATAAAGGCTGCGGGTGCATTGGTCAAACCAAACAGCATCACTAGAAACTCATAGTGACCATACCGTGTCCTGAATGCAGTCTTAGGGATATCTTCATTTCGAATCTTCAACTGATGATATCCCGACCTCAAGTCTATCTTGGAAAAGACTTGTGCACCATTTAGCTGATCAAAGAGGTCGTCAATCCTGGGAAGAGGATACTTATTCTTGATCGTCACTTTGTTCAACCATCGGTAGTCGATGCACAGTCTCATACTTCCATCCTTCTTCCGAACAAATAGCACAGGAGCACCCCAAAGGGATACTCTGGGTTGTATGAATCCCTTGTCTAGCAACTCCTGAAGCTGCTTCTTCAATTCTTCCAATTCCACTAATGCCATCCGATAGGGAGATCTCAAAATGGGCTCAGTCCCCGGCACCAAATCGATAGTGAACTCCACTTCCCTATCTGGAGGAAGTCCTGGAAGATCATCCGGAAGCACCTCAAAAAATTCCTTAACTACTGAAATTTCGTGAAGTGTGGGACGTTTCTGATCTACGTCTACCATGTATGCTACAAACCCTTCACATCACAAGTATATTCTATCAATTAAATCTCAATTAAATCAAACAAGCAATTATCATTTTGCATTAAATATTCGCAAACTTTACAACATAGCTAACGGGAGAGGAAAAGATCACGCTCTTAGCATGACAATCTATCATCACATGATTCTTAGCTAACCAATCCATTCCTAAAATAACATCAAACCCATACATATTCAGTAGGATTAGGTCAATTATCGATTCTCTTTCTCCTACCCGTAGTTTACAATTACGATACACTATGTCCGTCATTTGGGATTCCTTATATAGAGTACTTATTCGTAGCAATCCTCCTAAATGCTCAGCCTCAACATTTAATTTCATAGCAATCGTAGGTGACACAAAAGAGTGTGTAGAGCCTGGATCAAATAAAGCAAGGACATATGTACCATTAAGGTAAACCTTACCTTGAATCATCTTTGACGAAGCATCAGTGGACTCCTTATCAATGGCAAATACCCGTCCCTGAGTCACTGGTGCCTTTCCTTTCTCTGCCGATGTAGCCTTACGCTGAGGTTGGGTGGTCTTAGGTTGGGGTTGAAGGGTCTTCTCTGACTCTTCAAGTACCCTCTGGTTCATCTTGGCACAATCTTTAATCATATGTCCCTGTTCACCACACCAATAGCACGCCCCACAAGCCAACCAGCAAGGTTGTGCTCCATGAAATTTCCCGCAATGCTCGTACCTCGACATAGTACTCCTCGGTGAGCTCGTGGTACTACCAACTGGATGTCGGGATCTCTCATCACTTATCTTGATCCCGGTGGATCTAGGAGTTCCTGAGTCATAATCATCATAACTTCATATTTAACATAATTCCATATAACCATTAATGAAGACAATATATTTTCTTATAATTGACTTGCTTACTTATTGAGGCTCTGTCATAAGGCCTATTCCTCCTAGATGGATATCTATCACTCGAGGCTCTCTCATCTGACTTCCGCTTCATGGGTTCTTTACCCTTATTTCTCGCTCGAAAGTCTGCCTGATGAAACTCATAATCCTGCTCACACAGTTGAGCCTTACGGACTGCCTCTCCATAGGTAGTGATATCCAATGGGTATAGCTTAGACCTAATGGAAGGTCTCAATCCCTCCATGAATCTGTAAGTCTTATGATCCTCTCTTCTCAGTACTTCAGGATCAAATCTGCTCAGTGTAATGAACTTCGACTCGTATTGGCTAACCGTCATGCTTCCTTGCGTGGGACATATTGTTCATTAAAAGCTTCCACGAATCTATCCCACATTACCTCTGGATGCTTAACCTCTAAGACTGTCTGAGTAGCCTGCCACCATGGCTCGGCCTCATCCACTAGCAAGTAGGCGGCCAATCCCACTTTCTCTTTCTCAGTACAAGCCATGTATCTGAATGACTTAGTGACCGCTTTCATCCAATTCTCCGCGGCCACTGGATCACTGTCCCCTTTGAACTTAGGCGGATCCAGCTTCTTAAACTCTTTGATCAAGGCAACGCTACAGTAAGCTGTAGGATCCCACCTCTCATTAGCTAGGACTGGTGGGGGTTGTACCATAGGTGTAGGAGGTATAGTAGGTGTAACTGCCGGTGCATTAGCAGCCACGTTTGGAAGTTAGCCATAAACTAGGTGAACATTGCGGCCATGTTTTCCATATGTTTCTCCATTTTAGCTAGCCTCGTATTCGGGCTATGCGGTGGAGATGGAAGAGAAGACTGTGTTGGGGGCCGTTCATCACGACCCTGTCCTCGTCCTCGTCTAGTACCCCTCCTTCGAGTACTCTTTTTGTTAGGATCATGATCAAATAACATCAGTTAGTATAACTTTAAACAGTTATACTACCCAAAATCAAGTAAACTAGTACAGTACGTTGGGGAATTACTCTAATTCTAACTTATCGACATCGACAAACTTCAGTCTAATCAGCTTTGATACCAATCTGTGACATCCTCGTCACTAACCAAATAACAAGTAACTTATACTTCAAATAACAAGTAAATAGACTAATTTATCCGATGTCAATCTTCCTTCTTAAAATGCTTTAAGCATTGTTATCAAAGTATAACATATAATTTCACGTGAGTATAATTTTTCTTCATTTATAAACATGTGTCACATACATCAGGATCTCAAATAATTACATAACCTAGTTCTCCGAATATACACAACTGTGATACTGTACTGTACATTAGCCGAAGTAACGGCCATCTAAATACACCTTCAAGGGATAGTTAGGAAGCGTGCCCCGAAGGTATCTCAAAATCCCAAAAATGCTCCTCTACCCGAGGCTGGATTTACTTTAAATAATCTGTATGAAAAATGGTCGTAAAGTAGTGAGTTTACGCTCAGTAAGAAACTTATGTAAAAGAGCGTACTATATCACTATATGCAGTTTTCCTGCTTGGCTCTATAATGTCATGTAAAATCATTATAAAGCATATGCCATATATATCTTTCGCAAACATCAAATACTAGTAATTCATGCTTTCAAATATTTTCACGGATATCAACTCACGTGAAATCAAATATTCAAATACAAATAATATCAACTGCTTTCAAATAGATGGGAGACAATTAATATCAAATAGAATCATGTACCAAGTAATTCTCATCATGGACACCGCAAATATATCCCGTAGGGATAATCCAGAGAGATAATGGATACAGCAAATATATCCCGTAAGGGATAATCCAATAGAGGGATCTCATGAGGATACCACAAATATATCCCGATAGGGATAATCCTGAGAGATATCAAATAAATGGCGTACCCATGTATGGGCCAGGTATCCTCCCCAAAGCCAAAACAAGTAAGAGACTCATGGCCATTGTCTATAGCCCACAGTTTCACTAGTCAAGTGCCTTACTGCGGGTCTGAGGGCTGGACTAGAGCTCTTCAGGCACGTACAAGTAGCAAATAATATGCATGCTCTTTCGAGAGATTCATAGTCTCCAAAACCTTATTCATATAGGTTTTAAACAAGTACAAATATCTTTTCTTAAAAATAGGTTCTCAAAACCTTTCTTTTAAATAGGCAGTCGACTGGTCTTTATGGCAGTCGACTGCTACACCCCGTTTTGCCTTATTGAATTTCTTCTCCTCTTTGAAATTCAATTATTTTATTTTTCAAAATACAAATAGGGCAGTCGACCGGTTTTGTAACAGAATGTTTTTCGAATAAAAGCAATCGACTATCCCATATAACAGTCGACTGGTTTGAAACAGAATGGTTTCTGGGAGGTTTATCTCGGTTTTCGAAAATATCCGCTTTGGTTGTCTCTAGGCAATCAGCTGCTACTTAAAGCAGTCGGCTGCTCCTAGCCTAATTGGTACTAGGAGTATGACCCAAATTGTCCCTTTTCCTGCACTTAAAACCGCATTTGTTTCTCTCCAAATACACTTCAAATATATTTAAAACATGCAGACATAGCCTCCCTACGTCCGTTACATAAATTCCTTACCTTGATTAGCAATTAATCCACAAGCTTGGTGGAATCAACCCTTGTCCTTTTTCACTTCTTCAAGCTGCAAACATCATGACAATTAAACCTTAACAAACCTATTCTACCAACTCCATACAACTCCAAACCATCAATAAACTCAACTAAAACTATTTCTTCTCTTACCTTTGCTATTCACCAACTTTCAAGATTTCTAGATCTCCTTACTCACTTGGATCTAGCCTTTCATATTAAAGGCATAGCTTAAGCTATTGATAAGGATCGTTTTTCGTTTAAGGAACTTAACGAATCGATGGCTTGAGATAGTGGTTTGTCAAGGTGAGAAACTTGGATACTTAGAGGAAAAATGGAAGCAACGAGAGGGAGAAGGGCTGGAAGGGTGATGCTGCCGTGTGGGATAAGATGATGATGAGTCATTAGGCTTCATTTAATGCATTAAATGCATTCTAATCCCATTCATCTTAGCCATGCCATTGACCTTTTGACCTCTTGACCCTTTGACCCATTAAATCCTCTTCTTCTCTTCATTATCTCAGCCACATACTTCATTTAATTGCATATATTTTCTTGATATTTATTCTTTTCTCAAACTCTAATATTCCCACAATATCAGGATTTATTTCTTGACTATTTGACCATCAATTTCATTTATTCCATTTATATCCCATACATCATTTATAAATATCAGAAATTCGCATTTATTCCATTAATCCAAGTTGGAAAACTGTACAAGTATGGGAAAATTACAAAAATTTAGGGATTTCACAATATTTTGACCCAATAACTTAATTAAAACACTTTATATTAAGTTTTCTTTATTAAACACATTTAATTAAGATTAATTATAATTCTATCAAATAAGCTCCATGAAAAATTCCGAATTTCCCTAACAACTCAATTTAATTTAATCCATTGGCTACTATTATGTCTGTGACCTTTTAGGTTTCAACATGTTGGCAATGAATTAAATAACTATTCAATTCATGGATCAATATAAGTATCCAACAATGCATCATATCCGCCAAAATGTTTGAAAGTCAAAGTGTTTTGACTTAACCTATTTAGTTTACATTATATCTTTATCATACTGTCTCAGAAATAGGTAAAGTTTGGTGCAATGACTTAACTTCTCAAATTGCCTTGGCAAAGGACTTAGGAATTAATACAAGCAAGGATGACTGAGACATTGTGGCTTAAGTCACTCGGGGTGATAAACTTTCATCTTGACTACTCATCATCTTCATATACTTCATGGCACATCCAAAACCACCTTTTTATGGCATTTGGTACCCAAACCCATAAAGGTGAAATCAAAATATGATAATTTACATAAGATGATTTGACATCTCAAGTCAAAGAACTAATTACACTATTGACACATGAGAGCGTATTTCATAAACACTCGAGTGGCACTACCAAATGGAGCTCTAATAGCGAGTCATGTTCAATGGACTTATTCTCTAATAAGCACCCACATGTAAAGAGGCTTAGCATATGCCAGTCTTTGAGCACTATCAATGCCTTATCTTAATAGTACAATGACCAATAACAATTTTAAAGAATAATGCTTTTATGCATAGGAATCTTATAATTATAACCCTTTACAATTCCCTTGCAAGGCTATTATGTTTAAAGATATTTATCTACATAAGTACAATAATCACAACCATTCAAATAACTTATGGATATAGAAATACATTAATATTATTATTTAAAATAAACATTAATAGTGTTGACATGAAATAACAAAATAGTATCAATCACAACTAAATCTCGATTGGGTTGAAAGGCTTATACTGACTCTATTAGGGGTTGGTTAAGAAAGTTTAGGATACAAAAGTTACTGGTTCTCCTTTGTTAAAGCTTCTTAAACTTGAACTAGGAAACTCATTAGGGTCTCTATTTGCTATATATCTAATCAAGTCCATGAGAAAAGCTTGAAGCTACAAGGGGTGCAAGTCTCCATCTTAAATGAAATGCAACATTTTAATTTGTTGAATGGGGAGAAATTTAATTAATAGAATACAGAACTTTGTCTTTAGAAGAGGAATCTTTCTATAAGCAGAAGTTAAGGATTCAATGGCTCAAGTTAGATGAAAAAATACAAGTTATTTTCAAAAAAGTAACAGTTGTAAGAAAAGCTTCCAACACTATTAAAGTTTTGCATGATGCACAAGGGTTGATGCTATCTTTTAAGGATATTAAGCATGAAGCTATGTAGTTTTATAAACTTTATTTAGGAACAACAAATGGTGCAGTAATCGATAGTTTAGTTGAGAAGTTGTAGAAGATTTTTAACAAAAGTATATCAGCCTAACAACAAGAACTATTGGCAATTGAATAAACAGTATCACAAGCTTCAAGTGATCCTGGCCGTCAAATGAAAATGAAACGAGAAACTTATTGGTAGACCCGAGCTGTACTTTGCTTCCTTGATTCTACTTTTTACGTGTATCCATGATTGAGATTTCCTTTTTTTCAGATTAGGACTTAGAGTGACAAAAAAAAAAACATTAAGAGATTAGAGGGTATTTTAGCAAGTAAAAATAAAAAGAGAGGATAATTTGATAATTAGCAAAATGTGAATAAAAGTATAATCAAAATATATTAAATTTAAATGAAGGGTATTTTACTCTTTATGCACTCTATTCCTATCTTATTCTTAAACCAAACCAAAAAAAAAAACTAATAATTATTATTTCATACCACTAACCAAATAATATAATACATATTTCACATATACTTTTTTTTATTCTCACAAAATACATTTTTTATTTCTCATTTTGTAATACCCGACCTATCTTAAAAGGCCCAAAAGGCCAATTGTATAAGGAATGAATAAATGGGATGGGACTCAAGTCCCTTAGTTTCATAAGTTTAGGGTTAACAAATAACAAAAGAAAAGAGGAGTATCGTGAAGCCCTTGGAGCGTTGAGAAAAAATATATATATTGAAGTAGCTATTCACTGCCAAAGCCAAAGAAAAACAAAATGAAAGGGAAAGAAACAAAAGAGTTGCGTGAGTGCTTCCTCTAGAAGCCGAAAGAAATGTAAGTTGAATTGAAAAATAAAAAAAATTCAAAAGAAGAGTATATAGGCGTTATAGCGGCACCGTAAAGAAAGAAAGAAAAGATTGAAGCTTGGCTGCTATAGTACCAAGTTTAACGACAAAAAAATATTAGAAGGGATGTTTGGTTGTTGTTAGTATGAATGCAAGAAGATCAAAGTAAGTAAAAATTTCTCTTTAATTTTTATGGTTACATTATATGATTAAGGATTGAGTTTTGAGGAAAAATTTGACATCAAAGTTTTTGAAAAAATTTGTATTTTAAAGAAAGTGTAGATATTTTTAGCTTTCGTCAAATAATGTAACTCACACCAAGTTCATAGTTTATCGAGATATAGTTATTTAGTGAATACAATATAAATTATTAGCTTCTATCAGATAGTTTATTTTTCTAATATTAAATATTTTTAAATAATAGGCTTCGAGAGATCTTAAGGCTTTATTTTGGTTTCAATTTAGCGAGTTCAAGTAAGTGACTCGATATCCCTTCGATGTTTTAACACCTTTAAAATAAACCTTAATATGAGTTATGTTTCGTATATTATGTACAAAAATACTTTTTGTCCTATGGATTTTAAATGTGGGATAAGCATACAAAGTATATATAATTCTTTAAATTGGCTTTGAATGTGATCTTGTTCAATTACAGAAACATGATTTAACTGCTTTGCTCTTTGAATTTTGTAACAATGTATCTATATATAATTTGTTTCAGGAAAATGAAATTTGTTTTGAATGATGGATGAAATTCATTTTGTATGAAATATGTTATGAGATTTATAACACTGCTTTGTATATTGGGTAATCTAAAATCACGTTTTGTTTTGTCTCTTAGTATAGTTATGCTCTGATCCTGCCAATGGGGGTTAAATGTTGGCCATGTCTACATTTATTCTGTTAAAAGAAACTAGTTTCTACCCGAACCATCGGTTAAGAATAGTGGCTTTCTGTTCTGTTTTGTGCAACTATTAGTTGCTTTTGATATCTCTGACCTAAGCTAAGGGGTTAATTGTAGTTTTTGTTTTGATTCTGACCTGTGCCACAAGGGTTAAGTGTGGTCATAGCATGTTACAGGAGACCTAAAAATTATGATTTGTGAAACTTTTTTCAGTTTTGGTGTTTGTGGAGTTTTGTATTTGTTTGAAACCTGAGTCTATGAATTTGAATAAATTACATAATTAAATATAAGATTACCCAATGTTGATTTTGAATCTTTATATTGATATTTTGGCCTAATGTTTTATGGCATGCTTAATCAAACTGTTGGGATATCGGTTACTTACTGAGTAGTTGTACTCACCTCTTTTCTTACCATCTTACAGGTTTAGATGTTGATAATGTCCACGAGAATGTTAGATAGTGAAGAGTTTAGGATATGTCTCAAAACTTTCATGTATATGATTAGATTGAGATTTAATAACGTTCCAATTTTTTTTATGGGCGTTAAGCAATAAGTTAAAATTTTGTAAACTTCTTTTGATCATTGATGGTATATTTCAATTTAGATAATTGAAAGATTAAATTTTAGTATAATAAATGCCTTGCATGTCTGTGAGATTATTTCTTACAGATGTGTGGCGTTTTTTATGTCCTAGGTTCAGGGTGTGTCAGATTATGTGATATCAGAGCTAAGGTTTATCGATATTGGATTCATATAATTGTGCATTATAAAATAATTAGACGCATTATTTGATTGAGAATAGGGTAGAACACTTAAGGTTTGGGACATTTACACTATCTTAATTTTTTTTATTAGAATAATTTGAATTTTGAAATAATCAGTATGCCTTCTCCTCATAGAGCTTAGGTTATGATTTTTTGTCTGTAGAGACTTATTATGAGTATGAATTAATCATTGAGGAAATTTTTTATTCTGTGAAGACATTTTGTAAGCTTAGAGTATGATATTTTGATTATATGGTTATTCGTAGAATTTGAGCTTAAATAGGTTGTGGAATTTCAGAATATTTTATTTCTGAATCTTACTTGAATAATACAACTTCTAAGGATTATATATACAGCTACTGTTAAGCAGTAAAATAGGAAACTAAATCAGTCTAAATCTAATCCCCATAATTGAGGAATTGTCTAACCTTAATTCTAGGGATATAGATATTTACACATCTAATATAGTTAACTTTTCCACACTCAAGCTGGCTTGAAGATATCTTCCATGGCAAGCTTGCTCACTAGATTTTCAAACTGCTTCCTGTGCAATCCCTTTGTAAAAACATCAGCAACTTGGTCACTTGTTGGTATATATGGCATGCAAATTATTCCATTGTCAAGCTTCTCTTTGATAAAATGCTTATCTACTTCTACATGCTTCGTTCTATCATGGAGCACTGGATTGTGAGAAATAGAGATTGCAGCTTTATTATCACAATAGAGCTTTATCGGTGAGGGATTAGAAACCTTCAAGTCTTCAAGTAGTCTTTTAATCCACATTACCTCACAAATCCCATGGGCTATTGAACGAAACTCAGCCTCGGCACTACTTCTGGCTACTACATTCTGTTTCTTGCTTCTCCAAGTGACAAGGTTTCCTCCCACAAATGTGCAATAGCCTGAAGTTGACCTCCTATCTGTAATGCTTCCTGCCCAATCTGCGTCGGTATAGGCTTCTACTTGTAGGTGTCCATGGTTTTTGAAGAGCAATCCCTTTCCAGGCGTTCCCTTTAGGTACCTTAGGATTCTGTAGGCAGCTTCAAAGTGTTCTTAGCTGGGTGAATGCATAAACTGACTTACCACACTTACTGCAAAAGCTATATCAGGTCGTGTATGTGCTAAATAGATGAGTCTACCCACAAGTCTTTGGTATTTCTCTCTATCCACTACATCTTTGGTTTCAGCAGGCTGAAGTTTCAAGTTGGGCTCTATTGGGGTTTCAGCTATCTTGCAACCAAGCATTCCTGTCTCACTAAGAAAGTCTAGGACATACTTACGTTGGCTAACAAAGATACCCTCCTTTGATCTTGCAAATTCCATGCCAAGGAAGTACTTTAAGGTTCCCAAATCCTTTATCTCAAAGTCATGTGCAAGCCTTCTCTTACGTTCTTCAATTTCTGCACTATCATCACCAGTTATTATTATATCATCCACAAACACAATTAAAATAGCTAGTTTACCATTTCTAGAGTGCTTGAAGAACATTGTGTGGTCAGCTTGACTCTGAATATAACCATAGCTCTTCACTACATTTCCAAACCTTTCAAACCATGCTCTTGGTGATTGTTTAAGACCATACAAGGATTTTTTCAATTTGCACACCTTGTTGGTTTCGAGGTTTTTCTCAAATCCAGGTGGGAGGTCCATAAACACTTCTTCCTCTAAATCTCCATTAAGAAAGGCATTTTTTACATCAAGTTGCTGTAGAGACCAATTGAAATTAACTGCTAAAGAGAGAAGTACCCGGATTGAGTTTATTTTCGCAACTGGAGCGAAGGTCTCTTGGTAGTCAATGCCATAAGTTTGAGTGAACCCCTTGGCAACAAGTCTTGCCTTGTACCTCTCTATGCTCCCATCTGCCTTACACTTCACAGTGAAGACCCATTTACATCCTACAGTCGTCTTGCCTCTTGGTAGCTCCACAATCTCCCAAGTCCCATTCTTTTCAAGAGCGTCCATCTCTTCCTTCACCGCTAACTTCCAATCCGGGTCACCTAGGGCATCCTGAATAGATCTTGGTACATGCAAGTTAGAAATATTTGAAAGGAATGCTTTGTGGTTATTGGACAACTTTTGATACGACAAATATTTTGCAATAGGGTGATTGGTACATGATCTTACTCCTTTTCTGTTAGCAATTGGGACATCTAGATCAGAAAAATCAATATTTGGAGACTCAAGGGAAGAAACTAAAGGAGCAATTTTAGGATTAACCTGAGTTTGAGGAGGAGGACCATCCCTCAGAGATTCCGGCTGAACAGGTGCTAGAGAAATAATTGGATCAGTAATATTTTTATGAGATTTTCTCCTGGTATAAACCTGAAGCTCAATATTTGGATTATGTGAATCCGTTTGAAGTAATTCTCCCCCTGTTTCAGATTCTTCAATACTTGGCACCTGTTGATTAAGAGAGTCTTTGTTTTCATTATTTTTAACGTCCATTTCCTTAAATTGTTTAATAGACTGAATTGGTGACTCAATGAGGCTTGGTAGTGGTGTAGAGAATTTCCAAAAATTATCTTCTTCTTCTTTATTCTCCCCCTGAAGAAGATTTTTGCTGAAATAGGGTTGATTTTCTAGAAAAGTGACATCCATAGTTATGTGAATTTTCTTTGTCAAAGGATTAAAACACTTATACCCGTTTTTATTTGGAGCATAGCCAATGAAAACACATTTTTCAGCTTTAGGATCCAATTTGGATCGAAAAATTTGGGGAATATAAACAAAGCAAGTGCATCCAAAAATTTTTAAAGGTAACTCAGAGTATAAACGAAATGTTGGGAAGTATTTTTTGAGAGTATTCAAAGGTGTTTCAAAATGTAAGACACGAGTTGGCATCCTATTGATTAAGTAAGATGCAGTCAACACAGCATCTCCCCAGAGGTATTTTGGAATGTTCATAGAAAACATGATAGCTCTAGCTACCTCAAGTAAATGCCTATTTTTCCTTTCAGCTATTCCATTTTGCTGGGGTGTGTCTCGACATGTAGATTGGTGTAAAATACCTTTTTCTTTTAAAAAATTTCCCAAACATTCATTAAAGTACTCAGTTCCATTATCTGTTCGAAGGATGCAAATTTTTGTTTTGAATTGGGTTTCAATCATGCAATAAAAATCTTTGAAAAGTTTTTCTACATCAGATTTTTTGCTTAGTAAGTAAACCCAACACAATCTAGTGTGATCATCGATAAAAGTTATGAACCACCTTTTTCCAGACAAGGTGGTAACCTTTGAAGGTCCCCAAACATCAGTATGAAACAAGTAAAATGGTTTTGATGGACTATAAGGTTTTGAAATATATTTAACTCGATGATCTTTAGATAAAAGACAACTTTCGCATTGAAAATTAGAGCAATCCACTCCTTTAAACAAATTAGGAAATAAATGTTTTAAATAAGGGAAACTAGGATGTCCTAACCTAAGATGCCATTGCATTATTTTATCAAAAACAGAATTTGAACTAGTACTACTAAGCCCTTGAGCTTTTTTATTACCTAGGAAATCCTCACTGAAATAGTAGAGCCCATTTATTTCTCTAGCACTGCCAATCATCTTCCCTGAGTTTTGGTCCTGAAATTGACAAAGAGAGTTAAAAAAGATAACACGACAGTTGGAATCCTTTGAAAGTTTACTGACAGATAAAAGATTACAAGCAAGTTTTGGAACATGAAGTACAGATTTAAGATCAATACTTTCAGAAAGTTTAATAGAACCCTTGCCTGCAATAGGTGAAAAACTACCATCTGCTATTCTTATTTTTTCATTACCAGAACAGGGAGTGTATGAACTAAATAGATTCGACAGGTTAGTCATATGATCAGATGCTCCTGAATCAATGATCCATGGAGCAGAATTAAAGACACTGGATAGGGCTAATGGATTTCTACCTGAATGAGCCAATGAACTATTAGATGTACCAGATGTCGGATTGGACTTTAGTAGTTTCAGGAGTTGTTCGAACTGCTCTTTGCTGAAGGAACCCATATTTGCTTCATTGGCAGAGGGTTGTGACAGCTTCTGCTTCGGCTTCCAATTTGTTGGTTTTCCATGGATATGCCAACAAGTTTCTCGAGTATGGCGTGGTTTGTTGCAATGGTCACACCACACTCGAGGCTTGTCATCAATCTTACGCAAATCAGGGACATTTTGTCCACCAACATTAGCTTCTGCAGTGACCAATGCAGAGTTCTTGATCAAACTACTGGTACGAGGAGTAGAATTTACAACTGAAGTAGAACTTGACATGGTGGTAAAAAACAGCAGCGGCTCTTGGAAAAATATGGTGATTTAGGGTTTGGCAAGAAAGAAAAGTTCTTGATGAGAAAGTGGCTATGAAGGCCTAAGGTAAAAAAAAATCAGCAATGAAGGCTGAAGAAGAAACTGTAGAAAAATCAGCAATGAAGGCTGAAAAAGTGATTGATTTCCAAGAAAAAACCTAAAGCTCTTGATACCATGTGGAATTTCAGAATATTTTATTTCTGAATCTTACTTGAATAATACAACTTCTAAGGATTATATATACAGCTACTGTTAAGCAGTAAAATAGGAAACTAAATCAGTCTAAATCTAATCCCCATAATTGAGGAATTGTCTAACCTTAATTCTAGGGATATAGATATTTACACATCTAATATAGTTGACTTTTCCACATAGGTTTTGTATTTTTTTTACTGTGAATGTCAAGGCTCAGCCCGTTTATCCGCCATCGGCTGGCATCCCTTATGCGCCCTCACCCCAGGTTTGTGTTAGCTTTAAATTGACATATATATATTTTGAAATGACAAAAACTTAAGTAAGCTTTTATGTTTTGATTCATATTGTAAATTTGCTTTGCCACGCATGATTTTCTCAATACATTTTAAGTGCTCATATCAAACATTAAGACCATGATTTAATGATATATTCTTATTGGTCTTAATACTTTATAAAATGGTTTTGAATATTTTCATTAAGTAATGTTTTCAAGAACATATTTAGAAAATTACTTAATGAGTTTTTTGGACTATGTTTTTCAATTTAGAAAGTCAAGAAAAACTCCCACAAAACTCTAAAATGTTTTAGGTTGAAATAAAATCAAAGGCTATATCATTTCTAACCCAAAATGCAGGAAAAATCACCCTCTGGAAGCATGGGATCAATCCCCTAAGGGAAGGGATTGATCCCCTAGTGGCAGTAAGGCTTTTCAGAAGCAAAAAGGCGTCTCAAGCCCAGACCAAGCAATCTAGAAGCTTGGGATCGATCCCCTATGGAAAGGGATCGATCCCTTTACACGAAAATGGGCTGTAACGGCTAGTTTTGTGAGATACAACGGTAATATTCAATTTTGGCTCCAACCAACGTCCACAAACCATCCAAGGGACTATAAATAGAGGCTTAGAAGCTGAAGCAATGAAGAGGAAGAGCTCAGCACATTCAATCTTCATTTTCCTCCTATTCAAAGCCTCAACAACTTCTCAAGTGCTATACATTCTTCATTTTCTATCAATCTCATATTCCTTGTATAACATAGCACAAATATTGTATAGGCTTTTCTTTGTGCTTAATCTCTGTAATCATTTGCCTACCTAAAGGCCTTCTTTGGTTACACCCATTGTAAACACAAACACACATTGTAAAGGGGAGGTTTCTCTTTAGCCTTAGAAAAAGAGCGAGGTTTCTCTTTAGCCTTAGAAAAAGAGAGGAAAAAGAGAAAGGTTTCTCTTGAGCCTAGAAAAAGAGAGAGGTTTCTCTTGAGCCTTAAAAAAGAGGGATTGTAAAGACAAATTCAAGATAGTGAATTTGGGGAAAATACTTGGGAGCGTCTCAAGGTAGAAGACGTAGGCAAAGTTGCCGAACCTCTATAAATCGCTTGCGTACATTTTTCCTTCCTTTCTCTTTTTATTTACTTGCAATTATATTTGTATTTATTGTATTGAATTTGGATTTCATGCTTGCATAGCCTAGAGAACTTAGAAAACATTAATATAAGCTAGTGAATTTAGAGGAATTGAAAAACGATCTTAAGGTTAGTTAAAAACCGATTCACCCCCTCTCGATATAGCCTATAAAGCCAACAGTTTGCCTTGACCTATGAGGTAGGTAGTCACCCACTCACTCAATGTATTGTCCGCTTGTCGGTCGCCACCCTCATAGCTTTGTCCCAAGGTGCCTGGAGTATCTCCCAGGACATTTAACAACTTGAGCGCGTTCCGCATGTTTCGAACCCTTAACCACTTGGGATTGTTGAAATACAATCCCAAGTGGTTAAGGGTTCGAAACATGCGAAACACGCTCAAGGTGTTAAATGTCCTAGGAGGTACTCCAAGTATGTCACATCCCAAAATGTACAGTATTTAACACTTTATAACACTACACATGACGGTTGGACTGTCTACGATGTCTTTATCATCCACTTATTGAAAACAGTAACTATGATTATATAGAATTTAATTTAGTAGTCGATGAAAATATTTACTGTAATATACATATACAATTTGTACCATGTTCTACATCCCCGGTACAAGAACTATACAATGTAGTACTGTACAAATATGTTCGAAAACATATAAAAGAAATAATACCTCCAGGATCCACTAAAAGCTGCCTCGGGGTCAACTACCACACAGCCGAATTCTATGGAATGGAATCACTGAAGATAGTCTGTAGAGTGAGAAAATAAAGGGGTGAGCTAACGCGCTCAGTAAGAGAATTGTATGTAAAACTGATACTATAAAATCTATATGCTAAAAACATTTGCATCCTAATAGCTTACTAACTCAAAACAGGATAGATACTATAGTCGGCTAGGAATACCGGATAGAGTATGGAAGGTATTTTAGAATATCGTATGTGTCCTGGCTCCTAGAAGTGACTATAGGTAGGGATGAAAAACGGGCGGGCCGGGGCGGGTGCGGGCCGGGCCGTACGGATACGGGCCAAAACGGGCCAAGCCCGTTTAGGCCCGTTTTTAAACGGGCCTATTTTTACATGCCCGGTCCGTTTTTAATGCGGACCGGGCTGGCCCGCGGGCCATATAATTTTTAAATAAAAAATAATAAAAATAAAATAAAATAAAATTTTAAAAATCATTAAAATTCATATACAAATACAATTTAAATACAATTACAATTCACTTACAATATTTTAAAATAAATAATTGCAATCTTAAAAAAAAAAACATAAATTTCTATTAAACATTAAAATCTTCCAACATCTTATTTTCATTATTATATGTGTATATACATATAAAATGTCATGGTTTGAATTCAAAATAAAATTACATGAATTCATTTTTTTGCTAGAATACAATAAAATCATATCATGTATTTATTATTTTGTAAGAAATAAAAATACATTAATAATATAATTAAAAAACAAATTATATTTAAAAAAATGAAAAAAAAGGCCTAAAATGGGGCCGGCCCGCGGGCTTATGAATCGGCCCGCGCGGATCGTCGACCCGCGCGGGCCAACCCGTTTAGGCCCGTTTTTAAACGGGCCTAAAAAATTGAAACCGGCCCTTTAAAAGCCCGCGGGCTTAACGGATAAGCCCGCGGGCTTCGGCCCGTTTTACACCCATAACTATAGGGAGTAATCGTTTTCTCTTGATATTCAAATCCAAGTAAAACATTAAATGTTCACATGATAAAACATTTAAGTAAATAAATAAGGAATTAATATTCCTTTCAACAAAATATTCACTTTCACACTTGTAAAACACCGTATAATATTTAGTTCAACATGTAGTATATCAAAAGCTTAGTGGCTGCAATTAATTTAGTACCAACTAAAGGTTTAGTGAAAGATACAATCGTCATTACAATATCATGGAGACCAGGCAACACTCTAAATATTTCATGCTATAATATCATCCCAAATAGGGGAAACACATGAGATCTATGGCCATAGTCTAGGAGGTCCACAGTGTGCACTGATCAAGTGCCCATCGGAGACGCTGACAATAGGATCAGTATCTATCAGCAATAACACGTGACACGTGAGCATGATACGGGGCCTAACAGTCTCAAAACAATAAACACATGATATAAACACCATTTATGAAATCAATTCCACTGAATATATTTTCAATCAATCTATAAATATTTAAAATGAAAATATATTCATTTTATGAATAAAAATTCATAAAATATTCATACTGTAACAATCATTCTAGAAAATGTTCTAGATATTCATAAAACAATATAAGGCACATGCTGGCATTCTCACATAAATAAAATTCCTTATCAGGAATATTTAAATATAGTTTTTCTGTAAACTATAAAATTATGCAATTTAATGAATTTCATGGAAATTTCTCAAAATTCCACTTATTTCCACTTTAGAAAATACTAGAAATATTTTCTAAATATTTCTATAATTTTCGGCAAAATGATGGCTATTTTTAACCTAGCCTTCCTGTACAGAAATTACAATTTATAATTTCAACAGCAGCCACAATTTCACCAAATTTCACCACTTTCAAAGGCAATTTATATCCAAATTATTTTATAAAAATAGTGTTAACCCAACTATGCATTTACAATATCCCTACGATTCACACACGCATCCCTTATCTGTCTGATGAAATCTAGTCGCCCGATAGCACCACATACAATTCACCACTCCCAAGCTGCAATAAAATTCACCCAAGACCATTATTCACCATAATTAAAATTTTAATAATTTTTCTTGCATTAAATTTTACCATATTTTCAGTAGAAAATATTAAACCGGTATAATTCGCACCGGTGCTAAAACCTAACTTCGTCAATTTAGCTCCGAATCGAAATCCGACTTCACCATCAGTCTTCTTATAATTTCTATAGTCTCTTAACACCCTAACATCATGATTTGAAGCATTAAACCCCACCCATTCCATCATGGCCGAAATGGCTTCTTGCCATTTTTGGTGTTTTTTCCAAAATTTAACTAATATATACTTTGTTTAATTAAGCTTAATCATCATCCTAATCCTATTTTTAAACATCAAACCATAGCAATTCATAAAGATCTCCTCATGGCCGAACACCCCTCTTAATGGTTGAGTATGATTTAGCTAGATTCAACCTAAACTAATACCATAAACAAGCTTAGGAAGCTTAGTTATCCCAAAATCAACCATTAAAATTCAAGGAATATAAAAGCATGAAAATGGGTTACCTTGACCAAAATTTCCTCTTCAATTTTCTCTTGATTTAGTCACTTAATCAAAGGGCTATTGGTATATTTAGAGAGAGGAAGATGAGTAGAGCAATTTTTGTAGAAATAGCTTAGTGAAAATAAGGTGTTTTTGGTGAGTTTTTGAAAGCTTTTGTTTTCTTTTCTTTTAGTCTCCCATGGGGTCACGAGAATGAGAGGAAGAAGAAGCTGCAACAATGCCGGCAGCAGCTGGAAATATATAAAAATATTTGGACATATTTTATAAATGTTAAAAATAACAAAAATGCCATTAATGATAGGTTTTTCGGTCTTTTTCTTCCGGAATTTTTATAACTAGGTAGTTGAACTCCAAAATTTTATTTTCCATCACCAAAAATTCATATTAAGTGTATTTTGATAAATGGTGGTGGTTTGGCTCGGGTTTAACCTTTTCGAGAAGGTGAAATTACAAGAATACCCTTACAGGGTAAATCGCGTAGAATTTTAATTTGACTACCGATTCGGTTTATCTATTTACATAACCCCGGGCTTATTTTCATGTAGAATATCATTCTTTAATCACAAGATTAAATTCCCATTTATTTTTACCTCAATTTACGGAAATGCCACCAGGCTATGTACTTAAACGTCATTTCCTAATTTGTTTTCGTACTCTTCAAAAATAATCTAAATGAAGAAGTTTAGACTTAAAATTCATACCGTATATTTATTAGACCCTCTGTGTATTATCTATCCGGTCTCACGTCCATCCAGGCACTGTACAACCTGTGGGGTCCACCACACTGTACTGGCTTGTATCTGCAAAATTCACATGAATTGAACAGTATGAGTGTCCTTACATGTGAAACAGTATCTGAATACACGGTTCTCACAAAGCACATTGGGCCAAAGCTGTGAGGGTGGCGACTGCCCAAAGCGGACAATAAGTTGAGTGAGTGGGCGACCACCTTACCTCATAGGTCAAGGCAAACCTGAGGCGAGAGCGCCTAGGGGATGCCAGCCAACGATGGATAAACGGGCTAGGCCTTGATAGTGAATCAAGTGACTTGGCTTTGTGAATCTTAGAGATTTTGTTTGTTGTATACTTAGACATCGACTTTAGAATTTATTATAAAGATAAAGTTTGGCAAAGTTAATTAAGAGTAGTGACAAGTTCGAAGTGATTGATTTTTAGTAAATTTTGATATGATATTTATCTTAAGCTTGTGTTAATTATATAAAAGGGATTTTGTTCTTTGGAGATATTCAGAATAGAGGTTTGCTTCTTGATTTTTAAGAAATTTGTTTTGACTTTTCTTCTCATCTTTGACAAACTTAGGATATGATCATAATGGTACTTGGTGTTAAAGTACAAAATATCAAGTAATGAGAAAGCATGTTTGTAAAAAAGTGACTTTGTTGAAAGTTTGAAAAGTAAAATATTTTAAGCTCAACAATTATTGAGGAAAATGATCATGATCTTTGTAAAACTTATGAATTTCGAATTAGATATTAAGTAAATATGTGAAGGTTTTAGAGTTTTGTGCTGGACATTTAGTGAATCTTTGTCACATATCTAATTATATTTTACTATGATTAATGATGAAATATTGGAGTTAACGAGAAATGATACAAGAAAATTTGAGGTGCTTTTGGTAAATATATATGTAAACTTTCCTAATGGTTCTACTAGCATTTGTGTGGTCGTTTCGTATTATAATGTATATAAGGATTTCGATTAATTTGGTAAGGGATTGGTTTGAATAATTATCTAAGTTTAATGATAAGAATTGTTATTTCGAATAATTACTAAAATTTGATCATTAAATGTCTATTTCAAAGTGTGATAAGTTATTAATGGTCAATGTGAGTAAATTGATCTTATAATTTTGATTGAGGTAAAATATGAGTTCATTTAAATGGTGTTAACATATAATATCACTCATTATAGTATAAGATAACTTTTATTCTTTTCTTGAAAGTTTATATTGTGATCTATGGGTATAAAGTGACTACTTAAGAGCATGAACAAATTCAGGATCCTTCTATAATTTTGATTGTGACCTTTAAATTATGCGGCAATTTTTAAAAGTGTTTGAGCTTAAATTATGATATGTAGACCTGTCAATGTTTCAACTTTTCTAAATCTACATCACTTGAAGTTCTTAGTTCGATTGATATTTAGACATTAGCTTTAGAATTTTGATGAGAAACATTAATGAATTGACTATTGCTATGTGTTTTGATAATGAATTTACATTAGACTTGAGTTATTATAAACTTTGATTTGGATATTTGGAGACCCTATACAATTGAGATTAGGTTTTTGGTTTTAGTGAAAATTTTGAGATTTTGCTCATGGATCTTTAATGAAAGTTGATCATGATCTTTATTGTACTTATTCGAAATTGAAGCATGAAGTAATAAAGTTGTCATAAGAATATGTCTATAAATAAAGTTACTTTGGCGAGATTTATATAAGCTGAATTCTAAGCTTAAAAGTTAGTATATGAATGATTTTGATCTTTGAGGTGTTGTGAATTGAAGTTAGATTCGTGATATATAAAGATTTTGGAGATTTGAGTAGATATTCAGTGAACTTTTGATCCAATCTTAAATTATATTTCTTTGAGATTAAAGTACGAAGAGTGGTTGTTGAAAAGAAACTATATCTAAAATTTTATGGTACTTATTGATATTAGGTTGTGAATTATTGCTTAATGGATGTTTTTCTCATATTATACTTATAGTCAATCGAAATTATGGTACAAATAAAGATTCAATAAAGTTGGTGTGGTTTGCGCTTCAGTGAGTAATATCTAACATGATGGTAAGAATGATCGTTTAGGTGTTTTGGAAATACGATTATGATATTAAAGTTCAAAATTTGTCTTAATGGATTTTGACTTCAATATCGTAATGATGGTAAATAACATAGGTATAAATGAGGACATTCTACCATTTTGGCGTATTTGATGGTATTGGAAAGAAATTTACTTAATGATATGAGCTGAAATGTTATGCAATTAGTTTAAAGTGAGGTCATTATATGGTATTTGGATTGCAAAAGAAAGAAATTTATCAATAGCTATTGCGATTAGATTACGACTATAATTTTGATTGAGATAGAATGTGAGTTTTGTTTGGGTATTGTTAATGGTAAATATTGCTTATTATGGTATAAGACACAAGTGTAATTGTTGTATGAAAATTAAGATTGCTAATGTTTAAAAGATTATTAAAGTAGAATCTGAAGGAATATTTTGAGTTACAAGAATTTATTTTGCTAAGAATAAATTGTTTTGCATTAAGTATAGAGGATGATTCTTATTGTGAAAATTGAGGTTAAATGTTGATGATAGCTTAGTATATTTGTATCTCATGTATTGATTCAATTTTAGAGGAATTTGAGCAAAAAAAAAAATCTAAGATTGATGACATGAATTGGTGTTCCATTAAATTGTTGAAGTTGATGATTTTATTTTTATTTCAGAGTGCTATACATTTGAAATGGTTAATGTGATTGTTGCTGATTATGGTTTTTAAGGAAGTATTAATATGAGAATTCTTGACTAATGTTTATAGCAAATTATCATTTATCATGTGCAACGTGTTGTAATTTTGTATATAAAGGATATGAACTAAGGTTATGTTTGTAGCAATGTCAGAATGGGTAGGCTCGCGCTGGCCCAACGGGCCAAGAAAAAAAGGCCTTTTGGTTAAATGGGCCTAAAAGTGCAAGCCCATATCCGGCCCTAAGGGCTAACGGGCTTAAATGGGTTGGCTCGTATAAGAAATTAAAAAAAAAAATTTTATATTAAAATCCCATTTTTAGTAAATAAACAAAATAAAATTTGAAATAAATATTAAACAAACATCAAATAAATCCACATCGAATCCATCAAGTCTTCAACATCATTTGAACAGTACATATTAATAGTTTAACAAGCATAATATAAATCGTTTTAACAAACTTAGATACTGAAAAATATGTCTCAACAATATTAAAAATAAAAAACATGATAAATAGATCTATGTCCATCCATCTCCCCTATAGTGTCAATCACATTCAATCAATTCTTTTTCAACTTTGCCATTTACAAATATAAATAAAGAAAAATATAAGAACTCACAAGAATTAAACTTATGAATTGATTAAAAATTGTCAACTAATTAATAACATTACTTTCAAAACCAAGAATCCAATTTCAGATGCAAATGAAAGTTTTCACATTCCATGATTTAGAGAACTTCAATATTTGTTTAAAACACAAGAACCAATACTAAAAAAACTCTCTAATGCTATTGTTGTTATTGGAATGCTCAAGATATCACAAGTTATACTTGCAAGCTTTGGAAATCTTGGCTTATGATCTTTCTACCATTGCAGCACATTTAAATTTTCAATCATATGACCCATAATCTTTAGCTCTTCCAAATAAAGATCTAATTGAGATTTTGGTTCTTCCACTTGAATAGTTTTAAATCTTTTGAAAGCTTATATCCTTGGACATTTCAAAATAAATTAATTGTCATTACAAAAGAAAATTTAAAATAAAGTATATACTTAAAAAACAAAAATAAACTTACATCACTTAAAGCAAATGTATTCTTCCCCTCCCAACTAGCATGTGTAAGAGGTTGTGAGTCATTAGGTTGGTTTGAAGTAAATTAGTAATACTAAATAGTATTAATTTTATGTATTTTACTTTAATTAAAATGTTAAACATATAAACAATTAAAATAAAAATAAAATTTTAATATAATTAAAAATATTAAAAAATTAAACGGCTCGGCCCATTTAAGCCCGAGTTAAATCCATTTAGGCTCGAGCCTAAATGGGTCGGGCCAAAAAGCCCTCTTTCTTAAATGGGCTACAAAAATGAAATCCAAGCCCTAAATAAATGGACCAGGCCGGCCCAACGAGCCTTGGCCCATTTTGACAGTGCTATATGTTTATCTAAAGGTTGGGATAAGAAGTCGATTAATCTGGAATAAGTATCTTTCAATTACAAAAAGAAATTAAGTACAAAGAATAACTTATAGTATCGTAAGATCGACTAAGGGTGATGGTTTTGTTATTTGGTATTTTGAGTATATATGCATTTTAAAGAATTTAAGAAAACCTACACTTAAGTGATATAATTAGAGTCTTTCATAAATGTACATTTGATATGGATTATACACTTAAAGTTTATTAATGAAATTTTGATAAAGATATTTTCTTATGGTATGTAATTTTGTCTTTGACTTGAAGCTAAGAATAACATACTTGCTTAAGGAAATTTTGGTATATCATGTCATTTGAAGCCTTAAATTTACACAATTATTATAGAGCATTTAATCTGTCAAATTTTAACTGAATTTGGAGTTGTTTTGGATACTACCAGTTTTTTTTGTTCAAATTTGTATAGTACAAAATTATGGATAAAATCTACTGTAATTGTTTGATTGTTATTGTAGAGTTTTTATGATGGCTTAGTGGAGGAGAAAACTTTTGATAGTCATTGTGAAAGCAATTGAAATCAATATGCGATACCTTTGTGGCAAGTAAATTATTGACAATGTTATTGAGATTTAAGGATATACATGGTTATAATTACGTTACTGAATTGAAAACTTTATTGTAACTGATGCCATGGACAAGTGATTTTGTTGGTGCAAAGGATACTGTGAAATACAATTGGCATTTTGTGGCTATACTTAAATGAAATATCAAAGTGCGTAGCGAATGTATGAGTTGAGTTAAATTGAGAATTTTGGGTTATTACTCAATAGCGAGTAATAAATTTTAGATAAAGATCGATTTGTGTAATGACAAGAAAGAGATTATGGATATTGTTATTTAGAATTTTGGGAGTATAGTTAAATTTAGAAGGTGATTGATCTTGATTGCTGAGTTTTGGCTGGCCTATGCATTAACAGTATGGAGAATATAAAATTTGATAATCGAAGCTTGGAGAACTTGTATGTGTAACATCCCGTTACCATATTTTTCACGTATTTCTATACAACTTTATCGGTTGGGCTGTCTGCGATGCCATTAACATTCCATAGTGATAGTGATAAATGTTAAACATTTATTTAAATATGGATTATGAAAATTCTTTTCATTATTCCTTATATCCAACATCCCCTATTGTCTTATTTTACTAAAGTAGTATTGTATACTTATGTCTAAAATGTAAAAGAGAAGAGACTGTACCTTTCATGTTTAACATCCATCTTAGAGCTACTTCTCTAACTCTGTGTCTTTTATCTATGGAGTTAAAACAAAAGGGTGAGCGATTCATACGCTCAATAAAGGAAACATATGCTACTTTATAAAACCAAAACTATATATATCAAACTATTTGTTTTTCCTAAAAACATATCGATAGGAAAATAGTGGTTATAGTAAACAGTACTCTCAATGCACCATTCAAATCGTTTGCTCAACAGTTTATAATATCATGTAATTTAAACAAAAATTAGGATTTAACAAATCCTCTCATTAAACAGAAACCAACAAGTTGAGACTAGGCATCACCCTATGAATAAATCATGCTGTCATCGTTCCCCCTCCCCCTTGCGAGAACGGAATCTACCGCTATTGGGTTGCACCCGTAGGCCATCGCCCCTCACGGCTATCTCTACTAGATCTATGGCCATAATCTATGGGTGGTCCTCGGGTCCACTTGCCAGGTGACCTCGAGACCTGCTGATGACTTGGCGAGTCTATCAGCCTCATAACTCATAATAAAGCATGAAGCTAGGGGCCTAGAGTCTCAAAATCATTTTATATCTCATGAAAACCTTTAAGGAATTATTTCATAATTTCATCGTTTTCTCAAAATGATTTTCTTTCCAAAAAGGTTTTAAAAACAGCCCGCAATCTTACTGAATTCCGTGTGAGAAAGGCACAGGTTAAACTGACTCGCCATGGCTAGTTCGCCCATGGTCAACTCATCCATTTGACAACTCGCCCAAAAGGTTTTACATTTTCCAGTTTCAAAGATATCACAAATAGCTCAATTTTTCGTTAAGAAAATACGAATTGAAACCTGTTCGCCCATGGTCAGCTCACCAGTACGGCTCGCCCATGGCCAACTCGTCAGTGGGGTGAACAAGTGTTCGCCCGCCAACCTTTGTTTTGGAAAACAACAAGTAAAACTGGCTCGCCCTCAGTGGCTCGCCCATGACCAGTTCGCCCAAAGATGGCCCTTCGATGGTCAACTCGCCCGTTTTATCAAAAATGTGGGTATTTTCTTTGGCTCGCCCAAAATATGCTAAAACAGGGGTTCGCCCGCCCAAACAACATAAAAGGGTTCGCCCACCTTGGCTCGCCCGAATTTCTATTTAAAACAGGGTCACTCGCCCAAGATATCATCATAAAAAGGGTTCTTCACCCAAAAATCATAAAAGCTTTGGCTCGCTCGCCCTAACCAGTTCGCCCAACAAACAACATAGGGGTGGGTTATCTTTGTAGCTCGCCCATATCAAACAATTATCAAACAAAATGCATGTCATAAATCAAAGCATTTTCTCAGTATTTTCATACAATTTTAACTCCACAGGACATGCATTCACTTCACACACATCTCCCTTACCTGGTTCAACGAAACCTTGCTTCGCCTTGCTTCCTGCTCGCCAATACCCATTCCCAATTCCCGGCTGCAAAATAATTTATTAAAACTATTAATATTTTCCTTTTTCCATATATTTCCAGTACTTTGGCGAGACTTGAGATAAATCAATTAGCTCGCACAACGGAGCTCTTACTAGCTCGCCCAACCGAGTTCGCCATTCATCAATTGGCTTACACGTGTGAGCTCGCCCAACATTCTCGCCATTCATATATTGTCTAATTAGTGAGGGCTCGCCCACAAATAAACTGCCACGCCACATTGCCTTTAATATGGGAATTCGCCCACAATTCAACTCGCCCAATGCATATGCATTCGAGTTCGCAAACGTGGCCTTCTACTCAGGTGGGCTCCCCTATAACTTAAATTGGCGTTGGGCGACCTCGCCCACTTGAACAACAACCTTGGCGAGTTCTTTATTACCTACTAGCCTCATTGGCGATCACTAACATTCATCATTGACGATCACAATAGTCACCATTCTCATCACTCTTACACCATTTCCATTACTTTCCTTATTCATTCTCGATTATTTTCCCATCATCTTATTACAATTTCAACCCAGTTTCATTTTATTCTTCATCTACTTCAAGATATGAATTTATTCTATTTCTATGATCTAATAAGAATAAATCAAAAACAAGACTATAATCATGCTTCTTATGCTTGAAATCATAGAAATATATCATTCAATCTCAAGAAACCATTAAATCTCACCTTAATCAACTGCACCTCCAGAACAGAACACTTTCTGTCTCATGTTGGCCTTACTTTGCTTATTCCTTTAGCTCATCAACGATGGAGGAAAGGTTTTTGCAAGCTGGTTTACTTGTTTAGCCAACTTAAGGTTGAAATTTAGTAGATCAAGCATGGTGGAAATGGGAGGAAATCAAAACATAAACTTGCAGTTGCATAGCTCTCGTGAAGAAGATGAATTTGGCTAAATCGGTTTTCCATTCAATCTTCATATATATATAACCATGCTTTCCAAATCAAAATCTACCACCTGTCCCTTATCCTGTTTCTTCCATCATTTTCACTTCTTTCATTCCTTTAATGCATGAAGAAAATTACAGCTAAAGGTGGCGTGAAAGTCTCCCTTCCACACGCCTTTTTCTTCTACTATTGACTTTGTTTTATTCCTCAACCAATAAGGATAAGTTCCTTATTGGCTTTAACATCTCCATTAATTGTCTTCAACCGTATGACTTACAAAGTCAATTTTGGCTGCCAAATGGTTTGAATCTATTTTCATTTTGTCCACAAGTGCTGATTCCAGTTCGCCCCTTCATCTTGAAACCTCAGCTCGTTAACTCACTTTCAGTTCGCCAACATTCACAGCTTGCCCGTGCTCATCGCCACTTTGTCTTTATTCTAACTTAAGATTTGGTGATTACTCCTACATTGTTGGCAATCACCAGGTTTGATCTACTCGCCCACTTGTTATCATAAAACTTACTCAATCCTAATGGGCGATCACAAGTCCTCACCCAACTCAGGCTATCATCTTAAGCAACTAAACTTGGCGAACTTACCTATTCGCCAAACCAAAGAGGCAAATAATCAACTCGCCATCATCAACTCGCCATACTCATTCCTTGGGCGATCAGATCCCTCGTCACATTGGGCGATCACCAAGTATGGCTCAACTCACCAACTTTGCTCATATCACGCCAGACGTTGGTGAACTACCTATTTGCCGATATGGCCGTTAGATACAATTCGTCATCCTCCATTTGCGATCACCCTTGCTCGCCCATTGGCGAGCTCTTCCGTTGTAGTACTCGCCCATAGTGTTTCACTAAAATTGCTCCTTTTACATCTTAAGTTAAGGAGCTTTTCACCTAAATGGAAATCAATATTTATTATTTACTTAATTTCCATTATCCATTTTATGAAATTAAGGTCTACAGTAGTGTAGAATCAGGTCTTGCAGTATGAGTTATGAAGTTATAATACTTTGTCATGGATGCTTTTGCTGGTTTGAATCAAAGGAATAAAACAAAGTTACATTAAGATAATGTTACCTAGTTATAAATTAGATTTATTTGTTATGTATGTTTTGGATCGAATGGAATTTTTAAGAGATAGATACTTCAGACAAGTATATTTGATTATGAAACAAAAATAGAGATTGAAAGGTTGGAAAGTGATTTACTTGGACTATACAGAATTTGAAGTGAAATTTTTGTCAATTTCATTATCTGATAAATGATTATTAAGAGTTTTGATTGAATCTTACTAAGTAAAATTTCATGGATATGGGAGAACTACATGTTAGATTTGTTTGAGAGATGAACAAGATTTGGAGATCATGGAATCTAAATTGGATGTTTACCCTTTTGAAATTTACATTAAGGATTAAGTGTCGAACTAATTGGTTTAAAATGAAATTCATTTTGATTTGATTAATTATTGGACAATAATCATGAGTTGTTTTCTTATGGTCTTATGCTACACAAACAAAGCTTTCAAGAGGAAAACCATAAGATAATTATTGGAGGTCTTTCAAATTTTGAGTCAATGGATATTTGAATTTAAGGACCAAATTCTTTTAAGTGGGGGAGTTTGTAATACCTGGCCTATCTTAAAGAGGCCTAAAAGGCCAATTGTATAAGGAATGAATAAATGGGATTCAAGTCCCTTAGTTTCACAAGTCTAGGGTTAACAAATAACAAAAGAAAAGAGGAGTGCTATGAAGCCTTTGCGGCATTGAGAATATTTATATATATATATATATATATATATATATATATATATTTATATTGAAGTGGCTATTCACTACCAAAGCTAAAGAAAAAAAATGAAAGGGAAAGAAACAAAACAGTAGCATGAGTGCTTCCTCTAGAAGCCAAAAGAAATGTAAGTTGAATTGAAAAAAAAACTAAAATACAAAGGAAGAGTATATAGGTGTTGTAGGAATGTCGTAAAGAAAGAAAGAAAAGATTGAAGCTTGGCTGCTATAATGCCAAGTTGAACGAGAAAAAAATATTAGAAGGGATATTTGACTGCTATTAGTATGAATGCAAGAAGACCAAGGTGAGTAAAAATTTCTCATTAATTTTAATGGTTACATTGTATGGTTAGGGATTGAGTTTTAAGGAAAAATAAGACATTGGAATTTTTGAAAAATTTTGTATTTTAAAGAAAGTACAGATATTTTTAACTTTCGTCAAATAATGTAACTCACGCCAAGTTCATAGTTTATTAAGATATAGTTATTTAGTGAATACAATATAAATTCTTAACTTTTATCAAATAGCATATTTTTCTAATATTAGATATTTTTGAATGAAAGGTTTCGAGAGATCTTAAGGCTTTGTTTTTATTTCAATTTAACTAGTTCAAGTAAGTGACTCAATATCCCTTTGGTGTTTTGACACCCTTAAAATCAACCTTAATATGAGCTATGTTTCGTATGTTATGTACAAAAATATTTTTGTCCTACGGATTTTAAATGTGGGTTAAGCATGCAAAGTATATATGATTCTTTAAACTAGCTTTAAATGTGATCTTGTTCAATTACATGAACATGATTTAACCGCTTTGCTCTTTGAATTTCGTAACAATGTATCTATACATAATTTGTTTCGTGAATATGAAATTTGTTTTGAATGATGGATGAAATTTGTTTTGTATGAAATATGTTATGAGATTTATAACAGTGCTTTGTATATTAGGTAATTTAAAATCACGTTTTGTTTTGTCTGTTAGTATAGCTGTGCTCTGACCCTACCAATGGGGGTTAAATGTTGGCCATGTCACATTTATTCTGTTAAAAGAAACTAGTTTCTAACCGAACCACTGATTAAGAATAGTGGCTCTCTATTATGTTCTGTGCAACTGATGATTGCTTCTAATATCTCTAACCCGAGCTATCGAGGTAAATTGTGGTTTTTGTTCTGATTTTGACTTGTGTCACAAGGGTTAAGCGTGGCCATGGCATGTTACGGAAGACCTGAAAATTATGACTTGCGAAACTTTTTTTCAATTTTAGTATTTGTGAAGTTCTATATAGTTTTGAAATCTGAGTCTATGAATTTGAATAAATTACGTGATTAATATAAGATTACCCAATATTGATTTTAAATCTTTATATTGATATTTGGCCTAATATTTTATAGCATGCTTAATCTAACTGTTGAGATACCAATTGCTTACTGAGTGGTTGTACTCACCCATTTTCTTAACATTTTATAGGTTTTGATGTTGGTAATGGCCACAAGAATGTTAGGTAGTGACGTTTTAGTGTTTAGGATATGCCTCAAGACTTTTAAGTATATGATTAGATTGAGATTTAAGAACGTTCCAAATTTCTTTGTTGGCTTTAAGCAATAAGTTGAAGTTTTGTAAACTTCTTTTGATCATTGGTGGTATATTTCAGTTTGAATAATTGAAAAGATTAAATTTTAGTATGATAAATGCCTTGCATGTTTATGAGATGATATCTTACAAATGTGTTGCATCTGTTATGTCTCGGGTTTAGGGAATGTCACATTTATTTCATTTTACGATCCAAACGCTCAGTAAAACAATAAAAGGAAAAAAAATAAAGATAAAGGTGAGTGGCCTGCCTTTAGGAAGAATAATGTATATGGATTAAGGGATTGGTGGCTTTCATTTGTGACAGAAATCTTGCTTCTATAGTGAGTGCTTGTTGGTGTGGATGGTTTGTTGATTACCGGTGCATAATAGTTGTCCTTCTTCATTGTTGAGGTTCACTATCATGTAAAGTGGTGATGTTCTGTCATGCATGGAGTGGTGGGGTGGGATTGTTTTTATGGAAAGAAATGGATCATTTTTGCTAACCAATGCATCCAACATGTTTAATATTTTGCTTAATTGAGAATACAAATTTGAATAGATAGTCTCTGAATGGTGGCCAACCATTCTTAACATTTGTGTAATTGTGTATTATCAGCTTATGTTATGTATTTGGGATGTATGTATCCAGGATGGATGATTCTGTGTACTTATTTTTTCATCAATGAAAATTCTTCTTGCGTTTCAAGGAAAAAAAAAACGAATGAAATTGTGATTTAACAGTCGAGCAAACCCAACATCCTTTGTAAGATTTGATTTTGCCTTTTACCGTCTAAAAAGGGAATTTATGTCATGGTCTTAATTTGCTTTCTACTCACAACCAACCAATCAAATGGGCAACAGGCTTTATCTTTACTGCTCCATAGGAGTTTCATTTCTTTTCTCTTAGCATCTTTGCTTCTCTACTAACAATTTGTTTTATTGAATAGTTAAAGAAGAGTTGTAACATATCTTGATTTGAATCAAAATAATTTCATTCTTTACCCGGTAATGTAAAAAAAACCTCTTTCTTTCCCTTATTACAGTAAGTCCTTGCAGTAACAAATTAGAAACGATTTAGAAAACTCAATGGCAACAGTCAAGATGCCTTCTCCACTTAAGCCGATGAGCTTCGAAACTTGAAACTTCTTCCCTTAAAGACAAGTAAAATAAAAGTACATGTAATACCCAAATTAAATACATGAATGCTTTATTAAAAGGTCTGATGAGTTAAAGGGTTATTATTATTATAATAATTACATATAACAGGGATTATTTTAATAAAAAGATAAATATAAAAAAAGATTTAAAGTTATATATATTTATAGGTTGATGGATCAATTCGAAAACAAGCTTTTACTTCTTTTCTCAAACAATAAAGGCGTTAGAAAATTTTGAAGATTCAATATGGACTGTCAGAAGAATCAAGTCTACACTAAAATTGATCTTCTAAAGATTTTGATTTTTGATTGAGACGTAAAGGGCTTACATTAGTCTAATTCTCACGATTCATGATAGGGAGACTTCATGGTTTTCTCTAGTACTTTCAAAATGGTCTAAAGATTTCTCCGATGAGTTAAATTTTGAAATAAATATTACATCAAATAAATTTATGTCAAATCCATAATTTTAAGTTTTTAACATTATTTGAACATATCAATTGTCTAACTTCTATACATAAATTGTTTTAACAAACTTAGAGACTAAAAAAATATAACTGTATGTTGTTGTTGCTGCTAATTTGTTATGTTTTTTTCGGCTTTGACTTTGTTGCCTTGGCTTGGCTTGGCTAATGGTTAATTGACTTATGCTATTGCTTGTGCATTAGTGCATACAGGCATTGATAGTGTATCATAGCTTATGACTTGACTTAGTTAATTAGTTTATGCCTTGGTATCTTAATTTTATTTTTCAAATTTATTTCATCAAATAAAATTAATTATATGTAAATAAATAAAAGTATAAATATCATTATAAATTGAAAAATATTACAAAAAAATTAAACAGGCCCTTTTTTGTAAATGGGCTACATAAGTGGAGGGTTGAAGCTATCTTTTAAGGATTATAAAAGTTAAAATTGGTTACATTCTGAAAACCAGGTGCTGCCACGTTCTTCTCTCCGTTGGTTAACACGTTTCTCGCTTTTGTTGTTGCCACGTGTCTTTTTTAATTTTTTTTTCCCGCGTTCTTTTCGCTTCTCCTGTCTTGCTTTTTCTTTCGTACACTGGTTTTGGGTTTCCCAGGTTGTTTTGCTTGTGCATTAATTTTTTCTTCTTTGCCAGGTTGTTTTCCTGCTGCATTAAATTGAATGAGCTGTTTTGCTCTTGCATTAAATTGGCTTAGCTGATAAAGCACCTCCTCCCTTGACGATGATGCCATCTTTTTTTTTTGGACCATTATGTCTGTTTGTTCTTGGGATTTACTTGTTTATATTTATTCTTCGTAAAAGCCACAACAAAAAAAGCAAAAAGAGACTATTTATTTACCCATTAAACGTCTGTACTTCCGTTCAATATTTCATTTGGATTGTATTGAAATTTGGATAGATATGCATTCATTGCTCTAATTAAATTCTGATGTGAACGTTGGTCCCGGTTTTGTAGTTATCTATGTTTACTTTGTATTTTTTTTATCTTTCCTTTGCTGGCGTCGCCTGTTGATCATTTTGTCTTTCTTTTGTTTTTTTCACCCTGTTGCCTTACTCCGTAAAATGTTTTTCTTCTCGGTCATTGTTGTAATTTCACTTATAGATAGATGCAGATACTGGTGAATATCTTTTTTGTTTACTTTTGTTTTGCGTATTTATTTTTCTTCTTCTTATTAGTTGTGGAAAAAAAATCTTATATTTAGTATGATCATTTTATTATGTGAATCTCATCTCCTCGGTTTTCCAGCTGAGTTTCTCCGCAGCACACGTATAGTTCATCAACAACCCTTAGGCTTGGTCATTGTCAATCATCTCCCTTTTTCTTTCTCTTTTTTTTTCCTCTCCTTTTCCATGCGACTACTGCTCTCCTAATTTCTTCCAGAACCTTTTCAAAACTTCGATGGTTGCAGGAAATGAGTTCGTCTTGGTGGGAGTGGAGGAAGAATTGAAGGTTTGTTTTCATAGAAATGGCGGTAATAATGGAGGAAAGGGTTTCATCGGTTGGAATCGACTTTGGCATGGTAAAATCTTTAAGGATGGGGCAGCTTTGAAGCCAACTTTGGTTCAAGATAAGAAGCCAGGCTGCCGGTGGTTGTGGCTATGTCGAGAATACTATGGAAGAGCCATCGTCTTTTTCTACATGGTTGGAAGAGAGTGAGAAAATCAAGTTTTTTACTTTTTTTTTAAGTTAGTTTTTATTTTTTGGGGTTTTTTTTAGCTTTTATCTGTCTCTCATTTTTCTTCTTCTAAAATTTCAAAGATGGCAAAAATATTGGTATTAGGTGAAGAAGACAACTGACGAAGATGGTGAGGAAAGAACTGAGTGTATCCAAAGCCAAACCAAGCTGAAGACTGAAAAGCCCCAAAAGCCCCCTTTCGGACTTGCAAAAAGATGACACCAAGCGTTTCTTTCAAGACCAAAAACCATTCATTCCTGTTCTCTCTCTGTTTTCGTAAAAAATAATTGTTCAGCACTTTGTTTTTTGTGAGTTTCTGAAAACAATTGTTTTATTGTTGGCAGATATTGAGATCAAACCCCAACCAGATAGAGGAAATAGTGTTGCGATTGCCTTCTCTTCCTTTGCCTACTACGCTCATAGATGCCTTCAAAATATATGTCTCAACGTTTCAATTTGTGCACTTTCTTTGTTGGCTTGGATTTTCACGGGTTTGGCGAGTTGATGTAAGACAGTAAATGAATTCAAGTGTGGTTGTTTGAAAACCCTCTCTCTTTTTTTCCCGTGTTTCAGGTTGACGATGGAAACACTAGGCCACAAGGCCATGGAGCCCAACCACATCGATGGCACTTATGGTGGCAACCGAAGGCCCACTCCTTTCATATGCCTCTCGATGAAAATGCTCCAAGTTCAACTCGAAAAAGGTAAAAACAATGACTATAGGTAAGAAGATTTACTTTCCTTTTTTTTTAAAATTTCAATTCCAACTTAAATAAATTACTAAAACAAAATAATTCGATTTTATCGTTGGTAAACTAATTGCAGGCATTTGAGGGTTTTGGGAGCGCTTTATCTGCGTCTTAGGGGGACTGATACTGCTGTTTATCGTTAGTTAGGGCCTTTGTGCAACGATTATGGAAATTAAGGTAGAAGTTGCTTGATGGAAGTAAGTTTTTTTCCCCTGTTTTTAGGGGGTTATATCTTGCATACATTTATTTTAATTGGTTTCTCTGATTGCTTATCTTTGATGAATCAAATTTTCGATTGACACATGTGGACAAGGTTGTTGATGAACTTCTGACTAGAAGTTTTTCTTGCAATTTTGACCTGCTACGAGTTATGAAAAGGAAATGGTCGGTTTTTTTTTACTCTTTTTTCCCTGGTATTTGGTTGACATTATCAAATTTAATTATGTGATGCTAAGGAAAATTTTATGTTATAAGTCGAGAGCTTTGCTTAATTTTGCTTAATTTGTAATGTCAAATATGTTACATATCAAGGTCTGTGAGCCAATTAACATGGTTAGTGCTATGTAGATATTGGGTTCCAATTTGCTGTATGTGTTCCTTTATTCAATTATCATACATGTTTGAGAATTTTTTTTCTCATGTTATTACTTATAGTTGTGCTTTTAGATAATTAATAATTTGTGCAAATATCACATGTTTGTTGATTTCTTTCAGGGTTTCTGAATTTGTGCAAATTGGTCTTTCTTTGTAAGTTATGTATTTGCTTCGATTGTACTTAGGGGAGCATGTTCATGGTCTCTGAATGGAAACTTTAGGAATTACTGTTTGGAAAGGTTACTTTAGAAATGCTCTTTGTTCTTGCATGTTTTCCTTTTCTGATTTTTGTACCCATCTGTATGAGTTACGATTGTTAAATTACAGTTTCTTATGAAAGCAATTTGGGAAGTGAAACATTATGGCATTTTCTTACAAACTTTCCTTCTTCCTACGGGTGATGTTGTCCTCAAAGTTTTAAAATTGAAGTTAGATGCACCAAACAATTTTAAATCTTCCAGCTTGATTTTTGGTGTCAAAATTTTTTTATTTTTCATGTTGCCAAAATGGGTATTTATCACAACTTCAACTTGACTACCATTTCTTTTACTTTTTCTTTTCTCCTTTGAATCCGTGATTCTGCATGTTGAATCTTAACTTTTATTTAAATAATTAGTATTGACTCTTTTTTTTGTATATGAAGACTCTTCCTGTCTCTGCCTTTTAATTTTCAAGCTATTTGTTGCACGGTCTTCCACGTCCTTAACATATGTTTGTGTACTTATGCACATGCTTGCTTTGTTATTGACTGCTGACCTTTTATTTGTCACTGACGGAATCATTGAGTAATTCTTTAACCCTGATTCGTTTTCTTAGTCCATTTTTTAGAAAGATATATTCCTTAAACATCCATTCTTCTCACCATTACCACGCCGTCCAAGTCATCCCTCAAGAATGCACCAGAAGCCATGTTTCGAACCGTGACAGAGTCCAAGGTAGAATCCCTTTCTTTTGTTTGACTACTTCGATATTGATAAGAACACTAGCCATAACTACCCATTTATGTTAAATATGTTCTTTCATTGCAATATTTATTAATTACCAGCTTTTAGTTGTTGCCTAATTTTTGTGTGCTTAGACTGTATTTATGTTGATTTTCAAACGACTTCATGAGCTTTAGGTTGCTTAAGCTTGAGAGGCTTTCTCAATTTTTTTGTGTTGTGTTTATTTGCTCATTTAATAAGGTTGTACCTGACATGTTACTTTCATTTCTTTAAATATTTGCAGCCTGTATGAGCTATTTTCAAGTTTCAATAGTGGGTCTCTGGTCTTACTTGAATTTGAGGAGTTTTATCCATCAAGGCAAGTTTTTTTACTTCTTTTAATTTTGTTTTATTTGTCTTAATTGTTTCCCAAGTAAAAATTTTGTTTTTGGGGTGTCTTATAGATTCATAAGGATAAGAAGAGTGGGAAATATTGAATTTCGTGTTTGTTTGGATGGATGATGGGACTGAATTGAAGGTTGATGTGCCTCTTACTTTCAAAGGACAAGTGGATTGCCTGGGCTAAGGAAGATGAAAGATTTCCTAAATTTGCCCCATTGAATCTTTTTTTATTGATGTTATGCATGATTTTATTTTTATGATATGGGAAATTATCTTTATTCGTTGCTTTTTTTAGAAAAGATCCTATATTCGTTAACCATCTGAAATTGTTGACAAAGAGAGTAATTTGATATCTATTGTTGGCATTTTAGAAAGTTAAATAGAAAAATAGTTAAGCCATTATGTTTCATGAAGTCTTCTTTTGTGATTTTACTCATACATTGTAGTGTTCACTTGGTACACTATTTAATATGATACGACTTGATTCCTTGGGATGGCAAATGATTTTCTTAATATAGATATCTAGAAAATTAGAAATATAGAAGTGATTAGCCCGTTGAGACTAAAGGCTAATTTTTTATTATTTTTATTTTTATTATTATTTTGAAATTCTTTTTATGTTTACATGTCTCCTAGAATCTTCTTGTGTATTATAGCGTGTTAGAAGTTCTGATGTTTATAAATCACATTGTTTTGAGATTTGTTCTGGATGGTTAGATTAAATAAAATACATTTCTCTTTAACCTTATGTTATCAAATTGTTTTCATAGTTGTGCATTAATATTTTGCACAAGAGTCTCCAACTTCTTATCTATTTTAGGAATAAATTTGCAACAAAAGTTTATACAAAAAGTCTTGATGATAGATTTAATAAGTTTAGAGTTGAAGTATTTAGCCAGTAGAATAAAAAAAACCACTTACCATACATGAAGCATGATGGAAACTGCCTTTTTGTTTTACAGATTTTGTGACACTATCTATAGCATTACATATTCTTGAAGCATATCTTACAACCTAACCTCAATCTTTGAACCATATTCTTACGAGAGAATCTCATATATTCATTTAGAATCTGAAATAGTTTGCCATTTCACCAAATTTTACCTCTTATGTGAACATTTTGACACCTACATACCTTTCTTTTTGGGGAGAATTTTGTTTTGAACTGAAAGATGGTTCACAATATGATGGATCAAGTCTTAAATTTTGAATATTTAGAGTAATACCGGTGTTTTGATTCTTTCTGTGACCTAAGATCTTTTCCTCAGGTCAAAAATACAATGATGAGAAGGAATTTACACAAATGATCAAGGCTATCAAGGTGATACAGAGCAATATGGTCCCTATGATGGCTTTGGGGGTTCTCAAGTTGAAGAAAGCCATGGATCCAAAGATCATTTATGAGGATCTTGATGAGATTCATGGATTTCTGGATTGATTTTACAATCAAGAATTCCCATGCTTATTTGTTTATTTTAACTTCATTTGCTTCACTGTGATATTTTATTGTTTTTCTCACAACAACACCTCCTGCCAACTATTCCACTATTTCATTTGTTGTCATTTCTTGGATCTTAGTTTAAACACTATATGTATGTTTAAGTTTTGGTAAAACTAGGGCAGGATATGGAATTGCATAACACTTTTCGTTGGATTTCCTTCTCTATAGGTTTGATAATGCTTTATGCTGTCTGTTCTGTTCTGGAAGAGATCCAATGTTTGATGCCTTACAAAGAGTAAGACACTACCATAAGGTGTGCTTTTTCTTTTATTGAAATAGGATTTCTTTTGGTAATAATAGATTTGCCTTCATCCAACTTAACCCCCAATTTGATGATAACCTTGCATAAACTCTTAGTGCTACAACATTTTTTCCTTTAAAAAGACCAGTGTGAATAATGGTTCATTTATCACTTTGATTCTGTTAAGAATGGTAAGTTTGAGTGATAGGCAAATATGGTAAGGAGTAGGATTGATGAAAATTTATTTATTTTAAATGTTGTCCTATACTTTTTGTTTTCCACATTGTTTTTTCATGATACAATTAGTTTATTTGTAGTTCGTGGTGTTAAATGATTTAAAATTTTAATTTTGAAATCGTGTGATTAAACCAATAGTATATTTAGTGGCATTTCTTTTGAGATTTGATCATTTTATTTGATATTAAGGGTGCTAGAGCAAGTGGTTGTTGGCGAATTAGGTGTTGCTAATTTTGAGACTATCAGGGCTGAGAGTGCCTGAGTTGGCCAGGAATTTGACACTTCAGCACTTCTGACTCAACTGTACTGTCCTTTTTGGGCTCATTAATCCTCGCGGTTTTGTTGAGACGTGTACTTTGGCTAGGCTATTTTTCCGCAACATATGAAGATAAATGCCTTGACTTACAAGTTCGTTGCTTCTTTTAAGTTTCTTCCATTATCTCTTTTTTTTCTTTTACTGGCAAGTGAAGCTTTTTTTAGCTATTTTTACAGGGACTTTGCTTACAACTACCTTAATAGATTAATTCCAGACTTCATTGGCATTGACATACATGTATACTATCTGTTTACTTTTATTTTTACAACAAAAGAGTTGTTTTTGCATTTCATCCATATTATCATGTTGTTAGCATTTTTCTTTGTTTTTGTCTTAATTGTTCTTGATTGATTATTATCTATATTGCCCAGTAAAAGTTTTAGTGTTGTGCAGATCATGTTACAATAAATAAAGGAAAAACATCCAGAGTTGGTAAAAAAATTGTCCGCAGCAACGCGCGGGGTTTTTTCTAGTATTAAGTTAAGCGTGAAGCTATACAGTTTTATAAACATTATTTAGGAACGACAGATGGTTTGAACAAAAGTATATCGGCCTAACAGCAAGAACTATTGGCAACTAAACTTTATCTTAAATAAATCAAAGCTACTCTTTTTTCTTTGAAGAAGGATAAAGCACCTGTTCCAGATGGTTTCACTAATCACTTTTTTGAAGTTACATGAAGCATAGTTGGAGATGATTCACAAAAACTATTATACATTTTTCACAACTAGTAAGCTACTTTAGGCTACAAATTCTATAGCTATTACCCTTGTGCCTAAAATTCAAAATGTTGTTCAAATTTAAAATTATTGGTCTATATCTTGTTGCAATCTTGTGTATAAATGCATTGCGAAGTTGCTTGCAAACAGGCTAAAATAGATCTTGCCTGACCTAATCGATGCAAATCAGAGTACTTTTGTGAAAGGTAGAAGTATATCTGATAGTATACTTTTAGCTCAAGAATTGGTAAAATATTATCATATTGAGAAGTTTTTCCAAGGATGACTATTAAGATTGATTTAAAGAAAGCTTTTCATTCTGTAAATTAGACTCTTCTATTTAACACATTTTTAGCTTTGAATTTGCCATCCAGATTTCTTGATTGGTTGAAAGCATGTGTTGCTATGCCTCATTATTTTATTGCACTTAATGGTGGTTTGGTTGGTTACTTGCCTAGCAGAAAAGGTATTAGACAAAGAGATCCTTTTTTCTTTTTATCTGTTTGTAATTGTAATGGATGTTTTATCATCCATTCTCAGTAGGACAGCTGCCACTTACTTGTGAGAGAGTGAAGTTGACAATTACATTTTGCAGATAATCTCATGATTTTCACAAATGGAGCTAAGGATTCAATTACAAGACTTTCTTCTATCCTAATAAAGTTTTACATTATGCCTGGTCCATAGTTAAATAATGCTAAATCTAAAATTTTCCCCGTAAATGTTGACCTCTTGTTCTTCAAGATATTCACCAAGGAACTGGTTTCAAAATGAGGAAACTTTCTGTAAGGTATTTTGGATTCCTTTGATTTCTAGTAAGCTCACAGTAAAATGTTATGATTCGCTCATTCAGAAGATTGCTAAAAAGATTAATAGTCGAGCCTCAATAAGGTTATCTTATGCAGGTCGATTACAGCTTAATTAATCAGTTCTTTTTAGTTTGCAAAATTACTAGTGTTCCATGTTCATTCTGCCAGGAAAAGTCATCCAAAAAATCGATCAATTATGCTTACCTTTTTTATGGAAGGGTAAAGAAACAAACACTATTATGCTATCACAAGAATGAAAGAGGACTCGGCTTAAAGAATTTAAGGACTTGGAACATTGCTTATATTCTTAGACATGTTTGCACTCTTTATTCAAACTCCGATTCAATTTGGGTGGCTTGGATTTATGCTTATCCTTTGGGAAGAATCAAATTTTGGCATGCAAATGAGCCCAACTCTTTGTAGCTGGGGTTGGAGGAAAATTCTAAAGCTACATGATATTGCATAAACTCTGCTAACTCAATCTAGCAATGCATCTATGTGTGCTATTTGGGCAACTTCAACATCCAGTACTTTCAATAGCGTAGATAAATAGCAATATTTGAGGCAAAAACATGCGTGAGTACCGTCGCACAACTTGATAGTATTCTCTAAATGTATCAAAATTCTCTTTCATTGCCTGGCTAGCTATCTTGGAAGGATTGAGTACTTTTGCTAAAATCAAATCTTGCGGCCTTCATTTTCAATATACAGTTTTCTTGCTTTGTCAAAGGAGGCAAAGGGGAGGGATTACTTGTTTTTTGTTGTGATTTCTGTAGATAGGTTTGGCAGAGAGTGCAACATGATTTTTAGGAATTGGAATGATGAAACTTCAATGGGCGATTTGTATTTTTAAAGGTAAATCTTTCAAGATTGTTTTGTTACGTTTTGTTTAGTTTGCTTTTATCTACTATATCTATTGGAATTAAAACTCTAGGAAGCACTCAACAAAAATAAGATCTCAAGAGGAATTATTCCTACTAGTTGTTATTGTTGTGACTTGTGAGAAATCACTTTTATGCTATTTCTAATATCTTTCATAGTGATTCTAATTTACTCATGTAGCAAACTAGTACTTGCTTGTTCTTTAGGATTTAAATACAAATTTCAAATTATCCAAAAACAGAAATCAATTTATAAGATATAAAACGTAGTGACCACTGGAATTACATTTCAAACATAAACCTTAGCAAGCCAAGTGAAACTTATTAGAAAAATTTAGATTTGGAGTCCTATAGGAACATCCATCATTTATTTAATGGGAATAGTAGTAGGAAAAACAGTGATGAAGCCGGATCCCAATTTAAAACAGTGAGCCTGGAATGCCTTGCTCATCATGGCAGCACAGGAAAGTAGAGTATTTCTCCATGATGCGGTGACACTCAGGGCACCTCATGTTCTCTGGGATCTTCGTGGTAGTCGGAAACTCAAAACGGCAGCAAGGATGAGCAACATCATAAAGCTTGTCATGGTAGTCCTTGAATGCCAAATCAAAACCTTTTTCTAGTATATTTAGCTTCCATTCATCATAACCACTCAAAGCAGGCAAAACTGTGGTGGAATGGCCATTCACCACTATATTAGACCCTCTGCTAAGCACAGCCCATCCACCTTCTCTGTCATAGCTAAGCAGCTTTTTGATTTCCTGCATCATTGGATCTTGGTCATCAGCCCTGCCCAACTGAATCTTGGAAAACAGCATACTCTGTAATCTGGTCCAGAAGAACCACACCATGGCCTGATCTTGCCAGGCATGGCTAAGCTTCTCCAGATTGATAATTCCTGTCACTTTCTTCACTTGCTCCCTTTTGCTGCTTTTCCCCACATAGATCATCTCTAGAGAAACGCCTGATGCAGATGCAACATTGCGTGCTGCGGTAGTAAATCTTCTTACCCACTCAAAATCGTCCCCTCCATACAAGAAAATGTACTTGCCATCTTTGATCTGATAAAATTAAGCAAGAATGGTTTTAGTTCAAAATCTCATTTTAGATGCATGTAGTTGTAGTAAAAGTAAATATTTATATACTAATATATCGACAACTTAAAGGCAAATTCAGTCCGCAAAGCTCCCACATTGTGGGATCTAGAGAGGGTCGGTCATATGTAGACAATCTTCCTTCCGTATTAAGGAGAGACTGTTTACTTGATTTGAACCAATGATTTCTAGATCACAATGAAGCAACTTTTACCGTTACACCAAAACTCACCCACTATTTATGACAACTTCATAAAAAAAAACTGAAGTTTGAACTTTGAGTTTATATATGTACCCAGTTGAGGATCATTGTGTCAATGCCATCAACCAAAAGTTCAAGCCTCCAGGTCTCTTCCCTCCAAAGAGCTTCTTCTCTCAAACTAGTGAAGGGGAATGCAGTGCTTCCCCAAATCCACATCATGTGGATTGCATTAGGGGAAACCACTTTCCCTTGAGGGTCTAGCACCACAAGGATTGGCTTGGTCCTGAAGTGCCAAACCTCCTTGATGAACTTGATGACTGGCTTCTGTATGATCAAAGGGTCCTGCACTGAGTACCATGTCATGGAGCTTCGTAAGGTCTCGAATTTGGTTCGTGTTTCATCAGGCAATGGGACAACCGAACGATCCACAACTGGGATCCAAACAACCTCATACTGACTCTCTAGCCTTGTTGCATGGACCCTGGAGTCATTGTATATCTGCTCAAGAATTGAAAGCTCATCACTGGAGAATTCAAGGCTTGAAATGAGCAAGAGCACGCTTTTCCTTCTCAGCACGTCTAGGCCAACCTGTGCAAATCCCACAACAAAACTTTAAAATATATCCTAGAATAAGTGCCTGTTAATGAGGATTGAGAAAGAAAAGGTTATAATTTAGTAAAAGAGCCCTACCTGTAGACCTAACAATTTTAGATATGACACAAAAACGATACGAATAATATATATAAAAGTGACAAAAACTAAAATTTGGTAAAAATTGTATATGAATATGGTAAAACAAAAAAAAATAGTGTTTAGAGTATCTATACAAATTTTGACACAAAATATTCGTGTTTTACATGACACGAACACAATTTTACATGACACAAGCATGAATTTTGTTCACGACTTGTCAATCTACCTACCTGTCTCTTTGTATAACCATCAAGAAGGGGCAGTTTATCATCCCTGGCATAAATCAAGGCCCTGAGAACTTTCATGTTGTCAATGTGAATCACGTTTGGATCAAAGAGATTCAATAGCATCTGGTAAGTTTCAGCATCTTTCCTTTCCTCTGCAATTAAACAATGATCAAATCATATCCATGAGTATTGTCAATCATTTCAACATCTTCTCTCATAAGCTATAGCAATATTTTATTGGGCTAGTTGCTAACCTATATATTGGTAGCAAAAGTTCAGCTGCTGCCTGAGATGTTCATGTATGTTTCTGAGTTTGTGAGCCAAGGTGGACAACTCCCACGACTCTGTGGTTGATATTCCATACCTGAAATCAGTGCAAACTATTAATCCAACTGTTTTTAACCTTCCAAACTCATGGCCCTGTATAATTAAGCATTGCATTTAAGATTAACAAGAATAACATACTCATGGCCCATGCTAGCGAGGCTACTAATTTGAGCTGCACAAGCCACCATGCTCCTGATGGTCCAGTAGACAGCAGTTGGGATATGGGTCAAGGCAGTCGCCAATTGCGGCACATCTTGTGAAATGTACATCGTTGGGAGCTCCCTGAACTCAACAACATCTCTAGTCACATCCATCATTGTCCGAATCAAATTGTTGAGTGCATCAAACCGGGGTTTGAGGGGAGCTGTATGCTCCAGGATTGATGGCAGTTGCCTCAGCACTGCCATTGACTTGGCAAGTTGGTTTGTAGAGTAAATCTGAGCAAGAAGCCAGAATTCTCCATAGTTCAAGGCAAAGGCTGATAAGGATAGAACTAGCTTAGCATCCCATGTATAGCTTGACAGCAAGTTGAATATTGCAGTTGTTGTTGCATGCGCATCCGAACCTCCCAAAGCCCTGTAGGATAGCTGGTAATAAAAAATGTTTGTAACATCGACATTTTAGTATTATAAGAATCACAAATATGCCATAATTTTACTAATCATATTTTCAGTTTTAACAAAAAGAGAGATTCTTCTGTTTGTAATTTGCCAACCTCGCAAGCAATTCGATCAATGGTAAATGTAAGAGCTTCAAGCATAGCTATATAATTTGCTTGCTGAGCTCTTTCTTCCAATTCAGTTTGAGCTTGAGTTCCCTGCAGACATCCAAAAGGTGAGCATTTTCAACCATTTGTTCAACAGGATAAGTGCAGCATATGTCATAGTGTACTACCTTGACAAGGAAATCAACATGCTGGGTGGCGCGATTGAGGATGTCCTCAACGAGATACAGAAGAGGTCGAACATCAAATTCTCGGCCGTCAGGAGCATGGGTTGTCAAAATCTGCCTCATCATCGCAGTGTCATCTGACATGCTTAACATGCCCCCACGGTCAGCCCTGATGAGTGCTTGGCTAGCACTCGGACTGATCTTCATGAGTGCCTGAGCAGTACTAGGTTTGTTGATGAATGCCTGATTAGCACCAGGATTGCTAATGTTTGGCTGAACGGCACCAGGATTGCTGATGTTTGGCTGAATGGCACCAGGATTGCTGATGAGTTGCTGACCAACACCAGGGTTGTTGAGGACAGGCTGTTGAGCAGCACCAGACTTGTCGAGGAGTGCCTGCGCAGCAGCAGCAGCACCGGGATTATTGATGAGTGCTCGAGCTGCAGGCTTTGGGAGAAGTGCCTGAGCAGCAGCAGCAGGATTGTTGATGGCACCGGTCATTGTTGGATGAAGAGGACCAGTGCTTGTCGTCTGGGCCATTGGAGAATATTACAGAAGAACAAAGGCAAGAAGAATATTTGGGTGTTGGTTGCAGAAGAGAGGAGAAGATGGCTTGTGTCTTGTTACCATAACACAAGCCTATTTATAGCCATTGCAGAAGGAATAAAGCTGACTTGAATCAACTTCCTTGCTTCATATCCAATTAAATGATTGGATCCTCAACAAGATGCCTATTACTTTAAGTTGTCCTCCTGTCCCACCTCTTCGCACTTTATTACAGTTTGCCTGGGACCTTGCTGCAGAGCTTCACATGGTAGATTGATCTTCATGTAGCTCAAGACTCTCTGTCATGAATGCCATAGAACACACTTTGCGTCGTCTAAGTTCCAGGTTATTGAGTTACAGTATCAAACTTCACAAGCCTCAAGTAATCCTGGCCGTCAAACAAAAATGAAACGAGAAACATGTCAGAGCTGTGCTTCCTTGCTTGATTCTGCATTTTACGTGTGCCCATGATTGAGAATTTTTTTTTTTTTCAGATTTCGACAGTGAGTGACATGAAGAAATGTACTGTAAGAGATTTGATTCTTTGCATTTTCTAAGTTAAGCTGAATGAAGTGTGATTTAACAGCCGAGCAAACCTAACATCCTTTGTAAGATTTGATTTTGCTTTTACTAATTGTCTGGAAACTGGCTTAATCTTTAGTGCTCCAAAGGAGTTCCTTTTCTTTTGTTTTAGCATCTTTGCTTCCCTTATTACAGTAAGTCCCTGCAGTATCGATTTAGAAACAATTGACAAGATCCAATGACAACATTCTAGATGTCTTCTTCAATCAAGTCAATAGTTTTGGAACTTGAAACTTTTTTTCTTTTCTTTTTTTTCAGAGAAGGAACACATCACTAACATCAAAACGGGTTGGTTTGGATTAGCGTGAAATTTTTTATAAAACAGATAGGAGTACGTGTAATATCCGGATTAAATATGCAAGTACTTTATTAAAAAATTTCATGAGTTGAAGGGTCATTATTATAATAACTAGTATCATGCTCCTCACCCTGTTTCGAGTTAAATATTTAATACATATTCACATAGGAATAATTATAAATTTATGTAACATGTTGTAATAATATTTAAATGTAAGAAAATATATCGATTATTGAGTTGAATGTTTTTATATATATATATATATATATATGAATTTTTTTATCAAAAAAGACGATTAGAGTATAAACAAAATGATTTTTTTAATTCAATTTTTTTAAAATTCAAAACTAATTATTTTAAAAAATAAATTAATAAAAATAATATGCATGCTTGATAGCTTTTTATTTTCTTAAAAAAATTGTAAAAAAAATATTTAAAAATAAATATAAGAAAAAAACAAAAAATAAAGTACAAAAAAACCTGTTTATTCCTACAAAATAATCTAAAGTACTTTTGACCCAACTAATTAGTTTTTATTATAAAAAAATCTATAATATATTTGCTTAACAAACTAAAATATTTTATTAATTTTTAAATTAATGTAATGAGAAATAAAAAAATTGAAGATTAATTAATTAGCATTTTTGTGAAAAAAAAAAAAGCATGAGAGTTTTTACTTTGACTAACCATGTTTGCCATCATTTTAGCACAATCCCAAAGCACAAAACATCAATGAACTGAGCCAGCTTCTTAACTCATCTTCTTGCCAACTCAAGGAGTTAAAAAAAAAAAAAAAAGCAAATGTCAGCATATCACCAATGGAATTCTTTTTATATATTTTTATAGATATCACATGTGAAAATAAAAATTACCATGTTGTTAAATTTATTTTTAATATTGTAATTTTAAGAAAAAATTAAAATTAATTGAAAATTAAAAATAAAAAAATGGCCACGATAAGAGTAATAAAATGTCATGTGAGAGCAACTCACTCATTAAGAGATAACTTTTATACCTACCATAATCAAACAAAGCAATTAAAAATGGTAATATATATTTATAGGTATCTATATACACACACACACACACACAATATATATATATATATATATATGTATAGATATCTCATATATAGATATCTATATATATATATATATATATATATAGATATATGTGTATAGAGATATCTATACAGATATATATATGTGTGTATATAGATATCTATACAGATATATATATATATATAAATAGATATCTATACATATCTATATATATATATATATACACACACACCTATATATATCAATAGATATCTATATATTTCTATATAAATATCTGTATATATAGATATCTATATATACAGATATTTATATAGAAATATATAGATATCTATTAATATATATGTGTGTGTGTATATATATATATATATATCTATATAAATATCTGTATATATAGATATCTATATATATAGATATATCTGTTTATATATATATATAAATATTTATTTATACAAAGAGAGAGAGAGAGAAATATCTAGATATATATATATATGTAGATATATAGATATATATATATATGACGATGGATCCAATTACACATGTGTAAAATAAATTTAGTTTTACACACTTTCATATCTTTTATATGATTTATAATTTTTTAATCCAACCGTTGAATTTTATGTTCTATTCACATAGATCATACATGCCAAATTTCAAATTAATCGAATACGTCTAACTATTTATTTAATAAAATAAAATTTTAACCATTATATATATTAAAAAAATACTATTCTCGATTAAAATGATAGAAATAGCAGATTGATTCAAAAACTTACGTACATAATAAATATGAGTAGGTTGTTAAATCCAATGGTTGATTTGCAAAAATATTAATCCTATATAAAGATATAAAACTGTGTAAAACAAATTTGTTTTACACATGTGTAAGTGGATCCCTACTATATATATATTTATCTATATCTGTATATAGAGATATATATATCTATATATACAGATATCTATATATAATATAGATATATAGATATATGTATATACATATCTCTCTCTCTCTCTTCTCTCTCTCTCTCTCTCTCTCTCTCTCTCTATATATATATATATATATATATATATATATATATATGAGGAAGGATCCACTTACACATGTGTAAAACAAAATTGGTTTTACACACTTTCATATCTTTTTATATGATTTATAATTTTTTAATCCCACCGTTGAATTTTATGTTATATTCACATAGATCATGCATGCCAAATTTCAAATTAATCAAATACGTCTAGCTACATATTTCATAAAATAAAATTTCAACCGTTGATATATATTGAAAAAAATACTATTCTCGATTAAAATGATAGAAATAGCAGATTGATTCAAAAATTTACGTACATAATAAATATGAGTAGATTGTTAAATCCAACGGTTGGTTTGCAAAAATATTAATCCTATATGAAGATATAAAAGTGTGTAAAACAAATTTGTTTTACACATGTGTAAGTGGATCCCTCCTCTATATATATATATATATATATAGATATACAGATATCTATATATCTATATTATATATAGATTATCTATATATAATATAGATATATAGATATCTGTGTATATATATAGATATCTCTATATACATATATCTATATATATATATATATATATATATTAAAACTAATTATAAATTTTTATCAAACGAAAAAAATATAAAAATTGAAAAAACAATATAAAAATAATATTTATAAAAAACCAACTCAAAATAGAAAAAAAAAAAGAAAAATGATGTCATATTGTTGTTAATGGGACTCCTTTTATATACATACATATATATATATATATATATATATATATATGTGTGTGTGTGTGTGTGTATTTAAAAGGAGTCCCATTAACAACAATATGACATTACTTTCTTTCTTTTTTCTATTTTGAGTTGGTTTTATAAATATTTTTTTTCAATTTTTATATTGTTTTAGTTTAATAAAAATTTATGATTAGTTTTAATTTTTTGTTAAAATTAAAATATTAAAAATAAATTTAGTCATATGATAGATTTTAGTTTCAAATATGATTTTTTTAATTGAAATAAAAATATCTATTTTTATTTTTTATTGTTAAAATACTAAAAAAAGAACTCGCAATGAAAAGAATAGAAAAACAAAAAAAAGTTGAAACAAAAAAATTTGAAAAGAATTAAGTCAAATATTCACAATTTTTTTTATAAATACTATTATTATTTTTTTCAAAGTAAAAAAAAAACAAAACATGAAATATATGAAAAGCAGGGAGAGAAAAAAACCAAAATTCAAAGAATTTGTTTAAGGAACTAAATCAAATATTCATGTAAAAAAAAATATTCAAAAGCACATATTAAATTTTTTTATGAATTCAAATCAAATACCCAAAAATATTTATTTGCAAAAATTTGAATAAAATACTAAAAATATTACAAATAATATAAAAATTCAAAAAATTTGATAAAATTAGAGTATAAAGCAAAAAATTCAAAAATAATTTTTTAAAACTTAAACAAATAAACACAAAAAAATATAAAAAAATAAATATACAAATAAAAAACTTTCAAAGAAAATTCTTTAAACATGAAAATTGAAGGCTATAAAAGAGAAATTAAAGTAATAAATAAATAATTTCAATATTAAACATTTAGAGACTACTACAAATAAAAATAAAAAAAATAAATACAATGATTAATTGATAAATTAAATATTTTTAATTTCATGTAATAAATCAGTATTTTTAAAATAAATATCTTGATTTATTATTATTATTTTTAATACTATTTAGAATGTATATATATTCTTTTAAAAAAAGAAAAGCGTTCATGCGAAACGGGGTTATCATCCTGGTATATATTCAAAGTAGAGTAAAAAATATAATTTTAAAATTTTAAAATTAATGTTTGTATTGTTGTAAAAAAAATTATAATGAACTAAAATGTTTAGAAATATTATAAAATAATAAAAAAAATTGTAATTATAAAATTAAAAAATCATTTTATTTATAAATTATGGTAGAACCACAAAAAATCTTTTTTAGAATTTTTTTTAATTTAAATTTGCAAATCAATTTTTAGCCAAAAACTCTTATATTTTTGTTTTTTGACATTAAAGTTGGATAAAATAAATTTTTAACGCAAAAATTACTTTCAAATTCAAAATTAAAGTAGAATTATAAAAATACATAATAATTTATATATTTTTATTAATTTGTTTGTTGCTTAAAATTTTGGATTAATTGTTAACACAAATGAAAATATCTATGAAGCAATGAATTTACTAAATAAAATAAAATAGTATCATGCAATATTAAAAGTTGCGAAAATAATTCTTTCTATGAAATGAGATATTAAGTTTTTTTTTTAAATCGTTTAAATCAAATGTTAAAATGCAATGTAAATGTCTTTTTACGTGTATTAAAAATCATTATTATTTAAAAAATATATCATACACTTGATGATACATTTTTTTTGTAATAATTTTTTATTGCATGATACTATTTTAATATTGCATGATACTATTGTAATAAAATAGTATCATGCAATATTATTTAAAAAGTTATGCTTAGCTCATATGGATTTGCATCAAAATGAATAATTTAGAAAATAATAATTAAATTTCAAAGAAAACGAAATTTTTTTTTAGAATCGTAAAATTGCATTTTTTATAAAAAAAAAAAAGATTCAACTACTAATTGACGTCCTGGAATTACTTGCATGACTTGATTACTCAAGATTAAAGTTTGAAGCATTACATTTCATCTTTAATTAGAGGTGTCAAACAGGCTGGGCGGCCCATGACACGACACGATTCGGCATGGTGTGGATTATGCTTGGCACGACCCATACTTAAATGAGCGGGCTGGTCCAAACACGATATACAATTGTGTGCCGTGCTGGGCTAGAAGTTTTTTGACACATGGATTGACACAGCACGACCCATAAAGGGCCAATGCTAGCACGTAGCATGCGGATTAGCACGGCACGACACAACATGCAAGCCCATGTGCCATGCCATATTGGCCTATTTATATAAATAAAATTATATTTAACAAATTTAATAATGAAGTATTTCAATTATTGATATATAAATTTATAATATTTTCATTTTGAATATAAAATGTATGATATGTCACGTATTTTGTAGAAAACTTCTTATTAAATACACTTCTAATAAAAACTCATCAAAAAATAAATTCTTAAAGATTATTTTATTCAAAGATTGGTTAAATGTAGAAGCTGGAGCACTACATAAACCATATTATATAAGTAAATAATCAGGTGAAGAGAATGAAAAATATAGTAATAATATTTTGTATTTTATAGTCTTGTATTTGTGTATGTGTGTATCTGTATTTTTAAATATTAGGATTGTAAATTTTAAAGAAAAACATTGGTACAATGGTAAATATTTTTTTGGTTACAAGGGAAATATTAAATAACTAAGGATGGTGGTGCTTGGATTCGAACCCAAGACTTATAATATGTCATAACTTATCCTTAACCACTAGGCCAAGAGGTTATTGGCGATACAATGGTAAATATTATTCCTTTGTAATTTGAAGATCATGAGTTCAAGGCAAAATACTCTCTCTTAATGCAGAGAGAGGCTATATACAATGACCCTCCCTATACCTTACAAAGTGGAAGTCTTTTGGTTGTGTACAATGACCCTCCCCAGACCCCACAAAGTGGAGCTTTTTTTATTGTATTGCTCTTTTTATAGGATTGTAAATTTTGATATCTTTATTAAGTAAATTTTAGGCTTAATAGCCAAATACGTCCTCAACGTTTGCCACAAAATGGAATTAAGTCCTCAACGTTTAATTGCATCAAAATTAGTCCAAAACGTTTCCAAATAATTGAATTAAGGACATTTTCGTTAAATCCTTTAATTTTCGTTACCCCTGCACACACATGAACAGTAATAAAACTTAACAGTGTTAGAGGAAATTAACGGAAATATCTTTAATTCAATTATTTTGAAACGTTTAGGACTGATTTTGATGCAATTAAACGTTGATGACTTAATTCCATTTTATGGCAAACGTTGAGGACATATTTGGCTATTAAGCCTAAATTTTATTATGTTTTCTCGTGGAGATATGCATTTTGCTTTTTAAGATTGCAAATTTCAATATCTTTATTTAATATTTGTTATTATGTTTTCTTGTAGATATAGGCATTATGTCAAAGTGAATTATGTGTCTTTTTATTTTATATTTATTTATCTTGCATGTTATTTAAATTAATAAATATTTAAAAATAATAAAAATGTAAAAATTTATTAATGGGCCGTGCTCAGCACGATAAGGCATGAAAAATAATGTTGGGCTTGGCCCAGCATGACCCATTAGTGCTATGGGCCATGTGCCGTGCTGGGCCACATCTTTAAATTTGAGCATTAAAAAATAGTGTCGTCCCAGCACGAATCCATTAACACATAGATTAATATTTAAATGGGTCGTGCCAGCCCAGCACGGCCTATTTGACACCTATATCTTTAATATAAGTTAAAGGATTGTATCATTTATACATCATTAATGGAAATTTTCAATTTCTCTGACGAAATTAATCCGATAGCACATTTTTTTCAAAATATATTAAAAATGAAAACATGTAAACCTTGCTCATAAAATTTTTTTTTATAAAAACAAACTCTAAATGACTAAATCTAAAGAGACATCAGGGAAATAGAGAAATAAGAATCTCATTTTAAAGGCATTTTTTTTACTACCGACATAAATTTGATTTCTAATTAATAAAAAAAAAGTTCAAGAACAGTTTAGCCCAAACTATATGTTTTCTAATTGTTTTCTGAGCTACTTTTGGGCCATAATCATGTCACCGGAGCAGAGCAGACCTTAGCTTTCATCAGAACCAAACAATGGCCCAAGTTTTTCTCTACTCTTTGCCAATGTGTGTGTATATATATAATAAATAAAATTAATGTATAAAACCAACTGAAAATTTAAAAAAAAATGACAGATGTCAGTATGTTGTTAATGAAAGTCCTTTTATTTAGTGTTATAGATAACATATATCAAAGACTATTTTAATATAAAAAATAGATATAAAAAAGATCATGAATCCAAAACAAGTTTATATTTTTTCTTTCTCATACCACAAAGAGGCTAGAAAATTTTGAGGGAGATTGAAGAAGGAATGTTAGAATCAAGTCTACTGCAAAATTAATCTATTAAAGGTAATTGGAAATCCTTTATCAATTTATAAGATTTTACTTAGTGTGTAATGATAATTTTGTATTTTGCTTAATTTATGTTGAACTTTTCAAAATCTATTGCTTAATTGAATTAGAGATATGATTTTAGTTTAAGAGCATTTTATCTATGACTTTTATGATGATTGAAGAAAAAAATTCGTATTACTTTGAGATTTTACTTCAAAATAATATGACCATGTTAAGGCTGATTTTCGAGATTGGAGGTTCAGCATCTTCAGTATAAAACTGCCAATATTTCCTGTGCTACCAAGGGAGCGAGCTTTCCACCACCAATATGAACAAGAGTGGAAACACCTCGCAATCTAAGTAAGAATCTACTGGTTGTGATATCATACTCATGTTTATAAACCTGATAATGGCAAAAGACCAGTAAGATTTCAGAGTCCTCAAGAAGGACAGACATAAAGCGTGAGTCTTGAGCGGTATTGGTGAAAGGATCGAACACTTCCGCCCATAGTTCACTTGTATCATCTCTTGCAAGGCCTCCCCAGGACATTAATCTTGCCTCCCAGAGTATGGGTACGAGGTTGAAACCTGGGTTTATGTTTCTAGCACCAGCAGGGTCACTTGTGTCTCAAAACAGATGACTTTTGTACTTACAAATTGACTTAGACTTTGTCGTATGAGCTCAGAGCAGTAGAGCAGAGCTGCTTTCTTCAGTTTTCTTGTAACCATTCAGTGATGGATGTTACAAGCTTCTTTCAAATCCATATGGGCCGTGGATGGTAACAATGATGATTTGAACCATTTTTACATACGTTTGGTCGTATGCTATTCCCGATCCGTTTCGCTTTCCCGAAATAAATATAAATGGAGTCATCAGTTTTGGGCCACAAAAACTCCCAAAGTGTTGGACTCAATCCATATGTTTCCTTTTTTCAGCCGGCGCCGATCTTTTCTCTCTGTTTTAGCCGCTTCGCTTCCCTCTTTCTTCTTCACAATCGCTCCCAAGGCCTCCTCCACTCTCCGTTTTCAAAGCCTGCGCTCAATTTCCACTATCACTCAGCACGGTGTTCGGCGGTAACGGTTTGGTGGTGATTAGGAAACAGTAGAGAATCCGGTGAGCAATCTCGTTAAATTTTTCTTCTCTTTTCTTTACAATTTTCCCCATATTTTCGGTATCCCAATTCTTTTACTTTTTTCATATCAATCAAACATGGGAAAAATGAAATTCTTAAATTTCTTTTTCTTTTCGCTCACATTTTCCATGGTAAAATAAATACATAAAGTTTGTTGCATTTCAGTGGAATTTATGCCTTTTTTTATTTAAATCTTGTCTATTTAAAAGTTTGCATAAACTTTGCTTATATACATATGCAAGTTCGTTCCTCTTAATTTGGTGACAAGCTTTTGGATATCCCATGTTTCTTGGGGTCAACCTACAAAACTAGGGTTTTTTCTTGTGAGACTTGTTCTGATGCTCAAATTGGTATTGGCTTTTCACAGATCTGAAAGGTTTAGTATATCCCTGTTTTTTAGATCAATCTATAAAATAACCAATGGGTTTTTTTTTCAGACTTGTTTCGACACCCAAATTAACATTGACTTCTCGTAGATCTAAAAATTTTAGGATACCCCTTGTTTATTGGGATCAACCCTCAAAATAGTCACTAAGGTTTTTTCTTGTGAGACTTGTTCCGACACTATCATTAGTATTGGCTTTTATCTATCTTTTTATAGTGTTTTTAAGTCCTTTTGCATAATCATAAAGTACATGAGCCTTAATGTATGGTGGGATGTTACTACCAAGAGGTCTTTATGCATTTTGCATGTTAATGAATAGGTTTGTTAATATTAAGTATCATGACTGTGATTATTAATATTCGCCATATAGCATTGCTATTTCATTGCTCGCCTTGGCTTTTTGCGGGCTGCAAGTGTGAGCTAAGAGTCAACCAAGATATTGGTGCTAAGGCTATAGGTGCAATGAGGCTCAAAATTCTAGTACTCAAGATCACGAGTAAGGAGAAGTCCAAGGCACTAGCATCTAAAGCGCAGGCAAGTAGACGGCTGGAAGACACGCGCCTAAGGCTGTTGGCGAGCAAGTGCGTCTAAGGTCGTAGGCAAGCAATTGCCTAAGAGATTAGCACTCAAGCCATGGGTGAGTGGAAGCTCAAATGTGCTAACATCTAAAGTTGTGGGGCCCAAAAGACTAGTGTCTAAGGCCATGGGCGAGTGTTTGTAGGGATAGGGGTGTCTACCATTATGGTGGGAATGAGTGATGTTAACTGAGCATCTTCTAGAGTTGATGTTCCTTGATTGTGGTGAGAACGTAACATGGCTGTTTTGCTTCAAAGTTCTCACAAACAGTGCCAGAATTTTGTAAAAGAAGGTGGCAAGCTTTTAGATATCCTTCTTGTTGTATCTCCTTGAATCAACCAAAAAACAAAAAGGTTCACTACTGTTTTTCTTAATGGGATTTGCTATGATACTAAAATCAGTATGCATTTGAGAGTGTTTAGACTTAGAGAATGAGAGAGTAAAGAGTATTCAGAAGATTGTGTGTATCTCTGACTTTCTATGAGTCTACATTTTATAGTGATTAGGTCCCTTTGCATGATCATTACTCTTTTGTTTCATGAGGCTTAATATACGTGTGCTTAGTAGGCGATTCCTGCGATGGTGGGAGGTTCCTGTCAAGAGGTCCTTATACCTTTTGCATTCTAAGTGGTTATACATTTTGCATGTTTGTAACTAAAGTCTTTGGAATACTAACATAATGTATCTTGGCAAATGGCAATATGAAGTGATCGGCATTCGTCATATAAAATTAGCATAGACATTTCATTACTCACCCTAGCTTTTTGGAAGTTTGGGCGAGGAGTCAACCAAGATGTTGTTGCCAAGGTTATGGGCACAGAGAAGCTCAATTATGGTGCTCAAGGTCGCGGGCAAGGAGAAGTCAAAGGTGTTAGCATATAAAGTCACGGGTGAGCAGATGCCCAAAAGACTATCGTCTAAGGTCGTGGGCAAGTAGGTTCCTGAATACTGCTTTTTAGGCCATGAGCAAGCAAATGCCCAAGAGATAGGTGCTCAGGCTACGGGCCAGTGGAAGCCCAAGGTGCTTGCATCTAAAGTTGCAGGTTACCAGACACCCAAAAGACTGGCATCTAAGGCTGTGGGCAAGTGTTTGTAGGAATAGGGGTGTCTACCATTGTGGTTGGTAGGATTGATGTTACTTGAGCATCTTTTGGAGTTGATGCTCCGTGATTGTGTTGAGAACTTAACATGAATGTTTTGCTTTGAAATTCACATAGATGGCATCAAAATGTTGATGCACAAAGGGGTGGCAAGCTTTTGGATATCCCTCTTGTTGTATCTCTTTGGATCAACCTACAAAATAAAAAGGTCCGCTAAAATTTTTCTAGTGGGATTGTTTTGATGCTCAAGTCAGTATGAGTTTGAGAGTGTTTAGGCTTAGAGAATGAGAGAGTAAGAGTATTCAGAAGATTATGCGTCTCTATGACTTTCCATGAGTCTACCTTTTTTATTGATTAAGTCCCTTTGCAGGACCACCACTCTCTTGTTTCACGGGCTTAATGTACGTGTCTTGTGGGCAGTTATGGCGATACTGGGAGGTTCTTGCCAAGAGGTCCTAATGCCTGTTGCTTGGTGGTAGGTAGGTTAGTGGTGGGAATCATGACTCTGGGTGATTATGTTTTTTGCATGTTTGGAACTCATGTCTTTGGGTACTAACCAGTTTGGTGGTAAATTTGAGACAATGCTTCAATTAGATGTGATTTTGATTAATTTTCTTTTGCTAGGATTGGGAATCAGTGCAATATTTTAAAAAGTTTGTCGTGAACCTATCAAAACTACCCAATAAGGATTTAAAAGAGGTTTGAGAATTTTTTACGTATTAACAGAATCCTTTGATTGATGTTTGCTAAGGCGGACCATGGAAGAGCTGTTACATACCATGGTGCGTCTTCTTGCTATGCTTTAGTTGTTCATTTGGACTTATGTGATGGCATTTATGCCCGTGAAAAATGGTTGCCATATGCAGAGCTGTAGTATTTCTATCATGTCGGAAGCTCCAAGAAATTCAGTTGGTTTGAGTGAGCAATGTAAAGCTGGACCAGATTTCTTTAGCTTCTATGCTTGTGAAATAGCTGATCTGTTGTCACAAGATGAAAACACCCTGCCCACTTCCAATGCATCTAAGTTGCCTCGGGGGAAATATGGGGTAATCAATGGTAAAGAGGCTACGGACTGCAGTCGTAAAGATGCTGATTCACTTTTTGAAAACAGCATCAGTGCTGGGCTTTCGGATTTCAAGAAAAAAAGATTAAAGGGCTTACTTATGCAGAGCGTGAATGATCTCTCAATGGAAGTTGATGAGGTATAGACTCTTACCCCATTCCACCCCCTTTTTTGAAGATAAATGAATAATGGTTTAAGCTGTTGGGGACTCTTGGAATTTGATTTATTAAGAATTTTTATGGCTTTTGTACTTGTAAAACTTCTTGAGTTTGTAAGAAGACAAAAGGTTTTTTCTTTAGTTTTTAGAAATATCCAACGATTACATTCTCTCCTAAGACAAATGAAAACTATTAGTAAAAATAAATTGGAAATCCCATTGCCCTTATGCTTGGAGGGGAACCCTAGTGCAACGGTAAACGTTGTTCCTTCGAGACTTGGAAGTCATGGATTCAAGCAAAAACAGTCTCTCTATTAATACAAAAGAAAGACTGTGTTTACATGACCTTTTCCAGACCCACAATGTGAAAACCTTGTGCATTTGGTTGCCCATTGCCCTTATGCTTGTGTACTTATGCAATGTCTCATTTCCATGACATATTTTATTCTAATAGATTGGGGTAGACTAGATAAACCAATATATGCAATCACGTGAAGTCGTCAACATAAATTCTTATCCTCCACTCATTCCTATTTAAGGCAATATGTTCTTCCAACTCTATTGCCGTCATATATTCCCAAATGATTTCCTTCCAAATCTTTTCTGATCTTCCTCTAGCCTTATTATTGCAGATGTTAGAGAAAAAAATTGTAACAATTAAATAATGTTATTATTGCAGATGTTAGATCCTGTTGTGAATATGTGTCGGTTACAGGATAAGCTCAGAAGCAACAGTTTGGCGACTTCAACATCAGATGGTGATGCAGCCCAAGTTGCTAGTAAGAAACCTAAGATGTCATCTTCCTGCTCATCGACCAGCGTCACTGAAAATGAAAATTCTTGTCCTAACAAATCTGGATCTTGTGAAGAGGTTATAATTTTACTTTTCATCCCATTGTTGAATTTTGTTATTGATTCACCTTCCAATATTTCTTGCATGATGAAGAAATGAGCACATGCATTTTGTCGAAGTAGAAAATTATGTTGTAAGAAATCCCAAGTAGTTTGTATACTGAAAATGAACAAGTTCTGGATATGCAAAAGCTTTTGCAGTCTAACAGTTACAAGTAGTTTGTTGTCTGTAGAACTTTTGGTGGCATTTTATTTATATGTAAAATAATCAATTTGTGCATCCATACGCACATACTTTTGCATATCCATATATCTATTTTGATGTATGCATATGTTATGTGAATCAGCTGAGGCATTTGACTCTTGCTTAATGTCTTACAAACTCAGGCTTTATTTTTTTGAAAATAACTCGGGCATTATTATTAGTAACTTTATTAATAAATGTCTGTCATTTTACTTTCTCATTCTTTTCAGGTGGAAGATGATTTGGAGTTCCTTCTAAAGAACGATGACAAGCTGATGGTAGAGGAAATGCTGAAAAAATATTCTGATGAACTATTGGCATCGGTAATTTTCTGAAATTGTCCTTTTCTGTAATCTAAAACATTTTCATGCCCCTCTGTCATCTATGCCTCTGGCAAATTGTTTATAGCTGAAATCAGGTGGCATCTTCTCTTTTTTCTTTTTGTATCAGCTGATGCATATGGAGCAGAAGCTCGAAGAAACTTTAGATACTATAATGTCTAAGTGTAGGTATGCTTCTGTTCCAGAGGAACTTATAGCTCGGAGTGTGCTCTAGACATGATGCTATTTAGCAACTGGATAATATAAACCTATATGAATAAACTGTTCTGCAGAGGAAAAAAATAAATGGGGTCTTATAATGCTGCCTTTTTCACTCTAACTTCAAATTACAGGCCCATGACACAGAATGAGAAGCGACAGCTTCAGAAATTGATTCAGAAGCTACCTGGGGAAAATCTTGCCCGTGTTGTTGAAATTATCCAACACGGTAGGCCAGCTGGAAAACCTTGTGGTGAAGAAATCTTTGTTGATCTGGAAAAAGAGGTAAAGAAATAGCTGTAAGTCATATGGTTTATTGAGTTATTAGAATTTCTAACCAATTCCAATACAATGGCTTGCAGGAAAACGTAACACTCTGGAGATTATATTACTATGTTGAAGCAGTCGAGAAAGCAGAAATGCTTGCTCGCTCGCAGTGTAGTAAAACCCCTGCATTATAGCCACCCGTTTCGAGACCATGACAGCAGTTCTGCTGGCCTTATATCAAGCCTATAATAGATTTTCAGGAGATTCTTTGCAGATTGCTAATAATCCTAGTCACTTTGCTAATTTGTCTTTAGGGAATTAACAACACTGCATTACCTTATAGGTTTGATGCTTTTTGGACGGGCAAGTTGTTTTTTCTTGCCACGAAGCAGCCCCTTCATTAGTCTTTTGATGGATCTATGCAGTATAGATTGAAACAAGTTTTGTAAATTCATTAGCAAAGCAGTATATATTGAAACATGTACTTTTTTCTTGCCATGGCACTTTTGGACTTAAAAGTTTTGTAGCTTTTGGTTTTTGTGACATGTTTAAATTTTTGAAGTTGGGTTTTTTTTGGGTATAATGGAAGCATCAGGTCTAAGGAAAGTATTGAAGTAGGAATGCAAATGTTAAGATTCGAACTCCAGATGTGTAATACAAAAACCCTTTTCATTTTCGTTCTGATACAGATTTGAAGTTCTTATAAGCACAGCTCACACCGTGAGGAACCATGTTGTACCATGAGCCGTTCAGCTCATTTGAAACTTCTATGCAGCCATTAAGATTAGGACTTCGTATATGCAAACACCCTTTACATTTTCATTCACATACGGGTTTGAAGTTCTTGTAAGCTACCACAGCATAAAAAGGGTCAGAACCAGAAAGTAATCCGAGCCATTTCATGAACCAACTGAATGGTGATTTGTCATCTTCACCGCTACTGGTATTTGGTAATTTTCTGATCACTTCTGGCTGCGTAAATCCTTCAATGCATTGGAAATACTGCAGAACAAGTTGTACACGACTGTATGCAGTTCCATCTCTCCAGGCACTGACGGCCTTCTCATAGAAAAGTCTATTGCTAAAGCTTACAATGAACACCCCTCCTGGCTTAAGCACCCGAAAAACTTCCGCAAATACCTAATACAAGTAACCATGATTAAACTCCGCAAATACCTAATACAAGTAACCATGATTAAAGGTGTAATCAAATCAAATCAAGACACAGAGAAAAGTTTATTGCTAAGCTTGCATTGAATACCCCTTCTAGCCTAAGCACTCGAAAAACTTCTTCAAATACCTATAACAAGTAATGGTGATTAAAGGTATAATTAAGTTGAATCGAAATAAATCAGTATCAAGTTCGAGTTGATTCAACTTGAAAACTTAAAACTCAAAACTAGATTCAAACTCAATTCAATAGACTCAAATTTGATTTGATGGACTTAATTTATTACTTTTCAATCATATATTATGAAGATCATCATTATTATCAAAGCATTTATTTCAATATATTGAGGTAGGCTGCATGAATCAATATTTAAAATCACGTTAAATCATCCATATGAACTCTCCTTCTCCATGCATTTCAATCCAAGACAATATCTTCCTTCAACTCTAATACCTTTATATCTTTCCGAATTACTTTTTTCTAAGTCTTTCGATCTTGTCACTAAATTGAAGACGTCTCAACGATATTTGCTGATATTGGTTCATTTCATGAACAATAAAATGATAAATATATATTATGAGAATAAACTAGTAAATCAACAATAAATATAAAATATATTTAAAAAAAATTTGATTAGACTCACAAGTAGCTTGAATCGAGTATTAAGAAACCCAAATTCAGCCTGACTTATTATTTGAATAGCTCAACTTCAAGCTTGGTTCAAAGATAAACAAATCATACTCAAATAATTCATAAATAGCTAGACTAATTCACATCTCTATCCGTGATCATGGTCAGCTTCAAACCCTTTCATGGATTCCTGTCTAACTTCATATTGTGATGAAGAAACTAGCAGCAGCTTACCTTCTCGGGTTGCTGAAGGTATTGTACACTGACAGTGCATAACACGGCGCCGAAACTTCCATCTTCCATCTCAAGTTTCTGATCCTGGTTTAGATCCTTGACAAAGAAGTAATCCAGCCTAGGATTCCTGGCAAGTTCCTGAGCATTGAGTCCGTGTCCAACCACTCTTCCGTAAACAACTTCCTCCGGTAGGTGGCTAATCCATGAGCTCATGAGGTCAAGAATCTCCAAGCCAGGCCTTAACCGCTCCCTGTACAAACCTGTTAAGGTGGCAATGAAGCCATCATCAACATGGGTCACGAACCGCGGGTAAGCATAGAACTCCCTGTCAGGAAATTTGTTTAGTTTGGTTCTGCCTTCATTGCTAAGCACCAGGCGTTTGATTCTGCCTGCTTTGGATTGGTTTGCTTCCTTGTTTTCATTCAAAGTGTTTGAAAAAATGTTTAGTCGAAGAATCTTGTTTTTGAACAGAAGAGAAGAGGAAGCTTGAGGATTTGCTGCAATGGATGGGTACCATGGCTTGGGTTTTGAGTGGATAGGGAGCATGTTTTGCAGGACTCGAAACTGGTTCCAGGTTTTCCTGAGGTGGACCTTCCATTGCTGAACAGATTCATTGCAGAAGAGCTGACGGATTTGTGGCTGTAAATACTTGAGATATCCATTAGAGCCCACTAAACTTGGGTCTAAATGGATCCATGTTGGGCTCTTTATTTATTGTTCATCAGTCCTACTAGTGGGGTTTGATTATTAAGGATCTACTAGATCCGACTGAAATTTTTTCTAATAAATAATAAATGTTATTCAATGCTTCGTGTTCAAGTTTTTTTAACTTGTTAATATAAAAGTATAATAAAATGTTGAAATCTATTTAAAAAAATTTTTGTATATTTTTAATAAATGTAAAAATAAAATAATAAACTTTGAAGCAAATTATAAGATAAAAGCAAATTAAGTAAATATAAAAATTGCACAAAGTAAATAAATTGATGAGAGATAATGTAATCCTCTTTTTTATTTTTTGAATTATTGAAAAGTAAAGTGAAAATATAAAAATTTTTCATTAAATCCATGTTATAAAATTTAGTATTTCTTAGTTCTTGAATAAGTTTTCATTAAAAAACTTAAAAATCCATTTTCTGCATAAATTAAACATTTTAAAATTTTAAAAGTCAAAAACTTTAGTTTTTGCTCCTACAATAAATAAACTTTTTCGTAAGTTAGGCCTAATTAATTTGTGAGAACAAACATATAATTAATTATCAAATTTTACAATCAGTCTTTATAGTCATGCGAAATTATGAAATTAATACCTCTTATGAACTGAAAATTTCAATCCAATTATTGACAGAATTAAATTAGTCTAACAGAATTAGTGGCATAAATTTAACACCGTTAATGATTAAATTAAAAATTTATAATTCTTAAAAATAAAATAGCTCAATTTATACAAGAGATTAAATTCATAATCTAGTACGAGTAGAAAATTTAATTATATAAATGGACTTAATTAATTCACTTGAGAGTGGATTAGGTCAAAGGGCAGGAAAATCCGGGGAGGCCAATGATCTTAATGCCAGAAAGGAAAAGTTGAGATTACCATATATATATATATATATATATATTGTATTTGCAGACTTGCATGTCAATTTCTTTCTCTTCTTTTTAATGAGTATCAATTAATATAAAGGAGTTGTTTGAATTCGGAATGACATTTTAAAAGTTGTATTCTAATATTTTATTAGTATTAAGCATTCGCTTAAGTTGTAACAAAAAAAAATCCATTAAGAGGTGATGAAATTTAAGAGTAAAAAAAAGTAAATTCATTCGTGAATTGTTTAAATTCAATTCGATTATTATTTGAATTAAAGTTACTATAGTCATAAATCAAATCGAATACGAATATTTTAATATGCGTTTGAACGACTGGTGGGTTAAATCAAATTTTTAAATATATTTTTATATTTAATATACTATTTTATCTTTATAATATATAATTAAAAAATGACAATTTGAACCTATCGAGTCAATCTTCAATGGTTCATGTTTTTTATCAAATTGAACTCAAATTTCAAAAATTAAATTGATTAAATTCGAAATGAGTTGCGAGCTTTAAGTATCTGATTGAATTTGAGTTTGATACTAAATCGTTTAAACTCGACTAAATTATATCTTTTTAAAATCATAACACACAATCTAAGAGTCAACTTAAAATGCCTTTAAACCCATTCATACGAGTTGAATGCTGCCGAATTTTTTGAACCAATGAAAAACTTTATCAGATTCCATTTATTCAAATTCAAAGAAAAAAAAAAGTTTGTTCAAAAAGTGGGGAAAGAAAAAGAAAAAGAAATAAAAAAAGGACTAGTTAATTATCAAAAAATCTTTTCTTTTGCGAGGAAGAGATGGAAGTCCCCTTCTTCAAAGTGGCAAGAGAAGACAAGAACAAATCATGATTTGGGTGCACCAAACGTGCAATGAGTTCTCATAAAAAACCATCATGTTACATGATGTTTTGTAGAAGAAAATGTCTCAAATGATTGTTGTTTTCCCAACCATTCCCGGAGAGAAAGGGTCTTCTCACCTTTTCTTCAGACAAAGATTGAGAAAGATTCATAACCAATTAAAACATGGTCGACCTCAACTTGTACATGAATGATCATGCACTCTGACGGCCTAACAGTGCAAATTTTCTCTAATCTATTGCACTCTATTAAGCTTGATTTAGATTTCATCGTGAAATCCTCCCACCGTATTGACGTTTAAGTTTATGAATGGATTTTTCGACTACGTAATTCATTTTATACTAAATCAAAGACTTACAGAATTTCGTTATTATTTAATTTTCATTTTGAAGAAAACTTACACCTAGGTTACCGATTAAGTTATAACTCGAACATATTTCGATCTGGTCAAATGTTGTCGATTAAGGTGTTTTTTTATACAACTCAAGACTCAAACCTAAAACAAAAATAAAAAACATGAAGTTAATTCTCATTTTTACTATACCTCTTATGTCATATTTTTCTGACATTGAGTTAAGCAACATCAAAGTGCACCCCAAAACACCAGCTTCGGCGTTTTTCTGACCTCGTGTTCTCTTTTCCAAGTTCGATTTTTGAGTTATATCAAAGAACACCTTAATTGACAATATTTGACCTCAACACAAAATAAAATCGAATTTATGTTAATAAGTTTCTTTTTTTTTTGTATAAGCATGTATTTTTTTTAACACAAATCATACATATCTTATAATCAAGTCATAGAAACACAAGTCACAGCTTTTGACATTTATTAGTTTTTAATTTAACACCATTTAGATTTAAATATTTACACAAGGGATGAAGCATGCATTCGTGGGGCATAGAGAAAAAGGCCAAGAACCATCAATGGAGATTGAAAATAGAGGGAAAATAAGTGGGATAAGGGGTATCATAATTGGGATGCCAATTCTTTTTACTACTTTTTGCCTTCTCCTTCAATATAAAATTTATTCATGGACTTTTAGTGCATGAAATTTGATATGATACATGAACATGGGATTCTGGTGATTCATGTAGTTTTCAAAAACGTCACTTTTAGTAGATTTTTTGTTTAAATTTTAATATATTTGTAATATTTTTATTTTAATTCAAATGCGATCTCTTTTATATAAAAAAAAATTAAATGATATGGTCATGTGATAATCGGGCCCAACATGACAAAACAAAGTGAGTAAATAAATAAATAAAGAGAGAGGCCCAATAAGAATGAAGGCCACGGGCTGTAGTTTGTTAGGTCAAAATAGATATAATATACATACATGTACAAGAAACAAACAGAGTGGTGAGCGGCGAGGAAGGCTAACGCCGAAAAGAAGAGGAAAATGGGATTTGTAGTGGCTGCGCAATAGAGAGGCAGTGAGGCTACGTCGAATAGAAAGAAAGAAATGTTGGCGTGTAGTGTTATCGCCGCCACTGTCGAATATAGGTTTAGAACTTAGAAAAGTGTTAGTAAGCAGAAAAAGAAAAGCAGCGATAGAGAGGCTTGAGCGGCTCCGAAGAGAGTAAAAGGAAAATATTCGTAAGGTGAAAGGCAACAAAAATTTAGTAGTGTGAAAGCATTGTAACACTGAAAGGAAGAAAAAAAAAAGGAAAACTCGAGAAAGTTAGAGCCTGCTGTCGAAAACAGAAAAAATTATTAAAGGGAGATTTTGGAGTTCAGATAGGTCAGTGCAAGAAGATCAAGGTGAGTGAAGTTTTTCTTTAATAATTTTATGGTTTTCTTGTGCAGTTAGGGATTGAGTTTTGAGAAAAATAAGACATTGAAAATTTGTGAAAAATCTGTATTTTAAAGAGATATAGATTTTTAGCTTTCGTCAAATGACTTAACTCACACTAAGTCTGTAGTTTTCCGAGTTATAGTCATTTAGTCAATATAGTATAAATTATCGACTTTCATTAGATAGCGTATTTTTTTCTAATATTAAATATTTTTGAAAATAGGTTCCAAGCAATCTTAAGGCTTTGATTTGGTTTCAATTTAGCTAGTTCAGGTAAGTGACTTGATATCCCTTCGGTGTTTTGACACTCTTAAAATTAACCTTAATATGAGATATGTTTCGTATGTTATGTACAATTATAGCTTTGTCCTATGATTTTTAAAAATGGGTTAAGTATGCAAACGTATGTATATGTGATTTCTTTATTATGAATTGTGAAAGTAGTTCTGTATTGACTTTTCGGATATGATTTTTATTCAAGTATATGTATATAATTATATTTGAGAATATAATTTTTCGTACAAGATATTTTGAGAAGACATGCGGAATATGCTTAGCATAAGATACGTTTTGGATGATACATGATTTAGTCGCTTTGATCTTTGAAGTTCGTTATAATGTACTTACATATATTTTTATTTTGGAAATACGAAATCTGCTTTGGAATGATGGACGAAATTTGCTTTGTATGAAATATGTTACAAGAAATAATAGTATTGTTCTGTATATTTGAGATAATCTGAAAATGTTTTGTTTTGTCTCCTAGTATGGCTGTGCTCTCACCCTGCCAATGGGGGTTAAATGTTGGCCATGTCGACATGTATTCTGTTAAATGAAACTAGTTTCTAACCGAACCACCGGTTAAGAATAGTGGATCTCTGTTCTGTTCTGTGCAACTATTAGTTGCTTCTGATATCTCTGACCCGAGCCACCGGGGTTAATTGTGGTTATGTTCTGATTCTGACCTGTGCCACAAGGGTTAAGCGTGGCCCTGGCATGTTACAGGAGACCTGAAAATTTTGATTTGTGAAACTTTTGCTCAATTCTGGCATTTGTGAATTCTGTTTAGTTCTGAAATCTGAATATATGAATTTGAATAAACCATGTGATTAAATATAAGATTACCCAACATTGATTTTGAATCTTTACATTGATATTTTGGCCTAGTGTTTTTATGGCATGCTTAATCCAACTGTTGGGATATCGGTTGCTTACTGAGTGGTTGTACCCCCCCTTTCTTAACATCTTACAGGTTTTGATGTTGATAATGTCCACGGGAATGTTGGGGAGTGACGCTTTGGAGTTTAGGATATGTTTCAAGACTTTTAAGCTTATGATTAGATTGAAACTTAAGAACCTTTTAAATTTCTTTGTTGACTTTAAGCAATAAGTTGAAGTTTTGTAAACTTCTTCTGATCATTCATGGTATATTTCAGTTTAGATATCTGAAAGGATTGAATTTTAGTATGATAAATGCCTTGCATGTCTGTGAGATTATTTCTTACAGATGTGCGGCGTCTGTTATATCCCGGGTTCGGGGCGTGACAGGTCATATCTTAAAAATTTGTAAGAGATATTAATTTCAATATTATAAAACTCAATTTTAAATTTAATAATCTTAGACACGATATAATAAGATGATATGAAAATAATAAAAGACTAAAAAATAAAAAATATTGTTTTTTTGTTTTATGTGTTGATACGAAACTTTCTTGTTTTATACTATACGAATATGAATTTGGCAAAAACCAAAAAACAATATTTTGTGTTTGATATATCGATATGAAATTTTCGTATTTTGTACAATACAATAATATAATCTAACATAACATAAATACGAATTATATATACGAATTATCAAATCTACTTTAAAAATGGAATTTGATGTTCTTTCATGAAAACTAAAATATATAACTACTAATTAGAATTAATAAGGAAATGAGGACAGATTTTCAATGTAATATATAGCAAATAATTAAGGACAAGTTTCCAATCGTAGTAGGGAAGACCAAACACCATAAGCAACACCCGACAACGACACAAGATGACAAGCTAGACAAGAGTAATCAAAGTGGGGAGAGAATTATTAATACTTTCTAGCTTACCAAGTTTTAACAAGACAACCAAACAAAATAGGTTTCCAAAGTTCAATGTAAGACAATGTAATTAATTAACCATCGAAATTTTTACATGTTGTAAAGGAAATAAAGGGTAATGCCAATTGCCAAGCACGCAATCATGGAAGTTGAAAAAATGAATGATATCCAGCTAATTAGTTTTACTAGCTAGATGCCAACCATTTTATTGGCAATGGGTCCATGATCCATTGCACGTGCACCATTGCTTTTGCCTCTCCATGCCATTATTGCTTCATCCTATGTTCTAGTTTTTGGGTTGGTGAAAATTCTATTGACAAATCACATTTATATTTCATGAATAATTATAACATCTGGATTTTACCTTCGGAATATTGTGAAAGTATGTTACAATATATAAATAAAAATTTGTTACTCAAGAGATTTTATTTCAAATCTTTTACAATTTTGTCTTAAAAGGACTTTTTTTAAACAAATTTACAAAATTTTCAAATCAAAATGAATAATATCTCACAAGTTAAATATGAAATCTCCACAATAATAATTTTACCAAATTAAGTCAAAATTCTATATGAAATCAAGTTCAAAGGATAAGTCAACTTTTACGTCTCTATTGCTACAACCCATGTTCTAATTTTTGGTTTCATGAAAACGCTATTGATAAATCACGTTTATATTATATTTTATGTATAATTATAACATCTCAATTTTATATTGAGATATTATGAAAATCTGTTTTTTATACATAAATAAAAACCTATTATTTGTGAGATATTTTTTACAAAGATCCGCCTTGATTTTGCAAAATATTATCTTCTTTAATTTGAAGATTCATGATTTTGTTAAAAAAAAGGCGTTTTGTGAAACAAATTCCATGCCAAATCAAGTTCATTAGATAAAAAAATTGGTTTAATTAAGGCCAAGACATGTCTGGGAAGGCAACAACAAAAGCCTAAAAATGGTTGTGCGAGTGTTTGGTCGGGTGTTATTGCAAAACATCCCTATCAAACGCGGTTTTTAGAGCACCAAAAGGGAAAAACCCAATCAAAAGGTTTTGAAAGTGTTGTTCACATTAGCTTGCGAAAAGGGTAGAAATTCACCAACCAAAATGGACCCTCTTTGCTGTTCCTTTAGGGAACCCTAGTTCCATTTTCTTTACTTGTCCAAACCTTTTCACCACTTTGGTCAGTGTTTGTAATGGGGGTTGCACATCGATTGGTAAAAAAAAAAAGGCTTTTTAGATGTTAGAGTGCCTCATTACAATAGAGAATGTGGTTGCTTTAAAGTCACGAAAACGACACAAAAAAAAATCACAAGAGTTAAAATTTGAAACGTAATAACTGTATATAAATATGTTAAAAACTAAAAAACTGATGTGTTTGATGCACTAGTAAGAAATTTTCATGTTTTATATGACATGAACATGAATTATCAAATTTATTTCTAGGAAAATGTTTCACTCTTAGGAAGTAAATTGTTGTTGAGTTATAAAAGGCAAGGTTTAGTGCAGTTGGAAGACTTTTCGGTGGAATCTAATTAAGCCTTTGAGATTGTTATACAAATTGTAAACGAAATTTTCACATTTTACCCAACATGAATTATACAAATTGTCAAATTTACTTTTAGGAGAATGCTTCATGTTTGGAAAGGAAATTGTAGTTGGGTAATAAAAGGCAAAGGTTAGTGCAGCTGGAAGACTTTTCAGTAGAATCTAATTGAAGTTTTAGAGATTGTTTGAAAGTAGATTTGGTAATTGTAAGCATAATACAATAATATAGTATAATACGAAAATGATACAGGATAAAATTTTAGTAAAATAAATTGTATATGGATAGAAAAGCTGTCATTTTAGAAAAACAATTTGTGAGAATTCCTCAATTAAGCATATAAAGGCTTTAAGAGTCTACTTGACTTAGCTTGAGCTATCATAAAAAATGTTATTCGAGTAGAAATTTTTTTAAAAATGCTGTAAAGAGAAATTAAATTAGCGTTTGGCAAATCTAATATAAATGTGCTCTAAAATATTAAAAACTATTTAGTAGAATTTTTGTATATTTTTAATAAATGAAAAAATAAAATAATAAACTATATTAAATTAAATCACAAGTTGTTAAGTGAAATGAATAAATAAAACAAAATAAAAATTTTGTTAATTAAAATAAAACAAATGAAATAAATAAAAAATTGACACAAAATAAATAAATTATTGTGAAATAATATGAATCCTCTTTTATAGTTTTTTAAATTATTAAAAAACAAAGTGAAAATGTAAAAAATTTCATTAAATACATGTTATTAAAATTATTACTTTTTGGAAAAACTCTAATTTATTGTTTTATCAAAAATCTCAAATTTACTTCCAACAAAAACTAAAATTTTTAAAATTTCGAAAACAAAACACTCGGCTTCTTCTTCTAGAGTAAATAAGCTCTTTAATAAGTTAGGTCAAACATGCACTAATTAATCCAACTCATAGGCCAAACATGCACTAATTAATCCAGCTCAGATTGTTTAAAGCAAAACTTTAACTATTTCTCCCCTTTAGAGAATTAATTGATGATTAAAAACAAAATATAAGATCGATGTTTGTTGGGCTGAGTGAAAGGAGCTCAGTGCCCCTTAAGCAAAGTCTCGGGTTCGAGTCTTGTAAATGAAGAAAACAGTATTAGGACAGCTCCCCCGTATTGGGTCCGACCGTAGCTGGACTCCGAATTAGTCGGGACCCAAAGTGACTTCCGGATACCAAGGGTCTTAGATAAAAAAAAATTCTAAGACAAAAAATACAGTTGGGTTTGGTTTAAAGACATAAATCTAGGCCTTACGGAAAGAAAATCAGGGACAGCAAGCCTGCCTTTCTTACATTAAAAACTGCGACAAGAGATCACATCCATCAATCATAGCAAGAGAAATGGATGATCTCTTTGCTTTCCTATTATCAGCTTTCTTGCTAGGATTAGGACTCCATTTTCTTCTACAAGTTTTTGCAAGAAAAGAGCCTGCAAATTTACCTCATGGGAGAATGGGCTGGCCTTTGTGTGGCGAGACTCTTGGTTTCCTCAAGCCTCACCGATCAAACTCCATGGGAAATTTCTTGCAGGAGCATTGTTCTAGGTAACAAGTTGTTATTGTCATAAATTTTCGTTGTGAGAATTTTGCATTGCCATGTTAATGACAGTCGAAATGTTCCATTGCTGCTAGACAGGTATGGAAGAGTGTTCAAATCTCATCTGTTTGGCTCCCCGACTGTAGTTTCCTGCGACTACGAGCTTAACCTGTTTGTTCTTCAGAATGAAGAAAAGCTCTTTCGGGTCAGCTACCCCAAGGCCATGCATGGCATTCTTGGCAAGTTCTCTTTGCTTATTGTTTCTGGGGATGTTCACAAAAAGCTACGCAACATTGGCGCCAGCTTCATCAGTGCCTCCAAGTCGAAGCCGGAGTTCCTTAATTGTGTCGAAAAGATGTCAATCTCAATGATGAATTCATGGAAGAATTGTAAAGAAATTGGCTTCTATAAAGAAGTTAAACAGGTGGGATGATCAGATTGAAAACTACGAGAATAATCTTGTTTCAGCCTCATCCATCATTAACCTTGTGTTCTTATAAACAGTTTACAATCAATCTGATTGTGAAGCATCTTTTGAGCGTTGAACCAGAAGAGCCACTGGCCTTCAAGATCCTGGCAGATTTTCTAACTTACATGAAAGGGTTTGTGTCTTTGCCAGTCTACCTCCCTGGAACACCCTATGCCAGTGCAGTGAAGGTACCATATTCCAGCAAACTTAGGCCAAGTTATGCTACAAGTTCTCCATTTCTGACATCTAAAGCTACCCTTTTCCAGGCTAGAGCAAGGCTTTCTGCAACTGTTAGAGAGATTATCAAAGAAAGGAAAAAAGAGGAGTTGGGGCTTGCAAAAGGAGATTTCCTGGATGGAATTTTGTCAAAAGAGAGTCTGAGTGATGAAGAAACTGTTAGCATTGTGTTAGACTTGTTGCTTGGTGGCTATGAAACAACAGCAACACTCATGGCCTTGATTGTCTACTTTCTTGCCCATGCTCCAGATGCTTTAGAAAGTCTAAAGGTAATTAACTCTTCTCTCTTTCTTCCATGCACGCAAGGATATTAAAGTATTACCTAACTAAACAAAGTTTTCTTTCTTTTACTTGTCTTTCCTACAATCATGCCAGCACGAACATTATGCAATAAGGAAAAGCAAAGAGGATGGAGAACCCTTGAGCTGGGAAGATTACCAGAAAATGGAATTCACCTGCAATGTAAGAAAGCAGTGAGAATAACCAATTAATCTTTCATGCAATTTGCATTTAGCATTGCTTGCTCCAACTTAAACGGTAGTTTATGTCTAGGTTGTTTACGAGGCTATGAGGTGTGGAAATGTAGTCAAATTTGTGCACCGGTTAGCTCTTCAAGATGTCAAATTCAAAGGTTAAATTCAACAACCCTCTGTTTTCTTTTTCTTTTCATTCTGATCATTTCATTGTTTCCATGGTTTTACTTTGAAGATGATCATTTAATACTCTTCGTTAACTCTAAATTTATCCTAGAATAATTTTCTTTGTTTTATGAATGTACACATTTAAATCGAATCATGTTAAATATTATCTTTTCTTTGTGTATATGATCTAGTTTTCCATTAATTTCATTGCGAAATGCGTTTGTGCTTAAAAGTCCTGACATTCTAATTATATATATATATATATATATATATATATATTATGCAGGATATTTCATTCCCTCGGGATGGAAGATTCTTCCTGTCTTCACTGCAGCTCACTTTGACCCATCTCTCCATGAAAATCCTATGGAGTTTAATCCTTGGAGATGGACTGTAAGAATCCCTTGTCTCAGTAGCTAGCCATAAAGCCTACAGAAACAATGTTATTTCTTCTTTTCTTCTTCGGCTGTAATCAGACAGTCGGCCATTAATTCTCCACAGGATAAAGCAACAAGCAAAAAGGTGATGCCCTTTGGTGGTGGTCCTCGGCTGTGTCCAGGGGCTGAGCTTGCTAAAGTCGAGATTGCCTTCTTCCTTCATCATCTTGTCCTGAATTATAGGTAAAATGTCAGCATCAAAACCGCCCATTAACTTATACATGTCAAATGTTCGGGCTAAACCAGCACAATCATTAGCTTTCATGGTTTTTTAAGACATGAAAAATAGTATCTAATTCTAAGGTGACATCGGATGGATTTGGATTAGATTTTTATAATTTTTTATTCGATCAGATTTAAGCGAGCTCTCTTTATTTTATGATAGTATTCTATTTAAACAGAAAAATATTCAATCTAATTCAATTCGAACTTATGTAAATCAATTTGGATCAAATTTTTTGAATTTAAATAATTTTGGATTTTATTTCAATTTTTTCTTTGAACATTTAAGCAACTTTGAATTTTATTTCAATTTATTCTTGAATTTTTTAATAAAATATGAAACTTGAACTTAGTAAAAATTTCAAAATATTAAATAATAAAGTATGCAGTCATAATCTGCATCCAAATCGAATAAATTCACATCATTACAATCCAAATCCGAACTTGATTTTATTATTATCGAAATCAAATTGATCCACAATCTTCCGTTTAAGTTAGTTTTTTGATTTTTTCGATTTTTTTTGCAATCTAATCTCTCTGTTAATGCAAAAAGAATAATAAGTATCTATGATCATTCTCAAATTTTACTATGGTTATCTTGTGTATTAAGTTTGTACTTTTTTATATAATATTTCAATACTCTATTAATATATTCGATATTTTTCACCAGGTGGAAAACAATGGCTGATGATTTCCCTCTTGCCTACCCCTATGTGGAGTTCACAAGAGGCTTGCTTTTGGAGATTGAGCCAGTAGAAGCAATGGCTGCTGGAAGAATTGAAACCTGATGTGGTAGAATATTAAGTATAAATGCATATATAATAGCAGTCTTTGAGCTATAAAACAATGATTTGTTCGTATCTATTAGAAGAACATGGTTAATAAAGTTCAATGATATGGAAGCCTTGTCAAGCAGGAAATGCAACTGCCTCTCTGCCAAGTTATATATGCAGCTTGTCAATGGATAAATAATTTTTTAATAAATTAAAAATACAAGAAAATTTTTTTATATTGGTTGAATCTTAAACAATGCCAAGAACATAAATAAAATTCCAAAGATAATTCAAGAGGCACATTTAAAATGAAGATTGCGCCAAATTAAAAGTTTCATGGATTGATTACAAAAAAATATAAGAATTAGATGGTCAAAATATAGATTTTCAACAATTTTGATGGTTCAATTATGCATTATTTAGATTTAATGATTTGTGTATATATGTTGTGTTTGTTTAATGTCTAATCAACTAAAACACGGTACTGTATCATAATTTTTTTAACACGTCAAGAATCAAATCAATTTTTAGTTTTTTGTTAAATTTATATATAATGTTTGTTAAAATTTTAATTCGTATCACTTTTATATTTTTTTACTGTTATTGTCAATATATTGCATTTGAAATTATCTTACCTATAATATCCTTATATATATATATATATATATATATATATGTACGCGCACGTTGAAGCCATCAAAATAAATATCTTTAGATACTTATTGGAAAAATCAAAACATTTGTGGCAAAATTCAACTCTTTTTTCTAATATAAAATTACAAATTAGACTTTTAGAGGACAAAAAAATAAAGGGTGCAGAGGAAAACACAAACAAATTGATAGCCTCTTTGTGCAATAACTTTTAAAGTAGCATAAAAGGAAAAATAACTTATAAAAAGGGGCCCTTATCAGCAAAAAAGAAAAACTCATTTCTTGTCGAATAGGTTTCCTTGTGCCGATTACTTTTCTCCTTCAATAAACAGTCTAAACTTCAAACTTCTGTTCTCAGATTGGATTCTCTCTCAGCTTTCCGGTGAGCTTACCCGTAGATAATATTTGCTAATCCAAAACCTTACTCTTTCTTTGTTGCTTTAAATTTTATTCGTATTATAATTTGGTCCTTTATTTTTAGGTCAAATAATCAAGTCAATTTGTGGGGAAGAAAGGAAAAATGTCGAAATCGGTGATCCAGACGCCTCCAAAAGGCGGATTCAGCTTCGATCTTTGTAAGAGAAATGAGATGCTTGCAAAGAAAGGTGTTAGTCCGCCGTCATTTCGTAAAACGGGTACCACAATTGTTGGCTTGATCTTCCAGGTACTAAACTTGGGGAAAATTAAATTCTGAGTTTTAATTATTCGCTTGTGTAACCAAGAAAAATTGGTGCTTTTTACCTGATTTTAGAGTATAATTTAGATTCCAATGTGGGTTTTAATGTGTTTATTATTTTACCAATAAAAATTGGTTCTTTCTGCTGTATTTAGTGTAATGAAAATTGTTTATTTTAGCTGTATTTAGTGTATTATTTAGATGCTCATTTGGTTTTTCATTGGTTGATGACGGGAAGTTTCAACTCTTTGTTTGTGGTTTTTATTGTTGATTTTGATTAAAGATTAGCAGAAGAGATGAATTATACTAATGAATTTATCCTATAGACATAAAGAAGTTGAATTTTTGGAGCGTCGTTAGTTATTACTGATTTGTTGTTTCTTCCAAATGGGTTTATGCGAAGGTGAATATGGAAACAACTGATTATAGGCTCTAGGATTATTCTGAACTGGCTGTCTTCGAGATTTTTATCTATGCTATGTGCTTTTAAGCTCGAGATTTTTATCATTGCAACAAATGATGAGACTTTTAGAAAAGCTGAAATAAGAGACTTATCATGGGAATAAATTTTGTTTCCATTTGGCTTGTTGGTTGATTTTAAGTTAAATGGTGGTTATGGCTCTTTGTGGTTTATATTGTTGATGTATAGTTCAAAGTCAGAAATTGAGATGGCTGTTGTTGGTTAATACTTAATATCTGCAGCAGAACTTAAAAAACCTAAGATTTGTCGCCATATTATTTCCAACTTGCTGTTTTCATCTTCTAATTTTCGTCTTCAATGATGTGGAATATAAAATGCAGACATTTACAGCTTATCTTTACTTTTTTTTTTTTTTTGGTTTGTCTAATCTGTCTAGCTTACATCTGATGCTGGTTATGTGATGCCATTGTTATCACTTGAATTTTTGTATAGGATGGTGTTATTCTTGGGGCAGACACAAGAGCAACTGAAGGACCTATAGTTTGTGATAAGAATTGTGAGAAAATTCATTACATGGCACCAAACATTTACTGTTGTGGAGCTGGAACTGCTGCTGATACAGAGGCAGTTACTGGTACTTTCTTAAAGTGGTGTTTAATATGGTTCCGCAAACATCATTAGTTGCTTCAAATTGCATGCTTGAACACCTTGGTTGTGAACTTTTATATTGACATTCTCATGTTACTTTTGTAACCCATTGTTATGGTCTTATACATATCCCTAGACATGGTCAGCTCACAGCTCCAGTTACACCGCTATCATACTGGTAGAGAGTCAAGGGTTGTTACTGCATTGACCCTTCTCAAGAGACACCTTTTCAAGTAAAGTTTTTCTGTTTTTCATATTCTTTGACTGACAACATACCTCTACATAGTCTATACAGAACATGTGATTCTAACTGATTAGCAATTTCTCCAGCTACCAAGGCTATGTTTCGGCTGCTTTGGTACTTGGTGGTGTTGATGTCACTGGACCTCATTTGCATACTGTGAGTTTTTTTCAACTGTTTGGTGCTCAAAACCACGGTAGCTTTTTGTCATCTCTACTAGTTTGATTTCTTATCACTACAATGGATAAATTTTGCAGATATACCCCCATGGATCAACTGACACATTGCCATTTGCTACAATGGGTTCTGGTTCTCTGGCAGCAATGGCAGTATTTGAGTCAAAATACAGAGAAGGCCTTACCGTAAGTTCACCTATTCCATTCTTGTGGTATCTTGAAGATTGAAGAGATGGAATACGTTAACTTGTTTTACAACCATGAGCTTGTTTGGGTGTAAAATCTTTTGTGATATGTATTTTCTATGTAAAAAAGAATTCTTTCATGTGTCCGCGTTATAAAGTAAAATAAATCTGCAATATAGTTTGATCCATTGAATCTGGGTCACTGATTTTCTTTCTTTGCAGAGGGATGAAGGAATACAACTTGTCACTGAGGCTATATGCTCTGGCATCTTCAATGACCTAGGAAGTGGAAGCAATGTTGATATTTGTGTAATAACCAAGGTTTGTTGCTACTCAACAGCCTGTTTTTGTTGGGAAAGGACATCCTATGTTCATTTTTATTCAGGTTTCTCATTTTATTGAATTATGCCTCAGGGCGGCAAAGAATACTTGAGGAACCATCTACAACCTAATCCTCGCACTTACACCAGCTCCAAGGGCTATTCTTTTCCCAAGAAAATGGGTTAGTATCGGGCTTTACAATTTCAAGCCATTTTTACTATATATAATAAGTTTTAGTTTCAGGCTAGGTTGATTTTATCTTCAACCAAGATTATGTATCATTTTCCAATTTATTGTGGTACGTTGTTTGATTTCCTTTTTTGTTTCCTTAATTTCTATGGTAACAGAGGTACTATTGACGAAAATCACACCATTGAAGGAGAAAGTGGAGATCATTGAAGGAGGAGACGCAATGGAAGAGTAACACGCTCATCTTCCTAGCCTCAGTTATGCTTTGTCAAAGAACTATTTTCTGATCAGTATTCTGCAATTGTTATCTGTTCACCTAAGATTTTGTTGGTTAATCTTATGAGGTGTTTTAACATTTTAGCAGTGTTATGATTCACATGGAATTATCAGTTGTGAAATTCAAACCACCTTCAAATCTTTCCTTCTCCATTTTTTTATTATTTTCCCTAGTCTCAGACCAGCTAGGACAAGGTATCCTAACTTATAAATCCAACGCATTGTTCTATGCCTGTGACCTCCATTGTTAAAAATCCAAAGATCAATCTTAACTTTTCTGTGATAGTGATTTGGTCAGTTTTTTTAAAATACGGTCACGTGTCTTCAAACTTAACTTGGGTTTAAATTTTTCTTTGAGCAGTACATTTCGAGATTTTATAGACTTGTTAATTTGTGTACATGTCCTATAAAATCATATTCGTATCATGTAGAACATAAAAAATGTGTTTAAATTTGTGTCAAAATCCTTAAAAACATGAAAAATGTGTTAAAATTTGACACCGTAATTTGAGAATAAAAGAAGTTATTGACATTAAATTTTGAATTTCAAAATTATTGTATGAATCATTTCAAATTTATCTTTGCATGATATTCTCTTTCATGGGATCTCCTCTAAAGAATCTTCTGGGGAGGAGTGTTACAGGGAAAAATAGACAGGAAGCTTTCATCAACCGGAAGCAGTGGTTGATTTAGATTTTAGACAACTAGATAAAGTAATACAGACAGGATGGATTGAGGATTGAGACTGAGTTGGAGCAAAGCATACGACAAATGCTTCATGAAATATAACTGTCGGGCTAGACAATAGCCCTTAGCTCCAAGAATCTGACCTTTAAAATATGAACATGCTTGTCTGTTGCCATTGATAGATTCAGCATGTTTATAATTTATGTTTATGTCATGAAAAATTTTTATCATATTCATATAAAATTTTAGCTCAATATAATTTGATCTTAACAAAAAGGTAATGTGGGAGATCTCTGTTCCTCTTCTATCAAATCTTCTGTTTCTTTCACTTTCTTTTTCAAAATCCTAACCATACCAAACATTCCCTCAACGTTTCCTAGGAATTTTCATAAATGTTGGAGTTCAACTCATCTATATTGGAAAATCCATCCCATTTTATTCGTGTCTTTGAATTTTAAGTAATTAAATTATATAATTTAACACGCTCTATTATGAAATTGACACTCCAAAAGTTAGCATGCATGTTATATTTTTTTAATAATAAAAGTTTTTAATGTAGCGAGTTCAAAATAATAAATGTGAATATATTTACAAAAATTATCTCATGCATAATCAGATTCTATTTACAGAATTAATAGAATACGTAACAGTCTCTCAATTTCATAAATGTAAAAAACAATTTTTATAAGAAAAACTATTTCATACTCTGTTCAGTAGAATTTTATAAAACTTGAACTAATAAAATGATACATGCACTTTAAGATATGTTTAAAAATAAAAAATAATTATATGAATTAATTGAAAATTATAAAAACTTGGTTAATTGATTATTTTAGAGTATTATTCAAAGAGTTTGATGCGCATCTAATTTCCTCATCCAGGGAAAAAAGAAAATAAAAGAAAAAGCTTTGAATTCCAATCCAACCAAACCAAAACTTGAACTAAGCAACGACAAACAGAAAACTTGTCGGTTAATCAAACCTAACGTATCTCTTTCTTCTACGTTCCTCTCCCTTCGCCCAAAGTTTTCTTCTTTCGTCTGAATATATTTCCAGAGAGAGAGCGAAGAAGCTTGGAACGACGGCGTAGAGAGCCATGTCGTACGATTATCTTTTCAAGTACATAATCATCGGTGACACCGGTACCCTCTCGCTGTGTTTGAAAATCTTAGTTTGGGTTTTTATTATTTAGAAATCGTTTTAGCTTTTTTAGATTTTTATGGGGTTTGATTGGCTGAGATATGCAGGCGTAGGAAAGTCATGTTTGCTCTTGCAGTTTACGGACAAGAGATTCCAACCGGTTCATGATCTGACCATCGGTGTTGAGTTCGGTGCTCGGATGGTCACCATAGATGGCAGACCCATCAAGCTTCAGATTTGGGATACTGTAAAAATCCCCCCTTTTAAACTTCTTTTTCTTCTTTTTTTATGCTTTGTTGGGTTGTTTGGTGAGAAGGGTATTGAAATTTTAAATTTTTTAGCTGTGGAATATGAATAATTTTGGTATAGCAGCCAAAGAGAGTGTTAGGTAAGGTTTTGGATCCTATATGCTTAATTTTTTTTTTAATGTTTCCTATGGCTGTTTAGTCCAAAAGGGTATTAAAAGTAATGTATTTTGGTGTTGGGTGTAGAAGAATTTAGGTTTAGGGCCAAAGAAGATGGTGGTGACAGGGAATAAAGGTTTATTTTGGAGTAGAATTTTGCGGAAATTGAAGCTCATTTTATGAGGAAAAGCAAGCAGTTGTTTTTTGTTTGATTGGTATTGAGTAATGGTTTTAGTATTGTGGGATTGGTGAGAGTGAACAGTTGAGGGAAAGCTTTTGAACTTAGTAATCTTGTAAGGAAAAGTATTAAGTTAGTCCTTTTAACAACTTGTTTTATAGGAAATTATATTTTCGGCTATATATGGTACATATTAGGTATTTGTTCAGTTGTTTTATAGGAACTCTGCCTTCTTTCATGAAAAGGACGCTCTCTTGATAACTTAGTTATTCCTTTCAGATGCTTCCTACTCAAGGAATGTGGAACAATGAAACTTAGCTTATTAATGCATTTAATGGCGTACGCTCTAGGGCTGTAAATGAACAAAGCTTTCGGTGAACAGCTCGTAAATGAGTTCAATTTAGGCTCTTTTACATTTGTTTATTAACTTAAATGAACAAGTCTGAAAGATTAAAAAAAATTATAGCTCATTTAATAAACAAATGAGTTTGAACATCAATTAACTCGGCTAGTTGAATCTTGATATTTGGGCTGTGATTGGTTTGTAAGAGCTAGGTTTCAATTAAAGCTTGGTTAAGTTAAGACAGGTTTGAATAAGGTTTTTGGAGCTCATCTTGAGCTTGTTTATTACGCAGCTCATTAAAATCTAATAAAGCCAAGCCGAACAAAGTAATGCTTGGTTCGGCTTGGTTCATTTACAGCCCTAGTTATCTCAGTAATAGGTATTTTTTTTCTTTGTGTGTTCATCTATTTTATTTCATTGCCCATTGATTTGATGGATTTGAGCAGAAGCTTTTGTTTGCTTATATTCCAGGCTGGGCAAGAATCCTTCAGGTCCATCACCAGATCTTACTATAGAGGAGCAGCAGGAGCTCTTCTTGTCTATGATATAACCAGGTGAGTGACAAAATTGTCTTGGATGCGGAATTTTATGCTGTTATTTGCAAGCTAGTAGAGATGAGTGAAACAGTTAAAATGAGGTTGTGATGCACAACCATGCTTAAATAATGGGCGTGGAAGAGGTGTGAAGTTTACACAGCTTGCTTGTAGATTTTTCCTTTACCTTGGATTTTAGCACCTGTATTTCCTTTGGGTTGAAATGCTAAGACCAGATTTTTTTTTTATTTTATTATGCGACTTTCAGAGCTTACAAACCTGCCTACGTATATTTCTTTTCTTGTCAAATCTAGTATCATTTGAATTTTTTTCTACTAAACTGCAAATTTGTACTCTTGACCAGGAGAGAGACATTTAATCATCTAGCAAGCTGGTTGGAGGATGCACGACAGCATGCAAATCCCAACATGACAATCATGCTCGTGGGGAACAAGTGTGATCTTTCTCACAGGAGGGCTGTTACCAAAGAAGAAGGTGAGCAGTTTGCTAAGGAAAATGGGCTTTTATTCTTGGAAGCATCTGCGAGAACAGCTCAAAATGTTGAGGAGGTAACTATTACCCCTAAGTAGCACATGTTATTGTTAATATCAAGTGCTATCCGATTAGTAGGAATTTATAATGTTTTCCTTATTTCTTTTAATGAATGTTTTTAACTAAAATACTGAATCATCTTGTAGGCCTTCATAAGTACTGCTGCAAAGATCCTTCAGAACATTCAGGAAGGAGTCTTTGATGTATCGAATGAGGTAATAATCGAGCCACTTTATTTTAGGGTTTCGTAGAACCAAAGATAAATTCTCTTGAATCTGGATGTTTCTTTCTCGAACTCCTTATGTTACAATTAATGTAAATAATAATAATTCTAAAGATTTAGACATGGGCTATCTCTATTGGCATTGTTTCGGTTGACTTATTATACACCTGGAAACGAAAGAAGGCCACGATTTAGGTAGCTTGACTTTCTGTATGGGAGGGTTGATAAACTTGTTTGATGAGGTTTAAACCTTAAAGCATCTCTCATTAACCGAGAGACAAGTTCAGCTTCATTATTTTCCTTTCATCAGAGCGCTGAAGTATGTGTTGCTTATAAGCCTTTTCTTTGAAACTCTTACAGTCTTCTGGCATCAAGATTGGCTATGGCCGTGCCCAAGGTCCATCAGCTGCAAGAGATGGAGCAGTGGCTCAAAGTGGTGGGTGTTGTGGTTAATAGAATAGAAACAGTCTTTTACCTATATTTGATCCTTTCTGTCCAGTTTACTTCCACATTGCATTGCTTGGATGAATATATCCTTGAAGGTGTTATAGAACTTGGTAAGAAAACTGAATGTATAGAACCTGTCTTTTGTTTTCACTTCACTGAACTGGGAATTCATATGTTCACCTCATTTTAATTTAATTGGAGCCATTTGCACGGTAGCATAAAATCCTTTCTTTAATTCATATGTTCAACTGTAATAGTTGAAGTTGAAAACTACGGCTCCACTACGATCTGGTATAACATGCTTTTCTTTCCTTTGAAGAATGTTGATGAAGAATACAATTAGAATGAATATTACTGGAAAACTTATGGATGCTTTAAACCAAACAGATGTTTTTGATGAGATAAATCAGACTTAAATACAGGGAAAATGTTGTTTGCATTGGTGTAAATCCAGATTAAAACTTCATATTGACAGTCTGAAACTAAACTAGTTTCTTGGAGCTATGCTTAACCATGTATTTGATTGGTAACAGTTACTTAGCTAGGTCGCACGGTTGCACGATTCAAGTTTGCGGTCTGCGACAATTTCTTGAGCCTCAAGTAATGTGCATTTTTCCAAGCTGAATGACTCATATTCATCAAAGATCAAGAAATCCAATTATTTCTTTTATTGATTAGAAAATTATTTAATTCTAATCTATTGATGATTTATACAATGCAATAATACTGGTAAAATAAATTATTTCTTTTATTCTGGAAAAATAGAAAATGTTAAGTGAATTAAGCGAAGAACTAACCTTCAGTTACACAATAGTGAATGCAAACACAAGCTCAACCATGTTTTTCTTTTCTGGAACCAATTCTTTCATCCTTAGCAGTTACTACTATAAAGAAGGTTTTGCCACAGGTTTCTACTTCAGTATGGCAGCATTGCTGGGTACGTAAAGGAAATCATGGGATAAACTTAAAGCTGTATTTTATCCTCATTCAATTAAGGTCGTCCAGGTCCTGCTCCGAATCTAACCCGCAGGTTGTTTAAGGTACGAGAAACTAATTGCAATCTCGGGTCATCTTCTGGTATCTCACGTTCCTGGAATAAGGAAGAAGAGAATATGTAAGTTTACACATTATTCCGATGATCCGATCGATAGGTTTTACCGATGGTGTAGCAGTTTGACCAAACATGGACACGAGTCATCCGACGATAAGTACTTGCATAAATTACAGCATATTTTACATTTATGAACACCATTGTTTGTTCCTCACACAACCCAGAGAAAGGAGATAATGAACAATGAATGACAACTAATACTTTCGCAGATGATAGCACGAGAGATAAGATGACTTACTTTTAGGCCATTGTAATAAGCTTCCACTGCAACAAGAGAAGGAACTACCTTGCGCGCCTGCATCAGGTCCCATATATAGTTTGCATTTGTATATCCACCGGTCTGTCAGAAAACATAAAAAGTTCTAAGAATAGGAGTTTGGAGAAACTATCATTCACAAAAAACTGAAGAGAATATATTGAACAAGGACACATCTATAATACTTCCCGGAAAATGTCTAGCGACCTAGTATTTACTTACCTTCTCACCAGCAGCTGCAAGGAGGAGATCACTCCCTATTTTCAAGTTCAAGAAAATGTTCCTAGAAGTCATATTAACCTGCATTGAGCCGAGGAAACCATATGACTCAACATGAACAAGGCAACCATAGCTCCCTCGATGATATCAGGAAGTTTATGAATCAACTAGGCCCCATCATACATACCAGTGTGTCTTGAGCAAGTTGCATCCCTCTGGGAGTATATCCAACCATAGCTCCCTCGATGAGTGTCTACAAACAAAGAAATTGCAGTAATGTAACCTTTTATCAAGTAGACATCCTCATTTGACGACAATAGAACATAGTAAAACCCAGGAAGCTAGATACATAATATTACAAAAAATTGAGAGAGGTGGTTTTATATTGTCTCCACTTCCCTACAAAAGGCGGACTTCACACATATTACGACAATATAATGCACTCTAAGCAGTAAAATCATATTTAGAAAATGGGAGACCTAATATTACAGCAATGTTAATCCCCAAGTTTTTTCCAAAATAGAGAAAAAGAAACAAACAGACAACAATCCACAGAGCACTGAGAAAATAAATTTTAAAAAATAATTGACAAAAGAATATCTTAAAAAGTAATGGTTATTGCATGTAAACTCACCGCGTAAAGTTCCGTTACAGGAGCCTTCCCTTCATTAAAGTGGTCTTCAAAAATTTGAACAGCACGATCAATGTCTCCAGCGTGCAGATAGCATCTAACCAGGAATAGGGGGCAAAAACAGAAACACAGCAAAACAAAGGAAAGTTGTCAACAACCTGAAAACTTTTTCAGTTGAAATGGTCAAATCAATAACAATAAATGAAAAAACAATGCATACCTCATAATTTGTATGGTAATAAAGACATCAGGAGTTTTACCATCATTCTTGAGCATCTCCAGTAAAGTTTCAGTTGCCTACCATGACCACAGATATATGAATAAAGTAACAGAAAAACAGTCACACAGTACACAAAACATGCTTCAGCAAACAAATGGTGAAGTCAGGCCGCTTAATGGTTCACTAAAAAATTTGTGGAAAAAAATTCAGCAAGGTAGTTAATTTTTCAGTGGGTTAAACATCCAAACAGCATAAGAACTATGATATTAGTATATCCAGATTGATAACTAGTTGATGGGGGCAGTATAGAGACTAAAGCCAAGTAAGCAAACCTGTAAACTGTAAAGGTCAATTAAAAGCTTGCTAAAAGAATATGCACCTCTAGGACCATGATATAGCAAAATTTTACCACAGAAACCAAGGATCAGAAATTGCAACAATAACATCTTGCGATGCGCAGGCGCACACACACACACATAATATATATATATATATATATATATATATATTATCAGCATTATGAATAGCAAGAACAATAACCAAATACTTCATACGCCTTAGAACATGTGCACATGTACTTAAAGAGAGAGGATGGTACAAACTAGATTTTCAAATATGTGAAACAGTACCTCTACATTCCTAAGATCTGCACAAGCATGAAATGCAACATGGTATACAGTAAACTGCCTGTATAAGAAATTACGCCTATGAACAAAGTCAGCAGTAGGTAAGTTGTATAACTCTTCCTCAGAAATGCCAAGCATCGCATTTCCAGTATTTCCACTTGCTTCAAGAGATGACCATCCTTTTGACTGCTCAGCTAACTCAATAATCTAGAGAGGCGAGAGATATATTAGAAAACTACAAAAGGATAGTATAAAAAGCACTAGTCAAAGTGGAGAAATATGTTTCCTAATTACTGTGGCTGCTATATCATCTGCTCTAGGCGTCTTGTTCATATGTGCAACTATAAGACCAGCATAGCAGAACTTGTTCAATTCAGCACCAGCAGCAGTCATATCACGGACAATTGCTAACCTACAGCATTCACATGCAGATTATTTTAAAATTGTCAAAATTGCAGAATCTTCATTGGCCAGTTAGCAAGAGACAGATAGTTGTTTTGCAAGAACATAAAGGAAGTTCTCATCATATAGAAGTGAAAATCTATTCTGACCACTGTGCAGCATAAGCTAAGTAATAATTATTCCATAGACAAAGGAATTTGAGCAGTCATTGAACTTAAAAACAGAAAGTTACACCAAAGTAATAGTAGCATACACTTGATCTAATCGTCCAGCTGCTGCATATACATTAAGAAGACAGACATAAGTTTGTCCATTAGGCTTCACATCATATCTCTTCATTTCTTCCAGAATCTTACATGAAAGAGAACAACTAGGTTGAATGATTAGAGGTTACACAGAAAATAAAAATACTAATGCTACGCTACTAAAAGAATACAAAAATTAAACAGGTAAATTATCTCTACAAACACAGGAGAGGCATACTTGCGTTGCCAGGTTAGAATTCTTGCATTTCCCACAGGTTGAGATCAAATAGTTGCATAAAGAGACCTATGTCATAAAAAAACTTCAGAGTCATTCCAAAATAATTAACAAATAATTTGATGAATTCATGAGAACGAAATAGCCATTAATATTAAAAATGGGATGCAATAACTGCAAACTAGTTAGGACCAAAAATAGCAAAACAAACCTCAGGGACTAATCCCATGGCCTTCATTTCATCTCTGAAAAAGAAAGCATCTTGCAGGCGAGCCCCTCTCATGGTTCCCATAATCAAAGCCTCAAAAGTATCTCTAGTTGGCTTCACGCCATCCAGCATCATGTCATCATAAACATCCCTCAACAGATAATGCCTGCATCACCATACTCAATTCACAAACAAATAAGACTATGTTGGTTTTCAATCTTTTGCTTCCATAAAAGTTGCTATGAAGTAAAACCATAATTGATCAATAATGAAGAAATCACTAAAAGGCAATATCAATTCTAACATAACTGTTATGTAATATAAAAGTAAAAATCATGCATTTTTTATTCTCTAAATGATGAATAACATCTTTAAGTTCTAATTTTTCAAAAATATTATGTGGTTTTGCATCCAAACCGATCCTTTTTTTGCTGCTGAAAGTAAAATACATATAGTAAAAGAAAAAACCAGACCATATCTAAACAAATAGATAACAAAAGACAAAGATAAAGTAACAAGTGAAAAGAAAGGACCTTCGTTTGTTAACGAGAGAAGTGAGGACAGTGTTGTATTCAGAGACATTGTCAGCATAGTTTCGTTTGCCTTTTACTTCGTTTAAATCCGAAAACTGGCGGCGACCCAGAGCTCGAAGCAGAGTCCTGTTGGGACCTGTTTGAACGACAAAGAAAAGGTGGAAAGGAAACGAAATACACAGTCAGGTCAATGAATCTCGTAGACGGAAGAAATGGGTATTCGTAAAGTTTTGAAATTTATACCGAAAATGGATCGAAAGACGAACTTCATCGGTGAAAGCAGAGCGAAGAACAGTGAAGGCTTTTCACCTTTTGCTCTGCTGTGCTCGAAAAACCTGAAAAACAAAAACCCTTCGGTTTTTTTTTTTTTATTTCTTACAGAGCTAAACCGGTGCGTTTCGATAAGGGTTCTGTTTTGAGTCTGATTTTGGGCGAAGTGGGCCAGGTCTACTCTTTCTTGAAGAGGTCTCCTACCTTGTTAGAAATTGAAAGATCACTAATTTTAAATCCGCGCAATACGCACAAATATAAATTAAAAAATCAGTATATTTATGAATAATATAATTTTTTAAAACTTTAAAATATAAGTTATTAAATTTACTAATAATACAGAATTTTTATCTTTAATATATTTATTTGTATATTGTATATTTTAATATAATAAAATAAGAAAAATATATATTGGATGTCATGTAATCATACAATTTTGGTAAAATTTAAATAAAATTTATGTAGTAATTTTAGTTGAAATAATCTATAAACAAATTTTAATTATGTCTTTGATTTGAAGAAACGGAATATTTTCTCATTTTTTAAATCAATTTCATGTACAATTTTTTAATTTATAAATAAAATTCAATTATGTTTTTTATTTGAACAAATTCATCTTAATGTTAATAGAACCACATATTCTTATAATTTAAACCTTCAATCTGCATTAATATCTTATTGGAGATATTTGTTTCAAGTAATGGCGTTCATGTATGGCTTGTATCTTTAATTTAAGATACAATTTTATACGCAAGATTAGATCTTTTAATATTAAAAAAAATTAAAACATATAGAAGAAATAGAAGACAATAGAACAAATATATATAAAGTTATTTAAAATAAACTTTTTAAAGTTTTAAAATTTACATTATTTTTACTTCTTTATAATTTGTTAAAATTTTCATGGTATACTAATTTTTAGTGTATCCTTGATATTCATTTTCAAATTCTTGAATTAATATCTTTAAATCTTTAATTTTAATCTATAGAAAAAGATAATTGATTTTTTTAATTTTAATTATATGGGTAAAGAAATTGAAAAATATAATTTTTTATCGTATTTTAATCTATACGAGTAAATATACGAGTAAAAAAATTGAAAAATGATAAATAATTAAAAAAACTTGTACAATTAAGTTTTAGATAATATAGATAATTTTTTAATTTTAATTTATAGAAAAAGATAATTGATATTTTTTATTTTAATCTATATGGGTAAAGAAATTTGAAAGAGATAACTATTTTTTTTTTAATTTTTAATCTATAGTGTCCCTCTATCATTAATTTAGGATATGATTTTGAATATAAGATTAGATTTTTTAATTGTATAGCTCATTTAATATAATAATATTATAAATATATGTAGAAAGTAACAAAAAAAATTTAAACATATAGAAAAATAGACGACAAATACAACAAATATATGTAGAGTTATTTAAAAAAAACTTTTAAAAGTTTTTGTGTTAGTTTTACTTCTTTATAATTTGTTAAAAAATTCATGGTATACTTTTTTTTGTATATTATTGATGTTTATTTTGAGATTATTGGATTAATATCTTGAAGCTTTTAATTTTAATTTATAAAAAAAGATAATTATTTTTTAAATTTTAATCTATATATGTAAATAAATTGAAGAAAAGATAACTGAATTTAAACATATAGAAAAATAGACGACAAATACAACAAATATATATAGAGTTATTTAAAAAAAACTTTTAAAAGTTTTTGTGTTAGTTTTACTTCTTTATAATTTGTTAAAAAATTCATGGTATACTTTTTTTTGTATATTATTGATGTTTATTTTGAGATTATTGGATTAATATCTTGAAGCTTTTAATTTTAATTTATAAAAAAAGATAATTATTTTTTAAATTTTAATCTATATATGTAAATAAATTGAAGAAAAGATAACTGAATTTTTTAATTTAAATTTACACAAGTTTAGAAATTGAAAAAGGATAATTGATTTTTTTAATTTAATTTATATAGGGAATTTTGGATAATTGAGTTAAAGATATAATTTATCTATTTTGTAATTTTAATGTGTATATATTCCTATTTTTTAGAAAATGAAAAATATATAATTATTATTTTAGTGTAATAAATACCACTTGTCAAATAGATAGATAATCCATATAAGATATTTTACTTTGAACAAGTTGCTTTAACTTATATATATACACACACATAAGATTAGAGCGAGGGGTATTTTTTAATAATAAACCTGTTTATGTCAATTTTAAAAGTAATTGTATGAACTATTTGAATTAAAACATGTTTTTGAGCAAATGGTTCTTTAAAATCATCAAAAGAAAATATATAAGCATTAAGCTCAGACAAAACTTAAAGATGTCTTAATATTGTTCGAGATGAATAAGATTAACATTCTTGTATACTTCTCTATCTGAAAAACCATGGGAACTGCCAAGTGCCAAGAAACAGTACAAATCAACTTAAGTCCACTTGTTAGGGTAGACATTGACTGCTAACTCCCATGCTCCCAACTCCAACCAGATCACATGATTCATTCATTTGCTTCTGTGACATGTTTTAATCTAGTGAACTAGTCATGGTTACCATACATCTCCATTGATAGAGAGTTACTGGTTTTTGTTTGTGACAGAAATTCAGACCCATCTCACATAATATTGAAATTTATAGTTGTACATCACTTTTTGATAATAGCAAACAGCTTGATTGTCGGCTCAAATGGTCATCTTCTCACCTCTAAAGCACGAGAACTCACAAATCTGAAATTTAAGTCTCAACACCTGTATTTTCTTTTTCAGAAATTGTGAATTGGAATGTAGAAAAGAATTTGTGAATTGGAATGCCACATGCAACATTGGCAATTGAAATTGATTCATGAAAAAACTATATAGGTTAATTAACAGAAATCATTTCCAGAAATTGCATCTTTTCTTTGATGAAACACTGTTATTTTCCCAGATTCATCAGTCAAGATCTGGGAGAAGGAAAAGCAGGGAAAGAAAGTTGAGCTTCAGCTTTTGCATTAATGACAATAAAGCAAACATCAAGCAATCCTAGGGACAGAACCTGGAAGGCCAGCCTTCAAGGCCAGGGCCTTCACAAGCTTTCTCAAAGCATTTCATGGTGGAAGGATTGACTTGAATGAACAAATAGTTTCCAGCAAACAGATCACCAAAATGAGCCTGACTTTCCTTAAGTCTCTTCATCAACCTGGCAAATGAAAGCCTGACAACCTTAACTTTCCTCCTCAAGAATCTTTTCAAGCTTGGAACCCTAAGCCTGAATCTCCTTCTAACAGGTACCCTTCTAAGCCTCTGCCAGGTTCTTGATCTGCCAGGCAATCTCTCTGCTATTTCATCAGCATCAAGCTCATTGCTTTCTTGTCTCAATCTCTGGTAAGAAAACCTGGCAGCCATGGCCATCTCTTCAGAAAGCTGAACAATGAACAGAAAACAACCCAGACAAGTTTTTGTGAAGGAAAATGTGGCTGGTCTCTTTCAATGGAAGAGAATTTGATTAGAATGAGTTTCTCAGCTTCTTCTTCTAAACTTGAGTGAAATACAGATGGGTGGTTATGCTGAAACAGTTGAGCATTAAATGCAGATGCAGATGCAGATGCTGGTTACTTAACAATTTGCATGTGATTATCACTATCAGCATAATTGAATTATCCAATCAGCCACTAAATCAAGACTTGTGACACTGACACTTTAAATAACACTTGGATCACAAGATTTACAAAATCTCAGTAGCAATGTAATTAACACCTTTATTATTGAAAAACAGCAATTTTAGAATATTCTAAAATTCTACTAGGATTTTTCATCGTACAACCGAGGCACTCCTCTAAATGGTGCATTCAAAATTTTACTTTCGGAATACTTTTGAGATTCTATTTGAAGATTGAATTATTGGAAGCATTAGAATGAGAAAAGTGCAGACCTGACAACAACCCAAGGTTCACATTTCACAGCCACTCAAGGAAAATAGTAAGTGATAGTATCAACCAAGCAGGCCTTATTCCTGCGAAGTTCTGCACTATAAGAGGCCTTTGGCAACTATATGGAAGAAGCATTGTGCATTCATCAACTAATATATATATATATATATATATATATATATATATATATATAAGATTGAGAATGTTATATTCAGACATTCCATCTATGTTCCATTCATAAACCGTGTTCGCATTATATTTGTTTTGACTTAAGGGTTTCTCTTCTAATACTAAATCTGGTGCAGATGTTTTCTCACAATATTTTGTTGAAATTAACAAAAAACAAAAAATTCAAAACCTTTATTTAAACCACATGAAATATCTTCAAACACTCAATCAAATTTCCTGCAAGAAATTCAACAAAGACTTAATGCATTAAACTCAGAAATAACTGGAGAAAATGAAAGATATATACCAGATACACCTGATAGAATACAACAAAGGTCAATTAATACAATAAAATATTCGGAAACTAATAGTGAACAATTTCAATCATCTGATGAACAATAATTCAAAAGCTTCATTGGAAAGAACCACAAAGATTGTACTACCCAAAAACCCATCAAAATCACTTATCTCCCAATCCCCTATACCAACATGGCAACAGATTTTTGCCCAAGAACACCAAAGACAGGAGTCATCATCCAATTTTGAAGAGTCACAACTGGAAATGATTCGTCAATTCTCCGAGTCATTACCACAAACCTCTTCAGAGGTACAATCTATTTCAAAAAATAGAGAGGTCATGATTTCAAAAACCCAACCTCTCCAAACTATTTTCCCAAAACAAGGAGTGGTGATTATATATCCACGTCCTAAAGCTGATCAAAAATATTTTTCAAAACAGCAATTTCAACATATGGTTCTTGTTGAGCCTGAATATTATCATGAAAATCCAAACACTGTTATCAAAAATATTTTCAAAGGTTTTCATTACAAATCATGGGATCAACAAAAACCTCAAAGTTTTTATGAAAATATTTTGATTGAAACAGGTTCCTTGGCAATCAAACATTATGCCAACAAAGACCAACCAGACTTTATCACCCATTCAACTGCTCAAATTCTCAAAGTCCTCAGACCAATTGACTGGGGTAATGATCCAAACAATCTCAAAAAGTTTCCAGCCAGCTATAACACCAGACTTCACCATTGCCCCACATTTAATTACTGGGATTATCAACAAGCTTGGTTCAATACTTTCACCTTTGAAAACCAACACAATCGCCATTCATGGCTCATTTACTTCAAAAAAGACACCAAATACCAATTTCCAGTCTGGTTTACTCACTGGTGGCAGTGGTACGGACCAAATCATGAAATCCTTCCCCCTCAAGTATGGGAAGCTTATATATATATATATATATATATATATATATATATATATATATATATAAGCCAAAGCACTTGGCTCAAAGTAAAACATCTTATGTGTATGGTTATATGATTGACACATGTAATTTAATACATTAAAATAATAATTATCATTTTTAAAGTTTCAAAAATATAAAAATCTCTTCTTATTTATATATATTAAATTTACAAAATAAATTATTTTCAATAGCAAAACATCTATATTCATCTTATAGATATAACAACCAAAAACACAAAAATCTTTTCCTATTTATATATATATATATATATATATATATATATATATCTAAAAAATACAAAATAAATTATTTTCAATAACAAAACATGTATATTCATTAATAATATAACATTTATATCTACACTTTTTATCAATTAAATTTTTTTCATTATCTAAATGATAACACCGTTATTATACATCTATTTAAAAAACTATGTTTTTAATATTGAATTAATGTTTTTCATATACTTTACTCACGTATTAGAGAATAACTTTATTTTACCTTCAATCTTATAATATAAAAAGTATAAAAGTTTTCAAGAATAAGCTGAGATTTTTTGGATTTCATGATTAAAAAAATCATTTAACTAAATTAAATTTATTTAATAAAAATTTATCTTTCATTTTTATATATTTAAATTAAAACACTATTGAGATAATCTTTTATCTGTATATATAATTAGTTTAAAACACTAGTGAGATAATCTTTTATATATATATATATATATATAATATATATATATATATATATATATATATATATACACACACACACACACACACATATACACACACTAGAAGATAGCCCTGCTACGCACAGGCACTTTTTTCCCTTAAAAAAGTAATAACTATTATTTATTAAAAATAATAATAAATCAAGATAATTATTTAAAAATATTAAATTTTTAAATGAAAATGAAAATATTTAATTTATCTATTAAACATCTTATTTATTTTTATTCTTTTTTTTCAAAATATAAAATAAAATTATAACATAAAGTTGGAAGATTAAATAAACCGAAAGACAACAATTAATTGTCCTACTTTTATATGAGAATAAACTTTACCAGCAAATTTAACTTTTAAATAAAGTGATTTTTTTTATTTTAAACAAACAAATATGATTGTTACAAAAAGAAGTCAGGGAGACATAAAAAACATTATAAAAAAAACAAATGAGCAACGTGGCTTAATGAGAAGAAAGTCTAGGAGATAATTTTATAAATATGTATAAATTAAAAACTAATATTTTATTAATTAAAACTAATGAACTATTAATTAAAACTAATTAAAAAATTGTTATATTTAATAATATTTAAATATTTACATTTAATTGTATTTTACATTTAATTGTTCTTTTCATAAAAGGAGACAAGTGTCAAGCAATAAAAGAGACAAATGTCAAGCAATAAAAAGGTAAGGAGACAAAAATATATATATATATACTAGAAAATTACCCATGCTTCGCTACGGGAAAATTTTTTCTTTACAATTTTTTTTCAAACTCAATGCATACAAATGAAGATTTAAAAATTAAAATACTCAAGATTTGAACAATCATGCTCGTTAATTTGTTACAAAACCTTATTAAAATTTTGGTTCAATATAAACATGGAATAATAAAAGAAGTAAAAGTAGAAATAATATCACTATTATTACATATAGATTAATGTTACCTTTAGAGAAAGTATTGCAGCAATTGAATAGAATACAACAAATCTAGAACACACAATAATGTTAAGGATTTAACTAAAAAAATTGTTGAGAAAAAAAAAAAAAAGGACCAAAGTAAAAAAAAAAATTGTTGAGGGCAAAAAAAAAAATAAATTGACAAGTGTCAAGCAAATAGAGAGGAAGAGACAAAAATATATATATGTATAGATGTATAGATATATATATATATATAAATTAAAACACTAATAAGATAATCTTTTATCTATATATATTTAAATTAAAACATTAATGAGATAATCTTTTATTAATTATTCTATCCATTTATATAAAAATTTAAATAAAAAACAATTATCTTTTATCAAATACTTTACCTATATTTTATATTACTGTATTGTCATATAAAAATTACACATGTTATATTTTTCATAGATATAATAATTTTTATTATAAAGTTTCAAAAATATATTATTAATGAATTTATTATTTGATTAATTTATTTCTGTACATCGCACGGGTTTAAAACTAGTAATTCATAAATAAAATAATCAAATATCAGAAATGTACAGAGGCTTCAAGCCAAAACAGAATGTACAAAGGCCCATCATAGGCACCAGAAACCGACTACAGCAGACCTATCACTATTTGCATCTTCTCAACAACAAACTAACAAAGAATGATGGGAAAAGATAATTTAAAAAGAAGAAAAAAAATCAGAAGTAGAGCTTTATTTTGGTTTGGATTGAACTTCGACATATTGGGCAGGTTTCAAGGTCCTTCGAGCATTCTTCACAGGTCTGAGAGGGAAAAAAAAAGATCAGGTAATATTTTTTTTTGTTTTCGAAAGATCAGGTAATATTATGTCAGCGCCTTTGTCTACAAATATGTACACCAAGAACTGACAAGAAAATGTATTTGAGACATTTACCTGGTGCCCACAACCAAATGCCATGTCTTTTGAGTTACTAAGACAAATGGGACAAAGCTGCTTGAAACAACCGGAAAGGGATATATTAGCCTTCGAGATAAATAACCAAATATACAGAGTAAAAGTAAAACAGGAGAAAGAATTGTGGCATCTACAAATAGGTAGTCGAGCCTCCCACAGTTCACAATCTTAAGTCTTGTTCGATTCAGATTTCAGTTCAGAAGTTAAATGCTAAGGCAGCTTGTTATCAATAGAAGATACGTGGACCGACTGAACAACTACAAATTCTCATACCTGACTGTCATAAGGAGAACTAGGTGCTGGGGGAGCTGAGCTGACATGACTGGTATCTTCAGAATAAGGAGGGTCGCTTGCTTGGAACCTGGTAGGATGAGAAGGTTTTGAGCTGCCGAAAGATGCTGAACCATATTGGAAACTGGTAGAATAGGAAGGTTTCGAGCTGTTGAAAGATGCTGCACCGTATGTAGGAGGAGGTAGGGGAACTCTCTCGGAAAAATCTCCCTTTCGACAACTGCACAACAAATAAATAGTAAATCACCATCAAAACTTGAGTGCAAAAGGGCAATTGAAAAACCTTTCAAATGACCAACACAGAACGAATTTTTACCCCAGAATATTAAGCTCAATGGTTGCTTTGTACTGTGAAGGAATCTCCATTAAAGCAGCTAGAGCAAATTCTGTCTCCTTTCGGGATGGGGCTATATGCTTTGACATAATCTCCGTGAAATTCACAAACTAAGAGAAAGAGAGAAGCAAAAGCAGAAAAACCATAATAGCTGAAGCACGATGATAATAACATATGAACAAAAGATAGATGATATCCATAATGAAACATCTTGCATGCACTCAGAATTTACCTGAAAATTGTCAAATGCTCGAGCAGGAATGTTATCATCAAACTCCTTCATCATGTCCCAAGGTCCATCTCCAACACCAACCAATATAATTGAAAGAGGAAGCTTGCTGTAATATTTGAATAAGTAAGAAAGAAAATGGTTGCACACAAAAAAAAAAAGGATGAAAAAGGTTTACATCATATTCACCTTGCTTGCACTATGGCATCAACAGTCTTCTGCTCTTGTGGACTTAGCTGGCCACGCTGAGTATCAACACTTCTAGTGACCTAAAACAACCATCAGCGATTATGATATCAAACCTATATGAAACTATAGTAAACCCAACTGAACCATCATTAATATGTTAATAATAATAGTAATAATGCATTGCGAGAGAAATCATAAGTGGTACAGTAAACCATCATGCCAGCATTTTTTGATTCATTTTATTCCTGCCCCAATCCTGACACAATTTTCCTTTATGCTCATTTTTGCTTTTGAGCTAATCACACGAGTAGAATTGTACATCTATTTCTCTAAAACCTAACTGAAGTAAAATCAATACACAGAGAGCAAAGTACCTGCCCATCAGCAATTATCACTAACACATGGTATTGGCCGCCGCTCTGCTCAACAATGGTCATAGCCATTTCAATGATTGGAGCAAATGATGTAGGTCCTGGCAAGAAATTGTAATAATTTTATACAATTGGATAAGCTTCAAAAGGTAACTCAAACAAAGAATGATTAACAGGAGTGTAATGGAAACCAGCAAGTCGTAGATGAGGCACAATTTCTCTATAGCAGTTTAAGACTTCCTCAAATCCATTACAGAATCTCTCATCTGGGTAGAAACTGAAGATATCTTGATCATGTGTTGATGCTGCCGACAAACATAAGCAATTCTTAGCATCTGCATTTAAATAAATAGGCATCCCAATAGGGAAAACAAACTAAATGCATACCATCACCAAATCCGAAACATGGAATTAAATTATCCTCATCAAAGGCAGCTAAGGTCTTCCCAATGATTGATATTGCTTGTTCATAGGGATTTAAACCATCTCCAATGTGGTGCAAGCTTTTTCTATTGAATGATCTCTTCCCTACAAAAAAAAGCCAGATTCAGCAAGCTCTACTATGGCTAATAACATAGATTACCAGTAATTAAGAAGTAGATCTTAACCTGTCCACTCATTGCTCTTTGTGAAATCAATACCGACAATGAGATTGGAAGATTCAAGACCAGCATTAGAAAGAGCCTCCGTCACCTGCAATCAAGGAAATCATTCATATCACCTTAAAATTCCCTCCATCAACTTGACCATAAACAGTAGAAACTTAACTACTGAACAAGATTAAGCAACAATTACCAAATTGGCTAGGGAAGTACAAGGAAGCAATGTAGATCTTTACCTGATCTAAGGTGTTGTAATTGTCTGCAATTCTCGAATACCTCCTCTGCAGCATCCTTTTATCACTGCCACGGTCTTGTGAAGATGGATAATACCGTGGCTCTTGTTGTGCAGATGGATGATAATGTGGCTCGTGTGAAGGTGGATAATACCGTGGATCTTGTTGTGAAGGTGGATAATACTGTGGGGACGCATAGCTATGCTGAGGTGCATAACTCTGGCTTTCTTGACCATATGATGACTGCGGATACCCATAATGAGAATCCCATGGAGATGAATTTGAACGAGATGATGAACTCCGCCTCCAACTTCCCTCTCTTGAACTAATTCCCCCCATCAACCTGAGAAATTCCCAATTCCTAACAAAAACTGCTTCCTTCTTCCAAAATCCAATCAAAATCAACAACTACTGGCCAAATATAAGAATACCTGAAAACGGAACACCCCGATATAAATGTAAACAAAAATAAAAATCCCACCAAAGCAAGCATTCAGAATATATATTTATGTAAGGAAGCAAGAAAATTAAAACTTTAAGAGAATATCAACTTTCAGAGTTTCCAAGAAACTTCAAAATTTTCTTTTTACCAAAAAACTCAAGAGACCAATTCACAAACGTAAGCTTCCCCTTCGCCCACCTTAAAACAGTCAAAGAAGAGCCGTCCCAGCTAAGTATTATTCCAAAAAAGACCTCCTTGGAGTTACTATTACACTTTAAATAATCTTTTTTTTCTCTCAACACTCAATCCAAATGGCTTAAAGAATGAACAAACACGCCATTAATTACTAATTACTATTAGTAACAAAACCAGAATTCAAAGTTCACTCCAAATCAAAAGAAAAGTAAAACAGCGGCTGCACATTTCCAAGATCTAAAGCGTGAAGTAAACAATTTCCGGAACTGGGGTCAAAGAGAAATACCCATACCTTGGACTCAAGCAGGGGAAGTTGCAGAGCTACAGAGCGTCAATGGAGGATCTGGGTATCTTTCTTACTTTTGAAATTGGACATAAAGCATTGATAGTAAGCCATGGAATTAAAAAGTACACAATCTTTTGGACGCTTGCTTTATGAAAAGCATACTTTTTTTCATCTTTGGTTTCTCCTTTTCTCATTTAAAAAACAGTGGAAAATGGGCCTCACGTGGAAGTTGCGCGGTTTGGAAGCTACCGACGTTCTTCCTCTGCCTCAAGCAGACGTGACCACGGTTCACGGGTCGCAACTAAACTACTCTCATCATGCCACTCCCGTTCTTGTTCCATTGTTCCCGTCCTTGTTTCGAAATTCCTCTATCGCTTCTAACAAATAAAGACTACAAACTATTATTTTTATTGAATTTATATTTTTTCCACCGTCGTTGTATAAATCTGTGTTATTGTTGAATTATATCGTAATAACTATTTATTTAGTGAATTTAGTTTATAAATTAATAAGATGTTATGATTGAGATTTATGTACAGGTAAGAGGTGTAATCAAATCATATCAAAATAATTGAATATTGAGTTCAAATTCAGTTTAATTTGAGCTCAATCAAACTTGATTTTAAAATTCATATTCAACCGGATAAAATACTTGAATTATTGGAATTTGATGGAATACGTTTGATTTTTCAATTTTTAATTATATATTAAAAAAATAAAATGATAAATTAATAATAAAATATTAGTTAAAGTAGTCAATGAGGTAGCTTAAGCTCGAACTTGACTAAAAAATAAGTGAGTCAAACTCAAATATAAATTTTAGTATTGACAATGCATCAAATATAAATTTTTTTAGTACTAACAATGCATCAAATATAAATTTTTTTATTTATCCAATACATAAAAATTTTCATATAAATTTACTACACAAGATTATTAATTAGGGATCTTTAAAACTAGAATAATGATAGTCTAAATATAGAGTATATTATTTTATTTTTTTAAATCGAGATAAGTATATCATATCTTATTATAGAACTACAAGATCATAATAAATTCGAGATTAAAGTTACGATTTGTAGAGTCAAATATTATAAAATTACCACTGATTAAAATAAAAGAAAAATATAACTAATGTATTCTTTTTTATTTTTTATGTAGCTACAAGTATTCTTATCCGATATAAGGTCTGAGATTAATGTAAATAAAAGAAAAATATAACTAATGTATTCTTTTTTATTTTTTATGTAGCTACAAGTATTCTTATCCGATATAAGGTCTGAGATTAATATATTATTTTTATAATTTAGTAATAATAATAACAAAACTAATGATTATGATAATCATTTATGAGAAAACGTAATTTAATGCTAAATTAAATTATAAAGTAAATCCATAGACAAATATTATAACAAAGAATTTGAATTAAAGTTGACTATGCAAAAAAACTTTTGTTTAATTATTTAGTAAATTCATTGATGAAGAGTTGTGATGTCATGAATATCTAAAATACATCTCCATTGACACAGATTTTGTGATGTGAGTGGTTTGCCAATGGGAAGTGTTTGAGATTCATTCTTGGATAGTGACTTTGATTGAAACATTAAACTTAGGACTTAAATTATGAGGAAAGTTGTGTTTAGGGTTTATGGGATTTGAGTTTGAAAAAGATTGAAGGTTGACTTTGTTCTTATCTAGAAGAAACTCTTTTTCTCCTTTCTATTTTGGTCAAAGTCTATTACGGTCAATCATTTGGAAAAAAAAAAAATTCTCTTGATTGAGATTATAAATTCTAGTTTTCAAAATTTATTTTCATTAATTAGTTTGACTTGAAAAATAACAAATATGATAAACAACTAGTTGCACTTATGATCTGTTGATAGAATATTAAATTCTTAATGTTACTGACTAAGATTTAATATCTAACAACTTCAAATACTTTAAATACATAAAATATAAGATTTTGGCAAAAACTTGAAAAGAGTTAAAAATTCAATAACAACACCATAATTCATAAAAGGATTTTAGTTTATGAAGACAATTAAAATTGGTGATTTAGGCTTAGTTTGGCTCAACGGCTTTTATTAGTGAGTCGTCGTGAGTCTGCTTTTTTTATAAGACAAAAAATTTATTACAGCTAAATTACTTTTTTATCTCTAATATTAAATTTTTTTATTATTTTATTAAAAAATTTATACCCACAATGATCATTCTTTTTTTTTCAATCTTATCGAAATTAATTACACCGCTCATCTAAACTAATTCTTAAAAGTCAAAATTAGTGTGAATACATCATTGATATAACTAGTCAAATGTAACTAAGTTGACAACTTATAATTTATAAAATTTTGTGGAAGAATAATTATTCTATATATTTTTAGTGGAATTTTTTTACTCTATAACTGGAGTTAAGGTGATAAAACATGTTTTATTTTATTTATTTTTATTTTCTTAATATTTTTAAAGAAAATGTATCATTATGTTAATCTCGCTTATGAAATAAAAAAACTTTACTAATCGTGTATGAGATATTAATCCTTTTGTGAAAAATTGGAGCATGAAAAGTTCTATGGGAATATATGTTCGGTATAACTACATTTAAGTTTTGGCCTCATAGTCATATTTTGAGATATGCAAAAGTTTGTCCACTTTGAATTTGAAATTGCAAAAAAACGAAAAGTCATAAAAGAAGAACTAGAAGAACCAACCAACCATCATTTTATTTTTTTATATATATATATATATATATATATATATATATGATTCTTAGAATTTAGCCAAACAAGTGTAATAAATTTGAAAATTGATTCAAATTCCTTGTAATTCAAGAAAGAATTAATTTTTAGCCTACCAGGCTTGAGAAATTGTAGTTATATTTTGGCATAATAATATTTTTGCCCTAAACTATAACAAAATTTTTTTTTGACTCTTAATATTTCATTTGAGTCATTTATATTTTATTTTGAGTTAATTTAATCATAATTTAACAACAAAATGACAAAATTGTCAAATAAGTCTTATTAGGTGACACAATAAATGTTACATCAAATGCATATCATTGTCACATAAATTTTTAATGCCACGTCATCGTCATATAATTTTTTGTGCCACGTAAATTTTTTTTATGACGTGATATGTAATATAGCAATTTAATGTAACAAGCTTAGCCGTTTCATTGCCTTCGTTGTTGCAATGTGACTAAATTATAGTGTTACAAGTTATCAAAGCACAATCTTCAATCATCTCTTGACAGCGTTATGTGTGAATTTGATAAATTTTACTTATTTGTCAGACTTATGTATTGACTTGATTTGATGATCCATTAATTTTTTAGTTTGTTAAGATTTTTTTTTTTTACTTTGACTATAGTTGTAAATATTCTTTTACATTGTAATTTCTTAAATAAAAGTTATTTAATTACAAAATGTTGAGGAGAACAGCTTAAAAGCTGATCTTCGAATGTTGTCTTGTTCGCTTTCCCAACTCCAATTACACATTTCCCCAAAAACTGGAATCTCAACCAAACTTCCCACTCGCTAATCTCTTCGTGAAGATCACGAGCCATTCAATTTTGACCGTTTCTCTCAATATCTTCCCCGGCGCGTAGCATTACAATCCAACTCCTCCTGTGAAGACCTTCCTGCCCCTCCCCGCAATCATTCAAGGCCACAGTCAAACGCTGGCCTCATCAATAACACCACGTGTAACCATATTACTGGTTTAAAATTTTCAACCAATCAACTCGACGCAGATAATCATCCGCAAGAATCGTAAGAACATCACCGGATCCTGTATTTTTTTTTTATTTACTTATCTTTCAATTTAAATCCCGCTGAAAATTAGCTGAGCCAATTCTGGGGAGAGCTTTTCGATAAGCTCTCACTCTCATAAGAAGGGATTTTTAGGGTTTTAAATTTGGGATTTTTGAGTCCAGAAATGAAGCAAAAGAACGAGCAAATTCACACTAGAAAGCTAGTAGCTTATCTTTTAATCGGGTTAATCGGGGTTCTCGGGTTGGTTTGTTTGTACTATGGATCTTCATTTGCTCCCGGCTTGAGGAGATCCGACGCTGCTGGTTCTCGGTTGGATGGATCGGATCCGGTTTTTGATGGGTTTTCAAGGGACCGGGATTTGCTTGATTTTGTTGACGACCAAGGGCATTACCCGGAAGTTCCTAAAAGCTTCCCTGTAAGTATAGCGTTCTTATGAGCTGAATTTTTCTTTTCCTTTTTGGGTTTTGTTTTTCTTTTAAAAGAAAATTTGTCTTCTTAGCTCTATATTTCACTAAAGATTGCTCTTTTCTTTTGTTTTTAATGTGTGTTTTTGTTTAGCTAAGTGATTGCGTTATGATTTTACAGATATGTGACATAAAATATTCGGAGTTGATACCGTGCTTAGATAGAAACCTTATATACCAGTTGAAATTAAAGCCCAATTTGGCAGTAATGGAACACTATGAGCGGCATTGTCCGCCACCAGAGCGTCGTTACAATTGCTTAATTCCGCCGCCTAAAGGTTACAAGGTTGGTGATGGTTCCTTTCTGCTTAAGTTAAGAGTTTGGATTTTTGTAGTTTCACTTCGTTTTGATACCAACGAAATTGCTGCTAGAATTTCAGATCCCTGTAAGATGGCCAGCAAGTAGAGATGAAGTGTGGAAAGCAAATATACCCCATACGCATCTTGCTAAGGAGAAATCGGACCAGCATTGGATGTTTGTTGATGGAGAAAAAATAAAGTTTCCTGGTGGTGGAACCCATTTTCATGATGGTGCTGATAAGTATATTGTTGGTCTTGCTCAGGTATATCTTACTTGCTGGTTAATGATCCTTTGGTTGTTTGCAAGAGCCAAGAATGAAAATAAGGTTATGCATTTGATACATACGATTATTCTGATTCTTGGGAAACAAACTATTGCTCATTGACCGAGCCAAATAATTTAAACTTTTCCTTTATTCATTAAAATTATATTCTTTTTTAGCTTGATAATCATTATGTTTGTGTAGATGTTAAAATTTCCGGGTGATAAACTGAACAATGGTGGAAGTATTCGAAATGTTCTTGATGTTGGATGTGGAGTTGCAAGTTTTGGAGCCTATCTCCTACTCCATGATATTATAGCTATGTCCCTTGCACCTAACGATGTACATGAGAATCAAATACAATTTGCATTAGAAAGGGGTATCCCTTCAACACTTGGTGTGCTGGGAACAAAAAGGCTTCCTTATCCAAGCAGATCATTTGAGCTAGCTCATTGTTCACGATGCCGAATTGACTGGCTTCAGAGGGATGGGATTCTCCTATTGGAACTTGATAGATTACTGAGACCAGGAGGCTACTTTGCATATTCTTCTCCTGAAGCCTATGAACAAGATCCAGTAAATAGAAAGATCTGGAATGCTATGTACAGCCTTTTGAAAAGAATGTGCTGGAGAGTTGTTGTGAAGAAAGGCCAAACTGTTATATGGGCAAAGCCTATGAGTAATAGTTGCTATTTGAAGAGAGATCCTGGTACTCGGCCTCCTTTGTGCAGTTCTGGTGATGATCCAGATGCAAGTTGGAATGTGTCTATGAAGGCATGCATCACACCATACTCTGCAAGTAAGTAGAACTACCATGTATATGCAGATGGGATTGAAAGTTGTGTATTGCTTCTTCTTCAATCTATTAGCTGTTGATGGACATTTCATATTGTTTGCCTGCATAAATTATCATATGCAATGTTGTTGAGATTTTTTCCCCCAACAACATGATGATAGTGGTCTGTTGTCTTTAAAAATTTGAATAGGGTCAGGAATACTTCATAAGTGAGTGTTAACTCAATTCTTGCTTGATACTACAGAGATGCACAAAGAAAGATGGAGCGGACTACTTCCTTGGCCCCAGAGGCTTACTGCTGCACCACCTCGCCTTGAAGAAATTAGTGTCAGTGCGGAGGAATTCCATGAAGACACTGTAAGTTTCTTAGATGATGGGAGAATTTCAAGTGCTGTAGTTGTGTCATGCTTTCTTCATCTTGATTTGTTTATTACTTTGCTCTATACAGCCTTAGATTTTGATTGATGACTGAGATATTATTTTGAAACAGAAAATATGGCATTTTAGAGTGATTGAGTATTGGAAGCAGATGAAATCTGTTATACAGAAAAATTCCATCAGAAATGTCATGGATATGAACTCAAACCTTGGGGGTTTTGCTGCTGCCCTTAAAGATAAAGATGTCTGGGTGATGAATGTTGCTCCCATTAGAATGTCTGCAAGATTGAAAATTGTTTATGACCGAGGCTTGATTGGAACTGTTCATGATTGGTATGCATTTATACATCCTTGACTCCATGGCTGATTTTTTAATCTCTTTGTCATTTATAATTATTCAGATATGTCTATTCTTCTCTGGCTTAATTATGCAGCATGCATTCACCTTTGCTTTTGTAGGTGTGAAGCTTTTTCTACATACCCACGAACATATGATCTTCTTCATGCCTGGGCTGTGTTTTCAGAGATTGAGGAGCGTGGTTGTAGTGCAGAGGACCTCCTGATCGAAATGGATAGGATACTTCGACCAGATGGGTTTGTCATCATAAGAGATAAACACTCGGTAATAAATCATATCCAGAAATTTATCACTGCTTTGCAGTGGGATGGCTGGTTATCAGAAGTTGAACCGAGAACCGATGCCCTCTCTGCTGGTGAGGAAAGAGTGTTAATTGCGAGAAAGAAGTTGTGGACTGATGGGTTTATGACATCATGAAGGTGCTCTTTCTTTTTTCTCTATCTGGTATTTGCTCAACCTATTATCTTTCCTTGATTTGTGTTGGTCTACATAGTTAAAATCTGATTTTGGTGACTGTTTAATGCTACTAGTTTTCATAACTCTTACCTTCTCTTTTTGCTTTTATAAGTGAAAGCAGCTGGGCTTTGGCTGTTCTCTAAAACAGATTTGTTTTGCCTCTGCTTTAGTTGCACTCGGGAAAGTTGTAGCCACAGATGTAAGACAAAGGCCGATTGCCATTTGATATGAAGATTTTTGTTTTCCTTAAGGGGGATAACAGGACCAAAGCTCAAGAGCAATTGTCATGATGTAGAATGTGCAACTATATATATATACACACACTGCCCGCAGGTTGCTTCAAACAGCCACAATCCTTGACGAAAAGAGGAGCGAAGCTCAGACGCATTTGAACGAAATTTTTTGAACTCAATGGGATATGTAATTTGTTTAAAGTACCTAAAACCAATATATCACTTTTGTTTTGTATCATGTTCTTATTTTCAGATGTATCTGAAGTGAAAACAATTTTTTCTTGAAAAAACTGTCAGAAAATCATCTAGTTTGGGGAGTTCCATAGATGCAACTGAAAATCTCATAATCCCCTGTTCTCTTGTAAGGACATATCACAATTTTCAATCCTGTAAAGGTGGTAAAAATTAGCACGAGTTCGAAAATTCGTTCTAATCTGTCCAAGACTAAATCAAGATCAGTCTAAATTGATCAAAAAAATCAAAGACTTGTAATTGAAAAAGTTCAAATTCGACATAATTCGAAACCGATCCAATTTGAAACTTGTAAAAAACAGAATTTATAACTTAAGAAAATTCGAATTATAATTATATAATTATTATTTAAAAATAAATAAATAATTGATACATTTTTTAATTAAAAATTTTAAAATTTTGAAAACAATTATTATTTATTATATAATTTTATCAATTATGTATTCCTAGCAAAATAAATATTGAATTTTTTTAATTAAATTAAATTAAATTAATTTAAAACACCATAATATATGATATCAAATATTTTTTAATATTATACTTATTTCATTTATAATAATAAATATATTACTAATTTAACATTTGATTTTTTTATAAAAATCATTTTAAAATTTTATTATTTTTATTTTATAATAAAAATTTAATTTTAATACAATAATAAATCAAATATATAAAAAAATTATATAATTTCAGTATTTGTTTGAAACTTTGAATTTGATATTTTGTGCAACACATTAAAAATATTTTTAATGAAATTAAATTTAAACTATATTTTCTTAAGGTTTTAAGTATAGAAAGATATTGAATTTAGATTAAAAAAAACCTAATCTTAAAATTAAAATTCAAGTTTTTAACATTAGAAAAAGTTAAGTAATTAAATTAAACAATACAAGTACAATTTTTTTTTATAAGCTTGAACATCATTGAAGGAGAAAATTATAAATCAAGCTAGTGGTAATTTTATTTTTAGCTTTAAAACAAAATACATTAATAAATCAAGCTAGTAGTAATTAATTATTTTTTATATTATAATAATTTTATACAAGAATAAACCATTTTTTTGTTCGTTTGAATTAACCAATTTGGTATCTTATAATAATGATTTGTATATTATATGATAATAATCTTTTAAAAATAAATTATGTAATCTCTTAGTGTGTAAGTATTATTTTGATAAAATTAAGTATTTATTAAAAATAATTTATTTATTATCTATTAAATGTAAAATTAAAGTTTGGATAAAAATAATAATTCTAATAGTAAATTAAAGTGTAATTTAATAATATATTAGAGACCAACAAGTGGTTGGAAGAAGTGAAAGTAGACTTCTTCCCCATGACAGGGTTCGAGTCCTAGAGTTCTCACTGTTGGGAGGGCTTTATCGTTTACCACTCTCGGCCCAAACATGATTAATCTCAAACCATAAAACGGATAAGAATACCTGTGCTTATACCAAAAAAATTTTTGATAATATATTATAGTAGTATTACTGTATAAGTGGTAATTTTAATAAAATTTGTTTTTATACTTTATTAATATTATTATTAATTATATTTAAATAACTAGCATTATATTAATTAATTTAGTAGTATCTATTATTTAATATTTTAATTAGATATTTGATCAATTGGTGTATATCTAATATTATTATGTTAATGTGACATGAAAAAATTAATACTCAATTGGTGTATAACTGTATATGATATGATTATATCAAATGTTATTATTTATAATATAATGTCAATTGGTGTATATGACTTGTTTAATTTAACCTTCCATATTTTTAATGAGATATTTGATTAATTAATGTGTATGAGTACGATTATATTTAATATAATAATGTTATATTATGATTTATGTACAAATCAAAAACAAAATAAATATAAAATTGAGGTAATTAATTGATCAATTATTCATAATATTAAGTATTTTTTTTAATGTATATTATAATTTTATTCAACATTATAATTGAACAATTAGTTAACTAGTTATGCGGTTAGATTTAATTTAATTACTAATTATGTTGATATTTAAAAGACAAAATAAATGTAAAAAAATTCTTAAAAATTTAAAATTTTATTAAAAATATAATATAATTATTAAAAAAGCTAATTAAACAAAGTAAAAAAAAAAAAAGAAATTTATTGAACTAAGAATGTCTAAATTCTAATGGCTCAATGTTCACCCAAAAAATACAATAACCCAATAAGTTATTGTTAAGAGTATAAAGTCATTTATATAAATGTTTAATGTGATTTATTTATAATTTGTTAGTTATTTATTTGTATAGCTAATACTTTTGGATTCTCACTTTCTTTTAGTTTTACTATATATATATTTGACTCACTTAAAAAATAAATTTTTATATAATTATTAATATATAATTATATATTTTATAACAAATGTGATATCACAAGAAATTAAAAAAATAAATAATAATTGTCAAGTAATAAAAACATTAAAATGTAAAAATTTATATTTATATAAATATTTATTAAATCTTAACTTTAATTTAGCATTTTATTATATTTTTATTTAACTATATAAAATTAAATTAATTATTACATTCAAAATTATAAAAATATTTATAATTTGACTAAACCTGCTAAGCCAGCCCGATTAAAACCGGACCGAAACCGCAAATAACCGAATCTGAAAATACCCGAAATTGAAAAAACTCGAGACCAAAAAAACTTGAAACCGAAAAAAACTCAAACCCAAATATAACTCAAACCGAACCGGTCCATTTGCCATCTCTATCCTGATCAAGTAAATTCTTCCTTGTCTCCATGCAGGGCCCGGAGGAATTCAGGCTCTGCAGGAATTCTCAAAGCTAAAACGAGTTTGGGATCGGTTCTTTAGTACAGATGAACGACTAAAGTACCAGTTGAATGATTTTTGCCTAAGCATTTAATCCTCAGAGTTCTTTCAGTTTTTGTTTGCAAACAAGAAAGTGAATTCCAGATGATGGGATAACCCGAAAGGATTTTTTTTTTTACAATTTAAGATACGATAAGACAAACACAACACAAAAATGATGACAAAAAACATAAAATGATATAAATTAAAATTTTTGCAAATACTATATACGAATTTAGCAAAAGAAATTCATTTGATATCTGACATGCGATCACGAATTGTGATGATAATTTTTCGTGTTTTAACAGTTTGACGCTAAACAAACACATCACAGATGCATATATTACCGGATTTATAGCTAGTTTCATTTTGTTCTAACTTCTAACAAGATCATTATAAAGCATTTCTTCACCGGCCAATGCACTAGCCTTGATCAAGATGGCAAAGTTCTTCACCCAGAAGTACAAATAAAGGCCATATGGGGAGATAAAAGAGGGGGGCGCTATGCCACGCCAGCTACTCTAATGTTGCCAGTTTCTCTTCATCAACCTCAAATGCCTTCCTTGCTTGCTTCAGCTCCTCTTGCATAGATAGCAATTCCGTACAACGATTTAGCTTTGGCATGTCCTGCAGGATCAGAAAAGCACTATGAATTTCCAAGTTTCAGAAGACAGGAGCAAATACATGCCAAGCTTTGATGAAACGGGATTGGACTTGTTCGTTAAAACATGTATGCAGAGAAGCTAGTGCTTATGCCAATTTTTTGGTGAATTTGGCACATAACAGCACCTTTAACATTCTGAAGCTCCACTGTCCTTTGGCAGGTTCGGGTTTGTTGCTTCAGGATGATGTTTTGGGTTTAGGACGGCCTAGAGCCAGTATATTTCAAGTAGGAAACTACTCCTATGAACCATAAAGAATACAGGAGCAAATACATTGCATCAAAATACAATGAGAGTTAACTTGCGAATTAGATATAGAAAATCCTACTTGTTCGTTAAAACATGTATGCAGAGAAGCTAGTGCTTATGCCAATTTTTTGGTGAATTTGGCACATAACAGCACCTTTAACATTCTGACTGTCCTTCGGCAGGTTCGGGTTTGTTGCTTCAGGATGATGTTTTGGGTTTAGGACAGCCTAGAGCCAGTATATTTCAAGTAGGAAACTACTCCTATGAACCATAAAGAATACAGGAGCAAATACATTGCATCAAAATACAATGAGAGTTACCTTGCGAATTAGATATAGAAAATCCTCAACTGATAGCTTTCCTCTCTTTGATCCAATTTCTTGAGCTTTATGTGCCTACAGACACCAAAGATACAAACAACTTGCCAGCAATGCCATCTCATCTAACCAAAGATAGAAATCAACAAACTGTTAAAGTTTACCAGATCTGTTACATATTCCACAACAATGTCCTCCACAAGCGCCACGGTCTCTGGAAGTGGCTGAAAACACCATAAATGGAATCAATAATATGATCAAATACATGAAACAATCATATTTCCCGAAAATTATAAGAGCACAATGCATCACTTCTGTTACTACCACTCATAAAAGCAGGCAATGGTGAGCAACTAATGAACCTTTTTCCAATTGAAGCATCCATAGCATAAGATTTGGAGCTTCATTGATTATACTGCTCTATCAGGCTTTATCTTCCCAACTTAGAAAAGCGAACCACATGAGCAGGCAAATATTATCACTGATTAATAGAATATAGACATATAGCATTCTATATCAACCAGAGATTGCATCTTGAAGTTGTGAAAAATATATTAAAATAAATGAAAGATACACTATTTTTGGCAGATACAAAGATACAAAGCTCCACTAAGATATTTAGCAGATGCACTATCTCTTCCCCTATAGTGAAATATATCATAGACAATATGACTTGGTGACCACCATGCAAGCCATAACATTGGAGGAAATCCATTGCACTAAGATTATGACTTTGCTTGGAAGAAAGGATGAAAATGCACGAGGATGAAAAAGTTCCAAGTAGAAAAGTGGTAATGAAACCTATCCATTGGATTAACTAATTTTCATCTTCGCCCCTTTCCATCCTTCCTACAAGCAAAGCCTAAGAGATCAAGTAAGCTTCCTACTACACGCCAGTATGCAAGAAATATCACAAAGAACACTCCAAGATAAGCAAAAGTTAAATAGCATACAAAAGGGTCGAAATTTTTTTCGAAATTTTTTTTCTTTTCTAGTTTTCCTTCACATCTCCATCATGATTCGTAAAAGGATAAAACAAACAAATTAAGTACTGAAAAGGGCTCAATATTGAATTTCTGAAGGATACTTACATTAGGATCATCTCCAAAACCATACATCATATGCTGCACTGCAACAACAAACAAAGTAAAAACAATCTAAATTATAGAAAGAACAGGAAAACAAAAGAAAATTTGCAGGAAAACTCAAAGAACTGGAAGTATATAAAAGAAAGGAAGCTTACAATCTTTTTGAAAGACTCCTCTTTTGCGCTTGAAAGAAGTTTCTGAAGGCTGTGAAGACCCAACTTTTGATTTTGAAGAGGTTCCTGTTGAAGGGTTACTCATCTTCTGTCCCTAAAAAGGTCTCTGCTTTCACAGAATCGTAGAAACAAACAAATCCCAAGAAAAAATCTATATCAGAAAACCCATCCAAAGAAAAAAAACCCAAATTCTTAAAAGCGTTCAAAGACAAACAAACTATGCTTTACTTGATCACTGGTTCTCGGAAAGGGTTTGCATGGTAGTTTAATGACTTCGAGAGAAAAGGGGAAACTACCATCGTTGGAAAGATGGTAGTTTAATGGGCCGAGCTGCTCTTGAACCCTGCTTGCTAGACTCCTACTCGATCCGCCAATGTCGTCAATTGGGCTGGCCAATGTCTTTGAGTTGTGATTTGATAACAACACCCAAGAGCTCTTAAAAGTGATGTTTGACTGTTCGGTAAGAATGATAATTTTTCATATTTTAAGAGTTTAATCATACTTTTAATCATACTTTCTTTAAAGATTTCAACAAATGAAACATGGGTTGCTTCACATAGTAATTGAGACTCACGTGACAATCCTTATTTTACAAAAAAACTTCCTATGCAAACTAGCTGTCTCAAACGTTACAGATTTTCAAGAGACTTGAATCTTTACAACACAGCTAAAGAGCAAGTTGATGTTCTGTTCCACTTAAGAGATATACAAGATAGAATTTAAAAAGTTGAGATGTACCGCCATTATTGGTAATGGAGGTTTGAGTCTGAGTTGGAGGTGATAAGGATGGATCATCCGATAGTGTCAAGCATATATCTTCTCGCTAAAAAAGTTCTCTAGCCACTTATATATTATATATATATATATATATATATATATATATAAAATTGAGGGTCCGGTGGGGAAGGTTGAATTTGAATCTAAACTTTACAATGTGTCATAACTATTTTTGAACAGTTCTTGCAGTCAAGAGATTGTTGGCATAACTCATCTATATTCTCCTAATGCACTGAACGGTTGAATTTCTTATACCAATTACAAGGGATTTGTATGGTTTTGTGCCATAATTTTAGGCCATAATAGAATCTTAGCAGATTGTTTGCTTGCAACACGTGAGTTTAAAATAATAGCCACATGCCTTTATTATATAATTTGAAGTTTGAATTTATAAAGTAGTTTGCCCCATTGATGAAGAAGACACAAGGACAGCAATTTGAATATGGTCATATTTTATCACATTTTCTATTAGGAATTTAATAAGCAAAAGATTTGTCCATATATTCTGAATATTCTGAAAATTGTTTTTGAATGTTCATAACTAAGAGGAGGTAAAATTCAAATCCTCAGTTTAGGTGCAATGGAGAATGTAAAAGTCTTTGTTATTGTTGTTGTTTTTTCAGTTTTCTTGTATGTTTTGGGTGTGGAAAGTGTGGGGGTGAAGCATTTGTCACCCTGCAAGTTTAGAGCAGTCTATAACTTGGTGATTCCAACTCTGATACTGGTGGTGGATCAGCTGCATTTTGGCCAGCAGGGCCTCCATCTGGTGAGACTTTCTTCGGTAGGCCAGTTGGAAGGGGCTGTGATGGGCGTCTGATAATTGATTTCATCGGTAACAACTATGTTCACTTGCTTTCTTTGCATTCCACAACAAGCAAAATGTATCATTTATCCTTGTTCAACTTGTTCAAATAGTTGATTTGAGGTTTTTTATGTCTACAGCTGAGCACCTTGGATTCCCTTACTTGAGTCCATACCTGGATTCCATTGGAACAAGTTTTCGGTATGGTGCTAATTTTGCCGTTGGGGGATCTACCATTAGGCCACAGAATGAATCAATGTCTTTGAATGGAGTGAGTCCATTCTCACTTGACATCCAGATTGTACAATATGATCAATTCCAGGCTCGCACCAGCTATTTCTACACGCAAGGTTATCCTGAAAATCACCTTAACACCAGTTTCCTTTGCAGATTTTAGTCTCCTAGGCTCAGGAAATTCTATCTTTATTTGTTTATGGTTTTCAGCCAAAAAGAATTCCCACCGCAGCAATCTCCCCAGGCCTCAGGACTTCTCCAAGGCTCTTTATATGTTTGACATTGGCCAAAATGACATTGCTGCTGGTTTGAGGAAGAAGAATGACAGATTTTCATGCCTCAGTTCCAGACATAGTTGATCAGCTAGCTAAAGCAGTCCAAGTAAGTTTGAATTGATTTTGTATAGTTTTTCTGAATTAAAAAGATTAGAACTCTAATCAAAATCAATGGTGTCTGATAAACAGAATCTCTATGAACGTGGGGCAAGGGCATTTTGGATACACAATACCGGTCCAATTGGTTGCTTGCCTGTGAGTCTGCACTACCATGATATTAAGCCTGAGGAACTTGACAAGCAGGGCTGTCTGAAAGCTCAGAATGACTATTGTATAGAGTTTAATAGGAAGCTTAAGGATAGAGTTATCAAACTTAGGGCTGAGCTACCACATGCCACTATCACATATGTGGATATTTATGCTGCAAAATATAAACTGATTGGCAATGCAAAAAAGCAAGGTAGATTACATGAAGAATATCTTCTTGGTTGTTAAGTGATCATAAGAAATTCAATGGCTATTTTTCTTTTGCTTGTAGGATTTCTTGATGGTAAAGATATTTGCTGCGGATTTCATGAAGATGACATTCAAGTATACTGTGGCCACAAACTATAACTAAATGGTACTGAAATCTATGCCGGTTCTTGTGAAAATCCTTCAAGTATATTAGCTGGGATGGTGTCCACTACAGCGAGGCTGCCAATCGTTGGATTGCTAATCATATAATCAATGGTTCATTTAGTGATCCGCCTCTGCCAATCACACACGCATGCCATAAGCCTAGTCTTGAGTAATTACTCTGACAGATGCATGAATCATGCATGAAAGTTTCTCCATTTCTTTGCAGCAGTGCTGATGACAATAAGAGAAGAAAAGGATTTGTTTTTCAATTCATCATTCACCATTCACCATTGGACCAATCTGCATTTATACGCACATGTTTGAAGGAAGTCAATGACTTGCAAGATCTATGAGCAGAGTTTATATTTACAAAGTTTTTGTAACTTCAAACAGCAATACTCAGATTGTTGCTTAAGCTTCAATGTTTACTTGCAAAACGGAGGTCAGCTTTGATAAGTTTTTCCTCTTTTCATTAAAGCTAACTTATTGCAGAATTCATAAATGCAATTCTGCAGATCATTTCATAATATTTGATCCTCTTCCCACTTGGCAACTAGGCCTATCAGGCTTACAGACTTGGTCAAAACACGTTGCCGCAGTTGCAGAACAGAATTTTAAACAGATTTATTATATTTTTGCTCAAAACCTGCATGTGATCTATGCAATCTATGAATTTTAAAGTCTTCCAGCTTTAGAGACAAGTCAATAATTCTTAACATTTTCTTTAGTGTTTGCCATTGCCTAATATATATATATATATATATATAGAGAGACACACACACACACACACCTCTGTTTCTTTAGGTGAAATCCTTCAATATTTCATGAACTTAACAACTAAAACATTGCTTATTAAGAATTTGGAAATATTAATTAGAACGAAATCACGATCTTGATTAGAACAGTTACCTGTTAAAGTAAATGAAGCACATAACAGATTAGTCTTTTAAAACTTATGGGATAAAATATTGGATGCGGAATGGAGATGACTTTTCATGCAAGGAGTCGAAATTGCTTTAAAAAGATAAAAATGGATCAAGGAGTGAAGAAAGTCAAAGCATCTGAGTTCATTGATTCCCATAAACATGTGCCTCTTTAGCTGATATGGAAACAAGTCTTCCTTAAGCTAAGTTCCGTGTGCTTATAAATAAGGCTCGTGGATTTTCAAGATCTGTGAGTTGAATTGTTGCTGCAATGGAGTTTGCAAGAGTTATCTTTTCTGGGATATTGGTTTCATTGGCTCTTGGTATGGCAGTTGCCAGGGTGAAGGATTTACCACCCTGCAATTTCAATGCAATTTACAACTTCGGTGATTCTAATTCAGACACTGGGGCTATATCAGCAGCGATTTTCCCAAGGCAATGGCCAAATGGTGAAACTTTCTTCCACAAGCCGGCTGGAAGAGTTTGTGATGGCCGCCTTATCATAGATTTCATTGGTAACATAAACATGAAAATGTCAACTCCCTATTTATCTAACGTGAATTTCAGATTAATGGTCTATCATCGTTCACAAGAACTAAATTTCTGTATGCAGCTGAGCACCTTCGATTACCATTCTTGAGTGCATACCTGGATTCAATAGGATCAAACTTCCGGCAAGGCGCTAATTTTGCCTCAGGAGGATCAACCATTGTTCCACAAAACAAAACCATAGCTGAGAGTGGATTAAGTCCATTTGCTCTTAATGTTCAGATATTTCAGTATGACCAATTCAAGGCACGCACAACTGATCTCTACAAAGGTTAACATCTGAAGTCATAGAAAACCAATACTTCTCCCAACTTAAACCCTCCTAGACTAAGGAAACTAATTGTCTATGATCTGCAGATAACAAATATTCTTGCAGAAACCATCTTCCAAGGCCTAAGGACTTCCCAGAGGCTCTTTATGTATTTGATATTGGGCAGAACGACATTGCTTATGGACTCCGGACGGTTGGTGATGCACAAGTTCTTGCATCAATTCCTGACATAATTAGCCAACTGGCAATAGCAGTCCAGGTAAATTTCATTCTTTTATTTAGTTTAACTGATTCAATGTGTTTCTATATGAACAACCTGGATTAATTAAATTATTACTGCTTGAAACAGCATCTGTATACACAAGGAGCAAGGGCATTTTGGATACACAATACAGGGCCTATTGGTTGCTTGCCATCAACTTTACTCAGCATCAAGAATCCTCCTCCAGGTTTTCTTGACAAGCATGGCTGTGTCACAAGCCAAAATGACATTGCCAAAGAGTTCAACAGGCAGCTCGAGAATACAGTGATCAAGCTCAGGGCAGAGCTCCCACAAGCAGCAATTACATATGTAGATATCTATGCTGCAAAATATGGACTTATCAGCAATTCAAAACAGCAAGGTAACAGTTAGTGAAAACTTAAAACAAAAGCTCAGCTACCATAAATTTATTCTTCCCTTGTAACACCCCAGTCTTATGTTGGGATATTGCTATGATATTGATATATGAGTAGAGACTTGAATCTATACTTTTGAGATGTCTTTTGTGAGACAAAAATGTGCAGATTGGATGCAAGTCTCTACATCCCTAACATCCTACATTAATTCATATTCTGTTTTTTCTTTTCTTTGTTTTTTCTCTAGGATTTGTTGATGCACAAAAGATCTGTTGTGGGTATCATAAGAATGGAATTGATGTTGGATGTGGAGGGATATTACTGTTGCCAAATGGCACTCAAATATCTGGAACCGCATGTGAAGACCCTTCCTTGTATATCAGCTGGGATGGTATCCACTACACTGAGGCTGCCAATCGTTGGATTGCCAATCGTTTAATCAACGGTTCACTGTCAGATCCTCCCATTTCAATCACCCATGCTTGCTACAGAACTTGATGAAGCAAAATCTGCTGTCTGACATCTCAATTCATCCTAATCATGGTACTAGCAAAAGAGACAAAGTGATGACACTAGAAAATAACATTTAGCCGTGAGAAGATCTGTAGTCAATACTATGACACCGTGGAATAACTGTTGTTATATATTATTTTCTCAATAAAATATCCCTTTTTATTGTTTTTTGTTCATCAAGAATACCCCTTTTAGGATCACTAGAAGCTCTTTTATTTGATTTTGGGATTTGGTAATGCTATTTCTATGAAAATGAAATGTGGGGTGGTTTTTTTTTAAGTAGCAAGTGTACATGCATGATTTATCCCACTGATTGCACAGCCAAATCCATTTTCAAGACCCAAAGCCTAAAAAGTGGAGCCTTTTAACACCAACAATAAATTTTATTATAACATCTTAATCTTATATTGAGATATTGTGAAGTTCTACTCAAATTTGATATATTTTACACTAAGAACATTCTTTTTAAGAATGGAATGTTATTTAACAAGAGAACTCTCTCTTTACCGACTGACTATCCAGACAAAGCAAAATGTCTGAAAAGTGAAAACATGGTCCAAATCTTCCGCAATCTTTGACATAATTATTACTCAGGCTTGACCCAGGTTCCTAAGAACAAAAAAATCTAGTATGCAGCATTGGACATATTGGCAGGATTGATTCCAGGCCACCTGGCTGGATGCCATTTAATAATAGGGTAGATGGTGATGCTGGTGGACTACAGCAAGTCAGCAACAGCAAGAGTAAAAGAACAAAAGAGAGTGGCAAGTGTTAACCAAAGGCTAGTTGGCTTTTCATGTATAAAGTGGCAAGTTCCTAGAATCAGCTAAGTAGGAGAGAAATGGAGTTCTGGAGACTGTTCATTGCTGTGGTTTTAGTTTCCCGGTTTTTGAGTGTGGGTTCTGCTGATTTACCACAATGTGAATTCCCTGCAATTTACAACTTTGGTGACTCAAATTCAGACACTGGGGGCATATCAAGCTGCTTTTGAACCAATTCGAGCTCCCTCTGGTGTGCCTTTCTTCCACAAGCCAGCTTGTGAAGACTATGATGGCCGTCTCATCATAGACTTCATAGATAGTAAACATTTCAAGCTATCAATATCTTGTCAGTGAACGTGGCCTGATATTGTTTCTTGCTCTTTTGTTTTTTCTTTTGTCCCTTTCGGCAGCTGAGAAAGTAAAATTGCCATATCTACGTGCTTACTTGAATTCCTTGGGAGCAAATTTCAGACACGGGGCAAATGTTGCAACAGGAGGATCAACCATAAGGAGGCAGAATGAAACCATTTTTCAGTATGGCATTAGTCCATTTGCTCTGGATATGCAGATTCTGCAGTTCGACCACTTTAAAGCGAGGACCATTGACATTTACAACCAAGGTTAGATCACAAGTTGGTTGCCTAGAGACAGAATATATAACCATTTGTTTTTTAACACTGTTTTACCATTTTTTTGTCATCCTTAGCTAAAGATCCTTCCGAGAAAGATAAACTTCCAAGACCTGAGGACTTCGCAAAGGCAACCATCAATAACACTAAAGTGTATGGAAGTTCTTGCGCAAACCCTTCAGCCATTATCAGTTGGGTTGGGGTTCACTACTCTCAGGCTGCAAAGCAGTTTGTTGCTGATCATATACTCAATGGTTCATCAACAGATCCACCGATTCCTATCACTCAAGCATGCCGTAAGCAGTAAGAGTATGTTATCGCTGAAATCAGTGTTGATTTGCCATGGTGAAAATCGATTGAAAACTTCAGTTACTAGTACTAATGATAACTAGAGCAACACTTTTGATGTATCAAAGATCGGTTAAATGCAAATGATCTAACTGGAGACTCTCAAAAATAAAATATTCTCTGTTAATCGTGTGATCATAGACGAGAGCTTCTGCAAGTGTGTCTAAATCCACCTACCATCAGATTGAGAGTGTGACTTGACAGTTGACATAATCCTAAAACAGCTAAATGGGGCAGATGATGAAGTTTATAGCTCTATATTATTATACACATGTATACACAGATCTCATTGCCGATGTCCTTCCGGCAAAAGAACCACCTTGTGGAAGGGTACCGTCCGCTGAGGCAAGGCTCCGTCTTCCTCATCATCGTCGAATTCCAGTAAATATCTAAACAAGAAGAGAAAGAAGGTAGTGCATTTCAGCATGACAGAAAACAGCTATTAATTATTATCAATGATAGCAATATACAACTTAGAGTCTGAAAAGAGAGTCTATGCTCTGTAACTCTTTATTGCTTAAGAGGAAGATTTAAGAAACGAGGAAGAATGTAAACAGGCCAAACAGCCAGTTCTTCAAAATCTGCTGTACTAGGGCAAGAATGAAGGATGTTACTTACTCATCTGATTTCCTCTGGAAAGATACCGAATGGTTGATAGCAGCCACAGAAATGCACAAGAAGATTAGTAGTCAGTTCAATTTATCGGAACATAACAACTATATTTTAGCAAATCTATGAAAGAATAAAAAACGGAAAAATGATGCAAAATCATGTTGGGTACTAAGTGATGACTGGAATAGTCACCTTTCGAGGAGTACTAATGACAGTAGCCTTATAGAGTGCAGTTGTTCCTGGATAAACGGCCAGAACATGTCTTCCGGCAGGGAATTCTTGAGTACTAGAAGGATCATTCCTCTTGGGGAAAGGTATAATGCAAGAAGCAGGCAGCTTGTATTTCCTGAAGTTGCAAAAACAAAAATCAATGTCTTCCATGGACTAATTTCAGTTATTTAAAAATTCGACAAAAAGAAAAAAGTTTTACCCAATATTCACCAAGGCACAGTAATTCTTAAGAGTTTCCATACAGAATTTGAGCCCTCAATGTATTTTTACTTTTCTTGTGTTCTCGAAATTACAGTTAAAGCATGCTGCCATTACAAATAATTAAGCCACCATTTTCTTCTTTTTAGTTTTAATAAAATAAGAAGACAAAACACCAACTAAACTAGTACTGCACAAGTAAAGAATTTATTGATCTCTGATTTCAGTCTCAATCTACCAAAACAAATAAAACACGATAGAGTCCCCTGTCCCAGTCAATAATGTGCATGCAAGCGTAACAGAACAATTATTTCATTGTAAACTTATAAAGAGCCCAAGCATAAAAGCTTACCTTTGGCCACTGCCCTCTTCATCATCACCTGGTTCCTCATCAAGTACTTCAAATCTGCAGATGGAGATGCCACTTAAAAACAAGAACAAAGAAGGTTCTGAATGGAATTTTGACACAAGCCAAAGTGAAATGACCTACAGGAACCACACTTACTCTTTTGTTTTCCCATCAAAATTTATCACTTTTACAACAAACCACTCATCCTTCTCAGCATCTGAGGTGACTCTTGCAGCTACCTGAGTACACGAACACATTTCAATCTACTCAGTTTGGAAGTATAAGGAACAGTACAATTTGCCTATGTACTATAGAGAATAAGAGTTGAGAACAAACACAGTTAGGTCTAAGAACAAATAATAACAATTGACTGTGATAGAGCTACATGCATGACTTTGGTTCTTCTGTTTGCTACATAGTCTACAAGCTTACCTGTTCATCTTTGAGAGCCTCAATTTGACTCCGCATAGAAGGAGAAAGGCGAGAGATATCTGAATCAGACTTCATTCTTTTCCTTTTCTGATCATTACCATCTGCAATTTGTTTAATGTCAGCTACATAAATTGGAAGTTCAGATACTCTGTACTAGTTCAGAAATCTACGTATGGAAATGAGTTTTCTGTTTTGGCATGTGTCATATATCCAATGTTCTAGCTTTGGAAGAATAAAAAGATCATTAACACCTAATAATTTCAACTAATTGCTGAGTCTTGGTCTGATTTTAATTATCATGATATAATTTGGAACCCATGCTCATATCAACTCAACAACTTCTATGTCATCAGCCAAGCAATTCCAAGTTTCATAAAACTACTCAAAATTCACACTTTTAGAGGGGAAAGAGAGACATGATAAATCAAATTGCAGAAAATTACAGCCTTATCTTAACATCCTCTTTGATTATTATATAATAAAGCTAACAGTTCCACAGTTAAAATCAAGTGCCAAGGAGGCCGAGAGATGACCTTAATTTTGCTCTATAAGAAAGCAAGTGTTAGAATTCCTAAACATCTTCATGTAAATGGAAACTCAACATAGAAGTTAAAGCAACTGAAATGTATCATATGAAGCATAGTTGGTAGCACACACCCATCTTTCTTCGATGTTGTCCTGGGGGTCCAGATGGCAGGAAAGCGTCAAGTTGATTTAGTAACAAGTTGGAAATCCTGTATCAATGCCAAAACAGTGAGTTGGTAAAAAACAATGGAATACAGTACTTATTGAAAGCCTACAGAACCAAACCAGCAAGTTCATTGCTACACCAGCCCTAGAGAAAAGTTTGCAACATTTGCACAAGCCCCAGATTCAATAGAAAATTGGGAGGTGAGAGAGAGAGAATGACAAAGAAAATGGAAGAAGACTTAATCAGAGATAGTGACCATACATTACTTCTCTCTCTGAAAGATCTCTAGCTTGAATATATAAACTTTTTAGCCTTGACAATGAAGAATCACCAGGTTTCTCGACTACCTCAGGAGCTACTTTGATATACATAAGTTCAAGATTAGCATAAACCATCAGTAATAGTTAATAAAGAACAATGCCAAATAAAGTAACAGAAGAAAGAAAAACTATTCTCAAATCTTAAGAATACAATTTAATCATCTGTATCCAAGAGTTTTCAGCAAGTTTTCTATCCATTAAAGCTTTACTAAATCATTGATGCTAGACAATAATCCAAAAATTGAGTGGATAAATTATTGTCAAAAACTGTAAATCCTCAAGGAATTGTCCAGGGGCAACATTCAGAGAAGAAGAACCAATAATTCTTGTAAATCTTTGCTTCAATTCTGAAACTCTTTATAACAGTGGGTTGGAGCAAATAAATGGAATCTAGAATGCACAACAAGCCTCTAATTTGAAATACATAACCAAGCCACAAATTCCACCAGGTTACATGATCTTATAATGCATCCAATAGTTTCTAACTATATAGTTTACACGATAACAACTCTATGGATCTCAAAATTCCTTCTATGTTACTTCTTCTTTACTCCTGGTGGTGACTGTATGCACATCCAAGAAACTGCTAATTAAATTAAACCCTCTGAATTGACAACAATATTTTTCATTTACCCTTTTGTTCCAATTTCATAGTTGTTTATTTGTAGAGTATTCTGATTTCAGACATCTTTCATGCAAACATTCTCAATTGAATCAATCAATACATTTTGTAAAAAAAAAATCAGGAGCAAGATTATGGTATGATAGTACTGAAATTCCGAACTAAAACAACTAAATTGAAATTGTGAGGATCACTGGTTAAAAGGTAATTATACAACAAGCATTGAACATTATTCTACATGCAAAACTAACCACTTTCAATATGATTTCCAAGCATGCAATGCACGAAAACCACATAATTTCCTTCTCCATCAAAATTCAGTTCCATAAGCAGCCCTTTCAGCTAAATAGCATAATTGTTATTCTAAAGGCAAAACCTTTACACCAACAGATACTTGCTTTAAACATCAATTTAGATGGTGAAATTTTCTAAACTCCACTTAACAAACTTAACTTCTTTCTCAAACACAAATTTAGCTAAGTTTTAAAGCAAGTCAATAGTCAACCTGCCCAAGAAAATTATTACTCTCTCTCTCTCTCTTCTTTTGATCAAATTACTCTGATTCTCTTTGCTTCTAAAAACCAAAAAACCTTCATAAATTGAAACAATCAGCAATAATGTATAACAAAAGTAACTTCCTTATCCAATAAAGTCCATCATCAACAAAACTTAAGCTCTTTTAAACCAAACCCACTTCAAGAAAAAAAATTATTGAATTAAAAACACTTAAAAGCATTGAAAAAAGCAACATATTTTGATAATATGAAACAGACCCATTAATCTTATGGACCATATAAATCAACCCAGATCATAAATTTAAGAAGTTAAAGAAAAAAAAAGTTGAGACATCTACTTGCTTGAAGCTTCTTGTGAAGCTTGTTGATTTCGACAAGCACCTCCTCTTGTTCTTTTCTTAACCGATCGAGTTCCCTTGAGTTTTCCGATATTGAAGCAATGTCCGGTGACGACATCGTTCCGTGTTACCTATCTTGGACGGAAACACAGTGTTGTCTGTTTTACCAGATTACTTCCAGGTAGATTTTTCACTTCAATCAATCCTAGTTTGATCAAAGGTTTTCACTTCTTTTTTTCCAAATATTTGAAATTCAACATTTATGCTTAATAAATATAATAAAAAATAAACCTTGGTTGACTTTTAAAATTCTTTTATTTAGAATAATAAATATCAAGTAAATTTATAATCTTACATGCATATATAAAAATCAAAGCAGATGACTCAAAGTAAAACTCTTATATAGATTGTCTATAGGTTTGACATGTGATATTAATTCTACTAAAATAATAATTTTTTTTCAAAATTTCAAAAAGATAAAAATCTCTTGTTATATATACAAAACAAATCAATTATCTTTTTAAATCAATTATCTATTTTAATTTTTAAATGATAAACATTTATATCTATATATATTAAAATTAAATAAAAATAACATATCACTTATCTCTCCATGCATTAAAATTACAAAATATAATATCTATATCTATATTTTTTTATCAATTAACATATTTTTTTCAATAATAAAATATATAGCAATATAATTTTAAAATATAACTGATATAGCATGTCTATTATTGTTGATTATTTTTGTATTTGTGTTTTATATATATATATATATATATATATATATATATATATAGGAGAAATCTTTTACTAGTAGAGTAACTATTATAAAATTAAGTTGATACAACTTTTGGTTGGTATCATATGTCATGTGAGTGCAACAAAAACAGTTTAATGAAAATTTTCATTGTTCCTTATGTAATGTTGATGTCCCTAATCCAATTCTAAGATAAATAATAATTATATTTACTATATTTAAAGCATTAAACACAAATTATTTCATGATGATAACAAAAACATTTTATAATTTTAATATATATATATATATATATAACTTAATTATAACATTTTGTATATCTTATATGTATAAATTGAATGTTAAGGCATTTAATTATTCTAGGAAAGCGATGTTTATACTTTTCAATAGCTAATTAATAAAGATGTTAACAATATTTATGAAATTTTCCCTTAAAGTATTGATCAGTTAACAATTATTTTAATATAGTCCAATATTCAATTTAATTTAATGATATGTCTATGAACATGATTTAAGATAATAAAGATTATAGAATTTGAGAGATGTTCAAAGATTTCAAGAGTGAATTTTTTGTATTCGAAATAAGGGCAGCAAACTATAATATTGAGAGGAAGTATTAAGTTTACAATGTCTAAGGCATATCATTTTGATCATAAACTTAAAAGTTGAAAATTATTGAAACAAGTATGTATACATTTATGTATTATGATAATCTTTGTCATATTTTTATATAACATATGTTATAACTGAATATTAAATTGCAGATTAGTATTTTATTCATATATTTTATTTCATCTATAGAATCAATTAGATCATCAAGTAAAGTGACTCATCATTCAAAGATAGCAATGAATACTCAAGAATAATTTATTATCACTTCAGCTCAATAAAAATTCATTGAAAAATCTCTATTTAAAAAAATTTGTGCGCAAAATTGATTTTAAGCCTAAAAAAATTTCAATTTCTTCAAATAAAAAAACATTTTAAATTTTTTCATATACTATTTTCATTCAATAAATTATAATATGAATTTGATTTAACTTTTACAAATTTTACATAATTATATCCTATATATGATTTTTTTTTCTATTACTGTATTGTAATATACAAATTTCAAATAAAAAATATTAAATTTACATATGTTGTTTTTTTACAAACATAATAATTTATATTATAAAGTTTCCAAAAAATACATATTATTAATAACTTTATTGTTTGATTAATGTATCTTCGTGCATCGCATGGGTTAAAAACTAGTTTAAGATAAAAAATAAAAATTACATATAATGAAATAATTTTTTGATAATATAATCAAATTTTTTTAATTAATTTTTTATATTAAGTGATAAGTAGATCGTTAGTTAGTTATCTTTTAAGTGAATTTTAAAATATTTTATCAAATGAATTGAAAAAAATAAAGCATTAACAATTTTTATTTTCAATGAATCGAAAATGAGAAATGCTAAGAAGAGTCACTTTTAACACTTTCATTTTTATTGGATTACGTTATTTTTTAGTTTTACGTGAAAACCGGTTATCTACCATTAAAAGTTACTTGAAAAGTATTTTTTAGCATTAACGTATTTTAGTTTTTTATTTCTCACATGGATAACTTATTTTCACGTAAAACTAAGAAGTTATACAAGTCCAATAAAAGTGAAAGTGTTAAAAATGACTGTTTTTAGCATTTCCAATCGAAATTTTTGAATGCGTTATCAAACAGGACATAGTATGATACGAAAAATAAAAAAAAATACAAAAATTAAATTAATTAAATTTTATTAAAAAATTGCATTTTAATATATACAAATTTGATTTTTTGAGTTTTTTATAATATATTATTAAAAAATTATTAAAAATATCAATTTAATATTTGATAAATTGATATAAATAATAAAATAATAATTTTTGAGTTTTATATGTTTTGAAAAATAGATTTCATTATTATTATTTTGTTCATAAGAGATAGAAGGAAGTGGATTTTTAAACTTTGAACCTAAATCCTTTTAAAAAAGAACAACAAATCTTAAGCCAAACTTTGGTTATTAAAAAGATTTTATTATGAATAATTATTTTATACATCATTAGTGGAGTTTTTTTTTACTTCACAAACAGAGTTAGGATCGTGACACATCATATTTTATTTTTTAATATTTTATAAGATATATATCACGATCTTAATATTACTTATAAAGTAAAAAAATTCACTGATAATATATGTAATAATTATCCTTTGATTATTAACACTAACAAAGATTATAAGTGATTTCTTTTTTACCTATATATATATATATATATATAAGTTTTTGCCACGTGTTTTCTATGTTTTGTGGGTATCACCCAAAAATATAAAAATTTTAATGGCCCAAAATGAAAAATGGGAATTATTGTGAACCCCAATTGGATATGTACTATTGTTGATCGTTTGATTGAAGTTGTTGGTCCTCCTTAAATTGGGCTACTTGGGATTTTCCCCACTTTGACTTAATTTAACAGGAATTGAATTTGAAAGAGATTTTTATATTTAAAAATTACTTTTAATTCAATTTTAATGTTAAACAAAAAAAATGATTTTTGGATTTAAAAATTTAATTCGTAAATTCAAGTAAAATTTTTTTTAAAGAGATATTTTTACACTTCAAATGTATTTTTTTAAGCAATAATTTTATTATCCTTATCTTTTTAAAATTATATAATTTTATGCACCTTTTTTTTGGACATTTAAATTCACTAGGACATTTTGTCACAGCGATACCAAGTACTTAAAATTTTTAAATTATATTTTTCTCATCACACTTTCAACCCAAATTCTTTTCAACTATAGTAGTAATACAAAACTAGATTTTCTGCAACTCATTTTAATTGCTTGCAGAAAAAATATTAAAAAAAAAATCAAACTTCAAAACTTATTAGAGTAATGCCTTTTAAAATTACATTTGAGTAGTAATTATAATTATAAAAAGATAATAACAATATTTGTTTAAAGATAAATTAATAAGAACTTCCTTTATCCTATTTCTTTATCTACATATTTATTTATTTACAAAGGAAATTGAAGTTTGAGTGAGTTAAAAAAAAACAAATTTATATCAAAATATCTTCATTTTTATGATTTTGAATATCGACTTAAATAATTACATTCACATTTTTAAAATGTAAAAATTTTACAAATTTAAAATTCGCAACTTAATATCTGTGTTTTTTTTACTGAATCGTTTACTTCCATTTTAAAAAAAATCCCCATCTCCATATTTATTTCTTGTTACAATTCACTTATTAACCATCTTTAAATCCATAATGCCACATACATTTTAACTTTCCATGTGTCTTTGTCCCAAAACAGAAAAGTAAGAAATTACAAACACAATATTCAAAGATTCAAACATTGTTTGGACACTGTTATGAAATCACAGCCATGCAAACTTGTTGGGAGAGTGGGGGCAATGGGACATAACTCCTTTCCTTGATCCTTCATTCTTTGGCCATGAGAGAACAAACTAAGAATAATTCAAATATTTTAAAAGTAAAACAGATACTTCCAAGTAATGATCAAGCAACCTAAAAGTCTTCAAAAACAGCTTAAACTCAACAATGGGTCCCACATATCTAAGTATGGATTCCATATGGCAACCTCAATCTGATAGAGTTCCACCAGCCTTTTAAAAACATGGCATCAATCAAGGGCCCCACTTTACACCAGATTATAATCAGGGGTCCCACTTTATAAACATATCAAGTGGCAAAAGCCCTTGACAGACTCCAACTGTAAAAACTTTAAAGGGTATACACATTAGGATTACCAATGGAATTCCATTCCATCAATAATGTGACCATAATTTATTGGGAGAAAAAATCATAAACTTGCTGACATGATTTCAGAATTTAAGTTGAAAAAGTTTCATTAGCCTTTATAAACATGGCATGAATTCTCTGATTAATTAGGGCTCCCACTTTCAAAGTTTCAATCAAACAAATCAAAAGGCAAAAACTCTTGACAGATTCTAAGAGTCCAAATGTTATACACAAAGATCAGAGAAAAAAAATGGAATCCTATTCCATCAATAACTAGATTTAAATGTAATATTTTTTTAAAGTAGAATAATATTATAAAAATTTGTTTTGAAGATGAAAATGTGCATGTATAGAGTACATGTAATACGGAAAATTTAAATATGAAAAATATTAAATAAATAAAATAAATGACTACAATAGAAAGTAATTTTCACTATATCAATCATTAATAGATTATTGATTATTATTTCATATAAAAATAAAATAAAAATAATTTATTATTTGAATTTTTTAATTTTAATTTATATAGATGTCATCTGTTAGGATATTTTATTAGTAGTACATTGATTTAAGATAATACATTGAAAAAATAATTTTAAAAAAGATAATAATTTTTAATTTTAATTTTTATGGGTAAAGAAATTAAAAAAATAATTGATTTTTTAAATTTAATCTATTGATAAAGAAATTAATAAAAGATAATTGTTTTTTAATTTTAATATATAAATATTTATCTTTTAAAATATTTTAAATTTTATATTCGATACATTAACCGTGTATAATCTCTATACGTTATGTCGCTATCATTTAATCATAAAGTGCAACTTCATTAATGAATAAAGTTTGAAAATGTACAAACTTCTAAAAATAAATTAAAAAATTTTATGCTTGCAATTGCATATATTTTTATTTTGTTCATTAACGAAATGGATCATTCAATACATTGTTAGATAATACATTGAAAAAATAAAAAATAATAATTGAATTTTTAAAATTTTAATCTATATGATAAAGAAATTAAAAAAAATTGATTTTTATTATAAAATGTAATCTAAATGAATAAAAAAGTTGATTAAAGATAATTATTTTTTTAATTTTAACTAAACTGACAAAAATTAGTTGATTTTTTAATTGTAATCTACATAGGTAAGTTTAAAATAGGCTAAAGGTCAAAAACATTATCGAAAAAAATGACTATCGCAATTGAACTTTTAGTTTTTTTTGCAATCAATTAAGTTTTTACATTTTAATTTTTCATTAATTGAGATTATAGTAAACCGTTAAATTTTTATAAAACTTAAATTCATATAGTACAAGTGACAAAAAAACACAATCTAACTATTTTCATCCAAGTAAAAGTTTAATAAAATAAAATTAAAAATATAATGTCCAATTGAACGAGGAAAAAAAAAATACTCAATGATGAAACTTTTTATTATTCGGAGTTTTTTTTTTTAATAACACGTGTGTGTTAAAATTCATATTATTCTCATAGTTTGCCAAAAACTTTTGCATTTTATATATTTATATTTATAGAAGATACGATCAGAATTTATTGAGAGAAAAGAACATTAACTGGCAGGATTTCAGAAACGAAATCTTCGGCAGTTACTGTTATGTTTTAAAGATTCATCGAGAAAACAAGGAAGCTACGGAAGCTGGGACCAGTTTGAGGCTGGGGATTGGTTTGGTTGCTAAAACTGTCTGTCCTCCAGATTCTGGGTCCAGTTTTGAGCCTGGTGATTGGCTTGGTTGCTAAAGCTGTCCGTCTCCAGATTCAAAATTTTCACTGATCTCACTCTTTTCAAAGACTTTTCAGAGAAAACCCAGATTGAGGATTCTCGGTTTGGTTCAAGTATGTTGTTTTTCTCATTAGATTATGTTATTTCTCTTTGAAAGGAATGATCTTTTTGTGTTTTTTGAGTGTTTAATTCAATGGTTGAACTTTTCTTTTGGTCGTTTCGTTTCTAAAGTTTCATCTTTTTTGTTGCATAAATAACTGTGATTAACGCTGGCTTAAACTGTTGGTATGAATTGGAGCTAAGCTGTTTTGCCAATTCCGAGACAGGACTTTGTTTTAAATGGGTTGATGGGACTTTGTTTTAAATAGCTCGTGTTTGATATTAATGGAGAACTTAGGTACATTTTTAGGTGAAAATTGTTATCAAGAACCTATAATTTTGCTTGGTTCATGCCTGTCTTTTATGGTATTTCAGTTTTAAGTGCTCTTTTTCTGCTATTTTAGCTTGTGGACGTGATTTAATATGAAAAATTCAAGCTTGTTTTGGATGAATTTGATTTCTGGAAGATCAATCATGAAAGTTTTTGCTTTATTCATTCACATTGGTTCATAGAAAATTTTTGTTTTTTACGGCCTTGTAAGCTTGCTTCTCAGCCCTCATGTGGTGACATTTACACACTTTGTTCTTATGTTTGAAGGTTGTCGCTAAATTATAACTTGATTGGTAGACACACCTTTCCTTTCAAAGGAAATCTAACGTTGAAAAATTCTTTCTCTGCCAATTTAACTATATATCTCAAAAAGAATTATTTTCGGGTTGATCTCTATTTTGAATGGTAAAATAGTGCTTAGAATTTAACAGCTAAACTCTACTGCTAAATTCAAGTAATAGGTGAAGTTAGTGCATGAAGAATTACCTGATTTACAGTGTGATTAGCTGAGATTAATTTACCACTGACAAGAGTTTGATTGGAACTAGTGTTCTGTTTTTGTGACATGTAATGTTATATTCACTTAATACTTCCTATTCACGTCGATTGGTACTAATTTTTAGTAAATCTTTTTCAGCATTGGTTGTCATGCCCTGTGGGTAATCATTTCAGTTTGAACTTCAAACTTGATGACGGCATCTGGTACATTCATCTTTTGTTGTGTTTCAACTTATATCTTCATAAAAGTAGACTAAGAAGATCCTGAGCATAATGGGAGTTCCCCTACGGAGGTATTGCTTTTCATAATATTCTCGTACTAGAAACTAGAAAGCCTCTTTGTATTTCTTTTCCATTTCCCATACATTGGCATTTTTACTAGTTCACAAGGTTTCAGTAACACCAAAACTGGCATTTAATACGAGTGACATTCATCTTTCTTGGGCTGCAGTGGTAATGTAAGGAAACCAAATGAGACAATGAGGCTTACTGTAACAACTTTTGCTGGAGTTATTTTTGGTTTCTTTTTAGGAGTATCATTTCCAACGCTTTCATTGACTAAGGTAAACCGGAACTCTTGCTATCTTTGGTTGTTATCAACATGGTTTTCTTTTGTTTACATTTCCCCCTTTTTTCTGTTGTTTAACATGAAATAACAAGTTTATTTCAATACGTTCAAATTTTGTAGATGAATCTCCCATCCAGCCTATTCCCTTCCATTGATCTTACATATATCGAGGACAAATATTCTGGCCGTTCAACCCAAGCACTAATTAATGCTTTGAACACTCTCAAGGCTAATAAGGTCATCTCTGAGCCATCTTACAGATATAATGAGACAAAGGTAAATCCCCTTTATTTTGATTTGATTATGTATGCAGCATTACAGTTCAAAGATCTAGATTTTAGGCTGCCCTTGTCCTGAAATTGAAATTTTGACCGTGATTCTACCAAAAGTGGTTGAAGATTTTGGACAAAGAATTTCTTCATAACCAAGTTGCCAATGCCATATACATACACGATTTACGTTGAAGTGTTAATTGCTTAGTTATACAAATTTAGTTTTAGTTTCTTTTGTAAATGAAGTTTCACTTATGCATACTTAATCATGGGAAATTGAAAATCTGAACGTCAGTTCTATCAACTGATGAAACTTGTTTTGCTTTAGGATAGAGCTCCTCAAGCATGAGTTACATTACTTTATGGTCCAGTTGTTATGAAGTTGCTATGTTAGCTTGGGAACTTTGAGTTGAACTTTTCAAGTCCAATCAATTACCAGTTCAGCTTCGTGGTTCTCGATTAATGGTTTTTCTTATCAAGGAAATTCTTACTATTGGTTAGAACCATTTTATGAACTAAAGAAATGAAAATGAAAGATTTCACCCATCCTTCTGGGAATGGATGCACACTTCTTTAAACCGTTGGTAATTGAGGCTGGAGAAACTTTGTGAATCTCCTTTGCTCGTTGCCTTGTTTATTAATTTGTGATTAGGGATAGGGCAAAACTAGAATTACTGATCATACCATCAGACTTTCTTTTTCTGGCTAATATGTGACATTTGTCCATAGTTAGTGTAACAATTTTCAAGGAAAATCAGTGAACACTAACACTTACAGGTTTTAGCAGGAGCACTAATTGTTAATCCTTAATTATGGCAGATCTGGATTCCAACAAATCCACGGGGTACTGAAAGACTTCCCCCCGGTATAGTTACATCTGAGTCAGATTTCTATCTTCGTCGATTATGGGGTCAGCCAAGTGAGGTATGCATCTTCTCCACTTTACGTTACTATGACTTGACCTTATGTTTAATTATCCTAGTCTGATACATGCCAGAGAGTTTAAACTGGTCACCATCTATGCATAAGGAAGAACTTTGTTAAAGTTGAAATTGTGTTGGACAACATATTCATGTTTGACTCTTGTACCCAGATGAAGTTGAATGGGACAATGATGATTATCTCTTCATTTTTCTGTTGTGAATTCAAATTTGTTTCTCTAAACTTGGATTGCATTTGCAGGACTTAACCATCAAAACAAAGTATCTTGTAACTTTTACCGTTGGGTATAATCAGAAAAACAATATTGATGCAGCTGTGAAAAAGGTCAGTCCTGTCTTTCGCTACACACACACACAATGCATATAAATATAAATGTAAATAATATATATTATTGCCCCCTCTTCCCTTGTATGTCTGTACTCCCTTATCTAAAACCTTTATTTTTCAGTTCTCAGAGAACTTCACTATCATGTTGTTTCATTATGATGGTCTAACCACTGAATGGGATGAGTTTGAGTGGTCGAAGCGAGCTATTCACGTGAGTGTTCGAAAGCAGACTAAATGGTTAGCAGCTAGCTCCTTTTGCTTTATTAAACTTACATTAATCTAGTAGGTTTTACGGGATTTTGCTAAACCCCATTTATGTTGAATTTTCACTTAAACTCCTTAAATTTTAATCAAGGTGGTATGCAAAGCGCTTTTTGCACCCTGACATTGTTGCACCCTATGACTACATTTTTATGTGGGATGAGGATCTTGGGGTGGAGAACTTCGATGCAGAGGAGTAAGTCCATACTCTCACTGTCTCGCTTTGAATAAAAACATGTTTGAGTAAGCTAAATTAAACTCCTTTTGTTCTCAGATACATAAAACTTGTCAGAAAACATGGTTTAGAAATATCCCAACCAGGTTTAGATGTAAATAGTGGTGGGCTGACATGGGCAATGACAAGGAAGAGAAACAACACTGAAGTTCACAAGTAAGAGCATTATACATAACTTCTTGATTGTGGTTTCAGTCACTGAATCGGTACTTCACATATGTTGGAATGTTTTTTTTTTTTTTTTGACAGAAAGGTAGTTTGACCTTTGGTATTCCTTTTCGCTCCTGCAGGGATACGGAGGAGAAACCCGGCTGGTGTACTGATCCACATTTGCCTCCATGTGCAGCGTATGAAACATCATTAATCCTCTTCGTTAAAATCATAAAACGTATTTTGCTTATTTCTTGAACTTTTTGCTATTTGTTCTTGCATACTTGATGCTCAGATTTGTTGAGATCATGGCTACCGTCTTCTCTCGAGATGCATGGCGATGTGTTTGGCATATGATTCAGGTATGCAGTAAGTTTACTTTTTCTGGATGTCATCATTTCTCAGTTTTTCCCTGTTTATGACATAAATTCTCCTTTAAAATGCAGAATGACTTGGTTCACGGATGGGGTCTGGATTTTTCTCTTAGGAAATGTGTCGAGGTTAGCAACTGTCTTATCCCTCCTGCATTCCTTAACTTACTTCCTTGCATATACTCAATAACTTTTGTTGATTTTGCAACTTTGTCCAAAGCAGCCACCTCATGAGAAAATAGGGGTTGTAGATGCTCAGTGGATTGTACATCAAAGTGTTCCTTCTCTCGGGAACCAGGTACACTTAAACCATTAGTCATTTATGTTACCATGTCATACGCACAGTATACTTTACTACTGTTTTCTTCTTTTCACAGGGGCAGGCAGAGGGTGGAAGGCCACCATGGGAAGGGGTATGCACTAAATATTCCTCTCTCTCTTTACCCCACTGGCGTCTAGTCCGGTGTATACATGTATTTGTTTGTCTCCCTCTTTCTTGGTAGATTGGCTGCAGACACTACAAAAGCATGCTTTTTGAGTTTTTGTCCATTGTTTATAAATTGACTATGTTTCTTTTGATGAGTGTGTTAAAAGTTCCAAATTTTTTGTGCCAGGTGAGGGAAAGGTGTAGGAAAGAATGGACCATGTTCCAAGATCGGATGACTAATGCAGAGAAAGCATATTTCGAAGCAATGGGTATAAATCCTTTCAATTTAACAGCTCGTTAGTGGATATAGTAGTATGAACACTAGCATTAGAGTTGCAGAAGTTGCATCTACATGTGATGCCTTGGTGATCAAAATGGTGACTTGGTCGTCTCAGTGTATACCACCTACTTGTATAGGTCACCTTCATGTTCAGCACAGCTCTATCATTGTTGATATTATATTTTTTAGGTAATTTTGTTCATATTTTTTTTGAAATAAAAGATAGACTTTCATTAATGCAAATCAGTACAATCAGTTTCCAAAGCTTGACTAATAGCAAAGGGAAAATTATTGCAAAAAACAAAATTTGACTTTGCATTAAGTGCAAGTTTTGCTAAAAGATGAGCAACCTCATTGGGTTCCCTCTTAGTATGATTAACTCTGGCATGATGAAACATTCTGCGCATGTTCTTTGCATCGGTTATCAAATTACCAATAATGGAGAAATTGGGTCCTGTGCTATTTAGTGAGTTATAACTCCGAGACAATCTCCTTTGACAATGATAGAATTTAATCCCAATTGTCTGGAATACTCCAAGGCTTTAACTGCTGCCGTGGTTTCTGCAACCATTACCTCACGTATGTTTCTCACAAATACTGCAGTTGCACACTTGCACCCATTGCATTCCCAGTAGTCTCTTATGACACAGCCTAGACCACATCCCCCCTCCACCATATTTAAAGCTGCATCAAAATTTGCTTTGAAACAATTAGTAGGGGGTTGGTTTCCATTTACAGAGTTCTCTGAGTACCTTAGTGTCCATTCTTTTCTGTGCTTCATAGTACTCCCTCATATAGCGGTCCCTGAAACTGATAAGTGCTTCCGGGTTGCTCTTCTTGTTTTCCTTTAAGTCCATATTCCTTCCATACCAGCCAGCAAGTGGTCAGACCTTTCTCCATTAAATCACTCGTTGTCCTCTGTATTGCATTGGCCAATCATTACCTAAAATCTTGCTGCTCTTCCATCCTCCAGGTATCTTCCACATTGGCAACTGCCCATACCTCTTTCACGAAACTGCATTCACAGAACACATGCCTGATGGTTTCCTCCCCCTGCTTGCATCTCGCACATACCGTATCCACTTAAATACCTCTTCTCTCTAGGTTTTTTAAAACTGGTAATATTCCATGATAAAGTTTCCAGCAAAACATTTTAATTTTGGAGGCATGTTCAAACGCCAAAGCCTTTTCCAAAAAAATCGATCTGTGTCATTACTGCTTTGGGATGCATTTTCTGAGGTTGAGGGATCACTAGACAAACTACTTATGAGTAGTCTATAGGCACTCCTTACCTTGTAAGTCCCGTCCTTCTTGAAGCCCCAAATTAGTTCATCTTCATGATCAAAACTACTCAAAGGAATTCCAAGAATTTTCTCTGCCATCTCTGAAGGAAACAACTCATGTATCAATTCTGTCTTCCACTATTTAGTATCTGGGTTAATTAAGCTCAACACTGTAGCATTTTCTGGTATTACTCCCTCTAACCTACCATGATCCCAAACTACTCCTTGTGGCAACCACTTTTCGTCTGGGATTTTTATTCTTTCCCCCCCCCCCCCCCCCCCCCCAACTCTCCACTTTAGACCTTGAAACAGAATCTTCCTGGTACTCCATAAGCTCCTCCATGTATACGAAACTTTGGATCCCAGTGGAGCTTCCGGAAAAGAGGAGTCCTCAAATTAACGAGCCTTGAAAACTTTGAACGGTAGAATGTCTGTGTTCTTCATTAACTGCCAGCCTTGTTTAGCTAGTAAAGCTAAGTTAAAACATTCAAATTCTCGAAAACTCAGCCCTCCCTCCTCTTTATGTCGACACAACTGTCTCCATTTCAGCCAGTGGATGCCTTTTTCATCCCTCCGGGACTGCTACCAGTACTTGCTCAGTGTACCATTGATTTATTCTATCAAAAAGTTAACATTATGACTTGCAAACTATATCATCATAATTCATAAAGGTTCTAAGATCACTCTAACAGAAGATTAGCACTCCGACGAAGTTCAAGATATCCTTAGCTGTAATATAAAAAACAAAATAAAGGTCCCTATAATAGGCTATCAAAAAGGAAATGGAAATGGCATAATTCATCCTGAAGTTCTGTAGAATTGCACATTTATAACCACTTCAGATCATTAAGCATTCATGTGAGACAGTTACCTCTGGAAAGGAAGATAAGCCCATACAAACTTGAAAATTACCTCGTATAACTAACCAAAAAATTATGTAATATTATAAATATAACAACATCAACAACTGAACAAACCAATTTGGCGGAGAAAGAGTTCAATATCTCAAATTCCCAGAGATTGGTGCTTTCTATCCTGACTGATCACCGGCGCCAGCCGTATGGTCTGAAGCTTCTGAGAGGAAGAAGGCCACAGTTAGCAGCTAGAAGTATCCTTTTGTAATTGCTTCTTCTAGTTCCTTGAACTCCCATGCATCATCAGCGGAATATTCTCCTATAAGGAGAAAAAGTGATTTGTTAGAAAGCTATTGTGTCCTGAAAACAACAAAGCACTTAAAAAATGTTTTGATTTCTTATAATCTTAAGAAGTGATGCAATTCAGGTTCTGTTCACTCGTTTTGCATCACAACCGGCTTTGACTAACTTAAAAGAAACAAAACCATCTTTTGTTCACAAACAAGTGCAAAGGCACCTCTCAGGGAAACCAAAACAGAGTAAATTGTTCTTTTTTCCTTACTATCTTCTTTAATATTGGGAAAATCAATGGTTCTTACATCCCCTACTTTGGGTAAATACAAAGTACTTCTAAATGATGAAAAATGACAAGCCTTTATGCTAACAAATCAAGATCGATTTAATCAACACTAATCTTTTTAAATGAAAGGGGACCTTACCAATGGAATCTCTTCGCAGAGCAGTCAAATGAGCACAACTGAAATGGGGAAAGATATAAGAGAAATATCAACTCAAGTGTTGAAATGATAAAGCTGAAAGCTTAAACAAATTTCCAACCATCCTAGAATCCAGAAACTATTGATCATAGGCTAACCAAATCAAGGGCCAGGCCTGAAAACAAGGCAGGAAATTTTAAAAGAATCAAATTATTAAAAATGATCACCTCCCCAAAGCCTTCCCAAAATCTGCACATAATGATCGGATATACGTTCCTTTGGAACATGTGACCCGGAAAATCAAGTTTTGTCTGCAAAAACATCAAAAAATTATATCGAGCTCGAATAATACTTCATACTAACTAGTAAGATGACTAAACCAGTTCAATGAGGGATAAAAAAGGGTAAATAAGAAGTACCTGTCTTCTAAGCTACGCTCAATGTCAAAGTGGAAAATTGAAATTCGTCTGGGTGAAAGTTCAACACTCTCTCCTCTTCTTGCTTTTTCATACATCTTCTCTCCTCCAAACTATTCACAGTATTGTCATTGTTTAATTATTCAGTAAATTCCCAAGTTCACAACAAGGTAAGATGAAACCAGTAGGGCATGCTAGACTCCACATAACAGGAACAAATATGAATAGAAATTGGTTCACGTGCACTCCATAACGCATACACATCTATGTATCGAAGTTTTATAAAACCTATCAGTCCCCATGCAGGCGAACAATACTTTTAACTATCAGGTTCCAGCATATTAATTTTAAATTGTTTGTGGCTTTGTGCATTCTGAGCATAAAATACACAACATGTAAGAGCAACACAGCTTTTCCCCTAAAGCATCATCACAGCTCATAGAAAAAGCCTTACCTTGATGGCAGAGAACATTGGAGGAACTTGCCATATCTCCCCACAGAAGGATGCAGTGGCTTTCTTTATGTTCTCGTCTTTGATATGGTCCCAAGGCTCACGTTGAATAACCTACATAAGATCAAACTAATTAACCAATAGCAGGTCTAATGTTCTAGAACTAAATAAATACCTGCACATGGTAAGCTTTTGTAATATTGTTGCTGGAGAAACATTTAATAAACAGAACATAAAAGTTTGGTGAAGTGAAAATAACTTGACCAAAGAACAGTAAATGTTATTTATAATTGACTACTGAATAAACAAACCGGTGAATCGGCATCCCAAGTTGAAGTAGCCTCCCCTAAACGGAAAACTCCACTATATCTCTTTATCATTCCTTGATACCTGCTTCGAAAATATTCAACCCCTCAGACAAATTCATTTGGTATTCAGTTTTAAGCCATTAGACAGCATAGGTGGGGAGTGGAGACTTGAAAACTGAAGAGCTTGTCTGTAAGATTAAGACATGAGATCAGATCAAACTAACCTCTCTACCAACTTAGTGGCTTTACCAACACATACAATCAATAGACCCGTTGCCATAGGATCAAGTGTTCCAGCATGTCCTACCTGTAAGCACAGTCCAAAAAGTTAAATGTAACTGAAAATATATATTTTTTTGGCCATCAATGTAACTGAAAATAAACTACAGGGTTATCCAACAACAGAGATACAATTGCAAAAGAGCACCTTTTCCACTTTGACTAAGCGACGCAACTTGCCACAAACTGTAAATGAGGTCCACCCTGTTTTGCAATTCATTAGTATTATCACTCGACATAAGTCAATATGATAATCAAAAATATCATTTTACATTTATTTTCCGAGTCAGAATCGTTAATCAGCAAATCAGAGTATTAGATAAATATGCCAACATTTGACAGGTGAACAAACAAATTCAATTCCATAGCCTCCCCAAATTAGAAACAGGAAGTACAAGTCTTTGATAATGCACATTGCAACAAGTGTCTTGCCCAAATGCACAAAAAATTCTAAAGTCCTGCTATCCTTTTACAGTTAAAAATCTCCGCTCTTTGATACATAACTAAAGATTTAAGTACATCTAAACATTGTACTAATCTAGATATAGCATTCAAATGTATCAAACTCAGTGTAATTTAAACAAAAAATAATTTTTATATCCATTAGCTCACCTTTGGGCTTATTCACCAAAACTGCCGTCCCATACGGACCATCCCATCGTGGGGGAAGCTCAGTACTCCTGCTAACAAGGTAAGGCTCCCCATCACTAACCTCGGTATCCTTATTGGGGACTTTCTTCAAACACTTGAAAAACTCCTCCACCTTCTTCTCAGAAACCTCCTTCTTCACATCCTTTCCTGAATTTTCCTCTTGCTCAAAGAACACCAACCCTTTATCCTCCGCCTCCTTATTGTCACCGTGTTTCTTACTTTTTCTCTTAACTTTGACTTTCTCGTTTGATTCTCCAGGTTCAAGAAAAGCCTTATCAAAACACTGGTCAGGAAAATACTTCTTTTCCAATTGATAAACCATTTTATAATGCTTATCTTTTTCCCAAGGATATGCAAATGTATCATAAAAATAAAGCTCTTCTTCCCTCTCATGTAACCTATCAAATTCCACTACTTTAGGCTTCAATTCAACAAACCCATCTTCATTTTTCCCCCTTTCATCATCTTCAGAATCTGAACCGTACATTCTTTTCCTTCTCTTTCGATAATATTTCCTCTTAGACTTATCCATTTCACCATCTAAAGTCAGTTTCTTTTCTACCCATGAATCAAAACCCAATTCCTTTTCTGGGTTCTCTGCCTCAGATGAGCTGGGTGAGTCTGGTTGACTGAGCCGGCGGCGAGTTGAGGTGGGTTGGGACTGAGCTGGGGTGTTGATGATCATGTCATATTGGAGAGGGTAAGGAGTAGATGTGGAGAAGAAGAATGAAGAAAGAGGCTGCTTTGAAGAGATCAATTTTCTGTTTAGATTATTAGATTTGAATGATAAGAGACGAAGGGACTGAGTTGCTGAGAAAAAAGATAAGATCTTTGGGCGCAGAAAAAGAAGCGACATTGTGATTATAGCAAGGGAACTTTGCGAATGGTGAAGTTTTTCGAAGTCTGAAGCTTTACAGGTTATTTCAGTTACTTGGAGGCAATTCAGGGTGTTGGCAGGGTTTTAGCCCCTTTGGAAGATTTTAGCAGAGCTCTGGCCCAACACTTACTAGAGTTGAATTTGAATAATTTCATAGGATTTTTCTTTGAAGGTTAGGCTTTAGCCAAGACCCGAATATTTAAAAATATGTAAATATTTAAAAAAAAATAGTTAAAATATTTAAAAATATAAAAATGAAAACCCGTAAAAATATTTAAAAAATCTGATTTTTAAAATAAATTTTTATTAAAAAAGAAAATTAAACAAAGAGTGACAGAATCGAGGAGAAAGAGGGAGGAAGGAAGGATAAGGGAAAAAGGAGGAGTGAAAGGGGGGAAAAAGAGCAGAGGGAGATCGGTTTGTTTTGTTTTGTTTTGATCGGCCTCGATCTACCTTAGGCCAACTGGCGCCAGTGCTTGGTCCTGGACAGGTTGGCCTCGATTCTCCTTGGGCGGTTAGGCCAGTGTCACGTCCCATCTAGACATCATCCAAGTATCCGTGCACTCAGCAGCATTAGGTCCTGACTTCGAGTCCTGGTGCGCCGCAGACCGACAGGCACCCAGCCCCAGGTGCAACTTTCTAGTACGTGCTTGGGCCTGGAAGTGTCTGAAAGTTTCTCACACCTGACCTGGGCGTCACTTCACCGTCGAGGCCGATTGATCCACGACAGACCAAAAGCCCGAAAGAAAAAAAAAAATAATTTCGCGCCTGCGAGAGGGACATTAAAGAACCATGTTGAGATTGCCGTAAACAGGTGGGCTTTATTACCCAAGAGCACGTAGATCAGCTAGTAAGGAGCTGTTCTAGTTTAATCAGAGGTCTCGAGTTCGAGTCCTTGGGTACGCAGCTGTGTTAAAACTCTTGAGGGAGAGCTTTGCCGTCCTTTGGGTCCTGCCCGGCTCGAATCCGAATTAGCCCTATACCAAAGATATGGGGATACAGGATGGTTAACACCGAAAAAAAAAAACAAGTGGGCTTTACCTGATTAAATAATAAAGTATTTTTTATTTATATATTATATGACAAGGGAAGGAAGGGATGTCCATGGATTGGATATCAACTAATTTTAAAGTACTCTATTTTGAATTCGATTATTTATTAAGATATCCAAACTTCATACTTATTTGGCTAGTTTTTATATTTATTATTCAATCCTTACTCTAATAATTCTAACTATACTCGTTTATTATCAGAATTCATTTAATTACCCGATTATTTAATCAAAATTTAGTAAAAACTCATGAATTGACTCGAATCTAAATCTTAAATAAAAAAAGTGTTCTAACATTTAGTTTATACAATTTTCTATTAATTAAACAGTATAAAATCAAACAATAAACAAACTTGAATACAAATTCAATTATAATTCAACAAATAACTTTAATCATTCAACAGACAACTTAAAATACAACAAATAACAACTTAAAGCCTACAGAAATCTATTTATGAAACTAAAACCGAAAAACAAATATAAATTGATAGAAGATTACAATCATATTTGAGATTCCTCCGACTCATGACAAACAATTTTCTTCATCGTTATTAAAAACATGCAACTTAAGTTCATAATTGTAAATGGTGCTACACATTAAATAAATAAAATATGCTGATGAGTCAATTCCCTCCAATAATCATCTGAATATGCTGATGAGCAAATCTAGATACCTGAAAAGGTCTATGGGAATCATAATTTAAATCCAATGAACAACGGTTATTTGATCCATAGTGAATAATAAACTGTACAGTTCCCCACGAAATGTACAAATTGAGAGCTGACACTACATAACCAGCATACCTCAACAGAGGTTGAAGAAAGGCATTACATTCCATCGTACTAACACAATCTCCATCAGTCTTCTTCATCTTCACCATCTTCGGGAAGCCCCATATCGTCTCCGATACCTTCAAGCAGTTTGTCCACATCCTCGCCTAATTCCGATAACCTTGCGCTCAGCTTTTCCACCTTGCTCTGCTCTTGCCCCAGGCAGACGAGTAAATCATTCAGCTCTGCTTCGCTTTCCTTCTGGGCTTCTTCCCTAGCTTCAGCCTTTATTGCGTCGATATCGGGAGAGGTTGATGTCCCTCCGGTCTTCAAAGTTTTCACCTCTTTTTCCAGGTGGAGATTGGTCTGCTCAAGACTATTGTAAGCATCTGATAGACTTTTAAGATCAGACTCCAGCTTCCCAGCCAAATTCTGGTACATAGATGCCTCTGATTCGATCTTAGCTTTCTCTGCCTTGAGCATCTCTATCCGTTGAGATGCCTCCTGGAGATCCCTACGAAGGGTCCCTGCCTGGACTTTGTCTGAGCCGCTGCCCACCCTTAGCTCAGATTGAGAATGCCCGCTCCCTCCTGTCCTTGCCAAATCCTCAGCCAAAGTGGCATTCCGACCAAGAAGTTTCTAGAAAAAAAAAAAAGGCAACACAAAGATAGAAGATCAGATAGGTCATATCAGAACAGTTATCGAGCTAAATGTAACACAGCTTAACAGCAATTCACACCAGCAGTTAATTGACAATCATATGTTAGTTTACGTTAATGGCAGATAGTAGACTGTTAACTATAAAAACATAATTTGTTAATATAGGGCTAATTTAAAAAAAGAAGAAGAAGAAGATAACAGATGAAACAAAATATCAGTTCATATCTGTCTTTAACAGTAAGTTACTTCCAACTAAGATTCCATTTTAAAAAAAATTCCAATTACCTGTATCTCGGAGCATTGTTTCTCCAAGAATGCTTTTAGCCGCTTGATATAGTCCTGGTCACTTTCTCTAGCTTTTTGTTCCATTTCAGCAGGCACAACTGCCACATCACTCTTAGGGCGGCTGTAAACATCTACAATGTTCTCTCTGATATACAATTCCAAACTCTTCACAAGATTAACAAACTGAGCATCAAATATTGATGCCAGGATTGGATGATCCTCATTCTTCTGATCTGACAAAACGTTCTCATCAATATCTTCAATCTCAGCCATACCAGCAGCAGTGGATCTTGTCAATGGTTTAAGGGACTGAGCTGGCTTCGCAGAAGAGAAAAGGAAGCTTCTCTGCATCTCATCAAACTTCAGAAAGTATGATGTAAGCCCAATTTTCTGGCTTATAGCATCAGCTATGATAAAACCATCCTTTCCACTTTCATTAGATTTATTGTAAATCACACATTCTCCCAAGAGAACTGCAGCCAACCCCCTAACACACACAGTTGATGATGTATTTGACACCAACTCAAGCAGATACGTTAAGTGGGGGCGTGAATCTAAGAAGCACTGCACTGCACTTGGGCAATCTGCTAGCCAGGTGACGAGCAGTTTCAAGATAATCGGTTGAACATATAAGTTACCTGGCTTCCCATCTTTATTTTTCATGGAAGAGGCAACAGCCAAGTACCTAACAATACGGTGCAATAGTAGCTCAGGAGCTCCTAAGGATGGCATAGGTGCTTCAAGCTCAATCCGTAGAACCTGCATAATCTCCATTGAAATTAGATTACATAAAAATAGAGCCAAAAATAAAGGCATACAGTTGCCATTTTGCTCTAGATGGAAGTAAAAAAAGAAAAATAAATGTGACAGCATACCAAAAATAAAGGCATACAGTTGCCATTTTGCTCTAGATGGAAGTAAAAAAAGAAAAATAAATGTGAGAGCATACCCTTTCCTTGCACTGAGTATTGTCCTTGAGAATGTGAGTAAGAACACTAGCAGCCCTGCAACAAGTCTGTACTTCACAAGATTAGCAGGATAAGTTTCTCAGGTAATGAGCACCATGAAGAAAACAATATTCTATATGATGAATATCAATATTTATAATATCTTCATGCGATATCATGAGATAGTCCAAAAAGTTTATGCTCAGTAATGCTCTTTCTCAGTAAGTTGATGAAGCACAAGACAGAAGTAAGAACATTAGGTTACCTCAAGATCGCCATCACTTTCACTCAAGGCAAGACCATGTAACAGCATGCTGCCACACATACAACATATTTATATAATTTCATCAAATGGAGTATAAACAGCCCAGTAAAACTTCAAGATTTAACTAGCTCCACAGAGTTCAATACTTCCTAGTCCGAATGGCCCAATAATAGAGAAGTGCAGAACAGAAAGCATTATGAGTAAGCAAACCTTCCAAACGACATGTTCACATCCTCCTCGATGGGAGCATGAGTCATCGAATTTGGTTGAGGAATTAATGTGGATGCTAACATTGCTTGCCCATCCATATTTTTCTAGAAAAAAAGATCCAAAATTCACAGTCAAGAAACAACAATTCACATACATGTGAGATATTTCTTTTTTAAAAATACATAGGCATAATTATTAACCAAAAAAAATCAAGTAAAGAGCAGAGATGAGATATAAACCTCACAAAAGTTCTTAAAAACATGGTCAGCTGCAATAAACTCTTGCACACTAGAAGTTCGCAAAATTATTCGAAGAATAGAATTCAAAGCAGGTTCTACTTGCGGCTCCTCACCAAGAACTTTGCTAGAAAGGGAATCCAGATTCTTGGGATTCCCAGCAACCAAATCACCAATACACTTTAGTGCCTGGCAAAATACAATCATTAGTTTGTATGTCGAAATTAAGAAAGAAGAACAAATCTAGAAGGAAATCCTACCGAACAGCGCACAGCAATTGCAGCCCATTGGCTTTCAACACCCAGCATTAGCAGATGATCTATCAACTTTTTCTACAATCAAGAAAACAGGAAACCAGATAATATATCACAAAAACAGATAGCTCTTCAGGCAGTGAATTCGAGCAGATATGATTTGTAATGAACCTGAACTAGGACTGCTTTATTGGTGATCTTGTTTGACTCCTTTTGAGGATCAGTTTCTGGACCTCCCACCATCAACAAATTAATTGTCTCCAACGCACTCAGTAAATTAATTGTCTACTGGCAAGTTATTTTTTTCATGAACAACAGGAAATCACCAGTAAGCTTGTGATAGCATGTCAAAGAATCAACAAGAATTGGCAAAGGAGGGAAAACAGAAGCCATATAAAGCTATAAACACTCGAGTATCTAACCTTCTGTTGGGTGAAACTGTAAGTACTTCCTCTTAGTTTCAAGATTGATACTAATGGGTCAAAGCCCATGGTCTCCCTCAGTAGTACCTGAAACGCACTTAAATCAGTAGCAGAGAAAACCTTATAAACAGATAACAACAACAATGAAAATAAAACATGGAGTAAACCTGATTTGATGCATTACTGCGAAGAAGATTGTTCAGCAACTCAAGACAGTCCTGCGCAAGAACAGTATATCAGTACCTTGTTAATCCATTTATAGATTTCTATGACAGTAGCATAGCCAAATCAGAATTGACTGCATGCATGGCTTAGCTAAACATCGCACAGACAATCAAAAAATGAATGGTCTAAAGGAAAACAGGCCAGAACAATTTCACTGAAGAAAAACAGCCAATGAATCACCTGCACAACAACACCCCCTTCAGAGCCTCCTTCCTCCTTAATAATACTGAATAGTTTTTCAAATGCACCTTCGAAGACTACAATCTTTTGAATCTCCTGAAAATATAGAATTCTATGAGTTAGTACAGCAATCAAACTTATATAAGCAAGGTTCAGGGGCAAAAAGAAAAAAAACGAAAGGAAAGGCAAAGAAAGGAGGAGATTAAACCAAAAGCTTACCTCAGCTTCACGAGTCAAGTATGTAAGAAGCAGTAACGCTTCATTTCGTATAACCTGGAAGGTCAACATTGATCGACTTCATAAAAAATAAAAGCAATCACATGATATCATCGATATCCTATCCCAATTAAATTTCAGACAAGTTCCAAATTTTAGATCATGTTTGATGATGTAAATCTAAGAATATAACAGACAAACAGGAATTAGGTAAGATAACCAGAAGGTTCCAGAAGAGATATTGCAACAAGCAGGCCTACAAAAATCAAAATATGGAATTTTATGAAATTTGCAAGAGGATCATTTAATTATGAGTGGTGTACCTCACGGTCCATCAGCATATCCATGAGCCGAGTTATACCACGAGGAATAGACAGAATTGTTTCCTGTAACCTGAATAGGAACTCAGCAAGAGGCTTCCGAACAAATACCAATAAAAAAAAAACCTAGATGGAATAGAAGATATTTCTGTAAGACTCATACCTATTTGGAGAATTAGTGAGAAGGGCTGTCAAAATTTGAAGAGTGTAATATCGCACATAGAAATCCTCCTCTGACTACAAAATTACCAAAACAGAAGATAATGATGCTATTACAAGAAGGACCCACAATAAAATATAAAATTCGTTCCAGGTCCATAAAAGGATTCTCACCAGCAAACTTAGAAGAAGAGAAATACTCTCTGATTCTCGGGAAAGCAAATCAGTATTCATTAAAGCTGGCTCAACCTCATTCGTAGGTCCTGTTGCATGATCAATAGGTGTCAAAGCACTAACAAGAGTTTCAAGGGCACCACGAACCTGCATAAAAGGAATAATCAATGCTTTATCCATTTTCAAGAAATTTTCAATCAACAAAGTCCCATGGATGGATAAAGGGAAACAACAATATTGGACTACAAGAAAAAGGAAACAGCGGAATAATATTTTCAAGAACAATTACCAGAAAATACTTAGGTCATAAGTTGGGAGGTAACTAGCGGGAAAATAAGGAGTTAGGCACAGAAAAAGCTTGCCCAAATAAAGGGGATCATACTCATAGAGACATTAATACAGATCACACTGTTAAAAATCATCCAACTGTCAAAATCCAAACACCAGACCCTTTAATGCTCCGGTAATAAAGACCAATACAGTATGTATTTGCGTAATTTGAAAATTACAAATTCAATTCTCAACTGTTAGCCCTCCTTAAAGATCGTTGATACCTTTCCTTAGAACTTTTCTGGAAAAGATTTTTAATATAATTTCCTTCACAAAACCAGTCTCAAAAATGCCATGAAAATATTTTTTATCAATTACAGACTGCTGGACCAAAGTTCTCTTTGAGGTATCATATATGCATTACCTAGGAACAGTGTATAAGAAGCAACAAGAGGAACAGATAGAAGAAACATAGCAAACAAGAGAGATCTCAAACCATTTCAACATCATCTCGTTCCTCCTTTAAGACACCAATGAGCACAGGAAAGCCTGCAAAAATGTAAATAATAGCTATCTTAAACAAGATAGAAACACACAACAAGAATGATAGAAGAATTTAACTTCAGTAATAGCTTTAAATGAACAAGGTAGAAACACACACCCATCGCTCCAAAAGCCAGCTGGGCAGCACGGCTTTCAGCCACAACAGACTGAAGCTCTGCAATAGCACTCCTCCTGTCCTCTGCCAGCACACCATTACTTATGCGGTCGAGCAAGCGCTCAACATAACTATTGACACACAAGAAAAAGTAAATCAGTCACATCATCAATATCACATATAGCCAAAAAACAGCAAGTACTAATATTCTCAATTAACTTACCTATCTTCACTGGAACTGGGGTTCTCATTGCCAAAAACAAATCCAACAACCCCCTGCACAATAACTCATAGTTTAATACATATAATCACAAAACAAATTCAACAATCACTTAACTCGTAATCAAAGCACAACAGAATCCATATTTAAGCAGCGACACAGCATACACAGGCAAACATAACCTTACTCGAGTAAACCAAAAGCCTCAATAAAAAGAATGAAAGACAGTGACTTATACTCACATTTGCGAGAAAATGCAGAACCAAACCGCAAATTTTATAAGAAATTCAAGAGGTTGAATCAAATTTATACACATAGAAACCATAGGATTGACACAAACATACATTACATATCAAATCAAATTTGCTGATTTAGTTCATCACATTTATTTTAACATCAATCTTGAACTAAAACCAAACTAACATTTCAAAAAAAAAAATCAAAAGCTCTACTACAGTTAAGTTAGCTCAATCAATAATCGGAAGACAAAACAACAATAATAATTATAAAAATTAAACAGAGAAAATTTACCTTGTAACGAGACGCCAAATCCATCTCCGGACCTCAATTAAGGAGCACGGAAAATCCTGAATTAAAATTTAAAAAAAAATGAAACTGAAGAATTAAGAAAAATATTAAAAAGTTAAAAGCATCGATTGACGAAGTTGACGTTAATAAATCAGGGATTAAACCAAAACAGGTGGAAGTAAAATTAAAGGGAAAATGGAGAAACCTGGAGGATCAAAGTGAAGTGAAACTTGCAGGAAAAAGACACAAATTCAATTGGATCCGCGATTCCACGTCGTTTTTCTGACTTTGCGAGTTCGCGATTATCAAAAAGGAAAGATTGTAATGGAAAAATAGATGAAACGGTAGCGTGTTGATGAAGATTTGGGCCAACCAAGGCCCCATTGAATATGGATTTAGGCCCATGATTGGTTTGATGAGTGTGGGCTCGCAGCCCATAACATAAAAAATTAGAAATAGTAAATTATTTCGTGCACCATTAATCGAGTTTTTAGGTTTTGTTGACGTAAATGCAGAATATCGCATATTTACTACGGTATATTAAAAATAATTTTAAAAATTAAGACACATGGTAAATTTTTAATTATGTTTGTAAAGTTTAAATAAATTCATTGTTAGTGTGTCAAAAAAAAATTTTACATTTAATATATTATTTTTTGTAAATTTATAATTTTTCAAAACATTAATCTTGAGATTTTTCATTTTTTTAAGCAATAATTAATTTAAAGTAATATGAGAACATTTTTTATTTGTTTAGTTTTTATTTTCAACTTAATAAAGGTTTGGTTTGGTTTAAATTTCTTGTAAAATATTATAAGAAAATATTTAACTTATGTTCCATTTGATAAAAGTTTTGTTTTCAAAAAATTATAGAAAATAAAAGACAAAAAAATAAAAAAAATAAAAATTAAAGATATTTACCTATGAAATTTTATATGTCTAAGGCTCGAACTCTTTCTTAACTAATTTCATTAGATACAATTTTTATATTGTTTTTGTTTGATAAAAATTATGGCACAACATATGTTAAAATATTGATGGATATAAAATTTATTTATTTAATGAGTGAGTAGTTGCTACATGGTACTTCGTAATCTCTTTAGAGGCAATTTTTTTATTTTTCAAATTTATAATTAGTTTTACTTTTTCCTTAAAATTAAAATATTAAAAATAAATTTAGCCACATGATAATTTTTAGTTTGATATATGATATTTATTAATTGAAATAAAAATATTTATTTTTAAAATTTTTTAATGTTAAAATACTAAAAATACGAAAAAAAAATTAGCATGAAGAGAAAAGATAAAGAAGAAAGACAATAAAAGTTCAAACAAAAAAAATTGAAAAGAATTAAATCAAATATTCACAAATTTTCTTTTATGAATACTATTATTATTTTCCCAAAGGTAAAATAAAAAAAAATGAAGCGAAGGATATGACAAGTGGAGACAAAAAAAAATTAAAATTCAAATAATTTTTTTAAGAAACTAAACCAATTATTCATGCAAAAAAAACAAATGTTAAAATATACATATTAGAATTTTCTAAAAATTCAAATGAAATACCTAAAAAATTTAGTTTGCCAAAATTCGAATAAAATGCTAAAATTCAAATATCAAATATCCAAAAAGTTCAAATCAAATCATAATTCCTTTTTTACATGTATAATTCTCAAATTTTCAAAATTAGAAAACTATAAAAATCTAATAAATATTACAAATAATATTAAAATTCAAAAAAAATTGATAAATTATAGTATAGAGTAAAAAATTCTGAAAGTCATTTTTTAAAACTTAAACACAAAAATTTTTTAAAAAATAAATCTACAAATCATAAACTTTTTTTAAAAAAATTCATTAAATATGAAAATCGAAGGTTATAAAAAAAATAATGTAATAAATAATTAATTTCAATATTAAATAATTAGAGACTACGACAAATAAAGAAAATGTTGAATTCTTTATATAAAAATATCAAAATTTTATTCCTCGATACATCAAATAAAAGTATGTAAGACTCATCTTGGATTCTTTTTTTTTTTTGGTTACATAGGAAAATAATAGATTCTTATTTTGGGTCCATAATAATTTGGGCCATTTCCAAATGGAAAAAAATCCCATATATCCACACCCAAAACTAAAAATTAATATAGACCAAAGACATCTATATCTAGAAAAAATTCCAAACATCATGAAAATAACATAATTTAACATGTCATTGACGATGCAATAAGGAATTTTTATAGGATTAATTTCTAATACATTGTCAATAAATTTTTTTGACTTTACAAACGATATTAGGATGATAATACATGTTTTTTAAAAATATTAAAAAAATAAAAAATAAATAAAATATGACATGTATCATCATCCTAACTCTACTGTGGAGTCAAAAAACTCTATTGACGGTATATCTATTTTTATAACTACTTTTATTTTGGTTTCAATCAATAATTTCAAAAATCTAAAGAACATAACAAAACATCACTACTATAAAAAAAATTTAACCTATTTAAGATAATATAACTTTGAAAAGTCCTAATGCTTCGTTCAAATCAAAAAGAAAAAGAAAAAAAAAATTCCAAACTGAGGTTGTCACAGATTGACTTGTCCACCAAATTGACAAAGGTTTCACTTTCCCTAGAAATTGTGTCTTCATTTGCATCAATGAATAAATGCAAGATTTTTTTTTGCCAACTATCATTGTTGATAAATTGCTAAACTCTTATTTAGTGTCAAGAGGTCAAAATTTAAATCATCGGGACATCAAATATATATTAAAAAATATGAGACCCGTGTAGGACTTCTATTTTGGATCCATAATAAATTTGGATCATTTAAAAAAAAAAATAGACCAAAGGCATCTATATCAAGATTCAAGAGAAAGATCAAAACTCAAAACATAATGAATATAACATAATTCAACATGTGCTTGATGATGGAATGAGGATTTTTTTTATTAATTTCAAAGAAAAAATTTGGGTTTCAGTCACTTATTTCAAAAAGTTCAAAAACATAATAAAACATCACTTGAAAAAAAAAAACTATTTTAAGATAATGTAAGTTTCAAAGTCCTAATGCTTGTTCAAAATCACAAGGTTTTTGCTAGAGTTGTCCTCTTTCAAACCCACCTCACATTGAACATCACAAATAAGGCATATTATCATTTTCACTCAATTTTTTGTTCATGAAAAAATCAAAGAAATATTATGAGGTTGTCCTTTGTTTTAAGAGATATTTGACAATTTATTTTAATTTTGAAAGGAATTTTAAAAAATAATTTTTCTTTTTATTGTAATGGAAATTATTTTTAAAATGTTTATTAAGCATTAAAAACCCTATATGTTCATAATTAGAAAGATAATTAGTGATGTATTAATATAAAAAGTGGCCATTAGGCCACCTAGCAACTTTGGCAATGGTAGTACCAAATAATTGCTCATTTAATAATGTCATATTTTGCTTTTAAAAAAAAATTAAATTATACAAGTAAATCTAATAATTTTAGATAAAACACAATGGTTAGATAAGAAAAAAAAATTATAAAAATCATACGAGTTAAAATTTTGACAAAAACTGTATATGAGTTTGCACAATTGATATATGTTTATTATTTGATATGTTAACACAACTTGTAACACGACAGTTTTCATATTTTATACATATTTGACATGAACTAAACAAGATATAAATACATGAATTGTCGCATCTAAATACAAACTATGATCAAACATAACGAGTTTTTTTTTAGGGGAATGAAAAATGAAAGATCCGAACTCAATTCTTTAAAAGTTATAAATCAATTATTAAACCAAATGTTGAAATCAAGACCGACAAAATTTTTCAAAAGACAGACAAAAGGTTGCAGACAATAGAGCACAAAGGTATGGAAAGAATGTCATCCGGGAACCTTTTTGATTTGCTGCACTAAAGAGGCTACAAAATACTCCATAAAAAAACAATTCATGAAATAAGGTTTGCAAATAAAGTAGCAATAAAAATTTGTCATGATGATATTAGGGTTTCATGAGAATTAAAATTATCCAAAACCCTATAGTTTGAAGGTCTTTGGGACACAAGTAGCTCTAATAATTTTAGACTCAACATTGTAATATGATAAAAAAAACACACACAGAGACAAATGTGATATAAGTTAAAATTTAGTAAAAATTATATATGAATTAAAAAAAAAACTAAAACATTATGTTTGATATATCGACACAAATTTTTATCATATTTTACATGGTAAGAATATAATGTTACATAACACGAACTCATCAGGTCTAGACCTAACCTTGAAACTTCAGTTGTTTTGATTAAAAAAATTTTGTTGTTCATTGTCAAAACTGTTGGATTATGCCCTTAGAACCATTCATTAGATGATTGACTTTGGCATTTTTTTTATGTATCATGACATTTTATTTATCATAGTTCATTATTATATTTGTCTTATAACTGCGTAATATAATCTTATATAATAATGTCCTTAGAATAGTAATAACACACTATTCTTAAAATATCCCTAGTCAAGTATTATTGTGAACAAGGATAACAATGATACGATAAGACTAGTATGTGGTTGACTGATGACCATTGTCATGGATATAGGATATCAAGTCATCACATAGGTACATGTTAGAGAACTATGTACTGGATCGACCCTCCATGAGAACGCTACATGGATTGTTATATGAATGTCATAAGCGATTCTCATAGTGATGATGGTGTATGTGATCCTTTGACTTGAGATCATCAGAGATCCCAACATAGAGAATTGCATACTTTAATGCTGCTAGATGTCATTCGTAACAGGATGGACTATAAAGGTAGTAATTGGGTATGCCTTGATCTATGTAGAGGGATGTTGAGTGATCAAGATAGGATTTATCCCTCTTATATAACAAGAGTGATGTCTTGGGCCCTTTGATAGAGTGAGACTAAGAAATGCATGGCCGTGCTCGAATAAGTCAATATGAGATATTGATTTTATTTGTTTAATTAGTCTACTCAGGAATCAAGAAACGCTGATTAGACTATACAAGTGTGACACATTCCATGACTTGTGTCTAATCAAGACATCATAGGATAAAGGGATTAAACTACACGGTAACATCTATCACGAGTAAGGTTATGTCGAGTCATTGACATTCTCGTTACATGGGTAGCAATGATGTGTTGCTAGATACCGCTCATTGCCTGTGACAATTTTGTCATTGCCATTGTTTTGAGAACCTATTGGGTCGCACACTTAGAACGGATCAATGAGGAGCTTAATTAATCCTATTCTGAATTGGATTAAGGATATAACTAATCCTATTCTGAATTGGATTAGGGATATAACTAATCCTATTCTAAGTAGGATTAGAGTTCTGTTTGGCAGTAAATTTTAGGGTAAAAATTTACTGCCTATAAAAGGGATGTTTTTCTAAAACATTGCCGCACTTTTAAAAACAGAAAACATTCTTTTTAATCGAAGCTAGCAGTTCGGTTAAAAGAATAAAAACGCTCCTTAAGGCATCTGATCGTGAGACGTTCAAGAGTCGTGAGATCCGTTCGTGTGGATACCGTAGAGGCAGGAACGAAAAGTTGCTGCTTGTGACTCGACCAACGACAGAAAATTCAGAGAAAACGTCAGGTAAAATCTCGAAACCCTAATCAGGCAACTCTCCGAATCGATCTTGGTGGAGGCCGAATGATTTAAATTCCGCTGCGTGTTGTTTCGGTTTCCATCAAAAACTACTGTGAACAGAATGGGATGTGTCCTCCACCCAATTCTCCCTTATCCTATCAAAACAAACTTCTTTGTGAATTTAAGTGAGAACAGATGAAGATTGATGGTGAGACCAAAGCACTAGAGTAAGAAACAGGGAAATCAATGGTTGTCAATGTGCCAAAACAAGAGCTTTGCTCCAAAAGAGATTGCATGACTTTCTACTAATCAATCCAAAACAGATACAAAGAAAGAAGAAAACAGGCACAATTTGATCACTTTCAAGTCAGAAAAATGAAGCGAGATTTTTTGAATGAAAATATGAAAAGAAAAAGATATGTCAATGGGATTTTAGTTAATGATTAGAACATGAAAACTTCTTGTATTATTGACTTGATTTTGAAATTTTGAATTTATCGGATATTTAAATTAAAATTACTTACAATACGTGATATTTTATTTATATACGAATATTCTTAAAATTTTGATTTATATGAATGTGACATTCATAAATGTTAGTTGAATTAACCATATTTCTTTGTTAATTGCGTTGATTTTTATGAGTAACGCTTCAAAAAAGTTTGAGAATACTCCTGACCAATTAAAATAATTTTCAGTAATTACTAGCATTATATTCCTATATGTAAATGGATTAAAAACCTATATGACCGTAAGGGATGGGTTGTGTTTCTTTGTTAATTAGCATTTGATCTCTATGAGTAACACTTCGAAAAAATTTGAGAATATTTTTGACCATTTAAAAAATCCTTTTGATAATTACTTGCATTGTAGTCTTATATGAAATTGGATTAAAAAGCCATATAACCGTAAGGGATGGATTGTAATTCTTTGTTAATTAGCGTTTGATCTTTACGAGTAACACTTCAAAAAAGTTTGAAAATACTTCTGACCATTTGAAAAATCTTTTCGATAATTACTTACATTATATTCTATATGAAAATGGATTAAAAAACAAATTCTAGCTAAAGTAAGCATTGGTGGTTTGGATTTGAGGAAGCTTGTTTGGGAAAAGGTAACTTCCATGCACATCCGACAAAGGGTCCCAATTGTAGTACCCATGAAAGTGGAAAAATCTATGAAAATAAGAGGTGCCAAAGGCGACAAATGAACTCTTCCAAATCCGGTGGGTGATTGCTAGAGAACACATCGGAAAATTGGAAGAGAAAGGTGACAAATCCATGGTGAAGATCTCAACAGGACTTTGGTAGGAAATTTAGCAAATCTGATCAACAAACTAAGTGAGAAAAATCACTGAATCCCATTTGAATGTCTTGGAGTCATTTGGATTACATCTCTCTAGGTGTTATTTTAGCAATCTCAACATTATTCTACAAAGTTAAAGAAGCTTTTTTCACCAAAAAAAAAAAGAAGCTTTGTTTGTGGATGTAGGGTTTGAATTCTTTTATTTGTTGAACTGTTATATTTGTTTGTTTTTGAGGGATGAGCACGGTAGCTCAATTTTAAAATTTGCACCCAAATTCTTATTATTTTCTTGAATAATTAATAATTAAATAGTTATGAATCCAAGATTTATTCTGATTGATTTATTTGAGGTTCAAATTCTAGCACATGCAATCTTTTTCTTCAAGTTGGTCATGGTGTAAAATTATTGATGGATTTTCGATATATTTTAATCATAATTGAGTTTTTAAATACAAGTGTCTAAATTTGGATGATTTTTTTTTAATTTTTGTTTGTTTTCAATACCCAATTCAAGCTTATGATAAGTTGTCAAAAGTTGTCTCCTAATTCACCAAAAACAAGGGCAAAAGTTTCCATCCTACTATGGAGCTAAAGCTTCATCACTAATAGTTAATAATCTTTCTTGTAAACTTAACAAAGATGGAGTTTATTACAATCTCTTAAAAAGACAATAAATCCAGCTAACTTCATTAGTAATGCAATTGAACAAAACGGCTAAAGTAGCTAAATTATGGCTTTTGCTGATAACATCGACAATTTGATTTAGTCTAAGCATTTTTTTCCGAAGGGAAGCCGTGTTGAAATTTTTTTTTTAAAAAGATAAATGTTAGCATTTAAACTTGAAATTTATACCTACAAAAATTTTATATTTTAAAAATAAGAATATAATCATTTGAATTAATATGCTTAAAGTTGACAATGTTTAATCTAATTATTTATGTAGACAGTAATAGATATTTTGCACATTTTTATTTTATTCTTAACTTATTTTCATAGTTTTTATATTATTTTTTTTATAATTATTAAAATTTAACATTTGCAAAAAAGAAATAAGAGAGAAAAGGAGATTTGGGGAGTGGGCAACCATCCTTCTCGATCATCAAAGCTTACAACAACAAGATTTGCCATTATTTGAGGTAAATTCCTTGTCAATGGAAAGAATATGCTTTGCCTTTTTATTTTTTATTTCTTTCTTTGTCTAAACCCCAAAAAAACCAACAAAAACATTTTGTTATTCATCGGCTGAATTTTCCAGGAAGCTACCTAGAAGCATCACTGTGAATATGCCATACTATCACTGTTATTAGACTTATTCCTTTCACATTAATTGGTTGATTTAGTAACATACTCATCCCACTTTGGCTTTTTCAAACTATTTCTGTGAATCTTAGCCAAAAAAATTAATAATAATATCTTTCTTTATCCATTACTACAAAAAAGAAAAAAGAAAAAACCACAAACGCGCTCTTTGGAGAAAAATATATGTATTTTTATGTACAATGAAGATCTCTAATTAAAGAAAATGAAATATGCAAGTGTTGATATTCAAATTTTATACTTACATTTCATACCTTAAAAATAAAGATATAATTATTAACCAATACTTAAAAATAAAAATATATATGTATTTATCGTTAAATCAAACAATCATATGTAAAACATTGTGATGATTTGGAATTTCTCTCTTAATTAACACAAGTAAGGGATCTGTGTAATTGTGGAATATTACATTTTTTTATGAAAAAAAAGACTATTAAGTCTAAAGATTATTATCATATCCACCGTCAGTCAAGTCTTTTTAATTTCATAAGTGGGGTTAAGATTAAGACATATGTTTTATTTTATTTATTTTTTATTTTTTTAATATTTTTAAAAGACACATGTTTTAATCCTAATCTCACTTACAGAGTTAAAAAACTCCACCGACGATAAATAGGATAATAATCTTAATTCTAAACCCATTTTCTTTTAAATATAATTTGGGTTTCGGAGATTAAATTTTAATAATAATTTCCTTAAAATAGAGTTTATTATAGGCAGATCCACAAGTACAACCAAATAAATTCCAATAAAAAAATGTTTAATTAATGTCATGATTAATAATTTAAACAAAACCAAATCAAGAGAAGTGAAACAATCAAAGTTTTAATAATTATTATTTTTTCTTAAAAAATTAATTTTGAAATTCGATCCCTCACCCTTCCAAAAAAATGTGAACTTAGCTTTCATAGGTACTCTCATCACTTTATTTAAACCAATGGGGATATAAAATAGTGTACTTAAAAGGACACCTTGCAAAGCCACTATTATTTTAGAACTAGATAAGAAGATTTTTATCTCTTACTTATTTTAATCTTGAATATTATTGTAATTAATATTAAAATAATCAACGGATGTTTATAAACTTTGACGACATTAAATTTATTTATTAAAATAAAAATTTAATTATAAGCATTTACAGTCATCATTAATAATTTTTTTGGTGAAAATCATTCATTAATCATACAAGATTAATATGTGTCCTCTCCCTCTCTTTTTTTAGAAAGGAAAGGAGAAATTCAAATATAAGACTTAATCCTCTTAAGAAGAAATAACAATTTATTGGATTTGTAATTTTTATTATTTACTTTTTAAATTAAAGAACGTTGACTAGCTTTAAAAATTTATTATAAAAATTGAGGCATACACCTTCACTAGGAAATGATATTTCAGAAAATGCTTAAGTCTAAAATCATTAATATATGTTGTACCACATGTGTGTGTGTATATATATAATAGTTTGTATATGATGTACTGACAGTGTATAGTTTCTATACACTGTCAGTGCATCAGAAGTTGACACCTTATCAATAGGCCCTTATGGGCAAATTAAAAAATTTTATTTATATTTGCATATAAGGGTCTATTGATGAGGTGTTAATTTCTTGTGCATTGATAATGTATAGAAACTATACACTGTCAGTGTATCATGTATAAATCCATATATATAGGATTTGTATATGATGCACTGACAGTGTATAGTTTCTATACACTATCAATGCACCAGAGGTTGATACCTCATTAATAGACCCTTATATGCAAATATAAATAAATTTTTTTTAATTTGCCCATAAGGACCTATTGATGAGGTGTCAACCTCTGATATATTGACAGTGTATGAAAACTATACACTGTCAGTGCATCATATACAAACTCATATATATATATATGTTCTACTAACTTAAATACTTTGAAGACATTAATTAATAATTATTGCCATTTGAATTAGAAAAAAAAACCACAAATATGGTAATGACAATTGGGAAACTATGCAATTTAGGGCAAAATTATAGGAGTGGAATTTAAAATGTTATGTTTCTTTTAAAACTTTAATAGTGCTATGAAATATTGCAATTAATTATTAAATACACTTGTCCAGTAATGAGATTAATGTTGAATGACCTAAAATTGGCAAAAAAAATGAATTGTGGGGAATCCCTTGCCAGCACCAAAGCGTTTATAGCATAGATAAAAAAAATTTAAGTTGCATAAATTAATAATTATCTCATATATTATTAATAAAATTTAAAATTTATTTAAAAATATTAAAATGATACCTATCTCTTAAAGTATATTAAAGGAAATTAATTAATTTCCACCAAAAAAATTAAAGGAAATTAATTTAAAAAGTGAGACATGTAATAATAGTTTAACTCACATTATGAAGTTAAAAAAATTCATTACTTTTAAAGAATTTTAAATTTAATTTAAGAATTTCAAGATGAAATTTCTAATTTGGACCTCATTTAACAACCAAATTTAGCTTAGTTAAAGTAATCATTTGTTCCTAAAACTTCTCTAAATTTTGTATAGAATTAGAAACCTCAAATCACTCATTCTTTAGAAACATGCAAAAAAAAAAAATTTTAAAAAGATTTTATCCATTTTGTTTGCCTTGATTCCATCCGCTAAGATATAAAACATTATTCTTACCAATTTCAAACCAATCCCAACAAAAAGGCCATGTTTGGCTAACCAAAAAACCTTTTGCTTTTTTCATCAAAAAAAAAACCTTTTCTTTTTTCATTATTCTTTAAATCTCCTTTCAAATAAAGCAATAAACAAACATAACTCACTTTTTAACCCTAAAACAAGTGAAGTGATTATTCCTTAATTACACAAACTTAACCCTAAAACAATGTCAACTTGCATTAAATAGAATTTTTTTTTAATTTATTCATACAGAGTTGATTTTTTTTAATTTATTCTTCATTAAAATATCAAATTTTGATGTATTACAATGTATAATTTTTATACGTTCTTAGTGCATATCGTATAAACCCCAAATTATTTATACACTGTCAAATTTTAAAGATGGGAAACAAAAGACATACATTTTTTAAAAAATATTTAAAAATTAGGATTAAATAACTTCGATGGCAAATTGGCAATGAGATAATAATTCTTAAAAATTTTTGTCTGATCGGGCGGGGGAGGCGAGGAGTGTTTTCTCAGCTGCGGAATTTTTGTGGGGCTATAAATTCCTCATTATTTTTGGAATGGAGGAATCAGTGAAAGAGCGAAAAACCACCAAACGGCTATAATAGACGTTACTGTAGAAGAGGAAGAGAAGGGAAGAGAAAATAAGAGAGATTTTTACTGGGTTTTTGTTTGCTAGATTTTCTCTTCTTCAAAACTTTGGCCTTTTTCCTGGGTTTTTCTTGGTTTTTTTTGGCAGTGGAAGACTTTGATCTGAATTCTGAAAGAGTTGAAGCCTTGAAAATCAGCCATTTTTTTCTGTAGTGTTGGTTTTTAGTGATCAGAAGGTGGTAATCTTTGTTGGGTTGTTTTATCATGTCTGAAGGGTACTATACTTCCAAGAAGAGTGATGATATTTGTGAAGAAGTTTGTGGACAGGTAATTTCTCTGCTTTCACTTCTCAAGTTTTTTTGCTTTTGTTTTGAAATTTCAGTACATTTGGAAGGTTGGATTTATGGGTTTTTCCTTAAAGTTCATTCCTTTGCTTTTTTTTTTTAATATATAATTTTTTTTAATGGAAAAAGGGTTTTCAGTTTGGTTTTCAGATTTTTATTGTTCACTTTTTCCCCTTTTGATTGATTTTTGTTATTGATGAAAACAATGTATTATGAAGGAATAGGAAAGTTACTGGATTTAGTCATTGAACATTGGTGTGGAAAACTGAGGATGGTTTATGCTTTCATGTCTCAGCCCGAGTTTCATTCAAAGCTTTGAACTCAGTGTTTGGAACTTTAAACATTTGAATTGAGTTTTGCTATATAGATAGTGTTGTAAGGTAGGCATGATTTGATGTAATTTTTGTTTTTATCATCTTAAATTAAGATTGGATATGCTTGCTTTTATATTTGTGCTTCCCTCAGTATCTTAGAAGGTTTTCATTTTCTAATCTGCAGCAGGCGTCCTGTGGAGCATTTACCATGTCTAGATTGCGGTGCATGTTGCGGGGCTTCGATATAAGGACTTGTATTTTCGTCTTTGTGGTTATCCCGGTATTCATCTTTGGCTTGTATTTGCATGGGCAGAAAATCACCTATTTCCTAAGACCGCTATGGGAATCACCTCCTAAGCCTTTCCATGAAATCCCCCACTATTATCATGAGAATGTGACAATGGAGACACTCTGCAGTCTTCATGGGTGGAAAATCCGGGAGTCCCCGAGACGAGTCTTTGATGCTGTGCTGTTCAGCAATGAGATAGATATTCTGACACTCCGTTGGAATGAATTGTATCCATACATAACACAATTTGTGCTTCTTGAGTCCAACTCAACATTTACTAGCTTACCAAAACCATTGCTTTTTGCCAACAACAGGGAGCAATTTAAATTTATCGAGCCTCGTTTGACCTATGGGATGATTGGTGGGAGATTCAGGAAGGGTGAAAACCCTTTCATTGAGGAGGCATATCAGAGAGTTGCATTGGACCAGCTTCTCAGAATAGCTGGTATCGAAGATGATGATTTATTGATAATGTCTGATGTAGACGAGATCCCTAGTGCACATACGATTAATTTATTGAGATGGTGTGATGATATACCACCTGCCATTCATCTTCAGTTGAGGAACTATTTGTACTCATTCGAGTATCATGTAGACGACAAAAGCTGGAGAGCCTCAGTCCAAAGGTACAAAGCAGGCAAGACCAGATATGCTCATTACCGTCAAGCTGATGTCCTCTTATCAGATTCAGGGTGGCATTGTAGCTTTTGCTTTCGATATATTAGTGAGTTTATATTCAAGATGAAAGCTTACAGCCACACCGATCGAGTAAGGTTCTCTCACTACTTGAACCCCAAGAGGATTCAGGATATAATATGCAAAGGGGCTAACCTATTTGACATGCTTCCTGAGGAATACACGTTCAAGGAGATCATCAGGAAGATGGGACCAGTCCCTCGCTCTTATTCAGCTGTCCATCTTCCTGCATATATGTTGAATAATGCGGAGAAATACAAATATCTTTTGCCTGGTAACTGCAAAAGAGAAAGTGGCTGAGTCAAGAAAATGGTGCGCAGTAAAGTCTCTAATTACAAGTTGTGCCCTGTACCGGAAAGGGCTGCATTGGCCATTTTACGGCTATGGTGTAGCACTGATAGAAGTATACCTTTATCCAACAGACTCTAGGCGATTATTCCGAACCTGGGTAGAACTTGATAGGATCGATGACTGTGAGGGGAAACTTTATATATTTTCTGTTTCGGGAAATTGGTTTATTCCATTATGGAGGCCAATCCAATTTCCCAATCCGAGAGCTTGTTGTGAGAGAATTAGATTTACTGGTTTGCAGGCTTACATACCACCTCCTGTCGGTATGACATATTCTCCGGATTGATAAATGAGTAGAATGGCATTTCCCTGATTTTTCCTTGATAGGAATTTTGTTTTTCCTGGGCTAATTATTCATGCATTCCTCTTACAATGTATATCTTTGACTGCTCTTGGTTCTTCCATTGATCATAATGCTGAATTATTCACATATTGCTGTATTCTTTTCTTCTCTTCTATAACTTTCCAACTCTTCTTCCATATTCCTGGAATATATTTTGTTACAATGCAAGGAGTCTTTGACTCTGGGAAGACGGAAAATGCAAGTGCTGAGGTTTTAAATATCACATTGCTAAATTTTTACTTCTTAAAAGTGAAAACATGACTATATAAATCCATACCATATGTAATCTTTTTTGTTTCTTTTTCTTGTAGATGAAATGTGAGGATTTAGTATTAATCTTAATTTTTATAATTTGGAACCAGCTTGACCAGTTCAAGGAACATTTCAGAAACTGCCTAAGGGGTTTGAACTCATACTCCCACCCCCCAAACAAACAAAGGAAAAGTAGAGTGCACAAAAATTTTTGATTCCCCACGAAAACTGCTGTACTTTGCAGACACTTGGATTTGTTTTGTGGTTGAGTGTTCATTGTGGTCAGTGTTATCTGGGGTCCGTTTTATGCTAAGCAAAGTCAAACCCCAATAATTGGCCAAAGATTTGTTCTTTTGAAAATCTGACAGATAAATAACTTGTAATAAAATATCGTTCATAATTCGCGTTAATGCATTAAATGCAAGATTTTTTAATTCTTACTGAATTTATAAGCATTTTTATCAAAACTTTGATTTGGGTTGTTTTTATATTTTTTTTGTATATTTTTGTATTATATTATTTTCATGCCTTGAACATAATAGAAGATGCAAAGTGCTCCCTCTTTGCTTTGCTTTTCATTGCTGATGGATGAAAACAAGACCTTTCTCAGTGCAGAAACTTTGGCTCTTTGCCTTTTAAAATCAAGCAAGTCTCTTCTAGACAAGAGCTTTGCAAAAGCTTGATTCATCAGATCAAGATTCAGGACAGCCAAACACATATTGCAATTCCTCTGCATTCTCATGGCAGTTGAACTCACAGTATTGGTTTTGTCCTTCAAATTCCTAACGTCTCCAGAGTAATAGTTTCCCTACCGCTAATGGAAGATTAGTCAAAGAACTGTTTCACCAATCCGCCGATTGCTTCTTCTGCATTGGTTGCTTGAGTTCATACGCCATGGCTGCATGAATACTGGACCTTGTCCGATGCTTCTTGAACAGTTTACAACTTATGTGAATATGACGCTTTGACTATCAAAGTTTATATCAAATCGTCAAAAACATGACGTATCCGAATTCTACAGCCTATCCCGAGTCCATTGAACATAGCAAGCCAATCCCACCTCATTGAATGATAGACACAAGTAAATGCATGGTTAGGAAACCTCTGTTTTAGTTGGTCATTTTCGTTTGTACTTCTCTTTATTAATATTATCTCATTCGCGGTCACGGAATTGATAAATGTTATGTCATAATAATCCAAGCTTAAGCTTAAGGTTCAAGATAAGATTAAATCCGTGAAAACTCTTGATATTTCAAATTAGACGATTTATTTAACCTGATATGACACAAAAAAATCATCAATAATAAGCATTTTCGAACAAACAAATCCATGTACAAACTCATAAGAAATAATGGGTTGAATCAAGAGGATGCGTTTGCATGCCCTTCACCGGACTAGTTGCTAAAAAGAGAATATTTTTAGAGTTAGATTACCGGATTAATCTGTCAATATTTGCCGACTGATAAAAACGTGTTGGGCTAATTAAGGCTGGTGGAGGCTGTTTTCCAGTGCACCTACTTCCCATTTGACTTGGTTGCGAGGAGGAAGTCAATATTAATTTTATTTATCATTTGAGTCAACTTGAGAAAACAAATTTGCTTGAAATACTTTCCCGGAAAAAAAATTAAATTCGAGATTTAGTCCAGTCAGTTCACGTGGTCCTTTTAAAATTGCTTATTTGTGCTGCGTATGTGAGACAAAAACTTCATCTAAGAACATTCTACTTGGGAACACTTTAAGTTTGAAGAATAGATTATGGTTTTGAAGATCTTCATTCTTCTGATATAATTATGTTAGACATGATCCTCTGAAAATAAGATGAGAGGTTGGGTATGAGAGCTGAGAAGTTTTTACTTCATTCTGGCATAGACAAGGGAAAAAGGGTTCTAAACCTGGTAATTTTAGACACAATATAGTAACACGATATAAAAATGACACGAATAAAAAATACAAAGATGACACATTAAAATTTGGTAAAAAAAAAATTATATAAATATGGTAGAAGCTAAAGAAATTATGTTTGACATGTCGACATGAAATTTATTACAAAATTTTTATGTTTTACACGATGCGAATACAATTTTATATAACACATACACGAATTCTATACAAAAATTACCAATTCTAAAAAGTTTCCTCTGGGCCAGGCAATTCAGACAATGGGAAGAAAGCATTCATTGCACTTGGCATGAGGTGCATTAGTGCATGTTATGCACTTTTTGTTGGAGGGAATCCCTCCTAATCCCATTAAATTTTGTGGTGGATCATTGAGAATCAAGGACAAGGCAAAAGATGTGGTTTCAGAAGTTTGTCTCAAGAGGTTTAAAGTTGACATTTAACATGAAATTTGATAGAAACGAAAAGTTTAAAAAATAGAGCTTGGGGCATAAAATCTAGATTTCAGGTATTACACTTGCATTGTACTTGCATTCCAAGTTTCATAGTAATCCTTATCAGTTCAATAGGATAACAGCACACTAAAACATCATGAAAGAAACATGTACTGAAGTTTTAATTATCCAACAGAGAACTGGAGATTTCTATTCTTTGAGCATTTCATTTCAACTCTGAGAATTTGACAGCCGGTTAATTTCTGCAAAATGCTGCATTTTTATATGTTTCTTTCCAAGAAACAGGAAGGGTGTAATGAGACAAAATAATCTTAACAATCATGGCTTTCATATAATTCAGATTCTGTTTTGGATCATAATAAATGGGTTCGCACTTTCAACTAGCCACCTTTTGTCCTGGAATCGAAAGGGGAAGTGCAAATACACAGCAAGTCAACGTCCCAAGCTCTTTCTTGCCTGTCTTCATGTGGTAACAGTAAGTAATCTTCACCACTGCTCTGCAGTCTATCACATCTCAGCTCATCAAACGCAAGAATGTCTGATTCCCATGTTGAAAATTTAGTCACTAAACACATCCTCCGTTTCCTTGGCAGTCCTTCTGCTGAGGTCAGCATCTGCATTTCTCTTGAAACCGACACTGCCACTGCCTCTAGCAATCCTATCCAGCTTCCCATTTGCTTTACTAGACATCTCAAGTTCAGCACGATCTTCATAAGAATCATCACTCTCGTCATATTGCAGCCTATTTTTCGCATTTCCCTGAGTGGAATAAAATCCATCCTCTTCATCACTGGTGCTCCTGAAATTTTGACTAGGATTTGATGCTTTGAAATTATGATCTTCCTCGGCATCAGATTCTCGCATTGCATTGTCAAGGTCACTAAACATATTTTCCAACTCAGAATCTTCTTCTGCCATCGGTTGTCCATAACTACTAACATTTCTCCTGAAACCTGCAGTGTTGTTCCACCTGCCAATCTTATCTTGCTTTCCCTTTTCTACTCTAGATCTCTTGAACTCAAAAACTTCTTCAGAAGCATCATCATTATCACTCTCAGCCTCACTCACATCACCAGCATTACCGCGATCCAATTCAGCATCACTTTCAAAATTTTCTTCATATACATCCTCGCTATCAGCAGTCCTCTTGTTTCCACTTGTATCCTTCCAAGCCCTTGACCCTCTAACCTCATCGTCAGAGTAATTGCTTCTAAGGTTATCTGATATCCTAGGCCTTCCACCAAACTCTTGTCTATTCCAGTATCGAATTCTCCCAATCTCTTCTTTTTCTTCTTCTTCCCCTTCAGCCCATTCTCGATCGGCAGCATCTTCGATCTCAGCTATGAATCTGTCTAGCTCTTCCTGATCACTTTCAACATGGGCTTCTGCAAGTGCCAAAGTTGTCTTAGGTTCTTCTATAGGTGACTGGTCACCACGAAAGACATACGGACTGCCTTCTTTCTCATCAATTGCATTGAAGAATGTTGAAGCAACTCTCTGTATACTAGCCATTGCAACTGGGTCCTCAGGATTAATACCCTTCCGCCGCAGTTCCTGTTCTATCTTCTTTATGTTTAGCTTCTGAGCTTCAAGAGCTTGTTCAAATCTGGCCTTGAATAATGCCTGCATTTATGAAGACAAGGAATCATATAATTTGATTCTAAAACTTTCTCACACATGGGGAACCCGAGCCAAATACAATATTGATCCAAACAAATGTGATATTGTGCGGCAAGGAACATAATAAACTTACTTACCTTCCTTTTGGTAAGAGTATTTATGGGAATCAGATTTTTTGGTTGGCGATAATTTCTTCCACGGAACATGATAATCGTTTTTACATTATGTATGTTAATGACAATTCCACCACTCAGCCTCGCAATCATGGTTGCCATTTCCTTGATCTTTTCTTTGGGGAAGTTATCACAACAAACTTGCACGGTCTCATGAAATTTCCAATGGAGATGCATATTTTGGACAACTCCTCCAAAGACTCCACGGACTCCAACAGGGACATAATTTTTGTTTCTGAATCCTATCTTTTTGTATGCTTGAAGCTGCTCAGGAGTAAATAGCTCAGGATCATGCACAGAAGGTGGCAGCTCTGGTAGCTCATACTTTTTGAGCTTTTGTAATAGTAATGCTACTTTCTTCTTAGCCTGCATTGGTTAATACATATGTTGATTGAATTATTCTCAGAAGTCGACGGTAGAAATACAAGAACTTGGGATTCGTTTTTTTCAGCTAAAAATTGCAAACACAGAAATACCATCTTAACAATCATGTAACAACAATATAATTACTACACTGGAGAAAAAGTATCAGGCATGCATCAAATTAAAGAATCAAGAAACAAAAAGCAAGAAATAGTTCATTGTGACTTATTAATGGGAAGATATCTTACTCTTTTGAGGTTGTAAACAAGCCTCTCCTCATCGGTCATAAGCTTCTTCTTAATTTTCTTTGCTCTCCGGATTTCCCTAGCCGTTTTACCAGACTCTTTCTGCATACGTCTTTCAACCTTGCTTCGCATACTCCTCCCTCTCGATGTTGACATCATCCGATACCATCCATCGAAGGGATTAGTAAATGATGGAAATGAAGCAAAATCATCCTTAAAACAACCATTTAATTGTATCACATTGCTTGAGACTAGTCTCGGAGCCACAACATACCTGCAATTTAATCAAAACAAAACTAAAGTAACATAAAAAAAGGGTTTCTTTTGAAAACTTTGGCTGAATTGGAACAGAAATTGTTTAAGTCCACCAAGAATCAAACCAAAGCATATAAATAAAACCCAAAATAATAAGGAACAACTAATCAAATGCTCCGTTGGGAAGTAAAGGAAACTGAGACTGGACTACAAAGCTGTAACAGATTACAGGTTTCACTGATGGGCACTAATAAAACAAGAAGAAAAAAATACCCAGAGATTAATTTAGTCTCATTTCTCCTTATTTCGTGGGGAAAAGAGTAAATGTACCTGTTGGGATTAGATTGGAGCAGAGAAGAGAGAGACCTCAAGCAATGTTTTTGAAGATTTCTAGCCTCAAACATTTAATCTGTTAATAAAGATCTCTCCTTTTTCTTCCCTATGAAATCAGTTCTTTCATGTGATAGTTTTATACTTGGTTTTGCCTAAATCGAATGGTTTTGAATGTTGATGAAGGGTTTTCAGGGTTTTGGAGGCTTGGAGTTTCTTCTCTTTTCTTTCTCCACTGTTTCTGCTAAATGAGAGGGACAAAGATGAATTTGCCAACTCAATATTTGGATGTAATCTCGATAGTGCCCTTAAACGACCTCGTTTCATTGAACGGTCTGACTCCCTAACTCAAAAATTGACCTAGAATTTTTCATTTATTATTTAAAATTTTAATTTATTCAGAAACCTTTTAACTCTAATTTTAATAAGTTGAGGCATCTAAACTTTTCCATACCCGTAAATTTTATAAGGATTTATATATGATGCATTGACAGTGTATAGTTTCTATACACTGTCAATGCACTAGAGGTTGACACTTCATCAATAGACTCTTATGTGCAAATTAAAAAAATTATTTATATTTGCTTTTAAGGGCTTAGCATATTTTTTAATTTGTCAATTGATGAGATGTCAACCTCTGATGCATTGACAGTGTATAGAAACCATACACTATCAGTACATCATATACAAACTCATTTTATAAATCTATTTGGTACTTATTTATCTATTTTTACTATTACTAAGGTTGAATAATTATTTATTGGTAAATTTTCGAGGGTGTTAAATTGCACAAGTGAATGAATTTCTTGTTGAATTAATGTGTAGATGATTATTATTTGTTCAATTAGAAAAATCAAGAATTAATTAATAAGCACAACCTTTTTTTTATATCTTCTAATGAAAAAAATAAGATTTAATTTAGAATTAGAACACTAAATGCATTTCTTTCTCTTATTATAAATTGTGATTTTTTATTAAAAAAAATAATTGAAAGGATTAGATGGTTTTGCTCTTAATCTAAAAATAAAATTTTGTAAAGGGTGAGCTTAAAAAAGGGAAAAAAATTTTGTATTCACATAAGACAAGAACTCATGAAATCTTGACATTCACACGGAATAGAAGTTCAGATTACGTAAACAACGACGGTAAAGTCTAAACTTTTCCCCCAAAGAAGAAAAGATAGAAAGGCAGACATGAAATGGTAAGTTAATGTCGTAATTACATGTTTTTGTCGCAATGCAACACCAAATATTCGCGTTTCCTACATGCATCAGAGCAATAGATTAGACTGAAATCTGAATGTTAACAGGCATCTTTCTTCATAACATGGCCTTGGAGTTTTTCATGAACTCAACCGACGGCTTTTAGCAAACTTCCGTGATCGTGGGAGCAGTCGGGCAGCAGCAGACGAACAACTTTCAAGAGCCTCAAACAGCCTTGAAGAACAGACTGAGAAAGCACAAACTCTAGCTTCGCCTCTGAAAGCAAAACAAGTCTTGGCCCTAACAAGTGCTAGACAGGAAAACAGCTTAAGTGAGACAATGGAAGACCTCAAAACCAGGACTTTTTTGTCCTTGGGGAGCTTCTGCTTTGAATCAATTCTTCATAACCGGTCCAACCACGACTGAATGCTTTCTTGAGAGCCAAATTGTAGATCCTGCAGCAAATAGATGAGAATTTCAGATTTTGTGATAAGATCCGTATTCAACTTGCGAGATATTATCTACTTTGATTCGAAAGTCTCATGATTTTATGTCATAAAAGATGCATCGCAAGTATGAATTTAAATATCTATTTATATATCAAAGCACAATCTCAGAATATTTCGACGTGAGAGATTGATGGACAAGAGCGAGAGCTGAAGCTTACAGCTAGGGGTAAATCTGGGGGTGTGTCAAACTCCAAGTTCTCAAGCACAGAAATTCCACAAGATGGAACATTATTTCCTGTCATCTCGTTCGTTTGAGCACAGCCAGAATTCTTTACTGAATTCTTTGGCAGGGAAGACGAATCCAAAAGCTCCTTGCATAGCAAAGAATCATCCAAGCAATTCAAGTCAGAGCTTTCAGCAGCCTGAGATTCCCCTGCCAACCATGCTGGATAATCCAAACCGTCCTCACATTGAACAGCAAGCATAGGGAGATGAGATCCTTCTGCAGCAAACTTTGCTTCCTAATCCATAGAAGTAAACTTCAGTGAGGATCAAATGCATCAAAACTCAGTGTTCAAGTGACAGTATTGATTGCTTTCAATATTACCTGTCGTACCTGGTGCATATTCTCGTCAGGGTCATCATGCACCATGGATTTCCATGGCCGAGGTAGATCAGGAGTACTTGTTTTCGGGGTCCTCGGACTAGTTCGAATTGTCAAGTTATCTGGTTCAACTTGTTCTTCAATCATTAGACTGCCATTATCGTTTTTATCAGTTTGCTTCTGCTGTTGATAGGAAATCTTAGAAACCACAAATTCTCCATCATGCTCTTCTTCTTCAGTCCCAAGATGGAACTGATGCATCACCCAGTTCGACTTTTCTGGTCTGCAGCCTCTCTTGGAGCTTTTGTACAGAACCATGATCTTCTTCCAGCCCTTGTGAACTCCGTTTTCCATGACAGGTTTGGTCTTTCCTGTCTTATGCCAGCGGACGTGCTCCTCATTTGTGTCATGTTGGTTCTGGATTCTGCGGCGCTTTCGCTGACCGGTAGCATAAGCATTGATTGTTCGATGAAAGAAGTGGATGCTACTTCCATCATTCTTTGCACCTGCAGAAAATGAGCTGAAGTGATCAAAAATCAAACTTGGAACAATCATAAGGTCGCATCAACTATCTGCAACATGAATTTTCCATTCTGTGAACTCTAAATTACCCTAGATTAACGTGAAAATCATCTCAGATTAACATGGTTCGACAATTCGCTAACATCCATGACCACACTAAGTTTTTCTTATTTTTTCTTAATGATTTATAGTACAATGAAACTTGGGCAACTTAAAATAATTATATTTCACAAGACCTATATACTATAGACCTTTCAAGGGCTTCGCCTCTGATTCTCATAGAGCCCCCTTGAGCCCCGCTCGGTGACCAGCTAATGAGACCATTATACTAATTCTGTATAAGTGTCATATGGATTGAACTCTATCTAACTCCATAAACTCCTCCAATATTTTCAACATAGTTCATAAAAAATCATATTGTTATTGCACCAAAAAAAAATCATACTGTTAATATCATTGTTAGAGGGCCAACTAAGCCCATCTCACCGAACTTAGTAACAAGTAATCCACTTAACTACACACAAGGAGTAACCGTCGTAACCGCATAACTACCCACTTAATTACGCGAATGCCTATATAAAGGGGCATAGACACAAGGTAAAAGGACTCTCTGATGTAGAATACAAGATGAAGAGATGAAAACAAGTAGGAGAAGAAAGTTAAGATGGGTAGATTGACGAAAATGAGAGAGAAAGGATGAGAAGAGGATTAAGAGAAAGAAGTTTTATCAATATCAAAATCAGAATAATATGTCCTTTATTGAAAGACAATAGCCAATTTATAGGCTTATGACATTGGTAAAATAGGAAACTATAATAAAGACATTAAATACTAAATTATTCTCAAAATCAAATTATTCCCAGCATTAAACCCAATCAATCAAGGTTTATATTTTCGCCTAAAATAAGTTTTTAATCCCCTTGATTTATGCGCTGCATCATTTTCCCCGGGGTGAAAAGAACTCAGCTCCGTCGAGTTATGCTGCAAATAGGACTCCAACAAGTCAGGATCAAGTTGGCGAAACTCATCTTCGGTGATCCAAGTATCATCAGTGGATGGACGATCCTTCCAACGTACTAAGAACCAATGAACTCCTCCAGTGGAAGAAGTCACATGTTCGTCATCCAAAACATCAACAATTATATCGATAGGGCCAAAAGAGGCTGCAGGAAGACTTGGTGCAACAACGGAAGATGGACTTGTAGACATAGAGGAAGGCAAAACTGGAGGCTCGAAGGTGCCTCTATAAGCAAATAAATCTGCCACATTAAATATTGGATTGATAGATAAATTCGGAGGCAAATCAAGTACATATGCATTGGATCCAATCCGACGAGTAATGGCAAAAGGGCCCATAGAGCGGGCATGAAGTTTTTTTACAGAATTCTTTGGGTAACGCTCAGGAGTAATGCGAGCCATGACATAATCACCAACTTGGAATTCCTTATGCCTACGATGTGCATCAGCAGAAAGTTTATAATTTTCATTACTTAAAGCAATTTTTCGCCTAATCTCAGCATGTAAATTGTGGATATGGTCAGCAAAGGCTTGAGCGGAGTCAGAAGGGCGATAATCTATGGGCAAAGGAATGAGGTCAATAGGTTGTTTTGGGGAAAGGCCATAAACAATCTCAAAAGGGCTTTTACCCGTGGAACGATTGACAGAGTTGTTATAAGCAAATTCAGCAATAGGCAAAATGACATCCCAAGTACTAGGTTTTCCCCCAACTAGACAGCGAAGTAAATCACCTAAACTACGGTTAACGACCTCCGTTTGACCATCGGTCTGTGGGTGAAAAGCAGAAGAGAGCTTCAGTGTGGTGCCAAACAATTTCCAAAGTGTCTTCCAAAAGTAACTAACAAACTTGACATCCCGATCAGACACTATGGTTGAAGGTAAGCCATGTAATCTCACAATCTCTTTAAAGAAAATCTTAGCAACATGTGACACATCTGTGGTCCTAGAACATGGGATAAAATGGGCCATCTTAGAAAATTGATCAACCACCCCAAAGATGGAATCATGTTTGCTAACAATCTTTGGTAACCCTAGGACAAAATCCATACTAAGGTCACGCCAAGGAGTATGTGGGACAGGGAGTGGAGTGTACAATCCAGTGTTTTGCTTCTTTGCCTTTCCTAATTGACAGGTGCGACACTGGGAAACTATTCGGGCAACATCCTTCTTCAAAGAAGGCCAGTAAAAACGATCCTATACCAAAGTAATGGTTTTATCCCTACCAAAATGTCCAGCTAGCCCCCCTGCATGTAATTCCCACACTAAAAAGTCTCGAAGAGAAGTTCGTGGAATACACAGTTTAGAACCTCGAAAAAGGTAGCCATCTCGAATGAGGAAACCAACATGTTCTCGACTAGGGGTTTCTAATAGGTCTTTATAAATGAGGCCGAAATTAGGACATGGTAAGAATTCATCTCGAAGACGCTCAAAGCCAGTGACATGAGTAGTCATAGAATGGAGAACGAGAGAAATTCGACTAAGAGCATCAGCAGCCTTATTGTCAGTTCCAGCACAGTGCTTAAGTACAAAGGTAAAATCTTGAAGAAACTCAACCCATTTAGCATGTCTATCACTCAATTTTCGTTGGGAGCTTAGGTAGCGAAGGGCTTGGTGGTCAGAGTAAAGAACAAATTCCTTTGGCAACAAGTAATACCGCCAGTGACGAAGGGACTGTACCACTGCATAAAATTCTTTGTCATAGGTGGAGTACTTCTGCTTGGCTTCGTTAAGTTTCTCACTGAAATAAGCAACAGGGTGGCCATCTTGGCTAAGAATCCCACCTATACCTACACCGGATGCATCACAAGCAACTTCAAATACTTTGGATAGATCAGGGTGTCTCAAAAGCGGGGCAGTGGTCATCCTTTCCTTAATTTCAAGGAATGCCTTATGAGCATCAAGGGTCCATTTAAACTCTCCTTTCTTCATGCACTCAGTGATAGGAGCAGTGATGGTGCTAAACCCTCGAATGAATCGTCTATAGAAGGAGGCTAAACCATGAAAACTACGAGCTTCTGTTAAAGTCCTAAGCTCAGGCCATTCTCTAATAGATTTAACCTTATTAGGGTCAGCAGAAATTCCTTGGGAAGACACAATGTACCCTAAAAATAGTACCTGGCTTTGCAAAAAGGCACACTTTTTAATAATGGCATACAACTTTGCCTTTCTAAGCGCTGACAGGACTTGACGAAGATGGTCTAGGTGTTGTTCCTTAGACTTACTGTAAATCAATATGTCATCAAAGTAGACAACAAGGAACTTACCTCTGAAGGGGCGGAGAACATGGGTCATGACTCTCGTAAAGGTGCTTGGTGCATTAGACAAACCAAATGGCATTACTAACCACTCATACAACCCATCTTGAGTTTTGAAGGCAGCTTTCCACTCATCTCCAGGTCGAATCCTAATCTGGTGATATCCACTTCGTAGATCTATCTTTGAAAACACTTGAGCACCAGCTAATTCATCTAACATGTCTTCTAACCTAGGGATAGGAAACCTGTATTTAACAGTGATCCTGTTAATGGCTCTACTATCCACACACATTCGCCATGATTCATCCTTTTTTGGGGTTAATAAAACAGGAACTGCACATGGACTAAGACTATTACGAATAAATCCCTTTTGTAAAAGACCATCTATTTGCTTATTCAATTCAACTCACTCGGTTGGATTCATTCTATAATGTGGGAGATTAGGCAATTGGGAACCTGGGACTAAGTCAATGGCATGTTGGATATCTCTCATCGGTGGTAACTCATTTGGGAGTTCATCAGGCATGACGTCCTTAAACTCATCTAAAAGTGGAGAGACACTAGAGATATGGTCTATGTTGGTATATAGGGGAAAGCGGAAGCTATCCTTATTGACAAGAGCGAAAACTAGACCAGTCTCAGTTCCTATATTCTCAAATTGCTTACAGGACAAAATCTGAAGTCTATTCTTGCTAGTGTCAGGGAGAGTGGAAGACATAGAGTTTTTCTTAGAGGTAGGTTGGGTAGGTTGTAGCAAAATGGTCTTCTTACTATGAGTGAATGTGTAGGTGTTGTCTCGTCCAAAATGCTTAACATCATGATCATATAACCAAGGATGACCGAGTAAGACGTGTGCAACATCCATAGGTAAGACATCACAATAGAGTTCCTCAAAGTAAGGTCCCATCCTAAGAGGTACTAGACAGCGTTCTTTGATGGGTAGGGAAGTTTTATCTACCCAAGCAACTCTAAAAGGATTGGGATGGGGTTCGGGCTTAAGGCTGAACCTTGTAAGGGCAGTGCTAGAAATCACATTCATGGTGCTACCGCCATCAATGACAATCTTGCAGGCTTTGTCCTTTAGAGGAACATAGGTATGAAAGATACTAGTGTGCTTCCAAGCATCAGGTGAGGCAGGTGTGGACAAGATGCATCTCATTACAACAGAGAGGTGACTAGGGTCTGCAAAAGAATCATCTACAAAGGCCTCAAATGAGTCATCATCACAATCAGGATTCACCATAGGGGTGATAGCAATAATGTCAGTATCATCCTCAAGTGTAGTCTCGTTAACATGCTCTAAGGCTAAAGTTCGATGTGGGCATCAAGAAGCTATATGTCCTTCAGTATGACAATGATGGCACTTTATCAGGGGACGAGAAACACTTGAGGTGGTAGTCTCTTTGCCCTTGTTATGAGTAGAGGCAACAGAGTCTGAAACTGTGTTGGTCCTAAGAGGGCTAGGTTGGGTTCCAGTATTAACCCTAGAAATATGAGAAGGAACAAGAGTACGCCTAGGTAGAGGATATTGGAGGTACTTTTCAAATTCTAAAGCCTTATGATATGCATCCTCTAAGGAATTGGGTGATTGCACAATGACCTCCCTCTTAATATCAGTTCTTAACCCATTAACAAACCTAGAGACTGTGAGCCTGGGTTCTTCGTTGATGTCACTCCTCAATAACAACTCCTCAAATTTGGCAATGTATTGATCGACATGAGAGGTTTCTTGCCTATGGTTTAGTAGTTGGTCTAACAATTGATCCCTATAGTAAGGTGGCAAATACTTTTCTTTCAACTGTTCTCGCATCTCGGCCCAAAAAAGAATAGGGGGACGCCCGAGACGATCATTGTTGCGTTGAACATTTTGCCAATAACGCTTAGCAGATCCTACCAACTTCATTTTGGTGAAACGAATGCGTTGAGCATCATTCATTTGGTACCACTCAAAATAATCTTCCATATTGTACAACCAATCCATAAAAACACCGGGATCTAATCTACCATCAAACTCAGGGGCATCTACCTTAACCTTCCTAGACATATCAAGCTCATCATTATCACAATACCTAGGGCGATCCAAGGGATATTGAGGATTTGGCTTATGATAGCTCCCTTTGGCTCTTTGGGCATGTCTAACACGTGGTGGATGCTCTAAATACTCTTCCTCAGAAAAAACTTCCTCATCGACAATAGGCGGGTGATTGGCTGTAGGATATGTCCTAGGTGGTGTAGGCAACAAACCAGCTTGGGTATTCCTATTGTTTCTAAGACCGGGAGTCATAACAGAACTTTGACCATTGTTTGGTTCACTACTGATTTTCCCTTCTACTCGCTTTTCAGAATTCTTACGAGTTGCATAAAAGTCATCCCGAAGGAGGTTAACTGATTTGGCAAATTGTTCAACAGTGGTGAAAAGTTGGTCAAATCGGGTTTCTAGGTGAGGTGGGTTAAAAAATTTTTTTTTTAAAGTTGAATGGTTGAAAAAGAAACCTCACAAATGATAACTAAGACACACTTTCTGGTTGGCAAACTCAAACAATGTATGGTTCAAATAAAGGAAGTCAAACAAAAGGTTTAAATAATCAGATCCAAGTGCAATATGTGGTAGTAAGCCTCGCTAAATTTATTAATCAACCGTATATTCAGAGGGTCAGAAATATTACCAACCAAGCACGAAGGATGCAATTCCTTGGCGAGCCTCCTACTGCAGCTCGTCGTCAAAAGACTAAACAGTAGAAGCTATTCGTTGTTGAGTAGCAGGACGGTATGGGAAGCGTGGTTTTTTTTTTGGTCAAAGGAAGCGTTAATGGCTCTGATGCCACTTGATGTAGAATACAAGATGAAGAGATGAAAACAAGTAGGAGAAGAAAGTTAGGATGGGTAGATTGAAGAAAATGAGAGAGAAAGGATGAGAAGAGGATTAAGAGAAAGAAGTTTTATCAATATCAAAATCAAAATAGTCTGTCCTTTATTGAAAGACAATAGCCAATTTATAGGCTTATGACATTGGTAAAATAGGAAACTATAATAAAGACATTAAATACTAAATTATTCTCAAAATCAAATTATTCTCAGCATTAAACCCAATCAATCAAGGTTTATATTTTCGCCTAAAATAAGTTTTTAATCCCCTTGATTTATGCGTTGCATAACTCTCACTTTCTTTTACTCTGTTACTTATAATTTCCTTAAACACTTTATTGACTTAAGTATCGGAGCAAGTTCCATTGAGAACAATCAGGTAGACCTTTTGTTTTGCAGGTTGAACCAAAGATAAAAGAGTTGATTCATTATCGACAAATCCAACAACCTTTTTTGCATCAACACATATCATTTCGTAAATTGAGTTCATCCTGCATATGACAGCAATGCAAAACCAAAACATGAATCTGGAAACACATTTACCTGGAAGATTTTCTGGGTGAGTGTAGCAAATTCCCAGATCCTCTTCAAGCGTGGGGATAAACTCATCAACAAACGGGTGTGGTTTTGAGTTTCCAACACCGCATTTAGCTGCCAAATGCTCTAAAATCTCTGCATCAGAAGGATCAAACTTCACACCAGCTGGAAGGCCAGGCCACTGTGGAGAAACCTACAAAAGAAAAAGCTCCAAACAAATCTACATTTGCGGAAGAAATCTAAAGCAACCATGCAAATATGAAACATGAAAGTTCCAGCTTACATCGCTATTATCAATACGGTGATGGCAGTTTGGACAATCACGATATGCTCCACAGTCCGTGATTTGAATGTCAGAAGACCAGGAGGCATGCTTTACTTTCTTTGCAATTGCTCTACTATCAACAAGCCAGCTCCTGCAACGACAATGGTTAACCAATGAAAATGAAAACCTCCACAGACTTCAACCAAGAGATAAAAAAACAATGCAGACATGGGAAGAAGTCTAGAGAAATGTTCTCTGTTTCAGTAAATGTAGGTTTAAATTATGGGGTTTCGTTTCTTTTAACTGGAAACTTAGAAGATTTTCCATAAACAAAACCTCAGAGTTCCAGAAAGGATGATCATTCAGTAAAATCCAGCACTCAACGAATCTCCAAGTTCCAAATAGTCAAACTCAGGGAAAAGAAGAGAAGAAAAACCAGAATGGTGCTTATCAGGAAAAATAAGAAAACCAATTCCATTGATGGCAAGCTTTGATGTAACTTACAAACCCCATTACGCAAAATACCATTCATTCAGTTCCCTAATAAGGTAACTCTAAAAACTCTGTAAAACCAAAAAAAAAATCTCATCTTTGAAAATGGGACTTTCAAGTTAAATCCCATAAATTTATCCAAAGAAAAAAAACCCAGAAACCAAAATCATTCCCATGTCAAAAATAACTGAAGAAAATGAAAACGGAAATTGCTTTAATTCATTATCAAAACTTCTTGATCAGAGATTTCCTTAATTCTTAAACTTACCTCGCCATGAACTTGAACAAAAGGAAGACGGTAAGAAGAAGAGAGTGTCAGCGAAGCTTTTAAGCTCTCTTCTCTTGCTTTGCCCTTTCTCCACCACGCTAAGTTAAGTGAACTCGAGAGAAAGAGAGCGTGTGAGTGAGCGGGAAACCGTTGGTGTGGAACCGTTATGAGAGGTTCGTAGACCGACCACAGCTTCGGACAAGACGATATCAGTGAAACGAGGCTGTCTTTGTAGGTCCCACAGTTGACTACACCTGGGACCAAACCATATGGTTCGGACACGAAGCGAAGTTTCTTGTCTGGCGGTTGGCAGCTTCGAAACCCGAGTTCCATGGCATTTTTGGCAATTAACTTGAATTCCTACTTGCTTTCCAAGCTAGATGATGGAATGTTGGTGGGTCGACACTTCAAATTAATTTACTTGGAATTTCCTTTGACCAGAAAAAAAAATTATTTTTATTATTTTTCTTGTTTGAAATTCTGCCATTGCTGACTCGATTACTGTTAGTGGAGGAATCTTAAGGTGATGAGTGACAAAAAATAGTACTATAACTTTGAATTAAGTTCAAATGATTTAATTCAAGCCGTTATAGGAGATGATTTTTTATAAATGTGGGATTCGATTATAAAATATTGTAAAAAAACTCTTTATAAAGTGAGAATTTTGTAAAACAATTGGTTTTTCATTTTTTTAATTTTAATTAAATAAAATATTAAATAAAATGGGTTAGAAGTAAGAATTTACAATTTTTTTGTGACATATTTGTGTAATGTTGTTTTGATTTCTTAAATCTTTTTAGAAAATGATCATGTAAATCTGATAGTCAAAACTTAAACCCTAACTTTATAAGTAATAACCACATTTTTCACTCCCCTTTACCTCAGAAAAAAAAAGCCACCTTTTTTAACACTTACTTTTTTCAAAAAACCAAAATTATGGAGAACTTCTTAAAACAAATATCTTATAGCAAGTATAATCTAACAATTTTTATATTAACATCAATGTTAATCCACTGCATCAACTAACGATAACAATATCGTCTTATTTTAGTATTTAACACATTAGTTTCCGTCAAATTAATGGAATAAATAGATATAAATAAAAATATAATCACGTTTTCATATATACATTTTAAATAATTAATAAATAAAAAAATTTGACTGAGCAAAAAAAATGTGAAGAAAAGGAGAGTCGGAGACAACGTAAGAGTATAACTTGGTAAATAGCTAATTAGATATCAATAAATAGAAATCTATTGACACTCTCACAACAAAATGTCATTTTTTTTGTTGAGGAGTATATTTTTATTAGAAGTTACAATTACAATCATCATATTACATGTCATGAACAGGTAATTATGAAAATCACATTATTCATACTAAATAAACTAATAAATAACTATAACAAACTAGACTACTTCAAGCTCACACTTAATGAGATTCGAATCTGAAATCTCAAAATCTCAAAACTTTCTTCTTACCACTAAACCAAGACCTAGTATAGTGACAAGTACCCTCGTCTTTTTCGACTTTGCTAGGCCTCGTGGTTTTAATTTTTGAGCCTGCTGTTAGCCCACAAAACGGTAAAAATGAGGCCTATTTCAGCCCAAAGTGTTAAAAAAATCAGTGTTCATTCAGGGCTTTTTCTGCTTATCTTGGGCAGCTTGAGTTTGAGCTTATGTAGCCCACAAAATGCTGGAAATGAAAATGATGACCCCAAATGCTCGTTAATTCATTTTTAATCTATAAATTTACTACCAATGTACAAAACTCGAGTTTTAGGCATGAAAACGTCCAAAACTCGAGTCAGACGTGCCAGAAGCAAAAATGAGATAACATGAAGCATCAATTGGACAATCAGAATATGAAGAAAGCTGTAGATGTTCTTAATTTGGATTCAGCATATTTAAATGCCATAATGATTAAATGAAAAGTAATCTGCTAGTGCTGGTGAAGGGCAAAGGGCACATGCAAATTTTAGAGCAGGATACAGAAGCAAAGGCATTTGGATGCACCTCATTTACATTGATATTTCCATCACAGCAACCCCAACCCCAAAAGTTACTTGATCCATCTTTTCATGTAAAGCAGTGTGTAAAGTTAACAGATACATTAGATAAGCAGACAGCTTTCTGTCATGTAACTGAACTAAACTAATCTGATCAGATCTGACATTCTTTGTTTTCTTACCAAGATTGTGTTCTTTCTAATGTCTAAGACCAATTACCTTATTGAACTTCCCTAAAAATAATCCGTGACACCCTCGAAAACAAAATTGTGCCTTTGGGGGATTAGCAACACCAGTTAATGCAGAAGAAGAGACTTCTTGGTCTGTCTTCCTTGGTGGCTTTTGGGGTTTCCCCCGTGTCATCTCTTGCAGCCATCAATGAACTTGTACTAGGCGACTCTGGTGGCAATACAGCATTCTCAGAAGTTGTTCTGGTAGGAGGCTTCACAGGCTCTGGTGGTGAAATGGTTGAGAGATAGTGTAATAGCATCTGTATGATTTGGCTGAAATTGGGCCGCGCATTTGGATCCTCTTGCCAACATGAGGTCACAATTGATGCCAAATCCTTTGGAAGATCCTCAGCACTAGGCCTAACATTCTGAAACAACATAGTCAAAACTTAGATCAGGATGCCTCTATCAGAATCCCATAGTTGCATTCGAAGAAACATAATCATATATGCATTAAAAAAAAAAGAGCAATCCAGTGCATAAGACTCCCAAATTTTAGGTTTGGGAAAAGTCATGTGTACGCAGCCTTCCTTTCGCATTAACAAAGAGGCTGTTTCCGCTTATCTGTGACCTTCGGGTCACAAAAGAGCATCCACTCTGACACTCTTTTGAATCACTTTAGTTGATAGCCTCATGATTCAAATGCATGACAGGAGGTAGAACCATCAAGGTTCAACAGTGGCCATAGATCTTTTCTCATTCCTAATGTTCTAGTCTTAGGGTGTCTTTCACAGTACAAAGAATCCTACAAAAATATCAGGAGGGTGGTTTGCAAATATTTGAAAATTTTAGCATCAAGCGAGCTTTTCAAAGGTAGGCTAACAAGCACTCGCTCAAGATATCATCCCATCTTTGGTTTTACCATAAAAACAAGGCTAGACATTATTACCTTAAAAGCAGCTGCATATGCTGCTTGTAAATTGGACATGCCTTCAAAAGGCAACTTGTTATGGACGAGTTCCCACAACACAATAGCAAAGCTGTAGGCATCCACCTTGTGATTGTAATGCTTTTTCTCTCCATGCTTTAATGTGACCGTGCTATAAAGCTGTCAGCATACATAATGGGTCAGCATCTCAAACATAAAAAAACCAAAAATTTATAGGAAAAAAAATCAATTTTAGGTTCTGAATAATTCAATAAATTACCTCTGGAGCCATCCAACGGTATGTTCCTGTTTCAGCAGTCATCATTTCAGTTAATGACTCTTCTCTAGCTAAACCAAAATCTGCTAGTTTGACTGTTTTATGGTCTTCAGTCAAGATCAAGTTCTCTGCAAAAGGAAAGAAGTGCAACCTAAAAAAAGTGACAGAACAATATTGAATAAAGTTCACTTAAAGACTATGATTGCTTTCATTTACTTCCAGCTATTGGAATCATATAGAACATAGTAAATTCCTCTAACACCCACCTCAAGTTCTCTCATCTAAAATCGATACCATAAAAGACGATTTAAAAAGAACAAAAGAAAACAATAATGCAGACAGCAAAGTATGTCGTTCACCATTTTCGTATTTGTCAAAGTCAATTTTACAAAATGTAATATTCCTCAGGTAAGAAATCATTATAAAATGGATTTTGCTCAGTTAGTCCTAGTAACTCCAAGACTTGCTATACAGTATGAAACCATAGATCTGTTAAGGAGCTGAACAAAAGCCAATTAACAATAGGACCATATTATGCCACTATCAGTTTAACCTAGGCTATTTATTCATTTTGCCATCCAAGTACGAAAGGAATCCTTAAGTAAAACCCCAGCTGCTATACCCTGAAGGTTAAGCTATCTTCCAATATGGCAATACCCTACGTCAAATAAGCAGCATACCAGTAGTTCTGGATCTTCATTTCACCTTTACAGCTACAAGCTTATCAATTGATTTTTGGTCGGTGCCTTGATGTTCAAGTCAAACAATTTTTAAGAAAAACCCTTTTTCTTTCTTTTTTGTTGGAAGTTAGGTAGACTAATGATCATTGAAAGGCACAAAGTTTGAATAATTATCAGATGCACACCTTCACTTGCATTTTAACAAATATGAACACAGCGTTAGACCTGCTTATTGGGCCGGGTTGGCCCGACCCGGTTCGCAACCGGATCGGGTCAATCCGGCCCAAAATCTGAACCGGTATTGTACCGGTTCGGAACCGGCCCAGCCCGGTATGTTACCGGGCTGGGCCGGTTTTAGTTTATTAAAACCGGGCCCGGTAAGGGCCCGGTTCATAACCGGACCGGTTCGAACCGGTCCGGTTTAAAAAAATATTATTATTATTATTATTACATACCAAATTAATTAATGTTATACTTATCTATGTTTAAAATAAATAAATATTTAAAATACAAAATGAATTAATATTTTAAAAACATATTAAATAAATGAATAAATAAATAAATGAATAAATATTAAGTAAATGATATTTCAAATATAATAAATTATTTTAAATGCAAAATGAATATAATAAATGAATATAAATAAAGATATGCAAAATGAATATAATAATAATATTCATAATATCATTATTTGTATTTTGAATCAAATATCATTTTATCATAATATTATATTCATAATATAACTTTAATTTATTATAACAATAATTTTATTAGATAATTTTATAATAGTTTATTTTTACATTATTGTTACATTAATTAAATAAATTATAATATAACTTTATAATAAATTATTGTTAAATTAAACTATTAACATTATTTATTATAAAAATAAATTTATTAGATTAAATTATTAAAATATATTAATATATATTAAAATAAATTAATATAAAATTTTAGAAATAAAAAGTCTAAAAAGCAAAAAAAAAAAAGGATCGAACCGGTTTAAACCGGTTCGGTCCGGTTTTGAGGCGAACCGGTCCAGCGGACCGGGCCGGTTCGCCTCTTATAAGAAATAGAACCGGTCCGAACCGGACCGGTTTTCTCATGGTTAGGGCCGGAACCGGTGAAAACCGGTCCGGCCCGTAACCAGCTCTACACAACGTTATGGTTATTAGTGGTAAATTCATCATGTTGGATGACAAGCTTCCTACCCTCCAAACAAAAGGAAATAAAGAGATAATATATCTTGCGGCATGCTATTGGTTAATCACGGATTCATTTTTCCATTCTAGAGTCGGATTAGAGTAATTCTAAGGGAAAAAAGCTAAAGGACAAATATATGAATACAAAATGCAACTATACATAGAAGCTGCCATCGTTTTCATAGCATGCCACTCATTCTTATAAACACACCAAGAAAGGTTAACGCCATACCAGGCTTCAGGTCCCGGTGAATGATCCCATGGGAGTGCAAGCATTCCATTGCATGAGCAATATCAAGTGCAAACCCAATTGCTACACGTATGTCCAAGCACTTTGGCTGCATATTAAGAAGGAATTTACGCAATGTCCCACCTAGTAGGAGCTCAGTTACTATCACCATGATAGGCTCCTTGCAAGCTCCAATAAACTGGAAACAAATAAAAGTTCTGCTAAGACATGAGCCTATTTCCATTTCATATAACCTAAACTTCATGATTTGTTGATATTCATCGACAAAAATCAACTAATGCCAGAAAGCACATAAATTCAGTAACAAGAAATTAATGGCAAATATAGTAAGTCAACAACCTTCACTAGATTTTTGTGTTGAACTCTAGATAACATCGCAACTTCCCTCGCAAACCTTCTTTCTCTCCTTGCAATCTCTTCGGGGGTTTCCCCTCTTCGAACAACTTTAATAGCAACAGTCTGATTCTTGTATCTAAATGCACCCAAAGGATTAAAATACATGAAACAACTCTTACATGATAACAAGCAACAAGCACCAATAATCAAATATATCCAGGCTATAAAATATCATACATCTACTCAAATTATCAATAAAATTTCCACTAAGATAATTTTAAAGAGATAGCATTCGTTTAAAAACCTAAGCTTTTTGTTCTTCTCAATTGATCAGGGTCAAACTGAAATGCCAACACACCAAGTTGAATTATTTAAAAATCAAAGAAAATTGACTTACTTTCCCTCATATAATTTAGCATGAGAACCTTCTCTAATCTTAGGACCAACAAAAAGCTGCTGAGGATCAATCAACCACTTAGCATCTAAACTGAACTCTTGAGTTGAAAAAAATCCATTTCCAGATCCCATCTTTTGCCAACGACCCTTTTTAAGGCAAGAATTGAACAACTACCATCTATTGACCAAACAAAAAAAGAAACTTTTTTTGAGAATCACACATTTGAAGTAAACAGAAAAAGCTTAAAAATTCAAACCTTTTTTAGCTGAAAAAGAAAAAAGAAGTTACAAAGGACATGCCTTTGCCTACATTAAAGTACCCAAAGTGTGGATTTTTACTTATTTTCCAGTTTTAAAACAATAAACCCATCCAAAAGCCATGGATTGCAGATCCAAAAAACCATCAAGAACTGCCCTTTAATGGGAGGCAAAGAATAAAACCCCACATGTTTTTTGCAGACCTACCAACAAAAAATAAATACAAATAAAAAAAATTATACTAGTAGAAAAAAATACATAAACACAGAGAGATAACAGAAGAATAGAAGAAACCCTTCAGCAAAGAAGTAAGCACTGACACAACAAAAGCAAAGAAACAACAAAAAATTTTATGGTAAAGTAAGCTAAGTAAGCAAAGAAAAGAAGAGCTAAATCATATAAAGGGGTACGCAAAGGAAAGATGAATTAATGGGAGTATTGGGAATAGAGTGGACAGTGAAATGGTGGATGGAAACGGTTACTGGTTCTTGTGAGAGAGAAACAGAGACTATATACTAGTTGAAGAGCTGCTTTTGTTTTCCACGCGGTATATTGTAATGGAAGTGAAATCAAAGCTGTCTTTTTCTCCTTTTTCTTTGCTTTCTTGCGTGTTCCCTCGGTGAGTTTTTATGACAGCTCGCAATAATTAATTAAGGCGTATTAAGTTTTTTTTTTTATAATTTTTTAATAATTATTCAAGTTTGAAATCATTGGTTGAATCTATTTGAGTAACGATATAATTTTTCAAGTAAGGAAATTAGTCGAGATTAAACATTTTAATATTTAATTTGAATTATTCGTGAATTTAATTAAAATTTTAATATATATTGTTAATTTATCATTTTATTTTTTGGTGTAGATCACAGATATCTTCATTCGTTTTAACGGTTTGAGACTAATTTTGTTCAGGTTTAGTAACAGTTAAGACTATTTACCTCTCTCCAAAGATGTATTTAGTGGGAGTTGAACTCGAGAGCTCTTCCCACAAACTCAGCTTGCATTGCCAACTGAGTCATATCTATAATATAATTAAATATTGACAAATTGATTCTAATTTGAGTTTATTAATATGAACAAAAGCCATTTGAATATTTTGTTTAGTACAACTTGAGTTTTAAAATCTCAATTAGATCGCCATCAAACTAAACTTCAAATTTTCAAATTTTCAAATTTTCAAATTAAATCGAATTCAAATTTAATATTAAATCGTCTCAATTATGTTCAATTACATTTCCAAAAACAACAATTAATAAGTATAACATAATAAAAATTCAAATAAACTCAAGCTCACCCAAGTACTATTAATTAAAAAATAAAATAAAATCTAAAAATATAAAATACTCTTAGTAAATAATAAGTGTAATACAATAAACACAAATAAAATTCTTATAAAAAAAGACTAATTAAATACATGAAAATCTAAATCAAAATCTAAATATATAATATAACACAAGCTAAAACTAAATTGAAAAAAAAATAAAGCAATTAAAAATGCACTTGTATATTCTTAAGATATATCTTCAAAAAACTTTTTTTTGAAATTTATAAAAAATCATATTTTAATTAAATATCAAATTAATTAATTTTATTCTAATTATTTTCCTAATTTTATCATCCTAAATTTACAAACTTTTTTCTTAAATTATTTATTTGAATTATTATTTCTTAAGACAATCCAAAAAATAATTAGATCAAAATAAAACCTACAAATATTTGTGACCTTAATGTCAATATATATTTCCACTTAATTTTATTAGATAATTTCAAATATTAAAATTCTAAATCTTAACTATTATTATATGAAAATGTAAATAAGATCTAATTTGGTTTTCTTTTTTATATTTGTGAAATCATTGACTCCATTTTTTTTAATTCAAATTTTAGAAGTAATAATAAGATTGAACAATAATTAAGAGCTCAAAATTTGGGTGGGATTTTTTTTTTAACAAAGAAGGCAAAAAAAAATTGGGAATAATTGAAAGATTGAAGGTAGAGAATAAATTATATGAAACAGTTATTTTATATCAACATATATTACTTCTATTTAAATCATAATGTAATAACATTATTTTAAAAAGTCAATCATTTATTACTAAATGAATGTGATAATTAAATTATAAATATTTATTTTAATAAACTCATTAATAATTCTAATAAGTAATGATTAAGTTTTTATAGTAATCTAACTTAGAGGGTTAGCTCAGTGGTGTAAAGTCCTGTTGAGTTTTTGAGTGAAAACGATTTAGCGGAAGCCACAAAGCACAAGTGGTCTCATACTCAATGTTGTATGAGACACCTCGGGGATTGCATAAAATTTTTTTTATAACAATGTGATTACGTAGAATGATTTAAATAGAAATGATATACTTAATCTAAAGTAACTATTTTATACAATTCATTCTCAAAAAAGTATTAGGATTTGAACTTCAAATTTATTAGTTGTCACTTTTTACGAGTTTGGATGTCACCTCTTAAGAGTGACAACATGAACCATTTGACCAAACTTTAGATGGAACAAAATTGTAAGATCTTGATGTCAAAACGTACAATATTTTATAGGTTGGATGCGACCGCAGGTCTCTATAAATTGTATAAGAGCAATCACTAGTCAAACACGGAAAGTTGGAAACTAAGTGCTACACGTGAAAGCCATTTCTAAAATCCTGTGAAAACTAAGTGCTACTCGTTGATAGTCACCTTTAGAATTTCAATGCCTAGTGTGATCCTAATTCTGTTATGTGTTTGTCCTAATGAAAACATGAGTTTTAAAAATGAGAGTTTGTAACATTTCAATTCCACATCGAGATATTGTAAAGATATGTTATTATATATATTTGTAGAGATTTAAATTTTTACTTATGAGATACTTTTTATGAGATAAAATCATGAGACATTCAGATCAAAACAGGCAATATTTCATAAATTAAGTTTGGGTCTTCGTAGAAAATAGAAATGTTACTTAAAAAAGTTGAATATTATTGACAACAAATGAGACTTTTCTTTTATCAATCTAATTAATTCACATGTGTTATAGTATTTTAAATAAAAAAATAATCTTCTAATTTACCGGTCAAAGGGGCAATTAATATATTTGGAAAACTCGATGCCATATTTTACCTAATATAGTTGTCACCATTTATTCTTGTTATATCTCTAGAAATTCCTACAAGTATTTTTTTTGTTCATTAAAATCCTACAAGTATTTTAATAATGCCTTATATGCATGACACATAAAGATAAAATTTTTTTTAGTGACAAATGGAGGAAGCAAGTATTCGCTTCACTCCTTAAGTGATTATTTTTTTTAATCATTCAGTAATTTAAATGTCGAAACAGTAATTCTAATATTTTTTTAATTTTTTGTCTTGTAGATAATGTTGTCGAATTTCACTGACAAAAATTGTACATCAACAAATCTAAAAAGCCCAAAATAATAATTAGCAATAAGATAAGAGCCTTTCACCAAAAAAAAAAAATAATAAGATAAGAGCCATATTTTTTTGACTAGGTCAAAAACTATATTTTTTATTTTTGTTTTTCCCACGAGGGCTAAAAGGGGCTTGTCGGCGGGCTACAAAAAAGGGTTGGAGGCCACTAAAATTATGTTAATGTGGGTCCAAATCAATTTTGGATTTAACAAAAACCAATAATAAAATTCGGGCCTAGGACCTTTTTAACCTTTTGGCCTGTGCTAATTTGTTTTTTGTCCTGTGCTAATTATTCTCATATAAAATAAACAAATAAATAAATAAATAATTTTAAAAATTAATGAAAAAGGTGAAGAAAAGTCACAAGGCCTTGGTTTGCTTGTGAATTTGTTGGACTTTTGGGCAATGAGACTTTTTTCAAAGGTTGTGTGGAGTCGGTGAATTTTTTTTAGCCTGTCAATTTTGACTTCCAAATCTAGGGTTTAGTTCATCCAGGTATTTTGATGTCTTGTACTAGATGGGCAAATAAAGATTTGTCTATTTTTGCAACTTATTATTACATTATTTAATTTATTTTGCCCTAAACTCACTTATAATTAGATTTCGTAATTTCACATGTGTATGGTATTTGTTTATGTCAAATACATAAAAACATAAAATTTATTGTGTACAATCCGTGTGAAAACAATAACAGAATATTTTGTCTTCTATTAACTTAGGAGTAAAACACTAAATTCTTGAACGGTAAACCCTAATATATGATTAAAATTTACTTTAAAAAATAATATTATTAAAGAATCTTTCAAATATATTTATTTAGTAAGATAGTGATAGAGAACTAAATGCAAAAACATTAAGAAACTTGAAATGGCCTGAAAAACCTTAGGGATACCCTTAATTCTAAGGTGCTAAGGCCTCTTTCTTTCAAGCACTCCTAAGGCTTCTTTCTTTCTAGCATTTGCTTGAACCAATATGCAGACAACTTTGGGTATCTCTTGAGATCATTGTAGTCAACATAAATCAAACCAAATCTTGAGGTATACCCTAATAACCATTCAAAGTTGTCAAGCATTGACCAAGCAAAGTAGCCAGTCACGTTGGCTCCATCATCCATAGCTCTCTTCATTTGCTTTATGTATTCTCTATAGTAGTTTACTCTAGTTTGATCATGCAATGCCTCAGGAAGTGTGAGGTTTGCAGGGTCATCCATTCCTGCAATTAACCAATAAAACAAAATGAGACACTTAGCAAAAAAAAAAAAAACAAAATGAGATTTGCTTTCCAAAGATCAAGTTTAATTCAAAGCTTCAAATGTTTGATGTTTTACCATTTTCTGCAAGAATTATATTGGGATTTCCATATCGCTCTTTGACATATGTGATAACTTTGTACATACCCCATGGAACTTGAAGCAGCCAACCAGAGAAAGCCTGCATTTTTTTTGTTGAATTAGGGTTTAGCGTTTGATCGAAAAGAATTCAAAACAAATCAGAAATCTGAGCACAAAGATTACCTTAGGACCGATTGGTACTCCTTTTTTATCAGCTATTAATTACAAACAAAGAAAAAAAGTAAGTTTATGTTATCAAAAGAACAAATTTTTTTAATCAAAGAAATAGAAAAATAATGAGCACTTACAAGCAAACCCAACATTCCAATCATTTTGGTAACTAGTCACATTGGACTGAGGCCAAGTTGGGTGAAACATATAGTAAGAAGTGTAGTGGTTGATACCAACAACATCAAAGGAGTTTTTAACAATCTCGACTTCGCTTTTGCTGAACTTTGGTAGCCTTTCACCTACCATTTTCTGCATTGTTCTTGGATATTCTCCATATACAAGAGGGTGCAAAAACCTACAAAATAAAATTCACAAGCCAGTTTTAATTGTGACCTAAAGATCATAGGTTCAAGAGAAAATAGTCTCTAGGTTGTGTACATAAAACTCTTCTCGGACCTGAACTACAAATAAATAAGTTTTCAGTGATTTATACCATCCAATATGGAAGTCTCTTGCTCTTTGTGCTGCATAGTTGTCTGCCTTTGATCTTGTTAGAGGTTCATACCAAACAAAGTCCAAGAGAATACTAATTCTACCCTTCTGCTCAGGCTGAAAAATCACACCATAATTATTCAAATAAGAACATTAGAATAAGAAGAAATTGATTAGAAACCAATGCATTGATTAAGAGAATATGAAAATGATCATACTTGATATTTTTCACGGTATCTTTTAGCAGCTTCAGCATGACTTAAAATCATATGATGCGCCGCCAGATAAGGCTCGGTTCCAGAGTCTCCAACAGTACAATTTCCGACTTCCTTCGAGCATCTAGATGGAGGATTAACGCCGGCGTCAAATCCGAGCGCGGCAATCACTCTTGGTTCATTGAAAGTATGCCAATTCTTTACTCTATCACCGAATGTCTTGAAACAGAAATCTGCATAATCAGCATAATCTTTCCTACAAGATTTAAATATTCATAGTAAAGTTCCTTTACAATATAAACAATTTCTAAAGAAAAGGGTTATTTCAGAACTTACACAACTTGTTTATTAATCCAACCTCCATATTTCTCCTGAAGTACAAGTGGAAAATCATAGTGGTACAAATTTGCATACGGGGTAATCCCTACATTGATACCAGAAGTTACATATTTAATCAAATTTACAAAAGAAATTTCAATGTTCAACCATATGGTTCAATATATTGAAATTAATATATATATATATATATATATATATATATATGTATGTATACCTTTCTCTAGTAAGTAGTTAATTAATCGATTGTAATATGCGACACCTTTCCAGTTTACTTCTCCGGTTCCCTCTGCATAAGGGTAAAAGTATGAGCTTCCATTAATCAAAAATTGAGTTGATAAATATTTAAATGGTCGCGATAAAAAGTTTATGTACTTGGAAAAATTCTCGTCCATGAGATCGAAAATCGATAAGCATCAAAGTTCATTTTTTGCATAAGGTCAACATCTTCCTGTAAAAAATGATATTAGGGTTGCACACTTAGTAGTTAAAGAGATGTTAAAATAAAAAAAAAAGTTAAAAGTCATACCTTATAACGATTATACTGATCAATTGAAACATCACCAGTTGCATTATTTGCAATATTTCCTATTATGATTTAAAATTAAATAGGATCAAAAAATTTTAGAAAAAGGAAAAATAATAGAATATTTTCAATAAAAAATTTCATTTAACCTGGAATTTTGCCAAAGGCATCCCATATACTAGGTCCTCTACCCTCTTTGTCAGCCATTCCTTCAACTTGATATGCCGAGGCAGCTGTCCCGAAAACAAAACCGTCGGGAAAACTCTCTCTACTCAAGCCTCCTGTGTCAAAGTTATTAGCATCGGCATTTGCATTCAAAATAATGCTAAATAAAGCAAGTGACAGCAACAAGAAAGTTAGTGTTTTCATGATGAACAATGTTTTGATTTTTTAATGAAAAAAATGCTTGCAATCAACTTGCTTTTATAGATGTAAAGAAGGGATTTTGTGGAATTTTAATAACAAATTGGAATTTTAATACATTAGATTAAATTTTGCTGTTTTTTTGAGATAAGATACAGATTTTCTTATATATTTGGATAGAGAATTATATTTGAACTTGAAAATTAAAAAAAAAAGAAATATAATGTATCTTTTTATTTCTAACAAAAAAAATCATTGCGAATCTATTTGAAAATATATATAAAAAAAAAGTTTACAATTTTGAAAAACTAGGATAAAAATTTGAAATTTTATCTCTTAAAACAGATCGAGAGACAAATTATCAAGGTTAGATTTATTATTCATATTCCATTTTTTTATCTTAAAATTTTTTAAACCAATAATCAAATTTATGCAGGTTATAAAATAATACATTTACTCAAATTATCAAAAAATTTGCACCAAGATAATCTGAAACAGGAACCTAGAAAAGCTAAAGAAATCCCAGTTTTGACTTAAATTTACAAAAAATAAAAATAAAAATATTTTTCGTTACATTATAAATTTTTTTATTTAGATTTTGTTTGGTAATTATAAAATAAATGAACTTAAAGTTCAGATGAAATATTTATATTATTAATAATGAAAAATCTAAATAAATAAACATTTAGTATCAACAAAATGATAAGTATTGCACTGCTAGATTTGTTTTATTCTTCTATTTTTTTTCATTATTAAAGAATAAAATAGACAAACGAAAAGAAAATAGTAGTTATTTTATTCCTTCTGCTAAATCGTCTCTTTTGAAATTGTCAAAAACAAAAATTCATCTGATTTGAAAATTGAAAAGGGAAATAAAACTATCAAACATGATGGTAATCAAACAAAATATTAAATTTATTTTTTTTATAATAAGAGATTCTTAGATTTTGTTTATTATATTTTTTTTCAAGCTGATCCAAGCAAGTTTATCTAGGTTGAATTCTAACAAATGAAAAATCATCCTTTCGAATCCACACTCTCTTAACAAATTTGAATTGAGAGAGTCAATAAAACAACAAACTCTCTTACAGTTTGTGTCAACTTTTATTGTAATTGCTAATAGTCCTGAGACTTTGAGATTCCAAGCTCGAGTCTCATAAAGTGTGAATTTGATATTTAATTTATTATTGTTATTTATATTTTGTTATTGCTCTTTGTATTTATCAGTTCATCAAGTTACCGGTCCATTGAATGTATCAGATTATGATTGTAACTTTAAATGAAATTATACTATTCAAAAAAAAAACTTTCATTGTAATTGATTTTATTTTTGTAGATAAGACTCTAATTGATATCCACATACTCATTTTTTTTTTGGTAACGGAACATTTTGATTCACTACTCTTTTTCAAATGAAAGTTAAATTTGTTTCATTTGTAAATGAACTTTGAAATAAAATTAATTAACAATGCCTATCATCGGTCTTCTTTGGTACAATTATCATATTTTTCATAAAGAGAATGACCTGTCATATTTAAATTAATATCTCCTAAAAAGAAGTCAAAGTTTTATGGGTATTAAAACAATTTTCTAATCAATGTTTTTTTTTTATTTGGCCATAAAATTCAAATACGGGGTGATTGACTTTTTTTATTTCTAAAAAAAATCATCGAAGGAGATTCAAATTCAATTTTTCAATAAGAAATAGATGAATTTATGATCAAAATAACTAGATTATTTGAAAAGATTAACAAGTCGGAAATTACGCACTAGAAAAAACAATTAATTAATTCCAAACCAAAGTTTGAAAAATAACTATCCCATTCCGTAGGAATAACTTCTCATGACGATCCGAATCCTGAGGTCGGTAGAAATGTTATATTTTGAGTCTTTTTTTGTTGATTCATTATATTTTTAGTCTTTAATGTCACTTGAGTTTACTATGCTGAATTAAACACTTATAACATGCAATTTTTTTGTTACAAGAAAAATATTAAATAACTAAAAATAAAGTATTTGAATTCGAATCAAAGACTTATAATATACTATAATTCATCCTTATCCAATTAATCCAGATTTTAGTGGCTAAAACATGCACCTTTACTTTCTTTTCTAATCAATGCCTTTTTTTTTGTTACAGAAAGTTTAGAGCAAAGAAGGTTAATCTATCTCCAAGTCAGAATATATTACCAACTTATTATTAAGATTTAAAGATTCATTAAATTTTCACTTAAAATTTTTTTGAAATTTACAGATCATCTACTAACGAGAAAGACCGTGGTGATTCGAACCCAAGTACATTGCAATTAATTCAAAATTTAACCACTTGCTGGTAGAAGATCTATAGATTCCGAAAAATCTACATGTAAAAATCTAATAAATTCATAAATCATAATAAGAAATTGGTGATACACCCTGACCTCAAAGATAGGATACTAGATAACCTCAATTACTCTTAAACTTTTATGTACAAAACTAATTGTTTTTAATGATTTCTTAAACTTGATGTTCCCATCACACTTGCTTTCTTCTTTATCCAACAAAAAGTTTAAAGAAAGAATTGACACAGGTTAAAAAAGAGTTGTAAAATGTTATAAAATTTGAATTCGAAACCAAACAACTTCAATCTTCACCTTCAATTACAAGAAAAAAAAAATAGAACTTAAAATTCACATAATGGAGTAACTAAAATCATCACCTTGTAGAAGCCAACAATCAAAGTACAATAAAAAAATCTTTAACAGCAAAAAATGTAACCATCAGGGCTCAGGCTAAAAACGGAGCCGAAATTCTAGATTGTCTGATCCATCATACTTCTTCCCTGCACACTGCCAGTGCAGAGAAACCTGGCCAGATCACAAGATATTTCTATAGGAAGCTGTTTTAGACCATTCATGGCTTTAAATGCCATGAGGGAAACATGATGCGATGCCAGAACACTTTTGCCTACATAAACAAGAGAATGATCAAACAACAGCTTTCATCAATATCAACGGAAATCAGCTCACATAAAAAAATGGCTATTGAGGAAGCTGGAAAACTGTCAGCTATAACAAGCTTACAAACTAAAGCTAGCTGCATAACAGTAACTGGAAAAATAGGACAGGTTTGTGTTTGGAAGCATGCATTGTTTTAGCTTGATGATTACATTGTTTGCTGCTAAAAGCTTTTGTGGGGTCTGAGAGTCATGTGTACATAGTCTTTCCTTTGCCTTAATAGAGAGGCAATTTTTGCTTAAACTTGTGACATTCAGATCATAAAAGAGTAATTTTTACAGTTGCACAAAAGTTCTCCTCTTTACCCCTTAAGCGATTCATTCACTTTTTTCTTTAATCATTCATTAGTTTGAGTGTTTGCCAATTGCTGTCATATAATAAATAAATAAAAATAATAATAAATCTAACAATAGATTGAGATTTGAGAGATGGGTATTCATGTGATGGGATGGATATAAAGGATAAGTAGGGCAGGCAGGATAGCTTCTTTCACCTTCTATTGCTTCTCACATGTTTCATGAAACTTTTCCTTATTTTCTTTATTATTCACCATTTACGGCAAAAAAAGAAAAAACCTATACATTAATTTATCCTGTTAATCTTGTCCATTATTTATATTTCTATATTTTAATTCACCCAATTTTTGTTCTTTTATCAATATATAATTTATTAAAGATTCACTAAAACTATTTATTTATTCCCTTTATTTCCTACTCTATCATATAGCATGCATTGTTCTATATCCACGGATCGGATTATCAGCCTAGCCTGTGAGCCTAACCTAACTGAGACCGGACTTTGGACAGGAATTTTTGAACCCAAGCCCACTTAGGAACTCTATTCTGGCCCTGTTTTGGCATGTTGTATTATGTGGTTTCTAATATTGATGCCAACACAAAAATATCATCAAATAAACCCTGTTAAAAGAAAAAAATAGTAGCGCTTAACAAAGCTCAAATGGATGGACATTAGACACAGTTCATGAAAAAAAAAGTTTCAAAATCATAAAATTTAATCCAAATATTTTGAAAAGAACTACTGAAATGTGGCCAAATATTACATTATGTCGATCTAGGGTTGACTACGAGCTTGATTTATCATAGCAAACAATGTACCTTTGAATCTCATCGACGCTTGTATATACAAGGCTTCAGCTCTGGCCATTCAATTTCCCTCCCTTTTGAGCTTTGCTTCTCCTACAAAGGAAAATACAAACAGATGTTAGGGAACAATGGAGCATGAAACTATGGAGTTCTTGTCATGCATTTCAGTTAGGTTTAGTAGAACAAAAGAGCCAAATCCTCTCTACAATCGTTACGGACCTTTTTCTTGAAGTATAATAAGACAAACATCTTATTCGAGAAGTCCTGCACACACTTTTAATGATTTAGTGAATGATAATGGGTCATGTTGATGCAAATAAAACAACATTATGACCTTCAATTCTGACGTAAATCCCATTTCACAAACAGCTTTTGAAAACCTATTCGGGTCTGCTCCTCCATTATTTGGATCAAATCTGCTCTTAACCTCTGCTATCAAAAGCCAACCACTGAAAAGAACCAAATAAGTTGGCTTATTAACGAAAAACTCATCAGAAAAGGGTAACAACAAGCATTAAACAGTATTTAAGCTCAGCAAACCTCGGCTTAAGAACTCTATATGCTTCTTGAAGGTAACTAGCATAGTTAGTCCCCATCAATGAAAGGCAAAAGACAGCAACATCTGCCGAGGAAGGATCAAGAGGTATCTGCCATCAAAACTCAAAAACAATTGATTTCTACATTGAAAACATCCAACACCCTGAACACTTATACATTTGGGCACAGGAACACATATAGATAGGCAGATATTCTCAAATTTTTCTCTGATCCATGTATCAGTGTGCAATCATTGTAGAAAATCAAATAAAAAAATTGCACCATCGACCAGTTATTTTTTCTTTCTAAAGGTAATTAAACTCAGCATTTGCTAGTAAACACCATTCTACTATACCGGTTTAAAAATTTCACAACTGACAGTAGCACGTAATAGTTTTCATACAGATGCTTTGTAACTGATACTAGTGCTCAGTGATGAGACAGGGATTCATTCAACAACTATGAAATAACAAGCTCGTAAACGGGATGAAGAGTGGGGACATACATTTGACATGTCACAAGCAATTACTGAAGGATCGTTTGAGACAAGATCAAAAGAGAAAACTTTATTCTTCACATTTTTTGCAAGGCGTGCATCACCTGAAACACAATTGGGCAGCATGACAATGACAGAACAGCCAAAACAAGATATAACAGATGTTGTTAAACATTTATCATGAATATAAGCTCAAAAAAATTATCATTGCAATTAAAAAAATAACAATTCCAGTTAAGCAGATTCTCACCACAGCCAAAATCAGCTACAATTAAAGAGAACTATGATCCTTCAGCCATTTTATGATTATATTGATCGGCAGCTCTGGCCAATGCGACATTTGCTCCTGATATCCTGTATGGTACTGGCCAGGTGAGCGAAACGAATAAGTCCAAATTCAGCTTCAATATAAGACTAAACCACTTATATATAATGCCACTTCAGAACATTGGTTAGATCTACCATTCATGAACACGAAATGGCAACTAAAGAAAAAAGAAGGCAATTTAGAGACATTAACAAAGTTACTTAAGAATAATATTTCAACATGGATTAGGCCATGTTCAAGCATAACAAAGAACTTAGTGTAAACATCCTACTTGAAGGTATCACAGCCGAGCTGTCTAAAAATTTTGGAAGCTAAGGATTCAACTTTAGATGGAAATTGTTATCACAAGAAAACATAAAAAAGACTAGTAAACTCAGGGAATACATTGAAAATTGGACAGAAGCTAAATTGAAGAAAAGTTATAATTTTAAAGCTTACCATTTCAAACAATTCGGGGTCTTCTTTGAAATAGTCCAGTGCTTCTTTACCTCTAAGAAAAAAAAGAAAAAAAGAAGCTGACTTTGCATTATCAAGTAACTAAGCTACAATTTAAGCAACAAAATTAACTAAAAAACAAGATAAATCACAGCTTATACATAAAACTAAAACCAAGAAATAAAATTTCTCTCTTTCTATCCTTTCCCCTTTAGCAAAACCAATAAGCGACTAAAATTCAAACAAAAGAAAAGGAAAAAGAGAGAGAGAAATACGTGCAAGTGTAAAGCTTTTCATTGATCATCCTAAAATGCCCACCAGCCAACCTTGCTCTCATCTGCATATTCAAATTTAATCCCATAAAAAAGAATCCAATTTCACGTACATTCATATATAAGTAAATACATATAGAAAGTAACCTTGTCGAGAAAACTGGAGGACTTGGAAGAAGAAGAAGACTTGGGTGGCTTTGAAGAAGCAGAAGACTGATTGCCATGGCTTTTCTGTTGGTGGGTTCTTTTCTTATGTTTTGTCGAGTGTTTTGGTTGCAAAGGTTCTTCGGTTTTTTGAGGATTGTTGTGTCTTGCCCTTTTCTTCTTTCTGCTTTGTCCTTTCATGGTGCCTGGTTTCCCGCGATGGTTTCGACAGCTCCCAAAACCCTTTGTTCTGTTTTAGTTATAAAAGGATTTTGCAGGAAAATCGGGCTCTTTTAGGTCAGTCTTGAACACATGGGTTTTGTTTTGAAGTTGAGTCGGCCTGGTTATGAGTTTGGTCGGTTGTTGAAGCCCAAATTCCACAGCTTCAAGCCCATCAAAGGCTTATGTGGCACTATGGCATAATTTGTAATAAAATCGGTAAAACAATCACAACCTCAGCTTTTATGAGTGATTAAAAGAAATTATGATATATTATAAAATTTGGATTCTAACAGAATGATTTAAAAAACTGACATGTTACGAGATTGAAAATTGAGTTCAAACAATTTCAATATTACTTTTCAATTATCAAAAAAAATGAAAACTGTGATGACAAAAACCCATCCAACTCGAAAGATAAAAATAACATTGTGTTAGTTAAATATAGTTTATTTGAAGGTTAATAATGTGAGAGTATTTCTTGATGTATTGTTCATTTTTTTTTATCTAAAGGTTTGATTGTTAAAGAAATAACTAGAGTAATCTAAAGGGTTCTTGGCCAAAAAAAATATAAAAGGTTGACTCATAGGTCAAATTTTCTTACATGCGCAAGTAAGAATTAATCTCATAACTAATGTAATATGAAAACACTTTGTAATAACAATACAAATAAAAAACAGAAAGATAGCGCGGGCTTAAATTTAAGTAAAAATTGTATATGAACATAGTAAAAATTAAAAATAAAATTTTTGTTTTCTGTTTCGACGCAAATATGAATTGTCAAGAAGAAGACTGGATGACCGGATGATTAATCATCGCGGAGAAATCTGCTCTACCTTTCACAAACAGGCAACATTGGGAACTGCTACATTCAGCTGGATTAATCATTCTTTAGGATTCTAAGCTCCAAAAGGATAATACACAAACAAGTGCATTATATTTTATAGCAGATATGATTAACCATTTGAGTTATGAGAAAACCTCCATTTACTGCGAATCCAGGGTCAGTGAAAGCCATAAAGAACCTTTCGAGGATCCAACTGTCCGCTGCAATAACTCGACGACACTGTGGAGATTTCTTGCCGGCCCTTCCATTCCTCGAACGGTTTCAAGATGATCGGCGTTTCAATAGCAGCAGAATCTACGCATATCATGGATTGGTAATCCTCGTCCCCAAAGTCTGCTAGAGCCTTAGCCTTCTTGTCCCATGGATTCCATACAACTGCAGACCAAGTGATTTTCAAATTCATTAGAATTCAGAAAGAATCATGCAATAAAGTAACTAAAGAACTTTGAATGCATAGAGAAGAACCTGCGTCGGGCATCCCATCCTTCCGCAGCTCGAATGTTCTTTTCTTCTCATGGTCTATGATGGCGATCTTCGTAGGGGTGCTCAAATATACTCTTTCAAACTAGACCAGAACACATTTTATCGTCAACAATGCCTGATTCATGTTGACTAAAACCTAGGAAACTGATGAATCTGGTAATATTTTCTCTATTACCTCGCCGTCAAAGTAATTGCATCTGCCTGTTCTGTGAACCTTTCTCTGTTAATCCATTTGTCAAAGTAGTCAAGTGTCTCCAAGCCCTCCACACGCACTTCACTGCAAATTTAATGGAGTTTTTCAGCCACTCTAAGCAAAGGATTCGGAGTTTCTTCCTGAATGAACAAATTGAATTCATGGCCTCACCTGATGTCTGAGACTGATAAGTACTTGCAGAGTGCGAACATGAACGTGAAGGCCTTGTTATCAGTGTTCCTCACACGAGGGATCAAAGTCAGCTTGCCAGTACTGAGTGTTACACGAAAACGCAATTCGAAGCTGCAAAATTGTGGGGCAAAGATTGGAAAAAGTGCATGCAAGAAGTTGATCTTCTGAATTCAGTCTAATTAAAAAGAACACAACATGAGCAAATCACAAGCATACCTACGCGGCCAGATCTTTACATCCTCTTCTGTGGACTTCAATACTAGATCCACCGATGACTGAATGTTGGCTGGAGGCAACGGTGAAGGGTCATTGTCCAATGACCATATTCGATTCCTGGCAAACCCATGTTGCTCCACTGAACCTAGATTCTCAAACTGCAATGAGCAGTGATCACATTTAGGGCTCATAACTTCCAAAAAGTCAAAAATGAGTGGAGAAAAATTCATGCTGATGGCTTGACGTGAGTTCATATAGCTAACCCCAATATTGGCATAAAGGCTATGATGATGATGAACCTCGACAAAGCCCCAGCATTAAAGGTTCTTTCAGGTTCCATAGGAGATTGGACTAACCTGAGGAAAGCAAACCGGTATGCCTCCCCTGATGGCCTTAGGTGGCTTCCAGCACGCCTACAGAACACAAAAAAATGCTCATGAAAGGAAAGATTTTACCAGCATTGAAGATCGAAAAGGTGAAAACTCATAGACTAAGGACGAATTGCTTTACCTTGCTGCTCATAAAAAGCAATTCTTCCCTTCTTTCATTCTTCCAAGAAACAACTTGCCCACCACAAAGTAGCACCTGAAACTCTTTTATGTCAATTTGAGGCACCCTTTATGTACAAATTATCTGATAAAAATAACCAGTCGAATTGTTAACATACAATATAAAGTAAAAACATCTTTCAAAATGTTATCAGCAAGAAATCTGAACTTTTTCTCATCATTTCAAGATTCATAACAATATCAGCAACCAACTCCAAATTGCCAGTCACACGAAATTTAACCCCTTTAATTTCATAAAATTCGCAATAATTCAGCCTGAAAACAAGACATTATCATTAATTTTCTCGAAGTAAAATGATGATAACAGATTACTAATGTACAGAACCAAGCATCAGAATATCCCAACTCAGGTTTCAGGATTCAAAGGCCATTTTCGTTTTCACTACAAATTTCTCTAGCTGTTCTAATTGAGACAATAGTTCTGGTGATTTCTCTACTACAAGAAGAAGAAACAGGATAAACAAACCTCAGCAGATGAACCAGTTGGCTCAGTGAGTATAATTCTGGGAAATCCATCAGAATCATGAACTATATTCAGTGACATAGCTTTTGGCCTTAACGTGGCTCTTATGCTTCATACAAATGGATCCACTTTCCCTTTCCTCCAGTCCAGCTACACCATACAAAAGAAAAATTAAAACCCAGTAAAACAACCAGACAAACAAACAAGAAAGCAGGAAATTTTCACATCAAGATTTCATGTTGGAATGGAAATACCAAGCTAACATGACAAACCCACATTGAAAAACAAAGATAAAACAATGAAGGGTAAGTAAAAAACAGTGAGAGCTTACGTTTAGAGGTGACAAGAAAGATGGTAGGTTTTGTTAGCATTATCGGTTTCGAGTATGAAGGACAACAGCTTTCACCAAGTCCAAATTTGTGAATAAAAAAGGAAAAACAACATGACATTATAATTATAATATAATAAATGTAATGTGCGTCTGTAAGAGAAAGAAAGGAAAGAAAAGCAACAAACAACTATTTTCAATGCCTTTTGTCATTGGATGCTCTGTTCTGCTTTCTCACTCTTTCCCTGTTTCTGTCGGTGTCTAACTGAACTGATCTTCAGTGTTTTGTCTTAGGATTTCTTCTTACAACTTATCTCCCGTTTGCTATGTCAATTCCTTGTGACTGAAATTTTATTTTATATCAATAAATTATAATTATAATATTAAATATCAAATTATTATTGATATTTAAAATTTTAATATATTATATATTTTAATATATGATGCACTAACAGTGTATAGCTTTTGTACACTATCAGTTAATAATAGAATAACACCTCAATACCTCATTAATGATAAAAAAACTAAAAGTATATAGATTCTTAAAAATAAATTTAAAAACTTTATTAATATTTATTTTTAAGAACTTAAATATGAGGTATCATCTTATAGTTAACTGACAGTGTATGAAAGTTATACATTGTCGGTGTATCATATATAAACTCAACATAAAAAGTTTTTATGTTATAAGTAAAAATAAAATAACAATAAATATGAAAATTAATTTATTTAGCTTAAATAAACATCCATTATTTATATTGGAAGTAATTAAAAAAATTATAAAAAATAAATGTCACAATTATTATTCGGTAACTTATATGTCATAAAATCATTTAATTTAATTTGTCTTTTGATTCAACAACTAAAATAAAAAAATTTATAAACACATCCATATCCATGTTACTATTGAATTTTTTAACTTTTATCAATACAATAATTTTTTTTAAAAATCATCAGATATTATTATTTTTTTAAAAAAAATATCAAAAATAAAAATTCCAAGATAAGTATAAATCTTAATATTCATCCTTCATAATTAATTATTTAATTTTAAAATATTTGAAATTAAAAAAATAGATTTCAACTATATTATCTTAATTTAAATCAAATAAAATTTATCTCAAAATTTAAATTTTTTTTATCACTTATTATGTTATTTTTAAGTTAAAAAAAATCTATATATTTTGATTAGAATTATCTTAAAATTTTAAATCTTTTATCAAAAACATTAAAATTGGATATTTAAGTTTATGTATTTTAGTATTGAAATAAGCTTTTATATCTTTTTTTTTTTCAATTTAACAATTTTCATTTATTCCTTTTCAAAATTATTTGTTCAATCATTTTCTTGGGAAAAAAATGTCCATATGAATTATCTATTTTTTTGAAACATATATAATCTTAAATATTGTATTTAATTATTTTGAATAGATTTGAATTTTAAGAAACTTAAATAATAAAATATTTTTAGTTTTATTTTTATTGACATTTTTACGTTACTTACCTTTTATATTTGACACTATTATAAATAATTTTTTAAAAAACCCTAAAAATAGAGTTTTCAACACTAATTAATTTATAAGATTAATTTGGAGTCATCTAAATTCAAATTTTAAAAATAAATCAATTTCAAATATGCAATATTAACTAATAATCTATTAATGATTAATATAGTCAGGATTGTTTTCATTAAAATTGTAGTTATTTATTTTATTTATTAAAATTTTAAGATTTGTGATTTTTAATTTTTCTATAATTTTTTAATTGTTATTTGATTTTGAACTATTTTTTTATTTGTGTATTCTATATATGCATCAAGTTTTTAATATATTATTCAACATGTATTTCAAAATAATTTTTTTTATAATTCTATTATTTAAAAATTTATTATATATTAAAATAATCATCGTGCATCATATGAATTTAAATATAATAATAATAATAACACCACCACCAACAACAATAGGAATAAAGAATATGCTCTATCCATCCTTGCTCATTTCATACACATTTCTATTTAAGATTATTATCCAATACACTATCAATGAAATTTTTAGATTTCACAAGTGAAGTTAAAATGATGATATATACTTCAATTTATTTTTAATAATAGTTTCAACCCATAATAAAGCACTATGGATGATAGCAATTTTTACTTTTTATAGTGAAAAATCATTTTGAAGAAAATTTAATTTCAAACAAATAATCGGCAACGTTGCCTCAATACATTCAAAACCACAAAAAAGAAAAATTGAGTATTCGCAGATGTATTTGATTTAAAATATTACTTTACTAATATGTGCTTGAATTAGAATATAATTTAATTAAATTTTAATTTGATACTGATTAAAATTATTTTAAATTTATTTAAAATTATCGTAATTTTTTGGTCAAAATAAAGTATTCTAGAGTAAAACAAAGAATTAAAAAAATAAATAAAGAAATAAATAATTCATGATAAGCAAAAGGTAAGTTTGTCTTTTTATTTAATTAATTTAATAATTTTTAATTTAGGAAATTAATGTACTCTTAATCGAACTTTGTAAAAAATAAGAGGGCTTTTAAGCAAAATTAAAGGATATAAGTGTATTTTTTAAAATTACGATGTGTTCTTATATTATATTAGGCATAAGATTAATCATGTTTCCATTGTATGACTGACACTGATTCAAGAAAATTTGATCTGGTGAAGCTAAATGTAGTTTTTATAATTAAACCCCAATGTATTTTTTTTCATTTTCTCAAAATATTCAAAAATTAGGTAAGCCAAAATATAGTAAAAGTATAAATCATAAATCGAGCTTAATTTGGGAAGCGCGTAAAAGTTAAAAGAGTTCCTAGTTTGAAGTGAATAAGTGGATCTCTCCTTTTATATATATATATATATATATATATATATATATATATATTATTCTATCTACTGTTGGTGAAGTTTTTTAACTCTATAAGTAAGATTAAGATGATGACATGTGTCTTTTCAAAATATTAAGAAAATAAAATATAATACGTGTTATCATTCTAACCCCACTTATGGAATTAAAAAACTCCATCAGCGGTAAATAGGATAATAATCCTATATATATTAACTTCACTTTATGATTAACGCACATTTTAAAAATCCCAAAACATATATATTAACCTTCAAAACTCAAATCAAAGAGAAATTGAAAATGTAATTTCCTTTTCTTTCTTTTGCATTTTTTTTTATCTAACACTTTTCTTTTTTGCATACTTAGATTAGTTACATCATAATATTATATTTTTTACATATATAATGTAGATTTTTATCTAATACACTATCAATGAAAATTTTAGATTTCACAAAAAAAGTTAACAGAGTGACACGTACCTTTTAGAAAATATTAAAAAATAAAAAAAACCAATTAAAAAAAGTGAGGTACATGTCACCTTGTTAATCTCACTTGTGGAGTTTAAAAATTTCATTGACAATGTATTGGATAATTATATATATGGCCTCGTATAATGCATCCATCACCATTGAGAATTTGGTCCATTAATATGACAACCTATCCTTTTTTTTGTAGTGTCTGACTTGTTAATATCTTTTTGAAGCCTTTTTTTTTTCCTTCTAATATTATATTGCGCTTTAAGATTCATCTATATATATGTCAACTTTGTAAGTATTATCCAACATATACATCATGAACTTAATTAGGTATATGTGAAATTGAGCTACACAATGAAAATTATTCTTTTTCCATTTCATAAATCTCATTCCGTCCCTTCCAAAAGTCAAACTCAATCTCATTAGAACTTAAATCGAAATATAATTAAACAAAGTCAAACTCAATCTCACTAAAACTTAAATCGAAATATAATTAAACGAGTAGTAAACATTACATTCATACTAAGCACCTTACGTTCATAAATCAAGATACCACCTTACATACAAAGCACATAACACTCATATATATATATGCGTGCTTATTCTAGCTTAATATTATTATCCTTCAAGCACTCCTTTTCTTTATCCTAACCTTTAAACCGTGCTTCATGTGAAGTACTATGGCATTGCCAGGGGAAACAAGATGGCCAGGCAACACCTCAATTTGAAAATTCCGTAATATACAAGTGGCAACCAACTTCATTTGAATGAAGCTTATGTTCTTACCTACACAACTTCTTGGCCCTGCATTAAATGCTGTGAATTTGTGAGATGGAACATGTACAATATCTCCTTTCTCTGAAATCCACCTTTCCGGTTTGAATTCCAAACAATCTTCACCCCATATTTCTTTCATTCTCCCCATTGAATAGAAATTGATCAAGATCCTTGCGTTCTTATGAATCTTAAGACCGTTTGGAAGGATGTCTGGTCGAATTGCAGTTTTGTGATTGATAGGGACAGGTGGATAAAGCCTTAATGTTTCTGATAAGACAGCATCAAGATAAATGAATTGATTCAGCTCTTCCAGGCTGAAAAACATCATCGAATTGTTGATCTTATCATTGCTTGTTGGATCGGAATTAGATCTTATCTCTTGTAGAATCTTGTTTTCTACTGACGGATTCATTCCAAGAAGCCAGAAAAACCAAGACAAACTTGAACTTATCGTGTCTTTCCCGGCTGCCATGACATTTATTGCTATATCTCTTAAAAACTTGTCAGATTTCCAATCAACACCACTCATTTCGCCTTCTTCTCCGATCATAAAAGCTGTAACGAAGTCAAGTTGATCTTCCTGTAAGTTTACTTGCTTTGATGCAATGCACTTGTATAGAAATTCGTCAATGGTTTTCAAAGCCTTTCTCATCTTTTTCTCCTCTCCAATTTGAAGCCATCGTTGCAACTTCCAAAAGCTCATAGGCATGTAATGCCTATATAACAAGCCTTCTTCTGCTTGACTGAAAGCAGATTTACTTGGAACTTCAGGTAGTTCAACTGAAAGAGAATTTGGATCAAAGCCTAACGTTGTAATGCAAGAAATGTCATAGTTGAACCGCTGCAAAATATCTTGAAAATCCACCTCAGTGCCAAGTTCCGCGAAAAACTCAAGGACTTTGATTAGACTTTTCCCTAGTTTTTCACACAAGATTTTGTGTAGGAATAGCTGAAACTTGTTGTTGTTAATCACCAATGATAGTGTCTTCCGCTGGCTCTTCCATGAATGAGAATTTGAGTTGAATATTCCTTCACCCAAACTATCGAAAAATATGTCTTTGTACTCAGACCCTTTCTCGTAGTTATCAAAGTTCTTGCACAAGATGTGATTGACATTGATAGGATCAGCAGTCATAACGAAGTCCAAGGTTGGAAACCAAGGACCCTTGATCTCGAAAGTGCCCCCTCTTTGTCTAAGAACGTCGACAGTATAATCGAAAATCCTACTTGCATTACTAAGAATTCCTGGAAGCATGCCAATGATAGGCCAATTGGTGATCGGTGGAGAGTTTCTATTTTGATAGCGATGCAAAAGAAATAGAGGAAAGAAAATTGAAACAAGTAGAAGTATCATTATGGACTCAAATTATGCAATTGGAGTTTAGATGGGAGCTTGTTTTCTCTTCTGGGCTTGTGCTTTTCTTCTACGTAGTTAAGGCTTTTTTTATAAAGCCTGAGTTGGTTGACAAGTTTGGCGAGAGAAAAATTATTAGACAAACTGAAAAATAAAAAAATTCGTTATCTTTTTAAAATTTTTTTACTCTCGTTCTGAACATATTTGAAGGATCCTTGACTTTTTTTTTGATAATTGGGAATTTAAAAATAAAATTATTAAATTTAAATTCAAATTTTATAATATGAGATAATTTTTTTATGTTCATCCAATCAAAATATTATTATAAAACATTAGATATTTATGCCGCAGCGGTACAAGAGTGCAAGTTGCCAATGTTGTTAGAAAAGTTTGTTGGTGCATTCAAGATTCAATTTAATGAGTTGACACATGTGCATTGAAGTAGCTACAATCAAATCTTCTCTAAACCTACTAAAAATTTGTATTCAATAAATTTTTAAAGTGTGTTTTTTAATTTCTTTTTAATTGTTTTTTAATTTCTTTTTATTTTTTCTTCCATTTCACTCTTACCTCACAACGTCAAATTCACGTCTCAAATTACATTAAAAAATTAATAAATTAACATTACACGATCATAGTTATTGACAAATTTAAAATGATCAATCGAAGTATAATTATAAAATTATCGAGTATATTAATAATTATTTCTATAGGAAGACCAAAGATATTCTCAAGCATTGTTTTAATCTGATTTTTTTGCACAATTTTAAAAGGGTATCCTTTACATCAGCATGATGTATTCAGAATTTTTCAATACGGTAGAGATTTTTGGTTTAAGGAAAAAAATAATGAAAATGCCAGGTCTCGAACGTAAGATGTGCAAATTTCTGAAACCTTAAAAGAAGTGATATGATTATTTCAACTAGCTCAAAATCAATGCATTCAAAATTTACTTTTCAGAATATTACCGGTAGGAATTGAATCCAAATTGATTTTTTTAAAAAAATTTTCTTACGGTATATAAAATAATTATTTTTTGTGAAAAGTATTTTTTGAATAGAGTTGTTCTAAAAGTTCTATTAATATAAATTAAATTAGTGTTTGACAAATTTAATACAAAAGTGTTGTAACATGTTGAAAATATTTAATAATTTTTTGCATATTTAAAAAAAAAAAGAGACTTCATTAAATTAAATTGCAAGTTTGAAAGTGAAACAAATAAATAGAATAAAAACATTTTGCTAATTAAAATAGAAAAGAAATTAATATAAATATTGAAAAAAAAATAATTATAAAATAATATAATTTTCATAATTTTGTATATTTTTGAAGAGTAAAATGAAAATATAAAAAAAATTCACTAAATACATGTCATTAAAATTAGCACCTCTTGAAGAAATTTTAATTTATAATTTTATAAAAAACTCAAATTTACTTCTTCCATAAAATAAAAAATTTAAAATTTTGAATGGTAAACACCTTACTTCTGCTTTTACTATAGATAAATTCTTTTACAAATTGGATCAAATATGCACCAAGGATATTATTTTTTCAATAGAACATTTTTATTTAAAGCTATAATCACAATCAATATATTGCATTCCATGAATCAGTAACCTGATATTGATAAATACAAATAATAACAGCAAATTAAACAAATAATTAACAAACTAAATTTGATCTCACGTTTCGTAATATTCGAATATGAGCCATCAAAATCTCAAGTTTTTTTCTTTATCATTAAGCCAAAACTTCATTGACTACCGACAATATTATTAAGTGTCCTTTCTGGACTGTCACCCACCGACATCATAAACCAATTGATCTAGAAAAGAAAATGAATGCTTCTACCTTTAACTTCTCCCACCAACCAAAATTCAATTCACATGCCGAGGTTGACATTTCGAAACAACTTGATCTTTTCTCATTTTCCTTTCCATCGAATTATTAATTGGATTGTTATCCGAGACGTTGTTGTTGAAATTTTTAGATTTTACAAACGAGATTAAAATGATGATATATATTTTTAAAAAATATTAAAAAATAAAAAAATAAATAAAATTATATATATGTCTCCATTTTAATTTACTTGTAGAGTTAAAAAATTTCGCTTACAATATACTTGATAATAAGATTTCATTGACAGCGTATTTTATAGTAATTTTTATTAGTTTATCACCCAGGATGTAGAGAGAAGAAAACAGTCATGTGGCTTTAACTCATGATGTGAGGGAGAATAATGAATAATTACCAACCCCATTAAGAAGAATCTAACCCAATAAAAAAAAAAGGTAAATTTTATTGAGGTCTCAAAGTTTTATCATAATTCAACTTCAATCCATTTGTTTGAGTAATGGATATTTTGGTCCAAAATTATAAATTTGACGGTACAAAAAAATTGTTCTATTATGTTATTATTAAAAAATCTCTTAACCTAATATCTATAACTCCCTTTTATGATATTAAAAAAATTAAAAATCTTATATAGAATAATTTTTTAAAAATTACTTAAAAATAATAAATAGTAATAAAACCCATTGTTGATATTTGGAAATGTAATATTATTAATTTAAGTTTAGTAATTGACTGATATGTGTTAAAATCATTTGTGATTCTGGACCAAAGTGTTTATTTTACCAAAGTGTCAAAACTAATGGATTAAAGTTGAATTATGATAAAACTTTGAGGATCTCAGTGAAATTTACCCATTAAAAAAATAAAACAAATTCAGAAAATAATAATATATTTGGTAAATTCTACTAAGGTTTTCGAGGTTTTACCATTATTTAACTCTAATCCATTAGTCTGAGAAAAAGATTTTTTTGTCCAATATTATAAATTTGATGGTACAAAAAATTTGTTCATTAAGCTACTATTAAAAAATCTATTAACTTAAATATTTATTACTTATTAAATATCTATAATAACCTTTTTTGGTATTAAAAAATGGGTTTATATATGATACACTGACAGTGTATAACCTCTATACACTATCAATACACAATAAGTTGATATCTTATTAATGAGCAAACTGGAAAGGAGTCAAGTCCTTAAAAATAAATATAAATATATTTTTTTTGAATTTGCTTAGAATGGCTTAGCATCTTTTTAGTTTGCTTATTAATGAAGTGTCAATTTCTTGTGCATTGATAGTGCATAAAAACTATATTCTATCAGTGTATCATATATAAATTCTTAAAAAATATAAATCTTATATAGAGTAATTTTTAAAAAAATTACTTAAAAATAAAAATAATAATATTTATTATTAATACTTGGGAATGTGATATTATTAATTTAAGTTTAGTAATTGACTGATATATATTAAAATCATTTGTGATTTTGGATTAAAATATCTATTTTCAAAACCAATAAATTAAAGTTAAATTATGATAAAACCTTGATAACCGTGAATTTTACCCTAATATATTAATTCATTTACAATAGTTGCGTCCAAAATCGACGTCGTCTTGCATTTGACAAAAAAATCAAATGGTCAATTTGATTTGAAGTCAGCTAACTAAATTCAAAATTTAATTTTCCTTTGAGCCCATTTAACTTGGACTAAATCCAATGGCATTTTATACTTTATGAGAGATTATTTTGGCCCATTTTTATCTATTTTATCCATATTTTCAATTTTACAAAGTAAAAGAATAAGGAAGAATAAGCATATGTGTTCAGACAAATAAAAATAATAAATTGCAATTTGTTAAGAAAATTCTTTAAATTTAAAAATTTTAGAAGGAATTGCAAGCATCAATTTTTGTTTCAACTTAAGTATTATTGCAATCTTGAAAATATCATGGACTACTATTAGTTTTCTGTGATCCGAAGTAATTTTTTACGTCAAAGAGAAATTTTATTTGTAATCACTTGTAAATGAAATGATCGTATAAAAAAATATGATAGCAAATAAAAAATAAATTTTTAGTCAAAATTTCAACCCTCGATTAATGTCGGATGAGAAAAGAAAGGTTCAATGAAATAATTTAGCGTTTTCTTTTTTATTTATTGTTATTTTTCTTTTTTTTTCTTTTCTATTGCAATTTTTTTGGGTGAAATTTCTCTTGCAATTTGCGTACTACAAAAGCGACTTAATTCCAATTAAGCTTTTTTGCATGCTTTTCTCTAGCTATATACTTTATGTTATCTTATATAGTTCACTTTTTTAATCAATCTTATATAGTTCACTTAATATTAACTATTAATAAGATAAATAAAAAAGCCCGAGTAGTCCACCTGCTTTTAACTTTTAATTTGGCATTTTTTGTTTTCATATGAGCAGTGGCGGATCTTGATATTTTATTTTGAGGGGGCCAACTAAAAGATTAAAACTATATACACATATATTTCTTGTTTGAATTATACCACTATGTTCTAAGTTTAATATTCAAATGAATTCTTAAATTTTACTGAAAAATATAAACAAGTGCTTTATCTTTTGTTGCATAAAATTAAGATTATGAACTTTTATTTCATTGTAATTATACCTATTAAATCTTAAAAATGAGGGAATTATATTCAATTGATAAAATTTTTAAAATAGTATTTTCTCAAATATTTGTAATTCAAAATATCCAAATAAATCTAAATAATTTTTTTACAAATTAAATCATTCAACTAAAAAAGTTTATCAAATAATTGAATATTTTATGCTTCCAAAGTTCTAATTACAATAAAATTAAAATTCATGCAATAAAAAATCATAGATTTATTTCTATTATTGAGTAGAGCTCTAAAACTTATTTAAATATTAGCCATTATGTTTTACTCATAAAAAGTATACAACTAATATATATATATATATATATATATATATATTAGTAAAAAAATAAAAAACTTATAAAATCAGAAGTTTTACCAATTCATAACAAAACCATAAAAATAAAATATATGATATAAAAAAATTTATCTAAAATTATGAACCATGTTTTTAATTTAAATGTTTGTGAATAGTAATTAGTGAGAAATGTAAATAGATAGATATAAATATTATTTTACTTTTAATTTAAAATACATATTTTAAATTTACTTTATATATATGTGTATGTATATACATATATATAATATTATATTTTTTAAATCTTGGGGGGGCCTAGGCCCCCTCTAGAGAGGCTTACGCACCGCCTCTGCATATGAGTTTATTTTTGTATGCATTCTCCGTATATAAATTTTATAAATTTTGTATATTGTCATTAAATCATATTATGATATCTTATTAATTTGTATATTTAAATATATTTATTTTTAAAATTTTTTATTTTAAAGTTTATGAATTAATAAAATTACATTTTACGATTAATTAATAATGTATAAAATTTATATATTGATAGAGCATGAACTATAAATCTTTTTAATATTTTCTTTTTATGATTTTAGATGTGAATTTATACATTTTATTGAAGTTTGTACACCAAAATTCTTATTAAAATAGAAAATGAAATAAATATATGAACCCCAAGGATTGGACTCAGTAGTAAGCAATTGACGTCTTATAGGCCAGGTCAAGGTTAAAGTCTTAGGCCAACACCCAAAGAAATTAATTTTCTTGAATGTACCATGCTAATGTGGGAGGTGCACTTAAAATCTCCCAGGCGGAATTAATATTGATGTGTGCGCAACTTGGTTCGAGAACACACTGACTGTAAGATCAAAAAAATACATGTTATCAAAATTAGCACATTTTGAAAAAAAAAATTTAATTTTAAACTTTATTAAAAAAACACAAATTTACTTTTCATATAAACTAAAAATGTTACAAGTTTAAGGGCCAAATACCTGACTTTTGCTTTTATGGTAGATAAAATTTTTCATGAACTTAACTGGACCAAATATACACGGAGGATATTATTAAATTTCTTGAGACCAACCAACATCTATGAACTATAATTGAAATCTTGAAAAGAAAATGAAAGCTTTCAGCATCAACCTTATCTCTTTCCACCAACCAAAATTCAATTCACTTGCCTAGGTCGAAATTCAAAACGTCCTTTCCCTTTGGAATGAATTATTAAGTTGATTATTATCTATTATACTATCAATGAAATATTTAAACTTCACAAGCAAGATTAATATAATGACACATACATTTTAAAAAATATTTAAAAAATAAATAAAGTAGAGTACGGGTCACCATCTTAACCCTACTTGTGAATACTAAAAACTACACTGATAATGCATTTGATAATAAAACTCCACTGGCAATGTGTAATAATCCTTATGGGGAATACTAGGAGTAATCACTTTGATAGTCACATTTCAGCACTTGTGTCACGTCCCTTCCTAGTTTTATATGAAGATTGATTATCCATGTGAGAACTTGAAAAGCTGAAAAATGTGGATGTTAAAAATACTTTCCAAGTAGGGGAATGCTAAGGGTAGTCATTTTGATAGTCACATTTTAGCACTCTCAATTTTATTAGGTCACGTCACTTCATAATTATACGTAAAAACCGGTTACCCATGTGAGAAGTTGAAAAGCTGAAGTATGTGGATGTTAAAAAATACTTTCTAAGTAACCTATAATAGTAGATGTCATAACGTATTAAGTTTTGAAAAAAAAACCTAATAGCTAGACATTAAAATCAAAGGAGTCGCCACCAACCATTCTAACCTAGGTGTGATTGGTCACCTATTCAAACTAAGGATAAGGCTTGATCTACGTTCAAAGACACTAGGGTTCGAGAGTACGGTTACGTGTAGGGAAAGATTAGCACCCCTACAACGCCCATCCTAAAATGGTACCAACTAGTTTTAGGTTATCTTTACAATTTGCCTTGTATTTATATTAATTTCGATATGCTTATATATTGGGAATATTTCTAAGATTTTTCCATCAATTTGGCTCCAATCTTAAAAATCTCCCTCACCTCAAGAGTTTCAAGGAGTCTCGATTGACTTTCTTGAATTCCATCGTCGGATTAATTAAATAATTTATGAAAGTCTTATTCTTTCTAACTTTGGCTCTAATTTCGACTCCATATTAATTTTTATATTTTTTAATTTTATTTCATATTATATTTATCTCTATATTTTATTTATTTATTTTATTTATTTAGAGAATAAATATGAATCATGGTTTATTAAAGATTTTCTTAAAAGCGTCCCATCAATTTGGCTCGGCTTAAAAGAAATCTTTTCACCTAGAAAATTCAAGGAGTCCCAATTGACTTTCTTGAAATTTCATCATTGGCATAATTCATATTTTTTATTTCCTATAATTTTTATTCTAAGCTATTTAGTTCATTTATCTAATTTTATTTAAATTTCTTTAATCTTAATCTTGATCTGATTTATTTTTATTTTATTTATTTCATTTATTTATATTTATTTAATAAACATGAATTATATTTTTATTGAAAATTCTTTCTAAAGTATTCCATCAATTTGGCTCAACTTAAGAAAGAATCATCTCACCTAGAAATATCCAAGGAGTCTCGATTGACTTTCTTGGAATTTCATCCTCGGTAATAATTCACATTTATTTCATTATTATCTAACCTTATTAATTACTAATTATTTTCAATCTAAGCTATTTCATTCCATTTATTTAATTTTTTTTATTTAATTTATGTTCTCGCATTTATTTTTATTTATCTATATTCGTTTATATTTTATTCATATTTAATTTACTAAGAATAAACGTGGATTATAATTTATTGAAAATTCTTTCAAAAGTATTCCATCGATTTGGCTCAACTTAAGAAAAAATTTTCTCACCTAGACATTTTTGAGATGTCTCAATTGACTTTCTCAAAATATCATCATCGGTATAATCATATTTATCTTTTAATAATTAAAATTTCTTATAAATAATTAAATTCCATGCTTTTCTAATATTTCTAATTTTCCTAATTTTTTATAATCGATAAAATATACATTAAGTCAAACAAATTAAATCATACTAATTAAATCATACATTTCAAGATCAATTACACATCATTCGTATCATTTAAATAAACAAAATTAAACTACATAAATTAATCATGGCAATCATATAAATTCACACCAATTAAATCTCATATCATATAGAGTCATTAACAAATTAAATTAAATAGATTAAATTACTTCCAAGTCAAATAACAAAGAGAGAGAGCACTATACCTCAAAGAAGAAGCTGAAATTGCACTGTTTTAAGGATGGCTTTTTTATCTTGGAGAACTTCCTTGCTCCTCTCTTTTCCACATTACTCAGCAAGAAGGGTGATGGCGCGGCAACTGAGTACGGATGTGGAGGGGTTACTTGGACTGACGTAGCAGGCTTGAAGGCCGGGAACGGTGAGAAACGGTGAGGGAAGCAGTAGGCAGCAGCTGTGATGCAAACAGCGGTACGGGGGTTGTTGGAAACCGAACCCAGAGATGAGGAAGGTGGTAACGACGGAAACCAAATGATGAAGATACAATAGCTAGGCTGAGGGCAAAGTTGCAGTAAACAGAGGATGATGAGGAGAATAACAACAAAGATGCAGGTATGGTTTTCGGGTAAGCAGAGGTGATTATTGTGATGATGGTGGTCTGTGTACAAGCTTAATGAGGTAGAGGAGGCTGTGTTTCGGTGAAGCAAAGGTGATTATCGTGATGATGGTGGTCTGTGTACAAGCTTAATGAGGCAGAGAGGCTGTGTTTCGGTGAAGCAAAGGTGATGGACAAGGTTTGATAGCTAGATGCCAGAGGATCGTGGCGTGTGGTACAGGGGACGATGATAATATGGTCAAGCTAAGTTGAAGATGATAGAGGATGGTGGCTGTGTCCCCCCCTTTAGGGTTTTTCTTCCCCTATTTTATAAACCTAGGTTTTTTTTTTGTTTTTGGTAATAAAAATCAAGAATCAATCTTTTAGGAAATTTTGGATTTCAAGAATCGGATCTTAAATCCGATATTAACTCCGACTTTCCTTTCCACAAAATTTGATTTTCAATATTTAATAGTCTCATTTAATTTTGCTTTCTTATCAAAATTAATTCCGATTTCTTTCCTCATTCATCATTTTTTTTTATCAAAAATCCAAATCAAAATTTATTTCTAAATAAAAAAATAAAAATAAAAATAAAAAATCAATATATAAAAACTAATTAATTAAAAATGTTTGGAAAAGAACCGGACAAAAATGGTGTCTACAGTTGCCCCTCTTTGCACTTTGCTGTGAAACAGTAATGGTGCAAAGACAATTAGACAACTATTTTGTCCGGATTTTTTTTTTGCAAAATATTTACAATTTTTAAGAAACATTTAGTTCCTCTCACCAGAGGCTATAAGACTTTGAAAAATGACGTTGTGCTCCTCTCAGTTCACCAGAGGCATTGGAACTTTGAAAAATAATCTTGTGCTCCTTTTACCAGAGGCGTTGAGACTTTTGAAAAATAACCTTGTGCTCCTCTCACCAGAGGTATTGAAACTTTGAAAAATAATCTTGTGCTCCTCTCACCAGAGTCATCGGAACTTTGAAAAATAACCTTGTGCTCCTCTCACTAGAGGCATTGGAACTTTGAAAAATAATCTTGTGCTCCTCTCACCAGAGGCATTGGAACTTTGAAAAATAATCTTTGTGCTCCTCTTACCAGAGGCATTGAGACTTTTGAAAAATAACCTTGTGCTATTCTCACCAGAGGCATTGGAACTTTGAAAAATAACTTTGTGCTCCTCTCACCAGAATCATTGGAACTTTGAAACAAAGAGCTCCTCTCAATAGAGGCATTGAGACTTTGAAAATAAGAGCTCCTCTCAACAGAGGCATTAAGACTTTGAAAAATGAAGAGCTCCTCTCAATAGAGGCATTGAGACTTTGGAAAATAAAGAGCTCCTCTCAACAGAGGCAATGAGACTTTTGAAAAATAACTTTGTGCTCCTCTCACCAGAGGCATTGGAACTTTGAAAAATAATCTTGTGCTCCTCTCACCAGAGGCATTGGAACTTTGAAAAATAACCTTGTGCTCCTCTCACCAGAGGCATTGAGACTTTTGAAAAATAACCTTGTGCTCTTCTCACCAGAAGCATTGGAACTTTTGAAAAATAACCTTTCATTTCAGAATGCCAGTTAACATGGGTTTGACTGGGCTTAACTTTCATTTTGATACTAACAATATTGGACTTCATCCTCCTTTAAGGTGCCAGCTAAACTGGACTTTGCTCTCATTTAAGGTTTTTCAAAAAAAGTATTTTTCTCATCATCTTCTCATACCTCTTCATTTTTTCAAATTACCATCTCTTATATTTTCTTTTTTCCTCAAAATTTTAATCATTCAGAACTTCTTATCCTAATTCTTAACAAATAATTCAATGTCAAAATGCGCTAATGAAATGTCATGCATGTCATGAATTTAATGAATGTCATGAATACCATGGAAGCTATGAATGTTATGCACATGTCAATGTCATGCCTCCTGAATAATTCCATGAATGTATGAAAATGCAATCTCAATTGTAGCAACAAGATTCTCAAGCTCATCTCATTTTCCTCAAGTTTCACATATCTGCTGGATTCTTTTTACTTAAATCTTCTATCTTCACTTCTCATCCCATCTTCTAATGAGTCTTGGTCTCATTATGCTTAAAGACTTGCTATCATGTCTTCAAATTTAGGTTTTTGTCATTTTTTATTTTTGTCTCTTTCTCTCTCTTAGTAATACAAGATTTCTCAAAAAAAAATTTCAAAAATTTACCCAAAAAGGTTAGCAACATTTATTTATTTTCCTTCCAACTCGACCACCAATGTAATGCACTCATATATCTTCTCAATTTATTATAGGGGTGGTATAAATTTAAAATGATCAAGAGAGATATAGATATTCATTCTTAGAAAAGGAACATGAAATCAAGAAAAATCAATGGGACAGTCTGTTTGGAATAAGGTTTTCAGTATCCATTCAATGAACATTCTGACAATTCAATCAAGTCAATCTAAAATTCTTTTCCAAAAGCCCACTCTTATGTTGATATGTTCTTTCATGTAGTGTCTGCCAATCTTGCCTTTGTATCAAAACTTTTTGATGTTGATATTTTCTTAAGTCGCCTTTTTTCGGTTTTCAACTTAGGTGCCCCTCTCAACTGATTCAAACTGCCCTTTTCGAGTTTTCAATTTGAAACCTCCTTTTTCTTTTTCTTTTTTTCTTTTTTTCTTTTTTCTCTTTTTTTCGTATTTTTTTTTCTTCATTTTCAACTTCATTGGCTTTGACAAACTTCAACCTTCAGTGCTCAATCCAAATTAATGCCCCTAATAGGCATTCTCGATTTTGAACCAAGATATCTTCTAAAGCTCATGGACTTCTTCATTCAACTTGATTTACTTCTTTTATCTCCATTGAACCTTCAAAAGATCATTATCTCATTGTACAAGCATGTCTTCATTCAATGCATGATCATTCAATTTAAGCATTTACATTTGATCAAAATGGGCTTTTAAAGGCATGTAATGTAAGCTCAGGTAGAGGCTTATGAAAGAAAAGAATATAGTAGGCCCAAAATATGTTTCAAGGTTTATAAACCAAGAGATCACTTTCTTTATCAAGTAAAACATTCAGACATTTTGCCTCTTTCTAATTTGCTCATTTATTTCTTTGCTTTTTTTTTTGGGTTTGCTTTTTGAATTCAAACCCTTTTTCTTCTTTTTTTTTTGCGCAAAATAGGCTATTTTTTTTTATTTTTTGCCCCTTGATTCAACATGAACACTTTCATTTTTGCCCCAAAAATTTCTTTTCCTTGCCCCCAATGTGGAGGGTGATCCTTGGTGGGTTATATTACAAAAATATAATAGGCTCAAAAGGGGTAATCAAATGATAATTTTACTCATGCTTGAAGGATAGTGAAAGAAGGCCATTTATCATTTCAAATGTAAGTGCTCTCCTTAAAGATCATTTATTGAACAATGACAAACTGGTTAGAAGCTTTTGTAAGAGATTCACCTTTCTCGTACCGTCTATCAAGTGCGGATGGTGAGCAACCTTTCCTTCATTTCCTTGCTTTTGCAACATTGGCAAATCAGTGATTCATCAATAATAGTAGTTCTTTCAAAATTGAATCCCAGATCTATTGACATCATTATCATCATGTTCATTATTTGGATACTTGTGAATGAAAGATATGGTGAGTATGTGGGAAATGGCAAATGAACAAATAGAATGAGAAATTGACAGTGCGTCACACTAGTCATTTTATTGAAAGGAAACTAAATAAAAGTTAGCCCATACATAAAATTTATTTCGTGCTTATGGGCTTAAGCACTTTCAAAAACTATCCTGCATTACTTAAAGAAATAAAAGAAAGCAAAAACAAAACTAGAATTTATAAATCCTCAAAATTGTCAAGCTCGAACCCTTCATGCCCCCACAAAACTCATCCCTCATTGGTATGGTTAGGCAATGGGTTTGCATCCGTTGTAGGTTCCCCTTTGGTTTCAAAACTCAACATGCCAGCTTTTATCAGTCCTTGTACTCTATACTTTAGCGCAGTGCAATTCTTTAGAGAGTGACCCACGTTTCCGAAGTGATACTCGTATCGAGCATTCTCATCATACCACTTTGGATATGGAGGCTTGAGAGGTTCCACATAGATGGGTGCGATGAGTTGTCTTTTGATCAATTTTGGGTACAACTCAGTATAGGTCATGGGGATTGGGTCAATGGGAGTCCTTTCTCTTTTTAGCCATGATGCATTATAATTGCCCTCTTGTTTATTAAACTGCTTAGTGGGTTGAATATTTGGGGCAGGTGTCTAGGGACTAGGTTGAACATTAACCTTGGGGTAAGAGTGGTATGGATTCTGAGCAGGATGGTATGGTTGTGGCATGTGATAAGGGTGTTGTGGAACATAGCCTCCATATTGCCTTCCATATGCAAGAGCATGGACTTCTTCTTCCCTCCTTTTGTTGGCTCCTCCTTTCTTCTCAATACTGTTGGGAGCTTCAATCTTTCCACTCTTGATTGCATTCTCAATTATCTCACCAGACAATACCATATCAGCAAAATTCTTAGTGGCATTACCGATCATCCTATCGTAATATGGAGCCTTCAAAGTATTAACGAACATAATGGTAAGCTCCTTCTCTGAAAGTGGAGGTTGCACCTCCGCAGCCATATCACGCCACCTTTGGGCATATTGCTTGAAACTCTCATTAGCCCTTTTTTCCATACTTTGGAGTGACAGATGATCAGGGGCCATATCAGCAACATGTCGATATTGAGCCATAAATGCTCTTGCCAAGTCATTCCAAGTGATGATTCGAGTTCCATCTAATTGATTGTACCACTTGGCAGCAGATCCAGTGAGACTTTCTTGAAAAATGTGAATAAGGAGCTTATCATCTTGAGCGAAAGCAGCCATCTTCCGACAATACATAATAAGATGAGACCTAGGGTAGGAAGTTCCATTGTACTTCTCAAACTCTGGTGCTTTAAACTTAGGTGGAATAACCAAGTCTGACACCAAACATAACCCAGTAGCATCCATGGAACCATAAAAGTCTAAGCCTTCAATAGCTCGAATCCTTTCCTCCAACATATTAATCTTTTGTTGCGACTTCGCCTCGTCTTTCTCTTCTGCTTGTTTAGCTTTCAACTTCTCAATTTTCCTTGGGTCATCTAAGTCGGGCACCTCAATGGGATCAGTAGATTTTGCGCCTTGGGAAGGATAGGCGGGTCCTTGGAATTGAGCTTGTCCAAACACTTGGGGTATAGCAGTGTAAGCAGGTGGATATCTTCTTTCTTGGGATGTTTGACTTGGAAATGGACCAAATCCAGGAGGATAGACAGGTCTTCCATACTGCGTTGTTGAACCCCTTCTTGGACTGCAACTTCCTCTACAACTCCTTTGCCTTTGCTTAGATTTTTCAACAGCTCTGTAATTTGGGCCAATTGCCCCCTCATTTCCTCTTGAGCTTTTTCCATCTTCTCCATACGCATTCTTGATTCTTCTTCCATGATCTTAGCTTGATAACGAGTGTTGTGTGAATGAATCTTTGGTCGAGCTATCTTCGAATCTTTTATTGCCACAATTAAGAATTTATCATTTCACATGTGGCGATGCTTGAAAAATTTTGAAAATGTTTTGTTTAAAACAATGATTGAAGATGAACAAAACGAGATGATGCTACATGCGTATGTATGGAATAGTATGGTAAAAGGTTGTCATGTAACAATAATGGATGAATGATGCATGGAAATGTTTTGTTGAACTCATGGTACTCTCTTAGTGTCTCATGTATAAAATTGATAAAAAATGTGTCCTAAGTAATGGGTATTTCCTATAGCATGGGTTAATATGGCTCTATCTTACAGTTGGTCTTCTTAATTTCACTATATGCATGGCTTTAGATAAAAGGGCTAAAGGTTCCCAAATTGTTCTTCACTGTTGTCCACACAAAACTAGTAAGGCACCCAATCCTCACCCATTACAGGTTACAAATGGAAAGGTTCAATTTGAGTGAGAGTATTTCGCTAGCCATTGCGGAGGTATTACCTTACGAGAGCGTAGTTACTTTACTTCCTCCTAAAAGGATAGAACCCGGGTAGAGGGCTAATGCATGCACATGCACGTGAAGTGTGTCGAAGAAACATGTAGTTATTAATGTCTTATTATTTTATCAAAATTAACATACCTAAGGCAAACCTAAAATAACCTAAAACCAATCGTTGGCTTGACTCTCTAAAGTCCCCAGTGAAGTCGCCAAACTGTCATAACGTATTAAGTTTTGAAAAAAAAACCTAATAGCTAGACACTAAAATCAAAGGAGTTGCCACCAACCATTCTAACCTAGGTGTGATTGGTCACCTATTCAAACTAAGGATAAGGCTTGATCTACGTTCAAAGACACTAGGGTTCGAGAGTACGGTTACGTGTAGGGAAAGATTAGCACCCCTACAACGCCCATCCTAAAATGGTACCAACTAGTTTTAGGTTATCTTTACAATTTGCCTTGTATTTATATTAATTTCGATATGCTTATATATTGGGAATATTTCTAAGATTTTTCCATCAATTTGGCTCCAATCTTAAAAATCTCCTTCACCTCAAGATTTTCAAGGAGTCTCGATTGACTTTCTTGAATTCCATCGTCGGATTAATTAAATAATTTATGAAAGTCTTATTCTTTCTAACTTTGGCTCTAATTTCGACTCCATATTAATTTCTATATTTTTTAATTTTATTTCATATTATATTTATCTCTATATTTTATTTATTTATTTTATTTATTTAGAGAATAAATATGAATCATGGTTTATTAAAGATTTTCTTAAAAGCGTCCCATCAATTTGGCTCGGCTTAAAAGAAATCTTTTCACCTAGAAAATTCAAGGAGTCCCAATTGACTTTCTTGAAATTTCATTATTGGCATAATTCATATTTTTTATTTCCTATAATTTTTATTCTAAGCTATTTAGTTCATTTATCTAATTTTATTTAAATTTCTTTAATCTTAATCTTGATCTGATTTATTTTTATTTTATTTATTTCATTTATTTATATTTATTTAATAAACATGAATTATATTTTTATTGAAAATTCTTTCTAAAGTATTCCATCAATTTGCTCAACTTAAGAAAGAATCATCTCACCTAGAAATATCCAAGGAGTCTCGGTTGACTTTCTTGGAATTTCATCCTCGGTAATAATTCACATTTATTTCATTATTATCTAACCTTATTAATTACTAATTATTTTCAATCTAAGCTATTTCATTCCATTTATTTAATTTTTTTTATTTAATTTATGTTCTCGCATTTATTTTTATTTATTTATATTCGTTTATATTTTATTCATATTTAATTTACTAAGAATAAACGTGGATTATAATTTATTGAAAATTCTTTCAAAAGTATTCCATCGATTTGGCTCAACTTAAGAAAAAATTTTCTCACCTAGACATTTTTGAGATGTCTCAATTGACTTTCTCAAAATATCATCATCGGTATAATCATATTTATCTTTTAATAATTAAAATTTCTTATAAATAATTAAATTCCATGCTTTTCTAATATTTCTAATTTTCCTAATTTTTTATAATCGATAAAATATACATTAAGTCAAACAAATTAAATCATACTAATTAAACCATCCTAATTAAATTAAATAAACCATACATTTCAAGATCAATTACACATCATTCGTATCATTTAAATAAACAAAATTAAACTACATAAATTAATCATGGCAATCATATAAATTCACACCAATTAAATCTCATATCATATAGAGTCATTAACAAATTAAATTAAATAGATTAAATTACTTCCAAGTCAAATAACAAAGAGAGAGAGCACTATACCTCAAAGAAGAAGCTGAAGTTGCACTGTTTTAAGATGGCTTTTTTATCTTGGAGAACTTCCTTGCTCCTCTCTTTTCCACGTTACTCAGCAAGAAGGGTGATGGCGCGGCAATTGAGTACAAATGTGGAGGGGTTACTTGGACTGACGTAGCAGGCTTGAAGGCCGGGAACGGTGAGAAACGGTGAGGGAAGCAGTAGGCAGCAGCTGTGATGCAAACAGCGGTACGGGGGTTGTTGGAAATCGAACCCAGAGATGAGGAAGGTGGTAACGACGGAAACCAAATGATGAAGATACAATAGCTAGGCTGAGGGCAAAGTTGCAGTAAACAGAGGATGATGAGGAGAATAACAACAAAGATGCAGGTATGCTTTTCGGGTAAGCAGAGGTGATTATCGTGATGATGGTGGTCTGTGTACAAGCTTAATGAGGCAGAGGAGGCTGTGTTTCGGTGAAGCAGAGGTGATTATCGTGATGATGGTAGTCTGTGTATAGGCTTAATGAGGCAGAGGGGCTGTGTTTCGGTGAAGCAAAGGTGATGGACAAGGTTTGATAGCTAGATGCCAGAGGATCGTGGCGTGTGGTACAGGGGACGATGATAATATGGTCAAGCTAAGTTGAAGATGATAGAGGATGGTGGCTGTGTCCCCCCCTTTAGGGTTTTTCTTCCCCTCTTTTATAGACCTAGGTTTTTTTTTTGTTTTTGGTAATAAAAATCAAGAATCAATTTTTTATGAAATTTTAGATTTCAAGAATCGGATCTTAAATCCGATATTAACTCTGACTTTCCTTTCCACAAAATTTGATTTTCAATATTTAATAGTCTCATTTAATTTTGCTTTCCTATCAAAATTAATTCCGATTTCTTTCCTCATTCATCATTTTTTTATCAAAAATCCAAATCAAAATTTATTTCTAAATAAAAAAAATAAAAAAAAATCAATATATAAAAACTAATTAATTAAAAATGTTTAGAAAAGAACCGGACAAAAATGGTGTTTACAGTAGATAGTAGGTCTTCACATAAAACTAATAAGTGACGTGACCTAATAAGATGAAAAGTGTTGAAATGTAATTGTCAAAGTAACTACCCCTAGCATTCCTCTTTCAAGTAAGCTGTAATAATAGGTAACAAGTCTTTACGTAAAATTAAGAAGTGACGTGGCTCGATAAAATGAAAAGTGTTGAAATGTGACTGTAAAAGTGACTACCACTAGCATTCCTCTCATCCTTATTAGTTTATTACTTAAAATGTAGAGAGAAGAAAACAATATGTGGCCTTAACTCATGATGTGACAGAGAATAATGAACACCAATACCATTACCAACGTTTGTTGAACCGAGTAGAAGGAGCTCAATATCCCTTAAGTAATGTGAAATCCCCAATTTCATGTAAATTTCTCATATTTGTATAGTATTTCAACTTAGAAGAATTAAATAAATATGAGAATTTGATATATGAATGATATATGAGACATTGATGGAATTAGAGCAATAGATTAGTCAATTGTCAAAGAATTAAATGGTCAATGGTTGAGATGAGATGATAAGGGATAAAGATGCATTAAATGAGAATTGATTTGTCATCATCTTCTCCCTCAACAAGTCGGCAGCCATAATTCTCTCTTCCTCTCGTTTCCTCCAAGTCCCAAGAAAGTGAACCCTTGACAAACAATCATCTCCTTCCATCAAATCGTTAAGCTCACTTAACGAAAATCGCTCATTGTCACTAGCTTAAGCTATACCTGTAATTTGAAAGGTTGAATCAAAGGATTTGAGGAGATCTAATTTGTTGTTAATTTTGGTGATTAATGAAGGTAAGAGAAGAAGTGATTTCATTTGATTCTGTCCATGGTTTGGAGTTGTGTAAAGTTGGTATAGCATATTTATAAAGGTTTCTTAAAGGTTTGAATCCTTATGATAATTGCAGCTTTGAAGAAGTGAAGAGGAAATCATTGGTGCAACCAAGTGATTGCATTTTTGGAGTTAATTGAGGTAATGAATATGTGTAACGGACGTATGGAGACTATGTTCATTTTGGTTGCATATTTGGTTTGAAATAAAAGCTATTTTAAGTGCAGATGGTTTAAATTCTCGGTTTTACTCCTAGTTACAATTTGGCTAGGGACAGCCGACTGCCTTAAATAGTAGCCGACTACCTAGAGACAGCTAAAACGTGAATTTTTTCGAAACCGACTCAAACCAGTCAACTGCCTTGTATAGCAGCCGATTGCTATTTTCCATAAAGCACTCTATTTCGTACCATTCGACTGCTAAGGAGCTAGTCGACTGCTTTTCCTCAAAAAGTATTCTGTTTCAAAACCAGCCGACTACCTATGGAACCAGTCGATTGCCCTGTTTTCAGAAGCATTCTGTTTGTAAAACCAGTTGACTGTTGAGGAGCCAATCGACTGCATTTTCTCAAAAAACTTCTGTTTGCGAACCAGTCGACTGCCATATTTGTTTTCGAAGAATAAAATATTTGAATTTTAAAAAAGAAAAGAAATTCAATAAAGCAATATATGATATAGCAGCCGACTGCCCTATATGACCAGTCAACTGCCCTATTTGAAAATGGTGTTTTAAATGCCTATTTGATATAAGTGTGTTTGAATTACAAATGAAGTATATGACAAATGTTTTAGAGACTGTGGACTCCTCTGGTGATCATGCATATTATGTGTATTTGTAATTGTACTTGGCTGAGGAACCTTAGTCCGGTCCTCAGTGCCACAGATGTCACCTGACTAGTATTCACTGTGGCCTATAGACAATGGCCATATGTCTCTTATGTGTATTTGGCTTTGGAGAGGATCCCTGGCCCATGTGTGGGTACGCCACTTATTTGACATCTCTTACGGGATTATCCCTTATGGGATATATATGTGGTATCCCTTATGGGATATATATGTGGTATCCCTTATGAGATCTCTTACGGGATTATCCCTTATGGGATATATTTGTGGGATCCCTTATGAGATTTATTTGGTGCATGATTCTATTGGAAGTTAATCGTCTCCCATCTATTTGAAAATATGTGAAAGTATTTGAAGTTATTTGTATATGTGATTTCACGTGATTTGAAATACGTGAAAGTATTTAAAGTATTTGAATATTTGCATATGTGATTTCAAATGAATTGAAAGTAATTGGAAGTATTTGACTTATTTGATTTTATGTGTATATGATATTTGAAAAAAATATATGATATATGCTTTATAATGATTTTACATGACATTATAAAGCCAAACAGGAAAACTGAATATAGTGGCATAGTACGCTCTTTTACATATGTTTCTTACTGAGCGTAAACTTACTCCTTTACAACATTTTTTCATCCAGATTACTTGAGGTGAATTCCAGCTCTCGATAGAAGAGCTTATTTGGATCGTAAAGTATTCCTTCGAGATACGTTTCCCAATTTTCCTTAAAGGTATACTCATTTGTTATGTACTCCAGACTATTGTACAGTATAGTGTTACAGTAATGTATATTAGATCATTTGAGGATACATGTTATGTAAGTTATGTGAGATCCTGATGTATTTGACTTATATGTAAATATATGAGAAACACTTTTAGATGAAATTAATCTTATGCTATAAGTAATAAAGAATAAAGTATAAGAAAAAGAAAAGATGACATTGACAGACAGCCTAACCGTCCCTTACGTGAAGAAAAAAGTTAGTTGATATTTGTATAATTTGGGTCGCGACAAGTAAGGTCTCGAGTTCTAGCCTTATGGATGGAAAAATTGTGCTGGGAGAGCTCTCCCCTATTCGGGGTCCCACCGTAGCTCGGTTCCGGATTAGTTAGGGCCCAAAGTGGCCATTGAATATCGAAAGGTTTCGATAAAAAAAAAATCACCAACACCATAATAAAATAAATTCAGAAAATAATAATATATTATTTCATTTACATAAGTTGCGTTAAAAAACGATGTTGTTTTACATTCGACGAAAAAAATCAATTGGTCAATGAGACAATCCGATTTGAAGTCAGCTTACAAAATCCAAATATGAATATTCTTTTGAGCCCATTTAACTTGGACTGAATCCAATGGCATTTTAAACTTTACGAGGATATTTTGGCCCATTTTTATCTATTTTATCCATATTTTCAATTTTACAAAATAAAAGAATAAGGAAGAAAAAAACATATGTGTTCAATCAAATTAAAAAAAAAACAATAAATAAGAAAATTTTTAGATGGAATTGCAAGCAGTAATTTTTGTTTCAGTTTAGGTATGAATTATTGTGATCTTGAACATAGCCAGAGATTAATACTAGTTTTCTTATCTAAAAAGAAAAAAACTAATTTTCTTATAAAATCTTTTCAATTTGACGAGCCATTAAAATTCTATTTGTAATTACATTTTTCTTCAATACTATCACATTAAAAATATAAAAAAATAGGATTAGATATTCAGAATGATAGTTGTTGTTGCCAAAAACAACAATAAATGTTTGCTGACGTCGATCCTTGTCTTCTTCCTCCATGTGTCTCCATGAACTCTACAAAATAGAAAATCATCAGGGCACTCCGATGCTTAAGTCAGACAGGGTTTCAGTAGGCAAATAGAGCTTAGGGTTTAGAGATGATACCTGAGACCTATTTATAGGAGTTAGATTGCGCGTAATTACCTTTATGACCCAAAGCTTAAATGGTCATTTAATGGATCTTTTATGGGCCTTTTGAGTCCTCTTTCTTCTTGGTCTTAGATTATCATTTAGCCCAATGTTCTTTAGCCTGACTTATAGAAAAGCCCAATAATCTTTAACCTAACCCACATCAATTGCTCCCCACTCTTTCGCAAGGTTTACCTTGTGAAAGAGTATATAAAGAATGGGCTTTTCAAATTCTTTGGCTACCCTCTTTCTGGGATTATCACAAGAGTTTTTTTCACCTTCTTTTGAGGGCTCAACTAGCGGACTTCATCATTATTTGTAACAGAAATGACATTGTGTCATCATTTCTTCTGTCAAGTGCCTTTTTCAGGACACTACCGAGATATGTTTTTCTCCTCTGGGCTAAATGCTTCTCAAGTGGAATATACCACCCTTCTTTTCAAAGTCAAGGTCTTACCTAACCGAAATCAAGAGCTATAAGGAGAAATTACAAGATTACAAAGCCACCAAAGCCTTCTATTAGCCAAGAGGAAGAAAACCAAATCTGGGTTAAGGCCATGAGGGCGCATCGTCAAGAAATGCCACAAGAGGATGCATATGTTCTTAATTGGTTTCATCAAAGGCGATTTATGCTTGGCATACTCCTGATTGGTTGAAGCTTGATCCAGATGCTGAGGCTTTGAAACCTTTTCTGAGGATAGGCATTTATAAAGATCTATGTGATTTACCAACCCTTAAGAGCCTTTTCATTGACCCGAGATGGTCGGGGTTCTCACAGGCTTGGACGAAGATGATTTAGATAATTATAGCACCTCAGGGCGTACATGCTTGGGTGCCTGTTAGTATCAATGCTCCTTTTGAGGCAGAAGTTAATCTAGAGTGCTCCCCAGTTTTTGGTGAAAGAACTTAGTCTTTTACAAACAGATCAGCCCATTTTTAAACTCATCTACAAAAGCAACTACACATTTACCTTGTATTAGTCTCACGTAATAATCAGGTTTTCTCGTGCACTTTTTTGCTTCAAGTTCTTTTACATATGGGGCTTATGTCACTCAATTACTGCTTCAAGCCCTTACACTTTATGCATGACTAACATCGCACACTTTTTTGCTTCAATTAAATGCGTAGCCTACATCACACATTTTTCGCTTCAGGCTTTTGGTTTGCCTGTCTCGCACGCTTTTGTGCTTAGGGACTTTTAATTTGCCCATCTCGCACACTTTTCGCTTAGGGACTTTCGAATTTGCCCGTCTCGCACCATTTTGTGCTTAGGGACTTTATAGAATTGATAAGAATATAACATCGCTTTTATATCCGGAATGCCAATATAAAACGATTGCATGCACTTTGTCAATCAATTGTAGTTCGGGGACATCTGATAAAACTGTAACGTACCTCGTACCATACCTCACAGCCTGCATACTTTGTGCTCCCCAAGTTTTTCTTTGCAACTTTTTTGTGTCCAAAGAAGAACTTTTACTGGAGTATTGGTCCTGTCTTGTGTACTATCCGCTTAAAGACTTGTTAGAATATAATATCGTTTATATCCGAGATACCAACATAATGCGTTAAATGTAATACGATAAAATTGTAACGTACCTCGTTTAAAGATATTTTTGCCCGTCTCACACCCTTTTGTGCTTAGGGACTTTTTGTTTTGCTCGCTTAGGGACTTATTTTTGCCCGTCTCGCGCATTTTTCGCTTAGGGACTTATTTGTGCCCGTCTTGTATCTTCTCGCTTAGGGTCTTATTTTTTCCCGTCTCGCGCATTTTTCGCTTAGGGACTTATTTGTGCCTGTCTCGCGTCTTCTTCTTGCTTAGGGACTTATTTGTGCCCGTCTCACGCATTTTTCGCTTAGGGACTTATTTGTGTCCGTCTCGCGTCTTCTTCACGCTTAAGGTCTTATTTGTGCCCGTCTCGCACATTTTTCGCTTAGGGACTTATTTGTGCCCGTCTCGCGTCTTCTTCACGCTTAAGGTCTTATTTGTGCCCGTCTCGCGCATTTTTCGCTTAGGGACTTATTTGTGCCCGTCTCGCATCTTCTTCACGCTTAAGGTCTTATTTGTGCCCGTCTCGCGCATTTGTCGCTTAGGGACTTATTTGTGCCCGTCTCGCATCTTCTTCTATTCCTGCAACATGTCTATCAAACATGGAGGATTATCATAGTACAGATAAAAATAACTGGCCTTTCGTTTCATAATGTAGTATTTCCAATCAAATGGAACAAGTAAAAACATAATTGCAGCAAATGTTAAAATAATAACAACAAGTTTTTACCGCTAGTACAGTTCCAAGTCTTTGTCTTTGTAGAGTCTGTAAAGTGCAATTGCTTGGACATTCGGTTGTTAATCATGGATTGGCGTTAAGTCACATCTTGGTTCTTTGCTCATAAGAACCAGCAATCTACCTTCGCGAGCTTACCACAAGTTGTTTCTGATCCGATTATGTCGAACTAAGCTCTCCCTGGCTTGCTGCCTTACAGGACAGTGGCTAGTGCCTCCTTTGGACACCTCAAATCTGCTACCGCCCAAACGTCCTTGCTTGGTCGGTGAACACTATAACAATGTGCAAGGGACTTCGCTGACCTTGCATCCAAGCAATTGGCTGCGATCATATGTCTCCCACGTGCTTTTTCTAACTCATCAGTAACTAGTTCTCATTTCTTGTTATCAATATCAATACTAATGAGGCATCCTCCTGGGACCAAGGATGAGACCGACTCACAAGGTCTGAATGATTATTTAGAGGATGGAGCCATGAATGACATGGATAATCTCGAAGGTCTATGGCTTCCTCAACAGCCGCGCAATCAGCCTAGGGTTACTGAGGTTCGTGACCAGCCTAGGCCTATCGAAGTGCGTAATGAGCCTGAACATGTCGAGGCAGGTGATCAGCCCGAGCCTATCGAGTCACTGCAAAGGTTAGATGATGACGAGCTCTAATTTTTCAATCTACTGCCATTGATCCCTAGCCAGACTCTGCAGCTGTGGCTGGGCCCTCGAGCGATGCTCCTACTTCTTGAATTGCTCCTCCGGCTCCCCATGATCCTAGTGCTGATGCAACATCTTCTCATCTGGCAGGTTTGGTTCTCACAGCTTTGATCTCGACGCCCTAAGCTGGCATATCCTTGTCTTGTTTAAAGGACTCACGAAGCCGACACACCCTTTATATAGACAAACCCTCTTTTATGTGTGTGGTTGTCAATGGGCCAAGTGTGCGGCACTTAAGCTACTTCTAGATGGTTGCTAGAGCAGTTCTTGAAAGCTTATGTGTCAGACAATTGACAGATGGGCCGAAGGAAGCTTTTGGACATTCTGTCGGATTAGTGTGCGCACCAGATCTAGAAGATTCTAGATCATTCCACTCAGATCCCGCGCTTCGACGTGCGTTTGGATCGTTAAATTTAAATGTGCTCGCCAAAGTTTTTTCTAAAGGGCGAACCAGTAGTTTGGATTCCGTGCTCGCCAGCATTGATAGCCATTGTCGAAAGGCATGACTCGGGTGTTCTTTGCTCGCTTGCATTGTGCTAACGGGGGAATCTTGCCTATGGGTGCTGTGTTCACCTAGTTTTCTTCGCTGTCATTTTATCAAAGTGGGGAGCTTGTCGTGTGCGAGAGCCCTATCTCATCTAAGGCTTGTTGTGTGTGGGAGCTACCCTGTCGCCCAAGGCCTGTCGCGTGCGGGAGCTCTTGTCTTGTACAAGGCCTGTCACTCTTCTTGGCTTTGAAGTTCAACGAGGAAGATAAGGTTGCCCATGTTCGAGTCGTGTCGCATGCCTGTAGTTATGCAAATTGCTTTGTCATGTGGCCTTGAGCTAGCTCGGGACAGAGTGCCTGTTGCATGCTTGTAGTCGCGCAAATTTGCAATGTAGCAAGCACCTTTCGAGCGAGAGATTGTTCTGTAGCATAACGTCTTGCATGCAACTGACTATTCAAAAGAGTGGCATCTTTGTGAGATCTTCAATAGTGGTCCCTCTTTCTCGCCATTTTGGCTATCGCACTCGTGAGCCACCTTTCGCAGAAAGAGTCTGCCACGTGGAACCTTGTCGCCAAAATTTGTCATGTGCGTGCCTGTGCTCGTCAAGTTGAGGACATGGTTGTCGCCCATTCCTTGTACTCTGCCGCCAGAGATCTTTCCAGCGATAGGCTGGGCTCTGCCTATCCCGTGTACTCAATCACCAGGTAACTTTTGGGCGATAGGTAGGGCTGTAGCCCACTTCTTGTATTCTGCCGCCAGAGATCACTACTTGCCGCCAAATATGTGACTGGTCGTCGCCTCAGCTTTTTCTTTCTCTTCTTTTGTCTTTCCATTTTTTGCGGCACAATACCTTTTACTTTTATAGTATTTAGTGTACCTTTACACCATATAGCTCCCCAAGTTCTTCTTTGAAACAGTGTTGTTATTCCTGTTCAAAGATGAACTTTTTATCGAATGACCTAGCTTTTCTTCATTTCATGAATTTTCTTTTTAAAATAAGAGAGTCGCTTTTGTCGCCAGAAAAATGAAGCAAAAGACATAATTGTTAGATTTAAACTGCAAATGGACTTTTTGGCCCATTTCTCGTATGCGCAAAGCTCTCATTTTTGCTTGCCCTTTTGTCTGGAGTCATTGCACATTACTTCTAGTAATGCTTGGAAATTTAAACAAAAGGGGTAAAGTAGAACATAAATCAGCAGTTTCTTCTCAGTGTTGTTGCTCACACAAGCAGTTGTTTAAGTATGACTTTGCAGCTATATTGTCATATTCAACTTGAGAAACCTCATTGTTCGCTCTGTGGTCAGTGCCGGAGTATCAATAGGCAGTGAGATGTCCGGTGGGGTATCTAATCTCCTTGTCTGAAGTTCCAGGCGTGCGTTCGAATCAAGAATGCTGCTGGAAGAGGTGGATATGTTAGACGTATAACCTACCGAAACTTGACATTTGATAACACCCGAGTTGGAATTGTCATCAAGACAGACTACAACAAGCACCTTGACCATGATTTCGACCCAAAGGCCCTCCCAATAATAGAGGACATAAGTTTCATTGGAATACATGGTCAAGAAGTCCGTGTTCCTGTTTGTATATACGGTAGCAAAGATATTCCCATCAGAAATGTGACATTTAGGAATATGTCTTTGGGGTTAACGTAAAGAGAAGCATATATTCCGGTGTTGCGCCAGCCTTTGTTCAAGGTCGCGTAATAGGTACCCTCTTCCCTGCTCCCAGTGAAAACCTGGAGCACTTAAGGTATCGTGTCAAGCGGGACGGGAAGCCGTAGTAATGATCGCTGGGAGCAGTGAAAGTAAGATTCTGGCGTGGGTTTAATGTGCATTAAACTATCAAATCCTCATAAATATTTTATACCTGCCAGAAACTCGACCTAGTCTAAAATATCGCAGAAGCTTTGTGTTGAACTTAAGAATACTATGCAGCTTTATTTCCGTATAGTTCTTCCAAGGTCTTAATTACCGGCTAAAAAGCTGACCCCAAAAGAACAACATTCGTCATGCGAAGATGGTCTGCTTTACCTCTTTTTGGTTTGTTTAAAGTGACTTTGAACACTTCCCCCATCAAAGCATTACTAGCATCCTTTGCGGCACAAGGATGATTAGTTGCAAAGTCGAAAAAAGTTTTGAGCGGAACAACCGAAGATAATCTTGGCTGCCTTGTCAAAACATATAACGTTGAAGACCTTTGTGTCAGTTGCTACGGTGAAAAGAAGACGGAAGAACGACGACCATGGCATTTGTTACTTTCTAACCGTGAACGGTGCACTCCTAATTATCGACTTCTTCCAAAGAATTATCCAATACCTACTACAAGCCAGAAAACTGACCTTGGCTCTGAAGTTTTCAATGATCATTGGGTTTCTGTCACTTCAGGGTTACGTAGGCTCGGATGGAATTTCAGTGCAGTGTTTTTTGTTGTACAAACAATGGTGTCTTGGGTTTGAGGTGGCAGGAAGCAAAAGCATGAACAGCAGCTAGAAGAACAATAAATACGCCAAAAAAGGAAACAATCTTCAGGTTTTTGATCAAAAGTAGAAAGATTCAAGCCTCAAACTTCGAGAGTAAAGGAGTGGTTTATTTAGATTATTTCCGTGTGCGGAAGTCTTTAGATTATTTCCCATATTCAAGAACCAAAGAAGCTTAATGAAGTGAGGAGTAAAGCCTGTCGCCCACGCGGGAGGCTCTCTCGCCTAAGCTCACGAATGCGAGAGCCACCTTTCGCCAGCCATTGATGATTTTAATGATTACATGTCGCCCACGCGGGAGGCTCTCTTGCGGAAGTTTTTAGATTATTTCCCATATTCAAGAACCAAAGAAGCATAAAGAAGTGAGGAGTAAAGCCTGTCGCCCACGCGGGAGGCTCTCTCGCCTAAGCTCACGAATGCGAGAGCCACTCTCTCGCCAGCCATTGATGATTTTAATGATTACATGTCGCCCACGCGGGAGGCTCTCTCGCCCAAGCTCATGAATGCGAGAGCAACTCTCTCGCCATGCCAAAGGTTTGTCGCATGTTTGCGAGCGCGAATAACTCTGTCGCATGCACCTCGCGCGTGGCAGATATTCTGTCGCGTGAATCTTTGCGTGCGACAGATTATTTTGTTGCGTAACTTGTGCACCCTTTCGCTATATACTATTACCTTCGTATCTTCATTTGAGAATTTATTGAAGCACTGTTCAACTGTATGATGTCCATGGTTGTGGTTCGTTAACGTAAAAACAATAGGCTTCAATGCTGACAGAAGAATAGATCTTCGTTCTTGGGTGGAGATTCGCTCTATAAATTTCTGAACAGTCTGAGTCCTGAAATTAGACACCACGTGCATCGTTGCACCAAGAACCCGCCACCCCTTTGCTTGGTGTTGATTAACGCTGCGATTATAGCCGAAGCAGAGGAAGATATCTTTAAAAGATTAACGCTGCAGTTTTGGCTCCCCTTCTTCTTTAAGTTAAGGAGGTAATTGAGGCAGTACGGTAAAAGCGATAGAGCTATCTTCACCTTTGAAAGGGTCATAGCCCATTTCCGTCACCAAGTGAATGACTTTATAATCATGCAGCAAAACGGAGAGTGACGCTTCACGACCTTCATTCTTGTCGACAGTTATGGGAACATCCAACTTTCGTAGAAGAGAACGTAAAGGAATGGAGATGGATTTAGATGCCCCCGATTTACCAATGGCAATGTTCTATAATGTTCATTTGAAAATATGTCAGAAACCTTTCTTTCTCCCCTCATGTTGACTTCTTTCTCCTTTATCTTCATACTTCTAAAATCATAAATTTTACCAGGTGAGGAGGTTCTGCAAGAGTTCGTAGACAAAGTGAAATCAATGAAAGAATTAGGCCCCAAAGCCTGAGGCGGTGTGGTCAGAGTGTAGCCAAAGATGGTTTATTTCGATGCGTTCCACCAGGCCCTTCATCTTCAGGGATTATCAAGAAGTCGCAGATCATGAAAAACCTGGAAACCCAACACAATTACCTACTCGTTTGAAGTTCCATATATATATATATATATATATTTTTAATAACTAAATCATGGCTTGAATTTTGTAGGGCGCAGCTGCATTTGAGAGTGTTCGAGACACTGTTGTGGCTTCCCATGTTATAGGACATATAGGAGATGATACCCTTGATGACCCATTGTCTGAGAGGTACAACAGAATGGGGTGCTCATTTACAAGGCCCCTTTGTTGATGAAGTGAAAAAGCTGCCAAACAAAGTACTCCTGTGGTGCGGTATGGCCTTCCGTCTTGACTCAGCTTGGGATATTCATTCTGCAAGTTTTACTGACCATTCTTTCTATCTTATGTTTTTATTCAAGTTCACGGAGCTCAAGCCTGTTAAGGCATTTGCATAAAGACTTTGTGCGAGCAAGCTGCTCTCTACCAGTTCCAAGATACAGGATATATGGTAAATGAATTTCCAACTATAAATTTCATCATGTTTGCCGTTTTAAATGCTGTTTTTCGTGTTATTAAATTTTATCATATTGACATTTCGGATATATTCCAATTTTTCAACAGCCAATCTCCCTTTTAATCTTTCTTTCCACTTTCTCCGCTATTAATTCTATCTTCCCAGGTATTAAATGGGTTTGAGTTTCCAGGTTGACTGGGAAAGAGGAAGCGTTGGTACTGGTGCGATAGTGGAGTCATTCAATGAAATATAAATATGATTCAATTCACACAGATTTTAATCTAATCCAATTGACAGACAAATAAATTCAATAAATTAATTTAACATGGGAACTTGGGCTATTGGGCATTGGCAATGAAATGATGAAGCAAGTTGACCTGATGCTGGGCGAGGATGTATTGTGCGACACGTGTAGTGTGTGCGGAAAATAGCAGTAGTTAGTAGTGAGTAGTGCTAACAGGAGGAGGTCTCCTCTCGCCTTTGGCGCGAGAGCTAGCTCTCGCCCAATGCTAATAGGAGGAGGTCTCTCGCCAAGGCTTATCTTACGCGAGAACTAGCCTGTCGCGAGCGAAAGCCAATCTCTTGCCCAGTACTGTCTCTCGCCCAATGCTGTAGCCCAAGGCCTGTCCGAGAGCCACTCTCTCGCCCATAATCTTTCGTACGGCAAGGCTGTCGCTAGTTGCATATACTCTATCGCAAAAGGCCTGTCGCAGGCGAGAGCTAGTCTCTCGCCCAATACCTGTCTCATGAGTGAGATTCAGTCTCTCGCCCAAGACCTTATCGTGTAACCTGTGCACCCTGCCGCAGCCTACATACCCTATCTTTCGCAGATCGTCTTTTCACCATCTTTTGAATTTGGCTTTTTTGTTTGTTCCCACAGACGACGCCAATTGTTGTTGCCAAAAACAACAATAAATGTTTGCTGACGTCGATCCTTGTCTTCTTCCTCCACGTGTCTCCATGAACTCTACAAAATAGAAAATCATCAGGGGGCGTAGGGGCTTTCCCCTGCGCGCGCACTCTGATGCTTAAGTCAGACAGGGTTTCAGTAGGCAAATAGAGCTTAGGGTTTAGAGATGATACCTGAGACCTATTTATAGGAGTTAGATTGCGCGTAATTACCTGACCCACAGCTTAAATGGTCATTTAATGGATCTTTTATGGGCCTTTTGAGTCCTCTTTCTTCTTGGTCTTAGATTATCATTTGGCCCAATGTTCTTCAGCCTGACTTATAGAAAAGCACAGTAATTTTTAACCTAACCCACATCAATAGTATAAAAAAAATATAATTGCATATAAAATTTCTTTTAATCAAATTCTCTATCCTAAAGTCAGATGACAAAGCGAAAGCATTTGCTCTTTGAATTTATTATTATTTCTTTGTTTTTTTTCTTTTTTCTTGCAATTTGCGTACTAAAAAAACGACTTAATTCTAATTAGGCTATAGCTTATAACCCCCCCCCCCCCCCCCCCCCCCCCCCCCCCCCACCCTAAGGAGAGTCTATGCCTATATTCATATACCCACGCATACTTGCGTGCATACATACATATATATATATATATATATATATGTAAACTTTGTATCATCTTATATAGGTCTTAATATTAATTATTTGATTTTTTTTCGTGCTTTTTTTTCATACATATAATAAGTCGTGTTAAAAAGATAAAAGAAAAAGCTCAAGTAGTCAACCTTCTACTTGTAACTTTTAACTTTTAATTTCACGAATGTTATTTTTATGAGTTCATTTTTTATGTACAGTCAGCATATAAATTTTATATATTATCATTAAATTATATTAGGATAATTAATTTGTAAATTTAAATATATTAATTTTTAAATATTTTATTTTAAAGTTATTTAATTAATGAAGTAACATGTTAAAATTAACTAATAATGTATACAATTTAAGTTTAACAGTAAGTATATTCTTAATTTTTTGTACGAAGTGGATGTAAGTCTTCACTATTTTTTATACATGTAAATCAATTCATAAACTTTTATATTATTGTAAATAGACTCTCCAACTTTTCAAAATTGTACAATTAAGTTAAAATATATTAAATGATACTAGCTGTCATTTGAATATTATACACGAGAGCTGACATAGATAGTTTTGAGGATTGCTACATGTGCAATACATACATACGAAAGTTAATGTGATATAACAAAATTAGACTTAATTACACGATTTTAAAAAGGGTAAGGTTTATTTACAGTAAAATAAATGTTTATGAATTAATTTATGTGTAATAAAATGTTAATAGCTTTTATCCATTTTATGCAAAAAATTTGAAAGTATATGTGACTATATAAATATAAATAAATAAATAAATAAATAAATATATAAAAATAAATATAGAGGGGGGGGGGGGGCAAGGTAGAGCATCAGCTATTAATCCTTTTAATATTTGAGTTTCTTTTTACTATTTAAGATGTGAATTTGTACATTTTATTAAAGCGCATATACCAAAATTCATATGAAAATTTAAGAAATAAATAAAGAAAAGTTATAATGAGTGTCGTAACGGCTTCGCGCTCGACGATTTTCGAGAAAAGCGTTTAAAAACAAAAATGAGAGTCGCCACCAATCTTTTTTGACTAGGTGTGATTGGCCACCTGAAAACGTTTATCTTTTCAACAAAATCTCAAAATTAATTAAGTTTTATTAAAAAGATAATCTTTTGGTCTGCGAAACAAAAATTGGATTCGGGGGTACGGTTACGCGTGGGGAAGGATTAGCACCCCCACGACGCCCGTTAAAAAACGGTACCATAATAATCATGTGTTATCCTTTTTGTTTTAATAAAATGATCTTACTTTAATATTTAAAATTAATTCCTTTTTTATTCCAACCTTTTTGTTCAAAATCATTTTTTATTTACAAATTTATTTTGTTTTATTTTAAAATGTTAAACTTTATTTTTCGAAAGTAAATATGAACCTTTTGTATTGAATAATTAAATCAGATACTCCAATACTTTTGGCAGCATTTGAAATAATTTTCCTCACCTAGAGATTTCTTAAGAATCACTACTTGTGACTTCTACAGAATCTCATCCTCGGAAAATTCACACTTGCTTCGAAATTAAATGGATGCATATGATGCAAACAAATAATATATGATGCAAATGAATTTTTAATTTCAAATTTCCTTATTTATTTGTTGATTTATTTATATTTCTTTATTTTTAACAAAACTTATTCATTTTCATTTTTAGTAAAAATTTAAATTATCGAAAAACCGTACTAAATATTCCAATACTTTTGGCAACATTTAGTAGGATTTCTCTCACCTAGGGATCAGTTAAGGAATCACTACTTGTGACTTCCATAACATCCCATCATCGGAATTTTATTTAATTAAATTTAAAATTTATTATTAATTTTCTTTTTCTATTTTCTTTTAAAAACTCATTTATTTTTATTTTTAATAAAAAAACTAAATTATTGAAAAATCATACTAAATATTCCAATACTTTTGGCAACATTTAGTACGACTCTTCTCACCTAGGGATCAGCTAGGAATCACTACTTGTGACTTCCGTAGCAACCCATCATCGAATATTCATTTAATTATAATTTTTATTATTAGTTTTCCTAAAAAAAAACTTATTTTATTTTTTTTATTTTTAACAAAAGAAAATTAAATTATTGAAAAATCATACTAAATATTCCAATACTTTTGGCAACATCTAGTACGACTCTTCTCACCTAGGGATCAGCTAGGAATCACTACTTGTGACTTCCGTAGCATCCCATCATCGGACTAATTTATTTAATTGAATTTAGATTTTATCATTATGCTCAAATTTAAATTTCATCATATATATATATTTTTAAAAAAATATGTTTTCTAATCAATTATAATAATTAATGAAAATATAAATAAAGAAAATTTTTTTCAAAAACCTTTTATTTTACAACATGCATCAATAATAATAATAATAATAATAATAATAATAATAATAATAATAATAACAACAACAACAACAATAAATAATAATAATAATAATAATAATAATAATAATAATAATAATAATAATAATAATAATAATAATAATTATCAAAAACAAAAATCACAAAAATTAAAAATTAAATTAAAAAAGAATTTACCTAAATGATTTTGGGTTTTAGAAAACCCAAAGTAATAATGCTAGCAGCCCAATCTGAAGGCCCAAAAGGGCGGGTCCAACAGGTGAACGGGCCGGATCAAGAAGCCAACCAAACCAAGCCCAATGGAGTTCGCGGGTCGGGTCAGCAGGGGCACGGGTCGGATGCGCGGGTCGGCGGCTAGAACCCGGATCTTCTCCTCCGAAGCGGGTCGGACGCGCGGACCCGGGTCGGATCCGGGTCCACGCGCGGATCTGCCTTCAGTTTCTTTTTTTTTTTTGCTATAAAAGCCCTTTCTTTTTTTTCTCTTCATTTTCAACCTCTTTTCCTAAAAAAAAAAAATCAGAGCTCTCAAAACTCTCTGCCGACCAGGCGATTTTCGGCAGCCGCCGGACCACCGTTCGCCGCCTCCGGTCGCCGTTCACCGGCGACAGAAACCAAAAAGGTTCCCCCTTTCCTAAGCTTTTTTACCTCCTCCACCCGAATCTAGCCTTTGTTTTACCAAAAACCCTTCCTAGCCCCGCAGATCTGAGCTTCACCGAAAGCCTTTCCCTTTTTTTTTTTTGATTTTCTATTTTTTCTTTTTTTTCTGTTGGATCTGGATTTTCGTTTTGGTTTGTGTTTGGTTGTTTTTTTGGTTTGCAGGTATTAGGGGTGCTTAGATCTTAGATATAAGCTTTGGGGTTGTTTCGGGTGGTGGTGTTTGATGTTTTTTGGTAGCGGCTGGGTAGGTGTTTGGGGGGTTTCGGTGAGGTGAGTCTTGGGTGAGTGGTGTTTGATATTTTTTTGGTAGCGGCTGGGTAGGTGTTTGGGGGGTTTCGGTGGTCTGGGTGGTTGTTCAAGGGTTGTTACTGGTGAAGGGTGGTTCCGGTGGCTAGGGGGATTGATTTTGGGTCTGTGTGACTTGGTGAAGCCGAAAGGTTTGAGGGTGTTGGGTGGGGTTTCTCCTTTTGGGGTTTTCCGGAAGTCTCCGGTTATAGAGGGACTGGGATAGGGGTTTGGTAAAGATGATGGGATGGCCTGTAGAGTAGTTGGTGATGGCAGTAGCAGAGGGTGGCCGGTGGTGGCAGTGGCTGATAGACAAGATGATTGACAGATTGGACCAAAAAAACAAGAAAGAAATAATAATAATAATAATAATAATAATAATAATAATAATAAAAGTAAAAATAAAAATAAATTCAAAATATATATAAAAATAAAAATAAATATAATAACAATAATAATAACTATAATAATAATAACAAAAAATAGGACAAAATTAGGTGTCAACAGCTGCCCCTCTTTGCTCATTACTGAGAATCAGGAATAGAGCAAAGATAATAGACACTAATTTTGTTGGTTTATAACTTGATCTCTTCTTCTCTTTCTCTCTCTTTTTTTTTCTCTCTTTCTTTCTTCTTCTTCTCTTTTTTCTTTTTCATCTTTTTCTTTTTTCTTTTTTCGATTTTTCTTTCTTTTTTTTTGTATGCACTCCTTTTGCAGCAGAGGCAATGAAACTTTAAATTTAAATCATTCATTCATTTTTTTTTGCTTCTCTTGCAGCAGAGGCGATGAAACTTTAAATTTCTTTGTCTTGTTTTTTTTCTTTTTTTTTTCGAGAAAGCTCCTCTTGCAGCAGAGGCAATGAAACTTAAAATGTTGTTTTTCTTCTCTTTCTCTTTTTTTCTTTTTTTTTATGCGCTCCTCTTGCAACAGAGGCGATGAAACTTTAAATTTAAATTTGTTTTGTTTTTTCTTTTCTTTTCTTTTTTTGAGAAAGCTCCTCTTGCGGCAGAGGCAATGAAACTTTAAATTCCTTTCTAAAAATGTGCTCCTCTTGCAACAGAGGCAATGAAACTTTAAATTTCCTTTCTAAAAATGTGCTCCTCTTGCAACAGAGGCAATGAAACTTTAAATTTCCTTTTTTTTTTCTCTCTTTTTTTTCGAGAAAGCTCCTCTTACAGCAGAGGCAATGAAACTTTAAATTCCTTTCTAAAAATGTGCTACTCTTGCAGCAAAGGCAACGAAACTTTAAATTGAAAGATTTCACGTTCAAAGATCTAAGATTCGGAGATTCACATCCGAAATTTTGATCTAGAGATTTACATCCAAAAATTTGATTTGGAGATTCACATCCGAATTTTGATTTTGAATTCAGAGATTCACACCTGAAATGTTTGATTTTATTTCGGAGATTCACATCCGGAAAGTTTGACTTAGAATTTGATTTGGAGATTCAATCCAGAAAGTTTGACTTGGAGATCCACATCCAATATTTTAACTTGGAATTCAGAGATTCACACCTGAAATTTTTGATTTGGAGATTCACATCCAAAATTTTACCTCGGAATTCAGAGATTCACACCTGAAATTTTTGATTTGGAGATTCACATCCAAAATTTTAACTCGGAGATTCACATCCAAAAATTTGACTTGGAGATTCACATCCAGAATTTGACTTGGAGATTCACACCCAATATTTTGATTCGGAGATTCACATCCGAAATTTTAACTTGGAGATTCACATCCAAAACTTTACTTAGGGATCACACCCAAAATTTTAATTTAGGGATTCACAACCAAAATTTTAATTTAGGGATTCACACCCAAAATTTTAATTTAGGGATTCACACCCAAAATTTTTATTCGTAATTTAGAGATTCACACCTGAAATTTGATTTGGAGATTCACACCCAAAAATTTGACTTATAATTCAGAGATTCACACCTGAAATTTGATTTGGAGATTCACACCCAAAAATTTGACTTAGGGATTCACACCCAAAAATTTGACTTGGAGATTCACATCCAAAATTTTAAGTTGGAGATTCACATCCAAAATTTGATTCGGAGATTCACACCCGAAATTTGATTTGAATTGGAGATTCACATCCAAATATTCAGCTTCTTGCTTAAAATTTTCTAAATTGGAGATTCATATCTAAAGATTTAGTTTCTTGATGCATCATCCTTTTAAAACTTTTTACTTTAAAAATCGTATCATCTTATCTTAAAATTTTCAGAATCCTGCTTCTTTTCTTTGTCTTGTGTTTTGCCCATTCTTTGATTGAAAATGTACAAATCTTGTTCCTTAAAGGTGAAATTTTCATTTGTTTTTTTTTTTGAATGTATGTGATGGATGCAATGCAAATGTCGAGAAATAAGAAAAAAGAAAAGGAAAAAAGAAAGAAAAAGATAAGGAAAAAAAATCAAAAGTTGCAGTAACAAGGTTCATAAGACCACCATCCTCACCTTTTTTGAATCTTTTCAAAACATAAGCTTCTGTACATCCACTAATTCCACGAAACACCATTAATTCTTGGTTATTCTTCACCACTTGATCATACATTCATATTTCTTAGGCGCACTTGTAAACCTTCCCATGGTTCTCATCTTTTCCTTCTTTGCCTCATATCATTTTCGACTTTCCTCTTTTGTAATGCATCGGGCTTTCACAAATATTGTCAATTATTTATTTATCGTCATTTCAATTTCATAACAGATGTAATGCCATCACATTTCTTTCAATAATCATGAGTATGCAGATTGGTTGAAAGTTGAAGGGAAGACATTTATGATGAAGTAAACGAGAACAAATTTAACCAAGAATAATAGATAATTTCCAGAGGTCAAGGGAAGGTAACAATATCTAAACAATGAATATTCAATCAATCTTGATGAACTAATCTAAGATTTTTCCCAAAATTCTATTTGATTGACATTCTAATCATTTTGGTTCCATCAATGCTTTGCCCCCCACTTCATGAAATCTTCGAACAGTACTGGTTTCCCTTATAAAAAGGCTATCTTCTTGAGATTTTAGCCAAATCTTCCATTCTTCTTTTGACTCAAATCGCCCTTTCGGGTTTTCAACTTGAGCCCCTTCTTATTCTCCTTATTTTCTTTTCTCTTCTTTTTTTTTTATTTTAGCTTTTTCTTTTTCTTTTTTTATTTTTTATTTTATCATTTTTCTTTTTACATTTTCATTCTTCTTCAAGAACCATACTTTTTTTTTATAATCAACACACTTATCGGGCTCAAAATCATGAACTTTAACATATCTAGGCTCAATATATGATTCCTTAACTCAAGCATTCAAGTTCGATCAAAATGGACTTTTAAGGTACGTAATGTAGGCCGGGTTTTGAGGTTCTGAAAGAATGGATAATAAGGCCCAAAATACGTGTTTCAAGGGTTTCAAGCCATAGGATCATTTTTCATCATTTTAAGAACTTTAGCATTCTACCCCATTCTTTGTTTATTCTTCTTTGGTTTCTCGTTTCCCTTTCCATTCTTTTTCGTTCATATCTTTTTCTTTTGATTCACTCTTTTCCTCATTTCTTTCTTTTATTTTTTTTTACTTTTTTTTTTGAGGAATTCCAGCATGAAGATATCTTTTTCTTTACCTTGCCCCTAGATTTCTAATGACTTGAAAATTTTTCGTGGGCAAATCTTACTTCATTTTTCTCAATTTTGCCCCCCAATGTGGAGGGTGATCCTTGGCAGGTTTCTTTAAAAAAACATATATAACTATGAGGCTCAAAAGGGGTAACAATGGATAATTTTTCTCATATGTGAAGGGTAAACAAAGATGGCCATTTCTCATTTCAAACGTAAATACTTTTATCAAAGAATTATTTATTGAGCCAACATAATCTTATGGAAAATCTACTATTAAATTGCGCATCAATTCTGAATTTCCTTATGTACACTTCATCTATCGACTTCAACATTCCCATCGATCATGGGGGACAAAATTGTCAATACAAATAGAATTTTAAAGTTTTATCCCAGATTATTATCATAATCAACTTCATATTCATAATTTAACAACAAAATTGGGCAAAGAATGGAAATTAATCAAAAAATGGTAAAATATAGGCAAATGCACAAAAAACATAAGATTTCGAAGGAGAGAGAAAAATGTAATGAAAATGCATCAGTTACTCCGTTAAAATGACGAAAAATAAATGAAGTCAATACACAAAAAGCGCTTTTCAGTTCATGAGCATTACAAAAAGAAACAGCTTTACACATCATGAATGACCAACCAAAAAGTCTTCTTTTGCAATCATATTGTAGCATGGTTAACCCGTTCCTTCTTTTGCCCCAAAATCCAACAAACCAGATCTGATCAAACTTTGCACTTTATGCTTGAAAGCAGGACAACTCTCTATCGAATGACCCATATTTCCACTATGATAGTCACACCGAGCATTTGGGTCATACCACTCTGGATACGGAGGTTCCAAAGGCTTTAATTGGACTGGGGTAACAAGCTGGTTCTCGAGAAGGTATTGAAATACTTCAGTGTAGGACCAAGGAATCGGATCAATTTCGATTCTCCTCCGTTTGTTCCGAGATCCTTTTTGGTTACTCTAGGTAGGCATAGGTGTTTGGAGACCTATTTGCCAACTAGATTGGGGGATTGGCTGACAGGTATTCAGGCTTGGAGAGATATTATTTATGGTGGGGTAATGGGTTTGGAACATTGGATAAGGATGATATGGAGCAAAGTCTCCCACATGTTGCCCTTCATAATTCATGGCATGAACATCTTCTTCATTCCCCGATGTATCACCTATTCTTGTATTCATGGCTTCATCCCCTACAAGCTTGCCACTATTGATTGCATTCTCTATTATTTTGCCAGAAATTACCATATCTGCAAAATTCTTGGTGGCATTACTGACCATCATTTCATAAAACGGTGCCGGGAGTGTGTTGACAAACAAGATGGTGGTTTCTTTCTCTGTGAGAGGCGGTTGGACCTGGGCAGCTACATCCCTCCATCTTCGAGCATATTCTTTAAAGCTCTCCTCATGTTTCTTCCTCATGCCTTGTAAGGACAGGCGGTCTGGTGCCAGATCTTCAATGTGCTTGTATTGAGCAATAAATGCTCGAGCCAAATCTTTCCATGAGCGAATATGGGCTCGATCTAGTTGGGTGTACCATCTAGTAGCTGATCCGGTAAGACTGTCTTGAAAAGTATGCACCAATAATTCATCATTCTGAGCATAGGCAGCCATTTTCCGGCAATACATCTTGATATGAGTTGTCGGACATTTGGTCCCATCATACTTTTCAAAATCTGGAACTTTGAACTTTGGTGGGATAACTACACCCGGTACCAAACAGAGCTCACTCGCCTCCAAAGAACCATATAAACCCATCCCTTCGATAGCTCGTAACCTCTCTTCAAGGAGCTCCAACTTCGTCCGAGGCTCTAAGTTCTCTTTCATTGCCGATACCCCCATCCTCAATTTCTCCTGTTCTTTAGGATCCTCTGAATCATGGACTGAGATTAGGTTTGATGGCTTCCTACCAGGGTTTGGAATGTCATGCCCCAAAAATGGCATATGCTGTGAAGTATGGACTTGGGGTGGAATGAGACTATGTGGATATGAACGTTCACCTTCTTGTGTCCACCTTTCTTGAGTAGTTACTTCCCCTACTGGTTCTTTTCCTCTATTCATTTTAGTCATCATCTCCAGCATTGCAGCCAATTGCCCCCTCATCTCTTCTTGCGCCTTTTCTATTTTCTCCATTCGGCTAGCCTGTCCTTCTTCCATGGTCTAAGCTTATGAGAGTCCTGAATTACTTTGTAATCTTTGATGGTCGAGAGGCCTTGAACCTTATTACCACAATTTTCTAATTAGAAAAATCTTATCTTATTTCTCTCAATCAATTTTTTTTTTTGGGAACAAACAAATTTTTTTCTTTTTTTTTTCTCGAAAAACGAAGAGTATTAACATATTTACTGAAGTATAACAAGTCTATGATGTGAATTTTATGAAAATCATGTTATTTGTATATGTATGCAAATGGCATGTATGACAAAATCTATGAAATGGAACAATTTTTCTTCTTCTTTTCCTTTTTTCCATTTTTATTCCTTTCTTTCCCTTTTTTTTTTGTTATTTTGTTAGTTTGCATAACTTTCTTGATTTTACATGTTGGGTATTTATGCCTTTACTTTAACCAAATCTTAAGGAAGAATAATTTCAACAAAAATAATCAATCAATAGCACATGTATACAAATTTGATAGAAAAGGAAATTGAAAGAATAAACAAATTCAAGATTGTAAAAAACTCAGTCTAGTTTCTCAAAGACTTATCTACGAAATGTGATGCAACAATGCAAAATGCATACCAAAGTTCAAACTGAAATTTGCCCCTTACTTATCATATTCACTTATTAACTTAAGAGGTTAAGTCCGAAACAAGTAAGAGAAGTTGAAGAGTAATCTTAAACCATATCAAAATTGTTTCAAAAACTCTCTCTCTTCTTTTTGTTTTTTTTGTTTTTAATTTTTGGTGAGAAGAAACATTATTAACCATGAAATGCTATGTAAAATGTTCAAGCCATGACACAATAACGAGACATTGTTGAAAGACATGTTCAAACAAAATGCAATTTATGCAAAATGCAATTGCAATGAAGATCAAATTCTATTTTATTTCACCTAACCTTCATGATTCTAAAATGCACATGACATAATTATCAATATATGTATACACAATGATGATAAAATGAATTAAAATGATATATGTCCTTAACATGTTTGAGAAAAACGAATATTTGTATTCACATTACCTAGACACTAATCTTATTATTCCTTAATCCAATCATGCAAGAAAGATGGAATTCCTAACTAAACCTGAGCATTCTTCTTCATTTTTCTAAAAATCATTTTTCTCTGATCACCAAAATTTTTTTTTATTTTCTATTTTTTTAAAAAAAAAATAAAATTCACATTCCTATTCTATTCCTTTTTCAAAAATTGATTTTATTTCACTTTTATTCCAAATCAAACTTTTTCTTTTATCACTAAAATTTTCTTTTTTATTTTCTATTTTTCCTAAATTTCACATCCCTTATCGATTCTTTTTTCAAAAATTAACTTTATTTCATTTTTATTCCAAATCAAACTTTTTTTTTTGAATTCTTTTCCACACAAATTCAAAGACAATTTTTTCGTTGAAATCTTTTTGTTCAAAAAAAAATTTTTTTTTTATGAGATAACCAAGAAAAGGGAAAAAATTTTTTGTTTTTATATTTTCATTAAAACTCCTATACAACCCAAAAATAAAAAATATATTTTTCTTTATTTTTTTTTTGTCAACTTATTCTTTAACTATTCGGAAAAGGAAAAAAGAAAAATCAATGAAAGATTTTATTAACTCTATTTTACCTTTATTTAGAAAAACCTTCAGCTCTCTTCGTATCTTTTCATTTATTCCCATTTTTATGCCCATATTTTGAAAGAAATCCCTCTTCTCCCCTTTTTTTTTAAGAAAAATTATTCCCATTATTTTGAAAGAAAAGTTTGTTTTATTATTTTTCTCACACTTTTTTTTTCATTAAAATTTAGATTTCTTTCTTTTTATTCTACAAAATCTCTTTCCACAATTTTATTATTATTATTATTATTTTGAAAAATCCTTTTTGAAAAACAAGAAAAGTTTCTAAGACTTTGATTATGGACAATTCAAACCCAAGTCCATAGTACCTTTATTATTGATACGAGAAATGGGGTCAAATAATGTTCCCTCTTGTGTCCTAATATCGGGGTAATTTCTACAAAAATTGAGCATGGCTCTACCTAAGGCTGGCCTCTTAGGTTTTTCTATATGCTGAGCTGGGTTTTCAAATCTAAAGGTTCCCAAATTATACCTCACTGTCGTCCACACTGGACTAGTAAGATTTAATTTGAGTGGGAGTATTTCGATTGCCATTGCGGAGGTGATTACCTCACGAGAGCAAAGGTACTCTACTCCCTCCTAAGAAATACTAAACCCGGGTATAGAGCTCATGTTATGCAAATGCAAGTGCAAGTGTGTGTATGAGAGAACATTTATCAAACATTCATCACACTACGACTCTAATGCTATATGTCCAAACAATTTATTAATAACAATATATACAAATATAAAACATAAAATAAATAACATAGAATGCAAATGCAAACAAAATTATTTTCAAAATCCAAGTGAATTAAGTTTAAATATCAATCAAGACTATTAAATTAAAACTTTGGATAACACATAATTAATGAATGGCTTGACCCTCAAAAAGCGTCCCCAGTGGAGTCGCCAAGCTGTCGTAACGGCTTCGCGCTCGACGATTTTCGGAAAAGCGTTTAAAAACAAAAATGGGAGTCGCCATCAATCTTTTTTTACTAGGTGTGATTGGCCACCTGAAAACGTTTATCTTTTCAACAAAATCTCAAAATTAATTAAGTTTTATTAAAAAGATAATCTTTTGGTCTGCGAAACAAAAATTGGGTTCGGGGGTACGGTTACGCGTGGGGAAGGATTAGCACCCCCACGACGCCCGTTAAAAAACGGTACCATAATAATCATGTGTTATCCTTTTTGTTTTAATAAAATGATCTTACTTTAATATTTAAAATTAATTCCTTTTTTATTCCAACCTTTTTGTTCAAATCATTTTTTATTTACAAATTTATTTGTTTTATTTTAAAATGTTAAACTTTATTTTTCGAAAGTAAATATGAACCTTTTTGTATTGAATAATTAAATCAAATACTCCAATACTTTTGGCAGCATTTGAAATAATTTTCTTCACCTAGAGATTTCTTAAGAATCACTACTTGTGACTTCTACAGAATCTCATCATCGGAAAATTCACACTTGCTTCGAAATTAAATGGATGCATATGATGCAAACAAATAATATATGATGCAAATGAATTTTTAATTTCAAATTTCCTTATTTATTTGTTGATTTACTTATATTTCTTTATTTTTAACAAAACTTATTCATTTTCATTTTTAGTAAAAATTTAAATTATCGAAAAACCGTACTAAATATTCCAATACTTTTGGCAACATTTAGTAGGATTTCTCTCACCTAGGGATCAGTTAAGGAATCACTACTTGTGACTTCCATAACATCCCATCATCGGAATTTTATTTAATTAAATTTAAAATTTATTATTAATTTTCTTTTTCTATTTTCTTTTAAAAACTCATTTATTTTTATTTTTAATAAAAAACTAAATTATTGAAAAATCATACTAAATATTCCAATACTTTTGGCAACATTTAGTACGACTCTTCTCACCTAGGGATCAGCTAGGAATCACTACTTGTGACTTCCGTAGCATCCCATCATCGGATATTCATTTAATTATAATTTTTATTATTAGTTTTCCTAAAAAAAACTTATTTTATTTTTTTTATTTTTAACAAAAGAAAATTAAATTATTGAAAAATCATACTAAATATTCCAATACTTTTGGCAACATCTAGTACGACTCTTCTCACCTAGGGATCAGCTAGGAATCACTACTTGTGACTTCCGTAGCATCCCATCATCGGACTAATTTATTTAATTGAATTTAGATTTTATCATTATGCTCAAATTTAAATTTCATCATATATATATATTTTTTTAAAAATATGTTTTCTAATCAATTATAATAATTAATGAAAATATAAATAAAGAAAATTTTTTTCAAAAACCTTTTATTTTACAACATGCATCAATAATAATAATAATAATAATAATAATAATAATAATAATAATAATAATAATAATAATAATAATAATAATAATAATAATCACAATAATAATAATAATAATAATAATAATAATAATAATAATAATTATCAAAAACAAAAATCACAAAAATTAAAAATTAAATTAAAAAAGAATTTACCTAAATGATTTTGGGTTTTAGAAAACCCAAAGTAATAATGCTAGCAGCCCAATCTGAAGGCCCAAAAGGGCGGGTCCAACAGGTGAACCCGGATCAAGAAGCCAACCAAACCAAGCCCAATGGAGTTCGCGGGTCGGGTCGGCAGGGGCACGAGTCGGATGCGCGGGTCGGCGGCTGGAACCCGGATCTTCTCCTCCGAAGCGGGTCGGACGCGCAGACCCGGGTCGGATCCGAGTCCACGCGCGGATCTGCCTTCAGTTTCTTTTTTTTTTTTGCTATAAAAGCCCTTCCTTTTTTTTTCTCTTCATTTTCAACCTCTTTTCCTAAAAAAAAAAATCAGAGCTCTCAAAACTCTCTGCCGGCCAGGCGATTTCTGGCAGCCGCCGGACCACCGTTCGCCGCCGCCGACCGCCGTTCGCCGGCGACAGAAACCAAAAAGGTTCCCCCTTTCCTAAGCTTTTTTACCTCCTCTACCCGAATCTAGCCTTTGTTTTACCAAAAACCCTTCCTAGCCCCGCAGATCTGAGCTTCACCGAAAGCCTTTCCCTTTTTTTTTTTATTTTCTCTTTTTTCTTTTTTTCTGTTGGATCTGGATTTTCGTTTTGGTTTGTGTTTGGTTGTTTTTTTGGTTTGCAGGTATTAGGGGTGCTTAGATCTTAGATATAAGCTTTGGGGTTGTTTCGGGTGGTGGTGTTTGATGTTTTTTGGTAGCGGCTGGGTAGGTGTTTGGGGGGTTTCGGTGAGGTGAGTCTCGGGTGAGTGGTGTTTGATGTTTTTTTGGTAGCGGCTGGGTAGGTGTTTGGGGGGTTTCGGTGGTCTGGGTGGTTGTTCAAGGGTTGTTACTGGTGAAGGGTGGTTCCGGTGGCTAGGGGGATTGATTTTGGGTCTGTGTGACTTGGTGAAGCCGAAAGGTTTGAGGGTGTTGGGTGGGGTTGCTCCTTTTGGGGTTTTCCGGAAGTCTCCGGTTATAGAGGGACTGGGATAGGGGTTTGGTAAAGATGATGGGATGGCCTGTAGAGTAGCTGGTGATGGCAGTAGCAGAGGGTGGCCGTGGTGGCAGTGGCTGATAGACAAGATGATTGACAGATTGGACCAAAAAAACAAGAAAGAAATAATAATAATAATAATAATAATAATAATAATAATAATAATAATAATAAAAGTAAAAATAAAAATAAATTCAAAATATATATAAAAATAAAAATAAATATAATAACAATAATAATAATAATAACTATAATAATAATAACAAAAAATAGGACAAAATTAGGTGTCAACAATGAGATCATATAATCATATCATCAAAGAATCTTTTATATATATGACTCCTAATCAAGACTTGACTTGCTTTTTCTTTTTCTTTTTTTTTTTTTAGAAAGACTTGACTTGGTTGTCCTTAGATATTTTGAACTTGATAAATTCCAAAAGTAAAAATTTCAAATTTTTTATATGTAAATTACATTTTTTTAGAGGCTATGGAAAAGAAAGAAAGAATAGAAAAGAACCACGAGGGAAAGGAAAATTTTCAAATTGGACATTTTCATTGGGGTGTGAATGAAATGGACTCAAAATTTCCCCATCACAGGATGTTTTTAGGAAATAAAAATGTTAAATGCTTAATTTAGGATATAATTTTTATGAATACATTATATTAGGATGATCCTAAATATTAATTTTTTAGTCACCAATAATGAGTTGCCACATCATATAAATATTTATTTTGCACATTTCCTTCTCGAATCAACACATTAGCTAAATAACTTAACTCTAGTTAACCTAATTAAAATTAATAATTAATTTTATTAAATTAAAGCTGATAATCGATAACATGATAAGCTTCTAGTAATCTTGAATAAACACTCATGAACGTTTAAGAGAAAAAAATCCTAAATTTAATTTTTTGCCTAGAGTTTGACTTTCAAATTCTTCACTTCCAATCAAGAATCATCAAACATCTGGTGGCCAGCACTAGGGATGGCAATGGGTACCCTATAAACGGGTACCCGGCACTACCCGCCCCTATTAATTAGGATTAGGGTAGTATATAATCGGGTTCGGGTAGGGTTCGGGTAGTAAAATTACTACCCGTCACGGGTTAGGGTAGGATTCGGGTAGTTACCTTAGGGTACCCGCTATCCGAACCCGATTAGAAATAATAATTAATTAATATGATATTTATATTTTTTATGTATAAATTATTTATTATTAATATTGTATTTAATTAAATTAATTAATCAAATATCATAATTATGACTTTTAACTTTAATTTATATTTATTAGTTAAATTAAATTTATTAACTTAATTTTTTTAAATAAATTATTCCAAAATTGATTTTAAATTTAAAATTGAAAGTCATACTTTGACTTAATAAACGGGTATTTAACGGGTTCGGGTAGTTAAATGAGTATTTTTTATTTTATAGGATTAGGGTTAGGGTAATACAAATCAAAATAAATGGGTAGTTAATCGGGTTCGGGTTCTATATATTCTAATCGGATTCGGGTTAGGGTATCCCAAAATTAGCGGGTACCCGACCCGTTTACATTCCTAGCCAGCACCTATCCTCTCACAAAGCAAGCTTTCGCATCATAAGAGAATGCTCAATCAAGAATCATCAAACACAGAAAACATGCCCAAACAACAACACCTCAAACAAAGTCTTAAGGGATCATCAAACTACTGACTCAACCACACACATATCCACAACTCACAGGATATGGTTAGTAATCTGACATTGATAAAAATGAGAGAAAATAGAACTGGTGATGCAGCAAGGGAACTCAACACCAATCAACTGAAACACGAAAAAAGCAAAACGAAGCACCAAAGCCTTCGAAAATAAAAGAAACTTCTTAGACACCGGAGGCTAATCATGTTACCGATTACCGATTTTAATTTAATAAAATTAATTATTAATTTTAATCAAATTAACTAGAGTCAAATTATTTAGTTAATGTGTTGATTCGATGAGAAAGTGTGCGAAATAAGTATTGTAAGGGTTTAAAAAATATGATGTGACGACTTATCACTGGTGCCTAAAAAGTGAGTTTTTAAGATCATCCTAATATAATGTATTCTCATAATTTTTTTGTCATTTTTTAATTAAAGATATCATCTTTAATTTAACTCAAATTAAGACTAAACGTTTTCAAGATTTATCAATTAAGGTTGTTTTAACCAGAGTAAAAGCCACGTGCTCTTAAGTTTTTAACAACTACACGTGGCAACAATTATTTGGTTTTAAATTTTTTTTTAATATTATTTAAATCTTTTCCAGATTTTATCATTAACCAAACAATCAACCAACCAAAAATTTCTCAAACTTAACCAAAAATTTCTCAAACTTAATCAAGATCTATCTTATCTTATCTCCCTATTTTCCTAACATATCTTTTAGAGATTCTTCGACTTTCTTACCATCCTCCACCGTTTTTGACTTCCTTTGGCTTAAAAATTTCTTATACATCCCAAAATCCTTCCCAACTCATCCATAGCTACTTTGTCGATCCATTCGTCAACAATGGATCTGTCACTTGAATCTCTACTAGAAATCCATTGCCCCGAGCTACTTACCAAAAAAACCTACTGCCTATTTTATTTATTGCATTAATTCTAATATTCTTTCTCTTAAATCTGGGTTTTGGATATTTGGCTAAACTTTTTTCTGTATTTTTTGGACGAGCTTTGCCTTAGTGAATTGGTTGTTGGATGATGAAATTGGTGAAATTGTTGATTCTGGGTAATGGGGTAAATCTTGCAAAGGGTTTTTGGTTGGTTTTATTTTCTGAGTTTGTGAATTAGTTTCTGGGTCTCTTTCCCTCTAAATTCACATGTTAATTACATTGTAAACTTGTCCTTCTCATTTTCTTTGTCTCTAATTTCTGTGATTTTATAAGTCTCTGGGTTTTTTTTTTTGTTTTCCAAATCTATGGTTTTAGTCTCTGGATTTCTGTTGAATCAAATTGTTGTGTTTGTGAACGTGTTATGAGTTTGTGGGTTTTTTCTCAGTTGGAATAATTATAATCGCTGTGCAGAAAGTAAATCAACCTCTTTCAGTGACTGACCCCTTGTTTCCTGTACTGAAGGCTTTCAAAGATCTATTAAGTCTGCAGTGGAGGTGCTCAGTTAGACATATTTATCCTGAAGCTAATTGTTGTGCAGATTTTCTTGCTAGCTTTGGCTCGTAGGAGTGGTTTTGAATTGTCCCACCTAATGGCTTGGGGAATCGGATGTTGTTCTACTCAATGGGTGTAGGTTCACATAGAACCTATGTAATCTAAGCAATGCTTACTGCTCACATGAGTCAAAAAAACTGATAAAAAAAATTAAGATTTTACTTCGTCAACGATTGTTAGCCCCGACCATTGTTATCTAGGTTTCATAAAAGAGAGAAGGGGAGAGTGAAAAAGGGTAGAGGGAAGAAAAAAAGAAAAAATAAGTAAAAAAATTGTGTTTTTCCAGCTTTTTTTATTTTTATTTCACTATCTTAAATGACGAGTGTAATTTACTCCTGTCAAAACATCCTTAATTGATAAATTTCGAAGACATTTAATTTTGATTTGTGTCAAATTAAATATCATGTCTTTAATTAAAAAATCACTAATAGATTATATCTTAAATTGATAGCCTATAAAAAACAGAGAAGACAAAAGTCATTTAATTCTGTCAAATTCAATGGCTATGATCTTCTGCGGTAAGATTCGTCATCTTCAATTGTTAAGTACTTTTGATTTAGCTCCACGTTTACCTTAAAAGAAAAATTAGAACTATGGTATGACCTTCCAGCTTTGATTAATATTAAAAAAAATCATTTGATTGAAAAATAATGTAAAATTCAATCAAATATCACAAATCTTAAATATTTAATAAATAAATTAAATAATTACAATTTTAATGAAAACAATCATTACTATATTAATCATTAATAGATTATTGGTTAATATTGTATATTTGAAACTAATTTATTTTTAAAATTTGAATTTAGATGACTCCAAATTAATTTTATAAAATTAATTAGTGTTTAAAAACTCTATTTTTTAGGGTTTTTAAAAGAATTATTTATAATTGTGTCAAACATAAAGGGTAAGTAAAATAAAAATGTTAATAGAAATAAAACTAAAATATTTTATTATTTAAGTTTTTTAAAATTCAAATCAATTTAAAATAATTCAATACAATATTTAAGATCATACATGTTTCAAGAGAATAGATAATCCATATGAATTTTTTTTCCAAATAAAATGATTAAACAAATAATTCTGAAAAAAGAATAAATGAAAATTGAAAAAATGATACGGATGCTTAATTCAATACTAAAATATATAAACTTAAATATCCAGTTTTAATATTTTTGATAAAAGATTTAAAATTTTAAGATAATTTGATCAAAATATATAGATTTTTTTTAATTTAAAAAGAACAGAATAAGTGATAAAAAATTTAAAAGTTTGAGATAAATTTTGTTTGATTTAAATTAAGATAATATAGTTGAAATATATATTTTTTTAAATTTCAAATATTTTAAAAATAATTAATTAATAAAATAGGATTATTATATAAAAATCAAAATCAATTTATTTTTTTAAAGATAATTAATTTATTATTTTAAGTATAAAAAAGTTAAGGTTTCTTCCTAGGATATTTTATTTTTAGCTTAGAGTTTTGGCTTTTATTTTTTTATATAAGATATAAGATTATTATAAAAAACTGAATCTTATTGAAATTAGAAGTATAACATTGATCAATGATTAAGAGATTTTTTGTGGACATTTTATACTTTAAAGATGAAAAAAATTCATCTTACCACACATGTCACGTGTTCATATAAAAAACATTTGTCTTTTTCTTTAAAAGGTGTATCCATATAAAAAATTTATATCAAAATTAATTATTTCTATAAATAATGTACATAATAACAATACTTGTATATTGATAAAAGATGAGTAAAGAAATTTATCAATAATGTGAGATTTTTTTTAATTTTTAAAATATATAAGAAATATATATCTATCTTTTAGAAATTGAAATAGATAACGGATTTAAAAAGATAATTAATTTATTTTGAAATTTTAATGCATATAAATTCCAATAGATAAAAAAATTCAAAAAAAATATTATTTTTTTTATTTTAAGATATTACACGTGTCAACTTTAGGCTATCCACATAGAATGTTCTACTTGTAATCAAATACTTTGACTTATATATATATATATATATATATATATATATATATATTAGATAAGATTATGATTATTATTATCCCCATTTGAATCAAATTAAGAAATATCTTATTTTCTTCAGATCATTTTAGTTTTGTGCGTGAAACAAATTAATATTGAGCCAAAACTCAAATAATAATGGCAAGATAAAGAAAACAAAATAACATTATTGATATAAATGCTTTGAAAAAAAAATTAGTTAGGGAATGCATAATATGATGATCTAGTTAGTGAATGCTTATCGTATGATATAACAAATTAAATCTTTCTTACGTGCAAAATTAAATCTAGTTTGAATAGAACTTTCGTACATAAATTGTTAACTCAAATTAATGATTAGGTTAAATCAAAAGGGAGAGTGGTCAATTAATTACAAAATTTAAGTTATTTTAATTTTGTAAAACGAAAAAACCTATGACATAAGTAATTCTAAATGAAATTAAAGCGTAATTAAACAACTTGAAATATTAAAAGATGAAGCAGAGACTCAAACATAAGATTTATAGAGCTTTTGATCATTTGTTAAAGGTATTTATTTCATCTATCTCAGCTTTCCTTATTAAAGAATTAAATTATTATATCTTCGATTTTACAACTATCTTTTTCAAGTTGGGATAGAATTTTTACAACCCGTTTGAGGTCCAACAGTAATTTGAATCCGAATTAATTGGGATCCAAAGTGGTCTTTAGATATTTTGACCAAAAAAATAAAAATCCTTAAACATTTTAACCAAATTTCTTAACAAATCAATCAAAACTTTCAGAGACTCACGGTTTCAATAAGATAAACAAAAAATTTTGCCAACTTAGAGACCACAGAAGTTGTGTGTTTAGGAGTTTTAAAACAACAAGAGATAGGATATAAATAGATGAAAATTGAATACAAAAATTAAAGCACTAAAAACTTGAATATTCTGGAATGCTAGCTCTTGTAAATAATGTCTTTCAGTGTGAATTGCACTGGAATGATACCTTTTATGGTTGAAATGTTTTTGGAACCGTTGTGATTGAGAAGGATGATAAAAGGCCATTAATTTTTTGAAATATAAATTATCTCATACATTATTACTGGAGTTTTTTAAACTCTATTAATGGAATTAGCAAAATGACGAATAACTTTTCAAATGCACACAACATATTAAAACCAATTTCTTTATTTTCAATTTTTTTTATAATATCTCTCCCTCCAACCCCTAATTATCAAAAAAGAGTTAGGTTCCTTCAAATATGTTTAGAACAAGAGTAAAAAAAATTTTTTAAATAAAAAATTTTTTTATTTTTCAATTTTTTTATTAATTTTTCTCCCTCCAAACTTGTCAACCAACTCAGGCTCTATAAGACAAGGCTAACTACATAGAAGAAAAGCATAAGCTCAGAAGAGAAAATTATCTCCTATCTAAACTCCAATAGCAGAATTTGAGTCCATAATGATACTTCTACTTGTTTCAATTTTCTTTCCTCTATTTCTTTTGTATCGCCATCAAAATAGAAACTCTCCACCGATCACCAATTGGCCCATCTTTGGAATGTTACCAGGGATTCTTTGTAATGCAAGTAGGATTTTGGATTATACTGCCGACATTCTCAGACAAAGTGGGGGCACTTTCGAGATCAAGGGGCCTTGGTTTCCAACCTTGGACTTCGTTTTGACTGCTGATCCTATCAATGTCAACCACATCTTGTGCAAGAACTTTGCTAACTACGAGAAAGGGTCTGAGTACAAAGACATTTTTTTCGATTGTTTTGGTGAAGGAATATTCAACTCAAACTCTCACTCATGGAAGAGCCAGCGGAAAATACTGTCGTTGGTGATGAACAACAAGAAGTTTCAGCTGTTTTTGCACAAAATCTTGTGTCAAAAACTAGAGAAAAGTCTAATCAAAGTCCTTGAGTTTTTCGTGGAACTCGGCACTGAGGTGGATTTTCAAGATATATTGCAACGGTTCAACCATGACATTTCTTGCATTTTAACAGTAGGCTTTGATCCAAATTCTCTTTTAATTGAATTGCCTGAAGTTCCAAGTAAATCTGCCTTTTGTCAAGCAGGGGAAGGTTTGTTATATAGGCATTACATGCCTATGAGCTTTTGGAAGTTGCAACGATGGCTTCAAATTGGAGAGGAGAAACAGATGAGAAAAGCTTTGAAAACCATTGACGAATTTCTATACCAGTGCATTGCATCAAAACGAGTAAACTTACAGGAAGATCAACTTGATTTCGTTACAGCTTTTATGATCGGAGAAGAAGGGGAAATGAGCGGTGTTGATTGGAAATCTGACAAGTTTTTAAGAGATATAGCTGTAAATGTCATGGCAGCCGGCAAAGACACGATAAGTTCAAGTTTGTCTTGGTTTTTCTGGCTTATTGGAATGAATCCATCAGTAGAAAACAAGATTCTACAAGAGATAAGATCTAATTCTGATCCAACAAGCAATGATAAGATCAACAATTCGATGATGTTTTTCAGCGTGGAAGAGCTGAATAAATTCATTTACCTTGATGCTGTCTTATCTGAAACATTAAGGCTTTATCCACCTGTCCCTATCAATCACAAAACTGCAATTCGACCAGACATCCTTCCAAACGGTCTTAAGATTCATAAGAACACAAGGATCTTGATCAATTTCTATTCAATGGGGAGAATGAAAGAAATATGGGGTGAAGATTGTTTGGAATTCAAACCAGAAAGGTGGATTTCAGAGAAAGGAGATCTTATACATGTTCCATCTCACAAATTCACAGCATTTAATGCAGGGCCAAGAAGTTGTGTAGGTAAGAACATAAGCTTCATTCAAATGAAGTTGGTTGCCATTTGTATATTACGGAATTTTCAAATTGAGGTGTTGCCTGGCCATCCTGTTTCCCCTGGCAATGCCATAGTACTTCACATGAAGAACGGTTTAAAGGTTAGGATAAAGAAAAGGAGTGCTTGAAGAATAATAATATTAAGCTAGAATAAGCACGCATATACATATATATATATATATATATGAGTGTAATGTGCTTTGTATGTAAGGTGGTGTCTTGATTTATGAACGTTAGGTGCTTAGTATGAATGTAATGTTAACTACTCGTTTAATTATATTTCGATTTAAGTTCTAATGAGATTGAGTTTGACTTTTGAAGGGACAGAATAAGATTTATGAAATGGAAAAAGAATAATTTTCATTGTGTAGCTCAATTTCACATATACCTAATTAAGTTCATGATGTATATGTTGGATAATACTTACAAAGTTGACATATATATAGATGAATCTTAAAGCGCAATATAATATTAAAAGGGAAAAAAAAAGGCTTCAAAAAGATATCAACAAGTCAGATACTACAAAAAAAGCTTATAGACTATTTTCATAAAGCTTATAGTTTACGGCAAAAAATTACGGTTTTTTTTTTTTAATCATAACATATTCTAACGTAATCTTTTCTCAAGTAGCATAGATTAAAGTTCTTGTTAGATCATATTTAGGGAAAAACATGGTCGAACATATATAAATAGATTATGTTATTTTTAAAGTAGTCTGATTTTTAAAATACGTGATTAAATTATTTATAAATTTTGATTTGTTTGAAATTAAAATCAGTAGACTAGGCATATTAGATAAATCTTATTGTTTTATTTCATTAAACAAAATATTACAAAGTAATTATTATAAAATATTGATGCACCATATTTTCATGTATATAAATTATCTTTAAGACTTCCATTAAAAAATGAATTATCCTTAAGGCTTCAGCATAAGATAATGTGAAGATTTTGCTCCCACAATGAGCAGTGTTGAAACTTTCTCCTCTGCTACTTCTTCATCGATTAACATCTTAACTTGCATAACTTTCACCTGCCATTTTCCTCAAAGGATAGGTTGTCATATTAATGGACCAAATTCTCAATGGTGATGGATGCATTATATAAGGCCATATATATAATGATTATTATCCAATACACTATCAATAAAATTTTTAAACTCCACAAGTAAAGATTAACAAGGTGACATGTACCTCACTTTTTTAATTAGTTTTTTATTTTTTAATATTTTTTAAAGGGTATGTGTTACTTTGTTAATCTTATCTGTAAAATCTAAAAATTTTATGGATAGTGTATTAGATAACAATCTATATTATATATGTAAAAAAATATAATATTATGATGTAACTAATCTAGGTATGCAAAAAAGAAAAGTGTTAGATAAAAAAATGCAAAGGAAAGAGAAGGAAATACTTTTTCAATTCTCCCTTTGGTTCGAGTTTTGAAGGTTAATATATTTGTTTTGGGATTTTTTAAACAGTGCGTTAATCATAAAGCGAAGCTAATATATATAACGGTTCACTTCAAACTAGGAACTCTTTTACTGGCTTCCCAAATACAAGCCCAATTTATGATTTATCCTTTTACTAGAATTTGGCTTACCTAATACCTGAATATTTTGAGAAAATGAATAAATAAAAAAACACCGGGGTTTAATTAAAAAAATACGCTTAGCTTCTTCAAGTCAAATTTTTTTGGATCAACGTCAATTATACAATGTAAACGAAGATTAATTTTATACTCAATATAATATAAAAACACCTTATAATTTAAAAAAGTACATTTATCTCTTTTAATTTAGCTCAAAAACCCTCTTATTTTCTACGAAGTTCGATGAAGAATACATTAATTTACCTAAATTAAAAATTATTAAATTAATTAAATAAAAGGACAAACTAACCTTTTGCTTATCATGAATTATTTATTTCTTTATTTATTTTTTTATTCTTTGTTTTACTCTAGAATACTTTATTTTGACAAAAAAATGATAATTTTAAATAAATTAAAATTATTTTTAATCAGTGTCAAATTAAAATTTAATTAAATTATATTCTAATTCAAGCACATATTAGTAAAGTAATATTTTAAATCAAATACATCTGCGAATGCTCAACTTTTCTTCTTTTTTTCTTTTTCGTGTGGTTTTGAATGCATTGAGGCAACGACGCCGATTATTTGTTTGAAATTAAATTTTCTTCAACATGATTTTTCACTTTAAAAAGTAAGAATTGCTATCATCCATTGTGCTTTATTATAGGTTGAAACTATTATTAAAATAAATTGAAGTATATATCATCATTTTAATCTCACTTGTGGAATTTAAAAATTTTCATTGATAATATATTGGATAATAATCCTAAATAGAAATATGTATACAACAAGCATGGATGGGTAGAGTATTCTTTATTCCTGTTGTTGTTGGTGTTGTTATTATTATTATTACTAGATTTAAATCCGTACGTTGCACGGTGATTATTTTAATTTATAATAAATTTTTAAAGAATAGAATTATACAAAAATTATTTTGAAATGCATGTTGAATAATGTATTAAAAACTTAATGCATATATAGAATACACAAATTAAAAAAATTCAAAATCAAAGAACAATTAAAAAATTATAGAAAAATTAAATATCACAAATCTTAAATATTTAATAAATAAATTAAATAATTACAATATTAATGAAAACAATCCTTACTATATTAATCATTAATAGATTATTAGTTAATATTGTATATTTGAAACTGATTTATTTTTAAAATTTGAATTTATATGACTTCAAATTAATCTTATAAAATTAATTAGTGTTGAAAACTCTATTTTTCTAGGGCTTTTTAAAAAAATTATTTATAATAGTGTCAAACATAAAAGGTAAGTAAAGTAAAAATGTTAATAAAAATAAAACTAAAAATAATTTATTATTTAAGTTTTTTAAAAATCAAATCAATTCAAAATAATTAAATACAATATTTAAGATCATACACGTTTCAAGAGAATAGATAATCTATATGAACTTTTTTTTCCAAATAAAATGATTGACCAAATAATTCTGATAAAGGAATAAATGAAAATTGAAAAAAAAATATGAAAGCTTATTTCAATACTAAGATATATAAACTTAAATATCCAATTTTCATGTTTTTGGTAAAAGATTTAAAATTTTAAGATAATTCTGATCAACATATATGGATTTTTTTAATTTCAAAATAACACAATAAGTTATAAAAAATTTAAATTTTGAGATAAATTTTATTTGATTTAAATTAAGATAATATAGTTGAAATTTATTTTTTTAAAATCTAATATATTTAAAATAATTTTTATTCATTTAAATATATCTCCTTTTAACTTTTAAAAAATAAAAAAAAATTTATCTATCCATTTAAAAATTTTTAACCACCTTTTCACTTCTCCAAATTTTACATATTTTTAACCACCTCTCCACTCTCCCCTATAACCACTTTTTTCTTGATTTCTTTAATTTATCTAATTTTAAAATCTAATATATTTAAAATAATTTTTATTCATTTAAATATATCTTTTTTTAAATTTTAAAAACTTAAAAAAACTTATCTATCCATTTAAAAAAATTTTAACCACCTCTTAACTTCTCCAAATTGTACATATTTTTAACCACCTCCCCACTCTCCCTTATAACAATTTTTTAATTTTCTTAAACCATATTGGGATTTATAAATTATATATTTTGAAATTTTGGATAAATCTTTTAAAAAAACTAATTAATGTGTGCATACACATATTTGAGATAAAAAATAAATTATGAGTATATATATTTGAATTAATGAATTATGAATTTAACTATTAATACAATTTAAAATAAATAAAATTAATCAATGCATCGCATGAATTCAAATATATTTAAAAAATAAATAGATCACTGATTAAAAAGATAATTAATTTATTTTGAAATTTTAATGTATATATATTCCAACCTTTAAAAAAATTGAAAAAATATTATTATTTTTTTATTTTAAGATATTACACGTGTCAACTTTTTAAGCTGTCCACATAGAATGTTATACTTCTTGTCAAATGTTTTAGCTTATATATATGTATGTATATATATGTGTGTGTGTATATATATATATATATATATATATATATGTATATATACACACATACATACACATAAATAAGATTATTATTATTATTATTATTATTATCCCCTTTTGATTCAAATTAAGAAATATATTATTCTCTTCGGATCATTTTAGTTTTGTGTGTAAAACAAATTAATATTGAGCCAAAACTCGAATAATTATGGCAAGATAAGGAAAACAAAATAGCATTATTGATATAAATCGTTTAAAAAAAAATTAGTTAGGGAATGCAAATCATATGATAATTTAGTTAGTGAATGCTTATCGTATGATATAACAAATGAAATCTTTCTTACGTCCAAAATTAAATTTAGTTTGAATAGAACTTTCGTACATAAATTGTTAACTCAAATGATTAGGTTAAATCAAAAGGGAGAGTGGATTGGTTAATTAATTACAAAATTTAAGTTATTTCAATTTGTAAAAAGAAAAAAAAAGCTATGAGATAAGTAATTCTAAATGAAATTAAAGCATAAGTAAACAACTTGAAATATTAATTAAAAAATGAAACAGAGAATCAAACATAAAAATTATAGAGCTTTGATCATTTGTTGAAGGGAGAGTGGATTGGTTAATTAATTACAAAATTGAAGTTATTTCAATTTGTAAAAAGAAAAAAAAAAGCTATGAGATAAGTAATTCTAAATGAAATTAAAGCATAAGTAAACAACTTGAAATATTAATTAAAAAATGAAACAGAGAATCAAACATAAAAATTATAGAGCTTTGATCATTTGTTGAAGGCACTTATTTCATCTATCTTAGCTTTCCTTATTAAAGTATTCAATTATTATATCTTCGATTTTACAACTATCTTTTTCAAGTTGAGGTAAAACTTTTCACTCGAATCCTTAAAGATTTTACCCAAATTTCTTAACAAATCAATTAAAACTTTCACAAGCTCACGACTTCGGTAAGATAAACAAAAATTTTGCCAACTTAGAGACCTCACAGAAGTTGTGTGTTTAGGAGTTTTAAAACAAGAGATAGGATAGAAATAAATGAAAATTGAATAAAAAAAATTAAAGTACTAAACACTTGATTATTCTTGAATGCTTGGAAAAAATTAATGAATAGCTCTTACAAATAATGTCTTTCAGTGTGAGTAGTATTGGAATGATACCTTTTATAGTTTAAATGTTTTTGGAACAGTTGTGATTGACAGATTGAGAATGATGATCAAAAGGTAGTTAATTTTTTGAAATATAAATTATATCATGCATTGTCAATAGAGTTTTTTAAGCTCTATTAATGGAATTAGCAAAATGAGGTACAACTTTTCAAACGCACACAACATATTAAAACTAATTTCTTTATTTTCAATATTTGTAATATCTTCTCTCCTCCAGTCCCTAATTATCAAACAAGAATGAAGTTCCTTCAAATATGTTTAGAGCTAGAGTAAAAAAATTTTTAAAAATAACGAATTTTTTTATTTTTAATTTTTTTAATCCAAACTTGTCAACCAACTCAGGCTCTATAAAAAAGAAGCCTCAACGACATAGAAGAAAAGCATAAGCCCAGAAGAGAAAACAAGCTCCTATCTAAACTCCAATAGCAAAATTTGAGTCCATAATGATACTTCTACTTGTTTCAATTTTCTTTCCTCTATTTCTTTTGTATCGCTATCAAAATAGAAACTCTCCACCAATTACCAATTGGCCTATCATTGGAATGTTACCTGGGATTCTTTGTAATGCAAGTAGGATTTTGGATTATACTGTTGACGCTCTCAAACAAAGTGGAGGCACTTTCAAGATCAAGGGGCCTTGGTTTACGACCTTGGAATTCGTTATCACTGCTGATCCTATCAATGTCAACCACATCATGTGCAAGAACTCTGATAACTACGAGAAAGGGTCTGAGTACAAAGACATATTTTCCGATACTTTTGGTGAAGGGATATTCAACTCAAATTCTCATTCATGGAAGACTCAGCGGAAGATACTGTCGTTGGTGATGAACAACAACAAGTTTCACTTGTTTTTACACAAAATCTTGTGTCAAAAACTGGAGAATAGTCTAATCAAAGTCCTTGAGTTTTTCATGGAACTGGGCACTGAGGTGGATTTTCAAGATATATTGCAGCGGTTCAACTATGACATTTCTTGCATTTTAACGGCAGGCTTTGATCCCAATTCTCTTTCGATTGAACTACCTGAAGTTCCAAGTAAATCTGCTTTTTGTCAAGCAGAGGAAGGTTTGTTATATAGGCATTACATGCCTATGAGCTTTTGGAAGTTGCAACGATGGCTTCAAATTGGGGAGGAGAAAAAGATGAGCAAAGCTTTGAAAACCATCGACAAATTTCTATACCAGCGCATTGCATCAAAACGAGAAGAATTAAGGTGCAAATTACCCTTAAAGGAAGATCAACTTGACTTCGTCACTGCTTTTATGATCGGAGAAGAAGGGGAAATGAGTGCTGTTGATTGGAAATCTGACAAGTTTCTCAGAGACATTGCATTTAATGTAATGGGAGCAGGGAAAGACACGTTAAGTTCAGGCCTGGCTTGGGTTTTTTGGCTTCTTGGAATGAACCCATCAGTAGAAAACAAGATTCTACAAGAGATAAGAGCTAATTCTGATCCAACAAGCAATGATAAGATCAACAATTCGATGATGTTCTTTAATTTGGAAGTGCTGAATAAATTCATTTACCTTGATGCAGTCTTATTGGAAACATTAAGGCTTTATCCACCAGTCCCTTTCAATCACAAAAGTGCAATTCGACCCGACATCCTTCCTAGCGGTCATCGGATTCACCAGAATACAAGGATCTTGATCAATCCCTATGCAATGGGGAGAATGAAAGATGTATGGGGTGAAGATTGCTTGGAATTCAGACCAGAAAGGTGGATTTCTGAGAAAGGAGATATTGTACATGTTCCACATCACAAATTTGCAACATTTAATGTAGGCCCAAGAAGTTGTATAGGTAAGAACATAAGCCTCATTCAGATGAAGTTGGTTACCATTTGTATACTACGAAATTATCAAATTGAGGTGGTGCCTGGCCATCTTGTTACCCCTAGCAATGCCATAATCCTTTATATGAAGAACGGTTTAAAGGTTAGGATCAAGAAAAGGATTGCTTGAGGGATAATAATATTACACTAGAATAAGCATGCATTCATGCATGCATGCACACACACATATATATATAGTTTCATTATGATATAAGTAACTCTATTGCAATTCATATCTTGCTTTGGTGGTATCTTGATTTATGAATGTAAGTTGTTTAATTTGGGTGTAATGTTTACTAATCGTTTAGTTATATATAGATCTAAGTTTTAATGAAAATTTCGAGTTTGAATTTTGGAATGGACAGAATGACATTTTTGAAATGGAAAAAAATTAACTTTCATTGTGTAGCTTAATTTCATATATACCCAAGCTCATGATGATATATCAGGTAATACTTACAAAGTTGACATATTTTGAAATACATTAAAGAGAAATAGGGGTCGAGCCTTGTTGGGTCGTTGTGGGCTTTAGCCCTTGTTGGCCCAAAAAAATTATTCATTTATATGTTTTAGAAATAAATATTTTTCAATGAGTTTATATGAAGAGCTTTTGGGTTCGACTCCCACTAAATACATTTTTGGGGAGGGGTGAAGAGCTTTAACTGTGACAAACCCCGAACAGGATTAGTCTCAGATCGTTAAAATGGATGAGAATATTTGTAGTCTATTGAAAAAATATTTTTCAACTTATTAAATATTTTTTTAAGGAAATTTCGGCACAATTTTTGACAGTCAACTTCAAAACTATATTCTAGAATTAAGTTTTTAAAATTAAAAGGAATAAGCAATTTCACTATAAGAATAACTAAGACTAAAAATGATAAAATGTATATCTATTAGTTTTTTATTATTGAACTAATATTGATTATGCTTATTATTATGGTCATAGTAGAGAAAACATTTTAGCAAGATATTTTGACGACTCGTTTGCGTAATAGAATGATAGATAAATGGTTAAATTATATATAGGTTTCTTGTATACATCGAAAAAATCATGTTCAAAAGCATTGATATTGAAATTATTCTTATAGTTAGATTTAAAAATGTAAATAGCGCCCAGAATAATTGTAAAAAAATTTAATAATTATGATAAAATATAAAAATTTTAAGTTTTTAAATTATTTTTTATAATTTAAATTAAGTCCACACTAGATAAAATTTCTAGCTCCGCCACTGAATACAAAGTTATATACAGCTTTTAAAAGATACCAAGAGGCTAGGATTTAATAATCAAATTTATATTTCTAGTGAAAAATTATCACCTAGGCACATCTTTTCTTAATCCTAACCTTTAACCATGAAGCGCAATGAATTATTGCTTGGGGAAACATAATGCTCTTTCACAACTTGAACCTGATAATTCCATGATATAACAATGGCGACTATCTTCATTTGAATGCAACTCAAATCTATACCTAAACAAGCTCTAGGCCCTACACCTAACGCTGTGAATTTGTAAGCTGGCACTCGAATAATTTTCCCTTGCCTTGAAATCGACCTTTCTAGTTTAAATTCTAAACAATCTTCGCCCCGTAAATCTTTCATCATTCCCATTGTCAAATATTGAGAAAGAAGAGAATTGTTTCAAATATATCTATGTATTCAAATCATGCCATTGAATCATTCTTGAAGTTTTCTCAGTTCTTTTATCAATCAAAAGAAGGCTCGATAAAGTTGATGCAATTAACTAAAAATTATGGCGATTTTAGTTGTTTATGGAACAATCTCGTAAGCTTCAATAATTAAGAAATGTTAGCAGCCCTTCCTTGCGGCCATCGATAAGGATGTTTTTTTTCTTTTTTTGAAAAATAAAGATTTTTATTAAGTAGGCTGGCACTTGCAACCAGATTGAGACAACACACAGTACATCAAGCAGTAAGCAGCCCAAGAACAAGGGAGCAAAAGCATTTCTCTAAAGGAGCATTACAACGAACACCTAAGAAGCACACATAATTGTGTCCATGTGGCCTTTGTTTTGTAATCGGAGCTCCCCAGAAATTTACAGAGGAATCTTCAAATCTGAAAATTCAGCATCAAAAACAACAGATAGAGACAAGGATGGACTGAGAACAAAAACAACAGATAAAGAAGAGGGGCTATGCGTAAAACAACAAAAATACGCAGGATCGATCTTCTCCACCTAAACAGCCAAACCAATAGCAGTGTCCATGCTAACTTTAGTGATGAAGAATCTTCTTGGCGTTTGCGTTTTAGTCTCCTCTTTCCGACCACATAACATTTTCCTACCTTTTTTCTTCAATCAAAATTTCTTCTATGCTCTGGATTAGTGCACTGAGCTAATGCATTGATACTTCTCCTAAAAAGCCAAAGTCTTTGGTCAAAGATACATAGGCCCACCAAAATATAGAACTATTAATTGGATCTCTGGAGCTTATAATGTTAGGAAAGTAAACAACACCAAAAGTCAATCATCGTCTTTCTCCAGACCGTTACTCTACATTCAAGCGTTTAAAGGTAGGAAAACCTCAAGTGAAGTGGTCAACGGAATCTAATGTGAATTTTGAGTAAACTAAAATGCATAAACAATTCAAAACAGAGGCTAGATGCTAATAACTCGTTAACCAACAATCAGAACTATGTGTCTAATTCCACTCCTAATTGCTGACAAAATTTACTGCAACTTCATATTTCAATACCGTATTCCATACTGCAGCACTATATTTCAGCTCAACAACATTCAAGACATTAAATCATTGGATCATCCACTACATTAAATCTTCGACCAAGACATCCTTTTGAAAATCAAAAACCATATTATCCCACTTTTATTGATCTCGACAGATGCTTTTTGCCATGTCTTCTATTTCTGCTTCCATCAAACTTCTTATAATGTCCTCTTCGTTTGCTGCCGGTGAGAGACCTAACAGTTTAGCCACATCTAAAGTAGCTTGTGCCTCTCTTCTTAGCATCCTGTTTCTGTTTTTGATATCTTCATCTATGATCTCTTCTTCTATATTGCTCAGTATGTTTGAGTAATAATCCAGCATTTTGTTTTCTTTTTTCCTTGAAATATTTGTCTTCTTCTTGTTCTTTGGGCCCTTCCTTTTAGTTGAGATCAAGTTTTTCTTTCCTGATTTGTCTTCAACGGATTGTATAGCCGATACAGAGATGAATCTTTTATTCTTTTTAGTAGTCTCCCCTATGTCTTGAATGGTTTCTTCGAGGTTATCTTCAGATTGTTGAGCCAATTGATCATCAGTTGGAGCTATGTTTGTTTCGACATATTGAACCAGAGACAATGCTCTGTTTCCCTCACTTGGCATTTCAGATTCTTCAGCTAAGTTCATTCCTGGCATCGAATTTGGAACATCCATTGGATAGGTCGACTCATCTGCCGTAGACTTTAAGATTTCAGCAGACAGTATTTCATTAATTAAATTTAATTCAAATTTCCCACCCATTTCTTTGTCTCTATTCATGTAAGCCATCATTTCATCGTGCTCTTGCAGCCAGTTTTTCTCAGAAGTTACAGCCTCTCCACTTACCAAGGGAGGCTCGTGATCATAATCCTTCTGCAAGCTTTGATTTACCTTCTGCACAGATACTTTTGCGTGAACAGGAACCTCCGGGTTTGAATCAATTGTAGAAGCGGGAAAAATAGATTTTCTTCCATGAACAGTGGATGAGGGTTGGTTCAGTCTGAATTCAGTATTGTTTTCTACCTCCAAATTTATACTGAATTTATCTTCGTTCACCATGATTTCCATTGAATTGCTAACTGAAAGTTTTTTGTTTACAGCAACAAGAATTCTTGCAAAATCTAAAGACAATTTATTTACAGAGCAGTCATCGGCGAGAAGAAACTTACCCAATTGGTTTCAATCAGCTTGAAGACGTCTTCATTCCAGGCATGCAGAGGTAAGCTGTTAGTATATCTCCATAATTATGGAAATAATTGTTTGGTTGACCAATTCCGGATATGGTCCATAATTTCACGCTGAATCTCAACTCAATATTTGGCTATTAAAACACGATTTTGTGATGGTTAAAACGTGATTTTATTGCCATAATTAACATGCTCTCGTTAGTAATATAAGAGGGCTCCTTCCGGTCCCCAAGTACGTTAACCTAAAAAACATACAAACACCATCTAGTGAGGTTTTGAGTGCTTGGAAGATTTGGAAGGTCTGTGATCGACACAGAGTAGACTGTCAGATTCGGCAATTGCTTCAACAGCAGAGTTACAGAGTGCAATAGCTGGAGGTTAGATCCTATCGCTTCCGCATTTTATTTGTTTAACATGTTTCATATTGTGTAGAAGCATGTTAGGCTTGTTTGATGTACTTACATTTGGCATCAGAGCCGTAGTTTAACCTCTGTCTTGTTAGAGATATGTAGAAAGAAGCTAAAAAACCCATATTTTGAAACTTTAACTCTCGGATTTCTTGAAACCCATTCTGTTTTCATGTATTTTTGGCTTAAATATTTTAGATCTATTGTTGTAAAGCTCTAGGGATGAAAAATACGTGAAAAACGGGACTGTTTGAAGGGTTTTGTGCCGGGTCGGGTCGAAAAGACCCAAAAAATTCTGGAAGAAGCCCTTTCGGGCGAAGAAGAAGATCGGGCGCGTGAGATCGACGCGCCCGATGATGTAAACGGGCGCGTGGATCTCACGCGCCCGATAGTGGAGAAGCGGGCGCGTGGTTGTCACGCACCCGAGGGTTGAAAGTGGGCGCATGGCAACCACGCGCCCGCCTTGGTTACACAGTACAACCGTACTGTAAAAAAAAAAAAGGAAATTAATCCTTATTGGGCTATTTTTTGTTAGTTTTGGTCCATTTATTTTGGGCCATTTGGTTAATTATTTGGACATATAAATTAAATAAAAGGCTATTTGGTTTATTTATTTTAGGCCTTAAGGATTTATTTAATTTAAGTAATTGAAATTATTTAATTAAGGCCAAATAATTATATTTTGATAGTTTTATATCAAATTTTCAGTTCTGTAATTTTCATAATTTTATGAATAATTGGATTATTTTCACAAAATTAATATAATTATGAAAACTTCTCATTATTTTGGATTTTATGAGAATTTTTCGTGAATTTGGAATTTTTATAAATGCTATAATTTTAAATTGAATAATTTTGTGAAAATTATCATAAAATTATGATTAAATTATGAAAAATTGATTTGAATGTGTATATGTGCTCATTTTGAATGTGTATAATTTTGTTATTTTTATACTAGAAGCACATGTAGCTAAGTTTGTTCATATTATTAAGAATTAAAATTGTCTTATGTTAATTGCAATTTAAAATATGAATAAATTTAGAATTTGCCAATATGTCTCAGTGATTTATAATTTATTTAATTAGAGCTTAGCCACAGCAACCTTAATTAAGTAAAATTATTTTTGTAAAATCACATAATGATATTAGACATAAATTGTAATTAGTTATAAGGTTATGATAAATTTTATCCCACAGGAATTTTTATTATAATTTTATAACTAATTAGGATAAAATGTCAAATTAGTTTCTTAATTTACCCACAGGGATTAGGAAATGATATAATTTGATAGTTTTATCATTATGATATAAATCTATTAGAATTAGAACTTTAGCCCACAGGCAAGTTTTATGTCTAAGATTTATTAATAAAATATGTTTACATTGGTAGACATAATTAAGTTTGCCTCAAAAATTCTAGATACATAAGCATGTTTATTTTCTATATGCAGTGTTTCCTCAGGCTAGTATTAACCTAGAAGTTCCCGAGCTGGATGGAGAGAACTACAAGGTTTGGAAGGAGAGAGTTCTCCTCCAATTAGGGTGCATGGATGTAGACTATGCTATAAGGAAAGACGAGCCCGTATTGACTGAGACCAGCACTCCTACTGAAGTAGCTTTACATGAACGCTGGGAGCGATCCAATCGCCTTAGTGCCATGTATATTAAGACAAAAATATCTGCTGGGATACGTGGTTCTATCGAACAGCATACCAACGTTAGGACCTTACTGAAGGCCATAGATGATCAATTTGTCACTTCAGACAAAGCGTTGGCCAGCACCCTGATAATGAAGTTCTCATCGATAAGGCTCACCAGTGTCAAAGGAGTGCGCGAGCACATAATGGCCATGAGAGATATAGCGGCCCAACTCAAGAAGCTAGAGGTGGAGATGTCTGAGTCTTTTCTTGTGCATTATATATTGAACACTCTACCAAAGCAGTACGGACCATTCAAGATATCCTACAACACACATAAGGATAAGTGGACCATCAATGAATTGATGACCATGTGTGTTCAAGAGGAGGGAAGGCTGCTTATGGAATCGGGTGAAAGTGCATTTTTTTGCAAGCCAAGGAAAGACCAAAGATCGAGCCAAGAACAAGGGAAAAGGGAAAATCCCTGCCCAAGCTGACATTAAGAAAGAATCCAAGTGTTTCTTCTGTAAAAAGAAGGGACACATGAAGAAGGACTGTGCTAAGCTTCAGCAGTGGCTCGTTAAGAAAGGTAATCCACTCTCATATGTTTGTTTTGAATCAAATATGGTTGAGGTTAATCATAACACATGGTGGATTGATTCTGGATCTACAATTCACATTTCAACTTCCTTACAGGGTATGACAAACCTAAGGAAGCCAGTGGGAAATGAGGAGAGCATCTATTCAGGAAATAAGATGCGCTCGCATGTTGAAGGCGTTGGAACGTGCACTTTAGTTCTTAGGAGTGGTTTTGTTTTGCAATTGGAAAAGACCTTTTATATTCCTAGTTTCTCTAGAAATTTAATCTCTGTTTCTAGGCTGGTACCTTATGGATATTCCTTTCAATTTTCAAACAAATCAGTATTAATATATTTTAAGTCTGATATTGTTGGGAATGGTACCTTATGTGATGGTCTTTTCTCTATTGATTTGCAAAATGACGCTGCTCATAACGCCTTGCATGTTCAAACTGGCACTAAAAGATGTGTTATGAATGAGGACTCCTCCACGTTATGGCACCGGAGATTAGGTCATATCTCCATAAATAGAATTAAGAGATTGGTAAATGACGGAATACTTAGTACTCTCGATTTTACTGATTTCGACACTTGTGTGGATTACATTAAGAGTAAGCAAACCAACAAGTCTAAGAAAGGTGCCAATAGGAGTTCAACCATATTAGAGATCATACATTCTGACACATGTTGTCCAGACATTAATGCATATGGTCAGAAATACTTCATCACCTTTATTGATGCTTACTCGAGGTTTATGTATCTCTACATGCTTCATAACAAGAACGAAGCATTAGACGCCTTTAAAATCTTTAAGGCTGAAGTAGAGAAACAATGTGAAAAACCCATAAAGATAGTAAGAACTGATAGAGGCGGGGAGTATTACAGTAGATACATTGAAGATGGACAAGCACCTAGACCATTTGAGAAGTTCCTTCAAGAAAATGGGATTGTTGCCCAATATACCATGCCTGGTTCACCAGATTAGAATGGTGTTGCAGAAAAAAGGAACCGAACCTTGATGGAAATGGTGCGTAGTATGCTTAGCAACTCGAAGTTGCCTAAGTCCTTGTGGATTGAAGCTCTTAAAACGGCAGCGTATATATTGAACCGGGTTCCAACCAAGGCTGTTCCAAAGACGCCTTTTGAATTATTCAAAGGTTGGAAACCGAGTTTGCGTCATATGCGCATTTGGGGATGCCCTTCTGAGATAAGAGTTTACAACCCACAGGAAAAGAAACTGGATCCTAGGACCATAAGTGGGTATTTCATCGGATATGCCGAACGGTCCAAAGGCTACAGATTCTATTGTCCATCTCATAGCACTAGATTTGTGGAATCAAGGAACGCGAAGTTTCTTGAAAATGACTTAGTTAGTGGGAGCGATCAATCTCAAGACCTAGTTTCTGTGAGAGATCAACCCTCTACCTCGAGTCAAGGATTGGTTATCATGAACAATGTCCCTTCAGTATAACTGGACATTGAACAACCAATCGTTGAAGATCCACAAGTAGCTGATAACTTACCAGTAGACGAGGCTCCTCTGGATACACCAGAATTGAGTGAGCAACCAGTTGAACAACATGATCCTTCGGAGAATGTTGAACCAACATTAAGAAGGTCTACTAGGGAAAGGAAATCAGCTATTCCTAGTGATTATATTGTGTATCTACAAGAGTATGATTTCAATATTGGGCCCGTTAATGATCCAGAGATGTTTTCACAAGCCATGAACAGCAAAGAATCAAAACTTTGGTTCGATGCTATGAAGGATGAGATGGATTCGATGGCATCTAATGGAGTATGGGATCTTGTCGAGTTGCCTAATGGGGTCAGGGTTATAGGCTGTAAATGGGTCTTTAAGACCAAGACTGACTCATTAGGCAACATTGAGCGTTATAAGGAAAAACTCGTAGCCAAAGGATTCACTCAAAAGGAGGGAATCGATTACAAGGAGACCTTCTCTCCTGTATCTAAGAAAGATTCTCTCCGCATCATAATGGCGCTTGTTGCACATTTTGACTTAGAGTTGCAACAAATAGATGTGAAAACGGCATTTCTCAATGGTGATCTAGAGGAAGAGGTTTACATGAAACAACCTGAAGGTTTTTCCTCTAGTAATGGTGAGCATTTGGTCTGTAAGCTGAAGAAATCCATATATGGGTTGAAACAAGCTTCCCGCTAATGGTATCTAAAATTCCATGAAGTCATCTCTTCATTTGGTTTCGTTGAGAACATCATGGATCAATGTATATACCAGAAGGTCAGTGGGAGCAAGATTTGTTTCCTTGTGCTATATGTGGATGATATTCTGCTTGCAACCAATGATAAGGGGATGCTACGTGAGGTGAAACAATTTCTTTCTGAGAACTTTGATATGAAAGATATGGGTGATGCATCTTATGTCATTGGCATTAAGATCCATAGAGACAGACATAGAGGTATATTAGGTCTGTCACAAGAAGCCTATATTAATAAAGTCTTGGAAAGATTCAGAATGAAAGATTGTTCACCAAGCCCAGCTCCCATTGTGAAGGGTGACAGGTTCAATTTGAACCAGTGCCCGAAAAATGATCTTGAGCGGGAACAGATGAAGAACATTCCATATGCCTCAGTTGTTGGAAGCATTATGTATGCACAGGTCTGTACCAGGCCTGATATTGCTTTTGCTGTGGGAGTGTTGGGTAGATACCAAAGTGACCCGGGGATGGACCACTGGAGAGCTGCGAAGAAGGTGCTTAGATATTTTCAAGGCACTAAGGATTACATGCTTATGTATAGACGGACTGATGAGTTGGAAGTGATTGGCTACTCAGACTCAGACTTTGCTGGCTGTGTTGATACCCGGAAATCAACATCTGGTTACATCTTCATGCTTGCCGGTGGAGCTGTTTCATGGAAGAGTGCTAAGCAGACACTGACTGCCACTTCTACTATGGAGGCCGAGTTCATTTCTTGTTTTGAGGCTACCTCACATGGTGTATGGCTTAAGAGTTTCATTGGTGTGCTTAGAGTTGTTGACTCCATATCTAAGCCATTGAGGATATATTGTGACAATTCAGCTGCGGTATTCATGGCTAAGAACAATAAGAGTGGAAGTCGAAGTAAACACATCGACATTAAGTACTTGGCCATTAGAGAACGTGTTAGAGATAAAAGAGTGGTCATTGAACACGTTAGCACTGAATTGATGTTAGCTGATCCTTTGACTAAAGGCATGCCACCGTTTAAATTTAAGGATCATGTAGAGAGAATGGGACTTGGTCCCACATTTTGATTGTAATTGAAACTCTTATTAATAATATGATGTTTTTCATTTTGATTTGTATACACTAAAGTTTTATTTGAGAAATATCCTTGTTGTTTGGACCGAGAATAAACATAAGGTTTATTCATTAAGTAAAAATGGGTTGATTTAGAAACATTTTACATAGTAATACATGGAAGATAATACTCACCACTTGAGGAACTGTCGCCATGATTCATGTGATTTGTTTTTCTATAAGTGAAATATATGGACCAAGTGGGAGAATGTTAGTATATCTCCATAATTTGGAAATAATTGTTTGGTTGACCAATTCCGGATATGGTCCATAATTTCACGCTGAATCTCAACTCAATATTTGGCTATTAAAACACGATTTTGTGATGGTTAAAACGTGATTTTATTGCCATAATTAGCATGCTCTCGTTAGTAATATAAGAGGGCTCCTTCCGGTCCCCAAGTACGTTAACCTAAAAAACATACAAACACCATCTAGTGAGGTTTTGAGTGCTTGGAAGATTTGGAAGGTCTGTGATCGACACAGAGTAGACGGTCAGATTCGGCAATTGCTTCAACAGCAGAGTTACAGAGTGCAATGGCTGGAGGTTAGATCCTATCGCTTCCGCATTTTATTTGTTTAACATGTTTCATATTGTGTAGAAGCATGTTAGGCTTGTTTGATGTACTTACATAAGCTGCTTATTCTGATCCATGCCAACATTTCGTCGCTGATTAGATCTTTTGACCATGGTTTTATCCAATAAAACCATTCATCAAGCCAAGAGTTACCTTCTGCAAGTAAGTTCGACATCGTTTCCTTGCTTTCAAATCTGATTAAAAACCAGCTACCACCCATCGGTTGGATTGAAGAAGGTGAATACTCTTCTTTGATCAGACGTTGCTGGAGTAACTGGATCGCAAGGGGGAGCGGACTGATGCCACCACTGAGGCGTCAAGCCATTTCAGATCTTGAACAGGGATTTCAATCACATTCTGTTCACCATCTGAAATAGATTGGTTACAGCCAGTTGGATCTACACTAGTTCTTCTATCAGTATTATTGTAGTGACGGCTGTTGAAGTCTTTCACAGTATTACTTTTGGGGGCCGCTTCTCTTGTAGTAGGTTGTTCATCACTCCTCCTCTGTGTAACACCAATTGTTGACGAATCAACACGTCTCCAGTAATATGGGTTATTGTTGAAACTTGCAAAGTCGACGTCTAGCCGATGGTCAAGGAGCAAAGCTCCATTGAGCTTCTCTACTGCATTGTTGGCTTCACTCCAAGATGGAAATCTAACGAAACCATACTTCTTGCCTGATTTCCTTCTCTTCATCGATAAGGATGTTATTCAACGTTTTACCAGAGAAAAGAGTTTGGGTGAAGGAAAAGACCACCAAATTGAGAGGAGCACCTGGATTTTTGATGGAACAATCTCGTAAGCTTCAATAATTAAGAAATTTTAGCAGCCCTTTCTTGCGGCCATTGATAAGGATGTTATTCAACGTTTTACCAGAGAAAAGAGTTTGGGTGAAGGAAAAGACCACCAAATTGAGAGGAGCACCTGGATTTTTGATGGAACAATCTCATGAACTAGGTATAAAAATGGCTAACCTTATTCGTTAGCTTTGAAATATATAAGATTTTGATATGACCTGGGAAAACTTAAGTGAATTAGATTTTAATTGCACTTTAGCATAGTTCTATGAATTAGATTTTAATTGCACTTTAGCATAGTTCTATCTTAGATTAAATTGAGAAATTAAATATAGAAATATTGCTAAGTGAGTTAGAAATTAATTAAGACTCAATGTGCACATGCTAGAATGAGTGAGATTGTTAGTGCATGTTTGTGATCTTATGATGACCTTGATGAAGTGATTCTGCGTTTTCATTTGCAAAAATTATATGTTGCATGACCAAGGTATCGATAACATGCAAAAATTATATCTTTTCTTGATTTTAATTCAAACCATGTTCAGTGTGAAGTGCAATGGCCATGTTTGTTGGGGATTTGGCTCTGATTTCTTCCAAACCTAACATACCTGTGGAGACGGATTCACTCAGTTCTGTTCAACTTTGTATTAGGACTCAGGATTTGCACCTAAGTAGAACATTATCATCAGTGACCGCTCCAGACAAGCGATAGGATTCCGTAATATCTGTGTCACTTTTGTCTACCGAAAAGCAAATTAGACAGCAGATTGTTTAGATGTGAGAGCTGCATCAACAAGAAGACTAGAGTGTTTTTACAACTGCTCCTGCTGTAATAGTGGTAATTACAGACTTATCAGATCTGCTGTTAATCGTAGCTTTACTTTCAAAACAATTTCTGCTTTCTTCCGAAGGATGTGGCTTATGAACTTATCACTTTATCAGATTTCCCGAAAGCACTCATTTCTGATCCTTCTTCTTCGACCATAAAAACTGTCAACAGGTCCAATTGGTCGTCATCTTCAACTCGTTTTTTGCTTCTTAACTTCTCTCGTCTCGATGAAATGCAACCATACACAAAATCATCCACAACTTTTAACCCTTATTCAACTGTTTCTCCTCTCCAATTTGAAGCCATCGTTGCATTTTCCATACAGTTTCAGCCTTTCAGGCACTTCTTGCTATTCTTCATGAATGACTGCAAAGCCTTCCTTTGGCTTCTCCTCACTGAATTTTGGGCCTTTCTCATAGTTATCATAGTTATATGTTGTTGACATCCATCGGATGGCTTGTGACAACAAAGTCCAAGCTAGGAAACCAGGCTTTGAACTTGAAAGTTCCCCCAGGCAGACTAGCAATATCAGTTGAAAACTCGAAAATTCAATGTGAATTGGCCCAGGAAGATAAGATGAAAATGAAGAGAATTGCTATAAGCATGTCAGCTGGCATTTTTGAGCTACAGGTTTTCTTTGTTTTTGTGATCTTCAGTGCTTTCCCAAGCTGCTTTTTTATAGAGCTGACAGGGTCTAGAAATGCTTTTAATATCAAGGCTAGATGAACAAAGTATTTACATGCATGTATAAGAAATGAAGGATAAACTGGCAGTCATTCATGGGAAAATTGAAATTTCGTGTATGTTTACAAAATAAATAAAGGGTTAAAAAAATGCAGTCTTGCAAAGGTTAAGGCTAAATACAAATAAATTAGCAAACCTCTCGCCCATGAGTTTGGTTAGTGACTGTTTTCAGCAAAAGCAAGAACAAATTCGACATAAAGATTCTTCAGAGCTATGATCACTGTCATTACTAGAGGACCCATGATTGCTCCCTGTAATCGACACAAAACCACCAAATTATATGGTTTATAAAGATGGTCAAAAGATGATAATAGTTAGGAGATAATGTACAAAACAGAAAATGCCTCTTTGTTGTAAAAAGGAGAGCGAAAACATAGACTTAATACGATTAAAAGAGAGATACGAAAATGACAAATTAAAACTTGGCTGAAAAAGTGTTTTATATTTGGCCGCGAATTTTGACACTAAAATTTTCATTTTTTATTCGAACATGAATTTCAATGTCTAAGGAAAATGCAATCACTACCCAGAAATCATAATAGATTATTAAACCTGAATATTAAGAAAGAGGTATTACTTCCAATATAGAGGGGAAAAAAGCAATGCCACCAAATATGCTAAGACCTGTCAAGTAAGCATTATGTCCTGGAATCTCATGTTGGATAGCCATGGTTCCATAATCCAATAGTATCAGACGAACTGCAGTCAGCAGAATAGCTTCAATGTATCTTGATTCCATGGCTAGCTGGACTACTGCCGGGATGGATGAAATCCAGGCTGGAGTTATAGGCAAAAGAGCGCTCAAAACAGCTAGAAATGTAGACATGTAAAGGAAATGAATGTTGTAGAATCTGAACAAAAGGTATGTAAAACAGCCCTGGAACAATGTGACCTTGGCACTAGCCAGCAATACACTGCTAACAGCATGATCAAGAACTTGGGCACATCTATTTCTGGTGGATCTCGAAACAGGCAACATCCCTAGAACATGATCCATAACCCCTCCGGAATCTGAAGTGATCAGATAAGACAAAAGCGACAGAAACACCATCAGTTGAAATATGAAGTTCACCAATCCAGCTGCTCCTGAAACAATCAGTATGGCCACAAAGAACAGCACATTTACACCACTAGCTAACACCATTGAACAGCTGAAAAGCACCTTTTCGAGACATCCAAACTTTGGAGCAGAAACGCTTTAATATTCTCCAACAAATACTCCTCATTACCGATCAAGGACATGAATTTCCTGTACACACCATAGATATCCCTATAAATCACTTTCCATTCTCTGTTTCTCACCTTTGATTGAATGCTATAAAGGGTCTCATACAGTGGCCTTCGGAAGCAATATTCTTTTTCCTCAGGAAGGCTAGAAACTACAGAGTTTTGCACAAAATAATGCTTAAAACCATCGACAACCTCTGTCACATTGTAATGAACAGCCCAGGAATCAATGTTTTGTGACAAAGTTTCGTAGAACTTTGACATATAGCCATCAACAATTGAGGGATTTGATTCTCATCCATCCATTTGTTAATCCCGATCATCTCACCGTAGTTATTCTCTTCCAAATGAATCTTCAAAGAAATAACTGCTTCTTTCCCTTCTATTACAATTTTATAGGAGAAGAAAAGAAATCCCACCATAGACCCTACAATCATGAACAATATAAGTCCAATCCCAACCATTATATTCATCTATTAAACAACATTGAAGTTATATATTGACCAAACTTGCAAAAGATTGATAAGCTTCTATTGTTATGAAATTTATTCCTTTTTTTTCGAGCCGATGAAATCCTTGAGAGAGTTGATGCAATGCCAGGCTTAATTACAACTCCAAAACCAGTTATATAGGCTATAAAACAAGGAACTGTAACAGCTGGGATAGAGAAAAACCCTATTTTCTCATAAACAACAACAAAGAGGCCAAAAGTGACAAGCCATTGCATGAGCTTGGAGAAACCAACACGTGACTTGTGAGAACGACGACGACCGGCTGATGGCGGGGGAGGAGAATAGGAGGAGCGGCAGCTGAGGAGGCGGAGGAAGGCGGCGTGTGAATCCAAGAGGGAGGCGGTGGTGGCGCGTAGGATGGCAATGGGGATGGCGATTATAGTTTCGAAAAGGCCAAGGCTAAGAGGGTGTGCCCAGAAGGAAACAATCAGGGTCTGAAGCTCGCGAAGAGGCATGGAACAAAGGATTGCCCATTGGATGGGACGCCAGTAGTTTTGAAGGAGCTTGGTGAGGCCGAAGAGAAGAGTTAGGGTCAAAGCAAGGCCTGCATGGGCCATGGCTACGTACATTGCCATGCGAACAGAAGGATCATTGGATGAAAATGGTGATTGCTGGAATCTTTTTCTGCTTGGGTTTTTCCTTGTTTTTCTTGGTGTTGAATTAGGGTTTTCATCATCATCATTTTTCTTTGATGATTGGTGTTTGCCATGCTTTTCTTTGTTAGGTTTTGAAGGATTTTTGGGAACTTGATTAATAGTTCTTGACATAATATCTGTAATTTTTTCCATAAGATTAGGTTATGGTTGAAGAGAGAGAAGTAAGAAGAGAAAGAAAGATCAGAGACTAATTCAAGAAATTATGGTTGCTTTTTTGCCATGGAAGGTTTTTTTTTTTTTTGGTTTATGGCCCCAAAGGAAATTTGATTAGACATTTAATTAATATAAATCAAATTAGAGTAAATAAAAAAAATAGAGAATAAGATTAGTTTTTCATACACGGACCTGAAAAATTTTTTAACTATTTAAATAGAGTTAAGAGATTATCATATGTCCAACATTATTTGGAGTTTCTTATTTTTTTTAATATACTTTAAGAATTATTTGTTATTCTACAAGAGTCAATAAAATTTAAAAACTCCAATGAGATAATTTTTCTAAAAAAAATTCTCTAATTTTATAAAATTAGAGAAGAGATTAGTACCCAAATTATATACTTTTCAGTGAACCATAAATATTCCTTTATTTAAATTCTAGAACTATATGAGCTTTTTGGAGTGTTATTAAGATTGTTAATTTTAAATTCATATCCATAATGTAAATGGAGGTTTTCCTACCCTATTAAGTTTTATATATAATTCATGTCTTTTTTTTTCTTTAAAAAAGAAAGTTTTATAAATTTTTTTTTGTGTAAACCACAAGTTCTCATCCGTTTTAATGGTCTGAGATTAATTCTGTTCGGATTTAGTCACAGTTAAGGCTCTTTATCCCTCCCAAAGATGTGTTTAGTGGGAGTCGAACTCAAGAGCTCTTCTCACAAACTCAGCTGCGTTGCCAATTGAGCCAGAACCTTGGGTAGAAAGTTTTATAAATTTATAAATAGCACTTCTTATGATCATTAATTTGGAATTTAAAAAGCATTTTAATACGAATAACTTAGAATTTGGATATTTTGCCTATGGGTATTTCCCAATTGGAATATTCAAACTTTAATAGTGAAATATTTTTTGGCTTTGGATCAAGTGATTAACTTCAAAAATCAAGCCAACAACCTCTTGGCCTAGTGGCTAAAAATGAATTGTGACAGATTATAAGTCTTGGGTTTGAATCTAAGTATCCACATCCTAGTTATTTAATATTCTCTTGTAACAAAAAAAAAACTTCAAAAATCAAAAAATATATGTTATTATTATTAAGAATATTTTTAGCAATTATATATTGTGGAAGTTTTGGAGATAGTAAAGTTAAAGTTTCTAATAAATCTCTTAATCCTAGTTTCTTTCTTGTTAATGTAACAAACACTTAAGTGGAGTTAATATATTGCGAGTTGGAAAATGTATCATTCTATCAAATTTCTCAAAAATCAAATAATGTGGGGAAAACCCAGCTATACTCTTAGGTTCAAAATATTTAATTTTTTAAATTATTTTAAAGTTTTTACATTTTATTAATCGAATTAGTACGTACCTCTTAAAATATATTAAAAATTAAAAATGCTAAATTAATACCTGGCCTGCTTCAAATCGGTGTTGATGGAACCTGGAGAGCCAAGAGTATGGCTCGAGAGCTGCTGCTTCTGCTGAGGGATTTCTCGAATTATGCTTCGAGAAGCAAACAATCGAAACATGAGCTTATGGAGCAGATTATGCAGGCGATCGATGCAGAGGGAGAGAAAGTTACAGGCACAACACTGAGGCTAGTGGAAGAGATGATAACCAAGCTCAGCATATAAGAAAATTTTCATTTTCCTTTAGGATGATACGCTTCAGCCTTAGATCATAGGCTTACTCAGGGCAATTGAAATTCCTGTAAATAATATTGGTTTCGGTTCGGGTGCTGCTTGCTAATTCTTAGGAGATTTTTCTTTTAATTACCTGATTTTTTACCATCAGTGATTCCAAAGGCAATTACTTCAAACCACAGGTTATGAATTTGCATCTTCAGCAGAAATTAGCACCAACATCTATTAAAAGAAAAACAGGGCATTCTGATTCTGATAGCACGGCACTTCCTCTACAATGATACACAAATCTTGGAGGCCCTTCTGTAAATCCTTGAAACAGAACAATACCAAACAAACCAGCACTAGATATTATTGTTTCAAACCGATTTGAGCAGACATTGTTCTAGTAATAATTTCGGAATAGGATTAAGCATTTGAGGTCTTATAAGTAAAACAACATCTCAATTTGAGCAGATGTCAACCTAGAGAAATCAGTGGGGTAATATTTCATCGTTACTGCATGCTGAAGTTTGGCATTACATCCCCAAATTGTACAAGTTACCATCTGTATCGATCTTCTAAAGAAGATTGTGGGTTGAAAAAATTATTTTATCATCAACTATTGCCTCTGCAACCAGCCTCTGCGACCAAAAAACAGAGTATACAGCCCACAAGCTAATAGTATGACATTGGATTACAAGGCTTAGTTCAGCCCGACCTTCTATAATAGCTATAAGCCACAGCAACGGTTGCCACAGCTCCAACCACAGCTGCTGCTGTAAGTACGTCACGTTGCTCCCATGATTCTACCCAGCTTGTCAACTTGCCCAGCCCAGTCTTTCCACATACTTCTATTGTTTCTTCGCTTTTCTTACTTTCACTTACTTCCAAGCTAGCAGTCATGCAACAGGTAAAGCCATTAGCACCCTGACAACAACCACCCACATTTTCATTGGTCTTCTGAGCAGTAGATTCTTCATGCTTCTCATTTTTCTTCACTTCATTCCCATCTGGAAGCTTCTGCTCATCTGTTTTATCACCTCCTTCAGTAGAAGCCCCCATTTGACCCCTGCAAATGTATTTGTTACATGTTTTTATCATCTTACATACAATTGAAAAGAATACAAGTGAACCCAGCAATAAAAGAAAAAAAATAACATAAAAAGAAATAATTGAAAGCTTGATATGGCATATGCGATGAGTAACACAATAGACAAGAGGTCCCCACAAGCAAAGCACGTTGTAGAGTAAATTGTAGTAGCATAAACTGTTTCACTAAAATCCTAGCAAAAAATACAGCCTAAAATAAGTAAGCATAAAGTCAGAAGAGAAACATCTTATAAAAGCATTAAAGGAAACAAAGTAAAGCACTGCCTTTAGGAAAGAGTTCTGATTTCAGAAGCTGTTTTAATGTAAAATAAAGATAAGAGCTAGTTAGTTGCATGTATAAATCACTGTAGCTTGCCTTGTGAGCAAGTTCAGACAATAAATGCTGGGAAAGATGTCCAGCAGCAGCAGCACTAACAGTAATAATAGACCCTTTCAATGAATAACTTCGAAATTAATGCAAAATAAAGCTATGAGCTAGTTAGTTACATGTATAAATCAGTATCGGCAGCCTAGTGAGCAAGTTAAGACAATGCATTTTAAGTTTGTATTGAGGTAGTAAGTCCATCTCCCGTAGAAGAATGTACTTAGAAATGAAACAAAATGAAATACCATAGAGTCGTATGGTCAGTTGATAGAAAATTGGATTTTTAATTTAAGTAACCAGGGTTCAATTCCTTAAAACCTCAAATATCAAAAACAAAAGTTTGGCATAAACAAAAAATACAAACCTCCACAGGCGCTCTATTATTTCACCCTTCAGAATGTGCTGATCCAGCATCTCAGGCACATCATCAGGAGTAACATAGCCATACCTGCAACAGTTTGAGGCAAAAAAACCAATAATATCAAAATCCATTCAATGCATAGAAGCATAATGACATAGTGATACAGATATTACCAGTGGCCCATAATCTTTCCCTCGGAATCTGGGCTGAAGATAATCATGTTCCCAGCATACTTGTGCCCACCAATGTGAGAGCAAGCATTTACAAACACCTGCTCCTTCAGTCCTCGCAACTCAATCTCCTCTTTCAGCTTTTCAATTAGAACTGGTCCACAAACACCACATCTCTTGTCACGATTACCATGTGCACACACAAAGACATATGAACCGGTGAGTGTCTCCTGCACTCCAGAAGCCCATGGTTTACCATTCACAAGCACATCCTCGACGAAGCCATCCACATTAGAGTCAGTCAAACCCCTTCCATCGGAACAATAAAAGGGTTTCAGCATAAAATTCTCTTATCTCATCATCTTAATAGCATTATCTCCTTATTATTTTTCACACAAAAGAAACATTCAAACTCAACTCCACTAGTAATCATAAGAAAATAGTAAATAAACAAACCATTTGCTATGATAGGTTAGTCAGTTGGCCAACAATTACAGAAGCATCATTACATTTAACCCAAAATCAGGCTTTGGGTCTTTGACACGTGCTCGTTTAATTAAGTATGAACATGATAATCTACTATTATAATATATATATATATATATATATATATATATATATATATATATATGAAATCATACTTAAAAGAAAAGGTTAATCTCTTGATTTACAGTTAAATGAAAAGGTTCTTAAAAAGTAATTATATATATAAAAAAAATTATAGCAGAATCTCGCTCAAACGTAGAAAAGATCAGATTCCTAATAGGATAAATTACAAAAAGTAAAATTCTAATCTTTTTTGTCCCTTTTTAACATCTGATCTTGTAAAAGGAAAGTCAACAATAGCTAGAAAAGAAACTAATTCCAAAAAATCCAAAAAAAGAACTTACCTGTATTTGATCATTTCAGGGAAAATTAGCACATCTCCATCAGATTGCTCTCCTTCAATAACCGTCAAGAGTGTCTATCAAAATAGACGGAAAAGAAAAAGAAAAACCACGATTAATTGAAAATTTAACCTTAAAAGCAATCGACAATTGATGGAAACGACAAGAACGAACCTTGAGAGGGATGTCGTCTTTGCGAGACTTCAGAGCTGAAGAGAGGAGCTTCGGGAGGAGATCCTCTTCGACGCGGGAAGCCCAATCGGTGTACGACTTATGGCGAAGGAACACGTGGCGGTCGTAGGGATTGACGGTGCCAGCAAGGTTGCTGGAGTACATCTCCTTGCGCGTGAACCCGAACTCTGCCGCATCCTCGGCCGAGACAGTTGAGAGGGAGTTAGAATCCGCCATGGAAGAAGAACAAGAAGAAAAAGACACAAAAGCCAAACGTTTGGGAGAAGCGTGAAGGGCAGTTCGAGCAAAAGATACGGAGGAGGAGAAAAGCGAGCGAAAGGGGCATGCAATGCGCATACGGGGGAGGCTTTGAAAGAGAGAGGAAATGGAGCGTAGGAAAAACGCGCGTGCGGAGACTGAGATTTGGTGGTGTTATGGCTACGGAAGGTTCGGTAGAACTATTTTTTGTCTTTTTTTCTTTTCGGGTTAATTAAAATGGAATTTATAGAAAAGAAGCAAATTCACATTCGTTGAATAGTCAAAAATCAAGTCGACAAAGAATAGCCAAAAAAATAAACTTGAAAAATTTCCTTCACAACTTGTTCCTAGATGAATTTTAGGTCATCTCATAAGACTTCTATCGAGTGTGAATGTTTGTGTCACCGCCCATTTAAATAAACTCTAAACAAGAGATCTTAGGTTTACTTAAAAAAGTAAATACCTTATGTTATGTGAGAGAAAAGAAGTTGAGTGTAAATAATGTAATCCAATAAAATATTTATTTGACATGATTTTAATAAGATGGACCGACTTGATTATAGTGCATCAATGACATGTGATCATGTCCAAGCGTTTAAGGTGAGATAATCCACAGGGCATACGCTCGATCTTGTCAGTGTGCGTTAGAGGTAGTCCTGCATCAATATGTCTGTTTACCTTAAATCTCTAACCGAACTAAAAAGACTAAAATACCTCTAAACCAAATATATTTGCATCAATGAATAATTTTTATAAAATAGGTCAAACACAAAATGCTCACTTAAACAAATATATAGAATTAATACTTAATTAATAGTTTCACCAACCACATATTTTATTAAAATAGTACATGTATTAATTTAAGTATCATCATTAGTGATAAATGAAACATTATTTGTGCTTTAATTTCCTAAGCAAACATTTTATTGCTATAAACAAAAATACGATTATGTTACATGGTACAAAATTAATATTAAAAATAAATTTTACATGGTGAATTGATAGTAGACTCGTGGAGTATTAGAGTTTCCCAACAAAGTTAGTCACCATAATAAAATACAATTATACAAAGAAGTTTATGAAATATTAGGCCGTATATTCTCTAAAATGCATTAAATTCATAAAATTCATTGTCAAATATTTTATATTTAGTATAAAAATATTATCATTAATAGAATTTTAATTAACCTTAAATATTTGTTTTGGAGTATTGTTGTCAAGATTTTTTAAAATTATTTTATATAATACATTATTCGTGAAATTTCCAATAATCATATTGTCACCTATAAAATGTAAAAATTCTATAAATTTGAAATTTAAATTTCAATAGTTGCATTCCTCCTCCCAACTTAGATGCTTCCATAGTAAAAAATAAAATTCAAAATTTTTTCATGTACTATTAGATTAAATTTGAAAATTCAATAAATTAATAATGCATAATAAAAATTTTATATATTTGATAGTCTTTTAACGTTTCAGAAATAAAAATTTTATCAATATATGAAAAAATTATCTTAAAAAATAGTAGACATAATAATTTCTCTACTTTTATTTTTGGCCAAAAACCATTTTTTTGAATTAATTTTTGGTAGGTAACCATTAATTTTAGATGGAAAATAAAAACCCCGGAGCCCACCCCCCCGAATCAGAGTTAAAATCAGGACCACCACAAGCCCGAGCGTACATGATTTTATCTCACTGCTGGAACGATGAAGATCTTTTCCGTGTACGCCAGGTAGGTGGGTCCCAATTGCAAGGCCCCACGTAGGCCTTAGCTGACACGGCGCGTGACAATGAAGCGCGTTTATTGTGGAAGTTGTAGCTTGATCTTTAAAGTGACACTGCAGTTTTTCGCGAAACGAACCGGAAGAGAAAAAGAAGAACTGATTATTTAAGTCATTTGCTTTAAGAGCAGGTTTGCTAACGTGGAATGTTGTGGTTGGGCTTTGAAATTGTAATTTTGTGACGGGCAGTCACTTGGTGACGAGATGTTAATTATTGGCTAAAATCAATTGTCCATTTACGGGGACAACTGGCCTTTTCTTTTCTTTTTCTAGCTGATTATTATTTTCTGGATAATGATTAAGATATTTTTGTCGGTGAAATTTTAATTTTTATAAAAAAATTAAAAAAATAATATATATGCACGTTTTGTTATATTAATTTTTATTTTTTAAATGTTATACTTCAAAATTATATCTTCTATTCTATTTATTTTTAAACATAATACCTCACTTTCATATAATTGAACTTTATTTTTTTTCACCAAAAGAAATTTTATTTTTTTATCATACTTATTTTAATTTTTAAAATAAAAGTATGGTATAGACAAGTTTACAAAAATAAATTCAAATCAAAATATTTTTCATTTTAATTAAAATTAAATAAGAACAAGCATATAAGAAAAAAGAAAAAGTATTATAACATGTGTAAATATATAAATATATATATATATATATATAGAAATGTGGGTATAATGTCACATAAATTGAAAAAGATAATATCCAAATAATCATTGATTTTTCTCAAAAATGAAAATGTCTCTAATATTTTATTGCATGAAAAAATTATGAATTTTTATTTTATTATAATTAGAACTTAATTGAGTAAAATATTCAATTATTTGTTAAATATTTTTAGTTGGATGATTTAATTTGCGGAAAATTCCTTCTAAGATTTATTTGAATGAGTTAACATTGTGTTTGAATGAGGATGAGGGATTTTAAGGAGGGATTTCATTTCAATCAAGTTATTCAAAAGTCAAAAGCTAATTTCCCTGTTTGTCAAATATATATGAAGAATTTCAAAAATTTTGAGGAATTTTATAAGGGATTTTGAGATGCTTAAATTGCCTATTGAAAATCTATCTAAAGATGTGGTTTTTCAAAATTCCTCTTAATCTTCATTTCTTTTTTAGACATGGCTTACTATTGAATATAAAATTAAAAACAAAAACATATTATTTTGTTTAAATATAATATGTATTTTTGCTTTTTTATAATATCAATAATATCTACATATTTTTATGAATCTAATGATACCCACATTGCATATTTTATTTCATATTTTTCTTTTTCTAATATATCATATCATTATTTGTCTTTTATAATTACTTTTATTCATCAAATTCTAGTACTCAAAAATTCCTTCTTAAAAACATTTATCCAAACATAACAATTATAAATGATAGCATTTTGAAATCATGAATTTTGAAATGTAAGAGTGCGTTTAGATGGAGAATTTTGAATTTAAAAGCATGTTAAAATGAAAGCATTTCAAAATTTATCAATTTTAAATACTAGCATGTACGATTGTCTTGTTTGGATAAATATTTTTTAGAAAAAATTTTTAATACTAAAATTTGATTAAATAAAAAACAATTATAAAAGAAAAAATGAAAAAAAATAATTATAAAAGAAATATAATGATATTATATATTAGAAAAAATAAAAAAATATACAATATGGTCATCATTAGATTTATAAAAATGGATAGATATTATTAATAATATAAAAAATAAAAATAAAAATTATAATGAAATAAAATAATATCTTTGTTTTTAATTTATATTCAATAATGGGCCATGTCTAATAAGATTAGAAAAAAATTTGAAAAATCACATTTTTAAGTGGATTTTCAAGAGGAAAATTGAACATTTCAAATTTCTTCCTAAAATTCTTTCTAAATTTTGAAATTATTCAAATTTTTTTAGATGAACAAAGAAATTGAATTTTGAACTTTAAATTTTTGAATATCCTAATTGAAACAATTTTTTTTCTTGAAATCTCTCTTCTAAACACACCCTAAATGACATATACATTAAAGAATATTATTTTACAAATTTTATCAATTAGACATCATTTACTCATTTTTAAGATTTAATAACTACAACTAAATGACATAAAAATTCATAATCTTATTTTCATACAATGAAACACTGAGCGTTTATTTATATTTTTAAGTAAAGTCTAAGATTTATTTAGGTATTAAACCATTTATAAATAATTAGTGATTAAAAAGTTCTAAGGAAAGAATGATTTTTCCCTTTCTCTTTTTGGTTTTTGGCAAATTTTTAGTACTTTTTTCGCATGGATAACTTTGGTATATCAAAATTTCTTGCTTTTGCTCTACCATGTACATGGATAATATATAAGCTTGAAAACTTATGATTATTCATATTTGAATATTGATAAATATTCAATAAGTGGTTCATCTGTTAACTCAGCCGTGTTGAGTGTTATACCAAAATGCAATTGATCTCAAGTTTGGATAAAAGAAGGTTGATAGTAGATTTAGATAACTAGTCACTCAAATATTGTCTAATTTTAATGAGATGAATCATTGTATGAAATTTGTTAAAACATCCCTTGTTTTAAATGCGAATGAATGAAAGTGAAGAATTTATATTGACAAATTAATTGAGTTCATATATTAGTTTCTGTAATCTATCCCAATATTAAAATAAAAACTGTGACGATAAAGATTATAATGATGGAATTCATCTGATGATGATGAGCTAGTTCTTCTGCTGGTGCGTGCTCCTAGTCTGAAACAATTTGCCATGGCTGAGTTGCTGTGGGCTTTAGCATTGCACTTTGGGCTGCAAATTTTGCACTTTGCTTCGAACTACATCCCAAGCAAACTTCACCAAGTTTCTTCCATACAACATAAATTGAAAGCATTCCGTGACAGCAGCATTTCTTGCCTTTCCATAATCAAATTTGCACGTGTATATACTATGATTTAAGCTGATCATGGTAGTTTTGTGAACAGGAAAAACAGTTTCATCTTTAAGCATGTTCATACCATAATGAAACATGTTTTGATTACCTGTTTCGTAGCAGTGTTGTTGGTAAAACTTTATGCAAGAAATCTTTTGGATCAGAAAAGAGCAGCAGCTTCATTCCTCATTTCTATTCATTTGCATTTTGCGGTGTTGTTTATCATGCTTCAAGTTCAAAGAGAAGTTACAACATGTGCTACGTAAGGAACTATTGATTTATACTTTCCTTTCGTATGCGAAAGATTAGACCACTGGAGCACAATATGAGGTAATGATGGAAACATTGTTTCTAAGAAAGAAAATAATCACAAGAATCAAAAGAAATCAATCTCTAAATAATTACCGGAAGGCTTCACATCTAAACCGGGAACCTTGTCATTGATAGGGGCTTTTGTCATGCCGGTTCTGGGAGAGAAGTCCATCGTGGCTGGCTTTGGCACTTCTGGTGGATTTGCACATCGAATGAGGCCCAATTAACGCTCTGAAAGAATGGATGCTGTTTAACTTCTGTAGCCCCACGCCTATAAGCAAGCCGATGCTGTGGTTCCTTTACAAGTAAACCTCTGATCAGGTCCCTAGCAGCAAAGCCCACATTTGGATAATCTGGAAATCTCAACGGTTGGCCAACCACATTAAAGAGAGTTGCCCGGTTCCCAGCCCCCTTGAATGGCGTTTTACCGAACAAAAGTTCATATAGGAAGATCCCAAATGTCCACCAATCTACAGCACTTCCATGGCCTTCACCTTTAATGATCTCAGGTGCCAAGTACTCATGAGTGCCCACGAACGACATTGATCGAGCATTGGTAGGTTCTGCAATGAGCTCAGGAAGAGGACTCACTTGATGATTTGTTTCAGTTTTTACTTTGTTCTTCTTTTCTTTCTTCGGCTTGCTTGAGAAAAAACGTGGTCCAAAACATGCAGGTTGGATACAATCTGGCTGCATTACACAAGTTGGCTCAATGCACGCAGGCTGAGCACAGTATGCTGAATTTTTCGATTCCAGGGTTGAGTTTGAAGATTTGACTAGTGTAGGAGAGACAGCACATCTAAGAGAGAGATCGAAATCTGAAAGCATTATGTGTCCATCTTCCCTCACCAAAACATTCTCCGGCTTAAGGTCTCTGTAAATGATCCCAAGCATGTGCAGATACTCCAAAGCAAGGAGCACTTCTGCCACGTAAAATCTGCAGAGCAACAGAAAAGATCAATGCAGATGACAATAGTTAGTAGCAATTACTCGGCTTTAATCTTTTTTTTGGCAATGTGTCCATATCAGACCACAATATTGTTTGACATGCTGAAGAACACAACTTATTTCAATCTGCAAACTAGAAGAGGGTAAAAATATAGATACTGCCTTAAACATCTGATATGCTGAGAGAATCTGAATGAACAAGACAACCATTGGGGATTCACAAACCGGCCCAAAGAACACATTGTCGGCTAAAGTCAACTATAATTAAAATTTAAAATGAAAATGAGGGATATAGAAGTTTAATGATCAAATATAAAGGTCATGCTGCCTAAAAACAGCAAGAACAACCAAAATGTGTTTTTAGATACGGGATTATATCTCAGGATTCCATGCTTGCTCCCAACTAGAGACGATAATGTAATGGATATCGATATGAGTAATTTGATACAAGTTATTCCAATTTTCAGGTAGCAAAGAAGGTTCCTTATTTTTACAATGGTTCTTTATAGAGAAACACAATACCAACAAAATTGTTGCATGAGTTTCCTAGCATCATTGAACTGTACATCTGACGGGGTACATCTGACAGGGCAACTAAGCCTTAGAGGGAATGTTAAATACATCCAACAGTTTAATTAAAAATGCAATAATGCAGACTTGAGCATAAAGACCAATGGCTAACCTGGCAGCTTGCTCTGGAAAGTACTTTCCGGGTTGTCTTTGCCTGAGGGCGTGCAAATCTCCTCCAGGGCAGAACTCCATCACCAAGCAAGAAAGCTTCTCGGTCTCAAAGTGTGTATACAAGGTGGGTAGGAAGGGATGATCCAGAGATTGGAGAATCTCTCTCTCTGTCTGGGCTCTGAGAAGCTTCTTACGACTTGCCAAAAGCGCTTTATCCATAACCTTCATGGCAAAATAAGTTTTAGTGCCAGTCAATTCCGACAGATAGACACTGCCTATATCCCCGCATCCCAGTCTCCTCAGCACCCTAAAGTGCTTAAAGTCTAAGTCTCCCTTCCTAGATCTCACAGCTTGCACTGCTTCCCATCTTATATCATTTGCTTTGTGGGGCTTGTATATGGCACTGCTTAGACAACTAGAGCTGCTTTCATCGCTAACATCACTGCCGGTGCTCCCTCTAAAGATGCTCGTCTTCCTACTCTCGACTAAATCGCAGGAATTACTCACTTCAACACTCTCACCAGACTTATCAACACTACTTGCACATTCACTAACTTCTGTATTGGTGAAACTTTGTTTGGCTTCAGCATAATGCATGCCTGTGCACATACTATTTGAAGGACTCGAAAAAGAGTTCGGTCCTGATTCAGATGCAATATGGTTGTTCAACTGCACAACACCTCCTTTACATGAAGGTGGTACAATTTTTTCAGATTCCAATGAACCACTTGAATTCGAACTCTTATGATCATCGATTGGATGTTTGAAGGAAGATTTACTTTCAACCGTCAACATCTTCTTCTGGCCAGTAATAAGAACCTCGTTCTTTCCCACCAATTCAGATTTCCCCTTACTCGAATCGAAATAGTGTTTTGCCATATTAGGCAATTCTTCATGCTGCAAGTTGTCCTGGCTGTTTTGTATGAGTACTTTTGATAGCCTATAGAACCATTTGGATGTCGAACAATCTTTACACCATGATTAAGACTAGATACATGGGATGTAGAAGAAGGACCTTCATTTTTCGATTGCTTCGGAGATGGAGGCCGAGAAGGCCTAGGCGTCCCAGATGTTGAAGAAGGGGTATTGTTACCTGTAGTAGAACCAGGATTTTGACTCCTTGATGAAGAAGTAACAAGTGATTCCATTGAACAATTCACAAACACCCACCCCTGCCAAAACCAGAGTCCAATTTAGCATACTAAACCCCCTTACCACTATGTAATACCCTATGATAAAGCCATTAATTATAGAATCTTCAAACTTAAATGTCCCAAAGCACAAAATCAACTGTTACAAAACACAAACAGCCAAATACTAAGCCGTTGAAATCAAGTAATGAAATTTCAAGGTTGTAGCCTTTCAATTCAAACAAAATACAAAGACCAACAAAATCTTACAATTAAAGAAAACACCAAAGATTAAGGAGATTCCAAGATATCAATATCTGACCCTTCGGACAAGATAAGAAACTGTAATCAACAATCAAATAAATGCAAAATTCCTTCTTTTCAGAGTAAAAATGCAAACTTTTGATGACTAAGAAAACGCATTAACAAGGAAGAAAAACAGGATTAAAAAAATCCAAACTTGACCAGAAAAGCAAAAAGAAAAGAACCCATCAAAGAGAAGCCTTTAAAGAGGCCAAACACAAGTTACCTGATCATAGATCAGAGAAAACAATGCAGGCCAAGGTGAAATCTTTCATGAAATGAAAAACCCTGTAAAGGGAAAAAAGCTGTTTTTTGAAGAGAAAAGTGAAACAGCTTTTTTTGGGAGGTTTTGCCTTGTTTTTCTGTTTCCCTTCTTCTCAGAAGCTCTTCCAGATCCGATCCAAACAAGAAAAGCAAGGGAAAGAGAAAGAAAAAGAAAGGAAACAATGATGATAATAATAATGATAATAGCTTTGTTTTGGTTTTCTTTTTTAATGAATGAAAGAAAGGCTTGTGTTTCTGTTATTTTTCGTCGTTACATGAACAAAATTAAGAGGAAAAACCAAAGCTAACTTGACAAGCAAAGCTTAAAGCTGTCTGTATCTTTGGATTGTTTCTACTCATCTCTCAAGTCTCAGCAATAAAGAAATAAAATAAAGCTTCTTGCTTTGTTTCTCTCTCCTTTCTTTGCTTTGGTCCCTTACTTTCTTGTTCTTGTTTTAAGTGAAAACACAAGAAGATTATTAAACTTGGGCCACTCCACTTTTTGTTTGATAACTTCACTCCTACAGTCCTATCCTATTGCCAACTTTAGCCATTAACCATCCAATTCAAGTACTGTTTTCAATGCATATAAAGCCTTTAAATGGGGAACTTCTTTTTCTTTTTTTTTTGGTACCGTTCTTTTTCTATTTGAAATTAAAAACACAACTATATCCTTTGAATATGCCTAGAAAAAAACTCCCTTGATGTTTAAGATTAGTACTTTTTTTGAAAATTATCTCACAAAATTTTAAGTTTTATTGATGGGATTAATAGAATGAGATATATCTCTTATATATATTAAAAATATATATTTGATAATTTTTTTAATCTATCTGTAAAATTAATAAATTTATCGTCAATGTATAAAAATGAATTCTTTTGTTTTTTTTTCAAATAATACTAGTGACGTTATAAATATAAGTGACACAAAATTAATACTTGAATTACTTTAGTTTTTTCTATTATACCAATAAATTGGCCAAATTTTTATAATTTTATGAGTTTAAGTATGCTGATAATGGATAAATTGTGGTTATTATCTTTTTTTTTAATGAAACGATATGTATTAGTAAATTTGTAATTACAATCAAATAAATTTTAATATATATTAAAAAATAAATCAATAAATACATTAAATTAACAAATAATAACTCAATATATAATTGGATGAAATTCATGTACGATAAATCTCAACTTGGAAAAAAGGTTAAATATATTGTAATAGATAAAAAAATGACTATTATCTTTAAGAAAATTGAGATTTGAAGTTGAAGTTTCCTCTTCACCTTTAACATAATAAAAAAAGAAATATTATGTCAAAAATATTTTTGAAATTTCATTAAAATGCTTGCCCTTAAACTTGATTTATAAATTGAAAGTGATAAGATTGTTTAGTAGGAGCACATATATTTTAAAGTTTGAGTACAACCCCAACGTATACAATAATTCAATGATCAATATTTATTATTCAAAAGCTAAGATTGAAAATTTTTTTAAATAATTTCATGTAAATATATAATTTAGACTTAATAGTCAAATATATCCTCAACCTTCCAAACAAAATGGATATAAGCCTCAATCTTTAATTTTATTGTAAAAGTCCATAAACTTTTATGTTATTATAAATAAGCCTCAAACATTTTAAAATAACATAATTAAGTAAAATAAATAAAAGGTTAAGGTCGTAAAATTCATCAATGTAAAAATTTATAATTGATATGTACTTAATTGTACTAATTTGAAAGGTTAAGAATTTATACAGTAGAATTAAAGCTTGAGAGCTTATTTCCATTTTATACAAAAGATTAATGATATATATAACTATTAAATTTATAATTTAACTTTCAATTAATGTAATTTTTTATTTTCTTAAACTACCAAATTTTTATAAAAAATTAATCAGACAATACGATTCTCTCGAATTTAAATCAGACAATATTAAATGAATAGTATAATCTATCTATCAATTTGCATGTTAAATATAATTTTTTTCACTTTTATAATCATTAAATTTTGGAAGGTAACAAAATAAAAATTAATAGTAATCACATGGTGGGTTAACTAATTGCACCAAATTTCATTAATTCTTATATTTACTTTTATTCTTTTTTGGCGGGAACGAGGAAATCGCTTCACATGCAGGCACGTGAACATTAACAGCAGCACATGGACGGCTGTCATGATTTTACCGTGAACCGGCGGGTGACATAACCCATGATTTTTAATCTTTTCAAGGGGCACCCTGTCCTTAGTTTAGTAGTCATTAACGCCCTTAATCACGCGGGGGCAGAAGGGTAACTTTACATTCGACCCTATCTCTTAAAGGAATAGAATGGGGAAATCAATGTCTAATCTTTTGATATGAGCACCTTAATACATATGGGGTCACCCTACCGCGCTGGACGGTCCCACAATTTGCTATGTAGGGACACGTGTGGGACCCTCTTGAAGGGTCTTTTTGGGAATTTTGTAGGGCAGATCTTAGGCAAAGGGTTGTTGGGCCGTCCTAAATATCTCTAATACCTTTATCTTTTATAAGGGGGGTACCCCGTGAATTGGGTCCCATTAACTAACCTTACTTCTCCTTGACCACAGATTTTATGCTGATCTGACGGGGAGGAGGGAATTTTGCTAAAAAATGGACGGCCCCTAAGGGGATTGAAATTTGAAAGGCTCTTTGATGTTACCAACCGTCCGTGTCACGTTATCCGATGTTGACACGTGTAATGATTAGGTGGTTTTCCAGACAAGGTCTAAATACGTGGGACCCTTGTCACCCGATCACATAAACATGTTACAACAATCATTTTCAGTGTGCAATGTATGAAATCATTCTCTCCCTCCTTCCATGATTGCCACTCCACAAGGGAAGGGTCTTAAAATTTATCTGCTGTAGCCAGGTTTATGATAAGCATGGATTCAAAGATGAAATTATTATTTTCCAATACTCTATGTCTGAACAGAAAATATGTTACATTTTCTAGGAACATGGTAAAAAAATTCATAATTGCAAGATTAATTGGTTTTGACTTTTGACTTAATAATGTAACGCTTGTTAAAAAAATTTGGAATGAACATATAAACAATAAGAAAATGAAATGAAAAAATAATCTACTAAAATTTAATAAAAATTGCTTATAGATTTAGTAAAAGTAAAAAAAAAAGTTTTGCATTTAATGTGATGAGTGAAATAAAATTTTTACATTTTACATGATACAAACACAATTATATGCAACACAAACACAAAATATGTACACAAATTATTGGATCTAATTTTGATGAAATAAAATAGATTTAGGTAAATTTTCATGGATGATTACAGAAGAGTAATTAGTTTATTTTAAACTTGAGATCTGATTTTTTTAAAAAAATTTAAGTCCAATTATTGAGTGTGCTGGATTAAGATGTTGGGTTTAAAGTATATGGAACATGAATCTATCTAGGACTTACAATAATGCTTAGCGCTCATGATTAGAACACTCTTCAAACATGACAGAAGCAGCTGTTTCCTTTATTTTTTTTTTTATTTGAAAAAGCAAGATATAAAGTGTTAGATCATGGATGTCAAATCCTTACAGTTGGACCTGCTGGCATTATAACGTCCTTTTTAGCTGAAGTTACAAGGAAATGTTATGCAGATTTGTAAGAACCTACATTCCTTTCTGACTTGAAAGCCACAAATTCAAATTACAAAAACAATCTCTCCCTTAATCCAAAATAAAAAATTGTGTACAGATGATTTTTTTCAGACCCTATAATCCAAGTCCACCATGCTTCCAAATGAAGCTTTATCCAACTTGTGGATTAGTTTACATCAGTTAAGCATTAACAAGTTCCTTTCTACAAACTGATAAACTTGATTCTTTTCTTTCATGTAAGTAGACATAAATGTGATCAAGGCATTAAATCTAAGTAAAAAACTGTATTCAAACTAGGCATCAAGACTGCTCTAGCAAGCTTTCAAGATATAAGTTTAAGATGTATCTCCCTGTCGACAGAACATCGAGCCTCTTCTCACTCGGTTCATACCTTCCTTTCCGAAGCTGGTATCGATGAGTTACAGCTGAAATCATATATTTTTGGCCTTTGATCGTCACACTCTCCCCACACTGCAAATTCTGATACAGAAGGAACAATCAGAACAGACAGAAATGGAAACACAAACACCCCAGCAGTGAATCATGTTAGAATGTTTTTTTCTAGTTTCACAACTGTACCGGACCTACGGATCCCTGATGCATAGAGTAGCAATATCGATAAGATGACAGTTTGCTAAAGTTCAGCATGCTTTGTGCTTTAGTGTATTCTTAACTTTTCTGCTTCTAAAACACATGATGAATGGCCCTGGACATTTACAACTCATTAGATAAGTAGTACATATCAGTACAAGATAGCTGCCTATATTCCGAAAACTTACAGCCAATACACGGGCCATTCCCCCTCTTCATTGGCTTATAACTCATGCTAAAAGAAAAACCGAAACAAATCTCGGTGAAATCATTACATAATCTGCACACGAAAGATTTCCTATAACGTTCACAATGCTAATTGCCTAAGCCGGTTATGTTTGGCTGTGAAGCAGGAGAGAGGCACCTGACAAACGCTACCAGCTCTCCACTTTGAAGAGTTTTCCTATTTGAACCTCATTCTGTTGTTTATATACTCTTTGTCTGAATCTGATTAAAAGTTTGTAATGTCTCGCTGTCATCACCCCGACCACTGTCGTTATCATGCGAAATTAGTGGAAGGGGTGAAAGGAGCAAAGAAGAGATCAGCATCACCAAAAGCTGAAAATAGGATAACCCCTCCTTCATCTGATTTTGTAATCTATCCAACATTTACACTTGTGAAATTACTTTCAAACACCTGCCTTACATGAGCTTGCCAAACATGAACCGATATTTCACTTAGGTCAACCGGAATCTGTGAAATGCTTAGCAAAGATTGGTACTCTACCCTTCAACTTCACTTTACTTCATTACATCCTCAACAGCAAAGTTAAGACTCCCAAGTCAAAAGCGCCAATGTGCCATGCCTTAAGGGTAAAGGCTTACACCTTGCTTCGGAATAGAGTAAACATAGTAAGCCTTTGCTTTCATATGGAAACAAACATTGCCATCACATATCTTCTATATAATCTTTGTTTAAATGATTTTAAATATGAAATAAAACATCAAGAATGCCATCAAAATAAGCTACTGTGAAACACATAATTTTAAACCCAACATCATATATTTTTGCTGAGGTGCATACATTACTTGGGCATTCTTATAATCTGACCTTTAGATTTTGGAGTCATTATTTTATTCTAAAAGCAAAGTCTTCATATATTTGTCTTTTTTTTTTCATAATTTAGAACTCACATTTTTAATCTATTCCAAGTGTCACCTGACCATTATCTCTCATTGCAAAACCGACTTATTTGAGTGTGTAGCCCACGCTTAAATGCTCCCCATTCCCGCTTTTTCCCTTTCTTATCCAATTTGACGAGAGATTGAATGCACCCTGTCTACTCTCTTTGGAGAGTGTACATGACGCTAGAAAAGGCAACCTAGTACACAAGGTGCCTTCCTTCTGCATTAAGAGAAAAGTTATTTCCGCTTGAACTTAGTTCTTCAGGTCACAAAAGAACAATCTTTACCAATGCACCAAGATTCCCTTGGGCGCATACATGACACAGTGGCAAAAATATAGAGACACGGTTCCAAACTATGGTTGCCCGGACTGCTCATTTTTCCTTTAAGCAACCGAATCCGACAACATATTCAACACAAAAAGATGCGAAGGTAGGACCCCATATACATAAAAAGACATAGAAAACAACATACCTCGAGTAACACAGGTTTCGAATAACTTATTTTCAGATTAAAAGAACTCAGACAACAAAAGAGACAGTAAATTACTAGTACTAAGAGAATGGGACTTACAGAAGGGAAGCAACGAACACCAAGGGACTTGGGCGGGGGTGTGATTTCGATGACTTTATAGGGATAATTACTGTGATGTTCTCTTCCTCTTTCTTTCCTTCTGCAAATCACCTCGAATACCTGACCCTGTCAGCAAAGTAAAAGCAAACCCAGAATCAGTTTTCCATTTGTTTCCTTTAAAAATCAAGAACAATGGAAATTAAATAAAAATAGAAAAGAAAATGAAAGAACAAGTTTCACCTTTTGGTATGTACCTAGATTGGATGCAGTCACCATTGCCATTTCCTTTGAATAGCAGTTCGTTTCTGGGATTTTCCCCTTCTTTCTCTTTGGGTTGAAATTGAAGCTTGAAGTTGAAAGAAATAAAAATAGATGAAAAAAAGAAGAAATTTGAAGATTATTTGCTTATTTTGTCTCCCTTTGTCTTCATTCAAGCTATGGTGTTAGGCCAGCAAGGACAGATGAGATATTTTGGGAAATTGTGTGGTCGCAAAATAAATAAAAAAAAAAGAAAAAAAATTGCTTGTCTTATTCCATTTTTTTCTCATTTTCCATTTTTACTTTAATTTTTAAAATTTAAAATTATATCTATATTATTAGTAGTTCTTTAAATAAAAAATCACATACATAAATATATATATATGTGTATATTCATATATTTATAAAGAAATTTCTTATGAAGATTATTAAGTAGAGTAATTAATAATTAAGCGTATATTTTTTTGAAATACTAGATTAATGCACACTCATTATGTGAATGAGATAATAAAATAATTTATTATAAAAAAGTTGGAAAAAAAATAAAAAATTAGAGTTTACTTAAATATAAAGCATAAAAATGAGAAAAATAGGCATATGCATTATAATAAATTAAAAATATTTAAATGCACTTATTTTTAAGTAAAACTAAAAGATTAAAACACCCTAACAATACATATACTTTATTTTTTTCATGTAGTTTTAAGGTATTTTTTTTTATTGAATTGGTGTCACTTGGTTTGTAAAATCAAATTTAGTAAGAAATTTTATAATAATATAAAAGATTATTATTCAATACATGTAAGTAAAATTTTTAGATTTCACAAAAATGTCAAGATGACGATACATAATCTTTTAAAAAAATGCTAAAAAACTAAAAAAATAAAGAAAAAAGATAGTTAAAAAAGAAAAACTAAAAAAAATATTGAAAAAAATGAGCCACCAGACCAAAATATTAATTTATCTATTAAAAGTAAATACTATAACTTTGATAGGACTAGACCTGCTCAAGGGCCGGGCTACCCGCCCAAACCCGAAGGCCCGTTCAAAATTTGGTCGGGCTTGGACAAAAATATTATACGTATTTATCGGGTCTGGACAAAATTTTTGGGCCCGATCAAAAATGGGCCCGGGCCGGGGCTTGACTGTCTAAAGCCCGAGCCCGGCCCGGCCCGAACATATTATTAATTAAGTTTTTTTTAAATATATCTCTTAAGTATAATATAATTATATGTATATAAAATATTATTGATTAATAAACATGATTATATATATTTAATATGAAAATTAACATGAAAATTTTGACAAATCAAATTAAATTTTAAAGGGAATAAAAGAATAAAAAACAAATAAATAAAAAATAAAATACAAAAATAAATAAATAAAAAAAATACGGGCGAGTAGGGCCGGGCCTCGGGCTTATGTAATAAAATTAAAAACGAGCTTGGACTAAAATCCAGACCCGAATTAACGGGCAGGGCCGGGCTTGGACATAGCCAAAATATGTTGTTATAGACCTTCGGCCCGGCCCGCCCAATGAACAGGTCTAGATAGGACTTGGTATGAGTTAAGAGATTTTAACAAGTATGTATGTTAGCGTTAAATATGTACAAATATTAGAATTATCGTATTATAAATTCTATTAATATACAAAATGTGCTTTTTAGTTTTTGTTAAATACAAACAAATTTGCTTAAAATCTTTAATCCATAAAATTTTCACATTATGACATTTTGTCGTGTTTAAATTTTTTAAATCTTTTAAAAACTTTGATTTTTAACGTAAAATTTTATTATTAATTCAATTAAAATCAAAATATAAATACTTTTATTTTTAAACGTTTTGGGGTGTACCCTTTTTGGGCTAAGTTGGATTCTCTTGTTTTCTTGGGTTGAAAGTTTTGTGTATTTCTGCTATTTTTAACATGAATAGGCAGAAAAATGCTGAGTTAATTTGCACTGTTAATTTTTTTTTTAATAAAATTATGAAATTTTCGAACCAAAATGATAATATCTTACAAATTAAGTACAGTCTCCACAAATAATTCAATTTCCAATATAACACCTTTCAATTATAGAACATCACTTGGCAATTGGCATATGCCATAGCCCATTAGGATGAGTACACATTGTGCACGAAGCCAAACTAAACAACACAACAGGGTTAAAACACTTGTCAAAGCTGCCTTCAAAACACCACACCTGTTGCACTTCATGCATGGCACCAGAATTAACAAAACCACAACATTTATGTACAAAAAAGCCCAAGAAGTCTATGAAACCTAGCATTGGTATTGAATATGTCAGCCATGGACAGGTGCAAAAACAAATAAACCGCTAAGCAACCCTGGAAGTTTACACAGGGGCAAGCCGGCAAGGCAAGACTGTGAAGAAAGTTAAAGGTGTAGTGGATGAGCCACCTGCAGCTGGGTTTTATGATGATGGTGGAAAGTAGAGGCGGATGGTAAGCCTCCCTTGAGGGGGCTTGGCCCCCCAAACTTCTGAAAAATAAAATTTATATATAATATAATTGTAAATTAATAAATACATTATTTATAATAAATAGTTTTAGCCCCTCCAAACATTTGAATATTTTTTTATACAAGGTTTATATGTCATTTTATCTTTTTTATATACTTGTAAGTATATGCTGGATACTATTTAAATTATTTTTATTTAATAAAAATTAGAATAATTAAATTTTTGTTTTTTTATAGCATAATATTATATTCACTTGTCTTGATTACCTATGAAGAATTATTCTTTAAAAAATCTTACAATTTTTTTCAATACCAAAATTAGATTGGGATCACTTTGTAAATGTAAGAAAAACATATTCAATTTTATAATTTTAAAGATATATTATATATTTTTTGTTTGATATAATTTAGTTTATTTATATATATTTAATTTTAAATTTTCGAAGGAAATGATCAAGAAAGTTTACCCATATATAATTCACTTATTACATAGTTCAGATTCAATTTTTGAAAATTTTAAAAAAAATCATTCACAATTTTAGATGAAATTATAATCTATTTGTTGTATTTTGTTTCATTATACTTTTGTTTATAAATTTATAAGATTTATAATTTTACAAACTCGTTATTTTTTATAATTAGTATACATAACTAAAGTAAAATTGATGTAATTTAAAATTTTACTTGGCTTTAGAAGTGTAATTGAGTGGAGATGATTTAGTATCAAACTTGAGCTAGGTTTGACTCGAAAATTCAAGGGTTTTTTAAGCTCGAGTTCGGCTTGACAAAATACTTGTGCCGCTCAAGCTCGAACTGAACTCGATAGGCTCACTTTGTTAATTTTTAATTATATATAATAAGAGTAAAATACTAAATTAATAATAAAATATTAAAAATATATATTAAAAAAAGTTCAATTAGACTCACGAGTCGTTCGATTCGAGTATTAAAATATTTGAATTTAACTCAACTAGTTTCTCAAGCAACTCAATCTTAAGTTTAGCTCAAAATAAATGAGCCAAATTCGAGTAATTATCGAGTCAAGCCACTCAGATCGAACTTAAATAGCTCACAAATGGCATGACTGGTTTATACTTGGCCCCCTCAAATTCGAATGTCAAGATCCGCCACTGGTGGAAAGAAGGAACAATGTTTGCGTCTGGGGGGAAGAAATGGGAAGAATACAGTGAAGGCAAGTGAGGGAGTGAAAGGCCTGCCTCACCAGCAAGTTCCTCAGCCAGGAGATTTCTCTAGTGAAGCCATTGAGAATCTATAATGTATAAGACAAGCCACATATCATAGTTTCATGATTTCATCTGTTTTCTTGTAGAACTTGTTTGGCTTTTTATCTTTTTCTTTTGTTCAATCTCTGTTTTTTTTAATCTTAAGTATCCTCGTTTATTTTATCGACTGAAATCATATTCAAACTTTAATTCGAACCGAGAGTGATAATCGATAAAACTTTCTTAAAAATGGTTTTCTTTTGACAGAGGGAAAAAATCCATGGAAGTTTGCATACCTTTGGATTAGCTTTCTTTTTCTCTTTTTGGCTGCAACTTTGGATCAGTACTGGCTAAACATGGATTGATCATACACTAAATTGAAGTAATATATCCAAAACCTCTTGTATTAATCTTAAACTTGCAAAATTCTCATTCTTTAGAGATAAAGAAGTTAATCATTTGAATCATTACTCGTTGTCACAATTACGACAAAAATATAATTATTTGTTACAAATATAAAAATATTTAAGGTTTTTGTCCGTTAATCAATTTTTTTAGTTGTTAATTATTATTTTTCTTTCAATTCAAAGAAGATGGTTAAAGAATGGAGAACTAATAAAAATACTGTTAAAAAAAACCGTTAGATCAAAATATTGATTTATCTATCAAAAGTTTATAATAATTTAAAGCAGTTGTGCAGGCTACATCAACATATGCTATGAGCTGTTTTTTGTTACCCAAGGAACTGTGTGTAGATATTGACAGAATGGTTTCTCGGTTTTGGTGGCAACGCAATCACTCCCATAGGGGAATTCACTGGCTCAGGTGGACTGAAATGTGTCGGGGAAAAAAAGAGGGTGGCTTGGGCTTCAGAAATACCTGGAATTTCAATCTTTCCATGCTGGCAAAACAAGGATGGCGTCTCTTATCAGATTCTTCGACCTTGGTGTCTGCTGTTCTCAAAACCAAGTATTTTCCCAATGACTCTTTTCTTGATGCTCGAGTTCCCAATAATTGTTCATATATATGGCGTAGCCTCGATGCTGCAAGAGTGGTTTTGCAAAAGGGGTTTTACTGGAGAGTGGGGACAGGGCGATCGATCAAGGTATGGACTAACCCATGGTTGCCTTTCACATCTGATGGACTGCCCACAACTATTCCTCCCATAAGGGATATTGCAGTTACAGTAGACTCTCTCCTTTGCTCTAATGGATTGGACTGGAACTCCTCGGTGATACGCTCCATCTTCAATCAAGATGAGGCTACACGCATTTTATCTTTACCAAGGCCTTCTGTGGTTACCGAAGATACTCCATCATGGAAGTTTACTGCTGATGGCATCTACACCGTTAAGAGTGGGTATAAATCTTTGCATGAGGCAGACCAACACATAGTTCACGATGGTCAGACGGCATTGGCTTGGCAGAAGATCTGGCATATTTAGGTGCCACCAAAGATCAAAATCTTTCTTTGGAGGGCATACAAGCAAATGTTACCTACCATGGATAGCCTCAATAAACGTCATGTTCTAGTGGATCCAATATGCAGGCGTTGTGGAATGGCTGCTGAAACTATTTTACATGCCCTTTGCGATTGTCCATATGCTGCTGATATTTGGCAGTGCTTTCATGCTGATCATATCCTACTGTCATCCACAGTACATGATTGGCTGCTGGAGAGTATCTTACAGTTGGATGGAGAGAAATTGCAACTTTTTGCATTGATTGTTTGGACGATCTGGTTTGAAAGGAATGCTTATGTACATGGATCTGACACTCGCACAACACAGCAAGCGGCCTCATTTATTCGTCATTATCTGGAGGAAATAAAAACACAATTAACTGACCAGCTTGCCAATAGAAGCAACTGTGTTCGGCAACATTGGAAAGCACCAAAACCTGGTTTCTACAAGATTAATTTCGATGCGTCTACAGATGCAAATGCTGGTCAAGGTGGAGTTGGTGTTATTATTCGAGACTGTGATGCTAACGTGATTGGTGCAGCAGCAGTGCCAATTCTAGGGCACTCAGATGTTGATATTCTGGAAGCCATGGTTGCACGTAAAGCTGCTCAGTTTGCTCTGGATCTGGGTTTGAGTCAAGTTGTTCTGGAGGGTGACTCTCTACGCACCATGCAAAGACTCCAATCTACAAGCAAGGACTTTTCCTACATTGGTTTGATGACTAGCTCTATTCATGCCATATGTGCATGGTTTCGCCAATGTACTTTTACCTTTATTAGTAGAACAGGCAATGAGGTCGCTAATCTTTTAGCCAATTATGCTCTTTCCTGTACTGAGGCTAGGTTCTAGGTAGAAGAATACCCCAGTTTACTAAATAATTGCTTAGCCTCTGATGTACTTACTATGAATGTATAAATAAAGGCTCATCCATTTCAAAAAAAATGTTATCTTTTTTAATTTAGAAAATTTAAAATGTTAAATTCTTAGGGGTCGTTTGAGATTATTTCCTGTTTTCTGTTTTGTTTTATTTTGTTTTCAAATTCTGAAAACAGAAAACATGTTTGGTTAATACTGTTATGTTTTAAAAAGAAATATTTAATCTGAATCAAGTATCGTATGTCACCCCTTCCCGAGAATATGAAAATATGACATTAGGTATATAATATATTAAGTATATAATTGTATATAATATTAAATAATAATATTTTAACTATTTAATACTAATATTAAATATTTTCGTTATATATAACGATTTAATCTCATTTATATATTATTTATGTTATTAATATATTATTACATAGATTTATTATTCCATTTAGATATATTTATATTACATTATATATATATTTCAATTTATATATATTTAATTTATATATATTTAAATAATAAAGATAATAAATAAATAATAAATAAATAATAATAAAATAAACAAACCAAATCCTATTTATTCCTATTTATTATATTAATTCTATAATTTGAATTTGATCCGATCAAAATAGGATTTTAGAAATATATTATTTTTAATATAATAATATTATTTAATGTTAGGTATTCATTTATTTAATAATATTAAATTATTTAATAGTAGGAGTGATATATTTTAAATTTAATTGAAAGAATATAATATTAAATAATAATATTGTTTAGTAAAATAATAATTAATTATATTAGATAATAATACTTAGCAATAATATTATTTATTAACATATCAAAATTATAATAAATGAAATTATTTAAAATATAATATATTAAATTAATAATTATATAAATTTAAATTAAATAATATTATAATATTATATTTCAATATAATTTATATTTAATTGCTTTTTACATTTTCAACTTTTCTATATTAAAATAAATATATTAATTTTAAAATATTTATTTTATAATTAAATAATATTTTATATTAAAATGTAATATTATTTTATTTTAAAAAATTAATTAAGTTTATTTTATATTTTTATTATGAAATATATTAATATTATATTAATATATAAACTCTGTTCACTTACTTGTGAACAGTACTAGAAATAAAAGCATGTTTCCGAAAACAATAAAAACATGAAATTCTTGTTTCCAACAATTTTGAAAATTCTTGTTTTCGTTTTTATTTTCTGAAAACAGAAACATACTGTCAAAAATGTTTTCTATTATTGTCTCCAAAAAAACTGAAAACAAAAATAATGTCAAATGATCCCTTAATTTTAATGATAAAAATTCAGTACTTTAATTGTAGAAGAAAAAAATGAAAACTAAATGGGCCAGATAATTTAGCAAAAACAAAAACTAAACGGGCCGGATAGCATCAAGAAAATCGGCCCAACAACCTCCACAGTCACTCTCTTCCGATACTATCCGATCCATTTCTCCTCGAACTTGGAAGCTCGAAGATTTCCATTTCTTCCATTGATCGCCTCTTGTAAGCTCCGGTTTCCTCCTTTAATCTCTTCACACAGAGAAGATTGCTAGTGTAATATCTCAAATTCAACATCTAATCTTTCACCGCCGAACCAACGATGGCCGAAACCAAAGAGAAAAGCGAGAACGACGGAAAAGCGAAGCCCAGAGTAAGGCCAATCGTTTGCCTCGGAATCTTCCTCATCTCTCAAAGCTTCCTCGTAAGGTAAGCTATTTTTCATTTTATATAATTCGTTTTTTTTTAAATTCAATTATTAATGCTTTGTCCTTTTGAATCTTTTCATGTTTATTTCAGTGTCGTTTGCTGCACTGCTGGTTTTTTGGCTCTGTTTATTTCAAAACACTTACATTTCTGAAAATGCCCTCATGCCAGGTTCCCCTCTATTTCGCTTGCATGGAATCCGTTGAAGTAGCTATTTTAGCTGCAATGAAGTTAAGTTGGATGAAATTTACGGTTTAGTTGGGTGCAAAATGATAAAATAGAATGTTGGCTTCATCCATGGAAAGAAAAAAGCCGATTTAAATGTAGCTTTTATATCAATTTTATTATGTATGTCATTTAATTTTCAAGCATTGGATTCCTTAATGGATGTAGTAATAGTGTTTTATGTTGTCCGATTCGTGTTCTTTACGTTGAATGTGTGGCTTTGTTATTTATTTATGCAGGCTCTGCGAGTCCCATGCTTTCTAATCGGCATGTCTCGGATGGAAATAGATTGGTGAAGGATCTAACTAATTCAAACTTGAAATCTTCGGAAACAGGAATGTATGTGTTGATTCGGTGTTTATGCCTTTTAAAATCTTGGTTGCGTATTTTTATTCTACGCACAAAGAGTATTAGTATTATACTGTGTTGCATTTACCGAGAATGCTTGAAAATTTTATGTTTATGAGCAAGTTATAGTTGTCATGTCTGTTCTTGTATCATCTATGATGTAATTCCCTTACCCGAGTTCTTCTTTATTGCTGAATCATGTCTTATTTAGAGGTTAAGCTAAACTGACAGATATAAACCTGCCCATAGACATATGAAATCTTCTGAAAATTCTTTTAGGGCAGTAAATGATCTTACCTGAGTTTAATAAAGGCTGCTTGAATCTGAACTTGCTTATATATTTGATCTAAAATAAATTAGAACTTGCCCTTTTTTTGTTTGTTTTGAGAATCTTTTTCACGCGATGTACTAAATACGCAATTTGTCTCTTGTAGTATTAGACCCTTGATACTCTGTTTTCTGCACACGGAGATTAGTTGCTGTTTCTTTATGTTTTCTCTTCACATCTTGATGTTCACTATTTTTGGATTGTGAGATTGAAGTTATCCTCTACTTGACTTAACAATACTAGTAAACAAATAGGTAAAAGAAATGTGATCTAATTTTGTTTATCTGTTTGTATTGCCATTTCAGAGAAAGTCAAAGAATCATAGGACAGTACATGTCAGATTTGGGTGCTGAAGTTAGTTTTCACAAATTCCACCCTCAGTTTAATCAGTTTCATCCACTGCACTTTTTCTCTAGTCCTGGTATAACCCTAGAGAACTACAGTTGTTCAATGTTCATCATATGGTATCAACACTGTTGGGATCATAAGATCTCCTCTCCTCATGGCGATGGGAAGGAGGCTATTGTCTTGGTAACACCATTCAACGCCCTAAAGAGTGGTTTTGGTGAGGCTTTATCTGTGGGCATTGCATACTCAGTATTTTCCTTGCTCACTCAAGTTACTGGGCTATCCAAGGATATTATATGGCTTGTTGCTGATTCACGATATGGAGAATATGCTGCTGTTGCTGCTTGGTTGAGAGATTATCAGACGCCTAAATTTAGCAGCCTGAGTACTTTAAATGCTGAGATGTGTCCAGATAATAATAATTATGATGAGTTGAAAGTTAACTCTATTGCTGGAACTAAATTCTCTACTAGTTTTAGACGTGCTGGGATTATGGCTGCTGCTCTGTTCCTGAATCCTGAAGGTCGGAGAACAAACTGAACAATTTGAAGACACTATTAGCATTTATGCTGAGGCATCTAATGGACAGATGCCAAACTTGGACCTCATCAATTTAAATTATTTGGCAGTGCACAGGCAAGGTTTGCGTGTAAAGGTGGAGAAATTATGGTCCATACTTATCTCCAGTTGGCTCAAAAGTTTGGGTGAAATCTTAGAAATCTCTAGGAAAAGTAGCTAAAGGCTTAAATCCTGAATGGAAATTTGACATCCCTGCAGCTGAATATGTTGAAGGCACTGCTACGCTTGCAAGTTCATTATATAATCAGGTAAAAATACTATTGTTATTTGGTTATCTCTGTTTTTATCCGTTGTTTCGCTTCTTTTTGGTTCATATTTATCACAAATCTACTACTTCCAATAGTATCAAATGGATGAAGAAAAAATTTAAGGAGTTGCACGTTAGTGCTTCTCTCTGTTCATTGAGCAGATGTTTACTTTCTCTCACTCCCTATTACTTTTGTTTTGTTAGGCTCTAGGTATACCAACAGGCCCGCATGGTGCTTTTCGTGACTACCAAGTTGATGCAATCACATTGGAGATTTTACCTAAATTTTCATTGGATATATTCAGGCACAATGACATTCTTCTAAGAGGCGGCTGGTAAGTGTCTTTCCCATTGCTTTCCATGTCCATTTATTATTGTAGTTCTTATCAATAAGTAGCTTTCAACAGGTTATCTTGAAAACTTTTAACTCCAGGCTATGTGAATGATTGTGTTAAGAAGTTCTATAGACAGGTCTTTGCCTCTATATAGGTTTTACGATTTGTAGATCATCGTATATAACTTTGTTATTGTCACTTTTGTTTTTCTGAAGGATTTCATGTTGCTTGGTGCAGGTTGATTGAAGTAGTTATACGATCTGTAAATAACCTCCTTAAGAAGTTGCACCATCATTTTTCTTATACCTTTTAACATCGCCTAGTAAGTTTGTGTCAGTAGGAGTTTACATGATTGCATTTGCACTTCTCATGGCACCACTTCCAGTGGTTGTGGCTTCCCTCTATGTTGTTGCAAGTGGTTTGGGCAACTGTTCAATAAGTGATAAATCAACTCCATCCACAATCACTGATACTGATGACTGTGGTATCGCTATCAGATCCTGGAGGTGGCTTTGTTCAGCAAAATTAGTTTTTATTGTTCACTTGAGGGGTGCTATTGTTTCATTACTTCCATATTTCATCTGCCAAATACCTGATTGCAGCCCAACAATCAGCTTCATGATCTGGGTTTTGCTTTCAGTGCTCAGCCTTCTAACCCTGTACTTAGTTCTGGCTTCTCCTCTATCTTGTGCTAAAGCATCTCAAGAAAAAGAATGGGCTTTTGTTAATCAGTGACTATCTTGTCAGTGTTCATTGGTTTGGGGCTCATGTTAGTCATTAATTTTGCTACTGCAGAAATTGGTGCTTTATTGATTGTCCCAATGTGCTTGCTGGCTCGACCTTTAAAGCTTGATGTCAGAGCTGGTACTTTGAGAAGTTTTTCCAGCATGATCTGCAATCTGGTTTTAGGGCTTATCGGTTTTCCAACAGCTTCTTTTTTTTCTGTTGAAAGGGATGCTTGATGGTTTTGGAAGTGTCAATGTTGGTGACTTCTGGATGTGGATTGAGTCTCTTTGGGCATGGAACAGTGCTACATATCTCTTCATTGGTATGGTACACTTGCCGTTCTGGGTATTATGTGTTCAAATTTTGCTTCATGCTTGTTGACATGTGTTAATGACTTAATTCTGTTTGGACCTGCAAATTGAAGATGAGAGCATTTTTGGTTCAATGTTTGCCTTCTTACCTATTTGCAAACTTTTAATGAGAATGGACTTGACCTGGAGAGCACATCTCATTGTTGCCTCTCAACAATGTTCTGAAACTTGGATGTTATGGGTCTGATTTTGTAATTGGCTGGTTGTCTGGTAGGATTGCAATGAGATTTGACATAATTGTTATTGGTCCTTTAAGACACAGATGATTGATCAGCTCTTTATGATTATTTATGTGCTGAATTGACTCAAACTTCCTCTCACAGCTAGAGTCTGGGCTTTCAAATAAGCTCAAGTGACCATCTATGTGTAGGTCAACTTGGGTTTCAAAGGACGAAGCCTCTCTATATATAGATTCCCCTTATTTAGGTGTATACTCTTCCACACAAATGAATCATTACATGCATGTAAATTATAGAACCACTTGTTGAAATTTCTATGAAAAAATAGGTCATGAATGAGAAAATTAGGCAAGATTTTATTGTATAACATAATTTCTTTGGATTGAAGAGATCATCTGTTGCTTTGCCTATTTCCAATGTTGTACCATTTAGAAAGGGTGATTGCTTTGCAATGCTGTTGAAAGTAAGTTTAAGTAGAAGAAAGAAACTGCTAATGACTAGATGCCTGGCTGACCAATAGCTCCAAACTGAATATTTTGGTTTTATTAACCAACTTTTTCTAGCTGAAGTGATTTATTTGTCATGGATGAGCAAAGAATATGCCAGATATCTAAGGACCACATTCTACAGCCCCACTCGGAAAGGTGAGAAACCTGTGATTCTCCTAAAGTGATTCTCATAAAGATTGCAAATTGATGTCTCTTAATTCTGTTTTGCTATTGGTGTTTTAGTCATAGGCTTATAAATGTTCTCATTTGGGATCCATTTTTGATTGCTTTGTTTGTTGTGTTTGGATGATTGATGCATGTGCTCGATCCTTCCATATACACACATACACACAAACACAAGTTTAAGTGGTTTTGTTATATGATTAAACTGCAGATATTGTGTTATTTTAGACAGGTTATTGACTGTTAAGGTTTAATAATCATTAAGAATTTAGACAAGAATTGGAGGAGAGAATAAAAGGAAGGAACCCGGCTGAGGTCACCTCAGCCAATGCTACCAAAAGCTATTTAACAAGAAATTCCATCCCTTTCTAGGAAACTCCAAGAATACATCAAAGCACCTAGCTTTTTTGGAGAAAGTTGAAAGGTTAAATTAGAAATTAAAGTTGGAAGTGGAAAAAGACAGATGACCCTGCTATGGTTACCTAATTTAGATTTTTCTTTTCGAGCTTGCAACTTTATATAGGAATCCAACAAAGCAATAAATTGCATGACAAGATGTTCCAAACTATTCTAGTTCCAGAAATTTTGGTAAATATTTAGAATATAAGAGGAGAAAAATGGGTTGTCCTTGGTAAGATAAGATAATAATAATAATAATAAAAAGGATAAATTGTGGCCTAAGATTTAGGACTGTGCAACTATGTAAAATAAAAAAATTATTGTCATATTTTATGTTAATATGTCAATTATAAAATAAAATTTTAATTTGTTTAATTTTTGCATTTATTGCCATGTCATCACGATTCTGTTTGAAATTCAATCATTCAAGTAATTTTTGCATTAACAATGAAAACTTGATCTAATAATTGTTGTTTCTGTTCAAAAGAGATTAAATTCAGTGTTTGAATTTTTTTTCTCCCTTCTACCTCCTTATCAACTAAAAAATATTAATTTTTATATTTTTTTAATGTCATGATTTTGTGCTTGAAATTATCAGCCTGAATGATATAATTAATGAAAGCATTAAAAAAAATATTTAAAACTTCAAGTCCCAAGTGAAATAATTTAAAACTTATTGATTAAGATATAGTTTGGATCTTTATCGAAAGAGTAATGTACACGTTTTCTTTTTCACTACATTAATCTAATCGTTACATTTAAATACATTTTTTTGTTACAAAAAAAACATTAAATAATTGGAGATGTGGGTGCTTAGAGTCGAATCAAAGATATTATAATGTGTCATAACTTATTTTTAATCATTATGTCAATAGATTGTTAGTTACATTTAAATACATTACTATTACATCTTAATCATTATTTTAATCTTATTGAAATCAATCTCATGATTTATCTAAATTAATCTTAAAAAAATATTAACAACTTCAAATGAAATTAACTCATAAATAAGAAAAAAAAAACTTATCTTGCATTCAAAATGATACCAAATAAAACAGAATTTTTTCGAGAAACTAAAAAACAAAAAACAGGGAATGTAATTGTGGTTAGAATAGATAAGCGTTGATTTAAAAAAATCAACTGTAAAGAAAAAAAAAGAATGCCAATTTCAATTTTGCTTCCTTTTCGGATAAACATGTTTGTGCTTCCGATGATGTGGGAGAAAAGACAAAAAAAAGTGGCTGGACGTAGAGGCCAATATCAAGCTCAAACGCGCTTGGTAATAGCTTGGGAGTTGGGGAGGAAAAGTTCCTGTTTCTACGGCGAAGCTGTCCCAACTCCAAGAAGAACATGTCTTTCACGCGCTTCAATCTGCCCGTACCCAAGTTTTCAACTCCCTCTATAATCCAACTCAACCCAATTGTCTAATCATCAAAATTCAACCTTTGAAACACAGCCAGAAAAACAGCTGTGGACAGCAAAAAATAAAACCAAACAAAGAACCGAAAGTCTCACAAAACTTAAAAACTTCTTGGTAGCTGTCAGAAGAAGAACAGAGCCAAAAGAAAACCCAGCAAAAGGCTCTGAGTTTGAAGAATTTGCAGAGAGATTATGGATAACATGTTATGTGATGAACTACTACAAGAAATATTCAGAAGACTGCCATCGACTCCATCATCTTCTTTATCAGTTTCTCTGGTTTCCAAGCGTTGGCTTAACGTTTACAGAAGCTCAAAAACTTCTCTTTCTCTGAGGTTTCTTCCACACGATTCTGTGATTGTTTCTTTGTCTTCTCTTCTTTCTTGTTACCCTTCTCTTTCTTCTCTTTCTCTTGTTTTATCTGATGCTACCACCAACATCAATTCAAGCACTGCCTTTTTTGATCACCTGCTTCTCATAGTTTCTTCTTCTTGTTCTAAACTGCATCATCTCAGGTTCTTAGATGGTCCAGTTTCTGTTTCTTCTTTATTGTCACTATCAAAAGCTTGTTCCCACCTTACTTCTATTACCGTTTCTTTATCTAGGCCTCTTTTCTCGACTGGGTTGTTTCATTTTCTTGCTTGAAGGAGTTATGTCTATATGTATGCTCAATTGATCGTGCTGATGATGAAGTTGGGCGACTTGGGGTTTGTTTAGATGAGGAATTGAATGCAAAATTCGGTTTAGAAACTCTCTGTTTGTCAGGAATTGAGACAGGTGATAAGGGTGTTGCTTGGCTATGGAGGAACTGTAAAAGGCTTAAGAAATTGCAGCTAAAAGCTGCGAGAGTGTTGGTGATGGAGATTCTTTTTCATCGTTTATCTTGTGTGTGGAAGGACTTCAAGAAGTAGAGTTGAGGAAATGTAGGAGTATTGTTGACGGGGTGTTATTAATATTGGCAGAGAACTGTGCTTCATTGAATTCTCTGTTGGTTTATGATGGAGGTAGCAGAGAGGGTTTGCTGGATTTCATTAACACTTGCAGGTGTAATTTGCGGAAACTTGACCTTAGGTTACCGCTAGACCTCAATAATGATCACCTCTCAGCTGTTGCTATGAATTTAAGAGGTCTCTCAACTCTTAGGCTTCAAAGTTGCTGTCTTGTTACCGGTGAAGGTCTAAAGATTCTTGGGACTGCCTTGCATTCTAGCCTTGAAGAATTGGCGTTGATAAATTGTGATGTCGTTGAAAGAGAGCCAGGGTTGCTACCCACACTCGGGCAAAATTTGAGGATGTTGAGGAAATTGGACTTTTCTTACAACGAGATGTTGCTTGATAAGGAGTTCATTTCTATGCTAGTTTCTTGCACTAATCTGACTGAATTGAAGCTCAGAGGGTGCAGAAGGCTAACTAGTATGACCTTGGTTTCTATATGTAAGACCTGCAAGCACTTGCAGAGTGTTGATATTATGAATTGTCCGGGGATTGAAGCTTGGGCTGTCGAGTTCTTTGTCTTGAATTGTCCGCAGATAAGACAGATGCAGGTTGAGGAGAGCAAGGTTTCAGACATTACAAGGACATGGGCATTGCAAAAAGTTGTAGAGGTAACTTCTGGTTGATGAATTGATGATTGAAGTACATACGTAAGTTATTGAAGTTCCAACAAAAACTGCTATATACCTCAAAGAACTTGCTTGTTTGCTGTAAATATTTCATTTCTTCATGATCTGGAGTAGAAGAGCTGCTTTGCTCTCTAAATAATCTTGTCCCTATAAATGTTTCTTATTGTAATAAGATAACTAGAATTAAATTGGAATGTTCTTTTGGAATATTGGAACTGCAAAAATTCTACTTAATCAAATAAATTAGTGATCGAGAGGAACTTTGGTGGAACGGTAAAGGTTATTTTTTTATGACCTGAAGGTCACGGGTTAAAGCAGAAATAATCTCTCTGTTAATGTGCAGAGGGAAGGCTGTATACAATGATCCTTCTTGAACCCCAAAATGTGAGAGGTTTTTTTTTTTTTTTTCAATTGAAAGCAGCCAATTAGCCTCCCCTGATCTCTGGTTGGTCACTGATAGAATATTCTTATGGTTATCTGTAAGCAAATGAGCTTTGTGATACAGTAAATAAGTCTCCTTCGCCTGGAAACTGAAATTATCTTCTTGAATTGCTTTTATGTCTTATTCATGGGGGGATATAAGGGCAAATTCAGTAGTTTATATGTTTACATCTGGAAATGGTCATATCATAGATTAGAAAGAAGGAAGATGTTTTTGTTGAAATGATAGCTTGGAAGTGTAAGCAATAATTTGTAATAAGTGGAGAGATTTGGTGATGGAAAATTAGTTTTCCTGGAACACTTCATTAGGAATATCTTGAATTTGTTGCTAAACCTATTTTACTTAGATGTGGTAAAGAGTGTGCTGCAATATCTTGACTTTATTGTAAATTACACTGCAAAGATAAGGATGTTTTTTTCAGCTTCAATGAGTAGAATATTTCCTGGAAGCCAAGGCAGATTGTCCTCAGATTTGTTTTTTTTGCAGTGTTTCATCATCATCATCATCATCAAAGTCTTTATCTAATAAATTTGAGTAGGTAGATTACATGAAGCAATATATAAACTCCAGTTATCTATGTGAATTTTCTCCTTCACTTACTCCTATCCAAAGCAAAGTATTCTTCCAATTCTAGCATTGTCATGTCTTCCTGAATGACTTCTTTCCAGGTCTATTTTGATCTTTTCTATTCTTGACCTCTTTTTACCATTCATAACATTCACTCTCCTAATTGGAGCATTTACAGAATTACGTCGTATATGTCAAAACAACGTAAATGATTTTCACTCGTATTATCTCCTATAATATTACTTTAACCTTTTTACAAATATTTTTATTTTTTATTCTACATTTTCTCATATATATCTATACATCCACCGCGGAGTGTTTCAGGGAAAAATAATGTAAAAAGTAAGGATTCTGATGAAACTTTAGCCGTCATTTTAAATCCCTGTATTTGACTAGTTGCATTCCTGACATGTTTTTCTTTCCTTTGTGTGGCTTTCAATGAATCCTTACTTTTGGGTGAATGGTAGGTTGGCCATTAAGTTTTTCCCTTCAGCTTCAACTGTTCTTTATAACTGGATTGTCTTTAATTTCAAACATGCTAGTTAATGTTGTAGATAAATGTCTTCATCAAACATGAAGGAAACGTCTTGGTTGCTTGCCATCTTTTCTGCTCATTCTTCCTTGTGATTGACTTCCATCTACATTTTTGTCCTCATTAAGCCTAAAAAAGATTGGGTTCAGGCTTGGGATTGATTGACCAAGGCTTAACACCAAGCCCAACTAGATTTTATGCCTTTCAACTTCTTAGGCTTATAGCCGAAGTCAGTAGGTCGATTAACCTAAAGTAAACTTGACAATTTTAAACATAATTTGATGACATTATATGAAAACAATACGAAAAAATAACATGATGATGACAAAAATTAAGTTGATGTTTGGAATTGTTTTTGTTTTCAATTTTTTTGAAGATAGAAGTAAAAATGTGTTTGTTAAGTGTGTTTTTGTTTTTAAAAATTGAAAATAAAACAAAAATTTTGGAAGTAGTTGAAAACACCAAAATGGTGTTTCCAAAATTTTGGAAACATTTTTTTTGCACTGTTTGACACTGTTGCCGCACGGATACTGTTCACATTTTTATATGTAAAAATGGTATAATTTTGCTACTAGTCTTACTCATACCCTTAACCTCTTATGTTTTAAAGCTTTATCCATTTTTTTCAATAAGCTTTCGCCAATAAAATTTTGCAACAAAAATATTATATCCAAATGTATTTTCAAATTTAATAAATTGAAAATAAAACAAAACAAAATTTTCAAAAACATAAAACACACAACAATACCAAACGACCTCTAAAATTTGCTGAAAATTGTATGAGTGGTAGAAGTTAAAAAAAATTGTTTAACGTGTCAATAAAAGTTTTACACAAATTTTGCATTTGACATGACAGAAATACAATTTAACAAGAAATTTTTGTGTTTTACAATATAGAAACACAATTTAAGATAAAATTTTTGTGTTTTATATTATACAAATATAACGATACCAATTGTTAGGTCCAACCTAAACATCAGTGCATTAGTTGGTGCAACTCTTCGGGCCAAAAGTGGTTGGCACCTTAGTCCTGACAGATTGACAGTGGCTTAAACGTTCAGCCCAAAAAAGTGGACCCATCATGTACCTATCCAAGAGATAGAGGCTTCGACTCCTTAATTGAGACTGATTGATCAAGCCTTAACTCCAAGCCCAACTAGATCGTACGATTTCAACATTTTAGCCTGAGCGAGTTGAGCCATAGGAGCAGCTATTCAGCTGACGCATCTATAGCATCTATAACTATAACATAATATAAAAAGAATTCACTCAAGGATTGTGGCTCAGTTGGTAACATAAGTTGAATTTGTGAAAAGGGTTCTCGAGTTCGACTTCCACTAAACACATCTTTGGAGAGGGGTGAAGAGCCTTAATTGTGACTAAACTCCGAACAAGATTAATCTTAGACCGTTAAAACGAATGAGGATCCTGTGGTCTACACAAAAACAATATAAAAAGAATCCCAAAAAAAGTTAATATTGACATGTATCCATGAAACTACAATGTGATTGATAAACTTAAAATAATTATTAATTTCTGCCATGAACAAACTTCTTTAAGTTTTCGTGGATAATTCTTAAAATTATTAAATTATCCCCTGAAAATTAAGAGGTTTATATTTTTGTATTTTGATTTGAATTTTTTCTATTTTTTATTTTTTAAAATATTGTAAATCAAAAAATTATAATTTAAAATAATTTTAAAGACATTTGGCACTTTAGTAATTTTTCAATATTTCTCAAATTACCAAATTGTCTCTTAAAATTAAAAGGTTTTGAGAATATTAATCTTTTACTTTGGACCTTTTTAATATTATTTTTATTTTTTTTAAATATTTGATATTATAAATAATATAATTATAGACATTTAATTTTATCTAGAGTTCAATAAATATTTTTATCTAAAATAATAAAATTTGTTTTATATTTGAATCACATAAATTTTTAAAAAACTTGTCATCAAGACCTAAAGCTCACTTGAATTTTGGAATGTAAATTTTAATTAGACTATGAGTTTAAAGCTCAATTTTTTTTTATTTTTATTTGTAAATTGATTCAAACAATTAAAAAAAATATTAAAAAAAAGATAAAATTTAAAAAAAAAAAAAAACATAAAAAATAGAAATAGTAGGTGCCGTGCACGACACCAACTTCTGCTGCTTTCTCAGAGCTCTTCCCCCAAACCCACTTTCTCTTCACCCCAAAACTCACTCTCTCTTCTCCGGGTCACTTCTCCTTGATTCATTCCTCAAGACCCTTCCCTGTCAACTCTATAACAACAAACAAAATTCAGAGAGGAAGTGGTCGGCCAAAACCTCAATCACCCATCTTCACTACCCTAACCCCACGAGGCTCACCACATCGCCTACATCTTCACCAGCTCAAACCCTCACCACCGCAGCCACATTCTCTTCACTGCCTTTGAACCTAAACAGTACCCAAACATACCACCAAAGGCTACATCAAGCCCCAAAACCACCATTTCACCAAAATCCGGACAGCTTCATTTAACATACCCATCAGCCTTCCACCTTTAGGCCTCACCAAACCCCAGCGACCTTCATTCACTCGACATCCAAGCAAGCCCCGAGCCTCCATTACTCACCAACCCCAAGTGAGACACCCTCATTCGCACCAAACAAGCACTCGTGAACCCTTCAACCTGCCATTATCAGAAACCCCAAGGAAGATCCCATGCTGTTGCCCAAAAGCCTCACTGAAAAATCACCACCCTTCGACCCAAATCAAATACCCAAAACACCACCCAGAAACCGAAAGCTCCTAATCCCAGGTCTGAAACCCAAAACCAAAGAGTCAATGTTCTTTAGATCTGTCAAAAGAAAATAAACAAGAAACAGAATAAAAAAAGAGGAAACTTAGAACCACTTTGCGTCTTTGTAGGGAAAGAAAAATACAAAAGAGAGAAGCTTTATTTTTTTGGGTTGACGCTAGATCTGAAAAAGAAAGGTTTTTTTTTTAGAAATAGTTTAGAGAGAAAGAGAGAGGAGAAGGGAAGAAAATGTTGGAAGATAGTGTTGTTTCGAGATGAGGACGTGTGCGACGGTGTCGATAAGCTTGGCGGTGAATGGAAGTACTCAGGCTGAGAAATGAGAAAGAAGAGCGAGGAGGGGCTCGGTTTGTGCTGAAGAAGGTAAGAACAATGAAGCAAGTGGAATCTTTTATTTTTATTATTATATATTATGTTGTTTTGTCAATGTTGAGGGGCAGACTTCTTTATTTGCTTTACCAAATCTATTATATATGTGTGTAGAAATTTGCTTTTGTTGACAAGTTGTACGGGTAGTAATTCCTTTGTTACGTTAGTTCTTCTTTGCTATTGTTATTTGTTTTTTTTTTTTATAATTTGTTTTTGCTTTGATAATGGGTTAGTTGACTTATTCAAGTAGTCATTTTTTTAATTTGTGTGAACCGTGTGTACGTGTAATGTGCATTTATGTAAGAGAAGTTCTAAATGAACCCTAGTTTTTCTCCATCCATCCAATTTTTTTTTGTTTTCAAACAAAATTAGTGCAAGGAAAAACGGGTGTGTTTAGAATCATTCCTTGTGTAACTATAAAAGTAAAATGTGACTTTATTTATTTGTTTGTAATTTAACTTGCTTTGTTTATGCAATGTGCGTGTTGTGTGTACGTGTAATAGTTATTTGTTTGTTGTTTGTATGTGCAATTTGCAGTGTAACTTACTGTTAGTTTGTTCTTTGGCATTTTTTTTTAAAAATGGTTATTAATTATCACATTTTGGAAAATGATATGCACAAAGTAATTATTAAATTTGTCATTTCTACAAAATTAAAACTATAAAATTAATTTGTAAATTTTCTTTGTCCTAAAAAATAATAATAAAGCTTAAATTTAAATAAACACATTTTCGATGATGGGATGTTACAGAAATCACAAGTAGTGATTCCTAATTGATCCATAACTGATTTTTAGGTGAGAAGAGTCTATTAAATATTACTAGCGTATTGGAGTATTTAGTATGATTCTTCAATAATTTAAATTTTTGTTAAAAATTAAAATGAATAGGTTTTTTTAATTTAATAGTGAAGTTTAAATTTATGTAAATTTTTTTGATGATGGGATGTTACGAAAGTTACAAGTAGTGATTTCTAATTGATCCCTAGGTGAGAAGAGTCTACTAAATATTATCAGTGTATTGGATTATTTATTGCGATTTTTCAATAATTAAATTTTTTTTGTTTTTTGTTAAAAATAAAAATAAATAAGTTTTTAAAAGAAAAAAGAAAATTAATAATAAAGTTTAAATTTAATTAATGTGAAACTTGATGATGGATGTTATGAAATTCATAAGTAATGATTTCTTAACTGATCCATAGGTGAAAGAGTCGCTAAATATTACTAGAGTATTGGAATGCTTAGTGTGATTCTTCAATAATGTTGATTTTTATTTGAAATAAATAAATAAAATTTTATAAAAAAATTATTATAAAAAAATACATGTGCATAATTCATTATCTGTTTGCATCATAGCATTCATGATAATTTTCGAAACAAGTATGAATCTTTTGACAATGAGATTCTATAAAAATCGTAAGTAGCAATTCTTAAAAAATCTCTATGTAAGAATTTTATTTCAAATGCTACCAAAAGTATTGGAGTATTTGATTTAATTTTTCAATACAAGAAAGTTCCTTTTTAATTTTTAAAGAAAAAAACTAAAATTTACTCTTTTTAAAATATAGCACTAAAAATGATATTGAAAAAAAGAACAAAAAAATGGATTATGGTAAAATAGGAATTAATTTTAAGACCAGTTTATTAAAACAAAAAAGATAACATATGATTAAGATATCATTTTTTAACGGGTGATGTGGAGGGGCTAATCTTTCTTCATGCTTAATCGTACCCTTGAATTTAACTTTGTTTTCGTAGGCATAAATTGTCTTTTTAATAAAATTTAATTAATTTTGAGATTTTGTTTAAAAAATAAGTATTTTTAGGCGGTTAATCACACCAAACAAAAAAGATTAGTGGCGATTTTTTATTTTTAATGTTTTTAAAATCGTCGAGTGGTCGACTTTGTACAAAATCGTTATGATAATAATTTATTATGATTTTTAACAAAAATATACTAAACATGAATCAGGTTAGAATTCTTTACTTGACATGCGATTCCTTTTTTTTATGCTCATAAAAATTATCAATTGCCATTTAAGAAGTAAAAGATTTCGAAGATATTTTTGTTTTTTGATTTGGACCTTTTAATTTTTTATTTTTAATTTGTTTTCAAATATCTATAACTTTTTCTTTTTTTGGTGGTATTTAAATTTAATTATTTTATTCATTTTTATTTTTTAATTTCTTATTATTTTTGTTTTTGCATGAAACGAGTGATTGATGACGACAATGTTTATCCTTTTTCTTTACATGTTTTTCAAAAGCTTTTATAAAACAAAAAAGGTTAGAGGAATGCAGGGCTGGTTACTTGCGTAGACATTCCGAAGCTTAAGTCAATTAAAGATTCTTGTGTATGGGAAATGTAAAAATCAGAAGTAAAAAATTAAAGAATAAAATAATATCTGTGGCTTATTTATAGGTGAATAATTTGTCAGTATTGTGTAGTAATTACTTGAGGGCAATTTAGTCTTTTTAGAAGAGTATGTTTCTCGTACGACATTAACACATCGAATTTGAGGTGACAGAGGTTTGTCACTAGGCGGGAGGCTACAAATGGATGCTCTATGAATAGGGCGGCAAGCTATTACGCAGTGGTTATTTGGAGGTCTGTCGCATGCAACAGGTCCTCTACCGCTTGCGAGAGGGGATCTCGTTGATGCCAAAAAGGTTGCTGGATTTGTTGATGATGGATCAACTCTTTCCATGGATCAACATGCAAAATAGAAGGTCTATCGGGGTTATTCTCGGTGGGACTTACTCTGATGTTTAAGTCAGTAAAGTGCTCAAGAGAATATCAAGACTAGAGAAGATGAATATGTGAAGTCGTATCTCGTTTCTCTTATCTTTGTGCCTTATATAAGTGGTCATAGTTGTAATAGATGTCATGGTCGGTTACGCTCTTAAATGAGTATTATGAACAGTTATGGGGCGTTATGGGCCATCGTATAATAAAGTGCTTAGTTATTAATGTTGGTCGGTTATGAATGTTCTCACATTAATGAGATCACATAAATGTCTCAAAGCTTACTAAGATGGTGAGCCTTTGCTATTCGGGCTTAGTAGAATGGGTATATTGGGTTCCACACAGTGATATTAACACCACTTGTCGGTAAAATTTTTCTTTTCTCACGTAACATGAGATGCCCAAAATTATATCAATGAATGCTTAATTTTTGCGTTTTGATGTTTTAATGTTGCATTTTTTATTGAAACTGAACAAGCAATGTTTTTTTTTCTGCTCATTATTATGGTTGTGTCCTGACCTATTTCACTGTCATTGGTGTGCAACTTTAATTAATCCTTAATATCTAAATACATACCATTTAGCAGACCCGAGAGGTGTTGTCAGTGACTCCTTTTTGTAAAGCAAAAAGTAGAAAACTTTTTTGAGCAAAAAAAATGCCAGATAGAAAGCCTTCTTAAGATTGTTTCAAAATTATTATTTATTATAATCACAGGGATTCAAGCTTGTTGCAGAAGATGTCAATCACACATTTTTTGCGACAAAATGATCTGGATGAAAATATTTCGACCATCACCGATGATACAGCTATATTTAAAAGCTGTTCTTCATTAGATAATTGAGGATATGAGAAAACAAGAAATTAGAGAAGTGATAAGGCTCGTTGACATTTATGTCAATGAAAACCATGTCATTTTTTGGCTTCGCCAAGAGTGTTTACGCCTAACTACAACTTCATGACGGTGTTCACAAATTTCAGGAACTTAATAAATAAAATTTGTATTTATGGAGTTTTCGACGATATAAATCATTTGCTGACATTCTTCTATGATTTACAAGTTTTCTGGGCAAATCAGAAGCTTATCTTAAATCATTATTGTTTTTGAACATCTTTTAAAATTAAAGATGTCATATGTTCTGTTCGGATTGCAATGAGATGGGGAAGGCGATCATGGTAGGCCGTAAGAAATGCTTGCCGTGGTTATGATAATTATTGGAAGAATCATCTAAAAAGGACGCTTAATGCAAATGCTTCTATACTATTTTTTTCCTGTTGTTCAAAATGTCTGTAGTTATGATATTAACTTTATTCTGAGAGACAACCTTGACGATGAAGGCATCAGATTGTTAGTGTTTTTTAAAAATTTTTTTGAGCATATATACAACAATCCGTAACAGAACAACTCAAACGATTGATCTAGGGAAATAAAGGCTGCAGATTTTATGAATCTCTTGTTTTTTCAATTTTTGAGCAGTTTGGTTTCAAATTTATTTCACTCTAGACGATTAGGAGCATGTTTTTAATTTTTTTTTTCAATAAATTAACTTAATGGAATTCGATTAACTATGTAATTGTCATTCGTTAGGAGGCATTTGTTAATATCACTGTGTGGAACCCAATATGTTCATTCTACTAAACCCAGTAGCAAATGTCCATCTTAGTAAGCTTTGAGACATGTAGTTTTATTAATGTAAGAATGTTCATAACTAAGTACTTTATTATACGATTGCCATAACTGTTCATAATACTCATTTAAAGATGCCAAAAAGGTTGCTGGGCTTGTTAATAATGGATCAGCTTTTTCTTTCTTGGATCAACATGCAAAATAGAAGGTCCATTGGGGTTGTTCTAAGTGAGACTTGTTCCGATGCTTAAGTCGATAAAGTGTTCAAGAGAATATCAAGACTAGAGAAGATTAATATTTAAAGTCGTATCTCGTTTCTCCTACCTTTGTGCCTTATATAGGCGGTTATAATTGTAATAGATGTCATGGTCGGTTATACATTTAAATGAGTATTATGAATAGTTATGGGACGTTATAGGCGATCGTATAAAAAGTGCTCAGTTATGAAAGCTGGTCGGTTATTAACGTTCTTACTTTAATGAGACAAATAAATATGTCTTAAGGCTTACTCAGATGAGCTTTGGCTACTGGGGTTAGTAGAATAGGCATATTGGGTTTGACACAGTGATATTAACATAATGCCCCTTGGCGAATGATGATTACATAGTTCGTTGAATTTCATTAAATTAATTTATTGTAAAAAAAGATTAAAAACATGCTCCTAATCGTCTATGATGAAATAAATTTGAAACCAAGCTGCTCAAAAATTGAGAAAACAAGAGATTCATAAAATTTGCAACCCTTCTTTCTCTAGATCGATTATTTGAGTTGTTTTGTTGCAGATTGTTGTATATATGCTCAAAAAGATTTCTAAAAAAAACTAACAATCCGATGCCTTAATCGTCAAGGTTGTCTCTTGGAATAAATCTCATATCATAGCTGTAGACATTTCGAATAGCAGAAAAAAATAGTATAGGAGTATTTGCATTAAGCATCCTTTTTAGACAATTGTTCCAGTAATTATCATAATCACGACAAGCATTTCTTATGGTTTGCCATGAGTACGAACAGAACATGACATTTTTTATTTTAGAAGATGTCCAGAAACAATGATGATTTAAGATAAGCTTTCGATTTGCCTAGAAAACTTGGGGATCATGGAAGAATGTCAGCAAACAATTTATATTGTCAGGAATTTCGTATATACAAATTTCATTGATTAAGTTCCTAAAATTTGTGAACATCGTCATGTAATTGTGGTTAGGTGTAAATACTCTTAGCGGAGCCAAAATAATATGTTCTTCATTGACATAAATGTCAATGAGCCTTATCACTTCTCTAATTTCTTGTTTTCTCATATCTTCGATTATGTAATGAAAAACAGCATTTAGAATACGAGCCGTATCATCGGTGATGATACAAATATTTCCATCAAGATCATTGTCACAAAAATGTGATTGATATATTCTGTAGCAGACCTAAATCCCTGTGATTGTAATAAATAATAATTTTGAGACGTAATAGAGGGCTTTCTGTCTGGCATTCTATTTGCTAGAAAGAGTTTTCTGCTTTTAGCTTTGCAAAAAGGAGTCACTGCCAACGCCTTTAGGGTCTGCTAAATAGATATTTAGATATTAAGGATCGATTAAAGTTGCAGACTAATAATAGTGAAGTAGGTCAAGACACAAAATAACCATATTAATCAGCAGAAAAGAAACCATTGTTTGTTCAGTTTTTAATCCCAAATGCAACATTGAGATATCAAAATGCGCAAATTAGGTATTCATTGACACAAATTGGGCATCCCATGTTGCATGAGAAAAGAAAGATTTTACTGACAAGCGGTGTTAATATCATTGTGTGAAACCCAATATGCTCATTCTACTAAGCTTGGTAGTAAAGGCCCATCTTAGTAAGCCTTAAGACATTTATGTGATTCATTAATGTAAGAACGTTCATAACCGACGAACGTTCATATAATTGAACATTTTATTATACGATCGCTTATAACGTCACATAAATGTTCATAATACTCATTTAAGGGTGTAATCGATCACGATATCTGTTACAACTATAACCGCATATATAAGGTGCAAACGCAAGAGAAATGAGGTACGACTTCACATATTAATCTTTTATAGTTTTGATATTCTCTAGAGTACTTTATCGACTTAAGCATCGGAGCAAGTCCTAGAGGAAACAACCCCAATTGACCTTTTATTTTGCATGTTGATCCAAAGATGTAAAGAGTTGATCCATCATCAATAAGTCCAACAACTTTTTTGGCATCCTTAAATGAGTATTATGAACAGTGATATTAACATAATGCTCCCCTGACGAATGGCGATTACATAGTTCATCGAATTCCATTAAGTTAATTTATTGTAAAAAAAAGGGTTAAAGACATGCTCCTAATCGCCTATGGTGAAATAAATTTGAAATTAAACTGCTCAAAAATTGAAGAAATAAGATTCATAAAATCTGTAACCTTTATTTCCATAGATCGATTGTTTGAGTTGTTCTGTTGCAGATTATTGTATATATGCTTAAAAAGATTTCTAAAAAACACTAACAATCTGATGCCTTCGTTGTCAAGGTTGTTTTTGGGAATAAATATCTGTAGACATTTCGAACAGTAGAAAAAAAGTGTAAAAGCATTTATATGAAGCGTCCTTTTTAGACGATTCTTTAAATAATTATCATAACCACGACAAGCATTTCTTATGGCCTGCCATGATTGCCTTCCCTATCTCATTGCAATCCGAATAGAACATATGACATCTTTGATTTTAAAAGATGTCCAGAAACAAGGATGATTTAAGATTAAGTTTTCGATTTGCCTAGAAAACTTGAGGATCATGGAAGAATGTCAGCAAATGATTTATATCGTCAAGAACTCCGCAAATACAAATTTCATTAATTAAATCTTGAAATTTGTGAACACAGTCATGTAGTTGTGGTTGGGCGTAAACACTCTTGCGGAGCCAAAATAATGACATGGTATTCATTGACATAAATGTCGGCGAACCTTATTATTTCTCTAGTTTTTTGTTTTCTCATATCTTTGACTATGTAATGAAGAACAACCTTTAGAATATAGCTGTATTATCGGTGATGGTCCAAATATTTTCATCTAGATCATTTTGTCGCAAAAATGTGTGATCGACATCTTCTGCAGTAGGCCTGAATCCCTGTGATTGTAATAAATAATAATTTTGAGACATAATCTTAAGAGGACTTTCTGTCTGGCATTTTATTTGCCCGAAAGAGTTCTGCTTTTTGCTTTGCAAAAAGGAGTCATTGCTAACACCTCTTGGGTCTGCTAAATGGATATTTAGATATTAAGGATCGATTAAAGTTGCACACTAATAATAGTGAAGTAGGTCAGGACATAAAACAACCATATTAATCAGCAGAAAAGAAACCATTGCTTGTTCAGTTTTAAATCCCAAATGCAGCATTGAGATATCAAAATGCAGAAATTAGGTATTCGTTGACACAATTTTGGGCATCCCATGTTGCATGTGAAAAGAAAGATTTTACCGACAAGTGGTGTTAATATCACTGTGTGGAACCCAATATGCCCATTCTAGTAAGCCCGGTAGCAAAGGCTTATCTTAGTAAGCCGTGAGACATATTTATGTGATCTCATTAAAGTAAGAACATTCATAACCGACGAACGTTCATAATTGAACACTTTATTATACGATTGCTAATAATGCCCCATAGCTGTTCATAATACTCATTTAAGGGTGTAATCGACCACGACATCTATTACAACTATAACTGCCTATATAAGGCGCAAAGGCAAGAGAAACGAGGTATGACTTCACATATTCATCTTTTATAGTCTTGATATTCTCTAGAGCACTTTATCGACTTAAGCATCGGAGCAAGTCCTACCGGGAACAACCCCAGTTGACCTTCTATTTTGCATATTGATCCAAGATGGAAAGAGCTGATCCATCATCAACAAGCCTAGCAACCTTTTTGGCCTCCTTAAATGAGTATTATGAATAGTGATATTAACATAATGCTCCTCTGGTGAATGACGATTACATAGTTCAAATGGGAAGCAAAGGAAGGAAGGAAGCAAGGGAAAGAAACCTCTGAGGGGTCTTCCACTCGATTAAGCAAATCCGAGAAGGTCTGTACATTGAAATACACCACTTATATCTCGCTCACTGTATCTCGGGCTTCGGTGTTAGCAGCTATTGAGGGGTCACGTCTTATATAGCTTCTGAATAAGACATTCGAAAATTTGGGTCGAAACTTAGCTTCATACTATAATTATCATTCGGCACATGGACATTCTACAAAGAAGTATAGGGAATTGATGAATCAGCTTGAGAAGTTGGTGCGGGAAGGAAAGATAAACAGATTCGTGTGGGGGAGTGCTAGAAACAACTATCCCGCGCATAACAGGGGGAATTACCCTAGGGCAGAAGAGGTGAGAATAGGAGAAATGTAAGGAAATGAAGATATAAGGAGAAATGATAATAGAAGGGTGGATAAGAGAAATTAAGAGAAAGATAATAAACCCACAGGGCCAGTGGTCAATGTTATATATGGAAAGAATCATTGGCTGACACTTCTCGCCTAAAAAGTCTTATGCTTAGTAGGCCTACCAAGTCAAATCGGTAATGGAAGAGAGGCAGGATAAGGAGTCTATTACATTCACACCAACTGACAGAGGGGATACTATGATTCCTTATGATGACCTGATGGTGATATCGGAAGTCTTGGCAAAGCATCCAATCAGTCAAAACCTAGTCAATAATGGGAGTTCAGTGAACCTAATCTACTGGAATTGTTTTGAGAAGATGAACATCTAGGATGATAGGTTGAAGTCGGTGCCCATAACCTTGTATGGTTTCTCTGGCGAAAAGGTGAAAGTAGTAGGGGCAGTTCAATTACCTATCACATTGGGGGAGAGCTCGAGAAGCGTTGTCCATCAAGTAATGTTCATGGTAGTAAAATCAATGTCAGTGGCTTACAATATTATCTTTGGATGACCATTATTAAACGACATGAGGGCAGTAGTATATCTTTGCTATTTGTTGATGAAGTTCTCGACTCCCTATGGTGTAGGCCAAGTAAAGGAGATCAAAAGAGAGCCAGGATGTGTTATATCATGTCCACCACGTGTAAAGGAATTCAAAGAAAAGAGAACTTCAGGATTAAAGAACTGCCTAAGCCTGATGAAGAGATGGAGGTAGTTCGATTAAATGTAAAAGGTGAAGAAAAGGTGGTATATGTTGGAAGTCAGCTGCCTGAAAAAACAAAAGAGGAGATAATTCGATGCTTAAAAGAAAATGCTAATGTTTTTGCTTGGATTCCCGATAATATGCTTGCAATTGACCCTGAGATTGCTTGTCATTGATTGAATATAGTTTCGGGAGCAAAACCGATCATGCAAAAGAAAAGAAATTTTACCCCAGAAAGACAAAATGTTATAGATGAGGAAATGCAAAAGTTGTTACAAGCGGGTTTGTCAGAGAAGTTAACTACCCCGAGTGGTTCGCTAACGTTGTGTGGTGAAGAAGGCCAACGAAAAATGGAGAATATGTGTGGACTTTACTGACTTGAACAAGGCCTGCCTTAAGGATTCTTATCCCTTACCCCGAACTGATAAATTGGTAAGTGAGACTTATGGATACGAGTTGCTTAGCTTTCTAGATGCTTTTTTGGGGTATTACCAAATTATGATGCACCCAAACGACAAGGAGAAAACTTTCATTATCGATAGCAGAAAATATTGTTATCGAGTAATGCCTTTCAGCTTGAAAAATGCTAGGGCTACATATCAGCGGATGGTAAACAAGGTGTTTAAGGACTTGTTGGGTAATACCATGGAAGCGTATGTGGATGATTTGATCATTAAGACCTGTAACGAGGAATCGCATACCAAGAAAATGTCAGAAGTATTCAAGGTGTTACGGCAATATAAGATTAAGTTGAACCCCAACAAATGCTCATTTGGAGTGAGGTCAGGAAAGTTCTTGAGATTCATGATCACTAATCGAGTAATTAAAGCTAACCTCGAGAAAGTTTCAGCCATCTTGGACATGAAATCGTCCAACACTATTAGAGAAGTTCAAAGGCTAATTGGGAGGATAACATCCTTAAATCGCTTCTTGTCCAAATCAGTTGAAAGGAGTCTACCGTTCTTTAAAGCGATAAAGGTAGGGAAGAATTTCAAGTGGATCGAAGAGTGTCACGATGCCTTTGAATGAAAAATTGAAAGATTACCTAAAAGAGTTGCCACTATTGTTTCGGCCTCACTCGAAAGACAGACTCGTTATGTATCTCGGTGTCGGTGAAAAGGCTGTGAGCAGTCCTATTGAAGAAGGATAAGGACAGGGATTGCTCGATCTACTATGTGAGCAAAGTTTTGCTAGATGTTGAAACAAGATATCCTCAAGTGAAGAAGGTAGCTTTATCGTTGGTGATGGCAACTCGAAAGCTACGGCCATACTTCCAAGCCCATTTAGTAACTGTCCTAACGAACCAGCCGTTAAGGCAGTTATTGCAAAAGCCAGAGCACTCGGGGCGATTAACCAAATGGGCGGTCGAGCTTAGTGAATATGACATAAACTTCCAACATAGTTAAGCAATAAAGGGGCAAGCATTGACGGACTTTATTGTAGAATGCACTGGTCAAGAAGTCCTAGAAGAACCAGAGTTAGTTTTGTCATAACGTTTCCTAGACTTAGGACGCTAGACATTAGACATATGGAATCGCCATCAATCTTTTTTAACCTAGGTGTGATTGGCCACCTAAATAACTATAAGGATTGGTCTATATTTTAAAGTTTAGGGTTTAAGAGTTCGGTTACGCATGAGGAAGGATTAGTACCCCCATGACGTCTGTCTTAAACAGTACCAATTATTTTTTGTGATCTTTAGAATTTTAATTTGATGGTCTTTGAATTTTTTTATTTAAATATTGGTTAAATTCTTATGTGCTCTCCATCATTCTGGCGGAACCCTTAAGAATTTTCTCACCTTAAGAGTGTCCAGAAATCTCATTCTTCTTTTCGTAGAGGCTTCGTCGTTGGATTAAATATTTTTATTTTTATTTTATATCATCCCTTTAATTATCTAGATTATCTCAAACTGTGTTATTGTATTTGATATATTTAATTTAATTTTAATTTTAACTTTTATTACCTTGTATTGAGCAACCACCTTTAGATTTTTCATCATTTCGGTGAAACCTAAAGGAATCATTCTCACCTAAGAACTTAAAAAATGTCAACCGTTCGTGACACTTTGAATTTCATCATCGGAATAATTTTAATTTTATTAAATAATTATAATTTTATGATAATTAAATTTTTAGAAATATATTTTAATAATTTTTTCATATTTATATTGAACATCTTTCATGAATTTTCTATCATTTTTGCGAAACTCAAGGAAAACATCATTACTTAGGCAATTTAAAAATGTCAATTATTCGTGACACTTTAGAATTTCATCATCGGAATAAAATTTTTTATTTTATTAAGTAATTATAATTTTATAATAATTAAATTTTATGTTGATTAAATTTTTAGATATATATTTTGATATTTTTTTAATATTGAACATATTCCATGAATTTTTCATCATTTTGGCGAAACTCATGGAAAACATCCTCACCTAGAAAATCTAAAAATGTTAATCATTTGTGACACTTTAGAATTCCATCATCGGAATAATTTTTTATTTTTAAATAGGTATAATTTTATATTGATTAAATTTTTAGATATATATTTTAATATTTTTTTAATATTGAACATCTTTCATGAATTTTCCATCATTTTGGCAAAACTCATGGAAAATATCCTGACCTCGAAAATCTAAAAATGTCAACCATTCGTGACACTTTAGAATTTCATCATCTGAATGATTTTTATTTTATTAAATAATTTTTAATATTCATTGGAAGATTTATTCTAATATATTTATTTATTTTTATCCTCTATTTTAATTCTTATTTTAAACCTTATTTGTCATTATCCTTGTATTTATATCCATTTATTATGATTCTTATTATTCTTATTAAATACTAGTCTGATTTTACCGTAGATATTGCTGCTACTTTTATGAATTTTTCTTCCCGATTTGTTGCCCCAAAGTTATGGGGTTTAACCCTTTTTTATAGTCATAAACTTGTTAGAGTTTTAATACAACTAAATTTATTCTATTAATTATCTTTATTTTTAATATTTAATTTTTATGTTAATCCTAATCTAATTCTATCAAATTTAATATTAATCTAAACAATTATCCTAAAAAATCTAATTATCCCATTGTAAAATTAATTTTATTTTATTTTCTTATCTCTTCTTTTTATTATTATCATTCTTAAATCCTATTTTAATTTTAATTTACTAATTAATGTTAATTTTAAATCTAAAAATTCTAATTTAATTCTAATCTAATTCTAAATTGTTAAATTAAAATACAATGTCACTTAATCTAATTAATTATTTTTACAAATTAAGACTTAAGACAAAATAAGATGTCTACAGCTGCATTCTTTACACATTTTTTGAAAATCAGGAATTGTGCAAAGACAATTAGACAACTATTTTATTCGGATATTTTTTTGTTTGGTTTTTTATTTTTTATTTTTTATTTTTTTTGTTTTGTTTTTTGTTTTTTTTTTACAAAATATTTACAATTTTTAAGAAACATTTAGTTCCTTTCACCAGAAGTTGTACGACTTTGAAGAATAACCATTTGCTCCTATCACCAGAGGCCTTGGAACTTTGAAACATAACCTTGTGCTACTCTCACTAGAGGCATTGGAACTTTGAAAACAATAACCTTTTGCTCCTCTCACTAGAGGCATTGGAACTTTGAAAAATAACGTTGTGCTCCTCTCACCAGAGGCATTGGAACTTGGAAACATAACCTTGTGCTCCTCTCACCAAAGACATTGGTACTTTGAAAACATAACATTGTGCTTCTCTCACAAGAGCCATTGCAACTTTGAAAAAATAATCTTGTGCTCCTCTCACCAGAGGCATTGGAACTTTTGAAAAATAACATTGTTCTTTTCACTCACTACTATACAATTCCAATAGTCTTAATACCACAACAAGACATAAAATTCAAAATTTCATTTCTAAGAATTTCGACATCTTGAGTTTTAATCAATTTCCTTCAATGTATGCACCTAAATAATGCAAATGTAAATGTATGTGCCAAATAATGCAAATGCCCATGCAATGTTGACTTCCTTTTAATGCTAATGTGAAGGTAGTAAGATTGACAACATCCCTATCATGAAGTGAATGCTTATAACCTTAACGTATGATGCAAAATGTAAAAAAAAAAATCAGTTTTTATTTAGAATCTTCATTTTAATATCTTACAAGATTAACGCCCACATTCCAATTTTCTTTCTTCCACTATTCTTGCCCCACGCGAGATCAATATCATACTTTTATGGAATCAATCCTTATCTTTCATATTTTTGCCCCAAGTGATATTGGCAATCATCATCCTTTTGTATTTCCTTCAATGTAATGCAAAAACTTTTTCTTTTTTCTTTAAAGACCTTATAGTACGTTATTCAATTTCAATTAGAATAAAAACAAGATGAATAAGATAAGAACAAGGTATATTTATTTGAATAATAGGTGAACATTTTCAAGAATTGATAAGAATAAGTACAAAAGCAATGGCTAGTGAGTCACAAATAATGAATATCCAGACAACTACAAATCCATCATCATAGAATTTTGCTTTGGATGCCTCGTTAGTAGATGTCCATAATCTTCCAAGAATCCTTCAAATCTGAACTTTGCCCCCTTCATTGTGAGATATTCCTCTTTTCAATCTTTGGTCCAATTATTCTTCTTTGTTCAAGCCATCTTCTCATGTTTTCAACTTGAAATTTCTCTCTTTTTTTTGTTTTTTTTATTAATTCAAGTCGCGTTTTCAGGTTTTCAACTTGAAATTTCTTTTTTTTTTGAATTCAAGCTACCTTTTTAGGTTTTCAACTTGAATTTTTTTTAGGCATAGTATTTCTTCACAGCATCTGAATTTATTAGATTTGGTAAATCATCTCCATCCATTTCACTAAGCAACAATGCCCCTCCTGAAAAAGGTTTCTTCACCACATAAAGGCCTTCCCAATTTGGTGCCCATTTTCCACGAGAATCTGGCTGATTGGGTTGAATTTTCTTTAATACCAATTCCCTTTCCTGAAGTCTAGGATAAACTTTCCTATCATAAGCTCGCATTATCCTCTTCTGATACAATTGCCCATGACAAAGAGATTTAAGCCTTTTTTCCTCGATCAAATTCAATTGTTCATAACGACAACGAACCCATTCAATTTCCATAAATACTCGTAATGACGGGATTTCTACCTCAGTGGGTAATACTGCTTCCATTCCATATACCAATGAAAATGGGGTGGCTCCAGTAGATGTAAGAACTGAAGTGCGATAAGCATGCAAGGCAAATGGTAATTTCTCATGCCAATCCCTATATGTTTTTGTCATCTTGCTAACGATCTTCTTTATATTCTTGTTAGCTACCTCTACTGCCCCATTCATCTTTGGATGATGTGGTGTTGAATTGTGGTGTTTGATTTTGAACTGACTGCACACTTCTTCTATCATTATGTTATTCAGATTAAGTGCATTGTCTGAGATGATTCTTTCTGGAAGACCATATCGACATATTATCTCTTTCTTGATAAACCTACACACCACGGCTTTTGTCACACTAGCATATGAAGCTGCCTCTACCCATTTTGTGAAATAATCAATGGTCACAAAGATGAAACGATGTCCATTCGAAGCTTTCGGAGTAATAGGCCCAATGATATCTATACCCCACATAGTACATGCAAAGGCAACGAAGGAGCATGCATCTTATCTGCATATATTTGGCATTTATGGCACCTTCTGGCATACTTAATACAATCGCCTTCCATAGTCATTCAATAATAACCTGCCCTCATAATTTGTTTAGCCATTCTCTAACCGTTAGCATGGGTCCCACAAACTCCTTCATGAACTTCTTCAAGAATTCTTCTTGCTTCAACAGCAGCTACACACCTCAAGAGCACTTGATCCTTTCCTTTTTTGTACAAGACTTCACTATCTAAAAAGAAATTCATTGCTAGTCTTCTCAGTTTTCTCTTATCATTTTCAGAGGTCGAATTTGGGTATTGCTGATATTTCAAATATCTCAAAATATCATAATACCATGGTTTTCTATCAACTTCCTCTTCAACATTGCAACAGTGTGCAGGAGACTCTTGTATCCTTAGCTTAATAGGACAGATTTCGGCATTGGAATTTACTTTGAACATTGCGGTTAAGGTGGCTAAAGCATTAGCCATTTGGTTTTCTTCCTGAGGTAAATGATTAAATTGAATTTCCTCAAACTACTCAACCAACTTACCTATGAAGTCACGGTAGAGAAGTAAGTTTGAGTCTCTTGTTTCCCATTCTCTTCACAATTGGTAGATTACTAAAGCTAAATCATCATAGACTTTTATCTTCTTGATTTTCTTTTCAATAGTGTAGACACCTAATTTTGTTCGAAACTGTAAATGTATTTGGATTGAATCTCTTTCAGTCTTAGTAATTTGAGATTGAAATTTGCTTATTAATTAATTTGATTTAATCGTGTGCTTGAATTAATTTGTCAAAAATAGACTCTGAGATTAATTAGTTCAAGTATCATGAAAATCAAATTTTGTCTATTGAGATCAACTCCAAATTTGTTTTGAATAATTGGGCCTGTTTTGTTAAAATTAATTGAGTTAAAACCCAAAATCTAATAGGCCCAAATTAGTTAAGGCTGGCCCATCTTTATTTAGATAATAATAATAATAATAATAATAATAATAATAATAATAATAATAATAATAATAAGGGAAAGAAGATGAAAGAAAGAAAGAACAATATCAACAACACCAGCGTGAAGGCTGTCAGACAGCCACCCTAAGCTTAGCCCTACCATATTCGTCGACCTCTAGACAAACCTCATTTGGAGTGAAAGTCTTCTGAAAATTAATTTGCTCCGATTTTATTGACTAAAAGTTGCTTGGAAAAGATGAAGAAGAAAGGGAGATCGGTTCCAAGATCCTCTATAACTCTACACCCACATGGAAAAACCAAGATTTTCAAGCAAGCATTTAAGAATGCTCAGAAAAAAAAACCTACGGAACAATGGATTATAGTCCCTGGTTTCAAAGATTTCATATGATTTTCTTAACTAAAATTGCCTATAAATAGTCCAGATGAGATCAGAAAAAAAGGAAAAAAAAATCTGAACAACACAGATTAAAAAAAAAAACCAATCTGATGGAGATCCAGATGGAGATCCACTTGCTCGTGATGTCGTGATGCTAAGGATCCATTGGTCATCCAAGGAGGTCCAATTACCCGAGCTCGAGCTAAGAAAACGCAACAAGCCCTGGCCTCATTCATGCAACAAGCTCTGGCATCATTGAAGTGTCAAGGAAGCTTCCATGAAGAGTCCCAAGACATCTGTACTTGCTTGGAAGCCCAAACGACATGAGCATGGTTTACTATCTTATTTTAGCTTAACAATAAGATGGGCTAAGTGTTTGGATAGCCCACGTTTGAGTCTTGTTGTGTCTTGGACTATTTATTTTATGTAACTAGGTTTAGGCATGAATTTGGGTTTAGTTTTATTTTCTATTGGTGTTAATTCCAGCCCATTTGTTTATGGGCTTAAGTGCTATGTATTATTATAAATACCTTGTAAACGCTATTGATGGGAGATGAGTTAATTGAATTTTCAGAAATTGAGTGTGCCTTTCTCTTGGGTTCCCTCTCAACTAGGCTTATCAAGGTCTTCTTCCTTGTGGCGCCTCCTTCTTCACCATCCACCATTGCTATACCTTAGGTTCTCGAATTCTTATTCATAGGGTCAAGGTCCAATACCTTTGGGTTCGAGTCTCTTTAGGCTTCGGGTCTAGGTTTCAGAAGTTGTCATTCATCAACTTTGCTTCTGTCTTCTTGCGTGTCAGCTCCTTCAAATTCCAAGCTACGTTTTGTCTTGTCCGTACGCATCAGTTGGTATCAGGAGCTCAAGTTCCGATTTTCTGGTTTGTTTGTGCGTCACTCACTTTTCGATTTTTTTTTGGTTTTTTTTTTTTGGTTTCAATTTTTTTTCTTTTGTTCGTTCCACTTTCTGGTTTGTTTGTGTGTTCCTAGCCGCCACTTATTTCTTAACCCTAAAATCCTAGCCGCCACTTATTTCTTAACCCTAAAACCCTAGCCACCACTTATTTCATTACACAAAAAACCCTAGCCGCACCCCTTAAAAATAAAACCCTAGCCGCACCCCTCAAAAATAAAACCTTAGCCGCACCCCTCAAAAAAAAAAACCATAGCCGCACCCCTAAAAAAAAAAAACCCTAGCCTCACCCCTCAAAAAAAAAAACCTAGCCGCACCCCTCCTCTTTCAAGGAAACCGCAACACTCAGAGTTAAAAAAAAAAAGAAGAAAAGAATTCAAAAAAAAAGAAGAAAAGAAGAAGAAAAGAATTCAAAAAAAAAAAGAAAAAAAATTTTTTTTGCGGTACTGTTCAAACAGAAGTTTTGGTTGAGTTAGGAGGCGTGTGAGTACCCATTTTGAAGAAAACGACGAAAGAAAATGACCTAGTAAAGCTTTGCTTCACTAGCCCCATCCTATCTTGGCCAAATTCTATTGTTTTCCTATAGTTTTAGGCCATTTTTCATTTTTTTATCATTCTAGTTATTTTTTTATTTTTTTCTTATTTTTTTTATTCTTTCTTTCTTTCTTTGAGTTACCCTAGCCCTAGCCACACCTTTCTGTGAAAAAAAAAAAAAGAAAATAAAATTCTTGGTGACAATACTTGGTGAATTAGTTGATTTTACGAGGTTGAATCTTTGACTGAGTCTCTAGTGTGATTGTGAACCTATAGAGTTAAGGTAGAGTAAGGGAAAAAGGCACGAGTGTGTGAGAGACATTAGTAGAGAAAAGCCAAATTACTTGAGTGAAACAGGAGTGTAAACACGTGAGGATATTACTTGTTGACAATGTCTTCTGAAGGTGATAAGTCAGACTTTAAAAAGATTGAATTCCTGCTTCAAGCAATGCAACAACAGTTCCAACGGATGGATGTGAAATTCAATGACATTCATGATAAGTTGAACCAACATGAAGCTCGGTTTGCAAAGATCCAACAAGGTGATACTTCTCGTCAAAAAAGTAAGGTTGTTGCCACTGATGAGTATGATGATAATGTTGGGTATGATTTGAATGAAGAGTCTGGGATAGATAGACATCATAGAAGGTACCATGGGTATAGAGATCGAGTTGATAGAGCCCGTGATAGAGGCAAGGAGAAGCTGGATGGAAACCTTAGCAGTATCAAATTAAAGATTCCTCCTTTCCAAGGCAAGAATGATCCTGAGGCATATTTGGAGTGGGAAAGGAAGCTTGAAATGGTGTTTGACTGCCACCACTACTCTGAAGAAAAGAAGGTCAAACTTGCAGCAATTGAGTTCACAGAGTATGCTATGGTTTGGTGGGATCAGTTAGTCACTAGTCGAAGAAGATATGGTGATCCTCCAGTGTCTACATGGGATGAGATGAAGCGCATCATGAGGAAGAGATTTGTTCCTACTCATTACTACAGGGAGTTATACCAGAAGCTCCAAGGTCTTACCCAGGGCTCAAAGAGTGTTGAGGATTACTACAAAGAGATGAAAATAACCATGATCCGAGCCAATATCCAGGAGGATGCAGAAGCTACTATGGCTCGTTTTCTTCAAGGCTTAAACCGTGAGATTGCCAATGTAGTCGAGTTGCAGCATTACATGGATTTAGAGGAGATGTTGCATGTGGCCATCAAAGTGGAAAGGCAACTCAAAAGGAAAGGTACATCCCGTTTTACTTCTAGTTCAGTTCCTGTTTGGAAATCTAACACCTTTCATAGGGATGATAAGCCTGTGCCTACGCATAAGTCAGAGAGCTTTGCTAAGCCCAAGCCTGAGGGCCCTCCAAAGCCTAAGACTGAACCTGCCCAAGCATCCCAGAGCAGGACACGTGACATTAAGTGTTTCAAGTGTTTAGGTCGTGGACATATTGCCTCACAGTGTCCCAACCGTAGGGTGATGATCATGCATGGGAATGGAGATGTTGAGAGTGAAGGTTCCGAACTCGGTGTAGAAGATGAGATGCCTGCGTTAGAAGATGTCGACAAAGAAGAAGTTGTTGAGTATGCTGCTCATGGTGAGGCACTTGTTGCTAGGCGTGCTCTTACTACTCATGTGAAGTTTGAGTATGAGGCACAGCGCGAGAACATCTTCCATACGAGATGCCATATTAGTGACGAGGTATGTACTGTAATCATTGATGGTGGGAGTTGTACTAATGTTGCTAGCACATACCTTGTTGATAAATTAAAGTTGCCCACTAAGCATCACCACCCATATAAGTTGCAGTGGATTAATGACTGTGGTGAAGTCAACGTGGTGAAGCAAGTCTTGGTTCCTTTTCGTATTGGAAGGTATCACGATGAGGTGTTGTGTGACGTAGTGCCCATGCAAGCTAGCCACCTATTGCTGGGTAGACCGTGGCAGTATGATCGGAGAGTCATCCACGACGGTTACACTAACCGTTATTCCTTTACTATGGATGGCAAGAAGATCGCTCTTGCTCCCCTTAGCCCCAAGGAGATTTATGAGGACCAATTAAGGCTAAAGGAGCAACATGACGAGCAAAGGAAGCAAGCTAAAGAAAAGAAGGAAAACAAGGACAGCAAAACAGTGAGCTGCTATGCCAAACCCCGAGATGTGAAGACTGCATTTCTTGCTAAGTCTCCTATCCTTTTACTCTTATTTAAAGATTCTTATTTTATTGATGCTGAACTCCATGATACTTTGCCTACTGATGTTGTCTCATTGTTGCAGGAGTTCGAGGATGTATTCCCTGAGGAGATCCCAAGTGGATTACCACCGATTCGTGGGATCGAGCACATGATTGACCTTGTCCCCGGAGCTACCATTCCTAACCGTCCAGCCTACAGAAGTAATCCCGCGGAGACGAAGGAGCTTCAAAGGCAAGTTGAGGAGCTCATGAGGAAAGGTTATGTGAGAGAGAGCATGAGTCCTTGCGCCGTGCCCGTACTGCTTGTGCCAAAAAAAGATGGGACGTAGAGGATGTGCGTTGACTGTCGAGCCGTCAACAAAATCACTGTAAAGTACCGCTATCCTATTCCTAGGCTAGATGACATGCTTGATGAGTTGCATGGTGCATGCATGTTTTCTAAAATTGATTTAAAGAGCGGATATCACCAAATTCGTATGAGAGAAGGTGATGAATGGAAAACCGCATTCAAGACTAAACATGGTCTCTACGAGTGGTTAGTTATGCCTTTTGGCTTGACTAATGCACCTAGTACATTCATGCGTTTAATGAACCATGTTTTACGTGATTTCATTGGTAAGTATGTGGTTGTCTATTTTGATGATATTTTGATATACAGTAAGAGCCAGCATGAGCATGTTGAGCATCTTAGGAATGTTCTTACTGTTTTGAGGAATGCAAGTTTGTATGCCAATTTTAGGAAATGTACATTCTGCACTGATAAGATTGTTTTTCTTGGGTATGTCGTTTCTTCACATGGCATTTCTGTTGATAATGAGAAGGTAAAGGCAATTAAAGATTGGCCTGTACCTAAGTCTGTTTCTGAGGTGCGTAGTTTCCATGGTTTAGCTAGTTTCTATCGTCGATTCGTTAGAGATTTTAGCACTATAGCTGCACCTTTGATCGAAGCGGTCAAAAAGAATGTTGCATTTCATTGGGGTCCTGCACAAGAGCATGCTTTTAATTTGCTTAAAGATAAACTTTGTTCTGCTCCTTTGTTATCTCTGCCTGACTTTACCAAAACTTTTGAGATTGAGTGCGATGCCTCAGGTGTAGGTATTGGAGCTGTGCTTATGCAGGAAAAACGCCCAATTGCTTTCTTTAGTGAGAAGTTAAGTGGAGCAGCACTTAACTATCACACATATGACAAGGAGATGTACGCGTTAGTGAGGGCCTTGGAGACATGGCAACATTACTTGTGGCCCAAAGAATTTGTCATCCACACTGATCATGAGTCCTTGAAGCATTTGAAAGGACAGAGTAAGCTGCATAAGCGTCATGCCAAGTGGACAGAGTTCATTGAGATGTTCCCGTACGTGATCAAGTACAAACAAGGTAAAGAGAACGTCGTGGCTGATGCGTTATCTCGTAGGTATACTCTTATCACTACTCTTGATGCTAAACTTTTAGGATTTGAGTATATCAAAGAACAGTATGCTGATGATGTTGATTTTGGTAATGTTTATGATGCATGTGCTACATCTAGTTTTGGCAAGTTCTTTAGGCATGATGGGTTCTTATTTACAGAAAATAAATTATGTGTGCCTAGGAGTTCATTGCGCGAGCTGTTAGTTAGAAAAGCCCATAGTGGAGGATTAATGGGTCACTTTGGAGTTAGGAAAACTCTAGATGTTTTGCAAGCACATTTCTTTTGGCCTAACATGAGGAGAGATGTAGAGAGGTTATGTGCTAGATGCATTTCATGTAGGCAAGCTAAATCTAGAGTTCATAATCATGGTTTATATACTCCTTTACCCATTCCTACTACTCCGTGGACTGATATCTCTATGGATTTTGTTTTGGGCTTGCCTCGAACAAAACGCGGTAGAGATTCTGTTTTTGTTGTGGTTGACAGGTTCTCTAAGATGGCTCATTTCATTGCTTGCCACAAGACGGAAGACGCGAGTAACGTTGCTGACCTTTTCTTCAAAGAGATAGTACGTCTACATGGTGTACCAAGGACCATTGTTTCTGATCGAGATGCAAAGTTCCTTAGTTACTTTTGGAAGACGTTATGGGGAAAGTTGGGAACTAAATTGTTATTCTCCACCACTTGTCACCCCCAGACTGATGGACAGACTGAGGTCGTCAACCGAACCCTGTCTACATTATTGAGGTCCATTATTCAGAAAAATTTGAAGAATTGGGAAGATTGCTTGCCCCATGTGGAGTTTGCATATAACCGCAGTGTCCACTCCACTACTAGTTGCTCTCCATTCGAAGTTGTTTATGGCTTCAATCCTCTTACTACTTTGGATTTGTTGCCATTACCTAGTGCGGAGCAGAGTAACTTGGATGGAGAACAGAAGGCTAAGTTTGTGAAGCAACTCCATGAGAGAGTTCGTCAAGCTATTGAAAAGAAGACTGAGCAGTATACCACCCAAGCAAATAAGCATCGAAAGAAAGTAGTCTTTGAGCCTGGTGATTGGGTTTGGGTGCATATGAGAAAGGAGAGGTTTCCTGTTCAGCGACGAACCAAGCTGCATCCCCGAGGAGATGGACCATTCCAAGTCATAGCGAAGATCAACGATAATGCCTACAAATTGGATCTTCCTGGTGAGTATGGTGTATCTGCTACTTTTAATGTTTCTGATCTTTCTCCCTTTTCTTTTGATGAAGGTATATGCGATTTGAGGACAAATCCTTTTGAGGAGAGGGGGAATGATGGAGATCCAGATGGAGATCCACTTGCCCGTGATGTCGTGATGCTAAGGATCCATTGGTCATCCAAGGAGGTCCAATTACCCGAGCTCGAGCTAAGAAAACGCAACAAGCCCTGGCCTCATTCATGCAACAAGCTCTGGCATCATTGAAGTGTCAAGGAAGCTTCCATGAAGAGTCCCAAGACATCTGTACTTGCTTGGAAGCGCAAACGACATGAGCATGGTTTACTATCTTATTTTAGCTTAACAATAAGATGGGCTAAGTGTTTGGATAGCCCACGTTTGAGTCTTGTTGTGTCTTGGACTATTTATTTTATGTAACTAGGTTTAGGCATGAATTTGGGTTTAGTTTTATTTTCTATTGGTGTTAATTCCAGCCCATTTGTTTATGGGCTTAAGTGCTATGTATTATTATAAATACCTTGTAAACGCTATTGATGGGAGATAAGTTAATTGAATTTTCAGAAATTGAGTGTGCCTTTCTCTTGGGTTCCCTCTCAACTAGGCTTATCAAGGTCTTCTTCCTTGTGGCGCCTCCTTCTTCACCATCCACCATTACTATACCTTAGGTTCTCGAATTCTTATTCATAGGGTCAAGGTCCAATACCTTTGGGTTCGAGTCTCTTTAGGCTTCGGGTCTAGGTTTCAGAAGTTGTCATTCATCAACTTTGCTTCTGTCTTCTTGCGTGTCAGCTCCTTCAAATTCCAAGCTACGTTTTGTCTTGTCCGTACGCATCACAATCTCAGCTCAAAAATCAACAACCCAAAACAAAAAAAAAAACCAATCTCAACTTAAAAATCAACAACCCAAAACACAATCTGAGATCCAATCGAAATAACCAAAACACTGTCAAAAGAAGTATAGAAAAAAAAGAGAAGAGAACAAGGGTAGAACCGACAAAGGAACTCTGCTTGGAGGAGATCTTGCGGAAGCTGCTAGCAGGAGAGAATCAGGTGACGTCGCTGTTGGAGACTTGCCGGTGATTTATCTGCAAAAGAGAAGAGACCCGTTTAGAAAAAGAAAAAAGAAGAAAAGAAATAGAAGCTACACCCGATTCTGTGAGGCGATCATCCTTTTACCTACTGTTTCTTTTTTTTTATTTCATCTGCTAAGTGTTAATAGGCTGTGATTCTTTGATCTGGGCCATGTTAAAAAACGTAATTGACATGTTTTGGGCTGGGCACATGTTGCTTTCATTCATATTTTTAACTTACCTTTATTCTTTGTTTTGGACACATTTGCTTGGTTTTGAAAAGTTGTTCCATGCACAAAAAAAAAATGTGATGGATATGGTTTGGGTTTGGGCTATCCACACGTTTGTTTGCTTTACTTTATAATTCTTTGCTTTTTATATTTTGTTTCATATTTATTTGCATTGCTTTTTGTTTACGTGATTTTTTTTTACATCTTTGCTTTTATATATTATATATATATATATATATATATATTATATGTTTGGGTTTGTAACTTGAATGCCAACTTCAAAACATATAAAATAAAATTTAAATAATAATAATTTCACATAAAATAAATAATCATCTAGACCTAAAAAATAAATTGAGTAAAATTTTCAACAGTAAATTAAAAGTCCCTAAGTGAGGGGCTTACTCTAAAACCTTACCAAAGGTGTTGGAAAGGTTTAATGAAATTTTTACAAAAAAAAATATATCTTAAAATTGGTCATTTCAAAATAAAAGATTTTTGGTAGTCAAATTAAAAGAGCATAATAAGTTTTTAAGGAAATCCCCAAGTGAGAGACTTACTCTATGAATTTCCCAAAAGTGTTAGGACATTTAAATAAAAATTTATAAAAGGATTTATATAGCATAAAATATTAATAAAATATTAATAAATATAGAATTTCAACTAAGAAATAAAATTCGCTAATTAATAACATTTATAAAAACACATATAGCTATTTTCCCAAAAAGTTCCTAAGTGAGGAATTTTTAATTAAAGCTTTCCAAAAATTTTGGATAGTTTGTTTCAAAATACGATTTATGAAAAGGTAATTTAAAATGAAACAAAACTTGCAAACGAAAAATAATAAAATAAAATAATTTTTATAAACTTTAATAAAATTTATTTCAATTATAGAAATATAATAATGTTCTAAAAAAAAAAAGAGGTTCCTAAGTGAGGAACTTTATCTCACCAAAGCGTTGGAGAGATTTTAAAATATTAAAATAAAATATGAAAAATAAAACTAATTATAAAATCTTAAGTAATAAAGTTAACTATAAAATCTTATTTTTAATAATTAACTTGAAAAGAATTTTCATATAATGTTTTTCTAAAAAAGGTTCCTATGTGAGGAACTTTCATCTCAACAAAAGTGTTGGAGAGATTTTAAAGTATTAAAATAAATAATAAAAATAAAATATTTAAAAAAAGAGTAAAATATTTAAAGTTAAAGTACAAAATGAAGTAAAAGTCTTTTATCTAAAAATATTGAAATTAAATCCGACGATGGAGCCTCTTCATGAGGACGAGTGTGTCCCGTAAATACTCTTAAGGTGCAAAATTACTTAGGAATTTGATCAAAGTGTTGAAGAATGTCCTAAGAAAAATATCAATATTTAGATAATTGAATATTAAATAATAAAAAGAAAATTTTAATTAAGAATAAAAAACCATTTAAATTAAGATTGCTTAAGATAAAACATGATTAATTTGTACCGTCCATTGGACGGGCGTTGTGGGGGTGCTAATACCTTCCTCACACGTAAACCGTACTCCCGAACCCAAATTTTGGAACGTAGATTAGTGTACTTATTCTTAGTTTTGAATAGGTGGCCAATCACACCTAAGTTAAAATTGATTGGTGGCGACTCCATAATTTTAATGTCTAGCGATAAGTCCCCAGATAAAAATCGTTACGACAGCTTGGCGACTCCACTGGGGACATCGAGAGTCAAGCCTATAATTGGTCATGAGTTATTCTATGTCTTAATTTGATGGTTTTAATTGGTACTTAATTTCAATTTCTTTAATTTTGTTTGTATTCATATTTTTTTCAAGTTGTTATTTTTATGTTTTGTATATATTCTTTTCAATAAATTATTGGGGTATCTAGGATAGGAGTTGTGGTATGATGAACAATTGATATGTTCCTTCTCACATACTTCACATACATGAGCATAACATAAGCTCTATACCCGAGCTTCGTCCAACCTAAGAGGGGGTAAAATACTTATGCTCTCGTGAGGTGTTAACCTCTGCAATGGCTAGCGAAATACTCACTCAAATTGAATCCTTTCCGTTTGTAGCCTGTTATGGGTGAGGATCGAAGTGCCTTTCTAGTCCTATGTGGATGTCAGTAAGGAGCAATTTGGGAACCTTTAGACCCTTTAAATCCAAAACCCAGCATGCAGCGAACCGTAAGTAACTAACCGTTAAGGAAGAGTTACGACGATTCCCTACGTAGAATTTAACCTATGGTTAGGCACACATGAAGGAACTTTATTGCCTCTTCTCTTCACACTTTGGTAAAGTTTGTTATTTCATCTCATACAATACATTATTGCATTACCATACAGGGAGTATTTGCCACATCAGTCATTTACATAAAGAATCTTTCTACATCCATGGAAAGCCTAGGATCTAAAGCACACCGATATGAGGATGCCAATGTGTTGAAGGTTAAGTCAATGGAAGCTCAAATCAAAAGTGGGGATTGCTTGCCAATGGAATATGTGTCAGCTTTGGGTAGGGAAATGCTTCTTGATCTAAGAAGGAATGATTATGCCGACTTGTTTATGATCTGGGCACGTTGGAAAGGGCCGATGCAAGAGAAGTTTCAAGAACAATATGGAGATATAGCATTATTACTTTCAGTAAATGTGGATGATCAACTTATTAGAGCTATGTTATGGTTTTGGGATCTTTCATATAGATGTTTTGTATTCAACAAGGAAGATATGGTGCCAACCATAGAAGAGTATTCCGTCATGCTCCGTTTGGAACCTTCGAGTCCTGATAAAGTCTATTTACGTGATACGAAATCGGAAAAAGCTTGTAAAGATGATGGGGGTTAGGCTTGAAGATGTGGACAAGCACACCAAGCAAAAAGGTGAGAGTACTTGCATTCCTTGGAGTTTCCTGCATGATTATCTAATGAAAAACACTGATGAGAAACGGTGTAGATGTGTCTTCGCTTAGATCTTTATGGTCGGTGATCTTTCCAAAAGTGTCGGGATACATTGATGTGGTTGTGGTTGACTTTTTGGAACAAATAGAGAATCATGTTAATCTTATACCGGTCATTTTGGCTAAAACTGTGAGATCTTTGAATTTTTGTCTACATAAAGGAAAAGGACAATTCCTTGGTTGCACACAACTCCTATATATCTGGATGCAAAGCCACTTCAAAATGGAAGAGGGAAAATTTCGAAAGTATTACTTTGCTTCAAGCATTCCCATTAAGGAATTTTGTGAGATTAAGTGGTCAAAGCCGAAGACAGAAAAGCAATGGGTTGCATACCTACGTTGTTTAGAAACTCAAGACGTGATATGGAGAGCTCCGTGGATGAAGCTTGACCTTATATTGTATGGTTGTGAAGACAAGTATCGGGTTCCTCTTATGGGACTATGGGGTGCAGTTAGTTATGCTCCGATCTTGGTAATGAGACAATATGGATACGAGCAATTTGTCCCAACGACACATACACTTAACCGGTTGGAATTCACGTATGGAGAGCCCCAAACCATAAAAAAGGTTGAAGAAGTTGCTAAGTTATGGAAACAAGCTCGAAGAATGGAAGGAGGAAAGCTAACAAACAATACTACTGCCGAGTATTCTGTTTGGCATTATAGACGTGCTCGAGATCTTGTGCTCCCACAGGAAGAAAGCTTAGATATTGAAGCCTCTCCAAAGCCACGAGACTTATTGTTAGAGGCAGAAGTTGCTAAAAGAAAGCTTCAAGAAGAGAAAAACAAGTTAGAATGTGAAAACAAAAGACTCAAGCATGAGATGAAAAGCAGTTCAGATCATTGGAATAAGAGAATTCAAGAAGAGCGAAATGAATGGAGGACACTGTTAAAGGACATGAATAGCACGATCTCATCCACCACTACTGAATTGGGTCGTATACAAAGGGAAAATGAACAACTCCAAGCAAAGAGTCAAAATAATCCTGAGTACAAGCAACTTGAGAGCGAAATGGCCCATATGCAAGCTCAAATGCAAATGATGGGAAAGACGCTATCAGAATCTCAAAGCCATGTCATAGCACTCCAAGAAGAAGTTGACGACCTGCGAGTCTTAGCTGATGAACGCGAGGAATGGATACGTGCTCATTTTTTGCAACAACAACATCTGAAGCATTTATTCAAGCAAATTAGCATGGCTGCCAGGAAAGCTAAGGAAATGGAAGAAAGGGTGCGAGAGCTAAAGCCAGGAGTGAGTCCAATTACGGATCATGGTCATCGTTTGTCAGAGTTCCTAGATGAAGCACAAGACCATTATCTGCAGGTTATGAACTTCCTGAGGAAACCAAGGGCTTAGAGATTAGAGATTAGACTTTTCTTGGATGTAGTTAAAACTTTTGTTGTAAAATAACTTCTAAGTCTAATGGAAGAATCTTTTGTGGCAAATGCTTCCCTATCTCATTCATTCATACATTCTTTAGTAAAGACATTAGCATGCATAAATAACTTTGCTTAAAAATAAAATAAACACACCCTAATTCCAGAAATTTTGGGTAATAAAGGTGTAAAGATAGCAACTAGCGAGAATTGCTAATTATCCATACAACACTCGTCTACAATCTAGGAATATAGAAAACGAACAACAAATGAGGATAGACAGAATGGAGAAAGCACAAGAGGAAATGAAGGGGAAAATAGTTGAGATGCAAGAAGATATGAGGAAACGGATGGTTGAAATGATGGAATTAATGAAGGGATGGTTAAAGGCAAAAATATGGTGGAAACTTCTACAGCTAGAGAAGAAGTGCGCAATCAAAGAGATGGGCAAGAGGAACCATTGTACCCTCTAAGATTTACCCCACCACATGTCCAACCTGGTCAAGAAGGTTACTAACGAGTAATGCCACCTTAGGGTGGTCAACCTTATGCTTTTAGTGGGTTAAACCCACCAATTGGCCAATCTAATAAAGGGCAAGTGGGATCAGGTCCCGAAGGCAATCTTGCAGATCCTATTTTTGTTCCAAATCTTGATGACCCTAGTGAGCAAGAAAAATTGAGAAAGGCAATCCCCGAGGTTGGTTCTGGAGTGGGGATAGAACATAAATGACCTCTTAGAAGAAAGGCTTAGAGTAGTAGAAGGACACATTTGGTAGAATTGATGCAAAGGAACTCAGCCTAGTGTCTGACCTAGTGTTCCCCCCAAAATTTAAGACTCCTGACTTTGAAAAGTATGACGGAACAACATGTCCATCAGCCCACATCACAATGTTCGTGCGAAAGATGGCAGGGTATACTCACAATGATAAGTTGTTGATCCATTGTTTTCAAGACAGCCTTACTGGATCCGTTGCAAGGTGGTATGTCCAGTTAGATGGGAACCATATACACTCATGGAAAGATCTCGCTAGGGCATTTATGGCTCAGTACCAGCATGTGGTGGATACAGCTCCTGATAGGATGACACTCCAAAATATGGAAAAGAGAGCCAATGAACCTTTCAAAGAATACGCCCGACGATGGAGAGATGTAGCTTCCCAAGTGCAACCACCTATTACTGAAAAGGAGACAACTATGTTGTTTGTTAGTACCCTCCGGGAACCCTATTATGGTAAGTTGATAGGAAGTGCCACGAAAAGTTTTGCTGACATGGTAATTTTTGGGGAAATGATAGAGAATGCCATAAAGAATGGTAAGATAGAGGTACCCGATAGCGGAGGGTCCAAGAAGGGTGCAGCATTCAAGAGAAAGGAAGGGGACGTCCACACTATGACCGTTGGAGGCCAACCGCCTAGAAACCCTACCTCCTATTCTCCTTACCCAATTTATCCACCTTATTACCCACCTGCAAACAATGTCACAGCAGGACCATACCCATACCAATCAATTTCAAGACCAACATATACCCCCAATTATCGGCCGAGAGCTCCTAATTCACCTATCACATCCACATTAGCTCAACGACCTCCACCTGCCAACCAACTAGATGACAATAAGAGAAGGCAAAAATCCAGTCGAGATAGGCAACATTTTGATCCAATCCTATGACCTACACAGACCTTTTGCCTCAATTAATCAAAAACCACTTCCTTGCACCAGTTTATATAGAACCTCTTAAACCTCCTTACCCTGCATGGTATGACTCAAATGCCCATTGTGATTATCATTATGGGGTTCCAGGCCTTTCAACAGAAAATTGTATTGCTTTAAAACACAAAGTGCAGACTCTTATTAAGGCAGGAATATTGAATTTTGGGAAAAAAAAAGGAGAACCAAGTGTAAACAAAAACCCATTACTGAATCATGACGAGGGTAAAGTAAACGCCATAATTGAAGAGGCGGATTGTTGGGTCAAGAAAAGCATTTATGAGGTGAAAACGCCAATGAAGGTGGTGTTCGATGCAATGGTCAAGGAAAAACTAATCCAGATAGATGATGAAAAGATGCCTAAAGAGGGAAAGTTTTGTGAGTTCCACAAGAATGTGGGGCATGAAATCCAAAATTGTCAAGAGTTTCGCCAAAAGGTGCAAGGCTTGAAGGATGAGGGTATTGCAGAATTTTACGAAGAAATAGAAATAGAATCAGTCAATGTCATCGGAAAAGAAACAGGTCCTGTTCAGTGGAAACCATTGACTATCTATTATGAGGATAAGAATGAGCCAACAATTAATTCAAAGAGTAAGTTTCAACTGCCAAAGATATATTTTACCATTCACATACTTAGACGTCTTTCTAAGTCAATATCTACCAATAATCCAATCTTTCATATCAATATTATATTACTGCCCAAATAAGATAATAACAATAAAATGATGATATTCAATAAACACACCTCAATCTTCTTATTATTGCCCTATTAGCACCTCACAATATCATATGGTTCCAAGATTTTCAACATGCTTAACAGATATCCCAATTCAATCACCAAGGTATTGAATCATTCATTCAAATCCATTATATACATTTCCAAGATAAAATTCTATTTTCCTCTTTAATATAATCCATAACATTCAAACAGTGCTTATGTCCTAACACCTAAATCTCATATCAACTCAATATCACATATATTATAATGTTTTCAACCTACAAAAATATCCTTTTTCACCTCAATGTCAATATTAAGATTCCCATCACCGTTGTAGGTCCTCTTAGTATTATAATATTGTTCATCATCATCACAACATTGATAATCATAACTCTAAATTTATAATGAGTCCAAAATAGGCAAATATCAACACATTTAATCAATTATGCCATGAGTCCAAAATCACTCAAATATCAAGCAACCGATCACGAACATTCCAATCCACAATCATTTTATCGCAATACCATCATCATTACTAAGACCCCCACCACCAATTGTGGATCCTCTTAGTATTTCACAATATCATTTCACAACAATCACTTCTATGGCCCATAAACACATTTAATCAATTTCATCTTTCATTTTTTTTATTATACTTTAATTCTCAAGCGAGTAATTAACATAGTACAATTTACCTCCAACCTATACAAGTAATCTCGCATGGTTAATCTCTATCTCAAATTTTCAAATTCCAACCATTTTTTAATAGCATTTCATAATATTCAAACAATTTCCCAACAATATTCTATTAAGCTTTTAATAATATTCTATAGAAACGTAGAAATAATGTTTCAATAACGTTCCACAACCTCGTAACAATTTCCAATATGAATCATAATATCTCAATTAAATCCATACCTATAACAATATAATTCTAGCTTCTACATTATATAAGTATCTTACCGAGCGTCAAAGCTTAGAGCTTTGACGAACACCAAGCTTCACAAGCTAGCGCTTGATCCAAATTTTTGCAACTCGCCTCTTGTGTAACTCTACAATTTCAAATCCAATCCATATTCACACTTAGGAAATTTCGCACAATTTAACAATCTATTAAATAAATAAAACTAAATAAAATACGGTAAGGTCCTTTACCATTCTTTCATTTTTGTTTCTCTCTTTTTTTTCTATTCTGTCTTTTTCTTTCTTTTCTTTTCTTTTCTTTTCTTTTCTTTTTTTTTTCCTCTGGTCAAACCTGTTCAACCTCCATATTCACACTTAGGAAATTTCGCACAATTTAACAATCTATTAAATAAATAAAACTAAATAAAATAAGGTAAGGTCCTTTACCATTTTTTCATTTCTGTTTCTCTTTTTTTTTTCTATTTGTCTTTTTCTTTCTTTTCTTTTCTTTTTTTTCTCTGGTTGAACTGGTTCGACTTGGTTGAACCGGTTTGACCCTGTTCAACCCGATTCAGCTCCCACTTCCCTTTTTTTTCTTCCACCACACTCTTTCTTCTCCTCAGCATCGTCGGAATCTCTCGATCAGAGTCGATCTTGGCCGCTTGGGTCGGTGGCAGCTGGCGACTTCCCTTCTTCTTTCTCTTTTCTTTTTCTTTCTTCCCCCAATCACTTCTTCTTTCTTCTCTTCCTTTTTCCTTCTTCCGATCAAGCCCTTTTCCTTTCTCCTTTGTCTTTCTTTGGCATCGCTAGCTTTTTCCTCCTTGGCCGGCGGTGACCCTCTTCTTCACTTTCATTCTTCTTTAAATTTTTTTTAATCCAGTCTATTGTGCAGACCCTTTTACTGCGCAGCAAGCTTCCACGAGAAGCTTGCTGCGGTTTTTCGTATTTCTTTTCTTTTTTTATTATTTTTTTTGTCTGCTCAGTAGCCTTTTAGTCTGCTGAGCAGACTTTGAAACTAGGATAAACTTCCTCGGGAAGCTTGTCCCATTTTTATTATTTTATTTTTTATATATATATTTTTTAACAATACACAAATATATATTTATATGATAAAATTTTTTATATTAGTAATATATATTTATAACATGTATTATAAATATATATTTTTTATATAAAATTTATACTTTCTAAATAACCAGTGTATATTAAAATATATTAATATATATTACATATATATATTGCAAATATATTTGTTATAAATATATTTATACTCGATAAATAAATACATGTATCAAATTATATCTTACATTAATTTAATACATATATATATATATGTATATAATTTTATACTTACCAAATATTCTACATATATTTATATCTCAATTTAATTTTTCATATATATATATATATATATATATACTCAATATATATTATATATTTATTTATTTATTTTAAATTTAAATCCTCAATTCTTCGATTTACTATAAATCTAAACTTTTAATTCTCATAATTGAATAGATTCCCGTAACTCTCATTTTTTTTTTTGCTTATACAAGTTTAAGTTAATTCTGCTTATTAATCAGGGTTGAAAATCATGGTTATCACAGTAAGTCTCTCGCTAAATATTGTACCTGTCGCAGATCATGTTGTCGCTATCTTTTATACTTGGCTTTTTGTTTGTTTCCCACAGAAACATATGGGCTTAAAGCGAAAAATGCGAGAGGTAAGCGGTGAATAAAATAAAAGCCCCTAAGCTAAAAATGTGCGAGATGGGAAACACATGGGCTCGAAGCGAAAAATGCGAAAGGTAAGCCATGAATAAAATAAAAGTTCCTAAGCTAAAAATACGCGAGATGGGAAACACATAAGCTAGAAGTGAACAATGCGCAAGGTAAGTCCTGAATGAAATAAAAATCCCTAAGCAAAAAATGCGCGAGAAGGGCAACACATGGGCTTGAAGCGAAAAATGCGAGGTAAGCCTTAAATAAAATAAAAGTCCTTAAGCGAAAAAATGCATGAGATGTGCAATACATGGGCTTGAAATGAAAAAAAATGCACAAGATAAACCATGAACAAAGTAAAGGACTTAAAGCAAAAAATACGCAAAGTAAGCCATGCACAAAAAGAAAAATGCCTGAAGCAAAAAGTGCACAAAGTAGCCTTTATATACTTTTCCATGGGGTATACCTTGCGAAAGAGTGGGGAGCAATTGATGAGGGTCTTACTAAAGGTCATTGGGCATTGATATAGGTCATACTGAAGAACTTTAGGCCTAATGGTAGTCTAAGCCCAAGAGGAAAGAGGACTAAGAAGGGCCATGACAGATCCTTAGGTTATCATTTAAACTATGGGTCTTAAAAGTAATTACGCACAAAATAACTCCTATAAATAGGTCACAAATATCATTTTTAAACCCTAATCTCTATTGGCTTATTGAAACCCTGCTTAGATCCTATCTGAATTAAGCATCGGAGTGCGCAGGGGAAAGCCCCTACGCCCCTCTGATCATTATCTTTCTTGCAGGATTCTTGGAAACAGGTTAAAAGGCATATTGAGATTCATACGTCATAAAAAATATTTATTGTAAACAGGTAACAACAATTTTAAATTTTTCTTAAAATATTTTAAAAATAATTGTTGATATGTAGCAGTTCTTAGATTTATATGTGATGATTTTTTTAATTAAAAAAATATTATCTTTAAATTTTTCTTAATGTAATGCAAAAGTATGGAAAATTATTAATAGAGGAGAGAGAAAAAATGAAAAATTGAAATAAAATAATTAAAAAGAATAAAATGAAATATTCTTAATTTTTTTTTGAAAATACTATTATTAATTTTTCCTTAAAGTTGAAGTAAAAAAAAAAAAGAAGTGAAAGATATGAAAATTAGGGAGAAAAAATTAAAAAGCATAATAATTAAACCAAATATTCAAAAATACGCACTATTATTTTCGAAAAATAAGAATCAAACCAAAAAATTTTATTTTCAGAAATTCAAATCAAATAATAAAATTCAATTGCTAAATACCCAAAATAATTCAAATCTCCATTTTTTTAAAAAAATAAACACAAAAAGGGAATTAAAAAACTAATCTATGATTTGAAAACTTTCAAAAACATTTTCTTTGAATATGAACATCGAAAGTTATAAAAGAAAAAAAATAGATGAAAAATAAATAATTTTAATATTAAACCCTCGTATACGAGGAAAATAAATGACGAAGTGAATGATTAGTCTAATTCCAATTTATCTTTTGACCAAAAAATTTTAGTCAAATTCAATAACAATTTAAATAATTTCTAATTAATTTATTTGATTTTAATTTATATATGCTTTTAAGTTTGTGTTGAAATTTTATTTTTTAAAAAGATAAAAAATAAAGAAATGATCCCTTTTAAAAAAAATTAATATTTTAAAATAATAATCTTGATTTATTTTTAATTTTAATAAGTGTTATTTGTAATATAAATAAAATAAAGAAGAGGAAAGACCCCTGCATAGCATGGGCATCATACTAATATAAAAATGTAATTAAGCCAAGTCAAAATAATTTAGTACTAAATTTGAGATCAATTCAATTCAAAACTTGGCTTTAGTTATATTGAATTTAGTTTTTGAAACTCATACTCAATTCAATTAGACTTGAAAATAAACGAATTAAACTTAAATAATCATCGAATCAAATTTAAATATTTTACAAATAGTTTGACACATTTATAACTTTAGGCAAGCGGTTCCAATGCCCAAACAGCACCAGAGCAATCTAAAACTCTTCCCACCGTGCAAACAAACAGACTCTTGGCTTATTATTTTTCATTCAAAAAGCACAAACAAAATATTAAAAGAATGCTAATGAGGCTTTGGCTTAATGGCAAGAAGGAGGCCCTGAGATCCTTAATGAGTAAAGAGATCTCAGGTTCAAGTCTCACCAAACGTGTGAATTAAATGTTAAAATACCGTTTTTGATAAAAAAAAATATTAAAAGAATTCAACTTTAAACACCATCCTCCAACCAAATTTTTCTTTCGATGAATCTCTTATCGTTTGCTTTAGTGCCTTTTATCTCAAAATAGAAGAAAGAGGAGGGAGATAGTGAAAAAATGCATAGTATTTGTTTTATTTTTTATTTGTATTTTTAATCTAACAGTAGTACTATTCTTGCTTGATGTAATAAGTTTTTTTTTTTTTTTGAATAGGATGTGATAAGTTGTTTGTTGCATGTATTTTGGATTAGAAATGTAAATACGTGGCAAATATTATCAAAATTTACCTAACTTTTTTTCTTATAAAAAGTTTTACGAGATAAAAAATCCAAATAAATCGAAATCAAAAGTGTGTTTTTCTTCTTGTGGGCGAAAGAATCATTGTAATAAGAACACTGTTCAATAAATAAAGAAAAATATTAAATATCATAGATCGTATATAAAAAAAGGATGAGAATGATTTTGAGCTTGTAAGTCAAGAATTTTTTTTCCACCCAACATATTGAAATTGAGAATTTATGATATGTAAATTTAAGAGTTAATACTTAATGTGAAAATTAAACGAACGGTAGAAATTTGTCATCTTAGACAAAGAAAACTTCTAAATGCAATCTAAAAAGCACTCCACAGCTTATTTTAATGATATTTTTTTAATATAAAAATGCCATTGTTGAAAATTATCATTTTACCATTTTTTTTATAAACCCAAATCAACATCTTCTCCATCTTCTCACACTAAACATCCCCTCACACAATTTTCTTCCAAATCTCATGAAATTGAAGAACAAAATTTTGGATAAAAATAACCAAAAAAAAAACACTAACTCTGGAACTCCTAGAAGTGAATTTTCGGGAGTTTCATTGTACTCCTTGAATCATTTTTGGGACAACACAAATTTGGCTCATGAAATTTCCCTTCTGTGATCATCAAGCGGAACCAATTTGTGGTGGGGGGGGTTCAACATAGTTTTCATGAATAAAACCCTAAACCCAACATATCCATGTAATAAAATGAAAGAATAACAAATTTAAATGAATATATTGAAAAATTTACCTTAGATTGCGGCAAATAATGAAGATTTTGTAAAGGTTGAAAGGAGATTGAAGAGAGAATCCGTGGACCGAGAGAAATTGAGAGAGATTGTGTTGTTAAGGTGTTGGGAGGATATTTTGGATAGAATAATATAAAATATAGGATGTGAAGATTAAAAATTAAAAAAAAAACATTGATTTAGGTTGTAGGTAAAGTTTTGTTTGAAATGCAGGAAAAGTAACATTACTTTGATGAGGATTGAAACACAAGACTTTTTAGTTATAAATCATTTTTATTTAAAAATTCAACAATATTTTACATTACTAAACCATCCTTTGGGTTAATACATTATTATATTTTTGCCTATTCCCTTTTCTGTGACAATCACATCACATGCCCATAAGCTCGTAAGCCAATTGTGATTTGGATTGAATAAAACAAAAAAATTAACTCGAGTAATTGTTAACAAACAAACCAACCAACCACTTAAATTAAACTTCAATTGTGTAAACAAGATATCTATCTTGAATCTCGATGCTTTGTGAAGAAACACAGTAGCCGCTTGCTTTCTTACTCTAACCAGAAACTATAGCAAAATCCACTCCGATTTCAAAACATTCCCACAACAATGTCAGTGCCAGAGAGAAGAAACCAGCAAAGTGATGTGCGACTAGAGAAAGAGGCGACAGGGAAGAGATAGACGAGAGAGAAAAGGGTTGGATAATGTTTTGCACAATCGCCACAAAGTACTTTGCAGCCAATTTCGACGGAAATCATTTTACAGTTTTTAGCTGCAAAGTGATTATAATAGGGAACTAACATTGCAGTCACAAAAGCCCTACCAAATGTTATAAAGTCTATGCGTTCAATTAAATTACAGCGCAAAGTAAATATTTTCGGAATACCAAAAATTACCTTAAGGTCTAAAATTTTTGAGTAAATAAGTTGTGTGAAGCAACGAATAGAAAAATTACAAAATTTATGTTAAAACTTAAAACTAGTAAATCCAAAACATTGTTTTGTAGAAAATACTTAGCATCTTTACGCATTAATATTCATTCTGACGTTATTCTTTGACTTACACACACAACCTTAAACTTTTGACTCTTTTAGAGACCAAAGCAAGTTTTTCAACGTTACAAGTGTAGTTGAAAATGTTTGTACATTGTAAAATAAATAAAAGAAAAAGGCATGAATAAAGTAGAAAAGGAGTACCAAAAATTTTATATAAAAGTGCACACGGTTTTTGACAAATGCGTTTCTCCACAAACACTGTTGGTACATTTCAGCACATTTTTTATTCAAGAAAAATTATACAAATGGCGTTTTTAAATTTTATAAATAAAGTAATTAATATAGTGATACATACTTCAAAATATAATACGAAAATAATTGAAAAAATAAAACAAGTGATAATCTTTTAATTTCGTTTTTAAAATTAAAATTTTTATACTATCAATATAAAAAGGAATTTATTGTTTCATCGAATGTGAACTATATGTTATTGATTATTGAATAATTATTTCTTTTATATTCCAATATTTAATTTGATAATTGATATATATAAGATTATTATCTAATAGATTTTTAGTAAAATTTTTTGATTTCACAAACACAATTAATAAGATGATATATACCTTTTAAAAATATTTTAAAAAATAAAAAAGTAATATTTATTATTTTTCTATTAATTTTTTAACTTCATATATAAAATCAAAAATATTCTATTATCGAGGTATGAGATAATAACTCATATATATTAAAAAAATTTGGCTTAGAATCTTTTCATCCCTGAGTAAAATCAAATGTATTTCCTGGATCAGGAGTTCGGAATTTTATCAGTCAAGCCAAACAAGGTCCTGTCATCCAATCACTTCGAGGAAAAGAAAAAGAAGTCAACCAAGTTGACGTCTATAATCAAATGGAACCCATCAAATGGGGCCCACTATAAACGGTTCAGATTGAAAACCCAGCGTGATCACTGATCAGCCCACAAAAATGACAGCCGCCTCAAACAATGATTCTCATTCTTATCGGGAAAAAAAAGCCCAGCCGTCAAAGCCCGCTTTTCCCGGGTCTCAATTCTTTAATCTATTGGCGGGAAAATCCCTAAAATTTGTACTCTAGGGCAATTTTCCCGCCAAAAATGAAAGAACTTCGGGCAGAAGCGGAGGAGGAGCCAAAGCGGATGGCGGGGCTAAACAAAAATTTCAAAACCGCGTCAAACCGAAATAGAAAGCCGATGATTGGTCTGTCAAATAGATAGCGTCTTACTGCCGTCATCATCATCATTATTATTACTATTATTATTAGAATCTTCTTTCTCTTTGGATTCCCAGGCCTGCCCATGTGTACATGTCTACTCTATTGCTTTATTTTTGTACATCGGATTCTCTTTCTCGATTACGTTTTAGACCAATCTTTTCTTTCTGCCTTAATTAGCTCAACCCTAATCCATTATTCTGGTTGACATTGTCTTTTTCAGAGATTTTTTCTTCTATAAATGTTGTAAAGTGTGTAGCTTAGCAACGTAATCATAGGCTTGAGTTGACACAAATAGATAAAATTCGAATATTAAATGCAAAGTAATTAAATTTAATTTTTATGGTTTTTTTTGTTGATAAATAATATGTAATTTCAAAAAATTTGCACGTGAAAAATTAATAAATTTGTAAATTTTAATAATGAATTGACAGTATATTTTGATATTGGATGAAATTACATCTTTTACTCCAAAAATTTTTTGTAAAAGAAATGTAGTTTCATGGATTTGATGAACTCGGCACAAATAAATTTATTTAAATCAATTCAAAAAAAAGTATTTGACGTACTTAAAGTTTTTTTACCGTTCAATGAAAAAGAACCATTTTGCCGAAGGTTTTATTCGGAATTCTCAATGGAATGGAGAGGAAAGGACATAGATTTTGTCATTGATTAAGCCTATAAAGTAGACATATACAATAAGTCCATTTGATTGAAAAAATTAGAGAGAGAACAATATCCTTTATACTTTCACTAACTTCTTCCTTTTATAAAGTAATAGTCTTTTTAGTCCACACGGTTTTGTAATTTTCATGTATAAGCCATGGATTGTTTTACAGAGACAATTTTTTTTTCTTATATGCTTATAAGAATTTGTGGATATAAGTACGAAACATGTTTGAAATATGATGAATTCTCAAGTCATTTGGGTTTGTGAGTGACTAAAATAACGTAGTTGTAAAAGTTTTGCATATTGGGTTTGCTTAGAAATTAGAAAAAATAAGTTAGAAGTATTCACATATTGTATAATTCATTTCCATGCCTATTAGTTTAAACATTTAATCATGGTATTGGCTTAGTAGCAAATACAATGGCCCCAACATGATCTTAATTGAAGTTAAATGTTAAAGATTACCTATTATTATTAACACTTCCTAAGATCAAATTTATTAAAAAAAATAGAAGTATCGCATTGTTTTTTCTTTCTCAAATTGATGAAAACAAGGCATTAAATATTTTTTTTAAATTAGTACTTTAATTAACATTAATAAATATATATAAACACCATAATCGAATCCTTAATTGAATTATCAATTATTAGACAACAAACTCTTTGGTAATGTTATCAAGATTCTCCTACACAAAGAGACAGAGTATTATACATGGTAGTCAGCAATGCACTACCTACTAAGTATTCCCCAGAGTTTATGTCGGTTGAAGCTCACAAGGGTTTTTTTTTTCTAATTTTCCCTCTCATTATCTTTAGCCGATAGGACTATCTGCCTTTAATAAGGTACTATGCCTAGCCAAGATTGGCTCCTTCCTATGGGTGAAAGCCCAATGGTTTTGAATATTTAAACCATTGGTTTAGATATAATTGTAATCAACAATGCTTAAAGAATTCCAATTTAAAGAGAAACACATATAATTGGTGTGTGGTAGGTGTGAAGTTAATTAGGCTCCTTTAAACTTGAAGAACTAAATTTGAAGAAAAATAATCCTTGTTTGACCTAAAGTGTCAGTTCAAATGATTTCAACAATTATCTTTCCCAAATCAAAGATTTTCATTACCTAAAAAAAAACCTTGTTTATATCCTTATTTCGAGATTGATTTATAGTTTTTAGCATTAAATAATAACCTTAATAAAGATTAATCCAATTGACAAAGAGAAAAACTCAAATTATCTAAAAAAAAATAAATAGACTTTGATGCAATTTAAAATTATCATTGATCGTATTATAAAAAAATAAATTAAGAATAAATACTCTATTTATCCAAGTGAATTTGGTCAACCAAGCTCTATTATTGTTGTGATCATAATTGAGAGAAGAGTGCATTAGAGTTGAACAATGTGCCAATTGGTTGAGGGATCATAAATGGGAATATTTTAAAACTGAATAATAAAATGAAATGCAACTAGTTATCCTTATGTCATTATCATGTTTGCTGGTTTCTTGCACTTGGTCCCCACAGACAAGAAAAAATAGTAAATGAAGAAGTTTGCCCAACTAAGATTTGGTGAGAAGCATTTGAGCAGGACAATAGCACAAGTCATTCACCTGGAACTTAGCTTTAGTTTTACTTAAGATATATGAATCCATTTAAGATGAACACTATGAGACAAGAGCAGTTATTTTCATTGCTCAAAATAATTCTTTGTTATTTTCATGAAACCCTTTTCTTTAAAATAAAAACCGAGGGAAAAAGAACTTTTTTCTTTACTTCAGAATTTCGGATTCAAGATTTTAAAAGATGTTGAGCTCTTTTTGAGTAGGTGATGAGATGGAGTTGGTCGAGATCGATGTTAATGTATTTTTGTTTGTAATATCTTGTCAATAAGCAAAGAATTGGAGGGATTATTTCGAAACACGTTTCAATGCTACTCAAATCAGTTAACAATTCAAAGAGAAAAGAAAAATAATTAGGTTTTAACTTTTAAGAGAGAAAAAGATATAGAGAAGTAAAAGAAAAATAAAAAGAGAATTTAGCCGGAGAAATTGCTTGAGGAAAAAGTAAGGAAATAATGGTTTTGTTTCCTCTCTCCGACGTTTTCCATCTTCTATACCTTTGTTATATGGGCTACCAAATGTTATATAAATGTCATTTATGTGGCTCGTCTTTTGTTTTGAGAATATTAATGCATGTGATTTGATTTTCTCTCTTTTAGTATTGATGTTGTTATTGTCTTTGGATTCTTGTCAAAGAATTTTTTTTTTTTTAAAGAATAGTCAATGATATACAAATAACAACACTGAAGAAAAATAAAGTTAGTAGATAAAATCTGTTGCTTCCCATTAGGAGACAACAGGAAAAGCTATAAGTAATTAAGAAAAGGAAACCTAATAGAAACAAGCCAAGTTCATGTGACGGTTTATTGGCACAGCAGTTACGGTGAAAACTGTAGTATAATTAGAATCTGAAAAAAGATAAGACCTTGAAATTTTTAGTGCAGCTTTACTATTATATGCTTTCATAAAGGAAACCTAATCCCTAGAAAAGCCTTTGTTTAGCATGCAAATAAAACCTTAAGATAATGTAACCAAAAATAAAATAAAATAAAACCTTAAGATAAGGTTAAACTCCCTCTCTCCACTCCATTATCATCTTTCAGACAAAACCCTTGATCATGCATAGAATATGCTGTCTACTCCATTATAAACGGATATAGATGTTTTTTATCTAAACTGTTATGTTCTAATCTTATATCGAAATATTGTAAAATTTTATTATGATATATGTAAATAAAGATTTAAAATTATACTTATAAAATGTCTTTTGTAGAGTAAAATTGTATAATTTTTTAATCGAAATAGATAATTGCGAATCCCCATGTAGGCATGCCTTAAAATGAATCTTATCCACTATTCACACATCAGCTTTGCAATAAATAAAAGCCTAACTTCACTAGCTCTACTTACCATCAGGTGCTTTGAAAATAAATACTCACACCCTCCTCTCAAGTCCGGCATTGGATTCTATGGTTTTAACTTGATGAAAACTGAAAACACACAAATTTCCCATAGTAAACTTTACATATATAGACTGATATATCAGCCTGTTCGTTTTGAAAACTGTCGGTTTTAAGATCTCTGCCTTTGCCACATCTTAGAAGTTAAACAAGAGATGTTTATATTTCGTATTTGTGTTATGTAAAATTAAAATTTTAATCAACACATCAAATGTAATTTTTTTAAAAAATTTTATCAAATATATATAATTTTTATCAAATTTTAATTTATATCATCTTTGTATTTTTTTAATGTTATATTTAAGATTATCGAATCTAGTTGAAAGCAAGACTTCAAGTCTGTTTGCTTGCGCGGTGGGGAGGGGTTCCTTCGTTCCCTTTGCGCTGAATGAAGTTTTAGCACTGAACCTATCTCTTGAATAGTTCGACATAAGTGAATAATTTATTAAGTTCAACAGTTTATAGACCGATATAATTAAGTTTGAATGGTACTTTTAAGTATTAGCTTAAAGAATTAAATGAGTTTCTCGTTGTCCAAAAGAACAAAAACCCCACATTGGATTCTAATCCACCACTCAGTTTTACTTCGTCTTTTTAATAATCAGAGAAAAGCATTAGCACTTAGCACAGCAACTTGGGTTTGCCATGGACTTCCAGAAGAGGGGGTGGGTCAGGCTAAGTGGGGCATATAGAAAGATTTAAGATGGTTTTAGCTAAACCTAGTAATTTCAAAACACGATAATACAACATAAAAATAACTTGAATAAAAAACAAAAATATAGTTCGAGGTAAAATTTAATATTATAAATATGACAAAAACAAAAATATAACTTATGTTTAACCTGTTAAAACAAATTTTAATATAAAATTTTCATATTTTACATAAAACAAATATGATTTTACAGTATAGCCAAAATTAAGAATCGAGATTAGGTAGGGAGCAAAGGAAGGATTGATCACAGTCAGCCACAGAAATATGGTTTTGAAGCATCCCTGCCGTGTAAAAGATTTACTTTATAATACATTTATTTGTTGGGACAACTTTTGGAGTTGGGTACGCAAAAACCCTATATACTCTACGCGTGTGTATTCTTGTGTAGAGTCACAAAAAGAGATAAGAGTTGAAAGAAAATTGGAATAAGTGCAGAAATGAAATAAAGATTCCTTGCCAATATATTCTTTTTACTGAAAACATCTATGCCAATCATTTACTGAGAGCCTGCCTGCCCTGACCAGTGAACGGAGCAAGGAATTTGATGACCAAAGAAGCAAAGACCAGAAGTTCTGATGAATTATAGACTGCAGTGGAGCAAACTTTGAAGGCAATTGTATGGTCACTGCCTCACTGCTCAGTGGCCAAGCCTGCAAAAACACCACTGTCTTCCTTACAAGTTTCTACTGCATATACTATAGTACAAGATTCTCCTGCTGAACTTTAATGACCAAAACCCTCAATAATTCTAACCAAAAAATCAGAACTTCTGATTTTTCACATCACCAACAATCTTCAAGCTTCAAATCAAACATTCATAGCAGTACGTGAAATTTCATAATCCAAACCATTCCATTACAAGCTCCAAGTCAGGGATAAAGTATGAAATATCAACTTCTACTAGCTAGTAATATTAGCTAAAACAAGAAACTTAAATAGATAGCATAAACTACGAAGCTTAACTTACAAGATATTATTTATTTTGATTCGAAAATTTTATAAAAAAAAAAAAGGAAAGTTGATCAAATGAAGTAAACTAAGCTAAACTACACTAGTCATTTCATGAAAATATTATCTTTGTACACCTTCAACTCCTCTCCACCATATTGCTTAGAGGAGTTACTAATGCAAAACCAAAGAGAAGAAAGGAAAAAGAAAACACAGAAAAACCTCCTAACCTAAAAACTCAAACTTTTGCTCTAAAAAGGGAAAAAGAAAAAGCTAATTTCAAACTCAGTTTGCTTTCTCAACATGGCGTTTGAATACTGTTTCCAAGTCGGGAGGAGTGAAGAACTCCCTAACTCCATTAAAATGGCATCTTAAAGGAGGTCTACGCTTTCTTGGAGCTGGAGGGCAAGGTAATTTGTCAGGTATTCTTGCTTCTTTTGAAGTTGGGGTTGTTGAACAAGCTTCTTCTTCATCTTCTTCACTTTCTTTCCCTCTTGGTTTTGTGTTTATCGGCTTCAATGAAGTCCTTATGGCAATATTAGCTATTACCCATTTCTTCCCATCGGAGTCTAACGCTCCATCTACTTGTGGCTTTTTGGAGAACCCCATTTGCAATCACAACCAGAAGTGATTTTGAAGCAAAAACAGAGCAACCCAAGGTGAGAAAATGGTTAGGTTTTAATGGAGAATGACCCTCAAAATAGAACAACCAGCAGAGGAAAAGCTGTAGTCTTTGACTGAAATCAGCCAAGAAAATCGAAACAAAGAAGAGGAAAAAGATGGATTTTTGATTTTTGATCAAAGGAATCAAAACAAATGAAGAAACAGAGAGAATACAGAATAAGAGAAAAGATTTTCTGGAATAATAAAGAAAAGGAGAGAGCTTTGAATGAGAGAAAAAGAGAGATTTTGACGGAAAAATAAAGAAAGAGAAGTTTATATTAAGGTTTGATTTCTTAAAGAGATTGGAAAGAGAAAGAAGGGTGGCTGCCCGAGAATTTACGGGCAGCGAACCGAGTGAAGAAAATTTTTGGCGCCAAATTTTGGTAGCCTAATTAGCAACGGCTCTTTTTCCCGCCAACCAGATTTCTTTGGGTTTCCAATTTTACCCTTCCTCTTGATATTATTGGAATGATTTCTACTCTAGGAAGTGATGCTGCCCAGTCAGGGGCACAATCACCGGCGTATTGGCAAAATGCAATTCATGCACGACGTCGTTTTAATATAGTAGTGAGTAGAATAGTCTAAGTCTCTAAGATTGAGGAGAATTGAGAAAAAAAAAATTTGTTGAAATTGAGAAAAATTTTTGATTAGCCCATTAAAAAATCTATGGAAAGGTTGAATGACCATAGTCAATCTTGGTAGGAACAAAAATTACCATAATTAATGGAATTTTTGTCCCCATTTTTGGATCACAACTTGATTAATTTTCATCATATATATTTTAATATTGGTACGTACATTTCACAATTATTAAAATGAGTCGTTAATATAATAAATTGATTTTCATTTTATTTACCTAAAGCATGCATCATATTTTTATGAATAATTTAAGTATTGAAATTAAATTCTTAAATAAGTCGATCAATTTTTTTTAAAATTTATATGATATTATAAATTTGTTGATTTGATAAGTAAGTTGAGTTAAACTTAAAAATGAGGTGCCACATTTGGTTTTTTTAATTCAAACTCCTAACTCTTGATTTTTATAATTTGATCCAAAGACTTCTATGCAATCACCAAATGATTTTCACCTATTAAACCAATTAAAACAACTATTAAAAAATTATTTTACATCACTTTCACATTGTAACAGATTATCTTAAGAAGATCAATGTTCAAAAAAATTTTGAAATTTAATCTAAATAATTCATACAATTACTTTTTAAAATTAATTTCGAGTAAGTCTGAAATTCAAAATTTAATACATGTATCATTTGCACCTATCTTCATACAATGACTCTTGTCGCAAAAAACGCTTGAATTTTTTCAAAATTCAAAGATTGTTGACTAGTTAAGACCAATATTAATTATGTGCATGTTTGGACCAAAGGAAGAAGGAAAAATGGTGGTGAGCACTTGACGGGGAATAAGGAATCCTATGCATGTTGAAGTTGCCCTTTCCGACAAATGAGTAAATCCTCCGAAGGAATTTTATTCAATGCTGGAATTAAAAAAAAAAATGAATGCTGGAATTTTCATATATGAGTAATAAAAGGAATTTAATGTTGAAATTACTCCATTAATTAATCCCAACAAAATCAATTTTGCTTCAGTTACAAAGCTAGCTATAGCCAGTGTAGTTCTAGGTTTCAGCCCTATAATTGAAGAAAAATAATTTCTCTTCACTCTCTGTTATATAACTTTGTTTGTTGCGTGCATGATAAAACAAACATTTACTTCATAAATTTTTAATGGGTTTAATATTTAAATATATCTCTCACGTTTTTTTACAAAATAAAATTAATTATTAACGATTAATTATATGAAAATCAGTCTTAAACGTTTTAAAATAACAAAATTAATGATATTTTCGTTAAATTCTTTAATTTTCGTTACTCTTACATAATAATAAAATTTAACGTATTAGAATGAGTTAATAAAAATGTCTTTATTTTTGTTATTTTGAAACGTTTAAGACTGATTTTCATGTAATTAAACATTTGGAGTATAATTCTATTTTGTGGTAAATGTAGAATGCATATTTGGATTTAAACATTTTAAATAAGATCGTTTTTAATAAAATGGCAATAATATTAAAAGTTAATTACATGTTTTGTTTTAGTTTTATTTTTTTAATACATTTTAGGAGATATATGTGTCGGTTTATTAGTTTCATCGATGAAATCTAGAAGTTTTACCAACAATGTTGATTTTACCAAACAAACTGAAATATACAATTTGCTCTGGTTTTTTATATATATATATATATATATATATATATATATATATATATATATATATATATAAGGACAGGATGTATCATAATCTGTAAAATTGTGCATTCGATATTAACATTAACAAAAGATCATTGTTAGGATTAATTTGAATCCAAAACTCACTTATACCACCGATTAAGTTAAATTACTCTAGATAAAATAAAAACTAAAAGCATAACATGTTTAAACTTTTTTTGAATTTTATTGAGTAATACATTTCTATTAAAAGTTATAATTATAATCAGCACATTACTTTTATTAAACTAGTAACTATAAAAATTATTTTACTTAAAATAAGTAAATTAATAAATAATTATAACTAATAAAACTAATTAATAACTATAACTAATTAAACTAATAAATAACTAAACTAAACTCAATGTTACACGTGATGAAGTTTAAACATGAGATCTCAAGATTCGAGATCTTCCTCTTTACCAAAGCCAAGGCTTTATTGGCTAATTAGTACAAACTTAAGTTAGTTATAAAAAAAGAAAAAAAAATTAAAGAGAACACAGAAAGCAATTGTACAAAACACACAACAAATTTCAATATCAAATTGGAGCTTGATTTGACTCGACTTGAAATCTTGAACTTGACTTAATAGGTTTGATTTATTATTTAATTGTATATTTATGAGGATAAAATGAAAAATTAAATATAAAATATATGTAAAAAAAACTTTATTAAGCTTGTGAGCCATTTGACTCGAGTATTAAATACTTAAACTTGATTCTAGCTTGGCTTATTACTCGAATAATTTTAAGCTCAATGTGAAAATAAATTAATCAAATTTGAGTAATTTTTCGAATTAAATTCAAATAATTTACAAATAATTTAACTTGTTTTTACTCTTATAAAAATAAGAACAACAAGGAGGATGATCAATTCAAAGGAAAAAACAGCCAAATGAAAAAAAAAAATGGAGAGTATGATTATATGTATGGTAATGGAATAGTACAAAGCCAAAAGGAACGATCTAAGTTGTCACATATATTAATTCAAATTCATGGAATGAAGCATGCTCACGGAAATGACGGCATTGGGTTGGCATGGCCACCTTGGTGGTGGGGGCCGCTGGCGAATGGACGGCCAGCCGCACGCAGCCTTAACCATCCATCCAAAAAACAAAGTTAATAGCAGCAGTTTATGAGAGAGCTGACATGGCTCCACCTATATCTTTAGGCTGGCCGCCACCCTACATTCTGTGACTGTGAGGCTGTGTAATCACTTCCTTGTCTCCGCGTTTGGGTCCATATTGATTTTGTATCCATGGAACCATATTTTTGCAGCCAACAAAACGAAATTTCCACTTTTTTTTTGTTTTGAAATTTTCGTGTTTAACTCGTATTCGATAAACAATGGTACGAAATATTTTTGATCTTTCAAAACTTGAAATAAAAAGGTATTCATGTTGAATGCATACTCGTATATCTGATATTAACCTTTGAATTCGGATAATATAGATATTTTTTCTCTTCGTAGTGATTCTTTTATTTTAAAAGATTCAAGAGTAGTATTATAATAACAATACAAAATAGCACAAAACTAAACAAATTGTTTATTAATAGAGAATAACGGGTCTTTTGAATCAAATTCCTACCAATTGAATATTGGAATTTAATTAGACAATTTGAATTTTTTTTGGGCATGGTAAACATCGAATTTGACATCATGTTTTTGATAATTGGAATGTAAGAATAAAATTACTGAATTTAAACCCAAGTCTTATAAAATGTTACAATTTTTCTTTAATAATTCGACAAAAGAAAAGAAATGCGAATGTGCGTGGATATATGAACATACAAAAAGGATAGAATGAGAAACGATTATATTCATAATATGGTTGAGTGTATCTATCGAAGACAAGATATGTGAAAATCGTTTTCGTTGGTTTGACACGTAAGACGTAGACCTCTAGATGCTTCAGTTAGAAGAAAAGATGCTATGGATGTTGAGAGAAGGGTTAAGACTAGAAAAGACTGAAAAAGACTTGAAGGAAGTGATTTGGAAAGATATAGAGGTTTTAGAATTTGATAAGCAAATGACCTTGAATAGAATCTAAAGGAGGAGAATACATATGGACGATCTAACGTGAATTAGATATTGGTTCATATAGCCTACCTCAATCTCTTGGGATAAAGGCTCTGGTGATGATGATGATGATGTTGATGATGATGAATTCGACAAAAGATTATTGTTAGTTCGAATTTGACATTCATAAATGACGGTTGAGTATTCCAGCATCTCACGATTCATCCAACTTATACTAATTTCATTTTCCTAGCTCGAGTAGTCATTGTTCGTCGATATGTCCAAATCATGAGGAATTAAATGTCATAGATATTTGTTTCATTTTCCTTCATCTACCATTCAATTATTCTTTGTGCAACTTTGGTTCAAACAACGGAACAAAACCAAAGCCCTTTATCAAGGGCTTGAATAAATGAGATATGGAAAGTTAAATACAATGGGCTATTTTATTGAGATTTTTTAAAATTAGTTGTGAAGGTGTTGGTCTGCATTTATAAGTATAAAGGACTTGTTTTTAGCTAGTTTTTGGACAATAACACTAACATTGATATCAGAGCTTAAATTAATAATATTTCACTACGAGTCGAGCATAGAAGTACTCCCCCTAAAACCAATAAAGATTGCCTAACATTAATTGTGGAAGGAGTTGGATTTGTTCAATGAGTCTCATTCATTGAGCTAGCTTTTGGAATTAAAAACATAATAATAACACTTAACAACAAAATTAAAATTAATATTTTTTTAAGAAATAATTTTCAATAGGTTTAAATTTCAATCTTAACGCTTATATATATTTCTTATTCCTAGACGGTGATCTTATTTTTTAAAAAATTATTATATATATAAGTGTTTGTAAGTGTGAAAGACTCATCCCTTGAACTAGCTTTAGGATAATAGCACGGACATTGACATCAGAGTTCAGATTATCAATATTTTATTGACACAAAAGCACTCACCTAAAACCCAATAGAAATTGTTTTACATTAATTGTGGAAAGAATTGGATATGTTATAAATGTGCAGGACTTATTCATTAAGTTAGGCCTCGTTTGACATCGTTTTTGTTTCCTGTTTTCTGCTTTTGTTTTCAGTTTTTTTGGAAACAGAAACAGAAAACGCGTTTGGTAACATGTTTTCGTTTTCAAAAAATGAAAACAAAAACAAGAATTTCCAAAATTATTGGAAACAAGAATTTCTTGTTTTCATTGTTTTTGAAAACATGTTTTCATTTCTATTACTGTTCATAAGTAAGTGAACAGAGTTTATATATTACTATAATATTAATATTTTTTATAATAAAAATATAAATAAAATTAATTAATTTTTTAAATAAAATAATATTAAATTTTAATATAAAATATAATTTAATAGTTTAAAATTAATATATTTATTTTAATATAGAAAAGTTGAAAACGTAAAAAGCAATTAAATATATATTACATTGAATTATAATATTATAATATTATTTAATTTAAACTTTTATAATAATTTATTGAATATATTAAATATTTTAAATAATATCAGTTATTATAATTTTGATATGCTAATAATTAATATTATTATATAATATAATTAATTTTTATTTTACTAAACAATATTATTATTTAATATTATATTCTATCTTAAATTTAAAATATATCACTGCTACTATTAAATAATTTAATATTATTAAATAAGTAAATACTTAACATTAAATAATATTTTTTATATTAAATATAATATATTTTAATAACTATATAATTTATTATAAATTAATTAGTTAAATATTTTATTTAATAATGTAATATTATTATTACAATTAAATAAAAATTATTATTAAATATAATTTATGATTATTACAATTAAATTCAATAATATTATTTTATTTAATATTATATTTAATTATAACATTATTTAAATTATACTAAAATTTTATATGATTAAATAAAATATTTAATATTAGTATTAAATAATATAAAATAATATTATTTAATATTATCTACATATTATTATTTAATAAATATATTATTTTTATTTAATTTTTAAAATTTTTTTGTGAATTGAATTATTATATCTAAATCAGTTTAAATATTTGTTTTCAAAACGTAACAGCATGAAACAAACATGTTTTCTGTTTTCAGAAATTGAAAACAAAACAAAATAAAACAAAAACAGAATTTTCAAAAACAGAAAACAGGAAACGATACCAAACGACCCCTTAGCTTTTAGAATGGAAAAGGTCTAGTAGCATCTAACAGCTGATTCGATAGGTTTAAATTTGAGTCTTAATACTTATATCTTTTTATTCTTGGACGGTGATCTTATTTTTAAGAAAAATAATTTATGTAATAAAAGAGTAGTTCACATCAAAAATGGACCCAAGAATGAACCGTCCATTATTTACACCTATCTATTTACAGCATACTCCCTTTATTGACCGACTATGACCACCAACTTGTTTTTATTGAATTTGGGACATTGATGTGGCCAATCCAGTTCATGGTTTGCTCCATAATTTCATAGTAATCCTTAACTTGTGGATGAAATCCAATCTGCAAAAACATGAGAAAAACAACCTACTTTTGTTTGAATTTGAATGTTTCATTAGCTCAATTGTGATGCCAATATATTGTTTGTTTTATCAACAAATAATTTTCATAAAATTCAAGTACAAACCTTGCAGTTTAGCTTAATTATATGTTGTTTAAATTTTTTATTATTATTTTTACATATATTAAAAATTATTTAATTATGATTGTAATTTTTATGAATATCTATTAAAAAAATCAAGTATAGTCTTGTCGATAGACCTGCTTAAGGGCCGGGCTACCTGTCCAAGCCCGAAAGCCCGTTCTAAATTTGGTCGGGCTTGGACAAAAATATTTGATAAAAAAAGGGGCTTGGGCAAAATTTTTAGGCCCGTTTAAAAATCGGGCCGGGCCTCGGGCTTGCCTTTCAAAGCCCGACCCGACCCGAATTATTATTATTTTTATTTTATATATATCTTTTTTAATATTAATTAAATATATATATATTTACTAAATATAATATAATTATATGTATATAAAATATTATTAAATAATAAATATGATTATAAATATTTAATATGAAAATTGATATATAAATTTTGACAAATTAAATTAAATTTTAAAGGGTATAAAATAATAATAAAAAATAAAATTAAAATATAAAAAATTATTTTCAAATCGGGCTCGAGCTTGTAATATAAAAATGAAAACGGACTTGGACAGAAAAATCAGGCCCGAATGTCGGGCCGGGGCGGGCTTGGGCGTGTAAAAACCTTATTATTACCTATCATGAGCCCGACCCGGCCCGACCCGAGCCCGGTTCGGCCCATGAGCAGGTCTACTAGTCGAACATGAAATTTTAATAGAATTTGATCGAAAGTGCCTCTTTCATCTTTGAATTGTAAATTAAAAAAAAAAAACAGCTCTTTTGTTCTATTAAACTCAAAATGAAGCAAAGCCGAAATAATTTCCTAATAGAGAAGAAAATTGGAATATAAGCAAATTTTGTTTGGATTAGAAGCAAACTTGGTTCCAATGATTTGCCAAATTCTTTAAATTTCTACCAAAATCAAATTAGCGTCGAAAAAGTTATATACACTCATGTCTAATACATACAATTCAATTTTCTATTATAACTCATAAAATTTAAATTTTTATGAAAATTTTAAAATAAATAATAAATACATTCAAATGTAAATCTTTTATACGTACACGACACTTGTGATCCATCGTAAATTATTGATTAATGGTCGTATCACTTTTTGCAATAATAATTTCAGCCCCAAAAAATTCTCAATTATTTATTGATTTTAACAAAATTAGAAAGGGTTGCAAATTGTGACAATTAAATAAAAAAATGACATCCTATAAATTTTTTTCCTTAAATTTCTCTTACATAAAAGACTTTATATTAGCTCAAAAGGCAAAACCAAGTTGGTGGAATATTTGATCATCCACGCCGGGGCGGCAGACAAAGACAAGAAAATATTGTTTGGTCGGTTTGATTGAGATTGTTGTCTTGTCAACTTTACCCATAGTTTTTTATACGAAAATTCAAACAATACATGCATGAAATAATTATATGCATATATATAGAATTTTAATTCCAAATTGCCAACCTGGAATTCTCTTTAATGTAATGGTAAGCTGACGTGGTTATCGAAGAGTCGAGACGCCTTCAAATTATTACACGTCAGCATTCTATGGAAGAATTGAAATTCAATGTTGAAAAATTATTAGTGATCAAATTTTAACACTTACGACTCCTTTTTATTTTCGAATTTGTGGTTTTCATTTGTCTAAAAAGTTATTATTAGTGATCAAATGAGATATAAATGGTAGAATACAATTTTTAATGACGATAAATAATAGTTTTTTAGGTATGTATGATCAATTTAATCGACAAATTAATATGAAAAATATTTCAAAATTTTTTAAATTTCTAAGGTCAAACCCAAAAATTAAATAGAATCATGCATGTACTTACATGTAAACATATGCCTATAAATAAAAAAGTATTATTATTCAATATACTGCAAGTTGAGTTTTTAAACTCTACAAGTCGGATTAAAATGGTGACACATATTCTACTTTATTACTTTTTATTTTATTTTAATATCCTAAAAAGTATGTGCGATCTCCTAAACTCTCTTGCAGAGTCTAAAAACTTCATTAACAGTCTATTGGATAATAATCCAAATGAAAAACCGTAAAAAAATAATACCCTTTAATGTTATTTTCATGTAGATTTCAATTTCAATTTCAACATTCTTCCTTTACATATATCCATCCCTGAGCAATTTTTCAAGCAATGCTCAAAAGTAAGAAGTACCCTTTTTTATTCTCCATAAAAATATTATTATTGGAAGTTCATAGTTTAGTGAGACAGATTACCGGGGCACCAAATGATGTGACCTCACCAAAGTAGCCAACTATGACTAAATTATATAGTATTATTTAAAATATATCTGAAGATTCTCCATGCTTAGTTCAGATAAGTATTTAGCTTTGAAAATTCTTAAATATCATTATTATAATTGTCTTCATCGAGTAATATAATATTCAAAAATTTCATCATGAAATAAGTTACCAGTTGCAATCACTCTTGATTTTCAAAATTATTTTCTTCAATGCCTTCTTTACAATCAAAGTTACCTTGAATTGATATCTTTCATTGTTTCAAGTAGGTAAACTATGCTTAACATTGAGGCAACAATGGCAGATTTGTGTTTAATTTTGCATGAAAGATATGCAGAGCTAGAACCCCAAGCTTATGCTTTAATCTCACTCCACTGCTATGGGAGAATGAGATTTCAATTTTTAGTACAATGAAAGCTTCTAACTTGCAAAAAAAGTGAGAACGCAAATATTGAAATTCGAATCGAATCTCAAACTTGCATAACTTTAACATTTTAAAAATGGGAGCATAACCATTCGAAATCCTGAAACAATGTTCAAGATCAGCATGGGACTTCAATTTAGTTTTGCAACAAAACTATTAACTTCTTGTCTTAATTTTGAATCTATTTGTGTAAATGTGCACTTGGAAAGACTCTAAGAAGACCTAGCTAACTTTAGATTTTTTTTTTATATGGTTTGGTGTTTTCCCAGAGGAGAACCTTGGTGCAACGGTAAAGTTTATTCTTTTGCAATTTGAAAGTTAGGGATTCAAGCAGAAATTATCTCTGTTAAGGTAGAAGGTCTACGTACATATGACCCTCTTCAGATCTCACAATATGAGAACCTTTTGCACAGGTTTTTTTTTTTTTTAAATGGTCTGTTGTTTTTCTGTTGCTTGGTCAAATTTATGTTGAATATGACTGGCCAAAAGGAAACACCAAAGCTAGAATACTAGGATCACAACTTTAAGGTTAGTTGTGAATAATTAGTCCCAATTTTTACTTGCAAAAGCGGTTGGAACCCCACAAGACAACTGGTTGCTTAGCCTTCAGACAAAAAGGAACTGTTAAAATGGTTTTGGCAGTTTCTTTCTGTTAGTGGAAACATATCAACAATGTCACTCTAAACCCATTGATATAACCGAAAGATATATTTTTCCATTTTCAACAGTGCTGTACTAGCCATCCCATGGCATGTGAGTGACCAATCAGTAGGGCCAATTACAAATCTGGCCAACTCAGCATGTGTGTGTCTGTAAGCAAATTCCAAGTGGGATTTGTCAGCTTATAGTCTTACTATAAACATCTGTGTCAGCAGATTAGTATAGATATCTAACAATCCACCATTGATTCAAAGTTGTGAAAGTTTCAAATAATCATAGACAGTTTCTTTTGTATCTTCAAATTCGAATCCAACAACTATGGCAACTGAAGCAGTGATCATTCCAGAACTCATTTCTTTAGTGGTATAGCGCTTTCCTTTATTACATGCTTTGATGCTTTGCTTTGTGTGTGCTCTTCATTTAACTGACTCAAATTTTCAAGTTCATAGTCTGAATACTGAAATCCATACTAAGCATGCAAATTTTACTACAAAGTATGCATGAAAAAACCATAGGAAGTTTAGCAAGATCATGCATCAGGTTTCATCTTTAAATGAAACTTTTTCAACTTTTCGATGTTCTTAAAACACTTAAAGCGGGATGATCTCCGAGATTTTCTATTATTCCATTTTGATGAATCATCATATACTCTCCTTTTTTAATCAACATAAGGACTGAAAAAAGAGGTGATCTGGTCTTTCCTTGCTTTTCCAATAGTATAAAACTAGTTGGTTTTCAAAATAAATTAATAAAGAATAGCTTTACTTACCATATTATTCTGATCCATAAGGTATAAATCCTCTGAGTAGTTGCTTGTGCTTCACTGAAACTTCTGTCGCCTCAATGACAGCCAGGATTTAGATTTAAACTGTCAGCAAATTAAACCAGCAAAATATCCGATTATAGCTAAAGATCCAGAGCATATTTCATCTGACAAAGCACAACAGATTGGTATAAGTCTTTGGTTTTGCTTCAACCTTACTGAACTTGGTAGCTACCATAACTTAGTCTCGAGTTTCCGATTCCTCTAACATTTTTTGTGCCATTATTAGAATTCTCAAGTCTCTAAATTCGGAAAATAGTACTTTCTTATTTTTATAGTTAAATACTCGTAAGGATACAACTAAAAATTTTATTTTTCCTTTAATTAGTAAGCCTGTCACGATTATGTCAGCCGAAAACATTGGCTTTCTCAGATGTTTGTAAAAATCACTCCTTTACAAATCTTATAATCAATACTTTTGGTAAATATCTGTAAACAGAATGAGCGGAATGTTCAAACAAATAGATTTGATGATTAGTTACTATAGCATTACATAATTGCTAACTTGAACTGATATATCAGAACAAATCGGCTTATTGACGAGAAGAGATATACCTTATCTAGGTTTGGGCATCAAACTCGTTAAGTCTTAGCATTACAAATTTAGAAAGAAATCCACAGACATAGTAGTTGGATAAAATAGATTTACTTGCCTGAACTCAAATAAGGTAATCTGATTCTGATATAACAATCTGACAGTCACAGCATGCTGAAGTTTGATAGCTGGAAGTTGATTTTACCACTTCTATTCTTAAGATCTCGAGGGAGAAGTATCGCCTTCTTGCTGTAGATTTCATGCCATATGTGCCTTTGGCAGTTTGCTCAAAAATTAGATTTGTTCGCACCGGAAATGAAAAAAAAGAATAGTAATGTATAAGTTTACCATATCTAATATTGTTACCAAAGAAGTCATTCTTCCAGAGAATATAAATGCAGATTTCTACCACCATTCTGAATATGGAAATGACAAAAACTTTATTCTTCGTGCAGAAAACAGAAAAAGAGAACAGTCACTTGGCCTTGGAGCTGTGTGACAAAGTTGTTGAGCTTATACCAGGAGACTTGAAGTTCCAAGGTGAATTAACTAAGCCTGCTGAAACCGATGAATGTTTGGCTAAAGAATTGCAAGTAGCCAGTAATAAAACCATGAACACGGTCTCTGAAGGCAATCCTGATGTCTCTAAGGGTGAAAGTTTTTTAATATCACCCGAGATTTCCAAGGTTGCTGCTGAGACCAGTGCAAAGTCAAAGCATACTGAGGTTGATGACATTCCATTTAAAGCAGAGAAGATCCCAGAGGATGAAGAAAAGATGGTGAATGATAAAAAGTTTAGGCTTGAGGAAGAGGCAGGAACTGGGGAAAATGAAGCGAAGGAAGCAACAGAAGACAGAATGGAAAAGCGTGACACAGATCAAAGCATTGAAGAGTTGAACGTCGATATTGGGGGAGAGAAAAAAGTGGTGGTTGAGGTAATTGGTGACCAAGATTCTTCACTGGGAGAGAAACATGGGAGCATTGAAGATGAAACAAGTCACTTACTAGAAAGTGAACATGAAGGGACAAAGACGGGTGAAAATGCTGATAATATCGGGTTTGATGATAAACAAGTTCTCGGCATACAAGAGGCAGATTTAGAGCTTAAGAAACAAGCCTCAACTGATACTCCTGATCCAACAATTGACACCGTGAAGCAGGCTGATGGAACAGTTAATGCAGCCAGTAACTCTAACATTGTTGAAGAGGGACCAGAAAAGAAAAGCTTTAAAGAAGTCAAAGATACCAAGCCAGAGAAGCTGCCTGACCTAGTGGGAAAGGAAGAGGGCACTGAAGCAGCTGAACCGATTGAATTATCAGGAAGTGAGAAGGATCAGATCATTTCTGATAGCATTGGAGATAACTTAACTTCAACAGTAGCAGAAGGTTCAGAGATCAAGGACCATGAAACAACCTCAGAAATCAGTGAGGTTGCCAAGAAAGAGCTGCACAATCCATATGAGGAGGTAGCTTGTGTGAATGAACCTGCACTGGAAGTGGATGAGAAGCTTGAAGAGGTCTCCAGTATCATAATCACAGACAAAAGCCAAGCTACAGTAGAATCAAGAGAGGAGATCAAAGATATCACTGGAGAAAACGATGGCATACGAGATAAGAATGTGTTAGATGTTTCATCTGTCAGGAAAACAGAAGAGCTATGTTTGCAAGAAGTAGACAATCCTGACACGTGCAACATAGCTTCTGATATCAAGGCAGTGAATACTGTTGAGAAGAGTCCAACAGAAGAAAGTGGACAAAGTGAAATCAATGGGAAAACCGAACAAGATTTGGGAAAGCCAAGTGACATAGCAAACAATTATGCAAAGTCTGAATCAGGAAAGGTTGGGATCGAAGCAGAAGTTGTACAGGCCACAGACAAGGAGGTGGCCATGACAGAGGCATCAGATGAGATGAAAAGGGATGAGGAATTCACTGTCCCAACACATGAAGGAAACATTAGTGAAGTAGAAAATATTGATGTTGTACAGAAAAGCCAGGAGGGAAAACTGGAGAACGAAGAACTCCCGAAGCAGAGCTTCCAGCAACAAAATGAACCGGAAAAGGAGAAACCTGCATGTCCCTTGAATGCAGTTTATGAGGATACCGATACTGCCATCTCTAGTGAGAATGCAGAAACAAGCACAAGCATCAGAGAAGTGGCATTTGTCAAAGACCATGGAGAGAGATTTGAGGGACAAAGGATGGAGGACACACAAACCAATACTGATGCTGTCAGCAAGGATGCAGAATCGATAGAAAAGGTTGAAGCTATTTAGTATTTTCAGTTTTTATTCTGCATTTTTCTTTTCATTTTTGATATACAGGGAATCACACTATTATTTCCAGAGATTTCACATGAACTCTTTGCTTTTTACAGGATCTACAAATTGAAGTAAATGAGAATACTGAAACTGTGAAAGCTGAGATTTCAAACAAGAATGCTGATGATTTACAAGTTGCTGATTCATTAGTTGGACAATCACTGGAAAAGGAGATCGAGAAGCAGAATGAGTTCAATGAGTTTCGACGAGAAGAACAAGTCCATGAAGCAAATGGAGCATCCAAGGAAGAAAAGAGTGATGATGTCTCTGACGCATTGCAAACCAGAAATAACAGAAATTCAGAGCATATATTCACAGAAGCAGCAGCAGCAGCAACAGATTTGAAATCAGAAACAAGTGAAATGGACAAGGAGAATGTAAAAGAGGTTCATCTCTTGGACTCCGAAAAATGTTCGAAGAGCGTTGAAGTTTTAGAGAGCAAACAAGAGGGTATAGAAAAGAAGTTAGAAGATTGTACTGCAGAGAAACACGAATCGGAGGATGCCATGGAGAACATAGAAGATAGCTCAAAACAGGATGAAACTAAAGAGGTTTAATTTTAGACAGTGAATACTAAATTTCAATTTTGAGAGATTATCATTGTAATTGTTAATCAAGTATACCTCATTCTTCATGCAGGCTTGTGAAGGTCAGAAGTCAATCATAAAGGAAGAATGTGCTATTATAGATGAGTTGATGGAATCTACTGAAGAAATGCATAAGAGCTTCCAAGAAGATGAAAAAAAAGAAACACCTGAGGTAGAGGTGAGGTTCAGATAATTTTAAAATTTTGCTGACTAGTTTTCATGAGGTTAAGTTGAAAGTTGAAACCTCCATGTTTCATCAATCACATGTTTTTCATCCAGGTAGGAGAAAAATTGGAAATAAATAAAGCTGAGGATGCTGAAAAACAAATTCTAGAAGAGGAGGAAGACATCAACAAGGACCAGACTACCCTACTGAGAGAGACAATGGAGGAGAAATTGAAAGAAAATACTGGTGAAATAGGGTCCAAAAAAAAGGTAAGAAGACTGTATGACTCACTAATCTTGGAACTTCTCACTTATTATAAACTTCAAGTTGCACTTTTCTCAACAGACATACAATCATGAAACCTACAGCAGAAAGAATGAACCTTGGCCTCTTGTGATTTGTTCTTGTTTATAACCTAATCCTTTACCTTTTAGTACTTTGTCATGGTTAAGTTGAAGTTTTGCTTGTCATTGCAGGTGTGTAAAGAATCAGAAACAGCTGCTTCAGGTGCAGGAAAAGAAAACTCAGAAATGGAGGAACATCCTACAGCTGACATCTCCAGCTCATCGATTAATGGCAAAAGAGTAACGGAGAGCATAAAGGAAGATGAAACAGTCCAATGAAGTTAATAGAAGAGGTGAGCTAATAAACCCAAGTTGATTTAGGTTCAACAATGTTTTTCGTTTTTACCATTACTACTTGGTAACATACACATTCAATTGTATTACAGGCTGGCAACTCAAACACTGAGGAAACAGCAGAGCCAAATAATGATCCTAGTCTGCTTGATATTGGAAAGGAGTCCAGAGAAGAAATAACAGCAGTAGAAGCCAAAGAAGACCTTGCTCATAGCTCTTCATTAGAGCTGAAGGAGACCAAGGAAGACATTGAAGAAGAAACCTCAGTAAAAGGGAGTATCAAAACTGCTGATTTGGACTCTGCATCACCTACATCAGAACCCGAAGAAACAAACATAAGGGATGTTGAAGCAGAAGAGAAACAGAAGGAAATAAACAATGTTCTTGCTGATGAAGAGAACAGCATAGCAACAACTGAAACCGAAGGGATTGGCATCGAAAGTGCTGACATTGATGTGAAACCAGCAGACTCCTCCAAATCGTGTGACAAGGAGAAGGAGATTCCCCAGGATGAAGATGGAATGCAGGATAAAGTTTCAAATGTGGGAAGTGAAGATCAAATGGAGATGACCACCAGGGAGATTTCCTTAAAAGATCAGGCTCCAGATGAGAACTCAGAAACTCCTGTGTCACAAGCAATAGAAGAGAAATTAATGCAAAAGGACGATAATTCCACATTAGATGTCCCAAAAGCAAAGTCTGAAGATACTGAAAAGGAGAGTGAACATGAAGTCAAGGAAGACATGGCCGAGGAACCATATATGCATACAGAACAGGAATCTGGAAAATGCAGCTCTGTATCAGAGCTAACCAATGTCTTAAATGGGGAAGAACCTAGAGAACTAGTGAAAGAAAGTGAAGACGAACAAACATCAGATATAGGATTGGAAAGAGAGAAAGTTGAAGAAGGAAAGCCATTGGATGAAGCCTCAGATGTGGGAGAAACCTCGGGTTCATGCAATGATAGTGAAAAGGCTATTCAAGAAGAAAAGAATTTAGCTAAGAACTTGGCAGTACCAGAAAGCTTGAAGGAAGATATTGAAGTAGAAGAAGAAACTGAACTGCCAAGTGGAGCTCATGATCAGATTCCAGAGGTAACTTTCGTGAATGATAATGCTAAGGTTATAGCAACATTACTCTTTTCACTCCTCCATTTTGTTTTCAAAGAAATCAAATCAATTAAAAGACTGGGAACAAATATTTTTCAATTTTGATCATTTTCATTTTGCAATCATGTCAGCGATTACATTTATAAGCAACCAAGTCATATCACTATTCAAATGTTTCTCTTCATTTAAGGAGCATACTTCTCGAGCCCTCCACGAATTTATCATTTTGAAACAGAATGTTGAGCTAGCACTAGAAGGTTTTGAAGAAAAGCCCAAATCTGGCTCTGAACCAGTGGTTGAACATCAAAGTGAGGAAACATCCCCTGAACCTAGCAAGAGCCAAGCTGATGAAACCAGCACCAATGTTCAGAATGAAGAAACTGAAAAACAGATAACAGAGGAACTGGAAAACAAACTGGAAAGTAAAGACTATGTTACCAGAGAAAAAAATGCAAATGAGGTTACCGAGGCTGTCATCTTGTCTGAAGAGGTAAAGAACATGTATAAATATTTTTCTCTTCTTGATTATTTAAGGAGGTGTCCTGTTATATTGACAATTTATTTATTTAGCAGGTTGACAAGGAAGTTGAGAAAGCTGATGTTAGTGAAGAAATCAAAGAACATGTCATTGAGGAGGAAAGTAGCACAAATGAACTTCAACCCGAATCAAAAGGAGATGAAACAACTAATGAGGTTATCTCAGTAATTCATATTCATTCAAATAGGTTTCTTAGATGTTGCTATTTTTTTTTCAATTTCTAAACATTTTAATTATCTTTGGATAGGTGGAAAACAACACTTCAGTCTCAACTGAATGTCTGAAGGAAGCAGACTTGGACAAACAGATAGAAGCAAGAAAATCAGAGGTTGAAGAACATTCGACCAAGGACAGAGAAGCATCCCTCGTCATAAAAGAATCAGAAGAAAGGAGACAGGATGAAGAGTCTGGAGACCCTGTAAGTGTACAAGGCAAAGACAAAGAATCAGAAGAAAAGATTGAGGACATTGTCGATGAATCAAAACTTTGTCAAGACAAGTGTGGTATTGAAGTTGTGACAAAAGTAGGAGCAGAGACGAGCATAAACAACACTGAGGTGGATGAGGAGCTTGTGAATACATCGATTATTAGCTCAGAAACTACTGAGAGTGATGCTAACCAAGAGACAGATGAACTACAACTTGAAGAAATATCCTCTGAATTGGCACCTCCAGTCCCCACTGAAAACAATGATGAAGTAGAAAAACAGAGTCTAAATGTGGAAATTGCAGATCACGACGAAGCTGAGGTAGTCAAGAGAGATCCGGTGCAGTTTATTTGTCCGAGGATCAGACTGATGAAGCAGAGAAAAGCCTAACAGCGGAAAAGATGGACCAACTCCCAACCAAAGTTCATGAGCTTGTAGAGACAAAGAGTGAAGCCACCAAAACTTCTAATGCAGATGAACTGGGGAAAATTGAATTAACTTCAGGTGGAGATCATGTTTCTGAAAACAAGGGAATTGAAGAAGATGCAGAAACCAAGAAAATCCTAACAGCGGAAAAACTGGAAGCAAATGAAGTTGAAGAAACCAAAGGTGTACCAGAAGAGAAACCAGACGAGCAACTTCAAACTTCTGCCTCGACATTGCATTCTGAGGACAAAGAGATTGGAACTCCAAACTCAATTAAGAACATAGAAGAGATAGAGAAGGATGCCGGAATAATAGAACATGAGAGTCTAGAAGATTCTTCTGACACAAAAACAAAAGAAGAGGTCTGCTTGTGGAAGGAAGAACATGTAGAACCCAAGGCTGACTCAGAAGAAGAAACTATTGTTGATCGTGGTCTTCAAAAAGATGAACCAAAGAAGCAAATTGAGAATACATCTTCTACATTTCCTTCTGAGAAAACAGAGGATGCAGCTGGAGCCATAAGCGAGGAGATTGATTTGTTACAGGAGATGGAATAACTGGTGAGCAGAATCTCTCAGCTAAAGAACCAGAGGAGGGGACTACAAGCTTTGCATTGCTTTCCAAGGAACAGGAGGAAGAAGTTGAGAAGATAGATGAAGAAGAGAAAACAAATGAAGCAGAAATTCAAGAAGACAAGGTTTCAGAAAATCCTTCTGCTGCGAAGAAAACAGAAGAGATATGCTTGGAGAAAAAAGAGTTTCAGGAGCTTGAAGATGCTAAGAAAGATGAAATTGCTGCTGCTCAGGCTATCCAAGTGGAGGAACCAAAAGAGCAATCTTTAACTTCAGCATTGCCTTCTGAAAACATAGAGCATGAAGCTACAGTCAATGAGGAAGAAGAAGAAAAAATAAAGGAAGTGGAAATGCTAGAAAAAGAAACATTTTTAGAAAAGGAAAAACCTCAGGTGTCTGAAGCTGCTCTGAATCAAGAAACTACTGTTGCTCAGGCTTTAATAACAAAGGAATCTGTGGAGACTGGAACTAGAGGCACAGTAGAGAAACTAGATGAAGAGCAAAGGAAAGATACGGAAAATCTTGAAGATGAGATTTGCGAAGATTCATCAGCTAGAGAAACAGAAGATATATGCTTGCAAAAAGAAGATGCAAATGAGCTTCAAGCAGTTCCTGAAGAAGGAATTACTTCTGGTCAGACATTCTCAGAAGAGGAACCAGATGAGCAACTTCATATTTCATTGGCCTCTGCTGTAAATAGTGAAGAATTGGAGCATGAAACTAAGAAGACAGAAGATGAGGTTGCAAACAAAGAGGAAACCATAAAAGATGAGACCCCAGGAGGTGCTTCAGATGCAAGGACAATGGAAGAGATATGGTCACAAAAGGACAGGTCCATCAAGCTAGAAGCTGTTGTAGAAGCAGGTGAAGAAAATCAATGTGAGAAAGCGAATGACGGAAATGAAATCATACTGAATGAAGTTCCAAAAGAAGAGGTAAGCAAGACTAGCCAAAACCTTCGATAATTTCCCGTACTTCCTTGTTCATTCTAGTTTCTATTATCTTTTGTTTTAAAATTTATTATCTTGACAACTATTAACTGAGGGAGCACAAACAACAGGTCAATGAGGACGAGGAAGTTACTGAACTATCTTATTCGACTTCCCACTCAGAAAACCAGAAGAAAGATGGCTCTAGAGAAGATGAGCTAAAGGATAAACTGGTTGAAGAGAAGATAAATGAAGCATTAGAAACCACATGTCAAAATGAAGAGGTCAGGAAACAGAAACTCAACTTTATTCATGTAATTCTTTTCTTGCTTCTCTATATCTATATTGAAGCTTTAATCCTTAACAGCTCCTTGTGGAAGCTCAAATGTCCAGTGAAAATGATAACATTGAAAAGCAGATCATTTGTGAAGATAAAACCATTGAGGATCCAGGTCAAGCTTCTGTTGCCAGCATTGACACTGCAACAGTGACAGAAGAGGTCAGACTACATTTAATCCTCCTTTCAAACTTCAAATTGAATGATCTTTTATGCAAATGTAACTGTAGAAGGAAGTGCGACAATCCTTTTTTAGAAAGTTAAGGCAAAAGAATTTTACTCGATGGTTGATAAATACATGAGAAGTGCAACACTGGTGTTGATTTCATGAATCTGCTCAAATCATGAAAAAGATTTCCAAGTTTTAGTAATAAAATATGGTTAGCTCATTGAAGGGACTTATAAAATCAAACTATAATGAGAGAGAAAGAGAGTAGTGGAATAACTAAAGGAAATAATCATACTGAGCAGCTCTATGTTTCATCTATCAGGAATCAAGCATAGAATTATCACAGGAAGAAGGCACCAAGGACCTTACAGAAGGCTATCAGATAATCGAAGACATTCAGCAGCCAGAGGAAAGCACTATTATAGCATCTGATAAGCAGGTACCAAGGGAATTAGGTCTCGTTGAGAACACAGAGATAAGAAGTTCTATTGGCGAGGAACATGCTCCAACAGATTTGCAGGACAGAGTTGCAGAATCCTCACAGAAGCCTGAAGTTGGAGATGTCAAAGAGATTTCTCCAGAAGAAGCAAAAGTTGACCATGGTAGAGAGAAAAAAACAGACAGTTCAGGTGAAGATATAATCAAGAAGTCCACGACAGTGGACGATTTGACTGAGGTATCATCATCTGCCCATGTGGAAAGCTCGACTAAAGAAACTTTGCAAGTGACTCAAGACATGATTGACGAGAAAGAAGCAAAAGATGAAACTGGAACTGCTCAAATTCTTCTAGTGGAGAAACCAGAGAAGCAATCTCCAGCTCCATCATCCAAATTGCCTTCTGAGGAAGGAGAGCATGGAGTTTCAACTCAAGTCAATGCAGTAGAAGGAAAAAAACTAAAGGTAGTGGAAATTCTTGATAAAATTTTTTCTGATGCAGGTACAGGAGAAGAGACATACTTGGAAAAGGAAGAAAACAAGGAGCTAAATGCTGAAGTGGAGCAAGAAACTGTTGCTGTTCAGGCTGCACCAACAGAGGTTAGACAGAACTAATTCAAACCTCAAAAAACTCATACATTCTTTTATTTGTTCTCTTTTATCTTCTTGTTTTGCTTTGATAATTTTATATATTAACTCAACAACTGCTAATGGTCGAGGAAAACATGACAGATTAAGGAGGTAGATATTTGTTACAATACCTGCAAGGTAGATATCACACTAAAAGATGGAGATCTCAAAGAATGATAGATTCAAATCATGAAACTTACTGCACAAAGAAAAACCCTTGGCCTGTTGTGATCTGTTCTTGTTTATAATCTTATCTTTTACCTTCTTGTACTTTGTCATGTTTAAGTCGAAAGTTTGCTTGTCATTGCAGGAGTGTAAAGAATCAGAAGCAGCAGCTTCAGGTACAGGAAAAGAAAATCCAGAAATGGAGGAAAATCCAATAGCTGACATCTCCAGCTCATCGATTAGTGATGACATTATAAAGAGAGCATAAAGAAAGATGAAAGCAGCCCAATGAAGTTAATAGAGGAGGTAAGCTAATAAAGAAAAGTTGAATTAGGTTCAACAATGTTTTTTTTTTTTGACCATTATTAGTTGCTGACATACGAATTCAACTGTTTTACAGGCTAGCAACGCAAACATTGAGGAAACAGACTCTACAGAGGAAACAACCGTCCAGAGCTTAGAGAAAACAGCAGAGCCAAACAATGATCCTAGTCTGCTCGATACTGAAAAGGAGTCAAAAGAAGAAATAACAGAAATAGAAGCCAAAGAAGACCTTCTCCATAGCTCTTCATTTGAGCTTGAGGAGTCCAAAAAGGACACTGAAGAAGAAACATCGGTTAAAGGAAGTATCAATAGTGCTGATTTGGACCCTGCATCACCTGCAGCAGAGACAGAAGAAGCAAACATAAAGGAAGCTGAACCAGAAGAGAAAAATAAGGAAATAAACAATGTTCTTGCTGTTGAAGAGAACAACCAAGCAACAACTGAGCATGAAGAGATTGGTGTCAACAGTGCTGACATTGATGAGAAACCAGTGGATTCCTCCACATTGTGCGAGAAGAAGGAGAAGGAGATTCCCCAGGAGGAAGATGGAATAGAAGCCAAAGAAGACCTCGTCCATAGCTCTTTATTTGAGCTTGAGGAGTCCAAAAAGGACACTGAAGAAGAAACGTCGGAAAAAGGAAGCATCTGTACTGCTGATTTGGACTCTGCGTCACCTGCATCAGAGACAGATGAAGCAAACATAAAGGAAGCTAAAGCAGAAGAGAAAAATAAGGAAATAAACAATGATCTTGCTGTTGAAGAGAACAACCAAGCAACAACTGAGCATGAAGAGACTGGTGTCGGCAGTGCTGACATTGATGAGAAACCAGAGGATTCCTCCACTTTGTGCGAGAAGGAGAAGGAGATACCCCAGGAAGAGGATGGAATGCAGGATAAAGTTCCAAATGCTGGAAATGAAGATCAAATAGAGATGACCACTACGGAGATTTCCTTTAAAGAAATTTTAGGAGATGAAGTGAAGGAAGATTCTACAATGCCTTCAGAAGAATATGAGCCCACACCCATTGAAGAGAGGAAAATAACTGATGAAACTTCAGAAAAAGATCGGGCTCCAGATGGGCACTCAGAAACTCCTGTGTCACAAACAACAAATGAGATATTAATGCCAAAGGAGGATAATCCCACATTAGATGTCCCTAAAGCAGAATCTGAAGATTCTGGAAAGGAGAGAGGGCACGAAGCCATGGAAAACTTGGCTGAGGAACCATATGTGCTTATGAAACAGGAGTCTGGAAAATGCAGCTCGTATCAGATGTCCCCAATGTCTCAAATAGGGAAGAAACTAGAGAACTAGAGAATGAAAGTGATGCTTGCAAAGAAAAAACACCGCAAGATGAACAATCATCAGATATAGGATTGGAAAGAAAGAAAGTTGAAGATGAAAAGCCAATGGATGAAGCCTTGGATGTGGGAGAAACCTCACATACATGCAATGATAGTGAAAATGCTATCCTAGAAGAGGAGAATTTAGCCAAGAACTTGGCAAAACCAGAAAGCTTGAAGGGAGATACTGAAGTAGAAAATGAAGAAACAGAACTGCCAAGAGGAGCTCATGACCAGAATCCTGAGGCAATCAACGTGAATGATAATGCAAAGGTTAGAGCAACATTACTCTTTTCACTTCTCCCTTTTGTTTTGAAAGAAACCAAATCAAGTTAAAGATACGGAAACAAATATCATTTCATTTTGCATTTCATGTCAGAGATTACATCTTATGAGCAATCCACTCATATTACCATTCAAATGTTTCTCTTCATTTAAGAAGCATACTTCTTGTGCCCTCTACTAATTTATTAATCTGAAACAGGATGTCAAGCTGGCACCAGCAGGTTTTGAAGAAAAGCCCAAATCTGACTCTGAACCAGTGGTTGAAGACCAAAGGAAGGAAACATTTCCGGAATCCAGCAAGAGCCAATCTGATGAAACCAGAACTGATGTTCAGAACCAAGAAACTGAAAAACAGATAACAGAGGAACTGGAAGACAAACTAGGTAATGAAGACTATGTTAACAGAGAACAAAATGCAGATGAGGTTACCAAGGCTGTCATCTTGTCTGGCGAGGTAAAGATACCTATAAATATTTTTCTCTTCATGATTATTTAAGAAGGCATCCTGTTATATTGACAAAGTATTTATTTAGCAGATTGACAAGGGTGTTGAGAAAGCTGATGATGGTGAAGACATCAAAGAACATGTCATTGAGGAAGAAAGCAGCACAAATAAACTTCATCCCGAATCAAAAGGAGATGAAACAACTAATGAGGTCATCTCAGTAATACAGATTAACTATTCATTCAAATAGGTGTTTTAGACGTTGCTCATTTTTTTCTTCAATTTTTAAACATTTTAATTATCTTTTGATAGGTGGAAAACTACACTTCAGTCTCAACTGAATGTCTCAATGAATCAGAAGAAAGGAGACAGGATGAAGAGTTTGCAGACCCGGTAAATATGCAAGGTGAAGAGAAAGAATCAAAAGAAAAAATTGAGGACATTGTTGATGAATCAAAACTTTGTCAAGACAAGACTGATATTGAAGCAGTGACAGAAGTAAGAGCAGAGACAAGCTTAAACAACACTGAGGCTGATGAGGAGCCTGTTAATACTTTGAATATTAGCTCAGAAACTACTGAGAATGATCCTAACCAAGAGACTAATGAACTGCAACTTGAAGAAATATCCTCTGATTTGGCACCTCCAGTCCCCACTAATGACAATGATTTAGTGGAAAAGCAGAGTCCAAATGTGGAAATTGTGGACCTTGATGAAGCTGAGGCAATCAAGCGAGATCCTGAAGCATTTTATTTATCCAAGGATCAGATAGATGAAGCTGTGGAAAGCATAACGGTGGAAAAGGAGGACCAACTTCCAAACAGTGATCATGAGCTTGTAGAGACAAAGACTGAAGCCTCGAAAACTTCAAATGCAGATGATCTGGGGAAATTTGAATTAGCTTCAGACAGAGATCATGTTTCTGAAGACAAGTTTATTGAACAAGATGTGGAAACCAAGAAAAGCCTAACAGTGGAAGAACTCGAAGCAAATGAAGTTGAAGAAACCAAAGGTGTAGCAGAAACATCATCCGATAACTTATCTCAAAGTGTTGAAATCATTGTGGAAGATGATATTAGTTCCCATGGTACTCTCCTAGAAGAGAAACCGGAAGAGCAACTTCAAACTTCTGCCTCGGCATTGCCTTCTGAAGACAAAGAGATCAGAACCCCAAATTCAGTTGAGAAGATAGAAGAGACAAAGAAGGATGCTGCAACAGTAAAGCATGAAAGTCCAGAAGATTTTTCCGACCCAAAGACAGAAGAAGAGGCATGCTTGCAAAAGGAAGAAGAAAAAGAGCCTAAGGATGTCTTAGAAGAAAAAACTGTTGTTGATCAGGATCTTCAAAAGGAGGAACCAAAGGAGCAAATTCAGACTACATCTACATTTCCATATGAGAAAAGGGAGGATGCAGCTGGAGCAATAAGCGAGGAGATAAATGCTGTTACAGGAGATGGAATAACTGGTGAGCAGACTCTCTCAGCTAATAAACCAGAGGAGGGGACTACAAGCTTTTCATTGATTTCCAAAGAAGAGAAGGAAGAAACTATAAGCATGGTTGAGAAGATAGATGAAGAGAAGCTAAAAGAAGAAATTCCAGAAGACGAGACTTTAAAAAAGTCTTTGGATGCTAAGAAAACAGCAGTGATGTGCTTGGAGAAAGAAGAGTTTCAGGAGCTTGAAGATGCTAAGAAAGATGAATCTGCTGATGCTCAGGCTATCCAAGTGCAGGAACCAAAAGATCAATCTTTAACTTCAGCATTGCCTTTTGAGAACATAAAGCACGGAGCTACAGCCAATGAGGATGAAGAAGAAAAAGTGAAGGAAGTCTTAGAACAGGAAAGACCTCAAGAGCCTGAAGATGTTGTGGATCAAGAAACTACTATTGCTCAGGCTTCAACAACAGAGGAATTTGTGGAGATTGAAACTGTAGGCAGTGTTAAGAAGTTAGATGAAGAGAAAACGAAAGATGCGGAAAATCTTGAAGATGAGATTTGTGAAGATTCATCAGCTACAGAAACAAAAGACATATGCTTGCAAGAAGAAGAGGCAAATGAGCTTCATGCAGTTCCAAATGAAGGAATTACTTCTGATCAGACTTTATCAGAAGAGCAATCAGATGAGCAGCTTTTAACCTCTGCTATAATCAGTGAAGAACAGGAGCATGAATCTAAGAAGACAGAAGATGAGGAAACAAACAAAGAGGAAACCATAAAAGATGAAATTTCAGAATATGCTTCAGATGCAAGGACAATGGAAGAGATATGCTCACAACAGGACAGGTCCATCGAGCCAGGAGCAGAACAAGAAGTTCAGAATCCAACCTTCACACAGCCTTTAAAGGAAGAGGAAGATGGAAATACATGTACAACTGAGAAGATAGAAAGTGAGAAAATAGAGGAAGCAGAATTCTTACAAGATGATAACGCGGAACATGTAACCTTGCAAAAGGAACAACATCAGGAGGATGAAGCTCTTGCAAAAGATGAAAATGTTTCTTCTCAGACTCTCCCAACGGAGAAATCAGAGGAGCAAATTCCAAACCCTGTTTCCACATTGATATCGGAGGACCACAAGCATGAAACTGTCAACGAAGTCGACAAGACTGAAGAAGAGAAAATAAAGGAAGAAGAAACGGGAAATGCAGATTCTGACGGAGGAAAGACAGTAGTAGAGATATGCTGTGAAAAAGATGAGTCAATGGTGCCCCAAGCTGTTCTGGAACAAACTACTTCTAGTCAAATAGTAGCACGGGAATCAGAAGAAAAGATAATAGAAGAGGCAGAAGTGCTGGGAGATGACAAAAGCCCGCAATCAGAATGTGTAAGAGAGCTTCAAGGTGCCTTAGAAGATGGAGCTAATGCTGCTCAAACTCTCTCAGGAGAGAATCAACCAGATCAACTTCATATTACAACATCTAAATTGCCTTCTGTGGAACAAGAAGTTGAAACAAAGGAAACTGAATTGCAAGAAGATGAGAGTCCAGAACAAACAAGAGAGGTTGAGGAAGCCTCAAATGTTGAAATGGAGACATGTGAAAAGGCTTCTAATAATGAATCACTCACAGAATCAGAAGATGCTGCAATAAAGGAAAAACTTGTCAAAGGAAGAGAAGAGACAGCAGGTGAAGAAAATCAGTGCGAGAAAACAAATGAAGGAAACGAAATTACATTGAATGAAGTTTCAAAAGAGGAGGTAAGCAAGACGGGCCCAAAACCTCTAATAATTTCTCGTATTTCCTTATTCATTCTGGTTTCTATTATTCCTCTGTTTTAAAAATTATTATCTTGACAAATATTAACTGAGGGGCACAAATAACAGATCATTGAGGATGAGGAAGTTACTGAAACAACTTATTCAACTTCCCACACAGAAGAGCAGACAAAAGATGACTCTGGAGAAGATGAGCTAAAGGATAAACTGATTGAAAGCAAGACAGATGAAGCATTAGAGACCACATGTCAAAATGATGAGGTCAGGAAACTGAAACACAACTTAATTGATCTAATTCTTTCTTGCTTCTCTATTTGCATATTGAAGCTTTAATCATTAACAGAACCTTGTGGAAGGTCAAAAGTCCAGTGAAACCGATATAATTGAAAAGCAGATTGTTTGTGAAGATAAAACCATTGAGGATGAAGCTCTTGCAGAAGATGAAAATGCTTCTTCTCAGACTCTGCCAACAGAGAAATCAGAGGAGCAAATTCCAAACCCTTTTGCCACATTGACATCAGAAGAGCATAAGCATAAAACCATCAACGAAGTTGACAAGACTGAAGAAGAGAAAATAAAGCAAGAAGAAATGCAGTATGAAGATTCTGAAGGTGGAAAGACAGTAGCAGATGTATGCAGTGAAAAGGATGAGACAAGGGGGCCCCAAGCTGTGTTGGAAGGTGAAAGTATTGCCTGTCAAGAAATGGCACAGGAATCAGAAGAAAAGAAAATAGAAGAGGCAAAAACACAAGAAGATGACAAAAGCCCACAGCCAGAGTGTGTAAGAGAGCTTCAAGCTGACTTAGAAGATGAAGCTAATGCTGCTCAAACTTTCTCAGGAGAGAATCAACCAGATCAACTTCATATTACAACCTCTACATTGGCTTCTGTGGAACAAGAAGATGAAACAAAGGAAACAGAATCACAAGAAGATGAGAATCCAGAGAAGATTCCCGGACAAGCAAGAGAGATTGAGGAAGCCTCAAATGTCAAAATGGAGACACATGAAAAGGCTTTAGATAATGAATTACTCACTGAATCAGAAGAGGCTGCAATGAAGGAAAAAATTGTCAAAGCAAGAGATGAGGCAGCAGGTGAAGAAAATCAGAGTGAGAAAACAAATGAAGGAAATGAAATCATACTGAATAAAGTTTCAAAAGAAGAGGTGAGCAAGACTAGTCAAAACCTTTAATAATTTCATGTATTTCCGTATTCATTCTAGTTTCTTTTTCCTTTTTTTTTTGCTTTAAAAGTTATTATCTTGAGAACTATTAACTGAGAGAGGCACAAATAACAGGCCATTGAGGATGAGGAAGATATTGAAAAAGCTTATTCAACTTCCCATTTAGAAAACAAGACAAAAGATTGCTCTGGAGAAACTGAGCTAAAGGATAAACTGGTTGAAGACAAGACAAATGAAGTGTTAGAAACCACAAGTCAAAATAAAGAGGTAATGAAACAGAAACTCAACTTTATTCATCTAATTCCTTCCTTGCTCTGTGTATCTATATTGAAGCTTTTAACCTCAACAATAACAGCTCCTTGTGGAAGCTCAAACTGAAAATGATAACATTGAAAAGCAGATCGTTTGTGAAGATAAAACCATTGAGGATCCAGGTCAAGCTTCAGTTGCCAGCATTGACACCGCAACAGTGACAGAAGAGGTCAGACTACATTTAATCCTCCCTTCAAACTTCACGTTAGATAATCTTGTAAGCAAATGTGACCGTAGTAGGAAGCATGACAATCTCTTTTCTCAAAGTCAAGGAAAAATGATTTTTATTAAATGGTGATAAATACATGAGAAATGCAACAGTCTTGCTGATTTCATGAATTTGTTCAAATGACAAAAAAGATTTCCATGTTTTAGTAATAGAATAGGGTTAGCTTAACTCATAAAATCAAACTATTACGCGCCAGAGTGTGTGTGTGTGTGAGAGAGAGAGAGAGAGAGAGAGAGTGCAATAGAATAACTGACGGAAATAATCGTACTGAGCAGCTTTATGTTTCATTTTATATATCAGGAATCAAGCATAGAATTATCACAGGCAGAAAGCACCAAGGACCTTACAGAAGGCAATCAGATAATTGAATATATTCAGCAGCCAGAGGAAAGAACTAATATAGCATCTGATAAGCAGATTCCAAGGGAATTAGATCTCACTGAGAACACAGAGATAACAAGTTCAAAAGGCAAGGAACATGCTCCCATAGATTTGCGGGACAGAGTGGAAGAATCCTCACAGAAGGCTGAAGTTGGAGATGTTAAAGAGATTTATCCAAAAGAAGCAGAAGATAATTATGGTAGAGAGAAAATAACAAATAATTCAGGTGAAGTCATAACCAAGCAGTCCACAACAGTGGAAGATTCGTCTGAGGTATCATCATCTGCCCACACTGAAAGCTCGATGAAGGAAACTTTGCAAGTGACTCAAGACATGATTGAAGAGAGAGAAGCAAAAGATGAAACTGGAACAGCTCAAATTCTTCTAGTGGAGAAACCAGAGGAGCAATCTCCAGCTCCATCATGCAAATTGCCTTCTAAGCAAGAAGAGCATGGAGTTTTGACTCAGGTCGATGCAGTAGAAGAAAAAGAACTGAAGGAAGTGGAAATTCTAGATAAAGAATCTTCTGATGCAGAGACAGGAGAAGTGATATGCTTGGAAAAGGAAGAAAACAAGGAACCAAAAACTGCAGTGGAGCAAGAAACTTTTGCTGTTCAGGCTCCACCAATGGAGGTTAGACAGAACTGATTCAAACCTTAAAAATTTCATACATTCTTTATTTGTTCTCTCTTCTCTTCTTGTTTTGCTCTAGTAATTTTATTTATTAACTCAACAATTGCTAACGGTGGGGCAAACATGACAGATTAAGAAGGTAAATATTTGTTACAATACCTCCAATGTTAGATATCACACTAAAATATGATCTACAAGTATGATAGATTCAATTCAAGAAACTTACTGAACAAAGAATGTCACTTGGCCTGTTGTTATTTATTCTTGTTTATAATCTGATCTTTTACCTTCTAATACATTGTCATGTTTAAGTTGAAATTTTGCTCGTCATTGCAGATGTGTAAAGAATCAGAAACAGCAGCTTCAGGTACAGAGAAAGAAAATCCAGAAATGGAGGAACATCCTATAGCTGACATCTCCAGTTCATCAATTAGTGATGAAACTGTGACGGAGAGCATAAAGGAAGATAAAAGCAGTACAATGAAGTTAATAGAAGAGGTAAGCTAGTAAAGCAAAGTTGATTTAGGTTCAGCAGTGTTTTTTCTTTTGACTTATTAGTGGCTAACATACACATTCAATTGTTTTACAGGCTAGCAACTCAAACATTGAGGAAACAGACTCAACAAAGGAAACAACTCTCCAGAATCCAAAAGAAGAAATAACAGCACTAGAAGCCAAAGAAGACCTTGTCGATAGCTCTTCATTTGAGCTTGAAGAATCCAAAAAAGATGTTGAAGAAGAAACCCCAGTAAAAGGGAGTATCAACATTGCTGATTTGGACTCTGCATCACCTGCAGCAGGAACGGAAGAAACAAATACAAGGGAAGCTGAAGCAGAAGAGAAAGAGAAGGAAATACCCATTGAAGAGACAAAAATAATTGATGAAACTTCAGAAAAAGATGAGATGTTAATGCAAAAGGAGGATAATCCCACAATAGATGTTCCTAAAGCAGTGTCTGAAGATACTCAACAGGAGAGTGAACATGAAGTCAAGGAACCCTTGGATGAGGAACTATATGTGCATACAGAACAGGAGTCTGGAAAATGCAGTTCTGTATCGGAGGTCACTGAAGAACCTAGAGAACTAGAGGATGAAAGTGATGCTTGCAATGCAAAAACACTGCAAGATGAACAATCATCAGATATAGGATTGGAAAGAGAGAAAGTTGAAGATGGAAAGCCATTGGATGAAGCCTCAGATGTGGGAGAAACCTCGGGTACATGCAATGATAGTAAAAAGGCTATGCAAGAAGAAGAGAATTTAGCTAAGAACTTGGCAAAACTAGAAAGCTCGAAGGAAGATACTGAAGTAGAAAAGGAAGAAATTGAACTGCAAAGTGGAGCTCATAATCAGATTTCAGAGGTAATTAATGTGATCAATAATGCAAAAGTTAGAGCAACATTACTCTTTTCATTCCTTCCTTTTATTTTTTGAAAGAAACCAAATCAAGATAAAGATACAGAAAGAAATATCATTTCAAATTTGATCATTTTCATTTTGCGATCATGTCGAAGATTACATTTTACAAGCAACCAAGTCATATCACTATTCAAATGTTTCTCTTCATTTAAGGAGCTTACTTCGCGAGCCCTCAACTAATTTATCAATTTGATACAGAGTGTTGAGCAAGCACTAGAAGGTTTTGAAGAAAAGCCCAAATCTGACTCTGAACAAGTGGCTGAAGACCAAAGTAAGGAAACATTCCCTGAACCCAGCAAGAGCCAAGCTGATAAAACCAGCAATGATGTTCAGAATCAGGAAACCGATAAGCAGGTAACAGAGGAACTGGAAGACAAACTGGACAAAGAAGAACATGTTAACAGAGAACAGAATGCAAATGAGGTTGACAGGGCTGCCATTTTGTCTGAAGAGGTAAAGAGCACGTATAAATATTTTCTCTTCATGATTATTTAAGGAGATGTCCCTCTGTTATATTTGACAAAACATTTATTTAGCAGGTCGACAAGAAAGTTGAAAAAGCTGATGATAGTGACGACATCAAAGAACATGCCATTGAGGAAGAAAATACCACAAATGAACCTCATCCGGAATCAAATGGAAATGAAAAAACTAGAGAGGTGATCTCAGCAATTCATAATAAATATTCATTAAAATAGGTGTTTTTCATGTTGCTCATTTTTTCTTCAATCTGTAAACATTTTAATTATCTTTTGATAGGTCGAAAACTACACTTCAGTCTCAACTGAATGTCTCGAGGAAGCAGACTCGGACAAACAGGTAGAAGCAAGAAAATCAGAGGTTGAAGAACATTCGACCAAAGACAGAGAAGAATCACTTGTCATAAAAGAAGCAGAAGAAAGGAGACAGGATGAAGAGTTTGGAGACCCAGCAAGTGTGCAAGGCGAAGATGAAGAATCAGAAGAGAAAATTGAGGACATTTTCCATGAATCAAAACTTTGTCAAGAAAAGAGTGATACTGAAGATGCGACAAAAGTAAGAGCAGAGACAAGCTTAAACAAAACAGAGGTGGACGATGAACTTGTGAATACATCGGATATTAGCTCAGAAACTACTGAGAGTGATGCTAACCAAGAGATTAAAGAACTGCAACTTGAAGAAACAGCCTCTGAATTGGCACGTCCGGTCCCCACTAATAACAATGATGCAGTGGAAAAGCAGAGCTTAAATGTGGAAATTGTAGGCCAGGATGAAGCTGAGCTAATCAAGAGAGATACTGATGCAGTTTATTTGTCCAAGGATCAGATTGAGAAGGCTGAGAAAAGCCTAACGGTGGAAAAGGTGGAAGTGGAACAACTTGCAAACAATGATCAAGGGAAAACTGAATTAGCTTCAGATGGAGATCATGCTTCTGACAACAAGGGCAACGAACAAGATGCAGAACCCAAGAAAAGCCTAACAGCAGAAGAACTAGAAGCAAATGAAGTTGAAGCCATTGTGGAAGAAGATATTAGTTCCCATAATACTCTCCCACTAGAGCAACTTCAAACTTCTGCCTCGACATTGCCTTCCGAGGACAAAGAGATCAGAACTCCAACCTCAATTGAGAAGATAGAAGAGATCCAGAAGGATGCTGGAGTAAAACGTGAGAGTCTAGAAGATTCTACTTACACAAAAACGAAAGAAGAGGTATGCTTGCAAAAGGAAGAACAAACAGAACCTAAGGCTGATTTGGAAGAAGAAACTGTTGTTGATCAAGGTCTTCAGAAAGACGACCAAAGAAGCAAATTCAGACTACATCTTCTACATTTCCTTATGAGAAAAGGGAGGATGCAGCTGGAGCCATAAGTGAGAAGACATATGTCATTACAGGAGATGGAATAACTGGTGAGCAGAATCTCTCAACTAATAAACCAGAGGAGGGGACTACAAGCTTTGCATGGCTTTCCAAGGAACCTGAGGAAGAAACTACAAGCACGGACACGGTTGAGAAAATAAATGAAGCAGAAATTCCAGAAGAGAAGATTTCAGAAGATTATTCTGATGTGAAAAAAACAGCGGAGATATGCTTGGAGAAAGAAGAGCTTCAGGAACTTGAAGATGCTAAGAAAGATGAAACTGCTGTTGCTCCGGCTATCCAAGTGGAGGAACCAAAAGAGCAATCTTTAACTTCGGCATTGCCTTCTGAGGACATAGAGCATGAAGCTACAGTCAATGAGGAAGAAGAGAAAATAAAAGAAGCAGAAATTCCGGAAGAGATTTCGGAAGATTATTCTGATGTGAAGAAAACAGCAGAGATATCCTCGGAGAAAGAAGAGCTTCAGGAACTTGAAGATGCTACAAAAGATGAAACTGCTGTTGCTCAGGCTATCCAAGTGGAGGAACCAAAAGAGCAATCTTTAACTTCAACATTGCCTTCTGAGGACATAGAGCATAAAGCCACAGTCAATGAGGAAGAAGAGAAAATAAAAGAAGCAGAAATTCCAGAAAACAAGATTTCAGAAGATTATTCTGACGCAAAGAAAACAGCAGAGATATCCTCGGAGAAAGAAGAGCTTCAGGAGCTTGAAGATGCTACGAAAGATGAAACTGCTGTTGCTCAGGCCATCCAAGTGGAGGAACCAAAAGAGCAATCTTTAACTTCAGCATTGCCTTCGGAGGGCAGAAAGCATGAAGCTACAGTCAATGAGGAAGAAGAGAAAATAAGAGAAGAAGAAATTCCAGAAGACAAGATTTCAGAAAATTATTCTGGTGCGATGAAAACAGCAGAGATATCTTCGGAGAAAGAAGAGCTTCAGGAGCTTGAAGATGCTACAAAAGATGAAACTGCTGTTGCTCAGACTATCCAAGTGGAGGAACCAAAAGAGCAATCTTTAACTTCAGCATTGCCTTCTGAGGACAAGAGCATGAAGCTACAGTCAATGAGGAAGAAGAAGAAAAAGTAAGGCAAGTGGAAATGTTAGAAGAAAAGGAAAGACCTCAGGAGTCTGAAGTTGTTGATCAAGAAACTACTGTTGCTCAGGTTTCAATAAAAAAGAAATCTGTGGAGATTGAAACTATAGACACAGTTGAGAAGGTAGATGAAGAGAAAAGGAAAGATGCAAAAAATCATGAAGGTGAGATTTGCGAAGACTCATCAGGTAGAGAAACAGAAGATATCTGCTTGCAAAAAGAAGAGCCAGAAGAGCTTCATGCAGTTCCAAAAGAAGGAATTACTTCCGGTCAGATTTTCTCAGATGAGCAGCTTCATATTTCAACCTCTGCTATAACTAGTGAAAAACTGGAGCATGAAACAATGAAGACAGAAGATGAGGAAACAAAGAAAGAGGTAACCATAAAAGACAAGATTTCAGAAGATGCTTCAGATGCAAGGACAATGGAAGAGATATGCTCACAAAAGGACAGGTCCATCGAGCTAGAAGCTGTTGAAGAAGATGAAAAGACTGCTGGTCACTCTCTCACTGAAAAGAAATTGGAAGAACTAGTTCAGATTCCAACCTCTGCACTGCCATCAAAGGAAAAGGAAGGTGGAAATACAAGTACAACTGAGAAAATAGAAGCAGCAGAATTCTTACAAGATGATAATGGGGAAGACGTAAGCTTGCAAAAGGAACGACTTCAGGACGATGATGCTCCTGCAAAAGATGAAAATGCTTCTTGTTTGACTCTCCCAACAGACAAATCAGAGGAGCACATTCCAAACCCTGTTGCCACATTGACATCAGAGGAGCATAAGCAAGAAACTGTTAACGAAGTTGAAAAGACTGAAGAAGAGAAAATAAAAGAAGAAGAAATGACAAATGAAGATTCTGATGGAGGAAAAACAGTAGCAGAGATATCCTGTGAAAAGGATGAGACAAGGGGTCCCCAAGCTGTTTTGGAAGGTGAAACTATTGCTGGTCAAGTAATAGCACAGGAATCCAAAGAAAAGAAAATAGAAGAGGCAGAAGCACTGGAACATGATAAAAGACCACAGTCAGAATGTGTAAGAGAGCTTCAAGGTGCCTTAGAAGATGGAGCTAGTGCTGCTCAAACTATCTCAGGAGAGAATCAGCCAGATCAACCTCATATTACAACCTCTACATTGCCTTCTGTGGAACAAGAAGATGAAACAAAGGAAATAAAATTGCAGGAAGATGAGAGTCCAGAGAAGATTCCAGAACAAACAAGAGAGATTGAGGAAGCCTCAAATGTCAAAATGGAGACATGTGAAAAGGCTTTTGATAAGGAATTACTCACAGAATCAGAAGATGCTCCACTCAAGGAAAAACTAACCGAAGCAAGAGATAAGACAGCGGGTGAAGAAAATCAGTGTGAGAAGACAAATGAAGGAAATGAAATCATACTGCAAGAAGTTTCAAAAGAAGAGGTAAGCAAGAATGGCCAAAAACCTTTAATAATTTCATGTATTTGTTTATTCACTCTGGTTTCTATTATTCCTTAGTTTTAAAATTTATTATCTTGACAAATATTAACTGAGGGGGCACAAATGACAGATCATTGAGGATGAGGAAGTTACTGAAACAACTTATTCAACTTCCCATATAGAAGAGCAGACAAAAGGTGACTCTGGAGAAGATGAGCTAAAGGATAAACGGATTGAAGACAAGACAAATGAAGCATTAGACACATGTAAAAATGACGAGGTCAGGAAATATAAACTCAACTTTATTCATCTAATTCTTTTCTTGCTTCTCTATGTCTATATTGAAGCTTTAATCATTACCAGATCCTGTGGAAGCTCAAAAGTCCAGTGAAAACGATATAATTGAAAAGCAGATAGTTTGTGAAGACAAAACCACTGAGGATGAAGCTCTTGCAAAAGATGAAAATGCTTCTTCTCAGACTCTGCCAACAGAGACATCAGAGGAGCAAATTCCAAACCCAGTTGCCACATTGACATCAGAGGAGCATAAGGATGAAGCTGTCAACGAAGTTGACAAGACTGAAAAAGAAAAGCAAATCGAAGATTCTGATGGAAGAAAGACAGTATTAGAAATATGCTGCGAAAAGGATAAGACAAGGGGGCCCCAGGTTGTTTTGGAGGGCGAAACTATTGCTAGTCAAAAATAGCACAGGAATCAGAGGAAAAGAAAATAGAAGAGGCAGAAACACTGGAAGATGACAAAAGCCCGCAATCAGAATGTGCAAGAGAACTTCACGGTGCCATAGAGGATGCAGCTAATGCTGCTCAAACTCACTCAGGAGAGAATCAACCAGATCAACTTCATATTACAACCTCTACATTGCCTTCTCTGGAACAAAAAGATGAAACAAAGGAAGCAAAATCGCAAAAAGATGAGTGCCCAGAGAAGATTCCAGAACAAACAAGAGAGATTGAGGAAGCCTCAATTGTCAAAATGAAGACACATGAAAAAGCTTTTGACAATGAATTACTCACTCAATCAGAAGACGCTACGATCAAGGAAAAACTCGTCAAAGCAAGAGATGAGACGGCAGATGAAGAAAATCAACGTGAGAAAATAAATGAAGGAAAAGAAATCACAGTAAATGAAGTTTCCAAAGAAGAGGTAAGCAAGACTAGCCCCAAACCTTTAATAATTTCATGTATTTCCTTATTCACTCTCATTTCTATTGTTTCTTTTGTTTTAAAAGTTATTATATTGTGCACAAATAACAGGTTATTCAGGTTGAGGAAGTTATTGAAACATCTCATTGGACTTCCCACTCAGAAGAGCAGACAAAAGACTCCAGAGTAGATGAGCTAAATGATAAACTGATTGAAGACAAGACAAATGAAGTATTAGAAACCTCATGTCAAAATGAAGAGGTCAGGAAATAGAAACTCAACTCTGTTCATCTGATTCTTTTCTTGCTTCTATGTATCAATATTGAAGCTTTAATCCTTAACAGCTGCTTGTGAAAGCTCAAAAGTCTACTGAAAACAATAACTTGAAAAATCAGATCATTTGTGAAGACAAAACTGTTGAGGATCCAGGTCAAGCTTCTGTTGCAAGGATTGAAACCGCAACAGTGACAGAAGAGGTCAGACTACATTTAATCCTCCTTTCAAACTTCGCACCAATTAACATTTTAGCAAATGTAACTGTAGTAGGAAGTGCAACAGTTTTTTTTTTTTCTGAAAGTTAAGGCAAAAAGAATTTTATTTAATGGGAGATAAATACATGAGCAGTGCAATAGTCTTGTTGATTTCGTGAATCTGTTCAAATGACAAAAAAGATTTCCAAGTTTTAGTAATAAAATATGGTTAGCTCATTGAAGAAACTTATAAAATCAAATGATTGTGAGAGAGATGCAGTAGAATAACTGATAGAAATAATCATACTGAGCAGCTCTATGTTTCTTATATCAGGAATCAAGCATAGAATCAACACAGGCAGAAGGCACCAAGAACTTTGCTGAAGGCAATCAGATAATTGATGATATTCAGCAGCCAGAGGAAAGAATTATTATAGCATCTGATAAGCAGATTCCAAGGGAATTAGGTCTCACTGAAAGCGCGAAGATAACAAGTTCAGTTGGCAAGGAACATGCTCCAATAGACTTGCAGGACAGAGATGCAGAATCCTCACAGAAGGCTGAAGTTGGAGATGTCAAAGAGACGTACCCAAAAGAAGCAGAAGCCGACCACGGTAGAGAGAAAATAACAGATAATTCAGGCAAAGATTTAACCACAGAGTCCATGTCAGTGTATGATTCAACTAAGGTATCATCATCTGCCCACGTCCAAAGCTCCAAAAAGGAAACTTTGCTAGTGACTCAAGACATGATTGAAGAGAGAGAAGCAAAAGATGAAACTGGTACAGCTCAAATTCTTCAAGTGGAAAAACCAGAGGAGCAATCTTCAGCTCCACCACCCAAATTGCCTTCTGAGGAAGGAGAGCATGGAATTTCAACTCAAGTCAATGCAGTACAAGAAAAAGAACCGAAGGAAGTGAAGATTCTAGACAAAGATTCTTCTGATGCAAAGACAGGGGTAGAGATACGTTTGGATAAGGAAGAAAACAAGGAGCTAAAAGCTGCTGTGGAGCAAGAAACTAGTGCTGTTCAGGCTCCACTAGCAGAGGTTGGACAACTAATACGAACCTTAAGAATTTCACACCTTTATTTGTTCTCTTTTCCCTTCTCGTTTTGCTGTAATAACTTATGAACTCAACCTGTTAACACTGGGAGCAAACATGACAGATTAAAGAGGCTCCAGTTTCTGGTTTTCAAGATGGCCACAAAGAAGATGAGCTAAAAGTTGAACATACTACAGAGAAGACAAATGAAACCTTGAAAGTCCCAGCACACGAAATTCGAAATGAAGAGGTCAGTATAAAGGCACTCATCTTTGTTCCTCTTGTTCTTTCTCTCTTCTCTCTCTCTCTCTCTCTTGATATTTAATCTTAATTTACAAACAGCTCTCTAGGGAAACTTTAAAGGACGGTGCAAACAACAATATTAAGAAAGAGATGGGTACTGAAGTTGAAACTGTGAAGGATCTAAAACAACCCCCAGTTGGCATGAAAGAAGCCACAATTGGAAGTGAAGAGGTAAGAGTACAGACTTGTCAGAAAAACGAGGCTTTGTGCTAGAAGGCAAGGAAACAACCTGAAGCTAGAATTGCTTTAAGGGGTTTTAAAAGAAAGAAAAAAATAAATTTACTTTATCAGCTGGTCCCTCAATCTTTTTCAAGGTCCACGAATGAAATCTAAACATCCGTCATAATGTAAAAAAATAGACTAACAGAAAAAAAAAAATTATTCATGCTAAGGTAGCTATATATTTCATTTTATGTCAGGAATCTAGCTTAGATACTTCACTAATGCAACATTTGACAAACAGATTCTGGGAGAAGCAGACCCCATCGAGAGCGGGACAACAAGTTCAATTGGCAGGGAACATTTTGCAACAGAACAGCAGGATAGAGCTTTAGAAACCTCAGCGAAAGCTCAAATAGGAGATTTGGAACCTGGAAATGCTCAAAAGATTTGTTCAGAAGCAGTAGTTGATCATGGAGAAGGGCAAAAGACGGAAAATTTGGGTGTGGAAATAACCCTGGAAACTGCATCAGCTGATTCAGCTCAGCTATCACTGTCTGACCTAGTCCAAAGATCCAAAAGAGAAAAATTGCAGGTGTCTGAACATGTGATTGAAGAGAGGGAACTAACAGTAAGCAAGGAAGAACCACATGTGCAAGAAGCAGAAACCATTCAAGTCAAAGAAGCAAAAACAGATGAAGAAAAAGATGGAGAGGAAGGGATGACCACAACAAGACAGATGCTGGTTTCGATGCTGCTGTGATGGTAGAAGCACCTAGGGATGCCGAGGCACCTAGAGATGCCGACACCAAACCACATAAGAAATCTCATAACATACTATCAGGTGTTGGATCGAAAGTCAAGCATTCAATTTCCAGGGTGAGGAAAGCAATTACTGGTAAGTCTTCTCATTCAAAAGAACCAAAACAAACATCACCAAAGGGAAGCGAGAAATAAAGATACTCCAGTGAGTAAAGGATAACATATTCTACTGTTTAATAAGGCTTGTTCTTGGTTAAATATTTTCTGATCATATTATTTTTCACGTTTGGTGTGTTTTTGTGCATAATGACAAAATAAGTTCTACTTTTTTTTTCTTGTATAAAGATACTTGCAGAGTTGAATGATTGAGAAACGGAGTAGTTGCAATTTTTCTTAGCATGCTATTATCACTTGTATACAAAATTGTTTGTTATCAAAAACTCTTCTAGTTTCTTTTAGGAGTTGTAAACACATTACACATTCCAGTTACAAACTTCCAATGTTACAAGCTCTAGCACTAAGCTAAAGATTATGTACCACACTTCAATGAATTTAATATAGCAAAGATCATTTTGGTTTCTTGCTTGCAATTACCACCGAAAATTGCATAACAAGAAATTTTGATTGAAAACAACTACTTAAAACCCATCGATAGAAAATTTGAATCCAAAGATTATGTAAGTTGGCTAAATTAAATCCATCATACTGATGGGAGCCTTCCCGCACTCTGTAAATAGGACCATACTTCACTTGAACTTTAAGATCATCTTTTCAGTTTCTTGCTTGCAATTGCCATTGAAAATTGCAGAACAAGAAATTGTGATTAAAAACAAACTCCTATAACCAGAATTATGATTTCATTACCTCAAATTTTCACCTTAGTTAGCATTACTCAGCATTATGATTGAATGCAACTCCAATTCGAATGCCAAATGGGGCCTTAATCTCACATCGGTCAACAGCTAAATACTAGCTCAATATCTAAAATGAAATTCAAAGAAAAAAAAATATATCAATGGGAATTTAACCATGCCAAGAACTAAAAATTATCCATTTCAAGTACCTTTAAAAACAAGTACACATAAACCTTAATAAGTAAATCCGTAGAATTTACCATAGTAGCAACTAAAATGGTTCCAACAAGAAACGTAAACTACCCAAAAATAAACATAGCAACTATAAGAATAAAAACCCATCAAATCCATGGGAACCCACCACTTAAAACCTCCTTCCAGGTCCACCACCGCGACCGAACCCCACTTGAGTAGCCGGAACAGCAACCGGGTCAACCTTAACAAGCCCAGGAATATCACCCAATCCAAGAACCGAAAGCATATCAAGAGTTTCCTTATCAACCTCGATTTGATCAACCTTGATTGCCGATTCATCGGGGACGAAATCCATGCGACGCTCACGCTCTTCTTCTTGAAGCTTCAAAGAGATTCCACGAACGGGACCCTTCTGGATTCGCTTCATCAGGTGGGTCGAGAAGCCGGCAATCTTGTTGCGGAGCCTCTTGGATGCGATAATAGCTACTTCTTCGATGATCTTCTTGTTCGTGTGGAAATCGAGGGTCATGCGAGAGTAGTACCTCTCGATCACTTGTCGAGACGATTTCTTCACAGTCTTCGTGCGTACGCGGCCCATGGTTTGGAGCGGTGATGACTGAGAGTGTCGGCTGGAGTTTTGCAGAGTTGAAAAAAACTGTTAGGGTTAGGGTTTTATTATAATTGTGCAATAGGGGTTTTTATACACGGATGTGGAAATTTTGGGTTGGATATCAGGTTTATAGTTTGGTTCTGTTTTTTCATTTGGGTTCAGTTGAGCCCAATTACAAAGTTCTTGGGCCTATTCAATAATAATGTAAAGTGTTTATTGGTTAACCTTGAAATAATAGGAATTATTTTAAATTAACATTTTAATCGAGTATTTTTAATGTAATTTTAATTAAAATTATAATAATGTCGAGTCCGGATAGGTCACATTTATTTCAAGTTTATAAAATCTAGTTTGATTTTGAAATTAGAGCTTAATCTGATTTGATTTTATAAATTTGGATTCAAATCTCAAAATCTATATTTCTTTTTTATTTTCAAACTGCAATCTCTTTTATTCAAACAATAAACTTAGTGCACAAGACTCACATTGTGAGACCTAAAAGAGAGCTATGAGTATGCAACCTTCCTTATGTATTAATGAAAAGATTGTTTCCGTTACTTGAATCCAAATATAAATTTGCCTAAAACGATTCATACTTATGAGTTTAAAGAAAAATTGTTCAAGTAAAAATGAAATAATCATCTTTTTTTTTTATCTTTCTTTTCATCTAAAGTGTAATAATGAAAATAAATTACATATTTCAATCTTGATTGCAAAGTCATTGAGGTAATTATAAGAATAATTTTATTTGATTTTGCTTGGTCTAATCTAAACTTATATTTTGAAAATAAAAGTTTATAGAGTTCCATAGGAGGCCACTTATAAAAATTGATTATTTACCATACCAACAAAAAACAGATGATGTTCTACTAAATATACTTGTTTTTCTTAGCACCCTCATAAGCTAGCCAATGAGACCATTTTGGAAACAAGATAAATACACAGAATTTCAAGAGAACAAAAAATGTTGAACAAAGCAATTGTTGTTATGATAGTATCACTTGAGTACTTGCAATTTTTCATATATTTGGAAGGCCGGAATTTTATACCCATGTCTATTAAAATACACGATAAAAACATGATCTAACATGACACGAATGTGAAATATATCTAATTTGGTATCAATATGAAGTGTCTAGTTCAAAATTCAAATGTTAGCAAGAACAGAGTAAGATTTATGAAATATGAGCTCAGTTTTTATTATAGCAAGTATAAATAGAATTATACATAAATTGGCAAAATTTTAGCCAATCCCAACAATAATTGGCAATTTTCAACTTACTGGCAACCTAATATTCCAAAAATTCAAGAAAGTTGAGATTTTTTATGCTTCTTCTCAGATTTCTGAGCTGCTTCAATATTCCTTTTCCGCTCCTTGAGTTTTTGGACCTGGTCCTTCTTCCGTTGCTTGCCCATCTGATCAAAGAGAAACACACTCGAGTCACACCAAAGATGAAATTCCAATAATAAAACTATGACAACAGGGAAAGTCCAGTGTTCGTGACAAAAACTATGATAGCAAGGCCAACAAATTTACCTCAATGGCTATAGCAAGCCCCCTCTTTTTACGCGACATCATGAGTCTTGCCGGATCCTCAGTATCAATGGCACTTTGTTGTACATCGGGAAGAGATTCTTCCTTAGACTCCATGTCCTCTGCAGCGCTCTGCTTATTTATAGTTGAGACACCCTGAAGTTCCATTTTCAAATCATCATGATACTGCCTTTCAAGAAGCACCATCTGCAACCAACCAAATATGTGGTGTAATCAGGAGGAGCAACCATGAAAATTTGTAACTCTATTGTGCATTGAGGTGTCATATGTCCGTAATTCCAGTCAGATACCTGTTGCTTCTTCTCAGCAGCTTCCATAGCTTCTGTTCTACTGATATACCCTTCAGCCAACATATTTTGAGAGTTATCCAGGTCGTCTTTTCCCATTCCAGGCAAAGGTTGAACATCACTTTTAACAGCAGCCTGTAGTTGCTTAATGGTCTTGGCATAATCGGGAACATAACCTTCAGCCTCATCATCAACAAAAGGTGACAGATGTGGAGGTGGATCCCTATTGGCAAGAAGACAGCACTATCAAATGCTGAAAGCATTAATATAGCAAGACAATATTCCATCTTCAATTGCAATTAAATTATTCATATTGATTCCAGAGGGTATGCAAACTCCAAATTATATCAAGATCTTCCTGAACTATGATTCACATACGACCTATTCAAATGAAAGAGAACTACATGTCGTCCATTATAACATAGAACAAGCAATGAAGTTCAACACTCAGAGATCAAACAGACACATCGAGGGTAAGTTCCCAAAATTTACCTCCCAACCATATATGGCTCAGTTGGCAAGATAATCCGTGCATTTACACAGTCATAAACCCACTGAGGTTGAACATATTCTCTTGAAAGGTATACATGACCCTGGGTTGGTCTGTCAACAATCTACAGAGACAAAACAATAACTAAAGATGGAAATCCCTTAAACCAAAATTTATAGGTAGATGTAAATCTCACACATTGTTCATTTATTGGCACACCTGATGAGTAATGCTATCATCAGCTTCAGCAAACGGAGCTCCATCTCCTTCCCAAGAAACAGTACCTCCAAAAGCAGGAATGACAAAAAGTAAAGACTCTCTTGGAACCTGAGCATATAGAGTATTAGGAACTATTCCAACACAAATCAACTGATACAAAGAAATGGAAGCCACTTTATTGTACTGCAACTATTGTTATTGCCATGCTCTTCATATTGAAACAAAACCATTTAACAAAACAGAACAGTAGACCAAAACTGACTTGATACAGAATTTCAGCCAAGATCAATCAATCTCACCTCACGACTCAAGAAAAATTTCTTATTTTGAAAAAGCATTTTGCAGTCCCTTGTAGCTTCATCTTCTTCGATTTCACTAGCTGCATCTTGAACAAGGTGCATCAGTGCACCAGGTTCATTGGCAGGCAGTTGATGCTGAAGTTGAGCAAGTCTTAAGTCAGATTCCTCCTGTTCTTGCTCTGATCTAGATGAAAAGGCAACTTGAGGTTCTTGTACAGAGGCTCTATAGTTAGCATCAAAATATCTCGACAATGCATAGAGATCTGTGGTATTCAGAACACAAAATTGATATTATCAAAAGAACCAGGAGGAAGAAATTTACAAGAATTGTTCATAGTCATCACTTAAAATTGCATGTAACTTTGAACTGAGCGTGTAAAGTTTCATTGCAAACTGTAAAGCAATAAAGCAAACCTGCTGCTAGAGCTTCCAACCGATGATCAAGAATAGGAGGATACTTCACATTTATAGAATGATAAAGTTGAAAATTGACAAAGCCAAGAAGTGCCTGCACCCAAAATAAATATATGAGAAAGAAATAAAGCCAATCAATTGAAGTAACTATCAGATAATAACGTATCAGGAGATAAAGTAGCTTGAAACTTTGACAAAAACTAAAGAGTAGCAAGACAATATCAGTGGAAAAGACAAGGAGTTAATTGATAGGTAATTTAAAGTAAAAAGGAAAAAAAGAAGCAACAACAGCTCTTCTATTTTTGCTCAGCCTAAGCTTATGTTGTCCATGATTCTCAGACTAGATGAGACACCTTCTCCTTTCTATCTATGACAGTCATCATTAAAAAGAAAGATTCTACATCTGTAAGACAAACTAGGATACATGGAGACAGAGATGTAACCTCATAAAATTCCAAAAATGTTAACATGACATTGAAATCAACATCATCAGTCAATACTTGTTGGCGTGCATGTGGTGCTAACCATGTGATTTTTTGACCATCAACCTCAGCCTGCACACAACAGAGAGTCATCCTAAGCAACATGCACAATAGCAACAGTAACAACAAAAACTTGTAGCCAGCAGGAACAAAAATTAACAACAAAATAAGGTTGTAATACCTGGTAATATATACCCTTTACAGCTACAAAGACCTTCCGTAATTTATGAGTACGAGAAATGAAGGCTTGCCATTCATGACACAACCTGACAAAGGACCAAGAACAGCTAAGCAAGGACGCATTTGATGAGATATTAGAAGAAGGGTAACCATAGATCTCTCTTTTTCTTCATATTTCTTTCTCACTGAATAAAAAAGACCTACCAACCTTCGGCAATTATGGATGCGCTTCGCTTCAATTTTCAGCCTATCAATGGCAGGCAGCATTGCAAACAGGTGCACCATTGTAATAGGGTCATCCAAATCTCTAAGTGCATCAACAAATGTCGGATACCTAAAATCCCAAATATAACTTAGATACTCAAGAATTTATACAATTACCAATGACTAGAAATCAAAAAAGTACACATATTGTTTAACAAACCTATCCCGAATGACCCTGTCAAGCTTGTAAGAAGGTGCACGAGATAGAAGAAGCCTCGCTAACTCATCATTCTTTTTTGCCTTAGCTTTCTTTATCTTCTTCTGATACGCCCTTATTTCTCTAAACTTCTCGAGTAAGGGATCATGAAGAATGTACATAACATCCTTCAAGTGGTAGTAAGTATGATGGTTACCTTTCACCTTCTTTTTCGGCTCCCTTGGAAATACGCCTTTGTGAATGCATAATTTCCTGCAATATCAAAACCATTAAAATACCGAACAAAGCCAACACTCCTCCTATTTGAATGCAAAAAGACCTGCAAATCAAAATAAGTCCAAAACTTCTCCTATTTTGCAAGCATTTCATTTTAACAATTCAATATTAAATTATTTCATTTTAACAATTAAAAATTAAATAAATTTATATTTCATTTGATTAAAACTTTTTCTATTTGCTCACTTCTTCCTCAAATTTTTTGATAAAAAAGAAAACTCATATTCGAATAAAAAAAAAAGCAAAGAGCTCAAACATAGCATACATTCACACATATAATTATTTCATACAGAAATAAAATCATACTCAAAAGAGTCAAAACTTCAAAGATATTTCCCAAACGCACTTTTTCCTTTAGCTTCAATGAGCAAAAAGCAAGTAGCAAACATAACAACCAAAAGCTACCTAATGAACTAAGCTCAGCTTAACGAAGCTCAATAACTTCACATGCTTAGCAAATTAAGCTTTATGGCTAAAATTCAAATAAATAATTAGAAATTAAAAAAAAATGTGAGGACCAAGAGAAGAACCTGAAATCTGAGAGGCTGACTTGAAGGATTTTAATGGCTTGTGACCTCGTCACGTATCTAGCAGCATTTCCTTCCTTTTTCTTTCCCTGTCAAATTTCACCAGAAATTGTAGAAAAAACACTAAAAAAAAGCAAAAACTAAAAATTGAATCGCGAATTTGAAAGTTAAGGCTCAAGAAGAAAGAACTTACTGGAGGTCGGTAGTGCTTCGGCTTCCCCATAGTTTTGTAAATAGAAGTAAGAAACTGAGAAGGCGAAGAAAGGCTGAGAAATAACTAGGGTTTAAGGTAATAGAGGTTCCGGTTTCAAAAAGGGTAACGTTAATCGGTCGGATTCTCGCCTCATGGGCCGAATAGTTTTAGAATTCATGTCGTTGACCTAATAGAATTAATTGGGCTTAAAGGGCTTCGGATGAATTTTCCTTCCTTTTTTTTTTGGTAAAAACATTTTCTCTGTTTTTTTTTATTTTGATCTAATTTTCTTAATTAATGTTAAAATAAAAAAAATATAAAATCTCACTTAAAAATAAAATAATTCAGAAACTTTTTTCATATTTTAACCTTTTACTAAATTGTACACTCTATTATGCAAATAAAAAGTTATGATTTTTAATTTTTGATTAGATATAAGCTCATTTTTTATTTCGAGTTTGAATCAATGTCATTGCTCTTTTAGCATGTCAATCTGCTTTTCTTGTTCATACTTGCATAGGTGAGAGGAATGCAAGATTGAAAAAAAAACGTATTTTAGTATTGCTTATAAAATATGGACCATTTTTAGTATAAAAATTATTGCTAATTGTTTAATTGTTTATCATTACTCATAGCAAGTGTTCTTAATATGATATATTGGAATTCATGTTGATACTACATATTAATAGTTAAAAATCATTAGGATAACTAAAGGGATATGTATATATACATATACATATACACATACACACACACGCATATATATATATATATATATGCAATTATGCATGCACAGGAAAAGAATACATAAAAAACAAGTTGATACAAACAATTAAGATTTAACCTAGCGGTTGTTATCCATCCTTCAGAGAGATTAAGTCTAATGTTAAATTCTCTCATTTTTCCTTGTACCTCCTACGAACAAAAAAAAAAAGGGTTCATACATGACAATATCCATGATCATTATCTAAATTCTAGATTTACCAATTTGTGTTTATATTTTGTGTTTGTATTATATTAAATTATATTTGTATCATGTAAAACAAAAAAATAATTGTATCAAAATTTATGTTGATATGTCAAAACATAACTTTTTTTTAATTTTTATAAAAAATACATATGTTTTATCCATGTCATTTTTTTTGGTTTTCTTGTCATGTTATGTTTAAAATTATGAGTTTATTTACTTTAGGCTTAATACATAAATATACTCTTAGCCTTCTAGCACAAAATAAATATAAACCCTCAATGTTTTATTGCATACAAATCAGTCCATAATTGTTTATTTTCTCTAAAAAAATCTCAAATATTTTAAAATAATGTAATTAAGTCCAAATCAGTTTAATAACAATAATTATCGTTTGGATATCTTATGTGACAACTGATTTGGATAATTTTGTGGGTTGTCACGTGACATGTCACATCACTACAAGAAAACAACTCTTCAACGACAGAATTTTTCCGTCAGTAAAAATATATTTTAGCGACGGAGCAGAGACAGAATTCTGTCACTAATTTGGTTGATTCTGTTAGAATGCATTAGAGATGGAAGTCCGTCGCTAATTACTATCAGAAATAAATTCGTCGCTAATTTCGTTGCTAATTTATTCGCTCGAAAAAAAATATGGCGCGAATAATTTAGCAACGGAAATTCCATCACTGAAACTATAATTTCACGCAAAAAAATTAATATATTTTTTAATTTCTAAAAAAAATATTTCCGTCACTAAAGACTTTTAGCGACAGAAATCCGTCTCTAAATAATACTTTTTGTAATGTATAAAATCCGTCGAAAAAACACTTTTGCGACAGAATTCTATGGCAAAAGGAGTCATTTTACTAAATTTTTTTATTTTAAAAAATAAAACGCATAAAAAGTAAAATTTTTCTTTTTATAATTTATAAATTCTATCGGAAAAAGCCTTTTGCAACGAAATTCCATCGTTGAATGCTTAGTTTTAATAATTTTTATATATTTCTTATTTTTAAATAATTTTTATATATTTTTTAATTTATAATTTCTGTCGCAAAAGTCCTTCTGCGATGGAATTCCGTCTCAGAATGGATAATTTTATTTTTTAAAATTTTTTAAAAATAAAACGGATATAAAATAAATTTTTTTAATTTATAATTTCCTTCTCAAAAACCTTTCCATGACGGAATTCCGTTGTAGAAAGGATCATTTTATTTCTTTTAATTTTTTAAAATAAAAAGGATATAAATTAACTTTTAAATTTATAATTTTTGTCGCAAAAATCCTTCTGCAACAGAATTCTGTCGTAGAAGGGATCATATTATTTCTTTTAATTTTTTTAACAAAATGGATATAAATTACTTTTTTTAATTTATAATTTCCGTCGCAAAAACCATTATGTGATGAAATTTCGCCGTAAAAGGGATCATTTTATTTCTTTTACTTTTTTTTTAAAAATAAAATGGATACAAATTAATTTTTTAATTTATATTTTTCATCGCAAAAACCCTTCTACGACGGTTCCGTCGCAGAAGGGATCATTTTATTTCTTTTAATTTTTTATAATAAAATGAATATAAATTAGTTTTTTAATTTATAATTTCCGTCGCAAAAACCCATTTGTGATGGAATTCCGTCACAAAAGGGATCATTTTATTGCTTTTATTTTTAAAAATAAAATGGATATAAATTATTTTTTTTTAATTTATAAGTTTCGTTGTAAAAACCCTTCTGTGACGGAATTCCGTTGCAAAGGGGATCATTTTTATTTTTTTAATTTTTTAAAAATAAAACAGCGAGAAATTATTTTTTTTAATCTATAATTTCCATCGCAAAAACCCTTCAGTGACGGAATTCAGTCGCTGAAGGGATCATTTTAATTTTTTTAAAAATAAAATGGATATAAATTAAATTTTTTAATTTATAATTTTCATCACAAAACCCTTATGCGACGGAATTCCGTTGCAGAAGGGATCATTCTAGTATTTTTTTAATATAAGCTAAATTTTTTAATTTATAAAGTCCGTCGCAAAAACACTTTTGCGACTATTTTTCGTCAGAAAAAAGTCATTTAATATTTTTTATTTTAAAAAATAAAACGCATATAAATTAATTTTTTTGATGTAGTTCTCGAAAAAAGGGATCGTTAGTGATGAAATTACCGACAGAATTCCGTTGCTAATAAAAAGTTAACTGACACATTCAAAATGGAATAAATTTTTTTTAGAATAGAGCCTTTAGCGACAGAATTTTATCGCTAATCCATCAGTAAAGGAAAATTTTTTTAAATTTCCAAGGTGCCACCATATCTGCCCGCTTAATCCTCATCATTTTTACTCTTTCTTTCTCTTATCTATTCACAGCTCTCCTCACACATTCACACACAAGTTCACAAACTCTCACCTCACAAACCTCACTTTCTCTCACCACCCACCTGCCTCCGCATCATCTACCGCTGGCGACCTTTAAGTAGTGAACTGAGCTACTCGTCGGTTGCCTCTACGTCCTCAATCGCTGGTAAGTAGATTTTTTCTATTTTAAGCCCTTTTTATGTTTTATTTTGTTTTTTCTAATATAATTTTTGGTGACTTTTTGATAGATCTGCATCTCTCCCACACCATTCACAGATCATCACTTCACCGGTCATCCCCATAGCAACAGAATAATTGAAAATATTTAAAAAATTAAAAATACTTTCAGCGACAAAATTTTGTTATTAAAATCCTTCAAGAGACGAAATAATTGAAAAATATATAAAAAAATAAAAACATTTTCAGCGACGAAATTTTGTTGCTAAAAGATTTCAACAACAGAATAATTGAAAAATATTTTAAAAAAATTAAAATTACTTTCAACGACGGAATTCCGTCGCTAAAATCCTTCAGCGATAGAATAATTGAAAAAAAATATTAAAAAAATAAAAATACTTTCAGTGAGGGAATTCCGTCTCTAAAAGCCTTCAGCAACGGAATAATTGAAAAATATATAAAAAAAATAAAAATACTTTCAGCGATGGAATTTTGTCTCTAAAAGCTTTCAGCGACGGAATAATTGAAAAATCATTAGCAACGGAAAAATTCGATAAAATTAAAAAAATTTTAAAAAAAAAGTTTCACCGTCGGAATTCTGACGTTGATACCATTAGTGACAGAAAAATTTAGCAACAGAAATACCAACGAAAATTTTTGTTTTGCGTCGGAATACTTTTACCGACTTCGAAATTACTGACGGAATCAACAATGGAAATTCCATCGCTGATTCCGTCACTAATTCTTATTAGCGACAGAATCATTAAATTAGCAACGCAAAATCCGTCGCTGAAACTCATTTTTCTTGAAGTGCACGTGGAATACAAAAGGAAGCTAGTGTTATAATCGTATAACATATTTTGACTGAATTACATAATTTTGAAAGATTAAAGATTTATATACAAAAATAAAAGTTTATATATTGACACAAGCAATAAAACATCAAGAGTTTAAATCTATTTTGTGCAAAAGATTGAGAAAATATTTGACTATTAAATTAAAGTGAAATATGATACCTCTTCATGCAAATCTATGACTAAGATTTATTTTTTTTATTTATTTTGTTTAAGAGAAAATGAAATATTGTGTCATAACTTTATTGAGCTGGAGAAAAGAAATATAAGGTTAGACCAAATTTGTTAAATTTTTGTGCTAATCCAAGGCACTAAACACAAATTAAGCCTAAAATTGTGGGCTAAAAATCTTTCCTTCAAAAAATTAGAAGGATACAAATAGTTAAAAAAATGTCTTTTTGATTATAACATGTCCAAAACGTTTACATCGATTCACATGACATTTATATAGATCTAGTCATGAGACCAAATCTCAATATTATGGGCAAAATGATGTGGAAAATTTTGATCATGTATTCACTGTAGCAATTAGAGATGGAACATTCCCTTCATTCTTTATTAAATAGTACCTAGAATAAAACATATTTATCATTGTCTCTCAAATAAGAATCTAATCAAAATGAAACAGTCCAGTACATTCACTATAAGAAAAAAGGCTTTCAGCGACGGAAATTTAGCGACGAAATTTTTTCCGTCGCTGAAAGATGACATTAGCGACGGATTAGCGAAGGAAATGAAATTTAGATTAGCGACGAAATTAGCGATGGAATTAGTGACGGAATTCTGTTGGTAAATTGCGACGGAAAAAATTTCGTCATTAATTCCGTCGCTAATTGTGGCAGGAGGTACTGTTCAAAACCGCCAAAAATTAGCAACGGAATTAGCGACAGAATATTCTGTCGCTAAATCCAAAACAGTAAAAAATAAAATTAGAATCAACGACGGAATAATTCCGTCGCTAAAGGTATTTAGTGACGAAATCAGCGACGAAAAAATTCCGTCGCAAAACCATTGTAGTTATATTTTTTATTTTAATTATGAAATTTTCGAAAATTAGCGACGGAAATATTCCGTCACAAAACCATTGTAGTTATATTTTTTATTTTAATTATGAAAATTTTCGAAACTTAGCGACGGAATTTTTCTGTCGCTAATTCCGTCGCTATGGAAAAATTTAGTCGTAAAACCATTATAGTTATATTTTTTATTTTAATTATGAAAATTTTTGAAAATTAGCGACGAAATATTTCCGTCACTAATTCCGTCGCTAAACAACTTTAGTAACGGAATTAGCAACGAAATATTCCGTCGTTGATTCCAACATAATGAAAATTATTTAAATTTTATTTTATTTTTTATATTTTTTTACCTATTAGCGACGGATTTAGCGACGGAATTAGCGACGAAAATATTCCGTCGTTAAAATTAAAATAAAAATAATTTTATTTTATAGTTTTTATTTTAGCGACGAAAAATTTCATCGCTAAAACACTTCGGTAACCGTTTTTTATGACAGCCGAGGTGTGTCAGAACCAATTAGAGACAGAATTTTCGTCGCTAATTCCTTGAAATTACCCCCCCTCTCCATTTTTTCCTTTGCTCGCTGTAGCTCTCCTCTCCAGTCGCTGCTCGCTCCTTGCTCCCTTTTTTTTGGTTGCCGGCCAGTTGGTTGCCGGTCATTGTGCCGCCACTGGTCGGCCCCCCACCGACGTCCATCTCCACAGTGGTGTATATATATGTATTTATCATTTTTACATTTAAAAAATATATATTTATTTGTTTATATTGTTAGTTTGTTTTATTTTTATATATACACTCTTTTATTATTTCTTTGTATATATATTTAGTTATTTGTTTATATTTTTAATTAGTTGGGTGTATATATATATTTATTTGTATATATTTATTTGTGTATGTTAAAGTTAGTTGTATACATATATATATATATATATACACATATATATATATATTGCATATATTTGTATTTATTTATTTATGTATATATATACTTTGTTGTTGTTTATTTGTTTAATTAGTTACTAATGCTTTTAATGTTGTTGTTATATATTTACATTTAATCGTATATATTTATTTGTATATATAGGAATATTATTAGGAAATTTTTATTTAAATGTCATCAATTTATTTTTGTTAGCTTTTAAATATATAAATTTATTTATGTAGATTTAATTTGGCTATTATTAATTATGGAAATTTATTGTTGTTTTAGTGTATCTAATTACATGATATTAATATATTGATGGAATTAGTATTATTAATTTGTTTAATGTGAGATATACACATTGTTATATATATTATTTTTTTCTTTGCATAAATGTATATATTGTTGTATTAATAGTTTTAATATATTCATTTATTTGTATTTATTTTTAATTAGTTGTGTGTATATATTTATTTGTGTATGTTTGTATATAATTATTTATGTATATTTTTATTTGAGTATGTCAAAGCTAGTTGTGTATATATATTTATTTTTTTGCATATATTTGTATTTATTTATTTGTGTGTGTGTGTGTATATATATATACACTTTGTTGTTATTTTTTTGTTTAATTAGTTACTAATGCTTTTAATGTTGTTGTTATATAAATATATATAAATATATATAAATATATATATATATATAAAAAATATATATACACATATACACACATGTAATAGTATTTATTTATTTGTATATATAGGAATATTATTAGGAAATTTTTATTTAAATATTTATATTTATTTTTGTTAGATTTTAAATATATAAATTTATTTATGTAGATTTAATTTGGTTATAATATTATTAATTATGAAAATTTATTGTTGTTTTAGTGTATCTAATTACATGATATTAATAGATTTATGGAATTAGTATTATTAATTTGTTTAATGATAGATATACATAGTTATATTTATATATTATTTTTTTCTTTGCATAAATATATATATTGTTGTATTAATAGTTTTAGTATATACTGTAACGAAAGTTGTATGTATTGCAATCGTTATTTTTTATTTTCTATTAAAATAAAATAGTATTTAATTTTTAATATGTAGTTTTTATGTTTTTGTAGGTTTTAGTAGAAGGAATAAATAAAAGGAAATAATAGAAATGCACAAATAAAAGGACTAAAAGAAGATATCATCAGCGACAGAATTCATTGTATTAACGACGAAAATAATAGCATCAGTGACAGAATTATTATCAACGGAAAAATTTTACTATTAGCAACGGAATATTCTGTCGCTAAGTATCTTTACCGACAGATTTATTTTTAGATAAAAATATTAAATATTATTCGACAGAATAATTTAATAACATAAAAAATAAATTTATATTTAGCGACGAAAAATTCCGTTAGTAAAATCTTTTAGCGACGATTTTTTTAATAAAATTAAAAAATAAAAATAAAATTAGTGACGGATTTAGCGACGGAATATTCCGTCGCTGATACTTTTTACAGACAAATTACTAATGATAGGATTTTGATTTTAGCGACGAAATTTTTCGTCGCTAATAACAAAAAAATCTGTCGCTGATAAGTAAAAATTTAATCGCTAATTAGCGACGGAGATGTACTTTCAGCGACGGAATGAGCATCAGCGATATCGATTTTTCCAACAGAAATTTTTCGTTGCTAATCCGTCGTTGAAACACTTCAGCGACGGAATCTGGCTTTTAGCGACGGAAAATTCCGTCACTAATTCCGTCGTTGAAGATCCCTTTTTTTTAGTGATTTGAGCTTGATTTGATTCAAAATTTTCAATTTCATAATTCAATTCAAATTTGATTGAGTTTAATTTTTGCAAAACTAGAGTTTGACATGAACTCAATTTTATTTATTATTTGAATAGTTTGAATTCAAGTTCAACTCAAAAATAAATGAATTAAATTTGAGTAATTAACGAATCAAGCTCAAATAATCTCACGAGTAATTCAATTCATTTATATTCTTATTCTTAAATCTATCCGGGTTGGATTTTTTAAATAAAAGATACAAGATTTATATCATGAAAAATGATTATTTTTTATTGTATAATTCAAATATTATATATAATTAAAATTACCTCTGAAATCCAAACCGTGAAAATGATTCTTTTGTGAGATTACCATTTCTAACCAATCTAACTAATAAATATTGAACTCTGTGTGTGTATATATATATTAATGCATAATATCATTATAGTACTCAACTCAAGAGTACAACAATAATATAATTTTATGCACATTTTATGACCCAATAATAACTTCTCTAATGATAATTAAGGGCCAACCCCAGCTTTTTCCATCACCACCCATCACAAATCTGACCCAATTGTGAAGTATATTGCATTCGATAATCTGAGGCAAGAATCAATGGCTCATAACTCACAGCCTTCCTTTCACACAAAAGGCTAGCTAAAGACAATCATTTTTATACTATATTCGCAACTTTTCTGAGTCTCCCAATCTTTCTTTTTCTCCATGAATCATGAGTCATGACCCTTAAGCTCTCATGATTGCATCAATATTATTATTATTATGATAGAAAAAGAATATTGTATGCAATTAATTAATTTGTATGATCAGAAGACAATGGAAATGCAAGGAGTTTGGAGAATATTGGTAGGCATGAATTAAAAAGGCTAGATCCAATGCATCATAATCATGCTCATGAAGATCTAAATTAGATTATCATGGATTGATTCTTCTATCATTGTTTGCACCAACTGCTTTTTTGAAGAAATAATTGTACTATAGTTTTAGGTATCAAGGAGATTTCTATGTATGCATGTATGTCTCTCAATTATATTTAAAGTTGTGATTAATATAATTAATTCTATTGATCATCAATCTGAATGCTGTATATAATTCTAAGGGCAAATATAAAAAAAATGCATATAATTAATAAACACACATCTAGCCCTCTCCTAATTATTTGCTCATCCTCCTTAATTAATTAACATTCCAAACTTCATAATCCAACTTTCACATACCTTTTTTTTTAATACAAAAGATAAAAAGCATACCTTCAAATCCATTTTTTTTTTGGGATGATTTTTTAAGACTTATTCTTTCACATTGATTGATCTGATTCATTAATATTTTGTTCTTAAAGTACTCTTACAATAATAACCTTGATAGATAAACAGAAAATTCATTTTTCTTACGAGCTGAATTAACTCATAAAACAAATTGATTACTCAATTTAAATTATATTCGTAGCATAATCATTATTAATGTGTCTCACATGAGCAATTATAAGATTGGAATTGAATAATAGTTATGTATGCATTGACATGATGCTATTTCTTGAATTTAGATAGCATATCTATATAGAGAGAGTTTATATATGCATTGACAGTGTATAGTTTCTATACACTGTCAATACATCATAGATTAACAACTCATCAATTAATAAATTAAAAAATATGTCAAGCCCTTAAAAGTAAATATAAATAAAATTTTTTAATTTACTCATAAAGACTTACTGAGAAGTGTCAACCTCCAGTATATTGACAGTATATAGAAATTATATATTGTAAATACATTATATATAAATCCATATATATATTTATGTTCTTAGTCTTTTGTTTTTAGAAAAAAAAAAAGCAATTCGATCCAAAAGAAGTACAAAAAAATTCTTAGAAAGTGTTTGCTATGCCGTGCATATAGTAAATGGTATCTCCTTGTCTTCACAGTCACAAAAACGAAATATTCAGGCTGAAAATTCAAGAGTGCGTGAAGGTTTGTCGGATTGGCAAGCTATAGGGACAAGATAGGGTATAATAACAAAGAGCTAGCAAACTGCTCGCACTACAGGAAAAAGGCTATTTGGCAACACTTTTTTAATAACATTTTTATAAAGTGTTGCCAGTAACTACAGTTAAATGATAATAAAAAAAGTCGCTCAAAACCTATTTTTTGTGGTGCGGGGAGAGAACTGAAAATGAGAGAGACCCGATCCAACCCCACCCACAGTTTTATTCGATAGCTGTCCTCATAAATATTGTTTCAGCTTAGTTTGTCCGTAAACTATACACTGAAAGAAATTTGATCTACATGGATACGGAGTACCAGCACTGCACAACTTGATAATCAGTGAATTTCAATAATGGAAGTCAAACACTGTTTCAACAGCTTCATGGTAATAGTTAAAGTCAATGATAGAACTCAAAAGACTCGTAATTTCATATAAACATGATATTTTATGTATATAATTCGTATTCGTATCATATAAAATTATATTTATATTATGTAAAATATAAAAATGTCGTATTAAAATTTTTGTAAACATTTCAAATATAAAATATTTTGAAAGTTTCTAAATACACCTTTTTTTTTATATTTCACATTCCATTCCCTTTGTATTTAAACAATAACTCATAAAAAAAAATAGAGTATAAAGAATAAAAAATCGGCTATATTTAGATTTTATCTAATTTTAATTCATATTATATTCGTATTTTTTATTAAAATTGTTTTTATATCATATTATTATATACTATCTAAAATGACTGAACGTAGTTTTAAGAGCTGAAAATCATGTACTCAGGAATTGGGCATTCAATCTGCATGCAAATTTACATGTTTGGGCTGGAAATGATATCATTTTCAAAGGCTTTCTCACAATGCCAAAGTAGCATAGAGATAAAACTTTAGCTAGGCTAGCTAGGTAGACAATAGACCGTGTTGAATGAAACAGCAGATATTGATATGATTGACTCGACATGCATGTATAAAATACATATACTCTCTCTGGCTAGCACCATTATACACAATACATATAAGAATAATTGAAAAGAGAATCTGTCAAACCAACCCTACCGGGAGCACGCGGTTGGATTAAGATAAGTGTCTGATTGGATGATTAGTTGACATTAGTATAAACATTTGTTCTCTTTTTGCTATTTGACAATTGTTATTAAATTGCTTGCTTAACTTGATAATTATACATCAGATTGTTTGTCAATCCTTCTGATATGCTATTTGTCCAAGGCGCATTTATTCTGCAATAATGAACCAAACCTGCCATTCTGGCCATATCTTTCTTCTCATCCAAGTCTTTCACATGGGTTTGTAGTCAAATTTTTATTGGCATCATATTAGATTGATATTAAGTTGATTGGTTGAATGTTACATGAAAATACAATTGATTTTAAGTTTGAATAAAGACAAATGGTGACAATTAATTTGGAGAATCAATCTTTAAAACTCTTTCAATTCATGAAATAAATCAATATAAGAGTTTTGTTGAGACATTTTTTAATTAATGTCGATCACTTAATTTTATATATAAATTTATTGAGACAAAAATTTCGATGGTGATGAATTATATTAAATTGATATCATTCTGAATCTGATCCAACCCTCAGTTGAGCATGCTTTGTCCTACCCAGGCAAATTCTTAGCCTGCAAAGCGTGAGAGTAAACTTTATTTTAGATTTAGTAGATGTGAGCATTGATGTAAGATTCATTCACCAGTTTCTTGAAACAGTGGTTTGATATTATTATTACAAGTGCAGTAGAGTCACAGTCATCCTTTTGTTGCCCCCATTTATTACCCTTGGCTTTTGCTTTTTCCATTTTTTCTCACTGGAAAAATGCTCTTTGCCTCCCTTTTCTCCCATCCTCCTTACCTTTTGTCACTGTGTTTGCACTTTGCAGGCTCCCTCTCCCTGTCCTGCAACTAGGGCTTCCTCTTTAAAACCTCTCCCAGTACTCTCACTCTCACATTCAATTATAAAAAACACTAGGAATTTTTCATCTTTCTGTGGCTGCATAGTCTTTTTCATTGAACAAAACCAAAGTATATCAAAGGGTCAGAGAGATCTTGAAAGAGGTAGTTTTTCTTTTTTTCCTCCTGATTAAACAACATAGGTAGTCATAAATAGTTAACTACAACTACAAGCAGCAGCCTATTGAATGCTTATATTCTTCTTTTACACTTTCCTTGCTTCATGCTTTTCCCACAAAGATCTAGTGCTATACTTTATACTGCAACTAAGCTTCCATGGAATCTTGGGAAATTTCAATTTGTAGTCCTGAAAGGAAAGAAGGGTTTGTTTTAGTTTTATGAAACTGTTTGACCAACTTCAAGATAACAGAAGCTATTTGTGCATGTTAATGTAATGAAACATGTTTTTGTTTGTTTCCTCTCAGTTTGATTGTAATTTTTGTTTTTTGTCTTGGTTTTGTTTTTGACTTGTGGGTTTTTTTGGCTACAAATTTTAAGATTAAATGTTCTGATAGTAGTATATTTGAATTCAGAGAAAGCTGCTTGGAATGTCAGAAAAAGCTAAAGTTGTTTGAAATTGAAGATGATTGTCAGAGAGTGTTTTGTTTAAGCAGTTTTTCCAAGAAGTCTTGATAGACTGAATTATCAGAACAAAGGCAATTTTATTTCATGTTTAACAAAATCGATCAACTTCCATCTTACAGAAGAAAATAAAAGATTTGAACTGAATTTGATTAAAGAAAAAATTATGGCTGACAAACTATAGCTGATGCATGCAATTCTTTGCTGCAGAGAAGATGGCTTCTTCCAGCTACTCCAATTCTCCCTGTGCAGCCTGCAAATTCTTGAGGAGAAAATGCATGCCAGATTGTATTTATGCACCATATTTTCCACCTGAAGAGCCACAGAAATTTGCCAATGTTCACAAAATATTTGGTGCAAGCAATGTCAGCAAACTGCTTCATGAGATAGCACCACATCAGAGAGAAGATGCAGTGAACTCCCTTGCCTATGAAGCTGAGGCAAGGATGAAAGATCCTGTCTATGGCTGCGTTGGAGCCATTTCAGTCCTGCAAAGACAGGTGATGAGACTTCAAAGGGAATTGGATGCCACCAATGCTGATTTAATCCGCTATGCCAGCAATGAAATCCCAGCCGCAACAGCAGCTGGCCATGGAAGCACTGAAGGAAGTAGTTTTTTCAATCAGAACGCTGGGTTTTACTATCCCTCTCAGTGGAATAACATTGACCCTGGTGGAGACCATGAGAGATCAGGAAGTGGAAGCATGTAGTTCATGGCTGTCATATCCAGAACCTTTATTTCAATACTGGATATGCTACATAAATCAATACATGATCTCAACATGAATTCTCTTCCGTATCCAATCCTCGAGCCGCAATATCCAAAGTTGTATCATGTAGACTGTATCATTTTCTATGTGGGAAGTCCAATTTGGCTAGCTCTAGCCTCTAGGGTTTTCTAGTTAGGGAATTCCTGATAAGGAACTATGTGTCATGTCATGGTATTTATTTGATATGCCATTACCGGATGAAATGTGTTACTGTCAGTGTCTTGTATTACTTTGTAAAAATCAGTGATCTCCATTGATAACATTTGAAGCGGCTTTTTTTGCTGTATATATTCAAAGTTTCTATATGTGTATAAGCCTCCAAACTGATGCCACCAACATGAAGACAAGAGTATATAGCTTCTGACAAAGATTCCAAGCTCCTTGTTGCTTGAGTTCAAGAAGCAGCAGCAGCTTGGATAGGAAAACCAATCTGTATTCAAGTTTTTAGCAGGCAAAACCTGAAGCATTTTTACCAATTTCAAGAAGGAAAATAAGGCTAAATCGACACTCTAGCTCTGAAAAAGAAACTTCCTCTAGCGAAATGGTTAACTCTAACCTAGCTAAGTTGTGGTCTGAATTTGGTTTGCATGCTTCCCTGGGAGAATTGAAAAATCCCCAGCAATTAATTATTCATGCCTGTTTGTTTCCTTAACAATTGTTTTATGGAGAAGGGTCATTTCATATTCAGTAGAATATATAGTATTTATATATATATATATATATTATACATAATATTTTATATAAAATATATAAACCTGCACTCTTAAGGCCACCAACCTTCCATATATTTTATACATAAACCTGCACCCACCTTGGCCAATCGTCAACACTCAACAGTACTTTCAAAGCCACCAAACTGCTGCTGGTTTATTCAGCTTACCATTAACTATAAAGTAACAGGATACTATATATATATATATATATATATATAAATTATGCTATAATTAACGGATACAATTATTCTGATGATCAAATATTGTATGAGAATCATTATTAAGTTTTAAATATGACCATTCATGTATATATTTTGTGTTTATATTATCTCAAATTAAGTTAGTATCGCATAAAATATAATAATTAATTTTATGTCAAAATTTATATTAATATATCAAACACAATATAATTTTTAAACTTAATTTTTACTAAATTCACATATAATTTATTAAGGTAAATTTTAATTCGGTTTTTTTGGTGTAGTTCTTTGTATCTTCTAATCTAATGCTTATTAAAGTTACCGTAGCAAAAACTTCATAAGATTATCCATTGTAAGTTCCTTTGGTTTCAAGCAAGTCCACAAAAAAACCAGCAAAGGCATCTGGATTTTATTAACAAATTATGAAAGATCTTGGTATGGATATGGCATTGAAAAGGAAAAGGGAAAGAAAAGGTGTTGAAATGTCAGCCATCACTGTCACAACAAAGGCAGCAACAGGAAAAGATACACAGAATAAACTAGCTCATATCTAATCCAACTGAATAATACAAGCTTTGTCGTAAATTAACTAGACCTAATAATTTTAGACATAATAAGAAATTGATATGATTGTGATGCAAGTTGAAATTTGATAAAACTTGTATATGAATATAATAAAAATTAAAAAAAATTACGTTTGACATATTAATATAAATTTTAACACAAATTTTTTTATTTTACAGATGATAAAAATATGAATTTTATGTATAAATTATTAGCTCTATAACATTAAGAACAAAGGTGAAGAAAGGTAAGAAACCTCTGCAACTTGCTTGAGTGCGGAAACCTTATGTTTCCATGGACAGATAGCAAAGGAACACTGTAAATTTGTTGACCATTTCCCGTTAAATTCCCAGTTCTCTGCAGGACAATATAAAACTGTCGTTTTCTGAAACACTGGGAAGGCACAGGCGCCTAGCCTTGTAGGAAGAATAAAGGGGTTGTCTTCCATGTGAGGGTACGTGCACCAACAGAAAGCCAAATTGCATGAAGATCTTACTGACCGTTTGGTTCGTGAAATTTAGGATTATTTTTTAGAATTATTTGATAAAAAATTATTTTATTTGACAGATTCTTAGAAATATTAGATTTTTGTATTTGATTGTATTAGTGAGAATATAAAATTTCTGTGTTTGGTTAAAGGAAAGTAAGATTACTTAATTACTTATTTTACTATAATACGCTCTGTATTATTAGTTAATGTAGAGTGAATAACACTTGATATAAATTATATTTAAATTAATTACTTATTTATTTATTTTGTCTCTTTTTTATAAGATTTTTGTTATGTAAATAATTTTGATTTAACAAACTATTACTATATTAAATTGATTTTGATTAATAAAAAATCATAAAGTCCATCTTATTATTGGTCCATTTGATTTTAAATTCATTTTTCTCTTCATCAAAATAAGAAAAAAACAATGGTTGTAATATTAGATAGGTTTAGCGGTAAAATGGAAAAAAAATATAATTATTAGAGGGTAAAATAGGCAAAAAAAAGGATTCTCTCAAGAAAAAAATACCTCAAGATGAGGAGGGAATCATTTTCCCCCTCATTTTCCTCCTTTTTGCACTGTTGGTAAAAAAAAATTCTTGGTATGAAAAAATTTCGCGAACCAAATATGATAATCATTTGACGGAAAAAAAAATTACTGGAGGAAATAAAAAATTCCTGCAATCAAACGCCCCCCTAAGCTTTTCTTGAATGATACAGTCAAAATCATATTCAAAGCTTGTTTGAATATGTAATTTTCTAGCTTCCTTACATTGATACGCTTCATTCTTCACTGTTCATCATCCGTTTTTAGACTACTGCTGGTTCACATGGCGCTGGGGAATTCACTAGCCATGAAAAGATTCTTTACTCTACTTATGATTCTTCACCTTCCCTAAATCATAGGTCAAAACGTGTTAATTAACCATAAAAACGAATTTGCTTTCCTAATGTCTTCTCAATAAAACACTATAGAAACGAAATTTGTGCGATCAGAACATGCAGCGTATATTAAAGAGAAGAATGGGTCGTGGTGATTGGCACAAGTAGATAAGACTTGAAGACGATGTGATTGATTTCAGATGAATGAAAACTAAGAATATATATTTTTTAATAAAATTTTTAAAAAAATTAAAATTAAAAGTGAAAAAGTGATTTTACTCTTTCACATATTTTGTCTTTTTTTCAAAGCCCCACCGCACGGAAGCTCACTTGTCCTAATTGGTGAGCCAAATAGACTCTCAAATTTGAATGTCAGATAAAAGTTTAATGGATTTATAAATACTAATAATAGACTCTCAAATTTATAAATACTAATATTTTGTCTTTTTTTCAAAGCTCCCACCGCACGGAAGCTCACTTGGTCATTTACCCTGATATTAAGATTCGATAACTTTTCATACTCCTAAACTTTTATACACAAAAAATTAAAAAGAAAAATGAAGAAACCTTTTATAAAAAAATTAATAATATTTTTCGCGAACTTGAAAGGATTTAGACTTTTTTATTATATATAAAAATAAATTTGAACAAAAATTTAACTTGAAAAATCGAGTTAAACCAAATTTAAATTCACTAAAATCTCTAAATATTTATTTATATTCTACTCAAATCCGACCCGACTCTACCATGAACACTCTCTGAAAAGACAGAATCATATCATGAGGGAAATAAAGGGTGGGAAGGGAATGTAAAATTTAGGGTTTTGATGACCTCAAAACTCAAAGATCCTATTATTCCTAGATGTCTTTCATTTCATTGACACACATGCAAAAGGAGAAGCACGCGAGCGAGAACTCGGAAAAAAGGCATAAGAAAGTTGATGCCAAACATAGGCCTAGACCATGGGTCCCAAAAGCTCTACTGCCTGCCTACACCAATTTCCATTCACTTATCATAAACCTTTCGTTTTCAAGCTCCCACCGGCCATGCACCACACAACCGCCCAAAAAACAAGGATCAGAACATCAAAACTGACCCAAGAGGTCCAAAACCAGTCAGCTCTACTACAAGCGTTCTGCAACACTGCACTGCTTTGGAGATTTTGATTGATTGATTGATTAGACAAGCCCTTCAATGGGCAATCAAGGTCCACTGTTATGAACCCACTCGGGGAGGTTGCTCGTGTGCTTTGGTCTCCGGGGCGCAACCCCACAGGCCTTTTGCAGCCCCATTGGCCTGGTGCAATAGTAGTCCTGTTAGGGTGCAGCAGCCGCACGTTCGCTTGGCCTTTTGTCAGTTTTGGTTTTATCGTGTCAGGTGTGTTGGCTCGAGGACTGCTCGTTTATTAACAGCCACATGTTGCTTGCATAGGTGACAACGATGCAACTATCCCAACATGGCAGACCTTTGTCTCCGAACAGTGTCTTAAATGCATCAAAGCTGGCTCATTGAGCCTTGCGTGCTTATAACAATAGCGTTTTGTTTTGGTATTCACCCAAGGAAATAAGCATTTTAACGCCGCTAAAAATACAGTCTGTTTTGTTGTGACTAAGAATAAACATAGCTAACTTTGCGGCGTTTATTTAGTCTTTTCGTGACGTTTTTAAAACGCTTTTTTTTAGACAAAGGATGCTTATATATGTCCCAAAAAGCCCGTTTTGCTGGAGTGATTTGATGGTTGGATAACTAGAAGATGGTCATTTGTGAAATTAGCATTACTGTCTTTAGTGCATGTTCAAGAAGAAACAAGTTATGTGGTTTGATTAATCTTTTCATATGTTGGAAAACAACACTTGAATGATACCGGGAAAACAGTATGAACTTGTTGGGTTCAGAATCAGTCCTATGAAAAACCGGCAGCCTTCGAGACCGGAGACTCAAGCACGGGTTCAGATCAGGTCCAGTTTTTCAATGTGAAACTCACTGCATACTGCAGAGAGATCACAAGCCTATTATGAAAGGGCTTTGATGAGACCCAATTTTATATACATAATACACTCAACCTCAAGACTTCCAGCACTATACACAACACTGCAGTATGAACATGTTGGATTCAGACTCAGTCCTATAAAGAAGACCAAGCACTGAAGCCCAGAATTAGATCACCAGGTCCAGTTTTTCAATGTGAAACTCAGTGCAGACTCCAGAGTCCAGAGAGATCACAAGCCCCCCGGCGATACAGTATGAACTTGTTGGGTTCAGACTCAGACACTCAATCAGACCTGTGAAAAAAGCCTCGTAGACAGACAGTCAACCACAGGTCCACAGGATCAGTTCAGGTCCAGTTTTTCAATGTGAAATTCAATGCAGAGGGATCGCAAGCCTATTATAATTTATAAAGGCCTTTGATGAAACCCAAGTTACATAAACTCAATCTCGAGACTACCGGCAATTCTGGTTCTGTCCAGTTTCCTCAGGCTAAAGGAGAAAAGTCATAAGAAAGGGCCTTCAAGACCAATGATTGTCGAGCTTGATGACGAGGGCCTTGAAGCCTAATGCTGTTCATGCTTATGTTCAGACCAGGGCCAGATTTTCAATGTAAAGCTGAGAGCTGAGAATTGACAAGCCTATGAGCCAGGCAGAGGCCAGGAATTCTCTGTAGATAAATAGTCATGGCAGAAGCAGTAAATGGAAAGAACAGGAAACCCCAAAATGGAAAAAGCGATAGGCACTGACATAAATGAATGAATGAATGAACAATGCTTTTATTCTGCAAGGCAGTGAGGCTTGCTGCTGAGATGGTGCCATGAGAGAAAAAAAAAAAAAAGATAAATTCAAGCTTTTTACTTTTCACATTACATTTTTGAAACATTTGAATTTGGTAACTACTTGTTTAAAAGTAGTATAATAATTTATTAATTTTGTAAGGAAAGTCTAATTTCAAACTTTTGTCATGTCATTCAAGTGGGTACAAATGACGACAGAATTTGATTTCTGCATCAGTTGTTTATAATTAAGAAATAAGAATACAATTTTTATAATTAAGAAATAAGAATACAATTTTTATAATTTAGAAAGGAGAACAGAGATAGTAGATTGTGACTCAATTGAAAATGTAAGTTAATTTTATGGGTAAAAATATCGAATTGGATCTTTACTAAACACATTTTTAAGAAAAGATGAAGAGTTTTAATTGTAACGAAATTTTAAAAAAAAATTAGTTTCAAATCATTAAAATAGATAAATGTACTTGTAATTTAGAAAAAAAAAAAAATATGGCCATGGAAGCTAACAAATTAAAAATAATTTCTCAGTGATAAAAATGATATAAAAATAATAAAAAAATTGAAAATGAAATGAATATTGTAATTTTCGTCACTACCCTCGACGCTAATCCTTTTTAACGCAGCATTAATACAAAACAGTGTATGAACAGGAATTACTAAATCCAACAGGAGCCCACTTGTTTCCCCGCAGAAAGCACAACTCAACAATTGTGCGGAACGGCAATGGCGATGTGGCAAAGTAAAGAGGTGGGATTTCGAGAAAAATGGAGGGCAATAGATTAAAGTGGTTTTTCTCTTTTGTTGTTTAGTGCATTGCATAGGAATCACAACGAAACTTGTTTCCCATGCAAAGCCTCACCTCACTATGTCATCCTCTACGTGCCACCGTCAAGAACCCTTCACTCCTTTATAAAATCCCACCACCCCAACTCTTCCTTCACCTCTGATCTCTCTCTTTCACTGTCATTAACATATATTTAAGCTTTTCATCAATGGCTGACAGTGATCGCAGCCAGCCTCACCAGGTTCAGGTTCACCCGGTGCGGTACCGTCCTGATCAGGGAGGCATGAAGAATTATCAGAATGGACCGTCAACGGGCCAGGTTCTGGCAATCCTCACCCTCCTCCCAGTCGGCGGCACTCTGCTTGCACTAGCAGGGCTAACGCTCACCGGCACCGTCATCGGGCTGTGTGTGGCCACGCCACTCTTCGTCATCTTCAGCCCAGTTCTCGTCCCTGCCGCCATTGCCATCAGCATGGCCGTGGCTGGTTTCTTGTTCTCCGGGGCCTTCGGGTTGACGGGGCTGTCGTCACTCTCCTATGTGTTTAACCAGCTGAGGACGGTGACGGGGACGGAGCAGCTGGACTTGGACAAGGCGAAGCGGTGCGTGCAGGACATGGCGGGGTACGTGGGACAGAAGACGAAGGAAGTTGGGCAGAAGATCGAGAGCAAGGCTCCTGAGAGTAATGTTAAGACATGAACGGAAGATGGAAGGTAAAAAAGGAGAGAAGTTTGGTTGCAGGGGTGGACAAGAAACTGTACTTGTGTGTGTAGTGTTTAAATTTTGAAAGGTGTTGTCTTTGTCTTTGCATGTGTAGTGTATTGTATTTGCTGTCTGCTTTTTGAGTTTAAATTGTTAAATTGCATGAATTTTTTTTCGTCGTAATTAATTAATGTTTTTCTCTCTCTTCTGTTTCTATCAAATTTCATTCATCTTTGAGCCTCTTGAACATCACAACATATTAAATTTTTACTTCAGGTTGTAGCTAAACGTTTTTGTGTGGTCTTGTCATTAGCAGTCCAATGTCATGTTCTAATTTTGCTGGATAGCTAAAATTCAGCTTGAATCTAAAGTTCAATTCGGTTAGTTTCAAATCAATCAATTGAACTAAATTAGAAGATTCAACTTCCAAATTTAATTCAAGTTTGGTTGAACTTGAATGTAATTACTTCTACTAAATGACAAAAAAGAAAAAGTAAAATTTTACTTCATTGATTTAAAAGAGTGGAATTTTTTAATTCCATGTATTTTTTAAAAATCTTCGTGTGTTCTTTAAAAGTTTTTAAAAAATAAATAAAATAAAATATGTATTATCTTAATTTTATTTGTAAAGTTAAAAAAATTTCATTATAACGTATTGGATAATTTTTTTTATTTTATTTGAATATATATTTCATAATCATTTTATTATTTTTAATTTTATCGAAATTTATCATTTTTTATTTTTATTGAAACAAATTTCATCAAAATCAATTTTATTTTTAATTTTATCAAAATTTATAATTTTTAATTTTATCGAAACAGATTTCATCAAAATTAATTTCATCTTTCTAAGAAAAAAAATTGAGAATGAAATTTGATTTACAGATTACTCTGGATTTCATACTTATTCAAAATTTTCAAAATTAAATTCAAGTTCGAGAGTAAAAGAAACAAGTAAAATTTAAATTAAATAATCAAATTCAAATCAAGTTCGAGATACTTTGATAAATTAATAACAAAAAACGAGTCAAATTTAAATTTTATAATTATCAAATTGGAGTTAAATAATCCAATCAAATTAACTCAACTAGAATTAATCTCAAATTGAAATGATTCATTCTAGCACTTAGAAAGAGGTTTCTAGGAATATAATACAAAGAGCGAAAGCTTGTGACTAGCAGTAAAAAATTTAGACAAAATTCCAGTTTCATGACGTTGCCGTTTTCCCCTTTGCTATGAAGGCTGAACCATTTTGGATTTTATCAGCAGTTGAAAAATCACACAACCTACTTAACAAGCAAAGGTTAAATTCAGAGCACAAAATCTTCTAAACATATAAATAATTGCTAATTTTACAAAGTCACACCAATCTAAACACATTTAACAAAATTCTTCCAGCCGGCAGTGCCTCGGCGCATCGGTGTTGGTTTCCGACAAAAAAGTTATCGAATTCATTGACCAATTTGCGGGGATTAAGCCCTGGGTTTATTGACCGATTTGCTCAGATTGCGCCACGGCTTGTGCATCGGTGGAACCAGTCTCAGCAGCTGGTTTTGAATTGCTATTAGGTATCCAAAACGTAAGAACAGTTGATGCAGCAACGAACATGGCCCTACGAGGAGCCCACTTCAAGCATGCTGCAACACCTATGTGGCTGTTCCAAACGGCTACCTGGAAGAGAATCCGACATATAGTTGATAAAACTGTCTCTGTACGATGTAATAACTGCAAGCAGATGCTCACATTGTATATTACCATGCCATTCTTCGTGACAATAATAACAATAGAAACTTTAGCTCCTTTCAGGGTGCCTCGTTGACACCTCAAGAAGGATGCCAGACGACAAATTGACAGAGATTTGTCATATGGACGGATGAAGTTTTAGCAAAATGTAGCATGAGACACGATGAACAATGTGCTTAATGGCTGAAAATCAGACAAAATGAACTCACTAGAATATTAATCCCCCGTCAAAGAATCAGGAGAGCACAAAGCATAAAGCGTCCAAAAGCAAACAAAATGAAAGTTGTTAATAGGTTTTTTGCAGAATTTTATATAGTATGTACTCTTTTTCTAGTTTCCTCATTTGCTTTAAGAAGGAAAAAAAGCGAGGCAGCCATTACTGAAACCCATAATCATAACGTTTTTGTAGTTTCATTGAATCTAAACAAAAATAATAAGAGAAGCTCCATAAGAAAGGGAGGCTGTACCTCATTTCGCATGTTGATATTCCAGGCATGCAAGGTTCCATCTCCCGACCCTTCAATTAGTGAAAATTGAGCTAAATTATGAAGTTCCCGAATAAAATACAAGAGAAAAGCTAATCAACAATTTGCATCTCAATAGAAAGAAATATTCTCGATTTTCATTCTAGTATGTTAATGATTTTTCAATGTAAATTTAATGTAAAACATATCACACATGCATATATTCTTCTAAAAGAGCAAGAAGGACAAGGAATTGGTACCTGAGATCACATACTGACCATCTGGAGTAATGGTTGCCTCTATAGTTGTATTTGGAGATGATTCTAAACTGAACCCACATCGCTGCACAAATAAAAGTTCTATTTATAACTACAAAACCAAGATATCATCATATAGGACACAAACTAGGCATCAGGGAAAAAAAAAACTGTGCTAGGGCCTTTCTTCAAACATCTTTTGGGATGCATTGACTAGAAAATATTTAGAGTGATTATAAGAACTGGTCCAATTAGGGTAACTAACCTTCTCTCCTCCATATGCATCAAGAACATATATGTTGTTATTTGTGGTTGTCAATAGCATTGATTTGCCATCATTGCTGAATTTGATATCGCAAACCTCAGCTGTGTCTCCACCGACTAAGAATGTGTCAAACGGCCCCTATATATAGGAGACATAAATCAAACTCATTATACTAATCATTCAAAAATGGAAAGAAAGGAAGAGAGCAGACTCATGAGTCATGATACTGATAATGCCAGACACATGTAAGTGCTTAATGGGTTAAGAATTAAAACCTTGTCGTACGAGCGTGAATCAAACAATTTAATAGCACCCCCTTCCATGGCCACAGCAAAGACAAGGCCCTGTTGGTCATATGCTACAGTAGGTCTACCACGTAGGCGTAAAATTCCCTGAAAACTACAAGAGTAAGCATAAATCACATTTGTGTAATATTAGATGATGAAATGCAAATTAAAAACATAAGCTCATCTGCAAGCCAATATTACAGCAAAACAGTTGGTTAATGATCATTGCTCAGTCTGGTAACTTTATTTTCCTGCATTTCATATTGAGTCTTAGTCTCTCTCCCTTGTTTGGGGGTCTGGGCTAAGGAGTAAAAATTCTGCTCTGAATTAAACGTTTCTTTTTCTTACGTAGAAGAAAATTTTCTTTATAAATCACATTCTTAGCTACCAAACATTTGCATAGAATTCTTGGGAAACCAAAAACCAGAAACGAACCTGACAGGCATTTACTCGAAGATCCCAAATCCTCACACTGTGGTCAAGAGAACCTGACATGAAGCTATCATTTACTGGGGACATGCAGAGGGAAACAACTCTACAGCAGCAGTTACGAGGAACCTTATTAGCATTATAGCATTGGGAAATTAATAACAGAAAAGACTGTATGAGGAAGGGTGCAGAATTAAAGGAAACTACTCTTTAAGAAAAAGAAGTAAAAGAAACAAGAGCAGTAGAGTTACCGTAAAAAAAAACCCAAAGGTTTTCACAGTTTTAATAGGTTCTTGCAAACATGTGATGCAGATTAATGTATGGATATATGCATAGATTTCAAAACCATGCAACAGGAAGCTAACATCCAAAACCCTCATTGAAATATTCAATAGCTAAAGTAACATTAAACATGGATATTCAAGAGGCTCCACAATTCTATAATCGATTTCTGAGCTCCCTTTTAGCAAACAGTCAAAAACCTTTGCTTGAATTACACACTAATCACAGATGAATCAGACCTCTTTCTCAACCTATTCTGAAAACATCAATATGTCAAGAGTTACCAACCTCTCCTTATGTCCTTTGAAGTAGCGAAGGCATCGGTTATCAAACATCGAAAGATACCGTAGAGCTTCTGTTAATAAAAGAAAAAAAAAAGCAGATACAATTGTAATTGTTCTGTTACCATACATTATGCATAAGAATAAGACTTAAACCATCCTAAGAAACTCACCTCCAGTCGACTCTAAATTGTGTCTCGAAGAGCATATAACAGAACTAGGATGATGCGTGAAACATATTTGATCCGCCCCATGCTTCTTATGATATGTTGTCTTTAACAACCTAAAGCAATATTAAAATGATCATTCACACAACCAACAAAACCGGTCCTAACACTTAAATATCCAACATTAAACCTAATTACACAGGAGAAATCCTGCAACACTCAAAACTCAAATCATACTAAAAAATATAAACTTTCTCAAACAACTGATTAATGTTAAATTTTTGCAGTACTTAAACTTGCAATCTAGCTAACAATTTAAATATTTAATTAAATCAATAGCTTTCTCAAACAAGTTAAATTTTTGCAGATACTTAAATTTGCAATCTAGCTAACAATTCAAATATTTAATTAAATCAATAGCAATATCTTTCTTTTCTTTTTCTTTTTTCTTCTATGATTCGATTACAGCAAATGGACAAAAAAAAACTAACTTAGCATTGACAATGTCGTAGAGGCGAACTGAATCGTCCTCACTGGCTGTCACCAATAGGTCGTCCTTCCGGTGAAAGTCAAGTGAGTTTATCCTTCCTCCCTGAAAATATTAACCAAAAAAAAAAACAAATAATCAATTTGAATATTCAAAACGGATTTCGAATCAGTAAGCTGAACTAGCAACCTTCCATTACCGGAGAATTGCATGAAAAAAATTACTTTATTAGCTGATCTAAAAGGGAATTAACGAGAAAAATAGTGATGGAAAATTACGAAGTCTGAGAAAACTGCGCCAATCGACATGCTGCGCACCGTTTCATCGTCGAGCTTGGTAATTGACATCGTCGTCGTCGTCGCCATTTACTTATCTTTTTACTTTCTGATTTTTTTCTTGGGGATGGAGGGTTTTAGAATTTAAAGACAAGACGATAAGAAAGCAAACGACGTCGTACAAGTGAAAATGGGCCATTATATATGGTCCGTACAACCCAGAGAAAGCAAAAGCCGAGCACTATGAACGAACCCATAAGGGCCTGTAGAAATAGTCCACTATGTAAGGCCCTATTTGTTGTGATGTCCAGCGCAGCGAAGATTTTTTGTCTCATCATAGTTAAGAGTGTGAATGAATAAAATGTTCAATGAATATTTCTTAAATATGTTTGATTTTATTTTTTTATTAAGTTTAACAAACAATCACAAATAAATGTGTTTTATTTATTTATGTTTAGGAGTGTAAATTAACATAGTGTTTGATGAATAATTCGTAAACATGTTCGATTTCGTTTTATTAAACTTAAATGATTATGAATTGATGTATGTTTTATTTGTTTATGCTCGCAGATAAATTTATAGAATGAACAATATTAAAAATATAAATGAACACAAACATAATAACTTTCATGCTGGATTCACTTACAATATAACTTTAATTAGGGTTGTACTACTTCTAGTAATTGAAAATTCTAAATAAACCCTGCTTTTTTCTCCATACACCCATTTTCTTAAAGTTTTACTGTTTAAACATAAACAAAAGCGGGTACAAGAAGAAAAATGGGTCTATATAGAATCACTCCTAGTAATTATCTCGTGGTGAGCAAAAAAAAAAAAACGTTTTTTTTTATGACAAAAATATTTCCTTTTACCAAATGTTTGTTTGATAGAGTGAAAAGAGTTTGATGTCTCCTAAATAAAGTTTCGAGTTCGAAATTTATAAATGAAAAAATAATATGGAAAAACTCCCATTCATTTGAAATTCAACAATAACTTAACTTTGAATTAGTCGAAACTAAAAAAATTGTTCACCGGCTAAAAAGTTTTTAAAAAAATTTTGAGAATCGACCCCTTTGTTTCCATCGACCATCAATCACAAGTGTTGAATAACTTAAAAAATTATTTAAAAATTTCTTTCGAGTTTTTCTTTTCTATTTAAACATTTTTTCTGTGGAAAAAATTCTTTTTTTTAATCTATAAATACATATTAAATTTATAAGTAGATTTTTGGATCAAAAAAATTTTAAAAGTATATTAAATGATAAAAAATATTTTTTACAATAATAGTTTAAAAATAGAAAAAAAAAGGCTGAAAAAGAGCTTTTAAATAAAGTTTTTAGATTTTTTTTCCGCTTTGATAAATGGTGGCCGAAGGTACTGGTTGGTTTTCGGGGTTTTTTTTTAAGTTAAAAGTTTAAAAATATGTGAATAGAATTTCTAGTATAATATATATAGAGAGAGAAAAAGATCCACTTACATCTGTATAAATTTTAATAGTTTTACATACTTTTTTTACCCTTATGTTGAGATCATATATACAGCTTAGATTAAAACCCATTTGCTTGTAAGTGTAAAATTAAATGTAAAAATATTTTTGATCTCTTTCCCCTTTTACATTTTCTCTTTCCTTTTTTATCAATGAATATGAAAACTTTTACATGCATTTAGCATCTATGACACATCTGAATTAACAGATATGATAGTAGTTTGCAAGGCATTGGTTTTAATTTAAAGTTTCATTTATCCAAGTTTGTAGAACATTTAACAAATCCTTTCATTAGATCATAACTAGAAAATTGTATGTATTGTTACTCAGTAGCAGTAGCAGGTTGCTTCAACTTCTTTACAGTATGAAATACTAGTTCAAAAAGAACAATTAAATCAATGAAAAGAAGAAATCAAATCAATGAAAGAAATCAATTTAAATTTTTTTGGTGTAAAATTTATATATTTTTTAGCTACATTGTATTTCAAACTTTTCCATCCACTGATCATCCTTATTGTTAAAAAAATATACAAAAATTAGCAACTAAAACTAAATTACTAGTAAGAACTATTTGGAAGCCATTGAAGCAAAACTCTAAATCTTAACTATGTGACATTGGCATCTCAAAACGGCGAAAGAGATGGAGAAGAATTGCCGGGGAAAAGAGAAAAAAACAAATGAATTAAGTTACAAGGCGAGGGTCTAGCCTCGATTCCAAATCCACCTATGCTTTCCAGAGCGGGTGCCATTTACAAGAATCAAATAGGCCCTGCTGCTTCATTATATTGCTAAGGTAACAGTACAAGGGTTAGCTTGTAGGTAATCCTATTTTTTTCTTTTAAAAGCTTTACATTAATAAGATTTCTTTGTGAGTTGAGTTCTACCGTCTAGCTCATGATTTTATTTTTCAAATTAAGTAATAACTTTTAAATATATTAATTAATGAGTATATTAATTTACATTTAATCAAAAGAATAATATTATCAAAATAGATTAATTATTTTTAAATATTATTAAAATATTTGTTAATTAAATATTATTAATTTTTGCAATAATTTGTATTAGTGAGACATTAAATTTAACTACACAAATTATACATTAACTTGTTATCCTGATTTCTTTTGACAAATGACAAAAATTGCATAAAATATATTTACTAGATGACCTCTTCTTTACATAGCATTTCTTATTAATTAATTAATTACGAACATTATTTTAGTGATATGATCAACTAATTTTTTATTTGAAAAAGTTATAAGTAAGCATGGTGCATTGCGTAACAATACATATAATTTCCAAGTTATGATCCAATGGAAGGATTTGTTGAATCTTTTACAATTTCCAAGCCATTGATGCTAAATGCATGTAAAAATTTTCATGTGTATTGAAAAAAGGGAAAGAGAAAATGTAAAAGAGGAAGAAAATCAAAAATATTTTTATATTTAATTTTACACTTACAAATAAAATGATTTTAATTTAAACTATGCATGCAATCTCAATATAATAATTAAAAAAATGTGTAAAATTATTAAATTTTACACAAATATAAATAGATGCCTTCCCATATGCTTCCTTTCCTCCCTCGATGTTTCTAAGAAAAGCAAGTTATAGTGTGTACTTCTCTTTCTTTTATTTATTTAAAGTTTTTCCGAACAACTCAGTTTTCCTCTCAGCTTCTCAGAGTCCAAACATAGTATGAGAAAATGGACTCATACACTTCATTACTCGAGAAAATCCGGGTTCCTCAGCCTTCCCTCCAAAAATTCGCAGTAATCTCTATATTCTCGAAGCTCGGAACCGCTCCAGTTCACCTCGGACCCGATTCCATACCGGGAACCGAAGCCATCTCCCAATGCCTACAGTCCTCATCCCCCGCCGTTGTCGACCAGTCCGTTCGCGAGCTCTGCCGCCTCGTTTTGGACTCCAAACTGGAACTCTCTCGGGCCTTGATGGTGCTCCAATCAGCCTTGGAAGGGTCCGACCAGAAATTCGCCCCTCTCTTCGTGAAATCATTAGGCTTCCTTGTTCGCTTCAGGTTCGAACGTAGTAACGGGTCGTGGAAACCCGAGTCCCATGAAGATCACCCATTCATCAAGGTGTACATTAAGTTAAATTCAGTTATCATCGTAGTCATCTTCATCATTATTATTGTTTTTTAATTTTGTATTGATTGGAAATTTCAGATTCTTTCGAGTCGGAGAGAGGTTGAATCGGAACTTTTGAATCAAATTTTGTTATTTATGGCAAAAAATAAGGGATTGGGAATGGTGGAAGTCTGCGAGTTCTTGAGACCTTTTTTGAATTTTTTGATTGTAAGAATACCTTTCTCGGATTCTTCATTGTTGTTGTTTGTTAGACAGTTAATTTCATCAATGGCGTCGTTTTGCTGTTCAATTCATAATGAGGCAATGCCAGTTTTCAGATTACTTACAAATTGCCTGAAATATTTCCCTCTCAAAAGCTTAGAGGTAAGTTTACTTGTTACTACTTTTTAGTTACTTGCTTTTTTCTTTGAGAAGAAAATAAACAAATAGTGCCTTTAGAAATTTAAGCTAATGAGTCTGACTAAGTAAAATTAAAAAATATCTTTTTTTTTTTAAGCAGAAAGCAATTAGCAAAAATAAATAAATAAATAAATGGCCTTCTAATTTGTTTCCTAATTGATTCATGTTGATTAATTTTCAGATTAAAAAGTTCATGGCATATTGAATATCAGTTTTCCTTAAATAAATTCAAGTTGTTATGATTTTTAAGTTTTGAAATTATAGTTTCTTTGAAGTTGCATTTTGATTAGGTTCTACATATTTGAAACTTTTCAGGAAACCACAAATTTTACTTATATAGCAGAATGTTTGATTGACTCGTTTATGGTGGTTTTGAGACAACTGGCTGGAAAAGGATTGGTAAGCTTTAGAAACTTCAGTTGTCACTCTAACCATTATGTTTCAAATGGAACTTGTCATAATTTTCTGTTGATTTTTTTTTTGTTGCCTTTTATCATTCCGTATCATTTGTTTGTGGTCCATGGTGGCAGTTGATTACTGAAGCTCAAATTTGTGGGGTGGAGTTAATAGAGAATGTGCTTTCACTCTATACATCCCCTTGCAAGTCATCCAGTGGGACTGAGCCTATAGTTGAGTTATTAAAGCACATGTTGGCTGCCCAGAAAGATCTTGCACTGCAATGTATACCAGAATTGTCTTCAGTAACACTATCCTTATCTGTTTTACTCATTGGGTCCGAGCTTGAACATGAACAGCTCTCAATATTGAAATTCCTCCACTTTCTTTTGAAATGGAAAAGTGAAACCGGTAAGCAGTTTCAACATTGCTATGTTGATTATATTCTCTTGATGGACTGTAAGTTGTATCTTCAGAAATTTGTTTGCTATATACTGAATTTGTGATGTTGTCTAAATCTGTATTTCTAATTTTCTCAGTGTTATCAATAGCGAATAGCGGACAATAGCGGTGAGGCCAAAATCCGCTATGAATGCATAGCGGATAGCGTAGCGGCCGCTATTGACACAATAGCGGCCATAAATTTTTTTTTATAAAAAATATATCTAATTTAATAGAAAACAAAATAATAACCATAATAGCTCATAAAAATTACACAAAGCATTCAAATAATGTTCTCAAGCCAATAAAACCATTGCAAATAACAAGTTATCAAGTCACATAAGATGATAAAACTCTAAATGAAGTCACATAAGACGATAAAACTCAAGCATAAACACAAATGAAGTCCCAAATTCTAACTCACTATAATGCTTTTTTCTCTCTCAATCAGCTCGCTTTAAAATTCTTAATCCAATTTTAAACTGTAGAACTAATTTTAGCTGGCTACATACAATCAACTAAAAGACAATTTTAAAACCGCCCATAAGTCACTAAATAGATGAGCTAAGACCAAGGTTGGCTCCCAGGAGTTCCCACTCGACCACTATCTTTTATTTATCCTTTTCAGCTAACAAAATCCCAAGAAAGCAGACTACTTGTTTGGCTGTCCTACTAGGATCATGTTCAAGAAACCCAGAAAAGAATTTTCTAGCTATATTGGAAATCCAACATTCTAACACTATGTTTTAGATTTTACAGTTTCCCATATATCCAAATTCAATGTCATGAAGGTGACAAAAAGACCATATTTTACTGAAATTCACATCAGAGAGACAAAAACAAAGGTCAGTCATGCTCTCTACAATCAATGCCTAGTTAATAAAAATCAGGCAAAACCAAAATGAAGTAAATTTAAGTCACATAAGATAATTTAATTTAAGGTTTTTGCTTTTTAGTTTAATATTTAATAAAAAAAAGTTCATTTAAAACAATTTTATGTACAATAAATGTTGGCTCTAAAGCTAACAGTAAAAAATGAGCTGTAATAAAAAAATTTAATCTTAAAAAAAGGCTTAAAAGACTTAAATACCCTTAAATACAATAAAATCATTGGCTGAAATTAAATCAAGAAAAAAAAATATGGTTAAATGAACATTTCACCAAAAATGCAGAATAGCGCCGCTATTGGCCGCTATGCGCTATCCGCTATTGTGGCCGCTATTGGCCGCTATTACAAAAACGCTACGCTATTTATGTTGTCGTAGCGGTGGTTAAATTTCCGCTACGCTATGCCGCTATAGCGGCCGCTATGGCCGCTATTGACAACACTGAATTTTCTAACTTAATTTTTACTTGATTATGAATCAATGTCAAAGAAGTGTGAAAAATATATTAATACATTTATAGGTGACAGCTGCTCAATTTTATATCAACATGTACGCTCTTTCTTTAACTTGTGCTTGTGCATGTGGACAGTTTGGGGAATGCTGGATGACCCTTTGCATTTATTTGTTTATTTTTGGGTTGAATTCCTGGACTCTATGACACTTATAATATACTCTTGCACTCCCTTTTGTAGAATATGCTGTTGATGGAGCTGAATATTTCCTTAGCGAAGAGCTTTTAGTTATATTTCCTGTCATTAGCCTCCTTTCATCTCCCTCTAAATCAGTTAAGGGGGCAGCAAATGATTTGCTTGTCCTTTTAGAAAGACATTTAGTGAAATTATTGACAACACCAAAGATTGAGTTAGCCAAGAAGAGGTGCTATCCATCTATTAACAGACCTGAACTGATAGCATACAGGCTTTTGCAGCATCTATGGTTTCAGGTGTGTCTTGCAATCTCAAGTTTAAATTCTATATTTCTTTTGGTGATAATGCTGAGTAGAATAATTAAAATGTTTGTTTGTGGTCTACATTTTCAATTAAATATTAGTTTTTGTTGCTGTTGTTAAAGATCATAGGCAAAATAAACTTACCATTTGCTGAAAACACTTACTTATTTGTTTTTACATCTTTTATGAGAAGGAATATACTTATCTTAATGATGTAAGAAAGCAATACTGTTTCTATGGAAGCAAGAGGTGACTGAAGAATCATACTATGTATGTTTGTGTTACAGGATCAATTTTCATTGTCCAGTTCTTATTTTCTAAGTTTCGCTTCTGTTTGCGAAACTAATGTTGAAGAAATGCATGGTGGACCTAGATCTTGGGCTTATCAACTAAAAGAGCTTGCTCTATGGATTGTTCAGAGAAGAAAATCAGGTCTACCTGTCTCACAATCTCACAAAAATTTTCTGACTGGTAGGATGCTCATAAATTGTCATTGTCCTGTCCTTATCTTGCGATAATGAAAGTACCCATTGTACTTGTTTTAGAGGATAAACTCTTTACTTCATTTTTGTATCATTTGCTTTGTAGAAATGCCCTTGCTAGTGGGAGCAATTGCTGCTATTTTAGTGATGCATCCGTCGCTTGGGAGTGCTGCTATAGATGCTTTGGCTTCTATTGGAATTATGGATCCAAAACTGGGTGTTCCTTTGTTGCTAGCCATTCTATTTTATAGCAACATATTCACCAGTAAAGATGGTATCTATCAGAATATGGTGGTGAGAATTCCAGCTGACTTCCCCAAACACTGTATCAACTCATATTGGCTACTAGTGCAAGGCATTATAGCTTCCTACTACGATATCTTTCAATTGTTTTTTTTTTCATAAAAAAATTTTGCAGCCAAAGCTATTGGGAATGCTTCCGTCACTTGCATCACAGTCTGGGATGATTCCACTTGTAGTTCAAACTATCTTGCCAATGCTGCACAAGAATGCAAAGCCGTATGTTCTCTTAAGATAATCCTTCTTCATTATCTTACAGTCAGTTTTTGTGCCATGATCTAATGGTCATTACAGTATACCATGTCTGGAACACACCATTACATGATTAGTAATTGCTGTACACACATTATGTCCTCTTTCCAACTTTTATGACTGTCATTAGGTGTTCTTAAGAGGGTGTCTGTTCATATGCTTGAGAAGTTGTATTTTGAAAAACAATAAGAGCTCCATTTTAATTGAGAATTTTAGTTACTTAATTGGTTCTTCTTGAAGAATTAAGCTGTATTTTTGTGCTTCAATGCTGTTTTCTGATGAGTTATTAAACTGTTCATTTGCCATGAAGAATTTTCTTTAGCCTGTCTCAGCATATACTTATTTCATATTCAGAGTGTTGTATGCCACAGCTACTCGCTTGCTTTGTCAAACCTGGGAGATCAATGACCGTGCCTTTGGAAGTTTGCAAGTAAGCACTGAAGTGTTTCTTTCCTTATTGCCTCATGCCAGTTAGGCCCTTAAGACCTTTGTTAATATTTAGCCCTTTAAATGTTTCTATATATATTTTATTTTTCTAATATATGTATGCATATTTATATCCATGCTTGTACATCAGTGTGGCTATTAGTTTTTTTTTTTTTTTGGTGAAAACAAGCAAAGATATTGCCGTAAGTTACTGCAGAGTTTTTCAACTTTTCAGTTGGCAAAATTAACTCTATCTGGAGGACCCTGCTCGTTTATCTTTTGAATGTTTGTATTGTAAGTGCTGATAAAAATGAATTTAACCAACCCTGGATGGTAGTGCTGAAAAACTCCTGTATCTCTTTTAGTCTTGTAGACTGAGGTTGCAATCTCCAAGCATTTGTCTAACCAGGCCTAGAGCAGAGCAGTATTGCTCTTGCTTTTTAAATAACTTGGTTTCTAGTTGGATGAGCCCTGCCACTATAATCTAGTATTTGACTTTCATATCATGCTTACCTGTATGTCCAAAATTTATCTTCTTGTTTCAACTTTTGATTTTAAGAGAATCAACTTTTGATGTAGGGCCTGCTGGATGCATAGGCCTGATATTTGTCACATTTAGAAAACTTTTCTTATTCATTTTCATATAAGTTCAGTTGGAAAATGCTTTCATCATGTTCATCAATCAAAAATAGAATCTCATACTTGTTCATGTTCATTGCTTGGCCTTTTGATTATGGGAAACCTGCATTAGGGTGATCGATTGTTGCTTACCGGTGCTTGCTCCTATTTCCTCTGGCTGATTTATATGCTTTCTTTTGGTTCTTATTTGTTTTTCCACGGTGTATAGGGAGTATTACTTCCAAAAGGATTCATTGAATTTATGTCTGAGAGAGATATCTGTATAAGTATGGCTGTTTCCATTCGGGATGTTTGCAGAAAGAACCCTGATAGGGGCGTGGACCTTATCTTGTCTGTTTCGGTATGAATTTCTCTAGAGCTCTTTCTGTTTTCTCGATCTTTTGCACATTGTTCTCAGACCCCCAATGTTTCCCTTAAATTAACAGGCTTGCATTGAGAGTCCAGACCCCACAATTCGAGCTATTGGTTTTCAAAGTCTTGCCCACCTTTGTGAAGCTGATGTGATTGGTAATCTCGACTTTCAAACTTGAAGATGCATATTTTTGTTTTTTCAGTGTTTCTTAGAGAATTAAATTTCTTGTATATATTTATTGTCTACATATATTCTCTTAACCTCTCCCCATCTGCTGGTCCTGGCTTAAAAGAGCTGCTTTAACATTCTTGTGTCAATTTGCTAGAATTATGGTAAGGCTATAAGGAATATTGTAGCCTGAGTAATTATTTGCAATAAACTCAATGCTATGATTGATGGTAACTAATTACTTGCAATAATATAACGCTATCATGCTATGATTGATGCTGAGAAATTATTTGTGAATGTCCTTAATTCTATGATGCTATAATTGATGTTAAGGAATTATAATTTCTGGTTTCTTGTTCTACTTAATCAATTGCTTGGCTCATTACAATGTTATGTTTGTTCAAATTAATTTCTTGAATCAACTGCATATCTTGAGTTATTTTCTCACTTTCAATCTTATTATTAAGTTATTCTGAATGTACATTTTATTTATTTTATCCATTCAGATTTTTATACTGCGTGGGATGTTATTGCAAAGTATGTGCAAGGCTATCATGAAGACCCAGTTCTTGCCTATAGGTAAAGATGTCTTTGTATTAATTGATAGACCAATTTCATGATCAATGGTAGGAAGGGTTAGGCAAATTTTGAGTTTAAAATAAGATCAATTATGAAATTAGCCCCTATACTCTGGCCAAAATCGGGATCTAATTCCTGTAAAATACTTCAAACAAATTAAGTCAGCAACTTAACGGTGGAATGTTAACTTTGTTACATTTTAGACTGAAATTTCAATCTCAAAAAGTAGAGGAACTTGATTTGTTCATATTATTGTACAAGGACTAAATTCTCATTTTGGCTAGAGTACATAGACTAATTTTATAATTTGACGTTAAATTACAAGTGCAGCATAGTGTTATACAGTTTGGACATTGTTTCCAAACTGAGGTATAGCATTACCAATAATTCAATGATGCACTAGCGCAGGTCTGGGGCTAAAGTTTGCAAAATGCTGTTCCAATTCTGAGAGCAGGTCAATTTATGCAAAACTTGTGTAGAAAGGAAAAAATAAAAAGGAAAATGCACGTAGATCACTCCTACCTTGTTGTGATGTCATTTTACATAATGATGCCAATGATTCTAGATTTCTCCTGGAAACATGGCTCCTTCTTTGTATGCTTATGTTGTTATCTTGGGTCCTGGAATATGTGACAGTCAATTGCCTCTTTCAAGTTAAAATATTTCAAAATCTACTCTACTAATCTCTGCTTGTTTACAGTGTCTGCCTTCTTTTAAGATGGGGTGCAATGGATGCTGATGCATATCCAGAAGCCTCAAGGGAAGTATTGAAGATTGTATGGGGCATTGGGTGCTCCTTACAGATGGATCATAATTTACAATGGGCAAAGGCAAAGGCTTCTGCAGTTGAGGCCTTAACCAAATATGAGGTGTTAGCGTCTGAAACCTATTTTCTCTTATGCTTTTATCTGTCTGTTCCCCCCCCCCCCCCCCCCCCCCCCCCCCCTTCTTTGTTCTGTTTTTCCTGTAGTGTATTATATTTTTGGGGTGCATGCACAATAATCCTCTCTAAATTAATCAATGTTTTTCCAGATACCAAATACTGTGAAGAATATTTCAAATTTTAAGCAAATGGTCATGGATCTGCTTCTTTCTGAGACAAATCCAGATGTACTTAAGGCTTTGGAAGGACTTCAAGTCAAAATTGTAGGATACGAGCATAGGTAATGAATTAGCTATGGTTGAACGTGCTCATCTCTGTGCTTCACATGCTCAAGAAAGTAGTCATGATTCTGTGCTCATAACTTTCTCTCAACTTTCTCCAGCAACCGGCGTAGATTTGTAAGGGAGAAAAAGGTCCCAGCAAGTAAGATTGAGAAGTTGCTGGATGTGTTTCCACAGGTTATCTTCTCTTCAGGTACGGTGAGATTGGTTGTTCTACCTTCTGTGAGAAGTTTTGGTTCTTGGGAAAAAATTGGTTTGTGACGTGAAATCTTATTATTTGCTCCCTCACTCTTTATGTCTCATGAAAAGTGAGTCCATTAGAAGTTAATTAGTTAAAAGTTACTACATCTGCAGAACAGTTAAACATATTTTAGGGGTTGTTTGTTTTTGTTTTTATTTCTTGTTTTCTGTTTTTGTTTTCAGTTTTTTTGGAAATAGAAACAGAAAACACGTTTGGCAACATGTTTCCGTTTTCAAAAAACGAAAACGAAAACAAGAATTTCCAAAATTGTTGGAAACAAGAATTTATTGTTTTCATTGTTTTCGGAAACATGTTTTCATTTCTGTTACTGTTCATAAGTAAGTGAATAGAGTTTATATATTAATATAATATTAATATTTTATAATAAAAATATAAATAAAATTAATTAATTTTTTTAAAAAATAATGTTAAATTTTAATATAAAATATTATTTAATATTTTAAAATTAATATATTTATTTTAATATAGAAAAGTTGAAAACATAAAAAGCAATTAAATAAATATTGCATTGAACTATAATATTATAATATTATTTAATTTAAATTTTTATAATAATTTATTGAATATATTAAATATTTTAAATAATATCATTTATTATAATTTTGATATGTTAATAATTAATATTATTATCTAATATAATTAATTTTTATTTTACTAAACAATATTATTATTTAATATTATATTCTATCTTAAATTTAAAATATATCACTACTACTATTAAATAAGTTAATATTATTAAATAAGTAAATACTTAACATTAAATAATATTATTTATATTAAATATAATATATTTTAATAACTATATAATTTATTATAAATTAATTAGTTAAATATTTTATTTAATAATGTAATATTATTATTATTATTACAATTAAATAAAAATTATTATTAAATATAATTTATGATTATTACAATTAAATTCAATAATATTATTTTATTTAATATTTTATTTAATTATAACATTATTTAAATTATATTAAATTTTTATATGATTAAATAAAAATATTTAATATTAGTATTAAATAATATAAAATAATATTATTTAATATTATCTACATATTATTATTTAATAAATATATTATTTTTTATTTAATTTTTAAAATTTTGTTTTGTGAATTGAATTATTATATCTGAATCAGTTTAAATATTTGTTTTCAAAATGTAACATTATTAAACAAACATGTTTTCTGTTTTCAGAAATTGAAAACAAAACAAAATAAAACAAAAACAAAATTTTTAAAAACAGAAAACAGGAAACGATACCAAACGACCCCTTAACTTTTGCATTGAAATTTGGAAACGTATACTTCTCTAAAACCAGAACCCCATGTCACTGAAAGTGATTTATTTCATTCATTAAATTTAATCATTTAGCAGAGCAAAGCACGTTGGTCTTTGTGTATTGTTAGTTTTAGGGTTCTTAATTATAGGGTGCATCTTATTCACTGGTATAGCCATTCGTGCAATCATCTCATTTGCAGGAAAAAGAAGCAATGATGGAGAATTACCTGGTGCAGCCTTATTATCTGGTTCCTTTACTTCTAACAATTTTAGAAGCCAAGGCACAGTAAGAGTAGCATAATCTTAATTTGTCAACTTCTTTTCATTAAAATTTACCGTGCTTGTTAAGTCTGACATTCTTAAGGTTTTAGGTGTTGCAAGATTCCCATTCTGGATATGAAGATATGATGGTGCAAATAGCTGCATCTCTTCAACTCTCAAGAAACATTTTTGTTGCACTTCTTTCACTGCAATCATGGAAAGCCTTTGTGCGACGTTGGATGAGGGCTAATATCGTGGCTGTTGATGCTAAAATCTCGATTATTGTTTTAGATAAAACTTCTAAAGCTGCTAATGATATTCTGAAGGTTTGCAACTGCCATTCTGCCCTTGCGATTCTGTGTTGTTGTCCGGTCATTTTCTTGTACCTCTTTCAAAAGAATTTATTCAACAAAAGTGATATTTGTTTTTCCCTAATTTTATCATGCAGAGCATGATGCGAATTGCTGAAGAATCTATCCCAAGATCTGCTGAAAATATTGTGTTGGCAATTGGTGCGCTTTGTGCGGTGAGATTTCAAAGTGATGCTAACTACACCCTCTGGACTTCATAATTAGATGGCTTGCTAAAATTTCTCGACTGATGAGATAGATTACATCAGGAAAACTCCTACAAATTACAATTGATTCCTCCTAATGTTCGGTTTTTTCTTGCTATTGTCAGGTCTTGCCACCATCTGCCCATACCATTAAATCAACTGCTTCAAAGTTTCTATTGGGTTGGTTGTTTCAGTATGAACATGAACATCGCCAATGGTCAGCTGCGATGTCTCTTGGGTTGATCTCAAGTTCCTTACATGTGACGGATCATAAGCAGAAATTTCAAAACATTACCGGACTTCTTGAGGTAGTCTCTTTGATACTGGCTTGGACATCGCCTGCCAATCCATTTTTCCTAGGTTGCACAAGGAAAATACCATTAATGATAAAAGAATTAAAGTTCATCTTGTTATCATATGGTACAGTCAAGTTATTCCATATTGTGAGGAAGTAGTTAGAAGTTAAATAATAACTAGTTTTTTATTTTGTTTTATTAAAGAATCTGAGTATTGTAAGTATGGTATAACTGGTGTTTTGATCCCATTCCTGAGGGTTTTCTTGTTTAAGGAAATTTGCAACTTAGCTGGGTGCTAACTGCTAAGTATAGATGTAAAGTGTCTGTCACTTACTAAAGCAGAGTAAAAACCAGTTCTTTTTAGTTTTTGGAACTAGTCATTATTAGTTACTGATAGGTTTTAAGAACAATGGCACATTATCTGCTTCAGTTATTAAAATTTGAGTGTGCTTCCGATGTGGCACTTTCATTCATTTTCATTTTCTTACATATGCTTATCATTTCACATGCTAAGAGAGATGTTTGACTCACTCTCAGAGCTTGATCTTTATCTTACTCTCTCTCTCTCTCTCTCGTACAAACACATGCAAGAACGTTAACACCACAATAAAGAAAATTTTGGTTAAATGGATTCATCTTCTTTTATTTTTTTGTAGAACTATCTCATCCTTACCATTCTAAGCCTTTTTTTCTCTCTCCTTTTCTGAGTATTGTTTCTAGATTATGCTATTATGTTCATTTCTCATTTTAGACGCTTGAAGAGGAATGAAATGTTCAATGACGGTATTGTGAATATGATAAGTGTGGGTATTAGAGAGGGATCATTAGCTAAGAGGATAACCTGACTTGTCTTATGAAATATTTACGGGATTATTGGCAGTTTATTTTACTGGAATTGCTTGGTTTCAGGTTTTGCACTGTAGCAAAAGCTCCCTTGTTAAAGGAGCATGTGGAATTGGCTTGGGATTTTCCTGCCAAGATCTTCTTTCAAGAGTTGAAGCTACAGATGACTCTAATGCCAATGAAGAAAACCCCAGGATGCAGGAAGAGAGATTATTAGGAAGAATAGTTAGAACAATTTCTCTAATGTTATGTCCAGTTGCCGGCTCTTCAGTTAATACTCTAGAAAGCCTTTGTGCACATTTTCCAGCAAGCAGAGATGATACAATTACTAGTATAACTTCTGAGTTGTTAGATGATAATTGTGATGACTTGGAGGATGATATATGGGGCATATCTGGTCTAGTCATTGGGTTGGGGAGCTCTATTAGTGCAATATATAGAGCTGGCGTATATGATGCTGTGCTCAAGGTGAAAGACATGATCATATCCTGGATTCCTCATATGAATTCCTTGGTTCAAAACTTTGGTTCAACCGGTGAAAGATCTGAGATGCTTTTATCAGTAGGATCCTGTCTTGTGCTGCCCCTCATGATGGCTTTTTGCCAGAGAGTGGAAATGGTGGATGGTAATGAATTAGATCATCTAGTCAATGGCTACATAGAGCTCATTTCTGAGCTATTGTCTGTTAATAAATCTAGCACCTTTCACAAGAGTTTGTTGATGGCATCAGCCGCTGGAGCTGGCAACCTGTTAGCATGCATATTAAGTGAAGGCGTGCACTTTATTGAAGTGGAACGTGTAAAATGTTTACTTGAATTATTTAGAAAGTGTTACTTGAGTCCTTATCCTCCTATCATCAATTTAGCTGGGATGTTTGGAGTTGTTAATGCTTTTGGGGCAGGTGCTGGAAATTTAGTTGATTTTCATCCTTTAAAGTCCTCTATTCATACTGCTTATGATCAAAAGGTAGTTATATTGTTCTGTTTTATGTGTTCATGTGAGCCTATCTTATGTTGGTTATTATGTACTCCAATACTCACATACTTAGTCAACAGGAACATTCTTTTATTTCGGGTCCTATACTTGCAAATCCTGTTTGTGAAGAGCATTCAACATCGCTGATGCAAGAGATTTTTCTAGTTGCACAAAATTCTGATGACCATCAACAACAACAGTATGCAGCGTGGGCAGTTTCATTTCTTCGATATCGACTGTGGTCCAGAGAAACATCAAATAGTGCTAATGGTACACAAACTGAATCTGCAGGGTCGAAATCTGTTTCACAAGGTGTTCCGGATGACAGCGCGGTCATGAAGCTTGGTCTGTGGCTTAAATCTTTTAATCACTCTGGGGTAAGTTCCTCCTTGTTATGTATGTATAGGTTGATGCTAACTGGAATATTCTTTTTCTGGGCTAAGATGTGCATGAATGCCTCTGGTTTTTTTGGCCATCAAATGCCTCTGTTGAATGATATATTCTTATGCCTTTATTCCATCATGTTTTTAAAGAAAAAGGTTTTTTTTTTTTTGAATTCTGATGTGAAATTAGACCAAATAGCTAGGAAATCCCCATGCTATACCTTAATTATGATGGAGTGAACTTTTTATTTATTTGCCCTAATCTACATCTCCTCCACTTCTAGTTTGTTTATTTATGTTTATAATTTCTTGCTCCAATAAGTTCAGACAGGTACCGATACGCATATATGCACAGTAGCCACTATTTTAAGGTGCCTATCATTAGCTCCCAGGTTACCAAACTTGGATTGGGGTGCAATTGTCAGACGCTGTATGAGATATGAAGCTCAAGTTACTGGCTTGCTGGCACCGGCTATAGCCCTTAAGGAAGGAACCCTAAGGGAGGAATGCTTGCAGTTTGCCTTGGTCCATGCAAAGCAATTTGATACTCTCCTAACATTCCTTGATGAGCTATCCGACCTTTCTAGATTCAGGACACTTGAGCTAAGTCTCCAATCTTGTCTGCTCAGTCATCTGGCAGACATGATAAAATTATTCTCCAGTTCGAGGCTGGAGAAATTATTGGATGATGTGAGTAATTACTTGTCTTCAGTTACATCAGACCAAGTGCATAATTCGGAGCAGAAAAGTTTGTTACGGATTTCTTGCTGGAAGGGTCTCTATCAGTGTCTGGATGAAGCATCTCTTGACTCTCTAGAATACATTAAAAATATTGAAAGGTGCATGGAAGTGCTTTTTTCTTTGTTACCCACACCTCAATCTCCTGCTTTTATGGAAGTGAATCGGTTGAATTCTGTTGAGTGGTCTGAGGCAGTTAGGTGCTTGGCAAAGGCTCGGCAGGGCTGGTTATTGGATTTTCTGCAGGTATGCACATTTCTTTTGTCCTGTCTGTATTATTTTCTGAAGCAAAGATTTTCTTGAAGTTAATTCCTTGCGAATTAATATATATGCTATTCTCCAACAGACACGTCTTTTTTAATCTCTTAACCATTTGTTCATCGCAGGTTTCCCATTTGCATTTGATTCAAAGAGATATCCAGTTCATACAAGTGCTAAAAAAGATTCAAGCTAAAGCCAGGATCGTTAGGATCGGTTCCATTCCACTGACTGAGCTGGGAAAAATAAAATCATATTTATTGAATTCAGAACCACTTGGTTAGTGTTCTTTTACATATAAATATGAAATTTGGGCGGGATGTGAAGTGTGAACAAGCCACCAAAAAGAAAAAGTTGTAAATATTTTTTTGTTGTCACAATGTTGAAAAGGGGTTTGCTTCGGTGATTATAATTTTTTTCTCTTATCTCCAGCTTGAAGATTGTTATTCTGACAAATTTATAACATTTTGTATTCAGGTACCTGGGCTGTGCTTCTTGAAGTTGTAGCAACATTGCAGCATGTCGAGGGAAGTGTAAAAAGACAATGGCTGGTTGATGCAGTGGAAATCAGTTGTGTTTCGAGTTATCCTTCCACGGTAGGCACTTATCTTCAGAAAAAGTTAACCCGGCGACTCCTCTCCACCATGCACATATGCGCTCACTAAATCATACTTCCACGACCGTGTATTTAGAATACGCTTATTTGTTTGACTTTGGTGGCTTGTCATTTTAGCCAATTTGTTTTCCCCTATGCTCTTAAGTGTTTATCATAATTGTACTATTAAAGCTCCCCTTTATCTTCCTGCAGGCACTGCAGTTTATCGGTCTTCTATGCGGTAGCTGCTGCAAATACATGCCCCTTCTCATTCTGGATCGAACCTCTGTTCTGAATGATCTGCCCATTACCCTAGCGTCTGTTTTCTCAGACCCCAATTGGGAAATCATTGTGGAAACCTTTACCTCTTATCTTTTGACATCAACGGAACGAATTTACAGTTGGGCTAGGAAGTTGTCAGTGGGTGATGATACACCCAGCTCACAACCTATTGACAGCAGTGAAAATGATATGGCTCCAATTCTATCGCGTGTGATGCATCAAGCTTGTGTTTCTTTGAAAGATTACTTGCCCCTGGAGAAGCAGCTCAGACTTGCTAACATGGTGCTTTGAGGTATGTGCCATTCTCTAGGGGTACTGGAAGCCATTTGACATGTGAGGATAAAACCAGATTCATAAAAATCAATTGAGATATGCAAAGCTCATTTGATTTTGTTGTATGATATTAGTTTGCATCTCTTTCTGTATATCATTTTGTATTTTTTTAATATATTTATGTCACTATCACTATTTGTGTAATTCTGTCTTGTAGAATTGCTACAAGGTTGGTGCAAGATTGTATTACATATGCATAATATTTATATCTCAGTCTTGTCCATGAGCCCAAAGATTGAAATTGGGCTTAAATTGTCTTACCCAGGCCCGAAATGGGCCATGCTAGGTTGTTTGGACAAGCCACAAGCCCATGAAATGCCTAGTTGAGCATCATGAGTTGGCCAGGCGTCATCCAATTCTAGGTTGAAAAAGGGTAGTCCATAGGCCTGAACATTTGAATGCTATAATAACATTAACTAGAATTGGGCTTAAATAATGTAACTCGGGTCCAAATGCTACAAGATTGCACGCTTGAATTGGCTCATATTAACACCTAAATAGCTTAATAGTCAAATAAGTTTTCAACTTTTAGCTCAAAATGGAATTCAATCTTTAACATTTTATCTCATGAAATTTAATTTATAAATTTTTATTTCAATGGAAATAAACTTTCAAGGAAATAAACTTTTAACTTTTTACAATTATGCAATTAAGTCAAAATGATATTAACTGTCGTTAGTTTTGCACACATGGCAGTTGACGTGGATAGCTTAGTTAGCTGTCACGTGATATGCCACGTATGCAAAATTAACGATAGTTAATTCATTTAACAAATTTGGGCTATTTCTATCGAAATAAAAGTTTATGGACTGAATTTTATACAATAAAACGTTAAAGGTTAAATTTCATTTTGGGTTGGGTTAAAGGTTGAGAGCTTATTTGGCTATTAAGTCTACTTAAATATGACTGAACGGCCCATGAGCTAATCTAAATGGGTCTAATTGGCAAGACTAAGGCCCAACAATTGGGCCTCTTTGAGAAATTCGGAATCCCGAGAAGGTTGGGCATTTAGCCGACCAAGAGCAGTTCAAAACTTTGGGCTTAGTGAGCCGTTAGGCACATAAACAGACCGAAAAAGTTGTGCCGTTAGTGAGCCATTGAGCCTATAAAGGGCTAAAGACTAGGCCTCCAGGGCCACGAACAGTAAGCCACTCGGTCTAAATGGGCTGTGTTGTGGGCCTATATGAACTTTCCGGCCGATGAATGTTGGTCTTCTTTATCTGGTCCGGTTCAGCACCTTTTCCTCGCGGCAATAATAATAACAATTCCCCCTTAAAAACGTTCAATTCTGACCATGAGAGAAATGTAAAACACAGCTTCTTAGAGGCAAGAGAGTCACAATGAATTCAAAGGCTTAATGGTTAAATGAAAACAAAGCAATAATTAGTTGCAGTGCAGAATAATAACATGTGAATTTTCAAGAATAAAAAATCTGAAACATAATGTACCGAAATGGGAATCAGTTCCCAATGATTTTTCCTTAAAATTTAATCTCTCAACAGAAGCTTTTTTACTGTAATCCTTGTAGTCCTACAAAACTATTTTCAAAAGACGATACAGTTAGCCATAAAGTAGCTGTCAGTCAACCCTTGTGGCGATTAAAGAAGAAAAAATTCCATTTTTTTTACATATCCCATGCATGAAATAAGATATACCAGAAAAAAAGAACAAATTTCAGTAATTAAGAATGCAAGACTCCTGAATATTAGAGTCTAAGTTTACCTCACTGTACAATCCGAAAACAGCCTCCATCCTCAACATGCGTCGCCTTTGGGAGACTCCCTCACACTAGACGTTGGAGATGGACTATGCTCCGAAACTTTGGGCAACTCCATATAGTCGACAAATCTCTCCTTTTGAATTCTCAGATTCCCCATCACCTGAAGAACCGACTTCCTGAGAGACACTACATGCTAATATTTCTTCTGTCAGGACATCAGGTTCTGAAGGCCCCTTTGGTGTGGAAGATGAAGTTTCTTTTCTACTAGGGTCATTGTTAGAATTGCTAGATTTTAGCCATGAAAGCTGCAAATTATTGCCTTGCCAGCATTTACCATTTACATATGCTCTCTCTGCCGACCAGCGTGTGCTGTAAGTTATAAGAACCGAGCAATTCTTCGATGCCTCTGATCCCATATCATCATCATTTTCCACATCTTCTAGCTCCACAGAAACAAGATCACCGTATTGTAGGAAGTGCTCCTTCAAAACATCAACCTAATTGCAGACAGATTTCAGTTACCTCTTGCTGACAACAAAAGACTTAAGATGGAGCAAATGCAATTTTCTAAGAGGAACAGGAGAGAAAGTGACTCACATCTTCCAAACCAGAAGGCAAGGGTGGCGTAACTCTAAAAGCAGTAGGTCGGTTGTCCAATTTGTATTTATTCATCTGGAGTGGATGCCCTGCATGTGCTGAACGATGAGATTGCTGCTTTGAGCTCATAGATTCTTGCAATGCCATGGGGGTATTTGATTTTGGACTGTGAGACACAACATTCTCTATTGACTTGCTCTTATCTGTCATCCCTATAGTGCATGGTGTTGCTGCAGAAGCACCAGGTTCAGTGGAATCTGGAGTTGAAGCTTTTGGAGGATAAGCTGTGATTCCCACCTTTTGCCTCTTAGCAGCTTGCTCAGTCAGTAGATCACCCTTGACACCACTAGACTGCAAAAGGTTGAAATAAACAAATGTTAAACCTATGTAAAATAGGGGATATGATCACAAATTTAAAATCTCATGCTCTGTATCATCATTCTCTCTCAACTTGTGTCAGCATGTGTATGCAGTCAAACTATTGGAAAACAAAAGACATGCATGTTTGACAACACCCAACAGCCACCGGTGATGTTTTTCTTTTTACTTAGCTACAGCATTCTAATTCATTCAAAGATACCATGAAAACATGCAAATTATTGAAGATGTGTATGCTTAGGAAAATAGTATATAAAAGTAAAGAAGGTTCCCGGTACCTGTTTCTCAAGTTTGTTCAACTGGCGCCGAAAGTCATTTCGCTTCTGCTCCAGCATTTCCTGCTTCTTGCGTAGCTCCTCTTTCATCTGCTCCAGTATCTCTAACTTTTTCTGCAATGGAGGTACAACCTTGGGACCATTCATACTAACAGGCTTAGGGGAATTCTGTGAAGGCACATCAGCACAATGGACAACATTGCTCTTCTGAGCAAGAGGTTGAAGATTATCCTTTCCTCTATTAGCGGTAGGCTGAACTGGAATAACAGAAGCTGTTGGACCACGTGGAGTTACAGATACACCATTCCCACTGTTTATGCCATCATCAGGTATGCTATCCCGATTAGCCCACCAAAGCTTAATAAAGCGGTTGCCCATTACAGCATCTGGCGCCTTCAGAGCAGCTTCTGCCTCTTCCCTCCTTGAAAACTGGACGAAGGCACGTTCACTATTTAATGGAATATAAATGTCAATAACCTCTCCAAACTTACAAAAATGAGACAGAAGAGCCTCTCTTTTATTGCTTTTCTGCGGAATCCCATTGACAAATAGTGTACGAAGTGCCTTTTGAGTTGGTTTTCTGCTATTACGCATACCATCAGTCTGTGACTTGAATGATGAATCCATAACTTTGGAGCCATCATCCTCAGTGCCAATCTGCTTTACCTGACAAGAAGTGGCTTGAGAGCTGTGAAATGCTTCTGGTTCTTCCTTCGCTTTATTCTCAAGATAGTCCGAGGGTGTGAGATCAATTTTCTCTTTTGTGTCTATTCTACTTCTTGAGCTACCTATTCTACCCCAAACAGACAAACTTGTGCCCTGTGACCCAGTGCTTCTAATTTGCAATTCATTATCAGCACTACCACGTAACCTGTCATGATGACGATCAGATATATCATCATTTAACAAGGGTTCCATTTCACCAATCTTAGGCGAATGTACTCCTGAGAGTGCAGCTGATGTTTCTGGACCATTGTTATTCCACAAAGGTTGATCAGGATCATATAAATCAGTATTACTTGCACTAGTAGAACCAGTACATGCACCATTCAAAACCAAGGCATCATCAGTCATTCCAGGCTTGCTACTTTTGCTATGTATACCCTTGCTGTTCATCAAACTGGTTGAAGGAGGAACACCTGAAGGTAGCGGTCCAGGTCCAGCAGGTGTTGCCAGTAGTTGTGAACTTGGAACTGCTACACGAAGGTTAAACTGTGACAAACTCTGCAAATCAGAAAAGAAGTTACTAGCGACTTGAATACAAGGGAATGCTAGATGTTTCAAGGTGATAATAAAGACTTAAAGCCGAGGAAGGAACTTTCCCACCAAGGCAATTTGGATTTTAGAACAGTGTATATATTTTGAAGGATATGATCAGTTAGATGATGGTAACCTCCCTGGATGTGTCTTACTGAAATTGCGTTGATGCATGACATGATTTTTTTTTTTTATCAATTGTATTTGTAAAGGCTCGTAGAAAACTATTTAAGCCACCACATGTCAGAATCAAAATAGATGTTAGCAAAATGCATACCTGAACATCTTCAACAACAATACGATTAACACCATGCTCCATAGGGCACATGTCTCCTCTTAGACAAAATCCGCGCTCCTCAAAGTCTCTACAACGTTGGTGAGGAATGCCCATACTCAATGAAGATTTCATCAGTGGCCTGAGCGCCCCTTGTAAACCAATGGGATGGAGTGCTTCTAGGCCACCATTTGCTATTCCCGGCATAAGACCAAAGGCACTCCATGATGGGCTTTGTGCGTTTGAAACATTTGGCAATCCCCTTCCTGCAAAGAGACTTGGAGCAACAGATCCTGGTTGAACCATTTGAGAAGCAACATCAACTGAGTTGAACCTAGAATCACATTGATTCCAAGAAGAGTTGTCCCTTCCTCTTCCCCTGCCAGGTCCAGAATCTCCACTAAATGTTGGGTTGCACCTAATTCTCTGGTTTAGATCAAAATGTCCTCGGGGAAATGATGTTAATCCAGGGCGTCTTCTATCAAATTTAGATGTCAAGCCTTTTTCTAGAGGCAAACTGTTATAATTTTTCCAGGTTTCATCTGCTTGAGATTCATTTTCTCTGAAAGGATGACCATTTTCAAAAGGTTTATTCCGCTTTCTGTAGGGCCTTGTAAAAACTGGATCCATAGAATCTCTCTCTAATGATTGAGAGCGTGTCTCCCACCTACGATGCTTATGGTTGCGATCATCATCTTCCTCATCGCTCACTTCCTTCTCCTCAGGATCACTTGCGCAATCAGGAGAAAGACCACCGAGCTTAGGCGACGAAACTTTCAGCTCCATTGGATCCCTTTGAAATAAATAATAAATCTATGTTCTTTTACAGCATGCAAAGTTCCAAACTCTAACCAAGAGCAGCAGTTAAAAAACTTGACAAGCACTCTGGAGGAAAACCTAAGAATAGGGGAAAGAGTTAAAGTAGGTGATAGCAACGTAAAACCGTATTGAAGAAAGCCACTAAGCAAAAAGAAAATTAAAATTTGCAGATCATAAGCACAATTACATCGAAGAAGCGTGGAAGATAAAAGACATGTATTAACATTTAAAAGAAATAAAAATGTACTAATCCATAGCATCACAGGCAACAAGAAGTAAAGTATAATACAACCATTATAGCTAAAGCTATAAAGGACTCAAGTAAGAGACTATGTAGTAATGCTAATGAGCCCCATGTATGTAACCAAACATGCATTGCACCAAATGCTGGTTTAACAAGCAGACATATCAATATGATACAGCTGTTAAATCCATAAAGAAGTAAACTCCATCAACTTTTCAATTTATTGCCTAGCTCAATACTGTGGTTGTTCCTGAAACAGATTAATCTGTTTTTTAATGAATTTCATTGTTGCAACGACATGCCCAAATGATAGTTTATATAACCCGGTCCCAAAACCATAAGCCAATTTTGGGCAGCAAGGCAAGTGAGCTAGCCTCTATACAAGTTGATTGCATTTCGAAAGTCTCTGGATGAGGTTCCTGATGTAGCAATAACTCCTTTTGCTACATCAAGAGTCAATTAAGGTATATCAAGTTCAATGCAAACAAACTGTATTTTCATACTTTGATGATGAGTGGCTGCAATAGGCCCATATCCCATATTATAAGTAAGTTTTCAAATTCAAATTCATCAACTAATGTTACAGAACACAAACACAGGTGTGTCACTATAGTTTGACTTTGGAAAGTTGGTGGGTCTGACATCTACTCATACTCTTGGGTCTCCATCAAAAGTATCGCATAACTAGCTTAAGAGAACAATCTTCATGTTGTATTTTCTACAAAGTAAGACTAGTATAAACTCCAAAGAAGACCTAATGTTCAATAAAAACACATAAAGCCAATACTAACATAAATACCAAAGAACGTACAGACTAAACACTAAACCAAGCATTTAACAAAAAGCACTAGATAAAAACTGATGCGGTTTTCATACTCCTTAAACTCATATCAGAAATAACGTTATAGAAAATAGCTGCAACACATCTATGGAACTTAGTTTTCACTCAGCATGCTGCAAAGTTATATGTATTACCGTATACCAAATCAAGCATACCCACACGTCAATAAACAAGAACTTAACCAAATAACAAACCGCCTATCAAGCTAGGCCATGCAATCGTAAAAAAATAACTTACAAGCAATCAAACACCACTGGAAACTAAATCCTAGGAAGTAACAGTCAGCTCTTGATAATTCATTTTGAGCAATTGCGCGTTAAAATCCATTAGTTAAAGACCCAAAAATTTCAGGAAAACTCGTTTGTTTGCTCCTTGAGCATGTTTCTCATTTTTAACCTAAGGGAAATAAGTTCAAAAACAATCTCCAAACTTCCTAAAACCGCATTTTCCAACTAAACTATAATAAAGCTAAGAACGAAGAAAACCTTACGCACAAATTTAGTGGAGAATCAGGATAAATAACTAGAGAAGCAAAGCCTAATGCAAAAACTTCTCAAAATATACTAAAATTGAGCTCCTAAACCTATGGATTTTCACAGTTTCAATTAAAGAAATGCCGTGTAAATCCAATTAGCTAGACGAAATTCGAATGATTAAAAAAACAAAATAAACAATCTAGGTTTCGCAGAAGAAAAAATCAATAAAAAAAGATATATTAGTGAGAAAAAAAAACTCACAGAATATTCTAGAGAAGCAGAAGGAGCAATGTCTTCGGGACTATCATTTGATTCCGGATTGAATCCGGCCCGGCGTGGAAATGAAAGAGAGGCAATTTAATAAGCGACGGAGGGGTAGTTCGGGAAGAAAGAAAAAGAATAAGCCGGAGAGAAGGGAAGGGGGGGAGGGCGGGATCGTAATAAAGTTATAACCGAGGGGTATTTTTAATTAGGAGGTTGTGCGGAGGAAGAAACAGAGTGTGTGAGAAAGAGACAGAGGGAGACAAAGGGATTTACCGTTTATGAAAGTCTTTTCATAAAAAGAATAAATAAAAATTTATTTGAGGACGAAATCAAGAAAAGGAAAATTTGCATTTGTCCCCATTAATTTTCTGTATATTTACATTTGACTCTCATTTTTTAAAAATATTTATTAATACTTCTATGAAATGAGAAAAAAAAAATATTCGTAAGATGATTGGAGTGATACTTATAGATAAGACGTATGAAAATTGTTTATATTGATTTATATACGTACAACATAGACTTGTAGATGTTTCAGTTAAGAGAATAAAAGACTATAAATGGTGAGAGAAAAGTTAAAACTAAAAGAAGATTGAAAAAAATTTGAAAAGATATGTAAGTATTAAAGTTGGATGAACACATGACTTTGGATAAAAAAGTGTGGAGAAGTAGAAAACATATTGACGATCTAATATAAATTCAAATATTGATAATATAATCTATTCCAATATTGTAAAATAAAAACTCTAAGGTTATGTTTGGATGAGGAATTTCAAGGAAGAAATTTATTTTAATCAGAATATTTAAAAGTCCAAAATGTAAATTTCTTGTTTGGCAAAAAATTTTGAAGAATTTAAAAATTTAAGAGGAATTTCAAAAGGGAATTTGAAGTACTCAAATTCCCTTTTAAAAATCCACCTAAAGAGGTGTTTTTCAAAATTTTTTTTACTCTTTACAATTTTATTAGACATGATCTACTATTAAATATAAAGTTAAAAACAAAAACCATATTATTTTATTTAAATTTAATATATATCTTTATTTTTATATTATTTCAAAATTCTTCATCCAAATTCACTCTAATAATGATGATGATAAAGAAGTCTATGGAATGTTTTTCTTTTCAAATCAATGATTAGGTTAGGTTTCAGCTTTCAACCTACATTCTTTAACACTTACGACACTTAAGAGCTACGATGTTTTATATTGATAATTTAATATTTTTAAATAAAGTATATTTTAAATAGAAAAAAAATTATAATAAAATATTCTCACAGCCCAGCCTCTGAAAATCCGTAGATTTTCAGGTTTGTATTTTTATGAGAGCCATAAACCTTAACAGTCAACACAACGGAATTTTTTCAATTCCAATCCAGCTGGTTTATTCCTTCATTGTCCTCTTCTGTTTTCTTTTCTACTGCAAAAGTGGCTAATCATCTTCACTTCACACCATGGCAGAAGCATTCTCATTACAAATGATAAAAACATTGGAACTTGACAATTTAATTCACATTATTGTAAGTATACACAAATATGAAAAAGCTGGACAGTCAAACCAGAATTTTAAGCCCCCAAGTTCCACACGAGTTCAATGAGAATCAAGTGATAATTCTATACATAGACATGAATCAGTGATACCAGATTACCGGCCAAACCAACCTCTCGGTGGCTGTACTTCACTATCATTCATTAGCTTATCCAACACCACATTGAGGTCGACAAACTGGCCATTCTCTGTCAACTTTCTAACAGTTGCTCTAACATGATCTCTGGGAAATCCCATGCTGGTTACTTTGTCAACCACATCATCAAGGGGAACCCTGTTCCCAGGCCCAGAAGAACCTAATCCACCACCAACCCCAGATGCAGTGGGCAATGCATGTGGTAACACCCTGGCTGTGGGAAGCTGTGGATAACCACTTCCAGCAGTTTGCCCCATAGGAGGAGATGATGGGAGCTCTGCATTTTCATAGGAGAGCCACTGCTATATTGTGAATGTGGTCCACCATAAGCATAAGGTTCAGTTGGCCCAGATTGCGGGACGTATCCAGTAGAAAACCCTGAAGCCGGCCTGCTGGATGGTGGTTCAAGCATTGGGGGTGGAGCCCCATAATACTGTTGGGAGGAAGGAGGGCCACTAGGTGGTTGAGAGGGTGGCTGGCGCAGGTTTGGTGGATAGGTCTGAGAAGGAGCATAAGGTGCTTCTTCAGGATGGTGGCCTAAGGAAGGTTGAAGGGGCTGTGGTGGTTGAGGAAACTGAGGTGGAGGGACTGATTGATATGGTTGATGAGGTGCTGCTGCAGGAGGAGGCTGTGGCTGCTGGGTAAGAGGCATTGGGAATTGCTGACTTGAAGTCTCTTGAGTTTGGCCAGGCGGTGGATAGTAAGCGTCTCGCTGAGGGACAGAAGGAATTTGCTTCTGTGGGAATTGGTTTGAATGCTGGATTGGAGATGGAAGGTTCTGCTGGGGTAGAGCTGAGGAGGAACAGTAGGAGGAGGAGGGGGAACAGAAGGAAGTGATTGTGGAAAAAAGGGAGCAGGAGGAAGATGTTGGTGAGATTGAAAAGGAGCAGAGGCAGCTTGCTGCGCAGAATCCATATGCGTGAGGTTCTGGGTTTCTGATGGCTGGTCTCCCTTGGTCACCTGCAGCTTGGCAAGCTGTAATTGAGCTTCCATGATCTCTTGCTTTTGTTTTATATCGTGCACCCCTGTTTGCACCTGCACGTGGTTGATAAAAAATACAAATAAACACACAAGCCAGTGATCAAAATATGCAAACAAGCATAGCTAGTATTACAAACCCACAATAAATCTCGATATAGATGATTAAATCCGTCCTTTGACAATACCACATTAACAAATATTTCTTACAAGTAATCAATTATGGAGCACCAGCACAACCTTCGTGAATTATCCACCTCAGTTTTACATGAAGCTAAAACAATATTCCTCTTTGCAAGTTTGTTAAGTGTCACTATAAACAGTAAAACCCTCTCTACTCTAATGAGTAATTGTAAATCAATAGAATATCTTTGCAGTTGAATAACATAGTCCTAGGATTTAGTCAAGGTGGGTCAGAGATCGATCTTTTCTCCAGGAACTAGATATGATGCCTTCACTGTACTAATGGATAGTGTATTAGTTCTTGTAATATTACTGATACATAGAAAGACACTGCCAGAGTGAGTCACACACTTTGATCAGGATTCAATTTACCAGAAGCATAGAAATACAAAATCAAGTTCTTGGATGGTGTGACAACTCTATATCCCTTAATATCATGACTTCCACTGTGGTTTTCTTACAAGTAATAAATTATGGAGCACCAGCACAACCTTCTTGAATTATCCTCCTCAGTTTTACATGGTGCTAAAACAATATTCCTCTTTACATGGACACACATTTGATTGGCTCATCCTTCTTAATTAATATTATTAATTTTTAATATAAAAAGGAAAATATGGTCAGTATTAGCTTATAGTTTTTAACTCTCATGGTTATCTTGCTTATCTACCTTCCACGACATGTTGAAAAGTAGAAGTTTGGCCCTTGTTTTTGTATTATTATGTAATATATGTTTAGATTCTATAATTAATAATGGAATGATAATTGATTTTCATGCTTCTTAAGGGCAATTACTGTCATAAAAGACTCATCAACTAACAATAAGAAGAGCAAAGAATGAGAGGCAAGCATCTCATGTTCAATTCTAAAAACAGAACTCAGCTCCCTCCAAATAAAAAAATAATAATAAAAAAATTCACTATTTTGAACGTATAATTGTAAACAAATACAAGTAGCTTATGTTTTACTAATTTAAAGCTTAGCAAAAGGTATTAGAATTTGGCACAAGTTATAAAACTGATTTGAGACAAAAAACTGTGCTGTATTTTTTATTTCTCACAGAGAAAGCAATATATAGATGGTTGAATTAAAGCAAACTTCCTACAAAAAAAGGAAACTAAATAACAATCCTACTCTAGGATGGCACGCAGGTCATTTATTAAAAGATTCTATCTATTAAAAAATGGATAAAATTAGGGAGTTATCTCCAAAAAATATGAGAGAGATTAACTATCTCATAACTATCCATATTCTAAATAATCTCCCAAATATATACTCAAATCTTACACTATGTTTGGATTGGAGGTAGGGAAAGGAAAGGAAAGGAAAGGGAAGGAAAACAAGGGGAGGTTGAAAACCTTTCCTTTGTTTGGAAAAAAAATTTTATCTAGGGAAAGGAAAGGGAGGGGGAGTGAATATCTCTTACTTTCTCTTGACTTACTCTGTTTTTAATACCCCAAATTGGGGTAAACAGAGAGGAAAGGAAACGTGAAAAAAATTTTATCATGTAAAATATCAGTTTTAACCTTTTTATATCTTTATTGTTTAACCTAAACTGAACATACTACTTTCAAAGAAAAAAAGAGAGTGTTGCGTAGTGCCTGCCTACAAAGAAGAAGAAGATTGTTCTTATCATTATCAAGTTTTATCTCTATCAATGAAATTTTTACCTCTTTGTGATTATTGTAATATTATATATTTTGTCTTGTTTGTGTTTTTTTTATTTACTATTTGCTTGCAATTTATGATGTTTTGATTAGTCAAATCAAGAAACTTGTTTCGTTGACTTTTTTAAGTCATAGTACATAGGCTATAATCAAAGGCTGCCATGGTTTCAATGAGTTCTTTTTTTTTTATTACGTTTAAAGTAGTATGTGGAAGGTGAAACCGTAGCCCTTTATTCCAAAGTAAAAGCTTTTTAGCCTTTTCCTCATGTCTGAAGAAAACTCTCTTTCACAGACTGTATTTGCAACTGTATTTGCAAACAGTGAAGTGCGGTGAGAAATTAAGAATAGGACATCATGCTAGGACACTTTTCCCTCGGACATGATCATTCAAAAAATCTTCCTTAATCAAAAGTTCTCATGGAGTACTTATGTCTGTTCCGTTGTGTAACTTGTGTTCATTCATTTATTGTTTATTACAGCTAACAATGATTAAAGCACTACTAAATATATAATTTGAAGGATCCAAATTGGATAAATAAGCTAATTATTTACACTTCAAAGTAAAACATCAGCTCCCAAATTTAATTGCTTTTACAATCTCCTGTAACACCTTCTCATAGCCTTTTGGCCTTTTAGCTTTTTGCTCATGATTAGTTCAACGATGAAAAGTAAGGATCATTGAAAATGCTGTTTCGATTTTGTTTGTTTTTATATATTAATTACTCACATAAAAAATAAAATAACAGTAGCATGTAAAACAATTAAATATTTAATTTAAATGATTAAGATTTAATTTTTTATAATTTTAAATATTGAAAAGCATGATATTTCTATAGATATAAAAACTGCAATTGAAGTCTATAGATTGGCCTTAGTTTGATATTAAAATAAAGAGATATGGTTTTGTTTGATAATTTTAAAAAGCGTAAGACTTTATTATTATTATTATTATTATTATTATTATTATTATTATTATTATTATTATTATTATTATTATTATTTTAATTTTAAAAAGCGTAAGACTTTATTATTTTATTATTATTATTATTATTATTATTATTATTATTATTATTATTGATGATGATGATGATGATGTGATGATGATGATGATGATCACCCACAAAACCCTTAACCTTGCATGAACTAATGACTTTCCAGCCTTTGAACAAACTTTTTTGTGGTGAAATTGCTAAGATTTCCAAGTATTATGTTTGTGTCATTAATTTTACATTTAATTTTTATTAATGTTATTACTCATTTATCATAGATGGATAGAGAAAGAAATGAGACAATGGCTGAGTATTTGTGGAGAGAAAATCGTCGAAAGGCAGCTGTCTACATTATGTGTTTAGCTGTTTACTAGTATATGTGACAAAAACGACCACGAAGAGAAGTTATTGATCATTGTATGAGCCTATAAAGAGATAGGGTTAGAGATGAAATAATGAATTAAATTGTTAGTACTGAGAGAAGTCGAAATATTGTAAGAATGGGACCTAGATCTTTTCTTGATTTATGCGTAATGCTAAAAAGATATGGTGGCCTAGAACCAACAAGAAGAGTTCGTGTGGAAGAGCAAGTTGCTAAAACCCTTTATATCTTGTCACATCATGCAAAAAATAGAGAAATACAATTTTGGTTTAGACATTCGGGAGAAACAACTAGTCGTCATTTACATCATGTTTTAAGAGCTATAGTAGAGTTGGAAGAAAGATTCCTTAAACAACCAAATGGCTCATGTATTCCAGCCAAGATACTTGAAAGCAATAGATTCTACCCTTACTTTAAGGTAAGAAATGTTAGTTACTTTAATTTAATCAAAAGTTTGTTAATATTCAAATAAATATTAATAGATAAAATCAACATCAAGATTGTGTAGGAGCTATTAATGGAACACATATTAGAGTCAAGGTTTCAAATGCAGATGCTCCGAAATATCGTGGCAGAAAAGAGTACCCAACACAAAATGTTTTGGCAGCATGTTCATTTGATTTAAAATTCACTTATGTATAACTTGGATGGGAAGGTACTGCATCTGACTCAAGAATTATTAAAAATGCATTGTCAAGGGAAGATAAGCTTATTATTCCAGAAGGTAATGACTATAATATATTGTACTTAATTTAATTACTTATAAACTCCAAAATAGTGATATGGTTATAATTTTGAATAGGTAAATATTATCTTGTTGATGCTGAAATTATGTTGAGAAGCGGATTGATTGCACCATACAGAGGAGTGCGCTACCATTTAAAAGAATATTCAAATAATCCACCAAGAAATTCTCAAGAATTATTCAATCTTAGGCATGCATCTTTGCGTAATGCAATTGAGAGAGCATTTGGTGTTTTGAAAAAAAGATTTCCTATTATAGCAAGCGCAAATATACCAACATATGGAATCCGAACCCAAAAAGTAATAATTGTAGCATGTTGTATTCTACATAATTACCTAATGACTATAGATCCCGATAATTTTCTTATTGATGAGGTTGATCATGAACTAAATGTTGGACCTGTTGAACAAGAGTATTGTGCTCCTAGAAATGATAATGAAGATGCTGCTTGAGGAGAACAAATAAGAGATTCTATAGTTAATGCTATGTGGATAGATTATAGAAATTAAATGGTTATCAATGTTTGTAGGTTTTTGTGAATTTATATTTGTTTTATTAGAAAGACTTTATTAAGTTCTTTGATTATCTAAATATTATTATTTCATTTGAACAATTAAAGTACTTATTTTCAATGATTATATATGTTATTTTTATTTTAATTTTTTGCATATTTCATGTGAATATGTAGATTTAACTATGCCGAGAAAGAAAAAAGTGGTTACTACTAATGAAAGTAACAAAGGCACAAATAAGGATGATGTTTTGACATGGACACCAATGATGGATGATGCTCTTGTTGATGCATTTTTATATCAACACAGTTTGGGAAACAGGGAAAATGGAACTTTCACTACACATGCTTATGATAATATAGTCATTGAGCTAAAAGAAAAATGTGGGAGAGACATAGAAAAGGAAAAAGTGAAAAATCGTTGGAAGACTATAAAAACCACTTTCTCAAAATGTTATGACTTATTCAAGCAAGGCATGAGTGGATTTTCTTGGAATCCAGTTGCCAAGTAATGGGGTGTTGAATAGAGGTGGCAAAAATTGGCCCGAGCCCGAAAACCCGCCCAAATCCGTCCGAGACTGAACCGGGACCAGCCCGAATTGACCATAAAAGTCAAAGGCCCGTAACCGAAAAAGTCCGGAACAGAAAAAGCCCGGAACCGAAAAAGCTCGAAACCGAAAAAACTCGAACCCGACACAACCCGAGCCCGATACGATCCGAAACCGAGACCGACCCGAACCGAAAACCGAAAACAACTGAATTTATAACCCGAGAAAACCCGAATTATATTTATATAATTATTATTTAAAAACAAATAAATAATTGATACACTTTTTTAATTAAAAATTTTAAAATTTTGAAAACAATTATTATTTATTATACAATTTTATCAATTATATATTACCAGCATAATAAATATTGAATCTTTTTAATTAAATTAAATTAATTTAAAATACCATAATATGTGATATAATATATGATATCAAATAATCTTTAAAATTATCCTTATTGCATGTATAATAATAAATATATTATTAATTTGACATTTGATTTTATTATAAAAATCATTTTAACATTTTATTATTTTTATTTATAATAAAATTTTAATTTTAATATAATAATAAATCAAATATATAAAAATTATATAATTTCAATATTTGTTTGAAACTTTTAATTTGATATTTTGTGCAACACATTAAAAATATTTTTAATAAAATTAAATTTAAACTATATTTTCTTAAAGTTTCAAGTGTAGAAAGATATTAAATTTAGATTTAAAAAAACCTAATCTTAAAATTAAAATTCAAGTTTTTAAGATTAGAAAAAGTTAAGTACTTAAATTAAACAATACAAGTACAATTTTTTTATACTTGGGTATCATTAAAAGAGAAAATTATAGTGGTAATTTTATTTTTAGCCTTAAAACAAAAGACATTAAAAAATCAAGCTAGTGATAATTAATTATTTATTATATTATAATAATCTTATACATGAATAAACTAATTTGGTATCTTATAATAATGATTTGTATATTATATTATAATAATCTTTTAAGAATAAATTACGTAATCTCTTAGTGTGTAAGTATTATTTTGATAGAATTAAGTATTTATTAAAAATAATTTATTTATTATCTATTAAATATAAAATTAAAGTGTGGATAAAAATAATAATTCTAATAATAAATTAAAGTGTAATTTAATAATATATTAGAGTTGTATTACTTTGTAAGTGGTAATTTTAATAAAATTTATTTTTTATACTTTGTTAATATTATTATTAATTATATTTAAATAACTAGCATTATATTAATTAAGTTAGTAATATCTATTATTTAACATTTTAATTAGATATTCAATCAATTGGTGTATATCTAATATTATTATGTTAATGTGAGTATGAAAAAAAATTAGTACTCAATTTGGAATAGTTTTTTTGATAGCAAATAAAATACATAATATAGTTAATAAATAACGCCTTATCATAATGATTTTTATGTTATTATAACTTTAAAAATAATATCTTATCATGTGATATATAATCAACTATACAAGCTCTTAATTATATAAAATAGATTATTAATATGTTTATCTTATCATAATGATTTGTATGTTACATTATAATAATCTCTTACCATGTAATATAGAATAAATTAAACAATCTCTCATAGCATATTATAGTTTTAATTTCAGACATTTTTCATTTCAATTTCTTATCATGCTTTTAGAATATACTCTTGTTTTTAATTTCAAACATTTAATCTCTTATGATGTATTCATGTAATTTAGTTTAACTTGATCAATTAATAATCATAATATTGGATGATTAAATAGATATTGACTTTCTAAACTACTTTTTTAGTCAAAAAATTGTTTTTTTTAAATTTATTATAATGAGTTACAAATAAAATAATAAACATAATATATATATATATATATATATATATTAAGATTTACATTATAATAAAATGTCATATATGTTAAATTATCAATGTAGACACCGTATTTTGTCCGAAGTCTTAACTTGTAGAAAAATAATTAGTAGAGTTAAGTGACATTGTATTTTAAATAATTTAGTAATTTAAATCAGAATTTTTAGATTTAGAATTAACATTAATTAGGAAATTAAAATTAAAATAGTATTTAGGAAAAATAAAAAAGACAAAGAAAAAAATAACAAAATTAATTTTAGGATAGGATAATTAGATTTTTTAGGATAATTATTTGGATTAATATTAAATTTGGTAGAGTTAGATTAGGATTAATATAAGAAATAAATAAAATGTTAAAAATAGGAGATAATTAATAAAATAGGTAGAGTTGTATTAGGACTCAAATAAATTTTTTATTATAAAAAAGGGAGCACTCTTAACTGTTGAGGGGAGGATCACTAAGCCATCATCATCACCAAGCTTCTATCTTCTTTGCCTTGCACCATCACTTATACAGCCATCAAACCTTGTTCGCCACCGTTCAAGCTTGCACCGATCACAGCCTTATCACTGAGCCTGACCATCAACATCTTCATTTGCACCCTCTGCACATCGTCACCGCCCCATTACCTCGTCCTACCCACGTACCTTGCATCTTCATCGAAAACCAGCCCTTGTCTTTAAGCTACAGCCTCTGTTTTCATCTTCAAATTAATCCAGACACTATCCCCATCGTCCACTACTTCCATTGTTTCTGCCTGCGTCATTAGCCATCCTCCACCTAACTTACAAACCGACCTTGCCTCTATCGTGAATCATCATCATTGTTAAGCATCATTATCGTTAACCTTGCTGCACTGCCATTATCACCTTGCCGAGCCGCACCACAAACCATCAACTGCTGATTCTTTCCCGATTGTGCACTGCACCATTGCCTCTGCAACCAAAATCATTCCTGTCGCCTTGAACAGTTTGCTGCACTTCTATCCTCGCTTCAGCACCGTCGTCGCCCATTCCATCCGATTTTTGTGCTGCAAGCCATTGGTTGCTGTTATAAGCTTATAGAACCGGTTACAGCAGCAGACTTCTCTCGTTTGGTTGATTTCCGAACATCATAGCACACCTCCATCGCTTGCCTCCACTCACGTCCCAAGGAAAACAAAGAAAGATTGGAAGCACGTGGAACAGGTAAGTTTATGTTAGTCATTTGTTCTCCACTTTAACTAATTTTGTATTTTAATAATATGTTAATGATTTAATAATAAATTTGACTTAATAGTTTCAATAGTTTAATTTAATAATTTGACTTAACAATAAAATTTAATTAATATGACTTTGTATGGTAACTTGATTAAATAAATTATTTATAAAATACTAATTTTGCATGTTAATGATTGATATAATTAACTTGTATGATTTGCATGAGAAATTAGGATGTAATTAATGTTGTAAGCTCGATTTATTGGGTAAGGTCTCAGGAAATTGTAATTAAAAATATATAAATATAAATACAAAACACAAAGTTAAAATAATAAAATAATGATAAGATTCAGTAAATAAAAAAATATTAAAGGTGAACATGATTTATTCCGATGATGGGATTCTAAAGAGGGTTACGCTTAAGTAATACTTTGGAATCTCTAGGTAAGAGGATTTCCTTCATGGTCTGACCAGCTTAATGGAAGGAGCTAAAGGGAATTTTCAATAAAAAATAATTCATGTACATTTTTTAAAAATATAATAAATAATAATAATAAAATATGATAAATAAAAATATAATAATAATAAGAGTCAGATAATAATAATTCATGAAAGTGAGTATCGATTATTCCGATGATAAGATTTCGAAGAGGGTTACGCTTAAGTAATACTTTGGAAATCTTTAGGTAAGAGAATTTCTTTTAAATTCTACCAGCTTAATGGAGGATTTTAAAGGAATTTTTGATAAAATAATTTATATTCATTTTCTAAAAAATAAAGATAATTTATATTCATAAGATAAATATAACAATAAATAATAGATAAAGATATTAGTCATGAAAATAATAGAAAATAATAAATGATAAAAATAAAATAAGATAATTTGGGTAGAGGAGTCACAATTAGGAAATTTCCATAAAATACTAAAATTCATCCGACGACGGAGCCTCTTCAAGCAAGTCGTATAGAACTACTTGAATACTCTTGAGGTGAGAAGGGTTTTTAAGTTATCCCAGCAGCTTAATGGAGGATACTTAGAAATATCTTTCGATATTAAGCATATCGAAAATAAAGATTAACCTAAGCAAATTTAGAAGATAACCTAAGACTAAGTGGTTGAAGGAAACCGAAACATACATGCAGCGGAATTTAAATCATTCGGCCTCCACCAGGATCGATTCGGAGAGTTGCCTGATTAGGGTTTCGAGATTTTACCTAACGTTTTCTCTGATTTTTCTGTCTTTGGTCGAATCACAAGCAGCAACTTTTCGTTCCTGCCTCTATGGTATCCACACGAACGGATCTCACGACTCTTGAACGTCTCACGATCAGATGCCTTAAGGAGCGTTTTTGATTCTTTTAACCGAACTGCTAGCTTCGATTAAAAGAATACCTTTCTGTTTTCTAATTGTTGTGCGGCTATGTTTCAGAAAACATCCTTTTATAGGCAGTAAATTTTACCCCAAAATTTACTGCCAAACAGAACTCTAATCCTACTTAGAATAGGATTAACTATATCCTTAATCCAAGTCAGAATAGGATTAGACATATCCTTAATCCAATTCAGAATAGGATTAATTAAACTCCTCATTGATCCGTTCTAAGTGTGCGACCCAATAGGTTCTCAAAACAATGGCAATGACAAAATTGTCACAGGCAATGAGCGGTATCTAGCAACACATCATTGCTACCCATGTAACGAGAATGTCAATGACTCGACATAACCTTACTCGTGATAGATGTTACCGTGTAGTCTAATCCCTTTATCCTTTGATGTCTTGATTAGACACAAGTCATGGAATGTGTCACACTTGTATAGTCTAATCAGCGTTTCTTGATTCCTGAGTAGACTAATTAAACAAATAAAATCAATATCTCATATTGACTTATTTGAGCACGGCCATGCATTTCTTAGTCTCACTCTATCAAAGGGCCCAAGACATCACTCTTGTTATATAAGAGGGATAAATTCTATCTTGATCACTCAACATCCCTCTACATAGATCAAGGCATACCCAATTACTACCTTTATAGTCCATCCTGTTACGAATGACATCTAGCAGCATTAAAGTATGCAATTCTCTATGTTGGGATCTCTGATGATCTCAAGTCAAAGGATCACATACACCATCATCACTATGAGAATCGCTTATGACACTCATATAACAATCCATGTAGCGTTCTCATGGAGGGTCGAATCCAGTACATAGTTCTCTAACATGTACCTATGTGATGACTTGATATCTTATATCCATGACAATGGTCATCAGTCAACCACATACTAGTCTTATCGTATCATTGTTATCCTTGTTCACAATAATACTTGACTAGGGATATTTTAAGAATAGTGTGTTATTACTATTCTAAGGACATTATCATATAAGATTACATTACGCAGTTATAAAACAAATATAATAATGAACTATAATAAATAAAATGTCATGATACATAAATAATGCCAAAGTCAATCATCTAATGAATGGTTCTAAGGGCATAATCCAACAGTGGTACCATTCTTGGATGGGCGTCGTGGGGGTACTAATCCTTCCCCACACGTAACCGTACTCCCGAGTCTAAGAATCTTTGAACGTAGACCATGCCTTATCTTTAGACATGAATAGGTGACCAATCACACCTTAGGTTTGAATGGTTGGTGGCGACTCCTAGAATTTTAAAGTCTAGCGGTTAGGTTCACGAACCTAGACGTTATGATAGTTTGGCGACTCCACTGGGAACATAGAGAGTCAGGCCAATACTTGGTTTTAGGTTATCTTGGAATTTGCTTGGGAAATCATAATTTGGAAAATTTTAATGAAACATTGTTCCTTCAACACACACATCACTTGCATGCATAAGCCCCCGACCCGGGCTCCGTCCTTCTTAGGAGAGAGTAAAGTACCTACGCCCTCGTGAGGTAAATACCTCCGCAATGGCTATGAAATACTCTCGCTCAAATTGAACCTTTCCGTTTGTAGCCTGTAATGGGTGAGGATTGGGTGCCTTACTAGTCTTGTATGGATGACAGTAAGGAGCAATTTGGGGACCTTTAGAACTTTAAACTACCCAAGCCTAGCATGTAATAAAACATAAGACTCAGCCTTAGGGTGGAACCATACTAGATTGAAATATAGACTCAGACCCAAGATAGGACACATGAAGGAATAAGTTTTACTTCCTCTTTTGTACATTGTTTTTTTTTTAAAAAAAATTTCAAAAAAAATATAGTTTTTTTATTTTCCTTTCCAATTTTCAAAAAAAAAAGAGTTTGTTTATGTCATTAAGTCATGCATCTTTACATTTGATTTTGCATTGCATAACATGTTCTTTACATTGGTCTTATCATGGAACATTCTTTTAATTGTTAGGAGAGATTGCAAGACTTTAGTGCATCCCATGTAGTTCATTCATTTGTATGTGCATAAACATATCATCACATGAAAAATAATTTCGACTTAATTGTGGCATTCAAGGTGTCAAGATTGAATCTACTAGACGGTCCGCTCTCCATAAATATTATACAAGGTATCAAGCACGCATGATGGAAGAGGATCAAAATAGTAGGATAGAGAAGTTAGAAAGGGAAAATGCAGAGATAAGGGGGCAATTAAGCGAAATTACTCAGTTGCTAAAAGCCATGATTAAAGGAAAGGAGAAGATGGGTAATCAAGACGAGTCTGTCCAAGAGATCCAACAAAACATGCCAGACAATCCCGTCTTCGTCCCTGAAGGGATTACTGTCAAAGCTCCAACACCTCTACATATATAAGCTCAAAATCTAATTGAAGTACCAAATTTAGATGATCCCACAAAGTTAGAAAAGTTGAAGCATAAAGAAGAATATAATGGTACTAAAGCTCAGCTGAGCTTGATAGAGGAAAGACTAAGTGCTGTGGAAGGAGTTGACTATTTTGGACCGTTGATGCTGAAAGGTTGTGTTTGGTACCGGGTGTTGTGCTTCCACCAAAATTCAAGATGCCTGAATTTGAAAAGTTCAACGGAACATCGTGCCCAAAAGATCACCTCACCATGTACTGTAGGAAGATGGCGGCATATGCATGTGATGACAAGCTATTAATTCATGTTTTTCAAGATAGCTTGATTGGGTTAGCTGCCAAGTGGTATAACCAATTGGAAAGGAGCAAAGTTTCCTCTTGGTCTGAGTTGGCAAGAGCTTTTATAACTCAATACAAACATGTGTCTGATGTAGCTCCTGACCGTTTATCTCTCCAAGGTATGGAAAAGAAGAAGGACGAGAGCTTCAAAGAATATGCCCAACGGTGGAGAGACGTGGCATCACAAGTTCAACCTCCCTTGTTAAAGAAGGAAATCACCATGTTCTTTTTGAATACTCTCAAGGCACCTTAATATGAGCGTATGCTTAGCAGTGTGACCAAGAATTTTGCAGACATGATGCTGACTGGCGAAGCTATTGAAAATGCCCTCAAGAGTGGTAAGATCGAAGCACCAATGAATGATAGTGGGAAGGGTGGATTCTCGAAGAAGGAAGGAGATGCACAAGCTGTCTTAAACAATTCACATCACCCTTATAACTCTTATTTACCTTCAGTGAATTATGTTTATTCTCAACCCCACCCACAAACTCATCATCAAAATGCTTACCAACTCATTTCCCATTCACAAGCCCCTACTTTTTCACCTAATGACCAAAAGAATACTCGAGCTAGCCGAAATGTCACCATAGACCCTATACCAATGACATACACAAAGTTGTTCCCACAGTTGGTAAGGGGTCACCTTATTGCCCCTGCTTATGTGGAGCCCTTGAAGCCTCCCTACCCAAAGTGGTATGATCCTAATGTAAAGTGTGCTTATCATAATGACAATGTTGGTCATTCTATTGAGAATTGTATGGGCTTGAAGAGGAAAGTCCAAGAACTTGTCAATGTTGGAATTTTGAGTTTTGGGGCAAATAATGACCTAAATGTGAATGATAATCCTCTGCCAGATCACACAAAGGGTAGCGATTAATGCTGTGGAAGAAAGTGGATGATATTGATTGATTCATTTAATTTGAAGATAATGGTTGTTTCTAATTTCATTCATCTTAGAATCTTTCAATTTTTAGATAATGTAGGAGTGCTTGTGCCCAAAAGCACTAAGAGTTTCTTTTATGTATTGGGACAACTTTCATTCATTTTCATTTTCAATAAAGGATTAGTGTGATGCATATTTCTTAATTCCTCATTCCAATCTTGTTCTTTAATGCAAAACACCAATACCCATATTCTCTACTTTGTTACCAAGTTTAAAAGTATCCAAATAATGAACATGATAATGATGATGGCAATGAATATAAAACTCAATTTTGAAAGAACCACTTTGTTTAGTTGGATGGATTTTTAGTTTCAAGCAAGAAGAGAATAGAAGATATTTGTCTAAAATCTTCACTTATAGAATGTTACGATTAAAGGTGAGTCTCTACATGAAATTCTAATGAGTTTGTCTTTGTTCAATAGATGACCTTTAATTAGAGTACTTGTATTGAGATGAGAAATGGCCTTCTTTCATTACCTTTCAAGCATGAGTAAAATTATCCATTAATTACCCCTTTTGAGCCTATTATATTCTTTTTGATATAACCTACCAAGAATCACCTCCACACTGGGGGGCAAAGAGAATAAAAGATGAAAGATCAGTGGGGCAAAAAAAAAACCCTTTAGTGAAAAAAAAGAAAACAAAAAAAAAGAAAGAAAAAGAGAATGAAGAAGGAATGAGTCAAGAAAGTGAAAACCCTAGTCACGTTTGAATAAAAAAAAAGAGAGAGAAAGCAAATTAGAATGGGGTAAAAGTCAAAATGCCTAAATGATTCATGAAAAATGATTTTTGGTTTGATGAACCCTGAAACATTTATTTTGGGCCTATATTATCCTTTCTTTCATGAACCCTCACCTGAGCCTACATTACGTGCCTTAAAAGTCCATTTTGATCAAATATGAGTACTCTTATTGAAGAATCATGTGTTGAATAAAGGCATACTTACACTATGAGATGATGATCCTTTGGATGGAATTAGGACAAGCAGATCAAGATAAGCAAAAAGATTTCGTCTAGATGGAAGAAGTGGGATTCCAAAGACTCTCTTGGATCTATGTGAGCATTAAATTGGGTGAAGAAATATCTGATGTTGGGGCATGAATCAGAATGGAGAACAGATAAGAGAAGTTTCATCAAGGACAATGAAGTTGAAAATGAAGAGAAATGAACAAAAAAAAAGAAAGAAAAGAAAATGAAAAAGAAGAAAAAAAAGAAAAAAGAAAAAAAGAAAAGAAAAAATGAAAGGAGGATTCAGATCGAAAACCCAAAAAGGGCGGTTTGGATCAATGGAGTACGCCTAAGTTGAAAACCTGAAAAGGCGGCTTAGATACCAAAAAAACTGGATGTCAATGATGCAGGGGCAAGAGAATATTTTAATGAACTCAACATGATCAGATAAGATGGACCTTTGAAGGGAATTTTGTATTCATTGATCGGAATTGCTTAAACTGTTGTTATTTGGATACTATTACCTGAAACTTAATCTTGAAAATTCTTGCTTTTCATTCAAGCCTACTTTCCTTTTAAGCCTGGCAATTTCTTGTTAAATCTGTCCAAATTTTGAATAATACCACTCTTTTCCTCTCATCTATCATTTCTTTGCTATATCCTTACCTTGAGAGATTGAGAAATTGTGTTGCATTGATCTTGAAATTAGAATGGTAATGAATGTTTGCTTGGCAAAATATGTGAAAAACTGCTATATTATTTAGGAAAATGAAAGAAAAGGAAACCTATGAATGAATGGAAATTGGAAATTGGAAATCAAGAAAAAACCAATGAATAAAGAAGAGTGAATGAAGATTTTAATGAGCAAATGAATGACCAGATAGGGAGGATAGTAAAAAAGAAGAAACAAGGGAGAAGATAAAATAAAGAGGGTACGAAGACAAGAGCTTCATTGGGAAAGAAAAATGGAAGAAGGAAAATGAGAAAAGAAAGGAAATATAAGGACAGGATGGCAAATGAAAAGTGAAGAATGCATGAAGATAGATTGATGAAGAAAAACCTTGTTGCCACAATTGAGGTTGAAATATTTTTCAAATAAAACATTTCATGGATAGAATAGTTTGCATGAAAACATTGTACAGATAGACTAGAACACATGAATGACATTGCATGAATAGAATAAATTGCATAAAATCTCTAAAATTGGACATGAAAGAAGTCTTAAGGGGTTTCCCAAGATTTCATATTTTGACAAGAAAAAGAGTTTTGGAGGGATTTCCCAAAATTTCAAAATTTGACATGAAAAAGAATTTTAGATGGGTTTCCTAAAATTCAAAATTAGACAAGAAAATGAGTTTTAGAGGGGTTTCCTAAAATTCCAAAGTTTGACAAGAAAAGAATTTTAGAGGGGTTTCCTAAAATTCAAAATTTGACAAGAAAAGAAGTTTTGGAGGAGTTTCCTAAAATTTCAAAATTGGATAAGAAAAGGGAATTTTAGAGGGGTTTCCTAAGATTCCAAATTTTGACAAGAAAAATTTTAGAGGAGTTTCCTAAAATTTTCAAAAAAATCAGAGCTTTTTCAGACAAGATTTTTAAAGTTTGACTGCCTGCCTGTTTAGGAGGAGCTTTTAGACAAGACTTTTAAAGTTTGACTGCCTGCCTGTTTAGGAGGAGCTTTTGGACAAGATTTTTAAAGTTTGACTGTCTACCTGTTTAGGAGGAGCTTTTAGACAAGATTTTAAAATTTGACTGCCTTTCTGTTTAGAAGAAGCCTTTTCAAAAAAAAAAAAGAGAAGAGTCAGACAAAATAGGTGTCTATGTCTTTGTGCAATTACTGTTTCACAGCAAATACACAAAGAGGGGCAACTGTAGACACCGTATTTTGTCCGAGGTCTTAACTTGTAGAAAAATAATTAGTAGAGTTAAGTGACATTGTATTTTAAATAATTTAGTAATTTAAATCAGAATTTTTAGATTTAGAATTAACATTAATTAGGAAATTAAAATTAAAATAGTATTTAGGAAAAATAAAAAAGACAAAGAAAAAAATAACAAAATTAATTTTAGGATAGGATAATTATTTGGATTAATATTAAATTTGGTAGAGTTAGATTAGGATTAATATAAGAAATAGATAAAATGTTAAAAATAGGAGATAATTAATAAAATAGGTAGAGTTGTATTAGGACTCAAATAAATTTTTTATTATAAAAAAGGGAGCACTCTTGACTGTTGAGGGGAGGATCACTAAGCCATCATCATCACCAAGCTTCTATCTTCTTCGCCTTGCACCATCACTTATACAGCCATCAAACCTTGTTCGCCACCGTTCAAGCTTGCACCGATCACAGCCTTATCATTGAGCCTGACCATCAACATCTTCATTTGCACCCTCTGCACATCGTCACCGCCCCATTACCTCGTCCTACCCACGTACCTTGCATCTTCATCGAAAACCAGCCCTTGTCTTTAAGCTACAGCCTCTGTTTTCATCTTCAAATTAATCCAGACACTATCCCCATCGTCCACTACTTCCATTGTTTTGCCTGTGTCATTAGCCATCCTCCACCTAACTTACAAACCGACCCTGCCTCTATCGTGAATCATCATCATTGTTAAGCATCATTATCGTTAACCTTGCTGCACTGCCATTATCACCTTGCCGAGCCGCACCACAAACCATCAACTGCTGATTCTTTCCCGATTGTGCACTGCACCATTGCCTCTGCAACCAAAATCATTCCTATCGCCTTGAACAGTTTGCTGCACTTCTATCCTCGCTTCAGCACCGTCGTTGCCCATTCCATCCGATTTTTGTGCTGCAAGCCATTGGTTGCTGTTATAAGCTTATAGAACCGGTTACAGCAACAGACTTCTCTCGTTTGGTTGATTTCCGAACATCATAGCACACCTCCATCGCTTGCCTCCACTCACGTCCCAAGGAAAACAAAGAAAGATTGGAAGCACGTGGAACAGGTAAGTTTATGTTAGTCATTTGTTCTCCACTTTAACTAATTTTGTAGTTTAATAATATGTTAATGATTTAATAATAAATTTGACTTAATAGTTTAAATAGTTTAATTTAATAATTTGACTTAACAATAAAATTTAATTAATATGACTTTGTATGGTAACTTGATTAAATAAATTATTTATAAAATACTAATTTTTCATGTTAATGATTGATATAATTAACTTGTATGATTTGCATGAGAAATTAGAATGTAATTAATGTTGTAAGCTCGATTTATTGGGTAAGGTCTCAGGAAATTGTAATTAAAAATATATAAATATAAATACAAAACACAAAGTTAAAATAATAAAATAATGATAAGATTCAGTAAATAAAAAAATATTAAAGGTGAACATGATTTATTCCGATGATGGGATTCTAAAGAGGGTTACGCTTAAGTAATACTTTGGAATCTCTAGGTAAGAGGATTTCCTTCATGGTCTGACCAGGTTAATGGAAGGAGCTAAAGGGAATTTTCAATAAAAAATAATTCATGTACATTTTTTAAAAATATAATAAATAATAATAATAAAATATGATAAATAAAAATATAATAATAATAAGAGTCAGATAATAATAATTCATAAAAGTGAGTATCGATTATTCCGATTATAAGATTTCGAAGAGGGTTACGCTTAAGTAATACTTTGGAAATCTTTAGGTAAGAGAATTTCTTTTAAATTCTACCAGCTTAATAAAGGATTTTAAAGGAATTTTTGATAAAATAATTTATATTCATTTTCTAAAAAATAAAGATAATTTATATTCATAAGATAAATATAACAATAAATAATAGATAAAGATATTAGTCATGAAAATAATAGAAAATAATAAATGATAAAAATAAAATAAGATAATTTGGGTAGATGAGTCACAATTAGGAAATTTCCATAAAATACTAAAATTCATCCGACGACGGAGCCTCTTCAAGCAAGTCGCATAGAAATACTTGAATACTCTTGAGGTGAGAAGGGTTTTTAAGTTACCCCACCAGCTTAATGGAGGATACTTAGAAATATCTTTCAATATTAAGCATATCGAAAATAAAGATTAACCTAAGCAAATTTAGAAGATAACCTAAGACTAGTGGTACTATTCTTGGATGGGCGTCGTGGGGGTACTAATCCTTCCCCACACATAACCGTACTCCCGAGTCTAAGAATCTTTGAACGTAGACCATGCCTTATCTTTAGACATGGATAGGTGATCAATCACACCTTAGGTTTAAATGGTTGGTGGCGACTCCTAGAATTTTAAAGTCTAGCGGTTAGGTTCACGAACCTAGACGTTATGACAATCAATATCTTAAAAATTGTATCTTAACATATTATGAAATTTCTATTAATTTAATTTTAGTACTTTATGTCTAAAATTTTAAAATCTTATTATCTTAAGAATAAATTATTATTATTATTATTATTATTATTATTATTATTATTATTATTATTCAGTAAACTATTTTTTTGACCAACAATGTTTCATTAAATTTTAAATTGCAAGTTGTGTTAAAATAAAAATAAAATTTACAACAAATATAAAAAATTCTCAATCTAGCTCACGTGGTTAAACATATAATAATAAATATAAGAGGCCATGGTTCAAATCTTTGTACAAGCATATAATTTTGATTACTTTCATATAATTGATGAACAAGTTCAGGTACCAGATACTACTTGATCAAAAGTTAATCGGGTATAGCGTATCCTAAGGGTACTACCCGAATCCGATACGGGTAAGAAGAACACTATCCGAACCCTATAATTATTCGATTATAGAGTCAGGTAGTGTCAGGTACCTGATTATATATTACCCATTTACATCATTATATCAAATATTTAACGTTCTAAATTTTTAAAGAGATATTTTATTAATTAATGTGTTTGAGTATGATTATATTTAATAAAAATAATGTTATATTATGATTTATGTACAAACTAAAAACAAAATAAATATAAAATTGAGATAATTAATTGACCAATTATTCATAATATTAATTATTTTTTTAATGTATACTATAATTTTATTCAACAGTATAATAGAAGAATTAGTTAACTAGTTATGCGGTTAAATTTAATTTAATTACTAATTATGTTGGTATTTAAAAGACAAAATAAATGTAAAAAAGATTCTTAAAAATTTAAAATTTTATTAAAAATATAATATAATTATTAAAAAAGCAAATTAAACAAAGTAAAAAAAAAACAAATTTATTGAACTAAGAGTATCTAAATTCCAATGACCCAATATTGACCCAAAAAAAAAAACACAATGACTCAATAAGTTATTGTTGAGTATAAAGCTATTTATATAAATGTTTAATTGTTTAATGTGATTTATTTATAATTTGTTCATTATTTATTTGTATAGCTAATACTTTTGGATTTTCACTTTCTTTTAGTTTTACTATATATATTTGGCTCATTTAAAAAATAAATTTTTATATAATTATTAATATATAATTATATATTTTATAACAAATGTAAATATCACAAGAAATTAAAAAAAATAAATAATAATTATCAAGTAATAAAAACATTAAAATGTAAAAATTTATATTTATATAAATTTAGTCAAAACAACAAAAGAAATTAAAAATAATGAATAATAATATTTTATTTATGAGAGTTTCGTGTGAAAAGAGATCTGTTTGATTTTCATTTTTCAATTCCCTCCAAACAAGCTTTTCCCACATTACCAAAAAATTTCAAATTCTTTGGGAATATGCCTTTTCCCTCCCTTGAGAATCACATGAAAAAAACTTCAAAAGCAAACTTTGAAATATTTTTATCTCAATATACTGTCATGCAATGTAGATATGATAATTAAAAAAATGAACGTGATATTAGATCAAATTTTGATAAAAATTAGAAAAAAAATTGTGTTTGGTATATCAATATAAATTTTAATACAATAATTTTTATATTTTTTATAATACAAATATATTTGATGCAATACGAATACAAAATATATATATACGAATTATTAAGTCTAATATAATGTAATGTCTATTATAATCGTTTTAATTATAATCGAAATTCAAAGATGATTTTTTTTATTATAAGGGAAATATTAAATAACTGAGGATGTGGGTGTTGGATTCAAAGCCAAGACTTACAATATGTCACAACTCATCTTTAACCACTAGGCCACGAGGTTGTTGGCAATTCAAAAATGATTTTTAGTAGTTGGAGTTTGTGGACAAAAAAATTAATTAGTACAAAAATCCAGATGCTTCCAAGGCAAAAGTTTACAATAGCAAAAGTGCTTTCATTTCTTGCAAATGCAATGCAAGATTTAAAACTTTTTCAATGTCTTTTACGTCTTCGAATAATTTACTTGCAATTCTTTTTACGATAATTAATCAATTATAATTAAAAATTATGTACTGGTCTATTATTTACAAGTGCGAACTTTATGTATTATTTTGATAGATCTCATGTGACTTTAAATTTTGATTAATTAATTATAATGTAATAATTATAGATGATATGTTCTCTTTTATTATCGTAGATAACTATATTCTTCATTGGTCCACTCCCAATGTTTTCAAAATCATCCCAACCAAATTTCTCATATATATATATATATATATAAATATTATACAATTCTCATTTATTAAATTTTAACTTTAATTTAGTATTTCTATTATATTTTTATTTAACTATATAAAATTAAATTAATTATTACATTCAAAATTATAAAATATTTATAATTTATAAAATTTTAAAATAATTTGACTAAGCCCGCTAAGCTCGCCCGATTAAAATCGGACCGAACCTGAAACCGGATCGAAACCGAGAAAACCCGCAACTGAAAAAACCCGAAATCGAGAAAACCCGCAACCGAGAAAACCCGAGACCGAAAAAACCCGCAACCGAGAAAACCCGAGACCGAAAAAACCCGCAACCGAGAAAACCCGCAATCGAAAAAACTCGTAACCGAAAAAACCCGTAATCGAAAAAAACCCAGACCGAAACCCACCCGAACCCACCCGTTTGTCACCTCTAGTGTTAAACCTGAAGTTTAGCAAAGATTGATTGAGGTAAGTTTTAGTAAAACTATATTTTAAAAATTATAAATTTAACTGTTATTTTAATATTTATTTTCTTACAATACATTACTTATAAATTTTTTAGGCACATCCTCAGGGCCAGGAGTGGATGACTAAACTCATTCCAAATTATGATAAGATGGTGGTTCTTTATGGAAATGATCGAGCCACGGGAGAGCATGCTGAGACTGCAACAGAAATGAGAAAACGAAAACAGTCTTTTGGGATAAATGAGGAGCTAAAAGAAAAGATTGATGATATTGATTATTTGATCTCTCAGAATGATGTAACATTGGAGAATTTTGATGCTTTAGGTGATGAGTACATTGATATCATGACGTCCCCTAAGGCTCCTACTGGAACTCTTATCGATATTCCGAGTAGTTCAACGAATAAAAAACCAAAAAAAATCAAAAGATGACAAAGACAGTGAACTTATTCATGAGGGGTTTGAAATGGTTGCTAAAGCACTTGTTGCGGGAAATGCTAGTATGAAAAGATCAACAGTCGTGTTGTTCCAATGTCAGAGAATGAAATTTGGAATCTTTTGGAGAAGATAGGAATTGATTCACAATTAATCACCGATGCGTACCTTTACTTTATCGATAATCCTGAGAAAGTAAAAGCAGTACTTGGATGCCCATGGGAGAAAAGAAAGGAAGTAGTTGAAAAGTTGGTTTTTGGTTCCTCAAGCCATTGAAGACATTGGGAATATTTTTGCTAAATAAGTTTTAATTTGTTGAAATAAATTATTTTTATCAAGAAGAAATATTAGTGTTTTTTTATCTTGATAGAATAAGTTTGTGTTGGACAAAATAAATTATTTTATTGATCTACGTACTATTTAATTATGAATTATAATTGATAGCTTATTATGTTTTATTATGAACAAATTTGGTGCTTGTTATAAATTTTTTTTTTAAATTTATTATATCATTCTTGAGCATGTTCTAATGTTGTCATTGAAGATTTCAATAAAGGTTTCAGGTTGATATATTCTAATGTTATCATTTTTTCTGACAAACAAATTTTGATATATTTTATTTATTCACTATTCATACGATGTGACAAGCCAAAATATCTTTGTTAGAGTACACTGCTCAAAGTCAATTAGCATATAGCAGCCTTTGTTTTATGAGTTAACATGTTCTCTAGATAAAACACATATATATAGTCCAATCTATTAAAAACAAAAGGTTATAATTGGAAAAAACACTATAGTTAATCATTTCCTTTACTTTCCACTGCTTAACCAAACAAGGTTTCTTAATATTACTTTCCTTTCCCTTATTAATTTTTAGCTATCCAAACAAAAGATACATGTACTCTTTCTTTTCCTTTCCTTTCCTTTACTTTACATTCATTTCCTTTCCTTTCCTTTCCTTTCCTTTACTAATATCTATCCAAACATAAGCTTAGTTTTTCTACACTCCCCCTCAAGCTGGGCTGTATATGTTGATCATGCCCAGCTTGTTTACAAAGTCTTCAAAAGCTGGTCTATGTAGACTTTTAGTTAGGATATCAGCTGACTGTTCTTTGGGTCTGTTCTTTGGTAGGAATATATGTCAAACAAACACTTCCATTCTCGATCTTCTCCTTGATAAAATGACGATCCACTTCCACATGCTTTGTGCGATCGTGATGAACTGGATTGTGTGTAATACTCACGGCTGCCTTGTTATCACAATACAGCTACATACGAGAATTACTAGAAACTTTAAGTTCCCTTAGTAACCTTCCTAACCATATTCCTTCACATACTCTATGAGCAAGAGCACGAAACTCAGCTTCTGCACTACTTCGAGCTACTACAGGTTGTTTTTTGCTTCTCCAAGTTACAAGATTTCCCCAAACATAAGTACAATATCCTGAGGTGGACCTCCTATCCCTGCCCAGTCAGCATCAGTATAAATTTCCACCATCCGATGATCACCTTTTCTAAAGAAAAGTCCCTTCCCTAGAGTGCTCTTTAGGTACCTCAAAATTCTGTACACAGCTTCTAAATGCTTCTCCTTGGGTGAGTGCATGAACTGGCTAACTACGCTCACAGCAAAGGCAATGTCTGGCCTTGTGTGAGACAAATAGATTACCTTTCCAACTAAACGTTGATATTGCTCTCGTTCAACTTCGGCTCCTCCTTCTAAGCTCAATTTGATATTAGGTTCCATTGGAGTTTCGGCTAGTTTGCACCCCAACATCCCGATCTCTTTAAGCAAATCAAGAATATACTTCCTCTGTGATATGGTTATCCCATTCTTGTTTGTAGCCACCTCCATTCCAAGGAAGTACCTTAGAGCTCCTAGGTCCTTTAGTTTAAATTCTCCTGCAAGATAATCTTTCAAAGTATCCAACTCTTCAGAATAGTCTCCAGTGATGATGATATTATCCACATATACTATTAGAATAGCAATTCTCCCATCTTCGGCATGTTTAAAGAAGAGAGTATGATCAGATTGAGCTTGTATAAATCCTTGTCTCTTGACAGCCTGTGTAAACTTTTCAAACCACTCTCTTGGAGATTGTTTCAATCCATAGAGGGATTTCCTTAGCCTGCACACCAAGTTGCCTTCCTTTGTAAAGCTTGGGGGAAGGTCCATATAAACCTTTTCATGTAGATCTCCATTAAGGAAAGCATTTTTCACATCCAACTGTTGCAAAGGCCAATCAAGATTGGATGATAGTGACAAGAGAACTCTTACCGTATTGAGTTTGGCAACTGGTGCAAATGTCTCCTGGTAGTCTATACCATGGGTTTGAGTCAAACCCTTGGCCACAAGCCTTGCTTTATACCTATTAATGCTCCCATCTGTATTATATTTCACAATGAATACCCATTTGCACCCTACTATTTTCTTTCCTTCAGGCAGTTTCACAACTTCCCAAGTACCATTTTTTTCAAGAGCACCCATTTCTTCATGAACAGCTTGTCTCCATTTCAGGTCAGCAAGAGCTTGATTAATATTCTTTGGTATCTCTATCTTAGATAGAGTTGTAATAAGAGCTTGAAAAACAGGGGACAACTTCTCATAAGATACAAACCTTGATATAGAATGCTGAGTGCAAGATCTAGTTCCCTTTCTGAGAGCAATAGGAAGCTAAAGTTGATCTTGTGACAATGCACCACTTTCTTCACTGGAATACTCATGCTCAATCAATGGTATAGTAGGCTGAATGTCAGGAGTAGGAACCAGATCAGATTTTTGTCTTGGCTGGACTTTTGGTTTATCTCCACTTTGTGAACGTTTTTTGCGTGAATACACAAGTAAATCAAGTTGCCGAGAGTTGTCTCCCCCTGTCTCCAAATCAGATTCATGTTCAATGAGTGGAACTATAGGTTCAGGAATGTTAGGAAGAGGAGTAGGAGAGGTAGAAGTGGAAGGATTATTAGTGTTTAAGAGATCTGTTAGATCCCAAGGTTCATCCTCACTTAATGACTCTCTTTGAAGTGGAGACTTTGGAAAGTATGGTTGGAATTCAAGAAAGGTGATATCCATTGACACAAAGACATGACGAAGAGTGGGTGAATAGCACTTATACCCTCTTTGAGTGGGTGAGTATCCTATGAAAACACATTTGTGAGATTTTGGATCAAGTTTTGAACGATTATGACTATGAACATGGAAAAAAACAGTGCATCCGAATGTTTTTATGGGAAGAGAAGAGACAGATCTAAATGAGGGATATGTGTCTAGAAGTATAGAGAGTGGAGATTTTGAATTTTAGAACTCTTTAGGGCATTCTGTTGATGAGGTAAGATGCTGTAAGGATTGCCTCGCCCCATAGATATTTTGGAACATGCATGGTGAACATTAGAGCCCTAGCAACCTCAAGTAAATGACGATTCTTCCTCTCCGCTACACCATTTTGTTGAGGTGTATCCGGACAAGAACTTTGATGTATGATTCCATGGGTTGCTAGGTACTCTCCAAGGATTGAATGAAAATATTCTTTTCCATTGTCGGTTCTTAGAGTTTGGATGGAAGTATGAAATTGATTTTTTATCATCGAATGAAAGGTTTGAAAAATTTTTACTGCATCAGATTTTTCTTTGAGAAGATAAACCCAACAAACTCTAGTATGGTCATCAATGAAGGTAATGAACCACCTAGTACCTGAAATATTTTTTATGCGAGATGGTCCCCATATGTCACTATGTATCAATGAGAAAGGATGAGACTCTTTGTAAGGTTTGATGGGAAACAATGCACGAGTGTGTTTAGCAAATTGACAAGCTTCACAAGAAAAGAAACTAGGATTTTTATTCATGAATAAACTTGGAAACAAACGTTTTAGATAATGGAAATTGGGATGGCCTAACCTACGGTGCCACTGCATTATTACATCATTATTGTAAAGAGATTCTCTCTCAGCAATTGAAGCTTGTGTTTCCATGCATACATCGTTCACAAAGTAGTAGAGTTCACCATCAACCCTAGCATTGCCAATCATCCTCCCCGATTCTTGCTCCTGTAATTCACAACAAGTGGCAAAGAATTTAGCGACACAATTAAGTTCCCTTGTCAGTTTACTGATTGATATCAAATTGCAAGCCAGATTTGGAACATGCAAAACTGAGTGAAGAGCAATTGTATTTGACAAACGAATGGAGCCTTGACCAGCTATGAAAGAGAAAGTACCATCAGCTATTTTAACTCTTGCGTTCCCGTGACAAGGAGAGTAAGAGTAAAATAATGATGGGTTACCTGTCATGTGGTCGGAAGCTCCTGAGTCTAGAATCCAAGGGTGTTGGGACTGATTCTGAATGTGAAAAACAGTACCTTTATGGGCAAAGGTAGAAGCTGCAGAATTGGAATCGATCCTTGCAGGTTGATTCAACAGTTTGTGCAGTTGTTCTAGTTGGGATTTGTTCAAGAAAACGCCAATTGCCTCGCTGCTACTACCTGATTCCTCTGTGGCTTTCTCAGTAGATACTTGAAGACCAGATTTCTTGTTTTCATTCGAAAACCGTGGTTTATAGTTTGCTGGTTTTCCGTGAATATCCCAATAGTTGTCTTGAGTATGTCCAATTTTGTTGCAGTGACTACAACGCGACTTCCCTCCACGTCGATTAGATGATTGTTTGGCCACCAAAGCACTAGTCTCCATAGGTCTTTCACCAGAAGTTGTAATTGGTTGATCCTTTTTTTCCACCAAGCATGACAAGGCGTCTACTAGCTTCACGTCGTACCTCTGCAAAAGCCTCGCTAATGGATGGCAACGGCCGACGTCCCAAAATTCTCCCTCTACCTCATCAAGATCTTTATTAAGACTAGCAAGGAAGTCATATAGCCTCTCCTTATCAAGATGCTTTCTCAATTTCACATTCTCCTCTAGATCTCCCCAATCGGCTTCGTAAAACATATCAAGTTCCTGCCAAAGAGTTTGCAAAGAATTTTAGTATTCAGTAACATCTAGATTACCTTGTCTCATGTCTTTGAGTTTATTTTTAATCTCAAAAACTTGAGAGGCGTTCTCGAGATCCGAATAATTCTCCTTAACAGCGTCCCAGATAGCTTTTGCAATTCGAAGAAAGAGGTATGTGCGACTGATGTGTGTTTCCATCGAGTTGATCAACCATGCCATAACAATAGAATTATTGAGTTCCCATGTAGCATAGGTAGGATCTTCAATATTTGGTCTCTTAGCCTCACCGGTGATATATCCCATCTTGCCTCTCCCTCGAATTACCAACAAAACTGATTGAGACCACTGTAAGAAATTTTTGCCTTCTAATTTGTGGCTAGTAATTTGCAGTGATGAACTGCCTCCAAAGGATTGGGAGTTTATGGTTTGCGGAGTCATTACGGACGATGTGGCTGAGGATGACTCTTTGTCGAAACTCATGACCTCCTTTCTCGAGCTCATCTTTATGCGATGTGATGGAAAAATAACAGTAGCTCTGATGCCATAAAACCGATTTGAGACAAAAAAATTATGCTGTATTTTTTATTTCTCACAGAAAAGACAAAATATAAATGGTTGACATAAAGCAAACTTCCTACAAAAAAAAGAAACTAAATAACAATCCTACTCTAGGATGGCACGCAGGCCATTTATTAAAGATTCTATCTATTAAAAAAGGGCTAAAAATTAGGGAGTTATCTTCAAAAAATCTAAGAAAGATTAACTGTCTCATAATTATCCATATTCTAAATAATCTCCCAAATATATACTCAAATCTTAGTTTTTTTAAAAGTTAAAATCACAGCCCACCAAGAATAACCCAAAATGCATAGGCCATAGCAGAACTGCAGAAGCAACCATCTACCTTTGAAAATGCCGTACTGTTATGAGAGAATTTGACCATGCATTAATTTGGTAAGTTCCTTCTTTTCATTGACATGGTCAGGGTCAGCCATTAAGAAAACAAGAGCACCAATCTCAAATTTACAAATCTTGGCACCCTAGATGAATTTCTTCTGCCAATTAAATGACAATCCAAATACTTCGAAGTACTGCCTTGGTGAAGAAACTCTCAAGTTTACAAATTTTGGTACCTAGATGATTTCTGCTACCAAAAAGTAGCAGGAAACCTACCTAGCCAATATGGAGACTTTTAGTGCCTAGATCAAAAAATGGTCATTGATTCTTTGCTTGACTAACAGGAAAGTTTTCTTCTGGCTGGCCTCTGCCACAGGAAGTTTGCAGCTTCTATCCACCGTGGATGGACCAAAAATTTCTTTTCTTTCACTGCCCAACGAGACTTCTCTGTTCCAGCGTCTGTTGAAACGACGTGTGTTACTGAAGAATCAGTTTCCACTGAGCAAGTAGCGCCCAGCTGCTCTGCCATCTTCCACAGAAAATGATTATTTGCCTGGAACTTTGTAGGAAAGACATGGCTGAAAACAATTTTGCAACCCCTGAGTACTTCATTCCGAACTGCTCGCAGCACCTGCAAAACAAAAGATGAAACTCGAGTTGAACTAAATGACTAACATCCTCCAAAATCAAAATAATATTGACTCAATAAAAAGTTTGGTGACTGAAGAAGAATCATAATGTGAAATTTTAAAATTTTTAAAATATCAACATGCATATTTTGAATCTCAATGTCAAGACAAAAAGTATACCTGCCTAACATCTCTGTCAGCAAGATTGGAATCAGGTTTCACCACCTGCAAAACAAAAGAGGAAATTCGAGTTGAACTAAATGACTAGCATCCTCCAAAATCAAAATAATATTGACTCAATAAAAAGTTTGGTGGCTGAAGAAGAATCATAATGTGAAATTTTAAAAATTTTAAAATATCAACATGCATATTTTGAATCTCAATGTCAAGACAAAAAGTATACCTGCCTAACATCTCTGTCAGCAAGATTGGAATCAGGTTTCACCACCAGCAAAACAAAAGAGGAAACTCGAGTTGAACTAAATGACTAGCATCCTCCAAAATCAAAATAATATTGACTCAATAAAAAGTTTGGTGACTGAAGAATCTAAACGTGAAATTTTAAAATTTTTAAAATATCAACATGCATATTTTGAATCTCAATGTCAAGACAAAAAGCATACCTGCCTAACATCTCTGTCAGCAAGATTGGAATCAGGTTTCACCACCTGCAAAACAAAAGAGGAAACTCGAGTTGAACTAAATGACTAGCATCCTCCAAAATCAAAATAATATTGACTCAATAAAAAGTTTGGTGACTGAAGAAGAATCTAAACGTGAAATTTTAAAATTTTTAAAATATCAACATGCATATTTTGAATCTCAATGTCATGACAAAAAGTATACCTGCCTAAAATCTCTGTCAGCAAGATTGGAATCAGGTTCCTGCAAGAAGCTTTCAATAAATAGAATCAAACAAGGCTCACAAGACAACATATAAAAAACATCTATAAGACTGATACATACATCAAAGAAAATATGATGGATTTGCCTCAGTACTTTAAGAACTGAGGCAAGTGCTCCATCAGGCTCACTTTCATCACTCTTCAACTGAGAAAAAGACTTGCAATTGAAGCCAAATTGGTGATAACTCGAAGCAAAGAAATGATATCTCTCCATCAGTATCAAATTGTCTTTATGTTTCATCCATGCCTAAAATAAGAGAAGGCAACAAATACATCAAGCTTTTAAGGGAAAAAAATGCTCAAATCTTTCGGTTTTTTTATCAAAGTTCCTCCATACATGCCACACCAGATATTTTCCTTTTGATACCTAAAACAGATATTAACTCTCAGAGGAGAATTTATCATCAACCTTTGACCCATTTTTAATTCATGTAATGTTTGTTAAAAAAAAAAAAAGAGAAAGGAGAAAATCAATAAATGAATACATTCATGAAAACTCACACATCATAATTAATTACTAACCAGAATGTGCTTCCAACTTGCGAGTAAGATATCCATGTAAAATTATTAAAAATGCACTCACATTTTCTGTATCATCAAGGATCACAACAGCACTCTCTTGCCCTAGTACCACATCAAGACCCTTTCGGTGCTACTGGGTACCATCATCTCTTGAAATCACTCTACCACTGAAGTACTCGCTTTGTGGATCAAGCAGTTTAGCCATTTCTAGTGCATAGGGTCTATCACCCATTGTATAAATGTACATCTCAAACATTGCACTTGCTTCTTTGAGAAATGTACGAACAAAGGGCCTCAATTTGGTCATCATATGCATAAAATTCAACATGAAGAGGCTGCCTTTTGAAACTTCTGTCCATAGAAGCCCAAAGAGCACAAAGAGTGAAAATCCATTAAACAAGCCACATGACATGATACATATATGTGTGTGTATATATATATATATATATATATATAAAGGAAGAAGGAAGAGGAAAATAGACAAAGTATGAGTACCAAATAGTGTCACACACAAAACTTAAAACTTAAGGATTTCTAGCAGCAAAAATCATAACAGAACCTGACCAGCATAACTTATAATAAACTGTTGGTTTCTTCTAATTCATGTTTCGTGTTAATTTCCTGAGATTGCAAGATCATTATTATCCCAATAGACTGATGTATAAGTATTTATTCTCCAGCTGCAAAGCCTCAGCTTTCTTATCATCTTTCCATGCTTAGGTTTAAGCTTGATATTACTAAAATTTTTTAGCTATAAAAATTTCAATTCAGGATGCTTAGTCCTCAGAAATACAAGCACCATAGTTAATTAATAGCACCATTGAGCCACCATTTTTATCAATTCCTTAAAAGTTAATTTATTTCTGTAAATTTGAGTTTAAGATCATACAATCACCATTATCTCCTGGCTGGAATTCATTCTCTTATCCACAAGTGTACTTCTTACACAAATATGGCACTGTCCGACAAAAAATTTATGCACCCATAAAACTTTCGCAGATAATTTAATCCCAAAATAAGTGTACATAAGTTTGGTCCACATATAAGCACTATTTTGCATTGTCTTTTCTAAAGAATTTCACCTAACTTTAGAAATTCAAATGAAAAATGATGCACCATTTACAAACAAAATATGTCAGTCAAAACATACCAACATATTTTCCATTCATATATCTAGTTGATTTATGTTTAAACTCACCAAATCAGGTTATGATGAAAAGGTTATTTGCACATAATATCTAACACATGCAAACAGTTAACATAACAAAGCAAGTGGCCTGAAAAAGAAAATGGGATCTCACAACGAAAATACAGCATTGAAATACAAACAATTACAATAACACAGCATGGAAGGCAAGAGAGGTTAAACAGTTTAACAAAACACACCTTGAAGAGAATCAGCTTGGCCTTTCAAATATTCTTCCTCTGGTGTTAGGTGCATGAGTTGAGTAGAATTAAGCAGTGTGTGATCTAAATCAAGAACTAAGTAAAGCTTCTTACGACATAACAAGTTTTTCATGTCTCTGCTGCGTAATCGATCAATTTCATCATTAGCGAGCCTTAAACCCTGCAAGTGCAATTGTTCCCCACATCTTAGTCTAGAGACAACCAAAAAGGAGCATAGCTAAATATTCCTATCCTCATTTGTATGATAGGAAATCAATGCCTGGAATTCCAAATAAAAACTTTTGTCTGACTGATCATAGCTAATGAGAAACACATCATGTCTTAACTTATAAAACTTATAAAATAAAGAAACAGAGACAGATAGAAGTGATGATTCCACAAGCCATCATTTCAAAAGTGGATACCTTATGTATATACCCAAATTCTACACCAGATTCATCATCCAACCTTTGCCCACAAAGGAAGCAAATTTGTCTAAAAGAACCCGGATGTGTACATATATCCTCCTTCAAGGATACTTCTGCATTTACAAAATGTGAAATTAGCAAAGAAAGTAAAGCATAAATGGAATTAGGCTTAAATGTAATACATCCATAAACCTTTTTCTCGTTTTCATTTGTAGCAGTAATTTCAAAGTTATATGGGATGCCACTTCATCACTGGACACAAATATTTATCCTTTGTGCAAAGAGCATGCATGGACGCATCCACGCATCATTTAGACAGTATTATACACAAGCAACTCCCATGAAGCTTAATAAATAAAGTCAATTGAGGTTTTAAAAATTAGAAAGCTTTAGATGGCAATCCATCTAAAAAAGACATCCTATTTGAGCATGCCAATAGAGCTAGATAAAAAATATAAGAATAGACAAGTTCCAGTCTATAAACTCTCATGCTGTATCTCCTAGAAGCCATTGGTAGCATGGGACTATTCTGAGCATGTCACAAGGTAGTTAATTGTGCTGAAGTTCAGGGAGCAGAATTCCAAATAAATTACAAGGGCAGCCAACCAATTAAGAACTTTACCATTCTTTTCTTCTATCAAACCCTGAGAGGTTAACCCTTGAGGTTCTTCTAGGTCTTCCAACTTCTCAATCTTGCACCTTTTGTTCCTGCAAGTTAAATTTATACCTTTACTTCAGTGAATTTTATAAACAAAAAGGAATAAATTCCAAATCATATATTCAATAAGATGCTAAGATTATCATAGTAGCTCTATCAAGATCATAACCAAATAGTCACATAATTCATTACCATAGTAGCTCTCAAATCAATCGGAACAAAATAAAAAAAAATCTTTTAATATTTCCACAAATTTATTTACGTATACTAACTGACTTCTATCTATACAAGGAGGATCCAATCAAAAACCACATCATAAATTTACAAGAACTCAACCAAGGGAAAGTATATGCTATGTGCACGCTTTGGAAAGGTCCTGGAGCTCAAATTAGCACACTTTCATGTAAGAAACGCTAATATTCACAGAAAAATTTAGTAACTCTAACAACTCAAACAAAATTAGAAGTTTAATATTCCTGGAAAACACACTTCCGACTGTCAAGGTCATCATCATTATTATCATCAACATCAGCTTCTTCATCTTCATTGTCTTGTTCCTCGGGTGATGAGCCTGAAGAAGCAACTTCCAGCTCAGCATCAATCAATGTGGCAAAGTCATCGCTGCTAGAAGAGTGCACTGAGGAATCACTCACAAAACTCATCTGAAAAATTACAGAGCCAAATAAAAACCCTTTCATTCAAATATTTACATAAAGAAGAAAAATCAAAGAAGCCAAGAATATAGTTTTCCAACGAAGGGGAGATCAATAAAATTCATACCTTGAACAATGAAAAAGAGAAAATAAACGAAAGAAAGTAATTCTTGACAAAAATAATTGAAACCATATGTCGCGACCCGAAGACCACGGCATGATCTTAATGCTCACACTTGTTCCATTTACCAATTTTACACACTAAATTTTTCTTTTTAGATTTAGGTTTGTGTTCGGCGCTGGCGTAGTCATTAAATTATTCGTTCCTATCTTATGTCGATTTAAACTTACTTTACTAGCTAAATCCATAGTTCTTAAAATAAACTGAAATTTTGGCTCTATTTAACGTTTGCAGGTTCAATGGAGTCAAGAGAGGAATAATTCTGTTCAATAGCAAGGAAAAGTCAAGTAAACGGTAATGCAGTAGAAGAAACCCAACTGAATCTCATAACTTAACTACTAAGAAATCAAGCTGATACCTGATCAAACTATAATGCAATTGAAGAAACCCCAAGAAAATTTAACCAAAAAATTTCCACAAAAAGAATAAGTTGACTATAAAAAATTAAGTTCTTCCCCACAAGATTACTAGTCAATCCACAATTCATTGAATAAAACCCCCCAAAAAAACATATAAACTATCAAAAATTAAGTTCATATCCACAAATTTACTGATAATAACACTATAAATCAAATTCCCTGAAAACCCCACAGATTTTAATCAGCAAAAAAGGAAAAAAAATCAATAGTTCAAGGTTTACCTTAGTTTTAGAATCAATCGAACTCCAAGGCCGGAGATTGTTAATATTATTAGCTCCAGCGGTATCAAGGCTAGTAGAAATAGGTCGGATCGGTTGGAAATCAAAGCTAGGAAAGATCGCTTCCTTGTTATTAATCTCGTTGTTAGCGGCGCCAAACCCAGAGCCTTAACTGTGATTATCTTCGTTCCGCGGGTGATTCATCAGATCGATGAAATCTTTGTTGGTATTTTGGGGAGGTGAAGAAGACGACGATGTTAAGTCCATTATCTATTTGTCCATGAACCGAGACGTATTTATGGATGAAGATTTATACAATTTTCTGGAAAATTTGCTGGGTGTTGTGCGAGCGAGACGACTATAACGCCGGGCGAGACTTCAAACCTCGCGCCGAGAACATCTAATCATACCCTTATTTTTGCTCTTCACACTCCATTTTGCGTGAGTAAAAAACAGTAAATTACTGAAGAAAATGGAGTAAAAAGAGTAAAATGGTGGGTATATTTAGAATTTCTCCCTCGCGCCATTCAAGTTCTCCGAGTCTTACGCAACTCAAATTGTGCAACGTTTTAAGTCTTGCATAATTTGAGTTGTTGTGCGAGATTTGTCATATTATAATTTTAAATTTTTTAAATATAAATTGATAAAAAATTATAATTGATAATTTTATTAATATTTAGGATTTTTAATATATTGATAATTTATAATTATAAATTGAAAATTTTATTAACATTTAGGGTTATTAATATTGGGGTTTTTTATATATTGATAATTTATAAAAATATAATTTTATAAAAAATAATTTATAATTATAAAAAATTATAAAATGGATAAATATAAAATATTTATAAATTATAAATTATACATAAATAATTCATTATTTGCCCAAATAATTTATAATTTGTATATATAATTTATAATTTTTATATATTTTTTATAAAAATCCATTTCATAAATAAGTCTCATGGAGCCTTCGCCACCAAACACCCAAGTTGCACCATAATTTTAATAATGTTTAAGGTTGTTAACATATAGAGTTCTTTTATATATATTGATAATTTATAATTTATAAAAATATATAATTTTAGGAAATATAATTGCATAATTAAAGATTTTATAAAGGGATATATATATAAAAAAATTTATAAAAATTATAAACAAATTATAAATTATATATAGATAATTTATAATTTTATTGCAATTTTTTTAAAAAAACCATTTTTTATTTTTATAATTATATAATTTATTTTTATAAATTATAAAATATCAATATATAAAAAAATACTAATAATTCTATAAGTTAGTAAACTTATCAATTTATAATTATAAATTATCAATATATAAAAGACCCTAAATATTAATAACCCTAAACAATTATAAAATTATAAAATGGATTTTTATAAAAAATATATATAAAAATTATAAATTATATATTTTATAAATTATTTGTGCAAATTATGAATTATGTATATATAATTTATAATTTTTAAATATTTTATATTTATCCATTTTATAATTTTTTATAATTGTAAATTATTTTTTATAAAATAATATTTTTATAAATTATAAATTATCAATATAAAAAAACCCCAATATATAATAACCCTAAATGTTAATAAATTTTTTAATTTATAATTAAAAATTATCAGTATATTAAAAATCCTAAATATTAATAAAATTATCAATTATAATTTTTTATCAATTTATATTTAAAAACAAATCTCGCACAACTCAAATTATGCAAGACTTAAATCATTGCACCAGCTGCGTTGTGCGAAAGCAAGTCTTGCACAACTTTAAATCTTGCACAATTTGAGTTGTGCAGGACTTAAGGTCTCGCAAATTTTCTAGAAAATTGCATAAAATAAAAAAAATAAAAAATAAAAAAAAGGGTGATTTGAAGAGCATTTCTGATATTCTACGTAAGTTGCAAGCAGTGGAAAGAGCATTTTTTACGAATGAATGTGGTACATTAAGCAGTGGGGTAGAAATAGCAAAAAATAGGTACATTTAGAAGTCTTCTATTTGGTTAAGACGTAAATACGGGCTTGTTTGGGGGTTTTTTTTCTTTTCTGCTTCTTAGTGATGGGCTTTTATGGGCTATCGTTTTTAGGCTTTAGGCCCATAAGGTCATTGACAAAGAAATTTTTGGGTATTGTTGGTTTGTTACCAAAATTGTATTAAATAAATTTATTTTTTATTATTGCTATGAAATAAATATCCAAAAAATTGTTGTTTATTAGTTTAACTTAGACCTATTTTAGCATTGGATTTTGAAAGTAGTATTTAATTCAAAAGATGCTCTTAGTCCAATCTCAGTGTTAACCAACAAAAAGAAAATGTGAAAATTCGATTTAAAAGATTGATTTGTAAATCTAAACATGCAAATTTTAAAGAGTTATTTTTGCAATTCAACAAAAAATTTTGTGAGTAAAATAGTTTTATTATCTCAGCATCTCTAAATTTTTATTATTTTATGTATATATATTTATTTCTTCATCACTACATTTTTTTTTCATAACAAAATCAAACACTTAAAATTCTTAAATCATATGTTTTTTACTATATTTTTCAGCACATATTCTACCAACTCAAGATTCTTCCAACCAGAACAGCAAACTAGACTTTAATACTATTTTGTGAATAGTCAAATAGTTTCATTATCGAACAAAATAGTAGTACTAAGAAAAAAAAAAGGTTAAATATTCTCGTGGTGTTAAAAGCAATTGAAAAGTATCTCCTTTAAAACTAACTTTAGTTGGCAACAATTTAAATATTTAATTATTTGACATTTAATATTTTGTTTAATTTGTTGTTATTATTTATATTTACCTGCTTATCAAGTTATCGATTCATGTGATATAATATACTAATTGGGATAAAATGCATATGTAGTCCCAAACATTTTATTTAAGTTTCATTTTGATATTTAATCTTTAAATTGTTCTATAATAGTTCCAAACCTTTTTAAAATAGTGTCAATATAATCATATCATATTTAAAAAAAAAAAATAAAGAGAGAATTACAAATTAAGGTAATGGGTTTAGAATTATTATTCGTTTCTATCGTATTAAAATGTATTTATTAAAATAATGTAAAACTTTTAAAATTTTTGTCCTTGATTTTAAAAAATTCTATTAAAACTAAGAGAAAAACAACACTTTAGTTTCTTTCTGAATAATAAAAACCTATGGTTATAAATTTGATAACAAAATATAAATTAATTCTTATTAAAACAAAAGATAAATTTTTTTTAATCAAAAAAAATTGAAACACACTCAAACAATTTGTTAACACTTAACCAAATGGAAGTAAATATTATTTAAAAAGTGCTTTCTTAAATTATTACTAATATAATTTAAAACTTTTTTAAATTTTTGTTAACCTAACACAACTAACTTATTTACAACTATGATTTCTTGAGAAAATAATTTATTAAAAATAATCTATTAAAAATCACTTATCAAATGAGCTTAATTTTCTCTCAATTTATGTTTAAGACTACAGCTAGAATTTAGAGATGTTCATCGGCTAAGTCGGGCCGAATCTAGATAAGGTATCAAGGGATTAACCGTGAGCCTAACTCTATCCCATTTTTCAAACCTAACTTTTTGTCAAAACTAGTTTTTCACACAATGTATAACCCAACCTATTAAAATACAGTTAACCTTTCTTTAAAAAATATATAATAAAATATAAGATATTAAAACACATAATAGTTAACGAGTATGATTATAACACAATAAGTATAAACAATATATTACAAAAAGACTACAAGAAACATAAAAATTTAAAATTAAAGTCTAAAAAAAATACAAACTCAAATTAAATTATAAAAAATCTAAAATCATTAAAAAATGTATTAGTATAAAAAATAGTAAAAAATTATAATTATTAGGAGAACTCAAGTCCAACCCCCTTTTTTTATCCAGTCCCAATTTCAAGTCCAAACCCTTTTAATGAGCTTAATATTTTTATCCAATCCTGCCCAAAAATTAGACTGGCCTTCGAGCTTGGACAGGCTGACGAAACCTTTAAATAGATCTAAGCTAGATATAAATATTATCAATTAAGTTCTTTATTCTAAAGTCTAAAAAGCTTTTATTTTGTTATTTTTTTGAAAAAAATAAATATCAATCACTTGAAAATCAAAATTGTTTAAGTATATTTTTTTATTGTGAAAAAAATAGATTTATTTTCAATAAGATTTAATTATTCATTTTTATCAATATTTGTAAAATTTTGAAAAATAAAATTTAATAATAAAAACAAAGAGAATAAAAAAATCAGAGAATGGATCCAAATCTATTATTCTTTATTATCATACGAAAATATATTTATTAGAAAGAAAATAAAAATTTTAAAAATATTAAGAAGAAAATTAAAATACATTTCTTCTTTAATTTTAAGTTGAATCTTTAAAATTATAAGTAAAAATACACTTTCGTTTTTTTTATAAGAAATTTTAAAAATGTTATTTTCTTTCTAATAAATAAATTTTGGTATAATAGAAATGAGTAATAATTTTGAATTTATTGCTTTAACTTGTAATTCTTTCTTATTTTTATTCAAAAATTGACGTTAGGACTATATTGACACCCTTTTAAAAGATTTAAGATTATCATAAAATAATTTAAAGGTTAGAGATCAAAATGAAACTTATATAAAAAGTTTGGGACTGCAAATGTACTTTAATCTAACATAAACGGCTAACTGTTGAATAACTTAAAAAGAAAATAAAAATATAAAATCTATTTCCTTTACTATAACTTTGATATAATTTTAATTTGTTTCTATGATCTTGTTGTTGTTAAAGAAAGTAAAGAAAACATATTTACATTTGACTCCCATTTTTTAAAAATATTCATTAATAGGCCTATGGAATTTCTTTCTTTCCAAATCAATTATTAGGCTAGGTTTCAACTTTCGACTTGCAATCTTTAACACTTACGAGTTACAATGTTTTATATTGATATTTTAATATATTTAAATAAAGTATATTTAAATAGATAAAATTTTTTATAATACAATATTCTCCCAGCCTAGCCTCTGAAAATTCGAAGATTTTCATGTGTGTAATTTTATGTGAGCCATAAACTTGATTGATTTTTACAGTTTCTTCCCCCAAATTCCCAGTCTTCAGATTTCACTCTTTTTTTTTTGGCCAGAAAAAATCGATTTCATTTATACGAAAACAAACATACAAATCCATAGTACCATACTACAACACATCGTACAACAACTATTAAACACCTAAGCAAGACGTGTGATAATTCAACCAATCATCTCTTTGCTTAACTCTTGACCATCCAAGAATTTACTTAACAGTCAACACAATGGAATTTTTTCAATTCCAATCCAGCTGGTTTATTCCTTCATTGTCCTCTTCTGTTTTCTTTTCTACTGCAAAAGTGGCTAATCATCTTCACTTCACACCATGGCAGAAGCATTCTCATTACAAATGATAAAAACATGGGAACTTGACAATTTAATTCACATTATTGTAAGTATACACAAATATGAAAAAGCTGGACAGTCAAACCAGAATTTTAAACAACTCAAGGTTAAGCCAATGGAAAAAGAGAAACCAGAAAGCAAGTGGGGGGAAATAGCCCCCAAGTTCCACACGAGTTCAATGAGAATCAAGTGATAATTCTATACATCAACGTGAATCAGTGATACCAGATTACCGGCCAAACCAACCTCTTGGTGGCTGTACTTCACTATCATTCATTAGCTTATCCAACACCACATTGAGGTCGACAGACTGGCCATTCTCTGTCAACTTTCTAACAGTTGCTCTAACAAGATCTCTGGGAAATCCCATGCTGGTCACTTTGTCAACCACATCATCAAGGGGAACCCTGTTTCCAGGTCCAGAAGAACCTGATCCACCACCAACCCCAGATGCAGTGGGCAATGCATGTGGTAACACCCTGGCTGTGGGAAGCTGTGGATAACCACTTCCAGCACCTTGCCCCATAGGAGATGATGATGGGAGTTGCTGCATTTTCATAGGAGAGCCACTGCTATATTGTGAATGTGGTCCACCATAAGCATATGGTTCAGTTGGCCCAGATTGCGGGAGATATCCAGTAGAAAACCCTGAAGCAGGCCTGCTGGATGGTGGTTCAAGCATTGGGGGTGGAGCCCCATAATACTGTTGGGAGGAAGGAGGGCCACTAGGTGGTTGAGAGGGTGGCTGGCGCAGGTTTGGTGGATAGGTCTGAGAAGGAGCATAAGGTGCTTCTTCAGGATGGTGGCCTAAGGAAGGTTGGAGGGGCTGTGGCGGTTGAGGAAACTGCGGTGGAGGGACTGATTGATATGGTTGATGAGGTGCTGCTGCAGGAGGAGGCTGTGGCTGCTGGGTAGGAGGCATTGGGAATTGCTGACTTGAAGTCTCTTGAGTTTGGCCAGGCGGTGGATAGTAAGCGTCTCGCTGAGGGACAGAAGGAACTTGGTTCTGTGGGAACTGGTTTGAATGTTGGACTGGAGGTGGAGGATTCTGCAGGGGTAGAGCTGGAGGTGGAAGATTCTGCTGGGGTAGAGCTGGAGGAGGAACAGTAGGAGGAGGAGGGGGAACAGAAGGAAGTGATTGTGGAAAAGAGGGAGCGGGAGGAAGATGTTGGTGAGATTGAAAAGGAGCAGAGGCAGCTTGCCGCACAGAATCCATATGCGTGAGGTTCTGGGTTTCTGATGGCTGGTCTCCCTTGGTCACCTGCAGCTTGGCAAGCTGTAATTGAGCTTCCATGATCCCTTGCTTTTCTTTTATATCGTGCACCCCTGTTTGCACCTGCACGTGGTTGATAAAAAATACAAATAAACACACAAGCCAGTGATCAAAATATGCAAACAAGCATAGCTAGTATTACAAACCCACAATAAATCTCGATATAGATGATTAAATCCGTCCTTTGACAATACCACATCAACAAATATTTCTTACAAGTAATCAATTATGGAGCACCAGCACAACCTTCGTGAATTATCCACCTCAGTTTTACATGAAGCTAAAACAATATTCCTCTTTGCAAGTTTGTTAAGTGTCACTATAAACAGTAAAACCCTCTCTACTCTAATGAGTAATTGTAAATCAATAGAATATCTTTGCAGTTGAATAACATAGTCCTAGGATTTAGTCAAGGTGGGTTAGAGATCGATCTTTTCTCCAGGAACTAGATATGATGCCTTCACTGTACTAATGGATAGTGTATTAGTTCTTGTAATATTACTGATACATAGACAGACACTGCCAGAGTGAGTCACACACTTTGATCAGGATTCAATTTACCAAAAGCATAGAAATACAAAATCAAGTTCTTGGATGGTGTGACAACTCTATATCCCTTAATATCATGACTTCCACTGTGGTTTACTACTTTGACTGCTATAAGTTAATGGCATCCATTCTGTTTAGTTCCTATAACTAATCAAACTTTCCCCGTATAAAGAATCATTTCAAGCATTTAGCAATGTTAGAATCAAAAGATATATTAATTGAAACAAGTAAACACATTGATCAAAGAGAATAAACCAATCTTCTTAACGAATAACGATCTGAACGACTTGATATTATCAAGTATCAACCACAGTGGCTGGACTTGAGCTCAGGTGATACACAATGTACATCTATTTCTACGTTAAATACCAAAGGCAGCCACGAGACAAAACCAAATACCAAGGAAGAAGACTGTTTTACAAAATACCTCTTTTAAAATATTTTCCAGCTGTCTTATTTTTCCATCAGTGCTTCCATGATTGTTTCCTACAGACACCTTCAAATCATCCACAGAATTCTCAAGGTGGCGAGTTCTACTCTCCAGCTGTGTCAGTCGGGCGCTAACACTTTCTAACGTGTGCATCAAATTATCAGTATGTTTCTTCATGGTTCGATCAATCTCAACCACTATTGACATGTCAATGGCATTTCGGTCCTTTTCTAGAATAACTTTTGCAGGTTCAATGGAGTCAAGAGAGGAATAATTCTGTCCAATAGCAAGGAAAAGTCAAGTAAACGGCAATGCAGTAGAAAAAACCCAACTGAATCTCATAAGTTACCTACTAAGAAATCAAGCTGATACCCATGAAATTTACTGATCAAACTATAATGCAATTGAAGAAACCCCAAGAAAATTTAACCAAAATATTTCCACAAAAATAATAAGTTGACTATAAAAAAAAGTTCATCCCCACAAAATTACTAATCGATCCACAATTCATTGAATAAAACCCCCCCAAGAAACAAATAAACGATCAAAAAATTAAGTTGATATCCACAAATTTACAGATAATAAAACCTATAAATCAAATTCCCCGAAAAACCCACAGATTTTAATCAACAAAAAAGGAAAAAAAATCAATTGTTCAACGTTTACCTTAGTTTTAGAATCAATCGAGCTCCAAGGCCGGAGATTGTTATTATTATAAGCTCCAGCGGTATCAAGGCTAGTAGAAGTGGGTCGGATCGGTTGGAAATCATAGCTAGGAAAGATCTCTTCCTTGTTATTAATCCCGTTATTAGCGGCGCCAAACCCAGAGCCTTGACTGTGATTATCTTCGTTCTGCGGGTGATTCATCAGATCGATGAAATCTTTGTTGGTATTTTGGGGAGGTGAAGAAGATGACGATGTTAAGTCCATTATCTGCTTGTCCATGAACTGAGATGTATTCATGGATGAAGATTCTCAGTTTTTTTAAGATGATGGAAAAAGAATTATGGTTTTTTCCTTTATTTTTTCTTCTGGTTGGTGTAGGGAAAGAAGAAAATGCTGCCGGTGGGGTTTTGTTTGGGAAGAGAGAAAATGGGGGTTCCAGAAAATAATTGGGAAAAAAATTGAAGTATCTTCTTCTATTTTTATTTGCTTGGGATTTCTTTGGTTAAGACGTAAATAAGGACTTGTTTGGGGTTTTTTTGTTTTCTTTTTCTTAGTGATGGGCTTTTATGGGCTACAAATTTTGAGGCTTTTGGCTCATAAGGTCATTGGCAAAGAAATTTTTGGATATTTTTTATAAATTTTATTATTGCTATGAAATAAATATCCATAAAATTGTTGTTTATTAGTCTAAATTAGACCTAATTTAGCATTGGATTTTGAAAGTAGTATTTAATTCAAAAGACGCTCTTAATCCAATCTCAGTGTTAACCAACAAAAAGAAAATTTGAAAAATCAGATTTAAAAGATTGATTTGTAAATCTAAACCTGAAAATTTTAAAGAGTTATTTTTGCAATTCAACAAGAAATTTTGTGAGTAAAATAGTTTTATTATCTCGGCATCTCTAAATTTTTATTATTTTATGTATGTATATATATATATATATATATATATATATATTTCTTCGTCACTACATTTTTTTTCATAACAAAATCAAACACTTAAAATTCTTAAATCATATTTTTTTTACTATATTTTTCAGCACATATTTTACCAACTCAAGATTCTTCCAACAGAACAGCAAACTAGACCTTAATACTATTTTGTGAATAGTCAAATAGTTTCATTATCGAACAAAATAGTAGTACTAAGAAAAAAAAAAGGTTAAATATTCTCGTGGTGTTAAAAGCAATTGAAAATTATCTCCTTTAAAAATAACTTTAGTTGGCAACAATTTAAATATTTAATTATTGGACATTTAATATTTTGTTTAATTTGTTGTTATTATTTATATTTACTTACTTATCAAGTTACCGACTCCTAAAAGGTAATATGCTAATTGTGATTGTAATTTTGAATAAAAATATACTATTTAAAAAAATGTTAAGATATCTCAAATATTGACATTTAAGAATATATTACATATTTAAATTACTTTATCAATAGTTCTATGATTTTTATTGATATTGAATTCTTAATTTTAATCATTAAAATTCAATCTCTGATAACCTCAAAAAAAAAAAAAAACTTCATTCTTTTAAATTGAGCATGTTTAGGTATGTGATGGAGGTTTGAACTTTCTTTTGTAATTTTATAAAATCTAAATTGCAGCAAACAATTAGAAAAAGTGCAAATTGAGTTTAATTGCATTTGTGATTTCAAGTTTGAGTTTCACTAAATGTGATATTGAGTTTAATTTATTATTATTATTATTTTTATTTGTATTTATTAATTTATTTGGGGAGGAATTCACTTACACAAGTTTAAAACTAACAAGTTTTACACCTTTTTTCAATCATTAGATTGGTATAAACTTGTGGTTGAGATTAAACTACTCTTCTCTTTATAAAACTAAAATATCATTGCTCTTTTTCCTATTTTATATTTTTTTTCTCTTTTTTAATTATTTGAGTTAACACCGTTTCTTTAGTTGTTTCTTCTCATCTCTATTTCCTTCCTCACGGCAAATTTTTCTTCACAAGAAAAACAGAATCTCCATCGCCTGGTTCTTCTAATCTCTTCTTCTATTTTTAATTAAACTCTCTTTTTTCCCATTCCTCTTTAAATCTAGGTTCGCTCCAGATTGCATCAATTTTTCTTTCATTCACCCTAGATACATCACTGTTTTACTTGCCGATGACGTTGGGATCTCAATAGCCGCCGGTGACGTTGGTTCTCGTGGTGGTGTTGCCCCTGTTGCCGTCACTGCTGCAGCCGTCCCCACTGTCGGTTGTTGTTGCAAAGTTCTTTCTTTTCCTTGGCTGTTATTCGTGTTCTGCTATTTCTTTTTGCTGGTTTAGGGTACCTTTATATTCTCTGGTTTCACTTGTTCCTTAAGGTTCTTCTTCTTGTTGAACCATGACAATACACTAATAAAATCTCAACATATCAAAAAAAAAAAAATAGAACCCATCTCAAACATTAGTCGAGGTTTGCTTTGGTTTTGACAATTCTTGATTTGTCTGACTTTTTTCAGGAAAGAAGGTGCACTTGGACCATTATTTGAAGTTCTATCAGTCTATCCTCTGTTTCTTCTCGTATTTTTTGAATACTTTAGGAAAGGCTGAGCTCTTATTTGTATGCTTGATTGTCTTTATAAACGATTGATTTAATTAAAGGAATGCTGGCAGGAGTAACTATTGTGTTGTAGTGAAAAATTAAGCCAATTTGTATAATTCTTGGAATGACAACTGTACTAAAATTGTAATACAAGCTTGAATTGACACACCATAGTTTGTGAAGTAATAGCATGCCTGTTCTTAAGAAGTGATAGACACACCATAATTTGTGAAGTAGTAACATGCTGTTTGTGAAGTAATAGCATGCTTGTTCTTAAGAAGTGATAGACACACCATAGTCTGTGAAGTAGTAACATGCTTGTTCTTACGAAGTGATTGAAAGTTGAAAGTTGAAACTTGAAAGTTTGATTAATTTTCTTCTACGAGGCACTTAGCTTGGTACTTAGAACACTCTTTCTTGGTTCTTTCTTTTTATATAAGTTGTCAATGCATTTTTATCTGCTGCCTACCTAGTTACATTTTTTTTTGAAGATTTGGTTTGTTTTTTTTTTTATTCGAAGCCCACATTTTCTTCAGTTTGCTAATCTGCCATGTTCCATATTATATTTTTTAAGACATGATCTAAGCCTTATGTCTTTGCTTTCTTTCTTTGAAAAGTCAATATTTGAATACTGTGTAAACACCTTTGAACTTCTTTATGGAGATTAAAAAAAATGGACAATTAATAAAACTTTACATTTTGTTCTTAGACAGTGAAATGCCGAGATTCACTTTTCTTATTTTATTTTCTTAGAATAAACAATTTTCATATTTTTTTAGGATTGTTTATTATAGTTTAGAATACACAGGGGCCTTGCAAAATTAATTCCATGCTTTAAACATATTATAGTTTATAACTGCTATCCTATGAATCTTTCAATGGTAAATTTCTTTTTTTTTTTTGTAAATTAGTGATAATTGATATGCATGAGCTTAAATTTTTACTCATTTAAAAAAATTTTGTATTTGATTTCAATTTGAAATCTAAAAGATTGCTTTTTGACTTATGCTCCAGGATTTTCTTTTAAATATACAATGGAGAGTTCATCATTGAAGGATAACCAACATATTGGTGCTATTCAAAATATAGAGGTGAGTGACCAAAGTGCACTAGTTAATGAATGCAGTAGTTTACAAACTAATTCATAGAACATAGTAGTGTTTGCCAATGGTGTCAAGGAATCCAAGCCATTTATTGGAATGCAATTTGACTCTTTGGATGAGGCCGAAAGCTTTTATAAAATCTTTGCTAAGGAGTAAGGTTTTGGTATTTGCATTCGATCAAGTAAAACAGGCTCTCGGACTGATGAAATAGTAAGCTGTATTTATGTTTGTTGTAATGAAGGTCGGTATAAAGAAAAAGCTATAGAGAATACTGACACTCAAAATGATTTCAAGAAAGCTAAAAAGAGGTGTTCGACTTTAAGAACTGGTTGTGGAGCATTGCTTAAGGTTGCAAGGGTAAAGAATAGTCAAAAGTGGACTGTAAAATCATTTTCAAATGAACATAATCATGATATGATTAGTCCTAAGAGTGTGTCTTATCTAAGATGCCATAGAAAGATGACTTTTGCAGCTAAGAGCCTTGTTGAAAAATTTAATGAAGAAGGGATTCCTACAGGAAAAGTAGCTGCATTGTTTGGTAATGTTGACCAGCAATTTTCAGATAGAGACTGTTGGAATCATCTTAGAGATTTAAGGAGGAAAAACTTAAATGTTGGAGATGCCCAAGATGTCCTATGTTATTTTCGAAGAAAGCAAGCTGAGAATCCTAATTTTTTTATGCAATTCAGTTTGATGGTGATGCTCGTATGGTAAATTTATTTTGGGTTGATGCTTGATCTCGATTGGCTTATGAACATTTTGGTGATGCCATTACATTTGACACCACATATAAAACTATTAAGTATAGTATGCCATTTGCTCCTTTTGTAGGATTAAATCACCATTGTCAATCAGTTTTATTTGGTTGTGCTTTGTTGCAAGATGAATCCGAGCAAAGTTTCATTTGGTTATTTGAAACTTGGCTTGAGATGATGCATAGAAAAGCACCGGTATCAATAATTACTTATCAAGATTTAGCTATAAGGATTGCTGTGATGAAAGTGTTTCCTGAAACTCGCCACCGTCTATGCCTTTGGCATATAAAGAAGAAATTTCCAGAGAAGCTTTCCCATATATATCATAAAACTCTACTTTCAAACGTGAACTAAAGAGATGCATTTGTGAATCATCTTCTGTGGAAGAGTTTGAGAAAGAGTGGCATGAATTGATTGTTAAAAACAATTTGGAGCAAAATGAATGGCTTCAAGGGTTGTATGAGATTCGTAATTCATGGATTCCTATGTATAATCAGAATACTTTCTTTGCAGGAATGAACACTACCCAAAGGAGTGAAAGCATAAATTCTTTCTTTGATTCTTTTGTAGATCCTACTACATTGCAAGAGTTTGTAGTGAAATATGAGAAAGCAGTTGACAGTCGTTACGACAAAGAAAGGAAAGAAGATTTTGAATCAAGGCACAAGTCTCGGATTTTGAAAATTGGTTCTAAAATGGAGCATCATGCAGCATTGGTCTATACAAAGAATGTTTTTAATATTTTCCAAGATGAGCTTGTCAAGAGTAATCAATTCATAAAGCAAAAGGTAACAAAAACTGGCTGTTGCTACAAATATAAGGTTTCCAGTTGTTTTGATTCTCATGACAGCTTTCTTGTTCATCTTGATTTGAGTTCTAAAGTTGGTACATGTGACTGTAATTTTTTTGAATTTAAAGGCATCTTGTGTAGACATATGTTGGCAATTTTTCACTTTAAAAATGTTGTTGAGATTCCAAATCATTACATTTTGAAACGCTGGACAAAGAAAGCAAATAAAGGTTATGGAATTTGTGAAATTGTGCAGAGTCTTCAAGTTGATCATGAGAAGTTAGCTGCTTTAAGATCTTTACATGTTTGTCGACTTATAAATCCACTATCTTTTTTTGTTGAAAATTTTGAAGAGATGTATAAAGTCATTGTGAGAGATTTAGACCAAATACTCCAAAAGGTTTCCATGATGGAAGACCAAGTGCTTGCTATTACAGGGAAAGACAATGATTCAAGCTAACAGTTGATGAGTGAAGTGAATCAAGAGGTAACAAAAAATCAGCCAAATCAGATTCCTTTGTCAATAAATATTGGTGACCCACACCCACATATTTCGCAAACTAAAGGTCGAAAAAAAGGTGGTCATGATTCTCAGAATGGAAGATTCAAAAGCAATCTTGAGATAGCCTTGACTCGTACAACTGTGAAAAGACGATCGTGTCAAATTTGTGGAGGGTATGATCATAGTAAGCGCGGTTGTAAAGAAATAGAAAAGTCTACAAATAGCACAACCTCTGCTATTGTAGACTGAAAGGTATAACTCTTAATGCTGTTAGTTTATTTACAATTATTTTTATATTATAATATGCATATTCAATTAATTTTGTTGAATTCTTTATTAGGTTTTGCTTTTGCTTGCAAAAGCGTAGTACATGGAGACGTAAATGAAGAAAATGCTTTTCAAAGGAATATGTTATAGTGTACAAGTTTTTAATTTAGAATTCTTTCACCATTTCTTAGGAATTACTTAAGTATCATTGTTCTTATGGGTTATTAGTAAAACAGCAACTTAAGTTGCAAGTATTGTTTTAAATATGAACAATTTTTGTTCTTTTTTAGACACATAGCTTTTTCTTTTGATTTTATTAGTAGTAGTAATAAGTCACTTTTGAAATACTTCAGTATTATGTATGCCCCAATAATATAGATAAATCTCATTTTATCTCTTGCTTCTAGTATTTGATTTTTTTTACCTTTTAATGCTTTTAGTATTATCTATGTTTTAGTGTATAGATAAATGCATAAAGAAAAGACATAAAGGAAATAAATAATTTATTCCATAATAACTTAAATTACAGCCAATATATTATATAAATTATACAACTATAACAGTGCTTTTGCTTTAGCCTAAAATTTTCTATGCCAGAGTTCTTGGCTCTTGAGTGTTATGTACACAACAAGTGTTTTGAAAATGATAGTAGATGGTTCAAAACAATTGCAACTCCATTTTCCAACTCCAACAATAGTTGTAACCCCTGCATAGCTCCATTTCTTACTCTAACAATGGTCCTAACCCATATATAAAGATAAAACATGCCAGCAAATGAAAGAATGACAGGTTGTTAGCAAATGAAAGAATGATAGGTTGTATGGAGAATATTCAATTGAATGTCAGAAAAAGAATAGGATGAGGTAGAAGAAAATAAAATAAGAAAAGTGAATCTTGGCATTTCACTGTCTAAGAACAAAATGTAAAGTTTTAATTTAAAACTTGCACTTACTTCATATTTGGTAGCATGATGAAAAGCAACTTTCAATGTTTTGAGTTCTTGGAGTTCGGGCAAATGTATATCCAATACTTCATAATATAGAACATCAGAAGTCTACCAAAAAAGAAATATGCCTTTTTTCAGCAATAATCAAAATTATTATAATTGATTGAAAAACATGAAAGCAACAATGACTAGTATTGAATAGAACCACAATTAGATAGCCAGTAAAATCTGATCGTAGTGAACCAGCACGTTAGACAAATGTTTGCTGGAAATAACAATTATGGGATGTAAGCCTAATTTTGGAAGGATCATCCAAGCCAAGATGGTGAGCCACCCTTTCAACAACATCATCATAATTGTGAAGCTTTGACCTACACAAATGATACCAAGAGCATGAAAACCAAAAAGCAGATATTCAATCAAATGTATCCACTAAAAAGTATTTAGTGATAGAACAAACTTACAACTCAAGAGAAAATTCATCCTCCTTTGGTTTTTCTAACGATCGAAACCGAACAAACTACATATCATCAATTTAAATAAAAACTTAATTTTGAGAATAAAAAACCCAATTACACTAATTTTTAAAGCATGTACAATATAATGGGGTTTAAACTTAAACCAAAAATCTCCAAAAAGCTTTGGTAACTAGATTCCTTTATTTCTAGATTTGGAATAGATATTACAGATGCTAATCCCATGAAAGTAGGTCATTCACACAAATATCACCTTAAAATCTTCCCATACTAAAATTCTAAAAATGTGAGAAAAAATTATACAGGATTAGAAATATCTCACAAAGAGATAAAAACAACAACTAGATTCCTCTATTTCTAGATTTAAAATAGATATCACAGATGCTAATCCCATAAAAGTAGGTCATTTAATCATATAGCACCTTAAAATCTTCCCACTCTCTAAAATTTTGATGATGTGAGAGAAAAATTATAAAGGATTAAGAAAAATCTCACGAAGAGATAAAACCCACAACTCAGTTTTTTTTCCTAAGAAAGCATAAACTATGGCTAAACATTTTGAATGCAAGAAAAAATATGCCATCAACAACATGAAGAAATCTCAGTCCATATCAAAATTCAAAAACATAAAAAGTTGCAGCATGCAGGAAAAGAAAAATTAGAACCTATTCAAGTTATCAAATTTCATGCAGCACAGCTCAAGAATTAACACTGCTAGTAAGAAGACTCTTTCTATACCTGACGATTATGCACATACTCCAGAAATGAAGGAACGATAATGACATTGTTTGCTTCCACCTTGAAATGATTTTTGAAAGGATATAACATCTCCATCTTTAAGCTATAAATAGAACATCTGTGCACAGAGAACAAAAAAATTGGAAAATAGAGAATTAAATTATGTAAGGATTGCTAAAAATTAAATAAAATTAGGAGAAACTGAAAAAATTATTCAACCATTGATTCATCATATAATTGACTAAAGGAACAATAGTGATATATAGCATGGAATTAATTTTGCAAGGCCCTTGTGTATTCTAAACTATAATAAACAATCCTAAAAAAATTAATCAAAAGAGTGTTCCAAGTACCAAGCTAAGTGCCTCGTAGAAGAAAATTAATCAAACTTTCAAGTTTCAAGTTTCAACTTTCAATCACTTCTTAAGAACAAGCATGTTACTACTTCACAGACTATGGTGTGTCTATCACTTCTTAAGAACAAACATGCTATTACTTCACAAACTATGGTTTGTTAATTTGAGCTTGTATTACAATTTTCGTACAGTTGTCATTCCAAGAATTATACAAATTGGCTTAATTTTTCACTACAACCAATAGTTAGTCCTGCCAGCATTCCTTTAATTAAATCAATCGTTTATAAAGACAATCAAGCATACAAATAAGAGCTCAGCCTTTCCTAAAGTATTAAAAAAATATGAGAAGAAAAAGAGGATAGACTGATAGAACTTCAAATAACGGTCCAAGTGCACCTTATTTCTTGAAAAAAGTCAGACAAATCAAGAATTGTCAAAACAAAGCAAACCTCGACTAATGTTTGAGATGGGTTCTAATTTTTTTTTGATATGCTGAGATTTTATTAGTGTATTGTCATGGTTCAACAAGAAGAAGAACCTTAAGGAACAAGTGAAACCAGAGAATATAAAGGTACCCTAAACCAACAAAAAGAAATAGCAAAACACGAATAACAACTAAGGAAAAGAAAGAACTTTGCAGACAACTATCGACAGCGGCTGCAGCAGCACCGACGTGAGAAAGGAAGCAGTGACGGCAACAGGGGCAGCACCACCACGTGAACCAATGTCACCGACGGCTATTGAGATCCCAACGTCACCGGCAAGTAAAACAGTTAGACCTGACGATTCGTGTCAAAAATTCGTCTTCATGTCATGTAAAACCGTGTTCGTGTCGTGTATTCGTGTCAAAAATTCGTGTCGACACGAAAAACTCAAAATGTTATTTTTAGCTTTTACCACATTCATATATTAATTTTACTTAATTTTAACCCCGTGTCATCTCGTGTTACCTCGTGTCATTTATTCGTGTCGTATTCGTGTCGTGTATTCGTGTCGTGTCTAAAATTATCAGGTCTAAAAATAGTGTTATATTTGGGGCGAATGAAAGAAAAATTGATGCAATCTGGAGCGAACCTAGATTTAAAGAGGAATGGGGAAAAAAGAGTTTAATTAAAAATAGAAGAAGAGATTAAAAGAACCAGGTGATGGAGATTCTGTTTTTCTTGTGAAGAAAAATTTGCCATGAGGGAGAAAACAGAGATATGAGAAGAAACGACTAAAGAAACGATGTTAACTCAAATAATTAAAAAAGAAAAAAAATATAAAATAGGAAAAAGAGCAATAGTATCTTTACATTTAATTAGTTTTATAAAGAGAATAGTGATTTAATCTCAACCACAAGTTTATACAAATTTAATGGTTAAAAAAGTGTAAAATTAATTAGTTTTATACTGATGTAAGTGAATTTTTTTTCAATTTATTTAATATAATATGCTGATTGTAGTTAATGTAATGTTAAAAAAACAAACAAGCAAAATGAATTGGATGAACTTTATAAGAATTAATAGGCTTTTTTCATGGTCCATTTTTATTCCAAGTAGAATTTGTAGCCAAAACCCAATTGACTGTTTCACTAGGAAAGCTTCCTTGGGCCTTATTAAAAGCTACTTCTTTTATGAGAAGCTAATCACTCTTTTCAATGAAACTTGTAGTTAGATTTGACAATCATATGAAACTTCCTCACTGGATTAATTGTAAACATAATACATAATTTTGGATGTAATACAATAGTACAATATACAAATGACACGAAAAAAAATACAAAAACAATGCAAATCAAAATTTAATAAAAATAGTATATAAATAGATAAAAAATACAAAAAAATTCATATTTGATTTGACATAAATTTTTTATATTTTACATTATACAAACATGATCGGGCATAATTATTATATCTAATTCTACCTAACTTGATGACAAACTTGTATGCAGCTGATCAGTCTAGCAAAATGTTTTGTTTTAGTTTCATCTTTACTTGATTGGTAGCATTGTGGCTATCCGAAAATTGCCTAGATCTAGAGTTAAAAGTACCCAAAAACTTTATGCCAAAAACGATTTAACATCGTCGAAATTGAATCCAATCCCTAGCCATAACTCCGAGGCCCTCATCAATATCCTTAGATTTTTACCCTAAAAATTAAAACCCAAAAAATCTTTAATCCAAAAAACTACCATTGAAGTTTGAATTGAGCTGGGTTGAATGTTATCTAGAAGAATTGGGGATAAATTTTTGGACTGAGTGTTTTCTCTGAGTTCAGAGTGAATTCTACATGAGATTTTGATTCCTCGAATCTTGATTTCCTTTCGAAAAATTTGATATTTTTTTTTACATTCTCTGTTTTTTATTTTAATGGATAAAATAAAAAATAAATGAATAAAAAAGAATTTTTTAGATCTAAATTCCTTTTATGTCCCTAAATACTTGTCAATAGTATGTAAAAATAATAAATATAACATAAACTGCTAACTTTTAATAACTTAAAAAGAAAATAAAAATATAAAATCTATTTTCTTTACTATAATTTTAATTTGTTACAATGATCTTGTTGTGGTTGAAGAAAGTAAAGAGAACAAATTTACAATGAAGAGTTATATTTGAATTATAATTAAATTTAGTTTTTACAATTGTATTATACCTCATCATAGATTATTCTGTTGGATTAACTCCATTAATGTAGACTAGTTAAGTGTAATTAACATTATATAATATTTAATTAGTGGTATATTTTGTATAAAGTGTAACCATAAATATACATAATATATCTATATTATACATGTATTAATCCATAATGGGATGGACGTAATACATGATGCAATATATGGGAGGTCCTTACTCTTGGCACCAATATAAAAATGGTGGCTCATTAACCATTTTTTTGCTATGGAGGTTGAGAGTGCACAAGAGTAGCTCTCTCTCCCATTTTTTTTTCTTATTCTCCCTCTCACCATCTTCTTCTTCTATGGCAGCACCACCAGCACCGGCGGACCTCCGGCGTAGCACCGGCGACATCTCCTCCCTCTAGTAGTGGCGGCAATGGTGGTGATTATGGTGGGTCATGGCTTACCCACTTAAGGTTAGTTTTATTATTTTGTTATTGTGTTAATGACTCGGTGATTTTTAATTAATTCCAACAATTGGTATCAGAGTCACTTACCCAAAGAGTCATTAACTATTCTTGTTTAAGGGAGAGAAGCCATTAAAAGCTAATTTTAAAGCTTTTAATTTTCGGATGGCTTAAACCCATTTCTGTTTTTGGCGTTTTCAAAGCAAAATTTGAATAGATTCATATTGTATGATATTTAAGGATGAAAAACTCATTTATTCTGGACTGAAAATGGTTGAAATGGAGGGAGAAATGAACACGTCGGGTCAAAAGACTCGAATTTCTGCAAAAACTCGAAATGGGTGAAGGAGCCGACAAGCCAGTGAGGCACGCAATGCATGCCCCTTTTTGCTGTGCGGGCGTGTGTAAAGCATGCGCCTGCCAATGAAATAAAAAAAATTCTTTTTTTTTTTCAGCCAAATTTTGGGTCAACTGTTGGGTCCTTTCCTTTTGTATTTTGAGCCATACGTTGGGCTTAGTTTTGGGTGGTTTTTTGGGCTGTTTTTGGTTCAATTTTGGACCTTTGGTTGTTTAAATTTTTTTTTGGGTCATCAATTATAGAAATAAAAAGGCCATTGTTATTAAATTATATTTTGAGCTTTTAATTTTAGAAATTAAAATGCCATTTGTTTATTTTAATTATGCCTTAATATTTAATTTGTTTAGGCCAAATTAATTTTGTTGTATTATGGGCATTATTGATTTATTTTTATTAATTAGCCATTTAGTATTAAATTAATTTTGGGCAATTAAAATTAGTTAATTTTAGGGTCATTTTGCCTAATTAATTTAGGGGCCATATTGAATAATTAATTTTATTTGGCTATTAAATTTGGATTAATTATTGGTTATTTTGCATAGTTAATTAAAAGGCCATTTTAGATTATGATTTTAAGGGGCCATTTTGATTAATTAATTATTTGCCATTTAGTTAATTAATCCTTAGTCCATTTTTTGTTACAATGAAATTTATTTAATAGCCATAATTAATTGTGAAGCCCAAGATTAAAGAGGTATGAGTGAATTTTGGAGGAATTAATTTTGGGGTAAATTTTGGAAATTCAATTACCCATTTAATTCATAATTCACTTAATTTTGTAATATATATACCTATGCCCATAAAATATTGATAATTGGCCTAATTAAATAAGTTTAAATAAATTATTGGGGTATTTTGTTGAGCCATTTTGAATTATGGTTTACCATTTCGTTAATAATTTATTTAAACAAATAAACTCTCTTAAAATAACATTGACTTATAATGTGAAATTAATTTAATTAATATTATACCCAAAATTACTACATATGCTTTAAAAACTGCATATTTTGGGTGTAATTAATTTTGGTCAATAAATTTCGTGAATATTCTTAAAATTATAAAATCATTAATTGGATTGACTAGTACTTGCCTGTCGCAAGAATAGTCATGAAGATTTTTTGACGATTTATTTTGATAATTTTAAGGATATAATAATAATAAGGTAATGCATAGTGATAGTTGCAATTGTATAATTTACTAAGATCTCTAGAAGTGGCTAGTCTCTCCCTGTCGGATTGTTAGTTACATTTAGAGATGCTTGGGACTGAGAGGATTTTGGTTGGGATATGACACGATCTTTCTACCCTGTCGGTGGGCGATCATTCAGGTTATATTCAACTAGTTTTGTCTTATCCTCTGTAGTGTATTGTGGAATAAAATTGATATTTATTGAGTTATTCCACTAGCCTCCATATTGTGCAACATCACATATTGAATCTCTAGCAGGATCAAATTAGATAGATGATATGAATCGATATATACGATTAGGGACATATTAAACTAAGAAGTAGTCCCGAGAATCGATCAATCTTCTATACCTAATAGTATGAGCTTGTTGAGGACAAAATATTTGGAATTTCGGGAACATTCAAGTGAAAATCCTCTGATTATATAGGGCATGCCATTAATGAGTATATTAGAGAAAGTGTTCCAATTGGTGATAACTAAGAAGTATATATGGATGCTATTAGGAAACAGTTTGCATAAGATCGATAAAGGTTGCAATAGGAGTTTGATTCCATATGTGGCAGATTCAGTGCGACTTCCTTCTGGGGTGAAGAGTGGGAGATCTTCTAGGTTCGCAGATTTCATTTAGCATACCTTAATGGACAGAAGAAAGTGTGGCATTTTAATATCAAAATTGATATTGTTATCTAAGACTCAAAGATCTTTCCAGTTAATAGATCTTATTTGGTTATAATGATGACATATGCCAATATTACTGGCAAAAGTAATAATATTAAAAGGTCTCAATAAAATGTCACTTTTAGAAGAAGAAATTTGCCAAGTCTACTTCCCATTTTGATTTTACCAACATTTTTTAAATATCAACGTGTGCCACTTCTGTGATAATCTTGGGTACAAGAGGGTAGATTACAAGAGTCCTCTAGATTGGGATGTGTAAAAGGCATTCCGTTAGCCTTTATTTTGACTCCAATCTAGGAAGTATACCCTTTAACTATTGGTGTTTGGATACTGGTGCTATTATTGTAAAAACTACAAACTTTGTACCATATTCGTGAATAAATAAGAGACATAGAATAAGTTAAGTACTATGATGCACCTTGTAATTTTCATTATTTCAAGTAATAAGAATGAAGTTACAAGTATAGTAGCAATAAAGGATTAATCCCTTGAGATAAATTAGAAAATCTAATAATGAGTTCAAGAGATGTATGAGAGCGAAGAGATACATGTATTCCACAGTATATAAGTATATTTGTTTTAATGAAACAAGGACACAAGTATACTAAAGGAGATATAGTATACTTGGAAAATTAAAATAGTTAAAATAAAATAAAAAGGAATACATATATATACATATATACATATTGAGTATTAAATGTGTGTATATATATATATAGATATATATATATATATATATATAAAAATTTTAGAAGGAAGGAGGAATATATATAAATATATATATGTACACTTACCTACATTAAAAATGCATTAGACATAAAAATGTGAAAATATGTATATGTATATATATGTGTATGTAGATATTATATATATTAATATTTAAGATATAGGTACAAATACATATTACATGTAAGTGATATAACAAAATAAAATAAAGAATTATACATACCTCCACTTAAAATATATTAGACATAAAATATATTTATACATATGTAGATAGTATAAATATATATATATGTAATACTTAAAATAGATATACACATACTTATTTCATATATATATAGAAATTACAACAAAACAAATAAAAATATATAACTACATGTATATTAGTTACATATCATACAATGAATTTTGGAGAAAAAGGAGTTCACTCGTGCGGCCACGTTTATCGCTCCTGCTTCAAACGCGTTTCTCCAATCATTTCATGCCACGTTGTTTGTGGCTTGTTGCTTTCTCTCCATCCTGCCCGTTCATTACTTAGTGTCTTCTTTTTTGGTCTATCACTTTTTCTCCTTTGAAAAACGTGAGTTACTATATATATATATATATATATATCTTAAAAACCAGATATGAAACGCCACAATTAATTGTTGAGCCAGCAAATTTGATTTTTAAAGCAACAATTAATTGTAAAGACAGCAAATTTGACTTTTAAAGCAACAATATTGATGCAACAAAAAGGAGAAAAATCTTTTCCAGCAAAAAAAAAAGTTAAAACAAGAAAAAAGCAGATGGATGACATGAAATACGTAGAAATAGAAGTGATATATTTACATAAAAAAAATTACATAAAAAAAAAAGTGATATATAGATAAAATATTTTTTGCTTTACCAACCATTCAACTGAAATGGTGTTTAACGATATTATTATTTTTTTCAATTAAACTCTTCTCATCTTTTTTTTTTGTGTCATATCCGTTTTAATTTTTCCATTTGTGTGGGACCTCTTATTTAAAAGATATTTTACTTTTTCTCTATTTTCCTCACTTTTTTTTCCTACCGTCTTATCTTTTGTTATCGCCATTTTTTACTTTTGTGATGTAATGATTTTGGCTTGACTTCTGAGCACTATGCTATTGTCCGTTTGCTTCTTCTCTTTGCTTTGTTCCTTCTCCCTTGCTCGATTTTGCTTTTTTCGTGCGAGTTTTTTCCGCTCTCCCTTCGCTGCTTCGTAGCTTACTCTCTCTTTTTTCCTTCTCAGGGTTCCGTGCTAGCAGGTAGATGCTTGCTTTTTATTGGGTTAAATTGCTTTTTTGTCAAAATTTTATCACTTGCTCTTCCCACTCTCCTTGTGATCGATTTGCTTAGCTTTTTTCTCTTGTTTTTTTGCTTGCGCATTATTTCTGACCAGGGTTTGCTGTTGCTTTTTATTGGTCATTTGTTCTTGTCTTTGTGCGCTCTTCGGATCTTCCTTACGCCTCTCATAGGTACATTCTCTTGCTCCTCTGTACTTCGTTGGTAACCTATTTAATATTATGGTCACCTTTAATTCACTTGTCTTGTTCTTTAATCTCCAAGGAAAAACTGTGTTTTCCTTTTTGCCATTCATTTTTGTTCTCTTTTTTGGATGCTTTGTCTACATGTGAGTTGGCCCATGCTCACCTTTTTCTCGCGTTTTGTCTTCTTTTGGTTGGTTTGTTTTATGCTGATCATGTGAAAAGTCTTTAATCGAACTTGGCAATACATTAGCAATGCATATATAATTAGTGGATGATTGTAATATTATTGATTCATAACATTTAAAATAAAGAATCTATTTCATTGGTTTATAATTTTAAATTAAATATTTTTATGATATTTTCTAATTAATTTAGTAAATGATATAATTCAATCACAATATATGAAATTTATGTACTAATAATGCATCAAAATAAATTTTTTATTAATATATGAAATGCCTTTATTTATCTCATTCAGTATAATTTAATTTATTTGTGTGATTTATTTAAAAAATCAATAAATTTAATTCAAACTTTGTCCTATTAAAACAACAAAAAGTTTAAATTTTATTATTTTATTTAAATAACTCTTTATACTTATATTGCATTTAAAAGATTTATTAACATTTGATTTATATGAAATAAAGATATAACTTTAAATTTATATTCAAATAAACTTTTATATTTTAATCTATATTAATTAAATGTTTAACCTGAATAAATTTTTTTTATTTGAAATAAAGCTTAATTTGAATACAAGTCAAAAGATTTAGATTTATTTGGATACAATAAACATGCACAAATTTATTTAAATAGTGAAGTATTTGCTTTTTGACTTCTATTTTTTGGCGGATAGGCATTACACGTTGACAGGACACAGCAAATCTTAACTATCTTGCTTTCTATTTTCTTTAACTATTTTCCTCTTTTCTTCATTCTTCTTCTTTGTTAGTTATGACACAAAGTCATGGAAGAAACATACATAAGGGAAATGATAAAACCATTTTATATATCATAAAATATAAAATTTTTTTATTTCATAAGCTTTTTTATCATTATATAAATTTATTATTTTTTTCAATATATATGTGAAAATTTTCAATTTGTTAATGAAAATTTTAAAGTTTTACCTATTGTAATTAAAGATAATTTTAAAAAAATTTATATTCAATATAATTTCATCGATGTTTTTTTTAAAAAAATAATGTATGTAGACTTACTAACTTTTTCAAGTGTGCTTAATAACATTGGTCATAAAAACAAAGGACAATTTATGGAAAGAGTGAAACAGTTTATTGATGAAACTAACAAATCTTGTTCTCGCAAGATCGGCAAAAGAGTGATTACCACTTTATTGATAAAATTAGCTCTAAACCGTATATTTTAAATCTTAAAATTTTTGCTTATCGTTTTAATTTTTCCTTCATTACTGAAATTAATTATCGGTTTTTTCGCAAATTTATGTAATAAACATGGAAATTGGATGTTGTTCAACTTTTCGTTTCCTATAAGCACATACCAACACAGAAAAAGAAAGTAATTTTTTTTCTAAGATAACAATTTTCCATGCCCTTTTGGTAGAGAAAAGTCAGTCTATTTTCAGTTCTGAGTTTCCTTTTTTGTTATCTTTTCTTTGTTTATCTCTTTTTCCCATCTCACATTTGTCTCTTCTTCATATGTATGGCCATCTTTTTCCTTTTGCTTTATGTGTGTAATGATAGAATTCTCATTTTTTCCCCAGGATTGTTCTTTGGTTGATGTCCCTATGTTTTAAATCTTAAAATTTATTTTGCTTATCATTTTAATTTTTTGTTGACTACTGAAATTAATTATCTCTTTTTCACAAATTTATATCATAAACATGGAAATTGGATGTTGTTCAACTTTTCATTTCCTACGACGACATACCAACACATAGAAAAAGAAAGTAATTTTTTTTTCTAAGATAACAATTTCCCATGCCCTTTTGGTAAAGAAAAGTCAGTCTATTTTCAATTCTGAGTTTCCTTTTTTGTTTTCTTTTCTTTGTTTTTCTCTTTTTCACATCTCACATTTGTCTCTTCTTCATATGTATGCCCATCTTTTTCCTTTTGCTTTATGTGCATAATGATACAATTGCCATTTTTTCCCTACGATTCTTCTTTGGCGGATGTGTTTCTTTTTTTTGTTCTACTTCTAACTGTTTCTATGCGGGCATAACTTATTTGCTGTGTGTTCTTAATTCCAGGTTTGTTCGTGTTGTCTGGTTGGAGCATTTCTCTCGCAATCTTTTTCGTTGGGTTTAGAGCTAATTGGTTAGTTTTTTTTTCACTTTTCTTTCATTTCCTGATCTTCTTGGTGTGCTTTGTTTGCTAACATATTTGCCTTAGTTTCTTGTGCGCCTCTCACATTTGGCTTGTCGCGTAGTTTTTACCTTCCTCTATGTCCTTCTGCTCTTTCAAATTTGCTTTTGCATTTCTCGCTTTTTGTATATCTCTTCTGTTGTTTTTTTTTATCATATGTGTGCTTCCAGCTTTCTTTCTTTGTTATTGATTCTATTTACTCTTTTTTCTTCGACTTGGTTGTGCCTATTTTGTTTTGTTTGCTTTTGCTTCATTTTCTCTGTTATTTTTTCCCCTTGGTTAATCATGTCAACTGACTTATTTTGAAAGAGTAGGAATCCTTTGTGCTTGATGTGTTCTCTTGGTCTTCAATTTCCTTTTATGTTTAACTTTGTTTGTCAAGTTTTTCGCGATGGGTGATAGACATTCAAATGAAGTAAATAGATTAAAGCACAGCCAAGAATTTAGAAGTGCAACTGTTAGGCAAAAGAAGATTCAAAATTGTGTTGGAAATAAATCTTCCCCTAAGCAACACATATCTAACCTTCCTGGCATTAGCCATAATGTTCAAGTCAATTCATGCAATGTGCCTGGACAAATTAGCTCGTCATCCCTCCTTGATGACTTTCTCATCATTTGGATAATATACAACTACCTGCTGATTTGAATGAAGCTACTATAGCTAATTTATATCAAGCTACCTCTTCTCGTTTGGTTGCTCAATGTCATGATGCACTGAATCATAAAGCTTCACAAGCTGCTGATGGCCAGCTTGCATCCTGCCCTCCTGCTCTACCTGTTAGCCTTCTTAGAGGTAATTTTGTTCCCCATTAGGTTGCTATATTATTTCTTTTTACTCTACTTTGTGCAACATGATTGATGTTCTTTTTCGTCTCGCAATTTTTGCTTCTTACCTTGCTTTATTTGCTTAATTAAGAAAAAACTATTTATTTTAGTCATGTTTTATTCACGTGTTTGTTTTTAATTTTTTCTTCTTTTTTTAACTTATATTTTTGTGTAAATCAGGTGAAAGAACAAGCCATCTTAATAGAATAAAACAGAAGCAACAACTTAGCAATAAAAGAATCAAACGTTCAAAGTATCTGAGTGAACTTGATGTTTTGTTATTACCTGTCTCTTCCTTGTCATGCAATCAAATGCAAATACAGTCCTTAAATGTGATGGGTGATGTCCTGCCTAATAGAGACAAGGTTCCTCTTATGCCTGACTTGAATCATTCTTCGCAAACTGTTTCTCTTGCTATCAAAGATCCTTCTATGGAGTGTGACCATTCGTCTATGCTTGGTACTTATTCTACCCCTTCTTTGTCTTCTATTCATGTTTACTATTTGACTTTTGCGTTTGATATTGTGCAATGAGTGATCAAAACTAGATATTTTGTTTCTTTTGATTCATTTTCCCCTATTTTGTTTGTTTATATTTTACCAACTTTGGGCTACCTCCTTTTGCTTGATTTCATGTTTTGCAGCTGGTGTTGAGCTTCATCAGCCAGGTTCCTCGCACTTGGACGGTGAGAAAGATTTTTTGCTCTGTGTTTCTTTTTTTTCTTCTTGTCTTCATTGTTTGCCATCTTTGAATCTTTTCAGTCAGACTGTTTTTCATATGATCATATTGTTTGCAATAAATTATTAACTTTTTTCCCTTTCTACAACTTTTGCATGAGAAAGCCCTTTGTTTCCCTTGGCCTTTGTGTTTGATGGTTTTCTAGCTATGTCAATTACACTTGAAAGATTTGATGCAGATGGACTTCTTGCTTCTGAGCAAGTTATAACTCAACTTATTCAATGTGATTTATGTTTAGAATTAAGTGATTGTTGTGATTAATTCAATTTTTTTTTTCAGTCAACACATTTGAACCATTTCAATATGATTCATTCAATCACTGTTTGCTCTAGAGCAAATTCTGATGGTGATTTAGAGACTATTTCGATCTCTTCTTCGTGCAAAACCAAAAGTCAATCTGATTCTGTGTATTCTAGCTATGATGTTGGTTCTTGCAGTCAAACTTGCCCTATTAGTACTGAAACCATGCTTCAAGATTCAGATGCTTTTGAACCGTTCTTACTCTCTCAAACACACCTTCATACTGATATGACAAGCAATTGTGTTGCAGGTAATGATCCAATTTTGTTACTTTTCATGTTGGTTAACCTCTTATCTATGCCTCTCTTTGTAAAGAAGTTTGCTTTTTTTCCCCCTTGTTTGACCATAGTTCTTTAGCTTGACGAACATATGTCTCTTCTTTGTACAGCTTCGTCTCGTCTAAACCAATCCGACATTCAGTCTCATAATCAACACGCTATTCAATTTGGAAGTACATTTGGAACTTTCCAAATTACTAATCCATTGTCTAATGGAGCTCGATCATCGAGCTATTATTCTGGTAATAATGCCATCTTTTTTGTTTATAATATCATTTCAATCCAAATAAATCTATAAATGTCTTGTCTTCTTTTCCAGCTTGTTGAACATTTATTTATGTATTTGTTTCCTCATGAATGCCTTCCTTCTTATTGTTTAGATTTATATCAGATTGTTCGCTCCAATGCCCAACCTCCAAACAGTAAGCTACTTGCTTTTTTCAAACTTTTCTTTTGATCTTTATGTTATGTTCTGTTTTCTTCTTTCTTTCTTTGATTTTATTTGCCTTTTTCATTCAAACTTAGCTATCATCATCTTTCACTTTGTCAACTTTGCAAGAAAATTTTTTGAACCTCTTGATACAGGAGGCTTAGATTGTGAATGTCACTATTATGGTGCTATGATGTGGTACGATGAGAGACTCAAGAAATGTAGCAATAGATCTTCTCTTGTTTTTGGCTTGTGTTGCAAAGAAGGCACAATTGCTCTATCTTCAGCTAGAATAACTCCTCCCTTCCTTGATGCTTTGTTGGATTATAACGGAGGCCAAAGATCAAAGAGATTCAGGGAGAACATAAGAGCTTACAATGCAATGTTCCAGTTTACTTCAATTGGTGGTAAAGTTGATAACTGGATAAATTCTCGACCTGGTCCTTACGTTTTTAAAATTGGAGGGCAGGTTCATCACTGTATTGGATCTCTTTTGCCGCCAACCGGTGAACCTTCGAAATTTGCTCAACTATACATATGTGACACCCAAAATGAAGTTGCAAATCGAATAAGACCTTTTCAATCTACTGATTCATTGCATGTTATTGACCCCAACATTGTACAAGGGTTGATAAACATGTTTGACCAAATTAATCCAATTGTAAAGCTTTTCAGGATGGCTAGAGATCGCTTTGCAGAAGACAATTATGCTCCTGTACGATTACGGTTGATTGGAACAAAAGACCATCATGACCGCCAATATGATTTGCCATCAACTATGAAAATTGCTGGTTTGGTTGTTGGTGAAGAAGAAGGTCCACAAGATGATCGTGATATTATTATTGATCACAGATCTGATGGGTTAAAGCGAATTAGCGAACTTCATCCTGCTTTTATGTCTATGCAATATCCACTCATATTTCCTTTTGGTGATCACGGATTTCATCTGGGCATCAAGAATAGAGACACAAATCAAAGGACAAACAAAGCCAGAACTAATGTGACCATGATGGAGTACTATGCATATTTTATCCAGCAACGTCCTGCAACTGGGCATACTCTTCTTAGAGGAGGACGGCTATTCCAACAATTTGTTGTTGATGCTTACCTTTGCATTGAACGAATGAGATTATAATGGATTCGAGACAACCAGAAACAATTACGCTCTGAAATTTATTAAGGTGTTCAAGATGCTGTAACTCGAGGAGACACTGATAGCAATGCTATAGGCAAGCGTACAATTCTGCCAGCAAGCTTTGTATTTGGCCTTCGGTTTCTCTTCCAAAATTACCAAGATGCTATGGCTATTTGCAAACAGTTTGGACAACCAGATTTGTTTATCACTTTCACTTGCAATCCTAAATGGCCAGAAGTTAACCATGTTTTAGCAATGATTCCTGGGCAGAAAATAGATGAGAGACCTGATCTTTTAACAAGACTGTTCAAGTTAAGATTAAAATATTTAATGGATGATTTGATCAAGGAAAAACATTTTGGCCGAACCATGGCTGGTCAGTCAATCTTTTACTATTTTCTATGTATCTCATTGTACTCTACTTGCATGTTTATTTTCTAATTGTTATAAGTTTCCTTTGATTTGTTTTCCTATGCTATAGTTGTCTACACAATTGAGTTCCAAAAGCGAGGCTTGCCACATGCTCATATCTTGCTCTGGTTGCGTCATGATGACAAGCCTTCTACACCGAAGATATTGATAAAATCATATCTGCTGAAATACCTGATAAAAATGAAGATCGTGTTGCATATGAAGCTGTTTCCAACCTTATGATACATGGACCTGTGGACCTATGCATATTCATTCTCCATGCATGAAAGATGGGAGATGCTCAAAGTTCTTTCCAAAACCATATGGATTACATACTATTGTGAGTGAAGATTCCATTGTCACTTATCGTAGGAGACCACCTTTGACAAATACAATGGTTGTTGAAAGGAGTGGGGTCTTTCTTGATTCGAGATATGTTGTTCCTTATAACACTGACTTACTTGTGAGGCACCAAGCTCATATCAATGTTGAAATTTGTGCAAAAACCAAATCCATCAAATATTTGTTCAAGTATGTAAACAAGGGCCTGACAGAGCAAGAGCTGTGATTGAAGAAACTTCTGCTACAAATTCAAACAACCATCAAACAAGCATGATCAAATTGATGAAATCAAGCAATTTCTTGATTGTAGATATATATCATCTCACGAAGCTTGCTGGAGAATACATGGCTTTGATATTCCTTATAGAGATCCTTCAGTTATCCGTCTACCTATACACCTCCCAAATCAACATAATATTACTTTCCAGGAAAATTCAGATTTGTCTACTGTACTCTGCCAACCATTGCTAGATAAAACCATGTTTACAAAATGGATGGAAGCAAACAAAATTTATCCACATGCTCGAAACTTAAAATATCCCGACTTCCCAACTAAATGGGTTTGGAATCAAAAAGAAAAAACTTGGAAGCAAAGAGAAAGAAGTAGGGCTATTGGACGAATTACTTATATACATCTAGCTGCTGGTGAATTATATTTTTTGCGTATGCTATTGAATGTAATAACTGGTGCAACAACATTTGATGATCTAAAAAAAATTAATGGTGTTGTTCATCCTTCATTTCAATCTGCATGTCAAACCTTGGGCTTACTTGGAGATGATAAGGAATGGGATCATGCACTTGAGCAAGCTTCTTTGTGGGCAATAGGTCATGAATTGAGACAGTTATTTGTAACTATTGTCATTTTTTGTGAAGTTCAAGACCCTATGGCTTTGTGGCTCAAACATTGGATGCTGCTTGCAGAAGATATCCAGTATACATACACAAGAAGGTTTGGTTGTACCAATTTTATCCTATCAGAGAAAGAACACAAAAATGAAGTGTTGCTTTCCATCGAAGAAGCATTCAACAAAAATGGATTATCTCTATCTAATTATGGTCTTCCTTTACCCTCCGCTAGCTCAATGCATGTGCTAGAAGATAGATTGATTAGGGAAGAAATGGATTATAATCTATATGAACTGCAAAGCCAGCATACATCTTCCCTTTCCATGCTCAATTGTGAACAAAGAATTGTTTATGATGCTGTACTCGAATCTGTTTGCCATGATCAAGGTAAAATGATCTTTGTTTACGGCCATGGTGGAACCAGTAAAACTTTCCTTTGGAAAACTATCATTGCTGCACTTCGTTCAACAAGCAAAATTGTTCTTGCTGTAGCTTCTTCTGGGGTTGCATCTTTACTTTTGCCTAGTGGTCGAACTGCACACTCACGATTCAAGATTCCATTAAATGTAGATGAAATTTCAACTTGCCAAATCAAGCGTGGTAGTCAACTTGGAAGGTTAATTTCTATGCCAAGTTTGATTGTTTGAGATGAAGCTCCAATGGTTCATAGATATTGCTTTGAAGCTTTTGAGAGAACCTTCGTGACATTATGCTTTCAGGTCTTGATGGGCAGCCTGAACGACCTTTTGGTGGAAAACAATTCTTTTGGGTGGTGATTTTAGACAGATTCTGCCTGTCATTACTGCAGGCACAAGATCTCAAATTATTAATGCGTCAATAAGCAAATCACCCCTATGGAGACATTGCCTTGTCTACACACTTAATATCAACATGAGATTGAGGCACCATTTTCTTGATTCCCAAACAAGAATTGAAATAGAACAGTTTGCTCGTTGGATTCTTGATGTTGGCAATGGCAAGATACCTCCTTCTCGTATCAATGATGACAGTGATGAGGCTTGGATTCAAATACCTGCTGATTTATTGCTTCCTGACACAAACAATCCTATTTCTACAATCATAGAAGCAGTTTATGAACATTTTGAAAACTATTTTGCTGATTCAATATATTTGAAGGATCGTGCCATTATAACACCTTTTAATGAAACTGTTGACCTTATCAACTTTGAGGTGCTATCATTAATTTCGGGAGAAGAAAAAGTTTATCTCAATTTTGACTCTATATCAAATGCTGAAAATATTCATTCAGAACAAGAAATGTTGTAGCCTCCAGAATTCTTAAATTCACTCAAATTTGCCAATGCACCTAATCATCAGCTCACACTTAAGTTAGGTTGTGTTGTAATGCTTCTCAGAAACATAAACCAGACAGCCGGTTTATGTAATGGTACTAGACTCATCATCACTCAATTAGCTCAAAATGTAATAGAAGGTCAGATTATTACTGGTAACCATGTTGGTGACAAAGTCTTTATTCCCAGAATATGTTTTGTCATTAAAGATGCTAAGTGGCCTTTTGTGCTCAAAAGAAAACAATTTCCTTTACGATTATCATATGCAATGACAATCAATAAAAGTCAAGGCCAAACACTTGAATGCGTTGGCTTATATTTGCCAAAACCTGTTTTTACACATGGACAATTATATGTTGCTATATCAAGAGTAACAAATAGAGCTGGCCTAAAAATTTTAATTCATAATTCTGATTCTCAATTTCATAATTTGACAAAAAAACATTGTTTACTCTGAAATTTTTGATGATTTACTAACAGGTTCTCTGTTTTCGTTCTTAATTTTATATTGTCGTAACTTTTATTGACCATTAGTTTGTGCTGGTCAATCATCTACTCTAATACCTTTATGTTGACATTTATCACTAAACATCTATTTCCGTTATCATACTTACTTTATTTGCATCTGCTTGCTTTGTACTTGTTAGCGTTAAATTGCCATATATATTTTGAAATGACAAAAACTTAAGTAAGCTTTAATGTTTTAATTCACATTATAAATTTGCCTCATCACACATGATTCTCTCAATCCATTTTCAAGTGTTTATATCAAACATTAAGACCATCATTTAATGATACATTCTTATTGGTCTTAATACTTTATAAAATGTTTTTGAATATTAAGTAATTTTCTCAAGAATTATTGAATATAAGTTTAGAAAATTACTTATAAGTTTTTGACAATATTTTCATTTGAGCAAGTCAAGAAAAACTCCCTTAAAGCTTATAAACGTTTTGGGTTGAATTAGGATCAAAGGTCATATCATTTCTAACCCAAAAGTGCAGGAAAAATGCCCTTTGGAAGAAAAGGATCGATCCCCACTGTAGCAGGATCGATCCCTTTTTGGCAGAAAGTCTTCCCAAGGTCCTTGAAGCCCAGAATCAAGATTCTGGACAAAAGGGATCGATCCCTTTGCCCGAAAATAGCCTATAACGGCTAGTTTTTGTAAGACAACGGTAATATTCGAGATTTGGCTCCACCCAACGGCTAGAATACATCCAATGGACTATAAATAGAGGCTTAGAAGCTAAAGAAAGCAAGAGGAACCACTCAGCAACTCAAAATCTCATATTCCTCAAATCTACAAGCCTCAAACAACAAATCAAGAGCTACAAAGTTTCCATCATCTATCATTCTCTTATTCCTTGTAGTGCTTAGCACAAATATTGTATAGGCTTCTCATTGAGCTTAATTTCTGTAATCAATTGCCTACCTAGAGGCCTTTTCTTTGATTACATTATTTGTATCCCATCATTCCTTATAAAAGGGAGGTTTCTCTTAAGCCTTAGAAAAAGAGGGAGGTTATTCTTTAGCCTAAGAAAAAGAGGGAGGTTACTCTTGAGCCTAGAAAAAGAGAGAGGTTTCTCTTGATCCTTGAAAAGAGGGAGTGTAACACAAATTTAAGTTAGTGAATTTGGGGAAAATCCTTGGGAGCGTCTCAAGGTAGAGGACGTAGGCAAGGTTGCCGAACCTCTATAAATCGCTTGGGTACATTTCTCTATCCTTACTCTCTTTACTTATTTGCAATTATATTTGTGTTTATTGCTTTGAATTTATATTGCATAATTGAGTAGCCTAGAGAACTTAGAAAATATCAATATAGGCTAGAGAATTTAGAGAAACCGAAAAACGAACCTAAGGTTAGTGAAAAACCGATTCACCCTCCCTCTCGGTATAGCCTATAGAGCCAACAGTACTCATTTCTTACAGCAGCAATTGTGTAATCATTTTCAATTATTATACTTTAACTAACACTTACAAGACAAGAGGTAATGAGAACTAACTGTTTATAGATTTCTTTTTTTTCTTTTGTAATTGACTGTTAGCCATCATTGTCTTCACCAAAGCTTGTAACTTTAATCTACTAATAACTTTATTTACCTTGCTTATATTGTATCTGTGCTTTTTGTTTTTTGTTGTTTTGTTGTCATCTGTTATTTGCAAGCTTATTTATGTAACATCCAGGCTCACAAGAGACAATAAATTATCTATGCTTTGCTACATTATTTCCTTTTTTGTTGTGCTTTCTTTGGTTCGCAACATCCTTCTACTTTCATTCCCTATCATGCAATGCACATTTGCTCTGAATTGCTTCCAAATTCTTTATAGTGATTGCTATATTGTACTGCTTGCAACGTTGGCTGTTATTTCTTACAAATTTTTTTTGCTATACATGCGTACCTTTTTAGCTTATTTCATTTCATTTTAGTATTAAATTTGTCTGCAATTGTCACACATTTATATGCTCTTATTATTTCACTCTTCTCTCCCCTGTACTATATTCAATCTTTTGCAGATACAAGATGAACTGCCAGCTATTGACTGATTTAACACCACTAGAACATGGACTTAAAATCCAAGTTCGTGTTGTTAGAATTTGGAAAACAATTCTACCATTTGAGAAGAAATTCAAATCCCTTGATATGCTTGTTCTTGATGAAAAGGTAAGTAAATAGTTGATTTTCCCCTACTACCAAATTTCCCCTTAATCTTTGGCTACTAACTTTTCCTTTTTCGCTCACAAAGGGAAATGCACTACAAGCTTCCATCCCAAAAAAAGATGAACATTTTTTTAGCCATTTGTTGAAGGAAGTGTCCATATATGAAATTATAGACTTCTTCGTTGGAAACCCAAAAAGTTCGTACAATGCTATATTAAGTCCATGTGTGATCAATATTACTCGCTCCACAAAAGTGACAGAGATATCTAATCCTGTGATTAACCCACCACTATATCATTTTGAATTTCAACCATTTGACTCCCTTGAACCATGTGTCGATGAAAACACCTACCTAACAGGTAAACCTGCTTAAGGGTCGGGCTACCCGCCCAAGCCCGAAGGCCCGTTCGATATTTGAGAGGGCTTGGACAAAAATATTTGATGCAATTACCGGGCTTGGACAAAATTTTTAGGCCCGGTTAAAAACGGGCCCGGGCCCTGGCTTAGCCTTTCAAAGCTCGGGCCCGGCCCGAACTTAATGTTAAATATATATTTTTTAATATATTTCTAATATTAAGTATATTTTTAATATATTTGTTAAGTATAATATAATTTTATATATATATAAAACATTATTAATTAAAAAACATGATTATAAATATTTAATATGAAAATTGATATACAAATTTTGATAAATTAAATTAAATTTTAAAGGAAATAAAATAATAAAAAACAAATAAATAAATAATTAAAATATAAAAAAAATTATATTTGGGAGGACCGGGCTCGGGCTCGGGCTTATTGTATAAAAAATGGGACGGGCTTGGACAAAATATCAGGCTCGGTTTATCGGGCCGGGCCGGGCTTGGGCATTGACTAATTTCCTTATTACCTTCCATGGGCCCGGCCCGGCCCGACCCATGAGCAGGTTTACTAACAGGTATCAACCTTTCATCTCTTTTTTCCTTGAATAGTTATTAATTTCTTTGTGGAACTCTTTTCTTTTAAGATTGCAAACAACATAATTCTTGCTTCCATTTGCAACATAATATTTTCTTTTTCCCTACTTGTCTTTGCTAGATGTTATTGGAGTACTCACTATGGTTGGAACTGTGGGACAAGGATTCACAAAAACAAGCCCTGATCCAGTGGACATACTAAACCTTAGAATCCAAGATGAGTTGTGAGTGCACTTTTTTTTTGTTTCTATTCTTATCAATTCAATGTTATTCTTCATTTTAAATATGCAACTTAATTACTTGGTTTTCTTATTATTGCTTTCTTCTATATTTCTTTCTTAGTGAAAATACTCTTAATGTCACTTTGTAGTCTGACTCTACTCACACATTTGACCAACATGATGCCATTTTTTCCCGCACAAATGTTATTATTATCCTTGCTGGGATGACTGTGCGAAGATTTCTTAGTAAATGACTATAGTTTTGATAACTCAAACTAAACATCTATTCTTTAGATTTAACAAATACAAAACATATGCCATTTGTTTTTACCTTTTCTTTTTCTCAGGTATGCCTGCTCTATCAAGTTCATCTACAACAAAAATATATCTTGATTTTGATTTACTAGCAGCAAGGCTTCTCAAACAAAAGTATTAACTTTACCAAAACAGCAAAACAATGGTTATAGCAAATTTGTTTACCGCTTTAACAATATTATGAACAAACCATGTATTGCTTTTTCCTTTTATTACTCAATCATTCTTATTGTTCTTTATCAGATTTGCAAGTCATCCATTGATTGTAAAAAGAATGGATGAACAGCAACTACTAAGACGGGAAGGCACAAACAATCCCAATGAAAACAGAAAGACAATCAAAGAGCTTCTCAAGATAGACATTCGACGTTCAAAGGTTTCATATTCTTATTAAATCCTACATCAATTAATCTTGTCTTCTGCCTTTTCCCTCTATATCATTCTATTCTGGAATAACATTTACTCTACGTAACTATTTGATGTAGGACATTTTTTTTACATGTTAAGCAAAGATTGCAAGCCTTGATATTTCTAAAGGATGGTTCTATGATTCTTGTGGAATCTGCAACAAAAGCTTGAGGTTGATTGACAACAAACTCAGCTGCCCCAGCCTTAAGCACAAAGACTAAATCACAAAAAAAGCGTAAATCACAATTACTTATCTCAATCTGAATCTGGCTACTGATTTTTAGTAATCAAATAACTTCTCCTTTTTCATAACATCCTATTTATCCTCTCATTCCCATTTCCTTTTCTTTTTTGCAGCTGTAAAATATTAATGAATGTTGAAGATTCCACAGGCGAAATAGATTTCATCATGTTCGGATCAACTGTTGAACAACTAATGGGTAAAACACTTGATGATATCTCTAAGGAACAACAACTTGACCAGCAAGTTTTACCTGAAGCTGTTAAGGCATTGATCGGTCAAGTCAAAATTTTTAAAGTCCTCCTTGCAAAACAATCACTTGATACAGGAGTCCCCACTTTTGTTGTTAACAAAACTTTCGCCTGTGAAGAAGACACTGCTGCTGTTGTTGCACAATCAATCTTGCTTTCTCCATCCACACCAACTACACAAGCATCAACTGAAGCAACTTTACATAGCTTTGAACAAGTAATGTCATCAACAACTCCTCTGAATATTCCATTTGAGCAGTTTACTCCTCCCTTTATTTTGTCACAAAAAGGAATCAGGTATTACAATTGACCTTGCATTTTCTTTTATACACTTATAACTAATTTGTCTTTTCGGATTATATTTCCCTTATTTAATTCTTACTTTTCCCCTTCAATATTCAAGAACAGAGCGAGCAACATATGCAACACAGTAAACATGACCCAACTCCACCCCCTAAAAGGAAGCTTTTCAGGTAAATTATATCTTGCTCAAATGTTGCCAAACATTCCTCTCTTCTTGCATTTATTTCCTACTCTTCTTTGCTCTTTCTCACAAACTTTCTTTACCAACCCCTGTATGCGTTGCACCTTACTTGATTTTCCATCATGCTTACTAGTGGTGACAAAAAAAAAGGTACGTCTAAAGCAGCTTATCCAACTGATGAAGACCCTTTACCAGAAGATATTCTGCTCAAAAAGCTAAGAAGCAGGTATAATTAGTTATGCTCCTTTTTTAAAAGATTATTATATTTAATCACCTGCCTAAGTCATATTAATACTATTATATACTAATAACCACATTTAATTGTACCTGCTACTTGCTTCTTCCTTAGCCACTATGATGATTGACATATCCTATTCAAAATTGTTTTTAAAGCTTTTTTACAAAAAAAAAAAGTTAATTCTCATATATTCATGTATAATTACTTTGAAATAATGCATAAGTTTAATAGGAAATCCAAAGATTCATTGATAAACAAATGTTTCTAGAATATTGAATAGAAAAACTAATACTATATATCTTGGGCCCTTAACTTCTTTGAATTTGTACATCAATATTTTGCTAGTCTTTCAGCCTTAGATCCAAAGAAGTTAACTCGCTTTTCTGAAGCACAAACATGTAATCAAGAATCATAACACACTTGAAAAATCATGATTTAGGAAAGCTTCTCACTTACGATAGTAAGCCTGATACAAAGATTAAAAAAAAATTTAGTTTTAAATTTTGACATTTAAGAAATGCTCGCCTTTTTTTGCTGGTACTTCCTGCCACCACTCATGTACTCTTAATATTTACCAAATCTGCAAACATTGGACAGGTTGTTTGAGACAATTGATATAGAGTAAGTTGATGTCTGAAAACACCTAAATAAGCCTATATTTCTATATAAAAAAAATGTTTTAGGTAAGATAGTTCTAAGATTACTGCCAAAAGCAAAGAAGTTCCCAGTCAAGTCTCATAACTTAATGCGTATATCAATTGCCAAAATTTTAGATCTTAGGCCTCAAATCACTTTAAGACTACCACTTCAAGATATATAATATATTATATATTTTATATAATTTTAAGAGAGATATATATATATACAAATATATATAATATTACCTAAAATTTTTCGTTTATTGTGTGAGTAAAGAACGAAAACGAATAAAAGATATTCACCACCATATTTTATAACTAAACACAGAATATTCCTCACCTATCTAAAGTGCTAAAGGCTTAAAGCCCTAACTTTCTCTTCATAATAAACATTTTCCTGTCAAGTCCCAAATCCTTCTCTCAATACAAATAAAAGACCTATGCTCTTTTGTTAGTGGTGAACAAATTTAAATGTATATTGCTATCTTTTTTGTTGCAAATGCACATCTTTTTCCCAAAAAAAAAAATCAAATAGTTGCCAATTTTTATCTTTTCTTCCTTATTTTTGACTATCACACATTCACTTTCTTTTCTCCATGCAGGGATAAAGAAAAAAAAATGATTGAAACACTGCATTCACAGTCTAGCATGTCCCGTTTATCCAAGCCTATGTTTCGAAGTTATGTTTGCAACTTTGCCATCGTCCAATCTAGCTTTTGATGAATGCTAAACATAAACTTTGCTGCACTTGTTTGGCTTCTCATCAAGCTTTTGCTATATTATTTTCACTTTTTTGTATGTGTTGGGTAGAACAGGCCATCTATGAATCATTTCTCTTTCCCATTTTCTGCCTTCTCTCTTTTTTTGTTATCCTTTGTACAGAACAATCCTTTTTGTATCCTTTTAAAACCATGTACTGCTTATATGACAAAACAAATACACAATGGCTAGCTTCATTGTGTTGCAAGAAAAAGGAAAAACGCTTTTGCAATGTTCTTAGTTATTTTCTATAGTAGTAACTACTTGAAATGATGTAATATCAGTGCTTCGTTGTTTTGGAACTAATACTAATTTCTTATGCTACCACTTAAATGTTAGGCAAGACTATGAACCATCCATGGTTACTCTAAATATCAAAACCATTCAATACTTTACTCTTTGTATGGAGTTACTTCTAATTTTAATTTGTGTGGCAATTCATGTTATCAAGTTTTAATCAATTTGCACACTAACAGGTACTTTCATATGTTATCTTCCAGCAATGAACTTTAGAACTTTGTGACAGAGTGAGCTAGATGATTGGACTTCATCTATTGAAAAAGCTTTTCCATTTAATTCATCTTGTAAATAGATACTGACAGCATGAAATCTGACAGAAAGTTGCAGCTACATAACATTTCATTGATGTTCCAGCTGCAGTTTATATATGGTTAATACTCTATCATCTTATATCTGTTATATATGTTGACAAATATCTTAGCGTTTTCTTTATCAACAACCACACAATAATATAACATCAGAGCATAACCAATCCTTTGTAGACTTTGAAACAAGCAAAAACACAAACCATATTACAACTGGATCTGCACCGATGATAAATAAGATCTTATCAACTTACCTTCATGCAAATTAGATCAAGAAATTGATAAATCGTTTTATCTAAGAAAGTCCAGAACTAATCCGACAACACAAGGTATGAAAATACATACTCCATTTTGACATCTCGACATATAAATTTCATTTGCATTTTTCCATTCTTTTAAATTACAATTTAACCAAGTTTGACCTTAAATGTTCACAAATCTTACAACACCACCAATTTTTACCCCTTAGAAGCACAAAAGAGTTAAGATTTATAGATGCAGAGCTACAATGTTCTGATAAATATAGCTCTCTTTTTTGCTTTTTTCCCTTCTGCGTCTCAAGTTCACTCCTCATCTTGCACAATTTCTTTACATTTTCTCTTTCTCAGTTATCCATGCTATCTTACTCATCTCAAAATCTTTTTAATTCAGCTACCCGCACCAACGAGCGGGTACTATCTAGTATGTATTAATTATGTAATTTAATTATAGAATATATATATGAAATAATTGAATTGGGATATAATAATAATATAGGTTGTTAGTGGAGTTTGATGGGACTTCATCCCATCAAACCCCACTAACATCTCCATCGGCACCATCATTTTGGCTTCTAAAAGAAGCTTTGAAAAGTAAAAGAAAAGAAAATGTAAACAGAGGAGAAGGAGGTCTCGGCAAGGAGAAGGAAAGAAAGAAAAAGAGAATGCAGCCGAGAAAGATAGAGAGAAAAGAAAAGTGAGGCCGAAAGGAGAAGAAAAGAAGAAAAGGAGAGGCTGAAACTGAAGGAAAGAAGGAAGAGCTGCTAGAAAATTTGGGTAAATGAGGTATTCTTCTAACCTTACAATGTTTATTTATTAAGTATGAAAATGAAATTATGATAAATTGAATCAAATGGGCACTCTATGGATGAAGGATTGATTGAATTCCAACTTGATGTTCAAGTCTGAAATCTATGTTTTGTTTTGGGTTGCAATTAAAACATTCATTTTAATTGTTATACAATGAGAAAAATTTTGGAAAAATTATGGTGGATAGCCTTTTAAGTTAGGAGAAATTCAGTTTTGGAATTTCTTGATTTAGATTTCTATAACTTGAGATATGTACAAATGAGTACAGGGTACTCTGTCAGAAAAACGTGAATTCCAGTCTTAACTTTGAAAAATTGTAGAAAATAGCCTAAATTGAGTTAGGTTTCAAGCCTTACATTTCCAGAAAGGTAGTGGAGTTAGGATTATTATGGATTTAAGTTTGCACCAATTGGATATTCTGATAATTAAATATGGAGTATTTTGTGCAAGTAGGTCAGTGTAACACTGTGCCTGAATACTGCTGGAAGATAGTGCAACTTTGGAAAATTGCTAATGTTGATCTAGGAAGAATTAAATCATGAACCTTACATTTCTAGATAGGGAATGAGTTAGCTTTCATCTAATTTTGGAATTTGTGGATTTGGAATTATGTAGCATAAGCTATGTACATATGAATGCAGGATACTCACTGCAAGGTACAAACAACCTAGTGTCAACTTCAAAAAAATTCCTAGAAAATAATTCAGATGGAGTTTGATTGCAAACTTTACATTTTCAGAAAGGTAAATGAGTCACGATTGATATGGTTTTGGGTTTGTACAAATTACATATCCCTATAATTAGTAATATAAATTTTAATGAAAAATAGGTTAGGAAACTATCCTACCTAATGTGCCAGATTTGGACCAAAGTTTGAAAAATTATTGGAAATGGCACAAGATGAATTAAGAAGTAAGCCTTATACTTCCGAATAGGGAACTGAGTTAGAAGTAATGTAAAATTTACGGCTTGACGATTAGATTCTGAAATTTTTACAAAAGGCTAACAAGGATGCTTTAAAAGGGTTTTCAAGGTAAAGTAAGGCTTTGTAATGTTTTGTTTAAAATCTAAGTACATATATATATATATATATATATATATATATGTCTAAATGCATATTATGGATATGATGATATTGGGAGATATGCATGGGTGTATATAGATATATATATAATATAATTACATGTCATGTAGATATAATAAAGGATGAATATGGTAATGTGTGTATATATATATATATATACACACACACACACGAATAAATATGCGTCTAAATATACGTTAATATGAGAAGTATTGTTGACGGTTGATACATGGGTATACTAGAAGATGAGAATGATAATAGAGGTATGGACGTGTGTGTGTGTATATATATATATATATCATGATAAATCAACATGTTGACATATTATTGAAATGATATATATATATATATATATATATATATATATATGTATAAATACATATGCTCATGCATAATGTATATTTGTACAAAGAAAGAAAAAAAAATGGGATGACCATAGATAAACAAATATATATCAATAATATATATATTGGAATATACATATAGATATAAACACAAAGATGCTTAAAACATATATATATATATGTGTATATAAGGACTCGTACCATGGGTACGTCGTAATTGACGATAAGAAGGTAACTTTAGATTAATAGTTACTCGAAATTAATAGCGTTTAAGGTCTTTATTTTAAGTACGTGATTAAGCATGATGATGTAAACTTATCAAAATGTTAATGGATTATGTATAGTGAAGCGGAACAGTGTAGAGGTTTGAGTACAGACTCGGAAGCGCGAGGAGGATAATTACTAAGCCTAGAGGTAAGTGGGTTAAATAAGTCTTACTAGTATCATCTCGTAAGAGATGAATGAACCCTTATTCGATAATTACCTAAATTCACTTTAATCTTGATAAAATATCACAGAAAAGGTTAGGAGGGTAAGTCTCGGTAAGATATGAATTTGACTCGATGTGAACGTGAATAGTGTTTGATTGGAAAGAAATCTTGTTTGTGACTTGCGTGTTATGTGTTATGGTTTATTTGTGTTTACTGAGCATATAAAGTCGTATAAATTTGGTGCCTGCATTATGAAATGTGCATGTGAATTAATTAAGTCGCACCAAGTGAGCATGTTAATATATTGTGATACTTTGAAAACGTATATGTGAATTATGTGCAATAGACATAGCTCCCGATGTGGAATTCATAGACCTCGATTAGTACCTAGTCGTATTTGTCGAAAACTAGGAAAATGGCAATGGAACAATACTCAATCTTTTGTACCGTGTGAGCCACCTATAGAGAACTCAAAGGAACTACGTGCTACGCAGCTTTCTTTGTGAACTGTGGGAGCCATCTCTAGAGTCCTTTGAAAGCTAAGTGCTACACGTGTATCGGTGAATCATTAGAAAAGTATAAGCCATAGAGGTCATCCGAGTAAAACTCGATCTTTTGTACTATGTGAGCCACCTCTAGAGAACTCAAAGGAACTACGTGCTACGCAGCTTTCTTTGTGAACTGTGAGAGCCACCTCTAGAGTCCTTTGAGAGCTAAGTGCTACACGTGTATCAGTGAATCATTAGAAAAGTATAAGCCATAGAGGTCATCCGAGTAAAACTCGATCTTTTGTACCGTGTGAGCCACCTCTAGAGAACTCAAAGGAACTACGTGCTACACAGCTTTCTTTGTGAACTGTGAGAGTCACCTTTAGAGTCCTTTGAGAGTTAAGTGCTACACGTGTATCGGTGAATCATTAGAAAAGTATAAGCCATAGAGGTCATCCGAGTAAAACTCGATCTTTTGCACCGTGTGAGCCACCTCTAGAGAACTCAAAGGAACTACGTGCTACGCAACTTTCTTTGTGAACTATGGGAGTCACCTCTAGAGGCCTTTGAGAGCTAAGTGCTACACGTGTACTGATGAATTATGAGAAATCCTATGCCAATGAGATAGTGGATAAACGATTGTGAACTGTGAATGTGACAACTATCATCAGATAGGATAAATACTATGCATATGATTGAGAATTGAAATAATTATTGAACTTTACTTACATTGTGCTATAGAACCATATGGTATTTGAATTGGTTGTGTTTTTCATACTTAACTATATTGACAAAAAGTGTCAAAAAGAATGATATTGTGTGAATATATAGTGTGAATTAAAGAAATGAAGGAAAGCATGAATGACCTTATGAAATCTGTTGTACACACAAATTAGTAGCTAATCTTGACATAATGCATACATGTTATTTTATAGAGTTCATGCATGTATGATTGTGTTTTACAATTTGAGCCTAGTATGTACTTATTTAAGCTACTTACTAAGCTGTGGATTTGCTCACCCCTTAAATTTAACATCTACAGATCATACAGGTGGATATCCAGCTTAGGCATTATAGACTCTCCCGGGAACTGTACCTAGTAGTAGTACTCGTCTACGTTCTCCGGGCCTAGCTTTTATGTTTTTGAGGCATACTACTTGTATATCATTTTGATAATTATACAAACTTTAATTTCACAGTACTAGGAAGGAATATGGGATGTAGCTTTGGATCGCACTAGATTATTATGTGAGTCTAGGTGATTATCGAGTACGATCTGGGTTAAGATGTATATTTTGAATTATGTATAAACTGCAAGATGTGGATTTATTACTGGTTATATTCTTGAGGAATATGAGATGCATGACTGTGTGAATTGTGGGAAACAAAAGCTGGCTATATTGTGAAGATTTGAATGTGTTTAAATGTAGGGATTTTATTGGGGAAAGTGATAAAATACAAGGGGGAGGTTTTCGACCCATTTCTTTTGAAATAGTAAAAATAAGGCTAAAATCATAAAAATCACCTTGAGAAGTGTGACATAGCTCGTGAAACAATATTAGTAAGATAAGATTTGATTTAGATACTATACTAACGCCGAATACAAACCGTAAGTAGAAAAAGAAAAATTTGGTTCGTAATTTTTCAAAAGCAATAAAGTAAGTGTTAAGTGGACGTCATTGGCCTTTGGGTTGTGACAATTATTGATAAAGCCATAAGCAACCGGAGAGTAGAATAAGGGAAAATTGTTGTGAATTGGGGTTATAGAGTTAGAATCCATATTGAAAACATAGCCAGATTATTGTTACATTTTGAAGACAGTTTTGGAACTACTGTTAGTTTATACTTTTCATTTCGATAAAAGAAAAGTATTTTGCTTAGTAACAACATATATATTGATTCTGGCATTCTGCGTGATGGATACAACATGGACTTGTACCCCAATATTGGGCAAATTTTCTTCATTTGTGAATGATGTGACTTGATTCTAATTATGATAGAATAAATAAGAAATCTATCAAATAGTGGCATAAGAGTTAGGGACATTTTGAGGCACATGTATGATTGTGTTAAGGGAAATCTCGCTGCTAATATTAAGGATATGATTAGCAGATATTGAGATGATTAGGAGCTGAAATATATACCTACATTTATAGATCATTTTCACATATTGTATTCAGTGGATATAAGTATTTCATCACTTTCACTAAAGACCATTTTGATGTAGGTCATATGGAGTGAAAGATCTGATCTTGTAGAGACCTTAGGCATTTTGATTAATTCCACTGTGCTGCTTAAGGCGATGATCAGACAATAGTGATGAATGTTATGCTCGGTATAATAAAGCTAGGCGAAATCATATACCGACTTTCGATTAAGTACACTATAGGATTATGTATTGATGCCTAGTGTACGGTGCTTGGAATATTGAAACAGAATGAGATTGCAGTAGCAATTATTCATACATTTTGATATAGTACGATTTATGTTGATCACTCCAAATTTTCAAAATTCGGGTGGAGTGAAGTTATGAAAACTGCAACTCACATTCGAAGTTGATCTCTAAGCAAAATCAGTTCCTAAATGCATCTAAAGTTGTAGTCAGACAAGAAGCTGAGTTTAGTACCGCTTTCTGTGTTTAGGGTTATAAAGTAAGGCAAATGCCTATAACCCACAGTCAAGAAAACTTGAAAAGAAAATTATCAGTGGCAATTTTGTTAGTTATTGAGTTTTAGGTTCTGACCTTCCGTCATATGGTACTAGGATCATTGAGTCTGACAATGCAATCTATTTAGAGGATGACTTAAAGAGTGGGAGTTGCAAACTCCACAAAGTCATTATTGAAATACATTTTGTTGTGCCAGTCCCATATATATGTTGTTTGTTGATGATGAAAAGCCACAACCAAAGGAATCAACGGTTGATCTCAATACTGCATATCTAAACCTGTACCTGACCTTACAGAGGAACATGAATGTAAGATTCATGTGTCTTCAGATTCTGATATTTGTCAGGAGACTATACTGATTCAAACTCTTAGAGTTGGATATTAGTCACGCAGGATAAGTAAGCATCTATGTTGCATAAGGATGCATGGGATCTATTTTAAGTTGTCACATCATTATAAACCAAAAGAGACTCTAAAGATTAGGTAGATGATTTAAAGCCAAATTTGGCCAAGGCTTTAAATAAAAAGAAGGAAATAATTTTAAGAAAACCTTATTTCCTGTTTCTACCTATGATTCTTTTACATTTATAATGGCAATCAGTAGCTCATTTTGATTAAGAGCTACATCTTGGATAGAAAAATGTTTAAGTGAAGCAACCTAAAAGTTTGTAATTCCTAAGATGGAACATACAGTATGTGAACTCGAGGAGTTCATTTGTGAACATTAAAAGGCATCCAGATTGTAATACGTAAAATAATGAGATTGTCACTTTGAGGAGAACATTGTCGTTTGATATTTGGATCCATTACAAGGTCAGTGGGAACAGTTATGTGCTTACTGTGCTCTAAATTGATGATATCAAATAGCAACCTATGACACTGACCTGTTGTATGAGACATTTCATGTCATCATGTCATCATGTCATTTCAAGATGAAGAATCTAAGTGAGCTTTATTTTGTTTTAAAGATTGAGATTCTTCGTGACATATTTATAGGCATACATTATTGGTCTCAAGGAAACCTACATTATGTGTGTTGAGTAGGTTTACTGTATATTGTTCTCCTATTAAGGCGTCATTTACTAAAAAGTGACATATTGTGAAAATCTCAAAGTCCTCAAAAGTGAAAATGAAAGAGCTCATATTGAGTGTTGTGTATGCCTTATTGTGGGTAATTAGTTTATGCTTAAGTTAGTACACATTTTGATATTGTGTATGTTATAGGTGTATTTCAAAAATACTGTAGCGATCCTGCAATAGAGAGCTAGAAGCTGTAAAGAGAGTATTTGGATATTAACAAGTCTGACATTCTGGGTTTAGTCAGATATTTTGATGTTAATTTTGCAAGCTATCCAGTTGATAGAAACAAGTTTTATGGTTATATATATTTGTGGACATAAAGGAGCTGTATTTTGAGAAAGTGTGAAACAAACACTTACAACATCCTTGATTATGGAGGCTAAATATGTAGCATGTTGTAAAGCTACATGATGGGCCATTTAGGCTGCAGAATTTCATCTCAAGGCTGGTTTCTGTGGTTGTCATTTCGAAGTCCTGGAGATGTACTGTGGTAATGCTGCAGCAAGTACTTTCTCTCTCAAAATACTAGGAGTTCCTCACACTCCAAATATTTAGATATCATCATTCGATTTGTCAAAAAGAAAATAATGGAATCCATAGCTTGATTGGATTGTAGAGCACATGGTTAAAGAGTTCATTCTGGCTAACTGAAAGTTTGGCTGCTAAAATGCTTCGACGACATAGCACTTATATAAGGCATATGGAGCCATTTGCTGTATTAAGTTAGTGGGAGCTCTGTAATGAAATCAACTGCAGTTGTGTGGATGGATTCCTACTTGTCATATATGCATATTCTGTTTTGAGCCTATTTTGATGAATATGGTATTCTGTTGGATGAGACATTCTATATTAGTCTCATATGCTTCCGTTGAAGCTATGCATCATTCGGTTTAGATGCATGGACCTAATGGGAATGGATATTGATTCTGTTTTTCATATCATTCTATTTCACACTTTTATACTACTATTTTGTCGCAGTCTTTATGAGTTTACTCATTTGTACCCTGTCGGTATGATGCATTCTGAAGCTTATAAAGGCTTGTTGTTGTTGTTGTTAAATTATCTGTAAGTCTACACGTTTGTACCCTTTCGGTACAATGTATGAATACATACTGATATTATATGATGATTTCATTAATTAACTTAACTGTCCAAGTGAGAGAATGTTGGATTAACTCCATTAATGTGGACTAGTTAAGTGTAATTAACATCATATAACATTTAATTAGTGGTATATTTTGTATAAAGTGTGACCATAAATATACATAATATATCTATATTATACATGTATTAATCCATAATGGGATAGATGTAATACATGATGCAATATATGGGAGGTCCCTACTCTTGGCACCAATATAAAAATGGTGGCCCATTAACCATTTTTTTGCTATGGAGGTTGAGAGTGCACAAGAGTAGCTCTCTCTCCCATTTTTTTTCTTATTCTCCCTCTCACCATCTTCTTCTTCTATGGTAGCACCACTAGCACCGGCGGACCTCCGGCGTAGCACCGGCGACATCTCCTCCCTCTGGTAGTGACAGCAATGGTGGTGATTATGGTGGGTCATGGCTTACCCACTTAAGGTTAGTTTTATTATTTTGTTATTGTGTTAATGATTTGATGAGTTTTAATTAATTCCAACATATTCATTATTCTCTCCATTAATACTCGAAATATTATTATTACATTGCCTATTTTTGTAGCTAAGGAAATTTATCAAAAAGGAAAAACAAAATAGTGTAGAATATTTAGAAATTACGTAACATCATTAATAAACTATTTGTTAAGGTGGACGTAAAACACGAAATCTCTTAAGTGATAGCAATGAGCTGAAAAAAATAGGAGCGTAACAGTCAAACCAAACAATTCTTCCAATGTTCAAATATACATGCCACACAAACATCATAAAAAATCAACTCCAGTTACATTATATATATATATATATATATGTATGTATGTATTTCTATCAGGCCTAATAATCAAGTAATGACTCAAATAATTCCCGAGCACTCCAAGTACTTTCTAAGTCTCCATGAGGAGGTTCTTCAAATATAAGGAAGTACTGACTTTAGTAATTCCCGATTATTCCAAATATTTTCTAAGACTTTACTTAGTAAGATAAAAAGAAAGATGTGAGAAAAAAAAATTAATTAATCAAATGATTATGTTTCATAATAATTTTTTTATTTTATAGCTCTACGAATTGAATAAGTAACTTTTTGTCCAAACTTTTTATGCATCCAGTCCGATAAAGACTCTGCTTCACGAGGAGGTTCTTCTGAAGGAGGTACTGACTCAAATAATTCCCGAATATTCCAAACATTTTCTAAGCCTCTTTCATGAGGCGGTTCTTCAAAAAGAAGTCCATCTCGAGGAAGAGGTTTTTTGCACTCCCAGTGGACAATATAATTGCATCCAGCTGTTTTGCAATCAAGAGCCAGATCAATACAGAGTTTACCACATTTATGGCATTCTGGATAATCACGAACCTGGACATAAGTGAGAGAATGTGGATGATCTTCATTTGTGTAGATGCTCCCAGACTTGATAAATGCACGTCTTTCAAGAGCACATTTGGGATGAGCTGAAGTGCTACAAATCTTACAATGGTAAAACCAATGTTCTGGATTTCTTGTTTCCTCACAAATGTCACAATAATGAGATTCTGGATAATTGTTCTCATCATGAAAGGTGAGAGAAAAAACATGCTCATCTGACTTGTGTCGAGCTTTAAGCGGCAGTGTAATGCATTTGTGGTGCAAAACAAAATTGCAATCCTTGCATCTGTATGCAGATTCTGTAGAATCACCACAAGCATTGCACAACCCTTTATGCTCAGGATAAAAAGGGAGGAGGTGTTCATGTCCTTGACACATATGGATATCAGAAACTAATGCACATCGAATGCAGTAACGTCCCTTACATTTATCACAAGCGTAGGCAAAACCACTACTTTCAAAGCCACAAATTGCACATTCAAAAATAAAGCCTGAAGTAAGTGTAAGAAGATTTAGGCAATGATGATACCAGAAATGCTTCTTTATGGGCAATTTAGCGCAGTCTTTGTGGAGAAAGAAATCACATTGTGAACAATAGTAAGAAGAAGCCAAAATGTATAGTAGGCAGACGTCACATTGTTTGTCATCCTTAATGTCTTCAGTCAATGTCACCTCGTGATCATCACTGAAATGCTTTACTGCTCTGTCTGTCGCATGTTCTGATGCTAAGTCCTTGGCTTCATCCATTGTTTTTGAGTCAACCACATGGTACAGACTAGGTTTCTTTAATACACAATCCACATGTACAACGTAACTGCATTCAGAACAAAAGTAACCACCAAGCTTTGTGTTCACCTCCTCATAACAAATTCTGCATTTCGTAGTTCCCAATCCTTTTCCTTGAAGGAAATATGTGTGGCAAATGGGGTGGAGATGTCGATAGAATTGGATGATTCGTGGCAGTGAAATGCATTTACCATGGACCATAATGCTACATTCGGAACAAATGTAGGATGCATAATCCCCTGAAGTGCCACATGCATCACAAGTGAATAAATAATGTCTCCGGAACAGATGGAATGGGTGTTCATGATTTTTATTTTCAAAAACTGGTGGTGTTGACGCACACTCAATATGAATAGCAAACTTGCAAATTGAGCAACAATAAACATTTTTCTTACGTTGGGTTTGTAGGCATATTTGGCAATGGAGATCACCGTCATATTCTAACTGAAGAAAAAGAGGATGTTCGCGGTGGAAAAGATTATTGATTTTAGGAGGTACTGGCATTGTAGCACATTCAATATGAAGGACAAACTTGCAAGGTAAACAGCCATAAACAAATCCCCGTCGTGGGGGTTTTTGGCATAACTTGCAAGAGAGTGGTTGAGGGTTAAACTGCAGAAACAAGGAATGCTCTTTGTGAAGATACTGGTGTCTGATTTCTAAAGATAGATCAGCACATTTTTCATGTAGGTAAAATCCACAATCAGGAGAAAAATATACAGAACCAAGTAATGGCTTCCAACAGGCAAAGCATATATTATGATTTTTCTCAGAGATCAATGGATCTATACGGGCAATGTGTTGAAACTCTTCAATTTTTTTCTCAGCAATATTATATGTAAACAAAGCACATTTGATATGAAGTCTTAATCCACACGAGCAATAATAAACGAACTTCTTACAGTTTTGTGGGCAGAAATAGCAGAAACGTCTATCCGGTGTCTTTCCTAGAAGCAATTTGTGTTCGCGATGGAATGGGTGGTTCATGTGAGAGGGTGCCTCAGCACACTGTTTGTCAAGGTAAAACCCACAATCCTTACAACTCAAGCTTGGACCTGAGAGTAGCTCCCCACATCTTGAGCAATAAACCTTCTCACTTTCATGGCTTCTTTGTTCAATGAACACCAATGGATGTTCATGGCCAAAATGTTGAAGCTCCATCTCTTTCTTTTGGTTCTATGTAAGTTTGTGGGTTAAGTAGCAGCAAAATGGGTTAATGGAAGCCAAGCCTATGGTTCAAATATTTATATTGTTCCACAGGTGAGAATTACTTATTGAAAAAAGAACTTAGGTTTAATATTTATATATATATGATCATTTTATTCAGTATTTTCCAATCTCAAAGGCTTATCTTCAAATTCATCTTGTTTTTGCTTTCTAACTAATTAAGTCAACATGACTATTAAAGAATGGCATAACTTTGAAGAGGGGCAAGGTTGGAGCACGCCACAAGATTACTCTTCAAAACTAAAAGACAATATTTGGTATAAAAAAAGTCATATTCTTATAATCTTGGAATGATTCCTATGGAGAGTATATATAACATTATCTATTGCTTATCTAAATGGTTTAAGCACAAGAGATATAACCTTGAAGAGAACAAAGTAAAATTCTTTTCTTCTCTTGTTTTTCTTTCTCTTTTTACCTCTTTTTCTTTTATTTTTTTAAATTTTTCTTTTTTCCAACTATACAAGCTAAATAATTAAACTACATACAAGATAAACTTAGATTAATTTGTTTTCAAAATCTTGGATTAATTTGTTTAATTATCTAATGGAAACAATTATTATAAAATTATGTGAAATAAAAAAAAATTCAAAGATTTGCATGAAAAATGCTTTTATTTTCTGTGCATCTGCAACTAATTTAATTTGCAACTAAAGTAAAAAAAAGAAAGGCATGTTAATTAGATTCTTTTCGTTCCTAAAGGTACCAAACCCTACAAGTTGCTATATTTAAATCTTGAAATAGAATTTTCTTTTTTTTTTTGTTCGTTGAAATAAAATTTTCAATCCTTTGCACTTTTTGCTAGTTTCCAATAATCAGATTAAATAAATTCGTAAGTTGGTCTGGTTTGTTCTTTCACTTTAAACCTTCTAGTTTTTCCTCTTTAATTAATTAGCCCTTCTTTATCCCTTTCTTACTCATCATTTCTTTGATTACAATATTATTCTATCCTTCCCTCCTCTTTAACCCAAAAATATTCTCTCTTTTTTTTGCCAACGTTTGGTATATTTTTTTCAAAAAAAGTTTAATAGCTAAATGTACTCTCAACTTTTCACATAAAATGAAATTTAACCCCAACATTTTATTGTGTGAAAATCAATCTATAAACTTTTATTTTACTGTAAATAAACTCTAAACTTTTCGAAATCATTCAATTAAGTCTAGATCTGTTAAATAACATTAACTACCGTTTGGACATCCTACATAGAAGTTAACATGGATAACTTAATTAATTGCCACATGACATGTCAAGTGTACAATACTAATGGAAGTTAGTGTTATTTAACAGTTTTAAAGTTAATTGCATATTTTTGAAAGATTGAGGGTTTATTTACAGTAAAATAAATGTTTATGGACTGATTTTCATGCAATAAAATATTGAGAGCTTATATCCATTTTGTGTACAAGATTGACAATATATTTGGTTATTAAGGGGTCGTTTGGTATCATTGTCAATTTTGTGTTTTATGTTTTTTGTTTTTGAAAATTTTGTTTCTATTTTTGTTTTGCTTTGTTTTGAAATTTTAAAAGCAGAAAACATGTGTAGTAAACTAATGTTGTTGTATAATTTTTAAAACTGAAAACATAAAACATGTTTGGCATCTAATAAGTTGAAACATAATTTTTTTAATCTTATAATTCATTAATGTTGCATTAAATATTTTTATTAAAATTATATAATTTTAGTATATTATTAATAATGTGCAATTTTATTCTTAATTTTGATATATTACATAAACTATTTCATTTATTATTATATAAAATTTACCTTAAAATTATTATTTTAAAATTTACATGAGACTTATTTCATACTCTGTATATCTAAAAATAATTAATATTTAAAATTAATACAACTAAATTTTAATACAATATCAACAAAATTACATAAGCACAATAAAAATACAAAAATAAAATTTATAATATAAAAAACACAAAAAAGGGATTGTTTAAGTCTAGTTTAAGTCATGATTCATATGCAACAATCAATTATTTTTATATGCATTCCACAATTCAGTAGCAATTTCATCATGAACTCAATGCATATATCGTAATTGATTTGGAGTAACATTAAACTTCACATGTTCTTGTGAACTGCTGGCTCCTAAAGTTTCTTCATTGTTATCAGCTACAAGATTGTCTATCTTATATTCTTCGAACATATTATCTTGCATTCTATATTTCCTAATAAAATTATGCATTGTACAACATGCAATGGTCATAAAACATTGTATGCGTAAACTATATGGTGGCATTCCTTTTAAAATTGGAAATCGAGCCTTTAATACTCCAAAACATTGCTCAATATAATCACGCAAACTAAATTAAAGCAAAGCAAAATTAAAATGCAACTAATTTTAAAGAACTTGAAATTTAAAAAGATAAAAAAAAAATAGAATGCATGAAAATTGAGTACCTAATTAATTAAATATTACTATAACTAAAGAAATAAAAAAATGCTCTAATTAAACTAAAACCATTTGAAGGTAATAAACTAATTAACTAAATAATAAACTAAATAAACAGATTTAATATACTACTAACAATAAAATTTAACAAAACAAACTTTAAAGCTGCCAGCCCTTCCCACGCCTGCCACGCCATCAACTCTGCCATGCCACTAAGCCTGCTGCACACTGTCACGCCTTCAACTCCGCCATGCCACGCCTTCAGTAGAGAGCCACGCCACATAGCCTAGCAAGAACAGCCAGCTGCTCACGTCTTCACTTGCCATGCGTCCCCTGCTGGCCACGCCAAACATCCACCTGCATTGAACCACCATGCAAACCGCACAAAGGCACACCACGCTCTAGCTGTTGGATAGCTTGTAATAAATACAAGGGAACAAGTTCCCACATTGCTTGTAAAAGTGTAAAGTGATTTATTTATAAAGGGAAATCAATTTTTGAGAGTAATTTGGAGTCAAAGAGGAAATGGACTTTGACCATATGGCTTAGGCTTGAGCTTGCTTGGCTTAGGCTTGGTCTTGCTTGGCTTGAGCTTTGGCTAGAGCTTGGCTTATTTTAAAAGTCAAAGATGTGGGGCACTTGGGCTCTTGGCTCTTTGACTTAAGTCAAAAATTTTATTTTTGACAGTCTATTTTTGAATTTAAAATTATTTTAACTGTTCCAACGACATAGTTTCGGTTATATGTCTGGAACAGTTATGTCTGAAATGAATGGTTGTTATTTAACAGAGATTCACAACCATTCATTTATGACTCTTCATACTCTATATAAGAATGATGATTTCCAGAAAAGACTCACTCTGCATTTCTTACTTTTCACGAAAATTCTGAAGGCTTTGTTGTATCCTGGGGTAACTTGCTTTTGTGTGAAGTAATATTACACTCAAGAAAGTGTAACACTACACGCCTCAAAGCCATATACATTGTTATTTTTCTAACATTTTGAGTGTAATATTTCTTTTGATATGGCAATGGTTACCAATCCTGTGTTTATCAATCAACAAGATCCTATCAAGTTGAACCAGTTTGATGGGACAAACTTCACCAGATGGAAGGACAAGATGAAGTTTCTGTTGACATCTTTGAAGGTGTTCTATGTTCTGGATCCGAATTTGCAGCCATTGGCAGATCCTACACCAGAAGACACAAATACAGTGAAGGAAGAAAGAAAGAAACGTGCAAAAGATGAACTGGTGTGTCGTGGTCACATCCTCAACTCTCTTACAGATAGACTTTACGATTTGTACTCCAACTATACATCACCAAGACAGATATGGACTACCTTGGAAACAAAATACCAGAACGAGAAAAAAGGTACAGATAAATTCCTGGCACTAAATTATTTTGATTTCAAGATGACTGATAACATGCCAGTCATGGATCAAGTCCATGAACTACAAATACTGGTTTCCAGACTTAGAGATTTGGAAGTGATCGTTCCTGACACTTTACAAATCGGAGCAATTATGTCCAAGTTGCCTCCGTCATGGAATAATTACAGAAAAAAGGTTCTGCAGACACCAGAAAGTTTCACACTGGAAAAATTCCAAACTCATCTGCAAATTGAGTGTGAAACTCGACTCAGAGATGAAAAACTCCAGAAAGAAAAGGCTATGAATTCAAATGGGAATTCACAAGTAAATGCCATAGGGACCAGTTCTGGAAAGTCTGCAAACAAGTCTGGAAAGAATCAGAACAACTTCAAAGTCCAGAAAACTGGTGGATTTAAGAAGTCCAACAACTATAAGAAGAACAAGGCCTGCTTTCATTGTGGAAAGAAGGGACACTATATTAAAGAATGTAGAGTCAAAATTGCAGAAGACAAGAAGAATAAGACAATGGTTCTAAACAATCTGCTCAAGCCAATATGGTTGTTGAAGATGACATGAACTTTGTTGCCATGGATTACTGAATTAAACATGGCAACAAGTGTAGGAACCATGGAGTGGTTTCTTGATTCTGGAGCCACAATTCATGTCTGCAACAACAAGGAATTCTTTAGCACTTACACTGAGAAAACAGTGAAGTCTTTATGGGAAACCATGCTCCTGTCAAAGTGCTGGGAAAAGGGAGTGTGATGTTAAACTTCACTTCTGGACAGAAACTAACTCTTCTCAATGTGCACCATGTTCCTGATGTCAAGAGGAACTTAGTTTCTGCAAATCTGCTTTGCAAGAAAGACTTTAAGATTGTTTTAGAATCTGATAAGTTTGTAATATCTAAGAATGGTGTGTTTGTAGGAAAGGGATATTCCCTTGATGGCATGTTCAAACTCAGTATTAATAAAATAAATGTTGCTTTTGCTTATATCGTTGAATCTTCTATTCTGTGGCATGCTAGATTAGGACATTTAAATTATGCTATGATTAAATACATGACAAATCATAATTATATTTCTTGTAAACATGATCACCATGATAAGTGTCAAATCTGTGTAGAAGCTAAGATTACAAGAAAGCCTTTTCCTAAAGTAGAACATGAAACAAAATTGCTGGAACTAGTTCATTCGATATTTGTGAATTAAATGGAAAATTGACTAGAGGAGGAAATAGATATTTTATAACTTTTATAGATAATTGTTCACGTTTTACTAGTATTTATTTACTAAGAAACAAGGATGAAGCTTTTGATAAATTTAAGGAATTTAAATCTAAAGTAGAGAATCAAAAGGAAAGAAAAATTAAAATTATAAGGAGTGATAGAGGTGGTGAATATTTCTAACTGAATTTGATAAGTTCTGTGAAGATCATGGAATAATTCACCAAAGATCAGCTCCTTTTACACCCCAACATAATGGTTTGGCGGAAAGGAAAAACAGGACCCTAGTTGATATGGTAAATGCAATGATTTTAAATGCTGGATTACCTTTCAACTTGTGGGGTGAAGCTTTGCTTACTGCCTGTTACATACATAATAGGGTTCCTTCAAAGAAGACACATATCTCACCATATGAAGTCTGGAATGGAAGGAAGCCAAATTTAAGTTATTTTAAAGTGTGGGGGTGTATTGCATATTATAGACTTCCTGATTCTCAAAGGACTAAATTAGGTTCAAGAGGAATTAAATCTGTTTTTGTTGGTTATGCACAAAATTCAAAGGCATATAGATTACTAGATTTAGAATCTAATGTTATTGTAGAGTCCATACATGTTGAATTTTTTTAAAATAGTTTTATGAAAAATCAAATTATGCATGAACCAGAAAAAGATCAAAATACATCTAATGCCTATGATTCCTTAGTTAAATGTAAGGAAATAAGTGAACCATTTGAACCAAGAAGAAGTCAGAGGTCAAGAAAGAAAACATCTTGATTCTGACTTTGTTTCTCCTGATCATATTACCTTTTTAGTTGAAGGTAATAGAGATAGAATTATGAGGAAAATGAAGATATTATTAAACATTTGAAGATGAGCCAAAACTTTGAGTGAAGCATTGACTTCAAGAGATTCAGCTTTCTGGCAAGAAGCTGTAAATGATGAAATGGACTCTATCATGTCTAATAATACGTGGATCTTGGTAAATTTACCTCCAGGATCAAAGCCTATTAAAAACAAGTGGGTTTTTAGGAGAAAGTATAATTCTGATGGTACTATACAAACCTTTAAAGCAAGATTAGTTGCTAAAAGTTTTACACAAAAAAAAGGCTTGGATTATTTTGATACTTATGCTCCAGTAGCTAGAATAACTTCTATTAGAATTCTTTTTGCTCTAGCTTCTATATATAAGTTGCATATTCACCAAATGGATGTTAAAACTGCATTTTTAAATGGTGATTTAAAAGAAGAAGTTTATATGGAACAACCCGAAGGGTTTGTTTTACCTGGAAATGAACATAAAGTTTGCAAGCTTGTTAAATCTTTATATGGTCTTAAACAAGCTCCTAACAATGGCATGAGAAATTTGATTCTGCTATTTTATCTTTTGGTTTTAGGCATAATACTGCTGATAAATGTATATATTCTAAATTTACTAGTGATTATGGAGTGATTGTTTGTTTATATGTAGATGATATGCTTATATTTGGTACTAACATGCTTGGTATAAATGAGACTAAGAATTTTCTTACCTCTAAATTTAAGATGAAAGATCTTAATCAAGTAGATACAATTTTAGGAATTAAAATTACAAAGAATGATAATGGATTTTCATTGAATCAAACTCATTACATAGAAAAGCTGTTAGATGTATCAATATCTTAAAATAAAAGAATATAGTACTCCATATGATTCAAGTGTGAAACTTGTCAAGAATGATGCTAGACCAATAGAACAATTAAAGTATGCTAGTGTTATAGGAAGCTTGATGTATGCTATGCATTGTACTAGACCTGATATTGCTTACAGGTATGTAAGTTGTCAAGATTTACAAGTAATCCTAGTATAGCTCATTGGAGCAGTTGAAAGGGTACTTGGTTACCTTAAAAGAACTGCCAAATTAAGGTTGTGCTATACAGGATTTCCTGCTGTTTTAGAGGGTTATTCAGATGCAAGCTGGATAACAAAAGCTGGTGATAATATATCAACTACAGGTTGGATATTTACACTAGCTGGTGGTGCTGTAAGTTGGGCATCTAAAAACAAACATGTCATGCACACTCAACTATGGAAGCTGAGTTTATAGCTTTAGCAGCTACTGGTAAGGAAGCTGAGTGGCTAAGAAATATGTTGTTTGAAATTGAGTTGTGGCCACAACCAATGCCACCTCTTTCCTTACATTGTGATAGTGAGGCTACTATGTCTAGTGCTTTTAATAACATTTATAATGGTAAGTCTAGACATATAAGCCTAAGGCATGACTATGTTAGAGAGTTAATCTCAAATGGTACCATTACGATCATATATGTAAAGTCTGCAGAAAATTTGGCAGATCCTCTTACTAAAGCTTTGCCAAGATAAAGTGTGGAGGACTGCATGTAGTATGGGACTAATACATAACCCTTGAGACACCAATAATGGTAACCCAACTTTGAATTACCAAATCGGTAATTACTAAAGTTTAATGGGTAATAACAAGTTATTGATCAGTGTCTGTTGTGGCACTTATAATAGGAGTCTCATACTTGAATTTCAAGAGAATGCCACTGTTACATTGAGAGGTTGAGTTTAAGCTCTTAATGGAGATCGTTCTGAAAATTGTCCAAAGTAATAGGGACAATAAAAGGATCTCCACCTATGTGAATATGAAGTGGTGCCGCTTCAACAAGAGTATAAGGGTTTTACTCTTGAAATATTCACAGAAATTGGATTGCTAGCACATGGCCATTGAAATAGTGCTAGGAGCAAGTAAGAGTTTTGTGAAAAGTGACAAATTGATGTGTGTCGTACTTTCGATCCTAATAGTAAGAAGTCATGGTTTAATCTTAGGACACTATGTACTTTTATTAGCATCCTAAAGTACTTACACTAATTGAAAGTTTAAATCAATAAGATACCTTCTTGTATACATCATTTTTGTTGTATTACAAGCTAGTGGGGGATTGTTGGATAGCTTGTAATAAATACAAGGGAAGAAGTTCCCACATTGCTTGTAAAAGTGTAAAGTGATTTATTTATAAAGGGAAATCAACTCTTGAAAGTAATTTGGAGTCAAAGAGGAAATGAGCTTTGACCATTTGGCTTGGGCTTGAGCTTGCTTGGCTTGGGCTTGGTCTTGCTTGGCTTGGGCTTTGGCTAGAGCTTGGCCTATTTTAAAAGTCAAAGATGTGGGGCACTTGGGCTCTTGGCTCTTTGACTTAAGTCAAAAATTTTATTTTTGACAGAATATTTTTGAATTTAAAATTATTTTAACTGTTCCAACAGACATATTTTCGGTTATATGTCTGAAACAGTTATGTCTGAAATGAATGGTTGTTATTTAACAGAGATTCACAACCATTCATTTATGACTCTTCATACTCTATATAAGAATGATGATTTCCAGAAAAGACTCACTCTGCATTTCTTATTTTTCACGAAAATTCTGAAGGCTTTGTTGTATCCTGGGGTAATTTGCTTTTGTGTGAAGCAATATTACACTCAAGAAAATGTAACACTACACGCCTCAAAGCCATATACATTGTTATTTTTCTAACACTAGCTTCATCGATTCCACAGCAGTTCACGCACCCAGCAGCTACAGCAATTCAACGCCGATGCTCCTGCTTTAACCCTGCCACGTTCAGCGCCCAACAGCAGTAAGAAGCCACGTTCTGCCCCTGCCACTCTTCAGCTTTGTTTACGCTAGAAGCTTCTGCGTCCAAGCTTCAGCAAAGTAGGAACTCGCAGCAAACTTGAGCTTCGAGAACACAGCACAGCTCCTATAGAAACGTAATGCAACAAAGCAAAGAACAGAAACAAAAAATGCAGAAAACAGAGACGCAAAGAACTAGCGACAAAGAAAAAAAACAAAACAAAGTGCAATGTGTTAACGAAGAAAACAGAATTGTGAAAATAGAAAAGGGTAAAAATTTGCAATGCATAATCTTTAAATTAGAAACTGAAAGTTAAATAACAACTAGAAGAAAACTAAAGCATGAAAGATCAAAATAAAGCCTTAAATAATAACAGAAACAGAGCATAGGAGAAAGTAAATAAACACTGTCCTTTATTTAATCTAATTAAGTAAGAAAGACTCAATTTTTAAAGTAAACTTTGAAAGAGCTATTCAAAATTTAACTGAAATCTAAAACTAAACAGGAAGAGACTAAACTAGGAACAACACAGCTAATTGGGAAGAACTTTGGCTGCTGTCACGAGCCACTCTCCGACCCTTCTCACTTGCGGCAGCTCTTTTCTTGTTATAGGTAGGGCTTCTCTTCAATTCTTGGACCATATGCTTCACTTGTGCTTCATTTTCTTTTGGACATTCAAGTAAAATATGGTTGGATTGGGTTTTTGGCCTTTTTTTTTTTGAGTTTAGGTAAAAGGGTTAAAAAAAAAAGGCATAGGGTTAATAGATAAGTGTAGAAATAAGATTTGAAAATTTGAAACTATTTCATTTATTTATTTATTTATTTTGAATTTAGAAGGTTAAGGTTTTAAAGTTAAAATTTGGTTTAAGGTTTGAAAAAAAGCTAAATTTAGGATTTAGGGATAAGGTTAAGTTGAGGGTTTAAACACCAAATCCACCATTTTTCCTTAATCTTCTTGCAATTTTCTTGATTTCCTCATTATTTTTGAATTTCCTACACATAAAAACAATTTAATTAAATTAGGAAGAAAATACATTAAAATTCCAAAATTTAATCAAAATTGATGTAATAAAATACTCTAAAAATGTATATTTTAGAGACTTATCAACTATCAATTGGCTGCAAATTTTTATCACCACTTGTCGTCTAAAGATACAAAGTCCCACAACAAGGTAGTTGTTAGTTATCTAGGTTTTAATTGTACTTTAATTATTTGATTAAAATCTCTCATATGTATATGTCTTAATAAAAAAAAATACTACAAATGCCCTTAAAAAAATAAAAAAGTAATTTATCAATTATCAAATATATTAAGTAATTTATCTATCATTGATGCATAAATATTCAAGAAATTAATCACCAAATATATTAAGTAATTTATCAATCATCAAATATTCAAGTAATTTATCATTGATGCTTAAATGTTAGCAGAACAGAAATAACCTAATAACCATCAAATATCAGCTAAATATTTATCTCACAACATAAAACACATTCATGCCAGTTAATTTGTTGAAATGAGGAAATAAGAAAGCAGAGCTAATTTGAGGCCAAAGCATCCTCGCTAAGATATCACTTCATGATCATTTAATCAACCTGGATGCCTCGCTGACTACTATTTTTAATTGGGCAACGCCTTCAGCCTCTTGGATTTGGATAAGTTTCTTTCTATTTTTCTTTATTTTATGATAGTTTACTCTACTTTATCTATGTTATATAGTCCTTTCGGTGTAGGAGAAAAGAATCTTAATATGACCTCTATAAATTTATTAAACAATCATTCCTAGAACTTTGCTAAAAAAAAGCGTACACCAAAGCAAATATTTAGCCTATATCGAACCAAATAATCCTAAAGTTTACTCCTAAAGTTTCTTGTAACCTGATGCTCCTCACATTGTTGAAATCATTTCACACATATTTAGCCTACACCAAACCAAATAATCACCAACAAACATTACCCCATCCTCAAATCATCGACCAAGCAACACAAACTATCAAACAGTATATTATTATACAAGCAATACAAAGCATCAAATATTCAAGAATTCATAGCCTTATCATCCTAGCAACAATTCTAAGATTATTAGTCATACAATAATAATCTGAATCCCTTTACTTTATTGTAGCAATACTGGGATATCAGCACTTATTTACAATATACTGTTTTGGTTATATCGCGACTACAATTGATCCCATATTTCACTCTCCACAATATGTTTGGCTGTTAGCTTGCATATTGTAAATAAGTGCTGATATATGGTTCTGTCATCAGTACCAAAATAGAACCATATATATATTTGACCTTTTTCTTATGCAACAATATATGCACTTTACTTCAAATTGATTGCACGCCTTACAATATATATGGTAATTTTGTTCCCCAGTGACAAATATTTTCATGACAGAAAATATTATAAGGCGTCCAATATGGTAATTTTTAACTTTGTCTTATCGTTACAAAGTTACTATTATTCCTTTCTCTACTTCTATTCCCATTATATATTGAGAATAGAATGGCATATTTATTACCAAAATCTTTAATGTTTTGTAAAAAAAAACATTAAGAGTGATGACCTTTGGGTTATGTATGATTGTTTCTATCATACATTAAAGATTTTGATTTGATATATTGTATGAAACAGTATATTGTTATATACTCAAGATGTTATATTCGTATCAAACAGTATATTGTTATATAAGAAATACAAAGCATCAAATATTCAAGAATTAATTGGACAATTTCATAAGCAAAAAATTATGCTTCTTAACCTAGAAAATCAGAGACTATTTTGAGAGTACACTTATTTATGATTGATGAAAGTAAGATCTAAATTATTGCTTAACCCATAGTGCAAAATTTAAGATCTAAAAAATTAACCCTCCAAAACAAATCAAATATAACTTATAATATGAGTAAGCAAAATTACAGAAGATAATATAGGATCTGGACAAAAAAAATTGAAGATCATGGACAGACAAAAACAAAGAATCACATACAAACTTGATATGAACCTTTTTTTTTTGTTGGTTGCTTGAGTATATCAATAGCTAATGAAAAAAGATGGTACATATAAAAGGAAATCTGAATAAATCTAGAGGTTAATCGAAGAAGTGAAGAAGAAGAAGGAGAGAAGTGAAGAAGAAGAAGAAGAGGCAATCGACTGCAAGAGGAACGAGAAAGAAAGATGATGTGTGGGGCTAGGGTTTGACTTTTGCCAAAAAAAGAAAAAGATATATGTGTTGTTAATAGGATTTGAAGGGAGGATTTCATTAATTGTTACTGTTCATTTCGTGTTTTGGTTGAAAATTTGTTTCCAAAATATTTCAGAAATAGTTGAAAACATAAAATTGCTGTTTTTAGAAATTTTAGAAATATTATTGTCAATTTCTAAAATTATAAAACAAAATCTCTTTACTAAACACAATTCATTTTTTATGTTACAAGATTTTGAAAAAAAAACATAAAATATAAAATAAAATTGATTCCAAACAAAGTCTAAGCCTTTCAAAAATAATGTTTGGGTTTCATTTTTCTTTTGCTTCTTAGTGATGGGCCTATATGGGTTGACAGTTTTGATGCTTTAGGCCCAAAACATCGTTGGAAGGAAATTTTTGGATATTGTTAGTTTCTTACCAAAATACATATTAGATAAATTTATTTTTGATTATTGATATGAAATAAATATTCATAAAATTGTTGTTTATTAGTTATTAACTTAGACCTAATTTATTATTGGATTGAAATTAGATTTTCATTCAAAAGATGCTCTTGATCCAATCTCAATGTTAAACAACGAAAAAGAAAATGTGATTTTTCAATTTAAAAGCTTGATTTGTAAATCTAAACCTAAAAGCTTTAAAAATTATTATCCAATATGCTGCCAATAAAATTTTTAGATTTTATAGGCGATGTTAAGATGGTAATATATATTATTTAAAAATATAAAATATATATAAAATAAAGTGAGATATATGTCACCATTTTAATCTCATTTGTAGAGTATAAAAACTTCACTAATAGTATATTGTATAATAACCCAAGCTTTAAAGAGGTGCTTTTGTAGTTCAACAAAAAAATTTTTGTGGATAAAATAATTTTATTATCCCTTTATCTCTAAATTTTTATTATTTTATGCATTTTTAATACTTTAATTCACCACCACCTTTTTTTAATTGCAACATCAAACATTTAAATTTCTTAAACCATATTTTTCTTACCATATTTTTAAGCACACCTTTTACCAACTCAAGATTTTTCCAAATACAACAGCATCATTAAACTAGACCTTAATATTATTTTGTGTGTAGTGAAATAGTTTCATTATCGAAGATATATATATATATATATATATATATATATATATATATATATATATTCTCACGGTGTTAAATGCAATTCACTGAAAAATTTGAGGAGCTAATGGTCGCTTGTTGGGTAATGTGTCGCTTGTTGGGTAATGTGGCATTATAAAAAGGGTTTGTATATGATGCACTGACAGTATATAGTTTTTATACACTGTCAATGTATCAGAGGTTGACATCTCATCAATTTGTAAGATAAAAAATATGTCAAGCCCTTAAAAGTAAATATAAATTAACTTTTTTAATTTGCTCATAGTCATAAGGGCCTATTAATGAGGTGTCAACCTCCTGTATATTGACAGTGTATAGAAACTATACACTGTCAGTGCATCATATATAAATCCTTATAGAAATGTTGAAGTAATGGGAAAAGACAAGACGAACCTATTGAACTGGCCGAGTTTGTTTCGAACTACCTACATGAATTTAGGCTCCGTTTGATTTGCGTAAAATGACTTTCAGAAAATGATTTCTATAAAATGATTTCTGAAAATTTGATTTTATGGAAAAAACTAATATTTTCTGTTGTTTAGTTGATATGCTGAAAAATATTTTCTATTACTTGTTGTTTTAACTCAATATAGATTATGTTGAGTTTCAGTGGAGCCTTTTTTCTCAAGAGTGACATAGGTTTAGAAATTGTTTTCCCCTTTTGAAAAAGGGAAGACAATTTTTCAAAATCCTTAAAGATTTTTCATTGATTGAATTTCATTTTCCATTGACCGAAAATATTTTACAAGTACCAAACACCGAAAAATGTGAAAAATATTTTCAAAAAATGAAATAAGTGCACCAAATGGACCCTTAGAAGCACAAAAGAGAGCTGTTGGACCATCTGTTAGAGAGCCATGTAAATGGCAACCGCCACAAAATGGATGGGTTAAAGTGAACTTCGATGGTGCCTTGAAGATGGAAGAAAGAGTTGGGGGAGCAGGGATGGTTATCCGAGATTCAAGAGGGCAACTTCTAGCAGCATCCTCGGTTCTGTTCAAGAGCACTATTGACCCACTGGTAGCTGAGATTAAAGCAGCGTTGGCAGCAATGGAGTTGGCAAAGGATGTGGGCTTTCATAGTATAATACTAGAAGGAGATTCTTTGGAGATCATCAAGGCAATATCATCTACGGAGAGGAATTTTTCATTCATCGGCAATCTTGTAGAGGAGGCAAAAGTGATGCAGGCTTGCTTGCGTTCCTTTAAAACAGAGCATGTGAGAAGAGAGGGAAATAAGGCGGCCCATGCATTGGCTAAGATTGCTCTTAGTTCAGAAACTGATTCTCGTTGGATTGAGGAATGTCCTGTTATTGCTGATTTAATCCAATTGGATTGTACTGCTGTTTCTAATGAGTAATAAAAGCATATTTCTTTCAAATAAAAAAAGCAATTCAGAAGAATCTTCTTTAAAAAGACTTTAGTTGGCAACAATTTAAATATTTAATCATTTAATAATTTAACAATATCTCAATCCAAAAGCTTATCAATATTAACTAATTTAACATGTAATGATATCTCAAATATTGACATTTAAGAATATATTAAATATTTAAATTACTTTATCATTAATCGTATGATTTTTTTTTTTGCAATAGTCGTATGATTTTTTTTGTTACAATGGGAAATATTTGATAATTAAGGATGGAAGTAGAGTTGCTTGAATTTGGACTCAAACTTTACAATATGTCACAACTCTTCTTTAATCACTCAATCAAGAGTTTATTGACAGTTGTATGATTTTTATTAATAGAGTATTGAACCCTTAGATTCGATTCCCCACTTTCTTTTTAATCATTAGAATTCAATCTTTGATAGCCTTAAATATAAAAAATAATAATTCCTTTAAATTGAGCATGTTTAGGATTTTGATAGAGTTTTCAACTTTTTTTTGTAATTTTATAAAATTTTAATTTCAACAAACAATTAGAAAAAGGTGCAGATGGAGTTAAATTGCATTTGTGATTTGATATGTGAAGTGTTAACCCAAAACAAAACAAACCAACAAAGGCATTAGATATGCCAACAATCTTTTTGTTTAGTGGTTAAAAATAAGTTATGACGTATTATAAGTTTTGAGTTCGAATTCAAATACTTTTATTTTTAATTATTTAATATTTTTTTTGTAATAAAAAAAAACCATAAAGCATTGGACGTAAATGGTAAGAATTAATAGGCTTTTTCGTGGCCCATTTTCAATTCATGTAGAAAATGTGACCAAAACCCAATTGGATATTCCACTCCAAAAGCTTCCTTAAGGCCTCAAAGCAACTAAGCTTCCTTAAGGCCTTAAAGCAACTAAGCTTCTACCAGAAACTAATCACTTTTGTCCCTCAAATTTGTCGGTAGGTTTGGCAACCCAACGAAACTTGTAAGTAGATTTAATAATTTTAGATATGATATAACGATAAAATAAAAAAAATGACAAAAAAATATGAAAGTAACATAAATTAAAATTTAATAAAAGTTATATATGAATTCGATAAAAGTTAAAAAAAATTGTTTTATGTTTAACATATTAATATGAATTGTGAAATGAAATTTTTGCATTTTACACAATATAAACATGGGAGGGACGAAAATAGTTAATGCAAAAGTGTGTACACACGATCCTTTCCAAACCCTATAATAAAAATCTTGTGCACTTGCTATCGTTTTTTCTTACACGATATGAACATGATTTAACATAACAATAAACAGATTTAGTTGCATGAAATTTAATGACAAACTCGTATGTATAAGCTAATAAGTCTAGCAATTTTTTTTTTCATTTTGCTTTTTGCTTGCAGTAGTTGCATTGTGGCTATCATTTCAGCTATTTTGCTCAACTTCCATATCTTTAGGACCGTGGCATTAGTAGGTAAAATGATATAAAAACTAGCGCATGAAGTAGAAACAAATTAATACTAGTAATTATCTGCATTCAACTTAAATTCACAAAGTTACTTCCAATCATTTGAATTGAAACAAGTCATCTGATACTTCTTCTGTTAAGTCATTGAGCCAGTGACTTTCTTCCAATAAACCTTCTTAAAACAAATACTCTACTGTAGATAAACCTGAAGAACTAGACCATGGGACTTGAACAATGACCATGTGGTCCTCATACTCAAATCCAACATCTTTTCCATCAATCTTGCAAGCTCTTGGCTTGTCTGAAGCAAAGACTCTCATTTCACCAGCTCCTTTCACTCCAACTTGCACCGATTGCTCGAAGTCATCGTAGGCTAATGACTGGATGGCACCGCCGGCGTTGAGCATGTTCACCAGCCCAATGGGAGCAAAGTGGACTGATTTTCCAGCCAAGAGAGCTACTGGAGAAACAGTTATGAGCTCGAAATTGAATGGCTCCAGTGAAATTTCAGTGTTTTCAGCTGGTTTGGAGAGGAGCAGCTTCTTGGACTGAGAAAAGTACAGGGCGAAAACTTCAACACCTTCAATGGAGATTGGGTTCTCGCCGCTCTTCCATTCAATATCCTTAGGATTGGTCTTGGCAGTCACCGTGTGAGAAAACTGAGAAAAGCATTGGGTTGCGTCAGGTTTCGCGGCACCATCCGCCTCCTTGGCAATTGAACGCCCCAATCACACCATTGTACTGTAACATTTGAAGCCTAAATTGTCAGAAACCTCGTATAATTCGTAAAAGGAATCATAGCAAGACATACTCTTAAATTTTTTTCTTCACAAATTGAATATTAAACTTTAACGTTTTATTATATACAAATTAATCTCTAAACTTAAACCCCCTATCATTCAAAAAAAAAAAACAATCAACTTTAAATTTGGGATAATTTAGGATTGTGCAATAAAAATAAAACTTAGTGTTATTTAATAAATTTAGATTCGATTGCATAATTTTAAAAAATTGAAATAAGAATTTGTGAATTAATTTATAGGTACTAAAAGGTTGAGGCTTATATTCCTTTTGTGCAAGATGTCAGAAAATATATTTGGCAATTGGGTTCCAACGTTACTAACCTTGTTCAAGTTCCAGATTTTGAGCATGGTTTTGCCATCATGGAGAGGGTCCTCGAAGAGGCAATCCCTGGTCGGAAGTGCATAGTACTGGCACCGGAGGATCGATCCGTCAGGCAATACAAGCCGTTTGAGCAGGGGGAAGTTGTGTTTCCCGACGGTGTCACTGACATAAATTGGGCCACCGGAGATTGCCCTTGAGGCAGCATGGAACTCAGCACAAGGGTGAGTGGACTGGAACATGTCCCAATCAGGGTGGATGAAGTTGCCCATCCACAAACTGTTGTACGCACAGTGCACCATGTGACAACCTTGCAGCCAGAATGTGCCGTTGGGGTCACCAGATGGATCTACGCACCAAAACATCACCTGTAAAACAATCAAACATTAACCTCATAATTTGTGTTCATGTCATATAGAATATAAAAATTTTAAATCCTATTACTTATTTTTTCTTTTTTTTTAATCAATTCCATATGATTACGTACCAACACCACCGAGGCAGATAGCTTCGGTTCCAAGAAAAATGAAATCGTTGCAGTGCTCCATACTAGCAATAACACCGTTGCCTTTGAAATGCTTCCTTACTGAGTCTGTCAGGGCTCTGTAATAAGCTTTTGCAAGCTCAACTCTTCCACCGTAGTTTTCACACAACATTTCCAGTATCTGTTAAAAAAAAATCAATTAAAGATTATAGTAGGCTAAAATCAAATTAAAAAAAGGTCAATAGTAACTGAAAATAAAAGTAAAAATTTATGACAAAGATTTGTTAAGAAATAACAGAACATAACGTGTGATAATGAACAACTATTACAACACATTTTGGATAATTATTTGTTAAGATTTCTTGTTTCCTCACAAATGTCACAATAATGAGATTCTGGATAACTGTTCTCATCATGAAAGGTGAGAGAAAAAATATGCTCATCTGACTCGTGTCGAGCTTTAAGCGGCAGTGTAATGCAATTGTGGTGCAAAACAAAATTGCAATCATTGCATCTGTATGCAGATTCTGTAGAATCACCACAAGCATTGCACAACCCTTTATGCTCAGGGTAAAAAGGGAGGGGGTGTTCATGTCCTTGACACATAGGGATATCAGAAACTAATGCACATCGAATGCAGTAACGTCCCTTACATTTATCACAAGTGTAGGAAAAGCCACTACTTTCATAGCCACAAATTGCACATTAAAAAATAGAGCCTGAAGTAAGTGTAAGAAGATTTGGGCAACGGTGATACCAGAAATGCTTCTTTATAGGTAATCCAGTGCAGTCTTTGTGGAGAAAGAAATCACATTGTGAACAATAGTAAGAAGAAGCCGAAATGGATAGTAGGCAGACGTCACATTGTTTGTCATCCTTAATGTCTTCAATCAATGCCAGGTTATGATCACGACCGAAATGCTTCACCGTTGTGTCCGTCGCATGTTCCAATGCCAAGTCCATGACTTCATCCATTTTTTTTGGGTCAACCACACGGTACAAACTAGGTTTCTCTAATACACAATTCACATGTACAATGTAACTGCATTTAGAACAACAGTAACCACCAAGCTTGATGTTCACCTTGTCATAACAAATTCTGCATTCCCACGTTCCCAATCCATGTTCTTGAAGGAAATATGTGTGGGAAATGGGGTGGACGTGTCGATAGAATTGGATGATTCGTGGCAGTGAAATGCATTTACTATGGACCATAATGCTACATTTAGAACAAACGTAGGATGCACAATCCCCTGCAGTGCCACATGCATCACAAGTGAATAAATCATGTCTCCAGAAGCGATCGAATGGATGTTTATGACTTTTGTCTTCAATAACTGGTGATGCTGATGCACACTCAATGTGAAGAGCAAACTTGCAAACTGAGCAACAATAAACAATTTTCTTATGTTGGGTTTGTAGGCATATTTGGCAGTGGAGATCAGCCTCATATTCTAACTCAAGAAAAAGAGGATGTTTGCTGTGGAAAGGACTATTGATTTGAGGAGGTACTGGCATTGTAGCACATTTAATATGAAGGACGAACCTGCAAGGTGAACAATAATAAACAAATCCCAATAGTTGGCTTTTTGGCATATTTTGCAAGGGAGTGTTTGAGGGTTAAACTGTAGAATGAGAGGATGCTCATTGTGAAGAAACGGGTGATTAACTTCTACAGATAGATCAGCACATTTTGCATGTAGGTAAAATCCACAATCAGGAGAAAAATATACAGAATCTAGTAATGGCTCCCAACAGGCAAAGCACTCAGCTTTTTTGAGTTTTTCAGTATGATTTTCCGTCGAGATGAATGGATCTATACGGGCAATATGTTGAAACTCTGCAATTCTTTTGTCAGCAATGCTATAAGACAACATAGCACATTTGATATGAAGGTTTAATTTGCAAGAGCAATGATAAACAAAATTCTCACATGATTGATAGCAGAAACTGCAGAAACAACCAAAAATGTATGGTTGCCTTTTAAGAAGAATAAGACTGTGATTTCGATGGAATGGGTGATTCAGCTCGGAGGGTGCCTCAGCACACTGCTTGTCAAGGTAAAACCCACAATCCATACAGCTGAAGCTTGGACCTGAGAACAGCTCCCCACATCCCGAGCAATAAACCTTCTCACTTTCATGGCTTCGTTGTTCAATGAACACCAATGGACGTTCATGGCTAAAATGTTGAAGCTCCATCTCTGCTTTCTTTTGGTTTCTATATAAGTTTGTGGATTAAGTAGTAACAAAAAGGGTTAATGGAAGCTAAGTTTATGGTTCAAATATTTATATTGTTGCGTTGGATGAGAATTGCTTATTGAAAAATCATTTAGCTTTAATATTTATATATATATATGATCTTTTATTCAATATTTTCCAATCTCAAAGATTTATCTACAAATTCATCTTGTTTTTGCTTTCTAATTAATCAAGTTAACACTACTATTAAAGAAAGGCATAACTTTGAAGTGGGGGAAGGTTGGAGCACACCACAAGATTTCTCTTCAAAACTAAGGCTATGCTTGGTATCATGGAAAAGTGGAAGGATGGAAAGTAGTGGAAGCAAAAGTGAAAGGAAAATAGATTTTAGGCTTGCTTGGTAGAACAGAAGGAAAGAAAAGGTGAAGGAAAAATGGTTTCTGTTCTAGCAAAGAAACCTTTCTGTCCAAATCGGACGGAAAAGAAAAGAGAAAATGTTGGTGAGTGCATAAATTAAACGAAAATACAAAATTACCCTTACTAGAATTTTATATTATCAACTTGGTTTTATCATTTGGTCGATAACTCCTGTAGCTCTCGCCGCACTCTCTCCCAATCTCTCATCTCTGTCGCCGATATCCTCTCTCCCACCGCCATTTGAGCCGCCGTTAGCAGTGGGTGGGTGATTCGAACTTGAGCTTAGACTTTGGAACTACTTCGTCTTTTTAATTCTTGTCATTTCATTCTAATTTCATTCTAATCGCAGTTTGATGCGTTGATTGCAGCACTTCCATCTTCCGAGGGAGGCGAAGAAGTTCAACTTAGAAGGATTGCTGAACTCCAGGTATACAGTGGCTCGACTGCTTTACTCATTAGTGTTTTTCGTTTTAAATTACATATTGGAAATTAAGTTTACCAGTTTTAACTAGGGATCTAGACTGTAGCTTGGAAACTGAAATGAAGAAATGTCTAACAATCTCTATGCTTTTTCTGTGTTTTCGCTGCCAGAGAATGAATTGAAACAGGTTCAAGAGTTATTCAGTCAAGCAGCAGATAATTGTCTGAACTTGAGGAGGCCAGATTGAAGTCACTGCCTAGTGAAATCCCCCTTTCATTTTATTGCCCATGTATCCAAAGGTTCTTATATAATTGCCTAAATTTGCACAATAAGAATTTTGTCCTTATCTTCTATGTTGGATTGTGTGTGTTGAATTGAGAATGGCTAGAACTAGAAGCATTAAAAAGGAGCTTTCGATAAACAGGGACTGTTTTCTAATTCCTTTTCCAAATAATATGTTCAAGGATAAAAATTTTATCAAGTCCATTCATCACTTTAGCAGAATATCAATGCTTATGTTATGAGCACTAAGCTCGATGTTGAGGGAATATTTCATACAAGTGTCCTTTGACTTGGTTAAGCATAATTTATTGTTTAGCATGTTTGATGGTTTCATTATGATTGCAGTTCTGTTGTTGGTTTTCTATTACATTTAACTTTCTAAAATTTTTATCATGGCTACTTGGTTTTGTGTACATGAATAATGGTGTAAATACTTACTACATGATGACTGATTTTGGGGATTTTGGGGTTGTAGATGGGCAATGTTTGGTTTTGCTGTTGGGATGCTAACGGAGTATGCAACAGGCTCAAACTTTGTTGTACCTCAATGCTATTTATAATTTTTGATTTCTGTAGTTATTTCTTCTCTTGCAAGTTGCTTATTATCTTGTTGCTTGATCAATCAATTGTAACAAGTATCCGGGCATTTTGCTTGATTTTCAAGCATACAGGTTCTTCATTTTGATAAAATTTATATAGACCAGGTGTGCTTTCTGCTGATATTAGCCAGCATTCATTGCTTGCTTGTAATTTTTTTAATAAATGTGAGTTGAATGAGCATAGTTCATCCGTGTTTAAACTAGTTTCAACCAATTAGTGGTGAAATTAATCTGTTTCTGTAGTTTCAACAGATTCACATCAGTGTGCAAAGTTAAAACATTTTGAATAGCTTTCTTGTTCAAATGTATAAGCAACTGCTTTTAAGTGGATAGTTCAAAGATAGTTTCAAACTCGATGGAAATGGGTTATAAACAATTTCTTGTCTTAGTCGATCTGTATGTCCCACTACTATATGTTATAGATGCCTTTGATAATAATTAAGACTGGTGATGGTTTTGATTTGATCAGAGAATGACAATTAATTCAAATCCCCTGTATATATTTATAGCGCCCACAACCAATAAAAATCTGTTTTACCTGATGAAGATGAAATAAAACATATCTAAAGTGTCAACATAGTTGGAAAAAACCAGTCCTATTAGCATCATAACCCTCAAAAGCCTGTCTGCTCTCGCTTTTACACTACTGCTGTAATTGTTACTGTTTATGATAGCAAACTTTCTTGAAAATGTATTGCTGGTCAGATCAAAGAGAAAAAATAAAAATAGGTAGATATCATTGTTTCAGAGAATTAATTAATTAAATAGCTCCTTCCCTAGTATCTTCTTGGATTTCATTCTTTTTCCAATCCCCAATCAAAGGTCAACTTTCTCTTATCCATTAAATAATATGTTGCTACCAGACACCTTCATGGTTTTAGTTTGGTTTCTGGAAATTCTTTTAGATTAGATCCACAATGTGTGTATATGTGTTATATTTTCACATCAAATTACATAAAATATAAAATTATCGTGTCATAATTTGTATTTACATGTTAAATATCAAAACAAATTTTTAATTTTCTTTATATATAATTTTAATCCTGCCATATTATTCTTGTGCTAACACGGTATTGTGTTTAAAATTATTATTAAATTTATTTAAAAGCTCAAGAGGCTGCTAAGGAATATGTAGATTGTAGACACCTAATTTTGTCATGTTAAAAGTTTAAAGATTTTTATTTTTATTTTTCATTTTATTTTATCTATTTATTTTATTATTCTATTTTATTTTATTTTATTTTATTTGTTTATTTTATTTTCATTTTTTTAATTTTTTATTATTATTATATTTTTATTTTCATTTTTTATTTATTATTTTTATTTCCATTATTTTGATTTTGTTTATTATTATTATTATTTTATTTAATTAAAAAAAAAGGGACAGAACTGGTGCCGTGCACGGCACCAGTTCCTGACACCCCTTCCTGCCATCACCACCACCCTCACCGAGACAACCACCCCTCTGCTAGCCCATCCCCTCTCCACCAGCCGCCACCAACTCTGTAACTCCCTCACCCTCATAAGCAATCACTCATTCAAACCTAAAGAAAAAAAGACAGAGAACCATTGCTACCCGGTGGTCCAGAACCCTTTCTTTTTTCTCTCGACCAACTCAAAATCACCACTGAAATCATCACCGGATACCACCACCGAAAAGCCACCGTCCAAAACCGAGGCTCACCAAAAAACCAAAACCACCGGGACCAAAATCCCTAAACCCGAGAACACCCAGAACGAACCCCCTAACCCAGATCTGGAAAACCCTAACCCAGATCTGGAAACCCTAGAGCCCTACCACACGAACCAGTACCTGCAAACACACACACACACACGCATACCAACAAACCACAAAAACCAAAAACCACAACCGAAACCAACAACAACGAAAACCAAAAAAAATGATGAAGGAGGCTTCGGTTAAGGTCAGATCTGTGAGGTTAGGAGGTTTTTTTTGGTTAAACGGAGGTCGGATCTGAGGAGAGGGAGACGAGAGGAGTGTTTTTGGTGTGTCGGGAAGATCACCGGCGACTGGCGCACGGCGGCCAGCAGTCGTTTGAAGAAGGAGAGGCTGAGAGGATTTTGGGGTTTTTGAAGTTTTTTTTTTTGGAAAGCCGGTGGAAATGAAAATTCAACAAAAAAGGGAGCCTTTTATAGAGGAGCAAAACGCGGCGTTTTGAGGGCTGGAAGATCCGCGCGTCCACCCGACCAGACCCACGATCCGCGCACCTGGCTCCCGCACCCGCTTCGCTGACCCGACTTCGCCATCCACCTACCCGGTCGTGACCCGCGTTCCGACCCGCTCCAGTCCATTGATCCGGCCTGCTTTGGCCCAACAGCTTCCAAACCCAATCCGTTTGGGGTATATATTTTCTTTCTTTACTTTATTTATTTATTTATTTCATGCATAACAAAAAATGAATATTTATTTATGTACAAAATTCTTTCAGATTTAATAACTCTAAGTTTAATTACGGAATTAATCTTAATAATAAATATATAGTTTTAAGATATACATATGTACAAATAAATAAATAAAATATGTAAATAACTATAGAAAATATATATAGTTTAAAATGTATATAAATATAAATATGTAAATAAGTATGTAAATAAATATAAGAAATGTTTAGTTTAAAATATATATAAATATTTATAACAAAAAATGTATATAAATATATATATATAAAGTACACAAAATAAGCATATAAAATATATATTACATATATAAAGTACGTAAAATAATTATATAAAATACATATAACCACATAGTTTTCTTTTATGTATTAAATATTTTCTTAGACAATTTACTATAAAAATCTTTTTAGGAAGCTAGGAAATATATATAATTTTGAAATGTACATAGAATATATAAAATATGTAAATAAATATGTAAATACACATATAACTATATAGTTTTTGAAATGAAATAAAATTCTTATTAGACAATAAAAAAGGGGTGTATTTTAGGAAGTTTTAAAATAATAATAATAAACCAATAATAATGAAAAATAATAAATATATAAAAATAATAAATCAATAAAAATAAAATAAAATAAGTATGAAATCCCAATGATAAGTCTTCGTAGAACTCGCAAGTAGCGATTCTTCGAAAAACTTTAGATGAGAGAGTCGTACTAAATGTTACCAGAGTATTGGGATATTTAGTATGATTTTTCAATAATTTATTTTTTATTAAAAATAAAATTAAATAAGTTTTGAAAAGAAAATTGAAAAAGGAAATTAATAATAAAAATTAAATTTAATTAAATATTTTTTCGATGATGGGATGTTATGAAACTCACAAGTAGTGATTTCTTGACTGATCCCTAGGTGAGAAGAGTCTACTAAATGTTACCAGAGTATTGGGATATTTAGTATGATTTTTCAATAATTTAAATTTTTATTAAAAACAAAAATAAATAAGTTTTTAAAAGAAAATAGAAAAAGGGAAATTAATAATAAAGTCCGATGATGGGATGTCATGAAACTCATAAGTAGTGATTTCTTGACTGATCCCTAGGTGAGAGAAGTTCACTAAGTGTTACCAGAGTATTGGGATACTTAGTGTAATTTTTCAATAATAAGAATTTTTATTTAAAATAAATAAAGAAATATTTATATAAAAAATCAAAAAAATTCATTTGCATCATTTATTATCTGTTTGCATCATATGCATTCATAATAATTTTTGAAATGAGTGTGAATCTTCTGATGATGAGATTCTATAGAACTCACAAGTAGTGATTCTTAAGAAATCTCTAGGTGAGAAAATTATCCGAAATGCTACCAGAGTATTGGGGTACTTCGGAATAATTTTCAATACAAAAGATTTTCACTTATTTCAAATAAAAAATAAAATTTAAATGTTTCAAAATTAATACAAATAAAAAATGATTTCAAAATAAACAGGAATTATTTTTAAATATTAATTCAAGACCGTTTTATTAAAATTAAAGGATAACACATGATTACAATGGTATTGTTTTTTAACGGGCGTCGTGAGGGTGCTAATCTTTCCCCACGCGTAACCGTACTCCCGAACCCGATTTTGTTTTCGCAGACCCCAAATTGTCTTTTTAATAAAACTTAATTAATTTTGAGATTTTGTTAAAAAGATAAATATTTTAGATGACCAATCACACCTAGTCAAAAAAGATTGGTGGCGACTCCCTTTTGTTTTTAAATATTTTCAAAATCGTCGAGCGCGAAACCGTTACGACATAGATAGAAATAAAAAAAAATTGGGAGAGATATAAAGAACTTTAAAGTGAGAAAGTTGCTAGTAGACGCATGTACAACAGAATTTTCTACAATTTTGCTAAAGGGTTGGATGCACGAGAGAAACACAAATAGGGCCCTACACAGTTGGGAGCACTTGATTCACATTCATGCATTTGATTGGGCCCCACTGTATTTGTTTTGTTTCATAAATCAAACTATTTACCTTTGCCTTTGGGTAAGATTCCCATCTTGATTCATCTTCATAAGGTAAAACAGATTTTTATTAGTTGTGGGCGCTATAAATATATACAGGGGATTTGAATTAACTGTCATTCTCTGATCAAATCAAAACCATCACCAGTCTTAATTATTACCAAAGGCATCTATAACATATAGTAGCGTGTGTATATATATCCTTTAATATACCTTCATTCTCAACTTTAGCTTATACCTTCATTTCTCTAGTTTCATTCTCAACTTTATCTTATATTTTTGTTTTTTAATATAGAATTATTTTGTTTTTTGATATGCAGTTTTGATAATGGCTAAGAAGTCTAAAAATAGTGAGTGCACTAGTGAGTTTAAGAAAGCTAATCTCAAATGAACAGAAGAGATGGATAATATATATATATATATATATTGATGCAATGTTGAAGCAACAAGTGAACGGAAACAAAGTTGATGGCACATTCACCCCTCATGCTTATGACAATATGGTGAAAATATTAACTGAGAAAGTTAATTTACCATTCGATAAAAATAATTTGAAAAATCGTTTGAAAACTCTCAAGGAAAATTTTAGTAAATGTTTTGATTTGTTTAATCGTTTGAGTGGGTTTGGATGGAATCCAGTGACAGAACTTTTTGAAGCTGAGGCTGAAGTGTGGGAGAAACTTATAGAGGTAAGTAATTGCCTGCTTTTATACTAAATTCTCTTCTATATTGTGTTTGTCTGCATTTTGCTACTTTAGCTCCTAGTTTTGTTTTTCTTTGATAATTTGCTTTGTGTATATTGTTACCGATAAAGGTTCTATGAGCTTGTAATTATAGTTTAGGAGTTTACGGTAACTCATTTGACTGCAATGGTTCAAGATGAATACTCATTATTCTAGTGATTTTGATGAGGTTTGTGTGTGATATTTTAGGCAAAACCTTCTGCTGCAAAATGGCGATATACCAAGATTCATGCTTATGGAAAGCTATATGAGCTTTTTTCGAAAGACAGAGCTAATGGTAAGGGAGCTTGCAGTGCAAAAGACAGAATTCGAGAATGGGCAGCGGAAGAAAGTAGTGTAGATCCAACTTCCATTGATCTGGAAATAAATTGTGAGCCATCATCTTCCCCTCCTTTTCTTGTACCATTTTTAGAAATGTTTGTGTCTGATGCTTTACTCTAAACTTTGTTTTGTTTTAATGTTATTTTTATGACTAGAAGTTTAGGGTTGTTTAGAATTTCTGGTGAAAATTGGAGTACCTTTGTTATTGTACATGGACATGAAGCTTTATTGAGGTATAGATGAGCTAGAAGAACTACTAAAATTGATGTTACAGAATTGGTTTTTTCATGTGTATGTTTGCGGAATGGCGACATGGTTTCTTGTTGGTATTTAGTTTTCATGAAAATTTGAAGATACCCTTGGTATTTAGTTTTCATGAAAATTTGAAGATACCCGGATGGAGAATTTGTACTTAATTGGGCAATTGAGATTCTAAGATTTGAGACTTTGACAGGATTTAGTGTGCTTTATTTTTTTTTTCTTTGAAGGGGTTCTGAAAATACCCGTGTGAAATGCTTAGTTGTTCTGTGTATTGAGAGTGGGGATTTTGCTTTCTTCATTTGGGTTCTTTTTTTCAGCAACCTAATGATTCCCAAATCAATTTCTTTTGAGTCAATCTACCATTCTTTTGGAGTAATTTGTGATTTGATGAACATATAAATAAATTGCCTCTTTAGTTCTCAATTTGATTCTCTGTATTTCAATTCTGCATCTTAAACTCCTGCAGCTTAGGTCTTTTCTTTACCCTTCATTCTAAGTTTTGGAGTCTTTTCTCTTAAAATTTTGATGAATATTATTATGCTTGAAAGAATTGAATGTGGTCTTAGAATTACTGGCTTTGGTTTTAGCTTCATTGATTTATATATTTTTCTTCTTTTTGTTGATATTTTGAGAGTATTGTTTTACTTTATCGAATATTAATATAGATTTTTATTTCTTAGAAGATAAAATAAAGCATTAAAAAGAGATAGTGCTCTGCAGTTTGTTACCTGGCTTGTTTGTCTGCTCTTCCTTAAGTTATCTGCTAATTTGGCAACTAGCATCATATGGGAAGAACTATGGAGGAGCCTCTGTTGGTTCCTTACAGGCTTCTGAGTATGGCTTAGGCTGGTGTTAGTATTATATTTCTGGGTTAACAGATTTGAGTCACATGGTTCTGGTTGAAATTGATTCTGAGGCAGACTGCTTTAGCCAACAGCCTCTGTTTTCAGATTCATTCAGCATATACACTGATAGTTTTGCCAACCAATTGAGACCAAAATCCTTCTTCTTTTGACTTGTAAATTTGGCAGAGCACAGAGAAAATACAAAGAAAGGGAGTATTTGAGACAAGTCAAGGAAGTTCTGATTATTTTAGAAATATGCAACACGGTAGCCACATGGGATAAGCCATAGGCCCTGCGTTTGACATGTGAAAAACATCTGTTTTTGACCTTTGGCTTTTGAGATGAAACTTGTGAAGCAAAATGCCTGCGCATGTTGATCAGATTCCATCACTGATCAGGCTTACAAGGTCAATTATCAAGCATTGCGTGCTGCTTACAGGCTTGTTTCAAATTAGCTTTCCTTCTCTTTCAATCCTTTCGGTTCAGTTCAAAAGACTGGCGGTGGTAAAGCTTGGATGGGCTAGATTGACATATGGCATATCAAGTTTTCCATCTTTCCAATTTTCCCTCGAAGAGAATAGAGTAAAGTTTTCCGAAATCATTTAAGGAAAATTGAAGTTTTCCATTTTTCATCTTTCCAATTAACATATGACATATGACATATGTTTTAGGCACAAAATATAACCTTGAAGAGAATAGAGTAAAATTCTTTTTTATCTTGTTCTTCTTTTTCTTTTTTACATTTTTTTATTTTTTTTTCTTTCTAATAAAATTTTCCTTTTTAAAACTATACAAGCTATATAATTAAACTACATACAAGATAAACTTAGATTAATTTGTTTTCAAAATCTTGGATTAATTTGTTTAGTAATCTAATGGAAACAATTGTTAGAAATTTATGTGAAATAAAAAATTAATCTAAGATTTGTATGAAAAATGCTTTTATTTTCTATGCAACTGCAACTAATTTAATTTCCCAGAAAAAAGGGGGGCATGTTAATTAGATTCTTCTTGTTCCGAAAGGTACCAACGCCCTACTACTTAGATTCTAATCTTGCAATAAGAGTTACGAATCCCTTGCATTTTTAACTAGTTTCCAATAATCAGATTAAGGGTCCGTTTGGTTGCAGTATTTCATTTTCTCGAAAATATTTTTCACATTTTCGAGTGTTTACATGTAAAACATTTTCTGTCAACGAAAAATAAAATTCAGTCAATGAAAAATCTTTAAGAATTTTGGAAAATTGTCTTTCCCTTTTTAAAAGGAGAAGACAATTTCTAAATTTATGTCACTCTTAAGAAAAAACCCTCACTGAACTCAATCTAATCTATATTGGATTAAAACAACAAACAACAGAAAATATTTTTTAGCATATCAACCAAACAACAGAAAATATCATTTTTCCAGAAAATCAAATTTTTAGAATTCATTTTACAGAAATTATTTTTTAAAAGTCATTTTACGTAAACCAAACGGAGCCTAAATGCCAACAACTTCTTGGCCTAATGGTTAAGGATGAGTTATGACATATTATAAGTTTTAAGTTCGAACCCAAACACTCTCATTCCCAGTTATTTTATATTTTCCTTGTAAAAAAAATCAAATTAAATAAATCCATGTTCTTCCGCTTTTAATTTTTTAGTTTTTCCTTTTTAATTAATTATCCCTTCCTTACTCATCATTTCTTTGACTAATAACAATACCATTCTATTCCTCACCTCTTCTTTTAACCCAAAAATAGTCTCTCTCTTTTTTCTTTTTTCTTTTTTTCTCTTTTCTCTGGTTAGCGTAACAACGTTTGGTATATTTTCGAAAAATGATGTTTGGCATTTTTTTTCTTTTCTTTTTCTCAGTGATGGGCTTTATGAGCTGAAAATTTTGAGGCTCTAGGCCCATAAGATCATTGACAAATTAACTTTTTGAATATTATTAGTTTGTTACCAAAATATTATATATATTAAATAAATTTATTATTGATTATTGCTATGAAATAAATACTCATAAAATTGTTGTTCATTAGTTATTAACTTAGACCTAATTTAGCATTGGATTGAAAATAATTTTTCATTTAACCCAAATGGTTGACTCATTGGTGTAAAGCCTTTTAAGTTTTTGTGTGAGGACGATCAATAGCTGGAAGTCTTTACATCCGAATCCTCATCAATCATCAAATCAAATTCTTTTGGACTAGTGTTAGTCACACAAATAAAAATTAATCTCATACCCAATATGTATGAAAATACCTCATGATTTACACCAAAAAAGTAGTTTTTTCATTCAAAAGATGCTCTTGATCAAATCTCAATGTTTAACAACAAAAAGAAAATGTGGTTGTTCGGTTTAAAAACTTGATTTGTAAAGTGAACCTAAAAACTTCAAAAATTATTATCTAATTACTATCAGTGAAGTTTTTAGATTTCATAAATTAAATTAAGATGATAACATATATATTTTAAAATATATTAAAATAAAAAATAAAGTTAGATATATACACCATTTTATTCTTGTTTATTAAGTATAAAAATTTTACTGACAGTTTATTGCATAATAATCCAAGTTAAAAAAAAAAGCTTTTTACAGTTTAGCAAAAACTTATGTGGGTAAAATAATTTTGCCATCCCCGTATCTCTAAATTTTTATTATTTTATGCATATTTTTTAATACTCTAATTCACTGCTACATTTTTTTTCATAGAAATATCAAAACTTAAATTTCTTAAACCGTATTTTTCTTACTATATTTTTAAGCACACCTTTTACCAACTCAAGATTTTTCCATCTACAATAATCGGCAACAATTTAAACAATTAATCATTTGAAAATTTAACAATATCTGAATCCAAAAGCTTATCAATGTTAACTGATTTAACATGTCATGATATCTCAAATATCGACATTTAAGAATATATTAAATATATTTAAATTACTTGGCTCGATAAGCCATTGATTGATTTTGTGGTGGAAGATGTTGATTCTATTGATGAATCCACCAAGGTGAGTCAATTTCTAGACGATCAAGGCCACTGGAATTCTCAGCTCTTGTTCACATGTCTGCCCTGTGATATTGCCCTAAAGGTCTTGGGATCATCTTTACCGAAGTGGGTCTGTTGGGAGGATTGATGGGTGTCATAACGTCTAGGTCCGTGAACCTAAACGCTAGACTTTAAAATTCTAGGAGTCGCCACCAACCATTCAAACCTAAGGTGTGATTGGTCACCTATTCTTGTCTAAAGATAAGGCTTGGTCTGACGTTCAAAGAATCTAGGGTTCGGGAGTACGGTTACGTGTGGGGAAGGATTAGCACCCCCACAACGCCCATCCTAAAATGGTACCAACTACTTTAGGTCATTCTAAATTTACTTTATTTTGAGTTAATTTCGATATGCTTAATATATTGAAAATTTACTTAAAATCCTTCCATCAATCTGGTTCAGACAATAAGTAAATCCCCTCACCTCAAGAGTATTCAAGTAGTACCAATTGACTTGCTCGAAGAGGCTCCGTCGTCGGAATATATTATGAAAATCCTAATTTTGGCTCTATGCCCAATTCTTTACTAATTTTCTATTTTTTATTGTCTTAATCGTATTTACTATTTTATATTTTAATTCAAATTATTTCCATATCCTATTTCTTTTTTTATTTTAATTGTCTTTATTATTATATTTTATTTATTTCTATAAACACATATTATTGTATTGAAAATTTACTCTAAACCTTCCATCAATCTGGTTCAGTCTAGAGCAAACTCCTCACCTAGAAATTTCCAAGGAGTACCATTCGACTTTCTTGGAATTTCATCATTGGATAATTTGCATTCATCTTCTTAATATAATTTTATTATCTCCTTATTCAATCTTTATTCTATTTTATTCTTATTTGCATTTTTTCCTTTAATTTATTTTATTTTTATACTATTTTATTTATTTAACATCTATCATACTAAACATACAAAATATAAAATATATCATACGAATTAAACTAAACAAATCATATCAACATTCAAATTGTTTATTCAATATGTATTAATCAAATGTTATCAAATTAATTAAATCATGCAACATTAGTATTTTAATATACAAATTATTAATCTAATATTAATTAACTATCTAACCCTCCTATTAAATTATTGACCAATTAATATAATAAAACAAAAAAACTTACCTGGGCAATAACCTCACCTCTTGTTGGCTTTTTTTCTTTTTCTTTATATTCCCCTTTTCCACGTGTTCTCTTGCTATAGCTCTTCTTTAATATTTCCAAAGTGGCGTGCCTCGAGCATTTTCACAAAGCTTTCCTATTTTCTTGCAACAATCATCAAGAGCAACAAAAACGGAGGCATGCAAACATCCACGTGATGTGTCGGCAACCTGCAGTAGCTGTGCGGTGATTGGGCTTGCAACGGTGGTGCGAGAGGCAGGCAGAAAAATTAGCTGACAGAACAGCAACGATGGTGATCGGGTTGAGTGCTTGATTCCCCCTAAATCATGAGCTTTAATCCCTTTTTATAGCCATAAACTTGTTAGAGTCTTAATACAACTATATTTATTCTAATAATTATCTCATATTTTTATCTTTTATCTATTTAATTCTTATGTTAATCCTAATCCAACTCTACCAAATTTAATATTAATCCATATAATTATCCTAAAAAATCTAATTATCCTAATTATCTAATCCAAAAATTAATTTTATTTTTATTTCTTTTTATCTTTTCTCTCTCTCTTTTTTTTTAATTCCTAAATCCTATTTTAATTTTAATTTCCTAATTAATGTTAATTCTAAATCTAAAAATTCTAATTTAATTCTAGCCTAATTCTAAATTGTTAAATTAAAATACAAATGTCACCCAACCTAATTAATTGTTTTTTTACAAGTTAAGACCCCGGACAAAATACGGTGTCTACAGTTGCCCCTCTTTGTGCATTTGCTGTGAAACAGTATTTGCACAAAGACATAGACACCTATTTTGTCTGACTTCTTCTTCTGCTTTTTTTTTTACATATTTAAAAAAAAATTTTAAATTTGAAAATTTTTTTATTTTTTTCATTCATTTTTTTTTTGAAAAAGCTCCCTCTAAACAGAAAGGCAGTCAAACTTTAAAATCTTGTCCAAAAAGCTCCCCCTAAACAGGCAGGCAGTCAAACTTTAAAATCTTGTCCAAAAGGCTCCTCCTAAATAGGCAGGCAGTCAAACTTTAAAATCTTGTCTAAAAGCTCCTCCTAAACAAGCAGGCAGTCAAACTTTAAAAATCTTGTCCAAAAGCTCCTCCTAAACAGGCAGGCAGTCAAACTTTAAAATCTTGTCCAAAAGCTCCTCCTAAACAGGCAGGCAGTCAAACTTTAAAATCTTGTCGAAAATGCTCCTCCTAAACAGGCAAGCAAAAAAAGCTCTGATTTTTTTTTGAAAATTTTAGGAAACTCCTCTAAATTTTTCTTGTCAAAATTTGGAATCTTAGGAAACCCCTCTAAAATTCCTTTTCTTATTCAATTTTGAAATTTTGGGAAACCCCTCCAAAACTTCTTTTCCTTTCTAATTTTGAAATTTTAGGAAACCCCCTCTAAAATTCTTATCTTATCAAAATTAGGAATTTTAGGAAACCCCTCTAAAACTCCTTTTCTTGTCCAAAATTTGAAATTTTGGGAAACTCCTCCAAAACTTCTCTTATCTAATTTTTTGAAATTTTAGGAAACCCCTCCAAAATTCCTTTTCTTGTCAAATTTTGAAATTTATGGGAAACCCCTCCAAAACTTCTTTTCTTGTCAAAATATGAAATCTTGGGAAACCCCTCCAAAACTTCTTTTTTGTCCAATTTCAGAGATTTTATGCAATTTATCCTACTCAAGCAATTGCAATTTATCCTCTCCATGTAATGCCATTCATGCAATTTATCCTATTCATGCAATATCATTCATGCAATCTATTCTATTCATGTAATGTCATTCATGCAATTTATCCTATCTATGCAATTTATTCTATATATGTAATGTCATTCATCCATTTTATTCATGCAATGTTTTCTTTGAAAATCATTTCATCCTTAATTGTAGCAACAACAAGGTTCTTCTTCATCAATTTATCTCATGCATTCTTCTCTTTTCAATTGTCATCCTATCTTTATTTTTCCTTTTCTTTTCTCATTTTCCTTCTGCCAATTTTCTTTCCCAACGAAGCTCTTGACTTCGTGCCCTATATACCTTATCTTATCCCTTGTTTCTTCTTTTTATTATCCTCTCTATCTGGTCATTCATTTGTTCATTAAAATTTTTACTGAGACCTCATCATTCATTCTTTCTTATTCATTGGTTTTTCTTGATTTCCAATTTCCATTCATCCATAAGTTTCCTTTTATTTCATTTTCCTAAATAATATAGGAGTCTTTCACATATTTTGCCAAGCAAACATTCATTACCATTCTAATCTCAAGATCAATGCAACACAATTTCTCAATCCCTCAAGGTAAGGATATAGCAAAGAAATGATAGGTGAAATGAAAAGAGTGGTATCATTCAACATTTAAAAAGGCTTGGATGAAAGGTGAGAATTTTTAGGATTAGGTAATAGTATCCAAATAATAACAATTCAAACAATTCTGATCAATGAATACAAAATTCCCTTCAAAGGTCCACCTTATCTGATCATGTTGAGTTCATTAAAATATCCTCTTGCCCCTGTATCATTGACATCCAGTTTTTCTGGTATCTAAGCTGCCTTTTCAGGTTTTCAACTTAGACGCACTCTATTGATCCAAACCGCCCTTTTTGAGTTTTCGATTTGAATCCTCCTTTCATTTTTGTCTCTCTTTTTTTTCCCTTTTTTTTCCTTTTCTTCTCTTTTTTTCTTCTTTTTCATTTTCTTTCTTTCTTCTTTTTTTTTCATTTCTCTTTATTTTCAACTTCATTGTCCTTGATGAAACTTCTCTTATCTATTCTCCATTCTGATTCATGCCCCAACATCATATATTTCTTCACCCAATTTAATGCTCACATGGATCCAAGAGAGTCTTTGGAATCCATCTAGACGAAATCTTTTTGCTTATCTTGATCTGCTTGTCCTAATTCCATCCAAAGGATAATCATCTCATAGTGTAAGTATGCCTTTATTCAACACATGATTCTTCAATAGGAGTACTCATATTTGATCAAAATGGGCTTTTAAGGCACGTAATGTAGGCTCAGGTGAGGGTTCATGAAAGAAAGGATAATATAGGCCCAAAATAAGTGTTTAAGGGTTCATCAAACCAAGAATCATTTTTTATGAATCATTTAGGCATTTTGACTTTTGCCCCATTCTAATTTGCTTTCTCTCTCCTTTTTTATTCAAATGTGACTAGGGTTTTTACTTTCTTGATTCAAACCCTCTTTCCTTCTTCATTCTCTTTTTCTTTTTTGTTCTTTTTTTTCACAAAAGGGTTTTTTTCTTTGCCCCACTGATCTTTCATCTTCTATTCTCTTTGCCCCCCAGTGTGGAGGGTGATTCTTGGTGGGTTACATCAAAAAGAATATAATAGGTTCAAAAGGGGTAATCAATAGATAATTTTACTCACGCTTGAAAGGTAATGAAAGAAGGCCATTTCTCATCTCAATACAAGTACTCTCATTAAAGGTCATCTATTAAACAAAGACAAACTCATTAGAATTTCATGTAGAGATTCACCTTTACTCGTAACATTCTATAGTTGAAGATTTTAGACAAATTTCTTCTATTCTCTTCTTGCTTGAACAATCTTGGCAAACTGGAAATCCATCCAACCAAACAAAGCGGTTCTTTCATAATTGAATTTTATACTCATTGCCATTATCATTATCATGTTCATTATTTGGATACTTTCAAGCTTGGTAACAATGTAAAGAATATGGGTATTGGTGTTTTACATAAAAGAACAAGATTGGAATGAGGAATTGAGAAAAATGAATTGTACTAATCCTTTATTGAAATGAAAATGAATGAAAGCTGGCCCAATACATAAAAGAACTCTTAGTGCCTTTTGGGCTTAGGCACTCCTATATTACCTAAGAAATGTCCTAAGATGAATGAAATTAGACACAAAAAAAACAATCATTATCTTCAAATTCAGTGAATCAATCAATATCATCCACTTTCTTCCATAGCATCAACTGCTACCCTTTGTGTGATCTGGTAGAGGATTATCATTCACATTTGGATCATTCTTTGCCCCAAAACTCAAAATCCCAGCATTGACAAGTGCTTGAACTTTCCTCTTCAAGCTCATACAATTCTCAATAGAGTGACCAACATTTTCATTATGATAAGCACACTTTGCATTAAGATCATACCACTTTGAGTAGGGAGGCTTCAAGGGCTCCACATAAACAGGGGCAATAAGGTGACCCCTTACCAACTGTGGGAACAACTCTGTGTATGTCATTGGTATAGGTCTATGGTGACATTTCAACTAGCTCGAGTATCTTTTGGTCATTAGGTGAAAAAGTAGGGGCTTGTGAATGGGAAATGGGTTGGTAAGCATTTTGATGATGAGTTTGTGGGTGAGGTTGAGAATAGGCGTAATTCACTGAAGGTGAATAAGGGGTATAGGAGCGACGTGAGTTATTGGAGACAGCTTTTGCATCTTCTTCCTTCTTCTTTGAAAACCCATTCCTCTTGCTATCATCCATAGATGCTTCAATCTTACCACTCTTGAGGGCATTTTCAATAGCTTCACCTGTTAACACCATGTCTGATGCAATTTTGATACCTTAAGTGCCACAATTAAGTTGAAATTATATTTCATGTGCTGATATGTTTATGCTCAAAAAAATGAATGCAGATGGAATGCACTTAGGTCTACCAATCTCTCTTCACAATCAAAAGTATGTTCATGCTCATGATAAGACAAGTGCAAAGTTATGTGAATGAGTTGTTATGCGATGCAAAATCAAACACAACTATAGATGACTTAATGATATAGACAAACTTTTTTTTTCTTTTTTATTTTGAAAAATGGAAGAAAGAAAAACTATATTTTTTTTGATTTTTTTTGTAAAAACAATGTACAAAAGAGGAAGTAAAACTTATTCCTTCATGTGTCCTATCTTAGGTTTGAGTCTACACTCCAATCTAATATGGTTCCACCCTAAGGCTAAGCCTTATGTTTCATTACATGCTGGGTTTGGATAATTCAAGGTCTAAAGGTTCCCAAATTGTTCCTCACTATCATCCACACAGGACTAGTAAGGCACTCAATCCTCACCCATTATAGGTTACAAGCGGAAAGGTTCAATTTGAGTGGGAGTTTTTCGCCAGCCCATGCGGAGGTTACCACCTCACGAAGGCGTAGGTACTTTTCTCCCTCCTAACAAGGATAGAGCCCGGGTTGAGGGCTTATGCATGTATGCATGTATGCATGTGAAGTGTGTGCGTATGAAATGATTATTAAGCATTATGAAATCAACATTATTTCTAAGCAAATTTCTAATGACCTAAAATATATGTTGGCCTGACTCTCTAATGTCCCCAGTGGAGTCGCCAAACTGTCATAACGTCTAGGTCCGTGAACCTAAACGCTAGACTTTAAAATTCTAGGAGTCGCCACCAACCATTCAAACCTAAGGTGTGATTGGTCACCTATTCTTGTCTAAAGATAAGGCTTGGTCTGACGTTCAAAGAATCTAGGGTTCGGGAGTACGGTTACGTGTGGGGAAGGATTAGCACCCCCACAACGCCCATCCTAAAATGGTACCAACTACTTTAGGTCATTCTAAATTTACTTTATTTTGAGTTAATTTCGATATGCTTAATATATTGAAAATTTACTTAAAATCCTTCCATCAATCTGGTTCAGACAATAAGTAAATCCCCTCACCTCAAGAGTATTCAAGTAGTACCAATTGACTTGCTCGAAGAGGCTCCGTCGTCGGAATATATTATGAAAATCCTAATTTTGGCTCTATGCCCAATTCTTTACTAATTTTCTATTTTTTATTGTCTTAATCGTATTTACTATTTTATATTTTAATTCAAATTATTTCCATATCCTATTTCTTTTTTTATTTTAATTGTCTTTATTATTATATTTTATTTATTTCTATAAACACATATTATTGTATTGAAAATTTACTCTAAACCTTCCATCAATCTGGTTCAGTCTAGAGCAAACTCCTCACCTAGAAATTTCCAAGGAGTACCATTCGACTTTCTTGGAATTTCATCATTGGATAATTTGCATTCATCTTCTTAATATAATTTTATTATCTCCTTATTCAATCTTTATTCTATTTTATTCTTATTTGCATTTTTTCCTTTAATTTATTTTATTTTTATACTATTTTATTTATTTAACATCTATCATACTAAACATACAAAATATAAAATATATCATACGAATTAAACTAAACAAATCATATCAACATTCAAATTGTTTATTCAATATGTATTAATCAAATGTTATCAAATTAATTAAATCATGCAACATTAGTATTTTAATATACAAATTATTAATCTAATATTAATTAACTATCTAACCCTCCTATTAAATTATTGACCAATTAATATAATAAAACAAAAAAACTTACCTGGGCAATAACCTCACCTCTTGTTGGCTTTTTTTCTTTTTCTTTATATTCCCCTTTTCCACGTGTTCTCTTGCTATAGCTCTTCTTTAATATTTCCAAAGTGGCGTGCCTCGAGCATTTTCACAAAGCTTTCCTATTTTCTTGCAACAATCATCAAGAGCAACAAAAACGGAGGCATGCAAACATCCACGTGATGTGTCGGCAACCTGCAGTAGCTGTGCGGTGATTGGGCTTGCAACGGTGGTGCGAGAGGCAGGCAGAAAAATTAGCTGACAGAACAGCAACGATGGTGATCGGGTTGAGTGCTTGATTCCCCCTAAATCATGAGCTTTAATCCCTTTTTATAGCCATAAACTTGTTAGAGTCTTAATACAACTATATTTATTCTAATAATTATCTCATATTTTTATCTTTTATCTATTTAATTCTTATGTTAATCCTAATCCAACTCTACCAAATTTAATATTAATCCATATAATTATCCTAAAAAATCTAATTATCCTAATTATCTAATCCAAAAATTAATTTTATTTTTATTTCTTTTTATCTTTTCTCTCTCTCTTTTTTTTTAATTCCTAAATCCTATTTTAATTTTAATTTCCTAATTAATGTTAATTCTAAATCTAAAAATTCTAATTTAATTCTAGCCTAATTCTAAATTGTTAAATTAAAATACAAATGTCACCCAACCTAATTAATTGTTTTTTTACAAGTTAAGACCCCGGACAAAATACGGTGTCTACAATGGGTGTGGGGTTCACACGGTAAAGTCTGCTTATGTAACAGAGTTGGTGCGAGATTTTACAGCCCACCTAGCTATTGTTGGAACCCAGCAGCAGAGCTTTGTACTGTTAGGTTCGGTCTGCTCTTGGCGTGGGATTTGGGATTTCGTTCTGTGATTTGTGAGATAGATGCCAAAGCTGTGCTAATGTTCTGTTGCATCCTCTTGGTTGTGTGATTGATAATATAAGAGAACTTCGAGCGAGGCAATGGAATTGTTGTTTGCAACACACACTTAGATGCTGCTGCACGTGTGGTGGCTTATCCAGGGGGCTTTCCTTTCAGTTAGTTTAACTAATCTTCTTTATATTTCTCATGTGTAACAAAAAAAAAACAGTCGTATGATTTTTTTTTTGTTATTACAGAAGCCGTATGAATTTTATGAACTGTGTATTGAACTCTTAATTTTAATCATTAGAATTCATCTTTGATAGCCTTAAATATAAAAAGAAATAATTCTTTTAAATTGAGCATGTTTAGAATTTTGATAAAAGTTTAAACTTTGTACCTTTACTATCATTTTTTTTATACAATACAAATACGATTTAACATAACAATAAACGGATTTAGTTGCATGAAATTTAATGACAAACTTGTATGTATAAGCTAATCAGTCTAGCAAAAAAATTTTTCTTTTTTCAGTTTACTTTTTGCTTGCATTAGTTGCATTGTGGCTATCATTTCTGCTATTTTGCTCAACTTCCATATCTGTAGGACTCTGGCATTAGTAGGTAAAATGATTTAAAAGCTAGAGCATGAAGTAGAAAGAAATACTAGTAATTATCTGCATTCAACTTAAATTCACATGGTTACTTCAAATAATTTGAATTGAAACAAGTCATCTGATACTTCTTCTGTGAAGTCATGAAGCTAGTGACTTTCTTCTAATAAACCTGCTTAAAACAAATACTCTACTGTAGACAAACCTGAAGAACTAGACCATGGGACTTGAACAATGACCATGCGGTCCTCGTACTCAAATCCAACATCTTTGCCATCAATCTTGCAAGCTCTTGGCTTGTCTGAAGCAAAGACTCTCATTTCACCAGCTCCTTTCACTCCAACCTGCACCGATTGCTCGAAGTCATCGTAGGCTAATGACTGGATGGCACCGCCAGCATTGAGCATGTTCACTAGTCCAATGGGAGCAAAGTGAATTGATTTTCCAGCCAAGAGAGCTACTGGAGAAACAGTTATGAGCTCGAAATTGAATGGCTCCAGTGAAATTTCAGTGTTTTCAGCCGGTTCGGAGAGCAGCAGCTTCTTGGACTGAGAAAAGTACAGGGCGAAAACTTCAACACCTTCAATGGAGATTGGGTTCTTGCCGCTATTCCATTCAATATCCTTAGGATTGGTCTTCGCAGTCACCGTGTGAGAAAACTGAGAAAAGCATTGGTTGCGTCTGGTTTCTCGGCACCATCCGCCTCCTTGGCAGTTGAAAGCCCCAATCACACCAGTGTACTGTTACATTTGAAGCCTAAATTGTCAGAAACCTTGTATAATTCGTAAAAGGAATCATAGCAAGACATACTCTTAAATTTTTTTCTTCACAAATTGAATATTAAATTTTAACATTTTATTATATACAAATTAGTCTCTAAACTTAAACTTCGTGCAAAAAAAAAAGACAATAAACTTTAAATTTGGGATAATTTGGGGTTGTGCAATATAAACAGAAATTAATGTTATTTAATAAATTTGTACTCGATTATATGATTTTAAAAAATTGAAATAAGAAATTGTGAATTAATTTATATGTAATAAAAAGTTGAAGCTTATATTAATTTTGTGCAAGATGTCAAAAAATATATTTGGCAATTGGGTTGCAACGTTACTAACCTTGTTCAAGTTCCAGATTTTGAGCATGGTTTTGCCATCATGGAGAGGGTCCTCGAAGAGGCAATCCCTGGTCGGAAGTGCATAGTACTGGCACCGGAGGATCGATCCGTCAGGCAATACAAGCCGTTTGAGCAGGGGGAAGTTGTGTTTCCCGACAGTGTCGCTGACATAAATTGGGCCACCGGAGATTGCCCTGGAGGCAGCATGGAACTCAGCACAAGGGTGAGTCGACTGGAACATGTCCCAATCAGGGTGGATGAAGTTGCCCATCCACAAACTGTTGTAGGCACAGTGCACCATGTGACAACCTTGCAGCCAGAATGTGCCGTTGGGGTCACCAGATGGATCAACGCACCAAAAATCATCACCTATAAAACAATCAAACATTGACCTCATAATTCGTGTTGTGTCATATTGAATACAAAAATTTGGTATCAACATGCAAAACACATTATTTTTCTTAATTTTTATCAAAATAATCAAATTTTAAGTCTTATTATTATTTTTTATCATTTCCATATGATTACGTACCTACACGACCGAGACAGATAGCTTCGGTTCCAAGAAACATGAAATCGTTGCAGTGTTCCATACTAGCAATAACACCATTGCCTTTGAAATGCTTTTTTACTGAGTCTGTCAGGGCTCTGTAATAAGCTTTTGCAAGATCAACTCTTCCACCATAGTTTTCACACAACATTTCCAGCAGCTGTTACAAAAAAAAAAAAAACCCATAAATTAAAGATTCAGGCTAGGCTGAAATTGGATTAAAAAATGGTCAATAGTAATTGAAAATAAAAATTAAAATTTATGACAAAGATTTGTTGAGAAATAACATAACATAACGTGTGATAATGAAAAACTATTACGTTAGTTTCGTGCTGCCGACCAAATATGTCAAAGAAACAGAACCAACAGAAAACCTGTCTTTTTTTTAAAAAATAGTCAAAGGAAAATTTGAGATTTGGTGCTACCATAGGACAATTTACATTTTTGATACTGTCACAAAAAATTATAACTAACTTTCTTTTTCAATAGAAAAAGAATGACTAAGATTAAACTTACATCTACTCAAAAAAAAAAAAAGATTAAACTTACATGGATAACGTCCACCTTGACTCCATCAATGCCAACATTTTCCAAATGAGAATGAATTCCTTCATAAAGTTTATCAACGTTTTCCGGTGGCACCAATCCGATGCCGGTGTTAACAATCTTATCGACCGCGAGATCTTCCATTGTTTTCTTCAATCCCGGAGATAACTCTGGCTTAATAACCTTGGTTTCCGGCAATCCGGGGACATTAGGCCTTAAACCACCCCAATATCCAGAAAGGGCATGCCACACATAAACAAAGTCCACAGTGTTGAATTCCTCCTTGAGGTCCTTGATAAAGGCACTCATGCCCTTGTTAGGGGCACCACTGGCCAAAGCCCTAGGACTTACATAGTCCCTAAACTTGTAATTCTCTTGAAACTTCAATAATCTGCATGGCATTTGCTCACCGGCCACAGCGCAATTCATGCCCTCTTTGGTGATTGGGTCCTCATCGTGGCTGATGGACTGCCACCCATCATCGATCAACACGAGCCCTGGTGGGCACCCACCGTCGACTAGACCCTTGACGCCTTCCCAAACACCTTGAGGGTGCACCGTAAGGTAGAACGCATCCCACGTGCACCAGCCAAATTTGTCCACGACGCCTGGCGGGGTTTTTTCTTCCAACAGCTTGAAGGTTCCAAGGTGAACTCTGATCACTTTCATGGCTTCCTTGACCAAGGTGAACGGATCTTCACCGACATGAACGTAAAGAACACTTCGGAAGCTGTCGCCGGTGACCTTGGTCGACCCGCTTTCGACGCAAATGTCGACGTTGTCGTCAGTTCCGGGCTGAAGGGAAGCTCTGAAAGGGCCTTCCAGGAGAGGCAGAAGGAGAATATAAGGCCTGCCCGAGTTTGATTTGTCCAGAATAACCATCTGAGTTTCGTTCTCGAGTTCTCCGCCATTGGAACCAACCCAGTGAGTCGTCCACCAGACCTTGAACCTGAAAATGCTCATGAACCTGATATTCTTGAGCTTGCCGATGGGAACAACATGGCGGCTGTTGGATTCAGCAGCGTCAAATCCTACAAACGATCCAACAGAACTGGAGATTGATTTGTCACTGGAGGAACCGTAAGTGGAAGGAGTTACAGTGATGTTATCAGGGACATCAGAGAGAAAAACATGGCCATTGGCAACGAAGTTTGAGCCTTCCAGGGAGATCGGAGACTGGTTATGGCAATTAACAAGGCCTGAAACACCAGACCCGACTTCGCTCAAGCTTGGAACCATTGATAACGAAAGGGCTGCTGTTTTGTTAATGGAAAAAGAAGATTACAAAAGAGAAGAATGAGGTTTCCGTGATTGAAATATGGTGTTTATATAGAGAAAAGAATTGAGATTTTGAAAAGGAAATAGAATCAATGAAAATCGGTTTGCTTTGATTCTGTGTCTTTAATGGAAACTTCAAGCTTTGCTTGATTCGTTTGTTCAAACATATGGGAAGTACCCAAATTTATAGGCTCACCTCCGAAAAAGGAAATAATAAAATTATAAAAACTGTTAGCCCGGTGATACTGAAATCGATTTTAATTTTATGAATCTCTAAATTAAATTTAATTAAAAATAAAAAAATTAATAAAAGAATGAAAAAAGTGAGAGTTGGTTTGATTTTAATTTGGTTTGCTTTTATTTAATCTAGTGGGGACAAACTATAAAGAAATATAATGGTTATTACTAGTATTTAGATTATATATCCAAAAATATTTTTTCTATATAGTTTTTTTTTTAATAGTTTGTTTTATATTATTCTGTCATTAGCATGTGCAAGCTTTGACAATCTAAAAAATGGACCAGTGTAATGTGGGGGATCCCTGTGTCTTGGTATGACTAGTAGCAAAGAAGAAATATATAATATGTATTAATTAATATTATCAATAATAATTTTTTATAATAATACTCAAAAATAATCTTTAATCCTATTAAATAGTCTAATTTAGATTTGATAATTCATATATTTGTTATATATATATTTTGAGTAAACATATATAAAACGTAAAAATTATTATATCACAATTAATTTTAACACGTTAAATAAAAAATAATTTTTTTAATTTTTTTTAAATTTATATAATTTTCATCAAAATTTTAATCTTTATTAATTTTTTATTTTTTGTATTATATTATTGTATTTAATATTAACAACAGCTAATTTTATGTTACTTTTATTAATTTGTGCCTAAAAAAGAGAAATTTTTATTTTTTTTTCTTGGTTAATATGGTACTAAAAGCGATAGTCGAAGAAACGATTTTATAAAGAATAAATATGATGATGTACCCTTTCTAAGGGCAGTTTTCAAGGACAAGTTTCTAGGATGTTCCTCAAAAGATATTCCTTAGCTTTTCTTTTTTAAAGTAAACTGTATTGCTTTTTTCCTGAAATTCCTCTGAACTTAAATATTCTTGAAACTTCTTTTCCTTTCCAAAAAGGCACAAATCTACTTAAGAAAAAAAAATGAAGATCGAAACAAATGAAGTAAAATCTTTAAACATTGTTTAATTTTGTTTAAGGAAAATCCTTAAGTTCCTTATTAATTCATAGGAAAATTTTAAAGCTTAAGTCAGTGTTAAGCTTGGTCATTAAGGGGAAAATTAAAGTAAATCTAAATAATAAAAATTTAATATTTAAAGTTCATCCTAGTTGAAAAATAAAATAAAATTTGATTGTTTTTTGTTTTGCGTTTGAGCATTTAATTATCTTTTTAATATGATTTTTTGTTTGAATAACATATTCACATCTTTTTTTTTTATATTAAAAGAATTCGAGGCTTCTTTTAGAAGGTCCATGCCATCCCTAGTCACAACCACTCAAGCAGACCTTTTTTTTCCCTCTCTATTTTTTTAAGGATGCTTATAAACATTTGTTAAAATTAATTGAATTTATTTTAAATAATTTGTTTTTTATTTAATAATTATTCTTACCAAATTTAAAGATAAAACAATCATTTGATTATAAAATAGAATAAAATACTATTAAAAAACCCATGAACTTTTTTTTTAGTCCTTATACTTTTATAGTATCCACACAACTCATTATCTTTTGATTTGGGTTCATATAAAATTTTTATATTAAATGAAAGATTAATTTATGTTAAATGCTTATTTAGTTACATATTTAAGGTTAACATAAGAGTTTATGTGAGCAAAAATTAAAAGTTAAGAGCTTATTCGAACATAAATTACAAGTTAAAAAAACGTATTTGGATGCTATAAAAATATAAATCTTAAATGCTATTTATTATTTTTGACCTATAAATTTTTTCTATAAATATCAAGTTTATTAGTGCATAAACATATTCTAGCTTTTTTTTTTTTTTTTTTCAAAATAAGAAGTGTTGGCTTTTTTTTTAATCTCTCAAATTATGTTTGGAACTTTGGATGAGATATTTTAAGAGAAAATTTCATTTCAATCAAGATATTCCAAAAAATTAAAAAACAGTTGTCTTGTTCAGCAAAAAATAAAATTTCAGAGTTTAAAAGGAATTTCAAGAGAAAATTTGCGATACTCAAATTTTCGATTGAAAATCCATATAAAGAAGTGGTTTTTTAAAATTTCTTCAAATCTTTCTTTACTTGATTGCACATAATTTATTATAAAATACAAAATTGAAAAAATATAATTTTATTTAAAAATAATATATAATTTTTATATTAATAAAAATATCTATATATTTTTACTAATAAATGATACTTATATTATGTATTGTTTAAAATTTTTATTATATTAATATCATTATTCTTATTTTACAGTTATTTCTTATCTTATCGAATTCTAATAATAAAATTTAAAAATATATTTATTAATTCAAATGATATAATTATAAATGTTGAATTTTGAATTTATATATGCACTTGAAAATATATATTTAAATTCTACAAGATTTTAAACGTTTTTGTTCAATGCATTGCTGATTTTAGTAATGAATTAAGAGCTTAAAAGTTGATATGAGAATTTGTGCATGATAGGAATGATCGGAGCCCAGTACAGATCAAGGGAGCAGGAAGGAAGTCTAACCACACACGTCAGCACCCAAGTTGGCAACAAGACTATGTGATGAATCTGTCAAGAGTATAGATGGGTTCCAGTTCCAGTTCCAGTTCCAGTTAGTTAACCAGTTCGGCTGTACATTCTGTTTTGGAAGTTTGATTAGTTAGCTATGTTAGTTCATGAATAGCAGATGTAATTTTCTCATTGGTTGTAAATAACTTCCTGGACACTATAAATAAAAAGCAGTTGCAATGGGCGGGATATGATTTTTCCAGTAGCCCTTTCTTGAGTCTTTCTTGTTCTCTTCTTCTTCTCCTTCTTCATCTTTAATCTTAGGCAAACTCTAATTGCCTACCTATTATTGGTGCTCTTGTTAAGAGTCGATGTAGCAGAAGGGATGACCTAGAAAAGAGCTATTTGGTGCATGATAAAGTTCGGAATGAAGCCATTTAGAGTGGGCCACCGTGGAACGGAATGGGCGACCTAGAAAATGGTTACTTGGTGCCGAGAAGAGTTCGAAGTGAAAGCCATTTAGAGTGGGTCACCGTGGACGTCAGCTTCTCAAAGGGTAGGTAATGTTATGATCCTACATCGACTCCACAAGCAATTGTGAATGGGTGTTTAAGCTTGAGGGGTTTCTCTTACCTACTAGACCAGTTTTTTGGACTAAGCTCTCTCGTTGGGCTTGAGTACCTAACAGTGCATATATGTTGTATTTATATTAAATCAAACCTGTATGTGCAATGTAAAACATGTAATTTATAGTATCAAAATTCATATCTACAATCAAATATAAAATATTTTTTAATTTTTATCAAATTTATATATAATTTTTATCAATTTTTAACTTATATTATCTTAATTTTTTTCGCATCATGTTTCTGTTTTACGTTTATGACTGACATCCATTTCAAAGCATGTTGGATTCAGAATATTCCAAGAACTTGGCAGATTGAGATTTATCACTTGCCAATATTCTTTGCACTCTTTTTGGAGCTGCTGACACCTTTTATTTATTTATTTTTTCCTTTAACATTCCCAACATCTCCATATTCATTGGTCATCACAAAGCATGCTCCACATAATAAAAATTAAAAGAAAAAAAATTAACAGAAATTCAAGATTGGTGCTATTAAAGTGCAAGGAAAAACGAGAGAAGGAAAAAAAATGAAATCAAGAATAAAGAACAAGGAATAAAGTAAATTTCCCTTTTTCTACAAAATTCAGTATCCCGCAGCCGGGGTGACAAAATTGAGAACTACTACTTGTTTTTTTAAAGTGCTTGGACAGATAGCTAACAACTGCCTAATTTAAAGACTAATTCAAATTTTTTTGTAAAGAAATAATAATATAAAAAATTATTTGATATATAATCAATGGTGTTTTTAAATTTTATCAAAGTTGGAAGATATTAAGACATATTTAATAAAAATAATATAGTAAATGATATTTTCTATTTTATTTGTGAAATTTAATAATTTTACCGAAAATATGTCAAATAATTTTTAATATTAAATGTTGTTGTCTTAAATACTTAAATTTAAAATATTGAAACATGAGTATATCAAATTTAACTTATATACATAAATTGTTTCTTACAAATAATGTAAAAAATCGTGTTACACTTACAATTACTTCATGAACAATAGTGTTTTTTTTTTCTTATTTGGTTAGAATTTTATACGCGTGTAATGTAAGAACTTAATAATAATAAACTTACGATTGCAGTTAGCCTTATTTAACCTATCGTTTAATGACTTTTAATTGAAAAAATATGTGAAAATATTTTATATATTTTTTGAAATTAAAAAAATTACTTTAAATGTATTAAAAAAACAAGTTCAAACTTTAAACCCACTTGTTTATCTTTGTGGGTTTAAATAAACCAAATTGTTTTTTTCATTTTTTTTAATAAATGAACTTGAAAGTGTGGTGGGGTTGAAACTTGAGAAGGTCATTCTGCTTCAAAGTCGTGTGTGCCTTTAGTGGGCCCTACAAGTGGACCCTCCATCATTCCAGGCCTCTAACCCAAGTTGTGTTCTTTGCTTTTCCTTTTTTTTAATTATGAATTATCACTTTTTTAAGTTTATTTTTTATATGTTTTTATTTTTTCTGATTCATTACTAGTTTTTGTTATAAATTATTTTGTTATGTGTTTTTATTTTTTTTTGTTATGAATTGCAACCTTTTTATGTGTTATTAATTTTTTTATGAAATTTACTTAACAATCTTTCAATTTATTTGTAAAATGTAAAAATTAATTAATTATGTAAAAAATAATGAATAATTATTTCATACATCATCGGTGATTTTTTTACTCTACAAGCAAAATTAAGATCATAATACATATTTTATTTTATTTTATTTTTTAATATTTTTAAAAAACATACGTCATGATTCTAATATCGCTTATGAAATAAAAAATTTCACCGATAATATATGTAAAAATTATCTAAAAATAATAGTTCAATAAGTTTGATTTAATTTATATTTTATATAACATAAACATAACGGGAAATAGTAATATGACAAAAATTTTAAAAAAGAAAATCTTTATTTTCCTTTTATTTTAATTTCAAGAAAGTTCATCGCACCAACAAGACCAAATATCTGCCACGTGTAAGCATAGATATAAAAGAAATTAAACTAATAATGCGCCACCTGGATGTTACGTGGATGCTAAATAATGCGCCACGTGGAAACATGAAGTAAGAAATCAATGTTGGAAATCGGAACGTCGTACTGAAAGTGTGGTGGGGAGCGTTAAGAAAACGGTTACCGTTTGCTCCAACGACTACGCTCAGCTATCAATGGAGCCAATAGAATCCTTCCACGTATGAATTTCAATGTCAGTTAATGAACACACGTGTTATTCCAAGATAGGCTAAGGGGTTTGGTGAGGAATCCTCTCTGGGGTAGATTTGGTAATTGCCTTGTGCAATATGAACTTACACGTTAAATATAATTTTTTTAGCTTATATCATACATGAATATAACTTAGATAATTATTTTATACATCGTTAGTGAAATATTTTTATTCTATAAGTGGTGTTACGATCGTGATACGTGACTTATTTTATTTATTTTTTATTTTTATAAAACGCGTCTCACGATTTTAACATTACTTGTGGAATAAAAATATTTTACTAACGGTGTATGAAATAATTATCTTTATAACTTTATCAAAATTTAATCGATATTATCTCTTTGTTATTTTTTTATTGTGGTTAAAACTATCATATCTGCTCATAGGTAAAGAAACCCCCTTCCTTCAACGGCAACAAACTTTCTTCCTATTTCCACGGATAAATTGATGGAAAATGGATTAGTATTCTTAATTTTGACAAAGTTATGAAAATGAAATGTGAGTTTACCCATTTTATTTTTCTCATGTTATAGATAATGTTTTTAATTTGTTTAAAAAATTATAAAATAATTTTTTTTTAATTTATAAAAGGAGAGAAATGTGAGTCTAACTTAAAGTTATTGGACGAGTTAGGTTTTGATCTATGTTAAAAATGCGTGTTGAAGGTGTTGAATGACTCAAACTTGACGAGTCAACAATCCTATACTAAATCCAATTCATTCTAGTTTTTTTTTTTTTAGTACAAAAATGATGATGGAAGTATCAAAGTTAAGATTCTTAACTTCTTATTTTGTAAAGTAAATTTGAAGTTTGAACTCATGATTTTGAACTAAAAATTGAAATAATATATATGTGTGTATATATACAAAGAAACAAATGAAATAAAAAAAAATTCCAACTAGCAAAGTAGTTGCATGCTTAATATTTTGACTATTGAAACCAAAAGATTAATAATATTTCTTCTTTATTTAGTTCAGTTGATTTATGTAATCTTTTTAAATAACGATTTTTAGTAAATTTAGGATTCAAATTTCAATGCCTATAATTTTTTTTTTATTTTCCAAATCATGACTTCCTTTAATTAGTATAAAAAAACATTTTTTAATTAGTTTTTATTTGATGTTACATCAAATAAATCTCATATACCATTATTGAATCATAAAATGCTTGGCACTTCATAATTAGTAAATTTAATAATATTTGTTTTAAGAATTTTTTAATTTATAAATAAATAAGATAACATGTTATGATTTACTAATAACACATAGAGTTTTTACATAGATAGTATATAAAATATAATTTTTTTAAATTTATATAATTTGAATAAAAAAATGTAAAATGTGTTCGAATAACATATCAAGAAAAAAAAACATATCAAGATAAGGTGGAGGAGTGCAATGGGAAATAAATAATCATTGTATTTATTTCTTTTTTAAAAAGTTAATTAATTAATTAGTCTATGCATGATGTTAGGAAATCTACCCCTAATTTGCAGCAACGAGATTTAGGCTTTGTTTGGTTTGCGTAAAATGACTTTCAGAAAATGATTTACATAAATTGATTCTGAAAATTTGATTTTCTGAAAAAACTAATATTTTCTGTTGTTTGGTTGATATGCTGAAAAATATTTTCTATTGCTTGTTGTTTTAACTCAATATAAATTAAGTTGAGTTTCAGTGGAGCTTCTTTTTTTTAATAGTAGCATAGGTTTGAAAATTGTTTTCTCCTTTTGAAAATGGTAAGATAATTTTCAAAATCTTTAAAGATTTTTTATTGATCGAATTTTATTTTTTGTTGATCGAAAATGTTTTACAGATATCAAATACCGAAAAATGTGAAAATATTTTTTGAAAAATAAAACTGGTGTATTAAACGGACCAACACTGCACCAAATCTGAACAAAGAAATCTCCATGGTCGGTGAATTCGTCACTTTAGATTTCGTGCCCTTGCGCCTTGAAACACGCTAAAGATGGGAGCCACCAGCCATTGACGCCCCGAAGGCAAGGCAATCTATCTTCGGTTGTTAAGTGCTTTTCTGGTACAATTAATAATAAGATATTACTTTTGTTGCGCTTTTTGAAAAGGAAATTGGTGTTGGCACGGCAATTTAAGACCAGCAGTTCAATACAACCGCTACCCATTTTCCTTGCTAAAAGTGAAGCATTCAACTTCTACTTGCTAATTAGAATTTTTAGTGAATAAAATTTATAGAAAGATCAACCAAAAATGTTCCCATGTATGAATAAAGTTAATATATATTCATCAATAGACAATATGACTATCATAATATAATACAATGTATTCGGTAAATGAAAAGGAAACGATCTAAATCACGTGATCCTCATAATATTTTTATAATTTATTTTTTTATTATTTTCATTTTTTTTACATGTATAGTGAGGTACAAGATGAGAGATAATTATCTTTACAATTTCAAAAATCTCATCTTAGTTGTTTTAAAATTAAAATTTTATTCATAGAAGTTGGTACAAGTGATTAAAGTTTGACTTTTAAATGCAAAATACTTAAATTTGAATTTCAATGGTCTCTTGTTAGTAAACGATATGTAAATTTTAAAAAATTCACAAGTGAAAATCTACTAAATCTTGGCGTAATGGTTGTTATTCCTTTTTAAGGGGTTTAGGTTTAAGGTTCAATTCCTCACTCCTCTCTTGTACATCCTATGCACCAAAAAAAAAACTTTGAAGATAAGGTAACTTCCCATGCTCCCCAATTTTTTGTAACAAAAAAAATTTGAAAAATTTATACTTTCAAAATGAAACATTGAATTTTAATAGTTAGAATGTTCTTTTTAAGATGTGAATCTTAAATATGAACATGATTTTCACAAATAAAAATTCAACTCAACTTAAAATTTTAACCAATTCACAGTTTAATCATGCTTTTATCACAATTTAACTTTTACAAGTGGGGGTGGCACCATCATTGAACATTGCATTGTAGGGACATAGCCATGGGGCCAAAAGTCATGTGCTTCTTCCACTCCGGTCTGTTAGGATCATAGGAGAAAGCACATGGGTGTGGGATAATGCAACATGAAAGTTTTTATTGCAAAAGGATAAGTTTTTTTTTTGTTCAGTTGGTGCAGGTGAATTTAGGAAACATCATCGGTCTTTAATCTTTATCTTAATCAAATGAGGTGTGGGTCTTTTTGGGGAGAGCGCGTTCAATCTTATTTAATTGGTTTGAGTAAAATGAGCTAAACAAGAGATGGTTTTATTTGTTCAGAAGATGAATAAGCAATTTGTCTAACTTTCACCTTTTTTTTTTTTTTATAATTAGGATTGGAGTTTAAATTTAGAACTTTTGATCTTGATTTCGATTCTAATATCGTTGAACTAACATCTCATTGATTTTTACGGAGAATTTTTACAGCAAAATAAATTTTTTTATCTTATAGTAATTAAACATAAATTTAATATTATTAGACACAAAATATGTTAGAAGTACGACAAACATATAAGAATAAATGTAAAATTAGAATTAACATAAACACATGATAATTTTATTACAAGATATGTTTATATTTATTTTTGTGTGTTTATAATAATTTTAGCATATTTTAAACTTAATGACATTAAATTTACGTTTAATTATGTGTGTTTATGTTGATTTTATAATAAAATAAAAAAAATTTTGATCTTCATATGGAATTTCTAATTTTTACAATTGAAATTTGAATTTATTAATAAAGGGACTATTCATGGTTATATTACTATATATATTGGACTCGGTAAATTTCCAAATCCAAATTTAATTACATGTTGCGTAACTTGCGTTAGATTTAAGGTCAAGTTTCTTTTCAGCTTTTAACATTTTTCAAATGTTGAAAATTTTTAAATAAATTCCTAGAGATTAAGGTTAAATCGGTCATTACACTATGATTGAATATTAGATTTTAATTTTAATATATTATCAGTATATTATACTTTTAATTTAATTTTGAAAAAAATTAAAATGTTTCGCAAAATATTTCATTAATATAAGTGATATGTTTCGTTTACTTCCATTAATTATTGTTGAAAAATCAACAAAAGGCAAAAGCAAAAACATAATAGTAACTTTCAATAAAATTGAGGTACAATAAAAAAATATTGACTTAAAAATATAGTGATAAAATTGATCTTAATCTCTAAATTCCTATAGTTTTTGGATTATAAAATCATTTATTAGTCCATATTAGTTATTCTTTGGTCCAACTAAGCTGATTACAGAATTGAAACATAGCTAATGGTAAGTGAATATGCTCAGGGGGGGGGGGGGGGGGGGGGGGGGAGGGAAATGGGGGGGGGGGGGGGCACTTTAGGAAACTAGAAAGAGCTGTTAAGCTTGATTCTCAAATCCAAACCTAACAATTTTCCCTCGATAAGTCGAGTTTCCAGATGAGCTGATGATTCAACTTTTTGAAGTATATATCATTATCTAAATTCAGTTAGTCAAGTCTAAAAGCTCTATATTGAATAATAATCCTTTATAACATATCAAATTAAAAAAATTTTAAAATTTCATTGACAATAAATAAAAAGATGATACTCATATTGTTTCATTGCACCAATTGCTAGGACTGAAGATACAATTTAAAAAAAAAACTCGAACTGGGAAATTTAAATTAATTCCATTTGAATTGAATCGAGGACCATAGGTCATCCAATATTAAACGCTAAAGCAACGAGAAAATAATGATATTTTAATTTTATTACATGTATACTTTATAAAAAATGATATTTTTATTATACAACAACACACTTTAGATTTCATTTCCCTCTCTAATTTACACCTCTCCAATTTTTTTTACTGAAAAAATATAACAGGTTAAGCATAACAAATCCTACCTAACATTAGACTTACTGTAGAAAATTTCTCTTGCACGGTTAAGATTCTCATTTTGCTACCCTGCGAGCTCCCAGGACCGACTGTCCAACAGAAAAATATGAACCATATAAGCAGATGCTACTTCTGGAGGCATGCGAAAAAGTCTACAGACGCATGGTTCTTTTAGCATCCATGTATGTAGAAGAGAGTCGTGTAAAATCGAAACTTACCAAATTAAGAAGGTGGAGAGCAGCAGGCCGGGTGAATTTTCTTGCAAAAAGGAAGCACCGGGATGGAGCCCCTTTGCTACTACACCATTCTCTACGGTTTTCAGTCTCATAATGGATATTGTCAATTTCCTGCATAAGTCGATATATTCGTTTACTTTCTGTCCCCATTGCCTTATGAAATAAGGATAGTGTATCAATCAATTTTTCATGGAATTGATTAGTTTTTCTTCAAATCAGTCTCCAATGGACAAGTTGAATTCCAATTGAGACGATTAAATGTCTAGTAGATATTATTCTAGGTGCTTTTAGCTTTAAATATTAAGAAATGTACAGATCGGGAGATCATTACCATCTAGTAGCTCAAAGAAAGGGCAAAGATACCTTTATAGATTTAATAAGCAGGGGAGTAGCATCAGAAAACTTATAAGTAACCGGATGCCATCCACGGCGTTCACGGTCTTTGGAGGCAGAAAGATCCCATGCAGAATAGGTTAATGATCTCCTTGTGATTTCTCCTTCAAAGCCTTCTTGCTAAGCATTTCGAAAGACAACGATATTACAAAGAGATACAATAATTGGACAAAAAGAAACAATAACAACAGCAGTATGATTAGCACTTTAATTCAATGCCTTTCAAGAAGTTCTATGTGCAAACTCAAATGCTTGCTGCTCAAAAAGATATGGAAATGAGAATGGAAAAATTAGAGGATGTTTGCAAGATATGAGAACCACGAAATAGTTTACGCTGGCACTTTCCGAACCAAAATATTTGATTGCTCTAGTAAATCAGCTGCGAATAGCAATTCCAAACTTTTCTCCCAATAAATGGAGACCTTTTATTTTAACTCAGAAACTAAAAGAAAGAGAAGTAGTGGTTATAAACTCTTACAGCAAGTAAAGTCTGCACATAATGTTCATCTGGTATACAATTGTGCTCCTTTGCTGGATCAACTGGCTGCACATTATAAAAACGTAAGATTATTACATCTTTTAAAACTCTTAGAAGTGCTAAAAACTTTCTGCAAATTGCACTAGAAAAAATATTGAAAATATATCACAAAATGATACATTAATACTTACAAAGGGACGATCTCGCCAAAACTCCGGCAATGATCTCCTCTGCATAGTATTGATTAGGTAAAATATGAGAAAATAGCAGATCCTTAACAACCAAGGAAACTATTCAGAAAATAATTTACTTGATTACAGTGTGAAAAGTATTGGCCTAAGTATATTCAGAAACAGAACCATAATTCTCCATGCTAAGTTTGCAATGAAGTCCAAATAACCAACCATCAATTAGCAATATTCATTCTCCAAACATATGAACAAAGCACGAACGATAGCCAGAAATTCTTAAAAGATTATCATGCCATTCCGTGATAACACCATTTTCTTAAAATAATAAAAAGGTCAGCATTTGTAAACACAAGACAACTTGCCTGGCAATGTTGTTGAAACATGGGAAAGACTGTAGTATCATTTACAACAACCTCTGCATGCTTTCTTGTTAGAACAACCCACTGCAGGATAAGCAAATCATAAGATGAATATAGTCAAGCCACTGCAAAATTCTTGCAAGAGACATTCAACTATTCATACCATTTTAGCTTTTTAATTTATATATTAAACATCAATAAAATGTCAACCATATAAATCTAATTGTTACCTGAGATCCTTTCCGCCAGTTGTAAACAGGAATAACAGGATGCATTTTTGGGTTGTAGCGACCCTCTTTTGTATCAGCAAAGCTGCTCATAAACCATTGGAAAGTTCAGAGAAATCTTAAAACCACTTGATGCTAAAAGTTGGTGCACAGCAAAATACTATGAGAACAGAGAAGGCATTGTCGAAGTTTATAATGCTTAATAACTAGAAGATTCCAGTTATGCTCAGAGGAAACAGAAGAACAGTTGGACAGGAATATTGGCATCTTCAGGCTAGTTCAAAATTAAGGATTCAATCTCCTTTTTGCTGTAGTATGTATTACCCCAGAGCAAGGTCTATCAGAAAAACTATTTGGGGTCAGCAAAATGCATATTAGAAGCGGAATGACATAAATACATTTACTTTCTAGATCAAGAATCTGGTCTGTAGTTCTTGTCTCCTGCTAAGAAAGCATCAGAATGTATGCACATCACCTTTCAACTATGCAGGAAAAATATACATCAGAAATAAAGATGCAGTGAAAAATTAATAATTAATCACCATTTCTCTCTATGGGTGACATAAAACTAAGTTCTATCAAGAGAACAATTTAACGCCCCAAAATTTCGCTGCAAATTTGTATTCCAAATGGACATTAACAGAGGATAGCATGTGATATACAACAAATGCGGCAACAAAATAAAATTTCAAGGACCACTAACCTGTCAACGAAGCTAGTTGATGTTGACATGATATAGTCATACGTGTAACTGAAGTTATAAAGAGGTATACAGCTGAGAAGAAATCAAGTAACTGAAGTATCGTTAGATAACAAATTGTTAAAAAGTACTGTTCTTTTAACTTCAAAACCGAAAATAATACAAATAAAGGCCCTAACTGCACAATCTAATACAAATCTATCCTCACCTATCTGAGACAAAAACAAAGCGTTCATTAAAACGATCAGTCAATGCATGTCTAAGCAATATACGCTCAGCCCCAATCATGCTTGCTTCTCCCCAATCTACCTGAAATACAACACATGAACCAAATCTTATCATGTCAACAGAAACAGAAAACTAATAGTACACATTCTATCATTACTTTTTCATAATGCATTCAGCTGCCACTCATGATTAATTGCACAAAGGAATTTCAAAACAAAAGGCTCCATGATAATTTCATCTACATACATAACATACACCAACAAACTTGTCATTATAACAACTCTGTCTTGTGTTAACATGTAACTTGATTCTACTTTTTCTCCTTATTTTTAGCCATTATGAAATACTCTCCCTCAAATCTTCAGGCTTAACTAACCTTAAGTCTTAAAAGCCTAAAGTGCAGATCATTGGCAATTGAAAAACAACTCCAAGGCATCAAAGTTATCGTCCTTTCGCAAGACAGGTATACGCACAGGCATGTACATACACAAGTCCATGTAACAGAGTGACCTTACGACAGCAGCATGACAGAGTAACTGTAGTGTTTCCAAAAATTTTGAGGTCTTGTACAAGGAAAAAAATCATTACAAAATCCTTTCCTACCATGTCAGTGTAGCCCCAGCAAACTCAAGATTTGGCATGCCATTTACAATTGCCATATTAACATAAGCAGCGGAATGAAGACAAGAGATAACATAAACACATTCGATCACTATCAGATCACTTTCACATTTATTTCACAAATAAGCACTGAAACAAAGCATGAAACGGCTATGACAATCAACACATGCTCAAAATTCTAAAGAAAATTTAGTTTTAAAACAAGATTCCAACGGTAGAAAAATTAAACCTGTATACTATCATTAACTTGCCGATTCAAAAAATAAGCGGATCTCGTTGTTCCCCTGTTGAACAAAAAGCCAGGTCTAGAGTGAACATAAATAGAAAATCCGTTTTCTTCTCCCTGCAAAAAAAATTTTAAAATATAAAAACCTCAAAAAAAAAAAGAGTAAAAACAACGAGTGACGATTAGGATCATAATTCAAAAAGAGATCAAACTTTATCCATATATGCTAAAATTGGAAACACCGCAAACATATTGAGTAGGATTTATTAAATTTATGAATAATTAACTAAAAAAGAACTAAAGATTAATTATTTTGAATTAAGTTTAAGTACCTTGAAAAAAGCATCCCAAATCATTTCGAGAGGAAGCCGATTCCGCGCAATGAAAAGGAACGCGATCTTCGGCTTGACAAGAAAACGGTGCCGTAACGACGCCAGCGAGACGATTCTCGAGTACTGCGTCTCCATCAACGCTAAACTCGAGAGACAAAACGCCACTAAAAGCAACGCCAAAACCTTCCTCTTCCATCTAATTTGCGATTTCTGCTGCACCGCTTTCCGCTTCATCGCACTCATTCTTTTTCCTTCTTTTTTGTTACTTCTCTCAGAGTCTCATTTCAACACCTCCACCATTTCACTCACTTTCTCGTGCTTCCGAGCGTAGCTTCAAAATTAGTTGAATTCGGTTGAGATTTCAGCTGAATTCACGAGTATGTGAACGAAATTGGGAGCTGCGAGGCTTCACGTGAGAGACTGATGTGTGTTTGTTTAGAGAGAAAGTTGAATCGAATTGAAAGGAAAGCAAAGGAAACGAGAGAGAGAATTGGAAATAGTGGAATAGCGAAAGTGAGCTGGGCCTTTTTGCTTTCTTGGAAGAAGTCGATGTCTCCCCCTGAGGTGGGAGTCGTAAAGGGGAGAGTTTTTTACTAAAGTTTGCGTGAGATGCAGGAGATCAGATTCCTTTTTAACGTGACACTGTAATTCCCCTCGCTTTCACTTTATCACTCTGTTTTTTCTTTTCTTAGTGATATTTTTTTATATAAAAATTTAAATATTTTGTTCCTTCTCAACTTATAATTTTTTATTAAGGTAATAAAAAATTAAGATAAAAATATAACATTTAACAAAGTATTATTACATAATTATAAAAATGATTTTATTTATGAGGAATTATTTTAAAAAATTTTAGATTTTATAAACAAGATTAACAAATAATACATATCTCTATTCTAACAAATAAAAAAAATTAATTATAAAATGTGAGATATTTGATAATTTTTTTTAATTTCGTTTGTAAAATTAAAAATTTTTATTGTTAATATATCCAAAACAAACTCTTATACAAAATTAGAAATAAATTTGTTTTTGTAATAAATCCTTGAGATGAGAAACTTTGTTTAATATTTTATTTATTATTAAAAAACAATGTTTGTTCTTCTTTGTAGTTATAGAGAAATTTTATATTTATTCCAAGAAATGCTAAATACACCCATTCTCTTTACATTGAATAATAAAAATATGAAAAAATAATGGATATATTGACTAAAAAATTAACTCTATTTAAAATCTTTTGTAGTTTTATAACGTAAAAGAGGCGTGAGATTGATACTTTTATAGCGTAAAAGAGACGTGAGATTGATACTTTTATATGCTTAAAATGAATTAAAGTGGATTAATATACAGGTTAAATACAATTTTGAAAAATGTAATAAATAAAAAAAGTGACATTAATAACTCATGAGTTATAGCTTAGTTAGTAATACAGGTTGAGTTTGTGGGAAGAACTCTCGAGTTCGACCCCCAGTAAACATATATTTGAGGAGAGATAAAAAGCCTTAACTGTAACAAAATTTCAAGTAAGATTAGTTTCAAACCGTTAAACTAGATGAAAATATCTATAATTTACATAAAAAAAAGAAAGTGGCATTAATTATAACTTTATGCATTGCTAAAAAAAGGATTCATAGAGATTGGAAATGTTTATATAATTTCCATTGAAAAGCTAATAACATCAAAAATAGGATGGTGAGAGAAAAGAAATGCTAACTAACAAGTTGTTATAGAATATAATGACTTATTTGTTGAAACCTTATGATATATAAAAATATTGTAAGATCATATAAGGGTCAAATGTGGTTTATTAATCCCAAAGAAATGCAACTACTAAGTAGGGTAATGGCTAAAGGATGTCTCCATCTAAAATCAATTAGAGATCAATGTTAGTATAGTGATTTATCAACCTCCATTTTCATCCTTACACTTACCTAATAATCGTACTTTGAACAACCATAGAAAACAACATCATTTTGTCTCGTTCATGATCATCTTTTTCACATTAAATATTTGATAAAATTTGATAAATCTCATGTTTCAGTTATATAACTCTTTGCCTACCAAACAAGCATTGCAAATTAAATTAATCTCTACAAAGACGTTAATAGTTCAAAAATACTGAAATTGGTTTCAGGATTTAAAGTTTCGACTCCTAACTGCAATTGTAAGCCAAAAAATAAAAAGGTCCTGTAAATATTCAATTTACTTATTTGCAATAAATTGAGAAATATAACATGTAATAATTCTATTGCATTACCCCAAATTTTGTCTTTAATACTTTAAGTTTGAACTTTGCTTAAAATAGAAAAAAAAAGCATATATGCAATCAAATATATGATATAATCATTGTTGTTGGCACTTAACCCTTAAAAAATAATTATATTCCATCATTCCAACTTGTAATATGTTTCATTTATGTATCTATTATTACAAGAAAAATTCATATACTAACGTGTGATTATATTAACCATCAAATTGCATAAATAAAAATAAAAGGACTCGAGTTTCCTTGCAGTCCAAAATAATTAAATAAAAGAGAGATAAACCGATGATGATGATGATATTATTATTATTATTATTATTATTATTATCCAGAGCTGATACGACGTCGTTAATTCTTTCTTGTCCATATTGAAAGCATTCACTGAGCACTCGAGTTGGCTCTGTTGCTCCGACGGTGTCGATGGAGTCGTTATCTATCCCTCGTGCTCTTACCTTTAAATGGTAAAAAAGTTTTGATTTATTTTTTCATTTCTTCAAGTATAATACTCCTTGTTTTTCAATCAAGTCCTTCAAATTACAGCTCTTCAGTTAACGAAACTGCAAGAAAATCTGCATGGGCTCCCGTCAAATCCTTAAAATTTCAAAGAGATCCTTCAAGAATCAGAAATTTCTCCGTAAGGTCAAGTTTGAGTTTCGGAAATGGTGGATTCAAACAGTTCCCAAATGGGGTTGGTAAAAAAGATGGAGTCATCATCGTGGATCATGGTTCACGCCGTAAAGAATCCAATCTCATGCTGAGTAAGCTTAATTTTTGGGTTAAATTAAACTGATAAGTAATTTAAAAGTCTATCTCTTTTTGAGCTAATTATTATTATTAACGAGTTTCAGATGAGTTTGTCGCCATGTTTAGAGAAAAAACCGAATACCCAATTGTTGAGCCTGCTCATATGGTAAATCTTTTTATTTAACTATTTATTACTGTATCTTTAGTTTTAGCAAGCTCTTTTTCTTCAGTTCCAACCATGGATTTTATAGGAATTTGCTTTCTGATAAGTGTTCTGTTAGAACTTAGAAGGCAATTTTGATAACCAAGATCTTAGCTTTAAAGTTGTGTTTTTATTTGGTTCACTGCTTTTAGCAACATTGGGCTGTATTCGAAGTTTTTAAGGTAGATGTCTTGTTTTTATGCGTTTTAAGATGCTGTAGTATTATATAAGGGGCACTGAATTCTTACATTTTCAGTTAATGTAACTAGGAGTTGGCAGAGCCATCGATAAGAGATGCATTTGGTCTGTGTGTTCAACGAGGGGCAGGTCGCATAATTGTGAGCCCATTCTTTCTCTTTCCTGGAAGGCATTGGTACCAGGTAGCTCATTATATTTGCATATGATAACTTGACAAGGAACAAATATTGTGTTTTAAAGAAATTTGGTTAATTCCATTTTTGATGTATGTTACTATGTTCTTTCACAGGATATCCCATTGCTAACTGCTGATGCTGCAAAGGATCACCCGGGTGTATCATATATTGTTACTGCACCACTTGGACTGCACGAGCTGCTTGTGGTATGAACTCTCTTGTTTTCCTCATTGGTTGCCATTGCCTTTGTATGAGTTTTGTATAGTTTTCTCCTGCTACATTTCCAAATGGTCAGTTTTACTGTTAGCTTGAGTAATAAGGTTTTGAAACAAAGGAGCTTAACTGGTTGTCAAGTACAGGATTGTTGTGAAACTTTCTTTGTTATTGCTCAAACAGTGTATCATATATAATAACTTGGCCTGCCTGAGCTGCTCGTGCCTTGTGGTATGAACTCTTTTGTTTTCCTCATTGGTTACCATAAACTTTGTAAGAGTTTTTTTTTTATAGTTTTCTCCTGCTACGTTTCCAAATGATCCTTAATTTTACAGTAAGCTTGAGTAATAAAATTTTGAATCTACAAGACGTTGTTAAGTACCGGGTTGTTGTGAAACTTTATTTGTCATTGCTCCAACATCAATAAGTGAATTGATCTTTCTTTTGTTGTGTCTTGTTTTGGTGATTATTTTTGATCTACTAATGAATATCATTGTTCTAAATAGTTTTCCTTACCTGACTCTGAGGTGTCCTTTCTCTTGTTCTTCTCTATATTGCAGGATGTTGTGAATGATGGGATCAGACACTGCTTGAGCCATGCAGCAGGAGATGCAGATGAGTGTGCAGCTTGTGCCGGAACAGGCAAATGCAAGCTCTATTGACTCATGGAAGTAAAAATTAAGTTTTTTGGGATTGAATATTGGGAAGGTTCCCATTTTAGTGAAAGTTGAGGTCTTAGCATATGAAATACACAACACAACAGCTAGTGCAATTGTTGCATGTAAGTTTTTTTCTTTTCCAATCCTTCTGGATGTTCTAGACCCAATATAATTAGTAAAATCTGATGTGCAATACAGATTAGTTCACTGTTAGAATAAAACTTCAATCTTGTTCTCATTTCTTTGATGATTTCGCCATGATGATGATGATGTATTGTTTCTATTGAACTGCTATTTAATGGAATACACTTCCATGATAACGTGCTGAGCAATGTTTTATTCTTTACAAAGAACTCTAGATTGATATCATGATGATGTTGATATTGTTTATATTGAACGGCTATTTAAAGGAATACACTTCCATGATAATATGCTGAGCAATGTTTTATTCTTTATGAAGAACTCCAGACTGATATCATCTGGCTATGTCATTGACACTTCTGAAACTAGAAAAGGAAAAGAAAATTATACTTGAGATTGAAAGAGTTATAGCATAAACATAATGGGCCATTTCCCATGTATATTTGAACTAAGGCAGTATACACACAAAGTCCTTCATTTACCATTGATGCAGTTCATACATGCAAAATATAGACTGCAACAACGATGAAGCTGATCTTATTTAGTCCTTTCTCTGCGTCTCTATCATACTTCAATTGTTTTGCATTTGAGTCACGTATTTCACTTCCAATCCCAAATGTTTGAGCCAAAAATGGTTTTAAGTTATTCCAAATTCTGCTCTTTATTTTCATGTCGAGGCTCAAGCAGCAGTCTCTTCTTCAACTCTAACTCTCCCTGCTGCAGTTATGAGCCACTTTTGTTAAACAAATATCATAAACAATAGAAAATAGTGAATGTGAAAATTTTAATTCTTCTCAACATATGGTTAATTATATTAATAAAGATGTGAGATAATCATGATCATCATCAGTCCATATCTCCTTCATTCGTTTAATAAGACAGTACACCTACAAGGATGAACATCCTGTCAATAAATTGAGCATGACTTGAAATTGAGTGTATGAATCTCTTGTTGAAAGGAAAGCCCGCACTATCCAAGCACTTTACAACTTTGCTTGTTGGTAGGCCTTCTTGAAATAAGAGCTTGAAATCAGGGGGTGCCTCCTTACTAGAGATGATTGCTGCCACTTGAATTTCATTGACCTGTGACTAGATTAGAACTCTGATATGATTGCTCTAGTTCTTATTTCTAGTTATAAAACTGGGTTGGAATTCTCGTTCTATTTTGCAGTTTGATTAAGTGATGTATAAAATATTTGCTTTACAAGCTCTTGACTGCAGTTGTGTCATGGATATATGCAGCAAAAACCTCATTTCTACAGATTTAAGGAATGTCCTTATTCTTGTCACTTTGTTTCTTTTAATTCTTGTTGAAGAACAATAGTTTGAGGTTTAATTTAATTAAGGATTCCTGTTTTCGTTTGTGATCTGCTTAATTTAAATCACTAGCAAGCCAAGGGTAAAGTTACCCTGCCAACAACAATTCCGCTTGAAGCTTTCACTTCTTGGATGGATTTTAATGGCTTCTTCTTGCAAGGATGCATTTCTCCCCAACTCCTAAGGCATGTGAACAACGGAATTTCAAGGAAAGAAGATAATTTGTCCATGAGAAGGGAAGTATTCAATCAATGGGCATCTAGTCTAGAATCTGTTCCTAGAATAATGTACTGCATTTAATCTTTAACTGATTTTATTAAATGGAAACTACTAGCAAAGTTGAAGTCCAGGATTATAAGCTTCTCTGCCTTGCTAGAGTAGAAAATGAGGACCACAAGTTATGCTTGATTGGAAATCTTGGTGGTTGATGGTCATTGCCATCATTAATAGGTAAATACTTCCTTGCTTAGGAGTAGACCTGGCAATTCGTATATATAATTTGTATTCGTATCATGTAAAATCGTATTTGTGTCTTATAAAATACGAAAATTTTGTATTAAAATTCGTATCGACACGTCAAAAACAAAATTTTTTTAAGCTTTTGTCATATTCATATATAAGTTTTATCAAATTTTAGTCCGTATCTCATTCGTGTCTTTTGTTCGTGTTATATCACCGTATTGTGTCTAGAATTGCCAGGTCTATTCAGGAGCAGTGCTCTAGTATATCACTATAATAACAAGGTAAATTTAGCTTCAATGGAAGTAGCTACTAATTAATGTAAATCCCATAACGTTTAGCTTCCATTCAAGCTCTGTTGTTTATCAAAAGGCGTTCTATTACTCTTGGACAACTGAAATACTAAGCATTCCTTTGGCTGTGAACCAGACAAGATTGGTACTATAGTAGTTCCATACAGTATTTTCTGCTTGACAGTTTCTCTTTCTCTATAAAACAAAGGTAAAGATCATTTACATCTATAGACGATAATCTTTTTGGTGAAAAAGGGCTTGGTTAATTGGTCTGTCTATCATTCGATCTTTTTCACGTACCTACAGTAAACTCGAATAGAATGATATGAATAAAGGATACAAATATAATATGAGTTAAAATTGAGTAAAAATTATATATGAATATAATGAAATGTAAAAAATGATAATGTGTTAGAAGTGTTGGTATGAAATTTTTGTGTTTTATATTATACGAATATAATTTTATATGAAACGAATACAAATTTTGTATGTCGACAGCTAGGTCTAAACTCGAGTGGTGTCACCGGTTTTAAGAAACATGCTATCTGTCTCGTTTTTTCTATTTTCTATTTTTTTTTAGTTTGTAAGGAAATACAAACGAAAGAGAAGATTTGAGCTTTGGATCTAATGTCTTTTAAGGAGAGAGAACAACCGTCATCCCAAGCATGGGTTGTTTTGTTTTTTCAACTTTTGGTCTTGTATGTCTGAAACCGGTATTCATTTTCTTACAACTCCCATTTGCATATCTTGCTTCTGTTCTTCCTCATCAGATCTTATACCAGCTGGCGATAATCTTCATCAGCTGAACATTCAGTGAAGGAATAAGGACCGCAAAACATGCCTCCCCATTGAGGAAAGTAGATTAAGGAGACTGGAAGGGTGCAAACAATCATCAGAAGCCCCATGAGCGAAATGCCTGTCTGAGTGGAAAATTTATCCCCCGAGAACAGCAGCGTCTGCGTGACGACAGCCCCCAGCGTCCCTCCGCTTCCAGTCATCCCTGATATCACTCCCAATGAACTGCAACCATAGAATTGTAAATATCCCTATAACTGTTGACATTTGTCGTTATATTAACAAACATTAAATGCCAACATGCATGTTTGTCAGAGGAACAGTACAATGAAACCAAGTGCGCCAATATCAGCATTAACTCTTGAAACAAGAAACAGCAACATGACCACGTAGGCGGTACTATTAATAAATCTTTTTGAATGGACGATAAGATTGAAAGCAATAATAAGATTGAAGACTATAATTGGCATTGAATGAAAGGATTTAATTTGAATATCGAAATCAAAGAGTATTTAATACATAAAGAATAATATCATTTTTTCCTAATAAAAAAAAAAAAAAAAGAATGATATCATTTTAACATGTTATCACATGAACATTTTAAAAGAATAACAAAAGAGAATTACAATCCAAAATTTGGACTTTAATTTTATATTAGATATTCAGCTTAAAATCAATTTTCAATAAATGAATGAGTTCAACATTGAAAACAAAATTTTTATCAAATCTGGGTTACTTTGACAAATTGCGTCATCGCAGATATAAAATGCAATGGATTTGGGACATACCTTTTGGAAACGAAAGGAACAACGCCGAACGTGAGGCCAGAAGACGCTTGAACAAATACAGAAAAGACGCACATGACTGCAACAGAACCCCCCAGAGAGTTAACTCGCCCCAGCAGAACACACAGCAAGCCGGCCACCGTCTGCACCGCCCACAAGCCACAGAGCCTGCCTCTGATGCCAAATCTCCTTGCCATCCCGTCGGAAAACACCCCACCCATTGGCCTTGCAAACCAGTTTGTCAGAGCAAAACAAGCAGCAATCGTCCCCGCAACCTCCAGATTCACTCCAAATCTGTAGTAAAAGTACTGCGCTATAATATTATCCATTGTCATCTCCACTCCAAAAGAAAAACCATATGTCAAACCAAGAATCCACCCTCTGTAGTTCGACAAGCCATGAAAGAGAACTTTAAAGAAGTTCTCCTTTGGCTTGCTGGAACCCTTCTTAGAATCTCCATAGTTCCCACAGGGAAGATCTTGGCCGTAAACCAAGACCAATATTGCTGTTAGAGCTTGGAAAGCAGCAGGAACAACAAAAATGGCACGCCATGCAGTATTTTCTGGTACGTTGAAGGATTTTACAAGGGAATATAGCAGTGGCATGACTAACTGAGCCACGCCGGAGCCCATGTTAGCCCACCCGGCTGCGACTCCGTTAGCAAGGCCGACGACAGAGCTAGAAAACATTGAGCTCATCCAGAACTGGTTAGCAACAAAGTTAGCCAAACAAAACCCTATAAGAAACCGAATGAGAATGAAAGATGTTGCCGACGAGACCAAAGCCGTGGCTAAAACTATGGGTGCGGTGAGGAGAGAGAGCGTGGCGGAAGCGATGCGTGGGCCAATGAGGTCGCATACAGGTCCGATGGCAAGGCGGGAGAAGATGGAGCCAACGAAAGCAGCGATACCGGCAGTTCCCACATCAACGGCGGAGAGGTTAAGGTCGTCGCGGATAATTGGTACAAGGGGAGGGATGGAAAAGGTGGAAAGAAAACAAGAGAAAAGAGAAACCCAAGCGAGGTGAAAGCCAAGCATGTGAGGTGGTGAGCAGGAGAGTGGGTGGAACTCAGTGGCTTTGCCATCAGAGTCCACAGGGAGAGAGAAGGAAGGCTGCTTTCTTGAGGAAGAAGGCTCCATGGATGGCTTTCTGCTTCCTTAAAATTTCTTCAATTTTGTGACGAACGGAAGAGAAGAGGAGAAATAATGGGTTGACCATGGAATAACTTAGCTGTGGGAATATTGGCCTTGCTAGTAAGCTAAGGAAGATAATAAATATCTCAACAACCTCATAATGGAGATGCTGTTACTAAAACTAAATATGTGGTCTTTAATCTAACAGCTAAATTGACAAACATACTGATTATCTCAGTTATCTTTACACAATTTTTTCTTTCTTTTTTTTTTTTTTATGGTAAAAGGAATCCAAATTAAAAAAATAATAAGAAAGAAAAATTTGCAAGCGTGAAGTATGGAATTTTTTCTTTTTAGACTTTGAAAGATATAATTTGATTAGGAGAATTCATATACAGTGTTTTCTTTATTTATCCAAGTTTTACACCACTCAGTTAATTTTTTTTTTATGCAAGCGCATGTATTTTCATCCGTTTTACGGTATGAGATTAATCATGTTCGGGCTTGAAGTGATAAACGGTAAAACTCTCCTAACTGTGAAAACTCTAGGACTCTAACTCTATCCAAGCACCTCAGGCACTGAGTTAATTCTTTGACTTTGTTTAATTTTATTTTGAAAATTGGATATATATATATATATATATATATATATATAAAAACTAATTACAGCAATTAACACATGAGCTTCATAAAGTTAAATTAATTAATTATTATAAAAAAATTAAATTAAATAATTAGTTGCCAAAATATACTTAATTTCCAAAAACCAATCAAATTAATGATAAGACTTGTGGGTGGTGAGAAGGAAAATGATATGGCAATGTGCATGGAAAAGGAGTAGAAAGAAGATGCATATGGATTATGGCAGGTCATACATTGCATCATCCTTATATCTTCTATTTTCATGAAAAGTTCCCGCTTTTGAGGAAATAATGACAATGTGGCTAAATCAATCCTTTCGTGGTAGTGGTTGTATCGCAGTTGGCCATGGATTTTGTGGTGAAGGTTTCATACAGGCAGGCATTTAGGTCCCAAAGTACGAAAAGGAGGCCAATTCCATTCATGTGAGGCAGACAATGTTGTTGGACGCATGCACATTATAATTCTGAATTGGTATTCCCTAGGGATAGTTCATTGCTCAACTTTCTTCAAATGTGCGCTTACGAAAAAAAATCAAATGATTGAATTTATCTGATAAACCTATCATTTTAATAAAGAATATTAACATTTATATATATTAATGGTTAAAAATTATTTATTATTAAAAAAATAGTTAAGGCTATGAATGATGAAAAAAATGATCAATGCTAGAAGAAGATCGAAAAAGATTTAAAAGAAAGTAATTCGAAAAAATATAAAGATATAAGAGTTAGATGAATAAATTACTTCGGACAGAAATGTGTGGAAGATGGGAATTTATATGAACGATTTAACGTGATTTCAGATATTGGTTCATATAATCTACTTAATCTATTGAGATAAAAGCTCCGTGATGATGGTCAAATAAATAGTTAAATATCTTTGATTTAAAATTTAACATACATGATTTACATGAATAAAGTAAACTCAACGATTGGATTAAAAAATATATGAAATACTATAAAATTAAATTAGTTTTACAATAGATGTTTACATATGTATACACACACATCACTATTGAGCTTTAATTTACTAGGTTTCTGAGAATAATGTTTTCTGTTGTAATGTGAGATAGTTGATGTGCGGCTAATATTCAGGTTGTTCTGTTGATTGCATTTACTCAAGTTTTACTACTTTATTTTCGAGTCTAACTCAAATGATTTGAGTAACAATTACAACCGGATAAGAATATCTTAATAACCAAATTCAACAATTAATCAATCTAATAAAACTTTTTTTAAAATACAAATTTTAATATTTAATTATTATTTTATTATTTTATCTTCCATATATATGACTAAAAAAATGACAAAGCATTTACGTCATATGAAAAGGCAATTAAAGGCAGCAGGTTGTATATAAGAGTGCATATTATACAATAATTCCAGTTAGTCCTAACCATTCATGTATATATTTCATGCTTGTATGTAAAACACGAAAATTATTGCATCAAAATTTGTGAGAACAAACCAAACACTATATATAAATATATATATATATATATATATAATTTGTCAAATTTATATACAGTTTTTAGACAAAACTTTATCTTATATAATTTTCATGTCGTATCATCGTATCATGTCTAAAATTATTTGCTATATATAGCTTTATCATAAACATCACAGAGAAACAAGGGTGGGCAGTTCTTATACAAGATAGATCATTACTGTCTTGTGTCTAGTCTCTCTACTCAAACCTTGGTACCCAAAACTGTCTAAAGCTAAGGCTCTTCTAAGCTAAGAAGTTGGAATTTTGTTTAAAGCAGCAAGAGTTGAATGGCTGAATGGTCTGAGTAGGCAGGTTGAGGGCTGCGTAAAAGATGAAGTAACAAGACCGTAGAAAAAAGGGTAATTGCATAGAAAATCTACCAACTTACAAGCTTATCCCCCTAAAACAAGTGCAGTGATTTTGACTCCAGCAACAGGGTTTTATACGCATGCTGAGCATCCTGTAGTTCACTTCGAAGTTGCAGCACCTGCAACAATGGCAAACAAGGATGAGACAATGATATTAAAGCCTAATCAAGGCTGCTCAGCACATGGATTTTTCTTATGAAGCAGATGTCTATAACTTGAAAGTCAAGGTGTGCCAAAAGTTGAACTCGAAGCAAAGCAAAGATTTGCAGTGTTTAGTCTTTCCAACTGATTACCAATGCATCATGTTTTACCTTAGCGTATAGTTCTTTCTCCTCCTCTAATACCAGTACCCTTCAAATCAAGCAAGAAATCAGCTAAGATGGCATATGATAGTTATACTGTGACGGCTTTGGAGGAAGTTGGGATGCAAGTCAGGCCAGGCTCTAGGAAAATTATCTTCATTTTCAAGAGCTTCCCACCCATCCTAATTCAAAATTTTAAGTGTTCTACTCACTTTTGACTGCAGCCTTCTGTTTTTTAGCATCAGAATCATTGTCTCGGAATATGCCACTTGATTCTCAATTCCTTTTCCAGGCTGCAACACGATATGGTAAAGAATGGTAATAATGACTCCTCATGCTAAATAACCCGAATATGGAGAAAACAGTAATTGCATCCATGTTCAAGTAAATAAAAGTAAAACAGCAGAAAAGACATCTGCTAGATCATAAATCTTTTATGCAAAACAAATAGCTTTACCTTGAAGCTAACACTTGAAAGACAAGTTCAAAGACCATCATCAATAGAATGAATTTTACTTCCATATATAGTTGAAAATCGGTTAGACACTGATGACTAATGAAACTTAATGAAACATTTAAAGAAAAGAAGCAAATACGTGGAAAGCATCCATATAGACTTTGTAGTTAGCATATGGCTTAAGCTTGATGATATTTTCACCACAACTGAATTTCAGATATGTATATCACTATGAACCTGTAGTTCACCATGGTGCCCAGTATCAGTTTCTGGAGGATTAAGCTCCTTGCTCTTCATGTTTGAACCTGTTTGAATAAATAGGAACTTGTAAGATATGCCAACGAGTGCTCTGCACCAACTTACTGGTACCAACAATATAAAATTCATGTATTTTCATCTTTGTTGATCATTTCTGATAGGTTAAGTACCTTGTTGGGACCCAGGATTGGTACATAGCAGATCTCTTTCTTTTTGGGATCACAAAATCTTGCTGGGATGCCTGAGAAGACAATGGTACTTTAGTTCTTCTCACCGATCGATAACCAATCAGTTCACAGTGCAAATGCCTGTAAAGATATGGTAGTGCCATTGACACGTTAGTTCACCAAAACAGAAGAGACCCATACACATTTAAGGTGTCATCTACTGGTCTTTGATTACAGCAGAATGAATTCAAATTCGAATGTTTTAAACTGAAAGAAAATTCATTATAGCTTAAGTCATCTTGAAAGTTTTGTTCAATTCAAACGGTAATAGAGGCTCAAGAATATATCTTGGTAATACATTACTCATTTATCTTGGTACAGCAAAAATGCTTGTACCATTTTTGACATCCCCATCTCCCCCACAGAGTTCACTTTATTTGCCTTACTATTTCAAACAGTAATCCAACCAAACCATATTTTTTGCCTCCCCAGAAACCAGATCATGGCTCCAACTTGAAACTCCACAATCACCAAGAAAAATATACAAAAGTTCATGCTCTACCAACAAAATGGGCCTATCACTTAAATATTTATATTGAAGCAAATGCCCTAAATCAAAAACATTTTGCCTTGTGCGCATTTGCATTTCTTTCACGTTTTCCAACATTTCTGATTATGAATATAATTAAAGTTTCGTTGGCAATAAATTCTCTAGATTGGGAAAAAGTGAGTTGCATTATGTAATAACCAATATTCCTGTGACATTTGCTTGCGGTCATCAAGCTTTTGAAAGAGGGAAGTTTTCTCAAAATCTTGCTTGTTATGAGTTGGCTCAATAAAATTTGGTTCAAGAACACCAGCAACTTAGTATAAATAAATCATCACCTGCTCACTGCGAATTTAGTTACATTCAAAAGAAACTCACTCAATTGAGACCAAGCACATGAGCAGCTCTCACCCACAACACCTCTCCCCAAACTGTTTCTTGTAACTTTATGTACCTGCCAAAATGGCTGCAAGGAGAAATTAAGATATGAGATGACAAAGAAAAAGATGAAAAAAACCAAAATGATGTTTGTGGTAAGTCTGTCAATCTAGTTTAAGCTATACGAGAGAACCATATTACCAATTGCGCCAATGATATTTTCAAGAAGACTTGATGAGAATTATGTAATGCATTTTATGGCAACACAATCAAAATTATGCATCAGAGTAGAGCATACATTCAATAAAAATGTGTATAATTATATGAATGGCATTTCCTAGAAGGGAATGCTAGGGGCAACCCCATCTATCATCGCCTTTTTAACACTTGAGCATGTGGTAAACCACATGTCCTCACCTTTCCAGCTAAAAAATTGCAACTGAATACTATGGTAATCTCTTTTTCTTTTTGCTGATGGTGTGAGTCTAGCAGCTAGCTTTGTAAGTTGGCTTTGTCCCAATTCCCAAATACAATCTTAGAAGTCATACAAAGAATAAAATTCCCTTTATGCTATATTTGCGTTCTCAACATATAGCAACATAGTCATAGACTCACAGTGCTATCACTCTTTTTTTACTCTAAATATTTTTGTTATTTTACTCTAAAGGTTATCCAAAATATTAAGGATAATTATTCCATACACCGCCCGTGAAGTTTTTTACTCTACAAGCGGAGTTAGAATCATGACACGTCTTATTTTACTTATTTTTTATTCTTTTAATTTTTTTATAGGACATGTGTCATTATTCTAACACCGCTTGGAGAATAAAAAAACTCCACTGGTGGTGTATAAAATAATTATCCAAATATTAAAGCATATCTATTATATACAAATCATCATTATCATCATGACCTTTATCCTAATAGTGAGATAGGTTATGTGAATCAATATGAACTCATGGTAAGTATTTATTTTACACAAATAAAAAATCTTTTTCCTTGTCTATTTTTCTTTTAAATCATATTAAAAAAATTGATCTTATGTAAACTAAAAAAAATTATATGTTATTACCAATAAAGATTTTAAATTTCAAAAGATGTTAGAATAAATTCCAATCAAATTATGATTGTATCATTTTTTTTCCTCTTAAATTATGATTACATTTTATTACTTACTATTAATTAGATTGTCATTAAACCATATTAAAAAAAAATGATCTTATGTAAACTAAAAAAATATATATTTTAGTACCAATAAAGATTTTAAATTTCAAAAGATGTTAGAATAAATTCTAACCAAATTATGATTGTATCATTTTTTTTCTCTTAAATTATGATTACATTTTTTTACTTACTATTCACTAGATTGTCATTAAATCATATTTAAAAAATTGATCTTATGTAAACTAAAAAAATTATATTTTATTACCAATAAAGATTTTAAATTTCAAAAGATGTTAGAATAAATTCCAACCAAATTATGATTGTATCACTTTTTTTCCTCTTAAATTGTGATTACATTTTATTACTTACTATTAATTAGATTGTCGTTAAATCATATTAAAAAAAATTGATCTTATGTAAACTAAAAAAAAATTATATTTTATTACCAATAAAGATTTTAAATTTCAAAAGATGTTAGAATAAATTCTAACCAAATTATGATTGTATCATTTTTTTCCTCTTAAATTATGATTACATTTTATTACTTACTATTAATCATATTGTCAATGACAATTTCAATCACAATTGAGAAATATCATTAAATGCTACACCATACATAGATATTTAATTCTACTTTAAAGTTAATTATTTTAACTTGCTCAAACACACATATATACATATTAGAGTGACAGAAATCATGATATTAAGTATAATAAATAATAAATAAAAATAGAAGTGAAAAGTTAAAATAAAAAAAATTCTTGCTACTATTTTCTTATATTTTGCTTGAGTTTAGCTTGATTTCTCTCTTTTTCCCACCAATATCAATGAGGTTTGTTTTTGAAGTACTTTGAGTTTGGGGTAATGTGGGATCACAGGTTTGAAAAGTTGTAAAAGATGTTGTCTTCATCTTTGTAAATGAAAGTAATTTCATATTGCTGTCAATAATAAGGTGCATTTGTGCAACTTGTAACATCAAGTTTCCGGTTTAGAGTTGAAAATGAAAGGATGATGTGGCTTGCTATATGGTGATATGCTGAAAGACAATGGTAGATGCAGCTGCCCTTGCATTCCCCTTTCGTAGAAGTGGCCTTTTTGATGGTTTTCAATCAGTTTACTAGAACATAATTAAACTTCAACCAGTCAGCCAAGACAGATTATACATATGCATTATAAATTCAATCAAGCAGTCCAAGATAAGAAACGAAAAGTGCATGCTTCCTGGTCATATTAAATGAGTTTATGGTGAAACAGTACAATGAAAAGTTTTACCAATATAAGACAGTTCCGATGGTAGATGCAGAAACCATGAATGTCCAGGCAAGGAGCTTCCTTCACGAACCCTATGACAGTAATGACTACTGCCTGAAAATGCAACCATCAGCTATGGACAGCCATTGATGGCTGTAAACATGTAAGAACACACTAACACACAAATGAAGCGATAAAAGAAGTGAAGATTTTGCCTCAAATATATCACTAGGTACTGAAAATGAACAAAAATAAAACAATTATTGTCAAAGTACAAGGTTAAGCAACTGTCATATTTTACTCCTAAGGGAAAATATTAACTGCAATTAATATGGCAATGAATAGCATGCAGACAGTGAGATTACTTTTGAGAACATCATTTGGCACCCTAGGGAACCAGAAAAAGAAAATTATTTTAAATGAATGCAATCCAGCTTCTTATAGGAAAACAGATGCAAGACATCTAGAAGGTTCCATTAGCATGGCCCTCATACAGAAATAATCCAGCAACATTTTCACATCACTGCAACAGAATTGTTTTTTGGTAGAGAACTAGCGCAAACCTCATCATCACCAATCTGAGGCTTATATAATATGAAATCAGGAAATTTGAGATCATTGGCGACATTATGGTGCTTGACAATATGTCCACGTAGTATAACATTAAAGCACTGAGGTAGCCACAGATATAGGATGGATAAGTATGCCTGTAAAGCTTGAAGGAGAAAGGAGTAAGTGAAGATAAATTAGTTGTCAAGGTCAAGATGTAAGTTTTAAACATACAACAAAGTGATAGTAGCATCTGTTGGCTACGTGCAGATCAAAACCTGGTTTTATGCTGTCACCTCCCTTATATATTTTTGAGTGGCCATTAATATGAATATCCTGAAACAATTAATCAAACGAAGCTAAACCATCAAAATATTATTCAAACTGCTGATTCAGAGCAAAAGAAAAGAAGATGGATGAAGAAAACCTTGGGATCAGAGTCAAAATCTAGCTCCATATCCACATCATTGTTTAACCAAAGATTATAGATAACAATTTTTGTTCCATGATGACCTATATCATCAAACTGAGCAGTGAGTTACCATCACCTTTCAAAACAAGGAAAAAAAGAACAATATGAAAAGTAAAGCTTTGAAAAGTGAGAAAGTTATGACATCGCTTCATCAAGAACCACAAAAAAACTGCATACTTCAAGCCTTACATACACTATCTTTTGTTAAAATATCATAAGGAAATGTAGAAACATGATAGACAATGAGTTCAGAAAAAGGTAATGAGAAATGAAAGAAACTCCTTTATTGGCAGTATCAGATGAACCAATTATTCTGTTTCAAAACTTTGGGCAGATATAACATTCTTTCTTTCTAGTTAAAATGGGGTCCAAAGACCCAAGATTAACACTTGACACTACAAAGGTGCTGCCCCCATTCTATCAGCAAGTAACATGAGCTGAACTAGGTCGTGGGGAGGAATATTAAAAAAGCATGTCTCCTTAGTGAAGCTACACTTTGCAATCCAATCTACAGCCATGTTTTTCTGTCTAGAAATGTGGGAAAGAGTTCATTGCTGCCTTTTGTTTAATATTTCTTTAGTAGCACAAACAAGAGTGGCAGGGGTGGTTAATTTCTTGATGATTTTTGTTGGCCGGAATCAAGTTTTGAGAATCAGATTCGATAGCCAAATAATGAAAAGGATGTTGCCAAGCCAAGTTAACACCATGTAGATCACCCACAGTTCCGCAAGGTCAATGCTGCAAGTTTGAATCTTGCAATTAAAACCTGCAATCTAGTTTCCATTCACATCACTAATCGGACCTCCAGCAGCTGCCATATTATTGATTTGATCTGAGATGCCATCAGTGTTGAGTTTCATCCAATCCAAAGAAGTCCTACTCCTACCCCAGCAAAGCAGAATCTCAGTCTTCTCCTGTTTTGGTTCGATGGTTCCTTGTCCAAGTTCCCATTCATTGATGTAACACTCGGTTGACAGATTAAGGAGCCAAACAAGAATACTGCTGTCAGAACCAAATAAAACATTTATAATGAGGAAAAGAGAAAGAGATTCATCATCTTTGCTCGCAATGTAAGGATAGAGGCCACAGAAGGTGAGGAGAAATAATCCATGTAAATCTGAATTGTGGTCAATATGGCTTCTAGTGAACAATAGGAGAGGGTTATTATTAGAATAAGAAGTCATGCCTTCTGAATCTGTTTTCCCCGATCCTGTTGCAGTTAAGAGAAAGATATTTCAAGGGTTGGCAACCAAGTCACCAACCAAAAAGTGATGCAAATATTAGTTTGTTATACACAACTGGGATAATTGCCAATCCTTACCATGTACTCATTATGTACAAATTCCAGTTTTCAGCCTGTAGATGAACTCTACCAACAAACTGATGCAACAAAAAAATTGGAAAGCCAGAGTTCAAAAGGAAAGCACTTTGAGTTTCTCTTGAGTTTCTGTTTACAAGGCACAAGGTTTTAGATTTCAGCCCCCTAGCTCCACTTTTGTGAAAATTTCACCAAATCCATGAATTATCATAAACACTAAAGCAGTTAAACACACCATTGTATGTTTTTTCTACAGCCAAACAAAATCAAGATAGTTTCCCTTTTTCCTTTCTTTCTGGTTTTCACCAAGCAGGACAGTTCAACATATACAGAACAATCTGTAATTAAGCAAAACAGATTGAAATTTAAAAACTATTTATCACAGTGCAAACACTTGATTGTAAAAGAGAAATTTGAACATTATCATACCATTGCACAAAAATCTAACTTTAAATAAGCTAAAGTGAAAATTGCCTAATTAAGCTTACTTGCTTCAGAAGTTCCCCTTCCATTGTATAAGGAGACCAAGCCAACAACATTGAGAGATTTGAAGCAAAGTGTTCTTGAGCATGTTCGCCTATGGGCCCAAATGTATTAGTTGATGAGTTAAACTCATAATCCACCTGTGATTTGAGAAAGATCTAACAGTGGGTTTGCAGGCAAGACATTTTCATGTTTAAATAAAATAGCTTCGAGAAAGTCTCAAATTACTCTTGAAAGGAACCAAGATATTAATAAAGCATTGCATATTTATAACAGCATGTAAGAAAAGAAAACATATGTACACAAAGTTTTCTAATCTCCATTAAGATTGTATAAATTTTCCCCTTCCTTTTCACTATCTTTTTACCCTCTCTTTTACAGTGAGGATACACAATATAATGCATGAAATATTTTAGAAGCTTTCGAAAATAAAACAATTTACGAATAACAACAATTGACCTCATTTTCCTATAACGACTGAAGACTATAACATCTGCTCCCAGTCTTATAGAGCCAGTCTTGCAACCATTTCCATCAGAAATTCCACAACCCACAAATTAGTAAAAACAAAGGGAGGGGTTGAGAAAAGAGAACTAAATAGCATGGACCATACACTGTCCAATAGTCATTTTCTTATCTGAAAATCCAAAGCTCATGCAATGCCTTAGAGCTTCTGGGTCCACTCCACTACCATCATCTGTACTGAAAATTCAGATTGGAAAACAGAAACTTTAAGTGAGAAAAGTGTATCAGAAGAACACGACTAAGATTTCCTAATAAAGTTCCAACAACTAATTTAGAATGACTAGAAGAAGTACCCTGGATTAACAAAGCTGGACTATCGTCTCGAGGATTTGAGATTTTGTCAATATAAACAAAAGTAGCACCATTTCTTACCTATACCATAGAGCCAATGTTAATGCACGCTAAAAACTAAATTTAACTAGATATCACCACTGATTCTGGTATGATTAACAAGAATAAGAAGCCTTAATGCTCTTATGCAATATTCTCTGGAGATTCTTATTTTCTTTTCTTTTATTTGTTAAGTAAAATCACTGGTAGCACTGCATAATTCAGTATAAGAGTTTATAGAAAGGAAAATAATAAAAGGAACATGCTCATGGCGACTAAGCAATGATCTATTTCCTTGTCAGCATAGATTACAGGAATTCTAGGCTGAATTTGAAGAGCTCAACATCTTCTAACAGAACGTTTTATCCTATAATGTTCTTAACCTGATAATCCAGCCTAGCTGTGACTCCTGAATTTTTTATAACAAATGCTGATCAGAAAGTAAGAAAAGGGAACTTACCTCATCAACTGCATTGTCCAGCAGCTAAGCTATGGCTGCCAAAGTAAGCAACAAAACCGAAACATAAAGAAAGAAAAAAGATTGGGGAGAAACCCATATTAGCATTACATTTTGTGGGTAATATTACAGAAACTAAACAAATATAAAACATGTATAAATGAACATGCCACCAAAGACCCATTTATGAGAGGTGGCATTGGAATGAAGGAACATTGGGTGTACTCGCAACTGATTATTCCCATCTATCAAACATATCATAAAATGAAGTTTCTTAACAACCAAACATATGAAACAATCAGATTTCCCACGGTTATATTTCTTAAGACTCGTTTCGTAGTTACTCTATCAGTTTCATGATTCTATATATGTTGAAGAGCAATGACAAGCATGAGGCAGCTAATTTACCTTGCTGCGGTGGGTTAAGCCCCGATATATCCCTTACGTCGTAACTCCCAGCTCTCCAAAATTGCTGACAAATCGGTCTAACAGAGGAAGCTTGTGGAATAGAAAGGCGGGATTCATGAACTGAAGAACCACCTTGACATGGTACAACGGAGTTGCCATTTCCAGTGCCACAAGCTTCTGTGGCTCTATTCTCCTTGTCTTCTTTCAAGCTCCAATATCGACATTTTCCAACATTATCACTTTCTATGATTTGGGATAGCCCAAAAACTGAACCCAGACACATTCCGCCACCTTCTGTATTCGACTCATTGATCATATTGTCACTACTTAAATCTATGACGAAGTTTGCAGTGCTCATGCTTGAGCTTGAACAAGAATATACGACGTAATGGAACAAGCGTCAAGAATGCTGTAAAGGGTAAACAAAAACGAAGCAGAAGAAGTAAATATCAGGGGAAATGGAAAAACAATAAGCTCAAGCAAACTTGAAATAGCTCAAAAAACAAAGCAGCCAAAGCTATCTTTCATGAAAATCGGCTTAAATCAAGATAAGGGTAGTGCAAATCATCAGCAAATAGTAGTCTAAAACAAAGCAAAATCCGAAACAACAGTAAATGAACAAAATATAAATGGATTCAAGAATGAATGCATCAATCATTGAAAGATTTTGAAAAAGAAATAAGGAAATGATTGTTACTTGAACACTACTCTGAAAATGGAGAGGGAAGGTTTTGTTTGTGAAATTGTTGCATGGGTAAAGCGAAAATGGTGGAGAGGTCTTAAAAAAGAGTAAAGCTGCGCAAAGGCGGTGGGAGCAGAAAGCCTGAAATGTGAAATGTGTAAGGTACGATGGTTATGTTGCTTGTTGCACAAGGTGTGAGGTGTCGTTTGGTTTCTGACTTTTTACATTTTAGAGTTTTACTTACAGTCTTACTTTTTTTAATTAATACATTACTATTTACAATATTAATAGCTAATTTCTTTAAAATTGAGAGTTTCTTTTTCTTGCTTAGAAATTGACAAAATTTGAGATTATTTGTTTTTAAATATCAGTGTAAATGATCATATATATTTTTTAAATGTAAAAGTATTACAGATATGAGATTTGAATATTAATGTTTCAAAAATTTTCATTATATTTTAAAATTTTACTATTTTACATGTTATTTTTGTGTAATGTATTGGGATTCTCCCATTCATTATGAAAAAAATTAGGTGTGCAATTACGATCAGAAGAGAAAATCTTATTTATATTTTTTTTTTTAGCTAAGGTGTCTTCAAGCCATTTTTAGTTTTTAGCCTGACAATTTTAAAAGTACATCCCTTATGTGACTACGTCAGCATAATGTATTTAAGAAAATTAATTTTTTTGAATATTAATCTTAAAACGACACTTACTTATTAGTAGATTCAACCTTTAAATTTAAAAATTTCATCCATTAATTAACTTTTGAGATAAAAAATTTTAACAATATCTAACATTTATATCAGACTCAGGATACTAATATAATGAACCATTTTTATTGAAATTTTAATACAAAATTTATTTATTTTATTATGTTAAAGTGAGTGTTATGATTTTTTTTTTGTCTCATACATTTCAACTACAACAACTCTTTTTTTAAAATAACCCAGCATTATTATTATTTGAAATATAAAATATCTACAAGCTGGTCCAAGCAAATTTGAGAAGAGATTCAAGGATATTGGTTGGACAAATAGTTTTTGTAATATGTTTTGTAATGTACTAATATTAGTATGTTATATTGGAATTATAAACTTCAGGTTTGATAATTTACATCATTCAATTATGAATTTCTGAAAAGATAATAAATTTTCATGAATCATTATATTCGTGTAAATAAAATAAACTTTCATTAATTATATTTGCATTTGCATAAATAAATTTATTTGGATCATACAAAAAAAATGTTTGAATCGAATTCTCAAATTCTTTGTCAATTAAAAATAGACGTTCTAAGTCTATAAATAAATTTTTTTCTTCGACCATGACCTATGGGTGCACTTGAATAAATAAATATAGTAAATATCGTTGCTATTTAGCGTGAAAATCTAATTTTTGAACTTATTAATATTAGCCTTAAATAGTAATGCCATGGTGTAACACACTTGTATGTGTAACCACATGGATACATGATTTTTTGTTGCAACCTATACATGGTACATACGTTTGTATAACATTTTCAATTTTTTTTTAATTTTTTTCCAAAATATTGATGATTGGGAAAATGAGTAGGATAACACATATATATAGTAATTATCTCAATATAAATTGTATATAATTTTTTATTTAAAAAATAATTCAATAAAAAGAAAAAATGGCTAGTAATTTTTTTAGATAAAAAGTACCAATTAAGTTGAAAAATAAAGTAGTTAACCGAAGGGATCTTGTTTGAATCAATTCGAAAAAGAAAGCGAAACACGGTTAAAAAAAAAAAGTAGGCGGCTGGTAAATTCGATTCCCGCCAAAGAGGACGATTTCGGATTATAAATATCCAGGCAAATTCATTCTTCATTTCTTTTCTCTAACGTCTAAACTCTCTCTCTCTCTCTCTAAAAGAGCTTCGAAAGCTATGAATCTCGGATTTCAGGTAAATCGAGCTAGTTATTCAAATTTTAAGTTATTGCAATTTAAATAATTTATTCAGATTATTTGAGGCATAAATAAAGCTAACTAGTTTTGCGAACCAAACAAAATTCATTTAAAAAATCGCTCGAGAATCATTTGTTGCAGGAACTAGCTATCTCTTCACGATCGATCGGTAATAGATATTCTTCTTGATGATTTTTTTACTTGATTTAGGGAGTTTTGTGATAACTTATCGGTTATTCTTCCTTACAAGTCTTGTAATAATTGACTCTATTATTTTCATTACATTTTTCGTATTTTTATTGAGTTTTTGAACATAAAATGAAGAATAAGATTGTTCGACGAATATATGTTTTCTTCTTAGCTTTTTTTAGCTGAACTTTCGAGAGTTAAGTGTTAAATTAAGATATCTTTACTAATTTCTCTGTTTAAGCTTTGCGATAATTTAAGCTTATTTTCATTGGTTTCTTGGTTTTAGGTTTTGAAGGGAAAAAATGAATTAGAGTGTTTGACGAGTATTTGGTTTTTACTAACCGTTTCCTAATTGAGATTTCGAGAGTCTTGAGTTTTAAATTCGGAGATCTTTAGCGAATTCATTTTATATAGAAATTTCTGTGTAAATTTGCGACATACTACAGAACTTGAAGATCTTTTATGTCAATTCTTCAATGAAGGTGATATTTTCAGTTTAACTTTCTATCTGAAATTAGAGACTCATAAAAGATATATTTCTAAATCTTGTTATTATATGTTGATTTGAATATCAAGATCTGAACATTTTTGAACACCCCCCCCCCCCCCCCCCCCAAAAAAAAAAGGAAGCGAAAACTGCTTTGAATTTAGTACGTAATACTTTTCTTGTTTATTTAATATCCCATTTATTCCAATAATTGGAGTATCAATTTCTGGAGCTCTGAATGTAATTTACTGTTTAGTCGCTTTTGATTCAAAAAATATGCTTAATACTTACGTGTTATATGTTGATTCGCAACAACAACATTGATAATCTGTTCATTATTGATTGATTTATTTTCTTTTGCTTGCCTCAGATTGTTAATAGAGAGAGTTTGATTTTGGGTTCACATTCACTAAAATCTGTGTTCAATTTGCCAGCACCTTTGCGTTTAACTTGGAAAAGTAGGCGTGTCCAGTGATTGGCAGAAACATTTTATCATTTTAGCTTCATTTTGATATATAAATGCCTATTACTATGACTTAATAAGATTTTCATCTTTGTACCTGAAACGAAACTATAATTCCATATGGTGATACTTTTTATTTTATTTATTATGTTTGTAGGTACTTTAATTCACTGTAGAGTGAATGCTTCCCTGCTTGCTTCCTCTCCAATGTAAACATTGTTATTTCACCTCCTACTGGAAGTGGGAAAAATGTGCTTTTTGAGCTTTGCATTTTGAGCCTTCTCTCAAGGTTTTTCTCTAGGATGGAAGGTTTCTCCATATAAAGGAAACAACAGTAAGTCTTGTGCACTCACTGCCAATATTAAGTTTGTAGACATTTAATTTAATGCTTTACTAAATGTAGACAAGCACCTTTTTCTTATGTTTTTTTGCCCAATCCGTGATACATAATTGTTAGGCTAGAAGCATATGCATGTTTCTGTTTAGAAGCACTTTGTCATTTTGTTTCTTGTTTTGATTTGGCCTAAAGATCTACATAGCCCCATCTGTGTGATTCAAATCAGAATTTGGTTCGTTGGGGATAAATTGCCTGGAGTTGACAGGTGATAATGAATCTTATAGCATAAGGAATGTTCAAGAAGGAGATATTATTTTGACAACTCCTGAGGTGGGTATATACATTTTATATCAAACACAAACTGTGGATGTGCTCACATGAACTTATCTAAACTTGCAATTTTTCAGATTCCTTGATAGATATAAGTATTGCACTGTTATACTCTTTTTAGATGACCCTGTTGAGACTTGAGTAAATGATTGAATTGATTTCCTCTTGTTTTACATAGAAAATTGATGTTGTGACTCGGTACCGCATAAAGGATGGAGGCTTGGGCTTTTTCAGTGACATAGCACTTCTACTCATTGATGAAGTTCACCTACTTGAATGATCTGCATGCGGCAGATTTTGAGGCAATAGTTAGCAGAATAAAAATGCTTGCTAGCAAACTGGAAACGGTCCTGTGGCTACTGTTAGATGTTATCTATGTCAGACACTATTCCAAATATTGAGGACATTGGTAAATTTTCTCTTATATCTGCTAAAGAGTTAAATTTTCTCTTATATCTGCTAAAGAGTTAATCTGGTCTTACAATTGATTAAAGTTTTTAATAAAATACACGCTGCATGCATAACAGACAGAGGTGGATGGTTCAAGGTTAGGTCCCTGTCCAAGGAATCAAAAGGTGATTTATGCTATGATGTAATTGCTGTACTATCTTCTCTTAATTGCCATTAGAAAATTCTCTCCCTCGACTTTCTAATGTATTAACAGGTTTGGACAAGAAATGAGACCTGTAACGTTGACTACTGACTTGTTTGGTATGCATTTTCTTTTTAGATGTTCTGTTTTCAAATTTATCTTTTTGAAGTTATCTCCCCCAAGCGCATTTCTTTGACGAAAGTAAATACCTTTCTTGCAGGTTATGCTGCTGGAAAAAATGACTTCCTATTTGAGAAGGCAAGTAATTTTATTCGGATTATTCAATCTTAAACTTTCTTTATTATAAGGGCTTTATATTGGAAGGGCAAATATTTTAATATATATATATATATATATATATATATATATATATTTCTTCACTAAGCAAGTTCGAATTCATCTAATATTAGTAATTGTTTCTATTCAAAACTGTATTTTTGATAAGATTCAACATCTAGAGAAGTGTCTTATTATAACTTTTTTTAACTGTTTCTGTTTTATATGCTGAAATAATTTATCATAATAAAAGAGCATAAATACTATTTTTGGTCGGAACTGTTTGCAGATATTCTAGTACAATATTCAAGAGGAAAATCTGCTCTAGTGTTTTGCTCAACTAGAAAAGGAGCATAAGAGGCAGCACAATTCCTCTCTACAGTAATGACCTTTGGTTATTCAAATCCATTTATTAAAAGTCAGGAACAACAGGAAAGGCTAAGGGAGGCTTCCTGTTTTCATATTGATGTCAGATATTTATGTTTGCAGTTGGTTTTCATAATGGTGGGCTGTCTGAAGGAGCGCAATCTCATTGAAGGTTTTTTTCTTAATGGTGATGTCCAAGTTTTATGCACCACGGATATTCTTGTCCATGGAATCAACCTACCAGCTCCTACAGTTGTAATACCAACACGCCAAAGCCCATTGAGTCCGATTCTTTCATCTGGACAGAGGAACACTACTCAGCGAATCCGCCAGGGTTTTGCAATAGTACTTTAGGAACATGGGAATATGTAAAGTCCAGCCAGGTTCTCAGAGATGCAATGGGCATTTCGGAACTGGAACCTGGGGAAGTCAACTGAGATGTGTGTGGTACGAAGGCCAGTACAAAGGTGAAAAACAATGTATCCCATGGAAGTTCCAGTGGAACCGTTGGAGAATCGGCTATTTGTCTCAAAGTTTAAAGCACCAAAGCTGGTACATCATCTGTTAAAAAGCTGTCATTTGATACTTCAATGGTGAAGAACAGCAAGCAGCCAGCAGACATTGGAAGTTCTGTCGAGGATGGTTGGAAAGACAAGCGATCTCCTAGTGAATGAAAAAGGTAGTGCTGCTCACTGGCCTCCACAGACAAATCTAGGGAACTAGATTCATATCTTGTGAACTTTTTCTTTTTAAAGTAGCCAAATTCACTGCATAACATTTAAGTCCTTTGAGGAATGGGTGCTGACTGCTTATAACTGGCGAGAGCAGTTAATTTCTTATCAAGACTTTCAATCATCAGCAAGCCCTTAACTTCACAATTTTAGTAACGAAGCTATTGTAGCTCCAGACTGTGCAGAACCACCGCAGACGGCGGCGCACAAAATATGGACTTCAGATGACGTAGGTATTTTGTAATTCACCCTTTAAAATTACCTCTTGTCGCTTTCCTTCACTAACGGAAGGAATTCTTTTACTCTTCTCGAAACTACACCGTTTGAGGTTGGGACGCGTCAAGCAATTTATTTCTACTGTATCCCATACGTGTCCGCCGGGAACATTCCCGGTTCTAGAAACTGCCACATAAACCATGGCAACATAAGCTTTTCCTTGAACCAGGAGAGACAGACAGAAAAACTGAAAAAGCCATTTGTTCTTAGTTCTCCCCGTTTTACTGTCGAACAACCAGAGGTATGTTTTCCTTTTGATTTAACCTTTTAATTTTTTGGATTTGCAGTCTATTTGGTTGTTGAGAACGTGTAGCTAAAATATTTCTAGCTCTTTTAGTCAATCGCTCTGTTTAGGATTATTTCTTGAGGATGGTCGGAATTTAAACAACATATTCAGTTTGACAAAGATTACCACATGGGATATGTTAGAAGATTCAGCAGGTTGTTATAAATAGAGAAAAAATAAAAACAATAAAAGGAGAAAATCATGGAAACAATTTCTCCGGTGTACATATGACTCTCTTTAGGTAGGAGTTTTGTGCATTGTATTTTTTTTAAATGGGGAAAAATCACTGCAGTCACTAGCCATGAGAAGAAAGTTTAGAATTATGGGTTTTAATTAGTTTATTTTCATTTTTGCTTAGGTGGTGAATCTGTTGAAAAACAAACCAAAGTTTTTATTATGTTTCGGTTGGATGAAATTGAAATGTGACTGCAACAAAATCTATCTGTTACTTGGAAGAATTTTGATGTGGCATTGTTCTTGATTAGAGAATTTAAAATTATGTGCTTCAGCCTTTGCTATTTATGCAAGTGCTGATAAAGAAATATTGTTATATTTGGATTATGAATTTGTATCATGTTAAAGCCTATAGATTTTGCAGAGAAGACAAGGGTGCTGCACATAAGATTGGACACGCTGCATGCCATGGTCCGAGTGTCGTGAAAGAGATCCTTTATGGCATAACTCTTGGCCTCATTCATTGCTGGAGGGTTTTGGAAAATGCATCGTTGGCAAGTGTAACGGCAAACCAGGGAATTCTATGATATGCTTGAGAAAGGTGAAATTAGTACTGTTGTGGAAGAAGAGTAGGATTTATTTTCTCCATGTAAAGGTCTGGATTTGTATCCAAACAGGATCATTATATGTGCCAGTTATAGTATAACTATACTAGTTCCGAAAACAAGACCAGTTTTCAGATAATCAAGGTGAGGGATTGTGTACTGACTATTACAACTAATGTGTGTCTCCTGCTTGCTTTACACTTGCAGTTCTTTTTTAGATAATTAAAGTGATTTCATTCACATCGAGAAAAGATTTTGGTCGAGATGATCAGGTCAGAAAATTATACATTAAAATAAGATCATTTAAGTATCAAGCAGCAGAAATATTGTTGTCATAATTTGTGTAAACATGTGTCAATTCTTTTAATCTCGGTCTGATAATGTACTTAATGTGATTAAGTGCTTGCATGGAAGATTCTTTTAGCTTTTGTACAGCCTGTTATTTCTCTCTCCACTCATGGTAAATAAGAAAGGCGATTCCTAAAATGATGGAAATCAAAGATTTACCCTTTTAGCTTTTTCACTGAATAAGTGAGGTATAAATGATAGAAATCAAAGATTTACCTTTTTAGCTTTTTCATTGAATAAGTGAGGTATAAATGAATTAATCTGTTTGTGAGTTATTGGAGTTTAATTCAATAATCATTTGAAAGTTTTTTTGTTGAAAACTCAAAATGACTTACCTAATTGATGAAATTAAATTTGTTTATTTTTGAGCTAAATTTGAATTTAAGTTATTTGAGTTAAGTAGAGTTTGAGCATTTTATTATTAGACTCAAGTGGTTTGTAAATAAAGGGTTTTTTTATTTTATTATTATTTATATTTTATTAGTTAAAAATTGAAAAATTGACTTTATTGAGTGAGTTCGAACTTATTGAGTTGAGCTTGAGTGGTTTGAGTATTTTATTGAGTTAATTCGAGTATTAAAATTCAAATTTGATTGAATTTGAATTGAATTTTAAATCTCAAATTTTTTAGTCGAATTGAATTTGAATATGATATTAGATCATCTTGATTCAGTTTAATTGTATCCTAAATCGCAACTTACTCTCTTAATTAGCTATTGCTCTATGAAGTCGACAAAGTTTTTTTCATATACCTTTTAAGGACGCACATTCTAAGAACATATGACTTCTAGATTCCTGCAATTTGTGACAGGGCATAGGGGTACTATTGACTTCAAGACTCCAAGAATGCAATCGATCTTTGATGGGCAATTTATTAAGAATTGTATGCGATAGGTGAACCAAATCAATTTGGTCCATTCAACTTTTGAATATGCGAGCCAAAGTTCATTTCAAATCCTAGTCATCGAGTATTTAGAAGCAGAGAACTAAGTTATTTCATATCTTAGTCATTGGGTAGTCAAAACCAGGGAACTTTCAAACGATGTCCCTTTTTGGCACTTCTCTAGCTTTGCTAGTTAGGAGAGTTTCCAGCAGTCTGATTTCGTCGATCAGATAATTCATTTTGAATCTGTTGAAGGGCTTATTGTCTCGACGGTATGTGCACGTCGCTGCAAGCAATTGAAAAAATGTTGTCCTTCTAGGTTCTTCTTCAAATGGCCTTGTTGCACTTTAACACGAAGTTCTAGAACCCCCATATTGAATCAACGATTCCAGCTGATCAACCCAGATCAAATCATGTCCTACCCGCTTATTTACCGCACAAAATGCCACGCGGTAAGCATGCGACCACGTCACAACAATTATTTAATTTTGAACCACCGTCAGTTTGATTTGGTCTAAAATTGAATGAGATAAGCATCAAATATATCCTACTCTTCACTAGATACAATGAATTGACTGAAGTAGGATGACTTGGAACTGTAGATGGATCCTTGTGTCTTGACTTTTGGCTTTGGAACTGAAATTAGAAAAAAAATGAAATCTTTAAGAAAATGGTCCCCCAAGCAACCACCCCAACTTATCTAACTTTTGCAATTGTCAAAGGGTATTGAGTGGAAAAGAAAAAAATAAAAAAGAAAGCTAGAAGAAAGCTGGAAGAAAATGTTTCGGTCAGTGACTTTTGGTTAATTAAAGCTTTCTTTATGTATCTAGAAACTACTAACCTTCTGGTTCTTAATTCCTAATGAAGAAATGTTTCATGATATCATCATTGTTATTAATTTTAGAATTTTTTACATATTCTTGAAGTTATTAATTTTAGAATCTCCACTGTTCACTACCTCTATAGATTGCATACTCTCTGATTCTTGCAATCTCTATAGATCACATGCATTCTTTGATTCTTTGACAGAAAAAGATGATTTGTTATGAACTTTTTACTTACAACTAATGCAGAAGTATACAGTAAATTAATTAAAAAAATATCTGGATTGCTGTATAAGGTAATTAATTTTGACAATTTCCTACACCGGTTGATACTATTCCGCACTAGAGTGGGTTTTAATCCTCTATCCCTTATGTTACTAGCATTTTTTCTGTTAATTTTATTTACAGAAACAAAATTAGCTTCTGAAATAACTAAAGAACTTGGCTTGTAATCACTTCTGAAAGATTACTGGGTTCTTCTGAAATGGGAGACCTAGAGGACCCGGTGTAAGTACTGGAACTCTTAATTTTCCTCACTGCATTTGATATGAAACTATCTGAGCTGTAAGACCTTGATGAACTTGATGGGTCTAGGACAGTAGCATTTAAGAAAGGAGGCTGGTTTGGTGTAGGAACTTCACAAGCTTTATCAGTTAGCATCTGAACTACTTGTGCCATTGTTGGCCTTAAGGGAACTGAAGCTTGTGTGCACAGTAGACCAATTTGAAGCACATTTGGGGCCTCTTTTGCTGAGATTTCATCTCTGATGCAAGGGTCAACAGTTTCAGCCAATGTATTTGATCTGTAATGCATCCAAACCTGAGTTTGAAAATCCCAAATTTAGAATTCTCATTTCATTTCTAAGTGATTTAAGAGCTAGACAAAGTAGTTATATACAAGGGAGCTTACTGTTTGTAGAATGGAACCAGAGTCCCTTGTGAAGGTGTTATTCTTTTTACCACATACAATCTCAAGAACTAGCACCCCAAAACTGTAAACATCAGCTTTCTCAGTGAGTTGTCCTCGAACAAGGTACTCGGGAGCCATGTATCCGCTGCACAAAAATTTCATATGAATTTACTTGGGAAACTTTGACAGAAATCCTTATGTGACTATTGGATGCTGGAATGCATAAGTAGTATGAAAACCAATCAGATAAGTCTACTAAACTTACAGTGTTCCAGCAATGCCAGTGCTAAGATGACTTCTATCAGCAGCTAAACATCGAACGAGTCCAAAATCAGCAATCTTTGCATTGAGATTCTCATCTAGAAGAATATTGCTGCTTTTAATGTCCCTGTGGATTATCCTTATTTCAGACCCTCCTCCATGAAGATGTGCTAGACCTCAGCTATTCCAACAATGATATTGAACCGCTGCTTCCACTTTAGAAGTTTTGCTTTGTTCTGATCTGCATTTGACACTAGAATCATCAACAGGTTCGAACTAGGCATGAGAATTTGCATTGGCCGCAGAAAGCAGAATGCAAAGACAATAGAACATTTTGAGGTGTAATTTATCAGATTTTGATAACAGATTACAGAATGAACAAAATTGTGCTATTAGGCTGCCAGGTATGTCTTGAAATCTTGATGCAAAGTAGGATTACTTGAGTTGCAATAGCTTGTCAATGTTAATTTAACAGTGCTTTAAATTCATCAAGACTTAACTTCACACTGTTGCCACAAACAATACATTCAAAGTTTTGTCAAGAGAAATCTATCAAATTGTGTTCTTTAAAGAAAAAATTAAGGCATATTGAATCATGTAAAGAGCAAACAATTACCGAAAATGAACTGATCGAGGCTCTTGTTCGGTACATACTCGTAGACCAGGAGACTCTCAGGGCCCTCAATGCTACAACCCAGAAGCTTCACCATATTCTTGTGTTGAATTCTGCTGATCAAATTTACCTCATTGAAAAACACATCTACCCATTGCCTGGTATTATATACCAATCTCTTCACAGCTACTGTCTTTCCATTTGGAAGAATCCCCATGTATACTGAACCAGCTCCTCCTTGGCCTAGTTTCCTTGAAGGACTAAAATAATCTGTTGCCTTCTCGAGAGTTTCATACTTGAACTTCAAACTTGATTTATTGAACCTTTTCATAATCTGGCGAACAGTTTTACTCTCTAGCAAATGCATTGATGGTTGATAGATTAGAGGGCTATAATGCATAATATTGAAAAGAAACCATTAATATAATTTTCAGTGCACATTGTGAAGATTACACAGAGATTTTACCTTTTCTCCTCTTTGATAATCTTTGATAGATAGCATAGGCTGCTGAAAGAGAGAGCATCAGGAATGCAGATGTTGCTGAGACAATTATTATAATGACTGCAGCTCGAGAAAGCCCTGAAATAGAAAAGAGATTCAATTCAACAAGGAGATAGAACAGAGAAGACAAAAGAAAATAATCTAAAAAATTACAGCCAAAGAGGTAACAATGAAGAAATAACCTAACCAGAGCTTTTTCAAATCTGAAAGCTGCTGGAAAAGAAATCAGAGACATTCTGAAATTGATCAATCTTTTTGCTAACTCCGCCGGTGTTGAATATTATAAGAAAATGCAGTCGATTTGAAGCTCGGATAAAAGAAGAAGGTTGATGGTAGGTTTAGACAACCAATCACTCAAAACTGTTCAGTTTTTATGAGATGAATCATCGTGTGAACTATTCTACCCTAGTACTGAGGTAAAATTTCTTATGATGATGATAAATCTTATACTAAATCCCATTACTTTCTCTATAGATTTTAAACCAAGATCATCAATTAGCAGAAAATTTTTGCAAATAAGGAAAAAAATCAAAGCAATAACATTAAGAACATTTCAAGTTTTCAACATCTATGAATTGAATCCATGTTCACATTAAGAACAAGCATACAACAAATCAAGACTTACCGCTATTATTCTCTGCCTCTCCTTCACCATAGAACTTATTGGTGGAGTACCTCAAATAACACCCTATATTCAACGCTCGCCCTTCCTCCTTTGGCACGCAGTTTCTCACCTCCTCCGCCGCCTTCTGCAGGCACTCTCTGCACCCATCCGCCGGAACACTCTCCCAACACTGCGCCAATGCATACACGCCGTCGACCTCCACCGTCCCAAATCTTCCCTTTGCCAAAGCAATCCCAGTCACATTCCCAACTGCATACTCAACATTCGTACCGAACAAACTCACCCTCCGGCTATCACGGTATCCGGAAACTGTTACATTATTAGAGCTGCAAGTAAAATTATCCGAAGTAGATGAAACAGACTCTTGAAAGAAGCTGTAATTCTCGTAACGAATGAAGCAGCCATCGAGAAAGATTCGAGCTGAGACAGACGGCAAGCAACGTGGGATTGTAGTCCTTGCGGCGGCATGGCAGCTAACGCAATCAGTTTGCGAGAGGTCTTCATGGCACTGAGCCAATCCATACATTATAGGCGTAGTGTTGACTCGGACAGAAGCAAAGTGGCTACTGTTGATGGCGTCTGACAAGACTTGCATCAGGCTAGAAAATACTGGAATAAAGGTGGTTGTATTTGGCGCCGGCGAACTGCCGCAAAAGAGGCCGGCGTTTGAGATTCTTGGGTCGGAGAAGGATCTGGAGAGTAACAGAGAAAAGACTAACAAGAAAACCCATCTCAAGAATGGCTGTTTGAAAGCTGAAAACTGCTCAGATTTCATGTTTACCCTTCTCTTAATTGTTGTTGAAGGGAAATGAATCTGAAAATAACATTGCCAAAATGGGTTGTTCTTGGCTTGCTGCTGTAGGTAGCATTTAAAGCCGACATGGTTGACTTGAGATTATTGTGTTGATAATTTGACTTTGTGTTATTCTAATCAAAAAGTCTAAAATGGACAAATGCTGATCATCGAAGAAAACAAGCACCAATTAAAACTTCTCCTTCTCTTTCAAGCAGAAGGGATACCTTTTTTTAATCATTTACAGTGGTTTTTGGTTGGTGGATCGAAGAGAATGAAAGACAGAAGGATGTTCAAAAGAAGAGAAGTCAGTGAAAATGACAATCCTTCTCCAGTAAGGCTGCCTTGTTTGGCAAAAAATTCTAATTAATTATAGTAAATAATATTTTTGTTATTTTAATAATTAATGTTATTTCTATACTAAATTTATTATTACTTTAAGAAAATAAAAAATTTTAATCATTTCTTAATTTTCAATTTAAAATATATTCCAACAAAAAAAATTAAAATATATTATTTTATATTTTATTGAAAAAAATTTTCATATTACTATTTTAATAATAAATATAAATAAATTACATTTTGTTGTAAATTTAATAATAAATCCTTCTAATATAGAGTATAATTATTTCAATATAGTAAATATTTTTAGTATTATTATATTAATATAAATGATATTTTAGTTATATTAATACTATTTTAAATATTTTAAAAATATTAAATATAAATTAAAGTAAATAGTTTTCTTTCAGAAGTTTAATATTTAATTTAATATTTTAATATATTAAAATATTATTTTTAAAATATAATTATTTCTAAATATATTAAAAATAAATAATTTAAATATTTTAATAATGAATAATTTTTAATATTTTAATAATTATGTCAATATGATTTAAAAAATAAAATTTCCAAAATATAATCAAGCAATGAAAAATATTTTTCATTTAACTTATCCAAATAATACAAAATTTTATTCTTATAATAAATGTAATATTTTTTAGATATTAATTTCTGAAAGTCAATCTTTACAAATCAAACGAAGCCTTATCTAAAGTTTACCGAAATATTTTCACGACAAATGGTCCATTTGGAATCAGAAGCATCCATCTCTTTTGTCCTCTCTTTACTTTTTTTTTCCTTGTTTTTTATATTGATTTTTTTATTTGTTTTTTTTTTTATATAAAACTTTAATTTAATATTTTTTTTTATCTTTGATCTTTCGATATTCGTTTTATACGATTACTTCGGAGTCGAAAAACTGTCAGGTCACATGAAGTGAAGCGCCCCTCCCAATACGATTTACTCCATATGCATGACTCGAACCTGAATCATACTTAAAAAAGAATAAATCTCTTATCATTAAATCCTAATTAATATTGGTTAATTTAATGGCTCTAGTTACTTTTTTTTTTTTCATTGCATTTCACTTTATTACAATTTAAAAATCTGTCTTCCAGAAAGTCATGTAACCATGTGCAATTGGACATCACGCTTCAATCAATTTCTTAGACCGGTGACCGGCATTTCACTTAAAGACTGGAATCTGGGAAAATCAACAGAGAATTTGTTTGGCACCCAGTCCGATAATAGAGGGTTGAATGAATCAAATTATTCTGAATTATTCGGGCTTATTCGATTTTTTTAATTTTATTTTTTTAGCTGAATTCGATTTCAAGCTATTTGAATAAAGAATCAAATTAAATTCAAGTATTTTAGAACTAATTTGGATTAACGGTAAGATTGATTTTTATGAGATTAAAAACAAGGAAGATGGTAAGATTAATTACTGTGACGATGAGATTAAAATTAGTAGTGAAATATGTATTTAGATTCAAAACTCAACGGTGATGATGAGATAAAATATAGTAAAAGAAAAAATAACCATTAAAATAATAAGATTAAAATTTGTATAAAATAAAAATTTATATTATATATTTGATATTTTTGAAATTAATAAATAATTACTCAAATTATATTTATCAAAAATAATTTTGTTAATAAATATCATAAAATTATTTTAAAAATAATAATATATTTATACATCTCAAAACAAAATTATTTATTTATTTATTTGAGTTAATTACCTAATTACAGAGATGTTTAATCTTGCTTATTTGGTTATGATTTATTTGATATTATACTTATTAATATTAGATATTTATTTTTAAAATATTTTAAATATAAGTACCAGTAAATAGGTTTCTTTTAGAAGTTTAATATTCAATTTAATATTTTAATATATTAAAAAATTATTTTTAGATATAACTATTTCTAAATACATTAAAAATAAATAAATTTAAATATTTTAATAATGAATAATTTTTAATATTTTAATAGTTATATCAATATGATTTAAAAACAATTTCCAAAATAAAACCAAGCAATGGAAAATATTTTTCATTAACTCATCCAAGCTATACAAAATTTTCCACTTATAAAAAAATGTAATTTTTTTAGAAATCATTTTTTGAAAATCAATTTTTACAAAGCAAATGAAGGCTAAATTCCTAATGTTTAAAGAAAATTATTTTTACAATTTAAAGAAAATTATTTTTACAAAAAAAGGTCCATTTGGAATCAAATGCATCCATCTCTTTTACCTTCTTTTTATATATTTTTTTTTCATTTTGTGTTTTTTCTACTGATTTTTTATTTATTTTTTATTTTATACAAAATATTATTTAATATTTTTCATTACCTTTCACCTTATAACAATTTAAAAATACATCTCAATACTGATTCTAATATTATGGTTGAGATATAAAACCTTACTATTAGATCAATTAATTCCAATGTTACTTTTGTTTTCAATTTTAATCCATTGATTAAATGAAGTCAAAGTCGATGCCTTTTTTTCTTAGAAACGATGACCCAACATTTTCTTTCCATCGCAACATTTTTTTATTGACAATTGTCTTCCAGAAAGTGATATAACCATATACGGTTGGAAATCTAGGCCTATATCATTTGTTTCTCACACTGCAATCAATTTCTTAATAATGCTTTAGAACAAAAAAAAAAAAAAATTCTTAATAATGCGATGGGCATTTCATTTCAGGGCTGGAACCTAGGGAAGTCAATAGAGTGTTGTGTGGTACAAGGTTGATAGCAGGAGTACGGTGAAATTATTCGGAGCTGTTTGAATTTAATTTGATAATTATTTAAATTTTACTCATTAATTTTCGAATCAATTCAAGTTTGAATGTCTTAAGCTAATATAAATTGATAATGAGACTGACTTTGATGAGATTAAAAATAATGATGGTTATAAAATTAGTTATTGTAGTAGTGAGATTAAAATCAGTGATGAAATATGTGTTTGGATTTAAAACGCAACAGTGACAATGAGGTGAAATGTAGTAAAAAGAGAAAATGATCTTAAGGACATAAGATTAAAGTTTGTATATAATAAAATTTGTAGTATATATTTGATATTTTTGAAATTAATAAATTTCATAACTTTATTTGAAAAATAATAAAACATTTATACATCACAAAATAAAATTATTTATATTAATTAATTTTTTAATCTATTTGAGTTAATTACTTAGTTACAAAGATGTTTAATTTTGTTTATTTGGTTATGATTTATTTGATATTATATTTATTAATTTTAAATATTTATTTATTTGATATGTTTGAAAAATGATAAATTGAACCTAATGAATCGAGTTTGAATGTATCAAGTTGAGCTTGAGCGGTTCAAGTATTCTATTGAATCAAGCTCAAGCTTCAATAGTTAAGCTACTTTGAGCTCTTTGGCCAAAAAATAAAAACTAGTTTGAGCTCGAGCCAAGCTCGAACTTGATACTCGATGATCTCGATTTAGTTTAATTACACTCCTAATCGGTAAAATGGTGAACTGAAAAAAATATATTCCATGGAAATTCCAGTTGAACAAATGGAGAATCAGATGTTTCTCCCAAAGTTTCAAGCACCAGAGCTGGTGCATGATCTGTTAAAATGATCTCGTTCTATATTTTTGGCTTTCTGAAACAAATAAACAGTGCTTGGGATGCTCAAGGTCTGGCTTGATGCTTAACCAGTTATTGGAACATTAGCTGATGATTCTCTCCCTGAGAAATATGCATGCCATAAATAGTTTCTGGGTTTGCCTGGTTTTTGTTCTCCACTTCATAATATCTTGCAACTCGGCACCAATCTGATGAGCGGACTGTTTAGTTTCTGTCTGAAAGTCAATAAAAGAACTTGTATTGGAGAATGTTATATTTAAAACTTGTATTGGTCTCAGAGTATCTTTGTCACGCTGTTGGTCTCAAAATATTTTTCTTTGGCTGATTATGAGTGTAAAGAAGTCAAGTTGCTTGAGTTCAATTGGATGATTACTCGTGTTTAATTTATTTATTTTTGAATCGAGTCGAGTTCAAATATTTTAATATTCGACTCAAACAATTTGCAAACCTAATCGAGTGTTTTTTTATTTTATTTTTAATTTTTAATTTTACTTTTATAATATATAATTAGAAATTAATAAATTAAACCTATTAAATTAAGTTTTAAAAATCAAAACTCTACTGATTTCGAACTAAACTTTGAATTTTCGAATTGAACCTAGCTCCGATCTAATATTGATCGTTCCATGTCGATTCTATTCCATCCCTAATCCTCACTTTGAACGTGGACAAACTTATCAAGTCTTTGCTTGAGCTATTTAAGCCCCAGTGCTCCTTGTGGGTCTTAATGGGCTGATAGTTTTCCGGACTTAGAAATCCTAACCAGATATGGTATAACAAGTACTAATTTATGACTATATATAAAAACTCTTCCATTAATTTCATTTTGACACTTGTTCTCTCTTTATTTATTTTTTTTTCTGATTTTGTTTTTTTAAATATTATTTATATATTTTTGCCATTTTTTTTTTGTTTGATAAAAGTCTTAACACATCTTAGATAAAAATATTAGTGGATATAAAAGCTATTATCCCCTTAATGAGTTAGTGGTCGTCACATGGCATTAGGTAATTTTTTTATTTTTCAAATTTATAATTAATTTTAATTTTTTCTTAAAATTAAACTATTAAAAATAAATTCAGCCATGTTCTAGATTTTAGTTTCATATGTGATATTTTTTAATTGAAATAAAATTATTTATTTGTAAATTTTTTTAATGTTAAAATACCAAAAAAAAACTTATTATGAAGAGAAGAGAAAATATGAAAAATTCAAAAAAAAGAAAAGAATTAAATCAAATATTCATAATTTTTGTATAAATACTATTATTATTTTTCCAAAGTTAAAATACAAAAATATTAAGTGAAAGATATGAAAAGTGAAGAGAGAAAAAAAATTAAAATTTAAAGATTTTTTTAAGGAACTAAATCAATTTTTTATGTAACAAAAAAAATTCAAATTTAGGTATTAAAATTTTTTAAAAATTCAAATCAAATACCCAAAAATTTTAGTTTGCAAAAATTTGAATAAAACACTAAAATTCAAATACCAGATATTCAAAAAATTCAAATCAAATCTTAATTCTCCTTTTTATTTGTGTCATTCTCAAATTTTAAAAATTACAAAAACTATAAAAATCTAATAAATATTACAAATAATATTAAAATTTTAAAAATGAAAATTATAGTGTAAAGCAAAAAATTCCAAAAGTCATTATTTTAAAACTTAAACACAAATAAATGCAAAAAAATATAAAAATTAAATCTACGAATAAAAATTTTTCAAAAAAAAATTCTTTAAATATGAAAATCGAAGGCTATAAAGGAATAGATTAAGATAAAACTGAATAAATTTAAATATTTTATAAGCTTTTTTTGTAGTTTAGTCTATTTAATTTATTAACTTTGTGTTAGAATTTTATTTTATTTTAAAAAAGATAAAAATAAAAAATAAATAAGATGATTAATTGATGAATTAAATATTGTCATTTTCATTTAATAAATCAATAGTTTTGAACTAATTATCTTAATTTATTATTATTTTTAATAAATATTATTTATAATATATATTTTTTAGAAAAAAATTCCCTACGAAGTAGGGGTATCACCCTAGTATCTGATAATACATACAGCCTCTACTATTCATTATCTCTACAGTTTTCATGCACTTTCTAATCTTTGGAAAAGGAAATATGACTTGTTTTTTTAAACCTTTTATTCCATCCTTAATGAAAAATTGTAGAGAGCATTAATAAAAAATAATCGACTTGTAGTATCCTGAAGATTAGCTTCGAAAACTTGTTACACCGATTGATATCATCACGAGTTCATCACTTACGTCACTAGCATGTAACATTGCTTTGTTAATTTTAGTTTACAGGAACAACATATGCCTTTGAAGTAACTACAAAACTTGGCTTGCACTCACTTCTGTAATGTCACTGTGTTCTTCTGAAATACGAGACCTAGAAGACTCGGTCGAAGTACCGGTTACCTTAACTCTTTTCACTACATTTGCTATGAAACTGTCTGCGCTGCCAGACGTTGAACTTGCTGGGTCTAGCACACTTGCATTTAAGAAGGGAGGCTGGCTAGGTCTGGGAATTTCACAGTCTTTATCAGTTAGCATCTGCAATACTTCTGCCATTGTTGGTCTTAAGGGAACTGAAGCTTGTGTGCACAGCAGGCCAATTTGAAACACATTTGGGGCCTCTTTAGCTGAAATTTCGTCTCTGATGCAGGGGTCTACAGCTTCAGCCAATGTATTTGTGTTGTAATGTGTCCAAACCTGAGGTTGAAAAACTCGAATTTAGAGTTCTCGTTTCATTTCTAAGTGATTAGCAGCAAGACAAAGCGGCAATATGAAACTTATTGTGAACAAAGATTTGGAAGCTTACTGCTTGTAGAATGGAACCATTGTCCTTTGTGAAGGTGTTATTCCTTTTACCACATACAATCTCTAGAACTAGCACCCCGAAACTGTAAACATCTGCTTTCTCAGTGAGTTGTCCTCGAATAAGATACTCGGGTGCCATATATCCACTGCAAGGAAATTTCATATGAAGTTCTTAGGAAACTTTGACAGAAATATTGATATGTTACAGTCTATTGGATCCTGGAATGCATTAGTATGAAAAACCAATCAGATAAGTGTTTTCTGAACTTACAGTGTTCCAGCAATCCCGGTGCTGAGATGACTCATATCAGGAGCTAAACATCGTACGAGTCCAAAATCAGCAATCTTTGGATTGAGATTCTCATCTAAAAGAACATTGCTGCTTTTAATGTCCCTGTGGATTATCCTTATTTCAGACCCTTCTCCATGAAGATGTGCTAGACCCTCAGCTGTTCCAACAATGATATTGAACCGCTGGTTCCACTTTAGAAGTTTTGCTTTGTTCTCATCTGCATTTGACAGTAAAATCATCAAGAAGTTGGAAGTAGGCACGGGAATTTAATTGTTCCCCACCATTTCAATACACTTTAAGATTTGTATTGGCTGCAGAGAGCAGAATGGAAAGCCAATAGAACATTTTAAGCTGTAATTTTTCAGAATTTGGTAAAAATTTGCATTGAAACTCTCTTAGGCTGGCAGGAATGTCTTGAAGTCTTGAAACAAAGTAGGATTACTTGAGTTGCAAAATTTTGTTAATGTTAATTTGACAGTGCAGTAAAGCTCATAGTGTTACCACAACAATAGATTCAAAGTTCTGTCAAGAGAAATCTATCTAATTGTGTCCATTAAGGTAAAAGGCATACTGAATCATGTCAAGAGCAAAAAATTACCGAAAATGAATTGATCGAGGCTCTTGTTCGGTACATACTCGTAGACCAGGAGACTCTCAGCGCCCTCAATGCTACAACCCAGAAGCTTCACCATATTCTTGTGTTGAATTCTGCTGATCAAATTTACCTCATTGAAAAAGACATCTACCCATTGCCTGGTATTATATACCAATCTCTTCACAGCTACCGTCTTTCCATTTGGAAGAATCCCCATGTATACTGAACCAGCTCCTCCTTGGCCTAGTTTCCTTGAAGGACTAAAATAATCTGTCGCCTTCTCGAGAGTTTCATACTTGAACTTCAAACTTGATTTGTTGAACCTTTTCATAATCTGGCCAATGTTTTTGAGCTCTAGGAAATGCAATCGATGGTTAATATTGATGCTAAGATATTTAAGATGAACGGAAACCATTAATATAATTTTCAGTGTACATTGTGAAGATTACTCAGAGATTGTACCTTTTCTTCTCTTTGATACTCTTGAATAGATAGCATAGGCTGCTGAAAGAGAGAGCATCAGGAATGCAGATGTTGCTGAGACAATTATTATAATGACTGCAGTTCGAGAAAGCCCTGGAAATAGAAAAGAGATTCAATTCAACAAGGAGATAGAACAGAGAAGACAAAAGAAAATAATCTAAAATGAATTGCAGAGTCTAATCTGGAGCAGCCAAAGAGGGAACAATGGAGAAATAGCCTAAGTAGAGCTTTTTCAAGCTGGAAAAGAAATCAGACTTTGAAATCTTGATTAAGCACACAAGATTGAAGAAGATTATCACTCAACTCATGTTGAAATTTATCAATCTTTTAACTAAATCAAATACTAGCATTGTTTTCCTCTAGATTTTAAATCCAAGATCATCAAACTAGCAGAATATTTTCGCAAATAAGGAGAAAAGTCAAAGCAATCACACTAAGAACACTTCATTTCAGCATAAATTCAGTCCATGTTCATATCAAGAACAAGCATACAGCAAATTATGACACCTCAGAATCTTTTGAATATTGATTATCACTCAACTCATGTTGAAATTTATCAATCCTTTAACTAAATCAAATGCTACCATTGATTTCCTCTATAGATTTTAAAGCCAAGATCATCAAACTAGCATAATAATTCGCAAATAAGGAAAAAAATCAAAGCAATCACACTAAGAACACTTCATTTCAGCATAAATTCAATCCATATTCTTATTAAGAACAAGCATACAATAAATTATGACAAGACATACCTTCATCGTTATTTGCCTGAGCTTCACCATAGAACTTCTTGGTCGAGTACCTCAAATAACACCCAGTATTCATCCCTCGGCCTTCCTCCTTTGGCAGGCAGCTTCTCACCTCCTTTGCCGCCTTCTGCAGGCACACTCTACACCCTTCCGCCGGAACACTCTTCCAACACTGTGCCAACGCATACACGCCGTCCACCTCCACCGTCCCAAATCTTCCATTTGTCAAAGCAATCCTAGTCACATTCCCAACTGCATAATCAACATTCCTCTCAAACAAACTCACACTCCTGTTATTAGGCAGCGTTCCATTAGAGCTGCAACTAAAATTATCCCACCTAGATGAAACAGACTCGTTAAAAAAGCTGTAATTATCATAGCGCATGAAGCAGCCATCAAGAAAGATTCGAGCTCCGACAAAAGCAAGGCAACGGGGGATTGTAGTCCTTGCGGCTGCATAGCAAAGAAGGCAATCAGTTTGCGAGAGGTCTTCATGGCACTGAGCCATTGCATACATTGGAGGTGTAGAATCGAGGCTGTAAGAAGCAAAGAGGCTAGTGTTGATCACTTCTGACAAGCCTTGCATCAGTTTAGCAAAGATTGGGACAAATCCAGCTGGTGACGGAGAAGTGCCACACAAAGGGCCAGGGTTTGAGATTCTTGGATCGGAGAAGGAGCTTGAGAGTAACAAAGAAAAGACTAACAAGAAAACCCATCTCCAGTATGGCTGTTTGAAACCTGAAAACTGCATGGAATTCATGCTTATCCTTCTCTCTTGTGGGTATGCAGAAGGAGGAGGAATTTCAGAATATGAAAAAGAGAATTGCCAAAGTAGGTTGCTTCTGGCCTGCTGCTGTAGTCTTGACGGCTAAATGACTTGAAAAAAGCAACTCAATCGGAATGAAATCATATGAGAAATGTTAGACCAATCAAAACATTTTCCTGTTTCTCTTGAACAGGTAGAAGAACAGATGGGCCAATGGTGGACTTGGTAAGGACGAAAGAGGACGAATACTATTTAAAAGTCAGTCAGAGAACAGCTTCTGTTCAACTTTGAGTTCTAGTCTTCCAGGAGAGAGAAGGAAACAGCTTAGCAATAGCAAGCACAGATTTTCTTGCCTGGGACCCATTTGATCAGAACGTCTATTCAATTTTTTTGGAATTTAAACACATTTCTAAAGTCTGATGGCACATTTGACACAACAGAGTTCTGTTCTATTCTCCAACTTGTATTAGAATTAAGAGTCGGTCTTTTCATACAGTAAAGCGCTAAATAAGGATTAGCATTTTATGGGTAATTTTTTCTTCTTTTAAAAGTCAGCCAGAGAACAGCTTCTGTTCAACTTTGAGTTCTAGTCTTCCAGGAGAGAGAAGGAAACAGCTTAGCAATAGCAAGCACAGATTTTCTTGCCTGGGACCCATTTGATCAGAACGTCTATTCTACCTTTTAGGAATTTAAACACATTTCTAAAGTCTGATGGCACATTTGACACAACAGAGTCCTGTTATATTCTCCAACTTGTATTATTAGAATTAAGAGTCGGTCTTTTCATACAGTAAACGTGTTGCGCTAAATAAGGATTAGCATTTTATGGGTAATTTTTTCTTCTTTTATTAAAAATTGTCTTCTAGAAAATCATGTTCCCCACGCTTCAATCAATATCTTAAAAAAATATAGAATAGTTTAATTTAATTTAATTTAATTTAATTACCTAGGTTTAGAAAGATGTAATCAAGTCTTCATGGGTCTACCTTAAGAAGACTAAAATGATTTAAACTCAGTCTCATTGATATTTTTATTGTGATATTTAATAATAAATGATAAATTATATTGAAAAAATAAAATGCTCAATAATAAATGATAGATTTAGATTATTTGGAGATTAATCAAAATCAAAGTGATGAAATAATTCAACACGCAGTACAGGGGGTTAATTCAATTACTAAAAAAAAAAAAGCTTAATAATTCTCACAAAAAAAGCTTAATAACCAAAAATGTACATTTATTGCATAAAAATTTGTTTATACAATTAAACTTAAATCGATTAAATGACACTAATTTATTTTAGTATTACACACATGACATGTTAGGTGAATAATATATGTGTTACCTATTAATATTTATAAATTTAAAAATTTTACTCATAATATATTGAATAATAATCTTAAAATTATTATAAAAATAAATTCAAACAGAATTATTATTATTATTATTATTTTATTATACAAAGGAGAGTCACTTTCATAACTTTATTTACGAAATTAAAAAAAATTTAATATAACAATCAAAATTTTATTTAGTGATTGTTATTTTTAAAAAAAAAAATTTAAAAATAAAATTTTTTATTATACCTTTTATAAACAAAAAAAATTTCAATGTGAATGCATTAAAGATTCACATTGAAGGATAATTCTCGAGATAACTTAAAAGATACCTCAGACAAAACCCAAAAGGTGCTTCTGCAAGTATTAAAAATGAAAAAAGTATATAGTTGGACAAACAAATCTATCGTGGACCGACCAAACAATTATCATTTGTCATAAATATTTATAAACAATATTAATCTGCGAGAAACGAAGCTTTCTCCCTCCTACCGCCGTGAAAAATGAACTGTCCATATTCTTGCAGCCACCAAACTCCACAAATCTTCTTTTGTCCTTTTTATTTTATTCCATCATTCAATTTTGACTTTTCAATGCCCCGAAATTCGCGAATAATGACAGGTTTTTCTCACCATTATTCCTTTTCACAGTTTCTAAATCCATTTTTTACGTCGGTTTGTATCATTTTTTATTTTCCTTTTGTTGACTTTTTAACAGATAGCTCTAAGGGGCATGTATTGTTTAATATATTAATTGTGGTGAGAGTTTTTTATGAGCATCGTGGGAGTTCTATGCGACTCAAATTTTAGTTTTCACACTGAGAATTATCTCGCACGTCTTCAGATTTTATAAATGAGCTTTATATTTGAGGTCATCGACTTGACGCTAATTTAAGTGAATTTATTTAAATTAAAATTTGAACATGAAATTTTTTATTTTAAATTGTCTTTACTTGAAAATTAAATCAGATATTACATTATTAAACCAATCATTTAGATTAATTTATTAGTTTATTTTTTGCTACATATAAACATGCACTATGAATAGATCTGATAATTGTGTTCATATCATGTTAGTTTCATGCAAACTTGATATGATTAGACATCGGCACGATAGAGCGATACAAGAACAATAAGAAAAAAGATATGAACGTGACACGAATTAAAAATTAATAAAAATTGTACATGAATTTGATTAAAACTAAAAAAATTATGTTTGATTGGTCAACATTAAGTGTGATACTACAATTTTCGTATTTTTTATAACACAAATATGATTTGTTACAATACGAACGCAATATATATACAAATGGTTAGGTCTAACTTTCATACAAAATTATGTAAAATACAAAAGTTATCATGTTATAATTCAATACATTAAATATCAAACCAATTTTCAGTTTTTCAAACTCATATATAATTTTTATCAAAAATTTCTGTATAATTTTTATTCAAATTTACCAAGTCTAGGTATAAAAATAAAATGAACTGAATTATTTATTTCATATACTAATATTTTATTCTAAAAATAAGAATTAATGTAGATAAAAGAAAATTTAATAAGGATCATCAGTGGACCTCCTGGTAATCTGCTTTCTGGTGACGGTTGCATTTCGTAAAAGTTCAAAAACATCGGCTGTCATGAAGAATTCATAAGCTAAATTTTGCGTGTGTGACAACCTAAAGTTATTTTATGCATGTTCACGTCAGCATTACGTTCACATTAGGTTTATGCTTTTTTACATTTTTTATATGTTTATTTATAGTAAGATTAATATTTTTCTCTTTATTGAGACAAAATTTACATATATTATCATATGTTTACATCGATTAACATTAAATTACACTTATTTTTATTTGTTTAGATTTATTATTATATGTTTCTGTTTATTGACTCTAATTTTATACATATTCTTATGTGTTTACAATAATTTTAATATAAAAATAAATATCTATTTAATATTAATAAACATAAAATAAATCGAATTTGCAATAAAATCGATCTTATCATAGAATTTTTTATCCGCTCAAAATTCCAAACTATACTCCAAAAAGAAATGGGATTAGAATTATTCATAATGACAATCCTTTCCAGGTCTATGTAAATTATAGATTTCAGATTTTCCAGGAATATTACAGCCATATGAAGATGATAAATCTTCACATTCATCCAAAAATGGAGGCTTTGTCGGTGTGGGCAATTCCACATCTTTATGTCTCAGCATTTGAAGTACTTCGGTCATGGTGGGCCGCAGAGCCGGTTTAGCCTGAGTACAAAGCAGACCCAAGCTGGATTTCTCTTATTTCTTCAACATCTTCAGAACCCAAGCTTTCGTCTATGATCTTTGATAATGTGGTTGATTGGAAATTCTTGCATGCCTGATAAAAGTAAAGAACATGGAAGTTTCTTGATGAAAAAAGGAAATCTTTATAAGTAAAAAGATAAATAAATTTGCGGATTATTATCCAAGACATATTGAGCAAAATTTTTATATTTCACAAGTAACATTAAAATTGTGATACGTACTTTTTAAAATATTATAAATACAAAAAATAAATAAAATAAATACATGTCGTTATCTTAATTTCGTTTATATAATCGGTAAATTTCACTGACATTGTAAGCTGCAGCAAAATTGAAAGATTTTTACACCAGTCACCAGAGTTTCGAAATAATTGTCTGATTCTAGCTTGGTGTTCTTTTCTCCACTGTTTATTTTGAGCACCAGAACCCCAATGCTGCAGACGTCAACTTTTTCTATTAATTTTCCTTCGGAAATGTATTCTGGAGTCATGTATCCACTGTAAAGGCGACAAACCACAAAGAAAATCTTAATTAGTTGTGCTAAATGTTGTGTCTTGATATTGGCTATGGTGGTCCGACCCTCCAAATATATGAAAAAACTCGAAAAAAGTTGAATGTATTCATGTCGGATACATATTTGAATTTAACACTCACTCTTAAGTCTAAATAACATAGGATATTGGACACATACTTTTATTTGACACTCACTCCCAAGTCCAGGTAACACAAAGTATTGGAAATGGAATGGATTATTGTCTCATTCATTGCCGATGGAGTTAAAAAAACTTTACAATTGAGCTTCTTTATGTCCAATGTGTCCTTTTAAGAACTTTGACTTTTTATTTTAAAAGACACATGAAGCATAAAAAGATTTATTTGAGGAGTTTTCAACTCTATGGATAGGATAATAATCTTATAAAAGGGAGACAAAGCCTTTTGCTACCTGGCCTAAATTGAATCCAAATCAAATGTGTTGGTGCAACTCTGGAATCATTAGATCAAAGGCTAATTCTTACAAGAAAACAGAACTGAAAGACAAACTCAATTGTCTTTAGAAATCTTGTCTGGGCAAGAATTTCGAGAGATTATTCAAAGATCAAGACAGTAACTAGATAAGAAGATATAAATCGTACTTAACACTAGTTTCTAAATAGCACAAGAAAGTGTTAATGGCCTGAAATGTCATAAAGAAAATTAAAGATTATGGAAAAAAAGGAGTAGTACTTACAATGTACCGGTAACGCAATTGTTGACGGGGGAATTCCTGTCACACTCTTTAGACCATAGCCTTGCCAGGCCAAAATCAGCAATCTTTGGTCTGAATTTCAAGTCTAACAAGATGTTGCTCTGCCTTGATGTCCCGATGAATGATCCGAACTTACAGCCTTTGTGCAAATATTCCAAGCCTTCGGCAATTCCAATGATTATTCTCTGCCTTTTTTCCCAATCTAGCTCTTTCTTCTTCTCTGGATCTTTCTTCCAGCGCCCATCAAAACAGTTATTAGATTGTTTTAGTATTGAGCAAAGCAGTTATGGTAATTTCATGATCCAAAGAGTTCATTTCAGCTTACCAAATAAGATGCTGTTGAGGCTTTTGTTGGCCAGGTATTCATAAACAAGGAAGTTCTCGATTGTGGTGAAGCAACCGCCTAGGAAACGAACCAGATTCTTGTGCTAACCTCTAGTGATAAAATCCATTTCATTGTATATTTCCTTGCGTTGACTCTTTCCATTTAGATATAAACGTTTTATTGCTATTTCTCTTCCATCTTGTAAGGTTCCCTATACAAATTTTCAGATACCAGAAAAATAGGAAGATCTGAAGTTTTGCATATAGAAGGGGATAAGTTGGATTTTGTTCGTGATAAAATAAAGACTCGTACGTACTCAACTTATGAAGTATTATCCATTTTAATCCAAAAATCTCATGGATGCCTTACAAATATGGATTTAGATCTCTATAAATATATTCTCAACATAAGATTAGGGCTCTATAATACAAACTTCCCCCAACTTAACGTTCTCATCAAGCTCAACACAAAACATAACTAAGATCACACAAAGCGTTGAGATTCTAAAGGTTGTTCCACTGTATAACACTTAACTCTTGCAAGATTTTAAAGGTGGTTCTCACGGTGTAACACTTAGTTTCTATGTTTCAACTAGTGACCGTTCTAATACCATTTATAGAGACTCATACCCAATTTGCGAAATATTGTCCACATTGACTTGAAGGACTCATTGTTTTATCTCACAAAAAATGTCTCACAAGTATGGGTGTATATATTATAACAGATCTCACAATATTCCAATATGAAATTAAGATCTTATAGATAAAATTTTTGTTTGTACCCTGAATACTTCACCATATCCTCCAGAACCAAGCTCGTAAGCTTCATTAAAGCAATCGGTTGCTCTTTCTAAAGTTGAAAACTTGAACTGCAAGAATTGCATAGCTTGGTCCATTGCAGCCAAGTTCAGCTCTTTTCCCAAGTAGTAACACACAAAACCAACCATAAGAGACCAATCTCTAACAGAAAAAAAGAGAGAGAAGAAAGGAAAGAAAAGGTCACAGTTTCTTTCTATTCAGCTTTTAACATTACCTTTGAGTTTGCATCCAGAATTCATCTGTTTATAAGCCATTTTTCCCAAACACAACCCCATTGCAATTGTCAATGTGCAAATGGCAACCACGAAAATGATGCAAGTTATGAATGATATTATAGCATCTACAAAAGAAAAATGAAGCTAATTATATGATTAATATGGACTCAAAAATAGATTTGACAATTCATGTTCGTGTCATATAAAACATGAAAATTGTGTTAAAATTCATACCAACAAGTCAAGCACAAATTTTTTAGCCATTGTCATATTCATATATAATTTTTAGCAAATTTCAACCCGTATCACTCTCATTCATTTTTGTGTCGTGTTTAAGATTATCATATCTACTTAAAAGTGAGTTAATCAGGATTAATTTTCTAAATATCGTAATGGTTTGGAAGGCCTATTTTGAAGAGAAACAGAATAAACCAGGGTGATTCGAGCTAACAACGGATTGAACTAGTGTTAGGGTCATCGGCAAATGCATAAGTTGAGTTAACACAAGAAGTAGCCAGCGTTAAGCGCACATCTCTCCTCCGATGGTATGCAATAGAAGGCAGAATTGGCAGCATCAATGAAGCAAGCAGAACACATATCCCTGTCCAGGATTCTCCAACACTGAGCCATGCCAACCGTGGTGCCATTTTTCGTCTCGTGAACTAAACCAAAGCCTCTGTTATTCGAAGCTTTGTGAACAATCTGTTAGAGTATGCCCTACAATCAATTGGATTTGGATTAAATAATTTTAAAAGGCCCAAAAGACTCAATATAGTTGGACTAAGGCTAAGGCCTTTTTAGGGTTTTGTTAAGAGGTACTATAAAAACAATATTAAGTCTAAAAGTTAGACAGAAGAACATAATATTTTTATAGCCGTTCTGCCTCTTGGAGCTAGCACTCTCAGAAAACTATTCCCTTCGTCCTCCCTTTGCTTCTGATCACATCTTGTCTCAGGCAAAGGTATTGTTTTGCGTCTTACTCGTGTGGATACCGTTAGAGGGCTTCTCTCAGCTAGAAGTCTTGAGTTAACGATAAATCAAGGGTTGTTCGTGGGCTCCCATATTCAGAAGTCGAACATTCCTACACGAGTACATCAAAAGGTTAGATTTTATCCCGAAATTAATCTTGTTGCATGATCCTGGTGATTTTGGTTTTGTTGATTTTAATCCGCTGCTTATTTTCGTGTATGACATGATAAACCGAGATAACGAAATCTTGCAGTGATATTCGAGCCAGTGAGCAAACGGCTTTCGGGATAGTGAATTCGATTCGTGGTGATGCTGTTTTATTATAAGTTGTTACAGATTTGATTTTAATTTTCAAAAATTCGTTTGGGCGACCTAAAATAATTATAAGACAATTATAGATTTAAAAAAAAAAAACCCTATAGGCAATCTTATAGTTGCCACTCTTGCAAAAAAAAATTTTAATACTTGTTATTATTTTATTTAAAATATATAAAATAAATTAGAATAAAAGTTATCCTGATAAGTGTTTTAAATAAAATATATCGTTTATTAAATTGGATAAGAGTTATCCAATAGTTTTGAGATTTTAATAAAATTAAAATTTCAAAAACATTATCTTGATAAAATTGTTTTAAAATAAAATATATCCTTTATTAAATTGGATAAGAGTTATCCAATAGTTTTGAGATTTTAATAAGATTAAAATTTTAAAAACATTATCTTGATAAAATTGTTTTAAAATAAAATTGTTTTAAAATAAAATATATATCCTGTATTAAATTGGATAAGAGTTATCTAATAGTTTTGAGATTTTAATGAGATTAAAATTTCAAAAGGAATTATCTTAATAAAATTTTGTTTTAAAATAAATTATTTTCTATCTTAAATTGGATAAGAGTTATCCAACACTTTTGATATTTTAATGAGATTAAAATTTCAAAAGGAGTTATCTTTATAAATTTTTTGTTTTAAAATAAAATATTTTAAAATGGCTAAGAGTTATCCAATGGTTTTAAGATTTTAATAAGATTAAAATTTCAATTAAGCCCAAATTGAATTTTGAGAATTAAAATTAAATTAAAACAGCCCTTGATACCCATAATTAATTAAAATTAGATTTTAATTAGGAAGCATGCAAACTAATATGTGATATTGCTATGTATGCTTGATGCTTGATTCTTATGCAATATGGATGATTGCATGGTGTATGGTTATGGGCCTAAGTTTACATGGGTTGTAATTTATTTAAATAAATTTAAATTGGGCCTGTGAGCCTTGATTTATTTGTAATTTATTTATGTAATAATTACATAGATAAATTAGGATTATCTTGTAAAATGTACAACATTTGGAGCCAAGATGATTCGGAACCAAGGCGAACCGAGGTGACGCTTGAAGGGAAATCGAGGAGAAGGCATTTAGAAAAATAATGTATCCCTAGGTTCTTTTGTAATAGAAAGGTCATAACCATGTCACGTTTAATTTTACGCTTTTACTTATATATGTTGATATATATGTTAGAAAAGCATGCTAGGTGAGACGATAAAATTAAAAATCCCTCAAAATAAATATTAAGTCAAAGATAACAAATAAAGATGCCTTCCAATACGATGCATGTGAAAGAGACTTTGTTCGGTATTGTGCTACTTTGGCTCAGTCAAGGCCATACCTACCTTAGGAATTCACATTGCATGAGATAATAGTTATCTCCAAGTGTATTAGGTCAGACTTAACTAAATTAAATTAGGGCATTGGCTCAGTCAAACCTAATAAGATTTAGAGGCATAGGTTGGGCTTTAACCCATATGATGAGTTAGAACAAGAGTTGTTCACCCAACTATCCAGGAGTTGTATGAGATGCAATTGACAAGAGTTGTCTACCTAAATAATCTCATTGGACGCATTAGCTCAGTTAAAGTCATAATGGGACCAAATATGGATCCTGGCCCACTAGGAAGTCTAGGCGAAAAGGCTTCCCGAGTTGATAGTGAGGGCTATTAGCTTGAGGAAAATAGTGGGAGTAATTCATTTAATTAAAAGACCATAATTAATGATTTTAATCACAATGTTACTTACTTGCATATTTTATGATTGTAGAATTATCATGGCAAACAACAATTTATCCCTTCGTTCTATCCTTAAGAAGGATAACAAGTTGGTTGGGACAAACTTCTTAGACTGGTACAGAAATTTGAGGATAGTCCTCACGCAAGAAAAGAAGTTATATGTTCTAGAGCATGCGATCCCTGCTCAACCTCGACAGAATGCTTCCGCTACTGATAAGCAAGCTTATCAAAAGCATTTGGATGATGCCATTGACGTACAGTGCCTGATGTTAGCTTCCATGAGTTCTGAACTCCAGAAGCAACATGAGAATATGAAACCGTTTGATATGATCGAACATCTCAAGGAAATGTTCCAAGAGCAAGCACGGCACAAACGTTATGAGGTGTCTAAGGCGCTCTTCCAGAGCAAGATGGCTGAGGGAGCTCAGGTGCACACTCATGTACTTAATATGATTAGGTACATTGAGAGGCTGGAAGCACTGGGCTTCACCATGCATAAAGAGTTGTCAGTTGATCTCATCCTCCAATCCTTATCGGATAGCTATAGTTCGTTTGTGTTGCACTACAACATGAACAGTATGGATAAGACACTGGCAGAATTGCTCAATATGTTGAGAACTGCTGAGCAGGACTTGAAGAAGTCAAGGCCTACTTCTGTTATGGTGATTGACAAGACCAAATCCAAAGGCAAAGGCAAGCTTAAGGGTAAGCCCAAGCCCAATGGTAATAAGAAGGAAAGGCCAAGAAACTCAAGCCATCTGGTGGAGTTGCTAAGACAGGAAAATGCTTCCATTGCAGTAAGACTGGTCATTGGAAGCGAAATTGCACTATGTACCTTGAGAAGCTGAAGAAAAAGAAAGGAAGTGAGACTTTCATCTCAGGTATATATGTGATTGAGATAAATTTGTCTACTTCTTCATCTTGGGTATTAGATACTGGATGTGGTTCTCACATTTGCATCAATGTGCGGGACTAACAAGGAGCAGAAAACTTCCTAAGGGTGAGGTGGTCCTACGAGTTGAAAATGGAGCAACGGTTGCTACGTTAGCTGTAGGAACATTTAATTTATCGTTGCCTTCGGGCCTAATTCTAGAACTTGATAATTGTTATTATGTTCCAGTAATTGCCAAGAACATTATTTTTGTTTTTTGTTTGGATAAGAAATGTTTTTCTTTTAAAATAATGAACAATAGTTGTTCAATTTACTTTAATGATATTTTCTATGGCAATGCTTCCATTATGAATGGATTGTGTGTTCTAGATTTAGATAATCACATATATAGTGTTGATTCCAAAAGGTCAAAGGGTAATGAGATTAACCTTACATTCCTCTTGCATTGTAGACTTGGTCACATAAACGAGAAACGCATATCTAGGCTCCACAAAGAGGGACACTTAGATTCATTTGATTTGGAATCATATGATGTATACGAATCTTGTTTGCTTGGTAAAATGACCAAGGCCCCTTTTACAGGAACAAGTGAAAGGGCTAGTGGTTTATTAGAGCTCATACATACAAATGTATGTGGTCCATTAACCACACAGGCTAGAGGAGGGTTCCAATACTTCATCACATTTACTGATGACTACAATAGATATGGCTATGTTTATTTAATGAGACATAAGTCAGAATCCTTTGAAAAGTTTAAAGAATTCAAGAAACAAAACCAGCTAGGCAAGAATATCAAGACACTCTGATCAGATCGCGGTGGAGAGTATTTGAGCCTAGAATTTATAGATCATCTAAAGGAGTGTGGAATAGTTCCATAACTCACTCCACCTGGTATACTTGAATGGAACGGTGTATTTGAGAGGAGGAATCAGACCTTGTTAGACATGGTTCAATCCATGATGAGTCTATCTGACCTTCCTGTCTTCTTTTGGGGTTATGCTTTAGAGATAGCAGCATTTACACTAAATCATGTTCCTACTAAAGCTGTTGAAAAGACACCACATAAGATGTGGATTGAAAAAAAAAAGCCCAATCTATCTTTTCTAAAGATTTGGGGTTGTGAGGCTTATGTCAAAAGACAAGTCTCAGACAAATTAGGACCCAAATCTGATAAATGCATATTTGTGGGGTATCCTAAAGAGACAAAAGGATACTATTTCTATAATCCCATAGAGCACAAAGTGTTTGTGGCTCAGTACGGTGTCTTTCTAGAAAAAGGACTTCTTTTTAGAAGAACTAGTGGGAAGAAAATAGAGCTTGAAGAGGTTCAAGAACCACAAAATGTCACTGAACCTTTAGTGGAATAGAAGCAAGTCCCACGAGATGTTGTGCAACAGGAAGTAGCTCCAAAAACACAAGGCCCGCGTAGGTCTAATAGGATACGTCGAGAGCCTGAGAAGTTTAACCTTCTCACCACTCAGCACAACGACGTATTGCTCATGGATAATGATGAGCCTACCACCTATGAAGAAGCAATTACGGGCCAAGATTCTGAGAAATGGCTTGAAGCCATGAAATCCGAAATGGACTCCATGTCTACAAACCAAGTATGGACCTTGGTTGATCCACCTAAAGGGGTAAAACCCATAGGGTGCAAGTGGGTCTTCAAAAAGAAGATTGACATGGATGGTAACGTGCATACCTATAAAGGCCGATTGGTGGCCAAAGGTTTCAAACAAAGGCATGGTATAGACTATGATGAAACCTTTTCACCAGTTGTAATACTCAAGTCCATTCGAATTTTGCTTGCTATCGCTGCATACCATGATTATGAGATATGGCGGATGGATGTTAAAACCACGTTTCTGAATGGAAACTTGTCGGAAGATGTGTATATGACACAACCTGACGGTTTTATCACTCCTGAGAATGCCAATAAGGTATGCAAACTTCAAAAATCCATTTATGGATTGAAGCAAGCTTCTCGGAGCTGGAACATTCGTTTTGATGAGACAGTTAAAGAGTTTGGCTTCATCAAGAACGAAGATAAACCTTGTGTTTACAAAACGGTTAGTGGGAGTGCTGTCATATTCCTAGTGTTATATGTGGATGACATACTACTCATAGGAAATGACATTCTTGCCTTACAATCTATCAAAACTTGGCTAGGGAATTTCTTCTCCATGAAAGACTTTAGAGAAGTAGCCTATATCCTTGAAATAAAGATCTATAGAGATAGATCGAGTAGGCTGCTAGGTCTAAGTCAAAGTACATATATTGACAAAGTGTTGAAAAGGTTCAACGTGGAAGAATCTAAGAAAGGATTCTTACCTATGTCTCATGGCATTTATCTCCCAAAGGACGTGTCCTAAAACATAAGATGAGAGAGATAAAATAGCTAAGATTCCATATGCTTCGGCTATTGGATCTATCATGTACGCCATGTTATGTACGAGGCTTGATGTTTCGCATGCTTTAAGCATGGTGAGTAGGTATCAAGCTTACCCAGGTGAGCGTCACTGGATAGCAGTTAAGAACATCCTTAAGTACTTAAGAAGGACTATGGATGCTTTCTTAGTCTATGGAGGAGAGAATGAGCTCATTGTAAATGGTTACACTGATGCTAGTTTCCAGTTAGATAAGGATGACTTTAAGTCACAATCTGGCTATGTGTTTTGCCTGAATGGTGGTGCTATAAGTTGGAAGAGTTCAAAACAAGAGACAGTGGCCAATTCTACGATCGAGTATAGCTGCATTAGATGCAAATAAGGAAATTGTTTGGATCAAGAAGTTCATTACTAATCCATTAGTACTCTATTGTGACAACAATGGAGCCATTGAACAAGCTAAGAAATCTTGGTCTCACCAATGGTCTAAACAGATACTCAAGCCCTTCCATGATCGATTGGCTATAGTGCAAGTGAGAGAATGTTAGTGTATGTGCTATGAGCTAATCGGATTTGGACTTATAGTACACTTAAGACATTGTGATTATTTATGTTATTTAATAATACATGGCAGGTATTTATCAGTATTGACTGTATTTAATTTGATCAAGTCATAATCAAATGATAAAGTACCTAGAATAGTGGATTCGTATCAAAGGAATCAAAGTAGTGACTTTGATAATGAGATCCTTATAATACAAAGAATACTATTCTTAAATATCCTTAGTCGTAGTATCACTGAGAAGGGACATCAGTGATATGATAAGATTAACATGTGTTAGACTCCTTTGGGTGACTGATCTCATAAGTCATGGATATGGTGATATCCAGATCAACACATGGGTGATCATTGTGAATGAATACACTGGATTGACCCATCTTGAGAACTTTATGTGAATCGTTACATTGAGTGTCATTAGATGTTCTCAAATGGCAATGGTATATGTGATCCGTAGACTTGAGATCACCATGGTATCCTATGTGTGGATTGGTGTACTTTGATGTTGGTAAACGTAGCTCAGTAAGGGTTGCAAGTAAGACAGTAATTGGGTACATCATGAATCATATGAGGGTTGTGAGTGATCAAGATAGGATTTGTCCCTCTTGGTAACAAGAGTCTATATCTCAAGGACTCTCAATAGAGATTAATGATTGAAAATCTGCGGCCACAATACAAATAAGACTTAAGATGAGATCTTGAATTCATTTGATTAAATCATTTATCTTAAGATTGAGAAACAATGGAGTTGAATTTTAATAGAGATGACACGTTCCATACTCTATGTTCAACTGAGATATTAGGTGACAAAAGGATTGAATTATACGGTAATTGCTCATTGAAAGGTTGTCGTCAACTCACCGACATTTTCATTACTTGGGTAGCCATGATGCATTGCTAGATGCCAATCTTGGCTTGTGATTTATGAATGAGATTCTGAATTACTGCCAACGTAATGGAAACCTAAAGGGTCACACACAATAAGGGTATGACCAAGACAAGGTAATTGGAGTTGGATCCATGTGATGAATCCTAGTACAAGAAGGATTCCTAGTGAGACTAGAATCCTGTTCTAACTATAATTCGGGATTTAATTAATAGTAATTTTAGCCCGAGATTACAAAAGGGTATTTTGATCTTTTCAATTATATTGACATTATAATTATGAATTATTAATTTAATAATTCATAGGCAGACCAAATTATTAATCCAAATGCATAACCAATTGGTTGTAGCGCAAGTGGGAGATTGTTAGAGTATGCCCTACAATCAATTGGATTTGGATTAAATAATTTTAAAAGGCCCAAAAGACCCAATATAGTTGGACTAAGGCTAAGGCCTTTTTTGGGTTTTGTTAAGAGGCACTATAAAAACAACATTAAGTCTAAAAGTTAGACAGAAGAACAGAATATTTTTATAGTCGTTCTGCCTCTTGGAGCTAGCACTCTCAGAAAACTATTCCCTTCGTCCTCCCTTTGCTTCTGATCACATCTTGTCTCAGGCAAAGGTCTTGTTTTGCGTCATACTCGTGTGGATACCGTTAGAGGGCTTCTCTCAGTTAGAAGTCTTGAGTTAACGATAAATCAAGGACTGTTCGTGGGCTCCCATATTCAGAAGTCGAACATTCCTACACGAGTACATCAAAAGGTTAGATTTTATCCCGAAATTAATCTTGTTGCATGATCCTGGTGATTTTGGTTTTGTTGATTTTAATCCGCTGCTTATTTTCGTGTATGACATGATAAACCGAGACAACGAAACCTTACACAATCTTCTGGAGCACATCTGTTAAAAGTCTTTTAAAGTCTTCCTTGGAATCAACATCATCGCGACATCCCTACTTCCATTCAATCCCCAACGAGGAAATTCAATAACTTGGTATAAATGAAAGGAACTATAATAAAGCTCATGCATATTCTAGCAAGTTAATAATTGTTCTTCTGCAATAAATTTAATCAAATTCCTTTTCTCACAACTCAAGAAGGGTAACGTTCACAATCTCATTTCAAGAATTTGTGAAGATCCGTTAAGGTATATAGAGATTTAAATTTATACTTATCAAAATCGTGAGATTTTCTATGACTTTATGAGATTGGAGGGATTATAACAAGTCTAGAAAGAAAGAGAAAAATGGCAAAGGATAAACCCAATGTGCTTATATGTACGTAGCCTTCCTTCCACTTGAATAGAGAGATTGTTTCTATGAGTTGATACCGAAAAGGGAAACTTTTACCGTTGCACCAAGTTTACTCTCTTAAAAAGAAAGAGAAATGAGAAGAAAAAAGAAATATAGATTAGGGAAAAAGAGAATTATAGAGAAACTCACCTTTATATCACCATCTGCAATGATTTCTTTATAGAAACTATAATTGTTAGCCCTGATAAAGCATCCATCAAGATAAACACGGCCACCGATGGTAGGAAAACAACTAGGCAAGAGATTACTGATCCTTGCAAAACATTGAGCACATTCCAAGTTAGAAAGATCATCCATGCACTGAGATAACATGTAGAGTTTGTCAGGCGGCTTGCCTGCTTCGCCAAATGCAAACTTGTTCCGATACATTTCAAATTCCATGGTTTCCAGGATAGCTGCATAGTGCCTAAAGTACTTGTCGACGTTCTGCACCAAAGTGGACTCGCATGAACGTGCAGCAATGTCGAGTCTAGGGTCTGCGTGAGAAAAACGTATCGAAAAGGCGAAGAGGAGGATCGAGATGGAAAGAGAAGCTGCCATGGCGAGAAGGGAGGAGAGGAGGAGGTGATGGGATTTTGGATTAGTTGAGAAATTTTAGTCCTTTGGTTTTGGCTTTGCTTATGTTAGTTCTAGTTTTCATGGATTTTTGGTTATGCCTAGGTTTATATCTAGTAATTGTGAGATTTTTGTTGGTTAAAAGAGGCGGCCACACATCTGTACAACTGAGATGATCAGTTTTTTTTTTTTTTTAGTTTCGGGTATTAAAATACAGTTAAATTATACAAAATAAAATATGAAAGATCAAAATAAGTTGTTAATATAATTTAATGGTCAAAGTGGTTATTATATTTTGGATTGAAAGTTCGGATGCAAATTACCAACAAGTGGTTGGAAGAAGTGAAAAGTGGACTTCTTCCCCAGGTACTTGGACAGGGTTCGAGTCCTGGAGTCCTCACTGTTGGGAGGGCTTTACCGTTTACCACTCCCGGCCCGAACAGGATTAGTCTCAGACCGTAAAACGGATGAGGATACCTGTGATTATACCAAAAAAAAGTTCGGATGCAAATTCATTTTATTTTGCTTTTAGTGAGTTGCATATAAATCTGAGTGCTAAAATTGAACTAGGTGGCTCATGTCTTGAATAAATAGATTCAAAATAAAAGACGAAAAATCAAAATAATTTTTTTAATATAATTCGCGGGTCAAAAGGGTTATTATGTCTTGAATCAAGTGTTTGGGTACAAACTGACTTTATTTTGAATCCAAAAGTTGGCTCGGGTGTCATGATGTAAGGTCCAATTAAACATTTGAGCAAAGATAATTTATTATGGAAAGTTTCGTCTCTAAATCCTCATCAAATCAAAATTACCTTCGATCAACGTCCATTGCGAATCGCGCGAGAAATAATTAGTTTCACATCTATGTAACATGAAAATATCTCGTAGTATAAAAAAAAAAAAAGACTTTATTTTGCTTTCTGTGCTTTGTATATAAATCCGAGTACTGAAAATTGACCTAGGTGGCCCATGTTCCAATTGTTTTGGATCCTGGCCTCCCCGGCCCAAATAAGTTTCTCCCAAGCCGAACCAATTGGATAAAAACCATTACAAAACAAAACGAGCTATCCCTTTCATCCTGCTGATAATTTCCCTACATGGACCCACTAGAATCAATTCGTCTTAAAGGATAGGTTTGGAAATTTAAGATTCTAAGTGGAAGTCCCCATTTTGTACAGCTCATCAATGACGCTACAATTGTGAAAGATCAAAAACAAAAAGAATCCACTAGGAAGACTGCAAGAGAGAGTGCTTTCGGTCGTGGTTGCTTTCAACAAAGTTAAATTATTCTTCTTTTGTTTTTTTCTTTTGGTTTTTTGGCCAAAGTTGAATTATTCTTAAGCACGCTTGCTTTGTGTTGAAACTTTGGATAAATAAATTCTGAGATTTATATAATAATTTTAAAAAAAATTTAACGTTCAATAATTTTAGATTTCAAATATTCGCATATGCAATGCAAGTCATTTTTCTTATTCTTAAATTTTATTTTTGAAAAAATATATTACATAAAAAATTATAATCATAATCATATATTATATTTTTAGACTTTGTAGTCATATATAAGTCACATTACTCAATTAACTAAATTAATAAATAATTAAACTAAATAACTAAAGTCAAGCCTACAAATGATGAGATTTGAATTTGGAATCTTAAAGTTTCAAATTTCAATTTTTTTTTTGTATAAAAGAAGAGTTTAGAGAAATAAATTCAATTGAATATTTCTTTTGTTAAGAAGGAGTGTTATTCAATAAGTTTGATTAATTTCAAATTGAATTAATTGGATTAAACATATTCATTTTAAAATTTTATTCAATTAAAATTAATATAATGATTGATTGATTAATTGAGTTAAATAAATTCGATTAAAAATTAATCGAAATATGAACACAATTTTCTTTTGTTTTTATAAGAAAATGCAAATATTAGTTATCTTATATTATTTAACTTTTTTTAAGAAAAAAAATTCACTTGCAAAAAAAAAAAAAAAACCCTCCGAAATCTCATTCCATGTTACTGGAAAGCAAAAACATTAACTAATTGGGTACGTCACTAAAAAATAACCGAAATCGATTCGTGGGCTAAAATCCAAAAAGGCCCACAAGTCAGGAAAAAAAATCAAAAAGTCCCTTAAATCAGAATCTGATCAACGGCCTAGATCACTTTCAAAACACGCCGGGCAATCCTCTTCTGTCATTTCCCTCTTTAAATACACCACGCTGATTCATTCTTCTAACAAGAAAAGAAAATTTGAAGCAAAATCTTAGGGCTGCAAAAAAGGAAAGAGAGAAATGGCTTCGACCAAGGCTAAGGAGCTCGTTTCTGGGAATCCCGTCATGGTTTTCAGGTATGTGCTTGTTGGTATACGTATTTTTATACGTATGTTGCTAATCTTGAGTATACGAATTTGTTTTTGATGCAGCAAGTCGTACTGTCCGTACTGTGTGGACGTGAAGAAGCTGCTTCAACAAATTGGAGCCTCTTTCAAGGTCATTGAGCTCGACAAAGAAAGTTAGTTATTTTCCTATTCTCTTTTAATTTTTCTTCTTTTTTTTTGGTTTGTTTGATTTTGAGGGAAAAATAAAAGAATATTGACTAAAAATTTCATTCCGGAACAAGTTTGAAATTCCAGCGGTTAATTTTGATTTAAATGCTTAAATTTTCTTTAGTGTTGATTTGATTGGATTCTGTTTGGTGACTTGAAATAATTTCTTAAATGGTAATCAGTGTTTTCAAGGCTTTGTTTGAGATGGATTATATGGAAATGTTTTGATCTTTGAGGAAACAATTATGAAACAATCGATTAAATTACAGATAATTAGTAAAAAGAAATCTTTTATAGAGAAAACATCACAAACTTATTCGTAACTTTTTACTGAAATTTTTTTTAAACAATTAGATTTATTTTGGTAACCAAACATAACTTTATATTAAAAATTGATCAAATTGATTTTAAGGGTCAAGTTAATTAAACCTGGCTACCACTAGTAGTTGGTTTCTTGAGCTTTGCAAGAAAACCAGCAGTTGGAAACTTTTGTGGGAATTAATATTTACTTTAAGAGGCAGTTTGAACGGTAGTATTGGAAATCTGTAGAATTATTATCAAATTCCATGGCCCTATTGTGTTTAACAAGTTGATATGAAAATGTCTTGAGTATGGCTTGGTTTTGGTAGAACTGATGTTCGAGTATGGCTTTGGAAGATGCTATAATTCCATAAGGCATGGTTGGTTTTATTGTGGGTTCTAATGATTATAATGTTTTGGAAATAGATTTCGAAGATGCAAGCTTATAGTTTAGAGTAAGAATGCCTGTAATAGTGATTGAATGTCTTCTGTTTGTGCTGTGAAGGTGGAGTACATTATCTTGAATCTAAGAATTGAATATAGGTTTTAGTAGAACTGCTGTTTGAGTATGGCTTTGGAAGATGCTATAATTCCGCAAGGCATGGTTGGTTTTATTGTGGGTTCCTATGGTTACAATGTTTTGGAAATAGATTTGAAGATGCAAATGTATGGTTGGAGTAAGAATGCCTGTAAAAGTGATTGAATGTCTTTTGGTTATGTTGTGAAGGTTGAGTACATTATCTTGAATCTATGAATTGAATATCCTATTTCTATCTCTTAAACAACACCTTAATACGTAAAATCAGTTTGCTTTTTATGAGATCAGAGCTGTAGATGCTCCGTTGGCAGTGAGGATCCGATTTGTAACTCAGTCTAGTTGAACTTTAACTTCTTTCTCTTTAAAAGAAACAGTGAGAATATATAAATATATATATATATATTTCTCCATATTGATTGCTGCAGTATAACTTTAGCAAGGGATCAATGACTTACGGCTTTGATCTTTGTATTTTCAAGGTGATGGAGCTGAAATTCAAGCAGCTCTGGCTGAGTGGACTGGTCAGCGGACTGTGCCAAATGTTTTCATTGGCGGGAAACACATTGGTGGCTGTGACCGTATGCCTTCTTAACTCTTGTGCTACAGACTACCATCTTTCATTTCATTTACGTAGGAAAGATATTCTTAACACCAGCTCCTCCTTTACTAATTAACGGCTTCTTATATCTTGCAGGCACAACTGCCATCCACAAGGAAGGGAAGCTGATTCCTCTGCTGACTGAAGCTGGAGCTGTTCCTCAAGCTTCTGCTTAGGAAAGAGTTCTGCTGCCTACTGTCTAGTCTAATACTAGTAAATAAACACCAACTTTGGTTGATGTTGATTCTGTCCTTTATGCTAAACCCTTAGTTTTTCGTAATGGAGTTGAATTTCAAATATGGTTTTCTTAGTAGTTTTTTCTTTTGAGTTCATACCAAATCTATAGAAATTTGGGGTTTCAGCATGCTTGAAAGTTGGCTTAAGTGTTTTCTGAATCAAATATCATAGAACAAAAATAGCAATTTAAAAGAAAGAACTGAGTTTGTCTATACTTATTGTCTTCTTTGTACCATTGCGGCTTTGAGCCTGTAACTATTCTTCATGATTTCTACCTTACATGCTCTAAGCACTACGTGTAATACGATATAAAAACAATACTAAAACTTGATAAAAATTATATATAAATTAAGTAAAAGTGAAATGTTTTGTATTTGATATGTTACTATAAATTTTAATATGAAATTTTCGTGTTTTATATAATAAAAGCATGATTTGACATAATACAAACATAAATTATACATGTGAAATTATCAGATCTATTGTAGTAGATCTTAGTTGTTACTTTGTTACTAAAACCTTTCAGTCCAAACTTTGAAGGAAGTAATGCTAGCGAAGTACATCTTAAAATTGGTTGAATCTGCAAAGCAAATTTGGCAAAGTCAAAGCTCCCAGATTTCTCCATCCAGGGGGTGACAAATACAAAGTTGACATTCTTTTATCCTGAGCACCGGTTCGAGCGAGGGAACCATTTTGATAACAGGTAATGCTTGGTATTAACAATCAATGCAAACAAACCATACCATGGTAGGTGCATGAATGCAAAAAAACAGTACCTGCAAATAAATAATTTTTTGTCTGACAACATTTCAAAATAAATAAATTAATTTGTACAAAATTTCATGTAGTTTGAACTATTTACAAGTTCACTTGGAAGTAGAAGTTTCAGTAGGAGACGTACCATAATGGAGCATAAGGTCATGACAAATCAAGAAATGTGTAAGGCCACCTGAAAATGAAAGAATTATCACTAGTTCTAGGATAAAAAAGCTACGTATATTATATCTGGATTCTGGAACTATAAACATAAACCGAAAATTACCGAATTGAGACACAAGCATGAATGATCCATTGAAATATGACAAAAGCACCCGTCCATAAGATGAACTAAGAAATCCGAAACCAAGGGAACCGCTGAAAGGTAGTTGATATATATAATTAAAGGTGATTATGATGAAAAGAAGTTGTATCCATAAAACAAGATGAAAAACAACATATATTTACCAAGCAATTCAAGGCTGTATCACCGAGAAGTAGGATGACGTTGAGTGTATGCATGTTAACAGTCATCTGACATTTGGAGATGTGTATTATTGTTCAGTATTACTAGACCATAACCAGTAAGATAACATGAAAAAGACGTAAGAATTGGAAATAAATCCAAGACAAGTTCCAGTAGAAACATTGACCTGAAAAACTGTTACTAGAGAAACAGAATAACTGGATCTTCAACTCGAGATGGTAAAATATAAAGAAATGGCTATGAAATTGTCCTCTAAACTGCTTCAGAACGAGGCAAGGTTGGCTATGATTCTATTAACTTGAACTACATGATGCCATGACTGCTTCTTGCATTTGCACGTGATTTGATTCCTAGTACATTGTACACGTTCAAACATGGCAGGAGCTCAAAAGCAATTGCAAGATAAGAAAAGGGATAGAGAACTCACGAAACTCAAGTTATAATCTTTGACGGTAAGAAATGGAAAAATAATGGCCCAATAAATGAAGTCAGTTAGCATAACTGCTCCAGCATTCATCTGCATGACATATCAAATTGAGGTTTAAAATAAAATTTTGAGAGAGTAAGCTCAAAGAACATTTAAAATTACATCCAATGTAAATAATGCAATGCTATAAAATGACTTTAAAGTAAAAATACTACTATTTTTAGTAGAACGTTTAGAATCAGATTGTAGACGTGAACTGCAAAATTACCTGGAATATAACTTGAAAGAGATAACTAGAAATGCCTGCAATTTGTGAAACATTGCCTCTTTCCTGGGGATTTAAGGCTTTTATCTGTACATTTGTATCTTTTCTGTTAGCTAAAGGCATGTAATATCCTTGCTCTGCATCTATCCTACCATGCTGTAAATTAGAACCACGGCTGCTCATCTTTGGATGCCGGTAACACCCATAGATGGAGAGCACTGTTCCAAACTGAAAAAATGATGTGGAAATCATACTGCATACAGTCGTCTGGACACTGAAAGGCTTTTTCAGAAGGAGGAAACATTGAAGAACTGCATACAGTCGTCTGGACACTGAAAGGCTTTTTCAGAAGGAGGAAACAGTGAAACAAAGGATTGGAAGAGAAAATTAGAAGGCATACCCCAAAATAAATGATAACCAAAGTAAAAGTCCACCTGTCCAGCATCGAAAGGATTCATAACTTAAAGTTAGAATATGTCAGAAAACACCTTTCAGAATTAGCTAGGAAGCTTACAATAAAAGGCAAAATGCCCTATGATTTCTTTTTTGGAAGATCAGAGGATCCTTGATGAACAATACATTGGCATTAAGCTCACAATCAATTTAAAAGCTAAAGTAGTCAAGGACATAATTGCTATCCACTTAAAGTATCGTAATTCCAAAAATAAGATGAAACAGTTTAATAAGCATAAGTAACTTAGTCCAAGGCAAGTTCGGAGAAGGAAGATTGCTTACTGAGTATGCCACCTCCATTAGCAACGACTTTGAAAACAATTGTTGCCAAAGATGGAGAAAATGCGACAATGCGATAACCCAACAGCCAGAAAGGATGGATTTCTTGAAGACATGGCCTCCAAACATCATCATCACAAAATTCATTACAACCCATATCCTCCTGGCTTTCTCTTCCATGTATATATGTAATATATTTATATTATATATTTACATAAAATTAGTATTTTTTTTAAATTATGCTTAATTATTTTAATTACTTTAAATGTATTATATAATTATTTTATATTTTAAAATAGAATGGAAACCATATAATATTTTAATTATTTTTAAATTGGATAATATTTTAATTGTTTTATTTCAAATGATTATTTTTAGTTAAATTATTAAAAAATAATTTTTAAGTGATAAGATTTTAAATAATTTATTAAAATCTTTAAAATTAGATAAAGGATATAATTTAATTCTTAACATATTAATGTTTTTTGGATTCTTTTTAATAATTTTATGTAATTTTTTAGAATTTGCAAAAGTACAAATAAATGAACAACAAATTATGGTTAATTATTTTAATTGTTTTAAATATATTAAATAATTAATTTTATTTTTAAATGAATTAGATATTATATAATATTTTAATTTATTTTTAAATTAGATAATATTTTAATTATTCTCTTTGAAGTGATTATATTTTAGATAATTTGTTAAAAAAATTTTAAATTAGATAAGGGATATATTTTTATTTTGGCTTTTAAAATTAATGCTATTTAAATTCTCTCTATCTCTATATCCAAAAAAAGTAATATCTACTGTGTTATTAAAAAAAAAGAAGTATTTATCTCCTTAATGACTCTTTATTTACATTTAAATAAAAAAAATTTCAATAAAAGAAAGAAAAAACATAAAAAAGAAATGATGAACATCAAATTGTATTCCAAACTAAAATATAATAATAGACATATCATAATTAAAAAAATTGAATCCATAATTAGCTTTGACATATTAATTAAATCTTTGATAAATTTTTTACATTTGAAAAGAAATTAATAAATTAGGAAAAGTACAAAAAATATTACACATAAAAAAGAAAGATTAGATGGGTTTAGACTTGTGGATAAGAAAGTTCAATAGCTTATCCTCTTGAATGCATCCTTTTCCAACACTTTTAATAAGTTTAAACCTTTTTTCCATGGTTAATTTGAAAGCATAAATAAATAAATAAATAAATAAATAAATTTATCTCATCCACATATAAAATTAAAAAATCTATAAAACTAAAAATTTTGAAAAAAACAATACAGTTAAAGTTTGTTTTCATTTTGTTTATCGCCTTCATGACTCTTTGTAAACCTTTTTACAACAAATAAAAAAATTAATGGAATATAGAGAAAACATAAAAAAAAAAGGCCCTATCACATATGAAATTAAAAAAATATTAAACTAAAAAAACCGGAATAGAGAAAATCTTACTGTACAATTGAAGATGAAGATTGAGGACAAATAAAAAGGTTTTAATGTTGATAGATGGCGAGATCTAATTTGCAAGCTCTATGTTGAAGAGAAAATTTTGTTATCATTTAGTAAAAAAAAAAATTCAATGGAAGAGAAAGAATACATAAAAAAGAAAAGCTCCATACATATATAAAATTAAAAAAAATAGTGGCTTACTGTAAAATTAAAGAATAATATTGAGAATTAATAGAAAATGTCATGTACAATGTGCATAAAAAGTAGAATTGAAGGTAAAAAGAAAGTTGGCTTTGCAAAAACAACAAAGCAAAAGCATCTATTTCATGAATTTGCAATTTAGATTGATATTTGAATGAGATAAGAAACTATTTAAAAATTGAGATAAGAAAATATTTAAAAAAGAAGCAAGTAGTGGATAATGGATGGTTATACAAAATAAAAAACCTGATTTAATTTCAATTTTGATATGGCAAAGCCCACATCTACTAGGTTGAGGCCCAAAATGGACAGAGGCAGTCACGTGGCCTCAAGTTATTGGGTCACGTGGCCTCAGGTGGGAGACATCACAAAGCTCATGGAAGCAATATGCAGGAGATCCCTCCCGCAGGCGATAAGGGACCTATTGCGTGCGACAGGCCTCTAAATGACCACTCGCATAGTAACTTGCTGCCGAATGTGTGTGTCATCTGTTTATGACCTCTTGCCTCGCGACAGACCTCTGCCACCTCAGATTAGTCATGTTAGTGCCGTACTGGGAACAAACCCTTCTAAAAGGATGAAATTGCCCTCCAAGTAATTACTTGCTGTAATGGTACTTTACTCGCCTATAAATAGGCCACAAGTATTATTTTTATTCTTTAATTTTTGACTTATGGCTCTTACGTTCCATACTCTCAAGAATATTTTGCTGACTTATGTATCGGAGTGCTTACACAGGGAACCACCCCTGCGCTCATCTGACTTTTCTTATTTTAGAAAAGCTTTTTGGAGACACGTGGAGAAAAAAGACAGACACTTATGTCAGCAATCACTCATTGTTGTTTTGTGCAATAACAATTGGTGCCATCTGTGAGAAACGAAATAAAAGCCAATCAAAACTTTGAAGATGGTGAGAACAAGATCGACTACTATCAGAGATGGAAGCAATGAGAACTCCGTGAGTTCTCCTAATCAACCGATCCACCATAGGACACAGGTGAACACAGAAGAAGAGAGAACTACAGTGTCTGTGGCGGAATTCGAAGCTTTGAGGCGGCAGAGCGAGGAAACAACCCAAGCACTGAGGGCTATGGTGGATCTGTTTAAGGAAGTCCTCCTACAATTAAGCTCGCTGTAGGCTGTACAAATTGGTGGGAGAGACGAGTCAAGGGGTACTGCAGTAGGCTGTACAAAATTTGGTGGGAGAGATGAGTCAAGGGGTACTGCCTCAGGCGACAGGGTGACAAGGTGTCCATGTGGCAACAGACCCCTCGCTACAACAAGAGGTACGTCTTGTGGGAGAGGCTCACAATCAGCAGATGTGGTAAGACTTGGGAGCGGACAGCCTGCTACAGGTCTCAATGGGAGAATAAGGATGCGATAGAGTTGGGACTTACGGTAGGGCTTAGGCGACAGAGGAGGAGTAGGAGTGCGGGGATGCTCCGAAGTAGATGCCTCTACCCGAAGCTGTTTCCGAGGTGAGGGAGCTTCTAAAGGAACTCTAGAGGAAGATACAGTGGTTTTCCTCCTGCACATGGCATCTTGGAAGCTCATTTTTGCACAACATAAGAGGAAAGAGTTAGCATACCAGGTCAAAAGATGATAAACACGTGTGTGAGGGTAAAAAGAATTATCGTTAAAAACCTAAAAGGTCACCAAAATCGTCTAAATTAGCCAAATTTTCATCCGACAGAAAGTAGTAGAAGGGACTCCCAAAGGCGTCACTTTGGTTCCACTCAAGATCTTCCTCGGACGAATCACTGGCACCCGTGATCCTAGGTGTTTCATCCCTTGACTCAAAAGAAGATTCATCTACTAGACGACCTATGGGTTAGTTGGTTCCGCTGTGGGAACTACAGACGGATGACTAGAACTGAGACTAGGTGTGTGCGAGGCTAAGGGAAGGTTTGAAGGAATAGTGGAATTTTCGAGGATAACTTTGCCTACTCCTCAACTAGCCGCTATAATGTTCTCGGGAGTTAAAAGGAAAAACAGGTTCCGCTCCCTGGTAGAGCAAATAAGTTGTATGGACTCGCCTAAGTGTTCCTTCAATAAAGCTAAGCTAAACTTTTCCGAGAGTCTTGAGTGGTCGCTGGTATCACGGTTCCATCTAGTACGGATTCTTAGATCCCTTGAAATCTCAACAACGATCCACTCGCTCTCAAACTTGTGCAACTTATTGGGAAGGTCCAAAAAAATTTTATTAGGAAACCCATCGACCTTTAATCTTTAGAGAGAGAATATAACTAACCTGGCTAACCCACGAGCTCTATAAAATGCACTCAAAAGGGGGATAGAAGGAACGATACCTAAATTATGACATATTATAGAGAATCCCACTAACTGAGCCCATCTATGAGGATAGAGTTGGCATGAGACTATATCCTTATACCTAAGGAAAGTTAGACCAAACCAGGGAAGTGGAAAACGAAAGCCAAAGACTATGGACGGTTTATGTACAGCTACGCCACTGCTAACTAAATCAGGGGAATGTTCCCTACTTGTTGAAAGCCTATATTGGAAGCTAGGAGGAAGGGGGAAACGGGTGTTGATTTCTTCTAAGTCCGCGTTTGACAGCATGCACTTAACACCGCCCTTCCTCAGTGTTTTACCTACACATTGAGAAGGCATGACTAAGGACTGACAAAGTAAGGGGGACAAATGACACAAGTGGGAGACCTAATACCCTGCGGGAGACCTAGGACCTTGCGGGAGACTACGAGTGTCACGGGAGATAGAAAATATTGCGACAGAATCAAGCAGCGAGAGACTTACTCTCAGCGACAGGAGTATGAATGAGATGGTGTGAGTTAATGCAGAAGGTTGTGCTCGCGAGAGAGTAACAATAGCAGTAGACTATGGACACACGGGAGAGTTAAAAACATCCGGCAACGTGCTGATACAGAGAATTTCTTACGCGATTCGGCTTACCTTATGCTGTTTATATAACCGCGACAGGGAATACGAAACATCGTGCGCCAAGAAACACCTCCCGCAGAATTGTGCTTTTTTACCTGCAAAAATACCAAAAACAACAAAAATTCAAGAAAAGACCAAAATATCCCAGATTCGGGTATTTATACAATCTCTTTATTAAAAAAAATCCAATAAGAGAGTGGGGAGCAATTGATATGGCAAAGTCCACATCCACTAGGATGAAGCCCAAAAACAATAGTGGCCGCCACATGGCATAAAGTTTTTGGGCCACGTGGCATCAGGCGAGAGACATCACAAGGCTCGTGGGAGCAATGTGCGAGAGATCCCTCCCACAAGTGATAGGGGACCTCACTTGTGACATGCCTCCAAATGACCACCCACATAGTAGCCTGCCACTGAATGTGTGTGGCATCTGTTTGTGATCTCCCACCTTGCAACAGACCCCTGTCGCCTCAAATTAGTCATGTTAGTGCCGTACTGGGAACAAACTCTTTTAAAAAGATGAAATTGCCCTCCAGGTAATTACTTCGTAGTAATGGTAACTTACTCGCCTATAAATAGGCTACATGTATTATTTTTATTCTCTAATTTTTTACTTTTGGCTTTTACGTTCCATACTCTCAAGAATATTTTGCTAACTGAAGTATCAGATTGACTTTTTTTTATTTTACAGAAGCTTTTTGGAGACACTTGGAGAAAAAAGACAAACACTTACGTCAGCAATCACTCATTGTTATTTTGTTCTTTGAATAAATCTTACGCATGTGTATATTAATCCTACGCGTCTTTAAAAGAAAACATCCATGTAAGTGCTTACATAGCTTGCTTATAAGGTTTTTGTGTTTTTTGAAATATAATATATATTAGATATATGTATATATGTAATATATTTATATTATGTATATGTATATATGTTAAAAAAAGTAATATATTTATATTTATATAATGTATAAATATACAAATATATTTATATTTATATTATATATGTATATATGTAAAAAAAAGTGTGACTATGTATATATGTAATTTAGTATAATATATTTCTATTATACTTGTATTCATCCATAATAAGTTGAATATAGTACATGTTGCAAAATATGAGAGGTTCTAACTCTTAGCACCAAAATATAAATGGTGGCACATTAAGCATTTAATAGTGTGGAGAGTGAACAAGACTAGTCACTCCCATCTCTCTAATGTCTTTCTCTTTCTTCACTAACCTCGTGTTCTCTTGTACAGTAAATCTTCATGGAACAACAGCCCGTCATGGGCGGACCTCCGACAGCGCTTCCTCCCTCAGACAGTCGCAGTAGTGGTGGTGGTTTGATAGGTTTTGTCTCTACCCACCCAAGACCAGTGTTTATTGTTTGATATTGTGTTAGTGGTTTGGTGAATTCATTAATTCTATTTCTAAAAACACCTTCATTTTCTGGCTAGAATACTTTGATATATCCAAATTAGGAGTAGTTTTTGCAATTCAGCAGCTGATGATGAGATTTACAGGAGAGATCATCTCCAGCGAATTCAGCTCCTTTTTAACGGAATCCATAAGTTTCTAGTGGAATCTCGAAATCCATGGCGTTTTCTCTTCAACAACAGAACCACAGAGATTGACATCTTCAAGCATCGTTCCGAAGCTGGCAGTGCAACTTTGATGATAACGAAAACACTTGCTTCGAAAGATAAATTATTCATGGGCTGATGGCCATGGTCAGTTGCTTGAGCATTACAAACTACAACCTGCCAATCTGTCTGATTGAACTCACTGACTTGATGTAGTTTCGCAGAAGAGAGCCTTTGGGGTTGGAGACTTTGCCTTTGGGCCTTGAGTGTTGCCTTCGCTTGGCTATCTCAGCCCACTTGTTTCTCCATTTCTTTATGTCCTTGAATCGGTATCCTATTTTCTTCTTCATTCCATGAATCCTTTGCAAAATCAAGGCATATCAAATATGTTTTTTTTTTCTTTTCTTTCTTTAAATTATAATAATCTCGTGCTTATTTTGGTTCAACGATCATATGGTGAATGAGAAAAAGATTAATGTATGAAAAAATTGTAACAAAATGGAGGTATATGCTTACTGATACCCTTTTTTTTTTTGGTGGAATGGTAAGCTCTTCATTTTTTTTATTTTACAATTAAGCTCTCAATTTTTTTAAATTAAGCCTCTAACACATTTCTATTTTCTTTCAATTAAGCCCTTTAATATATTTATTAATTTTCATTTTTTAATTAAGTCCTCTAATTTGTTTTTATTTTTTAACTTTTTTTTTCTTATTATGTAATCAAATTGTTTTCGTTAGGCACTCAAATTTGGTTTTTTTAAATGAAATTTAGATTTTTTTCAACAACAAGCATAAATTTAAAAATTAAAATAGAATAGATTAGAGGGCTTAACAAATACCACACTATAAAAAATAAAAAAAATTCACTTAGCTTTGAGTTAATTTTTAATCTAAAAAAGAAAAAAAATCAAACAATACAAAAATTTGATCTAAATTTTTTCAATTAAAAAAAATTTAGATCTAATTCTTTTAAGCCTATTTTTTTAAAAATAGATTTCACTAGCAGATCCAGAATTATTAAATGTGAGAAATTTATTAGCTATATATAAAATCAATTTCAAAAGATTGTTTGACTATCATATAATAAGTTTTTGCTCACCATATGATAAATTTTTGTAGTATCTTTTATTAATCATGATATTGAAATATAAAAATATAAAACTATTCAAATATTTGTTTAAGTGACACATGACAAATACCGACTAATTAAATGATATTTGCAAGTACATATAAATTACAAATTTTTCAAAAATCCATATAAAATACACTGCAAGTGCATTTGTATTATGTAATTTGTAAATGATTATATATATAATTTTGATAAGTAATAAAATTTTAATATTATATATGAAAATAAATTTACAAACATTGGTATTGCCATACATATATATATATATATATATATATATATATATATATATATATTATGATATATTTTTGGTTATTACATTATCATTGTTTTCCATGACCGCGGCAAAGTGCGGGTTGAATACTTGTATTATGTTATAACAATCTTTACCAGGGTCTAAAGTCAAAAAGAAACCGGCAAATTATACTCGTATTTTGCAGGCTAAAGGCTGCAGCAGAGCTCTCTCCAGTTCCTTGACACTTTTATTAAATTTCTAACATGGCCTTTATCTAAAAGTTCATTCATTGGGATTTTCATGATGTGTCTGCTCTTTGAATGAACTCCAATGCTTTCTTCTTCTGAAAGTAGCAATCTTTTGAGTGCAACAATCTGGACAAGAAAGAAAGAAAACTTTCATTCTTTAGGACTTATAAACTCTTTAATTAGCATGCAGAGTTTTGCTGGCCTTACTGCTTAAGTACTGCCTTGGAGTTATAGCCTGGAAATAGGCTTGAAAGAAAGACTTGTTCTCTTTCAGCAAAAACAGCAGCTTAAGTTTGTCAAAACACTGATAGCAAATATAAATGCAGAAGTTTAGGCAGTAAAGAAATTATATAACCTTTCTATTTTACCTGTTATGGTGATGATTGGCTCAATTTTGGCATGCTTAGCAAGTGCTTTAACTCAGTGATCTCTGCTCGTGTGCTTTAACTCAGTGATCTCTGCTCGGTGAAGCAGCAGGCACCTCTCTGTCATATATTGAACCTGCAGAAACAAAATCCACCCAAAGCCTTAAAAATCCAGAAGTTTATGAAATAGCCTATTTAATGGTCACAAACAATGTGCAAACAAAGCAAAAGATTCTCAAGCATGCCAAGGTTTTGGGAGATAGTTGTATGATTACATCTGGTGTTTAGTGTTTACCATTCTAATGTAGTCGTGTGGTTGGCAATGCAAACAACGGAATTGATGCTTATGGCACATTGAGGAATGCAAAAAGTGTAGGGTTGTGAGATGTTTGTGTTAGATATTTAGATTGGTTTTTATAAGGAAAAGCATAATAAGAACAAAATGGGGGGAAAAGTGAGTGAGAAAAGGGCTGTTATCCGCAAATATCTAAGTGAAGGGCCAAAAGAGCAGGAGAAATCTTAAGGCTTCGATTCATCTCATCTGCAAGTGATAAGACTTCACCATGCTGTAATTGCAAAAACAGTTTTATTGAGATGGGAAATTGTTGGATGTGGACCTTTACCAACATTCATAACTCTCTTGATATTTAATCCATCACCTACTCTTAAAATCTAATCTCATTGAAGACATTGAGTGATGCACACACACTCTTGAATTGTAACTGTTACATAAAAATGTAAAGTTTAACCTTATTATAAAATCCTTCTCACTATTGTTACATTAGTTTTGATGCTTCTTTAAAAAAGAGGTTTCTAAAGCATTTTTTTGTTGAAATATATATATATTATAGGTAAACCTTTTATTAAGAGTTTGTATTTTACTACTCACATTGAAATTTTAAATTTTACAAACAAAGTTAAAAGATTGTTATACGTCTCATTTTTTTAAAAATTATTTTTAACATACTCCAAAAATATGTGCTATGTTATCCTACTAACTCTGTCATTGAAGTTTAAAATTTCTATTGATGGTATATGAGATTTTTTTATGTAAAAATTGGTTTTTGGTACACTGACAATAAAACATTGTAATTCCATGAGAAAGATTAGAAAATTATTACTTGTCTCACTTTCTTTAATCACAATTCTTTAATCACATTTGTGCAGAAGAAAAAAATCAGATATTTACATTTGATGGAAACTGGGCCTGATGGGTAAATGGTGATGGAGCCTCTATCCAATGAAAAAACTAGGAAACTAGACCAAGGTCCAAAATTCGGTTGGGTCGAACCGAATCACGTGAATTTGATGGACACCAAAGCCCTATTTTTTAAGTATATCTGCTTTCAATGTAAGCATATTTGATGGATATCAAATTTGTATACGTTAAAATTTCTTTTGGTGGTATATGAGAAATTTTTTTCTGTAAGAGTTGGTTTTTGATACACTGACAATAAAAGTCTGTAATTCCATGCGTGAGATTAGAAAATTATTGCTTGTCTCACTCTCTTTATTCACATTTGTGCAGAAGAAAAATCACATACTTACATTTGATGGAAATTGGGCCTGATGGGTAAATGGTGATGGAGCCTCTATCCAACGAATAAACCAGGAAACTAGCCAAGGTCCATCTTTTTTAAGTATATCTGCTTTCGATGTTTGCACATTTTCATGAATCTAGGTCTTTCCAGTGGTTTATGCGATAGTTTTTTCCTAATGGGACTTTGGGTGTGTGTTAAAGTATTTACGTTTGAAGATACTAAATTTCTGAAACATGTATATTTAAGCTTTTTAATGGTAGCTTACCTTGAATATATTCAGTTTTGACAGGTAATTGCTGTTATTGTCTCTGTATAGATTTTATGTTTTTTTAAGGATGTTGCTTAATGATCTCTCAAAGAAGTTTTCCCTTAAGCGCTGCATTAGAGAAGGAGATACTTGACATTCCCAACCGGCAAACAATATGTAAATTTAAAAAAATTCGCATAGGAAAATCCAAATCCATTTAAGATGATAGCAAGAGTTTGTATCCTTGTATTGTAATTAGTTCTAATTATCATACACACTAGTTGAACTCATGCTGTCATAATCATAGATCTCCTGCTTCCTTGAAACATTAAGGAGATAATACAAAACATAAAACAAGAACAAAAAAGTGCTAAAGAAGACTGCTAGGTTGTTGGTGAAGAAACTCTGCTCTCTATGTAACTTCCATGGCATTGGAAAACTGGATTCTGCAAGTATGCATCATGGAGTTTTGGGTTCACTTTTGCTTTGTTCTGAACAAAAGCTGGGAATTTTGATAGGCAAGCCTGATATTTGCATTTGATAAGCCATCATGCTTTGCTTTTTGACTGATAATTTCCAGCTCTTTCAATGTTAAAACATAAGTCCATAACCATTGATGTTGGTTTGCCCTCCATTCAAGATCCAGGGGTGCTCTGCATTCAGAACAACAAAGAATCAAAATCGGAAACCGAAACCAAATCATTCCAAGTTTTCAATCCAGTTCAAATCAAAAGCCAAAAAAAAAAATCAAGGAAAAAGCAAAAAAAAAAAAATACTTACTCAAAACTTGTTCTGCAGACCATCTTTTAGAAACATCTCTGCAAATCATCTTCCTCAACAAGTCCTTAGCCCCAGCCGAAACCGACATGAAAATCTTTGTAGGAAACTTCAAATCCCCTTTCAAAACAGCCTCAAAAGTCTCCTTGCCTGTCTCACAAGAAAACGGTAGAACACCAGCCAACATAACATACAGAACGACACCAGCACTCCAGACATCAACCTTCTCATTGTAAGCTGTGCCCATCGCAACTTCCGGAGCAACATAATGAGGGGTCCCGACCAATCCATTGACCGTGCCAAGTTCCCCTAACCATGTAGCCGAACCAAAATCCCCAATCTTTAACTTTCCTCTAGAGTCAAAAAATATGTTTTCAGGTTTAATATCTCTGTGAACAATCCCAGACCTGTGACAATGAACTAAACCTGACATAATCTGTTGCACGTAAGAAGCGGCACTGGATTCAGACAAGACCGATTGTGAAATCCGGTCATAGAGAGTGTAAGGCTGGCAAAGTTCGAGGATGAGTTGAAGGGAGTCTTCCGATTCAATCATGTCGTGGATTTGTACGATGTTAGAATGGGGAGACAAATGGGACATGATTTTAGGTTCGTTTTCTAGAGATTCTCGATCAGTGGGGTTTGTAAGGAGGCGTTTGTCAATGGTTTTGCAGGCGAATGAGGATTCAATTGCAGGACAAAACACTCGACATACTTTCCCAAACTGCCCTCTTCCGATCTCCCCACATACACTGTACTTGTTCTTCAATGTTTCAATCATATTTTTATTGGAGTTTTTCTTGATCAGGGTTTTCTTTTTTTGCCGATTTTTTGAAGGTTTGCCTTTGGAACTCATTCAACCTAGTTTTCAGTTTTATAGAGTTCAATAGCTTGGGAAGCAAGGAATCCCCGGGGGGAATATTCTCTGCTATAGCCCATAATTACAAAACTCTAGTTTTAATTATTTATAAATATTTATTTATTTACTTAGATTGGATAAACCATAGAGTAATTTTTATGATTATCCGTTTTGAATATAATATATAGATCATAATTGAAATTTTTAATAAAAATGCACTACAGTAAATGATAAAATAATTGTTTTCTTTTGATATATCAACATTAATCACGAGGTGAAAATTTTTGTGTTTTACATGTTTTGATATCACAAAAACATCATACAAATACTATTTAAAAAATTCCTACAGGTACAAAAATTACCAGAGAAAAACTAAAGTTTAATGATTGGATTACTTTTAAATTATTTTTTTGGAATTCTTAATATAAAAAATAAAAAGTGAAAGAAGAGATACATTTTCATTAAAATTTAATAAGCACAATGTATTAATTATAAATTTTTGGCTGAATTGCATTTAAACCAGATTAACACTTTGTTTTTTCTTTCTTCTAAGAAATATCACTGTTTTTTTGAGTTATTATTGAATATACTCTTAATTAAATTTTTAGATTCCATAAGTGAAACTAAAATGGTGGTAATACATACCTATTTTGTTTATTTTTATTTTTTAATATTCTCTAAAATAAATGTATCATTATTTTAATTTCTCTTGGAAGTCTAAAAATTTTATAGATTGGATAATTATCTATTCTTTTAGTTTTTTTCTTTTTCTTTTCATTTTCATATAAAAGTTTATATTGATGCATTTCAGTATTTAGAAACTTCAAAAAAAAATACAAATTTTTAAAAATAAACATTAATGAATTTTTTTTAATTTATTTTAAATGCTTCAAAAAATTTTGTGGTTGGACTCATTGATCTCATTTGTTTTAGTCTATAGTTTAACATTGTCCATGATTACCATATGGATAATCAATCATTAAACATGCTCTACTATCTGAATTTGTAGTAAATATATAAATATATATATATTTATATATTGATGCATTAAACATGCTCTACTATCTGAATTTGTAGTAAATATATAAATTCCTACAGGTACAAAAATTACCAGAGAAAAACTAAAGTTTAATGATTGGATTACTTTTAAATTATTTTTTGGAATTTCTTAATATAAAAAATAAAAAGTGAAAGAAGAGATACATTTTCATTAAAATTTAATAAGCACGATGTATTAATTATAAAATTTTGGCTGAACTGCACTTAAACCAGATTAACATTTTGTTTTTTCTTTTTTTTTTTTGGTAAATAACGGGTCCTTACAATACAGAAAGGAAATTATCCCAGCATGAACATTTTGTTTTTTCTTTCTTCTAAGACATGTCACTATTTTTTTTTGAATTATTATCTAATATACTCTTAATTAAATTTTTAGATTCCATAAGTGAAAACTAAGATGGTGGTCATACATACCTATTTTATTTATTTTTATTTTTTAATATTTTCTAAAATGAATGTATCATTGTTTTAATTTCTATTGGAAGTCTAAAAATTTATAGATTGGATAATTATCTATTCTTTTAGTTTTTTTCTTTTTCTTTTCATTTTAGTATAAAAGTTTATATTGATGCATTTCAGTATTTAAAAGTTATAAACTATCAGTCAATCATAAAACACTACACTGTAATCTCATTAATGATCAAATTTAAAAAAATATACAAATTTTTAAAAATAAAAATTAATGATTTTTTTAATTTCTTTTAAATGCTTCAGAAAATTTTGTGATTAACCGCATAACCTTGGAATCATTGATCTCATATGTTTTAGTCTATAGTTTAACACTGTCCATGATTACCATACGGATACTCAATCATTAAACCTGCACTACTACCTGAATTTGTAGTAAAGATTCTAAAATATATATGATTTTCCAAGTTTCAGCTAGAAAACAAAACTGTTCATTATAAAAATCTGAAATATGAATCACAACGAAAAATCCAATAAAAAAAGTAACCAAAATAAGTAACAAATACCTTGCATTATTCTTTTTTTCCTTTTTTTTTTAATTTCAATTTTCTTATCAAATAATTTTTATTTTTTGTTACAAGTAATTTTTTACTTTTACAATTGATAATAATAACATCTCAGTGAAACACAGATCCATATCTAGTACAGGGTATAAACCATAGGTATCTTCATCTGTTTTAACGGTCTGAGACTAATCCTGTTTGGGGCTTAATCACAGTTTATAATTATTGGTGTTCTGATGATTAGGGATGTAATCAAGTCGAGCCGAACCGAACCGAACCGAACTGATACAGTGAGATGCTTGAGCTTGAGCTCGACTCCAAAACTCGGTACTTGATACTCAGCTCGAGCTCAAACTAGTCTTCATTTCTGAGCTCGAGTTCGGCTCGAGACAAAAATTAAGCTACTCAAGCTCGCTCAATTAAGCTCGTTTAACTTATCTGATTCTCATGCTCGAACTCAAGCTCAATTTTATTTTATATATTTTGAATCAATTAAATCTAATAAAAAAAGAGTAACATTCTTATAATAAACAACAACAACAACAATAATACAACAATAAAAATAATAATAACCTTACATAAAATAATCAATAATATAATCAATTAAATCTAAGATACTGTAAACAACAATAACACCACTGCAACCAAACAATCCACCAAAAAAAAAAAACCGAATCAAGCCATGTAGTAGCAACACCTGTAGCAACAATAAAACAAAATTAAAACAAGATTTACTTTAAAAAAACTAGCAAAGTGAACTAAAATAGCCCCTTTGATTTGATCTTTGTTCAACCCTTCCAAAAAATAAATGTATTTGTATAAGAATTTCATTCAAAGATATCACATGCTCCTATCTTATATATAGCTGACAATACCATTTGCTAGATATCCCAATCTCTCAAATGATTGAAATAAAACATTGGGTGAAAAGCCTTTCTTTAAAAATTCTATACCTAATAAATAAATGAAATTTAAATCACTAAAATCATATAGAACTGATTAAAGAAATAAAGGCATCAATGGCGTAACAATAGGAATGTACCTTCTCCTTTATAATATGCTAAGCTCATCCAAATGTACTGCAGCTTCATAAACTTCTGCGTGAACTCAGGAAAAAAATAAAAAATAAAAAATGAAGAATAATTACTTTTGATAGTAACAATGTTGCCATACTTCTCAAGGTTCAGGGTGCTAATTGCTGCACATTGCATAAAAAATACAAACACAAGAAGCATTTTCCCCTTAAAAATTCTCGATTACAAAGTATTCTTGCATCATACGTGATTACACAATGGATACAGTCTTTAGTCTACACAAAGCATTCACCTGATGAGATTGGATTACAATAGACTACATAGTTCTCTGTTATGAAATGGAAAGCCTAGTTCTCTAAGCTTAGTTCTCTGTTACAAGGTACGAGCAGTGAGTACTGAGCACACCCTACCCGTACCCACTCATCCATTTTAGACTTGAAAGCAAATATACTTACAAACAAGCATAGAAATAAAATTTAAAAAAAAAATAGATATATCAAACTACATAGTTTAGTGAAAGAAATTTTTTTCTTTAACCTTTATGGCGTGTTTGCTCCGGGGTAATTGATTTTCTGTTCCCCAATTATTCCAATTGGGCCCACAATTCATAAGTTTGGTTCAAAGTAACAAAAATAATAGCTTTTTTGTGCGGAAAAGCTTTGGCTGGCAGAGAGGAAAATCTAAGTGTGCTTTTGGTTCATGAAAACAGAGCTGTTTTTCATTTTCATTTTCATTTTCATGGAAAATAGAAAATGTAAAGGAAAACATGTTTGGTTGAAGAAACAGAAAATATGTTTTTGGAAAATGAAAATGAAAATGGGCCAAAATTTGAAAAAAAAAAACATGTTTTCATTGTTTTCCAAGGAAATAGTTTGAAAAAATGGAGAATTGGAAAACACGAGATTTATGAAATTTTCTTAATGTATATCAAAGATACAAGGTTCGAATCATTACATAAACAAAAAGTTTTTTTTATTATTTGTTTTAGTTTTAGGTTTACATGCTAAACTTGCTTCAACGCTTATTGTAGTTTTGCTTTGGCTTTTTTTTGCTCTCTCTCTTTGGCTCTTTCTTCTTCCAGCTAAAGCCCAAACTCTTTCCCAAAATTGTATCAGTCACCATTGTAAATCAAATCAAGTTACTTTTTTTTTCTCATTCTCATTTTTTGGTTTCTTATTATATGCTATAAGAAATTGAAGATTTTCTTTTTGTATGGTTGTTTTATTTTACCATTGTTGCTAGTGGATCTAGTGGATGAGTTTTATTGTAAATTTATCAGTTTGAGTGATAAATAAAACTGCAGTTGTGTCTTTGAATAATAAAAATAAGTTTAATTGTCTCTTTGAACAATACTGAATAAGTTTAATTGTCTATTTTAGTTATTGTTTTTCATATTTATTGGTTTGAAAATGTAGACACCAAACGTATTTTCATAATTTTCATTTTCAAAAACAAGGTTTCATTTTCGTATACCAAACATATTTTCCAAAATTTAGAAAACAAAAAATGAAAACTTGTTTTCAGAAAATGAAAATAGAAAATATTTTCATAAACCAAACGGAACCTAATCTTCTCCCTAAGCAAAGAATGGGTTTTCTGTGTAGATAAAAAAGAAATTGGACAAGTTTGTCCTTCGACTGCTTCTACCCAAAATCATTTTCTCGACTACTTCTACTCAAAATCGTTTTCTAGCTTCATCTCTTCTCTATTTGTTATTTTATTTTTTTCATTTTCAGTTTACTTGTTTTTATTTAAATTACAAAGCTGAAGATCATTACTCAATTTTTCTTGCAAATTTTCAACCATTTGTTTCTTTTTGGCTTGAGAAGGATTTGCTGAAATAAAGCATTTGAAGGATTTTTCGTTCTAGTTGGTCTTGCAGGCATGATTAGTGTAAAATTTGTGAAAATTTGATGACTAAAGATTGAAAATAGGACTGGGTTAATGAAACGTTGAGTTGAGAATAAAGAGGGTCATGGGTTAGGGTTACTATTGATGGCGTTTTTATTATACCTGTCGCATGGGCATTCGAATTCCCATGATGAGGCATTTAAATGCCTCAAGATATTTTGCAAATAGAACACCTTTCAATAGAGGGCATTCGAATGACTTACACATGACATTCGAATGCCCTATGCTGAAATACGTTTTTCCAAATAAAAATTAATAAAGTTTATATATTTTATAAACATATTTGTAAATTGATATATTTCATAAATAAATTTTAATTATGTAGAAAATAATAATTCTAAATATTTTATAAATACACTTGTAAATTTATATATTTTATAAATAAATTTTAATTATTTAGAAAATAATAATTATAAATATTTAAATAATATAATTATAGTTTACTTTTATATTTTTTAGTTTAGATAATAAATTATTTTTTAAATAAATAAAACTACTATTATTTATTTTATATGTAATATAGATAATACACTTTTTATTTTTAATTTTTTAAGTAGATAATATTAAAGTTATATATTTTAAATATGTACTTTAGTAGTCAATTCGCAAAAATAAATTTAAATACATGCGTAATTCAGTATATATCAAAATGAGAACAAAATTATAATCAATTTTAAAAAATTTATATTAAAAGGGTATTTTGGTCATCTTTTCCTTATTACTATCTCATTCCTATCCCAAACCAAACAAAAAAAAAATATTCCTTTCCACCAACCAAACAACATAATACATATTCTACCTATTTTTTATTCTCTCATAATACATTTTCCATTCGTTCTCTATTCCATTCCACGAATCAAACGCCACCTTATAGTAAAATATCATGAATCAAGGTTTTCAAGACAAAAAAAAAAACAGAAATAAAAAAATAAAAATATAAAGATCTGTCTTGGAAAATTATTACTAGACGTAGGAGGAGGAGTCTGTGAGGAAGGGAGGACTGAAGGCACGATCTGGGCACGCATGAGGAAGGGTAGCCCGGATTTGGAGGTGCCGGACCTGAGGGGTTGCAGATTGCAGAAGCAATTTTAAGGGAAAGGGGGTGCAAACGGTGCAAGGGAGAAAAAAAGGAAGAGGGAAAGGGAAGAGGCCAGTGACAGCTAGGTGGAGGTGGCCAGAGGCCAGCGATGGCTGAGTGAAGGTGTCCGGTGATCGTTGGATCTGGATCCTCTGGGTTTAGGAGGTTAAGATGTGGGCATACGGTAGGTAGGATGAAAATGAAGATCGAAGACTGAAGTATTAGTGAAGTATGGTTTCTAAAATTCAAAGTTATAAAGGTAAATGTGTAAATTCATAATAATATAATAAAAAATATATTGAAATATTAAAAACTTGTTTAAGTTCGTGAACTACTTGAGTCGAATATCTTAATGCTCGAACTCGACTAACTCGATAGCTCAAGCTATTCGAGCTCTAACTCGACTCGACAAAAAACAAGTTGAGTTCGAGTTTTTTTAATTAAATTTAAGTAGTTTATGAATATTAATGTATCATTTACATCTCCGTCGATAGTCATCTAATCATGTGTGACTGATGGATTTATTCTTAAAAGTTATAAGAGAAAGAGGCGGCGAGTATGAAATACGAGTTCCGGTTGACCATACCGAGCCAGAGTTTGAACTCCTGACAGGAACACAGCAGGGGCCCGGGGGGGGGGGGGGGGGGGGGGGCGGCTGCTTTTCGTCTTATAAAACTAAAAGCGAGAGTTAAAAATAAATTATTTCAAAAATTTCAAAAAATTTTAAAGTATTGGTTTCAGCCGAAATTTTAAAATGTAAAACATATAAGCTGACAAAAACTATGCGAAGTGTTCCAAACATAAAAAAGAAACGACAAAAAAGACAGAATGATTTGTTGATTAAAAATAATTATGACTTAGAATTGTACTTGGTCATACTTTTTCCAACTCTTCTAAAATTCTTCTATGATGTCATAAAAGTGAAATTTATTATCTCTGTTCTTTTTGGGTCAAGACTCAAGATACGCGTGAAAGAATGAACAAAAAAAAAAGATACGCGTGAAAGTTTTGCATTCATGAAAAGAACAAAGGAATGGCAAAAAAAAAAAAAAATCAAAAGAACAAAGGTATCTGTAACCAAAAAAAAAAAAAAGAACAAAGGTATCTAGCCTATTCCTCCCCTGTATAGGATAATAGGAAAAAATAGAATTAAAATAAGATTTTATGTTGACATCGGACTTTATAAAAACGCAAAATATGGTTTTTGTTTTTTAACTTAAAGATGATTATTATTCAATACTTTTTTAATAGAATTTTTAAACTTTACATGTTGAATTAAATAATAACATATATTTTATTTATTTATTTATTTCTTTTTTTTTGTTTTTTATTTTTAGAGAGTTTTCGAATCAATTTATGCACATATCGAGTAATCCCTTTTCAAGGGATCTTAAGGCAATACCATCACATCAATTTGATGCATTCAAAAAAATTAATTTTTTAAAATGTTGACCCAAAAATTTGAACATTAGACCGCACCTACAAAATAACACTTGCTTTTTAATGATCCAACCCTTGAGGTTATTTCCTTCCTTTCTTTTTTTTAATACTTCACAAAGATTATTATTCCATACGTTATAACAGAATTTCTAAATTTCATAAACGGAATTAAAATGATGACACAAACTCTTAATGAAATATTAAAAAATAAAAAATAAATAAAAATCCCATCAAACACAAAGTTTAATGCCCCATATTTCTATCCAAAAAACATTTGACAGAAATTAAAAATAAACCAACACTTTTTTCTTTTTACTAATGCATAAAAATAGATTCTAAGTTACTCGAATTCATTTAAATGATAATTCAAATTTAAGTTGTTTATTTTCCAGTTAAATTCATACTTAAATTCAAGTTACTCGAATCATCAATCAAGTTGAATTTGTATATCTTAATATCCATTCGAAAGGTTCACAAATTTAATTAAAATTTTTTATTATATATTTTTATTATTTGTTTAATAATTTTTAATTTTATTTTTGTAATATATTATTGAAATTAAATCAAATTAAATTTGTCTAATTAAATTTAAGTAATTCAAATATTTTATTGAGTCAAATTTAAACTTCAAATATTATTTTCGATTGCACAAAGATCTTATACTAAATCGACTGTGTTTCAATCCTACTCGTCCTTGCCTGTCAATCATTCCGCGTACTCTTAAATCTTTTAGCACTTATATTAATTTTAACTATGGGATACAGTGTGTTTGAAATTTCAACCTAGAGATTGGGGCCACTTAAACTTTTAGAAAATGGAATGCAAGGACAAATTTACTCAAAATCAAGCTAGCTCACCAGATACATTAACCTCAAAACAACCCAAAAACTGAACTGGTTAAAGTGTTAAACAAGCAGGAGCAAAATTTTACTATCACAACAACGGTAAAGGGTTTTTTTTTTTTTTCTAAGCAAAGATATTATTCAATAGATTAAGTCTGGGTACAGAACTGAAAAGCACCTAAGAAGGGGAACAGAGGAAGCTACACAATGAGCAAAACAGACGCCCAAAATAGGAAAGAACATAATCAAAAGCCAAACAGAAAATCTTAAAAAACAAGGCAACACATCGAAGCAACATCCTGGAGAACAAAACGGGAGCAATAAAGTAAGAACATCAACCTTAACGGACTAGAAATATGCTGGAATTAACTTTCAGGTTTGTCAAAGGTTTCTGTACTTTTTAAGAATTCACTGCACGTTCAGCAACGCCATCATTATCATCATTCTTACATAACAGCTGCAGTGTAGTCTCAGCTGCTTCGACTCCTTTCACGACCTCAATGCTAAAACGCAATTGACAAACAACATTACCAAAGAGTTTGGTAGTGTTTTCTGTCCTGTAAAGCCTCACTTCATCACCAACATTCAGACCTTTAGCCCTAACAAAATCTAGCCAACCCTTAGAAAATACTGGTTTTGCGTAGCTGGTCTTGCGGATTGAGTAAAAGAATTTCCACAATATTCTCCCCTCATCAGCATCACCATCCCAAACTTCCAGCTCAATTTCATTGCCCCCGTCTTGGAAAGGTGGAAACAAGGAAATGCTTTCTGCTGGAATAGCCAATCTTCTGGATATATCAGTCGGTGTCAAACGCTTTGAGAACATTGCCATCTTCTCTTCTTTATATTTCCGATCTTTAGAGTTCTGATCACTCAAAGTTCTTTTTCCTTTTGTTTCTGTGCTTAATTCTACGTGCATGGCAATATGGAAAACAGGGAGACCTTTTATAATTTGTAGAGGAGAATGGACATGACATTCTTTTAATGTTAATTAAGGACATCACTTTTGTTTGTAAACATTAAGAAAGACCATGTCGTGTAACACGTTTACATAATTATTGATGACTATGGCTTGTTTCTTTCTTTCCATAAAAGAAGATTCCTTAAATATTTGATTGCGCAAACAATCTATTCCATCACATGCATTTTAATTGTGAATGCTACATGTAAAACCTTGACCTAGCTAATCTTGAAGATGATTAATATAAAGAATAATTATAAGGTTAAATATGCTTTTGATCCGATCAAAACAAGATTAAATTAGCTAGTCCATTAATTATATTGTTTTCATCAACCACCCATTATACCATTTGAGCTAAAAACATTTATAGAGTTCATTTGAAGGAATAAAAAAAAAGGACTGAGATTGAAAATTTTGTTAATATATGTAGACAATTTAATTTTGTCTGGATTTGTTTTGAATTTGAGTATATTGTTTTTAATCTTAATTCAAACCCAGATTAGAATCGATTTTTCATGTGATTGCAAGTCAATCGTTTTAGATACGTTATGCCTCGAGATTTGCTTTCAAAATTTTGCATCTCTAAATTGACTTGGACGTATGATTCTTGGCTTGAACTAACTAATTGGATTTAAGATTTGTTTTGAGTTTGTACCCAAAAGTTGGGTGTCAGGCCCATTCAACTTCTTTTCTGTTTTTTCTATTTTATTGTTATTATCATTGTTATTATTTATTTTTATAAATGAAAAATTCAGAAAAAATAATTTAAAAAAGAAAGAAAAACTAAAAATCAGAAAAGAAGAAAAAATAAAATCAATAAAGGTTTGAGAAAATAATTCCAGTTGAATCCGACCACTACAAAGATAATGTAGGATATATATCTAAAAAAAATACGCTCATGGCCATCTAATAAACCAATTAAATAAATCAAAGTTCACGCTGAGTGCTGACAAATCTAAATAGAAACCTAGTTCAACCTAAACTCAGCAACCTAACTTTATAAATTTAACTAGGAAAGCATACTTTAGTAAGGATGTAAATGAATCAAGTTAATTATAAATTACTCAAACTTGATTCAAAGATTGTTTGATTTTGACTCATTTAGTTCAAATTTGAACTACTCAATTAATAAATCAAGTCGAATTCGAGTATCTTAATACTCGACTCAAGCGACTTACGAGCTTAATCATACTTTTTAATATATAATTTATATATTTTATTATTAATTTACCATGTTCGAAAATGACAAATCAAGCTTATCGAATGAAGTTTGAATGATTTGAATATTTTATAGTCAAGCTCCAACTTCAAAAATTAAGATTGAATAAGTTCAAGTCAAATTTTGAACCTCGAGTTTTTGAATCGAATAAAGCTCAAGTATAATATTGGATTGTATCCACTAGACTCGATTACAACCCTACATTGGGAGACACAGAATCATCAGGCTCAAAGCAATCTTTCCTATGTTGTGTTTGACTCATCTTGTTTAGAGGCCACCGAAAAAAGATAGGAAACTGAGATGGTTTTCACGGTTTTTGTGAATAACATTCTGCCCAGAATTCATTGGAGATGGTTGCAGAGGATCTTCCAATATCATGGAAGTGTGGTGGATATATTCATTCCTCAGAAAAGAAGTTCAAGGGATAAGAGGTTTGGTTTTGTAAGGTTTGTTGTCTTTGCGAATACAGAAAGAGCTATAGACAAACTAGATGGCCTGGTTGTTTGAATTCAAAATAGGCGTCAATCATGCTAGGATAATGGAGGAAAGAGGTTTGGAGGAAGCCAAGTTTCTCTAACTGGGAATCTCGAGAGGAGGGGAAGAAGACAAGATTGGAGTCTAAGGAGGCTCATAATGGCCAGTGCAAGGGTGGAGGTTTACGCTAATCAAGGGGGGATACAACCAGAGATGCCAAGTGAGAGAAAAACTTATAAACAAGCTCTATTTGATGGAGAAGGTCAATCTTCTTAACAGGATAATGCCATGGAGAGGAAGGCTAAAGAGGATGAAAAAGTTCATTCGGAGACTTCTAAATCGTATAATGCAGAAATTGATGATGAGGTTATTCACAAACTCGGAAAAAGTGTCATTAGAATAACTAGAGGTTTTTTTAAGGATTGTTATTCAATACATTGTTTGTGGAGTTTATCGAGAAGTAGAGTTAAAATTATGATACATATCTTACAATGAATATTAAAAAGGTAAAAAAAAAATATATGTATTGCGATTTTAATTTTACTTGCAAAATTTAAAAATTTCATTCACGATATATTAAATAATAATTCTTTTTGAAATATAAAACATTTGAATATATGTATTGTGATCTTAATTTTACTTGCAAAATTTAAAAATTTCATTCACGATATATTAAATAATAATTCTTTTTGAAATATAAAACATTTGAATATATGTATTTCCTAAGGGCTTTAAGTCTTCTCATTATTTGAATATGAAATATATCTAATAAATTATTAATATATTAAACTTTTGAAATTATATGTTAAAATTTTTTTTGTATAATTATACGATTCAAAATTAATCCTGGAAGACATCAAAAATGTTCATTCAAGTTTCAACACCTGCTTCCCGCGTGGGCTAGCCTATCAACCATTTCATTTGCCTCTTTAAATACGTTTGAAAAATCGACTTCATTGATACAAATACGTCCCAAAGCCTCCATGGTCTGTTTTCAACCTTACTACACCAACCAACAGTAGTTATGGAATCACACTCACTAATAAGACTTACTTTGTTTTTCAGTCAGTCTTCATAAATAACTCAAGTTTGGTTTTAATAACTAAAAGCTCAGCAACATTCGAATCTTGAACATCCAAAGGTTCTGTAAAAGCATTAATAATTCCATCTTCATTTCTTTACCTATCATTGGTTAAATTTTCATGTACTTTGAGCTTTATTTACAATTTTTATTTTTTTACTTTAATAAAAATTTCATGAATTAATCTTTAACCTATTTATTTTTATTTTATTTTGCAAAATTTCTTTTTGGGCTTTCTTGTGAATCTTGTGTATATCCCCTTCTTAGCTGATAGTGTTTTTAGTTAAATAGGAGAAATTCGTTTAGGAAAGGCTCTTTAAAGTTCAAGGATCGAATTTTTCAACGCAGATTCGTTTCTTGACTCAAAATTTTTATAAAACTTGATTTGATTCTTTTTTATTTTGATTTGATTTTGACCTTCCTGCAATTCCCTGTGTTCTCTTTTCCAAAAAAAACATCTCAACTGCATTTTGGTTTTACTGCAAGATTTGGTCTGAATTGTGGTTGTTTCTTTTTCCAATTTTGCTTGAGTCCCAAGTTTAATTGTTTTTTTTTTAATTTAATGGAAAAAACAATAGTAATAATAAAATTTAAATAAACAAAAATGAAAGAATAAACAGAAACAAAACAAATGATAACAATGAACTTGTCGTTTAACTAAATAACAAATAACATATCATGGACTTGAAGCCCAAAAATTAAAAATAATTACAAACCATATCTTCATACCCAATTTGATCTCTTAAAGCCTAATCAAATGGGCTGACGATCCGAAATTGCAAGTGAGGTCTAAAGCAAGAATTAAGACAAATAATGTCTACAAGGTGAAAGCAGATAATTGAGTATAAATGCACAATGTTATTTCACATTTCAAGTGTCATTGAATCAGTGACCAATTTTTTATAATAAAATATAGTACGAAAACTCTCCTCCTGATTTTACGGAGTAATTTTAATTTTTATCAAATTGATTATATGTCTCTGAATCTATATTTAGGTTATATTGGTGCATAAGATAAGGATAAAATAAAATAATATAAGATTATAATAAGATAAGATTAGATAATATCATTCTATTTTATATTTGGTGTGTACACCGATTAAGAATAAGATAAGATATTTTTTGTCTTTTACTATGTTTGTTATATGTAAAATTAAAAGTAGTATAAAATTATTTTTTTTATTGTACTCTTTTCTAAAGTAACATAATTTAAATTTATAATTTTTTGTTATATGCATAAATTAAAAATTAAAAAGTTAAATATTATTTATAATATTATCATTAATAGTCAAATTTATTAGTTGATTTTTTAATAAAAAATTACTTTAAAAAATTTATATTACTCTTTCAAAAAATGAATTTTGTTAAGAAATAATTTTTTATAAAAAAATCTCTGTATTTTTTCACTTTTTTTTCTTTCCTTTTTGTTTTTATTTCATTTATATGATTTAAATTTAAAATAATTTATTTGATTGAAAATTAAATATATATTTTAAGAAAATTGAGTTTTTCTAGGAAATAAGTTTATTTTTTAATTACATTAATTTTTTCAAAAGACAATTCTTAAATATTTTTCTTTATTTTTATGGTTTCTTTATCTTCTTTCTTATTTTGTCAATTAGAAGGAAATATAGAAAACAAAAATAAAAGAAAAAATACGAGTTAAATTTAATAATTCAAATTTTATAAACTAAAAAATATATAATTTCTAATAATTTTATGGCTAATAGTTATTTTTATTTCTTTTTTTTACAAGCAAAAAGAAAAAATTAAGAAAGTAAAAATAAAAAAGAGAAGAAAAAATAAAAATTTAAACGTAAGAAATAAAACAAGTTCAAAAAATATTTTATAATAATTTTAATGTTTGAGAATTTACTTTCTAGAAAAGATTTAAAATTTTTAATTATTCCAAAAAATAATTTAAAAAATGTGTTCAAGAAAAATATTATTTTATCAAAATTATAGTTTTTCTTAAATAAAAAACAAGAAAAAAAAAAGAAAGAAAAAGAAGGACAAAATGGAAAAGAAAGAAAAAATTGGATTAATTAATTAATTAAACAAAGTTTCTTATTATTTTGTTTTTTGTGTTACACATGAGCAGTATAAATTAGTAATTATTGCTTAAACTGACATACTAAGAAGATGACTAATCATCTTTGTAATCCAATCTTTTTTTTAATGTGTACACTAAACATAAAATAAGATGATTATCATCTTATGCACCAAACATAACTGTATAGCATTGTTTAATTGGGCCCTAATCCTCAGTTTTTTTAAGAGGAAAATTTAGATAGCATCAATCTCTTCTCTGTAATGATCGTAAATTTATTTATCCTTTTGGTTCCTACAGCCATTTTATCGGAAGGTGTCAAGTTCACTCCATACTACTATAGACAACTTTTGGTCAGTCTTTTTTCGAGATTAAATCAAGAGTTTCGGTATAGAGAAATTCTATTCACACTCTAAAAATTACTAGGCAAACCCTATCTTAAAAAAAATGACTCCTCATACCCTTATTGCAAACATTACATTTTTTTTTGGAATTTTTTGTTTTCGGTGAGCCATAGCTCACCGTAGTTGTTGCTTGGGCAGCACATGAATGCTGCCAGGCATGCTACGGCAGCAAGCTGCCTAGGCCGCCAAAAAAGAAAAAAAAAAAGCTCTCAGAAGTGGATTTTTGAAAGTTTTATTATGCTCCCGGAAGTCCACTTTCGGGAGCCTTATGATGCTGATGCTCTCATAAGTGGACTTCCGGTAGCATAATAAAGCTCCCAGAAATCCACTTCCGAGAGGCTTTTTTTCTTTTGTTTTTTTGGTTGCCCAGGCAGCTTGCTGCCAACAACAGCATGTTGCGGTAGCAAGCTGCTTGGGCAGCATTTTGTCGCTACCTGGCAGCAACTCCGGTGACAAAGAAATTTCAAAAAAAAAAGTTTAAAAAATATTAAGAAGGATATTTGTGTAATTTTTTTAAAAATAAGGGGTGTCTAGTATTTTTTTGGATATGAATAGAAGGTCTCTTCGGTATAAGCTGATCCCTTGCCTTATAGCATTTGGCTCCATATTCTGGTTAAGTAAAAGATCATGGGCTTGAAAGCCCAAGTCAAGTTAAATGAAAATTCATGGGTTTGATAGCCCAAATTGAATTGGAATGAGGCCGTATGGGTGTAGCTTTGGGAGCCCAAATCCCAAATATTTTGTTTTTATTTTATTTTTATTTTTATTTCTTTTGATATTATTACTTTCATTTCTATTTATTATTATTGTTATTATTAGACTTAATAAATAAATATACCTTCCATATTTACCATAAAATAGAATTAGATTTTCAATGTTTAATTACATAAAAATTAATTCATTAAATTTTATTCTAAATAATTAAGTATATTTTTATTAAATCTCTTAATACTATTAAATTTTAATTATTGTGTAAGGATAACGACAAGTAAATAATTTAATGAAAATAAAATTAATTTTACTATTTTAATACGTTTAAATTTTTATTATTTAAAATAAAATTTAATAGATAGATATTATTATTATTATTATTATTATTATTATTATTATTAGTTGTCTTTTCAATGGGTTTCGCAGATCTTATCACTTGCTTTTATCGCTTTGTGTGTGTGTGTTTTATTGATTGTTTGCCCATGTTGACTAGTTGTACGTGTAATGCTTTTCTATGTTATTTCTTTGGTGATTTTCTGACTTACTTGTTTAATGGCTTCGTCAAGTTGACTCGGTCAAACGCTCATGGATTGTTGACATATGTGCAAGGTTCTTTTACCCATTTAGTATTTACTTGCTTTGTTGGTGAGTTTGATAAGTTGACTGGTTAAGTGCATATTGGTTCGTTGTCTTTATGGGTAACATGCTTTGGGTTTTATGATTTTTATGTTTATTTATTCTTGGATAATTTTTTTTAAAATGCTTATTAATCATCTGTCATAAAACAATAGGTATAAAATGAAATTCATAATAATTAAACTTACAAGACAGTTTTAAAATATAAAAATTTTAAAATTAACATGTAGATTTTCATTCACCTAAAGAAAATAACAAAATTTTAATTTAAGTAAGCATCCGTTGGACAATAGAATTTTAAAAGGTTGCCTTTGAATAGTACTTTTGGAAGATCTTAAGATGAGGAGATTCATTTTCAAGTCCAACCAACTTGATAGAAGATTTGAAAAGATATTTTCGATATTTAATAATCATATTCATTATTTAAAAATAAGAATTACAAAAATAAAATGAGAATTAATTAAAAATAAAAATTAAATTGATAAATTAGAATTAAATAATTAAGACCTAGGATTAAAATTAAAAAAATGGAAAAAAATAAAATTATTTAAATAAATTTGGATTATTCCAATGATAAAATTTTAAAGGGAATTACGCTTGAGTAGTTTTCTTTAAAAATTCTTAAGGTGAGAAAATATGCTTCAAGGCCTAATCAGCTTGATGGAAGGTCTAAAAAATTTTTTTCAATATCAAATAATTCATATTTATTTACAGAAACAAAACAAAATTTTTTTAAATATTAATGAGATAAAAGAAGATAAAATAATGAAAATAAAAAGTAAAGAATGAATAAGAACGATAATAAAAAGATTAAGGGTGACAAGAAATTGAGTAGTGAGTTAAGATAGGAGAATTCATAATACATTTAAAACTACCCAAGCCTCTTAAAGAAAAGCAATTGGTTATACTTGATACTTTTGAAGTGAAGAAAAACTTATAAGTTGTCCGACTAGCTTGATAGAAGAGATTTTAAGGATTTTTCTAATATTTAATCATATTAAAATTAAAACAAACAAATGCAAAGTTAAGATAACTTTAAATTATTTTATATCATTTTAGAATGAGCACTGAAGGGATGCAAATTATTCTCCACATGTAACTGTGTACTCCTGAACTTAAAACTTTAAACGTATACCAAGTTTAGGTGACCAATTACACTTAAATTAAAATGATTAATGGTAACTTTTTGATTTCGTGTGTAACACGTTAAAATTTAGATTCTACCACATTATGACATGCTAGGATAGCTACAAAGCAGATTTTGATGTTATCTTAAAGAAATTGGAGCTTGTTATGTCATAATTAAACATGATGTCGTATTCTTTAAAGGTAATCCAAGGATTGAATATTAAATTTTTTTTATCACCAAATATAAAAAAGAAACAACAAAATTTCCAGACTGATTGGTGGATTAAAAATAATGATTTAATGTAATAATTAAATTAGACTTAGAATTGAATTAGTCCTACATTTTCCACTGCCAACACAACTCTTAAAATTCTTCCATGATGTTAAAGGCAAAACAAGGATTGAATATTAAAACTTTTTTTATCACCAAATATAAAAAAGAAACCACAAAAATGCCAGAATGATTAGTGCATTAAAATTAATGATTTAATGGAATATTATATTAGACTTAGAATTGAATTAGTCGTACTTTTTCCACTGCCAACTCAACTCTTAAAACACTTCATGAATGGGTGAAAATGAAATTTATTATCACTTGTCCTTTTGGGTCAAGGTACGCGTGAGGGTGTGCATTCATCGAAAGAACAAAGTATCTGGGCAGATTCCTGTCCTACATGGGATAATACGAAAAATGCTTTTTTTCGACATGTCGAATTAAAATCATATTTTTATGTTGACATTGACTTAAAACGAAATGCAAAACATGATTTCTGTTTTTTAACATAAGAATTATTACTCGGTATATAATTAGTAGAGTTTTTAGATTTTATATATAAAATTAAAATAATAACACATCTCTCATTTTATTATTTTAATGCTATAGAAGGATTATTACTCAATACAACCCTAAATTAAGTTAAAATAATGATACATATTTTTATAGGGCGTTTGGACAATGAATTTTTAAAGTTTTGAGGAATTTCAAAATGAAAATGTTTTAAAATTCATCAATTTGAAATACTAGTATTTGTAATTGTATTGTTTGGATTAATATTTTTTTAAAAAGAAATTTTGACTTTTAGAATTTGATAAAATAAAAAAATAATTATGTAACAAAATAGTAATGTTAAATATAAGAAAAAGAAAACTATATAATAAATATGCAATATAGGTATCATTAGATATGCAAAAATGTATAGATATTATTAATAATATGAACAAAATAAAATATATGTTGTATATATATAAAAAATAATATTTCTTTTTTTAGCTTTTGTATTTAATTGTGAGTAATATGTAATATTGTAAGAGTAGTTTTAGAGTAATTTTGAAAAACCACTAATTTAGGTGGATTTCAAGAAAAATTTTGAGTATCTCAAATTTTTCTCTTGAAATTCTTTTGAAATTTCAAAAATTTTCAAAATCTTTTGGCAAACAAGAAAATTAAATTTTGGATTTTTAGATATTCTGATTGAAATGAATTCCCTTTTTGAAATCCCATCAGACACAAAGTTGAATGCTCCATTTTTCTATCTAAAATATTATATACAACAGAAATTAAAAATAAACCAATGCCTTTCTTTTACTAATGCATGCAAACAGACCTCTAAGTTACTTGAATTCTTTTAGATAATTATTTAAGTTTAATTTATTTATTTTCAAGTCAAGTTCAAACTTAAATTTGAGCTACTCGAGTAATTAATCAAGTCGGGTTTGTATATCTTAATATCCAGTTCAAACAATTCACAAGTTTAATTAAAATTTTTTATATATTTTCATTATTTGATTATTAATTTATCATTTTATTCATACAATATATTGTTGAAAAATGACAAAATCGATTAAATTCAAGTCTATCTAATTGAATTTGAGTGGCTCAAATATTCTATTGAATTAAGCTCAAACTTCAAATATTATTATCGATTAAACTGATACTTAACACTAAATCGACTCTGCTACAGCCCTACTCGTCCTTGCCGGCCATAGCGCACAAGCAATAATCTGAAAACTTTTAACACTTACATTAATATTAACAATGGGATACTTCTCTTTGATATTTCAATCTAGACTTGGGAGTCACATAAACTTTTAGGAAATGAAGTGCAAGAACAATTTTACTCAAAATCAAGCTAACTTGCCAGGTACATTAACCTCAAAACAACCCAAAAACTGAACTGGTTAAAGTTTTAAACAAGCAGGAACAAAATTTTACGCAAAATCAAGCAAATATGCTGGAATATACTTTCAGGTTTGTCAATGGTTCCTGTACCTGTTAAGAATTCACTGCACTTTCACGACCACAATGCTAAAACGCAATTGACAAACAACATTACCAAAGAGTTTGGTAGTGTTTTCTGTCTTGTAAAGCCTCACTTCATCACAAACATTCAGATCTTTAGCCCTAGAAAACTCTAGCCAACCCTTTGAAAACACTGGTTTTGCATACTTGCCGTTCTTGCGGATTAAGCAAATGAATTTCCACAACATTGTCCCATCAACAGCATCATTATCCCAAACTTCCAACTCAATTTCATTGCCTCCGGACGTCCTGGAAAGGTGGAAACAAGGAAATGCTCTGTTGGAATAGCCAAGCTATTGGATATATCAGTCTGTGCCAAACGCTTTGAGAACATTGCCATCTTCTCTTCTTTATATTTCCGATCTTTTGAGTTCTGATCACTCAATGTTCTTTGTCTTTTCGTTTCTGTGCTTAATTCTATGTGCACGGCAATATGGAAAACAGAGAGACCTTTTATAATTTGTAGAGGAGAATGGACATGACATTGTTTTAATGTTAATTAAGGACATCACTTTTGTTTGTAAATATTAAGAAAGACCATGTTGTGTAACACGATTACATTATTATTGTTGACCATGACTTGTTTCTTTCTTCCCATAAAAGAAGATTCCTTAAATATTTGATTGCGCAAACAATTTATTTCATCACATGCATTTTAATTGTGAATGCTACATATAAAACCTTGACCTAGCAAATCTTGAAGATGATTAATATAAAGAATAACAATAAGGTTAGATATGCTGTTGATCAGATCAAAAGAAGATTAAATTAGCAAATCCTTTAATTATGTTGTTTTCGTCAGCCATCCATTATACCATTTCAGCTAAAAAACCTTTTAGAGTTCACTTGGAAGGATTAAAACAAAGGGTAAGAATGCAAATTTTGTTAATATACGTTGACATCTAATTTTGTCTGAATTTATTTTTAAAAAAATTTGACTGCATTGTGTTTAATCTTGATTCATGCCCAGATTATAACTGACTCTTTCGTGTGATTGCAAGTCCATTGTTTTAGAGACATTATATCTCGACATTTGCTTTTGAATTTTTTGCATCTCTAAGGTCATGTTTGATGCATAGGATGATGGATAGGATAGGATGATAATTATCCTATCTTATGTTTGGTGCACACATTAAGGGGAGGATTGGATTGCAAGGAGGATTAGTCATCCTCCTAGTATAGGATAACTCAATCCTCTCCAAAAGGTAAAGATTATTTTTAATCCCATAGGATTAGAAATAAATACTCATATTTTATTATTTTTTCCTTAACATTTATATTTAAAAATTAACTTAAACAAAAAAATTATAAATTTAAATTATGTTACTTTAAAAAAGAGTACTTAAAAAAATTCATTTTATACTATTTTTAATTTTACACATAATAAATATTGTGAAAGACATAAAAAATTATCCTATCCTATTCTTAATCCTTATACACACCAAACATAAGATAGGATGATTTAATCTAATCTTATTCTATCCATAATCTTATATTATCTTATCCTATCCTCATCCTATGCACCAAACATGACCTAAATTGACTTAGACATATGGCCTTGGACTGACAAATTGGATTTAAGATTTGTTTTGAGTTTGTACCTAAAAGTTGAATGGTTGGCCCATCCAACTGCTTTTCTGTTTTCCTATTTTTATTTTTATTATCGTTATTGTTGAGATTTGTTATATTTTTTAGTCTTTTAGTTTGTTAAAACAATTTATATTATGGTTGTTAGGCAATTAATATGTTCAAAAAATGTTGAAAACTTGAAGTTATAGATTTGATATGAATTTATTTTATGTTTGTTTATTGTTCATTTAAAAATTTTACTTTGGTTATTGACTAAAAAATCTTAATATAAATTTTAATTTTTTAATTTTTTAAATACGAGCCAAGTCATTTTGACATGTTAGCCTTTAGGGTTGGATTTGGAGTTACTTTTTTGGGCCCCTTTTAAGAAAAGAGCTTTTCGGCCTGTCCATATTTGGCCTGGTATGTTAAGATTGGCCTAAGCTGACCCATTTTGACAATGCTAAACACGACAGTAGAAACCTTCTTTAGAAAAAGAATTTGCAAGATGGGTGATGAAACTTTGCAAAAAACCAATTGCACTTCTGTGAAGCCAATCAAAATCAACTTGGTCAATCTCAATATCAAAGTTGACTGAAGGATTCTGTGATTCATAATCTGTAGCTTCATCTTGCTTGAAGTTTTGAGAATGCAAAGTGTCCATTAAGCCAAAGGTTTGACAGGTTTCTCACTATTGTTCTAGAGCTTGAACTATCCCTCAGGAGAAAAATGCCTATAATCACAACCATATGAAGTTTTTTTTAACTATAATGAAGAACTCATCAATTTTCCTACCATTCCCCTAATTAATCGCTCGATTAGTTCCCATTCCTCTTTATATCTTACAAAAGCATATGTAACTCAGTTGTTGTAACTTCTTTTGAAGGTAATCAAAACATCTGACTTTTTTATAAGATTCAAAAGCTTCCCACAGAGCTTCTTTAGACACTCTTTTGCTTAGATTACCAATGAATGTCGTATCGAGAGATGATCTTCAATCATTCTGATGTGAAAGTGTGTTGTTCCCCTAGCTTTTCCTTGTAGTCTCTATACTATTCCCCTTAATTACTGTCAATTGAGAAGTAAACTTAATCATGGGCCAGGCCAAGTTGAGTTCAAGTTGAGCTTAAGAGAAGTAATAATGATTTATGTATATCTTTAAATTTGGCTCGGCTCGAAAATTTAGACCTAATTTTTAGCCTAGGCTTATTTTCATTTTTATACTATACACTTGAGCCCGGCTCGACCTGAATATAATTTTATTTATTTTTTTTATTTCCCTTAAAATTTAATTTAATTTGTCAAAATTTATATATCAATTTTCATAATAAATATTTATAATCATGTTTATTAGTCAATAATATTCTATATTCATATAATTATATTATACTTAGTAAATATATAAAAAAATATAATTAATATTAATATTCAGGTTAGGCTCGAGCTTTGAAAGGTCAAGCCCGAGCTAGCCCCAATTTTTAAACGGACCTAAAAATTTTGCTCAAACCCGATATTGCATCATATATTTTTATTCAAATCCAATCAAATATTAGATAAGCTTTTGGGCTCGGACGGATAACCCAACACAGGTTTATTAAGAGGGCAGGAGATGAAGGTGACAGTAATGATGATGACAATGGGAAGGAGAATAATGGATTAAATGTCAGAAAAAAGAAAAAAAAAGGAGGAAAAAGCAAATAGAAATATGTGGAATGCTAATTCCAAAGAGAAAAGGGTTAGAAATGATCAATGCTCTACATTTAAAAGTAAAGATTCAAAAAAGATTTCTGAGGAATCCGAAGGTTTGGTCAAGGTGGTGGAGGCTGGACCAATTATGGAATTGGATCCCATAAGAGAGGCTTTGAATCAATATTTTTAAAATAATTATCTTAATGTATTATTATTTTTAATACATTCTATTTATATATATTTTTTAAGAAAAACCTCGTGCGAAGCAGAGTATCACCCTAATATGGATAGGAAAAATAAAGAGGATGGTAGGCCCAATGAAAATATGAGTGGGCCTTAGTACTTCTCACATGTCAGAAACAGCGGATTTTAAAGAAAAGGAAGGACGGCAAAGTAAAACTTGTTTTAAATGAAATTGATTCCCTTTGGAAAGGGTTTGGGTTGGTGGATTATGTTCTCTAATTCAGAGAATTAAATTGTTTGCTGATGGACTAGCAAAATTGGGCATTGATAGAACAAAGGTTCTCATTGATTTTTGGGGTTATACATGTTTTAAGTATTTTGACCCTGCTTTGTCAAGGATTGTGCTGATGCACTTCAATGTTTAATTAATGAAATCAATGATTTGGCCGAGCAAAAAAAAAAGTGACCTTAGTGCCTCCATGGAGTCTCCTGGCTATCTAGGCCCACTTGTTTCCTATTTCTTTATGTGCCTGAATTAGTATCATATCTTCATCTTCATTGTACAAATCTTTCTGCAAAATCGATAAAGCAAAATCAAAATGTTCCTTTTTAAGAAAACAAACTTATAATAATCTTTTAGCTAAAGGTCAAAAAAGCCTTAGAATAATAAAAGGATTCGCGATTGTGCCTCTATCTTTTTTTTTTTGCAATCAATTAAACCATCATATTTTCAATTTTACTCTGTTGAATCCTTAATTGCAGAAACCACTAGGTCTATTATTTTTTTGGCCACATGTACTGTATAAATTTAATAGTTTTCGTATAGATTTAACAGCTTCCATCCACAAAAGACTCAATTGAGTGAAAAATGAAATTAATAGCTCAATTAATTGCGAAAAAAAGTAAGGGGCTCAAATGCAAAAACCATCCTTTTTTAGGGTCTTTTTAACCTTTTAGCCTAATCTGTTTCTCTTATTGGTTCATTGATCATATGGTAAATGGAAAAAAGAATTACTATTTGAAAAAAAAACTTTAGCATAATGTAGGTATATACTTAAACTATCTTCCAAAAACACCTATATTGATATTAGTATTATTTTAGAAGTAAAACTAAGGAATTTTCTTTTTAAACTTTTTAGATTTTACAATTTATTTTGATGATAAGATCGAACTGATTAAAATTTTAAACCAACCTAGCATTGTCAGTCACACGTGATAATGCGTTGTCACCCATATAATGACAAGTGATAAACATGGTAAGTTTTTAATATTTCATAGAATGTGTTAATACAAATATACCAGAATGAAAAATATGATGTAATAAGCTCCATTCATCTATTTACATGTGTCAGAAAAAAAGATTCTATAATTAAATTTCTCTTAATCAAACAAATAAGTGAAAATGTATAGGTGTCTATGTATGCATATAACCAAGCAAGTGCTTATATGCATGAATGTATGTATAGCTATCAAGATATAGATAATTTAGTAAGTAGTACTCAAACTAGAATATGCATGTTCCTCTGACTGCAAAGCCAACGTATTGATCCCTTAGTGTTTTAACAATTATTTTCTTCAGTTTTGCAGCAGGTATCGGTCTTCTCCAAGTAGAGTGCATCTAACAGCTAGTTTTGGCAATAAACAACGTCTCTTTTCTTCTCTAATTCAATCTCAATTGTTCCAAACTTAATTCCACCTATAAAAGAAGTCTTCCGACACATCCTGCAACAAGAGAGACATGGGATTCCATCCCTAAGAGCATTGAAACAATTCTTCAAAGAAAATCAAGAGTAGTTAAGGGTTTAGAGTTAATTTTTCCTATCCATGTACTCAAAATGTATTCATTCTTCAAGAATGTATCATTGAGCTTACTAGGCAGACACCTAACTTTAGAGAGATCATAGAGTTTGCAAAATTGAGAGAGCTTGTAAGATATCTTCTTGAGTAAATTTGTGAGATATTGTAGAAACACATGTATGTATGAGGGGTTTATAGGTTTCTATCTTTAGCTAAGAAAAGATAGGGAGTTAGAGTTTATACCTAAACCTTGAAAAGGTAGTAGAGGTTTCTATCTTGAGCTTTAAAAAAGGTTATAAAGGGATTGTAAAGATTATACTTAAGTCTTGAAAAGATAATTTTATTTTTGAGAAAATAGTGGATTGAAACTCCTTAAGTGTGGATGTCAAGGGAAATGATGTTGGCATTGGAAGACCAAACCTCTACAAATTAATGGGTTTAATTTCTCTTTCCCTACTATTTTACAATTAAATTATGCTTTAAAGTTCTTACATATTTATTAAAATGTCATGATTTTTCCACTCATGTTTATTGAAAATTTAATTTTGGTAGAGTCAATCCAAATCTAATGCACCCCCTCTTGGATTGCTTATACACACTTGAGATAACAATATTAATAATATATTTATATTTACATTGTTGAAAATCTCAAAATTAAAATTTAAAAAAATAACTTCAAAATAAAAAATAACGAATAAAATAAAACCTCAATAAATAAAAAACGAAGGAAGAGACAAAACTAGGACATTTGCTCACTTGACCCTTGATACCGAAACAACATTTAGTAGCACGGTTGAAACATTTTTACCCGAATCTTGTAGCACAGAGATCCTGTTTGAATCCAAGTGATCAGACCTAAATTTGCAAAAATAATATTGGTGAACCCTCTTTCTATAAAATTTTTAAAAAAAATATTGATCCTCCCAAGTGCTAGTTCCATACACTTGCAACTATTTAATTACTTATTAATTAGTTAACAAATTAAATATGAGTTAATATATATTTGAAGCACTATCAGTGTGTATATTTTATGCGCGGTCATTTAGCGTGACATCTCATCAGTTAGTCAATTTAATAATATTCATTTTTAAGAAATTTTAATTTAAAATCTATGAATTAAGATGTGGCATATTATGATTCATTAATAGTTTATGAAATTTATATACTAACCGTGAATATATATGCAGTATTAAATATCAATGCTCTATTATTCAGGGAGGGGAAAAATACCTAAATTTTCCACATATTTCATAAGAGCTAATTAAATAGAGAGAAAAAAAAGGTTATTAATAAAAGATAAATATTATATAAAAGTTAAACAGTGGAAAGTTTTTTATAGTAAAGTTGAGGATACATGTTGAAACATCAAAAAACACCTATATGGACATTGATATCATTTTATAAGTAAAACTATCGATTTTACCTTTTAAACTTTTTAGATTTTACAATTTATTTTGATGATAAGATTTTTTTTTGAGATAACTTAAGTTTATTGATAGAAGAGGACATTACAACTAAGCAACAAAATCAGTGGTACCTTTTTTTTGTCGAAACTTCTCGGTATCCGAAGACCACTTTGGACCTCGACTAATCTGAAATCGAGCTACTGTTGGAGCCTGAGAGAGGAGCTCTACTAACTTTGTTTTCTCTATTCACTATACTTGAACTCGAGACCTTAATTAAAAGGTTGTAAGCTCCTTTCAATCGGCCTAATAGACGTTGTTGAAATCAGTGGTACGTTGAACACCAAATTTTGCAAGAGAATTCACAAAACAAGTTGCTTCCCTATAAGTATGAATAAAAATATATCTCCTAAGCAAGAAGAAACATCTTGTTGATCAAATTGTTGAATCTCCAAGGCTTCTCTTCTTTATTTTGATGAGATCTAATTAATTAAAATTTTAGTCCAAATTAGCACTCTTAGTCACACAAGATAATACGTTGTCACGCATATAATGACAAGTGATAAACATAATAAGTTTTTAATATTTTATATAATGTGTCAATAAAGATATATCAAAATAAAAATATGATGTAATTGTTGACACCTAATTTTGTCCCATTTTTGTTATTATTATTATAGTTATTATTATTATTGTTATTATTATATTTATTTTTATTTTATTTTTTTATTTATATTATTTTTATTTTTATTTTCTTTATTTTTATCTTTTATTTTATTTTTATTATTATTATTATTTTATTTTTATTTTCTTTTATTTTCTTTTCTTGTTTTTTTTTGGTCCAATCTGTCAATCATCCAGTCCCCTCAGCCTGTGACCCATCCCATCGCCGGCTAGCTCTCCTACCTGCCGCCAACTACTTTGCCCCCATCCCAACACGGCATCATCCCCACTACAAAGCCCCTAACCCTCTCCCATCCGAAGGGAGAAGCCACTCACCATCATCATCACTGTCTACCCACCAGCATCACCACAGCCACTCATCACCATCACTCTCAAAACATCTTCCATTCACCACCATTTCACTGCCCCTATTCCAGTCTCTACGATCTACCCTCACCACCGTAACCCAGAAAACCCTAACCGCCATCCCCCACTCACCATAAACCCACCACAACCGAGACCCCCAAATCCCATCCCTCACATACACCATCACCGAGCCGTCATCCGAGACACCGTTCTCACCACCGAAATCCCTAACCCTAACCAGAAAACCTAAATCCGAGACCAAGAACCCTAGAACCGAGACCCTTAAAACCCAGAACCTAAACCCTAAACCAAAAAACCGGTCTTCAAGTACCTGCAAGAAAAACAACAACAACAATACAAAACCACAACAGCCGAGCCATCAACCACAAAAAAAAGAAAAAAAAAACAAAAAAACAAAAAAGGGAGAGGAGGCTTCGGTAAAGCCAGATCTACGGGGTTAGGGCCATTTTTTGGAAAACTAAGGTCATAAACGGAAAGAGGGTGTGGAGAGCTTCCGAAAAAGGGTTTCTTTTCTGATTTTTCGCCACCGGCGACGGCGGCCGGAGGCGATCCCAGTGGCAGCCGAAAATCGCCCCGGCGGAGAGCTTTGGGAAGCTCTGGAATTTTTTTTTAAGAAAAGGGAAGAAATGATTTAGAAAAAAAAAAGGAGTGGCCTTTTATAGGGCACCTAAACGGTGCGTTTTGAAGACAGACGACCCGCGCCTCTGCCCGACCCGGAACCCGAGATCCGCGCACTCGGCTGACGACCCGACTCCATAGCTATGGCGACCCGCGTTCTGACCCGATCCGACCCACGTTTCCGGCCCAATTTCGAAGCTGTTCGGCATTGGTTTTTTTTGGGCTGGTTTAGAAAGACTATTTGGGCTCCAAGCCCAAATCCGAATTTGGGGTAAAATTTTACTAACTTTTTATTTATTTATTTATTTATTTATTTATTTATTTATTTATATATTTATTTGTTTATTTATCCATGCCATTTATTAAAAAAATATATATGTTGTGAAAATAAAAAACTGAAAAAATAAAAATAAAAAAATAAAAATAAAAATGAAATAAAATAAATATAAGAAATATATATAAAAAAACAAATAATAAGATTTAAATTTAAATGCAATTCCGATGATGGGATGCTACGGAAGTCACAAGTAGTGATTCCTAGCTGATCCCTAAGTGAGAAGAGTCATACTAATTGTTGCCAAAAGTATTGGAATATTTAGTATGATTTTTCAATAATTTAATTTTTTGATAAACATAAAAATAAATAATTTTTTCTAAAAAGAAAATAGAAAAAGAAAATAAATAATAAAATCTAAATTAAAATGAAAGTCCGATGATGGGGTGCTACGGAAGTCACAAGTAGTGATTCCTAGCTGATCCCTAGGTGAGAAGAGTCTACTAAATATTGTCAAAAGTATTGAGGTATTTAGTATGATTTTTCAATAATTTAAATTTTTATTAAAATGAAAATAAGTTCTTTTTTGAAATAAATAATGAAGTTTAAATTTAATTAAACAAATTGTCCGATGATGGGATGCTACGGAAGTCACAAGTAGTGATTCCTTAACTGATCCCTAGGTGAGAAGAGTCGTACTAAATGTTGCCAAAAGTATTGGAATATTTAGTATGATTTTTCAATAATTTAAATTTTTATTAAAATAGAAAATGAATAAGTTTTTTTAAAAAAAAGGAAATATAAATAAATAAAAAATAAATAATGAAATTCAAAATAAAAAATTCATTTGCATCATATATTATTTGTTTGCATCATATGCATTCATTTAATTTCGAAATGGGTGTGAGCCCTTCCGAGGATGAGATTCTATAGAAGTCACAAGTAGTGATTCTTAAGAAATCTCTAGGTGAGAAAAATTATTTCGAATGCTGCCAAAAGTATTGGAGTATTCGATTTAATTATTCAATACAAAAGGGTTCACATTCTCTTTCGATAAACAAAATCTAACCTTTTTTAAAAAAATAAAAAAAATAATTTTGATAAATAATAAAATGCTTCAAAAATGGAATAAAAAAGAATTAATTTTAAATATTAAATTAAGACCATTTTATTGAAACCAAAGGATAACACATAATTATTATGGTACCGTTTTTTAACGGGCGTCGTGGGGGTGCTAATCCTTCCTCATGCGTAACCGTACACCCGAACCCAAATTTTGTTTTCGCAGACCAAAAATTTGTTTTTTTGATAAAACTTAATAAATTTTGAGATTTTGTTAAGAAGATAAATATTTTAGGTGACCAATTACACCTAGTCAAAAAAGATTGGTGGTGACTCCCTTTTTATTTTTAAACGTTTTTCAAAATCGTCGAGCGCGAAACCGTTACGACAGTAATAATCTCCATTAATCTATTTATGCGTGTCAGAAAAAAGATTCTATAATTAAATTTCATAAAGCCCATCAAAAAAGATATATAAAAATAAAAATATGATGTAATAATTTTCACCCATATATTTACAAGTGTCAAAAAAAATTTATAATTAAATTTATCATAATCAAATAAATAAGTCAAAATGAATATAACTGCTCATGTAATTCAATCGTAACATAACATCTCATTAGAAAATTAATTAATTTAAAGATATTCATTTTTAAGAAAATTTTTAATTTAAAATTATGAATTAAGAGGTGACATATTATAATTCATTAATAGTATATGAGATTTATATACTACTATTGGATATAAATCCATTAAATATCAATGCTCTACTACCGGGGAGGGGAAAAAACCTAAATTTTCCACATTTTTCATAGGAGCTAATTAAAAATAGATAGAAATAAAAGGTTTAATAAAGGATAAACATTATATAGAAATTAAACAGTCGAAAGTTAAGGATACATGTCTGAAACACTACAAATTAAACCACTACGACATAACTGAATTAAACCACACAAATAACCTTAAACAAGCAAAGTTCTATAAACCCCATGGCCGGTACTAATCATGAGAAAATGACTTAAACCTTGTCTTTAATTACACCTGCATTTTCTGCAGCTGATCATATAATTAGAGGTTTCCTTGAGAGATCATCTCCAGCAAATCCCGCTCCTTATTCACAGAATCCATTTCCAGGGGAATCTTGAAATCCATGGCATTGCTCTCTTCAACAACAGAACCACAGGGATTACCTTCTTCCAGCATCGATCCGAAGCTGGCAGTGCAACTTTGATGATCACCAAAGACCTTTGTTCCGAAAGAGAAATTATTCATGGGCTGATATTGGTGATTATCACTTGCTTGATCATTACAAACTACAAACTGCCAATCAGTTGGAATGAAATTTGAGGTTTTAAGTTGACCTAGCTTTGCGTTTGTCACCATTTCAGGATTGGTTTCCAACACCATCTTCTCTTTGTCTTTTCGGGTTGAGATTAGACTCACTGACTTGATGTAGTTTTGCAAAAGAGAGCCTTGGGCGTTGGAGTCTTTGCTTTTGCGCCTCGAGTATTGCTTTCGCTTGGTCGCATTCCAATGGTTCTTTATGGTGTTCTCGGTGCGACCAGGGAGTCTCTTGGCTATCTCAGACCACTTGTTTCCTATTTCTTTGTGTGCTTGAATTAGTATCATATCTTCATCTTCACTCCATGAATCCTTCTGCTAAAACAAGAAGGCAAATCCAACATTTTTTTAAGAAAATAAATTTATAATAATCTTTTGTTCATATTGGTTCATCAATCATGTGGTAAATGAAAAAAAGGACTACTATCCAAAAAAATTTTAGGTAAAATCTCCCAAAAACACTATGGATTTTTTTTATTAAACTTTTTAGATTTTACAATTTATTTTGATGATAAGTTCTAATTAATTAAAAATTTTTCCAACCTAGCATTGCCAGTCACACATGATAATGCGTTGTCACGCATATAATGACAAATGATAAACATGGTAGGATTTTAATTTTTCTTAGAACGCGTCAATAAAGATATACCAGAATAAAAAGATGATGTAATAATCTCCATTCATCTATTTACGCGTGTCAAGAAAAGAAATTCTATAATTAAAATTTTCCTAACCAAACAAATTAGTGAAAATAATATCTATGTATGCATGTAATGTATGAATGCATGAATTAAGTATAATGACCAACAAACTGTACATGCATATATATTCATCATATGTATACATAGTCTTTGTCTGAGACATGAACATGTATACACACATATAGTATATACATACATGATCATGCATGTATGTATGTGTGTATATGTATGATTAATTCTCATTTTCGGGGGGGGGGGGGGGGGGGGGGGGTGTAAAAGAAGAAAAAGAAAGGGAAAAATAAGTTTAGAAAAAAAATAAACCTTAATGTTAGGCCTTAGATGGTTATGCCATCTCTCTCTACACTGCTTTCCCACTCTCCCGTCAAGCATATTTGCAATTTGAGACCATCTCTTTGTTCCATACCTTGTTACCAACTGCAAGAGCAATCTACAAAAGCAGATGATAATTTACATAATCAGATTTACTTAAAAAAAAAAACCCAAAACCCTAATCAAGCAAAACAACTGAAAAGAATATATATGAAATTAAATGAACAAAAAATTTAATTGTTGTTATACCTGTCCTCTTGAGGACTCCATTGGCCTTTGATTATATTGATTTTCTTAGGAGCTTTGCCACCTGATCTTCTGGTTTGGAAGAAGCTTTTTTTCTTCTTCTTCTCAACTTTGTCTTGAACCCCATTATTTTGATCTGCTGTGACACACGATGCTTCATCAGCCAACTTAGCAGTCACCGGTGGCTGTTGATCTTGAAAATCGAGAGGCTGATTATGATTACTCTGATCGGTTTCAGGCAAGGGTTGAGCTGGAGCTTCGTTCTGAGAAAAATCCCAGCAGGCTTCAGCCTGAAAACCCTCGAAAAGGTCATTGTTTGCAGTATTATCATCTGGTGCAAAAGGCAAGGAAGGGATATAAGCATTGAGATCATTCGAAAACCCATCGGTGTAAGGCTCGAAAAGGTCGGTGCATGTCGAGGAAACCCCGAAAAACGGATTCTTTGAGGCCTCATCAATGGAAAATTGATGAGAAAGGTGAGGATTCGAGAGAGAAGCATTGTTAACATCGGGAGTTGAGTGATGGTCATGGTCAGGAAGGATAAAGTTGTGAAGCAAACTTTTGGAAGAAAAGGAAGAAGAAGAAGAGGAACCATCAGCCAGGGGAAAAAAGCCATTTCCAAAGTCAGGTTTGAAGGAAGATGAATTATCATCAGAGAAAAGGCTTGAAAAGAAAGGGAAATCCTCTCTAAAGCTCGCGTCAAACTCCATGCAGTAGAAAGAAAGAGAAAAGAGAAAGCTCAAGAAAAGGAGAGGTGGTTTAATGTTTTTTGCAAAAAGGGTTATAATTTATATATGGTTTTTAATAGGTTAAATTAAATTTCTATGGGCTTTTTTCTATACAATTAGAAGAAAAACAAATTATATAAAAAAAGGGATTATATATATATGTGGGTGGGTGTGTGGGTGTGTGGGTGTGTATATATATATATATAGTTGGCAATGTTTTAGGCCATTGATGAAATGAGAAGCCAAGGGTTAATATTGAAAGTTGATTGTGACTGTTAAGCTTCCAAGTTAAGTGTTGCAAAGGGCAAAAAGACCCAAATTATACTAATCATTAGTTCGTTATAAAGATTTGTATTTCATGGAAATTTCTTGGACAAATTGAAAACAAGACGTGGAAAACATGGGGAGGCTCTTCCATTCTTTTCAAGCAAAAAAATTTCCCTCAAACCCTTTTTCTTTCTTTTGTTAATCTTCAATTTTCTTGTTAAATTGAAAGCGAAGAAAAAATTTCGTCAATAAAAGCTTTATTTCTTGTAATTGTAATGTTATTACAAGTTTTTTTTGGGGTCAATGAAATGAATAGAGTTTGGCTATATATTTTAAGGGTTTGATTATTTTGCATTTATTTTTATTTTGATTGTCTTTAACGCCCTCTTTCAATGCTCTGTTGGTAATTCTAAATTTCTAATTGTTGAGAGAACAAATTTTGGGACCTCTCATTTATGAATTCAAGCTTAAAATGCTATGTTAAAATAAAAAAAAAGTTAAAAAAAAAGTACAGATGAAGAAATATGCCAACTTTAGTCTAATCCACCATTAACAATAACTTCATGCTTTTAATATATTTGGGACATCAAACGAAAATATTGCATTATTTGTTGCTATATATTATTCTTGAATTCCCTTCATTTGAACAAATTAAATTTATGAACTTTCAAACTCAAAAAACTATATATTATCTAAATGTTTCTATTATTTTTCACAAATATTTTGCTGAATTGCATTTATGCATATAATTTTGCATGAATTTTACACTGATTTTACCGGTGAACAATTTTTCCAATATAAAATCTTAAATTTTGTCTTAAAATTTCATCATTTTCATATTTTATAGTGGGAGTAGGTGAAAAAAAACTTGGGTTTTTTTTTTGGTCTTAAGGGGTAGTGAAGTAATTTGAAATTAAGGTATTTTGAAACCATAAATTTTGTCCTTTATAAGGGAATAGTTAAAGAGTTAAGTGGGGAGGTGAAATTTGCAATGTGTCGAGGATTAACACTAGAGCATTTGTCTTTGTAACTGAACATTTAATGATTTTCCATTCTGAGTCTAATTAATGACCCCCATTAATTTCCTATTTAATTTGTGCCAAAATTTTGTTGAATACCAAAAAAAAATTATAGATTTTTTTCTTCCACTCCAAGACTTGGGTCAATCAAATGTGAGAATAAGCAAACATTGTTTATTTAAGTTAATTTCCGAATGTTTATGGGTTGGATCGAATTAGTGTTATAAATCTTCTAATTGTTCAAGATCCGATTCAATCCGTTGATTTGAATAAAATTGAAAATTTTAAAAATATATATTAAAATATTTAAAAGAATACTGATATTTTAACAAAATTTTAAATTCAATACTTTAATGTCTTGAGTCATATTTGAATTCAAAAATTTCTATCCAAAACTCCAAGAGTGTGTTTGGATGAGGGATTTCAAGGACGAGATTCATTTCAATCAGGATATTTAAAAATCCAAAATCTAAATTTTTTGTTTGGCAAAAAATTTTGAAGAATTTCAAATTTTAGGAGGGATTTCAAAAGGGAATTTCTTAAAAATCCACCTAAAAATGTAGTTTTTTAAAATTTCTCCCACCCTTTCATGCTTTATTAAACATTGCCCACTATTAAATATAAATTTAAAAACAGAAACATGTTATTTTATTTAAATATAATATATATTTTTATTTTTTTATATTATTAACAATATCTATACAATTTTACAAATCTAATGATACCCATATTGCATATTTTATTTAATATTTTTCTTTTTCTAATATATTATATTATTATTTTTCTTTTATAATTATTTTTTATTTAATCAAATTCTAGTGTCCAAAAATTCTTTCTAAAAATTATTTATCCAAACAAGTCAATTATAAATGCTAATATTTTAAAATGATAAATTTTGAAATGCTTTCATTTTAAAATACTTCAAAATTTTAAAATTTTCTATCCAAATGCAATTGACCAAACCTAACCTATGAACATATATCTTACTCAAGTACAAAATTTTTTTTGGGTACATTACTTAAGTACAAATTTTGATTGAATTTACTATAATTTTAAGAACAATAAAGACTAGCTTTTAATGTGTTATTTTATAAATACATCCACTAAATTCTTTTTTGAAAGTCGAAATTTTTGAGTAATTTAATATATCTTTATCTCCATGATAATTTCGGCATTAATCTAATAATAATTCTTATATATCTGGCAACTCCCTGGAAAATGCTGCTTAATTAGTGCAAGTATGGTGTAGGATTATTACATTAGAGAATTAAATATATATATTGTTGAAAAACTAAGTAGAGGTTGGGTTTTGTTTGGAGAATGAACAAATGTCACGTGTACAGTGTTGAAGTCAGAAAATTTATTTAGTAGAAACTTTATTCAAATATATTAAATGATAAAAAAATTTAACAACAACAATGATATTGATATTGAATTATTATTATTATTATTATTATTATTATTATTATTATTATTATTATTATTATTATTATTATATTATTATTGTATTTAGTTAAAATTGTTAAAAAAAATTAATTGTTTTTAGCATGATTTTATACTCTGAAAACAATGCATAATAATTTCATTAAATGTTTGAAACACATTTTTGTAAGGTGCACAATTAATTTACAATCAATCAATAGTTTTTTATTCAATTACACAAACCACAAAGTATTTATAGTTGAAAATACATTATCTATAATGTCAACGGATAGAATCAAAGGTAATGTCAACAACAAATAAACTAATAAATATGTTCATTTACTTTATCTTTTCCTATCTCAATCATTTTTATAATTACTAAAAAATTTCTACTACTCACAACTATAAAATTTCTCCTCAGAACCTAATTACTAAAACAACTTAAAAAACCAAACAAAAGTAAAAATAGTCCTCACAACCATCAACCCGATAAATTTCCCATCTTCTCCTCCTCATTTTTCCCCTTTCTCCTTACGATTCTAAACTAAAACAACCAACTCTTACCTCAAATTCTTATACAACCTCTTCAATGTCTTCAAAAAATTGAAGTAAGTTCTTTAGATTGTGTTAAATTGTTACTTTAATTTGTAAATTTGATGAAATGTAAATTTTTACTTTAATTTGATTCAACCTCCAGCACCTCTAATCTCACCATGACACAGCCACCTGCCACTATTTCCCGAAACCCATGACAAAACCATCCCAAAAAAAGCCCAATGAAAGGACGGTGCCAAATTCTGGACAACCATGAAAAAACCGACCAATCTCTCATAGAGAAGGGAGAGTGGCAAGAGATAGGGAAAGAAAGGGAATGGAGGATATCAAGAAAAAAAAATTTAAGATTTATGAAAGATAATTAACTCATTCTAAGGTATTTTGGGTTTTAAGTAAAATTAAAAAGATGGCGTGTGAGGAACAATTTGTTGACTGCAAATAGAATTTCTCCCCATAGAAAGGCAAGGAAAAGGCGATCCGGTAAAGGATAAGGCAGAGAACTGGGAAATTGGGAATCAACAATTTGCTCCCATTTTACACTAGAAGCTGAAATGAAACCAAACCAAACGATAAACAAAACTTGACTTGGATTAATTCCTGGCTAACACAAATTATGAAGCAGCCATTTGAATCGAATTGTAGCTTTAAACTATAGATCCGCAGCGCCATAGCTATAAACTATCCTTAGCACATTTCATTGGATTACACAAACAATACATCAAAAGATTTTCTCAAGGGTTTTCCTTGCAAAGCATTACATTTCATCCAAACTGCGCTGGAAACACTTCCAAAATTTCCTGGTTGAGTCATCTAAACCCTAGAAAGTAAACAAAATGAACAAAAAATTCCTTGTAAATGTCAATTTCTGATACCTCTATGCCTTGCCGCTGCACATTGCCCTTACTTGGAGCTACATACTATATATAACTTCAGACAAAGCCAAGAAAGAAGAGAGCACCAAAAGGCTTCATGACACCACCAAGTACCCTCTGATTCTGACTTCAAGGAGATCAATGATGATCAGAACGAAGTTCGTTCTCATCATTTTCAAACTCCTAGTGAGGATCACCATATTTTCCTCCAAAATTGTCCCTTCCACTACCACCACCACCACCACCACCACAACGTGACTTTGATCTCTACTAAGGGCTCTATGGGGACAACCGATCACGTTTCATCATTGCCTCGTGAAAGCTGCGTGCTGGAAAACGTTCCAATCCAGCAGCACTACCATGCCTGTCAGGGCTACGACTTCGACTTCGGCTGCGGTCGCGACCACTATCATAACTATCATGGTAACCACGATCATACCTGTTCATATATATAACAAGGAGTTAATAAACATGGTTAACTTAAACAAGTTCCATTCCAAGATTACAATAATTCTAAATTCACTAATCAAGGATGGTGTGGAAAATCATATATCCAGATACTGCTATAAAGCACAATCAATAACTGAATTAAATCCAGCAGCAAGTCCAGAACATTATAATTATTAAAATTTGGAAAAAAAAAATTATAACACCAACTTACCTGTCACGAGACTCATGATCATATCCCCGTCCACCACTTCTCTCATGCCAGCCAGATGAGGATGTAGAAATTCCCCGACCACCCCTTCCACCATCCCTACCACCATACCCTGAATCAGTCCGTCCACCGCGTGCTTCGTCACGGCCACCAGAACTGGGAGCCCAACGTCTAGGCCTTCCCATCCCACCACCACGGGAAGCCAAATCACGAAGTTCTGCAGGCACCCGCTGGTTTGCTCCTTCTAGAACTTTAATGAGATCCGAAGCGTGCTTCAAATCCTGATCACCAAAGAATGTATAAGCCAACCCTGTTGCACCTGCCCTTCCAGTCCTTCCAATCCTATGAACATAATCCTCAACTCCAGTAGGGAAGTCATAGTTGATTACCACCCTGTGAAAAATATTAATTAATGCAACCATTTTCATGAAATAATTACACAAAAGGTGTTATAAAATCACCAAGAAAACATTAAACAGGAGTGTCAAGCATAAGTGGCTCCTTTAATCTATGGAAGTATAAGGCAATAGAACCATGTATCAGAAATCCTGACCCTTACCGTATGTCTTTAATGTCCAATCCCCGAGCAGCAACATCAGTAGCAACAAGCACAGGTGACCTCCCAGTGCGAAACTGACTTAGCACAAAGTCCCTATCAGCCTGAGATTTGTCTCCATGGATGGCGGCAGCTCCAAACTGTCGAGTGAGGTTGCGAGCAAGTTGATCACACATCTTCTTGGTTGAACAAAAAATAATAATCTTGGATCCTGGTTCTTGGGAGCGCAATATCTGCTCCAATCTTCTGTGTTTTTCAATTGGTGCTAATACTTCAACATACTGCAGGATGCCAGAATGTTAAGTTTCTCAGTAATCATAACATAAATGTAACCATTCATGATAATAACTATTAAATAGCTGCTGTGGTGGAAATCAAACCTGTGTAATCGACTTGTTTGCCACAAGTTCATCAATATTGCCAATGTTGACCTGAACAGGATTTACCAGTAGATCTGAAGCAATTTTCCGGACTTCCCTTGGCCATGTTGCTGTGTACATGAGAGTCTGCCTGCGAGTAGGCACTTCTTTCACAATCTTCCGTATCTGAGGTTCAAAACCCATGTCTAACATGCGATCAGCCTCATCTAACACAAGGTAAGAAACTTGATGAAGACTGATTTTCCCCATCTCTAAAATATCATTTAACCGGCCAGGAGTGGCAACCACAATATCTACTCCTCTCTCAATCTCTCTCAATTGAGGACCCTTTGGTGCTCCTCCATACAAACACTGCACAGAAACATATAACAACTCACATCAGTAAAAGCCACAATTCCACCTTCACCTTGAAGGACTTCTTTATTACAAAATGATTGGAGGATCATCCCAAGGAAAAAATATAACAATTATTTGAAGATGAAGAGAAAAAGTTGACAAAAAAAGTTAACAAATTGAAGTCCCATTTGAAATAAAGCATACCGTGCAACTAATTCTTGACGACTTCCCAAACTTGAGAGCTTCAACTTGTATCTGAGTAGCCAACTCCCTCGTTGGTGACAACACTAACACAGTTGGACCCATTTGAGGATCACTATTGCATCTCTTGAGATGAATAAATCCAGGAATTAGGTAACCCAATGTTTTCCCAGAACCTGTTTTAGCAATGGCCACTATGTCTCTACTTTGCAATGCAACTGGCCATGACTGAGCCTGAATTGGAGTCGGAGCAGAAAACCCAGCATTGTGTACCTGACAAAAGCAGAAAAAAAAATCCAGCAACCTCCGTGAGCAGAAGTACTGCCCTCAAGATTTATGATTGGTTTTCTTTTAGGAGTAATAGAGGAGTGGCTTATGCCAGAAGAAGCATCATCCCCCATATGCATGCGGCCAATGCTTGCTGAAGCAAGCGGGAACAGGAGGAGGCTTCTTCTTCCATTAGGACCAAGTGGGCAAACTGAAACATCACCAACGGCAGTCCCGGCCATGAACTTGGGTCATTCAGAAAGCCATTCCCAAAAATTGGTCCACCATATAAGGGAGCCCCAAATTATTAGCAAGGCCCCCCACGGAGGGCACCACAGCGTACGACATTAGCTCCTCCGAGGAGCAAATATCGCACCTGCGACAAAAAGTAAAGATGGCAAAAGAATTAACATGAGTCTGATGCTTAACATTGGGAACTTCAGTAATCACAGAACTTTGCACAAGAAACATTCAACTTGCATAGTTCAACTAACTTACAAGATAAGTGCACCAATGTTGCAAAAAGACCAACAGGATAAAGGAGAGGCAGAATAGAATACCTCTCTAAGTATCTCAGAAGGGAAGCCAGTAGCTTCAAATGATGTAAATGGCGGGGGCACTCCATCTCCCTGTCAAAGTTTCAGAGAAGAATAATTTGAGTCAAGAGGAACAGTGATACCCCAAAGCACAATGAGATTTTACGAGCCCAAAGTATCAGAATAAACATTAGAAAACTGAGAACTACTGTAATTATCACCTAGATACTCACAGTTACTGTAATCTCATGCTGACGGCAATAAGCATCACCAGACAAATTACTTCCTCCAGCTGCAGATCCATGTCCCCTAGTAGAAGATCCTCCAATCAAAGAGCTGGAAATCCCATTAGGGGTATTATGGGAATGAATCGGTCCACCTCTTGCATTCTGTTGCAAATTAAGAACATTATATTCATCCAATGCAGAAGTACAAACTTATACTTCTATTCATAAATTCCCACTTCAGATGCCTGAACTTTTGTAATTTTGAAAAAGTCAAGCTTTAAGAATTTTAATAGTCTACTATAAAAAATTACAAGTAGCTTGGTTGAGAACATGAATCCAATTCTGTAAATCAAATGTGAGAAAAACCGTACAGTTTACCACAATAAAGAAATAGAACATACTTCAGTACTCAACAAGTTAAAACAAATGCACTAGATTTCAGTTTCTCGTAGACTGACAAGAAAAACTGGATCAATCAAGAAAAGAAAAAATGGATCAATCAAGAGACGGTTTAGAGGACAGAACTAGAACAAATACCTGATCATTCCTTGATACTGGCTCATGTTTTGATACAGCATTGGTACCTCTTCCATACCGATCATTCTCCTTGTCAGGACTATACCCTCCACGTCCTTCAGAAGATTGCTGAATTGGAACTGAAGAACTTATTGGCACAGAAGAAGATTTTGGAACAGAATCTACTCGTGTAGGCCTCTCATATTGGGTGACATTGGTCTCCGGATTCCAAAAGTAGAGATAACCAGTTTGACCATCAACTAGGCCTTTCCATGGTTTGGGAAGAGTGGGGTCTGGTGGAGCAAGTCGCGGTCCAGCAGAAGAGGCAGTAGCAGTGGCAGCCATAGCAAGAAAATCCACCAACAAAAAACTGCAAGCGCCAAAAATTCCAAAACACACAAACGAGAAAAATAATAAATGGAACCATAATTAACAACAAATCAGAAGGTAACTTGGAAAACAGAAAAACCATAAGTTTACTTTTTTATAAAATTGATGTTGCATTTAAGTCATTTGGTCATTTTTATCAATCATTTTTTTCCTTTTCACCACTTTAAGCAACTTTTTAGAAAGCAAAAGGCAAATATCAAAAAATAGTGAGCAAACAGAGCAACAAGAAAAACCTTTAAAGAAAACCTAATTGCCTTTACACTGCCTTTTCTACTAACCAAAACACATCTACGAAATTTAAAGCAAAAGCTTAAAATTAATACCCAGAACCATAAAACTGCGCTCAACCAATCTTAAAACTTAAAAAAATAATAAAACTCCAACCATCCACATTCAATCAGATCCCAGATTCAGACCAACGTGAAAAAACCCAATTTTCCTCATCATATTTTATCAATAACCAATCAAAACCCTAATGACTGACCCAACGTGCAAATTATCAAAAGAAAATCGCAAAAAAGCAATTAAGAATTTAAAACCCTAAAAATCCACCTGTTCAGTCAATTATTTGAGGGGGATCGAGATTGGAATCTAAAAATACAAAAACAAAAGTTTGGGTCTGAGAAACTCAGAGAGAATTTATGGAAACCGAAGTACCTGACGATGTCGTGTCAAGGAAGAAGAAGCGAGAATCGCTCGTTTGTTCGAGTAATTTTGAGTAGAAATAAAATTTCAACTTTTCGCTATATTTTTGGTTTTTTTTTCCCTCTCTATTTTCTCTCTCTTTGCTGTATAAAGAGATGAGAAAATGGTGCAGAGAAAAAGTGGGAAACGGAGATAGAGGAAAGAATATTTATAGGCTAATTAGCACCTATTACAGTTTTTGTTTTTACCGTGGTTAGGTGCAAATTGACCGTGGTTAAAATCGAAGGTATATCAGGACAGTACATGCATTTGGACACCAGGCCTATTAAAAAAAAGAGTGGACAATATATCTGAGTAAGTTAAAATCAATTAAACTTTTTGCTTTTCGTTTTCTATTATAATTTTTGCTTTTTTATTATTTTTTACAAATTAAAAAAACAATAAAAATGAACAAATTGAATTATATCCCAATAAATAAAATTTTGTTACATCAATGTGAAAATTAAAACTAAAAGAAATTAGATCCATTATTTTTATGTTTATATTTGATACACTGAATGCCAATTATTTACAAATTATTATTTTATAAACGAATAAAATTAAAAGATACACAAATCCACAAAAGTAAATTAAAAATTTTATCAATATTTATTTTTAAAAAATTGTTTTTTCTACTTTGTTCTTTAATAATTAATATTTATTTTTTAATTTCGTTCCTTAATAAAATAACATATTGTTATTGAGTGAGATGTATAGATTTTTTTTTCTTACATGATTGATATGTATGGTTAATATGCTGTACTGGCATCAAATATAAATCTTAATTGTTAAGATAATAAAATGATATATTTGAATTTTATCCCAATAAATAAGTTTACTGTGGCGGGGGATCAGACCTATTCAATCCATCTGCTTTTGTTTGGGAAGATTTTAGTTAACAGCAAAGCAAGAGCCCAGGAAAGCCACAAGGCTCAGCTTTCAGCACATAAAACCAGAGAAAACCATATTTCCTTACTACCCTTCTTTCTCATCATCCAAACACTGTAACATTTCACAAAATCTTCAAATTTACACCACAAGAAACACCAATTCACATAAAACAAGCAGTATGATCTTTTAATGCAATGGAAAATGCCTTCTCAACTAATATAGCCTTCTGGGTGGCACAACAGGCAAATGGCTTATGCTTCACTGTGAAAACCGTATCCAACAACTTTTCGATCATTTTAAACAGTTAATTTCCATTAGAATTTGATGTTAACATGAGTTGGAAAAAATGTCAGCCATTATTCTAATGGTATGTTCAGACAATAGCGAGGATGCAAGAAAAGAAAATTTTGGATCAATTATCCAATATAAGCAAGCTTCTTTACAAGAAATCATTCATTCTTTGCCGTTATACATTGATTTAACCAAGTGTAAAATACGATGATAATCGTAGAAGAGGGAAGATTCCTTACCCTCAAGTCCATCTCGATGATATCTGTTGCTACCAGTAAGGTTGTTACATGGACTCCCACCGATAACAAGGTCGAACCCACCAAAGGCAGTCATCAATTGCTCCAGCCGATCGCCATTTAGTTCTTGCACATCTGGTATGTCAATCAAAGTCCCTCTCTGATTGGTTTGCTCCCACCAACTCCTAACGATATTTCTGTTCCCTTCCGATATCTCCACTGATACAACATTCTTCAAAGGGATACCAAGCCGGTGGAGGGCAACCTCTGCACCACCAATCCCAGAGAAAAGAGACAGGAGATTGATACCACCGGGGAACATGTCTTTTAAAACGGATAGATGATAAGCCACTGTGTCAACCTGAAATAAGTTTTTCTATAAGCATAGCACCACAAGCAAGGACTTCATGTACAAGGGAAAAACAAATGAAAGAATTAATTCAAATTCTGAGTAATCACTTGAAACAGTTTGAATACTTTGCATTCTAAAATTATTTCTAACATTGATGACATTCATGCTTTGCAATCAGTATTACATAAAGATTTGTGAAAGAAAGTTAAATTGCAGAGAAAGAATCATGCACCTGAAATGAGTTACCAAGTGATTTATATCTATCGGTCCGACTAATTCCTCCTCCCCTTGTGTGGTTTCTGGGGAAACCCAAAAGCATTTCCACTTCATCAGCTTCAAGTGGAGCAACTTTATTCCGTCCAACCCAGACCAGATTCCACTTTTTGCATTGTTCAAGAACATACTTCTGGACACTCAAAGGTGGCTCGTCATCATAATCTTCAAGAGCTTTGCGGATCCTATCCGTCAATCTTGCACTCGCTATGCATGTTTGTATGCAGTTCAACTTTGTTCTTGTGTCCCAGGAAGGCCACCATTTCCTCGTTAATGGAAAAGCTTCATGTATGGTGTGTGGTGGAAATGGAAGAAGGGGAAATCTGTTCTCGATTGGCAGATTATGAACATAACCTCTTTTCCTTGCAGTAGCACAATAATATTTTGAATCGACAAACTCTGGCTCCACGTCATATAAGAACCGTGATATGGTGGTCCAAACCCCTTTGGGGGCAAGTGCCACATTCTCATAGTAGAAATAAGGAGGCCCAATAGCATCGTCTGGAAGTTTTCTGTAAGTTATCCTAGCTGATTCACTAGGGACCCCAAAACCAATCATTGGATTTGGAAGATGAATGACATCGTCCAATTCATTAAGCAGCCTCTTTTCAAGCTTCATCTTCCTCTTCCTTTTCCACAAGTCATAGTCCAAGTTTCGTCTCTTCTTGTGATTAGAGTCATAGCTTAATGCTTTCTGGTAAAATTGGATGGAAAACCATCAGTGTAATTTTACTGGAAATAGTGTGAGGAAAACTACAGCAAATTAACATATACTATTAATTAAAAAGTAAATAAGGAAAAACAAACTACAGAAGATTTAGAAAGAGTATTACAAGTTTGAAATCTTACAAAGGGGAAAGAAACTACCTTATCTTCAAGGGGAAAAAGTGCATCAGCAGCTTTAGCCATTTGAGCAGCACATATAAAGTCTGTTAACTCTTCAATTGTGGAGTCTGGACCTATAATATTTAAAGAGTTAATGTTAAGATATGATCTGAGTGTTACAACTTAAAAAAGGCCAGGGGTAACATCTCAATAGTATCACAAAACCCTTCTCCTACAAAGATTGAAGCCTAAGGGTGCTACCTAAAAAGTTTATGGTTGAATACTTTGGAATCTCTACAAACCATTGAAGCAAATTTATTACTGTGTCTATAAAGCCCAAACCATCTATAGGTTATTGGGAGTTGCAATCTGGATAATTTATAAACAAAGAATGATAACGATAAGACTTGGTTTTTTTATTCTATTGTGAGTAGAACAGAAACGATAACTTATTTATTCCTTTTATTTTCAATCAAAGATGACAAAAGTGAAAGTTCACCATCCTCAATGCATGCAGGTGAATATGTGGGATTTCTTGTGATCCCTTTTTCCTTTCCGGCTGAAAGTTTGATACCCGACCCCCTATCAGTGAGAATGAGCAAAGAAATATTGCAAATATTAAAAATAAATAAATAACACGCACCACATCTCTCCATGGCTATTGAAGCCTCCGCCTCTGAGTACCCCATTTTTGTCAAGTATAACAATTTTCTCTGAGCAGAATCTGGATTCATGATTTCCTGGAACATAGAAATACAAAAAGCAAAAAATATACATAAATCATCTGTGCAAGTATAATGCGATTAAATATTCTGTTATCGTGTGATATAGCTAATTAAGTAGCTAAATTATAGCATCAATATAAATGCATATCCAACTACTAAAGGCTAAAATAAATTATCAAAGCGGCTAGAAAAATGAAAAACTTAACAGCTCTTTAAGATTAAAATTTTCTAATTGGTATACTATTCACAGAAGATAATTTTTAAAAATGTCTGCAAATTGACAAATGAAGAATAGTACCTCACTCTCAGAAGAACTATCAATATCTGAGAAATCGTCCAGAAAAGCCCCTTCGTAATCTGATGAGCAGTTACCAGAATCAGCATTTTGCTGCATGGGAGCAGATTTTTCAAGAACCTGCAAATTTTGAACAGGTCATTCATAATACCACAGAGCGTTAACAACTCCTTTGCAAGATATTCCAACAACTTTCAAAGACTTCTATTTGGGGAAGATTGGCTTATGTCTCCTGAACCACTGAATATATAGTTTTCCTACTGCATCAAAATCAAGATTACTACTCATGCAAACCGGTTTTTCTCCTTTACAAAAGTGCACTTCACAAAATGTTGGCTAAACCAAGGGACTAGAAACAAGGTTCAGGTGTATAACTTACTGAATACGTCAATAGAGTCTCCAATATGGAATCGGTATTTCCCTCTCCTGAAAATATAGAGAACAGGATCACAGATAAAGCTATTGAGGTGAAAACTGATGTCTAATAAAATGAGAAAGGATCATTACCATTTTCCTGTACTGCTTTGACAACCATTTCTTCAGAGAAACCCATCCCTACAAAATGATCAATCAACTGGGCATTGGAAGAATCAGCCAATGAGCTTGCCTTCAAACAAAAAGGGGAATCAACCATTAATAATGTTATGAAATCTGCACACTAACAAATGAAGAATTTAACAGTTAAAATTTTGCCAAGAGCATGCACAGCAACTTTCTAGCATCATGATGCATGTAACATACAATAATCTTAGAAGGACATGCACAATTACTCACCGAGTACTGAAGGAGAGTTTCGAGTATCAAATTTGTGTTTTCCTTTCCTGGACAATAGTCAAAGCAGAAGTATAAGGAGTTAAAGGCTGAAACTTGAGCTCTAAGTAAAAGACATAGAAGCTTTACCATTTTCTTCCATCGCTTTGACAACCATTTCTTTCGAAAACCCCATTCCAACAAAATGATCAATTACCTTGGAATTGGAAGAATCTGCAGATTTGCAGGCCTAGAGACAGTAAGAGTTAACTATGAGTTAGTTATCAAATTACTTTGTCTCTTAACCATTAGATGCCTGGAAAAGTTACATGTTAACTTCAAGAGAGAGATTAATGTCTGCAAACAGAGGTAGCCTATTTGATCATGATTGGGGTAGACAACCAAGTCAAAAGAGTTGAGCTCAGTGAATAAATGCAACATTTTTTGCTGCACTGGAGGCTAATTGATGAAATTTGAGCCAAGCACATCAGTGATATCACCAACTAGTATAACTGATGAAATTTGAGCGAAGCATATCAGTGATATCACCAACCAAATAGAATATCAATAACAGATTCAAACTTCATAGAGAAGAAAAGTTCAATATAAAGCAATGCAAGAAAAGGAGACACAAATTTACAGAGGCCTCCAGTAAAAATTGCCTAAAAGGCAACCTAATGCACCATTATCTCAACAAATTCCCAAAAGAACTCATCAATTGATGATCAATAACCAAATGTATGATGTTTCTTCGATAATTACAAAACATAGAAAACTCCATCATAAACCATCCTTACAATCATTAAAACAACTTGCATGTTAAAAACCAATTAATACAGAAAACACAATATTATTCCAGAATGCCACGTGCATTAATTACATATGAGCATGTACCTCTGCTGCGCCCAAAATGGCTTCTCCACAGGGAAGTGACACCCCTGAGCAGGAGGAGATGTCATAATTATTAATTTCCAGCTCATCTTCGGTATCCCAGTCAAAGTTATCAGCATCTCCACCAGAACTATTTCCACTCTGCGGAAATAACAGACGAACATACACATGCATTATATCAGAATATAAATAAATAAATAAGATTGAATAAGTAAAGAATAATAATTTTCCTTTCTTTTAGTCAGCCAAATAATACAAATCCATAACTGAGAACTTGTTAAGAAATACAGGAAAAATAATAAAATGACACAAAAAGAAATTTAGAAATAAATAACTAAGTAAACTAAAAAGTACCATTTTCGATAAACTATAGTACGGCCGAAGAAAATATTTTAAACCTGTAAAAGAAACAAATGAATATAGATCAGGTACCAACTACCGAGGCAAAACATCAACATAAAACCATAAAATTAAACAATTTAGCAACAGCCAAGCTACACCGAAATTATTTCACACCTTGAATATGGAATCTGCTGATATTGATAAAAGGACTGAAACTTAGTCAATGACTCTTAGAGAAAGATAATTGCAACAACAATGTATGCCTTTTTACATCACGTAAAGACAACCATATCCTCAGTAACCCATGCAAGTTCAAGGTCCATTTTCAACAATCTTCGCAATCAACAACTAAAAACACCAAGATATTTCACTTCTAGTGATCAGATCAAGTTAAAAACAAGGAGGCTTAACCATTCACATTATCAAGAGCTTAAGAATTTCACCCAAAAAAGGACATTATTATGCAAAAAAAGAGAATCACATTCTCGCATACTAACCTTTATAATCATGTCTTCTTGTATCTTAAGAAACACGAGAAACGTTTCCACTTCCCAGTCTAGAATCAGAAAATAGTATTTTATTTAAATTAATTTAAATTTTATTAAATATATTATTACTGTTGTTAAAAACATCAAAATTAGTGTATAGTATCCAGATAAATGAACAGTATGCACAAAATTCTATGCAAAATTTTGACTCTCTTTCCCCGATGAGAAACTGAAGCAGAAAAAATGAAAGTAAATCTAAAGCTTAGTTTAAACAGCAAAAACGAATGGTCTCTCGGCAACCAAACAGAAAGAGAAAAAGGAAACGCGTAAGCGAAACGCCTAATCCAAAATTAAACCGACAATAACAATCGAATCAACGGAAACAAACAGCAATTAACGCTGTAATCAGTTTGTTAAACGAAAAAACTTACCTCAACGAATTTGACAACGAGAATACCAATCTGATCCTTAAACCATCTCAAGGAAATTCAATAATGCAGTTCGAAAGCAAACGGTTAAGAAGAAGAGCAACGCTGAAGCATGCAGAAAATGGAAAGGGAGACGAAGCAGAGAGAGTCTGGCATTTTTTTCTTCTTTTATATTTTTTCTTTTATCTGCAGTTATCACTGTAAATTTCTTTTACGAGACAGTAACGGGTTAAAAATTTTCAGCTTTTTTTTTTGTCGTTTAGTCTGTCAGTAGTACGGAACATTCGTGCTACTACTAGGGTAGGGTCGTTTGGATTTATAAAGCTTGATTATCAGTTGAATTTAATTAAAACTGTTATTTTCTTTTAATTTTTTTATGATTTCTAAATAGAAACACTTTTCTTTTTCTAAGAATTAAATTTTTTTTATTTTTTGGCTGTAGGATTAATTTTTACTATTTTGATGATAAATTTAAAATAAAATAATATGTATGTGTATGCATACATGCATGTGAGATTAGCATTTCTTTTCTTTTTTTTGCAAGTTGATAAGACATTCCGATAAAAGAAGTCATTGGAATTTGGGAGTGTTTGGTTTTCAAAACTCAAACTTTTTTAGAGAAAGAATCAATATTTTTTTATATTTTTTTTATTAATAAGTGATTGAAAGAGGAAAAAATGAATTTTTTTAACATTTAAACAGAATTTAAGTCTTGAAATCTTTATTATTGAAATAATACACGTGCTTACACAAAAAAAATCAATATTTTCTCACAATGAAATTATTTTTAAAGTATATGTTTAATGAAAAAACCAAAATATAAGAATACTTTGTAGTCCAAAAATGAATTTATATCCAATCAAAAAAAAAGAATTTATAATTCTAACTTGAAATCAAATATTTTGAAGTTGGTTGATGAAAATCATCTTAACCGTAACAAATTAAACATTAAAATATTAAATAGATATTAAAAATCAAAAGGTTAGGTTTTAATCACAATTCACAACAAATATTTGTTAAAAAATAAATTCAAAAATAAAATAATAATATCTTATTTTATTTGATTGATTCCTAACAATTTATAAATGTTTCTCAAATCAAACACGCCCTTAAATGGTTAAGACCAACACGTGAAATCCACAGCTTTATCTTGCTTTTTCTCTTTTGTCATTGTGCTAGATTCTTACTTTTTCTTTGAAAAAAATAATTAGAGGTAAAAATGTAAATTAATAAAATAGTGAATTGGTTTTCAATTTTAATAAATACTTATGCAAATAATCAAAGACGACAATGTATTTATTCATCTTTTTCACTTATTTATCATAATTGTATATCTGTATAAATTTTAAATATGATTATTACAACAAAATAAATAAATAATAAAAGATAATGAATAAGTATATCATCTATTTTATTGATTTTGTCATTTGTAAGAATGATTTATAATTTTATTTTGATGGTTTTAATTCATGATCAGGGCAAAATGGTAAACTCTCATATACCATTGAGTTGGTTTCCACCTTCCCATCTAAAATTCATCCATTGATTGATTGAGCTTGACTTGATACCTTTTTCGATTCTTTAGACTAAATATTTAATTTAATTATAATATTATCTTTTAACACATTAAAAAAGAGAATTGATTGTACGGAATAATTATTTCACACATTATTATTTTTATAAAATCTATTATTTAATCATATTATTTAAAAAATTCATTCACTTATTAAAATAACATGTAATAATTTAATTATAAATATTTGTTTTAACATATCAATTAATAATTCGGATAATTAATGATTTTTTTTAATAAGGTTATCATTTAAATAAAAATTATATATATTGATTTGAAGTAATCATTTTATACCATCCATTTGTCCACTCTCCAAATTATAAAAACGTGTTACAATGTCTCAAAACTTATATAAAAGATAATAACTATAAAGTAAATAGTTAATAATTTTGTTCATGTAATTTCTTTAAAATATTATTTTTAATAATTTTAAATTTAAAATCTAACAATTGCAATTTATTTTTCTTATTATCAAGTTATGCGCCTCTTTGTGAAAACAATCAAAAAGTTATAATTTTTTTTTCAAAATCATTACTATTCTCACAAAATATAGCTTAATACCTCTCTCTTTCATTTTATTAGAAGCAACAAAAAATTTCAAAAAAAAAATTGCACTAAAATGGATGAGGAAAGTATTATATAACTGCATTAAAGATCTAAAATTCAATTTGTATTTTTACAAATTATTGCAAAGAATTATAAGACAAAAGGGCCATCAATCCTCATGTAAATTAAACTTCACAAAAAAAAATTTTGAGTGAATTCCTTTTTGATAGAATTATAAGAATGGATATTAAAATAGTTAGATAAATTGTTTTTCGTTATAGACTCTAGAGTTTGCTATATTTATATTTATATTTATTCAACACTTCTGATATGCGTTAGGGAACATTCAGCAAATTCCTTTGAGAAGTTTAATTAGTCTAACTTTGTGAAGAGTATGGTCAAGTTTTAGGTTATTCATTTCATTTGAGTGAATATAGTAAGTTGGTCCTTTTAATTTGACCAAAAGAAAGTTTATAAACACATCACAAATATTATATAATTTCCAATAAAGTACTTTTGTATAAATCATATTCGTATGGTTTTTTCACTTATTTCATCGCGATCTTTCATTATATTAGATTTAAGTAAAATAAGAATAAAATTGTATAAGTGAAAAAATGTTAAAAATAATAATGTGTTATGAAGGTTTAAATCATGCCAATGGAATTGATTCAGTTATAAAAGATTAAGTGCCTTGGCAAATTTAAGTTCAATTGTCGTGGTAAATTATAAGCAATAATGTAATGAGCAATCAATTGTAAATTACTAATCTAGAAATGATAATAACACAATTTGAAAAGGATCAGATTTGATATTTCACTAAACTTTTTTTTTTCAAAACATTGTCGGCGGAATTTATAGATTTAAAATTAATAAAATGACACATATCTCTTAAAATTATTAAATTTAAAATAAAACATGTGATATTAATCTCTTTTGCAAAATTAAAAAATTTAACTAGATATATAAAAAAACCGAACTCTGTAAAAATACACGCACGAAATGGAATAAAGTTTTTTTTTTTTGTCAACGGAAAAAAGTAGTTATAAAAGGAATCACCAGATTTGCTGCTAAGATTTCCATAGGAAGAACAGGAATGTGGACTGTTGCCATGGTGGAGAAAGAATCAGCCAGAGATTAATTTATGGATTATTATCCAATACAAAAATGACAAAATGGCAGTTCATAAAAGAATGAATGCAGGTGATGAAATACAACTTAGCACCTCCTGAAAACTATCCCTAAAGGGATTGTATGAACCAACTGAAACTAACCCAAGCTTCGAACAAGAGATTAATTAAGATTAACAGGAAAGTATTCATTCATTACAAAAAGAATAGAGATTAAGGAAATTAAATTACATCATATTGAGTTTATGATGCAGTGGAGTTGTCATCGATACATATCACAAAGGGTGAAATATTTTGGAACTATTGTTAGAAAAAGTGAGTAACAAAAGACCAAGGATGGATAAATGTGTGCCCAGATGGCTGGAACCTGTTAAGAAACTATGGGTACATTTCATTTTCCCAATTAACAACCTATGAAGCATAACTAATTGGTAATCATAAGAAATCTCTCTGAAGTTGACAACTTGTATCATCCATTGAACCCAGGTCCTAAACTAACGTGGTTCTTGTATTTAAACTATAATGGTCCTTCTAACAACCTCCCCGGTAGTTTCAGCTTCGTGCTCACTGTTTTGTTGCTCTATGTGACAAATGACAACAAAATAGACACTCATCAAACTTGTAACTTAGTTCTGTTTAATATGAACCTGACATGAATTGGAGATGGCTAAGCCTCTCTGGATATTCATGATTTTCCAAAACCAACACCAACACCAGCTTTCTTCCTTTTTCGGGTTTCTACCTTTTCAGGGCAGGGGAGTCCAGTCGTTTCCTCGTATTTCCTTTCTAAGGCCTGCAAATTAGATCATGAGCAAATTAAAAACCTCATCCCTAGGCACCACAATCATAGAGTCCATCAAATATCAACCAAAAGGAGTGAAATTTAATGGTTATTATTACGATCTACTCTCCAATAGTAACAGAACTACCAAGCCAAGAAAGAAGGTTACTCTTCAGGGTCATGTAAGGTAAATATTAAGATTATCAGAAGGCTGTACTAACCTCTAGCTGTGCGCGAATACTGTCAAGAACATCGTCAGTCATTCTGTCAAAAAACAGAATCCCCTGAAAATTCAAGAGCCATCATTGCAAAAGGAATTCAGTGATATGTCACAATTTGATTTTGAAATAACACATTAGAGCCAGAGAGTGACAAAAGAGTCTCTCTTGGAAGCTCCTTTCCTACTTGTTTAACCATATAACAAAGCCCATAAAATTACCATCTTAACAGGAAATCGGACTTAGAAACGCATTATCAGCGCATTCAGTTTTGACCTACATCGTATATATAACCCACCCATAGTTTCCTGTGCTACATGCAGTGTCAGCAAAACAGATCCACTTGTAATTAAAATGGAAATAGGTTTTTGGCATGCCTTTAAACCTATATCATTCTGGAATAGGGGTTGGGTAATATAGAGTTTTGGGGCAAACTGGCAAAGGCTCCTGTACTAAAAAGTCAAAAGAAACACTCACTGCAAGAATATTATTAACAGCCTTGTTTTGGGAAATTTTACAATAAGGTCATATGATAATCAGCATAAACATATGAAACTAAACATCAACTTAGTGTCAATAAACGTAAACATATAATAATAAGCGTAAACACATGATATTAGCGTAAATTTAGTGTCAATAGGCATAAAATTAGTCAACCTTACAGTAAAAACGACCTTACTATAAAATTCCCTTCTTGTCTTAGTTTATTCACATTCGCTGTATTCTGAAAGGACATGAAACAGAAAGCAAACTCTACACTACAAAGGAAACACTTGTCTGGCATTTAGTTCTCTATATTGAATTCTTACTCCTAACGGGCTAACATCCCCATACTCTCATGCAGAATAAAGTTCAACAGTTACAAAAAAATCTGGCTCCTTACACTAGCAATTGACAAATTAACAAAAATATTACAATTATACGGAAGAAAGAACCTGAAGATGGTCAAATTCATGCTGAAAAACCCGTGCAGGAAGCCCTGACAAATCAACTGTAAACGTCGCACCATTAATATCTTGCGCATCAATCTTTACGGATTCTGGCCTCTGAAAGCAAAAAATCAATAGGAGTAAAGGATAAGCAAACGAGTATAAAGAGACAACAAATCATATAGAAATACACATGAAACGAAACGAGAGAGTAAACAGATAGAATCAGTTGCTGCGAGTACCTCAACATCAGCATAGATTCTTGGGAAAGATAAGCAACCTTCATTAAACGGCAATGTCTTCTTTGAATATTTCATAACTCTCGGATTTACAAGAACGATTTCTTGTCCTTCACCTCGCTCGCCAACGGGATTAAACACCATCAACTGAACATTAATTCCTACTTGGGGAGCTGAGAGACCAATGCCATCAGTTCTGTTACAAAAAGAAGCCAACAAATTCTCACATTCCTCTAAAATTACATGAACAGTTACTCCATTTTACATAAAATTAAAACTTACTTGTACATAACGTCGAACATCTCATCGACAAGCTTCTTCAAATTCTCATCAAACGTATCAATTCGTTTATTTCTCTTCCGCAATATCGGGTCCGGATACTCCACTATTTTCAGCGGCGGCTCGAACCTCAGATCCTCAACTTCAAAACAAAACCAAAAAAAAAAAAACTTCAAAACCAAAAATTTGAAAAAAAAAAAGGGTTTGTGTTGACTCTTTACTTACCGGAAGCAACTTTGTCGTCATTTGATAAAAAACCTCGCTTAGCTTTAGCGTGGACCGGAGTTAGCAGAGGATTGGTTTGACTTACCGATGAGGTGAACCGTGCTGGTGAAGTGAAACGGTTAAGCCGGTGAAGGAAGGCGGAGGAGAGAGCGGTTGGGCGGTGGAGACTGGGAACAATAACGCGCGTAAGAGAAGGAGAGTGGAGGTGGAGCCAACTCGCGCAAGCCATTGAAGATTTTCGGCCAGAGATGAGTGTCAGGGAAATAAAGAGGAACTTCTTGCGTGCGTTCGAAATTTTTTTGGAGTTCTTGCGTTTTAGTCCTTGTGAGTTTTTTGTTTTGCTGATGTTTCCCGCAGTTTTATTTTTTTTATCTTTTATGCCTTTTCTCTGAATTTTAAGCGCAGCCGGCGGTTTTTCTGACAACCAGGTCTTTTAATACAAGGGCCAAGGGGTGTTTTTTTTAGGCTTAATGGTCATATTTATATCTTCAACATTTGTCATAAAATAAAATTAAGTCTTTAACATTTAAATACATAAAAATCAGTCCTCAACGTTACAAAATAATTGAATTAAGGACATTTTCGTTAAATTTTTTAATTTTCGTTACCCCTACTAATAATAAAACTTAACGAAAATTAAAAGATTTAACGAAAATGTCCTTAATTAAATTATTTTATAACGTTGAGGACTGATTTTTACACGTTTAAAAGTTGAGGACTTAATTTCATTTTGTGAAAAACGTTGAGGACACATTTGACTATTAAGCTTATTTTTTAAAATTGATATATAATATATATTTTTTTAAATAATAGATTCTTTTATTTTAAAAAATGAAATAAATTAGCATAATTTACATTTGATTCATATTTAATTATTATGAAAATATTAATTAAAATTTAAAAACGAAGGTACATTGTAGATTATAGATTTATATCAGGTTTTTTTATTTAAATAATCAATTTTTATTATAAAAATTATTTAATTAATCAATTTCGTCGCCTTTACAAATAATTCTTCATTTATTTTTGAAATAAATCGATGGATGATTTCATTATTTACTATCTTGACTTTTGGAAGTAAAAATTTTAAAGTTTTGAACTATTATTCTTTTAAGAAGAAAGTCACATATTGAGAATAAAAGTGTTATGATTTGAAACTCTAAAATCGATAAAAATATTTAAAAAAAAAATTGTATGATTAAACGAAATTAAATTCCTAATTCAACTCCATACTACTATTATTTTCGATACATAAAAATGGATGAAATTATTGCAAATGATATAGGATAAAAAATCTTGAATAGCATTATTTTTATCTTTGATTTTATTTTATTTTTTGCCAAAGTCTAAGGGCTTTGGTGATTAATATTACTTGGGAAATTTCTTATTAATGAACAAACTAACTCATTATAATTGAATTAAAATTATTTGTTAATAATTAAATAGGAGAAATTATCTCACACATCATTAAAGTTTTTAGATCTTAATAACAAAATTATAAGACAATACATATCTGTCAAAATATTTGAGAAAATATAAATCATCATCATCAAAGTCTTTATCCCAAGATATTAGGGTAAGTTATATAAACTAATATCTAAATTTACTTTAGATTGTCCATATGTATTATCCTCCTCCATAGACTCCTATCAAAGGTCATTTGCTCATCCAACTCTAAGACATTCATATCTTTTCAAATTACTTTCTTCAAAGTTTTTTTTCAAGTTTCATCTAGTATTAACCCTTCTCTCAACATCTATAGCCTCTATTCTCCTAACTGAAGTATCTACAGGTCTACGTCGTACATGTCCAAACCAACATAAACAACTTTCACACATCTTATCTTTAATAAGTATCACTCAAATCATCTTACGAATATTTTCATTTCTCATTTTATCCTTTCTTGTGTATCCACATATCTACGGCAACATTTGCATTTCTGTTACACTCATCTTTTGTGTATATAGCCTCTTAGTGGCCCAACATTCACTACTATATAACAATGTTAGTTTAACAACTGTCCTATAAAACTTACCCTTCAACTATATAGGAATTCTTTTATCGCACAACACACCTATAGCACTTTTCCACTTACTCCATCCAGCCTGGATCCTATAAGTTATATTACCATCAATCTCTCCATTCATCTGTACTATCGATCTCAGATATCGAAAAAAGTTCCGCTTAGGTATTGCCACCCTATCTAACGTCATTATATTATGCTCTTTCACTTGGTTAGAACTGAATTTACACTCCTTGTATTCAGTCTTCACTTTGCTTAGTTTAAATCTTTTTGATTCCAACGTTTGTCTTTGTAATTCCAACTTTGCATTGATCTCTGCTCTAATTTTCGCACATAGGATTATATTATCTACAAACACCATACATCAAGATACTTTATCTTGGATGGATTTTGTCAGTTTACCCATAACTACCACAAACAAGAACAGACTCAATACTGACCCTTGATGTAATTTCATCGTGATAGGATTTGAGAAAATATAAATATTAATTAAAAATAAGCATGTTATAATTTTTAAACACTTATAAAATTATAGAAATACTATAAATATGTAAAGAAACAAGTGTATTAATAATCAATTTTTAATCAAAAATAAAAATAAATTTAGTATTGATCTATGGTTTTCCATTTTCATCCATTTTCTGTGTTAATTAAATTTTCTTTAGTTATGATTTACGATTTTTACTAAAATTTACCAGAATTTACTAGAATTTACAAAATTGAATTTTTAATTGCAACGTCACGCCCCCGGGAAACAAAAAATTCCAAGAGCTGCCCTGGAATAAGAATTAATTAATCAAAAGATTCCAAGCCGGTCAAAACAATAAATAATTAAATTTTATATATATATATATATATATATATATATATTTCTTACTTGTGCTGATTTTTCGAATGCCACGAATTAAATAAAAGAGAAGAATTAAGCGGCGGGCCTCTTAAGAGAAGGGAAACAGATCAGATCAGATCCTCTTTTCAAAGCTCTCCACAAAGGTAAAGTATTTTAAATTCCTTTTTTTTTCAAATCTATTTTTTTTCTTTTTTCTCAAATCAGGTTAAATATCTGGGTTCATTTCATTGTTTCTGAATTTTGGATTCACTATTTTTTCATTTCATGATTCTAGGTCGGGTTTCTTTTTTCTCTTTTTTAAAAATATCTATCCGATGATCTTTATTTTTCTTTAGAATTTTGGGTTGAATAAATTTTGATATTTGCTTTCAGGTTGATGATTTTGTTTCAAATTTATTGGTGTTTTATGGGTTTTAATTGTCGATTTGCTGGCTTTTTATGTGAATCAGTGTTGCGAGCTACAAAGAGAATAAGAGGATGGGGTTGACCTTTACAAAGCTCTTTAGCCGGCTTTTTGCCAAGAAGGAGATGCGTATTCTGATGGTGGGTCTTGATGCAGCTGGTAAAACCACTATCTTATACAAGCTCAAGCTCGGCGAAATCGTCACCACAATCCCAACTATTGGTGAGTTGTGGGGAAATCACATTTAACCGGAAAAAGAAAATTGTATTTTTTGGTTTTTTGGAATGGATGGATTGAGAATTCTTAATCTAGTTTGATTTTGATCCCTTGATTGTAATTGTGAAGAAAAAGAAAATTTTCACAAGGTTTCATTTTGATTTAGAATTCGGGTAGTGAAGTTCGATTTACCTGCATGTTTTTTGTAAATCTTATTACGTTAAATGTAACTGATGAATGATTGTGGCCTTGATTGTTATGTTATTGTTAGTTTGTGAACCATGTAGTTTTATCTTTGTTTGGATGGAAAATGGTTCTAGAGGAATCCTGTTTCATATGATTTGAAGATTTGAAAGAGAAATCAGAGTCGCTGTATGGTTACAGACGATTAATATTAACTTCATTTCACCTTTTGGAAGATAGGGTTTTTAAATACAGTTTTTGGGTTGGTGAGTCGGTGAGTTGTTATCTATTCTATAAGGTTTTGAAATAATTACAGCAAAGAGTTATATATTTTAGTTACTACCATCCAAGAGGTTTATTGATCCTCTTAGTATATATACTGAGATTATCGTATAGATTGATTTTTCCTACTTAGATGGCTTTTGGTGGTTTACCAAAGTCTATAATGTTAAAGGTCTAATCATTCATTTTTGCAGGATTCAATGTTGAGACTGTTGAATACAAGAATATTAGCTTCACTGTTTGGGATGTTGGTGGTCAGGACAAGGTATGCATCTTAAAAACTAATGAATTCTATGATGTAAATGTTAAAAACTTTTTGCATTGTCTACATCCCATATATCCAGCAACATATAACAATGTCATGATGTTTAGATGATAAACCATGAAGTCTTATTTTCAAGAATACAGAATCCATATGGATATAATACTTTACCATCTGATAATTCATGATGCCTGATGATGATTATCATATAAGGAAAAAGTCCTTATTGGCATTTGTGTTGTTTGTATTGGGGGCATAGCTAGGAGTGAAGACATATTCTTGGTGGAAATTCTACATATTATTATTATGTGCTTTAAATATCTGTTTACCAGCCAACCTACTTTCTGTCAAAAACAGATCCGTCCTTTGTGGAGGCATTATTTCCAGAATACTCAGGGTCTCATTTTCGTGGTGGATAGCAATGACAGGGACCGTATTGTTGAGGCAAGGGATGAGTTGCACAGGATGTTGAATGAGGTATCTTACCTAATCAAATAATAAGGATAATAGATTGAAATAGTTTTCGTCTTTATCTCACACATGCGGACACTGGGCACAACCACACACATGCGGACACTGGGCACAACCACACAAGGGCTTAATAAGCTAATGATAACTTTTTTCAGGATGAATTGAGAGATGCTGTATTGCTTGTATTTGCCAACAAACAAGATCTTCCCAACGCAATGAATGCTGCTGAAATAACTGATAAACTTGGTCTTCATTCTCTCCGCCAGCGCCACTGGTAAACACTACATCTCTTGTTTCCTCTTTTCTCCCCACATGTTTTACTCTTACTGTTTGTGCAATTTTCTATTGTGATTTGGTTTCCCTTACAGGTATATCCAGAGTACATGTGCAACTTCTGGAGAGGGCCTTTATGAGGGGCTTGATTGGCTTTCCAACAACATTGCTAGCAAGGCAAGTGCATAAACCTCAAAACCTGAGTAGAAAAAACCTGTTCTGTCATGGAACATAGATCGGATTCTTTTTAGATAAAAGTCATAATTAGCTTCCATGATCGCTTATCTTCCTTGTTTTGCTTTCTTTTGCAGGCATGAGAGAATTGATGTTTTGATTGTTGGTTAGGCTTGTTGGAATTCTGGCAACTCTGGAGACACTGAAAGATAGCTTCTTCTCCATCCAGGAACTTTTGTAAGGACAGAATGTTTATTAGATATAATATGCGCTTTGTTTAGCCTGTGTGTTAGCAAAAATACTTTTAGTTGTAAACAACGCTTAAACTACTCCAGCCTTGTGGAAATGGGATTTCTTGCTTATTACTGTTTGGCTTTTATTTCTTGGGTACATATGTGATATGGTATCTGATTTTCTATTTTTCGGTAATCTGTGCCGCCTGTATTTCTTTGATGAGCTGCACCAGGGAAGGTTTTCTTCAACCCTGTTTGTATTTTTACTTTTCCTTGGTTTTCTTATTGTTCATCAAGGTAGTATGGAGATGCTGGTAAGAGCATATGAAATTATTTTCTTATGCTTACAGTTTATGTGGTTTGGGAATCATTTGACCTTCGTGATGCAAGAATCATTTGACCTTCAAATCCATGTGATCATGCGTTTAACACAAGGCAAATGAGGTAATCTTCCACAAAATAAAGTGGAATGAATCTTCCATTTGAAGTCCTAGGAAGCAATTTTTTTGGGTTCATAAGAAGAGAATTCGAATTTTGGGCTCAATTTCTCTTAAGAAAACGTAATAATCGTCAAGCTTTAGTTGTTTCTAGGAAGCAATCTTTGATACAGCCCTTCCTTTGATCATGGCTTAATTGGCTCAATGATTGAACCGGTGGGGGCACGGTGAGAATTTTTATTGTGTTGTAAGTCCAAATTTGCGCCTCCTTTTCACTTTTTTTTTTAATATAATATCTTTGGTGCATGTTTGGCACATAAGATTATTTAAAGGATAGGATGATTATCATCCTTACTATATTTTTTATTCATTTAAGCAAAATGATAGGATTAGTGAGAGGATAAGTCATCTTATATCAAAAGGATAACTTAATCCTTTAGAAAAGTGGAGGATTATTTTTAATCCATAGGATATGATATGTTTTAAAATTTTTTATTAATGAATTTTCTATTTTATCCTTCAATTTTGTCTAATAAAAAAATATCATCCTATCATAAGTTTAATCTTGCACATAACAAACATGGTAAAGGATAAAAAAACATCATATCTTATGCTTAATTCTTGTACACACCAAACATAAGATAGGATGTTATCATCTAATCTTATCCTATCCACAATATTATTTTATCCTATCCTATCTTTATCTCATGCACCAAACATGCACTTAATATATATATTTTTTTTATGCACTTTAATATATATATTTTTTATGCACTCAACTCATTGTTATAGTGGCGATTGCATTTAAACTTAACACCATTTTAACATCAATCTTATCATAATTATTGTATTCAATTTTATCAAAACTAATTACATTCTCTATTCAAACTAAGCTCATATCCCCTAACCAAACATTAATTAATTATAATCTGTGGCTTTTAAGAAATGTTTGAAGGCTGAAGCCTTAGGAACTTAGGCTTTGTTTCAAGTTAAACGTGGCTGATACTGAATGAACAAAGATTGGGCCTTTGGCTTCATCCATCCTAGCATTCTTATCCTTTACATATTTTTCACAAGCTATTATATCTTAGATTGCATGCATTTTTAATACCCTCAAAAAGAAACCTAAACCCTTTTTGTTTAGTGAAAGTATAAAATGGTTAGTATTGTATGACTAAATGATCACACTGAATAAGCTTTGTTTTAATTTCATGTTCTTCTTGCTTTTTTTAGGTGATAAAACAAAGCTTATAATTTAAAATTATATAAGCTTTTTTTTTCTAAATTATTCAAATTATATGAATATTTGAACATATATTAAACCATCCAAATAACATTGAAGATTATATTATAAGGAAAATTTTTGAAACGGTTATTATCCAATACAATGTAAGTAGAATTTTTAAACTTCACAAATAAAGTTAAGATAATAATGCATACCTTTTAAGAAATATTAATAAATAAATACATAAAATAAGATATGTGTCACTATCTTAACCTCTTTTATAGAATCTAAAAACTCTACTAGTAGTATACTGGATAATAATTCAAAATTGAAAAGAACAAATTTTTTTCTTGACCCTTAAATTATAATTTCATTTAATTGGTTTCTTATTCTAAACATTATGTATGCTCTAAAAGTGCAAGAAAATTTGTTTGTTTGTTTATTGATAGAAAACTATAGCTAACTATGGCCATGGCTATGAATTTATTGTTTTATTCACCTTCATTGTTTTTCTTTGTTGTCCTTTAGGACTAATGTAATTTTATTACTTTCATTTTTTTAAAATGAAATGATTTTGCATTTTTACTTTCTCTTTGCTTGATAGAACACTCTTAATTTATTTATAATTGTGGACCTTCCTTCACGTTCTTTTTTTTAGCATGTTGAAAAAGTTCATTGATAGATGGAATTTGTAGCTAGTAAAATTCAAAGTTGCTTAGGTCTATTTGGTTGGCATATTTCATTTTCCAGAAAATATTTTTTACAATTTCGAGTGTTTGGTACGTGTAAAATATTTTCGGTCAATGAAAAATGAAATTCAGTCAATGAAATATCTTTAAGAATTTTGAGAAATTGTCTTCCCTTTTCAAAAAGGGAAAACAATCTTCAAACCTATGCTACTCTTAAGAAAAAACCCTCACTGAAATTCAACTTAATTTATATTGGATTAAAACAATTGATATGTTGAAAATATTTTTCAGCATATCAACCAAACAACAGAAAATATCAATTTTTCCAGAAAATCAAATTTTCAGAAATCATTTTACAGAAATTATTTTCTGAAAGTCATTTTACTCGAATTAAACGGAGCCTTACTTAATTTCAAGAGAAGACATAAATCTATTTTTATTTTTTTATTACTCTATATTTATTTATTTTGATTTTATCACTTATAAATACAGTTTATTTTCATAATTTCTTACTATATGTTATAAGTAGAGTCTAAAAACCCTATTAGTGTATTGGATAATAATACATATAATAATATGTTTTTTATATACAATTGATAATATTTTTTTTGAAAATATAATAAATTATCTTTGTATTTTTTATTTTTTGAGATATTATTTTGAGACAGAAGATAAAACCCCATTTGTGATAGAGAATTATAGATATAAAAAGCCTCATCCACATTAAAAATATAAAACTACATTTATTTATTTATTTATTTTCCAACTTGATTTTTATCACCCTCTCGCAATTCCCTATGTAACACAAACCCCACCTAACACCATGCTTTCCACGTGGCAAAATTCCATTAGCAAGGTCCACCTCATAACTGGTCCCACACAACCTTAAGGCACAAACACCGGAGACCCACGTGGCATTAAACACAGGGGTCCCACATGCCAACGTCAACCAACGGTTCTGATCCTGTTAGGTAATGGCAAATCTTAACACCTTGTACCACAAGAGTCAACTAAGGACAAAACCGTGAGAACTTCTTATTTCTTCAATTTTTAATGAGTTTCTTATTCATTTTTCTTGGACCTTTGCTTGAAAAAGCAACACCTTTGGAATTGAAACTCTTCTCCAGAGTGGAAACAAGGGTAGGTTTCTATAGAAAAGAAAGATGGGAAGAGCATTTGTATATGTAATTCTTGGAGGAGGTGTAGCAGCTGGATATGCAGCTCTTGAATTTACAAAAAGAAGGGTTTCTCATGGTGAACTCTGCATTATTTCTGAAGAACCTGTGAGTCCACAAAAAATAATTAAATTTTTTTTCTTTTCAATTCAGCGTTGTTTTTTTTTATCTGTAATGGGTATTTCTCTTTTTTGAATTGAATGGCTCTTTTTTATTTTTATTTTTGCTTGCTGTAAACCTTCAGAGTTCAGTCTTTCTTGTTTGGTTTTGAATTATGATTTAGTATCCAATTTATGTGCTAAAACACTGATCTGGGTATTTCTATTTGCTTACTTACTTCTTGTTGGTTGTTTGTTTCTTTGTTATTCGCTTGTAGACACTTTTTCTTGCTGAATTATTTGATTTTTATGATTTGGTGAAAAGCTTAGAACGGTCTTGTTTGAATATTTGATATGCTTCGCAGCTGAATTTAATTGATTTTGGAGAATAGGAGGTAAAGTTGAATTAAGAAGTTGTTATTTTTACTGAAAGAAGTTTGAATTTTGCATTAGATTGATGTATCCATTTCAGCAATCAATTATGTAGTTAAGAGAAGCTTATGCTCCCAATTCTTTGTGGTGCATACCTTTTTTATGAACTTAATTTATCTGTAGTTTAAATGAACTTGAACTATGCTAAATATAAACAGCATAATCTAATGTAATATGCATTGAAATAGCCAAGACATTAGGGTCAGATACCAGATTAAGTCCTACGAGTATTGACCCTTTGTGCACAGTATGCTATACAATTTCTTTGTACGTATCTTTGTATCCTCTTTTCTTCATTCCTATTTCAATACCGATGCTTATTTATCTTTCAGAATTGTGGTTATTTGATAGTTTCTTACTAGTTCATATTTTTATTCCTTAATTTGTCAATTTTAGTGAAGGACTATGGTTTTTATTTCAGGTTGCCCCATATGAGAGGCCTGCTTTAAGCAAAGGCTTTTTACTTCCGGAATGTAAGAAGCATTTACAACCTCGATAATCGATATGTGTTGTTTCTTGCTTTCTTCTTGGTTTCGTTCAATTTTTGTCCACCATATTTCTGCTTGGAAAAGATAGTAGAAACAGGAGAAGTAGAGAAGAGCATGAATTTAATGTGACATTTTGGTTGCATTGCCCAATTTGTTTGTTAATTACTGATAACTTTACGCTAATATATTTTCTATACTCTAGAGATGCTTTATTTTCTCTTTGTCATGTTCATTGAGTTGCAGCACTTCGTAAATATAAGTATTTTTGCTATAGATGGTGGTAAACTATCTAGTGAAATGGCTGATTTAACCTACAACCTGTAGCTTTCTGGTACCAGGAGAGATTTGAGAAAATATTTAGGGTGAAACGCTGAAGGTCATCTTAAATTTTGGTTCAGGGTAGGAACTTATTTCTTGCCTTTCTATTTTCTAATTTTTTCTGAATTAATCAGATAATACTAATCCTTGTAGATAGACATGTTTTCCATCTTCTATCCTGATATTCTATGGTTTTTGTTGATAAATTTGCATTAATATGCAGCTCCGGCACGCCTTCCAACGTTTCACACTTGTGTTGGTGCTAATGAGGAAAGGCTAACTCCAAAATGGTACAAGGAACATGGTAAATATTTTCTCATAGCATGCTCCTTTTACTTACCAGGAGGAACCTTGGTGCAACAGTAAATTTTGCTCTCTTGTGACCTGAAGGTCATGGGTTCGAGTGGAAACAGCCTCTCTGTTAATGCAGAGAGAAGGCTGCATAGAATGATCCTCTCTAGACTCCACAATATAGGAGCCTTGAGCATTGTGTTGCCCTTTTTTTATACTCCTTTTACTTACCTAGATTATAGAATGAATATGAAAATATATGTTCCCACATGTGCTAGATGCTCCATTTCAAGATTGTTGGTCTCTATAAAGTTCTGGTGTGTAAATCTATCTCAGATCATTATTGAAAGTGCATATTAGCTATTAGTAGCCATATTTCTTTCTGTTCATAGATAAAGTCAAAGAAAGAAAGATGAACGTTTTAAATTCCACTAAAACTTTCTCTTTTAAAGAAATCATTATTACTTTTTAGGGATTGAACTAGTCCTTGGAACTCGAGTTAAGTCTGCTGATGTGAGACGCAAGAAGCTATTAACGGCAGCTGGAGAGACTATAAGTTACAAATTCCTTATCATTGCCACAGGTGCTCGGGTATTGAAACTAATCTTTTCATCATCTGATGCCTTCTCTTGCTTTTGATGCTCAGTTGTTCTGTTTGTTACTCCTCTTGGCAAAATCTGAATTACTTCTCATAAAGCAAGAAAAATATGTTTCTGAAAAAGATGATATTTGTATTGGACAAAACAGGACGAGTTAATGCATTGGTCAAAATTGGAGCTCACCCTATTATCGCCACAATTTACTTTTCTTTTAGTTGTAGAGTTCCAATATTTTTTCTTATGGATAATGTCTGTATTTCTGGCTTAATTTTGTTGTCCCGCTTGTCTGTTGAATGTAGGCTTTGAAGCTTGAAGAATTTGGAGTGAGGGGATCGGAAGCTGAAAATGTATGTTATTTACGAGATTTAGCAGATGCAAACAGCCTTGTTAATGTGATGCAATCTTGTGCTGGTGGAAATGCTGTAGTAATTGGTGGTGGCTACATTGGAATGGAGTGTGCTGCTTCTTTGGTGATCAATAAAATAAATGTAACCATGGTTTTCCCAGAAGCACATTGTAGTGAGTGTCCATAGTGCTGTATTATTCATTGCTTGATCAAGCTACATTGTTTTTGTTTCGCTTTTCCTTTTCAAGCTTGTAGATTATAAAGAGCACTTCTAAGTAAATGATGTTAACATTTCCTATGATGCAGTGGCTCGTTTATTTACACCGAAGATCGCAAGCTATTACGAGGATTATTATCAATCTAAAGGCGTTAAGTTCATTAAAGGAACTGACTTGTATTCATTTGAATTTGACTCCAGTGGGAAGGTAAACTATATTAATGTTTTCATGCTGAATCTGATGTTAGTTAATTAGCTAATCAAGTTGCTTTTCAGGTTACGGCTGTCAATTTCAGAGATGGAAGCCGGCTACCTGCAGACATGGTTGTTGTGGGAATTGGAATACGCCCTAACACAAGCCTGTTTGAAGGCCAACTGACGCTGGAGAAAGGTGGGATCAAAGTGAATGGGAAGTTTCAAACAAGCAACAACTCAGTTTACGCGGTTGGAGATGTTGCAGCATTTCCAGTCAAACTATTTAGTGGTATTTGCAGACTTGAGCATGTTGATTCAGCCCGAAAATCTGCAAAACATGTTGTTGCTGCGATATTGGAACCCGAGAAAACAGGTGAGTTTGACTACCTGCCATGCTTCTACTCCAGAGTCTTTGCATTGTCTTGGCAGTTCTATGGTGAAAATACAGGAGAGACGGTACATTTTGGGGATTACTCCGGGAGTACCTTCGGCGCATACTGGATAAACAAGGGTCATCTTGTTGGATCTTTCCTTGAAGGGGGAACCAAACAAGAGTATGAAGCCATAGCCAATGCCGCCAGGCTTAGACCAGCAGTCGAGGATCTGGCTGAGTTGGGAAGGCAGGGCATAAACTTCGCCTTGACAGTTAGCAAGAAACCACAGCCAACACCAGCCATTGAAGTCAGCAGCTCTAGCCTTGCTCTGGAAAAACCTGTCTACGCTTGGCATGCCACAGCTGGTGTTGTTCTAGCCGCATCCATAGCTGCATTTGCGTATTGGTATGGGAGAAGACGAAGAAGGTGGTGAGAAATCATTTCCAGGCATCAGTAAGTTCTGTTTTCCCCTGAAACACCATTGTTGTAGCACTGATAGAATAGAAGTCTGTTGAAATACTTGATATGTCATGATTTGTACTCAAAATCATCACTCAATACAAAATCATAATTTTCATCAAAATTCTTGAATTGCTTCAGCTCAGTACAAGTCATTGTCTATATTTCATTAATAACGGATTTGATTCAAGCATGTCAGTTTTGTCATTTTCCTATCTTATAGTCATTGCCTCTTGCTCCACAACCTATGGCCCTGAACCATAATATGGCATGGGCACATGGTGCAATGGAAAGGGTTATTGCCATAGGGCTGAGAAAAAAACGAGAAAACCAAAAAACCTACTTGAACTAGAGAATTCAGATCAGTTCGATTTGGATAATAAAAGAATTTGGCTCGGATTTAGATCATGACATCACTAAATCGAATTTATTTGGTTCGGTTCAAATTGGGTTCGGATACGGATAATATCCGAATGCTTTCTTATTTAAGATTTTGTAATTTTTAATATTTAAATTAAAAGCTTAAGTTTTATATTAAATTAAAAATCTTAAGGACAAATTGAAATAAAGTCCAAAATGCTTAAATGCCCCCAAAAAATTGAAATAAAATTTAAAATTAATTAAACAAAAAAAAAAGAATGACCAATCCAATCCGCATAAATTGATCGGATTTGATTGGATTTTTTTTATTCAGATTGAATACGAATCATAAAATAAAAAATTTGTTTAGTTTGGATCAGATTGAATTTTTACAAAATCCCAATCCGATTCGACCCGTTATCAACCCTATCTTGCCGAATTAACCAAACTTTTGTAATCTCTGCAACCAGTCACTAAAGCAACATACTTCGAACAGTCGTGCCGAGTTGAGACAATGAGTATCAGTCTTAAGTTTGACTCAACTCGAAAACTCTTAGCTCTAACTCTATTCAACTCGAAACTTCGAGGTTTGAAACTCGGCTCCAGTTTGATAAAGCTTAATTTTTTAAGTTTGAATTTGACTCGACAAAATTTTTCAGTAGCTTAAGCTTAACTTGATAAGTTTGATATGTCATTTTCCAAACATATATTATGATATTAAAATAGTAAATAAATAATAAAATATAAAAATATATTAAAAAGAGTTCCATTATGCTTGCAAGCCGCTCAAACTAAGTATTAAAATACTCAAATTCAGCTCAATTCGTTATCTAATAACTTTAGCTTGAACTTGAGTTTAGCTCGAAAATTACTAAAAGAAATTATGAGCCGAGGCGGAAGACATGTATAAAAACTTCTCATTCGTTCTTATTTCTATAATATAATATATTAAACACTAGCAAACCGGGCGTTTGGTCTAGTGGTATGATTCTCGCTTTGGGTGCGAGAGGTCCCGAGTTCGATTCTCGGAACGCCCCATTCTACAACCAAATCTATTTTTATTTTCCTCTCTTTTAGAAGGTCAATTTCGTCAAATTGAATCCCCATCAAATACAATATAACTGTGAACTGTTCGCTCTATGCTCCCTCTCTTTCCCTGTCCGTCCTTATCCTATCTTTTCACTTTCTCAATCCAAACAGAGGAAAGAAAAAACAATGGCTTCTTCAACTCTTTCACCTCTCTCTCTCCGTTCTCTCTATCCTGCACCCGCTTCCTCTTATCCTGCGCACCCCCTCCTCCTCAAACCACCTTCTCTCCAATTCCCTCTCCGTTCCACCGCCCCTTCTACCATCACCCACCGCAGCACCTTCCTCCGTCCTCTCAACGCCACGGCAGCACCCGAGAAAATCGAAAAACTCGGCGCCGAGATCTCCTCCCTAACCCTCGAAGAAGCCCGAACCCTAGTCGACTACCTGCAAGAGAAGCTCGGCGTTTCCGCCGCTGCTTTAGCCCCTGCCGCCGTCGCTGTAGCCGCTCCTGCTGGTGCCGACGTCGGGGCCGCTGCTGTCGAAGAGAAGACGGAGTTCGATGTGGTGATCGATGAGGTTCCCAGCAATGTGAGGATTGCGGTGATTAAAGCCGTTAGAGCTATGACAACTTTGGCTTTGAAAGAAGCGAAAGAGTTGATCGAAGGGTTGCCGAAGAAGTTCAAAGAAGGAGTTTCGAAAGAGGAGGCGGATGATGCGAAGAAACAGCTTGAAGAAGCCGGAGCTAAAGTCTCTATTGCTTAAAATTTTACCTTTTGAAGCTCTTTCTTTCGGATTTTTTGAAGGTATTTTTTTTGTATGATTAATTTTCAGTACTGTAGAAAAAATTGTTCTTCTCAAATTAGAATGTCTGTCTATCTAATTACAAACTTAAATGGCCTGTGAATTTTGGGTCTGATTCTTCTAGTTTCTTGCTGAATGGTATGGCTGTCTTGTATGACATTGAATACCCGACATTGATTTGGTTTGTCTTTTTTGTCTTGAGCATTGCATTTTGAGATGACAAGAACAACAGTTTCAGTTCTGGTTTTTGATGCCTGGAATTGCTGTTCTTTAACTTGTGTGAAGACCGAATGCTTCATTACCATTTCAATGTGTCATTGTTCTTGGAACATTAGCATTTGAGGTGACAAGAAAAGTAAGTTTCCACTTTCCATTTGCCTTATTCATTGTCTGACAGGATATATTTGCTGTAACTGATTTGGATAAAGCCAAATACAAAAACATTAACCTTGTTTTGCTGCATCTTTTGTTGAGAACTTAAGGTCAATATTTTTTTGGAACTCAATGAAAGGTCTAAACATTCGTGATTAAATGTAAATTTAGTATTATTAGGCATAAAATATGTTAGAAGTATTTTAAACACATAAGAATAAACGTAAAATTAACATCAATAGACGTAAATACATGATAATTTTGTTATAAGATGTGTTTAACGGAAAATTAACATCAATAGATGTAAATGCATGATAATTTTATTACAAAATGTGTTCGTATTTGTTTAATGTGTTTACGATACTTCTGACATATTTTACGTCTAATGATATTGAATTTATACTTAATCATGTGTGTTTACTTGATCTTGCTATAGAATTTCCCTTTATTGCTATGGAACAAGTAAGAGTTTGTCTGAAACCAAAACGTAGTGTGAAATTGAGCTGAATGTAGGGTGTTTTTTTTCTTCAAGTTCTCAGAGATGTCTATGCTTTAATCCAAGTTTTTGTTTTTTTCTCAAGTTCTCAGATATACTTATGCTTTAATCCAAGTTACTAGCTGTTTTAACCATCTATTACCAATTCCATACTCTGAGTTTGATGTCAGTATTTTCAATCCGGTGTTGATGATAACCTAATCTAGTTTTTATGGTTCTGAGATCTCTGGCATTCAGGATTCATCCCTCAACTCACGTCATATGGTTACTGTTTGATATTTATCTGAATTTCAGGCAGTTCATAGACTTTGGTTTCGAAAGCACTAGTGTCAAAGATGAAACCATCTTTTTGATTCGACCAACTGGTCGACTAAATTAATAGGGATCTAATTGAGCATAGAGTGGTCCTCTTATAAAGTACAATGAGCCAAGTCTAATGAAGAGTTTGAGCTCGACCTGAATTAAAATTTCAAAACTCGGTAAGAGTTTTATTTTTTCAGTTTGATTTTGACGGAGGGAGGGGTTTGGCACATCGGATGGTATTTGTGCACAAAAGAGACAATGTGTAATGGTAAAATTATTTTTACGCTTTTTTAAAATTTTTTATTATTTTATTAAAAAGATAATTATTTTATACACTATCAATAGTTTTTTTTTTACTTCATAAGCTGTGTTAGGAATATAACATATGTCTTATTTTATTTATTTATTTAATATTTTTATAAGACATTGTCATGATTTTAATATCGCTTGTGGTGTAAAAAAATTTTACGGACAGTGTATGAAATAATTATTCTTGTTAAAAAGCATATATCTTTAATGGTATTTTTTTTTTAATTTTACAGAAACCAATATTATATCCATCCAAATTAATCTTACATATAGAAATTGAATTATTTAAGCTCAAACTCGATAATTTTTATTCAAGCATGAGCTCAAATTGATTTTTTTTTTCACAAACATTAATAGTAAAATCATAAATCAATAATTAAAATAATAAAATATATATTAAAATAAAAAAGTTGATTTTAATTACGAATTACCTTAGTTGAATGTTAAAATTTTTAAATTTGATATACGTCGAAGAATTTAATATTAAAATATTCAAATTTAATTTGCTCGATGATTCAGGTTACTTAATTTTGACTTGACTATAATCAAATGAATTTTGAATTTTGTCCCAATTGAGTTTGTGTTGCGCGAGACAAATACATATTTCATTTACACCCGTCATAAATGGCGCTGTTTGTGATCTAAATCCAAAACCCATGTTCCAATTTTCAAGTTCAATCTCAGTAGGTTGGTTACGAAAACTTGACTTAGCTTAACGCTGCTTTTATTTTTCATAGGTGAACATACTCCAACTCTTCTAATTCTTCAATATGATTAACTAATTATACAGTACTCTTTAAATCAAGAGCTTCACTTTACTCTCCTAGTCTCCTTCCATCAAACTAAACAGAGACAATCATCCTTTTAGCTCTCAAATTATATAAAAATATCATTTTGGATTTTCCTTTTATATTTGAGTTTCTTGGCACTTTATTTTTATTTTTTGGTTCAATTTAATTACATTTTAACAATAAAAGAAATCATCAAGTAAAGCATATCAAATGCGATGTCATTGTCATGTAAATTTATATGTCAATTAGATATCACATTTTCGTTCAATTATTTTTGATGCCACAACATCGCAACATAAATTTTCTGATAAGGTTATGATTTGACGTGATAAACGATGATTTTGATACTTTTTTAATAAAGATATAATTAAATTAAATCAATATAAAATAAATAAATATAAAAATAATTACGATTCAAATAAAAAAAATACTTAACACTCAAATATACATTTAATCTTTTATAAAAAATGGTTATAAACTTTTAACGTTTTATTTCACGCAAATCATGCCATAAAACTTTTATTTTTTTAAATAAACACCAAATTTTAAAATAATGCAATCAAGTTTAAATTATTACACAATACTAATTGTCATTTGGACATCCTACATGGTAGTTGACGTGAATAATTTTGTAGGTTATCACATGACATATCATGTGTGCAATATAAACATAAGTTAGTATTGTCTAACAAATTTGGATTTAATTATATGATTTTAAAATATTAGAGATTTATTTACAAAAAATAAAAATTTACCAACTATTACATGTACTAAAATATTAAAAATTTAAATCTATTTTATACAAGACATATTTGATTATTAAGTCAATAAAATATAGACAAACCAGTCAAAATCACTTTTTAACATGGTTGAGAGAGATCCCATTTTGCCCTAAAAATGATGCAGAAATGGAGACACATTGTCCCAATTGGTGCGTGGATTTTAGGCTTCTTGATGCTCCTCCCACCAATCACTAGCAAAGTAGAAATCACCAAGTTGACAATTTTTTTTTTTTTGGTTTGCTTTGGGATTGTAGTGAAATTGTCAAAGCTACTCTCAATTTAGTAGGACGGCATTTTCTATTGGTATCCATAATCATAGCCATGGTCCATGCTAATTTTAGGATGCCATTTCCTCTCTTTCATACTTGTTTTCACAAAATAATTGCTATCCTATGCAAAATAACAAAACCTTTATTCTTTTCAGTCATAATTCTACTTTGGAGGTGATAAAACAACCAAAAGCTTTTGATGCTTTCTTAATATTTGGTAAATATTATATGTGATAATTTTATTTATAAAATTAAAAGGTGGAGTGTGACTCAAGTTCAAATAACTTTTTCTAAAGAAAAAAAAATTATATTATTCATTTTTAATAAAAATTTTAAATTTTACTTGAGATTGTAATAAGATGATATATATTTTTTAATTGTTTAGATGGGGAATTCGAATATACGATCAATCTTACTATGAGGTTAATTTATTTTAAATCCATTGGCATTAAATTTACGTTTATTTTAATATTAGAATTATAGTAAACACATAAAAATAAACATAAATTTAGTATCAATAGACGTAAACATATAATAATAAACGTAAACACATGAAAATAAGCAAAAACTTAATGTAAATATATGTAAATTTAGTTAATCTTACAGCACATAAATGTAAACACATGAAACTAAACATAAATTTAATTTTAAAATGTATAAAATAAGTTAACCTAATAACCTTACAATAATGTTGATTTTACTGTAAAATTTTTATTGTTAAAAAAAATTAATTAAGAAATAGAACTTGTCTGTAAAAATAAAAAATTTTACTATCCATATATAAAAATACATTCTTTTATTTAGTATCATACAAAATTATAAATTTATTATTTAAAATTCATTAACCAAATTTATTTTAGAACCTACCTTCTTGCATAAAAAATTGATTATACATAATATATTATATAATATATTTAAAAATATCGATTAATTTATTTAGTTTGATTCGTAATTTTGGATACCTACTTAATTGAATAAACGATATAAAAAACTAACTTGACTCGAAATTAATTTAATTGAACTAAATTAACTAAATTTTATTTGATTAAATTGATTTGAATCGATTTTTACTCCATGTAATTTTTTATTTAAAATAAAATCTTACTCGAATACAAATTAAAATTTAAAAATTTATCTAAATACAATATAAATATAAGAATTTATTTAAATAATATGATAAATTTTAAAGACTTTTTGAATATTTTAACCTTCACAAAAAGAAAGTTAGGAATTCCTTCTCAAGACTTGTACATGTCATTGTCATTTCCACTTTTTTATTAGCCGCTCTGTTTAGCGAAACATTCAAATACACGTGTCAACGATCGGTAAACGTCTGCAGTTCCTATCATACTACCGCCTTCGTTTTTAAAATCCGCACCAATACATTCACCTCCGCAACCTCAAGGAGACAAACTCACTCGCCACTCTAAACCTCCACGTGTCATTATCGAAACGGCAGAACCGAAACAGCGAGTATAGTGCATTTCCAACTCGTGCTATTGCGTGGGGAAACCTTAAATATTTTTTTTTTGGTTACAGGAAACCTTAAATATTTGGTATACGTGACCGTTCGATAAAGACAACAAAAGATTAAAAATCCTCCGTCTCTTTTTTTTCTTTAATTTTAATTTTTTTATAGAAAATTTTAAGGTAATAAAAAAATTATTATCCAAAGTTACCGCTTTAAAATCTAAAAAATAATTTTAGTTATAATCCGAATTTATTTATAATATCATAATTTTTATATTTTATATATATTTATATGAATAGTTATTAAATTTTAATAAATTTCTGTTACAGTTTTTTTTTTTTAAATTTGTTTTGTCTTTTAACACGAGATTTTCCTTATACGTATCCCTGTTGGAAACAAAAACCAGGTTTCAAAATCTCTAAATATTCAATTTCTCTCTCTTTTTATTTGAAGAATCTTTTAAATAAATGGTAAAGCCTCTCGCTATTGTGTTTTTGTTGTAAATCTACGGCCTTTGAAGAAAAACCCTTCTTGTACTTCTTCATCTTCAGGTACTTTTCTTAATCTTTATTTTTTGTTTTCTATATTATATATATATAATTTTTCATTTCTTGATGGTTTTTATATGTGATAAGTATGGGCAGTGGAAGTGAGTATTTTGTTTTGATTTGCTTTTTCCTATATTTCAGTTGTAAAAATCCCACCTTTGAGGATTTTTTTCTTGGAAATATTCAACCTTTGCTGGGAAAAATGGAAGCTTTTGAAAATCCAGCAAAAACCCTCTTTGGAGATATGTCTTTAGGCCAGGATGCTAAACCCCTTAAAGAAGGTTCTAAAGGTGCTGCTGCTGCAACCTTTACTGTTGAAAAACCTCGGGAAAATGGTGTTAGGGTTTCTATTAATGGAGAGGAAGATTCTTGTCATGATGAAGATGGCGAGGGACTTGAGGATTCTGAGATGAATGGGGTTTCTTCTTTGTTGCAGATGAAAGGAAGTGTTAGGAACATTGATGTTAATGGTGGGAGTGAGAGTGTCAAAGGGTTTGGCACTCTTTTAGGTGCTGTTGATAAAAGCAAGGAAATTGGTGTTCAAAATGTTTTTTCAAGTGGTGATGTTGGTGCTTCACTGGAGGATTTTCATTGCAAAACCATGGAAATTGATGGGAACGAGAGGAAGGATTTGGATGATAAGGAGAGTGGTGGGGGGATGGTAATGGGGAGGGTGAATGAAATAGATGATGAGGAAGGGAATGATGATGATTGGAGGTGTGAGTGTGAGTTCTCTGCTGGTGATTTTGTATGGGGTAAGATTAGGAGTCATCCATGGTGGCCAGGGCAGGTTTATAATCCATCCGATGCATCAAATTATGGAGCGAAGGTAAGACAGAAGGAAAGACTCCTTGTTGCCTACTTTGGTGATCATTCATTTGCGTGGTGCTACCCATCTCGGTTGAAGCCTTTTGAGGAGAATTTTGAGGATATGTCAAAGTTGAGTAACTCGAAGAACTTTCTCAATGCTGTTCAGACTTCTGTTGATGAAATTGGCAGACTTGTAGAGTTGAAGATGACTTGCTCTTGTGTTCCGAAAGAGAATTGTTCCGGACTTGACAGGCCCTTGGCAGCAAATGCTGGGATAAAGAAAGGCGTTCTTGTGCCTGAAGGTGGAATTAGAAAGCTCTCAATTGGTCTCTTTGAGCCAGAAGAAATTCTTGGTAAACTGAAACAAATTGCACAGGCTGTTTCTACGAGTAATTTGCTTGAATGTACAGTTTTGAAGGGCTGGGTTTCAGCTTTTAATAGATCAATAGGGCGCTCCCAAATGTCCGTGCACCATGAACCCATGTCAATTCCCGAGCTTGAAGAAAATTCCAGGACTCTCGTGGTGGACATGAGTGACTATAGCGAAGCAGTGGAAGTCCCAATCACAGGGCCAGTTGAAGAAGATTGGGTTTCTTCTACTTCAGGTCCCAAATTTGGCCAACTCGGTCAAACTTTGTTGAGGGGCCCGGAGGTTTTGGAGAATGGCATGAATCAGAGGAGGAAACAGAAAAGCATTGCTGAAATTATAAAAGGGGAATTAGATGCTCGGGCCAGAAAGGATGAGGATGTTGCTCGGAAGGGAACAAATTCAGGTGAACAAGCATCCTCATCCAGGAGGAAAAATATGAAAGGCAAGGATAAGGCTAATGGTGATAATTCCAGTAATTCAAGTTCCATACCAAGTAAGAGGAAGGGAACTGGCTTTCAGGATCTCTTACAGCTAGAAATGGAAAAAGGTCTAGTGTCGAAACTGATGGCATTGGGGCCAAGGAAGAAATGGATGTCTATTCATCAAGGCGAAGGAAAAGGAAGAGTAAAGAAGCAAGTAATAATGATGATGATAACGAGGTTAAAGATGAGATCAATAACCATCCTGTCTCTTCTAAGAGGAAAGTGAATATTGGTTCAGGGAGTGGAAATAGTGATGCTGAAACCAAAGATCTTATCCAGAGTGGTTCTTTTTTGAGAGAAAGGAAGAAAAGCAAGTACTTATCTCCTCCTTACACAAGTCCACCTGGGAAGCTAAGAAAAATGGACATGGAAGCAGAATCCTTGAAGGTTTCCAATGATGCCCAAGAAGGAGAGCAGATAACTAAGGCCACTGGCAACCCTGTTAGCCCCCCTCTGGTTCTCGATTATGGTGGTGAAAGGAATCGACCCCTTGGAGAACTTCATGCTGAGCACAAAGCATCAAATGAATCAAGTTTTCATACGCCAGAACAATACCTGAACAGCATGATTGATCTGGCAAAAATTAACACTCCTGCCAAGGAAGTTTTGATTGAAGTCCAGTCTGTAGCACTTAGTCCACAGTATCGAAGGAAGAACAAGTCTTTTGAAATTGTGGTGGAGTTTTTGTCTCTATTTAGAAACTCAGTATACCAAGATGGATGCAACTACAAGATTTATAATCAGTTTCAACCTCATAGAAAGAGGAAATCTACTGACTCTGTGATTGGATCATCAGGAAAGGACCAAAATCTGACTGATCATGTTCCCTCTGGACAGAGATCCCAGCAGAGAAAGGTTGGAAGGAACAAGGAGACAAAGATGGATCAATCTGAACCCAAGCAAGCTACCAGGGCATCACCGAAGAAAACAAGTGAAGAATCAGAGGCATACAATACTAAAATCAAGCAAGCTGGCAGGGCTGCAGTTATGAAGAAAAATGATAAGGAAGTTGTAGAAAATGCTTCACCTACTGCTCTCTTTGTGACATTTGGCCCAGGATCCTCATTGCCTACGAAGGATGATCTTATCAGAATCTACAGCAGGTATGGAGCTTTGAACATGGAGGATACAGATATGTTCTACAATAATTTCTGTGCTCGTGTTGTTTTCATAAGAAGCTCTGATGCCGAACAAGCCTTAAACAGTTCACAAAGTGATAGTCCCTTTGGAGCTTCCAATGTCAGTTTTCGTCTTCGTCCTCACTCGGTTGCATCAGCTCATAAGCGCAGAGGCTTACCAAGTGCAAAAGCTTCTCCTCTAGCAAAGGAGGGAGCCAAAAGATCTAAGAAGCCATCAGCTTCCCAAAGTTCAGCTGATCAGACATCACAGCTTAACTACGTCAAGAACAAACTCAATATGCTGGCATCATTGCTAGAGATATCAGATGGAAAGATGTTCTCAGAAATCAAATCCAAATTACAAAGTGAGTTAAAAAGCCTCTTGGAGCAGGTGAACACAATGGTTGAGTCTTCATCTTAAATCAGTACATAGCAAAATACTGGATGAACACCGGAATTTGTAGTCTTGTTTGTATTACTGTTATCCAGAGTCTGGTTTAGGGATATTACACACTGTTAGAATGTATCGGTCTAGAAGTTGATGTTGCTGCCGTTACATGAGTTAGGATTTATATGATATAGGTAAGTTGTATTGTTCTAGTTGCCATTTGCATATGTTAAATCACCACAGGTACTCAGGCATATCTAGCGCAAACTGCAGTAGTTGGATTATGTTTTTATGAATACAAATTCAGTTACTTTTGTGCAGATCAGAATCAGATTTTCCTTTAAATATTGTTTCTTTTTATAGTTTCCATGAAATTCTCAGATTTGACTCTCTTCCCAGTCTCAGTCTGTTCTTACATTCTTTTAGCTGTATCATTGCTTTAGCTGTTTAGCAGTGTTTTCGATCTTGGCCCTTGCAAGTGTGTCTGCCTAGAGTAATGAATGCTGTAGCAACCTGGCATTCATGCCTTTAGCTTGTTGAGAACCTTAGAAGTTGGATTGTTTTTGACAGTGGTTCTGATCATCCACAATTGATTGTATTGGATAATAGAGCTAATGGCATGGAGAAATTAGAATTTTACTAAAATAAAAGGACAAAAGAGTCTACCTCAGAATTGGGATAAAAACTCTGATGATGATGAAAAGGACAAAAGAAAGGATTCTGGAAGTATTCGCCCAAACAGCAGCTTGTCGTGTATAAAGGCCTGAAAAGTATCAGTTGCTTTTGCATACAACAATTCAGGGTATTTTTCTCAAAAACAAAACCAATACCATTTCTTATCCCTCATTGATGGTATTTTTCTCAAAAACAAAACCAATACCATTTCTTATCCCTCATTGATGCATGAAGTAGGCACTAGGTAGTTATAGTCTCTCAAGTCCATTAACAGAACGAAAAAAAATCATTAGGATTTGAAAAAAATTTTGTTATCAACAGGGTCCTGTGGAGTTGAATTTAGTGATCGACAGGATCCTGGGGAGTTTCATCTGGTCTGTACAGGGTCCTATGGAGTTTCATTTAGTCCTCCACTGGGTTTTGTGGAGTTTCTTCTGGCCTGCGCTTGATCGCTACAACAGGGCACTCAGCATGCTTCACGCAAAAATCACTCACAGTTCGAGCAAAAATCCTGCAGAAGCAAGTTTGAAAAGGAAAATTAAGCTTTTCAGCACCCCCACCAAATTACATTTTTCTAGAGATTGAAATGGAAATAACGAGCATTGAAGATTGGATGCATACCGTCGGAAGGGAGCGAGTCCTCGACTACCCACAACAAGGAGATCTGGCTGGATCCTCCTGGCTTCGCGGCATATTACTTCCTTCGCATCACCTTTCTTGATCCATGCGTCACAAGCAACCTGCAATCAGCAAAATCTATCATCTGCAGAAAATAAAATCTCAAGTTTGCTTAAAAGTGATAATCTATTGAAGAATGAATATTACCCCAATCTGATGACACCTTGTGACAAAGTACTCCAGCAGCTGAAACCCTTTCCTGTGCTTCATGTTGAAATCTTCAGTAGAGGCATGTATGCTGTCCATGTTATTGGAACCTAACCAAAAAAAAAACATATTGAAAAGAGAAATCATTAGTTGAATTACCTTGCATTTGATGCAAGCGAAATGAAGAACAAGAGATCAGCTAGAACAGATCAACAACAGGTGGAGTAGGAAGAAGAAGAACAATCCCCGAGTCTTTTATCCAAATATATACAGAAAATTGGAAGAGAAGAATAAGAAAGAAGAAATTGAGATTGGCATTCTTATATATTTCCATTCATGATCATATTCTGTTTCCAGTATTGTTATTTATGCAATGGTTGAATGAAGAACAGAATCTCGAATTAATTGCATCAGTTTGCACTGTCAACATCTGTTAACAACTACCCTAACTTGTACAACTAATAACTAACTATTATTCCAGCTCAGTAGCTGCCGCAACGCGTCAGCTTCTCAGCTTCCATTTCAGCTTCAACTCTGTCATTTACCACGAATCAGCATTTGCCGGTTTTAAGACACTCAAGGCCTCATGCGAAGCATAATCCATCACTCAAAACCAGTTTTGCCACTGAATTTCATGTCAGGGTCAAAGCTTAATCATTTTCAAGCTTATACATGCCATTGCTGTCATAAACACTGTATCTGAAAGGCTAGGATCGAATTCTAAGTAAATTCAGTATCAAACTAGCCAATTTCAAGGGGATGGCTTAACATTATTGAATAGAAGTACAACCCCTAACTTTCGATCACTTGGATAACCCCTAACTTTCGATCACTTTCCTAGTGTTATATTTTCAGCAGCCAAACAGATTGTTTTCTTAGCTACCAAACAGCATGCAAAGATTCAAGAAATGATCAATCATGAATCAAATTAACATCTCGTAACCTCGCAAATCAGAAAATCACAGTAATTTCCATAAATTCAAGCGCAATCAACAATCGCATTGTCAAACACTCTACAAATCCACAACCACGCAAGTAAAGAAAACACGCTCAAGTAAAATTCAAGAATAAATAGAGAAAAGAGAGTAGGAAAAGGGAAGAGAGAGAAAGAGAGAACCATCTTCGTCGGGAACTTGAACATGGAGGAAGAGAAGCCTGAAACCGGAAGTGTTGGATCGAACTATCTTCTGAAGAGTCCACTCGAAAGCTCCTCCGCTGCTTATGGAAGCGTGAGGGTACCCACTGATAGATGACTCGTTCACTGCCACCATTATCCGAGTTGCAGCTGCATCACTCGTCGCCATCTTTCCAGGTTCCACCCCAACTCACTTAGCCACTCAGTCACTCAGTAACTACTCTCTCTCTCTCTCTCTCTCAGGTTTTTGGAACAGCCAAGTTTTTCTCGACAGGAAAGGCTCCGCGGAAGGTTAGAACTTAAACGTGAGACTGTCGCCATGCGCGTATGATAGGGATTATTAAGAGGCAATTGCTATTGTGCACTTCGGCTGTTATAATCCGCCCCGCCAGATTTTGAAGTGATGGCGTCATCTTTTAGCGAAAAAAGGCGAAAGTTTTTTTTTTTTTTTTCGGGTCTTTTTAAGGCTTTTCCTTTCTTGTAATGGGAAGTTACTGAAAGAAAAATTTTAAATATATCCTGTTTTTTACCATTTATACTCTTATTTTTTTTTAATAAACAGTAACTCAACCAAAAAAAAAAAAGGGATAAAAAGAGTAAAAAAATGAGTATGAACAGAAAGTTTCTTACTGAAACACCTATGCGTTTGGATACCAATTTCCTGATGAGCCGAATCGGGTCGCTTCGAGCTCAAAAAGTGGAAAAGTTTGGACTTTGGAGGTTTAGATCTTAGAGCAAGCTTAAACTAATTAATTGATTTTTCAAAAGATGAATTTTGTAATATTTTTATATTTCTTTGATAAAAAATAGTTTATCAGCAAAAAAAATAAATTATAGATCAATATAAATGAGGTTTTTTTTTTGGAAATTGTCTTTTTATGTTGAAAAAATGAAGGCAATTTTCGAAAAAAGAAAAACTAAACCAAGTTTAATTTTTAATTTTTTTTCTTTTTGTTGGTCTAAAAAGCTCAAGTTAATGGTTAAAGAATTTTATTTCAGATTCAACTTTGGGTTAAAATTAAAAATCTTGCCTGGCCATCATAGTTTGCGTTGCATCTAAACAAACAATTTGCTTAATGATACAATCAACTTGAATTTGTTTAACCAAAAAAAAAGGAAAAGTAATTTGAATTTGCATTACTTAACCAAATAAAGCTCACATAAGCTAAAAAGCTAAAATGTTATGTAAACATGTGAGTTCTTTTTGAAGTCACAGTAACGTACGGTCTTGTTTGTATTACTGTTATCCATATGCTGGTTTTTGCCTGTAGAGAACAATAGAAATTGGATAATGGAGCTAATGGCATGGAGAAATTTCAATTTTACTAAAATGAAAGTACGAAAGAAAGGTTTCTGGAAGTATTCAAGCAAAGAGCTCCTTGTTGTGTATAAAGGCCAGAAAAATAGCAGTTGTTTCTTCATACAACAATTACATCCATGGGTTATTTTTCCCAAAACAAAACCAGTGCCAATTCTTATACCTCATTAGTGTCTCAAGTCTATTAACAGAAAAAAAAAAATCCATAGGCTTTGAAAAAAATTAGTCATCAACTGGGTTTTTGTGAAGTTTCATTTAGTCATCGACAGGATCCTTTGGAGCTTCATCTGATCTGTACAGGGTCTTCTGGAGTTTCATTTAGTCATCCACGGGGTTTTCTGGAGTTTCTTCTGGTCTGCGCTGGATCGTTGCAACAGGGCACTCAGCAGGCTTCACGCAAAATTCACTCACACTTCCAGCCATAATCCTGCAGAAGCAAATTTTAAAAGAAAAGTTAAGCCTTCCGGCACCCCCACCAAATTACATTTATTTAGAGATTGAAATGGAAAGACGAGCATGGAAGATCGGATGCATCAGGGAGTTAAGGACTTGGACTAAGCATATACCATACCGTTGGAAAGTACTGAGTCCTCTACTACCCATAAAAAGGAGATCTGGCTGAATCCTCTCGACTTCATAACAGATAACTTGCTTTGCATCACCTTTCTTGATCCATGCTTCACAAGCAACCTGCAATCAGCAAAATCCATTATTTGCAGAAAATAAAGTGTCAAGTTTGCTTAGAAGTGATAGTCTATTGAAGAATGAATATTACCCCAATCTGATGACACCTTGTGACAAAGTACTCCAGCAGCTGAAATCCCTTCCTCTGCTTCATGTTGAAATCTTCAGGAGAGGCATATAAGTTGTCCATGTTATGGAAACCTAACAGAAAAAAAAAATTGAAAAGAGAAATCATCACTTGAATTACCTTGCATTTGACGCAAGTGAAATGAAGAACAAGAGAACAACTAGAACAGATCAACAACAGGTGGACTGGGAAGAAGAACAGTCCACAACCACAAGTCTTGATCCAAGTATATACAGAGAAAAGGAAGAGAAGAATAAGAGATAGGAATTTTTGTATATTTCCATTCATGATCATATTCTATTGTGTTATTTATACACCGGTTGAATGAAGAACAGAATATTGAATTAATTGCATCGGTCTGTTCTACTAACTGACTTTCTGCCCAGTTGACTAACTGTCTCTAACTAAATTAACAACTGTTAACAACTACCCTAACTTTAACAACTAACTACTATTCCAGCTCAGTATTTGATCCGGTAGCTGCCGCACCACGTCAGCTTCTCAGCTTCCATTTCAGCTTCAACTCTGTCATTTACTGCGTATCGGCATTGGATCCGTCACTCAAAACCAGTTTTGCCAAAGGAACTCATGTTCAGAGTCAAAGCTGAATCATTTCCATGCTTATAGATGCCATTGCTGTCATAAACACTGTAACTGGAAGGGTAGGATCAAGTTCTAAGTATATTCAATCTCAAAATACAACCCAGCTACTTATTCTCCCAATTTCAAGGGCACGGTTTAACATAATTGAATAAAAGCAAAACCCTTGACTTTCGATCGCTTTCCTAGTGTTCTATTTCTCAGTAGCCAAACAGATGGTTTTCTTAGCGACCAAGCGACATACAAAGATTCAAGAAATGATCAATCAAATTAACTTCTCTTCACCTCATAAATCAGAAAATCACAGTAATGTCCATAATTCAAGCTCAATCAACAATCGCATTCTCAAACACTGCACGTTCATGTAAAATTCACAATTAAATAGAGGAGAGTCGGAAAAGCAAAGAGAGAGAAAGAACCATGTTCGTCGGGACCTTGAACGTGGAGAAAGAGCAGCTTGAAACCGGAAGCGTTGGATCGAACGATCTTCTGAAGAGTCCACTCGAAAGCTCCTGTGCTGCTTATGGAAGCATGAGGATACCCTCCGATAGATGACTCGTTCACTGCCACCATTATCCGAGTTGCGGCTGCCTCACTCGTCGCCATCTTTCAACGTTCCACCCCAACTCACTTAGCCACTAACTCACTCAGTAACTAATCTCCCTCTCTCTCTGAGGTTTTTGGAACAACCAAGTTTTTCGAGACAGGAAAGGCCCTGCGGCGGGCACGTAAAGCTATTGTGCACTTTGGCGATTATAATCCATCCCGCCAGATTTGAACTTGAAGTGATGGCGTCATCTTTTAAGGAAAAATGGCGCAAGTTTTTTTTTTGGTCTTTTTAAGGCTTTTCCTCCTTGTTATAGGAAGTTACTCAAATGCCCATGCGTTTGCGTACGGATTCCTTAATGGTCCGAAACGGGGCCACTTCATAGCCCAAAAAAAGGGGAAAGTTTGGACTTTAAAGGCTAGAACTCAGAATAAGATAAAAAATTGATTTTGCAAAAGATGAATTTTGTAATTTTTTTAATATTTATTTGATAGAATATTAGTGGATTAACCAAAAATAATTTATTGATTAATATAAAATCGGGTTTTTTTTAATTTTATTTTTATTTTGGAAAGATGAAGACAATTTTCGAAAAGAAGAAAAAGCTAAATCAAGTTTAATTTTTAATGCTCATTTTTTTTTCTTTTTGCTGGTCTAAAAAGCTCAAGCTAATCGTTAAAAAATTTTATTTCAGATCCAACTTTGGATTAAAATTATAAATCATGCTTGGCCATTATGGTTTGTGTTGTATCTAAATTAACAAACAATTGGTTATTACTATAATCGACTTGACTTTGTTTCACCAAATACAAATAGGAAAATCAACTTGCATTTGCATTACTTAATCAAATAAAGCTCCAAATAAGCTAGAATGTTATGTAAACATGTGAGTTTTACTTAAAGTCAGCCCATATATTTTTGCTAGCTTGCATCAGCATAAGCTTAGAGGGTAAGATTTTTTTTAGACAATGAAGATCGTGGTACAAAAAAGAGAAATGCATGTATTGATGCTCGAATTTCAGATTTACATAATTTTTATATTTTTTGAGATAAAAATATGATTATTTAAATCAATACTCAAGATCAAAAGATAAATAAATTATATTTAATTAACTATAATGCTTATGGTTTAGCCTGAAAACTTTCCTATGTTCAAAATTTTCTATGGCTTTGGTTTATACGAAGTAGAAAAATTGATCTCAAATGTACCTTAAAACAAGTCAAATATCACAAACAAAACTTGAGCAACTCCAAACGTTTTTTACAATCTTAATTAGTGGATCACCCCTCAAATTGTATGCTTTAGTTTTTTTTTCTTCATTCTTTTAAAAACTCGAAATGTGATCACGTTTGCTTTTATGTTAATTGCTTTCAAGAATCTAAGAAAGTGCATGGTAAAGACGAACAACAAAAAGTAATTAAAATTAATTACTACTATACTACATTTTCCTTGCAAGTTACCAGGTATTAATCTAATTAGTGGACAAAATCCCATCTCAATTTTCATGTTAATTCCCACCCTAATTAAACACCTTCTCCAAGAAAAAAAGGTGTGAAAAATATGAAAATTTACCATCCAAATCAACAATGTACTTCATCGTCTTCTTTTTAAAGAAGAAAAAGCCTAAGAAAAAAAAAACTAAGTACCACTGAAAGAAACCCTCCCAAAACCCAAATGACCAACCTGGTATAACTCTGACCAAACTCTCTGGTCAGCTTCAAACCTTGCACTAAAATTCCCCATTTCTTCTTCTTGTCCTGTTGAAAGCTCCCCCAAAATTCCCTCTGCTACCCTTACTCTCTCTCTCAAATTCCCATCACTTTCATTCCCATTGCTACAACATTTACAACTGCTTTTTTTCTTGCATTTTCTTCTCTTTTTCCCTAACCCCAAACACTTCCTCCCCATTTTCCATGGGACTTTAACCAACGCAAGTGTCAGAAGGTTGAGCAGAGCGCAAGGGCAACAACAGAGTGCGACGCAGTCAGCTATTACCCCAGCGGTGCATGAGCGACAGAACTTGCCAGAGCACTCTATCAAATCCCCGCTACCTTCATCAATGGCGTACTTTCTCTCCCTGCTGGATTCTCTTCCTACTTTACGTGAAACTCGGGGCGATGAAGTCTCCTCCATTTGATAATTATTAACCAAACAAAACAAAAAACCCTGCAAAAAGATCAAAGCCCTTTGATTTTTCTGAATTCTCTCCCCATAAGAAAGGGAACTTTAAAGTTATACGCGTTGGAAACTGAGTTGTTTTCTTTTTTTTACTTACATGCATTTATCTTGTGATAATTCAAACACTCAGAGAGATGGGAGGAAGCTCACGCGCACATGTGCGATGTGGGTGGGAAATACCAAAGGACGACTTGCATTGCATGAAGGGAGAGTGGGCGGGAGTTTATGATGTGGGCACGTGGGAGTTTTGTATGCATTTTTGGTTCAATTTTGTGATATTACCTAAACCTCCCTGGTTTCGCCTGGTTGACAGCAATAGGAAGATTCTCAAATGACAAAAGTGCCTGCCTATTTTTTCTAATGGCAAAGTTTTTTATTAGATTTCTAATATCAAAGTTGGTGTTGAGATTTCAAGCACTGTGAGTTTGTGTCGTCTCCTTGTAGTTTGAGGGGATGGCCAATTTATTTGTCATTGATTGGTAATAATGAAATTCTCTTAAATATAGTGGAGATTTTTAGTCTGGATGAAGGAAAATGTACGTAATAATTTTTTTTTGGTGAAAGTAAAAAATTTTGAATCTCATACTTATAATATTCATACATTTTAAAAGCGAAAATATAATAACTTGAACCCATACTTGAAGCTAGATTTCAATTATTATATGATACAAGTGTTTATATTAGAAAGATAAAAAATTATGAAATGATTACTTGATTTACTTCATGTTAGTAAATATCATAAATTAAACTGGTTTTAAAAATTACTTGAAATCAATATGTAAAAAGAAAACAACTCACTTCAAATGAATTTACTAAAATGAGAAAAAAAAATCATATTTTTTAAAAGAAAGATAATTGACAAAATGTTAATATGTATTTTAAAATACTCAAAAAGCTAAATTCAGAAATTTCATCTCCCAATATGAAAATAAAACATAATAAGAAAAGAGTAAAAATATCGTAAATTTTTAATGAAAACTTATTAATATTAATTAATAGAAAAACTAATAAAAATATATTTAATATATATTTTCTCATAACATATGAAAAATAAAAAAAAAATTTGGTGTAACCGCAAAATTTCTTATTTTGTAACTTAAAAATCACGAGTTAAAGTGAAAATAATTTCTCTTTTAATGTCTAAAAAGAAAGGTACACATATATAATCTTCCTCAAATCACATAATATAAAAGCGTGCACTTTATTTTTTTTTCTTTTTAGCTTATGAAAAATAATGCATTAAATGAGAAAATATTTCTCAAACTATATTTTAACTAATTGTCGATGACTTGCTAGGAAGAAACAAATGCTTCACGCAACAACTTCTAAAAATCACATCTAATATAAATTTAAATTTTACATTTTAATATATGTAATCTTTTCGACCTTTCCGAATATATATATATAATATAATTTTTCGTTCTTCGAGGGGCCAATATGTAACTTTATTTTGAGAGGTACAAATTGGTAAGTTGGACTGTCGTACAAGAAGATAGGTGAGTTGTAAAAACAATAGGAAAGAAATGTAACATAGAAATAAGGGAAAGTGGGGACAAGAGGAGTTTGAAAATGGAAATATGAATAAGACAAGACAGCAGAGACAGTAACCCAGTTGATGAAAAAATTGTTTTTTCCTTTTCATAAATTTAGCACTTGCAACAGCCATTTCTCTGACCCCATCAACAGTGACTCTTCATCCTCCACATTCCACTTGCTAATTAAAGGGGAATATGTGTGCGCGCGCATATGCACACTTCCATGTGCAAATGACTTTATATTGAATCAGATGATTTTAAAACAGGACAGATGGTACGAATCAAAAGTGATGAAGAATACATCTTGATTAATACATAGATTTGAAAAAATTAAAAATAATTTCACATTTGATGTGTTGACACAAATTACGATGCAATACTTTTAGATTTATACTTGATGTAATTATAATATATAGCAATTATTTACTATCAGTTAACCATAATTTTTTTTTTGGTTATAAGAAAAATATTAAATAATTGGAGATAAAAGTATTTAGATTTGAACTTAAAATTTATAATATGTCATAACTCATTTTTAATTATTATGCCAAAAAATTGTTAGCAGTTAACCATAAATTAGCATTTCATCTAAGAGCACAAAAGAGACGAGTAGAGCTAAACAGAGCTCAGCTCATATAAGTACGGTCTTAAACAAGCTTAGGTCCGTCATAAGCCCGATCTGATCCTAATGCGGGTTGGTTCCAAGCCAATTTTTTTTTTAGGCCCGCTTTTTGAACGAGATTTAAAAAAAAATTTGATCTGCGAAAAATCCAATTTAATGGACGATATGTAGGCATTAACCTATTTTACACTCTTTTTTTTTTGTTACAATTACACCACTACTTTCATCAAAGAGTAAAATTAAAAAAAATACAAACCTTTACAAATAAATTTAAAAGAAATCTTTTTTGAAATTTATTTTTAAGGGTTTTTAATTTTTTTAATTTTTCTCATCAATAAAGTGACAGTTTATAATTAATTGTTAATTTTATTCATCTATATACTATTAATACATTAAATATAAACTTATAATTTTTTATATTTTACACGTATCTAACATAAAAAATTGGCACACTAATTATCAAGCCTATTTTTTTTTGGTGGAAATTATCAAACCTATTTTACACACAGTAACATGAGATCATTTGGGTCGAGACTTTGAGGCTGAAAATTTGTATTAAAAAATGTTAACAAGAGTAGAAAAATGGGCAAAATAAAATGACCCATGTTCAAAAGCAGTAGATTAAATTTACAAAAACTGTAATCGACTGCATTGGAATCTGCTTTTAAATTGTTAAGTTTCTTCCATTCTTGATGCTAGTGCTAGTTTCGACTAGGATTAATTTTAGTTGAAATCATTAATTATTCCCTGGACCTTTATATTTTTATGTACAACAGTGCTCAAGACAAACTTGCAACATATTCTCCACAAAATATTTGAAAATAAATTATGATGACAAGAAAATATTGATTAAAAGTAATTAAATTATCATTTTCAAAAATATTATTTTTATCATATAAAGATTTTTTTATCCAAATTATATAAAGATTTGAAGAAATCGGATTCTAACTTGTATAAAAAATAAAAAATCATGCATCAATCCCTCAATAAAATGCTCGAGTGCAAACGAAAATAGAGAAATTAATTAAATTGTACCGATCATTAAGGCAAAATCAATATTACATGAAAGGCTAACAAGGAACCCTAATGCAAGAAAATACACTAGGCAACATTATACCGTAATGAACAGATATAAAAAGAACAGATTCTTTCTATATTTTGATCATGAAAACCGGCTATTCCATAAAATACATTCATTTGTAAAAGCAAAAATGAAGTTGATTAATCTAAAAATCATGATTAATGCCGAGAAATTATAACTAGAATCTTACCTTTGGGCTAGTTGATCAGCTAGCTAGCTAGCTGTCTGTTTTCTTCCGGTGCAAACCTGCATGCGGGAGAGAGACTTTGTTGGAAAATGCTGCGAAGTTTGAAATTTTTCTGGTTGTGAAAAGCTTTGATCTGATCTGAAAATGGCAAATAGATTTAAACTCACTCATGGTTTTCTAGCATTGTCACAACGAGGGAACCAGAGCTCTCTCTCTCTTCTGGATTCTGGGTTTTTTTAATCTATTTTAAACAATAAGTGGGAAAAACCCTTTATTAAAAACAGTAAAAACAAGTTGTTAATGAAGAAATAAGGATTAAAAAAGTTTGTTTCAGATGGGATGAGTTCCGACGACAGCGAATATAGGAACTTGTCTCTTTTTTACTCTTTGTTAAGCTTTTTTCCCACTTATTTAACAGTTGTTTTTTCTATTTGCATGAGTGATGCATGTCAGAGAAGGGCAAGACGCACGTGCATCCACATTCAAAACTGGGGTATTGAATTGACCAGAGACTTTCTTTCTGTCTGACTGCCTCTGCTCATGAACTCATGGGGATTGTGTTCTCGCACCAGCTTTGCTGAGTGGTTTTTAATCATTTATTATTATAATCATTAATAAATTTATTAAAATAAATATAAATCATTTAATTATCACATATAATGTATAATAAATAATTGAGCATTTTTAATAATATAGGATTGTGTTCTCACACCGCCTTTATCAAGTGATTCTCAATATGGTTTGGATGCAAATCCAAGAAATTTTGTACCAAAATCAAGAAGGTATAATGATAAAGTTCTTGTCATTATATTTCACTTTCTCACCTTTCCCAAAGCTTTTTTGTTTTGTTATACACATCCCATTGGTGAAAACTATCTTAAAATTTGATATGATTTAATTTTAATACTAAAATTTGAATTCATAATAGATAAATTTTATCATAATCACAGAATTCGTGATTTTACTTTCGACTTTATGTGGCATATGTAAGAAAGAAGAGACGAGAGAATTATATAAAAGATTATCTCATTCAACAATTACATGAGATCCATTGAAGTAATTTATTGATAAAATATAAAATATATAATATATGAAGATGTATGTGATTTGATACGAATGGCCTAGTGTTAGATATTTGTCGCGCTTGTTTTCATAAAAATACAATAAAAATAATAAAAACATCAATCAATCTAAATTTTATCATATCAATTTTTATTATTTTTAATTATTCATTTTTAATAATTAATAAAAGAAATGAAGATTTTGGTCCGTTTGGATCAAAAATTTGTTTAATTGGGTACATGAGCAACATATGAAACAGCATTTTGAGGCTCAAATCAGTCATTGACCTTCATCATTTTAGGCTTTTTTGGGTCAAATTTTAACAGCCTTTGGCCCAATTCAGCTTTGTTTTGAAATTGCTAATTAAAGCTCCTAACCACAAAAGGCCCATGAAAAAAACTATAAAGTCTCCCACCATTCTTCCTCACTTCGCAGTCTAATCCCTAAACCCTAAATCCCTGCAGCCGCCATCAGTTTCATTCCTGCAATTTTCTTCTTCTTCTGCATTCTGGGTTTCCTTTCTTTTTTCATTTTTTTTACCAAAAGAAATTATGATAAGAGGGCAAAGATGAAGAGTGCTTTATTATTTCTGACACCTCTTGTATGAGAAAAGCTTTTAAAAGAGCTTTTCTATGAGCAGAGATAGCAACTTTCTGAGCCCTCTGAATTCTGTTAACCATTTTTTCTTCTGGGTTTCTTTTGGGTTGCGATTTAAGAAGAGAATTTTATTTTATTTTTGGTTAGTACCTGGTACTTTGGTTATGAAAATCTGGAATTTGTTTTAGCTTCTATGCTTAAAATAATTGAAAAAAAATCGATTTCTATTCCATTTTTTAGAATTGCAGTTCTTTAACTGAGTTTTGACTCTATTCTTAGCTGAAAATTTAACTGAAACCCAATTTGAATTGATTCCAAAGATTATTACAACTTGTCAATCAACAGACGATAATGGAAAACGTTAGTTTGTATTTGGTTCACGAAAATAAAGCTGTTTTCAGCTGTTTTCTCTTTTCATTTTTGCAAAAATTAAAAAATGCTTGAGAAAAACATTCATTCAAGAAATGAGAACAAAAGTTGTTTTGAAAGAAAATATTGAGAATAACTGAAAAAAAAATTAAAATTACTGGATTTTTTAGGAACTAAGAATCTATATAAAGATTGAATTGGTCTGGTGCAGAATTTTTCTCTCTCTATATATACGTTGGTATATGATTGTTGCTTTTATTTGTAATTAATTGTTGTTTTATTCGTTTTATTTGAGGGGTATAATTTTTCACTTGTAATTAAAATATTTAATTCTTTTTATGTGTTTTTAACTTGTTTAATATTTGATCGCTAGAAAAATTTGAATTATATTTTTTATTAATTCTTTTGAGTTTGGAGTTTATTAGGTCTTCTATTATTCAATTGCCAGGATTGATATGGTACCACAAAGTATATATGTGTTATATTTTAACACCATTTGTAAATTAAAAAATTTCAATGACAATACACCAAGAATGTTGTTTTTCTCATAATAAAGATAGTTGACATTTTTTCATAATTTTTATTTTTAAAAAAAATTTTTCGTTTTCATGCACTAAACATATTTTACAAAATTCAGAAAAAATAAAATAAAATTATTGTCAGAAACTAAAAATAAAAAACAAAAACAATAAATGCTTTTTAAACCAAACAGAACCTTATTCTTTCCATTGAAAATTCGTTCGGAAAACATTCTCATCTCTCTCTTGCTAATAAAAGCCTAGTCACAGGGAAATCTAACCCCTAACCTGGGTTAGCTTTGGCCTTAGCAAATTCCAAGTGTTCTTGACATAAGATTGCTAAGTTTCTTGTTTGACAATTCAAACCGAGAAGGTAGAAAGTCAACTGAATTTCCACAAATCTTGTCTGCCGGCATCCCCATTTCACTTGCCAACTTCTCTGCATTCTCCTCCCTTGCAACGATTTGATCAAAGCAAATGTACCTTCCAAACGCGGTCTTGTTCATTGCCTCAAACACACACACATGTGCCTCTGCCAATCTGCTTACATCAACAGTTGCTAGTAACCCATTTGCATACATTTCTTGGGCTCCTGAAATTCACAAATTACTGATGCAATTAGGTTTGGAATTAGAGAGTGAGAAATGAAAATCAAATGAAAAAAAAATAATACCTTTAAGATAAGCTATTGTTGGTGTTGGATTTCTATGGGGGAATTCAGGACCTGTGATGAGCCCTGGACAGATGGTGGTCAATTTCAAGCCCATCTCCTCAGCTATTCTCCATGCAACTTTCTCTGCTTTCAGCTTCCCCAGTGCATACCAGAGCTACCATATTTTGAGAGAAAAAGATTAACAAGAAAATACGCCAATAACTCCTGTGTAATTATCTCAGGCAATTATTTCAACTAAGGGTATAATCAAATCAAATCAAATCGAGATGTTCCAATGAGACTAGTACTAGCATTAGGTTAGATCCAATGAGACTAGTACTAGCATTAGGTTAGATTCAACTCAATTGAGCTTAGTTTTTTAAGCTTGAGATCGACTTGATAAAATATTCTAACCACTTGAGCTGAACTCGTAAGTTCAAATTCGACTTGATAAGTTCCATTTATCATTTTTCAACCATATATTATGAAAGTAAAATAATAAATTAATAATAAAATAAAAAAACACATATTACAAAAAAAAAACTAAATTTGACTTGCGAACCACTCGAGTGCGGTTTAATTCGTTACTCAAGTAATTCGAACTTGACTCGAAAATAAACAAATTAAACTCAAATAAGACATGAATAATTTGATTCATTTATACTCTAATTTAAAAGCATGGATATTTTCTAGTTCTAGTGCACGTGCTATACCTTTTTGTCCCCGCAAACAGATTCATCACTCCAGCAATCATGGTTAACCAAAGGAGGCAGATCATGTTGGGAGCTGTCTCTCCATACGCACGCCAAAAGTGAAGAAGTGAGCACACAATTCCGGACAGAGGGTGTTCGTGCACATGCCTTCACCACATTTTCACTCGCCTTTGCTTCTATTTCGGCCATGGTTTTCTAACAAAACACAAAAAGACAAGTTAAACATAAGTTGATTTGGTCACATGAACTCCTAAAGTCCAATTTCCTACATTGCAAGTACACAGTTCTAGAGATCTCTTTTTTATTGTCTTACGGTCAGGGTTTTTTTTTTTTTTTTATCAATTTGCATGCAACTCAAGATTAATTTTTCATCACGATTCTAAAGATGTTCTTTTACATCGACTTGGTGAATCCAACCTTGGGAGTTTCAAAGATATTTCTTAGGGTAGCATCATTTTGCAATAAAAGTTAAGCTTCAAGCTGGTGCTGAAAGAGTGACAGGACAAGGTGATATATAATGAAGTTCATGGCTGTGGCATGAATTCAGACCACATGGCTGGACTGGCTACGCACATGGGTTTGGAGCTCTGGTCCTGGTAGGCCAACCCAAGATAAAGTCCTGAAGGGCTTTTATTTCACTGCCGGCTGGCATTCTTATTTTTAGAAATTTATGACAAAAATACCATTAAATAAAATTCAACCAATTCCCCCTCTCTTCTCTAAAAACAAACCAGCCCCACTCCCTAATGTAAAATTAAAAAAAAATACTAGAAACCGATGACCAGGCAGACCAGCCAACGCACTTGCAAATGCAATTTACCGGCATCAAAAAGACACCAAAAATTTGTCCAAAAACTCTTCTCGAGTTCATTTTTACTCTTCTTATACCATTTTTATAAAAAAAATGTTCAATTTTCTTAAATCTAGAAAGATATATTCGATTTTTAGATTTGGCAAAAAGTAATAATATTTTCTGGCAAAAGTGGTGCAACCCTCTAACAATGAAATTTACTGATAATAGCACACATTTAAAAACTCTTGGCAATGTAGCAAAAATTAGTCTTTGTCTAATGTTCATTGCAGTACAAAGCAGTAAGCAAACTTCTGGCCAAAAAAAAAAATAGCAGCAAGCAAACGATTCTTTTATCTTTTACTGATTTATGACTTGATTGGTAGAAGGCTAATAACAACATACGGAAAACCTATTCCAGTAGGGTAGGATTAAATTAACCTATAAGATTTTAGGATTCCATGAATATTTCCACCTTAGACTTTAGGTATTCAGATCTAATAGAGAACTGGACTACTGATACTGCAACATTTTCTGGTCCACTCCAGTCTACTACACCTTTTTAATTTTGGTAGCATTATTATTGCATTAAAGTATGGTCAATTGTAACCAAAAAAAAGTATGGTCAATTGATTATTCTGAAAAGTCAAGAAATGGCACAGAACTCACTGAATAACCAGAAAGGCCAGCAGGGTCAGTGAAAGCAGAGGTATGAAACACGCCACGACAGCCATCAAACGCCTCCATTAGCCCCTGGATTTCCGTTGGCTTAGCCATCACCACAGAAATTCTGTTCTCACAAGCCACCATCTCCCCTGAATTCTCCATCTCCCTCAGCTTCTCTACATCTTCTGCGTTTATTTGCAACCAATTAGACCAGAAACGTAACAGTAACAAACAAGAACCTGAAATCTGACATGGGCTTCCGACCTTGTCGGATTCCAGGCTGTTTTTTCAATCATGGTTGGGAATTTACCTTGGTTATCGACAAGGACTCGGACAGAGTATCCATGGAGTAAAAGACGGTTAACTAAGGCAAGTCCGAGGAAAGAAACGCCACTGGTAACACAAACAAGCTTGTCTTCAGGATCAACGTAGGCATTATGGGAGCCCAAGCCTTTGAATTCTTCGTTTTCTTTTCTTCTCTCCAGGGCTGCGAAAGCAACCAAAGTCTTCCTGAAGTCCTCGAACTCCCTTCTCTCATTCTCTTCATCTTGTGTCCTGGCTATCCCCATGTCTCTCTGCTTTTGTAGATTTGGTTTCAGTTAAGCTTGAACTCTGGATTCTGATATCTGCTGCTGAAACGGGTTGTCTTGGATCCCGAGAAGGAGACTAAAACAGGAGGGAGGAAGTGGGGTTTGAAGCTCAGAAATAATCATGCAAAATGCCAAAGACAGGCCTTTTTTAATTAAAGCTTATCTTGGAGATGTGGAATAGTCAGATTGGAATGATAGGAGATGAGTTGGCTAATTCGCTTGACTTGGTTTTGTTTTGGCTTATAGAATTCATAATGAAAAAAAAAAAAAGAAAAATATTCACGTACAATAAATTTAATCTTTTTTTTTCATGCCGAAGGTACAAATAGATCTAAACGTTGAATAAATTTAGATTTAATTATATAATTTAAAAAATTAATGATTTATTTATAAAAAATAAAAATTTATGAATTGATTTGTATTTAATAAAACATTAACCTCTTATATTTATTTTATACAAAAAACTAAAGGTATATTATCGAGGATTTATTTGATTATTAAATTTTTTATATATTAGTAATGAATTTTTTTATTTTACAAATAAAATTTAAAATTGTTATATTTTTATTTTTTAAATTAATTATTTTAATATATTTAAAAAATATGTATCTTTTTTAATGTTGGTAAATAAATCTAACATTTCTGCAGGCAGTTCGTTGAATAAATTCCGACCACTTTATCTATATTTGAAGCTTTTGATTATTTTTTTTTTGTAATTTTAACCACATTGAAAGAAGGTATTTTTGTCATCAAATAATTGAATTAGCAAGTATTCATGGAACACGTGTGAAACAGATATTCAATCACCAAAAAGAAGCCACATGAACATGATATAGAAAACCAAGTCTCAAAATACTAAAATAATCTTTATAGGAGTAATTATTTATTTATTACTGTATGTTTGGCTGCTTTCTTATTTTGTTTTTTTCGACCACATAATTATTTTATCCTATAAAATAAGCCAAGGTGAAGCGCACCTTATTTCTTATATGATATTCAGCTTAAGACTTTATGGTCGGATATTAGATATTAAGATTTAACAGCTCAATAAAAATTAAATAACCCAATTTAAGACTTTACAGTCCAAAGGCAAATCAGCTTATTAATACCTAAGCAAAGATTGAGACTACACTAAGAGGAGTTCTTATCAAGTATAAATCTTCTTCTACGTGAATACAGAATCTTAAGTATTTCAAAATACAACAACATGTTGGCTGCAAAGTTTGTTAGATGCTGATGCCTGGCGAATATCCTTCTTTAGGAAATTTGTAATGTAGTTCTGTTTATTTCTTTCCCATGTAACCAAAAAAAAAAAATAGACTCTAAGCTTAGTATCATATACATATTGTCATATTCTTTGGTTATTATCATATTTTGAAAATTAAATTGTTGATTTGAGTATTAGGATACGTTTGGGTTATAAATTTCAACATTCGTTAACTCGCCTATTTCAAAGTTGGTTCATCTCAAATATTCACCGAGAATATTGCAAATGGTTATGGTGAAGTAACCCTAATTAAAAAGTAAACTAAAACCTTTAGGAGTTTTTATTTTAATAATGAAAGGTTTTATTTAGAAAAAAAAAAACAAGTGATAAATTTCAAAAATTAGAAAATGTAAAACTCTAGCTTTGTTTGGTAGGATGGAAAGAAAGAGGTGAGAAAAGAAAATTAGTTAATCAAATGGTTATATTTCATAACAATTTTCTTACTTTGTAACTTAACCATTTGATTAACTAATTTTCTTTCCTCATCCCTTTTTTTCCACCATACCAAGCAAAACCTTACATTTTAAAAGTGAGATATAACCATTTTAATCAATGCTCAAAAACCTTCAAAATTCAAATTCATTTATGAAACTTATTTTTGTGTTTAAATGATAAACGTAAAATAATATCATAAAGATTATTAGTGGTATTTTTTTAACTAATATATTAATTTTAACGTACAAAGTAGAAATTTCGGTTCGAATATTTATTAAGCTAAATCGCTAGTTTGTTTCTCTTGGTTTGTAGGCGCTAGAATTAGAATTAAGATCGAGCCTTTGTATAATTTTCCACCCTTAGGACTAAAGCTTCCAAAGTTATTTATATAACTTTTTTTTTTGTTTAAATGATAAATATAAAAAAATCATAAAGAAAGAAAATTCATTATTTTTTATTTTGCTTTTTGACAACATAATTTTTTTTGTGGTTCACAAAACTTGTAAAATATGGTGAAGCACATGACATTGCAAATGACTATGATGAAGCAACCTTGACTAGAAAAATAACAATAAATAACTCTTAGGCTCAGTGTTTTAATTTACATGGACTGTCATTAATGTGGGTTTTTATTTGAATGGTGAGGAATTCTTGTGGGGATGTTAATTTTTGTTATGAAGTTACTAATTACAAAATTATAAGAGTACAATTCTAATTAATAAGTATTATATTTAAATTAAAAATATATATTAATATATAATTGGATAAATGTAACATAAAATTAAACTAAACTTACCTTACATATAGTGAGAATAATTTGAACCTCAGACCTTTAAGGTTGCAAGGTTTTTTTTTTTTTAATCATTAAATAAGATTCCATTGGTTTGTCGATATTAATTTCAAATGCAAGATTTTTGTGAAATACAAAACTTCTTCTCATAATTTAGGATTAAACAATTTATTTTTTACGGTTTTATATAAAAAAAAACTATATATATATATATAATAAAATTTAAGTATGAATAATTATGAAGCTAAATAGCTAATTTGTTTTTGTTAGGTGATTTAAAGAAATAATTCACTAACCTGATAGAGGAAAGTACACTAAAGCCTCAATTCTTTTTTTGGTTTAATGAAAGACTCTTATATAAAGGATGAGAAAATGTAGGTGTTGAAAATTTTAATCTTTTTTTTTTGTGGAAAAAGCTAAAACAACGAAAGATTTTGTCCGCTAACAACCCACTTTTCTAGGAACACTACAACCCAAAACATCATACAAAAGTTTGTTTAAAATACAGCTTGGTGGAGAATCAAAACAAACAAAAAGAGACTCCATTGATCCCCCCAGCTTCGCAAGTTCGTTAGCACATGAGTTTGCCTCCCGATAGATGTACCCAAGCCTAACATCCTGAAGGTGCTTTAGCAATTGCTTGCAATCAGAAACAAGGGAACTGTAAATGTGTGATTTAGGGACATTGTTAGTCACAAACCTGATAGTCGTTTGAGAATCTATTTCCACGATCAACTTTTGGTAACCTAAGCTTCAATCCATCTCTTAATGCCCATAATTCAGTGCATGTGCTTGTTGTGTGTCCTAGGTTTCTAGCATAACCACCAAGCCACCTGCCATCCTAGTCTCTAAAAATGCCCCCAGCTCCTGCTCTCCCTGGGTTTCCCAAGGATGAGCCATCAAAATTTAGCTTAATAAAGTTCGGTGGGGGAGGGTTCCAACAGATGTAAACTTGCAAAGAATTTTTTGTAGTTTTAACTGGGCGCATAATGGCCCAGTACTCCTTAGCATTTTTCCAAATTTTGTTAACTAAAAAATGGTTAGATTCAGCAATTCCCTGAAACAGCAGTTTGTTTCTACTGTTCCAAAGTGTCCAAAGGCCAATCGGGAAGACAACCTTCCAAGGGATTCCCATGCTAATAATGTCAGAGGACTGCATGTTGTTGGTAATCCAATCCTCAACCATAAGGTTGGGGATAGAGGAAGAATAGTCAAAAACATTTAATAGGTTCCACACTTCCTGTACAAAGGAACAATCTCTTAAGCAATGTGAGAGAGTTTCCTCTTCGTTTGCACACCTCGGGCAATTATGAGGGATGTTTAATCCTCTGGAAGCAAGAGTATGCCTTGTAGCAAGTTTATTATGTCCACATTTCCAAAGAAAATGTTGTATTTTGGGAGTGGAGCAAGATCTCCAGATTTCTTCCCAATCAAAAGCAAGGATCCTGACAGAGCCTTTAGCAATTTTATAAACTGAACCCACAGAGCATAAACCCGTATGGGTGAATTTCCATGCTATAGAATCCTCCATGGAGCTCTCATTTTGGATTGAAATGGCTCTAATTTTAAGTTCAATATCATATGGAATTTGAGCACTTAACATCTCAAAGTTCCAACTGTCATTACCATGCTTAACCATACCAACTTTGAGGTCAAGATCTTCCTGTGTCCAAGGGCCATAGATGATAGAGGAAAGGGAACGAAGTCTGCTCCAATCATCTGTCCAGAAAAATGTCTGGTTTCCATTCTTAACAATCCATCTTAATCCTTTCTCTATAATATTGCTTGAACTACGTAGTCCTTTCCAAATTGGGGAGCAAGCCTTCTTGACAAAATTTCCATTATTGAGGTATTTACCTTTTAATATGCGAGCCCAGCAACTGTCGGTTTCAGTAAGGAGTCTCCACCCATTTTTGGCCATGTTAGCACTATTAAGATGGTGCATATCCTTTATACCCAGCCCTCCTTCTTCTTTTCCAAGTGTGACTGAATCTCAGCCTACCATATGCATCCTTTTGTGGTTTTCAGTTGAACCCTAAAGAAAATCTCGAGAGATTTTATTAATTTTATCACATGTCTTGGGTAGATTTGTCCCTTGCATATAGTAATTGGGGATTGCATTTAAAATCGACTTAACAAGTGTTGATCTACCCGAGAAAGAAAGGACATTTGCTTTTCACCCCGCTAATTTTTTGTTCAACTTGTCAATGATGAAATTGTAGTTTGAATCTTTATGCGCTTTGGGGATTGGGAATCCAAGATATCTCCTAATATCCTCCACATATCTTATTCCCATGATCCCACTGTAATATTCTTTTTGCTCTACACTCATGTTTGCCCATAAGAAGATTATGGACTTTTCAGAATTGATTTTCTATCCTAAAACTCGACAAAAATCATGTAGCACGTTAAGCATAGTGCAGCAAGAGGAGATAAATATGTGTCATATATTTTAAACTTTTTAGATGATAAATATGTGTCATATAACCATTTAAACCAATACTTAAAGTCCTTTAAGTTCTTTTATTTGTGGTATTTTCTGACCTAACTCTTTTATTTTTTTTGAAAATATTCTGACCGAACTCTTAAATACACTTAATAACAAAGAAAAATTTTTATGTACAAAGTACAAATGTTTATTTATGTAATTATTAATTAGCATTAAACCACCTTAATAGAAAACCCGTTGTATAAAAACTTGAAAAATAATTTAAAAATTGAAAAATTAGACATCTTATTTATAATAAGAATGATTATACTACCCAAAATATCCAAAGAGGTAGAAGTCATGTGAATATTCTTGAAAATAATTTAAACAAGCGGTTTTTTATAAAAAAGAATAATTAATAAAAAAAGGAAAAAAACAGTTTTTGTGAAAATGCATGGCTCGGCTAAAGCAAACGGCTTGAGTTGGTAAGTAATGGGAATAAAAGAATCGATTCTCACGTGTTGAATGACTAGTACGCACATGAGATGGCTCGACAATTTGTTGTTGGGAATTGTTATGGTCACCTGACCGTCAATCACGGACTTTCTAGTCCAATAGTTTCACACTTCCACTTTTCCTAAAAGAAGGTCATCAAAAGGGAGCACAATACTTTGTTCACCACAGTCTACATGACTTAAAAAACAAGAAAGGAATTTTTCATAAAGTAAATTTACTAATTGTCTAGTTAGGATACTTAAGCTTTGAGATTGAGATTGAAAACAAGATCAAGAAAATCGTAATCAATTCCAGCTCTAATATTTGATTTTGGATACTAACTATTCTTATTCCACTTGGTCAGATTTCTTATTTATAAGTTAAAAATGGAATTTGGATTATAATTTATAATTTAAGGATAATTATTCCATTCATTGTCAGTGAAATATTTTTATTCTACAAGCGGTGTTAGAATCGTAACACGTGTTTTATAAAAATATTAAAAGATAAAAAAAATAAAACACGTGTCACGATCTTAACACTTTTTGTAGAATAAAAATATTCCACCGACAGTGTATGAAATAATTATTTATAATTTAATATAATAAAAAAATTCAAAATTGATATTAAGGTATTCTTATTTTTCATTTCAAGGGATCACTTTCATTTCAAAAATACAAAATTTCAGTTAAGTAGTCGATAATTTTTCTTATTTAATAATTTGTATAGCTGACAAATGGATTTGGCAACAGACTGCTAATGGGGAATTCACCTCTTAGACAATGTACAAGAATAGTTTGGCATTACAAGAGGACAACTCAGTTTACAAAACTCTCATATTTTGGGGTTGACGAGGGTTTTATATATATATATATGACTTTCCTTCTATATTAACAAAGAAGATGTTTTCACTTTAACCGTGACTTGCTTTTAGGTCACAAAGAGCGTTATTGTTGCAACAAACTAGGATGTCATGTGATTAGAATTTCTCAATTGCATTCCTTTTGTTTGGTTGGGGACCAGCTAGATCTAGTCATTTGCTGGTACCATGATACTCAAGTTTTGGCTTTTGGTAAGAGGGGAAGTTTGGTGCAACCATAAATGTTATTCCTTTATAATATGGAAGTCATGCGATCAAGAAACATAAATGTTATTCTTTTATGATATGGAAGTTGTGCGTTCAAGCAGAAATAGCTTCTCTTAATGTAAAGAGAAAACTGCATACATATAATCCTCTTCAAATCTCACAACGTAAAAAGATTGTGCACTGAATTTTTTTTTTTAGACTTTTGGTAGTGTGTTTGCTCATGTTCGTGTGAGGTTGAGAGAAGGATGAAAATTCTATCTCATTCTGTGATTACTTCTAATACGCGAAAGACTTCTCAGGTCATGGCTACTTCATGCAAGGTTCGCCTCTTATTCTTCTTCTTCAAAGTAGTCAATCTTTTCGCTTACTCCATGTAACAAGTCACAGACGCTGTTGTTAAGCGAAATTTAAGTATGATTTCTTTGTTACCGAGTTATTGTTGGAGTTATTCGAACTATCATCACGGTAATTGTACTCAGAAGAGCATCTGAAATCTGTATGTTTCATTGCCAGAAAGGAGAACGGGGTTACAGTCCAACCTACTTTCAATGTGCTAGTCATACTTGGCAAAAGAGACGAGGTAAGCTGAACTGTCTGTTGTATCTTCGTTTGATCTTTCATGCCTGTGCAAAAATCAACCGAATCGATTAAATCAACCAAATCAATCAATTTTCAGTTTAATCGGTTAGGTTTATTCGATTTGATTTTTTTAATTTTTAAAATCGGTCAAATCAATTAAATCAATCGATTTTCCGTTTCTAAATTTTGAACCAAACCTATAAAAAAACTGACTTTTTTAAATAAATATATATATTTTGTATTAAATAAATAAATATATATTATATATTGAATAAATATGTATTAAATGTATATATTAAGTAATAAAAAAATTGGTTTTAAAGGAAAATCGAATAAACCAAACCGAATTTTTATACTCGATTTATAAAAAATCCGATTCGATTTTCTATTTACATTTTTTAAAGAAGTCAGTTTAGACGGTTTTCGTTTTTGACAAAAATCTTAGGCTCTGTCCTGGATTTTGAGTGAATGCAACATCTGCAGCCAATGTTACTAAGCTCATCGAATACATAAGGTAATTTTCCAACTGTTAAACATGTTCTTATTATTTTCCACTGGCTCAAGTGCTTTCACTCACTGTCCTTTCTTAAAATCTTGGCATGGCCTTTTGCTCAACAGTGGAAATGCTGAGCATTGGCAAAGAACCCTTGTCTGAACAGAAACCAGACAAGTCTTTCATGCTTAAGAGACATCTAACAGCTTCCTTGTTGCCATTTGAACCAACTCTGGTTCAAAAATATATTTACCACTATTTTGTTTCTGGTTCAAAGAGCAAATGAACAGCTGAGAGAGAGGGAGATTGTAATTATATTACAATATCCAGTCAATAAATTACAACCTGAGACTCAGGGTATGGCATCTCAAAATTCGGGTGTCCGGCTTAACTCGGCCATAGATATGGTACATTAGAACTAAAATACAAAGCACTCCTATACCTCAACACCATTTTTATGAACCCTAGCCCTGACCAAGAAATATGCAGGCAGGAAATATATCGAGATCACCACCACGCTTAACTGTCTCACCTTGACTCTTTGTTGTTGGCCAAAGCATTTAATTGTTTCCCTAACTGCAAGGTGATGATACAAAGGAAAAGGAAAATGAAGATCCGGTCAATAAAAAAGAAGCTTACGGCAATAGATACAACAAGAGCAAGTTATTGGCACGTATGAGATATCCTAGGAATTCATTAGTTTCACAGTGCAAGACTAGATATATATCCAAGATTAATGCCAAACCTGCAAGTTTTTCATTTTCTGTCTCTGCAGTTCCTCGACAAGGTTCCCAATACTGACAAGAGAAATAAAGGTTCAGTAAAATGTGCATAAAGAAAGAAAATCAGCACTGTTTGAGCTTCACCTCGTACCTCTGTTGCAACTGAAACACCTGAGATTGCAGCTCTCTCTCCCTAGCAGAAGAAGGTGGTACCTGAATGTGATACAATTAAGACAACTTATACATTCCTTTAGAAAAATAAAATCTTTAGCAAGGTATGCCTATATAAGAAAGTCGCAGCATGAGAATGCATAACGAGTAACCCATGTCATGAGAAAGCATAAATAACAGGGTAATTGATACCATGGAACATTACATTCAGAAAGGTAATATGGTTACTAAGAAGTTAAGTTTGGCTAATTACCTGCAAAAGGTCATCGGTGCCCAACTCTTTTGATTCCCCAAGCTTACCTGCATAAGCAAGATGAGTTAAATTTAACATCATAATTTCTTCACTGGTTAAGCAGCAGAAAATGCAGACAATCAAAATAGAGGCATTACCAGGAGTTTGCTCCAAATACTTGATCAGTCTAATGATTTCTTCCTGTCAGCAATGATGAACAAAAAGAAAACGTTTTAAGATGGGCAATCTCTCTGATATGAGATTGAACGTACAAAAAGAAACGTACCCTTTGCATGGTGTTCTGTTGCAAAATGGACTGGAGAGATGGGAGAACTGCAGTAGCCGTAAGGTTTAAAGATGTTGGACTGGTTGAACCTCCTCCAGCAGCTGGGTTAAAAATGCAATTTGTAGGTCCCTGAGTGAGACAAAATAACGGCAATGGTTACATCCTTATTATTCTTCTCCCCAGAAACACACAAATTTGAATAGGCACCCATAGAAGACAGTTTGTGGGTGCAATTGTGTGGGCTGCGACAAGGAAGCATAAGCCACAAAATTTTCATGGGTAGCAATCCAGATATTATTGGACACACTTAATCCAAATAGCATGCATCCATCAGGAAAAGCACATGAAATGCATGCATCAATACAAGTCAACCATATTTAAACAAACCAAAAAGATATGAAACCAAAGTATGCATTGGAATCCTTTAAAACTTAGCCCTTTAGCAGAAATATAATTTATGACAGCACCTGGCATTAGATGTATGTCATTTTGTTGATGCGGATGTTTCATGATGCCAAACAAATGGTGACCTACTGTGTGAATATTATCAATGCTGATAAATCTCACTGTAGTAGATTATTATAGACAGGAAGATATAATACACTCAATATATGCAATATATTCCTAACCTTTAGAGATGTAGGACTGGTTGAACCTCCTCCAGCAGCTGGGTTAAAAATGCAATTTGTAGGTCCCTGAGTGAGACAAAATAATGGCAATGGTTACAAGGCCATTGCCTAAAAGATAAATTGCTAAGTTCTATCCTTATTATTCTTCATCCAAGAAACACACAAATTCAAATAGGCACCCATAGAAGACAGGTTGTAGGTGCAACTGTGTGGGCTGCAACGAGGAAGCATAAGCCACAAAATTTTCATGGGTAGCAATCCAGATATTATTGGACACACTTAATCCAAATAGCATGCATCCATCAGGAAAAGCATATGAAATGCATGCATCAATACAAGTCAACCATATTTAAACAAACCAAAAAGATATGAAACCAAATTATGCATTGGAATCCTTTAAAACATAGCCCTTTAGCAGAAGTATAATTTATGACAGCACATGGCATTAGATGTATGTCATTTTGTTGATGAGGATGTTTCATGATGCCAAACAAATGGTGACCTACTGTGTGAATATTATCAATGCTGATAAATCTCACTGTTGTAGATTATTATAGACAGGAAGATATAATACACTCAATCTATGCAATCCAATATGACATTAAGGTATAACAGCACATGGCATTAGATGTATGTCATTTTGTTGATGCGGATGTTTCATGATGCCAAACAAATGGTGACCTACTATGTAGATATTATCAATGCTGATAAATCTCACTGTAGTAGATTATTATAGACAGGAAGATATAATACGGTCAATACATGCAATATATTCCTAACCTTGCCACTGATTTCAAGTAAAGGCTGTTTATCAGTACAAAGTTGTATGTTATTGCACAACAGTAGAAGATTGTACCCAACAGGCTGCAAATGTCTTTAAAACACATAAACATTTCATAATATTGCAAATGTACCTTGGGACTGAGTTCAGCTGAAGTCACCTTAAAGCGTCCCCGTCTGACCACTGCTCCCTCCGATGAATCATCTGATACATAACAAGAGGCAAAGAAACCAAACAGTTCACAAAAGTACAAATAAGTAGCATAACTTTTAAGTAGAAACGAAGAAAATAAAACCAGGAAATACCAGATGAAGGATTATTCGTTTCTCTCCTCTGGCGGTACAACAATGGACCACTATAGCTGCGTTCAGATTGAAATTTAGGCTGTGGGAAGTCTCTGCAAAACATTTTTGATGAACTCAATTTAATATATAGATTATGACAAATGATAAAAGCAACAATTTGCTTTATTACTACAGAAATAGCAGAATCAATGACCAAGTCAAGAGGAAAGCCCCTGTGTACCAGATCGTACATCAAGGATTCCTCTTGATTTGCAAACCATAGAATTCAAAAACTCATCATATCTAGAGCTTGGTAATGGGAAAAGCATCTTTCTATGTGATAATGCAAACACTTCAACATGCTATCATGTTTAATGATAACAGTTTGAGGCTGAGGGTAATTTCACTTGGAACAAAGCTTACCTCTCCCCATCTCCTGTAGCCTTTCTAGGAGAAAAGGCACTATCAGGTATTAGTGAACCGCTCAATAACTTTTTATGCTCTGAAGAGACCTGCCGTGTTAAGGAGCTACTTTGCCCAGAATTCTCACACTCATTTTTTCCAGCATCTTGGTCCATGGCTCTTGATGACTTTGTAATGAACTGTTCACTTTCTGATCGGATAACACCTTCCTGATTTGGTCTATTTGCACCCTCATCTTCACCAATGTCAAAACAGCCTCTGCACCAATTAAATAGTTTCATGAATAACAGAAAGAAACTAAATTACCAAAACAATTCGACTGACAACCTTTCTTTTTCCAATAAAGAGAGTAGTAATTAGTCATTTAGTCCAAGAAATACCTTATATATTCTTGAAATATATGCAGTAGAAGACTATGCAAAAAAGCAGATAACTCAAAAATTTAAAATCTAGTGAAAAGATACTGCATTCTATTTGGAAAAATATAATAAAATTCCCTATCTCTTTGAATGGGACAAATATGAAAAACGATATCCTTGTAATTATGTTATAACAATGAATTGTTTGCAATAGTAAGGTCAAGCAAGCAGAAAATTTTCATACTTGAGTGCTTGAAGTGGTTTAATAGGAAATGAAGCAAGTGAACTCTCCAAATCATGAAGATCACTAAGCCCATCCTGAAACAAGTAAGAGGAGGAGATAAATCTCGAAGTACAAGCTTAATCAAAGCATCAATGTAGGATTGAAGGGCTGACAATATAATTATACAGAAATCAATTTTGGGTTATAACTGTTACCTCCTGGCTAGTTGCAGCAATGGATTTACTAGCCATTTCTGGAGACACCCTCTCTGCTGGTCCAACTACATCATATCTGTCCCTTTGCTTCCTGCCCCCATCTCGATCTTCTGCATTTGACATGTTATCATAATCTTGAATCTGCAGGTAAAACAGTTAGCATTTCTGATGAGATTAAGATTATAGAGCAGTTTTTGGACCACCTCCACATAAATAATAAAAGAAAAAAAATTGACACTGGAAACCACTTACAAGTGCAGCCTGACTTTTCAAGTCCTCTAGATTGAAATTCCAGGCACTAATTCCTCTTATGTACTCTTGCTGCAAGGTGAAAGGAATTTATATTCAAAGTGATACTATGTAATCATATATATATAGATATATATATATATAACACGGGCATTCATTAGTCAAAGTAAAACTAGCTGCATTAGTTTATCTTAGTCTCAAGACCTGAGATGAATGTGGAACTGACAACAATTGGATCACTAGACTACAAATACCTAAAACACTAGTAAGACGTGAAGGAAAGAACCTAGCATTATCAGTTACTCTTTGATGACAAATGTGAAAAGCTCCATTACTCACCTGTGATAATTGCTCCTTGTTCTCATAGAGAGCCTTATTCTGTACAAGAAGATCAGCTTCTTGTGTCTGAGATATAAAAGACCAGATCAGGTTCCACATTAATTCTCCATCTTAAACAGATTACAGATTAAATAAAAAGGGTAAGCATAAGACCTTTAGCACCCTAAAACGTTCACCTAATGGAGCAAGGCCATCAAGAATGGTACGAGCTAGATAATCATAGGATCGTGCATTTTTAAAGAAATAGTGCTTCAAAAGCTTCTCCGAAGTTGGACGTTTCTTCGGGTCCTTCACCAAGCAAGTAGCTACCATATCCTTGAAAGACTAGAGAAGAATAACACTATGAGAATGATACTAACAAGTGATATCAGTAAGACACAATTGAGTAGCACAAACCTTTGAGAACCTCTTGTCCCTCTCGTAGTCCAGACCAGGAGGTGCGTTTTGCAAGGTCATCAACAAAACCTGCAGCAAAAATGGGTGTAAACAATAGAACTAAGAACTAAAATAAAAGGAAACAATAAAACACGTACAATAAGCATCTCGTAAAACTATCAGAAAACAAGAGATTTACTTTCATCGGTGGATACTTGGAAAATGGGGCATGGCCGTGAGCAAGTTCAAGAGCTGTTATTCCAAAAGACCAGATGTCCGCTCTGATTACAGGAAAGAAGAAAATGAAACAGAATAATTTAAAAGGTATAACAAAGCAAAATAACAAAAGGTAATGAAAAGAAGAAGTATTGATAAGAAAAGCAATCAACTCACTTAAAGTCATAACCATGCAATTGCTGCATAACTTCTGGAGCCATCCTGGTATAAAAACAATGATAAAGAGAGACATTCCAGTCATTATCAACTCTCAAAAGTTGAATTTCCGTAATAAAAGCACCAATATAAGTAAAATCCCAGATGGTTGAAAGCCCGAGCTAAAACAAATACCAGCAAGGCGTTCCAACAAAAGTATTTCTGGATCGCTGTCTGTCTCCGGTATCAAACATGCATGCTGATACTCCAAAGTCTGCCAACTTGACGGCACCATTAGAATCAATTAAAATATTCCCAGCCTACAAATATAAGTTATGAATGTAGATAAGAATAACTGAGAAAAATCTCCAGAATGAGAAGGAAGAAAACCAACAAGGACAACCAACAGGTGGTATGCTGTTGACATACTTAGCACAATTTGTATCCTTCTTGTCAAAGAAGCAACGAGAACAAGTCAAATTGAACTAATAGACTAATAGATTCAATAGCATACTACTATTAGCATAAAGTTTCTTCTATACAAAGCAGAAGCAATTTTTCCACATTTATTATATGTGATCAAAATACATTATAAGAAGAACCATAAGTTTTTCATATTATTGTTTACAAAATATAGCTTAAGCTTTATATTAACCAAAGACAGTCAATAGATAATTGGATTGGCCTCTGAAAACAAACTACTCGCAGAAATAAAAAAGAAAACAAATGTTATAAAAATAAAACAAGATGGGGCAACTGGAAACCTTCACATCTCTGTGAATGTGCCCATGCGCATGAAGATAAACAAGAGCTTTAAGAACTTCACGCAATAAAGTAGCAATGACAGGCTCTTCAAAACCTCCAGGATAAGCAGATTTCATTATATGCAGGCAGGATCCCCCGGCCATGTATGGCATCACAACCCAAAGGTTGTGACCAGTAGTGAATGAGCAATGTGCCCGTAATACGTTTGGGTGATCAATCAAGCTCATGGTCTGCACCTCTCTGCGGATGCCATCCTGCATCATTTGCGAACAAAACCCATTCAATATGAAAGACATCATATGTTTGATATCGACTCTTGATGTGGTGGAGTTGTTGGAACTAGAAAGATAAGTGCATAACTATAAGTAAACTTTGAAGCAGTATGAAATACCATACTTACCAGATCATTATTGCACTTTTCCAGATCAAGAACCTTGATAGCAACAATCTCATTAAGTGGAATGCATAAAGCCCTGTACACAGTGGCACTGACACCTTCTCCAACATCTTCATATAACTTATAATCTTTTGCATTGACTGGATATCGCTTCTCCAAAGCATGCTCCATTGTTTCCTTTTAAAGCATACCATTACCACCCTCTTTACTCCTAGATGTTCCAAAAGATTGGACTGTCAATCTAATACGGGGCTTCTTCCAATTTAATAGCATCTTCTCTTCTTTAACGCACAGCAGCATACAAGTCCATTGACTTCATCAAGCTAATAGCCTTACCCAGTCCTTTTCCTTGCATGCAGGAATAGTTTAAACCCCAAAATCCTAGTTAATAACAGAAAAAAGACCTTGCACATTAGACCAAGTATTCTGTAATTGAACTATTGGAACAAGCAGTAGACTGTCCAATGGGGCACTCAGCAAAGTCCTATGAGAAGTGTGATATACCCCAGCTAGAAAATAGAAGCCTAAAGGCTAGCAAATGTTATATGGCACAAAACTAACAAATGCACTCCAAAGCCAAGCAAAATGTATGGAAGGTAACAAGAAGCCTGTAACCGAAAAGGTGGCAGTAGGGGTAGTTTTTAACCTGTACAAACACTCCAAGAAAAAATGGTGTTAATTCTTACCTACACAAACACATTTTTCGGAACAATTAAAACAAATACTAAAAGAAAAGCAAAAATAAACTTTCCCCATATAAAAAAAAACTATTAGATGCTTTTATAACTCTTAAATACTCTGGAACAGAACATTCCAATCAAAAACACGGAATTTAACACCCATCTTTACGATTAATTTTCAGAAACAAAAATAAAAATTTAATAAAAGAGCAACTCGTTTCTTTCAATTTTTCAGCTTTATGCAGCAATTCAGATATCTATTTCATTTTTTAAAATCCAACAAGAAAGGCAAATTTTTTATCTAATTATAGCTTAAATTAGGAAATAAACTTAAAAATAGCCCTAAATTGCAACTATCACTCCAAATTCTAACTAATTAACCATCAAATAACATAGCATTCAATAAATCATTCCAAAGTTTCCACATTTACACTACAAAACAACTAAACTAAAACTAAAAATATAATCAAAGCTCACGAATTCCTAACAACTTCCCAATCAAAAAATAATTAACTAACTACAAATTCATAATAACGGAAAAAGAACAAGCTAAAATTATTCACGGATTTGATACAAACCTAGGGTTTCCGCGGATTCAAATCAGAACTGAATCCGAAAACCTGATAAAAATTTGCATTAATAAATCGAAACCAACCCCACCACCTCCTTAAAACGATGGCGCTTAAGGAGACTTTTCTTTTTCCAGCCTCAAATTTCGATCTTTCCTTCTTTTCTGCTTGAAAGACGACTCCAACGATGACGATTTGGCGATGATAATTATTGGTCGACGAATATTATAATCAAACAAAAATTTTAAAAAAAAAATCCTTTTTTTTTTCTTTGAGCTTAGAGCACAGTAAAACGAGAGAGGAAAAAAAGAAGTATATTGAGAGAGAAGCAGCTGAAGTTCAATGCAAATTCGATGGGACCCGACCAAGAGATTTTGATGAGATTTTGGTCTTCCCTCTCAATAGGTGAAATTATCGTTGTGCTGGCAATTTTTAATTTATCGCAGCAATTTATCGAGAGAGATAAAGAGAGGGGTGATTGCATCACCTGAAGATGAAAACTCCTTGGTCAACCATGGTGACTCATTGCATTTTTTTTTCTCTTTGTTGGTAAAAGAATTTACAAAAAATACGTAATTTCGATTTTATTGTTAAAAAATTTATTGTATCACAATGCAAATAGCATCATTGTATCTAGAGGTATAGTTGAATGAGGTTATATAACATTAGATTAGAGCTCAATTCGATTTAAAAACTTGAGTCTCGAAACTTGAATTGAGTTTGATAGAGTTTAGTTTTTAAAGTTTAAAATTAATTCAACAGAATATTCAAACAGCTCAATCTAATCTCAGTAAGTTTGATTTATCATTTTCCAACAATATATTATGTGTTGGAATTTTTACAATCCATTGTAGAAGAGATTATGTATGTGTTTATAAGTGTGTGAAAAAGTCTCAATCTTTCATTTGGCAATGTTTACATCATAGAATTGCTACAAGACACGGCCTTGTCTCAAGAGGGATTCATATCAATGAAAGTTGTCCAAGATGCACTTGCGAAGTTGAATCAATTAATCATTTAGAGAATTGTGGGACCTTATTTGTATTCCAGAAAAGGAGAAGGGTTCATTTTCTTTTGGGTTTGATGAATGGATCTTGCACAATATCAAATCTCAAGAAAATGCTGCCATCAACTCTATTCCTTGGAAAATAGTTTTTACTTTCTCTCTTTGGTTAATTTGGTGTGATCGAAATAAAATTGTCTTTGAAAATTCAAGAGAAACAAAACAAGTCTGGATAGCTAATCTCCACAGAAAAGTTAAGGAATTCTGGGATATCAAGAACAATGATAAAAGATCCATACAGAAAACTCAAATTAGCATTAGTTGGGCTCTTCCACTTCAAGGTTTTGCTAAGCTGAACTCTGATGGTTCAGCCATTGGTAATCCGGGAAGAGCAGGTGCTGGTGGCGTATTCAGAGATGCAAATGGAGACTGGATTTGTGGGTACACGAGGAACTTAGGAATAACCTCCAATGTTTGTGCTGAGCTTTGGGGCTTAAGGGATGGTCTCCAAATCGTTGTTAACAAAAGGATTTCAAATCTAATCGTTGAAGTTGACTCAGAATGCATCCTCAGGTATGTGATTAATAATGTCCCTTCTACTCATTCTTATAGTGCCATCATCTCGGATTGCAGGTATCTCCTTCAGCAATTGGAGAAAGTCAAAATATCACACATATATAGAGAAGCAAATGGAGTTGCAGACGTGCTTGCGAAGTTGGGAGGACAGCTTTCATCTTCCTTTTTGTATTTGGAAAATCCTCCTGACTGCATTTTGTCAAACCTCTTATTTGATAGGCTTGGTTGTTACCTTCCTAGGGACGTTTGCTTTAACCCCAGTAGGGGCTAGTTTGTATTGTTTCTTTTTCTGTTTGAATGATAATTCCTTATTCACCAAAAAAAAAAAGAGAAAGTCTCAATCTTTGAGTTAACTTTTGAGGTTGAGAAGATCCAATAATACTTAAACATTGATATTCAAATCTAAATTGCTAAACAACAAAGGCTTTGCCTAACGGGTTACCCCTCTTTAGGATGAATTATGTCCAAGGTTCGATTCCCCCAATTTTCCTCTTGTACCTCTAATGAATAAAAAAAAAATATAAGTTGCCAATATCTCTTCTTCCTTAAGTCTTGATGTGTGAAGAAAAATATTGTAAGGTTCTTAACATATTTCTGTATTCATGGTTTCAAGCAAAAAAAGGCTCCTTAAGACTTGACGTGATATTTGAAATGAAAAATTGTTAAAGTTCCTATATCGATTATGGAAAGAGCTGGACGTGTATTTATGAGTATGAAAGAAAACTTCACGTATTGAGTTAGATTTTGACCTTAAGAATACCTAATAACATTCAACATTATGATGGCAAAATAATAAATTAATATTAAAATATTAAAAATACATATTAAAAAAACTCAATTAGGCTTGTAAATCGCTCAAGTCGAGTATTAAGATATTCGAATTTGTCTTGAATCATTACTCGAGTAGCCCGAGCTCGACTAAAAAATAAACGATTCAAACTCAAATAATCATCGAATCGAACTTTAATAGCTTGACTCATTTACATTCATAATCTTATCAAGTTAAAATTATTAGATTTGTGATCACTTCTGTATTACGATTTTTTATATAAAAAATTTCAATTGTTTTAGAAATATTTCAAAAGTAAAAATAAAAAAAAGTATCCAATAAATGTACTTATAAGATTATTTAATAAAAAATTAAATCTAGTAAAACTTAAAGAATATCACGTTCATATCATAATAAAAATGTTTAATAGCTAAGTGTACATTGAACCTTTTGTATAAAAATGGATAAAAATCCTCAACATTTTATATTCACTATGCACACAAGTTGCCTATATATCACACTGATTCTCTACCATTCTCTGTTTCCTTCAATCTTAAAATCATAGAGAAGTTCACATGCAATACCATGGGAAAACATATGAAACATCAAAGGTTATAAAACATAACAAAATCCTTGAGAAGTGCAAAAATAGCCAATATCAAGATTGACATCTGATGATTTATAACTATAAAATGGATATGAATATTCCTCCCTGCAGCAAATTGCAACCCAGCTATAACTGTTAACTTCACGGTAATGCTAACTTCCACCTGTGATTCCTCATTTAAAGATAGTCTTATGCCCCAAAAGCGTAAACCATGTAAAAATATATATTTCAAAAAATAACAATAATAATATTAGCAAAATAAAGCATTTCTGTGTGCTAATGAATTTGCAATGAGATAAAATGTAAAACATGAATTTGCCATGAAATAGTCTGCCGATAGTATTTACATTAGAATCTAATATAAAGTTGAGAAAGAAGATTCAGAAGGAAAAAACTTTTTATTTCGTGAAAATCTAATCCTCAACATTTTTATTTCGTGAAAATCAGTGTATTAATTTTTATTTATTGTAAATAATCCTCAACCTTTTAAAATCATGCAATTAAATCTATATTTGTTAAATAACACTTACTATCATTTGGACATCTATGTGGATAGTCTAATTAGTTGTCACGTGTACAATACTAACGAAAGTTAGTGTTATTTAATAGATTTAGACTTAATTTGCATGATTTTGAAAAAGTTGAGGGCTTATCTGTAGTAAAATAAAAGTTTATGAATTGATTTCCATACAATAAAATGTTAAGGACTTACATCCATTTTGTGCAAAAAAGTTTAAGGTATATTTAATTATTAAGCCTACAAAAATAATAAAAGAGTTGTACCTAAATAAAATTAATTACATCTAAAAGTGCTTGAACTCAATATCAATTCCTATAAATCTTTTTTTTTTAGTTTTTTCAATAGTTTTTTTATTAATTTGGAAATTCGTGTATTTATGTCATATACTGAAGCGGACCGTCAACCTTTGTTGGAGGGTGAAATTTTTTTTACATATAATATATATTTATATATTAATAAATAAATTTATTTATAATAAATAATTTTGTCCCCTCCAAATTTTTGAAAACTTCTTTATATAAAAAGTTTGTATGTCACTTTATTTTTTTAATATATGTTTATATAAACTTGTAATTATATGTGTAGGTAATTTTTAAATTATTTTTGTTTAGTCAAAAAAATTGGAATAATTAAATCTTTGTTAATTTTCTTATAATATAATATTATATTCACTTGTCTATACCATCTATGAATAATTATTCTTTAAAAAATCTTACAATTTTTTTCAACACTAAAGTTAGATTGGGATCACTCTATAAAAGATAAGAAAAACACATTCAATTTTATTATTTTAAAGATGTATTATATATTTTTTTGTTTGATTAAAAATATAATTTAGTTTATTTATATTTTTTTTAATTTTAAATTTTCAAACAAAATAATCAAGAAAGTTCACCCATTTATAATTCACTCATTAAATAGTTCAAAATCAATTTTTAAAGATTTTATTTAAAAAAAAAACATTGCTCACAATTTTAGATGAAATTATAGTTTATTTGTTGTATTTTGTTTTCTTATATTTTTATTTGTAAATTGATAAAATTTATATACTTATTATAATTAGTATACTACTTGCATATGTGTTTTATATTATAATAAAATATATTTACATAACTCAAATAAAATTATTGATGTAATCTTAAATTTTTTATTAGTCCCCTCAAACTTAAATGTCAAGATTTGCTACTCCTCATATAAATTTCTTATCATACACGTGTTAAATGCGAAAATTAATGTATCATAATTCATATTTGACACTTCAAATACGAAACAAATTTTTTTTTATCAAAATCATATATAATTTTTACAAAAACTTTAACTTGTTTTTATCATTGTATTGTATCTAAAATTATCAAATTTATCATTCAATAGAAAAAAGTCCATTTTTCAATTTCAGAAAAAACTAAATCTAAAAGAGTTTCTTCCAGGTATGGAAATGTCACTGTTGTTTCACATGCCAATCAACTTTCTTTTTTTCTTGTCACAAGCATCTCCCGTTCAAGGCATGAAAGAAAAGGTCATTGTTTGATTTTTTTTTTTCTACCAGGCTTCTGTCTAAGCTTACCATATCTCCTTAATTTAACGGCTCTCACAGATATTTTCATTGTATCTGTCTGAAATATAGGAGAATTTAACACAAAAAGATAGTTAAGAGACAAAGGATATCATTAAGTTTTTTTAAATGAAAACGGTCTATAGTAAAAAATTTCATGTTCAAATATTTATAAAATTAATTTTTTTAGGTCAATGTCAACTACAAAATATTAATAGAGATTAATTTTATATCTAATATACATAAAAACACTTATTGTTAAAAAAAAATACATACAGGGGAATTTAATTTGAGTTTATATATGATGCACTGACAGTGTATAATTTCTATACACTGTCAATGCATCAGAGGTTGACACCTCATTAATAGGCCCTTATAGGCAAATAAAAAAATTTATTTATATTTGCATATAAGGGCCTAATGATGAGGTGTCAACCTCTGATGCATTGACAGTGTATAAAAACTATACACTGTCAATACATCATATATATATATATATATAAATCCATTTAATTTTATACTCGTTGACACTTCAACGCAACGCAAGATATATTTTCATCAACGCCAAAACGGCATTTCAACGGCATTTTTTTTTTTAATGAAATTTTAGTGAGCTTCAAAAGTATTAGGCCTGCAGCTAGGCATAGCATGGGCTGAACCCAGAGGCCCAGCTAGGCATAACATAACAAGGCGTGAGAACATGACTATCCTACGTTATTTTCCGCTAAAAATCAAAACCGAAAAGCTTAGGCAGGATAAATTGTTTTACACGAAAATAATATAAATAAAAAATGCTAATATGATATAAATTAAAATTAATATATATATAAATATAATAAAAACAAAAAAAATTATATTTGACACATCAATGTGAATTCTAATACAAAATTTTCATATTTTACATTACATAAATGCAAATTATATATGTCAATCACGAAACTTACTAAAAAAACATCGAAAGTCCTCAAAATCCAGGCATTTCCTCGTACACCAAGCATTTGCAATGAAGGCAAAGTTTCGCTTCTAGGCCAGGCAATGGCAGCCTCCTATGTTATCCAGTTTTCATGCCAATGATATCTTGCTTATTAAATCAACAAATCATTTTGATTGTCAAAAGAAAAGATTCTGAACTGGTTTTTGAGATTATAAAATCATGCATCGATCATTAAATTTAATGATTGGATCATTATCAAGTTGTTTCATAATGTTTTTATCATCTAGTTTGTCATTGTTTCAAGCTAGGTTGCTCAAATGAATGAGCTTGAATCGATAAATTAATATTGTAGATTCTGGAAATTTTTACAGTAAGTTCATAGGTTAATATAAACAACACATACGTAATGTTTCATGGGATATCCACGTCACTCTAGGCCTCTTTTCTCAATAATCCTTTTTTTACCGTTTCTTTTTCGTCCTCCTCTCTTCGCCGCCGTTACTGTCTTCTCTTTCTGTCACGGCCTGACGGCTTTCGCCGGTGTCGCCTCACCCGCCCATTAAACGATCAGAGACCAAACTTCCTCCATTTCTTCCTTACTTTCCCCATCTCTCAGCAACTCCCCAAATCTCAAAATCTTCAAAAACCTATTTGAAAAAAGAAAGTTTAAATCTTTCACGACCTCATTGAATTTGAAGGTACATCTCTTCTTTTTACCTTGTTCTTTTGAAATATTATGAAATTTGGAATTTCGCTTCTGCTTTTCATGCCTTTTGATAAATATTGTCTGCAGTTTTAGACTTGTTAATAGAAATTAGCTGTACAATTGCAATTCCTGAGAATTTATCAGCTTGTGTTTATCTACCGTAGGATTATATCATAAACCGGGGGCCTAATTCCTTAGGGCTTGCTGGGCGAGCGAAGCGGGAACAAATGGGAATGAAAATGGAATGGGTAGGCAGGGAAAGGCACATGGGAGGAATTCCAAGGAAGATAGTGTTTATGGCGGTGGGGGCATTCGCCAAGGCGGCAGCCACTGTTCTCAACACCACATCCGTTCACAATGCCGATACCCTCATTCGTCTTGTCCGCTCTCGGCCCCCTGGCATTCCACTTCTCACTGTTAGCAATCACATGTCTACGTGGGTACACCCTTGAATCCTTCTTCTTTCTGTCTTTCTTCTTAATTGATTCTTCATTAGTTACAAATGAGTTATATGGGATTATTCTTTCTTGGTGCTAGCAATCTCATTATGATGCTTTGCAGCTTAGATGATCCACTTCTTTGGGGATTCAAGGGTTTCCCCTCCTTGGATGCCAAATTGGGACGCTGGGTACTTGCTGCCGAAGACATTTGTTTTAAGAATTCTCTCCTCACTTACTTTTTTAGACTTGGTATGCCATTTCTCTATTGGATTCTCAGATAATCATCCATCTTATTTCTAGAATTTTATTTCTTTTAACTTGTAGTGTTTAGGTTCCAAAGATACCTTAGCATCACCAGCATAAGCTAACAGTCTCAGTTAACTGAGAAACTGACAATATATGATGGTTAAAGTGGCACGTTGAACATTTATATAGTTCAGATACCATATTGAACATTTGCCTTATCTTGAGGCACCATTTCTGTTATTGCCTGTAAGTTAGTATGTGAGATAGCAACTCTAGTTGAAGTAATTTATTGAACTTTAATCAAGCAAACAGTTTATAGTGTCTGAAACCTATTTTGGCTGGTCGCTTTTACAGGCTTTGCTAAAAATATGCGGTTTTGATTGCTCTTCATTGGGTCTGATCTTGTTCAAACTATAACCAGTTCTATGTCCCACTCAAAAAGTCTGTAGTCTTACTGCCCCTCACATAAAATAATTGCTAGTATTAGGTATTGTAAGAAATGCCTTTTGAATTGTGAATTTTTAGGATTAATTAAAGCTGTACTTCTTGTATAATATTTCTACGAACTAAAACCTTCTTTATATCCATGAAGAAATCTTCTGTCAAGTTTATTTGGTTTCTAAAAGACTGAATAGTTTTAAAATTATGGCTTTCTCTCTGAAATGTTAAATTGTGCAGGTAAATGCATACCTATTACAAGGGGTGGAGGAATTTATCAGGAAAACATGAGTGGAGCTCTCAAGTGCTTAAACAATGGAGCCTGGGTATTTATCTATTTATAATATTGATATTTCAAACTATTGAGTAGCATTTTTATTTCATGAGATTGTTGGATTTTCTGAGCCGTATTTACTACATTTTTCATAGCTTGTTGCCTCTATCATCACAAACAAGTAGTTCAGGTTAACATTGGTGAAGACAGTGTTTTGATCAGTTTCATACACGTTACTTTGATCATCCTTCTTCCACTCCTCTATTCCCTCTGACAAGCTCTATTAGTGGAGATCACAAAAAGATATACATCCTTTTTCTTAAGGAAATAAATCAAGAAAAAAAATGAGCATTACAGGAATGGAAGCCATAGAGAAAGGATATTGTTTGAAGTAATGAATGGTATAACTATGTATTTTTGTTTGGTTGAAAGAGAAGGGGACCTTGTTTTGTATTTCATTGCTGTAGTCTTTATAATTTTGGCTTTGGTTTTCCAGCTATGGTAACTCAACTAACCAGTTGTCAAGGAAGAAGTAACTTGCATTTTCTGGCAATCAATTTTGACCTGCCACCTATTCGGTTTTTTGTCTATCTTTTGCTGCAGGACATATACTGTAGTTTTAAGAGAAGTAGTTGAAGTGTTGTGAATGTCAGTAAGCTGTTAGATTTTTTTGCTTATAATGCTGAACTAGTATGGGGGTAGTAGGGCCTGTTGGATGATATAAAATATTATTTTGGATCTAAATATCTGAAAAATGAGCAACCCTTTATGATTGAATATAGTATATCAGAAAGCTTACATATTGTGGTTGAAGTTTTGGATTTTATATGTGGTTGGAACTTGGATAATGTTGTGCAGTCTTGGATTTTTAGGAGTCGAGCTGTTAAAATGTTTTCTAAACTCCTTATTTGACTTTTAGATGGGCATCCCTCATGAATTAAACCATGTTTAAGAATGGCAAACTTCTAAAGGTTTGTTTGGATGAGGGATTTCAGGGAGAGAATTCATTTCAATCACGATATTTAAAAGTCTAAAATGCAAATTCCTTGTTTGGCAAAAAATTTTGAAGAATTTCAAAATTTAGGAGGGATTTCAAAAGGGAATTTGAGATGCTCAAATTCCCTCTTGAAGATCCACCTAAAGAGGTAGTTTTTCAAAATTCCTTCCACTCTTTTCTATTTTATTAGATATGGCTTACTATTATATATAAACTTAAAAACAAAAACATATTCTTTTATTTAAATATAATATATATTTTTATTTTTTTATATTATTAATAATATTTATATATTTTTACAAATCTAATAATACCCATATTGCATATTTTATTTGATATATATTTTTAATATATATTATTATTTATTTAATCAAATTTTAATATTAAAAAATTCTTTTGAAAATTATTTACCCAAACAAGTCAATTATAAATGCTAGCATTTTAAAATGATGAATTTTGAATGTTTTCATTTTAAAATGCCTCAAAATTTCAAAATTTTCCATCCAAACGTACTCTTAAGAGATTGAGAATTGGTTGGGCTTTTGTAGTGTCATTGATGAATACACTAACCTTGTTAATAGAATGGTAAAGCTTTTAATTTTGTTTTGTGTTCTGTTGCTGTAATGAAATTTCTTTTCTCAAATATGCATAGTTCATGGTTGTAAGCTTCCTAGTCTTGCTCTTATAGTCTTATATTCAACTGGCAGCTACATACATTTCCTGAAGGTAAAGTATCTCAAGAGGATGCTCCTATAAGACGACTGAAATGGGGAACTGCTAGTCTAATTGTTCGTGCTCAAGTGACACCAATAGTTCTTCCTATGGTCCATTATGGTTTTCACGAGGTTAGATATCTTTTATCATTTGCCCTTTCTCTTTATTTTCAGATTTTGTTTGTGAAGTTCCTGGATTTAATTTCCAGGGTTCTGTAGACATTTCTTTGTCATAAACGCCTTTTACTCATCAGAAGATGTCTTTTTCCTAATCTATTGAGTGACATTATCTGGACATCTTTTGTGAACATTTGCATGAATGCACTGCCTGTGATATCTGATCTAACCATAAAGCCTCTTAGGAAATTGGTTGTCCAGTTTTGGTTTTATTTTGATGCAATGCATAGCATGGATCAGAAGATTTGTAGTAACAATATTAGATGACTATTGTTGTCAACAAAATGAAAATTTACTACAAAAGTACTTTGATTCCAACTTATCACATTCCTTCTTGGATCAGCTTTCTCAAAATTTACCAGTTCGCGATTCTAATTAAAGGATGCGACTGAAACTTAGGTGAACAATGAATACCAATTCTAATTATTGATTCGTTCCTTGCTGCCTCCAATTATAATGCACAGGTGATGCCGGAGAAGTTTTTTCTCAACAGAAGACCTCCTTTTCCATTATGCAGTAAGAAGATCAAAATCATCATCGGTGAACCTCTAGAATTTGATATTCCAAATATGACGCAGATGGCAATTTCAATGTCTCGTGATCTATCGTTTACTTCTAGAGGATGGCCCGTTGTCTCCCCTTCTGGATTGGATGAAGCAGCGCAGAGATGTCTCTACTCTACTATTTCAGAGCGAATACAAACTGCCATGGAGGGATTACGCAGTTTTGGTAAAATTTTCTTAAAATAGGTTATTTAAACTTTGCTTAATGCTTATTTTTATGCACTCAATATTGAATTGAAATAGGGATGAGAAAACAAGCGGATGGAAATTCTGTACTACTGTTGGTTACTCCGAATTCATTGCATCTTTCCCAACTTTTTTTTTTTTTTATGGGTTGATTCTCCCAACTTTTTCATGTTTGTCTTAATTTTAGTTGATTAAATTTAAATCAGATTAAAATTATATTTTAATTTAATCATATCATATTATATTCTTATTTATGTAGATATTTTTTTTCTTCTTTGGTTGACCATAATGATGTGAAAAGCATGAATAATTTAGCATGAAAGATTGAAAAAGACAAAGGCAGGAAAGTTTAGTAGTGGAAATGAAGCAATATTTCCCCCTAATAATTTCAATGTGCTTGATAAGATTATGACCTTTGAATTTTCTTCCTTGATGAAGACGTTAGCAGTGAACAAATTAAAGTACTTAATTAACACTTAATAATAAAATAAAAACATAATTAAATTGCTATTTCTATATGTCTTTCAATATGCAAAATAAATCAACAACTCTTTTTATTTTTGTTGAAATATTAGTTCTCTTCATTTCACAAAGCTAACTCTTAAAATATCTTTTTTTTTTCCTTTGATTAACACTTGGGTAAATTTTGGTATTGACATAATCAAATTCAAATCTTTTGAGAGAACATGATCAAGAATTTTTTATGAATTTATTAAATTCGATAAATAAGTTTACTTGACTTGATTCGAAAGAAAAATTCGATGTATAAATTGATGCAACGTAAAAGCATATGAATTAATGCATCTTCACTGGGCAAGATAAAAAAAAAAAAGTTCGTCAAGTAAAGAATAAATTAGCTTCCTTTTTGTGTATCACGTTTTTTGCCCAAATAATACAAAAACATTTTTGTAGGCTTCAAATTGACATATAAAAGAAAAATGCAAAGAATCCTAAACTTTCTTTAATAAAAGATAATTAAGACTATACTATGGCGATTTTAATATGAAATTTGTGAATATTGTTTTTATTTTTGTAGTAAAATCTTCTCATTATCTTTGTTAATCAATTCACAAACTTAATTTAAGAAAATTCATCTGAATTTATTATTTAAGATCTATATTTGGCGCAACATAAATCCTATATATTATCATTGAATTATAACATATCATTTCATTTATTCATAAATTTTAAAATAAATAAAAAAAACGAGTCTTATTACATTCATTAACAAATGAAATGCCATAATATAATAATATTCAAAAACAATGTATGAAATTTATGCATTGACAGTACATAAAATATAAACTCATTTATTACTTATAATATGTTGTAAGTGCATGTTTGGCACATGAGATTATTTAAAGGATATGATGATTATTATCCTATCCCATGTTTGTTATTTATTTAAGCAAAAAGATAGGATTAGTAAGAGGATAAGTCATCCTATACCAAGAGGATAACTTAATCCTTTAGAAAAGTGGAGGATTATTTTTAATCCATAAGATATGATATGTTTCAAAATTTTTTATTAATGAATTTCCTATTTTATCCTTAAATTTTGTCTAATAAAAAAATATCATCCTATCCTAAGTTTAATCTTGCACATAACAAACATGGTAAAAGATAAAAAATCATCTTATCTTTTGCTTAACCCTTGTACACACCAAACATAAGATAAGATGTTATCATCTAATTTTATCATATCCTATCTTTATCCAATGCACCAAACACGTACTAAATGGATAACTTACAAATTAGTTGACTTGCAATCCATGCTCAAGTCTTAAAGGTAAAAGTAGGCAAATATGTTTTTATTCGTTTTCCAAAAGTAAAAGAAGCCTGTCACCATAAACCTTCAATCAATTAGCAAACTTGTCAAGCAAGGTGAATGACTTCGGTGAGCTTTGATCTACCTTTTTCCCTTTTCTTGTATGAGGAAAAGGGTGTCTTCCTTCCTTTTATTTTATATATCATGGAAGAAAATAGTCCCCAAATCAATGTAAGAAACTATTCTTATATGACGATTTTATATTCAAATCTCGCTATCTATACAAAATAGAAAAATAATTGTATGAAATCGTCAAAATATATCACTTTCATTCAAACTATTAAAAAAAATAAACCATTTATTATATATAATATATGATAATTAAATGATTAATATTTATTTCAATATACTCATCATTGATTATTTTGATAATAATTGATTTTTTAAAATAATATGATTACGTAATTTGATTTGAATAAAAAAATATAAAATAATTATTCATACAATCTTTTTTTTAATAATGATATTACATATTTCATTTTCACTTGGATGAAGAAAACGACTTGAAAACGAAAAGGGAAAGAAATAAAGTGATAGAGAGAGTCATGCGGTCAATTCCAAAGAAGAATAACAATCCAACTCCACCGAGGCGAGGGGTGCATTTGGATTGTATCCGTATCCCACGGTGGAGTTAAGATCAGCTCCTCTCTAGTCAGTCATTGTCTGAACTTTCGGTGGGAGGTTAAAATTATCCTTCTGGCACTTTTTCTTCATTAAATACAATTTTTTACTATTTTGTTAAGTATTATTTATTATCTTTCAAAATTATTTTATTTTTTTGAAATAGTAAATTTCAAAAAAATGTTTTTTATTATTTAATATTAAAAATATTAATTGATATAAAATAATTTTATTAATTTCGTAAATATTAAATATATTTTATAAATTTCATTTTATATAAATTTTAATATAATAATATTCTTAATAATAATTTTTTTCATTACCATTGCAATTATATCCAAATGCATATTAGTGATACCCTACATGATCTCACTCCTCCATTTTTAATATCCTCCGAACCAATCTCACTAACACCCAAATGGGCCCTTATTACGAAAAGAGGCAACGCGAGAGGAGAGTTTTGGCCTAACGTCGTAATGTGGTGCATGGCAATTCGCAATCATCATGTCAAAAGAAGAAAAGCTGTGTCTGGTTTTTTTCATATCATAGGCAGTTGGAAGGCAAACAGCAATAAATATTGCATCAAAGAACCCTTTTTCATGCGCATGGCATAGTCATGTTAAATCATTGCATGCTATTTCTACCAAGAAATTAAATTCATGGCCCTCTTTACAACATAGTTCTAATCCTTAGCTCACTGTCCTGTCCCTATAAACAACTAGGATTGTCATAAGGTTTCCTAGACCTAGGACGCTAGACATTAAACATATGGAGTCGCCACCAATCTTTTTTTTAACCTAGGTGTGATTGGCCACCTAATGACTCTAGGACTGGTCTATATTTTAAGTTTTGGGTTCGGGAGTTCATTTACGTGTAGGGAAGGTTATAGCACCCCTACAACGCCCAAAGTTGGTACCATTTTAATCTTGTATTATTTTAACTTAGTCTTAGTTATGTGGCCTTTATATTTTATTGTTTAAATATTGAAAATTCTTTTAAGAATCCTCCATCATTCTGGATGAACTCTTAAAAAATCTTCTCACCTCAAGAGTATTCAAGGGGTACCATTCGACTCCCATGAAGAGGCTCCATCGTCGGAAGTATTTTAGAATTTTATTATTCCTTAATTTATTTTTTATTTAATTATTTTTATTATTTTTATTTATTTATTTTAAATATTTTTATATATCATCTATTAATATTTTTAGGATTATTGGTATTTAATATTGAAAATATCTCCTAAATTTTCCATCATTCTGGATAAACTTAGGAGAACCCTCTCACCTAGGAATTCCTCAAGTGTTACTCATTCGCAATCGCCTTGAGGATTCCATCATCGGAATTATTATTTTATTATTTATTAACTTCATTTATTATTTATTCTATTTATTTTTATTAGAATATAAATTTTATTATTTATTATGTTTTTATCTTTATTTATTATTTGTTTATTTTGAAAATGCCTTCTAAATCTTCCATCATTCTGGATAAATTTAGAAGGATCTTCTCACCTAAGAATTCTTCGAGTGTTACTCATTCGTAATCGCCTCGAAGATTCCATCATCGGAATTATTATTTATTATTCATTAATTTTTATTTATTATTATTTTTATTTTATCTTTATTATTTAATAAATCTTATTATTATGTTATTATCTTTATTATTTATTTATTTTTGAAAATACCTTCTAAATCTTCCATCGTTCTGGATAAATTTAGAAAGAATTTTCTTACCTAGAAATTCCTCGAGTGTTACTCATTCGTAATCGCCTCGAAGATTCCATCATCGGAAAGGTTTAGCTCATCCTTAACATTTATTATGCCATTATCTATTAATTAAACATCTATCTTAATAACTTTTATCTATTTATCTTTTTAATTATTATTTTTTTTATTTTTCACTTTTACTCATTTACAATTTGTTTAATTAAATTTTATTTATTTTTTTCTATTTTTGTTATTTATTATTCTTGATTTCTTTAAGTTTTAAACTCCTATATTTTATTATTTTAATTATCTTTATTATGAGAAAAGCAACCCCCTTTTTTTTTTGAACAATATGAGAAAAGCAACTTAAAGGATCAAGTACAGTGATTAACCATTAATAACAAATACTAGACGTGGCATCATAAAAGTGCAGGAACAATACTTACCTGGTAATTCGATTGGCCAAAGTAAAATGGTTTGAGCTTTGTAGACTAATTACGTGATTTGCTCTTGGAATTGATGGCCGAAAAGCAACCCCTTTAACTCGATCCTAGCACTGTTTCGTCTACTTTCCTTAGCTTGATTCCTCGTGGTTCTTGCTTTCACCGATTCTTCCTTGTCGTCACTGGTGCTACTGCCTGGAAAGGAGGAGGGAAAAGCTTCTTTCCCTTTCTTTGGTCTTCTTCGGTCTAACCTTAACAACCAGCAGAGGCACCGTCACGCATAGATGGCAAAAACTCGGGAGCAGGGCAGTGGTGTAGCTCGTTCATGCATAAGCAGAAGGTGCAGCAGCAACTCTAGAAGCTAGGCGATGTGCTCGGCAATGGTAGTAGTACAGCAGTGGCTGATCGAGTGGAGCGGCAGGTCGCGAGCACAGGTTGGTACTGAGGACGATGCAACAAGTGCTAGACCTTGAAACAGGGACGGGCGCCAACGGGTGACGTCTGGCGATGGTACGGGGATGGTAGCAGGTTGCGGAACAGTGGCATAATGCAGCAAGCGGCAGCGGTGATGAAGCAGGGGCCGTTTTAAGTGATGAAGATGGTGTTGTTTTGAAAGGGTAGTTGTGAAGGTTGGCTTATGGGTTGATGGCTTAGATGATGAGGATAAGTGGTGAAGTGATGGTGCGGCAAGTGACAAACAACGAGGCACAGTTTGGAGAGCAGGGTGCAGGAAGACAATGATGACTAACGGTGAAGGGTTGTAACTTCAGTTCGACGAGGAGGATGGAGAGAATGATCCCCGGTTTTGGAGAATTTATAAACTGAGATGCTAGCTTCTTTTTTGTTTTCTCTCCGGATCGTTGTTTTTTTTTTTTTTTATGGGGTTTAACCCCTTTTTATAGTCATAAATTTGTTAGAGTCCTAATACAACTAAACCTATTCTATTAATTATCTTTTATTTTTAATATTTTATCTTTTTAATTTTTATGTTAATCCTAATCTAATCTTATCAATTTCAATATTAATTATCCTAAAAAATCTAATTATCTTATCCTAAAAATATTTTAATTTATAATTATCTAATAAATCCTAACTTATATTACTATTTATCTTATATTAATAAAATTATCCTAATCTATTAAATATTTCTAATTTAAATAATCCTAACAATGTTAATCCTAATTTTTCTAGATGTTAATTCAAAATGTCAATTCAAAAATTTACAAATTATTATTTTTTCACAACCCGGACAAAATGAGGTGTCTACAGCTGCCCCTCTTTGCACATTTTCTGAAAATCAGGAATTGTGCAAAGACAATTAGACAACTATTTTGTTCGGATTTACCTTTTTTATTTTTTTTATTTTTTTATTTTTTACTTACAATTTTTGAGAAACAATTACTTCCTCTCACCAGAGGCTGTAAGATTTTGAAAAATAACCTTTTGCTCCTCTCACCAGAGGCATTGGAACTTCGAAACATAACCTTATGCTCCTCTCACTAGAGGCATTGATACTTTGAAATATAACCTTGTGCTCCTCTCACCAGAGGCAATGAAACTTTGAAAAATAACCTTGTGCTCCTCTCACCAGAGGCAATGAAACTTGAAACATAACCTTGTGCTCCTCTCACCAGAGGCATTGAAACTTTGAAACATAACCTTGTGCTCCTCTCACCAGAGGCATTGGGACTTTGAAATATAACCTTGTGCTCCTCTCACCAGAGGCAATGAAACTTGAAACATAACCTTGTGCTCCTCTCACCAGAGGCATTGGGACTTTGAAATATAACCTTGTGCTCCTCTCACCAGAGGCAATGAAACTTGAAACATAACCTTGTGCTCCTCTCACCAGAGGCATTGAAACTTTGAAACATAACCTTGTGCTCCTCTCACCAGAGGCATTGGGACTTTGAAACATAACCTTGTGCTCCTCTCACCAGAGGCATTGGGACTTTGAAACATAACCTTGTGCTCCTCTCACCAGAGGCAATGAAACTTTGAAACATAACCTTGTGCTCCTCTCACCAGAGGCATTGATACTTTGAAACATAACCTTGTGCTCCTCTCACCAGAGGCATTGAAACTTTGAAACATAACCTTGTGCTCCTCTCACCAGAGGCATTGGGACTTTGAAACATAACCTTGTGCTCCTCTCACCAGAGGCATTGACTTTGAAACATAACCTTGTGCTCCTCTCACCAGAGGCAATGAAACTTTGAAACATAACCTTGTGCTCCTCTCACCAGGCATTGACTTGAAAAATAACCTTGTGCTCCTCTCACCAGAGGCATTGAAACTTTGAAAAATAACCTTGTGCTCCTCTCACCAGAGGCATTGGACTTTGAAAAATAACCTTGTGCTCCTCTCACCAGAGGTATTGAGACTTTGAAATATAACCTTGTGCTCCTCTCACCAAGGCAATGAAACTTTGAAAAATAACCTTGTGCTCCTCTCACCAGAGGCAATGAAACTTTGAAACATAACCTTGTGCTCCTCTCACCAGAGGCATTGAAACTTTGAAAAATAACCTTGTGCTCCTCTCACCAGAGGCATTGGGACTTTGAAATATAACCTTGTGCTCCTCTCACCAGAGGCATTGAGACTTTGAAATATAACCTTGTGCTCCTCTCACCAGAGGCAATGAAACTTTGAAAAATAACCTTGTGCTCCTCTCACCAGAGGCAATGAAACTTGAAACATAACCTTGTGCTCCTCTCACCAGAGGCATTGATACTTTGGAAAATAACCTTGTTCTTATCACTCACTAATATACCAAATCCAATAGTCTTAATATCACAACACGACATAAGATTCAAAATTTCGTTTCCAAGAATTTCGACCTCTCAAGTTTTAATCTATTTCCTTCAATGTATGCACCTAAATAATGCAAATGTAAATGTATGTCAAATAATGCAAATGTCCATGCAACACTGACTCTTTTTTTTTTTATGTTAATGTGAAAGTAATGAAATTGACAACATTCCTATCATGAAGTGAATGCCTATAACCTAAATGTATGATGCAAATGTTAAAAATCAGTTTTTAGTTAGAATCTTCGTTTTAATGTCCTCCAAGATTAACCCCCACATTCCAATTTCCATTCTTCCACTATTCTTGCCTCGCTCGAGATCAGTGTCATACTTCTATTGAATCAATCTTTATCTTTCATGTTTTTGCCCCAAGTAATGTTGGCAATCATCATCCCTTTGTATTTCCTTCAATGTAATGCAAACACCCTTTTTTTTTCTTTAAAGACCCTATAGTACGCTATTCAATTCCAATTAGAACAAAAGCAAGATGAATAAGATAAGAACACGATGGTGTATTTATTTGAACAAGGTATATTTATTTGAATAACAAGTGAACATTTTCAAGAATTGATAGGGATAAGTACAAAAGCAATGGCTAGTGAGTCACAAATAATGAATACCCGGACAACTACAAACCCATCATCACAGAATTTTGCTTTAGAAGCCTCATTAGTAGATGTCCATAATCTTCCAAGAACCTTTAGATCAGAACTTTGCCCCCTTCACTATGAGACATTCCTCTTTTCAATCTTTGGCCCAATTATTCTTTTTGTTCAAGCCGCCTTTTCAGGTTTTCAACTTGAAATTTTTTTTTTTTGTTTTTTTTTTTTTTCTTTTTTTGTTTTTTTCTTTTTCTTTTTTTTTCTTGAATTCAAGCCGCCTTTTCAGGTTTTCAACTTGAAATTTCTTTTGTTGTTTTTTTCTTTTTTTTTTTGTTTTTTTTTTTAATTCAAGCCGCCTTTTCAGGTTTTCAACTTGAATTCTTTTTTTCTCTTCAGGCATAGTATTTCTTCACTGCATCTGAATTTATTGGATTTGGTAAATCATCTCCGTCCATTTCACTAAGTAACAATGCCCCTCCTGAAAAAGCTTTCTTCACCACATAAGGGCCTTCCCAATTTGGTGCCCATTTTCCACGAGGATCTGGCTGATTTGGTAGAATTTTCTTTAATACCAATTCTCCTTCCTGAAAATGTCGAGGACGAACTTTCTTATTATGAGCTCGCATCATCCTCTTTTGATACAATTGCCCATGACAAAGAGCCTTAAACCTTTTTTCTTCGATCAAATTTAGTTGTTCATAACGACAACGGACCCATTCAGCTTCTTCTAATTCAACCTCCATCAATACTCGTAATGACGGGATTTCTACCTCGATAGGTAATACTGCTTCCATTCCATATACCAATGAAAATGGGGTGGCCCCAGTAGATGTACGAACTGAAGTGCGATAAGCATGCAAGGCAAATGGTAATTTCTCATGCCAATCCCTATATGTTTTTGTCATCTTGCTAACGATCTTCTTTATATTCTTGTTAGCTGCTTCTACTGCTCCATTCATCTTCGGACGATATGGTGCTGAATTGTGGTGTTTGATTTTGAACTGACTGCACACTTCTTTCATCATTGTGTTATTTAGGTTAAGTGCATTGTCTGAGATGATTCTTTCTGGAAGACCATATCGGCATATTATCTCTTTCTTGATAAACCTACACACCACAGCTTTCGTCACATTAGCATATGAAGCTGCCTCTACCCATTTTGTGAAATAATCGATGACCACAAAGATGAAACGATGTCCATTCGAAGCTTTTGGAGTAATAGGCCCAATGACATCCATACCCCACATAGAGAAAGGCCAAGGAGTTGCCATTACATGCAAAGGCAACGGAGGAGCATGCATCTTGTCTGCATATATTTGGCATTTATGGCACCTTCTGGCATACTTAATGCAATCACCTTCCATAGTCATCCAATAATAACCTGCCCTCATAATTTGTTTAGCCAATCTCTGACCGTTAGCATGGGTCCCACAAACTCCTTCATGAACTTCTTCAAGAATTCTTCTTGCTTCAACAGCATCTACACACCTCAAGAGCACTTGATCCTTTCCTTTTTTGTACAAGACTTCACCATCTACCAAGAAATTCATTGCCAGTCTTCTCAATGTTCTTTTATCGTTTTCAGAGATCGAATCTGGGTATTGTTGATATTTCAAATATCTCAAAATATCATAATACCATGGTTTTCCATCAACTTCCTCTTCAACATTGCAACAATGTGCAGGAGACTCTTGTATCCTTAGCTTAATGGGATAAATTTCGGCATTAGAATCCACTTTAAACATTGCAGCTAAGGTGGCTAAAGCATCAGCCATTTGGTTCTCTTCCCGAGGTAAATGATTAAATTGAATTTCCTCAAACTGTTCAACCAACTTAACTATGAAGTCACGGTAGAGAAGTAACTTTGAGTCTCTTGTTTCCCATTCTCTTCGCAATTGGTAGATTACTAAAGCTGAATCACCATAGACTTCCATCTTTTTGATTTTCTTTTCAATAGCAGCCTGAAGCCCCATGGCACAAGCTTCGTATTCTGCCACGTTATTGGTGCAATTGAAATTCAATCTTGCAGTGAATGGGCATTGATCTCCTTTTGGTGATATCAAGACAGCTCCAATGCCATGCCCCAGGGCATTTGATGCACCATCAAAGTACATCTTCCATGTATCCTTTTCTACTTGATCCTCATCAACTTGCATGACAGCCATTAAGTCTTCATCTGGGAAGTCAAAATTTATGGACTCATAATCTTCTAAAGCTCGTTCTGCAAGGAATTCCGCAATGGCACTCCCTTTGATGGCTTTCTGTGACACGTACACAATATCGTATTCAGAAAGCAATACTTGCCATCTTGCTATTCTTCCAGATAGAGAAGTTTCTCGAATATGTACTTGACAGGATCTAATTTTGAGATCAACCAAGTGGTATGATACAACATGTACTGTCTGAGTCTATGAGCTGCCCAGGCCAAAGCACAACACATCTTTTCCAAGGATGAATACTTGGATTCATAGTCAGTAAACTTTTTGCTCAAGTAATAAATAGCCCTTTCTTTTCTACTTGTAGCATCATGTTGCGCCAGTACGCATCCCATCGATTTTTCATGCACTGTTAAGTAGAGGATGAGAGGCCTCCCTGGAACAGGAGGGACTAATACTGGTGGACTTGAGAGATACCCTTAATTTTATCAAAAGCTGCCTGACAGTCTTTATCCCAATCCCCCTTATCATTCTTTCGTAGGAGTTTGAAAATTGGATCACACTTGGCCGTTAATTGAGAAATGAAGCGAGCAATGTAATTCAACCTTCCAAGAAAACCCCTTATTTCTTTTTGAGTACGTGGTGGAGGCAAGTTTTGAATAGCACGTATTTTGTCTGGGTCCACCTCAATGCCTTTTTCACTAACAATAAATCCCAACAATTTTCCAGAAGTTGCTCCAAACGTGCACTTGGCAGGGTTCAACTTGAGTTGAAACTTTCTCAATCTTTCAAATAACTTCTTGAGATTGACCACATGATCTTCTTCTTTATGGGATTTGGCAATCATATCATCCACATATACTTCTATCTCCTTGTGCATCATATCATGGAATAGAGTTACCATAGCTCTTTGATAAGTTGCCCCTGCATTCTTTAATCCAAATGGCATGACTCTGTAACAGAAAGTCCCCCACATCGTAATGAATGTAGTTTTCTCCATATCATCTTTATCCATCTTGATCTGGTTGTAACCTGAAAAACCATCCATGAAAGAGAAGAGGGAGTACCTAGCAGTATTATCAACCAAAGTATCGATATGTGGCAATGGAAAGTTGTCTTTTGGGCTAGCTCGATTCAGATCCCTGTAATCGACACACATTCGTACTTTCCCATCTTTTTTCGGAACAGGGACAATGTTTGCTACCCATTGAGGGTATCTTGCCACTTCCAGAAAACCAGCATCAAATTGCTTTTTAACTTCTTCTTTGATCTTCAAAAGCATGTCTGGCTTCATTCTTCTTAACTTTTGTTGAACTGGTTTACATTCTGGTTTCAGGGGTAATTTATGTAACAATGTCTGTGTCTAAACCAGGCATGTCTTGATATGACCATGCAAATACATCCTGGAACTCATGGAGCAAATTCACCAGATTCTTTCGTGTAGAAGATGAGATGGAAGTTCCGATCTTGACTTCTTTCTTGACTTCTTCATCTCCTAAATTGATGACCTCGGTAGATTCCTTATGAGGCATGATTTGTTTTTCTTCTTGCTCTACTAATCTCAATAGATCGGGAGGCAAAGCATAATCATCAGAATTCTCATCTTCATTAAGTTCACCCACACAACTTGACCTCTCAAAGTCAAATCCTGGATCATCATTATAATTGTCTGTGTATTCATCATTTGTACACCTGGCATTGGGCAACAAATAGGAAAATATAGAGAAGTGTATAGGCAAAAAGAAACGAATGCAAAAGAAGAGAAAAGGAAAAAAAAAATGGAAAAAGATATGAGCAAATGCATCATGCTTTTATTTTATTGAAATTGAATAAACGCCCTACATAAGGTCTCTAATGCTTTTGGGCATAAGCATTGAGAAAGGATTTATTGCATTACTTTGAAGAAGTCTTATAGACAGTAGGGATCTCAACAGCACTCCAATTCTTCAACTCAAAACCTGGTGGGCAAGGAAGTACTTCTAACATCTCAATATTCTCTCCAATTTCTTCTTTATGTACCATCTGGATAGAAAGTTCTTCAAAAGCCTTTTCCAATGCGGAACTATTCACTCCAGGATAGACATATCCTGCTGAATGGAAGATATCATACAATGGAGGGAATACCATTGGTTCAGTTTCCAGATCCTCCTCGTTGAAAGCGGCCCTCCTTTTCTTCCTCTTTTCCTCAACAAACCTCTCCATCTCAAACCCTTTTGGCTTATAGCCTAAGCCAAACCTATCTTTTTTCATGATGACCTTCACCGGCATCCTGATCCCTTGCAGCCTCTTTCCCAAGCCTGACCCAGCACGGCATCCTTTTCCTACAATCTGACAAACACCTGCTTTAGTAACCCTAGACAATCGTGGCACGGGCACAGTAGATCCTTCTCCTACAAAAGTGGCATTGACCAACTCCAAAGATCTGAAAGAACATTCGACGGCATTTTCTGCGATTTCCACATATGGTGTTGACAAGAAGGTTGTGGCAATCATATCCTCTTCAGCATTCACAGTCACTAAGTGTTCATCCAAGACAAATTTAATCTTTTGATGCAAAGTTGAAGGGATTGCACCAGCTTGATGAGACAATTGTATGAGGGGGTGATATCCATCACTATGAACTCAATGTTGAATACATGTGGCCCAATCTCGATAGGCAATTCAATCTCTCCTATTATCTCTCGACGAGTACCATCAAAAGCTTTGACTATCGTGTGGCTTCTTCTCATGTGAGACTTATCAATTGGTAACTTAGATAGAGTAGCCATTGGCATTACATTCAGAGCTGAGCCATTGTCAATAAGGACCCGTGGTATGATATGATCTTTGCATTTGGTAGTTATATGCAAAGCCTTGGTGCTACCTCTTCCATCAGGAGGAATCTCATCATCACTAAATGAGATAAAATTATCAGCCGTGATATTTCCCACCAATCTATCTAACTTTTCTACCGAAATGTTATGTGCCACATGTGCTTCATTGAGTACCTTTAGCAAGGCATTCCTATGTGGCTCTGAATTTAGCAATAAAGAGAGCATTGTTATGCGAGCCGGCAGTTTATTCAGTTGCTCTACAACACTATACTCACTATGCTTGATGAACTTTAGGAATTCACAAGCTTCTTTTCTGTCACGGATTGCTTAAGTTCCGCAGGTATTACTGTCTTTCCTTTGTCATCCTTCAACAGAACCTCTTCAACCTCTTTCCCTTTCTGTGACATCAGCATTTGGGGTGTATAGCAACGCCCACTGCGGGTTATCCCACCTTCATTTGTTAGATTCCCAGACGTCGCAGCACTATTAACATCTGATGCATTTTGAGTTACAATACTGCAATTATAGTTCCATGGAACTGCTTTATCATCCCTATATGGGAATGGTTTTGGAACTTTGATGGTGACTTTGGGAACCATTGGAGTAGTATTAAGTGCTGGTTTCTTCTTACAAAATATGGTCACTGGCTCTATTCCTTCAAAAGGGTGATCCTTTTTTGAATCTTCTGCCATAGCAACAACTGCATCTTCAGCCGTTTCCTCATAAAATTCTATTGTACCCTCATTCATCATCATCTGTACTTTCTCTCGAAATTGTTCACAAAATTGAATGGTATGACCAACTGATTGTCCATGATATTTGCAAAAGGTTTCTTCACTGTTCTCTTCTTCAACTCCCAATCCCATATTAGCAGGTTGAATCATCTTTGCTTTTATCATTGCATCCATTACCCTTTCCATTGGTGTCTTGACTTCATCGATGCTACCCTTAACCCAACATATTTTCCCTTCAATAATAGCATTGACTTTTCCTCCATGATCCGGTAAAGGATTTCCAACTACATTTGGTTCTTTTTCAACATCAAAGTTCAAAATTCCTGCTTTTATAAGATCACGAACTTTGTACTTGAGCCCTGTGCAATTTTCTGTCGAATGACCAGTGATCCCATAATGATAATCACAATGAGCATTGGGATCATACCATTTAGGAAAAGGAGGTTTAAATGGCTCAATATGGACTGGTGCTATTAGGCGTTTTTCAATGAGTTGTGGTAGCAGTTCAGTGTAGGTTATTGGGATGGGATCGAATTGGTATTTGTTTTGATTATTCCAAGATCTTCCTGGGTTGTGGCCTGAATTGTTGGCTTGGTATTGTGTTTGTGGAGTGAATGGGGTTATTGGACGATAGGTTGGAGGTTGGGACACCGATTGGTGAGGGTATGGATTTTGGGACATTGGTTGGTAAGAGTAGGGGCTTTGTGATACATTGTTGCTGGTAGGGTAAGAATTGTAGTTGGATCGAGCGTGGTAAGGAACATTGCTTGGTTGCCTACTTCCAAAGCTGATGTTGTTGGCCTCCCCTTCTTTCCTCTTGAAGTTTGCCCCTTTCCTGAAACTTGGAGCATCACTTGCTTCAATTCTCCCATTCTTTATTGCATTTTCGATCATTTCCCCTGCTACCACTAAATCTGCAAAGTCTTTTGTTGCATTGCCGACAAGCCTTTCATAATAAGGTGTTCGAAGCGAATTAATGAACAGCATGGTCGTCTCTTTTTCTGTGAGAGGTGGGTAGACTTGGGTAGCCATGTCTCTCCATCTCTGTGCATATTCCTTAAAGCCTTCACTCGACTTCTTTTCCATATTCTGAAGAGATAACCTATCTGGGGCCATATCCACTACATGTTTATACTGGGCTTTAAAAGCTCTAGCCAAATCTTTCCAAGAGCGAATTCGCTCTTTATCGAGTTGAACATACCATCTAGCTGCAGATCCTGTCAAACTATCTTGGAAGCAATGGATTAACAACTTTTCATTGTTCGTATACCCAGCCATTTTCCGACAGAACATTGTGATGTGAGTCACAGGGCATGTCGTTCCATCATATTTTGAAAATTCAGGAACTTTAAATTTTGGCGGAATCACCAAATCAGGAACTAGACTCAGTTCACTTGCATCACTGCAATCAAAATTATCTTTCCCTTCTATGGCCTTCAATCTTTCTTCTAACAAATCATATTTAAGCTGAATTTCTTTATCTTCTACAGGTTCAGAAGTTTTTCTTCTCAGCTTTTCCTGTTCCAGAGGATCGTCTAGATTTGGAACATATAAAGGGTTCACAAAGCCTCCTCCAAGGTTTGATTCCACTTGAGCTTGATTTCTTTGTTGCCCCATAGGAATAAATGGTTGCTCTACAGCTGGTGAATGACCTTGAATAGTTACCATGAGAATTCTGTGGCGGGGTAAACCCTGGTGGATAAACTGGTTCAGCACTGAATTCATGAGACCCGCCTTCATCTTTTGAGGAGGATGTTTCGACAACAGCTTTCCCTTTTGTCATAGCTTTCATCATTTGCATCATCTCGAACATTTGCTTCCTCATTTCTTCCAATTCTCCTGCCACTTGTTCTCTCATTTCTTCTTGCATTTCTCCATCTTCTCAACTCTTGCAGACTGTTCATTCTCCATTTGTTTACTTCGAAGACGGGTACTATATGGATGTTGAGTAGATCGACTTGCCACTTTGGATCTTGTCACCTCGAGACCTTTGTGATTGATATACATCCCAACATTAGTCCTTTTATTCTTATTTTGTTATGAATGAATTTATGCATGTATGCAAAGAAGACTTGGAACATAATTATTTGTTAAATGAAAGAACCTTTATTATTAAAAAATCTGAGATTACATCCAAGAGAAAATCTAAAGAACTTGTAGCCTAACATAAGCATAAAATGAAATCTACTACATAAAGAGGACCTATGGTCTCCATAATAGCCTCTTGATCAGGCTATAGTGATGTTGCACCTCATCAAGTAACTGCTCTAATTGTCTCCCATGATCTGAAATAGGGCTTATCCCTGGTTTTATCTCTTCTATCCTTTCTTCCATTTCTCTGGCTTTGCGCGCGGCTAGGTTGAACTGCTGGAACATCTTCAATAACAGTTGAGATCCCTCAGCTTTCCTCCAACCATCACATTCTTCTCTTAGAGTAGTCACTTCATGAATCAATTGTTGAAGTGCCTGTCTATATTCTTGGGTTTCAGAAAGTGCGGCTTGCATCTGTGCTTGCACCAAATCTTTCTCTGTTTGAAGTTCTTCTTGCTTAAGCTTCATTTTTTGTATTTCATCTTTCAATTGTTCATTTTCTTGCTTTTTTGTCTGCACTTCTGTTTTCAACTGCTCTTTTTCTTGCTTCAATCGCCTATTTTCGGATTTGGACAATTCCCTTCTCAGTCTGGTGACTAGTTCTGTTAATTCCTTCTTTTCTTGGTCAACTTTCTTGATTGTCTGGTTACACTGTCTAGATTCTTCCTTCATATCTACTTTGAGCTTCTTATTTTCTTGCTCAAGTTGCTCTTTCTCTTCCTGAAGCTTTCTCTTAGAAATTTCCAAATCTATCATGGGGTCTCGTGGAGTAGGTTCTGTGATTGATCTAACTTTACTTCTTTAGGAACTACCACATCCTTAGCTCTCCTCATGTGCCACACCGCATACTCTGGAGTCACATCATTAGTAAGTCTTCCTTGATCGATCCTCAAAGTTTGTTTCCAAACCTTTATAACTTCTTCAATCTTTTTCAAAGCTCCTGCTTCAGTGTATGCAAATTCCAATTTATCCAGTCCTTTGGTCATAGGAATGAATTGTTCATAGCCTGCCTGTCTCCTTACCATTATTGGTGCATAACTGATAGCACCCCACAGCCCCAAAAGTGGAACCCATGGTTGACCCCCACAACTAAACAATACGGCATCATGTCGCATCCAAGGTGCCATCCATACTATCTCTTGACTGGTACTAGAAAGCTTGCGAAAAATTGAGACCCACTCATTCTTGGATTTGGGTTTTGGCCATTGACTCTTGCAAAATTCCTTGATAGGGAAGCTGGTATTAAGGAAAGCTCTGCGAAATTCACTTTTATCGCATACAAGATGACTTCTTATCCAAAGGTATAATAATTGGGCACAGCCGATGAAGCGTCCTTCCCCATTTCGTCGACAAAAGCTCAAAGATCTGAGAGTTTCAGCTAGAATAGTTGGAACGGGATTAACTCCATGCTCAACTTGATCAAGGAAATCTATCACTGTGACATCTATATATCCCAAGACTTTGGGAAAGACCACCAAGCCATATATTGCCAATGCCATCATGCTCATACTTTGATCATTCTCTATATTCTTCCTGATGTGATCTCGTAAGAAATCCCAAGGCACATAATCTTGCCCTCCTTTCTGTCTCACCCATTTATCAATTTCTGGCAAACTAACATTCATCATTCCAGCGAGCTTCCTACGATAACCGATCTTCTTGTTCTTCCAATATATCTTATCTGCATTGGAACACTGGATGCGGAGTAAGAGTGAGTACTCTTCAATCGTTGGAACCATGTCAACTTCATTAAAAACAAAGCATCTATAGGAAGGGTCCCAAAATTGCGTTATAGCTCTAATCAAGTCTTTGTCTACAGTAACTGCAATTAATAATGCTATGTCACCGTACTTCTTTTCAAAATCTTCTTTTTTTGAAAGACTCCAAAGCTTCCAAAGATCAATGAACTCAGTAAAATCATTTTGTTTGAGATCCAGGTGAACTTTTTCAGGGAGTGGTGATATAAATTCTTGAGGTAAACAGTCTCCTTCTCTTCGTTGAGCTTCTTCAGATCTGATTCTGACACTGTTGGAATTCTCAGTGGGGAAAGGTGTGACTTTAACGCTTGATAAATCCTCCATGGATGTAACTGAGGTTCAATCAATTAACAAATTGTTATGTAAAAAGCCTTCTTTTATATGATATGACAATGCATGAGAATGCAACTATGGGAAAGATATTGGGATTTTGTTCCCTCATGTGTCCTAACTTTGGCTTACTACTTCACGGATAATCAAGGTTCTAACTTAAGGGTTGGCTCTTAGGCTTTTTATATGCTAGGTTTGGATATAATAGTTACTAAAAGTTCCCAAATTGTTCCTCACTGTCGTCCACTCTGGACTAGTAAGGCACCCCAATCCTCACCCATGACAGGCTACAAACGGAAAAGGTTCAATTTGAGTGGGAGTATTTGGCTAGCCCATGCGGAGGTTACCACCTCACGAGAGCGGTAGCTACTCTACTCCCTCCTAGAAAGGACTGAGCTCGGGTCGAGAGCTTTATGTATGCAAATGCAAGGTGTGGTGTGTGAGAGGGAACTTTATTTTAACCAACTCTTCAAAACACTAAACAAATCAAAGAGAACATCAAATAAGATTAGTGCAATAAATTCCAACAAATTTTAGGCCATCAAAAATTTAGACTTAGTATAACACAAGATCAAATTATGGCTCGACTCACTTTGATGTCCCCAGTGGAGTCGCCAAGCTGTCATAACGTTTCCTAGACCTAGGACGCTAGACATTAAACATATGGAGTCGCCACCAATCTTTTTTTTAACCTAGGTGTGATTGGCCACCTAATGACTCTAGGACTGGTCTATATTTTAAGTTTTGGGTTCGGGAGTTCATTTACGTGTAGGGAAGGTTATAGCACCCCTACAACGCCCAAAGTTGGTACCATTTTAATCTTGTATTATTTTAACTTAGTCTTAGTTATGGCCTTTATATTTTATTGTTTAAATATTGAAAATTCTTTTAAGAATCCTCCATCATTCTGGATGAACTCTTAAAAAATCTTCTCACCTCAAGAGTATTCAAGGGGTACCATTCGACTCCCATGAAGAGGCTCCATCGTCGGAAGTATTTTAGAATTTTATTATTCCTTAATTTATTTTTTATTTAATTATTTTTATTATTTTTATTTATTTATTTTAAATTATTTTTATATATCATCTATTAATATTTTTAGGATTATTGGTATTTAATATTGAAAATATCTCTAAATTTTCCATCATTCTGGATAAACTTAGAGAACCCTCTCACCTAGGAATTCCTCAAGTGTTACTCATTCGCAATCGCCTTGAGGATTCCATCATCGGAATTATTATTTATTATTTATTAACTTTATTTATTATTTATTTTTTATTTTATTAGAATATAAATTTTATTATTTATTATGTTTTTATCTTTATTTATTATTTGTTTATTTTGAAAATGCCTTCTAAATCTTCCATCGTTCTGGATAAATTTAGAAGGATCTTCTCACCTAAGAATTCTTCGAGTGTTACTCATTCGTAATCACCTCAAAGATTCCATCATCGGAATTATTATTTATTATTCATTAATTTTTATTTATTATTATTTTATTTTATCTTTATTATTTAATAAATCTTATTATTATGTTATTATCTTTATTATTTATTTATTTTTGAAAATACCTTCTAAATCTTCCATCGTTCTGGATAAATTTAGAAAGAATTTTCTTACCTAGAAATTCCTCGAGTGTTACTCATTCGTAATCGCCTCGAAGATTCATCATCGGAAAGGTTTAGCTCATCCTTAACATTTATTATGCCATTATCTATTAATTAAACATCTATCTTAATAACTTTTATCTATTTATCTTTTTAATTATTATTTTTTTTATTTTTCACTTTTACTCATTTACAATTTGTTTAATTAAATTTTATTTATTTTTTTCTATTTTTGTTATTTATTATTCTTGATTTCTTTAAGTTTTAAACTCCTATATTTTATTATTTTAATTATCTTTATTATGAGAAAAGCAACCCCCTTTTTTTTTTGAACAATATGAGAAAAGCAACTTAAAGGATCAAGTACAGTGATTAACCATTAATAACAAATACTAGACGTGGCATCATAAAAGTGCAGGAACAATACTTACCTGGTAATTCGATTGGCCAAAGTAAAATGGTTTGAGCTTTGTAGACTAATTACGTGATTTGCTCTTGGAATTGATGGCCGAAAAGCAACCCCTTTAACTCGATCCTAGCACTGTTTCGTCTACTTTCCTTAGCTTGATTCCTCGTGGTTCTTGCTTTCACCGATTCTTCCTTGTCGTCACTGGTGCTACTGCCTGGAAAGGAGGAGGGAAAAGCTTCTTTCCCTTTCTTTGGTCTTCTTCGGTCTAACCTTAACAACCAGCAGAGGCACCGTCACGCATAGATGGCAAAAACTCGGGAGCAGGGCAGTGGTGTAGCTCGTTCATGCATAAGCAGAAGGTGCAGCAGCAACTCTAGAAGCTAGGCGATGTGCTCGGCAATGGTAGTAGTACAGCAGTGGCTGATCGAGTGGAGCGGCAGGTCGCAAGCACAGGTTGGTACTGAGGACGATGCAACAAGTGCTAGACCTTGAAACAGGGACGGGCGCCAACGGGTGACGTCTGGCGATGGTACGGGGATGGTAGCAGGTTGCGGAACAGTGGCATAATGCAGCAAGCGGCAGCGGTGATGAAGCAGGGGCCGTTTTAAGTGATGAAGATGGTGTTGTTTTGAAAGGGTAGTTGTGAAGGTTGGCTTATGGTTGATGGCTTAGATGATGAGGATAAGTGGTGAAGTGATGGTGCGGCAAGTGACAAACAACGAGGCACAGTTTGGAGAGCAGGGTGCAGGAAGACAATGATGACTAACGGTGAAGGGTTGTAACTTCAGTTCGACGAGGAGGATGGAGAGAATGATCCCCGGTTTTGGAGAATTTATAAACTGAGATGCTAGCTTCTTTTTTGTTTTCTCTCCGGATCGTTGTTTTTTTTTTTTATGGGGTTTAACCCCTTTTTATAGTCATAAATTTGTTAGAGTCCTAATACAACTAAACCTATTCTATTAATTATCTTTTATTTTTAATATTTTATCTTTTTAATTTTTATGTTAATCCTAATCTAATCTTATCAATTTCAATATTAATTATCCTAAAAAATCTAATTATCTTATCCTAAAAATATTTTAATTTATAATTATCTAATAAATCCTAACTTATATTACTATTTATCTTATATTAATAAAATTATCCTAATCTATTAAATATTTCTAATTTAAATAATCCTAACAATGTTAATCCTAATTTTTCTAGATGTTAATTCAAAATGTCAATTCAAAAATTTACAAATTATTATTTTTTCACAACCCGGACAAAATGAGGTGTCTACAAGGATCTCCAACATATGTAAGCGTATTGCTTAAATCAAAGGGGGCTTTCCTATTTTCTTGTCTTTGCCTATTCTAAGCTTTATTTTAATTTACTTATTTTTTTTTTACTTTGAAGATTGATTCAAAAAATACGACAATATTCTGAAAATTTCATAAAATTCAAAAAGAATAGAATCTGTATTTTTTATTATGTAATTTATAGGCCTCCATTTAAATAAAAAACCTTAAACTCTTGTCACACGCTTGTTAAATACGAATAATTTTTTTTGAGTCATTTAAAATTACAATCATAATCAGCATATTACATTCAATGAACTGATAACTTGATAAATACAAATGATAATAACAAACTAAACAAATAACAAACTAACTAACTTGAACTCACACTCAGTGAGACTCGAACCTGAGACTTCAAAGTCTCAGGACCTCCTGCCTGAGTATGACACCACGATCATTAAGAGAAAAAGAATGAAAAAGCACATCCGTTGGTTTTATTAAGTGTTTGTTTGCAAATCAAGGTTAATCTAACTTCTAATGTATGCATGTGAAGGGAAAAATTCATAAGTTAAGGATATTATGTTCGAGTTGTAATTTTTTTTTTTGTAAAAAAAGGTATTAGTATTAAACATAACATTATTTAAAATTTTCATACATGTGATATTGAATTTTACATGTGTATTTTATTTATTTATTGAAATTAATGTTGATTTTGTAGGATTTCTTTGTCTATAAAAGTGTACACTAATATGGTTACATTTTTTATATTATAATTTAGAAAATGGTTAAAATTAATTATTATGTATCTTTCACTTTTTTTTTATGTCTTTCACTTTGATCATTTACATTTAAATAACTAGTATATTACTCTACCTTAAATAATAATTTCATAATTATACTAAATACCCAAATTAAATATAAGTTCACTAATGAAAGTCTAAGTGAATCTTACACATAAAAACACAAATTTGTAACTTTTAATAGCATAAATTTTCACGAAATAAAACTATATATATATATATAATATGATCAATTTTTTTTAAACACATATAATTTAAGACATTGTTTTTTATACACCGATAATAAAATTTTTAATTTCACAAATAAAAGCAAAAATATTTTGTAATATATTGTTAATTTTTTAATATACTCTAAGATATATATATATGTCATCTCAATCTCGTTAAAGAAATCTAATATAATATTCATAAACAATCAATTGTAACTTACTTATATTAAATTAAATTTCTTATTTTAGGAAAATAATTTTTATAATTTTATTAAATGTCAAACATAATTGGGACCAGTTTTCAAATATAAAAATCCATATTCTCTCCTAACTTCAATAGCAAAAGAAAGACATTTGTCTCTTTTTTTTTTTTTAAGTATAGATATTTTTATCTATTTTATAATTTAAAATTAATTTTATTTAAATAAAAAATAATAAACAATAAAACGTTTTTAACAATAAAATTTTAAAATTCAAATCTTACCTAAATACTTAAAAAATATTTATTTTCACTTTTTTTAATAAGTCGTCCATGACATTCGTCTCTTCCACGAGAACTTCTAAATAAACTCTATTTGTTGCTCTTTATACTCCATTTTTTTCATTGTATTTACTGTTTATTAGACATGAATGAGATATAAAGAGCAAAAAATAGAGTTTATTTAGAAGTTCTCCTCTTCCACTAACCCATCTCTGCCGACTGCCAACGCCCAACAGAACTTCTTCAATTCGAAGAAAGAAAGTAAATATGAAAAATAGGAAACTGAGTCCACTCAGTCAGAGTACAGATAGGGTACAATAAAGTCATCCATCCAGAATTTCATCACCCATCATTTTTGTGACTCTTCAAGTTCTTCTGAACAAATAATAAACTTGCAAGGACATGATTTTGCCACGTCATCAGGTGAAAATCTATCCTCAGTACCCTTTATTTCACTATGGCAGTTTACAGTAAAACCCCTGTCATTTTTCATTTTTGCATAATTACATTTATATTATTAGTTTTAAACATATTTTGGCCTCCAATTTTATTTAATTTACAAAAAAAGTTATAAACTTTACTTATTAATCACTAATCAAAAAATACCCTTTCATTCAAAATTATTTTTTATACTAACCAAACCAGAATTTCAAATGGTAATCTTGAGAGAGGAAAAAAAAAAAACTTGAAAGGCAATTATCCAAAGCTGTGTACCATTATGTGTTAAGTTGTCAGTTAGTTTTTGCTTATAAAAGCGGCAAAGCTATGTACTCTCTCTTTCTCACACTAATGCAAAGCACCCAACTTTTTGTATTTATTGTCTTTCTCTTTTAAAGTTTGCAACTTTCAGACAACAAGGAAGAGATCTCTGGAACTTCAGCTGAAAGTAAGGAATTCTTTTGAAACAATTCATGATGAATCTTGTTCGTGGTATACGGATGTTTTTTAAGACAGTTTCATTTGTTTGGTTGTCTTAAATTGTTGAACTGCGGAGCTTTTCACGGCTTTGTCATGTTTTTTTAAATGAAAGCTGAGTTTTTTTCTAGTTCATGCACTTTCTGTTTTGGGATTTAGCTGAGAAATCATAGGCATCCAAAGCTTATGTGGGTACCAAGATAGGAATTTGTAGCTATTGGGTTGGTTTTTGTTTTTGTTTTGGTGAATTGCATTGGATTGGAGTGTGCTTACTGTTCATAGTATGATAGAAATGGGATTTCTTTTTCTGGTTAAGAAGAGGAAGGTTCCGGCTTTAGCTTTTTTCATATGTTATCAACTAGTGGTTAAGTTGGAAGATTAATGTCTTTGATAATTGTGAGGAAATCTGAGTGGTTTTATGATTTTGTTGGCAAAAACGAGAAACCCCATCTGGATTTTAAGCTCTGGAAATGGCTAGAGTAAGGAAAAGAAGCATACATTTAAGCAAACTTTGCTCACTTGCATGTTGTAGACCTACTTCTACAGATGAACATGCCCAAATCGGGCAAAAAGGGTACTCAAGAGTGGTGTATTGCAATGAACCTGATAGTCAAGAGCAAATTCGTCTGAAGTATAGGGGAAATTATGTTTCAACTACCAAGTATACAGCAGCTAATTTTATCCCAAAGTCTTTGTTTGAGCAGTTTAGGAGGGTTGCAAATATTTACTTTCTTGTTGTAGCTTGTGTTTCATTTAGTCCATTGGCACCGTATTCGGCACCTAGCATTCTTGTGCCCTTGATTGTGGTGATTGGAGCTACAATGGCCAAAGAAGGTGTGGAAGATTGGAGCCGAAGACTGCAGGTGATGCTTGAATTTCTTCTTCTCCTTTCAGTGATTCGCTGCTATGGCTTTGAGCTCCCTCACCCCACACACACTGTCACACACACAGATTTTCTATTGGTGGTCATATTAGAAACATGTTATCGTTTATGCGTCATTGTCATAGCTAATTAAACCATTAAATCTTTCATCTGCATGCAATTTATTTACTCAGGAAGTATAATGAAGAGTATTGTGGTGAGATTAATTGTTAGAGTTTCATTTTCAAGCTAACAAAAACACTCTATGCCTGGAAAAAAGAATGATTAAAGTAAACAAACGATCTAAGCTTGTCCACAGTTCTTCCTCTTTGTGTGGGTGCTCATTCACCTGCAAAATTTCCCTTTGAATTTATGGAAGATATCTAAATTAGCTTTACCGTGTTTTCAGGATGTAGAGGCAAACAATCGAAAGGTTGAAGTTTATGATAAAATTTGTTGTCATTTAGAGAAACCAAATGGAAGAATCTACGTGTTGGTGACCTTGTTAAAGTACACAAGGATGAATATTTTCCAGCTGATATACTCTCTACTTTCTTCAAACTATGAAGATGGTGTTTGCTATGTTGAGACGATGAACCTCGATGGAGAGACTAATTTAAAGTTGAAGCACGCCCTGGAGGTAACATCATCCCTTTGTGACAATGAGTCCCTTAAGGAATTTAGAGCGTTGATCAAGTGTGAGGACCCAAATGAACATCTTTATTCTTCATTGGAACAATGTACTATGAATGTCAACGATACCCACTTTCTCCACAGCAGATTCTTTTGAGAGATTCTAAAACTGAAAAATACAGATTATATCTATGGTTGGTTATTTTCACTGGACATGACACTAAAGTAATGCAGAATGCTACCGACCCTCCTTCCAAAAGGACCAAGATTGAGAGGAGAATGGATAATAGTTTATGTCCTTTTCAGTACTTTAATTTCGGTATCATGCATAGGATCTCCTTTTTTTCGGAATTGAAACTAAAAAAGATATTAATGGTGGGAATTATAGAAGGTGGTATCTCCGACCAGATAAGACAACTGTATTCTATAACCCCAGAAGAGCATCAGTGGCTGCATTTTTGCATTTCGGAACTGGCCTTATGTTATTGGATACTTGATACCAATATCATTGTATGTTTCCATTGAGATTGTCAAGGTTTTACAAAGCATTTTCATCAACCAAGATCAGGCTATGTATGACGAGTTAACAGACAGGCCAGCACATGCACGGACATCAATTTGAATGAGGAACTTGGCCAGGTCCATACCATACTCTCTGACAAAACCGGAACTTTAACATGTAACTCAATGGAGTTTGTTAAATGCTCAATAGCTGGCACAGCCTATGGCCGTGGCACCACAGAAGTAGAAATTGCCCTGGCAAAAAAGAAGGTGAGACATTGACTGAACCAATGTCCAATGATACTGTGGACTCAGGAAAATCTGTTAAGGGTTTCAACTTCAGAGATGAACGCATTTTGAATGGGCAGTGGGTGAATAAGCCTCATTCAGATGTCATACAGATGTTCTTTCGGGTCTTAGCAATGTGTCACACAGCAGTTCCAGAAGTAAGAGAATCTGGTGAGATTATTTATGAAGCTGAGTCACCAGATGAAGCGGCCTTTGTCATTGCTGCACGAGAGGTTGGTTTTCATTTTTTCGAAAGGAATCAAACCAGCATAAAATTGAATGAATTAGATCCTGTGAGCGGAGAAAGAGTTGACAGGTAATCTTTTTGAAACCTTTTTATATAATCTTTATCACATTATCTATATCTTAGCTAGGAAAAAAGAAGTTTTTGTGGCTTTATCAAGGAATTCATACACCACTCCCAGCAGTTTTCAGATAAGGTTTTTGAGTTATTTCACTAACTTTTTGTATAAACATAAAATCAACTGCTTCACAAGGCAGCTGTGAAAGACAAACTTTTTCCAAGCTCTGGTCTTTCTTCTGCAAGCAAAAGATATCCCTTTTGCTGGTGAAGCTGTATTACATTCAGTTCTGCTCATCCTGTTGTTCTGTGAATGTAGATGCTTTAAAATGATTATTGATGGTGAAAATAAGTAAATAGCACTATTAATCTTTCTTCTATGTGGAGGGATAGAACTAGGATAGAGTTTAAAGGAAAAATTACTCCGGTCAAGGCTCTTGAATGCTTGGTTTTACCACACTCATCATTTACTTCTATCAGAAGATAGCTGCTAGGCTGCAGATCCTCCTTACCTAATGCTGGGTACTTACAGCGAATGTGCTGGCTACTCACTATATGCATAATCTGCTGCTATTATTTTATCATGCTTCTATTTTTCCCATTCACTAGGTGAACTTCAGTTCGCATTTCATGGAATGATTAAGTTTCTACATTTTCAGAGTATACAGGCTTCTTCATGTGTTGGAGTTCAGTAGTACTCGTAAAAGGATGTCTGTAATTGTAAGGAATCCGGAGAACCAGGTGTTGCTCCTTGCTAAGGGTGCAGACAGGTCAGAACTCGGAAACCATATATCCTCATTCAGATATAATTGGTGGAACTTTATGTAGCTCTAGAATAGATGAATTGATTTTAGTATTGATTTATCACTTCTATGTATTCAGTGTAATATTTGAAAGGCTCTCAAACATGGGCGTCTGTTTGAGGCGCAGACCAAGGAGCATATCGAAAGATATTCTGAGGCAGGATTGCGAACCCTGGCAGTTGCATATCGTGAACTTGCTGATCATGATTATACAACATGGGAACTAGAATTTATGAATGCCAAAGCTTCTGTAACTGCTGATCGAGACATTTTGGTGGATGAGTTGTGACAGGATGAAAGGGATTTAAAACTTCTCGGTGCCACAGCCGTTGAAGACAAACTACAAAAGGGGGTCAGTTACAATAGTTCAGATGTGTACCAAAATTCGTTTATATAATTCCTTGTGAAACTTCTGAAATCAGTGACCTATCTCGATACTTGCTCTAACATATCTGCCATCTATTGAGTTATATTGAAAATTGGTTCATAAACAAGTTTGATGTCGTTTTTAAAGTACTTATGCTTTGTGTAACTGCTATATTTCTCTGGCATGTAGGTCCCAGACTGTATTAACAAGCTTGCAAATGCTAGAATTGGAATATGGGTTCTGACAGGTGACAGGAAGGGAACTGCTTTAATATTGGGTATTGTAACAAGTTACATCGAACTTGTCATCCATGTTTTAGTATAAACATAAATGTTATAAATACTCTATTTCTACAGGTATGCGTGCAGTCTACTAAGACATGGAATGAAACAGATCGTGGTCACTCTAGAGTCACCAGAAATTGGAGCTTGGAAAACATGGGGATGAGGAGGTTATCGCGAAGTATAGAACCACATTTTCTAAAGTGATGTTAATGCAGTCCTATTTGGGGAAAATCTGAATCTATTATTATTACTATTATTAGGGCTTCTCTGAAAATGTAAAACAGCAGATACAAGAGGAAAATCCCAAGTAACTAGAGAACACTCAACCGAGTTTGGTTTGGTTATTGATGGCAAGTCCTTGACTTTTGCTCTGGACAAGAGTCTGGTAAACGACTTTATGGATCTACAATGGATTGTGCTACTGTATATGCTGTCGCTCTTCACCCAAACAAAAAGGCTATTGTAAGTATCATGCTTAGGAGAATCAAGTACACTATGGGAGTTTCATGAAAATTATCAGGCTCTATTGTTACGGACATGAACATAGTCTGATAGAATTCAAAATATATACAGGTTACAAGACTGGTGAAATCCGTAACAGGTAAAACGACATTAGCAATTGGTGACGGGGCAAACGACGTTGGAATGCTCAAAGAGGCTGATATTGGAGTTGGCATCAGTGGCGTTGAAGGGATGCAGGGAAAAATATGTTTCGATTTGCTGCTTGAATGCGATTTTCGAGCAATCATCAGAAGAGGTGGTAGTTAAGAATGAGGAGAGATATCAATATATCTGTTTATAATCAACCTGCGATTTTGATTTCTTAATTCATATATCATTTATCTTAATTTTTCTTTTGAGAATTGATTTCTGATTTCTCCTGGAGTTCGTCTATATAACTGTATTTGTCTGGTCTCTGATTTTACTTTTAATAACTTTTATTCATTGCAGGCTGTAATGGCAAGTGATTTTTCAATAGCTCAATTTCGTTTTCTGGAACGTTTATTATTGGTGCATGGCCATTGGTGTTACAGGCGAATAGCAATGATGGTAAAAATGTTCTGTCCTGTTCTCTCTCTCTCCAAACTAAACTAAGATAGTCTGATGATCATAGTATCTTGAGAATGATAATATTTGTTGTAGTTTATTACCTTTTACACAATCTATATTCTTGTTTTAGCTGTAGATTCTTTTCTTCAAATAGGTCTTCATTCTTTGAATGTTGAATGAGATCTTTAACAGATCAGGCAAATGTTTAACAAAATGAATTATCCATGCTTACATTATAATTTTATTTTCCGGTTACTGCAGATATGTTACTTTTTCTACAAGAACATTACTTTCGGATTTACTCTGTTTTGGTTTGAGGCCCATGCTTCTTTCTCTGGCCAGCCTGCTTATAATGATTGGTACATGTCATGCTACAATGTCTTCTTCACTTCACTTCCTGTAATTGCTCTTGGTGTTTTCGACCAGGACGTTTCAGCCAGACTTTGCCTCAAGGTAAACAATTCTTTATACCTTGAAGATTTGATACATATTGACAATTAGAAAGGAAGTTTTGAGCTTAAAAAAGAGTGAGATAGGACATTCAGCGAGTGGCAACCTTAACTCGGTTTTAACCATGAGAGCTTTTAGCTTTCAGCGAATCAATGCCATGAAGAAGTTGAATTGGGGAAGGGAAGGGTCCTCCCAACTCTGTAGTCATTTCTCCTGCTTAAACCGAATTGATGGCATGTCAACCGAATACAATTCTTATATGCATGCTATTTGTCTAGCTCTAGGGCATGTTGACAGTAAACATTGGAGTGATATTTCATTACAGGCAGTGCACATGAACTTTGAATAACAATCTTTTTTCTTCTGCAGCATCCTGTATTATACCAAGAGGGTGTCCGGAATACCCTCTTCAGCTGGGTCCGCATACTTGGCTGGATGTTTAACGGAGTCCTTAGTTCCATAATCATATTCTTCTTAACCACCAACTCAATAACCGGTCAAGCATTCCGCAAAGATGGTCAAGTTGCCGATTATGCAGTTCTCGGGGTGACAATGTATACATGCGTAGTGTGGACGGTAAACTGCCAAATGGCACTCTCCATCAACTACTTCACTTGGATTCAGCACCTGTTCATCTGGGGAAGCATTGCGCTTTGGTATTTATTCTTGGTGGTTTATGGTTCTATCCCTCCTACATTATCAACTACAGCATACAAGGTTTTTGTGGAAGCTTGTGCCCCAAGCATTCTGTATTGGCTTATCACCCTACTCGTTGTTATTTCCGCACTGCTGCCTCTATTTTCCTATAGAGCTATTCAGATACAATTTCGACCTATGGAACATGATAAAATACAAAGACGAAGGTTGGAAGGCTTGGAGCATGATGCAGCAGAAAGAAGACTGTCGGAAAGCTCGGAGACCTGGAATTCGAGTGAATTGCCCTCTGAGATTAGGATCAGAATAGATAATCTAAAGGCAAGTCCAAGGCAAAAAAACTTATGAAACTGGCGCAGTGCAGGGCTGGCTTGATTTGATTAGGTTGTTTTTTCTCTGTATATGCCATTGTTGTGGCGGCAGTTTTAAGTATAGGCTGAGAGGGGTGCATGAGAGGATGAACATTGTAATTGACTTCTGCTCAACTCCCTTTGTAGATTATGATGTAAAAATCTGATCCCATGCTTCTAATTTAGATTGTCTAAAGCTTTAATGTGCAGTGAAGGTGATTAATATTTCAGTCAAATCAAAGTTGATTTCTTATGAGGATGCTGAAATTAAAAAAAAAAAAAAAGGAATATTTCGTTAATTTAGACACGATGCGATAACAGGAATAAATTCAATAAACAAGACTTTCATGATATAATACCATACATTTATATATATTAATTTGACATGAATGAAAAACTTAATTTTGTGTTTTTGAACTTTCAGTGATTATGGGAAACATATAATGAGGCATAATCCAAAGGGTTTGAAGGTCTGAAAGCTGGATTTAAGCAGCTTTCCTCTTCTAGCAGGTTGCCATCTCCATGTGGTCTCAATGGCTTGTTTTAACTTGAGTTGGCACTGCTACTCTGAAATTCAACGAGTTTTGGTCTCTAACCTTCCCAACGAAGAGAACTCAATGCGAATACAACTGTCTCCTGTCTATTTCTTTTGAGGCAGTGCAGATCTTAGATCTGATAATTTGTGTATGTAATAAATATTTGTATTATGTAAAATTATATTCGTATAGTATAAAATATGAAAATTTAGTGTCCACACGTTAAAGGCAAAAATATACCTTCAATTTTTTGCACAAAATAAATCTAATTTTTTGACATTTTATTGCTTATAAATCAATTAATAAATTTTTATTTTCAGTAAATAAACCCTTATCTTTTCAAAATCAGACCCAAACCACGCTAACCCAAACCAACGCGTTTTGGTGTTAGTGGTGTTTCCTTCTCTGAAAAAAAAAATCAGACAATTAAATATAAATTAATTAAATAAGACTAACTTTCCTTTAGATTGCGTACTGGCATGCCACCTGATATAAAAGCCACAATCAATTAATGAACTTTTATTTTCAATAAGTAAACCTCTATCTTTTCAAAAACCATATAATTAAATATAAATCAATTAATTGACACTGGCTTTCGTTTGGATTGCATACATGGCATGCCACGTATTAACTCACAAAACTATTTATATCAACTGCCACATGATGCCCAAACAATAGTTTAAAAGGTTAGGTTTATTTGTAGAAAATAAAAATTTATAAACTGATTTGTATGCAATAAAATGTTAAGAATTTATATCTACTTTATGCAAAAGGTTGAGAAAATATTTGGGTATTAAATTTTTTTTAATTTTTATCATATTCATATATATTTTTATAAAAAAATATTTGGGTATATATTTTTATAAAATTTTAATCCATTTTATATACATGTTTCTTGTTTTTATCATTTACGTATTATACCAGTATATCATATCTAAAATTTTAAAACATCTAGATTTGACAGTTGTTAGAGTTTTATCCTTTCATCTGAAATCAACCATGTTGGCTTCCCACCACTAAAATCTGCTAGATAGATTGTCATGGATGCATGGTTTCTAGTGCATGAACCTAATTAAATTTCAAGCATGGCTCAACATTTTGACTGAATCCAGTCCAATAGTCAAATCCTTAATTTTCACGCACAGCAGCAACAGCATGTTTGGTGCATTGATATACGCATGAAAAAAATGCCTATTTCGAAGGAAATCACAATTTCTTAATTCGATTCAATCTTAGAAGGAAAATACATAATCTTTTAAGAATATAAAAAAACAAAAATAAATAGAATGATTATGTAAGACTATCTCAATACCGTTTATGAAATATAAATATTTCATTGATAATGTATTAAATAATAATCTATAATTATTCTTTAAAAATGATTATTTTGCGTAATCACAACGTCAGAATAAGCAGGAAAAATAATTATTTCGGATGGACCCACGATTCCTTAATTGGATTCATTTTTGAACACATAATAATGATTTCGCAACGAAGCCACGAATCATGCCAAACATAGTGATACCATAGTAGTTATCTAATTGACTTGAACAGGCTTTGTCATATTGAATAGTGAATAACGTAGTTGGTATACGAAGAAAACAGGCAACTGTCCTAGAACATTTATATTTAACATTGACAGTTAACAACCTACTATTTTGGAAGATGTGGCAAGATTTCAAGTCTTTTTAGCTTGTGAAAAGTGAAAACTACTGCCATGAAACATTTGCTACCAAATTCATGTTTTTGGGGTTTATTTTTTGTATTTATATATTTTACAACGGGAGGCTTTTGATTTGGATGAAAAAAAATACAGATGTTAAAATCCGAATTTTAAACTTGTAGAGTTCACACATAAAAATATTTATAGCTCAGGCTAGGTTAGATTTGAGTCGAGTTAGGTAAACAATTAAAGAATTGCTAGTGAGCTTAAGCCTAGTTCTCCCTGTCCTGACAGCCTTGACCTTTCTAACTTAATTTTTTGCCTAAACTCATTTAACATACAATGAATAAGTCCTAATTTTTAAAAAATTATAATAAAATTTAATAACACAATAAGTTAAAATAAATTCTTACAAAAAGATAACAAGAAACATAAAAATTTTAAATTAAAGTTAAAAAAATAATAGAAACTCAAATTAATAAATTACACAAAAAAGTAATTAAAAAATTAATTAATATAAAAAATAAAAAATATATTTATTAGATCGGATTGAAATTAGACATGAAATGATGAATTTAAATACGTTTAATAAGGTTAATATTTTTATTCAAATCTGTTCAAAAATTGAGCAAACGTTTAGATTTGGACGAATATTCCGACTATTAAGCATATTTAAAAAAAAGAAAACCATGTTCGTTTAAATCGATATCACTATCACTTTTTGACATCTATAAATACCATGAAGTTGGTTTTGGTATAGGGCTGAGATTTCATTTTTAGAATTTGGGGGCCACACTTCAAAACTCTTGATTATGATTATGGTGGGAAAATGTTGTTAAGTTAAAAATTAGTCACACTCGGCCTTGAAGATGACAAGAAATTAGCTTCAAAGCCATCTAGAATGCAACCCTAAAGTCTATACTCTTAGGCAAGTGGGGCCTTTAAGCCGAAACATATTAGAAAATTTGAGCTCCTAAAAGGTTAAAGCACCTAAAATTAAACCGTTTTCTCAATGCAATTCCTAATTCTAGTTTGGCCTTCATTTCTCATTGAAGAAAAGATCCATCTGATACTTCGGGAATTTTGATTGATTGTCATTTCCACTTTCCATTAGATTTCATAATTTTAAGACGTGATGGTTTGTATCAAATCATTTTGTGTCATGTAAAACACAAAATTATTATGTTAAAATTCGTACCGATATGTCAAATGTTAAATTTTTTTGTTAGATTCATATATAATAATTTTATCAAATTTTGACTCGTGTCATTTTTATATTTGCTTTTAATCATATTTAAAATTGCAAGATCATTGTATCGTATCTAACATTGCAAGGTGTAATTTTAAATGATTCATATCCCTCAAGGAAATATTACTTATTATATGTTTTTTTCCAAATATTAATTTATACATTAATGGCGAAATTTTTAAATTTGATATATTATTACATATTAATTTATTTATCAAATTAATTTATTAAGTATTTTCAGTATACTTTGATAGAGTATCTAATAATTTTTAACTAAATTTAAAATATTATTTGTAAAAAATTTTGAGATAAATAGATTGTTTTAAACCTTTAAATCAAGACCGACAAGTTAATCAATTGTTTAAATAATATCAAATGGAGATTATTAATCTAAAAATTCTCTAAACGAATAAGGATTGAATAGATTTGAGAGAATATTGAGATTTATTTTATTATTTTATTGAACAAAAAAAAGTAAGTTTTTGGTTTAAAATTTTGGTTTATCAAATAAAAAAGCTCCTTAAAATGTATTTTGCTCTTCAACTGTAATTTTTGTAAATAAAATAATTTCATGATCCCTATTTAACATTTTAATTTGTTGCAACACTTTTTATAATAATCCCAAACATTTGAAATTGTTATATCATATTTTCCTCATTGTACTTTTAAACTTTTTTTTTTCAATCGCAACAATAATGCAAAAAAATTATACACGGTCAATTAACAACAAAATATAGTAAAATTAGAAAATATGTATTTCCTTCAAAACAAATATCAATAATTTTTTTTAATTTAATTTAACAATTTGCATATTTTTAACTTTATTTATAAATGAGTTCACATTTTGTAATTGGTAACCAATGTATAATTACTATAAATTGCCGGTGCATTAAATTTAACTCCTAAAAAAAAACCTCCAAATAAGTGAAAAACAAATACAGGCCAACTTGGCTTTGCTTCTTAAGCAAGGTTTTTCTTTTTCCGTTTTCCTTCAGGTTTCTGTGTTCACGTCATGCATGCGCTGTTTTTCCTCTGTCCATGATTTTCCTTCTAGAAGGTCCGCGGTTTCGCAACTTAAAAAAAAAAAAATTGTAGAACTGACGAAAACATGATTTCAAGTTTGTAATTAATTTATATATTTTTGAAAGTATGTTTCATGACTGGCAAACGACATTTCAATTTTTTTAATTGAGTAAGAATATGAAACAGTGGGATATATGTAGTCTCCACAACATTCATTTTTAAAAGAAAAAAATATTTTTGTATTAATTTTGTAATTGTTTTACCTTGATTAATATAAAATGTTAAGCCCCCCGGAAAAAATCTAACAAGGGGCCAAATTACAAAAGTCACAAAGATATTAGAGTAGGGATGGTTGAATTCGTGTATTGTGGAACAAAAAAAAAATATAGATAAGACAAGATTTAATTAACATTGAAGTAGGTTTTAAAGTTTAAATTTCAGTATTTTTTTAAATTATTTGACAGATTAAATCAATTCACAATGAAGCAATTGCGAAAGATTTGCTCGTCCAATGCAAAAAGACATCAACAAATAATTAGTACAAATTTCATTGACAAATTATTAAATGAAAATACTAAAATCTTAATCTTTTATGGGAAAAATAGAAAGTTCTATGAGTTTAAAGGGTATTAACTTTCACGATAGAACTTTTTAAATCTTGTTTTTATAATTGGAATTGAGACAATGTGGTTATAAATAAGATGTATTAAAATAAAAATTTACATTTGATTTATTGAAAGTGTGTAAATATCATACATTACAATAAATTATAATATGACACCCCATTATTCATTTATTTTAAAATGAAATATTTGAAGTTTATACATTTTACATAAATTTTAAAAAATGCATAAAATATAAACTTTTAAAATAATATATCCTAAAATATGTATTTTATTAAGGAATGATGAAATTAATTAAACACATAAAAACATTTTCTAAAACAACATAAAATTAATTAAGTGCTTAACAACAAGAGTATTTTCTTAAGCTTTTTATTTATACAAAATGTATAAAACAAAAAAATGGCACAAACAATTTGTGCTGTGCCAAACACGAAATCCATCATACGTGTGAGCCTACCTCATTCACACGTGTAAACTATTAAAAGAAATAACAAAGGAAAAGACAAGTTCAAGATCGTCGAGTATTAGTTAATTTTAACCAACCTTCGCTTCTCGTCCTATATAAATAGATTCACACGCTTCTCACAATCACTTCAGAAACTGAAATCTCTTTGCATTTCCAGCCGTCAAATGCAGAACGACAGCTCCGAATTGTCATTTTGTCCTAGCTTTAACAGCTACTCCACCGATAACAAACTCGTTGATATGGCCGCTACGGTTAGCCGGGAAAGCGGCGGCGCTTCAGATGATGAAGAATTCGAGTTCTTTAATGATCGCTGGGAGAGTCCTGAAACGTCGTCGTTTCCAATCTTCAATCGCGATCTTTTGTTGAATTGCGAGGTGGGTGATGATGAGGTGGGAGAGGCTATTCGGATTCCGTTGAGGAATCTGTTAATCGGGGATGGAGATCTTCCTTCGTCGTCGTCGTCGGAGGCGGACGAGCTTGAAGGACTGCGAAATGAAACGTACTGCGTTTGGAAACCGAAGCAATCGCCTGCATCTTCGCCGAACAGGTGTAAGTCCACAGGATCATCGTCTTCGAAACGGTGGCGTTTCTTAAAGGATTTGCTCAAGAGAAGCAACAGCGACAGCAAAGTCTCGGCTTCATCGGTTTTACTTTTGAATCTTGATAAGAGTACGGTAAAGAAAAAGCATGAAGAAAGAGCAAGTGAGAAAACAGCGTCGACGAAGAAGAAAACCGACGGCGAAGTAACGGCGACGAAGACGAAGAGAGTTGAGAAAGCGTCGGCACATGAAGTTTTTTACGTGAGAAATAAGGCGTTGAAGGAAGAAGATAAACGGCGGTCGTATTTGCCGTACAGGCGGGACTTGGTTGGAATTTTTGCAAATGCTAATGGTTTAATTAGGTAGAACGTGCCCTCATTTCTAAGTTAAAAAAAAAATCTTATATTTGTAAAAGCAAAAAAAAAATTGAGATTATTGGAAAGTAAATAGTGAGGAAATTAATTAAATGTTTAAGGTTTTTTTTTTTGGTGTGTTTGTTTACTTCTAGATTTAGTAATATTAGGTATGATATAGTTACATTACATAAAAACAACTTATACAAATACAAGATATGAAGGTAAAACGGATTAAAATTTAATAAAAATTATATATGAATATGATTAAAAATTTAAAAAAATTATATTTAAGGTGTTCACGCAAAATTTTTATGTTTTATCATACGGAAACACGAATACAAATTTTTCACACAAATTGCTAGGTCAATTTTATTATTTTGGGCTAAAAAAATGCATTTTTATTTAAAAAATTCATATATTACTGATTGAATTAATATTGGAATATAAAAAAATTATCATTAATAATAGGCAATTAAAAGTTAATATTTTTTATTAGATAAATTATCTCATAAGTTTTTTAATTTTATTGACAATTTTTTAAAAAATATATTAAAAAATAAAAAATTATTATAAAAATTCAAAATATATGATAATCTCTTAAATTTGTTTGTTAAATTAATAAAATTATTACTGTATTAAGTGCATGTTTGGTTTAGCTTATGGAAGAGCTTATCTACTTTATAAGCATAAGCCAAGTGTTTGGCTTTCAAACTTTTAAAAATTTTAACTTATGCGGGAAGCAGATTTGAGCTTTTTGATGAAACTATAAATTGAAGTTTTTCCAAGAAGTGCTACTATTGATAATATATATTTAGTGAAATTTTTACATTTTCACTTTGTTTTTCAATAATTTACAAAATTACAAAAGAGGATTCGTATTATTTTATAATAATTTATTTATTTTGTCCCATTTTTATATTTATTTCATTTGTTTAATTTTAATCAACAAAAAATATTATTTAGTTTTACTTTTTTTTTTCACTTAAAAACTTGTGATTTAATTGAATAAAGTTTATTATTTTATTTTTTTTTCATTTATCAAAAATATATAAAAATTCTAGTAAATAGTTTTCAACATTGTACAATACTTTTATACTATGTTAGCCAAAAACTAATTTAATTTCTCTTAACAGCACTTTTAAAAAAAGCTCTACTCAAACAGTATTTTTTACAACAACTCCAACTAGGCCAAACAGACCTTAAATACGAAATCTTTCTATTACATAATATATTGGATTTTATGACTTTTTCTTCTTTTAATTCTTAATTTTGAGGTAGGAATGGGATGGGCACAGCAAATTTTGTCTGCCCTTCATTAGTCGTTATCAATTAATGAAGTAGGACACCTTTGCCTTATCCTTGGGGTTTTTTTTTTTTTAATAATTTGTATCATTTTCATTTTCACCAAAATTACGTTTTTAATTAATAAGAATATAGGTCATCTTGACCACTAAGATGAGTTAATTTGTTTAGAAATTAATGCTACAAACAAATTGCTATAACACTAAAAATATTCTAAGATTGACTTAATTTATTAATGATTAATCGAGCTATAATCTAGAAGCTGTTTACTTCAGATTGGAGAAAAAATAAAATAAATAAAATAAATCTAACAACTTTGGGGTGGAAATTATAGATTAGGACACTTACAAATTATATAAAAATAAATTAAAAAACACCCATGTGGTCAAGGCTCTAGCTTTAAGCAAGAAAAAATTGCGAAAAAAACAACAAAAAAATGTTAATTATTTAGGATCTTGTGAATAAATCCGGGATTTCGACTTGTTTTATTTGGACTGAATATATATAAGTTTATATTTTTTTCTTGGTTGCATATAAGTTTATATTTGATGTATTATTAGCGTATAATTATATACAATGGTATTAATTTAATCATATCATGATACTTTGCTATTTAATAAATTTAAAATATTTGTTTTTAAGAAATTTTCTTTTTCAAACTTATGAATTAATGAATTATTGTATCATGATTTATTGTCTACCTATAGAATTTTCGTACAATGAATGCATCAAATATAAATCCTATATGTATATGTGTGTATATATAAAACTAAATGTGCAAATTTAATGCTTTCAAAGGGAGAGTTTTTATTGGTAGTTTTGCATACAACTGCAGCATGGGATCTATGGGTGGTGGGAGAGGAAGGCTTGGAAGAATATGGGAGAAAAACAAAGAATTGGTAGTTAGGTTGTTCACACGTTTTGCACGTAATTTTATTGAAAAAAAAAAAAACAAAAGAAAGCCCTTGTGGGTTGATTTAATTCACAAGAGAATGAGTCTTTTCTTTGTCAATCAAAGATAGAGTTGATATTCAGTATGAAATATTTTGAGTGTAAAATTTTGAATGTATAAAATTAATGTAAAAAATAAGGTTTTTTTTTTAAATATTAAGATTGAGTAAAATTCAAAAATATTCCTAATCACATTATAAATCAACATAATATTTTGAAGAATTATGGTTTTTTAAAAAACATGATAAATCTTGATAAAAAATAAATTAGTATGAGAAATTATTTTTTTTTTTTGATCTAGATCATCCGGTATCCCCATACCTTTGGTATAGGACTAATCCGGATTCGAGCCGGGCAGGACCCAAAGGGCGGCAAAGCTCTCCCTCAAGAGTTTTAACACAGCTGCATACCCAGGGACTCGAACTCGAGACCTCTGGTTAAGCTAGAACAGCCCCTTACCAGCTGATCTACGTGCTCTTGGGTAGTATGAGAAATTATTTGATGTACTGTTAACAAAGCTTTTATGTTAGATTATACAATGTTAATAAAGTGATACATACTTTTTAAAGTATATTAAAAAATAAAGCATGTGACTATCTCTTTAACTTCTCTTATGAAATTAAAACTTTACATTGATAATATAACTCAACTAGCATAGAGTCCAATCTAAGATATGTATAAAAACTTTTAGTCACCAACATTGGTCGACACAAGTGATAGCGGCTTGTATCCCTTAACCAAGTTGTTCAGGGTTCGATTTCTGACTTTGGGTACGAAGCAGACCATGCTGGGAGGGGACTACTCACCTTATGTGCGCTCAGGGTCCCTGACGGAGATTAATTACTGCTTTCGACGATGGATACTTTGTACTACTACTATGGCGAACCAAAAAATAAAAAATAAAAACTTTTAGTCCACTAAATAGTTAAATCAGGAAACAGTGAATCATTAGTATTTCAATCTTATCTTTCAAGTAGTAATTACGATACGTATTTTAACAAAAATTTAAATGTTAATATTATTAATATTAAGTTGCGTCATTTATTGATAAAATGCTGAACCGTTAATTATAATAACAAGAAACTTCAGTAACCAACCACATTAATTTGAAAATGAAATACTGCAATTTTTAGGGTTTACGTTATGTTGCTATGCTATGTGGCAGAGTGACATAAGGTGTTAAACTTTTGGTTGTCTTCCAGCTTCATGGTTCGACCACTTTGCTTAACCTGGATCACTAAATACCATACCATAACGTTGGCTATTAAAGGAGAAATGAGCAGAAAATGACATAAATAAAAATATGAATAAAATACATAAAAATAATACAGATTTAAATTTAATAAAAATTATATATAAATATGATACAAGTTAAAATTTTTTGTATTTGACATATCGATGATAATTTTAACATAATTTTTTTTATATTTTATACAACATAAATAAAATTTTTTATTACACAAATATAAATTATATACACAAATTATCAAATCTAATAACGGCCCTTTGCTCTTAGCATTTCCCCCATCATGCATCACATCATCAAAGTTGTTCAGTTTCTATCATAATTTCTTGTCATTATCTATTGAAAAAATACCCCCACCTTACCTTGCACTTGTCTTATAAAATGTGAAAAGAAAAAGAAATGATTCTTTCCCTTCCCTTCCTTCTTATCTTTTAGAAAAGGTAGCGAAACGGGAAACTTGAAGAAATTAATGTTTTTAACAAAAAATTTTATTACTAAAAATAAAGAAAAACGCAAGGATTTTGAGTGAGAAGCAAAGCGTGTAATTGACCAGAGTTGAAGTTAGACTTAATTTCATTTTTCAATTTCAGACTCAATTTATAATTCATTGAATAGTTTGAATCCGTCTCAATAAATTCGATAAACGTATTGATATAAAATATAAAATTATATTTTCTTCAGTCATTTATATTTATTAAACATATTAAAATATATTTAATAAACAAAAAATTGATAACTTTATAAGTCACTTGAATTATATATTAAAAAATATTTAAATTTAATTTGACTTATTACTATAATTCGAATTTGAAAAAATAAATTAAATTCAAATATTCAAATTTTAAATAATTTGACTCGATTGCTTCTTATACCTCAGACACTTAGATTCCATTCATTATTATTATTATTATTATTATTATTATTATTATTATTATTATTATTATTAGGTTTAATAGTCAAATAAACCCTCAACCTTTAGCTCAAAATAGAATTAAGTCCTTAACGTTTTATCGCGTGAAAATCAGTTCATAAACTTTTATTTCAGTGGAAATAAACCCTCAACCTTCTAAAATTATGCAATTAAGTCCAAATCTGTTAAATGACACTAACTACCATTAGTATTGCACATGTGGCATGCCACGTGGTAGCTAAGTAAGTTATCCACGTCAGCTTTCACGTTAAATATACTAACGGCATTTAGTGTCATTTAACATATTTTGACTTAATTGCATAATTTTAGAAGATTGAAGGTTTTTTTTCACTGAAATAAAAGCTTATAGATTAATTTTTACGCGATAAAATATTCAGGACTTAATTTAATTTTGGATTAAAAATTAAAAATTTATTTAACTATTATTTATTATTATTATTATTATTATTGTCTCCTCCTAGAGGCCGCTAGAAAAACCCCATCAAGCTTCGAAGAGGAGAAAAGGCTGTTTGCGTAGCCAGTCCATGTCAAATCTTTTTCCTACTTACCATCTAGGCCGGTGGCTAGCTGGCAGATTCCTAATGAAATCAAGCACAAATAAAAGCCAACTTAATTGAGCTACACAATCATTCTTATCTCACTTTTATTTATTGGAATTCAATACAAAATATTTTCTCAAATAGCAATAAAAAAAAAAAAAGAAGAAACGTACATAGAATAATTGGACCCCTCCAACTTTTATTTTGCTTTTGGTGGTGTACTTTTCTTAACCTTATTTGACAAACATAGATGCAGGAGGAAATTTCATTTCCACCTTAGTTTTGTCTTAACATATATTTGAAAGAAAAACCATGCATCAATTACTAAATCTTCTTTTAACATATATTTCAAAGAAAGAAATATAGAGATTCAGACAGAAATCATATGATATCGATCGAAATTTGATTTAATAATTATTATTTTTTTTTAAAAAAGACTAAGTTCAACATTCAAATCTTTTTATTTTTTTGGTAATTCCCTATAAACAAAAAAAACAATTCGAATGAAAATCATATTTCAATCACTGTGCACTATATATTCGGGTGGAATTGATCTTCTTTATAATGAACTTTTAAATCTCCATTATTAATAATTAAATTAACTATCTCAATCCACCAATTGATCGTCTTTATTAATTGGCATACAAGGTCATCTTGATTGACTAATTAAAAAAGAAAAAGTACAATAGGAAAGAAATCATCATTAGCAAAGCCTTTTCTAGTTTTGTTTCACAAACCTTTGTCCTCAATCATCCAGAAAAGGAGGAAATACTTTCCCACTTCTAAAGATCAATCGGTTGGTAATTTTGACACTTCCACCATCAAAATCTCAAACATTAACATGCATTCCCACTTCTAAAGATTAAAATCAGCTAGCAATTTTCACACCGATTTCCACCATCAAAATCATTTGTTTATCTCAATCATGTACATAATTACTTGAAAATTGGAATTGAAATCATCAAATAATTGATGATAATGCTTAGTATAGCAATACTAAAGCAAAGCGTGGCCTCCTACTTGTGGTTCATGTTCTAGTGAAAATTAATTAAAGGTGTTGCATTGGTTCACATTCAGAATTCAAACGTCATTTCAAGCGAAAGCAGAGGTGATATCTAATTAGGTTTTTGAATTGCATAAGAAAAATATTCGATTTGAATCTTTCGATTCATGTCAATTTTTCCATTTTTTTTCCAAACTTAAAAGAGTAGTTGATAAAAGGGTAAAAAATAATCTAAATGATGATTAATCTCTTATTATTATCCCGAATTTTAAGAGATACACAAAGTCACAAACTACTAAAATTTGAGATTTCATTTCGAAAGTACGAATTTAAATTTTTAAGTCGCTATTCAAAGAATATAGTGGCCCAATAAGCTCTAGCTTTGGCCTTTTAGAATTTGTTCAAGGAAAATAGAAGCCCACTAGACTATAGCTTGTGCCTTTTGGGCAGATCCATTTGATTTAAGGCTTATGACCCAAAACTTTTCATAATCCATTTCTTAAGTAACCATGAAATATGAGGGTAGTTAATGATTATTTAATAAGGGATTGTTTTTGATCCGAAATGCATGGATCATGTCATGGTGTTTAAATGAAAACTTAGCAATTGGGTAATATAAAGTAATTAATAAATAGTTTCGAGGTTTAGCTCAAATAATATATAATGACATGTATTTGATTTTATTTTTTATTTTTTTAATTTTTTAAAAGATAGTATCATTTTAATCATATTTGTGAAATTAAAAAATTTTACTGGATACAATAATATTTTTATAATAAAATATTTTATATTTCAGAAAAATACAAAAATGATAGATATATAATTTTGAGGAATGCCTTCTCTCTTCAATTATTTAGATAGAAAAATCGTTCACAGAAATAGTTACGATTCAAATGCAGAACACTCCGGAAGTATGCGTGTCAGTACTTGATTGGTTATACGTCTTTTCCAAACCCCAAAATCCAACAGACTTTTGATCACACCGTAAAGAAAAATCTCTCAGGCCAAGAGAAAAAAAAATCTCCACGTGGCATCTTAACGCATAAAAGTTACAAGACCTCATGCAACCGGGGCCCATATTTGCCACGTGGACCACGGTTTTCTTACCCGACCTGTCTGGCTTTTCCCTTTCTCTACGTCCTTCATCGTCTCTTAATCGCTATATTCATTTCCCTTCTTGACAACGATGTCCTTTACGCTGCAACTCTTCAGTTGCAGAGTAGCTCTCGATCTTCGCAGCAGAGATTCGAGCTTCATCAATGGAGTTTCTTTTAAGACGACACCGATTCCGAAGAAGAAGAAGCATCAGCTCAAGGTCTTTGCAATGTCGAGTGAAAGTTCGGCGTTGAAGATGAACTTGAACGAGTATATGGTTACCCTACAGAAACCTCTCGGCATTCGCTTCGCTTTATCTCTCGATGGCAAAATCTTTGTTCATGCTCTCAAACGCGGAGTAATGCAATTATCTTTTTATTCAGCATTTTTTTTCTTTGTATGAACAGTCTGTTACTATTTTAGTGTAATTTTTTAATAAATTGTCTTTACAGAGTAATGCGGAGAAATCGAGGATAATAATGGTAGGAGACACGTTGAAGAAGGCGAGCGATTCGTCTGGTGGAAGATTTACTGAGATCAAGAACTTTGGTGATGCTCAGTAAGAGATTTTTCTAGTTTTTATATTTTTTTTTATTTTTTGAAAAATTTTATGATTTGCTTGATGCTTAGTTATCATTTGTTAAGATTTTCTTAATTTCTAATTATGTGAAACTTTATTTGAATGCTAAATATGTATTTCTGCTTTATACAACTGTGATTTTGTTTTTAGGAAATCTTAATGAATTACTGCAATTACATCTTTAGTTAATATATTACGAGTATGAACCTCGTTTGAAATGCTGAAGAAGGGTTAAATGATTGAGTTGTTTAAAGCATGCTATAGCTTGCGATTCACTTATAGTTTGGTTAATTTCAAGTTGTATTACTCTTAAAAACTTTCAAGTTGTAATACCCTTGCATTGTTGGTGTTTGGCCCAGAAAAATCTTGCTAGGGAATTTTAAATTATTGTAGCAAGGACTTGATATAGCAACTAGTTTCATATTGAAGGCAATCTTAGCTGGAGGGGGGAGTGGAGTACAAATTTCTGCTAACTATGGTTTCTAAACTGTTTATTTTAAGGTCATATATCTCTTGTAACTGGCAATATACCTCTTGTCTAAGCCAGCTTTGATCACATTTGTCATTCGTCTTTGCAAGCTTGCCCTCTTCATCGATATTTCTTTATCTTTTCAATTTTGGGTGTGCTTTCTTCAGGGAGTTGCTGACAGAGAAGACAGGATCTTTTAGCCTGGTCCTTGAGAGACCCTTCTTTCCTTTTCCAATTCATGAACTGCATCTCTTGAATGATCTTGACCTTTTGTTTAATAGAGGCCGTATGCCTGTTGCCACTTGGAACAAAGCTATATTGGCATCAAATTTGCAAACTTCTACTGAGGGTGGTGGAAATTCTGGTTTTGTACTATTTTCCTCAAAGTTTCTAGCTTCGCAAGGGTTGAAGTTTTTGAATGATCAAAATGGACATGTTCATTCAAAATTGCAGAAAAACATTCTTGCTTCACCCAATAGCCAACTTGTTTGTATTTTTTCTGAGGAAGATTCTGGAGATGGAGAATGGGCTCATGGAAGCTTCCCACTGGAGGAATACATTAAGGCCCTGGATCGTTCCAAAGGCGAGCTTTACTATAATCACTCTCTTGGAATGCGTTACAGTAAGGTGCAGTCTACATCTCTCTAATGTTTGATAGCATTTTGAAGGCATTGTTTTTATTGTTTCTCTCACCCTCTAATTGTGCCCTCCTTCTCTCTCTCTCTCATCCTCTCCCTCTATTTTCCTTGTCTCTTTTACTTATTCTTGAACCACTATTGTTTCTTCTGTTAGATTACGGAGCAGATATATGTGGGGTCATGTATACAGACAGATGCTGATGTAGAAACTCTCTCTGATGCGGTGAGTGCATACAGATATATTACTTGAGCAGAACCATTTGCTTTGAATGTGAGATATTTGATTATTTATCTTGCAGGTCTGATGATTTTATTTGGAGACTGATTTCTGGCTGACAAATGTGTTATCTATCAGTTATTCAATCAAAATCTTTGATTCATTTTGTCATTGAAGCTGGATTTTATTATAGTTTTTAAAGGAACTTCATAAAGAAATATGTTTGCCACATCACTTCTTCAATTGTTCTGTAATTGTGAGAACCAAACACTAATAAATCACAATGATCATGATCATGGGCATTATTCTACATTATACTATCATCTCAGCTGCATTTTCTTTTAATAAGTGAATCTAGCCTCTTATTTTAGCCATTATAATTGCCTTTGTGATCCGTGATTCTTTCTCTGCTTCATATTAAAAGATATCCTGGGAGGAGGCAGTCTCAATTGCATAAAATTTTTGTGTATTTTTTTCCCTTTCTTCTCGTTCTGAGGCCCTGATGTTTTTTTGTTCCAGCCAATTGAGTTTCCATAGCATCAAGTTTTATATTTCTCAATCCATATCTCCCATTTAACGACTTGGAATTCTGCACCAGGGAATCACTGCTGTATTAAATTTTCAGAGTGGGGCTGAAGCAGAAAATTGGGGAATCAATTCCAAGTCAATCAATGAGTCATGCCAAAGATTGAATATCCTAATGATCAATTTTCCCATAAAGTAAGCAAAAATGATGTTTTAATATTCTGTTTATTTCTGAACTTCTCCATGCAAGGTACTCATCTTTCATCATGTGAACTCTTTTTCATGCCTTAGCAGTGAAGTTTTCAATATGCTCATGCGCCTTGAGCTTGTATGATAATTTTTCTTCCTATGCCAAGAGGGAAAATGTATGCATGAATTCAAAATGATTCAGCATATATTATTGTCACCATTTGGGCATGCTAGCCCAACATAGCTGATTAATTTACCTCTATTTTTTTCTTCTTCAGGGATGGAGACTCCTTTGATCTGAGGAAGAAACTACCTTTCTCTGTTGGGCTCTTATTACGGTTGTTGAAAAAGAACCATCGTGTCTTTATTACTTGTACAACTGGTTTTGATCGATCCCCAACTTGTGTAGTTGCATACCTGCACTGGATGACTGATACTTCACTTCATGCAGCTCATAATTTTGTCAGTGGATTGCATACATGCCGGCCTGATAGGTTATTTTCTATATCATTGTTTTATGTATGTGATTTTATGCTTGGTAGATCAAGGGGTTTTTCTTGTGGTTTGCCATTCCTTGTTTTAATTCATTATTATAGAGATTCATTTGCTCATTCACAGCTTAACCTCCACTCCTTCAGCATTCATCAAGTATCATGCTTGGTGTTAAGTCTTGGATTGATTGTGTTATTATATTCAAGTTGGACCTTTGCGCCTATAGCTAATTGGTTTTAGGCTGGATGCATAACATGGGATAAGAACCTAGAATCTGTTATATTCTTCTTGCCTGTTATCCTTCTGAGTTTGTTGGATTGTCTGTGATCTTATATTCAGATTAGGCCTCTTCATCTAGTGCTAATTGGTTTTATGTTGGATGCTTAACACTTGGCTGTTGCTTGGACTATATATATATATATATATATATATATATATATATATATATATATATAATACTTATGAATTTGATTGTTGCTAAGCACAAGATATCACCTTTACTTGCACAATCAGTTTTGTGGTCTGAGATTTCTTATTGGATGGAGTCAATGTATTTCTCAATCTTTTCTGTCCAAGATAGGAAGAGAAACTTTTAAAAGAGAAAGGAAGACTTCTGTTAGTATTTGGAATAAGCAGATAAAATTTTCTGTTAGAAAATGAAGGAATTTTTATGGTTCTCTTACTGTTCTATTATAGTCACATTGACACACTCTAGGGAACTAAATATATGTGTGTTTGTGTGTGCTTTGCTGATCTTAGATATATATTATGTTTTCAAGAATCTATAAAGCAATTGATTTGAATTACATGTAGGCCAGCAATTGCCTGGGCAACATGGGATCTTATAGCTATGGTAGAAGGTGGTAGACATGATGGACCTGCAACACATGCTTTGACCTTTGTGTGGAATGGCCATAATGAGGTAATTTATTAAATCTTTGTCTTTGTTGTTTCTGCGTTGGGCTTTTCTGATGGGTAGGGAATCCCACAACCCATGGGCCATAATGGCATAATCTGTTCATGCAATTTTGTACTCCCAAATGTTTTTACAACTAAACTGGTAGTAGGTACCTTATAGGATTGACTCTATACTGTAGTCAGAAACATCCAGGGTTTTAAGCCATTGTTGTTACTAAATTCGAGCACCTAGAGGACGACTGGTCTCTGTGAAGCTTTTTTCAAAGTCCTTCTGGTCTTTTTCTTACAGGGGGAGGATGTATGTTTAGTAGGAGATTTTACAGGAAATTGGAAAGAACCAATTAAGGCTACCCACAAAGGTGGAGCAAGATATGAAGTTGACATTAGACTTCCACAAGGAAAGTAAGTGGTCTTCGTTCTATAACTATTTTCCTGATTGCTCCTTCATTCTCCACTTAACCAGAAATTATTGTTTTTCATTGTTAAGCTAAGCAGGCATGGTTAATTAAGAATTCTTTAACTCTGCAGCTCCTGCTGGACATCGTGCTATTCGTTTATATGTTTTTTTAACATTAAAAGCAAGTTGTCTGTTGTACAAAAGATTTTCTCTCACATGTTTTAATCTTGATTGCCTTCAGATATTACTACAAGTATATTATTAATGGGAACTGGCGGCATTCAACGTCTTCACCAACTGAAAGGGATGAGAGTGGGAACATTAACAATGTGATTATGATTGGTGATACTGCCAGTGTGAGGCCTGTAATTCAACCACAAAAGAAGGTTAGTCTCTGCAAACATTCTCTGGTAACGTCATAGGGAGAAAGGGAGCTGAAATAGAAAAAAGGAAAAGAAGCAAAATTATGGATTTACAGATTCGGTAGCTGTTGAAAAAGGCCAAAGTTTTGAGTGATATTATTGTAATTATTATATACGCTGCTGACTATTCACTATTGTTTTCCTTTGATGTCTTAGGATGCGAATGTTATAAAGGTGATAGAGAGGCCCTTGACTGAGAACGAGCGATTCATGCTGGCAAAAGCAGCTCGTTGCATTGCGTTCTCTGTCTGTCCAATCAGACTAGCCCCCAAGTAGTTTTGGTTGCTACCATTCCACAATGTAAGTTTTGGTAATTTGATCTTTTCTTGAGACTTGAAATCAGCATATGACAATTCCTTGTAAAAATACTATATGCCCTTCAGTATGACGAGTACATGTCCAATGTAATTCTTCCAGCTGAATTTTGGTTCTATACATTTAATTGGTTTTTTTGTGAATAGAAAGCTTAATTGCTACCCTTATTGCATGTCCAAGGGTTTAGCCATTTAGGCTTTGATCACTTATAATGTAGTCACTTTTTAATAAATGTCTGGGTGGTTCGCGCAATCAGTATTTAATTATGGTCCTTTTCATAAGAGCTAAATGCCTTTGATTATTAGCTGCTGTTGAGCTATTGAGCTTGATTTGATGATTATTTGAGCTTGATTTGTTTATTTTGAGTTGAGTTTAAATTTGAATTGTTTAAGTAATGAGTTGAGTTTGAGTATCTTAATATTTTGCTTGAGAGATTGCTGAGTCTCATTGAAATTTTTTAATAGCATATGACCCTTCCTGGACTTTATAATGTAAAAGCCTTGTGTATTCAGTTTGTCTTTATATATATATATATGATTATTAATTTATCATTTGACTCATTATAAATAATTGAAAAACAACAAATATAATCTATTAGAGTTGAGTTTGAGTAATTTGAATATCTTATCGAATTGAGTTTAAATTTCAAAAATTAAGTTCGATAGCACTTGAGTAGAATCGAATTTTAAATTTTTAGAGTGTGAATTTAATTTTCTCAATTACGTCTCTAGTTATAAAATATGTTTAAACTTGTATTACCGAGGAAATCTTCTTCGATCATTTTTTGGGTTTGGGGAAAATCATACTTTACCCATGAAACGAACCAACTTGGGCTGGAAGAGCATTTTGTCCTTCGGCTCGTAGCCATCTATGGCCCGAGGGAATGACAATATCATGACAACATTAAAAAGTGCATGCCAGGAGGTAAACCTATATATCTAAGTCTGGGTTTGTAAATGTTGAAAAGATGACAACAAAGATGTTTGCATGATCTTCATCATCATTGCTAGAAGTGTTGACATAAATACAGAGACCAAATGGTACATATAAGAACATCTAAGTTTCCAGTAAGGGAAACTCCATTTCTCTTAGTTAAGAATGTCAAAATTCTCTACCTTCAATGTTTCACTTTCAAGTATCGCACTTTCTATGCTCTGCTTTTTAATCAGCAAACATGACAAGGATTTCAAGCCTCGGCAGAGTCTTTGGGATGAACCTGGTCTCCTCCTCTCCACCCTCTGCCTCTATGCTTATTGTCGGGCATCTGCTGATCAATAATTTAGCCATGAAGGAATATGGATTTGGTGAGCACGAAATGAGATTACTGTTATTTTATTCTATTTTATTTCATTTGCGAAAAAGGAGATCGAATCTATTACCTTAACAGCAGATCATACATTAATCATTGAAAGGACTTTCAAATTTTAGCATTTTAAATATGTTGAGGATTATTTTTGATGCATTGACAGTAAAAGACCGCTGATATACACTAAAAAAATGTCACCATGCTAAGTGTTAACATATTTTAAGTGTTAATTTCGTTTGTGCAATGTAAAAACTTCATCGAATAATGTTTATGAAATAATTTCTTTTATGTCATAATCATTTTTTTGTTGTTCCTTTTTACTTGCCGTTTTGGTTAATCCATCATTTCCCAAATTATATGGTACATACGAAAAATTCTACGTTGAAGTTAAAATTTTTGATATTATTGTAAAATCAATGTAAACATATATAATTAAGTGTAAATTTAATATCATTAGACTTAAAATATGTTAAAAATATCATAATGAAAATAAAGTAAACGCATATTGTAACAAAATTATCATGTGCTTACGTTTGATTCTAATTTTATGTTTGTTTTCTTGTGTTTACAATATTACAAATATATTTTATGCTTAATTATATTAAATTTATGTTTAATCATGTTTATTTACGTCAACCTTAGAGAAAGATAAAAAATTTTAACTTTATATGGAATTCTCCCATAAACATGTCTCATTTTCTATTAACTTCTAATTCAGAAGACAAAATTTGATCATAGGTAAAAAACTTGAACAAAATCTCTCAAAAAGGAAGCTGAGGCTGATGCAAAACCAGACAGATGAGCAGAGCCATGTTTTAGAGATAGGGCCTTATCTCCATGAAACCACCCCAACACTCTAACGATCACCCATCTTCTCCCACCATCGATTTTGCATTCTAAAGATTAATTATATTACACCCTTGGCAATTTTGTTTCAACATCATCTTCTCATATCCTTACACGTGTCACTTTTTGTGGGCACTTGTCATCATAAGATGGCGATGGGATGGTTCTACAAACAAATAGTTTTGATTTTCATAGATAACATGAATAGTAGAATTGAGGTGACCTTGATATATATGTAAATAGATATGTTATTGAATACCATATTTATATTTGTGATAATTATATTATCTCCTTTCTGATTAATTGAGACCATTTGGCCAAAAAAAAAATAATTGAGACCAAAGTTTCAAATAATTTCATTTTGTCGATGTAATTGTCCAAATGAGAAATGATCTCATTAGTGAAATTTTTAGATTTATTAATGGATTAATAGAATAACACATACTCTTGAAATATATTGAAATAAAAAAATAATTAAAAAATGAGGTATTTGACAATCATTTAATTTTGTTTGTGAAATTAAAAATTTTACTGTCAATATATAAAAAACAAACTCTTAACCAAGTTAATACTTGTTATTCTTCGATTCATTGAAGCATCAATGTAACTAAACCTGATACTTAACTCTAATGGTTCATGCCATTATTTTCAATAAATCTGAAATTCAAATCTTAGCATATAGAATATCTTTTTATATGCAAGTTTTGTTGAAATTTATTAAAACCTCACCAAGTCACTAACACGAAATTAAAACGCAGTAAAACTGACCTGGATGCAGGCGAGAACTCGATCCCACTAACCATATTACCGCGTTGTCAAAACCTTTTCCGATAGCATTCCATTGACTGTCTTCGAACCTGAAACGGAGATAAAACGAAAGAGTGAGAGAGAGAGGTAGAGAGAGAGGGAGAAACTACTTTCATCCCTCTTCAACGAAAGTTATGAAACTTAATGGGCCAGCCTCATATATATAGAGGTTGAGAGTAGGGACCTCCCTCTATGGGATTCATGTACAAACTCATCCCATTATAGGTTTATACATATATATTATATATTTAATATAATTAATTATGGGTCACATTTTATACAAAATTATACTACTAATTAAATATTATATGAAATTAATTACACTTAATTAGTCCACAAAAATAAGGATATTACAACAAGTTTGGGCTTCTTTTTTTTTTTTAAACAAGAAAAAGATGGGAAGCAATGTGGCATGCATATATTTCTGCAGTTACAACAACAACAGAGAATCCAAGCAAATATGACAAATTAAGACCACAAAAATCATGGATTAAGTCCGAGTAGAATGGTCCATGCATGCATGTCCCAACATGCAAAAAATAAAATTTTTAAGATGATGAACAAAATTTAAAAAAAAAAACTTGAATTCATAATGGTGGGAGAAGAAAGAGAATTGATCTCCAACGTCCAAGCCTCATCTGCAAAGGTTGAAGCTGTCATTCACCAAGCTTTCGCTTTCATTATCCGGTGAACATTTGTAAATAAAATATGATATAAATCTTGTAAATTTTATGACCATTTGTGGCAATGTCGACGGCTTCGATCAACGGTTGGTGCCTCACCTCCTCCTCTCCCTCCGCTCAATCTTCTTTTCACCGGAGAGCCATATTGCGGCCCTCCACGGTTGCCAGCCTCAACTCTTCTGCCTCTCCTCCTACCCTCATCCGTGACCGCCCGGTCTTCGCTGCTCCTACTCCTTTGCTCACCCCTTCTAATTGGGTATACGTATCACTCTTTTTTCTTTATGCATTTTTTTATCTTATAATTAATATCGATTTAATTATTTGAACACGCATATGAAAACATTTGATTCAATGATTAATGCATGTATACGATACTTATGTGCTTGAAAAATGAGCAAGATTCGTGTACCAACGTAGCAATATTGTGGGAGGGTTTTCACATGAAAATCCATGCATAGGCTTATGGACGTGGACTGCCTAGTTTCCACAATCAAAATTTTCACTTTTTATTCAATCTTTTCTTCCTAGATTAACTTTTTCCAAATCACGTTTTATTTCTTGATTTGGCCACCACAAGGCACTCTATCAATGGTAATAATGACTACAGAAGCAGCTTACAACCTGGGTTAATGACACGTGTGTGGCATGATTAACCCAAAAAGAACCAATGATGAAATTCTCTCTTTTTTGGCTAAATAACGTCTATAAATATTTACTACGATTTAATCAAGTTATTAAGATATTCACTTATTTCTTCTGAACGTCTCAAGTCTCTCAACCATCATAATTTTCTCCTTTCATTTTTGCTTTTAATTCGTCGAAAACATAAGCCAGTGTTTTGGTCAGACATTGCTCGTTAAGACAGATACGTGAACATGCATGCATGCAGTAAGCAAATGTTGAAAAACTTGTCTGAATTTCTTGTTGGGGTTTGAAAAATTGCAGAGAGAAGACATGGGAAACAACTCATACGAGGAAGCCATTAAAGCTCTTAAGGAACTGCTCAGGTAAAAAAAGAAAAAAAGAGAAATAGTGTACTAATGTTCTGTCTCTAGTTCGATTTTTAAAGGCTTAATAACCAAATATACCATCAATCTTTAGCATAAAATGGAATTAAGCCCTTAATATTTTATCGCGTGAAAATCAGTTCATAAACTTTTATTTTATTATAAATAAACTCTCAAATTTTCAAAATTATGCAATTAAGTCTAAATCTGTTAAATGACACTAACTTCCGTTAGTATTGCATACGTGGCAGACCACGTGGCAGCCAACTAAGCTATCCACGTCAGCTTTCACGTTAGATGTCCAAACGGCAGTTAGTGTCATTTAACATATTTGGACTTAAATGCATAATTTTGAAAAGTTAAGGGTTTATTTATAATAAAATAAAAGTTTATAGATTGATTTTTACGAAATAAAAAGTTGAGAGCTTAATTTCATTTTATGCTAAAGGTTGAAGGTATATTTTGCTATTAAGCCTTTCTTAAACTTTTTTTTTGGGCTGAAGACTTTTCTTTTACTGACCTTCAACTAACTGTCTTCTCTTACATTAATATAATTTTAATGTACTTCTTCTGTATTGTACCTATGATCTCTGATTCAATCAATACCGTCAACCACTCTTAGTATTCTTGGACCATCAGAAAATTAATGTCATTGACCCATATTTCTTTTTCTTTGTTCAATGGAGTTAAAAATAAGTGTTTGTATATGATGCACTAATAGTGTATAGGTTTATATATTATTAATATATCAGAAATTGACACCTCATCAATTGATAAATTAAAAAATATGCTAAGTCCTTAAAAGTAAATATAAATAATTTTTTTTAATTTGCTCATAAAAATTTATTGATTAGGTGTCAACTTCTGATGTATTGACACTATATAAAAATTACACACTGTCAGTGCATTATATATAAATTTTAAAAATAATTGATTCATATTATTTTTTTTAAAAGTAATTTTTAATAAAAGGTAAATTACAAAAAAAAATATTCTTTTTGCCGTTTGAGACGGATTTGAAATGTCTTCTGCTTAAAGAATATAAAAAAAAGGGGAAAAACTCATGGTTTTGGAATAAAAAAAATCACAGATAGTTAATGTAAAATTTTAAATATTAGGAGACATTATAATTTATCTCAAATCACAGAATAATTTTCTGTAATTTACGTTTTAATAAATTTAAATTAAAATTTCAATACTTGTATTTTTCTTTTATTCTCGATCTGCATCTTTCTTAAAAAAAAATAGTCTGAACATTTGACTTAATACATTATTAATTAGTTCGTTTTTTTTGTTCAATGGATTTCTCCTACAAATAAATATATGACAAAAAATTGTACCATGATAAGTAATAACATATTTATATATAAAATACAAATGCATAAAAGATTAATTAATGGATTTCTCAGCATAACTAAAAATAAAATTTCACATGAAGTACTCTTCAAGAGTGACAATATTTAATTAGTAAAGTAGTGATTTATTTCTTGAGAAATTAACAGCATTGTTTTTGTTCTTTGATTGTAGTGAGAAGGGAGAATTGAAAGCTGTAGCAGCTGCAAAGGTAGACCAAATAACAGCCGATTTAAAGACAACAGCAGATGGCAAACCATTTGATCCTGTTGAGAGGCTGAAAGAAGGATTTATTTACTTCAAGAGGGAAAAATATGAGTTAGTCATCAGCCATTTTCCTTCATTTCATCAGTTTTCTTCTTTAACACTGCTTTTATTCACTAAATGCCCTTTCTGCAGAAAGAATCCTGCTTTGTATGCCGAGCTTGCCAAGGGTCAAAGCCCGAAGGTACATTTTCATTGACGATTTCAACTTGAGATTCTCCAATTTGGAGGTCTGAGATATAAAATTTTGACATCAAGGTTTAAGCATCTGCTGTTATATATGTATGCTGACCTTGAGCATTGGCTTATATGGTTATGTTCGCATCTTTAAAGTACTGTACGAAAGTTTTGAATGTTTGAGATTCAAGTTTTAGTACTTTTATTTCCTCCTTCTATACTTTCCTTTGCGGATTTCAATTTTCTAGTACTAAATGATGGCATGAATTGTTGCAGTATATGATTGTTGCCTGCTCGGACTCCAGGGTCTGCCCCTCTCATGTGCTGGACATTCAACCAGGGGAAGCTTTCGTGGTTCGCAATGTTGCTAACATGGTGCCACCATATGATCAGGTACCTTAATTTAGACCCAAGTTGCTTAGCTAATTTATCTGCATTTCCAAAGTTCATAGATATATATATTAAAATCATGCCCTTGACTCTTTGTCTACGTGAATGACAGGTTAAATACACAGGAATTGGTTCTGCTGTTGAATATGCAGTTTTGCATCTCAAGGTGAACTATGACAAAAGAGTTTATTCTTTTCTGGGATCAAATATATGAACTATGGAACAATCTATTCATGGAATCTCATTAAAATGGAAGTGTTAATGTTCGGCAGGTACAAGAAATTGTGGTAATTGGGCACAGTGCCTGTGGTGGAATCAAGGGGCTAATGTCTTTCCCATTCGATGGAACCACCTCTACGTAAGGCCTTAAGCACAAGGTTTTTGCATTACAAACTAAATTTTACTAATCTGATTGAAATCTGCAGTGATTTCATAGAAGACTGGGTTAAGATTGGATTGCCTGCTAAGGCCAAGGTGCAGGCGGAAAGTGGCAGCGAGCCTCTGGGAGTTCAATGTACATATTGTGAGAAGGTAAGCATTAGCATAATAGCATTTGTAAAATCAGAACAGATTCTGAAGCAAAGCATTGGAAGTTTTTCCGATTCAAATTTGAGTTATGAATGTAAGCAATAATGGGTGAATTTGCATTATAATTTCAGGAAGCAGTGAATGTATCAATTGGAAACCTGCTAACTTATCCATTTGTTAGAGATGGTTTGGTGAAGAAAACCCTAGCACTGAAGGGTGGTTACTATGATTTCATTAAAGGAAGTTTTGAGCTATGGAGTCTTCAGTTTGCCCTTTCGGCCCCTGTCTCTGTATGAACACCAACGAATCACCAGTGACACCACCTTTGGTCCTTAACTACTAGTCTTTTTTTACTACAATGTACTATGTATGCTTGTGCCTAAGTGAGCTTAATACATTGCAATGAAAATATCAGATGGAGATCGCCCGGTCGCGTCTCCTATGATCTTATAAATGCTCATTAGATTTCCTTTACTAAGCAGCATAAACATACTTCAAATGACTTTATTCACGGCTGCAATTTTTTCTTTCTTTTCTTTTCTTTTGTTAGGTAAAAGATGTTGCCACGATCCTTCATTGGAAGCTCTATTGACAAGCCTAGAGGTCATCCCTGCAAAGATGAGGCTCTGATCTTCACTTTTTCTCACATTATAATCTGCACTGAGTTTTGTAGACTTGAGACATTTTCCAGAACTGGGGTCCTTTGACTGTTTTAATAATGTTCAGCCAAAGTTCTTTAGCATATCAATGTTCTAGCTAGCTTTAAGACTACGTGGCTTGGTTAATGCAGCAGCAGAAGAAATATAGAACAAATCCATGATTGGAACATGGCACAAAACCTTACAATACATTCAAGTATTGGTAATCTTATAAACAGCTTCACCAGCAGCTATGAAACATTAGGATGATGTAACACAAATCAGCATGCTCCAAGAAATAGAGATAAAAGAAAGTGTTCTGTCATTGGATATGGCAGGACAGAATTATGCATCAAAAATCAATTTACTGCTTAAACTGTAACTGTCTATTAGAAATATTTATTTACTGTGAGTGAGAATTATAGTTCAACACCTCACTCTTCCATTATTAACATTATTGAATAAAGGGCCTGTTTCTGTTGTGTGTTCATTCAAGAACTTGTAGGGTTTTGAATTGCCAATGAAGACAGCCATGTGGGAAAGTTTTTCTTTAATGGTGTAAAATTGCAGACTCCATTAACATCATTATGTCTACTTTTCTGTTCCTTTTTTCACCAAGTAAAAGAAATCTTTGCAATTTCTCCTTGCAGATGAACACCTTTTTTTACTGATACTCTTGCTATAAATGTAGACTGCTGCAGATTCAGAAAAGTTCAGTAATTGGATTGGACCTTACACACAGTGAAAACTGCAAATGTTTGTGGTTGAATGTGGATGCTATGATTTGAGTAAAAATTCATTAGGCCTTTTTGCCATGTTTCCTCTAAATCTGTTTAAACATCTGAATCTTCAGAGCTTGAATGAAAATAGTTTAAACAGATTGTGAAGTGGTTTTAAGGTATCAGAATGGATTAGAAATTGGATAAAGGTAATTAAACAGTCATTACAGACAAATTAATTTAGAAAGGTTCTAGCTATCAGGCAAGATCAAAAGAATAATATTTCATTAAAGTAATCCATCATGGTAAGTGTACTTAGCTCCAAACCATCACCAGGAATCCAGAAAGGTTTCATAAAACTCGCACAGGTCACGATTCTTGAGTGGTGGCTTGCTGGCTACATTGGTCCACTGCTATTTCCATGGTTCCGTTGGTGGCACCATCACCTTGACTTGGGTCTATGGCTGCAGCCTGATCAGACATTTTCACTTGCTTGGAACTTTGACAAGAATAAACCCTTTTGTCATTTTGCTCTTTGATGCCTAGTTTCTTCCTCAAATGACTGTTCCAGTAATTCTTCACTTGATTGTCAGTTCTTCCTGGAACTCTTTTAGCAATGAAAGACCACCCGAACATACACAGACTTTCTCAAGTTACCATGTAATTAAATATGTTATAGCCAAAGCATCAAATTACAAAACCTGTTTCCAAGAAGCTTATGAAGTCTAATTATAAAATCTTCTTCTTCCTCAGAAAAATCTACTTTCTTCACATTGGGGCTAAGGTAATTCATCCACCTTAGCCTACGACTCTTCCCACATCTCTGCAAACCTGTAGGAGGAAGAAAAAAGAGCCATTCAATTCTCTTGAAAGAGGAAGATCAGCAGCACAGAGAAAAAACATGACAAATGAACTGTGTTATTGCCTGTCCTGTTGTCTGTTTTGTTCCATTGTCCTTTTCCATGCAGCTTGACATAGTCCATGAGTAGCTTGTCTTCCTCCACTGTCCATAACCCTTTTTTGTATTGAATTTCACCTTCTTTTTCCATGGTCATTTGTTGTAGCTCTTGCTGTTGCAGAAACCAATGAGCAAAGATGATTTTATAGTGTAGAGTAGATTTTGTAAGAACTTTTTTTCTGACAGTGTAGGTAGCTTGTTACACAAATATGTAGCCGATCTCAAGTCAAGGTAAAGGAAAGTGGCTGTAGGTTTAGACAATCAATCATTAAAACTCATTCTATTTCATGAAATGAAATAATACGGGAATTTCGTTGAGGCGTTCCCTAATATTGACAATTTAACATGAATTTATACATTGATTCTATAGCCTATCTTAATCTATTAGATAAAAACTCTCATCATCAACATTGGTATTAGCAAAGGGTTTTCATTTTAATTACTACATATTTTCTTTTTTTTCTAAGAATGATTTGATGCTTGTTGATTTTATTTTACTTTATATCATTAATAAGTTTGATTCAATTAAAAAAAACATAAAATTATGCGAAATGGTTATACATGACCAATATTTTGCATCAATAAAAATATATCTTTTTGATTAAAATCATGTTATATAATTACATTATTGAAAAAATTATTCATTTATTATTAAAATCATTAATAAGTTTATTGAAATAAATATTCATCATTTAATGTTGACATGATAGATTATCAATTTTTTAATAATGTGATTATATGACATAATTTGAATAATAAAACACAAAAAATAACTTTTTTATATTATTTTTTTCTTGTAAAAATATTATTATTTATTTTTTATCTAAACATTTAATTGAGAAATTAATCCATGATTCTTTACTTTAAAGAATAAGATTGAATCTTCTTTTCTTTAACAATAACAACCTAAGCCTGGCTTAGTAGTTGTTATTCTTTTTTAAGAATGATTAAATCCAAAGTTCGATACCAGACTCTCCCATTGTAACCAAAAAAAAGAATCCCCTCTTCTTTGTATAAAAAAGTTCTTTTTGCCGTTAAATCCAACTCCATGTTATTAGAAGGTTTCTAAGAGTTTTTCCACTTTCAATTAGACCCAATTTGCCATTCTTTTCCATTGTGCTCTGAATTTAGCAAAGAAGATACTTAATGTAAGATAATGGTTACTAGCTTAAGCTCATTATTTTCATTAGAAAAGCAAGTTTCTTTTTTTTTTTCTTCAAAAAAACCAAACCCTTAATTTAGGGATTAGAGAAGGACAATTTAAGAAATTACCAAGCAATTTCATTTTCACCTAGTGCATGTTCAAAACTTGAAATAATTAAAAAAAATTCTCAAGTTGAAAAAAATACAAATTTTTATGATTTAAATTTCAAATTTAATAAAAGCTATCTTAAAAAACTGTAATATATCTGTAAATTAAATAAAAGAATTTATGACTAACTGCCTCATCGCCTGCTTCATCAAGCCTGCACGGCCTTAACAAATGCTTATTATCTAAAACTGGAAAGCCCAGCTATGGCATCCTTTGCTTTTCGGAACAATCAATTCCCCTTTCCCCTTTTTTACTCTTACACCTACCCTTTACTTAGGACACTTTCTTTTCTAATAGTCTACTTGAGAATTAGGTTGTACCTTAGGCTTAGCTACTAAGGTATGGTAAATTTTCAACATACTTGAACTCGAATTGGAGGTAAAGTAGGGTAAAATTTTCAACGAACTTGAACTTGACTTCGCCTACTCTTTAAATTTGACTCAAAGTTATCCCCTCTGATAAATTGGAATTATAAATTTCACTCGAAGTTTTCACCGATGATTTTAAGCTGCATGGCAAGAAATAACACTCTTCCATCTCATAAACTCGATCTAGGATTCAAAACTGAAAAGGAAAGTGAACATTAAATTACTTAACGGATGATACAAGTTCACTGCATATGGAGTAAGAGTAGATTATGCATCATCCATTGTCTCATGGGGAGTCCATAACCTAAAATAGATCTAGGAAAGTTGAGTAAAAAGAGAAGATCTAGGTGCCCAAATCTTCCACTGGATGGAGGATCTGGAAAATGAAATAAAAGCCTGAAGAACATGTAGTTTATACACTGAACTTCGACGGCGAGAGCAAAAGGGTAGAAGAAATAGGACGACAAAAGGAAAATGATTCACCTATTTGCACTTAAAAGAAAAATGAAAAAAATAGCAAGGCCTAGTTCTTCGATCAATCTCAGGCAAAACAAGACTAATGTAGAACAAATATTCGGAGTTTTGCACTTTTGCTCGAATCAATTAACAGGAAAGAATAAGATGGCTAGCTGCGACTATTTTAGAGAGGTTAATGCCTTCTGCTTCACAATGTGAAATCATTGATGTCAAAGATAATATAGGTGATGGCATATGTACAACAGGACTATATCCAGTGAAATAGTTAATAAATCATGACGTTTCTTTGTATATCTACTCTAATTAAGTTCACACAGCCTACCAAAAGTCGTTTCATGACTCATCTGGCGTTGGCTCAAGTATTACAGGGATCTTCTCCTTATGATCACCGCGCAACACCTCCACATTAACCTAAGAATTAAGATTATGGAATGTTTGTACATCAAAAAGACCAGAAGAATAGAATTCAAAAAAAAAAAGGACCAGAAGAATAATACTTCTGTACATATAAATATATATTGAAAAGGATATAGGCATTTTTCAATGCTATACCTTGTCACCAACTTTGCATTGATCAAGAATTCTGTACAAGTCACTGCCAGTAGTGACCTTCTTTCCATTAACGGATGTTATTATATCACCCAAAACAAGTCTACCATAGGAATCACGCTTTGTCGGTTGCAGACCCTGTAATATGTTAAAGGTTAGTTGCGTAAATAAAAATGCGAAAATCTTCAATATGCCATTGAAACAAAATGATCATAGAGTATATGAGTTCAGATAATGGACATGATAGTAAACATCGATTATGCATGAAAGCTTGAAGCAGAAAAAATAGTAAGCATACCGCCTTGCCAGCTGGACCATTTGAGGGAGCGTCTAGGACAAGCACGCCGCTTACTCCCAACTGTTCAACAGATTGATCTGGAGCAAATCTAATACCTAAAATGGGTCTTGTAACCTTCCCAAACTTCACCAATTGATCAACAATGCCACTTACCTGGATATGTAAGAATGACTCAATGAATTATTCTCAAGGAAAGAAAAAGAAACAAATAAATTCTTGCATTTCAATCGCACTGCACAACCTAAAACAACACAAAAACTTCATCAAAATGAAATACAAGTTCTACATAATACTCACAGTGTCAACTGGAATTGAAAATCCAACACCAGAAGATGCACCAGAAGGAGAATAAATAGCAGTATTTATCCCAATTAGGTTTCCTGCACTATCTAAGAGTGGCCCTCCACTATTACCGGGATTAATAGCAGCATCTGTCTGTATAACATCTTGAATTGGGCGACCGGTGGCAGCAGAACTAATCTCTCTGCGAAGCCCACTACAGATAATATAAAACAAGCATTAGCAAAACCTCAATTCATACTGAAGGGCAAAAGTAGGAGGACATTTAAATATGATATATGAACAAATGCATGTTATTGACCACAAATCCTTCGAGTTTGGTACCTGATAACGCCAGTTGTAAGAGTATGATCAAGTCCAAACTGCAAAACAAATGGGCAGAAAAATTAGGAAATCTGATCAAACAAGCTATCAAAGAGCCCCGATAGTAGCAGTAAAGCACATGATCAACAGAGCCTTGATTAGGCACTTACAAGCCACATACTAGATGAGGGCTACTTTTTCAGTAATCAAATTCATACAAGTGCTAGGCTTTAATTTACTTGTGCAAAATGAAAAGCAACTTTTCTTTCTATGCCAATCATTTAAAGCATCATAGGGAATGCGTTTGAAGAGAAAACAGATAAACAACAATAAATTTTCATCCGTTCTATACGGTGTATCAGGAAATAACAAACAAGATATTTATGATTAAAAGGAAATGTGATACTCAATGTAATGGAGACACTGACTATTCCTTTCCCAGCTAATGAGACAATAATAATATTTTCTAAAATTAAATAGATTAATATGTTCATATCTGGAGATCGCTGTAGGTAATCTCCAATGAAATGAAAACAAATAAAATATCCACAGGTATGGGCATAATCTTGTGGGTACAAACATATACTAACCGGGTTACCAATAGCATATACTTTCTGGCCAACAAGCAAATCCGCGGAGATACCAATCGGTATAGGTCTTAGTTTGTCTTGAGGTGCCTCAACACGCAATACAGCAACATCCTTGTCTTGGTCAAATCCAACAACTTTTGCATCGTAAGTTGACTGGTCAGCAAGCGTAACCCTGCGAGTGAAGTGATTAGCACCAACTTAAAAGTTTTAGATGTCAAGGACAAGAAGTTTAAAAACATCTTTATCCTTTATGTCGCCAGTGCCAAAGGTCAGGTAATCTCCAAGGCTAGCTTTCGAGGCTTAGAACCAATGGCAGCAGCAGCCTAAAGCAAGTCCAAAGCCTCCTAAACCAATCATGTACTACCTCAAAATTATAGAATGCACCCCGACCATTGCTCCAACGAAATAAAAACGAAGATATCAAGAACCAACCATTAATTTGTGACACAACCTATTCTACTTTTATGTTAATAGGCCTAAATCAATCCTCAACAAAGTAAAAAATCCGTCTTGGCAGATTATATTTGTCCTCCAATATCACAATGCTTAAAGTATCGAATAGATTATAAAAGTTCATGCTTTTCCTACACATTCTAAGACTTCAAACAAGAAAATTTATAATTCCAGCATATCAGCTATAAATGCTTCCATTGCTATTCTACAATCATTCAATCTCAATCATTTAAAGAATTAAAAAAATAACAGGAAATAATAAAATTAATTACAAAAAAAAAACGAACTTGAGATCAGAAGCACCACGAATCACATGATAATTGGTGACAATGTGACCATCTTTATCCCAAACGAAACCCGACCCGGATCCTTGTGGTACCTCCAGCACATCCAATGTAAAAGCATCCTGCCTAAAAACCCATTACCAAAAAAAAAAAAACTTATAAACGGGAAAACAGATACTACCCAACAGCAAATTCAATAAGAAAAAAAAAACCCAAAAAAGGGAAAACTGAATGAACCTGACGGCGAGATTGGTGATATAAACAACAGAGGGAGTGTTCTCTTGAAAGAGACGAACCGTAGCTAGCTCATCCGACTGTAACTTCCCAGGAGGGGTCACCACAAGGGCTGAGGCGGGTCCAATATCGGTCACAAATAAGGAGAAAGATAAAGCGAGGGAAGTGCAGAGAACAAAGAAGGAATCTAAGGCTAAAGAACCAATACAACCATTGTTTTTGTTAGTATTACTCTTAGTTTTACTGAAAATGAGACTGTGGCTGGAAGGAGAGAGAGAGAGTCTGTTGGTTGGCAAGAGAGAAGAGAGTCTTGAGGCGGAAGCGAGAAAGAGGGAAGGGAGCTTTGGGGTTCTGTTTGGGGAGCGAGAAAGTGGGAAGGAAGGAGAAGGAGAGTGTAGGAGAAGAATGGAAAGGGGTGAATACGCTGCCATTTTTTCACTGGTTTGGACAGCAGACTGGATTTTTCTTGCTAATTTAACCCTTTTTTAAATTATTTTTGTTGGTTTGGAAATTATTTGTTGGTATTATTTATTAGTAATCATTTCGACTTTATGATTTGGCAGGGAATTCAGAATTGGATATGGTAGGAAAAGAAATCTTCTTTCCAGCATGCTCATGAAATTTTCTGTCTGTAAAAAACAAGCCTTTGTTTGTATATCATAATATGGTATTGGCTATAAAGGCTTCATTTCTGAGTCTGACCCAACAACAGAAGTACAGGCTTGGTCATTGGTGTGTGGTTTGATCTTTTGGAATGAGGGAGGGGGCGCGGGGGGGGGCCACATACAAGTAAAATAAGTGATGGAAATCTGTTGCCCATTTGGATTATGGCTTCAAACTATATTTGGAAATATTCCACTGATAAAAATTCAGAGACCTTATTGTTGTGTCATACTCGTGCCACCGTTGGAAGTAAGCTATAATCAATCATATATTGAATACAAAAGAAAAAATTATTTAATATATATAAGTATGAATATTGTACATCTCAAACAGATTATATGAAAAGAAAATAATAACCACAAGATCGTTGCATATTCTTTTATCAGACGTATTCTACTGAAGAAAATATAGACTTTTCAAGAAGTGTAATTGTTGTATTTAGCCATTCGTCTCAAAAAATCGAATGATATGTTACCGTCATTCGATGTATTCAGTCTTACATAAAAATGATATGAAAGATTGTTAGCACATGAGTTTTGAGTACTCCATATCTGAAAAATCTTCTAGGGAAAAAATCGGTTTTGAGAAAAAAAAAATAATGACCACTTGATCATGCATTTCCTTTTTTTGCAAATAAAAGGTTTTTAAATAAAAGATCATGCATGCATCAATGGTAAGATCAAATGCTAAAAAACCAGTTTGCATGTCTTAAGAGCAATCAAGACGGAGAAAATTTTAGGTTAGGAGACATTACCATCCAAGAACATGAGTGCTATCAAAGAAAGAAGTGGCCAACTAGACTTGAGTTGTTGTATCTTGGAAACAAACAAGTCCATCAGCAGAGTGAGAGTTCCAAAAGAAAAGGTTACTCCAACCATCACCATCATGGACATCCTTTGCACGTAAACAGTAGAATTTAATAAAGTAGGGTATCAATCTAAGATCAAAATTTCTCCTCTTAGGATTCACATTCATTAATCGACAACAGCTCTAAAAGAACACAGGAAATGTGCAAAATTAGAATTCAAAAACAATCATGGCAGACTACTAAATTCTTTACATCAAATTTTTAATATAATTTGCTCAGAAAGGCTATGAAAGTACGCAGAAATGAGAGCTAGAAATCAGTATAAATCAATGGCTATGCTAATATCCAATATAACATGAAATCCCACAAACCGGTGATTCTTCAATCAGTTGGGATTATGTGGCCGAAAGTCCTACTCAAAGTCACACAGCTTTAAATGAACCACTTGAGTGCTGTTGCAAGTTCCTCCTAAGGAAATCAGACAGCTTGACACTTGCGGCACGCCCTCGTTCTAGGCTGTAAAAATAATCATCCACTGGAACAAGAGTTCAAATTAGAATCTATTAGAATGAAATATAGCATCACAAATGTTTTAAGCCCAATATTTCAAGAGGTCAAAGACAAAATTGTAAAAGAAAAAACATAAACATCACAGTTGTCAGAACACCCTAATCACATTAAGAAAGACTTCAAAGGCAAGCATTCTATTTCATCCAAGCTGGTATTAGCATTTACCAAGTTATTGCTCCTTATTATTACCACAGCCGCAAAGCAAAAATCAATTTGAAAAGAATGGACTAATGGACTGAAACAAATACCTGACATTATACCATGAGTAACAGATGTAATAATCCCATGTTCCATGGGTTCACCTTCCACACTTAGTAATCCTTCAGGAAGGACTGAATGGACTGAGTTTGGGAAGACTAAATATGCAAATGCCTTCATTTTCTGCTATTATGAAACATATGAATGTCAGAAGATAGGGGTTAAACAAAGTTTACAAGAAGCCAACTATTCTAGATTGATTCTGTCTAAAGCTGCACTCAAATGAATGCTACTAGTGTCAATTATAGTTTACAGAGCAGGGTATTTGAATATAATTGGATAATTAACAAGGGGAGAAGTTATACTCCTTTCTTTTTTGGGGTTTAGAAGTTTCACACATGAGCTAAATTCTAGTTAGAGAAGAAATTTATACGGAAATAAATCAAAAGAAGGAATCTATAATAACCTGCTCTTCTAGTTTGGTAGGATCCAGTATAACATATCCACTCTTGGCCACACAACAACATATTGCAACTGCACTATCCAGCACAAAATCAGTAAGAAATTAAGTACAAAATAATAATGAAAACATATGACCACATGTCCGCATTGCTAACCAGCAAGATGTTTCATGGGAATTCCTGCATCCACAAGGGCCAAACAAGCCGCATTTATAGCACACGGAAGAAGCTATACAATATAATATCAAGGATTACCATGATATCCCAAATAAGCTGCATGATACATCACTCACTATTAACTATCAAAAGAGGTCGGGGGGAGGGGAAGATGGAGGGGGGACCAAACAATCACCAAATCATAATTATAAGCAAAAGTTACTCAAATGAAAATCTCTACCGCGAAGACTTTGGGGCAACATCATTGGCTCATCAAAATCATAATTTTCTCAATGTAAATTATGAGTATATCCTAACATATAAGATTAGAGTATGAACATTGGAAGCCTAATCTTTTGAAACCTAAAACCTAGGGAACAATGAAATGAAGCCGTAAAACAACATTAAGGGAAATGTGTAAAGGATACAGCACCATCATCATTGACAACCTGTGGAAGAAAATATAGAAACTCATTTTATGAACAATTTGACCATAAACAAGAGTTTTTTACAGAGAGTGAATCAAATAGTCTACCTGAATTATAATTGATGTCGTAGTATTTGGATTGATGTTCAAAATACAAATGCTCTGCAAGGTTCTCTTCAATATCATCTCATATTCCTTTTCTAGTTTCCCTAAAACCAATGGATATGTTTCGGAAAATCCCTAATGTCCCAGACTTCAAATGCAAGAATAATTAAAAAGGGTTTTAAAAAATTACCTATTTGTCCTGTTTTAGGTTTCCAAACAACTTCAATGCAAGCTTTCTCAGGGTTCTCATTCTTTTTAGTTCCAGCTTTCGGCCCATAAACAGCAGCAAGTGCTTTCGTGTCTCCTAAATTAAAAATAATAATAAACAAATTTATAATCGAAATACAATGATTTCCCCAACAATTTTTTTTGCTAAAAGTACCTTGAGACCAACTGGCAGAACCATGAGCACGATGGAGAATGTTTCGAGAACAGAAGAGAGGTCTCAATTGGTTCTGACTGCGTCCGTCTTCCCTATTGACCTCCATTGCTCTCATGCCAATAGGCAAGCTTGTTTATCTGAAAGTTTAATCAAATAGAGATTAAGGAAATGAGATTTTGATTTGTGAATTGCACACTTCTAACCGCAAGAAAATTTTTTGTTTGTAAAAAAGAGTTTTAGGGTTAGGGGTTTAGAAATTTGGCTATTTTTTGGGGATAGTGGCAATGGCAATGGGCCTGGCCATTAGGGGTGTAATCGAGCTAAGTCGAGACAATCCAGTACCAGGCTCGAGCTCGACTCAGTTCGAAAACTCGAAGCTCAAAGCTCGGCTCGAGCTCGGTCGAGCTTCATTTATGAAGCTCGAGTTCGGCTTGCAAGATACTCGATCCGCTCGCAAGCTCGAATTTGATTCTATAAATTCAAATTGACTTATCAATTTTCAAGCAAAATTCAAAAACAACTTAAAACTAAAAAGTTAATATAATTTAAATCAAATAAAAGTAATCACAAGTACCACTTGTTCCTCATCAAAACATCAATCTTATATCAACAATACTACTTATTCCTCATCAAAACATCAATCTTATATCAAAAGAGAAATTAATATGCAAAATTAGAGTACAACCCAAAAAGCCAGAACTTAAAACACATAAAAACAACTTAGAAAGTCAGGTTCAGAACTCAAAAACATAACAATTCAAAATACAACTCTTGCAAATCATGATAATCTAACATCCAAACTCAAAATACAACTCACAAGACAGGATACAACTCAAAATAAATTTCAAAACACAAACAATTCAAACATAACTCGGAACGGAAAAGTTAAAAATGCAACTTAGTAAACAAAGAAATAGACATGTTCCTTGACGCTTGATCAACAAAGAACAGCCATCCAAACTTCCAACACCTCCTGCAAATCAAGATGCAAGTTATGGACAGCAATAACAGACTTGGAAACAGCAATAACATCAGACAAAAAAGATAAACAGGACATTGGAAAAACATTTGCCAAACATGAACTTAGACCATAAGGCAAATTTCAACAAGACAACAGGAAACAAGAAAATAGATCAGAACATGAAAATAGGCAAACTTTGACCAAGACATGAACTAATGATCTAGAACAGAATCAGAACAGAACAATTATATTATATCAACACAACAACAACAACTAACTCATATCAGAATTTAGACCAGAGGCGAGGAACACATCATATCAGCATAGCAACTAACTGATATCAGAAGTCAGAACAGATGCAAGGAACATCTCATATTAGCAGAGGAATATATCAACGTTAGGAAATTATCAAACCTTTAACGACACTAAATAAATCCTAAACCCAATCTGAATAAACAATTCTATCTCTATTCCATAGACCATAAAAACATTCAAGAAGGAATGGAGACGTGTTTGTGACATGGAAACCTATGATAGAACAAACCTTAGCTGGTGGAGAATCACTGCTGGTTCGTGGTCGTGGCTACGGCAAGATAGAACAAACCCTTTCGGAGGCTGTTTCCACTGGATCGAGAGTTCGAGACTTAAGGAGGCTACTGACAGCTCGAATCGCACTCCAGATTTAAGGGCTTAGGGTCCTATTCGGTAGATTAGTCCACTGAAGCGATTCAAGAATCAAGGCTGAGAAGGCTTCCAGAAGATTGAGGCGATTCACGAATCAAGGTTGAGGTGGCTGTCAGAAGATTGAGGCGATTCAAGAAATGGGAAAGATTGAGGCTAAATCATGTCTCGTGACTCGTCGTGAGGTTGAGTTGCCGGAAGATTAGAGCTCTAAAGGGAAAGATTGAGGCTGGGCACAGGTCAGGCGACGCTAAGCAGCGCCGCTTGAAGGGGGCAGGTGGGTGAGGGTAGGGGTGTAATCGAGCGAGCCGATACAGTGAAGTGCTCGACTCGTATATTCGTACTCGATACTCGGCTCGAGCTTGGTCGAGCCTTGAAGCTTGAGATCGAACTCGAGCTCGCTCGATTAGGCTCGAATTCGAGCTCGAGTCTCATGCTCGAACTCGAGCTCGAATTTATTTTTATACACATAATAATATTATTAATTAAATATAATAAAACATAAAATTTAAAAAAATACAATAAGTCAACAACAACAGTGGCTAAAACATCTACATAAATAAAAGTACCACACAATCACACCAACAAAAATAAAAATCACAAAGTCTTACATTAATTTGGAATTAAAAAAATAAACAAATATAGTAACATCATAGAAGCAAAACATTTAGCAGCATCATCTACAACACCTGCAACAGCAAACAAAATCAACGACTTAAGTACTAATAAATGTGCTCTGCAAGATAGTAGGAAATTGCTCCTAGGCATATGACAACAACTTAAGTACAAATATAGACACAAGCAGCTGGCTTCCAAAGCAATATTGCGCCATGATGCATCAAATTTATGGTTGCAAAAGTGAAGTATAAAATACAGGAGACCAAGAATAAAGAAAAGCAGCTAGCACAATGACTCTTTAAGTGCAAGAAGCCAAGAAAGAACAGGTTATTTGACTATTGATTCTCCTGTACCTTCCGGGCTTTATGATGCCACTGGCATGATTAAGGATGCTTGTCTTGGCTTCATGAGACTTGGCACCTGAGAGCCTAAAAACATCCTGGAAAACGAAGCTTTTAAATTAAGCAGTCTAAACAGCAAGCTACCCTATTTAGGAACATTAGAACATGGAAACCTAATAAAATTGGATAAATCCCAATCTTCTGTACTTTACTTACAGTTATGAGTTAACTAGATATGTGCAGAAGATCAATAAATATGCTCATTAGGGTTCACAACACTGTCATTAGTCATTGAACATCAGCATCTCCACAAAAAAATATTTTACTTTAATTTGTTTTGCTGTAATTAGGACAATATGACAACCTAGGCTTGGCTTTGTGGTTAGTACAGTTTTAACTCTTATTCAACTCCCCTTTACTTATCCAAATGTGCAAAATGAACAAAATGTTGCAGTCTCTTTTTGTTCCAGAACCATGGACACTAAAATACCCGCACTTACCCAAAACCACAAACTAACTCAAAACTTACTCGCATTCTTACATGAGGGCACCAACCTGTAGATCATTAATAAGCCAATAGCTTAATACCAAACATCAAATATCTCGAAAGACATGCAGAACTATCTTCAAAACCTCAACAAATCATATCCCATTGTTCATTCCATAAAAGCTGCAGGATATAAGGCATTCACAATCACATAAATCGGAAAAATGTAATTTTTTTCCTGATTAGGATTTCTTGGTTCGGTCTCAAATGAAGTTGGTAGAAGTAGGGTGCAGTTTAGTTTAATCATAGCTTCAATACATAGATGATTTCACATCAAACACGAACTAATGTTATGTGTCACTATGAAGAACAATGAAAACTCAAAATTCCATTTTTTTCACTTTACTGGAAAGGATAAAACTTTTCAAAAGTAGAGAATTAGAATTCTTGCAGCTTGTCTACTAAAGTCCCATTTAAAGATACAACAACAGATAATTTCCACGAATAGAAAATTCAAAGAAATTAAAAAAAAAGCTTCCCCAATACTCTCAGGTTCACCAAAAAGATAAAGAAGATAACTATCAAAACCATTGGAACAAACTGAAAGGGGAAGAAGAAAACAGCTAGATACAGAGCAAAGAACAGAGCTAAAGGAAGAGGGTTTTACCAGCGTGAGGAGTCAGACGTCGCCGGAGAGCTAAAGATAACGTGGTCTGAGTTGCGCCGGTTTCCGGACGTCGTCTGAGAGGTGAAGCCGTGAGTCCCTGTTTGAAAATGAAAAAGGAACTGGTTCGTAAGTCGTGAGTCTCCTGACTTGTGAGATGTGGTCTAGTCAGGCTTCGTGAGTGGTGTGGCCGGAGAGTGAAGCAGATCTGGACTCTGGGTCTCGACTCGAGTCTCGCCCTCGCCTCGCTGTCAGATCTGGGTGTCGCCGGTCGCCGGTCGCCGGATGCGGTCTGAAAGGTGAAGCCGTGAGGGGTCGACGAGTCAGGGGGATGGGATCGTGCGGCGAGCTTAGGGAGGAGAAGAGAAGAAGTCTGTTTCTAAATGTAAACCTCGAATCTGTATTAGGGTTTTAAACATATATTTTCATAATTTTTTTAATTATAAATAAAATATAAATAAATAATAATATAAATATATATTAAAATATTAAGAAGCTCGATTAAGCTCGCGAGCTACTTAAGCCGGATATCTTGTTACTCGAACTCAGCTCGCTCGATAGCTTGAGCTTAGCTCAACAAAAATCGAGTCGAGTTCGAGTTTTGGTCAAGTCAAGCCCGAGTAACTTGCGAGCACTAATGTATCATTTACACCCCTAGATGAGGGTCATGAGAAATGAGAAATCGAGAGTTTGAGAAAAGCAATTTAGGCTTTTAAGATTTTTCATTATATTAAGGGTTTTTTTTGTTATATTATATATTATATAAAGTTATAAATGTAATTGAATAATTAAAATAATTAAAATATATATTAAAAATATAAAAGCTCGATAAGGCTTGCGAGCCGCTCGAGTCGGGTACTTAACTATTCGAATTTGGTTCGACTCGATACTCAAGTAGCTCGACTCGAAAATAAACGAGATAAACTCAAGTAATTATCGAGCCGAACTTAAGTAGCTCGACTCGTTTACACCTCTAATTGAGTTAATAAATGGGCCAAGGAAAGTGAATATTCTATGTGGTTAAAGTTTTTAGTAGAATTTTTATTTGATTGTAAATTTTTGGCACAAATCCAATGACTAATATTTAACATAAAACGAAAATTATTTATATGATTTGATAGGATGACATGTGTATTTGAAAAAAAAAAGAAAACAATGGATATATTTTAGTTATTGAGTTTATCAATGCAAGTTAACATCCCATTAACGAGTAAATTGAAAAATATGTCAAATCTTAAAAAAAACACACAAATAAGGATTTTTTTTTTCTGTTTACTCAAAAGGACTTGGAATTTTTCAATTTGCTCATTAATTAGGTGTTAACCTTTGGTGCACTAACAGTATATACACTTAGGGGTGTAATTGAGCCAAGCCATACAATGAGGTGCCCGAGCTTGAGCTCGACTTGAAAACTCATTGCTTGACACTCGACTCGAGTTTGATCAAGTCTTAATTTTTGAGCTCGAACTTAGTTCAAGATAAAAATTGAGCTACTCAAGTTCACTCAATTAGGTTTGTTTATCTTGCACAATTCTCATGCTTAACTTGAGCTCGAATTTATTTTTATATATTTAAATATTTTGTATCAATTAGTAATAATAAACACTACAACAGCAACACCTTACACTCCATATGAGTTGCAAAATGGATATCGATAAGTTATAAACATGTTTGCATTGGGAGAAAAGAAAATTGAAATGGACTTTTAAAAGAAAAGTGCTCAATAGAATTTACTACAATGCAGACTAATCATGGCAAAAGTAAATTAAAAACAACAATCGCATATGGGTTAATACCCTGCCCTCAATAATCTAAGTCAAACAAATCAAGTGAATTACAGAAATTTAGGTACTTGTATTAACTACCAAAGAGAAGGAATCAAATACAACTCAGCAATATTCATTTGTTTAAAGTTGACATTACTAATATTAAAAACCTTGTGAGTAAAACACTAATTAATCTCATAAGATTCTTCATAAGCACCTTTCAAAGCATTATATGTATTTTGATTTTTCAAAATTGAAAGCTCGAAAAATATTGTTCAAATGTTCAAAAGTAATTGTGAGAATACAATGGGATAATAACCAAGTCTAGTCTCAGACATTCAACTTTCATAGTTTCACTCCATCAAATAATCACCGTCCTTTCACTTTACCTCTTCACAATCCTATAATGATCCTTAACTAGTCAACTGATGAAAATTTTGGCAACCTACTTTAACAGCTATTTTCGCAACTAGTAGCATCCTCAACTAAGTGAAATGTGAATTAATAATAATATAACTTCTTTTTCTAAAATGGGCAGAATGACTTAACTAATTTCATATCCTAGAATATATCAGGAAAACATGATGTGATATCTTGGATTGCTGGATCAGATATAGGTAAAATCAATTACAGAATAGACATCTGTTTTAAGGAACTTAATATCCATCACAGAATAAACAGGAACAGCTAGGCCTTCTGAGTGAAAAATACAACTGCAACAGAAACCCCTTTTTATGTCATAAATAAATAAATAAATAAACTTTCTCTAATAAACAGCCCTACATAAATAGGTTAGATAGCAGCATAGACCAAGCATCTCATGCATTTCATACCATGAACTTAACAGACTTGTATTTAGCAGCAGAATCTATAATATTAGGCCTTCTGTTTAGTGGAAAAATGTTAAGCCATCAAAATATCCAAAAGAAACTGATCACATGCACATTAATTAGTATGTATGTATAATTCTGACAATTGAAACAATGGCAGAAAAAAAATGCATAAATAAGTTTACACTATAGTGAAAGCCTAAGAGGGAGAGGAAAGGGCAATGGCCACGGCATGCATAATGCATTGGTGAGCTAAATTTCTTTTATATGAATCCAAATTGATCCTCATAGTTTCTGCTTCTACTTAGCTAACATAAATTCATAACTTAGCTTGAGTCTAACTCAAGCCAGCTGAAGTCTCTCACATGTTTGTTTGCAATTATTAAGTGTTGTTTTTTGTTCTGTTATGTTATTTGTCTAGTAAAAGACGACAGTTAAAGGCAATTATGAAAAATTGTGAGGAAAAAGCCATTATGAAAAAAATAAGGCATAGTAAAACTAGAGAAAATCAGTTCACAGATATTCTAACATGCATTGAATGTCAGCTAGCACTATTTGCGTAATTAATGCAGAATACTCTTGAATCAGTCTTAGCTACAGAAGAATGTGCTGAACACAGCTTAAGATGTTCTAACTTAGTGTAAATTCAAGCACCGCAACAAATCAAATCTGCCTTAACTTACAAATTACAATTCATAGTACTCAAATGAAAGAATGTCAACAAGGAAGTAACGAAGTAAAACATGATATAGAATTATTACATGATTAAAAAAGAAAAGAACACTAAGATTTCGGTTTCCTACCTGATCTGTTTGGGCAAATCTACAGATGGAAATGTTAAATGGGTTGCAATGATAACTATCCCACTGCTTACTAAAGGTGCGAGACCTCGGCTGGCTTGGGGAACCGAAAAGTGGGTTTCTCTGCTGAATGGAGGTGGCCGGTGATGGCTGAGGCGACTGCTAATGGTTGCCGGGGATGAGTGACAGTTGGCTTTTAGTCCTTTGACTGGGCTGCAGCAGTAGTGTCCTTTGACTGACTCACAGGTTGACGGCAGTTATAAATAAAATTGGAAAAATGAAAAGTGAAGTACTTAGGGCTGTAGTTGTAAGGGCAAATATATAAATTTGTAAGAAAATAATGTTAAAATAAAATTTAAATATTTTAATTTTTGAAATGGGTTTGTTTGATAGATTAAATAGTTTAAGTTCAAATAAACTCAACAAAAAACAAGTAAAATTGAGGTTTTTAAATTGAATTCAAGTAATTTACAAGTATTTAAGTATCAATTATATCATTATATATATCTCATTAATATGCTTATAAAAAAAGCATCAAATCTTTAAAAATAAATATAATAAAATTTTTAATTTACTCATAATAATTTGATTTTTTTATATATTTAACTATTTTGTATCAACAACAACACCACCACAACCACCACCAACACGAATAATAACAACAAACCACCACCACCACTAACAACAACAACAACAACAACACCACCACCAACACGAATAATAACAACAAACCACCACCACCACCACCACCAACAACAACAAACACCACCACCACCACCACCACCACCACCACCACAACAACAAAAAACCACCACCACCTTCTTACACTCCATATAAGTTAAAAATCGGATATCAATAAGTTATAAGTTATAAACATGTTGGTTTTGAGTCCTTTGGTTGGGCTGTGGCAGCAGTGTCCTTCGACTAACTCGCAGGTTGACGGTAGTTATTAATAAAATTGGGAAAATGATAGTAAAGTATTTAGAACTGTAGTTGTAAAGGCAAATATATAAATTTGTAATAAAATAATATTAAAATAAAATTTAAATATTTTAATGCTTGAAATGAGTTTTTTTAATAGATTAAATAGTTCGAGTTCAAATGAACTTAACAAAAAAAAAAGTAAAATTGAGTTTTTTTTAAAAACGAATTCGAGTAATTTGCAAGTATTTAAGTATCATATATATCATTATATATATATATATATATATATATAGATCTCATTAATATGCTTATAAAAAAGCATCAAATCTTTAAAAATAAATATAATAAAATTTTTAATTTACTCATAATAATTTGATTTTCTTTATATATTTAAATATTTTGTATCAACAACAACAACAACAACACCGCCACCAACAAAAACAACGCCGCCACCAACACCAACACCAACACCACCACCACCACCACCACCAAAAACAACAACAACAAACCACCACCACCATCGCCACCTTCTTACACTCCATAGGAGTTAAAAATTGGATATCAATAAGTTATAAGTTATAAACATGTTGGCTTTCAGTCCTTTGGCTGGGCTGCAGTAGCAGTGTCCTTCGATTGACTCGTAGGTTGACAGCAGTTATGAATAAATTGGGAAAATGAAGAGTTAAGTACTTATGGCTGTAGTTGTAACGGCAAATATATAAATTTGTAATAAAATAATATTAAAATAAAATTTAAATATTTTAATGCTTGAAATGGGTTTGTTTGATAGATTAAATAGTTCGAGTTCAAATAAACTCAACAAAAAATAAGTAAATTTGAGTTTTTTTTAAAATTGAATTCGAGTAATTTGCAAGTATTTAAGTATCATTTATATCATTATATATATCTAATTAATATGCTTATAAAAAAAGCATCAAATCTTTATAAATAAATGTTATAAAATTTTTAATTTACTCATAATAATTTGATATTTTTTTATATATTTAAATATTTTGTATCAAATAACAACACCACCACCACTACCAACAACAACAACAAACCACCACCACCACTACCACCAACAATAACAACAACAAACCATCACCACCACCACCTCCAACAATAACAATAACAACAACACTGCCACCACCACAACCAACACTACCACGAACAACAACAACAATAAACAACCACCACAACCACCACCACCACCTTCTTACACTCCTCTATATGAGTTAAAAATTGGATATCAATAAGTCATAAGTTATAAACATGTTGGCTTTGAGTCCTTTGGCTGGGTGTGGCAGCAGTGTCCTTCAACTGACTCGCAGGTTGACGGTAGTTATGAATAAAATTGGAAAAATGAAGAGTGAAGTACTTAGGGTTGTAGTTGTCAGGGCAAATATATAAATTTGTATTAAAATAAAATTTATATATTTTAATGCTTGAAATTGGTTTGTTTGATAGATTAAATAGTTCGAGTTCAAATGAACTCAACAAAAAATAAGTAAAATTGAGTTTTTGATAAATTGAATTCGAGTAATTTACAAGTATTTAAGTATCATTTATATCATTATATATATCTTATTAACATGCTATTAAAAAAAAGTGTCAAACCTTTAAAAAAAAAAAATAAAAATTTTTAATTTACTTATAATAATTTGATTTTTTTATTTATTTAAATATTTTGTATCAACAACAACAACAACAACACCTCCACCACCACCACCAATAACAGCAGAAACAATAACAACATACCACCACCACCAACACCTTCTTACACTCCATATGAGTTAAAAATTGGATATAAATAAGTTTCAAGTTATAAACATTTTCGCTTTGAGTCCTTTGGCTGGGTTGCGGTAGCAGTGTCCTTCGATTGACTCGTAAGTTGACAACATTTATGAATAAAATTGGGAAAATGAAGAGTGAAGTACTTAGGGTTGTAGTTGTAAGGGCAAATGTATAAATTTGAAATAAAATAATATTAAAATAAAATTTAAATATTTTAATGCTTGAAATTGGTTTGTTTGATAGATTAAATAGTTCGAGTTCAAATGAACTCAACAAAAACTAAGTAAAATTGATTTTTTTAAAATTGAATTCGAGTAATTTGCAAGTATTTAAGTATAATTTATATCATTATATATATCTCATTAATATGCTTATAAAAAAAAGCAAAAAACTTTTAAAAATAAATATAATAAAATTTTTAATTTACTTATAATAATTTCATATTTTTTTATCTATTTAAATATTTTGTATCAACAACAACAACACCATCACCACCACCACCACCACCGCCGCCGCCAACAAACCACTACCACTACCACCACCACCACCACCACCACCAACAACAACAAACCACCACCACCACCTTCTTACACTCCATATGAGTTAAAAATTGGATATTAATAAGTTATAAGTTATAAACATGTTTGCATTGGGAGAAAATTGAAATAGACTCTTAAAAGAAAAATGCTCAACAGAATTTACTATAATGTAGACTATTTATGGCAAACGTAAATTAAAAACAATAATCGCATATGGGTTAATACTATGCCTTCAATAATCTAAGTCAAACAAATCAATAGAATTACAGAAATTGAAGTACTTGTATTAACTACCAAAGAAAAGGAATCAAAATACAACTCAGCAATATTCATTTGTTCAAAGTTGTTTTTACTAATATTAAAAACCTTGTGAGTAAAACGCTAATTAATCTCGCAAGATTCTTCATGTGCACCTTTCAAAGCAATACATGTATTTTGATTTTCAAAATTGAAAGCTAGAAAAATATTTTTCAAATGTTCAAAAGTAATGGTGAGAATACAATGGGATAATAACCAAGTCTAGTGTCAGACATTCAACTTTCACAGTTTCACCCCATCAAATAATCACTGTCCTTTCACTTTACCTCTTTACAATCCTATAATGATCTCTAACTAGTCAACTTTTGGAAATTTTGGCAACCTACTGTAACAGCTATTTTCGCAACTACTGGCATCCTCGACTAAGTGAAATGTGAATGAATAATCATAACTACTTTTTCTAAAACTGGCAGAATGGCTTAACTGATTTCATATCCTATAATGTATCAGGAAAACATGGTGTGATATCTTGGATGCTAGATCAGATTTATGTAATTCAATTACAGAATAAACATTTGTTTTAAGGCACTTAATATCCATCACAAAATAAATAGGAACAGCTAAGCCATCTCTGTGAAAAATCCAACTGCAATAGTGATCCCTTTTTATGTCAAAAATAAATAAATAAATAAATAAGCTTTCTCTAATAAATAGCCCCACATAAAAGAATAGGTTAGACAGTAACATAGACCAAGCATCTCATGCATTTCATACCATGAACTTAACAGACTCATATTTAGCGGCAGAATCTATTATATTAGACTTATGTTTAGTGGAAAAATGTCAAGCCATCAAAATATCATAAAGAAACTGATCTCATGCACATTAATTAGTATGTATGTATAATTCTGACAATTGAAACAATAGAAGAAAAGAATGCATAAATAGGTTTACACTACAATGAGAGCCTGAGGGGGAGAAGAAAGGTAATGGCCATGACATGCATAATGCATTGGTGAGCTAAATTTCTTTTATATGAATCCAAAGTGAACCTCCTAATTTCTGCTTCAAATTAGCTAACATAACATCCATAACTCAGCTTGAGTCTAACTCAAGCCAGCTGGAATCTCTCACTCGTTTACTTGCAATTATTAAGGGTTTTGTTCTGTACTGTCATTTGTCTAGCAAAAGACGATAGTTAAAGGAAAGATTTATTACTGTTTCCATGAACAATTGTGAGGAAAAAGCAATTATGAAAAAATAAGGCCTAGTAAAACTAGAGAAAATCAGTTTACAGATATTCTAACATGCATTGAATGTCAGCTAGCACTATTTGCCTAAATAATGCAGTATACTCTTGAATCAGTCTTAGCTACAGAAGACATGTGTTCAACACAGCTTAAGATGCTCTAACTTAGTGTAAATTCAAGCGCCGCAAACGAATCAAATCTGCCTCAACTTACAAATTACGATTCACAGTACTCAGACGAAAGAATGTCAACTAGGAAGTAACGAAGTAAAACATGATATAGAATTATTACATGATTAAAACAGAGAAGAACACTAAGATTTCGGCTTCTTACTTGATCTATTTGGGCAAATCCACAGCTGGAAATGTTAAATGGGTTGCAATGATAACTATCCCACTACTTACTAACGGTGCGAGACCTGGGCTGGCTTGGGGAACCAGAAAGTGGGCTTCTATGTTGAGTGGAGGTGGCCGGTGATGGTTGAGGTGATTGCTGACGGCTGCCTAGGATGAGTGACGGTTAGGTTTGAGTCCTTTGGTTTAGATGCAGCAGAAGTGTCCTTCAACTTATCCGCAATAGACGGCAGTTATGAATAAAATTGAGAAAATGAAAAGTGAAGTACTTAGGACTGTAGTTGTAAGGGCAAATATATTAATTTGTAATAAAATAATAAAATAATAAAATAATATTAAAACAAAAATTTAAATATTTTAATGCTTGAAATGGGTTTGTTTGATAGAGTAAATAGTTCAAATTCAAATGAACTCAGCAAAAAATAAGTAAAATTGAGGTTTTTTTAAATTGAATTCGAGTAATTTGCAAGTATTTAAGTATCATTTATATCATTATATATATCTCATTAATATGCTTATAAAAAAAGCATCAAATCTTTAAAAATAAATGTAATAAAATTTTTAATTTACTCATAATAATTTGATTTTTTTTATATATCTAAATATTTTGTATCAACAACAACAACACCACCATCACCACCACGAACAACAACAACAAACCACCACCACCACTAACAACAACAACAACAACACCACCACCACCACCACCACCACTAACAAAAACACCAACAAACTAACACCACCACCACCACCATCAACAATAACAACAATAACAAAGCACTAGCACCTTCTTACACTCCATATGAGTTAAAAATTGGATATCAATAAGTTATAAGTTATAAAAATGTTGGCTTTGAGTCTTTTGGCTGGGCTGTGACAGCAGTGTCCTTCGACTAACTCGCAGGTTAACGGTAGTTATTAATAAAATTGGGAAAATGATAGTTAAGTATTTAGAGCTGTAGTTGTAAGGGCAAATATATAAATTTGTAATAAAATAAAATTTAAATATTTTAATGCTTGAAATGAGTTTGTTTGATAAATTAAATAGTTCGAGTTCAAATGAACTTAACAAAAAATAAGTAAAATTGAGTTTTTCTTAAATTGAATTCGAGTAATTTGTAAGTATTTAAGTATTATTTAAATTATTATATATATTTCATTAATATGCTTATAAAAAAAGCATCAAATCTTTAAAAATAAATATAATAAAATTTTTAATTTACTTATAATAACTTGATAGTTTTTTTATATATTTAAATATTTTGTATCAACAACAACAAAAACAACACCACTACCACCACCACCAACAACAATAACAAGAAACCACCACCATCAGCACAAACAACAACAACAACAACAACAACAACAACAACACTGCCACCACCACCACCTTCTTACACTCCAGATGATTAAAAATTAGATATCAATAAGTTATAAGTTACAAACAAAATGACTTTGAGTCCTTTAGCTGGGCTGTGGTAGCAGTGTCTTTCGACTGACTCGCAGGTTGACGACAGTTATGAATAAAATTGAAAAAAATGAATAGTGAAGTACTTAGGACTGTAGTTGTAAGGGCAAATATATAAATGTGTAATAAAATAATATTAATATAAATTTAAATATTTTAATGCTTGAAATTGGTTTGTTTGATAGATTAAATAGTTCGAGTTAAAATGAACTAAACAAAAAATAAGTACAATTGAGTTTTTTTTTTTAAATTGAATTCGAGTAATTTGCAAGTATTTAAATATCATATATATCATTATATATATCTCATTAATATGCCTATAAAAAAAGCATCAAATCTTTGAAAATAAATATAATAAAATTTTTAATTTACTTATAATAATTTGATTTTTTTATATATTTAAATATTTTGTATCAACAATAACAACAACAACCACAACGTCACCACCAAACACCAACAGTACCAACACCACCACCACCACCACCACCACCATTGCCAACAACAACAACAACAACAACAACAACAACAACACCACTACAACCACCAAAAACAACAACAACAAACCACCACCACCGCCACCTTCTTCCACTACATAAGAGTTAAAAATTAGATATCAATAAGTTATAAGGTATAACATGTTGGCTTTCAGTCCTTTGGCTGGGCTGCGGCAGTAGTGTCCTTCGACTGACTCGCAGGTTGACGACAGTTATGAATAAAATTGGGAAAATGAAGAGTTAAGTACTTAGGGCTATAGTTGTAAATGCAAATATATAAATTTGTAATAAAATAAAATTTAAATATTTTAATGCTTGAAATGGGTTTGTTTGATAGATTAAATAGTTTGAGTTCAAATGAACTCAACAAAAAATAGGTAAATTTGAGTTTTTTTTAAATGAATTCGAGTAATTTGCAAGTATTTAAGTATCATTTATATCATTATATATATATATCTAATCAATATGCTTATAAAAAAAAGCATCAAATCTTTAAAATTAAATGTTATAAAATTTTTAATTTACTCATAATAATTTGATATTTCTTATTTATTTAAATATTTTGTATCAACAACAACAACACCACCACCACTACCACCACCACTACCAACAACAACAAAAAACCACCACCACCACAAACAATAACAAAAACAAACTACCATCACCACCTCCAACAATAACAACAACAACACTACCACCACCACAACCACCACTACCACCAACAACAACAAAACAAACAACCATCATCACCACCACCACCAACAACAACAAAATCACCACCACCACCACCTTCTTACACAACATATGAGTTAAAAATTGGATAAAAATAAGCTATAAGTTATAAACATGTTGGCTTTGAGTCCTTTGGCTGGGCTGTGGCAGCAGTCTCCTTTAACTGACTCGCAAGTTGACAGTTATGAATAAAATTGGGAAAATGAATAGTGAAGTACTTAGGGTTGTAGTTGTAAGGGCAAATATAAAAATTTGTAATAAAATTTAAATATTTTAATGCTTCAAATTGGTTTGTTTAATAGATTAAATAGTTCGAGTTCAAATGAGCTTAACAAAAAATAAGTAAAATTGAGTTTTTTGACAAATTGAATTCGAGTAATTTGCAAGTATTTAAGTATCATTTATATCATTATATATATCTCATTAATATTCTTGTAAAAAAAAGCATCAAATCTTTAAAAATAAAAAAATAAAAATTTTAATTTACTCATAATAATTTGATTTTTTTATGTATTTAAATATTTTGTATCAACAACAACAACACCACCTCCACCACCACCACCGCAACAACAGCATAAACAATAACAACAAACCACCACCACCAACACCTTCTTACACTCCATGTAAGTTAAAAATTAGATATAAATAAGTTATAAGTTATAAACATGTTGGCATTGAGTCCTTTGGCTGGGCTGCGGTAGCAGTGTCCTTCGATTGACTCGCAGGTCGACGGCAGTTATGAATAAAATTGAGAAAATGAAGAGTGATGTACTTAGGGTTGTAGTTGTAAGGGCAAATATATAAATTTGTAATAAAATAATATTAAAATAAAATTTAAATATTTTAATGCTTGAAATGGGTCTGTTTGATAGATTAAAGAGTTCGAGTTCAAATGAACTCAACAAAAAATAAGTAAAATTGACTTTTTTTTTAAAATTGAATTCGAGTAATTTGTAAGTATTTAAGTATCATTTATATCATTATATATATCTCATTAATATGCTTATAAAAAAAGCATCAAATTTTTAAAAATAAATATAATAAAATTTTTAATTTACTTATAATAATTTGATATTTTTTTATCTGTTTAAATATTTTGTATCAACAACAACAACAACACCACCAGCACCACCATCACCACCACCACCAACAACAACAAACCACCACCACCACCACCACCAACAACAACAGCAATAACAACAACAACAAACCACTACCACTACTACCACCACCACCAACAACAACAACAAACCACCACCACCTCCTTCTTACACTCCATATGAGTTAAAAGTTGGATATCAATAAGTTATAAGTTATAAACATGTTTGCATTGCGAGAAAGTTGAAATGGACTTTTAAAAGAAAAATGCTCAACAGAATTTACTATAATGCAGACTATTTATGGCAAATGTAAATTAAAAACAATAATCGCACATGGGTTAATACTCTGCCTTCAATAATCTAAGTCAAACAAATCAATAGAATTACATAAATTGAAGTACTTGTATTAACTACCAAAGAAAAGGAATCAAAATACAACTCAACAATATTCATTTGTTTAAAGTTGTTATTACTAATATTGAAAGCCTTGTGAGTAAAACGCTAATTATTCTCGCAAGATTCTTTATGTGCACCTTTCAAAGCAATATATGTATTTTGATTTTTCAAAATTGAAAGCTAGAAAAATATTGTTCAAATGTTCAAAAGTAATGGTGAGAATACAATGGGATGATAACCAAGTCTAGTGTCAGACATTCAACTTTCACAATTTCACCCCATCAAATAATCACTGTCCTTTCACTTTACCTCTTTACAATCCCATAATGATCCCTAACTAGTCAATTGATGGAAATTTTGGCAACCTACTGTAACAGCTATTTTTGCAACTACTAGAATCCTCGACTAAGTGAAATGTGAATGAAAAATCATAACTACTTTTTCTAAAACTGGCAGAATGGCTTAACTGATTTCATATCCTATAATGTATCAGGAAAACATGGTGTGATATCTTGGATGCTGGATCAGATTTAGGTAATTCAATTACAGAATAAACATTTGTTTTAAGGCACTTAATATCCATCACAGAATAAATAGGAACAGCTAGGCCATCTCTGTGAAAAATACAACTGCAATAGTGACCCCTTTTTATGTCAAAAATAAATAAATAAATAAGCTTTCTCTAATAAACAACCCCACATAAAAGAATAGGTTAGACAGTAGCATAGACCAAACATCTCATGCATTTCATACCATGAAATTAACAGACTCATATTTAGAGGCAGAATCTATAATATTAGACTTTCTGTTTAGTGGAAAAATGTCAAGCCATCAAAAATATCATAAAGAAACTGATCTCATGCACATTAATTAGTATGTATGTATAATTCTGACAATTGAAACAATGGAAGAAAAGAATGCATAAATAGGGTTACACTGCAATGAGAGCCTGAGGGGGAGAAGAAAGGTAATGGCCATGGCATGCATAATGCATTGGTGAGCTAAATTTCTTTTATATGAATCCAAACTGACCCTTCTAATTTCTGCTTCAACTTAGCTAACATAACATCCATAACTCAGCTTGAGTCTAACTCAAACCAGCTGGAATCTCTCACTCGTTTGCTTGCAATTATTAAGGGTTTTGTTTTGTTCTGTCAGTTGTCTAGTAAAAGACGACAGTTAAAGGAAAGATTTATTACTGTTTCCATGAACAATTGTGAGAAAAAAGCAATTATGAAAAAATAAGGCCTAGTAAAACTAGAGAAAATCAGTTTACAAATATTCTAACATGCATTGAATGTCAACTAGCACTATTTGTCTAAATAATGCAGAATACTCTTGAATCAGTCTTAACTACAGAAGACATGTGTTCAACACAGCTTAAGATGCTCTAACTTAGTGTAAATTCAAGCACCGCAAATGAATCAAATTTGCCTCAACTTACAAATTACGATTCACAGTACTCAGACGAAAGAATGTCAACTAAGAAGTAACGAAGTAAAACATGATATAGAATTATTACATGATTAAAAAAGAAAAGAACACTAAGATTTCGGCTTCCTACATGATCTGTTTGGGCAAATCCACAGCTGGAAATGTTAAATGGGTTACAATGATAACTATCCCACTGCTTACTAACGGTGCGAGACTTGGGCTGGCTTGGGGAACCAGAAAGTGGGCTTCTATGTTGAGTGGAGGTGGCCGGTGACGGTTGAGGTGACTACTAACGGTTGCCTAGGATGAGTGACGGTTGGGTTTGAGTCCTTTGGCTGGGATGCGACAGAAGTGTCCTTCGACTGACTCCCAGTAGACGGCAGTTATGAATAAAATTGGGAAAATGAAGAGTGAAGTACTTAGCGCTGTAGTTGTAAGGGCAAGTATATAAATTTGTAATAAAATAATAAAATAATATTAAAACAAAAATTTAAATATTTTAATGCTTGAAATGGGTTTGTTTGAGAGATTAAATAGTTCAAGTTCAAATGACTTCAACAAAAAATAAGTAAAATTGAGGTTTTTTAAAATTGAATTCGAGTAATTTGCAAGTATTTAAGTATCATTTATATCATTATATATATCTCATTAATATGCTTATAAAAAAAGCATCAAATCTTTAAAAATAGATATAATAAAGTTTTTAATTTACTCATAATAATTTGATTTTCTTTATATATTTAAATATTTTGTATCAACAACAATACCACTACCAACACCACCACCACCAACAACAACAACAACAACAACAACAAACCACCACCACCACCAACAACAACATTAACAACAAACCACCACCACCTTCTTACACTCCATATGAGTTAAAAATTGGATATCAATAAGTTATAAGTTATAAACATGTTGGCTTTGAGTCCTTTGGCTTGGCTATGGCAACAGTGTCCTTCGATTGAGTCGCAGGTTGACGGTAGTTATGAATAAAATTAGGAAAATGGTAGTGAAGTATTTAGAGCTGTTGTTGTAAGGGCAAATATATAAATTTGTAATAAAATATTATTAAAATAAAATTTAAATATTTTAATACTTGAAATGAGTTTGTTTGATAGATTAAATAGTTCGAGTTTAAATGAACTCAACAAAAAATAAGTAAAGTTGAGTTTTTTTTTAAATTGAATTCAAGTAATTTGCAAGTATTTAAGTATCATTTATATCATTATATATATCTCATTAATATGCTTATAAAAAAAAACATCAAATCTTTAAAATTAAATATAATAAAATTTTTAATTTACATATAATAATTTGATATTTTTTATATATTTAAATATTTTGTATCAACAACACCACCACCACCACCACCACCACCACCACCACCACCAACATCAACAACAACAATAACAACAACAACAAACCACCACCATTACCACAAACAACAACAATAACAACAAATCACACCACTACCACCACCTTCTTACACTCCATATGAGTTAAAAATTGGATACAATAAGTTATAAGTTATAAACATGTTGGCTTTGAGTCCTTTGGTTGGGCTGTGGCAGCAGTGTCCTTCGACTGACTCGCAGGTTGATGGCAGTTATGAATAAAATTGGGAAAATGAAGAGTGAAGTACTTAGGGCTGTAGCTGTAAGGGCAAATATATAAATTTGTATTAAAATAATATTAAAATAAAATTTAAATATTTTAATGGTTGAAATTGGTTTGTTTGATAGATTAAATAGTTCGAGTTCAAATAAACTCAACAAAAAATAAGTAAAATTGAGGTTTTTTTAAAATTGAATTCAAGTAATTTGCAAGTATTTATGTATCATTTATATCATTATATATATCTCATTAATATGCTTATAAAAAAAAGCATCAAATCTTTAAAATTAAATATAATAAAATTTTTAATTTACTCATAATAATTTGATTTTTTTATATATTTAAATATTTTGTATCAACAACAACAGCAACAACAACAACGCCGCCACCAACATCAACACCACCACCACCGCCACCACCAACAATAATGCAGCCACCACCACCACCAAAAACAACAACAACAAACCACCGCCACCTTCTTACACTCCATAGGAGTTAAAAATTGGATATCAATAATTTATAAGTTATAAATATGTTGGCTTTCAGTCCTTTGGCTGGGCTGCGACAGTAGTGTCCTTCGACTGACTCGCAAATTGATGGCAGTTATGAATAAAATTAGGAAAATGAAGAGTTAAGTACTTAGGACTGTAGTTGTAAAGACAAATATATAAATTTGTAATAAAATAATATTAAAATAAAATTTAAATATTTTAATGCTTGAAATGGGTTTGTTTGATAGATTAAATAGTTCGAGTTCAAATGAGCTCAATAAAAAATAGGTAAAATTGAGTTTTTTTTTTAATTGAATTCAAGTAATTTACAAGTATTTAAGTATCATTTATATCATTATATATTTCTAATTAATATGCTTATAAAAAAGCATCAAAGCTTTAAAATTAAATGTTATAAAATTTTTAATTTACTCATAATAATTTGATATTTTTTATATATTTAAATATTTTGTATCAACAACAACAACACCACCACCCCTACCACCACAACTACCAACAACAACAACAAATCACCGCCACCACCACCTCTAACAATAACAATAACAACAACAACAACACTACCACCACCACAACCACCACTACCACCACCACCACCACCACCACCACCACCACCACCACCACCAACAACAACAACACCACCACCACCACCACCACCACCTTCTTACACTACATATGAGTTAAAAATTGGATATCAATAAGTTATAAGTTATAAGCATGTTGGCTTTGAGTCCTTTGGCTGGGCTGCGGCAGCAGTGTCCTTCAACTGACTCGCAGGTTGACGACAGTCATGAATAAAATTGAGAAAATGAAGAGTGAAGTACTTAGGGTTGTAGTTGTAAGGGCAAATATATAAATTTGTAATAAAATAATATTAAAATAAAATTTAAATATTTTAATGCTTGAAATTGGTTTGTTTGATAGATTAAATAGTTCGAGTTCAAATGAGCTCAATAAAAAATAAGTAAAATTGAGTTTTTTGATAAATTGAATTCAAGTAATTTGCAAGTATTTAAGTATCATTTATATCGTTATATATATATATCTCATTAATATGATTATAAAAAAAGCATCAAATCTTTAAAAATAAAAAAATAAAATTTTTAATTTACTCATAATAATTAGATATTTTTATATATTTAAATATTTTGTATCAACAACAACAACAACAACACCAGCACCACCACAACAGCAGAAACAATAATAACAAACCTTACACCAACATCTTCTTACACTTCATATGAGTTAAAAATTGGATATAAATAAGTTATAAGTTATAAACATGTTGGCTTTGAGTCCTTTGGCTGGGCTGCGGTACCAGTGTCCTTCGATTGACTCGCAGGTTGACGGCAGTTATGAATAAAATTGGAAAAAATGAAGAGTGAAGTACTTAGGGTTGTAGTTGTAAGGGCAAAATATATAAATTTGTAATAAAATAATATTAAATAAAATTTAAATATTTTTAATGCTTGAAATTGGTTTGTTTGATAGATTAAATAGTTCGAGTTCAAATGAACTGAACAAAATATAAGTAAAATTGATTTTTTTTTTTAAATTGAATTTGAGTTATTTGTAAGTATTTAAGTATCATTTGTATCATTATATATATCTCATTAATATGCTTATAAAAAAAGCATCAAATTTTTAAAAATAAATATAATAAAATTTTTAATTTACTCATAATAATTTGATTTTTTTTATTCTATTTAAATATTTTGTATAAACAAAAACAACAACAACACAATCACCACCACCACCACCACCAACAATAACAACAGCAACAACAGCAACAACAACAACAAAAAACCACTACCACTACCACCACCACCACCACCACCACCACCACCTTCTTACACTCCATATGAGTTAAGAATTGGATATCAATAAGTTATAAGTTATAAACATGTTTGCATTACGAGAAAATTGAAATGGACTCTTAAAAGAAAAAATGCTCAAACAGAATTTACTATAATGCAGACTATTTATGGCATATGTAAATTAAAAACAATAATCGCATATGGGTTAATACTCTGCCTTCAATAATCTAAGTCAAACAAATCAATAGAATTCAGAAATTGAAGTACTTGTAGTAACTACCAAAGAAAAGGAATCAAAATACAACTCAACAATATTCATTTGTTCAAAGTTGTTATTACTAATATTAAAAACCTTGTGAGTAAAACCCTAATTAATCTCGTAAGATTCTTCATGTGCACCTTTCAAAGCAATATATGTATTTTGATTTGTCAAAATTGAAAGCTAGAAAAATATTGTTCAAATGTTCAAAAGTAATGGTGAGAATGCAATGGGATGATAACCAAGTCTAGTGTCAGACGTTCAACTTTCACAGTTTCACCCCATCAAATAATCACTGTCCTTTCACTTTACCTTTTTACAATCCTATAATGATCCCTAACTAGTCAACTGATGGAAATTTTGGCAATCGACTGTAACAGCTATTTTCGCAACTACTAGCATCCTCGACTAAGTGAAATGTGAATGAATAATCATAACTACTTTTTCTAAAACTGGCAGAATGGCTTAACTGATTTCATATCCTATAATGTATCGGGAAAACATGGTGTGATATCTTGGATGCTGGATTAGATTTAGGTAATTCAATTACAGAATAAACATTTGTTTTAAGGCACTTAATATCCATCACAGAATAAATAGGAACAGCTAGGCCATCTTTGTGAAAAATACAACTGCAACAGTGACCCCTTTTTATGTCAAAAATAAATAAATAAATAAGCTTTCTCTAATAAACAGCCCCACATAACAGAATAGGTTAGACAGTAGCATAGACCAAGCATCTCATGCATTTCATACCATGAACTTAATAGACTCATATTTAGCGGCAGAATCTATAATATTAGACTTCTGTTTAGTGGAAAAATGTCAAGCCATCAAAATATTAAAGAAACTGATCTCATGCACATTAATTAGTATGTATGTATAATTCTGACAATTGAAACAATGGAAGAAAAGAATGCATAAATAGGTTTACACTACAATGAGAGCCTGAGTGGGAGAAGAAAGGTAATGGTCATGGCATGCATAATGCATTGGTGAGCTAAATTTCTTTTATATGAATCCAAACTGACCCTCCTAATTTTTGCTTCAACTTAGCTAACATAACATCCATAACTCAGCTTGAGTTTAACTCAAGCCAGCTGGAATCTCTCACTCGTTTGCTTGCAATTATTAAGTGTTTTGTTTTGTTCTGTCATTTGTCTAGTAAAAGACGACAGTTAAAGGAAAGATTTATTACTGTTTCCATGAACAATTGTGAGGAAAAAGCAATTATGAAAAAATAAGGCCTAGTAAAACTAGAGAAAATCAGTTTACGGATATTCTAACATGCATTGAATGTCAGCTAGCACTATTTGCCTAAATAATGCAGAATACTCTTGAATCAGTCTTAGCTACAGAAGACATGTGTTCAACACAGCTTAAGATGCTCTAACTTAGTGTAAATTCAAGCGCCGCAAACGAATCAAATCTGCCTCAACTTACAAATTACGATTCACAATACTTAGACGAAAGAATGTCAACTAGTAAGTAACGAAGTAAAACATGATATAGAATTATTACATGATTAAAAAAGAAAAGAACACTAAGATTTCGGCTTCTTACCTGATCTATTTGGGCAAATCCACAGCTGGAAATGTTATATGGGTTGCAATGATAACTATCCCACTGCTTACTAACGGTGCGAGACCTGGGCTGGCTTGGGGAACCAAAAAGTGGGCTTCTATGTTGAGTGGAGGTGGCCGGTGATGGTTGAGGTGATTGCTGACAGCTGTATGGGATGAGTGACGGTTGGGTTTGAGTCCTTTGGCTGGGATGCGGCAGAAGTGTCATTCGACTGACTCGCAGTTGACAGCAGTTATGAATAAAATTGGAAAAATGAAGAGTGAAGTACTTAGGGCTGTAGTTGTAAGGGCAAATATGTAAATTTGTAATAAAATAATAAAATAATATTAACAGAAATTTAAATATTTTAATACTCAAATTAGGTTTGTTTGATAGAATAAATAGTTTGAGTTCAAATGAACTCAACAAAAAATGAGCAAAATTGAGTTTTTTTTTTTAAAAATTGAATTCGTATAATTTGTAAGTATTTAAGTATCATTTACATAATTTTATATATATATATATATATCATTAACATGCTTATAAAAAAACATTAAATCTTTAAAATTAAATATAATAAAAATTTTAATTTACTCATAATAATTTGATTTTTTTTTAATTTATTCATAAAATGTAGTATATAACTTTTATGTAGCCGTGAATGGTATGAAAACCTTTTAATATTAGAATTCAATAAAAAATAGTAAGAAAACTCATTATGATTCATTAAATTAAGCAGATTCATAACATATGTGTTAAAGCAGATTTGAATTTCTTTTAATAAAAATCAAATTAATGGTAACATTTTTAAGCTTTGAAATTAATAGCTACATATGATAAAAAAAAATAACAATTAACAAGTTAGATATTTATTATTTAGACTTAATTCAATTTCTGAAGCCGACATTATTTTAAATGCTTTTCATTTATCAGACGGTAAATCATGTTACATCTTAGAGGGGGAGAATTCTGCTCTCAAACTTGCCAATGGGAATTTGAAATAGAAATTTCAATTTGAGAGATTAGATTGAAGTGGACCACCGGCGGTGAGAGGAGGAACGAGAACCACCGGCGGCGGCAGTTCTTTGTCAAACCAATTTCCCATTGTCGCTGAGAAGTTTAAATTTTAGCTTCGATGACCGCTTCAACAGGAAAGTGATCTGACGTGGCAGCATATGAAAATTTTAATAATTTTTAAAATTGGAAATTATCTGTTCGAATGCATTAGCTTCTACCACGATCGATCGAAGAAAGTCGTGGTTCCTTGTGCGGCCTTAGCTTAGCCACGAAACCCTAGCTTACGCCGCCAATGGCATATTCTCTAAACCCAAAACCCACCTCCCATTTCTCTCTTTCCTTTCAACAACAACAAAACTCTCTTTATTCGCATTGAAAGACAAGGAGAAAGAGTGAGAGATTGAGTGTATTGTGTTGCCTTATGTATCCTCGATGACCCTCTGCATAAGAGCTTCAAAAGCTTTGGCCACGACCCCTCTCTCTCTCACTCTCAAGGTACGTTTCCTCTTTCCTTTCTCTCTCCTCCGCAGCTGCCTTTCATCTATCGCCACCGCTCAGTCTGTACCCGACTCACGCTCCGAAGCCCATTACAAGCAACTCATCTTTAACACCATTGAAGAAAAACCCTGGGCTTTTTGTAACACCAACTGGGTTTCCAATCAATTCCATGCTATTATTGTTGATCCCCATTTGTTTATCAAAGTTCTTAATTTGATCAGAGAAAAACCCAGGATTGCTTTAAGGTTTTTTAGGTGGGTCGACATGCAACCTGATGTTAAAAGATCTGAGCTTGCGTTTTCTGTTATGCTTGATATTTTGGTTGAGAATAATTTGATGAGATCAGCGTATTGGGTTATGGAGAGGGTCATTATGATTCGTATGCACGGTATTGTTGATGTTTTGATTTGTGGCTACTTGAAATTGGAGGTTTCAGCTAAGTTACTTGATCTGTTATTGTTGGTTTATTCCAAAAAATTGATGGTTGATCAATGTTTGTGGTTATTTTATAAGATGGTTAGAAATGGGTTGTTGCCAGATGTGAAGAATTGTAATAGAATTCTTAGTATACTTAAGGATAAATCTCTTGTAGCTAAAGCTAGGGAAGTGTACAAGATGATGAAGGACTTTGGGATTAAGCCGACTATTGTTACCTATAATACCATGTTGGATTCCTTTTGCGAGGAAGGGGAAGTGCAAGAATCAATTGAGCTCTTATCGGAGATGCAGAGTAGACGTTGTTTTCCAAATGACGTGACGTATAATGTCTTAATTAATGGTTTGACAAAGAATTGCAAATTAGAGGAAGCCGAGGGACTTATTAGGGAGATGTTAAAGTCAGGGCTTAAAGTTTCTGCATACACATATAATCCTTTGATTTGTGGGTATTTTAAGAAAGGGTTGCCTGTTGAGGCTCTCAGCCTTGGGCAAGAGATGGTAAATAAAGGAGCTGCTCATACAGTGGCAACATATAATACATTCATGTATGGCCTTTGTAGGTTGGGGAGAATGAGCGATGCCAGACAGCAGTTTAGTGATATGCTGAGGAGGAATATGATACCAGATGTTATTTCACATAATACTCTAATATATGGGTATTGTAGGATAGGGAACATTTGGGAGGCTTTTCTCTTGTTCAATGAGTTAAGATGTCGGAACCTTGTTCCTACTGTTGTTACGTATAATACTCTGATTGATGGTCTATGTAGACTGGGGGATTTGGACCTTGCTCGGCATCTCAAAGATACCATGATCACTGAAGGAATTTTCCCTGATGTTTTTACTTATACAATTTTGGTAAATGGATCTTGCAAGCTGGGCAATCTATCTGAGGCAAAGGAATTTTTCAATGAGATGTTGCATAAGGGATTGAAGCCTGATCGTTTTGCATTTACAACCCAAATAGTAGGTGAACTGAGGTTTGGCGATCCTGCAAGAGCATTTAGTTTGAAAGAGGAAATGGTAGCAAAGGGATTGCCTCCTGATTTGTTAATCTATAATGTTTTTGTGCATTGGCATTTTAAATTGCGTGATTTCAAAGGAGCCACTGAATTGTTGCACAAAATGCTTAGCATTGGTCTTATTCCAGATCATGTAACATATACTACCCTCATTCATGCTTGCCTAGAAAGTGGACATCTGAGGAAAGCTAGAGAAATATTCTATGAGATGCTGAGCAGAGGCATATCTCCATCAGTGGTAACTTACACTGCGTTAATTCATGCACATGCAGCTAAGGGGTTTCTATCATTGGCATTTATGTATTTTTCAGAGATGCAGGAGAAGGGTGTTCTGCCAAATGTTATAACGTACAATGCAATGATAAACGGTCTTTGCAAAATGAGGAGAATAGGTCAAGCTTACAAGTTTTTGGCTGAGATGGAAGCAAAAGGAATACTTCCTAATAAGTATAGCTACACCATATTGATAAATCAGAACTGTGACATTGGCAATTGGCAAGAGTCCTTGAGATTGTACCAAGAAATGCTAGATAGAGAAATTCTGCCTGATTCTTATACTCATAGTGCACTCTTGAAGCAAATTGACAAAGACTGTAATTTGCATGCAGTTCGTCACCTTGAGAGTTTAATTCTCGAATGTGAAGAATCTTGCGGTGCTAAGACTTGATAAGGGAGTTTTGGGCTACTTGTGTCGTTGGTGAGATTGTCACGTTCAAATTACAGTTAAGCCAATGATCATTTGTAAATTTCCGTCAGCAACAGCAAGTAAGCTTCATCTGCACTCTTTGTCGTTCTCATTATTATAAATTTTATTCTTTTTTTTGGGGGGGGGGGGGGGGGGGGGGTGGGGGTGGTGTGGTGTGGTTGTGGGAAGGGGGAGGGGGAGGGAGTGTTGTTTTCAGCAGGATGTGATATACTCTTTACTTACCGAGTTATTATTAATTTTTATAATTTTCACCTATGTTGTTTATAGGTGGATTATGGAGCATAACTATGTTTAGAGGTGATGGAGGCATCATCTACAATTTAAGCATGAAATGGTTTATGCCCTTGTATGATGAGAGAGCTGAGCTTGCTCCAAGGGACGCGGTGACAAGAAGTATTGATGATCAACTTAAAAAGCACAATGAGAAGTATGTTCTGCTCAATATAAGTCATAGACCAAGAGAAAAGATTCTCTTCTACTTCCCCAACATTGCTACTGAGTGCCTCCAACATGGTCTAGACATCACTCAATAGCCAATTCTTGTGGTTCCTGCTGCCCATTACATGTGTGGAGGACTCCACGCTGGACTCCAGGGAGAGACAAATGTGCGTGGCCTGTTTATAGCAGCCTCCAGGGGGGTGTGGGGAAGGGGGAGGGGGAGGGAGTGTTGTTTTCAGCATGATGTGATATACTCTTTACTTACTGAGTTATTATTAATTTTTATAATTTTCACCTATGTTGTTTATAGGTGGATTATGGAGCATAACTATGTTTAGAGGTGATGGAGGCATCATCTACAATTTAAGCATGAAATGGTTTATGCCCTTGTATGATGAGAGAGCTGAGCTTGCTCCAAGGGACGCGGTGACAAGAAGTATTGATGATCAACTTAAAAAGCGCAATGAGAAGTATGTTCTGCTCAATATAAGTCATAGACCAAGAGAAAAGATTCTCTTCTACTTCCCCAACATTGCTACTGAGTGCCTCCAACATGGTCTAGACATCACTCAATCGCCAATTCTTGTGGTTCCTGCTGCCCATTACATGTGTGGAGGACTCCACGCTGGACTCCAGGGAGAGACAAATGTGCGTGGCCTGTTTATAGCAGTCTGCTGGTTGCACCTTGTACCACAGATATTTAAATTTTGTGGACACTTTTTTTTTTAATGTTCCCCAAACTGTCAGGAAGATCTCTCTTAACAGTTCACACAGTTCTTGATAGGGTTTTAGCTTCTGCTAAGGAAGATGATGGAGGACTTCTGGAAACTGTTTTTTGTATTTGGGATCTTGGTTTTTGGATTGGCAGCACAATGGACAGCAGTGAATGTGGGTTTCCAGCAATATACAACTTTGGGGACTCAAACTCAGACATGGGAGGAATCTGTGCAGCATTCTCAGAAATTCCTTCACCCAATGAGGAAACCTTCTTTGGACCTCCTGCAGACAGGGTCTGTGATGGTCATCACATCATAGACTTTATAGGCAAGCTTACATGATTCCGGGTCTTGGCTATTCTGAACATTTATGCTTCAGCTTTCATATCTCAATTTTCCATTTTGTTGCCTGTAGCATCTGAGAATCTGAAGTTATCATACCTTAGTGCATACCTGGACTCAGTTGGGGACAAATATCAGGCATGATGCTAATTTTGCAACTGGAAGTTCATCTGTTAGACCACCTGGTTTATAGTCCATTCAATCTTGGGGTTCTGATTTCACAGTTCATTCAATTTAAAGCTTGCTTCACTGCTCTCTACAATCAACTTTGCCTTAATAGTAAGTCTCTTTCCCTCTATGCTATAATATTCAAGGGAGCAACTCTTATATTATAATATCTTCTGTAATATTTTCTTAATTCTTTTACCAATTATACTCTTTTTTTTTTTTTTGGTGAATTCTGATATCAGGAAGATTCCCTTTAACCATTAGCAATCTACGAAGGCCTTCAGAATTCTCACAGGCTCTATACACATTTGATATTAGACAAAATGATCTTGCCATGGGCTTCCAACGCACAACAAAAAAACAGGTCCTAGGATCTATTGCTGATCATAGGCCAGTTGGCACCAAGCTATTCGAGTGAGTAGCAGCAAATCTTGAGCAGAAGTATCAGCAAAGTGTAGTTGTACTAATTAATACTGTCACTTGTCCTGGTTTCAGCTATTATATGAGGAAGGGCAAAGGTTCTTTTGGGTACATAACACAGGTCCTGCCATATACTGTTCTATATGACAAGATAAAGCCTGGTTCTAGATAAGAATGGATGCGTGAAGCCTTGTTTTCAGGTGGCTATGGAGTTTAACAGGCAGCTTAAGGACAAGCATCTCAGTTTTGCGCAGAACTCCCTTTGACAAATCACATATGTTGATGTCTATTCAGCCAAATATGTGCTCATTAGCAACGCGAAGAATCTAGGTTAACATATATTTTTCTTGACAAAACAAGTTTAAAACTTTGTAATGCTGGCATTGCCCTAGACTAAGCAGCTGGAAAAAGTGGACATTTAACTGCAGGGTTGTTCTTATGGCAGCTTTTGTTGATCCAGTTAACTTTTGTTGTGGCAGTTTTTATGGATACCACATTAATTGTGGGAAAAAAGCCATAGTGAATGAAACAGTTTAGGGGAATCCTTGCAATCATCTATCAAGCAAATTAGCTGGGATGGTACACATTATTCAGGCAGCCAATAAGTGGGTTGCAGAGCGCATTCTCACTGGCTCTTTCTCTGGTTCACCTATCCCAATTCAAGATGCTTGTCACCTTTGGAAGAAACATGTGATGATGGTTAAAGAAAATTACCAGTCATGGAACGGTTGCTGATAAAATTGAATCATAAGAGAGATTGTAGTTTTACCTTCTGCACTAAAAATACATCCCAAGACAACAATTTTATCAATTGATGGGGAAAAAAAGGGTTTTTTATCTTAGAAGGAACACATCAACAATATTCTGTCTTCATGTTATTTAATGCTTAAGCATATGCAAAGTAAAGTAATTCTGATACAATTCTGCCTTTTTGCTTTACCAGTGACCTTCAACTGTAAATTATGCTATTGATGAATAGTTAGAAGTTTTCATTATATGACATTTTTGTTTCCTAACAAGACATGTGCATGATTCTTGTCTTTTGAGCACATATGGTTTAGAGTTTTTCAAAGAGAACTTAATTTTTGTATGAAATAGAGGGACTTTAACCTCAATTGGTGAGAACATCAAGCTGTGACAGATTGTTTCCCATCAGTAATGAATAAAACTAGAACTTGGAACCAAGATCCATGGTAAAGTTTTAAGCCCTACTCACTCTCATGTTTCATGTGTGCATGTCACCCATAGACTGTTGTGAACAGTTTCTCTTTGGTTCTGCTCTAATTTTCTGTGTTGTTTATGAACCCAAAGGCCTCACAATGTCTAGTCCTTATTCAAAGCATAAGGATAACAGGTGGCCGGTGCTGCAACCACAAATTCATAATAAGCTGTGGCTAGATGAATGACATTGGGGTTTGAAACTTATGTTAGTGCACTGGCTAGGGCTAGGACCACTTCAATTCAAACCAATTTTCGTAATGACCCTTTTGAGGCTTCTCTGTCAACTCAGGCTACACCACCATTAGTGTTGTGATCCTGTCTTATACAACTCAAAAAAGGTTTGACAAGCAATTTTATGGTCCACTTCCTTCTTTTCAAGGAAGAGAGGGCTTGTCGTAGATCCACCACTTGATATTTGTTTAGCTGCTTATTCAACTGATGCTTTGACAAGACAGTCACTTTGGTCTTTATGCCAACATTCCAGTCTGGTTTGCTACAACTCCATTCATTTGTGAAAACATAATTGGGAAATTACCTGGAGGATATTTGATAGGTTGTCTTAGCATGTATTCCTGATCTAAGCGGTCAAATATTGCTCTCTTTACATTTTCGAGCAAGAATCATGCTGTGTAAAGCTCTTGCGTACATGAAGGCATCTTTAGGAGGAAAAAATCAACTGACTCATATTTGTTTGGTCACCTTCCATATGCAGGAAACTAACCTGTCATTCAAAAGAATCAACGCCACTTTCCCTCTGGCAGATGACTTCTCAAGACCTCATACACAATTGATGCTTGCCAAACTAATCTCTCCTGCGAAACTGCGAAAAGTCTTGGAGCTTTACATGCTGATCCATGTGACAATCAAAGCAGGCATTTACTCACTCTCTGGCAACTAACTATTCAGCTGCAAATTGCATTCTCTGACCTACCAGTTTTAATTGAGGAGAGTAGTCATTTTCTCGTGAATATAAGATTGTGATGCTTGGGACACATTAGCTTAGAGATTAGGTAAAACACTTTACGTGGTCAAATATATGTTAGGTTTAGGCTTTGGATTGCTTGTAAGCATTTCACTGTCTGATTGAGGAATTCTTTGTAAATACTTCACATAAGAATAAGATGAAAAAAATCTCAGAATGATCAGTTTGGCATTGGAAGCAGATGGGGACGTTTGTCCAATTCAGAATGTTCCTTCATACAGCTCATTGCCAGGTTTCTTTGGTGTTTTGCAACAATCTAACTTGATTACTTGTAATGAAGGCAAAACCAAGCATGCTCATAAATGTCTTTCAGATTTAGCAGATTAGTCAATTCTTTCACTTTCAGCCTAGAAATGGGAAGGGTTAATGTCATGTTTGATCCTTGTACCATATCAAAATTTCAATTTCAAACTGAAAATATCCCAGCCAACTACTGCCACAATGGTTTGAAGTCCTGTAAGGCAACTTAGCTTTGCTAGTTCTTTGGTCAATTGGTTTTCAAATCAAGAAATTTCAAGCAACAAAGCAGTTGCCAACAATGAAGTGATGTGACCATTGGAAAACACAACAATCAACTAATCTATATTTCCAAATTACTAAATTCTAAAGGCATGAAATTGAAGACAACATGAGATTGGATGGGAGAAAATGTCAAGTTTTACAAGCAGGTTGACTGCTTCAATTCTACACATACAAAAGGAAAGGTCATTGAGAATATAAGTGGTGGCACTGCATACCCCTTTAAGTTAGTTTATTGGGGATGCAAGTGGTGCATCCCACTCATGCCAAGCATTCACCGCTACTAATACCTTGTCAAGCGCCCCAAGAAGGGGCAGGCAGAGTGAACTCGGAGGGGGCCCAAGTATGGTGACGGCAGCCTAAGTAGGCAAGATGAATTGTGTGAACACTGTGTAACTCTAAAAAACCAGTTTTGTAGGAAGAAGGTATAAGCTTTTTGGAGAGTTTCAGAACATGGAACATCCAAAAGAGTTGCTGTTGGGGAGGTAGGTACCTTTCTTAAATGGGGTAGAAATTAACAACCAAAGCATATTTATATATAGATAGTTTGGTGCACCAGATTCAGAAAACAAAATGCCACATTTCTTTATTAAAAGAATTGAAACATACAAAGAAGAATGTTACAAAGGAACACCAACAAATCCATCATCAAAGAACCATATAATTTCCTCATGACCCTCCCAGACAACTGATGAAACCAGGCTTTTATATCTGTGTTACCGTTATTTTTGGTCCCAAATTTGCTGACAGGAATCTATCAAACCAACCACCTAATCCTCTTCAACAATGGGTGTTTACAAATGACCATATTTACATGAACAAAATTACGAAAACTTAATGCCATCATCTTTGATTATCTGAGTGCTGGTGTCTAGAAGGGTTACCAATGATCTTGATTTTCGGCTCCGGACCCTGCCTGCTTCCTTCAACAACTCACTCAACCTTCGTTTCTCATCAATGACATCAGGATTTGCTGTTCCAAGTTTCTCCTCTCTCATGTCAACAACATAATCCAAAATTTCAATGGCATCATCCAACCTATGAAACATAGAATTTGTAGAAACATGAGAACTACAGACTAAAAGTAATGATAGTTCAATTGTTGGGTTCTGATAACAGATTAATCACTTAGATTACTTCGCTAGAATTCAAGGAAAATAATAAAGATAGTATTAGTACCTTCCCATTGCATCATAGGTGCCAGCCAGGTTGCTGTAGACCCCCAATGTATCAGGGTGATAAGGACCATATTCCTTCTCCAATATGCACCTTGCTTCTTCAAACAGATCAGCTGCCTCATTTATCGCATAACGCTGTACACAGGCAAGACCCATTTGATTTAGAGCAATCCCAAACAGGGCTGACTTCTTCTCTCCACTAGCTCGAAACTTCAAAATGGCACTTTTGAAGGTGTTGTAGGAGTCAGTATAGCTCGCCATCATGTAATACATGACTCCCATCTGTGCTTCAATGCCTGCAATTGTGCTTTGTTGACCTGGGGCTTCACCAAAAATGCTTAAGGCCTTCTTAAGTAGTTTGAGTGCCTGCTCCAATTCATTCATGGATTGATATATGGCAGCAATGTCAATGAGACCACTGGCAATCTCTTCTGACGAGATTCCAGGATTTCGCTTTCCGTAAATCCTGAGAGCATTTTCACAATAAGTTCTGGAATCCCTTAGCTTTCCTATCTTATTGCACAAATCAGCCAAACGAACGAAAACTGAAGCAACTGTTGGATGATTCTCTCCTTTTGAAGACTTAAATGCTGTGAGTGCTTTCTGATAGGCAAAAACGGCCTCATCAAACCGAGCCAATGATAAATACACATCTCCAATGCTACAATCAATTGAAGCGACATCCACTTCATGGCCATTGGCTGCCATGGCCATGCTAGCTAAAACGTAATGCTCAAGAGCTGATTCATATTCTCCTTTTGAGTCACAGATGAGTCCCATGAGTCTCCTGTCAGCAGCTTCTTCAATGGAAGCAGGAGCACCATTCTCCCTGTGGATGTCAAGAGCCATTTGACAAAGCTTCTCAGCCTCATCAAATTGCAATGCTTGAACATGTGCTTCAGCTACATAACGACATGTCTCACCAACTCGAGCATCGGTTTCTCCCAAAACTTGTCTTTGAATCTCCAAACCTGCTGTATAACACAATATTGAGTTTTCAATCTGACCCAACATTGCATAAGTATCACCAATTGCATGCATCCAGCAAACTTAGCAAGTGCATGAGTTTGGCCATCCTCAATCACTGGAATTTCAATTGACCTCTCAAGAACAGGAATTGCCTCATTGTATTGGCCTAAGTTGCAGTACAATGCTGCCAGAACATGCAGAGACATGACTAAATCTAGACTTGGTTTGCCATCTGCACATTTCTCGAATGATTTGGACGCTCGGAGAGCTAATTCAAGGGCTTTCTGAGGATTTTCACCAGAAGACAGCATATCCCTTGTCTGTTTAAGCAAAAATGGTCCAAGGTCAGGATTCTCCAATGCTGCCTCCAGAGAATCCTCGGCTCCATTCTGAAACTTTGCACCCTTTAAAGCAAAGTTCTTCTGTTTCCTTAAAGGGGAAGCTGCATTTTGTTTTCTTGCATTCTTCTCATACCTCTTTTCTACTGGAGTTCTCTCTTGAGAAGATTTGCTCCTTGGACTTGATTTTGCTGATGCTTCAGAATTTAATAGCACCCGAGAACGATGTTTAACACCCTGATCTTGGTTCTTGTTTTTCTTCTTCTTCTTCACAGGCTTTTTGTCAGTAGACTCGTATTCTTTCTTAGGTGTCATGTCACCACCAACACTGCCTTCTTCTTTCTTCTCTGCCACCACCTCCTTCGTTATTTCAACAACACCAAAATCCCCAACAAGGTGGCGCAACTCGGAGTCAATCCTTGATTCCTCACCATATGATCCATAACTAGTCATTGATGGAGATTGATCAGAGCTTTGCATCTCATAGACATTGTTGTAAAGCTGCTCAATGGAGGTTTCCACCGCCCCATCAATGGCTAAATCAATGGAATCACTACGCTGACTCTGGGGACTCAATGCAATTCTTGGAGACCTTTCCTGAGTAAAACTATCCTTATATGGAGTGTAAACTCCATTATTAGGTTCTTCCACTCCGGTTTCTCCATTCATTGCGTCCATAGTTAACCCAGGCATTGGACTGCTAAGAAAATTAACGCAAACTTCAAAACTAAAGCACCAAAACCATTAATGAACCAGAACAGAAAAAAATGAAGAAATTCATACAAACATAACTCAATTCCATTTTCATTATCAAAAAAATCCCATGAACAATTCCATTTTCATTGTCAAGTTCTTCCACGGCATCCAAAAGAAAACTAGCCGAAGTAACGTAATTGTTCAATTCATCAATGTACAAGTCAAAGATAGCTCTACTACTCTCTACTATATACTAAATTTAGCTAACAAAAGAGAACATTTTCAATGATCAATATCCCAGAATAAGACCAGAAAACCAAAAAAAAAACAGCTATAACAAAAAATAGAGAGAAAGAAGCATTGAATGCTCGATAACGATAATGGAAAAATGAGTAGTACCTTATTTGGTTCTGATTAATGAAGAAATCCCAAGAGTTTTATATTAAAAAAATCCAAAGTTGTTATTCTGCTGCTTTCTCTGGGTGTTATATACAGCAGAAGAAGACGAGGACGAAGAAGAAGAAGAAATGGCGTGTTGTCATGTATTTCTGTATCTCTGTTGGCTTACATAAATATATGTAGACATTTTTCAAGTATTGAAGGAAGAAGGAGCAAATTGGGAATCTTTGAAAAGGAGAGGGACAAAATGGGAAACATAAAATTTAGGTGGTGACCCGTGACCCCACTTTCTTGGTTTCTTTATATATTTAATTTAATATGCTTAATACCCAAATAAGTCCTCGATCTTTAACCTAAAATAGAATTCAGCCCTCAACGTTTTATTGCATGAAGTTCAGTCTATAAACTTTTATTTCAGTGGAAATAGATCAAATCTGTTAAATAAACTAACTGCCGTTAGTTTTGCATACGTGGCATGCCACGTGGCAGCTAACTAAGCTATTCACGTCAGCTGCCACGTATGCAAAACTAACGGTAGTTAGTGTCATTTAACAGATTTTGACTTAATTGCATAATTGTAAAAGGTTGAGGGTTTATTTCCACTGAAATAAAAGTTTATGGACTGAATTTTATGCAATAAAACGTTGAGGGCTAAATTCTATTTTGGACTAAAGGTTGAGGGTTTATTTGGCTATTAAGCCTATTTAATATTTACTTTATTTTTCATGTTCTTTGATCATATTTAATAATTTTAAATATGATATGATAATATAATAAAAACGATATGAGCAAAAAATGTTAAAAATGTATGAGTTAAAAATTGATAAAAATTATTTATGAATATTTTATAAATAAAAAATAATTTTATTTTTAAATTATCGATACAAATTTTAACATAAAAATTTTAAATTTTACGTCACATAAACAAATATTTTATATACCAATTGTTAGATTATCTCAACTGCTAATTTATATCTTTTTGGCCAACTATATAATTAATTCTTTTAGGGGATTTTTTTTGGGGGGGTAATTTCCTTTAGAAGCGGTTGAAAACTGGCGCCACCATTAACGGCTTTTCAACGGAGGAAAGGACTCATGGGGGGCTAAGTTGAGGTGACAGAGCCGTTCTGTTTCTGACTGTGAAAGATTGTTTTGTCTTCGACACGTAGACATACATGGTTGCCACTTTCAAGTGGTGATGGACTCCACGTGGACCACAGCCAGCTTCACTCTTGCTGTTTCTTGGTGACAGCAGTTTCTTTTTCTAATCCCTTTGGTGGTCCTAGTCTAGCCCAATAAAAAGTGGGCCCATATATCCGCCATGGCCCACATCACCCTTAAATGGGTAAATTTTATTCTATTTTTTAAATTTTATCAAGGAAGACAAATACAAAAAATAAAACGTCGAAACTTATTTAATTTATTCATTTAGTTCTTTTAAAAGATGACTTTAAAAAGTTAAGTCTAAAATTCAAATCTTATCATTTACTACCCTTCCCCTATCTCAAGATTGCAGCTTCTTTCGCACAAAAGGAAAAAAATTCCATTTAGATTAGTTTATTAAGCTAATATGAGTGAATTTTTTTCATTGAACGTAGTAAATAAATTGCTTTTGTTGAATAATTATTTATAAACAAAGTTACATAATTTAAATTTATAAATAAAATTATTAAAATTTAATTGTATTTTTAAAGGGTTCAGTTTTAATAGTAAAAAAATCTACTTCATAAAATTATTTTACAAATTATAGCATGTCTCTAATTAAAAATAAAATAAAATTAGTTAGCTAGTTCATTAATCTATCCTAATTTTAAAGTAGGCATTGCCAACATGAAAGTTATAATTGGCTAATAATAAAGTCTCTCAAGAAGATTATCATCAACAACTCACAATTAAGAAAACAAAATAATAGATTGTAATATCTTAATTAATTTCATATTGAAATATAGTGTGAATACACACTATATTCGTAAAGTTTTTTTTTGTCAAAATGAATAACTCTTTTGCAGATCGAGTGCAGATATTTACATAATAAAGCAAGGAAAAATATTCTTGAAAAACCCTTTTAATATAAAGATAATTAATAAAGGAAAGGAACTTTTTTTTGTTTAATTAAAGCTTTGTATTATGTATAATTATGTATAAGAATTTAGGTAGGTCAAAAGAGAAAAAGAAGCGGACAAGATCAAATGATTGGTGACTTAGGACAAGAAGACATCCTAAAGTTCTGTTGAATACTTAAATGTTTGGTCATATTCTGCTTTATCATAACTAGAGTATATTCCTATGGTGCAACCCCTCCATACCTTGCTTTCTGCCCAGCACCCAATCTTCAAAATATTTAAAGTTAATTTTAAAAGTCTTTTGTCACAGGTTTAGAGTCAAATATGATGACACATAAAACATCATGAATAAAATATACGAATGTGATATAAACCAAAATTTAATAAAAATTATATATAAATATGACAAGTTAAAAAAATTGTTTGGAGTGTTGTTATAAATTTTAACATGAAATTTTTGTATTTTACATGACACGAATATAATTTGACATGATATAAACACAAATTTTATACATGGTTGCCAAATCTAGGTTCAAATCAATCTTATCAATGGAAACTAGGTTCATAGAATTAGTAAGATATATATTAGGATATACATTAAAAAAATTAAAAATAAGTAAAATATATGACTATTTCTTAATTCCATTTATGAAGGTAAAAAATTTAATTGTCATTTTATAAAAAACAAACTAGTCATATATATATATATATATATATATATATATATATATATAAACACACACGCACACACATATATATATATATAATTGAAACTTGAGACTTTTTAAAAGTATTAGCAAATTTTGCATTATGGTTTTTTTTCTCTAAATTGGTTGACTTGGCAGGACCCTAGGGTGTTAACATTTTGTTTCTTCCTTTTTGGCACATAACAAATCTTAACAAAGATGAGATTTTCATTGATAATATTTGTCACAATCATAAGAAAATGAACAAAAATTTATCACTTAAATTAGACATTTATATATGATTATGGGTTTTGGTCTTTTAAATATATCTATTCAACTTTATCAGATTCCTATCCAGTGATTGGAGCACTAGTAGCCAAATACCATGAATCCATGATTAGCCAATAATTCAAAAAAAATTAAAGATTCTCCGACCATATATATGTAATTATTATTTAATATACTATCAGTAAAAATTTTAAACTTTATAAACAGAATTAAAATAATGATACATAATTCTTTAAGAATACTAAAAATAAAAATCAATAAAATAGTATATATGTCATTATCTTAAACTTGTTTATAAAATCTAAAAACCTCATGGACATATGAATAATACAAACGTGTGTGTGATTTTCAATATGAAATGTCTCATCTTCAACAGCAAGCAATGACAGCTGCTGCTAGCTAATATTTTATTTAAGAAAAAGCAAATGAAAATGAAAATGAAAATGAAAAAGATGGTGGCAAACCCTAATCACCTGATATTTAAGTCCCAACCACTAGAAAAGATAGATGGAATAATAACACCTACCCTTTTGCATATATTAGGTTATGCCTTAGTACCCACCCTTTATGTATACAATTTTTTTTTTTGGCTTCATTATTTAAGTTCCTTGTTTGATTCAAATATTTAAGTTTCATTTTGTTGGGTGCATGTTGGGGAAGAAAGTAATAGATTTATCATTTATGTCTAGTTTTAAATGATTGCACGATTATTTAACTTGAGTCATGCATATTTTTATGTTTATATTTCCTTAACCGTATGAAAAATTGAGATTTAAATGATAGATACTTTGATATTTGGTTCAATAATTAATGTATATTTATATTATTTAAAGAACAAAACAATTAAATTAAGAAAATAAGTAACAAAATAAGTTTTTTTTTCTGCAATTTGAGAAACAGATGGATTTTTGTTTTTTAATATGTATCGATCGAGTCAAATGCTTAACATATATACTAATTATGTAATACTTAAATCTCACTTTGAGATAGTGTGAAATTTTGTTATAATATTTCCGTAAATATTTAAACCCATACTGCAACACTTTCAGCTTAAAATGGATAATATTTCTTAGGTGAAATGCAAGTTTTCACAAATCACCAACCGAAAGTGTGAAAGTTAAGTGTTATACTGTGAAAACCATATTTATAACCCTGTGAGTAAAGCTTAACATTATGTGGCGAGAGTCACTTTTAGAATCCGAACGTCTGATGTGATCTTGGTTTTATATTTGGGCTTTAACTAGGATGTCAAACTTCAATAATGAGAATTTGTAATATCTCAATTTCACATCGAGATATTGTGAAGATCTACTATAATATATATAGAGCTCTTGAACTCGTTATGAAACATCTTTTATGAGATAAAATCACAAGATTTTCGAATCAAAACAAATAATATTTACAAATTAAATGCAAATTTTCACATAGTAAATGCAGATTTTGTTTGATACCTATAATTACGCATAAAATTAATCTTATCAGTTTGAGTAATTAGTTGATCAAAATTTTATTCTATTAAATTACTTCCCAAATCATATATATAAACACAAATAAAGATGTGCAAAATAAAAAAAACACTATATATATATATATATATATATGTGTATATTACTCATAGAATTGGACAGATTTCTTCTTTGGAGAAGTTGAGGTTTTGAGCAGTTCTCAAATAAGTAAACCAGATCTAGAACATTGTTGATGAAGATCTGCTGTAATTGTTAAACTGTCACTTCATGTTTCTACCTTTCTGGGATGCCCTCTTTATGAAGAATTTTACAAGTAATTTACACTCCTCTGTAATCTGTATAGTTTTCTTAGATACTCTTACTTCATATTGCATTTTTCTAGTTGTTGAAAATCACAATTGCTTAGATTTCTTGTGAAAGTGAGTGCATGTGGATATGACTTCGAGGGAGAGGATCCGATCCCCATACATCAGCTTCAGAAGAAGCAACTTTTTTTTTTTTTAGTTTCTTTAACCTTTTTGAAAGGTTCTAATATCATTTCCTCTCTTTTCAATTTGACTTTTATTGATTAGCTCAAAAATAAATAAGATATGTTTATGCCTAATCATGGATCAGATCAGATCGAGTTCGAACTGAGTTTAGACAGAATATTAATAGATTTTATGTGTGTTCAAGTTAGATTCGATCAGATGATCGGATTTGAGTTTTTTTGTCTAGGTTTATTTTTAAAAATAACAAAAAAAAAAGCTTGTCCAAACTCATCAAAATAAATCAATTTTTTTTTCAAAATAAAATAACATAATTTTGGACCATTCAATATAAATTTTTTAATTGTTAATGAGTTGACATATTTAATAGATTTTAGTCCCTCATTAGTATCGTCAATGGAGCTCATCAAGTAACTAAAGAATTTTTGACATGGTAATTTTAACACATCTCTTGGACTAGTAAGTTGATTTTTCTATCTTTTTATCTCCGGAATCTTCACATTTTCTTGCACAGCAAGCAATTTGTAGAAAACCAAACATGAATATTGGCAACTTAATCCATTTGCATATTAGTAAGAAAAAATTTCTTTACCACAAGTGTTATGATCCCAAGCCAAGAGCCAAACAAAGTATATGATTAAAACCAATATTTGCCAACAAGTGATTAAAAACCTCCACAACAGAAATTAAATCAAAAGCTACTCCTTTAACTTTTCATCACAATAGAATATTTAACTGATGATAAAAGAAGATGAAAGAGGCAATTCTCATATATATATATATATATATATATATATATATATATATATATATATATATATATATGCATGAGTGCAAGAGATAAGAATCTTATTTTGATCAAATCACCAGGTCAACAATCAATCCGAATGTGATCAAATCTATTGACAATCAATCTCATCTTATTCAAGTTTTCAAATCAACAAGTATTAGCAACAAATAAAACGACCAAGTCCAAGTTTAGATAATGTGTAAATAATATTATATAACTTTAATTTCTTTGGAATGAAATGTAATGGCAATATTGGTTGATGATGGCTCCTAAAGAGAAGTATAAATTAATTAAGTTACTCGTGAGTTATTCAAGTTCCACTAGATTATTATTCGAGTTTAATTTGTTTATTTTCGAATCAAGCTCGAGAGCTAATCGAGTCTAGTTTGAGTATTTTAATACCCGGCTCGAGTGACTCGAGCAGCTTGCAAATTTAATTGAGTTTTTTAAAATATATATATTTTTAATTTAATTTTTACTCTCATGCTATATGATTGAAAATTGATAAATCGAATCTATCGAATCGAGTTCAAGCTTATAAAATCAAGTTTGAGTAGCTCGAACTTAAAAAATCAAGTTCGATTGAACTCAAACCAAATTTCAAACTTTAAATTTTCGAATCGAGTTGAGTTAAAAAAATGTGATATTGGATTATTTTAACTCGACTTGATTACATCTCTACTCTTGAATGAAAAATATGTTGCTGTGATATTTTTTTTAGCGTGGTCTGATTTGTCACTGAACTGATAGATTAGTTTGGTGGATTTGATGTAGAAGGAATAATTTCGGCTTCTGGAAAATATTGTCGCTACTATTATTGTTGTTATAATGAAATTTGTGTTCAGAATTACTTCCTTTAAGATTGCATGATTCTCTCTGTGTTCTTCTTTCTATATAATTTGCTGTGGTTGCAAGTTGCAAAAGTGATTCATCTTACTTTATTGCATTTTCAAAATTTGTAAGCTGATCATGAAGCTCTTCAAAAGTGATTGAAAAATTCCCTTATTCTAATGGTAGTGAGATTTTCTTGAAAAGCCGTTCAAATTAAAGATGACTAAATGCCACTCTCTTATGCCGTCTGATTCATCAGCAATGCTCTTCATATAATTTATGTAATCTGTGACAGATTTTCCATCTTTATTCTTTGTTCATATGCTTCATAGTTGCTTTTTGAGGTACATGACTCTTGATCAATTCTTTTGACGGGAATGCTAACTCAAATTTTGCTGAATTTATGACTATCAAAGAAGCTTTTTTATTTTTCCGTTGCATCTTATTTCAAGAGCACTCATCGACTTATCATTGAAAGTGATTCGACAAATACTATTTTATGAATGCAAGATACTTCCAAAGTTTCTTGGCGGATGAAAAATTTGTCTAATGATCACATGCAACAACTCAGATCAAAAACCAACTTTTTTTTTTTTGCTAAGCAATATCGATTTTATTTAATTGAAGGAGTTTTACATTCATTCCGCTTATATGTTTATTTTGAACTTTGTTTCTTTTTTATTAATAATAAAAGCATTCTTACCTTCACAAAAAAAAAAACCAGAATAGTTGACAATGTTTAGTTTTAAAAGTAATTAAGCGACAACATTGATAGAAACAAGGCTGATGCAAGGTTGTGGTGGATTGAGAATCATTTGTGGTGGAACTGACTGATACTGTCGCTGAGAAAAAATTTGCAAGATCAATTTTTCTCAATATCAAAAGTGTTGTGAGGCGTATAACTATGATACCATGAAACAGACATAGAAATTTGACGATTAAAGTCGAATTATTAGTCAAATTATCTGATATTTATAAAGTAAGATTGATTATTGATGAACTTAACCAAACTGAAATTAGTTGACTTGACCAAGATAAACTTGTTATCTCTTACAATCTCGGGGTTCTTATTTTGACTTGTGAAATAGAGACGTTCAAGAGAGTGATGTTTATGACAATTATGCGTGGTTGTATGGACCAGCAATAAAAAGAAAGAGTGCTAGCTCTTTGACTTGTAAAAATCTTTTCCGAGTATATTGTATAAAAGCCACTATTGACGGAATCTGAATCTCTACCAGGGCCCCTTTCGAGTCAAAAGAGTCTTTTCCAACATTCCCCATTTGTTTTTTGTTGTTTTCTTCAAGTCAAACCTCTTTCGCTCTTGCACTCCCTTGCCGAAAGTATAGTAGCTTAAGCTTGGTAAACAGGTTCTCCGTTGATAAAAAGGAAAATTACATACATAAAATCTTGTGCATTAGATTTGCCTTTTTAAGTATAATCATTATCGTGATTTTTGTACTTATAAATGACGATTGAAATTATGTTGGAAAGTAATGGAAGAGAACCGAACCCGAAACACCTTATCTACCTTTGCGGAAAGTAAAATGGATTAAACTTGGATGAACATGAGTTCGTGCCATGTGTCTCTTAGCCATAGATCAGCATGATCTTTCAATTTCCATCGTTACGGCCAACTTGGTTTTGCCATTTTTCTTCCCCATGCAAATCAATGGGAAAGTTGTGAGCTTCCCGTGTTCATGATAGAAAAGAATATGATTGGGAAACAACCCAATCTTTGACCAAATTCCAAGGGAAAAGTGAGCCATGGACAATGTTTTGCAGTCCTTGTAGTGCATAAAATCACATGCACATGGCCCATGTCATTTTGACAAGCCTAATATTCTAGCCTACGCAAAACATTGTTGAGCTTTCTAGTCCCAAAGCAAGGGAATAAAATTCCATTTCCTCTTGAATTTGGTGGTTTTAAGCCCTGAGGAATCAAAGAACAGAATTCAGATCAGGATTTTATCCTGCCATTGTGAAAAACTTTAAGAGTTAAAAGTAAACAATCCAAAGGAACAAAACATACTTCTTTTAAGTGTTTTCATTACTTTGCACCAACTTTACGTGTAAAATGTACAAAAAAATCCTCTAAAAGAAGGAAATTCAGTATTATCTGACGATTAAAGTTCTAAACCTTATCGACTCATATTATAAAAAAATTATCAAATTGTTAAGCATATAAATAAAGTTAACCATACGCGTGCGTGCACACACATATATTTATAGGTACATTCTCCCCTTGCAATTTGCCCATAGAAAGGGAGGGATATGGAGGAGAAAGCAAGGAAAATATTCTAGTTGATCCGTGGGCCTCCAAGCATCTGAATTACTACCATTAATGTTCTAGTGCAGGGATATGGAAGAAGCTCCAAAATTCAAGTAGCTTTCTCAAGGAATCATCCTTAGGCTCAAGTGGGACACAATTTCTTCCTTAACTGATATAAATAGTCTTCACGTACCCCTTCTTCTCCGCCCAAATCCTTCTTCTATAAGTTAATACACTAGGTTCTTTCAACTATCAATACACAAGTTTCTTTCAACCATCATCAATAACACGATGGAGCCTGCAGTCTACGGTACTCTCTCTCAATCCATCTTTGCTTACTCACACACTCACACACAGACTGTAACACTCCAGTCTTGCATTATGAAGTATATGTAGGGATTTAAATTCATATTTATGATGCATTTTTTGGGGACAAAATCATTAGATTTTCGGATCAAAATAGATAATATCTCATAGGTTAAGTAGACACGCATGATAGAGCATGTGCACACATCAAATGCACTTTGAAGTTAAAAGTTATTACACAGATATTAATGACTCTAATGCTGACTTAATCGATGGATTATGGCGAGCTACAGGAACAAATGCGCAGCCTGCTTCAGACAGTTCAACAGAATGGAGCACCTGGTTGATCACATGAGAACTACGTATCATTCAGTTCATGAACCTACCTGCGGAATCTGTAAGAAACACTGCCGGTCGTTTGAATCTCTAAGGGAACATCTCATAGGTAAGAATAGTATTAATTACTACAAACACACTGATAAATGTCTTGTTAATCCGAAGATTTTTTTTTTATTTCTTCTTGATCAGGACAGACTCTTGACTCTTGATTACTATATGATTTGTTCCTAACAGGTCCATTGCCGAAACAAGAATGCAAGAATTTGTTTAACATCCTAGGATGCAAATTCTGCTTAGCCATTCTAGATAGCCCTTACGCTCTAAGGATTCATAAAGACAGATGCCAGCTCTCAGGAGTAAATTATGTAATACCCTATAGCTTGAAAAACTAATTTAATGACTTCCCCTATAGTAAAATTTACTTTTACTTGATCTGTTATTATAGGGAATACTGGCTCGGCTGACTAACTCGGGTCTTCATGATAGCTTGATTATCGACAATGGATATTCAAGAGGCCCGCAAGTAGTTGCACTGGCATGCAAAATGGTTGGTGGTGGCAGTGATGGCTCATTAGATCTTTGTGCAAGAGTTTGCATCATCGATGACAATGAGAATCTGATCTTCCATACTTATGTGAAGCCGCCAATTCCAGTTACAAACTACAGGTATGAAACAACTGGCATTCGACCAGAATATTTGAGAGATGCAATGCCATTGAGGCAAGTGCAAGCAAGGATTCAAGACTTCCTTTGCAATGGAGAACCTCTGTGGAAAATTCGATCACCTAAAAGTGGAAAAGCTACGATTCTCGTTGGTCATGGTCTTGATCATGCTCTTGACAGTCTGCAAGTAAAATATCCAGAAATTATGATAAGGTAAAGTCTAGGGATGCTAGCATACATTCAAAAGGAACACAGCTGGATTAATGTAAGTTTATTTGGCCACAGGGATACTGCAAAATATCCTCCATTGGTGAAAACAAACAAGCTTAGCAACTCACTCAAGTACTTAACCCAAGCATACCTGGGGTAAGTATCTATTGACCATCTTCCTTCTGATCATATCTATTATTGATAATTGTTCAAGCAAGTGATGCTGGTGTAATGCAACTTCTATGTTAGCTATGACTTCGGCAGTCTAAACCCTTATGAGGACAGTGTTGCAACAATGAGGCTGTACCTTAGGATGAGGAGGCAAGTTCATAGGAGAGAAGACTGTGCTTTCGATCCTCAAAATCGAAACAAACTTGCCTCATTGAGGCAGAGTGAGCTCGAGAGAATGTCCCCGGAAGAAATGCTGGCCATTTCAAAGTCTGACTACTATTGTTGGTGCTTGGACTCTGCATGAAAACCCTGAATGCCATCATATAAATCCAAGAAGATCATGAGAGACTCTCAAGTTTTTCATCCCATGACTTGTAATAGCATTAAGAAGAAAAGTATCCGATATTTCCTTGGTGTTCTAGTTGTTTACCATACTAGCAAAACAAATTCTTGGAGTTTAAAGCAGAGGAATAAAATATATTATAGCTTGTGTCTGCTAATCTATAATATAGATTGTTGTTGACATATTCAATTCTTGTCATTGAGTAAAGCTTGGAAGAAAGCCACAATAACAGTGGAGTTTGATAATTACCATGGCCACATACAAGATGTTAGACCTTGGCCTCTGCTAGATTCAACTAGATAGAATCAGATGTTCAGGAATTGAAACTGAGTTCTTTGCTTTTGAATCTTGATCTACCCTCTACGGTATACAGATGCTAATAACATGTTGAAAAGAGTAGCATGTTCCTAGTATTATACCTTGGTGGGATCAGGAATATTTGGTAACTAATTATGCAACTTGTCAGAAAGTTATTGGTATAAGAAAATTAGCATAGGCTGTGTAGATGCCAAAAAGGTTGGCAGGCCTCTTACTGGTCTCTTGATCTGTTCTTTTTGAATCAACTTTCAAAACATAGATCCACTGGGTGTTTTCAATGAGACTTGCTTTGAAGCCAAAATCAAAAGATACATGAGATGTTTGAGTACGAGTCTTCACACATTTGCTTCTCCAAAAGGTCTCCTTTTTAAAAGAGAACTTGACTGCACTTGGCCTTTTGAGGGTTTCAATTACTTTAAAATCTAACCCAAACTAAAGGTTTGTTATTGCTTCTTGGAGAAAAGAATATCAAGGGGGATTATTCATCTGACAAATGATTCCAAAATTATGCCTGAATCTCTTTTAATCTTTCAGGGCTAGCAGTTGTTTATTTAATGTGGAATCAGTTGAAAAACTTGCAAGGAAAACTAGTAATCATCATAGATCAAACAGTATTGATCAACAATAAAGTATAAACCCGAAGCAATAAAAAAGAAGTGAAAAACAAGAAGAGGAAAGAAGGAAAGTAACAAGGAATCCAAGATGCTTACACCAATAGGAATTCTAATGCTGAATAGGTTAAATACTCTGTATGGGCACTGCTCAACCAATTTTTGATGTCTTGAATGATGAATTATTCAATAGATGCTAAGAAAAGGCTTCAGTTTCTCCAAAACAGCCCCGTTAGAAGTGACAATAAATGTTATAGTTGTGTCAAAATCATGTGACTACAAAAAATATAAAACTTTTTTTTTTAATTTTTATCAAATTCATATACAGCTTTTACCAAATTTTAATCAGTGTCACCTCCATGTTTTTTTTTTTTGTATTGTTTTTATATCGTGTTATTGTTTGGTGTCTAAAATTATCAGGTCCTAACTCAACAGATTTCCCTTCTTTCTTTCAAAATTAACTGTGTATATGTATATATATATATATTTCATCAATCCATTAATGCCACACATTTCTTATTACAAAATTAGCATTAGACTATATTAAGGTGGATGCTGAACTGGAAAACAGTGAGAAAGGGAACATGGTTCAATTCAGTTGATGGAATTCTCTTCATGGAATTGGATGTATGACAACTTTTCCAGTAACTCTTCCGGTTTCAAGATATGAAAATGCCTCTGGGGTTTGAGAAAAAGGAAATATCCCTCTTGGATCAATGACAGGCTTCACCTTCCCATTTTCCAGGAAAGGATTCAATTTCTCCAACATATCGCCACTTGAGGTGAGTATGAACCTGAAAGCTGGTGGAGTAAGTTCTCCAACTGGTTCTATTGTCACGACCTGCCCACCTTCTTTCACTGCCTTCACTGCCCTTTCAGATTGCCCTGTTTTGCATAACTAAACATTATTAACTTCGTTTCTGTGTCAAGAAAAACCAACCTAGTCATCCTCAAATTAAAGTTCTATGTAATTCCATATACAAAATATAGAATTTAAATCAAATGGTTCATGCAAACACTTTTCCTATACCCGGGTTTCGGCTTCATTTGTGCAAACAAAATATGTTGGAAGAGTACTTTTTTTTTCATGTACTAAGTATATGGTATCATAGCAATGGTTGAGAGGCAACAATAATTCAGAATCATACCAACTGAATCATACGCTACATCAAATTTTTCTGGCAAATCTTCGAAGTTCTCTTTGGTGTAATCAATTGCCAAATTAGCACCCAAGCTCTTTAGTAATTCCAGTTTTGCTGTGCTTGAGGTAGCTGCAACTTTGGATGCTCCAAAGACATGCTTAGCTAGCTGATCCCAAGGAGTGAAAAAAGCAAGAAAATACAAGGAAACTCAGGTTCCAATCGATCGAACTCCAGAACTAAATAATAAGAAATAGTATTTGGTATAAGGAAAGTTATGTACCTGAATTACCATGGTGCCAACCCCACCAGCACCACCTAAGACAAGAATAGATTTGCCAGCTGAGAGGCCAGTTCTTTGAAGGCCTTCATAGGCAGTACCCATAGCTAGGGGAACTGCAGCAGCCTCAACAAAACTCAGATTTTTCGGTTTGAGAGCCAACAGATTCTCTTCAACAACAGTATATTCAGCTAAAGTGCCAAATCTCTTTGGGTGATCCAAGCCTTTCTCGTTAATGTTCCCATATACTTCATCTCCTTCCTTCAAAACTTTTACTTGGCTGCCCACTTTCAGCACCACACCAGCAACATCATATCCTGGAACAGTCTGACAGAAACAAGATAACTTGAAATAAAATTTTAAATCTAACCCATTTATGCAATTTTAACTGATACAAGGAAATTGATTGGAAGAGAAAAGGAAGTTAACTAGTACTTTATTTTCATTTTATTGATCCTGTAATTGATCAGTTTCTTTGCAAGAAATCCATCTAAAACTAAGCCTTAGTTGACAATGTTGTAGGTTATTTATCAAAGGCATTATCACAGACTTGCTTGATTGGAAATCCCTGTTCATGTTCATGGTGAGATATAGTTGTTGAAATTCATGGAGTCTGATAGGGCCTAACACGCAGAGTTAGTATGGTAGTGTCGCTCTTCAATCAGTGAGCGGGTGTCAAAAGGGCAGAACCTCTTATGGGGATCCGAGGTGTAAAAGCTTAGTATATAGATATAGTGAAACTGGATTATTTTAAGTTGTCTTAATTTTATTATACTATAAATACATTATCCTAAAAAACAAGAAAAAAACCTAGAGTGGTGATGAATGTACGTAAATTATCGTACCACTTAAATCTTGTCTTGTGAATCACGTAAACTTTGTTTTTTGTGTGAGAATTATTCTGTTTTTTTTGTTTATTTGTCAGGTTCTTCTTAACAATAGTATAAAGTATGATTTTAAATAAAACAGACATGCAAGACAAAAGAAAGGAATACTTACAGGCAGGGGAGAATCAGCCTCTATGAACATCCCAAGCATCCTCTTCAAATCAACTGGATTAAGCCCTGCGGCTACAACTTTGAGTAGAAACTGGTCTTCTTTCAGTTCGGGTACAGCAATATCTAAGTTCAGTTTCAGAACATCGACCAGTTTTCCATGCTGAGCATAAACCCAAGCCTTCATTTTAGTGGGAATGGAAGCACTTGAAGCAGTATTTTCCATGGGAATAAGAGAAATAAAAGCTCTAGTTGTTCTACCAACAAGGATATAGGAAGCTTAATATTCCTAGCTTGCTTTTCTTTTCTAAGTGCTTTGATGAGATTTTATGCAACAATTAATAGGAAAGGTGAAAGGAAGTGATCAGCTAAAGAGTCTCAATCACCATGGCTGCTGGCTAGTAGAAGACAACAGAGGAAATTACGATGCCTTGGCCCACATCAGCACTTAAAAAAAGTATATCCAGCATTGCAATTCTAAAAATGGTTACAGTAAAATGCTTAGTTTATCAAACTATTTTTTAAAATTTAATCAATACTTTCTTATTTGCAATGGTACATATTAATTGTTCTTTTGTTACTTGAAAATCATAAATTTAAATTATGTAAACAATTTCGCCGTTAATATAGAAAGAATGCTGCGTATATAATATAAGAACGTCTCCAGAAAACATTGAAATATTATTTTCTCAACATTTTAATACTTAATAATCAATCTTCTTATTATCACGTTACATTACAACAACTCGTTAATAAAATCTAACGCGTATTTATATTTTCCCTTATTTTGTATGTTTTTATTGGAGGAATGAGCTTTCAGCTTATTCATGGCTGATGTCAATGTTGGAATCAGCTATTTACCTTTTGTTAATTAAAAGGTTGATCGGTATAAATTCAGTCCAAGTTTATCTTGTTGGCCGGCCGAATATATTTTTTAATTTCCATACCGACTCCATTATCAATTAATAAACTCTCTCAAATAATCCTCAGATCAAATCAAAAGGAGATAAAAGTATAATCCAGAAATTAAAGATTTTACCATCTAAATTACTAGCAATTCAAATGTTTCTTGTTGATAACAGCTGAGGATTGATTTCTTGTAATTAGAAAAACCAAATCCCATTTTCACCATCTGAACTGTTTTGAATCTAAGAAATTAATCGCATGATTAATCCACATACAAAAAGCATTTGAAAATTTGAATATCTGAAAACATAAAAAGTGGTTAATTTCCTTCTCACTTTCTCTTATCTATCTCGTATGCATGTTCAAGGATAGTCAACAGGAATCATTCGCAAAGCGCCCTAACTCTGAAGCAACTTTAGTGGTGAGATTAAGTTCGCACTTATATCCAAATCAATTTTACTGCATTTCAATTTAATATTACTATTGGTGAGTTTTTTATTACTTTCAACAAAGACAGCAGAGCAAATTACAATGCCTTGCACTACTCAAAAAAAAAATTACAATGCCTTGCCATGCAATAAAAAAAATTTAGTCAACACTTCAGAAAAATATACAAAACATTGCCAATTTAAAAATTATCATTGCAGTAAAATTCTCAATTTATCAAAGGTTATAATATTATCTTTTTATTTTTAATCAACCTTTTTTCTTGTCTATCAAACATTGCAATATTATTTTTTTAGCGTTTTTAAGTTCCAACAATTATTTTTTGACAATTACACTACAGTGCAATTTCAATCACTCCATCATAAAATTAAAGTCGAATGTGTATTTGTATTTTCCCAAATGACCTTTCAGTTTGCTCATGGCAGGCTGATGTCAATACTGGAATCAGATATTTACTTATTGTTAATTAAAAAGTTAATAGGGTACAAAATTCAATCCAAGTTCATCTTGTAGGTCTGCACAATAAATTTTTTTAATTTCCACACCGACTCTGCAAATAATCCTCAGTCAAAAGGAGATAGAAGTATATTCCAGAAATTAAAGATTTCACCAACTAAACTTGCAATTCAAATTGTTGATAATAGCTGAGGATTGATTTCTTGTTATTAATTAGAAAAACCACATCCAGTTTTCACCATCTGAACTGTTTTGAATCTAAGAAATTAATCTCGTGATTAATTCACATACAAGAAGCATTTGAAAATTTGAATATCTGAAAACATAAAAAAGTGGTTAATTAATCAAAAGCCAAAAATGGGTTTTCAGTAGACATAAATATGCACGTCGTGTTTTTTTCATGTCAAACCGTGCAAAACATGAAAATTTAGCATCATAGCTTGTCCATTTCCTTCTACTTTACTTCTATCTTGTACTAACTCCCAAGAAACCAGAAGACCATCTGCATAAGATCAGAGTCAGACATATCTATCTTTAACTATGCTGGTGCTTTCCATCAATAATTTAAGCTTTTAATTACTTTTGCATTTTGCAATTCCATTTGCAGATGCCGTATGGCTGTTCACTATAATAAATAACATGGTTTTTCTGATTCTTGTTCTTCATTGCAAGTTGCTTTAGATTAAGTTGATACAAGTTTTGCTGTGATAGTGAGAATGTTGTCATGGAGTGTAGAATGCTTCAAGTGTTTCTGTTCTCCATGCAAAGGAGATTTGGTTTATGGTCAACATGGAAAAACTGAGGATTTTAAGAAACTGGAATTAAAGTGTTGCAATACCCCAACTTAATGAGGATCTTATTCTTGTCAATGTTTGTTTTTTTTACAATCTTCGGTTTGTTTCTTCTGTATTAACAATTTTTTGGAGTTGCAAAGCTTAGGCTTTCAACAGAAGTTTTTTCGGTTTGTTAGGCCCAATAATAGCCCAACTTTCGATCCACATACGAGGATTAACTGTCTTCAATTATCATGCTCTTAGTTGGTTGACATTGGGCGGCACATAAATAACACTTGATACGAGGGATAATTATACGTGATAACTACATATTTCTTAAATTAATTGTGCTCTAAATTTTATATTTTACGCTATGCTTTTATGTGAAATTGATTGTTTAATGTGTTTGGTGAAGTAATTTGTAAGAAATTGACTTTAAAATTAATTTTGAAACTTATAACATGAATTTCATCCGTCATTCTAAAAATAAAAGCATATATAACTTGGAACCCTAAAATTTAGAATATATACTAAGAGAGTTATTCCCAACCTGGTACATTTTACAAATGTATCATTTATGATACAAAATAAGACATTCAATGATTTTTTAATGACATTTATATATGATGCTAAATGAGTCACTACAATTAAAAGACGGTCCCCAAAACTTTATCTATTTTAGTGTTGACAAATTTAGTGACATTTTTAAACTAAATGTCATTGGCGGTAATTTTTTAAACATTAGCGGTATGTATAATGTTTTACAAGATGAAAAGCATTATTTAGTTAATCGTCGATGACATTTCATTTTCAAGACATCACTAAATATAATAATTTAATAGCGTTTTTATATGAGATCTAGACTATTTAAAAAAATAATTAAACAGCATTTACGTATTAGAACATTTTATTATAGTTTACAATATCTCACATAAAAACTAGAATCATTGTTTGTTTATTATTTAATATCACGCCAATCTTAATAGAATTTCAGACAATATCAAATGACCTACAACAACAATAGAGTGGATGCTCAACAGGAAAACACAGAGAGATTAAAGAAAACTCATTGATTTCTACTCTCACGGGGTTGGAGATATGACAACTTTTCCAGTAACTCTGCCGGTTTCGAGATATGCAAAGGCTTCCAGGGCTTGAGAGAAAGGAAATACGCCTTTGGGATCAATCACAGGCTTAACCTTCCCACTCTCCAAGAAAGGATTCAGTTTCTCCAAAACAGCTCCATTTGAAGTGACCATGAACAAAACAGCTTGTGGAATATTGTCACAATACGCCCACCTTCTTTCGCTGCCTTCATTGCCCTATCGCTTTGTCCTGTTTGCAATCCATGCACATTGTTACTTGCATGCATGGAAATGATATGCTAAAGATTTGCTGTTATTCTAAGTTCTTAGAATGGAGTTCAACAATGGTTTTAGAATCTTAACAACTGCATCATATACTACATCGAATTTCTCTGGCAGATCTTCGAAGTTTTCCTTAGTGTAATCAATGGGTGAATCAGCACCCAAGCTCTTCAGGAAATCCAGTTTTCCTGTGCTTGAGGTAGCTGCTATTTTGGATGCGCCATAGACATGCTTAGCTAGCTGATCCCAAGAAGGAAATTCAGGTTCCAATCAATCAAACTCCAGAATTAAATAAGAAGAAATAGTTTTTGGTATAAGGAAAGTCAAGTACCTGAATTACCATGGTGCCAACGCCACCAGCACCACCTAAGACAGGTATAGATTTACCAGCAGAGAGGCCAGTTGTTTGAAGGCCTCCATAGGCAGTCTCAATGGCTAAGGGGACCGCAGCAGCTTCAACAAAACTCAGATTTTTCGGTTTGAGAGCCAACAGCTTCTCTTCAACAGCAGCATATTCAGCTAAAGTGCCAACTCTCTTTGGCTGATCCATGCCTTTCTCATTAATGTTCCCATATACTTCATCTCCTTCCTTTAAAACTTTGACTTGGCTGCCCACTTTCAGCACCACACCAGCAACATCATATCCTGGAACAGTCTGACAGAAACAAGATAACTTAAACTAACCCATTTATGCAATTTTAAGTGATATAAGGAAGCTGATTGAAAGAGAAAAGGAAGTTAACTAGTACTTTATTTTCATTTTATTGATACTGTTATTGATAAGTTTCTTTGCAAGAAATCCATCAAAAAATGAGCCTTAGCTGACAATATTGCAGGTTATTTATCAAAGGTATTATCACAGTAGACTTGCTTGATTGGAAATCCCTGTTGTCGTCATGTTTATGGTGAGATATAATTGTTCTAGTTTCCAGAGTCTGATAGAACCTAGCGGACATGATTCTTATACAAAGCTAGTAGCAGTTTCACTGGCCAATCAACGGGCAGAGGCCAAGGGAGCAAAGCCCCTTGTAGGTGATCAGTTACTTTAAGTAGTCTTAATTTCATTATTATACTATAAATATGTAAATTATTTTGTAAAATATTTCAGAAAATTAATAAAATAAATCGTGAACATAGGTAAATTGTCGGATCACGTAACTCTTTTCATATGTGTGAGTATTGTTCTGTCTCTCTTGTTTATTTGTCACATTTGTTATTAACACTAGTAGAAAGTACAATTTTAAAGAAAATAGACATGCAAGATAGAAAGAAAAGGAAATTTACAGGTAGGGAAGAATCAGCCTCTTTGAACATCCCAAGGATCCTCTTGAAATCAACTGGATTAAGCCCTGCAGCTACAACTTTGATTAGAACCTGGTCTTCTTTCAGTTCCGGTACAGCAACATCTAAGTTCAGTTTCAGAACATCAACAGATTTTCCATGCTGAGCATAAACCCAAGCCTTCATTTTTGAGGGAATGGAAGAAATTTCCATGAGAATAAGAGAAAGAAAAGCTTTAGTTGTTCTACCAACAAATATACAGGAAGTTTAATATTCGTAGCTTACTTTTTTTTTTAAATTTTGGCAAGTGCTTTGATAAGATTTTATGCAACAATTTATAGGAAAGGTGGAAAGGACGTCATTATTAATTAATAAACTCTAGCAAATAATCCTCAGTCAAAAGGAGATAGAAGTATATTCCAGAAATTAAAGATTTTACCGACTAAACTTGCAATTCAAATGTTTCTTGTTGATAATAGCTGAGGATTAATTTCTTGTTATTAATTAGAAAAACCAAATCCAATTTTCATCATCTGAACTGTTTTGAATCTAATCAGAAATTAATCTCATGATTAATCTACATACAAGAGGCATTTGAAATTTTTTCGATTAAAAATTTGTTGGCATCGAAAAACTTAGGATTCTAGCAAAAGTTTTAGTTTTAAGGTTTGTTGGGCCCAATAAGAACCCAATGTCTGAACGAGGAATAACTATCTTCGATTATCATCCTGACATTGATTAATACCTAAGTAAAACGTGTGGCTCATCTTTATCAGCTTCACTCCAAATAATAAAATGCATTATTCATCATACAACGTAAGACGTTCAACCATGTTTTTTTATTAACGACCATGTTAAGTGAGTCATGGCATTTACAAAACCATCGCCAAAGTACCGTCTATTCTAGTGTCTGACAAATTTAGCGACATTTTCAGAATAAATACCATTGACATTCATAAACGCCTTTACCATAATGTTACGCGGTTAAACAATCAAAGGCATTTGTTCGGAAAAGCGCCACTAAATATAATAATTTAACGCTGTTTCATTTAGACCTAACAGTTAAATGAAATAATTTAGCAGCATTTACGAATTGGAACATTCTATTGTATATAGTTTATAATGTCTCACACAAAACTGGATTCATTGATTATTAATATCACACCCTCTTAATAGACTTTCAGACTCTTACGACCAACAACAACACAAGAGTGGATGCTCAACAGGAAAACACAGAGAGATTAAAGATCATACATTGATTTATGCTCTCATCATGGGATTAGAGATATGACCACTTTTCCGGCAACTCTGCCGGTTTCGAGATAGGCGAAGGCTTCCCGGGCTTGAGAGAAAGGAAATATGCCTTTGGGATCAATCACAGGCTTAATCTTCCCACTCTCCAGGAAAGGATTCAGTTTCTCCAAAACAGCTCCATTTGAAGTGAGAACGAATATAAAAGCTGGTGGAACCACAGGACCAATTATTGTCACAACACGCCCATCTTCTTTCACTGCCTTCGCTGCCCTATCGCATTGTCCTGTTTGCAGTCCATGCACATTGTTACTTGCATGCATGAAAAATGATGCTAAACTTTTGTTGTTAATAAGATGTAATTGAATCAAGTCAAAACGATCCAATATCAGGTTCAAACTCAATTCGATTCTAAAATTGAGATTTAGAATTTGGCTCGAGCTCGATCATACTTGATTTTTAAAGCTCGATTTGAGAGAATACTCAAGTCACTGGAATTTAACTCAATAGGCTCAAACTAGACTTGTTAGACTCAATTTGTCAATTTTAACTATATATTATGAATATAAATTAATAAATTAATAATAAAATATTAAAATATGTAATAAAAAAGTTCGAAGGTTCATGAGCCATTCAAGTTGAGTATTAAAATACTCAAACTCAGTTCGACTTATAACTCAAGTAACTCGAGTTCAAACTCAATTTAAAAATAAATAAATTAAATTCAAATAATTATCAAATCAAACTTAAGCAGCTCATAATTAATTTGATTCATTTACACCCTAGCTGTTACTCTAAATTCTTGGAATGGAATTCAACAATGGTTTTAGAATCTTACCAACTGTATCATATACTACATCGAATTTCTCTGGCAGATCTTCGAAGTTTTCCTTAGTGTAATCAATAGGTAATTCAGCACCCAAGCTCTTCAACAAATCCAGTTTTCCTGTGCTTGAGGTAGCTGCTATTTTGGATGCTCCATAGACATGCTTAGCTAGCTGTTTCCGGAGAAAAGAAAATTAATAGAGAAACAATGAAGAGTTCAAGCTCTAATTAAAGCAATGGAACTCTGAGAGTGTAATCGAATCGAATACAAATGCATGTCTTTATGTTCATATTCTTTCGCATATTTTTAATATTGTTTGTTTCCAATAAGTTTTTTTCATCCCATTCTAATACCTCAATATCTTTTCAAATTTGTTTACAAACATAAACGAGCAAGACACGTTTCTTATTTATTGCACTTAATAGACAGTATAAATGAATAGAAACCAAACATATTCACAAACAATCCATTGAACTTTCTATTCACCCATAATTTAATCTAAAAAAATCAGCAGAGCCAACACAGTAAGATTAAGAGAAGTTAGCTAAAACAATATACCTGAATAATCATGGTGCCAACCCCACCAGCACCACCCAGGGCAAGGATAGATTTTCCGGCAGAAAACTCACATCGTTCAAGGCCTTCATGGGCAGTCTCAATGGCTAAGGGCAGCCCTGCAGCTTCAACAAAACTCAGATTTTTCGGTTTGAAAGCCAACAGCTTCTCTTCAACAGCAGTGTATTCAGCTACGGTTCCAAATTGTTTTGGGTGATCCAAGGCCTTCTCATTAATGTCCCCATATACTTCATCTCCTTCCTTAAACTTCTTAACCTGGCTTCCCACTTTCACCACCACACCAGCAACATCGTAGCCTGGAATAATCTGACAAAACAAAACAAAAGTCAGCAGAACAACATAGAAATCTGCTAATCCTAGGCTGTCATGTTTCTCAAGATTGAAACAGCAGAAGGAATGTTTCGGCAAAGAAAGACAGATTGGAAGAGATATACTTACAGGTAAAGGAGAATCAGTGGCTTCGATGATCCCAAGCATTCTCTTGAAATCAACAGGATTAATCCCAGCTGCTACAACTTTGAGCAGAACCTGGTCATCATTGATTTGGGGTACAACAAAATCTGGATCTAGTTTCAGAACATCAGATGATTTTCCATATTCAGAGTAAATCCAAGCCTTCATTTTGGATGGTAGAGTTGCAGTAGTTGAAGCCATGAGAAAGGAAAACAAGCTTTAATTTTGATCAACTGGGACACAGAGGTAGGTTAATGCTAGCAGCTTATTTTTCAGTTGAAACAGCCGACTTTTGAGCAACAATATGTCAGACAGGCTACATTGGATAGCTAAAGAGTCTCAGTCATTGGGAACTCTATCTCTTCTTTGGTTTTACGCTAATTAATCGATTGAATAGTAGTATTTAATTTGGTTAATTGAAAATAATTTTAAAAAATTTTGATTTTCGATTAATTTGATTAATTAATCAAAATTTTAACTTAAATATAAAAAAATTTAAAAATAAAACTAAAATATTTGAAACTTAAAAATTTTAATATTTGAAATTTAGATGATGTTTAAAGTTTAATATTATTAGAGTTTTTAATTTAATACTTTAGTATTTGATTATTTTATTGGATGATTTTATTTAATTTGTTTTAATTATGAGAAATTAAAATTGTAAAATATAATTTAACTTAAATTTATTTGTTATTTCGATTAATTAATTGAATTAACTTTTGTTAGGTTAATTTCAAAATTAAAAATTTTAATTTGGTTAATAAATTAATTTGATTAAATTCCATTTTAATCAATTGGATTCAAAATAAATCGAATCCATCAAATGAACAACTTATTTTAAACACTTGTAGTTGAAAAAGTAAGCCATAAATCACTTAAGACTACTATTTGAAAACAAAATTAAGATTTTATTAATTCAAATTAAGATTGATGAGAAAATGCAAACGTCAGGCCTAAGTAATTATGATATTTTTCTCTGGGAAGAATCTCCTCCACTTATTTTTGTCAAATATTTGAAAATTAAAGAGTTTCCTCTGCACTTTCAATTTCCCAATTGATAAGCAATGCATGGGGCACTGATTTCTGTCCAAGTTCAATTAGTTCCATAAATACAGATTTAGAGAGGTTTTTTTTATTTTTCTCACTTACCTGCTCATTTTAGAGACTGCAAGATAACATGATACAAAAAAAAAATACAAAGGACAAATTCAAAAGTATTACGAATTAAAATTTAATAAAAATTATTTATTAAATATAATAAAATTTAAAATAATTATATTTATTGTGTTTATGTGAATTTTAATACAAAATTATTTTCTTTTACATAATACAAATATAGTTTTATATTATATAAATATGAATTATAAACATGATTATGAAATCTTTTTTCCCGTGAAGATGCGTTCATTGTCATGCAGTTCCGGATTTAAAATTTCTTTTGTTAATTGTGTTTTATAAAATGGTATAGGATCCGAGACAAGCCTTTTTGTCTACAATTTGCAAAATACTTTCACCACAAGAATTTTTTTTTTGTTTTATATCTTTTTTTTTACTGAACAAGTAAATAAATAAATAAAATAAAGGTTTACAATTTGGTTTGAAAATAGATTGTCTGGCCAATGGAATTTTTACTAAAAAGGGATACATGTTAACATATAATTTCTTTCTTTATGATAAAATATTGTTTTCAATATTATTCATCAAATTAATTATTAATTTTTTAAATATAAATTATAATTTTTAATAGATTAAAATTCATCAAATTAATTATTAATTATTATATTTTATAATGAAATATCTAGAACATCTATCTATAATCTATAAATCTATAAACGTATATTAAGGGAATCTCTAAAAGCATTCTATGCAAGATAAGTTTCCTAAAAAGATAAAAAATGAATTTTGTTTATAGTTGAGAATATTAGGGTTTTGATGGTTTGACTAAACGTGAGAAGGAAATACTAATAGAAGGAAGATTGGATTGAACTTGGATCCATCAAATTGGATTAAATTCAATTATATTTGAGAGATTTAGGTTATTTTTATATTTATATTTTGTTTATTTAATATTTAATTTTTGTACATGAATTACACTTATGAAATTATTTTATAAAATAAAGAACAATATAAATAATTAATTAACTTAATTATTTTAAAATATCAAAAATTAAAATCCATAATACCTTAAAATAATTACTTTTGATTTATTAATATGATTCTCTTTTTGTTAATTAATTAAAAAATAATTTATCTATAATTATTAATTAATTTTAAACTCATGCGATGCACGGTGATTATTTTAATTTATAATAATTTTTTAAAGAATAGAATTGTAAAAAAATTATTTTGAAATACATGTTGAATAATGTATTAAAAACTTGATGCATATATAGAATATACAAATTAAAAAATAATTCAAAATCTAATAACAATTAAAAAAATGAAAGAAAAACTAAATATCACAAATCTTAAAATATTTAATAAATGAATTAAATATCTACAATTTTAATGAAAACAATCCTTACTATATTAATCATTAATAGATTATTAATTAATATTGCATATTTAAAACTGATTTATTTTTAAATTTTGAATTTAAATGACTCCAAAATAATCTTATAAAATTAATTAGTGTTGAAAAACTCTATTTTTTTAGGGTTTTTTAAAAAAAAAATTATTTATAATAGTGTCAAACATAAAAGGTAAATAAAGTAAAAATGTTAATAGAAATAAAACAAAAAATAATTTATTATTTAAGTTTTTTAAAATTCAATTCAATTCAAAATAATTAAATGCAATATTTAATATCATACACGTTCCAAGAGAATAGATAATTCATATGGACATTTTTTTCCAAATAAAATGATTGAACAAATAATTCTAAAAAAAGAATAAATGAAAATTGAAAAAAAGATATGGAAGCCTAATTCAATACTAAAATATATAAACTTAAATATCCAGTTTTAATGTTTTTGATAAAAGATTTAAAATTTTAAGATAATTATGATCAAAATATATGGATTTTTTTAATTTAAAAATAACATAATAAATGATAAAAAATTTAAACTCTGATATAAATTTTATTTGACTTAAATTAAGATAATATATCTTAAATCTATTTTTTTTAAAATTTCAAATATTTTGAATTTAAATAATTAATTGAATAGGATTATTATATAAAAATTAAAATCAATTTATTATTTTTTTGGAAGATAATCAATTAATTATTTAAGTATAAAAAAGTAAAGGTATCTTCCTAGGATATTTTATTTTTAGCCAAGAGTTTTGGCTTATATATATATATATATATATATATATATATATATATATAAAAGATATATTATTATAAAAAACTGAATCTTTTTATGAAATTAGAAGTGTAACATTGATCAATGATTAAGTGATTTTTTTGCACACTTTATACTCTAAATATGAAAAAAAATTCATCTTACTACACATATCACATATTCATATAAAATCTGTTTGCCTTTTTCTTCAAAAAAGTATATCCATATAAAAAATTTATACCAAAATTAATTATTTCTATAAATAATGTATGTAACAACAGTACATGTATATTGATAAAATATGAGTAAATAAATTTATAAATAACATGAGATTTTTCTTTAATTTTTAAAATATATAAAAATATATATGTTTATTTTTTAAAAATTGAAATAGATAATTGATTTAAAAAGATAATTAATTTATTTTGAAATTTTAATATATATAGATTCTTATCTATAAAAAAATTGAAAAAAATTATTTTTTTTATTTTAAAATATTACACGTATCAATTTTTTAGGCTATTTAAGATATTTTATTTGTAATCAAATATTTTGGTTTATATATATTAGATTAAAATAAAAATTATTTTATTTTATAAATATCTTTAAAAAAATTTCACAAAGCGCGTGTAGCATTCTAGATGGCATTGGCATAAAAAGTGACTAGATGCTTCGTAGCCATTTTCTGATTTGACCCAACACCTAAGATCGCAATTTGCTTGGTTTTGGATGATTTCGTACCATTTTTCTAGGATCATTATGTTTAAAGTTCAAGAATGTCATGATAAAAATCACTTTCTCCTCATGGGTCAATCTGAAAATTCACATATAAAATATAAGCTTAATAGCCAAATAAACCCTCAATTTTTAGTTCAAAATAGAATTTAACCCTCAACATTTTATCGCATGAAATTCAGTCCATAACCTTTTATTTCAACGAAAATAGACCAAATCTGTTAAATGACCTAACTACCGTTAGTTTTGCATACGTGACATGCCACGTGACAGCTAACTAAGCTATCCACATCAGCTGCCACGTATGCAAAACTAACGGCAGTTAGTGTCATTTAACAAATTTTGACTTAATTGCATAATTATAAAAGGTTGAGGGTTTATTTCCACTAAAATAAAAATTTATGGACTGAATTTCATGAGATAAAATGTTGAGGGCTGAATTTTATTTTGGGCTAAAGGTTGAAAACTTATTTTGGCTATTAAGCCTAAAATATATATTTATAGTGCAAATTATATTTATGTTGTATAAAAATATAAAATTTTTACATTAAAATTAGTATAAACATATCAAATTTTTTAATTTTTATTATATTCATATAAAATTTTTATCAACTTTTAATCTGCATTATTTTTATGTTTTTATTTGTATTATTTTTTTAATCTTCCCTTGTGCAAATGTGATAATACTTGAATAGGCCGAAACCAAAAGAGACAGAAATCATGGTCACATCAGCCTGGTTCATTAATTACGGTCAATTCAGCCTGGCCCTCCTTTATGGTCAATAGTGGCTAGCTAGTCCACCGTACCAGTAATGAATTTGGCTTTTTATGGGTGATTGGACCTTTGACATGGCACTGCAGCAGACCTCTCTTCTCGAGCCCACACCTTTCTCTAATCTTGATTTTTATTTGATCTAAATTAAACGTATAAAAAAACAAAAATTCACATCAAAATTTATATCAACTCATCAAATATAATATTCTTTTATTAAACTTTAACTCATCTCTCTTTTCATGTCAATTGCGTGTCATATCATGGCTAGGATTTGCCAGGAGTACTCTAACTCTAATAATTGTCCCTTCATTGGACTTATCTATGGTAATAATAATTCACAAAGATCTGCTAACAACTCTACTTCAAAATTTGAGATCATTCAACATCTTTGTTTTGTACATATTCCAAGTGAAATGAGGGAAACTTTCTGTACAGATTCCAATGCTTCATTGTTCTAAACCCCGTCTCCTACCACCTGCTTACCCTACTATTGTTCTTTTCAAACAGTTTAATCTTAACATGACTAATATGTAAATTATCGGCTACATATTGAAAGTAGAAAGAGTATAACCAGATATAAGTGAGCTTAAGGCTAAGGCAACAAATGCCAACAGGGACAATGCCATAGAGGCCCTTGCCATCTCCGGAAACTTGTCTTCTCCCCAGTTGGATTGCCAGTCATCAACTCGGACAGCGGCTGAAGATGATGCTGATATCAGAATATAAGCCAGTATCTGCCAAGGCAAACAAAATTCCGGCATTTCACTTCAAGTGTTTCATCATACTAACATATTGATCAATGTCTATATGAAGAATAAACGGGATTTAACCCCATGGATTATCTACTTCATTTCTCTGTTACTAAATAGTGTATTATGCCTGAATTTAAGTGGGCTCGTGGTGGTGGAGGAATTGAAGTTTCAGGCCAAGTCCTAAAGCCACGAAAGCACAAATAACTTAGGTGGCTAGAGAATTTTGGTTTCTTACCCACTACAAATTAAGGGTGTAAACAAGTTAAGTTATTTTTTAACTACTCGAACTCGACTCGTGTTGCTAAATACTATGCAACCCGAACAGTATCTATTTCAATCTGCTCATGTGAAAATGTAAAACAGGCTCTGTGGGAGGCAATGCTAATTGTCACTTTTACATGGCCTCGATAGATTTTATGTTGCTTGCGTATTAAGCATTTGGCATTGCAAAGTTAGCCCAAGTTCTCCACTTTGAAAAGAACCAACTTTTCTCCAGGTCAGAAGCCACAATACTATAGGAAAGAAGTTGAGAAAGTGAAGGCAGCATTATCACAGAGAAAAGGGTTTCACAAGGTTTTGAAAAAGTTCTCCAACAACAAAGGCAAAGACAAACTTAGTGCACAAAATTCCTAGGTTGATGGGTTTGAAAAGGGTTATATGTACATGGACTTGACTCCGTATAAACGGAGAAGCTATTTTCGTAACTTGACCTTTGACCTCCGAGTCACAAAAGAATAACTTTTATTATTGCACCAAAGTTCTTTCAAAGACAAGTGATTACTATGTACACCGGCCAATGGACTTATGCAGCCACCTTTATAGGCCATGGTCCCCTAAATTATTTCATCAAAGGCATCTCAGAAGTACGTGTGTGACTAAACTTTGGCCCAGGTTAGGTATAATAAGCAACATAAAAGAACCAAAAAAGTAAGGGCCTTTAGTGGAAAGAAGAGTTACCTGATCCAAAACGAAATCCAAGAAACACCGGAGGCGACTCCGGGGCTTCTGTTTTCCAGAGGTCAATTGGTAGGCTAGATCATATGCCTGAATCCCAGAGTACACAAATCCTATCACATTCACTGCCATACAAAATCTGCAATCCAGTAAACACCATTGCAGATCAAACAATACACAAGACCTTATAACAAGAAACATTGAACAACAGATTTGGCATGAACAATTGAAAACAATAAACATCACTAAGCCAATGGCTGAATGGATAGCAAGAATCAAATCTTCGTTAATGACCTTGAATGGAGAACAGTTGAATTGATTTTCATTTCAAATAAAAGCAATCCAACAAAGCAAGTAAAAAGTAACAAAGCAGCCTTGCAAACTAACAATAGAAGGCAAAAAACATCTTTCTGCAGAGTATTGACAGATTGTTTAGAGAAATGGAAAAAGCCACCAACCTGAACTCCTTGTAGCGGTAGAAGGAATCAAGAGCCCAACCTTGATCTCTATCAGCAGCTAGAATAGAGAAAGAAATCAAACAAAGAACAAACCCAGAAATCCTAAACCCCAACAAAGCCTTTCTCACCATCTTATCCCTCTTGGTTCTTCTTAATAGGGACAATTCAGGCCTCAAACTTTTACCACTGCCAGAACCAAGTTTGTGACTCTGCTCTTCAACGTCAACATTAGTGGCAGTTGGCTGATCTCTAGATGCGAACTCTGCCCTGGAAACTGCCACAGATGGTGGCCGGGACTTGGGGTCAGAAAATTGAGGTGTTGGTGGGTATGGAGAGACGCCGTGGCTGAGAGAAGAGTGATCGGATGAAAACGGAGATTCAAAAGGAGAATGGTAAGATGTTGGCGTTGACCTGTTGCTAAACGGAGATTGCGACACTGCATGGTTTTGCTTATTTTCTGCTGCTGCTTCTTCTTTCTGCAGTTCTTGTTGCTCTTTTCGTTGCTGTTTCTCTTCTTCTTGATGATTTTGTTGTTCCTGATGTTGTTGTAGTTGTTTCTGTTGTCCATCTTCTTGTTGCTGTTTCTCTTCCTGATGATGGTGTCGGTGTTCTTCTTCCTTTCGCTGTTGCTGCTGTTGTTTCTCGTCCTCCATTATTGAATATGGTGGATTGATTGAGTTTTCTGGTTATCACACTTAGAAAGTGGACTTGGCTTGCGTGTCTCACGGTCTGGCCAATTAACTATTAGAGGTTTGTTTGATTTGGGAAATCTAAGATTATTTTTTGAAATCATTTAAAAAAATCATTTTACTTAATGAATTTTTAAGAATATTATATTTTCGTGTTTGATTGTATCCGTGAGAATATAAGATTTTTGTATTTTGTTAAAAAAAGTAAGATTATTTAATTACTTATTTTACTATAAAACCTTTCGTATTATTAGTTAATGTAGAGTGAATAACACTTGATATAAATTATATTTAAATTATTTATTTATTTAAGATACGCACTTATTTATTTATTTATTCATTTGGTCCCTTTTTTTATAAGGTTTTTGTTATGTAAATTATTTTGATTTAACATACTATTACTATATTAAATTGATTTTAATTAATCAAAAATCATAGGATCCATCTTATTATTGGTCTATTTGATTTTAAATTCATTTTTCTCTTAAATGTCAATTCATCAAAATAAGAAAAAAACAATGGCACTTTAAATTTAAGTGAACACCACATTTATCGATACCAATTTAGTTAAGAAGTGTTATTTTGATACATGTAAACTTGCAAACTATATTTAGATTTAATAAAATTAATGATTATGTTGTAATTAAGAAAGAGTTTTTAATGGCTTAAAAAAAGAGTTTTTAATAAGTGTTTTATTTAGGGTTGTAATTTTTAACAAATCTAATGCTATAATTACATTTAAAATACTTATTTAAGTATTTAAGGTGTTTATTTATTTATTTTAATATATAAATAATTATTAAGACGTAATATTTTTTATAGTAAATGGTAAAATTAACCTAAATGAAAAGATATTTAAGAATAAAATTGAAACAAAAAAAAAGAATTTTCAAAGGAAAATAAAAATACCTCAAGAGGGAGAGTATTGTTTTTTTCTCTATTTTTTCTTTTTTGACATTGTTAGAAATTTAAAATTTTTGATGAAAAAAAAATCCAATCAAATGAGATTAAATAATTACAAAAACTAAAATTTTTTAAAATAATTTTAAATTTTACGAACCAAACGCACTCAAGAGGAGGGACCGGAACTGAACAAGACAGCGAGACGACAGGCGTTCTTACGTAGGCTAGCACTTAACTTGCAGATCTTAATAGTAATTTCATTTTTTTTTTTTTACATGAATGGCAATTTTTTATCCATTAAGCTAAAATAAAAACTACTACTAAGAAACTGTACGAATATTCATTAACTATACATCAGCTGCACATCAGTCTGGACATAAAATAGTATTTACAATGATTTTCATTTGAGTCAAATCACTTAGCAGGAATATGATAGCCTTCTCAATACAATGAAAAACATCTTTAGCTGTATTTCCTTGACCCCTACCTTTTGAAAGAACAAAGCAGCCAACTTCTGAGCTTCTTACAAGTAGAATGTAAATGGTCGGCTCGATTTAGTAGAATTAGCATAGTTAATAATCGAGTTTCATGTAGGATTTAGGTAATAATTTTCCTACCCATCACTAGTTTGGATAGTGATCTTAGGGTACCAGTTACTTTAACCCTATTATAAATAATAAATTTTAATTATTTTATATTTTTTTATTTATAAAATATTTATTATTAATATAATACATAATTAAATTAATTCATTAAGCATTTTAATTATGATTTTTAATATTAATTTATTTTTATGAGTAAATTTAAATTTATTAATTTAATTTTTTTTAATAATATGCATTAAAATTAATTTTAAATTTAAATTTAAAAGTTAAATTTTGACTTAATAAACGAATATTTAATGGACTCGAGTAATTAAACGGGTAATTTTCATATTATATGGGTAGGGTTCAAGCAGAATGAATCAAAATATTTTAATATTTAATCAGATTCGAATATTATGTAATATAATCGAATTTAGGTTTGAATACCTCAAAATTAGCAAATAGACACGTTGTCTACATCTCTACTTTCAAGCCCAATTAGAGGTAGAAGTCTGTTTAATTTGCTAGAAACACTTTTTCCTTTCTTTCTTATTTACCTATACTTCTTTTTGTACCGGAGTACTATTTATTTTCAAAGATAAATTGCATATATATTCATTTTGGTTTAACCCAACAAAAAATGTACAATAAAAGTATGAATAATTATTCTTTACACTGTCAATGAAATATTTTTTTACAAGTGGTGCTTGAATTATTACACATGTCCTATAAAAATATTAAAAAAATAAAAATAAATAAAATAAGACATGTGTGATGATTCTAACTTCGCTTGTGGAGTAAAAAAACTTTATCGGCAATGTATAGAATAATTATGCTAAAAGTATTATTTATTTTCAAAGATAAATTACATACATGTACCTTATGGTTTAATCAAACAAAAATGCTTTCTAATGTTTAAAATTTGGCGAAAAGATTGTATGAAATGTTATACATCATTTTTATTCAAATAATATCACGTTATCATATTATTAGCATAATTTGAATGAAAGGAACATATGTCATTATAGAGTGAACATCATTTCTCTAAAATATAACACTTAACTCCATATAGTTTGTTTATTTCATTCTCAATTTGTCAAAATTTGTTACTTTTTTCGCCATCTTCTTAAATTTTTTTTCTTTCTTCAATCACTTACTTTCTTCCTCTAAAATTAAAAAAATAATAATAAATCCAGAAAAAAAACTCATAAATTAACAATATTTTGATCTAAAAAACAATAAACCAACAATTAGAGAAATAAATCATATTTCCAACATAGTGATTTTTTTTTTGTTTTATTCTCAAGAAATTATAAGAGAAAAAGGAAAAAATATCTATGGAACGAAAAAGGTAGAAAAAAATATGTTATTGAGAAGAATGAAAAAAAATTTTTTTAAATGAATAAACGGGAAAAGTCATAGTTTTGAACAATTGAGAATCAAACGAATCACAAGTAATTAAATGTTAATTTTTAAACATTAAAAAACAGTTATTTTGGGTTAAACCACAAAGTATATTTATATAATTTACTCTATTTTCAATTTAGCACATCACACAAGGTTCTTTGTAAATTTAAAAGTGGTAACTTGAAAGTTGAAACTTCACGAGAATATAGAACTGAAGCTTGAATAATTTTTTTATTATAATAAAAAAGTATATATATAAAATTTTTATACTTTAAATATAAAATTATAATTACAATTACTAAAATTCGAATCTTATATCTATAAAAATAGTAAACACATAACTATTTAAATCAATACTTAAAGTTAGTAATTGTAAGAAATGTTCACACCGACTTCAGATTTTAAATGTTACGAAGTGAATTGAATAAGCAGAAGCCCAGCTACCAAGCTTTATTTTCATACAAACTTTGAAGAGTCGATATTAGTAATATAAATCATCAAAACCAGGGTATTCGGTAATTCTCTGGCTTTTGTAAGTTATTGTCGATTAGAATCTATCAAACATTGGAATTTGGAAAGCTACAAATTTCAGAAGACAGGGAAGATGTGCTTACTTAGGACCTTGTAAAGAACTCATGTGCTTCCTGATAGCGATCTAATACAACATTGTAGAGAGGATGAATGGGTTCCAGAAGATTGGAATATGGACCTAAAACGGCACGGGGCAAGGGTGGAGAATCCTCCTCTTCCGACCAGCTACGTTGACACACTGAAAGGCCGCTTAGACAGTAACATGTGTGATAATGGTCTCTAGACTTGCCAGGTTTGTCTCTCAGACCGCCACCAGGCTCCTGCATTCAAAAAAACAAGTTACAACCAAAGCCCTTTTAGGCAACAAATGTGAGGGCTAAGTTGTTTCGGTTTTGAGAAAGTGGAGATAATTTTTCAGCCAATTAGCAAACCCTAATCTCTCATTCTGTTTTTTTCAGCCACTTAGCAAACCCTAATCTACTCATTCTGTTTGAATGTTGAACCTGTGAGCATAAAAGAATGTATTGCTGCAGGGCCAAGCTGTTGAAAAGAGGTTCCACTTTCGCATGCCTATTGCTAGAAGTATGATCAAAATCGTCAACATTAATCCCACAGGAAGTATCATGTTGATCTGCCAGTCAAGAAAAAAAACTAAATTAAAATACAGCTCTCATGAATTTTAGGGAAAAAAGGACGAAAGGAAACCTGGACTGAATCATGGACCACTAAAGCAGCCTACCTCCCTGCTCAGAATGGCTGCCACCCTGAGATAAATCCTCGTTCAAACCTTCTTCTCCTGCTGCTTCTGATGATTCATTAGTTTGCGGACTTTCAGAACCGCTATCTTCTCCATCATCCAGCGGTATGGATATTTCTCCTTTAGTTGAATGTAAGCTTTTTAATAATGCAAATACACCTCCCTGGTCATTTTCCTTGGTTATATTTCATTTCAACTGGTTAGAAACACAAACAAGATTAGCAAAAATAGAAAATCACCTGCCAGAATGAGTAACAACCATCAACCAGTTTATTAGTTCTGCCCTGAAATCCACCCTCCACTCCTTGTCTGAAAACCACCCAATCCTATAGAACTCAGAACACAAGTTTATTAATATAATTACAAGAGAATGCTATCATAGTTTGTATGAAGAAAGATAATAAATTTATTGAAGAGCAATGACAGAGTCTTACGATTAAACTAGACAAATCCAGACGATCAACCTCATTGATTAGAATCATTGTAGCCAACCCACAAAAGGTGTACCTGGTGAATAAATTAACAAAATTTCAGGAGTCTTTCTCATACTGGATACTGGCAATTCCACAAGCAACGCATAGGTATATGGTACACGAGGAAATAACAAAGAATCAAATTTCAAGGACAATTATTAAATGTATAATTTGAGAAAACAGGTAAACCAAACATGCTATAAGATGAGAGAACAGCAGAACATACCCCCCATGAGCTTCAGAACCAGGTTCCCCAGCAATGCCACCTTCATAAGTCTGACAACTTCAAAGAGACGCAACAAACTATTTCAGTCACATGGATGACACAATAGGCATCAAGACATAGATCAAAGTAACTAGATCTAGCAATACTAGACACAAAACGAAAAAGACACACGAATATGACACTGACTAAAATTTGGTAAAAATATTATACGAATTTAGTAAAAACTAAAAATAATGTTGTGTTTGGTGTGTCAATACGAATTTTAACACAAACTTTTTGTATTTTACATGACACGGATACGATTTAACATGACATGACAGAGACAAATAGCCAGGTCTACAAGTAACCCATAATAGTATGCATTCAACACAAGTTTTCCATGATATTATTTTAACATACAGGGAGAAGATCAATCCACTGATGCCATTGAAGCAGAGCCACAACAGTGTATTTATAGGGATGCTAAGCACTTTCCTAGGTTATAACTGTGTGTATATATATATATATATATATTCATATATGCTATTAGGATAAAGGCTCTGATGATGATAATGATTCATACTTAAACAAAGTGTTTCACTCAATCCTGAAAGCACCCAAATTTACCAAAAACATAAAACAACATAAACTGAAATTCACAATAGAAGGCCCCCATGTTCCAGAATCTCTTGCATTATTACAATTTTGATCCCCTCACTCACTGATCCCTTCCTGACATTCAGATTAAGCAATGCTATTGGAGAACAGGGAACTCCTAAATGAGGCTTTTACAATTTTTATGCATGCCATGTAAATGAGCTTTTTAGGAGCAATAAAACAAAGAAAAAAATTCATAGAAACAATTAAACCTAAAACAAGTCGAAGATGAAAGAGGGAAAAACAAATTAGATGCTTTAAATGCCTAGCCCAAAGCAAAGTTAAAACTAGATACTACCTTAAAATGAAATTTCCAACATTCTGAATAAGATCATCATCCAAAATATTCAGAAGACTAGCAACCTGATCAACAAAAGATGGTTGACTTATTGCGAAGATAGAAAACAGTGGTGCTATAATTTAAAAACGAAAACTGACGAAATCTATATGCAACCCAAAGGAAACAATAGATCTACAATAATGGTGGGGCTTGCCAACCAAAACAGTGATAATATTAAATTTTCATCATGACTGCTCACTCACTGAGATGGCTGTATAACATGCTCGAACATCAATTTCTCCATCATCATGCATTCTGCCGAAAAAAAAAAACACATTAATGACGCTTAAAATTCCAATCTAAACACTTATTTGCAAGGGAAAAAATATGAACAAGTTAATTTTACTGATATAAATCACTCCCATGCCAAATTCTTGTATGTAGATTGATTCAACTACAACAGAACATTAACCTCCAAAGACAATGTGATTCTTTAGTGAAGCAACTTAAAAGACGACAAGTAACTTCTATTAGAAGGTGATTTCAAACTTTAAAAAGACCAAAATAATAATAATGTGTCACACCTGAATGCCCCACTAGGATCTTTCATTCGCCGCAAAAACTCGTACACATTTTCTCTGAAGGAAATTGCAAATTTCCATTAAATCACTTTCAACAAAAACTTCAAATTTTATTGTTTCATAAACTGACCACCTATTAATTGATGACAAAGCTTTGTCACCACCCAAAGTAACAAGCGAATTGACTGCAGCATATGTTGTTGCAAGATGAGGCATCTGAAAAAGATTTAATGTCATTTAGCTTTCTCATAATCACACAAAATGTGGTACAATTGCAAAGATGGTAAAAGAAGGAAACCTGAGCAACAGAAAAGAATGATTTATATAAAAAATAATAAATTAAAAATAGGCCACTCCAATTATTACTATTAGCATACATGAAGATAATAGGTTAGAGATTAACAATGATTACATCTACAATTAACTTGCCTGTCCAGGTCCACCACCATACCCACCATTAGGATCCTGTTGATTATACATTTACATAGAAGAAATATCAGATAACCATTCAAAAAAAAAAGCTAGGTACCAAAGAAAACAAACATTTAATCTATAGTTCAATTAACTAGTAAGCACCAAGCCCAAATAAGCTGATAAAAGCTGGCCAAGCACAAGTGCCAATCCATGTGCATAAGCACGCACTTTCAGCAAATAACCCATTTTATCCCCATACCAAGTATACACCTAACCCAGAAAAGTAATATGTAGTAAGGTACTGGAATAGAAATGAATCGAATATAACCATAAGCATGATAAAATGCAACCATCTACACTCTTGCAATGCTAGTTTCAATCTTTGAACTAATAACAACATCATAAGCAGATCTTGACTAAGTGGGGTCGGTTATGTGAATTACGTTGAACCATTGCAACTTGTTTTAGGACCATATCCTCAGTAAACTCAGTAACAACAATCATTCTTCAAACCAAATTTAAAAAAAAAAAAAAAATTGCTAAAGAGATTATTTCACATAAAAATGATGTCTAATTACCATTCGAATTCGATTCTAATCATATAAAAGAAAAGCATACACTCCACGGATTCAAATATACATAAATATAATTATAAAGTGCATAAAAATTTCTACCTGGCAACGACTAAGAAAATCAATAGTATGATCTTCCAATTCAGGATCTACAAACTCGTCCATTAAAGCTATCGAATGAAGAATCCAATAGCAAATCCAAGGCCGACTGCAAATTATAAAAAATCCTAATTTTAATCAATTAAAGTATTCATTAACAACTTTGCTAAAAAGGCTATTTACCTAGCATCTAATACACAGAAAGAAGGACCGAGCTGTTTTAATCCTTTCGTTAGGTACTCCACGTGATTTTCCCGTTGAAGCTTCAACCTATCGACAAACCGAAGGAATTCAAAACAATAGAAAATTTAATGAAAATTTTAGGGGTTTAAGGATTTACATGAAGGATTGGGAGCTGGGAGGCATGTCGTAGAAAATTTTGTATATGTCGAAGACTTGTTGCTCAACCAATATCTGATCGCGCTGAGTCACGGTTAGACTCTGGAATGATTCCATAGCTTCAAAATCTCCGCCGGTGACACAGTGGCCTGCGACACTGAGTTGGAACTCGCTTCGCTTTGCTTGCAGACAAAATGAGGGAAAAAAATAAAATAAAAAATAAAAAAGCGGGAGAGAATTATTTCTGTTTGGTCACGGAGATAAGGTGAATAATTATTTTTGATTTATTAAGCCTGAGTTATCCGGCAGCGGAATATTTTGTCCACCCTCCCCCAGATAGCTACCCCAATTTGTAATTTTAGCCAATTTTTTGGTCAATGATATGGATATGGTCAATTGTGTCGGTGCCACTTTGGATGATTATTTCTCTTATCCAGAGGAGGATAAATAAGGAGGGATTTTCGTGACCCAAAAAAAAAATAGAGGGATTTTTATTTTAAGAATCTTGCAACTTTATTTTTTTCTTTTTATTTTGCTGCAATATTTTTATTTTTTATTTTTTGGTGATCATTTAGGATATACTTACAATAAAATGAAATTAGGTAAAAAATCAAATATTAAATTTTAGAATATTCATAATTATCTTACACAATTTAAATTTTAAACCTTTTTTATTTTAATTGTTAAGTTATACAACGAAAAATAATATAGAAATATTTTTTTATAAAATAATCATTAAGTTGCATTTGTTATAACATTTTAAAATTTAAAATTTTAATTATGGATTTATATTTTGATGCATTGTTGATTGATTATAAAATGTCATCTTCTTAATTCATCAATTTTGAAATAAAAAATCCTTAAATATAAATATTATTAAACTAATTAATTAATGAGATATTATGATATAATTCAGTGACAGTATATAAAATTTATATTCTTTAATTATAGTTTATGAGTATATACCTAATTGTTATTCTTCGTTAAGATATATTAGATTTAATATTCTATTCTCTTTATTCTCCCATTGTATGTACCTCCTATGACTAGAAAAGATAAGTATGTACTTAAATGAGCTAATTTTATTAGGATCTATTTGCTTTAGTTGAAAGTTTTATAAAAAGTATTGCTCAAGTAGAATTTTTTTTAAAATGTTGTAAAGAGAAATAAAAATATCATTTATCAAATTTAATACAACAAGTGCTTGTGGAATGTTGAAAAATTTTTAATAGAATTTTATAAAATTAAATCACAAGTTTATAAGTGAAATAAATAAATAAATAAATAAATAATACTTTTACTAATTAAAATAAAATATAAAAATAGCATAAAATAAATAAATTAATGTGAAATAATATAATTTTTTTTTCACAAATTTGTCAATTATTGAAAAAGAGTGGACATGATATTAAAATTAAAATTTTTAAAAATTTAAATTTATAATTTCATTTAAAAATTTAAATTTACTTTATATATAAATTAAAATTTTTAAATTTTTGAAAGAAAAAAATTTATTAACATTTGCTTTTCTAATAGACTGCGTTTTCATGAATTGAGTGATAACATGTACTTGACATGACATTATTATTATTAATGTGAAATAATATAATTTTTTTCACAATTTTATCAATTATTGAAAAAGAGTATACATGATGCTAAAATTAATATTTTTAAAAAATTTAATTTATAATATCGTTTAAAAATTTAAATTTACTTTATATATAAATTAAAATTTTTAAAATTTTGAAAGGAAAAAATTTATTAACATTTGCTTTTCTAATAGACTGTGTTCTTCATCAATTGAGTTACAACATGTACTTGACATGATATTATTATTATTATTATTATTTTTTTCTTTTAATACTGGATGCATTGTATGCAGTCAAAGTCACCCTGGCAATCAAGCATAAGCCAACTTTAGGAAGAACAAATTAAAATTCGCCACGTGCCAAAATCAGTGGCTCCAAAAATATTATCTCAGATCTAGCAAGTGAAAGTCATGACCCAATCACATTCTTCCATTGAACGAGAGGAGGTGAAAATGAACTTCAAACTAATGGCCGAAGCAAAAGCCAATTTTTTTTTTTGGTTATGGAAGGCCAAGTTGAAATTTGCCTTGGTATGGTTACTTGACTACAGTCTACAGGGAACTGGCCAGATTTTTTGGCTATAAAGTGGCTGGGTGTTCAGCTTCAGAAACATAAAAAAACCCAGAATTCAGATCTCTTCCATTATCATTTCCACTCCTCAAAGAAAATTTCTGTGTCAGTTTGTAGTGCTTTCGAGATATGGCTATGAAGAAAGTTGCTAGCTCTGCTATCAAAGCCTTGGCCAATTCTGGCTCATCTGCTGTTCTTACCAGACAACTCCATGTAAACTAATTCATGGCTTTGTTCTTGTTTTTTAAGTATTTTTTTGTTAAGATAATCGTAGGGTTAGATTAACAATTTTCTGTTTTAAGTCATCATCATGTAATTTACTTTGAATATTTGATGGTTGGGACTTGGGATTAGCCTTTGCCATTGTCCATGGCCATGGGTGATCCCTACCAATGGAGGCCTGGCTTGCTGGCTTTTTCATTGCTTGCATTATCCAAGGCGTTACTATTGATGATTTGGTGTGGGGAAAGTGTAGCTCCTACGTGACACTGCAGCCAGCTGCTGTTTAATACAATGAGTTCTTTTTTTTCTAAGAGGAAAAATCAGAATTCATTAGAACTTTGTCTTTTAATAATTCAGCCTGAAAAGTCAGGCTAAAATGCTTAATTAGTAGTAGCATTATAATTTACTTGCGTATGTCATGACTAGCCAATCTTGAGCTATGTTGTGGGACTCTTTTTCGTGGTTTGTTCATAGGGATAGTAGGGAAAGTGGAACGGAACCTTGAACCTAATCACTCTTAAGGAGGGTAACAATCACTAGGTTAGGTCTTGATTGTTTGGTTTATTATGGGAGGTAAAAGGGAAGAAGAATCAAATACTGAACCTAATCTCTCGTAAAAAGAGTAACAATTGTTAGACCAAGCCTTTGTTGTTTTCCTTGAAGTACTGAATTCGATGCATAGCTCATTGATGTAAGGTCCAAGTCCAACCCTCCAAATATATGAAAAAACTTTAAAAATTGACTAATGGTTTCAGACAATACTATATTAGATACTCACCTCCGAAAAACATAGATTTGGAGTGAAGCACATGAATGTTGATATTAAATTTTATGATAATGAATGTGGCCTGCATATCAGCTTTTCACTCTAATGGTTTTAAGTGCTCATGCCTACTGGTGACAGGCTTCTCCAGGGAGCAAAAAGATTGTTGGGGTGTTTTACAAGGCCAATGAGTATTTTACAAAGAACCCCAACTTTGTTGGTTGTGTTGAGGGAGCCTTGGGCTTGCGTGAGTGGCTGGAATCACAGGGTCACCATATATTGTCACTGATGACAAAGAAGGACCCGACTGTGGTAAGTATAGAGATGCCTACTACTTTTTCACAATACGCATTCACAATCGTGACAAATCTATACACAAATACCACCATGATCTTGCATAGGGAAAATAAATTTGGCTGGTAAAGGGAGTGTTACCTGCCTAAATTGTGGTAAGTGTTCATGTTGGTGAAAAGAGTTTGATGGCAAATTAATAGAGATTGCCAGAATGTAGTAATGGAGCTTGAAGCCTCAAAAAGAGTTTATGTGGGAAATAGAGTGGTCCTTTTAGATACATATTTCCTTGGAATAACTCTTTGGGTATTTGATTTGATCATTAAAAATAGTTAATTTTTGAAAATTTTCATATAGGTGTTTGATTGTAATCTCTTGTTCCCTTATTGCAGAACTCGAAAAGCATATCCCTGATCTCCATGTTCTCATATCTACCCCCTTCCACCCAGCCTATGTTACGGAAGAGAGATCAAGAAAGCCAAAAACTTGCAGCTGCTTCTCACAGCAGGGATTGGCTCTGATCATGTCGATCTGAAGGCAGCTGCAAAAGCTGGTTTGACTGTTGCGGAGGTTACAGGAAGCAATGTTGTGTCGGTTGCTGAAGATGAGCTAATGAGAATTCTTATTCTTGTCCGGAATTTCTTGCCTGGCCACCACCAAGTTATTACTGAGATTGGAATGTGCTGGTATTGCTTACAGAGCTTATGATCTTGAAGGGAAGACCGTGGGAACTATTGGTGCAGGGCGTATTGGCAAGCTTTTACTCCAACGGCTGAAACCATTCAACTGTAATCTCCTATATCATGATCGACTCAGGATGGACCCAGAATTGGAAAAGCAGACTGGAGCAAAATTTGAGGAGGATCTTGATGCAATGCTTCCAAAATGTGACATAATTGTCATAAACATGCCTCTTACCGAGAAGACAAGGTCTGGTTTCATTTTATGCTCTTAAATCTTCTATTCCATCTGTAAATATTGGTTACTGTTTTTTTAAGTTTCTCAAATTTTGTATTAAACTTATCAAGCTGTAATATTATGATAGAGGGATGTTCAACAAAGATAGGATTGCAAAATTGAAGAAGGGAGTCTTGATTGTTAACAATGCTCGAGGAGCAATTATGGATACACAGGCAGTTGCAGATGCCTGCTCAAGTGGACACATTGCAGGTATGTTGTTTTTTTGAAAATCGACATGTGAAATCTAAATTTTCGCTGTAAAATGTCTTCTAGCTACTAGCATTTCTTGGATTTCTTTCTCCTTTTCAAATTAGAATGCATTCCTCAGTCAGGAATGCTACATATGGTTTCCATAAACAACTTAAGAAGTAGCTTAATGAAACATGTGTTTCCTTGGACAGAAACAAGTACTAATTGCTATCAACAGTTTCAAATTGCAAACTTTTCTCATACTGGGTATTTTGCCTCAAAGATCTTGTTAATTCCATTACTTTAAGAACCAGCAACAGGTTTCTGCATACAAAGGAAAAATTAAGGAATTTCAGGGGTGGTCTTTCGCATCCCCAACTATCGTGACAGTGCACGACGTGATATAACATTGATCGTTCTCTAACAGATAATTTTCCCTTTTCCCACTTGACTTTCAGGTTACAGTGGTGATGTTTGGCAGCCACAACCAGCTCCAAAGGACCATCCATGGCGTTTATGCCAAATCAAGCTATGACTCCTCATATTTCTGGTACCACCATTGATGCACAGGTATGTTTTAATTTATTTTTTGTTCTCATTTATGTTCTATCTTGCCAACGATTAAGATAAGATGGAACTTGTGCAGTTGCGATATGCTGCTGGAGTCAAGGATATGCTTGAGAGGTATTTCAAGGGCGAAGAATTTCCTGCACAGAATTACATTGTCAAGGCAGGTGAACTAGCTCCTCAGTACCGATGATTTCATGCTTCTTGTACGAGTCCGAATGTGTTTTATGTCAGTAACTGAGATCCTTTTGAAAAATAATGTACTGTTTGGCTATCCGAGGTTTCCTAAGTAAGTCCTATGCAAATAATGCACCGCCTACGGTGCTCTATGCTCTCTGTTTCCGAAACAGAAACAGAGTTGTAATGAATTCAATGTTCTAATGCGAAGTCTATCTTTTATCATTATGTCTGGTGGCATATCAGTTATTCGGAATTTCGAAAGAGAATCAAGAAAACAATAGCATTTGCTTTCTTTTTCGACTTTGGCTTGCTAGTTTGCTCACTAGACGTGTCTGTGTATGGATCTTCTGGAAATGTTTGATTTGTCTACCAAGTCTGACTTTATAACTAGAAAAGCTGCTGTTGATAAACTAACAGTATTCAAGTGAATTCCTTTAGCACGCCAGAGAAACAATTATAAACAGAAAATGAGTGTTAAATGACTGTGAAGTACAGAATTAGTATACCAAATGAGCTTTGTAATATATAACCAAAAAAAATATAAAGGAAATTAATTCTTGTTGCTATTTTAATTTGATATTATGAGTTCAAACCAAATACTTGTCATGATCAATGCCACGATAGCACAATCAATGCCATGTCAGCATGATCAAAGCCATGTCAGCGTAATCAACCACCATGTATACAAATTAATTGAGTCTAACTGACTATTCTAAACGACAAAACTGAGATGATTATATAAAAAATAAATAAAAGGATTCAATTCATTTGTTGATTTGGATGAGAGATTTCATTTCAAGAAGATAATCAAAAGTCTAAAATCTAATTTCCTTGTTTGTCAAATAAATAAGAAGAATTTCAAAATTTTTAAGGAATTTTATAACAAAATTTGAGATGCTTAAATGCCCTCTTAAAAATCCATTTAAAAATGTGATTTTTCAAAAATTTCTCTCAGTTTCTTCCTTTTTTTAGAGATGGCTCACTTAATAAAATTAAAAACAAAAACATATTATTTTGTTTAAATATAATATAGATTGGCTTTTTTATATTATCAATAATATCTATATATTTTTATGAATTCAATGATACCCATATTGTATATTTTATTTCATATTCTTCTTTTTATAATATATCAATCATTATGCTTCTTTTATAATTATTTTTTTTATCAAATTCTAGTATTCAAAAATTCTTTATTAAAAAAATTTATCCAAACAAAACAATTATAAATGCTAACATTTTAAAATGATTAATTTTGAAATATCTTAATTTTAAAATACTTCAAAATTTCAAATAACGCACTATTAAATTATACTACAAAGACTAAATTTCAATTTTTGAGAGGACTATAATGTATTTGACCTACATTTTAACTATTGAATCCACATTTATAAACCAAATAATTAAGGTAAAAGAAAATAAAATATCTGTATGCAAAATTATAAAAAAAAAAGATAAGGCAAAGAGAATGTTTTTTTTTTTTTTTGAAAAAGTCTTAATTCTTATTTACTTATATTAAAACAGTTTTGACTGCTTATTCTATAATTTTGAAAGATGCCAGGTGGTGTGAGACAAACTAACAATATACGAACTCTTATATCTAATTTCTAAGGATTTAAAACATTTTATTTAAATGAAAACTTAGCACAAGTGAAATTTAATTTTATATTTAATATGATATGAGAATTTCTTGATTTATAATAAAAAAACATGTGTGTTGATACTTGTTAACAGGTTGAGCAACAAACAGATGGGGGATGATATTATTATTGGTAGCTAGCTTTCCCCTTCATCCATTTTTAAACAATTTTAATGTTCTTAATAAAATCATTCACACATATATATGTATTTAATAATAGTGAAACTAATACATGTGTGCCATGTGCTAGAGTTATTAGACTATAACGGTTGAGAAATTGTCATAAAAGTTTCTTAATTATTGCAACATGAAAAATTTTATCGTGTCCCTTTGGGTTTGTCTCCGTCCCACATCGAGTGTGTGGTGTTGTGGTGTGTGCGTTTATAAGGAATTCCATGCAAACCCAAACTAACCGGTTTTAGAGTTAGTGATGTGTTCCTTCCTTGAACAAAAAAAAAAGAAAAATTTTATCATGATGAATGTGTCAATATCGATAACGAAATTTTAAAAAACTTCCTTAAGAAAACTGATAAATAACTACCAATATTTATTGATAATTCAATCTAAAGATTTATCAAATAAAACAATATTAACCAATGTTTGTTGAGTCAAATGGAAAGAGCTTGATATCTTTTAAGCAAGAACTCAAGTTCGAGTCTTATGAATGAAAAAAACAGTATTGGAAGAACTCCTCCCAAATGAGATTTAACCTTACTCGATTCAAATTAATCGAAACTCAAAATGATTTTCGGATACCGAAAATGTTTACACAAAAAAAAAAAGAGTATTACTTGAAGAACAAATAATAAATAAAAAAATAAAATGTCAGAGGAACCCTAACTTAAAGAAAATAAAATGAGGGTATTTTATTCGTGTTCCCGCCTCGGTTACACAAAATCCCATATATTAGGACACTCGTGGAGGCTCTCTGGTTCTGCCACTGTTCCACATTTCCACTTTCCTAAAATTTCTCCCCCTTTTTCTTTCAAAATCTTTCTCGAGAAAATGGGAGCTTACTGCAATGAAAATCTCTCTTTATCTCCGGCTTGTACCTTGTCTCCTTCGCAAGATCTCAGGCTTTCCAAGCACCTCCATGACAACGTCCACGGCAACATTTATCTCGATCCTGTATTTCATTTCTCTATTTTTTAATTTTTATGCTTTTTTTCTTTTCTTTTTTTTTTGTTTTGCTGTAGTGACTTATATATGTTTAAGAAATTCACGAGAAATGTTTAGTTTAATACTGTTTAATTGGAGTTGTGATTTTCTTCACTGTTTCGGTATGCTAAATCAAAATCTTAAGAAATTTGAACGTTTCTTGTTTTCTTATTAATATGATGATTGTTATTGTGTTTGAATTTTTGCTGACTTCGATGACTGGGGACTGAGTGAAGAGAGCTAGTTGCCTTTTTTTTTTTTTTTTTAAGTTTGATATATAATTAATTATTTATGTTTCTCTTTGGTCGCAGCTCTCTTTGAAGTTTATTGACACGGAACAATTTCAAAGGTGAGTTGAATTTTACTTCTTTGTTATCTTATCTTCATTTCATTTCAAATATCATTCTTTTAATTTTCATTTTTTATGGTTCAGGCTTCGCGAGCTGAAACAACTTGGTAAACTTCATGTTCTTTTTTTTTTCTGTGAGAATGGATGTTTTTGAATTGCAATAAAATAAATATGCTTATATGCCAGTGTCACAAGAAGTTAAAATAGGATATATTTGAAATAGCAACGAATTTGTGTTCTTGCGTGGAAAAGTAGAATTTATGATGTTGGAATGAAATATGCATGTGCAACTTCCATATTATTTATCTATGTTGTTGTTTGGAATGATGAATACGTTACATTCTTTGTAAAAGACTAAGTCCAGAAATGCTGTTTCTGTAAAGAAGCAACGGTTTGCTATAAAATTAATTTGAGAGTTGGATTTCAGGTTCAGTGGACGAGCAGTCGGACTCTATCCTATAGCAAAAGTATTTATATGTTGCACTCTATTCTTCTTAGCATTAGGTGTAGCATGTTAGCTCTACAATAAAATGATGATATTGACTGTTTGTAAGGTAAAAGATTATGCTTTAATCATGTTGTTCTTTTGTCAGTCGCATTGTTTTCCATTAGTAAAATTGACTTCTGTCTGTTGGATCTTGGTTTGTTCACTTGTATTAGACTCAACATTAACTCCATTTCATTGCTATGGTGTTGATTTTACTCAAATTGTTCCATGGTTTCAAAATTTTAGTTTGCCATAATTTACCGAGCTCACATGGCAGGCTGTAACTTGTTGATGGGACTAACTTTTAACGTGTTTCAGGATTGGCGCACATGGTTTACCCAGGGGCTGTTCATTCCAGGTTTGAGCATTCTCTTGGGGTGTATTGGCTTGCTGGAGAAGCTATCCAAAAGCTCAAAGCCTATCAGGTATAGAACTGTTTTTCACTTGTCTTGATCCTACTGCACTCAATGTATGTATTCTAAGATACCATTTGTGTTAGGGTTTGGAGCTTGGTATTGATCAATTCGATGTTCAAACAGTGAAAATTGCAGGTAACTACTTATATTCCTAAAGGTCTCTTCATTTCAATTCATATGGTTCCTTACATGTTTTGTTCCTCCAAAATGCAGGACTGCTACATGATGTAGGCCATGGACCTTTTAGCCACTTGTTTGAACGCGAGTTTCTCCCCAAAGTTCTTAATGGCTTCAATTGGTATATTTAAATAATTTTATATGATTCATATACTCCTCGCTTCTGCTGTTTTCTGTCCTAATCTTAAAAATTGATCTACCAGCGACCTAAAATGTATCACTCCTATGTCTTTTACTAATTACTTTTTCAAAGTTAACCAGTATCACTTTTCTTCTTCTCTTGGTTGATGTTAGGGATTGAAATTAATGTGTTTGCTTTTGTAATCTGTAAACATATGGTTTTCACCATTTTATGTCATATCTCTGCTTTTAGGGCTCATGAGCAAATGTCAGCGAAGCTGATTGACCATATTGTTGATGCGCACCATATTGATGTTGAATCTGAGATGATTAAAAGAGTCAAGGTACTGATCTAGTTAGGAAACTTTTTCTTACACAATCTTCTTTGCTTCTTTTTGTGATTCTGTATAATTCTTTTTCTTTCCTATGGTATGTCTAGCATTCTCACAACTAGTGTTATGTGCAGCTATTTGCGTTGATGTTGCAAATATTCCCAAATAATCTTAGAATGTATGAGGAAATTAGATGCTAATAAATCATATAGTTTTTGAATTCTCAACTATGCTTAAAATTTGCAGTTGAAAAATTAAACTGTGTCATGGTTAGAAGGTTATATTCTTTCCAGTGAGCCGAATTGGAAGCTTTCCTTATGCCTATCAGTTTGTTTTCTTCCACCTCTATATGCCTTAGAATTTAAGCTTGCAATTTTACCTATGTTTTTGACTTTACTTTGATCCTTATGCATGATAAGAATTCTTTTGAATAGAGGCCTACTTAAAAAAAACAAGGTGCAAACTAATCTGTGTATGGAAATGGAACAATTTTTATTTCCTGTTTCCAGAATTAATGTTCATTTATATACATTAATTTATTTGCCAGGAAATGATACTAGCTAGCTCAGAGTATGCGCTGCCAAAAGTAAGTGTTTAATTCTAAGATTGATTTTATAGGCATATGCTGATCATTGGGAATTTTTTTTTTTTGCTCTAGTAATAGGAAAAGTATGGATGTTGCTTCTTTCTTTTTGTAATTATTAATACATTTACTATTTTCTAACTATTCTGAAGAGTGCAAGGGAGAAGCAATTTTTATACGATATTGTTGCAAATGGTCGGAATGGAATTGATGTGGATAAGTAAGTGAAATTCAATTATTTGTCCATCATATCTTCCTTCCAATTCAAGCCCCAATTTAGATACAAGAATTTAACAATTGGAAATTCTTTTTGTGTAGGTTTGATTACATTGTCCGCGACAGCCGAGCTTGTGGCCTAGGATGCAGTTTTGATTTCAACAGGTTTTTGCTAAATCTTTTAGGCATTTAGCTAATAGTTTCTATCAATAGATGAATTAAAAATAACAATTAAAAATTAGAGGATTTCTTTTTCCAGACTTATATATGCTACAACACCTGCAGGTTGATGGAGACAATGCGAGTTTTGGGTGATGAGATCTGCTATCGTGCTAAGGACTGTTAGTATCATCTGTTTTATTCACTTGCAAAGTGCATGTTTGATTTTTTTTTCTTCAATTTTAAATCTGCTGCTCTATATTGGGTAATGGGTGCTTCTGCTAGATCTTAGCATCCACAAGTTATTTGCTAGCCGTGCTGATCTATATCGAACCGTCTACACCCACTCTAAAGTGAAGGTATTCACAGAATTAAGTCTATAGATTCTACATCATCTTCTTCAAACAGATCTGTTTTACAATGTTGATCTTTTCTGTCATTTCATTAGTTATGTGGTCTCACTTTGTATCTTATGAAGCAAAGGTCTTGTTTCATTTTTATTGCAGGCAGTTGAGCTTATGGTTGTAGATGCAATGTTGAAAGCAAATAGTTATCTAGAACTTTCCTCTTCCATTCAAGATCCTTCTGAGTACTGGAAGGTTGGAGAACATGCTTAGCATTCCTTTGAGTTACTAATAATTTAGAGTCCAAGTGTTTAACATTCTCTGCTTTCTTTTATTCTTTAAATCCAGCTAGATGACACAATAATCAAAACTATTGAGACAGCGCCAGATGAAGAACTCCGAGAATCTAGAGATTTGATCCTGCGCATTCGCAGGAGAAATTTGTATCAGGTGGAAAAGCTTTGCTTACTATTCACCTCGTTTTGTGTTTTAACAATGATCACACGTGTTATTCTGTTTATTATCTTTCTCTGGCTTTTCATTATGTGAAAAATGAAGCTTATGATATAATGATTTATTTTCTGTGGCAGTTCTGTAATGAGTATTCAGTTCCAAAAGATCAACTAGAACATTTCAAAAACATCACTCCACAAGACATCGCTTGTTCCCAGGTCCGTTCATGATATTTTCCATTGGCATGTGCATGATCTCATGCATTTGATTGTTAGCTAATGGGTTGATTAGAGTCTCCTATATTGATAGAAGGCATTTTATTTTAACAGAAAAATGGTGGAGTACTGCTAAAAGAAGAAGATATTGCTGTTAGTAATGTTAGAATTGATTTGACTCGTGGAAGGAAAAATCCTCTGGAAAGGTATCACAGGGCCTTTATGCTCAATTTGAACAGCAAAATATTTTCCTTGTTTTTCTCAGTTTCATCTTTGACTAGTCTTCGATACATTCTTTTCTTGCTTATTTTGTTTCATTTCTACTCTTGCAGCATTAACTTTTTCAAGGTACTGAAACTCACTTACCCTGACTCTGTTTTTTAGTTTTACCTTTTTTGTTCACTGCTGGCTTAAACTGTAAAGTACTTCTCACCTCATCCTTTTACTCACTCTACACTCACACCTAGATTCAAAGTGTTGACTGTACTTTCTTAACTGAAGACAAAATTGGCTGGATGATTATTGACATTTTAAAGTTCTATTTGCTTTATGTCAATGTTATGTGGTATTGGTACGTTAACTTCCAGGTGCTAATTGCAGTATTTCATAATATCATGATGGTTGGGGAGTGGTAAATACCTAGGATATATTATGGTCATGCATAATAAAAATGTTCTGCCTATTCAATGGCTTTGCAACCATGAAAGCTGGACCTATATTGGCTGCTTAACAGAGGAAATTCCTAATTTTATGCACTCTGGATCCTGATACTGTTTAGGCATTTTGATTTTTGAGTCATTCCTTTGGATGTGCAAGTTTCTGATGGGATTAATTAATTTATGGCCAGGATTATGAGAGTGAGGAGAAGTTCCCCATACCAGATGAGCGCATCAGTCACTTGCTGCCTACATCTTACCAGGATATGATAGTGAGGGTGTACTCCAAAAAACCTGAATTGGTCTGTGAACCCACGTAAAATTATTGTTTTCTTCTTATTTCTCTTTTCCATTATTCTGTTCACAATAACTTTCTGTCTTTTACGTACTAATGAGCAGGTAGCAGCTGTCTCAGAGGCATTTGAAAATTTTCAACTAAAAACCTATGGAGTTAAAGCTCAAGTGCATGCTACACCAGAGAAGAAGAAACAGCGGCGCTTCTGAGGTTATATTGTAATGTGTTGATTGTATCTCCTTGTTAATCCCTTTTCGTCTAAAAATATATAGAGAGCATATATATTTTTTCCGAACAAAAAGTAAATACGATTCAAAAGTTATACACTAGATGATTGTTAAGTAAATGATATGGGTCATTCTAGCTTACCTTCAGCTTGGAAGAAAGAATCATACTGACATTAAATGAACCATTTTGTACAGTTAGTCATTTTATTATGGGGATTTTGTATGAGCTCTCATTTTGCGTTAGCATTTGAACTGAATTTGTAATTGCTACCCTGAAAAGTGTGTCTTAGTTATCATACTTACTGCTGTCTTAATATGATGGGTTAATTGATGTTTACAAGGTTTAAGGAGTATTGTGTATTTGACTCTGCCTTTGTGGCTTTATATTTTCTGTTGAGCAATTGAGCTCGACGAATATAAGCACGACGTCCAGTTTGTTAATAATGTTCAAGATGGCTCAAAAATGCCAATATCTGATAAATTTTTATTGAATGGCTTATGAAAATGAAATGCTCTTGTTGACTCAAGCAAGACAGGAAGTATCATCAGCTTGTTAAGGAGAATCAATGAAAATAGTGGGTTTGCTGTGATGGTGCGCTCACGACCAGTTGGTTACTTTCTTTTGCCAGGCACGAGCGTACACAGTATACCATGTTTTGAGTAAAAGCATCATCGATTGTCTACAGAATGGTGAATCTCATCTAAACCTGCTTTCATTTCTGCATGACGTTGATGATTGCCTTGAGAATAATTCTCGTAATTCTTCGTATCAACGCACTAATCAAGTTTTAACGTGCTCATGTGTATTGCTTCTGTAGATGGGAGCACTCTATTTTACATACACATATTCACAAGTTGATATGAGAGCGGCCATTAAAGGAGCTTGACGAGTTTACGGTAAGGCTCTTCCACTGGTACTACCATCACTGTTATATGTTCAAGGGTTCTTGTTTTGGACAAATTATTTATTATAGCATAAAACGAGCCCTGGACAAACTATTGGGAAAAGGATAAGGCCCTTGAGCCTCCTTGACAGTCAAAATCACGGGCTTTACTGGCTGGTCTCTCTGATTATTTCCAGTTACCTTGAGGAAATCGGTGAAACAATCTGGGGCCTTTGGTCTAGTCCCGACCCGTGACTACCCTCTCCTGTATAAAACAACCGCTTCTATGCTTGCTTGCTTACTTTGCATCAAAGTCAATAAAGGCAGAACTTCACGTGCTTGATGATGTTTGAGCAGCGCAATGAATATGTTTGCAATGAATAGTGGGTTTAGGGGTCACTTACCTTCCTTTCTTCTGGTTTTATCTCGATCTGCCGCCCTTCCTGCTCTATCGTCAAGGGTGCGGACCGACAATTAGATGTTAGGGGGCTTAAGTTTGAAATTGAATTACTAATCTTGAATCCAAGATTAAACTTGATAATTTATGTATAAAATCCGAGTTCGTGTCTTGAAAAACTATGTTTTTGTTTAAAAGTTTTTGTTTAAAAAACAAAAATTTTATGTTCAAATTCATATCCACTTGTTAAACATAAAATATATTTTTTAATTCTTTTTTTGGTGTAAACACTCTTTCGTATCTGAAAATCATTTTGGGTCCGAATTAATTCAAAGTTAAGTCGGATTTCATTTTGGGGGAGTTCTTCCAATGTTTTTTTTTTTTTCAACAAGTGTTGTCTTAAATATATACGTCCCAAGCAATGGCATCTAATTATCTAATTTTTTCCTTAAACGAAGAAAGAACAAAAACCAGTCAATGAAAGCTGGTGCGACTAATTAAAGTTTAATTTTTTTAGTGTCAAGGATTTAGGTTTAAATTTTTACGGTTATTTATCAATAAACGATTTGTAAATTTTAAGAAATTTGTAAATGAAAGTTTAATGAATTTGTAAATTTCAATAATGAATTAATTGTATATCTTGATCTTAAAAATGAGATAATTTTTTCAATTTCTAAATTAAAAACAAAAAAAACAAAAACAAAATCCCTTTGAAGAGGCATAAATTAGTTCATAAATTGCTGCCTCCCCTTTATTTTCCCAGTCAAAGTTCTGATTTCCAAACCAACTGCTTGAAAGCCAGCGTTAAAAAACAATAGTTTTTAGGATCTATTCTTGGGTCGCACGGAGAGCACTCATTAAGACCTCGTTATTTTCTTTACTTCTTTGGTTCCTACATTTTTTTTTTCTTAAACAGAATTGTATTGTAGTGCAATCATGAGTAACTGAGCTTATTATTTTAGTAAAAGATTGGTAACACGTGGCTTACTCGAATTCCATAACTCAAAAGAGTTATTGTTCAATCTTTTCTTTTATCCAATAAATAGCCGACAGACGACAGCTCTAGCTTAATTAATAACTAGTGTCTAGTATCATACCCTCGCTCTGTTTTGGGATAAATATTTAATATATATGAAAATGAATCCATAATACATGAATAACTATAAATTTATATAACATGCAATATATTTAAATGTAAGAAAATATATTGATTATTGAGTTCAATATTTATATATATTGAAAATAAAACACGAAATTTTGGAAATAGTTGAAAATACCGAAATGATGTTTCCAAAAATTTGAAAACATTTTTGGCATTATTACCGCATGGATATTGTTCACCTGTTCGACTACAATGCTCATTTTATATGTAAAAATGGTAAAATTTTTACACTTATCCTTTTAAGTTTTAAAGCATTATCCGCTCTTTTCAATAAGCTTTCACTAACAAAACATCCTATCCAAACGTATTTTCAAATTTAATAAATTAAAAATAAAATGAAAATAAAACAAAACAAAACTTTCAAAAACATAAAACATAAAACACACAATAATACTAAACAACCCCTAAATTTTAAATTCCTAGCTTAAACATATCCACAGCTTTCTTTCCTTGCCACGGCCTCAATCACTATCTCTGTTTGTTTGTTTTCTTTATGAGAGACTAGCATGTTGCCCCTGCTTCACAGGGGGCCTCTTTTTGTTTTTAATAAATAATATTTAAAATACTGATTTTTAAAAACAAAATGTTTATCAATTAATTAATCACTTATTTCAATTCTTAACTTTTTTCAAAAAATAATTTAAAATTTTAACATAGTTAAAAATTTAAAAAGGCCAAAATGAAAAAATTGGTTAGAAAATTTTAAATTGTTATTGAATTTTGATCAAAATTTATTAGTTTGTAGATAAATTTGGATTAGATTGATCTCCAGAATCACTTTTTTTTTTTAATTTCTCTCGTTTCTAAAGGTTTTATTGAAATTATTTATTTTTCATCTTATTTATTTATTTTATAACTTTCAATATTCATATTCAAAGAATTTGTTTTTTAAACATAAATTTATTTTTTTAATTCTCCTTTTGTGCTTAATTTTAAAACATTGTGAATTTCTTGCTTTATTCTACAATTTATCATTTTTTGAAATTTATATTATTTGTAATTATTAGTCTTTAATAATTTTTTTGTAATTTTAGATTTTGAAGAATTATAGATATAAAAAATAGAATTATAATTTCATTGATTTGTTTTTTGGATATTTAGTGTTTTAATTTGGTATTTGATTTGAATTTCCACAGACCAAGTATTTTGTATATTTGATTCAAAATTTTTGAAAATTTTAGAACATATTTTTGAATATTTAATTTAATTCTTCACAAAAAATATTTGTTTGAAATTTTTTATTTTTTCTCTCTCCACTTGCCATATCTTTCTGTTATTTATAAAAAAAAATTATAAATATATTTGTAGTTTTACTCCAGTTCTATAACTGTTAAATGGTAGAATATGTTGGCACTATTGATTAGAATAAAAAAAATATAAAAATGAACAGGTGTCAGTTTCACATGAATGGAATTGTTTTTATATATAGGTTATAGATTCATTAAACAATAAAAAAAAAGCAAAGAAAAGAAAATCCTGGCCCGCTCTTTCGGAAGCTCTATTTTAATGGTCTAAATCCTATTTGAATAATATTGAAAGTTAGATCCAGTGAAGTTTTAATAATTGATTTAAAATCCGTAAATGTTATAAATTTTGATATTACTATTATGTATCATGTGTTGAAATATTAGTATCAATAGATTTAAACATATAATAAATTAATTATTATGTATTTACATATTTTTAACATTTTTTACACGTAATAACTTTAGATTTATACTTAATCATGTATTATTTATATTAATTTTAAGTTAATTATAAAGATTATAATACTTCTAACTTATTTTACATTTGATGATTTTAAATTTACGTTGAATCATATGTTTTTTACATTGATCTTATAATAAACACAAAATTTATGATTTTACTATAGAATTCTCAAGTTAGATATAAGATTTAGTAATTTAGATATCAATATTCTAACTTACCCTCGTATTTATTCTTTTACATAACCAACCTAAGGCAATCATTTTATGCCAAAACTTGCATGAACTGCACTTTTCATTTTGGTTAGGCATCACTCTCAAGCATTAAAAAAAAGAAAGATTATTATCACTCCAAGATGCTCAGGATCCAATCTTTTTAGCTTTGGACTGCACTTTTGTCTAATTTTAATGATTTTAAATTATTTGTCTAATTTACAAAATATCAAATATGTATTATAAATTTTATTATATATAATTTTTCTAATGTTTTTAATTATCATTCTCTTCTCTCAGTTCATCTCACCACTATCATTGCATTTGCATCTTACCACTGATTTTAATTTCACTATTACAATCTAATTTTAATTTTTTTTTTGGTTTAAATCTAATTTTAATTTCATACCATACTTAATCTTACTGTTAAGTTTTTTAATCTGACAGGGGATTGAAACAGACGCTGAGTATCCTTCCATCATCGGAAGAAGTAAAGAAAGGCAGGTCTTTTAATGGGACAGTTTAAAGTTTCACTTACGACAACACAAGCTAAAGTACAAAACAAAAGTACATTTGACCGTGAATCCCATGAAAACTTACTTAAAAACAAACCAAAGCAAACGCTACGCTACGAGAGAAAGAGAAGGAGAGAAGCAGAAACAAGAAACAAGAAACAACACGATCCAACAGCCAGTAAAACAAGAAAACCAAAGTGGGTCACAACAACACACGTCGTCTGCAGGCAAAATCCATGTGCCCACGTGGCTGTTGTTTGTGAGCTTTGAAAGAAACAAATAAACAAAACCAAAAAAATACCCAACTTTGTTTTTCCATATATTTACATATTGTGAGATTATCATGGAGTTCTAGTTTTAGTATACATTTTTGGACAGAGACCCAGAATCAGATATAGCGTGAATAAGAGAAGGAAGTGAAGGAAAACTAAGGAAAAAAGTTTTCAAAAAAGTTTTTTTTTTTTTTACTGTTTTTTGGTATTTGAGGAGTGAAGTTATAATTTTTTAGTTGGGATTGAGAGGATGAAGGAGAAGAGTGAGAGTGGTGGAGGAGGGTATGTAAGAGCAGATCAGATAGATCTGAAGAGCTTGGATGAGCAGCTTCAAAGGCATCTTAGTAGAGCAAGGACGATGGAGAAGAATAAGAACAGGAAAGAGGAAGGGGAGGAATGCGGCGGCGGAGGTGGAGGAGGTGCAGAACAGCTAAGACCATGCAACACTATGAGAAGACAAGAGTGGGAGATTGATCCTTCTAAGCTTATCATCAAAGGTGTTATAGCTCGTGGCACTTTTGGCACTGTTCACCGTGGTATTTATGATGGCCAAGATGTTGCCGGTATTATTTTATCCCTCATTTTTTCTGTTTCAGATATGTTTCTGAGTACCCATTTGTTGTTGAAACACTAAAATTTTCTCAAAATGACATCTTTTTGAACCTGCTGTTCATTCGCTTGGTGATTGTGAAACTATAGATTTCACTCATTTTCTGTTTCTCTTTTGGTTTCTGTGAAAACCCACTTTGACATTACTTTCTATGCATTAGGCCCTCAACTTAAAGCTATCACTTTAGGCCTTTTTGATTGGGAGGTTAAAAAAAAATGAAACTGTTAATTTCACAGTAGGCAGTGATGTTGAATTGTCCATTGCTTGATTTGTTTAGTGTTCTTCCACCCACCATCACTGGCCAAGTTTAGAGTTTATTAATGTTAATGGTACTATTATTTTTATCATAGGCCCGCCTGAGGTTTGGTGGTGGAACGTGTTAGGGGATCTAATTTTTTAATGTTTCTAAATTCTTTAGTTTCTCTTTTGATAATCTTATTACTATTGTTCCATTTGTTTGGCTGTTGAGAAAATGCAGGTAAAGGGTAAAAGAAACCAGACCTTTGAATCTTCAAATTTAATAAGTTGGTTCTAAGAACAACAACAATTCCAATGCATACACCTAATACTGGAATGAGTTTTTCCTTTCTTAATAGTAAGCAACATGAAACATGACTTTACCATAATTTTATGTTCCAGACGTTTTGGCCTGCCATAGGGCAAATGATTTCTTGTTATTTGAATCTGTTGATTTTCACAGACCAGTTTGTGATCAAAAATTGTGGATCTAACTTCTTGGAATCCGTGATTCACGAGATTTTTTCTGTTGGCAGTTAGTTGCACTGCTGCAGTGACTTAAATGATGTTATTCTTTTTTCCAACCTTTCATGTGTCCTAATTTATTGTTGATATGCACTCATCTTTTATCTTAGCTTTTTGGAGATAAAAGCAAGAAAATTGAATGAGCCACATTGTCATTGTGAACTTGCATGTTCTGCCTAGCCATAAAGCTGCCAAATGGACCTTATCTCATCTACTACACAAAACACCACCCAAGTGTTTTTTGTGAGCTACATGGACTTAACTCCCACATTAATAAATGACTAGATTTGGGGCCTATAGATAGCTCTTTGATTGATTGATCATGGGGACTGTTTATTTGGTATTTCTTTCATGATTTTTTTTCCTTTATGTTATATTATGTGTGAAAAAAAATAGAAAGTGGTGTAGGGCTTGGACCTTTGCTTTTATGTTTTGTAAATATTAACTTTTTTTTTTCTTTTTTCTTGCATCATGCTTAGTTAAACTTCTTGACTGGGGAGAAGAGGGCCACAGATCAGATGCTGAAATAGCTTCACTTAGAGCAGCTTTTACACAAGAAGTTGCTGTGTGGCATAAGCTTGATCATCCTAATGTAACAAAGGTATGTTTCTTACTCTTCTATCCTTACCTTCTTCAAGTTTCTTCACTATTTTCCACATCCCAGCAATCAAATTAAAGTAGTCTAGTATCATTTCCTCACTCTTCTTGGCCCCGAGGCCCAAACTTGCTTGTTTACGGTTTACTACTTTAGCACATAAGCTTTTAGTCAGTTTATGTTATCTTGAGGGTTGAAGCAACACTGAGTATTACCAAGTTCAGGAACTGTATTTCTGTCAAATGATATCAATGAGGAGTTTGTGTGGCATTTTATTTCTTTATATGGTTCATGCACACTTATCACAATGTAAGATATTATTATTTCTCTGATTTTACTCTTTTAAGGATGGCAATTCGGAAATTAGGATGTTGACAACAGTGTGTGTATATTGGATATGTGAGATCTGATGCTAACTGGAATAAATATACTGTAATATGGGCACTATTGGTCTTTATGGCATCTGAATCCAGGAATGCTAAAAAGGGGGCTTTCTGTTATATTGGTGGGATGCTTATGTTTGTATTTAATCTGTGTGCTAAATTTTTCATGCAGTTTATAGGGGCGACAATGGGCACATCAGAGCTAAACATACAGTCGGAAAATGGCCACGTTGGCATGCCAAGTAATTTTTGTTGTGTTGTTGTTGAATATTGTCCTGGGGGTGCACTGAAATCATACCTGATAAAGAATCACAGAAAGAAGCTGGCCTTTAAAGTAGTTGTTCAAATGGCACTAGACCTAGCTCGAGGGTCAAATTCCTGTGCCTTATCCATACTCTATTTTATTCTTTTATAAAATTCCCTGATCATTTGTGTTGACATTGTTGCTTTCTGTACTTTTTAGGTTGAGCTATCTTCACTCCGAGAAGATTGTCCATAGGGATGTCAAAACAGAAAACATGCTTCTGGACAAGACACGAACTGTGAAAATAGCTGATTTTGGAGTTGCTCGCCTTGAGGCTTCAAATCCTAAAGACATGACTGGAGAGACTGGAACACTTGGTTACATGGCCCCAGAGGTATACAGCTTGTCTGCGTCCTTTTCAGTTTTGTTGCTACTTCTGTGTGCTCAAACCTTTCTGTTCATGTGGACAGTCATTGATAATTCAGCTTTGGTTGAACGAGATTATATGCTGACTTCTAACAGCATGAAATCTTTTGTATCTAATCTATAGTCTAACATCGATGACTTGTAATGGAACAGGTCCTCAATGGCAATCCGTACAATAGAAAGTGTGATGTATATAGTCTTGGTATTTGCTTGTGGGAGATATACTGCTGTGACATGCCATATCCCGATCTCAGCTTCTCGGAAGTAACATCCGCTGTCGTCCGCCAGGTAAAAGAATCCATCTCAGATCATATTCATGGTTGCAGAAACTATAAACTAAGATGTTTTTATATGAATTGTACATTAAGACTCTTAAGTACATAGTTATGAAAGCATTTGAGAATTTCTATCAAGGCGAAAAGATAGGTAATGACATGAACCTTAAACTACAGAATCTGAGGCCAGAGATACCACGTTGCTGTCCGAGTTCTCTTGCAAACGTAATGAAGCGATGTTGGGATGCCAACCCTGACAGACGGCCCGAGATGGATGAAGTGGTTTCGATGTTGGAAGCTATCGACACATCTAAGGGTGGAGGCATGATCCCGCATGATCAGCCTCAGGGTTGTCTGTGTTTTTGGAGATATCGTGGACCTTGATATTGTTTACTCTTTGAATTGAAGATGCTTTCATGGCAGAGTCCAATTTATTCATATTTATTTGAGTTGGAAAAATGGCAATGTAAGAGCTGAAAGTAGGAAATTGTGGAGTTCATTGACTAAGAAATGCTTTGCAATATCTGCTATTTCAAACATGCATTTTGTAAAGCTTCTTTCTTCTTAGTTTAAGAGTACCGTCGGTGTATCTGATCCACCGGGCAGTTATATAGCAAGATTGACCGCATGCTTTCACAGAAGCTTTGATGTTCCGTTAACATGATCATTGGTTATCATCTGTATCATACAAGCAATGCTTTTCCGGATAAATTTGACAAATTTGCTCAATGCTGATGATAACTATTCCTTCCAAACTGAAACATAATCGAGTCAAATTAAGATGATTGATTATAACTATTCCTTCAAAACTGAAGAGTAATCGAATCAAATTAAAATGATTCAGTATTAAGTTTAACTCGACTTAAAAACTTGAAGCTCGACTTAAAACTCCAAGTTCAAAGCTTAATTTGAACTCAATTGAGCATTCAAGCTTAGGTTCTAAAGTTCGAATCACAAAACACTAAAGCTATTTAAGCTCGATAGGCTCGAATTCAACATGATAAATTCAATTTTGTCACTTTTCAACTATATATTGTTAAAATAAATTGGTAAATTAATAATATATTTAAGCTTGATTAAGCTTGCAAGTCACTTAACCCACATTTAAGATACTTGACTCGTTACTTTAGTAGTTTTAACTCGACTAAAAAATAAACATGTCAAACTCGAGTAATCATCAAGTCAAGCTCAAGTAATTCACAAGTAACTTGATTCATTTACACTCTTAACTTACCTAGTTTTCATGGAGGACCCTCGGGTCTGCTTAGGTTTAACTCATGAGTTTAATAACGGCAGGGTATTTCTATTACTGAAGATGGGATGTGCAGATCTTGTCGAAAAGCTCACATCTTATTATACTCGATGAAAGTGAGAAAGTCTCCCTTCTGGGTACCACTAAATCATTTGAAAAAGAATACGGTCTCGGTTGAAATACTACAATTCTGTCAAATTGAAAAGTTACACAATGAACTGAATCACAAGAAGCAAGCTGCATTATTTGGAAGAGGCAGCATGCAAATTCCAAAAATGCAAAAGAGTTCTAACCAGCTATCTTATAACTTGGATTGACTAGATTGTCCAGGCCAGAAACCACTTGAATTGATTCGATAACATCACCAACCTTTAGGTCTGCCAAAAGATCCTCGTTTTCTGTCACATAACCGAACACGGCATACCGGCCATCCAAGATATTGGCATTACTGGGTGTTAGTTCACTTTCTTTCAGGAGCCAGAATACCTGGCTTGAGGCAGAGTTATTCTCAAACTCCTGTAGGAAATAAAAAGAGAAAGTCAGAGAAACAAAGCATAATACCAACAAGTGACAGAGAAACGTGGTTGATAAATTCTCACGTCTCTGGCCATCGCCATGGTTCCAAAAGCATTGAAGGGAAGCTTCGTTTGAGCCTTGTATAGACCAAGCTCCTGTTGGAACAAAAATAGGTGACGCTTTTCAAATTGTATTAAAAAGCATAGGTTTTATACAGCTTTTATTTTGTTTAGCTCTAAACTTTAAGATGCAAGGAACGAAAGCTTACCTCTAGTGTTGCCCCATAGACAGGCACTTTCTCCCCATCAACCATGATTTCTAATGGTATTGTCCGGGTTTTCTCAGTACTAGGATCAATAAAGCCCTCTGCAGGACCTTCAGGATCTCCAGTTTGAACAACAAATCCATCCGCTGCAACAAAAGTCCAAGGAGATGTAACTAAAAGTCTACATGTATCTCTGACAATCTGATGTTGATAGCAATGAGTGTAGCTATCAATCTGATGTTGACAGCAACAATTGGAAAGAGTTTGCGAACTAAATTGCACAACAATGCTGTTTGGAGTTACACTACTAGACATGATAAATAAGCAAAGATATCTACCTCAAAAATAGTAAATGTGTTAGACAACTCATTCTATTTTTTTAATGCTATGATAAATAAAAAACATTATAATACGATGATATTTGAAAAGATTCCATTCCCAAGGCAGCCAGCTATCTTTGAAAATTTTTCCACAAACCATGAAACTGGGAACGAAATAAAGCAGAATCAAAAGTTACCTCTCTGAATTTCCATGCCATCATAGAAGTGCCTTTGCACCAGGTCAACAAAATTCCCAGCAGTTACCGGGGCATTATACCCATCCAGAACTATATGGAACACACACTCCTCTAGATTAGGATTGTCCTTGACCTTGACCTTCATATCCACAGCCGCTCTCCCCTTCAAAAGAGGCATACTTTGATATTCTTCAGGTACTTCATATGGGAAGCCATCCACCATATCCTCTTCAACACTGCAGAAATCCAATGCCCCAGGAAGATCTCAGCTGCAGTCAATGACAAGGTATCTATGAGAATAGTTTATTTTAAGAGGCTTACTAAGTCCTTCCTAACTTTTATGATGAAAGTATGATACAGTTTTTAAGGCGTAATGAGCAGCCCACTGGCACTTGGGAAAACCTCTAAGTAGATTTTGTTAGTTTAGCATTTTCGCTGACTTGGGCCTCTTACTTGATGCCAATAGCTGTGGCATGGTTGATATTTGTTTGGTTATCATAGTGAATACATATGCTAGCAGTTGCAGACCTAAACCCATTTTGGAGCACTTCTTATACTGCAGACACAATCAGAGCAATTAAATTTCCCTCACAGTTTGAACACAGCATTGTAGGCAAACTACACAATTTGGTGCAGCTCAGGTTAAAAATCTTTAACTAAATTTGGTGCATGTCCTTGAGGGACTACACTTAGCAACATAGAGGGACAAACTGGAATCAAGGCCAACTTCATATGTCCGCAACTTAGAAAACCTACCATATAACAAGGATCATTTCGGGTTGAATTTGATAGCCACTGGAAATTAAAGCATTATATATTTTTTAATACCCAGTCTTTATGGAAGGCTGTATAAACTAAGCAGCAAAAAACCAATCTTCAGCACTATGTTTTAAAGATTTTATTTAGATACTCACTCTCCAACATATTGAAGCAGCTCCTTCTGTTTAGGTGCCACTGCATCTCGATTCCTATCCTCCACAATCTGTTGCAGTTCCTCCATCCCAACTTCCAGCTTGTCAAGCAACTCCACTCCGTGATCCTTCTTTGCTTCAGCTAACCCCGAGATAATTAAACTTTTCCCTTGCTTGAGGGATCGAGATGCTTGCCTCACATTCTACATTTTATACAAAGCCAAGGCATCAGTTAAAATGAATGCAATCGCCAAGCCTATCAGCAAAAGCATGTTCAAATATCAAATTGCTAGTTCATGAAAAGCCCAGGGAGTCTTACTCTCTCAACAGAATCAAGAGCCTTGACACCAGCAATCTTGAGACTCTCCGATATGTCCTCGAGTGGTTTTTGCACTTCTCTAATGGCTTTATTGTTAATTGGCAGTGCATTTCTCAGCAATGTTCCAGGGTCCTTTATTGGAGGTCCAGAGATTAGAACAGACAAATCAGGCAATGCAAGGCTAGCTGCATAAGCATTGGGAGACCAATCCATTGATGGCATTCCAGTTATCAGCCCAGCCGCCAAAACAACGGAGATTGCGCATTCCTTCACAGAAAATGATCTCCCTTTCTGCTCAAAAACCAATTGCATCAAAAACCAATCTTTACCCAAAAAAAAAATCTAACTTCGGCATTCCTTTATATATATCTTCCCTATAATTCAGAGAATAACACCTACCAGTTTTATTACTTTATCAGATTCATTTTGCAAAAAAAAAAGCTTGTTTTCCCCTAATGAATCAAATCCATCAAATATTAAACCCCCAAAACGTACCATCAAAACTCAAAAGCCATTAAACATTAATAACAAGCAATAACAATAACGAAAGAAAGAAACCCAACCTGCTCATTTTGAAGCCGACACTGAACATGCTTCCGGGAGCTGCATTTGGGCAGAAGCTGCCTGTTCCACCAAGAACTACTCTTCTGAGTCCTTAGAAAGCTTGAATCTTTGGTGGGTATTCTTGGATTAATCCATTTAGAGGCAGCTAAAGACGAGTAACAGTTGCAAGAGATAATAGGTGCCATTTTTTAAGAGATGAGAAATGACATATACTAATATCAGAGGCTTCAGGAACAGAAATGGGCAAGTGAATTTTTTGGTCAAACAAAGTTTGAGTCCTTTCAGACAAAGAGAAAAGATAAGGTTGCTGGGTTCGGACAAGAAATAAAAATATGTTGGCTAAGACATAAGTTAGGATATGCTGCAATACGGGTCATCCTCACGCTCTAGATAAGATTTCCTACTTGGATTTTGGACCTGTCTCTGTGTGTCTTTTTTTTTCCTCCTTTGTGCAATGCGATTGACTGATTGTACAAAAAAAACTATTGCTAGTACAGCAAGTACTGGACTGCAGGTGTATGTCGGCATGGGGCTTTAGCAATTGGTCCTTTGTTTATTCTCTGGACTAAACCCATTTACTACACCCATTGTGGATTGGGATCCACCATAGTATTGGGCTTCTGGTCAACTACAGTGAGTTGTTGAGAAACTGTTCTCAGTTTTTTTAGAGAGTATGTTTAGATAAAATTTCAAAAGGAAAGTATTTCAAAATGTATTAATTAAAAATATTTGTATTTACAATTGTCTTATTTGAATAAATATTTTTTAAAAAGAATTTTTGAATACTAGAATTTGATAAAATAAAAAATAATGATATCATATATTAGAAAAAATATCCAAAAAAATGCAATATGGGTATTATTAGATTTGTAAAATATATAAATATTATTAATAATAAAAAATTTATTATATTTAAATAAATAATATAGAAGGGAACTATAAAATTATAAAAAGAAACAAAGAAATCGGCAAAAAAAGTTTTAAAAGAAAAAAAACAAAAATAATTTTATTAAAAGAAAAAAAGAAGGGGAGAGGGGATCACAATTCACACCCTCAACGAGGTGAAGGGATGAATTTTACGAGGAGCGTAGCACCCTTTACTAGGTCAAGTAATCCTCAATAGATAAAAAGTGTAATAAGAGTTGTCTTTGAAAGAGTTATTTTTGACTAGTTAACTCTTATCTAGAATTCTTTTTTTTTTACGAGTCTTCCTTTGTTTAAAATATTACATTAACTAACTTTTTTTTGTTGACTTTTTAAGATATTTTAAGACATTATTTTTTGGATTTATATATGATAAACTGACAGTGTATAGTTTCAATGCACCAGAGGTTAACACCTCATCAATAAGTCCTTACGAGCAAATTAAAAAAAAATTTTTATATTTGTTTTTAAGGGCTTGGCATATTTTTTAATTTGCCAATTGATGAGGTGTCAACATCTGATGCATTGATAGTGCATAGGAACTATACACTGTCGGTACATCATATATAAACTTTTATTTTCGATGAAAAAAAAAGAACATTACAAAATCAAAAGCATTTAAATACGCACAGTTCAGTTCTGGGGAACTCAATTCCCTTATTTTTTAGACATTATCCATTTGCACTTGTCCTAACATTTGTTGGTTCTATCCTTGCTTATAAGGGATTCCTATTTTAAGTAAGATTTATTAGCAAATTTTTGTGTTGACTTTCCCATCAAGGGCATTCTTAGATATTTTGAAAAGCTTGAAAAGTTCTCTACAACTTTCATGAAGGTCTCATCTTCATTCCAAGTTGTTAAAGTAGTCAAATTTCAGATTTGATCTCTACATCTTTTTATTTTTAGCTATTTTTTATTCCAATATTGATATTTATTACCTAAAGCATAAAATAAACATTAACAAGCTCTTTTAGGCATAAAATATCATTAAAAAATAATATTAAAATATTTATAATTAACAATTTATCATCTCATCAATTTTCAAGTTTAGATTAAAATTTGAATTCAATTTAGTTATTGTCAAAACGACCTAAGTTCGAATGTCTTAATTTTCAAATCAAATAGCTTGAGAACTTAACTGAAATTTTATATTTAAACAATTATTTTTATTATTTTAATATTAATTTATAATTTTTCTTTCAATGTATGTCAAAAATCTTTAATTCAAACTTGAGTACAAATAATAGAATTTGAAGTTGATTATAAAATTTGAACTTTTTTTTTTACTTGATAAACAAACTTAAAAGTAAACGAGTTTTTTCTTGAGCCAAACTCAAGTTCAGCTTGATTAATGTATGTTAGAGAATAGACTGAATGGAGAAAGGAGAAGGGAGAAAGGAGAAGGTTAAAATCGAGTATTTGGCCAAAAAATCAAATGCATTTCATAATCATATACAAAATTGAAAGCACCATGAATATTTACCCAAATTAAGCAAAATTAACCCAAACCATTGCCAATTAGGCAATAACCAAAGTCACAAACGTAAACCAAAACTACGAAAAAGGTAATGTAATCAAAGTCACAAACACAAACCAAAACTAAGAAATAACATGGTCTAAAATCCAAGGAAAAATTGAAATCTAAGTTTTTGTCCTTTTGGAACTCAATAGAAGATTTTTCAGACACCCTGAGGCTGATTAGAGAGTTGAACCTCTGATGGCTTCCCAACGTCTTTGGCTTTGCTCTTTCCATAGTAGTAGTAGTAACCATATAAAATCAATTGAATAACCGCAAAAATTGATCCAAGCCCATTGCTAACCTGCAAAAAAGCATAATCGAATACATGGGTAAACAGTTTTGAATTTAAAATCTGGTTATTGGAATGGAATCTGCAGATTGATGGGGTTTACCAGGATGTAAACGTCCAATTGGATGAGGGCAAAGAGAGTCCAAATGAGGCCATTAGCTAAGGTGGCGACTGAGAGCCAGAAAGGCATATATTCCACACTCTTTGTCGTGATAACTTTTTTCTGTTAAACCCAAAAGATCAAAAGATATGGTTATAGTAACAGTGAAAGTGAAGACAAAAATGGAGTTGAGGGGATCACGAGACAGAGAGAGTTTACCCAGATGGCAAGGGGAGAGGCGTACATCATGATGTTAAAGACATCACAAAGAACTCCAACGAAAGTAGGTCGGTGGCTGAAGTTGAAGGCTAACATACCAATGGCAACGATGACTGCCATTAGACATGCTTCACCCAGGAGGATTAGGCCTACGCGAGCCTGAAAATTGTGTATAGTCATAGATCAACTAGCTACATATCATCCATCAGTTTAAACAAGCATGGTGCTTTGATTTGCATATCGTCTCTTTAATGAGTAATTCAAGACAATCTAATTGGCATAGCCGCATAGGCTAATTTAACTACATGTCATTAATGGCAACAAGTTAAATCCCTCATCCAAATTTCTACCAAACGTTTGACCCCTACGTGCAATCTAACATACACCACATACTCATCTTAAAATTCTACCAATATTGATGCCTACTTGCAATCTATATGCACATGTCTAGGGTCATGAGTCATGACGACAAACAGCAAGCAATTGTAAATAGCAACATAAAATTCAGATATGTAAACGAGTTAAGCCATCATTAACTATTTGATGAGTATTCGAGCCAAAAACTAACTTCCATAAATACATTTAAAATGTTAGGTCAATTGGACATACAAATTATTTAGTAAGAGATTGATTCATAATTCATACCCTTTTTTTTCTATTGGTAGTGTAAGTATGAGTCAAACTACTCAAGTTTAATTTAATGATTACTTGAGTTAAAAACCAAGTTTTATAAGTACATTTAAAATGTTCGGCCAATTGGGTACGCAAATTAGTGAGAGATTAGTTCATAGTTCATACCCTTTGCTTCCGGTCTTTAGCGTAAAAGCAGAATATGGATAAGTAGATCAACTCCATGGTAAGGCCTATGCTGTTGATGGTTAAGACCAGAATGTTGTCCTTTTTAACAATGGGGAGACCATAGAACATCCAGCAAAGGCAGTTAAGAACCGTGACCAAGTAAGGATATGGCTGGAACTCCTCAACCGCCTTCCTCTTATGGATTCGGATAAATGTTGGCCTATTTTTATTCATTCACAACAAGAAGAATTAATATAATTATGCATCAATCAATACCAATAATAATTATTTATCTCATACACATAAAATGAATTTTAACAAACTTGAGATAGAAGAAAAAATTTACAGTTTGAGATTTAAATTTAAATTCTAAAACTACTATCAATCAATACCAATAATAATTATTTATCTCATACACATAAAATGAATTTTAACAAACTTGAGATAGAAGAAAAAATTTACAGTTTGAGATTTAAATTTAAATTCTAAAACTACTATCAATCAATACCAATAATAATTATTTATCTCATACACATAAAATGAATTTTAACAAACTTGAGATAGAAGAAAAAAATTTACAGTTTGAGATTTAAATTTAAATTCTAAAACTACTATCAATCAGTACCAATAATAATTATTTATCTCATACACATAAAATGAATTTTAACAAACTTGAGATAGAAGAAAAAAATTTACAGTTTGAGATTTAAATTTAAATTCTAAAACTCCTATAATTGCCGCATGAACTAACACTCACGTTAAATCAATGACCAGCTTAATGCGTGTAAAACTATATTTTGATTATAAATAATTACTATATTTTGATTATCACTTTAACAATATACCAAAAACATGGAGAGACTTTACGGACCAATATTGTTAATTTTAAATAAAAATTAATCGTAAAAATATATATTTTTCACGGTTAGAAAATTATAGAGAGAGAGAGAGAGAGAGAGAGAGAGAGAGAGATTACATTGGGGAGAGGAAGAGGCCGAAGGAAATAATGTTCCCTGTAAAAAGAAGGAAATTATTAAGATAAAATCAAATGAAAAATTTAACAAAAAGTACAGTAAATAAATAAATAGTGAAAAAAAAAAGTTGAGTGTCTTTTCACTCTTGAATCTGTGAAGATTCGTTAACGTAAAAACTTAACCTCGTGAATTATATTTTCAGCTAATGATCATATTTATTTAAAAAAAAAGTTTTGAATCTTAACAAATTCGTTAACGTAAAAACTCAAACGCGTGAATTTCATTTTCAGCTCATGATCATATTTACTTTAAAAATATTTTTAAAAAATTGAAACGGAGATGAATTTGAAAACTGTCGAAACGCCGATCTCCGTCGATCAAGCTTCGAAACTTCTTCAAAAACTCGAGTAAATCAAAACACATTGCCCTTGACTCCTCACACTGATCATGAGATTCAACAAAGAAAGAAGAGAGACAAAGCGGAAAGAGCGAGATACCGATAACGCCGACGACATTGCGAGCAAGTCCCATCTTTGAAAGGTTTTAGCAGCGAAGACAGAAAACGAAGCAAATTACTTATAATGGTTTATGAGAGAGCGAGCTTGAGAAGGGTGAAAATATAAGGCGAGAGAGAAGAATATAATTTTAGTTGGATCAGAAATCCGCATAGATAAGATTGTACCGTTTTAAGCTAAAATTCACTTTCAAACAAGAAAATTAATTACCGCTAAGCTTGATTACATTCTACTAATTAAGCTCTTTTATTTATTTATTTATTTATTTTGCATGCAAATTGCATGGCGCCGTGGCTTTGGATCATTGGGGGAAGAAGCGTCACGCGGCGTTTAACAGTTGAGGCGGTTGTTGCGGAGGATCTGAAATTGGTGCCCAAGTTCAACGAAATTACGTACACTGCCATTGTTTATGCGGAAGACATTGCTGGTTAAATAACAACATTATTTTGCTTGCCCTTATTAGTTTAATTTAGATTTAGAAAACAATATTTTGGATTAATTTGAATTTTGAGAGAATTCATTTTTTACGGGATGAAGTTGTGTTATAATCTTAGAGTTGAGAAGATGAAATCAAACCTGAAATTAATCTGAAAAAGTATATATTTTATTTGATTAAAGAAGTCAAAGATTTGGATTCAATAAATATTTGAACTTAAAATATCTTAAATTGAAAAAAAAAAAAATTGTAAAGATTTAAAAGTACACTAAAATAATTCATTTTTTTAAAAAAATGAAAGTGTTGCGTGTACTTATAAAAAAAAATTAAGCCTTCAAACAAAACTAAAAAATTGATCGAAACTACTCTTCTATTTTTCAAGGTTTTTGATACGTGCATAATTTAAAGGATGCATTTTTAAATCGGATTATTATCCTATTCACCACAAGTGGTATTTTTTTTAACTCCACAAGCGAGATTATGATGATAATACGTGTTATTTAAAAATATTTAAAAAAATAATAAATAAAGAAAATAAGACGTGTCATCATCTTAACCTTGCGTGTGGAGTTAAAAAACTCAACTGACGTTGGATAAGATAATAATTCTTTTTAAATCAGCTAGACATATTTTAAAATTTTAATCTTAAAATGCTTCCATTAGATTTAAATCTTGGTTGATAAAGAAAGAGTTTATGTATGATGTACTAACAGTATATAACTTCTATACTCTGTCAATCAACCATGAGATGACACATCATATAGAGATCCTTAAAAATAAATATTAACGAAGTTTGCTTATATATTTTTGGACTTTGCTCATTAATGAAATGTCATCCTATAATTGACTGACAGTGTATAGAAGTTACATACTATCAATGCATCATATACAAACTCATAAAGGAAATATATTTCTCTCTTTACCAAGTGAATTAGCTCTTGCGAATTTTAATTTGTTTATTAATTAATGATTAGTTGTTATTATTATTACTATTAATTAAAATAAAATTAAAATGTGTAACCAAAAAAAATTAAAATGATATGTAGTTCGAACTCCCTTGTTTTAATCACATTTCTCTCTAAAATTAAAAATTAAATAGCTAGACACAAATATACCTATTCAAGGATTAAGCTATTTGTTCAAACTCGAAGGTCAAGGTCTACTCATTTTTTAGGTGGATTTGCACAAAAATATTAAGCACATTAAATGGGTTTAGGTTTGAAAATAGAGACATGTTAAAAAATGGTCAAGCTTGAGTTACCATTTCAAGCCCAAGCCCCACTTGGTCGGTTAACTATAATTTTTTTATTATTTGTTATACTAATGAATTTTTCTAATTACTTTTGATTTTCTTGTGTAATTTAATTTGAGTATGTATTTTTTTAGACTTTATTTTAAATTTTCATATTTCTTGTAATCTTTTTATAAGAATTTGTTCAAACTTATTATGTTATACTTATTAACTATTATATATTTTTATATTTTATTATAATTTTTTTAAAAAATTAATAATATTTGGAACTTATTCATTGTATGTAAAAACCGATTTAGGCAAAAAATCAGATCCGAAAAAAGAGTTGGATCGGACTTGAGCTCACTTTCAATTCCTTAATAACTTATCTAAGCATAGTCTGAACTCGATCTGACCCATAAACAAGTATAGACACAAAATAAAAGACTATATAATCCAATTAAAATTGAAAAGATAAAAAGATCAATTGATTAATTAAGGGATAAGATCCAAATTTATCACGCATGAAATCGAATCAAATTTATAATATTATTATATTTTCTAATTTAGTTTCCAATATAATCAAAAAAATAAAAGTATCCCTCTAAATCCTCATAAATTATTATTTTATCTTTAACTTTAGATAATTTTTTATTCAAATTAAAAAAAATGAGCTGCATTGCAAGTCCAACGCCAGTAAATGTTGACAACAAGGGTGCCATGCTATCAGGACGAGCAATTGGTAAACCATAGAAAAATCCACATGTAATTCAGTACAGTTGCTAGGATCTGTAACATAACATTTTCAACTGTAATTCAATTGGCTTAAATTATTATCTCTATAGAAGAGTTCTGTAAGTCTGAGATTTGAGTTTCGATATCTACAATCAAATGCTTCGTACTTGGAAGTATTATTTTTTTTCCCTAATTTCTTATATAGAATAATAATAAAATATGCTGTACTTCTTGAGACATTTGAAGCAGTAGAAAGATAAATATACACAAAAAAGAGTTTCGAGAGAGACAGAATTTATACATTTGGTGAAGCACATAGACAGAATGAGATGACATTTCCTGCAAAACAAAAATGACAATCAGTATATATAGCAGAATATTATATAGCTCTACTATCAGAAATTCATGCCTCTACAATTCAGAAACTTCATTTCTCTGCATTCAAAGTATAAACCAAGAGTGCAAGAGGAAAATGAACAAAAACTAAATCAAATTATAAGCTTGCTAAATCTGCAGAAGTCCCCATACCATGGCTGATGGGATAAGAAGCAATTTGTCTTCTATTTTTCTTCTCAAAAAAGGAAAGCAAAAAAAGGGTTAAGAGATAAATTGGAGCATAACAAGGAGGAACATAAAATTGAATGTCAAATGAATATTTCATAATGAATTGTGCCTACTTCTGGGGTGTTTTCAGCATTGAGCAAATACCTTTCACTGGTTCGAATTAAAATTCTTGGCTGCTTTGAATTCGAATATTGTAAGTGGATATTATGAGAAGATAATTTTATGTGAATTTGTTAGATGCAACGTAAATAACTTTGATTAAATCGATTTTAAAAAAATAAAGATGAACTTGATAAAGTTTAGGAACCCTTATCTCGTTCAATTAAAAAAATACTTTGGAAGGGGAATAATCAATATATAAGACCAGCAATGGCCCATAAGGTTTTCTAAGTTTAAAAGCCCAAATATAAGAATCAAACCATTAGTAGCTCCAAATGCTATTAGCTAAAGATTAAATCACTGGCCAAACAATTGGCCCAATTGTTATTAGCCCAAGCTTGACCATCCACTTGTAATCCCCACTTGCAAGTTTACTTGAAAAGTGACATTTTGCAGTCATACCTCATTAAATGCAGTTACCGAACAACTTGGCTAACAATTAGAATTTCATGAAAAAAAATGCTACAATAAGGCCACACACCAAATCAAATATACGAGGTTTAAAGCCTTAAGAGGAAAGGACCAATAACGCAACACTTTCTTAGAGCTTTAGCCTTCTCTCTCTTCTCCCCTCATTCATTACTTCTCGAACCTTTTACTAGCTTGAATATCTTACTAACTTGAACATCTGAATACACGTCGAAGGCACAACTTCGACATCCTTCTTCACCATTTTTATTTTGCAGGTTTAAGCAGACTTGCCCAAAGCGACCAGATTTTTTAGTTACCTCCACTTCTGTTGTTGAGGACATCAACATGATCAATGCATGGTATCTTAATATTCCTTCAATGATGTTTTAAATTTGTTTGGAGCCACCTGAATTTTCGAGTTCTTTCACCTAAGCATTTCGAAAAAAGAGAAAAAAAAACCCCTTTTTATCTCATTAATTTCACATGTTGAATGATGATAATATGGACCAAATCTCATGCAAATTATCCCATGAGTATTCTCGTACTTAACTTCAACGTAACTTCCTATCCATAGCTCTTGGTAGCCTGGTTCAAGTGACACCTATGAATTTTGAGGCTATCAAATTCAATTGTGATATATATTCGGGCGTGTTCTCCAAGTTATGAACAATATTGAGAAATGTGGCTAAAATACTCCGTTTCATGTAAAAATTCCAGTTAAAATGTCTTATTAAGATTATAAGATGTCTCATTTAGAAATATTTACAAATTCAATGCATCTGTTGCCTGTAACTTTGATGATTTTTAATAAAATGAATTGGAAGCATGTCTTTAAGCAGTAAATTGTGTGACCATGCAAGTGTATTAATTCATTTGCCCAAAAATGGGTAATTCCAATCCAATATGATTTCAATTTAAAATTAAAAAAAAATCCATAAACAATTATACGCTTCGTTATCCTAACTCTTGTTAAAAATAATATCCGAATATTTAATTCAATTGTAATGGTTTGTATTCTTTTCAATGAGCTAAGTTCGAATATTTTTCAATTAGTATATATCATGCTCAAAATTGAATTCAAATCCCCTTTTAAAGGAAAAAAATATACACTAAATGAAAGCTTGGCATTTGTTGAGCCTGCAAAAAGATTCTTGATAAGCTCAAGCAATTGCCCAAAAATTGACCATACATATAGTTGAAGTTGAAGTTGCAGATTCCCAGCATTTTGCAAATGCTACATGTTATACCCTGGATGGGCGAAGTGTTGCGTACCATGAAGGACTAATCCTCTTCCTGGCAAATTAACTGATCAAGCTATTCTACAGGTTTCTTGGTCTTCAGTTGGGAAATAAAAAATTTTTTTGTTTCATGTCATTATCTGATGATCTTTGTCGATCAAGTCATGTCTTGTTTGTCTTCAAGATTTCTATTGATTTAAGTCGTGGTTTTTCTATAATCAACACATTAATGAATTGTCATTACGATAAAAGATTATAGCCACTTGATAAATAATATCGGAACCAATCTTTAATTATTTGATTTCACGTCAAATGCTCAAGAAAAACAAGATGGTCAATCTTGATTTCATCCGAAAAACCCCGAATGAGAATAGACAAAATGGACCAAGCATGGAAATTACTTAGGGATTCAACAATAAACATTTCAATTCCTGATAATGTTAATTTATACAGACAGATGGAAAAAGTAAAAAAAAAGAAAGCTTATATCTTTCCCTTCCTTCAGCAAAACAAACGGGTTGAAAGATAAGAAAATAAAGATTAAAAATCAAGTTTACAAGGGGATTTATCTTTCAAAGTGATTTATAGGACAAAATAATTTTTGTAGTGGTAGTGTCAAATGAGCTTTGTTTATCAGTCTTACAATTTTTTTTTTCAAATTACTACCTTTAATTTGACAGGATTTGTTAATATTGATTCTTTTTTTTTTTTGATTGGATATTGATTCATTTTCAAGCTTCAAACATTGTCAGCTGTCCAACCGGAAGTATGGGCTTGTTTAAACAAGTGCAGGATAGTGATTGATAAGCTAGCTAAGCTGTAGCCCAGCTCCAATTTGCTATCTTTACTGAAGAGTTTAAGCCTAGAAAGCAACTGTCTAATCTCCTTTCTCATTCCACAAACATGTTTATTTTCCCCTTGGACATTGCAAAGGACAAAATATTTGAGTTCGATCATAGAAAATATATATTTATTATTGAATCAAATGTTCGGGTATATTTTTATTGAGTACAAAATGGTTAATAATTATCGAAAGATTAAAAAATTTAATTGTCTTTATCTAATCCATTATCGGCACAATAGACTGTACGCATAAAAATAATATGCCTATTATCATTTGATTTTAAAAATAAAAAATTGATTTTTTTTTGTTACAAAGGGAAATATAAATACTAATTCAATCTAAAGCTAGATGGAATTCTACATCCCCTGCATCTAAATAACTAAGCTACTCAAATTCCATGTCCATCTGGCAGCCTGGTTTTGCTGGAACATTTACACAAAAATTTCCTTCTCTAAATACATGTTGAATTTTACGCATCCATTCTTTATTTGCAATATCGCAGATTTTTTTTTTTATAATTGAGGTTTTCGGTTTCAAAAATGAGAAAGACAGATATTGAAATTCAAAATTTTAAACTTATAAAATTCTTACACATTAAAAAAAAATAATCATTTGAATTAATATCCAAAATCTCAAAATTGAATAATTGTGTTGAGTCTATAAAAGAATACTTTAATAGATTTGTAACAAACATTGTTCTTACAACCTTGTTCAAAAGTTAATGGTTGAGAAAAGCATAGTGGATGGGAATTTAAAACGAAAGACAAAGAGAGAGACTGTCTAGTTATGTTGGCAAAGACATTAGAATAGCTAAATATTTCAAGTGACCGATGGTCATAGAATTCATGGCATTTGTTACAAAAAAGAAAAAGAAAGAAAGTAGCAGCACTACCTTATGCTCCAACTTTTATCATCATCAATATCTTTTATTAGCCATACATATTGAAGCACACATTCTATCAACCATATAATCTTAAAAGCAATATTGTTCCTTTTTCTTTCTCAGCTGCCGCCTTAGCTTGCCTTCCTACCCCTTTTAGTTGTCCAAGTTTTACAATTCCTTGTTATCCCTATATAAATATATATATATATATATATATATATATATATATAAAGTATAAAAGTATCCGTCTTACATATAAATCTTCAAGTTATAATCTGATATTCTTATTGTTTTAATCGAGAATGACATCTTTTTCGATATATATTAATAATTGAAATTTTATTATAATCAAATATTTTCAATTAACTTGAAATTTGGCATGCATGATTTATATAAATAAAACATAAAATTTAACAGTAAAATTAAAAAGATATAAATCGTATAAAAAGATATAAAGGATTATTTTTACACTTGTATAATTAGATTCCTCTTCTGTATATATAAAGCTTAATAAAGGACAATGAAAAAGGAAACACACGCTAAAAAAAAAAACCTCCATTTTCTTAATCAAAAAGATACCACGATTTTAGCCATTTTGCCTTGGTTGTGAAGAATTATAATAACAAAAGCAATCTTTCTTCTTTCCTATGAGATAGAGAATCTGGTATATCTTTAAAATCAAGAAAATATTCTCTCAAACTAAATGTTGATTACAAATGAGCTTGATTCTTATATACTCGAGAACTAGTTCAAGAAATTTCAAGATTGTAATTACCATTGATTTTTCTATATGATGATTGGTATTAACTTTCTAATATGGAACTAGAAAACTTCAATGGGAATCAAATGTACTCCATTAATAATTAAGATAGGGTTAATTTCCATTAATTAAGATATGGAACGAAGGTTGAGATAATTGTGTAGTGTGGAGAATATTTGCATGAAAATTTGACACAATTTAAACTCAAAAAAAGAAAGAAATATTCCAAGACAAACGTATGGTGTTAAGTGCAATGTAAAGATAGTAAAGTAATGAAAATGTTTCCTTGATTCTATTAATTGAGTAATTATGCTTAGTATAGTGGATAAGAGAATAAAAAGCTTGAATAAAGGTTGGAGATTGCCACAAATCTTGCCTAAAAAAAGATTCTGTTAGGCATTGGTATCTTTCGGCGGAGAAGTGAAGCCCATTCCTTCTTAGATGGGAACTCCTTGTTTTAATTTTCTTAAAATTTTCTTTTTCCTTTTTGTATTTTTATTGTTTTTAATGGGTGATCACTGGTTATTGATGATAGATATTCTTACATTAGTAGCTATTGGGAAACAACTAGCTAAGTCATGGGAAAATGGCTATATATCTTTTATTATTTTATTTTATTTTTAAACCAAGTTTAGATTATTTTTAAAGGCTTAATAGCAAAAAAGACCCTCAACCTTTAGCACAAAATAGAATTAAGTCCTCAACTTTTTATTGCGTGAAATCAGTCCATAAATTTTTATTTTATTGTAAATAAATCTTTAACCTTTTAAAATTATGCAATTAAGTTCAAATCTGTTAAATGACACTAACTTCAATGTGTATTGCACACGTGGCATGCTACGTGGTAGCCAACTAAGCTATCCACGTTAGTTTTCACGTTAGATGTCCAAACGGCAGTTAATGTTATTTAACAGATTTGGACTTAATTGCATAATTTTAAAAGGTTGAGGGTTTATTTACAATGAAATAAAAGTTTATGGACTGATTTTCACGCAATAAAACGTTAAGGGCTTAATTTCATTTTGTGTTAAAGGTTGAAGGTCTTTTTGGCTATTAAGCTATTTTAAAATGCCACTTAGTTCTTCAATTTCCTTAATCCTTGGATCATATGCAAGACTATTTTTTAAGGAAATTTCTCATTCATTTATTCATTAAAATTCTTATCTGTTGTGACTTTAAATATTGGCTCAAATGATTTTTTCTTTTTTTTTAAATGTGGAAGTTTTGCAATTTTGATACTTGAGTTCACACCTATATTCTCTTTTTTCAAGTCAGAGGCGCTCATTGTATCAAATTAAAATTGGCAACAATTGTTAAAGCAATGGATTCAAAAAAAAAAAAAAAGAGGAATCCACTTACAAAGTTCTTTTGGCTAAGACAATTATATGTTGACCCACATGCCCCTTAGGAATTTCTCTGTGTGAAAAATATTTAGTAATATCTAGACTTAATTTGCTAAAATTTGTCAAATTCATTAAAGACAAAAATTGGAGTCCTTGTTCCTTTTGCTTGCCCCCTAAGCAAATCAATATATATAATACCATATACATATATGGCTTCGAGTGCATGATCTTTTTTAACTGCTAGCTTTAAGTAATGTAGTCTTAACTCGACATTCCTTTGAGTAAAATAATTGATCATTCATTTCCTATATAATGCCTTAGCATTTGTGGCATCCTTGCAGCTTTAGAAAAAGATTATCTCTTTTACATCATAATAGGAAGCTGAGATTATTTAATGAAACATGCTCAAAGATATAATCATTTATTGAGGTTACATTAAAAGTCTTACAACTCATGTTGACATTCATGAAAATGGTAACTGAAATGGAAACCACAAGTTTAAGAATTTCAGACAAGATCACCAATTAAGAGATCCAATAATATTATTGTACAGCTTGATAGTTTTATTTTTATAATTTTGAGATTAAGATGAAATAGAACCAATATTGTTTGATAAAAAGATAGAAAGAGAAAGTGCAAAATAAAAGTGATCAATGGTGGATGGAATTTTAAGTATTGCAGCATATTGGCTTGAAATGCTACATTTGTAAATTGACATTTCCAATATTACAGGCATATAAATCTTGGATGATGAAGCATCAGACATAGAAGACTACATTCGAAAACCAAAATTGTAGTCTATTAATAAATAAAAACTGTAGTTTAATTTATTAAAAAAGCAAAATGTCTATTCATAAATAATGTTACAATAGCCTTGCCTGAAAAGTTAAAATTGAATTGAATTTCAATGTATTTGAATCTTGAAAGACAAAATATTGAGCCACCAAAAACTATGTTGGAAACAAAAAAACTGTAGTTTATTAATATATAATACAAGTCTTTCCATCTCCTATAAAAAATAACACTTTTCAATTAAATTATATTTGTACAATTAATAACATTAATTATAGTTACTAATAAAATCGTAATTTATGTTTAAGTAAACTGTGGTTTTGTGACAAAAAAAAGTGATCTTTTATTATCTTAAATTACTCTTTTTATATAAACGTGATTAGAAACATAATGTCTGAAATCTAAAAGTGCAGTTAAAATTTTAAAATCATAATTAAAGATATTAAATTATGCTAGCTTTCAATCATTGTAATAAATACTTTCACGTAACCTTAACCTTTGATTTTTTTTAGTAGTAGCTTCTTAATAATAAGTCTAAGCGCATTTCCCTTTTAAATTTCATGTCTAATGCAAACTGAAGGGATCAAACAATAGTTGTAGCTTCCATAATAATATGATCTCCTACTCGTGGGAGATTAGCAGAATGAACTCCCAATACTATTAAATCTGAATTTGGAATCACAACATCAATTATTGTATGAATCATTTAGATTAAGTTCTAAATTTATATATGTAAAATTATTAATTGTGAAAAATAATTACCCTACTATTAAAATTTAAAAGCTGATTAATGTCCATTAACCTACCAAAGTTAATTTTCTACCTAAAATTTCCACTTTCACATGAAAGCTTGGTCAATTGATTAATAGATAATTTTAATTTCTTTTATAACAGAGTGGTGTAACTTAAAATTAAAGTTTTAGCGAAAACTAATCCTTGACATTTCAGTTTTCAACTATTTTAATTAAGGCGTGACAGATGACTTCAGTATCAAGTGTATGTGGCATAAGCAAAGCAACAAATTGAAATGTCAATCAATGATAATATAAAGAAAATTAATCACTCTTTCTTTCATTTTCTTTTTGTTCCTTTCGCTAGCTAGTTGACCAAATTTTAATAATAATAATCTTTAAAATGGTTTCTTCTTCATTTAAAATATTTGGTTTTTGGCTTTGTTAATTCTTTTTTTTTTCTCCCACTACCAAAAGAAAAGTTTTGATTCTCTGGGTCCCTTTGCCATGGCTCCGTTTCCCATCTAAGTCTCCAATCGCTTCATCATCACAATATCTATCTCTCTCTTGTCCTTTGCCACCATGAATATATATATATATATATATATATATATATATATATATATATATATGTATGTATGTATGTGTATACATGTATGAACACCAATTATTCCTAATTTTGACAGTATTTTTACACCTTTTTTTTAGTAATCTTTGGACTTTTTTTCATAAATCAATGGAATTCGATTTTTGAACCTAATCTATGTTAGGAAAATAATCAGAGTATATGACTTTGGCTTTGAGACTGTAGAATTACACTTTCTTGAGTGTAATATTGTCTCACACAGAAGCAAGTTACCCTAAGATACAACAAAGCCTTCAGAATATTGTGAAAAGTCAGAATGTAAAGTTAAGTCTTTTCTGGAAATCATCATTCTTATATAGAGTATGAAGAGTCATAAATGAATGGTTGTGAATCTCTGTTAAATAACAACCATTCATTTCAGACATAACTGTCTCAGACATATAACCGAAAATATGTCTGTTGGAACAGTTAAAATAATTTTTAAATTCAAAATTGAATTTAAAAATATTCTGTCAAAAATAAAATTTTGATTTAAGTCAAAGAGTCAAGAGCCCAATTGCCTATCTTTGACTCTTAAAATAGGCCAAGCTCTAGCCAAAGCCCAAGCCAAGCAAGACTAAGCCAAAGCCCAAGCCAAGCAAGACTAAGCCCAAGCCCAAGCCAAATGGTCAAAGCTCATTTCTTCTTTGACTCTAAATTACTCTCAAGAGTTGATTTCCCTTTATAAATAAATCACTTTACACTTTTACAAACAATGTGGGAACTTGTTCCCTTGTATTTATTACAAGCTATCCAACAATCTCTTATTAACAAGGGATACTTACCAACCGTTAAGTCGAATTTTTATTGTTCGTAAATCAAATTTATTAATAAAGATATATAATAAGAAACTCGTTAATTTTCATTTCTCTATTGTCAATATGAAACAATCACAAATACATCTAAAAAAATATGACCGCGAAAAAGGAAAAAAAATTAACTAGTACAAAGTTGTACGAAATCCCTATAAACGAGACTTTGAAGCTTGAAAATCACACGATTATTGGTAAAATAAGAGATGATATTTGTGGAAAAGTGCATCGAAGGTAGTGTTGCATAGATATGTTTAGCAATAATAATGCGAATATATTGATATTAAAATACATAGAGTTATGAATTTTATTCATGTGGGTTTGTATAAGGCTGTCGATCTATATGGTATAGTTGTGTATTTAAAAACAAACTAAAATAATATTAAAAAAATTAAAATAAAGGTATGAGTTAATAATGGTATAGTTGGACTTTTTTATTTAATTTAAACCTTAATGCCAGCTATGAAATTAATTAAACAATCCCCTCTTTATTTTTTACTTGATACAATGTATATTTTCTTCTAACTTATTGCTAAAGTATTAATAATAAAATGAAATTTAGGGAGAGAGTAATTTATACTATTCAAGTACTTTTATATTCCAAATTGAATATTGCAATTAAGTAATTAAAAATTTTAAGAATTCTCTTTGTATATTAAATTGATCAAATTGATAGTGGATAGATGCACCAAGCAACCACCCATCCAATAAGACTCAAGCAAAGTGAAGACACACGCTTGGGCACTATCTCAAGCTTTTGCTTGTGTTAATTTGCACTTGCACATTGAGAGGTCAACTAATGTTATTTCTTGTGGTTTTATACTAATTTTGTTTACGTATATATCAAATAATTAAGTCGTTATCATACTAAAACTAGGTTCAGACAAAATCTACAAATGATCTCGATCGTATTATCAAAAAAAAATTGTAAATCCCAAATTGTTGTACATTTAACTTTTCATGACCCACATGAAAAAGAATTTTTAGTTTGTGGTCTCTTTTTTTTTTTTTTTGAGGAAAATTTGATCTAGTTTCAACTCTCATCTCTAGCCACACTTTTTGTTAATACACCTTAGAAAATTGAGATTGGTTGACAATTACATAAGCCAATATTGTCTTTCTATGCATGAAAGGGTGACCTCAATTAATTAATCATATGGTCTTGAACATTTTTGTGAAATTATGATTACAAAAGTTTCTTTTTCTTTTAAATTAAAGAGAAATTAAAGGAACTTTATATGATAATGAAATTAAGGTTTTTAAAGTAAAATTGAATTGCTTTTTAAAGTGCTTGGCACTATGGTACCCAAAATTTGTGTATGGAAATGCATCACAATAACAAGACAATAGTATTAGTATCCAACTTTGTTTTGATCAACAAAGCCATCATGGATTAGCCATCCGTTTCACAAATTCCAAGCCCTACCATGTGATTTTGAGGCATCTTCTTATGTCATTCCATTAATTTTACTTTTAGAAAAAAAAAAAAGGAATTTAAGGATTGAACTCTTGAGTTAATCTCTAAAAATACATGCTTTTCTACAAGATAGAATTCCATAATAATATTTACACTAAGATTAAATTACTATCCGTGCTCTTGTAGTTCAATTAATCAATTGAATTGAACCCTCAGACATTCATTTCACCCGATTAAACCTTCGATTAAATGATTTTTTTTTTAATTTCGATTAACGAAAATTGATTACTTGGAAAAATTGATTATTTGGGCCAATAGGTCGTGATAATTTTTGGTCCATTTTTTTCAGTTAAGGGTTCAATTAAATGAAAATAAATGTTTGAAAATTTAATCAATTATAATGAAACGTAAATTTAATAATTGTGCATTTATATCATGTCTGTTCGTTTAAAATTATTAACCATGAAAATTATAGCTAAATATCAAATCGATTTTTTAGTTTTTACAAATTTATATATAGTTTTTATCAAAATTTTAATTCATGTCATTTTTATATTTTATTTTATATTATTTTTATATTATGTCATTGTATTGTCTCTTAACTTATCAAATCTAATAAAACGACAGAAGCCTAAGAATTATTTAATTTTAATTTATGGGTTTTTAATATTTAAACAAAGCATGTACGCCATTTACTTTTAGTTTTTTCTCTTTTCTTTTATTTGTCCTGCTTTCCTCATTCTCGATGTAATATATTGGAAGTTTTAAATTTGAATCTTAACCCTTCTTTTCTGGATTATTTCTTTTTTTCTTTGTAAAAAAAAAAAAGCAAGAACGGCAAAATTATCATGCTTTTGTAGAAAGAATTAAAAAAAGGAAAAATCACAGCCGTTAATAACGGTCCAACAAGATTTAGTCAACCAGATCGGACAGTCCCCCGCCCGCAAAGCATGGGCCCTATTAAACACTCTGGCACAAAGTACAATACACCCAAGATCTAATCATAACCGTCAAATTAAAAATATTTAAATCAGACGGTCAAGATCTATCCAGCACCTACTCCACCTCTGGCGCAAGTCAGTGAAGCCCGCCCCTATTCCTCACTGCGAAGGTCAAGAAAGTATCACTTCAAATTACCAAAACACCCTTTCTCAGGAAATAGAAAACACATTTTCCAAGGGTATTTTCGTTCTTTGACGTGCCAACATCAGTATAAAATATCCTAAGCCTCATTCCAACGAACCTTTAGCTACAAAAGACAGCCAGAAGCGACACTAAGGGCGACAAAAAATATTTTCTCTTTCTTTCTTCGTAGCCAGAAACGTCTTCTGGACCAAAACTTCGTTTGAAGACTCGGTTGAGACTTGAGAGTCTCAAAATTTTTCTTGCGACAATGGAAACCTAGATTTCTTTTGTCGCTAAAAGATTGCTCTTATTAGATTTTTCATTTTGCAAGCTTTTTCTTTCATTTTGCAACAGTAAGGGTAAGTGGTGTGATGGGATTTTGTATTTGTCCCTTGCAGACTCCAGCAAGGTTGCTGTGGACTACTAGTTTCTTTCGCCATAAGCTTATGATCTTTTAATTTATACAAAATAAAACACAGAAATTTTCTGTGTAAAAATCTAACTTGTTTCATACTTAATACCCTTTTTAGCGACGATTCGTCGCCAGAAATTTTAGACTCAAGTTTTAGACATATACACGTATAGATACAGTGAGCAATAGAAGGTCTAAAGATGGAATCTGGCCGTCTTTTCTTCAATCCCTCCGCTTGCCATGGCAACATCATGTTCCTCGGCAACAATGAACCCCTCTTTCGAGGTGATTTTCTTCTCGTCGTGTTATGTTTTTATTACAATATTGTTTGTTCTTTTGTTTAGTTGAGTTAATTATAAACTTTTAGTTCATCTGTTTCCGTTCCTCTTAATCTAGTGGAAATTTAAAATAGATATTGAATCATTTGTTTTACAAGGTTTTCAGTATCAAAATTTTCTGTAGTAACTTTGTTACATGTGTAAAGGGGCAAGAACGATGATTAGCATGGAGGAAACCTTAAAGAGGCGACCTTTCTTCAGCTCGCCGGAGGACTTGTACGATGAAGAGTACTACGACGAACAGTTGCCGGAGAAAAAGCGTCGCCTTACGTCAGAGCAGGTCAGTGAATAATAGTCTCTGAAGTTGTTTTTACAGTGGTGACATGCTTATTAAGTATGATACGAATATGAATATGTTCCATGCAACAACTTTTTAAGATTTGAACAATATTCACTAGATCAGAATCAAATTATCTTTTCTTTTGATTTTAGTTTGAGATCATAGGGAATGAAATAAACCCAAAGCAAAAAGACCTTGCTATGGTTTGTGACAAATCTTCTTGAGGTTGATTAAAGTTTAGTTTTTGAGCTTTAGAAATTGAAAGAACTAGATTAGGTGGTGAGAATGATTGTGTTATTTTATGTGAAGGTATATCTGCTAGAGAAGAGCTTCGAGGCAGAGAACAAGCTGGAGCCAGAGCGAAAGACCCAGTTGGCTAAGAAGTTAGGGCTGCAGCCAAGGCAGGTGGCTGTGTGGTTCCAGAACCGCCGGGCTAGGTGGAAGACAAAGCGGCTTGAAAGGGACTATGATCTGCTTAAATCTTCTTATGATTCACTTCAATCAAACTATGACTCCATTGTTAAGGAGAATGAGAAGCTGAAATCTGAGGTACCTGGCCCATTTAACTTGGTGTTTAAATTAATTTTCACCGTTCTTTCATGTAACATAACATGTAAATGTTATCATCGTATTGTCTTTATCCTAATAGATTAAAATAAGTTACATAAACTAATATATGAATTCACATTAAGTCGGTAACGTAAAAGGAAACGCCTCAATGAATATTGATTCATTTCATGAAATTGAATCAGTTTTAATAGTCAGCTGTTTAAATTTACCACCACCCTTTTTATCTATTGAACTTAAAATTGATTGCATTTTCGAATATCACCACATGTAAATTTTATATGTACATAAAATTTACATATACAATCAAATCCCATATTTACTTGTTGAAAAGATGTGAGATTTAAGAAATTGAAGATATTCTTGGGGACATTTGGCCCTGGATGAATGGATATCTGCTTGTTGTCGTAGGTGGCAAATAGATTCCACATTTTCTAAAACAGAACCCATGTGGTTTTTTTTTATTATGGCATCTGTTCCTAACCCCACTTGGTTTTCAGTTACAGTTTTTAAAGTAAACTAAAAGAATAATATTTCCTGGAAGCTTTCTCAAAATATGCTTAGGACTCCACTACAAGATAAGCAAGTTAGCATAGCACAAACAATATAATATAATAAAACTCTGTCAACCTGGCAAGCTTAATAAGCAAATTAATGATTAACATTTTTTTTAATTGTTTGTCCTTTGTAGGTGGCTTCCTTGACTGAAAAACTGCAAGCCAAAGATGTGGCAACAGAACCGATAATAGGTCAAAAGAATGAACTCCCGGCTGAGATGGTTTCCTCCCTCCAATTCACTGTGAAGGTTGAGGACCGTCTGAGCACAGACAGTGCCGGGAGCGCGGTGGTGGATGAGGATGCTCCACAGCTGCTGGACAGCAGTGACTCATACTTTCAAAGTGATGAATACCAGGGATGCGTTTGCCCTATCGATGGGGTTCAATCAGAAGAGGATGATGGCAGTGATGATGGCCGGAGTTACTTCTACGATCTGTTAACAGTTACAGAGCAGCAGCATGAAGAACCATCAGGATGGTGGGTCTGCTACTAAAGGATCCTTTCAATAATATATGTACTGTTTTATAGTGTGTCATGCTTTAAGACATACGAAACTAGATGGATTTTAGGAAAACCAAGTAAATGAATAAATGTGTCTAAAGATCAATGGCATGGTAATAATAATTTGCTTAAGTTATACAAATTCCCTCCTTTATGATCTTACTATACTCCTTCCTTTAAACCAATGAAAACTATTTGCAAACTTGGTACAACTCTTCAAGAATCCAAGCTGATGATTAAGCTATCTTGAAATTTTCAATATTATAAAACCAACCCTTCTTTTCGCAAACGAAAACAAGTCCAGTTTCACTTTGGGATTGGCCTAATAGTTGTTACCGCATTAATGTAAATAACTAAACATAATGATTGTTATCCCTCCTCAGGACTTATATCCAAAATCCGGCAAAAGTAATCAATTCATGACCAGAAGATCTGAAATCAATAGTTGGGCATAAAATTGCAGCCGAACATTTGAATTAGTAATTGATGCATGATCTTATTGATGACATATCTAACTGATGAAAAATCCATTTGAAATGCAACTATTTAAGCATCGCTTAGTGCACAGCCGCTAACCAAGACTGGAATACAAAAGCTGCACCATGACAATAAAGGATGACACTGTTTAAGCAAGAACTACCATATTTGACAGTGAACTGCAACAAAAGAAGAGATAATCAAGACGAGAAGATTAAAGAATAACCTAGCAAAGTGCCATTTGAATTGTTTAGGGTCAAATATTTTTTTCCTGAAGTGGGCTCCAAATGTCCACTCTATGAAGACGGTTCATGTGAAACAGTACAAACCCACCTCACAAACCACTTGCATACCAACTTTATTAGAATCTGTTCTTTTCCACCTACAAGTTCCAACTCTCGTTTCCTTCTTGTCCTTTCCATCTTACACTGTCACTCCATAGCATATATGCTATTTGAGTATATTCCCTATTTTGTAGCTTTTGAGTTCAATTGATAAAACATCAACCACAATAACTCAATCATATAGTGCGGTTTTTTTTTTCTCTCTGCTTAGTTAATTTTCCTTTTTTTTTCCCTAAAATTGCTACGACTTTGCAGTGAGCAAGCAATGGCCACTGTAGTTGCCATTAAATTCGGACAAAAATCTATAGCAAATTTATAGATAAAACAGATATAATTAGAATCAGAAATCTTTGTGAAGAAGACAACCCTAGCATCTTAACAAATCATACAAAATGTTGAAGAAGGATATTACATTCTATATTGCTTGACTAATAAACAAACCACGGACCTGGAATGACTATAATATCGAATTATCAATCTCATCAGACCCAAAAAGGGGAAATTCATTCACACATACACATTACAAACCCATAAAATTAGAGATTGATACCCAAATCAAACCATACAAGAAACTTCAGTAGTGCAGTTTGCTTCATCTTTAATAACATAACCAAACACCCCACCCCACCTGCCTTCTTTGTTTATCGTAAAAAAATAAAAGAGGTAAAAACAGGAGCTAAGGGAAAAATAAAAGGAAGCTGACAACTAAGACAAATTGATGACTGGTGGAAATTCCATATCCATCGAAGTTGGGAAGTTCTAAACCTTCAAATTATTTGAACAAAAAGAAGCATAGTGGAACATGAAATTACCTGTCAAGTGCCAAGGCAGACTACTGTCATTCTCCTACAAAGCACTGAACCACAAGATCCACCAGTATTCCTAGACAGAAAAGGCTGTATGAGAGCAACTTTCCAAACAAGGCAACCCCTATTTCGGACTGGTCAGCAGTCAGATAAGGAATCAAGATTCACTTGAAATAGTTAGCCAAATTGAGCAGCATTTAGAAGGTAAGTGATGAAGATGGGGCATTATTCAAAAAACATAACAGTGGTCAGCAAGCACTTGAGCCAGATTTATAAAGCTACAAAAAAAAATGAAAAAGCATGAATTTTCATTCTTAGGGGGAACTCTGCCACATCTGTTGAACACCAGATAAAAAACAAAAGGGTAGAGAGAGAAGCTAGATGGGGAGAGGGAGAGAAACAAAGAGAGATGTATAAAGAATGAAATATTGCCTAAGCCTGCTCAACTTCAACCCTTATCCGTTTAGTTTTCTTTTTCTTTTTACATTAATTCATATTATATATGTATATAAATCTTGCTCTTTGTGGCCAACTGCCCATCTGCTTCCCAAGAAAGTAATTGAAAAGATGCAGCAGAAATCAGTCCAAAATTGGATGCATTCTCACTTGTCAATTGGTCTGGTGCTTCCAACACCATAGGTGCTTCTAAGAATTGTGGTTCTGGATCAAAGCATCCATGTTAGTATGTTAGACTTATCGATATATACACGAGGCAATGACAGCAGAACTCTAGGTCCAAAAAGTCAGGGCAAACCTGAACCAGCAAACGCAACATTTTGGTTCTGATTCTAGGAGCCTCTGATATTCTTGTGACACATTCCAGCCACCGGCTTCCCTTGCCAGAGGGATCAAGTTTGATTAAAATAAGATCCTCTCAGACTTAGAAATCCTAGTCCAGAAAGATCAAACCTCTGGTTCCTTCCTTTTCTTGCTAGTCTTCCGCATCACCTTGCACCTCTCTGGAAGATCCAAGTTGGGGAGCAGCTTTGGGTCTGGTGTGCTGTTGGGCTTTAAATTGTCAATCGAATGAAACTCAAATGACTTTTCATACACAATGGCTGCATCAAGGGAGCATATACGGAGGGCAAGAGAAGACATGGTGGAAACTTTGGCAGCAGCAGATAGTGATGACCAATACCACCACTCATTCCTCAAGTACTCAGTCTTAATCATGTCCTCCAATACTATTGTTGCTTGGACCATCTGAAAGACAAGAGGATGTTATTTCAAATCCCACCAAATCCAGAAGTTAAGAAATAAAACTGCGAGAAAAAAAATGAACTTTATCTGTTCTTAAAGCAAATATTAATCAAAAAGGCACTATTAATTTAGTTCATGCATCGTGAAACTAATGGACCATGAAGAAATTAACCAGAAACAGCAAGGTGAGAAGGTCACTTGAGAGGAAACTAACATTAGATTGGATAAAAGTTAATACCACAACTTGCTATCAACAAACTCAAGGACAGGAAAAATCACTACTAGTAGGCTTTGCTTGGTAAAAAGGAAAGAATAGGGTGAGGATGGAAAAATTGTTAATTTGACAGTTAAGCTACAAAGTATGAAAGTGATTATAAATCTAACTATTAGATTAACAAATTTTCCATAATCTTCTATTTCCATCCTTCCTACCAAGCAAAGCCTTAAATAATTAGGGAATCATCCAACCCAACACAAGATGCTTTGTAAAAAATATTAAAAGAATTAGTTAGCACTACCAATTTAAGAGACGTAAAATGTGGTCAATTATGACTAAGGTTACAAACTATCAATTCAGGTTTAAGGGTCAAAAAAGCATGTGAACTTTAATGTGATTATCATCCAACCCCCTAACATTGTTTTGCAATCAATTAAGCCCTTAAATTTTAATTTCTACCTAACTGAATCCTTTCATAAGCGTTTGCCATTCGAGAAAAAAAAACCTAAAACTTCCTCTAAATGCCCTCTTTAATTTTTCCTGAACTAGATTTCACCAAGATCCTTTAGAAGCTTTATAGCTGATCAAAAAAATGTTAGATCTAACCATGAAATGATTCATTTGGGTAGAAATTAAAATTTAAGGGTTAACTGATCGCAAAAAATGGCTTATTTATCCATTTAGCCTACAATTTACATATGCACTAACTACTACTAGAAAGCCCAAAGGGATCAAGACCAACCTCATATATAGTTTCAGCAGATTTAACGAATGAACGCCAGGCCCATCTCCTTTCCATGCATGCCTTTGATGGTCTCAAAGCTTCTTCAGAAAGTGCAGCATCCATATCAAGTAAATTAATCTTCAGTTGCCTCAAAATTTGTGAAACCTTACCAACTAATGTCTTTAATGAAGATTGGGGGACTACACAGCGGCAGTCAATACCCAGTTCAGGAGAATACTTATCTGCAAAGGATATTCTATCCCTTTGTTCCAAACACCTCAAAGCTGGTCTTTTGGTCTTTTGCACTTCAATCTCATTTGCAAAAGATCTTCTGAAAGAATTATTAGATAAACCATCATTGATTCCATTAACCGCACTCCTGCTTCCTTGTGATAAACCAGGCCTCTCTGTAGCCTTCAACTCTTCCTGTAAATCCCCTATTTGCTGACGAACAAATAGTGTAGAGTCACTAACAAAATGACCAACAGATGAGATAAAAGATGGAACCCCATTTGAACCAATAAGACCTATTTCCCGCACTAATTCTTCATTAGAATCTCTTGTCACAAATTTGGAGCTGATCTCTTCAAAGTCATAAGGACAAACTACCCCTTCATTTTGAAATTTGATCAACCTTGAGCTCAAGTCAGAATGCCCATTTTTAGAAGTTTCAACAATTTCCATGTCAACAGTACAATCGACCTGATTAATATCAAATTTCCTATTCCCCTTTCCTTTTAAAGAATCACCAACTGACTTGATCTTCTCATTAACTGGTGAACCCATATTGCACCTACCACCATTATGATCCTCAAATTCAACATCACTAAAAAATGTTCTGTGGCAAGAGATGCAATGATTTCTGGATGGCCAAACAGGCTCTAAGCATTTACACCGGTACATTTTATCTTCAACAATTACCTTTGCCTTTTTTGCTCGCTTCTTTGAGGAGTCGATTATTTCCAACTCAAAGCAGGGACCATACTTCTTCTCCAGAAACATTGCTGCCTTGGTAACAATCAAACTAGAAAGAGAACCTTTACCAGAACCATTGGACATTGAAAAGGCAGTTTGGCACTCATCCTGAACTTGTTTTTTGACTTTTTGGTAATCCTGGAGCTTCAGCTTCTGCCAAATAGCCTCTTTCAGCTCTTTTTCTTTTGGTTCATTATCATTCAACCAATCAATGAGTCCTTCAATTTCTGCATCTGATTGATATGTAACCCATGGTGAACCAACTGAAATAGCATCTTTGGCATTGTACAGAAACGGACAGGAAGCCTTTGACCCCTCTGCTTTAGTACCAGTATCTGTGTGAGAAGAAGTAAAATTCCAGTTAAATGAAGTGTTGGGCACTCTACTCCCATAGCCCAGAAAATTTCTTCTCTTCTGCAACACCAAACTTCCATCAACAATAACCTGAGGATACCCACCTGACATAGCTGAAAGCCAGTACAGTCGACCAGAAGAATCACTTCCCAAAAACTCCTTTCGCACAGATAGCTTCAAAAGCTGTGATTCTAAGCTGGTTATTAAGTCCTGCAGCTGTTGAATGTCACTCTTGATAGTGTTCAACTCAAGGTAGTGAGATTGTGACTCATTCTCAGCAACAGAAGGCACTTGCTTAGCTGCAAGAAGGCTTGTCACACCAGAAGGCAGACACTGTCCACTACAATCTAAAGGAGATGGCGGAGAGGCCACATCCATTCTCTTAGACTCTTCCAACTTACTCTGAAAAGTGGTTTCTTTAATTGAGTCGTCAGTTTCTAGGGGCAAATGATTTGATACAGGTAACTCGTTTGATCTAGAGGATTTATCACTTATTTGAGAAGATACTGTGCTGACATCCACAACAGCATGGTCACCCTTTAATTGAGACTCAGTATCCATTGGATTTAAACATTGGCCATTACTGGTAAAACTTTTTTCTGGACAAGTACCAGATGCATATTTATTTGAACCATTAAGGTCAGCACCCTCTTTTGCACCATCTGATGGAAGCCGATCATCACCATCCTTTACACCAACATCTCCAACAGCATTGATCATATTTGTATCGTTCTTTGCGGCTCTTGCAGCCACAAAGTCTTCCCTAGATTTAAGGTTTTTCCATTCTACGTAGGCAGAGCGTAATTTCTGATGCAACTCAGATGTGGTTTCAGCACACTGTTCAAGATGTTGACGGATGAGAGCTGAGTTAAGCAATTCATCAGATAAAAACTTCAGCAAGAAGGCTCTCTGCAGCAGAAAGTGGTTTCATTAATTGATGAAATAAACATATACAAAAGAACCCAAAAACTTGCACTAACATAATACATACTACTTTCACACATCATTGAAGCCATTTGTTATCAAGACGATACAATGACCTTTATTTAAAGATTACAAAATCTATATTATTTAACCAGAGAATCATTTATCTCAAAGCACGGCAATTTCTTCCTGGTGTTACTAAAAGCAAAAGACCATTTTGTTTATGATAAAGCAATTCCTATCCCTCAAAGAAAGAAGTTCTAAGCAGCAAAAATAATATCACACATAAAAAAAGGCAACCTAGTGCACAAGGCTCCCACATTGTGGGGTCTAAAAAGGGTCATATGTATGCAACCTTCCTTTTGCATTAACAGAAAGGCTGTTTCCACTTGAACCCGTGACCTCTAGGTCACAAAAAAATAAACTTTACTGTTGCACCAAGGTTTTCCTCAAAAATAATATCATATGCTTACCATGAAATTCATTTGCCTAGGCATCTCCCCATGTTTCACTTAATGCACATATTTCGAGCTTACATTTCTTTTTCCTAATCTATTTCATATAAAAAAAGTCATGGCTAGCATTCCCATGCTATGGTATGGAAATTAAAGACTTTGATCACATTTTTACATAAATGTACAAAAATAACTTCTTTCACTATGAAACCAAACCACAAGCTGCAAAGAGTAGTAAAATGAAGGATATGATGCAAGTTTTGAAGTCTAATTCTCAGCCTAAACAAAAGAAGGGGCTAAATTCCAGGTCACAGAAACAAACCCCACCAGAGCAGAGGAAAAGTTTGCATCATAAGTGCACACTGAAAGAAATGGGATAGCAAATATCATTGACCAGTTAAATCATAAGTGATTACAGTGGATGAAAGGAACGCAATATAGCATCATTACGGCAATTCTGATGTAATATAGCCACCAGAAATGCATTTCAATTCAAGGACATGCAATTAGCAAAAACATGATAACAGCTGATTTATCTGCAGTAAAGATGCAATCAAACAAATGAAAATTTTCAAGCATAACATTAATATAAGAAAGGTTAACCAAAGAATATATGACTAAAAAAATGAAGACCAAGCAGAGTCCATAAACAAACCTCATCTATGCTTAACTGCCAATACTCTTTTTCTTCCATTACAGATGCTAAATGCGCAAGTGCTTCCACGTAACCACGGGTAACCTCTCCCTGATACTTCTTACCTCTTCGTTGGATGATGACTTGTGAATGTTCTGATGGATCTTGAACCATACGTTTGCTGATAACACAAGCAGGGCAATACCAGTTCCCCTCAGGGATCCTTGCCAGTGGAGGATTCAAGCAATAAGTATGATACTCAGCATCACAAGTATCACACAAAAGAACACTATCATCATCTTTATCAATACCGCATACTTTGCAGACTCCCTCATCCCAAGGCGCTTTGGGGATCTCACTTGTCGAAGCAAGTATATCATTTATTTCCTTCTTTGTCTCTGCACTCAAGCACTCCAATTTAGCAAATTCCGCCAATTTCTGAACTAGTGTAAGTACCTGTAACAAAATAAATAAACAAATAATTAATAGGTCTCTATGCTAGGTCCAGATGCAAACAAGCAAAGCTAATGGCTCAATAACCAGAGAGAACAAGAGTACTTGGCAAACCATTTTTAATTGATATCAGGCCCCAAATGGCTGTTAATAATGCTAAATTCACCAACTCAAAGAACAAAAGCACCTCAAACCTTCATTTGTTTCTAAACTAAAGATGATAAAAGATCTCACTATAATTCTTCAATATCATGTTCAACAGGACATCAGATTCCTAAAGTCATAGTTGGAATAAACTTTTCAAGAAAGTCAAAAAACACACAATACAACAGATAGCACAATATGTTCCACCATTGGGGATATACTCATTTGAATGGAATTGTTAGTGTATCATTTGTTTATGGTGCTATTGTGGAAGAAAATTTCACCATCAACCTTCAACATAAGAAATAATCATATGTATAGCATAGTTTCATTTTTATATGTGAGTTAATAGTAAGAAAATTTTTTCCTTTAGGTTTGATTTCTGAGGTTCTAATTAAAAACAAAATATTAATCCCTAGAGATGAAGAACCTATCAATAGATCTTCAGCATTGATAAAAAATTTCATAAGTGGTGTACAAATTCACAGGACAACAATACTTAGGCACTTGCAGGCCAGTTAATGATTTAAAAAAAAAAAATTAAAGTTAAAGAAAGATTAGGAAACAGAAAGAAACCTACGAACCTCCTGCTCATACAAGGACTCAAAGTTTTGGGATAATGACTCTGCCAACTCAACCAAGTCAGGCTGATCATTAAAAGCAGTACGAACATTACTCCATAACTGCCAAGAGAAAGTAACAATTATTAGACAGGCTAAAACATCTGCATAGTACGAGAAAGACCACCAATCTCTGAAGATGTACATAAGAACAGGATCAGAACAAATACACCCAAAACAAGAAGAGAACATGGATAAACTTAATAAAATGAAGCCCCAAAATAAATATATTAAGTGATAATAGCTACAACAATGGCATTCATGAAAGCATTGAACTTCATGCAAACTCAAGGCTGATAATCAAAAGAAAAGACAATCCAGGAATGTCAACGAGCAACTATAGCATCTTGAAAACAATAGTTGAGCATCCTGAACATCTATGTCGTATGCATCTTTCCAACATATATGACCATGGAAAAATATCAAAAGCCACAATTAAGAAAATTTTCACTCGTGCAAAGAAATGTAACTAATATTTATTGATGCACAAAAGTCTAAAACCATCTAACATCTTTGATTAACCATAACATCATCAAATGTTGCTGAACAAACAAGTAGCAGAAGAAAAAAAGAAAGCAGTATGCATCAAAAACCATGCAAGGGTCAAGTGTGAAGAAACAAACGAAAAAAAGTTCAAAAAGAAAAACCATTAAGTGAGAGAGAACAAATGAAAAACAAAACCCAGACCTCGCGCGCATCCTCAAGAAAAGCTTCATGTGATCCACCATAGACCCCAACTGCCAATCTCAAATCAATAGTCCTAAAATCCAAAGGGCGAGATACCATGGCGGGAGATCCAAGGAGTCCCTCATCATCATTATCACTAGAATTCATTAGCTTCCTCCCCAGCAAGTTGCAGAAAATCTTTGAATCATCAGCAGCAGCAGCACGACGTAATATGATGCGACATTCTTTCATGATAATATCAGATACAGATAAGACCATCTTTTTTTTACTTCTTCCCTTCTCAGATTTTTGTGCCAAACATTCACTGTGAACATCTGCTAGCACTGAAAGAACAGCTTTCTGTGCTCAATCAACAATAGAGAGTAATTCATTTAGAATCATGTTTGCTACTACAGATTGCAAACTCGGAAAGAAATACCAACAAGAAAAGAGAAACATGACAGTTTATACAGAAGGAAGACAATCAATTCAAAGAAAGAATATTCAAGATCAAACATTATGTACTTTTTTTTATAAGCATTTTATAACATTCAACATTAGCAATACTTAATCTCAAAAAAAAAAAGGTACTTTCATGCTTAATTTCCACTTACACTACTAAAGGAAAAATGAAACACACAGCAAAATATAAATACAAATGAAGAGATAAAAATTTATGGGTACAATTTTACAAAAGTGGAAACAGTCATAATTTAAATAAGATTCATCTTCTTTAACTTGAATTGAAAGTAGGGGCCAAAAGGCAGGCAAAAGCAGTCAATATATAGAAAAGTTTCTAAGATATAAGAACCATAAAGGATAAAATATTGCGTACAACAATATCCATCAATCCTGTATCAGAAAATCTTATATATTTAAATCCCAAAATTAAAAAAAAAATGCAACATAAAATAATCAATCAGGCACTTTGAGTTTGAAAATAGAGAAAAATCCGCATGCCTTTGAATTCTTAACTTATTGAAACTTTATTGCCAAAAGACAATATAAAGTAATTGGACGGTACCTTTGTTGGTCCTGAAGCATTGCCCTTATACACTTCCTTACTGATTGAATGTTCCAATTTTTTCTTTGCCCACTCTGGCGGATCTTTTGCCAAAGCATCATAAACACACCTTCTGATTCTGGTTCCAACATTTGTTGGCAGCTTTCTAACAGGTTCCAGCAACTTTGCCCACTCTGGAATATCACCATCATTCACAACAATCTTTCCACAAGCAACATTTTCATCCGGCCCATCATCTTCTACAGTCAGAACATCACTTTTTGTGTTCAAAGAACCAAAAATTCGCTTTGTAGCCTCTGCAAGCAACTGAAATTCAAACGAGTTAATGGGTAATTAAAGACATCTTCTGCTAAACCTACAAACATAATATTCAGCATGAGACACAGAATTAACTAGGGCCAGTATATCAATTCTTTTCCTGCATGCCCTTCCATCTACAAATATGCTAAAATACATTTATATTATTAAACATAAATGCAAGAGGAAGAAAAACACTAGAACATTAAACAAAAGCAGAATCTAGCAGCAAAACATCTGGGCTAAATGTCTTCTAAAACAAATGGCATCATTCTGCACAAACTGAATGTAATAGTTCAATAAAGCATCCTACAAAAGGATGAATTCTGAATAAGAGGTTATTACCATAACATATTAGCATGCATATCATCAGCAGATCTTGACATATTCTTAGTCACAAGTGCTAATGGAGAAGGAAAGACTGAAGCTACACACAAGAAAAACAATACCCGAAGAGAGCTTTTCTTAACTTTTCAACATTTTCACCATTTTGAGTTAACAATTTCACTAAGAGAAACGAGTTTATCAAAAGAAAATAAAATATATATAGCCAAACTTACGAGTGCATCTGCTTCCATCCCAGCCACCCCAGTAAGTGAACCACAAAGCACCCCACCATCACCTTTTAAGCAACGAAACACTTTACCACTTTCACGGGCAGTGATCTCTGCTGAGTCAAGATTACAATCCATGGATAAGACAGACAATGCATATCTTCTAGCTAGCTCAGGCCAGGTCAACTCATTAATTGGGAGCACACTGAGCTTAACTCTTTTAGCAGGAGCTGTACTATCTAAATCTTTCTTCTTTCCCCTTTTAGATTTTGACTCTCCAGAATCAAAATTTGGATCAACAAGTGCAGCAACCTTCGATTGCAGCTCACTTATTAGCACTCCTAAAAGTGAGCTGTGAGCCTTTGTCAATGTCACACCAAAGCATCTTTTGTAACTAAGAGATGCCAACCTAGCCTGGTCAGCTTCCATCATTTCCCCCATTTCCGTTTGTATTAATGACTCTGGCTTTGCCGTAGAAGTAGCCATAGAAGAGTCAGCACCTGGGGCCACATTTTGTTCACCCATACCATCAATTCTAGATAAACTCAGCACATCAGTTCCCCTGCTTTCACTGTCAGATTTATGAAACAAATTTGAGTGATTTGACCAGGGATTAACAAGCTCCTCTTCTAGTTCATTTTCTAACAAAGGTTCTTTCAAACCCATGACTTCACGGAAGCGCCAAAATAACTCCCACACCTGAATATATAACATAGAAAGTATAAATAAGAACCTTTGGTACAAGAAATTTTACACTTAAAAGGTTTATATTAGATTTGTTTCCTCGACTAACAACACATGCATACCTGATGAAAGTCACCAACAAGTTCAGGAGGAAGTCTCAAGCACAATGGCTTCCCTGCAGGAGGACCACGGTCATCAACCAACCGAGGCTTTTTGGACTTTCCAAATAAACCGTCCAATCCTTTATCTCCCTTGCATTCAAGACCGTCACCTTGTGTATTAATCTTCAGGAGACCATTTCTGACGGTTAAGGATCCTGGATAACTTTTTTTCTTCAGAGATTCATATCCTGTGCAGGCCTCGATGCCAGGAAGCCCTTCAATGATTTCTTGTACAAATTCTGCATCCAGTCCAAATCTATCCTGTCCCAGCCATTTTGTCAGTTCATCAGCCAAAGTCTCCAGCTCATCAGCCTGATACTCAAAAGGAATGGAGACAGAGTCTGAGAAGCCACAAAACTTAGCTAATTTAGCAAACATCTCTTTGTTCTTTTCATCCATCATATCCCAGCTTGATGACCCCATTTCCTTTCCTGCATGCTTGCAGAAAAACTTCAAAGCACCTTTTCTTTTACTTATCTCAGAGCAGGAATCAATAAATTTCTGAGATATTACTCTCCATGCTGCAGATGAAGAACGCTCTTCCACTGTAATTTCACCTATTTCGTCCATGAATATATCTTCAGATTTGTCACAAATGAAACCTGCTTCAAGTTGGGATCTGTCAAAGTTCTGAACATAAGTTTCCTTCAAACTACTTCCAAGACAAGTCAAGATATCATTTTCCCGAGGTGGGCTAGGATCTGTAAGAATCATCTGAATACTGCCATCATCATCGAACTCTTTGTTATTATAAAAGGTATCATCACCTTCATTATTATGACTAGGAATTTGCTCAATTTGGGGCCAAAATAGGACAGTTGACCCAATCGGAAGGGACAATGCAGAGCATGGACACCTTCTGACCTTGAAAATAGGTCCAGAATCACCACCATCTAACACTTCACATGCAAAAAGAGACCCAGTGATCTTATCATGCCAGCAAGACCTATAACCTATAGGGAAGATCGAACTAGCATCATGATATGAAGGTCTCATATCAACTAGCCCCAAAGAAAGAACAAAAAAATCTTCAAACTGCACAGGAAGTCCATCCTGCACAAGTAAAAAGACGACGAGTTAGAAACAGAATGAGCACCAGGATATCACTGAAACTAGAGCAATTAGATTTCATCAACATAACATAAAAATCAGCTGAAAGAAAGGACATGTGCCATGTACAAATAAGACAGGATTAAATTAAAAAGTCTACTTACATTAGTCTGCTCAGATCCAGAGCTACCCTTCTCATCTTGCTTGGCTTCAGTGGCTTTCATATCCATACCTTGACCATCACAAGAAATTTCCTTGCAGTCGCCACTTATCAAACTTTCCCTATTTTCAGGAAAACCATTGGCTATTGAAAACCTCGTTGACTTTCTTTTTCTAGGCAGATGCAATCTTTCCTGAAGAGAAGTCCCCTCACGTTTTATTTCAGAGCTATAGTTTGACATCAACCCAAGATAACAAGCAACATCAAACACTGAGTCAAATGTCTTCCCATCAGGAGCACAATAAACCGCATATAGTTCACAGCTACCCACAGAATGTTTTAGTTCCACACGCCAACCTTCCTCCAGGACACCATGTCTTTCTGAAACAAATTCTCTAAGAGCCTGTAAAAATATATCACTTGGATTTGGATTCCGAGATTGAAATCTAACAGCTGTATTATTACTACTCCTCAGCCTTCCTAGTGGAAAACCCAAATCTACCTCCTCAAAACTTCTATCTCTAGTTCGCGAGTGATGCAATATATCTTCAAAACCCACTTTGACAGCACGTGTCACAATCCCTGAAGCTTTTTGATAGCCAAATCCATTACCCGCATACAAGATGTTCGAATATGTCAATGGGGCACCAAACCCATTGCCAGAAAAAGAATTGTCACCTGGTGTGTGCTTTCTGGAGCCAAAGCATATGTTAACCAGTGATGATATACAATAACATAAGTTTCAAGAATTTTTTCCAAAAACCAGTAAAGTTATTCAAACAAGATGAAGATGCATGAATATAAAGCTTCACAAAGGAAGAAAAACAAGTTAAAGCATGAGAAAATAGCACCCTCTCACTAGCAGATAAAGAACTGGAGAAACTCAACTAATGAGTACACCACTTACATAGCACATGGAAGCATATATTAAACAAGAAAACTACAAAGACGACTTCCCACAATTCCAAGTTAACATGGGGTGATGTTGGAAACATTTCATCATGATTCAGACTTCAGAAAAAAGTAGTCTTCATGTAACAGGACAAGATAAAGAGCTTCCAATTTAGAGTGTAATTTTCCTCAATTTATTACATGAGAAGTAGTACATTTGACTTCCTAAGGAGCAAAGTAGCATAACACCACTTTCACATGGAAGCATGATCAATGAATCAATAAACTTCAACTAGAAATGAAAAAGCCAAAAACAGAATTTAGCAGCATTACAGCATTTCGTGGAAAAACAGGTTAAAGATGCTTGGGCTGAAATTTCATAACGAAAGATGATAATTGCAGTACAGTGCTGTGAAGTTAGCAGCGCTATAGCACTTCATGAATAAACAGGTTAAAGACTATCAGGCCACAATTTCAAAGAGAAAGATGGCAATTGCAGTACAATGCCATAACAAGCTTTGCTTAATTTAGATGTAGTGTGCCTCCTTGAAATTCCATTTTGTATATCGAAATTCATGAGAATGAAAATGGTTTTCAATGGGTATTGCAGAGAAAGATGCTATCTTTGGGTAGCACTTTCCAACTTCCAACCATACTAACCCAAACTGCATGAGAAAAACATGGCATCAGCTAATGAGGTGATGCCAAGTTCCAAGACAGTAAATACCCTAAAGGCACAGCACATATGGCAGAAATGGCACTCCTTCACATAATCAAAATCAACTGACTAAAGCCATAGGGCCTAGACAACATAAAACAAGTGTGGACGGGAGAAGCATACCCCTTTGCATGCCAAAGGGAGCAGCAACTTGCACTTAGGAAAACTATACTCAAACAAGGAACACAAAAAAGATAGGATGCCAGTAGAACTATGATAATGAGGCCAATGGTAAATCATTCCGCTTCAGCCCCTTGAAAATTCAATTTATAGAAAAAAAAAATTAACCACCTTAATTCCTTACTTAGGATACCATATTACTATATTCTCAATCCACTTAAGTCAAATGTTAAAAGGCTACCAAAAGCTTCTGAATAATCTCATAAATGGTACAACTAATACAATCTATAACATCCAAATAAACAGTTCAATTACATTGATTTGATCAGCTCCAAAACAGTTAATTTTCCTGAGCAAAAATGTCAATTAACTAGAGTTCGACTAAAGTCCCTATTATGAGCCATGAATAACATCTTGACCATATCAAACAGTTCACATACACACCGCAACCAAAACTCAAACAAGCTGCCTCTCAACATACAATAAACTTTTGACCAGCTCCCATCCCGTATCACAAGATATTCCACTACTAGTACCAATAAACATGAAAATATTCCACCTCTTAGTTGTTATTTGCTTAACCACAAGCCTAACAAACTTACGCCAGCTCCAAATTAAACACATTTTTAAATCTTTAAGAAAAAAAAAAAACTAGAAATGTATCAAGCAATACAATATCTAACATCCCATAAAGCACATTTCAAATTTATTCACTCATAACTAAAGGATTCGAGTTAATGTAAGCCTAAAAATTTTCGCATTAATTACTTAAACCCTAAATTAAGCTAAATTCAACTTACTAATTCTAAGTTTCTAAGTTTTACCTCAATAACTCCGGCATCTCTTCACCATCACCGTCGCCATCACTCGGTGGGGAAGCATTGATATCAAGAATACGCTTCTTTGCCTTCAACCCAAGCGGCCACCGTTTACTCCTTACGCCGCCACAGACGCACTCTCCACAAACCCACTCCTCGCCCGCCGACAACCTTCCGAAGACCCCGGCACATGCCAGATGAAACCCTCGCTCACAGCCGTCACAAACCACCACTCCTCCTCCATCCGCCGCCGACCTCCCACATGCGCCACACGGCTCCTCTTCCTTCCCTAACGGAACATCCGCGGGGTCACCTGGGGCCGGGTCGGGGTTCTCGTGGATAGCCCGAACTATTGAAAACGAATCGGGTTCGGCAGAGTCGGAGTCGGGTAAGATTTCAGTAGAAGAAGAAGAAGGGATCTCGTTTAGATCGATGCCGAGAGGTGAACGAGTCTCGGGCTTTGAATCGTTCGAATCGTTGAGTTCCATTTGGGTTTTTTTTTTTAACCGAGTCGGGGTTTTTTGAAGAACAAATACATTTCCTTTTTCTCTGGGAGTGTTTTTTTTTTTTTCGAATCAAAGTTAAAAAGATTTTGACAGAGAAAAATAAAGAAGAGAGAAATTTTTTTATTTATTATATATTTTGGATAGTAGGGAAATGCTGTACTCGCCCCAGTAGAATGACACGTGGCAGATGAAGTCTACAAGGGTTTAGACTTTAGAGTTTCCGTTTGAGAGGATGACTGGAAGAGGTACAGTTTGTTGGGCGATCTTGTCTTGAGGCACTGCACAATTAGGTTACTTAACTAGAGCATACCAAAGTCAAACAGATTGAGTTTTTTTTTTTTAATTTTACTTGATTTATTGATGTTATATTTAGATTTTATGTAAGTGTTAAAATTTGAACTTTATTCAAATCGAAATTTTATACTTCATTTGACATTATTCTTGTGATCAAAATCATAATGTGATATAAAAAATAAACTAAATTGTTTGTTTGCGAATGTTATAGAATAAATTTGATAAATTCTTTTTTCTACTTTATACATTTTAAATTTAGATTATCTGTTCTTAAATCTTAAGTAAAAAAAAAAAGATTGTGATATTTGGAATTCAAAGATTTCATGGGTGAAAAGTCAAAAAAGTATAACAAAAAAAAAGTCAAAAAAGAACGAGGTTTATCATTTAAGTTGAAAGTATTTTTTGTGTTTAAAAATTGTTTTTATCCAATTTAATTGTCAAACAATAATATATAAATATATATATACGTATGACTTTTCAATTTAAAATTTTAGTTACAAATCCAAATCAAAACTTTTTTAAATAGGTATTTCTGGTTCAATGAAATTTTTGTGAGTAAAATTATTTTACTATTGTCATTTGTCTATATTTCTATTATTTTATATATAATATATATTTCAATATTTCAATTCACCACATCACTTTTTCATAAAAATTTCACACTTAAAATAATCTTAAACCGTAAAATAAACAAAAATACTTATATTTACACAAAAAAATTTAATTATATTTTTCCAACCATACTTCTTTAGTCACAACTTCTTTACAACCACAATAGCGAAGTTAAATGAAGCAACATATTGATTGGCATCCGTAGTAATGCGATCAATGGGTTAAACCCATAAAAGACAAAAAAAAGTTTGAAATAAAATTACTTTTTTACCTTTAATTTCAATTTTATTATTTTATTAAAAACAAATATATTTAATAGTCATTTATCTTTTTTAATCTCACTAAAACCAATTTCACCTATCATCACTCATCCAAACTAACTCTAAGTTTGAATATAAGATCATCTGTAGTTGAAATTAAACGAACCTTCAATGATTAGCTATTTTTCATTAATAATTACTAATAAGTTAATTTTACGACAATCGGTTGTTTAGTTTTTTTAATAGTTTCACATTTATACATGATTAATTTGGATAGACAATGAAATTAGTTTCGATGAGATTAAAATAGTGGTGAAGATGGGATTAGTTACCGTAGCGGTAATATTGGATACTGTAACAATGAAATTAAAATTAGCTATAGAATATATATCTGGATGCAAACTTAGCAGTGGAAATAAGATGAAGTGTAGGGAGAAAAAAATTATCATTAAGGACATTAAGTTAAAAATTGTATATAATAAAAATTGTAATATATATGTATATTTGATATTTGTAAAATTAATAAATAATTAAAAAAATTACTAAACTTATTTATACTAAATAATATTTTTTAATAAATTAAAACTTTATTGTTAAAATATTTAGATATTATTTTTATGTATATTTTAATACTTGTAACATTTAAATTTTTAAAATTGTATTTAATTAAATAGTAACATGTTATTTTATATTAAAATAAAAAATTAAAATTAAAAAAATTAAGTAAAAATAAATTAACAAAAAATTTTAAAAAGCAGCAAAATGAAAAAAAGAGGGAAAAAAGATTACAAAAAAATAATCGGTTGGAGCCACTGGAGCCTCATAGGGTGGAGATTGAAGCTCCGGTGTTATTGAAAAGGCCTCCAATTAGAGCTTGACATCTAAATTGGTGTTCAACGCAATTTGAGGTGTGGGAAAATATTAGGGACAATATTTTTTACTATTATTTTTAACACTTTTATTCTTATTGGCCATATCACTTCCTATTTTATGTGAAACCAGACTGCCAATGTGAAAAGTAAAAAATTAAAATATGTTGATGCTAAAATATACTTTTCAACTAACCTGTAATTGTAGGTAGCAAATATTTATGTAAAACTAAAAAGGGACGTAGCCCAATAAAAATGAGAGTGTTAAAAGTGATTCTTTCTAGTATTCTTGAGGTGTGAATTGCACCATGCTGGAGCTCATTGATAAACCAAACAAGCCCACAATTGATGACATAGCATTGTGATCAGTGTTAAAGTAATGCTATCCCACATTTGTTAAATACTTTATTCCCTGTAATCTTATATTCCAGTTAGGATTCTCCACTTATTGCCAATTTATTTTAAGTTGGATGCTTAACATGGTACATGAGCTAAGGTTTTGTTATGTGTCTATTTTGTGATTCTTGTCTGCTACCACTTCCAAATTTTTCACATGATAAGCTTTCATCTTTCCGCGCTACACATGATGGGAGCCAGTTAAAGTGTTATTATCCAACATCCGTAAAATGCTAAATTCCTTGTAGTCTTATATTCAAGTTGAGTTTATTCACTTATTGCCAATTAGTTTTAGGTTGAATGCTTAATATAGTATCAAAACCTAAGTTCTATTCTATGTTTGTTTTATGATTTTTGTCTACTGTCCTTTCCAAAATTATTACATGATAGGCTCTTATATACTCGCATACACATGATGGTGATCTGTAAAGTGGTGTTATCTCACATTTGTTAAATACTCTATTTTTTGTCGTTTTATAATCAAGTTGGACCCTTTTAACCTACTACAAACTAATTTTAGGTCAAATAATTAACAATCAATAGAGTTATCATTTAGGTTTTGTTTGAAATTAAATTTTTAGGCTATTTTAAAAATGATTTTTTTATATTGATATAGTGCATTCAAAATAAAGAAAAAGTTGTTTATGTACGTTAAAAGTGTCCTCGTACAATCAAAATTCAAATTGCAATTTAAAAAGAAAAATAAGATGCTTTTCTACTCTTAATAGTTATCCATGCATGTTAATGGCGAGTGAAATTTGATACAACCTTTTGGGGGAGGTTTTTTTAGGCTTACTAATCAAATAAGTCTTCAATTTAACCCAAAATAAAATTCAGTCCTCAACGTTTTATTGCATGAAATTTAGTCCATAAACTTTTTATTTCAGTGGAAATACACCAAATCTATTAAATAAACTAACTGTCGTTAGTTTTGCATATGTGGCATGACACGTGGCACTAACTAAGCTATCCACGTCAGCTGCCACGTATGTAAAACTAACGGCAGTTAGTGTCATTTAACAGATTTTGACTTAATTGCATAATCGTAAAAGGTTAAGGGTTTACTTTCATTGAAATAAAAGTTTATGGACTAAATTTCATGCAAAAAACGTTGAGAGTTGAATTCTATTTTGGACTAAAGGTTGAATTTATTTGCTATTAAGCCTTTGTTTTATGGCATAATGATACAATTCAATCATGAATTTGTCTAGTGGATGTGCAATACAAACAATTATTATTTCTCACTTTTAAGTAACATTCAAAACCCTTATTTTTCTTTTCTTTTTTTTTTCCCAAAATATCGAATTTTATATTCATGTAAATCGATATCATAGCATTTAAACTGTAATTTTTGCATTTTAATATTGAGCTACTTTTAAATTCGAGCTCATTGTAAAATTATAATCTTAAATGTCATCTAAACATAATAAAATTAGTTCCATATATATTGGATTTTTTTTCATAAAATTATAACGATATATAAAAAAATTATAATCATGATCAAATATTATATTTATATAAAAATTACCTAATTACTTATTTACTCTTTGGTATTGAATTTTGCAACTCAAATCCAAAGACGAATCCAAACTTGTTTTTAAAAAGACAACATATTTAAAGAAAATGAGATAATCAATAGATTTTTTTTTTGGGAAGTTTTGTAACAAATGCATGGAAGCTAAAGATTGGGATGGAGGATGAAGATGATTCGGAGAGATTTTATTATTTTTGCTATTGTTATACACATGTTTAAATGACTCTCATAAAACAATATCGCTCAGAAAAAATAACCAAATCACTTGCACGTCGTGTTGAGGAAGTATAAAAATTACTCAACAATGACATAAAGTGATAAGGTTTGCAATTCTTCTTTTTCAAAGGGCGAAGTTCGTAAATATAATTCTTTTTCTTTTTTATATAACTCTTTTTTTTTTTTGAAGCGCGTTATGAAATCTTACTTTTAAGTTCAGAGTTCTCCAATTCTAACTTTTACTTGAAAAGACCAACAACGTATGCTTTGGGTGCTTATGGATTGCTTGGTGGTTTAAAATCCAAAGAATTAGGATAGTTTCCAAAGAGTTGCTTCTTTTTTTTTTTTGTGCTCTAAGTTATTTTTTTATGCTGCCTATACAAAGAATTGCATCCTCCATTTCCAAGTAAAGATGGAACAAATGTGAAAGATTTCACATGTAGGAAGCAATAGATTATGTAGTGATCACTCATGGATTGTAGCTCAGTTGACAACGCAAGCTGGGTTTGTGAAAAGAGTTCTCGGGTTCGACTCCCATTAAACACACATTTTGGGTGGGGTGAGGAGTTTTTATTAGACTAAATATTTAAGAATTATTAATTAATCCAGTGTTAGTGAAATTTTAGATTCTATGAGTGGGATTAAGATAATAATACATATTTCATTTTATTTGTTATTTATTTTTTTAATATTTTTTAAAAATATGTGTCCTATCTTAATCTCGCATGTAAATTTTAAAAACTCTATTATTAGTGTATTGAATAATAATTCAATATTTAAAACGAGAATGAATAGAGGCCAAAAATAAAATGACTGTCCAATTCTATACAACAGTTAATTATTTTGTATTCAATGATATTAAATTTTTTCCATGCGTAATACTCTAGTTTTTTTTACATATATATATATATAGAGTTTAGACAAAGAAACAAAACAAAACAAAAAATTAAGGAAAAAATTGCATCACAATAAGAAAAGGTTGAATATGACTTTCCTTCCTTTTGTGTAAAATTTTAGGAAATTGTGGCGAAAAAGGAAAGAAAATAACAAAAAAGAAGGGACAAAGCATGATTATATGGCTTTCCTTAACGCCCATTGATATCCTCATGTCCCCTCAACAATAGCAGCCCAAGTTTTGGAGCACCGACACTGCCCTAGTCTTCCATGTGAAAAGGTTTTACAATCAATATTTTGTTTATTTATTTATTTGTTTGTTGAATGAATCATGGAATCTTTCCAATAGAATGACAAAAAAACTTGTATACAAATCATTTGGTTTATGAAAGTTGCTAAAAACACTTAATGGCCCAAGTTTGACCTAACATTTTATTATTATTTTAAGAGAAATTAGATTTAAAATATGATTTTTTTATTTGTAAATGACACTTACAATGGGAAATCTTTTTATTGTTTTAAAGGTTCGTTTTCATTATTGATTTAATGTATTGAAACTTTTATCTATTTAAAATAAATCAAACCTAGTTAACAAAGTATAAATGCACATAGATTAATCAATTGTATTTAAAAGATATATATAGTATGATTACCTATGTTTTATTTTATTTATTTATTGTATTTTTAATATTTAAAAAACATATGTAATCATCCTAACACCGTTTGACCCAAGTTTGACCTAACATTTTATTATTATTTTAAGAGAAATTAGATTTAAAATATGATTTTTTTATTTGTAAATGACACTTACAATGGGAAATCTTTAATTTTTATTGTTTTAAAGGTTCGTTTTCATTATTGATTTAATGTATTGAAACTTTTATCTATTTAAAATAAATCAAACCTAGTTAACAAAGTATAAATGCACATAGATTAATCAATTGTATTTAAAAGATATATATAGTATGATTACCTATGTTTTATTTTATTTATTTATTGTATTTTTAATATTTAAAAAACATATGTAATCATCCTAACACCGTTTGTGGAGTCAAAAAAACTTCATTAATAATATATTAGACATTAATCCATATATATATAGACACACATATTTAGTGCAAAAGGAGATTGAAATCTAGCATTAAAGGAAAAAGTTGTAAATGTTAATATTTGAATATCAGATTTATTGGATACTCTGCTTTTTAAGAATTATTACATGAATCATTTAAATTAAACTTTAAGATCAAAACATATATATTATACAAAAATTAAGAAAGTTGTCTAAACGGAATGTAAATTTCATTTTCAAATCGAAAATCTAAATTGAATAAAAAAATATATAGATATCCTTAGTTATGAAATTAAGCAAGATTAGATTAGTTGTTGTAATCACCAACACCAATTTTAAAAGAAAAGAAAAGGAAAGGGTAAAGTTCAATTGATGTTTCCCTTTTTCAAGTTAATCATACGGGAAACCTCTTTAATTAGTAGTTAGGCATGCCCATTGCCAAGGACACATCACTTTTTTGAACAAATACATTGTCTCTTTAATTAAATCCCGAATTAATGGGGGCTAATCTTTTTCAAATGATGAACCGTCGTTTCAATATTTCATTTTCTAACGTTGGAGCGTCAAGTTCAAACAAAAATAGGAAATAATAAAGATGAGTTCCCGATTCTATCCAAAAAAAAGATGAGCTTCCGATTTAATCAAACAGTGGCATTTTCGCTATTTAAAGCATGACCGAGGGTGTTTACAGAATAAAAATTAATTTCAACCGCGAGAGAGAGGAGGAAAGAGAGAGGCCGTCTCTCACATGCAAACGCAATAAACCCGTGCCTGCCGGCCCCGGTCGGATTTTCTTCCAAAAAAAAGTCCAAACCGGCGTCGTTTTGGATCTTTCTATTTTTTCCTATATATAAAAAAAAGAGTCTCTTCATTTTCACTGCAAAATCTTCACGCAAGTCACAGTGGTCGCCGATCACTTTGCTTTCTCTGTCTCTGGTACTCTCACTCTCTGTTTTTTTTTTTGATTTTAATTTGATTTTTTTGTCAAATTTAATTTTCTAAGAAAAATTAAGAATCGAGGAACATTTCTGGTCGAGATCTTTTTTTTTAATTTTTGTTTTATTTTTATTTTTTATCATCTGTCAACGTCCAGATCTCTCTGTTTGCTTTGATTTTTATTTTGCTTGTTTTTAAATTCACTTGTTGTGGAAATTTCAGAAATTGTGCTAATCGGTGGATTTTTTTGATCCGTACGTAATCAAGTTAATGGAGATTTGCTTAGGTTTACTTGTTTTTGTTGATTATATCTGCAATGTGAAGAAATTTGGTCATAATTTATGTGTAAATTGTTTAAATTAAATAATTTTTTGGGTGTTTGTATTTGTTCTTTTTCTTTCCTTTTTTGTCTGTGGTGAAATGATGCTAAAATTGGTGGAATGGAGGTTTTAGAGTCACTAATTAGTGTAATGTTCTCGGATTTTGTTGACGATTTGGTGTTCAACGTTGTATAAAAAGGTGATTTGAAGTGGAAGTGGGTAGCTGGCTGGATCATTATTGCCGAATTTGTGAAATTTGGGTTGAAATGGTTAGTAGTTGGGCCAAACAGTAGGCATTGTAGGAACAAGTTGTTAAAAATGAGACAAAATTTGTAGAATGAAAAATGCAAAGGAATTGAAACTATTATTATTGCATAAGAATTTTAGAGTGCCTCTCTTTGTTGCAGTGTCAATATGAGAAAGTGAGTGATTAAGGTAGTCATTGACTAAGAAAAAAAAAGAATTTTATTATCTTCAGCTATTGAGTTCTCTATGCCAGGCAATTAATTTAACTTAATCGTCAGTTTTGTTAGTGAGGTTGTACATAGTTGATCACTGTCATAGCTGAATGTCTTGATGCTTATCTGTTCTTTTTCTTTTGGCATCAGACTTTAATTTTTATGATGTCGGGGAATGCTCTAAGAGATCTCAATACTTTACCTACGTCTGAGGTGAAGAATGACAGCTCTGGCAAAGGGAATTTTACTAAGCCTTGCAATGGGAACACAATTGAAAATGTGGAAGAGCCTCAGAAGAAAAGCCCTGCTTCCGTTCATATAAATGGAGGTGAAACTGTAAATGCTGGAGTAGAGGTAGCTAATTTGGAAGTAGAATACATTGAATCTGAGAACTTGAGTGATCTAGAAGATGTTGATACATGTCTTAAGGTATAATTTTCTGCTTTCTATTTCTTATACTTCATGTTCTGATATTTGGTGGTCTACGGTTTGTGCTAATATGCATATTTATATATATATCAGAAGCTCTTAGCTGGACTTGACTCTAAAGATTGGGTTCTGGTTGTTGAAGCACTCAATAATGTTCGCCGATTATCAGTATTCCATAAGGAAGCAATGCATAGTATGCTGTAAGTCTTAAATTCTTACATGATTATCTGACTGGAAAGATTAGAGGATGGGTTTTAGTCTAATTTTTCTATCAGTTAATGTGATCTTAGATTTAATTTGCCTAGTGTTTTTCTTTCCTTGTTCTAATGTGCAGGGGAGATTTGATCCCTCTTGTAGTTAAGTCCTTGAAGAATCCAAGAAGTGCTGTTTGTAAAACTGCAATTATGACATCTGCAGACATTTTCAGCGCATATAAGGATGATTTGGTTGATTCTTTGGATCCCCTGGTACTTTCACATTATCTACAATTTACTGCTGCATTAGTCTGGGTGCTTGGTGTACCTTTTTAGATACAAGTGAACGAATTCTGGCTTTAATGATTTGGTCAAATTTGATTGATACAGCTTGTACAACTTCTTCTGAAGTCTTCTCAAGACAAAAGATTTGTATGCGAGGCAGCTGAGAGAGCTTTAGAGGCAATGACTGCTTCAGTTTCCCCTATGTTGTTGTTGCCCAAGTTGCAACCTTATCTTAAGAACAGAAATCCACGAATTCGAGCAAAGGCATCAATGTGCTTTAGTCGCAGTGTTCCACGACTGGTATGCTAATGATATCTGATTCTTACTGCTATTTTGTTTGTTTGAAAAAAGGGTTATGTTTTTCCGGTTTTAATCATGTTCAGTTTGTGCCAATGACGTGGATGGTACCCTTGTTTATGATATTTGCTGCAACATAAAACATGTAAATTCCAATTATGAATTAACTCAATTCATTTGAAGTAGTTAACGTGTAGCTATCTGTGGATATTTATGGTGTACAAAACTACTGTTTATTCTTATTCTCTTTCCAACTACTTTTTCATGTATGCCTAGTATTATTTGGAAAGTAGCTTCTGTTACCCTCTTTGTACAATTATTTTCGTGAGTACTTGCACCATTTTTATTAGATTTGATATATATCCCGTCAAATAGTTTTTATTTTATTCTTGGCTGGTAAACTTTTTTCCTTCATGTAAACTTTTTTCCTTCATGAAAAATTTTCTTCCTTTACTTTTCTATTATGTTGATGCAATCATCTTGATTTTGACAGGGTGTTGAAGGAATCAAAGAATATGGAATCGATAAATTGATACAAGTAGCTGCATCTCAGCTAAGTGACCAGCTCCCGGAGTCTCGGGAGGCTGCTCGAACTCTTCTTCTGGAGCTGCAAACTGTATATGAAAAATCCCATGGCCTCTCAACAACAATATCTGAGCATCCAGAGATGAGCTCTTGGGAGAACTTTTGTCAGTCAAAACTCTCTCCTTTAAGTGCACAAGCAGTGCTTCGTGTCACAAACGTTGCCCGGGAAGGTCTCGTTATTGGCTCCTAACAGTGAGTTCTATATAGACCATATATGAGTTTGTAGCAAGTAATGCCTTTTAAATTTTACCTACATTCATGAGCTTTAGTGAGCAAAGTCTGCGGTCACCTATTATTGCTTTGGTTTTGGTTTTATCTTCTTTTCCTTGTAAATTCTCTTGAATCATTGAGATGTCTTCGATCTTGGTTAAGAATTTAGTTGGATTGGAATCATATGAATGATATTCTTTGCATATGTTTCCCTCTCGAGTCTTGATCTTCCTCATTTATGTCATGGTTTGCTAAAATAGTATAATTTGCTTGAGCCCTTCTTGCTTTAATCATAGCATAATGTTCTACCAGATATGTTACATTTATATATATATATATAATTAATATTCAATACACTTTGAGTGAAGTTTTTTGATTTTACAAATAGTGTTAGGATAATGACATATGTCATTTAAAAATATTAAAAAAATAAAAATTAAATAAAATAAGATATGTGCTTTTTACTGACGGTGTATTGAATATATTATGATTGCACCTGCGGATCTAAAAGAAGTAAATAATGTCAATTATTCAGTGCTCATTTAAGCGTTGGATTCTAGTTTAGATGTCTTAATCATATTTTAACATCATTCTTTTATTTACTTTTTATTTATTTTATGTTTATTGCCGTGTTGTCAATATCTCAGCTACTGGCTGTGGCTTGTGGGCATACCATAGCTGGAAGATTGAGGAATATGTTTTCTATGTATTGTAAAAGCATTAATTAAAGCGACGAATAAGTTATTTTTTTATAAGTTAGATGTGAAATAAAACTTATTTTCTCGTCTCTTGTGGATTACATGTTAAAGTATCATATCTGATTTTACCTTTCTTTTTTTTTTTTTTAAACTTGAAATTTCTCTTCAATTCAGGACAAACACAACCAGTATGCTACATTTTCTGGCTTAATTTTTTATACTCATTTTCTCAAATTTCTAGTAACGTTCCAAGTAATTTGTTAATGTTTAGAGGATAAGATTTGGTGCTTAATCTAGATTTGTTTTATTTATATTATGCACGAATCATTGAATCTTTTAGGTTTTAATATTGTTATTATATTAAAGTTGTTTCTCAATCAATAAGATGAGCTGTCATTGAACGGTCCAGACTCCAGCCTGGTTGGTGACTGACCAACCTGAACATGGGGATTAATTTCAGCATTTTATTTCATTTAAGATGTAAAGAGTAGATGTAAATCTACACTCCCACCGCTATTACACCACATTTTTTTGTTACAATAAAGGTGACTGGCCTAAGAGAAAGGGAATGTCAAATTTCAAATTTGTAAAACTCTCGAATCTTATAACTGAGAGATGATTATTTGAGTTAAAATTTTAAATCACTATTACTACATTGTCAACAATATTTTAGTCAATTAATTAACGAAGAGTTGTGATATATTACAAATCTAGAGTTCAAGCTCAAATTAACCTATCATCTACTTGTAATTATACATACATATCTATATGTATATATACACAGAAAAAAAAAACTACTATGCTAACTTTAATGCTCTACCACTTTATTAACTTTAATGTTAATTTTAGCTTGGGATGCCACGTAAGTAAGATTTATGAATTATCTTTCTAAAGGCTCATTTTCATGTTGAAATTTGTGTAGTTTGATAATATCTAACTTATATGACACTTACGTAGAGCTCTCAAAAGATCTATAGTATATAGACATAATGAATTCCAGTTACTTTAAGTTGCTTAAATTTATTATACTATAAATTTGTAAAACATTTCAAAAAATTAATAAAAAAACTTAATTTGATAGTAAACATACATAAATTATCAGACCTCGTAAATGTTGTCTTATGTTTGCGATTCTTCTTTTCCTCTTGTTTATTTGCTTAACAGTCCATTGTGTTAAATTATCATGTTAACATTGAAATCCTAAAAATTGAAGTACCAGACGCAATTATTTCTTTTATGTTTAACCATAAGAGTATTTAATACAGTTCGAAGTTATCCCACCGGACTGCTTTAGGACATGAAAGCAGATTCTTTAGCTTGAGACATGGTGATGGAGTAACCCAAAAAGATGGTGTAAGACAGGACAAAATCAAATTGGATTGTTGCTTAGAAAGAATATTTGTGCTTTCTGAATTATGGGGCATCTTCTTAGTGAAGCCTGTCTGAATTCTGATCTAACTGGGTCAACACAGCCAAACAAACTATGCAAAAGCAGGGCTGCAAATGAAGAGCAGAGTTGTCTCTTCACTTGGAGGCTGCCTAATTTGTCAGAATAAAACAAGTGGTCAAAGACACAAAGCCAAAGTAAAGAGAATGAAATTAAAGAGAGAAATGAAACAAAAGAGACAAAGAATAAAAGTTTAAATCATCAATCTTCCTATGTGTTTGCTCAGGAATAGTTCAAAAATCAGAGCATATTTTTAATTTATTATTGAAATTTACGTATATATTATACTTTCACTTGCAAATTTTATGAAATTTATAAATTATTTATTAGTAAAGTATCGGATTTGAATCTAAATATTTTGTCTTCAAAAGTCGTTCTTTAATTACTTGCGCCAATCTTTTTGGCATGGATCTTTCTATGATTTTGTCTCCACCTGTAAATCTTGGGTCATTTTCCACCCACTCCATCACGAAATTTAACTAGTCGAAATTAAATAATTGATTAATCTTTTCATTTCTTGCTACATTGAACAGTTCGCCTTTTTCTTTATCTCCACAAAAACAGAAAAAACACCAGATCAGCTCAGCCTTTTTGCTAGTAACTTCAGTAATCACACCAAATTTTCCGTTCCTTTTGAACAAAAATCTTATCATCCTGTCATTTCTGTCATGTTTTTAAGATTGTTATCATCTTCCGAGGTATGAAAAAGGTTGAATTTTCCTTCTTTTTTTTTTTTGGGTGCTAGAGTATGAACATTTAAGTGTTGAACTCTTGAAAACCAAGGGAATTTAGAAAAGATTCTGATGAGCACTAATCCCCTGGAGGCTGCAATACATGTTATTGTGATGGCTATTGTCATAGCTGCAATTCTGCTATTTCTAGGTGTTGGAATGCTGGTGGTTGTGCATGTATGTATAGTAGGAAGATCATATAGGAGACGATTCGGGTTCGGGTTTGGTTTCGGATTCGGAAACCAGGGAAGATTTGACAGGAGCAGAAGCAGGAACAGAAGCATGTCCCAGGATGATTTACAGAAACTTCCCATCTATGACTACATGGTGGCAGAAGACGAAGGAAGTAGTCCAGTGGATTGTGCTGTCTGCTTGGAGAACTTCAAGGTGGGTGAAAAGTGTAGGCTGCTGCCTCTTTGCAGGCACAGTTTCCATGCAGAATGTGTGGATTCATGGCTTCTGAGGAACCCCATTTGCCCAATTTGTCGAACCAGTGCTGATTCCGGCAAGGCTGGATTGGTTTTAGGTGAGGAAAGTAGTGAAAATGTTGTGGAGTTGAGAGAAGGTAGTCACCTGGAAGATGTTAGAATTGAAATTAGAGGTAACCAAACAAGAGAAGGCGGTAATGTTACTGATAGTGGCCATGAATCAAGAGAAAACCAGACAAATTTAATTGGGATTCATTCCGGTTTTGCAATTGAAACTACAACTACTACTTCATAATATAATGTATTTTTTATTTCAACTGCTGTATATTTATAAAATGTTTGCTAAACGATTATCAAAATTTAGTGTATTCACTTTCATTTGATCTTTATTCCTTTGCTTTCATATATATATATATATATGTGTGTGTATATGTGTGTACATATATATTGTTTGGCCAACCAATCTAACGTAAAGGAAAAAGAAATAAAGAATCACGCATCTTGGGATTGGCAGTTGAAGGAAGGTTAGTTTGAAAGTGTGATCAAAGCAATTTTTAAAGGTCAACGGATTTTGGCTTAAGTGACTAGAACTTTACTGTTTCGAATTTAAGCTCGGTTATTGGTTAGAAGGTGCCGACCATCATTTGATTGAGTGATTAAAAAAAAATTGTGACATATTGTAAGATTTGAGTTCGAATCCAAATAACTCCATCCCATTCTTAATTATCAAATATTTCCGTTGTAATAAAAAAAATTGAAGGTTAGAATGTGATTTTTTATTAATTTGCTAAATTTAACCTTAAAAATGCTGATTGTATCACTGAAAAAAATATTGTTCGAATCTAAAAATCTTTCACCGTTCAACAAAATCTCACAGCACTGATTGTGCTCTGAAATAGATTAAGGCTAAATTTGGATTTCATCGCACCTACAGTGCAATAGAATTTACAGGAAGGGCAAAATCCAAATGCATCGTTACACAATCTAATCTTATTGCTGCACTAATTGATCTCATCTTTTTTTTTTTTAATCTTATTGAAACCAAATTTACCGTCTTTCCAAACAAACCCCCGAGAGTAAATGGCTCAACCCAAGCTTTGCTTCCATATCCATGAAGAAGGCACTCAGTATTCACACTGAAAATAAACCAGTAGTGGGTTAGATGACCCACGAAGGTCCGCAAGTGCAGCTTGCTTCTAACAGGCTTGGACAAAAAGCTCTGAGCCAATCAAGCAAGCTTCTTTAGGACCTGATCCCAGTTCAGCCCAAACCCAGCTGTAAGAAAATTGCATGTTAGTTTTTTTTTTTTGGTGTAAAAATTTGTCTTCTGAATGTTAAAGAATTAAAAAAAGCAACACTTAGATATTAATTTGTCCTTAAAATTTGAATTTTTTATATATAATATCATTAATTTTATTTTACTTTCTTACTATTTACCTTACCAAGACAAATAATGTCTGGTCTGAGCAAAACTCTAACTTCGCCTATGGCCTTTGACCTAAAAAAATACTATACAAAAGTCGATGGTAGCCTTTTTATATGTCCGACTATAAGCAAAATTAAGAAAAATACTATATTCGTTTAATTATTACATACATTTAATTAAATACTATCACAGGTTTTCAATTTTTTTGGTCATATAAGGAAGTATAGAAGAATAGGGGAATCGACATTAAACCTAAACTTTCTTAAAGATAGATAATAACAATTAAACTAAATTTTGGTTGTTAAGTTTTCAAAATTTATTTGGTGCGGAGACTTGTAGTCAATCTACAAGAAGATCTTACGATTTTTATCTTACAAAAAATGTTTTACAAATATGAGTTAAAGTTTTTGCTTAGGAATTTCTATAGTAAGGTCATAAATTTTGATCTTACTGTACGGTTAACTTAAAAAACACAAGATTAAAGGTAAATTTAGAGTAATTAGGTGTAAAGTACGTTAGAAGTATGATAAAATACGATTATCAATGGATTAGGTCTGCCTAGGGTAAACTTGGCCCAGCTAGAATTGGAGGGATTTTTAGGGATCATTTGGGCGCTGTTAAGAATGTGTTTTCCAAATCGGTTGGGATTACATATTCTAACATGGTAGAATTTCTTACAATCAAAGAAGCTGCATTGTTCTTCTTCTCCTCAAACTACTGTAACACTTTTTTGCTTATAATTGAAAGTGATTCCAAGAATGCTGTTAGATGGGCAAACTCTCCTAGCACTATTCCTTGGTTCTTAAGAAATGACTCAAATCATTTGTCTCAACTTAAACTAATCTTTCAGCTTGCAATGATCTCATATATTCCAAGAGAAGCTAACTCCATTGCAGACAACTTCGCCAAGGTGGTGTCAATAGATTAAAGGTCCTATATGCTTGACTCTAGTTTTGTCTTCTTTTTCTTGTCGTTGTCAGTTTGCTCTCTTTGTTTTTTGATTGTTGCGGCTTCTGATTTGTCTCTTTCTTTATGTATAGTTGTGCATCTTTTATCTAATAATATTATCAGCTGCCTTTCAAAAGAAAAAATATTAGTGTCAATAGATTTAAACATATGATAATTTTACTATAATGTATGTTTATGTTAAGCATCATGTGTTTACATATTTCAAACACATTTTACACCTAATAATTTTAGATTTATGTTTAATTGTGTATTGTTTACATTAACATTAAATTAATTATAAAGTGTTTACGATGCTTTTAACATATTTTACTCATAATGACTTTAAATTTATGTTTAATCATGTGTTTTTTATGTTAACCTTATAGTAACATCAAATTTTATGACCTTATTGTAAAATTTCCCATTAGCATTCATCTCTCATACTTTCTGGTTGGTGATTGCTTTAATACCATTTTTGAAAATTTGCATACAATCTACAATGCATTATTCTTTTTGATAAGAAATCTCTGGGTTTGTTCTGTAAAAAATTTTTGCACAAATATGAGTTTAAGTCTTTACATATATATCATTGTAAATTTTGACGTTATCTCAATATGAGATCGAACGTTACATATAATCCATAAAAATGTTAATAATTTTACTTAATTTCTAAAATAAAAAATAAATATGTGATGCATTATTTAAATGCAATACTTTATTTCGTGAACCAAGATTGATGTCCACATCTTGAAGTTTGCCCTTTAATCTCAGTAGGGGGAAAACTCTCATACGGCAAGCTCCAATTTATCATGTTGGTTACACGTCTGATCAGGACAAAACCTAATGGGAAAAAGCTTAATCAACATAGCAAAACTTGACCTATCAGAGTTGAATTCACTAAAAAATGGGGGAAAACTGATCTTTTAGCTGGGTGATTAATTATGTTCTTCTTTTTTAGTTAGACGTAAAATGACATTGGGGCTAAAACAAAACTGAAAATGACCTAGCCTTGCCAATGCTTCTGATAAATATCAGAAGGTAATGAAGGATTGATGAGCAGGTAACTTTTGCTACCTAATCAGTTTTTTTGGTCCACAAAAGTTTAGAACGGAAAAGGTTACCTCATTTTCAAAGTTTGAGTAGGTTTGCTGTTAGTTTATTACTGTAATTTACGAATTCATTAAATTTTCACAACTGAATTTTTTGAACTTACAATAATGTGTCCCGATTTTACTTCATCATAGAAAAGATAATCAGATTAAACTTGAGTAGGCTTGTGATGAAAGTTTCTTTATATATTATATAAAAGTAAGACAATAGGGTAGTTTATGAAATAAGACTACGACTTGAACCTATATTGAAATTGGTTTACCCTGGACTCTTGACTCCATAAAGTAAAGTATTATGGTAAAATCTGAGAATGAAAGAGAATTAACGGAAGAAATTAGAAATCGCCATTGAAAGGAACTTCAGTGGACATAAATCTTTGTCAATTATAACCAGCCACAATGAACCATCTAGAAGTTTAGCTAAAGGAGAAGACTGAAGAAACACAGCCAAATTCAAGTTAATACTTTTCCAAAACTCAGAAATGTCTTCCTTTAAATTTCCAGCTAGCCACATGATTGTATTCCCACGTGGCAGGTTTCTTGGTCCTGTCTATGACTAATTAAAGCTGTTGTTCTTGTTTGGAGAAATCTCTTTCTATTCAATCAAGATATACTATGGCATGTGCGAAGTGTTCAAATTCAAGTTGAGTTTGTTCAATTCGCTTGTTCATACAATGAAAAAAAGTTTTACCGTGTTGTACTATCATTTTGACAGTAGATTTTTTTTTTCTACAAAGTAGATGTCATATAGAATGATTGTATGAATCATTCAATTATTTGATAACTTGAGTTAACTAATTCCAGGCTTACAGCCTTTTTCATTGCAAGAAAATTGATTGAATAAGCCATTTGATAAACACCCAGGGAGCATCATAATTTGAGATCAAAAGTTAATTTATTTAGACTCTGAGCAGGATCCAAGTAATCTTTCAAAATTCAACATTAAGAAAATCCTCAGTCAACTTGATAGTTGCACCGTGATAGTCAGCTATGAATGCTTAATAAATAAACACATATTCAAGTATGTGGAAATTCATCCATGATCAAGCCTGCAAATCCTCCCTCCAAGTTCTTTTGATAAATACATATCAAGTCTCAGGATCTTTAAACCAAAAAAAAAAAGTCCCAGGATCTAAAATTTCCAAATAATTAAGAGATTCACACTCGATTTACGTGATTTTATTCCATAAAAAAATGTTTCTATGAAATAAAATTGTGAGATATACAAATTAAAGCGGACAAATTCCGAAGGTCTTCACAAATAAATGTTTTGGACTTTTGTGTCTTTGTTGGTATTAGGATTCTTCCCGGCATCCGCAGCTAGTCTTAAAAACTGATGGTCATTTAGTATAATATCTTCTCTTTCTCCTTTCTTTTCATTATTTTTCCTAAAAAAAGAAAAAAGGAAAAGAAACTGCAGGTGGAAGTCACTATCAACCGCATGCATGGTTCACGTTCAAACAAATGTTGGTAAATGACAATTTCAGTTGAAACTAAATGAAAAAATCCTCCATAAAAAGACTTGAACCAGCAATGCCCTGCCATAGCCACAGTTCACAGATTCATTAAGCCAGAGAGGAGTAGAGAGAGAGAGAGAGAGAGAAACAGGAAAGGAATATGGATGCAAATTCATCTAAATTTTCATCAAATCATGTGGTTCTCTTTCCTTTCATGTCAAAAGGCCACACCATACCAATTCTCCACCTAGCTCGCCTCCTACTACGCCGTGGCATGGCTGTTACAGTCTTCACCACGCCGGGAAACCGTCCCTTCATTGCTAAGTCTCTTGCTGGTGACACTTCTGCCTCCATCATTGACATCCCTTACCCAGAAAACATCCCTGAAATTCCATCCGGTGTCGAGAGCACTGATGCACTACCTTCAATGTCACTGTTTGTTCCGTTTTGTAGAGCCACAAAGCTCATGCAACCAGAGTTCGAAAGGAAGCTGCATAGTCTGCTTCCTGTGAGCTTCATGGTGTCGGATGGATTCCTTTGGTGGACTCTAGACTCTGCAAAAAAGTTTGGTTTCCCGAGGTTGGTGTTTTATGGCATGGGCCAGTATGCTTCAAGTGTGTCCACAGCTGTAGCTGTAGGCAGGCTTTTGTTTGGACCTGAGTCAGATGATGAGTTGATCACAGTCACTCAATTTCCATGGATTAAGGTTACTAGAAATGACTTTGAACCAGTATTCTCAAAACCTGATTCAGATTCTACTCACAGGATGGAGTTGTTCATGGATCAAGTGATAGCAACATTAAACAGTTATGGAAAGCTTGTTAACAGCTTCTATGAGATGGAAAAATACTTTATTGATCGTTGGAACCGCGAGGAAAAGCTCAGGGTATGGTGTGTTGGACCCTTGTGTCTGGCTGAACCACCCAAGGCTGAACATGAACAAGAATCCCAGAAGAAACCCCCATGGATTAAGTGGCTAGATGAAAAGCAAGCTCAGGGATGCTCAGTTTTGTATGTAGCATTCGGTTCTCAGGCAGAGATCTCATCCGAACAACTCAAACAAATAGCCATTGGGTTGGAAGAATCAAAGGTGAACTTCTTTTGGGTTATAAGGAAGAAAGAATCTGAATTGGGTGAAGGATTTGAAGAAAGGGTTGAAAAGAGAGGTATTGTGGTGAGAGAGTGGGTTGACCAGAGAGAAATACTGATGCACCAAAGCGTTCAAGGGTTTTTGAGTCACTGCGGATGGAATTCAGTGCTGGAAAGCATATGCGCAGGCGTACCAATCCTTGCATGGCCAATGCTAGCCGAGCAGCCATTGAATGCAAGAATGGTGGTGGAGGAAATAAAGGCAGGGTTAAGAGTGGAGACAAACGCTGGCACAATGAGACCAGGTTTTGTGAAATGGGAAGGATTAATGAAGATGGCGAGGGAACTGATGGAAGGAGAGATGGGAAAGGAGGTGAGGAAGAAGGCGAAAGAACTTGCAGAGTTGGCGAAGATGGCTATGGCTGAGAATAGCGGATCATCTTGGAAAACGTTGGATTTGCTCATTGATGAGCTATGCAACAGAAAGTAAGAAAAGACGTATGCCATTAAGACTGTTATTTCTTGCTGCCCGTGCAAGAGGGCCACATGATAAATGAGAGTCTAGTACTTTCTTGAAAGTGAAACTTCTCCATTGTGTGGTCCTTTCTTTAGCATTTTCTTGAAAATTGTGTGTTTTTTATGCATTTTTTTTTGCTATTTATAGGATTGTAATCTAAGTATTAGAGATTTCGAATTAATTTAGATAGACAGTACGGTTGATTTTGATAAAATTAAAAAAATAAAATAATTACTGTAAATATAAGTTTTATAATAAAATATTTTAAAAAATGAAAAAAAATATAATTTTACATAAACTTTTTTATCTTTTATGATTTTTTTTTTTGCTTTTTATGTTGGAATTAATCGCATTGAAGGAACGATTGATTCCAAACAGAGCCTTTACCGAGAGAGAGGTATATAGCTGATAGTAACATGGTAAAAATGAAAACCTATCAAAATCAATGCTAGAATCAATAAACAGATATACACTATAGTAATATGCAAGAAATTCAAGTGAACATGAAGGATTATTTAAATAACGAGGCAGCCGATCAAACCCTTTCTTAATTCGTTTTAACTTCAATGTTTCATTTATTTATAGAATTTTAGTGGAAGGAAGTTATCGTAACGATTTCGCGCTCGACGAATTTTTGAAAAATATTTAAAAACAAAAAGGAGTCGCCACCAATCTTTTTTGTCTAGGTGTGATTGACCACCTAAAAATGTTTATCTTTTTAACAAAATCTCAAAATTAATTAAGTTTTATTAAAAAGACAATTTGGGTCTGCGAAAATAAAGTTGGGTCCGGGAGTACGGTTACGCGTGGGGAAGGATTAACACCCCCACAACGCCCGTTAAAAAACGGTACCATAATAAACATGTGTTATCCTTTGATTTTAATAAAACGGTCTTGAATTAATATTTAAAAATAATTTTTATTCTTTTTACAATCAATTTTATTCTTTTTATTCAAAGTCATTTTTTATTTGTAAAAATCATTTTGTTTTATTTTTTTTTAAAGTTAAATTTTATTTTTAAAAAGTGAATGTGAACCTATTTGTATTGAAAAAAAATTAAATCAAATATCCCAATACTCTGGTAACATTTGAAATAATTTTCCTCACCTAGAGATTTCTTAAGAATCACTACTTGTGAGTTCTATAGAATTTCATCCTCGAAAGATTCACACTCGCTTCAAAAATTATTATGAATGCATATGATGCAAACAGATAATAAATGATGCAAATGAATTTTTGATTTTTTATATAAATATTTCCTTATTTATTTTAAATAAAAATTCTTATTATTGAAAAATTGCACTAAGTATCCCAATACTCTGGTAACACTTAGTGAACTCTTCTCACCTAGGGATCAGTCAAGAAATCACTACTTGTGAGTTTCATGACATCCCATCATCGACATTTATTTAACTAAATTTAAATTTTATCATTAAATTCCTTTTTCTATTTTCTTTTAAAAACTTATTTTTATTTTAATAAAAATTTAAATTATTGAAAAATCATACTAAATATCCCAATACTCTGGTAACATTTAGTACGACTCTTCTCACCTAGGGATCAGTTAAGAAATCACTACTTGTGAGTTTCATAACATCCCATCATCGGACGAATTTCATTTGTTTTAAAATTTAGTTTTCATTATTAATTTCCTTTTAAAACTTATTTATTTTTTATAAATAAAAAAAATTAAATTATTGAAAAATCATACTAAATATCCCAATACTCTGGTAACATTTAGTACGACTCTTCTCACCTAGGGATCAGTTAAGAAATCACTACTTGTGACTTCCATAACATCCCATCATCGGGACAAATATTTAATTAAATTTATTTTTTTAATTTTTAAAAATTTTTTAATACATTTTCAAATCAATAATAATAATTGATGAAAATACAAGTGAAATAAAATTTTTCAATTTCTTATTTTACAACATGCACTAATAATAATAATAATAATAATAATAATAATAATAATAATAATAATAATAATAATAAAATAATAATAAACACAACAACAACAACAACAACAACAATAATAATAATAATAACAAAAAGAGCTGAAAAAGATTATACCCAAAGTGAAGCCCAAATTGCTATTGGGCTTGGCAGATGGTGGCCCAAAGCAAAAAAGCCTCCTCAAGGTCCGATCCAACAAGCCAAGCTCGGGTCAGGTTGCGCAGGTCTCGGGTCGAGCGATGGGGCGATGCGCGGATTCTTCTCCCGCGGGTCGGTGCGCGGATCCTGGACCCGGGTCGGGTCCAGGCACGGATCCTGGTTTCCTTTTTTTTTCTTCCAACTATAAAAAGCTACCCTCTTTTTTTTTTAATTTTAATTTTCTTCTTTTTTTCCAAAAAAAGTTCAGAGCTTTGAAGCTCTTCCCCCCCAGGCGATTTCCAGCCGTCGCTGGGGTCGCCTTCGGCCGCCGCCAGCCGTCGGTGGCCAAAATGAAAAAAACTTCCTCTTTTCCGACTCCTCTCTACCTCTTGAACCCTAATCTAAGCCTAGATTTCCCCAAAAATGGCCCTAAATCTATGGATCTGAACCCTCCGAAACGACCTCTCCCCGATTTTTTTTTAAGATCTGGTTGATGTTTGGCTGTGGTTGTGGTTTTTTTCTTTTTTGCAGGTTTGCTTAGATCTCAGATCTAAGTCTTGAGGCTCTCGGTTTTTGGGACGGTGGCGTTGGGGTTTTTTGTGATGGTTGTGGTGCGCGTGTCTCTCGCGGGGGGTTTCTGGTGGTTTATAAGGCGGGTTGTGGTGATGGTGATGCTAGCGATGATAGTGGTTAATGGTTGTGGGTGGTTGTGTGGTGGCTAGGGGGACTGATTTTGGGTCTGTGTGGCTTGGTGAAGCCAAAAGGTTTGAGGGTGTTGGGTGGTGTTTCAGTGGTTCTTGGTTTGGTTGAGGGTTGGCCGCGAGTACTGGTGAGGAGGGTTTTCTGTTTAGGGTTTTGGGTAGTGGAGATGATGCTCCCCGAGAATTGAGGGAGGGTTCGACTGGGTTCCCTTCGGTATCCTCTTGGGGGTCGAATGGTTGAGGTCATTTAGAGGATTCTGGGTTTTGTGTAGATGGGACGTGAAAGATGGGGTTGATAGACAGCCTCGAGAAGGAGGCTATGGCAGGGGTGGCTGGTAGACTAGCTGGCCGGCGATGGGATGGCTAGGGAAGTAGGGGACCGGCGGGGATAGACAGATTAGACAAAAATAAAAAATAAAAATAATAATATAAATAATAATAATAATAATAATAATAAAATAAAAAAATAATAATAATAGTAATAATAAGAATAATACTAAAGAAAATAATAATAATGAAAATAATAATGATAATAATAATAACAAAAATGGGACAAAATTAGGTGTCAACAGCTGCCCCTCTTTGCTCATTGCTGAGGATCAGGAATAGAGCAAAGACAATAGACACTAATTTTGTCCGACTTATGACCTGATCCTTTTTTCTTTCTTCTTCTTCTTTTCTTCTTTTTTTTTCTTTTTTTTTTTAAAAAAAAGGTGCTCTTCTTACAATAGAGGCGGTGGTACTTCAAAATTTTTCCTGAAATATGTTCCTCTTGCAGCTGAGGCGATGAAACTTTAAATTTAAATCATCCATTTTTTTTTAAATGTGCTCCTCTTGCAGCAGAGATGATGAAACTTTAAATTTCTTTTTGTCTTGTTTTTTCTTTTTTTTTTTCGAGAAAGCTCCTCTTGCAGCAGAGGCAATGAAACTTTAAATTCCTTTTTTGGAATGTGCTCCTCTTGCAGCAGAGACAATGAAACTTTAAAAACCTTTCTGAAAATGTGCTCCTCTTGCAGCAGAGGCAATGAAACTTTAAAAACCTTTCTGAAAATGTGCTCCTCTTGCAGCAGAGGCAATGAAACTTTAAAATTTTCTTCTTGAAATATGCTCCTCTTACAGCAGAGGCGATGAAACTTTAAATTCCTTTTCTGAAATGTGCTCCTCTTGCAGCAGAGGCATTGAAACTTTAAATATTTTGCCCGAAGGTCTTAGATTTGGTGCCCGGAGGACTTAAAATTTGTCCGGAGGTCTTAAATTCTTTTTCTGAAAAGTGCTCCTCTTGCGGCAGAGGCGATGAAACTTTAAAATTTTTGCCTAGAGGACTTGAGATTTGTGCCCGGAGGACTTACAATTTGTGCCCGGAGGACTTACAATTTGTGCCCGGAGGTCTTAAAATTATGTCCGAAGGACTTGAGATTTATGCCCGGAGGACTTGAGATTTGTGCCCGGAGGACTTGAGATTGATGCCCGGAGGACTTGAGATTGATGCCCGGAGGACTTGAGAATTGTGTCCGGAGGACTTGAGATTTATGCCCGGAGGACTTGGAATTTTGATTTGAAATTTTTGAAAATCATTCTTCAACCTTAATTAAACATAGCACTAATCAAACTGGATTTGAAAATTTCTATATCATGAATAAACTTGACTTTCTTGTTTTGAAAAAAGGTTGCATAACCTTCAAAATTTTGATTGGATGGTGTCGAGCCTTTAGCTTGAGAAACATGTTTTAATCTCAAAATTTTACACAAAACTTTCAATGCTGATGCTATATGATGCGGTGTATGTATGCATGTATGCATGGTACTCAATCCTGTACATTCTCTAACTTCAAAACTCTTTCCTATATTGCCAAATAGGCACATCACTTGTCTTTTGTATTTTTTTTGCCCCAACATGATCATGAAAGTTTCCCATTTCTGCCGAGGTCTTATACCTCATCATAGCCTGTTGACGAAAAGCGCTAAAAATTTTCCACATAACTATTTTCCAGAGGGAATGAATCCAAATTTCACAAGTGATACTTGTTCCTTTCGAAAAATTAGTGATTACTTTTCAAGATGAGTGACATAAATCCTGTTTGGATCTTTCCAACTGGACAATTGAAAGTTTGGTGCACTAGGATGTTCTTTTTGGGGGACATTTTGCCACTTATCCCAAAAAAAAAACAATGGTTTTTTTTTAAAAATAGTTTTCTCAAAATACCACCATTTTTTCTCCCTCTTTTTTTTGTTTTGTTATTTTTTTTAAACAAAATTTTAAACAAGAAATTTACAACTTGGTTTGACAATCTCTTAAATTCTCGAATAATGGCGTTCCACTAATGCCAAGATGAGGTATGACTGACTGAGGTCTTTTCTGTTTTTAGGAAGAGTATGTACAAGAAGAAAGGTTCAAAAAATGTCAGGCAATCAAGTGACATCGGAATCTTTGGATATCTCGAGGATTTCTCATGGACAATTGGTTCTTTTTCCATGTTTTCAATTCGTGTCACTGCTTGGTTTGTTGCTCTGAAAGTTCATTGTTTGCTCTAGACTGCCCTTTTCGGGTTTTCACCCTAAAGCTGCGCTCTTTCTTTTGTTTTCTTTTCTCTATTTTTTTGATTGATTGCTTTACCATGCATTCAAGAATTCAAATTTCATTCAAACCAGAGAATGTCGAGAATTTTCCAAAGAAGAGCTCTTCGATACAAGCATCCATACTTGATCAAAATGGACTTTTAAGCACGTAATGTAGGCCATGGTTCGGGGTTCTGAAAGAATAGATAAGCAGGCCCAAAATGTGTTTAAAGGTGATCAATCCAAGGATCATTTCTTCTCATATAGACATCTATTATTTACATGCTTCGAAGCACCTTTTCTCTTTATACTTTTCTAGGTATTTCCTCTTTTTCTTCTTCTTTTTCTCTTTTCTCCTCTCTCTCTTCCCTTTTTTTTTTTAAAAACACCTTTCTTTGTGTATCTTCACATGTATCCTTTCTTTTTTTTCATTGATTCATATCTAAGATTTCAAAAACATAGTAAATCTTATTTGATCGAAAACTGGTGCTTAATCATTTATTTTCTTCGAAAAGATACTTTCTGCACATGCCTCCCAGTGTGGAGGGTGATCCTTGGAGGAGGTTTATTATAAAAGAAATTATCAGGCTCAAAAGGGGCAGCAAAAGGATAATGTTTGTATTTGTGAATGGGATGCGAAAGATGGCCATTTATCATTTCAAATTAAGATGCTTATATTGAAAAGCAATTCTTAGGACAAGTTCTTCTTTTGGCTTTGAAATCATCTGAATATCATGTTTGCATGGTGTCACAATCAATTTCATTTTTTCTTCTTTTTTTTATTTTGATTTTTTTTATTTTCTTGTAATGCACCCTTTTAGTATGATAGAGCTTGACCTCACACACCACATAGTCAGTTAAGGGAAAAAGTGATGCGCAACTCGAGGTATTATGCAGATGGACATCGGTGGAAAATCCTCAACTTTGGTTCTGTTTTTTCTTGTTTTTTCTTTTTTTCAAAACATGGGCAAAGGTATCTTAGGAGTACAAGATTGAAGAATCTGGGATTTGTACAAGAATTTAGGTGGAAATGTATTTCACAATGATCTTGCCACATGATCGACCGCCATTGTCCAGAATCTTTGAGATTGTCATTGATTTCCAAAAAATCTCAAAAAGTTTTGCAAATCAATCATTTCTTTGAAAGTCATTAACAGTAAAGCCCTATCATGTTCAAATGGGAAACAAATCGGACTTTCAAAACCTTATGCTCTAATTTAGCTTTTTGGCTTCCAAGTGACTTAGGTTTTGTGAAGATATGATCCAGGAATGATTCAAGACATTCATCTTTGATAGTAATGACCGATTTTCTCAGAATCATTTTTATCATTAATGTGAAGAAAAGAAACATTCTTATTTCATGCCACTGGCAAATAAATTATGCAAAAAGTTGTGCTCATACAATTGTCACCTAGGCCAATGGAAATGACAAGCATTTTTCAACAAAATACAAACTTTAAAATCTTGACATTTCAGTTTCTTCCAATCTAGTTTCTCATCATGACCTAACTTTGCATCAAAGTGGACTTCCACTGATCCATAAGTTCTTGAGTCAAGATTCCCCCATTGATAAGCTCTTCAACCCTTTCCTTCAATTGCCTGCATTTTTCTGTTGAATGCCCGATTGCCCCCATGTGATAGTCACATCTACTATTCAGATCATAACTCTTGGACCATGGGTTTGGGGCTGTTCTCAAAGAAATAGGGGTCAAATATTGGTTTTCCACTAGGAAGGGTAAAAGGTCGGAGATTGGAATTGGAATTTTTCCTTGGTTGCTTCTTGGTCTCTTTTTATTGTTCATTGGTTATTGAGGAGGTTGAGCTACTGGCCTAGGCATGAAGATATGCGCATGAAAAACCGTTGGAGGGTAAGAGTTTGCTTGGAATCCTGGTTGCGGGATTGGTGAATAAAGATAAGGATCACAGGGAGCATTGTTCGAGGTTGGATGATATGATGGGTGAGACGAATAGGGATTATATGGAATGGAATTTCTGGGAAATTGCCCCTCAAACATCGCTGCTTGCACTTCTTCTTCCATTCTTCCTGACTTGTTATCAGCAATGTCATCTATCTTGATCTTGCCCCTCTTGATTGCATTCTCAATCATCTCTCCGGAGGCTACCATGTCAGCAAAATTCTTAGTAACACTCCCAATCATCCTATCATAATATGGTGTCTGGAGGGTACTAAGAAACAGCGCTGCAGTCTCTTTTTCTGTGAGGGGAGGTTGGACTTGAGTGGCAACATTTTTCCATCTTTGGGCATATTCTCTAAAGCCTTCAGTAGCTTTCTTTTCCATGGTTTGCAAAGATAAACGATTTGGGGCCAGATCCACAATATGCTTATATTGGGTGACGAATGCCCTTGCCAAATCTTCCCATGAGTGAACATCGCCCCTGCTCAATTGTGTATACCACCTAGCAGCAGATCCTTTAAGGCTATCTTGGAAAACATGGATCAATAGTTTGTCATCATGCACATGTGCTGCCATCTTTCTACAGTACATAGTGATATGGGCTTTCGGACATGTAGTCCCATCGTACTTCTCAAATTCTGGGGCTTTGAACTTTAAAGGAATGATCACACCAGGTACTAGAGATAATCTAGTTGCATCCAAAGATCCATGAAAATCCACTCCTTCAACAATTCGAAGCCTTTCTTCTATAAGCTCTATCTTTCATCGGGAACATGAACCTTCTTTCACTTGTGGCATCCCTTGATCTTTGTGACTATCCAAATTGCCAATATGAGTTGGTTCAAGGGGTTCATTGTAGGAGTCTCATGCACTTGAAACCGACTAGGGTCGACTGAAGATGGCATATTAGGGCATACATAATCTTTGGTGGGCATTGCTTGTGGCTCCTGAGACCTTTGGGTTTCTCGTGAGCCACTGTTAATTGGACAAAAAGAATCCTCAGCATTTCGCAACTGATGCCCCTCTTGAGTAGCTAGTCCTCCCATCGTTTCTTTTCCATTATTCCACCTTTCCAACAAAACTGCCATCTATGATAATTGCTCTCTTATCTCTTGCTATGCTTTTTCCATCCTTTCCATTCGAATCATCTCTGTTTCTTCCATGGTCCAAAACCCTCTCCAGAGCTTTTCGATGTTCAAGCCACTTGACACCTAATCCAACAGAAACCTGAATTAAATGTCATGCTTGCCATGTTAATATGAAGCTTTCATTGTATTGAAATTGTATATCTACATGTAAAAGAAGTTTCAATCTTGTTATTATTTTACAATATCACAAATCACCCACCAAAAGAAAGAAAAAATATTATAAACTGAAAATTTTTGATCATTTGTTTTTGTTTTTTTTTGTTTTTGAAACAGTTATTGTTAGCCTTACTATTCTTCTGTCAAAATCGTATTATGCACATATGAATGAAGTGAATGCAAACTCATAAAACCTTGTAACATTCATATTCACATAGGAATCGTTTACATAAAGGAATTGTTACAAGATTCAAAAAATTCCTTACTAAACTCCCTACTATTCTAATGCCCCGAACATTCAAAACCTTCAAAAAGAAATTTCACCACAACAGCTGTCCCTTTCACCCTCTAAATTCTAATCAAGCATGGCAAATTCCTGGCTGACCACTTCCCCTATATCGAGCAATTTTGCGTCAATCAATCCCTTCACCTTATACTTGAAAGCCTTACAATCTTCGATGGAATGCCTAATATTTCCTGCGTGGTACTCACATCTTGCATTTGCGTTGTACCATATTGGGTACGGAGGCTCCAAGGGTTTTAAGAATACAGGGGCAATAAGGTGCCTTTCAAGCAGATATGGGAAAAGTTTGCTATATGTTATGGGTAAAGGGTCAAGCTGCGTGCGCTTCATCTTCTTGGATTGTTTTTGGCCAAGAATTTGATTTTTAATTTGAGCAGGTGGTGGCACCAAAGCTAGGGCGTTAGGGATTTGCTGAAAAGGTGGTCGAATAGAATTGGTATGAGCATATGGGTTCATAGACGAACAGGTATGTAAGGGTTGGGCGAGACTAGGAGATCCTGTTCCAAAAGCTTGAACATGAGGTTGAAAAGTAGGTCGAGGATAAAGGTTTGGCCGTGGACCAATTCGTGGAGGTCTAACAAAAGTAGGTCCTGTTTGGAGTGCTTGGATATGTGGCCGATGATGGTTAGGGTTTTGTAATGGCCTACTTGGTATGGATTGTTTGAGGCCATAAGGTTCAGCTTTAGTTGTAAGGCCCTTAAGTTCATCCATTACCCTTTTCACCCTTTTCATAGCCTCTTCTACCACGGGGTCATCGTCTGGACAGTTGAGAGCATCGGAGTGTCCCTGGCTAGCCATTTCATGAAGAGTCGATTGGTCTCCACTGGCTGATGATTCAACGTGTAGTTGTCTTGGAAATGACGATGAGCCTTGAGGATGAACCACTTTAGTCTCTCCAAAGCTTTCAAGCATCTTCATTATCTTACCTAGCTTCCCCTTTATCTCTCGTATGTCATGTCCAAACTCCTCTTGATTATTCTCTAAAGCAGTAAGTCTAGCTTCTAATTGATCTCCCATGCTTCTGACCTCCTTTAACCTAAAAAGATAAATGCCCTCCTTATTATGTGATGTAATGAGATATGCCATGCTAAAATTTAAGAATAAAAGAATCAAAATTTTCTTTTATTTAAGTTCAATGAATGAATTCTTTTCTCTTTTTTTTTTAGAGTTTGATGATTTCCCTTTTTTCTTTTAAAGAATAGATTTTTCTTTTTGCTTTCTCTATTTTTATTTAAAAGAAAAAAATTATTTTCACACCATAATTTTTTTCTTTAACTTCCCTTTTTATTTTTTGAAGAAATGTGATAATGTAAAAAATTTTATGTCTATGCATAAGTTCCAAAAAAATGCACATTTTTTTTTGTTGTATTAGAGAATGAAGGTATATTTTCCTGTTATTTTTAGACAAAAAGGAAAAATCGAGTAAATCTTTGTTTTATTCTTTAAAATTGTAAAATTATGCAATTTTATTTGAGAATAACATAAAAAAATATATATCTTGATTTTATGAAAATACGAGTTTGAAAAATGATTACAGTTATGATATGAAGAAAATAGTAAAAATGTTCCCTCATGTGTCCTAATCTTAGGATAATTTCTGAGAAAATTGGACATGGCTCTAGCTAGGATCGGCTTCTCAGGTTCCTTTACATGCTGGGTTGGGTCTCTAAAAGGTCAAAAGGTTCCCAAATTATACCTTACTGTCATCCACACTGCACTAATAAGATTTAATTTGAGTGGGAGTATTTCGATTGCCATTGCGGAGGTGATTACCTCACGAGAGCAAAGGTACTCTACTCCCTCCTAAGAAGGACTGAACCCGAGTATAGAGCTCATGTCATGCAAATGCAAGTGCAAGTGTGTGTATGAGGGAACACGTCAGACTCAAATTAAATTATTTTCTCTATCCTAAACGCCTCAACAATTTATTAACAGCAAGTATGTACAAGTATAAAACATAGAATAAATAACATAAAATGCAAATGCAAACAAAATTATTTTCAAAATCCAAGTGAATTAAGTTTAAATATCAATCAAGGCTATTAAATTAAAACTTTGGATAACACATGATTAATGAATGGCTTGACCCTCAAAAAGCGTCCCCAGTGGAGTCGCCAAGCTGTCGTAACGGCTTCGCGCTCGACGAATTTTTGAAAAATATTTAAAAACAAAAAGGAGTCGCCATCAATCTTTTTTGTCTAGGTGTGATTGGCCACCTAAAAATGTTTATCTTTTTAACAAAATCTCAAAATTAATTAAGTTTTATTAAAAAGACAATTTGGGTCTGCGAAAACAAAGTTGGGTCCGGGAGTACGGTTACGCGTGGGGAAAGATTAGCACCCCCACAACGCCCGTTAAAAAACGGTACCATAATAAACATGTGTTATCCTTTGATTTTAATAAAACGGTCTTGAATTAATATTTAAAAATAGTTTTTATTCTTTTTACAATCAATTTTATTCTTTTTATTCAAAGTCATTTTTTATTTGTAAAAATCATTTTGTTTTATTTTTTTTTAAAGTTAAATTTTATTTTTCAAAAGTGAATGTGAACCTATTTGTATTGAAAAAAAATTAAATCAAATATCCCAATACTCTGGTAACATTTGAAATAATTTTCCTCACCTAGAGATTTCTTAAAAATCACTACTTGTGAGTTCTATAGAATCTCATCCTCGAAAGATTCACACTCGCTTCAAAAATTATTATGAATGCATATGATGCAAACAGATAATAAATGATGCAAATGAATTTTTGATTTTTTATATAAATATTTCCTTATTTATTTTAAATAAAAATTCTTATTATTGAAAAATTGCACTAAGTATCCCAATACTCTGGTAACACTTAGTGAACTCTTCTCACATAGGGATTAGTCAAGAAATCACTACTTGTGAGTTTCATGACATCCCATCATCGGACATTTATTTAACTAAATTTAAATTTTATCATTAAATTCCTTTTTCTATTTTCTTTTAAAAACTTATTTTTATTTTAATAAAAATTTAAATTATTGAAAAATCATACTAAATATCCCAATACTCTGGTAACATTTAGTACGACTCTTCTCACCTAGGGATCAGTTAAGAAATCACTACTTGTGAGTTTCATAACATCCCATCATCGGACGAATTTCATTTGTTTTAAAATTTAGTTTTCATTATTAATTTCCTTTTAAAACTTATTTATTTTTTATAAATAAAAAAAATTAAATTATTGAAAAATCATACTAAATATCCCAATACTCTGGTAACATTTAGTACGACTCTTCTCACCTAGGGATCAGTTAAGAAATCACTACTTGTGACTTCCATAACATCCCATCATCGGGACAAATATTTAATTAAATTTATTTTTTTTAATTTTTAAAAATTTTTTAATACATTTTCAAATCAATAATAATAATTGATGAAAATACAAGTGAAATAAAATTTTTCAATTTCTTATTTTACAACATGCACTAATAATAATAATAATAATAATAATAATAATAATAATAATAATAATAATAATAATAATAATAAAACACAACAACAATAACAACAACAACAACAACAATAATAATAATAATAATAATAATAATAATAATAATAATAATAACAAAAAGGGCTGAAAAAGATTATACTCAAAGTGAAGCCCAAATTGCTATTGGGCTTGGCAGATGGTGGCCCAAAGCAAAAAAGCCTCCTCAAGGTCCGATCCAACAAGCCAAGCTCGGGTCGGGTTGCGCAGGTCTCAGGTTGGGCGATGGGGCGACGCGCGGATCCTTCTCCCGCGGGTCGGTGCGCGGATCCTGGACCCGGGTCGGGTCCAGGCACGGATCCTGGTTTCCTTTTTTTTTTCTTCCAACTATAAAAAGCTACCCTCTTTTTTTTTTTTTAATTTTCATTTTCTTCTTTTTTTCCAAAAAAAGTTCAGAGCTTTGAAGCTCTTCCCCCCCAGGTGATTTTCGGCCGTCACTGGGGTCGCCTTCGGCCGCCGTCGGTGGCCAAAATGAAAAAAACTTCCTCTTTTCCTACTCCTCTCTACCTCCTGAACCCTAATCTAAGCCTAGATTTCCCCAAAAATGGCCTTAAATCTATGGATCTGAACCCTCCGAAACGACCTCTCCCCGATTTTTTTTTTAGATCTGGTTGATGTTTGGCTGTGGCTGTGGTTTTTTTCTTTTTTGTAGGTTCGCTTAGATCTCAGATCTAAGTCTTGAGGCTCTCGGTTTTTGGGACGGTGGCGTTGGGGTTTTTTGTGATGGTTGTGGTGCGCGTGTCTCTCGCGGGGGGTTTCTGGTGGTTTATAAGGCGGGTTGTGGTGATGGTGATGCTAGCGATGATAGTGGTTAATGGTTGTGGGTGGTTGTGTGGTGGCTAGGGGGACTGATTTTGGGTCTGTGTGGCTTGGTGAAGCCAAAAGGTTTGAGGGTGTTGGGTGGTGTTTCAGTGGTTCTTGGTTTGGTTGAGGGTTGGCCGCGAGTACTGGTGAGGAGGGTTTTCTGTTTAGGGTTTTGGGTAGTGGAGATGATGCTCCCCGAGAATTGAGGGAGGGTTCGACTGGGTTCCCTTCGGTATCCTCTTGGGGGTCGAATGGTTGAGGTCATTTAGAGGATTCTGGGTTTTGTGTAGATGGGACGTGAAAGATGGGGTTGATAGACAGCCTCGAGAAGGAGGCTATGGCAGGGGTGGCTGGTAGACTAGCTGGCCGGCGATGGGATGGCTAGGGAAGTAGGGGACCGGCGGGGATAGGACAGATTAGACAAAAACAAAAAATAAAAATAAAAATAATAATATAAATAATAATAATAATAATAAAAGTAATAAAATAAAAAAATAATAATAATAGTAATAATAAGAATAATACTAAAGAAAATAATAATAATGAAAATAATAATGATAATAATAATAACAAAAATGGGACAAAATTAGGTGTCAACAGAGGTTTCTGGGGGAAACTCTACAAAAATTTCAGTGCAGCTACCAAAACTATGCTTTACAGTGAGGTAATGACAAATTGACTTTAATGGCAGATATAGACAAAGAGAATGATGATAATATACGTCACATTTCGAACTCAAAATATAACATATGTTGCATACTTATAAGATATAATACTGCATATATGTAAAGCATTTGTTATATTAAAATTCAAATTTTTTTAAAATATCTACATTGAAAATGTACTACTAATTATCAAAAGAAGTTTACAAAATTTAAAATTATTGCTTAAAATCTTGAACAAAAAAATTTGAAACGTTCTTAAATTTCGATCTAATTATAAACTTAAAAGTCTTGAGATATATCTTAAACTTCAAAGCGTCACTTTTCATCATTCTCGTGGACATTATCAATATTAAAACCTGTAAGATATTAAGAAAAGAGGTAAGTACAACCACTCGGTAAGTAACCGATATCATATTAGTTAGATTAAGCATGTCATAAAAATAGTTAGGTCAAAATATCAAGGGTTTGTATATGATGAACTGACAGTGTATAGTTTCTATACAATGTCAATACATCAAAGGTTGATACCTCATCAATTTGCAAATTAAAAAATATGCCAAGCCCTTAAAAGCAAATATAAATTAATTTTTTTAATTTGCTCATAAGGGCCTATTGATGAGGTGTTAACTTCTGGTGCATTGACATTGTATAGAAACTATACATTGTCAGTGCATCATATATAAATCCAAATATCAATATAAAGATTCAAAATCATAGTTGAATAATCTCATAGTCATACACATAATTTCTTAAATTCGAATACTTAGATTTCAAAAATTAAACAAAGTTCCACAGATATCAAAACTGAACAAAAGTTTCATAATTTAAAATTTTTAGGTCTCCCGCAACATGTCATGGCTACACTTAACCCTTGTAGCACAGGTCAAAATTAGAACGAAAATCACAATTAATCCCGATGGCTCGGATCAGGAATATAAAAAATAACTAATAGTTGCACAGAACAGAGCACAGATCTATTATTCTTAACAAGTGGTACAGTTAGAAACTAGTTTCTTTTAACAGAATATATGTCGACATGGCCAATATTTAATCTCCATTGGCAGGGTAACAGAACAACCATACTAGAAAACAAAATAAAACATTTTCAGATTACCCCAAATATAAAAACAATATTATTATTTCTTGTAACATAATTCATACAAAGCAAAGTTCATCCATTATTTTAAAGCAGATTTCGTATTTCTAAAATAATATATATACAAGTACATATTTCGTATTTCTAAAATAAAATATATATATATATATATACGCACACACACACACAAGTACATTATGACTTCAAAGATCAAAGGACTAAATTATGTATTCTCCAAAATACATATTATATAAAGTATATTTCGCATTTTTTTTCAAAATATTTTATACGAAAAATTATATTCAAAAAGTCATAACAAAATCATTTTTGAAATTCACAACAAAAAAATCACATATATATACACACACACGTTTACATGCTTAACTCGATTTACAAACCAATGGCCAAAACACCATTATATATTTTAAATTTATTGAGGCTAATTTTTAGGTTGTCAAAATATCAAAGCGATATCAAGTCACTTATTTAAATTTGCTAAATTGAAACCAAAACAAAGTCCTAAAATCTCTCGAAGTTTATTATTCAAAAATATTTAATATCAGAAAAGTAAGTTATCTAACAGAAATTGACAATTTATATTATACGCACTAATCGATTATAACTCGATAAATTATAAACTTTGCGTGGGTTACATTATTTGACAAAAGCTAAAAATGTCTATACTTTATTTAAAATATAGATTTTTTTCAAAATTTCAATGTCTTATTTTTTGCAAAACTTAATCTCTAACTACACAATGTAATCATAAAAATTAAAGAAAAATTTTTACTCATATTGATCTTTTTGCACTAACACTAACAGCAGCCATTCCCTTCTAATCATATAAATAAATAAATAAATATATATATATATATATTATAAAACAGAAAACAAAAGTAACACGTGTCACAATATCATTAATCTCATATTTTTATTTTATTTAATCTCAAATTTTTTTTAAATTATCTTTTTACCTAATTAATATTCTGTTAACTACTGTCATACATAATTTTTTACAGTTTTTTAACTGGCAACTAATAAGTCACACATAAATTTTTTTCCAGTTTTTTAATTGACAACAAATAAGATTTATTTCAAATTGATAATTTCAAATTTATTTCAAAAAATAGAAAATTAGTGGTTATTCAAAAAACTCACCATTATCAAGATAATGTTAATCTGGCTCCACAACTCCTTTTCAGTTGGTTGAAAGATTGAAAATAGACAAGTAATAAACGTCAGTTTATTGTAAAAGTCAAAATTTGAAGCGTTGATAGTAGAGATAGTGAAGGAAAGGAGGGAACAATCTTAATTTCCATTTTTTTTACTTTCTTTTAAACTATATCTTAAAACTAATTAATATTTTTAGAATTATCTATTTATCCCTTTTAAATATTTATTATTCAAATTTTAAACATTATTTAGTTGTGCTATCAAATTATCTACTAATATCTATTTTTAAACAATTAATTAATTAATTTAATAAATATTTAATTTTATAAAATTAATATCTAATTAAATCTTTTATATATCTAATCAAATCTTTTAAATTATTATCAAATCTATTTTAAATTATTTATTATCTAATTAATAAATAAAAACCAACTCCTATTAACCGTTCTATCTACTCTAAAACTACTCCTTTCACGTTTTAATATCCCTCTACCATCTTCATTCTGAATTGACGTTTATTTTCTCTTTGCGGTAACTCTACGATTTTCTGTCTTTAACGTTTTTTTTTATTATACCCAATTTACCATTTCAAAATTCAGTCTTTACTTAATTTACATTAAACTATTTTAAGATTTGAGTCTCTTCATTGCTTTGGTTTTTGCTTTGGTTCGATTAAATTTTGTTTTTGGTGTTCATGGTTGTTTCTAAAAGTGTTTCGCTACTTCTAAGAAGGGTTGAGTGACACTGTTCTTGCATGGTAGTTTTTCTCCCTTATTTTCTGTTTCCTTTTTACACTTTTAATTTTGACAAGTTTTTATTGTTTTTTTAATTTCTATTTTATTTTGATGATTTAGTACCTTATATTTTGAACAATAATAATGTAGTTCAATTTTACAATCAAGTTCTATTTATTAGTTGATTTAAATTATTGATTTTCCTATTGTCATTGCTTTGTGCTTTCTGATTTATGTTTCTATTTTTTGTTTTTTTTTTTGCTTCATGTGGATTGCTGGACTGAAAAAGTTTTAGCCGAAGGAGATGAACGTGGTTGGCTATAAGCAATTCTATTTTATTTTAGATATAATGTTATTTTATTTGTTTACAAATATTAAAATAAATAAAATTAATCCGTGCATCCACGAGATGCAAACTTATATATATATATATATATATATATATATATATATATATATATATATATTAGCTTGTTAGCACAGCCCCTCAATACTTTCTATTTTTTCTCTCGGCGCCACTGCTGCCTCTTTACCGTTCTGTATTATTTTTTTTCTTGAATTCTCTTTACATTTCTTCGCCTTCCACAGCTTTCACGCCACACTGCTTAGTTTCTTTTTCGGTTTATCCACTCTTTGTATTTGGAAAATTTCAAATTTTCAAGGCTTTATTGGCGGCTGCAGAAGCACTCACGCCTTGCATTTTTTTTTCCTTTTGTTGTTATTATTTTTTTAACCTAAATGAGCTACGGCCGGTGCCCTCTGTTGTTATTGGGCCTCTCTTTGTTTATTTATTTATTTTTATTATGTTGTGCATGGGTATTACAATATATAGACATACGAATCTAAAGGAATTAACCTTCGTGAAGATGAAATCAACATCTATATTGACTTGGCTCCAAAATGCCATGGCCTCATGCCCACTGGCCACACTTCAGTTGTAGTTCCATGAAATGTTGGAAGTTATAGCATTTAGGGATGCCATACTGAGATCTTATAGCCCCATGAAGTTATAGCATCTAGAGCAGACCTAATAATTTGTGCATGTAATTCATATTGTGGTGTAAAACACTAAAATTTGTATTAATATTTGTATAGATATGCCAAATGCAATAATTTTTTTTTTAGTTTGTATTATATTCATATATAATATTTATCAAATTTCACTTGTTACTTTTGTATCTTTTATTTGTGTTGTTTTTATTTAAGGTTTGAAAAAGGTTATTCCACCTTCAAAAATTACCCTCCAAAGAATAATATAGTCAACCCCATTAGAGTTAAAGATAACTGATATATATTGATCATATCTGGATCAACTTTGTAAGTAGTTTTCCAAACTGGTTTTTCACTGAGGCCCTCTTGTTGTTTATGTCTGAATTGGCTATGCTACTAAATTCATGCATGTGATAGGACATCCAGCAGCTTCTAAATGGTAGCTGAATTGACCTATATCAGATTCTAAATTTGAAACATGATAAGATGGATAAATAAATATAATAGAGTTGGCAAGCGATTAAAACAAAAGAAAAAAAAATGTTACAATCATAAATAATGTACAAATTTAGCATACAGTTAAAACTGGATAGTGTTTTTGGACAAGAATCATGGTTCTAATTCAAAATATTATTCCTTGGAATGTCTTATTAGCAATTCTGTTTGTTCTCAAGTAAAAGTGTAAAACTGTCATTAGCTGTCGAGGAAGCTGTCATTTCTCAGGCTAGCTAGTTTTGTCTTGTGATCTGGAAGAATGTATGTAAAAATGGAGCTATAGGTATAAAAACAAAAAAGTAAACCAAAGCAACCCTATTTCTGCTTAAGATTTAGTGCCTAGGCCGGCATCAGTCATCAATACTTTCTGTTTATTAATGTCATCCTTGTTTACACTGAAATTATGGAAAATGATTACCAGAAATTGTTCTTGAAACAGCTGAAATCAAATTCCAGAGAATCCTGAATAGACTTTACCATGCCAAACACAAAACTCTTATTCAATTCTTAGTTCTGTTCTCCCTACCGTTTTTGGAAATCAAATTGTTGCCGAGGCTCCGGTAGAAGTTCTTGAAAGGACTTGCAATTTCACAATGTATTTGTGCAACTGGCATTGGAACAAGTTCCCCAAACCAGGTCCTATTGTTTGCATCTTCATCTTGATCACCACTGTCAAACATGCAATTTCCCAATCTTCCACAGCAAACTGCAGCCTTGAGTTTTATTTCTCAGCATCCTCAGTTTCAAGCTGTGAAGGGGGTGACTGGGGTGGGTTTCTTAACAAAAACTGTTGCGGAGCAGCATTCCCTGGCTACCTCTATGCATTGGGGTTGAGGGCAAATAAAACAGAGCTGATATTCCTAAACTACAGTGAGCAGACAAGTTGTTTGGTTTCAATGAAGAGATTTGAAGATGTTCTTAGTTGTGGGATTGAGAAGCTAACAAGAGGTGGTGGTGGATGTTCTGATTACTCCATAGCTGATGTTGCTGATAATCTGGGAGATGAATTAAGAAGTTTAAGTGAAAATTGCAAAAACATGAGTACTGACTGGTTGGATGACTCTTGTGGTTCTTGTGTTAGAAGCTGGAATGCCATAGGAAGGAAACATTCCAAATTGACAGATGAAGAGTCCATGATCTGTAGTTTTGCAGTACCGGTTTCATTGACAAGTAGCAGGGCTGGAGATGAGAATATTGAAAGAGTTTATGAATGCATTTCAAACAGTACTAGTGTGCATAGTGGTAACATAAGCTCATCAGGTTCAATGTCAAATCAAAGTTTTTAATTTCAATAGAATGATTTTTCACAAACTTCATTTTTCATGGCAGAGAATGTTGAACCAAGATCAGAGTTTAAAAAGAAGACCAAAGTTGGAATAGGTAATTCTCCGTTTGTTATTGTATGAACACACAATTCTATAATCTGAAAGATTTGATTAATTCTACATTGAAACAGGTATTTGGGTTCTACTTGGAAGCCTTGTCGGGTTTCTTGTGATAATAGTTGCTATAATGCACAACTCGTTCAAAAGATGTCGTAGATCAAAACCATCATCCAAAAAACATGGTATGTTCCGACAACATTCATCTTTACGACAAACAAGGCCTTAAGTTCTGCACATGCACAGCATTGCACATATCTAAACTAATTCTGTTTGATGTTTTCTGTAGCATTCAAGGATGTGTCATTCAAGAAACCAGGTTGCCCCAAATTTCCTATCAAGGAGGTGTATTCTGCTACAAACAGTTTAAATGAATTGAATTTCATTGGTGAAGGAACTGCTGGTAAGCATATGAATTATGCAGGCGGAGAAAGAACCTGAAAGAATATTGAATAATGTGCATAAAGATGCATATTGACCTTGCATCTAAACATAATCAAATCATTTGATCATTTAGTCTTAACATCTGAGGGCAACCTAATCTTTTCGGTTTTATCTCAATTGGAATCATGTGCCGTTTGAGAGACTGAGACAAACTTTTTCTTGCTGCTCATATGAAAATGTTTATTCATATAAGCCAAAAGTTTGCAAACTCAAACTTTACAAACTTTCTTGTATCTTCAAATAAAAAGAACTAAAAAGGAATATGCTTATTCTATGTGTGTCTAGCAACCTCGTTCTAAACTTGAATTTGTCCATGCTGAGGTAAAATATGCTATGGTGACAGCTAGAAGTATGGTGAAAAACTTATAAAATATTGCTTTGTTCAAAACTCTGTAATGGAACAACACAGATTGAGTAGCTTATCAGACTTGCATCTAAGAACATGATTGATAAACAATATACTCGTATTTCATAGATTAATTCTGGATTTTAATTCAATAAGTTCTTTTATTGTAACAGGAAAGGTTTACAAAGGCATATTGTCAAATCGGCAGCATGTTGCAATAAAACACATCATAAACGATGGAAATGTGGAGACTTTTGTGAGGGAAGTTACTAATTTATCTCACATCAAACATCCAAACCTTGTGACTTTGCTTGGTTACTGTTTAACTGAAGAAGACTGCTTCCTCATATATGAACTCTGCCCAAACGGAAATCTTGCAAAGTGGCTACTTAGTAATTAGTTCCTCTATCTTAAGGTTCAGATGTTATTTCCATGTCATGATTTCAAGGACAATGAATCAAATATGATTGACTACAGGCAAGGACAAGGCACTTTCCTGGATCCAAAGGCTTGAGATTGCAATTGGTAGTGCTAGAGGTCTTTGGTTTCTCCACACATATTCAGGAGGCTGCATAGTTCACCGTGATATCAAGGTTCGGCCAAAATAATCTCTCTTATAACTGAAACCAATATCAAAATCAAATATATATAGCACAAGACTGCAACTTATAGTTCGTGCAAAGTAACTCTAGATTTGGTAAAGCTAAGCTAATCATGTTTAAGGCATGCCATATATAGAAAGCATAAGGCACAATGATTTCTGAGTGTCTGGAATCTGTAGGGAGGATTCTGTTATCTAATCAACTAAGTTTGCTGCCTGTTTTGCAGCCAACAAACATTCTTTTGGGACCAAAGTTTGAAGCCAAGCTCTCAGACTTTGGGTTATGTAAGCTCATTGACCTAAATGAAACCTATGCCAGCTCAGAAGTCAGAGGAACGTTTGGTTATGTTGATCCTGAGTACCAAAATAACCGCCGAGTAAATTCTTCTGGTGATGTCTACAGCTTTGGAATTGTACTACTCCAAATCCTCTCTGGGAAGAAGGTTTTCAATCTGAATCTGAGAAAACCAATGCCATTGAATAAAATGGTCAGAAACCACCCATTGCCTCATGAGTTTCTAACTCTGGGTTGATATGACTAATGGACTTCTAATACATAACCATCAATGTTTCTGCTTCCCAGGCTAGAGTTCTGAGTAGAGGTGGCAGTACAAAAGAATTTGCAGATCCTACGCTTGAAGGGGATTACTCAGTAGAGGCTTTTGACCTCACATTTCATCTGGCTCTCTCATGCACATCAGTTAAAGAACAACGACCATCTATGGAGCAAGTTGTTGCGAATTTAGAGAAGGCCCTTGACATATCAACAAGGGAGAGAGCCTCTACTCCAGACACTACACTGGACCGACCTTCTACTTCTTAGAAGAAAAGTTTTGAATATAATTCTATAGTCACAAAGGAAAATATCCTATACAGAGAATTTTTGGGACTATATATATATATATATATATATATATAGTAATTGATATCATTTCTATTATCTAATAATGCAAGCCGTCGGAAAAGGGAAATCTACAAATCCGAGATTGACCAGATGAGTATAGTCTTCATTCCTGTGGCTTAAAATTTATATATTTCTACTGACTCTTTACAGCTAATGATGAATATGCCTTTCGTAATTTTGAGAAATGAAAGCTATCTTTGCAAGAGAAGAATTATTCATAGCATAAGTAACCTGTAATCATCACAATCAGTTCCTTCTCTACTCAAGTGGTCAAATTACAACCATGCTGGATTCTCTAAGGGAGTGACAACAGCCTTAACTTGCAAGTAACTATTAAGGCCGTAGATTCCTTTCTCTCTTCCCTGGCCACTCATCTTGAACCCACCAAAAGGAATTGCAGCATCAAATATATCATAGCAGTTGATCCATACTGTTCCAACTCGCAAGGCACGAGACAAGGTGTTGGCAGTATCGATGTTCTGAGTAAATACACCAGCAGCCAGTCCATAAGAAGTTGCATTTGCCCTTTGAATCACCTCATCAAGATCCCTATGGTAAATCAAAGAATTGAATAAGGGCTCAAAAACCCAAAAACATCACATGTAAGGCCTATGATTGATGGCTTACTTGAACTTTAAGATGGACTGCACTGGACCAAAGATCTCTTCATTAGCTATCAACATGTCATCCTAATTGGAGTAGAATGGAAATCATATTAGAAGTGCTATTTTCATAAATAAAAAGGATAAAAAATGGCAAAATCGAAACCAAAATTATGAGTGGTAGTGCAGATACTGATATGATACCTGAACATTTGAGAAAACCGTAGGTTGAATATAGTAGCCTTTGGAGCCAAGTTGTTCACCTCCAGATTCAAGAGTAGCTCCACTTTCAATGCCAGACCTTATGCACTTGAGGATTTTCTGAAATTGCTGGTTGTCAATCTAAATTATAAGAAATACAACAAAAAAGATTCAGTTTTTCATATATGATGTGTGTGTATTTAAATTCCTCTCTTAATGATAAACTAAATTTAAATATAAGGTAGGCACGTGTGTAATTGCCTATACTAAATGGACTGGAAGAGGGCACTGGCAATGTCACTTTCCATGAATCTCTAGGAATTTAAAGAAGGCCAATGATTCAAATGACAAGACAAGAATATTTAACAAGCCAATGTTCATTCATTATTGGTTTCAAGAAAATATCATTCAAGGCGCTTTGCTCTTCTTTCATTTCATGCACAAGTGCAAATTATCTATATTATTAATAGGTAAAGTTTACTTCATTTTTCTTGTTCATGTAAGAATAATAAAGCAAAAATCCCCTGTTCGGATGGTGTTACCGGGGGAGAGGGTCCTGCTTCTCACCTGAGGACCTTGTTCGACCCCCTTCTTGAAAGGATCCCCAACTACGCGTTTCAGTGCTCGAGCCTTTGCTTTCTCTACAAACTCATCATACACACTTTCGTGCACTAAAGTGCGAGAACCGGCACAACAACACTGACCCTGCAGATAAACACATGTAACGTTATGACTTCTATTAGGAAATTTGTGTTCAAGAAATTGTTCATATCCTATTGGTTTATACTATACAATTTGAATAAAGAAACCTGATTAAAGAACAAGGCAGAATGTGCAAGATCAACAGCCTTGTCAATATCAGCATCCTTACAAACAATGAAAGGGGATTTTCCTCCAAGTTCCAATGTTACTGGTTTAAGATTGCTATTTGCAGCCAGTCCGAGTACAATCTTACCTGTAGCAGTGGAACCTGTGAATGAGAGCTGCAAACACGAACTGTTAGATAAAATTTTCTATGGATTCACTTCTGCTTTATGCCTTGTCAAATGAAGTTCTCATCATAAACAGGAAATGCATACGGAGGAAAATAGAATAAGACAAATCCCTATCAAAATTCAATAACAAAATCCTGAGCCTGTACAATACCTTGTTCACATCCATATGACTAGAAAGTGCTGCACCAGCAGTAGGACCGAAGCCAGAGACCACATTTAGAACACCAGGAGGAAGTCCAGCCTGAGGGGCAGAATGCATTCAAGATCATTACATTAGTAAAAGATGGCATCAGATTCTTTTTTTGGTCAGCCTAAGATTTTGAAACACAGAAAAATCCTCAAATTGAGATGTTAACCAGAATGTAAAGAAGAATGTCATAATGTACATGAGCAGACCATGTCAAAAGTAAGAATCATGGGATGGATAATGACAAATCAAACACAAATAAAATATAGCAGCAAACCTACCTCATGAAAAAGCTTGGAAACATAGAGAGCCGACAATGGTGTCTGCTCTGCTGTCTTAATCACAACTGTGTTACCACAAGCTAAGGCAGGACCAACTTTCCAAGAATACAATAGAAGAGGAAAATTCCATGGAATAATGAGACCAGTTACACCATATGGTTCATGAAGTGTTTGGACATGATGCTGTCCATCTGCTGGAACAGTTAGTCCATGAATCTTGTCTGCCCAGCCTAAAAAATATGGGCAAAAGCTTAAAGATTCTGACTCAAGTTACAACATTATAAAGGCAAGATAACAAAAGGGTGTCAGTTATTCCTTTTATATTCACCTACCAGCATAATATCGGAATGTACGCACAACCTTTGGTATCTCAATATTTGCAGCTTGCTCATAAGGCTTCCCATTATCCCAAGTTTCAAGTGCTGCTACCTCTTCAGCGTGTTTTTCAAGCAAATCAGCAAAACACAACATTATACGCGACCTTTCCTATTCATATTCGCAATAGGAATCAGGTCAAATTCTCATGCACATTAACATTGAGCATTTTCTTCAACCATGTTATGCAGAGAACAAACTGAGTAAACAATGCAGGTATATAAAGAAAGAAAGGAAAGAATGCAAAAGAAAAGCAGATGTTACATAAGCGGTCATCCTAGGCCATGGCCCTTCATCAAATGCTTTGCGAGCTGCAGCAACTGCACGATTGACATCTTCAGCATCCCCTTCTGCAACATGGGCAATTACATCTCCTGTTCTAGGATCAATTGTAGGGAAGGTTTTCCCTAAAGACAGAAAATTTTCATGGATTAGTTAGTTCCATTCATATTTGCTTATTATTGAATGCAAATTGGAAGTTAAGAAACAAAATGATCATACATATTGGTAGAATATAAACTTGTAGGTATATACCATAGAAACAAGAAAACACTAGCTAACCTGATGCAGCATCAACAAATTGTCCATCGATAAGAAGCTGAGTATGATCAACTTGAATAGATGGACTGATAGGTACATCAGTTGCAGCAGAGGTACTAAAGCTATTAATTCCTCTTCTCCAACTTGGAAATCGCCCTGCATTACACCATTAATTTTCTTTTTTTCAAATTTTTAGTCAAATTTTAGTCAAACAAAACAAGCAATATGAAAATTAAGAACCAAATTTCTTTTACTCACTGAATCACAAGCTGCATGCTACTTTTTAGTTGTTAAAGTATAATAACAATAATGATTTGTGCCCTTCAGCAAACAGTTATATATTTAAACAACCTTTAAACTACACAGAAAAAAACCCATTACTAAGATTTGATCAGGAAAAATGAAAATTGAGTGTATGCATTTGAATGATAACTTCTGATAAAAGCTATGAATCTTAGAGGAGAAAGTTGTGCCAAACATGGCAACAGTAAAAACTGTTACTAGTAGTGTAAAGGGAGAAAATTGATCACAAACTGTGATCTTGAACAAAAAAACAAAAAAAAAAACATATGTATATTGTTGAGATTGTATAAAGGCACTGCAGGGAAAGGGAGACGGGAAGGAAAGAAATAAAAGAACAAGAAACAAGGATTTGTCCCAGGTTTTGTCCCAAGAAGTAATCATAAAGCTCAACCAGAGAAAACTAAAACCATTCACTTCAGAGTGAAAGAGAGAGATCAGTATTACCAAAGGAACCTAAAGAAGTTGCAGCAGCAGAAGAAGAAAGAGAGAGCAAAGAGGAGATCCTTCGGGCAGCCATGATTGCTTGTAAATTTTGCTGTTGTTAATTCTATTTCTCATACGGGCACCGCTTTGGTCTTGTAGTCTCTTTATAATCATTATGAGCAGGCTTTCTCTACATGCAACATGTTGCTAGAGGTGGCAAAAATTGGTCCGAGTTCGAAAATTCGTCCGAATTTATTTGAGATTAAATCGGAATCAGTCCGAATTGATCAAAAAAATCAAAGACCCGTAATCGAAAAAGTTCGTAACCGAAAAAGCCCGTAACCGAAAAAACTCGAAATCGAAAAAGCTCGAACCCGACACAACCCGAACCCGATACGATCCGAAATCGAGACCGACCTGAACCGAAAACAGAAAAAACCGAATTTATAACTCGAAAAAACCCGAATTATAATTATATAATTATTATTTAAAATAAATAAATAATTGAAACACTTTTTTAATTAAAAAGTTTAAAATTTTGAAAACAATTATTATTTATTATACAATTTTATCAATTATATATTACTAGCATAATAAATATTGAATCTTTTTAATTAAATTAATTTAAAACACCATAATATATAATATAATATATGATATCATCAAATAATCTTTAAAATTATCCTTATTGCATTTATAATAATAAATATATTATTAATTTGACATTTGATTTTATTATAAAAATCATTTTAACATTTTATTATTTTTATTTATAATAAAATTTTAATTTTAATACAATAATAAATCAAATATATAAAAATTATATAATTTCAATATTTGTTTGAAACTTTGAATTTGATATTTTGTGTAACACATTAAAAATATTTTTAATAAAATTAAATTTAAACTATATTTTCTTAAAGTTTCAAGTATAGAAAGATATTAAATTTAAATTAAAAAAAACCTAATCTTAAAATTAAAATTCAAACTTTTAAGATTAGAAAAAGTTAAGTAATTAAATTAAACAATACAAGCACAATTTTTTTATACTTGGGTATCATTAAAAGAGAAAATTATAGTGGTAATTTTATTTTTAGCCTTAAAACAAAAGACATTAAAAAATCAAGCTAGTGATAATTAATTATTTATTATATTATAATAATCTTATACATGAATAAACTAATTTGATATCTTATAATAATGATTTGTATATTATATTATGATAATCTTTTAAGAATAAATTATATAATCTCTTAGTGTGTAAGTATTATTTTGATAGAATTAAGTATTTATTAAAAATAATTTATTTATTATCTATTAAATGTAAAATTAAAGTGTGGATAAAAATAATAATTCTAATAGTAAATTAAAGTGTAATTTAATAATATATTAGAGTTGTATTACTATGTAAGTGGTAATTTTAATAAAATTTATTTTTTATACTTTGTTAATATTATTATTAATTATATTTAAATAACTAGCATTATATTAATTAATTTAGTAATATCTATTATTTAACATTTTAATTAGATATTCAATCAATTGGTGTATATCTAATATTATTATGTTAATCTAATATTATTATGTTAATGTGAATATGAAAAAAAATTAGTACTTAATTTGGAATAGTTTTTTTGATAGCAAATAAAATACATAATATAGTTAATAAATAACGCTTTATCATAATGATTTGTATGTTATTATAACTTTAAAAATAATATCTTATCATGTGATATATAATCAACTATACAAGCTCTTAATTATATAAAATAGATTATTAATATATTTATCTTATCATAATGATTTGTATGTTAAATTATAATAATCTCTTACCATGTAATATAGAATAAATTAAACAATCTCTCATAGCATATTATAGTTTTAATTTCAGACATTTTTCATTCCAATTTCTTATCATGCTTTTAGAATATACTCTTGTTTTTAATTTCAAACATTTAATCTCTTATGATGTATTCATGTAATTTTGTTTAACTTGATCAATTAATAATCATAATATTGGATGATTAAATAGATATTGACCTTCTCAACTACTTTTTTAGTCAAAAAAGTGTTTTTTTAAATTTATTATAATGAGTTACAAATAAAATAATAAACATAATATACTATATATATATATATATATATATATTAAGATTTACATTATAATAAAATGTCATATATGTTAAATTATCAATATCTTAAGAATTGTATCTTAACATATTATGAAATTTCTATTAATTTAATTTTAGTACTTTATGTCTAAAATTTTAAAATCTTATTATCTTAAGAATAAATTATTATTATTATTATTATTTTTATTATTATTATTATTATTATTATTATTCAGTAAACTATTTTTTTTGCCAACAATGTTTCAATAAATTTTAAATTGCAAGTTGTGTTAAAATAAAAATAAAATTTACAACAAATATAACAAATTCCCAATCTAGCTCATGTGGTTAAACATATAACAATAAATATAAGAGGTCATGGTTCAAATCTTTGTATAAGCATATAATTTTGATTACTTTCATATAATTGATAAACAAGTTCAGGTACCAGACACTACTTGATCAAAAGTTAATCGGGTATAGTGTACCCTAAGGGTACTACCCGAATCCGATACGGGTAATAAGAACACTATCCGAACCCTATAATTATTTGATTATAGAGTCGGGTAGTGTCGGGTACCTGATTATATATTACCCATTTACATCATTATATCAAATGTTTTTTTTTGGTACATTATATCAAATGTTATTATTTATAATATAATGTCAATTGGTTTATATAACTTGTTTAATTTAACGTTCTAAATTTTTAGTGAGATATTTGATTAATTAATGTGTTTGAGTATGATTATATTTAATAAAAATAATGTTATATTATGATTTATGTACAAACTAAAAACAAAATAAATATAAAATTGAGATAATTAATTGATCAATTATTCAAAATATTAATTATTTTTTTAATGTATTCTATAATTTTATTCAACATTATAATTGAAGAATTAGTTAATTAGTTATGCGATTAAATTTAATTTAATTACTAATTATGTTGGTATTTAAAAGACAAAATAAATGTAAAAAATATTCTTAAAAATTTAAAATTTTATTAAAAATATAATATAATTATTAAAAAAGCTAATTAAACAAAGTAAAAAAAAATTTATTAAACTAAGAGTATCTAAATTCCAATGACCCAATATTGACCCAAAAAAAAACACACAATGACTCAATAAGTTATTGTTAAGAGTATAAAGCTATTTATATAAATGTTTAATTGTTTAGTGTGATTTATTTATAATTTGTTAGTTATTTATTTGTATAGCTAATACTTTTGGATTTTCACTTTCTTTTAGTTTTACTATATATATTTGGCTCATTTAAAAAATAAATTTTTATATAATTATTAATATATAATTATATATTTTATAACAAATGTAAATATCACAGGAAATTAAAAAAATAATAATTATCAAGTAATAAAAACATTAAAATGTAAAAATTTATATTTATATTTATATAAATTTAGTCAAAACAACAAAAGAAATTAAAAATAATGAATAATAATATTTTATTTATGAGAGTTTCGTGTGAAAGGAGATCTGTTTGATTTTCATTTTTCAATTCCCTCCAAACAAGCTTTTCCCACATTACCAAAAAATTTCAAATTCTTTGGGATTATGCCTTTTTCCTCCCTTGAGAATCACATGAAAAAACTTCAAAAGAAAATTTTGAAATATCTTTATCTCAATATATTGTCATACAATGTAAATATGATAATTAAAAAAAAAAGAACGTGACATTGGATCAAATTTTGATAAAAATTAGAAAAAAAATTGTGTTTGGTATATCAATATAAATTTTAATACAATAATTTTTATATTTTATATGATACAAATATATTTGATACAATACGAATACAAAATATAGATATATATAAATATATATAAATATATATATATATACACGAATTATTAAGTATAATATAATGTAATGTCTATTATAGTCGTTTTAATTATAATCGAAATTCAAAGATGATTGTTTTTATTACAAGGAAAATATTAAATAACTGGGGATGAGGGTGTTGGATTCAAACCCAAGACTTACAATATGCCACAACTCATCTTTAACCACTAGGCCAAGAGGTTGTTAGCAATTCAAAGATGATTTTTAGTAGTTGGAGTTTGTGGACAAAAAAATTAATTAGTACAAAAATCCAGATGCTTCCAAGGCATAAGTTTACAATAGCAGAAGTGCTTTCATTTCTTGCAAATGCAATGCAAGATTTAAAACTTTTTCAATGTCTTTTACGTCTTCGAGCATTTTACTTGTAATTCTTTTTATGATAATTAATCAATTATAATTAAAAATTATGTATTGGTTCATCATTTACAAGTGGAAACTTTATGTATTATTTTGATAGATCTCACGTGACTTTAAATTTTGATTAATTAATTGTAATGTAATAGTTATATATGATATGTTCTCTTTTATTATTGTAGATAACTATATTCTTCATTGGTCCACTCCCAATGTTTTCAAAATCATCCCAACCAAATTTCTCAATATATATATATATTATACAATTCCATTTATTAAATTTTGACTTTAATTTAGTATTTCTATTATATTTTTATTTAACTATATAAAATTAAATTAATTATTACATTCAAAATTATAAAATATTTATAATTTATAAAATTTTAAAATAATTTGACTAAGCCCGCTAAGCCCCCCGATTAAAACTGGACCGAACCCGAAACCGGACCGAAACCGAGAAAACCCGTAACCGAAAAAACCCGAAACCGAGAAAACCCGCAACCGAGAAAACTCGAGACCGAAAAAATCCGTAACCGAGAAAACCAGCAATCGAAAAAACCTGCAACCGAGAAAGCCCGCAACCGAAAAAGCCCGTAATCAAAAAAACTCGTAACCAAAAAAACTCGGACCGAAATCCGCCTGAATCCGCCTGTTTGCCACCTCTACATGTTGCTTGGTTCAGATTTTTTTTTGTTTGTTTGTATTTGTACTTTCCCGATAAAAGAAATAGATGAAATGTGCATTGCAGACAGCTAGACATCCTTATCAGTGACATGGTGGGTAGAATTTTTCTTGTTTTTTTATAACAAGTTGAGAGGAAAAAACTGGATTTTAAGCCGCCTAAATGGAAATTTTCTGCTGTAGTTACTGTTTATCTACAAAGCAATGGGTCTTCTATCATTAAATTGTATGCTGCAGAAAGCAGATATTTGCATCCAATCTGCAGAGAAAGATTTGCAAGATATTATTTTTTTATTCCAAAATTTTACATTTTTGTTAAAAAAAATTTATAAATATGAACTCCAATCTTTATATAAAGTATATACTATTACAGTTTCTTGCGATATTTCAATATGAAATTTAATCATTACAAACTTACTGATAAATTTTTATGTCTTCGTTAAATTCAACACAAAAAAAAATTAAAATTGCACCCGACGTTAGAATTTTAGAAGTGACTTCTGTCATGTAACACTTAATTTTTGCAAAATTCTAGAGTTGATTCTTACTGTATATCATTTAGTTCTCGTAATCTAGCTAATAAATTATATTGATATCAATTTTGAAGATCCGCACCCAATTTGTAAAAGATTGTCCACTTTGATTACAAAAACATGTTATAAATATGGGTTTAAGTATATATATAACAAATCCCCATAATACCTTGACATGAGATTGTGACGATACAAATACTATAAACCCCATCTTGATTATTTGGGTGGAGCCTACTGTTCTCCCAACTTTGATTTGGTAAGAGTGTTCATCACATGCACCTGCAGGTCAACTAGGGTTTAAAGAAAGAAAGTTAAAGTACCTACAAGCATCCGTTAATTGAATTGTTTTTAACTGTGTTTTGATACGGTAAGAATATTAACTAATTTGAAGGTTTGGTTTTCATTATTGCAATCAGTGTCAGCATTTATCTGTTCTTGCCCAAAGAGGCAGAATGAAAACAGAACTCTTGTTTGTCTGTTACGTTCTCTTTAGCAATTAAGAGAAAACTTGTACGTTTGGATAAAAACATGTGATGCATAACAGGGAATTTTCCCTTCTGGTAGAATAAATGCTTTCATGATCAACTTTTAGTAAGTTCTTCATTTGGATTTAATCGAAGAGCCTTTCAGTTTTACTGATCTTTTCGTTTAATGAAGTCTGATCATAAAACAATAAATCGCAAAGATTGCTTACTTAAGTAGTTAAGATTTGATTTTTGAGTGCGAAGTACTCAAGTTTAAATATTTAGGATCTTTCGTTGATAAGCAATTTGTAAGCTTTGAAAAATTTGCAAGTAAAAGTGCAATAAGCTTGTAAACAGTATGCCTTATAAATTTTGAAATATCTGCAAGTGAAATTTTAGTAGATTTGTAAATCCTAATAATAGAAATTTAACTCTTGAGTGCAGAGTACTCATGTTCGAATTTCTTTGGTTTTTCATTGGTAAGTGATCTATAAACTCCAAAAAATCTACACATGAAATTTCAATGGATCTGTAAATTTTGATTACGGGTTGACAGTATATTCTATCTTGGAGATAGAGTCAACCCTCTTGCTCCTAAACTTTTCATAAACAAAAAAAAAACGTAAAAAACAGTGTGATTGGAAGTTTTCCTAATCAAATCCAAATAAGCCTTCGAACTCAAGTAATGTATGTAACAAGTATACAAATGCATGATTGTGAGAATAATTTGTATAAGTATTAGTCTAATCAATGATCTGATTGGTCAAGATATTTTCTTTAAACTTGGTCCGTGTTAATATAGTCAAAGATTAGCTAGCTGCGTTATTAAACTTGGTGTAGATCAATAATTACATGACTAGGCCCATCCTAACAGCATTGGCCGCACCAATTCTTTAGTAGCAGCAGTTTGAAAGAGAATAAATTAATCTGTGAGTGTATAAATAAACACTAAAAGAGTTAAGAATGTGATTTTGAATACTAAGTAAAATTTACACAATTCATGTTATGGAAATTTTCTAACTAGTTTTCTTGGTCTATCTAAACATCTTCAGTATGGTCTTCAGAGAAATCAGGCTCCTCGGGTTTAAACAACTTGGGCCTATTTAAACTGTTAGAGGAAGAATCAATCACAGCAACTTTATGATTGTTATGCTCATTTCTGGCATTTGAAGCAAACTTTGATGCCAAAATTGTGGCTTGGAATTGATGCAAATTGTTTGGGGTATCTGTGGATGTTCTTAAAAAGCTTTCATCTTCATCATCAATGAAGTAACCTCCTTGGTCAGGTAATGACCTGTTGTAAAAGCTGCTCTCTCCTGCAATCAACTGTTTTTCCATCTTCCTCTTTTTGAACCTTCTCCAAGCAGCTTGTATGAAGCATGCACCCCATGTCCTCCATTGGTGAGAATAGTACCTGAAAGCATGCTGGAGCTGCTTACTTTGAAGCCGCTTGAACTGGTGCGCGAAAAATTGTAGGTCCTCTGCTTGGAGTGCAAAAGCTTCAACTTCGGAAATGGCTCGGACTGTCCTAGTTGAAGAGGGTAGATTCAGAGTAGAGTTTGGCATTAAGGCCCATGTCAGCAGCTCCTCTCCACAGAAGTCACCTGGCCTAAGTGTGATGGAGTTGAAGAACCCTGATCTTCCTCCATTGGTTGTAGAGCTCTCAAGTTGCCCTCTAATGATAAATAGCATCTCACTCACTGGATCACCCTCTCGGACAATGTAATTGCCTTCGGTACTCAAAGATGAGACAAGACGATCACATATGGCATCGAGAAGTTGGTCATCCACTTGTGAGAAGAATGGAACCTGGCCAATGAAATAATTATTGTTCAAAAAACTACTAATCCCAGGGCTAGAAACCAGTTACTTGACCATCTAAACCAACTGGTAATTTCTTCCAAAAAATTACATAATATAGTCAGCATCAAAGATAAACTAAAATCACCAACCTTAAGAAAAGCCAGAAGATGCTAGGCATAAGGGATTAGAGAGTCAAATGTTTAAGCATGAAAGAGAACCAAGGCAAACAAGAAGCAAACTTAACATAGAGCTTAATCCTTTTAGAACTACAATACTTCCCCCTACACTTATGTAGTTTGCTGGCCTAAATTGATTCTTCTAATGTTTTATGGCAGACATGAATGCACTTTGATAAATAATAAGATAAGGTACCAAGATAAACTTACACGGCGAACAAGGGAAATACATAAATGGCGCTGAATTTCACGGCGAAGATCCAAGGGTAATGATTGTAATATAGATTCTTCATCAACTCCTCTTGTAGCAAGCCATTTGTATTGGACAAACTGGCGAATACGTTCTTTCAAATTCTCAGGTAAATGGCGATGCCTCATCCACTCCTCTGTATCCCTTCGTTTAACCCTCCATTCCTCGATTCTTACTGTCATTGATTGCAAAGAAGTCTTCAAGGAAAAAAAGAAAACCTTACCACATCAGCACCAATTATTCACTACTTTTCTGAATGGTTACTCTGCCACAGATGGAATTTCAGTTTGCTAAAATTGGAGTTCAAATTTCAAAAAGGCCAAGTACTACTACAGTTAGAATTACAAGAATGAGAAACTAATGAAGGTGGTAAAGTAAGATATACCTCCATGTTGCCAATCAACAATGAGAACAGAATCAATCCAAAAATGCAGATAAAAATGCAAAACAAATTCTCCCAAATGTAAATGCTTGTCTCCAAATTCTGCCCATATGAACTGCAAAATCAAGAAATCACACGGATATATAAGCATAAAGTTGAAAGAAACTATTTATGCATAATAAACATCTTCATTTAGTAGTAACATATGTCAGACTAAACGCAGAAAAAATTCTCCAATACGATTTATATTGGACTGAATTCCATTGATAAGTACTTTCCCTTTTGACCTGAGACCTTTCGATAATGCTCAAGTACTTGCAAAACAAAACCAATTCAGAAAACAGATTATGATTTCTACCTTCTTTATCATTTCCTCCAAAACTTCTAATATGAATGACAGAGAAGGTAAATGACATACAATTGAAGGGCAGTTCTGCCAATGATCAGACTTAACAAAAGAATTTTGCTAAACAGATTGAGGCATTCTCTCTTTCACACTCTGCTCTCTAGCAGGAACACTTTTACCAGAATTTGAGATAATCATAATACCTTAAATTTCTTATACCCCACCAAAGACAATACAAGTACTTTATAACAAAGTTCTTGGAAGCAATATCATTAGTGAAAGCATCTGCAAACATTCCAAATTTGAAATCAACTCGATGGTCCCTCGGGTCACAATTAGCAAGCACATGAGTGACATTGGACCAATATTGCCTCTCAGGTCTTGTCAAGCTATTACAATCTAGGAAACTTGGAATGCAAGCAATAAATCTTGAGGCATTCTCTCTTGCACACTCCGCCTCCCAGCAGGATAACTGCCTTGCTATGGAACACAAATACCATATTGCACCTAATACCTACACCAACAGTAAAGGGTTAATCTAGAATAACCATTGATGAATGTAGAAGTCTATAACAATTCATGGAGAGTGAAATTACAAGCAAAGCAGTGAGTGGAATCTTACGTGACTGGCAAGTAAATATAAAAGGAGATTGTATGCAGCTCCTGCCCAAGCAGTCTTGGCTACAACTCCAGTACTTTTAATGATCTTTTTATTAAGTGGGAAAATGATAAACAGCCTTGGAACATATTGGAGGAGAACAATAAGAGCAACGGTGTTACTGGCATGATCAGTCATGGCTTGTCTTGCGGTTGGAATCACAAACCCGATGACTAACTGCATGGAAGAAAGAAGAACTTGGAAATTTGTAAGAATGTTGAATTTTGGTCTAATCATAATTTATACCCAAAGTTTGATTCTAAACTCAAATCCTACGTTGTCTAACTGAATAAACAAAGAACCTGAGGTAGTGGTAAGGTTGCTGCAAGATCAATGACAAAATCTTTCTTCAAGTACCGCATTGCAATCTCGGTCGCATCCATGACAAGCTCACCCTTCCCAAAAACTCTAGAGTTCGGCGCAACGAATCCAGTCCTGAACTTCATGAGCATGTTTAAGAGGTATAGAAGATCAGCCATGGACCTAAAAACCGTGATGACAACCCCCATTTTGGCGTCGGATGCCAAGCATGCAGGACCTCCAACGTAGGGGAGGAAGAAGTAGAGCGGGTCTATGAAGAGTGCTCCGATGCAAATGATCAAGAACACATGGTTCCAGTAGGAGACAATGTCGCTGTCCGGGTCGAAAATTTGGTAGCGCCATAGGAGGAGGAAGCCGGTGGGAGCGTTGGCGGTGGAAGCTGGTGGAGGGAGAGGAATGGAGGAGAAAGGTAAGTAGCGGAAGGAAGGAACTAATCTATTCATCTTCCATTGCGGATTCCGATATCACACGGATTCCGCGGGGAAAGAGAAACGTGAAAAGATGAAAAGATAAACAACGCAATTTAAAATATCGAATAAGAAAAAATGAAAGGCAAGAAAGGAAAGAGGTGGTGGCGACGACGGTGAAGACGGCAATGATGATGACAGGGAGGAAGATTGCAAAGGAAAGTTGTTTGAGAGAGATGGTGGGTGGAGGCAGAGAAACTGGCTAAGGAAGAGAGGAGAGATTTGCGGGAAACCAAAGAAAAATGCATAGAGCTCGGAGGCTTATTTAACGGTGGTAGAGCAGCCAAGTGACATGTAAGACTCAACTTTCAATGTTAGCTTCATTACCATCCATGCTTAAAGGGCTCAAACTCAATCGATCTCCCATTAAACCCACAAAACCCGATCGGGTTGCAGGTCTTTATTTCTCTAAATTCTGTTCCAAAACCCAAATTTGCAGCTGGTTTCTCCTCTGAATATCAAAAGCTTGCAGTCTTTAGCAACCCAACGGTGGAGAACAACAGTGGCATTTCAGGCATGTCCTCTGTTCTTCCTGGTTGATTCTCTGAATCAGCTCACTGTGGCCCTGGTAAAGTTTTCCTTTTTCATCCACTTTTTCAGGAGTAAAGGGTTTCAAAGATGTAATGTACTGTTTTTTTTTTAATTATTAATACGATGTATTGTCTGATATTAATTCTGTTTAAGTTGTCTGATATTAATTCTATTTGAGTTGTCTGTGATAAATAATAAATCCTCTCAACAATAAAAATTCCAAGATTTAAACCTTATCAGAATGCCTGGGAAAAAATTTAACTCGATTGTTTTTAATAAATTTGGTTTGGGTTATTATTTCATTTTCAATTGCTTTGTTGGGTTTCTCGCAGATAAACAAAGTTCTCAACTTTTACGGGTTATCTTCTTAAGAAGGAAAAACAGTTCTAATTTTTATGTTCTAGCCAGTTCATAATCAGGCTAAGTACAGTCGAATTATGTAATCAGGCAAAGCACATTCTTTGTAGGTAGAGAAGATACAATTTCATGGCAAGTCTGATTATCAAGACGTTCTGGTATTTCAGGTATTAGTCGTTTTGGGAAACAAGAAAGCTTCTTTGCACACATCATTCTTGCTCCTATATTGATTGTAAGAAATCGAATCTTTTAGCTGTCAGTTGTTCATTTTGCAATTTTACTTCTTGTTGTAGTCAGCTACATATGGCAAAGTGCTTGTCTTGGATGGAGTGATTCGACTCAAACGAGGTATAAAATTTTTTAGGCATCCATAACTACAAGCACAAGTATTCACAAAGATGAAGGTGTCTATGGTCAAATTAGCAGAATTTTGCTGATTGCGTTTTGGCATTCAACTTGCAGTGGGATGATTGGTTTTATGCTTTGCTCTACTGAGGGCCCTCTAGTCGGTTCAGACAGCCGGTGACTCGAGCGGATGTGGTTAACAATCATAATAAGGTTGAAGGAATGAAATTTTAGAATCCTCAGTTGATTTCATTTAAGATGCATCAGAATTTAGTATTACCATTTATTCATCAAAACTATTTCGTTTGTTAACTTCACAATTGCTTTTGTAAATCCGTTCAGATCCATTCTGCAGCACTCCGTGTTGCCATCATTTGAGAGAAGGTGCTTTGCCCCAAGCTCACTTGAACTATCACCCTGCAATTCATGCTTATCCTGCGTTTAACGATACACTGAACGGCTTCTAGGAGGATCTGTTTAATGCACAAGGTTTGTTGCAATGAAAATTATAGGCAATTATATATTTGTTTTTACTCAATTACAAGTATGAACCAGAATTTTGGGTTTCTTATCAAGCATTTTCTTTAAGAATTCCATGTAAAAACATGTAAATTATACATAGAGTAAATTGCCATAACTTACACATGAGAAATTATTAATTAGGCTCTCCCTGCAAATCAGTCCTGGATTTTGCCTCCTCAACATCATCATGTTTATGGGCACTTTGCTTCTTACAATCATAGAAATATACCAGGATTGACAACCACTTCAACACATTCGACAAGGAAACTAGGCTGATATGAACTGCTGTTACCACTAAACTACTTCCTCCATTGTTCCATCCTTCATAGAGGCAAGAAAATCTTAGGGCAAACCTCCAAGCAAAGAAACCAAACATTAAGAAGAACCCACATGGCCTGTTACATCTGCTAAGATATGATGAGATCAGTAATGCTACATCCCCTTGTTTCTCTTCCAGGACTGAAATCACAACCCCCATGTTCCATATGGCACTCCATTCTATGAACTTTCCTAATAGAGCTATAAAGAGCACCAGAAATAGCAGCACGAACAAAACATCTGCTGATGTTATGTACATGTATGTTGCAAAGGAAAGCAGTCCAAGTGAAATAAGTAAAGCTAAAGACAGAGAACAGAGAGATGTTATTAGAGGCCCTTTGAACCTTGTTTCCTTGACAGGTCTGAAGAACATGTCCTTGAGACTGATGGACTTTTTTCCTGCGTAGATTATTGATGCCACATCCACAATTGCAATAGTGTTGAAGAAATCTAGGCCATAGAGGATTCCCAGATATACGAAACCCAGAAGAATGACCTTAGGAGAAACTTCCTTTAGCAAGTTTCCAATATCAAGTATTCCTAAGAAATCCACACCAAATATACTGAAAGGATCAGCTGTTACCTGTAAAACTTTTCCTGTTTCAATCAGGATATGCTGAAGGATAGTTTCATATAAAACCAGGGAGCAGAAGAGAGGGAGGGAAGTGAGGAAGGTGAAGAAAATGAAGTTGTGATTCTTGAAGGGGATTTTCAATGATTCTTTGATTATCTCAAAGAACCCTAGTCTCTCTTTCATAACTGTTGAAGAGTTCTCCATTTTCCTCTCCTGGATTCCTTAGCCGCAGGAGTCAAGACTCAATATCAAGGTCGAAAGTATTCTGTGCAAGTTCTTGCACTGTATTGACTATTGACTTTGTGATGTCTTGTCAAATCCTGTTGGATGGAAATGCTGATGAGTTTGGTTTAGTTGGCTGTTGAATTATGCTATTGGTCCTTGACAGCTCCTCTATGATATTTTGAATTTTGATGCATCTACAGCCTCTTCCCTCTGGTTGACTTAGAGAGTAGACTTGTTTGGATCGAACTTCCTTGACGGGTCTTTGTATGGAGTGAAAAGCACGGCAGAATGATATTCAAGGGTGAATCCAAACTTTGTTGGCCCATTTCAAGCACTAGGCCAGCTTAGCCTGCTTCAGTGAATTTGGACCTTGTTAAGATCTGCTCAAGGAGCCAATAGTCCCTTTGCTTAAGCAATAGTAGGGATTTGAAGACCCGACGATTCTTATTTATAATTTTTATTTTTATTATATAATTGTATTCTTATTGTGTAAAATATAAAATTTTTATATGCAAATTTGCACCGTTTTTATATTTAATATCATATTTAAAATGATCAAATCTCTTATTTTGGTCTTGACGGCCAAAACAGCAGCCCAGTGCAGAACCCCATCAGACCGGGCAAACAAACGGGCCTGCGGAGGTTGGAGCTCGTACAATGGTAATGGAAATTGAAATGTCTACATATGCAATAATCATAGATGGTTGTGGTCTAGTAGCTGCCTGTGGCTGTAGTTGTGATTACAGTAAACAGTCACTGTTGAAAACACTGTGATTGCCAATGAGACCTGTAACATGAGCTGTAAGAAGTGGAATTGTGTGGTCAACTCCCAGTTTTAGCGTGCTCTCATGTCCTTGCTTCCCAGCACAGTACAGTTGTCTGGGACAAAGCTTGAGTTGCCTGTGTTTTTTGTAGTTTCAGATGCCCATTCAGTCAATATCATTCTCCCGAACTTCGAACACAACCTAACACGTAATAATAAGGTTTTAATATTGTTGGCTTGTCTGAATCTTGCATTCATTGTTCTCTCAGCCACACTTGCATTGCAGACAGAACCACTGTGTGCAAGTGGCTGGCAGTAAATGACCCGCTCGCTGGGGTTACTTTCAGATGATGGGAAAGGCAAGGAATCAATGTTGTTCAACAAGTTTTTTTTTTTATATGTACATTCTGGAATTAATCAGGCTTAATTAAAGCGTAAACGAATCAAGATATTCACTTATTTTTTTAAATTTGATTTTATTATTATTTGAATTTGATTTTTTTCGAGTTGAGTTGAACTTAAATTATTTGAATAATAAGTTGAATCGAGTTCTAATATTTTAATACTCGATTGGAGCTTGCGAATCAAATCAAATTTTTTAATATATTTTTTATATTTTATTATTAATTTATTATTTTATTTTTATAATATATATGATTGAAAAATGATAAATCAAACCTACTAAATCGAATTTGAATCTATCAAATCAAGTTCTAGTAGCACGATTATTTTATCAAGTTGAATTCGAGTTTCCAAAACTAAATTTGATCAAATTCGGACAAAGTTTTGAATTTCTGAATTTTTTAATTAAATCAAGCTTGATACTCAATCATTTCGACTCGATTCCATTACACTTTAAATCTAATTCAAAAACAAGAGCTCTAGCCGAGAATATAAGGTAGAATTTAAGGTATGTATATATGTATGTATGTATGTATGTATGTGTGATAACCGTAAATTTTCCATTTATTGGAAATTATAAATATTTGAAAAGAAATGTAAATATGATTTTACATTTGAATTGTACATATATATATTGTAAATACAATATATATTATATTATTACTATTATTGGTATTATTACATTTATATAAAAATATATAAATGTAATTTAAGTTAAAAAGTATGTAGATATATATATTAAATATATATGTGTTGATATATATAATATATATATATATATATCTATATGATACTATATAGTAGACTACTATATAATATAATATTAATATTATATTTATAATATAGTTATAAATATAATATAAGATAAATAAATTAAATTAAAAAAAAAAAAAAAAATGGAAAGAAGAAAAGAGAAACAGAATCGGGATTCCCCGATTCTGCCTTCCCAGGCGAGACCGCCCCCGTCAGCGGCCGCCGGAGAAGGAAAGGGAGAGAGGAGAAGATAAAGCCGTCGCCGGCAAAGGAAGAGGAAAGGGAATCGACCGACGGCGGAAGGAAAGAAAATCGAAGGAAAAACCCGGCGAAAGCCGAGAAGGAAGAAAACCAGATCTGGCGGTGCCGGCCAAATCGGCCGCCGCCACCACAGCCGAAGCATCGACGGAAGGAGAGGAAAGGGATGGAGGCCATTGGAGAGGTTGGGAACGGCGGAGGAAGGCCGACGGAGGAGGGGAAGAAACCTAGGCAAAACCGAGTAGATCCGCCGCCGTGCCGCCGATCCAGGCTGAGTTGAGGCCACCGGCAGCTTCGTCTCAACACCGGCCAGCTGCTGAGCCACCGAACCGCCGGAGAACCGGCCACCGGAGGAGAACCGGCGGTGAGGTGGATGGAGCCGGTCTGACTGGTCTGAACCGGTCAGACCAAGGGAAAAAAAAGAAAAGAAAAAGGAAAAAGAAAAAGAAAAAGAAAAGAAAAGAAAAAAAAAGAAAAAGAAGAAAAAGAAGAAAAAGGAGAGAGAAAAAGGAATTCCGGGAATTTGAAAATTCCCGAGAATTCGAAAATTACGGGAAATCTCGAGAAATACGGGAATCGGTAAGAAATCCCGAAAAATAGTAAATTATTTAAAAAATTTATTTATTTAAATAATTATAAAAAAATTCTAAAATTTAGAATTTAAATTCCAGAAAATTCCCTCGATGACCGAGCCGATGGAATCGGGTGAGGTGAACACATGCGCGACCTTCGAGAGGCAGTCGTCGACCCGAAACAGGTAAGGGAGACATGTGCCGCCTGTAAGGATATTTGGCCATGTTTTAAATTATGCATTTAATTTATAAATGCAATTTATAATGATTAGTTTTGAAAATTGTGTGATTTATCGGTTTCAAATTGTGGTGAAATACCAGTTGAGAAATATAAACTGTATTTTTCCGTGCAGGAGGCTAGCCAAATCGGCAGCCGTTATACTGCCGAAAAATTATCGAAAAATTACTAAAATTTACCGAAAATCACCGAAAACCAAAATAAAATATTTGATTTCACGTAAATTGGTTTTTGGGTACGAAAATTGAGAAATTAAGTAAATTTCATAAAACATAAATATAGTGATATTTAATTCTAAAATATTCATGTTTTCGAGAATGGTGAAAAGGAAATCACCGAAAATTCATCCGGTAGGTGATATTTCACGTGAAACGAAATAAAAATGAAAAAGAGACTGAAGTGAATATTTTTATAAATATTCTTAAATATTCACTTGATTTCATATAAAACCTTTATGGTTTTAATTATGGAAATAATTAATTATGAAAATTCCATAAAGGTTAAGAAATGAAGAAAAACTATGATTTCGAGACTGGAGGTCTCTACACGTGTTTTTAGAAGAAAACATGGTAATGAGAATTTAAAGTTAGAAAATAAATAATTTATTTTCATAAATTATAAAAATGATTTGTTTGAAATTTTGATAATTATAAAACCATGTTTTCGATTGAATGCACGGAAAAGCGTGCATATGTATTTTACGGTGAAAAAAGGAATGTTTTGCCCTTCTATATTTTCAGTGATGATTCGGCAAACTGTCTTCATCGTATGGAAAACATGATATATACCTTTATGAAATAATTTGAAAAATGTTATTTATTTTATAAATTTCATAAAGGTGATTATATTTACGTGTGAGCCTTATGGATATTTGATTTACGGTGTTTAAAATCCATAAAGGCTAAGGTACGGTTTTTGTACTATTTTGAGACTTTAGGCCCCTAGTTTCATGCATTTTTATGAGTTATAAGGCTGATGGACCCGCCAAGTCATCAGCGGTCTCGAGGTCACTTGGCAAGTGGACCCCGAGGACCACCCATAGATTGTGGCCATAGATCTACTGTATCCCTTTTTGGGATGATTATGCCGTTCTTGCAAGGGGGAGGGGGAATGATGATAGCATGATTTATTTGTAGGGTGATGCCTAGTCTTACTTACTGTTTACTGTTTACTGAAAGGATTTACGAAATCCTGTTTACTGTACTGTACTGTTTACTGTACTGAACTACGGTACTGTTTACTGTTTACTGATGAAAAATCGTACCAAAACACTGTTTACAGAACTGTACTGTATATTGAAATGGTAGCCATTGATTACTGTTTTACTGAACTAAAGGCTACCATTTACTGTTTACTGAAATGAAAGTTACCTTATACTATTTACTGAGTTGGTAGCTACCATTTTCTGTTACGGATTGAACCGTATCGAGATACTGTTTTATTGAATATTGAATATACTGTTTTATTGAACTGTACGATACAGTTACTGATTTGAAAAGAGAAATAAATGTTTATTCTAAAAGAATAACATAAGAATTATTTCTAAGATAGAAATAATCGAAGAAATGTTTATCCAATGATTGGATAATTACAAATCACTGTACTGAAGAGAAGAGAAATAAACTACTGTTTTACTACTGAACTGTCATGTGTTTTAAAGGATACTGAAGTGAAAAGAAATAAGTGGTTTACTCCGTGAAAAAAAAATGAAAATCATATCATTTTGAGAAAAATGGATTTAGTACTCTCTACAGTTGCTTCTAGGTTCTGGAACAAGTATGGTATTCTAAAATACCTACCTTACTCTATCTGGATCCCTAGCCGACTGTAGTATCCTTCCTACATGTGAGCCTAGAGCTAGCTAGGAAGATTTAAAAGAAAGAGAAAAAAAATGTTTTCAGCATATAGATTGCTGAATATTAAGTGTGACATATAACTCTCTTACTGAGCCGTGGTTTGCTCACCCCTTAATTTTAAACATTTCAGGTTTTAAAGATTGTGAGATCAATTGATTGTGGATACGGCGCACCTAATGGATAATGTGACAGACCGACTGATTTATATAAGGTACGATCATTTATTCTCTGTATTTAGACATGTCTACAGTACTACTTACCTCATTAATTAAGATAGGGGATGTGTATAATAAAAACAATGTTATGTAAAATTGTTTAACAGTTAGTACAAGTGAAGTATCACAGACAGCCCAACTGGATGAATTGTGTAAAATAAGGTGAAAAATATGATAACGGGTCGTTACAGTATGTATGTATGTATTATTATTATTATGGATTATTATTCTATTCACTGTCAGTGGAGTTTTTTAACTCCACAAGCGAGGTTAGGATGATAACATTTGTCTTTTAAAAATATTAATAAAATAAAAAATAAACAAAATGGGACATGTATGATAGTGGCCTGATCTCGTGAACTTATCAGTATGATACTGATAAGTTCATTGATGTTAGGATGATAACATCAATGAACTTATCAGTATGATAGTGGCCTGATCTCGTGAACTACAATTTTGGAGATCCCATATATATATATATATATATATATATATTATATATATATATATATATATATATATATTTGTCCCCAAACCTTCCACGTGTCAACTTTTGATTTTTTTTTTCAGTTTTTCCCTTTTTTAGTTTCTCAACCTTTTTTATGTGTTTTTTTTCATAAATTTAAAGAACAAAAAAAAAGTCATTTATATGTGAATTTTTTTTTTAATTATTTGTTTTTTCTCATAAATTTAAAGAAAAAAAAAGTCATTTATATGTGAGTTTTATTTTTAATATAGAAAAATATAAACAACATAAAAAATTGATTTTTAAATTTTATATATTTATTTTCATAAAAAGTTATTTGTTCAAATAATAAATTTTTATATATATTTTTTAATATTTATCAATAATGATAATAAATTTTAAAAATAAAATCATTCTCCAAAAATATTGTTTAACTAACACATAACAATTAACAAATACTCAATAATTAAATAATTCTTCGAATGCATATACAGTACATTTTTTTAACGATAGATTACATTTACAAATGCATTTATAGTATATATTTTGTAGATCATTAATTTCTATATATTTAATGTTGATAATTAATAAAATAAAAATATTTTAATATTAAATATATATGTTAAAACATTTTAAAAATTAATTAAGTTAATAATTTTTAATATTATTTAAATTATATAAAAATCACCTTTTTTTTTGCTCCACGTCCAGCTTTACATTGGTTCTGTCTTTCACTCATTTTCTTTCACCTTTCTAACCCATACCATTCAATGTTTTATCTCTCATACGAGCCATGTGTCGTGTCTCAACTGATTTAGCATTTTATTTCTGTTTTTTTAATTTTTTTTATTATGCCCTCTAATTTATTTTTAGGTTTTCATTTTTTAGTTAAGTTCTTTAATTTTATTTTATTTTTGAATTTTTTTTGTTATGCCTTTTAATCTAATTTTAAATCTTCAATTTTTTTCTCCAGCAATAATATGGTTCGGCGCATAAATTAAAAAAATTCAAAGTAAAAATATGATACAGGGTTTAACAAATGATGCATTCTAAATATAAAAAATTAATAAAAAGATAAAATAAAAAAAATTCATTTATCTTTGAGTTGATTTTTAATCAAGGAAAAAAATCAAACAACACAAAAGCTAATTGATTTAGATATTTTTAATTAAAAAAGTTTAGATCTAATTTCTCTAAATCTATTTTTTAAAATTATATCTCCACTAGCAGATGTAAACTTACTAAACACGAAAAATATACTAGCTATATAAAATCAATCTCAAATCACAATAATAGGTTCTTCTCTCGCCTCATAATAAATTTTTTAAAACATTTTTTATATTTATTAATAATGATAATAATTTTAAAAATATAAAAACAATATTCAAATATATTATTTAACCGACACATGGCAAATATTTAAAAATAAATAATACTTTAAATACATATAAATTATGTATTTTCCAAATTTTGCTTTTGAATAAAAATTATTATATGAAAGGGTTTTTTTTTTCTCTAACTGTTCTAGGAAAAATACTTTTACTTTACATATTGTACTTTGGAGTAAATATAACTAATTCAATTAGTTATTCTTAAAATAAAAATGTTTACAAATGGGTTTAAAACCTTACACATAATTAATAATATGAACAAAACAGTCTTAGCTAATTTTTTCTTACTTTTTTTTAAAATTGTCTGAACTATTATGCCGAATATAAAGATATATATTAGTGCTTTAGTTTTTATTGTTGTTGTATTATTATCTTAATTTGTTTGTTTCTAGCACAAATTATCTGTTTGTCATACTATTTAACTTAAGTATTGTGTATTTTTTAATCCAAGCTAATCTAAATTTTTCAAAAAATTATTTTTGGATATGTTGTTTGATATATAAACTCTATTATTAGTAAACACGTTTTTTTTATAAATCTTTCCTTAGTAAACATGTTTCTTTTTTGTACTAAACATTATGAAGGAAATAAATATTTCTTATGTCCAATAACTCTTATTTAATAATCAATTTAACTAACTTTAAAAATTGCAAAATAAAAATAGACCCGCAGCATCGCGCGGGTGTTGTATCTAGTTTTATTTTATTTTTTCAGACATGCGTTGCTAAATAAGTGATATTCATTTATTAGAGTTTATGAAATCTAATACCGTGCGGTTCATAAGATACCTAATCAGAATTAATATAGCGTTCGATAGTTGTGGATGAAGGTGCAAATGAGTTAAATTATTTGAGCTCGATTAGATGATTATTTGAGTTTGATTTGTTTATTTTTGAACTCAGCTCGAGCTCGAACTACTCGAGTAACGAAACGAGTTGAGTTCGAATATTTTAATAATCAGCTTGAACAGTTCTCGAGTCTAATCAAGCTTTTTTTAATATATATTTTTAATATTTTATTATTAATTTATTATTTTACATTCATGATTTATAGTTAAAAATTGATAAATTGAGTTTATCGATTAAGTTTGAGCATATTGAGTCTAATTCAAGTGATTCGAGTATTTTATCGAGTTATGATCGAGCTTCAAAAACCAAGCTCAATCTCAAACCGAATTTTAAATCTTGAGTTTTTGAGTTAAGTTGAGTTTGAGTCTAATACTAGATCGTCTCGACTTAACTTGATTACACCCCTAACTATAGGCATAAGTAAATTGTCGAACTACATAAATTTTATTTTGTATGTAATTATTATTTTTCTCTTTTTAAATTCGTTCTTATCGTTTATTTAACCGGAGTTTAATATACCCCACTTGTTTCTGCTCCTAGAAAGGTTTGAGTGGGTCCATTTGACAGTTAATAACCATATTAACTGCCAGTATTACTTACTGCATTTTTCAGCTTCAACGTTTACACCTTCAACAAGGTTCATCAAACTAGTGCTGCCATAGCCATATCCATCACTCGCACCTAGCAATTTCTTTTCTACAAAACCATGCAAAGGAGCTAAAATAGATCAGCACAAATCAAAACTAAAACTGGATTTCTTTTCTTTAATTGTATGATGATAACAAGGACAATAATGGGATCCAACTTGATATCAGAAACTCCAACTCAGATTCCAAAAAATCAAATCAAAACCGAAACCAAAGCAGCAAAAGGAAAAGAGCCAAAGGGTAGGGTACAAAGACGTTAAACCAGTAGTGGAAAGTGGTCACCCACTAAGAAATTGACATGACAAATACCGGTTTTGCAGGCTCTTAGGATCCCTCTGTTTTTTGCATATGGACACTTGGTTTTCTCTCGCCCACATTCAAATGATGTTACTTCCCTCACTGTCTCTTTTATCATTATCTTATTTTTTTCTTTTTTTTCTTTGTTAAAGTAATGCAAAAAATTGACATAAGAAGATTTTCTTGTCTCCATCCTGATCTCTCTTATATAATATAATTTGTGTAATTAAATTATTGCACAAGATTAGGTCAACTGTAGTACTCAGACCTGAGTCCTTTGAGTTAACTCAAACTCTTCTTTGATTTTTCTGTTTGGTTGGTAAGAAAATTTACAAAATATCACATGTATGAGATCGGTAGGATTCTAACCTTCAATTTGGATTCCATGGGTCCATGCCCCGTCCTTCGCATTTGTAGGAAAGTGGGGGTTCCAAGGGCCCATACAACCTAACAGTGTCTGCAATATGCAGAAGGCTTCTCATGTGACTAACTTGCAGAAGGCTTCTCATGTGACTAACCTTTGTTACATAAATAAAAAATTATAAGATTAAATTGTCATGCATAAGCTTAAATTTTAAATTGAGGAGCAATTCAAATGATTATTATTTCTTCCTGCTTTTTTCTGTGATGTAATGATTCAAAGTTGGAATCCTGCAGAATGTTAGAATAGTAAAGCATGAATAATACAGGCAATCTTCCCTAAGCTGATTCTAATGGCATTTTCATTTTTCAGAACTTTGTCATGTTTAAAAGGATCTGATTCTTGAAGGACTTATTCTTCAGAGGAATAGCATTTCTTGCAGTAATGGTTGGAGAATTATTTACCACTGTTTTAATATTCTAAATGCAGATTTCATGGACTGATTCAAAGATTTCTGCAATTAAGTCCAACTGCCACAGGTAGATTAGAAAGTGATTTCACTTTTTCATTGAATTTTGTTTAACACTGCATACGGAGATGCAGCAGAAAATGGCCGACAAATTTGTGTTTTACGAAATATGGATCCATTTTCTTTCCTGAAATTAAAAGGTGGTTAAGCTAATTCTGACATACCTTTTGATCAGATAGAATTTTCTTTTATGTCAAAGGAGACTTTATTCCAATGTCATGATTCAAAATCAACTGTTATAAACAAGAAAAAATTGCTTCTGCCATGGTTTTAGAGTTTGTTAAGCATCCAGCCGCCAATTGATCATAAGGGGTAGAAAATTCCGTCTTAATATAGAATCATAGGGACTCATAAGTAGAAGAGCTTAGCACAGAACAAAACCTGAGCCTTTACCTAAAACCAATTGATAATAGGTGGAGGGATCAACTTGAATACAAGATAACAACAAACTCGGTTTTTAATTGATGTGAGATAAAACTAATTGATAATAGTTGGAGAGACTAATTTGATTATAAGAATAAAGAAAACTCGATATTTAATAGACATAAGATAACACTATTTTATCGATCGTCAGCAAATGTCAATGTTCTGAAATTAAACAATGAAAGGCTTTGGGCTTTCATTGTTTAATATGCAAAATACAACGGAGTAAAGAAGCCTTGGCAGCATCAATAATAGGAGCTTGATTTTTTAGGTCAGGTAGCTTTTCTTTACGTGACCACTTGCATATAAATATGCACCACGAATTCTCCCTTTCATGAATCATTTTCATATGATATCGCTTTCCTTCTCCACTCCTCTGGAATTATCTACTCTTCCATGATCATTATCTTCTACCATTAACACAAGGCTGCAGCTTAGGCCAGGTTTATCATGTGATTAATTTACAAAGACAATGAGAATCAAATAATTAAATAGAATATGCCTTCTTTTAGACGGAATTGGTGTTGAAATTGGAATAGGATTCAATTCAATTCTTCATAACTTTCTTTTAAGCTTTGTTTGGTAAGGTAGAAAGAAAAATGAAAAGATGAAAAATTAGAGGGAGTGAAAAATGAAGAGATAAAAAATATTAATTTCTTTTCTTTAGGTGTGCTTGGTGGGAAAGATAGAAAATGTGAAAGAAAATATAATTTTCTTTCCTTTCATTGTTTGGTAGAGTTGAAAAATAAAATAAAAGAAAATGAAATTAGCTACGGAATTGATTTTCAGCGAAGGAAATTTAGCTACGGAATTTTTCCATCGTTGAAAAGTGGTATTAGCGACGGATTAGCGACGGAATTTATAATGAATATAGCGACGGAATTAGCGACGGAAATTCGTCGGTAATTAGCAACGGAATATTTTCCGTCGCTTGGCGGGAGGTGCTGTTCAATCGCGCCAAATATTATCGACGGAATTAGCGACAGAAATTTCTGTCGCTAAACCCAAAACTATGTATAGAAATTAGCGACAGAATTTTTCCGTCGCTAATTCCGTCACTAATGCCCTTTAGCGACGGAATTAGCGACGGAAAAATTCCGTCGCTAATTTCTTTGAATAGTCACGTGAAAAAATAAGTAAGGAAATTAGCGACGGAATTTTTCCGTAGCTAATTCCGTCGCTAAAGGGCATTAGCGACGGAATTAGCGACGGAAAAATTCCGTTGCCAAGTTCATAAATATTTTCTCAAGAAGAGAAATTGGCGACGGAATATTTTCCGTCGCTAATTCCGTTGCTAAAGGGCATTAGCGACGGAAAAATTCCGTCGCTAATTTCATAAATATTTTTCACCTTAGAACGTGAAAAATATATGAAGAAATTAGTAACGGAATTTTTTCGTCGCTAATTCCGCCGCTAATTTCTTTGAATAGTCACGTGAAAAAATAAGTAAAGAAATTAGCAACGGAATATTTTCCGTCGTTAATTCCGTCGCTAAAGGGCATTAGCGACGGAATTAATTTCTTCATATTTTTTTTCCCAAGAAGAGAAATTAGCGACGGAAAAATTCTGTCGCTAAAGGTTATTAGCGATGGAATTAGCAATAGAAAAATTCCGTCGCTAATTTCATAAATATTTTTCACCTTAGAACGTGAAAAATATATGAAGAAATTAGCGACGGAATTTTTCCGTTGCTAATTCCGTCGCTAATGCCCTTTAGCGACGGAATTAGCGAAGAAAAATATTCCGTCGCTAATTTCTCTTCTTGAGAAAATATTTATGAATTTAGCGATGGAATTTTTCCGTCGCTAATGCCCTTTAGCGACGGAAAATATTCCGTCGCTAATTTCTCTTCATATTGTTTGAGAAAATGTAAGGAAATTAGCGACGGAATTTTTTCCGTCGCTAATTCCGTCGCTAATGACCTTTAGCGACGGAATTAGCGACGGAAAAAATTCCGTCGCTGATGCCTTAAATCGAAAAAAATATAAATAAATGAATTTCTTCATTAAGCATTAGCGACGAATTTTTTCCGTCGCTAATTCTGTCGCTAAAAATCAACAGCGACGAAATTAGCTACGGGAAAAATCCGTCGCTGATGCCTTAAATTCAAAAAAAAATAAAAAAATTGTTTTTGAATTTTTCCCGCCTAAGCTGTAGCGGGAAATATTTTGACATAGCATTAGCGACGGAATTTCCGTCGGTAATTCCGTCGGTAATTCCTCTGTATGCGCGCCAAAGACTCTATATATTCTCATATTCTCTGTTTTCTCTCCTCTTCACTCATCTCTATCTTCTTTTTTGTCCATCTTCTCGTTTTTTTCTTAGTTTTTCTTCTTTATCCCTCTTTCCTTTTATTTTTTTCCTTTTTTTTGTAAATTTACTCTATTTTTCTTTTATATTTATGTTGTCAATTTTTTTATATGATAAACTTTAATACTTATATTTTTGTTTTTTGTTTTTTACTTACAGATGATGATGATGATGATACGATGAGGTGCTAGTGGTACTGGTGATAATGATGTTGAAGATAATGTATTTTTGTTTTTTTTAGTTAATTTATTTTAAGATAATGTTTATGGATTTAAGTATAAATATTAGGTTTATTTTAAATGTTTCTCTTTCTCTCTCTCTCTCTCTATATAAATATAAATATAAATATAAATATAAATATAAATATAAATATAAATATAAATATAAATATAAATATAAATATAAATAATTAATTTCAGAACATTTTTTTGACAAAATTCATAGAAATTAGCAACAAAATCTGTTAAATAAGTGAAAAAATTCATCAAATTAGCGACGGAATTCATAACATTAGCGACGGAATTTCCGTCACTGATGCTCTTTAGTGACAGAATATTTATTGAATTAACAAAAATAACAAACTATCAGCGACAGAATTAAAGACGGAAATTCCGTCGCTGATGCCTTTTAGCGACAGATTTTTTTATAAAATAAAATAATAATAAAACTATCACCGAAGGAAATTTCCGTCGCTGATGTCTTTTGGCGACGGATTTTCATGTAAATTAAAAGACGAAATTATGTTTTTAGCAACGGAATTTTCCGTCACTAATGACATAAAATTCGTCGCTGATGTAAAAAAATTCCGTTGCTAATTAGCGACGGAATTACCGATGGAAATGAAGTTTTAGCGACGGAGTGAGCATCAGCGACATCGATTTTTCCAACAGAAAAATTTCCATCGGCAATCCATAGGTAATCCGTCGCTGAAGACTATCAGCGACGAAATTTAACTATCAGCGACGGAATTTTCCGTCGCTAATTCCGTCGCTGAAGGTTCATTTTTTTGTAGTATGATAATAAAATAAAATTAAAAAAATAAAAGATAATTATATAATCATACATAATTGATTCACACTTCTCTCATTTTTTCTCCACTATTCTTTTTAATTTGAAATGATTTGATTTTGTTGATAAAAAAAAATTACAATTTTTTTTTTCCTCGTACTTTTTCTTTATGCCAAACACAAATAAAAATCATTTTATTTTTAGTTTTTTGCGCTCTTCTCTCCATCCTTCCACTTTTTCACCCTATCAAGCGCATCCTTAGACAAAAACAAGACTTATCGGCAAACAAGTTTACATAAGAGTAACTGATGATTAGCAGAAAAGAGAAGGAAGTTGCATATCTGAGCTTACTGAACAGTCATACAATCTGATGGTTCTATTTTTTGAGAGTTAGTAGCAGTTAATCAACTTTGTCAGTCCAAAAAGAGAGGTTTCTGTGGTGGTCAGTGTTAGGTATCATAAAAAAAAGGAAAGAAAATATTCAATTTTCAGTTAGTGCATGCCCAGTTTACAAAGGCAGTCTTCACTTTCCCACTCAAGCAAACAAAAACCTTTGTTTTTCTCTTACAAAGACAAGAAAGTGGAGATGAAAAATAAAATTTATGCAATCTAGAACCTCAAATACTGCTAAAAAAAAAGCTTAAAAAGACAACCCAAAGTTCCTCATCTTCAAAAACCACCACTTCTTTCTCTCTCTCTATCCATCTTGTTTTGCTTTCTGTGTTTAAACTAACACCCCATAGTATTATTTTATTCTATAGCTCTGAATCCAACCACCTTCCTTGTTTCAATACCATTCTCTATACTCTCTACAAATATTTTCATGTTTGTTCTTGGCTAGTCTACATTGCTTGGTTCTTCACTTAATTAATTTCTACATACTCTCTTACCAAGCCTACCCTTTTGTTTTTTTTCTTTCTATTTCTGTATTCTTGTTAAACTTGTAAGAGCTGGGTAGTCTTTGGTTTTGGTTTACTTGGTGAAAGGATGGATTTCTTGTGATTCTGTGGCAGTTTATGATGGATCTTGAAGGTGTTATCCCCAAGAGTCCAATCAAGGTAAGACAAGTGGCAGCTAGTTCTTTTGTAGTTACTCTCTGAAAAATCTCAGCTTTTTGTTCTTTTGTTTGTTTTGTTGCAGAAGGAATCATGGAAGACTGTGTTAACTTTGGCTTATCAGAGTTTGGGTGTTGTTTATGGAGATTTAAGTACTTCTCCTTTATATGTATACAAAAGTGCTTTTGCTGAGGATATTCACCATTCTGATACTAATGAAGAGATTTATGGGGTTCTGTCATTTGTGTTCTGGACATTAACGTTGATGCCATTAGTGAAATATGTTTTTATTGTGCTCAGAGCTGATGACAATGGTGAAGGTGGCACTTTTGCCTTGTATTCATTGCTCTGCAGGCATGCCAGGGTTTGTTCTTTGCCTAATTGTCAGCTTGCAGATGAGGAATTGTCAGAGTACAAGAAAGATGGGATAGTTTCAAATGATAGGAGTTTTCTGGGCTCAAGTCTGAAATCAACTCTAGAGAAACACAAAGTATTGCAAAGGTTGTTGCTTGTATTGGCTTTGATTGGTACTTGCATGGTCATTGGAGATGGGGTGCTCACACCTGCAATTTCTGGTACTGGAAGTTTCAATCTGGGTTTTTGGTTTATACTTAGATTGGAAAATCTGAGTGGTTAATTAGAGATTTTCTCGGTTTCTGCAGTTTTTTCAGCAGTGTCAGGCCTGGAGCTTTCCATGTCCAAAGAGCAACATCGATGTAAGTTCCCAAATTAGAAGCCTGTTTTCATGATTCCATTGCAGCAACTGACTCTACTGGTTGCAGAAAATCAATACTGATTAAAAAGCCGGAGGCTAAAATGAATAGGAAACTGAGAAAATGGTTCATTAGTTAGTCTTTTGAATGACTTTTTTAGTTGGTGAGAACCAAGTACCATCAGGTTATCTTAGCCTGGTCTCTTTCTCTGTTTCTTTAAGCAATCATATAGAGTTCCTTCAGCATCTCATCACTGCAATTGTCATGACAAAGTAAGAATCTGATCATCGTTAGGTAGCCAAATGTTGAATTCAATTCACACACGCATATATATTCAGAGCTCAAAAGAGGCTGAAATTGCAAAGTTTCTTATTTTTCTTCAGTATTTCATGCGTAGAAGGCCAATCACAGATTATCAAAATGGTGATAAGTGTCTGCATTACTGTGGGTCCACCATAAGGGCCAAAGGCAGCTTCCTTGCTTTAATAAAACTCTAATCACCATCAGTCTAATAAATTATGCTTAGGTGCATAATGTGGAGGGGTGAAGAAATTGATAGCTTTCTGTGTATAATAAAGTAAATGTGGGGCATTTGGACAAGAAAAGAAATTTATTCATAAATCAGAAGATTATGAAAGTGCCTCATTTTATATGTTAAGCTGGCTTTTATAAGACGAGAAAAAGGTAAGTTAGGTAAGGATAAGAGTCAGAATAAGCATTGCTAATATTCAAGATTATGGCATTCGACATATACTATGATATTGTGATAATCATTTCCTGATTGACTGTTACCAATGGAAATGGTCAAGTTGTCTATCTCCTTTTGCATGAGTTTTGAAGATGTATATTACACCTCAATGACTTCCCAAGTTTTCACTGTAATTGCATTGTTCTTATGTTCCTTTTATCCTGTTTGGTTCCTTTGTCACATAAGATTATTTTTTTTACTAGTGGGCTTTTCTCTGTCCCCCTCCATCCTTGATTTGCTAGCATTTTCAGTTTGTGGCTGACATGTATTCCATTCAGCATTCTGTCATGGAATAAAATATCCTAAACAAGTGGATTTGAGATTTCATTCAACAATAATTTACAACTTAGTTTGAATCAATCAACAGCAATGTTTTATTAAAGGAAATCTTTTTAAAATGCAAATAACCGGTAACTACAACTTTACCTGTCAGAATACATAGATAAGATGATATCTAAGTTATAGGTTACTGAGATTATGGTTAATGCTAGCCAAGTATAATTTATGTCGGGAGCTCAAACCCAAAACACTGCTTATGTGCTTAAAATTCTGTTTCCTCAGAGTTTATTGATTCTGCAGATGTTGAAGTCCCAGCTGCCTGTGCCATACTTATATTCTTGTTCGCCCTCCAACATTATGGGACCCACCGAGTAGGCTTCTTGTTTGCACCTGTTGTAATAGCATGGCTTTTATGCATCAGTGCAATTGGGGTGTACAATATTTTCCACTGGAATCCCTATGTCTACCAAGCACTCTCTCCATATTACATGTTTAAGTTTTTGAAGAAGACACAGAAGGGGGGTTGGATGTCACTGGGTGGGATCCTGCTTTGTATTACAGGTACAATGGTGTTTAAATATATTATCTCTTTCGGCATTGACTTAAAACTCACTTCTTGTTTTTTCTTTTCATTGTTTCAGGCTCAGAAGCAATGTTTGCTGATCTTGGACATTTTTCACAGTTGTCGATCAAGGTAAATTGCTGCTTATTATGGAATTACACAAGAACTTCATGTTTGTTTCACAAGCTTATTTGTATAGAACAATGCCTTCTTAGTCTTGCACATCATTCACAATTAGAACAAACATTTTTGCTTCTCCTTGCTGACTTGACTCAGTTATGTTCATTTGCAATTCATGATAAGTTACCTTATAGTTAGTATTTTTTAGTAGACTTGACATTATCATTTCCCTGACTAAATACAATTTTCCTGCAGATTGCTTTCACCTTTGTGGTTTACCCATCTCTAATTCTTGCATATATGGGGCAAGCTGCTTATCTTTCTAAGCATCATATTCTTGAAACAGACTACCGGATTGGATTCTATGTTTCTGTACCTGGTAAGTTGACATTGAAACTTGTCTTCTTTGATCTTAAAAATTGTTATTTACTAAGTCCAGGGGCCATTGTTGTTTCAGAGAAAATAAGATGGCCTGTTCTGGCTATAGCTATACTTGCAGCAGTTGTGGGAAGTCAAGCCATCATTACCGGAACATTCTCAATTATCAAACAATGTTCTGCTTTGGGTTGCTTCCCTAGGGTCAAAATTATCCATACTTCATCCAAAATCCATGGCCAGATTTACATTCCAGAGATAAACTGGACTTTAATGCTGTTATGCTTGGCTGTGACTATTGGCTTTAGAGATACAAAACGCATGGGCAATGCATCAGGTATCGTCTTCTGCTTTCCATTTTATTCATTTTTTGGGGTGGGCTGCATGGGAATTGGATTAACATGTTCTTTTGAGAGTTCATAGTCATGATCATTCTTACAGCATCTTCTTCTTTGCTCTAACAGGTTTGGCAGTTATAACAGTAATGCTGGTGACAACATGTCTAATGTCCCTGGTTATTGTCCTATGCTGGCACAAGAGTGTCTTCCTAGCTATTTTGTTTATGTTCTTTTTTGGCTCCATTGAGGCACTCTACTTCTCAGCATCTCTTATCAAGTTCCTTGAAGGGGCTTGGGTTCCTATTGCCCTTGCTTTCATATTCTCAGCCGTCATGTATGTATGGCACTATGGCACACTCAAGAAATATGAGTTTGATGTTCAGAATAAGGTCTCTATCAATTGGCTCCTTGATCTATGTCCCACTCTGGGCATTGTTCGGGTTCGAGGCATTGGCCTTATACATACTGAGCTTGTTTCTGGAATCCCAGCTATTTTTTCTCACTTTGTCACCAACCTGCCAGCTTTCCACCAAGTTGTGGTATTTCTTTGCATCAAATCAGTTCCAGTACCACATGTCAGTCCCAAGGAAAGGTTCCTAGTAGGAAGAGTTGGTCCGAAGGGATATAGACTCTATAGATGTATAGCACGCTATGGATATCGAGACATTCACAAAGATGATTTGGAATTTGAGAAAGATCTTGTTTGTAGTATTGCAGAATTCATTCGGTCAGAGAGGCTGGAATGTATTACTGGAATAGAAGGATTGGAATCTGATGAAAAAATGACAGTCATCGGGACTTTATCATCGAGTTCAGAAGGTGTAAGAATGTGTGAAGATGGTGAAGAGTCTTCTGAAATGGTAGAGGGCATTAAAATGTGTGAAGATGGTGACCAGGGTTCTTCTGAAATAGTATGTGCTTCAGAGCTAAGGAAGACAAAGTCCCCTGGAAGGCTGAGGAAGAGAGTGAGGTTTGTTGTCCCGGAAAGCCCACAGATCGATAGGGATGCAAAAGAGGAACTGCAGGAACTGATGGAAGCAAGGGAGGCTGGAATGGCATTTATACTTGGGCACTCATATGTGAGGGCAAAGAAAGGATCAAGTTTGATGAAGAGAATTGTGATAAATTTGGGATATGATTTCTTGAGGAGAAACTCTAGAGGACCAACTTATGCCTTGAGCATTCCTCATGCATCTACACTAGAGGTTGGAATGGTCTACAAGGTATAAAGTTCAAGTACACGGTACAGTCTTGTAATTCAATGAATCTTATGATTGTATATGATAGAACACAGCTTTTTTGAGATGGTAATCTGAATGCAGATTATAAGAGATCATAGTTCATAATGTGAGTATTCTCATGGTTTGACAGTGTTTTTGCTGTCCTTTTAATTTCCTGCAAAGAATATAAGCTGTAACTAGCAGTTGTCAATAACAGCAATGTAATCAAAGCATAGATAGAGTTGGCAAAGTTTGTTCAAACTCAAACAATCCTTTCCTACCAGATCTCAAAAATCAGACCTGATTCGATCCGGATTGACTGAAATTCAACATTATTGTAATTTCGACCTGGAAATACAGTTTTGAATTCAACTTCAAACATCTTCAGGACAAAATCACAAATAGACAAGATTTAGAGACTTATTCCACATCTCAACATCACTTCAAGACTATGAACTATGATTAGATGACAAACATAGAAGACAAAGATTAGAAGCTAAGTCAACAAACTGGCACTATCACTGTACTAATTCTCAATGAGAATCATCATCATCATCAGAGTATTTATCCCAAGAGATTAGGGTAGGCTATTATTCTCAATAAGAATATGGCCATGAAATATACAATACTGTAACAATACATGGTGCTTGCTTCCTATCCTGTGGCACAATGTCCAAAAATTAAATTTAAAATCAGAGAAAGATATCTATGCAAATTCCAAAACTTCCCAGAGTCAAAGATGATAGTAACAGTTTCAAGATTGAGATGAGAAATGAGATGTTTATGATTCATATATTATAGAGATGAACAGAATTTCTCCTTTGATCAAAACCAACAAAAACTGCCTGCAATTTCATGCTAAGCCCTACTTTGACGGATAATGTTGTGAACATTGCGGCTTGGTTTACAGCTGATGCTGTTTTCCATTGAATTGCCTGCTTTTTCCTAATTTGTAATCACCAACCTGAACAAGCTAAAGATGGAAATTGGGATTTAAATATGTGATTATTATGATTGGTTTTCATCATAAGACTAGAATTTCAAAGGCAAAATGATAGTGTATAACATTAGATTTAACCTAAAATTAGACCACTTATCTAGGTAATTTATTGATTCCATTGAGTCATCATTGCATGCATAGGCATCTTATCAAAAACACTGCTAAATATTCAAATTCAACCCACTCAAAAGAAAGAAGCTAAACAAATCCTCTTTTCAAAGAAAAGAATTCTAAGAAACATGAAAGCAAGCATTCCCCACAAAAGAGAAAGAAATAAAGATAAGTACATGGTGGCAGATACTAAGTTTCTATCCACCTCAATGCAAATTGGTATCTACCACAAAGCGGATAGTAAAAACAAAGGGGAAGATTAGTTAGAATTTTAACATCTCAGGTAAAGTATTAAGGAATTTTTAGCAGTCTCAATTACCAAAGGCATTCTTACATTTTTGCAAAGAAATGGCCAAGTTTTCCTTTGTTTATCCCATAGAATCAAATTGAACAAAAGGGTGGATTTTAAGAAAATGGCAACAATAATCAGAATTAGACTAATGCTAGCTTTCTAAAGAATGAATTCATGAAATTTAGTACTACTTCATTGGTGTAGAACTGAAATTTTAATCATATTTAATTAATCAAAATCCATGATTTCATTTCACTTCTTGTTTGCTGCAAGAGTGCCCCAGTTGAATAAAAAATGAAGAAAAAAAAATGAAAATGCAATGGTTGTCAAGATAAAAAAAGAACCGGTAAATGAATTGTGATCAATTAAAGCAAAAAATTTAAGACAAAACCAGAGAATATGATTCCTTCTTTAACTGGCAGTCACCATCTGGTCTAAGGGACTATAAGCCTGCCCTTCTCTCTCTTTCTTTTGCCTTTACTTTCTTTTCTTGAACAGAGCTCCCTGCTCTTCGGTATTTAAACCCTTCCCATAATCACTACCCATCTTTGTCTCTTTCAAAAAGGCTTCTACTGATTAATATGTAAAAGGAAAAAAAGTTGGCAAAGCAAAACAACATTATTATGGGGTTTCCTTCTTGAGGACTATATATATAATTATATGTAGTAAAGCAGCAATTTATTTAACAAAGCTCAAATCTTTCATGCTTGAACAAATTTTCTTCTTCTTTGGTTTCTATGTTAAACTAAGAAACTTAAGCAATGGTGAAGAAATGGGTAATTTTCAGTCTCTTTTGTTTGGTTCTCTTTGGTGGTTTTTCTTCAGTCTCTGCCACCCCACCTGCAAGTAAGACTAAAAGAAGTTCTCACAATTTTTCTTCTTTAATCTGTATTTCTTTAACAATTTTTTTTTTTTAATTTGGCTTTGCATTTTGATGTTCTTTTGCAGAAATTATAACTTCAGTTGTCTCAAATGTGGTGTCTGCTCTTGTTAAATGGCTATGGTCACTAAAATCAGCACCCAAAACTGGTAACTTTATTTCAAGTTTCAATCTGTTTCCTATTTTCCTCTGCTCTTTGGTTTTCAAGTATCTTTGTTTGGAGTCTAAAGATTGTTTTTTTGAGCTAATAGGAAATGGGAATAATGGGTTTTGTTTTTTTAGCTGTTTCTAGCCGTTCCATGATGAAATTTGAAGGTGGATACACTGTGGAAACAGTTTTTGATGGAAGCAAGCTTGGGATTGACCCATATTCTGTTGAAGTTTCCCCAAGTGGAGAGCTCTTGGTTTTGGATTCTGAAAATAGTAACATTTACAAGATCTCAATGCCATTGTCTAGATGTAAGTTAATTTTTTGAAGAAACCATTATAATTTTTCTGGGGGTTAAGAGTTGTGTTCTATTTTTTGAAGATTTGTGTTTACTAACAATGCTTATGCGAAGCCGCACATTCAGATTTTCTTTCGAAACTTGAACGTTCGGATCTTTTGATTAATTTTGTACTTCGCTTGTACGTGAAACATGTTTTTTTTTTGCTTTCTTTATAAGTTGTTGGTACACTTTTATCACTTTCCTGTGAGTTTGATGTACTTTTGTTTAGGAGAAGACTCTGCTTTTAAAAGGACAGTTTTAGACCTTTTACTGCTGATTGCTGCCTACCCGGTTCATCTTTTTGAAGATTTAGTCTTTTTCTTTTTCATTCAAAGCCCAAATTCTGAATACTTAAGGACTTCTGATTTACTCTGTTCCAGTCCTTCATCTTTCTTATACATGATCTAAGCCTTGTGTATGTGCTTTAACTTTTTGAAGACTCAATATTTGACTGATCTGTGGGCACCTTTGAGCTTCTTTATGAAGATTAAAAACCTTCGTAGTTTTGAGCACTGAATAGTCCAAGTTCACTTTGCAGTTTGAATTTCTGGAATCATTTATAAAAGATGGAGAATTAATAAGACTTTACTTAGTGTTCTTAGACAGTGAAATGCCCAGATTCGATTTCCTTGTTTTATTTTCTTCCACCTCATTGTTCATTTTCTTGGTGCTTAGTTGAATATTCTCCATATAGACTATCATTCTTTCATTTGCTGACATGGTGTGAATAATTGCAGATAGCAGACCTAAGTTGGTTGCAGGATCATCTGAAGGGTACTCTGGGCATGTAGATGGGAAACCAAGAGAAGCTAGAATGAATCATCCAAAAGGGCTTACGGTGGATGACAGTGGAAATGTATACATTGCAGACACAATGAATATGGCTATCAGGAAGATCAGTGAATCAGGTGATTTGGGCAATCTTCAAGTCATTTCCCATAATTAAAGATGGACTTTCCTTTTATTCACTTTACAGCTTTTGTGGTTAGATAAGAGGAAAAATATTTTCGACAACCCTCCATCCTTAATTCCTTACACAGCTACCTTGATGCAAGTTTTGTAGGTTCAAGTTCCTTGAAAAGTTTTTGCTATTCTCTATGCAGGGGTTACAACTATTGCTGGAGGAGGAAAATGGACCCGAGGAGGGAGCCATGTCGATGGTCCAAGCGAAGATGCAAAATTTTCAAATGATTTTGATGTGGTTTATGTTGGAAGTGGCTGCTCCCTTTTAGTTATAGATAGAGGAAACCAGGCAATTCGGGAGATTCAACTCAACGATGATGATTGTTCCTATCAGTCTGATGGCAGTTTCCATTTAGGTACAACTCTTTTGAGCTATGGTTTACACCGTTTTCTTTCTAGATCATGAAAATCTTTAAGACATGGGTCCATCATTGTAGGTATAGCAGTGCTTGCTGCTGCTGGCTTCTTCGGTTACATGCTGGCCTTGCTGCAGCGTAGGGTACAAGCAATGTTCTCTTCCCATGATGTAAGTGATCTGATGTTTTATGTTTTTCTACCGTATCTGGTAGTTCATTGATTGTTTATCAGAGAGTTTCCCATCCATTAATCTTCAAAAGGGGAATATAATATGATTCATTACAGTTGATTTTCTCTGATGAAGTGATTTCACTGTCAATCTGAAATGGATTGTTCTGATGCATATGCATTATCATTAAGTTCCAACTTTCTGAATTTTACATGATATGACTATGCAAATTCCAATCTTGATAGGACTCAAGAACTCTGATAAAGAGAGGAGCAACTATGGCACCATATCAGAGGCCTCCTAAATCAGCCAGGCCACCCTTGATTCCATCTGAAGATGAGCCTGAAAAAGCAGAAGAGGGTTTCTTTGGTTCAATTGGTAGGCTCGTCCTCAACACTGGCTCGTCTGTGGCTGAAATATTTGGGGGACTATTTTCAGGCTTCAGAAGGAAGCCTCGACATTATGAGTTTCAACATCAATACCAGCAATCAACCATGCATTCGAGAGGATGGCCTGTGCAAGAAAGCTTTGTGATTCCCGATGAAGATGAGCCACCTCCGTTAGACACTAGAACGCCAACATCCAAGAGAAGTTACCCTTTTATGGCCAAGGACCTCGAAAGAAAACACCATATCAAGCAAAGCCGGCCTCACTATAATGGATGGGATGCTAATTATCAGCAACAGCAGCAAATGCAGATGCAGCAGCAGCAGCATCCACATAAGCATTATTCATCCAACCCTCAAACTTATTATGAGAAGAGCTGTGAGACAAATGAGATTGTTTTTGGGGCAGTTCAAGAACAGGATGGAAGGCGTGAAGCTGTGGTGATAAAGGCTGTAGACTATGCAGATCCTATGTACAATCAGCACAACCTTCGACCTCGAATGAATTACATGAGTTACTCCCATGGCTATTGACCATCTGCTAGAGCATGTTAATCAAATGGCAGCAAACAAAGATCTTTCAAGTTCATATGTATATGTTATGAACATGGGGATGTAGGACTGTACTCGATGATAGAAAGTTTTGCAGTTTTTCATTTGATTTTCCTTTCTTAGGAAAATGTGTTAATTTCCAAGTTTGTTCCCATAAAGGGTTGTAATATATTTCTCTGTGTGACCAAGAAATCAAGAGAATCAAGTTACTGCTTTAGCATTTTGGATATATTATCCATTTAGTCCTTTTATCGACTAGTTAATAACCAAGGGAAGAAATGATCATATGCCATGCAGGGAAATAGCCATTCAAGTTCAAGAGAATGAATTTCTATCTCCTAATAGACATTCAATAAAATTAAGGTATAGGTAATCATCTATTTAGGAAAAAAAAGAAATAATTAATGTGAATATTGTGTTTATTAAAATTCTTTGACAATCGTTTTTGTTTTTTATTATTGGTCTTGAATTTTTATTTTCTTAATCGTTTTAATAAAAATAAAAAAATAAAACGTTTTCACATATATATCAAATACACCAACTATATTCAAAAGTAATAGTTTATGTAATTGAAAAAATTATGCTTGAATGGTATCTATAAAATCCAAAAATAAGGTATAAATAGAAAACTTTATTATTTTTGTATGTTTCACATTGATTTGACATGTCCTCTATGACTTGGACCCTCATATACAACTACAATGGCCAAGTCTATGGGTTTATTTTCAACATTTACACATTGTAACTCCCAAGCTTAAACTTTTAATATAAAGTTAACAAAAACTTGGGACACTTAGAGCATTGGAATCAATGATAGATTCATGTATTTTTTTATCAAGAAGAAATTTAACTTCTTTATTTCAAAATAAAATAACATTATGAGTGCACCATGAACTATCAATGCCCTTCTCCACCATTACTTGGTCCGGAAGAATCCTTGATTCCCAAAAGATCGAGAACTTTGAGAACTTCATCGAGTTGAAGACCTTGCCTCCGTTGACTAGGGTTGTTGGGTTTCATAATCGCATGGCTGAAATGGTTCGGAGCAAACATACGAGCTTCTAAGTTGGAAGCTAGAAACATGAAGCTTAGAAAAATGATCAAGAGAACGAAAGGGAGGGTGAATTTGAGTTTCATGGCCATGAATGGAAGATATATATATTCAAAGGGTTAAACAAAAGAAATTTTAGTTTCTTTGTCTTGAGAATGAGTTGCTAGGCAGTCTGCATGGGTGTGGTTTATATAGGAAAAAATGATAAGCTTGGCTTGACTAGGACTAGTAGTGGGAAAATGATTGTTGTTAAATTCAAAGACGTATTGGCAAATGCCTAATGTTAAGGAAGCATGAAAGGAAATTCATTTGGAGAAAGTAAAAAGTTGAATTCCGGGATGGAAATCGGGAGGGTCAACTTTGAGAAGTTATTGAATTTCCAAATTGAGAATCCTAGTAAAAAATGCATGTTTTATATTTTCCATGTACGTATCTCATGGACTGTGCTTTAAGGTGCTTAATTTCAACTTTGTTAATCGGAATCGATGCATATTCTTGTGCACTTGTTATCAAGAATTTGGTATTTTCTCAATATATGACACTTATACGATGGCAAGTCAAAGAAATTAATAATTACACCTTGTTATTGTACGTTAACTTTGCGTGAAAGTATTCGCTTGGATAGCTGTAAAATTAATTTTGTTTTATATTTTTTAATATCTTTATGTATGATTCATATATATATATATATATATATATATATATCTATATATAGTAGAGATCCACTTATACATTTGTAAAACAAATTTGTTTTACACAGTTTTATATCTTCATATAAGATTAATATTTTTGCAAATCAACCGTTGGATTTAACAACCTACTAATATTTATTATGTATGTAAAATTTTGAATCAATATGTTATTTCTATCATTTTAATCAAGAATGAGTTTTACACACTTTTATAACCATTAGATCAAAATAAGGTACGGTGAGATTAAAACGCCTTTTTTTTTACTACCTGACTACTTACCGTTCCTTTAACGTTTTCTTTCTGCCGTCTCTATTTCCCTCTCCAATTTCTCTTTGCGCTTCTCTGTCTCCTCTCCAGCGGCTTGAACCGATACGTATACTCCAGTCTCCTCTCCAGTGGCTTGACACCTCGAGAGCTGGTAATTTTCACTTACAAAAGATTTGAAACCATACCCAAATTTGATAATTCTTATACCCAAATCTGATAGTTTGGTCTTCACGCCAATTTCTGTAAGTTTCATCGCCTTTTTAATTTTGAAGAATATGGAGAGGAGACAGAATTAGAATTAAAGTTTGGATATTGTATTATATTTATTCTGCTTAAAATTAATTCGTGTTTATTCTTCTTCATTTAACATGCCTCTTGTTTTATTCTTCTTTACAATTAGATGGCTATGGAATTTCAAAACAATCAAAACTAATTATCACTTTAATTAAAATTGCTGTGGATATTGCTTAATTGATTTTGTGTTGTATCGGTTTTGATGTGGCTTGTTCACTGGAAAATGTTGAAGGTCGATCTTTGAGAGTGATTTCTGTTTCGTTTGTCTAGATTTGCTGCACTCCATATGTTTGATGATTGGTTTTAGCCAGTGGCACTCAATTTGATAATTGAGTAGCTTTTAGGATGGTTAGAACAGGGGATGTTTGGGTCTTTGAGGATTGGTAGCAGGATGCTTGTATGTGTAACATGAGTGGGATTATGTTAAGATTGAATGATTAAACTATGCATTTTGTTGTATCAATTGTTTATAACAAGAAAATTCTTGCTCTTCAATTTTTTTCACCCAGTGGGGACATGATTTTCGTCCAGACTACAGAGGACTGGGATGTCTTAAGCAGCATTTCCCCAATGTTCCAGTGATGGCATTGACTGCCACAGCCACCCACTCAGTTCGTGAGGTAATAAGACTTAAATTCGACTTCATTTTTTTCATTGTTGAATAATCAAAAAGTCTTTTCTTTTTTCTGTCTCAATTGGTGCTTTGTAGGATATTCTAAAAGCTTTGAGAATTCCCTGTGCTCTAGTCCTCAAGAGAAGCTTTGATAGACCCAACTTGAAGTATGAAGTGATTGGGAAGGCTAAGGATTCATTAAAGCAACTTGGTCAGCTTTTGGAAAATCGTTTTAAGAATCAGTGTGGAATTGTATACTGCCTTTCAAAAAATGAGTGTGCTGAGGTTTCAAATTTTCTGATTGAGAAATGCAAGATTAGGACAATGTATTACCATGCTGGTTTAGTGTTTCGACAAAGAGTAACTGTTCAGAAGAAATGGTATGATGGTAAGGTTATTTGGACACTTGTATGTATCCATCATTGTAATCACCATAGCGTTACTGATTTATAGTAGTTGAGATTAAATTATTTCCTTTTGTTCCATTACTTTTATAGAGCTTATTGTTTTTTCTTTTAAACCCTTTTCAGCGTTTTATTGTCCATAACACAATGTCCAAATCAATTGAAAGTTATTATCAAGAATCTGGAAGGGCTGGAAGAGATAATTTGCCCTGCTGTCTGCATTGCTTTATACCAAAAGAAGGATTTCAGTCAGGTTGTATGCATGCTACGAAATGGGCAAGGTTGTAAGAGCCAAAGCTTTAAAACAGCCATGGCTTAAGCAAAGAAAAAAAAACTTATTTCTTATGCTATAGGTCATCTTTTCCAGGATGAATGCCGGAGACAAATCTTACTTGAACACTTTGGAGAGTCTTTTGACAGAAAAGCCTGTAAATATGGTTCAAATCCATGTGATAATTGTCTTAAGACTTCCTGATGAGCATCGGCATGAATGTTTGTGTACATTGCAAGTAAGGTTTATCCTGAATCAGAGTTTAATGTGATAAGTAGGCATGGTGGTAGAAAGTGGGGAGGATCTCAAGCTTTATATGTATCCTATCAATAATTAAAAGTAAGAGCTACAATAAAATTTATCCATATCACTGAAAGATAGACAATACTTGAAGCATCTCAAAGATATTATTACTACTTAAAAATAAATTGAGAAGTTATGTACCTAAAAAAGGATAAATATTGTTCATCAAATTGTACTACAATATCTTATGCATGGAAATAAAAACTTGTGCACTTATCAACCAAAAAAAAAATTGTGCACTTTAATAAACTCCTTTTCAAAGCATTATTCTCCATTTACATCTCCACATGTTGCACTTTTGCAAGCGAAAGAAAACCTGAAAAGAAAAAATTCAACAAAATTTAATTAAAGACGCATATTATAATATAAAAAAATTATAAATAAACTAATCAAAAGTCATACCTTTCACTCTAAAATACTAGATGTTGTGATATTTGTAGATTTTCCTATTCCTTTACAGCTACGCTTGTTATGGCCATGCCTTCCACAAATTTGACATGATCGTCTTTTCACAATTGTATGAGCTAAAGCTATCTCAAGCCCGCTTTTGAGTATTCCACTCTGAGATTCATGACCACCCTTTTTTCGACCTTTAGTTTGTGAAATATGTGGATCACCAATATTTATCGACAAAGGAATTTGATTCAATTGATTCTTTGTTGCCTCATGGATCGCTTCACTCGTCAATTCAGTTGATTCTTTGTCTTTCTTTGTAACAACAAGCACTTGATTTTCCATCATGGAAACCTTTTGGAGTATCTGGTCCAAATCTCCCACAATGACTTTATACATCTCTTCAGAATTTTCAGCAAAAAATGATAGTTGATTTATGAGTCGACAAACATGTAAAGTTCTTAAAGCTGCTGACTTCTCATGATCAACATAAAGGATTCGCACACTTTCAGAAATTCCATAACCTTTATTTGCTTCCTTGGTCCAGCGTTTCAAAATGTAATGATTTGGAATCTCGACGATATTTTTAAAGTGAAAAATTGCCAACATATGTCTACACAAGACGCCTTTAAATTCAAACACAAGTGCCAACTTTAGAACTCAAATCAAGACGAAAAAGAAAGCTATCATGAGAATCAAAACAACTAGAAACCTTATATTCATAACAAGAGCCAGTTTTTGTTACCTTTTGCTTTATGAATTGATTACTCTTGACAAGCTCATCTTGAAAAATATTAAAAATATTCTTTGTATAGCCCGATGCTCCATGATGCTCCATTTTAGAACCAATTTTCAAAATCCAAGACTTGTGCCTTGATTCAAAATCTTCTTTTTTCTCTTTACCATAACGACTATCAACTGCCTTCTTGTATTTCACTACAAACTCTTGCAATGTAGTAGTGGAATCTACAAAAGAATCAAAAAACGAATTTATACTCTCACTCCTTTGGGTAGTGTTCATTCCTGCAAAAAAGGTATTCTGATTATACACAGGAATCCATAAATTATGAATCTCATACAACCCTTGAAGCCATTCATTTTGTTCCAAATTGTTCTTCATAATCAGTTCATGCCACTCCTTCTCAAACTCCTCCACGGAAGATGATTGATGAATGCATCTCTTGAGTTCACGTTTGAAATTAGAGTTTTTATGATATATATGAGAAAGTTTCTCTGGGAATTTCTTCTTTATGTGCCAAAGGCATAAGCGGTGGCGAGATTCAGGAAACACTTTCATTACAGCAACTCTTATAGCTAAATCTTGATCAGTAATTATAGATATCGGAGCTTTTCTATGCATCGCCTCAAGCCAAGTTTCGAATAACCAAATAAAACTTTGCTCAGATTCATCTTGCAATAAAGCACAACCAAATAAAATTGATTGGCAATGGTGATTTAATCCTACAAAAGGAGCAAATGGCATACTATACTTATTGGTTTTATACGTGGTGTCAAACGTAATGGCATCACCAAAACGTTCATAAGCCAATCGAGATCGAGCATCAACCCAAAATAAATTTACCATACGAGCATCACCATCACACTGAATTGCATAAAAAAAATTAGGATTCTCAACTTGTTTTCTTCGAAAATAACATAGGACAGCTTAGGCATCTCCGACATCTAAGTTTTTCCTCCTTAAATTTCTAAGATGATTCCAACAATCTCTATCTAAAAATTGCTGGTCAACGTTACTAAACAATGCAGCTACTTTTCTTGTAAGAATTCCTTCTTCATTAAATTTTTCAACAAGGCTCTTAGCTGCAGAAGTCATTTTTTTATGGCATCTAAGATAAGACACACTCTTAGGACTAATCATATCATGATTATGTTCATTTGAAAATAATTTGACAGTCCACTTCTTACTTTCCTTCACCCTTGCTACCTTAAATAATGCTCCACAACCAGTTCTTAAAGTCGAACACCTCTTTTTAGTGATCTCAACATCATTTCCAGTATCATTATTCTCTATAACTCTATTTTTATACCAACCTTTATTACAACAAACATAGATGCGATTTACTATTTCAGTAGACCGAGAGCCTATTCTACTTGATCGAATGCGAATACCAAAACCTTGTTCCGTAGCAAAGATTTTATAAAAGCTCTCTGCCTCATCTAAAGAGTCAAATTGCATTCCAATAAATGGCTCGGATTCCTTGATAGTATTACCAGAAACTACTATGTTCTCAAAATTAGCTTGTAAGCTACTATATTCATTTACTACTACACTTTACTGACTTACCTCAATATTTTGAATATCACCAATGAGTTGGGTATCCTTCAGTGATGAATTCTCCATAGTATATTTAAAAGAAAATCTTGGAACATAAGTCAAAAAGCAATCTTTTAGATTTTAATTGAAATCAAATGCAAAATTTGTCCAAATGAGTAAAAATATAAGCTCATGCATATCAATTATCACTATTGAAAGTGTGCGATTTGTTGTTTGTACTAAAGAAAGTAGAAATTGTTTCCTCTCAGTCTTCTACTCTTGCCTAAATTGGAGTGAGATCATATTTGATACTATATATAAAAAAAACCTCAGCCCCCACATTTGATTTTTTTTATTGGGATATAATTTTATTATTTATCCTTGACATTTGCCAGAGTAAGTTTACTAATTTGGGTAAGATTACTCTTTAAATTATATAAATGTCATCATTCAAAAAAGAATAAATGCTCTCCAACTTTAATTTATGAAATTTTTAAAATTTTAAAATTTAAGTCTCATTGTTTTCAAATTATCGTAAAAAATAAAATTTTAATGTAATTTGAAAAAATTTACCGACGTCTAATCTTAAAAAAATGAAATGGTGAAAATTAAATAAATAGAAAAAAGATCAATATATTTCTTCCTCTTTTTTTTTTGGGTGAAAAAAGGATCCATATATTTCTTCTTTTTTTTTTTTGAAATAAGGATCCATATATTTCAGAGTTAAAGCCAAGCTATTCTTAAAAAATTCATAAAGAATAATGAAAAAAAAACCGTTATATCGAAGCAAAAGTTGTGAAAAATATTAATATTGCTTTGACAACAAAGTTAGCATCACTTTTGTAAAGGTAGAGAGTGAACTTTACTAAAGATACTAAATATAAGCAGAGTTCTTAACTTCAATACAATGCAAAAATGTGTTGCATATTCACCTTATATTTTTGAAAAGTTATATCCTAACAATATCGTCTATTTGTTTTTTAATTATTCAATGACAACAATACATTTATGGCAGCACATTGAATAGAAGCTTTAACCAGGACACAATTATAACAAGCATGCCAACAATACAACGCACAACATCCGATAGTGCCAACCCACCCTAAACATTCATCGTCAAATTGTGTTACACATACAAGCATCCTGCTACCAATCCTCAAAGACCCAAACATCCCTTGTTCTAACCATCCTAAAAGCTACTCAATTATCAAATTGAGTGCCACTCGCTAAAACCAATCATCAAACATATGGAGTGCAGCAAATCTAGACAAATGAAACAGAAATCACTTTCAAAGATCGACCCTCAACATTTTCCAGTGAACAAGCCACATCAAAACTGATACAACACAAAATCAATTAAGCAATATCCACAGCAATTTTAATTAAGGTGATAATTAATTTTGATTGTTTTGAAATTCCATAGCCATCTAATTGTAAAGAAGAATAAAACAAGAGGCATGTTAGATGAAGAAGAATAACCACGAATTAATTGTAAGCAGAATAAATATAATACAATAGCCAAACTTTAATTCTAATTCTGTCTCCTCTCCATGTTCTTCAAAATTAAAAAGGCGATGAAACTTACAAAAATTGGCGTGAAGACCAAACTATCAGATTTGGGTATAAGAATTATCAGATTTGGGTATGGGTTCAAATATTCTGTAAGTGGAAATTACTAGCTCTCGAGGTGTCAAGCCATTGGAAAGGAGACTGGAGTATACGTATCGGTTCAAGCTGCTGGAGAGGAGACAGAGAAGCGCATCGGTTCAAGTTGCTGGAGAGGAAACAGAGAAGCGCAAAGAGAAATTGGAGAGGGAAATAGAGACGGCAGAAAGAAAACGTTAAAGGAACGGTAACTAGTCAGGTAGTAAAAAAAAGGCGTTTTAATCTGCACCGTACCTTATTTTGATCTAATGGTTATAAAAGTGTGTAAAACTCTTTAGTTTTACACCTGTGTAAGTGGATCCCTCATCATATATATATATAAGGGATCCAGTTACACATGTGTAAAACAAATTTAGTTTTACACACTTTCATATCTTTTTATATGATTTATAATTTTTTAATCCGACTGTTGAATTTATGTTCTATTCACATAGATCATGCATGCCAAATTTCAAATTAATCGAATACGTCTAACAATTTATTTCAGAAAATAAAATTTCAACCGTTGATATATATTGAAAAGAAATATTATTCTTGATTAAAATGATAGAAATAGCAGATTGATTCAAAAATTTACATACATAATAAATATGAGTAGGTTGTTAAATCCAACAGTTGGTTTGCAAAAATATTAATCCTATATGAAAATATAAAACTGTGTAAAACAAATTTATTTTACACATGTGTAAGTGGATCTTTATTCATATATATATATATATATGTATTTATTTATTTATTTAATTTGATAATTGAATTTTATGTTATATTCATGTAAACTATGTATATGTTAAATTTTAAATTAATTGAAAATAATTAATATATTATTTTTACAATAGTAAAAAAAATGGGCTTAATACCCAAATATATCATCCATGTTTGACACAAAATGAAATTAAGTCCTCAACGTTTAATTGTATGAAAATTAGTCCTAAACGTTTCAAAATAATAGAATTAAGGACATTTTCGTTAATTCCCTCTAACGCAGTTAAGTTTTATTACTGTGCAATGGTAACGGAAATCAAAGAATTTAACGAAAATGTCCTTAATTCTATTATTTTGAAACGTTTAGAACTAATTTTCATGCAATTGAACGTTGAGGACTTAATTTTATTTTGTGACAAACGTGGATGACATATTTGGGTATTAAGCCAAAAAAATTTAAACGTTAATATATATTGAAAAAGATACTAGTGGTATGAAATTAGATTAACTTAAAAAGTTATGTGCATAATTAATATGAGTAGATTATAAATCTAACTGTTGGTTTATAAAAATATTAATTCTAAATAACATTATAAAAATAATATAAAACAATTCATTTTACACTGAACTTATAATCTACCCTTCGAACCTTAATGCTAATAACAACATTGGCTACATATCAATGAGCTTCTCTTGATATGGAGGAATCCTTCATTCCTAGAAGATCAATAACTTGAAAAGCTTCATTCTCTAGCCGGCTCGGGTTAAAAATGTCCCGATTAAGATGATTCGTTGCAAACCGGTGACCGGGGTGGAAACCAACATGAAGCTTCAAGGAGCATGATGAATAGTAGTAGAAATAAATGGAGGGCTTTGAGTTTCATGGCCATGAAAAATGGATATATGTAAACAATTTGAAACTTTGTTTTGTTGCATTGGCCATTGAGCATAAATAGCTAGCTAGTTTTGCTACATGGGTTTTGATTTTATTTGGAATTATTGCCTTAATTCAAGTGGGCTTGGGTTTTGTTAAGTCAAAGTTTAACAAAATAAGTCCAAAGAAAGCCCATTAACTTACATTTTTATTGGTAAAATAACAAAAAAATATTTTTACTTAAAAATCGCCTGACCAAGAGCAATAGCCATTAATTTCAATCTCCTAAAAGATATTCAATAAAAGAAGGCTATAGGAAATCATCTATTTTTAAAAAAAAAAAGAAGAAAGGACTAATATGAATTTTGAATACTGTGTTTATTAAAAACATTCTGGAGTTTTTTGATTCCACAAAATGAATTAAAAAATTGTTACATATTTTTTTAATTTTTTAAAATTTTTTTTAATATATTATTACAATACTATGGTAAATCGTTTTTTTTTTTGGGTGAAATAAGAGCTTTATTAACAAAACAATAGTCTACCCCTCAATGGGCTTATAGTGAACTAGTCTGGAGCTAGACAGCCCCATATCGTCATACAAAAGAAAAAGACTAACACTTTCAGGTGGAGAATCAAATATCACAAAAGGAGATTCAAGCGATCCTCCCATTTTGCAAGGCTGTCCGCGCAAGGATTTGCCTCCATAAACACATGCGTAATCGAGACTTGATCCAGCTGCTGCAGAAGCTTCCTACAATCAGAAACAATGGACCTGTAAGTGTGAGTAGAAGGGACACCATCAAGGACGAATCTTACCAGGTTAAATCAGATTCAACAATGAGCTTGTTAAATCCTCTCTCAATAGCAATTTTGAGGCCATCTCTCAACCCCCAAAGCTCCGCGCACATGCTTGTCTTGAGTACCAACAAATCCATTTCCCTTTGGTATCTCTGAAGATTCCGCCTGCCCCAGCTCTGCCGGGATTCCCACAAGCAGAGCCATCAATGTTAAGCTTTAGGAAATTTCTCCGGGGTGCCTTCCAGTGGATGTCGATGAGGTTCCTCTCTTTGGGTGTGTTAGTTGGCTTCATAATAGCCCAGAATTCCTTTGCAAGATGAATTATTCTTGAAACAACAACATAGGTAGATTCATGGACTCTTTCAAAAACGATTTTATTTCTTCTAGTTCAGTTTACCCAAAAGAGCAAAAGAAAAGATAACACTCCAAGGGATTTCATTAAACTCAAATTTTACTTTACCATTGACATTGCTCAATAGCCAAGTATCAATCTCTTTGTCAAATTCAGTGTATAGATTCTCGAGGATACAGAGGTTTTGCCAAACCTCTTTTAGTAATCTACAGTCTCGAATACAATGGAGGACAGATTCTTCCTCCTCATTGCATCGAGGATAAATGGGATTTATATGCAAACCTCTCAACTTGAGTACCTATCTAGTGGCGAGCTTTCCATGGCTGCACAGCCAAAGAAAAAGTTTTATTTTTGGAAGTGTCTGGGTTCTCCATATGCTTTTCCAAAATGTCTCCTTACTTGGTTGGTACTCCTTTGCAATATTGTATGCTGATGAGAGTGTGAATGTTCCCGAAGAGTTGAATTTCCAGGAGATGTTGTCATTTTCATTGGCATTCCTTTGTAAAGGGATAGCACGCAACCTTAATTCTATATCCATAGGGATAGGATAACTAAGACTTTCAAACCTCTATATACCTTGAGCAGATACAACATTTTTGACCAAAAGGTTATTGTCTTCAGGTTTCCAAGGCCCAAACAAAATAATATTCAAAGGACCTAAGCCCGACCAATCATCCCTCCAAAATAGTGTTTGATCTCCCGATTTAACAACCCAACGGATCCCTTTTTCAAGTGTATCCGCTACTTTGTGCATATCACTCCAAAGTGGAGAAGACACCTTCTTTGTAAATATATTGTCTTTAGAGTATTTGGATTTGAGCACCTTTGCCCACATGTTTCCTTGTTTTGTGAGAAAACGCCATCCAAGTTTTGCCATATTAGCTTTGTTGAGACAATGCATGTCTTTTATATCGATTCCTCCTCCTGAATTTGGTAGGGTCACAGTGTCCCAGTTGATCATGTGTATTTTTTTTTGTCTTCTGTGGATCCCCAAAGGAAGTCTCTTGTAATTTTGTTAATTTCTTCACAAGTGCTTTTCGGGAGATAGGCTCCTTGCATGTAGTAATTAGGGATGGAATTGATCACTGACTTTATAAGGACTGTTCTGCCTGCTGTAGATAACACATTAGCTTTCCATCCCCCAAGTTTCTTCTTGATCTTGTCAATGATAAACCTAAAGCTAGAATAACTTCGTTTCTTTGATATGGGAAAACCAAGGTAGTTTTCAATATCTTCTGCAAATGGTATATTCAACCTTGCACTAAGTGTTTGTTTTGTGTCCATATCAACGTTATTTGAGAAGTGGATAATCGACTTACTTTCATTGACCTTTTGCCTGGATAAATCACAAAAGTCATTCATGACCTTTTTCATGGTTTCATATGTTGTTACAGTGGCACTACCTAAGAGGATTAAGTCATCCGCATAGAACAAATGCGAGAGCTTGGGCCCATTTCTACAAATTTGGATAGGAACCCATTGTTTACTTTCACAAGCTTCATGAATTTTAAGTGAAAGGTATTCCATGCAAAGAATAAAGATATAAGGGGATAGGGGATCCCTTTGTCTGATGCCCCTGGATGGGATAATAGTTTCACTTTTTTCACCATTGATGAGGATAGTCATTGATGATGATGAAACACATGACATAACCAACTCAATCCATTTCGGAGGAAATTGAAAGAAAGCAAGCACTTTTCGAATGAAGCTCCATTCCAACCTATCATAGGCTTTTTCCAGATTTTTGCCAATAAGCAACCTTGTCTTCCTTTTTTCCTCTTTAGGAAATGAACGACTTCCTGAGCTATAATCACGTTATCATGAGCTCGTCTCCCAGCTATGAAACTAGCCTGAAAAGGATTGATGATACGTGATAACATAGGTATAAATCTGTTCACCAATACCTTTGTGATGATCTTGTAAATCGTATTACAAAGGCTAATAGGTCGGAATTGAGTAATAGTTTCCGCTTCTTGAGATTTAGGAATGAGGCAAAGGAAACACTCACTGAGACTTTTCGAAGTTTTGCCTGACTTAAGTGTGCAATCAATAAGGTCCATTATTGACTGGCCCACCGTCTCCCAACATTTTTGGTAGAAAATAGGATGTAATCCATCTAGACCTGGACCTTTGAGAGGTTTCATTAATTTAACAGCTTTCAAAACTTCACCCGGAGATAGATCTTTACTAAGGTTTTCCTTATCTTCATTTGTTAGAAAGTTCCCAAAGGGACTTATGAGCTGGTGGTTCATTTTGCTAGACATGGTAGCAATAGAGAATAACTCAGAAAAATGGTTAGTGATGTGTGCCTTTATTCTTCCAACATCATCTAGCTAATTTCCAACTGAATCTCTAATCTTGAGGATTTTATTTCTTCTCCTATGTTGGATAGTGCTAAGATGATAGAATCTAGTGTTGCGTTCTCCATCGGAGATCCACTCTACTCTCGACTTGAGCGCCCAAATTTCCTATTCTAATATAAGGGTTTGAATGTATTCAGCTTCTAATTTTTCTTCTAGTTTAATCAACCAATCACTATTGGTTGTCGCTAGCGCTCTTTGAATACCATCCAGTCTTGCTCTTAATTTTCTCTTTTTATGAAAAACATTTCCAAACGTACTTTTGTTCCATTGCAAAACCTTTTCTTTAAACAATGGAATAGCCTCAAGAATAGAGTTGTTAGCCTGATTCCATGAGGCTTCCACAATTCCGTTGAACTTTGTATGTGAGAACCAGATCGTTTCAAATCTGAATGGTCTTCTACCAACTTGGTGGTTTAATGGGATAGTATCAAGCAAGATAAGGCAATGGTCAGAATGAATTCTGGTGAGGTGGTAGAGGATCGCTTCATGGAAAAGAAGTCTCCAATTACCATTAACCCAGGCCCTATCAAGCCTTTCTCTTATAATTTAACCGTGGTGGTTCTTGTTGGTCCACGTGAATTGGTTTCCCACGAATCCAATATCCTTCATTCCACAGCTATTCATACAATCATTAAAATGACTAGCTCGGTATCGACTAATTGGTCTTCCTCCAAATTTTTCAGAGCTATCAAGTAATTCATTAAAATCTCCGATCATGCACCAAGGCATGGAGTGAGTAGATGCAAATTCAACTAGTTGTCCCCAGAGCTTACGTCTCATCTCAAATTTTGGTCTAGCATATACAACTGAAATGATCCAAGTAGAATTAACAATGGAATTATTAGAATATATGAATGAGTTAGAAGATACCAGGACTGAAGCATGTATGACTTGTGAAGCAGTGTGCATGATGTTGACATTCACCTCTGTTGTGTGCCATAAGAGCCAGATGCCTCCCGAAAGACCCTCTGTATCCACTCTGCATTTTCTTGAGAATCCGAGTGAACTACAGATTCTTTCAGCTCTTTCCCCTGACAGTCTCGTCTCCGTTATGATTGCAATACTTGGGCTATTGATCCTGACCAAATCCATGAAGGTGCTATGGAAATCCTGGCTTCCAGCCGCTCTAGCATTCCAGCAAAGTATCCTCATTGGAAAGGGGGAGATGGATGGGAGGTTAAGCAGCCATTATGCCAGCTTCGGAATTACCTTCACGTCTCCTGTTGGGGTCGAGCATATTATCTTTGGAGTATTGTGATGTTGAGGGAGTAACATTACCACACTCTCTTTCTCGTTCCTGCTTTCTTGGACTTGTGACTTGATCAGAATGGTGATTGGCTTCACCATAGGCCTCGTCGTGCATAGGAACACAATCTTGCTATTCTAATGCATTTCCAATATCCTTACCGTGTCTAAATAAACTTGCTTGATCATCACATCCTTCATTTGTGGGATTGTCGACACGTCTCGAATCAGTTGTTCTTGAAAATCTTTGTTCAGTAGTTGTTTATGATTGTGTAGGTTCGGGACGTTGATATTGAATACCACATGGTTCCATGCTTGCATGATCTCTTCCACTGTCCAATCTCCTTCTTGTGTGTTCGTTTCGAATAGAATCTCCATTGCTCTTCTCACACTGAGAATCTTGTTGCCCAAAATTAGAAACATAATTTCCAGATGATGGTAGTGCTCTTGGTTGATCTCCATTCTGAGAAAGAAGGTTGTTTCTCGTAGCTTTGGTTTTGGATTGTTTTGGTTTGATAGAGGTACCTGTGCTTTGACTAGAAAAGCTAAACATTGGAAGGTTTTGATTTATGACTTCCCTGTTAGAGAGATCCACTCTAGATTTGGATATCTCATTTTTCTTATCATTGTCTTTTCCAAAGCTAAAAAGCTTGTCAAAATGTCCATTTTCTTTCAATTTGTCTTTTCCTACATTGGCTTCAACACTAGTTTGTGGTCGTTGAGCTTCATTGTTTGTCATGTCAACTATCTTTTCCTTCCCTTTTTCCTTCTCACTTCGGGTCGGGTTCTTTTTCGGTTCTTCTTTACCTAATCTTTGTTCCTTCATTGCTTTTGGTTTTCTTCTACTGACCACCATCCATGGACCATAATTTTCCTCTTTGTTTTTAATTTCTTCCATCGTGGTTGGGAACTCCATTTTCTCGGTTGGTGGCGTATCTTCTTCCACTTCTTCTTTGTTTAATGGACAGATGTCTTTGCGATGACCAATGAGACCACACTTGAAACATATGTTAACTCCTTCATACATTATAGATTGAACAATTTTCCCAATCCTAATCTTTGGCACAAGGGGCTTATCTAAATGCACCTGCACACATATTCTTATGAACCTTCCTCTAGAATTGGCTTAAGTGAATGTGTCGATCTTGAGGAGAGTTCCAATTTGATTACCTATTCTTTGAAGAATACCCTTGTCAAAGAATTCCATGGGGAGCCCAGGTAATCTTGCCCGAACAGCTGTTGTTGTGAAGGTTTTGGAGGAGTTGGCTATGAAACCGGGCTCCCATTGTCTCATTGTTAGATAATACTGTCCGAAAAATCATGGACCTTTGAATAAGACCTTTTGGAAGTCATCTTGGTTTTGGAATCTAAAAACAAAGAAATCGTTACCCAGATCTATGCATTGCATATTGCCTCTCGGTTTCCATAAGGCAACTACTCTGGGATAAAGGAAGTTGTATCCCACTGTTCTTCCAAATGTTTTAACGATGATGGCATGTTTCCATGGTTGGCGTATTCTGTTCTTCTCTTCTTTGGAGAGAAGTATAGTGGGAATATTATCCATGAGGTCTGGCTCATCATCGGATTCTTCATCCATGAAGCTGGGTTGATTTACAAAGGAGAAATCAGCATTTTCACTGCTCCTTAGAGGGGATTCTTTGTAGGATGGAAACGCAGTATTGTTTTCCTGCATTTTATGGTCAGTTGTTTTGTACTCGCTGTTTTTCGTTTGTTTAACACTTCTTGTTTTCTGGTCTTTGACTTTTGTGTTAGGATGAGCACTGGAGCTTTTGGCAGAGAAAACCATGGCATTTTTTTTATTGCAATGTATTTTTTTAAGACAAGGATATCTTGTAGGTTTATTTGAAGATTTATATAAGTTTTCTAAATCATCAATCAAGACATGTCACAAGTTTATTTGAAGATTTTAAATCGTTTTTATTTTTTATTATTTGTCTTTCATTTTTATTTTTTATAAAAAATAAAAATGTTTGTCATATATAGAAGTGTTTCCATGAATCCATGTTTTCACATATATAACAAATACACCAAGTATATTCAAAAGTAATAGCTCAAGTAATTGAAAATTTTATGCTTGAATTGTTCTATAAAATCCAAAAATTAAGGATATAAATAGGAAACTCTATGCTTATTGTATGTTTCACATGGATTTGATATATCCTTCATGACTTTGACCCTCATACAAATACAATGGCCAAGTTTAGGGGTTTATTTTCAACATTTACAAATTGCAACTCCCAAGCATAAACGTTTAATACCAAAATTAATAGAAACTTGTGACACATTTGAATCAATGATAGATTCATGCATTTTATTCTCAAGAAGAAATTTTATCTCTACTAAAAAAAAATTATGATTGCACCATGAACTATCAATGCCCTTCTCCACCTTTGCTTGGTCCGAAGGAATTCTTGATTCCCAAAAGATCGATAACTTTGAAAACTTCATTGAGTTGAAGCCCTTGCCTTTGTCGGCTAGGGTTGTTAGGTTTCATAATCGCATGGTGGAGATGGTTCGGAGCAAACTTACGAGCTTCTAAGGTGGAAACTAGAAACATAAAGCTCAAGAAAATGATCAAGAGAACAAAAGGGAGGGTTAATTTGAGTTTCATGGCCATGAATGGAAGATATATATTCAAAGGGTTAAACAAAAGAAATTTTAGTTTCTTTGTTTTGAGGATGAGTTGCTAGGTAGTTTGCTAGGAAAAAATGATAAGCTTGGCTTGACTAAGGCTAGTAGTGGGAAAATGATTGTTGTTAAATTCAAAGACAAATGAGCAAATGTCCTTGTTGTTGCACAAAACAACAATAAAGGTATGCTGACGTGCTGTTCTTACTTTGTCTCCACGTGTCTCCAATAAGCTTCTGTAAAACAAGGAAAAGTCGGAGGGACGCAGGGGTGGTTCCCTGCGTAAGCACTTCGATGCTTAAGTCAGCCACAAGTTCTTTAGTATTGGGAAGCGTAAAAGCCAGTAGTCAAAAATTAGAGAATAGAATTATACCTGAGGCCTATTTATAGGTGAATATTCTAGGTTAATTACCTGAGGGTGATCATGTCCTTTTACTAGGGGTTTGTTTCCAAGTAGAACACAGATTTTGCAAATCCCGGAGGTAGAAGCAGCCTGTCACCGGTGAGAGGCTTAGAAGTATAACATGTTGTTGGCGGTAGACGTGTCAATCGACGGACGACAGGAGGTTGGGGTGGGGAGTCTATCGCCTGCGACAGATACCCTGTCGCAGGCTATGCCCTTTATTGCCGTAGGCCACGTGGCCCAATGATCCTTCGCCACGTGGTGAATTCTGACACTTTTGGGCCTAGCCCAATGTAGATGGATTTTGCCATATCAATTGCTCCCCAGTCTCTTGTTAGATTTTTCCAACCAAGAGAGTATAAATATGTGTTTTTGGGCCCTAGCCCAATGTGAATAGTTTTTTGATTTTTGTGATTTTCTCTGATATTTTTTGTAGGTGAAGAAGCTCTATTCTACAGGAGACGTGATCAGGCGCGACGTTTGACATTCCCTGTCGCGACTATATAAGCAGCTGGGGTTCCACGAAAGAGTGTACGAAAACCTCTAAGCAGCAGTCTGTCGCCCATTTTTCAGCTCTCTTGCCAAAAGAGTCCGTCGCCAAAAGAGTCTTTCGTTTTCACACCAGGAGTCTTTCGCTTATCTCAGTGACAGTAAGTATACATCTGTCCCCTTACTTATAACCTCTCGCAACTAGTTTAAGGTCTCCCGCAGGTACTTTAGTCTTCCGCGTAGAGTTTAGGTCTCACACAAGTGTCTTGGTCTTCCGCGTAGAGTTTTAGGTCTCCTGCAAGTGTCTTGCCCAGTAGGTCTGTCGCCCAACAGGTCTGTCGCTCATTAGTCTGTCGCCCGTTAGGTCTGTTGCCCATTTTTGGTTTTTCACTGTTTCTTTTACCATGTCTTCGTAACGTCCGGGTAAATCACTTAGAAGGGGTGGTGTTGAATGTAAACTGACTAATGCGGATTTAGAGGATCTCAACACTCATTTTCCCCTTCATTCCGGTTACAATTATAGACTTCCAATCAGTGGGAAAGTTACGCCTGACTTAGTTAGAAGCGGCGTAGCAGTGCATAAAGCGTCCTTACTCTTCGGTTTTCATTTTCCGTTGCCGGAGTTTGGTCTAGAGTTTCATAGGTACAAAGATATAGTTCCTTGTCAACTTCATCCGCATGTTTGGGCTCAAATAGTAGGATTTTCGGTGGTGTGTCATAGTTTAGGTATCGTTCCTACTGTCCCATTTTGAGTGCCTTTTTTAGGGTCCGTGGTCTGAAAGGATTAATAACGTTTTCTCTCCAGAGATTAAAGGTTGATGAGTTTCCCAGTAACAAAATTTTTTCGGACCTTCTTAATAAATTGCGTGGTTTTGAGAGCAAGTGGGTCGTTGTCGAGATTCCAAGTGATTTACGAATTCGCACTTCATGGAATCGTAATACCAACGACCACTCGAAGCGCTCGAAAAGATTTAGGGTAGAATCCTTAAGGGAACATTTTAGTGAGCCTATACGGCGAATTTGTTCTACTAGGGAACGTAATTTATTTTTCCTTTTAACCCCAGAGAATATTACAACGGCCGGTTAGGGAGTAAGCTGAGCTGTTTTTGGGACTTCTGGTGCCCCGTACAACCTCCCTACTAGCTCACGCGCGCCTAATGCTGGCCCTAGCCAACCGTTTAGGGTTCCTATAGTCGAGACCTCTAACCCTTTAGGTCACCTTGTAGACGAGTCTTCTCTAGATTCGAGAGACGAGACACCTGAGGTTGCGGGTGCCAGTGGTCCATTCGAGGAGGATCTTGAATGGACTCAGGGCAACGCCTTTGGGAGCCCTTTCGTTGACTTCCCGGCAGATCCGAATTTGGATAACTTAGAGGATCTTGGTGATATTATAGGTTTCTATTTTCTTTACTTTATATATTCGTGTGCATGGCATTTTGGACTTAGATTTGCTGATTACTTCTCCTTGTATTATGCAGATATGAACTTTCATAATGCTATGCGCAGAAGGGAAGCCAATGCTTCTGCCAGAGAGGCTCCTCCTTCTCAACAGCAGCCGATTGAAGCCTCCGCTTCTGGACATCCTCGCGCTCCTACTCCCCTCCCTCCGGCTACCGTTAGGCCTAGCCGTCCTGCGCAAGAGGTCGGGAGAAACAAGTGAAAGAGGTCTCTTATCCTTGATCGTAGCTCAGACGATCAAGAAAGCTCTAGGTCTCAGAGGAGTGAGTCAGCCAGCCAAGAAGGTTGTTCCCTGCTGCCGAGGATAGGTCGGCTCCTCGCCAGCCTAGGCGTAAATACAGGAAGAAGCTGATTATTGAAGCCTCGATGCCTACGAGACCAATATTGCCTAAGGTGGCCAATCCTACCTTGAAGCGCTATTTAGTTGATAGTGAGGTTGTCGTAGATGGAGAGGACTTCCAAACCTATCCCGGGGTGAACGACAATGACAGCATTAAGGAGATGGGGATAGCGTCTCGTCTGGCCTGGAGCACCATTATTTTTTGTGACGAGGCTGGGCTTTTCCCAAACCTGGCAGAAGCTAAGGATAATTCTGATTATCTTGTGATGAAGGTGAGAGCGTCGTGCTTATTTGGTTATTACATTCCTATTTTTTCACCTCTTCCGTCAAGTTTTTGAATTACCTCTATTTTCTGTTTTATCAAACGGCTCAACAAATTGCGGCTATTAATGCTCGTCATAGGGCTCTTAGGGAGAAAGCTGACAAAGACATTCGTGAGCTCCGAGATGCAAAAATGGCGCTTTAGAATGAGGTTGTTCAGCTTCATCCATATGCTAGCAGGGTCAAGGAATTGGCGAAGAAGAATGAGGATCTTGAGCAGAGGTTGAGAGAAGAACAAGTAAAAGTAACCTCCCTTCAGGGGTATGAAGAGGCCTATAATAAGGAAGTGAATGATCAGGAGGCCATGACGAGGGAGCCAGATGAAGCCGTCGATGAGCTGCAGAGCTTGTTGGATCGACAAAAGGAGGTCCAAGCTTAGGCCGTTCGTGAATACCACTTGTCTCAACACTGCTATGAGAAGAAAGAAGAGCTCGTGGCGGGATTCATCAAGTATGGCTTCTACTTAGCCCGCTCTTGGTTGGAGAAGCATTGACCTAATGAGTCTTTTCCCGAGCTACTTTTCACCGAGGAGGCCCAGTACTATGAAGCTCCCTCCTAGACCAAATATGAACCTGACTCGTTAAGCCCGGATGACTATATAGAGGTAGGAGCCATAGATAACTTGGACAACCTTGAAGGTTTGTGGTCTCCTCGGTAGCCACGTAGCCGGCCTGAGCCTTTTGGGGCATGTGACCCATCTGGACCTGTAGCGACGCGTGGTGAGCCTGATCCTATCGAGGCGGAATTGCTAGGGTTAGACGACGATGAGTTCCAAATTTCTGATTCTGCAGTCGTTGATCTTGTGCCAGACTCTGCGGCTGTGGTTGGGCCTTTAGGTGATGCTCCCTCTTCCGGGATTGCTTCTTCGGCTCCTCAGGACCCTGATTCTTCGACTCCTCAAGTTCCTGGCCCTCAGGCTCCTCAAATTCCTGATCCTCCGGTTATTGAAGGCTCTGGTGCTGATGGGGCCTTTTCTTAGTCAGATGACTTGGTCCTCACCATAGATTAGGATATTTTGTATTCCCTTTTGTTTGTTAACTCAATGTAAGGATTCATTCTTAATGAAAAGTACAATTGCTTTTGTCACTTTTTTTTCTTTTCTTTGAATGAATATTTCGTTTTCATAACTGTTACATCACAAAACTCTAAAGAACAACATTAAAGCGTTAGAAATATTGAATAATTCTATTTTTGCGGCATAAAGCGTACCTTTACACCATATTGCTCCCCAAGTTCTGCTTTGAGACAGTGTTATTGTTTCTGTTCAAAGATGAACTTTTCCTCGAGCATTTGTGCCTATCTCGCGTTTTTTTCGCTTAAGGACTTGTTAGATTTGATAAGCCAATAAAATATATCGATATTTTGAATCAATTGCAGCACGTATATATTGTAATGTACCTCATAATATGTTTTACGTTCTACTGTCTTGTATCTTTTCGCTTAGAGTCTTATTTTTGCCCGTCTTGTGCATTTTTCACTTAGGGTCTTATTTTTGCCCTCTTAGGGAGTTATTTGTGCCCGTCTCGCGTATTCTTCTCGCTTAGGGTCTTATTTTTGCCCGCTTAGGGACTTTTTTGAGCCCGTCTCGCGTCTTCTTTTCACTTAGGGTCTTATTTTTGCCCGTTTCGCGCATTTTTCGCTTAGGGACTTATTTGTGCCCATCTCGCGTCTTCTTCTCAATTAGGGTCTTATTTTTGCCTGTTTCGCACATTTTTCGCTTAAGGACTTATTTGTGCCTGTCTCTCGTCTTCTTCTCACTTAGGGTCTTATATTTGCCTACTTAGGGACTTATTTGTGCCCATCTCGCGTATTCTTCTGGCTTAGGGTCTTATTTTTGCCCGCTTAAGGACTTATTTGTGCCCGTCTCGTGTCTTCTTCTCGCTTAAGGTCTTATTTTTGCCCGTTTCACGCATTTTTCGCTTGGAGACTTATTTGTGCCCATCTCGCGTATTCTCATTTCAATTCTCGTTAACACATAATCTGTCCAACAAATTGCATTAGAGAATATAGAGAGCGAATAGCTGGTCTTTATTCAAGAATCAGATAATCACAAAACAATAATATCTGTAAAGTAACAGGATAATAGACGGAAAAAGACAAGAATCATAAAAAATGTACAATATTTTACTGCCAGTACAGCTTGAGATGGTTGGCGTTCCAAGTCTTCGAAATCTTCTTTCCTTACAAGGTTTCTAAGGTACATGTGCTAGGTCCGATCATCTTCCTGATTCTGTAAGGTCCTTCCCAATTAGCCTGGAGTTTTCCCTCCTCCCTATGGGTGTTTGTAATTGCCGACTTTCTCAGTACCAGGTCTCCTTCTTGCAATTCTCTGCTCTTGACTCATGCATTGTAACAAGTGGCTATCTTTTGCTGGTAGGCAGCCAATCTCATTTTTGCCATGTCTCTCAGTTCATCAATCAGGTCTAGATTCTCCCTTAGTCCCTGAGAGTTAAGTTCTTCAATGTAGGTGACCAATCTAGGTGACTCAGCTCCAATTTCAAACAGGATGAGTGCTTCAGTTCCATACACCAAATTGAACGGTGTTTCCCTTGTCGACACTTTACTTGTCATTCTGTAGGCCCATAGGACACTTCGGAGCTCATCTACCCATGCTTCCTTTGCCTTGTCCAGTCTGGTTTTCAAACCATGCAGTATAGTTCGGTTGCTCACCTCGGCTTACCCATTATGTAACAGTCCGCAAATACTGTAAATCACGTATTTTTACACATAATCCACGGTTGAGCTGTATGTGATGCCATTAACATTCAACAGTGACAGTAATAAATGATAAACGTTTATTTAACAAATACGGAATATGAAATTTTTTCACTATTCGTTACATCTGACATCCCCTATTATCCTTGTTTCAATAAAGTAGTACTGTATACATATGTCTGAAATGTAAAAGAGAAGTGACTGTACCTGTCATATTTAACATAATTTGCCCCAGCGCTTTATATGTAGCTATATCCATTTGGGAGATAATTCTCTAACTTCGTATCTTTTATCTGTGGAGTTAAAACAAAGGAGTGAGCGAACCATGCGCTCAGTAGAGGAGATGTGTGCTACTTTAAATAAAGCAAAACTATATACCACAAAGTATTTATTTTTCTTAAAATCATACCAAGTAGGAAAACAGTGGATATAGTAAACAACCCTCTCAATACACCATTCAAATCACTGGCTAAACAGTTTACAATATAATGTAGTAAATAGTAAACAGGATTCAATAAATTCTTTCAATAAATAGAAATCAGTAAGTTGAGACTAGGCATCACCCTACAATTAAATCATTCTATCATCGTTCCCACAGGAACACAAGTCATCCGCTTTGGGGTGCTGTTGCGCTCTAAAACCTATACCGCAAGTGCACGGGTTGCGACAAGTAATAAAGAGTGAGTAGAGTATCGTTCCCACGAGGATTAGCTAAGTTGTTTAGTTAATTACTAAAATTTATCATCCTAGATTTATTCAAACTAACATAATTTTCTTAAGCTAAATTAACTACTAAAACAATAAAAAAAAGTAATGAAACTAAAAGGTTAAGAAAATTAAATTGCAAACATAGAATTAAAAAGAAAAATAAATTAAATTAAATTGATAAAATTAAAATAAAATTTAACTAAAACTTAAATTAAAATCATTATATTAATTAACTAATTACTTTAATGTACTAAAACAAATTAATAATCTAAACTTAACTAATAAATTAAATTATCCGACTTTAAAATAAGATAACTTGCTAAAATAATCTAATGAACCTAATATAATATTAAAATATATCAACTAATCATTAAATGTCAATAAGCAAAAACCTAAGCAAAAGTAAGCCCCTGACACTAAGCAAAACAAAAATATTAAAACATGGCATCATTTTAACAAAACATTCAAAACTAAAATATAAAATTAGAACCAAGCCATTAAGTGTCACTAAGCAAAACGTAAGCCCCTGCCACGCACAAGCAGCATACACCACCATGACCAGCAGATCTTGCTGCTAGCGATTCAGCAGCTTCTACCCACGCGCGACACGCACAACAGCTGTTCCAGGCCAACTTCAAGTACGCTTCTGATTCGGACTGACTGCCCAAGAAATAGACAGCAGCTCACGATGAGAGCTTCTTCATCAACAAGCTTCCGCAGTCAATTTTAGCTCACAACCGCAGCAGCAGGAATGTAGAAAAGAGAATGATGAGGGCAAGTCGAAAGAGACAGTAGCAAATCATGAAAGTAGAACAAGAAATCAATACAGGAATTATAAAAAACATATGGTAAACTCAATGCAAATGTAAAACCTTAATACTTTACTAAATTAGTCTTACACAAAATATAAAATCTGAAAACAGTAAACTGAACATTAAACGCAATAAAAATCTGTAAAGCAATAAAAAGAAACAAAACAAAGCACTGCATTAAACTAAACAGGGCAGATTCGATGCACTAAGAGAAGCCACTTGCTGTCACCAACGCCGCTCTTTGGAGCACAAAACCAAACCCGAAAACAACATAGCATCCTTTTCTAAGCTTAGTCTATCCTTGTAAATAAAATTCTAAATCTACTCCTAAAAAAATTAAAGAAAAGCTTTAGCATTTGGTGAGAAAAAGCTGTCTCCCGTAGCTTCCACCCTTTTTAAACCTACGGCAGCTTCATTCTTCTTTTAATTAGGTAGGGTTCCCTTCAAGTCTTGGGCTTTGGCAATAATCTTCATGGGCTGCCTTTTCCTTTGGGGTGGACTTTTTCATTTCTTGTGTTTGTTGAAGCCCACTTAAATAAAGAATGTGTTTTGGGCTTGTATGAGATTACATGGACTCTTGTGTTTGTGATTTAGATCCCAAAGCAATTACTTTTGTCTCTTTTTGCATCATTTTCTCAACTTTATCTTGATTTTTGAATTTTCTACACAAGACAAAAAAATTTAATTCATTAGGAAAGAAAATAAATAAAAATTTCAAAATTCATCCAAAAATCATGTAATAATATCCCATAAAAATAGACATTTCAAGGACTTATCAGGTGCACCCATAGGTCATCGCCCCTCACGGCTTTCTCGGAGTGTGCCATTAGGCCAAAACTCCAATTTACGTCCCTACTGGGACATAGCTAGATCTATGGCCATGGTCTATATTGTGATGCCCTGGGTGCACCCGCTGGTCCACCGACCCGAGCCATCGCCCCAGGCGGGTCACTCAGCTACGTGAATAGTAATGCATGAAACTCGGGGCTTAAAGTCTCAAAAATCACTTTATATCTCATAAAGAACCTTTAAGGAATATTTCACATATTTCATCATTTTCTCAAAATGATTGTTTTCCAAAAAGGTATTATATTTTCTGTTTACAAAACATAGTAAAAACAGTCAGTAATCTCTCCATTTTTCGTGTGAGAAAAATACAATTAAACTGGCTCGCCCCTTACCAGCTCGCCCATCGCAGTGGATTGAGCTCGCATGTTTTCATTCCCCCATGTGGCGAACTAACATCGCCCACTGTGGCTCTCACACCGAGTTGAACTGGGGGGTCGCCCACAAAATATTTCTCTTTAAAACAAGGGATTGCCGATCTAGCTTTCCCAAATATCACAAAGGGGTCGCCTATTTTTAGCTCACCCGGATTTTATTAAAACAGGGGTCGCCTTTCTTTGGCTTGCCCAAAAACAACATATGGGTTGGCTTTATAGCTCGCCCAAATCATGGTCTGTGAAAACAGTTTATCAAACTAATGCATGTCTCAAACCAAATCATTTTCTCAATATTTTTATAACATTTTACTCCACAGGACATGCATTTCACTTCACATACTACTCCTTACTTGGTCTTACGAAGTCTTGCTTCCTGATCGCCTTTCCGATCGCTTTTACCGAGTCTTTAATTCCCGGCTGCAAAATAATTTATTAATACTATTAATATTTTCTTTTCGAATATTTCCAGCACTTTGGCGAAACTTGAGACTAATCTACTAGCTTGCCCAACAGAGCTCGCCATCCATTAATTGGCTTACACGTAGGAGCTCGCCCACAAATCAGCTCGCCATGCATATGCATGAGAGCTCGGCTTATACGGCCTTTTACTTCGAGGTGGGCTCGCCTTGAATTGAACTAACACTTGGCGACCTCGCCCACTATACCACACTCGGTATAATTTTGTTCACCCATAATAGCGAAGCTCACCTATTGCTGAGCTCACCTATTTCTCGTCACTTTTCCAGTATTTTCCTTGTTTATTCTCGTTTATTTCCAAGACCACATCTTGTTTCCAGTTTTTTCATATTCTCTAAGGATTTAACTAAAACAAGGCTACATCTATGTTTATTACGTTGTAAAACATTGAACTATGTCATCAAATACCAAGATAACCATAGAAATATGGAAGCTTACCTTAACCAATTGCACTTCCAGAACAGAACACTTTCTGTCTCACATTGGCCTCACTTTGCTTATTCCTTTAGCTCTTCAAACGATGGAGGAAAGGTTTTGCAAGCAGATTTACGTGTTTAGCCAACTTAAGGATAAAGTTTAGTAAATCAAGCATGGCAGAAATGGAAGGAATAGAATATAAACTTGCAGCAACATAGAATCGGCTAGAAGTAATAAAATAACAGCAATGAGGATAAAGGTTTAGTCAAGTCGGTTTTCCATTCAACCTTCTTATATAGCCATGCTATCTAATCAAAATCTACCACCTGTCTCTTATTCCGCTTCTTTCATCATTTCACGTCTTAACATGCATTAATTAGATGAAAGAGACAGCTAGGGTTAATTTTCAACCCTCATTAACGAATGAAGAAACCTGTGGCCAAAGAAATAGCCTGCCAATCTTTTCTGTACCGTTCTTGACTTATTTGCCTTCTTTGTTTTATTCCTCAACCAATAAGAATAAATCCTTTATTGACTTTAACCTTTCTCTATTCTTACCGTCCAACACAGCCGCAATTCCCACACACAGCAACCAATAAGATTTATCATGTGTTAGACTTTAGTATCCTCTCTTAATTTTCTTCAGCCGTGTGGCGTACAAAGTCAATTTTTACTGCAATGGTTTGAATTTATTTCCCCAGATCGCCAGCTTTTATTTCCATTTTGTCCACACGTACTGATTCTAGTTCGCCTACTCAACTTGAGGACTCAGCTCGCCGACTCTATTTCAATTCGCCAACTTTTCATCTCGCCAATATTCTCAGGCTCGCCTATGCGAATTTTCAAGCTCACTTCTCTTGCACCTGGGCATCGCCACATTGTCTTGATGCCATCTTAAGATTTGGCAATTACGAGTTGATTTCCTTTCCTTGGCGATCACCTTTTATCATACTACTCGCCTATTTAGCGATCATATAATTTACTCAATCCATATGGGCGATTACAAGCCCTCGCCCCATTCGGGCGATCATCAAAACTCTCATATTTTTTCTTTTGGACGAGTTTCTTACTTGTGTTGCTCGCCTATTGGGTGAGCAGTTTAGATTATCACTAGCCTATTGAGTGTTTCACAACAATGGCTCCGTTCTCATCCTTAATTAAGGAACTTTTCACCAGGGTGGAAATCCATATTCATTATTTGTTAAATTTTCACTATCAAATTTTATGAAATTATGGTCTACAGTAGTGTAGAATCGGGTCTTACACATTAGCTTGAAGGTAAGATACGGAGGAGATTCTTAACTGAATGCTTAGGCCTTTACAAAATGTTTGGAATGCGTCACAATCGAACTGTTTCCCATGATCAGCATTAAGCACACGAGGGATCCCAAAACGGCAAATGACATCTCTCCAAACCATTGCTTCCACCTTTCTTTCAGAGATTGTAGCCAAAGGCTCTGCTCTATCCACTTTGTGAATTAGTCTGTGGCTACGAGCAAATATTTCCTCTGTCTTGTGCCCAAAGGAAAGGGTCCCAAGATGTCTAGCCCCCACTGCGCGAATGGCGTCGGTTGAAGAGTGCTCTGGAGGGTCGAGATTGGCGCAGTGACTATAGGGGCGAACTTTTGGCATTTTTCGCACTTCCGTACCTTTTCAGTGGCATCCTTCTTCAGTGTAGGCCAATAAAACCCCGCACGTAATATTTTCGTGGCTAAGGCTCGAGCCCCTAAGTGTTCACCGCATATTCCCTCATGGACTTCAGCTAGGATATACTCAGCCTGTTGAGGCCCTAGACATTTTAGCAAGGGCATAGTGAATCCACGTTTGTAGAGTTCTCGGTTTACCATAGTAAATCTGGCACTTTGCAACTTTAGCCTTTGGGTCTCATCTTTAGTCGCTGAGAGTGTGCCCCCCAATATGTAGTCTTTGATTAGGCTTTTCCAATCACCTCCGATCTCGACATCGCAAACATCTTCTTATTCGATACTTGGCTTAGCGAGGGATTTCACTTTGACCATACCGCCTCTGATTCCTCTCAAAGAAGCCAACTTTGAGAGGGCATCCGCATGACTATTCTTAGATCGGTTTATTTGGGTCAATTGAAAGTTCTTAAACGATTGTGCCAATAATTGCACTTTCTGCAGATAGGGGACTAAAGCTGGTTCTCGTGCTTCATATTCTCCCGAGAACTGATTGACTACCAATTGTGAATCGCTATGGGCCATTAAGTTGCTAACTTCTAGTTTCTCCGCAAGTTTCATCCTTGCTATTAAGGCCTCGTACTCAGCTATATTGTTCGAGCTTGGGAAATCGAAACGCAGGGAATACTCATAGGTTTCCCCTTCAAGTGAAATTAGCACAATTCCAGCTCCACTACCATCCATGTTACGAGCCCCATCCACAAATAGTTTCCACCAGACTAACTCTGTTTCTTCTAGAACCTCCCGGCCTATAGATTCGACAATGAAATCGTCCAACGCCTGCCCTTTTATTGCTTGGCGAGGCTGGAAGTGGACGTCATATTCACTCAACTCGATAGCCTATTTGGTCAGACGTCCGGAGTGCTCTGGTTTCTGTGGTATTTGCCTTAAAGGCAGGTCTGTTAGAACAGTCACTAAGTGAGCCTGGAAGTAAGGTCATAACTTTCGAGTTGCCATCACCAAGGATAGAACTATTCTTTCGATTAGGGGGTACCTCGTTTCGGCATCTAGTAGGACTTTACTTACATAATAGATCGGACAATCCCTGTCTCCCTCTTTCCTTAGTAGGACCGCACTTATAGCTTTCTCTCCTACACCGAGATACATGAGGAGGTGGTCTCCGAGTTGTGGTCGAGATAATAGAGGCAACTCTTTCAGGTAGTCCTTTAACTTCTCAAAAGCGTCATTGCACTCTTCTGTCCATTTGAAGTTTTTTCCCGCCTTTATCGCCTTAAAAAATAGACTTCTCTCAGCTGATTTGGACAAGAAGCGATTCAAAGCTGCTATCCTTCCTGTTAGCCTTTGAACCTCTCTAACAGTATTGGGTGGCCTCATGTCCAGAATAGCTTGAACTTTTTCGGGATTAGCTTCTATGCCCCGATTAGTGATCATGAATCCCAAAAACTTTCCAGACCTCACCCCGAATGACCATTTATTGGGGTTTAACTTCATCTCATACTGCCGCAACACATTAAATACCTTCGTCATCTTCTCGGCATGCGACTCTTCCCTTCGGCTCTTTATGATCATGTCATCGACATAAGCTTCCATGGTGTTGCCCAACAAGTCTTTGAACACCTTATTCACCATACGCTGGTAGGTTGCCCCTGCGTTTTTCAAACCGAATGACATTACTTGATAGCAATATGTTCCACTATCGGTAATGAACGAGGTCTTCTCCTCGTCCTCTGGGAGCATCATGATCTGGTGGTATCCCGAAAAGACATCTAAGAAACTAAGCAATTCGTACCCACAAGTTTCATCTACTAACTTGTCAATTCGAGGTAGTGGATACGAATCCTTAGGGAAAGCTTTGTTCAAATCCGCGAAGTCTACACACATTCTCCATTTTTCGTTGGCTTTCTTTACCATTACAATGTTAGCCAACCATTCTGGATAGTTAACTTTTCTAATAAATCCTGCTTGCGACAACTTCGAGATTTCTTCGTCTATGGTCTGTTGCCTCTCCGGAGCGAAATTTCTCTTTTTCTGCTTTATCGGCCTTGCCCCTGAGATTATGTTCAACCGATGACAAGCAACTTCAGGGTCAATCCCATGCATATCAGCTGGGGTCCATGCGAATACATCAACGTTTTTCTTTAAACATCGGATTATTTCCTCTTTTGCTCCCTCAAGCAACTGGCTTCCTACATATACCACCTTCTTTCCATCTTCTCCATCTAATTGAACTACTTCCATCTCCTCGTCAGTTTTAGCTTAGGCGGTTCTTCGATCGTAAGGGTTTCCTTCCTTTGAATCCCTTACACGTGGTGGACGTGATATTACACGTCCTAGCCTTCCTTTGGTCTCCTCTCATTTGTCCAACGCCATGGGCAGTTTGGAATTTCATCAAGAGATAACAGGGATGTACCACCACTCTTATATCATTCAACAATAGCCACCCGAAGATCATGTTATACACCACTGACGTTGACTTCACCACCATATATAACACTTGATGAATGACACACTTCGGGCTTTCCTCCAATGTCACAGGCAGTTGAACTGCGCCCTCCACCTTCACCTTTTCTCTTGAAAAGCCATAAAATGGTGTGGGTACTGGCTTCAGCCTATCATTCGAGATGTTCATCTTCTCAAAGCAACTCCAGTATATCAAATTCACCGAACTCCCATTATTGACCAGGATACAACTCACTGGATGCTTTGCTATCACTGCTGAGATCACCATTGGGTCATCATGAGGGATCATTACATCTCTTTTGTCAGCTGCCGTAAAAGTAATGGGCTCTTCATCCTACTTTTCCTCCATTACTGAGTTAATTTGGTGAGCTTGCCGGGCGTAAGACTTCCGAGACGAGGAAGATGTACTAATTAACGATTCACCTCTGGATATCCCATTAATAGCTGGCCCTGTGGGTTCATTATCTTCCTCTCTATTCCTTCTATCCGTCCTCCTGTCATCATCATTTCACCTTACTGTTCCCTTATTTTCACCTCTTCTGTCTCTAAAGTTGTCTCTAAAGTAGTTTCCTCTGTTTCGTGCAGGGTAGTTGCTCCTGTCACTTCTCCATACAAATCGATTTATTTTTCCATCACGCGCTAACTTTTCTAGCTGATTCATTAAGTCCCTACATTTTTCCATCGAATGCCCATGTGCTGAGTGGTAGTTACAATACGAGTTCATGTCACAGCCCAGATTCCCAGATGTTTTCTTTGGAGGCTGTATAAGACCTGATCCCTGAATAGCCGCTAACACCAAAGCTTGAGATTCAGTAAGTAGGGTATAGGTGGTATACTTCGTTGCAGAGGTTTTGTCAAATTTCCTTGATTGACTAGAGGATGCTTCAGGAACTTCTCTTCCTCTTTTCCTTCCCTCTTTGGATTCTCCATTCCCCACCATTTTCATCACTTCTTTCTGGGTGACATATTTATTCGCCTGAGAAAGTAGGTCTGAAATCGTGGTTGGCTGGTCCAATGACAGGGATTCCTGCAGCTTTTCAGACCTTGTTCCTTGTAACATGGCTGCCACGGCTATACCGATTTGTAGGTCTCGCACTTCCAGAGTAGCATCTCTGAAGCGATCGACATAACTCTTCAACGACTCCTTAACTCCTTGTTGAAGAGTGAGCAGATAAGTTGGTTCTTTCCTTCTTTGACTATTCACCCTAAATGCCTTGAGGAACTCGCTTAGCAGTTGGTCAAAAGATACAATAGACCCCTCAGTCAGGTTATTAAACCACTTCATTGCATACCCGGACAGAGTTAGAGAGAAGGCCGTGCACATTATCTCATCTTCCCATCCATGTAGTAACATTAGTGCTTCATAATTCTGCATATGATCATAGGGGTCTGTCTTTCCCGTGTATGAGGTCATCTGTGGCATTTTGAATTTTGGCAGCAAGGGTTTCTGCAGGATGGCTGTGCAAAATGGTACCCTTCTTCTCTTACTCTCCTCCGCGGACACTAATTTCTTCTCTTCAAGCACCTGTTCTATCATCTTCTTCATGTCCACTGAGGGAGTAAGTTGATTCCTGGCATGAGACGAATCGGGCAAGTCTTCGACAACTATTTCCTTACCCCTTCCTTGAGGTGCATTTGTTCGTGCCATTTGCATACACCAAGTGGGGTCAAACTCCGACCCGGCTCCCCAAGTGCTTTAGTCATCGCCACCATTCTTTCCAGCACCTCTGATACCTTGTTCTAAGTTGGTACCAGCAAAATTTGCAAATTATGGTGGTGGGCGGAAAACCCTGCCGCTCGGTCGACACCCTGTTGCCCAGACACCTGTTCCTGACATCAGGCATCTGTCGTATGACCCCTGCCCCAGGTTCTAGATTTATCGCCTCGTCAGCCTCCCGCTGAGTACCTACGACAAGCCTTAGGCTCCCCTGTCCTGTCGCCTCCTGGTGAATATCATCCTCCTCTATAGGGGGATCCTCCTGTCGCCGAGAGGGATCCGCCGCTGTCGCATCTTCCGATCGCCCAAACGCATGCGACAGGGCCCTTCGACTTGTTTCTCCTGTTCCCACCAAATTCTGCACGGCAGGCGACAGACTCAATGTCGGGAGGACTTCTTTAAACAGGTCTACCATGGCTCTCAACGCCTGAGTTGTTTCTTCACTCTGCCGCCTCAGGGCCTCGAATTCTGCCGCAGACACAATGATTCTTTCTTTTTCCCTGTTCGCCTGGTTCCATTGACGAATTGGTTGTTTAGGGGAACTCACAGAGTTCTCATCACTTCCAGTTCTAACGTTTGTCGATCTCATTCTCACCATCTTAAAAGTTTTAATTGGCTTTTATACGTTTCTCACAGATTACGCCAATTGTTGTTGCACAAAACAACAATAAAGGTATGCTGACGTGCTGTTTGTACTCTATCTCCACGTGTCTCCAATAAGTTTCTGTAAAACAAGGAAAAGTCAGAGGGACGCAGGGGTGGTTCCCTGCGTAAGCACTCCGATGCTTAAGTCAGCCACAAGTTCTTCAGTATTGGGAAGCGTAAAAGCCTGTAGTCAAAAATTAGAGAATTGAATTATACCTGGGGCCTATTTATAGGCGAATATTCTAAGTTAATTACCTGAGGGTGATCATGTCCTTTTACTAGGAGTTTGTTTCCAAGTAGAACATAGATTTCGCAAATCCCGAAGGTAGAAGCAGCCTGTCGCCAGCGAGAGGCTTAGAAGTATAGCAAGTTGTTGGCAGTAGGCGTCTGTCGCTCCCGGAAGCCCGTATAGGCGCCACGTGTCAATCGATGGACGACAGGAGGTTGGCGCGGGGAGTCTATCGCCTGCGACAAATACCCTGTCGCAGGCTATGCCCTCTATCATCGTAGGCCACGTGGCCCAATGATCCTTCGTCACGTGGTGAATTCTGACACTTTTGAGCCTAGCCCAATGTAGATAGATTTTGTCATATCAGTCCTAATGTCAAGGAAGCATGAAAGGAAATTCATTTGGAGAAAGTTGAATTCTGGGATGTTGGGAGGGTCAACTTTGAGAAGATATTGAATTTCCAAATTGAGAATCCTAGTAAAAAATGCATGTTTTATATTTTCCATGTACGTATCTCATGGACTGAGCTTTAAGGTGCTTAATTTCAACTTTGTTAATCGGAATCTATGCATATTCTTGTGCACTTGTTATCAAAGATTGGGTGTTTTCTCAATATATGATCCTTATACAACGGCAAGTCAAAGAAATTAATAATTCCACCTTGTTTTTGTACGTTAACATTGCGTGAAAGTATTCACTTGGGCAGCTGTAAAATTTTTTTTTATATTTTTTAATATCTTTCTGTATGATTCATATATATATATATATATATTATTATATATATATTATTGATAGTTGAATTTTATGTTATATTTATGTGAACTATATACATGTTAAATTTTAAATTAATTGAAAATCATTAATATATTATTTGTTCAATAGTAAAAAAAATTTAAACGTTAATATATATTGAAAAAGATACTATTCTCGATCGAAGTGATATGAAATTAGATTAACTTAAAAAGTTATGTGCATAATTAATATGAGTAGATTATAAATCTAATTGTTGGTTTATAAAAATATTAATTCTAAATAACATTATAAAAATAATATAAAACAATTCATTTTACACTGAACTTATAATCTGCCCTTCGAACCTTAATGCTAATAACAACATTGGCTACATATCAATGAGCTTCTCTTGATCTGGAGGAATCCTTCATTCCTAGAAGATCAATAACTTGAAAAGCTTCATTCTCTAGTCGGCTCGGGTTAAAAATGTCCCGGTTGAGATGATTCGTTGCAAACCGGTGACCGGGGTGGAAACCAACATGAAGCTTCAAGGAGCATGATGGATAGTAGTAGAAATAAATGGAGGGCTTTGAGTTTCATGGCCATGAAATTGGATATATTCAAACAATTTGAAGCTTTGTATTGTTGCGTTGAGCATGAGTAGCCAGCTAGTTTTGCTGCATGGGTTTTGATTTTTTTTGGGATCATTGCCCTAATTCAAGTGGGCTCACTTTGGGTTTTATCAAGTCAAAGTTTGACAAAATAAGTCCAAGGGAAGCCCATTAACTTGCATTTTTTATTGCTAAAATAATAAAAAAAATGTTTTTACTTAAAAATCAACTGACCAAGGGCAATAGCCATTAATTTCAATCTCCTAAAAGATATTCAATAAAATTAGGCTATAGGTAATCATCTATTTTGAAAAGAAAAAAGAAAGGATTAATATGAATTTTGAATATTGTGTTTATTAATAACATCCCAGAGTCTTTTGATTCCACAAAATGAATTAAAAAATTGTTACATATTTTTTTAAATTTTTAAATTTTTTTTAATATATTATTACAATACTATGGTAAATCGTTTTTATTTTTTATTGTTTGTCTTTCATTTTTTTTATTTTTTATAAAAAGTAAAAATGTTTGTCAAATATAGAAGTATTTCAACATGAGTCCATGATTTCACATAAATAACACATACACCAAGTATATTCAAAAGTAATAGTTCATGTAATTGAAAACTTTATGCTTGAATGATTCTATAAAATCCAAAAAATAAGGATATAAATAGGAAACTCTATGCTTTTTGTATGTTTCACATGGATTTGATATCTCCTTTATGACTTTGACCCTCGTACAAATACAATGGCCAAGTCTAGGGGATTATTTTCAACATTACAAATTGCAACTCCCAAGCATAAACGTTTAATACCAAAATTAACAAAAACTTGTGACACATTTGAATCAATGATAGATTCATGTATTTTATTCTCAAGAAGAAATTTTCTCTCTACTTAAAAAGGAAAAAAAATTATGAGTGCACCATGGACTATCAATGCCCTTCTCCACCCTTGCTTGGTCCAGAGGAATCCTTGATTCCAAAAAGATCAAGAACTTTGAAAACTTCCTCGAGTTGAAGTCCTTGCCTTTGCTGGCTAGGGTTGCCGGGTTTCATAATCGCATGGCGGAGATGGTTCGGAGCCAACATACGAGCTTCTATGGTGGAAACCAAAAATGTGAAGCTTAAGAAAACAATCAAGAGAAGGAAGGGGTGGGTTAATTTGAGTTTCATGGCAATGAATGGAAGAGATATATATATTCAAAGTGTTAAACAAAAGAAATTTTAGTCTCTTTGTTTTGAGGATGAGTAGCTAGCCAGTCCGCATGGGTGTGGTTTATATAGCAAAAGATGATGGCTTGACTGAGACTGTCGTGGGAAAATGGTTGCTGTTAAGTTCAAAGACGTATGAGAAAATGTCCTAAATTTAGGAAGCAAGAAGGGAAATTCATTTGGCGAAAGTTGAATTCTGGGATGGAAATTGGGACGGTCAACTTTGTGAAGTTATTGAATTTTGAAACTGGGATTCCAAGTCAAAAATGCATGTTTTTATATTTTCCATGAGCTGCTTATTTTCCAAGTACGTATCTCATGGACTGAGCTTAAGGTGCTTAATTTCAACTTTGTTAATCGGAATCTATGCATATCCTCGTGCTTGTGTAATTTTTCCTATATATGACTCTTGCACAATCGCGAGTCAAAAGAAATTGTTATCAACATTAATTACAACTTGCAGGTTGTAGAACCTTGTTGATTTTTTTGTTATTGTATGCGTGGGTTTGATTTCACATAGGATTATTGCCCTAATTCAAGTGGGCTCACTTTGGGCTTTATCAAGTCTAGACTTGAACAAGGTAAGTCCAAAGCAAGCCCAAAACTTACATTTTTATTGCTAAAATAAAAAACTGTTTTTGGATAAAAAATAAAATATTTATTTAATATATTAAATAAACTTTGGATTATGCCAAATTCTAAAAATATATTAAAATTGTAATCACATTTTTAATTAAAAAATTAAATTGAATTAATAATTAATAAATCTTTAAACCTTAACAAAAAAATAAATAGATTTTTAAGTTTTTATTGCATAAATTAAGATTTTAAATTTTTATATTATTATAATTATATTCATTTAAATTTTAGAAATAGATAAATGAGATCCAATTATTGATAAAATTTTTGGAATAGTATTAACTTAACTAGTTGGATTATTATTGAATGCACGGTCAATGGAGTTTTTTTTATTCTAGTATTTAAAATGATGACATATGTTTTTCAAAAATATTAAAAAAATTAAAATTAAATAAAGTGAAATATTTTTCATTATTTTAAGTATTTATATCTAATACATTGACAGTATATAATCTTTATATACTATCAATGCATTAAAGATTGACAGTCATCAATAAGCCTTTATAAATCATCATCATCAGAGCCTTTATCCCAATAGATTGGGGTAGGCTATATGAACCAATATCTAAAATCACGTTAGATCGTCCATATGTATTCTCTGCTTCCATAGATTCCTATTCAAGGCCATTTGCTCATCTAATTCTAAAACCTTCATGTCTTTGCAAACTACTTCCTTCCAAGTCTTTTTCGGTCTTCCTCTAGTCTTAACCCTTCTCTTAACATCCATAGCCTCTATTCTCCTAACTGGAGCATCTACAGGTCTACGTCTTACATGTCCAAACCAACGTAAACTATTTTCACACATTTTGTCTTCGATAGGTACCACTCCAATCATCTTATGAATATCATCATTTCTCATTCTATCCTTTCTTGTATATCCACATATCCACCGTAACATTCTCATTTCTGTTACGCTCATCTTTTGTGTATGTAGCCTCTTAGTCACCCAACATTCACTACCATATAACAATGTTGGTCTAACAACTGTCCTATAAAACTTGCCTTTCAACCATGTAGGAATTCCTTTATCGCACAACACACCTGTAGCACTTTTCCACTTACTCCATCCGGCCTGGATCCTATAGGTCACATCACTATCAATCTCTCCATTCATCTGTATTATTGATCCCAAGTATCGAAAATGATCCCGCTTAAGTATCGCCACCCCATCTAACTTCACTACATCATGCTCTTCCAGTCGGTTAGAACTGAATTTACACTCCATGTATTCAGTCTTCACTCTGCTTAGTTTAAATCCTTTATAAATAAATTTAAAAAATTTAATTGTACTTAATTTTAAAGACTTGATTTTTTTTAGTTTACATATTGATGAAGTGTCAACTTTTGGTGTATTGACAGTGCATCGTATATAAATTTTTATTTCAAATCTGTTTGTAGAATAAAAAACTCTGTTTAATGGATAATAATGTTAAATATTTATCATTCATTTCGTCCAAATAATTTAAATAATAATTTTTTTGCAAAATAAATAATTTAATTAAAAAATTTAACAAAAAAATTAAATACATTTAATATCAAAATTTTAATTTTATATTTTTATTTTTGAGTATACTTCAAAAATATATTTGAGCATTATATTTTTTTAATTTAAACTCAAAATAACAAATAAGTGTATAATTACAGCTTTATGAACTGTTATTCTTAGTTGGTAAAGCTGTTACAACCTCCTCATTTTCCGCCATCTCCGTTACAAAATAAATTAATTGAAAAAAAAACTTTTTCACTGTCCTGAGAAAAAATTCTTCATTTCTTTCCCTTTCTCGAGAAAGAGAGAGAATGTGAGAGAAAATTCAATCACTTTCTCTCCCTTTCTCGTTATTCGTAACAGTATCGTTTCTTCATTTCCAAAAAAAAAAATGCCGCCACTGCATACGATTGAGGAGGCAACATTAGACGCCGGCGATGACAACCACGACCTCAAGTTCTCGAACGGAGGCTGCTGTTTCTGGATGCCTTGTCGTTCCGCCGTCAGATCAATCTGGTGGCAACGAATCGCGAAGGACGACATCAACTCAGCCTCCTCATCGAATGCAAGTCACAAAGAGCCATGGTGGACTCGGGGGTGGAAGAAGGTTCGAGAATGGTCGGAGTTGGTGGCAGGACCGAAATGGAAAACGTTTATACGGCGGTTCAACAAGAACAAAACCGGAGGAGGGAAATTCCATTACGATCCTTTGAGTTACTCCCTTAATTTCGATGAAGGACCGGGACAAAACGGTTATTTCGATGAGGATTCCTTTTACAGAAACTTCTCTTCCAGGTACGCCTCCTTGCCTGTATCCACCAATTCCTCCATGGATTTCGGCAAAGACGGGCCCTGTCTCACCTGACTGTCACGTGATTTGCTTAAGTTACGGTATTTAGTTCACGTGGCTTTCACGTGCGGGATCGGTGGGCTTGAGGCCAAGAGCTTATGATAATTTTCTTTCTCCACTTGAAATCAAAATTTTGCTGGTTTTCGTTGAGAATAATATTTTTACTGATATTTGTTAGATAAGGAGCGAAGAAGAGAATTTGTACTTGCAAATGTAAAAAAGTGGTTGTTTTTGAATTGGGAAATGTAAAAAAACAATAAAATTATTAACTTAATACAAAATTTCATGTTTCTCAATGGGTTGAAAACATTGGCTTTGGATCGCATTATTTGGATGAAGTGAGTGTTAACTTTGTGCTTGTTGGATATTGGTATTTGATCTTTGATTGTATATTACTGATTTTTGATGTTGATATGAGTGGCCGTGGTTGTAACTTGTAAGATGCAACTTCTATTTGTATGTCTTACTTTGGTTAAGATTTGTCAATTACCTGTCCTTCTTGCATTAACGCCATTCACAGCCTTTCAAATTGAGAAACGAAAATGCCATTCATGAACTGACTTTGCCTCTTGCACTAGTTGGAATCACCTTTTTGCAGTAGTGTTTGATTTGATAACATTATGAGGATCATGGTGATCGATAGAAAGTCATTTTCATGGGGTGCCATTTGTAAATCACCATACATTAGAATGAGATGCTTAATGTAAATGGTTGGCCACATGCCATCTTCTTTTTTGTGAAGTAATGATGATTCGAATTAATTCTTTGACTTGAAAAATACCATTAAATCAAATGTTCAGATGGCTCAGACATTCAGTCTTGTTTAGTAAATGAAGCGAGAAAGAAACCCTTCTAAATGCACTGATGCCATTAAATCACAGGTTCTTTGTAATGCTTTTAGTAGTGCAAGTCCCAATCCCCATTGGGATTTCTTCCACTTTTTCAGTAGTGACAAACCTTGCAACCAACAAGCATGGGAGCATGGGCTCCTGGTCCTGGCTGTCGTTTTTGACAAGGAGAATATGAGATAGAGCTTTTTAGCAGGAAAGAACTGCTTTTATTAGTATACAAAGTACTTGATTGTGGATCCACTACTACAAATTATTCTCCCTTTTTCATCATTTTCATCTCAAGTGCAAAGTTCTGCCTACATTTCACATTTTCCTGCTCTATTTCCCTTATCCTGTCTTTGTAGAATCTTGTAATGGGGTAGTTATCAAATCACTAAGGCTTAGTTTTGTTCTCACCGCAATGGAACCAATGAATAAACTTTTTCCAATTAAACCAGTGGGGAATGCACCCCACCGGTGTTGTGGGGCTAAATCCCTCCAGTAGGATTTTTCATTCCCACCGGAGAGACTAGACCCACTGGTGGGAATAAAAATTCCCACCTTGCCATCTTTTTTTTTTTTTTAAGTTTTTTGTTAAATTAAGTTTTTAGTTAAAAATAATTTAAAAAATATTATTTGATAAAGAGTTTGTATATGATGCACTGATAATGTATAGTTTCTATACACTGTCAATGCATCAAAAGTTGACACTTCATCAATTAGCAAATTAAAAAATATGCCAAGCTCTTTAAAAAAAATATAAATAAATTTTTGTAATTTGCTCATGAGAACTTATTGATGAGGTGTCAACTTCTGGTGCATTGACAGTGCATAAAAATTATACACTGTCATTGCATCATATATAAATTCTTTGATAAATTAATTTAATTTTTATTATTTATTAAATTTAAAAAATAGTTTTTGCATATTTAATAATAAAAATATTAAGATATAAAATAATTTAATTATAAATATGAACTATATTATAAATTTTATTATATATTGGTTTTAATATAATGTCCATAATGGTTATTTTTTTCTTATTATATTTCATCTCACCGACACCGTTGTGTATGCATCAAAATATATATCCTACAATTGATTTTAATTTTATTGTTAGAGTACCCAATTAATCTTAGCTATAATTTTTAATTTTATCGTATCCAATTTCGCTGCTCATGTAAATTAACTCACACTAATCCTCATAGATTCTATGTTGCCACAGGATTTTAACACATTCTCAACCCTTTCTGATTGCAGATAGACCTGGTCATGGGCGGGCTCGGGTCGGGCCCATGACAGGTAATAAGAATGGTTATTGGTACCCAAGCTCGGCCCGGCCCGTAATCTGGGCAGATTTTTTTGTCCAATCCTGATCCCGTTTTTGTACCATAAGCCCGAGTCCGCCCAAATATAATTTTTTTTATTGTTAAATTTTTTTAATTTTTTAATTATTTATTTTTTATTATTTATTTCCTTTAAATTTTAATTTAATTTGTCAAAATTTATATGTTAATTTTCATTTTAAATATTTATAATCATGTTTTATTAATCAATAATGTTTTTTTATATATAAAAAATTATATTATGCTAAATAAATATATAAAAAATAATATAATATAATATATTTCATTCGGGCCGGGCCGGGCTTTGAAAGTCAAGCCCGAGGCCCGGCTCGATTTTTAAACGGGCCTAAAAATTTTGCCCAATCCCGTTTTTTCATCAAATTTTTTTGTCCAAGTCCGACCAAATTTCAAACGAGCTTTCGAGCTTGGACGGATAACCCGACCCTTGAGCAGGTCTAATTGCAGACAACATGGTCAGGTTCTGAACTAGATCATGTTGCAGATGTGGCGTTATTATGCTCAATAACCTAAACTGGTCATTAGTAGGTAGAGATAAAAACTCCTTTTCACTGAAAAACAGGGGTGGTAAAACTGTGGGGCTGGGTCAAGTAAACATTCTGGTTTTAGTTTTTTACCAAACACTGAAAGTGGGCTGGGTTAGCCCTGTATAAACCAGGCCTTTAGGTACACACAAGAGACAAAACCACTTTATTTCTTGTCATATGAAATGGTATGATGATTCTGATCTCAGGCGATTATTAATAGTTCACAGCTGCACAGGATTGTAAAGTGCAGGGCAATGGAGCCCACCAATGGAAGTACTTTAATCAATTTGCATTGGTGGTACTGTGTACTCTGTTTTATCTTTTACATGTATAAATATTTGGATCTCTGCTGCAGATAACACTATCATTTCTGAACAGTTCTGGTTGGACACTTTCTCTCAAGTGGGGCTCAAGACCGTTTTCACATAAGTATCCCTTCGCAGATTGCCACTCACATTATATCCACAATTCTCACACCCACCACCATCTGCATATTCTAGGAAAGAATATTATACACTATGTTTGTAAACAAGAAAACAACCTAAAAATTTATATAAATCAACATAAAAAAATGTTTGAAAGAAGATAATTATACATTTATCATTTTTCATCACAGGCTTCATATTTGTAGTGTTTGTTTATTTCTTCCTTAAGATAAAAGCTCTTATGATAATGTTTGTTTCTTCCTCTTTCGGCCCACCTTTGACTCTTCTTATATTAAGTGGAAACACTAAACCTCCTCAAACTTGCTGCAAATTGAATTATAAACAATGTAGTTGATAACCTTGATTTTGAAATATGAATGGGTTTAATTAGATTTAATGCAAGGGTTTTTGATTTCAACAAAGCCACATGGGAAGAACAAAAAAGATGACCCCACAGCTAGCTGCCTGCTACAGCCAAGATTTTGAATTAAAGAGTTGATCACAAGATTGAAAAAATAAATTAATTTTTTCCTGTCACACTGCTTTCATGGATCCCACCATCATTGCTCAATCCCCCACTCCCAAAGCCAAATATCACTCTCTTCAGTCTTCACCAAGCAGATTGAGTGCACATTATCCTAAAAGGGTTGATTTATATGAAAAGGAAAAGGAAAAGAAAAAGGGCAAGAGGAAAAACCCCAGCACATCAAAAGTCAAGAAAAAGCGAAACCACTGGCCTCCTGCTTGCCTTAGATCTTGTCCATATACACATGTACATCACTAGAATTTGCCTATCTTTGGCAGTAACATTGGATCTTGAATGAGGATTAAGATTTCCAGAAGTTATGAGAGACATCACAACCTTGCTTGAGAGTTGAAGTCACTCGTATTAGCACTCAATATTTGTCTTCAACTAACTTCTAAAACCAGTAACATATGCAATACACTGACATTGAAACTTTATATTCCACAAGTGGAATTAAGATAAAAACACATATTCCATTTTATTTGTTTTTATTTTTAATATTCATTAAAAAGTATGTATCATCTTCCTAATCTTGAGTGTAAAGTTTGAAAACTTGTGTATTGGATAATAATGTTTCAACCTAAATCATGCAATTTCACTAAATTATAACCTTCTCAATGTCAATTTCACCTATGGGTAACCACACAAAGCTGTCATGAATTATGATGCCAAAAACAAAAAGAATTACTGTTTGTTCTGTTCGCAATGTCAAAATAAACCATTAATTAACCATGATTTCTAGTCATGCACTGTATGAAAAAACCAAACCCTTCTACATGAGATAGATTGCTTGAGATTTGCAGAAGCTTGGAACATATTGCATAACTATCTTCTTTTACAGAAACAGAACAAGAAGAACAGTCAACAGCAAAAATATAATCTATCTGATTTCCCAACAATAAGAGATTGCCTACACGAATTCTATCCTCTCATTCCGTTCAAGTTTACAACGAGGAAACACATTTGTGAGTAGTTTTACTTTTGAGGTTTCAGAACAAAAATATGTCACAGCCAATCATCACAATCTTTGAATTAGCATCTCAAAAAATTTTCGAAAAGAAGAGCTGAGCAAAAGCATGACAAACTCTGATCAATTGAATAATGACTAAGCCAGAAACTACCAAAGATATTACCATTCATTTTTCTTGTGTTTTCTCCAACCATGGTAAGTCTGTATTAAGAGAAGAAGGCATACCAATTTGGGCATCTGAAGAACTCGAAAACTTGCCTTTCTTAGACCAAAGCCAGATCTTGGAAACAGAAAAGCTCTCACCTTTAGTCAGACTACTAATCTTTTTCCCTTCTGCATCCCCTTCAACCGAAGAATTCCCATTCTGTTCTAAACCTTTTGATAGCTTAATATCATGGTCAGAGCGCCGATCATTAGCCAGGGGAACCCTAAGATCTGATTCACCTAGCACATACTGATATGAACCCATAGAAAAACACCTTCTCGCATCTAAATTGCTGCTACTGGTTTCTCCTCCTGCTTCCCCTGGTCCATCGTTTAGCCTTCTGAATTTACCTAGCCTCACAGGCAAAACCCCTTTGTCAACAACAATTTCTTCCATTTCAACTGTTTTCTGACCAGGGGTATATCCATTTTCTCTCTATTACCAGCACATCCATCATCTTCCCTTATGTCATCAAAATCAAAAATTGGATTCTCCATTGAAAAGCCAGGAGTAAAAAGACTCCCTCTACAGAGAGGGCATGTTGAGTTTGACAACAGCCAAGTGTCAATACAATTGATATGAAAAGCATGGCTACACATAGGAAGCAATCTCAGCTTATCTTTCTCAGAAAATTCACATAAACAAACAGCACAATCAAAAGGCTCTTTCAGACCAACTATTTCTCTGTACTGGAAAACAGGTAAAGCATCAATAAAGGCTTGATCTAAACCAGAATCATGGAGATGAAACAGTTGTTGTAGCTGCCTTTGAAGAGCATCAGAGGTAGACATTTCGGGGTATCTATTAGACTGAGAAGATGGAGATGAAGATGGATGCTTTATAAGGAATCTAACAAGCAGATGTAGGAGACCGGAAATGAAGAATAGTATAGCCAAGATTACTATAATGAAAAGAACCGCAGGACTAATTCTAGTACCAGAAGATGAAGGTGAAGGGTTTGAATCTTTATGAAAAGTAGTAGCAGTATAAGGAGATGGAGGAAGAGGAGGTGGATATTGAAAGTAACCATCTTTTTGCTTGATTTGATGATGGTGATGAACCGAAGACATCTTCAGATGGCTATGCCCCAAAAACCAACTCTTTTCTTTGTTTTCTAACATCCCACAGATCATATAGCTGCACTCAAGAACCATACTCCAAACCCAAAACAGCCAAAAATAACTCAAACCCACCTCATATTTCAGCCAACAAACAATGCTCAAAACAAAACATTTCCTTTCACCAACACAAAAGCACCATATACTCCACAGCTTTCCTTTTCCTTCCTTCCTTCCACCAATATCCTCCAAAATCCATATTTTTTAACACTCCATAAAATAATATCAAAAAGAAAAGAAATCACTATTAGAGTTTGAGTCTTTGAAGCATACAACAAAGTTTATAATATTAATAAAAAAAATCCTTAAAATGGGAGAAAGAAGAGGAAAGTTGAGCAGGGCATCTAATCTAATTATTTGGCAAGATAACCAACGAAAAAAAAAACCTTTGGTTTTCTCTTTTGGGTTTTTCTTTTTTTCTCTTTCAAAAGTTTTCTCTCCTCCTCTTCCCTTAGCTTCTGGTGGTGGCAGGACAGCAGCAATTGTTTCCAAATTGCGAGGTTAAAGGATGCCAAAAAGAAGCACTGGAGTTTGGCCCCACTTGCCAAAGTAAGCGCGTGGTTCCAAATGGTGAACCACAAACAGACAAGTTGAAGCTGTCCTATTAATGTTTGGGCTTTAGAGAGGTTGGGCTAAAGCTAAAATGTCTGAAAAGTCTAAAGTATTGTGGATTATGATTGAAATTTTTTTAACTTCATTTACTGAAGTAGGGGTTTAGGGTTAGATTTTTTTTTTCAGTGAAGGGATATAATATTTAATAAAATTATTGTAATTTTATTAAGTTTGAAATCTTTTATAAATTCACATATTATACACAATATAAATGATGTGAGACGTGAAGAACTCATATATATATATAAATACATACGTATATAAGTAAGTAAATGTTTAACTCTACATATAATACACATTATACACAAATACACTTAATGAATACTTTTTTTATTGGTTTGGGTTTTGATATTACAGTTAGATAGATGTGTTTTTTGATTAATGATATGAAAATGACTTGGAAAAAGCTATATGTAATTTTGAACCAAAAAAAAAGAAAAAGCTATATGTAATTGCATAAACTTTCCAATCCGCATGGTTTTTTTTTTGGAGATTTTATTTCCAATTCAAAGAGATTTTTAAAGTAACCCTAAAAGATATTTTTAATGATTTGTCTCACTATTATAAGAAAATTACAAAGTTAATAATGAAGAGTTCATTTTTATAATCGACAATTAATTTTTTTAATTTTACAAATAAAATTAAAAGACTGTTATAGGTTTATTTTTTTATTTTTAATATACATTAACTAATGTCTATCATCTTACTATTTTTGTTAGTAAAATTTATGAGTATGAAATAATTTTCTATAAATAAAAAACTTAATGAAAATAGACACTAAAATATTGTGATTTACTTTTTTTGCTTTCAATAATAGAAATATAGTTAGAGTCATTAATTATTCCCCTCCGTGTCAAATCTACTGTTTGTGATTGCAAATTTAAGAACAAAAAAAATCAAAGAATGGGGCTTTAAATAATGAAAAAAATTATGAAGGTTAATCATCTTTAAATACGTTGTACTAACATCAATGACTTTTTTGGTCACACATAAATGGCACAAACACCCTTTTCAAGATTTTTTGTATTAGAATATTGATTCATGTAAGTTTTATTCATTTATACATAAAGTCCAAGCATTTGAAAAGTAGTACAGGGTTTGGCTAGAAAAATTCATTGTATTACGGAAGTGGGGTTCGAACTTAAAGCCCTAAATCTTAACACTGACTCAAGTAACCAATGAACTAACAATTTTTTGATAATTTTTATTTTTTATGTTTAAATTTTTTGTGAGTACAAGGTAAAAGCACGAGTGACTGATGAAAATAAGGTTAGAAATCCATTACAAAAACAGAGCAATGTAGCTTTTCATGTAATCAAAATCCAACCTAGTTCCTTCTACCCATTCAAGCAAATATTACAATTGCAAAAAGACAATAAGAACATGAAAGTACTTCATTGAATGACCTAGTTACAATCTCATTATTTACTGTCCTGTTTTTAGCTAAATCTTGTTGAACTCACCATATAGTTTTTGTCAAATTTCCTCAGTGTTTTGGTTCAACTTTAATATCTATAATGTAACTTGTACCTGTTAGTTGTGAGTGCTTGTTGAATCTTTGTCTTAAAGGCAGATTAGGTGAAGGATTTGGATGACAATCAGACATTAGTTGGATAATTTAAGAAAGATAATAAAACAAGACATGATTAAGGTAAGACAGATGGCTGTTAGGTGATGAGGGTTTGATTCTGTAGTTGGGCACTCCACATAATTTAGAAATGTCTTTTCCTTTTAATTATTTCAATTTGTAAAACATGATTTGAGTGATGATACATGCTGATAATCTGCCATGCCTTTGGATTTAGTGAACAAAGTTTGTCTCAAAGCTAACATGGTATTTCTCATGTGGGGACATCAGTAAAAAGATGGAGAAAAAGCTTAACTAATTCAGCAATGGAAATTTAACAAATGTTTATGAGAAGCTTGGTTTCATGTTTTCAATGATTGTCAAGTCATGTAGACAAGTGGTAGAACCTTCTTCGGTTTGTTTTTTTTCTTGTTCAAAATGATTTTCATAAACATGGGTAAGATGGGATATTTTTCATCTTTTTGCATAATTCATCGGAGGATAGATTCTATCTGTTGACTTCATGCAATGACAGAGACAACCTACATTGTCTGAGAATCAATCTGTTCATTCAGCAGAAGCATGTGTCTCAGATTCCATGATTCTTTGCTTGACGAGCACTTGTAAAAGGATTTCTGTATGCAACCAAATAAGTGCTCAAATCCATGATTATGTTCACTACAAGTGCAGCACTTCCTCTAATGGCACTTGGGTGCTCCGACCCTTAGTCTTTTTAATCATTCTTTGAGTTCTTGGTGTAATTTTCATCCACACTGACTTTGAGCCAACATTTGTTCAACAACATCAGTGGAAAACCTACTGCCCATCGAGCAAAGGATGCTGACATGCCAACTACAGCCATGAGTCTGCAAAATGGAATTGAGGCCTGTCAGAGCCCATTTTCGTGGGAATGGCCCATTTGCGTGCTAAAGGTAAGGTATAAACAAGTCAAAATATTCTTGAGCTATTCATGTTTGACTTAAAAATTATTTGAATTTGACTTATTTATTTTCGAGACGAGTACGAGTTACTAGAGAGACGAGTACAAATTACTAGATTAACGAGTCATGCGTAATTCAAGTATCTTAATATTTGGCTCAAATGGCTCGCGAGCTTAATCGAGTTTTTTATTTATATATATATTTTATATTTTATTATTAATTTATTATTTTACTCTCATAATATGTGGTTGAAAAATGATAAATTAAAGTTATTGAGTGGAGTCAAACTCGAGCTTCAAAAAATAAACTCAATTGAGTTCGAGCCTAATTTCAAGCCTCGAGTTTTTGAGTCGAACGGAGCTTGAGCTTGGTATTGACTTGTCTCAACTCAGCTCAATTAGTTGCATAGAATCAATTTTGAACATCTTGCATAACAGATTATATCTTCCTTACCAAGGCATTGAAATCTAGACTTTCTAGTAACTCTTTAATCAACAAATGCATAGGCCAGAGGCATGTAGCGGTATACATCCCATCTTTCTGTGAAAAATCAAGATTCTAATAAGACATGGGATTGGGAGTGAAAGGAGCAGTTACAGCTCAATTATTGAGTTAAAAGTACAACTGTTTTAGGCAAAATGTAGGTTTACTCAATGCTGGTGTAACTGTAATGAAAGATTTGACAGACGACATATGAACCCGGAAATTTACTATATCATCTTTGCATGATTAATGGACGAAAGCAGTTGGCTACTTGCTAGATTATGGTTCATGGACCACTAATTTATCTTCTTCGTCCTTTATGGCATTGATGGTGGCAACAACATGGTTAATGCTTGGCCTAGCCTCAGGATAGCGGTTAACACATTTTATAGCCAACTGTAGCAGATCCAGAATCCTGAACTGTCCACTTGTAACTTCTGAAATCAGAGACTTGTCGAAAACTTCTACAGTCCAATCTTCGCGAACCATTGAGTGAACCCATGAAGTCAAATCAACTCCATCGTTTTGCACCAGCTTTCCTGTTAGCAGCTCGAGCAGAATCACACCAAAACCATAAATGTCTGCACTGAAGACATTAGATGCACTATTCTTTGTTTGTTGCATTCCTTTAAGGCCATTAACGTTGGTGTTTGAATAGGGTTCTTGAGGATCCACCACCATAAGACCATATTCACTTATGCAAGATTCCATATTCTTTGTCAGCATGATGTTTGAGGATTTCAAGTTACCATGAGCAATTCCGTAGCCTTGAAGCTCCTGATGCATGAAGGCCAATGCCTCGGCAATTTTGGCTGCCACACCAAGTCTGCTTGCCCAATCAAATTGTCCCTTCTGGTTTCCTGAAATACATATGGTTAAGAGTAACAGCATTTAAAGTTGCAAAACAGCATATATGTTCAAGTTGTTTGATCATGTTCAGATTGTTGTAGGAATAAAAAAAAGATAACTCAGGGCACAAGATTTCCACATTGTGGAATCCAAGAAGAGTCATATGTATGCAGCATTCCCTTTGCATTAATAAAGAGGCTATTTCTGTTTAAAATGAACCTCCACGATACAAAGAGCAACCCTTACCATTGTACCCAGATTGCTGTCGGAATGAAGATGAAAAATTCCTAAGTTTTTAGTTTCAATGTATTTTCAATGAGAAAACATGTTCTATCAACAAATGAGGCACCGAATCAGAACAGTTTATACTTCCCAAGCATATATTCTGAAATCCACTATATTTGGGATGAAACTATGGTTACCATGGAGAAGTGTGAAGAGACTTCCATTCAGCTGATATTCATAGACCAGCAGCTTCTCATGCTTTGAACAATAGAAGGCAAGAGCTGGCAAGACATTTGGATGCTTTACTTGGTCTAGCCTATACATTCTCTGCTTAAAATCATCAGTTGAAATTGTCCAATTTTTAATCCTTTTCACAACCAGCACCACCCCATTCTCGAAGATGACTCTATAGAGGGTGCCGCGCTTTCCCCTCCCTAGCAACTCAGCAGGAGCTCTAAGCAAGTCCTCCAGCTTCAAGTCACTCACTACAGGACTCGTGAGAGCTACAAGTGAAGATGAAAACATTGCACTTTCAGCTGAATTGACCGAAAAATCTGATCTGCTCATGTCTGTTTTAAACTCGGTCAATGTCACACTTGGCTCAACGACATCAACAACTGATGCTACCTTATTTGGACTTCGAACTTCAAACTTTTCTAGTTTCTTCCTTTTGAACCTGCAAAGGATCAAAGCAAGGATAACCAAGCCTAATGCAATACACCCTGAGAAAATAAGAATCTCTTTCATGGAGACACCTTTTGATTTCTTTCTGGAAGGTGGACATTCCTTGTTCAATATTTTTCCACATAATTCAGGATTGCCCTGGTAGCAGCTTGCAGGAAATTTACCTTTGGCATCAGGAATTGGACCCTGGAGGAAGTTGTTGGAGACATTGAATTGAACAAGATTGGAGAAATCAAAGTCAGGTATCTCTCCTGTGAGCTGATTATTTTGAGCCAGGAAAATTCTGAGACCTGAAATCCTGGCCAAACCTGGCAAGTCACCAGAAAACCTATTGTTTGATATGTCAAGATGTTTCAGATTACTTAACATCGCAAGCGAGTCTGGAAGGTTTCCAGAGAACTGGTTCCCACCCAAGATCAAGCGAGTAAGTTGTTGCAGTTTGCAATGTCAGATTGGATTCCACCACTAATGTTGTTTAGAGTAAAATTAAGAACACTAAGAGTGGTAGCAAGAGATTGTACATTGCAAAGTGCACTAGCATTGAGAAAACCTGAAAGACTAGAGTTATCGAGCAGTAATTTTCTAACAGTACTGTTAGTCTTATCATCACAAATCACACCCTTCCAGTTATCCTTGCAAGGATCAGAAGATGAATTCCAACCGAAACTCGGATCAGGTTGGCCATTGTTATTGGACAATCCTTTAAGGAACTCAACCAATGAAGCCCTGGCCTCATCATCCACAGAATTTGCCACGTGAGAGATGAGAAAGAATGAAACAGAAAGTACCCAGATTGAGATTTGCTTCATCTTGGATGCTCTCAGGTTTGAAGGTTGATCCAAGCAGGTCTGCAGTAAGCTTCAATGAGAAGTTGAAGCTATAGTAATATGAAACTGTATTTCACGGTTTGGGATTGTGGAGCAAGGAGGAAATCTCTATGCTCTTATGAAAGCTGGAATTAGTAAAAAAAAAAAAGAATCCACTGGCTGAATATACAACAAGAATTTGTATTCTTGTGTGTTGAATTGCCGTTATAGAATTAAAGAAGAAACCATTTGGCTCCAAATTCATTGATGCTTTGAAATAATGGAACCGGCAGCTACAAGACAGATTGAATTCTACTGTACGGGTTTTCCAATGAGAATTTCATCATGATACAGAAAGTGCTCAGTGGTGCATAGAACAACCTTTTGCCACAGACCCGACCGATCTTCATCATCAATGATTCAGCACAACATACTGTAAAACATGTTACAGAAATCTACTTGTGAGTTCCAGCCAACTACATATGACAGTAGGACTGTAGGAGAATTAGATTTATTGTTTTCCCACTTTAGAATTCCTCATCAAATTGATTTCATTTCTAATTGTTTTTCTATTTTGTTCTAAATTTCTTCTTCTTATAGCTGCAAATTGGTTTACTGCAAGAAGTAATCAATATGGTTTTCTATGTATACTTGATGCTACAGTTGAAGCAGAAATCGGCATCGTTTCTCAATTAGAATTGGAGAAAACGGAGGAAGGAGTAAAGCTGCAAATTGGTTTACTGCAACAAGTAATCAATATGGTTTTCTATGTATACTTGATGCTACAGTTGAAGCAGAAATCGGCATCGTTTCTCAATTAGAATTGGAGAAAACGGAGGAAGGAGTACAGAGAAAAGCTAACCAAATTTATAAAATTAGCTTAAACTTGTTTAATAATCCTAATCAAGTTTACTGTCCAATTGAATCTAAAATGAATTGAAGATAAATAAAATGGTACAACTTAAATATAAAAATCACACAAACTCAAGATTTAATAGATGCTATGTTTCTTTATTCTAACATGTAAACATAATTATCACGCAATTAACTCAAAAGATGGCTGCACCTGTCACTTTTGAAGAGATGAAAAATAACATTTTTTTTCCTTAACCATCAAGCTAAGCATAAAAAAAAAAAGAATTTTGCAATTTTGGAGGTTCTTCATAAGTTTTACAATCTTTCTGGCGCGAAACTTAATAGTAGCAACTAGCTAGTGTGATATTTTCTATGGTGGGATAGCACATCATGGGCTAGTAGTCTTTCGATTTCTAGTTTTCATAAAGGAATTCTTTCTGTTAGATATCTGGGAGTGGCTCTTGTGATCAGGAGACTAACAGTAAAGGATTGCAATCCACTCGTGGACAAGATTACTGGCAAAATCAACAATTGTGGTTCAAAGCATCTCTCATTTTTCGGGAGATTACAGCTTATCCATTGTGTTCTATTTGGCCTCTAAAATTTTCGGTGTATCATGTTTGTGCTTTCAAAGAAAATAGTAAGAAAGATTACTCAACTTTGTTTTGCATTCTTTTGGAAGGGAAGAGGAGGGGGGGGGGGCGCTCTGCTAGAGGTGCCAGAGTGAATTGTGACATTGTTTGTCACCCCAAATCAGAAAGAGGACTCAGCCTCAGAAATATAAAGACATTGCTTTTAGTGTGAGCCTTGTTAGTCAGTTTATGTGTGCTCCCACAAAAAGGCATTTGGAAGCTGTCAATAAGATCTTTAGATACCCCAAGGAAAGCCTAGGCAAAGGGTTGCTGTTCAAAAAGACTGGAATCATGGAGATAGTTGGTTTTCAGATGCTGACTGGGCAAGAGCAATTGAAGAAAGCAAGTCTACAACTGGTTATTGTACAAAAGTCAGGGGGAATTTAGTCGCATGGAAGAGCAAAAAACAATCTGTGGTTGCCCGAAGTAGTGCAGAATGGAGATAGTTGGTTTTCAGATGCTGACTGGGCAAGAGCAATTGAAGAAAGCAAGTCTACAACTGGTTATTGTACAAAAGTCTGGGGGAATTTAGTCGCATGGAAGAGCAAAAAACAATCTGTGGTTGCCCGAAGTAGTGCAGAGACTGAGTATAGAGCTATAGCACAAGGACCATTTGAGGTTATTTGGATGCAAAGATTGATGACAAATTTGAATATGTCCGTCACTGGTCCTATAAAGCTTCTTAGTGATAGCAAATCAGCTACTAGTGTGGTTCACAATCCGATTCATTATGATAGAATGAAGCATGTGAGAATTAATAGAGTTTCATCAAGAAGAGAGAAAATGGGACTATTACGCTGTCCTATATTCCTATTGAAAGCCAAGAAAGCTGATATTCTTACGAAAGTATTGCCTAGGCCAAGTTTTGAGTCATGTGTGAGCAAGTTGAGAACGATGGGTATCAATTCACTAGCTTGAGGGGAGTGTTGGAAACAATATCAATATCGTCACAATGATAATAAGGATTAAATTGTTTGCTGTTTCCATAGGATTTAGTGTTTACCTTCCCAATCGTTCAACTTTTTCTTTAAGTGTGAATAGATAAAATAATAAATTTGTTAGGTTATCTGTTAAACCTATGTACCCAGAAGTAAAATGGAAGAAACAGAACTGTTTTTTCTTCAACTGTTTTACATTTCACCATGCAATTGGAAAATTCATGAGGGCTTTAGAGTTTATAACAATTGATAATTTTGAAAGAACATTTGCATTGCATTGCATTGCTTGATAATGATCGATTGTCTTTGGTGAAAATCAAAAACTAAGAATATCACAATCTAGCTAGTTAATTACACATTGACACCTTGTTTGAAAATGAGATTGTCCTTACAGAACCTATATGCAATTAAAAGCCTTATCTTAATCCTGCAACTAGATTAATTATTGCTTACCATGCACGGCTTGGTTATCCTATAAGATTTTCTTGAAGTGGTTGAAATTTCATTTTCACAGTTATTCAATAATTATTAGAATTGTTCGGAGTATTCCATAGTTCATTACTAGCCCAATTTGATTAGTTAATTTTCCAATTGAAAAGGGATATATAAAATGATGAAGATGGTTAAACACTCGTTAATTAGTATTTTAATTATCTTTAACTAAACACGTGTTAATTTAAATTTTTATATATTCCCGAAGAATAGGTTTAGAAGTAACAATAATAGGATTTGATGGGACAATTTTAAAATTTCGGAAAGATTTACTTGTTTATTGCAAAAAATAAAAAGTTTAATTTATTTTGTAAAACGAACTTTTATAACGAGTGCAATGCCATTGACTGAAGCTTATAAGTGTTTGTTAAAAATAATAAAAAATTATGTAAAAACTTTTGCGTGTAATGTAATATTTTCATTAAATTAAATTAAATTAAATTAATAATAATACGTTAATTGCATTCTTCTTTAATATCAACCATAACTTTGTTTAAACATTTCTCGTAAATAAAAAATAAATATCAACATGAATAGTAGTGTTTGCTAACAGTCAACAATATTTGCCTTTTCAATTAGGTTTTCTTGTGGATGAGATGAACATTTCTTATTCATCAATAATGCATAATGGAACTATTTTTTTTTGAAAGAGTACATCTCATTCAAAGTTACAATCATAATCAGATATTACATTCGATGAACAAGTAACTTGATGAACTGGTAAATACAATAACAATATTTAACAAATTAACTAAACACTAACAAACTAAACAAATCTCACATTTAGTGAGACTCGAACTTGAGACCTCAAAGTCTCAAGGCCTCCTCCTTGCCATCAAGCCAATGCCTCATTGGCAATGCATAATGGAACTATTAGTTAGGCCTAAAGATTTCAATTAGGTAGAAAGCTTAGACTTAGTTTGGAAGAGTTGTTGGCTCTAGTGCGTCACGGTGAAGATTTTTATCATGTCGCAATTACAATTTTGTCACTTATTTTTATTTTTTTATAATTTTAATAAATTTTTAATTGTCATTTTATCACTCATTTCATTGCCACCGTTGCAATTAAATATAAATGTATCACCGCTTGATACTAATCTCATCACCACGTTGTTTTCAATCTCGTCGAAACCAGTCGCACTGTCTATATGGCTTGCAAAAATTCACTTTTCCTCGTGAGCTAGAAGGTCACCGTTCAAATCCACGTTTCATTGGATTTAAAACAAATATTTTAAGATAATCAACAATTTAACACAAATATTTTACTTAAATTAAAATTTTACCTCAAATTTTTTGAACAGATTGGAAAAGAATTTAAGAAATTTTGTTAAAAACCAAAGAGATAATTTTGTTTAGGATTTAAGGGAGAAAGGAGAAATAATAAGAGTAAGGAAAGGATGGGAAATTTTTTGGGCTGTGATGGTTGTGAGGAGTATTTTTATATATTTTTAAAGTAGGATTATTTTAGTAACTAGATTATGAGGAGTAATTTTTTGGATCTGAATAGAACTTCTTAGCGAAAAAATTCTATTCACAGCCAATGGCTTCTCACAGTTTTTTTATTTTTAAAAAATTTTAATTTAATGCTAAAATACTTTTGAATCAAATAGAATGACCCTAACCTTTATATTCAATATGGAAAAGATATATGATGTTACCATCAAAGACTTTGCTGCACGGAAGAAGATAACAAATATTTATTTATTCCCTTTTTCAGCTATTTTGGTGGTGGGAGAGATATGTTTCCCATACACAAACTAATGAAAAGTTAGAAAGTATTACTGTATAAACCAGAGAAAAAGAGGAAATGGCTAGAAGGTATTGCTACAAAGATGTGCTGCCATTCACAGCCTTGGTTGCACTGGAATGTGCAAACGTAGGAGTGAACGTCTTGTTTAAAGCTGCAACTTCCGAGGGGATGAGCCACTATGTCTTCATCACCTATTCTTATGTTATTGCCACCCTTCTTCTCCTCCCTTCACCCTTCATCTTCTACAGGTTTTTCCGTCTTCTTTGTTTTGATCATCAGCATGCTCTCCCCGATTAATTTCATCTAGAATCTGTGGCAATTATGTCTTTGTTTACTTTTGATGTATGCAGAAGAGCAGTGCTTCCTCCCTTGAAGTTCCATCTTATCTCTAGAATATGCCTTGTTGGCCTCATTGGGTATTGATTAATTTACGCTGACTGCAATCAATTGTTTTCTTTTTCATATGTGATATACTGATTTATTCATGTTTAATCTTTTGGAGACAGGTTTTTAGCTCAATTGTGTTCTTATAAAGGTATAGAATATAGCTCCCCAACTCTTGCCTCAGCTATACGCAACCTCTCACCAGCGTTTACTTTCATACTGGCTGTCTTTTTCAGGTTTTCTTCCTTTTGTGATCTCTTAATTGTTGATTTTTCCATGTTTGCTGAGAAAAAATCCAATAATATTGAAAAACCGACTCGAACTGGAGATTTCGGATCAGTTCGATTGGGATAATAAATGAATTTGATTTGGATTCGAATCTTAACATCATTGTACCGAATTTATTCGGTTCATATCGGGCTTGGATACATATAATATCCAAATACTTTATTATTTTGTATTTTGTAATTTTTACTATTTAAATTAAATGATGAAGTTTCATATTTAATTAAAAAACTTAAGAAAAAATTGAAATAAAGTCCAAAAGTGCTTAAATGCCCGAAAAAATTGAAATAAAATTTAAAATTACATAAACAAAAAAACTGAATGACTGATCTGATCAATATAAATTCAGATCGGATCGGATATACTTTTTATTTGGATCGGATACAGATCACAAAATAAAAAAAAATCGCTTAGTTCAGATCGGATAAAATTTTTACAAAAACCCAATCTGATCCGACCCGTTATCATGTTTATGTACAGTTTTATCTAGCATGACTATACTGAAGGAGACCGAAACAACACGCAGCGGAATTTAAATCATTCGGCCTCCACCAAGATCGATTCGAAGAGTTGCCTGATTAGGGTTTCGAGATTTTACCTGACGTTTTCTCTGAATTTTCTGTCGTTGGTCGAGTCACAAGCAGCAACTTTTCGTTCCTGCCTCTACGGTATCCACACGAACGGATCTCACGACTCTTGAACGTCTCACGATCAGCAGCCTTAAAGAGCTTTTAAATTCCTTATAACCGAATTGCTAGCTTCGATTAAAAGGAATGTTTTGTTTTCTGTTTTAAAAAGTGTGGCTATGTTTTAGAAAAACATCCCTTTTATAGGCAGTAAATTTTACCCTAAAATTTACTGCCAAACAGAACTCTAATCCTACTTAGAATAGGATTAGTTATATCCCTAATCCAATTCAGAATAGGATTAGTTATATCCTTAATCCAATTCAGAATAGGATTAATTAAGCTCCTCATTGATCCGTTCTAAGTGTGCGACCCAATAGGTTCTCAAAACAATGGCAATGACAAAATTGTCACAGGCAATGAGCGGTATCTAGCAACACATCATTGCTACCCATGTAACGAGAATGTCAATGACTCGACATAACCTTACTCGTGATAGATGTTACCGTGTAGTTTAATCCCTTTATCCTATGATGTCTTGATTAGACACAAGTCATGGAATGTGTCACACTTGTATAGTCTAATCAGCGTTTCTTGATTCCTGAGTAGACTAATTAAACAAATAAAATCAATATCTCATATTGACTTATTCGAGCACGGCCATGCATTTCTTAGTCTCACTCTATCAAATGGCCCAAGACATCACTCTTGTTATATAAGAGGGATAAATCCTATCTTGATCACTCAACATCCCTCTACATAGATCAAGGCATACCCAATTACTACCTTTATAGTCCATCCTGTTACGAATGACATCTAGCAGCATTAAAGTATGCAATTCTCTATGTTGGGATCTCTGATGATCTCAAGTCAAAGGATCACATACACCATCATCACTATGAGAATCGCTTATGACATTCATATAACAATCCATGTAGCGTTCTCATGGAGGGTCGATCCAGTACATAGTTCTCTAACATGTACCTATGTGATGACTTGATATCCTATATCCATGACAATGGTCATCAGTCAACCACATACTAGTCTTATCGTATCATTGTTATCCTTGTTCACAATAATACTTGACTAGGGATACTTTAAGAATAGTGTGTTATTACTATTCTAAGGACATTATTATATAAGATTATATTACGCAGTTATAAGACAAATATAATAATGAACTATGATAAATAAAATGTCATGATACATAAAAAAATGCCAAAGTCAATCATCTAATGAATGGTTCTAAGGGCATAATCCAACATATACTCCTTTACCTCTACGAATTTCAACTTTCTGCAACCTTGCAACAGAAAATATAGAAATCAGAGTAACTATTAATTGAAATGCTCCTGCTGATTTGTTTTTGCGTTTGTTAATTTATTCATCAAGCCACAGATGAACTCCACCATGTGAAGAAAAGGAGGTTCATAAAGTAGATTATCAGAATACAATATGGATTAAAAAAAGGAAATGATTAAGTGGGAAATTAAAAAGAAACAATTGGTGCATATCAATGTCAATATCAAACAGGAATCTTTAATTTTCTTTCAAATAATTTTAGCTTAATTGACTAAAATCATATATTTTTATTTAAGAAAGCTTACGAGTGCTCAGTGCTGTAGGAGTGACCATTTACAGGATTTCATAGCTTATGAGTGCTCAGTGCTGTAGAAGTGACCATTTATAGGATTTCATATGGTCCATGTTTAAACTTACTAAATCTTGCTCTTTTCCTTTCTTGGACTCCAAAACAATTACTAAGGATGGAAAAAGTAGCATTGAGGAGCTCAACCACTCAAGCTAAAGTCATGGGAACCATAGTGTCAATGTCAGGTGCATTAGTAATAGTTTTCTACAAGGGGCCTAAAGTTTTATCCTCCTCGCCTTGGACATCATCATCTGTTTTACTTCAATGGCCTCTGCAGTCATCATCACCAGAGTCAAATTGGCTTATCGGTGGGGTCTTAATTGCAGTTGCCTATGTTCTTTTTTCGTTCTCGTGCATTATTGAGGTAACAAGGATGTTTTCAGAAGAATCTTGTTTCCTAATTTAAGTGAACTAGAAAACTATCAAACTTAACTAATTTGATGCATTTTACAGACCCAAGTCGTGGAGATGTACCCACAACAGCTGAGTGCAGCTTCTTGTGTAACTTGTGTGCCACAGTTATAGCTATACCAGTTTCCATAATAGCAGAATCAAACTTGAGTTCTTGGAGACTGACACCTAGTATAGCAGTTGTGACAGTCCTATACTCAGTAAGAATTTACTGATAACCTGTAATTAGAAAGCACTGCAGGCAATAAGCAATATCTAAATGTAATGTAAGTTTCTTATCTGTTTAGGGAGTATTTTCATCCTTTAGTTCTTTTGTGCGAATATGGAATCTTCTCTTGAAGGGGCCTCTGTATGTTTCAATGTTCAAGCCGTTATCAATTGCCATAGCTGCTTTTATGAGTGCCATATTCCTTGGTGAAATTCTTCATCTCGGAAGGTATTAACTATTAAGCTCTCTCTTCATATTTTTCCTACTAGCAATCATTATAATCATTTCACACTCGCAGGAAATCTGAACTCTAAGCCTGAATAAATTTTAATTTTGCAGTGTCATTGGTGCAATTATCATATCCATGGGGTTTTATGCTGTAATATGGGGAAAAGCAAAAGAAGAAGAAGAAGAAGAAAGGATTGATGATGACTCTGGCTTAAGTAGTTCGGGGCACTTAGCCAATGATAAAGCCCCATTGTTGCAAAGCCATAAAGTGGAAGACATATAGCACAAAGATTATCTACAAAAATGAAAGCAGGATCTGTGTTTCCTCAATCATCCAATAAAGGGTTGGAGAAATCCAGTAAAATCCAGTGCAGTAAATTACTTTGGAGTTGTTCTTTGGATGAATTATTGGTTCAAGATTAGCACAAACTGATTTGTTTTATTTCCACTAAATTTGGTACTACTCATACTTCAAACATGGGGCCTTGCTTTCAACTCTTTAGAAAAGTCTACTAAGATATTTGTATACAATCTGTCCACTTTCAAAACCTCCATGTTACTTTGATTAAGATTCTTAATTAGAAGTTGTAGGACACTGCCTGTCCATCAACGCCTTCCAAAATCTCACATCACTTTTCCAAACTATCAATGGCATTTCAACTCCTGTAAGTGGTTCAATTGTTAATTTCCCAACCATTTCTTTCGGGAAATTTAATTTGTTAATTTCTGTCCAATTGTTAATTTCCTAACAATAGTCAATTTAGTATCATCAAGTGTAAAATATAGTAAAACTATCATAAATACATAAGAATAAATATAAATACATTTTATAACAAAATTATCATACGTTTACGTTTATTGATTCTAATTTTACATTTATTTTCATGCATTTATGATATTTTTAATATATTTTATGTTTAATGATACTAAATTTATACTTAATTATGTTTGTTTACGTTGACATTACAATAAAATAAAAAAATTGATGGATTAATTTTTAAATTTATGAAAGATTTACTTGCTTGTTGACAAAAAAAGAAGATTATTAACATATTGTGAAACAGATCTTTATAACAAGTATAATGAAGAGATTCACTTACACGTCAGTAGTTGAAGACAAAAGGACATCGAACCTGTATGAAGTTTTACCATGAGCAGATTGGATCCATTGGGCAAATTTATGGGCTTGATGAAGATTTGTTTCTTCGGAATCCCAAAAGCAGGCATCACATCAGTATGGACATAAAGTCCCGAGGTATGCCATCCCTATGGGGCTGGCCCAACTTAAATGGGATATGATAGCTTTTTTATGGTCTAACATTCTTGTCATTTCATCATCCTCATCCTGTTCGAGTTGCAATCTCTAATAAAAAATATAGCTATGTGGACAAAAGCTTCTATCATGATAAATTGGTGATATGATGGCTTCTTTATGGTCAAACATTCTTGTCATTGCATTATCCTCATCCTGTTCCGGGTTACAATCTCTAATAAAAAATATAACTCTGCGATGTATTGGTGATGGGCATATGATGCTGCTTGAGTAGTAAAATCTTGTGCTATGAACGCATAAGCAAGTAAAGCAGTGCAAGTAAAACAATCTTTTTTTTTTATATTTTCATATAGAATTAATATTTTTATAAATCAACTGTTAGATTTAACAATTTATTTGTATCCATCATGTATAGAAAGTTTCAAGTCAATCACATATTCTTATCATTTCAATAAAAAAATAGCATATTTTTTTAATATACATTAATAGTTGAAATTATATTTTTATCAAATTAATAGTTAAACATTTTCAATTAAATTGAAAATTTGTATGCATAATACTTGAATAGAATAGAATATTCAACGATTGAATTCAACAAATATAAATTATATGAAAAGATATACAATGATGTAAAACAAAATTATTTCATTGTTGTAACTTGATCCCTCCTTGACGATAATTAACTGATACTTATATAACAAAAATTAGAATTGATGTATTGTTTTTATTAAATTCAAACAAATATGTTTCTTATAGAAGAGGGATCCACTTATACTAGTGTAAAACAATTTTGTTTTACACAATTTTTTTAATTTCCTATAAGATTAATATTTTTACAAACCAACTGTTAAATTGAACAACCAACTCATATCTATTATGCATAAAAAATTTCGAGTCAATTTGATATTCTTACTATTTCACTCAAGAATAACATACCAATAACACTGGATACTGATTAACATTTCTCACAAAACAAAATAAAAATCAACATACTACAAGAAAGAAAGAAGTCAACAATATTTGGCTTTGTTTTCTAATTAGGTTTTCTTTTTGATTATATCAGAATTTCACAACTGGAAAAAAGGTTTTTTACAACACTTTAAATCTTTGCAAAATGCATATTTATCATTGCTAAATCCATTTCGTAATGACTAAAAATCATTGCAAAGTTGTTGTGTTTAAATTTCACCGTTAAAAGTATACGCAATTATACGCAACTATTTTTTTATTTACAATAAAAAGTAACTAAAATTTTGTTATAACAATGACTTAACATTTGGTTGCAAATCCTATTTGGCAATAATATATTTATTGCTGCGAAAGATAGTAGTGGGGTCTGAAGATTCCAATTGGATAAAAAACATTTTCCCAAATGTAAAGGCAAGAGCACAGGACATGGGACATAGCCATCAACATATATGTTGTTATTATCAAAGATTTTGCTGCAGAAGAAACAAATATTTATAGTATTCCTTTACAGCTATTTAGGAGGTGAGGGAGAGATGTTTTGTATATTTTATCTAGTGAAAAATTAGTTACTATTACCCTCCAAACCAGAGAAAGAGAGGAGATGGCAAGAAGGTATTGCTACAAAGATGTGCTGCCATTCACAGCCATGGTTGCTGTAGAATGTGGATACGTGGGAGTCAACATCTTGTTCAAAGCTGCAACTTCCAAGGGGATGAGCTACTATATCTTCATCGCCTATTCTTATGCTATTGCCGCCCTTCTTCTCCTCCCTTTATCCTTCTTCTGCCACAGGTTTTTTATTGATCATCTAGTTTCTATGTTCATGGTCTCTACAATTCCATCTAAAATCTGTACTAGTTATGTCTTTGTTGGCTTTTGGTTTATGCAGTAGAGCAGTGCTTCCTCCACTGAAAATCCATCTTGTCTCCAGAATAAGCCTTCTTGGCCTTATTGGGTATTGATTAATTTAAGCTGGCTACAATTGTTTTCTTATTCATATGCTATATCCTCGTTTCTTCATGTTTAATCTTTGGAGACAGGTTTTCAGCTCAAATATGTTTATATAAAGGTATAGAATATAGCTCCCCAACTCTTGCCTCAGCTGTCGGTAACCTCTCACCAGCTTTTACCTTCATACTTGCTGTTCTTTTCAGGTTTTCTTCCTTCCATGTTTGCTACTTTTTTGTGCAGCATAATAATACTCCTTTACCCCTATGAATTCCACAGTAATTATTAGTTAAAATCCTCCTGTTGATTGTGTTTTTGTTTTGCTTTTGTTAATTTATTCGTCAACCAACAGATGAACTCAACCAAGTGAAGAAAAAGAGGCTTATAAATTAAGTGGGACATTAAAACAGGAACAATAATTCGTGCATGTCAATATCAAACAGGATTTTTTTTTAAATTTTCTTTCAAATAACTGTAACTTAATTGACTACAATCGCATTTTTATTGTTTAAGAAAGAGTCTGGGTGCTCATTGCTGTAGGAGAAAACATCCTAAATCTTGTCCTTTTCCATTTCTTTGATGCCACCAAAGGATGGAAAAAGTAGCATTGAGAAGCTCAACCTCACAAGCTAAAATCATGGGGACTATAGTGTCAATATCAGGTGCATTGGTGGTGGTGCTCTACAAGGGCCCCAAAGTTCTTTCCACCGCACCTTGGACATCATCATCAGTTTCACTTAAATGGCCTCTGCAGTCATCATCACCACAATCAAATTGGGTTATTGGTGGGGCCTTAGTTGCAGTAGCCCATCTTCTTTATTCAGTCTCGCACATTATTCAGGTAACAAGGATATTTTCAGAAGAATCATGTTTCCTCTTCAGTGGTATACAATTTAAGAAAACTAGAAAACTATCAAACTTGACTAATTTGATGCATTTTACAGACCCAAGTCATGGAGATGTACCCACAAGAGCTGACTGCAGCTTTCTTGTGTAACTTCTGTGCCACAGCTATAGCTATACCAGTTTCCTTAGTGGCAGAATCAAACTTGAGTTCCTGGAGACTAACACCTAGAATAGCGGTTGTTACAGTCTTAATCTCGGTAAGAATTTACTGATCAACTACAATTAGAAAGCAGGCAATGCAATATTTAACTCAAGTTACTCTGAATCTGGGTAGGGATTATCTTCATCATTTAGCTCTTCTGTGCACTTATGGGGTCTTCACTTGAAGGGGCCTGTCTATGTTGCAATATTCAAGCCGCTGTCAATTGCCATAGCTGCATTTATGAGTGCCGTGTTTCTTGGTGATATTCTTCATCTTGGAAGGTATACTAGGCTCACTCACTCTTCATAGTTTTCCTACTAACAATCATTATAATCATTTCACACTTGCTGCAAATCTTGACTTTGGTTAGTCATTCTTCTTAAAACCATGGAAAAGCCTGATTGAATCGTTATTTTGCAGTGTCATTGGAGCAATTATCATATCCATGGGGTTTTATGCTGTAATATGGGGAAAAGCAAAAGAAGAAGTAAGGATTGATGATGACTCTGGCTTAGGTAGCTCAGGGCACTTAGCCAATGTTAAAGCCCTTTTGTTGCACCATAAAGCAGAAGATATATAATACGAAAGAATGAAATAAGAGAAAGAAGATATTGATTGTTATTTTGTATCTTATATATTTATAGTTATAGTTTGATACGTTGATAAGTTTGCGTGTATTGATAAGTTTACCAAAGATAAATGATAAATGTTAATATCTAATTTTGTCCGAATTTTTTATTTTTTTCAAAATGAGAATTTTTTTCTCAATTTCAATGTATTACTTGAATCCATTTAGCCATTTTAATTGAATTTATTTGGACTCTTTGTTTTAAATAAATTTTAATTTGGACCCTCTGTGTATCTTTAATCTACTTCTAAGAGAACAAATTTGATTGAGATTTACTGATTTTCCTTGTCTCATTCACACTTTCTGGGGTGAAAACATGAAGTACTTAGTATGGTTTCAATTCGAATTAAATTAATATTCGGCCACATGGATAAACGTTCAAATTCCAATAAGGTTCCAATTTCTTGTGAGAAACCATTTAAGGTCCAAAACTCCAAACCCAATTAATGGTAAAGTCCCAATATTTTTAAAGGAGACCAAAACCCAATTAAGGGAGTCAAGTTAAATTCTTCGAAAAAGCCCAAACATATGCATTCATTATACAAGGTAGAAGGATCCAAAGCGCAATTATGGGAGTCCAAGCTTAGATGCTGGTGGTGAATGACCCAAACCTCTACATTCAATATAAAAAAATATATATGAAAGGGTGTAAACAAACATGAACAGATTTTATTATGTTTGTATTCGTTCATTTATTTTTCAATGTTATTGGTGTTTGATTTATGTTCATTAAGAATTTTTGTATTATGTTCATGTTCGGTGTGCTTAGATATTATGACATTCATTAAATGTTCACAAACAATGCTGTTTGCCTTAAACAAGTTTGTTAGTGAACATTTAATAAACATGTTCATAAAACACATGTTCATGAATTTAAATAAACATATTCATGATGTATAAATGAATATTTTCAAAATACAAACTTATAAACAATCATAACTTAACCTAGCGATTGTTATTCCTCCTTAAGAGGATTAGGTCCAAAGTTTTATTCTCTGTTCTTCTTGTACTTCCATGTGAACAAAAAAAACACACATACACACACACATTTATAAGCATTAAACGAATTTGTTTGTGAATACTAAACAAAAAACTTAAACAAAATAAATTACATTCATCCTAATATATATTACCAATTTAGAAAATCTTTGAAAAATATGTAAATTTAAAATGACATATAAATATGTAATTTTAATAATATATTATTATCAAAAATCAAACTAATAATAAATGAATCATATAAAAAATGAGTTTGTTCACAAATATAAATGAATGAAACACACATTTATTCATGTTTAGTTCGTTTAATAAAAAAAAACTGAAATATTATTTGTTAATAGAGAGGTCAATCTAAAATCGGCTCAAAACCAGCCTAGTTTGGCCGGAACTGAGCCAATTCGGTTCCCAACTCAATACATTAAGGACCGGGCCCGGCAAAAGGATTGTTCTTCTTTGATGATCTTATGGGATTGGATTGTTCTTCTGTCGTACAAATATTTTTCCACCACAACACTGTCAGTTTGGTATTATCCATATCAGTAGCTCAACTGTCTCAGTGATTACTTACTCGTCTTAGTGATCATCTGGTCGCCACACCTATTAGCTAGTTAATTCTTTGCTTGGTTACTTAGTAGCTTGTTCCATTGGCTTGCCCATAATTAAGGCCGAGAAAATCGAAAAATCAATTCAAATTGAAGATTTTGGATATGTTCAATTCAGATATAAATACGGATTATTTTCGAATACTTTGTTATCTAATATTTTGTGATTTTTACTATTTATTCGAATACTTGACATTGGCCATATTAGTACCCCGTTGACCTCAGTGCTCGGCCGCCGATCTCTCCTGCCACAATTTTGTCAACTTGATATTGTCCATATTAGTAGGCCGTCCACCTCAGTGCTCGCTCGCCCATCTTAGTGGTTCCACCTCAGTGCTCGCTTGTCCATCTCAGCGGTCATCCGATAGCCCATTAGCTATTGGTGCTTGGTCGCCCATTAACTCGTCCATCTTAGTGCTCGCTTGGTCGCCCAGCTTAATGCTCGTTCTATCTCTCTTTTCTTTTTCTTTCTTTCTGTCTTTTCTTTCTATTGTCCATTTTTTAAGAAACGTGAAGCTTAGGAATTTCCGAAAACGTCTTTTCCTTCCTCTTTAGCCTTTTTCTTTTTTATTTTTAAGAGAAAATATTTATCACACGTCTATCGAAAAACCTCTTAGCAAATATTTTTCAGAATCGCAAAGGTTTAAAAACCTTGTCACTTTTCTTTCTGATTTATTTTTTTAAAATAAAAAAATTACCACGAAAAAAAAACCCCTAAAAGAAATTCTTAACTTATACAATGTTAAGTTATTGGTATTTTTTTTTCTTTAATTAGACGCTCGTTAATCGAACCTTCAATTTATTATGAATATTAATATGCGTAAAAATAACTTCTACTAGGACTTGTAACCAAATAAACAACTTATGATAGGAACTGACGAGGACAATTTTAAATTTTATGAAAGATTTACTTGCTTGTTGAAAGAAAAAAAAAAGATTATTAACGAATTTTGAAATAGATATTTGTAATGAGTATAATTAAATGAAGCTTATAATTATTTGTTAAAGAATAAAGTTATATAAAATAATTACAATTGATGTATTGTTTTCATTAAATTAAAAAAAATTATATAATCTAAACCAATATATTGGATACTGATTAACATTTCTCACAAAAATAAAAACAAAAATCAACATACTACAAGAAAGAAAGAAAGAAAGAAAGAAAGAAGTCAACAACAAGCTCTATTCTCTAATTAGGTTTTCATTTGGATTAGATGACCATTTCTTATTCATCAATAATGCACAATGGAACTGTTAGTAGTTGAGTCCGAAGATTCCAACTGGGTAGAAAACATTTTCCCAAATGTACAGGCAAGAGCACAGGACATGGGGAATAGGATTTACCCAAACACCAATATTCAACATATATATGATGTTATTATCAAAGATTCTGCTGCAGAAGAAACAAATATTATTTACAGTATCCCTTTTACAGCTAGTTGAGAGAAGGGAGAGAAGTTTTGTATATTTTATCCAGTGAAATATTAGATATTACTACTCTATAAACCAGAGGAAGAGAGGAGATGGGGAGAAGGTATTGCTACAAAGATGTGCTGCCATTCACAGCCATGGTTGCAGTTGAAACTGGAAACGTGGGAGTCAACATCTTGTTCAAAGATGCAACTTCCAAGGGGATGAGCTACTATGTCTTCATCGCCTATTCTTATGCTATTGCCGCCCTTCTTCTCCTCCCTTCGCCCTTCATCTGTCACAGGTTTTTTATTATCATCTAATTTCTATGTTCATGGTCCCCCCAATTCCATCTAAAATCTGTAGTAATTAGCTCTTTGTTGACTTTTGATGTATGCAGCAGAGCAGTGCTTCCTCCATTGAAGTTCCATCTTGTCTCCAGAATATGCCTTCTTGGCCTTATTGGGTATTGATTGATTTAAGCAGGGCACAATTGTTTTATTTTTCCTGTGTGATATACTGATTTGTTCATGTTTAATCTTTCGGAGACAGGTTTTCAGCTCAAATATGTTCATATAAAGGTATAGAATATAGCTCCCCAGTTCTTGCCTCAGCCGTCGGCAACCTCTCACCGGCTTTTACCTTCATTCTTGCTGTCCTTTTCAGGTTTTCTTCCTTCTTTGATCTCTTAAGTGTTGATTTGTCCATTTTTGTACAGTTTTATCTTATACCCCTGTGAATTTCAACTTTATGCAACTTGCAACATAAAATATAGGAATCACTGTAATTATCAATTAAAATGCTCTGTTGATTTGATTTTGCGTTTCTTAATTTATTCATCAAGCCACAGATAAACTCCATCATGTGAAGAAAAGGAGGTTTATAAATTAAGTGGGACATTAAAACAGAAACAATAATTAGTGCATGTCAATATCAAACAGAAATTTTTAATTTTCTTTTTTCCTGATCAGTTAACTAAAATCAATTTTTTTTAAGAAAGCTTGTGCTCGCTGCTGTAGAAGTAGTGACCATTTACATTGATATGGTGCATGCTTAAACATCCTAAATCTTGTTCTTTTTCCTTTCTTTGATACCAAAACAATCACCAAAGGATGGAAAAAGTAGCATTGAGAAGCTCAACCTCACAAGCTAAAATCATGGGGACTATTGTTTCAATATCAGGTGCATTAGTAGTAGTTCTCTACAAGGGCCCCAAAGTTTTTTCCTCCCGACCTTGGACATCATCATCATCAGTTTTACTTCAATGGCCTCTGCAGTCATCACCAGAATCAAATTGGGTTATTGGTGGGGTCTTAATTGCAGTAGCCTATCTTCTTTATTCATTCTGGTATATTATTCAGGTAAAACGGATATTTTCAGAAGAACCTTGTTTCCTCTTCAATCTTCAGGAGTATACAATTTAAGTGAACTGGAAAACTATCAAACTTGACTAATTTGATGCATTTTACAGACCCAAGTCATGAAGATGTACCCACAAGAGCTGACTGTAGCTTTCTTTAATAACTTGTGTGCCATGGTTATAGCTATACCAGTTTCCTTAATAGCAGAATCAAACTTGAGTTCTTGGAGACTAACGCCTAGTAATGCAGTTGTTACAGTCCTATACTCGGTAAGAATTTACTGATCAGTTATAATTAGAAAGCAGGCAATGCAATATCTAAATATAAGTTTCTCTATATCTGCGCAGGGAGTGTTTTCATCCGTTAGCTCTTCTGTGCACATATGGGGTCTTCACTTGAAGGGGCCTGTCTATGTTGTAATATTCAAGCCGCTGTCAATTGCCATAGCTGCTTTTCTGAGTGCCATATTCCTTGGTGATGCACTTTATCTTGGAAGGTATTAAGCTCTCTCATCACACTTTTCCTACTAACAATCATTATGATCATTTCACAGTTGCAGCAAATCTAAACTTTTGTTAGTCATTCCTTATGAAATCATGGATAAGCTGGTTGAATCTTAATTTTGCAGTGTCATTGGAGCAATTATCTTATCCATGGGGTTTTATGCTGTGATATGGGGAAAAGCAAAAGAAGAAGAAGAAGAGAGGATTGATGATGACTCTGGCTTTGGTAGCTTGGGGCACTTATCCAATGATAAAGCCCCTTTGTTGCACCATAAAGCAGAAGATATATAATAAGAAAGATTGAATTAAGAGAAAGAAGATATTAATTGTTATTTTGTACTGTATATATTTGAAGTTATAGTTTGAGTACGTTGATAAGTAGGTGTATTGATGAGTTCAACAAAGATGAATGTAAATACTTAATTTTATTTAGACTTTTATTATTATTATTATTCGAAATAAGTTGAAATTTTATATTCAATTTCAAAGTATTCTCTTTGGATCCGTTTAGATATTTTAATTGAATTTATTTAAACTCTTTGTTTTAAATCAATTTTTATTTAGGCCTCTATTTATCTTTAATCCAGTCTTAAGAGAACAAATTTGACTGAAATTTACTTATTTTCCTCGGCTCATTCGGACTTTTTGGGCAAGAACATGAGGTATTTGTACTTTGGTTTCAATTCAAATTAATTTGCTATTGAGCCACATGGATTTAAAAGTTCAAATTCCAATAAGGTTCTAATTTCTTATGAGAAATCATCATAATTAGGGATGTAAACGGGCAGTACTTAATAGGGTACCTGGAACTATCTGTCTCGATTAAGAAGGGTTCGAGTACCCTATAATCGTGTTTTAATTGGGTTAGGGTAGTGATTTCACTACCCGTGTCCGATTTGGATAGGGTTTGGGTAGTGCTTATAGGATGCCCTAAACTTGAACTCGATTAACTTTTTATTAAATATATTTGCATTTTTTTATTAAATTATGTTTGTTTGTAGTTTCATAAATATATTTCTATGGGTTTCAAGTTGTTGAATTACTAAAGTTTGTTGAATTACTATGAACTTGTACATTTTTGTTTAATTTTATGTTTTTAATTAATAGAAAATTAGATTAATTGATTGATTTTCTTGCATGATTTCGAGTTCAGGTTTGGGTTTAGGTTAATTAACGAGTTTGTCAAAATTTTGGTTGACAATCAGATCATTAAACGGGTTTGGGTAATAAACAAGTAGTATGAAATTTATTAAGGTAGAGTATGGGTAGTGAAATTAAAAATTAATTGGATAATTATAAGGTTTTGGTTCTACAATTAATAATCAATTTCGCGGTCAGGTACCCCAAATTTAATGGGTACCCACCAGTTAACATTCTTAATCATAATAAACCCAATTAATGGTAAAATCCAAAAGTTTTTAAAGGGAGACCAAAGCCCAATTAAGAGAGTCCAAGTTAAATTTCTTTTGAAGAAGTCCAAACGTATGAATTCAATATACACACTAGAGGGGTCCAAAGCCCAATTGAGGGAGTTTAAGCTTAGACTCTGGCTATGAATGACACAAGCCTTTACCTTCAATGTAAAAAAAATATACATAGGGGTTAAATGAATAGAATATGAACAAATCTTATTATGTTCGTATTCGTTCATTTACTTTTTAATGTTGTTTGTGTTCAATTCATGCTCGTTAAAAATTTTTATATTATGTTCATATTCAGTTTGTTTAGATATTTGGATGTTCATTAAATGTTCACAGAGACTGTTGTTTATCTTAAACAACTTCATTTGTAAATATTTAACTAACATATTCATAAATTTGTATTAATGAACATTAAATAAATATGTCCATGGTTATATAAATGAATATGTTCATAATTTCATATTTATAAACAACTAGTTTCCACCCGCGTGTTGCGCAGGTAGGTAATGCGCAGGTAGGTTACGGAAAGGTTATGTGAGAGGCAAATGTTTATTTGAACATTCCAAACAAAGAAGGAAAATACATTAATTGAGATCTTGCACAAATGAAATAGAGTTTATCAAATATGCTTGTAAATACCAGACCTTGATCTCAAGATGTTAAATTTGATTTTCCTTGGACTAATTAGTGCAAACGGATATCTGTGTCCTTGTTTGATATCATTGTGAATGACAAAATTCTTCCAGCCACCAGTAAAGTATCCATTTTCTTCTGTCATGATATATTTTGCTTGCCAAGCAATAAAGAATTTGTCTTGAATAACACAAGTCATTTCAGTTGATTGGAAGGGCATGCATTTATCATTGAATTCTTTTGATATGTCCTGAAGCAAGAGACAAGTGACACTAAATATATACAAAGAGAGATCGAAATGAGCTAGCTTTAGGAATTACCATAAGATAGGGATATTGAACATTTCGGTTGATTGTCTTGTTTGCAAACAGATGTGGATCATTTTTTGGTAAGCATTCAATTGCATCTCAATTCCTTTATGTGTTAGTCTTACAAAATGCATCTTTTGAGAGAGAAAAGAGACAATGTTGAAGACTGGTACAATATCAAGTAATATGTACAAAAGGAGAACAAAGGCTACATTTCATACTGCTTGGGATATGTTCATTTACAAAGTAAATTGGATCAATGCACTTACATGATATCCCAACTGGGCTATAAGTGCTTATATAAAATTAGACCATTAACTGGAACTTTTTAAATTTACTTGTTGAACCAAAGCTCAAAGGCATGAAAGAAAAACTAAAACAGTAAAGAGTTCATATTTATTAATAGACAAAAAAGCAAAACTGATAAAAAAAGAGAGTATGTATGCATGTTCATTTTAGAGGATTTGCATAAGAAATAGCAAGTTGTTCTGAATCAAAAGATTTAGAATAACATAGAAGCCTTTTAACACAACATAAAAAGTCACATTTTCAAATATGTCTGATTAGCTACAATAAATTATGACTTAAATAATTGATAGTCGAGTTTTAACAAAGATGCCTTGATCACCAATATTTATGTGATTGTCATCAAGAATTTTTTCCAGCTAGTAGAAAATAATTTATTGCAAGTGCTATGAATATTTGACTTGCCACGTTTGAATATCATCTCGTAAACAGAATGCAATGTCAATCAAGTGTTTCAACATGCAATTTTTGTAAAAGTCTCTTAGGACATGCTACAAAGGTAGAAAAGTAATGCTACGGTTGTCATGCATCCATTAACAGATCAAAATTATCTATCAATTAAAAAAATTGAAATTATTCAAATACAAAATAGGCAAAAAGAGCATAGAGATGATGTGTATGAAGTACAAAAAAAAATTTCTCTCTAAGTTGTTTAAAATTAGCAGAATAAAAACAAAGAAAGAAATGCTTCAAAGCAATAAGATAAAAGATCATACGCATTCAAATATTCAATGATTATGACTTTGATAGTTGATCATTGGATTTTAACTAAAAGACAGACATCAATCACAACTTTGATCCGATTATAGATTGTCAATTTTTTTCCATACACCAAAAAACAATTTTAACCACCTGTGTTAGCATTTATGCACAAATGACTTTGTTGGCAAATCACTTCCAAGAAACTTAATTAGCAATATCTCAAATGCTTTAAAAGTTATAGAAACTACTTAGATAAGTCAAAGAATCTTACCATAAGCTTAAGGCTGGAACATCGAGCAAGATCTTCTAATTTGATAATTTTCTTTAAAATGTTGTCTTTCTTTTTAAATGCTAATCTATAAAACCAGAAGAACAATTTAACAAAAAAAATGTTTTTTTAATCACAATTAACCACGTTGGAAATGTTAGAGGGAATAAAAAGTTAAAGAATTAATATATAATGTCAAAGAGAACAATAGAAAAGCTCATAATTTTAAAATGTTGTTATAATAATATTTCAAAATGATTTAGATTTGATATATGTGGTAATCAAATAATTCAAATAATAATCGGATTGCATATATTTTAAGTTCTTAAGTGAACCCTAATGATAAAAGAGATGGGAACGGAAATTGACAAACTTTGCAAAGTTGTAATGGCATTTCATTTTTACAAAACACTTTTATTTGGCGTAAATATCCAATAATCTGAATGCATTTGGTAGCTACGATATACAAATCACATACTTAACTAAAAGCCAAAATAAAATAAAATTTTGAATTTGTTGAATCACTTCCAAATAAATATCTGAATATGAAAAAGAAGCTTTTGGAGAAGTCATGAGAGAATAGATCGGGTCGTCTACCTATTTTCTGCAATTGGCACATGAATAATAGGGATTTTTTCAAGTAGGGGAAAATAAATCTTAGTTACATACAAAAAGAAGACAAAAGAAAGAAATAATAGGGCTAACACACTTGGGATACATGTTGAGAGTTTGCAAGCAAAGGCTTCTAAATTAGGAGCTTCATCACATTATTTATTCCTTGCACATTTGCGAGAAATTGAATTTAATCAGCCATTTTAGCATGTCAAAATCAAGAAAATGATGTCTAAGGGAAGCGCATGATGGCTTTTTCTTTATTTAGATCAACAGTGAATGCCCATATCAAGCAAAAAAGTACCCTTATCAAGCAAAAAAGCATTAATCCTTTAAAGCAAAAGATTGAAATTTTGAGAAAGAGTGGAACCTAAAAGACTTGAAATGAAGAAATAAAAAACTCATAGATTTCCAAGTGAAGAGCGAAGCAGAGTAAAGCTCACTGTGGGCGGAGACCTTAAGTAGCCATGAAAAGAATAAAATACTAAAGGCTCCCTGTAACAATCCAGTAACACAGTAATACACATATTTTATACAATTTTTGACGGTTGGGCTGTCCGCAATACTTTACTTTTCTTTTTCATTTAAACAATTTCATATGAAATTATAATATCAATTACATCCCCTATCTTAATTCACAAGAAAGTAGTACTGTAGATAAGTCTAAATATGAAAAATAAATGATTGTACCTTAGCGATTTATTCAGTTGTCGTAGTATATCCAAATGTACTGCCAAAATCCTCAGATGTCAGATCTTGCAGTCACCGAAAATCTGAAATGTTAAAAAGAGGGAGTGAGCAATCCACGGCTCAGTAAAGGAGTTATATGCAACTCTTGATATTCAGCTATCTATATGCTGAAAAACTTTTTCGTTTTTCCTAAAAGTATACTAGGCTCACATGTAGGAAGGATACTACAGTTGGCTAGGAATTCGGATGGAGTAAGACAGGTATTTTGAAATATATATTTTGTCCGGAACCTAGAAGCAATTGTAGAGAGTAATAAATTTTGTTGAAATTTAAAAATCCTTTCCCTTTCGTTTCATCTCGTTTCCATTTAATGCTATTTTGTATTTAAGGCATTTAAATAAATTAACTAATATTTATCTATTCCTTTAGGAAAATATTAGTTTAAACTATCATTATTCTCATTTAAATTCCTTTCACATTTTTCTGTACGATTCATAATTTGTACAATACTTTAAATAGCAAAATAACCTATTAACCCATGTTCTTATAACATGTATATCTTTTAAATCTAATATTCAATTTAAATGTAAAATAAGAATATTAGATTTAAAATATCCTCTTCCCTTTCTGAAAACATATTACTTATTCATGTACCATATAGTTTAATATTCAATTTAAAATCATAGTCAGAATATTAGACTTATAAATTCTTTTCCCTTTTTGATTTAGTAAACGGTATTCTGTACAGTTCAGTTCAGTAAATGGAAGTCAGTAGGTTTATTTCATTAAACCGTAGCTTTTAGTTCAGTAAACGGTAATTAGTAAATTACCCGTTCAGTAACATTAAATTTCAGTTAAGTAACCAGTAGTTTTTAGTACAGTACAATTCAGTAAAACAGTATTCCTCAATCTAGTATAGTTCTATAAAATAGTGTTGTTGGTATGGTTTAGCTCAGTAAACAGTATTCAGTACAGTTCAATTCAGTAAACAGTAATTCACTGTGCAGTACAGTAAACCGGATTTCAGTAAATCCATTCAGTAAACAAAATCAGTAAGTAGAGACTAAGCATCATCCTACAATTAAATCATGCTATCTTCGTCCTCTAAGAGACACAGTAACAGTATACAATGAGATCTATGGCCATGATCTATAAGGTGTCCTCGGTGTACACTTGCCAAGTGACATCCGGGACGCTGATGACTGTGGGTCAATCAGCCACGTGACAGTAACAGTAACGGTATGATGCATGAAACTCGGGGCCTAAGTCTCAAAACAGTATAAAAACCATACCATAGCCTTCATGGACCTTATTCAAAGTAATTTGAAATATTTCACGTTTGTCCATGAGGCTCACAATTTTAAATATCATCACCTTTATGGAATTTATAAAATTCATAATAATTTTCAAAAGATTCATAAAGGTGTAAATCACACTTTTTCATACGGTGAAAACAGTTTATAAAACATTCACACTGTAAAAATAAAGTTTCGTAGCTGTTTCTTTTTCACAGTAAAACGTGTACACACATAATTCCATGTTTTCTTTCCAAAACATGTATTTTAAAGTTATTGGAAATTAATTCCACTATTTTCATGATTTATAAAAAAATAATATATTTTATTATCCATATTCGATAATCCTGTGTAGAGACATTCTAGTCTCCAAACAATATTTTTCATCCTCAATTTACCTTTATGGAAGTTGTAAAAATAATTACTTTTATAATTGAAAGCCATGATGGTTATATAAGAATTCAAGTGAATATTAAGAAAATATTTATAAATATTCACTTCATGTCTTTTCGTATTCCATTTCCTATCACGTGTAGTTCACCTATCGGGAGAATTTTCTGTAATCTCATTATCACTAATCTCGAAAACATGAATATTTTAAAATTAGAATTCAATATATTCATGTTTTATGAAAATTAATTAATTTCTCGGTTTTCGTGGTTGAAAATCATTTCTCGTGAAATAAAATCATTTATTATGATTTTATGTAATTTTCTAAAATTTTTCAGCAGCATAATGACTGCCGATTGACTAGCCTCCCTGCATAGAAAAGACAGTTTATATACGCAACCAGCCAATCATCACAATTTTCCAACCGATGAATCACCACAAAATATTTCATAAAATATTTCATAATTAAAATCATGCAGACTGAATATCCTTACAGGCTGCACATGCCTCCCTTACTTGTTCTGGGTCGGTGACTTCCTCACTACCGTTGCGCCCGTATTCCATCTCTCCCGATTCCATCATCTCGATTCCCGAGTATGATTTTTACAAGTTCAATTTTTACATTTTAGACTCGTATAAAATAAATTCATAAATAATCATAATTATTCAATAAATAATAATAATAATAATAATAATAATAATAATAATAATAATAATAATAATAATAATAAAATTATTATTATTTTCCTACCATTTTTTTCCTCTTCTTTTTCTTCCTTCTCTTCCTTTTCTTCTTTTTTTCTCTTTTTCTTTTCTTTTCTTTTTCTTGGTCTAAACCGATTCAGACCAGTTCGGCCCCTTCTCGCTGGTTCAGCCTTTGGCGGTTGGTTCTCCATCGGTTCGGTTACTCTGAAGCTCGTCGAGGTTGCCACGATGTCAGATCTAGCCTCCTTTTCCCCAGATCGACGGCGACGGCGGCGCCAGATCTGGTTGCGGATCGAACAACTTCTTCTCCTTTCTTTTCCTCCTCCTTTTCCTCTTCTCTTCCACTGCCCTTTTCCTTCCTCATACCTCCGCCGGTGATGAGGATGCAGTGGCGGTGACCGGATCGGCCGGCACCGCCGTTTTCCTCTCTCTCTTTTTTCCTCTTTTTCCTTTCGGTTCTGCTTCTGATTTCTCTTATCTCCTTTCCTTTTTCCGTCACCGATCACCTTCCTCTTCTTTCTCCTTCGCCGACGACGTCCTCCCTTCCCTTCTTGCTCTCTCGTTTAGCAGACCGACGGGGGTTGACTGACTCATGGGAAAAGGGGTCGGGGTCTTCCCGATTCCCTTCAGTTTCTATTTCTTTTTTTTTTCTATATTATATTTATAAAATTTATTTATAAATATAATAATGTTATTATATGTATAAATATATCATATTTATGTATATAAATATACTATATTAATAAATATGTATATATATTTTGTGTATAGTTTATATAAATATCTATACACTTACTATATAAAAATAATATACATATATTTCTTATATATATATATATATTTATATACTTTTATTAGAAATAATAATATATATTTCATATATATATATATACATACATACATACATACATACATACATACATATATATTTATTTATATATACATAAATACATATATTTTTATAATATACACATGTATTTATTTAATAATATAAAATAGTATATATCAATGTATAATATATACTACACTTCATATATATACATATGTACTTATTTTAAAACATATATAAAAATATATTTATATAATCTAATTATATAAATATATCATTATACATATTTTTTTTCATTTAATTTTGGATTTTTTAATATCCAAATAATTTCCCATTTTCGTTTCTTATTTAATTTGGATTTCAATTTATCCAAATTAAATTTTCAGTTATTTATTATTTATTTAGAAGATTATGATTTTCACACTTCCGAAGACCTTAATGTAATATAGTATGAGTTTTTAATAGCATAATCAATGTTTTAAGATGAAAATTAAATTTTAAAAGAAGTTAATTACCAAATATTCGAGATGCTTATTGATAGTAAACTCTTCCTCTTTGATCACAAGTAATGCAACTACAATAGGAACAAAAGAGTAGTAATTACCAATTGCCACTTCTTACATTTGCCTCTAAATCCTCTCTGCATCAACATGAAAAGGCTCAAACTGTTTTTTATTTAGAAACAACAAAATTCAAGGTCCAAGAGCATATACATAATAATAATAATAATAATAATAATAATAATAATAATAATAATAATAAGACAACAAAAACATAAACAAAAGAAGTAAACCTTATGGAGGCAATGGAGAGCAAAGAAGAGGAGCTCGAAGATATAAGGCTATTAAGGGATAAATGCAAGATAGAGGAGATTGGTAAATGCCAAAGGTTGGGGTTTCAAAATGAGCAAACCAAAAAGGTTATCTTTCTCATTCTTACTCTTTCATTTTTTACTCCTTTCATTATTTCCAAATCTAACAACTAATACCAAAATAACTCATGTCTTGCTTTGTTTTGCCTGCTGGATAATTAAAAAAGGAATAAAGGAGATAGGTAGGAATAAACAACATGGACAACCTCAACACTCTTTTTTTTTCCAAAATGAATAGAATGGATTCATAAACATGCATCATATGAGTTCATATACAATGGCCAATAACAACCCATTTCTTCATGTTGAATAGTTTGATAAATGAAATACTCACCATTTTATTGATACTTATCAAAGACGAGGTTACTAATAGAGAACTTAGAAAATTAATTCAAAGCAAAGACCAAAAATAATGAATTGATACTTATCAGCACTAACACTCTCGAACAAATCGAGAATCTAAGATGTTTAATCAAATTACATGATTCAAAACGGAGTTGATGACATGTAAAAGAAGGAAACACAAAAACAAAAATAGATTAATAATCTCATGGCCTCTCACCAATAATCTTTTGGTTAAGCATTGCAATAGCCATTGATGACACGTGAGTATTATGTGCCCTATCTAAGACAACATAAATGCAAACTTTTAGCTCAATAAACATCCTCACCCTCAGCCACAGTAGTCTTTGTTATCTATTTCCTAGTACCACAAACTCTCCACTTCTTCCCCATATTCGGTAGAGATAGCAGTAATTCTCACACAATCTATCAAGAGCAGTTTTAAAATATGCTTTACTGATCTACAAAACGGGCACATCATCAAAAAGCAATTTGGCAGAGATCACCCACTTACCTTATTTTTCAAATTAATATTACTCACTTGTAGAGCTTTATTTCCAGACCATAAGTTTAAATTTTCTATTTTGTTGAATTTTGATGCAAGACGATCGTCGATGCTGGCTTAATGAAATGGATATTTTCATGAAAGATAGAATGAATCTCGGTCATCAGACCTTACAACAACTAAGGCTTCATTTTTCATACTCTCCACCTCAAAGGTTCCCTTTATGCTATCATTTATTATCTTAAATGTACCTGGCCCTAAGTAGGCCTTTGCCTGTAATTAAATCAAATATGAATCAATTGTTTAGAGCTAAATACTAAAAACAAAGTTTAAGAGCGAGCAAAAAGTAGGCCTTTGCCTACAATTAAATCAAATATGAATCAGTTGTTTAGAGCTAAGTACCAAAAATAGAGTTTAAGAAAGAGCAAACCTTAACCCATAGTTTTAGAAATTTTTAGCGATCAAATAAGTGTGGATCACCTATAAGAAGAAGGAAAATTTGTAAAAAAAAATGCCATCATATTTGACTTCCCAAATTGCTTTCATTAAGATATTGTTATGTAACAATTGTGGCTCATACAAATGGGTAAAAAGATCGACAAAGAAACACAAAAAAAAGAGTATATCTGAAGAAATCTTTCCAAAGACTAATTCTTAAAGTCTGTATTAAGAGACTATGAACATACTTCCCAAGTATCTTGGAAGCAATTAGAAAACATACAAATAAAGAACAATTTGCACAAATTCAAAAACCCTAAAAAATGAGCAAACATGTGATATTTTTACAAATTATTAATTATCTAAAAGTACAACCATAAGCAATAACATGAGAAATAAAAATCTCAAACACATATGATGATAGAATGAAGGAACTCATATAACAAATCGAAACCACATATCTACATAGCACTAACAATGTTAATTAACTCACATACCTTAATATGTAACATGTTTCACATTACAAATAAAATCAAATTTAGCTAAGCCCCCTTAACTTATAAAATTTTGCTCAACATTACATAGTTAAATTTGATAATGTCAATCAAATTCCATGAATAAAACCTTACCTTTTCATAACATGCAGCAGGGCAATATTGCAAGAAAAATCTCTAGTCACAAGTTCATCAATAACCTCATCCACATGTGTCAAGTGAAAATTTGATTTATCAAAGATAGACAATCACTACTTACTACCACCAAGCAACTTCTATCTTAAATTTTCATAATTGTTGTAGAAAGTTTGTAACTAATGATAAACATCAACATCAGTTTGGCAAGACATAAATAAAATGCTCCCAAGACTTTGACCACCTGTAATTAGTTTTCCAATAATTAAATAGAATTCTTTTGTTTTAGTAATTTACTTAAGGTGAAATTGAAATAAGCAAAAAAAAAAAAAAAAGAAATTCTTACTTGTAGTCATCGTTTTTTATGAACTCAATAACAATGTTTTTTTCAAGTTAAATTTGGAGCATTTTTACCAAGAGGCATATGAAAGGAGGTCTTTGGTTGTAGCCATAAGTGCCGCTGACATTGTCAAGCTTCATGGCCTTGTGACTAGACCTGCTCAAGGGTCGGGCTACCCACCCAAGCCCGAAAGCCCGTTCTAAATTTGGTAGGGCTTGGACAAAAATATTTGACAAAAAAGGGGCTTGGGCAAATTTTTATGCCCGTTTAAAAATCGGGCCGAGCCTCGGGCTTGCTTTTCAAAGCCCGGGCCTGGCCAGAATTATTAATTTTTTTATTTTTTATATATCTTTTTTAATATTAATTAAATTTTTATATATATTTACTAAATATAATATAATTATATGTATATAAAATATTATTGAATAATAAATATGATTATAAATATTTAATATGGAAATTGATATATAAATTTTGACAAATTAAATTAAATTTTAAAAGGTAAAAAATAATAAAAAACAAATAAATATAAAATTAAAATATAAAAAAATTATTTTCGGATCGAGCCGGGCCGGGCTCGGGCTTGTAGTATAAAAATCAAAACGGGCTTAGACAGAAAAATCAAGCTCGAATGTCGGGTCGAGCCGGCTTGGGCGTGTAAAACCTTATTATTACCTGTCATGGGCTCGACCCAAACCGGCTCGACCCATGAGCACGGCTCGGCCCGGCCCATGAGCAGGTCTACTTGTGACTAACATTTCTGCCACCACTCCGAAACACTACAAAAAATACAAAATAGAAGGGGTTTTCAAACAATCAGCCTTCTATTCATTTACTTATATAAGAACTCATGCTTTAATCAAACAATAAACCAATTCAAAAATATAAAATTAATGATGCAAAATAATAAAAATCAACTAATGTAAGAACCCCTTGTAGCCAACTGTCACTAAATCTTGAACATGGTAGCAAAAAGGAGGTGGCTTTAGCACAAGGATAGCTTATAGTTTCTCAAGTTTCAGTAGTAGCTCACGTTGCACTTCTCTGTTTTCACCATCTCTCGACTACTGTAGTTGCTCTTTTTCTTTTTTATTTTTTGGCTAAATTAAAAAGCAAATGATTAAGTTGAGTTACATATGCTTATCAGAGTTGACAAAATCAGCCATGATAAATGCATGACATCAGAGACAACATAGCCAAGAAACCTCGACAAACAGAGCCAACCATAAACCAGTATCTTCTGTTTAAGACCCACCAAGGATATCAGGAAGTCCAATCTTTGACCACCAATGACCAACACAACAATAGTTCCAATAGCTAATTACAACATGAAAAGGGCTATGAAAACAACAAGTAGAATTTATAATAAAGATAATAGTAACGTTAAAAGTGCTATGAACATAGAGAATGTAGCCCTCAACAACTGATCAAAAAATGCTCTATAACCTCCAAGCACTGGTCTTGCATCCCAGCCACCTCTCAACTTCAATCCTGAAAGCACAACCACCATTAACTCTAACTTAACGATGAGATTGCCCATATAAAGTGACTTTTTGAAGAGATGCCATCAATCTTTTTCAAGAAAGTATATACCCTAACAGAAGAGAAAATCTCAAGGGTTGTAAGTGTTAAAAACGAATCTTTATATGATTTTTTTTAAAAAAAATACAGAGAATATCATACACTTTTCCAACACCCAAATAGAAAAGTTTCAAATTCCATTTTTAATGCTGTTGATTAAGTCAATACTTGTTAAGACTAATAAAGTATATATAATTGTTAACACTAATAAAGCATTTATAAGATTAGTATCTTTAACTTACCTTTGTACCGCACATCTTTGAGAGCTCCCATGCGGGGAATCTAACATCATTACCAAGCCTAAATGTCTCAATGATAACCTTAAAAAGGAAAAAAATCAAATAAATTGTATCATGTAACATGGTTAAATGAGCAAAAATTAGGATTAATTAAAAGAGTTTACCAATTGTGTGAATCGCATTTTGTTGTAACCATCTCACTTTAGTTTTATCTCACCTAATTGCTTCTTGGCTCTGCAGCAGTTTCAAGATGTTCTTCTGTGTTCAAAAGAAAAGGATCAAATAAAGCAATCAAATTATATACGAAAAGGAAAGATTATAACATACATGATGCAAAACCATAATTTAATTTTACGGGCTGTAGTGATGCAAGCTTATTTATATAGGCTGTTGAGATTGAAGACATATTGGTAAGAGATTGAAGGCATAGCCTATATACAGCCTTTATGAATCAAATGCAAGTAAGATATCAATTTTATTTTTGTTCAAAGAAAAAAATCCAATAAAAGGCAACTTTTTTATATGATTCTAGTTTAAATTACAAAATGAACTTAAAAATAGCCTTAAATTGTAGCAATTACTCCAAACTTCCAAAATTGTAGCAATCAGTCCAAACTCTTAAGTTATTAACTATTAAATAACATAACATTGATAAAATCATTCAAAAATTTCTGTATTTCTTCTACAACACAACTAAACCAAAACTATAATCAAAATTCACCAATTCCAAACAACCTCCAAAACTAAAAAAAAAAGAGTAACCAACTACAAATTCATAAAAACAGGGAAATGATAAAATTATTCACAGATTTGGTAATTCCAATGTAATGTTTATATAACCACACACTACGTTCAAAAGCATATGTATATATACCTTCAAAAACTATAATCAAAACATGGAGAAAGCAATCCAAGATGGTACCTTTGCACAACGTTCCAGCTTAAGCAATAGTTGTTTATCTAACTCCCCCATATCTAAAACTCAAACCTAAAATGTTCATATGACTTAAAAATTATGCTTGCAATCTTACATAATTAACTCAACAGCCTATCCTAGTTAAATTTGGCAAACTCACAAAGAAATACATTTTTTCAATCATATCAAGTAAAATGCATGAAATAGAAAACTTCTTATTACCTTGTTTAAGATTGTTTTTCATACTCATATAGAGAAAAACACACACTAATTCAAATCGCATCATATTAAGCTAATCTCAATTAATCATCCAAGAAATTTGTTTAAAGAATACGCGGAAATCAACTACTAAAGAACCTTACCAGTCACATGCATAGATATGAATGCATCCATATATATCAAAATTTAGGTAAGTTGAAAATCTAAATCGCATTCTTGAGTGCAATAAAATTGAAAAAAGTAACAACGTGTATTTTTTTTTGTTAATTTAGGTTTAAGTCTAACCAATTAAGTATTACATAAGTATGAAATTAGTGAGTCAGAGTTAGCCATAATCATCAAAGTCCTTCACCAACGTACAAACTCTTCTCCCATGGAAGTCGAAACAACATCTGTGCCTCTCTGCTCTGAGATAGAGGATCTTAAGGTGCGTAGCCTAAAACGAACGAAAAATGGTGATCTCAAATCGCCAAACTCTGATATGCAGACCATGGCAAATCAATCGTGCTCTTACAAAGATTCCCTTTTGGGAGGAAAGATTGTTCCTTTGGATCATTCATCAACCCACCGAATTTCCTGGATGAAGATTCAGATCGGGAAGAAGATTTTGGTGATAATATTTCAACAATACTTCTTTCAAAGGGAGAGAAAAATTGAATCTGAAGTCCATGGAGGAATTCCATTATTATTAAAACTTTCGGCAAATCTGTGGGTTTTAATTTCCTATTTCCTAGAGTGAACGCGTTGTGGAAACCGACTGGGAGTATGGATTGCATAGATCTTGGGCGAGACTTCTTCTTGTTCAGATTTAGAAACCAAGATGATTTTCACAAAGTGCTGTATGGGGGACCTTGGTTTGTAGGACCATACTACTTGACAATGCGATTGTGGGAGCTCGATTTTGTTGTTGAAACATCTAAAGCTTTTTCAAGAACAGCGGTTTGGATTAGGATGCCTGGATTACCTATTGAATTCTTTGATAAAGAAATCCTTCAGAGAATCGGTAGTAAATAGGTACTTTGCTAAAGATTGACACGCACACAGAACTCAATGTTAGAGGTAGGTATGCCCGCATTTGTGTGCAAGTAGATTTGGAAAAGCCACTGCTGTCGAAAATCAAAATAAGCAAAATAGTGTAGCCACTGTTATATGAGGGGGTCAACCTCTGCTTTCTCTGTGGTCTGATCGGTCACTGAAAAGAAAACTGCACCAAAGGTAAAGAGTCACATACAGAGACCTAATCTGACACCTAAGACAAGAACCAACAGGTAAAAGTTAATTTGACAGAAGATTCCAAAGAAGAATATGGGCCTTGGATGCTGGTAACGCACAGAAAGGGAAAACCCATGAAGACTCAGAATTCAGGCGAAGAAGACCCGGGCAAAGATCCAAAATTTTCAAGGAAAGAGAAAGGCAAAGCTGTGATGACAGAAGCTTTTCAAAAATCAGACCAACAGGTAGAATGGCAGGCAAAATCTACAGAGATAAGTCATTCAAATATTAAAAATACTCAGGGAATTGTCTTGTCAGAGTCAAAAAAGAGAACATTTAGGGAAGATTTTGAAGTTAACAATAAAGAAAAAGGCAGCTTTCAAAATGAACTAGAAAGAGAAAAGCTAGCTTTCACATTCGGAAGTACAAGCTCAAGTGAGAAAGAGGAAAATATCAGAAATAGCAAAAGACAAACGCAAAAAAAAGATAGGAAAGGGTCGAAGAAAAATGGCAAACATACCGGACAATCTCCAACAAATGGAAAATCGATTTTTGATATACGAAGACCAGGTGATCAATCTAAAAGAGGCGATGGAAATGCTTCTCACGAACAGAATGCAAGAACAGGGGTGGGACTTGAAGAAAATTGTGGTGCCCTGGAACAACCTAATTTTATCAATAGAGGAGTGAACCCTCAAAGCTGCCTTCAAGTGATAAAAGAAGCAAACCAGATCTATGTCTCGAGGGAAGAGGAGAGTCTACCACCTCTACAACAAATTTCCCTTCACGAGATTCACCTAGACACAGTATGTCTGATGAAAATGGAAGAGGATAAGGAAATGGCATTTATTTGTTCGACACCCCTAACGAAAAACCCTATCACCTTTGTGATCCGGACGGAGAAAGTGGCAGAGCAGGGATTAAATTCTTACAGCCTTCTAGGAATGCCTCAACAACATCACTCACCGAAGTTACTATGTTCGACATCGAAGGGGGCCAGGATAATACCGGGCCTGGCAGATTGGATATTGAACTCAACAACTCTTGAATTATATCCAATGAGGTGCCTGTTTTGGAATGCTAGAGGGGCGGGCAGCCCTAACTTTAAGAGAACATTCATGGAGCTGAAAAGAATCAACAACCCTTCTATGGTAGTTGTGGTGGAAACTAGAATCTCAGGGGAAAGAGCTGAAACAGTTTGCAACTCATTAGGATTCGACAGATCATTTAGAGTCGATGCAGTAGGTTTTTCTGGAGGGATTTGGCTATTATGGCAAGAGACTGAAGTTAAGGTCAATATTCTCGTTTCTTCTCAGCAGGTGATTCACGCCACAGTTCAGGTAAGTGACTCTTCCTCTGTACCTTCTTTTTGTTATTCACATTGTTGGTTAATATCTGCCATATATGCTAGCCCTCGTTTTGAAATTAGACGAAACCTATGGAACGAACTTATTGAATTCGCTCAAAGTCATGATCTCCCTTGGATTATGATTGGCGACTTCAATGAGCTTACTTGTAATGCAGATAAATTTGGGGGTAGACCCATCAGACAAAGCCAAGTTCGTCCATTCATTGATTGCATGAATTTATGCGGCATGACGAATCTTGGCTTTGTAGGTCACTAATATACTTGGACTGGGAAGAATAATCATGGTCAAATTGTTAGAGAACGTTTAGATAGGGGATGGACTAAGAACGAATGGAAATTGATTTATCCGAACACAAATATATATCACCTCACCAAAATCTATTCGGATCATAATCCACTCGTACTTGACACTAACCCAAGGTCCCCTCGATTTGGGATGAGACCATTTAGATTTGAGGTAATGTGGTTTTCCCATCTCGAATTCAAGAATGTGGTAGATTGGTCATGGAAACAGGTTGGAAATTCGGTTATTCAAGCTATTTCTAGATTTAAGGAGAATATTTCCATATGGAATAAAACATCCTTTGGCAACATATTCCATAAGAAGGCAAGACTAAGAGCTAGATTAGATGGAATTTAAAGAGCTCTAGCTACTGGTTCTGATTCCAATTTGCTTAGACTTGAGGAAGATTTACAGAAAGAATATTTACATATCCTTAAGTTGGAAGAAGAATTCTGGGCCTTAAAATCTAGAGTTGATTGGGTTTCAGATGGAGATAGAAACACCCGTTACTACATCTTAGCACAATCAATCATAGAAGAAACAATAAAATTGTTGCTCTTAAAGATAGTATGGGGAATTGGATGTTTAATGCGATTGATATTAAGAACTCCATTATCAACCACTTCTCTAGGCTTTTCACAACGGAGGTTGTTTGTAACTCAGCTTTCAATTCAATAAAAGCTAGATTTGGAAATGTGCTTTCAAATGAGGAAAAAGAAAGTGTTATAGCTCCAATCTCTTAAGAGGAAGTTTGGAAAGCAGTCAAGTCAATGAAGTCATTGAAGACCCCAGGTCCAGATGGTTTACATCCAATCTTTTATCAGAAATGTTGGGACATAGTGGGTTTGTCGGTTGTTGATTTTGTTAAACAAGTTTTCAACACTGGAATTATTCCAGAAGAAGTCAACAAATTTTTTCTGTGTTTGATTCCGAAAACCCATAGCCCAGAGTCACTTAATCAGTTTCGACCTATTGGACTTTGTAATACAATTTAAAAAATGGTCACCAAAGTCATAGTTAATAGAATCAGACCAATTCTTTCGAGGATCATTCATCTTCTCCAAACTAGCTTTATAGCAGGTAAACATGCCCAAGATAATGCAATTATTACTAAGGAAATTGCACACTCATTTAAGAAGAAGAGAGGAAAATCTGGATGGTTTTTAGTTAAAATCGACCTCGAAAAAGCCTATGATAGACTTGAATGGAACTTTATTAGGGAGAATCTTCGACTTTTTCAATTTCCTCAAGAATGCATTGCGCTCATCATGTCCTGCATTACAACTTCGCTCATGACAGTCCTTATCAATGGGGAACAAAGTGAGATGATAATGCCATCCAGAGGCATACGTCAAGGAGATCCTTTGTTCCCCTACATCTTTATCCTTTGCATGAAATTTCTATCCTTAAAGATCTTGGAAGCTTGCGAAGACAATGCTTGGGATCCTATTTAGCTATCAAGAGATGGACCAAAATTATCTCACCTCTTCTATGCTGATGATATCATCCTTCTTGGAAAGGCTAATGAAAAGACCGCACATAGCATCATAAAGGTTATTAGAGAATTTTGCAAGGTTTCAGGTCAGAAAATTAATCTTACGAAATCATCTATAATTTGTTCACAGAATATAAATTCGAGGTTCAAAGAGTCGCTAAGTAACATCATGGGAATTCCCTTAGCGGAAGATCCAGGGAGATATCTTGGTTTTCTAATTAACAAAAAATATAGAACTTCAGACTTTAGATTCATTGTGGAAAAAGTTCAGAGGAAATTAACTGGCTGGAAATTTAACTTACTTTCTCTTGCGGGAAGAACAATACTTGCTTCTTCTACTCTTAATGCCATCCCAGCTTATTACATGTAGGGAACATATATTCCTAAAAGTATTTGTAATGAAATTGACAAAATCACTAGAAATTTCCTTTGGGGATCCTCTGAGAGTCATAGAAAAATCCACATGATTAATTAGGAAATCGTTACTCTACCTAAAAGAAAAGGAGGCTTGGGAATTAGGGATATGCAAAGCCTAAATGAAGCTTATATGGCAAATCTAGGATGGCGATTCCTTAATGAACCTGACAAATTGTGGACCAACATTTTGAGATCTAAATACTCAAGGAATGGAGTTTTTATTTCCAAGCAAGGATCTAGAGTTTGGTCTGGCATGAACAAAGGAGCAGACATCCTTAATAAAGGATTGAGATGGGTGGTAAAGTCGGGGAGACAGACCCTGTTTTGGTCGGATGATTGGACTGGTTTGGGACCTCTCTTTTCGATCATCTTCGGCCCTTGGACATTACAAGATCAGGTTTTAACTGTGAAGGAAGTTATGATAAGCACAGGTGTTTGGGATTTCAACAGACTAAGTGCACCAATTCCAGAGGAGATTAAAAGTTGTATTCATGCCATACCTCTACAGCAAGAGTCAGATGACAAGGATTGTATTTCATGGAAGTTGACACCATTAGGTCAATTTTCTCTTAAATTAGCTTATGACTGCTCAAAAAATTGGGAACCTTTGCCAAATGTAAGATGGGAAATTGTTTGGAAAAGTTTAACTTTACCAAAAATTCGCACCTTCATTTGGCAATGTTTCCACAACAATGTTGCAACCCGAGATCATCTAAATACTAGAGCACTATCAATCGAACCTCAATGCCCTAGATGCAACTCTGAAGCTGAAACTCTTTCTCATTGTCTAAGGGATTGTTCTCAGGTTAAAGAGTTTTGGAATTTAATTCACACTCCTGATGAACTTCTCCCATCTTTTTCCATGAGTTTAAGGGATTGGTTGACTTGTAATCTTAATTCAAAAAACATGTCGAGGGTGAGCAAAATTCCATGGAAAGTGGTCTTTGCTTTCGCCGTTTGGCAGATCTAGTTGAGTAGAAATAATTTGATATTCAATAGGAAAGATGAATCAAAACAGGATTGGCTTAATAAACTGCAGAGGGCTGTTAAAGAATTTTGGGCCACTTGTGGTCTTGAACCTTGCACTAAAGGTAAGAGACAAGTTAATATCGGCTGGACCCCCCTCTAACAAATTTTATCAAGTTGAACTCGGATGGATCTGCGTTGGGCAACCCAGGTAAAGCTGGAGCAAGTGGAATTTTTTGAAACACTGATGGACAATGGATGTGTGGTTACAGTCGCAATGTGGGAAAGACAACCAGCATAGTTGCAGAGTTATGGGGACTTAGAGATGGATTACAAATTGCTGTTGAAAATGGTTTTGATAATCTTGTTGTTGAATGCGATTCTCAAAGTGTGGCAAGTCTTGTTTATGGTACTATTAATCCTGCTCATCCTCATAGCTCTATTGTTTATGATTGTAAGATGCTGTTGCAGAGGCTATAGAACGCCAGAATAATGCATGTTTACCGTGAGGCTAACTTTTGTGCTAATATGCTTGCAAAACTGGGAACATCACTCAATTCTGCTGTTGTATTTTGGGAATATCCCCCTCCTTGTTTAGGTGTAAATCTACTGTATGATATAATAGGAAGTCTGCTTCTGAGACTCATAAGTTGTAACTCCTCCAGGGAGTAGTTTCTGTCTTTGTTTTATAACAGTTCTAGTTCATCAAAAAAAAGTACGAAATTACATAAATGAGATCTCGATCCTCAATGCACAAACATGAAATAAGAGCTAGCCTACCATCTCGAAACATATTTATAAAAAATTAAAATGTGTAACTTTCAAAGAACAACACAATACAAACAAAAAACAAGGAATAAAACAAACGGAATCCATCCACAACCATTCTCAATAGTACAAGTATTGCCCCAAGAATGTAGCCTTCATCAAGCTTAACACCTAGATAAGCAAAGTTCAATTAAAAACCATATAAATTTCACCTTGAATAAGCTGATCAATCTTAAACTTAACCATAAAAATGTTAAATTTGACTTTAAAAAAATACAAAAAAGAGTTAACTCATATATAGAAGAGTGAGAATTTACTATATGAAACCTTGATGCTAAACAAAAACCTAGAGAGAAATATAAACACATGACCTAGCATTTCATGAAATGCACATTTAAAAAGTCAAAATCACGAAACTTCAAAGAAACAAAGCATGGTACTTGCGCATAAAACAATAAAGGAAAAATACCCATTCACTATCATAAGCTTGTAATCTCCATCAAACGACCTATGCCTATAAAATTGAACAAAGCCCATACAATTTTTAGCTTAAGTTAGCTTATCAACCCAAATAAGAAATCATAAAAATGTTAATCTTAATTTTGACTTATCATGATTCTTTAAATTTTGGTTATAAACTGTTAACTCTGGATACCTTATATAAGCAATTCAAATTAATTGTCAAAATTATCACTGGAGCATATTGTAAAGGCTTTGCAGCAATGGCTACTTCTATAAATGCATGAGATAATAAAAATGTAACAATAAAAATAAAGGATTGGAATAAATAGTAATCATGCAAAATAATGATGTCCTATATATTTACTGTTATTATATTTTAATTACTACAAATAAATAATCAAAATGACTTAAAGTTTGGCATAATCAGGTATAATGATACACAAGCAAAAAGAGAAAGAATAGTCTACCAAATTATCATACAGAATAGAAATATAAAACAAAAGACATTGATAAATTAATATAATCAAGTATAAAGGTCCAAGGCACCCATTTGTTATAGGAAAAAAAAAGTTGCTTTGCCTAGCAGATATAGGAAACAATAAAGTAAAAGAAATTACTATAAATCAATTAACTTGATTTTGATTAACTCCCAAACCCTAAAATAATTTTAAGATATTTAAAATTTTTTTTTACTTTAGTGGATAACTAATTGCACAATCTTTGCTTTTTTGTACTTCAAAATCTAATTTTTTTGATATGTAAAAGGTCTTGAATAATTTATTTGGCCCAAATTTGATAGGTTAGCTGAGTTTGACCCTAAGGAACAAAGTAACCTTCCCTTACGCTCACAGATTGTTGGCATTTCTCAAAAAAAAAATGGGAGGGGTGTTAAAGCCAGCTCAAGAGAGTTTGAAACAAAAAAATATGCAAGTTTATCAATCCTCCATTCAAAAGATACCAGATTTTCAACAAAACTAACAAATCATCACAGTGAGCAATCAAAAACAAACTTTACAGTTTTTTAATTTCACTACCTTGGCAAATCTCTCAATAATTCCTGTCTAACTGCCGCAAAAAACTGTAACTTTAAATTTATCAGCAGTGATAACACCAACCTAGATACATTTGTGAAACTCAACAAAACCATTATCTTCACTATCCTTAATGGATCTGAAAATTTCATGGCACAAACATTTGAAACATGGTCATTAAACTATCAATCATAAAAGTAAAAACTCAACAGGAGAAAAAGCACCCCAAATTTCAAAGTATCAGAAAATATAATAGACATATATACAAAAATGACAATAAAACTTAGCATTTAGAGATTAAAATTTTCAATTCCATAAAAATTAAAAAAATAAAATAAAAAAACTTTAAAACAAAAAATAAAAAAGACCCAAGAATTTACCTGATTCAAACGCTTGATTGATCCAACCTCTACCTACCAAAAAACAATCTTACAATAGTCGGATCTAGAAAAATCATAATTAAAAATTTGTAAAAAAAATTGCAAACAAAAAAAGCCACAAGATTTTTTCATGAAGGGAGAACAAAAATAGGAAAAACAAAAAAAAAAGGCTACCAACAATATAACATAAGAAATCAAAGAACAAAATTTTCAAAAAGAAAAAGAAAAAGGCGAAGAAGAAAACCTAATAATTTACTTGATTAAAATGTTTAATCCAACATTTACATAGCCAAAAACAATCAAATCTAGAAAAATTATAATAAAAATTTGGAAAAATTGCAAAAGAAAAAGCTACCAGATCTTTCAATCGAGGGAGAATAGAAAATAGAGAAAAGAAAAGAAAAACTGAAAAAAAAGAAGAAGGCTACTGATAATCAGTGACAAATTAAAGCATTGTTTATGGCGTCGCATGGCACGCAATCTTAAATGATTTAAGGCAATCCAATTGCTTGGATTTTTTATAGTGACACTCGACAAAACCCAATGGATTCAACTCAGAGAGACATGGAAGAGCAAAGGAACGGAGGAGATTGACATGAAAAAAGAAAAAAACATGAGAAACCATACACTTACGTACGGTAAGTTGGAGACCATACACTTCAGTCATGATGAGCACAGACTGAGAAAAGAAATGTAGCAAGAAAGTGAACCCCCAAGAAATTGAAAATGGAAAAGCAAAAAACAATGGCTTCAGTTTGAACCATTTGAATAATTTAAGAAGCTTACCGGTACTCTTTATAATCTTCTCATCTATATGGAAATGGAAGTGGTTCCACCTATTCCATCTGTAACCATAATCTAACTCAGTTAATCAATTTAATTTCATTGAAAAATTAACACTTGTACAACAAACTCTTCCATAGCTTTTTAAGTTTTAAAAAAGTGGAAAGATTCAAAGACAAATGAAATGTAATTCCGTTAAAATTTTCCCACATAGCCCTTAGCTTCATAAATAAACATAGATCTTTCATATCATTAAATAACAAAGCTACCTTATACCAAATTCAAAATCATACATTCTCATAAAAAAAGGGTCAAATTCCCCCCAAATAAATTATTTCCTATCAGTTGTCATCTTTGCTTCTACTACATAAACCGAAATTAGAGTTTTAATTGTTGTTTCCTTAATGTATAGTACAACATATGAACATCCTAGTCCCTCCACTATGTTGTATGTTGGAGTAAAATTAGGAGCAAGGCTTTATCTATCTAGCCATTGACATTTGCAATTATATGTTCAAATTTGGAGTTCAGCAAAGCTGAGAGTATCTCAACTTAGTTAAGATTTGAGAATGATTTCTTTTATTAGATACATTTTGTTTTGGTGAACAAAGTTAAAGCAATTTTCCACAAGCAATCTTGATGAATCAATGTCCATGCCATTGTTATGGTTTTCACCTAACTATGCAATTATAAAATCTTTACTACATGATCAATAATGCATTTTGGATATCTTTGGGTTCTTCTACAATTTTTGTTGATCAAGAAATCTTAAGTGCAGAAAGGAGGGAAGCCAGAAAAATTAAAAGATGTGCAGAATATGAACATAATATATAATAATGATTGCTCCATTTACTATGTACATTCCCTCGAGAAAAAGCATATAAGGAGAACAACAAAAAATTTTTACCTGTAATTGTAGTTGGTAACTGATGCACGATAAAAGTTGTGAACAAAGGTTGAGATAGCAGACAGTTTGAGAAGAGAAAGAACAAACCGTAAGCCCCTTGTTCAAGAGGAAAAAGATAGAAAAGAGATAGAAAAAGAAAGATTTAGAGATTAAATTCTGATTCATGTCCTGTACTTTCCTTTACACCTTGTATTATACAATTCATTGAATAACAGTCAATAACAAACTTACTTTCCCGCTCTAGCTCTAATTAACTAACTGTAACTACTAACTGAACCCAACAACTATTCCTTTAGCTCCGCCGCATGGCACTTCCAGCCCTATAGTTCAGCCCATAGCTCAGCTCTGTAGCTCATTTCAGTAGCTCCAAGGTTTACAGCATTTTCCCATGTATCAAATCCTTACCCCTTCAGAATAGACTTGTCCTCAAGGCTTGAAAATTAGAAACCTTTATTGGAAACCAAACAAGTATGCCCAGGTTGCATCTTATCAAGCTACTGCTTTGAATTTGTTATTTACTCCCTGGTGAAAGTGTAACATCCCAAATCCACAGTATAACATAATATTTACTTATAAATCACACTTACTTACCAGTTGGGCTGTCTGTGATGCTTAACCATCCGTTAATCACTTTAGAAATATTAGTACTCTTATTCATCGTACCAATATGGAAATATGCATTGTTACATTATTTCCTTAAGATATATATATACACATTCCCTTCTACTCAAAGTAGTACTGTACAAATTCACTGAATATATAAAAGGAAATCATATACCTTCGATATCGAAAATCTGCTGACTCTAGCAGTTGATAATCTCTAGAAGGTAATTCTCTTAATCCAAGATCAACAACCTGTGGAGTGGAAAATCAGGGGAGTGACAACGTGCTCAGTAAGGAAGGTGTATGCTGCTTTATAAAAATAAAAACTATATCCCCCAAAATGTTTATTTTCCCTAACAACATACCCCGTAGGAAAACAGTCTTTAATATTCAAATCACGAGCTAAATAGTTTATAATATAGTATAGTAAACAGTAAACAGGATTCAATAAATCCTTTCAGTAAACAGAAATCAGCAAGTTGAGACTAGGCATCACCCTACAATTAAATCATGCTATCATCGTTCCCACAGGAACACAAATCGTCCACTTTGGGGTGCACCCGTAGGCCATCGCCCCTCACGGCTTTCTCAGAGTGTGCCCTTAGGCCAAAACTCCAATTCGCGTTCCCACTGGGATATAACTAGATCTATGGCCACAATATATAGGTGGTCCTCAAGTACACTTGCCAGGTGACCTCGAGACCTCTGATGACTTGGAGATTCAATCAACCTCATGAATAGTAATCATGAAACTCGGGGCCTACAGTCTCAAAAATCATAATTTATATCTCGTAGAGAACCCTTAAGGAATTATTTCACATGTTTCATCATTTTCTCAAAAGGATTATTTTCCAAAAAGGCATTATATTTTCTGTTTACAAAACATAATAAAAACAGCCTGAAATCTCACCATTTTACGCGTGAGAAAACAAGTTAACTGGCTCGCCCTTATCAGCTCGCCCATTACACCTCGCCCATCGCAATGGATTGAGCTTGCCCGTTTTCATTCGCCCACTGTAGCGAACTAACTTCGCCCACTGTGGCTTTCACACCGAGCTAAATTCGGGTCGCCCACGAAATCTTTCTCTTTAAAAAAATAAGGGATCGCCCACTATTGGCTCGCCCAGAATTATATCAAAGGGGTCGTCTATCTTTGGCTCACCCGGATTTTATTAAAACAGGGTTCGCCTTTCTCTGGCTCGCCCAAAATATCACAAAAGAGTTGCCTATCTTTGGCTCGCCCGGAAACAACATAGGGATAGGCTTTATAGCTCACCCAAATCACAGTCTATGAAACAGTTTATCAAACTAATGCATGTTTCAAATCAAATCAGTTTCTCAATATTTCCATAAAATTTAACTCCACAGAACATGCATTCACTTCACACACATCTCCCTTACCTGGTCTTACGAAGCCTAGCTTCCTGCTCGCCTTTATCAATTCTCAATTCCTGGCTGCAAAATAAATTATCAAGACCATCAATATATTCTGTCCGAATCCTTCCAACACTTTGACGAGACTTGAGGCTAATCCTCTAGCTCACCCAATATAACTCGCCATTCATATCTTGGCTTATACGTGGGAGCTCGCCCCCAATTCAACTCGCCATTCATATATTGGCTTATATGTGAGAGCTCACCCACAATTCAACTCGCCATTCATATATTGGCTTATATGTGAGAGCTCGCTCACAATTCAACTCGCCATTCATATTGGCTTATATGTGGGAGCTCGCCCAAAATTCAACTCGCCATGCCTATGCAGGTGAGTTCGCCATACACGACTTTTTATTCGGAGGTGGGCTCGCCTATGAATTAAACTAGCATGTGGCGACCTCGCCCACTACACCACGCTCCATATTATTTAGCTTGCCCATGATAGCTGAGCTCGCCTATTTTTATCATCACTTTCGCACCATTTCCAGCACTTTCCTTGTTTATTCTCGATTATTTTCCAGACCACATCTTGTTCTAGTTGCTTATATATTCTAACAAGATTTAACTAAAACAAGGCTATATCTATGTTTCTTACGGTATAAAACATAGAAATCTACCATTGAATATCAAGAGAATCATAGAAATATGGAACTCACCTTGACTGAGTTGCACTTCCAGAAACAGAGTGCTTTCTGCCTCACTTAGATTTACTTTGCTTATTCCTTAGCTCTTCAACGATGGAGAAAAAGTTTAGCTAACTAAAGAATGAAGTTTCATGGCTCACGTATGAGAGGAACGGAAGAAACGAGGGTGAGTTTGCAGCAACACAGAATGGGCGAGAAGCAGTAGTGTGGTTTTTCGAAGAAGATGAAGTTTGCTTCAGTCGATTCTCCTCATGTATTTCTTCTTATATAGCCATGCTAATCCAATCAGAACCGACCACCTGTTCCTTATCCCATTTTCTTTCATCATTTCACGTCTTTCATGCATTAAAACTTGAAGAAAACTGCAGCAAAAAGGAACGGTGGTGAAGCTTCTTACTGTAGTCTATTTGACTTACTTCTCTTTGCCATTAATTATCTTTCACATTGCATGTAAATTGTTTAAGCCATTTGGTGTCTAAACCGATTTGTACAAGGAGAAGCAAAGTGGCGTGAAGTCCACGTATAACCTCTTTTCTTGACTTCTCTTCATGCTTAAATTTCAAAGTTTCCTCCAATAAGCTTCTAGGCATCATGTTATATTTAATTTCCATTCTTATAATTTTTAGATATTCATTCTACTTCACATACACCATATAGAATTTAAATCCAATAAAAATGGGAAGTGGAAATCCACATTCAATATTTATTTTCACTATCAATCCTTTACAAATATGGTGTACAGTGTAAAAAAAATCGGGTCTCACAGAAAGAAAATATTGTTATCGTGTTGTATAAATCCTGCTACCAATCATTCTTTCTTCATCCTCTTTATCATTGCCATACAAGCATGACAATTCTCATTGGCTACCTTAACTTTCAAAGGACCAGCCGTATCAACTTCAGGGACTTCCATGGTTTTGTACAAATTAGTGACCTCTATGGTTTTGTGCTCCTTTGCAGCCCCTTCCTTCATTTCTTGTATCGAAATTAGTGGAGATTTTTCCTCCATTTCAACAACAATAGAAATTTCATCTTCTCCCACAAAACAACTTTGTTTTTGTTTGCACTGGTGCTGTTGCACATATTTGTCATTACACAAAAAGCAGAGTCCCTTGGATCTCCTTTCAACAAAGTCAGTACTACTAAATTTGGTTGAGTTATAGGGTGTTGGGTTTCTATTTAAGGTGTTGGTGTAATTCTGGTCAGTGTTTGGGAGAATGGGGTTGGTTCTCGATTGACTTGAAAGTGTAGGTAGTAGAGGAGGTTCTTCAAGGCTGGTGGTGGGTTCTTGAGGTAAACTTTTCAAGCTTGATTCTTGAAGACAAGCCATTAGGAAAGCCTCATGAAGAGTTTTTGGCATGAACATTTTGACATTCTTGTGTATAGGATCCTTAAGCCCATTCAAGAACAAATTGGTTGCATAGCTCTCACATAATTCTATCTTTCCCAGCAAAGTTAAAAAATGATCATGGTTTTCAACTACAGTACCTGTTTGTTTAAGGCTTAGCAATTCTGTGAAAGGCAATTTGTCCTTTAACTCTTGGAGAAATTCTTTGAGAAACTCATCCAAAGATTTCACCATTCTTGAAAAATCTTGAGATTCTGCCATTATAGGTGCCAAGATCGAGCTCTGATGCAAAATTAGTGCACGATAAAAGTTGTGAACAGAGGTTGAGATAGCAGACAATTTGAGAAGAGAAAGAACAAACCGTGAGCCCCTTGTTCAAGAGGAAAAAGATAGAAAAGAGATAGGAAAAAGAAAGATTTAGAGAGTAAATTCCGTAATTTCTGATTCATGTCCTGTACTTTCCTTTACACCTTGTATTTATACAATTCATTGAATAACAGTCAGTAACAGACTTACTTTCCCACTCTAGCTTTAACTAACTAACTGTAACTGCTAACTGAACCCGACAACTATTCCTTTAGCTCCGCCACATGGCACTTCCAGCCCCATGTTCAGCCCATAGCTCAGCTCTGTAGCTCATTTCTGTAGCTCCAAGGTTTACTTCAGCATTTTCCCATGTATCAGTAACAGACTTGAAACTAAGCTGGATTGTAAAGAAAAACTCATCCACTGGCATTCGGTGTAGTACTCTAGCTAACCCATGTATCTGTCACAGAAATTGGTGAAGGTCGAAACCGGATATTCTTCAACAATGAAATCTGATCGCCGATCGGAGGTGAAGGCGGTGGTACAATCATTGGCACCTCACTATCAATGTGCTCATCCTCCTAAACATTCTCCAAGTTGTAATCTCCACTTTGTAGATTCTGTAATTCCTCCAAAACCTCTTCCATTGAAGGGAGCATTTCTTTCTTTTGTTGCAAACGTCGAAAAGCCAGCTCTGCAACTGAAGTTGTCATCCTCATAACTTCTGCATCTGACTTATACCTAAGATTAGGGTCAAGATATAACTGTCATCGATTGGATCTAGGTTCCATCACTGGTAGGTAGTCAAATAAACCAAACAGGAAAATAAGAAATAGAAATAAGAAGAGAGAGTTTGCCTTGGAACAGAACTTCCAAAAAGAGACAGAAGCTATGCGGCAAAGTTGAGTGAAGACGACGATTCTAACATCCATGTAGCCTTTTTAGGTCAGCTCAGAGATCGAATCTGAGTTCTACGAACATTAGGTCCAGTGATCTACAGATTTATCAAACTTGAAAAGGCAAAATGCAAGCTTAACTTGAAGAAGAAAGAAAGAACTGGACAATTTTAGAAAGAAAAGAAGAAAGTGTGGTGATTCTGGAGAAAATTTGTACCTTTACTCCGATAAGGAAACTATAGACTGGTTTGGCTCATCTAGCTCAAATCTTCCATTAGCAGCCATCGATTTCAAACAAGGAAAATATTGATCAGAGGCTACAAACACAGCGAACAAGAGCAAGACAGGCCAAACCATTAGACCAGCAAGGACCAAGAAGGAAAAAGGTGCGAAAAAGTTAAATGGGGAAAAAGGGAAACCCACAAAAACACGACCACAACTATCCCCCCCATGCACCACGTGGCAAGAACCAAGCAAAAATTTGTAAAAGCAGCGGAAAATAGAGAAGCAAATGATAGATAAGGAGCAAAGGCTAAACCGGCGGCAAGGGATAAAACCAGCACAATGCCCAAAAACAATCAAGTAGCTTCGTTGGACGAGGAACTCATTTATCAGCTCATTTAATACACAATCAAAACAACCTTCGAAAGGAGAAACCGAGAGAGCAGAAGCAAGAAAGAGCCAGGGAAAGAGAAGACACGCGATAGCAAGATAAAGCCAAACTTCCATGAAGAAACGGGGCTAAAGCAAAAGCCTGTAGAATTGTCAACTCAATAATTATACTACTGCTGCTGCAAAAAATAAGAAACTAATAGCACAATTAATGTAGCAAAAGAAGACTAAAAATGAAAGCATAAGAACCCAGAGCCAAACTTGAGAAAAGAGCAAAAAAGACATGCGGCATCAAACAAGAAGAAGAACACGTTCATCAAGGAAGGTAGAATCGTGGCTTCACCAGATATGAGAAAATCAACCAACTTTAATCTATTCTATAATCATGGCTTTGTAGTGATTGTTATCATTTCTTAAAAGAATTAGCTCGAAGGTTTAATTCCTTCTTCCCTTGGTATTTCACTATGAGAAAAGAAAGAATGATATTTTTAGAAGAATTAAATTGGGTTATTGTTGGGGTCTTAAATGCAGTTGCCTATATTTTATATTCATTCTGGTACATTATTCAAGTAACAATGATATTTTCAGAAGAATCTTGTTTCCTCTCTAGCAAACAATTTAAGTGCACTAGAAAACTATCAAACTTAACTAGTTTGATGCATTTTACAAACTCAAATCATGGAGATATACCCACAAGAGCTGACTGCAGCTTTCTTGTATAACTTGTGTGCCACATTTATAGCTATGCCAGTTTCCTTGATGGCAAAATCAAACTTGAGTTCCTGGAGACTAACACCTAGTATAGCAGTTGTTACAGTCTTAATCTCGGTAAGAATTTACTGATCAACTACAATTAGAAAGCAGGCAAGGAAATAACTAACTCTAAGTTTCTCTGAATTTGGGCAGGGATTATCTTCATCTTTTAGCTCTTCTATGCACAAATGGGGTCTTCACTTGATGGGGCTTGTCTATGTTGCAATTTTTAAGCCGCTGTCTATTGCCATAGCTGCATTTATGAGTGCCGTATTTCTTGGGGATATTCTGTTGGATTATGCCCTTAGAACCATTCATTAGATGATTGACTTTGGCATTTTTTTATGTATCATGACATTTTATTTATTATAGTTCATTATTATATTTGTCTTATAGCTGCGTAATGTAATCTTATATGATAATGTCCTTAGAATAGTAATAACACACTATTCTTAAAAATATCCCTAGTCAAGTATTATTGTGAACAAGGATAACAATGATACGATAAGACTAGTATGTGGTTGACTGATGACCATTGTCATGGATATAGGATATCAAGTCATCACATAGGTACATGTTAGAGAACTATGTACTGGATCGACCCTCAATGAGAACGCTACATGGATTGTTATATGAGTGTCATAAGCGATTCTCATAGTGATGATGGTGTATGTGATCCTTTGACTTGAGATCATCAGAGATCCCAACATAGAGAATTGCATACTTTAATGCTGCTAGATGTCATTCGTAACAGGATGGACTATAAAGGTAGTAATTGGGTATGCCTTGATCTATGTAGAGGGATGTTGAATGATCAAGATAGGATTTATCCCTCTTATATAACAAGAGTGATGTCTTGGGCCCTTTGATAGAGTGAGACTAAGAAATGCATGGCCGTGCTCGAATAAGTCAATATGAGATATTGATTTTATTTGTTTAATTAGTCTACTCAGGAATCAAGAAACGCTGATTAGACTATACAAGTGTGACACATTCCATGACTTGTGTCTAATCAAGACATCAAAGGATAAAGGGATTAGACTACACGGTAACATCTATCACGAGTAAGGTTATGTCGAGTCATTGACATTCTCGTTACATGGGTAGCAATGATGTGTTGCTAGATACCGCTCATTGCCTATGACAATTTTGTCATTGTCATTGTTTTGAGAACCTATTGGGTCGCACACTTAGAACGGATCAATGAGGAGCTTAATTAATCCTATTCTGAATTGGATTAAGGATATAACTAATCCTATTCTGAATTGGATTAAGGATATAACCAATCCTATTCTAAGTAGGATTAGAGTTCTGTTTGACAGTAAATTTTAGGGTAAAATTTACTGCTTATAAAAGGATGTTTTGTGTTTTCTAAAATATAGCCGCACAATTAAACAGAAAACAAAATATTCTTTTAATCGAAGCTAGCAATTCGGTTATAAGGAATCAAAAACGCTCTTTAAGGCTTCTGATCGTGAGACGTTCAAGAGTCGTGAGATCCGTTCGTGTGGATACCATAGAGGCAGGAACGAAAAGTTGTTGCTTGTGACTCGACCAACGACAGAAAATCAGAGAAAACGTTAGTAAAATCTCGAAACCCTAATCAGGTAACTCTCCGAATCGATCCTGGTGGAGGCCGAATGATTTAAATTTCGCTGCGTGTTTGTTTCGGTTTCCTTCATATTCTTCATCTTGGAAGGTATACTAGGCTCACTCACCCTTCATAGTTTTCCTACTAACAATCATTATAGTAATTTCACAATTGCAAGAAATCTTACCTTTGGTTTAGTCATCCTACATAAATCATGGATAATCCTGATTGAATCTTAATTTTGCAGTGTCATTGGAGCAATTATCATATCCATGGGGTTTTATGCTGTAATGTGGGGAAAAGCAAAAGAAGAAGAGGAGAGGATTGATGATGATTCTGGTTATGTAGCTTGGGCCCCCTTTGTTGCAAAGCCATAAAGTGGAAGATATTTAGCACAAAGATAGCTACAAAAGCGGAAGATAGAGTTCACATAGTTGACTTTTCCAGCAAATTCATGGTTCAAGATTTGTTTTCCATTAAATTTGGTAAAGGAAATTTGGTTCTAGTCATACATCATAAAAGGGCCAAGAGGCCTTATTGTCAACTCATTTGAAAAGTTTGTAAGATTTTTTAATACAATCTGTCCACTTAAAATTCATATCCTACGCTATGGAACTTTACCTTCATCATCGCCATCACTTTCAGGTTTCTTCCTTCTTGTTGCTTCAAGGTTTTTATGGGGGAAATTATCATAATCCACTGTCCATTGGCTTAAATATATATTTATATATGATTTGTTTGCTTATTTATGTCTGCCTTGATCTATGAACTGGTTTAGTTTGTAAGAAACTTATCTCTCCTGATTCTTGTCCCTTAAGATACTCAAAAGAGGACATATGACAAACTGTAGCTTTATGGAGGAAAACAAAAGATTTTCACGGATATAAATATAATATAAATAAAGATTAAAAATTGATGAGTTGACAATAAGATAACCAAATTGTGCAAGTCAATATCATGTTAAAATATTGAGAATACGTTCAATAATTGTATATAATAATGTCATCAAACATCTTTTATTATACAAAGTCTTGAAATGTGGTCCTTGTACTTTAAAAATTTTTAGTAGGATACTTGCACTATCATATTATCGTAATATTTTGAGATTAACATAGTTGAACAAAGATAATCATGTTGCAACCGATTAATAAGGTAATGATTTGTGACATTTTATGCCACATTAATATGTCATGTTAAATTAATATTACACATGTGACATCTATGTAAAACACACATGATAATAAAATGAATGCACATGTTGTTGTGCATGTGTCGTTTTCTAAATAAAAATATAATTTTATTTTATTCAAAACCGACCTATCTTCTTCAAAAAAAATTACTTGATGTATCGTTAATGAAATTTTTTAGATTCCACGCATGATATTTGCAAAGTAACAGATACCCTTTAGCTTATATTCTGAGTCTGACACAGTCCCCCATCAGCTCTTGGTGATTGGGCTGCTAAGCTTGTATTCTGTTATTGAAGTACTTGCAAAAGGTGATATATTGAGCTTCAAAAAGTAATGTGTTATATTTGTCATGTGTTTTCATAAAATATATATTTGACATATTAACATGAATTTTAATATAAAATGTTTTAATTTTAGATAAAACAATAGACATGAATAGTTAGGTCTAACTTTAACAACTTTTTTTTTGTAATAATAACTTTAACAAATTAAAAAGCCTTTTCAAGCCCTTGGTTAGATAAAAAAAAATCAAAATTTTTTCCTATTTAATATTGAAAAAAATTTACCAATATATTGCACATATCTGTAATTTATACCCTCGAGATGAAGTAAAGAATCGGATCTCTGATGTGTATATTTTCTATATTTTTCCTTTTTCCAATCATGTCATCCATTGCCTCATTGGAAATTGTAACTTCATGCATGTATGTATGGTTAACCTCTCTATCAAGTTCTCATAAAGCTCCTTCCATAGTATTGTTTTGTAAATATAAACGCACCCTAACATTTTTTATGAATTATTTAATAAGAAATTATCTAATATACTTTCAATTGAATTTTTAAAATTATCTATATCAAGTAAAGAAAGAAATTTAATTTAATTTAATTTAATTTAATTTATAATAAGTGCCGCAAGGAAGGAAGGAAAGTGAAGCAAGCAAACTGGTCCAATGGTCCTTTGGCGTTGGTAATGTTACAGGCAAGTGTCTAAATTCAAAGGCAGAGTGTGGACGGCACCTGCCCTTTTTAAAAAGGAAGGAAATTGAACGGTTGACTGTGGATGTGTGAGAAGCAAGCCTTTAAACAATGTGTAGGTCAGCATCTCACCTCGCAACTTGCCTCTGCTTTTTCTTTGCGTTCCGGATTGGCCGCTGTGCTGTCTTAACGCTATGCTCTCTTAAGTCCTTCCAGGTCGACAGTTTCCATCCTTTGGAGTGCACAAGTGGAATAAAACAAATCATCTATTTGACGTAAAGAGATGTTATATTTCCAAAATCATTCGGAAAAGATTTTAAATTTAGATAAAAGTTTTAAAATATTTGAATTTAATAATTTTAAATATGATATCATATTTTAAAAGAGGAAATAAAATAAGATTTTAAATTTAGGTAAGCCTTAAATGAAATAAAAGCCCTTAAACGAAAAATGCGCGAGATAGCAGCACATGAGCTTGAAGTGGAAAATGCATGAGATAAGCCTTGAATGAAATAAAAATCCCTAAGTAAAAAATGCGTGAGATGAGCAACACATAGGCTTCAAGTAAAAAATACACGAGGTAAGCCATGAACGAAATAAAAGTCTCTAAGCGAAAAATGCGCGAGATGGGCAACACACGGGCTTGAAGAAGAAAATGCGCTAGGTAAGCCATAAATGAAATAAAAGTCCCTAAGCGAAAAATGCACGAGATGGGTAACACACGGGCTTGAAGCGAAAAATGCACGAGGAAAGCCTTGAATAAAGTAAAAGTCCTTAAGCGAAAAATACGCGAGATGGGCAATATATGGGATTAAAATGAAAAAATGCACGAGATAAGCTACGAACAAAGTAAAGGGCTTAAAGCGAAACATGCGCGAGTAAGCCACACATGAGAAATTTAAAAGGTTGAAGTGAAAAATACACTACGTAAGCCACTTACATGAAATATAAGGACTTGCCGCGAAAAGTGCACAAAATAAGTCCAATTATTACATAAGATGAGTTTAAATAAGTGCAAGGTCAATGTGTAGTTCTTGAAGGGTTCTTTATAAAAGACTAGGCTCTTTCACAAAGACCCGTGAAGCACTTACCATGTACATATATATAGATTAGAGGATGAAAATAAAGCAAGAAAGTAAAATTTTTCATTCATTCAACTCTAGAGTTGTATTACAGTAAGTGTCTTCTAGATTGACCTCTATAGCAAAAGGAGTATTGATGCTAACAGGCACCTAGGCTTGTGCATCCTAAGGCACTATAAGATCAGGAGCTTGATCCTTTAAAAAAGGTAGCTTCTAGATTCCAAATCATCTTCGTCCAAGCCTATGAGAACCTCGACCACTACGGGTCGACGAGAAGGCTTCTAAGGGCCGGTGAGATCAGATAGATCTTTACAAGTACCTATTCTCAGAAAAGTTTGCAAACCCTCAGCATCTGGATCCAGCTTTGACTAATCAAAAGCGTGCCAGGTACAAACCGCATTTGATAAAACCAATTAAGAATATATGCCTCCTTTTGTGGCACTTCTTGACGATGCTCCCTCACAGCCTTAACCTAGATTTGATCTTGTTCCTCTTGGCTAAGAGAAAGCTTTGGTGGCTCTGCGATCGTGTAATTTCTCCTTATAGCTCTTAGTTTCGGTCAATTAGGACTTTGAGTTTGAAGAGAAGAGTGGCATCCGCCACTTGAAAAGCATTCAACTCAGTTAAAGTGGAGGAAAACGTATCCCAGTAGTGCTCTGAAGAGGCAATCTTAGTCTTTTTCATCTCAAAATCATCTTTAAGACGAAGCAGCTCTAATTGCTCGAGTTCTCTTACTGTTTGCACCTCAAGCACAAAGTGCTGAGAATTAATAGCAATTATTTGTTGCGAGGCTTGCAAACAAATAAAACAAGTTAGGAAACTCACAAGACATTCACATGAATGTGAAATAAAGGATTTGAAACTTACTCTCATCACTTCTAAAACAGCCATGTCCGTTAAGAGGAGCAATCTGGGGAGCACAAGCATGTCTCTCTTTGACAGCTCCATGAATAGCTTCCTCCTATCTTTCATTAGGAGCTTGAATATATTACACTCGGCCCGAATTTGTCCGTATGACTTCTAGTTCCTCCTGTTCATTAAAACTGATCACTAGTGATTCATTAACGAAAGACTTACTCCTCCCATGGTTAAGGGATCAAGAGGAACTGAATCCCTCACAATGAGCATGAGAAGAGTACAAGCTTGAGTGTTTTCTGTAACCACTCCTTTGAAGTGAACTTATTTTTTGAGCATGAGGAATTTCAACTTGAAAGGCGGAGAAGTGGTCGATATCCTTCCTCTTGCAAAAAGCACACCCAACACTTTGCATTAATGGACCCTTGAGCTCTACGAAAGGACTTGTGGATTTGTGAGAGCGTCTAACATGCCCCAACCAATAGATAGGATGTTCTCTTGAGTGAAGAAAGTAAATAAATCAGTCTCTTTTCCATAACATAATCAATCTGTTGACTGTACAATCTCTTTAAGATAGATAAAATCCAATAGTATCTCCTCCCACGAATAATCCATTAGAGGCCTTCTAAATAAAATAGGTCATTGACTCAGAGAATCCATGGGCCTTAAAAAGGCACTTAACGAAAGAAGTAACGGCACAACTCCATTCCTATTACAAGTTATGATGAAGCCCACTAGTTGAGCCCACAAGTAAAGATGAAGAGTCTTTTGCAACAATTCCAAAAAAGGAGTAGCAAGAGAATCTGAAAAGTTTATGGATCCATGATGATTTTAATTAAAAAAAGAAAAGAAAAAAAAAAGCATATATACTCTTCTACAGGGTATACCCTGTGAAAGAGTAGGGAGCAATTGATGAGAGTCATACTAAAGATTATTAAGCCTTGTTATAAGTCAAAGTGAAGATCATTGAGCCTAAAGATAGACTAAGCCTAAGTGGAAAGAGGACTTAGGAAGACCATGGAAGATCCACTAAGTGACCATTTAAGCTGTGAGTTTTAAAGGTAATTACACGCAAAACAACTCCTATAAATAGGTCACATGTATTATTTGTTAAAAAAAACCCTAATCTCTATTTGCTTATTGAAACCTTAAAAAAATTTTATCTGACTTAAGGATCAGAGTGCGCGTGCAGTGGTGGTTTACTTTCTTGCAGAGTTCTTGGAGACAGGCTAGCGCAAAGATCGAGATTATCACGTCAGTAAAATTAATTGCTGTGAACAGGTAACAACAAATTTGAATATTAATACACGTGTAAAATTAACTTACACAAGGACAAATTAATTTAGACTAAGACGTTTAACCAAAAAAAAAACGTATAATCGGAAATGACGAGGATAATTTTAAATTTTATGAAAGATTTACTTGCTTGTTGAGAGAGAAAAATAGATTATTAACGAATTTTGAAACAGATTTTTGCAATGAGTATAATTAAATGATGCTTATAATTATTAGTTAAAGAAAAAAGTTGTATAAAATAATTACAATTGATGTATTGTTTTCATTAAATTAAAAAAAAATTATATAATCTAAACCAATATATTGGATACTGATTAACATTTCTAATAAAATAAAAATAAAAATCAACATACTAAAAGAAAGAAAGAAAGAAATCAACAACCTTTGGCTTTATCCTCTAATTAGGTTTTTATTTGGATTAGATGACCGTTTTTTATTCATCAATAATGCACAATGGAACTGTTAGTAGTTGAGTCCGAAGATTCCAACTGGGTAGGAAACATTTTCCCAAATGTAAAGGCAAGAGCACAGGACATGGGGAATAGGATTACCCAAACACCAATAGTCAACATATATGATGTTACTATCAAAGATTCTGCTGCAGATGAAGCAAATATTATTTACGGTATCCCTTTTACAGCTACTTGAGAGAAGGGAGAGATGTTTTGTATATTTTATCCAGTGAAATATTAGATATTACTACTCTATAAACCAGAGGAAGAGAGGAGATGGGGAGAAGGTATTGCTACAAAGATGTGCTGCCATTCACAGCCATGGTTGCAGTTGAAACTGGAAACGTGGGAGTCAACATCTTGTTCAAAGATGCAACTTCCAAGGGGATGAGCTACTATGTCTTCATCGCCTATTCTTATGCTATTGCCGCCCTTCTTCTCCTCCCTTCGCCCTTCATCTTTCACAGGTTTTTTATTATCATCTAGTTTCTGTGTTCATGGTCTCTCCAATTCCAGCTAAAATCTGTAGTAATTAGGTCTTTGTTGACTTTTGATGTATGCAGCAGAGCAGTGCTTCCTCCATTGAAGTTTCATCTCGTCTCCAGAATATGCCTTCTTGGCCTTATTGGGTATTGATTGATTTAAGCAGGGCACAATTGTTTTATTATTCATGTGTGATATACTGATTTGTTCATGTTTAATCTTTCGGAGACAGGTTTTCAGCTCAAATATGTTCATATAAAGGTGTAGAATATGGCTCCCCAGTTCTTGCCTCAGCCGTCAGCAACCTCTCACCGGCTTTTACCTTCATACTTGCTGTCCTTTTCAGGTTTTCTTCCTTCTTTGATCTCTTAAGTGTTGATTTTTCCATGTTTGTACAGTTTTATCTAGCCTAATAATACTCCTTTACCCTGTGAATTTCAACTTTATGCAATTTGCAACATAAATCATATTTTCAATTTTCTTTTTTAACTGATCAGTTTGACTAAAATCATATTTTTTGTTTAAGAAAGCTTACGAGTGCTCACTGCTGTAGAAGTAGTGACCATTTACATTGATATGGTGCATGCTTAAACATCCTAAATCTTGTTCTTTTTCCTTTCTTTTATACCAAAACAATCACCAAAGGATGGAAAAAGTAGCATTGAGAAGCTCAACCTCACAAGCTAAAATCATGGGGACTATTGTTTCAATATCAGGTGCATTAGTAGTAGTTCTCTACAAGGGCCCCAAAGTTTTTTCCTCCCCACCTTGGACATCATCATCCGTTTTACTTCAATGGCCTCTGCAGTCATCACCAGAATCAAACTGGGTTATTGGCGGGGTGTTAGTTGCAGTAGCCTATCTTCTTTATTCATTCTGGTACATTATTCAGGTAACAAGGATATTTTCAGAAGAACCTTGTTTCCTCTTTAGTCTTCAGTAGTATACAATTTAAGTGAACTAGAAAACTATCAAACTTGACTGATTTGATGCATTTTACAGACCCAAGTCATGGAGATGTACCCACAAGAGCTAACTGTAGCTTTCTTTTATAACTTGTGTGCCACGATTATAGCTGTACCAGTTTCCTTAATAGCAGAATCAAACTTGAGCTCTTGGAGACTCACACCTCGTATAGCAGTTGTTACAGTCCTATACTGGGTAAGAATTTACTGATCAGTTATAATTAGAAAGCGGGCAATGCAATATCTAAATATAAGTTTCCCTATATCTGCGCAGGGAGTGTTTTCATCCATCAGCTGTCCTGTGCACATATGGGCTCTTCGCTTGAAGGGGCCTGTCTATGTTGTAATATTCAAGCCGCTGTCAATTGCCATAGCTGCTTTTCTGAGTGCCATATTCCTTGGTGATGCACTTTATCTTGGAAGGTATTAAGCTCTCTCATCATACTTTTCCTACTAACAATCATTTTGATCATTTCACAGTTGCAGCAAATCTAAACTTTGGTTAGTCATTCCTTTTGAAATCATGGATAAGCTGGTTGAATCTTAATTTGGCAGTGTCATTGGAGCAATTATCTTATCCATCGGGTTTTATGCTGTGATATGGGGAAAGGCAAAAGAAGAAGAAGAGAGGATTGATGATGAGTCTGGATTTGGTAGCTTGGGGCACTTATCCAATGATAAAGCCCCTTTGTTGCAAGAAGAAGAGAGGATTGATGATGACTCTGGTTTTGGTAGCTTGGGGCACTTATCCAATGATAAAGCCCCTTTGTTGCACCATAAAGCAGAAGATATATAATAAGAAAGAATGAATTAAGAGAGAAGATATTGATTGTTATTTTGTATTGTATATATTTGAAGTTATAGTTTGAGTACGTTGATAAGTTAGTGTATTGATATATTCAACAAAGATAAATGTAAATACCTAATTTTCTTCGGACTTTTTTTTTATTATTCGAAATAAATTGAAATTTTATTTTCAATTTCAAAGTATTCTCTTTGGATCCGTTTAGACATTTTAATTGACTTTATTTAAACTCTTTGTTTTAAATCAATTTTTATTTAGGCCTCTATGTATCTTTAATCAACTCTTAAGTGAACAAATTTGATTGAAATTTACTTATTTTCCTCGGCTCATTCGGACATTTTGGGCAAGAACATGAGGTTTCTTTTTTGGTTCATTGAACATGAGGTTTTTATTGTATGGTTTCAATTCAAATTAATTTACTATTGGGCCTCATGGATTTAAAAGTTTAAATTCCATAAAGGTTCTAATTTCTTGTGAGAATCCATTATAAGGTCCAAAACTCTAAACCGAATTAATGGTAAAATCCAGAATTTTTAAAGGGGGCCAAAACCCAATTAACAGTCTCCAAGTTAAATTTCTTTGAAGAAGTCCAAACATATGCATTTGATTTCAATATCCACACTAGAGGGATCCAAAGCCCAATTGAGGAAGTTTAAGCTTAGATTCTGGCCATGAATGACACAAGCCTTTACCTTCAATGTAAAAAACTATACATAGGGGTTAAACAAATCTAATATGAATAAATTTCATTATGCTAGTATTTGTTTATTTATTTTTCAATGTTATTTGTGTTAGGTTCATGTTCTTTAAAAAATTTTTGCATTATGTTCATGTTCGGTTTGTTTAGATATTTGAATGTTCGTTAAATGTTCACAAACAATGTTGTTTACCTTAAACAAATTCATTCGTGAATATTTAATGAATATGTTTATAAATTTGTATTCATGAACATTAAACGAGTATGTCCATGGTTATATAAATGAATATTTCACAAATTCATATTTATAAACAATTATGACTTAGTAGCGATTGTTATCATTTCTTAATAGAAGTAGCTCGAAAAATTAATTCCCTCTTCCCTTTGTACTTCACTATGAAAAAGGAAAGAATGATATTTTCAGAAGAATCAAATTGGGTTATTGTTGGGATCTTAAATGCAGTTGCCTATATTCTATATTCATTCTGGTACATTATTCAGGTAACAATGATATTTTCAGAAGAATCTTGCTTCCTCTCCAGTATACAATTTAAGTGCACTAGAAAACTATCAAACTTAACTAGTTTGATGCATTTTACAGACTTAAGTCATGGAGATATACCCACAAGAGCTGACTGCAGCTTTCTTGTATAACTTGTGTGCCACATTTATAGCTATGCCAGTTTCCTTAAAAGGAGAATCGAACTTGAGTTCTTGGAGACCAACACCTAGTATAGCAGTTGTTACAGTCTTAATCTCGATAAGAATTTACTGATCAACTACCATTAGAAAGCAGGCAATGCAATATTTAACTCTAAGTTTCTCTGAATCTGGGAGGGAGTATCTTCATCTTTTAGCTCCTGTGCACATATGGGGTCTTCACTTGATGGGGCCTGTCTACGTTGCAATATTCAAGCCGCTGTCAATTGCCATAGCTGCATTTATGAGTGCCGTACTTCTTGGTGATATTCTTCATCTTGGAAGGTATACTAGGCTCACTCACTCTTCATAGTTTTCCTACTAACAATCATTATAATCATTTCACACTTGCTGCAAATCTTGACTTTGGTTAGTCATTCTTCTTAAAATCATGGATAAGCCTGATTAAATCTTAATTTTGCAGTGTCATTGGAGCAATTATCATATCCATGGTGTTTTATGCTGTAATATGGGGACAAGCAAAAGAAGAAGAAGAGGGGATTGATGATGATTCTGGCTTAGGTAGCTTGGGGCCCCCCTTGTTGCAAAGCCATAAAGTGGAAGATATTTAGCACAAAGATTAGCTACAAAAATGCATGATAGAGTTCACATATCTGACTTGTCCAGCAAATTCATGGTTCAAGATTTGTTTTCCATTAAATTTGGTAAAAGAATTTTGGTTCTACTCATACTTCATACAAGGGCCAAGGGGCCTTATTGTCAGCTCATTGGAAAAGTTTGTAAGATTTTTGTATACAATCTGTCCACTTAAAATTCAAATCCTACACTATGGAACTTTACCTTCATCATTGCCTTCACTTTCAGGTTTCTTCCTTCTTGTTGCTTCAAGGTTTTCATGGGGGAAAGTAGATCTGGCAATTCGTGTCAAAAATTCGTTTTCGTGTCATGTAAAACCGTGTTCGTATCGTGTTCGTGTCGTATATTCGTGTCAAAAATTTGTATCGATACAGAAAACTCAAAATGTTTTTTTTAGCTTTTACCACATTCATATATTAATTTTACTTAATTTTAATCCCGTGTCACCTCGTGTCATTTATTCGTGTCGTGTATTCGTGTCGTGTCTAAGATTGCCAGATCTAGGGAAAAGTATCATAATCCATAGTCCATTGGCTTAAGTTTATATTTATATATGATTTGTTTGCTTATTTACGTCTGCCTTAGATCTACGAACTGGTTTAGTGTGTAAGAAACTTATCTCTCCTTCTGATTCTTGTTCCTTAAGATACTCAAAAGAGGACATATGACAAACTGTAGCTTTATGGAGGAAAACAAAAGATTTTCATGGATATAAATATATAATATAAATAAACATTAAAAATTGATGAGTTGAAAATAAGATAACCAAATTGTGCAAGTCAATGTTATGTTAAAATAGTGAGAGTACGTTCAATAATTGTATATAATAATGTCATCAAACATCTTTTATTATACAAAGTCTTGAAATGTGGTACTTGTACTTTAAAAATTTTTAGTAAGATAGTTGCACTATCATAGTATCCTAATGTTTGAGATTAACATAGTTGAACAAAGTTGATCATGTTGCAACCAATTAATAAAGTGATGATATGTAACATTTTATGCTCCATGAACAAGTCATGTCAAATTAATATTATACATGTGACATCTATGTAAAACACAAATGATAATAAAATAAATGCACATGTTGTTGTGCATGTGTCATTTTCTAAATAAAAATATGATTTTATTTTATTCAAAACCAACCTATCTTCTTCAGAAAAAAATTATTTGATATATCGTTAATGAAATTTTTTAGACTCTACCCATGAAATTAGCAAGGTAACGATACCTCTTTAGCTTATATTCTGACACAATCTGCCCAATGCATCCTAACATTTTTTTATAAATTATTTTATAAGAAATTATCTAATATGCTTTCAATTAAATTTTTAAAATTATCTATATCAAGTAAAGAAAGAAATTTAATTTAATTTATAATAAGTGCCGCAAGGAAGGAAGGAAAGTGGAGCAAGCAAACTGGTCCAATGGTCCTTTAGCGTTGGTAATGTGGCAAGGGTCTAAATTAAAAGGAAAATGAACGATTGACTGTGGATGTGTGAGAAGGAAGTTTCCCATCAATATATTACTCTCTTAAATCCTTCCTGGTCAACAGTTTCCATTGTTTGGAGTGCACAAGTGAAAAAAAAAATCATCTATTTGACGTAAAGAAATAGTATATTTCGAAAATCATTCGGAAAAGATTTTAAATTTAGATAAAAGTTTTAAAATATTTAAATTTAATAACTTTAAATGCGAAATCATATTTTATAAGAATGTATGAAAGAAGAGAGTTCATATAAACAATTTAATATGATTTTAGATATTGATTTATATAATCTATCATTATCTATTAAAATAAAGATTTTGATAATGATGATGATGATAATTTATGAATTAATTATTAATTGTTACATTATATTTAATGGAGAAAGTAAGACAATTGTAGACTATACTCATATGATCTTGTTTGATTTGGAATTAATTCATTATTTTATATAAATTAATACATTAAAATAAAAAAATTCATAAAATATCGTAAAAAAAATGACTCATTACATAATCTTGGGCACTTGTTTTGCGTAGGGATGCAAATCAACATAAACTATTAAGAAATTGTAGGTGGTATTGCAAAGTCACTCTAATTTTTGCCATAAAATATTTGTTATCATAGAGGTTTTAACAGGGGATGGAATAAAGTATAAACACAAGATCATAATCTTCATTTAACATAATGACACTAAATATTTATAATAATTAATAAGGTCATGTCAAATGATGAAAACCAAATGACCTCCTAAATTATTTGATGAAGGAAAAGACACTTTTCACACCCCAAATCCACTTTATTATTCTTGTCACAAATCGATAATACTTTTGACATATTCATAATACATTATAATCATTCAAATTTACAAATATCAATTCAATTTTATATTTTGAAAATACTCATAAAAATAATTTTATATGCTAAAATAAAAAACAAATCTTTAAAATCTTTCAAAGACAATTTAAAAACACCTTTATCATTTTTTTATTACACCTTCCAATAATGCCAAAAAAATAAACTTATCTCCTCCACTCTATCCTTTGCTTGACAAAATAGAAAACATTAGGGACCAATAATTATAGCACATAGGAAATCACGTATTATAAAACCATAAAGTAACCATCAGCAATTCCCATTTCCCAGTCACCCCACAGCAGTAACAGTACCATACAATTCGACAAAAGCTTTTTATGCTTGTAGTGTCTATCTGGGGTGTTAATTTCTGTTTGCTCCGAGAGAAACTGAGAGGAAGAAAAGATGGTGTCGAGATGGAGATACTGTTACAAGGATGTTCTGCCATTCACAGCTCTGGTGGCAATGGAGTGTGCAAACGTGGGTCTGAACACCCTTTTCAAAGCAGCTACTTTGAAGGGCATGAGCTACCATGTTTTCGTGGTCTATGCTTATGCCATAGCTGCTCTTGTTCTCCTTCCTGCTCCTTTCTTCTCTTACAGGTCCTTCCTTTCTCACCTTGTCTACATAGTAGACATGCAAACCAAAAAGTTTTCATATCTGATTTTGTTCTCTTTCTTTTCTTGCAGATCAAGAGTGCTTCCTCCACTCAGCTTCCGTATACTAAGAAAAATTGGACTTCTCGGGCTTATAGGGTAACTTTGTTGCATCCTGCAGTTCTGATGATTTCAAGAACAAGAAACCATGATTTTAGCAGATTTTTCCTTTCTAATTTTGCTCCGTTTCACAGGAAACTTTGTTTTTGCTTTTCTATTGATTATCAGTGTTTTTTTTTTTGGAACTGGATCAGATGTTCATCTCAGATCGTGGGGTACACAGGCATCGATTATAGTTCTCCTACTCTTGCTTCTGCTATCAGCAATCTCACACCAGCTTTTACCTTCATCCTAGCTATCATTTTCAGGTAATTTTTGTTCCATCAGCAATTACCAGAGAATCCTTTTAGTGGACAACTGAAAGTAGTTGAACCCTTGTTTGCTTTATGATAATGTTGGACTGGCAGTTAAATTCCATTTGGTTAAAGTTGATTCTGTCCATTGGGTTATGTCTTTGGGTTGTGAGATGTTTTTCCTTTTGCTTTTAGATGGTACTTTACTTGACTTCTGCAGTTTAGTGTTATACCAATGAAAATTCTGTACTTTGGGGGAGTTTAGACTAAGATTGAAGCAATCGCATATGAGACTCTGTGCCCACCACGATCTCATTGCATGGAGATTTGCTTAATTTGGTTAATTTTAGGCTTAATTCTCATCATTTCACAGCCAAAAATAAGAACAACAAGGCAAACAAAAGCTTTAAAATCTAGTTGAGTGGTTAACAATGTGTTAGGTTTTAGTGGGGCAAGTCCTTTTCTTCTGAGGACCAAAATGGTTCTTTTGTTATTCTCTGATCTTAGAATGCCGTTCTTTCTTTAATTTTGATATATTCATTTTCTTTTTTTTTTTCTTACAACTTGAAAGAATGGAGAAGCTAGTTTGGAAAACAAGCAGTCAGGCTAAAGTTATGGGTACCATAATATCAATTACAGGTGCATTTGTGGTGACTCTTTATAAGGGGCCAGCAATAGTCATAGCCTCAACGCCTTCCATGTCACTTCAGCAACCTCTAAACTCATCAAAAACGAATTTGGTTTCTGGTGGACTTCACGCAGCAAACCCTAATTGGGTCCTTGGTGGTTTTTTCCTGACCGCCGAGTATATTCTGGTTCCACTCTGGTACATTGTTCAGGTAAGTTTGTGTTTACACATTACAAACATATTCTGATGATGCTCAAATGGTACCATTTGAGGAAATTCGGAGAAATTAATGTTCGATAATGTTTTGCAGACACAAATCATGAAGGAGTATCCGGCAGAACTAACTGTAGTCTTCTTTTACAACTTATGTGTGAGCTTCTTAGCTGCAATTGTTGGTTTAGCTACAGAAAGAAATGCAAGTGCTTGGAGACTGAGGCCAGACATAGCATTAGCCTCGGTTGTTTGCTCTGTAAGAAGCTAGTGAAACCTGTAGACGTAAACTACGGTTGAACAGTCTTTAATCATTGAATTTCCTATCTAAATGTTTTGCTTATGTTCTCTGTTTAGGGACTCTTTGGTTCCTGCTTGAACAACACCATCCATACGTGGGCTCTGCACTTGAAGGGACCTGTTTTCGTAGCAATGTTTAAGCCATTGTCGATTGCTATTGCCGTTGCCATGGGAGTCATGTTCCTGGGTGATACTCTCTATCTTGGGAGGTACAAACAATGCAGAGTTCTTTTGTTTGCAGTGTTATGGTTAGTTTTATCTGTCTGTTTTCCAGCTAATCGACTGGTTTCTTTTATGCTTTTGCAGTCTCATTGGAGCAACCATAATATCAATCGGATTTTATACAGTGATGTGGGGTAAAGCAAAAGAAGAGATGGCTGAGGACTGTGGCAGTGTGGACGGCAGAGATTCACCATCTTCCCACAAGGTTCCTCTGCTTCAAAGCTACAAAAATGAACAGGTGTAGAAACAAATGGATGAACATGAATGCAAAATCATATTCATATATTGAAAATATCTGAAATCAGACAACTGGAGATTGATAACTTTCTCAGCGCAGAAGGGTAAGAAAGCTGCTGTGGGACCTCCGCCTCCCCCATTTCAGCCCATGTCAAATCCACTACCAGCAAAAGGGTGTATGCAGATATTGAGGCTCAAGTAAAATTGTGAATAGAAAACAGATGGTACAACCCGAAATGATTTATAAGAGAGCATCAAGACCAGCTCTTCTGCTCTAACTAATTTAGCTAGTATCTTAGTGTAAATTTATTAGTGTTAATATTTATAACTAAAAATGGAGCCCAGATGAAAGAGGGTTGGTCCTGTGTTGAAGAACTCATCCAACTCGATGAAATGATGATGACATCGTATAACTAACATACTTTTTAAGAAAATTTTCCTTTCTTCAGAAAGGGTACAAAATGCTTTACTTAGCAGGTCTAGCAAATATGACCATCTCTCTACTTCTGATGTAAACTAAAACCAACTGCAGCCCAGCCATAACTATGCCCCCGCAAATGAACAGGCAAACGCTAACAGTATGTGGTATCCCTCAACTATCACTAGCAAAATTGTTGTACCGTGAAGAGACATGCAAAAGTAGGATGACAGAGATTATCTTCTGGTGTTTCCCATCAACCTTCTCTCAAGTCTTGAGATCATCAGACATTGCAGACGATATACAATGTGTGGTTAGGATATCTGAAGTTGCAGCCTTCGCAGCCTTTGTCTGTAGCACTACAATCTGTGTGGCTAAGTTAAGAATCAGTGAAACCAAAAATACAAGTATTGTGTGTGCGCACGCTCAGGTGTATCACGTGTGTGTGTGTGTGTGTGTGAGTGCCCACACAAGAGAGAGAACCTGTTGATATTCCAGGTCAAATCTTAAGTATTCATCATTGCAGTTATCGACCATATTGGCTAAGCTCTTTAGATTCTTCACAGGTTTGCCATTGAAAGCAAGAACCTAGGTAAAGGAAATTAAAAGAATTTTCAACACGTGTTTTTTATACTTTAAATGGTCAGCAATGTCATGAAACACTCCCTAACCTGAGTATTGACGATTTCCTCATATCCGATGTTGATATCAGCTACAAGCACCTGAGAATAAAGAAAAACTTCTAAGCAATAAGGTCTACAATGCACTAATAAGAAAGAAAACAAAATCATTGCATTACGCTGGACTGTAAATATATCATGTAAATATTTCATAAACAATATCTTGCAAAGAAAAGCATGAGAAACCATGGAGACCTGTGAAACAACAACAAGCTGTTCATCTAGAGACTCTGCCATTGCATGTAGATGCTTATCCAATAGTTTGACTGGCGCATAAAACTCACAATCCTTCCCATACTGTAAATGAGAGAAACAGGGATGTTAGAAGTTGAAAACTTGACCACTTGAACAGCAATTTATAAAAGCATAACCAGTCTGCAGGCCAATATCAAGATAAGCTCAGCATACTTGCAACACTTGATGGTAATGAACAAATGAAGTAGGTTTAACAATAATAATAGTAATATATGCAAGTGTGTGTTACAAGACTAGAACAGAGTTTAGCATGTATTTCCAAATTCAGAGAAATGCTTGGGGCAATTGTACATTATAACACCTCTTCAATATTTCTTTTGGCAGCAGAAGGAATGGTGTATGGTTACACAATCACACGAATGCAGACTTCAAACTACCTTAATGGAGCCCCAACAATCTAAAACAATCTAATTATATTTTCCCAATAATGCAACAAAGACAAGAACCAAAAATATTGAACAAATAGTTCGTTATGCATTTAAACAATTACCAATAATTTCGTTATTAAGTTCGAGAAAGAAAATGCAAACATACAGAGAGAGAGAGAGAGAGAGATCACTACACACCTCAGAACGAAAGTATGGAACAGTAACAGCTGTAAAAACAAATCCGCCAATAATGTAATAAGGAGGAGGTTTCCCATTGGTGTGTGCTGGGATAAGCCTCTTGTGAGTCCCAAGTTTTATGTCACATGCAAGCATCTCTGAACCACGGAGAACTTTAACCAGTGCAGTATCCCCAGTATACTTCTGAGAAACGAGATAACTGAAACCTATGCGCTCCCCATGCCTGAATGGAACTGTTTTACCCCATTTCAAGGAAAAAAGAGAAAGAGAAAGAATGGGTCAAGACAATATCTCCATAGCACATTTTCATGTTAGTAGACACAGCCAAAATCATCATTCTCAGAAGCACATCCTATAGAAAGATCTGTATCTAATTTTTCCCAAACATAAAAACAATATTTAAAAAATTTTGAGTCATTAGTTCCAGAAAGAGTCAAATATTCTGAATTCAAGAATGGTCTGGCGATGATGCAGAAATTACTAGGCAATAAAAGTAATATGCATAAATGCATATGCACGTCAATGCAATACATACATTCATAGGTGAAAATTTTAATGAAGAATACAATGATTTGAGATCTTACTGAAAAAAAAGTGGGTGGGGTTTGAAGATGTAGCTTACCTGTTCCATCATTAGCAACATTTACCCCATCAAAACTAAGTATAATATCAGATGGTTTCAGAAGATAAGATTCTGGAGCGGTGGGCTCAATTCTCCTAATGCGAACCCCCTTCTGATCCGGTTTCATCCCCATTGCCAAACGCAAATCAGGATTTTCCATCTTTTGCCACTCAACACCAAGTATTGGGAAGCCTAAAACAGAAATGGTGAAGGGTACACGAGTAAGAACTCAATCACAATACCAGAATACAAATGAAGTCAAAGTGTCAAATCACTTTCTAATTCCAAAATCAACCAGGCAGAAAGAATGCCAAGAATGATAACTGGACTGAACTTTAAAAAAAACGAGTACTGCTTGGAATAATACCTGTATATGCCCCATTCTTTTCATAATCCTGAATGAAGTGCATTATAACCAGTGTAGGTATGACAAAGCCAATATTTTCCACATCTTCATGTTTCAAAGATTGAAATGCAATACCAACACATTTGCCCTTATCATTGAAGGCAGGCCCGCCAGAATTTCCAGAGTTTATAGCTGCATCTATCTGCAAAAGAATATCAACTGCAAGAGGTCAATAAGCATGTCAGACAAACATGTTGAAAAGCCAGAATCAGGGACTAATTCCAAAACCTGTAGTCCCAAAAGCTCAGTTGACCCATGAACATAGGGGAGCATCTCGATACGTGATACAACACCACTAGTAACAGAGATTGTGTCACCTCCAATTGGGTAGCCCACAACAGTTACAGCATCTTGGAGTGCAGGCAAATCTCCAAACTCAACAGGTGAAACACCTTCCCAAAACTCATCATCACTAACTGTTAACATTGCTGCAGCAATCCAAAACGAGAATTTATTACTCAATCAACTCAAACATTTCCCTTCTGTAATCAACAGCCATTTTCTTACAATAAATGACATTAATCAAGTTTCTCTTAGAAACACAAGTAGCTCTTAAAATCAAATCATTTAACTTCCTAAAAAGTATAAAAAGCATACTTGGGAAATACTTCAAAAAAATCGAAAAAATAAAAAACTTTTCCTTACCAATATCACATTCAGTCCCAATAGCCAAAACAGTAGCCAAGTACTTAGTATCAGACCCCCTTTTCTTCAACTTCACTTGAGTATAATGTTCCACTGAATGAGCATTTGTTAACACTCTTTTTCCTCCAATTATGAATCCACTACTACTCGAAGAATACTGTCTTTTCCTTTGCCATGGCAGCGAATAATTCGGCTCCGTGTGAACGCAAAACACTTTCACCACAGCATCCATAGCTGGCACCACCCTCGGCGCCATGCTCTCCCACTTCGCCACAGGCTGCGGTGGTGGCTCCAATAATACTCCCCCATTTTGATAAGCTCTTCGCTTCGAGGACGCCACCGCATGCGGCTCCGTGTCCTCCATGTGCCCCGCCCCAGACTTCCTCGGTCGCCTTCGGCCATCTCGAGCCTGTGGTGGGTTATTGGCGTCATTATTGACGATGGCGGTGGAGACGGTGTCGTTTGCAGCGATAAGGACGTCATTCTGGGCAGTAACGGCGGCGGTAGCATTGGTGGATTGGAATTCAATGGTTTCGGTGGTTAATGCCGGGGTTTTGGGTTCCCGGCCTCGTTTTCTTGTTTTCCCCATTGAAGGGATTCTTAGCTTTCGGCCACTTTGCTGGAAGCAGAGAAAAAAAGAATGGGGAAATGAAGACTCCAAAAGGCGGGAGAGGAGAGAAGATGAATTCAGACTATGTGCCCAACTCAGGTGTTTGCTCAATTGGGCCAATATTGGGCTTTAGATGGACTAATAGTTGGCCTTTTGGCCAATTTTCAAGCTCCACATTTTGGAAATGTTTAGGAATTAGATCAGACAGTTGCTTCAATATTTTTTTTTTGAGTAGTACATTCTCATTCAAAGTTACAATCATAATCAGCATATTACATTTTATGAACCAATAATTTGATAAATTGATAAATACAAATGATAATATCCAACTAAATAAATAACAAATAAACTTACTTGAACTCACACTCGATGAGACTCGAACCTGAGATTTCAAAGTCTCAGGACTTCTTCCTTGCCACTAAGTCAAGGCCTCATTGGCGACAGTTGCTTCAAGTTAGACCGGGCAATCTTCTCACGATGATATGATAAAAAAATTTATATGATCGTAAAATGATTTAAAATTTGATAAGAATCATATATAAATTTCACAAAAATAAAACAATTTTTTTGTCTTTGATATATTTGACATGAAAATTTCATGTTTAACGTTACATAAATGTGATTAAACTTGACATAAATATAAATTATATATACGAATTATTAAATCTGAAGGCTTGGTCAATCATCTTTCATTGAAAGCTCTAAATCATACACATAAAGTTGAAAGTTTTCTCTTAGAACTGTTGGGGGCAGAGTTCATCTAGATCCAGCCCATAGTTTAAAGAGTCTCATTAAACATTTAGGAGGCGTTTGACTAACAAAATTTAAAAAGAAAAAAAAGGGGAATGAATAGATATTCTACGATAATAGAAAAGTAAACGAATAAAATAAAATATATATTATAATGTTTGGTTGATAAAACCTATAGACGATATAATCACCTTTTTCTTTAATTACCTTTTTTAATAAGCATAGGTTTTATTTATTAAGAAAAATCCACACGAGGTAAGAATCCCCATGAAGACCACCATACATCTTTGATTTAATACGAGACGAGATAATCACCTTTCTGCAGATGGCTTTTCTAATCAAGCATAATTTCAATGTGCTTGCTTGCTTGCTCTTAATGGTAAATTCTATCTTCTGAAAATGAACAAATGTAAAATAAATATTGTTTCAATATGGGCAAGAGAGAACTTTGATACTTGTCTCTCTAGATTCAAATATGTACCAATAATTAAAATCAAATCTTTCAATATTTACCGAAATTAAAATAGACAAGATTTTCACATCACGAGGAACTTAATGGCATTGTTAAACGCCGCTAAAAGATAACACAATCGTCGTTAAATATATTTTATTTTCGCCACGTTTTTCAATGAAACACGTGGAGAAAAGTATGGCGAAAAATCAATGTATAGCCACAAAGAATGTTTTTGTTAGCAAAATCCTTCACGAAACAGGCCAGAAATTGCAGTTGATTTTCAGATTTCTAGGCAGTCTTGGAATATATGTTTGAATAGTTGCATGAGAGGACCCGATAATGGTTAAAGATGACAGTGAAACGAGACAGACAATATAATATTTCTACTGATCACATTCATTTCGTGGAAATCGTTAACCATGAATAGTCTGCATGGAAAACTTCAATGCATGCTGCATGCATATTTTTCATATTTAACGTGTAATGAAAATTAGCTATAGATGTAACCACACCTATCAAGAGATAAGGGCGTGAGTTTTTAAAAAATTTCACGCAAACTTAAATCAATCAATTTTGCAGTTAATGCTACGATCCTTTTCTAAAAAATATATTCAATTATTGGCTGAATTGGTAAGAAGGATGGTTAAATGGAAAATCGGCAGTCTTATTAATGATAATGCAGACAATAAACTAGTGAGAAATTCAAAAATTTTATAATAAAACAAAAAATCAAATCAAACCAATAAATTTTTGTACAATTCATGTAATAAAATATGAACATTTAAAAAAAAGAAATGCATTTTAAATTATTAATTACAGTTGTAAATAAATTTATAATATGTAGTTTATGAATAAATAATTTTAATATATTTAATTGTTATAGTTAATAAATATACGATTATATTTATATTAGAATATATTAAATAGAAAGTATAATTTTTAAATCAAAATTCATATAGTAAATTAGAATTTTATTTATGAGATTTGAGTATTGATAATCGAGTATTGTACCGTAAGATATGATAAATAATATTAAAATTAATTATAACTAACACATGTCAATGTAAAATAAATAAAAATAAAAATATTACATATTTTAATAGAATTTAGTGAGTATGTAATATAAATAAAAAATATGGTTGTTTTTTAAACTTTTAACAAGCTCCTTAATGATATATACTTTTAACATAATATATTCTTCTTGTATTTTTCATGTTAATTTATTAGTTAGAAGTCTAAAATTTTCATATTTCCTAAGTTTAAAATATGTAGAGAATATTTTTTTGTGTAAATTTTTTTTTAGTTTTTATTTTATTTTTCATTTATTTTTAAATACCATTTAAACAAAAATGTTAATTGTGCATACAGAACATTGAATCTTGAGTGGATTGCTTCTCTGCCCAAAACAGAGGAAAAAGATAGTTGTAACCTATATTTTGGTACTAGTATTGGATGCTTTTAGGTCTTCTAAATCTTAAAAGCTAATTCAAGATATGAGACTTTTTCTCGCACTTATAAATACATAAATTTTTTCATAATTGATGTGAGAATTCAATACATTAAAAATCTTTAACTTTTTCCATGGTCTTTTTTTCTTATCCTTGATCCAATTTGCAGCCACCATGGAGGCTGATTCAATTATATAACTATATGATATACAGTTTAATTGACTCTCGATTTAGTTTATTTTATATGTAAATGCAGAATTCCAATGGCTAATTAGCTTGTTCAAAATGGACAAAAAACTTGTATGGTACGAAACCAATAAGCTTGTGGTTCAGAAATAACAAAAATAAGCACTAAAACCAAAAAGTAAAGGCATGGGCAGGGGGAATGTTTGAACTGTTCATGAATGTAGGAAACTAATTAAACCAGCAAAAGGTAAGAAAAATCTTCTCTCTTAGGATAATCATAATTCCTTTTTTTATGTATTATTTTTTTCTTTGAGTTAAAACATGTGCTTCTGTACATCTTTGACCGAAGGAAAATCTGTTCATTCGATGCAAATTCGCTACGGAATTTCACGTGTGTAAACAGCTCCTAAACTCGTACGGAACTGTTTAATTCGTCTATAAATATAGGCATTTGCAAGGAATATCCCTACAACTGCAAACAACAACTTTGGTTTTGTCTTAAAAAGCAAAGCAATGGCATTTTCTATACTGTCTCTTTTCACCAGCATGCTACATCGTTTCATCCATGAAGATTTTCATGAAGCTGTCTCTAGAATGACTATAATCGATGCTTTACTCTTCCTCGTAAAATATGCCACACTCGATCTTGATTTTCCTAGTACATTAAGTTCGAGACTGTTGTTTGATTAACTTTTTTTTTTTGTGAGCAGATTGTGCACTCGGTCGATAAGTTGGGCATATGGCACCGATTACCGGTTCTCTTAGGTCTTTTTTATCTGGCTATTCGCCGGCATCTTCACCAGGAGTACAATTTGTTCAATGTGGGTAAATCTCCATCGGGTGTTCGGTTTAATCCAGGGGATTATCCTTACAGAACAGCTGATGGAAGATACAATGACCCATTCAATGAAGGAGCAGGCGGCCAATGGAGCTTCTTTGGCAGGAACATTTTGCCTGTTCCTCAGCAAGATAAGGTATAATCAAGTAAATAATAACCGAAGCGATTCATCTTGTTCAGCCAAAAGACAGCATGGGATCACAGTAGATTAATCTTGCGGGTTTCAATCTTTTTGGTTCAAAATTTTTCTAGTTTAAATCTTTTTTAATTTGGCTAATTCAAGTTTCGGAGTTCAAACAACTTTGGGCTCGATTTTTTAGAGTTCAAACCATTTTAAGTTAAAATCATTAATTTCTTTTATCAAATCAAATTCATTCAGGTTTAAATTTTTTTGGACAAGTTTTCAAATTTAAATCACCAAAAAATTAAATTTATTTTGTAAATTTTAGATAAATTTGTAACTATTAGATCAAATTTCAAGCATGTTAATATTAAGAAAGCCCTACCAATGCCATGTGGGAATTTTTTTATTTTTTATTTTTTGTTACATATAAGGAAGTTAAAAAAAAAAACCTTTAAATTTTAAACTTTAAAATTTCAGTGAACAAGAGTAACAATGTCAAGTTAATTCTAGGCTAAAATATAAAAAGAAAAGGAAAATTTGAACTAGTTTATTTTTTTTTTAAATTATTATCTTATCTACTGATAGTGAAATTTAAAAACTCCACAAACAGGATTACAAGATTGCCACATGTCACATTTTTATTTTTTAATTAATATTTTTTAATTTTTAAATACATGTGACAATATTGTAATCCTGTCTGTGAAATTTTTAAATTCCATTGGATGAGATAATAATTCTTTTTTAAGTAAACCTTTATACTTTTATTACACCAAAATAAACTCTTAGCTTTTGATTTGTATTTAAATATATCATTATTTCAAATAAAAGATTGATTTATGTTATGGTTTTATTTAAGTTAAAATTAAAAGTTAAAAGTTTATCTAGATGTAATAAACATATTAAAGCTTATTTAAGTAAAACAATAAAGTTTAAAAATTATCAAAAAGCACGTAGATCAGTTGGTAGGAGGTTGTTCTAGCTTAACCAGAGATCTTGAGTTCGAGTCCTAGATATGCAGCTGTGTTAAAACTCTTGAGGGAGAGTTTTGCCGCATTTTGGGTCCTGTCCAGCTCGAATATGAATTAGTTTATACCAAAACGGTGTAGTGATACCGGATGGTTTCGACAAAAAAAAATAAAGTTTAAAAATTTGTTGTTATTTTAAACTTAATTCTAGATAATAATCATGGTTTGACTTAGCAATGGTTTGGTCTCTTTAAGATGGATAAGGTCAAGGTTCAATTTTTTTCTTCCTCTTGTCTCTCTTTATGAACAAAAAAAAAACCCTTAATTCCAATTGTTTGTTAAATAATAATAACATAGATGGAGAACTTACAAAAACTCACACTAGAATTTTAATATTCTTTATATTTAGAATGTTTTAATCTCACTATAATCATTATAATAAAAACGTTTTGTAGTTAACGAAGCCAGATCCAATGGTAGTCGCCGCAAAACTTTTGGCACGAAGAGAATACAAAGACACTGACAAGCAATTCAATATGATAGCAGCTTCTTGGATCCAGTTTATGATCCATGATTGGATCGATCACCTGGAGGATACCAACCAGGTTAAGTATAATTATCGATCAATTATATACATCTTAAACAAATTAATTTATAATTATTAACTTAATTGTTGCGCAAATTACTTATGGCAGATTGAGTTGATTGCACCTAAAGCAGTTGCTAGTAAATGCCCTCTCAGTTCTTTCAAATTCTATGAGACGAAGGAGTTTCCAACTGGTTTCTACGAGATCAAAACGGGCACGAAGAACATCCGTACTCCTTGGTGGTAAGATTCTTTGATAGCAGGGTGTTTGAGAGCCTTATCATCAATTCCCACTGCAAATTTAATAATTGCGAACCTATATACGATATGAGATGCTACTTCGATTCTTTAAAACATCCATGTTCAACACATATCAGTTCAATATGGATCGAAACCCTCCAAATTTACCCAAAAAAAGTCTAAAAATAAATTGAAAGCACTCGTGTTTGTATGCATACACATTTAACACTCCCAGTCTGAGTAGCATATGCTTGAATATATATATATATGAATAGGAATTTACTTACATATGTGTAAAACAAATTTGTTTTACGCAATTTTATATCTTCATATAAGATTAATATTTTTGCAAACCAATCGTTGGATTTAACAACATACTCATATTTATTATGTATGTAAATTTTTGAATCAATCTGTTATTTCTATCATTTTAATCGGAAATAGTATGTTTTCAATATATATCAACGGTTGAAATTTTATTTTATGAAATAAATAGTTAAACGTATTCGATTAATTTGAAATTTGACATGCATGATCTATATGAATAGAACATAAAATTCAACGATTGGATTAAAAAATTATAAATCATATAAAAAGATATGACAGTGTGTAAAACCAAATTTGTTTTACACATGTGTAACTGAATCCCTCCTCTATATATATAGGATTTGTATATGATGCATTGATAGTGTACAGTTTTTATATACTGTCAATATACCAAAAGTTAATATCTCATAGAAAAGAAAACAAAAAAAAAGTCAAGCTCTTAAAAATAAATGCAAATAAAATTTTTTCGATTTGCTCATAAAGATCTATTAATAAAGTGTCAAACTTCTGGTGTATTAATAGTATATAAAAACTATATTCTATTAGTACATTATATATAAATCCATATATATATATATATATATATATTGTATATATGGATTCATAATTTCATATATGAACATGGGTGATTCAATTTGTAGGGATGGAAGTGTTATATACGGTAGCAACGGTGAAAGGTTACAAAAAGTAAGGACTTTCATAGATGGAAAGTTGAAGATTTCAGAAGATGGCTTACTTCTGCATGATGAGGATGGGATCCCCATATCGGGAGATGTTCGGAACAGTTGGGCTGGTGTCTCCACGTTGCAGGCTCTTTTCATTAAAGAGCACAATGCAGTCTGTGATGCCCTCAAGGCACGTATTTCAATTCAGCCTTTGCAAATTGCTTCGTTCATTGCTTATTAAATATCGAGCATTAACTAAACATTATTCTTTGAAATATAATTTAGAAGGAATATCGAGACTTAACTGACGAAGAATTATACCGCTACGCGAGGCTGGTAACATCTGCTGTGATTGCAAAGATCCATACTATTGATTGGACTGTGGAGCTTCTGAAAACTGATATGTTGCTCGCAGGGATGCGTGCTAACTGGTAATCTAATTTTTATTTCTTTACGATTAGCTCTGATCGATTGTAAAATACGTTCCAACGAACGTTATTCTCAAATATTTTGTTACAGGTATGGCCTACTGGGAAAGAAATTCAAGGACACGTTTGGGCATGTTGGGGGAGCCGCATTGGGAGGTTTGGTTGGTCTGAGAAAGCCTGATAATCATGGCGTTCCTTACTCTTTAACGGAGGAGTTTGTCAGCGTCTATCGTATGCACTCGCTTCTACCAGATTCACTTCAGCTCAGGAACATCAATGTCGCACCAGGACCCAACAAATCTCCACCTTTGCTTGAAAAGTATGCCTTACATGACATTATTCTTCCAAGCTAGCTGCTAAATGATGCCTCCCGTTGCTTTTCTTGTCGAGATTTTTTATTCTAACTTGGTGTATTTTGCTTGTAAATGCAGCGTTCCAATGACAGATTTGATAGGCCATAGAGGAGAAAAGGCTTTAACACAAATTGGATTCGCCAGGCAAATTGTTTCAATGGGGCATCAAGCTTGCGGTGCATTAGAGCTTTGGAACTATCCTTCATGGCTTCGAGACCTTATACCACAAGATGTCGATGGCAAAGACAGGCCTGACCATGTGGACTTGGCCGCTCTTGAAAGTGAGTCCTCACTGACATATCCGGTTCATTTATTCATTAACGAAGGTGAAATTTATCACAGAAATTAATCACGGGAAGTTGATTTGTTTTCATATTACTGCTGCAGTTTACAGAGACAGGGAGAGAAAAGTTGCAAGGTATAACCAATTCCGCAGGGCTATGCTTTTAATACCAATCTCTAAGTGGGAAGATTTGACAGATGACGAGGAAGCCATTGAAACTCTCAATGAAGTTTATGGCGATGATGTTGAAGAGCTTGACTTGTTGGTAGGCCTCATGGCAGAGAAGAAGATCAAGGGATTTGCCATCAGTGAGACAGCTTTAATGATTTTCCTACTCATGGCAAGCAGGTAAATTAACTAAAAGGAATAAAGAAAAGAACAAGTGATTTGAGAATATGTTAGTGATAATGAAATGGGGTTTTGAAATAATCTAGATTTGGATGATGTTGTAGGAGGCTTGAAGCAGATAGGTTCTTCACAAGCGATTTCAACGAGGAGACTTACACAAAGAAGGGGTTTGAATGGGTTAACACAACTGAGAGCTTGAAAGATGTGTTAGACCGTCATTACCCAGAAATTACAAAGAAATGGATGAACTCAACAAGTGCATTCTCTGTTTGGGACTCACCTCCAAATGCTCACAATCCTATCCCTCTCTATCTTCGTCTTCCCTCTTGAAAAGCCTTACTAGTAAGGTATCATATGGTGATGATCAAGTACCAAAAGTTTTAGCCTCAACCACACAGCGCGAGAAGAATGAAATTTTACCGTACTGATCAACATTTAAAGATATATTTTATCTCAAAAGTAATATTATTCTAAAAAAATAAAGTAAAAAAGTCAGGAAATTGGTATTGGAATTGTTCGTTGTTATTGTAAGATTGATTTCTCCGTGTTGTAATTTACAGTAACATTGTTTGTGTTTATTCCTTTTGGATTGATACCATGCATCAATAAAAGTTCATTGGTTCTTGATCTAATATGCTAAACAATGGAATTAACATTTTACAATGAGAAATTACTTTATGTATTGTCATTGAGGTTTTTTTTTTAAAAATTTTATAAACAAAGAAGAATGATATATATTTTAAAATATTGAAAATAAAAATTAATTAAAAAATATTACAATCTCTTAATCCTATTTACAAAATTAAAAGAAATCATTATCAATTTATCAAAATTCAAAAACGAACCTTTTATAATTTGATTTCATTCTTTATACCTTTTATTTTATATTTTATCTAATTTACTGGCCTGTGATGTAGCCTAAGATATTTTTGTGTAGTTCAAATCTAGTACTTTTATTTGTTTTTTCCAATGAAGCCCTGAACAAAACTTAATACCATTATTAAAATATATAACATTCCCAAATTGCCTATTAATACTTTTAGGAATTATAAATAATGTTATTTAAATCTAAATACTACTATTCTAGCATCAATAATAATTAAAATAACTAAGATGATAAACTTGGATTTAGTTAAGTTTATTTTACAATTTTTTCGAAATATCATTTTTAATATTTAAAATTCGAATTTGAACACTTTTAATTTTTCTTATCCTCAAATTGTATTGTGATCTCCTTTATATAAAAAAAATAATTAAAACAAGTAAATTTTATTTTTTTCTGATAAATTATTTCATATACTATTAGTTAAGTTTTTTAAACTTTACAAACAGATTAATAAAGTGACACATAATATTTAATGTATATTTTTAAAAAATTAATTAAAAATGAAATGTGTGATAATTTTTAAAACTCATTTGCACACTTAAAAAATTTCACTGTAATTATGTTAAAAACTTTTTTTTTGGTTTTGTTTACTAAATTGAATGAAGATAAAAGTCCAAAAACAAAATCCACCCGAAGACAAACTAACATTTTACTCAAAATGGACTCTTATCATTAAGAGTGAAATCAGGATGGTATCCGCTATTTTTTGAGGTACTCAATCCCGAACTTGATTAGTAATAAATAAATTCGAACCTTATAATTACCTTGATTATTTTATAAATGTACTACTTGAACCTTATTATAATAAATTTCATATTACCTGTTTATTATCCTAACTTGTTTAATTACCTGATTATACAACTAAATTTTTTTGACAAAATCGTTTATTAACCCAAACCCGAATTCCAACCCAAGAAAATCATTTCTAATATCTATTTTTCTATTAATTAAAAACATAAAATTAAAGAACATATAAGTTCCATCATAATTCAACAAACTTTAGTAACCCAACAAACAACTTAAAACCCATAAAAATATGTTTATGACATTACAAACAAAAATAATTTAATAAAAATACAAACATATTTGAAATCATCATTAAAGATGCAACTTATATCTATAATTTTAGATGATCCTAAGCATAAATTCAATAAAATATTATTAATCTTAAGGTGAAATATAATAATAGACTACTTTTGAAAAAAAAATGTAAGCCACAAGTATCTTCATTTGTTTTAACAATATGAGACTAATCCTGCTCGGGGCTTCGTTACAGTTAACACTCCTCACCCCTTCTTAAAGATGTGTTTAGTGAGGATCGAACCAAAGAGTTTTTTGAACACGCTTAATTAACTTGCTATATTTCTTTTTATAACAAGAACACTACATGAACCCTACTTAAATCCGTCACAAGTAGCGAAATCATTATTCTAAACCGATTAAAATCCGATTATGAAATACCAAATCGGATTAATCAAAATGAATAATCCCAAATTCCCGTTTAAACCAAACCCATTTACATCTTTACTTATCACTAGTTTCCAAGGGGTAGATCTTCTAGAATCTAGGTGAAAAGAGAGTCATGATGTGGACACGGCAAAAATGAAAATCAAGGGCATTTTGAGGCTATTTTCAAAGGGGTAGATCTTATAGTCAAGGGAATTCCATTTCTCTGTACTATAATGCCACTATAAATCAAAGTTTTTTTTTTTTTGAAGCACTATAAATCAAAGTATTAGTGTCACTAAGCGGGGAGATTTTTGTACTTGTAGCGAAATCCCGGGGATTTTTGTACTCCGTAATTGGGTTTTTCTAACTCAGGGAGCTGGCTCTAGGCCTTTGGTCTGAACGTATTTGTGCGATTATTACTGCTAATAATAGTGTAATTAAATAAAATAAAATAATAAACAAATATTATAGATTTCTTTTTCTGAACAATATGAAACTTTAAGAGAAAAGATAAAATATTGAAATCATAAAATTATCTTTACATCAGTGGTTTAAAATTTTTTTAATAGTCAATTTTCTTTTTTAACCTAACCAAAATTAATTTCACCATTCATTCAAGATAATTAACATGAAATAAATATTCTTGCTATATTCTTTTTGAAATTTTATCCGGATCCAACCATGAGGCGAGGCTAGAAGGGGTTTGGATTTTGGATTTTATAGGAGTAAAGGGGTGGGTTAAATTTGAACCACGGTTAGTCCTAATAACGCTAGGCTACCAATGGGATTTCATCACTTGGGCCCGTTCTGTCGGCCTTATGGTAGCTAAGGTGCATTTCTGATCATACCTAGGTCCAATGGTTAGTCGTTACTCGAATCGCTTAGATGTCAAGGGTTCGAGTAGCGGCGGACGCGAAAGAAATCTGTGAGGACCTAAGTGCCACGTCAGCTGAACTGACGGGGGTCACCTCTAGAATCCAAAGCGGACAATACGGTTGAGTGCGACCGGCCCCACATGATACTGGTCGTCACATTTATTTCATTGTTAATAAACCCTCAACCTTTCATAATTATGCAATTAAGTCCAAATATGTTAAATGATACTAACTTCCTTTAATATTGCATACGTGGCATGCCACGTGGTTGTCAACTAAGCTATCCACTTCAGCTTTCATATTAGATGTCCAAACGACAGTTAATATCATTTGGACTTAATTGCATAATTTTAGTTAATTTTTCTTTCTTTGTAAAAAAAAAAAACACCCAATGACGCCTTTCCCCCTTGTATATAAGTTTTTTTTTTTCACAATGTCACATTCCTGTTTGAGAGTTAAGATCTCTAATTTCCTTTAATTAATTAACTAATTAATTATATCTCCAAAAGGAATGTATACTTCCATTTTCATTCCTAGGCTAGGTAGCAGGTAATGGCAACCTTCAAACTTGCAATTCTTCATTAATTCTGACAGTAATTATACGAGAGGTGAATACTTTTTAGATGCCAATTACTTGCAATATAAATATATAATATGTAATTTATCACAAAAGTAGAAAGAATTAAACACGTCTCTCAATACTCCTTAAATTCCATTTATTTCCTAGTGCCGACATTAATTGGCACATGTAAATGGTGATCCTCGTTGAACTTGCTCAAATTAATGCCACACCAGAGATGAGGCAAATGGTTTAGAATACGCAATACATATCTATATAATATGCGTGTGTGAATTTGCTTCTTGTATGTGGATATAAATGAAGGTATGAAAAAGACTGAAAATTATAGCATGAATATTGTCGATTTATAAGTTTATGGTTTTAATTAATTCATAGATTTTTTTTAAGAGATAAATTTTAGAAAAAATATTAGATAAATTACATTATTTATCTTTGGCTTAATAGCCAAATACACCCTCAACCTTTAGCATAAAATAGAATTAAGTCCTCAACGTTTTATCGCGTGGAAATCAATCCATAAACTTTTATTTCATTGTAAATAAACCCTCAACCTTTCATAATTATGCAATTAAGTCCAAATATGTTAAATGATAATAACTTCCGTTAATATTGCATACGTGACATGCCACGTGGTTGCGAACTAAGCTATCCACGTTAGCTTTCACGTTAGATGTCCAAACGACAGTTAATATCATTTAACAGATTTGAACTTAATTGCATAATTTTGAAAGGTTGAGGGTTTATTTACAATGAAATAAAAGTTTATAGACTGATTTTCACGCGATAAAACGTTGAGGGCTTAATTTCAGTTTATATTAAAGGTTGAGGATATATTTGGCTATTAAGTCTTTATCTTTCTTTCTTTAAGACAAATGATTTATTTAGATACAAGAGTAAATATATATTTTTTTTGTAAAATTACATGCAACGTTGAATTTTTTTGTTTAATTACACGTATCTTTATTCGTTTTACGGTCTGAAATTAATTATGTTCTGACTGAAAGTGGTAAACAGTAAAGCCATGCTAACAGTGATAACTCCAAAATTCAAATCATATTCAAATATTTGATAACGAAATTCACTTCCATGCATCGATGAAATTACAATCAAATTAAAAAACTTTTAATATATATATATATATAAAAGATAAATTAACAAACAAGTCAAATAGAAAAACAATATATAATTAGATAAAATACACACTTGATGAAACTTAAATTTGGAGAACTAAAGATTACAAATCCTTTTCCTTGCTAACGAAGAAAAGTATTATTGGCAATGAAATAATATTTTTGAATAAATAAAAAATTTTAAATTAATCTATGTGATAAATGATAATGTATTTGAAGTCATATTTCACATTTTAATCAAATATTTGTAAGTGCATCATACAAGCCTATACATGCTTCTACACAATATGAAACATGTTAAACAATTAAATGCGGAAGCGATAGGATCTAACCTCCAGCCATTGCACTCTGTAACTCTGCTGTTAAAGCAATTGCCGAATCTGACAGTCTACTCTGTGTCGATCACAGACCTTCCAAATCTTCCAAGTACTCAAAACCTCACTAGATGGTGTTTGTATGTTTTTTAGGTTAACGTACTTGGGGACCGGAAGGAGCCCTCCTTAAATAGTAATGAGAGCGTGCTAATTATGGCAATAAAATCACGTTTTAACCATCATAAAATCGTGTTTTAATAGCCAAATATTGAGTTGAGATTCACCGTGAAATTATGGACCATATCCGGAATTGGTCAACCAAATATTTATTTCCATAAATGAGGAGATATACTAACATTCTCCCACTTGGTCCATATATTTCACTTATAGAAGAAACAAATCACATGAATCATGGCGACAGTTCCTCAAGTGGCGAGTATTATCTTCCATGTATTACTATGTAAAATGTTTCTAAATCAACCCATTTTTACTTAATGAATAAACCTTATGTTTATTCTCGGTCCAAACAACAAGGATATTTCTCAAATAAAACTTTAGTGTATACAAATCAAAATGAGAAACATCATATTATTAATAAGAGTTTCAATTACAATCAAAATGTGGGACCAAGTCCCATTCTCTCTACATGATCCTTAAATTTAAACGGTGGCATGCCCTTAGTCAAAGGATCAGCTAACATCAATTCAGTGCTAACGTGTTCAATGACCACTCTTTTATCTCTAACACGTTCTCTAATGGCTAAGTACTTAATGTCGATATGCTTACTTCGACTTCCACTCTTATTGTTCTTAGCCATGAATACCGCAGCTGAATTGTCACAATATATCCTCAATGGCTTAGATATGGAGTCAACAACTCTAAGCCCACCAATGAAACTCTTAAGCCATACACCATGTGAGGTAGCCTCAAAACAGGAAACGAACTCGGCCTCCATAGTGGAAGTGGCAGTCAGTGTCTGCTTAGCACTCTTCCATGAAACAGCTCCACCGGCAAGCATGAAGATGTAACCGGATGTTGATTTCCGGGTATCAACACAGCCAGCAAAGTCTGAGTCTGAGTAGCCAATCACCTCCAACTCATCAGTCCGTCTATACATAAGCATGTAATCCTTAGTGCCTTGAAAATATCTAAGCACCTTCTTCGCAGCTCTCCAGTGGTCCATCCCCGGGTCACTTTGGTATCTACCCAACACTCCCACAGCAAAAGCAATATCAGGCCTGGTACAGACCTGTGCATACATAATGCTTCCAACAGCTGAGGCATATGGAATGTTCTTCATCTGTTCCCGCTCAAGATCATTTTTCGGGCACTGGCTCAAATTGAACCTGTCACCCTTCACAATGGGAGCTGGGCTTGGTGAACAATCTTTCATTCTGAATCTTTCCAAGACTTTATTGATATAGGCTTCTTGTGACAGACCTAATATACCTCTATGTCTGTCTCTATGGATCTTAATGCCAATGACATAAGATGCATCGCCCATATCCTTCATATCAAAGTTCTCAGAAAGAAATTGTTTCACCTCACGTAGCATCCCCTTATCATTGGTTGCAAGCAGAATATCATCCACATATAGCACAAGGAAACAAATCTTGCTCCCACTGACCTTCTGGTATATGCATTGATCCATGATGTTCTCAACGAAACCAAATGAAGAGATGACTTCATGGAATTTTAGATACCATTGGCGGGAAGCTTGTTTCAACCCATATATGGATTTCTTGAGCTTACAGACCAAATGCTCACCATTACTAGAGGAAAAAACCTTCAGGTTGTTTCATGTAAACCTCTTCCTCTAGATCACCATTGAGAAATGCCGTTTTCACATCCATTTGTTGCAACTCTAAGTCAAAATGTGCAACAAGCGCCATTATGATGCGAAGAGAATCTTTCTTAGATACAGGAGAGAAGGTCTCCTTGTAATCGATTCCCTCCTTTTGAGTGAATCCTTTGGCTACGAGTCTTGCCTTATAACGTTCAATGTTGCCTAATGAGTCAGTTTTGGTCTTAAAGACCCATTTACAGCCTATAGCCCTGGCCCCATTAGGCAACTCGACAAGATCCCATACTCCATTAGATGCCATCGAATCCATCTCATCCTTCATAGCATCGAACCAAAGTTTTGATTCTTTGCTGTTCATGGCTTGTGAAAACGTCTCTGGATCATTAACGGGCCCAATATTGAAATCATACTCTTGTAGATACACAATATAATCGCTAGGAATAGCTGTTTTCCTTTCCCTAGTAGACCTTCTTAATGTTGGTTCAACATTCTCCGAAGGATCATGTTGTTCAACTGGTTGCTCACTCAATTCTGGTGTATCCAGAGGAGCCTCGTCTACTGGTAAGTTATCAACTACTTGTGGATCTTCAACGATTGGTTGTTCAATGTCCAGTTGTACTGAAGGGACATTGTTCATGATAACCAATCCTTGACTCGAGGTAGAGGGTTGATCTCTCACAGAAACTAGGTCTTGAGATTGATCGCTCCCACTAACTAAGTCATTTTCAAGAAACTTGGCGTTCCTTGATTCCACAAATCTAGTGCTATGAGATGGACAATAGAATCTGTAGCCTTTGGACCGTTCGGCATATCCAATGAAATACCCACTTATGGTCCTAGGATCCAGTTTCTTTTCCTGTGGGTTGTAAACTCTTATCTCAGAAGGGCATCCCCAAACGCGCATATGACGCAAACTCGGTTTCCAACCTTTGAATAATTCAAAAGGCGTCTTTGGAACAGCCTTGGTTGGAACCCGGTTCAATATATACGCTGCCGTTTTAAGAGCTTCAATCCACAAGGACTTAGGCAACTTCGAGTTGCTAAGCATACTACGCACCATTTCCATCAAAGTTCGGTTCCTTCTTTCTGCAACACCATTCTGATCCGGTGAACCAGGCATGGTATATTGGGCAACAATCCCATTTTCTTGAAGGAACTTCGCAAATGGTCCAGGTGCTTGTCCATCTTCAGTGTATCTACCGTAATACTCCCCACCTCTATCAGTTCTTACTATCTTTATGGGTTTTCCACATTGTTTCTCTACTTCAGCCTTAAAGATTTTAAAGGCATCTAATGCTTCGCTCTTGTTATGAAGCATGTAGAGATACATAAACCTCGAGTAATCATCAATAAAGGTGATGAAGTATTTCTGACCATATGCATCAATGTCTGGACAACATATGTCAGAAGAATGTATGATCTCTAATATGGTTGAACTCCTATTGGCACCTTTCTTAGACTTGTTGGTTTGCTTACCCTTAATGCAATCCACACAAGTGTCGAAATCAGTAAAATCGAGAGTACTAAGTATTCCGTCATTTACCAATCTCTTAATTCTATTTATGGAGATATGACCTAATCTCCGGTGCCATAACGTAGAGGAGTCCTCATTCATAACACATCTTTTAGTACCAGTTTGAACATGCAAGGCGTTATGAGCAGTGTCATTTTGCAAATCAATAGAGAAAAGACCATCACATAAGGTACCATTCCCAACAATATCACACTTAAAATATATCAATACTGATTTATTTGAAAATTGAAAGGAATATCCATAAGGTACCAGCCTAGAAACAGAGATTAAATTTCTCGAAAAACTAGGAATATAAAAGGTCTTTTCCAATTGCAAAACAAAACCACTCCTAAGAACTAAAGTGCATGTTCCAACGCCTTCAACACGCGAGCGCATCTTGTTTCCTGAATAGATGCTCTCCTCATTTCCCACTGGCTTCCTTAGGTTTGTCATACCCTGTAAGGAAGTCGAAATGTGAATTGTAGATCCAGAATCAATCCACCATGTGTTATGATTAACCTCAACCATATTTGATTCAAAACAAACATATGAGAGTGGATTACCTTTCTTAACGAGCCACTGCTGAAGCTTGGCACAGTCCTTCTTCATGTGTCCCTTCTTTTTACAGAAGAAACACTTGGACTCTTTCTTAATATCAGCTTGGGCAGGGATTTTACCTTTTCCCTTGTTCTTGGCTCGATCCTTGGTCTTTCCTTGGCTTGCAAAAAATGCACTCTCACCCGATTCCATAAGCAGTCTTCCCTCCTCTTGAACACACATGGTCATCAATTCATTGATGGTCCACTTATCCTTATGTGTGTTATAGGATATCTTGAATGGTCCGTACTGCTTTGGTAGAGTGTTCAATATGTAGTGCACAAGAAAAGACTCAGACATCTCCACCTCTAGCTTCTTGAGTTGGGCCGCTATCTCTCATGGTCATTATGTGCTCACGCACTCCTTTGACACTGGTGAGCCTCATCGATGAGAACTTCATTATCAGGGTGCTGGCCAACGCTTTGTCTGAAGTGACAAATTGATCATCTATGGCCTTCAGTAAGGTCCTAACGTTGGTATGCTGTTCGACTGAACCACGTATCCCAGCAGATATCTTTGTCTTAATATACATGACACTAAGGCGATTGGATCGCTCCCAACGTTCATGTAAAGCTACTTGAGCAGGAGTGCTGGTCTCAGTCAATACGGGCTCGTCTTTCCTTATAGCATAGTCTATATCCATGCACCCTAATTGGAGGAGAACTCTCTCCTTCCAAACCTTGTAGTTCTCTCCATCCAGCTCGGGAACTTCTAGGTTAATACTAGCCTGAGGAAACACTGCATATAGAAAATAAACATGCTTATGTATCTAGAATTTTTGAGGCAAACTTAATTATGTCTACCAATGTAAACATATTTTATTAATGAATCTCAGACATAAAACTTGCCTGTGGGCTAAAGTTCTAATTCTAATAGATTTATTTCATAATGATAAAACTATCAAATTATATCATTTCCTAATTCCTGTGGGTAAATTAAGAAACTAATTTGATATTTTATCCTAATTAGTTATAAAATTATAATAAAAATTCCTGTGGGATAAAATTTACTATAACCTTATAACTAATCACAATTTATGTCTAATATCATTATGTGATTTTACAAAATAATTTTACTTAATTAAGGTTGCTGTGGCTAAGCCCTAATTAAATAAACTATAAATCACTTAGACATATTGGTAAAATTCTAAGTTTATTCTTATTTTAAAAATTGCAATTAACACAAGGCAATTTTAATTCCAAATAATATGAATAACTTAGCTACATGTGCTTTTAGTATAAAAAATAACAAAATTATACATATTCAAAATAAGCACATATGCACATTCAAAATCAAATTTTCATAATTTAATCATAATTTTATGATAATTTTCACAAAATTATTCAATTTAAAATTATAGCATTAATAAAAATTCCAAATTTATGAAAAATCCTCATAAAATCCAAATAATGAGAAGTTTTCATAATTATATTAATTTTGTGAAAATAATCTAATTATTCATAAAATTATGAAAATTACAGAATTGAAAATCTGATATAAAACTATCAAAAAATATAATTATTTGGCCTAAATTAAATAATTTAAATTTACTTAAATTAAATAAATCCTTAATGTCTAAAATAAACCAAATGACCCTTTTATTTAATCCATATGGCCCAAATAATCAACCAAAAGAGCCCAAAATAAATGGCCCAAAACTAACCAAATAAGGACCCAAACAGTGGCCCAAAACCCGAAGCCCAAAGGTTTTTTTTTTTTTGCACAGTGTCACTGCACTGTACAACAGGCGGGCGCGTGAGACTCACGCGCCTGCATTATCTCTATCGGGCGCGTGAGACTCACGCGCCCGCATTTCCTCTCCTGTCGGGCGCGTGAGACTCACGCGCCCGCATTTTCTTCCCTTGTCGGGCGCGTGTGACTCACGCGCCCGAGGCTTCTTCTTCACCCGAATGGGTGTTTTGCAGAATTTTGGGTCTTTTGACCCGACCCGGCACAAAACCTTTCAAACAGTCTCGTTTTTCATGTATTTTTCATCCCTAGAGCTTTACAACAATAGATCTAAAGTATTTGAACCAAAATCACAGGAAAACAGAATGAGTTTTATGAAATCCGAGACTTAAAGTTTCAAAATATGGGTTTTTATGGCTTTTTTCTACAGATCTCTAGCAAGACAGAGGTTAAACTACGGCTCTGATGCCAAATGTAAGTGCATCATACAAGCCTATACATGCTTCTACACAATATGAAACATGTTAAACAATTAAATGCGGAAGCGATAGGATCTAACCTCCAGCCATTGCACTCTGTAACTCTGCTGTTAAAGCAATTGCCGAATCTGACAGTCTACTCTGTGTCGATCACAGACCTTCCAAATCTTCCAAGTACTCAAAACCTCACTAGATGGTGTTTGTATGTTTTTTAGGTTAACGTACTTGGGGACCGGAAGGAGCCCTCCTTAAATAGTAATGAGAGCGTGCTAATTATGGCAATAAAATCACGTTTTAACCATCATAAAATCGTATTTTAATAGCCAAATATTGAGTTGAGATTCACCGTGAAATTATGGACCATATCCGGAATTGGTCAACCAAATATTTATTTCCATAAATGAGGAGATATACTAACAATATTCTTATTAGTGTTATATATAATAAAAATATAAAGATTTTTATGATTTCATTTTTTATTATAAAAATTTATGAATACTTTACTTGGCTAATGCTTAATGCATCTCGTGTTATATATATTTATTTAATCTTGGTGGGTCAACAAAAGAACATTGCATAGGAAAACTATCGTGGGGTGGTTAGGTTTTTAGACCCAACTGCACGTGACTACCCTCGCAAACACAAACCCATAAATAGCCTTAAAAATCTTGTCAAAAAAATAAATAAATATCATTAAAAATAACCGACATTAGATATGGGTTGGTAGGCAGTTTAGAGCTTTCAAAACTTGAAAAACTAAGGATTTGTTGAAAGAGGCCCCTCAAGTTTCCACAATGCTTGTTACATTTGCAAAACTTAAAATGGCATGCAATTTAGCCCTTGAAATAAATTTATATTAAATAAATTTATATTAAATAAATTTTAATTAATTTTTTTAATTTTAAATTGATAATTTTATTGATTTATGATTTTATTCTTAATTTAATTCCATGCATTACAATTTAATAGATTAAAACCGTGTTAGTATTTATTTACTATGTTCATCAATCACTATTTACAAATTATTAAAATTAAAAATTTGTCACAATATTTAAATTACAATAATTTAACAAAAACCAAATTAAATCTTTAGCTTTTCTAAAAAAAGTTTGAATCTTTAATCAAATTCTAAATGTGTTATTGTTCTCTTCTTTTGATGAAAGGGAGCCAAAGCCTCTAAAAAATAGGTGAGACCAATTTTTCTTTTCTTTTTAACTTTTTATAATTTTTCATCTCCATATAATTTTTCATCCTACTCTATATCCTTATTTAATGTTGTCTTGCAATATTTTTTCAACCAAAAAAAATTAGATTCAAGTACTCTATAAAAAAAGTTAAAAAAAATCATAAGTTTTAATTTAAAAAGTTTCCACTTTAGTCTTTTAAAAAAGTATATCTATTTTTCTGTTTTAAATAACAAATATATTCTAAAAATTGATTTATTTATATCTTTTTATTTCAATTTTAAATTGTCTAAAAAATTAAGAAAGTTTCATAATTCACTGAGGGGTCGTTTGTTTTTGTTTTTGTTTTCTATTTTCTGTTTTTGTTTTTAGTTTTTTTGGAAACAGAAACAGAAAATACGTTTGGCAACATGTTTCCGTTTTCAAAAAACGAAAACGAAGACAAGAATTTCCAAAATTGTTAGAAACAAGAATTTCTTGTTTTCATTGTTTTCGGAAACATGTTTTCATTTATGTTACTGCTCATAAGTAAGTGAACAGAGTTTATATATTAATATAATATTAATATATTTATAATAAAAATATAAATAAATTTAATTAATTTTTAAATAAAATAATATTAAATTTTAATATAAAATATTATTTAATATTTTAAAATTAATATATTTATTTTAATATAAAAAAGTTGAAAACATAAAAAGCAATTAAATAAATATTGCATTGAACTATAATATTATAATATTATTTAATTTAAATTTTTATAATAATTTATTGAATATATTAAATATTTTAAATAATATCATTTATTACAATTTTGATATGTTAATAATTAATATTATTATCTAATATAATTAATTTTTATTTTACTAAACAATATTATTATTTAATATTATATTCTATCTTAAATTTAAAATATATCACTACTACTATTAAATTAAATAAGTTAATATTATTAAATAAGTAAATACTTAACATTAAATAATAATATTTATATTAAATATAATATATTTTAATAACTATATAATTTATTATAAATTAATTAGTAAAATATTTTATTTAATAATGTAATATTATTATTATTACAATTAAATAAAAATTATTATTAAATATAATTTATGATTATTACAATTAAATTCAATAATATTATTTTATTTAATATTTTATTTAATTATAACATTATTTAAATTATATTAAATTTTTATATGATTAAATAAAAATATTTAATATTAGTATTAAATAGTATAAAATAATATTATTTAATATTATCTACATATTATTATTTAATAAATATATTATTTTTTATTTAATTTTTAAAATTTTGTTTTGTGAATTGAATTATTATATCTGAATCAGTTTAAATATTTGTTTTCAAAACGTAGCAATATTAGACAAACATGTTTTCTGTTTTCAGAAATTGAAAACAAAACAGAATTTTTAAAAACAGAAAACATAAAACAGAGAACAGAAAACAGAAAACGATACCAAACGACCTCTGAAAGATTGTCTAATTAGTAACTTTGCTATTAATTTGAAAGTTTTGAAATTCAATAAAGTTTAATTTTCTCGTGTTAATATTTTTATTTTACAATTTTATGTGTTTGTTGCCTTTTTTCTATTAATATATTATTTTCATATATATATATATATATGTCTATTTGTTCGTGTGGTGTGTTGATAGAATATGTTTTATGAAAAATAAAATAAAATATATTATATTAGTTAATCCCTTCAAAATCAAATGTCAAATTTCACCTATTGCATCTCTCTGCTCAAATTCCTTGAACTCACACAGTAACTTGTTTCTTTATACATATATATATATATATATATATATATATATATATATATATATATATATATATATATATATATAATGTATGAAAAATAGTTAAGGAAATACTATACAGTTAAATTTTATTCATTCATTTTTAAATTCTTTAATGAGTATAATTGCAATTAAATAAAAGTTATAATTTTATTTTACGTAAAAAAAGCTCAATGACTTATTTACAATTTTTTTAATGAAATTCAAAGATTTTTTTTTAATATTATTCCTAAGAAAAACCTCAAACACTAACCGTTAAGGTGAGCTTTATCTTTCAAATATTACAAATATGCCATAAACATGCGTTTCTTGCTTTTCCCTTTCATCACATTAATTTTTTTTTAGTAATTCATATTAAATTTTTTTTTGGCCAAAATAATTCATATTAAATTTAATCGTGCTATCTACATCATCTAAAATAAAATAAGCCATAATTGGACCCTTTTTTAAAGTGTAAATACAAATTTTGAAGGAAACTTACCGAAGTCTTTTCGCCAAAAAGCACCCAATAATAAGTTGGCTATAATGGCTTGTGACTGGGAGGTTGATTTTCTGAAGTTAGATTGCTCATCACCCTCTTTGATTAGCTTGTTAAATGATGATACATGGGAGTTTGTTTCTCATGTAGATTTTAATTTTAGTTAATTTTTCTTTCTTTGTAAAAAAAAAAAAACACCCAATGATGCCTTTCCCCCTTGTATATAAGTTTTTTTTTTTCACAATGTCACATTCCTGTTTGAGAGTTAAGATCTCTAATTTCCTTTAATTAATTAACTAATTAATTATATCTCCAAAAGGAATGTATACTTCCATTTTCATTCCTAGGCTAGGTAGCAGGTAATGGCAACCTTCAAACTTGCAATTCTTCATTAATTCTGACAGTAATTATACGAGAGGTGAATACTTTTTAGATGCCAATTACTTGCAATATAAATATATAATATGTAATTTATCACAAAAGTAGAAAGAATTAAACACGTCTCTCAATACTCCTTAAATTCCATTTATTTCCTAGTGCCGACATTAATTGGCACATGTAAATGGTGATCCTCGTTGAACTTGCTCAAATTAATGCCACACCAGAGATGAGGCAAATGGTTTAGAATACGCAATACATATCTATATAATATGCGTGTGTGAATTTGCTTCTTGTATGTGGATATAAATGAAGGTATGAAAAAGACTGAAAATTATAGCATGAATATTGTCGATTTATAAGTTTATGGTTTTAATTAATTCATAGATTTTTTTTAAGAGATAAATTTTAGAAAAAATATTAGATAAATTACATTATTTATCTTTGGCTTAATAGCCAAATACACCCTCAACCTTTAGCATAAAATAGAATTAAACTCTCAACGTTTTTATCGCGTGGAAATCAATCTATAAACTTTTATTTCATTGTAAATAAACCCTCAACCTTTTATAATTATGCAATTAAGTCCAAATATGTTAAATGATACTAACTTCCGTTAATATTGCATACGTGGCATGCCACGTGGTTGCCAACTAAGCTATCCACGTCAGCTTTCACATTAGATGTCCAAACGACAGTTAATATCATTTAACAGATTTGGACTTAATTGCATAATTTTGAAAGGTTGAGGGTTTATTTACAATGAAATAAAAGTTTATAGACTGATTTTCACGCGATAAAACGTTGAGGGCTTAATTTCAGTTTATATTAAAGGTTGAGGATATATTTGGCTATTAAGTCTTTATCTTTTCTTTCTTTAAGACAAATGATTTATTTAGATACAAGAGTAAATATATATTTTTTTTGTAAAATTACATGCAACGTTGAATTTTTTTGTTTAATTACACGTATCTTTATTCGTTTTACGGTCTGAAATTAATTATGTTCTGACTGAAAGTGGTAAACAGTAAAGCCATGCTAACAGTGATAACTCCAAAATTCAAATCATATTCAAATATTTGATAAAGAAATTCACTTCCATGCATCGATGAAATTACAATCAAATTAAAAAACTTTTAATATATATATATATATATAAAAGATAAATTAACAAACAAGTCAAATAGAAAAACAATATATAATTAGATAAAATACACACTTGATGAAACTTAAATTTGGAGAACTAAAGATTACAAATCCTTTTCCTTGCTAACGAAGAAAAGTATTATTGGCAATGAAATAATATTTTTGAATAAATAAAAAATTTTAAATTAATCTATGTGATAAATGATAATGTATTTGAAGTCATATTTCACATTTTAATCAAATATTCTTATTAGTGTTATATATAATAAAAATATAAAGATTTTTATGATTTCATTTTTTATTATAAAAATTTATGAATACTTTACTTGGCTAATGCTTAATGCATCTCGTGTTATATATATTTATTTAATCTTGGTTGGTCAACACAAGAACATTGCATAGGAAAACTATCGTGGAGTAGTTAGGTTTTTAGACCCAACTGCACGTGACTACCCTCGCAAGTCGCAAACACAAACCCATAAATATCCTTAAAAATCTTGTAAAAAAAAAAAATAAACATCATTAAAAATAACCGACATTAGATATGGGTTGGTGGGCAGTTTAGAGCTTTCGAAACTTGAAAAACTAAGGATTTGTTGAAAGAGGGCCCTAAAGTTTCCACAATGCTTGTTACATTTGCAAAACTTAAAATGGCATGCAATTTAGCCCTTGAAATAAATTTATATTAAATAAATTTATATTAAATAAATTTCAATTAATTTTTTTAATTTTAAATTGATAATTTTATTGATTTATGATTTTATTCTTAATTTAATTCCATGCATTACAATTTAATAGATTAAAACCGTATTAGTATTTATTTACTATGTTCATCAATCACTGTAGACATCTAATTTTGTCCGGAACTCTAAATATATTTGGATTGAATCTCGTTTCAGTCTTAATAATTTGAGATTGAAATTTGCTTGTTAATTAATTCGGTTTAATCGTGAGCTTGAATTAATTTGTCAAAAATAAACTTTGAGTAAATTTGTGTTTGAGATTAATTAGTTCAAGTATCGTGAAAATCGAATTTTGTCTATCGAGATCAATTCCAAATTTGTCTTAAATAACCGAGCATTTTTCCTTGATTTGTTATTATTAATTTTGGGCTTTGCTAAAGTCCAAAATTTAATGAGCCCAAATTAGTTAAAGTTGCCCATCTTTTTATGATTTTCCGATTAACATTGAAAAAAAAAAAAAGAAAAAATGGCTGAGAAGTGCCGGTGCCGACACCATGGGAGGCTATTCAAACTGACAGCCACCCTGCATCTCCACCAACTTCTTTGACAAACCTCCATTTCAGATTGAAAATCTTCTACAAATCAAATTCACTGAGATTTGCTCCGTTTTTATTGACTAAAAATACATGTTAAGAGCAGCTCTAGGGAGATAAAGAAGAAAAGGGGAAGCGGTTTCAAAGGAATCCATGTTTTTAGTATCCTAAGGACCTTCCCCTATAACCCTCTGCCTTCACGATAGAATCACCATTTTCAAGTTACTTTTCTCTAGCATTTAAGAGCACCAAAAAAAATCAAACACTGGATTGAAAAGTCATCTGAACAATTGATCATAATCCCTGAATCTCAGGGATTTGATCCCTTTTTTTGGACTAAAAATGTCTATTAAAGGCTGCATGAAGGAACACAGAAAAAAAAAACACAGAGAAAGACACAGAGACAGTAAGAGAGACGGAAATGGAGATAAAAGAAAAAACTTGAGAGAAAACCCATGGAGAATTGTTTTCTGCCAACCACCCGAGCTTCACCTCTGTCTTCCATCACCAAAGCCCACACATTCTGTCAAACATCCATTACATTCAACATTGGTTCAAAGTTCCCAAATATCCAAATGCAAATTTGAACCACAAATCATAAAGCCTATTCAAAGAAAAATAAAAAAAAAGGGGGAAATCAGTAGCTGTAAGTACAACAGAATCGGTGGTGCGTGGCTCCCATAACCGTAGATCGAATGCTGCTTGGAGAAAGGCTACACAGCAAGAAGAGGTGCTGTCTGATCAGTGGCTGCTTGCGAAGAAGAAAGGAGAGATATGAGCAAAAATAAGAAAAAGCAAAAAAAAAATGAAAGAGAAAGGAGGAAAAATTTTACTCGAGCCAACACTGTGAGTATCCTGCCTTTATCGATTGCCTTCTATTTTTTACGTTGCTTTGACCGTTCCTTAATGGCTTTTTCTGATGAAATATTGCTTTGTTAGATGTGATAACGTGGGTTAGGGCTTAATAATAATTTTGGCCCGTTATGTGTTTTAACATAAGGCAATGAATTTAAATAGGCTTAGTTTATTTGGAGTAGTATTTTCATTTTGGGCTTGATAAAAATGAGTGGAGTTTGCTGCCCATAATTTTTTTAAAAAAAATATATATATAATTGAGCTACATTTATTTGGGCTCTTTACGTACATTTTGGAAATTACGCTTATCATGTGTTGTGACTTGTTTTTTTAATTGATGTTTACGGTACATGTGCTTTTTTTTAAATACTAATTTTTAACCAAAAAAAAAAAAGAGAAACGATTTTGGCACTCCAAATATAGGTGACTATTTCAGATAAAAAAAATAAAATAAAAATATAGGTGACTATTAATTTAATAAACACTAGCTTACAACTTAATATAGATTTTCTAGCAGGTATAAATTTACAAATAAAAATTTTTTAAAGAAAATTGTAAAAGAAAGCTTTTGAATAATAATAATAATAATAATGATAATAATAATTTACTAGTATACAATGTTTTAAAACTTTAAAGTGAAAGATGAGCATGTTTTAAATTTGATCAAAGTGTTGGAAAATTTGGAACAAAATTAATGACTTCAATCTTCTACATTCGATCAAAGCGTTGAAGGATGTAGAAAACTTTTCGCTATAATCTATAAGGATAAAATAAAAAATATAGTGAATTAGTCTAACTCAAAATTAAAGAAAACGATAATAATGAATAATCCTTAAATAAAAAATGTAAATATTCTGGAATATGTTTTATGTATTAAAAATAACAATAAAGAACGAAAATTAAATAGTAAATTTAAATTAAATATTTAATTAATCCGATGACGGAGCCTCTTTAGGGAAACGAGTGTGTTTCCTTAAAAACTCTTGAGGTGAGGAAATTTTCTTGAGCACTTGATCAAAGTGTTGGAGGGTACTTTAGGGAATTTTTCAATATTTAAATAATTAAAAAAATTCAAAATAAATTATCAAAAAACTATAAAGATAAATTTTTAATAAAATAAAAATCCGACAATAGAGCTTATTTACAAGGATAAGTGTGTCCCATGAATTTAAAAAATTTACTTATATATTTGATCAAAATGTTGGAGAAATATTAAAGAAACCTTCAATATTTAAATAAATTAATAATCAAATAGCAACTTATGCAAAATTAATAAATTAAAATTAAATGATAAATTTTAACTATTTTTTTATAAAACATTTAATTAATCCGACGACGGAGCCTCTTCATGAGGACAAGTGTGTCCACAAAATATTCTTAGGAATTCGATCAAAGTGTTGGAGAATGTCCTAAGAAAAATGTTAATATTTAAAATTGAATATTAAATAATAAAAAGAAAATTTTAAGATAAGAATAAAAGACCATTTAAATTAAGATTACTAAAGATAAAATATGATTAATTGGTACCGTCCATTGGATGGGCGTTGTGGGGGTGCTAATACCTTCCTCACACATAACCGTACTCCCGAACCCAAATTTTGAAACGTAGATCAGTGTACTTATTCTTAGTTTTGAATAGGTGGCCAATCACGCCTAAGTTAAAATTGATTGGTGGTGACTCCATAACGTTATGTCTAGCGATTAGATCCCCGGACAAAAATCGTTACGACAATCACTATTTACAAATTATTAAAAATAAAAATTTGTCACAATATTTAAATTACAATAATTTAACAAAAACCAAATTAAATCTTTAGCTTTTCTCAAAAAAGTTTGAATCTTTAATCAAATTCTAAATGTGTTATTGTTCTCTTCTTTTGATGAAAGGGAGCCAAAGCCTCTAAAAAATAGGTGAGACCAATTTTTCTTTTCTTTTTAACTTTTTATAATTTTTCATCTCCATATAATTTTTCATCCTACTCTATATCCTTATTTAATGTTGTCTTGCAATATTTTTTCAACCAAAAAAAAAATAGATTCAAGTACTCTATAAAAAAAGTTAAAAAAAATCATAAGTTTTAATTGGCAAAATAGCCAAATAAGCCCTCGACCTTGAGCCCAAAATGGAATTAAGCCCTCAACCTTTTATTTCGTGGAATTCAGTCCATAAACTTTTATTTCAGTAGAAATAAACCCTTAACCTTCTAAAATTATGCAATTAAGTCCAAATCTGTTAAATGACACTAACTGCCGTTAATATTGCACACGTGGCATGCCACGTTGTCACGACCCGAAGACCGCGACTTTCACTCGATTCTTATACTTTTCTTAGTCTACAAATTTATGGACTAAATTTTTCTTTTTCATTTTAAGGTTTGTATTCGGTGTCAGTGTAGTTACTATACTACCTAGGTGACTTATAGTCATTCCATTTAAATATTAAACAAACACGGAAACGGTTCTTAGTTACATCCCGACTTGTTAACCAGAATATGTACTGTGCATCAATTTAAGTATTACATGTAAACAAGTATTTTATAAAGAACATATAACTCAGAAAGCTAGTACCAAGTTCATACACCGTCTCCGATGCCCACTGAGCAGCTCACATGGCAGACGTTAACTTCAATAATCTGAAAGAGATGAAATTTAGTGGGGTGAGCAAAACCACGGCTCAGTAAGATACTAATATAAATGCAAGAGTAGGATTATACTATCTTAACCGCAAATGCTTAAAACTTGCAAGGATGCAATTACAGTTAATCCTTTCTCATCGATAACATCTCATTATCACTTCTCATATTCACTTTTCATTTCATAATCATACTTTTGTATTCTATCATCTCATATCGATTCTCATATCATCTCTTATCAATTCTCATATCATCTCTTATCAATTCTCGTATTGTGGATCATGATCACGGTGGTACCCAGTCATAATTCTCTTCGTGTGTTTCTATATTCATGTTTCATAACATATCATGACCTCATATCGATGAAATATCGTTACCACCGAGTCATGACATTCCTCATGGAATTCTCATATACTAAGCATACTATCATATCAGGATTTAATATGCAATTCATGTAATTTTTCTGTATAACCCGCGATCATTTCAAATCATATCATATATACTTTAAGACATGCTCAACATATGCATTTTCAAAAGTTTGCCTTTAAGGCATAATAGAAACATATTCGATTTCAGTTCATGTATTCGTTTTCGGAGCATGTCTAAAACATGTGCGGTTTTAAAATATTTTCATTTACTATAAGTTATATCGGGTCTAGAGTTCATATCAAATCAATCTATACTCTAGACCGCATATCATTTTAAATTCGACACAAAATCGTATGTAAATCATGTAAGTGTCGAAATCATTTATCATATACTTTTAAAACATATTCTGTAAATCATATCAGGTCTAGAGTTCATATCAAATCAAACTATACTCTAGACCACATATCATGCCATGTTCGACACAAAATCACATATAAATCATATAGTGTCGAATTCATATCTCATGGACTTTTAAAACATGTTTAAAACATGTACTGTTTCAAAACATATTTCATTTCAAATCTGTTTCATGTACAGTATAAATCATGTCAAGTCTAGAGTTCATATCAATAAAATCATACTCTAGACTTCATATCATATCGGTTAGAGACTAGGCTAGATCCCTATCATCTCTCTATCAATAAAGACTTAAATCACTGTAGCTAGCAGTGAAAATCATATCGTCCCCTGGAAACCAACTAGGGCGCTATCTATGGCCATAGACCTCATCTCTCTCAGCCCCACTGATCAGGCGTGACTGAGACCTGTCCACGACTATTGTCGGACAAGCATATCTATCTGCCTAATGAGCAAAGCTCCAATTAGGCGGTTTCCACTATGCTTTATTGAATTTAATTCTTTTAGGGTGCCTACAGTCTCATAAAACATTTAAATCTATAGCTTTCTTTTCAATATCATGTAAGGCATATGGTAAAATTCTGTATGAGACTTCATATATCAAAATATATATATATATATTTACCATATACTTTCATTTCAAAACAAATCAGTACTTTTCAGTATTCATATAAACATTATTAAAATGTTTCAAGTTGCAAGAAGGCATGCTTAAATGCGATGCTGTAAAACATTTCAGTATGCAACTTCGGTAATGTTTCCATCAAATACGCTAAAGCGATTCATTTAACTTTATCACCATCAATTATTCGATTTCAAGACTTTCTTTCTGTCAACCAATAAATCACTATACAATTCATTCACTATTCATCTAATTCAGTATTCAATTTGCTCAGTACTCAATTCATTTGGAAATCGAATCACTTGGTATTCAGACCATTCGGTATTCAATACCCTTTCTTGATCGTCATTGACTATTATAATCATTTATACACTTCATCATCAATATTAGGATCGCATCATTAGTATGAATCCTCTAAGTTTTGATAAGCATTTAAACATCAATTTCTAAAATAGTCATCAAGTTACCGAATTTATGCAAATAATAATATCATCCTTCAATATCTGTTCCAGAATCGACATCGAGGATAACAGAATCACAAAATCGATAGTCACTTATCAAATCCATTTATGATTTGATCTATTGATACATATTTATCATTTTCGATTTGAGGTTCACTTTCATTTACTATCACAAAAATCGTATCTAAATCCTCAAATCCATTTTCATGTGGCCTTTATGATTTTATCCGAACTTATGCAATTGTCGATCTTATTATTCAAGATCTATTCTAAGGTTATAAGCACAATCATCTTTTCACATATTTATCACTCATTTCTTTGAATCCATAATTGATCGGATTGTGTCGTAATTAAATCTCCATTTCAATCTCTCGAATTTGTCCATATTATCACTTTCGAATTTATTTCAAAATCATGAAACCGGACTCGGTAAATTCTGGAAATCATTACTCCGTTAATAACTTCACAATCCAATCATTCGACCATCGAAATTTCAACTGTGATCTTCTCTTCCAAGCTACATCATATAATTATCATCACTTTTATCTGTGATCCGTCTAATTACTAATTCCACCTCAATCTCAACTTGATACCATTTGTGATATTAAAATTTCTTGATTTATCGATTCTATAAGGTTTTAAACCATGTAATTCACCACATTATCGTTTTCAACGATCTATCTTCTCATCGATTTCCATATCAAACTCTTTCGGTAATACTATAAAATCCTTTCAATATTTATTTTCAATAATTATCTCCAAGATTCCATTTAGGTGAGAAACTTAATCTTTTTCCTCAATTATTTTCCTAAAAATTTCGGCAGCATAACGGCTTAATTTTCCCTAACCTCCTGCAAGGGAAACACAATTTATACTTGCAGCCGTTGATTCTCACCAATTTTACCTCTTACTAAGACCCCCACCATCAGTTGTGGGTCCTCTTAGCATTTTTAGCAAATCAATTTAAATCGATGCATCATATAAAAATCATAATTCCATTTAAAGTCAATTAAATAAATGCATCATAAAAATCATAATTCCCACATACAATATAAAGCTACTAATGCTTTATAAAAGTATCTTACTTGTTCGCCAAAGCTTAGCGCACTTTCCGATTTCCGAGCCTTGCCGAACTCCACCATTCGTCTCATTTTCGTTTGCTACAATTTCAAAATTTGACATATATTTTCATTTAGAAAATAATCCAAGAATTTCTACTAAATTCCAAACATATAGCGAAAAAGGCTTTTAATTTTCCTTACCTATTTCTTCCTCTTCTTCTTCTTCCTTTTTCTTTTTTTTTTCTTTTTCTTTTCTTTTCTTTTCTTTTTCTTTTCTTCTCTTCTTTTCTTCTTTTTCCTTTCTCTTTTTCTTTTTCTTTTCTTTTCTTTTTTTTTCTGAACCGGGTCGGGTCGGACCGGGTCAGGCGGGTCGGATCGGGTCGGATCGGGTCAGGCGGGTTGGATCGGGTCGGACCGGTTCCGCCGGTTCAATCTTCTGCTGGCCGGTTCGGTCACCAGCGGCCACCCATTCCGGCGGTTCGGCCACCCAACAGCTTGCCGAGGTTGCAACGACTCCGGATCTGGCCTCCATTTCTCGATCGGCGGCGCCGGCGGTAGCAGATCTGGGACGGGCGGCGGCTCCTTCTCTCTTTTCTTCCTCTCTTTTCTCGCCGTTTTCTTCACCGTCGGGCGTTCCTCCCTCCAGATCTGGCTTCGTCGGGGCTTCGCAAGGCGGCGGCGACCGGTGGATCGGCCGGCGTCGCCTCCTTTCCTTTTTCCTTCTCCTTTCGGTTTTTCGCCTCGCCATTCTCTCGTTTTCGCTTCGCTCTGTTTCCTTTTCCTTTCCCGCCGTCGGCGTCGACTTCTCTTCCTCCATCTCGGCTCGCCGGCGGCGTCACTCTCTCCTCCGCTTTCTCCTTTGGCCGGCAGGGGCCGGTTCTTTGGAGATCCCTCCTCTGTTGTAAACAGAGGAGGAAAATGGGTGGGAATCGGGATACCCGATTCCCGCCCGTTTTCTTTTTTTTTTTTAATTATATAAATATATTTACAATTTTAAATATATTTATATAAATACTTATATATCATACAAATCATTTGTATATATATACTTTAATTTAATTTACTATATATATATATATTTCATATATATTATATTTATATATGTAAATACATATTTCATAATAAAAATATATATATACACTTTATATTAAAATATTATATACATATATATTTTATATATGTATATCATATATACACTTAAATGTATAATAAAATACATACGTATTCATTCTATGATATCAAAGAGTATTTTCAACGTACGATATGTACATATATTTCATATATGAATGTATATATTTATTTAAAAATATATTTATATAATAACCTTATATAAATATATAAAATTACATATTTTTATTTCTTATTAAGTTTTGGATTTCTAAATATCCAAAAATTATTTTCTTCACTTTCGTTCTTATTTAATTTGGATTTTAATTTGTCCAAATTAAATTTTCCGGATACCTTTATTTATTTAGAAAATTCTCGGTCTTCACAGAACCGAAACCGACCGAACCGACCGAATGCTCACCCCTGATTTTTAAGACACTTAGTATTTTGAATTTTTTTCAATATTTTTCAAATTATTAAGTTGTCCCTTAAACATTAAAATGTTTTGAGAATATTTTTGTCTTTTGCTTTGATTATTTTCTAAACTTTTTTACAAGTATTTTAAATTAAAATAATATAATTTAGAATGATTTTTAAGAAAAAAAATCAAACATGAATTCATGAGGGTTTTTTTTTTCAAGTTTTAAAATTTATTAAATTGTCTCTTAAGAATTAAAAGGTTTTGGAAATAATTTTGTCTTTGAAATTAAATCTTTTCTAATTATTTATTTAATTTAAATTTATTCAAATATTTTAAATTAGAAATAATATACTTTACAATGATTTTTAAGAAACTTGGCTTTTTTTTTTTTATGTTTCTTGTATTACGTAATATACCAAGTTGTTTTTTTTAAAGATTAAAAGGTTTTGAAAATATTTTTGTCTTTTGCTTTTGATATTTTCTAATTTTTTATTTTTTCTTTTCAAATACTTTAAACAAAAAAAATAATAGTTTTTAGAATGATTTTTAAGAAAAAAACTTAAAATTTAGATAAAATAAGATGATAAAATACAAAAACGATACAAAAATAGCATGTATATACATGTTAAAAAATTGAATTGGTTTTTGCATGTCAATACAAATTCTGATTTTTTATTTACTAATGTACAATATATCAGATTTATGAGTGACATATTAACTTAGAAATTCATGTTCTAAATCATATGTTAACTTGTTTCTTTATAGATATTGTGAAAATAAACATGATTATGTTCATTATATATATATATATATATATATATATATGTGTGTGTGTGTGTGTGTGTGTGTGTGTATAAAGAAACAAGTTAATGTGTGAGTTCAAGGAATTTGAGCAGAGAGATGCAATAGGTGAAATTTGACATTTGATATTGAAGGGATTAGCTAATATAATATATTTTATTTTATTTTTCATAAAACATATTCTATCAACACATCACACGAACAAATAGATATATATATATATATGAAAATAATATATTAATAGAAAAAAGGCAACAAACACATAAAATTGTAAAATAAAAATATTAACACGAGAAAATTAAACTTTATTGAATTTCAAAACTTTCAAATTAATAGCAAAGTTACTAATTACACAATCTTTCAGAGGTCGTTTGGTATCGTTTTCTGTTTTCTGTTCTCTGTTTTATGTTTTTTGTTTTTAAAAATTCTGTTTTGTTTTCAATTTTTGAAAATAGAAAACATGTTTGTCTAATACTGTTACGTTTTGAAAACAAATATTTAAACTGATTCAGATATAATAATTCAATTCACAAAACAAAATTTTAAAAATTAAATAAAAAATAATATATTTATTAAATAATAATATGTAGATAATATTAAATAATATTATTTTATACTATTTAATACTAATATTAAATATTTTTATTTAATCATATAAAAATTTAATATAATTTAAATAATGTTATAATTAAATAAAATATTAAATAAAATAATATTATTGAATTTAATTGTAATAATCATAAATTATATTTAATAATAATTTTTATTTAATTGTAATAATAATATTATTACATTATTAAATAAAATATTTAACTAATTAATTTATAATAAATTATATAGTTAATAAAATATATTATATTTAATATAAATAATATTATTTAATGTTAAGTATTTACTTATTTAATAATATTAACTTATTTAATTTAATAGTAGTAATGATATATTTTAAATTTAAGATAGAATATAATATTAAATAATAATATTGTTTAGTAAAATAAAAATTAATTATATTAGATAATAATATTAATTATTAACATATCAAAATTGTAATAAATGATATTATTTAAAATATTTAATATATTCAATAAATTATTATAAAAATTTAAATTAAATAATATTATAATATTATAGTTCAATGCAATATTTATTTAATTGCTTTTTATGTTTTCAACTTTTTTATATTAAAATAAATATATTAATTTAAAATATTAAATAATATTTTATATTAAAATTTAATATTATTTTATTTAAAAATTAATTAAATTTATTTATATTTTTATTATAAATATATTAATATTATATTAATATATAAACTCTGTTCACTTACTTATGAGCAATAACATAAATGAAAACATGTTTCCGAAAACAATGAAAACAAGAAATTCTTGTTTCTAACAATTTTGAAAATTCTTGTCTTAGTTTTCGTTTTTTGAAAACGAAAACATGTTGCCAAACGTATTTTCTGTTTCTGTTTCCAAAAAAACTGAAAACAAAAACAGAAAATAGAAAACAAAAACAAAAACAAACGACCCCTCAGTGAATTATGAAACTTTCTTAATTTTTTAGACAATTTAAAATTGAAATAAAAAGATATAAATAAATCAATTTTTAGAATATATTTGTTATTTAAAACAGAAAAATAGATATACTTTTTTAAAAGACTAAAGTGGAAACTTTTTAAATTAAAACGGAATAATAGCCAAATAAGCCCTCGACCTTGAGCCCAAAATGGAATTAAGCCTTCAACGTTTTATTTCGTGGCAATAAGTCTATAAACTTTTATTTCAGTGAAAATAAACCCTCAACCTTCTAAAATTATGCAATTAAGTCCAAATATGTTAAATGACACTAACTGCCGTTAGTGAAAGCTGACGTGGATAGCTTACTTGGCTGCCACGTGGCATGCCACGTGTGCAATATTAACGGCAGTTAGTGTCATTTAACAGATTTGGACTTAATTGCATAATTTTAGAAGGTTAAGGGTTTATTTCCACTGAAATAAAAGTTTATGGACTGAATTCCACGAAATAAAAGGTTGAGGGCTTAATTCCATTTTGGGCTCAAGGTCGAGGGCTTATTTGGCTATTTTGCCAATTAAAACTTATGATTTTTTTTTAACTTTTTTTATAGAGTACTTGAATCTATTTTTTTTTTGGTTGAAAAAATATTGCAAGACAACATTAAATAAGGATACAGAGTAGGATGAAAAATTATATGGAGATGAAAAATTATAAAAAGTTAAAAAGAAAAGAAAAATTGGTCTCACCTATTTTTTAGAGGCTTTGGCTCCCTTTCATCAAAAGAAGAGAACAATAACACATTTAGAATTTGATTAAAGATTCAAACTTTTTTGAGAAAAGCTAAAGATTTAATTTGGTTTTTGTTAAATTATTGTAATTTAAATATTGTGACGAATTTTTAATTTTAATAATTTGTAAATAGTGATTGTCGTAACGATTTTTGTCCGGGGATCTAATCGCTAGACATAACGTTATGGAGTCACCACCAATCAATTTTAACTTAGGCGTGATTGGCCACCTATTCAAAACTAAGAATAAGTACACTGATCTACGTTCCAAAATTTGGGTTCGGGAGTACGGTTACGTGTGAGGAAGGTATTAGCATCCCCACAACGCCCGTCCAATGGACGGTACCAATTAATCATATTTTATCTTTAGCAATCTTAATTTAAATGGTCTTTTATTCTTATCTTAAAATTTTCTTTTTATTATTTAATATTCAATTTTAAATATTAACATTTTTCTTAGGACATTCTCCAACACTTTGATCGAATTCCTAAGAATATTTTGTACCTCAAGAGTATTCACAGGACACACTTGTCCTCATGAAGTGTGAAGACCAAGAATTTTCGAAATAAATATAAGGTATCCGAGAAATTTAATTTGGATAAATGGAAATCCAAATTAAATAAGAAGATGGAGAAATAAATTTGGATATAAAGAAATCCAAAACTTAATAAGAAATAAAAATATATATATTTTGATAGATTTATATAATGATATTATATAAATATGCTTTTGATAAATATATATTTATACATGGAATAAATACATATGTATTTTATTATACATTTATGTATATATGTAATATATATGAAAAATATATATATAGTACTTTAAAATCAAAGTGTATATATATATATATATATAAAATGGTTTATATGAAAAATATATAATTATATATATGTTTAATATTTTGATATATATATATAATTATAAATATAAAAAAAAAAAAAGAAAGGAGGGAATCGGGATATACCCGATTCCCATGTTTTCTCCTCTGTTAAAACAGAGGAGAAAACGTAAAAGCAAAAGAGGAAAAAGGCGAGCCGGCCGGCGCCGGGAGGAGAAGAGACGACGTCGCCGCCGGTGAGCCGAGGAGAGGAAGCTGACGCCGGTGCCAACGGCGGGAAAGAAAAACGAAAAAAAAAACAGAAGCGAAGCGGAAATGGGAGAAGAGAAAAAAACCGAAGGAAAAGAGAAAAGAGGAAAGTGGCGGTGCCGGCCGGTCTAGGCACCGCCACCCCAACCCCGAGCTCGGTGGAGCTGAGGGGAAGCAAAGGAAGACCGCCGGTGAGGAAGAACGACGACGGAGGAAGGAGAAACGGAGGAGAAAGGAGCCGAAACCCACGTCGCCAGATCCGGTGCCGTCGCCGGTGATGGGGCGAAACCGAGGCCAGATTCGGAGTCCTTGCAACCTCGGCAAGCTGTGAAGTGGCTGAACCGCCGGAATGGGTGGCCGCCGGTGACCGAACCGGCCAGCAGAAGATTGAACCGGTCTGACCCGGTCCGACCCGAACCCGATCCGACCCGGTTCAGGAAAAAGAAAAGAAAAAGAAAGAAAGGAAAAAGAAGGAGAAAGAAAAAGAAAAAGAAAAGAAAAAAAGAAAAGAAAAGAAAAAGAAAAAAAAAGAAAAAGGAAAAAGGAAGAAGAAAAAGAAGAAGAAGAAATGGGTAAGGAAAATTAAAAGTTTTTGCTATATTTCTATAGAATTTATTAGAAATTGTTGGATTATTTTCTAAATGAAAATATGTCTCAATTATTGAAATTGTAGCAAAAATGGAAATAAGACGAACGGTGGAGTTCGGCAAGGCTCGGAAATCGGAAAGTACGCTAAGCTTGGCGAACAAGTAAGATACTTTTATAAAGCATTAGTAGCTTTATATTGTATGTGGGAATTATGATTTTTTTTATGATGCATTTATTTAATTGACTTTAAATGGAATTATGATTTTTATATGATGCATCGATTTAAATTTATTGCTAAAAATGCTAAGAGGACCCACAACTGATGGTGGGGGTCTTAGTAAGAGGTAAAATTGGTGAGAATCAACGGCTGCAAGTATAAATTGTGTTTCCCTTGCAGGAGGTTAGGGAAAATTAAGCCGTTATGCTGTCGAAATTTTTAGGAAATTATTTGAGGAAAAAGATTTAAGTTTCTCACATAAATGGAATCTTGGAGATAATTATTGAAAATAAATATTGAAAGGATTTTATAGTATTACCGAAAGAGTGTGATATTGAAATCGATGAGAAGATAGATCGTTGAAAACGATAATGTGGTGAATTACATGGTTTAAACCTTATAGAATCGATAAATCAAGTAATTTTAATATCACAAATGGTATCAAGTTGAGATTGAGGTGGAATTATTAATTAGACGGATCACGGATAAAAGTGATGATAATTATATGATATAGCTTGGAAGAGAAGATCACAGTTGAAATTTCGATGGTCGAATGATTGGATTGTGAAGTTATTAACGGAGTAATGATTTTCAGAATTTACCGAGTCCGGTTTCATGATTTTGAAATAATTTCGAAAGTGATAATATGGACAAATTCGAGAGATTGAAAAGGAGATTGAATTACGACACAATCCGATCAATTATGGATTCAAAGAAACGAGTGATAAATATGTGAAAAGATGATTTTTGCTTATAACCTTAGAATAGATCTTGAATAATAAGATCGACAATTGCATAAGTTCGGATAAAATCATAAAGGCCACATGAAAATGGATTTGAGGATTTAGATACGATTTTGTAATAGTAAATGAAATTGAACCTCAAATCGAAAATGATGAACATGTATCAATAGATCAAATCATAGATGGATTTGATAAGTGACTATCGATTTTATGATTCTGTTATCCTCGATGTTGATTCTGGAACAGATATTGAAGGATGATATTATTATTTGCATAAATTCAGTAACTTGATGACTATTTTAGAAATTGATGTTTAAATGCTTATCGAAACTTAGAGGATTCATACTAATGATGCGATCTTAATATTGATGATGAAGTGTATAAATGATTATAATAGTCAATGACGATCAAGAAAGGATATTGAATACCGAATGGTCTAAATACCAAGTGATTCGATTTCCAAATGAATTGAGTACTGAGCAAATTGAATACTGAATTAGATGAATAGTGAATGAATTGTATAGTGATTTACTGAATTGACAGAAAGAAAGTCTTGAAATCGAATAACTGATGGTGATAAAGTTAAACGAGTCGCTTCAGCGTATTTGATGGAAATAATACCGAAGTTGCATACTGAAATGTTTTATAGCATCGCATTTAAGCATGCTTTCTTGCAACTTGAAACATTTTAATAATGTTTATATGAATACTGAAAAGTATTGATTTGTTTTGAAATGAAAGTATATGGTAGATATATATATATATATATTTTGATATATGAATTATCATACAGAATTTTACCATATGCTTTACATGATATTGAAAATAAAGCTATAGATTTAAATGTTTTATGAGACTGTAGGCACCCTAAAAGAATTAAATTCAATAAAGCATAGTGGAAACCGCCTAATTGGAGCTTTGCTCATTAGGCAGATATGCTTGTCCGACAATAGTCGTGGACAGGTCTCAGTCACGCCTGATCAGTGGGGCTGAGAGAGATGAGGTCTATGGCCATAGATAGCGCCCTAGTTGGTTTCCAGGGGACGATATGATTTTCACTGCTAGCTACAGTGATTTAAGTCTTTATTGATAGAGAGATGATAGGGATCTAGCCTAGTCTCTAACAAATATGATATGAAGTCTAGAGTATGATTTTATTGATATGAACTCTAGACTTGACATGATTTATACTGTACATGAAACAGATTTGGAATGAAATATGTTTTGAAACAGAACATGTTTTAAACATGTTTTAAAAGTCCATGAGATATGAATTCGACACTATATGATTTATATGTGATTTTGTGTCGAACATGGCATGATATGCGGTCTAGAGTATAGTTTGATTTGATATGAACTCTAGACCTGATATGATTTACAGTAAATGATTTAAAAGTATATGATAAATGTTTTCGACACTTACATGATTTATATACGATTTTGTGTCGAATTTGAAACGACATGCGGTTTAGAGTATAGATTGATTTGATATGAACTCTAAACCTGATATGATTTATAGTATATGAAAATTGTTTTAAAACCGCACATGTTTTAGACATGCTCTGAAAACGAATACATGAATTGAAATTGAATATGTTTATATTATGCCTTAAAGGCAACTTTTGAAAACGCATATGTTGAGCATGTCCTAAAGTATATATGATATGATTTGAAATGATCGCGGTTTATACAGAAAATTTACATGAATTGCATATTAAACCCTAATATGATAATATGCTTAGTATGTGAGAATTCCATGAGGAATGTCATGACTCGGTGGTAACGATATTTCATCTATATGAGGTCATGATATGTTTGAAACACGAATATAGAAATACACGAAGAGAATTATGATTGGGTACCACCGTGATCATGATCCACAATATGAGAATTGATAAGAGATGATAGAATACAGAAATATGATTATGAAATGAAAGGTAAATATGAGAACTGATATGAGATGATGGCATACCAGAGTATGATTATGAAATGAAAAAGTGAAAATGAGAAGTAATAATGAGATGTATCGATGAGAAAGGATTAACTGTAATTGCATCATTGCAAGTTTAAGCCTTGCAGTTTAAGACAGTGTAATCCTACTTCTGTATTTATATTAGTATCTTACTGAGCCGTGGTTTTGCTCACCCCACTAAATTTCATCTCTTTCAGATTATTGAAGTTAACATCTGCCGTGTGAGCTGCTAGGTGGGCATAGGAGACGGTGTATGGACTTGGTACTAGTTTCCGGAGGTATATGGAACTTATAAAATGCTTGTTTACATGTATGACTTTAATTGATGCACAGTACACATTTTGTTTAACAAGTCGGGATGTAACTAAGAACCGTTTCCGTGTTTGTTTAATATTTAAATGGAATGAGTTTAAGTCACCTAAATAGTATAGTAACTACACTGACACCGAATACAAACCTTAAAATGAAAAAGAAAAATTTAGTCCATAAATTTGTAGACTAAGAAAAGTATAAGAATCAAGTGAAAGTCGCGGTCTTCGGGTCGTGACATGAAGAGCCTCCGTCGTCGGATTAATTAAATGTTTTATAAAAAAATAGTTAAAACTTATCATTTAATTTTAATTTACTAATTTTGCATAAGTTGCTATTTGATTATTAATTTATTTAAATATTGAAGGTTTCTTTAATATTTCTCCAACATTTTGATCAAATATATAAGTAAATTTTTTAAATTCATGGGACACACTTATCCTTGTAAATAAGCTCTATTGTCGGATTTTTATTTTATTAAAAATTTATCTTCATAGTTTTTTGATAATTTATTTTGAATTTTTTTAATTATTTAAATATTGAAAAATTCCCTAAAGTACCCTCCAACACTTTGATCAAGTGCTTAAGAAAATTTCCTCACCTCAAGAGTTTTTAAGGAAACACACTCGTTTCCCTAAAGAGGCTCCGTCATCAGATTAATTAAATATTTAATTTTCGTTCTTTATTGTTATTTTTAATACATAAAACATATTCCAGAATATTTACATTTTTTATTTAAGGATTATTCATTATTATCGTTTTCTTTAATTTTGAGTTAGACTAATTCACTATATTTTTTATTTAATCCTTATAGATTATAGCGAAAATTTTTCTACATCCTTCAACGCTTTGATCGAATGTAGAAGATTGAAGTCATTAATTTTGTTCCAAATTTTCCAACACTTTGATCAAATTTAAAACATGCTCATCTTTCACTTTAAAGTTTTAAAACATTGTATACTAGTAAATTATTATTATTATTATTATTATTATTATTATTATTATTATTATTATTATTATTATTATTATTATTATTATTATTATTATTATTCAAAAGCTTTCTTTTACAATTTTCTTTAAAAATTTTTTTATTTGGAAATTTATTCCTGCTAGAAAATCTATATTAAGTTGTAAGCTAGTGTTTATTAAATTAATAGTCACCTATATTTTAATTTTATTTTTTTTATCTGAAATAGTCACCTATATTTGGAGTGCCAAAATCGTTTCTCTTTTTTTTTTTGGTTAAAAATTAGTATTTAAAAAAAAGCACATGTACCGTAAACATCAATTAAAAAAACAAGTCACAACACATGATAAGCGTAATTTCCAAAATGTACGTAAAGAGCCCAAATAAATGTAGCTCAATTATATATATATATATATATATATATATTTTTTTAAAAAAAATTATGGGCAGCAAACTCCACTCATTTTTATCAAGCCTAAAATGAAAATATTACTCCAAATAAACTAAGCCTATTTAAATCCATTGCCTTATGTTAAAACACATAACGGGCCAAAATTATTATTAAGCCCTAGCCCACGTTATCACATCTAACAAAGCAATATTTCATCAGAAAAAGCCATTAAGGAACGGTCAAAGCAACGTAAAAAATAGAAGGCAATCGATAAAGGCAGGATACTCACAGTGTTGGCTCGAGTAAAATTTTTCCTCCTTTCTCTTTCGTTTTTTTTTTGCTTTTTCTTATTTTTGCTCAGATCTCTCCTTTCTTCTTCGTAGGCAGCCACTGATCAGACAGCACCTCTTCTTGCTGTGTAGCCTTTTTCCAAGCAGCATTCGATCTACGGTTGTGGGAGCCACGCACCACCGATTCTGTTGTACTTACAGCTACTGATTTCCCCCTTTTTTTATTTTTCTTTGAATAGGCTTTATGATTTGTGGTTCAAATTTGCATTTGGATATTTGGGAACTTTGAACCAATGTTGAATGTAATGGATGTTTGACAGAATGTGTGGGCTTTGGTGATGGAAGACAGAGGTGAAGCTCGGGTGGTTGGCAGAAAACAATTCTCCATGGGTTTTCTCTCAAGTTTTTTCTTTTCTCTCCATTTCCGTCTCTCTTACTGTCTCTGTGTCTTTCTCTGTGTTTTTTTTTCTGTGTTCCTTCATGCAGCCTTTAATAGACATTTTTAGTCCAAAAAAAAGGGATCAAATCCCTGAGATTCAGGGATTATGATCAATTGTTCAGATGACTTTTCAATCCAGTGTTTGATTTTTTTGGGTGCTCTTAAATGCTAGAGAAAAGTAACTTGAAAATGGTGATTCTATCATGAAGGCAGAGGGTTATAGGGGAAGGTCCTTAGGATACTAAAAACATGGATTCCTTTGAAACTGCTTCCCCTTTTCTTCTTTATCTCCCTCGAGCTGTTCTTAACATGTATTTTTAGTCAATAAAAACGGAGCAAATCTCAGTGAATTTGATTTGTAGAAGATTTTCAATCTGAAATGGAGGTTTGTCAATGGAGTTGGTAGAGATGCAGGGTGGCTGTCAGTTTGAATAGCCTCCCATGGTGTCGGCACCGGCACTTCTCAGCCATTTTTTCTTTTTTTTTTTCAATGTTAATCGGAAAATCATAAAAAGATGGGCAACTTTAACTAATTTGGGCTCATTAAATTTTGGACTTTAGCAAAGCCCAAAATTAATAATAACAAATCAAGAAAAAATGCTCGGTTATTTAAGACAAATTTGGAATTGATCTCGATAGACAAAATTCGATTTTCACGATACTTGAACTAATTAATCTCAAACACAAATTTACTCAAAGTTTATTTTTGACAAATTAATTCAAGCTCACGATTAAACCGAATTAATTAACAAGCAAATTTCAATCTCAAATTATTAAGACTGAAACGAGATTCAATCTAAATATATTTAGAGTTCCGGACAAAATTAGGTGTCTACAGTGATTGATGAACATAGTAAATAAATACTAATACGGTTTTAATCTATTAAATTGTAATGCATGGAATTAAATTAAGAATAAAATCATAAATCAATAAAATTATCAATTTAGAATTAAAAAAATTAATTGAAATTTATTTAATATAAATTTATTTAATATAAATTTATTGCAAGGGCTAAATTGCATGCCATTTTAAGTTTTGCAAATGTAACAAGCATTGTGGAAACTTTAGGGCCCTCTTTCAACAAATCCTTAGTTTTTCAAGTTTTGAAAGCTCTAAACTGCCTACCAACCCATATCTAATGTCGGTTATTTTTAATGATGTTTATTTTTTTTTTGACAAGATTTTTAAGGATATTTATGGGTTTGTGTTTGCGAGGGTAGTCACGTGCAGTTGGGTCTAAAAACCTAACCACTCCACGATAGTTTTCCTATGCAATGTTCTTGTGTTGACCAACCAAGATTAAATAAATATATATAACACGAGATGCATTAAGCATTAGCCAAGTAAAGTATTCATAAATTTTTATAATAAAAAATGAAATCATAAAAATCTTTATATTTTTATTATATATAACACTAATAAGAATATTTGATTAAAATGTGAAATATGACTTCAAATACATTATCATTTATCACATAGATTAATTTAAAATTTTTTATTTATTCAAAAATATTATTTCATTGCCAATAATACTTTTCTTCGTTAGCAAGGAAAAGGATTTGTAATCTTTAGTTCTCCAAATTTAAGTTTCATCAAGTGTGTATTTTATCTAATTATATATTGTTTTTCTATTTGACTTGTTTGTTAATTTATCTTTTATATATATATATATATATATATATATATTAAAAGTTTTTTAATTTGATTGTAATTTCATCAATGCATGGAAGTGAATTTCTTTATCAAATATTTGAATATGATTTGAATTTTGGAGTTATCACTGTTAGGATGGTTTTACTGTTTACCACTTTCAGCCAGAACATAATTAATTTCAGACCGTAAAACGAATAAAGATACGTGTAATTAAACAAAAAAATTCAACGTTGCATGTAATTTTACAAAAAAAATATATATTTACTCTTGTATCTAAATAAATCATTTGTCTTAAAGAAAGAAAAGATAAAGGCTTAATAGCCAAATATATCCTCAACCTTTAATATAAACTGAAATTAAGCCCTCAACGTTTTATCGCGTGAAAATCAGTCTATAAACTTTTATTTCATTGTAAATAAACCCTCAACCTTTCAAAATTATGCAATTAAGTCCAAATCTGTTAAATGATATTAACTGTCGTTTGGACATCTAACGTGAAAGCTGACGTGGATAGCTTAGTTGGCAACTACGTGGTATGCCACGTATGCAATATTAACGGAAGTTAGTATCATTTAACATATTTGAACTTAATTGCATAATTATAAAAGGTTGAGGGTTTATTTACAATGAAATAAAAGTTTATAGATTGATTTTCACGCGATAAAAACGTTGAGAGCTTAATTCTATTTTACGCTAAAGGTTGAGGGTGTATTTGGCTATTAAGCCAAAGATAAATAATGTAATTTATCTAATATTTTTTCTAAAATTTATCTCTTAAAAAAATCTATGAATTAATTAAAACCATAAACTTATAAATCGACAATATTCATGCTATAATTTTCAGTCTTTTTCATACCTTCATTTATATCCACATACAAGACGCAAATTCACACACGCATATTATATAGATATGTATTGCGTATTCTAAACCATTTGCCTCATCTCTGGTGTGGCATTAATTTGAGCAAGTTCAACGAGGATCACCATTTACATGTGCCAATTAATGTCGGCACTAGGAAATAAATGGAATTTAAGGAGTATTGAGAGACGTGTTTAATTCTTTCTACTTTTGTAATAAATTACATATTATATATTTATATTGCAAGTAATTGGCATCTAAAAAGTATTCACCTCTCGTATAATTACTGTCAGAATTAATGAAGAATTGCAAGTTTGAAGGTTGCCATTACCAGCTACCTAGCCTAGGAATGAAAATGGAAGTATACATTCCTTTTGGAGATATAATTAATTAGTTAATTAATTAAAGGAAATTAGAGATCTTAACTCTCAAACAGGAATGTGACATTGTGAAAAAAAAAACTTATATACAAGGGGGAAAGGCATCATTGGGTGTTTTTTTTTTTTTTACAAAGAAAGAAAAATTAACTAAAATTAAAATCTACATGAGAAACAAACTCCCATGTATCATCATTTAACAAGCTAATCAAAGAGGGTGATGAGCAATCTAACTTCAGAAAATCAACCTCCCAGTCACAAGCCATTATAGCCAACTTATTATTGGGTGCTTTTTGGCGAAAAGACTTCGGTAAGTTTCCTTCAAAATTTGTATTTACACTTTAAAAAAGGGTCCAATTATGGCTTATTTTATTTTAGATGATGTAGATAGCACGATTAAATTTAATATGAATTATTTTGGCCAAAAAAAAATTTAATATGAATTACTAAAAAAAAATTAATGTGATGAAAGGGAAAAGCAAGAAACGCATGTTTATGGCATATTTGTAATATTTGAAAGATAAAGCTCACCTTAACGGTTAGTGTTTGAGGTTTTTCTTAGGAATAATATTAAAAAAAAATCTTTGAATTTCATTAAAAAAATTGTAAATAAGTCATTGAGCTTTTTTTACGTAAAATAAAATTATAACTTTTATTTAATTGCAATTATACTCATTAAAGAATTTAAAAATGAATGAATAAAATTTAACTGTATAGTATTTCCTTAACTATTTTTCATACATTATATATATATATATATATGTATGTATGTATAAAGAAACAAGTTACTGTGTGAGTTCAAGGAATTTGAGCAGAGAGATGCAATAGGTGAAATTTGACATTTGATTTTGAAGGGATTAACTAATATAATATATTTTATTTTATTTTTCATAAAACATATTCTATCAACACACCACACGAACAAATAGACATATATATATATATGAAAATAATATATTAATAGAAAAAAGGCAACAAACACATAAAATTGTAAAATAAAAATATTAACACGAGAAAATTAAACTTTATTGAATTTCAAAACTTTCAAATTAATAGCAAAGTTACTAATTACACAATCTTTCAGAGGTCGTTTGGTATCGTTTTCTGTTTTCTGTTCTCTGTTTTATGTTTTCTGTTTTTAAAAATTCTGTTTTGTTTTCAATTTCTGAAAACAAAAAACATGTTTGTCTAATATTGCTACGTTTTGAAAACAAATATTTAAACTGATTCAGATATAATAATTCAATTCACAAAACAAAATTTTAAAAATTAAATAAAAAATAATATATTTATTAAATAATAATATGTAGATAATATTAAATAATATTATTTTATACTATTTAATACTAATATTAAATATTTTTATTTAATCATATAAAAATTTAATATAATTTAAATAATGTTATAATTAAATAAAATATTAAATAAAATAATATTATTGAATTTAATTGTAATAATCATAAATTATATTTAATAATAATTTTTATTTAATTGTAATAATAATAATATTACATTATTAAATAAAATATTTTACTAATTAATTTATAATAAATTATATAGTTATTAAAATATATTATATTTAATATAAATAATATTATTTAATGTTAAGTATTTACTTATTTAATAATATTAACTTATTTAATTTAATAGTAGTAGTGATATATTTTAAATTTAAGATAGAATATAATATTAAATAATAATATTGTTTAGTAAAATAAAAATTAATTATATTAGATAATAATATTAATTATTAACATATCAAAATTGTAATAAATGATATTATTTAAAATATTTAATATATTCAATAAATTATTATAAAAATTTAAATTAAATAATATTATAATATTATAGTTCAATGCAATATTTATTTAATTGCTTTTTATGTTTTCAACTTTTTTATATTAAAATAAATATATTAATTTTAAAATATTAAATAATATTTTATATTAAAATTTAATATTATTTTATTTAAAAATTAATTAAATTTATTTATATTTTTATTATAAATATATTAATATTATATTAATATATAAACTCTGTTCACTTACTTATGAGCAGTAACATAAATGAAAACATGTTTCCGAAAACAATGAAAACAAGAAATTCTTGTTTCTAACAATTTTGGAAATTCTTGTCTTCGTTTTCGTTTTTTGAAAACGGAAACATGTTGCCAAACGTATTTTTTGTTTCTGTTTCCAAAAAAACTAAAAACAAAAACAGAAAATAGAAAACAAAAACAAAAACAAACGACCCCTCAGTGAATTATGAAACTTTCTTAATTTTTTAGACAATTTAAAATTGAAATAAAAAGATATAAATAAATCAATTTTTAGAATATATTTGTTATTTAAAACAGAAAAATAGATATACTTTTTTTAAAAGACTAAAGTGGAAACTTTTTAAATTAAAACTTATGATTTTTTTTAACTTTTTTTATAGAGTACTTGAATCTAATTTTTTTTGGTTGAAAAAATATTGCAAGACAACATTAAATAAGGATATAGAGTAGGATGAAAAATTATATGGAGATGAAAAATTATAAAAAGTTAAAAAGAAAAGAAAAATTGGTCTCACCTATTTTTTAGAGGCTTTGGCTCCCTTTCATCAAAAGAAGAGAACAATAACACATTTAGAATTTGATTAAAGATTCAAACTTTTTTGAGAAAAGCTAAAGATTTAATTTGGTTTTTGTTAAATTATTGTAATTTAAATATTGTGACAAATTTTTAATTTTAATAATTTGTAAATAGTGATTGATGAACATAGTAAATAAATACTAACACGGTTTTAATCTATTAAATTGTAATGCATGGAATTAAATTAAGAATAAAATCATAAATCAATAAAATTATCAATTTAAAATTAAAAAAATTAATTAAAATTTATTTAATATAAATTTATTTAATATAAATTTATTTCAAGGGCTAAATTGCATGCCATTTTAAGTTTTGCAAATGTAACAAGCATTGTGGAAACTTGAGGGGCCTCTTTCAACAAATCCTTAGTTTTTCAAGTTTTGAAAGCTCTAAACTGCCTACCAACCCATATCTAATGTCGGTTATTTTTAATGATATTTATTTATTTTTTTTGACAAGATTTTTAAGGCTATTTATGGGTTTGTGTTTGCGAGGGTAGTCACGTGCAGTTGGGTCTAAAAACCTAACCACCCCACGATAGTTTTCCTATGCAATGTTCTTTTGTTGACCCACCAAGATTAAATAAATATATATAACACGAGATGCATTAAGCATTAGCCAAGTAAAGTATTCATAAATTTTTATAATAAAAAATGAAATCATAAAAATCTTTATATTTTTATTATATATAACACTAATAAGAATATTTGATTAAAATGTGAAATATGACTTCAAATACATTATCATTTATCACATAGATTAATTTAAAATTTTTTATTTATTCAAAAATATTATTTCATTGCCAATAATACTTTTCTTCGTTAGCAAGGAAAAGGATTTGTAATCTTTAGTTCTCCAAATTTAAGTTTCATCAAGTGTGTATTTTATCTAATTATATATTGTTTTTCTATTTGACTTGTTTGTTAATTTATCTTTTATATATATATATATATATATATATATATATATATATTAAAAGTTTTTTAATTTGATTGTAATTTCATCGATGCATGGAAGTGAATTTCTTTATCAAATATTTGAATATGATTTGAATTTTGGAGTTATCACTGTTAGCATGGCTTTACTGTTTACCACTTTCAGTCAGAACATAATTAATTTCAGACCGTAAAACGAATAAAGATACGTGTAATTAAACAAAAAAATTCAACGTTGCATGTAATTTTACAAAAAAAATATATATTTACTCTTGTATCTAAATAAATCATTTGTCTTAAAGAAAGAAAAGATAAAGACTTAATAGCCAAATATATCCTCAACCTTTAATATAAACTGAAATTAAGCCCTCAACGTTTTATCGCGTGAAAATCAGTCTATAAACTTTTATTTCATTGTAAATAAACCCTCAACCTTTCAAAATTATGCAATTAAGTCCAAATCTGTTAAATGATATTAACTGTCGTTTGGACATCTAACGTGAAAGCTGACGTGAATAGCTTAGTTGGCAACCACGTGGCATGCCACGTATGCAATATTAACGGAAGTTAGTATCATTTAACATATTTGGACTTAATTACATAATTATAAAAGGTTGAGGGTTTATTTACAATGAAATAAAAGTTTATAGATTGATTTTCACGGGATAAAAACGTTGAGAGATTAATTCTATTTTATGCTAAAGGTTGAGGGTGTATTTGGCTATTAAGCCAAAGATAAATAATGTAATTTATCTAATATTTTTTCTAAAATTTATCTCTTAAAAAAAATCTATGAATTAATTAAAACCATAAACTTATAAATCGACAATATTCATGCTATAATTTTCAGTCTTTTTCATACCTTCATTTATATCCACATACAAGAAGCAAATTCACACACGCATATTATATAGATATGTATTGCGTATTCTAAACCATTTGCCTCATCTCTGGTGTGGCATTAATTTGAGCAAGTTCAACGAGGATCACCATTTACATGTGCCAATTAATGTCGGCACTAGGAAATAAATGGAATTTAAGGAATATTGAGAGACGTGTTTAATTCTTTCTACTTTTGTGATAAATTACATATTATATATTTATATTGCAAGTAATTGGCATCTAAAAAGTATTCACCTCTCGTATAATTACTGTCAGAATTAATGAAGAATTGCAAGTTTGAAGGTTGCCATTACCCGCTACCTAGCCTAGGAATGAAAATGGAAGTATACATTCCTTTTGGAGATATAATTAATTAGTTAATTAATTAAAGGAAATTAGAGATCTTAACTCTCAAACAGGAATGTGACATTGTGAAAAAAAAAAAACTTATATACAAGGGGGAAAGGCATCATTGGGTGTTTTTTTTTTTACAAAGAAAGAAAAATTAACTAAAATTATGCAATTAAGTCCAAATGATATTAACTGTCGTTTGGACATCTAACATGAAAGCTAAAGTGGATAGCTTAGTTGGCAACCACGTGGCATGCCACGTATGCAATATTAAAGGAAGTTAGTATCATTTAACATATTTAGACTTAACTGCATAATTATGAAAGGTTGAGGGTTTATTAACAATGAAATAAATGTGACGACCAGTATCATGTGGGGCCGGTCGCACTCAACCGTATTGTCCGCTTTGGATTCTAGAGGTGACCCCCGTCAGTTCAGCTGACGTGGCTCTTAGGTCCTCACGGATTTCTTTCGCGTCCGTTGCTACTCGAACCCTTGACATCCAAGCGATTCGAGTAACGACTAACCATTGGACCTAGGTCTAATCAGAAATGCACCTTAGCTACTATAAGGCCGACAAAACGGGCCCAAGTGATGAAATCCCATTGGTAGCCTAGCGTTATTAGGACTAACCGTGGTTCAAATTTAACCCACCCCTTTACTCCTATAAAATCCAAAATCCAAACCCCTTCTAGCCTCGCCTCATGGTTGGATCCGGATAAAATTTCAAAAAGAATATAGCAAGAATATTTATTTCATGTTAATTATCTTGAATGAATGGTGAAATTAATTTTGGTTAGGTTAAAAAAGAAAATTGACTATTAAAAAAATTTTAAACCACTGATGTAAAGATAATTTTATGATTTCAATATTTTATCTTTTCTCTTAAAGTTTCATATTGTTCAGAAAAAGAAATCTATAATATTTGTTTATTATTTTATTTTATTTAATTACACTATTATTAGCAGTAATAATCGCACAAATACGTTCAGACCAAAGGCCTAGAGCCAGTAAGGAAGGCCAGCTCCCTGAGTTAGAAAAACCCAATTACGGAGTACAAAAATCCCCGGGATTTCGCTACAAGTACAAAAATCTCCCCGCTTAGTGACACTAATACTTTGATTTATAGTGCTTCAAAAAAAAAAAACTTTGATTTATAGTGGCATTATAGTACAGAGAAATGGAATTCCCTTGACTATAAGATCTACCCCTTTGAAAATAGCCTCAAAATGCCCTTGACTTTCATTAGTTTGCCGTGTCCACATCATGACTCTCTTTTCACCTAGATTCTAGAAGATCTACCCCTTGGAAACTAGTGATAAGTAAAGATGTAAATGGGATTGGTTTAAACGGGAATTTGGGATTATTCATTTTGATTAATCCGATTTGGTATTTCATAATCGGATTTTAATCGGTTTAGAATAATGATTTCGCTACTTGTGACGGATTTAAGTAGGGTTCATGTAGTGTTCTTGTTATAAAAAGAAATATAGCAAGTTAATTAAGCGTGTTCGAAAAACTCTTTGGTTCGATCCTCACTAAACACATCTTTAAGAAAGGGTGAGGAGTGTTAACTGTAACGAAGCCCCGAGCAGGATTAGTCTCATATTGTTAAAACAAATGAAGATACTTGTGGCTTACATTTTTTTTCAAAAGTAGTCTATTATTATATTTCACCTTAAGATTAATAATATTTTATTGAATTTATGCTTAGGATCATCTAAAATTATAGATATAAGTTGCATCTTTAATGATGATTTCAAATATGTTTGTATTTTTATTAAATTATTTTTGTTTGTAATGTCATAAACATATTTTTATGGGTTTTAAGTTGTTTGTTGGGTTACTAAAGTTTGTTGAATTATGATGAACTTATATGTTCTTTAATTTTATGTTTTTAATTAATAGAAAAATAGATATTAGAAATGATTTTCTTGGGTTGGAATTCGGGTTTGGGTTAATAAACGATTTTGTCAAAAAAATTTAGTTGTATAATCAGATAATTAAACAAGTTAGGATAATAAACAGGTAATATGAAATTTATTATAATAAGGTTCAAGTAGTACATTTATAAAATAATCAAGGTAATTATAAGGTTCGAATTTATTTATTACTAATCAAGTTCGGGATTGAGTACCTCAAAAATAGCGGATACCATCCTGATTACACTCTTAATGATAAGAGTCCATTTTGAGTAAAATGTTAGTTTGTCTTGGGGTGGATTTTGTTTTTGGACTTTTATCTTCATTCAATTTAGTAAACAAAACCAAAAAAAAAAGTTTTTAACATAATTACAGTGAAATTTTTTAAGTGTGCAAATGAGTTTTAAAAATTATCACACATTTCATTTTTAATTAATTTTTTAAAAATATACATTAAATATTATGTGTCACTTTATTAATCTGTTTGTAAAGTTTAAAAAACTTAACTAATAGTATATGAAATAATTTATCAGAAAAAAATAAAATTTACTTGTTTTAATTATTTTTTTTATATAAAGGAGATCACAATACAATTTGAGGATAAGAAAAATTAAAAGTGTTCAAATTGGAATTTTAAATATTAAAAATGATATTTTGAAAAAATTGTAAAATAAACTTAACTAAATCCAAGTTTATCATCTTAGTTATTTTAATTATTATTGATGCTATAATAGTAGTATTTAGATTTAAATAACATTATTTATAATTCCTAAAAGTATTAATAGGCAATTTGGGAATGTTATATATTTTAATAATGGTATTAAGTTTTGTTCAGGGCTTCATTGGAAAAAACAAATAAAAGTACTAGATTTGAACTACACAAAAATATCTTAGGCTACATCACAGGCCAGTAAATTAGATAAAATATAAAATAAAAGGTATAAAGAATGAAATCAAATTATAAAAGGCTCGTTTTTGAATTTTGATAAATTGATAATGATTTCTTTTAATTTTGTAAATAGGATTAAGAGATTGTAATATTTTTTAATTAATTTTTATTTTCAATATTTTAAAATATATATCATTCTTCTTTGTTTATAAAATTTTTTTAAAAAAAACCTCAATGACAATACATAAAGTAATTTCTCATTGTAAAATGTTAATTCCATTGTTTAGCATATTAGATCAAGAACCAATGAACTTTTATTGATGCATGGTATCAATCCAAAAGGAATAAACACAAACAATGTTACTGTAAATTACAACACGGAGAAATCAATCTTACAATAACAACGAACAATTCCAATACCAATTTCCTGACTTTTTTACTTTATTTTTTTAGAATAATATTACTTTTGAGATAAAATATATCTTTAAATGTTGATCAGTACGGTAAAATTTCATTCTTCTCGCGCTGTGTGGTTGAGGCTAAAACTTTTGGTACTTGATCATCACCATATGATACCTTACTAGTAAGGCTTTTCAAGAGGGAAGACGAAGATAGAGAGGGATAGGATTGTGAGCATTTGGAGGTGAGTCCCAAACAGAGAATGCACTTGTTGAGTTCATCCATTTCTTTGTAATTTCTGGGTAATGACGGTCTAACACATCTTTCAAGCTCTCAGTTGTGTTAACCCATTCAAACCCCTTCTTTGTGTAAGTCTCCTCGTTGAAATCGCTTGTGAAGAACCTATCTGCTTCAAGCCTCCTACAACATCATCCAAATCTAGATTATTTCAAAACCCCATTTCATTATCACTAACATATTCTCAAATCACTTGTTCTTTTCTTTATTCCTTTTAGTTAATTTACCTGCTTGCCATGAGTAGGAAAATCATTAAAGCTGTCTCACTGATGGCAAAGCCCTTGATCTTCTTCTCTGCCATGAGGCCTACCAACAAGTCAAGCTCTTCAACATCATCGCCATAAACTTCATTGAGAGTTTCAATGGCTTCCTTATCATCTGTCAAATCTTCCCATTTGGAAATTGGTATCAAAAGCATAGCCCTGAGGAATTGGTTATACCTTGTGACTTTTCTCTCCGTCCCTGTAAACTGCACCTGTGATATCAAAACAAATTAACTTCCCATGATTTCTGTGATTAATCTCACCTTCGTCAATGAATCAATGAACCGGAAATGTCAGCGAGGACTCACTTTCTAGAGCTGCCAAGTTGACATGGTTAGGCCTGTCTTTGCCGTCGACATCTTTGTTGGGTTGTAAACCCAATACATTGGATAAATTTTTTATTTTGTAGCCCATAGCGTTACACTTTTGTGTAGTGTATTAAAGCTCATATACAAAAACTAAGAGAGAAAAAAAATAGAACAAAAAGACAAACTTGTGAGCCGGAAATATGTACAGAAACAGAACACAAAAGTGCAAAAAAAATGTAGAGAAAGTGCAAAACGTGGGTTTAAGGAGAAAGGGTTTCTGTTGCTTGGTATAAAAAAAGTGCAAACTTTCTTGTAAGCATTCTTTTACTCTACCTAAATGAATATGTTTTGATGCATTTGGAAGTAAAAATATTGTGATATTGTTGTTGTTTTACATGTTTGAAGAAGAGTTATGTTTGATGGTTGTTGTGTGGATATTCTTGAAACTTGAGATTGGTTGTTGTGAATTAGTTTTGATGAGATGTTAATGTTGGAAATGTGTGTGTGATTAAGTTGAAAAGTTGTAAACTTGGTGGCTGTTTGGAGCATGCCTTGGTTGTTTGTTAGAAGCTTAAAAAAGTCTGCATGCCAAATGTTTGTGTAAATGTCTCTTAGACCTCTCCTTCCCATGATCTTGTGGTATAAGGTCCCGAAGCCATAAAGGATAGTTCCAAAGCTCTATTGCACCGCAAGCTTGATGCCCCATTGAAACAATTTGCCTGGCGAATCCAATTTGTGTTAAAGCCTTTTCTCCTCTATGGCCTATCAAATCTGTCATTGGAACGCTGCATTTACAAGCAAAATACACGAAGTTAGAATAAAAAATCTCGACAAGAAAAGCAACGAGAGGCATCATTTAGCAGCTAGCTTGGAAGAATAATGTCATGTAAGGCATACTTTTCAAGCAAAGGTGGAGATTTGTTGGGTCCTGGTGCGACATTGATGTTCCTGAGCTGAAGTGAATCTGGTAGAAGCGAGTGCATACGATAGACGCTGACAAACTCCTCCGTTAAAGAGTAAGGAACGCCATGATTATCAGGCTTTCTCAGACCAACCAAACCTCCCAATGCGGCTCCCCCAACATGCCCAAACGTGTCCTTGAATTTCTTTCCCAATAGGCCATACCTATAACAATATATTTGAGAATAACGTTTGTCGAAACTTATTTTACAATCGATCAAAGCTAATTGTAAAGAAATAAAGATTAGATTACCAGTTAGCACGCATCCCTGCGAGCAACATATCAATTTTGAGAAGCTCCACTGTCCAATCAATAGTATGGATCTTTGCAATCCTAGCAGATGTTACCAGCCTCGCATAGCGGTATAATTCTTTGTCAGTTAGGTCTCGATATTCCTTCTAAATTATGTTTCAAAGAACAATGTTTAGTTAATGCTCGATATTTAATAAGCAATGAACCAAGCAATTTGCAAAGGCTGAAATGAAATACATGCCTTGAGGGCATCATAGACTGCGTTGTGCGCTTTAATGAAAAGAGCTTGCAATGTGGAGACACCAGCCCAACTGTTCCGAACATCTCCCGATATGGGGATCCCATCCTCATTATGCAGAAGTAAGCCATCTTCTAAAATCTTCAACTTTCCATCTATGAAAGTCCTTACTTCTTGTAACCTTTCACCGTTGCTACCGTATATAAGACTTCCATCCCTACAGATTGAATCACCCATGTTCATATATGAAATTATGAATGCATATATACAATATATATGGATTTATATATAAGATACTGACAGTATATAATTTTTATACACTATCAATACAACGGAGGTTAACATCAATAAGCCCTTATAGCTATTTTTCTTTCAAATCTTGAAAAGAAATTCCAACCGAAGGTTTCAAAGGTTGAGTTTGTTCTCTCCTTGGGGGGTCGGGTTCCACAAGTTTCCCTTCTCGGCTTTGTCGCCCAAGAGAAAGAGATCAAAGAAATATTTTTTAAATATTTAAAAAATTATTAAAAAGTGAAACTACTCTTTTAAATATATTAATATTCATATATTATTTCTGTTAAAAAGAATTTCTTATATGTTATGTTGGCTCAATTACCTAACCAAAAGGGAGGTGAATCGGTTTTTAACTATTTTAGGTTCGTTTTTCGATCTTCTTAATTCTCTAGCTTATATTGTAGTTCTTCTAAGTTCAGTAGGCTATTCTAGCATACAATTCATACACAATACAACAAACACAATATAATTGCAAGTAAATAAATAGTGTAGGGTAAGAGAATTGTATGCAAGTAATTTATAGAGGTTCAGCAACATTGCCTATGTCCTCTACCTTGAGAAGCTTCTAAGGATTTTCCCCAAATCCACTAATGAATTTATCTTTACACCCTCTTTTTGCAGGCTCAAGAAAAACCTTTACACATTTCCTTTTTCCGGGCTCAAGGAGAAAACCTTACAACCTCTCCCTTATATGGCTCAAAAAGAAAACTTTAATTTCTACCCACAACTCACTTTACAAGTTGAGCTCTCAATGGTTCACTTCCCTTTACAAATTGTGAATGGGTTTACAAGAAATGTAACCAAGAATAACCTCTAAGAAGGTAGGTGATTACACTTTAAGCTTAAGAAGAACCCATACAAGGTTTATGCAATACAAGGATTATGAGAATGATAGAGGATTTTCAATTTCTAGTACAAAGAATGTTTTGAAGCTTGAGGAAGATGAATAAAAAGTCTCTTGAGTGTCTTCAGCTTTTAAGCTTCTATTTATAGCCCTTTTAATGATTTCTTGAAGTTTGGAGGAGACTAGAGCAAATCATCCTGTTGTCTCACAAAAAACTAGTCGTTGGAGGCTTCCAATGAAGAGGGGATCGATTCCTTTGAAGAGGGGATCGATCCTGTGGCTTTGGGATGCCTTCTTGGGGTTTCTACTTTTGGGGGATCGATCCCATAGAAGTAGAGGCTCAATCCTATGAACTTGTTATGCCTTGGAGAGTGTTCTGTCATTAGGGGATCGATCCCTTTACTATTCATCTATCCCCTTGATCAGGGGATATGTCTAGAGGTGGCAAAAGTTGACCCGATCCGAAAAATCCACCCAAATAACCCGAATCCAAACCCGACCGATTTGACTCGACTAAAAAAGTCAACAACTCAAATCCAATCCGATCCGAATTCGAATTGATCCGAAACCAAATTTATCCGAATTTACATTGATCCAAATCCGACCGGATCCGAACCCGAATTGATCCAAATTCAAATTCATCCGAATTTAGATTAATTCGAACCCAAATTGATCCGAACCTGAACTGATCCGAACCCAAATTGACCCGAATCCAAATTGGTCGAATCCAAATTAACCAAAACCTAAAAAGATTTAAACTTAAATTTAATATTATCAATAAATATTTAAATGTTAAAATTAATTATCAAAGTATTTTAATATGGTAAAAATATAATTTTTTTTCAATAATATGAGTGTTATATTTTTTTTAATCTAGTTAAACTTAAATATTCACTTTTATATTGCATTCATTTGAACCTAATGTATAATTATTTAATGGCTAACTATAATAGAGTACAGAAGCTATATCACCTACACTTAATGTCTTCAATTTTATAAAAAAAACCAAGCTATATCACCTACAAAAAAATGTAATTAATTTATGAATATTGGTAAATATATTATAAAGAAAACTATCATATAGATTATTAAATATTTTGATTATTTCAATCCCAATTGTACTTAGGTCATGTAAGAAGAAAATTTTGTTTTTATGAGTTTTGTAATTCTTAGAAATATAGTTTCAGTTAATTTTCATTCCAGATAAATCACATCAAGATGACCAAGGCTTAACCCAATAAACCTGTCTAATCGACCCTAATCCAAATCCGACTAACCCGAATTGACTAAAAAAGTCAATGACCCAAACCCAATCTAATTCAAACCCGAATTAATCCGAACCCAAATTAATTCGAATTCAAGTTGATCCAAACCAGACCGTATCCGAACCCGAAATGATCTGCACTCGAAATAGATCGATTTTTCCTTAACCCAAACCCGACTTTATCTGAACCCGAAATGATCCGATCCAAAATGACCTAACCCAAACCCGATTCGACCCGCCCATTTGCCACCTTTAGATATGTCCCTTTTACTATTCATCTATCCCTTGGTCAGCATTTTGACTTTTCTAGGCTTTTTAAGTATTAAAAACATTCCTAAGCCAATTTTGAATATTTTTAAATATGACATGACTTTGAAAACATGAATTTGAGTCCAAAAATTTATCAAGTAATTTTCTTAAAATATATTCAATAATTCCATAAGAAAATTACATAAACCAATAATTAATAGTGTTTTCTCAATTGCTTAAAACCAATAACCATAATTAATTAAAACATGGTTTTATAGTTGATAAGAGCACTTAATATGGTTTATGAAAATCATAATTGATAAAGCAAATTTACAAGGTTGATCATTCATTTAATATTGCTTAAGTATTTGTCATTTCAAAATATATGTATCAATTTAAAGCTAACAATCTCCCTCTTTTTGATATGACAAAACTTAAGACAAATTTACTTTGAAAAAGCTCCCCTCTTAATATAAGCATGATTTGGAAAATAAAGCTCCCCCTTAATATGAGCATGATTTTCAAAACAATATACAAACCACATTATCTCTCCCCCTTTTTGTCATAGCAAAAAGAAAATAAATAAAAATTGCTCTCCTCCTAAAACTATGGCTTAAAATTTTTGAAAACCTAAGAAAAATTTGCTCCAACCAACAAACAAAAGATTACTACATTGGGAGTTATAGCACAAATAAATAAATCAATGTCCATGTCAAGATCATGAGATGTTTGTGCATGCAATGGACATTGTTTATGATCCTATACCAATTGTTCATAAATAATTTTCAATACATTGCCAATTGGTCATAATGATGCAAGTTGTTCATACATTATCCATTAATTCTATAACTTGCTTATTTCAATTCTATCAATCTCCTAGATACATCAATTGTTCTTTATAGTCCAACTAAAGTGCATGTCAATACATAATGATTATTAATTAAACTTAGATGAAAAATTATGCATTGAGCTCATAAACAATTTTCAAGAAAGAATGTGCCTAGAATTAAATCATATATCAGTTATCCACATATTCTAGCACAAAAGGTCTCATGCAAATGTGTCCTAAAAGAATTCTTCCCTATTTGTTATTGCAATCTTAAGAAAGAGAGAAGAATTATCAATTTAAAGCTCATATCAATTGTTACTAGTGGTTGACTTATACATTTTGCATGGATTCAATTGTTATGTGTGATGTGTTCATGTCAAGAGAATAATCAAGTTAAACACGAAAGAACATAATCACACACCACCAAATATGCATATGGATTAGTTAAACATTAGCATACTATCATGAAGCATTAATCCATATTTATAAGCACAAATCTAATTATATGGAAGATTTAAAATCTCATGTCATTCAAGCGCACACATTTTCTTCCATAATCATAAAAACAGAGAATCTTATGCTCATTTTCCAATTCAAGATCTTTACCAATTATGAGCAAGGAAAGATTTCAATATCACCACTTTAATCAATTCATAGCAATATCTCTAGTTGATTTTATCATTTAATTTTCTAGGGGTTTATGCTATTTTAACAAAATAATTTTACCTAAGTGAATCAATATCAAACTTAAATATATTTTACCTTTAAAGTTCACAATCTATGAGTGAGAACAAGTAGAATTTTATGAGAACAAATATTCTCATCTCATAGACATAATCATTGATTCAACGTAAGCAAACATGCAAGTTCAACGTAAAAACAATTAGAATCAATGCATGGAAATCAATCAACGTGTATTTGTTCAAGTTTGCATTTATCCTTGAATATTGATGTTGTCATTAAAGCGTAAGTTCTTTAGAAATTTGGCCATAAGAAAAATCTAAGTTCATGGATAACAAATTTTCATACATTTGAACATTTAAGATCCATTCATCATCACAAATTGTAGGCCAAGGACAATTATGACTCTAGGTAAAGCTTTTTGTATCTCAAGTATTTCATTCATTGAAGTCATATTCAAATTCAAATATTAAGGTCAAACTTGATCATTTTATTATTCAAGCATAACTATTTGCATATTATTTACTCATATTCTAATAAATGCATACTTATCATGAAGCCTAGTATGGAAAATATGAGTCAAACTATGAGATATAATCCTCTAAGCATGCTTAACTAAAATAAACCAAAGGAATGAACAATATCTATCATGCACAAATTCATCAAATTCTCAAATATATACACAAATCATTGAAATAATTCTCAAAACAATGTTTAAGCATTTATTGAAAATATATTTCAAGATTATTCAAGATTTATGCATTTCATGAATGTCTTCAATAAGAAAAATGATTTTTCACTCGTAAGTTCAATGAAAAATTATATTAATTGTTGAAAATGATACCAATTGTTAAAGTTGAGGCATAATACCAATGAAAAATGATTTTCCATGTTAACACATTATCAAGAATAAGTTAAATCACCGGATTTTAAGTTGAGACGAAAGAAAATATCAAAAAAATTAAGATTCCTTATCAATTTTGGCTTAAAAAATGCAAAAATAGACATATTTTGCCTAGGGGGATCAATCCCTCAATGCCAGAATGCAGATTTTTGCATTTTTTGGCTAGAGGATCGATCCTATAAGAGGAGGGATCGATCCCTTGTTTAAATTCTTCAGAATTTTGGCCTAAAAATCAACTTGGGATGTGTCAAAACTCCGTTTTTGAGTGTTTTAAGTCCAAGTAAAAGTTTAAACATTTGTATAACATAATTTTGGACTTTTATGAATGAAAAATATGGATGAAAAATTATTTGACAATAGATTTTTCAAGTTTGGAAGAATTTTCACCATAAAATGCATTTTTTGTCTCAAAGAAGGTCATTTTAAAAGTTATGCATACTTTGGCAAAACCAATATGTTTGGAAACATAAACATGCCAAAACAAACATGTTCACATAGACTTTAAGCACATATATCATTAAATCACAAAACTTGTGAATATCATGCCATAATTTCTAATATGCATATTTCTCATCAATCTTCATGACATGGCATTTTGCATGTATGACATATATGACATTTTTGGAGCAAGTTAATATATTATCAACACATAGAAAACTTGCTCAAATTACAAAAATCCAATAATCATTTCCAAATCATGTTATATGCTTTTCATCCAATCATTTAATGCATCAAGAATTATCCATTAAATAGTCAAAAAATCATTTATCATGCATTTTATTCATTCATTTAATTTATAATGCATCAAAGATCATCAACCAAATATCTCATCAAGGCATAAATAATTTAATTAAATAAAAGTTTTTTTTAAAAAATTAAGCTTACAATACTCCTTTGCTGGAAAATGCTTTGCTATGATTCATTGAGTCCACCTTGAGCCATTGTTTGAAGGATTGTTGTGACCTTGCCAAAGGATGGATTCCTCAAACTCTTCCTCTTTCTCATTGGCATAAGCAAACTCCATGGGGGTGTGTAGAGCATTTGAACTTCATTGTTTCATTGTAACTTCATGCTCTAACACTCTTATAACAAACAATTCCAAGCATGCTTTGGTACCCAAATTTTCTTGGGTCCATGAAAGTTAGTACAAATAATTTTTGATTCTTTAGGGATCCATTTCAAACTCATTCATCATTATTTATACCATGCTTTAGGATCCACATCTTCCTAACTACTTTTCTTTTAAATGAAGTCTTTCTATATGTGCATGCTTGTGAAGTGTGGCCAATCCTATTGCAAAGTGAGCGTGTAAGTGACTTATCATGCATAGCCTTTTTGCATACAAGAAAATTCTTAAGATGAGTTTCTTTTTTATTTGCATTATATCCTAACCCATCTTTATTGAAGAAAGCTCTTTAGGTCTCAAGCATGTGGTCTAATTTTTGTTGACCCATATAAAACCTAGAAAATGAGTTATGTAAATTTGTATTCTTTTCATTCAACTCATTTATCTTTATGTTTGCTTCTTCTAATTTCTTTTCTAGTTCTAGCTTAGCATGTCAAGGCTTCCTTTTTTATTTTTAAATTAGCAATGATTTTTCTATATTTAGAGTTCATGCATTCAAATTCATTTGCTAATTCATTAAAAGCATTTTGTAATTCATCAAAAGTATAATCATTGCCTTCACTAGAACTAGAACTAGCCTAATCATCACTAAAGGCCATAATGCATGAATAGGTTATCTCATCATCTATGTTTTCCTCATCGGAGTAATCACTATCGCTTCATGCAGCCACAAAAGCCTTTTTCTTAGGTTTCTTCTCCTTTTCCTTCCTACTTGACTCTCCTCTCATTACTTCTCTTCTTTGAGGTCTTCTATCATTCTCTCTAGACTTCATCCTTATAAAGCTATTGAATCTTTTGGCAAATATTATTATTTCCTTTTCTTACTCATTTTCACTCTCATCACTATCATCTTTAATATCATGAGTGGAAGATTTTAAGGCTACCCTTACTTTCTTTGAAGGCTTTTCATTTCTTTCCAATTTCATTTCATATGTAAGTAGGGAGCCTATGAGTTCATCTAGAGACAAGGTGCTAAGGTCTTTAGACTCTTTTATTACGGTTACCTTTGCTTCCCAAGATTTAGGCAAGCTATTCAAAATTTTCTTTACCATTTCAACGTTGGAATAGGTCTTGCCTAGAGCCTTAAGTCCATTAATTATATCATTAAACCTAGTAGACATATCACTAATGGACTCATCTTCTTTCATCCTACAGAGCTCATAATCATGTGTAAGCATCCCTACTTTGGTTTTCCTAACTTGATTGGTCTTTTCATGTGTAATGGCTAACTTATCCCATTTTTGCTTGGCATTCTCACATAAGGAGACTCTATTGTATTCATTGGGACCTAATGCACAAAAGAGAGTTTGTATAGCATTGACATTCAATTGTGCCATTTTCATGTCATATGTGTTCCACTCATCCTCACTCTTAAGGACATCCTTACCATATACTTTCTTTATTAGAATTTGGGGACCATTAACTATAACTTTCCACATTCCATAGTCATTTAATTGTACAAACAACATCATTCTAGTCTTTCAATATGAGTAATTCTCTCCATTGAAAAGTGGAGGTCTAACTAATGAGTGTCCCTCTTCTCGTAGGAGTGTACCTATGTTCAAATAAGCCATTTATAATCGTTCTACTCGATGGATGTTAATCCAAATCAATATTGAGCCCAAGCTCTGATACCAGTTGTTAGCTCAATTACTTAACTGAGAAGGGAGTGAATTGGTTTTTAACTACCTTAGGTTCATTTTTCGATCTTCTTAATTTTCTAGCCTATATTGTAGTTCTTCTAAGTTCACTAGGCTATTCTAGCATACAATTCATACATAATACAATAAACACAATATAATTGCGAGTAAATAAAAAGTGTATAGTAAGAGAATTGTACGCAAGTGATTTATAGAAGTTCAGTAACATTGCCTACGTCCTCTACCTTAAGATGCTCTCAAGGATTTTTCTCAAATCCACTAATGAATTTGTCTTTACACCATCTTTTTGTAGGCTCAAGAGAAACCTTTACACCTCTCCTTTTTTTGGGCTCAAGAAGGAAATCTTACAACCTCTCTATTTTATAGCTGAAGGAGAAAACCTTAATTTCTACCCACAACTCACTTTACAAGTTGAGCTCTCAAGGGTTCACTCGCCTTTACAAATTGTGAATGGGTTTACAAGAGATGTAATTAAGAATAACCTCTAAGAAGGTAGGTGATTACACTTTAAGCTCAAGAAGAACCAATACAAGGTTTGTGCAATACAAGGATTATGAGAATGATAGAGGATTTTCAATTTCTAGTACAAAGAATGTTTTGAAGCTTGAGGAAGATGAAGAATGAAGTCTCTTGAGTGTCTTCAACTTCTAAGCTTCCATTTATAGCTCCTTTGATGATTTCCTGAAGTTTGAAGGAGCATAGAGAAAATCTTCATGTTGTCTCACAAAAAACTAGTTGTCGTAACGGTTTCGCGCTCGACGATTTTGAAAAACATTTAAAAACAAGGGAGTCGCCACCAATCTTTTTTGTCTAGGTATGATTGGTCACCTAAAAATATTTATCTTTTTAACAAAATCTCAAAATTAATTAAGTTTTATTAAAAAGACAATTTGGGTCTGCGAAAACAAAGTTGGGTCCGGGAGTACGGTTACATGTGGGGAAGGATTAGCACCCCTACGACGCCTGTTAAAAAACGGTACCATAATAATCATGTGTTATCCTTTAATTTTAATAAAATGATCGTAAATTAATATTTAAAAATAATTCCTATTTTATTGCAATTAATTTTATTCTTTTTATTCAAAGTCATTTTTTATTTGTAGAAAAAATCATTTTGTTTTATTTTAAAAAGTTAAATTTTATTTTTCAAAAGTGAATGTGAACCTTTTTATATTGAAGAATTAAATCAAATATCCCAATACTCTGGTAACATTTGAAATAATTTTCCTCACCTAGAGATTTCTTAAGAATCACTACTTATGAGTTCTATAGAATCTCATCCTCGGAAGATTCACACTCGCTTCAAAAATTATTATGAATGCATATGATGCAAACAGATAATAAATGATGCAAATGAATTTTTGATTTTTTATATAAATATTTCCTTATTTATTTTAAATAAAAATTCTTATTATTGAAAAATTGCACTAAGTATCCCAATACTCTGGTAACACTTAATGAACTCTTCTCACCTATGGATCAGTCAAGAAATCACTACTTGTGAGTTTCATAACATCCCATCATCGGACGATTTATTTACTTAAATTTAAATTTTATTATTTATTTCCTTTTCTTATTTTCTTTTAAAAAAATTATTTATTTTTATTTTTAACAAAAAAATAAATTATTGAAAAATCGTACTAAATATCCCAATACTCTGGTAACATTTAGCAGACTCTTCTCACCTAGGGATCAATCAAGAAATCACTACTTGTGAGTTTCATGACATCCCATCATCGGGATTTATTGTTTAATTATTAAATTTAATTTATTTATTTTCTTTATTTTTTTATAAAAATAAATTATTTATTTTCATTTTTAATAAAAATTTAAATTATTGAAAAATCATACTAAATATCCCAATACTCTGGTAACATTTAGTAGACTCTTCTCACCTAGGGATCAGTCAAGAAATCACTACTTGTAAGTTTCATGACATCCCATCATCGGAAAAAACTTCATTTAATTAAATTTAAATTTTATTTATTTAGATAAAAAAACATTTATTTTTTTATTTATTTTTTGATTGCCATGAAAATATATTAAAAGCACACATAATAATAATAAATTTTTAATTTTTTTAATTTTTAATTTTTTTAAATTTTTAATCAACAAAATAAATACTAAATAAATAAATAATAAACAAATGAGAAAAGAAAGAAAAAAATTTACCAAAATGGATTTGGGTTTGGAACCCAAATAAGCTCTTGAATGGCCCAAAAACGCAGCCCAAATTGAGGGCTCAAAAGCCTTCCACGGATTGGGCTCGGTTGGATCGGGCCCAAAGCTGGTGGGCCGGATGTGGGACGCGGGTCAGCAGCAGGGTCGGACTTCGGGTCGGGCGTGGGTGATGCGCGGATCTTTCTTTCCTTTGCAGGCCGGGCGCGCGGATCCCGGGTCGGATCCAGGTCGCGTGCGGGTCTTCCTTTACTTTTCTTTTTTTTTTTGCTATAAAACCTATCTCTTTTTTTTTTCTAATTCATTTTTCCTCTCTTTTACCAAAAAAAACTCAGAACCCCTTCAAGGCTCTCGGCTGGGGCGATTTCCAGCCGCCGCCTGGGCCGCCTCCCGCCGTCGCCGGTCGCCGCCTCTGGTGGCCGGATACCTAAAAAGTAGCCCTTTTCCGGAGGCTCTCTAACTCCTGAACCCAATTCCGACCTCCGATTCACTCAAAAAGCCTCCTAACTACCTGGATCTAAGTTTCATCGAAACCACTTCCTCACCCTTTTTCTTTTCTGTTTTATTTTTTTTGTGGTTGATGGTTCGGTTGGTTCTCGAGGTTGCTGGTTGTTTTTTGTTTTTTTTTTTGCAGGTTTCAAGATCTAGGTTTCAGATCTAAGGTTTCTAGATCTGAGATCCTAAGGGTCTCGGATTTGGTTTTCTGGTGTTGGTGGTTGGGGGTTTCGACGGTGGTTTCGGTGGTGAGAATGGGGTCTCGATGATGTTTGGTTGTTGGCTGTGGTATACGGTGATGATGGGTATTGGGATGGTGGTGATACAGTGATATTTTGGGTAGTGGCTGGGTAGGTGTTTTTGGGTTTTTGGTTGGTAGGGGTCTCGGGTAGTTTAGATGATGTTTGCTGTGATGGTGGTTTGGTGACGATGGAGGCTCCCGGGTCTGTCGAAAATGGTGAGCAAATTGGGGCTCTGTGTGTGGAATCGTCCCCCCGTTCCTCTGGTAGCTTGGCTATGGAAATAGTAGTGGGAGCTTGAAGCTTGGGTCTGGTGAGGATGGTGACAGACGAGACAACCTGAGGGGAAGGGCTATGGGTGGCTAGCAGACTGGCTGGCCGGCGATGGGATGGGTTAGCAGTGGGCTGATTGGACAAATAAAAATAATAATAAAAATAATAATAATAATAATAATAGTAATAACATAATAATAACAACAGATAATAATAAAAATAATATAAATAATAACAAACCAAATAATAAAAATAAAATAAATACAAATAATAATAATAATAATAATAATAATAATAATAATAATAATAATAATAATAATAATAATAACAAAAATGAGACAAAATTAGGCGTCAACACTAGTCATTGGAGGCTTCTAGCGAAGAGGGGATCGATCATGTGGCTTTGGGATGCCTTCTTGGGTTTCTGCCTTCAGGGGATCGATCCCATAGAGGTGGGGGATCGATCCTGTCGTAACGGCTTCGCGCTCGACGATTTTAAAAAACAGTTTAAAAACAAAAATGGAGTCGCCACCAATTTTTTTTGACTAGGTGTGATTGGCCACCTGAAAACCTTTATCTTCTCAACAAAATCTTAAAATTAATTAAGTTTTATTAAAAAGACAAATTTTTGGTCTGCGAAAACAAAAATCGGGTTCGGGGGTACGATTACGCGTGGGGAAGGATTAGCACCCCCACGACGCCCGTTAAAAAACGGTACCATAATAATCATGTGTTATCCTTTAGTTTTAATAAAATGATCTTAATTTAATATTTAAAAACAATTCCTATTTTTATTGCAATCAATTTTATTCAAAATCATTTTTATTTGTAAATTTTGAAACATTTAAATTTTATTTTTTTATTTGAAATAAATGAAAATCTTTTGTATTGAAAATTATTCCGAAGTACCCCAATACTCTGGTAGCATTTCGAATAATTTCCTCACCTAGAGATTTCTTAAGAATCACTACTTGTGAGTTCTATAGAATCTCACCATCAGAAGATTCACACTCGTTTCAAAAATTATTATGAATGCATATGATGCAAACAGATAATAAATGATGCAAATGAATTTTTTGATTTTTTATATAAATATTTCTTTATTTATTTTAAATAAAAGTTCTTATTATTGAAAAATTACACTAAGTATCCCAATACTCTGGTAACACTTAGTGAACTTCTCTCACCTAGGGATGAGTCAAGAAATCACTACTTGTGAGTTTCATGACATCCCATCATCGGAAGAATTTCATTTAAATTTAAATTTTATTATTGATTTCTTTTTTTTATTTTCTTTTAAAAACTTATCTATTTTTGTTTTTAATAAAACAAATTAAATTTTTTATTAATCTTTTTATTTTCTTTTAAAAACTTATTTATTTATTTTTTGTTTTTTAATAAAAATTTAAATTATTGAAAAATCATACTAAACATCCCAATACTCTGGTAACGTTTAGCACGACTCTTCTCACCTAGGGATCAGTCAAGAAATCACTACTTGTGAGTTTCATGACATCCCATCATCGGGAGATTGTTTATTTAAATTTTATCATTTATTCAAATTTAAATTTCATTATTATTTATTTTATTATTTTTTTTTAAAAACATTTCCTAATCAATAATGATAATTAAGGAAAATATGAATAAAAATTTTTTTTCCAAAACTTTTGTTTTACGCCATGCACTAATAATAATAATAATAATAATAATAATCACCATAATAAAACACAAATAATAATAATAATAATAATAATAATAATAATAATAATAATCACAATAATGAAACACAAATAATAATAATAATAATAATTAAACATTAAAAAAGGCTAAAGTTAGAGCAAATATACCAAGAGGATTTGGGTTTCAAAACCCCAAAAAGAGCCCTTCAAACAACCCAAAAGGCAGCCCAAAATGAAGCCCAAATACAAGCTGGATTGGGCCGGATTCTGCTGGGCCAAGCAGGTTGGACCGGGTCGGACGCGGCACGGGTCGGGTCGGAGCGCTGGGCACGCGGGTAGCTGGGATGCTTCCGGGTCGGAAGCGCGGGTCGTGAAGTCGGGTCGGGCGTGACACGCGGGTCGCGGGAAGAAGGTGGAGCCGGGTCGGGCGCGCGGATCCCGGGTCGGATCCGGGTCGCGCGCGGGTCAGCCAAATTTTTTTGCTATATAAACCAACTATTTTTTTTCTAGCTCATTTTTTCTCTTTCACCCAAAAAAAATTCCAGAGCCTCTGAGGCTCTCTGCCGGGGGCGATTCCCGGCCGCCGCTGGGGTCTCCTCCGGCCGCAGCTGGGGTCGCCTCCGGCCGCCGCTAGCCACCGCCGGCCGCCGTTCGTCGGCGGCCAAATGCGAAAAGCTTTCGACTTTTCGAAAGATCCCAACCTCCTAAGCCCGAATCTAGCCTCTATTTCACCTAGAAAGCCCTCTAACCCCACGGATCTGAGCTTCACCGAAAAGATTTCCTCCCCTTTTTTTTTTTTGGATTTTCTGTTTTTTTTTTGTTGTTTGATGGTTTGGGAAATCTGTGGTTGTTGTTTGTTGTTTTTTTTTTGTGTTTTCTTGCAGGTTTGAGATCTAGGGTTTTTGGGGGGTTCGGTTTCGAGATCTAGGGTTTTGGGTTGTGATGGATGGTGGCTGAGTGTGTGTTTGGGGCGTTTTGTGGTTTCTGTGTTTGAGGTTTTTGTGATGGCGATGGTGGTCTCGAGTGATCGCTCGGTTGAGGGCTGTGGGTTGAGTTGTCGGTTTTGGTTTTTGGAGGTCTCGGGTGTGAGGATGATGTTTCTGATTTTGGGGTATTGGACAGAGGCAGAGGTGGTGATGGTCACGGTGGCTAGGGCTAGAGGGTTTTCTGTTCGGGGATCCCCTGGGTGGTGAAGATGAGTCTGGCTTTTAGAGGAAGTCAGCTGGGCATAGATGGGATGGGTAGATAGGAGCTAACCGGCGGGGATGGGATGGGTGACAGGGTTGATGGACTGATTAGACCAAAAAAATAAAAATAAAATAAAATAAAAAATAATAATAATAATAATAATAATAATAATAATATAAATAATAATAATAAAAGTAATAAAAATAAAAGGAAAATAATAATAATAATAATAATAATAATAATAATAATAAAAAGAAAATAATAATGATAATAATAAAAATAAATATAAATAATAATAATAATAATAGTAATAATAACAAAAATGGACAAAATTAGGTGTCAACAGCTGCCCCTCTTTGCTCATTGCTGAGGATCAGGAATAGAGCAAAGACAATTGACAGTAATTTTGTCCGGCTTATGACTCATTTCTATGCTTTTCTCTCTCTTTTTTTCTTTCTTTCTTCTTTGTTCTTTCTTTTCTTTTTTTTTTCTCTTTTTTTTTTCGTATGCGCTCTCTTGCAGCAGAGGCGATGAAACTCTAATTTTCTTTTTTGTTTTTTGTTTTTATTTTTTTTCTTTTTCTTCTTCTTTTTTTTTTCGAGAAAGCTCCTCTTGCAGCAGAGGCAATGAAACTTTAAATTCTTTTCCTAGCAATGTGCTCCTCTTGCAGCAGAGGCAATGAAACTTTAAATTTCCTTTTGTTTTGTTGTTTTTTTTCGAGAAAGCTCCTCTTGCAGCAGAGGCAATGAAACTTTAAAGTTTTTTCCTAGAAATGGGCTCCTCTTGCAGCAGAGGCGATGAAACTTTAAAATTTTTTTCTTTTGAAATGTGCTCCTCTTACAGCAGAGGCAATCAGACTTTGAAATTCTTTTTATTTTGTTTTTTTGTTTTTTTGTTTTTTCGTTTTTTTTTTCTTTTCGAGAAAGCTCCTCTTGCAGCAGAGGCAATGAAACTTTAAATTCTTTTCCTAGAAATGTGCTCCTCTTGCAGCAGAGGCAATGAAACTTTAAATTCTTTTTATTTTTTTTTTCGAGAAAGCTCCTCTTGCAGCAGAGGCAAGGAAACTTTAAATTCTTTCTCTAAAAATGTGCTCCTCTTGCAGCAGAGGCGAAGAAACTTTAAATTTTTTTTTCAAGAAGCTCCTCTTGCAGCAGAGGCAGTGAAACTTTAGATTTCTTTTCTTTTTTCTCTTTCTTCTTTTTTTTTTGTTTCGGGAAAGCTCCTCTTGCAGCAGAGGCAATGAAACTTTAAATTCCTTTCTGAAAATGTGCTCATCTTACAGCAGAGGCAATGAAACTTTAAAAATTTGCCCGGAGGACTTAGAAATGGTGCCCGGAGGTCTTAAATTCCTTTTTCTGAAAAGTGCTCCTCTTGCAGCAGAGGTAATGAAACTTTAAAATGAAAGATTTCACATTCAAAGATCTAGGAATTCACATCTAGAAATTTTCTCTCAGGAATTCACATCCGAGTGTTTGTTTCGGGAATTCACATCCGAAAATTCAGGTCTTCACATCTGAAAAATTTGTTCGGGAATTCACATCCGAACATCTAGGAATTCTCATCTAGATAGTTTATATCGGGAATTTCTCGTCCGAACATCCCATTTATCTCGTTCTATCATTGATGTGTTTAATCCTATCTAGAACTTTGTTTGAAGAGCTTCAATTCAAATTTAAACTTTCAAGACTTCTATTTCTTTTTTCTTCTCTTTTTTTTTTTTCATTTTTCTTTTTCTTTCTCTCTTTTTTTTTTAACTTAGACTTAAATCGGGAATTCACTTCCAATAATTTAAGGGTTCTCGTTTAGAAAATTTCTATTTCGGGAATTCACATCCGAGAATCTAAAATATCATTTCGGGAATTCGCATCCGAAAGTCTGACTGGGGGATTCACACCCAAACGTTCAGGAATTCTCATCTGGATAATTTGTATCGGGAATTTCTCGTCCGATTGTTGGTTTCGGGAATTCACATCCGAACATCTAGGAATTCTCATCTGGAGAATTTATATCGGGAATTTCTCGTCCGATTGTTGGTTTCGGGAATTCACATCCGAAAAATTTGACTTGGGGATTCACACCCAAACATCCAGGAATTCTCATCTGGATAATTTATATCGGGAATTTCTCGTCCGATTGTTGGTTTCGAGAATTCACATCCGAACATCTAGGAATTCTCATCTGGAGAATTTATATCGGGAATTTCTCGTCCGATTGTTGGTTTCGGGAATTCACATCCGAACATCTAGGAATTCTCATCTGGAGAATTTTAAAACTTGAAAAAAAAAACCCTCATGAATTCATGTTTGATTTTTTTTCTTAAAAATCATTCTAAATTATATTATTTTAATTTAAAATACTTGTAAAAAAGTTTAGAAAATAATCAAAGCAAAAGACAAAAATATTCTCAAAACATTTTAATGTTTAAGGGACAACTTAATAATTTGAAAAATATTGAAAAAATTCAAAATACTAAGTGTCTTAATTTTTATTATTTTTAATTTAAAATATTTGAAAATAAAAAATAAAAAATAAAAAATAAAAAACAAAAACATCTTTCAAATTTTTTTAGTAGTTTTAAAATATTAAAAAAAGGTGTCATGCAAAAGAAACAGGTGTCAAATGGAGATCCCTTTAAAGACTCCAGGTTCAGATACCGAAAAATGTATTGGTTAGGTAACTCTTTTTACATCAGGAGTGCCTAATCATTGTCTCACTGAGGCCATGACTCAAAACTGACCTCCATGGCGTCTAAATTCAACGATAGCTTAGCAGTTTGTAGGCAGACACCTCCTTTGTGAGTGCCATCTTTTGTAAATCGTCGGAGATGGAAAAAATAATCTTTGAGATCCCTCTTGAGATAAACCACACCAAAAGATTGATGTTCTTTGCTCGTGATGGCACCGAAGAAATTCTCTATTCTGCGTCTGCTATTTTGCCGGTGACGGACGGAACCGAACAAGGATGGTGGAAATTCAAATGCAAGAGACAAAGAGACAATTGTTTTATCTTTTCCCGTTCAGGGTGGCAGAGTTTCGTAGATCGTTGCACAATCAATTCTGACGTGGTCACCCTTTCCAACCGTGACGACAAGGAATTTTTCAGAATTCGTGTTACAACCTAAGGTTGGTTTCTAGATCTCTAGAAAGCAAGAAAACGATTACTTCCTTTTTTTTGCTTTCATTACCTTATGAGTAAAGATTTCTCACTACGCGTTTTATCTGTTTTTGTTTTATCCTGTAATTTGGAAATGAAATGAAATGTTAAATCATATTCTGATTTCTTGTGAGTAATATTCAACGTTATTCGAAATCTCTCTCGTTATCCCATGATAGCGACAAGAAGGAACATGACCAAAAAAACGTGTAAAGACGCGATAACAGATTGGAACTACCAAGCAAGTCGGAGAATTAGGGAATGCTCGTTGAGAAAATTATCACTTTCGATATTGAAATTGTACAAATCAATTTCACAATTGTGAACCCTTCGTCACTGTGGAACGTGGTACAACGAAGTTGAAAGGATCTTGTCAGCCAACAATGGCGTTCGGTTTTCGTAGGCCATCATCAGGGGCGTAATCAAAAACAAAATTCAGTGGAATCATATATGTGTGCTAATTCATATTATATAAGTATTTTTATATTGTATTAAAAATAGTTTTTTGACACTACATACAGGATTAGGACGAGACACATATCGTTTAAAAATATTAAAAATAAAATAATACATATGTCATCATCCTAACTTCACTTGTAGGGTTCAAAAAACTTTACTGACAGTTTATATAATAATTATCCAATTATTATATGAAGTAATCATTTTTAAATATATAAATTAAGTTGAAAATTGCTCGATTAGTAATTTTATTATTTATATTTTAATTGCAAAAGATATCCTTAGACATATAGAATTTTTTTTAATAAAAAAGAAATAAAAATTAACATTATATTTATATATAATAAAATGTATTATTTTACTTTATATAGAACATTTATACATAAATATATCTTTATGAGAAATTATGTACATCACATTTTATTTTTTAATACTTATTAACATATGATTATATTTAGAGAAATTACCAAATATACTATTAATAGAGTTTTTAAACTTCATAAACATAGTTAATAAGATGATACATATCCCTTAAGGAATAATAAAAAAATAAAAAAAAAACTAATTAGAAAATAATGTAGGATGCATGACAGTTTTTTAACCATGATTGTGAAATTAAAAATTTTCATTATCAATGTATCAAAAACTAACATTTATAATTTTACCAAAATATAAAGATTTTTTAAAATTTTCTTTGCAACCTAAATATTAATATTATCATTATAAAAATAAATAAAAATTTTATTTTTGATCATTTATTTTATATTTTTATGAAACTTATTGGCTTCAATATAAAAAATAAAAATTTTAATATTTTCTAAATGTATAAATATAACTTCACTAAAATTTAATAAGATCAATTAATCTCACATTTTGTACGTTACTACGTCACTTACCATCATCATATGGCTCTCAATTCACGCAAGGACGTCGGCCGCAGCTGCTGCCCTCAAGATAGAATAATCAAAACATTTTCAGAAAAACCATTTTTTTCTTAAATTAGAAAAATCCAAATAATATTTATTGAAATTTTTAAAAAAGAAGAGCATATGATTGTAAGGCTGGCAATGGGTAATCGGATATCCGAACATACTCGATTCCATTATATCAATGGATAATTATTAAGTTAAGATAATAATTTTACTACCTGTATAAAATTCGGTAGCACTCATTAGATACACTAAACCCGAAACTGATTATCTTTTAGTAGGCAATATTAACGGGACCCTTATCCATTTACATATATCCAAATAATATTATGTCCATGGCTCATTAGAAGATTTGAACCCTGGCCAAAAAGATTTTGCATCAAGTGTCTTACCAAGTAAACATACGTTTATATTAGATATAATGTGTTATAAAATTTAATTTATATATTTGAACAAACTATATTTAAAAGTTTAATTATTATATTAATAATATTATTATTTATGATAATAATTATGCTTAACAACATTTTTAAATTATAAACATAAAATACTGAAATTAAATTATAAAAAAATTATATAGTAATTTAAAATAAAATTCTTAAGATATATGATATTTTAGTATAATGTATATAAACATATACTACTTTATATATAAATCTTAACATATATATAAATATGTATCCTACTCAAAAAATATGAATTTGTATATTGTTCTATTATAAAAGATTATAAATATGGACATTATTCAAGCTAATCTAAATTACATGAATATATTATAAGAAAATAAATGTTTGAAATAAAAAATAATATATTCTAAACCTATCATAACATATTAAAACGAAAAATATTTGAAATTAAAAATAATAATATACTTCAAGAGATTGTATAATTCATTCTATATCACATGATAAGAAACTATTATAATATAACAAACAAATCATATAAGGTATGTATATCAATGATCTATTTATGTATTTTATTTTAAATCATGAGATAACTGATAAGAGATTTTTTAAGGTAACAATCGTATACAAGTAGTTATAATATAAAATATTATTTATTAACTATTTTATGTTCTTTATTTTAAAACACATTATAAGATTTACTGTAAGAGAATACATAATTTATCACATGAGAAGAGACTATTATAATATAATATATAACTCATTATTATAAAAAACACATATCACGATCTATTTGTATATTATTTTTATATCACCTGATGAAAGATTATTTTAAAGTAATAATAACATATAAATAGTTATAACAAGACACTATTTATTAATTATTTTATGCACTTTATTCTAAAACACATAAGACTTTACACTAAGACCTTTATAATTTATTCTATATCACATGATAAGAATAAGGGAGTATTACAAAATAACATTAACATATACAAATTATTATGATAAGATATACATATTACTGATCTATTTTATGTACTAAATTTTAAATCACGTGATAAAAGATTATATGTTTAAAGTTAAAAATAATACGCCATTCTAAATGACATTAATAACAATAAGAAATTATAAAATTATTTAAATCACATGTATATGTTACCTATGATTATTAAAAATTATATATTTATTTTAAATTATATTATAACGTGTTAGCTTTAAATTGATACATACATTTTTAAATGACAAACACTTAAGCAATAGTAAATGAATAATCAACATTGTAAATTTATTTTTATCAATTATGATTTTCACAAACCATATTAAGTATTTTTATCAAATATAAAACCATGTTTTAATTAATTATAGTTATTGGTTTTAATCAATTGAGAAAACATTTTTAATTATTGGCTTATGTAATTTTCTTATGGAATTATTGAATATATTTTAAGAAAATTACTTGATAAATTTTTGGACTCAAATTCATGTTTTCAAAGTCATGTCATGTTTAAAAATATTCAAAATTGGCTTAGGAATGTTTTTAATGCTTAAAAAGCCTAGAAAAGTCAAAATGCTGACTAGGAGATAGATGAATAGTAAAAGAGACAGATCCCTTGACCAAGGAGATAGATGAATAGTAAAGGGATCGATCCCCTCCTCCTCAAAGGATTGATCCCTTGATGGCAGAACACTTTCTAAGGCATAAAAAGTTCATAGGATCGATCCCCCACCTCTATGGGATCGATCCCCTGAAGACAGAAACCCAAGAAGGCATCCCAAAGCCACATGATTGATCCCCTCTTCGCTAGAAGCCTCCAATGACTAGTGTTGACACCTAATTTTGTCCCATTTTTGTTATTATTATTATTATTATTATTATTATTATTATTATTATTATTATTATTTGTATTTATTTTTATTTTTATTATTTGGTTTGTTATTATTTATATTATTTTTATTATTATCTGTTGTTATTATTATGTTATTACTATTATTATTATTATTTTTATTTGTCCAATCAGCCCATTGCTAACCCATCCCATCGCCGGCCAGCCAGTCTGCTAGCCACCCATAGCCCTTCCCCTCAAGTTGTCTCGTCTGTCACCATCCTCGCCAGACCCAAGCTTCAAGCTCCCATTACTATTTCCACAGCCAAGCTACCAAAGGAACGGGGGGACGATTCCACACACAGAGCCCCATTTTGCTCACCATTTTCGACAGACCCGGGAGCCTCCATCGTCACCAAACCACCATCACAGCAAACATCATCTAAACTACCCGAGACCCCTACCAACCAAAAACCCAAAAACACCTACCCAGCCACTACCTAAAATATCACCGTATCACCACCATCCCAATACCCATCATCACCATATACCACCGCCAACAACCAAACATCATCGAGACCCCATTCTCACCACTGAAACCACCGTCGAAACCCCCAACCACCAACACCAGAAAACCAAATCCGAGACCCTTAGGATCTCAGATCTGGAAACCTTAGATCTGAAACCTAGATCTTGAAACCTGCAAAAACAAAAAAACAAAAAACAACCAGCAACCTCGAGAACCAACCGAACCATCAACCATAAAAAAAAAACAAAACAGAAAAGAAAAGGGGTGAGGAAGTGGTTTCGATGAAACTTAGATCCAGGTAGTTAGGAGGCTTTTTGAGTGAATCGGAGGTCGGAATCGGGTTCAGGAGTTAGAGAGCCTCCGGAATGGGCTACTTTTTAGGTATCCGGCCACCAGAGGCGGCGACCGGCGACGGCGGGAGGCGGCGGCCGGAAATCGCCCCAGCCGAGAGCCTTGAAGGGGTTCTGAGTTTTTTTTGGTAAAAGAGAGGAAAAATGAATTAGAAAAAAAAAAGAGATAGGTTTTATAGCAAAAAAAAAAAAAAAAAGTAAAGGAAGACCCGCGCGTGACCTGGATCCGACCCGAGATCCGCGCGCCCGGCCTGCCAAGGAAAGAAAGATCCGCGCATCACCCACGCCCCACCCGAAGTCCGACCCGGCTGCTGACCCGCGTCCCCCATCCGGCCCACCAGCTTTGGGCCCGATCCAACTGAGCCCAATCCGTGGAAGGCTTTTGAGCCCTCAATTTGGGCTGCGTTTTTGGGCCATTCAAGAGCTTATTTGGGTTCCAAATCCAAATCCATTTTGGTAAATTTTTTTCTTTCTTTTCTCATTTGTTTATTATTTATTTATTTAGTATTTATTTTGTTGATTAAAAATTTAAAAAAAATTAAAAATTAAAAATTAAAAATTAAAAATTAAAAATTAAAAATTAAAAAATTAAAAATTTATTATTATTATGTGTGCTTTTAATATATTTTCATGGCAATCAAAAAATAAATAAAAAAATAAATGTTTTTTTATCTAAATAAATAAAATTTAAATTTAATTAAATGAAGTTTTTTCCGATGATGGGATGTCATGAAACTCACAAGTAGTGATTTCTTGACTGATCCCTAGGTGAGAAGAGTCTACTAAATGTTACCAGAGTATTGGGATATTTAGTATGATTTTTCAATAATTTAAATTTTTATTAAAAATGAAAATAAATAATTTATTTTTATAAAAAAATAAAGAAAATAAATAATTTAAATTTAATAATTAAACAATAAATCCCGATGATGGGATGTCATGAAACTCACAAGTAGTGATTTCTTGACTGATCCCTAGGTGAGAAGAGTCTGCTAAATGTTACCAGAGTATTGGGATATTTAGTACGATTTTTCAATAATTTATTTTTTTGTTAAAAATAAAAATAAATAAGTTTTTTTAAAAGAAAATAAGAAAAGGAAATAAATAATAAAATTTAAATTTAAGTAAACAAATCGTCCGATGATGGGATGTTATGAAACTCACAAGTAGTGATTTCTTGACTGATCCATAGGTGAGAAGAGTTCACTAAGTGTTACCAAAGTATTGGGATACTTAGTGCAATTTTTCAATAATAAGAATTTTTATTTAAAATAAATAAGGAAATATTTATATAAAAAATCAAAAATTCATTTGCATAATTTATTATCTGTTTGCATCATATGCATTCATAATAATTTTTGAAGCGAGTGTGAATCTTTCGAGGATGAGATTCTATAGAACTCATAAGTAGTGATTCTTAAGAAATCTCTAGGTGAGGAAAATTATTTCAAATGTTACCAGAGTATTGGGATATTTGATTTAATTCTTCAATATAAAAAGGTTCACATTCACTTTTGAAAAATAAAATTTAACTTTTTAAAATAAAACAAAATGATTTTTTCTACAAATAAAAAATGACTTTGAATAAAAAGAATAAAATTAATTGCAATAAAATAGGAATTATTTTTAAATATTAATTTAAGATCATTTTATTAAAATTAAAGGATAACACATGATTATTATGGTACCGTTTTTTAACAGGCGTCGTGGGGGTGCTAATCCTTCCCCACACGTAACCGTACTCCCGGACCCAACTTTGTTTTCGCAGACCCAAATTGTCTTTTTAATAAAACTTAATTAATTTTGAGATTTTGTTAAAAAGATAAATATTTTTAGGTGACCAATCATACCTAGACAAAAAGGATTTGGTGGCGACTCCCTTGTTTTTAAATGTTTTTCAAAATCGTCGAGCGCGAAACCGTTACGACAACTAGTTTTTTGTGAGACAACAGGAAGATTTTCTCTATGCTCCTTCAAACTTCAGGAAATCATCAAAGGAGCTATAAATGGAAGCTTAGAAGTTGAAGATACTCAAGAGACTTCATTCTTCATCTTCCTCAAGCTTCAAAACATTCTTTGTACTAGAAATTGAAAATCCTCTATCATTCTCATAATCCTTGTATTGCACAAACCTTGTATAGGTTCTTCTTGAGCTTAAAGTGTAATCACCTACCTTCTTAGAGGTTATTCTTAATTACATCTCTTGTAAACCCATTCACAATTTGTAAAGGCGAGTGAACCCTTGAGAGCTCAACTTGTAAAGTGAGTTGTGGGTAGAAATTAAGGTTTTCTCCTTCAGCTATAAAATAGAGAGGTTGTAAGATTTCCTTCTTGAGCCCAAAAAAAGGAGAGGTGTAAAGGTTTCTCTTGAGCCTACAAAAAGAGGGTGTAAAGACAAATTCATTAGTGGATTTGAGAAAAATCCTTGAGAGCATCTTAAGGTAGAGGACGTAGGCAATGTTACTGAACTTCTATAAATCACTTGCGTACAATTCTCTTACTATACACTTTTTATTTACTCGCAATTATATTGTGTTTATTGTATTATGTATGAATTGTATGCTAGAATAGCCTAGTGAACTTAGAAGAACTACAATATAGGCTAGAAAATTAAGAAGATCAAAAAATGAACCTAAGGTAGTTAAAAACCAATTCACTCCCTTCTCAGTTAAGTAATTGAGCTAACAACTGGTGTTGACACCTAATTTTGTCCTTTTTTGTTATTATTACTATTATTATTATTATTTGTTTATATTTATATTTATTATTTGCTTTGTCATTATTTTATTTTTATTTTTATCTTTACTATTATTATTATTATTGGTCTTGTCTCCCATCAACCATCAGATCTGCCGGTCCCCTGCTCCAACTGCCGGCGCCGCAACCTCACCCAAAATCATCTTCCCCATCCCGTAAATCCTGCTCCAACAGGAGCCTATCGATTATGTGATTCTAAAAGGCTAGTGGAGGGTTCCAAAATCGATTTAAGAAGACCCCAAGCAGAGATTTTTGGGACTTCTTCGGGGGGGGGGGGGGAGAACAAAACCGAAGCCCTAAACCATCATCACCGTCATCACCAAGCTACCACCACCATCATCACCGTCATCACCAAGCTATCACCACCATCATCACCGCTCAGCAACCCCAACAGCAACCCGAAACCCCAAATCCGAGGAGCTCCCCTACACACGACCGGCAGGCAACCCTCACCAAAACCCCTTTCCCCAAAACCAGCAACCTAAACACACCCAAAACGAAACCTAACCTTAACCAGAAAACCTAGATCCGAGAGCCAAAAAAAAAGAAAAAAACCAGATCTCGGAACCGAGACCCCCAAAGCTTAGATCTAAAGATCTAAGCATCCCCAATACCTGCAAAACACAAAACCAGCAACCACAAACCACAATCAAACCATCCACAAAAAAAAACAAACAACAAAAAGGGAAGGAGACCGAGGGTTCGACCTCAGATCTGTTGGGTTGGAGACGTTTTTGAAAAAATCGAGGTTAGAAACGGAAAGAGGAGGAAGAGAGCTTTCGGAAAGTCGGAGGCTTTTCGGGGTTTGGCCACCGGCGACGGCGGCCGGCGCGGCCGGAGGCGACCCCAGCGGCGGCCGAAATCGCCCCGGCTGGGAGCCTCTGAAGGCTCTGTTTTTTTGAGACAAAAGAAAGAAAAAGTGAGAAAGAAAAAAAAAAGGGTTTTTATAGCAGAGGGTTGACCCGCGCGCGACCCGGGATCCGACCCGGAGTCCGCGCACCCGACCCGGCCGGCAAAGGAGAAGAGAAGATCCGCGCGCCGCTCCAGCTTTCGACCCGACCCGATCGCGTCCGACCCGGCTCAGCCCACCGACCCGGCCAGCAGTTGGGCCTTGCTATTTGGGCTTGTCTTTGGGCTCTTTTGAGGGTTTCCTTTGGGTCCAAGCCCAATTCCGTTTTTGGTATATTTGTTTTCCTTTTCCCATTTGCTTACTTATTTATTTATTTGTTTTGTTAAAGAAAAAATTTAATTAGAAAATTAAAAATTAAAAAATTAAAAAATTAAAAAATTAAAAAATTAAAAATTATTATTATTATTATTATTATTATTATTATTATTATTATTATTATTATTATTATTATTATTAGTGCATGTTGTAAAATATGAAATTGAAAATTTTTCTTTTTCTTATATTTTCATTAATTATTATTCTAAATTAGAAAATGTATCAAAAAATTAATTAAAAATTAAAAAAAATAAAATAAATAAAGTAAACACATTTTCTAAAAGAAAGTAGATAGAAAAAAGAAATAAAATTAAAATTTAATTAAATGAATTCCGATGATGGGATGTCATGAAACTCACAAGTAGTGATTTCTTGACTGATCCCTAGGTGAGAAGAGTCGTACTAAATGTTACCAGAGTATTGGGATATTTAGTATGATTTTTCAATAATTTAGTTTTTTATTAAAAATAAAAATAAATGAGTTTTTAAAAGAAAATAGAAAAAGAAAATTAATAATAAATTTTAAATTTAATTAAATAAAATCCCGATGATGAGATGCTACAGAAGTCACAAGTAGTGATTCCTAGCTGATCCCTAGGTGAGAAGAGTCGTACTAAATGTTGCCAAAAGTATTGGAATATTTAGTATGATTTTTCAATAATTTAATTTTTTTTGTTAAAAATAAAAACAAGTTTTTAAATAGAAAATTAATAATAAATTTTAAGTTTAATGAAATTCTTCCGAGGATGGGATGTCATGAGACTCACAAGTAGTGATTTCTTGACTGATCCCTAGGTGAGAGGAATTAGCTAAATGTTACCAGAGTATTGGGATATTTAGCCAAATTTCTCAATATCAAGAGTTTCATTAATGAAATAAATTTCTTTTAAGTTCCACGTGCATCATTTACTACCTGTTTGCATCATATGCATTCATAATAATTTTTGAAACGAGTGTGAATCTTCTGATGATGAGATTCTATAGAACTCACAAGTAGTGATTCTTAAGAAATCTCTAGGTGAGGAAATTATCCGAAATGCTACCAGAGTATTGGGGTACTTCAGAATAATTTTCAATACAAAAGATTTTCATTTATTTCAAATAAAAAAATAAAATTTAAATGTTTCAAAATTAGTACAAATAAGAAATGATTTCAAAATTAAAAGAATAAAATTGATTGCAATAAAATAGGAATTATTTTTAAATATTAATTTAAGATCATTTTATTAAAATTAAAGGATAACACATGATTATTATGGTACCGTTTTTAACGGGCGTCGTGGGGGTGCTAATCCTTCCCCACGCGTAACCGTACCCCCGAACCCAAATTTTGTTTCGCAGACCAAAAGATTATCTTTTTAATGAAACTTAATTAATTTTGAGATTTTGTTGAAAAGATAAACATTTTCAGGTGACCAATCACATCTAACAAAAAAGATTGGTGGCGACTCCCATGTTTTGTTTTTAAACGCTTTTTTCAAAATCGTCGAGCGCGAAGCCGTTACGACAGCTGGTATCAGCGCTTGGGCTCAATATTGATTTGGATTAACATCCATCGAGTAGAACGATTATAAATGGCTTATTTGAACATAGGTACACTCCTACGAGAAGAGGGACACTCATTAGTTAGACCTCCACTTTTCAATGGAGAGAATTACTCATATTGGAAGACTAGAATGATGTTGTTTGTACAATTAAATAACTATGGAATGTGGAAAGTTATAGTTAATGGTCCCCAAATTCTAATAAAGAAAGTATATGGTAAGGATGTCCTTAAGAGTGAGGATGAGTGGAACACATATGACATGAAAATGGCACAATTGAATGTTAATGCTATACAAACTCTCTTTTGTGCATTAGGTCCCAATGAATACAATAGAGTCTCCTTATGTGAGAATGCTAAGCAAAAATGGGATAAGTTAGCCATTACACATGAAAAGACCAATCAAGTTAGGGAAACCAAAGTAGGGATGCTTACACGTGATTATGAGCTCTATAGGATGAAAGAAGATGAGTCCATTAGTGATATGTCTACTAGGTTTAATGATATAATTAATGGACTTAAGGCTCTAGGCAAGACCTATTCCAACATTGAAATGGTAAAAAAAATTTTGAATAGCTTGCCTAAATCTTGGGAAGCAAAGGTAACCGTAATAAAAGAGTCTAAAGACCTTAACACCTTGTCTCTAGATGAACTCATAGGCTCCCTACTTACATATGCAATGAAATTGGAAAGAAATGAAAAGCCTTCAAAGAAAGTAAGGGTAGCCTTAAAATCTTCCACTCATGATATTAAAGATGATAGCGATGAGAGTGAAAATGAGTAAGAAAAGGAAATGATAATATTTGCCAAAAGATTCAATAGCTTTATAAGGATGAAGTCTAGAGAGAATGATAGAAGACCTCAAAGAAGAGAAGTAATGAAAGGAGAGTCAAGTAGGAAGGAAAAGGATAAGAAACCTAAAAAAAAGGCTTTTGTGGCTGCATGGAGCGATAGTGATTGCTTCGATGAGGAAAACATAGATGATGAGATAACCTATTCATGCATTATGGCCTTTAGTGATGATTAGGCTAGTTCTGGTTCTAGTGAAGGCAATGATTATACTTTTGATGAATTACAAAAATGCTTTTAATGAATTAGCAAATGAATTTGAATGCATGAACTCTATATATAGAAAAATCATTGCTAATTTAAAAATAAAAAAGGAAGCCTTGACAAATGCTAAGCTAGAACTAGAAAAGAAATTAGAAGAAGCAAACATAAAGATAAATGAGTTGAATGAAAAGAATACAAATTTACATAACTCATTTTCTAGGTTTTATATGGGTCAACAAAAATTAGACCACATGCTTGAGACCTAAAGAGCTTTCTTCAATAAAGATGGGTTAGGATATAATGCAAATAAAAAAGAAACTCATCTTAAGAATTTTCTTGTATGCAAAAAGGCTATGCATGATAAGTCACTTACATGCTCACTTTGCAATAGGATTGGCCACACTTCACAAGCATGCACATATAGAAAGACTTCATTTAAAAGAAAAGTAGTTAGGAAGATGTGGATCCTAAAGCATGGTATAAATAATGATGAATGAGTTTGAAATGGATCCCTAAAGAATCAAAAATTATTTGCACTAACTTTCATGGACCCAAGAAAATTTGGGTACCAAAGCATGCTTGGAATTGTTTGTTATAAGAGTGTTAGAGCATGAAGTTACAATGAAACAATGAAGTTCAAATGCTCTACACACCCCCATGGAGTTTGCTTATGCTAATGAGAAAGAGGAAGAGTTTGAGGAATCCATCCTTTGGCAAGGTCACAACAATCCTTCAAACAATGGCTCAAGGTGGACTCAATGAATCATAGCAAAGCATTTTCCAGCAAAGGAGTATTGTAAGCTTAATTTTTTTAAAAAAACTTTTATTTAATTAAATTATTTATGCCTTGATGAGATATTTGGTTGATGATCTTTGATGCATTATAAATTAAATGAATGAATAAAAGCCATGATAAATGATTTTTTGACTATTTAATGGATAATTCTTGATGCATTAAATGATTGGATGAAAAGCATATAACATGATTTGGAAATGATTATTGGATTTTTGTAATTTGAGCAAGTTTTCTATGTGTTGATAATATATTAACTTGCTCCAAAAATGTCATATATGTCATACATGCAAAATGCCATGTCATGAAGATTGATGAGAAATATGCATATTAGAAATTATGGCATGATATTCACAAGTTTTGTGATTTAATGATATATGTGCTTAAAGTCTATGTGAACATGTTTGTTTTGGCATGTTTATGTTTCCAAACATATTGGTTTTGCCAAAGTATGCATAACTTTTAAAATGACCTTCTTTGAGACAAAAAATGCATTTTATGGTGAAAATTCTTCCAAACTTGAAAAATCTATTGTGAAATAATTTTTCATCCATATTTTTCATTCATAAAAGTCCAAAATTATGTTATACAAATGTTTAAACTTTTATTTGGACTTAAAACACTCAAAAACGGAGTTTTGACACATCCCAAGTTGATTTTTAGGCCAAAATTCTGAAGAATTTAAACAAGGGATCGATCCCTCCTCTTATAGGATCGATCCTCTAGCCAAAAAATGCAAAAATCTGCATTCTGGCATTGAGGGATTGATCCCCCTAGGCAAAATATGTCTGTTTTTGCATTTTTTAAGCCAAAATTGAGAAGGATTCTTAATTTTTTTGATATTTTCTTTCGTCTCAACTTAAAATCCGGTGATTTAACTTACTCTTGATAATGTGTTAACATGGAAAATAATTTTTCATTGGTATTATGCCTTAACTTCAACAATTGGTATCATTTTCAACAATTAATATAATTTTTCATTGAACTTACGAGTGTAAAATCATTTTTCTTATTGAAGACATTCATGAAATGCATAAATCTTGAATAATCTTGAAATATATTTTCAATAAATGCTTAAACATTGTTTTGAGAATTATTTCAATGATTTGTGTATATATTTGAGAATTTGATGAATTTGTGCATGATAGATATTGTTCATTCCTTTGGTTTATTTTAGTTAAGCATGCTTAGAGGATTATATCTCATAGTTTGACTCATATTTTCCATACTAGGCTTCATGATAAGTATGCATTTATTAGAATATGAGTAAATAATATGCAAATAGTTATGCTTGAATAATAAAATGATCAAGTTTGACCTTAATATTTGAATTTGAATATGACTTCAATGAATGAAATACTTGAGATACAAAAAGCTTTACCTAGAGTCATAATTGTCCTTGGCCTACAATTTGTGATGATGAATGGATCTTAAATGTTCAAATGTATGAAAATTTGTTATCCATGAACTTAGATTTTTCTTATGGCCAAATTTCTAAAGAACTTAGGCTTTAATGACAACATCAATATTCAAGGATAAATGCAAATTTGAACAAATACACGTTGATTGATTTCCATGCATTGATTCTAATTGTTTTTACGTTGAACTTGCATGTTTGCTTACGTTGAATCAATGATTATGTCTATGAGATGAGAATATTTGTTCTCATAAAATTCTACTTGTTCTCACTCATAGATTGTGAACTTTAAAGGTAAAATATATTTAAGTTTGATATTGATTCACTTAGGTAAAATTATTTTGTTAAAATAGCATAAACCCCTAGAAAATTAAATGATAAAATCAACTAGAGATATTGCTATGAATTGATTAAAGTGGTGATATTGAAATCTTTCCTTGCTCATAATTGGTAAAGATCTTGAATTGGAAAATGAGCATAAGATTCTCTGTTTTTATGATTATGGAAGAAAATGTGTGCGCTTGAATGACATGAGATTTTAAATCTTCCATATAATTAGATTTGTGCTTATAAATATGGATTAATGCTTCATGATAGTATGCTAATGTTTAACTAATCCATATGCATATTTGGTGGTGTGTGATTATGTTCTTTCGTGTTTAACTTGATTATTCTCTTGACATGAACACACCACACATAACAATTGAATCCATGCAAAATGTATAAGTCAACCACTAGTAACAATTGATATGAGCTTTAAATTGATAATTCTTCTCTCTTTCTTAAGATTGCAATAACAAATAGGGAAGAATTCTTTTAGGACACATTTGCATGAGACCTTTTGTGCTAGAATATGTGGATAACTGATATATGATTTAATTCTAGGCACATTCTTTCTTGAAAATTGTTTATGAGCTCAATGCATAATTTTTCATCTAAGTTTAATTAATAATCATTATGTATTGACATGCACTTTAGTTGGACTATAAAGAACAATTGATGTATCTAGGAGATTGATAGAATTGAAATAAGCAAGTTATAGAATTAATGGATAATGTATGAACAACTTGCATCATTATGACCAATTGGCAATGTATTGAAAATTATTTATGAACAATTGGTATAGGATCATAAACAATGTCCATTGCATGCACAAACATCTCATGATCTTGACATGGACATTGATTTATTTATTTATGCTATAACTCCCAATGTAGTAATCTTTTGTTTGTTGGTTGGAGCAAATTTTTCTTAGGTTTTCAAAAATTTTAAGCCATAGTTTTAGGAGGAGAGCAATTTTTATTTATTTTCTTTTTGCTATGACAAAAAAGGGGAGAGATAATGTGGTTTGTATATTGTTTTGAAAATCATGCTCATATTAAGGGGGAGCTTTATTTTCCAAATCATGCTTATATTAAGAGGGGAGCTTTTTCAAAGTAAATTTGTCTTAAGTTTTGTCATATCAAAAAGAGGGAGATTGTTAGCTTTAAATTGATACATATATTTTGAAATGACAAATACTTAAGCAATATTAAATGAATGATCAACCTTGTAAATTTGCTTTATCAATTATGATTTTCATAAACCATATTAAGTGCTCTTATCAACTATAAAACCATGTTTTAATTAATTATGGTTATTGGTTTTAAGCAATTGAGAAAACACTTTTAATTATTGGTTTATGTAATTTTCTTATGGAATTATTGAATATATTTTAAGAAAATTACTTGATAAATTTTTGGACTCAAATTCATGTTTTCAAAGTCATGTCATATTTAAAAATATTCAAAATTGGCTTAGGAATGTTTTTAATACTTAAAAAGCCTAGAAAAGTCAAAATGCTGACCAAGGGATAGATGAATAGTAAAAGGGACATATCTAAAGGTGGCAAATGGGCGGGTCGAATCGGGTTTGGGTTAGGTCATTTTGGATCGGATCATTTTGGGTTAAAGAAAAATCGGATCATTTCGGGTTCGGATAAAGTCGGGTTTGGGTCAAGGAAAAATCGATCTATTTCGAGTGCAGATCATTTCGGGTTCGGATACGGTCTGGTTTGGATCAACTTGAATTCGAATTAATTTGGGTTCGGATTAATTCGGGTTTGAATTAGATTGGGTTTGGGTCATTGACTTTTTTAGTTAATTTGGGTTAGTCGGATTTGGATTAGGGTCGATTAGACAGGTTTATTGGGTTAAGCCTTGGTCATCTTGATGTGATTTATCTGGAATGAAAATTAACTGAAACTATATTTCTAAGAATTACAAAACTCATGAAAACAAAATTTTCTTCTTACATGACCTAAGTACAATTGGGATTGAAATAATCAAAATATTTAATAATCTATATGATAGTTTTCTTTATAATATATTTACCAATATTCATAAATTAATTACATTTTTTTTGTTATCTATAATAATTAATAAGTTTATGAATCAAAGTGATTTAATAATCCCTACTAAATATCATAAAACAATACTATATATCTCTTTAATTTATCTTGGTTTTTTTTTATAAAATTGAAGACATTAAGTGTAGGTGATATAGCTTCTGTACTCTATTATAGTTAGCCATTAAATAATTATACATTAGGTTCAAATGAATGCAATATAAAAGTGAATATTTAAGTTTAACTAGATTAAAAAAAATATAACACTCATATTATTGAAAAAAAATTATATTTTTACCATATTAAAATACTTTGATAATTAATTTTAACATTTAAATATTTATTGATAATATTAAATTTAAGTTTAAATCTTTTTAGGTTTTGGTTAATTTGGATTCGATGAATTTGGATTCGGGTCAATTTGGGTTCGGATCAGTTCAAGTTCGGATCAATTTGGGTTCGGATTAATCTAAATTCAGATGAATTTGAATTTGGATCAATTCGGGTTCGGATCCGGTCGGATTTGGATCAATGTAAATTCGGATAAATTTGGTTTCGGATCAATTCGAATTCGGATCGGATTGGATTTGAGTTGTTGACTTTTTTAGTCAAGTCAAATCGGTCGGGTTTGGATTCGGGTTAATTGGGTGGATTTTTCGGATCGGGTCAACTTTTGCCACCTCTAGACATATCCCCAAACCAAGGGGATAGATGAATAGTAAAGGGATCGATCCCCTGATGACAGAACACTCTCCAAGGCATAACAAGTTCATAGGATTGAGCCTCTACTTCTATGGGATCGATCCCCCAAAAGTAGAAACCCCAAGAAGGCATCCCAAAGCCACAGGATCGATCCCCTCTTCAAAGGAATCGATCCCCTCTTCATTGGAAGCCTCCAACGACTAGTTTTTTGTGAGACAACAGGATGATTTGCTCTAGTCTCCTCCAAACTTCAAGAAATCATTAAAAGGGCTTTAAATAGAAGCTTAAAAGCTGAAGACACTCAAGAGACTTTTTATTCATCTTCCTCAAGCTTCAAAACATTCTTTGTACTAGAAATTGAAAATCCTCTATCATTCTCATAATCCTTGTATTGCATAAACCTTGTATGGGTTCTTCTTAAGCTTAAAGTGTAATCACCTACCTTCTTAGAGGTTATTCTTGGTTACATTTCTTGTAAACCCATTCACAATTTGTAAAGGGAAGTGAACCATTGAGAGCTCAACTTGTAAAGTGAGTTGTGGGTAGAAATTAAAGTTTTCTTTTTGAGCCATATAAGGGAGAGGTTGTAAGGTTTTCTCCTTGAGCCCGGAAAAAGGAAATGTGTAAAGGTTTTTCTTGAGCCTGCAAAAAGAGGGTGTAAAGATAAATTCATTAGTGGATTTGGGGAAAATCCTTAGAAGCTTCTCAAGGTAGAGGACATAGGCAATGTTGCTGAACCTCTATAAATTACTTGCATACAATTCTCTTACCCTACACTATTTATTTACTTGCAATTATATTGTGTTTGTTGTATTGTGTATGAATTGTATGCTAGAATAGCCTACTGAACTTAGAAGAACTACAATATAAGCTAGAGAATTAAGAAGATCGAAAAACGAACCTAAAATAGTTAAAAACCGATTCACCTCCCTTTTGGTTAGGTAATTGAGCCAACATAACATATAAGAAATTCTTTTTAACAGAAATAATATATGAATATTAATATATTTAAAAGAGTAGTTTCACTTTTTAATAATTTTTTAAATATTTAAAAAATATTTCTTTGATCTCTTTCTCTTGGGCGACAAAGCCGAGAAGGGAAACTTGTGGAACCCGACCCCCCAAGGAGAGAACAAACTCAACCTTTGAAACCTTCGGTTGGAATTTCTTTTCAAGATTTGAAAGAAAAATAGCTATAAGGGCTTATTGATGTTAACCTCCGTTGTATTGATAGTGTATAAAAATTATATACTGTCAGTATCTTATATATAAATCCATATATATTGTATATATGCATTCATAATTTCATATATGAACATGGGTGATTCAATCTGTAGGGATGGAAGTCTTATATACGGTAGCAACGGTGAAAGGTTACAAGAAGTAAGGACTTTCATAGATGGAAAGTTGAAGATTTTAGAAGATGGCTTACTTCTGCATAATGAGGATGGGATCCCCATATCGGGAGATGTTCGGAACAGTTGGGCTGGTGTCTCCACATTGCAAGCTCTTTTCATTAAAGCGCACAACGCAGTCTATGATGCCCTCAAGGCATGTATTTCATTTCAGCCTTTGCAAATTGCTTGGTTCATTGCTTATTAAATATCGAGCATTAACTAAACATTGTTCTTTGAAACATAATTTAGAAGGAATATCGAGACTTAACTGACAAAGAATTATACCGCTATGCGAGGCTGGTAACATCTGCTAGGATTGCAAAGATCCATACTATTGATTGGACAGTGGAGCTTCTCAAAATTGATATGTTGCTCGCAGGGATGCGTGCTAACTGGTAATCTAATCTTTATTTCTTTACAATTAGCTTTGATCGATTGTAAAATAAGTTTCGACAAACGTTATTCTCAAATATATTGTTATAGGTATGGCCTATTGGGAAAGAAATTCAAGGACACGTTTGGGCATGTTGGGGGAGCCGCATTGGGAGGTTTGGTTGGTTTGAGAAAGCCTGATAATCATGGCGTTCCTTACTCTTTGACGGAGGAGTTTGTCAGCGTCTATCGTATGCACTCGCTTCTACCAGATTCACTTCAGCTCAGGAACATCAATGTCGCACCAGGGCCCAACAAATCTCCACCTTTGCTTGAAAAGTATGCCTTACATGACATTATTCTTCCAAGCTAGCTGCTAAATGATGCCTCTCGTTGCTTTTCTTGTCGAGATTTTTTATTCTAACTTCGTGTATTTTGCTTGTAAATGCAGCGTTCCAATGACAGATTTTATAGGCCATAGAGGAGAAAAGGCTTTTAACACAAATTGGATTCGCCAGGCAAATTGTTTCAATGGGGCATCAAGCTTGCGGTGCAATAGAGCTTTGGAACTATCCTTTATGGCTTCGGGACCTTATACCACAAGATCATGGGAAGGAGAGGTCTAAGAGACATTTACACAAACATTTGGCATGCAGACTTTTTTAAGCTTCTAACAAACAACCAAGGCATGCTCCAAACAGCCACCAAGTTTACAACTTTTCAACTTAATCACACACACATTTCCAACATTAACATCTCATCAAAACTAATTCACAACAACCAATCTCAAGTTTCAAGAATATCCACACAACAACCATCAAACATAACTCTTCTTCAAACATGTAAAACAACAACAATATCACAATATTTTTACTTCCAAATGCATCAAAACATATTCATTTAGGTAGAGTAAAAGAATGCTTACAAGAAAGTTTGCACTTTTTTTATACCAAGCAACAGAAACCCTTTCTCCTTAAACCCACGTTTTGCACTTTCTCTACATTTTTTTTGCACTTTTGTGTTCTGTTTCTGTACATATTTCCGGCTCACAAGTTTGTCTTTTTGTTCTATTTTTTTCTCTCTTAGTTTTTGTATATGAGCTTTAATACACTACACAAAAGTGTAACGCTATGGGCTACAAAATAAAAAATTTATCCAATGTATTGGGTTTACAACCCAACAAAGATGTCGACGGCAAAGACAGGCCTAACCATGTCAACTTGGCAGCTCTAGAAAGTGAGTCCTCGCTGACATTTCCGGTTCATTGATTCATTGACGAAGGTGAGATTAATCACAGAAATCATGGGAAGTTAATTTGTTTTGATATCACAGGTGCAGTTTACAGGGACGGAGAGAAAAGTCACAAGGTATAACCAATTCCTCAGGGCTATGCTTTTGATACCAATTTCCAAATGGGAAGATTTGACAGATGATAAGGAAGCCATTGAAACTCTCAATGAAGTTTATGGCGATGATGTTGAAGAGCTTGACTTGTTGGTAGGCCTCATGGCAGAGAAGAAGATCAAGGGCTTTGCCATCAGTGAGACAGCTTTAATGATTTTCCTACTCATGGCAAGCAGGTAAATTAACTAAAAGGAATAAAGAAAAGAACAAGTGATTTGAGAATATGTTAGTGATAATGAAATGGGGTTTTGAAATAATCTAGATTTGGATGATGTTGTAGGAGGCTTGAAGCAGATAGGTTCTTCACAAGCGATTTCAACGAGGAGACTTACACAAAGAAGGGGTTTGAATGGGTTAACACAACTGAGAGCTTGAAAGATGTGTTAGACCGTCATTACCCAGAAATTACAAAGAAATGGATGAACTCAACAAGTGCATTCTCTGTTTGGGACTCACCTCCAAATGCTCACAATCCTATCCCTCTCTATCTTCGTCTTCCCTCTTGAAAAGCCTTACTAGTAAGGTATCATATGGTGATGATCAAGTACCAAAAGTTTTAGCCTCAACCACACAGCGCGAGAAGAATGAAATTTTACCGTACTGATCAACATTTAAAGATATATTTTATCTCAAAAGTAATATTATTCTAAAAAAATAAAGTAAAAAAGTCAGGAAATTGGTATTGGAATTGTTCGTTGTTATTGTAAGATTGATTTCTCCGTGTTGTAATTTACAGTAACATTGTTTGTGTTTATTCCTTTTGGATTGATACCATGCATCAATAAAAGTTCATTGGTTCTTGATCTAATATGCTAAACAATGGAATTAACATTTTACAATGAGAAATTACTTTATGTATTGTCATTGAGGTTTTTTTTAAAAAAATTTTATAAACAAAGAAGAATGATATATATTTTAAAATATTGAAAATAAAAATTAATTAAAAAATATTACAATCTCTTAATCCTATTTACAAAATTAAAAGAAATCATTATCAATATATCAAAATTCAAAAACGAACCTTTTATAATTTGATTTCATTCTTGCAACCTTTTATTTTATATTTTATCAAATTTTCTGGCCCGTGATGTAGCCCAAGAAAATTATGTGTAGTCCAAATCTAGTACTTTTATTTGTTTTTTCCAATGAAGCCTTGAACAAAAGTTAATACCATCATCTAATATATATAAATATATATATATATATATATATATTACAATGTACATAATAAATATGGCACGATGTATAGTTGTATACATGAATGCTTACTTGAATATTTTCTTTGAATGACAAATAAGCCTCTATTAATATGTAAATTAAAATAAACAATAAATGCTTTCCCACCTTTTCACTTTTCTAAAATTTCTCTAATTCTTATAGCTTCTTAGGGGTCGTTTGGTTCGGGAAATTTAAGATTTCCGGGAATATTAAATTACCGGAATATTATTTTACTTGACGGATTACTGGGAATATTAGATTCCTGTGTTTGGTTGTATTGGTGGGAATATAAGATTTCTTTGTTTGGTTAAAGGAAAGTAAGAGGGTAAAATTATTTATTTTACTATAATACCTTCTATATTATTAGTTGATGTAAAGTGAATAACACTTGAAATAAATTATATTTAAATTAATTACTTATTTATTTATTTAATATGCTTATTTATTTATTTATTTATTTATTTTGCCCCTTTTTTAAGGTTTTTGTTATGTAAATTATTTTGATATAACAAACTATTACTATATTAAATTGAATTTGATTAATCAAAAATCATAGGGTCCATCTTATTATTGGTCCATTTGATTTTAAATTTATTTTTCTCTTCATCAAAATAAGAAAAAAACATGGTTGTAATATTAGATAGGTTTAAGGGTAAAATGGATACAAAATATAATTATTGGAGGGTAAAATTGGCAAAAAAATTAAATTCCCCCCGGAAAAAAAAATACCTCAGGGAGAGGAGGTAATTTTTTTTTCCCAATTCTGGCACTATTTGGCACTGTTTGGGCACTGTTGGTAAAAAAAAATTACCCCCCGGAATCCGATTCCCCCAACCAAACGCGGGAATCATTTGACGGAAAAAAAATTCCCCTAGGTAAAAAAAAATTACTGAAACCAAACAGCACCTTAATCTTTTTAATAAAATTATTTTAAAATAATTTTAAACACTATATAATCAAAAAAAATTTTAAATATATATAATTTTAATATTGTATTTTTGAAAAACTAAATAAAAATATTAATTTATATTTATAGAATAAATAATTTTAATTTGAATTTATTTTAAAAATATTTTATTAAATAACTTAAAAAATATAAAAGTAAGCTATCAATATCATGTATATTATTTAAATATTTAAAATCATTATTTTTCTAAATGAATAAAATTCATGTATAAAACATATAAAATTACAAATATATATGTTAAAATACATATTTAATAGATAAAATTAATTATATAAATATGTTATAATCATTCTTTTATATTTATATATATAGGATTGTATATGCATATTTTTTTGAGTAGCACATTTTCATTAGAAGTTATAATCACAATTAGCATATTATATTCCATGAACAGGTAACTATGAAAATCACATTATTCAAACTAGGTAAACTAGTAAATAACTATAACAAACTAAACAAATTAGTAAATAACTAGACTAATTCAAGCTTACACTTGGTGAGACTCGAACCTGATACCTCAAAATCTCAAGACCTCCTCCTTGCCACTAAGTCAAAGCCTCATTGGCAGATTGTATATGCATATTATATGTAAATAAAATGCATATTTATAATTATAATTATTTAGGTCAGTAATAAAAATCTGCCAACAATGTTGCTCTAACACTTAAAATTTTTTTAAAAATACTTTTAATTTTTATTTTAACATTTTTGATATGCTTAATAGTATTATTTATAATGTTTTTATTTTTATTTTTCCCAATATTTGTTTATCTTATGTTTAGAATTTTATAATTTTTTAATTAAATATTTCATTCTTTTATGATTAGATATCTCTATTATATTATATGTATTTTATATAGTATTGTTATCTAATACACTGTTAGTTGAGTTTTTAAACTCCACAAATGACGTTAAGATGATGATACATACTTTTATAAATATTAAAAAAATAAAAAAATGAACAAAAGGAAAGATAAGTGTCATTATTTTGTTATCGTTTGTGAAGTTTAAAAATTTCATTGATAATATATTAAATAATAATCATTTTATTTATACTTTAAGTATATAAATTAAAAAAATATTATTATATATTTCCAAATTTAAATAATCAAAATTAATTCGTGTATTTCATGAGTAAAAACTAGTTAAAATATACAACATTCCCAAATTGCCTATGAGTACTTTTAGGAATTATAAATAATCTATAACCTAAGAGTCTCCTAAAACTATTTATTTGACAAGTTTTTGGGATAGAAAGGTAATTTAAAACTTTCTATTATCAATCCGTCAACTCATGTATTAACTATCCCTTCCTCGTTGTGTAAAGATAAAAAATTTCTAACGTTAAATAAGAAAAATATAAATAAAATAAAAGGATAACTACATAAATCATAAATGACATAATATAATTTCAAAAAAAATTAAATGATTTCTTTCAATAATTCTTACACAAGTATTTTTTTTTTTTAAATTCCATCAATACGTAAGGAAAATTTAGAAAATTTTTTTAGTATAAACATTTTTATTTGATATTAAATAAAATTGATAAATGTTTAACATAAATTGTAAAATAATATAATAATAATAAATACAATAAAATAAAAAATATAAAAAATATATTAATATATTTAAAATATTAATAATATTTATAAAATTTAACCCGCGCGAGGCGGGGTTGAACACTAGTGTTATTTAAATCTACATACTACTATTATAGTATCAATAATAATTAAAAAAAACTAAAATGATAAACTTGGATTTAGTTAAGTTTATTTTACAATTTTTTTAAAATATTATTTTTAATATTTAAAATTCGAATTTAAACACTTTTAATTTTTTGTATCCTCAAATTGTATTGCAGTCTCCTCTATAGCTAAAAATAATTAAAACAAGTAAATTTTAATTTTTTTCTGATAAATTATTTCATATATTATTAGTTAAGTTTTTAAAACTGTACAAACAGATTAATAAAGTGATAAATAATATTTAATGTCTATTTAAAAAAAAATGAAATGTGTAATAATTTTTAAATCTCATTTGTACACTTAAAAATATTCACTATAATTATGTTAAAAACTATTTTTTTGTTTTATTTACTAAATCGAATGAAGATAAAAATCCAAAAAAAAAAATCTACCAGAAGCCAAACTAACATTTTACTCAAAATGAAACAGTTATAATTAAAAATGTAAACAGTACAAGTACCCGTTATTTTTAAGATAAACAAATTCGAACCCGATTTGTAACTAATAAACTTGAACCGTATAATTATTCAATTATTTTATAAATGTACCGTCCAAACATTACTCTAATAAATTTCATATTACCCATTTATTATCCGATTATATAGCCAAATTTTTTTGACAAACCCATTTATTAACTCAAACCCGAATCCAAAGTCAAGAAAATCATTTCTAATATCTATTTTTCTATCAATTAAAAACATACAATTAAAGAACATATAAGTTCCATAATGATTCAACAAACTTTAGTAGCCTGACAAACAACTTAAAACCCATAAAAATATGTTTATGAAATTACAAACAAAAATAATTTAATAAAAATACAAATATATTTGAAATCATCATTAAACATGCAACTTATATCCATAATTATAGATGATCCTAAGCATAAATTCAATAAAATATTATTAATCTTAAGGTGAAATATAATAATAGACTATTTAAAAAAACAAATGAAATAAAAAAAAATATAAGAAGATAACTAATCAAGTTTAGATATCAAGTATCCTTAGAATACTATTCAAATCTTACTTGAACTCATTACAAATAGTAAAATCATTATTCTAATTCGATTAAAATTCAATTATAAGATAGGAATCAGATTAATCAAATCGAGTAATCTCGTATACTCATTCAAGCCAAACCCATTTACATCCTTACTTATCGTTACCAAAATTTGAGCTTCCGCCGTGACTTCTTGACTTAATAGATACTCTCTCCAAGACAGTTTGGCATACCATGCCCGAAGAGGTAAAATAAAAAAAATTGTCAGAGGCAAATTCTTTTGTTTTTTTTTCTTTAAATTATTTTTTGACTTTCATTGTGAAATTGCCAAAGAAAATCAAAACTCCTCTCTCCAAAATCTCCGTATTAAAGTTCCTCTCTTTATCATCTATCTCTTTGAGAAAGCCACAAAAATCCCCTTGTTTCATTTTTTTTCTACTTCTTTGGCCTTTACAACACCGAATCTAATCTGGTATCTTTCATTTCCCATGTTCTTTCTAGGGCTTTGAGATTTTCCTTTTTCTGGGTCACTTCCAATTCTTCTTCAAGTTCCAGTTTTCATAATCTGGGTACTCTTAGATCTTGCTTTTAAAATTTGGGTACCTTTTGTTTTCATCAGGATTCAATGTCAGAAGGGTTTTCAATTGAGCTTTACTTTGATCCAGCACTTGAAAACCAAGTCTTGAAAGCATGGAATGTTTTGGCTCGTCGCCAAATCAGCACTCAGTTAATTGAAATTGAGTCAAGGCCTCACATTACTCTGTTTTCAAGCCCTTTTCTTGACCCTGCCAAGCTTGAATCTGTTGTAAAGTCTTTTGCTTCAAAGCAGGAACCTTTAGCTCTGTCTTTTGCTTCAATTGGGACTTTCCCAAGTGAAAAGAATGTTCTTTTTCTTACACCAGCCCCAACGATGGCCCTACTACAGTTCCAGGCTCAATTATGTGAGGCAGTTAAGAAGGAAGGGTTTGAAATTGGAGAAGAGTTTAAAGCTGACGCTTGGATTCCCTATTGTGCTGTAGCTCAGGAAGTGCCAAAATCAAGAATGGCTGAGGCTTTTTGTGTGTTGAGAGAGTTGAAGTTGCCTGTTTCTGGGTATGCAATGGATATTGGATTGGTGGAGTTTTCACCTGTTCGTGAGCATTTCTCATTTGGACTTGGGAATACCTCAGAGGCATGAGACTTGGAGAGGTCATTATGACAGTGTTAGTTTTTGCCTTTTGTTGCAGTTCCAAAATGTTTTTACATGATATGTTTCTAATGTAGGTTTTATAAGTAGTAATGAATTATGGATTCTTAGTTACAACTTAATATGTTGTTTTAGAGGTCAGTTTGAAATTTACTTCTTTATCATATCTTTTTCTTGTCTTCATTTTTTGTTAAGATTATGTTTTAGCATTTCATAACCAGATTCTCTATTGCATGGGGTTAAAAAAATGGATTGCCTCAAACCTTTTATCAATCCTTTATATTTCTCCTATTATCTAATTAACTTGAATTGTGGAAACTGTAAAGAATCTCATTTATGTAATGAATTTAGTTGTTACTATGTGTGTATCTAATCTCTTGTATGTGAGTCTGACTTCTAACATTGATGAGGATATGTTTTACCATGACATGACCAGATTCTATATTGGATAGGGAGAAAATATTTTGGAATGGTTCCAACCTTTTGTCAATCTTTGGGTGTTTGGAAACACGTTGTTGGTATATATATTGAGTTCACCATGCATTATGATTTGGATTTTGGAAGTTTTAAAGAGCAGATTGTGAAGTTTTCTGTCCTTGTAATGAGATTTTAGTTGCTACTACTGCAGCTAATCTCTTGTGTGTTAGTTTTTGACTTACTCAAGTAAGCAAATGGAATTCAATTATGTTACTTACCATTTCATAATCATAACAAAATGGTGGCTTTACTGCTGCAACTGAATCCTAACGTGTTTAACCAAATCATTAAAAGTAATCCTGTATTCTACTTAGCAGTATTCTTGTCTCATAAACATACTTATGTTCTTTATTTCTACAAGAATATTGTGTGAGATTTTGTTCAGGGTCACCGTTTTCTATACTTTTTGCCCTGACTTATTGGTCTTTGCATAATATGTTGGAAATGCTTAATTTGACAAGTGCTTGTCAATATGGTCTTCTTGATTAGTTTCATGCTAAGCAAATCTGGTGACCCTTCCCGCTCATATGCAAACAAAATTAGAGTCGATCTTTATTGGCTTGGGTTGATAGAGTTTTGTATTTGATGTTTAATATTATGAATTGGTGATTTGACCAAGTTGCATTACGTGCACTGCTTTCTGTGGCTTAGTCTAGAATAGTGACGATGTCTATATCACTTCTCTATGAAATCAACAATATTTGCCATTCATACACGTTAGTAGTTCGATAGTCTATGTCATCACTATGTCATTTGTCAACAATATTGTCCATGTTGATAAAGCCATTTATTTGGCCAAGCAAAGAAGACAAAGCCTAGTTGAAGATGATAACTAGGATATTTGCTTATGCAGTGGTAGGATCTTTTCCTACAAGATTTAATGCAGGACTTTATAATCTTCTTCAGTATTTATTGGATTTAACTTCTGGTGTAGAGTTAGTGATAATATGGCTAGTCCTGACACAGTGTGGCACTTGTGCAGGATCCTGTACCATGCATTTGTCTATTAACTGCCACAACTAACACACTTATAATCGAAGTGTATTCCAAAAGAGTGAAGCCACTTGCAGAGTAATATGCATGCTATAGACATTGTGTTTGTGTGGGAGTCCTAACCTATTTTCCTTGAAAGCAGGATTTCCACTATCACCATATGTTAAAAGCACACTTCTAGTGAAAGCATGGGCTGAATTTACTCTTCTTGTCAATAACATGTCTTACAATTGATTTGCTGTATTTGAGTGGATGACTATAATTATATTTGTGGTATACTTGCAGTCGATTTAGTATCTTGCTTGCTGTATCTTGATACCATTTTTGGAACCAGACTGTCTGATGTACAGAGATTGTAGTTCCATTTCATTTTGAAGTGTTCACGGGTAGAGAATCAAGGCTTTCACATTTACTTTCTATCCGAAAAAAAAAAAAAAAAGGGTTATTCCTCAATTATTTTTGTCTTAGTATTTAGCAAGAATACCCTTCGTTCATTGCAAGATTTCGGTACTGTTTGGTTATGTTTTGCATTCCGTGATGGATAAGACAAGTACTTGACTGTTCATTTCCTTTATTCTTCTTGAATGTTTTGGAAATGGATTCTTTTCTCACATCATCTTGAATGAGGACCACCTTGACTATTTTTCTTTTGTTTTGGGGGTTTCTGTTATCATCATTTTCAAGTCCCTTGCTTGTCTTGTCCTTATTATACTGGAATACTGCCCCACCATGTTTGCACTTGGCCCAGGTTTTGTCATTGGACTATTATTTCCAGGTTCCAGTTAGTTGGAGATTTTAACAAGATATCCCCTTTAATGATAAATTGTCACACGTTTTCCTGGCCAGTTTTTCAAATTCCAAATTTTCCTTTCCCCCTTCTTATTGGGTCCCCGCACAATGGAGAACCCAGAAAAACTCTATAGTTTGGTATGGCAGGCTGCATAATGTCAAATCTTGTGGAGTAGGAGAATTGCCAACATTGTTTGAAGTTGATAGTTTTCCGAGGGTTGAATATTGCATCAATCTCTTCCTCTGTATTGATCATCATTATTACTGATACTTTGCTTTCATATTACAATGAAAATATCTGTTAATTTATTGTGTTAACGATAAAAAAAAATTGCATCTGTTGGCCAGGAATATATATATATATGTATGTATATATATCTATCTATGCCATGGTGGAAAAAAATAAAGGACATATTATTAAGATTTAAATATGTATAGTATATTATTCTTACTCTAGTCTATTCCAATATCGTGATAAAGACTGATGATGATACGATTCTAACTCATTCGATCTGGCCCTTTATTAAGAAACTAATGCAGCTTCCCTTCTCAGAACTGCCATCAGAAAATCATTCCATACATCTATCGGACCCGGCAAGCACCAATGAACACAGTCATTGAAACCCTTCATCCATTTGTTTCCCCAGAATTCACCAGGGTGCCCATCAGGTCTCATAAGCATAGCCCTGGTGACATCCAAAACTCCAAACCTCTTCCCTTTCATACCTACTTTAGTTCTGGCCTTTTCGATCTCTTCCATTTGCAAGGTTCTCAGTTCCCATTCATTACTGCTCAAGTTAATCTCCCCTTCACTTAAAGGACTTGTCCTGTTGCATCTTCCTCCAGTGTTCCATGTCCCATTCTCAAAATGAGCTGGAGAAAATGTCCTGACAAGGGTAACCCTCACTTTGCATTTCTTGCAGAGGTTAATATGATTCAATGCGGATCGAATCGCCATCTTGAGGGCAAAGCCGACGCCATAATCTGTCACATTGGGATTATTGCAATACACACATCCAACAACAACAGTGCCATTGTGAAGGTAGATTGGTCGGAAGAACCAATGTGCATCTGAGATGATAACATAGTCTAGAGCAGGAAGGTCTCTGCTCCATTGTTCATCAATTTTGTCAAGGTGCAAGTCAAAAATGCCAGAAGATGAGCCATTGACTACTCTTTCTCCACCAGCTACAAGGAATTTCGTCCAAAGAATCATGAGAGTGAAGTCATGATCGGGAAAGTACCATATCAGTTTCCGGTCTTCTGAATCTTTGTATTGATCTTTGGGAGTTTCTACCTACAAAAGATTTGCAGTTCAAGCGACTCAGAATCTCAAATCTCAAGCTGTTTGAGTCAATTATTTCTTATCATGCAAGCAATTTCTTAGGGAAACTTAGAAGAAAAACATTTCGAATCTTCAACACTGCCGAAGAATCTGGCAATGATTCACTATTTGTACGAACCAGTTGCCTGTGAAAATAGTATTTTCTTAATTGCATAACCTTTAATTAACTAAATTGGTGGCGTTTGTTCAGTGTTCACAGACTTTGTCGGCTGAAACACAGCATTTTCAGCCATTTGACAAGGACTCGCTGTTTATAATTCTGACTTCAATTGCACTAAATTCTCTGAATTGCCGTGAAGTTTGCCAGTCTTTTTGCCGTAAGCTAAATTCATCAAAACCATAACATTTTTCCATTTTTTTTCTTTCATCATTAGCAAAGAGCCTGCTAGATCAATTTTTATCGTTGGATCAAGATTTTCTTTTAATTATTGCTAACAAAACCCCAAAAATAATTGTGCAATTTCAGACTGCGAAATTGACAGAAACTAGATAACAAATTAATTCTAAAATCTCCCGTGAAAAATTTCAGCCTTTTGAATAGATATTAAATTTCAAAATAATACATTTATTACTCTTCCAAAGATAACAAAATAATATAACGTAATGCCAACTCCAGAATATTATTCCAAACAATGCCTCCAGCATCTTTGGTGCTATTTCAAATCGCTTTTATACTGGAATCAGACATCAAACAGGGCAAGAAAAGGATATTTGAATCAGGATAAACCAAACCAACATGCCTGGAGCTTTGTGCTCCATCGATATTCTCACCAGAATAGCGTGAAAATTATGATGCCTAAACAGTGCTTGAGAGCAGGAATTAAGTTCTAAAAACTAACCTTTGACAGGAGACAAAGGAGGGACTCCATGTGGTTCCTGGCAACTGAGTCACCGATGAACCCAAGTTTCTTCCCTTGAACAAATTCCAGGAATGTCATAGGATCAAACCTCGGAAGATCACACTGGTCAGGTTTCCATCTCCAATTCAGAAAATCTTTGTCTTTTCTTCCATGGTGGAAGCAGTTCTTCGAAGTAGGAATCGTGGTGCAACTTGTGTTTGTATATTGAGAACCTTCCATGTCAGGTATCCAATGACCCTTAAACAAATCACAGTTCAAGTTCAACATCTCATCATCACCACCTAAAACACAGAAAACCACAAATCAGAATCACAGAATTTCTACATGGTGAAAAGAGAGGAGGAGAAATGAGTTTACCATGAAAGGTAGAATTGGGAGGTTTGATGAAGGTAAGTCTTTGATCAAGGTCAGGTTTGGACATGGCCTTTAAAGGGTTTGGAGAATAGAGGAAGAAGAGAATGAAGATGACAGTTGCAACAAGAGAAGACAAGAAGAATGGAGGGAACATGCCCAAGTTGAGGCATCTCTCTTTTTTGTTATAGTGATGAAATTTATCTTGGAAAATATAAGAAGAAGACTTCATGTTTTTATTTCTCCGTGTAACACCAAATAGAAGAAAGAAGAAAGACCAGACAGAAGGGATTTTGAGTTGAATGTATGAAAAATAGTGAGTTTTCCCTCATAATAATGAAGAGGTGGAGAAAGGCAGTTTCTACTTTAATGGAAAAAAAATCCTCATTAATTATACAAAAAATTCATTAATGATGTTTTTAAAATCTATTAACAAAACCATATATACATATTTTAAATTAATATAATCAAAAACACATGATAATTTTTAATTTATTTATAAAATTTTTAAAATTCTATTAACAAACTATAAAAAATAAATTCTAATTATATTAATATATGTTTTTTTAAATTTTAACCAAACTGTAGTTAAAGAAGCATGGGAAAAAAAAATTCACATTACAATTTACTTGTCCAAATTTAAAAAAATTATATGATGTACAGATGGTGTATAATTTTTATATATTGTCTGTATATTACAATATTAACATATTATTAATAAGCAAACTGAAAAAATATCAAATCTTCATTAATTGACATAATCAACGAGAAGCAAGAGCCTAAATTTCCATATGATAGTTAAAATATTGTGATAGGAAAAGAATTTGCATTTTGTTTTGTGGAGAAAAATAGTAGTCGTCTAATCATCATAAACGCGGTGTAGCATATGATGTAAACCTTATACCATATTGAATATAAGAGTATTCTCCTTATTTAATTAAGATTCAAATATGAGACTTCTCGTTATGAATAGTCTTCACTCAAAATTCAACCGAAACTGTATACCATTAAATCAACAAACCCCCTAAATTTGTAGAAATAAAAATGAACCTTTTTAATTTTTGTCTTAGGGACTGTCCATTTTTCCCTTGTATCTGCCCACTATCTTTTAACAATGTCCACATGATCAAACATCAAGAAAAGTCTTATGCCCAATTCCTTCATGAAAAGTCCAAAAAAAATTGTCCAAAAACAATTTGTTCTAAGACCATGAGATTGAAAAAGATTGAAAATGAAATCATTTAGAAAGACATGGTAACATAAAAATTGAAAAAAAATATTGTTTTTTGATAAAAACAAATGGAAGAGCAAAATTTATAGTGACGAATGAGTGTGAGATTATAAATTTGTTCATGTAATCTATTTCAATATTGAAATAAAAGTTTTGGATATGATGATAATATAAATTCTGTATAAAAAAATTAAAACTAATCAACTCGAATACTTCATACAATAACTTTCAAAAAATGGACATTTAATAAATTTAAAATTCAAATATTAACATTTATAACTTCTTTTGTCCTTTATATCAAAAGATACCGAGAAGGCGGGCATATGCACTTTGATGATAGGATATGACCAACCATCCATCGTGCTTTTAATCCTTATTAACTTTAATAAAGACAAAAAATTAAGATGCGTCTTATCTTGTAAAACATTTATGCTAAAGTAACCATAGGCTTATAGTTGGTTCTTGCGCTTTTTCTGTTTCTATTAAGGATTTACCAAATTTAAATGTTATACATTAAAAAATTATAAAAAATTTAACAAGTTTGAGGTTCGAATTTTTGTATTTCTTCTCTCTCAAACCAAAAATTCTCTTCATACAATAAAAAGAAATATTCAGTGTTTCAAAGGTTTTTTTTTTTTATATAGATATGATATTAGGTTATAGTCTTACACAATGAAAAATAATTTTCTTCCATCTCTTAAATTTTATCCTAATAATTTTTATTGAAATATTTTTTTCAATTCATGACATAAGAGTTTTTGAAATGATTTTAAAGTTGTTATTATTATTATTATTTGTACTTCAATATGCTTTTTATGCTTGGTGTAAGTAGGGAAAGGATATGAATTATTACTGACGAAGGTCCCAACAATGGGGCCAAATAGATGCAAAGGAAAGAGCCAAAACTATTGCCCATTCACGACTTAATTGTGACGTCCTTACCGACATTCTTTTGTTAAGGAAAAGTAAGGCATTAGAGAGTGATTTGCATGATCAAAGTGAATCATTTTAAAAAGAGGAATAACAAGAAAAAAACAAGTCGATGAAAATACGTATAAATCAAGGTGTTTTTCGTGATCCCAATTTTGTTTGATTTGATAAGAAAAACTTGCGATATGACAAATACAATAAAGTAATTAATATGGACATGTTTTTTTTTTTTTTCATATAGTGATTAATAGCAACATTTTGTGACATTATATATATATATATATATATATATATATTCATATATGAATTATTATTCAATACAATATTATTAGAATTTTTAGATTTAACAAGCGGAATTAAGATTGCGACATATGTTTTATTTTTTTATTATTTTTTTAATATTTATTTAAGAATATGTGCCATTGTCTTAAATATCTTTGTAAAATTTAATAACTCTACTAATTGTATATTGCATAATAATCATATATATTGAAAAATATCTATGTACTTAATCTTCTTCGTTCATACTGAAAATTTTCATTTCATTGCACATATTTTTCTTGAAATTGAAATTTTTCATGTTAAATTGTTTGTGTATATATATATATATATGGAATATCTGTATGTACTCAATCTTTTCCGTTCATAGTGAATTTTTTTAATTTCGTTACTTGTATTTTTTCTCATAATTAAAATTTTTCATGTTAAATCGTTTCTGTACTACTTAATTTTCTTTTTATTTGTAGTAAAATTTTTTTGTGTAAACCATGAATCGTCTCCATACTACATTGAATATAAGACTAATCCCTTTTTGTGCTTCATGGCATTTGTATATTACATAATTTTCTTTTTATTTGTAGTAAAAAAAATTTTAGTAATTCACGAGGTATCCTCGAACATGAGACTTTCTGTTATAGATCGTTCTCACTCAAAAATTTAATGGAGTCTTAGAGTTTTTTATATTAAATCTTTTGTATGCTATTTTAATTTATTTTCGTTGCTTGTTATTAGTGGTGTAAAATGGGCGAGTCGCGTACGGTGCGGGCTGTATGGATGCGGCTTAAATGGGCTAAATTTTATATGCTCGGTCCGTTATTAATATGAACTGAGTCGATTCGCAGGCCAAGTGTTTTTTAAATAAACATAACATAAAATTTAAAAAAAAAATCATTAAAACTCACATATAAATACAATCTAAATACAATTACAATTCACTTACAATATTTTAAAATAAATAATTACAAACTTGAAAAAACATAAATTTCTATTAAACATTAAACTTTTTTAACATTTTTTTTCACTATTATACATATAATGTCATGGTTTAAATTTAAAATAAAATTATATGAATTCATTTTTTTTGTTAAAATACAATAAAATCATGTTATGTATTATTTTGATAAAAAATAAAAATACATTAATAATATAATTTAAAAGCTAATTATATATAAAACTAAAGAGGGCCTAAACGGGTTGACTCGGTCCGTGCGGATTGTCGACCTTTGCGGGCTAATCCGTTTAAAAACGGGCCTAAAAAAACAAGATCGACCCTTACAAAACCCGCAGGTTTAACGGATTGATTCGTAGGCTTTGGCCTGTTTTGTAGCTCTACTTGTTATCTGTCCCATCCCTTTTCCTTAACAAAGGATAAGTTTTGTAATCATTTCGTAAAAATATGATAAGCAGGTCAATTTGAAAAACCACAAATGCCTACACCAATGTGCTGTTTAATCATTATATATTCTATTTATAGTCACTGTTATGTCATTCTCAACAAAAGTGAGTATTACACTACAAAACAACGTGATGAATGGTGATGGTTGCTGTCCATTTCCCTACAAAAAGAAGTGGTGGTTATTGTTAAATCTCGGACATTAATACGGCTCTGAACTCACCTGCCCTTGTCTGCCTTGTCTGTTGAACTTCAAAATTACTATTGTTGTCTTATATTAATTTCGAATTAATATTGAGTTAAAAAAAATTTTGTTTGAGTCTTTGCATGTAGAGAGTATGATTTATTCGATACTTTTTTTTAATAAAATTTATTCGATGCTAAAAAACTTACGTCCTTCGAATTTGAAAATGAATATCGGATACAAATATGTCCAAAAAAAAATATGTGTTTTATAAAAGTAAATCAAAAGTCGAAACTCGAAACAGAATTATCACTTTTTTTATAACACAATCGAGTGAAAGACAGAAACTTCCTTGTCTTTGTGTCAAAAGATATTAACTCGAAACTTATAAATATTAAAACCTAAACCCTTAAACCCAGAACTCTTAAATCTTAAATATAGGGGTTTATGTATTTCACCTTAAAACAAATAAAATCTTACGTAGAACTAGACACATGACATTGAGATTTTGGTGTTCTAAGATATTGGAAGTTTGAGACCAGAAGGCAAGTTTTACATAACTTGAGTTTCTGTTTCACGTCTTAAAGAAGACGAGGGGGAAATGGTTATTTGGGAATCTCAGGTCTATCTCATGACTTGTCTTTAAGTCAACCAAGTAGAGACAGCTATTTGTTGTACAATAAACAACGAGCACATGAATTGGCATGTCAATCAAATTATCTATGATATGAGACAAACTACAAGGTAACATCATAGAATTTTCTCTCCCACTAGCCAAAAGTAAAACGTCAAAGAAACAACTTTCCTGAAAAGAATTGAATTCAGTCACTTTTTAAAGGAATGTAGCATTTTTGGCTCTTAGGCACATTTTGACAGCACTCGCTATTGCTGTTACAGTTTTGTTCATGGGAATTGAAGAATTTGCAAGAATTTTAGGGAGACTGACGATTTTCAGAGCTATTCAGAAGATGAACCTGGACAGAACTTACTGAAGGACATCTGCCATAGACAAAGGCAATAAATAAGGCCATAATTTTTTCTATTCTAGTGGCAAATGCTTGCCCTCAACAAATGGCAACCCATAAGAAGTCGAAACCTGCTGGTAGTTAACCAATGAGCTTAAACAGCAGCTGACCCACTTGTACTAGTAAGATAGTAATGGCACCAAGAGGCCAAGTTTCTTAAAGAAATGAATGGAATACATGGACATATATACCATTCTATTGGAATCAAGTCCAATATTTTTCACTTTGATAAATTCTGTTGCTAATGGTACCATTGACCTCTAGCAATTTTGTGCCATTTTCTATATTGGGGAAGAGGGGAACCTTGGTGCAGTGGTAAAGGTTGTTCTTTTGTGTCTTGGTCACAGGTTGAAGCGAAAACAGTTTCTGTGTTAATGCAAAGAGAAGACTGCATACATATGACCCTTTTCAAACCTCATAATATAGTAGTATTGTGCATTGAGTTGCCCTTTTTCTATATTGGAGAAATAGACTAATTTGTTTGCTCTAATTTCTCGACCATCCTTGGAGTTGAGGCATGTTTTATCAGTTCTAGACCCTTCAGAAACTTGTCTATTACAAGCACTAGCTAACCAGTGCAACATTGCTTCTGCTGAAACACATGCTTCTGATTTCCATTCATGTCTAAAGAAAGTATGCAACTTCCTCCACGCTGAAGAGCAGCCTAATCCATCACAACTACTATATTAATACATATCATGAATCTTTTGTTAACCTAATGCAGCATCATCAACTAAGGTCCAAACAAGGCTAAATACTCACTATTGGATCTGGAATGTATTGCAAATTACCAATTCTAAGCTGAAAATCTCGTTAAAAATCAAATAATCAAACCATCACAAGAGGCTAACATTCAGACATGATTCCTCAGCTCCTTGTAGCCCTTGAGGCACAGTTCCAGAAACTTCGGCTTCATGTCCTTGTCATTTTCCACAATGAAAGAACAGTATTGCAAACTAGGCATTCAATTGGAGAAATAAATGGGATCATCAGGGTGAAGATAATTCCTGCAGATTGAGACTTCCAGTTGTCAAGATGTAGTAGAATTTACACGCACAAGCTTGAATTGTGTAAGACATTCTGCAGAGATTCTTAATAGGATGTCAAAAAGAACATTTGGATTGAGTAATGCTCAGTTCTGTAGACAACAACTTTGGCTTTTTCTTCTTGATCTTCATGTTTAGCACTACAACTTGTTTACAATAGTTGTCTCAACCATATGGTGCTTTCCTGCCCCATTGTTTCTGTTTCTGCAACATTTTCTGTCCCATTAATTTCTTAATGGTCATTCTCTTTTACTTCCCAAGAGTTTAGACTTTGCCTTTGTGTTGTAGCCCATCAATCCTAGGCCTCTTGCTCGCTAATGTAATAGAATAGCTAGTACTATTTTGCTTACACTGTGAATCTTTATGTTAAACGCCATGTAGTTACACAGTGCATAGGATCATGAATCAAATCCCATGTACAAGACCAGATTCTCACTGGAAGATTTGGATGAGCTTCATGGAAGTGATCAATTGGATTGCATATGGTTATATGTGACATGGAAAATTCAATACTTTGTTTATCAAATAGACTTTGACACGCAATTCAAGATGTTTGGCTTTTCAGTCCTTGTCTTTCTCCACAGGAATAGACCAGTAATGCAAAACTGCAACAGGATATGCGGAAGACATTGCCTTGGTGAAGATATCCCAGCAGGTTGAGACTTCATGCGGTCTGATATCATACTGTGTACCAGCGCTTACAGAATGCTGCTTGGGGATTCAAGAATATCTCAGTTGACTAGAGCTGAATTCTGTTGATGAAATTCCTGCAGTGAATCTTAACCGACTTCTGTATAATTGTTGCAGGTCTTTAACCTTCTCGCATATGGTACTTTTCTGATCTATTTCATAACTGAACTTCACTCGTATTAATGGAGAAGTCAGAACAATGCTGCAAGTACCATCAAAATCAGATAACAATGTAACTCACAATTTGCTCTGTTGCCTTCTGCCAGGTTTGTAGAACTGAAGAGTTGCATTTGAAGACATCACTTATGCTATCAAGACTCTGAATTACAGGGTTGCTTTCTCCAAATGGGGACCCTGTTAGTTCTTTCAATAGCTTCTACCTCTACAACCCCATTTTTACTTACCTTGGGTAACAAGCAAACAGTATTATATCCAAAAAAACCTAATCTGATACTAAATATTAAAGTCTAGATCAATGTGACAATGGCCTTGAACAAATGGGAATTAAGTTTCTAAGCTTTTGACAACCAAACAACACCTACCATAAGTATGAGACAAAGATTCCTGTATCTACATATATCTACATACACTAGACGTGGGATAAGAAAGGGAAAAATGCAAGAGAGAAGTCATCTTCCACGATACAACATTCTTGCCTCTTGATAACATGAGTTGTCAATGGAAGTTCATACATTGTACTGTGCAGTGGAGCAGGAATCTTCAAGCTGTTCTATAGTTTCAAATTTCAATCCATTTTTGAATGAAATAAATATCTAGGCCTTGTGGGCAAGGTCCACTGTAGTGGGTTAGCATTATAGAATTGTACAAGGTCCATTTTTGAACCATAAACTCGTGTTATTGCTACTAGACATCAACTGGTAGTGTACAGAAACAGGATTGCCTGCAGAATGTCAGTTTCACTTTATTTTTCTGTCTTCTTCTAATCTCTTTGATGAGTTTTAACAGGAGCTCTTCACCTACCTTGGGCAAAAAATTGAATTCAAAATCTTATGTTTTTGAAAAGAAAAAGATACTACTACCATATTACATAATCATAGACTCAGTAATTTATACATGCTAGTAATTTTTCTTTCACTGAAACTCTTCCAATGATCACTTGAATTTCAAGTAATCTATACAACCAAATCACAGGTGTTCAACAGAACCTTGGTTAAAGTTTCACCCAAATACAAACATTGCCAGTTTCTGCATTTTGCTGATGTATTTTTTAACCCAAATTTTGAGTCTGCAGGCAATGGGGGCAGCCAGTGGTTCAATGATGAGCCATCCGTATCAGAGTTTCCACTCCAACTCTGCAAAAGAAATGGGACATTTCACCAAACAGACAACTGCCTGGAATCTAGACAAAAAGTTAAGGCAGTCCAGTCTCACAGTATTCTTATCTTGAGCATACGCTTCCCATTCCTGTATCTACCAACTGCAACCTTTTGTGACCTTTGAGCCTGTTTGTCTTCTCTTGATAACCCTTTTCCATTTTTCCATTTTCTGTTTCTTTTACCACAAGAAACCCCTTAACCCTTATCAATAATCCCATATTCTTGTACAATTTAATCAACTCAATAAATCACGGTTAAAGTATATTTGGGCAGCTATGGAGAGGGTTGTCTTTTGGTCAGGACACATTGATATTAATGCTGGTTTTGTTACTAATCACTGTCATGGACAAATAGCAATTGTTCTCTGTCGGCAGTTGGCGATGCAGATGTAAATATCTTTATTGTATTTGTGGGTTCCGTCTGCAGTTTGTTTGTAATTCATAGACTGGAATTTTGTTGGTCCACCATATTTAACCATATGTAGCTTTGATCTTCTTTAATGTCAAATTTTGGTTATTAGTGGCTTTCCATCTTGGTCCTCACTACGCTAACCCCATAAAAAACGATGATCCTATCTTATGATTTCAATTGTTTTTTTGCAAAGACAGAATATATCACATCTTGATATTGCCGACTGCTAAGCATCTAAACTTAGCAGTATCTGAAACTTGAGTGATTTGGTGCTTGCTTTAGATCTGTTTGGTTCTTGGCTGCAGTTGGTTCATGATCTTAAATAATGGTGTTACTGACATGGAATACTAGAAATTTCATTCTTCAGTTACATTGTTATCAACAATATGAGAATTAATAATTAGCCGACTTGTGAAACTTGATATTATGCTAAATTGCTGGGAACAGCCATGGCCAGGGTAGCTAAGCACATGGGAGTTGTAGCAGTGACATCATTCTCTCATGTGACCATGCCCACATAGCCAAAGTGTTAAACTCTTTTTGAGATTCAAATATCTACCATGTTCTCTTCTCTCTGCTTGTGGTGGGCTTTCTTGGATGAGGGTTTTGAGTTTGCATATGCTTGGTTGCTAGGACACATTACCATCTAACCACAAAAAAATGCCAACCCCGTATGCTTTTCCATTATATTTTACTGAAATTGACAAAATTTATCCATAATTTTGACCATTATTTATTATCTTTTCTTTCATATATTTCATTTGCTATCATCGAATCATATCTCTTTTTTTCAAATTTTTAGTACGTACCTATATATCGCATATGATAAATTGAACTTGATTAAATCTTTGTGGATTATTTTTTAAAAAGCCCTAGTAATGATCAATCCATGATCGCCTAACCTGTTGTAGCTTATGTTACTACTTTCTACTTGAAGGAAATAAATTGTACTGAAAGACTAAATATAGTTAACCAAGTCATTTCTTACTAGTCTTTGCATTTGGGGTGAAATACAAACTGTAATAACTAACAAGCTCAAACTTAGGGATGAGAGAAAATTAAAGGAACATCCCCACAATGGAGTTGTCTTAGTTAGGCTCACATGGGGAAACCCTAATACCAAACCCTAAACATCCCCCACCTTCCTAAATGCTGTCCATTTTATGAGACTGATTGTGTTCTTTATTTTTGAAAGTGACAATAAGAGAACAAGAAAAATCAATTTTGGAGAGGAGAAAATCAAGCCAGTGTGAGCTTTTACATTTACTTCCATTTCAAATTCGTTTATTTTCAATCCCATACATTTTCATTTTTTTTAATTAAGTAGGGAATGAAATTATTTGAATTTGAAATCAAATTTTACATGTCACAACCTTAACCATTCAACCAAAAGATTGTTGATTATTTTCTGTGCTTATTATTACTAATGAAATGCATAAATAGAATAACAAAAATATTATTTTCGACATTTGTTTACAATGAAAGATTTTGGTCTGAAAAAATACAAATACTAAGATTTGAAATTCAGATATGCAAAATTCTTGTATTTAAAAAAAATTATGACTATTTAAGCTAATACTCACGGTCTTAAGTATTAATATTTCATGCTAAGTAAGTTTGACTTAATAAAATAGGTTTATGTATTTATTAATCAAAAAATCGACTTTAAATCTCCTCTCCAGAAACGACAAAGGAAATACTAATTTAATACAAGAAGAATAAAAAACATTAGTAATCAAATCATGATCCTTTAAAAAAATTGCACTGATTCACTGAAGTACGTAACATGGAGATGATGCTAGCCTTCAGCTTATTGGTTCCCTCTCATTATAATTTGTATTAATATAAACTAATGTTCCTTTGTTTCCGTACAATCATGCAACCATAGAAACTTGTATCCAATATTCTCTCTCATATTTTCTTAATTAGTATTAATGAAAGGAAACATTTAATAGATTTGGATTTTTTTAAAAGAAACCATAATAAAAACTTGAAATTTTATAAGAAAATATGTATACTATCATTCAAATATAATTTAACAAAGCAATTGAACATTTGATTCGAGAATTTGATTTAACGATACGTTTATGTATTTTTTATTCAAGAAGTTGGGTCAAATCACTTTTTTTTTTCAAATAAAAAAAATAAAAAAACACAAATTCGCTTGAAAATTTCACCCAAAAGAATATTACGCTTTCATGAAATAAAGGAAACCCCGTATAAGGGCAAAGCCATAGCCAAATCCACCTATATTAATAGACCTTAGAAAAAATAGATGTAAATGTAGTCACGAGAGATTAAATCTGTGGCACAATTCATGCTAACGATCAGCAATTATGGTGTTTATGTATGAGTAAAGTAGATCACCCTGGCAATGGCTGTACCCAGCAATTATGGTGCTAATATGGTGTTTATGGTGATGAATATGTCACTCAAAATTCTTGTTGTCACTATTAATGCTAATGTTTCTTTTAATGGAATGTACAGTCTAAAACAAACGGAAAGGAAACAGAAAAGCAATGTATACTGTCTTTTGGCTGTCACCAATGCTGACTTGCTTTGGTCTGAGTAGTTAAGCTTCCCTCATGCATTTCAAGGATTGAATAAAGCAAGTTTACATTATCATTATCAGAGTCTTTATTTTAACAGATTAAAATAGATTATATGAATTAATGTATAAACTCACATTATCCGAACGATTTCCTTTCAAGTTTTTTTTTTTACTTCTCTAGCCTTTCTTCTTTTTTCGATCTTCCGAGCCAAGGACTTTGCAGAAATTAACAAATAACAACATCAGCATTTTGACATACAAAAATATATATATCTAAGAAAATGGTGAGATTCATGTATAGCTAAGGAGCTAGGCCTTCTCACCAAAAGAAAAAAAGGAGCTAGGCCTGAATATGAATAATTAGATGTTCAGGTTTCTGTCAGTTCATGCATAGCTAAGGAAGTAAAATTTTCAGTATATGGTCAGTTTCCAAGGAATTTCCGGTCTGAAAACTTAAAAAACAGACAAATAAACAAACAAAACACGGTTAATAACTGATACCCAGGGATATTATTGGTGGGAAACAATGGAAGTTTGAAAGTTAACCCTGTTTTGTTAATTGTTGAATCTAAAGCTTTAGTGAGCTGTGGCGGCTCTAGTAAGGCATACAGGGTACAGCCAGGCATGGATTTAAATATAAATGGTATGTAGATCTCAATGATAACGCGTAAAATTGATTAAAAATGTCAAAGAATGATCTAATCATATATTCCCATGACAGGAAAAAGAAGCTACGTTTTTTTTTTTTTGAATCAAGAAAAAAGAAGCTACTTAGTAATTGGTTAATGACAGGACAGGTTTGAATCAACCCTGAAACAGTTTTTGTCCTGTGTGGTGATCCGCAGTTTGGCTGTACCAGTTGTCATCATCAAAATTTGGTTTTGGCTCACTAATCATCAGACTAAGTTGTGAGGAACGTTGGTCATATGTCAAAGCTGGATTGGTTCTTTCTGAAGGATCTTTCCATGTTGAGTAGGCCTGGTTGTATCTAATCACTAATTACTCATTTAACAAAAGATTATTATCACTGCATTGTCGGTGAAGTTTATAAACCATACGAGTAAGTTGAGTTAAGAATGTAACGTATACTTTTGTTTTATTTATTTTTATTTTTTTAATATTTCAAATGAAGTTGTGTCACTGTCACAATTTTAACATCAGTTCTTAATTCTAAAAATTTTGTTGACAATATATTGAATGATATCTGATAATTTTTTTGGTTGTGTAAATCTTCGAAATCTAACCATGGAAGCAAGCAATAGGAGTTCTCTTCTTCTCCTTTATTAGTAGTTCATTCAAAGCATATGAGTGTTATCTCCCTTTCTCTCTCTGTCTGTCTGTCTCTCTCTGTATTCCAACAATACATTGGCGCCACGGCTTTGACCTGAAAATCTCATTTGTCAAACCTTGAAGAAATCCAGCTTCTAAATTTCTGGATTCTGTTTCCACTCCGTTTTGAGGGATCCAGTTTTCAGTGGAAAAGTAGTGAAAACTTATAAAAGTTGACGTTTTTTGTGTTTTCTTATTCTTCTTTCGCATCTCTGCTGCTTCCCAAATCTCAGAACTAAAAACCCAATTCAAGTTATTGCTTCTTTTGATCTGGGGTGTTGAATCTTTTGATCTTTCCTCTCTGTTTTTCCTCTGGAAATGGCTCCGAGTTCAGTTGTAGTCACAATTGAGAAGCCTAATAAGTTCTCTTTAGTGGAGATCAATGGCTCGGATTCATCGTTACTTATTGAGAAACAGAAAGCAGTTAGTCCGAAGCAGTTTACTTGGTTTCTTTTTCTCAGAGCCCACAGATTTGTTGCTTGTATTTCATGGCTGGCAATGGCTCTTAAAACCATGCTTTTATCAGTCAAGAAACGCATTGCATTATCTGATGTGAGTGAAGAAGAGGCCAAAAGCAGAAGACTGTATAGATTTATCAAAGCCTTTCTAGTTATCTCTATAGTAGCTCTGCTGATAGAAATCGTTGCTCATTTGAAGAAATGGAATTTGAACCTGATTCAGCCATGGGAGGTTCAAGGTCTTGTGCAATGGTCCTACATGGCTTGGCTGTCGTTTAGAGTTGATTACATTGCTCCTTTAGTGTTAACCATGTCAAAATTCTGCACTGTGTTATTCCTGATTCAATCTCTCGATCGGCTTGTTCTTTGTCTGGGGTGTTTCTGGATTAAATACAAGAAGCTGAAGCCCAGAATCCAGGAAGAGGCTTATGACATTGAGGATGCCTCAAGTTTCCCTATGGTTCTTGTTCAGATGCCTATGTGCAATGAAAGAGAGGTGAGACTGAACTTTCTCAAATTGCTTCTTTGTTTTCTGATCTCAATCTGCTTGAGTGTATTCTTCACTAATCCAAGTACTAATGTTGCAGAAAGTTTTAACATTCGTTCAAATCAACTTGGATTTAAACAGTTATTGTTTGTCTGATTCTGAAATAATTTTCTATATTTCTGTGACATCTGCAGTAGCTTTTGGTCACTTTGGTTACCTGTAACTTTCAGGCTGCCAGTTTTATTATTACTATTTGTTTTAACATGTTGGACATTCTTTTCTTGCTTTTTGCCAGTTTTTCTCTTGAAGAAATAGTATTTCTTTGTGGAGAACTTTATGACATAAGAATTCTAAGCCTTCAATGTTACCATTCACTGTTAAAATATTGCACAATTTTGTTTCTGGATCTGTTCTGAAGTAGTTCTTGGAATCAGGTATATGCACAATCAATTGCAGCTGCCTGTCAGCTTGATTGGCCAAAAGACCGGATTCTTATTCAAGTTCTAGATGACTCAGATGACGGAAATTTACAGCTTCTAATCAAAGATGAAGTCTCCATGTGGCGTGAGAAAGGAGTAAACATAATCTACAGGCATCGGTTAATCAGAACTGGATACAAAGCTGGCAATCTTAAATCAGCCATGGCCTGTGACTATGTCAAGGACTATGAATTTGTTGCTATATTTGATGCAGACTTCCAGCCCAGCCCTGATTTCCTCAAACAAACGGTTCCTCACTTCAAGGTATATTATATAAAATCCAATGGAAAGATTGAAACTTGGGTTTCATTTCAATGTCAGTAAGGTCTTAAACAATCTTGTTCTTTGTTGCAGGGAGATCCTGAGATTGGTCTTGTTCAGGCTCGTTGGTCCTTTGTGAATAAGGATGAGAACTTGCTGACAAGGCTTCAAAACATCAATCTGTGCTTCCATTTTGAAGTGGAGCAGCAAGTGAATGGTGTTTTCCTCAATTTCTTCGGATTCAATGGCACTGCAGGTGTTTGGAGAATTAAGGCCTTGGAGGAATCAGGAGGATGGCTTGAGAGAACAACAGTTGAAGACATGGACATCGCGGTTCGAGCACACTTAAATGGATGGAAATTTATCTTCCTCAATGATGTAAAAGTGCTTTGTGAACTACCTGAGTCTTATGAAGCCTACAAGAAGCAGCAGCACCGCTGGCATTCGGGTCCAATGCAATTATTTCGTTTATGTCTTCCGGCCATTGTAACTTCCAAGGTGTGGCTCTTTTTTTTTTCTAGTCTATCTACTGAATCTGTTGAAACTACTAATGACTAGAGATTGATGCTTTTGACTAAATGATTTGTGTTGGTGCAGATATCCATGTTGAAGAAAGCCAACTTGATATTTCTTTTCTTTCTTCTGAGGAAACTCATACTTCCATTTTACTCGTTCACATTGTTCTGTATTATTCTTCCATTGACCATGTTTATTCCTGAGGCTGAACTACCCCTTTGGGTAATCTGTTATGTCCCCATTTTCATGTCTTTTCTAAACATCCTCCCTGCCCCAAAATCCTTCCCTTTCTTGGTTCCTTATCTTCTCTTTGAAAACACAATGTCTGTCACAAAATTCAATGCCATGATATCAGGACTATTTCAGCTTGGAAGCGCTTATGAGTGGGTGGTAACCAAGAAGACAGGCAGATCATCAGAATCTGATTTACTGGCCTTGGCTGAGAGGGAATCGAAATCTTCGAATGAAGAGAAAATCCATAGGAGGCATTCTGAGTCTGGTTTGGAAATGTTGAATAAACTGAAGCAACAAGAAGTTACCCCTGTAAAGAAGAGAAACAGGCTCTACAGAAAAGAGCTTGCACTTGCTTTTCTTCTACTCACTGCAGCTGCAAGAAGTCTGTTATCTGCCCATGGAGTTCATTTCTACTTCCTGTTGTTTCAAGGCTTGACTTTTCTAGTAGTTGGCCTGGATTTGATCGGTGAGCAGATGAGTTAAAAAGGACAACCTAGTTTCCAGTTAATGTTTTTTCCAGCTCTATGACAATTTGGCTGGGATTGGAGCTGTGTCAACACAGATAGAAAACACTGCTATCTGAATTATTAGGTAAGGACTAAGTGATAAAGTTGAGTTTATTGTATACTCCTATAAGTAATCTGTGTATGGATAATGATCATTCAATGTATAATTTTCATTTCAATTTTCTACATATAATTTTGGAATGGAGACACAAAGATGTGATTCAGATACAGCAATAATACAATCTATCAAATGATAATTCAGACCAGTAACTTAGTCTTGTTTGTCTTGGTCTCTAAAGATCTTCTCATCTATTGGAAACATACTAATTGTTTGCATTAATAGAAATTAGGTACCTACATAGGTTTGTTGGTGTCCCTATTCAAAGTTAAAAGATGAACAATGCAATCTTTAAGAGTTACAGAATGTTTTAGGGTCATATCAGATAAATAGGAAAAATGTGTCCTGATATTTGATAGAATCCCTATCATAGGGAAAAAAATCTAATATTTTGATTAAGCAGGTAAATGAATCAAGTTATTTGTGAGTTATTCGAGTTCGATTCGATAATTACTCGAGTTTGATTCGTATATTTTTAAGCCGAGCTAGAGCTCGAGCTACTTGAATAATGAGTCGAGTTGAGTTCGAGTATTTTAATATCTAACTCGAATTGCTTGTGAGCTTTATCGAGTTTTTTAAATACATATTTTTAATATTTTGTTATTAATTTACTATTTTATCCTTGTAATATATGATAAAAATTTATAAATCGAGCCTATCGAGTCAAGTTTCAAAAATCAAACTCGATTAAACTCAAATTGAACTTCAAGCTTTTGAGTCGAGCTGAGCTTGAACTTGATATTGAATCGTCTTTATATTGTTCGTGTACAACCCTAATTTTGATAAGAAAAATATATGAAAAAAGATTATTTCCCAAATATTTTATAGAACCCCTACTATGGCAAGCCGGCTCTCACCAACCACAAGGCACAACCTTAAAGCAAGCTTTCCGTAGCTGGTCGAGCTATGCCTATTTGTTTCCGCAAACAGGCCGCATTTTGGTTTCCATGCCGTGATTCTTAAATATCTCTCTTTGAAACTTTCGAGGATTAACCAAACCTAAGATCACCAAGAAAAACGCGTTACATTTACTTACTATGGATGTCCCAAGATCAGATGACATGAACCCTTTCATTTCCGATGGTAGAGAGGTGGGAAATCTAAGCCATGATTTACACATCCAGCATTTTAGCCATCCCCATCTTCTAGAGCTAACCAATCCTCAAACTCTTCCCATTTCTCCATGTTCAGGCTGCAAGCTCCAGTCCTCCGGATGGATGTACACTTGCAAGCCCTGTAACTTCACCCTACATGCATCCTGCAGTCGACTGCCTCGGCTCATCACCCATCCAGCCCATCCAGGCCATCGTCTGAGCCTCCTCCCAACCCCTGCCTACGCCGTCGGCTGTTTCAGCTGTGATGCCTGTGGTCAACCAGGCCATGGCTTTAACTACCACTGCAACCAGTGTGATTTTGATATCCACTCCGTTTGTGCTTCCAACCCACTTTCTCTCCGCCACCAATCTCACCCTTGCCAACTTTAACTCTTCTTTCACCCTCCTTGTCAAACCAAGGGCTTCTCTTGTGATGTCTGCCATCAGATTGGGTCAAACCATTGGCTATATCGGTGTAGCATATGCGAATTTGATGTTCATTTGACTTGTGCAAGTGCTGCTACAACATATACAAGCATAAGCAGACAAGCAAACATCCAGTTTCAGCTACGGAATTCATTTCCAGGACAAAACAATTTGCAGTATCGGAATGGACCCGTACAAATGAATAACCAATGTTACATACAGCCTCAGAGCCAGAACAATGGAGCAGCCATGTCGGGAAACGCTTGGATGGATGCAGCTGTTCAGGGCTTTGTAGAAGGAGCAACTCAACAAGTTGGCCAGAATCTAGTGCAAAGTTTGATGGGTTATGGTTCCAACAATGGTGGCCTTGGTGACAATGATTCTTCTTCATCTATTGTTGATATTGGGTCTTCTCTTTGGAGTGGTGTGTTCGGTGCCTCCTGACAATGGTTTAAAATTTTGATGAAATTCGAGAACTCAAGATGGCCAATCACACTCAACAACTGGTGCATTCAGTGTACTGGACTAAAACAAGAGAACCATTGTGATTTGAATTTTTATTATTTTTAATTGATGAATGATGTATAAATTTTAAAAAATTCACAAATAAAAATTCAACGAATTTATAAATTAGTTTCATTAAAGGCTTAACGGTGAAGGGGAATTCTATACATATCTACGTTTTTATTCTTTTTTCCTCACTTCTTTCATTGTGTTACTGTTTATTTTGACAGTAATGAGATATGAATAGCAAAAATTCTTTCTTCTCCACTTCTTTCATTATGTTACTGTTTATTTTGACAATAATGAGGTATGAATAGCATAAAAAAAAAAAAAAGTAGATTTAGTCATTCTCAACGGTGAAAACCGAAGAAAAGAATGGGTCAGTGACCCTAGTGCATTTCATACCAAAAGTTGTGGTCCAAACATGCACACTGAAATAAAACTCTTTCCAATGGATAGGGAACGAAACAAAAGCATAACCCTCTTAACTCTTCAGAATTCAGATAATAACACAATAAACCCTCAACTTTTCTACTTCTCACCTCGGAAGACAAATCAAAAGACCAACTAGAAAATGGCGACACTCTCAGCATTTTCAACTCCTGCGTTTGATCTCCAAAACCCATTTCAACACTCCCAAAAGCCTTTCCTTTTACCCAAACTCTCTCCATTTTCAGACCAAAGTCAGCAACTTTTGTTTCAAGAACTGAACTTTATCCTTCAAGAAGGACAAAATTCTGTATGGGATTTGGAAACTGAAGCGGTGAAGCCTTTAGGATATCTTGCTATTAGCTCGATTTCAAGTGTTCGTTTGGGCTAGACATAAGCTAGTTATTGTAACAATAAACTGTAGGTTTTACTTTTAGCAGACCAAATGATCATTTGTTCCTCTACTTCCACAATGAAGGAGAGGATTCTAACTTCTCGTTTCAGCTAATCATATATCTGGAGCCTCGAGCTTGGGCTAGTGGTTCACTCAATTATTAGAAGTCGTTTGATATTATTTTTTGATTTTTGTTTTTGTTTTGTTTTCAAATTCTAAATATAGAAAATATATTTAGTTAATATTATTATGTTTTAAAAACAAATATTTAAATTGATTCAAATATAATAATTCAATTCACAAAATAAAATTTTAAAAATTAAATAAAAAATAATATAGTTATTAAATAATAATATGTAAATAATATTAAATAATATTATTTTATACTATTGAATACTAATATTAAATATTTTCATTTAATCATATAAAAATTTAATATAATTTAAATAATACTATAATTAAATATAATATTAAATAAATAATTCCATTAAAATAATATTAAATAGCTTTTTTAATATTACTTTTTATTAGAAAATAATTGAGATTAGTAAATTTATATATGAAATGATAATATGAATTAATAATTATAAATTATATTAATAATATTATTTTATTTAATTGTAATAATATTTAACTAATTAATTTATAATAAATTATATAGTTATTAAAATATATTATATTTAATATAAATAATATTATTTAATGTTAAGTACTCACTTAATTAATGATATTAAATTATTTAATAGTAGTAGTGATATATTTTAAATTTGATTGAAAGAATATAATATTAAATATTTATATTGTTTAGTAAAATAATAATTAATTATATTAGATAATAGTACTTAGCAATAATATTGATTATTAACATATCAAAATTATAATAAATGATATTATTTAAAATATATAATATATTCAATAAACTATTATATAAATTTAAATTAAATAATATTATAATATTATAGTTCAATATGATTTATATTTAATTTTTTTATGTTTTCAACTTTTTTATATTAAAATAAATATATTAATTTTAAAATATTTTATTTTTAATTAAATAATATTATATATTAAAATTTAATATTAGTTTATTTTAAAAATTAATTTATTTATTTTATATTTTTATTATGAAAAATATTAATATATAAACTCTGTTTATTTACTTATGAATAATAGCATAAATGTAAACATGTTTATGAAAATGGAAACAAGAAATTCTTGTTTCCAACAATTTTAAAAATTTTTGGAAATTTTTTTTTCGTTTTCTAAAAACAGAAACATGTTGTCAAACATGTTTTCTAGTTTTGCTTAAAAAAAAAACTGAAAACCAAAACAGAAAATAGGAAGCAAAATCGATACCAAATAACCCTTTAGAGAATGGCTTCCTGTGGGGCTAGATTTTACATTCTTGCTCTGCTTCCCACCCATAATTTTATATCATCCCCAACCGAAAACCAAACAAGAAAAACCTAATTTTAAATTTGTTCAATTTTGCAACTATTTTCCTTATTCTTCATGGTGGATTCTTTAATTTTGTTTGAGCACAAATTATGATCTAATACGGCATGGGAAATTTGATGATTAATTTGTTCCGTTTAGGAAGCTGATGGCATTTACAGCTTGACGGTTCAAGTCCTTGAGGGCATTGGTACTGTTGAGGTGAGTGCTTACTGACTGCTGCTTGATATGTCTTGTATTTAAGATTTCAGTTCACATTCCATGAGCATCTTCTCTGAACTGTGGGGTCATAAAGCTTGAGGTCATGGTCAAACAAACAACAATTGCATGTTACAATACATGTGATGGAATGTGGACTTTTCCTTTCTTGCTGGTTCTTAATGAAACTTTTCATGCAATCATTAGATTTTGTATGAGACCCTTGGCTCAAACATGACTAGAATATATGTATCGAGGGTTTTCAAACATATTCCTTTACCAACCCATGGTTTCTTAACAGATTCTTTACATTCTGCTCGTTTCTATTTTCGTGTACTATAGCAAGAGGTTTCAGTACTTACAACACAGGCAATGGCCCTTTTATTCTCTTTATCAGTTAACAAAACAGACAACAGTTCAATCTACGGGAGTGGCTTCCAATTTGGTTGAGATCGTACAGGGTGCAGGATTCAAGCTACAAACATTGAATTTGAGTTTTGACGATGAAGAGGATATCCTTGTCTAAAGAGTTTGATTTCGGAAGCTACAAAAGAGAAGAATTTCTATCTTTGAAGTCCTCGGCTCCCTTCTTTCCTTGTCTCCTTTGTACATTTTCCCCCTTTTATCTTTTCAAGAATGATAGTTAACATGAAACGATCATATTCTTGATATCGAAATTTGTTCAACATGATCTGTAAGCCTTTGCTTAAACACCTCAAGTTGTATATGTATTAAAGTAGTAGAGAAATAAACGCAGAAGTTTTTGGTTTTGTTCACCATTAATCATCAACCAACAAAAGCTGATCTAGAGCTCCGCTCGGTTTCTTTTCATCTGTCAATCAATGGCATAGGGAGCTATGTTATTCTTCTTAGAGCCAAGATTCATTGTACTTTTGCGATTCATTATACTTGTGCACAATGCCTTTGCTGGTAATGATACAAACAAACATCATATAGCAAGCATTGTTGGATAGATAGATGTTGGCATTCATTTATGGTAGATGTTATAAATACTAATTCTTTTATCACAACCGTTTACTCTACATGACCAGTTTCCTAGATCCTATGGTATTATTAATGTCCTAAAACTGAAAATAAGGTTGCTCCTGACATGTTTGAGTTGCCAATTTCCTATGTCTTACTCAGTGAGAAAGGCATAAGAACCTAGATTACCCTGTTCACAGTGGGTGCAGTTTTAGGATCTGATTGGTTGATATTTTTATCATTTGTCCTATTTTTTTAATTATTTAAAAAAAGTACTAAAAAGCAACAGAAGGACTTCTAATGTTGTGGAAACAGTTATCTGTAAGTTTATCAAACAAGCCTATACATGCTTCTACACAATATGAAACATGTTAAACAATTAAATGCGGAAGCGACAGGATCTAACCTCCAGCCATTGCACTCTGTAACTCTGCTGTTGAAGCAATTGCCGAATCTGACAGTCTACTCTGTGTCGATGACAGACCTTCCAAATCTTCCAAGCACTCAAAACCTCACTAGATGGTGTTTGTGTGTTTGAGATTCTCGTACTTGGGGACCGGAAGGAGCCCTCCTTAAATAGTAATGAGAGCGTGCTAATTATGGCAATAAAATCACGTTTTAACCATCATAAAATCGTGCTTTTAATAGCCAAATATTGAGTTGAGATTCACCGTGAAATTATGGACCATATCCGGAATTGGTCAACCAAATATTTATTTCCATAATTATGGAGATATACTAACATTCTCCCACTTGGTCCATATATTTCACTTATAGAAGAAACAAATCACATGAATCATGGCGACAGTTCCTCTAATGGTGAGTATTATCTTCCATGTATTACTATGTAAAATTGTTTCTAAATCAACTCATTTATACTTAATGAATAAACCTTATGTTTATTCTCGGTCCAAACAACAAGGATATTTCTCAAATAAACTTTAGTGTATACAAATCAAAAATGAGAAACATCATAGTATTAATAAGAGTTTCAATTACAATCAAAATGTGGGACCAAGTCCCATTCTCTCTACATGATCCTTAAATTTAAACGGTGGCATGCCCTTAGTCAAAGGATCAGCTAACATCAATTCAGTGCTAACGTGTTCAATGACCACTCTTTTATCTCTAACACGTTCTCTAATGGCTAAGTACTTAATGTCGATATGCTTACTTCGACTTCCACTCTTATTGTTCTTAGCCATGAATACCGCAGCTGAATTGTCACAATATATCCTCAATGGCTTAGATATGGAGTCAACAACTCTAAGCCCACCAATGAAACTCTTAAGCCATACACCATGTGAGGTAGCCTCAAAACAGGAAACGAACTCGGCCTCCATAGTAGAAGTGACAGTCAATGTCTGCTTAGCACTCTTCCATGAAACAGCTCCACCGGCAAGCATGAAGATGTAACCGGATGTTGATTTCCGGGTATCAACACAGCCAGCAAAGTCTGAATCTGAGTAGCCAATCACTTCCAACTCATCAGTCCGTCTATACATAAGCATGTAATCCTTAGTGCCTTGAAAATATCTAAGCACCTTCTTCGCAGCTCTCCAGTGGTCCATCCCCGGGTCACTTTGGTATCTACCCAACACTCCCACAGCAAAAGCAATATCAGGCCTGGTACAGACCTGTGCATACATAATGCTTCCAACAGCTGAGGCATATGGAATGTTTTTCATCTGTTCCCGCTCAAGATCATTTTTCGGGCACTGGTTCAAATTGAACCTGTCACCTTTCACAATGGGAGCTGGGCTTGGTGAACAATCTTTCATTCTGAATCTTTCCAAGACTTTATTGATATAGGCTTCTTGTGACAGACCTAATATACCTCTATGTCTGTCTCTATGGATCTTAATGCCAATGACATAAGATGCATCGCCCATATCCTTCATATCAAAGTTCTCAGAAAGAAATTGTTTCACCTCACGTAGCATCCCCTTATCATTGGTTGCAAGTAGAATATCATCCACATATAGCACAAGGAAACAAATCTTGCTCCCACTGACCTTCTGGTATATACACTGATCCATGATGTTCTCAACAAAACCAAATGATGAGATGACTTCATGGAATTTTAAATACCATTGGCGGGAAGCTTGTTTCAACCCATATATGGACTTCTTGAGCTTACAGACCAAATGCTCACCATTGCTAGAGGAAAAACCTTCAGGTTGTTTCATGTAAACTTCTTCCTCTAGATCACCATTGAGAAATGCCGTTTTCACATCCATTTGTTGCAACTCTAAGTCAAAATGTGCAACAAGTGCCATTATGATGCGGAGAGAATCTTTCTTAGATACAGGAGAGAAGGTCTCCTTGTAATCGATTCCCTCCTTTTGAGTGAATCCTTTGGCTACGAGTCTTGCCTTATAACGCTCAATGTTGCCTAATGAGTCTGTCTTGGTCTTAAAGACCCATTTACAGCCTATAGCCCTGGCCCCATTAGGCAACTCGACAAGATCCCATACTCCATTAGATGCCATCGAATCCATCTCATCCTTCATAGCATCGAACCAAAGTTTTGATTCTTTGCTGTTCATGGCTTGTGAAAACGTCTCTGGATCATTAACGGGCCCAATATTGAAATCATACTCTTGTAGATACACAATATAATCACTAGGAATAGCTGATTTCCTTTCCCTAGTAGACCTTCTTAATGTTGGTTCAACATTCTCCGAAGGATCATGTTGTTCAACTGGTTGCTCACTCAATTCTGGTGTATCCAGAGGAGCCTCGTCTACTGGTAAGTTATCAACTACTTGTGGATCTTCAATGATTGGTTGTTCAATGTCCAGTTGCACTGAAGGGACATTATTCATGATAACCAATCCTTGACTCGAGGTAGAGGGTTGATCTCTCACAGAAACTAGGTCTTGAGATTGATCGCTCCCACTAACTAAGTCATCTTCAAGAAACTTGGCGTTCCTTGATTCCACAAATCTAGTGCTATGAGATGGACAATAGAATCTGTAGCCTTTGGACCGTTCGGCATATCCGATGAAATACCCACTTATGGTCCTAGGATCCAGTTTCTTTTCCTGTGGGTTGTAAACTCTTATCTCAGAAGGGCATCCCCAAACGCGCATATGACGCAAACTCGGTTTCCAACCTTTGAATAATTCAAAAGGCGTCTTTGGAACAGCCTTGGTTGGAACCCGGTTCAATATATACGCTGCCGTTTTAAGAGCTTCAATCCACAAAGACTTAGGCAACTTCGAGTTGCTAAGCATACTACGCACCATTTCCATCAAAGTTCGGTTCCTTCTTTCTGCAACACCATTCTGATCCGGTGAACCAGGCATGGTATATTGGGCAACAATCCCATTTTCTTGAAGGAACTTCGCAAATGGTCCAGGTGCTTGTCCATCTTCAGTGTATCTACCGTAATACTCCCCACCTCTATCAGTTCTTACTATCTTTATGGGTTTTCCACATTGTTTCTCTACTTCAGCCTTAAAGACTTTAAAGGCATCTAATGCTTCGCTCTTGTTATGAAGCATGTAGAGATACATAAACCTCGAGTAATCATCAATAAAGGTGATGAAGTATTTCTGACCATATGCATCAATGTCTGGACAACATATGTCAGAATGTATGATCTCTAATATGGTTGAACTCCTATTGGCACCTTTCTTAGACTTGTTGGTTTGCTTACCCTTAATGCAATCCACACAAGTGTCGACATCAGTAAAATCGAGAGTACTAAGTATTCCGTCATTTACCAATCTCTTAATTCTATTTATGGAGATATGACCTAATCTCCGGTGCCATAACGTAGAGGAGTCCTCATTTATAACACATCTTTTAGTGCCAGTTTGAACATGCAAGGCGTTATGAGCAGTATCATTTTGCAAATCAATAGAGAAAAGACCATCACATAAGGTACCATTCCCAACAATATCAGACTTAAAATATATCAATATTGATTTATTTGAAAATTGAAAGGAATATCCATAAGGTACCAACCTAGAAACAGAGATTAAATTTCTCGAGAAACTAGGAATATAAAAGGTCTTTTCTAATTGCAAAACAAAACCACTCCTAAGAACTAAAGTGCATGTTCCAACGCCTTCAACACGCGAGCGCATCTTGTTTCCTGAATAGATGCTCTCCTCATTTCCCACTGGCTTCCTTAGGTTTGTCATACCCTGTAAGGAAGTCGAAATGTGAATTGTAGATCCAGAATCAATCCACCATGTGTTATGATTAACCTCAACCATATTTGATTCAAAACAAACATATGAGAGTGGATTACCTTTCTTAACGAGCCACTGCTGAAGCTTGGCACAGTCCTTCTTCATGTGTCCCTTCTTTTTACAGAAGAAACACTTGGACTCTTTCTTAATATCAGCTTGGGCAGGGATTTTCCCTTTTCCTTTGTTCTTGGCTCGATCCTTGGTCTTTTCTTGGCTTGCAAAAAATGCACTTTCACCCGATTCCATAAGCAGTCTTCCCTCCTCTTGAACACACATGGTCATCAATTCATTGATGGTCCACTTATCCTTATGTGTGTTATAGGATATCTTGAATGGTCCGTACTGCTTTGGTAGAGTGTTCAATATGTAGTGCACAAGAAAAGACTCAGACATCTCCACCTCTAGCTTCTTGAGTTGGGCCGCTATATCTCTCATGGCCATTATGTGCTCGCGCACTCCTTTGACACTGGTGAGCCTTATCGATGAGAACTTCATTATCAGGGTGCTGGCCAACGCTTTGTCTGAAGTGACAAATTGATCATCTATGGCCTTCAGTAAGGTCCTAACGTTGGTATGTTGTTCGACTGAACCACGTATCCCAGCAGATATCTTTGTCTTTATATACATGACACTAAGGCGATTGGATCGCTCCCAGCGTTCATGTAAAGCTACTTCAGTAGGAGTGCTGGTCTCAGTCAATACGGGCTCGTCTTTCCTTATAGCATAGTCTATATCCATGCACCCTAATTGGAGGAGAACTCTCTCCTTCCAAACCTTGTAGTTCTCTCCATCTAGCTCAGGAACTTCTAGGTTAATACTAGCCTGAGGAAACACTGCATATAAAAAATAAACATGCTTATGTATCTAAAATTTTTGAGGCAAACTTAATTACGTCTACCAATGTAAACATATTTTATTAATGAATCTCAGACATGAAACTTGCCTGTGGGCTAAAGTTCTAATTCTAATAGATTCATATCATAATGATAAAACTATCAAATTATATCATTTCCTAATCCCTGTGGGTAAATTAAGAAACTAATTTGACATTTCATCCTAATTAGTTATAAAATTATAATAAAAATTCCTGTGGGATAAAATTTATCATAACCTTATAACTAATTACAATTTATGTCTAATATCATTATGTGATTTTACAAAAATAATTTTACTTAATTAAGATTGCTGTGGCTAAGTCCTAATTAAATAAATTATAAATCACTGAGACATATTGGCAAATTCTAAATTTATTCATATTTTAAAATTGCAGTTAACATAAGACAATTTTAATTCTAAATAATATGAACAAACTTAGCTACATGTGCTTCTAGTATAAAAATAACAAAATTATACACATTCAAAATGAGCACATATACACATTCAAATCAAATTTTCATAATTTAATCATAATTTTATGATAATTTTCACAAAATTATTCAATTTAAAATTACAACATTTATAAAAATTTCAAATTTATGAAAAATCCTCATAAAATCCAAAATAATGAGAAGTTTTCATAATTATATTAATTTTGTGAAAATGATCTAATTATTCATAAAATTATGAAAATTACAGAATTGAAAATTTGATATAAAACTACTTAAAATATAATTATTTGGCCTAAATTAATTAATTTTAATTACCTAAATTAAATAAATCTTTAAGGCCTAAAATAAACCAAATGACCTTTTTATTTAATCCATATGACTCAAATAATTAATCAAAACAGTCCAAAGAAATGGCCCAGGACAAATAATAAACAAGACCCAAAAATGGCCCATTTACATAAAGGCAACCCAAAGTAAGCTAAGCCCTAAAAGTGACAAGCATGGCCCAAATTTATTTAATCACATGGTCCCAACACGAGCCCAAGGAGCTGAAAATATATATGCATTTATATATATATTTTTTTTAACTGAACTTTGTGCGGCAAAAACAGATCGTCTTCTTCGCCCAATTTTGCTGTAAACGGGTTTTTCAACCCGATTCAAGATCCGGTTGAAACTTGGCCTTCCTTTCATCGATTTGAGTGGTTCTTTATCCCAAATCGATTATAATGAAGCGAAAAAAAGGCATTATGAAATCCGTTTTGACTCCAAACGTCTGAAAAAACAACTCCAAATTTTCCAGAATTTTCATGTTTTTGGCAGACTATACAGGGATCATTCAACACTGTTTTGCTTGGTTTAACTTGCTAAATGATTAGAAAATTAATTCCAGAACATTCCCTAATCCTCATTATAACCAGAAACACTTTAAACTAAAAACAAAAGTAAGCATTTCGGTAGTTTTGACAAAATTACAGAGTACACGTTCTTCATGCAAGACAGAGGTTATTCAAGCTCTGATGCCAAATGTAAGTTTATCAAACAAGCCTATACATGCTTCTACACAATATGAAACATGTTAAACAATTAAATGCGGAAGCGACAGGATCTAACCTCCAGCCATTGCACTCTGTAACTCTGCTGTTGAAGCAATTGCCGAATCTGACAGTCTACTCTGTGTCGATGACAGACCTTCCAAATCTTCCAAGCACTCAAAACCTCACTAGATGGTGTTTGTGTGTTTGAGATTCTCGTACTTGGGGACCGGAAGGAGCCCTCCTTAAATAGTAATGAGAGCGTGCTAATTATGGCAATAAAATCACGTTTTAACCATCATAAAATCGTGCTTTTAATAGCCAAATATTGAGTTGAGATTCACCGTGAAATTATGGACCATATCCGGAATTGGTCAACCAAATATTTATTTCCATAATTATGGAGATATACTAACATTATCATGTGTATGCCATGTACACAATAGTTAGGGGCCCCTAATGGCCTAATCATGCCCCATACAAGGCCTCTGCCCTTGCCTAAGACCTTTCACTGAAGGAAGCTCCAGCCCATGGCCCACCCAACTCATTACCCGGTCCACTCCAACTCATGTCCATGCCTAATCAATCATGTATGTATGCATGCATGCATGCATATAGTATGTAGGATGAGGATATGTGGCAACTTAATTCTGCATTAAATGCCCCATGGTTTCAATATAAATGACTTCAAAGAGTCAAATGCAGCTATGCACATATTTTCCTGGTCGAAAGTTTTTAAGTTCTGGTGTTCTTGTGAGTACTAAATATCAGAACTATGATTTCAGATCTATGAATTTATGAACATTCATAATTCAACCTTGTTACCAACATGCCAAAATGGCATTCCTCTTTTACATCTACCGGGGATTTATATTTACCATGCATTGCTCGGATCAATGTTTATGTTTACCATCCAGGACCCACCACCTTGCATTGTTTACTGGATTAGCATCTGTGACACAATAAACAAGAGGAAGTTCCTTGACTCTGCAATTGTTTATTGTCTGACTCAATTACAGAACCATCGTGAAGCTTTGAATATTTGTTAAATGTGTGATTCTGGGAAATATAGACAAAAAAGAAAGTAACTTGAAGCAAACTTAGCAGAGATATTAAAATTTAAAAATGGTGACAGTCGATAAATAAGAAGAGTGACAGACCAGCCAACTCTGAAGAAAGTGAAGATTCTTGATTCCTGAGAACAACCAGAAAGCAGCACGGCAAAGTGCTAGCTGGCAGCTACTAGCCCAAGAATGATGGACCCTGGAGTCTTCTGAAAATAAGAGCCTGCTGCAATGCTGCTGCCTTCGTAGTTTTTATCTTTGTCCTTCCTTTATAGTCCTTGTGAAAATATCACATCAACCTCAACAATTGTGAAGTAACAAGCTTTGGTTGTCGAAGTTCTATGTTTTAATACCAAAGGAAATTACATGTGCAACCTTGAGTTCGTAGCAGGAAATCCCATGTCAGACCTTCAAAGTCAAAGGCTTTTCTCTAAGCAAGATTCTTTTCCTTCTCTTGAGATTTGAATCAAGATGTTGAACTGTTAAAATAGACCAAAAAAACCAGCTCATACTTCATACGCAGGTACATTGAGATGATTAGTTTGGGTAAAGACCTGGAAAAACTGGTTGATTCTGCCGAAATCTGGCCCATGATGGGTATGTATAATGATTTTTCCAGTACTTGTTTGTCTCATTGTTTGTTCATAAGTGAGCCAAAAGCATTGTGACATACCATATCACTGTTTGACATGTTTGAGATTATATTTTTTTCATTGCAGAGAAGAAACCAGGCTCCAGAGGATTTATTTTGATACATTGCATAAGAGAAACAAGTATGATAGTTACTTATCCAACTCCAACAATGGCTACAGCTTAAAGATCAAAATAGCCTTCATATGATTTAGCATTTCTAGGAAATCAATACAATGGTTAAAAGTTTATGACTTTCATGCCTTAATGTAATTATTGTGGAGTTTGACTTTCAACTTTTAACTCCCATCCATTCAATTTCTTGAAACTTGAATCATTTATGGCTGAAGCATACCAATTAGCCAACCAATGCAGATAAGATAGGTCTCAAAGCAGGTTTTCATAGATGTTTTGCGCCCACATAAAGATGTATGCATACGCTTCTCTTCACTGTTTTAGTGATATTAAAACTTTATGCAGCCAATCATTCTCAACTTTGTCATTACATTTTTTGACTTGATATAAACTTTAGGATCCACATGCAACTTCAGAAAAAGGGCCCCAAACCATGAAGATTTGATAGATTTTGTCGCATGAACAAACAAATTTCGTTCATATTTCTTTGCTCCCTTCGGAGTTTAAGAGTCAGCCACTCTAAAAAAAGCATTGGATGCCATCTCCATCCCAAAGGAAATAACAGATATTGTCTCATCCCATGCAGCAGCAAATGTCTACTCCAGGTATAGAAAATTTTCAACAAATTGCAGTATTACATGACCAATTCCTTCATACTCCAAAATCATTGGATTTGGATAAAAGAGGAATCTGCTATGAAAATTTAAAATTTACTGTTTATCCTCTTTTTTTTTTCTTGCTTTTTTGGGAGCGATGGGATGAAATGACACTCTAGGTCATACTTATCTGATGAATCTAATCAAACTGATCATGCTGACCATTGTTCAATGACATGTTATGTCACATGTAAAGAAGAACATAAAAAATCCCACTTGCATGCAACTTTTATACATTTTTAATTTGGACTAGGGAAGAGTCAAGTCCAGTTGTAATGACAGCTTTCAAGCTTGTGCTTGTTTTAAAACAATTGATCTTCAATGGATTGTGATGCAAAACACATGCTTCAATTCATGTTTAAGAATGCACCCATGAGCAAGCAATGTGTACTGGTACAAAGATTCAATAAGTCACTTTTTTAAGCTTTTCAGCTCATAGGGTCCTGAGTCCGATAAGAAAAACAATATCTCTTCTCCTGTCTTGCTAGATTTACAGAGTGTAATAATAATATTTTACAGCAACCAAACCAGAATGGTTCGAGTTCTTTCCATAATTTAGGTCTGAAAAAGACAGACCTCGTGTGCTGGTTAACAAACTACAGACAACACACACTCTTATGAAGTTATTAGATATACCACTTTAGCAGACACAGTCCGTGGGGAAAGTGGGGTTTGAGTCTAACAATTTAGATGTATTTTTGGACGGTAAAGCCTTAAATAATGGCATCAGTGATCTGGTGAACATTTATTGAACCAAGTAAATAACATGTTTCTTCACCACCTCACTCTATTTAAACCACAAGTCAGTGTATGGTTGATGCATCAATCAAGAGTAGACTGAGTAGGCAAAGCTCCCCTACTTTTTCTTACTCTTCTCTTTTTTCCCATTTCTCACCATGGCTTTCAAAGCTTTGCTGCTTCCATTGGTCACTCTCCTGCTAGTTTCCACAAGAGTATGGCTAACTCCATAACCTTTACACTCAAGCGAAAGGCTTTTAGTTGTTAATGTTGTCTAAATGATATCTCTTTTTATTGTTGTAGGTTGCAGCCAATGAGGAGGAAGAGAAGATTGAGGTGATTCTTTAAACAATGTTTACTTCTCATTTTTCTATTTGTCTTGTTGTAGTAGTTCAAAGTTTAGCTGATAAACTATAGACCTGAGGCAAAGCTGAATCATTCGGTTCTTGTTTGTATTTGGTTAATGGCTTTCTTGAATAGTTCCATTTTTGGTTTCATGAGTAGCTCTTGAGCTTGTTATTTTAAAGCTCCCACTTCAAAGAACATTATCAACCTTGTTTTGATTAATTGGATAATATTCAACTGCACTCTTCTTTCTTTACGCTAGCATTCCAAAAGCTGCATTGCATTTCCATTCATATTACTGCTGAACATACTAGCCTTGTGTTTTAGTGGTAACCTTGACTACCATCAATTTTGCAAACAAGAAATTATCTAATCTGTAAACTAGATGAGTTCTTCAGCTTGATTGTTTACTAAAATAATTGCAAATTACTCTGCAGATTAAATATGTTAAAGTTCCCATACCAGCTCGGGACCCAGTGAAGGCACCCACCCCTGCGCCTCCAGTTCAGGCTCCTACTCCGCATTATAAACCTCCAACTCCAGCACCTCCAGTCAAGGCCCCTAATCCTCCATATAAGCCTCCAACTCCTACACCACCAGTCAAGGCTCCTACTCCGCCATATAAACCACCAACTCCTGCACCCCCAGTGAAGACGCCTACTCCCCCATACAAGCCCCCAACTCCTGCACCACCACCAACCACGGCTCCAACTCCCTCACCCCCATACAAGGCACCACCAGCTCCTACACCGCCTTACAAGCCTCCAAGTCCGCCATTGCCGCCTGTTAGGACAAGAAAGGGTAAAAAATAAAAGCTATCTTTTTTTCAGTTACCATAGTAAAAGCTGGTATTAGCTTCCAGTAGCTTGGGAAATTTGTTTATTTTCTGACAATGTGCGTGAACAATTCTGCTCGCAGATTGCATCCCTTTATGTGGACAAAGGTGCAAGTTACACTCAAGGACTAACTTATGCTTGAGAGCATGCATCACATGTTGTGACAGATGCAAATGTGTTCCACCGGGGACATATGGCAACAGAGAAATGTGTGGCAAGTGTTACACTGATATGAAAACCCACCGCAACCAACCCAAGTGCCCTTGATTCCCAAACCCGACACTTTCTTAATGTTTCTATATGCTAAGCTATAAGCATGCTGTATAATTGGGTTTGAGAGAAGGGAGGAAATGAATGGTTTTCTTGTAATGTTTCTATTTCTACTCGTAGAAGCTATCAACTTGTCAAATAGCATCTACTGAATTTTAATTATGTTAATCGAAAATAATATATAGTAAATTCCCTCTGTTCTTGTTAATGGAAATTTCTACTCGAAGAAAATATAATTAATTATATTTTGATACTAAGCACCTCAGAATCCTAGTGTACAATTTCAAATAAAGAGAGAATCTTCCTAAGTGCACAAGAATGGAGATAATTCTTAGGCTCTTGGCATCAAATAAGCCCGTTTCATTTCAAATCTTGTGGTAGAGAACAGACAGGTTTTGGAGTAAATGGGAAAGAGGGGAAGAAGAGGGAATGGGCACCTGTTACCATTAGATAGCAACAAAGCAAGGTATGATGATTTCCTTGTTATTTTCACCAATCCAGAAAAAAACATGGTTGCAATTCTTTCATCTCATACCATCTGGCTTCCTTGTGCTGGACATAATGGCTTAAAGACAAGAAAGCATTCATGTTGTCACCTTATGATCGTCAGGCGCTAGATGCCTTCTATGCAAAGAGTCTAGGATATTGTGCTGCTATGAATGCAGAAATCACTATATATAAATAGGTACAGTACCACAGTACCACAGAACATTTAGCGTAATTGTGTTGGATACCCACAGCTCAATTAAGAGAAGAAAACATTCAACAAAGCTCATGGCTTTAACAATGCTGCTGCTGTAATTTTCACTATCTGGTTTGCCTGCTCAATGGTTTTAACCACTTCTGCAGCAGCGGAAGCCTCTAGTTGGGCACCGGCCCCGACCTCCAGTGCTGCACAAAGCGCCCCTGAATCGCTTCCAGCATTGCTTGCTGGAGCCATTACTGTTGCTTTTTCATTGTTTGTCCTTAAAGAGGTGGCTTGAGTGTCCTGTCACCCTTTACCTAGAGATAGTCCTGCCCTTGTGTTAGTATTTTTCTGTTCTAGAATGATTTAGATTGTATCATTTCACAAATAAAAACACATCTAATTACAATATAGTATGAGCATTATCTTAGACATGGAATGCCATATTGTTTATGATCTACATTGTAAATGGGTAAAAAAGGTTTTGAAATTAAAGGAAATTAAAAAGATATGATCATTGATTTTACTGAAAAATTATGAAATATGCATAATATGGGGAAAAATTAAACAAGATATAGTGAATCAAGATTTAAATTAAAAACTTCATTAATCTCTCTTAGTAATGTTTTACATATATTTATATTAAAAATTAAAATAAAATGAACAAATAAGAAATCGAATGGAAGGCTTTTACAATGTAGTTAGTCCTCCTTGTTTTTTTTTCTTTTACACTAGGCCAAGCCTTGTTGGGTCTTTTTTATTTTTCTGAATATGATTGTTAGTGAGAAATCACTTGATGAGTTTGAGGGAAATCAGACAATTCATCTAACTTCGGCAGGTTACCCCTTTTTTTGTGTCTGTGTGTGTGTTAATGTGTTTTTGTTGCAAAAAGAAAAAATTGAAGTATGCCAGCTTTATACTAAAAAGCTATGTTTTGACATCAAATATGGAATATTCAATATTGTTCGTGATAATTGTGCTGCATTGTAACAAAAAGATAATTGTGCTGCATTCTATTAAAGTTTGAAATTTTGTTTATCTAGTATGGAAACCGATGAAATTTTTTAGCAAAAACAGATTTCATAATGTCATCAATAAGAAATTAAATTATACACACAACAGATAATATTTAACGCAGTTCAGTCATCCTCACATTTGGGCAAACTCATAGATTACATATCTAAAGGCACATTCTAAAAATTAAGATCCACTTTATATTTATAAAGCCTACTTATTTGACCATCAAAAAATACTATTCATTTATAACTTTTATCTATTAAGTATACTTATTCATAAATAAACTTAATTATTAATTAATTCTCTAACCAATAAAATTTTGCCGAAATTCAAATCCACTCCCAAGAAAATTTGAATCAATATCCAAGAGTTGCTCATTTTTAATGTTTGGTGTAATTGCTGATATTGGCAAACCCAAAATATCATTGCGGCGGATGGTTTACGTGCTGATAAGTTTGTTAGCCAGAAGGCAATTTTGGAGCATCATTTTTAAGAAGTGTGATTAAGAATCAAGGTCGACGGGGAGTATCTCATGCTCGGCCTCCATCAGAGGCAAGGCCTGGACATCTTGCTATAATTGCTGTTTTCTATGAGGACCAACGCTTGTTGCATCGCCATGATGTAATTGACCAACAATGTTAAAATGCTTCTCAATTTTGATTGCTGGATGGAAAGCTAATCCAGACGGATTTGATTCAGTTTTTATTGGAGCCGGCATAAATTTTCCTTTGGCCTCCCAGAGACTGGCGACAAATCATTGAAATAAAAACTCTGGAGATGATGATGATCCCTATATTGTTGACGAAGGCTTTCCACTGGCCATTTCAGAACATCCGGCATGGAACTCTTGTTTCCTCCATGTGGCTGCAGAGAAAGACTCCAGCCCATGTCTATTCATTACTCCCCATAATCTTCAAACCCTGGGCTTTGCTTCACAACCCAAATATTTCAAGCCTTTCAGTACATTTCTTCTGTGTTGTGAAACAATTTCACAACTACTGGTAGCAATGGGATTGGCAGGTGCCGGGAATGAAGAACAGCAGATTGTTGAACAACTAGAGTTGATGATAATCTGCAAAGGAATCTCATAACTTAGAGAATTGATGCTAAATTCACTTCAGGCATGGACAATCTTACCATCAGAAGCAACAGGACTGCAATAAAGACAGGCACTTCAAATTTGTTTCCAGCCTGTGGGATTTGGTGCATCAGTCTTTCTCCATTGAGTTGCTCATAATTGTCCATCAGGTCAAAAATGTGTTGTACAGTCATTTTGAAGAAGAAAAACTAATCTGATTCGTATCATTTTGTTATCATATTCAACAAATTTTTCGAAAATATATTACCAACGGCAGATTACATCATTACATCAAGATGGAGCAGTGGCTAGAGGAGGCCAGCTGACAAACTGAGAGGTTTTTCTATCAATACCAAGAAACAAAATGTGAATGTTATTCCACCAGATGATTCTTGCTTTTGGGCACAAGTGGAAGTGGTTTTTCTATCAATACCACAGTGCATTGCCATGAATAATGTACAATGTGATTACTCTTGCTTCTTTGAAGCTGTTCAGTGTGATGTTATATGAAACACATCTTCTGGAATGACCTTGCCAAACTGCATCTTCCCCTTAAAGAAATCTTAACTTGTAAAAGCTTAACTATCATGGAATCAGGGATGATACAATTTATTTGTACAATTTTTTATAGTATTCTATTCATGAGCGTATTTTTTTAATACTTACAAATACATATTTGTGAATATGTTTATTAAATATTGAATAACACGTATTCAATAACAAATTCTTTAATATTCATGAAAGAACATAATAATGAATATAAATCTAATACCAACAATATTTAAAAAATAAACAAATAAATACAAATATAATATCATTTATTCATATTTGATTTGTTTTTACATTCTCCAAGGGCATGATTATTGGTCCATTATTAACTCGTCATGGACCTTCACATTTGTAACCACCTAAATCGAATCTATGAAATTTGAAGTAGGTTTTAGATTGAAAAGTCTTTACAATTTATTAAAAAGAACATAAAAGTTGTTACAAAATCCTTCAAATCAACCCATCTATTTATTACCTACAACTCTGAAACATGAAAACAATCTTATCATCTCATCGTCAGTAGCTTTAGTTGACGGAGAGCTGCTAAATATATCCCGTTTTTACTATTTATATTCTATTTTTTAGTAATAAACAGTGATTTAATAAAAAAAATTGAAATAAAAAAATAAAAATATGAGTATATATAGAAATTCTCGGTTGATGAAGACGCCAACAAAATCGATGGTGAAAGATAGGAGAAGGTGGGCCTGGGCCATCCCCTTGGCAAGATCTAGCTAGTAGCTAGCTGTGATTGCATAGCAGAATGGGAATGAGCTGTTAAATGTAGACGCAAACTAACCTAGGAAGTAGGAACCAACCAGCTTTCAGTGGGACCGGCACGCACATGCTCATCAATCAGAAAGCACCGACTCCAGAAAAGAAGAAAAAAAATAATGTTAAAGACAATTATTTTAATAGTTGTATTTTAAAATTTTTAATTTTATTAGATTATATTATTTTTTAAAAATTGATTATTTATATAAAAAGTTAAAAAATTAAAATACATGATGTTAAAAAATATTTTTCAAATAACTAATAATAATAAGTAACAAATTTTTACATAAAATTAAAAAATAATATGACTTATTTAAATAAAAATTATTAAAATTTGATTGTCAAACTAATTACTCCTAACATTTTTTAAAAAAATCTCGTTTTTTAAGTTGACATGATAATGAAATTTTGGAGATTTTGATCTTTATTTTAATATTATATATGATAATTTCAAACATAATATTATGATATAATTTAAAATTAATATAAAAATAATATAAATTAAAATTTAATAAAATTTTTAACTAAAATTAATAAAATTAAAATATATATTTTGTATTTCAGGGAATTAACATAAATTTTCATACAAATATTAAATATTTAAATGATTTAGTACAACATGATATTAATATAAATACAAAATATTCACTCTATCTAGAAAAAACGATACATGTATGAAATAATGAATATGCGAGACAGCTTTTGTTTTCTTGAAGCGGGAAATTCTTCGGCAGGAAAATGAAAGCGCAGAAACTTCAATTATTATTTGCAGAGTTCCACGTGGGCTGGCCTTTGCTCAACTTTGTCTGTCACGCAAAATCAGTGACGCAATCAGCAAAGGACACGGAATGACAGTGCATACTGAGTATAGCACTTGGGAGAAATGGGCTGATCATCAACTTAAACCAAACCAAGACTTCTTTTAATACTATTTTTTTAATATGAAAAATTGAAAATTCATGATTTCAGCTTAGTTCTCCTCATCCATTCAAGCACTATATGCGTTATGATAAGATACATGAGTTTTTATAGAATTATTATGGCATGTAAAAATAATAAGATTTATATATAATGTATTGACAGTGTATAGTTTTTATATACTGTCAATACACCAAAGATTGATACCTCATCGATAGGTTTTTATATGTAAATATAAATAAATTTTTTTAATTTGTCAATAAAGACCTGTTGATGAGGTGTCAACTTCTGATCTATACACTGTCAATGCATCATATACAAACTCAAAATAATATATGAAATATGATATAAAATTTCATTTTCATTATGCAGACACTATTAATTTAAGCATGGGAATACGTCCCGAAGCTTTATGCATGAATTTTTATTTTTTTTTTGTGAGTTGATACATTGTAATCATTTTAGTAGGAAGAACTCTTTCTCAAAATTGTTTTTTATCAATTCAAAAATTAATCAACAATCTAAAATATTTTATCATGAAGGGTAAAAACTTGGGTTTTTTTTTTTTCATTTTTTTAAGGAGAAAAAGGTGAAGAATCCAGGTACTACAATCAAAAGGACTCTAGAGTTGAAGGAAACAGTAACAAACAAATAAATAAGATTATTATGTCATACGTTGATTGTGAAATTTTTTTAATTTACAAGAAAAATTTATACTATTTTATTAAAGTTAATTATTCCATGCATTATAAATGTAATATTTTTATTCTACCAACGGTATTAAAATTGTGATACGTATTTTATTTTAATTTTTTAAAAAATATTTTTATAAGACATGAGTTACTGTAATATTAATATTACGGTATTTAAAAAATAAAGCTTCGGCGTTGAAACCAATTGCGTGTGGCTAACGCATGATCCCTCATGTGATCGACGCAACATGCGCCAATTACACCGTTCATTTGCTGCCTCTTTTCAGACTAATTTATTCCCCTTTTTAAATGATTTTGTTTCCTTCCCTCGAATTGGGGTTTAAATTAGTGGGTTTTGAACGAATTATGTTATATTTCTGACTGTTACTTTATTTTAAAAATATTTAAAACATATTCCTTTAATTTAATAATTAATAAATTAGTTTTTAAAATATTATTTAATATTGTTCCCTATAAATGAGTAAATACAAATAATAATAATAAACTAAGTAAATAACAAACAAATTAACTCGAATTTACATTTGATGAAATTCAAATTTGAGATCTCAAAATATCAAAACTTTTTTCTTGCCACTAAACCAAAGCCTCACTGACTCAAATTATTCCTTAAATATATGTTTATTTGTGCCTACTGTCGGTCCATAATCATAAATCTATACAAAATTCAGTTTTTATGATAACCTATTGATCTTACTGCTAGCCCACAACTCTACAACCATAGCACGTTCCATTTCTTCATTTTCATATTTCAATATTTCATAGCCTCTAAACTTAAATGTTTCAATCTACCCCCACTTGTACAAATTAAATAATTTGATTGTCCTCTCTCAAAGTACATGGCGCAAGTAGAATTTATCCTAAAATGCCTCATTTTTCGTGCATACAAGACATAAGTAACATACCATGAAAGTTGTGAAAGAGTTTTGCTTTTGACGACACGTTACTTAAATGTAGTTTTGAACTTAAACTTAAATTTGAAATTCAAACTCAAACCTTTTGCTTAAATTGATGATAATGTTCCTAAGTTTAGTCTTGAACTTAAACTTCAATTTGAAATTAAAATTCAAACCTTCTATTTTAATTAATTATAATTAGACTTGACAATTTTAGACACGACACGAATTAATGACATAAGATGATACGGGCTAAAAATTATGTAAATCTAATATATGAATATAATAAAAGCTAAAAATAATGTTTTAAATTTTTTGTGTCGACACGAATTTTGATACGAAATTTTTCTATTTTACACGACGCGAAAACGAATTACAAACATGAATTGTCAGGTCTAATTATAACAAAATTTAATCAAGTATATAAATCATGTTTTTATCGTGTCAAATACGAAATTTCATGTTAAAATTTATATCGACTCATCAAACATAAAACAATGTTTTTAATTTTTTACCAAATTCATATATAGTTATTATTAAATTTTAATATATTATTTTTATATTGTTTTTTGTATCGTACCGTTATATTGTATTCAAAATTTATTTTTAATTAATTTTATATTTTTAATATTTAAAAAATACAAATCGCTCTGCTGTCAAACATGACAGATACGAAACGTGGTAAATATTTTTTGTAATATCATGATGTTTGCTAACCGCTTCTATCGAAGCATCACATTTTGTAACAAAAAAAACAAGCATCACATTTCAACGGCTGTTATATCGTCATCCTGCATTGGACCCCACCCCCGCGGCATACATCCCGTGATTGCTGCAGCACTAGATGATGAAATAACAGCAATGAAATCCTGTCCTATTCTTTCTAATCTACCTCACTTTCCTTTGTCCACTTCCCATCTCAAGGCTAAAAGCAGTCCCTCAGCCTGACTTCTCTCTCTTTCTTCACTCTCTGTTGAACTCTGCTTAACCAATGCCAATGGCGCCGTCGTTGCTGCTGGCTGTTCTCTTCTTGCTCTCCTCTGCCGTATTGCTTTGTGAATCAAGGTTGAGCTTAGATTACTACTCCAAAAGCTGTCCGAGTTTTAACCAAATCATGCAAGAAACCATAACCAACAAGCAAATCACCAGTCCCACCACAGCCGCAGGAACTCTCCGGCTTTTGTTCCATGATTGTCTCCCGAATGGATGTGACGGTTCCATTCTCATCTCCTCCACTGCGTTCAACAAGGCTGAACGTGACGCTGACATCAACCTGTCTCTTCCAGGAGATCCGTTTGACCTCATTATACGTGCCAAGACAGCCCTGGAGCTCTCCTGTCCTAACACCGTCTCTTGCGCTGATATCCTCGCCGTCGCCGCCCGTGACCTTGTTACTATGGTTGGTGGCCCGTACTATAATGTCTATCTCGGACGGAAAGATTCGAGATTTTCTCAAGCTTCTTCAATAGAAGGGAAACTGCCTAAACCCAACATGGATATGTCACAAATCATCAATCTTTTTGCAGCAAGTGGGTTCAGTATTCAAGAAATGGTGGCATTAAGTGGGGCACACACAATTGGGTTTTCTCATTGCAAAGAGTTCAGCTCAAATATTGGCAATGATACCCACTACAATCCAAGGTTTGCTCAAGCATTGAAGCAAGCTTGTTCAGATTACCCAAAGAACCCAACTTTATCTGTTTTTAATGATATTATGACTCCCAACAAGTTTGACAACTTGTATTATCAGAATTTACCGAAGGGTTTGGGGCTTTTGGAATCAGATCATGGGTTGTATAATGATCCGAGAGCAAGGCCTTTTGTGGAATTGTATGCGAAGGATCAGAACAAGTTCTTTCAAGATTTTGCTAGAGCTATGCAGAAGCTTAGTGTTTATGGGATCAAGACTGGGAGGATAGGAGAGATCAGGCGCAGGTGTGATGCTGTCAACTGAATTTTTGAGCTGTTATTATTGTCTGAGATGGTGAATTTTGTTTCTTTTTACTGAATTCTTTCTGGGTTTTGAAGATCTTCTGAAAATATGTATACTTGGTCTTTGTTTGTATCAATTATCACATCACATCAGGCTTAAATTTATACATATTTATTTATCCTGTGATCTGGGTTTCAAAATTCCTTTTGTTTTTTGGCTGTTCTGAAGTGCTTCTGATCCTAGATTTACCTGACTCTGATCTTCAAGTTTTTGTGTAGTTTGATTAGAAACTTGATTTAGGTGATTCTGGTTTTGAAAACATGGGAAACAATAATCATGAAACCAGCTAGAAAGATGCCTTTTATTTTGGGTTTTGGAATTAATTATGTTGGATTGTTTAAGTTCTTTGAGCTTACTTTTGTCTCTTCTGTGTCTTTCTTCGAGAAATAGATTATATGCTAGTTTACTCATCAATTTGAAACGTTAATGGTGAGTGTATTTTATATCTGAGATGCCTTTAGCCATGCAATAATTCTATTTCTCAACCTGGGTAATCGCACTTTTTCCCACCTGCTACCATTTGGGGTGGGGTTATTCATTTTGAAATGCAGAAGTGAAAACTTTTCCATAATTTCCAACATGTTTTTAACAGCCAAAGAAAAAAACCATTCCGAAGAATGCAACTTGATTTTGGATGCAGCTGTGGTTGATTACTTACTTTGAGTTTGACACTATTTCGAGCTTGGAACTTGATTGAAATTTGAAGCTACCAGCTATGGATGAAACTGACCATTACACTAACCAATCTGTTGTCTTCAAAGTTTGAGCTCACAAGTGATGAATTCGACTGCCTTATCAGTACCATCCACCCCAATAATTTCAGAATGCTAGCAACAAACTACCATCCCAACTGCATCAATCACATTGTGAAGAGAACTGTTTGTTGAAATCAATAACTGCAATTACATAGAGATATCAATATTCGATGAACCTTTGTATCGAGGCCCATGCCTGTGTCCGATTCACCATTGAATCCAAGTATCAAAGGTTTCTTCATTTTGTTTCCCAGAGAAATTCAGTTTACTTGTATACGTCTAATGTTTGAACTGTTTCTTATCCAAGCCTTGGAGAAATTCTACTTCCCACAGGCTAAAGAGGTTGATTCAGAATGTGTCTGTTCATTTCTCTTCACTGTTACGAGAAACCCTTTCAGATCTTTGCATTCAGTTGACAGGAAAACGCACAGAAGATAAAGAAGATGACAAATCAGCTGTGGGGAAAGACTTGTTAGCCAAACTGCAATGCGAAAACCATAGTCGAATAGAGACATAAATTAAAATTACAAGATCTTGATAAACGCTGCTGTTCTGTACTGCATCATCTAATTGTCTATTCTCTAATAAAATTTGTAAAAGCAAATAGCCTAGCAACAACCAATTCAGGCTACCACTTACCAGACAATTTTGTCCCCTAGAAAGGAAGAAAACTTGCTTCAAATTCTTTTGATTCTAGTGGCTATTATAGACTTGCCGACGATATGTTTTACTTCATGTTCTAATTTTGAAGGGCCAGAGTCATTAGTCATTACTCGGTGTGCCCAAATGCTAGCCATAAGTTTTCTTTTCCTCTCCCTTTCTGCTTGAAGACATGGTAAGTACAGGCTTAAATCTATCAATTTTTATCACCTGAGATGAAAAGAACCAATTGTAGCAGTAATATGGAATGACAAAAGGATCTATGCAAGAATTAAATTTCAAGATACTTGGCACACTGGCACTGCCATGAACACACTTTTAGATGCATTATATTCAACTTTCTGCTCATGCTTGGGTATCATGGGTGCCAGAAAGCAACCACAACCAAAGTATAGGAGGCCAGGGCCCTTTGGTTTTTATCTTGTTCAGTTTTTTCATTATGTTCGATTACTTCTTTTCAGATTTTCCTTTTTAGTAGATGAAGATAAAGCCTAATTGAAGGAATCGCAGAAAAGGCATTGTCACTGTTTCGGCTTGATTTGGGTACCCTTTGATATGTGCTAAAGCTGATTCTTCTTTCCTTTTTCTCTTTTGTATTCAAAAGAATAAAGCTGATTGTTCTGACATTCATGGGTCAGCAACATGATTGCTGAGTGAAAGATTTTGCTTCCCAGCTCAGCCCAAGATATATTTTGTTACCACAAAAGTCAGCCCAACATGACTAGGCCCCAATCAATGAAGCCCCGGCTCATTTTTAAGGGTGGATATCCTAATTCCTAACATGTAAACATTACTTGCCATTAAATGGCAAAGTTAGACTAAGTGTCACTTCATGAATTATACGCATTTGACTCGAAGGTAACTAAAATTTAATTTATTTATTTGATCAGGAATGATAAATTAATCATAGATAAATAAACATACAACTCATATTTAGTGAAACTTAGGATCCGTTTGGTACACAAATTTCATTTTTTTAAAAATATCTTTCACATTTTTCAGTGTTTGGTACTTGTAAAACATTTTCGGTCAATGAAAAATGAAATTCGGTCAATGAAAAGTCTTTAAGGATTTTGAAAAATTATCTTACCATTTTCAAAAGGGGAAAACAATTTCCAAACCTATGTCACTGTTAAGAAAAAAGGCTCCACTGAAACTCAACTTAATCTATATTGAGTTAAAACAACAAGCAATAGAAAATATTTTTCAGCATATCAACCAAATAACAAAAAATATTAGTTTTTTCATAAAATCAAATTTTCAAAAATTATTTTACAGAAATTATTTTTTTAAAATCATTTTAAACGAACCAAACGGAGCCTTAGGATCCGTTTGGAATCCACATATAAGACAAGAAAAATACTAAAGACAAAACAAAAATAAACGTTAATTTACTCTTTTTGTTAATATTTTGGTATTATTTTATTAAAATTATTTTTACTTAAAAGTCATTTTATCTTTTTCAATGTCATCGAAATCAATTTTATCGTCTATCCAAAACTAGTACTTAAACTTGACGCCTATGTACCTTGTTAAGATCTCAAGATCCCCTTCTTACTACTAAACCAAAACCTTATTAATTTATTTATTTAATTTCAATACATGCTTTTGCAGTGAACATGTATACATATATATATTATTAGTTCAATATTGATGTTACAATTGATAAAAAATTTAGTTGAAAAAAACATATTTAAAAATATATTTTAAGAATTTTAAGTGTGTGATATTATTCTAAAATAAGTACTTTCATAAATTAAAATATTCAAAAAAATATGTATAAAATAATAAAATTTTAAAGATATAAGATAATGAAATCATTTTACTTATAAAAACGAGGTTGAATTATAGAAATTCGTCTTAACATATTTATTTAAATTTGAAAATTAAACTTTTAAATTTGAAAAATTATAATTATTTTAATGTTTGATATTGAGATGGGTTAGGAACAACTTTTAAACCTAAAATTCACTTTCAATTTCGAGAATGAAATGTGCCTTCTAAAGATAATACATGATTTATAATCTTGATTTGACACTATAAAGTTGGATTTTACTATAATTAAAGTTCATACAACCATGGAATCTAAGCAAAGTGGAATTAGAAAATTGAAGTTCACATTATTTTCAGTACGAGAGATGTCACAAATACAACAGTCCAGCCAAGAGTTTGCCTTACCTATTCAGAATCAATTCTTCTCTAGAATCATTTTCCATCACTTATTTACACCTTTATGCTTTATCACCAACATTAGCTTTTGAGAAGAAAATTTAAGGAAAAAGAAAAAAAAGCAGAGTCACAAAGAGAAAAAGCAAGAAAAATCTCTATAAAAGAAAAATATCCACCAATAATTACAAATCCGAGTAAAAGAAAGAATCCAAAGAAGAATTAAAAAAGAAAATCAAAACTCGGATGAGTTCACACATGACCTGTTTTTTCCTCCGTCCATTCGAAACCGAGTCCGACTCATCAACCCCGAGTCAAGCAATCCCTCCCAGTCCACATCCTCTTGCTCCTCCTCACTCCTCGATTTCAACATCTCCAACATCCTCCTCGCCTTCTCCCTCGCCGGCTCACTGCCCATCCTCTCCACCTTCATCAGCTCCTCCACCGCCCCGGCTGCCTGCGCCAATCCCTTAAACCTCAAACCCCCGTGACTCAGTCCGTATAAAACCGCGACACAACCTTCCCGAGTCGACTCATCCAACTCACTCTCCTTCAACAAACTCGCCAAACACTCCACCCCACCCGAATCCAGCACTGCAGCCCGCCCGTCCGAACCGGACGCCAAGTTTCGCAATATGAGCAATACCCGACATGTCATGTGACCCGATTTCACCATATTTAACAAAATCGGAACCGACCCAATTTTAACTAGTTTACTCTTGTTACTCTGAACGAGTGAGAGATGATAAAGTGCCAAGGCCGAGTCATGCCGAGTACGCTCAGTCCCTGATCTTAGCATGTGCATGAGAGGCTGCAAAGCTCCCAAAACTCCAATGGCGGTCTTGTTATCATCATCAAGGGCTAAGCTAAAGAGTGCACCGCAAGCATGCTCCTGCGCCTCAGGGGATCCTGCCTTCAGCACATCAATCAGAACAGGAACCATTCCTGACCGTACGATCTTAACCTTGTTGACTTTTTCCAATGAGAAGTTCACCAAAACTGCGACCGAGTTCACTTGAATGTTTACATATCTGGACATGATCAAAGGCCTGAAAGCTGAAAGTACTTGTGTCGTGCAAAGAACAATTCTGGAACTCTCTTGGGTTCTTGTAAACTTCCTTAATGCATCCAACGCTTCTTCTACATCAAAAACTTGAGGGCTTTTTAGTTTTGTAAGAAAAAACTCTTCTACTTCGTTAGCGTTAGGGGTTAAGGTTTCGATCTCGGAGGAGGAGGAAGCGGATGAGTAGCAACTCGGACGAGTAGCCAGTTGCAATGGCGGTGTTACAGCATTGGTGGTGGAGGCGGCGGCTGTGGCGGCAGGAACCGATTCCTCTGAGTTGGAGTGGAAGTGAATTGGCCTCGGAGTTAAATCAGTGACTGCATGATTAAATTTCACTGAAGGACTGTCTTTAACACCCTGAATCAACTCTTCCACTGAAGTAGACACCTTTTCTTCTTCTTTCTTAATCCGGTTATTTGGATTTTTTGCCATTAGTGTACGGACGAGCTCCTCAGCTGCGGAAAAATTCAGGGGTTTTGGAGGGTTCAAGGAATGATTTTGACACCAGCTGAGAATGGCGGATTTAAGGGCAAGATTAGGGATAACAGTGGAAAAATCAGGGACGGAACCATCCTGGAGGGTTGGTATGAACTCCAAGGTTTTACAGGCTTCGACACAGGCTCGTTCGAAGGTGTGACCTGAGAAAACTATAACCGGGTCAGCCATTAGAGACCCTGACATGGGACAAGAAAATTCTCTGGGAGTCTGCAATGGCTGAGCTTGAGATGTCTTTGAAGCATTGTTAGCTGATGATGACCTGTGAAACGGAATCCTCCATTTTTGTTTGGTATTAACTGCACCGTTTGCAACTTTCTTTTTCTCTTTCCCTGAAACTTCTCCAAAAAAAGCTTTATGATGAGTTGAAGTTTTATGAATCATCAGCTTCATCATAGCTTCCTGGAACTCCATCTTGAATTCTTCCCTGAAAGCCCAACACTTTTCCCCTTCTGAACACAACTTACTTTAAGCTTTGAATCAACGTATCAATGAGAAACATGGGGAAACGTTGCTGAGACTGCATGATTTCAGGGAGGTGAGAGAAATAAGAATCAAAATTTGGTTGTTGACCAGAAAATCCAGGGGCTTAACAAGGATCAAGTAACGTTGAGGAAGAGAGAATCAGAGGGAGAAAGTTTAGTGACGTGCTACCATAGACCAAGTCGTCGTGAACCAAACAACAGAAAGAAGACTTCGGAATTTGATTTGGATGATGGAATGATGATTTTGGGAGAGAATGGGGTGACTGGCGAGGCTTCGTTGCCTGTTAGGATTCGGATTCTTTTTGGGTGCTTTTTTCCGAATTTAAGCCAATAACAGGGAAGAAAAAGTTGCAATTCTTATTTCTCATAATCTATTTTCTACTACTGCTACTGCCCTTTTTATTTGCTTTGAACTTTCTTTAACTTTTATCCTTTACATTCTTTTTCGTTTTTGATAATTTACTATAATTTTACATTAATCTTTCTCGCTTTTGGATGGTATTCTTAGTATGATTAGTCTAAATTATATCAAATACAAATGCAATTCCTATTAATATGTTAAATATCAAATTTATATTTTAGTTTTTTTATTCATATATAAATTTTATTAAAATTTTTATTTGTGTTGTTTTTATTTTTTTTATATTATTTTTCTATGGTGTCATTACTGAGTATTCGGTTATCAAATATGATATAAGGATGAACAGTAAATAATTTAATGATGGATTATTGTTAATGAAGCACGAATAATCTAATCTGTCCCCATTGAGAATCAACTATGGGACGCGGAAACATCACATCAGTCTATGCTGTTCTTTCATTTGGGATAGTTATTTAGTTATTTATTTATTTTTTGTATATATGATTACAATTTTTTGGCATTTAAGAAGGAAGAGATAAGCTTGATTTTTATCCATAAATTTTTTACTTATCAGCTTTACTATTTTAATATGAATTATCAACATTTGCTTGTATATATCATGATAGAGAAATTTTAAATGGAACCTATTTTTTATGCAATAAAACCATTTTATTTGATATTTTTACTGTTTAATGTGAAGAAAATTATGGATTTTGTTGAACATTTTTTGGACTTAACATAGAATCTCATTATGATAAACTTGGGATTTTTCCAATATCTTATAATTTAAGATCAAGAACATAAATGATTTTATAAAATTTTTAGGGTTACATGTAAAGAGTTTTTAGGATTGCTATTTCATTATGGATAATTTAGATAAACTTTGGTTATTTGAACATTTAATTTAATTGCAAATATATAGAGTTGTGCAACCAAAATATATATATATATATATATAGTTGTAATATGAGTCTAAATCTCTTTTTTAATTAAATATGTATGAATAATTATTCAATACAGTGGAATTTTTAAATTCTACAAATGATTTTAATATAGTAACATATGCTTCATTTTATTTTTTTATTATTTGTTTAATATTTTTAATGACATATATCAATATTTTAAAACTGTTTGTAGAGTCTAGAAAGTAAAAACTCTCTTGTGTATTGAATAATTATCCAATATATATATATATACATATTTTTTATCATAAAAATAATTGTGTGCTTTGATTGCACAAGCGCGTGGTTTAAACACTCTTGTTAAATAATTATGTAAAAAATTAACTCAATTAATTGAAGACGATGAAGCTAATATACCAAATTTTTACTGTCCAGAGTCATGTTAATTAAATATTCCACACAGAAACACATGCTTAAGAGAACAAAAGCAAATCTGTATTTATAAGTTCTTTGTATGTTAACCTGTCACAAATAGATGCTTAAGAGAGGAAAAGCAAATCTGTATTTATACATTTTTTGTATATTTATTTGTCAGAAGCCAACAACAAAGCATAAGCCTCCCATACTGCTTTGAGTAAATCAAGAATCCATCCCCTCTCAAACTTATTGAAGCAATTATTAGTGCTGTTGAAGCACACAACAATGCCCACAGCTTTATAAGCTGTCAAAATCTCAGTATAATGAAAAAATAATGCTATTCTATTTCTAAATCAATTTTTTTTTATTTTTTCAAAATATCTAAGAATATTGGTTGATGACAAGACATAAAAATAATATAAAAAAAATAAAGACAATACAAGTAAAAATTCGATAAAAGCTAAAAAAATATTTATGTATTAATATGAATTTTAACATAAAATTTTTATATTTTATATTGTACCATATGTATTTTTGAGGCAACCCTTGGTGCTGCTTTATTCTCAGCTCAATTAATTTCAAAAGCTAAAGAAAAAGCAAACCCTTTTTTCCCTCATGATGTTTCCTGATGAGCAAATGGCCCCTGTTGCCTGACCACTACTGCTTTAACTTTGCATGGAGCTTATAGACAACTAAGTCACCAACATGAACATGACTTAATTATTATTGAATTCTTAATTGCTAAGTTTTTGTAGCGTTTGGAATAGTGATTTTGACTTTTTAAGTGTTCTAGGCTGGATTACATCTCTCATCTTTCTTTAGTAAAGTGATTGATGAAAGTTTTCATCAAAGCCCATCCCCATACCAATCCCGTAGATTTAAGATGATTTTTCTTCATATTTTTCTCCCTTTCACATTGCATGTATTGTTGCCCAAAGTATACTTTATTGCCACTGCTTTTCTGAAAAAAATTATTCCCTTAACTTATCAATTTCTTTTCAATATTTAACACAATGAAGTAGGGTTGGTATTCACTTTAGAATGTTTATCTTTCCCCAACTCAAAATTAACTCAAACTTTATTTTATGACAGTTTTATTTTACTATATTTTTTCATGCAAAAGGATGTCCAAAATCAACACAAGCAAGAGTCCTATGATATTGATATTAGATCTGGCAATTGGTGAATTTATATTGTACTTATTTCATGTCAAACACATGTTAAACATAAAAATTATCGTATCACAATTCGTATAAGACACCTATATAATATCTTATTAATTGATATCCAAGTAAAGATTGTATGTTAATATATGTTACTTTGTATAATCAATCATTCACCAACACATGCTTTATAAAAGTGGAATTCTCTACCTTTCTAAATTGGCATCATTCACCCTTTTGTTTGTATATAAAGTCCAGGAATGATACAGCTTATACACCAATGGGTCTGTGGTCTAAGCAATAATGCTGTCATTTCTACCTAGGGAGAACAAAAAACTTACATAAATTATTATTCAATATATTGATAGTAAAGTTTTTTAAATTTCACAAACAGTATTAAGATATTAACAAATATTTTATTTTATTTATTTTTATTTTTATTTTTTTACTATATCAAGTGGAGTACGTGTCACTATTGATCTTAACTTCGCTTGTGAAATAAAAAAATTTCACTGTCAACGTATTGAATAATCATCGAACTTATATTACAGCATTAGACCAAAATGTCAAAGCTAATATCAAAGTTATTTTCTCCTAGAAAGATGATGGAGACTCTTCTCTTTTCCCATGGAAACTACAAAAAGATGAAAAGGAAAACTAAATTAATGACTTAATAGTCAGTAGACTGACTAACCAAGATGTCAAAGTTTGAATTATAATGATAGGAAACACGGCTCAAAGTGTGTCCTGTACATTGCTAACCAACAATAGACTTGACATAAAGGAAATGCACTTTTTAGTCATTGTATTTCATTCAATAATGGAATTTAATTAGACTAGCAATAGTTTTTTTTCTCCACTATTAACCCCTCAATTAATGATTAATGAGGATAAAGCATGGAAATTGTTAAAACTTTGCCTATTTAACGTGAGGTCATTAAATTTTTACTTCGGAGAGATTAAAATCTAATTATTATTATTATTAATTGGCCAAAAAGAAAATTCCATTAATACTAGACTTATACTATTAATAATTATATTAAAATAATATTATGAGGTAGTGGAGAGCTATTTAGGAGTAAAATCTTGAATGTATTTTTTTTAGTAGTATATTTTTATTAGAAGTTACAATCACAATCAACATATTACATTCCATGAATAGGTAACTATAAAAATCACATTACTCAAATTAAATAAATTAGTAAATAATTAATTAATTTAAGCTACACTTATATGAGACTCGAACCTGAGACCTCAAATCTCAGGATCTCCTCATTACCATTAAGCCAAAGTCTTATTGGCAAATCTTGAATGTATTAGATTGATACGAAAGAATATGTTCTTAAAATTGTCAAAAGAGATTATAACATGTATGCAAAGACAGAAATACCCTCCTCGAATTAACTACTCAAGGGTCCATGCTTATTGGCCCAAAGGGTCCAAACGGTTTTGTTGTTTGCTTCATAACTTATAGAAAGGGAATGAATCAATCCGATTCTTCAGAGCAACATCTGACAAATGGGCTTCCCTTATAACTGCACATGGCCCAATTTCAATTACGGAAGTGCTTATGTAATCATGGGCCAGGCCTTTTTCCTCAATGCAACGTGGCATTTCCTGATTGGATATTTTATGACCTGCTCAAATATAGATAAAAAAAACCTGAGCAAGCCGACACCGTCATCACCCCTGGAAGTTTCCCAACTATGAAAACAGAAGTCAACACGGAAATTCCACTTGGCTTAGGCCACAAGACAACCTTTATATATAAGTCCTCCTCCGGCCTGTCCCCAAACATTCACAACGCTCATACTTTTTTCATATTAACCATGGCCGGAGGAACGGAAGCTTTCCCTGATTTGGGAAGACATTGCCAACATTCAGATTGTCATCAGTTAGATTTTCTCCCTTTCAAATGCGAAGGTTGTCACAAGGTACTTACGCTTATTGTCTTTTGGGGTTTTCTTTTTTTTTTTTTTCGGAATTCCATTCATATGAATCAAAGAGGGTTATGTTTTTCTATGTAGGTGTTTTGTCTGGAACACAGGACATATAAGTCTCACGAGTGTCCGAAATCGGATCATAAGAGCAGGAAGGTGATTGTCTGCGAAACCTGTTCAACCTCGATTGAGATAACAGGAAAAGAGGAGGAAGAAGAGAAGATGGTGATGGAGATGCATGAGAAATCAGGGGATTGCGATCCAAGGAAGAAGAAGAAACCAACTTGCCCTGTTAGGAGGTGTAAAGAGACTTTGACATTCTCCAATACAAGTATTTGCAAGACTTGCCAATTGAAGGTTTGTCTAAAACATAGGTTTCCAGCTGATCATGCTTGCAAACAGGATTCTGCTGCACCGGCTGCAGCCACGGCTAAAGGAAGAGGATTGAATGAGAAGTTCCTGGCTGCTTTTACTTCAAGGAATGGGAAAGATTGTGCCAAGAGTGGCCTTGGGTCATCATCTACTACAGCATCCGTAAAGGCCTATTAGGACTTACATGGATGTTATTTTTTCTTTCTTTAATGTACAAATTTTCCTGTTTGGTTTTGAAAGTGCTGAAAACTTAAAGGAAAAGGCTATACAATCTCCAGTTCTTTAATCTCTTTATCGGGCATTATGGTAAAAGAATATGACAATATAATCTTCTTTACTACATCATGGGAAAGTAACATACAACTATTTTGCCAGACCAAAAAATGAAGAGACCTTCAAATGATCCATGCAACAATTTAGAAATGAAAAACAATCTGTTAGTTAACAATCTAGACTCTCAAACTTACATTTACCAGAAGCGCCATCAGCTAAACAGCAAACTAAAGTTGCATACGTGATAGATGGCGCCTTGCAGGGGGTGTAGGAGCAAGGAGAAGTTTCTTTCTTGGTCCCTGGAAATGAAGTGGAACTTGTCAGAACATATTAAACTTAAACTTTTAGAACGCTGATTGCTAGGAAATGATTATTATAACAGATCATATCATGGGATAATCAGGCCAATTGAGCAAATGAAAACTTTGAACTACCTATCCCGACAGTTAGAAAAACGGCCATCTTCTTAGCCTATTCTGATATTAGATAGGACCCTTCAAATCGTTAAGATTGTATTGAAAGTATACAAGGTTAGCATCTGACAACTTTTACAACTAATTTCAGTGGGCTACATATGCTGAATATTCAGATTACTTGCTTGGGATACATTTATAAATTGATCAATATGAAGGTAAATGGTAGTAAAAGCATGTAAAATCATTTTTGGCATTGATTCTAATTTATTGAACATCCGATGACCATTCCAATGGCAGTAAAAGCATGAGAAGCTCCATGTTCATATAATTATACAATGACAATGGACAAAAGCATGCAATAACAATACCATTGGTATCCCAGCTCCTTAAAGTCCCTGCCTCCCATTTGCCTTAATGCAGTCATATCCACCTGTAATCACACAAATCAAGTATCAAATAAGTAGAACTTAAAAGAAATAGGCAGCAATCTACCCTGATATTTCAGAGGAGTACAGATTGCTTGGGGCAATGAATGTGCCTCAGTAATGTATGCATGTTAGGAATTAGGATATCCACCCTTAAAAAATGAGCAGGCTTCGAGCAGACTAAAAAAAAAATGAATGTGCCTCAGATCATGAATACGAGCCAATAAATACAAGTGGCAACTTCATAGCCAGAATAGATATGTTGGTTCGTTCAATATATAGCAGACACAAGATACACCTCAATTTCTGCCATAAGAATAATTAATTCTGACGCATCATTCATTTGAGACACTTGATAAAAGTAGGTCATTTACTTCTTCAGCCTTGAAATGAAAGGCATATTTCCCCAAACCAAGTCAGTTCAATAAGGTAGCAAAGGTAAAAGGTAACTCATCCTGTGAAATTCCAAGGAAGTGAAACTAGATTAAAAGAAAGACTTGAACCTGAAATAAAAAGCCTAATGGTCAAAACAATATTTGTACATGGGAAAAGTAGACTAACAAAAAAGATTCACCAAATTCAGGAAGCTTAAAGCTAGTGCAAGCAAGAAAACATACAAAATGTGGCCTTCTCTGCATTATGCTGCTCATTGGTGCCAAATACGTGACCAGCCTGGCAGTTATAGCTTTTTCTGTAATAGGTACAAGACTAGTCTCCCTAGAAGGATCAAACACACCATTGCTCGAAAAGAGGGCATCCCTCGCAGGGGCTGTTGGTATAATTTGTGGTATCTCATAAAAACCCTTTGATTCATCCATACTTTGCAAAGAATACAGATTGAGACCATCTGAAATGCCAGTGTGAGTAATTTGACTCAGATTGTCGATTCCATTTGGTCCTAGTCTACGTGGATGCTTGCTAAGATTCTGTGTTGGCTGAATTTCTTTTGACAGCTTTTCTGAATTCCTCATTCTACGCTTTTCAAAAGCATTCTGAAAGGGATGCGGTCGGCACTTGCGTATAGTTTAAATCGAAGGTCATTTCCAGCAATCCAAGAACCTTCAGTCATCTCACAGAAGTTAATAACCAAATTTATAGAGCAGACATTGATATATATCAAGCCTAATTAAATCCAACAATAGTAGCCAGGCTAGCTATTACCTTGTCCTCTACTGCCACCTGATCTCCATTCTGCACCATCTCCTTGCTTACTGGAGAAATAACATCCAAAATTACTACATAAAAATTGAAATTTTCACCATACTTCTGAAACTAAAAAAAATACAAGCATAAGATAAAAATAGTCAAACGGTAAGCGTACACCTAAAAGATCAAGAAGAACTAGCTACCTAAACCCAAAATCCAAGCTCAATGCAAATTAATGTCAGTGAAGTGATGAATTTCTCGCTTAAAGCAAATGCATACACCTAAAAGTTCAAGAAAAACTGGTTAATTAAAAAAAAAAGAGCTGAAAATGGAAAAAAGCATGAAATCTAATAACAAGACAAATATGAAACAGAAACAGACAACAACAAACCTTTTGTTGCTGGACATGAAGTTGTCAGCACCACCATTAGTCCAGGGTTTGTCTTGAGTGAATCTTTTGCTTCCACTCATTCTTCCATGATCAACCATGACATCATCTCCCATCTTCACCACCTAAAAGAAATCATTCTCGTAACAAAAAATAAAGCTCACATATCCAAGAAGTACAAGCTGTAACAAAATAGAAGAAACTCAATAATAATTGGACAACCCTTAAAGCCCACTGATCATGAAGACTCAAATTTGAGAATGAATAAGTTGATGATACCTTGCCTGAGTTTCCCAGGGTAATGGTGACTCTGGGTTTCGCCATCTATAATTTGAGCTGAGAAGTCAGGAATGAAACTTTGGGGTTACATTGTCCATGCTTCTTTGCTATATAACACTAGAAAAGGTCCATAAAGGGGGGTTAATGATGGTGAAATTTGGGTTTCAGCCTTTCAGGAAACTGTAAAGAAATTACGTGGCGAAGAAGGAGAAGAATGAAGGAAAAAGGGTAAAAAATGAGGGTATTTGTAGTTTTGCCACGTACAGAAGAAGAGAGGAAGGTATGTGTCTTTGGGCACTGCTAGATCAACTTATGAGGCAGGCTATTCGTCTCAGCTCAAAAGCCCACTTCATATTTGATCAAATTTGAATAAAAATATTTGATACAATGATCAAATTTAGATAAAATTTTTAAGCTAGTTTAAAAATCAAATTCAGGCTCGAACTTGACCTTTCAAAGTCCGAACCCGACTCAACCCGAATTTATATTTTTTTATTTCTTTTCTATTATTAATTAAAAATTTTTATATATTTAATAAGTATAATATAACTATATGTATATAAAACATTATTTATTAATAAACATGATTATAAATATTTAATATGAAAATTGATATACAAATTTTAACAAATTAAATTAAATTTTAAAGAGCATAAAATAATAAAAAATAAATAAATAAAAAATTAAAATATAAAAAATTATTTTCGAGCCTAATCGGATTAGGCTCGGTATGTAGTATAAAAATGTAGATGGGCTTTGACAAAAAATTAGATTCGAATTTTCGGGCTGAGTCGAGCTTGGACACACAAATTATTCGTTAATATATGTTATGAATTCAGCCGACCCAATCCATGATCAGGTCTAGGTCCTACAAACTCTTTTAGTCAATCCCTCGGGATCATGGCATGTAATTTTTAGTTTCTTTCTATGACTGTTTTTGTTACTATCTTAATCGAAGAGCATAGAACACTCATCCCATATGAAAAATATAAAAGAAATTTTGTGCGAGTTATATAGACTTGGACTCTCTCTAATTAATAGTTAATTTTAGAGGTGTGATTTTCTTAAAGTTTATATTAATTAGTATCAGAACCACTCATCATCTCTTTCAATTGTTTGTGCGATGCCGATGGTGACGTCGACATTGTATTGTTCACTTGAGACTAGAAGCTAGCACAAAGCCAGATTGCGTGAGTGATAACATCAGAATTGTAGTATTCATTGGAGGCTAGAAACAAAAATGCTAGCGCAAAACCAACTCACGAGGTGGTGACGTTGGTAAGCAGTGAGATCAGTACAGTAATGTTCGTTCAAGGCTAAAAAAAAAAAGTTAGCGCAAAGCCAACTTACGGGTGATGACGTTGGTATTGCAGAGTTCATCAAGACTATATACTAAGATTGCAAAGCGTGGTGGATTGTCACGATTCTAATTGAAGTAGTAAGAGACATTTGATCTCATGTGAAAAGATAAAACATTTCGTGTGAGATTTATACATACAAGAATCATCCACCTCTATAGCCAATTTTTGAGATGTGGTCTTCCTAAAAATCCATATCAGTTTGATAGCAAGAAAAGAGAATAAAAAGAAAAAGATTAATAAATGGTGTAATTTCCTTTTTTATTTTTATTTTTTGTATTTTTTAAGTTCTAAAATGTCTTTTCCTTAAAATGGATGAATTGGACCAAGTTTTATTTTGTGTTTTTCCGTAAAGAATCTCATGTTTCAAATTGTACTAAAGCAATTCTTTTAATTAAGATTATGGAATCATTTTCATATAGACAAAGTAATGAAAAAGAGTTGTATGCCATGCTTCACCTTCTTCAAGCTTCTGACAGTACAATATGGAGCTGTATATTAATAACACTCATTGTAGAATCATGAAAACATGTTAACTTAAAGAGGTTGATTGATCTCAACTTGCAAGGAACATGTCACAAGAAAAACATAAAGACATCCTCATTTCCCAATGATGATAGAAAGCTAAAACATAGTTATCCGTCAAGGCTTTGATTATTCAAGTAATAAAAAGAATCTCCTTTTATCAGAGTTTGTTTCGTGTGAAAGAACAGCAATTAGAACCATGAGTGCTATAAAGGGTTGCAGAACATGAAGGAGGTTAGAGAACATAGTTACAAAGAGTTTAACTACTGTGATTTTTTCAAATAATAGGGAGGCAAATGAAAGGAGAAAACGAATAAAGGAATTTATCCTCCATTGACTTACAAATATCCATACAAGTACAACCTCTGTTGATTTTTCTCCTTTTTGGGGGGCCAAAAACAAGTAATGACAGTTTAAAGAAGTAAAATTCAGAATATCAAGTGCTACATGTTTGCTGTTGTCTCCTTGATTTCTTCCGGTGTGATGGACTGTACACCAAGAAGAAAATATGCATGTAGTTAGAGCGAAAAGCGGAACAAAATACATGCTATTAGAATGATGCCTGTAAGTAATGAGAAGAAGATTTAGTAATCCAAATGCATACCTGATCACTGCCGGCAAAATCATTATCTGGAGTGAGAAAGAGCATGCAGTGACACTCTTTCCTGCCAAATAGTTGTAGAAATTGAATATGAGAACTTGGATTAAATTAATGCAATCAAGCAATAAATTGTTAATATTCCAAGCCTACCCTTCTTTTAAAAAAATCATTCACCTTGTCTCATTCCTTTCTATCTTCCTGCATTCCTTTCTCTTCTGCATCCGTCTGCAAATCAACCAACAATTTTTGAGAACTTTTGAGCTTCGGTTAAATTGGAGCCTTCACCTGACTCATAATCTTGTTAAGTTTAATTCTCTGGATCATCTTGTACTTTATTTCTCTTGCAATCGTTAGATTTTTTTTGTATGTTTGGGTGTTTATGTTTGTAGGATATGACGACTTGTTCATTTATTCTTCTCTCTTTCTCTCTTATTTTATTAGGTAGATTGAATTTGAATGTTTTGGTTGTATCAACATTTTTTGGGTGATTTAGAGGATACCCAATGTGAGATTTCTTTGTTTTTAATCGAATCTGTGTTCACAAGATTGTTTTGTTGAGTTTTGATTGGAGTTAATTTTGCACTGGCGCCGATTAATGGCAGCGACCAGTCAGCAAGCTTAGAAAGATGGTCATTTACGGGAAATTCTACAGTAAGGTCGCAAAATATCGACCTTATTGTAAGGTCATGATATCTCATGAGATATTCAATATCTCATGAGATATTGAATAAAATTTAAAAATTATTTAAATATGTTAATAATGGCTTAACAGGTTAACAGGTAAATCAAAATTTAATTAAAAAGATTTAAATTACATTTTTATCCTTTAAAAGGTAAGAAAATATTTATATTTACATCTTTAACCATTAATCAAAATTAAATTACGATATTACCCATTAATATTAAAAAAATACAAGGTAATTGCCCAGAAAAGTTTGGGATGTCGACTACTCGTGTATAGAAGTCGATTTCCTCAGTTATTTTACTCTACAGATTGATTTTAGCATATTGGCAATCGACTGCTTATAAAAGGAAGTCGACTACCATATTTAATAAGGGATTTATTTTACTGTTAATTATCATTTATTTGAACTCTTAGTATTTTTATAATTATTTACTTAAAATTTATCCTAAGTTACATTAATTTTTCTGCTAATTATTATAGATTTTATTAATATAATAAAATTTAAGATGTCATATATTTTATAATAAATGTTATAAATTTTATGATCAATTAGATAAATTTTACGATATATTACGATGAATGTAATAAATTTTACGATAAATCTAATAAATTTTACGTGAATCACATGAATTTACGATGAATTTAATAAATTTTACGATAAATCTAATAAATTTTACGTGAATCACATGAATTTACGATGAATTTAATAAATTTTACGATGAATTTCATTTAATTTATGACGAATCTCATAAAATTTACGATGAATTTCATTGAATTTACGATGAATATCATAAAATTTACGATTAATATCATAAAATTTACGATGAATATAATAAATTTTTAGGGATTTTGCTGTAAATGGAAGAAATTTGGATTTAGAATATGATTATGTTGATGAGAATATGTTTGGGATTTGCAAGATTGAATTAGAGAGAAAGATGAAGGAGGAGGAGTGTCTAAGAGAGAATGCTTGGTTTAGGGATTTTCTGCCTAAAAAATCCTGTATAAAGTCCAAATTTTCATGGGGAGTCGACTTCCCGAGAAAGGAAGTCGACTCCCCGTCTGAATTCTGTTTCCAGAATGCTTCTGGCGATACAGCAGTCGACTGCTACTAATTAGCAGTCGACTGCTTCATCGCCAGAAGCATTCTGGAAACAGAATTCAGATGGGGAGTCGACTTCCTTTCTCGGGAAGTTGACTCCCCATGAAAATTTTTTTAAAAAAATTTTCATTATATATTTTTTTATTTATTAATATTGTTATGATTTTTTTATTGTTATATTATTATTAATAAATATTTATTATTTTTTTTGTTGAAATTATTAATATTATGATGAATCTTATAATTTTTGTGATTATCTTTTTTAAAATTACGAACAATCTACTTAAATTAACTATAAATCCCATTATTTTTACAATTATCCTTATTTAATTTACTAACAATATATCCAAATTTACGATAAATCTCATCATTTTTATGATTATCCTTTTTAAATTTACGAACAATCTACCAAAATTTACGATGAATCTCATCATTTTTACGATTATCCTTATTAAATTTACGATGAATCTTATCATTTTTACGATTAGCCTTATTAAATTTACGAACAATCTACCGAAATTTACGATGAATCTCATAATTTTTACGATTATCCTTATTAAATTTACGAATAATCTACTTAAATTTACGACAAATTTCATCATTTTTATGATGAACATTATTAAAGCTACGAACATCTTCTATTAATTTATGATGATCCTTAGCTAATTTTACATTTAATTTATTTAGTTTTACGATAATTCTAATCTAATTTACGTTAGTGATGTGAGAATTACATTTAAAATACATGGAATGTCGAATTTTCAATAATAAAAGTCGACTTAACATAAATTGAATAAGAACAACAACGGGCTTAAAAAAATTAGGAAATCGATTGCCCAAGAAAGGTAGTCGACTGCCCAGATGCATTCTGGAAACAAAATGCATCTGGTAATGAACCAGTCGACTGCTAATTATTAGCAGTCAACTGCTTCGTTACCAGATGCATTTTGTTTCCAGAATGTATCTGGGCAGTCGACTATCTTTCTTGGGAAGTCGACTCCCAGTATGAAACTTTTTTTTTTATTTTGTTATTATATATATATTTTTATTTATTAATGTTATTCTGATATTTTTTATTATTATATTATTATTAATAAGTATTTATTATTTTTTTTGTTGTATTTATCATTATTATTATTACGATAAATCCAATCATTTTTACGATAAATATAATTAAATTTACAATGAATGTCAAAATTTTTACTATTATCTTTATTAAATTTACGAAAAATCTACCCAAATTTACGATTATCCTTTTTAAATTTACGAATAATCTACTCAAATTTACGATGACCCTTTTTCAATTTACGATAATCTTTTATTAATTTCTGATGATCCTTGACAAATTTACGTTTAATCTATTTACTTTCACGATGAATACAATCCAATTTACACAAGTGATGTGAAAATTATGTTCAAAATACATAGGAAGTCGAATTCTTAATAATAAAAGTCGACATTCTATAAATAAATTAAGAATAGCATGCTTAAAAAATTTGGGAATTCGACTGCCTGAAAATATCAATCGACTTCCCATATGCATTCTGGAAACAGAATGCTTCTGGCTATTTAGCAGTCGACTACCTTACGCATTCTAACATTCTGCGATAAATTTTCTCTTAGGAAGTCGACTGCTTCAATTGAGTAGTCGACTTCCCCGATAAATTTTTTTATCGAAACACTTATAAAACCAGGCAGTCAACTGCCTGAAAACATGTCAAGAATTAAAAATCTTACTAGTAAAAAATATAATGATTCTTTGGTCGCTTGGGAGGACTTTCTTTGTAAATCATTGGTTCTTTGCACTTTTCATCGCAATTTCCATCGTTTATGCAATTCTCTTCTACAAACTTACCCATTGTTAAAAATATAAGAGGGGAATAAATAAGAACAACTATTTGATTGAGGTTAGGCTTAAAGTTTAGGATTTATAAAATATTGAGACAGCTACAAACTAGATTAAAGGTGAAACAGACAAAAATTGGAATAAAGGGGTTTATGATTTGGGAATTAGGGTTTAAAAATAATAAAAAGGTTTATATAAGAAGAAGAACAGTACTACAATTATAACAAGGGTATATTAGTAATATAATAGTATAATTTTAATAATATTTAGTAAATAATGTTAATTTTAATAATTGGTTTAGCAGGTTACCAGGTTAAAGAGTTTTTTAATTTTTAAAATTTCATCAACGGTTTATATTAGATTTGACTAATCCAATGGTTCTAATTCAATGACCTTAAAATAAGGTCAATTTTTATGACCTTACTGTAGAATTTGCCGGTCATTTACACTATGTTTGGATAAATATTAGTAAAGGAAAGGAATGTAAACTAGAGGAAAGGAGAGGAAAAGAAATGGTACATATACCTCTTGTTTGGATAGCTAAAATTAATAAAGGAAAGGAAAGGAAAGAAAATAATCATAACAACCCTTGTTTGATTAAACAATGGAAAGGAAAGAAAATAATTAATTATAATGTTTTTTTTCCAATTATAACCTCTTTTTTTTTAAATTTTATAATATTATAAGGTTAAATTTGACATTCTACATGTTAAAATTTTTTTCCAAATTTCTTTTCCTTTTCATTTATCCCAAATTGTGGTTTTAAGAAAACTGAATAAGTCAAGGAAAAGTAAGAGGTGCTCACTCCCCCTCTCTTTCCTTTTCCTAGCTAAAAAATTTTCTCAAACAAGGGAAATATTTACAACTTTTCTTTGTTTTACTTAACTTTTCTTTCCTTTTCCTTTCCCACCCCCAATCCAAACATAGGGTTAAAGAGAGAGGGAGAAGAGAAACGATGAAGAGAAGGAGAGAGAAAAAAAAGATAAATAAAAGATAAATTTTTATTTAATATTTAATATTTAAGTAATTTTATTTTGGAAAATTTTGTTTTTATTAATTAATTATTAATAATAAGAAAAAAGTTAATTAATAATTAAATATTTTTAATTAATAATTAACTAATATAATTAACACCTAATTAATAATTAAAATTTTAAATAAATAAATCATAAATAATAATTAATTAATATTTAATAATTAGCCAAAATAATTTATAATAAAAATTAGTAGTTATTTTATTAATATTTAATTTTACTTAAATATAATTATTATTATAATAATTTAAAATTAATTTAATATAGGGTAAAATGATCTTTTAAATTTATTCTAATCATATTCTTTCAACCAACCAAACATATTAATAATAATTCCTAATATATTCCATTCTAATGAACCAAACATCATAATACATATTTTATTCTATTCCTTCTCTTTTCTATTCCCATAGAATATCTATTCTATTCCTCTTCTATTCTATTTCGCGAACCAAACGCCACCTGAAAGAATTTAACTTGACAAATGAAAAGGGGGACCCAGAGTGAACGAAATTGAGTAGAAAAACCGAGGAGATAAGCTCAAAAAACTGTTGAAACATGAAAGGACCATATTGCATTTAAGATTTATTTTTTTTCCCAAAGCACAACTTAAAAAAAGAGAAAACAGACTAAACTAGAGATGACAAATAGACAGATTGGATCGGATTTGAATTGAGTTATTTTGAATCGGATCATTTTGAGTTAAAAAAATCAGATTATTTTGGGTTTGGATCATTTCGAGTTCAGGTCAGATCGAGTTTGGGTCAAGAAAAAATCGATTTATTTTAGGGTTCAGATCAATTCGAGTTCCTATAAGGCCGGGTTTGAGTCAATTTGGGTTTGAATTAGGTCGAGTTTGGGTCAAGAAAAAATCGATTTATTTCGAGGTTCGGATCAATTAGAGTTCCGATAAGGCCGGGTTTGGGTCAATTCGGGTTTAAATTAGGTCGAGTTCGGGTCATTGACTTTTTTAGTCAATTGGAGTTGATCAATTTGGATTCGGGTCGAGCGAACAGGTTTTTTAGGTTAAACTTTAGTCATCTCGATATGATTTATTTGGTATGAAAATGGCTGAAACTATATTTCTAAGAATCACAAAACTCATAAAAATAAAATTTTCTTCTTACATGACCTATAATAAAATTAGAATTGAAATAATCAAAATATTTCATAATCTGTAAATAGTTTTCTTTATAATATATTTACCAATATTCATAATTAATTACATTTTTTTCATTTTATTTCTATCATCTATAATAATTAATACTTTTATAAATCAAAGTGATTTAATAATCCCCACTAAAAATCATAATACACTACTATACATATCTTTTCTCGTGATTTTTATAGAATTATTGGAGACATTAAGTATAGGTAATATAGCTTTTATACTCTATTATAGATTAGCCATTAAATAATTATCATTAGGTTCAAAGGAATATAATATAAAAGTGAATATTTAAGTTTAACTAGATTAAAAAAATATAATACTCGTATTATTGAAAAAATTATATTTTTATTATAATAAAATACTTTGATCATTAATTTTAACATTTAAATATTTATTGATAATATTAAATTTAAGTTTGAATATTTTCGGGTTTGGGTTAATATGGATTCAGATCAATTTGGGTTCGGGTCAATTTCGATTTGGATCAATTTAGGTTCGGATCATGTCGGGTTTGGGTTAATCTAAATTTAGATGAATTTGAGTTCGAATCAATTCGGGTTCGGATCAATGAAAATTCGGATCAATTTTGTTTCGAATAAATTCGGATTCGAATCGAGTTGGATTTAGGTTATTGACTTTTTTCGTCAAATCGAATCGATCGGGTTTGGTTTCAAGTTATTCAGGTTGGTTTTTCGAGTATGGTCAAATTTTGCCACCTCTACAGCAAACCAAAGAGGATAAAACAAAAAATCAACGTCATTAGTAAGTCAAATGACAAAAACATTCTTAAAAGAGATAGAATGACAGAACCAAACAACATGAAAGAAAAACAAATGAAGGACAGAATGGTAAAAGTGCTTACAGGCAACATGGTTTCTTGAGAATCCAGGAAATCCATCAAGATTTTTTTTCCCAAAGCACAACTAAAAAAAAGGGGAAAACACACCAAATCAAAGAGGATAAAATAAAAAATCAACGCCATTAGTAAGTCAAATGACAAAAACATCCTTAAAAGAGACAGAATGACAGAATCAAATAACATGAAAAAAAAAAACAAATGAAGGACAGAATGGTAAAAGTGCTTGCAGGCGATGTGGTTTCCTAAGAATTCAGGAAATCTATCAAGATTTTTTTTCCCAAAGCACAACTGAAAAAAAAAAGGGAAAACACACTAAACCAAAAAGGATAAAACAGAAAATCAACGCCATTGATAAGTCAAATGACAAAAACATCCTTAAAAAAGACAGAATGACAGAACCAAACAACATGAAAAAAATAAATGAAGGATAGAACGATAAAAGCGCTTGCAGGCGACGTGGTTTCCTGAGAATCCAGGATCCATCAAGATTATTTGGAAAATCAAAGAAACCAATCAAGATTAATAGAATAGATATGATGATTAACTTATCAATCTCTAATACAAATTGGCCAAAGTTTCCAGGGTTTTCTTCTGTCTTAGAACACCATTTGTAAATGGCACCTAAAGGTTCTCATCTTTTAGGAGCTTTCATGTTCCTCTTCCTTGTCGTACCGCATCCTCTCGGGGTTAACTGTAGAACTCTAAAACCAGCTGAGTTTCGATTCTCCAGTCTTCTCCAAGTTTTGGAGGGATCCGGCAAAGGGCAGACCTTGAAAGGGCTTCATCAGGTCAAGGAATACCTCAATGGCTTCGGATACTATCAGATGGAAGAAAACATCAATCTGACTGATGAATTCGATGACCAATTGGAGTCTGCTCTGAAAACATATCAGGAAAATTATGGTCTCAAGGTAACAGGGAAGATAGACTCGGATACCATTAAAGCAATGAAGACTCCTAGATGTGGTGTCCCTGATATCGTCAGTACAGGCAGTGGTGATGAAACTGCTAGACGTAGCCATAAGAAAATGAAGTTCCACTTGACATCTGACTATGCCTTTTTCAATGGAAAGCCCCGATGGAGTTCGTATGAACTCACCTATACCTTTCGTTCGAGTGTCCAAGTGGTTGGTCTGCAGGAACTAAGGTCTGTTTGCAGAAGTGCATTCCAAAGATGGTCAGCTGTTTCCCCATTCGAATTCCAGGAAGCACCACAAGGTACTCAAGCTAACATTGTGATCGGATTCTACAGCTACGATCATGGAGATGGTCTGCCTTTTGATGGTCCTGGAAACATTTTGGCTCATGCCTTTCCACCAAAAGATGGAAGATTCCATATTGATGCAGATGAGAATTGGAGTACTAGTAATAATCCTGGAAAGTTTCAGGTGGACTTGGAATCACTCGCTGTTCATGAAATTGGCCACCTTCTCGGGCTGGCACATAGTCAGGATCCAAATGCCATTATGCATCAAGGACTTCCTCCAGGAACTCTTAGAAGGGAGCTGACACAGGATGATATTGATGGCATTCGTGCTTTATATCCTAGCAGATAGAATAACCTTGGTGAATTGTATGATTGCTATGCTAGAGTGATTAAAGAATAAAATGTGCTCAAGAAAATTTGTCTTCATTACCTGTGTCGCAAATATCAATATCAAGGGCAGAATGTCTAGTCCTTTAGAATAAGTCTTCTTCGACAAAATAAGTCATAAGGTTAAAGCTGAAATAGGAAAGTCTGTATTTTCCTTTTCGGATATATTTTAAGTTGATACATTATACAATTACTTGTTTTCTGCAATTTTCTATATATAGTTTCCAAACTGATTTGGAACTTTAATCTCTGGTTAGCATCTTGATTTGTTCATGTTGTCAATGGACCAAATACAATTTAAGAATCAATATGCTGCTACATAGTTTGCGGGATTAATCAAGAGAGTAATAGATGTATCTTAGCAGGCGGCGGCGGCGGCAGGAACCGATTCCTCTGAGTTGGAGTGGAAGTGAATTGGCCTCGGAATTAAATCAGTGACTGCATGATTAAATTTCACTGCAGGACTGTCTTTAACACCCTGAATCAACTCTTCCACTGAAGTAGACACCTTTTCTCTTCTTTCTTAATCTGGGTATTCGGATTTTTGGCCATTAATGTACGGACGAGCTCCTCAGCTGCGGAAAAATTCAGGGGTTTTGGAGGGTTCAAGGAATGATTTTGACACCAGCTGAGAATGGCGGATTTGAGGGCAAGATGATGGAATGATGATTTTGGGAGAGAATGGGGTGACTGGCGAGGCTTCGTTGCCTGTTAGGTAGGAATCGGATTGTTTTTGGGTGCTTTTTTCCGAATTTAAGCCAATGACAGAGAAGAAAAAGTTGCAATTCTTATTTCTCAGAATCTATTTTCTACAACTACTACTGCCCTTTTTATTTGCTTTGAACTTTCTTTTAACTTTTATCCTTAACATTCTTTTTCGTTTTTGATAATTTACTATAATTTTACATTAATCTTTCTCGCTTTTGGATGGTATTCTTAGTATGATTAGTCTAAATTATATCAAATACAAAAACAATTCCTATTAATATGTTAAATATCAAATTTATTTTTTAGTTTTTTATTCATATATAAATTTTATTAAAATTTTTATTTGTGTTGTTTTTATTTTTTTATATGTTATTTTTCTATGGTGTCGTTACTGAGTATTCGGTTTATCAAATATGATATAAGGATGAACAGTAAATAATTTAATGATGGATTATTGTTAATGAAGCATGAATAATCTGTCCCCATTGAGAAAAAAAAAGAAACTATGGGACGCGAAAACATCACATCAGTCGATGCTGTTCGTTTATCTCCTGAGCTCTTATCTCATTCAGTCACGTCATCTATTTGTTGTTTTTTCATGTTTAATTTTTTCACTTTTTCTTGCACTGGTCTTATTGCTTCAAAAGCCTTTCTTTTTTTTGTTTTTTTGTTCATAAATAAAGGAGCTTTAAAAGCCTTTCACGTCACTTTTTATTGGTGTTATTGCTTTAAATTAATTGAATACAATTTTTTTAATTATTACTTAGTATGTATTTATCTGTTATGAATTTATCATGACTTGAGGATATTGTCTATTTTTTTAAAACTATTTATGTTGTGTGATAATGTAAGACCTGATTCTACATTACTGTAGAGTCTAATTTCATAAAATAGATAATAGAAATTAAATAAATAATGAATATTGATTTTCACTTGGGTGAGAAGCTCCTTAACTTGAGATGTGAATGGAGCAATTTCGGTAAAATAACGTATGGGCGAGTATATGGAATAGTTCGCCGATGGGCGAGCAAGGTAAGACGATCGCCTAAGGTGATGGCGAGTTGGATGATGGCAAGGGCGAATAGGTGAGTTCGCCATGTCTATTGGTTAGGATGATCGCCCGAATGGACTAAGGGCTTGTGATCGCCCATATGAATGAAGTAAATGTGATAGCCAACAATGTGACAATTTCTGTGATCGCCAAACCTATATGAAATAGCCAAGAAAAGAAAATCATCTCGTAATTTCCAGATATTGAGTTGGCGAACTGAAATTGAGTTGGCGAGCTGAGGTCTCAAGACGAGGAGGCGAACTGGAATCAGCTTGTGTGGACAAAAGGGAAATAAAAACTGACGATATGGGAAATAGATTTAAACCATTTTGCAGCCAAAATTGACTTTGTAAGTCATATGGTTGAAGACAATAAATAGAGAAAAGTTAAAGTCAATAAAGAAATTAACTTTATTGGACAAGAAATAAAACAAAGTCAATAGAAGCAGAAAAAGGCGTGTGGAAGGGAGACTTTCACGCCATCTTGAGCTGCAGTTTTTCTTCATGCATTAAATGAATGATAGACCCATGAAATGATGAAGGAAATGAGATAAGGCCAAGTGATGAGTTCTGATTGGATTAGCATGGCTATATAAGAAGAAACATTTGAGGAAAACCGATTCAGCAAACTTCATTCTCTTCACCAAAAAACCATTGTACTGCAAGTTATGCTATGTTTCTTCCATTTCTCTGCCATGTTTGATCTATTAAACTTCATCCTTAAGTTGGCTAAACATGTAAACCTGCTTGCAATCCTTTCCTCCTTAGTTTGATGAGCTAAAGGAATAAGCAAAGTAAAGTTAACGTGAGACAGAAAGCAAGCTGTTCTGGAAGTGCAGTTGGTTAAGGTGAGTTTCCATATTCTACGGTTATTTTGGTACTTGAGGATATAGTTTGATGTTTTACAAAGTAATGAACATAGAAATAGCCTTGTTTTAGTTAAACCTTGCTAGAATATACCAGAAACTAGAACAAGGTATTGAGCATGAACAAGGAAAGAAATAGAAATAGTGTAGAAATGAAGATAAATGGGCAAGCTCAGCCGTCATTGGCGAGCTAGATAATGTGAATTGTGATTGTGGGCGAGGTCGCCAGACGTTAAGTCATTGGCGAGCCCACCTTAGAATAAAAAGCCATGTAGGACGAGCTCCATGCACAGGCATGGCGAGTTGAAAAGCTGGGCGAACTCCACTTGTAAGGGAATTGGACAATGGCGAACTGACTTGTGGGCGAGCTCCAACATATAAGCCAATATGAATGGTGAGTTGAGTTGTGGGCGGACTCCCACATTTAAGACAATATATGAGGGCAAGATGATTTGTGGGCAGTCTCCCACGTGTAAGCCATTTGATGAATGGTGAGCTCTGTTGGGCGAGCTAGTAAGAGCTTCGATGGGCGAGTCAATTGATTTATCTCAATCTCGCCAAAGTGCTGGAAATATGTTAAAAAGAAAATATTAATGGAATTTATAAATTATTTTGCAGTCGGCAATTATGGACTCGGTAAAAGCGATTAGGAAGGTGAGCAGAAAGTAAGGTTTCGTTGGACCAGGTAAGGGAAATGTGTGTGAAGTGAATGCATGTCTTGTGGAGTAAATTTCATGAAAATTATTGAGAAATTGTTTTGTTTTATGATATGCATTGGTTTGATAATTATTTTTATTTAGGCGAGCTAAAAGCTGACCCCTAAACTGTTTGTTGGGCAAACTGATAAGGGCGAGCGAGCCTAGTTGGGCGAACCCTTTTATATTGTCTTTTGGGTGAGCGACCCTGTTTTAATTGAAATCCGGGCGAGCCAATAGAAGGCGACCCTTTTTATAATGTTTTGGGGCGGGCGACCCCTTTGTTAAGGAAATTATGGGCGAGCCACTGAGGGCGTGTCAGTTTCACCCATTGTTTTTTTATTATAATGGTTGGCAGGCGAATACTGATTCACCGCATTATTAAGTTGACCATGTGCGAGCCGGACTGGCTAGCTGACCATGGCAAGCAGATTTCGATTGTATTTTCTTAACGAAAAATGAGCTATTTTAATATTTTTGAAAATAGAAAATATAAATCTTTTTGGGCGAGTTGACCAATGGGCGAGTTGACCATGGGAAATGCCATAACAGGTGAACTGGTCGTCGGGCGAGCCATTATGGGTGAGCCAGTGTTTTTGTTTTAGGTGCTATGGTTGGCGGGCGAACCACTAGTTCACCTCAACGAGCGAACTGATTTTGGGCGAGCCACTATGGGCGAGCTGACCCTTGCGAGCCAAGTTAACCCATATTTTTCATACGTAAATTGGTGAAAATGGGCTGTTTTTAATATAATTGTAAATAGAAATATGAAACCTTTTGGAAAACAAATCATTTTTAAGAAAATGATAGAAATTATGAAATAATTCCATAAAGGTTTTTCATGAGATATAAAAGTGATTTTTGAGACTTTAGGCCCTGAGTTCATGCATTATTATTCATGTAGTTGCGTGACCCACCTGGGGCGATGGCTCAGGTTGATGGACCAACGGGTGCACCTCAGGGCGTCACAGGGCTGATGGACCCGCTAAGTCATCAGCGGTCTCGAGGTCACTTGGCAAGTGGACCCGAGGACCACCTATAGATTATGACCATAGATCTAGCAGAGATAGCCGTGAGGGGCGATGGCCTACGGGTGCACCCCAAAAGCGGACTTGTGTTCCTGGGGGAACAATAAGAGCATGATTTGTTTATTGCCTAGTATCAACTTATTGATTTCTGTTTACTGAAAGGATTTATTGAATCCTGTTTATTGCTGAACTAATGATTTTGAATTGTGCATTGAGAGGGTTGTTTACTATATCCACTGTTTTCCTATTTGATATAATTCTAGGAAGAACAAATACTTGTGGTATATAGTTTTGCTTTAATTAAAGCAGCATACGTTTCCTTTACTCAGCGAGTAGTTGGCTCACCCCTTTGTTTTAACTCCACAGATAAAAGATACGGAGTTAGAGAATTAGCTCCCAGATGGATATAGCTAAATATAAAGTACTGGGGCGAATTATGTTAAATGTGACAGGTACAGTCTCTTCTCTTTTACATTTCGGACATAAGTATACAGTACTACTTTAGAGAAATAAAGATAATAGGGGATGTCAGATATAAGGAATAATGAAAAGAATTTCATATTCCGTAAATAAATGTTTATCATTTATTACTGTCACTGTTGAATGTTAAAGGCATCGCAGACAGCCCAACCGGTAAAATTGGATAGAAATACGCAGAAAATGTGGTAACGGGCTGTTACAGATAATGTTTATTGATTAAAAAAATTTTGCTTCCAGTTTCTTCAAATATGATAAATTGAAATGTGTGAGATTGAATTATTCAGGGATACATCATAAAAATAATTAACAATATAATATCTATTTATTTTGTTATAATTTAAGATGTGATTTCTAAGATTATATTGAAGTTCTACAATGCATTTGTTGTATAATTAAATCAACTGACAAGAATAAAATTATTACAACATTGTTTCTCCAAATAAAAAACAGTTCTTGCAGTGTAATGCAGGGATAATTCTAGTATGTGTGTGTGTGTGTGTGTATATATATATATATATATATATATATATATATATATATATATATATATATATATGATTACATTTTTTTGGCATTTAAGAAGGAAGAGGTAAGCTTGATTTTTATCCATAAATTTTTTACTTATTAGTTTTACTATTTTAATATGAATTATCAACATTTTGCTTGTACATATCGTGATAGAGAAATTTTAAATGGAACCTATTTTTTATGCAATAAAATCGTTTTATTTGATATTGTTACTGTTTAATGTGAAGAAAATTATGGATTTTATTGAACATTTTTTGGACTTAATATAGAATCTCATTATGATAAACTTGGGATTCTTCCAATATCTTATAATTTAAGATCAAGAACATAAATGTTTTTATAAAATTTTTTGGGTTACATGTAAAGAGTTTCTAGGATTGCTAATTCACTATGGATTATTTAGATAAACTTTGGTTATTTGAACATTTAATTTAATTGCAAATATATAGAGTTGTGCAACCAAATATATATATACAGAGGCGGACGGTGGTATAACTTAGGAGGGGCCATGGCCCCCCCAAAAATTTTACAAATCCTCTTATACGCATTATAAGAGGCTGCTCCAAATATTTGACTGGTTGGCATTGGCCCCCCCAATATTTTTGCAAAAGTCATGTATTTATTTATATGTAATATATATTAAATTAAATAAATTTAAATTGGTCCCTCAAAAAATAAAAAAATAAAATTCTATTAATATTTATTTATTTATTTTACTTACCAATCTCTTTAACAAATATTTAAAATTAATTGGGTTATCAGAAATATTATATCACAATCATGTGAACTTAAAAAACCCAATTAGACTTTTAATCAACTTGAAAAACAAATAAACCTAGAATATTTTATAACTCATCAGCCACCCAATATAACTTCTTTTCTATTTTATTTTTTTTCCATATCCTTTGCACGTTTACTCATAATTTTGCCCATCATTCTCTCAAAAGCAAGACTATCAAAATTATCAAGGTTTGTATAATTATATGTTAATTTTTTTAATATATGTTTATTATTTACATAATTTTATTGTTATATGAATGCAATTAGAATATTGATAGAAGTCATGTTTTCTACACACATGAGGACAACGAGGGTTTTTGTGAATGGAAATTAAAAGCTCTTCCTACATAAATGTTTGCATAGAGATTAGAGAAATAACTATAGAAAAATAATTATAATTTATTGTTTGCTAGGCTTCTTGTATAGTCTGCATTATTAACTTTAACAATTTAAATTTTAATGGGTTAGTAAATAGTAATAATTTATATAATTATGTTGGGAATATAATTTTTTTAGAGAATGTTAGCCACATTATATCGATGTATTGTGTTTGTAATTGTAGTGATAATTTTGTTTTATAAGTTATAAATGATATTATGTGAGTATAAAATTTTTAAAGAATTTATTATGAAAAGTAAACTAATAAATTTATATAATTGCAGGTCTTGTGGATTCATCATTCATGGGTAAGCAAAAAAGGTTAGACTCATTTTTTAAAAAGAAAGATGATGATAATTTAGAAAGCAGTATACCATCCAAATCTCCAAGGCTTGAGCACCAAAGTCCTAATCAATCTCCTCCAAATTCTCCTATTGTTCGTGTTGAAGAAGTTAATATTCACTCCATTGAGCGTGATCCTGGATTACGTCGACCTATTTTGGAATATCCGATTAATCAACGGGATGAAATTCGACGAGCTTACTTGAGAGCAGGTCCATATCAAATTCATCTTTCTAGTTATCCATGTTCATTAGAAAAGCATCCTAGGCGTTTTCAATATTCTTGGTTTTCTCAATTCTCTTCTTGGCTTGAGTATTCTCCAACTAAAGATGCTGCATATTGTTTACCATGTTATCTTTTTAACATGAAATCCAATGGGCGACCTGGTTAGGATGTATTCACTATTAAAGGATTTAGAAATTGGAAAAAAGTCAATGCTGGGAAGGATTGTGCTTTTCTTAATCATATTGGAGATGATCCTTTATCACCGCATAATAATGCCATGAGATCTTGTGAGAATTTGATGAAACAATCTGGGCACATTGATAAAGTAATGCATGCACAAAGTTCACAACAAATTTTGAATAACAGGTTACAAGTCAAGACTTCTATAGATGCTGTTCGATGGCTTGCATTCCAAGCTTGTGCTTTTAGAGGTCATGATGAGACACCTGATTCAAAAAATCGAGGAAATTTTCTTGAGCTGATTGAACTTTTGGCTTCCTACAATGATGATGTTAAAAAAGTTGTATTAGAAAATGCTCCCAAATCAGCCAAGTATATTTCTCATTCAATCCAGAAAGAGATTTTGCATGTTCTTGCTAATAAAGTACGAAATAAGATTCGTGCAGATATTGGAGATTCAAAATTTTGCATAATTGTTGACGAGGCTCGAGATGAATCCAAAAGAGAACAAATGGCTCTTGTTTTGAGATTTGTTGACAAAGATGGCTTTATTAGGGAGTGTTTCTTTGATCTTGCTCATGTTAAAGATACATCTGCATTAACTCTTAAGAAAGAAATATGTGATATTCTCTCTCGTCATAGTCTTGATGTTCAAAATATTCGTGGTCAAGGACATGATGGGGCAAGTAATATGCGAGGGGAATGGAAAGGATTGCAAGCATTATTCCTTAATGATTGTTCTTCTGCTTATTATGCGCATTGTTTAGCTCATCGACTACAATTAACTCTTGTTGCTGCATCTAGAGAGGTACACTCTGTTCATGAGTTTTTAATAATTTGACTTTTATTATCAATTCTGTTGATGCCTCAAGCAAACGTCATGAAGAATTACAAGCTGCTCAAGCAGTTGAAATTGCACGCATGGTATCTATTGATGAGCTTGAGACCAGAAAAGGTGCCAATCAGATTGGAACTTTGAAACGAGCTGTTGATACTCGTTGGGGTTCTCACTTTTATTCTACATGCAGTCTTATAACGATGTTTGATGCAACTTGTTTGGTGCTTGAAAATATTAAAAAAGAAGGATCCACTTATTCTCAACGAGGGGATGCTAGTGCTGCATTAAAGTTTATTCAATCATTTGAGTTCATTTTTATTTTGCACTTGATGAAAGAGGTTATGGGTATTACCGATGTATTATGCCAAGCTTTGCAACAAAAATCTCAAGATATTTTGAATGCTATGCATTTGGTTTCAAGTACAAAGATGTTGATTCAGAATTTAACAGAATCTGGTTGGAATAATTTGCTTGAAAATGTGCTATCGTTTTGTGAAAAGCATGATTTGAATGTTACTGATTTGAATGCTCCATATTTTGAAGGTCGACGTCGACAGAAACAAAATCAAATCACTATGGAGCACCATTATCATTTTGACATATTCAATGAAGTCATTGATTTTCAATTGCAAGAGCTAAACAATAGGTTTAGTGATCAAGCAATGGATCTTTTGAAACTTAGTTCTGCTTTAGATCCAAAGGAATATTATAAATCTTTCAATATTGATGATATTTCCACTCTTGCAGAAAAATATTATCCTCTTGATTTTACTAAGCAAGAGAGATTGAATTTGAAATTCCAGTTGAAACATTTTGAGTATGATATGCACAATGATGTGAAACTACAAAATCTGTCTTCTTTATCACAGTTGTGCCTTGTTCTAACAGAGACAGAAAAATCAAAAATATATTATCTTCTTGACAGATTGATTAGACTTATTTTAACTCTTCCAGTGTCTACTGCAACTACTGAGCGAGCATTTTCAGCTATGAAGATCGTCAAAACAAGACTAAGAAACAAGATGGAAGATGAATTTCTTGCAGACAATTTAGTTGTCAACATCGAAAGAGAGATTGCTGAGACATTTAGTTCAGACTCAATTCTTGAAGATTTTGTTTCTTTAAAAGAACGTCGCTCACAATTTTAGATAAAATTATTTATTTGATGTATTTTCTTTCTTTATACTTTTCTGTATGATTATTAAAATTTATAATTTCTTGCATATATGTTTATGTTATTAATACATAAAGATAGAACTCAACTATATTATATATATATATATATATAGTTTTACATTTTTAGTTGGCCCCCCCAGAATCAAAGGTCAAGATCCGCCACTGTATATATAGTTGTAATCTGAGTCTAAATCTCTTCTTTAATTAAATATGTATGGATAATTATTCAATACAATAAAGTTTTTAGATTCGACGAACGGTTTTAATATGGTAACATATGCTTCATTTTATTTTTTAATTATCTATTTAATATTTTTTAAGAATATATATCAATATTTTAAAACCGTTTGCGGAGTCTAAGAAGTAAAAACTCTTTTTGCATTGAATAATTATCCAATATATATACATATTTTTTATCATAAAAATAATTGTGTGCTTTGATTGCACAAGCGCGTGGTTTAAACACTCTTATTAAATAATTATGTAAAAAATTAACTAAATTAATTGAGGACGAATGAAGCTAATATACCAAAAATTTACTGTCCAGAGTCATGTTAATTAAATATTCCACACAGAAACACATGCTTAAGAGAACAAAAGCAAATCTGTATTTATAAGTTCTTTGTATGTTAACCTGCCACAAATACATGCTTAAGAGAGGAAAAGCAAATCTGTATTTATACATTCTTTGTATATTTATTTGTCAGGAGCCAACAACAAAGCATAAGCCTCCCATACTGATTTGAGTAAATCAAGAGTTCATGCCCTCTCAAACCTATTGAAGCAATTATTACTGCTGTTGAAGCACACAACAATGCCCACAGCTTTATAAGCTGTCCAAATCTCAATATAATGAAAAAATAATGCACCCTCTCTTGCTTGAACATGGTTTTATTCTATTTTTAAACCAATTTTTTTTTCAAAATATCTAAGAATATTGGTTGATGACAAGACATGAAAATAATATGAAAAAAACAAAGACAATCAATACAAGTAAAAATTCGATAAAAACTAAAAAAAATTATATATTAATATGAATTTTGACATAAAATTTTTATATTTTACACTGTACTGTATGTATTTTTGAGACAATCCTACGTGCTGCTTTATTCTCAGCTCAATTAATTCAAAAAGCTGAAGAAAAAGCAAACCCTTTTTTCCCTCGAGATGTTTCCTGATGAGCAAATGGCCCCTGTTGCCTGCCCACTACTGCTTTAACTTGCGTGGAGCTTATAGACAACTAAGTCACCAACATGAACATGACTTAATTATTATTGAATTCTTAATTGCTAAGTTTTTGTAGCATTTGGAATAGTGATTTTGACTTTTTAAGTGTTCTAGGCCGGATTACATCTCTTATCTTTCTTTAGTAAAGTGATTGATGAAAGTTTTCATCAAGGTCCATCCCCATACCAATCCCGTAGATTTAAGATGATTTTTCTTCATATTTTTTCTCCCTTTCACATTGCATGTGTTGTCGCCCAAAGTATACTTTATTGCCACTGCTTTTCTGAAAAAATTATTCCCTTAGCTTATCAATTTCTGTTCAATATTTAACACAATGAAGTAGGGTTGGTATTCACTTTAGAATGTTTATCTTTCCCCAACTCAAAATTAACCCAAACTTTATTTTATGACAGTTTTATTTTACTATATTTTTTCATGCAAAAGGATGTCCAAAATCAACACAAGCAAGAGTCCTATGATATTGATATTAGATCTAGCAATTGGTGAATTTATATTGTACTTATTTCATGTCAAACACATGTAAAACATAAAAATTATCGTATCACAATTTGTATAAGACACCTATATAATATATTATTAATTGATCTCCAAGTAAAGATTGTATGTTAATATATGTTACTTTGTATAATTAATCATTCACCAACATATGCTTTATAAAAGTGGAATTCTCTACCTTTCCAAATTGGCAGCATTCACCCTTTTGTTTGTATGTAAAGCCAAAGAATGATACAGCTTATACACCAATGGGTCTGTGGTCTAAGCAATAATGCTGTCATTTCTACCTAGGGAGAACAAAAAATTTATATAAATTATTATTCAATATATTGATAGTAAAGTTTTTAAATTTCACAAACAATATTAAGATATTAACAAATATTTCATTTTATTTATTTCTATTTTTTTAATATATCAAGTGGAGTAAGTGTCACTATTGATCTCAACTTCGCTTGTTAAATAAAAAAATTTCACCGTTAACGTATTGAATAGTCATTGAACTTATATTACAGCGTTAGACCAAAATGTCAAAGCTAATGTCAAAGTTATTTTCTCCTAGAAAGATGATGGAGACTCTTCTCTTTTCCCATGGAAACTACAAAAAGATGAAAAGGAAACAAAGGAAAACTAAACTAATGGCTTAGTAATCACTTACTAGACTGACTAACCAAAATGTGAAAGTTTGAATTATAATGATAGGAAACATGGCTCAAAGTGTGTCCTATACATTGCTAACCAACAATAGATTTGACATAAAGAAAATGCACTTTTAAGTCATTGTATTTCATTCAATAATGGAGTTTAATTAGACTAGTAATAGTTTTTTTCTCCCACTATTAACCCCTCCATTAATGATTGATAAGGATAAAGCATGAAAATTGTTAAAACTTTGCCTAATTAACGTGAGGTCATTAAATTTTTATTTTGGAGAGATTAAAATCCAAGTATTATTTTTATTAATTGGCCAAAAAGAAAATTCCATTAATACTAGATTTATACTACTAATAATTGTATTAAAATAACGAAAATATTATGAGGCAGTGGAGAGCTATTTAAGAGTAATAATGAAAATATTATGAGGTAGTGAAGAGCTATTTAAGAGTAAAATCTTGAGATCATGTTTGGTACATAAGATGATGGATATGATAGGATGATAAACATCTTATCTTATGTTTGATGCACACATTAAAGGGAGTATTGGATTGCAAGAAGGAGTAATCATCCTCGTAGTATAAGATGATTCAATCCTTTTCAAAAGGTAAGGATTATTTCTAATCCCATAGAAATTAGAATTAGAAATAAATATTAATATTTTATTTATTTCATTCTTAAAATTTGTATTTAAAAATTAACTCAATCATTTAATAAAATAATAATGATATCTGTTTAATTAATTAATTAATTAATCCAAAAATTTTCTTTCTTTTCATTTTTTACTTTTTTTTCTTTCTTTTTTTTATTCAAGAAAAATTATAATTTTGATAAAATAATATTTTCTTGAACAAAATTTTTTAAATTATTTTTTGGATATAATTAAAATTTTTAAATAATTTTTTAGAAATAAATTCTCAAACATAAAAATTATTATAAAATATATTTTTAACTAGTTTTCTCTTACGTTTAAATTTTTATTTTTTCTTTCTTACTTTTTTCTTTTTTACTTTCAAAAAAACAAAGAAAAATAACTATTAACTATAAAATTATTAGAAATTATATATTTTTTAATTTATAAAATTTAAATTATTAAATTTAACTTGTATTTTTCCTTTTTCTTTTGTTTTCTATACTTCCTTCTAATTGAAAAAAAGAAAAGAAGATAAAGCAACCATAAAAGTAAAGAAAATATCAAAGAATGGTCTTTTGGAAAAATTAATATAATTAAAAAATAAACTTATTTCCTAAAAAAACTCAATTTTCTAAAAATAAATATATTTAATTTAAAAAAAATATTTCAAATTTAAATCATATAAAAGAAATAAAAACAAAAAGGAAAGAAAAGAAAAAAAAGTGAAAAAGTACAGAGAATGTTTTTATAAAAATTCATTTTTTAACAAAATAATCTTTTTGAAAATATAATATTAATTTTTAGGAGTAATTTTTTTATTAAAAAATCATCTAAGAAATTTGAATATTAATTTTAATATTATAAATAATATCTAAATTTAAATTTTTTATTTATATTTATAACAAAAAATTTATAAATTTAAATTATGTTACTTTAAAAAAAAGTACTAAAAAAATTATTTTATATTACTTTTAATTTTACACATCGAAAATATGGTGAAAGATATAAAAAGTCATCTTATTTTATTCTTAATCCTTGTACATACCAAACATAAGATAGGATGATTCTAATCTTATCCTATCTATAATCTTATATTATCTTATCCTATCTTCATCTTGTGCATCAAACATAACCTGAATGTATTAGATTGATACAAAAGAACATGTTCTTAAAATTGTCAAAAAAAATTATAACATGTATGCAAAGACAAAAATACCCTCCTTGAATTAACTACTCAAGGGCCCATGCTTATTGGCCCAAAGGGTCCAAACGATTTTATTGTTTACTTCATAACTTATAGAAAAGGAATCAATTTGATTCTTCATAGCAATATCTGAAAAATGGGCTTCCCTTATAATTGCACATGGCCCAATTTCAATTACGCAAGTGCTTATGTAATCATGGGCCAGGCCTTTTTCCTAATTGCAACGTGGCATTTCCTGATTGGACAGTTTATGACCCGCTCAAATCAATACATACTATTAAAGATGCTTTGAACGGTAATTTGTCAATTGAAGCAATTGATGATGACGCGTGTATGAACACTGTTTTGTCAATTGAAGCAATTGGTGATGACGCGTGTATTACGATAGTTGAATCGAAGAATTGGCGAGCGGTTATGTTGTTGTGTGGATTGGCAAGCTATGTGGGTTGGTGAGCTGTTATGGTGTTGTGTGAATTGGTGAGCTATGTGGGTTGGCGAGCTGCTGCAGTATGTGCCTCTACTCACCAACCCACAAACAACATAAACAGCTCGCCAACCCACATAGCTCGCCAATCCACACAACAGCATAACCGCTCGCCAATCTTCACAGTTGTAGAAGCTTTCATTTTCTTTGATTTAACTATCGTAATAGTGTGTATGTCTGATTTTGGGTTGAATTGAAGTAGCTGAAGATGGCACGTGTAGCGGCAAAAAGACCCACGTATAGACATCTACATTTGTTGCTTTTTATAGCTGAAGTTGTTTTGCTAACAAATGTCAAACATGCATCAATAAATAACAACATAATATTAAAGATAGCCTTTTGGCAGTTTTTTTTTCTTTTCTCAATTGAATGCTCAATTTTGTGCCAACTCTTTGGGTTTCTATATAAAACAGATATAAAATCTCGTGTTTCTCTCCCTTTCCTTCTTCATCTACTTTTTATTTCTTCATCAACAAACACCTGAAAACATTTATTATTTCTTTACTATTTGGGTTTTTATTTCTATCACTAAAAGTATTTCTTTTATTTCACCTGATTTATATTTTGAGTCATTTTGAATTTTTCAATCATTACTTTTTTTTTTATTTGATCATAGTTGGAGTTTGGTTTTGTAGTTGATTTTATCTCGTCTTCTTAGGTCAATGTAGCTGGGTTTTCCTCCAAAGTTAAGGTTTCCAATCCAAATTTTGGGAATTCTATTTTCAACATATGTACTTAAGGATTCTCGAGCCCTTCTAATGGTAATAATAAAACTCTTCTTTTTACCTTTCTTTGGCGTCGATTGAATTCTCTAATTTTTTTCTTTGATTTTTGGCTGTATTCTTCCAAGGACATCCTTTTCTTTGACTTATTCTTTTAGGAAAAATTTCTCCGCCTTCTTTTCCTGCTAAATTATATTGGAATCAATGGTGTATTTTTCTCTATGAAACTTATGTATCTTGGGGTTTACAACTCTTCAGGGACCTTATCCTAGAAATTTCAATAAGGTAAATTCACTTTTCATTCCTTTTCATTTCTTACCTTTCCTTTTTTTTGAATATCTTGGATTTTTTTCTTCTATAATTAAATGATTTTATATTAGACTATTAGAGTAAGTTTTTTATTTGAGTTGTGGAAGGAATTTGATGAAAAAATAAATCTTTCTTTATATACATGCAAGAACACATGAGATTGCAAACAACTTATTCATCTATGGTGTCCTCATCTTTTTCATATTCATCATCCTCATTAATTTCCTTGGCTTCTCATGGTTTCCACGCCAGCATGCTGGTAGGTTTTGGTAAATTGTTTATCAATAACATCAATAGTTGAATCGAAGAGAATGGAAGTTTCTACAGCTATGTTGATTGGTGAGCGGTTATGTAGCTGCGTGGACTAGCGAGTAATGTGGGTTGGCGACCTGTTATGCTACTATGTGGATTGGCTAGCTATGTGGGTTGGCGAGCTGCTGCAGTGTTACGATAGTTGAATCAAAGGGAATGGAAGTTTCTACAGCTGTGTAGATTCGTGAGCGGTTATGCAGTTGTGTGGATTGACGAGTTACGTCGATTGGCGAGCTATTATGCTGTTGCGTGGATTGGCGAGTTACGTGGGTTAACGAGCTTCTGCACTATGTGCCTCTTTTATTAGAGTATATTTCTTATTGATTTAAATATTTTGTTGTTGTATTTAAATATTTTCTTTTACTAACAATTATTATGTCGTGTATTGTGTGTTTTAGATTGTTGTATTCTATTCAATTATTTAAATACATGCATGAACACATGAGATTGCAAACAACTTATTCATCTATGGCGTCCTCATCTTTTTCATATTCATCATCCTCATTAATTTCCTTGGCTTCTCATGGTTTCCACGCCAGCATACTGGTAGGTTTTGGTAAATTATTTATTAATAACATCAATAGTTGAATCGAAGGGAATGGAAGTTTCTACAACTGTGTAGATTGGCGAGCGGTTATGCAACTGCGTGGACTGGCGAGCAATGTGGGTTTGCGACCTATTATGCTGCTATGTGGATTGGCTAGCTATGTGAGTTGGCGAGCTGCTGCAGTGTTACGATAGTTGAATCGAAGAGAACGGAAGTTTCTACAGCTGTGTAGATTTGTGAGCGGTTATGCAGTTGTGTGGATTGGCGAGTTACGTGGGTTGGCGAGCTGTTATGCTGTTGCGTGGATTGGTGACTTACGTGGGTTGGCGAGCTGTTATGCTGTTGCATGGATTGGCAAGTTACGTGGGATGACGAGCTTCTGCACTATGTGCCTCTTTTATTAGAGTATATTTCTTATTGATTTAAATATTTTGTTGTTGTATTTATATATTTTCTTTTACTAACAATTATTATGTCGTGTATTGTGTGTTCTAGATTTGTTGTATTCTATTCAATTATTTAAATACATGCAGGAATACATGAGATTGCAAACAACTTATTCATCTATAGCGTCCTCATCTTTTTCATATTCATCATCCTCATTAACTTCTTTGGCTTCTCATGGTTTCCATGTCAGCATGCTGATAGGTTTTGCTAAATTGTTAATTAATAACATCAATAGTTGAATCGAAGAGAATGGAAGTTTCTACAGTTGTGTAGATTGGCGAGCGGTTATACAGCTGCGTGAACTAGCGAGCAATGTGGGTTGGCGACTTGTTATGCTGCTGTGTGGATTGGCTAGCTATGTGGGTTGGCGAGCTGTTGCAGTATTACGATAGTTGAATCGAAGAGAATGGAAGTTTCTATAGCTGTGTAGATTCGTGAGTGGTTATGCAGTTGTGTGGATTGACGAGTCACGTGGGTTAGTGAGCTGTTATGCTGTTGCGTGGATTGACGAGTTATGTGGGTTGGCGAGCTTCTGCACTATATGCCTTTTTTATTAGAGTATATTTCTTATTGATTTAAATATTTTATTGTTGTATTTAAATATTTTCTTTTACTAACAATTATTATGTCGTGTATTGTGTGTTTTAGATTTGTTGTATTCTATTCAATTATTTAAATACATGCGGGAACACATGAGATTGCAAACAACTTATTCATTTATGGCGTACTCATCTTTTTCAGATTCATCATCCTCATTAATTTCCTTGGCTTCTCATGGTTTCCACCCCAGCATGCTGGTCGGTTTATCAATAACATCAATAGTTGATTTGAAGAGAATGGAAGTTTCTACAGCTGTGTAGATTGGTGAGCAATTATGTAGTTGTGTGGAATGACGAGCTACATGGATAGGCAAGTTTTTATGCTGTTGTTTTGATTGGTGACCTGTGTGGGTTGGCGAGCTTTTGCAATATTACGATATTTGAATCGAAGAGAATGAAAGTTTCTACAGCTGTGTAAATTGGCGAGCACTTGTGCAATTGTGTGGATTGGCGAGCTGTTATGCTATTGTGTGGATTGACGACCTGTGTGAGGTGGCGAGCTGCTGCAGTATTATGATAGTTGAATCGAAGAGAATGGAAGTTTCTACATTGTGTAGATTGGTGAGCGGTTATGTAGTTGTGTGGATTGGTGAGCTATGTGCGTTGGTGAATTGTCATGCTGTTGTGTGGATTGGCGGCTTTTTGAGTATTTTAATTTTTAACACTTCATTTGTATGCATTGAGTTTGAACAAAAAATTGTGAACAAAAAAATTTTCCCATAGCGAAGCACAGGCAATTTTCTAGTATAGATAAAAATAAACCTGAGAAGCCTACACCATTATCACCACTGGAAGTTTCCCAACTATGAAAACAAAATTCAACACGGAAATTCCACTGGGCTTAGGCCACAAGACAACCTTTATGTATAAGAAGCCTCCTTTTCCGGCCTGTCCCCAAGCATTCACAACTCTCATACTTTTTGTTCATATTAACCATGGCCGGAGGAACAAAAGCTTTTCCTGATTTGGGAAGACATTGCCAACATTCAGATTGTCATCAGTTAGATTTTCTCCCTTTCAAATGTGAAGGTTGTCACAAGGTACATATGCTTATGCTTATTGTCTATCTTTCGAGGTTTTCTTTTCTTTGTTTTTTTTTTTTTTCAGAATTCCATTCATATGAATCAAAGAGGGTTATGCTTTTCTATGTAGGTGTTTTGTCTGGAACACATGACATATAAGTCTCACGAGTGTCCGAAATTTGATCATAAGAGCAGGAAGGTGATTGTCTGTGAAACCTGTTCGACCTCGATTGAGATAACAGGAAAAGAGGAGGAAGAGGAGAAGATGGTGATGGAGAGGCATGAGAAATCAGGGGATTGTGATCCAAGGAAGAAGAAGAAACCAACTTGCCATGTTATGAGGTGTAAAGAGACATTGACATTCTCCAATACAAGTATTTGCAAGACTTGCCAACTAAAGGTTTGTCTAAAACATAGGTTTCCAGCTGATCATGCTTGTAAACAAGATTCCACTGCACCGGCTGCAGCGGCAACTAAAGGAAGAGGATTGAATGAGAAGTTCTTGGCTGCTTTTGCTTCAAGGAATGGGAAAGATTGTGCCAAGAGTGGCCTTGGGTCATCATCTACTACACCATCTGTAAAGGCCTATTAGGACTGACATGGATGTTATTTTTTCCTTTTTTTAATGTACAAATTTTCATGTTTGGTTTGAAAGTACTGAAAACTTAACACTATGTTTGGATAAACATTAGTAAAGGAAAGGAATGAAAAGGAAAGGAATGTAAACTAGAGGAAAGGAGAGGAAAGGAAAGGGTACATGTACCCCTTGTTTGGATAGCTAAAATTAATAAAGGAAAGGAAAGGAAAGGAAAGTAATCCTAACAATCTTTGTTTGGTTAAACAATGGAAAGGAAATGAAATGATTCATTGTAATGCTTTTTTTTTCCAATTATAACCCTTTTGGTTTTAAATTTTATAAGATAATAAGGTTAAATTTGATATTCTACATGTTAAAATTTTTTTCAAGTTTCCTTTCCTTCACATTTACCCCAAATTGAGGTTTTAAAAAAATTGAGTAAGTCAAAGGAAAGCAAGGGTTGATCACTCCCCCTCTCTTTCCTTTCCCTAGCTAAAAAATCTTCCCAAATAAAGGAAAGATTTACAACCTTCCTTTGTTTTACTTTGCTTTCCTTTCCTTTCCCTTCCCCACCCTCAATCTAAACGTAGGGTAAAGGAAAAAGCAATACAATTTTCATTTATTTAATCTTCTTATGATGCATTATGGCAAAAGAATGAGACAATATAGTCTTCTTGACTACTTCATGGGAAACTAGCATACAACTATTTTGCCAGACTAAAAAATGACAGAAATTCAAATGATTCAAGCAACAATTTAGAAATAAAAAACAATATGTTAGTTAACAATCTATATTCTCAAACTTTGTAAGACCCGAATTTTATTATAATATATACCATAATTGTACATAATTGATAATGGAAATAAATATTAAGGGTGAAATTCCACTTTCTATTATGGAAGTTATTAGAACTATAAATTATTATATGGTGTGAAAGCATTAAATGAAGCATGAACTGTAGACACCTAATTTTGTCCAAACAATTTCTCTAAATTAAAAAAAATAAAAAAAAATAAAAAAATGATAAAAAAAGGGGAAAGTCAAAGAAAATAAATAAAAAAAATCCCATGATCATGGGATCAATAAAGAGCCTTTGATTTAGACGTAAAAAGGGGAGCCAATTTTTACATTCTTTATGATAAAAAAAGGGGAAAGTCAAAGAAAATAAATAAAAAAAATCCCATGATCATGGGATCAATAAAGAGCCTTTGATTTAGACGTAAAAAGGGGAGCCAATTTTTACATTCTTTATTAGACTCATTCCTACACCTTGGTCCATTTAAAGAGTTGACTTGAAAAGTTTGGAAAGAATTAAACTAAAAGTGTGAAACCAGGAAAAAAAGGGGAAATAAATCAAGATTTAATTACTAAAAAAAATCAAATTTAAATAATTCAATACAGCCATGATTCGGGGCCTAAACTTGAGGAAAGTTGATTCTTTCCTCAAGCATGAGGCCATGAAATGGTTATAAAAGCCAAGAGATGAAGAAAAAAGAAGAAGAGAGAGGCAAATAAAAAAAACCCTAGAAACCTTGGAGGGAAAGATTATAAAGGAGACAAGGGGCGGCAGTTCAGGGGGATGGAAAATAACATCATCATTATCTTTGCTCCTATCGCTTCTGCTTGTTGAAAACCACCATCGTTCCTTGCCACCGTGCGCTGCCTCTCCATCGCTACTGCAACGAGTGTGGCTTCCTTGTCCCGTCACTGCATCACTGTGAAACTAGCCACTGCTGCAGCGATTGCATCGTCCCATGCTTGCCTCACTACTGTCCACTGCATTGAGCCTTGTTGCTTTGTTATTCTTGTTCTGACTTGCCACCTTTGTTATGTGAAGACAATTTCTCTGTACAGGTGAGTTGCTGGTTTAGCAACATGAAAACAACGTGAATGACAGAGATCCAAGAGAAAGAACGTGAAAGAAGGAACAGAGGAAAAGAAGCGAGATTGGTTTGAAAAGAAAGAAACGATTTTTTTTATATATAAAAAAAAAAAAAAGCTGTAACATCTCATCTATTGTAAAGAAGCAAACCCGAGCCATCTTCATCCCTGTATACTCGCTCCACTGCAGCTACTCCAACCCTGCACTAGTGCCTGTTCCGCGTGCCCTACTTGCCTCGCTGCTTTGCTGTCCACTGCAGGTTTAGCCATTTACATCTTAAGGTGTAAATAACGTGGAAGAATAATAAGGAAAATAAGAAGAATAAAGAAGGCAAGGTATGTACAGATTACTTCATTTTTTTAATTTAAGCCATTCTTCCATCATTGCTTAACGTGATTGATTGAAAGTGTTATATTAATATATATGTTACGTTATAAAATTCTCCGTACGTTATGCTTTTGTAATGGTGTTTGCTGTGTGTTTAATATTTCATGCATTTATTCATGGGTTTGCCATAGTAGAAGACGTGTATATTTATGAGTATGTATTTGTAATGAGTTTTATTTTATGGATTAGTCACATGCCTCAATAAAATTTGTTAATTTATCTGATTGATGACCATGCATTCACATGTTTATAAATACTTATACGACTATAAGGAATGATAGTATTTTTTTATATTATGAATAAGGGAGGAAAATGCATTGTATACAAGGATGGAGGGTGTACAAATAATAATAAGAATTAGATGTTCACAGGAAATATTAATTAATTAAAAAAATATGAATTTATTCCGACGATGGAACTCTTAAAGGACTGCTCTCAAGTAGTACTTTTAGAGATCTTGAGGTAAAAAAATTCTATCCAAGGCCTCACCAGCTTAATGGAGGGTCTAAATAGGATTTTTGATAATAACTAATTCATATTCATTTTTAAAATATACATAATAAATTAAGTTTATTATAAAATAACAATAAAAATAATTAGTTATAAAATTAGAAAAGATGTCAATGATTAGTAATAATATAATAAAAATAGTAATAGCAAATAACAAAATAAGGGAGGAAATAAATAAAATAACTAGAATTAGATATTAAAATAATAATGAATATGAATTACTCCAATGATGAAATATCAAGAGAATTACGCTTAAGTGATTTTCTTGAACATTTCTAGGTTAAAAAATTCTCTCAAGGCCTCGCCAGCTTAATGGATGGTCTAAAGAGGGTTTTCGATAACAACTAATTTATATTCAGTCTAAAAATAAAATAAGATGTATTAAAAACAAAAATTAAAATAATTAATTACAAAGATAAAATAATCAATATAAAGAAATATTAATAATTCAACAACAATAAAAAATAATAATAATGACAATAAATGATAAAATAGGATTATAATAGTTAATAATAATTATTGAGATTGAGTATTGATTATTCCGATAATAAGATTCCAAAAGAGATTATGCTTAAGTAATAGTTTGGAAATCTTTAGGTCAAGCAATTTCTTTCAAGATTTTACCAGCTTAATGGAAGATCTAAAAGGAATTTTTGAGAAAATAATTCATATTCATTCTCTAATAAAATAAATTAATAAAAGTAAGCATTAATAAAATAATAAAAATACAATAGAAATAATAAAAATGATAAGATAGCAAGAACAATTTAGATAGGAGTCAAAATTAGAAGTCTTTTCATAAAATATTAAAATGAATCCGACGACGGAGCCTCTTCAAGTAAGTCGCATAGTACTACTTGAATACTCTTGAGGTGAGGAAAATTTTTTAAGCTATCCCACCAGCTTAATGGAGGATGCTTAGAAATATTTTCCAATATTAAATTATTGAACTTAAGATTAACTAAGGCAAATTTGAGATAACCTAAAGCTAGTTGGTACCATTTTAGGATGGGCGTTGCGAGGGTGCTAATCCTTCCTCACACGTAACCGTACTCCCGAACCCTAAATTTGAGATGTAGACCAGTCTTATCCATAGTTTGAATAGGTGACCAATCACACCTAGGTAGAATGGTTGGTGGCGACTCCATAGATTTTGTGTCTAGCTATTAGGTTTTATCCAAAACTTAATACGTTATGACATGAACAAATGGGAAGAATCAAGGCTGGAACCGAATGGAAGGTGTGAAAGGTAATAAATGGCTGTTGGACAAATGAAGAAAAGATGAGATAAAAAGTCAAAAAAAAAATAGCTGCTGGAAGTGGCGTGGAGAGGAAGTGATAAAAAGAGGAGAAAAACTTAGTCAAACGTACAAAAAACTTGCCTTTCAGAGTCGTTCCACTTGCTGCAGTTTTCTACAAGCTTTTAATGCATGAAAGACGTGAAATGATGAAAGAAAACGGGATAAGAACAGGTGGTAGGTTTTGAGTGGATTTGAATGGCTATATAAGAAGAATATATGAGGAAAAACCACACTATTGCTTCTCGCCCATCCTATTTTCCTTCAAGTTCAACTTCGTTTCTTCCATTCCTCTCATACATGAGCCATGAAACTTCATCCTTTAGTTAGCTAAAACCTTTCTCCATCATTGAAGAGCTAAGGAATAAGCAAAGTAAAGCTAAGTGAAGCAAAAAGCACTCTGTTTCTGGAAGTGCAATTCGGTTAAGGTGAGCTTCCATATTTTATGATCATCTTGATAATTGATGGTATATTTCTATGTTTTATAACGTAATAAACATAGATATAGCCTTGTTTTAGTTAAATCTTGTTAGAAGATATAAGAAAACTAGAACAAAATGTAGTCTGGAAACAAATCGAGAATGAACAATGAAAATACTGAAAATGATGATAAATGGGCAAGCTCAGTTAGCATGGGCAAGCTAAACAATATGGCGCATGGTATGGTGGGCGAGGTCACCACATGCAAACTCAATCCATAGGCAAGCCCACTATTGAATAAAAAGTCGTGTTGGGTGAACTCAAATACAAAGGCATGACGAGTTGAATGATTGGACGAGCTCCCACAAATAAGCCATTATATGAATGGAGAGAATGATTGGGCGAGCTCCCACATATAAACCAAAATGAATGATGAGTAATGCTGGGCGAGCTCTCAAGTGTCAGTCAATTAACGAATGGCGAGCTCTGTTGGGCGAATGGTGAGCTCTGTTGGGCGAGCTGTAGATTATCTCAAATCTCGCCAAAGCGATTGGAAATATTTGAAAATAGTTTTAGGAAATATTCGAAAAGAAAATATTAATAGTTTTAATAAATTATTTTGCAGCCGAGAATTAAGGACGTGGTAAAGGCGATCGGGAAGGCGATCGGGAAGCAAGGACACGTAAGACCAGATAAGGGAGTAGTATGTGAAGTAAAATGCATGTCCTGTGGAGTAAAATGTTATAAAAATATTTAGAAAATGATTTGGTTTGAGACATGCATTAGTTTGATAAACTATTTTCACAGACCATGATTTGGGCGAGCTATAAAGCCGACACCTATGTTGTTTTATGGGCAAGCCAAAGAAAGGTGACTCCTGTTTTAATAGAAAATCCGGACGAGCCAACGATAGACAACCCCTTTTATGATATCTTGGGCGAGTGACCTTGTTTTAATAGAAATCCGGGCGAGCCACAGATGGGCGAACCCTTTTATAATGTTTTGGGGCGGGCAACCCTTTTGTTGAGAAAATTATGGACGAGCCAAAGAAAAATAAATTACGTTTTTAATAAACTGGGCGAGTTGACCTCATTGGGAGAGTTGACCATATTAGTGCCGCATTGGGCGAGTTGACCATGGAAGTGCCGAATTAGGTGAGTTGACCATGGGGACAGCCTAATGGGCGAATTGACTATGGTAATGCCAGAATGGGCGAACTGACATGGGTGAGCCGATATGGGCGAGCCAGTTTAAATTGTTTTTTTTAAAAGCTAAGGTTGGTGGGTGAACACTAGTTCACCGCACTAGGCGAGTTGACCATAGGCGAGCCGTACTGGGCGAGCTGACAATGGACGAGTTGATTTACTTGATATTTTCTCACACGAAAAATGGATTGTTTTTAATTGCCTTTTTGTCAACAGAAAGCCCAACACCTTTTTGGAAAATTAAATCATTTTGAGAAAATGATAATATGGGTGAAATAATTCCATAAAGGTTTTTCATGAAATATGAGTTGATTTTTGAGACTTTAGGCCCCGAGTTCATGCATTAATATTCACGTAACTGAGTGACCCGCCTGGGGCGATGGCTCGGGTCAATGGACCCACGAGTGCACCCCAGGGCGTCACAAAGCTGATTGACCCGCCAAGTCATCAGCGCTCTCGAGGTCACTTGGCAAGTGGACCCGAGGACCACCTATAGATTATGGCCATAGATCTAGCTGAGATAGCCGTGAGGGGCGAAAGCCTACGGGTGCACCCCAAAAGCGGACGACTTGTGTTCCTGGGAGAACAATGAGAGCATGATTTATTCATAGGGTGATGCCTAGTCTCAACCTATTGATTTCTGTTTACTGAAAGGATCTATTGAATCCTGTTTACTGTTTACTATATTCATTGTTTTCCTACTAGGTTTATTGTTAAGGAAAATAAACGTATTTGGGGGATATAGTTTTATTTGTATAAAGTAGCATACACCTTCCTTATTTAGCACGTTGCCGCTCACTCCTTAATTTTTTCACTCCAGATATTATTGATTTCGGACTAAGGGAATTACCTCACAGAGATTTGATATCGAAGGTAAAATATTTTCTTTTATATATTCAGTGAAATTGTACGGTACTACATTAAATAGAAGGGAATGTATATTCATCTTAAGGAAATAATGTAACAATTCATATTTCTGTATTAGTATAAGGAATAAAAGTACTAATTCTTATTAAAGTGTTAGGAGTTGTTAAGCATCATAGACAGCCCAACCGGTAAGTAAGTGTGATTTATAAGTTAATATTATGTTATACTGTGGATTTGAGATGTTACAGATTTAATGGTATCAGAGCAGGATTGGTCGGATGTCTAGTGATGCTTAAAACGAAAAGTGAATAGTAAACATTCCTTGTAATATTGTATAATCTGAATATATAATTGATATATTAATGATAAGTGAAATGATCTCTGTGGTACAGATATGAGTGGAAGAAGGAGAGTGACAACTCAGTTAGAGATATAGGCCGAGGTAAGGCAACACAGATTCCGGAGCCGCAGACACCGGAAACTACCCCAAGACCTCTACGTCCTATACAACCGGAGAATATTGATACTCGTGTGAGCCGAGTAGAGAGACTAGTAACCGATTTTATGGCTATGTATCAGGCGGATAGAGCCACGGATAGGGCAGAGAGGAAGAGAGTTGCAGCTCCCGCAGCTCCAGTAGTGGCGCCAACACCACCACAGTCGGCACCAGATATACCCGAGCCTCAGCCTAATTCACCACCGGCACCTCAGCCACAGGTAGTTCCACCACAGCCATTGATTCAGCCGCCTCGAGATGCGGAGTCTTATTATGATGTGGCATTGGTGAAATCATTTAGAAAGTTAGATCCGTCGACATTTAAGGGATTTAGGGATCCATTGGCAGCAAAACAATGGATTATTGAGGTTGAGAGATTACTTAAGATTATGAGATGTTCAAAGACGAAAAAAGTAGGCCTAGCAGTATTCCAGTTGGCAGACGATGCGAGACATTGGTGGAAGGCCACTCAGACTGTATTATTTGCTCAGCATCAGAATCTGTCCTGAGATATTTTTGTGGATGTTTTTTGGAGGCAGTATATTCCTGACACTACTTAGAAAATATTATAGCAGGAATTCATGGATTTAGTTCAGAGTAGCATGTCAATGGACGAGTATAAGGCCAAATTTACTACATTGAGCCGTTTTGATCCACAGACTAGTGCGAATACCAGATATAAGATTTCGAGGTTTATGGCTGGTTTGAGGCCATCTATCAGAATGAAGCTAGCCCCATTTGATATTTCGACCTATGATGAGATAGTTCGACGAGCTCAGCTATGTGAGAGGGATTATGAGCAGTACCAGCTCGATTTCAGTAGTAAGAGTAAAGGTAAAGCAAAGGGAAAGGCTAAGAGGTTTATGAAGAACAGATTAGGTAGAGAGCAACCTAAGAGGACTAGACCTACGGGCATACAGATTACAAAGGACAGATTTAATAAACCAGCAGTCTCTACTCCTACTAATGGCCCTACCACTACTTAGAGAAGTGTTGTGCCTTTATGTAGACATTGTGGAAGGTCACATGGGTCACGCCCTTGTCCTTTAATGTCTAGGGCATGTTTTAAATGTGGACAGACGGGGTACTTTATGAAGAATTGCCCAATGCTCAAAGAGTCAGCTGCTTCTACTATTCCTCCTGCATTACCTCAAATAGTGGCATTGGCAGCTCAGAGTGAGCTAGAGAAAGCGACACCCTCACAGCCTAGGCGGGCGACAGCCGCAGAGAAGGGTAAGAAGGTTGTGACTCAAGGTCGGGTATACGCGATGGATCAGGAGACTGCCGACGCCTCTATTGATGTGATTAAAGGTAAAGTTTATCTCTTTAATATTCCTGTAATTGCCTTAATTGATCCGAGCTCTACTCATTCGTTCTTATCGGCCTACATGTGCTAACAGGACCCTAGTAGAGCCGGAGTTGTTAGGGTATACGTTGCAAGTGAAAACTCTTTTTAAAGATTTCCAAAGAACAGAAATTATATATAGGAACTGTAAATTGACTATAGGAGAAAAGGTTATGACAGCTAACCTAATTTTGTTAAATATATATGATTTTGATATCATTTTGGGTATGGATTGGTTAGCTGCGAACCATGTTAGTTTGGATTGTAATACTAAGTTTATTACCTTCTCTAATCCCTAAAAGTATATTGTAAAGTTATTGTAAATTAATAAAAAAGTATGTGAATATATGTTTGTGTACTAAAATTGTGGTTGTGTATGAATGTTTATGAAGGATATATTGCTAGTGTGGAGGATGTAGAAAGGAAACATCCAGAAATCCAAGAGATTTCTGTGGTCAAAGACTTCTCGGATGTATTTCCAGAGGATTTACCAGGGTTACCACCGGATCGAGAGATAGAGTTTATGATCGAGTTGGTACCCGGTACGGAGCCGATTTGTAGACCCCCATATCGGATGGCACTGACTGAGTTGGATGAGCTTAAGAAGCAGATCCAAGAGTTATTAGATAATGGATTTATACGTCCCAGTGTGTCACCGTGGGGAGCTCCAGTATTATTTGTTCGGAAGAAGGATGGTAGCCTCCAATTGTTTATAGACTATCGGATGTTGAATCGGGCTACCGTTAAGAAGAAGTATCCACTACCCAGGATTGATGACTTATTTGATCAACTCAGGGGTGCACATGTATTTTCTAAGATAGATCTCCGATCGGGCTATCACCAGTTGAAAATTAGGGAGTCGGATGTGCATAAGACAGCATTTCGAACTCGTTATGGTCACTATGAGTTCTTGGTGATGCCTTTTGGGTTGACAAATGCCCCTACAACTTTTATGAGTTTGATGAATGAGGTGTTTCATCCCTTTTTGGATAAGTTTGTCATAGTATTTATAGATGACATCTTGATTTATTCTAAGACTCCGAAGGAGCACGAGCAACATTTGCAGATTGTTTTACAAACCCTCAGAGACCGAAAATTGTATGCTAAGCTTAGTAAATGCGAGTTCTCACTTGACCATATTATATTTCTTGGACATGTAGTGTTGAAAGACGGGGTATCAGTTGATTCGTCCAAGATAGAGGCCACTGTTCAGTGGGAAAGTCCTAACACGGTTACCGAGATACGGAGTTTCTTAGGTCTTGCCGGATATTATCGCAGGTTTGTGGAGGGATTTTCTAAACTTGCTGCTCCATTGACACGACTCACACATAAGGATGTGAAGTTTGAGTGGAATGACGCATGTGAGCGTAGTTTTCTTGAACTTAAGAAAAGAATGACTACTGCCCCCGTATTAGCACTTCCTAGCGGATCAGGTGGATTTATGGTATATACCGATGCATCTGCTCAAGGTTTAGGGTGCGTGCTCATGCAGCATGGTCGGGTTATAGCCTATGGTTCTCGACAATTGAAGGATCATGAGAAGAATTACCCGGCACATGATTTAGAGCTAGTCGCAGTAGTGTTTGCACTGAAGATATGGCGGCATTACTTATACGGGGAGAAATTTCATATATATACAGACCATAAGAGTCTGAAGTATATATTCTCGCAGCGAGAGTTGAACTTGAGGCAACGATGGTGGATGGAACTGTTAAAGGACTATGATTGTGAGATTTTGTATCACCCAGGTAAAGCTAATGTAGTAGGAGATGCATTGTGCCGTAAGCATGTTGGCATGGTATCTTATATGATGATCAGGGAGCATGATTTGATAGAGCAGTTCTCGAGCCTCAGTCTGACAGTTATTTCCTCTGACCAGTATGGATTTAGGGCTAGTTTCCGTATAGAGCCGGATTTGATGGATCGAATCAGGAAAGCTTAGAGGAGTGATGATTATTGCATTGGGATTGCCAGTCAGATTTAGATGGGAGTTGAGTCGGATTTTGAGATTGGCACCGATGGGATACTGAGGTTTAGAGGCAGGATATGTGTTCCCAAAGATCAGCAGATTAGAGATTGAATTTTATCAGAGGCCCATACCTCTAGATATACATTACATTCGGGTAGTACTAAGATGTACCAGAATCTCCGGAGAGTGTATTGGTGGCCTAAGATGAAAAAGGACATCGCTGATTTTATTTCTAGATGTCTAACATGCCAATGGATTAAGATTGAACATCAGAAGCCGGCAGGTATGCTTCGACCATTATCGATTCCTATGTGGAAATGGGAGCATGTTACGATGGATTTTATTATGGGATTACCATAAACCCGGAAGGGGTATGATGTTATTTGGGTGATAGTAGATAGGTTGACTAAGTCTGCTCATTTCTTGGCCATGAGATCTACAGATTCAGTTAGTGCCTTAGCCGATTTGTATGTCAGGGAGATAGTGAGGTTACATGGTGTTCCAGTGAGTATCACCTCTGATAGGGACTCCCACTTCACCTCTCATTTCTGGGAGAGATTTCAGGAGGCTATGGGATCCCAGTTGTATTTTAGCACCGTTTTTCATCCACAGACTGATGGACAGTCTGAGTGTACGATACAGACGCTCGAGGATATGTTGAGAGCGTGTACACTGGATTTTAGAGGCTCATTGGACGATCACTTACCCATGGCAGAGTTTGCTTATAATAATAGCTTTCATTCGAGTATTGGCATGGCACCTTATGAGGCCTTGTATGGCAGATCATGCAGATCCCCGATAGCATGGGAAGAAGTGGGGGACCGTAAACTATTAGCTCCCGATTTGGTCGAGCAGGCTTCTCGTGATGTACGGATGATCTGTGAGAGGCTCAGAACGGCTCAGAGTCGGCAGAATAGTTATGCAGATACTAGACGCCGACCATTAGAGTTTGTAGCGGGTGATTATGTATTCTTAAAGGTCTCACCATCCAAAGGTTTAATGAGATTCAGGAAGAGAGGAAAGTTGAGCCCCCGATACATTGGACCTTATGAGATCTTAGATCTCGTAGGAGATGTGGCATATCGGTTAGCACTACCACCAGAGTTGTCAAGAGTGCATAACGTATTCTATGTCTCGATGTTAAGAAAGTACCATCCAGATCCTTCTCACGTGATTCGACATGAGCCACTGGAGATCAGAGAGGACATGAGTTACGTTGAGAAATCGGTATGGATTCTGGATAAGAAGGATAAAGTATTGCGATCTAAGACGATTCCTTTGGTTAAAGTGCTCTGGCAGTATCATAACGAGGAGGAGGCTACTTGGGAGTTAGAAAGCCTTATGCGTGAGAGATATCCAGAGCTCTTCCAGTGACAGGTCCAAGTTAAATTTAAAGGACCAAATTTCTTAAGGTGGGGAGAAATGTAAGACCCGAATTTTATTATAATATATACCATAATTGTACATGATTGATAGTGGAAATAAATATTAAAGGTGAAATTTCACTTTCTATTATGGAAGTTATTAGAACTATAAATTATTATATGGTGTGAAAGCATTAAATGAAGAATGAACAAATGGGAAGAATCAAGGCTGGAACCGAATGGAAGGTGTGAAAGGCAATAAATGGCTTTTGGACAAATGAAGAAAAGATGAGATAAAAAAGTAAAAAAAAAAATAGCCGCTGGAAGTGGCGTGGAGAGGAAGTGATAAAAAGAGGAGAAAAACTTAGTCAAACGTACAGAAAACTTGCCTCCCAGAGCCGTTCCACTTGCTGCAGTTTTCTACAAGTTTTTAATGCATGAAAGACGTGAAATGATGAAAGAAAATGGGATAAGAACAGGTGGTAGGTTCTGAGTGGATTTGAATGGCTATATAAGAGAATACATGAGGAAAAACCACACTATTGCTTCTCGCCCATCCTATTATCCTTCAAGTTCAACTTCGTTTCTTCCATTCCTCTCATACATGAGCCATGAAACTTCATCCTTTAGTTAGCTAAAACCTTTCTCCATCGTTGAAGAGCTAAGGAATAAGCAAAGTAAAGCTAAGTGAAGTAGAAAGCACTCTATTTCTGGAAGTGCAATTCGGTTAAGGTGAGCTTCCATATTTTATGGTCATCTTGATAATTGATGGTATATTTCTATGTTTTATAACGTAATAAACATAGATATAGCCTTGTTTTAGTTAAATCTTGTTAGAATATATAAGAAAACTAGAACAAGATGTAGTCTGGAAACAAATCGAGAATGAACACTGAAAATACTGAAAATGATGATAAATGGGCAAGCTCAGTTAACATGGGCGAGCTAAACAATATGGCGCATGGTATGGTGGGCGAGGTCACCACATGCAAACTCAATCCATCGGCGAGCCCACCATTGAATAAAGTCGTGTTGGGCGAACTCAAATACAAAAGCATGGCGAGTTGAATGATTGTGCGAGCTTCCACAAATAAGCCATTATATAAATGGAAAGAATGATTGGGCGAGCTCCCACATATAAACCAAAATGAATGACGAGTAATGCCGGGCGAGCTCCCAAGTGTAAGTCAATTAATGAATGGCGAGCTCTGTTAGGCGAATGGCGAGCTCTGTTAGGCGAGCTGTAGATTATCTCAAATCTCACCAAAGTGATTGGAAATATTTGAAAATAGTGTTAGGAAATATTCGAAAAGAAAATATTAATAGTTTTAATAAATTATTTTGCAGCCGGGAATTAAGGAATTGGTAAAGGCAATCGGGAAGGCGATTGGGAAGCAAGGACACGTAAGACTAGGTAAGGGAGTAGTATGTGAAGTAAAATGCATGTCTTGTGGAGTAAAATGTTATAAAAATATTGAGAAAATGATTTGGTTTGAGACATGCATTAGTTTGATAAACTATTTTCACAGACCATGATTTGGGCGAGCTATAAAGCCGACCCCTATGTTGTTTTATGGGAAAGCTAAAGAAAGATGATCCCTGTTTTAATAGAAAATCCGGGCGAGCCAACGATAGACAACCCCTTTTATGATATCTTGGGCGAGTGACCCTGTTTTAATAGAAATTCGAGCGAGCCACAGATGGACGAACTCTTTTATAATGTTTTGGGGCAGGCGACCCCTTTGTTGAGAAAATTATGGATAAGCCAAAGAAAAATAAATTACATTTTTAATAAACTGGGCAAGTTGACCTCATTGGGCGAGTTGACCATATTAGTGCCGCATTGGGCAAGTTGACCATGGGGACAGCCTAATGGGCGAACTGACTATGGCAATGCCAGAATGGGCGAACTGACATGGGTGAGCCGATATTGGCGAGCCAGTTTAAATTGTTTTTTTTAAAAGCTAAGGTTGGCGGGCGAACACTAGTTCACCGCACTGGGCGAGTTGACCATGGGCGAGTCGTACTGGGCGAGCTGACCATGGGCGAGCTGATTTACTTGATATTTTCTCACACGAAAAATGGGCTGTTTTTAATTGCCTTTTTGTAAACACAAAGCCTAATACCTTTTTGGAAAATTAAATCATTTTGAGAAAATGATAATATGAGTGAAATAATTCCATAAAGGTTTTTCATGAAATATGAGTTGATTTTTGAGACTTTAAGCCCCGAGTTAATGCATTAATATTCACATAACTGAGTGACCCGCCTAGGGCGATGGCTCGGGTCGATGGACCCACGGGTGCACCCTAGGGCTTCACAAGGCTGATTGACTCGCCAAGTCATCAGCGGTCTCGAGGTTACTTGGCAAGTGGACCCGAGGACCACCTATAGATTATGGTCATAGATCTAGCCGAGATAACCGTGAGGGGCGATGGCCGACGGGTGCACCCTAAAAGCAGACGACTTGTGTTCCTGGAGGAACAATGAGAGCATGATTTATTCATAGGGTGATGCCTAGTCTCAACATATTGATTTCTATTTACTGAAAGGATCTATTGAATCTTGTTTACTGTTTACTATATCCATTGTTTTCCTACTGGGTTTATTGTTAAAAAAAAATAAACGTATTTGAGGGTTATAGTTTTATTTGTATAAAGTAGCATACACCTTCCTTACTGAGTACGTTGTCGCTCACTCTTTAATTTTTTCACTGCACAAATTATTGATTTCGGACTAAGGGAATTACCTCCCAGAGATTTGATATCAAAGGTAAAATATTTTCTTTTATATATTTAGTGAAATTGTACGGTACTACATTAAATAGAAGGGAATGTATATTCATCTTAAGGAAATAATGTAACAATTCATATTTCTGTATTAGTACGAGGAATAAAAGTACTAATTCTTATTAAAGTGTTAAGAGTTGTTAAGCATCACAAACAGCTCAACCGGTAAGTAAGTGTGATTTATAAGTTAATATTATGTTATACTATGGATTTGGGATGTTACAAACTTACACGTACCAGAAGCTCCATCAGCTAAACAGCACACTAAAGTTGCATACGTGATAGATGGCGCCTTGAAGGGGGTGTAAGAGCAAGTAGAAGTTTCTTTCTTGGTCCTTGGAAATTAAGAGGAACTTGTCAGAACAGATTAAACTTCAATTTTTAGAACGCAGATTGCTAAGAAATGATTAGCATAACAGATCAAATCATGGGATACTTAGGCCAATTGAGTAAATGAAAACTTTGAACTACCTATCCCGACAGTTAGAAAAACGGCCATCTTCTTAGCCTATTCCGATATTAGATAGGACCCTTCAAATCCTTAAGATTGTATTGAAAGTATACAAGGTTATCGCATCCGACAACTTTTACAACTAATTTCAGTGGGCTACATATGCTGAATATTCAGATTACTTGCTTGGGATACATTTATAAATTGATCAATATGAAGGTAAATGGTAGTAAAAGCATGTAAAATCATTTTTGGCATTGATTCTAATTTATTGAACATCCGATGACCATTCCAATGGCAGTAAAAGCATGAGAAGCTCCATGTTCATATAATTATACAAGGACAATGGACAAAAGCATGCAATAACAATACCATTGGTATCCCAGCTCCTTAAAGTCCCTGCCTCCCATTTGCCTTAATGCAGTCATATCCACCTGTAATCACACAAATCAAGTATCAAATAAGTAGAACTTAAAAGAAATAGGAAGCAATCTACCCTGAAATTTCAGAGGAGTACAGATTGCTTGGGGCAATGAATGTGCCTCAGTAATGTATGCATGTTAGGAATCAGGATATCCACCCTTAAAAAATGAGCAGGCTTCGAGCAGACTAAAAAAAAAAAATGAATGTACCTCAGATCATGAATACGAGCCAATAAATACAAGTGGCAACTTCATAGCCAGAATAGATATGTTGGTTCGTTCAATATATAGCAGACACAAGATACACCTCAATTTCTGCCATAAGAATAATTAATTCTGACGCATCATTCATTTGAGACACTTGATAAAAGTAGTTCATTTACTTCTTCAGCCTTGAAATGAAAGGCATATTTCCCCAAACCAAGTCAGTTCAATAAGGTAGCAAAGGTAAAAGGTAACTCATCCTGTGAAATTCCGAGGAAGTGAAACTAGATTAAAAGAAAGACTTGAACCTGAAATAAAAAGCCTAATGGTCAAAACAATATTTGTACATGGGAAAAGTAGACTAACAAAAAAGATTCACCAAATTCAGGAAGCTTAAAGCTAGTGCAAGCAAGAAAACATACAAAATGTGGCCTTCTCTGCATTATGCTGCTCATTGGTGCCAAATACGTGACCAGCCTGGCAGTTATAGCTTTTTCTGTAATAGTTACAAGACTAGTCTCCCTAGAAGGATCAAACACACCATTGCTTGAAAAGAGGGCATCCCTCGCAGGGGCTGTTGGTATAATTTGTGGTATCTCATAAAAACCCTTTGATTCATCCATACTTTGCAAAGAATACAGATTGAGACCATCTGAAATGCCAGTGTGAGTAATTTGACTCAGATTGTCGATTCCATTTGGTCCTAGTCTACGTGGATGCTTGCTAAGATTCTGTGTTGGCTGAATTTCTTTTGACAGCTTTTCTGAATTCCTCATTCTACGCTTTTCAAAAGCATTCTGAAAGGGATGCGGTCGGCACTTGGGTATAGTTTAAATCGAAGGTCATTTCCAGCAATCCAAGAACCTTCAGTCATCTCACAGAAGTTAATAACTAAATTTATAGAGCAGACATTGATATATATCAAGCCTAATTAAATCCAACAATAGTAGCCAGGCTAGCTATTACCTTGTCCTCTACTGCCACCTGATCTCCATTCTGCACCATCTCCTTGCTTACTGGAGAAATAACATCCAAAATTACTACATAAAAATTGAAATTTTCACCATACTTCTGAAACTAAAAAAAATACAAGCATAAGATAAAAATAGTCAAACGGTAAGCGTACACCTAAAAGATCAAGAAGAACTAGCTACTTAAACCCAAAATCCAATCTCAATGCAAATTAATGTCAGTGAAGTGATGAATTTCTCGCTTAAAGCAAATGCATGCACCTAAAAGTTCAAGACAAACTGGTTAATTAAAAAAAAAAAGAGCTGAAAATGGAAAAAAGCATGAAATCTAATAACAAGACAAATAAGAAACAGAAACAGACAACAACAAACCTTTTGTTGCTGGACATGAAGTTGTCAGCACCACCATTAGTCCAGGGTTTGTCTTGAGTGAACCTTTTGCTTCCACTCATTCTTCCATGATCAACCATGACATCATCTCCCATCTTCACCACCGAAAAGAAATCATTCTCGTAACAAAAAATAAAGCTCACATATCCAAAAAGTACAAGCTGTAACAAAATAGAAGAAACTCAATAATAATTGGACAACCCTTAAAGCCCAATGATCATGAAGACTCAAATTTGAGAATGAATAAGTTGACGATACCTTGCCTGAGCTTCCCAGGGTAATGGTGACTCTGGGTTTCGCCATCTATAATTTGACCTGAGAAGTCAAGAACGAAACTTTGGGGTTACATTGTCCATGCTTCTTTGCTATATAACACTAGAAAAGATCCATAAAGGGGGAGGGGGGGGGGGTGTTCATGATGGTGAAATTTGGGTTTCAGCCTTTCAGGAAACTGTAAAGAAATTACGTGGCGAAGAACGAGAAGAATGTAGGAAAAAGGGTAGAAAATGAGGGTACACCGGTTCTAGTTTTGCCACGTATAGAAGAAGAGAGGAAGGTATCTGTCTTTGGGCACTACGAACTCTTTTAGTTTCCAAGACTGTTTTTGTTACTATCCTAATCGAAGAGGCATAGAACACTCATCCCATGAAAATATAAAAGAAATTTTGTGCGAGTTATATAGACTTGGACTCTCTCTAATTAATAGTTAATTTTAGAGGTGTGATTTTCTTAAAGTTTGTATTAATTAGTAGCAGAACCATTCATCATGTCTTTCAATTGTTATTGTGCGATGCTGGTGGTGACGTCGATATTGTATTGTTCACTTGAGACTTGAAGCTAGCACTGTGTGAGTGATAACATCAGCATTGTGGTATTCATTCGAGGCTAGAAACAAAAAAGCTAGCGCAAAACCCACTCACGAGGTGGTGACGCTGGTAAGCAGTGACATCAGTATCGTAATGTTCGTTCAAGGCAAAAAAAAAAAAGTTAGCGCCTATATAGCCATTTGATCTAATTGAAGTAGTAAGAGACATTTGATCTCATGTGAAAAGATAAAATATTTCGTGTGAGATTTATACATACAAGAATCATCCACCTCTATAGCCAATTTTTGAGATGTGGTCTTCCTAAAAATCCATATCAGTTTGATAGCTAGAAAAGAGAATAAAAAGAAAAGATTAATAAATGGTGTAATTTCCTTCTCTTTTTTTTTGTACTTTTTAAGTTCTAAAATGGAAAGTAACTCTCATGTCCTTTTCCTTAAAAGGGATAAATTGGACTAAGTTTCATTTGTGTTTTTCCGTAAAGAATCTCGTGTTTCAAATTGTACTAAAGCAATTCTTTTAATTAAGATTATGGAATCAAATCCAGCTTTTGTCATTTTCATACCCACAAAGTAATGAAAAAGAGTTGTATACCATGCTTCACCTTCTCTAAGCTTCTGACAGTACAATATGGATCTGTATATTAATAATAACACTCATTGTAGAATCATGAAAACATGTTGACTTAAAGAGGTTGATTGACCTCAACTTGTAAGGAGCATGTCATAAGAAAAACATAAAGACATCCTGATTTCCTAATGATAATAGAAATCTAAAACATAGTTATCCATCAAGACTTTGATTATTCAAGTAATAAAAAGAATCCCTTTTTATTAGAGTTTGTTTCGTGTGAAAGAACAGCAATTAGAACCATGAGTGATATGAAGGGTTGCAGAACATGAAGGAGGTTAGAGAACATAGTTACAAAGAGTTTAACTACTGTGATTTTTTCAAATAATAGGGAGGCAAATGAAAGGAGAAAACGAAAAAAGGAATTTATCCTCCATTGACTTACAAATATACATACAAGTACAACCTCTGTTGATTTTTCTTCTTTTCGGGGGCCAAATACAAGTAATGACAGTTTAAAGAAGTAAAATTCAGAACATCAAGTGCTACATGTTAGCTGTTGTCTCCTTGATTTCTTCCGGTGTGATGGACTGTACACCAAGAAGAAAATATGCATGTAGTTAGAGCGAAAAGCAGAACAAAATACATGCTATTAGAATGATGCCTGTAAGTAATGAGAAGAAGATTTAGTAATCCAAATGCATACCTGATCACTGCCAGCAAAATCATTATCTGGAGTGAGAAAGAGCATGCAGTGACATTCTTTCCTGCCAAATAGTTGTAGAAATTGAATAAGAGAACTTAGAATAAATTAATGAAATCAACACAACGACTGTTGATTCACGCAAGTTGAAAACATCTAAGTATATGATATCATTGTTCTCAAGCTGCATTCAAGCAACCAGATTTTAGATTCCAGAGGACAACAGCCTGCGATAAGGCATGTTTTAAGTTTTAACCATCCTCCTTGATATTATGAACTGCACACTTTCAACCCATACAACTTGCCTTGCCAGAAGAAAGATCATAGACTAGAACACACCAATTTACTTTTTCTTTTCGAAAGACTGCGTGCCCTTGCGAAAAGAGACATAAAGCTTGAATTTTCCATTGTACAACTAAGAATGCAAGAAACATCAGTAAACATGCATGAATCAGAACTTCAAGCCAGGTTATATACTTAACACCCTTCGCCATGATATTGAAGATGGCACAATGGGGAATCTTACCTTCTAAGGACAACATCAACTTAACACATATCTGCTTTACTTTGCAGCAAGTTTCGTGTTCAATTATTCATACGGAAGATGAGATTCAGAAATTCAGTACATTAAAGTCCTGATGGTAGATTTATTTAGAGACCTTAAAGATCATGGAAACAGTTCCCCACTTAATACCATTGATCCACCTATATGCTGAAAGTGCTTCAAAATCAATCTCAATTATGAGACTAAAGTTGTGTTCTTAATCTAAAAAAATAACTAACTAGTTCTTCAGGACAGCGAGCTCCAGTTCAGAAGTTTCCACTAAGTCAAAGTTTAGCAAGTTGACAATGCAATCATTATTTTTATAAGGGTTCTAAAAATGTTTTATACCATATAACATTGGCTCTTGGCAGCTGGTTAGAAAGGCAGTTACCATCTGTGCCTTTCTAGGATGAATCAAAAGATTTTTCTGCTTTCCATACAACTCTTGCAGTGAGGCCAATTTAGATTAAGAATACACATTAAACTATGTTGTGAAAGTATATTTACCTCTCTCTCATAGGAACACATGGACAATTCCAAAAGCCCTGCCCTGCCTCAGCAGCTTTGTCATCATAATGCCTGTAATACATTGGATTTACACTTATATGTTATTAAATCTGATATAGTACAAATGTCAAGATATGTGAAGGTAATAGGATTAATATTTCTGAACAAGACTGAGAGATTGTGGAGGAAATATTTACCTACAAGGGCAGAGTGGCGCACCCAATGTATCTTTATGCTCTGCCAATCCCTGCTCAATCATCCAAAATGAGTTCTTTTATTCCCCCTTTCTGAATTTTTTGTGTAGCATATTTTGAACAGATGAGTAAACAAGATAGATTAAACAAAGAATCAGAACCAAAATAAAGTCTACACTCTTTTCAAATAAGAGCTAGATTTCATAAGAAAATTCAACATTCAATTTCACATTCCAGAAATATACATCAGACTCAGTATGATCTCAACTAAGGCAGAGATAGTTAGGACAATTGAGTATATAGTTGTTCTTCAATCTATCTTGTAGTTTATGAGTGAGCAAGTTGTGATCCTAATAAAAATTTTGAACTCAGCTTCTCCTATAGAACAACTCAATTGGGATTGAGTCAAAGGGAAGATTTTCCCCACTAGTTTAACCTTGGAAGATGACATTCAATTCATTCCAAGTACAAACTAGGTTCACCAAATCAGGATAACTAATGCTTCTACTTGGAACAGTCTACGATAAAATACTAAAGGATGGGACTTTTTCTAATTACTAGGTAATGGCACTTTAATTATGGAGGACGCAAGCTACAACAAATTTTCTTTGCTCAAAGTAATAACTAGAAAATGCAAGAATATGACATAGCTTCCATCATCAACCATATTCACATGCTTTAACAAGGTTTTGCATCAAAATCTAAGACTAATATGTGAGGCATTTTGAGCTGCCATATTTAGCCAAAATGCTGAAGGGTGTCTCCTCTGTAATTCAGCTCTCTGAATATCTCACTGAAGTGGGATCACAACTGGGCAATGACTCATCTGTGAAGATTCTGAAATGAGAAATGCAGTTAAATCTAATGAGCAGAAGCTAAAGAGTACCTTGATTACAACAGAAGTCACTCCCTTATCCACACAGAAATATGTTCCTGATCGACGTGCATACTGTTCTGAGAATTTCCTCATTATTTCAACAGATTTCTCTGATGGTTCCACTGAATTAAAAAAAAAAAAAAAAGGATCCAAAGAAATTCATAAAAAAAAAAAAAGCGAACTTTAACTCACATAAGCACAAAAAATGGAAATCCCATGAATCATATCAGATAGAAAACAAAAAAATGCAGCCCCAATTGACCAAAAACAGCATCAAATTCAATCTATAAAAAAAAAAGAAGAAACTTTAAGTCACACAATCACATAACATTCAAACTCAAAGACAATGAAACTAAAAACGCAACTCAAATTCATCAAATTCAAGCAAAAAATAATCATGTAAAACATGGGTCTTCACCAAAACAAACAAAAGTTATTACCTTTAGCTCTGATTACAAAGCGGTGATGGGAAGTCTTAGGAAGGCAAAGAAGAGATGAAATGCCTCCAAAGTTACAGGAAGTTGCTGGAAGAGTCATGACTTTACTTAGCTAACTGCAACACAAAGTCTCGATATTTCAGTACGTTGGTGATTATCTATTGCTTGTTGATTTTAAATAGTTTTCAGATTTTTTTCCCTGTTGGTTCCTGTTTCGATTGAGTCATAGGAATTTTTTTGTTAATTTTAAGGGTTGTCTTTTTTTTCCCCGGCCTGTCCTGCCTACCACTCGTGAAAATATCAGCCAATAATTTCCTTGAGCCACTCGATTTCATTCCGCCTGTTTTATTTTTCATGATTCTGGTATTGTGATCGCGTCTTTTGGTTTTTATTAACTTTTGATAATTTTGGATATAATATGATATGATGAAAATAACATGAAAATAATAAATGAATCACATTTATCAAAATTTTAATAAAAATTATATATGAATATAATAAAAAATTTAAAATATATATTTTATATTTAATATGTTAATACAAATTGTAAAATAATAACTTTCTTATTTTACACTTATTTAACATTAAATAAATAGATTTAATATCTAAATATGTTCTCTACATTTAGCATAAAACGAAATTATAGTATTAACATTTAATTGCATGAAAATCAGTTCTAAAATTTTCAAAATAACAGAATTAAATAAATTTCTGTTAAATTCCTCTAACGCCGTTAAGTTTTATTATCGTGCAATAATTATGGGGAAATTAAATAATTTAACAAAAATATCCTTAATTATGCTATTTTGAAACGTTTAGAACTGATTTTCATACAATTAAACGTTGAAGATTTAATTTTATTTTGTGGCAAACGTAAAAAACATATTTTGGTATTAAGCCAAATAAATACAATATAGATAAATAGTTTATCAAATTTAGTTATATTAATTTAATTTGATTTACTTCTTAAATTCTTTTAAAATCACATCCCAATATTTGATTCAATAATCGCTTTATTTGTCAAATAAAAGAAAATCAAAGTCCATTGCCATTTTCCATCATAATAGTTTAATTTTAAGGGCATGAATTATTTCAATTGTTCTTTTTATACTTATAGATGAAGTTAGGCCTTACTAGTTTCTCATAAAGTCAAAAGAAGGTTAATCAAGTCCTACTACTTATAATATGTATTACTGTATAATAATGAATGATTATAATTAGAGAAGAACAACTCCACTAAGTAATCAGTAATCACATGCGATGATGATTAGATTTTGCATGACTGTTAGCTGGACATGCCACCTAAATCTTAAATGCTAACATTGGTAGCCCCATTTTCATCTGCCAACGTTAATGCTCACTAAGTGTAGCAAATCCATTTGTGGTCTGATCTTTTGTACTACTTGAATAGCTAGTCATCTTTAGGTAAAGAAATCAAGTTATTTGTGAGTTACTTGAGTTTGATTCGATAATTATTCGAATTTGATTCGTTTATTTTTTAATTTAGTTCGAGTTCGAGTTAGAACTACTCAAATAACAAGTTAAACTGAATTCAATTATTGTAATATTTGACTCGAATAACTGTCGAGATTAATTGATCCTTTTTTAATATATATTTTTAATATTTTATTAATAATTTATTATTTTACTTACGATATATGATTGAAAATTGATAAATTGAGCTTGCTGAATCAAATTCGAACGATTTGAGAATTTTTTTTAATCAAGCTTGAACTTTAAAAATTAAGCTTACTTAAGCTCGAGTCGACATTAAATTTTCGACTCGAGCTGAATTTGAACTTAATATTTAATCATTTCTTCTTAACTCAATTACACTCCTAAGCATATCTTCTCTCACCATTGTTCTCCATCCAAATTGCTTTTTTGGTACAAAGAAAACAGTAAATTGAGAAGAACTGTAAAAAAAATTATGAATATTGATTATTTAGATCTTAAACCTACTTAAAGATATCTCTTAATAAAGTTGCAGTTGCATAAATCAATTAGATTAAATTAACTTTAAATTTATCGAAATTAATTTAAAACAATTTGATAATTAAAATATTCATTTGATTGGTTGAATCCTATAAATATTTATGAACAAGTAGGACTAATATAAACAAAACGGTGATTTTAAAGAATCGTAAAAGAAATTATAAATATTAAAATTTAAATCTTAAAGTTATTTAAAGATATCTCTCAATAAAATTACGTGAATAAATTAAATTAAACTGTAAAGTTATTGGGATTAATTTAAAAAAAAAGTGATAATTAACATATTCATTTTGATTGGCTGAATCCTACGAATATTTTTGAACAAGTAGGACTAATCAATTTGTAATGCTCAATATATATTCTTTAACAGGAAAACCACACAATTTTGTTTGTGATATAGAAGAATACTGTTTGCAATGAAAGCTAGCTACTTCCTTTTTCTTTTTTGCTCAAGAAAGCTAGCTACTTCTACATTTAAGATGTTCGGCCAAATCATTTGCTTGTTGCTATCTTTATTTTTCTTTCCTTGGTGGGTCAGGTCAGGGGTTACATCAACAGAAGAAAAGGGAAAAGAAAGAAGGATGGCTTACAAATGGGAGCCATGCATATGCATAAGCAAAATATATTTATGATTTATGAATATGCCAATTGGCTTTGCTGCCCCTTATTGGGTCCAAGTGCTTGAATTCTTTTATTTCTTTTGTATGAAAATGGATGAACTCCAGGAGTTTATAATATCTTAAAGTGTAAAATGGCTAATGTTGACAGCTTTCAAGGTAAAGAGATGTATACCCTCTCGTCTTGAACCTTGGCATATGGTATTGGCTGTCCGACCACCCCAGAAAACTCTTAAGCCGCACAGATAATTGTACAAGCTAGTCAGTTCTGATCACCATGTATTGATCGAGAGTCAAAAATGTAAAGAAACCAAAGCTCTCATGCACTTGAATTAAGGCGAAATTAAATGTGTCAATTCTTATATAACACATTTGTATTACGTAAAATCATAATCATATCGTGTAAAATATAAATATTGTGTTAAAATTTACGTCGATACGTCAAACAAAATATCATTTTTTAGCTTTGCTTGTATTTATATATAATTTTATCAAAATTTAGTCGATATCACTAACATGTATTTTATTCATGTTGTTTTCGTATTGTGTATAAGATTATTAGGATTAAACTAAATGATACTAAATTGTACCAATTGTTTATACACTTTGCATACTTTCCAGCCATTAGTGAACATGATATAATCTTCATGCATTGTTAACCAAAGCAGGGATAAAGAAAACTAATGCATATAGCCACTTTGCAGACAGAATAAGCTAGTATCCATTAATGAAATACATATAAAGAAATATTAGTCATTGAACAAAACTTTTCTTTTTCATTATCTCTAATAATGGACAGAATGTTAAAAGGAGTATAAGAAGGACAACTAGTATATACATGCATGGCCTCTGCAGCTGGTCGCTCTTCAAAAAGTACGATTAACCACCAGATTATAAAGCTTTGGGATCTAAGTTTCTGTTCATATACTTGATATAAAATACAATGTTGCAAATTAGGGCAGGAGTGCCTGCAATATCTATAGGCCTGCTAACCTGAGCCCAACCATCAAATAACATTTCAAATTTATGCAAAAATTGCTTCAGAATACAAGTTATATGTTGACCATGCATGGCAAAGTTTTCCTAGTAAAAATGAAGTATATGATTAATTTAACGAGTATGGATGATCTCTTGCTTGATGGAGAAGAGCTAAAACATATGATCAAGGGAAAAGAAAGAATCCTCCATGGTTTAATAGTAAAGGAACAAACATAATTAAGTATAGCTGGAGATATCTATCTTGTTTCTTCTGTAAGCAAGAACTGGATCATTGTTAATCCAGAAAGATATAACAGATCAAATATTTATTAATCAAAATAAACTAATTAACTACAATGAACATCATAAGCAAGTGAACAGCTAAAAAGAATGCTTAAATTGAAAGATATCTTTTATACCTAACCAAATGAATGGGCAGTTTGGAAGTATTTGTGTTGCCTCACAATTAAGACTGAAGCTGAACACTTTTGCTTCTAAAATGAAAGTCCAAGACTTCTCTTTGGTTGAAAAATCCCTAATAAAAACTTCATGAATCCTTTAAATTTGATGCTAATTCAATGTTGTGTAGCATCTCATAAAGAGATTAGATGGATGGATACTAAAAACCAAAAAAGAAACTAAGAGTTCAGATGAACCATATCATATAAGAGTTTCTTCTCCTCTATGGGTTTTCAATAGTGACAACTAATTAAGAAAGAAGAAATGTAGTAAAAGAAAGACTAATGATTGCAATGATTGCATATTACCTTTGTTTTGTCAAGTTATTAATTATGGAAACTTGGAAAGTTCATGATGTGATGAGTTTAATCATTAGATCAAGACCAAAATGGTATACTTTTAGGTTTAGTACGAAAATTTTTAAAGGAGATTTAGACATGGGCGCGATAAAAAAGAGCTCCAAGTTGGAGGCTTGAACTGCAAAACCCTAATACAAGAAAAAAACTACAGTTTCACTTCTGATAAACATGGGTAGATCTGCTTGATAAAGCCATTTCCTTACCTTACAATCATGCTCTCAACGCTCAAGCATAAAAAACACTTTAATATAGCTGAAACTTTAGATCAATATTGGTAAAAGGATTAGCTTGGAAGAAGCAGAAAGTAAATTAAAAGTACCTCATATGCTGAAAAAAGAAGAAAAGAGAGAGATCTCTTACAGAACTTAATGAAAACACACAAGTTTTTCCATTTCTTACTTGACTTCAATAACCTAACAAGAATAAACCATACAAACTAAAAGCTTGCAGTACTAAATTTGCTTTGCTAGCTCTAGCAAATCTTTCGGACCAAGATGCTTGATTCCCCAGGAAAAAAAGACTTGGAAAGACTGGAAGAAACAGGAGGAGAAAATATCAACACTCAAAACAGGAAAATCTATGGCTTGAAAGGTCCTTCTTTGCTTTCTTGCTGATGATCTCCTCTATCCCACTTGTAAACACATGCCCTTTGCTCAGCTTCTTCAGATCTTTTCTTTTTCTTTTCTCTTCCTTTTTGTTTGATGAAAATGATGACATGCTTTGAAGAATGTGGAAGGTCATGATCATAAAGAAAGTGGGGTGGTGTGGGAACAATGATGGCGGTGGAGAAGATAGAAGGAAAGAAAGAGGACATCATGATTGCTGCTGGTTCTAAAATTTCAAGGTTTTTTGTGCTGTTCTCTCTTTCTCTCTCTCCTTTTGTCAGATGAGAGAGAGGAGAAAGAGAGAATTCATCAAAACCCAAGACCCCTCTAGAATAAATATCCATCAGAGTTCTCAACATTGCTTTGTCAATGGTCTAACCCTACATTTAAGTAGCATTTATAGCAGGCCAGCCGGCCTTAGCAAACTCTAGTATAGTACAACAAAATTCTCCACTGTAGAGTGCTCAACTCTGAGCATGGGTAAGTAGTAAACATGGGGTTTCCTTTTCATAACTTCACCTTACTATGATTATCCTTTTTTCAGAGAAAAAAAAAGGCATACATGTTATTCAAGTTTCCATATCTATGAATGGAACTTGCATTTTAAAGTTGCATGGATGTTACAACAGAGAAGAGTACAATGTGTTGGGAAAAATATCCCTCAAACCAAACACTCATAAAAACAGAGGAAAGCAAAAACAAACACAATAATTTTAATGTGGTTTGGCCCAACCAATTTGATTTACAACCACCCAACCAATTTAATAAACAATCAAACAACTACAACTGTGCAATTTTTAGAAGAGAAAAATTGCAAACTCCTTACAAACCCAACCGTGCAATTTTTAGAGAGAAAAATTGCAAACTCCTAACAAAGCCCAAAGCCCAACCATGCAATTTTTAGAGAGAAAAATTACAAACTCCTAACCAAGATCCCAAAGCCCAACTACACCCTTTAATAGCCTAAGCCCTAGCTATTCTATCGGTGTCTACAACTCCTTGGGACACTTTACAAACCAAGCCTAACACATTATTTATAAGGGAAGAGCCCTTATAACTTCTCCTATACTTTCGATGTGGGATTCAAGGCAAATCCCAACACAGTGCTTGGAACTTTATGTTTTTTTGCTAGGCAATGAAGACAGTGAAAGTGGAAAAGAACATGCAAAATTGCAAATGCAGCTATGGAATAGATGGGTACTGTGTTTGAGGGGAAAAAGTTCTTTTTCTACTGCCCAAGAATAGATATTTACCATGGCAAGGTGATTTTTGTTTTTTTGGTTTTCTTAGCCAATCTTGACAACTGATTTTACTTGGTATCCTTCTGTCCTGCCATCTGAACATCCATCCTTGCTTGTGCATTTTTGGCGTAATTCATTCAATGCAATGCAAGAAACCAAGAATAATCATAATGTCATATCATGTACAATTCTCCGTTTGCTGCAGAAACTTAATTGAAAATCCATTTGGTGTTGTTTGTGCAAGGTGAAAATAAGGTGATATCCTATCAAATAATCAAAACTGTCACCAAGAATTAAATTTCTCTCTGCTACAGTGCAGGTATGTGATAGTCAATCAAAAAGTTAATATACTATATATTACTATGTGAAGTTCAAATTTGAAAAGAGTTAAAAGTGGCCATGGGGGGATGGCGAGTTGAAATCTTGGGAATGTAAACTAATCAATATTATTCCTGATTGGTACTTTTTAAGCATTTTTCAATGTTCAAACAGTGCAATTATTGGATATTTTTCACTTTAATTCTTTATTCATAGAGTGATTGAGCAGTTGCAGGCAATGGGAGTATGAGACTGCAGGAATCTGAAAGTTTTGGTATTGGGAAATGATCACTTCGGCCTTGAAAAAGTTGGCTGGTGATGAAATGATAATTTGGGTATGAAATTTATAGTTATATTATATAGCATATGAAAAATTTATATTAACATTTAAATAAAAAATTATTTTTTTATCATATTTTTACATAATATTTTTCTGCTTTTAACTTGTATTACTTTTATATTTTTTATTCGTATTGTTTTTGTATCATATATTTGTATTATTTATAAAATAATCAGATCTAGCTGCAGCCTAATGCCTAATGTAATTTCGTCAACTGCTAATCAAGCTGTTTAAAAACTAAAATGTCGTGTATCCAAACACTTTGACGCAGTTGTCGTATGAAAATTTTTCGCCAAATTTGGTTGAATGATTAGTTTGTCAAAGACGAAGTTTGACGCACGGAATTGGTGAAAAACATGACAGAACCATGAGCCAAATCATATTCAAAATTGACCGCCAGGTTATCTATCAGTCAAAAGAATTCTAACTCCTGAGAACATGCGTCAAGGAGAAACACTAGCAAGGATCATTTTCTCAAGTTCTGAAAATAAGTTACAAGCAAACGAATTTGACAAAGCCTTAATTGGACTTGATCTTCAACTATGCTACACTGCTGAAGGTTCACAAGAGTAACAGTAACAGTATCAGCCTTATCCATATTAACTTTATGACAATGGGGCATAAAAAAGAGCCCTAGCATTGTAGCATCATGCGAGATTCAACATAGCATGTTCTTCTGTTATGCATGTGGCAAGTGACTGCTTTGAGAGCATGCTTTGGTAAAATAAGTCTTTGTTAGAAAGAAACTTAGCTGTTGAAGCCATCTTATTTGACACATTCTCAACTGCTGATGAAATTGAAACATCCAGCTTATTGTTGGCTGGTTCTACCATTGATTCCATTGTCCCATTATTGGAAACACAGTGCTGAGCAAAGAACAGTACCAGAACAGCCAATTATCTGCAGCACATTTTGGTTAGTGGAATGGCCATTCTTTGGAAATAGAATATAAGAGAAATAGCTATTTCATAGTTTGATTCATGGAATAAAATAAAGGTGGAATAGTATTAAGATGTTTGGTTAGTTACAAGAATGTAAAAGAAAATACAAGAAATGAGTATAAAATACTATTTAGTTACCTTATGATTCTGATATAAACTACTTGTGTCATGAAACTGCATTCCCCTGGCTTCTTGCAAGGCAGATTCAGTCACCGTAATGCAAATTTGTTTGGTAATTGAACCTTTGCCCTCTCTGAGACATTTTCTTAGTGTAGCAGATATCTGTTGTCAAACTTGTAGAAATCATTCTGTTCAATATCCATGACTAAATATCCTAGACCACGAATCTGATGAGAATTCAATGCTGCTAAAGTCTCGCACAAGTAGAAGATAAAACAGTCCAAAATGCAGAGCACAGCCACTTGAAAATAAAGAAGAAGCCCCAGCTGTTTCTCATAGCGGGCTCAAAAATGGGTGGAAAGCTTTTGTGTGAATTCATAGGTTCGAACTACAAAGCTATTAACTTTCAAATTCACATGATGAAAGGCAGCTACTCCAAGTGCAAAGAAGTAACAAGTGAAAATTCTATTCAATGTGATCATGCAAAGGGAAAATTTGCTTTGGAAAACTATCTGATACTGATCTATATGCCCCCTGCATATCAGGCATCAGCTCAAACTTTATTATCCATCACTAAAATTTAAATTCTCGCCTTTTGGCCTTGACTTACCTTTAAAAATTCAGGTAATCACGTAAATCAACTGCATGCTATTAATTCTAAAGAGCATACACCTTCATGTTTTCCAGTTTATGATGAAATAAAAAGGCACGGGAAAGTTTCTTATATTAACCATTTTTATAGCTTTTCATTGCTTCAGAATACAATAGCATGAACCATAAACAATACATAAACAATAAGAGCAACTGTGTTGTATTTATTTACAAGATAGTTTTCATTATACACAGTTTACATTCACATACAAATATAACCATGTAAAAGAATGGAGTTTGGTATTGAGTTTCACTTTTCACAGACTGCCGGCATATTTGTTCCTGTAGATGGCAAAAACCCAAATCCACGGGAGGAAATTGATTAGCAAACATTAAACAATTGTGATAATAAGGTTTATTTATTATGACAGATGATTTCACGGTACAAAGTATACACTTGGAGGAAATTTTGGCAGACAATAGCAAAAGCAAACACGGTATACAGCTTTGATACTCACATTTTGTATCCAAGGTATTGGTCAACTGGGAGAGGTTTAGGGCCTCCAAACCAGTTAATCATGAATATGTCTTCAATCTCCAGTTTGAAGAACTGGAAGTTATGACCCTTAGGCCACCCTGTCCATCAACCATTTTAAACTTGATTACTAGAATAATAAAAAGAAACGAAGTGAATGACAATTGTTTGGACTAAGAATTACCCTTCATCTCTGGATGCTTTGTGAACAGGGCAGTTTGAGCAAATTCTGCCTCTTTAGAGTTTGCCTCAAGTAGTACCAACTAAAACACCACAACGCACAATCAACTTAAGTTTAAAAATCATTAAAAAAGTCACAGCGTTCTTCTATTCTTTCTTCTTTTTTCATTCCCATAGCTCCAGTTATAAAAACCAGTATAACTTTATCATATGAATCAGAATAACATATAGAACTTAACCTTTATAAATGACACAAGTGAACAAAATCAAATAGCTATAAGAAACACAGGAGTTAATGCATATACACGCATTATACATGACTCAATAATATATGTCAAATGGTGACTAGAGAATAAACAAAAGGCAATAAGCTCTAAAGTGATCAAGTACTGAATTTAGAATCGTACTGTTCCTGTGAGAGTGATTTTGGCACAAACAGGGCTCTCTGGGTCTGCTTTACCACAAGTTCCAAGTGGATACTCACTGATTGTGAGTGAGGATCTATGGTCTTTCAATGCATTTCTTGCCGTTGGATCAAGGGTTGTCAAATAGAAATATGGGATGCCAGTTCCTTTGTCAGGTACCCCATCACTAAATGAAACTACATTCCTGCAGCACAAGTTAACATTCTCATTAGGTGGAGGAAAATGAAGAATCATGACATGTTCAAACAAGCAGCTTAGAATACCTATTGTATTACTGTGAGTCGTGACATTGTAAATATGCATCTTAGAAGAAAATAAAGATAAATGTCATTAAAATTTACAGATGTAAGAACAGAACTATAAATCAATGAAAAGAGTTAAAGCATTCCTATGATTTAAGAACAGAACTATAAATCAATGAAAAGAGTTAAAGCATTCCTATGATTTCCCAATGATTGCATGCTGGTGAATTGTATATGAAGGGTCCTAAAATTCTGAAACCCGTAATCAGATCTCATCAAAATCTAATCCATACCAACAAGACCAGAGATCCTTCTTCTCTCTCTCATTAATTCAGCTATCTAGTACGGTAAAAAATATTAACGGTAAAAAATATTAACAGCAAAAGCACCCAAATATCATTCACTCACATTTGAAGAAAACATCCAACTTGGCTTATGAAGACGAAGAAAATACAGGTATAGCCAAAGAAAGGGACAAAATGAATTGAATTGAGTTTAAACATAAGGAATATCTTCATTTCATTAACTGTAAAAAAAATGTGAGAAGAACTTACCCAAATGGTGCTCCTTCCAACTCAATTGATATTGTACTGCAAAATTAAAATGACAAATAAGCCAAACCTACAACACCAATGATTTCTAAGCTGTAGAGAATATTATAACAAATTCAATAAGAAAGAAATGATACCAAGCAACAAATGTGATATATGGAACCCACATGCCAATAGCAATAATTAGAACAAGCTCCACTACATAGGCAGCAACAATCTATTGTTTACTGCAGATTTTGTATTTGTTTCTTTCATTACCCCTTTGTGTCAGCTAGCATATAATTTACCTTTGAGCAAAAGAGAAGTCAAAGCTTCATCTTTTGAAAATTGCATTTGAAAATTTAACAACATCAATCAATTGGGTCATCTAATCGACAGTTAAAGGATACAAAACAAACACAGAATCCAAATTGCAATCTCAAAACAAGAATCAGAACAAAAAATTAAAAGTAACAGAAGCCAGAGAGGGAAAAAAAGCATTACTTTAAAATCCCCCAAGAATTCTGGGACACCAACCAACGAGCATAGGCAGCAGCATCATCTCTGTCAGGTTTTGATGCTGCTAACAACCTTCCCTGAACACAATCTTGAAAACCCAGAAAAAACAAGACCAAAAAACAGTAAAGGACTTTGGTTTTCATGTTCCTTGTTTCTGACGCTTTTCTGACAACGACCATGTAATGAGATGAGGATAAACTGTACAGTATCTCTAGTTAGGCACAAAGTTTAGGAGTTAAAGGCAAGAAGGAGATTATGCCACTGAACTGTTTAAAGTTGGGGTGTTTTAATCCTATGCTGTCAAGAAGACGATATGAATCAATCTTTCTGGTGATATGATTGTACTTTGTCCAATATGTACAAGCGTGAAACGTATATTTCTGTTTTTTGTTCATTTGAGTGAAACGTATATTTAATTATAATATAAACATATTTAACATATGTATAATATTTAATTTTCCATGTCAATGTTACATTGTATACTTTAAACTGAATTGTAGCAGATTTGGCCCGGAGACTTGAAAGGATTAAATTGAGCTAGATTTCAGGGCCCCTAAGCATTATGGGCTTGAACACTTTAGCACTCTTGTTATTGGCCCTCACAGATCATACATCATCCTCAGTTCTGGACCTGTCAAATTCTATGCATGATTCATGTTCTTGCGTTGTAAAACATAAAATTTTTGTTGTCAAAATTCATATAAACACATTAAATATATAATTTTAAAATTTTTATCATATTTATATATAATTTTTATTAAACACATGAATCTAACTTCTTGCAAAAAAAAATCAATTATATAAAATATATTATATAATATTTAATTATTTATATTAAATATATTGTATTTTAAAAAATATCGATTAGATCATTTAATTTGATTCGTAATTTTAGACACCGACTTAATCGATTAAATCAATATGAAAAAGTGATTTAAACTCGAAATTGATTTAACCGAATTGAATTAACCAAATTTTAATCGATTAAATTAATATGAATCAATTTTATTCATATGTAATCTTTTACTTAAAATAAGGACTTACTTGAATATAGATTAAAGCTTAGGAGTTTATTTGAATGTAATAAAAGTATAAGTGCTTATTTAAATAAAGTGATAAAGTTCAATGTTTTTTTAATATTTTAACCAAAAATTAACTTAAACTTTTATTACAATAAAAGTTATTTATTAATTGGTTAATCCAAATTAATTTTTTTTCCTTTTTTCTTATATATTTTTCCTTTTTTTTTTCTTACCCGTTCTTTCTTTGTCTCTTACTTTCTTATTTTTGAATAAAAATTACAGTTTGGATAAAATAATAAAATTTAAACCAATAAGTTTATTTTTCAAAAATTCTTTTTTAAATAATAAATGTTTAAAACTATTTCTTGAAATTAACTAATCTATTATGAATTATATTTTTTAATTTATAAAATTTGAACATTTTAATTTCTCAAGTATTTTTTCTTATTTTCAAATTTCAAATTTTACTTTTTTATTTTTTTGTTCTTTTTATTTTTTTAAAATTTTCCTTTTATGTTTTTCTCTTGTCAACAAGAAAAGAATGAAAAAAATAAAAAAAATGATTTTTTACTTAAAATAAATTTATTTTTAAAAAAATCATTTTATTTGAAAAATCCATTTTTCTAAAATAAAATTTTAAGTTAAGATTATAAAAGTTATTTTAAATTTAAATCATAAAAAAAAGAAAAAATAGTAAAAAGTACAGAGAAATATCTTTAATAAGATTTTTTTAACAAAATCAATTTTTTGAAAACATTTAATTTCTTAAAAAAATAATATTTTATTAAAAATAAACTTTTTTTGATAAAATAAATTAAACTTTTAACTGTAGAAATTATAATAATATATAGCTAAAACCTTTGAATTATATTTAAAAGAGAAAATTATAAATTTAAATTATATGCACTTTAAATAAGAGTACTTTTGATTAATAAAAAAAAATAATGTTATCTAACTCATAATTTTACATATAACAAATATGATAAAATATATAAAAGAAATCTTATCTTACTCTTGACTTGAACCTTGTACAAACTATACATAATATAAGATGTTATCATTTAACCAAATTTTATATAAAATATTATATTATTTTATTCTATCATTAACTAGAGGCACTCTACTGATTGAATTTACATCATAGCTCAATTTTTAGTCAGTACAAACAATTGCTTGATTTGGGTTAAAAAAATAGTTTTACTAATAATACTAGTGAGAATGAAGTGAGATTTTGAGTAGAAATTTTAGATTCCATATCTTATTTCTCTCATTTGTGCCAAAAATAAAAATTCAAGTTTTCGTCATTATACAATTCAATGTAAGTTCACGTAGTGTTGATAAAATTTTAGCATATGGATCCGATAATTTTAAATACAATATGAAAATAATAAAAAAAAATACGGAATGAGTTAAAGTTTAGACAATAAAATTATAAATAAATTTCAAAAAAAAAGAAAAAAATTATTTTATTTTTAGTGTGTTGATATAAATTTTGATATAATAACTTTTTTATTTTTACATATATTTGACACGAAATAAATGACACATAAACATAAATTCTTAAATCTAAATAAAGGCCATCTTTTTATCATAAATTTGAGCTTTTAAAAGTTTCACTCAAATGGTATCTGATTATGTAAAAAAAATTTTGAAAACATTTTTTTAATTTCACGAAATTATTCACAAATTAATTTCTACAATTAGTAGGTCAAGAGAAAGGCAAAGGCTCAAAACTTCCAACTTAATCCAAGAGAAAACTGGCTTTGTTCAAACATGAGAAACGGGTTCATTTTTTCGGGTCGGGTCTGACCAGATCCGTTAAAACAGGGAAGTTTCCTTAAATCGACGTTTTTCTTAAAAACCGACAAAAAAAGATCAGTGTAGAATGTATCGGACAGCTTTGGCCAAAAAAGATGCAGTCAGACAGCTAACCGCTGGCGCCAACAGTTTAATGGACTGTTTGTTTGACTCCGACTTCAACATTGTTTCTAGAATCTGATTTTGCCCGGGAAGAAAAGCCCAACTTCAAAGATTTTGAAAGCAAAAAAAGGCAGAAAAATTTTATAATATCAAAGAAAAAACCCAAATTAGAGAAAAGGCTTTCGAATTTGTAACAAAAAAGATGGGATTTTTCACCTACGCCGTTGCCGGCTTTTGTTTCATCCTGATCGGTTTCTGGGAATCCATTAACTCCTTAAACCAGAGTCGGAACCCGAACCGAACTGCATCTTATTCACTTTCAACCCGGATCAAATCTACCTCTATTTCAAAAGCTAAAGAAAACTCTTTTTCCTCTTCATTGTTGTTCATCTTTGTATCAATCTTTGCCCTTTTGATCTTATTAAATTCTGTGGTCTCAATCTTTGATGCTTTCAGTTTAAAGGATCGGGTGGGGTCGATGCTCCAATTACAAGTTCTCTCAATTGCTCTCCTTTTCTTGCTCTACTCTTCTTTGGGTATCTTAATTAATAAGAAAAATTCATATGTTTGGCCTGATTCTGTTCTGGAATTGGTTCTGCTTTCGGGTTTTGTTGAAGAGTTTTTGTTATATTACTTACAAAGGAAGGAGACAAGTGGAATTGAGAATAGATATTTTGATCTTTTATGTGTTCCCATAGCAGTTTGTGTGGTTTCTACAATGCTAGAGTTGAGGTCAAAAAGATCGGTTTACTCGAAATTTGGACGAGGCATTGGGTTGATTTTACAAGGAACATGGTTTGTGCAGATGGGATTTTCATTTTACACTAATTTGATGGCTCATGGATGTAGTTTACATGAAAAAAGTAGAGGGAATTTTACTATTACGTGCAAAGGTCACCCCGAGTATCGTAGAGGGAAAGCTATTGCGACGTTGCAATTTAATTGCCATCTTGCTTTGCTTTTGATTTTGGTGTTGGAACCAAATCATCCACTAAGCCCATTAGCACAATATCAAGAGGAGAAATCTAACCTTTTTGGGTTGTACCAAAACCCACCATTTTCTCCACCATTAACGCCACTGTCGGAGCCGCCAGGGAGAGGAGGTGCCGCCAGTGCTCCGCCGGAAGTCCACCGGTGCTGGTGGTGCTGCCAAGAGAAGGGATGAAGATGGTGAGTGATGGTGAGAAACGGGAGAGAAGGAGAGGAGGTGAGCTACTGCTGTTCACTTCTCCGTTAATTACAAGTGAATAATGGGCCTTCACTTATATAGTGGTGCCAGCAGTAGGGACCTCCCATATTTTTAGACCATGTATTATATCCGTCCCATTAAGGATAAATACATATATAATATAGATATTATATATACAATTATGGTCACACGATACATAATTATACTACTAAATAAATTATATGATAATAATTATACTTAATTAGTCCATACAATTAGAGATATTACAACATTCTCCCACTTGGACAATTAAGTTAATTAACAAAATATCATATAATATCAATATGTATTCGTAAGCCCTCTAAATACATTGTACCGAAAAGGTACAAATGTGTAGACTCATACATACTTTAACAACAAGAAGCCTTTTATAAGCTTCAAAATGCATCATACCGACAGGGTACAAATGCGTAAACTTATAAAGACTGCAACAAAAAAATAGTAGTATTAGTGTGAAATGGAAATGATATGAAAACAAAATCAATATCCATTTCCATTAGGTCCATGCATCCAAACTGAATGATGCAATGTTTCAACAGAAGCTCATGAGACCAATGCAAAATGTCTCCTTTAACATAATGTCATATTTACCAGAATGCGCGCAGACAGAATATGCATATATGACAAATAGGAATCCATTCACACAGTTGCAACTGATTTTATTGCAGAGCTCCCACTAACTTAATACAGCAAATGGCTCCACATGCCTCATAAAAGTGCTATGTCGTCAAAGCACTTTAGCAGCCAAACCTTTAGTTAGACAGAATAAGCTCTTTAAAACATGTGCTCTATAATCCAATTAAGTAATGGATTCCATTATTTTCTCTCTAACCAATCGAATGATGTTATCTAAATATTCGGAGTGTGAGGAACTCCTACTATTTTGAGAGAGAAAATACTTGCTGCAGCATTACCACAGTACATCTCCAGGACTTCGAAATGGTAACCACGGAACCAGCCCTAAGACGAAATTCTGCAGCCTAAATGGCCCATCATGTAGCTTTACAGCATGCTACATTTTTAGCCTCCACGATCAAGGATGCTGTAAGTGTGTGCTTTACACTTTTCAAAATACAGTTCCTTTATATCCACAAATATATATAACCAAAATAATTTTCAATATCTGGATAGCTTGCAAAATTAACATCAGAATATCTGACCAAACTCAAAATGTCAGATTTATCAATATCCAAATACTCTCTTTATAGCTTCCAGTTCTCTATTACAGGATCGCTCAAGTATTTCCGAAATACACCTATAACATACACAATGTCCAAATGTGTATAAGCTTGAGCATATAGTAATTACCCACAATAAGGCATACACAACACTCGATATGAGCTCTTTCATTTTTATCTTGAGGACTTTGAGATTTTCACAATATGTCACCTTTCACTAAATGACGTCTTATTAGGAGAACAACAAACAATAAACCTACTCGACACTTAATATAGGTTCCATGAGACCAATAATATATGCCTATTGATATGTCACGAAGAATCTCAATCCTTAAAACGAAATGGAGCCTCACTTAGATTCTTCATCCTGAAGTGACATGACGACATGAAGTGTCTCATACAATAGGTCAGTGCTATAGGCTGCTATTTGACATCATCACTTAGAGCACAATAAGTACATAACTCCCACTGACCTCGCAATGGATCCAATTATCAAACGATAATGTTCTCCTCAAAGTAACAATCTCATTCTTTATATATATATTACAATCTGGATGCCTTCTAATGTTCATAAATGAACTCCTTGAGTTCACATACTGTATGTTCCATCTTAGGAATCACAAACTTTTAGGTTGCTTTATTTAAAGCCTTGACCAAATTTGGCTTTAAATCATCTACCTAATATTTAGAGTCTCCCTTTTGTCTATAATGATGTGACAACTAAAATAGATCCCATGCATCCTCATGCAACATAGATGCTCACTTATCCTACGTGACTAACATCTAACTCTTAGAGTTCAGATCAAAATAGTCTCCTGACAAACATCAGAAACAGAAGACATCTCATATTCATATTCTTCTGTAAGGTCAGGTGCAGGTTCAAAATATGGTATTGGGATCAACTGTTGATTCCTTTGGTTTGTGGCTTTTCATAATCAAAAAATAATGCATATATGGGAATGACACAGCAAAATGTATCTTAATAATGACTTTGTGGAGTTCACAACTCCCATTCTTTAAGTCATCTACTAAATAGATTACATTGTCAGACTCAATGATTCTACTATCACATAATGATAAATGAAATCTAGAATCTTTCTAGTCGATATAAAAGCCAACAGAATTGCCGCTGATAGTTTTCTCATCAAGTTTTCTTGACTATGGGTTATAGCTCTTTTGCCTTACCTTATAACCCTAAACACAGAAAACGGCATAAAATCAGCTTAATGTCTGACTATAACTTGGGATGCATTTAGGAACTGGTCTTGCTTGGAGATCAACCTTGCATGTGAATTGCAGTTTCTATAATTTCACTCCATCTAAATTTCGGATATTTGAAGTGATTCAACAGAAGTCGTACCACATCAAAATGTACGAATGATCATTACTGCAATCTCATCCTTGTCGATATTCCAAGCATGCATGCTAGGCGTCAATATATAATCCTATAGTGCACTTAACCGAAAACCGGTATATGATTTCGCCTAGCTTCATTATACCGAACATAATATTCATCACTACTGTCTGATCATTGCCTTAAGCAGCGCAGCGGAATTAATCAGAATGCCTAAGGCCTCTATAAGATCAGATCTATTACTCCATATGACCTACATCGAAATGGTCGTTAGTAAAGTGATGAAACACTTATATCCACTAAATACAATATGTGAAAATGATCTACAAATGTCGGTATACATAAGTTCCTAATTATTTCAATATCTACTAATCATGTCCTTAATATTAGCAGCAAGATATCCCTTAATATAATCTCTTCATGTGCCTCGAAATGTCCCTAACTCATGCCACAACTTAATAGATTTCTTATCTATCCTATCATAATCAAAATCTACAGTCACATCATTCACTATTGAAGAAAATTTGCCCAAATATTGGGGTACAAGTCCACTGTGTATCCATCACGCAAAACGCCAGAATCAATGCATATGTTGTTACTAATTAGAAATACTTTTCTGTTATCAAGATGAAAAGTATCAATCGACAGTAATTTCAAAACTGTCTACGAAATGTAACAACGAACTGACTATATTTTCAGTATGGATTTTAACTTTATAACCCCAATTCACAACAATTTTCCCTTATTCGATCTCGGGTTGCTTATGGCTTTATCAGTAATAGCACCGGTATCGAAACACCAATAGTTAGATGGCATATCTCCTAGATTGGATTCAAAATAAAAGCTAACAAAATGCTTTTTGCACATCTCAATCTAAAGGACTTTTGCAATCTACCTCTTATGCCCAGGATTATTACAGAAGTGGCACACATTGATATTTAGAGGTGTTGGTGAAACCAGAATGGGAATTGAATTTGGCAAATATCTTCTTCTAAAATGACTTTTTAATGATATTTCCTTTTGGCAGTAATACTGGCATATGTCATCATTATGGCTAAATGAGATCTGTTAACCTGAAAGATCTCCCACTCTTAAATGACAATATCAATTTTGATATTAAAATGTCATACTTCCTTCTGCATTAAATGAGATCTGTAAAACTGGAAGATCTCCAATTCTCCATCCCAGAAGGAAGTAGCACTGAATCTGCCATATATGGAATCAAAATCCTATAACAACCTTTATCCATCTTATGCGAACTATTTTCTAATGGCATCCATAAATACTTCTTAATTATTCCTAATTGGAACACTTTCTCTGATGTGCTCATTAATGGCATGCCCTTATAATCAGAAAATTCTCACTTATGTGTTCCCGAAATTTCAAGTATATTGTCCTCAAAGAGCTCACATTATTGGGTATAATAGATAGATTGACTCTCGGGACTACTTCCTAGTTCAATATGTCCCTAATCGTAGAGAATAATTCATACTATTTATCTAATTTGATCCTATTAGAGATTTGATATGTGATAGTTGCACAATATGGAGGCTAGTGGAATAATTCGATAAATTCCACAATACACTATCGAGGATAAGACAAAACTAGTTGAATACAACCTGAATGATCGCCCACCGACAGGGTAGGAAGACCGTGTCATATCCCAACCAGAATCCTCCCAATCCCAAGCATCTCTAAAAGCAACTAACAATCCGACAGGGAGAGACTAGCCACTTCTAGAGGCCTCAGTAAATTTATGCAGCTGCAACTATCACTATGCATTGCCTTATTATTATATCCTTAAAATTATCAGAATAAATCGTCAAAAAATCTTCATGACTATTCTTGCGACAGGCAAGTACTAGCCAATCCAATTAATGATTTATAATTTTAAGAATATTCACAAAATTTATTAACCAAAATTAACTACATCCAAAATATGCAATTCCTGAAGCATATGTAGTAATTTCAAGTCCAACATTAATTAATTAAATTAATTCAACATAAATGTGAATATTCAAATAATAAGGCAATTTTCATTTCTAGAGAGTTTATTTGTTTAAATAAATTATTAACGAATGGGTAAACCATAATCCAAAATGACTCAACAAAATACCTAAATAATTTATTTAAACTTATTTAATTAGGCCAAATATTAGGAATTTATGGGCATGAGTATATATTTCAAAATTTAAGTGAATTAAGAATTAAATGAGTAATTAAATTTCTAGAGATTACTCCAAAATTAATTCCTCCAAAAAAATTCACTTATATCACATTAATTTTGGGCTTAATAACTAATTATGGCTATTAAATATCTAAAATTGTCTTCAAAATAAATAAATAAATAATAATTAATTAATTAATTAATTAACTATATGACCTATAATTAATTAATCAAAATGGCCAATTAAACTATAATCCAAAATGGCCTATTAACTAATTATGCAAAATAGTCACTAATTAATTCAAATTTAATAGCCAAATAAATTTAACCAACCAAAATGGCCCCTAAATTAATTAAGCAAAATGGCCTAAAATTAATTAATTAAATTGCCCAAAATTAATGTTATACCAAATGGCCAAACATTAAAATAATTAAATGCCCATAATAATAACCAACTTAAATTTAGCCTAAAATTAATTGAATTATTAAAGCCTAATTAAATAAAATGGCCCATAATATTTTAAAATATAGTGGCCTAAACATAATTAAACCAAACACATAAAATGGCCTAAATCAAAATTAATGGGCTAAAATTAATCCTAAAAGTAAACCAAAACTGGCCCAAAATTCCAGCCCAAATAAAACAAAATTGACCCAAAAAAAATGCCAAAACCGGGCCCAAGAAAAAAAAAAAATTGCCTAAAATTTTTTTTTATTTTTATTTTTTAATTTCAGATGCGGGCGCGTGTACTACACGCGCCCGCCTCATCATCCTTGGCGCCCGCGGGCGCCATATTGCATGTATCGGGCGCGTGCGTTGCACGCGCCCGTCATCTTCCTCGCCCGAAACCGGGCAAATTTTGCAGAAAACGGGTTTTATCCGACCCGATCGGTTTTTCATCCATTTCTCACTCTACAGAGTCCCATTTCACTTCATTTTTGTGGCATTTTCAATAAGAAATCATTCTCAACCAATATCATGCATTATTTTGGCTCAAACATGCATAAATCTCATGGGTATTAAATAAATCCGAAAAATACCCAAAATTAAAAAAATGTACAGATTCTCTTTTCTTCATCGAAAATGGCTAATGGCTTTGTTGTGGACATGCTCTGATGCCAATTGTTGGAACCAAATCATCCACTAAGCCCATTAGCACAATATCAAGAGGAGAAATCTAACCTTTTTGGGTTGTACCAAAACCCACCATTTTCTCCACCATTAACGCCACTGTCGGAGCCGCCAGGGAGAGGAGGTGCCGCCAGTGCTCCGCCGGAAGTCCACCGGTGCTGGTGGTGCTGCCAAGAGAAGGGATGAAGATGGTGAGTGATGGTGAGAAACGGGAGAGAAGGAGAGGAGGTGAGCTACTGCTGTTCACTTCTCCGTTAATTACAAGTGAATAATGGGCCTTCACTTATATAGTGGTGCCAGCAGTAGGGACCTCCCATATTTTTAGACCATGTATTATATCCGTCCCATTAAGGATAAATACATATATAATATAGATATTATATATACAATTATGGTCACACGATACATAATTATACTACTAAATAAATTATATGATAATAATTATACTTAATTAGTCCATACAATTAGAGATATTACAACATTTGGTTGTTGGGATGTTGTCCATTATGGGTAAAAGAAATGGTGTTGGTGTTTCAGGGGATGGCTTGCGGTACAGGCCATTAGGGGCAGAAATGCAGCAGATGGATAATACTGTGGGGAATTTCGCTTTGGATTCTGATGATGATATTGATGATGTGATTAAAGAAGAAGATGATTTGAGGAAAGAAAAAGCTGCTATTGTGGAATTGGGTGTCAATGGTCATGGTTCACATGCATGAAGTAAAACTTTTAGTGGTTTCGTTTTAGTCAATGACTGGATGGATTATATAAGTTTTATTTTTTTGTAATGTTGTTAGCGAGAAAGTGAATCTTGACTTGCATAAATGAATTTAGATTAGTGTTTGTGTTACAGTTTTGTGACTTTGTATAAATGAACAGAAATCAATTCGTGTGTTGCAATTTTATTAGTAATTGAAAATGACATTGAATGGTTGCCTGAATAAAGTGTTTTGACATAATTGAAATTCTTTTTGCTTAACAAATAAGCTTGATACTTGAATTGAACATCTTTATTTTTTGGATAAGTTTGTTGAAGATATTGTAATATCCAGATGCTAGAACTGACTGAATCACTGATCAAACACAAATTTTGTCAAGCTCTGAACTTTGGATTATGGTTCATAGTTTCTTGCATATGTAAACTTCGTTGAAATTGGAGGTGTTTTATATCAAATTGTGAGGCAAATTATTGGTTAAGTAAAAACGAGATTAAGCTGTGAAGCTAAGAATCAGTTTTGCTTTTTCGTTTTTAAGTCTAAAACCATATTCCGATTTCCGAAAATAATCACATATGCTTTTGCTACTTCCTCAAAAAGATATGAAAATTTGCTGCTGCTGCTCCATGCTTTGGCCTTCAATCCAGGTCATCTATTCATATTAGAGGCACCAGTTAACTGTTGAGAACAATCAAAACTTTGTTTAAGCAAGCAACAGTAAAGATTATAGCCCTTTGTGAACCTGAACGTTTTCCTGCCACTTATTCCATGATTTGACCACCATTTTGGTTTTCTCGTTTCAACATAATTATAAGTCCTCCCATTACGATGTCCTAACATTTTCCAGGCCACTGCTGCAAGAACTTGGCTTTACCTGATAAAAGCAAAGGACTTAAAACTTATAGGATGCTAATGCTTAGTAAAATCATTAGCATTTAGCTTGCTCACATGTTTTGAAATTTTTTAGCTCTTGTAACTCATCTGAGCTTTTGATTCTGCACGGTTTGCACCCGCATACGATTTTACTAAACCTTCAATCTGGGTACACAATACAAGGGTTTGTGATCAGTGAAAGTCCAGTGAAATATCGTGCATGTGCCTATAGACGATAACCAGGGATTAAAGTTCCAGATCAGTTTGGAAATTAATATAGGAAACTGTAGAAAACAAGTAATTGTATAAACTTAAAATATATCCGAACAGGAAAATATAGACTTTCCTATTTCAACTTTGACCTTGTAACTTATTTTGTCGAGAAAGACTTATTCTCAAGGACTAAACATTCTGTGTATGATCCCAAACCAAATTCAAAACATCAATAACTCTTCATCTGTTATATAAAACCCTGATTCCTTGAACATCATCCCGATCCAGACCCTTGGATCGTCCAGGCGAGATGGATGGGTACATAATGGCATTCTCAACCGAGCTATGCCCCAAGCCAAGGAGGTGTCCGATTTCATGCAAGGCAACAGTCTCCAAGTGAAAAGCCCCAGGGCTAACACTTGCAGACCATGTTTCATCTGCATCATAGTGGAATCTCCCATCAGTTGGTGCAAAAGCATGAGCTATGGCTCCACCAGGGCCATCAAAAGGGCTTCCATCTCTATGATCTCGACGTTCGAAACCGATAGTGATATCAGCATCCCTGTAGTTCTCAATCCTTGAGAACCTGAAATGTGTATTTGCAGCCCATGTTCGGAAAGCATTTGCAACAGGGCTCATGGCATCAGCACGAGTCCCTGGAAGAAATGCATAGGTGAGATGGGACTGGGAAGCTGGCCATTTGGGGCTTCGAGGGAAGAAGGAAAAGTGGGAGACTTCATGGATAGATTTAGAGCCTCCAGGGTGGTGTTTTTTATTGCCAGAACGCATCCATGATGTACCATTGACGATATCTGCTACCCCACATCGAGGCATCATCATCTTTGATACAGTTTTGGCATCCAAAATTCCAGTGGAATTCAAATGGAAATTCAGCTGGTAAGTTTTGAGAGCAGACTCCAAGAGCTCATCGAAATCATCATCATGGGCATGAGTTTTGTTCTTGCTGTAGCTCAAGTAACCGAATGTTTCGAGATATTTCTTGAGGTTATGTACGTCTTTAACCTTGTCACCCTTGTGACATCCTTGGAGGTGCTGCAGAAACTCAAATGGGGATGGCTTTTTGTCTTTTGAGTCTGCTAAAGCAGCCTGAAATAGCAGGGGAAGGACAAGGAGGAGGGTGCAAAATGAGAAAAATGAAATTGCATTGTATGCCATGATTAATAAGTTACAAGTAAGAAAAAGCTTTCTTTGGTGGATGTGCAAAATGCTCATATTTTGCTGCCTATTTATAGCCATCTTAAACCAATGGAAAAAGTATCAAAGATTATGAACAGAAGTCTTTAGTTAACCTTTGTTTGTAATTATATGAGTTTACTGGGTCTTCCAAGTGGTAGAAAAAAACCTAACTACAAATTTCTCTCTATGGAAAATGAAAAAAGCTAGTCAAATCTTTTGACGAATTCTCAACTGGTAATAGACGTTTATTGGATATTCAATTGCATTTCAAAGAAAGGACCCGTTGGCAAAGTTCCTCCGAACTGTTTACATTACAAATAAAAGAAAAACAAAGAGTCAGGGCTAGTTTGATGAACAGTAAGATTAGTTCTAGTGAAATTGAAAAAGATAAAATGATCATTAATTAAAAATAATTAATAATAAAATATTTAAAAGCAATGATAAAAAAATAATTTTACATGTATTTTTTTGTCTTTTTTGTTTAGATCTAGTGCGGTGGATTCCAAATTAAGCATGAAGACGTATGTTTTCCACATGGAAGTCCTCGCTTGGCCTGCAAGTTATGTTATTCTTGAACAACCAAGACTTAGCTTAGTACTTGTTATCCCTTTTTAAAAAAGAATTAGGTTTAAGGTTCCATTTTCCACTGTTCTTTATACCTCTTATAAACTAAAAAAATAGTTATGTTACCCTTGGGGCAATGCATTTTGCTAAAGAAATTCAGCGGATTTGGGTTTTCGAATTTAACTGTTTTCAATAGGGAACCTCGTGAATTTAACTAAATGCAGCTTACCTAAGTTCTGCCCTTGATGTTGATATTTGCGACACACATTTTATTCTTTAATCACTAGCATAGCAATCATACAATTCACCAAGGTTATTCTATCAGCTAGGATATAAAGCACAAATGCCATCAATATCATCCTGTGTCAGCTCCCTTCTAAGAGTTCCTGGAGGAAGTCCTTGATGCATAATGGCATTTGGATCCTGGCTATGTGCCAGCCCGAGAAGGTGGCCAATTTCATGAACAGCTACTGATTCCAAGTCCACCTGAAACTTTCCAGGATTATTACTAGTACTCCAATTCTCATCTGCATCAATATGGAATCTTCCATCTTTTGGTGGAAAGGCATGAGCCAAAATGTTTCCAGGACCATCAAAAGGCAGACCATCTCCATGATCATAGCTGTAGAATCCGATTACAATGTTAGCTTGAGTACCTTCTGGTGCTTCCTGGAATTTGAATGGGGAAACGGCTGACCATTTTTGGAATGCACTTCTGCAAACAGACCTGAGTTCCTGCAGACCAACCGTTTGGACACTCGAACGAAAGTTATAGGTGAGTTCATACGAACTCCATCGGGGCTGTCCATCGAAAAAAGCATAGTCAGGAATCAAGTGGAACTTCATTTTCTTATGGCTACGTTTAGCATTTTCATCACCACTGCCTCTACTGATGATATCAGGGACACCACATCTGGGAGTCTTCATTGCTTTAATGGTATCCGAGTCGATCTTCCCTGTTACCTTGAGACGATAATTTTTCTGATATGTTTCCAGAGCAGACTCCAATGGGTCATCGAATTCATCAGTCAGATTGATGTTTTCTTCCATCTGATAGTAACCGAAGGCATTGAGGTATTGCTTGACCTGATGAAGCCCTTTCAAGGTCTGCCCTTTGCCGGATCCCTCCAAAATTTGGAGAATACTGGAGAATTGAAACTCAGCTGGTTTTAGAGTTCTACACTTAACCCCGAGAGGATGCAGTACTGCAAGGAAGAGGAATATGAAAGCTCCTAAAAGATGAGAATCTTTAGGTGCCATTTGACAATGGTGCTCTAAGACCGAAGAAAACCCTGGAAACTTTGGCCAATTTTCTTAGAGATCAATGAGCTAATCTATTTAAAAATTTTATACTAATCTATTCCAAATTATTTATATAACTCTCCCCTACTGTTTTATTAAATTTGAATTTTAAACAAAACAAAACAAATCATGAATCTATCCATTTAATTTAAATTTTAAATATTGAAATTAAGCAATTTTATCATATTTAATCTATTTAAAAAAATTATATAATATATTTTAGAAAACATACTTACCTGATAAGCTAAGCCACATGCATGCCTACGTGGATAGGTTGTTTACATGACATGAAGCATACACCAAATTATGAAAATATTTTATTAGGTTTGAATTTTAAATGAAAAAAACCTAACTATGAACTATCCATTTAATTTGAACTTTAAATATTTAAATTAAACAATTTAATAATATTTAATCTATTCAAAAAAATTATACAATATCTAATCTATTTAAATTATTTATATAATCGACCAAAAAAAATTATTTATATAATATTTATTAGATTTTATCTAAAATCTAATTTTAATGCATTTTAATTTTTTTAAAATCTAATATATTTAAAATGATTTTAATTTATTTACATATATCTCTTTTTAAATTTAAAAAAAAACTTATTTATCCACTTAAATATTTTTTAACCACCTCCCACTTCTCTAAATTTTACATTTTTTTAACTATCTCCCCACTCTCTCCGATTGTTTTATTAGATTTGAATTTTAAACAAAAAAACTAACCATGAATTAAATATTGAAATTAAACAATTTTATTTTTTTATTTTTTATGGTTTCCTTCTAAAAAAATTATTTACTTTTAATTAATTGCTTCCAGATTGTTTTACTTAAATTCTTATAATTTTCTTTTTTACAAAAGGGCAAAACTCCTCTTTTTCAAATAATGAATTATAAGTTTAACTATAAATAAAATTTAAAATAAATAAAATAAATTCGTTACAAACTAATTTTTAAACATAAAGCAACTTACAATCATGTCTCATTATTCATTTTGGCCTGAATTTTGTAGAAATTGTTACCTGCAAAAGAGATTCTATGGCCATAGAATCTAATTTGGCTTGATTTTTTTTAGTAACTAGATCGACACCCTCGCTTTGCTACGGGAATAAGGTGAATCTGAACATTGACACCACTATATAATTTATTAAGGAGCATAATATATTTTTTCTATAAACAAACATAAGAATCATAAAATAACAATAAGAAAGCAAGAAACATGAGCTGAGTAGCTTTAAAAGAACAGTAATTTCATCAATTGCAAACATTCATAGATTTAACAAATATGAAACTAATTGCAATTAAAAAAAATGTAAAACCAGCTTAAAAATAATGCAGCTTGGTTTGAATACAAAGATCATTGCTACAAAACAATGCTAAATTCTAGAAGTAATAGTTTTGCCAAGAGCAAATATACTACCCACTCAAGGTCAAGGTTCGCAGGGGTACTTGTAGTTGATGCTGAAACATTTTTGCCACCTGCATTGCAAGAACCAATAAGGCTTGTCAAGTCTCAGTGATTAAGAAATTTGACCTATACAAAAAAAAAATTGTTTGTTTTAGTTTGATATAAAAAATGAGAAGAAGCTTTCATATAGCTTAGGCTCTCATACCTGTATTTGAAACTACTCATAGCCTTGAACAGATGATTGAGATAGCATTTTTACTGCCACTTTAGTGTCATTCTTTACACTTCAGAAAACACGAACTGCCTATTCTTTGGCTACAGTTATGGAGATGAGTTTTGGTATTTATCGTCCATATTTGCGCCTGATAATAACAACTTAATCTTGTAAGCATAAATTATTTTAAAATATTTCCAGCAAGAGCATGAAAGAGGCACGGCTTAATGTAAGAGCCTCGCCCGTCTCAATGGTAACATGAGTGTAAGGCTCGAGGTACCTATGGGATACCAGGGTTCGAGTGTCTCATGGAACGCGTCCGAGGGAATTAGCTTGAGTTCTTCGAGTCCATAAGCCGTGAGGGGCGATGGCCTGTGGGCGCACCTCAAAGCGGACAATACGTTGTGAGAGGGGCGGACGAACTGGGTGATCGCCTAGCCAGCCTGTAAGAGTAAACTTGGGGCAGGCGAACTGGGTGCTCGCCAAGGGGATGCTCGCCGGCGGCCTATGAGACGGGCGAGGCTCTTACACTTAATGTTTCAACAGCTTAGGTTTATAATCACAACACTTCATTTTTCAAATTTCTTGCTTCTTATTTATCAAATACAAGTCAACACGTACCATATAAGTACATTATATGTTATATATATATATATATATATATATAAAGTAATTTAAAGATCTGAAACTTTTTTGGACCATTATGTTTTGTATTATTGCATCTCATCACTGGGCATTTTATTACCTTGGTAAAATTACAACTTGCAGCCACCAAATCAAAAGACAAATTAGTATATAAAAAAAAAACCCTTTGCTTACATGCCTCATATAAATTCATGGCATAAACCAAAATTAACCTTTTTTAATACCCAATTAGGTAATAATTAAAAAAATAAAGCAAGGAATGAAGAATACCCATTCAGGTACTAATTAAAATTTCCAAAATCCATGAAACCATATCATAACTATCCTTTAGTTAAGCTAATTTTATCCAAAACCATTTCATAGAGCGTGTAAAATAGGGGGTATGAGTTGCAAATAATATTAGATATATATATATTTATAAGTTGGAAGAGTATATATAAGTTGGAAGAGACTTTGTTAACCCCTTACAATGGACAAACTATAAAAGCATTATACATCCCAACAAAGCAATGGTATCAAGGAGGCATTTTATCAAACATGACAAATGTAACATGTAAAAATGGTTGAACTTAAAATAATCACATAGCACATATTAAACATAAAAGATGAGCAGAAGTCAAGATTCAGATTTCTACATAGAGTAAGATAAAGTTAAAACATACATACCATCAAAGGGATTGGATTTGGACTTTGGAATTGCTGAGCTTAAAAGCATATTGAGCCTTATCTGCTATGGCTCTGTATTGAGTTGAAGGAACCACATTAACAAATACATAATCTTGAAAATATTATAAAATATTAGAATAAGTTGGAATAATTGACAGAGGTCTAGATCGAGCAGCATATGCTTTCCACTTAAAAGAGCATAGAAACAACTATAGCATCAACTCCATCCAATATTATTTCTCACAACTTTTTATTTTAAAATCTCTCAAATCAATTTATAATAACTGTTTTTTTTTCTAATTCCTCTTATCTCATTTGTAAAATACATGTCAGAAGTTTCTATATGTAATTTTTATGAGATGCATAGCAATTGAAAGAGAAAAAGAATATTTGATAGGTAACAAAAGGATAAAAGAACACCATAAGTAATTTAAATTAGTTAAGGGAATATAATTGAATCTCAAACTTATTTTTCTCCCTAAGCAAATCATAATACAGGAAATATTGAATATAAACTACATAGAAACATTAGAATAAAGTCAATAGCAAAAACTACAAAGAAATCATTAATTTTACATCAAATCAGTAGCTACTATACAACGATAAAAAAGGTGGTGTAAACATCAAACTCATATATTGCTCATATATTGAAAAGCAGATTAAGCCTCATGGTTCTACTTAAAACAGAAGAAACGTAGTACAATTTACAAAAGAAATTACAATCAGCAATGTTTATTAGCATCATAAGTTGCAAAACAGAAACTTCAATGAACCTTGATAGTAGATAAAATTCTTAAAATAACTAAAGAGAAAAATGTTCAAACAGATAATATCAAATAAGACAAAATGTAAAACAAAAATCATTTGGACTAAACTATGCAACTACCAAATTGGACTTATCATCCTTAATTTCACTCATTGTCAAAAGCAAAAAAATGAAGTTCACAACCACTCTTTTTAGTCTTCTTGATGAACAGTGTAGAATAGGGTACCACCTCAAATCCCATCGCAGAACAATCCTCATAGAAAGATGTAATCATATTGATAGACTGCAAGATTCCAATTGGAAATTACAATAAGAAAAACTTAAGTGAGCAATATAATGCAATAAATAAGAGCGAGATTATCATTAAAAGCAACTAAATGAGAGATTATCATTAAAAGCAACTAAATGATGCAAAAAAGTTTTGAAACAATAACAAAAGAATAGAACAGAGGATAATAAAGGATTTTTTTTCCACCTGTTCACCTCATTCTAAGGAAGAATAAGAATCATGTAGTTGGTACGGAGCATTCATAAACATAGTGATACCATTCTCCTCGTTTCCTTTCTCTCACTCCCAACACTATAAGAATCTCTTACATATTTGGAAGACATGTCCGAAATATTTACAGTAGCAACAACAAAATATTCACAAACAATTGCACCCAGGCAAACCATAAGAATTCACGATTTCTATGGATCTAAGGGCAGTAACGGAGGTAAGACTCATTAGCAAATAAGATTAATGGTTGAGGGTAAAAATCACCATAATTATACTCATTGTAAATTAAATTCGATCTTACACAGCATATGTTAAGAATACATTTTACATGCATCATCCATTCTAAATTTTACCTTACCCTTTCAATTCCACATAGTAATGGACTTGAGATACAATCTTAATATTATTATCATGCTTAACTTTTCCAGCATGGAAATGTAATATCATCATTGTAAGCTTTTGATTTTTAATGTTGAATTCCTAGAATTCACTAATATACATTCTGATTCTAGGCAAAGAATAAAAAACAAAAATAAACATTCACCTCCATGGCTCCTGATTTTGAAGGAAATAAAACAAAGCATTCTTCATTTAGCTTAATTCTTTTTCTTCTTCTTTAGCATTTGCATTTCACTTTATTACCATTTTTATTCCTTTTCTATTCACCATTTCTGTTAATGTTTAGGGTTTGAATTGTTGTTTATTGAATAATATGTTTGTTTATATACACAAGGGCTCTAGCACTAAATCAGGAAACTACTCCTAATACTAATTGAAATCCCTAAACTTACGGGATCTCAATAAATACATAATTACAACTAAATATATACACTTGATTCTAGGAAATATTTATTTTCCTAAAATAACACGGTTTCCCACACTCCCCCTCAAGCTGGTGAATAGGAATTTTCTATTCCCAGCTTGGATACAATTCTCTCAAATGCCATGCTACTCAACCCTTTGGTGAGGATATCAGCAAGTTGCCCATGTGTTGACACATATGGAGTACATATCAAGCCACTGTCTAACTTCTCCTTGATGAAATGTCTATCCACCTCGATATGCTTCGTTCGATCATGCTGTACTGGATTATGAGCTATGCTGATTGCTGATTTATTGTCACAGTAGAGCCTCATAGGCCCTTCCCATTTAATCTTTAAGTCTTCTAGGATGATTTTCAGCCAAAGTAGCTCACACACGCCTTGTGCCATTGCACGAAATTCTGCCTTAGCACTAGAACGTGCTACTACACTCTGTTTTTTGCTTCTCCATGTCACAAGATTCCCTCCAAGAAAGGTACAGTACCCGGAGGTTGATCTCCTATCGATGATCGATCCTGCATAGTCAGCATCGGTATAGGCTTCAACTGTCTTACTCCCATTCCTCTTGAACAGAATTCCTCTTCCTGGTGTTCCCTTTAGATACTGCAAAATTCGATGGGCAGCCTGCAAATGAACCTCTCTTGGACTATGCATAAACTGACTGATTAAGCTCACCGCATAAGCTATATCCGGTCTGGTATGTGATAAGTAAATCAGTCTTCACACGAGACGTTGATACGTTTCCTTGTCCACTGTGGCATCTTCCTCTGCTTTTCCTAGCTTAAGGTTTGGGTCCATAGGAGTACTTGCGGGTTTGCATGCAGTTTTGCCCGTTTCCTTGAGCAAATCTGTAACATACTTCTGTTGGAATATAAAAATCCCTTTTCTGGAGTGCGCAACTTCAATTCTCAGAAAATATTTCAATCTTCCCAAAGTCTTAATTTCAAACTCCTTAGCCAAGCATTGACTCAATATTTGCTGCTCCCTTTTGTCATCTCCAGTTAATATAATGTCATCCACATATACTAACAGTGCTGTTACTCCCCCTGAAGCTGAATGTTTGATAAACAATGTGTGATCCCCCTGACTTTGTTTGTATCACATGGCTAACATGACTCTAGCAAATCTTCTAAACCAAGCTCGAGGAGATTGCTTCAGGCCATACAAAGCTTTGTTCAACTTACATACAGTATTGGCAATCACATTCCTTCCATAACCTGGTGGAATCTCCATATAAATCTCCTCCTTAAGCTCCCCGTGTAAGAAGGCATTTTTCACATCAAATTGCTGTAGTTCCCAACCAAAATTGGCGGCTAGAGATAAGATTACTCTGACTGTATTCATCTTAGCAACTGGAGCAAACGTCTCTAGGTAGTCAATCCCATAAGTCTGTGTATACCCTTTAGCTACCAACCTCGCCTTGTATCTCTCAATTGACCCATCTGCCCTGTATTTCACAGTATAAACCCACTTGCACCCCACCGGCCTTTTTCCTGCTGGTAACTTCACCAACTCCCAAGTTTTATTCTTCTCTAGAGCCTCCATCTCCACATCCATGGCTTGTTTCCATTTTTCATTAGACAATGCCTTAGATAAGGTAGTAGGAATGGTGGTGTTCTTTAGGCTTACAAGGAAGGCTTTGTAAGTTAGTGAGAAATTTTTAAATGATAGGTAGTGTGAAAGAGGATATAATGGCTGTTTTGTACACTTTCTGGTCCCTTTTCTAATAGCAATCGGAAGGTCCTGGTCATCTTCAGTAATTTAGGCTTTGGTTTCACTTTGTAATGCTGGAAAGTTAGTAATTGTTACCTCATTTGAAGGACTTGAGTTGGACTCTTGAACTTGCATAGATCCTGGATTGGCCTTTTTCTGCCTTGAGTACACCAAGTTTTTACCAAATCTCACATCTCCAAGAGCAGATTCGGGGTTAGGTACTAGTTCGGGTTCAGACAGATTTGGTGCAGTAGGAGTGGTCTCATTTGACTTAGGTTCAGGTTCACCAACAACTGGGGCATTTGACTCAGGTTCAGACTCAACAGATGGCTCAACAGACAGTGGGGCATATGATTGGGTTGAGACAAAAGTGAAAGATCAGGCAACCCAAGAAAACCTTCCTTATCTTCCCTAAGAGTCTCCCCCTGAAGATAAGGTTGAGTGAAATAGGCCTCTTGTTCATTGAATGTTACATCTCGTGACACATAAAATTTCTTAAACGGAGGATGGTAACACTTGTAACCTTTCTGAGTTGAAGAATACCCAATAAAAACACACTTTAGAGCTCTATGGTCTAGCTTCCCCCTGTCTTGACTATGGATATGAACAAAGGACACACACCCAAAAATGCGACGTGTAAGATTGTTTGTGGTAGAGAGGTTCGAATAGAATGAAGAAAGCACATCCATTGGACTTTTGAATCCTAGAACTCTAGAGGGTAATCTATTGATGAGATGAGTGGCTGTGAGAACTGCTTCCCCCCAGAAACTTTTTGACACATTTTTTTGATACAACAGTGCTCGGGTTTGGTCTAGAAGGTGCCCATTTTTTCTTTCGGCGACTCCATTTTGTTGTGGTGTTCTCACACAGGAAGACTTGTGAATTATTCCCTCTCTTTGACAAAAAGGGGTAAGAATTTGATTGAAATAATCCTTGGCATTGTCTGACCTAAGTTTTTTAATACTCACACCAAACTGGTTTTTTGCCATGGAGAAGAAATTAGGGAACACAGTGCTAACATCTGACTTATGTTTAAGCAAGAAAACCCAGGTAACTCGGGTGCAATCATCAATAAAAGTCACAAACCATCGTGCCCCTGACACATTAGCAACAGTAGAGGGACCCCAAATATCAGTGTGAACAAGATAAAAAGGAAAAATGCTTCTTTTATTGCTTATTGGAAAAGGTATACGCTTGTGTTTGGCAAGTTCACACACCTCACAATGAAGACTCTCAATATCCAACTTTGTAAACAATGAAGGAAACAGAATTTTAATAACCCTAAATGATAGATGTCCTAACTGACAATGGTAAAGAAAAACTTTCTCCTTACTAGATAACATAGACTCGGACATGAATGAGTGGGGTGATCTGCTCTCGAATATGTTTGACTTGTTTGATTCCGCAAGGTAGTAAAGACCATCCCGTTCTCTAGCACGTCCAATCATCCTCCCCGAATCCTTGTCCTGAAATAAACAATAACTACTGTGAAAAGTCACATTACAAAGCAAGTCTTGTGAGAGTTTCTGTACAGAGACAAGATTTGTGGATAGCTTAGGAACATGAAGGACATTTTTCAGGGTTATGGATGGGTTTATTCGAACATCTCCTATACCAGCTACGGTTGCTAAGGATCCATCAGCTGTGGCTATTTTCTTCTTGCTTGAACATGGTGAGTATCTGGAAAAATGTTTGGATGAGTGGGTCATGTGATCGGTAGCTCCTGAATCCATGATCCAAGATTGAGTAAAGGGTGTTTTTGAGGCATTTAATCCAAATGAAAATAGACGCTTACCTGAATACGCCGAAGTACAAGTACCTGTAGGTTTCTCGAGGTTACTTAAGAATGATCTCACCCTTTCCACCTCCTCTTGGTTAAGACTTGCTGGTTTATTTGGTGCTGCAGTGGTTGTTGCTGCAACTACTGACATCTTTTACAAATCAATACTTGCTAAAAGACTGGTGAGAATCAGGGATAATTCGGCAACGAAGGCCAGGCAACAAAGAGAAATCGTCAATGATGAAGAACAGAGGAAAAATCCAGCTATGAAGGCTGGAAAACGAACACTTGAAATACTCTGTTTTTTCTTTAGAAAACAGAGCAGAACAGAGCCAAAAAAAATGGCTATGAAGGCTGGATGAGAAAATGGCTATGAAGGCCTAAGGCAAAAAATCAGCAATGAAGGCTGAAGAAGAAACTGCAGAAAATATCAACAATGAAGGTTGAAAAAGAAACTGCAGAAAAATCAGTAATGAAGGCTGAAAAAGTGACTGATTTCCAAGAAAAAACCTAAAGCTCTTGATACCATGTTAATGTTTAGGGTTTGAATTGTTGTTTATTGAATAATATGTTTGTTTATATACACAAGGGCTCTAGCACTAAATCAGGAAACTACTCCTAATACTAATTGAAATCCCTAAACTTACGGGATCTCAATAAATACATAATTACAACTAAATATATACACTTGATTCTAGGAAATATTTATTTTCCTAAAATAACACGGTTTCCCACAATTTCTAAATTTATCTCAAATCAATAGTCATCTCATCATTCCAAAATCTTCCCCTAGCAATCCTTCAAAACTAAATTAATTTATGAAAATTCTGGTTTATTTGTTTTAATAAAGGAAAAAACAAAAATGGAATAAGCAATCCATTGTCACTCACAAAGAAGAGAAAGATGGTTTTAATCCCATATCTAACAAAAAAAATGAATGTTGCGTACAATGAAATACAACACATCTAAGATGCTGGAAAAGGAAAAAGAAAAGGAATGCACATAGCATGGCAAAGTCAGTAGCTAGAAAGTAGTTGCACGCAGAATTATTAAAAGTGGTAATCAAGCAAATCTCTCCTAAACTCCAATCATTCTCTTGAGGAAGAAGACAGAATATTCCTTGCAATCTTCACAGAAAACAAAGAAGACCAAAACAATAAAAGAAGTGGAAATTACCTGTGCGCAGCAGGAGGCCTCCTTGGAATCAAGGTATAACCATGGTGTGAACTCTAAAAGAACCCAGGACAAAAGGAATTAAAATAAAAATCAAGACGTAAATGAGCAAGGTATAACCCAAAGAAATATTAAAAAAAAAAAAAAGCTTAGAGCACCTGGTTCTGCTTGGAATGGAACCGCAACAACTGCAAGAACTGGGGAAGCACTAAAAAAATTGACAAACAATGAAAATTCAAAGGTGCATTAGCAAGGAAGATTGCAAAGGAATTAAAAAAAAAATCACCTGGGCAAGAAAGAAGTTTTGTCGCAAACAATCGGGAGAACTTAGGAGAATAATATTTTTCTTGGATTTTTTAAAGTAGACGTAACCCAAACAAAGCAATAAACAAATTGAAATCGGCATTTGGGTGGGGCTCGAGGGAAGAGATGGTACAAAGAAAATGATGAAAAGGCGTAGAAGCAGGCGAGTCGGAATAGGAATCCGACATTTTTAGATAGAAGCCTGGAATGCAGGACTCGATTCAAGACCCGTGTGAAAAATCGATCAAAACTGGAAAATGGGGCAAAACCAGAGCCAAATCAAATCACACTAGCATACGTAGGAGACTAAAACGGTCAGGGAAATCAATTCCTGGCTGCAGCTTTTGTAGAAAGAAAATCGGTAAGGAACACATGCGCCAAATGAAGTGCACAACTTGTTTATATTACCACATCATCCAGAAAGAGACAAAAAACAGCAATCAAACTAAGGGTAAATAGTGGAAAAAGGATGGCAAAAAACGTGGCTGAAGGTGAGAATGCATGGTTCTACAACTTTTATTATACTAGAATCCATGCCCGCACGTTGCCGCGGGTTCATGAACCAAAGTGTTGACATGTAAGGTAGCAGAAGTGTTTTTCTCTTAAAAAGGTGTATATGTGTAAATATAAATGAAATTCAAAAGGTATCTAAAGTGAAAAAAATGCCGGTTCAAAAGCAAAAGCAGTTTATGTTTAACTGAAGTTTGCATGCATTATAAACATTGAAAGTCACAACAATAAACCTTCAAGTTTAACTTAAGGAGCTATAGATTGCATTCACATTCAAGAAAAAGTTCATAGCTAACGTGAGGTAATGGCAATAGAACATGAAGTAGTAAACTCAATAATCATTGATTATTAACTTCTTAAAATAGCAAACTAAGTAGGTGTTTAACACACACAAAGGTTATATTTTAATTAATTTTTTTAAAGCAATATCTTTATTCATTTTCATCCTTTACTATTAAAAATACTCTTCTTGCATGAACAATTAATTGGATTGTCATTAAATCTGTTTTCTAAATATTTGAAACTCAAAGCACCTGCATTAGCCAATATTTGGAATATGAAAATATGCTTGCTTATTTAGAAAAATAAAAAATTAAAAAAAAAAAGAAAATCCGTTTCCCATGAAAAAAAAAACTATTTCAACAATGAAGTGTTCAAATAATTAACACTATTTCCAGATGAGGCATTTCGGTTCAATGATGTACATCCAATAATTAACCAATAAAGAAAAATGTCCAAATAGTTAAAGCAACAGATCATATACAAATAAAAAGGGAAAATTTGAAAAATTTATAAAAAGTGATAGTATAATTCGAACTATCAAATAATAGATTCAGCTTTTTCAGGTGATGCTTAATCGAAGAAGCTAATCCTATTCAAGAAAAGAAGTAAAGCAAAAACAATGTCATAACCAGGGGAAAAAAAATTGTACCCCTATCATCGCAGTTGTGCCGTCGCCGTGCCGGCCATTGATGGCTGTAGCCAGTGAACAGAAAAAAAGGGTAGATAATCACCTTCTTGAAATTGATACTCAAAATCGATACTCAGCACAGGAAAATATCTAATTAAAAATAAATAAATAAATAAAATCCATGAATTATTGATTTTAGCTAATCAAACAAATAAAAAAGAAAAAGAGGTAGAGATGAAAATGAGCATACCTAGAAAGAAGGAAGACGGAGGGTGTAAATGAAATCATCTGAAAAAACAAAGAAGGAATGGTTTCTGTCGAATGTAGACAACTTGAGAAAAGCTTGGAGAGAAGAAAAAATTCTTGAGTGGGTTTAAATTTTGGGAAAAGCCTACCAAAATTTGAAGAGAAATATGCCGGAATTAAGCCTTGGGTGTTTAAGATTGGCAAAAAAAAAAAAGGCTTTTTTTCTTCAATCGGAGGAAAATTTCTTGAGTAAAGACTGTCTTATCACGTACTGAATAAAAGAGGAAGATGGAGACAGATGAGTGAAATTAGATGGAACGAAAGCCTTGCAGGAAAAGGGGAAGGATATTTGCAAAATTGAACATGGCAAACAAAAGTAGAGAAAACAAAGCAAAAGGGCAAAAGGTGAAAAAAGAGACAAATGACGTGGCCGGTTGTGGGAAGAGGAAATCCCACAAAATTTATATATTCGATTAGGCCATTCGAGTGGACATGTTTATCATTCTGCGAAAATGATTAAGGGCATGAAATTGTTTCCTTTCTGTATAGCCATGGTGGCCGTCACGGTGATTAGTCATCTACATTATTATCAAGACAAAGAAAATTCTATTTATACTGTTCTGAATTTGATTAGATATAAGAAAAAAATCTATTTTCAATTTCTTAATAAGTTACCACCAAACTATGATAATATTACTAGATCATCATACCAAAAATAAAAGATTACTAGATCACGCCTTTCGAGTTGCAGAGAAGCCATGGCCACATGCATGTGGCATGCTTAATTATATCTTTGTCGGTATCATCAAATTTCAATTTATAAATTGATGATAAAGATTTGATCGGCTCTTTCAAAGGTCACTGAAAAGCAGAAATAGAGTCTACACAGAAGAGTTGAGTCCCTTTTTGTTTGTAATAGGAGTTTACAAACAAGTAATTTTCTCAAAATTTTTTACGTGAAGTAATTTCTTTAAATTCTAGCTGGAATGGATATCTTTATGCTGTCAAAGCATAAGATGGAACTGTAGTTCACGTCAATCCTTTGAGTTCTCTTCCTTTTTCTACATATCCTATATGACGATTTTGAAGCTTTGCTTTCTTGCAAACTCTTTGTTTCTCAATTTTTAAATTCCTGCAACTGAAAACAAACTAAATGAGTTAACAAATTGCATTTCCCCAAGGCTACGTAACTTGACTTGCAGGCCAGGGCTTCCATGTGTAAAACGTCTTCCATATTCGTAAGGAAATGTTGAACTGACTTTCCGTTCTTCGTTTATTTGCAATGTAAACCGTTAGGAGGAACTTGGCCAGCAGGGTTTCCTTGGATTTCTTTCACTGAAATGCAATTGAATATCCAATAAACGTATATTACCAGTTGAGAATTCGTCAAAAGATTTGACTAGCTTTTTTCATTTTCCATAGAGAGAAATTTGTAATTAGGTTTTTTTCCACCACTTGGAAGACCCAGTAAACTCATATAATTACAAACAAAGATGAACTAAAGACTTCTGTTCATAATCTTTGATACTTTTTCCATTGGTTTAAGATGGCTATAAATAGGCAGCAAAATATGAGCATTTTGCACATCCACCAAAGAAAGCTTTTTCTTACTTGTAACTTATTAATCATGGCATACAATGCAATTTCATTCTTCTCATTTTGCACCCTCCTCCTTGTCCTTCCACTGCTATTTCAGGCTGCTTTAGCAGACTCAAAAGACAAAGAGCCATCCCCATTTGAGTTTCTGCAGCACCTCCAAGGATGTCACAAGGGAGACAAGGTTAAAGACGTACATAACCTCAAGAAATATCTCGAAACATTCGGTTACTTGAGCTACAGCAAGAACAAAACTCATGCCCATGATGATGATTTCGATGAGCTCTTGGAGTCTGCTCTCAAAACTTACCAGCTGAATTTCCATTTGAATTCCACTGGAATTTTGGATGCCAAAACTGTATCAAAGATGATGATGCCTCGATGTGGGGTAGCAGATATCGTCAATGGTACATCATGGATGCGTTCTGGCAATAAAAAACACCACCCTGGAGGCTCTAAATCTATCCATGAAGTCTCCCACTTTTCCTTCTTCCCTCGAAGCCCCAAATGGCCAGCTTCCCAGTCCCATCTCACCTATGCATTTCTTCCAGGGACTCGTGCTGATGCCATGAGCCCTGTTGCAAATGCTTTCCGAACATGGGCTGCAAATACACATTTCAGGTTCTCAAGGATTGAGAACTACAGGGATGCTGATATCACTATCGGTTTCGAACGTCGAGATCATAGAGATGGAAGCCCTTTTGATGGCCCTGGTGGAGCCATAGCTCATGCTTTTGCACCAACTGATGGGAGATTCCACTATGATGCAGATGAAACATGGTCTGCAAGTGTTAGCCCTGGGGCTTTTCACTTGGAGACTGTTGCCTTGCATGAAATTGGACACCTCCTTGGCTTGGGGCATAGCTCGGTTGAGAATGCCATTATGTACCCATCCATCTCGCCCGGACGATCCAAGGGTCTGGATCGGGATGATGTTCAAGGAATCAGGGTCCTATATAACAGATGAAGAGTTTTGAAGTTTTGAATTTGGTTTGGGGTCATCTACAGAATGTCTAGTCCTTGAGAATAAGTCTTCTTCGACAAAATAAGTCATAAGGTCAAAGTTGAAATAGGAAAGTCTGTATTTTCCTTTTCGGATATATTTTAAGTTGATACATTATACAATTACTTGTTTTCTGCAATTTTCTATATATAGTTTCCAAACTGATTTGGAACTTTAATCTCTGGTTGTCAGCTTGATTTGTTCATCTTGTCAATGGACCAAATACAAATTAAGAATCTACATAGTTTGCGGGATTAATCAAGAAAGTAATAGATGTATGTTAGCAGGCTGCTGCTAAAATCTGGAAAAAAAAATTAAGATTTAAAAGCAATAAAAGTTTATAAAAATTAGAAGTAATGGGTTTCATGTTAATTTTTTTCCATGTTAAGACTTGTTTTATATTGGAAACATATGCAAAATTTGATTTTTCATATTAATTTTTTTCCTTTGTTTTCTAAAAATAGTTCAAACTTCAAGTCTGATGCTATTATTTTTTTTTTCAAACTAATAACAAATATATGATTTGAAAGTAGATTTATTTCTTAAATAATTGACATGGTAGTAATGACCTATCTAAAGAACAAAAAAATGTTAATCGATATATAACATTTTTTTTATGAGAAATGGAGATTCAAACACACTTTTCGATATATATATATATATAGATAGAGTTCGTATAAATTTGAACAAAAAAATGTTCAAGTATGAATGTTAGTAATTTTTGGAAATTAAAATGGTCGGCTTGTATAATTTCATGAAATTAAGACACCTTAAATACTATCATATCTCTCGGGCCATCAACGAGGAAGCTGATCTATTGGCAAAACAGGGGGTGAACAGAGCTTCTAAACTGTTCTTAGTGCTCAACTAATCGGGGGTGGCTTTGATCAGGTGTTGCGATTTTTGTGGGCTATTGACTAGGAATCTTGCGGATGGTCGTCGTGGTTAATGACTGCGTGGGCTTGGTTCGGCGCATATTTTCTATTTGATGTTTGGTTCCTGAGAGTTGTGTTTAATGACTTGAGCTTGTTATGAGCCTGTTTGTGTTTTGTGAGCTTCAGGAGATTTTTCCCGAGATCAGCAGCTGCAAGTGCTGATAGATTCAGCTTGGTTTATTATTGCACTTAAGGTGGTTGTAGTTTTAACGGTTCTTGTTTTAGCTTGGATGCTTATCTGGGTTGGCATAGGCGCTTACCACGCCTCTATCAAGTTCTGGACCCTGTATGGATACAACTCAGTAATAATATTTGACTTTTCAAAAAAAAAAAGACACCTTAAATTGTATGTGTATTAAAAGAAGAGTAATTTCAAGTATGAAGGGTCTCTAATTTTAAGTCAAAGCAAAAACATTATGCAATAGAATTTGTTATTTTCATTGATTTTAGACTACATTTGAAGGAAGCTCAAATTTCGTGGAAACTCGAAAGTTAATAGTGATAGAAAACCTTCCCGAAGTTTAAACAAACAAAATTTCAAAATCTTTATAATAAGGTGCTGAAAATCTTGCCAAATGAGGTCTTGGAATGATAAAAGGACCAAGTTAATGCAAAGAATAATAATTTTTTGGAGTTTGGTCTAATAATATGAAACAATGCAAGTACATAATTTACGAGATTAATCAAGAAAGTAATTGATGTATGTTAGCATGCTGCTAAAATCTGGAAAATTTTGTTAAGATTCAAAAGCAATAAAAGATTATAAATATTAGAAGCAATGGATTTCATTTCTCTTTTTGCCATGTCAAGACTCTGGTTTTATATTGTAAACATATGCAAAAGAGATTTTATATAATTAGTTTTTTTCCCTACTCTTTGTTTTCTGAAAGTAGTTCAGAATTGAAGCCTTAATGCTATTTTATTTTTTTCAAACTAATAACATATATATATATATATATATATATATATATATATATATATATTAAAGTAGATTTTTTTGCCTATATAGTCGACACGGTAATAATGACCTATCTAAATAGAATAAATAAATTTTGTAAGCATGTATATAGCATTTCTTTTTATTTAAAAAAATGTTAATGTAATATTATAATTAATATTAATTGTAATATTACATTAAAAAATATTCAAATTCACCGTTAATATATATATACACAAACATTCAAATAAATTAATATTCAAATATATATATATATATATATATATATACACACATATTCACACACATATTCATCATTGAGTCAAATGTTCAAATATAAATTACTATTTTTTTTGAAAATTAAAATGTCCAACATAGATCATTCCACGAAATTAGAACATTCTTAAATATTGTATGCGTCCTAGCAGGGGGGTAACTTGAAGTCTGGAGTCATTGAGTCAAATGTTCAAATATAAATTAATATTTTTTTTGAAGATTAAAATGTCCAACATAAATCATTCCATGAAATTAGAACATTCTTAGAAGTTGTATGCGTCCTAGCAGGGAGGTAACTTGAAGTCTGGAGAGTCTTTAATTTTAAGTCAAACCAAAAACACAAAGTCAATAGACTTTTTTTTTTGATGAAAAAGTCAATAGACTTTTATTTCCATTGATTTTAGATTACATTTGAAGGAAACTCAACTTTCGTGGGAACTCGAAAGCCTGTGGTGGGAACTAGTCTATGCATGAATTTAGAAGACGAGACTCAAAATTCAAATATATAATTTTTTACCTTATGTTAGTCAAGTGCACGGATTCAATCTATAACCTAAATTTACCTTGTATGCTTGGATTAACATGAGTGTGAATCCAATGTCATAAATTTAAATCAAGAAATTCAATTTCAAGTTCTAAGTTCTAATTGTTTCTAATAAAAAAAGTTTAAGTTCTAATTCGAATTTTGAGCTTATTAATTTGAATCTTACCATCAAGGCATATGACTAACCATCTAACAATCAAGTCACTTTTTCTCTTCACCATTTGTTAGATAGTTCGGTTGTATATAATTTGATCTTGTATTGGATAAAAGGAATCTTTAAAGAGTTGAAGATTCAAAAGCTAAAGCTTCAAATCAACCATAATTCAACTAACAAATCTTCTTTAGTGTTCCCTTAGTTTGCACTGCATCCACTACAAAAAACAAAAAAAAATTCGCCCTAACAACAACTGTTGGGTGCCTCCTATTCGGGGATCTTTGAAACTGAATGTTGATGGCTTTGCTTTGGGGAAGTTATGTCTAGCTGGTTATGGCGATGTCCTTTAAAACAATGATAGCCAAGTTATCAGGATGTTCTCAGGTCGGCTGGGTTCCTTGGATTCAAATGTTGTTGAGCTCCTTGCAATCAAGGATGGGCTTTAGCTTTTTATTAAAGCCAGATGGAAATCTGACTCGGAGGTAGCGATTAGCTGGTGCAAAAAAGAGTCCAAATGCCCATGGACATTGTTGTAGGGTATGTTGTCATTAAGGCATTTTAGTCTTTCTCCTCGGTATTCCGACCCATTAGACGAGACCCACATAGTAAAGACAAAATTCACGTGAATATGGCATTATTGGCCTTGTCGGAACCACTCATCGTACCTAGGTCAACATCTGACATTCCGAGCCCTGTTTGTTGTCATTGTTTACCTTGAGACCAAGGATAGACATTTTGACCAAGCACGCAAGAAGGTTTTGGCGTGAGGATGAGCTAAAGACCTCATGCTGATCTGTCAGACAAGTCAACTCATCCCAAAACTACTATTCGGCCACATATTCGCGATGCCACATAACCACTTAGCTGGTCCTTGTCTATAAATACCATCTATTCTTCTAAAAAGGAGAAGGCTTGCTTGCCATCTTACTTCTAAAGTCCATCCTCTGCATCAACAAATTGGCGTGTTAGGTAGGGGCTTTCAGTGTTTCCCTCAGTCGTTGTCAAGGATGGCACCCAAAAGAAGAGCAGTAGAGGAGGAGAAACCCATAGCATCAATAAGCCTAAATACCAACCTAGATGATTATTCAGATAGACGTCTACCGCCCACCATGGAACAGTTTGAAAAACTCTCCCAGTAGTTAAGAAACCTCATTGAATTGGTCCAGCATGCCCTCACCTCTTCTCTTGCCCAAAGACAACCCTCCAAAAATGACACCGATCAACCCCTTCCTTCTCCTACTCATCCTCCACCCGAAGAAACGAAAGCTAGCTCCTCTTCCATACCAGAGGCCTTGGAAGGGTGTAGATCCAGAAACCATCGAAATAACCATGGAATACCTTTTCCTCTGCCCATTCAATAGAAGATCAAAAACACAATTGATTAGAAGCTAGGGTGGAGGCGATGGAAAAATAAATGCAAGATAAGGCACGAATCCTAATGGATGAGCTCAAGCTGCTAGAAACCTCACCGTTTACAGAGGAGATTGACCGAGCTCAACCACCATCAGGTTTTAGGATGCCCACCATTGAACCTTACGACGGTACCACTGATCACTTTGATCATCTAAAACTTTTCCGTGCTAACATGTCTATATAGGGAGCCGATGACCCTTTGTTGTGTAAAGCGTTCTTGGCTACTCTTAAGGGAGGAGCACGGGTTTGGTATTCTAGCCTCGTAGCTCGATCAATTAGCTCATTCAAAGAGCTTGGACACTCTTTCCTCACTTACTTCATCAGCAGCGAACGAGCCAAAAAAACCACTCTTAGCCTGATGGCTGTGAAATAAAGGCCAGATGAGTCATTAAGAGAATACATGATGAGATTCAATGCTGAACCTCTTCAGGTCAAAGACCTGGAGCGGTCCGTGGCAGTAGCTAGATTAATGAATGGCCTCATGGATGATAAGTTCCATTTCAAACTCCCTCTCTCTCTAGAACCTCCCAAAACTTTACCAGAGCTCTTGCGTAGAGCAAAAAAATACATTAACTCTAAAGAAACCATGGCCACCAGGCTGAAAAAGAGGAAGACAAGGATGAGCATAGAAGTTACAGAAAAAGGGGCCAACAGATCGAGAGAGACCAAAAGGGGAAGAGATTCAACAAGATGAATGTTTACTCAGCACAGAAAAGCCTGGATAAGAGATATGACCACTATACTCCCTTGAACACCATAAGGGAGAAGATCCTAATACAGATTGAGAGAGATTTGCAACCCTCGAAGGTCTAGACTCAAAAGATGCGCATTTCATCGTGACCACGGTCACTCCACAGAAGAGTGCACTGACCTGATGAATAAAATAGAAGACCTCATGAGAAAAGGTCACTTGCGTAGATTTGTATAACACAATCTAGCAAAGGAATTCAAAAGAAGGGGATACCAACGAAGAAATTCCAATGTGTACAATAGCCGACCTAGAGACAGTTACACAACTCCATGAGTTGGCAATGATAGAAAGATCAGAGTCAAACGACCTGGAGAAGGAAGAAAGGAGGGGGTGAATAACCAACCAACGACAAGAGTGATCAATGTCATCACTGCTGGTACCCTAAGCTTGGCCAGAAGAAAGGCAGACCGAGTAGTAATGATGACCGTGGGATCCTTAGCCAAGAAACCAAAGTCCTAGAAGGATAAAGTTGTGTGCTTCTCGATGAAAGATCTAGAGGGCATTGAATTTCCCCATGATGATACTATAATGGTTAGTGCTGTCATCTATAATCATATGGTAAGAAAGATCTAATTTGATAATGGATGTGCTAGTGATGTATCATACTATGAGGCCATGAAGAGTATGGGGATCACGGAGGATAGGCTTAAACTGCACACAGCACCTTTGGTTGGGTTCGGGAATGAACAAGTTCCAATGCTGGGGACCATCACCCTCCCAATGACTTTAGGCACTAAACCAAGGACCATCACAGCTATGGTGGATTTCATGGTGGTCAAAATCCCTTCAGTGTACAATGCAATACTAGGAAAACCTAGCCAAATGGCAATGAGGTTGGTTGGCTCAACCTTGCACTTAAAGATAAAATTCCCAACCCTCCATAGGATTGGAGAAGTTTGTGGAAACCAATCTGCAGCCCAGAGATGTTACATGATAGCACCAAAGGTAAAGGGAAAAGGCCACGAAACGCTTACTATTGAAGTCCCTGATCAAAGGCCTAAGCTCGATTCAACCGACTTGAGTCAACGGATGAGCTCAATAATATCCCTTTTGATATGACAAACCTTAGTAGATTTATGCGGATCAGTTGCAAGTTAGAAATCAAGGATGAGCTCGTACAACTGATAAAGAAGAATGCTGACTTATTCGCATGGAGGCCAGAGGACATCCCTGGGGTAGACCTTGAAGATATGGTCCACCGCCTGAATATGGACTCGAAAACTAAGCCAGTGCATCAGAAGAAGAGGTGTTTTGGTTTAGAAAGACAAGAGGCAATCGATGAGGAAGTATCCAAGCTCTTAGATGTGGGTTTTATTAGGAAATGTTATTATCTAGAATGGATGGCAAATGTAGTAATGGTAAAGAAACAGAGCGAAAAATGGAGGATGTGCGTGGATTTTATTGATCTCAATAAGGCTTGCCTAAAAGACAGTTTCCCTCTGCCAAGCATCGACAAGTTGGTAGATAATAGTGTGAAGCACGGATTGTTTAGCTTCATGGATGCTTACTCTGGCTATATTCAAATCAAGATGATGGAAGAGGACGAAGAAAAGACAGTGTTCATTACCGAGAATGGTCTATATTGCTACAAAGTTATGCCATTCAGCCTCAAGAATACTGGGGCCACGTACCAAAGACTGGTGAACAAGATTTTCAAAGCCTAGATTGGGAGAAGTATAGAGGTATATGTTGACAACATGATAGTCAGAAGTCCAACATTAGAGACACACCTGGAAGACCTAAAAGAAGTATTTGAGGCCCTAAAAAGACATAATATGAGGCCTTTGGGGTCACCTTAGGAAAATTCTTGGGATTCATGGTTAACCAGAGAGGGATCGAAGCCAACCTCGAAAAAGTGCAGGCTATCATGGAAATGAAGGTGCTAACCTTGATTAAGGAAATGCAAAGACTCACAAGGAGAATAGTAGCCCCTAGTAGATTTATGTCCAGGTCGACTGATAGGTACCTGTTTTTTTTTAAAACCCTGAAGAATGTCCATGACTTTAAGTAGAACCAACAATATCAAAAAGCTTTTGACAAACTCAAAGTTTTTCTTTCCTTTCCATCAATCTTATCAAAGCCTCGAGTTGGAGAACCCTTATATGTGTACTTAGTATTGACAGACCAAGCAATTAGCTTAGTTCTTATAAGAGAAGAGGACGAAGTGCAGAGACCAGTGTACTTCACCAGTAAGGTCTTACAGGGAGCTGAGCTAAATTACCAAAGTATCAAGAAACTAGCCTATGCCTTGGTCGTGACAGCAAGGAAGTTAAGGGCCTACTATTATCATCTTGACCGAACAGCCCTTTAGGCAAATCCTTTAAAAGCCAGAACTGTCGGGAAGACTAATCAAGTGGGCCGTAGAACTCAACGAGTTTGATTTACTTATCAAGCCCAGGGCAGCTCTCAAATCATAGATGATAGTCGATTTTTTAGTTGAGTGTATGACCCCATGTAAAGATATTGAGGAAAAGCTCAAAGATAAAAAGCTGGAAGAAAAAGCGTGGAAACTCTATGTTGATGGCTCAGCGAATAGAAAAAGAAGCAATGTAGGACTCATCCTTATCAGCCTGGAAAATACCATATTCAAGTATGCCCTGAGATTCAAATTCAAAGCATCTAATAATGAAAACAAGTATGAATCTCGCATCACAGGGCTGAAGTTAGCCAAACAACTAAAGGTGGAGAGGTTGTTAGTGTTCAACGACTCCTAATTGATAGTAAACCAAATAAGTGGAGAATTTGAAGTTGAAGGCCTAACTATGACAAAGTACCTAGGGAAGGTAAAACTACTTTTGCAGAGCTTTAAGGAGTACAACATCACAAGAGTCCCAAAGAGAGAAAATGTCATGTCCGATTCGTTGTCGAAGTTAGCAATGAGATCTAGCTAGGACCTGGCATCTGAGGTCCTTGTGGAAGAAGTAGAATAGAGAAGCATAGAACAAGGTATGGGGATCGAACAAATTGAGCAAGAGGCGGAGTTGTGGATGAGCCCTCTCATTAAATACTTAACCACAGGAGAGTTACCAAAAGAAAAAAACGTAGCCAGGAAACTGAAAAGAAAAGCGCCAAGGTATACTATCATTAACAACATGTTGTATAGAAGATTGTTTAGTTTGCCCTATCTAAAGTGTCTGAATCCTTTGGAAGTTAAGTATGCTCTAAGAGAGGTCCATGAAGGGATCTGGGATAATCATCTTGGACCCAGAGCTCTCTCATACAAAGTTTTAAGGTAAGGATATTACTGGCCTACGATGGTCAAGGATTTACTGAGCTAGTAAAAAAGTGTGATAAATGCCAAAAGTTCGCCCCCATCCAACACATTCCATCCACTGACCTAACCTTGGTCATCAGCCCATGGCCTTTCATACTTTGGGGAATGAACATATTAGGACCATTCCCAATGGCCCTGGGGCAAAGAAGGTTTGTCCTTGTCACCATCGACTACTTCACCGAGTGGATCGAAGCTAAGGCCCTGGCAACCACCACAGAAAAGTAGATTGAGAACTTTTATTAGGAAAACGTGATAATATAGGCTTCCAAAAGTAATCATAACGGACAATGGAAAACAATTCAATAACCTTAAATTCATAATTGGTGTGAATCTAGGCATAAGTCTACTTCACCTCGGTTGCCCACCCTCAGGCGAATGGCCAAGCCGAAGCCGTTAATCATTTAATTCTAGAAGAGCTAAAAAAGAGACTTAACGAGGTGAAAAGCTCGAGGTCCTATTGGCACTAAGAACGACAACAAAGGTACCAAGAGGAGAAACTCCCTTCAACCTTGCGTTTGGATCAGAAGCGGTGGTTCCCTTTTGTTGGCTCTTATAGGCAATACCGAGAGGGGGGGTGAATCGGTTTTTAACTAACTATAAGCTCGTTTTGCGATTCTTCTAAATTCTCTAGCCTATATTAATAATTTCTAAGTTCTCTAGGCTAGGCAAGCATGCAATCCAAGTTCAATGCAATAAACACAATATAATTGCAAGTAATTAAAGAGAGTAAGGAAAGAGAGATTTACACAATCGATTTATAGAGGTTCGGCAACCTTGCCTACGTCCTCTACCTTGAGACGCTCCCAAGGATTTTCCCAAATTCACTATCCTTGAATTTGTTACACTCCCTCTTTTTCTAGGCTAAAGAGAAACCTCTCTCTTTTTCTAGGCTCAAGATTAACCTCCCTCTTTTTCTAGGCTCAAGAGAAACCTCCCTCTTTTTCTTAGGCTAAAGAGTAACCTCCCTTTTTTTCTTAGGCTAAAGAGTAACCTCCCCTTTTACAAGGAATGGATTGTGTTTACAAGAGTTGTAATCAAGGAAGACCTCTAAGTAGGTAAATGATTACAGAAATTAGGCACAAAGAAAAAGCCTATACAATATTTGTGCTAAGCAATATAAGAGATATGTGAATGATGGAAGATAAAGACTTTGTAGCTCTTGATTTGTTGTTGAGGCTTGAGGATTTGAGGAAAATGAGTGTTGGAGTTGATTGAGTAGTTCCTCTTCCTTCCTTTAGCTTCTAAGCCTCTATTTATAGTCCCTTGGATGTATTCTAGCCGTTGGGTGGAGCCAAGATTGAATATGACCGTTGTATCTCACAAAACTAGCCATTATAGGCTATTTTCGGGCAAAGGGATCGATCCTGCTACAGTGGGGATCGATCCCTTTTGTCCAGAATCTTGATTCTGGGCTTCAGGGACCTTGGGAAGACTTACTGCCAAAAAGGGATCGATCCTGCTACAGTGGGGATCGATCCTTTTCTTCCAGAGGGCATTTTTCCTGCACTTTTGGGTTAGAAATGATATGACCTTTGATCCTAATTCAACCCAAAAACATTTATAAGCTTTAAGGGAGTTTTTCTTGACTTTCTCAGATAAAAACATGGTCTGAACATTCATCAAGTGATTTTGTAAAATATTCAAAACATTTATAAAGAATTAAGACCAATAGGGATGTATCATTAAATCATGGTCTTAATGTTTGATATGATCACTTGAAAATGGATTGAGAAAATCATGTGTGATAAGGCAAATTTACAATATGAATTACAACATTAAAGCTTACTTAAGTTTTTGCCATTTCAAAATATATATGACAATTTAAAGCTAACACCTTTGAGATAGGCATACTGAGCTTAAGGGTGGAACTCAGCACTAAGGTAGGAAATGAAGAAGCATTGAGAAATAACCTAGATTTAATGAAGGAACAAAAAGACCGGGCTTTAATCATAATGGTAGCATACCAATGTAGGATCTCTGGATACTTCAACAAAAAAGTCAAAAGAAAAACAATCAAGAAAGGGGATTTGGTCCTGAGGAAGGTCGAAGCATCAAGCAAGGATGGAGCAGGAGGAAAACTTGCCCCAAACTGGGAGGGACCGTACATAGTAAAGGAGGTTGTTAGAACATGAACATCCAAACAGCAAGATTTGAATGGGAAAAAGATTCCTAAAGCTTGGAATGCTAACAACTTAAAGAAATATTACTAATGAGAGAGAAGCAAGGAAGTTTTTAGCTCGGTAGAATTCAAGCTGACAGATGTGAGACTATTTGTAGCCACTTTTGTTTGAATGTGCAAGGTAAAGATCAACTTTTGTTCAAATGTAAACTTTTCTTCCAAAACTATTCACAAATTCAGTTTGGCTCATCAACAATCCAAAGCATACTATCATAGCTCAATAAACAGAAATACATGTTCATTGAAAAAGTCAAAAGGTCTTAGTACAAAAACTTGCAAAAACTAATAAAAATAGAAAGCAGTAAATTAAACGACAACATCATCCATAACCTCGGGGCTACCCTCATCAGCCTCCCCCTGAGTAGCGACATAGCATCAACAGCGTCACCCACATCGGGCTCATATCGAACCATCTTGAGGTCTCTAAAGATATCATGGACAGGTCCAGCTCAAGATACACGTGGCCGACTTCTTGAATGGCAAGGTCAAATGCTCCCCTCACTCCCTTAGCATTAGCTCCTTTAGCCGTGACAGCAAATTCTGAAGTATCTTGAAAATTGGCAATGGCCTCCTGCACTGCCACACGATAAGCTTGCACCCATTTCTTCTCGACTCAGTTCAGTTCCTCTTTTAGCTTCTCCACCTAGAACTTTAGCTCAACAATAAGAAGCTCGGTCTCGCGCTCTTTAGTCTTGGACTGCTCTAACTTCTTCTTCTGCGAATGACTTTTCTTGCGATAGGAGCTATATTTTTTATGAAGTTTTTTGGCTTGCTCCTCGGCTTTCGTGACATGAGCTAAAGCGAGCCAAGCATGGTGAAGACTTGCATTTATGTTGACCAAGCAAGGAGAACTGACTTTCTCCTCATCTGGAATAACCACACATCATTACAATCATATAGAAATAAAACAATAGAAGGATTAAGTCACAAAATAAAATAATAAAAAATAAAAACATGTAGGGGGAGCATGGATTTGGTTATCTTCCGAGCAATGGAGGAGTTCTCGAAAGCTTTATCTGTGGGAGCTAACTTTACTAGTAACTGCACGGTTCCCAGAACCTCAGCACTGGTCTCATTTGTATTCGAAACCTGCTTTACTTTTTGAGTCCTTTTCGGAGAGTGCTCGTTAACCTCAATAGCTACAGCCTTCCTCTTTGACTTAGTTGATTGACCCCAAGTTACGTAGGGTTAAAGTGCAGAAGGCTGATTAGGACCCTTACTGGGAGCAGGCCGAGCTACTGGCTGAATGTAGTCAAAAATGTTGAACTTGCTAGCCACACCTACACCACTAAAACATAAAAGATTTAATCAACAATCCGGCCCGAAAATGAACAAACAAAGAAACTGTGAAAATTACCAAGTGTTCCTGGGGGCCCGAACTGGTTCAAAACCTAAAGAGAAGTCAGGACTTTAGCATCTAGAAGGCCCTCCTGTAATCTCTCAACTTATTGATTTCTTAGTAAACTTCACGTTCTTCACCAACAATTTCACTCACCTTGTTTGCACCCTTTCTTATTCGACCTCGATTATTACTGACCTCCCATTCCTTGGAGCTGATCAAACTAAAAAAATGAACTTTTCGAATCTTATTTGAAGAAGGAATATTACTGAACAATTTCTTACAAGGCCGAGCTGTTACATAATACCAACTCTTATCTACGAGGCTGACCTTTATTGAAAAGAAAGACTTAAACAATGCGACAGAAAGAGGGAATTGCAAACTTTCGCAAAGCACCACGAATCCAATAATATGACGCCAACTATTTGGAAGGAGTAGAGAAGGAGCTAAACCGTAAAAATTTAGGAGTTCAACAATGAATGGATGAAGAGGAAACCTTAGGCCCAAGAGGACAGCATCACGATAAACCCACAACCTAGTTTTACCCCGGTCTTGTGTAACCCTATCAGTATGACGAGGAGGATCTATTTGGAAATTAGGTGAAATATACTGACTATCGCAAAGCTCGGCAAAATCCTTCCTAGTGAATAAATTAGGACACACCTTAGGAAGGGCTCCCCCTTTCAAGGCCCTCATCACATCTAAGGAAACCTTACGAGACGAAGCCATTTTAACTTGAACCTGACGAGGTTTTAGATATAGACCCCAGCTGCTCTAAGGCTTTCATCTGAGGCATTTTTTTCTTAAACTGACATAAGCTAGAACCACCATAGCCTTTTGGGCATAGGTCTTACTAGGACCTCGGCTGGACTAGTCGAGGCCACAGAAGCTAAGTTCTCTGACTCTTCAGCCAGCTCGGCCAATTCATCCCCACTATTCAAACCTAACCTAGCCCCGAACTCGCGGAGACTACGTGAGCTATCGTCACTAGAGGGAGAAACTATCTCTACTGAAGGGGAAGACATGGGAAAGAGGACTTACCTAATAGCTTAGGTGTGTAGGGATAACTCGAGGAAGCAAAGAGTGAAGCTAAAACCAAGAAATGAACTTCGAAGACTAGAGAACAAGTGAAAAAATTTTACCCCCTTTTTATAAGCAGACCACCATAGGTTAGGAGTCACCAAGGGAAGCCCAAGCGATTACCTAGGGCTTAGTCAATTGCCTACTTAAGGCCTATGAAGTGAAATTCACCCTTGGATGAAGTTGAGGAAATCAACAGACCATCCTCCTCAACGATTTCGATGAAGCCACGTTAAAGATTGCGGATCGAGGAGAGCAGACTTAAATGCTCGCCAACCACTTCTCGGGAACTCTAACTTTCCAGACCCTTCTTGTAATAGCCTGGGCTGAGCTCCAAGACCAAGCTCGATGTAGAAAAAAATGAGCAATCTAAACTAAGCTCTAGAAATCGGCTCAACATCAAAAGAAGAAATAGCTCTATACCGAGCTTCAAGACTAATTAGAGGAGGGACAAAATGTTGTAGGGTATGTTGTCATTAGGGCATTTTAGTCTTTCACCTCGGTATTCCGACCTTGTCAAATGGGACCCACATAGTAAAGACAAAATACACATAAATATGGCAGCATCAGCCTCATCAGGACCACTCATCATACCTAGGTCAAAATCTGATGTTGTGAGTCCTAGTTGTTGTCATTGTTTACCTCGAGACCAAGCATGCGTGAAGGTTTTGGCATGAGTATGAGCTAAAGACCTCATGTTGAATCTATTAAACAAGTTAGCTGATCCCAAAACAGCTATTTTGCCAGGTATTCGCCATGCCACATAACCACTTAGCTGGTTCTTGTCATAAATACCCTCTATTCTTCTAAGAAGGAGGAGGCTCGCTTGCCATCTTACTTCTAATGTCATTCCTCTGCATCGACAGAAACTATGGTCAACGTTTTGTGAAATTGATCTGTTTGTTCAATCAATTGGATCGGTTATTTTCTCCAAAATTTTCAGGGAAGCAAACAGTTTTGCAAATGCTTTGGCAAAGGCAAGGGTGTCCAGGAATAACTTCTTCATTGCCTGGTGGTGACTCATATCTGACACTTCTATTCTATTTTGTTTTGTTTTGTCTTGTATAGTTTCTGGAAAATGCAATTCTAAACAAGCTAGTCTCTTGTTTACTGTCCCAGTTTGTTAGGCTTTATTTTTGTTTAATCCTTGTTTGTGGTTGTTTTGGGCTTATTATGATAAAACCATCCCATAAGCCTCTCTATTTCATCAACAAAATTAGATGCTTATAAAAAAAGAAAACGTCTTCTTTAGTGTTCTTTAATTTTGAGACAAAGATTCATTGTATAACCCTTTAGTCTCGTACTTATAATTCCTTCAAGAGTTTAATTTGTTATCACTTAATCTAGTTAGAGATCTTTGGATCGCACAACTTATAACCTTAATCCACCATTTGTAAAAAAAAGGGAGTGAAACCCTTGATTGCTAAATTGTAAGTTGAGATTGGATAGTCTTTGAGGTTTTCTCATTGAAGCTTGAAAATAAAGATTGTGAAAGTTTCTTTCCTCGAGCCTAGGAAAATGAAAGGATAAAGGTTTCTCTTTGACCCTAAGTAAAAATGGGTGTTATAAAGGTTACTCGTGAATATTGAAAAAGAGTGTATAAATGTTACTCTTAAGGATTAGAAAAATAGATTGTAAAGTATAAATTCAAGGAGTTAATATGACAATACCTTAAAAAGAGCATAAGGAAGAGAATGCATGCAAGGGTAGCCGAGCCTCTATAAAATCGTGTGTACAATCTTTCTATCCGTAGTCTTTTATTTAGTTTTGTAAGACCTGATTCTACACTACTGTAAAGTCTAATTTCATAAAATTGATAATGAAAATTAAATAAATAATGAATATTGATTTCCTCTCGGGTGAAAAACTCCTTAACTTAAGTTGTGAATGGAGCAATATCGGTAAAATAATGTATGGGCGAGTATATGGAACAGTTCGCCAATGGGCGAGCAAGGTAGGACGATCGCCTATGGTGATGGCGAGTTGGATGATGGCGAGGGCGAATAGGTGAGTTCGCCACGATATGTTGATTTAGATGAAAGCCTAAATGGGGCGAGGACTCCTGATCGCCCATATGGAATGAGTAAATTAAAATGACAAATGGTAATCGCCAACTTGTGGTATAAAGAATAGCAAAGTGGCGAGTAGAGCAATAACAGGTGATTGCCAACAATGTGACAAATTCTGTGATCGCCAAATCTCTAAGTAATAGCCAAGAAAAGGAAATCATCTCGTAATTTCCAGATATTGAATTGGCAAACTGAAATAGAGTTGGCGAACTGAAATTAAGTTGGCGAGCTGAGGCCTCAAGTTGAGTAGGCGAATTGGAATGAGCCTGTGTGAACAATCTGGAAATAATAAGTCAGAACCGTACAACCAAGATTGACTTTGTACGCCACACAACTGAAGAAAATTAAGAGAGGCTGCTAAAGTCAATCAAGGAATTAACCTTATTGGACAAGGAATAAGACAAAGGTGCATTAAGTCAAGAAAAGAGGCTATAGTGGACTTCACGCCACTTTATTCTCCAGACAAATGGTTTAGGCAATTAATGATATGGAGAAAAACGTAGTCAAAATGTGCAGAGATAGCTTCTCATAGCCGTTCCTTTTTGCTGCAGTTTTTCTTCGGTTTTAATGCATGAAAGACGTGAAATAAATGAAAGAAGATGGGATAAGGCCAAGTGATGGGTTCTGATTGGATAGCATGGCTATATAAGAAGAAACAATTGAGGAAAATCGATTTAGCTAACTCCATCTTCTTCACGAAAGCTCTTCTACTGTAAGTTAATGTTCTATTTCTTCCATTTTTGCCATGCTTGATCTACTAAACTTCAACCTTAAGTTGGCTAAACAAGTAAACCTGCTTATAAAACCTTTCCTCCATCGTTTGATGAGCTGAAAGAATAAGCAAAAGGAGGCCAACGTGAGACAGAAAATGTTCTCTTTTGGAAGTGTAGTTGGTTAAGGTGAGTTTTCATATTCTACGGTTATCTTGGTATTTGAGGATACAGTTTGATGTTTTACAAAGTAATGAAATAGCCTTGTTTTAGTTAAATCTTGCTAGAATATATCAGAAACTAGAACAAGGTATAGTCTGGAAAAATGAAGATAAATGGGCGAGCTCAGCCATCATTGGCGAACTAAATAATGTGAAGTGTGATTGTAGGCGAGGTCGCCACATGTTAAGTCATTGGTGAGCCCACCTTAGAATTAAAAGCCTTGTTGGGTGAACTCATTTGAACAGGTATGGCGAACTGATATTGTGGCCGAGCTCCCACGTGTAAGTCATTTGGTAGATGGCGAACTATGTTGGGCGAGCTCCCACAAAGAAGCCACTATATGAATGGCGAGAACGAATGTTGGGCGAATGGCGAGCTCTTTTGGGAGAAATGTAGAGTAATGTCAAGTCTCGCCAAAGTGTAGAAATATTCGAAAATGAGAATATTAATAATATTAATAAATTATTTTGCAGCTGGGAAATTAAGGACTCGGTAAAAGCGATTGGGAAGGCGATCATGAAGCAAGGCTTCATAAAACCAGGTAAGGGAGATGTATGTGAAGTGAATGCATGTCCTGTGGAGTAAATTTCATGGAAATTATTGAGAAATTATTTTGTTTTATGACATGCATTGTTTTGATAATTGTTTTGATTTAGGCGAGCTAAAGGCCAACCCCTATGTTATTTGTTGGGCGAACTAGTAAAAGGCAGGCGAACAAACCCTTTTATGTTGTGATTGGGCCGAGCGACCCCTGATTTATCAAAACCCGGGCGAGCCAATGGAGGACGAACCCTTTTATAATATCTTGGGCGAGTGACCCTTTTTTTTAATATATTGGGGCGGGCGACCCCTTTGTTAAGAGTGTCATAGGTGAGCTAGACTGGCGAGCTGACCATGGCGAACAGATTCACTTTTCCAAATTTTCTCAACAAAAAATGAACTAATTTTTATATATTTGAAAATATAAAATATGTTTTTAATGTAATGGGCGAGTTGACCTCAATGGGCGTGTGACCAGGGAAGTGTCGCATTTGGGCGAACTGACCATGGCAATGCCAGAGAGGGCGAATTGGTTATGGGCAAGTCACTGTGGGCGAGCCAATTTTACTTGTTTTTAATAGCAAAAGTGGGCGGGCGAACACTAGTTCACCGCTATGGGCGAGTTGCCATGGGCGAGCTGACCATGGGCGACTAGGTTTTAAAGGTTGAGATTTCGGACTGTTTTCAAGGTGTTTCGTAAACAAAAAGCCTAAACCTTTTTTGGAAATCAAATCATTTTGAGAAAATGATAATATGGATTGAGATAATTCCATAAGGGTTTTCATGAGATATAAAAAGTTTTTTTTGAGACTTTAGGCCCTGAGTTCATGCAGTATTATTCATATAAGTGCGTGACCCTCCTAGGGCGGTGGCTCAGGTCAATGGACCAACGGGTGCACCTCAGGGTGTCACAAGGCTGATGGACCCGCCAAGTCATCAGCGGTCTCAGGGTCACTTGGCAAGTGGACCCGAGGACCACCTATAGATTATGGCTATAGATCTAGCTGAGATAGCCGTGAGGGGCGATGGCCTACGGGTGCACCCCAAAAGCGGATGACTTGTGAGAGCATGATTTGTTTGATGCCTAGTCTCAACTTGTTGATTTCTATTTACTGAAAGGATTTATTTAAATCCTATTTGCTGTTTAATTCATTTTATGGTAAACGGTTGAGCAAATGATTTGAATGATGTATATAAAGTGTTGTTTACTATATCCACTATTTTCCTATTTGATATGATTTTAGGAAAAATAAATACATTGTGGATTATAGTTTTGTTTTCTTTAAAGCAGCATACCTTTCTTTTACTGAGCGTATGAATCGCTCACCCCTTTGTTTTAACTCCACAGATAAAAGACACGGAGTTAAAGAATTAGCTCCCAGATGGATATAGCTACGTATAAAGCGCTGAGGCACATTATGTTAAACGTGACAGGTACAGTCTCTCCTCTTTTACATTTCAGACATATGTATATAGTACTACTTTATGGAAATAAAGGATAATAGGGGATGTCAGATGTAAGGAAATATGAAAAGAATTTCATATTCCATATTTGCTAGATAAATGTTATCATTTATCATGGTCACTGTTTAACGTTAATGGCATCGCAGACAGCCCAACCATAAAAGTTATATAGAAATATGTGAAAAATATGGTAACGGACTGTTATAGATTTAATGGTATCAGAGCTGTGGTTGGTCTGATGTCTGTTGATGCCTTTAGCACTGAAAGTGTTGAGAAAGGTTAACATCCCCTGTAGTACTGTATAGTCTGAATGTATAGAGGAGTCAAGTGACTGTGAATTGAGTTAAGTGTTGAAATGTGATGAAAGTTGGTGAATTAAGGGTTACAAATAGAGATTGTAATTCGGGAATTTCACGTGAGATAGGCGATCTTATCATCGTAATGTCAGGTCTATTCGGTAAGGTACAGTGAGGAACTCGGTGAGGGCCCCACCAGGACTTCTCTGTCCATATCGAAGTATGATCCTGAAATGATGAGATTGAAATGAAAAGGGATAATATTAGTGTATAAGTCCTAAGATCGCATGTTTGGAGGTATCTCGGAAAGAACAAATTAAAGGGGAATTTACGAACATACTCTTATATTGAAATGCTTTCTCTGAGTCATAAATGACTAAATTAAGTTAGAATAAAAATTGATGGTGAAGTAGTATGTGTTGGTGTAAAGGATATAGTACTTGTTTGACGATCCCTACTGTAAGCCCACTGATATTTTGATGAGTAATGCGACCCGGAGTATATCTTATGAGAGGTCGCGAGATAGTCAACCCTGTTGTGGATTTTATGGTTTGAATTAAAGTGAAGATATGAGATTATTGAATATTATGAAAAGTAATATACTTATAGAGTGTGAATCAAAAAGGTGAATTGTGTGATCAATGATTAAAATCGATGATATTAATATGGCGATGATGTTAATACGGGTTCTATATACTCCTTATGTTTTAGGAAAATAAGTATTAGTATTGACTTGACATTTGAGGAAATCAAGTGTTCGAGTCATTGTGGACGCAAAAGAAAACCTTGAGGTAGGTAAACTCGAGCACGGTTGGAAGGACCGGGGCGTCGAGGCGTTCACCAAAAAGGACAGTACGGATGAGTAGCGTTGTCACAGCAATCGTTGTCGATGGGCTCAAAAGGGGGTTGCCATGGCCGGTTGGGCTAGTCCATTACGATATCCATAGAACCGAAATATTATGAAATACATGTGAAATGACTTGAAAATTGATATATATGTGTTTGGAGGATATATATATGGTGGATCCATTGGATGTAAATAACGAGATATTCAAGATGATAAGAGTTTGTGAATTAGAATTTATGGGATGAAATTCTAAGTAAACTTTTGGAATAACGTGGATTCGAGCTATTGTTGACTCGATTCACAACATAGAATCTGTTGTAAGCTCTTACCAATGAATCAGAAGAGCTTGAGAAATTACTCAAGAGATTGATGAGTAGAGAAATAAACTATTTTGGTATAACTAGTGAAAACGAAAATTATATCGTTTTGAAAATAATGGAATTAGTACTCTCTACAGTTGCTTCTAGGTTCCGGAACAAGTATGGTATTCTAAAATACCTATCATATTCTATATGGATCCCTAGCCAACTATAGTATCCTTCCTCTATGTGTGCCTAGAGCCAACTAGGATGATTTTAAAGAAAATAGATATGTATATTGATATAAGCAATATTGTTGAAAAATGCCACAAACTTAGAGGAATGGAAAACCTTGCTGTTAAGTCAATGAACATGAGTTATAATTGAACTATATACATTAGAGATGTGAGGTCTCGAATGATTAAGTGGACATTGAAGTTATCTGAGTAAAGGATCTCACTACTTAAGTGAGATTAAAGTGTGATTATTAAGCGAACTGACCATGGCAATGCCAGAGAGGGCGAACTGGTTATGGGCGAGTCACTGTGGGCGAGCCAATTTTACTTGTTTTTAATAGCAAAAGTGGGCGGGCGAACACTAGTTCACCGCTATGGGTGAGTTGCCATGGGCGAGTTGCCATGGGCGAGCTGACCATGGGCGACCAGGTTTTAAAGGTTGAGATTTCGGACTGTTTTCAAGGTGTTTCATAAACAGAAAGCCTAAACCTTTTTGGAAATCAAATCATTTTGAGAAAATGATAATATGGATTAAGATAATTCCATAAGGGTTTTCATGAGATATAAAAAATTTTTTTGAGACTTTAGGCCTTGAGTTCATGCAGTATTATTCATATAATTGCATGACCCTCCTGGGGCGGTGGTTCAGGTCAATGGACCAACGGGTGCACCTCAGGGCGTCACAAGGCTGATGGACCCGCCAAGTCATCAGCGGTCTCGAGGTCACTTGGCAAATGGACCCGAGGACCACCTATAGATTATGGCCATAGATCTAGCTGAGATAGCCATGAGGGGCGATGGCCTACGGGTGCACCCCAAAAGCGGATGACTTGTGAGAGCATAATTTGTTTGATGCCTAGTCTCAACTTGTTGATTTCTGTTTACTGAAAGGATTTATTTAAATCCTATTTGCTGTTTAATTCATTTTATGATAAACGGTTGAGCAAATGATTTGAATGATGTATATAAAGTGTTGTTTACTATATCCACTGTTTTCCTATTTGATATGATTTTAGGAAAAATAAATACTTTGTGGATTATAGTTTTGTTTTCTTTAAAGCAACATACCTTTCCTTTACTGAGCGTATGAATTGCTCACCCCTTTGTTTTAACTCCACAGATAAAAGACACGGAGTTAGAGAATTAGCTCTCAGATGGATATAGCTACGTATAAAGCGCAGAGGCACATTATGTTAAACGTGACAGGTACAGTCTCTTCTCTTTTACATTTTAGACATATGTATACAGTACTACTTTATGGAAATAAAGGATAATAGGGGATATCAGATATAAGGAAATATGAAAAGAATTTCATATTCCATATTTGCTAGATAAATGTTATCATTTATCATGGTCATTGTTTAACATTAATGGCATCGCAGACACCCCAACCGTAAAAGTTGTATAGAAATATGTGAAAAATGTGGTAACGAGCTGTTACAAGTTTATTGGTTATATAGTTAATTGATTGAATTGTAATTATGGTAGGGTTAAAATTGTTGTGAATTTGAAGTTAGTAAAAACAAACATAAGATTAGGAAAATCAATTCACCCTTCTTGGTTTAGTATTTGAGCCAACAATCACCATCATCTCTAGAGCCTTTTATCCTAATACTAATGTAGGCTACATGAACTAATATATGAACTCAAGCTAAGTAGTCAGTATGAATTATCCTCCTCCACTAATTCTTATCCAAGGTAATGTATTCCACCAATTTTCATGCCGCCATATCTTTACAAATGACTTCCTTCCAAGTCTTTTTCAATATTCCCCTAGCTTTGACCACTTTTTTCATCATTCATAGCCTCCACTCTTCTAACTAAAGCATCCACAAGTCTACGTCATATGTGTCTAAACTAACAAAAACGATTTTCACTCACATTATCTTCAATAGGTATCGCTCCAATCTTATTGCAAATGTCTTCATTTCTGATTCTATCATTTCTCATAAATCTTCACATATCCACCGCAATATTTGCATTTTTGCTACACTCATCTTCAGTATATGTACTCTCTTAGCCACCCAACATTCAATACTATAAAGCAATATTGATCGAAAAACTGTCTTGTACAACTTGTCTTTCAACTATATAGAAATTCGTTTATTGCACAGCATACCTATAACTTTTTTCCACTTGTTCCATCCAACCTAGATAGTATGGGTCACATTGTTATTAATCTCTCCATCAATCTACACTATTGACCTCAAATATCATAGATGATCCTGTTAAGGGATCGCCTTCCCATCTAATTTCACTATGCTTTGATCTTCATCTTTGTTTAAACTGAATTTATATTTCATGTATTTAGTTTTCACTCTTCTTAGTTTGAACCTTCTTGATTCTAGCGTTTGTCTCTACAATTTGCATTGACCTCCACTCTATTCTCAATAATCAAGACAATATCTATACACTAAAAAATACAATTTTGAGTGAAAGACAATTTTTAAAAAAATTATCTTATTTTTAATTAACCAGAAAGTCATTTTTTGTTGACCAAATAATTTTTTTCCAACAAACACTAGAAAATACAAGAATTGTTTTTTTAAAAATCATTTTCTATGAAACAGAAAGGTGCCAATACCATAAATATTTACATCAACGGAAATTATTGCAACAAAACTATACATCAAACTTACCAAAATCGAAAGAGCTTAGCTACAGTTGCCATTTTCTAGTTCACACCTACTTTTATAGCACTTGCACAAAATTGCATACAATAGTAAGCTCAATGCACTTGCTAAGGCTAAAAGCCAGTAGAATTTGTCGAGTCCATCTTCACTCATGTCATCAGAGAACCAGCTTCGTCTTCCATCTGAACTTGTCAAGGCTTCAATTACTGAAATCATCAAGGCACTCACGAAACTTCCCACCCCGAAAACACTAGTATACAGCGCGAATCCCATTGTTCGCATTCTAACAGGTACTTCATTGTAGAAGAACTCTTGCATCCCAACAACAGTGAAAATGTCTGAAATGCCTAGCAGAACATACTGAGGAAGCAGCCAAAAGATGCTTAGTGGCACTGTTTCTGATTCTAGGACACCGGTTTTCCTGCTGATCTCAAGCCTCTTGGTTTCAACAACTGCAGCTATGATCATGGCGGCGATGGAGAGAAACATGCCAACCCCCATCCTTTGCATTACGCTGACGCCCTTTTCATTACGAGTAACCATCTGAGCGATTGGGATGAAAACTTTATCATACAAAGGCATCAAGAGGACTATCGACAATGTAATTGCACTTTGCAGCGTCGCTGGAGGGATCTTGAAGTTCTTCCCGATGTTTCTCTTCATTGTCATGCCTTGTTTAGTGAAAAAAGTGGCAGGCTGTTGAAAAATTACTGCAAACATCAGAAGCATTGTCCATATCGGCAAAAGCCTGAGAATTGTTTTTGCATTTCCAAGCAGGTGAATGTCATTTTCGGGATTCCCATTCAAGTCCTCGTTGCTGCCCAACTTTTCATCACGAAGAGGTTTCTCTTGAAGCCTATAAACAAGCAAGAATTACCATCAAAACACATGCATGTTGCAATCTGAAGAATCCTGATCAAAATCTAATAAGAAAACTTACTCTAGCTCCGCTGCATCAGACATGTAATTTGGTAAGGTGATTCTGCCATTGATTAACTTTGATGCTTTCACTTTGATGACTTGAAGTATGTTCGGAAAGGGCTTAGTTCTATCTGGTTTATACGCATAAATCGGGCTACCGCATGCGAAAAGTGCAACTGACATAACCATGGAAAACATGGGGATGGCAAATCCGAGTACCCAACCGAAGGTATCTTGGATGTAGGACATAAGTATGACGCCTAGCAGGCAACCACTGCAAATACCAAAATACCACCATTGGAAAAACAAACTCTTTTTCTTTGAGCTTTTATCGTCTTTGCTACAAGGCAAATCCTCGTCATGGTCCAGTTGATCAGCTCCAAATGCTTGCAAAGATGGGTTATATGCACCTTGGCCTAATGAAATCAAGAAGAGGGACCAAAACAGGATTGCAGAAGAGCTTGTGTTGCTTGGAGGAGACCATGTCCATAGCAATGCTGTTGATGCCACTGCTCCAAGGCCCTAAAATTATAAAAATAAAATTGGAATATACAAACTTACAAGCTACCAATGTGATTAGCAAAAATTATCTGATTGAGAAAAAAAAAAAGAAAAAACTAATGTGATTAGCAACATCAAAAGAAAACCAAGATTTGTCATGTTTCGTGTCATTCAAGTAGGCTTAGTAAGTTTCCGGATCATATTGTGTAAAAGAACTGTTCATTTCTTATTAATCAAAACCGGCTCAATCACTTTTCAAGGAGGTTCTGAATAGTATTACTGTTCTTTAAAAGATTAAAAGTCAAAAAGTCGGTGCCATCTTTAATTATAAAAGATGATCTGACCACCAAATTCTAAAAGTCGATCTTTACAACTGAATTAACAAATTAAGTGGTGTGCCTCGCAACTTAATTAGCTTGGCTTGGCTTTGATTTTTAAATTTCAGGCTCACCGGTTTATGCACTTTTGTAATTAGAAACTTATAAGAAATAAAAAATAGATAAAAATAAATAAACATAACTTTGGACTAACAATTCTAGAGTAGATTCAGTTTAATTTCTATTCTTTTTGTTTGTTTCTTTGAAAAATGATGTATGAACAACATTTTAAAATCTGTTTATTAAACGAATTCACAAACAAATTTATTTAAGAGTTTATATATGATATACTGATAATGTATAATTTTTATACATTATCAATGCATCAGATATTAACATATCATCAATAACCAAATTTAAAAAATGCAAAGTTTTTAAAAATAAATACAAATAAATTTTTTTAATTTGTTCATAAAAACTTATTAAAAATTTTAAAAAATCAACTATAATATAAAATATTGTACTGGACTTGAACCAACCCCAAACAACCTTAAAATAAATAAATTCGTTAAATTTGATTGAAAATTGTATTGAATTATGAATATCAGGGTCCAACATCTTTAGGGCTAAGTGGTAACTCCATATGCCCCTCTTTTTCTCTTTTTGGTTACCTCGTATGTGTTTCTTTGATAATAAGCAAAAATGCTTCTGCAAGTAAACTATTCAACAATCTTAAAATGCGATTTTCCTTGACATGCAAAACCTCAAGTTAATGAGAACAAATTAAGAAGAGTGACTCACCAAAATATAGAGTAATGAGGAGGACAAAATGGTTGAATACCTATCCCAGAACAAGTCAGCCAGGGGTGCGACCAGCAGCGGTAACATTGAAGTGAACCCATTCCAGCTGTTGAGTGTCTTGGCTGCTGAAGAATTGCTCATCTTCATAACATCTGTGAGATATGTAACCAAGTTGGAGGCAACCCCCTTGAAAGCAAACCTCTCCATGCCAGCAATCACTATCAAATAAAACAAAGAATATGCAAATAATGTTGTCAAACAGCTTAAATTCTGGCCATTCAAAGACTAATTCAGCAGATTGTTTTGTCTTTGTCAGATTGTTTCATGCAGAAATCCACGCTAGCTAGCTTGAGTTAACAGATGGGGAGAAAAATAGATGAAGGAATAGATAGATACCTATAAGAAGAATACATGACCTGCTAAGTCTTTGAGTTCTTCCTCCTCCAGCCATGGAAAACACAAAACAATCTGCTCAGTGAAAGACGGAGTTCCAGTCTATTCAACAAGACGCACTAATTCTTCTTCACTGATTGCAGTCGTGTGCTTGTATAGGCTCTTGTTTTCCTTACAGAAAGCTATAAATAGAGATTTATTTTTGTTGGACACCAACACTGTAGATATAATCACGGTAAGCAAAATCCCCCAACAGCATTGCTTGTATGAATAAACAACTGAACAAGGCGAAAAAGGGCAATCCATTTTCAGTTTCGTGATCCAAGGAAAGACTATTATATCAACATGTACAGTAGTTTTTAGCAGCTTAAGAATTAATTTAGATAGATGGTGTAATTAGTTCCAATCATATAGCAAATAGTAGTGACGATGAAATTAGTGTCAAATGGTGATGTATTTAAATGTAATCGTAACAGTATCGGTGAAATGAATGTAATATAAAAAAAAACCATTAACAATAGTAAATTTGAAAAATTAAGAAAGAAGACAATTTGAAAAATCCTCACCGTACCGTATCAAACTAAAAATTAAGCTCAACTGGCTCTAATTCAACTGCATATTTATGATTCTTAATCAGCGAAATTATAATGTTCTCTTTATATAACTTACTAAGCTAGCTATAGTAAAAAATATTTATGATTCTTAATCAGCGAAATTATTATGTTCTCTGGGAGATCCTATTTAATAAAGGTTCTATTTAATAAAAATCTCCTCTTGATCTTCGGTTTTGATTATAAAATTATTTTCTATAAAACTTTTTTAGTGTAAGTAGCTGTCAATAGCCTTACAGGCTAATTTCATAATGGAATTACGACTTTGATCATAAGATTATTTTTTTTATAAAACTAACTTTTAGTGTAATTAGCTATCAATAATCTTACAGGCTAATTTCATAATGCAACTACGACTTTAATCATAAGATTACTTTTCTATAAAACTAACTTTTAGTGTAATTAGCTATCAACAACCTTAAAGGCTAATTTCATAATGGAATCACGAATTTATCATAAGATTATTTTTCTATAAAACTTGTTAGTGTAATTAGTTATCAATAGGTAGCCTTACAAGCTAATTTCATAATGGAACTATGACTTTGATCAAAAGATTTTTTTTTTTTCATAAAACTAACTTTAAGTGTAATTAGTTATTAATAGCGTTACAGACTAATTTCATGATGGAACTACGATTTTGGGCATCAGATTATTTTTCTATAAAACCAATTAACTTTTAGTGTAAGTCGCTATCTATGGCCTTACAAACTAACTTCATAATGGAACTTCGACTTAGATTAAATATGGAATAACATATTTACTTTTACCATCTAAAGTACCAACTAGGAAAATAGACTGTTAATTGTTAACCAAAGAAACCAGTAAATTAATGCTTGAACTGGAATCTGCTTTGATTATATAGTTTCTGGCTAGAGAAATGTTGTTTCCACCTAAAAATGAAAATCAACACCGTGAACACCAATAACAATTCAATGGGATCAATTGATAATTTCATATGGTAATTTCTTTTCACAAGTGGTTATGCTTCACCGAAAATCTGTCTTTTGCTACCTTTACTGTAATTTCCATGGCCTTTTTGGCTTTTTAATAAAAATATTTGGTTAAAAAAAAAAAACCCTAGGTTGATTTTGTTGTCATACTGTCCTTCATTATTGATGACTGTAACGGTACTTCATTTCCAATCTAAAACAACCAAAAGGAAACCAACTCAAGCAGAAATTGCTTGCGTTACACGTTCTAAAAGACTGTAACAAAAAAAAAAGACTAATACTAAAAGAAATCATTGAAAACAGTCTTTATTTGTTTTGAATAAAAGGCATAATAGAATCAAATCAATTCGAAACCATTCATTTTATATTTAAATTTTGTTCAATTCAAAATTTTCAAATTTAAAATTCAAATTGATTTTGATCAAATTGAATTTTTTAAAATTGTGTTTAACTTGACAAAATTCTCAAACTTGATTTAAGTATTTGAATTTGACTCAATAGATTTAATTTATTATGTTTCAATTATATATTATAAATTTATTATTAATTAATTAATAATCAAATATAAAAATATATATAGAAAAAATTTGATTGTATTCACAAATTACTCAAGTCAAGTATTAAAATATTTGAATTTGATTCAACTAATTACTCAAATAGTTTAAGTTCAAACTCGATTGAAAATAAACGAATAAAATTTAAATAATTATTAAATTGAACTTGAATAATTTACAAATAATTTAACTCATTTACAACTTTAATTCTCATTAGTATTCTTGAAAATTCATTAATTAGCTTAAAGCCCATGCATGGCAGATGGCCAAGGATGACCCCACCCAAAAACAACAGCTACAAAAACAAACTCTTAAACTTTGCTTAATAGAAAGTAAAGAAAGAGATGAATAAAAAAATTGTTAATAAAATACTTAAACTGCAAAATAAAAAAGTAATTATAAAATTTAATTATTAGATAAATAATTTTTTTTATTTTTTCGTCTTTTTTAACTTTTCTACAAAAAAAAAAAAAGCTTAACAATGATATAAACATTGAGTGCTAGTTGACGACAATCTCCACGGGAAGCAGAAGCAATCAGTCTATTTTCAAAAAAAATGCAACCAGATATCTGAAAAAAAGTGACCAATTTTACTTATTTATTTATTTTTTGTTTCTGATTTGGCAAGTTCTGTAAGACTAGAGTACACTAAAATGGATAATGTCAGTGGTTAAATGAGATGGATATCACTTTGGTTTAGGATAACACCTCCACAACTTAGGACAAAAAAAAAAGCAAATGGTCATTGAAAACAACGGCAAAGCCCCACCTTTAATCTCCCCACTTTCTGCTACATGGTATATCCTTTGATTCTTTGCAATTAATTTGTTGCTGTAGTTTTCCAATTCTGCTAGCCTTTTGTGATCTAGACTGATTTGGTTTTTCGTTTCAAAAAGTGAGACATAGCTATCACCACCTTATCAGATGTATCTTAGGATTCAATTAGAACTCTTGAAAGTTGAATTTTATTCTTTGAAGCATATAGGCAATAACATATAATAAACAACAGTCGTGCTCAAACATGGCATGGTAAATGCAGTCTATATCTAATCTTATCTGCTGCAAAGCAAAGTTTAAGGTGATTACTTTTCATGACCAAAGACACTCATCAAAATTGACTTAATACTTGGATTTTTTACAGGATTTTTATACCTTTAGCATTTCTTAAAGAAGAAAACTAGAGTGATTCTCATATACATAGTCATGGAGTCATAGATTATTATACAAACAAAATCGAAATTTAGTATCAAACAAAGGAAAAATGTGGAATTGTCTTACCTTCAGTTCTGCTGTTGGAAATTCCCCGGAATTTCACTCAAGAATTTTTCCAGGACCTGTTAGCATGGTTGTGGAGGATGTTATGAAACCTAAAGGACTCTCAAGCTTAATTGGTCCACTCATCAGTACCGTGAGTTGGTATTCATTAATGTGACTTGAAATTATGGATATATGGATCCAAAGATAGTTGAGATTGTACCAAAAAAAAAAAGATAGTTGAGATGGTATCAATCTCTTCAGACAGATAGCTAGCAGATGTTGCAGATAAGAGAGAGAAACAGGATTGCCTGGTTTGTTGAGCATTTCTAGGATGATGGAACTCATCCCTGTTGGAAATTGTTACTTCTTTGATTTTTATTGTTCTTACTTTACTAGTAAAACCACAAGTATTGGTGAACTCTTCTATTCTTTTTTTTTTATAATCAATATTTCCTCCTTGTAGTTGAATTTTTTACGGTCAGAAAGATTTTGGATAAGTTTAAGCGCACCAACTCTTTAACCAATTTATGCGCATCTCGAAACTAATATTTTTCGACGATCTTAAGGACATTCCCACATCAATTTGATGGATTCAAGAAATTAATTTTCTTCAATGCTGCCCCTAAGACTTAAATTTTATACTTGACTTACAAGATGACACTTGTTTACCAATGAATCTAATCTTTGAAATTTATAATTGTAAATTATTGCATGTTAATTTAACTAACAAATTTATATAGAAGGATACAATTGCCAAAATTAATTACATTACATACTTTTAAAGCTCTCATCTACGTTTTTTGATTTTGATTTGATTTTGATTTTGATTTTAATTGTAATTTAATCAATATTATAATTTAGTGTTCTGGATTATTAGTTCTTAATTCTATATTTTATGAGCTCTGAAAACCACCATAAGTCAATACTTATGTAATTATCCTTTTAATTTTATTTTTTTTTCATATCCAAAATAATAGCTTAACGTTAATGCCAAGTCCAATGAGTTGAGCTAACTTGTTTGGCGTTCATGTGGATGGATGGTCCCAATATACAGAAGCATTAAACTATACTGAACCTCCAAAGGGAGGAAATTCCCTTTACCCCACAATTAAATGAAGCCTTAATATGCCCTTTTCCTCTCGGACAGAAAAAGTAATATGATGCTTATACTTTTTTTGTTCAGACCTTGAGTTTAATTTTTTGAAAGAAGAATAATAATCAGTATATCAAATATTAATTATTATTTAATATGCTTCTTAGTGTTTTGCTTCATTAAAAGTTTAGGTGACGAAAGTTCTCCGGTTTAGGGACAAGGCATACCGCAAATTTCAGTGAAGACTTATATTAGATTTACATATCGTCCGTCAAGAAAATTGTTGGTTGCGAAAATCGCGCCTAAGTTTTATAAGCAAAATGAACAATCCTTATTAACTCAATCAACCTCTTTGACACACTTCTTAGCATACTATTGATTATGAAATAATTATATCTCATTGAATCTCATACTACTCTTATGTAAAAAAAAAAAAGTCCTCTTAAAAAAATAACTTTAGATAAATTTAAATTTTGATTTTGCAAACCTAAAGTTTTTTTATTCTTACATTGTGATATCCCTATTCAGTCAAAACAGAGAAAAATAATAATAATAATAATAATAATAATAATAATAATAATAATAATAATAATAATATTAGTTCAATATTGATTATACTGGGTGCATGGACGAATCTACTGTCACGGGGATAGTTTGCCAAAAATTCTATTAAATTCTAGTTCTTTGACTTTTGAGTACTGATTTAAAAAGAAAGTTAATAATTTTTTGATGACATATAGGACATATTTAAATTTATATTTTTAGTTATTAAATAGATAGATAAAATTGTTATTATTATTATTATCATTATCATCATTATTATCACAATTTAGATGTACCTGTTATTAAAAAAAATAGCATGATTCCAATTTTAATAGAAAGACAATCTCAATTTGACTTTTTTAATTCATCGATGAAACTTATTATAATTTATATATATCATTTTTTTAAATAGATTTTTTAACAATCTAGATAAATCTCTTTTGCTAATAACCTTGGCTTAGTGACAATGAGAAAGCTTAAAACTTTGAAATTCAAATTCGTGATTATAACTTCTAATAAAAATGTATTACTCAAAAATAGATAAATCTTTTTTTTTAATTTAAAAATCATATCATTTTTTAAAATCAACTATTCACTATCTCTCACCTCTTAAAATCAACTACCCACTATCTCTCATCTCTTTAAAGCCAACTATCCATATCTCTTATCCTAACATGATTTTCATCTCAATAGGAAGACAACATCAATTAAGATTTTAAATTCATAGGATAAAAATTATAATTTAGATATATCATTTTTTAGCTTTTTTATAAGTAAAGAATAAAAAAAACTTTACTAAGTCAATACAGATTTTCCAATTCAAGTATTGTTAGCTAAGTTAGATTAATTCTTTGTTGTTTTGAAACTTGAGTAGGGTTTCATACGTTTATTATAGAATAATTATCCAATACATTACTTATGAAATTTTTAAAATTGCAAGAGAAGTTTGGATAAAACACATATCCTTCCAAAAAAATTAAAAAAATAAATAATAAATAAATATTATAACCACGCGATATACTTAATTTTATTTAAGTGATTAAATAGAAGAACTGAAATACTATTATTATTATTATTATTATTATTATTATTATTATTATTATTATTATTTGCTATCTTGGCCCATGTATATATTCCGAAGAGTATTTTTTCTGACATCCGAATAGTTGAGTTTAACATTGTTGGATTTCGACAAGCAACATGAAAAAGAAAAGAGGAGAAGTTTTTGTTACCCGCAGGATCAGCAGTCATGTCTTCAAATACTGAAGGATAGCTGATAATTTTCTCCTAGGTTCAGCTGACCACCAGACAAGAAGAATTCATTGATTAGAATGAAACAAGAGAGTGCTGCATTATTTTCTTATGTAACTTTTTTGCTTATAAAGGGAAAACTTGTTTTAATGGTTCATTTGGATCCAACTGCCATATTTTTGGCATGTTTATTGAAGTATAGCTTTTAGTAGAAGAAAAAATGTTGAACTGCATGTTTTGGAGGCATTTAGGCATGTCAAAAATGCTTCTTGTCTGCCCAATCTACCAAACTCTCAATCTCGTTATTAATAACAAGTAATGGGCAGATTCCTGCTTTCCTGTGTTTGGCACAGACAGCAGCAAAGGAACTCAGCCTGTTTCCAATAAAGCCCTGTATATCTCACCAATGTTTTTTGGGGTTTCAAAAGCAACCAGGTCTTTGTTAATGAAGACAATGCAAGCTTCTACTTTGGCCATCTTTATCATAGGCAGAACTACATTTTCATCTTGCAAGGCTTCACAAAGACTTTAGAACAATCAGATGTGTCTGACTTTTTTTAGACTTTTGCAAAGCATTTCATATAATATCAAGAGATAGATCATAAAATCCATAACTGAGTGGTTGTTTGGTATTATTTTTGTTTTCAGTTTTTTGGAAACAACAGTAGAAAACATGTTTAGCAGTATGTTTCTGTTTTCAAAAAACGAAAACAAAAACAAAAATTTTCAAAATTGTTGAAAATAAGAATTTCATGTTTTCATTGTTTTCATAAACATGTTTTCATTTCTAGTATTGTTCATAATTAAGTGAACAGAGTTTATATATTAATATAATATTAATATTTTTCATAATAAAATATAATTAATTAATTTTTTAAAATAAAATATATTAAATTTTAATATAAAATATTATTTAATTAAAAAATAAATATTTTAAAATTAAAATATTTATTTTAATATAGAAAAGTTGAAAATGTAAAAAAGCAATTAAATATAAATTATATTGAAATATAATTTTATAATATTATTTAATTTAAATTTATATAATAATTTATTTAATATATTATATATTTTAAATAATATCATTTATTATAATTTTGATATGTTAATAAATAATATTATTGCTAAGTACTATTATCTAATATAATTAATTATTATTTTACTAAACAATATTATTATTTAATATTATATTCTTCCAATTAAATTTAAAATATATCACTACTACTATTAAATAATTTAATATTATTAAATAAGTGAATACCTAACATTAAATAATATTATTTATATTAAATATAATATATTTTAATAATTATATAATTTATTATAAATTAATTAGTTAAATATTTTACTTAATAATTTAATATTATTACATTAAATCAAATGATATTATTAATATAATTTATAATTATTAATTTATGTTATTATTTAATATATAAATTTAGAATTTTACTAATCTCAATTATTATCTAATAAAAAGTAATATTAAAATTTTATTTAATATTATATTTATTTATAATATTATTTAAATTATATTAAATTATTATATGATTAAATGAAAATATTTAATATTAGTATTAAATAGTGTAAATAATATTATTTAATATTATGCACATATTATTATTTAATAAATATATTAATTTTTAAAATTTTATTTTGTGAATTGAATTATTATATTTGAATTAGATTAAATATTTGTTTTCAAAACATAATAGTATTAACCAAATATGTTTTCTATTTTCAGAATTTGAAAACAAAACAAAACAAAATTTTTAAAAACACGAAACAGAAAACAAAAAATAAAAAATGATCCCAAACAATCCCTGAGAAATCAATTTCTAGACTTTTATCCGAACTTTGGCCTAACTTATTTAAGACGATGCATACCACTAGACTTCATAAATTCTCTTTTCTAGACTTTTTTTAGAACTTTGGCCTAACTTATTTAAGACAATTCGTACCACTAGACTTCTTAAACTCTGTATTGAATGGTTCAAACTAACAAAGTTTCCTTTTTTAACAATGTAAGGATGTTCTAAGTTCAAGTTTTATTACGTAAATTGTATGTCTAATTATATATTGATTTTTTTTTGTTGATTTTTACAATCTATGAATGCAAAGCTTGATAATAATTGTAATCTCTAGCATTTCTGATAAAAACACTTATAAGATAAAATATTGGCTAAAATACTAAATAAGCCCTTGTACTTTTATGTTTTTCTTAATCAAGCTCTTATACTTTAATTGTATTCAAATAAGTCATCGTATTTTAATTGACACTTATGTAAGCCCTTATTTGTAACATAAAGATAAAGTTGTTAACTTATTTGCCACATGACATTAAATGGCCATGTGGGCAAGATGACATGGACAAATAAGTTTGAGTTGGAGTTAAATAGTTGACAAAAAAAAAATTAATTTCTAACTATCAAATTAAAATTAAAACCCAAACTACAAAATTAAAATCCAATTAACCAAACTCATTCCCAAAAAAAGAGCAACGGTGGTTTTGCTTAGAAGATTTGTTGGCCACTGGACGCCGACCACCAGATGCCGACCACCAGACGACGACAACAAGACGATGACATTGGCCCTTATTCTGTTTATAATTATTCTCTTCTTTTCCTTTGGGCTTTCACTCGAATCGCATAACACTATCTTCCACCTGTAAGGTTTCATCATCTCGGTTTATCATGTCATACACGAAAATAAGTAGCGGATTAGAAAAACAACAAAACCAAAATCACCAGAATCATGCAACAAGACTGTTTTCAGGATAGAATCTAACCTTTTTGGTGTGACTCGTGTAGGAATGTTCAACTTTTGAATATGGCAACCCACGAACAACCGTCAGTTTATCGTTAACTCAAGACTCCTAGCTGAGAGAAGCCCTGTAACGGTATCCACACGAGTAGGATGCAAAACAATACTTTTGCCTGAGACAAGATGTGATTAGAAACAAAGGGAGGAAGAAGGGAATTGTTTTCTGAGAGTGCTAGCTCCAAGAGGCAAAGCGGCTATCAAAAATATTTTATCTAACTTTTAGACTTAATGTTGTTTTTATAGTGCCTCTTAACAAAACCCTAAAAAGGCCTTAGCCTTAGTCTAACTAAATTGGGTCTTTTGGGCTTTTTAAAATTACTTAATCCAAATCCAATTGATTGTAAGGCATAAACTTGTTAGAAATTGATGCAAACAATTATTAGTTTAAGTTGAATAAGTCTTCCACTATGTGTATAACATGGAAGAGTGGTTTCTAGATTTTAGGAGTTAAGTTCCCACTAACCCACTTTATGTTTGTGTACTTAGTGGGTGAATATCATCCCATGAAGTGAGAACATGGGGGAGTGGCTTTCATTTCAGTTCATCTATTTATAGTGTTGCAAATTGAGTTTTTAGTAATGGAGAAGATTCTTTGAATTCTTAGCCAATATTCTTTCTTCTGTCGTTTTTCTTTCCTTACTCATACTTTGCTCAATATTCGTTTGTTCTTGTCAAATACATCCTTATTCTTCGAAACCAACATTTTTGGTATCCGAGCCAGGTTCGATTAAATTGGGTGTTATTCTGTTGTGGTGATCTTTGCTGAAGCAAGTGATCTTTAGTTTGTATTCATCATGTCTAATGGTATGAATACTTTGAATGTTTCTCAATCATTGGTGCCCATCTTCAATGGAGAAAGTTATGCTTTTTGGAGCATTAAAATGAAGACCTTTTTCATTTCTCAAGATTTGTGGGATCTTGTAGAAAATGGATATACAGAATCTGACAAGGCAGAGAAGGCAGCGGAGATGAAGGAGTTTCGGAAGAAGGATGCAAAGGCGTTGCTCGTATTGCAGCAAGCAGTGACAGACTCAATTTTTCCTCGAATCTCGAATGCAGCAAAATCGAATGAAGCTTGGACCATTCTACATAAAGAGTTCCATGGAGATAACAAGGTAACTGTAGTGAAACTCCAAACTCTTCGTAGAGAATTTGAGAACTTGTGTATGAAAAGTAGTGAGTCGGTTCAAGATTATATTGGTAGAATTTCTCTTATTATGAATCAATTGAGAACTTATGGAGAGAAAATTGAAGATCAAACAATTGTAGAAAAAGTTTTGAGGAGTTTACCTCCTAAATTTGATCATGTTGTTACTGCTATTGAAGAATCAAAGGATCTTTCTAAGTATTCTCTTAATGAGCTAATGGGTTCACTCTTAGCACATGAAGATAGGATGAACAGGTCTGCAGAGAAGAGTATGGAGCAGGCATTTCAGACAAAGATGGAGATCTCTAGCAAGGAGAAAAGCAATGATAATGGTTTTGCAGGTAGAGGTAGAGGAAGAGGTAAAGGTGGCTACCGTGGTCGTGGTAGAGGTCGTGGTAGATCAAATTCAAGTCGCCAAGAAACTGAGAGTGGTGACAGAGAGAATCAAAGGCAAAACCATAAGGACAAGCAGTGTTACTTTTGCAAAAAGATGGGGCACGTTGAGGCGAATTGTTGGAAAAAGGCTAAGCAACAGGCAAATTTCGTTGAAAAAGAAGAAGATGGTAACTTGTTTCTCACTTTTATGAATTCAAAGGAAAGTAACGGTGATCTTTGGTTTTTGGATAGTGGATGTAGCAATCACATGACAGGTGTTAGAAGTCTTTTTCAGAGTATAGATGAATCAGTAAAGTTGCAAGTCCGTCTTGGGAATGACAAACAAGTGCAGATTGAAGGTAAGGGAACAATAGCAGTGAGGACCAAGTCAGGTAATGAGAAGTTGATTCATGATGTTTATTACATTCCTAGCTTGGCACATAATTTACTCAGTGTGGGTCAATTGGTAAAAAAGGGATATTCAGTTTTATTTCATGATGGTGTGTGTGAAATTAAGGGTAAAAATTCTGATATGCCGTTTGTAAAAATTCCCATGGCTGAAAATAAGATGTTTCCTCTTGAGATTTCTCGTTTGGATGATTGTGCACTTGTTGCTAATGTTGAAAGTGATTCGTGGTTATGGCATTTGAGATATGGGCACTTGCATTTTAATGGGTTGAAGTTGTTGTGTCAGAAAAATATGGTTCATGGTTTGCCTACAATTCCTTTTGCTAATGATTTGTGTGAAAGTTGTATTTATGGGAAACAGCATAGACAGTCATTTCCAGTTGGGAAAGCATGGAGAGCAAAGAAGCCTTTGGAGTTGGTGCATGCAGACATTTGTGGGCCAATGAATACTCTGTCTTTGAACAAGAGTAGATATTTTTTGTTGTTTACTGATGATTTTACTCGTATGAGTTGGGTGTTTTTTCTTGTTCAGAAATCAGAAGCACTTGATAAGTTTCGAGAGTTCAAGGCCTTTGCAGAAAAGGAATCTGGTCATCAATTAAAAATTCTTCGAACTGATAGGGGAGGAGAATTTTTATCCGATGATTTTACCTTGTTTTTCAAGCAAAATGGAATCAAAAGGCAGCTACCAGTGAGAAGAACGCCAGAGCAGAATGGAGTCGCTGAAAGGAAGAATCGAACAGTAGTGGAGATGGCCAGGAGTATGTTGAATGAGAAAAGGCTTGCAAATGATTTTTGGGCTGAAGCAGTAGCTACAGCGGTTCACCTTCTCAACATTTCTCCAACGAAGGCGGTGCGTGGTATGACTCCTTATGAAGCTTGGTGGAACCGCAAGCCTAATGTAAGTACCTTGAAGATTTTTGGTTGTATTGCTTATGCCATGTTAGCTTCTAATGATCGGACAAAGATGGACAAGAAGAGTGAGAAATGTATTTTCGTTGGGTATAGTGATGAGACAAAGGGGTATAGATTGTATAATCCAGTTACTAAGAAGCTAATCATTCGTAGAGATGTTATTTTTGATGAGAACAGCTTTTGGGAGTGGAATGCAGACAAAAATCAGCACTTGTCTTGTGAAGAAAATGAATTAATTGAGTCACAAGATGACGAGAACAAAGTGGCTCAACAGGTTTCCCCTACACCTAGTCCTTCAAGGTTGTCACCACAAGCTTCACCAACTCCTCAACCTTCAAGGATGATTACTAGAAGTATGTCTGGGGCTCTTCCCAGAAAGGTAAAACCTTGGGAAGAAGTTTATAACTCTAACATGTTTGCTCTTTTAGTAACAGAACCCATGAGTTTTGATGAAGCATGTGGAAAAGATGAATGGGAACATGCCATGGAGGAGGAGATTGCTTCCATTGAGAAGCATGATACTTGGGAGCTAGTAGACAAGCCGCAAGGAAGAGATACAATTGGTTTAAAGTGGGTTTACAAGGTGAAGTTTAATGCGGATGGGAGTGTCCAAAAATTCAAGGCAAGGCTGGTTGCTAAAGGATATGTGCAAGAGTATGGTAAAGATTTCTTTGAAACCTTCTCTCCTGTTGCTAGATTTGAAACTGTTAGATTTTTGTTAGCATTGGCAGCTCAAATGAGGTGGAAGGTTTATCAGTTTGATGTCAAATCTGCCTTTTTGAATGGTTATTTGGATGAAGAGGTATATGTCGAGCAGCCACAAGGTTTTGTTGTTGAAGGCAAAGAGGATAAGGTGTACAAGCTCAAAAAGGCCCTTTATGGACTCAAACAAGCACCACGAGCTTGGTATGGTAGGCTTGATTCTTACTTGTTTGAAAATGGTTTCCATCGTAGTAGTAGTGAGCCCACTTTGTACGTGAAGGAAAAAGGTGATGATGTTCTTATTGTTTGTGTTTATGTGGATGACATTATCTATACTAGTTCTTCTGAAGTTCTTATTACAGAATTCAAGAAGAGCATGACTGATGAATTTGATATGTCAGATTTGGGGTTGTTGCATTATTTTCTTGGCTTACAAATTTCTCAAACTGATGATGGTGTTTTTGTTTCACAAGAAAAATATGCTCTGGAATTGTTGAAGAGGTTTAACATGCAGAATTGTAAGACATTTTCTACTCCCATGAATACAAATGAGAAGTTGACAATGAATGATGGAACACCAAGGGCAAATGAGAAGTATTTTAGAGGCTTGGTTGGTGGGTTGATGTATTTGACTCATACTTGTCCAGATATCATGTTTCCTGTCAGTTTGGTCTCAAGGTTCATGCATAATCCCTCCTTGCATCATCTTGGGGCAGCAAAACGAATTCTTCGCTACATTCGAGCTACAAGTAACTTTGGGATTTGGTACAACCCAGTTCCTAACTTTAAATTGTTTGGTTTTACTGATAGTGATTGGGCAGGTTGTGTAGATGATAGAAAAAGCACAAGTGGTTTCATTTTTAACTTTGGTTCGGGTGCTGTGTCATGGAGCTCAAAGAAACAAGCAAGCACGGCATTGTCATCTTCAGAAGCTGAGTATATTGCAGCTACATCTGCTGCTTGTCAAGCAATTTGGATGAGAAGAATCATGGAGGATTTGCATCAAGTTCAAGGAAAGGCGACTGAGATTTTCTGTGATAACAAAGCAACCATTTTAATGACCAAAAATCCAGTGTTCCATGGAAGGACAAAGCACATAGAGCTTCGCCACCACTTTATTCGAGATGCTGTTGCTGAAGGACTGATCGTGATGAAGTACTGCTCAACAAATGATCAAGTTGCTGATGGTTTTACTAAGGGACTTGGTTATTCAAAGTTTGCAAAGTTTCGATTATCACTTGGAGTTGCAGATTTTGCATCAAGGGGGGATGTTAGAAATTGATGCAAACAATTATTAGTTTAAGTTGAATAAGTCTTCCACTATGTGTATAACATGGAAGAGTGGTTTCTAGATTTTAGGAGTTAAGTTCCCACTAACCCACTTTATGTTTGTGTACTTAGTGGGTGAATATCATCCCATGAAGTGAGAACATGGGGGAGTGGCTTTCATTTCAGTTCATCTATTTATAGTGTTGCAAATTGAGTTTTTAGTAATGGAGAAGATTCTTTGAATTCTTAGCCAATATTCTTTCTTCTGTCGTTTTTCTTTCCTTACTCATACTTTGCTCAATATTCGTTTGTTCTTGTCAAATACATCCTTATTCTTCGAAACCAACAAAACTAACACCCCCCCACTCTTGATTCTACTTCAGACCCACCTCCAATCTTTGATGGAATAACAAGGTTTGGGGAAAATTTGCTTCACTTCAATTAGTTAAACTATTAATGGAATTTTAGAAATTTGTAGTTGGGTTTGTTTTCATTAGTTTTAATTACTAGTACTGTGCAAGCTCTAGCTAGACTAACGAAGATTACTGCTATTTGAACTCCTACTCTCTTTAGTCTTAAAATTGTTTATGTCTGATTTTTTTTTACTATAATTAATTCTAGTTAGGTTGACCTAATACTGTATCTGTAACGATCCGTTACCACATTTTTCACGTATTTCTATACAACTTTTCCTGTTAGGCTGTCTGCAATGCCATTAACATTCTACAGTGATAGTAATAAATGATAAGCATTTATTTAACAAATACAGAATATGAAAAAAATTTTCCCCCATTGTCTTTATTTCAATAAAGTAGTACTGTATACATATGTCTGAAATGTAAAAGAGAAGTGACTGTACCTGTCATATTTAACATAATTTGCCTCAGCGCTTTACACGTAACTATATCCATTTGGGATATAGTTATCTGACTCCGTGTCTTTTTATCTGTGGAGTTAAAACAAAGGGGTGAGCGAATCACGCGCTCAGTAAAGGAGACGTATACTGCTTTAAATAAAGCAAAACTATATGCCACAAAGTATTTATTTTTCCTAAAATCATACCAAGTAGGAAAACAGTGGATATAGTAAACAGTACTCTCAAAACACAATTCAAATCACTGGCTAACCAGTTTACAATATAATATAGTAAACCGTAAACAGAATTCAGTAAATCCTCTCAGTAAACAGAAATCAGTAAGTTGAGACTAGGCAACAAATAAATCATGCTCTCATTGTTCCCCCAGGAACACAAGTCGTCCGCTTTTAGGGTGCACCCATAGGCCATTGCCCCTCACGGCTATCTCGGCTAGATCTATGGCCATAATCTATAGGTGGTCCTCGGGTCCACTTGCTAGGTGACCTCGAGACCTCTGATGACTTGGCGGGTCCATCAGCCTTGTGACGCCCTGGGGTGCACTCGTTGGTCTATCGACCCGAGCCATCGCCCCAGGTGGGTCACTTAGTTACGTGAATAATAATGCATGAACTCGGGGCCTAAAGTCTCAAAAATCACTTTATATCTCATAACTAACCTTTAAGGAATATTTCATAATTTCATCATTTTCTCAAAATGATTTGCTTTCCAAAAAGGTTTTATATTTTCTGTTTACAAACATAATAAAAACAACTCAAATTTTCATAAAAATTTACGCCTAAGAAAATATAAGTTAAATTGGCTCGCCCATAGCAGCTCGCCCATGGTCCGTTCACCCATTGTGGTGAACTAGTGTTCGCCCGCCAACTTTAGAATTTAAAAATAAGTTAAATTGGCCCACCCATAGCGACGCTCCCATGGCCAGTTCGCCCATTGTGGCATTGCCCATAGTCAGTTCGCCCATTATGGCATTGCATATGGTCAACTCGCCCAATACGGCACTTCCATGTCAACTCACCCATTTTTATTAAAACAGGGTCGCCTGCCCAAAACATTATAAAAAGGTTCGCCCACTTTGGCTCGCCCGAAATTTTCTTAACAAAGGGATCACCCACCCCAAAACATCATAAAAAGGGGTTGCCTTCCATTGGCTCGCCCGCCCTTTACTAGTTCGCCCAAATCAAAACGATTTATCAAATTAATGTATGTCATAAACCAAAACAATTTCTCGATAATTTCATAAAATTTAACTCCACAGGACATGCATTCACTTCACACACATCTCCCTTACCTGGTATTACGAAGCCTAGCTTCCTGCTCGCCTTCCCGATCACTTTTACCGAATCCTTAATTCCCGGCTGCAAAATAATTTATTAAAACTATTAATATTTTCTTTTTATATATTTCCATCACTTGGGCGAGACTTGAGACAAATCAACTAGCTCACCCACAGAGATCCTACTAGCTCGCCCAACAGAGCTCTTACTAGCTCGTTCAACCGAGCTCACCATTCATCAAATGGCTTACACGTGGGAGCTCGCCCAACATTACTCGCCATTAATATATTGGCTTATTCGTGGGAGCTCGCCCATAATTCAACTCGCCATGCCTATGTATTTGAGTTCGTTATATGTGGCTTTCTATTCAGAGGTGGGCTCACCTATGAATTAAACTAGCGTTGGGCGACCTCGCCCACTTGAACAAGAATTTTTAACTTGGCGAGTTCTTTATTTTCTACTCGCCTCATTGGCGATCACTAACATTCAACATGGGCGATCACAATAGTCGCCATTCATATCACTTTTCCAGTATTTTCCTTATTTATTTTTGTCTATTTCCAAGACTACATCTTGTTTCTAGTTTTCACATTCTCTAAGGATTTAACTAAAAACAAGGCTGTATCTATGTTTATTACTTTGTAAAACATAGAAATCTACCATTGAATATCAAGATAACCATAGAAATATGGAACTCACCTTAACCAACTGCACTTCCAGAACAGATCACTTTCTGTCTTACATTGGCCTGATTTTGCTTATTCTTTTAGCTCATCAAACGATGGAGGAAAGGTTTTGCAAGCAGGTTTACTTGTTTAGCCAACTTAAGGATAAAGTTTAATAGATCAAGCATGGAAGAAATGGAAGGAACAGAACATAAACTTGCAGTAGGATAGTTTTCATGAAGAAGATAGAGTTTGCTAAGTCGGTTTTCCTCAAGTGTTTCTTCTTATATATAGCCATGCTAATCCAATCAGAACCTATCACTTGGCCTTATCCCATTTTCTTTCATTATTTCACGTCTTTCATGCATTAATTAGATGAAAGAGGCAGCTAGGGTAAATTTTCAACCCTCATTAATAGATGAAGACACCTGTGGCCAAAGAAAATCCTTTTTCTGCACCGTTCTTGACTTATGTGCCTCTTTTATTTTATTCCTCAACCAATAAGGATAAGTTCTTTATTGACTTTAATATACTCTCTTAATTTTCTTCAGCAGTGTGGCGTACAAAGTCAATTTTTACTGCAATGGTTTTGAATTTATTTCCCCGATTGCTAGCTTTTATTTCCATTTTGTCCACACGTACTGATTCCAGTTCGCCTACTCAACTTGAGACCTCAGCTCGCCATTGAATTTCAGTTCGCCAACTTAAGATTAGCGATTACTTATTGATTCCCTTTTCTTGGCTATCACATTGAGATTTGGTGAGTACCTATTGCCTTACTCGCCTACTAGGCTATCATTTGCCCCTCTATATGGGAGATCACGTTACTCGCCATACTCACTCTTTGGGCGATCAGAGCCCTCGTCTCATTCGAGCGATCATCTTAATCAACATAACTTGGCGAACTTACCTATTCACCAAGAAGGCAATTAAATCAACTCGCCTTCATCAAACTCACCATTAACCATTGGTGATCGTCCTATCTTACTCACCCATTAGCGAGCTGTTCCATTATAGTACTCGCCCATAGAGTGTTTCACAGAAATTGCTCCATTCACATCCTAAGTTAAGGAGCTTTCGCCCAAGTGGAAATCAACATTCATTATTTATTTAATTTCCATTATCAAATTTTACGAAATTAGGGTCTACAGTAGTGTAGAATCAGGTCTTACAGTATCGATATATTGTTGCATTATTTAGTATGTCAAAGAGATGATAGAACTATCTCTACCCAAGGCAAAGTCAGATCCTTATATGAATGAATACAAGGTTACACTGTAGAATCTGTTATGTGATGGCTGATTTGGTTTCAAAATGAAAATGCAAGAAATTCAAGCTTGTTTGCAAGAAAGAAATGAAATGCTTGCAATTGGGTTTTAATTGTTGGAGAAAGGGATTCTAGAGAATTTAACTTTAGGTTTCATTTTTAAGATTATTGCTTTGTAATTGTATACTATTTTCATCGACCAATTTGCTTGGAAATGTTGGTTGAAAATCTTTGTTACTAATTAAGTGATTATCTGATATGAACCTCACCCTTGATAGGCCTCCATCATTATCTAAACTCTTATTTCCTGAATTTTTTCTTTTGGGTACACGGGCCATGGAGTTACTGTAAGAATGGTTGGTTTATTCCATCGGTATAGGCTTTGATTTTTTATTATATTATACAATTTATATATGTATTAATTTCTCAGGAATCATTTCCGTAGCTCTTAGCCAAAGCTAATTTGGTCTAAATATAATGTATGCATGAACATTATAGACATGGACATAAGATGGCATGTATTTAGTCTAAATTTGCCTTAGTCTTTAATGGTATTCTAGTCTAAACGGGTACTTATATATGTTGCCGTTAAATTTTTAGTCTTCATGTGTTTCTTTCAGTTGTAGTCACATACACCATATATTAGAATATCAAGACAGTTTCAAACTTATGATTTATGAAAATGTGATATTGAGACCCATGTGAACAACCAGTGCACTATTAACTTTGCCTGTAAAGAAAAAGGACTTATTTTCCCCACTACAACCACCCATGGATAAATATGCATGTTGCTTCATATTAGATCCTCATTCTATTTTTTGTATACACGTCTTCATAAGAGTATGTGTGATTGTTTGTGCATTAATCAGTTGATGAGTAATTGCACTGCAGTTATGGATATGGTGCCTTTGTCATGTATGTATCTTATGTTCTTCCATTTATTTCCTTGTACATCAACAGGTTGTTGAAGATTTGTCCATTCTTGCATGCATCAAAGATAGATTTGCCTATAAGAACATTCATGCACAGTTTGCCATCATTGTTAATATCAAGTCTTTTAGAGAAGTTAGCAGAGTCTTCAAGTGCATCCATTAACCCACTGAACTCTGATGATTCAAATGCTACCAACAGTTTCAAGCCGAATAAATTGTTAGCTTCAGATCATATTGTGGCACTGTTAAGTATTCAGAATGCATTTCAGGTGCTTGGAATAGATCTACATGAAGCACTTGACAATGTGAATTTGGGAAAAGATTGCTACTACACACAATCCAAGAATGGACAAAAAAAGTCCAGCATCATAAAAAAAAAACTACTCTATTTTATACTCTATGTTTTAGTGTATATTTATATAAATGTTGTACTCTATTTTTCAACGGATGATGAAGGAAATGAATTTGGATTTTGGATAATGGTATTGAGTTTTGAAGTTGTGGTGACATGTTTATAATATTTATTGTTTTAATTTGGCTGAAGATAGTTGATCAACAAATAGATGTTGCATTTTTTTTTACAAGCAATATTTTGTAATAAACTCACTACAAAATCTGACGTATTGTAATCAAAGAAAGTGCCCTCAACTAATCTTAATCCTTTCTTAATAGAAAACAAACAAAAAACCATTCCAAAAGAACAACTTGCAGAATATTGATGACAAAACTAGCAGAATCCATAATTCAATACAAATTCAAGATGCATTCTCCTTTTTCAGCTTTGCAATCTCTTGCCTGATGATTCCAGACCTCTTGATGGTACAGTTACATATGTACTTTAAACTTTCCATGTCATCATACAAAAATGAGAATGAAAACTAAAAGTAAAATTCAAACTCTAATTCAATAAACAAAATTAACCAAAACTAATGTTGTTGTTGTTGTTGTTATTATTATTATTATTATTATTATTATTATTATTATTATTATTATTATTATTATTATGATCAACTTATTTCTTGTATCACCATTTAATGTCAATTTGACTCATGTATTAACATTTTATTTCTAAAATATAAAATAAAAAAAATAAACATAATAAAAATATTAGTTTTCATGTTTAACTGCCTAGATAAAATAAATTAAAATTATTATCCAAGGCAAAATTATCATTCTACATTTGTTGCAGTAGTTTGACTGCCTTGAGTTCCACCTATTGAGCTTGCATCTTGGCTTTTCACCTTTAAGCTCACCATTACATCTCTTTGTTCTCGAAGTTTTTCCAATGACATGGCTTTCTTTCCTTTCCACCTCAATCCTGGACCTTTGTGAACATGATTAACTGTGCTAGAATCAGTAACTCCAGTTTTTCTCTTTGTTGAAAGAGTCCTTTGACTTGGTCTTCCTAGCTGCCAAAAGTAATTTTATGAATATATTACTCTAAACAAAATAATCTAACACAAATTACTCAAATATCATAATAACTTACATTCCAAACTTGTTCACCAGTGCTTGGATTAGTATAAATACCAATCCCTTCAAATTTTTTTCTTTTCTCCCCCATCTTTGTGTTCTTAAAGACACTATCATTAGCACCTTTTCTTTCCCATTCCTTAATGTATGCCTTTTACTATCCCTTGCTATTACTAAAGCACTAGTTTCCTGCATTCAATACATGTAAAACCAAAATTATTGAAATCCATCTTTTTAAAATAATTTATGATAATGTCCACATACTGCACCTGAACAATAGTAGTATGTGATAAAATCATGCCACTTTTCTTTGTTTGATCTAGTGTAGGTGCAGATCCACAATTAAGGCTTCCCACATGTTCCTTTTTTGGCTACATTTAACAAAGCAATCAAAAGTTAAAGTTTAGACAAGTAAATCAAAGTAAATACAAAATTGTGGTTAACTAGTACCTTTGTTGTAGGTTTGTTCTCTATTTTATGTGGACATCCTTGCCTATTTTGTCCATGTAAACCACAAATGCTGCATGTCATCTTCACTCCTTTCCTATGCCAAGTTCCTTTCTTTGTCATCTTTTTGGGCTCATCTTTGTCTTTCCTTCTTTTCTTTTGTGGCTTACCGAGCATTGTCCAAACATATGGAGGTAGTATTGGGTCATTATCTTTTGGCCAAAACTTTTTACCCCTAATTGGCTATTATGAATTCTTGTAAGCCTCCAAATACTTATCTTTTTTATACCAATTAGCCACATAATCTTCAGGTTTTTTGTCGTCATGATACATTGCGCAAATTGCATGAGGGCATGGAATACCATTTAATTCCCATGCCCTACATGTGCACTTTAGCTCATTCAAATTAACAGTGTGTTGCTCTTCCCCATGTTCTATCTCAAGTCCACCATCACCATTCCAAGCCATTCTACAATTTATTGATTCTACCATATTCTTCTCTAGCTTGGTCAATGCATTTGATGATAGGTTGGTTTTCCACTTCTTTGCAAATTCCTTTTTTTCATGCATCCTTTCCATTACCTTCACCCTTATTTCCTTCAACATGCTCATGATTGACTTGAATCTCGCATCCAATATCCATCCATTGAATGCCTCTGCCATGTTGTTGTCAGCTATATCACACTTTGATCTTGGATTACACTAAGCCTTAAACCAAAACTGTGGAGCTATCTCTAAAGCATCATTTCTTGATCCAAGTGCCGAAGTTTCTAATTTCTTTAGCTGATCATCAAAATCCTCAACGTATGTAGCACTAGCACAATTCCAGAATTGACTTTTTAGTTGATCCCCCTTCCACTTTTTTGCCACTTGGCATAAATGTGTCTAGCACACATCTTATGCTCCACAATTGGCATTATCTCTTTGATAACTGGTAACAACCCCTGTTAAATGTACATTCTCAAATAAATCAAGTCAAATAAATTAAAATAATCAAGAGGAATTTTTTTTTCAAATAATTTCACTCATTTAGTCATTTATCCTTTCTCTAATTTCAAAAGAAACTACTTGGAATGAAAGTGTACCACAAACTTCAAAGACCTCAAACTCAATATTTATGTAACAATACAATGTCTTACGAACAATATAAGGTCTTAAAATTGCATGCTGAAAAAGCAGAATTTATTAATTAAATACACTGAATTTATGGAACTGTTAATTGACTGACCATTAAGAAATAAATAAACTAAAGCAATTATAAATTCCTTCAACTTGTAGAATTTGAGAGTCATAAAAACTTGATAAGATTATTGTGGAAATCTCAATGAAAAAGCAGCACTTTATATGCTATACAAAGAATGGGATCGATTGTTTCTATGGTGTTAAAAGGAAATCAATTCTTTGCAACATATCCGAAACAGTTTCACTTCAAAAAAAAGCACTGGCAAATTGAGCTGTGGAGAACATATTTTATCATACTACATTGCATGCATCAGAATGCATTAAGAAAGGACATTTTAAATGATTCCAACGTCCTGCCATGGGCTCTAATGGTGCCTCTGTTCTCTAAATGATTCATCAAATCCTTCTTCCTCACTTCGTTTTCTTTCCATTATTGTGAACCATTCTTCTAGTTAATCACCCAAGCACTTTACATGTAACATCATTAAAATTGTAAGAGAAGCAAAGTAGAACAGAATAATGTGGACATTGTTTCAGTTATTCATGGAATCATAGGAACAAGAGCAACAACTAATTTAAAAAGGAACAACTAAATGATACATGAATATAGGAATGACAAAGCAGAAGCAATGCAAAAAATACCTAAGTACTAATTTTTAAGTTAGAATTATAATGTAATAAACATGAAAAATAAACAAAAGACTGTTAAATCAATTGAACACAAAAATTAAAATAATCAAATATAGAAAATACAACACATATAACCCAACTAAGTAAAAAATAAACATATATACTTTTTGCATGTCTGAGACTAGTGTCAGCCCTTTACCATTTTTGTGGCCAACATATTCCATCAAGTTGTTCAAGAACCACCTCTATGAAGACTTGCATTCAACCTCAACTATTGCCCAAGCAATTGGAAACATTTGATTGTTTCCATCTCTTCCTATAGCCACCAACATTTCTCCTTTGCAAACACCTTTAAGCAAGCAGCCATCTACTCCTATAACAGGTCTACACCCTTCAATCCACCCATTCTTACAAATAGAAAAACATACGTAAAAGCTACGAAAAACTGCCTTCCTTTCTTCATTGTCTCTATCAACTTGAATTTTAATTGTAGAACCTGGATTACTAAGCATTAACTCTACTACATAGCCCCATAGACTGGCATACTCTTGTACATAACTCCCTTCATTCTCTCTAGTTACAATCCTTTTAGCCCTTTGACACATACTCATTGTGGCATATACTCCCAACTCTTCTCTACATAATTCTTTTAACTCTCTTATCTTCAATTCTGGTTGAGATAGAATCTTCTTGTTAAAATGATTTGCTATGTAATCTGTAGACAAGTCTTATTGTTCCTAAAACACTTGTGCTCATGGTGATATGTCTTAACGCAGAAACTGTGATCTCTAGAATCATAGCTTACAAATAGCCACCATGGACATCCTTTCATGCAACCTACCCTAACCCTATTTGGTTCATTTTTCATGAACCTCAATTTCACACTCTTTGCAAATGCATATTTTTTAACTGCCTCTTTAAACTGTTTATTATTCTCAAATCTCATACCGAGCTCCCATATTGGCAAGATACAATTAGGATTATACCTAGATCCAATGTTCTTGTTTTTAGTAGGACACTCATCATCAGACTACACATCACTATCATAATCTCTAGGATCATCAGAGTCCATATACTCACTCTCATATCCGTGTTGACCTCTACTTATAATCTCATGGCATTCAATAACTTTATTAGTTTCAATATTGTCATCTAGAATTGAAGTATGTATATCTTCCAAATCAGCTATTATTAGACCATTTCTTTGTTTATATTGTTTTAAATTATGTCTAATTTCTCGAATCCCCTCATCTTCATTTTCACTAAAACACTTAACATCAACTAATGAAACATCTCTTGATTCTAGCTCATTCACTATCTTATCATTGTCATCCTCATTATCAAACTTATTCACTGTCTCACCAATGTCATCAATAACGGTCTTATCTATCATATCATCATTTGCCTTTCCCTCATACCTTATTAAGTCAAAATTAGCCCTTTCATCATCAATAACAGCCCTATCAAACCTTACATCACATCTATCATCATGAACATTAACCTTATCATCCTCTAAATTCTTATTACCTTCTCAATTTTCACAACTAAGGGGTAAAGAATTGCCAGCCAATGCCTCAGGAACATTAATAGCATGATCTAAATATAAATCAACAATACCTTTTTCAAGCAAATGCTTTATTAACTCATTGACGCTGTAATCATCATTGACCAATATGAAACTATGGGTAAATTTTATGTTGGGTATCCTAAGATAAACAAATGGCATGTTTACATACCCTAATTCTCTAACAAAGGCTTCTATATCAAAAAAGAACAACTTATCAAAGTCTATGTGGAAAACATTGTTTCTTCCATTCACATATAGAGTTTCTGGTTTATATTTAAAATAAGCACCGTGGAATATTCTTACCCCATATATGACATCGGGTTCATCATCAGCCATGCTGGATATAAACAAAGCAAATCCAAATGAATTCCAAGATAAAAAGTACAAAAAGGATGAAATGGGAAAAAGAAAGAACTGTGAAAGCTAACATATTGTTAAAGAACATTTAGGAAGCACAAATAATAAAATAGATTATCTTGAAAATTAATTACTATTTAGAAGAACATGTAGTAGAATTTATAAATATATATAATAACACTGATGCATGAGCTCAAAATGTACTCTAAAGATTATACTCTTAGTACAACAAACAATTGTTTTTAAGGTATTTGCAGACGCAGGGCTAACTCTTTCTAATTTGCTACCAAATATATATATAAACACACACACACACACACACACACACACATATAAAATGAACATGGCCTACTAGTTCATCAATTCTTCAGTACATTTATCAATGATCGTTGATAAAAACAAATATAGTAATGGTAATGATTACTTTGTTTGTATAATAACATAAAAAATATATATTAGCTATCTCTCAAGTTTGGTCTGTGTGTTTTTTAATTGCAAAATAATCTAATTTATAAAGGTAAGGCTAACTCTTTCAAATTTAGAGACGTAAGGCTTACTCTATAGTAAAGAGCTGTTGTGCTACCAAATCTTTCTACTTTATATATATGTGTGTGTGTGTGTGTGTGTGTGTGTGTGTATATGTATAGTTCACACAACAAAAGCAGTACAACATCCTAGCAAACTAATACTCAAAGCCTAGAACATAGAACCAGAAAACTAGAAAACTCTACAATGGCAAATCGAATAACCACCATACATTGAAATCCCCAGTCTATCAACCTCATCTTTGGCTAACTCCTAACCATTCATATGTAACAACACTATAGAATCCAATCAAGGCAGTAGCAACACACAACAGAATTTGTAAAAGACAGAACACTGTAACATCCTAAAGCACAAAACCCAGAAAAGAAAGATTCGAAAAAACAATAACAATTTCACTGACATAACAAATAATCAAAATCCCAATAAAAAACGTACTTGTTTCGCAATCAAAATCCCCTTTCTCTCTTTCTTAATCAATCTCCTGCAAGCTTACATCAAAAAATCAAAACGCGTGCATTAGAAAAATAATAAGGCTCTTTTGTTTCAATTATCGCATATAATTCTTCAAAATGAAATGGGTTTTTATTTTGAGAATCAAAGAGTGATGTGAAAAAGAAGGAATAAGAATTCTCCTAGTAAAATTGGGATTTTCTTCTACTTGTGGTGGGTTTTAGTTTTTGTTTATGGAATCAACATGGGTTTCTTCTCTTGAATTTAGTCATTATAGTACTGTCATAACGTGTCAAGTCCGTGAACCTAACCCGCTAGACTTAATATCAGGGAGTCGCCACCAACCATTCAAACCTAAGGTGTGATTGGTCACCTATTCTTGTCTAAAGATAAGGCATGGTCCATGTTCAAAGATTCTTAGACTCGAGAGTACGGTTACATATGGGGAATGATTAGCATCCCCACAACGCCCATCTTAAGATGGTACCAACTAGCTTTAGGTTATCTTTATAGTTTGCCTTAAGTTCATATTAATTTCGATATACTTATTTATTGGGAAATTTCCAAGATTTTTCCATCAATTTGGCTCCAACCTTAGAAATTCCCCTCACCTCAAGATATTCAAAGAGTCTCAATTGACTTTCTTGAACTCCATCGTCGGATAAATTTTAATATTTTATGAGATTCCTATTTTCCTAATTTTGTCTCTAATTTTGACTCCATATTCATTTTATAAATTTCTTAGATTTTCTAATTTATTTTTATATTTTATATTCTTATCTACATTATTTTTAAGAAATAAACATGAATTATGTTTTTATTGAAAATTCACTTTTAAGCGTCCCATCGATTTGGCTCAGCCCAAAAGAAACCTCCTCACCTAGAAATTTCCAAGGAGTCTCAATTGACTTTCTTGAACTTTCATCATCGGCATAACTCATATTTATTCTTTTTCATTTATCTTATAATTCTATTTATTATTTAGATATTTTGTCTTATCTTATTTTATTTATTTATAATAAATAAATATGAATTAATTAAAAAAATCTTTCAAAAGTATTCTATCAATTTGGCTCAACTTAAGAAAGATTCTTTCACCTAGAAATTTCCAAAGAGTCTCAATTGACTTTCTTGGAGTTTCATCCTTGGTATAATTCACATTTATTTATTTGATTTTAATTATATATTTATTGTTCATATATTTTTTATAACCTTAGAATACTCATCTAAATCATACAACATTGTTAAATCAAAATTATACGTGCAAACTAAATCAATGTACTTTACTAAAGTCATACAACAAATCAAATAACAAAAATATACAAATTAATATTTTACAAGCAGTTATCAAATCAAATTAATTATCATGCAAATTCATATTAAAATATCATACAAATAATTATTAAATTAAATTGATATGTAAACTATTATCAAATTATCATGCACATTAAAATCACTAAATTACTAAAAACTAATTTAAGTTAGCGTATAAATGACAAAATCAATCAATCATGCACGTAATTAATATAGCAAACTACCTCATACGAACCAAAACTTTAATTGTTATTCTAATACTATTGTCAGCCCCTTTATTAAATTAAGAGTAATTAATACAATAAAAATATAAACCTGGCAAACGATTCCCTTTGCTTTCTTTCTTTTCTTGTTTCTTTATTTTCTTGCTACACGTTCCTTCCTTTTGTTTTTCCCAGGTTTCACGTGACTTTTCTTCTCTTTAGTAACTGCAGCCCACGGTTTAATAAGGGTGAGCAAGAACCAGCAGGTGCAATGGTGATCGGGTGGAGGCTGCTTGGCTTGAAGGAGAAAAAGTGGTAGTCGGTGATGAAGTGCACGGGTCACCTCCCGGTAAAACAGAATGGCAACAGTCAGAGCTTGACGATGGAAGCGGCAAAGCTTTGATAAAGATGCAGCATAGACAGTTGGTAGAGAGGAGTGCAAAGGAAACACGGGCAGCTGGAACCGTGGTAGGTGAAATAAGGCAAGGTGCGAGCTGATGTGGGGACTGTCGGTTTGGTGAAGAGGGTGATGGTGGGTTAGGCGATTTGTTTCAGTTTTGGAAAGCGATGAAGATGGTGATGAGTCGAGCAAGGTTGGCGGTGTAAGGCGTCCCGGGTGATGAATACAGGTCCCCTTTTTATAGTCAAAAGCATACTAGAATTTAAATACAATTACACTACTTTAGTTTTTATCCTTTTTTTTATCTTTTAATTTATTTTAATCCTAATTATCTATTAAATTCCTATTCTAATCTAACTCTATTAGTCTAAATTTAATCTAATAATAACCCTCCTAATTAATTGATTAATAAATCCTAATTTAAATAGTTATCCTATTCTAAAATTATTATTTATTTTTCTTTTTTTTCATTTCTTATTTCATTTTTTTGTTTTTCTTATTTTATTTATTAATTCTTCCTAAATCCTAATTTTAGTGTTAATTCTAATCTTAAAAAAAACTAATTTAATTTTAACCTAATTCTAAATTTTTAAATTAAATTAAAATACAATATCACTCAACCTAATTAATTATTTTTACAAACTAAGACTCCAGACAAAATAGGGTGTCTACAAGTACAATTGATGATTAAAGGGTTTTCTTTCTTACCTTATGCAAGCAAGAGTCAAAAGGAGGCGAGAACAAAAGTTACTTGTTGTCCAGTGAGTAGCAATTCTCTTGAACAAAATCAAAGGTGGTTATTGTCTACTGAGTAATAATTCTCTTTACCAAAACCGATGGCCATTGCCGCTATCTTTTTTTTTGGACTAAGATTTATAGATGATTAGCTTAGGTTTTAATTTGAATTTGATAATTAGATATTAATTTTTTTTTCAATTATTTAACTCCAATTCAACTTCATTTTTCCTTGTCATCTTGCCATATAATCATCCACATGGCCATCCAATGCCATATGGCAAATAAGTTAACGGAGTTATCTTTCCGTTATAAATAAGGGCTTACATGAGTGTCAATTAAAATATAAGGGCTTATATGAGTACAATTAAAGTACAAGGGCTTTATTAAGAAAAACATAAAAGTATAAAGGTTTATTTAGTATTTTAGCCTAAAATATACTATTACGTATTATCTTTGAAAAACGTAAAATGCTAAAATAATAATAAAATTAAAATTTATCACTTTATCTAGATAAATATTAATTTTTTTAAGACTTAAATAAACTTTAACTTTTAATTTACATTGAATAAATCTTTAACATTTTATTTATATTTAAATAAATCATTAACTTGTAATTTGTTCCTAAATAAATTTTTTATATAAATCAATTTTTTATTGAAATAAAAGTTTATTTGAGTACAATTATAAATAAAAAGATAAAGTTTATTCTAATAAAATAAAAATATAATAGTTTCTGAAAGAATGAAATAATTTATGGATTTTTCAATATTTAACCAATGTAAAATGTATACATCAGCAAAGTTTAACATGGATTTTTCTTAAAAAAATAAATAAATTTAACATGGACTTGAGTCCAAGGAAACAGGGAGACTCTTTGACTCGTAGGACAGTTGTAACAGTAACCGTATTTATAAGGCAGCAATGCGGAGACAACATCGTATTTGGTCAATGCGAAGTTAGTTAAAGTGTCACGCAGATCTAACTCAAACCAAATCAAACTATTTTGTTTAGCTGCCCAACTAAAATCCCAGAAACTGAAATCTGCTCAAACTTAACTGGATTTGGATTTCTCTGCACTGATAAAGTATTAACTATCTGTTTTCATTTATCTCTCTCTCCTTCACTTAATTCCTTGTCTCTTTAAGGTTACGACTAAAAATAAAGCATTAAAGCAAGGGTTTTCTGAGGAGAAGATCTAGGGTTTTGGGGCATGGAGAGTTCAGAGGAGAAGGTGGTTGCTGTGATCATGGTTGGTGGACCCACCAAAGGTAATAAACTTTGCATTTGTTGCTTTTTTATGCATTCAAGTGAGGCAATTTATTCCTGGTGGGTTTTGGATATTGATTTTGTTGTTTGGATTCTTTTTCCAGGGACAAGATTTAGGCCTGTATCATTCAATACTCCAAAACCTTTGTTCCCTTTGGCAGGGCAACCTATGGTTCAGCACCCCATTTCCGCTTGTAAAAGGGTATTCTATTGCTCAACCTTCCTGGCTTTTGTTTTCCCCTTTATTTGATTTCTGAAGAATTTTCAAAACAATTGTCACATATTTGTTTTTTCATTGTTATTTTAATCTTATGGACATGTTTGCAATACTTTGTTCTGTTGTTGAATAGATACCCAATTTGGCTCAAATTTTTCTAGTTGGGTTTTATGAGGAGAGGGAGTTTGCATTATATGTCTCTTCAATCTCTAATGAGTTGAAAATACCAGTGAGGTGATTAGTGCACTGATATATATTATATTTTGCTCATTTTTAACCTTGTACTCTATATGGTGAACCTCTCATTTTTGTTTTTCGATTTGTTGAGTTAGGTACTTGAAAGAGGATAAACCCCATGGTTCAGCTGGTTGCCTTTATTACTTCAGAAATATTATCATGGAAGACAATCCGGTTTGAATTCTTCATTCCTTTTTCTATGCTTTCATGTTTGTGTAAATTAGTTCTTTTGCCCTTTAAATCATGCTATTATTTCCTCTTCCCATCAGATTTCTGATGTTCCATCCTCTATAACTTCTCAAACAATGCTAATTCAATGCAGATGTGTTGATTTACTTTCTTTTTTTTTCCTGTTTGTGCAGTCACATATCTGCCTGCTAAATTGTGATGTTTGTTGCAGTTTTCCATTGAATGACATGCTTGGTAACTTCCCTGTTCTGTATATAAGTTTATTCTCTGAGCCTGATTCCCTTTTAAAATGTGAGTCTTAATATGATGCTCGTTTCTGCAGAGGCTCACAAAAGATATGGTGGGATGGGAACAGTGTTAGTAATCAAGGTTAGTTCCTTATTATTTTTTTCTTTCTTTATCGCTTTTCTCTTATTCGATTTTTAAATTATCTGCAGATTGATTTTTTAAGTTTTCTTTAATTACAAAAACTTTAGCCTTTATTGTTCTTTTAACTTTTTCTTCTTGCTTCTGTGCAGGTTTCTGCTGAATCAGCTAACCAATTTGGTGAGTTGATTGCTGACTCAAGCACCAAAGAGCTACTACATTACACTGAGAAACCTGAGACTTTTGTATGTGCATGGTGCAGTTTTAACCTATTACTTATAGCACTTCAGGAATTTATATCTTTATTAATGGTCCTATTGATTTAATCAAAGTTACTTCTTCCTGGATTTTTTTTTTTCCTAAAGCTTCTTATGTTTGATGGAATGCAGGTAAGCGATTTAATTAACTGTGGAGTTTACATCTTTACCCCTGATATCTTTACTGCCATTGAGGAAGTCTCAACACAGCGGGAAGGCCAAGGTTGTCATTGCGATTACAATATATGATGCCTTAACAAGCACGATATGTGTAGTCTTTGTATAGTCTTTACATCATTATATATTTCTGTCTTTTTTTATTCGGGTATGTGTTGCACTGGAGCTAGAAACTTAACTTTGTTGTTGTGGAAGCCCTGGCACAATAAGATATGATAGAGGTTGTGCTGCATGTTGCAGTCTTAAGCTTTTAAAACGTGGTTGTTTCCTCCCGTATGAAGAAAACCATCTCTCCGTTATCAGCAAATGACCTGTTTTTTTTTTTTAATATTGCAGCTAATATACGGCATTTGTCCGGCTTTGAAACCTTACAGTCTCCAACAAGGTTAACCTCTTTCACTGGTTTTACTATTTTAAGCATTTTCTTTTACTCTTTTACTTTCAAACATTTAGAATAATGGGTGAGAGACATGTCATGTTTATAATTTGGCTTTTATATACATGTCGATGTTATTGGTATATCTTCCATGAAGCCAGCGGGTTCATAAATCATAAGATAGACTTTTTAATGTAAGAAAAAAAAAACATAGTTTTGCACATAATCATCAATTGTGCACAATCAATCTAACAAGTTTCCTCTAAAATTCTCTCCTCGTGCTTCAATCTCTCCTATAAAGGTCAAGATAATCTGTGTTAGTCTTTGTTAATATGATTTTCCTTATTTCCTTCACTTTTTGATGGGTTCTGCATGTAAGAAAATGTTCTTTATCTGTTGGTTTTTCTTTTCTTTTCTTTTCTTTTCTTTTCTTTTCTTTTCTTTTCTTTTACGAGTACATCTTTCCATTATGAAAACCTGCAGTTCCATTGTTAATACTGATAGCTATTTGTTCTCAGCAGGGCCCTTCCCATAGATTTTGTTAGATTGGATCAAGATATTTTGTCCCCTTTTGCTGGAAAGAAGAAGTTGTATACATACGAAACTCTGGATTTCTGGGAACAGATCAAGACTCCTGGGTAGAATGCTTTGCTTGATATTTTTTTCTTTTTCAATGAATTAATACTAATCGACTTCTGCATGTCTAAACCTCTTATTATTGGTATAGAATGTCTTTAAAGTGTTCTGGTCTTTATCTTGCTGAATTCCGCCTTACCTCGCCCCATCTATTGGCTGGTGGAGATGGAACTAAAAGTGCTTCAATTGTTGGTGATGTTTATGTGCATCCCTCTGCCAAAGTACATCCAACTGCAAAGGTATTCCAACTTGTCTTCTTCTTTGCAGCAGTTCTCCATATGGTCATTGGGTATCTTTGTCCAAATGTCTAACTATGTTTTATGTCACTTTAATGAATAGATTGGTCCCAATGTCTCAATTTCGGCAAATGTTCGTGTAGGAGCTGGGGTAAGGCTTATCTGTTGTATCATCTTGGACGATGTAGAAGTCCAGGTAAGGATGCGAATGATTGTAAAGAAGTTTTAACACACTCTTTGTATGTTAAGCCCAGTGCATGTATTTATTCATTTTGAGGGAAATATTATTTGCTGTATCTTATCCTGGCAGGAAAATGCAGTTGTTATTAATTCTATTGTTGGATGGAAGTCATCTATTGGGAAATGGTCTCGTGTCCAGGCAAGTGTAGTTCCATTTTGCCATAATCATATGGTATACATGCGTGCATTCGCATGCACACTGAGATGTCTAGATATCTATACATATATATATTTTTGTCTCCTCCTCTCCCATAGTGTGACACTTGTTCATTTTTTTTTTTTGCCCTCAACAATTTTTTTTTTTACTTAGGTCCTTTTATTTTGTTTTCTCAACAATTTTTTTTCTCAACAATTTTTTAGTTAAATCCTTAACATGTTTTTTGTATGGTTTTTAAACTCTTTTTAATTCAGTCCTCCATTATTGTTTTATGGTATTTCTTTATATTTTTATCTATTTGCTTCTTCTACTTGCATATATTTTGCTTTCGAATGAAAATTGTTATATGAAAAGGTTTTTACTTCTAACTTTTTAAAAAAAAAATACTTTTACTTTGCATATTGTACTTTGTAGTAAATATAAATAATTCAATTAGTTATTCTTAAAATAAAAATGCTTACAAATGGGTTTAAAACTTTACACTTGATTAATAATATAAACAAAGCATTCTTAGCTAATTTTTCTATGAACAAACCATTCTTAGCTAATTTTTTTTTACTTATTCGTTAAATTGTCTGAACTACTATATCGTATATATATATTTTGGTGCTTTTACTTTTTATTGTTATAGCATAATTATCTTAATTTGTTTGTTTCTAGAACAGATTATCTGTTTGTCATATTATTTAACTTAAGTATTGTGCATTTTTTTTTATTTAAGCTAATCCAATTTTCTCAAAAAATTATTGTTTGACATTTTGTTTAATATATAAACTCTATCCTTAGTAAACATGTTTTTCTTTTGTACTAAACAATATGAAGGAAATAAATATTTTATGATCAATTACTTTTATCTAATAATCAATTTTATTAACTTTAAAAATTGCAAAATAAAAATAGACCCGCAGCATTGTGCGGGTTTATTTCTAGTATATATATATTATTGAATCAATTTGTGTGATTTCAGTCGGCCTTTTAGGTCTATCGTATAGAACTTGATCTATGATTATTAGAAAACAACTGATAGAAATTTCTGGGAACTAGCCACTAAAATTTTCTGTGACTCAAGATCTTGTTCGAAAATCATTATATAGAACTAAGGCGGATTATCCTTGCTTGTCTGACTGATGCTCATTCTTATTTTTCAGGCGATGGAGACTACTATGCAAAGCTTGGAATTACCATCCTTGGTGCTTTTCCTTACTTCTAAAAATCATCTATGGTTGGATGTAATATATGTTTAATGGCTGAATCTCCAATGCACTTGAAGAAATTTTGAGTTTTAGTTTATTTCTATTGCAGGAGAAGCTGTAACTGTTGAAGATGAAGTTGTCGTGATCAATAGTATTGTTCTTCCTAATAAGACCCTTAACGTGAGTGTGCAGGACGAGATCATTTTATGATTTGAAAAGTTCCCCGAGACTCTTCCCCTAGCTATCCTGATTTTTGCCCTTGGAAAAAGGAGACTCCGAAAATATTGCAAATGGTAAGACCACTGTAGAAGTACAGCTGCAGAATGGTTTTACGTGATAATAGTTTAATTATCAATTTGAAGTTTAAAACTTTTCAATTGAGAATTCAAAAACTTGACGAGATAACTCTTTTGATTGCTTGATCCTACTGAGGCTGCTGCTTATACATATGCATTCAATTTTGGTCCTTTTGGAACTTGGAGTTGCTGTGTTTCTTGGCTGAAATAAGATGGATTTGCTTCCCAAACTTTACTTTGCCTGTTTCAAGTCGTGCTAATGATTGTAGAAAGTTTGAAAATCAATCGACCTCTGATCCACAATTAACACATTCTCTCTGGACAAACACAGTGCTTCCAGGAAACATGCCCTGTCTGATTATGTTATTCGTGCACATACAAAACATTCTTTGAAAAACATATTAATGTAGCATGTTGTATTAATGGAATCAAGGAAATCCCATTCCTTTTAAAGTTACATCAAGAACACACCATCGTCATTTAGATGTATTATCGAGGACAAGGAACAAGAGGAAATTAACCGAGTGCACTAAATATCATTATCACAACAGCAAGCATGAAAAAACCTTTCTCTGCAACTTCATATGCATTTAGAACTAACTGCACTAATGTTAGCAGATGCTTTATTCTCAAACTCTTACTCATGGGAACCAATCTTCATAAAACAAAATGACACAAGCAAAATGAATTCAGAAAAATGAATTTCTCACTGCTCAATCAATAATCCTAGCTGAACACAAAACAAAACTATCCTGATATCTTTCTATGGTAATCAGATGAAGGTAATCTCTTACCATTCCACTGAGTCACTCCTTCCTAAGCCACAAACTTCCGTCAAGAGTCTACTTTCTGCGAGTTTTTGAGTCTCTCGACTTGGTCAGATATTTCTTGAGATAGCAGAACCAGTTAATTACCAATAATCATAATTGTGTTGTTAGCCAGCATCAGTAGGTAGGAAAGTAATAGTTAAATCATCCCTCTGGATTTACTGGTGTGGCCTCAATTCCAACTTGTGTGCTTGTATTTCCATGGGAGGGATTATTACGCGTCCTTCTTGAGCAACATCACCAAACTGCTCTGCATACCCTAGCATATCTGCGTCCTCATGCAGAAGATTTAAAGAAGTTGCTCTTGCATTCAGTACTGCAAGATCCTTGAACAGTTGACTAGAGTTACAGACCCATCAGCCATAGTTGTACATTGAGATCTGGCCTTCCAGCAGTAAGAAGAATCCCAACTTCGCCTATGCAACATTAGAACAAACCTAGGATCTCCAAGCTGTTGTTCAGAATATTTTGATGGTCGAGGGACTTTGAAACTCACAATATGCAAATCACATGGTAAGGGAGAAGCTAAAGGAGAAAAGGATCTCAAGTGTGACTGCACTGAAATTTCTTGTGGCTTCTTGGCAATGAATGCATGTAAGGGATAATTCAAGTGAGCACTAACACGATGAGAAAGAAGAGATGGATTCAGAGGAAGAGGGCTGGAAACGGGATTTAGAGTCAAAGAAATGTTGGATTCCGTCAGGATATGGAAAACAACATTCATGACACGATTGTCCATCACTCCTTGCCCGAGACCACGCCCATCATCTCTCACCAAGCGACGATCAAGCATAATCTCCAGCCACCCCTCTTTAAGGCTTGCTGCACCCAACGACTGTCGAGAATGAACAGAAAACCTCTGGCCATTTGACCCTTGCATGAATGCAAGAGAGGGCATGGGGTAGTAATTTCCCTGCAATGGAATCTTATCATACGTTTCTCTCCTGCTCATCTGAAAGCCATTCAAGTCAGAGTAGAAAATTCTTTTGTTATCAATATCTGACTTATATCTAACAATTAATTCTCTGTCATTAAAATCCTTGCCAAGAAGCTCAACATGATATTCCTTCTCAATCAGAAACTCCTGTATCATATTGCCACCACTGTAAATACGAGTACTATGGGAGATGGGAGTGTTCTCCCATGTGGTATTTGGATAAGAGTACACCTCCTGCATCAAGGGACCTTCAGAGATAAGAAGATGCCCGCCAGACTGAATTATAGGCTGAGCATCACCATCAGGTACGAATAGGTATGCACCTCCCGAACTTGAGTAAAGGCCTATCTCTTCAGCAACAACATTTTGGGCACCATTTTTATGGATTACCTTTTGCAACAAACCATGCTTGACATCAAAGGTGAGAGTTTGATGCCAATTCTCAATTTCAACTACATCTCCTTCTACTTCTGAGCAAGCATATGGTGTAGGGCATTGAATTGAACTCAACTCTGAGAAGAATCTGAGTTTTGCTGGTTTAGCTTTTTCACATCTGACAAAACCATTGGCAATATAATATGTCTGCAAACCCATGGCAGGAACAGAGGCTTTCCAGTGGATGCGATGCCTGCCCGTAAAAATCATGCTTTTGTCATGCTGCAATTCAGGAGAAACCTGGCTTTGAACACAAGTCCAGTTCGAGTCCAAAACAGCAACCTCTGGTCTGTTAACAACTACCATCACAACCTCTTCCCTTGTTTGCTCAAGAGGATTAAAGAGTACAACTGATTGTGCAGTTCCTTCCCGAGCACTGATTGCTCTATGCACAGGCAGAGCATCAGATTTAGATCTCATCTGTTCAGGATCAAACTGGGCAGGGGTCTGATCTGACTTCTCCTTGCAAATTCCAAGCAATACTTCAATTGCTTTAGACATGAAAATCTGCAAGTCCTGTAGAGAAGTGTGCATCCGAGTTCCATAATCTAGAACAACATGATCCTTGGCAGTTCCAGTCACCCCATCATGATGCTGGAAAAGAGCTAAATTTCTCCTTGCAGCTGCCAATTTATAAGCATACCACGTTGGCAACTTTTCACATTGTGCTCTCTGGCAATAACCAAGTAAGAATGCCATCAACATTTCTGATGCACGAAGCGTATGCTCTAGTACCCGATCTACAGCTTTAAAGAAAGGTCTTGACACATAATAGCCACTCCAATAATCCTGCTGCCTATCAGCATAAGTAAAGAAGTCACCTGATAAAGAAGGAAAACCTCCAACCTGACTGGAGCCGGTTTCTCTAGGAAGGGAATAGTTTATTCTGTCAGCCTCCTCCCTAAGGGTCTGGAAATAGTCATCCAAAGTACCAAACTTTGCTTCCGCATTTAAACTGGGATTAGAGTTGATGTAATCAAATATCATTTGATAATTTCTAAACTGTACTTCTGCTTCATCAATGCTGACATACCGGAAATCATCTCCAAGAGGTACAAGAAGTGTATTGGTCCGGTATAGGGTTGACTTCTTCCTATATTGATCTAGTAGTTTTAGTGCCCTCTGCTGCACATTTTCTTGGTTAGTCTCTACAGGATGTTTTCGCCACGGGCATATTGCATAAAAAAAGCCAGGCATACGAGCAAAATCAAACTGACAACAGATAGCAGGCTCTGGTCCACAAGTATGTGGAATATCATATGAATAGAATGGCATCATATGCACAAAAATGTCAGTAGTTTCCTCAGCGTCCCAGCTCTGACGCCAGATGTATTCCAAATTTTTATTCCAAGCAAGTTCCTTCTTCAGCTCATAATGAGTCCTTTGAATAAGCATATTCTCAAAGCCCATTCGGCGGAGGAGATAAGCCATGGTAGGTGAGTAACCAAATGGATCTATTGCCCAAGAATTTTTGGGAACAAACCCAATAGTGTCATTCAGCCACATATTTCCCTCAGTTATCTGCTTTACAAAAATCAGAAATTCAAAGTAGAATCAAAAGGCATTAAAGAATTTATAGGATAAAAACTGTGAAATATAGAAACCTTGTTGATAATTGATATAATATAAATGCAGCGAAGACAACGAAGCAAGAAACAAAATCATGTATCAGATTTCACAAATGCACAAGTAAATCCAGGTATTGATATGTACTCCAACAGTCCAACATGTCTAGCATCCTTTCAAGTGAGAATCCAATAATATATGACAAGTTAACATTTCCGCACATGGCATCATGAATCACAATCATTGACATGCACACAAAATCATAGGACGTCAAAATACCAAAACCTTCTGAAAGACACTCATAAAGCCAAATATCACCAAGAAACAGGGTTTAAGGTAAACCTGCTCGATTATGGCAAAATAGTGTGAATTTGCCTGCAGCAAAAAAAAAAGGTTGTTAAGCCCAAATCAAAACCTTCCAAGTATAGAGCTAAAATGACCAAAAGAAAAGAAATGAGAGAGAATGAGAGAATAATGCCAAAAGAAAACAGCGTTGAACTAAGCCCCCACCCGACAAGCATGAATTTCTAGGATTACATAAGCTTGTGAGCATACCTCATCATTCATCACCCAGCCACCTCCTACAATTTCTAACTGCCCATTCTTCACCAAATTAGAGAAAGACTCCCTTTTATCCTCTGATGCATCTCTCCACCACCTTTCCAAATATGACATCTCTTCCCATATGAACTTACGCCTACTGTCCTGCAAATACAATTTCAAACAGCCTTTACAATTTTTTCACGCTAAATATCAACCAAAAAAAATAACATGCTTGCTGAACTACCAAATCCCAATGCAAATTCCAGCTTTATTCAACCATTTCACCCCATCTTAACAAAAACTCACCTTCGATAAAGTATCAACAATAGTATCAAGTATACGCCTTGACTGCTTCTCATAATACTCTTCCACAGTGAACTTCCAACCTGGATCATTATGAGAATGAGGTACCACAAAAACCTTCAACTTTTCACCATCCCATTCATCTCCTTTATAGCTAACATTCCACCCTTGTGTCCAAGCCCCTCCATTTTTATCCAAAAACTCAATTTTATCATACAATTCTTTAGTCGTTATATCTACCATGGCACCATTCTGGTTGGGGTTCAAGCGAGGTTGTTTTCGGGTTACTGGTTTCCGGGTCCGGGTCCGGGTCATGGAATGGGGCTTGGTGAAGGGGGATGAAATGGGCTTTGGGATTCCAAAGAGAAGGAGAGCTAGGAGAAAGAGAAGTGAAAGAGAAAGAGCAATGGTGAAGAAGTTGGCGAAGAGGAAGTTGATCAGAGCAGTCCGTTTACGTGACTTTCGAGTGGGAGGGGCTTTCGGGGTTGATTTGGCGGTAGGTGATGAAGAAGAAGATGGGAGTAACGACTGGGCCCCCCCTCCGCCACGGCGGTTGCTGCCAACGTAGGAGGATAAGGGCATGTTTGGGATTTTTTTTATTTTCGTAATTCTTCGTTCTTCTTCCTCTGTTTTTTCTCTTTTTCCTTCTTCGGAAACAGAGCTTCCCCTTTCTTGTATTTTCTGTTTCTGTTTTTATTTTTGTGATGGGATCTAAGGATTTTTTTTTTTTAATTTGTGTTTTGGATTTGGTTACGACTTACGACTTTTTCCTTCTTTAGAAACATATCCTCCCTTACCCTGTATTTTCTGCCTCTGTAGGTTGTCTTCTAAAATACTTTTTTTTTTCTTACAAATGTGGGCCCGTTTGTTAAAAATAAAAAAAAAGGAAAAAATCCAACGATTTGTGTTATCTTCTTTTTTTAGTAGTACATTTTCATTAGAAGTTATAATTACAATCAGTGTATTATATTTCATGAACAAGTAACTATAAAAATCACATTACCAACATTGGTTGGGATTGAGTGGTAAGAGACTCATTCCCCCTTAAACATGACCCGGATTCGAGTCATGTGTTTGGAGCAAATCGTGCTGGGAGAGACGCTCCACTTCCATATGGCCTGACAGTTCTCTGACTCCGGAGTATCACATAAAGCGGATACCATGGGGTCAAAGACCAAAAAAAAAACTATGAAAATCACATTACTCAAACCAGATAATCTAGTAAATAACTATAACAAACTAAATAAATTAATAAATAACTAAACTAATTCAAGTTCACACTTGATAAGACTCAAACCTGAGACTTCAAAATCTCAGAACTTCCTCCGTGCCACTAAGCCAGAGCCTCATAAGCAACTGATTGTGTTATCTAAATCTACTATATTTATTTTTTGGTACATAAAATCTATTATATTTATTATGGTCATGAGATAAATAATAATAGATGTCAAAACATTAATCGTTATTATATCTTTAATGATTTTTACATTTTTAATAGGATTTTTTTCGAAACCTCTTGTATCTCCATCATTTTAAATTCTGATTAATTTGAACTTGAGTTACTGTCAAACTCTGAACAAATTTTTTTAATAATAATAATAATATGAATAATTATTCTATATATTAGTAATAGAATTTTTTTTATTTATATATATGATATACTGACAATATATATTCTCTATATATTATCAATACATTAGAAGTTCATACCTCGTCATATAACAAGACTTATTTTTTCTTGCTTAAACATATAACAGGATCTTTGGCCAAAAAAAAACCATCTAACAGGATCCTTAGTGCTTCATTTGGATTTTAAAGATTTGCAACCCCAAAAAAAAGTACAAAAAAAGGTTAATCATTGGTTATAAGAAATATGAATAACTATATTAATTGCAAGTTTCACATAGGGGACATTAATTTTATTTTGGGGTGCAAAAATAAGATTTTATCCATTTCTTAGTTGGAAATACATTATTACAGGAAGGAAAAAGCTGAAGCATCCTCATTTCATGATTTTGGTAGGGGAATTTTTCGTTTGTTTCCTACCAACTTTTTGACCACAGAGCTGTTTTTAACAAAGAACAATTCCAACGATATGCATTGAACAAGATTGAATTGAGATTTGAGGGTAGTCGTGGCTGGTATGATAGTATTAATGGTTAGTCATTTTTTTCTATCCATCTTAAGTAACCAAGAAAATTAATTATAAACTGCATCTATATGGACATTTCATGTTTCGTTTTTTCTTCTTTGGAGGGTCGATTTAACAGGAAGTTGTAGCCATTGGAAGAAGTTTTGCTTCAATGAAAGACTGTCAATTAGATTTAAACCAAGAAATGGTGGCACAAGGAGCAATGAATGTTGTTCGTTCAATGTCCTAAGTGACCACAGGTAAGAAGAGAGAACATGCTTATATATGACAACTTACTTTCCCTTGCACTCAAAGTTTAGACTACAAAATTAAAAAAAAAAAGCATTTGTTCCTTTTTTTTATGTAATCACAGGTATTCTCATCTATTTTACGGTGAGTCGAGAGCTTTGAACAGTAAAATTTTTTCAACAGTGATGATTCCAAGATTCGATAGTAAACAGTAAAACTCTTTCAACAGTGATGATTCTAAGATTTGAACTATGTCTAAATATTTAGAGAAAAAATTTACTTCCACTTCTTCTATCTACTTATTGGTAAAAGCGTACGTTCTTTAAGCTCTCTGAAACTAAGTTTGCTCTTTAGAAACTAACACTTAGTAATTATCTGGTAGTACTGTGAAGAATTTGATTGTTAGTCTATCTAGCACCCCTTTCAAACAAGTGCCAAGTCCTGGCTTCTATTTCTTCCATGCTCTTAACCTTATTTACACTTTATATGGGTGGTTTTTGGGTGTTGGACAAATATTGTTGATATGAGGAACAATAAAAACATGATTAATTCTCTTTGTGGTAGCATGGGTTCCATCAAGAGTGAGCATTCATGTGAGTTAATTGATAAGTCCAACAAAACTGCACCATCTTCTGATTTGGAGCAAAATAAATTAACCCGTCCAAGCCTTAACTTCCCAGCAATCAAATTTGAGTTAGATGGAGATGTTGAGTCAAGTCCCCACACAGTTCACTGTGGGAACTTTTTGTTTGAGCCTTTTGATTCTGACTTCATGATCTTATCTCCCCTAAGGAACTTACCATCACCATAAGTATCAAGCTATAATTTCAATAATGTTTAGACAATCCAAGGGCAGAACACCCAAAAACAAAGGTTTCAGGTATTGCAACTTCAAAAAAACATGTTTGAAATGCCAACTATGGTTCAAACAATGTTTAACTGCATGTCAATGTTGAATTATTCAACGTTTTGTGGATCTGTCAGTGAAATGTCATCATCAGCTGGATGTTCTCCAACACTCAGATAAAGTCTGCCTCATAAACACCATGTTTAAACAACTATAAAAAAATAAAAATAAAAATAAAAAGCATCAACAGGAGAAGCAACAATCAGCAGCAGCACAACAACAGCAGCAAGAACAGCCTCAAGACCTTAGCCATATCTCGATGGTTTCTACTGTGTTGGTGTGCTCATTATATGTTTGCAGTTATGTATGGTAATTTGTTAGCTAATGATACTTATGGCAATATCTTTAAATGATATGCAATGGAAGCTTAATCTAAGTCCCATTGCCATTTAAGAGTCTTGAGCTTTTGGGTGGGGAGTTAGTTTGCTTACTAGCCAATGTTGTACAATATATATTTAAGAGTTAGTAGAACTGGCTTTTGACTTATTTCAAGTGATTTCTCATTGATAGTAGTAATGTTGGAAGAAATATGGTCTGACGACCAAGCGCTTGGTCCGTACAGTTGCCGCTCTAGATTAATTTCATTCTCACTTAACAGTTCAAAGCCAAAGTAGCTACTATTTTTTACCAACAGTTTGCTAAAGTTTGCTCAAACTTTATCAAATGATTTGCAATAAGGATTTTGGTCCTCATAGGTAACGATTGCTGTTGATTTGTTAAACTTCATAGTCTGGGACTCACCATGCTATCATGAGTCCTTGCAACTACACCAATCATGACACTCTCTTTGCCCTTCTATTTTAGAGTTTTTATTCATATTTTCATAATATAGTATGTGCTAATGTGATGTTAGATAACTTTTGAATGTTGATTGTCATTTGGATTTTGAGAGTGTAGGACTACTTGCTGCTTATAAACCTCTGCATATGCAAACACATAAACCCCTTCATATAAAGTTTTTTTTTTTGTCAAAACCTTCTGATATCCGAAAGTCACTTTGAGCCTCGACTAATCTAAAGTTGAGTTATTGTCGGACCCTAAGCGGGGGAGCTCTCCCAATTTATATAGAGTTTTTTAAAGTGTAGGGCTTTATATGTTTCGAGAGGATAAGTGTTATGCAGGGGTTGATTATCTCATATGAGTTCAATACTAATTCAAACATATAAACCACCCACTTAATGCTTACTTCATGATGCTCTCTGTGTTCTTGTAAAGTTTTACAGTGTTTGCTGCTTTTGATATATAGTATTAATGTGATATGATATGCCTCTCATTCTTCTATTTCAATTTCATATGCTTTTTATGGTTCATACACTTGCTTTTCTTGATTTGTTTTTATAAGAATAAGAAGTTGAGTTGAGATTTACTGAGTTAAACGAACTACAATTAAAGTCTCACAAATTTTGGAGTCAAAATTTATCTCATGCAATATTTTTTTATTATCATTCATTTATTTTTTTTATTATCTTACTTTTTTTGGTACATTTTTATTATCTTACTTTGTACCAAAAAATATTGTTTATATTTTTTTTTCCTTTTTACTATTTAATTTGGTTAATGATAAAAATATTAAACTTTAAAAAATTATTTTTCCCGCTTTCATTATTGTTTTTATATTCATTTTATATGTTTATGTTATAAATAATGATGGATCAGCCAAGTTTTGCATAGGTTGTTAGTATATCTCCTTATTATGGAAATAAATATTTGGTTGGTTGACCAATTCCGAATATGGTCCATAATTTCACACTGAATCTCAACTCAATATTTGGTTATTAAAACACGATTTTGTGATGGTTAAAACGTGATTTTATTGCCATAATTAGCATGCTCTCGTTAGTAATAAAAGAGGGCTCCTTCCGGTCCCCAAGTACGTTAATCTCAAACACACAAATACCATCTAGTGAGGTTTTGAGTGCTTGGAAGACTCAAAGAAGGTATAGAATCCTGTCATCAGATTCGGAAATCGTTTCAACAGCTAAGTTACAGAGTGCAATAGCTGGAGGTTAGATCTTGTCGCTTCCGCTTTTATTTATTTAATATGTTTCATATTGTGTAGAAGCATATATAATCTGTATGATGTACTTACATTTGGCATCAGAGCATCAATAATCTCTGTCTTGCATGAAGAACATGTACTCTGTAATTTTGTCAAAACTGTCGAAATGCTTACTTTTGTTTTTAAAGTGTTTCTGGCTACAATGAGGATTAGGGAATGTTCTGGAATTAATTTTCTAATCATTTAGCAAGTTAAACCAAGCAGAACAGTGTTGAATGACCCCTGTGTAGTCTGCCGAAAACATGAAAATTCTGAAAATTTGGAGTTGTTTTTCAAGATGTTACGAGCCAAAACCGTTTTCACAATATCTGTTTTCGCTTCACTCTGATCGATTTGGTATAAAGAACCACTCAAATCGATGAATGGAAGGCTAAGTTTCAACCGGGTCTTGAATCGGGTTGAAAAAACCCATTTGCAGCAAAACCGGGCGAAGAAGACAATCTATGGACGTGTTTTGCCGCACAAAGTTCAGTTAAAATATATATATATAATGCATATATATATTTTCAACTCTTGGGGCTCGTGTTGGGAACCCTATTTGATTTTGGGCCAACACATGATTTGACCGAAGAATTAAATTGGGCCATCAACTTTTATTCATGCATGGCCACGTTTGTTTGTTTTTTAGACAAAATTTTGGGTCATTAATTTTGAACTTGGCCCAGCTTTGTTTTTAGGTTATAGATTTATATTGTATTAGATCTTATGTTTTAATTTATTCTGGGCAATAAATCTTTAAATCAATTTAGGCCAAATAATTTTATTGTATTTTGGGTAAATTTGACATTTTGGCAGAAATTTGCAATTTTATAATATTTAAAAAGATTTTCGTGAATTATGTAAATTTTCATAAATATAGAATTTCTGAATTTTTTGTATAATTTTGAATATTGCAAATAATTCATAAATAAATTGTGAAAATTATCATAAAATTATAACAATTTGATTTGAATGTGTATATGTGCTCATTTTGAATGTGTATAATTTTGTTATTTTTATACTAGAAGCACATGTAGCTAAGTTATTCATATTATTTGGAATTAAAATTGCCTTGTGTTAATTGCAAATTTTAAAATATGAATAAGCTTAGAATTTTACCAATATGTCTAAGTGATTTATAATTTATTTAATTAGGGCTTAGCCACGGCAACCTTAATTAAGTAAAATTATTTTGTAAAATCACATAATGATATTATACATAAATTGTGATTAGTTATAAGGTTATAGTAAATTTTATCCCACAGGAATTTTTATTATAATTTTATAACTAATTAGGATAAAATATAAAATTAGTTTCTTAATTTACCCACAGAAATTAGGAAATGATATAATTTGATAGTTTTATCATTATGATATAAATCTATTAGAATTAGAACTTTAGCCCACAGGCAAGTTTTATGTCTAAGATTCATTAATAAAATATGTTTACATTGGTAGACATAATTAAGTTTGCCTCAAAAATTCTAGATACATAAGCATGTTTATTTTCTATATGCAGTGTTTCCTCAGGCTAGTATTAACCTAGAAGTTCCCGAGCTGGATGGAGAGAACTACAAGGTTTGGAAGGAGAGAGTTCTCCTCCAATTAGGGTGCATGGATATAGACTATGCCATAAGGAAAGACGAGCCCGTATTGACTGAGACCAGCACTCCTACTGAAGTAGCTTTACATGAACGCTGAGAGCGATCCAATCGCCTTAGTGTCATGTATATAAAGACAAAGATATCTGCAGGGATACGTGGTTCAGTCGAACAGCATACCAATGTTAGGACCTTACTGAAGGCCATAGATGATCAATTTGTCACTTCAGACAAAGCGTTGGCCAGCACCCTGATAATGAAGTTCTCATCGATGAGGCTCACCAGTGTCAAAGGAGTGCGCGAGCACATAATGGCCATGAGAGATATAGCGGCCCAACTCAAGAAGCTAGAGGTGGAGATGTCTGAGTCTTTTCTTGTGCATTATATATTGAACACTCTACCAAAGTAGTACGGACCATTCAAGATATCCTACAACACACATAAGGATAAGTGGACCATCAATGAATTGATGACCATGTGTGTTCAAGAGGAGGGAAGACTGCTTATGGAATCGGGTGAGAGTGCATTTTTTGCAAGCCAAGGAAAGACCAAGGATCGAGCCAAGAACAAGGGAAAAGGGAAAATCCCTGCCCAAGCTGACATTAAGAAAGAGTCCAAGTGTTTCTTCTGTAAAAAGAAAGGACACATGAAGAAGGACTGTGACAAGCTTCAGCAATGGCTCGTTAAGAAAGGTAATCCACTCTTATATGTTTGTTTTGAATCAAATATGGTTGAGGTTAATCATAACACATGGTGGATTGATTTTGGATCTACAATTCACATTTCGACTTCCTTACAGGGTATGACAAACCTAAGGAAGCCAGTGGGAAATGAGGAGAGCATCTATTCAGGAAACAAGATATGCTCGCGTGTTGAAGGCGTTGGAACGTGCACTTTAGTTCTTAGGAGTGGTTTTGTTTTGCAATTGGAAAAGACCTTTTATATTCCTAGTTTCTCAAGAAATTTAATCTCTGTTTCTAGGCTGGTACCTTATGGATATTCCTTTCAATTTTCAAATAAATCAGTATTGACATATTTTAAGTCTGATATTGTTGGGAATGGTACCTTATGTGATGGTCTTTTTTGTATTGATTTGCAAAATGACGCTGCTCATAACGCCTTACATGTTCAAACTGGCACTAAAAGATGTGTTATGAATGAGTACTCCTCTACGTTATGGTACCAGAGATAAGGTCATATCTCTATAAATAGAATTAAGAGATTGGTAAATGACGGAATACTTAGTACTCTTGATTTTACTGATTTCTACACTTATGTGGATTTCATTAAGGGTAAGCAAACCAACAAGTCTAAGAAAGGTGCCAATAGGAGTTCAACCATATTAGAGATTATACATTCTGACATATGTTGTCCAGACATTGATGCATATGCAGAAATACTTCATCACCTTTATTGATGATTACTCGAGGTTTATGTATCTCTACATGCTTCATAACAAGAACGAAGCATTAGACGCTTTTAAAATTTTTAAGGCTGAAGTAGAGAAACAATGTGGAAAACCATAAAGATAGTAAGAATCGATAGAGGTGAGGAGTATTACGGTAGATACACTGAAGATGGACAAGCACCTGGACCATTTACGAAGTTCCTTCAAGAAAATGGGATTGTTGCCCAATATACCATGTCTGGTTCACCGGATCAGAATGGTGTTGCAGAAAGAAGGAACCGAACTTTGATGGAAATGGTGCGTAGTATGCTTAGCAACTCGACGTTGCCTAAGTCCTTGTGGATTGAAGCTCTTAAAACGGCAGCGTATATATTGAACTGGGTTCCAAACAAGGCTGTTCCAAAGACGCCTTTTGAATTATTCAAAGGTTGGAAACCGAGTTTGCGTCATATGAGCGTTTGGGGATGCCCTTATGAGATTAGAGTTTACAACCCACAGGAAAAGAAACTGGATCCTAGGACCATAAGTGGGTATTTCATTGGATATGCCGAACGGTCCAAAGGCTACAGATTCTATTGTCCATCGCATAGCACTAGATTTGTGGAATCAAGGAACGCCAAGTTTCTTGAAAATGAATTAGTTAGTGGGAGCGATCAATCTCAAGACCTAGTTTCTGTGAGAGATCAACCCTCTACCTCGAGTCAAGGATTGGTTATCATGAACAATGTCCCTTCAGTACAACTGGACATTGAACAACCAATCGTTGAAGATCCACAAGTTGCTGATAACTTACCAGTAGACGAGGCTCCTCTGGATACCCTAGAATTGAGTGAGCAACCAGTTGAACAACATGATCCTTCGGAGAATGTTGAACCAACATTAAGAAGGTCTACTAGGGAAAGGAAATCAACTATTCCTAGTGATTATATTGTGTATCTACAAGAGTATGATTTCAATATTGGGCCGGTTAATGATCCAGAGACGTTCTCACAAGCCATGAACAGCAAAGAATCAAAACTTTGGTTCGATGCTATGAAGGATGAGATGGATTCAATGGCATCTAATGGAGTATGGGATCTTGTCGAGTTGCCTAATGGGGCCAGGCTATAGGCTGTAAATGGGTCTTCAAGACCAAGACTGACTCATTAGGCAACATTGAGCGTTATAAGGCAAGACTCGTAGCCAAAGGATTCACTCAAAAGGAGGGAATCGATTACAAGGAGACCTTTTCTCCTGTATCTAAGAAAGATTTTCTCTGCATCATAATGGCGCTTGTTGCACATTTTGACTTAGAGTTGCAACAAATGGATGTGAAAACGGCATTTCTCAATGGTGATATAGAGGAAGAGGTTTACATGAAACAACCTGAAGGTTTTTCCTCTAGTAATGGTGAGCATTTGGTCTGTAAGCTCAAGAAGTCCATATATGGGTTGAAACAAGCTTCCCGCCAATGGTATTTAAAATTCCATGAAGTTTTCTCATCATTTGGTTTCGTTGAGAACATCATGGATCAGTGTATATACCAGAAGGTCAGTGGGAGCAAGATTTGTTTCCTTGTGCTATATGTGGATGATATTCTGCTTGCAACCAATGATAAGGGGATGCTACGTGAGGTGAAACAATTTCTTTCTGAGAACTTTGATATGAAGGATATGGGTGATGCATCTTATGTCATTGGCATTAAGATCCACAGAGACAGACATAGAGGTATATTAGGTCTGTCACAAGAAGCCTATATTAATAAAGTCTTAGAAAGATTCAGAATGAAAGATTGTTCATCAAGCCCAGCTCCCATTGTGAAGGGTGACAGGTTCAATTTGAACCAGTGCCCGAAAAATGATCTTGAGCGGGAACATATGAAGAACATTCCATATGCCTCAGCTGTTGGAAGCATTATGTATGCACAGGTCTGTACCAGGCCTGATATTGCTTTTGCTGTGGGAGTGTTGGGTAGATACCAAAGTGACCCGGGGATGGACCACTGGAGAGCTGCGAAGAAAGTGCTTAGATATCTTCAAGGCACTAAGGATTACATGCTTATGTATAGACGGACTGATGAGTTGGAGGTGATTGGCTACTCAGACTCAGACTTCGCTGGTTGTGTTGATACCCGAAAATCAACATCCGGTTACATCTTCATGCTTGCCGGTGGAGCTGTTTCATGGAAGAGTGCTAAGTAGACACTGACTGCCACTTCCACTATGGAGGTCGAGTTCGTTTCCTGTTTTGAGGCTACCTCACATGGTGTATGGCTTAAGAGTTTCATTGGTGGGCTTAGAGTTGTTGACTCCATATCTAAGCCATTGAGGATATATTGTGACAATTCAGCTGTGGTATTCATGGCTAAGAACAATAAGAGTGGAAGTCGAAGTAAGCACATCGACATTAAGTACTTAGCCATTAGAGAACGTGTTAGAGATAAAAGAGTGGTCATTGAACACGTTAGCACTGAATTGATGTTAGCTGATCCTTTGACTAAGGGCATGCCACCGTTTAAATTTAAGGATCATATAGAGAGAATGGGACTTGGTCCCACATTATGATTGTAATTGAAACTCTTATTAATAATATGATGTTTCTCATTTTGATTTGTATACACTAAAGTTTTATTTGAGAAATATCCTTGTTGTTTGGACCGAAAATAAACATAAGGTTTATTCATTAAGTAAAAATGGGTGGATTTAGAAACATTTTACATAGTAATACATGGAAGATTATACTCGCCATTTGAGGAATTGTCGCCATGATTCATGTGATTTGTTTCTTCTATAAGTGAAATATATGGACCAAGTGGGAGAATGTTAGTATATCTCCTTATTATGGAAATAAATATTTGGTTGGTTGACCAATTCCGAATATGGTCCATAATTTCACACTGAATCTAAACTCAATATTTGGCTATTAAAACACGATTTTGTGATGGTTAAAACGTGATTTTATTGCCATAATTAGCATGCTCTCGTTAGTAATAAAAGAGGGCTCCTTCCGGTCCCCAAGTACGTTAATCTTAAACACACAAATACCATCTAGTGAGGTTTTGAGTGCTTGGAAGACTCAAAGAAGGTATAGAATCCTGTCGTCAGATTCGGAAATCGTTTCAACAGCTAAGTTACAGAGTGCAATGGCTGGAGGTTAGATCTTGTCGCTTCCGCTTTTATTTATTTAATATGTTTCATATTGTGTAGAAGCATATATAATCTGTATAATGTACTTACATAGGTTGGATATGTTATGTTTCATATTTTACATAAATAAAGTTTATGATTGAAATAATCAATGCCTTTGTGTTTATAAGGAGTGTATGTCCTTGGTTCTCTGTTCATTTGTATGCAACAATAATAAAAAATTCGCAACAACGCGCGAGTTAACAATCTAATTATAATAAATATAAAAATGTTAAAACACATAATAGTTAATAAGTATAATATAATAAGTTCAAATAAATTTTTGTAAAAAAATACAAAAAAAATAAAAAATTTAGATTAAAGTCTAAAAAAATACAAATTCAAATTAAATTATACAAAAAATAAAAAGTAATTAAAAGATGCATAAGTATAAAAAATATTAAAAAAATTTAAATTATTTGACCAGACTGGGACTTAAAATGGCAAGTGCAAGCTAGGCTTCATTTTTATCTAGCTTTAATCTCCAAACTCCAACTTATTTAATGAATTTAATATTTTTGTTTTTGTCTAAAATTTAGAATTTTTTATTAAGCCTTTTTTTTTTGTAAGAATACGAAGTTGAGTTGAGATTTACTGAGGTAAAGGAGCTACTATTAAAGTCTCATTAATTTTGGAGTCAAAACTTTCAACAAATATCATATTATTATTGCATTTCATAGAAAATTAATTAATAAATTAAATAAAGTAACAAATCAAAAAAAATTGAAAAAAAAATTCACATGTGATTAAACTCAAATCTAACAATATAGTTCTAAACTCTTATTCTTGCCATAAAAAATTAATTTATAAAGTTAGGAATTAGCTTGATTAATGCGTTATATCAGCGATAAATTTTGATTAAAAGTTAACAAATAGCGATTAAGAAAAGGAAAATAAAAAAACCACATTGATTGGTGGATAGCTATTCAGCTTAATCTAACTCTTTTTCAGCGTTTGGGTCCATATTACAATCCACGCGTCCAAACAAAATGGCCCAGAAAACTCTGCTCAATAAAGTTCTTCAGTTTCCTCAAATTTTCACGATTTTAGAGCTCATCTCTAGCCTATCCGTTACCAAACTCCACGATCTCAATTTCGCTCTACCAGGTACTTGAGATTTCTTAATTTATTGTTTAATTTTCAGCCATTTTATTGTTTCTCAAATATATTATGTTATCTTCAGATCTGTATTTTTTTATGGTAACTTAATTTTGATTTAGATTCATAGTTTTTCGACTGGATCTTGATGAAATGAACTCATCTGGAAATTTTGATTCTGGGTTGCTCTGATTTGAATTTCTTAATTTGTAAAAGTAATTGGGTTGTTATAAAAAATCATCTTTTTATTGTTATGATTTCCCAGATTGATTTTGTTTCGTGGGTATCTCTTAGATATTTCTTCTGTTCCCTATTAAATTTTAATTAATTTGTTTCTTCTTTGTTTGGATATAATTCCTTTCAACATGAGTATCATTTGTTGCTGTGAAAGCCAATGTGCATTTTGTTAGGTAAAAGTTTTAACTTTTAATTCTTGAAAAATACTGCTTGTTTCCGTATCCGAAGATGCTCATTTGTTGAAAGGAAAAGCAGGTAGCAAAGAATAATCAAATGGAGCCTTAAGAATTTCTGATTTGGTATAAATGCTCAAAATGTTATATGTAGACTGCTATTGCATGTAAGAAAGTTTGAGAATTACTTGAAATGACTTGGGAGGTTTAAATATTATTGATCAATGCAATTTATGATATGATTTTGTATATTGAAATTTGAAGATATAAGGAGCTGCCAATTTGAGTTCAGAAGATGCCTGCACAGAAAATTGAGACAGGTCATGAGGACACAGTCCATGATGTTGCCATGGACTATTATGGAAAACGGTTGGCAACTGCTTCATCTGATACTACCATTAAGATCATTGGTATAGCCAGCTCTGGCTCACAGCAACTTGCTGTTCTACATGGCCATAAAGGACCTGTTTGGGAGGTTGTTTGGGCGCATCCCAAATTTGGATCAGTCCTTGCATCCTGTTCTTACGATGGCCAGGTTATAATTTGGAAGGAAGGTAATCCAAATGAGTGGGTGCAGGCTCATGTTTTTAATGATCATAAGTCATCTGTGAACTCCATTGCATGGGCACCCCATGAACTTGGCCTCTGTTTGGCTTGTGGATCTTCTGATGGGAATATCTCGGTCTTCACTGCTAGGGCAGATGGTGGATGGGATACCGTCAGGATAGAACAAGCTCACCCTGTTGGAGTAACCTCAGTTTCATGGGCACCATCAACTGCACCAGGTGCTTTAGTTGGATCTGGTCTACTGGATCCTGTTCAGAAGCTGGCAACTGGCGGTTTTGACAATACTGTGAAAGTATGGAAGCTATATAATGGGACTTGGAAGTTGGACTGCTTCCCTGCCCTCCAGATGCACACTGATTGGGTGAGGGATGTTGCTTGGGCACCCAATTTGGGGCTTCCAAAATCCACCATTGCAAGTGCTTCTCAGGATGGGAAAGTTGTTATATGGACTTGTGGTAAAGAAGGGGAACGATGGGTGGGCAAGATTTTGAAGGATTTCAAGACCCCGGTTTGGAGGGTCTCATGGTCGCTGACTGGAAATTTATTGTCTGTTGCCGATGGGAGTAACAATGTAACATTGTGGAAAGAAGCAGTTGATGGTGAGTGGCAACAAATGAGTACTCTTGAGCCATGAAGTTCAAAACTCTGTTTTATCTCTCTATAGACATTTTTCTTTCTTTGGACTTATCAGTTTCATGTCCATCAGTCTGTTATCACTCTTTTGCATTGATTTTTACTTGAATACTTGATTGCTTTGGGTAGTTGTTATTTTCTCTTCTCAAATGCTGAGATCAAAGAATTGACAGTTGATTAATCTTTATAACATATTTCCCTCCTATTAAACTTTTATCCCTTTTCGTATCCTTTTCTAGGTATTTTATCTGTTATCCAGTAAGCTTTTGTTTCAGATATTTGTTACACTTTAAACGATCACGGTCATGGATATATGCCGGTTGGGTTAGCATTAACTTTGTCATGTTTTCTTTCTGTATTGCTAGCAAGCTTCTACGTTAAACTCCTTTGATGTCTGAATGGTGCTCTTTCATAACACCATTGACTCTCGGCCATCCAGAGCATGGGGTTGATCTTTTGATGTACTTGGAAACTGTATTTAGTCTAACATTGGAAACTTGATCGATAACTACCGATGAGTTGCACATTTTTAGGTCATAGAGAAGGTGCATAATTGATCATTTTTAATTCATGAAACAATATTAAGTGGAGTTCATTAGTAGTATTTGATGGGTGGGGAGTACTTGTTGAATCTGAAACTACCATTTTAGATGGTGACAGGAGATTTTGGGAATGCCTGGATCAAACCTTCGGCCAATATTTAAGAAGCAAAGGAAACCCTAATGCATGTAAGCAAGGGTGATATCGATTGGGGTTTTTAATTTTTTTTATTCAATTTGATTTGTGTGAATTTTTTTTAATTTATCATTCATACCCGAACTGTGTAAAAAAAAAAAAAACCTCAATCCGAATTGATTTGCATGAATTCAATTCAATTTGGATCTGTTATTTAATATTTTTCTTGGATTTCGATAATTTTGAATGGTATATCATTTTTAATTTGGATTTTTAATTAAAATGTAGAGTTTGAACTTTGAATTATTGATTCAAGTAGAATAAATTATAAGATTTTAAATAATAAAGTATTTGATTATAATTTGTATTTGAATCGATCAGAATATATACGATTTGATGATATATTTATCTGAATTCGAATTGAATTTTTCGTAACTTGAGGTGATCTCTACTCTTCAATTTGAATCGGTTTTTGGTTTTTTCAAGATTTTAAGCCTTACATGTAAAATTTTGTATTGGCTAATTTTAACTTTTTGTAAAAATTAAATAATACTTGGTAATATATTCGCAGCTTGCTGATCAATTCGGGTTAAAATCGCTAAGGGCAGGCACGTGAACAGGGGAAAACAGATACGAAACTGCCAGTATTAGTCTGGAGACCGGCGCCTTTCTTTATAGGCCTTCCAAACCTGTCAGCTCTCTTTTGGCGCCACCCCTTTGAACTAAGCGCACTACACAGCACGTGGTAAACGTAAATCCGAAATTGTGTCCTTAACATAAAATCTCTTTTTTACCCCTTACATTTCTTTGGAACCACTTTTTTCCCTTCAAAATGTTTTATACAATAAAAAAAAAGTCTAATATTTTAAAGAATTTTAATTCCAAAATTGCATTTTGCGAAACTTGCATTCAAATATTCAACCATTAAATTAAAATGAGAAATAAAGAAAATCAATCAAGCATAATCTTTTAATTCGTTACTTTATGAATTTTTTATTTTATGAAACTTGTCTTATGAAAATTAGCACAAAATTTGATTTAATAAAAATCATAAAATTTTAATTCATAATAAATTTAAAATATTTTAACTAAATAAATTTGATTTGAATAAAATTTGTGACAGTGATTGAATCACATAAAAATTTTGTTATAGTCATTATTTTCTTTTTCTCCCATCTAATCTCATGATATTCTCGTCAAGATTATCATACTGTGCCTATTTTAATGAGATGCTTGTCGATTTGCGATTGAAATTATCTCACCATGTTTACTTTCACCAGAACTTATAGCATGGAGTTGAATAACTAAAAATTAATTTTGATATCATTTATCACGCAATTATTATTCACTCTTTACAAAATCAAATTATAAGGGTATGTGATACTGGTGATTATCTTTTACATATAGTAAAAGCCAAAGCATTTGAGTACAAATAGAATTTTTTATGTGTATATAGCCTAAATGTTTGACACGTGTAATATATATTAAAATAATAAAATAATTATCTCTTTTCAAATTTCAAAAAGATAGAAATCTTTCTATATAACTATATTAAAAATACAAAATATATAAATTATCTTTTAAATTAATAATCTATTTCAATTTTTAAAAGATAAACTTCTATATCTATATATAGATTAAAATTAAATAAAAATTACATATCATTTATGTCTACCTACATTAAAATTAAAAAATATAACTTTTATATGCATAGCTTTTATCAATTAATAAGATAATATATATCTGTATATATTAAAATCAGTATTGATAATGTAACATATATATAACATACAATAATATAACAACATCTTGCGTTTAATGATTACCAATTAAATTTTTATAATTTTCTAAGCTATAACATCTTTTTAAATTTTTTAAATTAAAATGTAACATATCTATCACTTTTATCAATAAAATTTTTTAATTGTCTAAAAAGTAATGTCTATATAATATTAATTTTCTCCATTTTTATTATATAAATTGCATGCAATAATTCATTTTTTTTAATCAATGCTTGGTACTCATGGATCTTAAGAGGCAGATACAAATTTTTCTATTACTTTTGTATTTAATTTATCTATAAGAGATTCTGGCATAGAAATTCATCATCACACACCATTGAATGAGGTTTCAATGTTTATAAATAGGACACCTCAGCCAAAAATTAAAATATTTGTCACAAAGTCATTGTTCAAGGTATTAGATTAACATATATTTTTCAATGATAAAATATATAGCAACATAATTTAAAATAAAACTGATTTAACATGTATATTGTTATTAACTACTTTTTAAATCTGTGTTTTATACACACACATATAGAGAAAATCTTACACCAATAGAGTAATATCATGAAAATTGATCCAACTTTCGGTTGGTAATATATGTTATGTTGGTGCAAATCTGAAATTGATAAAAAAATTTCATTGTTCCTCATCTAATGTTGATGTCTCTAATCCAACTCCAAGATAAATAATAATTATATTTACTATATTTAAAATATTAAACAAAAATTATTTCATGATAATAATGTAAGCATTTTATAATTTTAATATATATAATTTAATTGTAGTATTTTGTATATTTTATAGGTATAAGTTGAATATTGAGAGATTTGATGGTTATGGAAAAACGATGTTTTGTACTTTTCAAATAAATTAATTAATAAAGATGTTGACAATTTTTATAAAATTTCTCTTAAGGTATTAATTAATTAACAATTATTTTAACATTTTTTTACATTCAGTTTAATTTAATAATATGTTTATGACCATGATATAGAAAAATGGGGATTATAAAGTTCGAGAGTATTTAAAGATCTTAAGAGTGAAATTTTTGTATTCGAAACAAGAATGACAAATTATACTATTAAAACAAGAAGAACTAAGCTTATTGTATTGAAAGTATATCCTTTTAATCATAAACTTGAATGTTAAAAATTATTGGGACAAGTATGTGTAAATTTATATAATATGATTATTTTTGTTATATTTTCATATAACATACGTTATAACTTAAACTTAATCAAATTGCATATTGGTGTTTTATCTATGTCTTCAATTTCATCTATCAATTTTAAAAAAATTGTACATGAGATTGCTTTTAAAATAAAAACGTGTTGAATTTATTTATTTACTATTTTCATCTAATAAATTACAATATAAATTTGATTTAACTTTTATAAAATTTGCATAATTATATCTGATATGACAAAGTCTACCCATGTTGGGCTAGGCCCAATGGCGTCCAGAAACTACCACGCGGCAAGAACTCACTGGTCCACGTGGCGTTCGGCGACAGACGGTAAAAGCTTCACACCTGTCGCTTGGCGACAGATTCAATCGTCTCCACGTGGCGTTCGGCGACAGATGGTAAACGCTTCACACCTGTCGCTTGGCGACAGGTGCAGTCACCTCCACGTGGCGTTATGCGACAGAGGTAGAGGTGTCGATCACACCTGTCGCTCCCGCGACAGACTCAAAGTCTATCGCCTGCAATTATAACGCGACACGTGGCACACGTTATCAGCTCCCGCTAGCGACAGACCCCTGACGCCACAACGTTCCACGTGGTACGCATCTCTCATCGGCGAGAGGCTCCGGAAGCTCCCGATTTTCAAGGAAATTGTGTTATATTGGGACACAAACTCTCAGCAAGATAATGGACTTATCCTTAAACAATTAACCTAGATTGTTGGCTTATAAATAGGCCCCCAGGTACAATTTTACTCTCTAATTTTTGACTACTGGCTTTTACGCTTCCCAATACTGAAGAACTTTTTGCTGACTTAAGCATCGGAGTGTCTACGCAGGGAACCACCCCTGCGTCCCTCTGACTTTTCTTGTTTTACAGAAGATTCTTGGACACACGTGGAGACTTAGTACGAACATCGACGTCAGCATATCTTTATTGTTGTTTTGTGCAACAACAATATCCAATATATAATTTTTTGATATTGTTTTATTGTAATCTACAATTTACAAATAAAAATATTAAATATACATATGTTGTCTTTTTCATAAACATAATAATTTATGTTATAAAAATTCAAATTAAAATATATTTTATTAATTGATTTATTATTTTTTTGAAGGAAATTAATGATTTATTATTTAATTGATGTATTTTTGTGCATCGCATGGGTTTAAAACTAGTATATCCTAATATCTGATGTAATATTGAATGCATTTTATCTATTCTTCTTCAAATTTCAAATGAAAAAATAAATCAATTTCTTTTATTTTTATTAAGAAGGCCATATTAACAGTTCTAGAATTTAGAAGCCCCGCCTAGTGGAAGGCTCGTGGACAAAAGAGTAAATTCAAACAAAGCGCGGTTCAAGATCTCAATTTGAATTCGCGCGACCGACGTACAAGCAACGTAAAAAAAAACACCAGATCTGGTTTCATATTTGAATTCCCAAACCCGCCACCAAATTTTCTCTTTCATTCTCTATCTTTCTCACAAACCAAACAAGAAACGAGATCTAACTTTTCGTTGGACATTTTCTCTTCCCTTGGTTCTCTGTTTGTGTCTCAGGAAAACATCCATGTCTTCGTTTGTTTCTCGAGAATCTGAACCTAATTCACGAACTCTTTACTGCCGTAAAGAGAAATCTCTCGGCCTTTTATGCTCCAAGTAAATATTTTCTCAGCTCCTTGAAGTTGCATAGAATTAACCTTGTTCAATCTTTAAACTTTTTTCTTAATGTTTTTCTATTTTTTATATCAGTTTCTTGGCATTGTATAATCATGATGGCGTTCAAACGATTGGACTCGACGATGCCGCTTCAAAATTAGGTCTTTTAACAACTTTTGTCATTGATAAGAAAATTAAATAATTACTGACATTATTTTGGATTAATTTTATTTATTTGTTTCCAAAAGTTTCTTTTTTTAATTCGATACGAATTAGAATTATATTAATTGCTTTATCGAATCCCTTTTGCATATTTTAGGAGTTGAACGTCGTCGGATATATGATGTAGTGAACATATTAGAGAGTATTGGAGTAAGATTCTATTGTTTTTTTTTTACCCTTTTATTTTTTAATTTAAATTCTTTTTATTGGTATATATACTTGTTGATTTGAATAGCTTGACTTGGTTGTTGTTTTTGCTTTGCTTAGGTGGTGGCAAGAAAAGGGAAGAACCAATACTTATGGAAGGGTTTTGGAGAAATTCCAAGGGCTTTGGAGAAGCTCAAGGTAAATTTTATATTTCTGCTTTTCATTTCATTGCTTTTTTTGAAGTTATTTTTAAACTGAAGGACTGACTTGTCATGTTTTGTATTACAGGAAGAGGCTCTGAAACAGAATTTCTGTATTTCAAGTTGCAACAAATCATTAAGGGTAGAATTCTATTCTTGTCCCTCACTCCGTTTGTTTGCTGAGAAAAATTTAGCCCCAAGGAATCTTAAGTAACCTGGTTTTTCAATGCCTGGAACTGAGACTGTTGTTAACAATTAACATATCTTACTGATCTAATATAAGTGGGATCTTTGTTTAATGTTTTTAATAATCTAGCTTGATTCAGTTTATTCCTTTAATTTGAAGTAAAACTTCGTCGTTTTTTTTTTTCTTTTACATTTTCTTATAGAGATCTTACCAGTATTCTGGTCTTTCCATGTTTAATTAGCCAATTTATTTTGTTAGGTCCCAGATGAAAATGAAAGTATAGTGTCTTCAAATATGAAGATTGATGGGCAAGATGATCCTTCACAATCATCAAAACAAATTGGTAAGAGCATTTTTGTCCTTTCTTTTGATTTGCCAATATATTACTTGCAACATAGATCATTGTTTACATCAGCCATTCATGCATGGAACGCAAGAAAATCATTTTTATTTGTTTCTATTAATTTACTCAGCATTACTGTTTATTTGCCTAGATACAAAAAGAGAAAAATCTCTGTGGCTTATCACGCAGAACTTTGTCAAGCTTTTCCTTTGCTCAGAAGTAAGAAAACTTGTCTTTTATTTGGGTTTGGTGTTATGAACTATTTATATGTCCTGTATGTTTAATAAGTGATTTCTTTTCTTCAGGCTGAAATGATCACCCTTGATAGTGCTGCAGTTGCTTTGCTGGGTGATACTCACAATTCAACTGCTATGAGAAGTAATGGCACATTCCATTATTAAGTCATTTCTAAATTTTACTACTGCCAATCACTTATTCTTTTTTCTGGCAAAACTTTGCAGCAAAAGTTAGACGATTATATGACATTGCCAATGTGTTTGCTTCCATGAATTTGATTGAGAAGGTATGGTAATATCCCAAAAGGCACATCCAAATCCAGCAAGAAAATCTTTCTTTTGCCACCTATATGTTGCACAAGGATCATAAATCATAAGTGGCCTCAGCCCTCAAAGAAACCTAATATTCGTCCAGTGCTTCTCACTAGTTCTTTATTTGCTCGGATCTATTTGCAGACCCCCCACCCTGAGAGCAGGAAACCGGCATTTAGGTGGCTGGGATGGGAAGCCAAACATCATAATGGTTCAAAGACAGCTTTGGTTTCTAATGAATCAAAAAAGAGGATGTTCGGAACTGAGATTACAAACCACAGTTTAAAGAGAACTAAGGCAAACTTCTCAGTTCATCCGGAGTTACAGCCGAAGGAAAATACGGCAATGCATATTAAGCACAAGAGTTTGGAGTTTGATCATGAAATGGATAAATTGGGGCAGCATTCGAAGCAAAGCTCCAAGGGTTTTGTATTTGGTCCTTTTACTCCTGCAGGTACGCCTTCAGGAAACAAAAATGTGAGACCAGTTCGGGACTGGGAGAGCCTTGCTTATACTTACAAACCTCGGTATCTTAATCAAGGTACCTTCTTTGATTCGTTACTTAAAATAAACATTGCTAACCATGCATGGTAACTAAATGGCACTGCAAAATTCTGGCACCCTCTTGATGGTTGATTAAGCACAAAAAGAATACCAGAACCTTCTCTTGTAGCCATTTTTAGTAATCCTACCAATGAGAGGTATTCTTTGTCATAGTTCATGCTGATTAGACCAATTAAAATTCCTGAAATACTAATAATCCGTTCTGATAAAACAACTCATCATTACATTTTTTACATTCAGAGGCACTGTACGACAAATTTGTGGACCTCACTGATCCACACTTCCTCAGTAGAAGAATCGTTTCAGCAAATAGAATGTCCTCTTCCTTTTGGAATCTGCTACCGGATTGTTCTTCTGTTTAGCATTCGTGTGTGGACATATTAGAGTTGTTCTTCCGTTTTAAGTTTATGATATGGTTTTGTTAATGGCGTTGCAGCTCTTAGTGACCTTTTTGCTCATTACATGGAAGCATGGAAATCTTGGTATGCTGAAGTTGCTGGTAAAGAAGAGATTCATTTAAGTCCCTGATCCCCTCTCATTCATTAACTCAAGATGACCAAATACACGTGCAAAATGGAATGCATTACAGGTATATGATACTTTTGTTGGATGTATTTTCTCGATCCAACCCTCTCCAGTGATCATAAAGTTTCTTTTAATGCATTCCCTAATTCCCTCTACATTTTCCTTTTCTAGTTTAGAAACTTGAACATGCAATAATTTTCTGATTTAGTGATTAAAGAAAGAAGAAATTGTTGTGAATTTGAAGGGTTTTTTCTGGCTATATAAAGAGAGTGATTGATCCAACTTCTTTCCGAAGTTCCTAAACTATTTGGACTGAGTTGTCTTCCCCCTTAACTTTTGTTGGTTCTCTGCTTTGTTACTTCGGTAACTACTCATCAGTTTTCTGGTTTCAATGAAAAGCAAAGAAAGGAAGTCATTATTCTGCTTCTATTTTACATTGATTTCCTCCCCCGTTTCAAATTACCAGCTAAATCCTCTGAACTTCAACATAATTACAGGGTAACCCCATTAAAGGCTATCATACCATTGTTTCTGTACGTCATAGGTGAATTTGTCCTGACCTGAAAGAAGAATCCCTATCTTTTCTAGCCTCAACCAATTCCACGGCTCATATCAAGATTCATTGTCAGGCCTTTATCATCGTATATGTCCAATTGATAAATAGTAGAATTTCTAAACTTTGCAGATATTATTGTGGCAAAGTTGCAATTTTCCACGAGGATGTGGGGTCAAAATCACAGGTTTTGTGGTTCTAAGCCGTTGTTGAGAAACCATGAGAGCCACATGCAGTCCCCTATTGTCCTATTTTTCTGAAATGTGATTTACTGAAAGAAGAAATGGGCCTACTATTGCTTAGTGCTTTTCCTCTACCATCAATTTTTTTCCAATTTTGGCACCTGTTTTTCTATGATAGACTGACTCTCGGAAGCTCTTGTGGTGTGGTGAGATGACCTTCGATCGTGAATTTTTTTTTTTTATTGAATAATTAAAAACAGAATTATGAGATATTGTATTCAGATTCGAAGCCTTATTCCTAATTATATAAAAAAAAACATCAATCAGAAGTTTGACAAAATCACCAACCATTAATGAGTCATTCCTATTCCTAATTTAAAAAAAAAACATCAATTAGAAGTTTGACAAAATCACCAGCCGTTAATGAGTTATTCCTTCATATAATAAAATAATTAATTTTTGCTATAAAGGAATTTATTAATTATTTCACTTGCTTGATTGGAGATTGTAATTTTTTAATAATTTAAAAAGATTATTAATTTAAAAAATTAATTTAAAGAGATTTTAATATATACATAATTTGATAATAATGTTTATTCAAATTTGAATAGATCATTTTATAGCTTAAATTGAATCAATTCAAATTTCAAACCTTTTATTTAAATTTCTTTTATAATTTTTTTCTTTTTTTTTCAACCTTTGGTTACTTTTATTTCCATATTTATTTTAAAAAGTTTTTAGTAAATCTAATAATTTTAAATACAACAAGATGACACATAACGAAAATGATATTAAAGTGATACAATTTTAAAGGTAATCTCTCTTGTTCTTAAAGTTTATGTATCAAAAAAATTTGATAAAAATTAGAGGTAATATTTTATATTTAATGAGTTTATATAAATTTAATATAAAATTTTAATGTTTTTATCATACAACAAATATATTATAAAATAAATGTAATTAACTCAGAATTTCTTTTTTCTTTTTTTGGTACATAAGGTCTTTTTTCTCAACCTCTCGTCCTAACCAAAAAGAAAAAGCTGAAGCTTAGCTGCCTCAAAATACTGCAAGAAAACCCCACAATAAAAGGATAAAAGGAAGAGCTCTTCCAACTCTCAACTCTCTCTGATGGCATCCACAGCCGCAGCCCGAGCTGTCATCTTCTCCCGCATCACCGCTCTGTCAGCCAAACCTCTACCACCTTCTATCTCTGGCTTCCTCCCCAATCGCCGAAACCGCCCTTCTTCCGCCGTAACTGTGAGCTGCTGCTTAAATGGCGGCGGAGTTTACGACGACTACTTCGTATCGACGCAGCAATCGAACTTAGATCGTGGATTCTTAGTAATTGCTAATATGTTGAAGCACATCGAACCTCTCGACACTTCCGTTATTTCCAAGGGGGTTTCTGATTCCGCTAAGGAATCGATGAAGCGGACTATCTCGACTATGCTAGGGATTCTCCCTTCTGATGAGTTCTCCATTTCGGTTTCTCTCTCGAAACCTCCTCTTCATCGCCTCCTTTTCTCTTCTATCATCACAGGGTAAAATTTTTAATTTAAACCTCAAAAAAGTAGTTTTTTTAATAATTTATTGTTTTTCTTATTAAAAAAATGTTTTTTCTTTAGGTATACGTTGTGGAACGCGGAGTATAGGGTTTCGTTGACGAGGAATCTTGAAAGAGCAGCGCCGGCGAAGGAGGTGGCGGAGGAGACGGAGGAGGGTGTTAGGCGACAGAAGAGAGAGGTGGTTGAGGAGAAGAGGGAGGAGAGAGAGAGTCGAAGTGGTGGATTTGAAGACTTTCAGAAGATAAGGCCGAGGGTTTTCGGGGATTTGTCGCCAGAGGCTTTGAAGTATATTGAGAAGCTGCAGGCTGAGTTATCTGATGCGGAGGAGGTGAGGATTTTAGATTTTTTATAATTTATATATATATATATTGATATGTTGTAGCAATTTGATGAAATGAATGATTTTATGGGCAATTTGGATTTTGTTATTTGTTTGAGAAAATTAATTGTAAATTTTCTTGCTTCAAAAAAAAAAGGTTATTTAAATACTGGTTTTCTTTATTGAGTTTGTAGTGTTTGCGTTCCGTCTTCCTCATTGTATCTCTGATTATTCAAGTGCTTTAGCAAGAAACATAGTTTCGGAAGTTGATTATACCGTCCTTCCCTTTTCTTGTTATGTGCTAATAAGAATGTTTATGTTTGAACTTTGCCATGCCAGTTCTCTGAAGCTTGACATATCCAAGCAGTTATTTTTTTGGTGATTTACAAGAGTCTGTTCTTCCTCATTTGGTGAATCATGATGCCTAACATATTGTCTATAGTTTGATATTTATAATCTGTGCATGTCTGTTTCAAAAAAGATATTTATTCTTTATTTGGCAATGTGTTGTGGTTGATAATGTGTTTTCCCATATTCCTGCCAGTAAGCTAATTACTGTACATTGTTTCAGGAATTGAGTGCCCGGAAGAAGGAAAATGTTCAAATAGAATGTGACAAGGAAAACAGGAATGATTTGTTAGAGTATTTACGATCCTTGGATGCCAACATGGTAATGAGCAACAAGCCTTTATTAGATTTTCTGGCTCTGAAACTGAATTATCTTAGTTTGATCCTACAATTAACTTGAAATGTCCTCCCATTTTATGTAATTTTTGTTGCCAGGTAACAGAATTATCTCTACCTTCATCAGTACAAGTGGAGGAAATAATCCACCAGCTTGTTCAAAATATATTGCAAAGGTTCTTTAAGGATGAGCTCATGGGAGATTCAGGGATAGTGACCACGGGAAATTATCAAGATGCTGCTGATGAAAATGGCACTGTTGGAACTTCCCGTGATTACCTTGCAAAGCTCCTTTTCTGGTACGATGTTTTACATGTTAGTTCTGAATGTTTAGTGAAGGTGTGCTAATGCACAAACATGCCTATATCCACATGCATGCACATTGTAGTTGTTGAGACGAAGGGTGAATAAGAATATCTGTTGGGCTCTTTTATTTGAAAGAGATTCCTAGTTTCGTTCATAATAACATAACTGAAAAAAGTAAGCAAATTTTTCGTTTCAAAGAAAAGGGAGCAATAACCTCTCCAAGGTTGTAACATACCAAGTGCAGTACTATTCTTTCCTGTTTTTCTCATTTTCTTTGTGTTTTCTCCCTCCATTTTTTTTTCGGTTACGAATTATAATATTAAGGTGCTCTATTCTTCCTGCAGGTGTATGCTATTGGGTCATCATTTGAGAGGCTTGGAAAACAGATTGCAACTAAGTTGTGTTGTTGGATTATTGTAAAGTAAGGTGTATGACAAATGTATATTCTTCTTCTTTTATAGTTTTGGTTAATCCAACAATATACATTCTTTTTCATTAAAGCTATTAGTGATTATCAAATCAATTTTCCTTTGCCTGCTTTCACACAAAAAGAACTGATTCATTCTTAAAACTTCTTTAAAAATCTTTGATGAAGTAACCAAACCTATTTGCAGTTGTGTGGTCGTGCACTGGCCCTAAAGTCAAAACCTTGTCATTTGAAAGTTTGTCTCCTATGTTTCTTGTCTATCTAAATCGAAGTCAGGTATGAACATTTGCATGTTTATCTCAGATTCTTTGCCTATTAGGGGCAGGCAGCGATGGATGGTTAATTACCTTAGTAAACATTGAGCTTGCTTGATTTGTTCGGTAGTCGAATTCAAAGTTGCAGTATAATAATTTCCTTCAATTCTTTTTCTAGAGGGATTGTAGAAGTAGTGTTGAATGCTCTAACAGCTGATAACAGTCCCTTGATCTTCAGTAGGTTAGTTTAAACAGAACTGAGGTTGAATACAAAAGAGGCAGGAAATAAGCCCTAAAATATATCTAGCTTAAGGGATTGGTGACTCCATTGTTGAGGGAAGCTTCATGTATTCCTGAATGGTAGTAGAGTAAAAAACAGAGAGAAAAGGAAAAAATATAGGAGAATTTTTGGATTGTGACTGCGTGATCTTGTCTTATCGGATTCTTTCTTCTTTCCTCTTTATGACCACTCCAAATTTCAATTGAATTCAGCATCAAGTATTTAAATTTTATGAAATATAAGTAATAAAGATAGTTCCTATTACAAAAAACTCTTGATGCAAAGTGCTGAAACAATATTCTGCAGTTTCTCTTCTGTTTATTTACACAAAAATTATCTCTGAAGGTTGTCAAAAAAAAATATAAAGGGACTGAAAAGTAGAGAATGAAAGATGTACAACTAAACTACAAAGAATCAAATGAAAATCTAGGCAATTCTTGCTTTTGTTGTTGCTGGTGCTGGCGATGTCCCTGAAATTTATACAGATCGTAAGGTGCCCAAAGGAAATCAACTGGGCAGGGTCTATCTGCATCTAGCCTTACCCATGGCTTCCCTTTCCCACTCCAATGCAGCAAACTCACGGGACCTGGATGCAAAGCTCTGCAACTATTCACCAAATTATCTCCGCCAAGCCCATGTTGGTTCCATCTATGATCAATGGCCTCAACATCTCCACCAAAAACCAGCAAAAATGGTGGAAGAGAACCCAAGTCATAAATCTTTCTCTCTCTCTGAATTCTCATCCATCTCTCTATCTTCCTTGTGTAGTCACCTTCTCTCCACCTCACCAAATCCATCACCATCACACCTGTGTTGAAATAACAAGGCCTTTTGCCTTCAAAAACCCTGGATAACTCGGGGTCTGACCAGAATTCACTAGTGAAATACTTGCCAAAGTTTGCATGACAGTACTCTGGAGCTCCAATGGTTCTTGATCCAGTTAAAGTTATACTCCATAACCTTCTGATGTCATCTACAACAATGGTATCGGAATCCAAGTAGATCACACGTTCAATGCAGGCCTCAAGTACATCAGCTAAGTAACTTCTTGCATAATTTAAAGGGTTGTCAAGGGCTTCGCGGATAGAAGATGAGATGAGATTCCTGACAAGATTATCCTGGAAGATATAAACCTTGAAGCTCAAAGATGGAAATGCAGACTTCACAATCCGAGCAAGGTCATTTGCATTAACCAAGCTTGAATCCGAGGCAACAAAGTGAAAGAACAGATTTTCTGGACAAGATCCATGCTTGAGAACCGAATGGATTGCTGCTATGGTACCTCTCAGGTACTCAGGATCTATTGTCATGGCAATATGAACAATGGAAGGGTCGCATAACAAACTTTCTTGAGCCAAAACAGCAACAGGACACTCAGGTCCATTCTGATACTCTGGTGCCTCCGAGAACTTCATGAATAAATCTGATTTCATTTTTGTCTCATCCCCATCACTGCTAGTAACCTTTTCTGTAAACAACCTGATTCCATTTACAGGGAAAAGAAGCAATGAAGCCAGGAAAATAACCCCAAAAACTGATCTTGACAGAAACATGAATTAAATTAGAAAGCAACAAGGGATCTGGGTTTTTCTTGTAGTTTCTTATGAAGTAAGTTTGGAGAACTATTGCTTCAAATGAAACTGAAATGAAGAGTAACAAGGTGTAATTTATATGGAAACAAAGAAGATTGAGAGAGTCAACCATCCAAGATTTAGACGAGTCCAAATGCGTGTGCTTTTCGAAAGAGGGACGCGGCTACGAACGTGAATAAGAAGTTTCATTGGTTTGAATTTTTTTTTATTTTCGTTGTCATATCTTGGTTTTTCCGAATAATTTAGTAAAGTTGTTTGTTAAAATAATGGTTGGCTTCAAGGAACCAGCTTGCTTGCCTTGTCAGTTCATCCACCGTCGAAATACACTTGCCCACGTGCTCTGAACTAATTGTAGTAATTTTGGGCCCTCTTAAATGGGTGAGTAAGTTCATGAAAGACTCCATACCATGAACCAATTCAATTTGCTTCGCATTTCCAATGGTGGGTTTCAGTGCTGGTTCAGGGTGTCAATCAGCCCCAATGAAACGAGTCTTTTGGTTTGTTTTTACCATCTCTTTATGGTACCATAAAAATCAATATATTATAACTAGAAGAATTCAATTTAAATATAAGAAAGCAAAAAATTTCATAATTTAACAACTTTGTAATAAGCTCAATGAGATTTTGATTTAATGATACAAAGAGGGTTCTGAAATTTTAAAATTTTAACTTCCATCATTAAAAATAAATATGCAATTGTATAACAAAGCCTGAATTTTAAGAGAAAATTCATAAAACAAAATATCACTTATATAACAAATTAAAAAAAAAGATGAGATAAAACTCACAAAATTAAACCTGAATTCTAGTATCATACTAAAAATTTAATTTAAAATCAATTGACTAGGATAAAGTAAATCAGTTTAAATAAAACATAAAAAAAATAGTTATTCAGCATTCACTAAAAAAGTTGACCTTAAAAATTACATCAGAGCACAAAATGGTTTTAATTTTTCAAATTTCATATAAAGTGAATGCAGTTTGATACGAGTCCTTATCATTTTTTTGAGTCCTAGAAGAAATTTGATGGAATTTACAACTAGAACACGTTAACATTTCATTTTCAACAAAATCATAATTAACCTAATCTTTGCTCTTTAGACAGGCAGTAATGCAATAGGTGTTTTTTGTGGTTTATAGTTTCCGAAGAGAGAGAAGACATGGATAGATTTAAGACAACCATGTGGACAGCTGTGAATGGCTGCCCTACACCCTTTTGGCTTTCAACCTCTTTTTCATTTCTTAGGTTGTTCTTTTTTCCAAAATTCCTCACAAGAAGCCAAAATGGATATTTTTTTGCGGTGATTGGCTGTGACACTAAATTTAGTTTAGAATCTTCAAGTTAAAGATATTCATACATTAATAGGTCAAACTCATTTAATTCGATTAATCAGTGAATCATCGAAGTAATTTTGATAAATTATTAAAAATAAACTTAAAAAATTTTGGGAAAACTGAATTAACAAAAATGTAATCATAAATAAGGATCCTCCTCAACAATTCGTAAATAGAGAATTTGATTCTATCAATAAAATTTGCTCAAGGCAGCTTGCTTGGAGAGATTACAACAAAATTTTTTACCTTCTTTGAGTTGCAGGATAAAGCCATTTTCCAGCCTTCACCTTTTCCTGGTAAACAAATGAAGAAAAGAAACTGCAAATGCATATATACCAAAAGAAGTGTGGAATGGGATTGGAGTAGAAATTGTGACAGATGGTACCTTTCATCATGTTTGCTCATATATCCCAGCCATTAAAAGAAATTAACCAGCACAATGCGAGAGCAGTTCTTAAGCCCTCCAGTCTGATTTCTTAACATGCAAATTTGCGAAACCGACTACACATTGCCTGCATTATACACAACAAATGCCAAAATTATAGATCGTGAATGCAGCTCATAAAACAAGTCAACCAAGTAGCACTGTAGCAGATGCATGTTGTTACTCCACTTATACTTCAAAAGGGGCAGAGAAACCCAAAAGTATCCTTTCTTTTCCCTTATTAATTTTTAGCTATCCAAACAAAAGATACATGTACCCTTTCTTTTCCTTTCCTTTCCTTTACTTTACATTCATTTCCTTTCCTTTCCTTTCCTTTACTAATATCTATCCAAACATAGGCTTAGAAAGAAAGATAGAGAAGCAGGGTTGAAAACTAAGCAACAAAGTACAACTGGATAAAGTGCCAAATTCCTTTTCACGTAATACTATGAAACACGTTAAAACATATGCAATAAAAACAGGGGAAAGAGAATATTACAACTGTAGGAACCAGAAAGAAAGCAATTGCAAGCATTGAAAGCAACGGATTGCATGAAATTATCATAAAATTGAGATCAGTAACCAGAGTGTTCAGATTCAGATATGCAATTTATTATGCAAGAATGCAACTCAGCATTTCAGTTTTTAGGTAAATGTTCTACAATGATACAGTCTATGCCAATACAAATCGATTTCAATCATGTGGCACACATTATTAAGACATGGCAAGAGATAAGTTAAGATCCATATGCATTTTATTAATATGAAAAACGAAGATAAAAAACACTCTCCTCCTAAGCCTATGCTCCAGGACTCATTTTACATGAATGGGCTAGCTGAAAACTGCAGCTCATCTACTGAAACATTTATTCCCATTAATGGTATCATAATATTTCCTACATCCAGGACAACGCCCATCTGCTTCAAGAATCCTATTGTGACAGAATAGGCAAAGCCGAAACCCACATGAACAAGGTAGAAAACTAGAGTCTGTGACATCCAAGTCCTCATAGCAGATAGGGCATGAAGAAGGGTAAGACATAGTACCCTTCTGTTCCCATGTAATAGTCCCATGGCCATCATGCCAATCTGAATTCAAAGAAATATTATGCTGTTTCGATACATTAGGCAGACTTCGAGGACGAAAAGCATCATCAGGTCTCCATGCTCGACAATTCATGTGTGAAACTGCTTCCCTACTCTCCAAATTTGACTGATTTATCGCTTGGTTCTTGAACTGTCGGCCAGCATCACCTGATTCAACCATTGTTTCACATTTGGCAGGAGCATCCGTGGCTAGGTTGTGTTGATTGTCATCTGCACTCAAGGCATCTGCAATGTCCTCCCAATTGTCGAGGCACCCATCCTCTTCTTCCTCAGTGACACTTCCAGAACAACAACCACTGCTAGTACTACTGCCAGTGCTACTGCCACTGCAGCTACTTCCACCAAGAGCTTCCCTTGAATCATTACGACCCAGATTGCTTTGAATGGGGCTGTTCATCAAGGACTCCAAATCACTGTCATCGATGCTCGTGTCTTCACTCTCCTCTTCTCTCAACTTTGTTTCCAAATTACGCAATGATTTGTTTCTGTCATCAGCTCTTTTTATGGAGAATGGAGGAGACTCAACACTCCCATTCAACTGCACTTTGCATTCCTTGTTCTTTACTGCATCACAACCCGACTCCATTATGAGCAAACAAAATTACGTGAACGTAGTAACTTTGTAATATTTTCCAAGCTGATCCCAAAAGCCATCTCATCGAAATAAATAAATGAGATAACAATCACTTTCTCAACTAAATTCCAAGATCCCACTTATCAAACCGGCCTTGGTCCAAAGCTTTAAGCTTTTATCACAAGTGTCTCCCTATGGTTCGTCTATTATGAATTTCTATGCAGAATGAGCATCCACCAACACTTCAATACTATAAAATTAAAACTCAAAAACATGGTCAGAAAAAATTAAAAAAAAAACCGCTTTTTTGCACTTTTGGGTAGTAAAGAAAGAAAGAAAAGAAAAATCCCAAATATTCCAACCTATTTTCCTTATCGCATTTCATTTCTATAAATACTTGTATAAAAAATTGGCATTTAAATAATGCTCCATTTAATATTTTTAATACAATAGAGATAATTTCTTTACCTTCAAAAACTCAGAAAAGGAATGTAATTGAAATTAAAATTAAAAAATTACCTTGAGATAGCCATTGTTCACGCCTAACATCGAGCTTACACTGCTTCAATTTCGCCAATCTATTTGTCTATATCACCAAAAAAAAAACGCATATAAAAAATTTTTAAAAAATTAAAAACATCAAGATATGAATCTAATCCTACATTTTCTCAGGAAACAATCACAAAATGAAGTTAAAAAAAATAGATGCACTCACTCTCTTCTTCTTCGAAAGGCAAGGCGGAGTAACGTTGGAGACGAAATCCGAAACCATGGCGAGAAACAATCCCGTGGTTGGAGAAGAAAAACGCTTTGTTTGGCAAAGAGGTTAATCCCAGCACAGGATTAATCGATACCGGAATAAAACGAACGCAAACCGCTACAAAGGACAGAGAGAGTGTGGATAAAAAGCAAAAACCGACAGTTCTTTCCTTTGGTGATATTAATGGAATTTTAAGTCTTAAGAGTTTTACTTTACTTTAAATAATGGTAAACAATTTGTTTGATGATATTAATGGAATTTTATATCTAGATAGAAGGAATACATATTTGAAAAAACATTTCACCTTTCTTTCTCTCTAACATGAAGTCCCTTCTTTTATCTTGAAATTTAAATATTAGTGCAATTTTTAAAGTTTTTAAATTTCCTTCAATGTTACTCTATCCATTTCCCAAGTGTTATGATTCCTACTTGGAGAAAATTTTTAAGGAAAAGAAAAAGAAAAATCAAATTAAAATTACTTTTTGTGTCAAATAGGAAATTTTCGGGATGTTTGGAGGGTAACTTAGGAAAAGTATAACTTTGATTATTTAATATTGACATGGCGTAACAAAGTGGGCAGGCTGTTAAAATGTCCACGTGGATGGTCCAGATTCCACAAATCTCTTACCCTTCTATCAGACATGGGGCCGTGAATGCCATGTATACGGCCCAAGATTCACGTTTCAGTCTAACAAGGTCTGGCCCGCAATGCTCCGTAGATTGGGCGTATATCGTTGCACTTTATGGGCCATTTTATTACGTACAAAAATTGTAATTGGTTAATTAACAATAACAATATTTTTTTAATACTATAATTATTAAAAGAAAAAAGAACTATATTTTTATAAAATTTTCCAAAATTTTTAATCCTGCTTAGTTTATTTTTCCAATACAAAAGAAACTTTAACTTTGAAATTTAAAAAAAAAATTCAAATATCAGACTTACTGAATCATTTTAAAAAATTGTTTGAACCTACTAAATTAAACCCACAGTTCCTACAATTTTGACAGAGCGGTTGGGTGAGATTCTTTTTTTATTTGCCTCATTTTGTCATAAATGGTTGATTAATATTTCAGAAAGTGGGATTGAGGGAGCTTTTTCATGTATTTAAACCCTATTTCAAAAGTTATTTTTCTTTGCTTCTAATTTTCTGTTCTTACATAGTCAGCATGAACTAAGATTAGCACATTGAAAAATGAAAAATCTAATAAACAGGAGAACAATAAAACTCCTTTTCTTCCTTTTTTTACAAATATCATGCAACCCTATTTACAGAATAATGCCTTATGCCTCCAATTCTGCTCATATGATCTTACTAATACGCTACATTTCCTAACCATTCTTCAGTACTAGGATGGCCAGCCAGCATCACCTATGATCGTACAAGAAACATGTTCTCAAGTCGAAAGCCTTCGAGGCTTGGCTGCGCAGTGGGCTTCTACATGAAATGCATGGGTTTAAGCCATCTCCCAAAATTCTCAACAACTAAAGTAAATCAAACAGTTGTGAATATTTGAAGATTGCATTGTTGTATTTACCTTTTGAGAGGAAGAATGCTAGATTATTGAAGCAGATAAAAACCTATGGAACCGTTGTACTCTTGCCTGATTATTATACCAAGATCTGCGTTGCGATGAATTTCTTCTCCTACGATAGAAGAAATCTTCGGTGTCCAACACATATGAAATCTGCCAATGTAGTATGTAGATCATAAGCGAAAAATGGCCCGTGCATAAGTGATTTCTTAGTCCATCAAAGAAAGAAAGAAAGAAAGAAAAGTGAAGATTAAGCAGGAAATCAATAAAGATACCTTGCATGAATTGCAAGCTATCTTGTTCTCTAAACCATTAATCAGTTCAACACCTTCCATGGCCAGGCAAGTAGCAGCAAATTCATCTAGATTAGCATACTTGCTCTTGTTTCTGCAAGTATCAGTAGAGAAAAACAGATTAGGAAGTAAAATTAAATGCAGAACTGTTAAACCTGATTTATCCTAATGTCATCAGTTATTACCTTTTTAGTGTTATGCAATGCGGCTCCTTCTTGCCAGGAAAGACTGAAAGAAAATCATTGTGCAAAAATGCTGAAAAATTAGGTTCCATGGAAACAGCAAATGCCTCGGGCTTTTCAATGACATTGTCCATCAGCTGAATAGACAAACACGAGGGCAAAGACGACTGCAAAAAAGGAACCAAATAATATATATATATATATATATTTTTATACATACACATGTAAACATACATATACAGAGACAAAAAGATAGTAGGGCATTCATGTGCCTTATTCCCCTTTTTTTTCTTCTGCAATGCGCTAGTGGTAGAAGAACATGCAAACTTACAAATTTCAATCGATATATATTCTCCTCGTGAAGGAGGACACGTGCATTCTCATAATACACTGAATCCATTATCTTCCCATTTTTTCGGGCTTTTTCATACTCAAACAATTGAAGAAGCTTATTATCCATCTCATCTGTTGCAACAGCTTGAAGCTGCATATGAAAACTATAATTCATAACAGATTTCAGAAAAAACGAAGAAAGAAATTATCAAAGACCATCAAAGAAAGCATACCTGCTTAACCAATTTATATATTAACTTGTCCACTGTGAATAACACGTATGATTGATTTCCTATTACAGCTCGACATTCATCCTCAAACTTCGTATTATCAACAGACCCATCAAGCAGACTGTACAGTGCACTCATAAATCTGCATACCACACAGATGAAGTTTGCCTATTAGAATGCATCAGACCTTTCAGATTGTTCAGCACTAAAATTTAATGTAAATCACCTGGCATATAATTCTGAAGAACTAGCATCTTTTGAACTTTTCCACTTTACTTCGGCACCTGTTGAATTTGTTTTGGCTGATAGTATTCTTTCATATAGGATCTAAAATAAATTGAAGAATACTTATTAAAATGTAGTAAGAAAAATTAGAAAAAAATAACTAAAAAGCAGTACAAATCATACATACTTGGTGAAGTCTGAAAAGAACATAGAAATCATCATTTGCATAAAAAACCCAAGAACTGTTTCTATCTTCTTCAGGTAAAACTGCAGGTACATACTTTGCAAGAGGCTTCACAGTAAAAAGAAAGCGTTCTGACATTAACGAGGACATGCCATCAAAATGTGTATCAGTCATCCCTTCAGCTTCACCTTCACTCTCAGCTTTACCATCAACTTCATCACGCTCCACCTCTTCCTCCTCTTCATGCTCTTCGCGGGAGCATTCATCACCTGCAGACTCACCGCCCGATGCATCATCACCAGCTTCTGAGGCATTTTCACTATCCTCATCATCCGCATCTGCATCATTTTCTCCTCCAGCATCCTCGGAATGCAACTCCTTACCATTTCCAGACTGGTACTGTCTGCTTTCAACCCCAAGCTTTGCCTTTGGCAGAGCCTTTAGGCCAGCATCACCATAGGCAACAAAATTATCCTCCTCAAAATCACCATTAGGTGATAATTCACCTTCTTCTTTTTCAATTTTGGAGGGCCCAGCAGATTCTTCATGAAATCTACTAGCATTTGAGCCATCTGTAGGTACTCCATTTGCTAATAAAGCATGTTTCATTACATTATCACCCTGAAGTACCAAGAAAATTCACATAAGCATATTACAACTAAAAATAAAAGAGAGAATCCCCTTGCTTTTCCACCTTAACAAGGAGGTGAGGAGAATAAGCAAAGAAAGTGAGGCCCAAAGATGCCAAATATTGCTATATTTTACGAAAAACAATTGGTGATATCAATTTCAGAAACGTTAAGTAGAAAACAGTAGTCAATACAATAGGTATAAACTCATACCTCGGATACACGTACAGGATCAGCGTTAGCTTCAGGTTCATGATCCACACCAGCAGCAATGCTAGGCCTTGATGCTACTGCTGCACCACACCCTTGAAATTCAAACTAATATCAGTATTGCAACATGATTTTGGAAAGGAATAATAAGAATAAAAGCAACATAAAAAAAGAATTAGTTTAATGACAACAAAATCATGGAAACGATTGTCATGTGACTTCTCTTACATACCCACCTGATGCCACTTCAACAATGTTTCTGCTGTGATTATTTTCTGCTCCAGTCGCAAGGGCTCCAGTCCCATTTGCAAGCATGTTAATTCCAGGCCATTTATCAGCTACAAGTTTGATGTCTTTATCTAGCTTCAAATCATCCTTAGAGACAAGACCTGAGTTTTCTTCTTTGGCTAAAGTTTCCCCTTTTGTCAAACTATTTCTGTAAGAATTAGCTAGTTCTGGTGAACTGTTCTCATCTCCATCACTAGCAGCTTTTTGTTGCCCAGAATTAACAGTAGTATCAGCTCCAGGACTTCCATCACTTTCAGCAATGCTTGATACAGTGCAGTTTACAGCAGGATCCTGAGCTTTACCAGCACCCTCAGTACCCTCTTTGCCATTATCTCGAGGCGGAACACCCAACATCGGCTCCAAGAAAGTGGTCCAGAGCCTCATGACTTTATTTAACTGATCTTTGGTTGAGCACATTTCTTCACATGAATATTCTATAAGTTTATATAGGTCTTCATGAATGTCAACATCCAAATATTCATATTCAAGGTGTGGAGCTAGGGGTTGTCTGTGACCAGCAACGCTACCAACGAGAACATCATCCTCTTTCTGGTTCTTCTCTTTCAACTCCTTGATTTCAGCCACTAAAGCTGCAATTAGAAATAAAGGATAAATGAGACTAGACAAGCAAATTAATAAGAACATAGAAGAGTATAAAAATGAACATCCTATCCTCAAGAAACCACAAATAGCATGCAACTATACTTTTGGAATCTAACAAACTTGTGGACTCAGTACAAATGGAAATATTCCCTAAATCCTTCAGCTGGATTTGCAGCATTGGAAAGTGTAGTATTAACAATGTAGTTAGATGGTTTCACCATATGGGTTTTAAATCTACTCATTAAGACAAAATATTAGAAAAAATTGTTAAGAATCATCCATCAATATTTCAATCAGCTTTTGCTACAGAGGAAAATGCTGCATTTTGCATCTTTTATAAGGAAATTCCACTTACATTTTGCACTCAAGTTCTTTGAATCCTGCTGCTTGAAATAGAAGCTGCGGTGATCAAGTGATTTGTAATGGTTTTTTGTATAAATTTCAGCCCAAACCTTGTTAAAGTCTACACGGCGCTTCGTCCACTCTTCTTGCTTCTGCTTCAGGCGAGTTAAAATGACAGGTAATGCGAGAGCAGGATTTTTACGTAATATTTCCATTACATCAAGGCCATGGTCACCATATAAACGCTCAATGCACCTTAAATTTAGAACTGCAAATTGGTTCAGAAGAGGCCAAAAGTTAAAAAGACGAATAATGTTCACGTAGCAGAGTATATAGTAGAATAATCTAGTAATAAATACAAACCAGTTAAGTGGTCATCTACACGAACTGTTGCATCCGTATTGATTTTATTTTCATTAATACTGTTCAGCAAGTCCTCAACACGCTTGGCAGTTGAGCTCACAGATTCTAACAACATATCCAGCTCAAATCTAAGACCACCAAACAAGAGGTCCGTTATGTCTAAAAGGAGATGATATCTAGAATTTCCAAGGGCATAAAGAACAGAATGCACATTGATGTTTCATTTGAATACTCATTCCCACCTTTACGTGCAGTGCATAAAATTATAATGGGAATAACAGAACAATCAAATTACAAAAGAGAAAAATAAAGACAATCACTATGTTGTTTGCAACAAAAAAAAAAAGTACTGGGAGAATAGTGGAAAACCAGCAAATTGTACCTATCATCCTCACATCTGAACAAACTTTCTTCATACTGATTTCTGCGCATGTGCTTAAAAGAATAATCCTCACTTCCTGAAGTCACAGATACCCAATGATCATTCAGCACTCGAGCACCAAGCTCTGATTTCTGACTTGCCGAAGATATTGGGTACTGAGAGACACAAACACCAAAGAACATCAAAATAGTACCAAATAATGCATAGTTTCAAGTGAAAAAAATGATCAAAAGTTAATACATCATCAGGCAGAAGCCGATAGCTTGGAGTACAACGTTGGCAGTTAGAAAGGTCAAGCTCCTGTATGGATTTTGCCATATACTTCTCCCTGTATCTCTCCTTTTCCTTAGCTCCCTCCGTTTCACGTTTCTGCTCTCTATCTTTATCCTCTAACTTCAATGGCCTGGAAGCATGTCCATCACCACTAATTGATTCTGCAATCAAGAGGTAAACGTCATTGCAATTTACAGAAAAATAAGAAAATCTATAACAAAATGACAGAAAATTATGCCGTCAGTTACATACTTTTACTAATAACACCTGCAAGGAGCCCATCTGCAGGACACATTTAGATTAGAAACAGAAATAAGGATAAATAATCAAAATAACACAACTTAAAAAGGTTACTTCTTCAGCAGTTACCAGTATTCTCACAACGCTCCAAGAACTGATTGAACTCATGCATAAGATCTGGAAACTTGCCAAGCAAATCGGTCACCTGAAATTGGCAGAAAGTAAGGTAATATATAATTAAACTCCCAGCAGGTATAAGGTGAAACATGTACCTCTTGATAATTCTACAAAGATAAGTAGATTGAATGATTTCAAAGTCGAAAAGATATGCTATAGAAAGTGTACAACATACCAAATTTTGCAAATCATTTCTTTTGATTATTCCATTACTATAAATATTAAGGCACTTTAAGAATGCTTGGTAGTCATCTGAGCTGCATAGCCTCTCCTTAACTTTCTCACAGAATACAAACCCTTGGTTGCACATGCCTGAGATTTCAATAGAAAAAACTAAAAGTTAAAAGCCCGATATATGAAAGGACAATAAAATGTGCATTAACCCGAATCTCATTACAAGCAAGGCAAAATATTTCAAAACTTTCAAAAAACTACCAAAATTTTTTCCCTCAGGTTAAAAGTAGGTGGCGTTTCCCAACATTATGATAACAACCCAGCAGAGCACCTAAAAATATAAGAGCCGAGTTTGCTAAGAACATCAAGATGCAAACTAATGATGGACTAGCTAACCTAGTATTGCTTTTCCCAGCCACAGCTCCCTTCAAAATCAAAGGAAACATATATTATATGCCCGTACAGCTTCCTTACAGTCAAAATCATCATTGAAAATTGGAACCAATGTAATAAACATATCGCACATCAGCATCTACACAAAAATACAAGCTCATTCTCACCAGAAAACTACACTAATGATTGATGGAGAGAAGCATCCAGAAGAAATTATTAAGACTACTTTATTAGCAATATATAGCAAAAGAACAAAAAAAAAATTTCACCCTACACACCAGAGAAAAAAAAAATCTAAATAACTATAATATGTTTAAAAAAAATGCAAAAGTGATACCTTGCATATCATAAATAAATAAAGGTTGACAAACTCACTTTTTAAAGTATCCTTGTCATCATAAGAAGCAAATCCTTCGCTCTTCCTTCCAGATCTCTTTTTGTCAGGAAAATGCTGCAAGTTAAAATCCCTATTGTTGTCATGCTCAGGATCATCCAGATCACGGGTTCTTCGGTCCCTATTGTCCTTTTCCACACGCTTTCTCTGCTCCTTTTGCATTTTCATCATAGCTTTGTCATCATCCAGTTCAGGAAGATCCATGATGAGATCCCGATCAACATGGGACGTAACAATCCTATCCCTCCGACGTTGCTAAAAAAGATGACCATTATTTATATCACAAACATAAAAAAAAATAAGTAACAATAATATAAATATTAAAAGTAAAAACAAAAAATAACTGCTACCTTGTCCATTTGTATGTGCCGCAAGGTAGGTGTAGCAGAACTTCGCTCATTATAACGCTGAGTTGAATTTCGACCATGTGGAACTTGTGTCAAAGGTGCTGCTGAAGTATCTGGTAAAAATCTTGTGAACTCCTCCAACAGATCTGGATGGTCCCCAAAGAGAGAAGCAACCTAAAGCGATGAAACAAAAAAGGGGTAATTTCTGAAAATAATGTTTCCAAGATATTAAGATTCAGTAAGTGCCAAAAAGCCAATGAAAGGAGGCAACAACCAGAAGAAGGCATAATACCTCACTGTAGACCTCATTTATGTCCTTGTGCTCCTTCCGGTACATATTCAAGATATCCAGGAATGCTTTATAAACATGCTCATCATTTTGGAAGCGTTTCTGCGTAGCAAAATGGAAGAATTAGATGGATAAATATGGAAATTCCTAAGGCATAAGATTATGGCACAATGATTGCACCTTTATTTTGTTTACAAAACTGATTGCTTCTTCAAATTCAACAGTCTTTTTTGGAGGAGCCTCATCCTCATCAAGGGTAATTTCATATCCTTTTGGCAGGAAGGTATTAAATCCATAAATCAAGTTGTTATGCCCTTTAAATAATTCCTTCACACGGGCAATGACACCAACTGTGTCAGTCCTGCAGAAGACAAAAGATGTATTGAACATTTAGTGGTTCAAAGCAACAATCCATTGTTCATTAACAAATCCACATATGAAAAAGGATACCTTTGAGCCTTGAAATCCTTCATGACTTCAAGGAACGTGTCATACTTCTCCTTTTGGTCCTGAAACATCTCCTTGACTTCCTTTAGATATGTTAAGGCATCATTTGTAGTCAGTTTCTGTGACATACCTCCCCCTCCTGCACCGACGCCTCCCATTCCTCCACCTCCACCTCCGCCACCGCCTCCTCCACCCCCGCCTCCACCCAGCATCTGGTTTTGCCCATAACTTCATAGGTAGAAAATAATAAAAATTTCAGAACTACAACCATTTAACTAACACCAACCAAACACTTTAAAATTTTGTGCTAAACCTAATTTACTTTCAACAGATGATTACTTTAAAAAATAACCTAAACCTTCCATTAAATTAGAAGCATATTTACTACATATTACAAAACCAAATGGTATATCCTACTTAGAGTAATGATCCCACAATCACAAAAAGTAACATGATTCAAGCAAACACTACAAGTCAAAAACATAAACAAATCACTCAATTCAAGTGGTAAACATAACAGACCCCCATGCAAATTCAACAAAACTCCCTGTCAAACCTCAGCAAACAAAACCATTAAAGCTGACAGCAACAACCAACCAGGAACCAAAACAAAAACAACCTAGATTACCAAAAGCCAAACTTTCACCTAAAACAAAAACAACACCAACACAAGCCCTCAAAAACAAGCAACTTTAAACAGATTATAAAAACAGGGCATAGAAAAAAGAATAACAACGTACGATTCAGTCCTTGAAGAACCAAATGGACGTTTAAATTGAGAACCAGAATATATATCATCTCTTGTTCGCTTCATCCTGTAAACCAAAAACAAAAAGTGATATTTATTTTGACAACATGAGTAATCCTTGAAGAAATGTAAGGAAACCCATTTTAAGAATTGGGCTAAACAAACTTACTTTCCTCTTTAACAGATCTTACATGAGAGACAGACAGAGACAACCAAACCAGTTTTTTTTATCTTTGTGGTTTTTTTCTCTTTGGTTCGGTTGTGTAAGAGAGAAAGCTTGTACGTGAGGAGAGTCAAAATTGAGAAAAAATTAAAGATGTTTTCCGAAAACCGGTGAAGAGAGGAGAAATGGCTTATGTTATGGGTTTTTTAATTTGCAAATGAGTTTATGTGACTGTTCTAAATTTTGAAGTACATTGTAGTGTTTTGAATATGTTTTTCTTGTTTTAGTGCTTTCTTAGTTTGTGGGCTTTTTCGAGTGTAAAATTGGATGGAATGGTTTTTTTTTTTTATGGGTTTTAAATTTAGGTGATTATTTTGGTGAACTAGGGTTTGCTAAGAAGGTGATTTTTTTAGTCATGACATAATTTTGAAGGAAAGGAAGATATTCTCAAATTCAAATCTTAACTTTACTCAAAATAGCATTTAAAAAATTTTTTGCATGAATAAATTGAATTAAATCTCCAATTCATAATAAAAACGATTTCTACGCAATCAAAATTATTTACTTCTTTATTTATTTTTGAGAAAATTTACCCTCAATATCCCGTATTGTTTCAGTTTTCTTCATTTTAACTAAACTTGTATTACTTTAATTAGCATATCGTTACTCATGTAAAGCCTTTTCAGTTTATTTATGTAATTTGATTATAATTATTTATCCTATAATATATGATATTTGAAAGATGAAATACACAAACCTCCTATGTTTATACCAAAAGGACACTAATTTGAAAATTCCTGGTGAAATTCCTGTTTTTGTAATCTTATTATAATAAATTATCATGTATATGATAACCAATGGGAGTTGATACATAGGTTTTGGAAATAATCTTGGAGAATTAAGATTTTGGAAAAGTTTTTATTAATTTGTTTACCATGATAAGCTTTTGGTGTTTCTTTATGTAAGATTTTTGTTATATATTTGCTCGTACATCTTAATTAACCATTATTAACATATTTAGTATAAAAATGCAAAATTTTATTATTCTATTTATTTATGTAATTTTATTACACCGGTTTATAATAATAATAATAATAATAATAATAATAATATTATTATTATTATTATTATTATTATTAGGAGAGGATTAACTTACACAGGTGTAAAACTCAATAGTTTTACACACTTTTTTGAGCCTTAAATTGAGTTAAATGAATAGCTTAGACTAAAACCTATATATGTAAAACAAAATCTAAAAAAAATGTATAAATATTTTAATCTTTCCTTTGTTACATTTTCGCTTTTCCACCTCTTTTCTTCATAGCTGTCTTCTCTTTTCCATCTCTCTTACGCCATGGCAGCCTTCTCCATCTCTCTTTTATCTTCACATAACCACCCAAATTCAAGGTGGTTCCTATAATTCCCTAACCACCCAAACTTCTCTTTAAGCAATAAAGTGCTGTATTCACAGGCAGATTTTGAAAATTTTTTTTGGAAAGCAAAGGAATTTCCATGGATGAAAAAGATTGTTACACAGGATCATCCATCCCAAATACATACATAAGCAGATAATACAAAAATGTTAAAAAAAAAGCCAGCCACCAATACAGAGATTATCAATCCAATTTGAGTTTTCAGTAAGATGAAATATCGCATATCCTAGACTAGAGGCATTGGATAGTGAAAAAAGTCCATTCCTTCCTTGTATAAAAAGCACATAATTCAAAGTGACAATGAATAGGCACCGAACAAGCTTGGATTTGGATATACTCTGCTGCATGGTAGAGCCAATCTTATTTCAAGTGTCACCATGTTTTATTCAACCATAAGAGAAGGGAAACGAAATTTTGCCTTGGTAAAGCCATTCGCGTTCAATAATTTGGCTATCAAAGTTCTACTATCTACAACAGCGAATGAATAACACCCCTGGCAAAACCCCTTCATTGCCCCCTAACTCAGTGCATGAAATAGAGAAAATAATTACATCATGGTGAGCGGTTACAGCCTTCCAGCAAGGTTAGAGCAAATTTATTGAGACTAAAAACACCAAATGTTCTTTTCAAAAAAATAAACGTGACTAAGTGGTTGACATTGCATAAGAAGTCAAGATAGCTAGAAGGACTCATGGAACAGAATAAATGTTTTTTGAAAGAGTGACAAAAGAGGGAACAAATTCCAGGAAGCAGAGGGAAGATAGACGTGAAGAAGAGAGGTGGAAAAGAGAAAATGTAAAAAAAAAAAAAAAAGGAAGGATTAAAATATTTTTACATTTATTTTTAGATTTAGTTTTACATATAGGGGTTTTAATTTAAGTCGTTCATTTAACTTAATCTAAGGGTCAAAAAAGTGTGTAAAACTATTAGGTTTTACATAAGTGTAAGTTGATCCCTCCCCTTATTATTATTATTATTATTATTATGAAAAAAACTATATATAAAAATACAAAGAAATTTACTGAAATTTTTTTACTGCTTATTGTATTTAATTTTGTAATTTTAATATAATAGTGTGTGATATTAAACAAAAATTAATGCAAAATAACAAAAGAAAAATAAAAACCAAGCCCATCCAAATAAATAAATTTATTTTGCAAAAAAAAAAACATAATTTTGATTTTATTATTATGTTGGTTTTTTAAATTGGAACATTACCGTGGGTTTTTTTACTCGTTAATGGATTGACATCTTTAATGAGTTTAATTAGTTTTATTAATTGGGTTCAATTTTGTTGGGTTTAATTGATTTTAACATATTTAATGCGACTTAAAATTTAATCGAGCCTATTTTGTTTACTCAAACTCATTTAAATAGATTTAATATTTTGTCCAAACCTAATTAAATATTAGATGGACTTTCAAATTTAGGCGGATAGTTTGACTCTTCAGCAGAAATAAATCATTGATAATTATTGAATTTAAATAAATAAATAACATAAATGCTTCACTTGTAGACTTGCTCAAGGGCCGGGTTACCCGCCCAAGCCCGAGAGCCCGTTTTAAATTTGGTCGGGTTTGGACAAAAATATTTGATAAAAAAACGGGCTTGGGCAAAATTTTTAGGCCCGTTTTAAATACGGGCCGGGCCTCGGGCTTGCCTTTCAAAGCCCGGGCCCGGCCCGGCCCTAATTATGATTTTTTTTATTTTTTATATATCTTTTTTAATATTAATTAAATTTTTATATATATTTACTAAAAATAATATAATTATATGTATATAAAATACTATTGAATAATAAATATGATTATAAATATTTAATATGAAAATTGATATATAAATTTTGACAAATTATATTAAATTTTAAAGGGTATAAAATAATAAAAAACAAATAAATATAAAATTAAAATATAAAAAAATTATTTTTTGATCGGGCTCGGTCTCACAGTATAAAAATGAAAACGGGCTTGGACAGAAAAATCAGGCCCGAATGTCGGGCCGGGCCGGGCTTGGGTGTGTGAAAATTTCATTAATACCTGTCATGGGCCCTGCCCGGCCCGACCCATGAGCAGGTCTATTCACTTGTTAATTGCTATTGAGGCAGAAAAAAATAATAAGGTCAAGTTTTTATTTTAAGTGCATTTGGATAAAAAAACTTTGAATTATGAAAAAAATATTTTAAAACACGTCAAATTTAACCTTTGTCATTGTATTATTTCGATAAATATTTTTAAAATTTTTTTTGAATTATTAATAAGATTTGATGAGATATAAAAATAATTATAATAGATAAACGATAATATTAGAGATAGAAATAGAACAAAAACTATTGAGAAAAATATGCAATATAGATGTTATTAATTTTATGAATTTATATAGATAATATTAATAATATGAAAAAAAACACAAAAAAAACTTTAAAATAAGTTTATGTAATTAGCGTTGAAAAAAAGACAAAATTTGTGTGAAAATAGAAAACATAATGAATTGTAATATCTTATTAAAAATCAAAGAATTTCGCAAAGGAAATTTGAGCCTCTAATATGACTCTTTCAAATTTCAAAAATTTTTACAATTCTATTATTTTTTATTTTGTGAAATAAGATAATTTTATTATTTAAATTTTGAAAGTTTTTCGTTTTCCTTTTTTTTGAGTAGTACATTTCATTAGACGTTATCATCACAATTAGTATACTACATCCGATAAACAGGTAACTATGGAAATCACATCATTCAAATTAGGTAAACTAGTAAATAATTATATTAAACTAAACAAACTAGTAAATAATTAGACTAGCTCAAGCTCATACTTGATGAAAATCGAACCTAAGACCTCAAAGTCTCAAGACCTTCTTCTTCTTACTAAGTCAATGCCTCATTGACTAAAATTTGAAAGTTTTTCTATAAATGAATTTTCTTGAAGATTTTCGCTTTTGGAACAAGTGAAAATGAGGCTAAATCACCAAAATTATTTATCCTTAAAAATCCTAATAGTAATAATATCTAGAGAATTTGATTTTCTCACCCAATTCTCAAATTGTAATCTATATAACATATATTAAAAGAGAGTACGTATATTCTTTAGCTACCACGGCAGTTGCTAATTGAACGACCCTTGTACATATTACTAAGGACAACACTTGTCTCTGCAAAATGTGAAAAGTGTCTCCATGTCGGAGTCTCGATTATTGGTTTTGAATTCAAAAAACTCAAAAAAATTTTATGCTATGATTTGTTCTCTTTAAATTTGAAACCCTTTTCATATTCAAATCGAAATATGAATTTAAAACCTGAAACTTGGATTATTCATTTTTTTATTTATTTTGAATTTAAAAAATCTCTTTACTGTTCACTTTGTTTTGTCCACATAACTTTTTTTTCTTTCTAATCAATACATGAAGCCATCATTTATAACTAACTAAAAATGAGATCATAGTTTATTTTTATAATATTTGCTAATAATTTGGAGCACCATCTTCAATTTGAAGCTTAAATTTAAGATTTTTAGCCAATTTTTTTTCGAAATTAGACAATAACCTAATTCATCGAATAAGAATATATATTAAATTTTATTTGACTTCTATTCTTAAAAAATTCAATTGCAAGCATATGGATAAGAAAGTGAAAAAAAAAAAAAGAAGAAAAATAATTGGGCAATTGGGCCAATGCTAAACGGATCGAACCCTCCAAGAAGGCTAAGTACAAATTGACTTCAAACTTTAAACTTTGAAATTCAACGATGACTAGGTTGTGTCTGACTGGAATCTTAGTTCTAAAATTAGAAGTGGTACAACTTTACTATTATAGCATATATTTCAGTTAAAATTTTGAAGTAAAAACCAAGAATTTACGGCCAAGATTCTTTTTTTCAAAAAAAAAAAATTGAAGTGAAAACAAGAATTTACAGCCAGGATTTTTCTTTTTAAACAAAACTTTGGACAATGTTGAATAAAAAGCCCAATTCAGAAATAGAATTTATGGTGTAAGCCTGTTGTTTTCTTTCACAGCACACTTATATTGACAACACCACAAGGAAATTGCCTAATCTTTTGTCCTAATTATGATTAGGTTTATAGATTAACAATTTAATCAGCTTTTTCTTTTTGCAATTTGTGGCAGTCTGGATTAGAACTGAGACATCAATACAAGTCTGGAGGCTCAATTTTAGTCAATAATTAACAACTTGAAAAAAAAATTAATTATTAAAATGGAAATGTTATCTAGTACCATTATTTTAGTTTATGTTTGAATTTAGCGGAAACAGTGTATTAAATTTTAATTGTTCTTAATTAGTATTGGGGTTTTTTTAATATATAGTTTAGAAATCATGAAGAAAATTTTCCATATAATTTTCCTCCTATTCGTGGACTGGTAATCACCAAAAATAAAAATAAAAAATTTCATGCACAACAGTTGTTTTATCATTACATAATGGAACCCTAAACCTTCCCTACTTTACTACTAATCTCAGGTACTTTATATGATTTGAAGCGTTAAGGGTTTTTTTATCCCTTTTCTTGTTATTTTATTTTAGACTTTTGAAGCAATTGGCTAGAGCATTACTAGCTAGGAAGGAAAATTGGCTGAAGAATCGTTTTTTCTCATTATTAAAATTAGATGACATGAACAAAACAAGCTTATCCACTTGCCATCTCTCTCATCCCTAGGTTTGGATAAGCTCAAATACTTTATAGTAGGCACTATAGCCAGCATAAGGTAAAGGAAAAAAAACTGACAATTTAATATAGTAATATCCCAAAGTAAAAGACAAAATCAATCCGAATCACCCTCTTTATTGCTGTACATGCATATTGTTTTATACTTGTTCTATTCATTTCTTCAATATGAAGATATCTCAACTACTATTACTTCAAATTTTAAAGTTCAAATTACATGGAAAGGCCTAGTTTCACCAAAGTTATTTGACAGATAATTTTTTTTTGCCTTGCATGTTGTTTTTGACTCTGGATCAGTTGTATAATCAATGAATTTCACACGCAAACACTTATTGTCATATTTTTGGGGTAAAAAAACGGAAATATGATGAAAATTTACATGCAATGGTGTAAATGTCAATACTTTTTTCAAACAGCAGCAGATTTAGTTGGCTTTGGTGACCGACCAGCTGTTGGCCCCTTGCCGACAGAGATGAATGAGTCCCTTTCTCTAACAGTGCAATAAGATCAGAGTTTTTCATGGCACTTAGCCTATGTGCAACAACAACGCTAGTCTTCTCCAACATCACACCTGTCAAGTGCACTGGTTGCGTCATCTCGCAATAGCATTGATGGATTCTTTTCAATATGAATCGTCTGCACTGGCCGCCTTAGCTGCTTCAATTTTCCATAATATTCGGGTTCAAGGGTCAGTAACATTAATTAGAGCCCTTAGCCATGCTTGCAGCGTCAGCTATAACGATGCCTGTGTGGACTAAGATGAAGAACCTTGAGAGATGAGTTTGCTGGCTCCATGCATGCCAAGAATCAAAGGGCCTGTGTTTGAGAAAGCAGTGATGGTACGAATTGAACATTACAGCATCTGCAGCAACCTTGCTGCTTTTCTTCTTGGGCTTCAATGGCTTTTTAGACATGTGTTTGAGTAGAACCATTTGAAATGATTAAGCCCATGGTGGAAGCTATGATCACGACTGAGCTGGTTGAAGAGGGAGGGACATTCTATCACCCACTAAAGATCTAACCTGGCAACATCCAAGAGCAGCGCTACAGCAGGAAAATCAAGCATAATGAAGAGAGCTTTGTAATATGATTATTCGGGTCAATATTTTACATCACATTAATTTTTATTTAATAATTTTGATGTTAGGATTTTCTTATGTATTTAAAATTTAAAGTTGGTGACTCGCAGATGGATCATGAAATATACTTTGAAAAAACCATATACCATTAGTTTCACTTATATCAAGTTGTATGGATCTTTAAGGTGAGACATATTCATTGGAACCATCTTTTGTCTATGTGCTTATGCCAAGGTTAAATTCATTCATGTATAATTTATATCTTTAATGGTGAAAATGTAGTTAAATTATTATGGATTATGTAAGTGTAAAGAGTTATGCAACTACATATATCGAGGATAAAAACTATTCTAATTAATTGAGTTTATTAACACTATGTAGTCATGAACAACTAAGCTTGTGAATAATTAGATTCATGTAATTTAAAATAAAAAAATGATTAAAATTCAAGAACACGCGGCATTCAATTAGAAAATGTAAATATCAAATGTCAAATTTAATCTACTAAACTCCAAAATAATTGTAATATATAGATAATATAAGTATTAAATTTATTAGACATATATGTACATATATAAATATATATATATATATATATAATATATAGAAGGCCAATAATAGAGAAAGGAGATATAAGTGCTGAAATTCGAAACTTAAACCTAATAAAAACTACTTCTTAAAAGAGTTATATGAATGAATCAATTAAGTTAAATCTCAAAATCCAATAAAAAAAAAGTTAAATCTCAAAATCAATATAAATATTAAGTTAATAGATATTTGAAGACTGTTTGTTTTGAGCTTTTAGCCTGATATTAAATACCTAGTTAGAGAGATTAAAAATTTATTAATCATTTAATTCTATAGACTATAATAAATAGTAATTCAATTAAGTTAAATCTCAAAATCAATATAAATATTAAGTTAACAGATATTTTTTTTGTGTAAACCGCAGGTATCTTCGTTCGTTTTAACGGTCTAAGATTAATCTTGCTCGGAGTTTCGTCATAGTTAAGGCTCTTCACTTCTCTTCAAAAGTATGTTTAATGGGGGTCACACCGGGGGCTTTTTATACAAATTCAGTCTGCGTTACCAACTGAATCATAATCTATGGATTAAGTTAATAGATATTTGAAGACTATTAGTTTTGAGCTTTCAGCCTGATATTAATTATCTGGTTAGAAAGATTAAAAATTTATTAATCATTTAATTCTATAAACTGTAATAAATAGTAATTATTATCTTTTAGATAAAATTATTTTTGTAATAATAACGATGATTTAGTGTTCATAAAAACGAAGTGGTCCAACTTATTATATCTCTCAACTGCAGGCCCATATCGGTGCTTACAACACAGACCAACCAAATTTCTTGTCCAATCAAATACTACTACAAGAACTCTAGAGCCTTGTTTGACGAGGTCATATCTCCTTGGCAGTCTAGTTTTGTACTTGGACAATGTGGTTATTGTTCAAGGACTTGACAACTTGGAACATTGGATTCAATGATTTAGTGAATGATACACGTTATTCTTTGCTTAAAGATTCGGGTTTGAATCTTTTTTTTAAATAAAAAAAGTATTGTAGTCGATAAATTTTCACAAAAAATACATTATGTCTCTTACCAACGATGATTTTCATGGTATCAAAAGTTATTGACCACTTTTTCATCTAAAATACTTACGACTTATTCGAGTGATTGAGTGGAATTATGTGTTCTTTGTTGAAGATTAACCGAAGAGTAGTAAGCTCCTGTTGGCCCCTTGGCCAACAAAGATGAGTGGTTACCTTTTCTCCACCACCTTCCCTTTGTCCAACACAGCAATAACATCACAGTTTTGAATGGTACTTAGCCTATGTGCCACAACCACACTCGTCTTCCCCACCATCACTCGCTCTATTGCCTCTTGCACCACTTTCTCAGATTTACTGTCAAGTGCACTGGTAGCCTCATCTAACAATAAAATTGTTGGATTTTTCAGTATGGCTCGGGCTATGGCGATCCGTTGCTTGTGACCACCGGATAGCTGCATTCCTCTGTCTCCACACCTTGTTTCATAACCATCTGCTAGGCCCGCAATGAAATCATGTGCATTGGCAGCTTTAGCAGCTTCAACGATTTCAGATTCATCAATTTTATCAGATGTTCCATATAAAATGTTCTTCCTTATTGTGCCTGCAAATAATGTTGGTTCTTGGCTAACAAGTGCTATGTGTCTCCTCAATGACCTTAGGTTGTATGATCTTATATCTCGACCATCAATCTTCACTACTCCTTTGAGAGGATCATAAAATCTCTCAATTAAACTGATGATTGTTGATTTACCAGATCCACTTTGTCCCACCAATGCTGTTGATTTCCCAGCTTCAATGTTGATCGAGAAGTCTTTCAGGATGATCACATTAGGCCGTACCGGATATGCAAAATCGATGTCACAAAATTCTATATGTCCTGTAACTTCTTCAGCAAGGTAACCATTAGAGTCATCAGGCTCGATTCTTGTATAACGGTCTAATATAGCAAACAGAGACCCAACAACCTCAGCAGTCTCGGACAATCCTGATGTCATGCTTGCAGCTTCAGCTACGACAAGACCAGTGCTAACCAAAATGATGAATGTTTCGGTTAGGGCTTTTCCATTGATATATCCGTCAGAGATGAGTTTGCCACCGTACCAAAAATCAAAGGCCAAAATGCATGCTGTAAGAAATTTTGCAGATCCGGATCCAAGTCCTGCAAACCAAGAATGTCTGACATTCTCTTTTCTTGGACCTTCGTGGGCCTTTTCCAGCATTCTTAAGATTTTATCCTGAGAGGAGAAGGCAGTGATGGTTCGGTGGTTGGACACTGCGTCAGCAGCAATCTTACTGCTATCTTCTTTTGCTTTAGTGGCTTTTCTAGATATGCTTTTGAGTAAGACCATTTGAGTGTAAAAGTTGAGGATGGTGTGAGGTTGGACTGCTATCATGACAATGGCAAGTCTCCACGCAATGAATAGGCCCATGACACAAGCTAGAGTTACACCTGAGATGGTTTGCACGAGAAGAGACATGCGATCACCGACTAAAGATCTCACCTGCAAGCATCCAAGACCATACGGTTAAGCAAAGTCTGTAACCAAGTATGTTCGAAAGTTAACTCTTACCAATTTGTAACAGGTAATAGAAATGTTATCCGATATCTTTCATTTGCAACTTTTCTGTTTGAACAAGAAGAAAAAGTACCATCTTATCTAAAAATGATTAACATAGAAAGGCAGGAAAATGGAAGGAAAACATACCACACTGGCATCTTTTGCTAGTCTAGAGCAAATAGTGCCACTGGAATTCTCATCTTGGTCAAACCACCCAACTTCAAAAGTCAGTATCCTTGAAAGCATCTTCTCTCCAATCCTCTTTGTCAAGTGCTCTCCCATGTAAGCAAAATTATAATGCTGGATAACATTAATTATCAGGGAAAACAAAGAAAACCCAAGGAAACAGAATGCATAAACGATTGTCTTTTCTTAAATTTCACCGTGATCAGTGAGAAAAAATATTGATATCATTGACCCCATTGTGAAAGCTGAAAGTGGTTGCACTGCTCCAAATAATATTGCAGTTAAACATCCCAAGGTTGCTTGTTTCCACTCTGGTAAATTCAAAGCCAGCAATCTCCTAAAAGATGGTGCAGTAGGCAAGTTTTGATCCTCAACATTAAATTCTCCAGCTAGTGAAGCATGATTTGGTCCTATGGAATTGGCTGAACTTGTCCGGTTAGCTAAAGACAGTCTACGACTGCTACCATTGTTGATGTCCATGTTTGTTATATAAGCTGAGGCATTGGTAGACAAATCTTTATTGCCTTTTTCCTTGTCCTTTACTTGTTCCGTTTGTTGAAGTTGCGCTAGCATGGGATAAAAGCCATTTTCATTGACCATTAATTCATCATGTGAGCCGGTTTCCATGACCTGGCCATCTAGGACAACAGCAATTAAATCTGCATGTCTAATGGTAGAAAGGCGGTGGGCAATGATTATAGTTGTACGCCCAACAAAGGCCTTATCAAGAGCTTCTTGTACAACGTGCTCAGATTCAGAGTCTAATGCACTCGTTGCCTCATCTAGGAGAAAGATTTTGGGTGCTTTTATCATGGCTCTTGCTATGGCTATTCTCTGTTTTTGTCCTGTTTAATAAACAAATATTTAAATTGTGTAATATATATGTTATGCTTGTACAATAAAGTGAACTGGAAAATTAAACATATAATAAATACAACAGATCAGAAGACCAACCTGAGTTTCATATCCATGAGGCAACTGTGATATGAAATTATGGGCATTTGAGGCTTTCGCAGCTTCAGTAACCTCTTCCATTCCGGCATCCTCCTTGCCAAAAAGTATGTTCTCTTTAATGGTTGTTGCAAACAGTGTAGGCTCTTGACTCACCAACCCCATCTGTGACCTTAACCACTTGAGCTGCAACTTATTAATAGAAACCCCATCTAGAAGTATGTCTCCTCCAAGTGGGTCATAGAACCTTTGCAACAATGAAATCACTGTGGATTTCCTGATCCACTACTTCCCACCAAGGCCAGGGTCCTTCCTGCTGAAATTTTGAGACAAAAATTCTTGAAAATTATGCTCTCAGGCCTTGATGGGTATGCAAATTCAACCTGTTTGTATTCAACTTCTCCTAAAAAATTTTCCAAAATTTCCTCTTCCATGTTGTATAAATCAATCTTTGGGACTTTTTTCAGCATTTCATTTATACGCTCTGTAGCAGAACATGCTTCAAGTAAGGGCTTCAGGTAAGATAAACTAATACCAAGATGTCTGTTTCTACCATAAAAAAAGGAAAGTAATATTAAAAATGTGAACAAAAGCTAATTGAATTTAAAAGGAAAGTATGCTATATTATCACAATGGGAATGGGTTAAATACTCATTTTACTCTAACTAATAACTATACTATTTCTATCATTTTAGTGCTTATATAATAAAGATAATTATTCAATACACCGACAGTAAAATTTTTTGACTTTACAAATAAAATTAAAAGAATAACACATATTTTATTTTATTTATTTCTTGTTTTCTTAATATTTTTAAAGAACATGTATTATCATTTTAATATTAATAGAAATAAAGGGAAAAGGAGAAAAAAAAGGGAGGGCAAAGAGGGAGCAATGCCCAGTGGTGAATATTAAACTAATGGAAATGGTGGGGGTGGAAGAGAGAAGAAACAGAGGAAGGAGGCGCAAAGTGAAAGGTCAGTCGAATATAGATTTGAGGCTAGTTTAGATGGATAGTATAATTGGCTTCGATGAGATTAAAAAACGAAAAATGACTACTATGGGTATAATTTTTTTTAATAAAATATAAAAAAATTGTATTAAGGGTAAAAAATAATTTAGTTGTCAAATATTTTTTTGTCTTTTGTTAAAAAACCAATCTCATTGGAGCTCACCGGTGTCAACCGGGAAACCAAACTAGGCCTTAGCTACTTGATGTAAATTGACCCAACCTGTTTTGAATTGACTAGATCTGCCTTCCAGTTGCCAAATGCCATCATCAGCATGCCAACTCTCCCTTTCCTTTTCCCCTTCCCTTTTCCCCTTCCCCTTTTCCTTTCTCTTTCCTTGAACCCCTTCATTCTCTCTCTTTTTATATCTATTTTTATTTTATAATTATTTTGAAATATTTTTAATCTTTTTCCATTTTATTTGTCAAAAATAAAAATTTAATAAAAGATTTTATATTTTATATATTTTCAGCATTTTATTTTTTAAAAAATTATTTTTAATTTCAATGATAAAATAAATGGATTTATTTTAAAATTAAAAATTTAATTCTAAATTTTTAAAATTTATAAATTATTTTTTTACTTTTTTTAATTTAGAGATAATTGTATAACATGTGGCATACTTTTATATTTATTGGTTAAATTTTGTTTTCTCAATCTTAGGTGCTATTAGGCCTTCTTACACCAAAAATTAGCTCAAAAGATGAGGTTTTCTTTCACACTTATAAATATGCACAAAGCCTCTTTCACAACCGATATGGGAACTCAAACAATCTCTCCCTTCACGTATTGAGCATCGAGGGAGTACTTTTCTACTCGGAAACTGTGAACATCAGAAGATGTTGAGAACTCCAGCAATTTTTTCCTTCATACATTGGGTCTTAGAGAGCTTTTTTTTGTCCAAAACAAAGGAAGAGATGTTGTCAACGCCTTACAAACCAAATTGAATTTTAGATATTTGATTGCGTATTGTTATATTTTAATTTTTAAAATAACAAAACTATTATAGTTGGAGGAAAAATGAGTACTTAACCTTATCACTATCAAAAATAGCATTCTAATTAAGAATTAAAATAGAGAACTTTAAGGTTAAAACTCTTACTGTCCACCAATAGCAATGTAGGTGCCCACCATGAAAACAGTTCCACCTTGAGCTCCATGGTACATGACCATTCTACTACCAAAGTAAGTAATGAAAGCCCAAATAGCAAAAACAATACCATTGCTTCCAATGGCCAAGCCTTTAACCAAGCCTTGGTTCAATCCCAACTTCATAGATCCTTGTAAAGCTGCAGACAACTCAGCTGTGGTTTTGTTTTCACCAACAAAGGCATAAACAGTTCTAATAGAAGATATTGCCTGCTCTACTACTGAACTAGCCTTATTGTACTCCTCTCTAATCTTCCTTGCAAGACTCAATAAAATTTTGCCATATATTAGAGAAGGTATCACCAACAGCAGAACAAAAGGAAAAACCATAAGAGCTAATCTCCATAGTATTAGAAAAGCTGCTATGTAAGCTCCAATAAATGCAACACTTGTTGCAATTAATTTTGGGACCTGATATACATAATAAACATGTCAGTCAATAGAAGTACTGTAAAGTTGAAGATTATAGTTCAATTGACTAAAAACGGGTTAAATACTGTTAAATATTTTAATTGGCAACCTTCTCACTAATAACTTGTTGAATTATGAGACTGTCATTGGAAACGCTTGTGACTATTTCGACTGTGCTTGTTACATTTTGTTGAAAGATGGCTTGAAAAATTGAACTTGCCATTAAACGCTTCTACACGGTTGGAAGATTGAAGCAAATCTTGCTTGTAGAAGTTTTGTTTCATGCAAGTCTTTACCTCATTAAATGGTGCAAGCAAAGGTTGACTAGTTGAATGCATGAAGATCTTGACAAAGCCGATTGAAGCATGAAAATGTTGACTATAAGCCAACTTTGATGGAGCCTTGGTTTTAATGCTCTGCCATTTTTACGGTGCCTAGTCAAAATTGTGAGGCAATTGTTGAAAATTTACCCGGCAACCTTCTCTATAAATAGTCTCCTTGAGAGCTTTGTAGTGCATCAAGTGAGATAGCAAAAGAAAGCCTTGTAAGGTGAAGGGGAGAGTAGAGTGAGTAAGCTATAAAATAAAGCTTACGGTGAGGTTTTGAGTTTTGAGTAGAGAGTTGTATTTCAAGTGTCCTTTGTAAATCTCTAATTTCTCATAGTAAAATTTCTTTTGATTGTCTTGGCCCGTGGACGTAGGCTTTTAAAGCTGAACCACGTAAATTTCTGTGTGCTTTAATTTTTATCATTGCCATTTTATTTTCTCACTTACCAAATAATTTATTCTGATTTTGAGATTTTTGGCTACAATCCACAACAAATTGGTATCACAGCTTGGTTCTACAAAGCCAAGAAATCCTGTAGCAGGCATTGTTGTCGAACGGTTGCAGTCAGAACTGACGTATTATTCCAGTCAGAAGCACTGTTGCAGTCGAGTTCCAGAATTTTTTATTTGAGTTTTTCATTATGGCGGCAACTAAATCATCCTCAATGAAATACGAGGTGGAGAATTTCAATGGAAAAAATGATTTTAATCTATGGAAGATTAAAATGAAAGCCTTGTTGGTACAGCAAGGTTTGCATAAAGCACTAGAAGGGAAGGCTGCGTTGTAAGAAAAATTAGATGATGATCAGCAAGAAGACCTCTTGGAGTGAGTTCGAAGCACAATCATTTTGAGCTTGTCTAATGAGGTGGTACCAGAGGTTTCCGAAGAAATAACTGTTGATGGCCTATGGAAGAAACTGGAGTCCCTCTACATGGCCAAATCTCTAACAAATAAACTGTTTTTGAAACAGCGATTGTACTCTCTCCAAATGCAAGAAGGTGCATCCTTGAAAGTTTTCCTTGATGATTTCACCAAGGCAATCTCAAATTTAAAGAATATAGGTGTCGTTGTTGAAGCTGAAGATCAAGCAATACTGTTATTGTGGAAATTGCCACCCTCATATGAGCACTTTGTAGATGCCATGATGTATGGAAGATCCAGTATATCTATTGATGATGTCAAGGCAGCTCTAAACTCTAAGGAGTTGCAAAAGCAAGTTATTGGAGAATACATCAAGAATCAGGCGGAAGGCTTGGTTGTGAGAGGTAGATCAATAGAAAAGGGATCGAGCAGTAGAAGCAAATCGAGATCGAAATCCAGATTTCGAAAGGTGAAATGTTTCAAATGTCATGAAGTAGTGCCCAGTTTTAGCTATAATTTGATTTCTTTGGGTGAGTTAGCTTCATGTGGGTACACATGATGATTGTTTCAAAGTATACAAGAATGATAATTTAATTTTACAAGGAAAGATGTGATAATCGTAAATTTTTCATTTATTGGAAATAAATATTTGAGAAAATAAATATTGGAAATAAATAAATAAAATTATGAGAACGGGATATTGTTGAAAATCCCGAGAATTGAGGAAGTGACAGATTGTGGAAATCCGAGTGAAGGAAATTAAATAAGGAAAGGAGGAAATTTAATTTGGATAAATGGAAATCCAAATTAAATAAAAAAATGAGAAATGAAAGAGAAATATATTTATATAATTATAAATTATATAAATGTAATTTTAAATGAATACATATGTACTGAAATATAATATAGTATATATTAATATATACAGAGGTATATATAGATATATATACTATTGTATAAATTTAAATAATACATATGTATTAAATATAACATAATATGTATATATAAGTATATACATATTCGAAAAAAAATGTAAATATGATTTTACATTTGAATTGTACATATATATACCAGCTATATATTTTGCAATACATAATATACATATATATATCTTTATATTATATATAAATAGTACAATACTATATATAAATTATCATCATTATATTTAAAATGTATAATGTAAATATAAAGTGTATATATATATTGTTATATTATATTATATATATATATATTATATAGATATAATATATATTATAGTATATTGTATACTAAAAATAGAAAAGACAAAATAAAAATAGAAAGGAAAATAGAAGGAAAATCGAGAGAACCCGACCTTCCCCGATGAAGGCCGGCCGACGGGTGAGGAAGAGAGAAGAGGAGAGACGCCGTCGTCGGCCAAAGAGGAAAGGAAGGAAGCCACCGGTGGCGGAAGAAAGGAAGGAAAAATCGAAGGAAACAGTGGCGGAACCGGCGAAAGCCGGGAAGAAAAAAGAGAAAGGGATCTGGCAGTGCCGATGGAATTGGTTGCCTCCATTGTCACCGAAGCTTCGCCAGAGGAATAGGAAGACGTGGAAGGCCATCGGTCAGGCGGAGAACGGCGGAGGAGGGCCGGCGAAGAGGCAGAAGGAACCGAACCAAAATCGAGTCGATCTGCCGTCATGCCGCCGATTCGGGATGAACGGAGGCCAGATCCAGGTTCGCCATGATGCCGGCCAGCTGAGGGGCCACTGAACCGTCGGAGAACCGGCCGCCGGAGAAGAACTAGCGATAAGGGGATCTGACCGGTCTGAACCGGTCCGGCCAGGAAAGGAAACAGGAAAAAAGGAAAAAGAAAAAAAAAGAAAAAGAAAAGAGAAAGAAAAGAAAAAGAAAAGAAAAGAGGAAAAGAAGAAAAGAGAGAGAAAAGGAAAATTCCGGAGAATTCAGAAATTACGGGAAATCCTAGGAATTATGAGAATCGGTAAGAAATCCCGGAAAGTGTTAAATTATTTAAATAATTTATTTATTTAAATAGTTATGAAAAAATTCTAAATTTTAGAATTTTAATTTCCAGAAAATTCCCTCGATAACCGAGCCGATGGAATCGGGAGAGGTGAACACAGGCGCAACCTTTGAGAGGCAGTCGCCGACCCGAGACAGGTAAGGGAGACATGTGCAACCTGTAAGGATATTTGGCAAACATATTTTAAATTATGCATTTAATTTTTATAAATGCTATTAATAATGATTGGTTGGAAAATTGTGGTGATTTAGCGGTTGAGATTTAAACTGTATTTTTCGTGCAGGAGGCTAGCCAATTGGCAGCCGTTATACTGCCGAAAATTATTAAAAAAATTATCGAAAAAAATTATCAAAAATCATAATAAATGATTTTTCATTACGAGAAACGATTTTCAATCACGAAAATCGAGAAATCGATTAGTTTTCATAAAACATGAATATACTGATAATTAATTTTAAAATATTCATGTTTTTGAAAATGGTGAAAAAGGAAATCACCTAAATTTATCCCGATAGGTGATATTTCATGTGAAACGAGGTAAAAAATGAAAAGGACCAAAGTGAATATTTTAATAATATTTTCTCAAATATTCACTTGATTTTATAAATACCCTTTATGGGTTCAATTGTGAAAATAAGTGTTTATAGAAAATTCCATAAAGGTAATTAAAGGTGGAAAATAGTGTTTTGAGACTAAAAGGTCTCCGCATGTGTTTACAAAAAAAAACACGGGACGGTAGTGTTGATTTGGAAAATAAATATTTTAATTTTTCATAAATTATAAAAATAATTTATTTGAATCCCGATAACTTTGAAAATCATGTTTTCGATAGAAAGCACGGAAAAGCGTACGTTTATGTTTTACGGAGAAAAAGGACAGTTATGACCTTTTATATTTTACAGTGATTATTTTATAAACTGTTTTCACCATATGAAAAATGTGATTTATACTGTTCTATAATGTTTAGAACATTTTCTTGAATGATGACCCCAATATGAATATTTTATAAATTGTTATTCATAAGATGAAAATATTTTCCTTATGAATATTTGTGGATTGATTGAACTTATATTCAGTGAAATTGATTTCATAAATGGGGTTTATATCACGTGTTTACTATTTTGAGACTGTTAGGCCCCATACCATGCTCACGTGTCACGTGTTAGTGCTGATAGATACTGATCCTATTATCAGCGTCTCAGTGGACACCTGATCAGTGCACACTGAGGACTCCATAGACTATGCCCATAGATCTCATGTGTTTCCCCTATTTGGGATGATATTATAGCATGATATATTTAGGGTGTTGCCTAGTCTCCATGATACTGTACTAATGATTGTACTTTTCACTGAACTTTTACTGGTACTAAATTATCTACAGCTACTAGGCTTTTGATATTTTACGTGTTGAACTAAATATTATACGGTGTTCTACAAGTGTGGAAATGAATATTTGTGAAATGAACATTAATTCCTTATTTATTTACTTAAGTGTTTTATCACGTGAATATTTAATGTTTTACTGAGATTTGAATATCAAAAGAAAACGATTACTCTCTGCAATTGCTTCTAGGTTTTGGGACAAGACAGGTATTCTAAAATACTTGCCTTACTCCATCCGGATCCCTAGCCGACTGTAGTATCCTTCCTACATGTGAGCCTAGAGCCAGCTAGGAAGATTTAAAAAAGTGAAAAATTATTTTCAGCATATAGGTAGCTGAATATCAAGTGTTGCATATAACTCTCTTACTGAGCCGTGATTTGCTCACTCCCCAATTTTAACATTTCAGATTTTTGGTGACTGTGAGATTTGACATACGAGCATTTTGGCTGTGCATTTGGAGACATTGCGACAGCTTGATTTATAATATAAGGTATGATCATTTATTTTCTGTATTTAGACTTACTTTCAGTACTACTTTCTTGAGAATTAAAATAGGGGATGTAATTGATAATATAAATTTTATATTTAATAGTTAAATGAATATGAAAAGTGAAGTATCACAGACAGCCCAACCGGATAAGTTATGTGGAAAAACGTGAAAAATGTGGTCACGGGATGTGACAAAAGATGAATGAGAAACAACTATATTTGCTTGATGATGCTTTAGTACAAGCGAAGGATAGAGTTGTTTCCAAGAGTAAGAAGACTCAAAGGCATGTTAGTTTTTCAGACGTTGTCGAGTAGTTTGGGGATTCAAGTCAAGGGAGAATTTGGTAGAGTTTGCCTTGAATCTCACATTGAAAGTATAAGAGAAGTTATAAAGTTTTAGTTACAATTTGATTTCTTTGAGTGAGTTAGCTTCATGTGGGTACACATGATGATTGTTTCAAAGTATACAAGAATGATAATTTAATTTTACAAGGAAAGATGAATGAGAAACAGCTATATTTTCTTGATGATGCTTTAGTAAAAGCGAAGGATAGAGTTGTTTCCAAGAGTAAGTAGACTCAGAGGCATGTTAGTTTTTCAGACGTTGTCGAGTAGTTTAGGGATTCAAGTCAAGGGAGATTTTGTTGGAGTTTGCCTTGAATCCCATATCGAAAGTATAAGAGAAGTTATAAAGGCTTTTCCCTTATAAATAATGTGTTAGGCTTGGTTTGTAAAGTATCCAAAGAGTTGTAAACACCAATAGAATAGCTAGAGTTTGGGCTATTATAAAGGGTGTAGTTGGATTCTTTAGGTAGTTGGGCTTTAGGCTTTGTAAGGAGTTCGTAATTTTTTTTCTCTAAAAATTACACGGTTGTAATTGTTTGATTGACTATTAGTTTGGTTGAGTGGTTATAGGCCAATTTGGTTCGGCTAAACAAAATTAAAAATTATTGTGTTTGTTTTTGTTTTTTTCAATTTTTGTGAGTGTTTGGATTGAGGGGTATTTTTATCCCAACAATAACATATTTCTATATGATAATTAACAAAATCAATAATGTTGCTTCTTAATTGTATGAGACTCACTGAGAGCTTGTAGTGCTAATTGAAACTTTTCCAATGCTTAGATTTTTAATGACGTCATTAAAAATCTGTTGGTTCATCAACCATTTGCTTCGGTTTAATATTAGATACGAATAGCATCAAATCTGATATTTGGTGTTTGATTATGAAAGAAGTATATTCAGTTTTTTCTATTTAATCATAGTATGATCATAGATGAAGGTAACTGGTTTCCAGCTTTCTTCCTTATAGAAAATGAAATAAATTAATCTTAACGGAAGTATATTTGTATTGTGCACGTTAGGTATTATAGAAAGAAAAATGTGATGCATGACTTGTAACACCCGGTCCAACAGGCCCAAATGCTAATAAGATGAAAATTTTGGATTAAAATACATATTTAAAGTTAAAAATAAAACTTATCATACGATATTTTTTGTGGAAAAACAAAAGAAAATTTGGAAAGAAAAAAGAGAAAAACCTAGATGAGTAAGAAAATGCTGGAATTTAAGATTTTAGTCTTTCTGTCGAAGGATTAAGGAAAGATTACATTTCAAGATTTAAAATTTTAAAATTTTGAAGAATTTTAAAATACAATCATTTCAAAATTTATTAATTTTGAAAAACTAACATTTATAATTATATTGTGTGAATAAATATTTTTCATAAAGAAATTTTGATTATTAAAATTTGATAAAGTAAAAAGTAATTATAAAATAAAAATAATGATATTAAATATAAAAAAATATAAAACAAAATGTGCGAATAAATATCATTAAATTTGTAAAAATGTATAAATATTATTAATAATATAAAAAAATAAATTATATGTTATATTTAGACAAAATAATATTTCTTTTGTGTTTTTGTATTTAATTGTGAGTTTTATGTAATATTGTATAAGTAATTTTAGATAAATTTTGAAAAATACCTATGTAAGTGAATTTTTAAGAGAGAATTTGAAATATTCAAAATTTCTGTTGAAATTCTTCTAAAATTTTAAAATTTTCCAAATTTTTTGGGCAAATAAAGACAAGGAATAGGAGCTGCCATTGAAGCTGGTAGGGGCATAATTGGGGCTGGTTCTAAGGGAGAGGGGTTGGGAGAAGAGGGTTGCCCAGCCTTCTCTGGCAGCAGCGATGTAGGTGGTGCCGTATACGGCGTCTCTATTTTTTTATTTTTTAATTCAACTAATAATAATAATAATAATAATATTTTATATATAAATAAGTCAAAATAGTTGACTTAAAATAAAATATCTTATGTAAATATTTTAAAAATTTGACACATGTAATATCTTGAAGTAAAAAATTATAATTATATTCAATTTTCTAAAATATAAGAATTTGTAAACATTAAAATTACATCTATTTCAATTTTTAAAATATAAACATCTATATATATATATATATATATATATATTAAAACTAAAGAAAATTCCATATCATTTATCAATTTATTTACTCATCTTTTATCAATATATATGTACAGTTGTTATATACATTAAAAACATATTTATAGAAATATATAATTTTGGAATAAATTTTTTACTTGGATGAACCTTTTTAAAGAAAAATACATATGTATTTTATATGAACATGTGACATGTGTAGTGAGATGAATTTTTTTCATTGTTAAAGTATAAATTGTTTATGAAGAATTACCTAATTTCAATAAGATTTAGTTTTTTTATAATAATCTTATATCTTATACAAATATATAAAAGCCAAAGCTCTTGGAATAATAAATTAATTTTAATTTTTTTTATAAATAATCTTATTCCACTAATTATTTCATTTTTAAAATATATGAAATTTTAAAAAAAATCATATTTTAATCATACTATCTTCATTAAAATCAAATAAAATTTATTTCAGAATTTGAATTTTCTATTATCACTTATTATGTTATTTTTAAATTAAAAAAATCTATATATTTTGATTGGAACTACCTTTAAGTTTTAAATCTTTTATGAAAAATTAAAATGGGGTATTTAAGCTATATATTTTAGTATTGAATTAAACTTCCATGTTTTTTTTTTCAATTTTCATTTCATTCTTTTTTCAGATTTATTTATTCAAGCATTTATTTATTTATTAATTTGTTCAATAATTTTTTTTGGTAAAAAAATTCATATGGATTATCTATTAATTTGAAACATGTATTATCTTAAATATTTTATTTAATTATTTTAAATTAATTTAAATTTTTAAAAAAATTTAAATAATAATTTTTTTATTTTTATTTACATTTTTACTTTACTTACTTTTAATGTTTGAGACTATTATAAATAATCTTTTCAAAAACCCTAAAAAAATAAAGTTTTCAACACTAATTAATTTTATATGATTAATTTGGATCATTTAAATTTTAATTTTAAGAATAAATCAATTTAAAATATGTAGCATTAACCAATAATTTTTTTTGATAACATTAACCAGTAATTTATTAATGATCAATGATGCAAGAGTTATTTTCATTAAAATTGTGATATTTAATTTTTTATAATTTTTAAATTAGTATTTAATTTTGAATTATTTTTTAATTTTTGTATTTTGTATATGTATCAAGGTTTTTAATACATTATTCAACATGTATTTCAAAATAATTTTTTAAAATTCTGTTTTATTTTTAAAAGTTAAATTCGTTATTATGCATCCCACAGGTTTAAATATAATAATAATAATAATAATAAGTAAAAAAAGAGAAAAAATAAAAATAAGAAATTTGGACTGATAGGGATTTGGACCTCCGGCCCTCATATTTAAGCCCATAATATCCTTAAAGCCTGCATGTTTAAAGGTCCATATAAAATTAGTTAGATTTAGATTGATTTTTGGATTTGTTTTAGAGTTTTTTATTTTCTTGGACAAAATTGGGTATCTAAATGAGGTACGCTAAAAGAATGAAACCTCCAAGCAAATCACATAGTTTGAAAAACAAATAAATTCTATTCAGTGATGTGTGATGTGTAACTTCTGATCTCTAAAAAGATGAACTCTCAATCATATTTGTTTTTGTTTCAAAGTATGACATGTAAACTTATTTTTAGTAAAAAAATGACAGGTAAATTACACTTATGGTTTCTATAATTTGAGCTTTATATCAGTTTGGTTTTTAAACTCCAAAATATAACAAATTGATTCTTAAAAAGATAATTATTCTATACACCTTTTGTAAAGTTTTTTTACTCTACGAGCGGAGTTAAGATCATGACACGTATCATATTTTATTTATTATTTATTTTTTAAATATTTTTATAGGATATGTGTTACGATTTTAACATCACTTGTAAAGTAAAAAAAATTCACCAATGATACATGTGATAATTATTCTTCTTAAAATCATATTGTTATAAGAAATAAGTCTTTTCGTCGATTGAGCTACACATGAAGAAAACATATGTCGGTCCAACTTTTCTTGAATGCTAACATGTCCAGCTATTTTTTCTTGCATTTCTTATTTGTTATTTATTCTCTTTTGTTTTTCACTCAAACAACCACCTTTTACCCTAACCCAAGCCACTGTCTTTTTCACAACGACTGAGGCACCATCTTCCCCAATCTAAGAACAACCCCAAAATTGAACCTACAACCACCCTCAGATCCCAAACCACCTAACTACTCATTACGAGACCAAAAAAAACCCATTCCTCAAACCTCAAAAAAACCAAAAAACACACCCTAAAAAATCTTAACTGCCAGCATCAAAACAATGCAAGAATAGGAACCATTTGGTGTTCCAATTCTAGGCTTTTCAATAGGTTTTTGGGCTTGAAAATTTGAGGATAAGGTAGTTAAGACGTGAGTTCAAAGTAAGCTAAACAATCATAAAATTATAAAATTTTAGAATTTCATAACTATAAATTCTGGTTTCAATCTATTTTTAAGATATAAGAGTTCAAAAAAAGCTAAACAATCATAAAATTATGAAATTTCAGAATTTAAAAAAATTACATTTTAAATTATTTTATTTTCAAAAAAAAAATCTTTGATTCATTTTGCTATAAATTACATGAATTTCAACTGAAAAAAATTTATTGAATTTTTGAAAATTTAGTAAATTTTGCAAAAAAAAAAAACATGTTTTTTGAGAAATTTTTATAAAATTAATTTTAACTGATATTAGGACTTATCTTAATTGTTCCTGGTGTCCTGCCTTTGAAGAATGTATAGATGCATGGCAAATCTGGAAGAATAACATTAATCGTCAACACCATCAATGGGTATACCTTATTTTTCTTTGTCTGCTGCAACAAAACCAGCTTATACCTGATCATGGGCCGGGCCGGATTAGGCTTAGGTCCAGCCAATGACAAGTAATAATAAGTTTTATGTATGTCCAAGCTCGGCCCGGCTCAAAAATTTGGACTTGACTTTTTGTTCAAGCCCGTTTTTATTTTTATATTACAAACTTAAGCCTAAGCTCGGCTCGATTCAAAAATAATTTTTTATATTTTAAATTTTAATTAATTTATTTTTTATTATTTTATACCCTTTAAATTTTAATTTAATTTGTCAAAATTTGTATATCAATTTTCATATTAAATATTTATAATCATGTTTGTCATAATGTCTAGGTCCGTGAACCTAACCGCTAAACTTTAAAGTTCAAGGAGTCGCCACCAACCATTCAAACCTAAGGTGTGATTGGTCACCTATTCAAACTAGGACAAGGTTTGGTCTACGTTCAAATAATCTAGGGTTCGGGAGTACGGTTACGTGTAGGGAAGGATTAGCACCCCCACAACGCCCATCCTAAAATGGTACCAATTAATTTTGTGATATCTTTAATAATTTTTAACTAAATGGTTTTTAATCTTGTTAAATTTAAATATTTAAATATTGGACAATTTCTAAGAAACTCTCCATCATGCTGGCGGAATTTCTTAAATTTCATCCTCACCTCAAGAGTATCCAAGAAATCACATTCGTCTTTCTCAGAGAGGCTCCATCGTCGGATTTGTTAAATCATTTATGAAATATCTTAACTTTATTTTCCATCTTTTATTCTTATTTTTATCTTCTTTTTATTTCCTTTTTAATTATCCTTTATTTTTTATTTTATTTTTTATCTTTTATTTTAATATTATTTATCTTTTGAAAATAAATGTCGATTATTCTTCTTGAAAATTTTCTTTAAATCTTCCATCATGCTGGCGAAATTTAAAGAAAACATCTCACCTAAGAATTTTAAAATGTCAGCCATTCGTGACACCTTATAATTCCATCATCGGGATAACCTCCACTTATTCTCAATTTATTATTATTATTTTAATTTTTTTGTCATTATTCCCTAATTTCTTATTAATATTTATGTTTATTTTATTTTTAATAGAGATTGATTATTAATATATATTTATGTTTTTTAGAAATAAATATCGATTATTAATATTGAACACTTACCCTAAATCTTCCATCATGCTGGCAAAATTTAAGGCAAATATCCTCAGCTAGGATTTTCCGAAATGGCAGCCATTCGTGACACTCGGAATTCCATCATCGGAATAATTTTTTATTTTATTAAGTAGTTATAATTTTATAATAATTAAACATTTTACATATATATTTTAATATTGAACATCTTCCATGAATTTTCCATCATTCTGGCGAAACTCATGGAAAACATCCTCACCTAGAAAATCTGAAATGTCAACCATTTGTGACACCTCAGAATTCCATCATCGGAATAATCTCAGCTTATCTCTAAATTTTTATGATTTATTATCTATTTATTATTTATTGTTTTTAACCCTTAAAATTTTTCTTATAATATTTTCCTAAAAGTTTATATATCTCTAAATTCTACTCTTAATGTTTTAAGTCAAATTTTAGTCATACATCCTACTATTCATGCAAACTAAATTGAAAACTACAAATTTAATAATTAATCATACAAAAACAATATCTTAATAAAGAATAAATATTTTAAACTAATTATACAACTTATACAAACATACATACCATGTAAAACAAATTTCCAAATTATTTATCACACAAATTATTTCATCATGCCAATTAACTTAAATCATATCACTTTAATCATTCAATCAAACAAATTATGCCATGTTAAATTATTTTCATAAACTATGTAAATTTAATAAATTAAATCATGCAAATTATATACATATATGTAAGTACTTATTTATTTTTACTTTCTAAACAAATGAAACTTATAAGAATTATTTTATTATTACTGTACATACCTAAATTAACTAATCAATTAATGTATTTTGATTTTAATCTTGCCTAAAAAGTTGAAGAGTTAATTAATTTAGAACATAACAAAAGAACCTAATTTTCACTTACCTATTCACGTGTACAAGGAAATAGCAACCCTTTTTGATCTTCTCCTTCACGTGTCAACCAACACCAAAAGCATTAATATTGATGGTGGTGTTATGCGTGGTAACAGCTTGGATGCAACCAGCCAATGGCGTGGCAACACAGCGTAAATTGGGCAACAACTGAAGGGATGTTGGTAGAGTGATGCGAGGCCAATTTTGAGAATGATGTTTGCGGTGAAGCAGTGAGGATAATGGTCTCGGCTTGGGCTAGATGGTTTGTTTCAGTTTTGAAAAGTGATGAAGATGATAATCAGTCGAGCAAGGTTGGCGGTGTCAGGCGTGTAGTAAGAGATGGCAAAAACAATGGAAGTTGAGATCTTTGATAATGAATTGATCCCCCTCAAATCATGAGCCTTAATCCCTTTTTATAGTTATAAATTTGTTAGAGTCTTAATACAACTATACTTATTTTAATCATTATCTCCTATTTTTAATATTTTATCTATTTAATCTTTATGTTAATCCTAGTCCAACTCTATCAAATTTAATATTAATCTAAATAATTATCCTAAAAAATCTAATTATCCTATCCTAAAATTAATTTTATTTTTATTTCTTTTTATCTTTTCTCTCTCTTTTCTTTTTTTTATTCCTAAATCCTATTTTAATTTTAATTTTCTAATTACTGTTAATTCTAAATCTAAAAATTCTAATTTAATTCTAGCCTAATTCTAAATTATTAAATTAAAATACAAATGTCACCCAACCCAATTAATTATTTATAGAAATTAAGACCCCGGACAAAATAGGGTGTCTACAATGTTTATTAATCAATAATGTTTTATATACATATAATTATATTATACTTAGTAAATATATAAAAAAATTAATTAATATTAAAAAAGAAATATAAAAAAATAAAAAATATAAATTCGGGCCGAGCCGGGCTCGGGCTTTGAAAGGTCAAGCAGAGGCTCTACCTGATTTTTAAAAGGGCCTAAAAATTTTACCCAAACCCTATTATTTCATCAAATATTTTTATCTAAGCCTAATCAAATTTCAAACGAACCTTTAGGCTTGAGAGGGTAACCCAGCCCTTGAGTAACTTTAATTGTGGTCATGTATAACAATTGAAGAATCTTCTTTCCAAAAAGAAAACAAAAAGTAGAAGAAGCTAATTACTGTCCTAATCCTGCCTTTAGGGTAAATTAAATACTAAAACAACAGTAATAAACCTATGTATAACGTTGTGTAGAAAAATGGTTATCATTAGTCTATTGCAAATCTTACTCTTTTCCATAAATTTACACATAAATATAATACTTAATTATTATGATTATAAAAAAATTATGAAATCAATTGTTCATATATATATATATATATATATATATATATATATCCAATGCACCGCTAGACACCAGTTAGGCTTTTAAATTTTACAAGTGAAATTAAAATAATGATGCATATCTTATTTTTTTAAATTATTTTTTAATATTTTTAAGGTGTATATGTCACCATTTTAAGTTCTTTTATAAAATTTAAAATCTCTAATTACAATGTATTGGATAATAATTATATATATAATTGTTATTTTTGTGGTTTAATTGGCTATTTTTTTGTTGGTTCAATTAATTGGCTAGTTTTTATGCAGTTACACATAAAAGTAAGCATTTATTGTGACATTTGAAAAATCAAAAGCTCATATTACAGGGATTGGGTTGCCATCTCTCTTTCAGCAACTCTAATGAAGGTGAGGACAATGAGAGAGAAGAAAGTACTGAAAATAAGTTAGGCCTTTCACCATCAAAATTTTGATGGCAACTATTAAAAAGCCTAATCTAACCTTAAGGTAGTTTTTAGTTGATTGTGTGCGTTGAGTTGTTGTGGGGTGTCCTTTGGAGGCTGACCAATGAGAAGTAAGCTCCTGTGGGACCCCTGGCCAACAAAGATTGATGGGTCCCTTTCTCCACCACCTTGCCTTTGTCCAACACAGCAATTTGGTCACAGTTTTGTATGGTGCTTAGCCTATGTGCCACAACCACACTAGTTCTCCCCACCATCACTCTCTCAAGTGCTTCTTGCACAGCTTTCTCTGATTGGCTGTCAAGTGCACTGGTGGCCTCATCCAAGAGCAAAATTGCTGGATTTTTCAGTATGGCCCTGGCTATTGCAATGCGCTGCTTTTGGCCCCCAGAGAGCTGCACTCCCCTGTCTCCACACCATGTATCATACCCATCTTTTAATCCTGAAATGAAATCATGAGCATTGGCTGCTCTGGCAGCCTCAATGATCTCTGATTCATCTATCTTATCGGACGCTCCATATCCAATGTTTTCTCTGATGGTGCCAGCAAATAGTGTGGGCTCTTGGCTGACAAGTGCAATGTATTTCCTTAGTGACCTAAGGTGGTATGATCTTATATCTCTACCATCAATTTTCACTACTCCCTCAAGAGGATCATAAAATCTCTCAATTAGCCCAATGATCGTTGATTTACCAGACCCACTTTGTCCAACCATTGCAGTTGATTTACCTGCTTCAATATTGAGAGAGAACCCTCTAAAGATCATAACATTGGGTCGGGTTGGATAAGCGAAATCTATGTCGCTAAATTCCACATGGCCTATTACCTTTTTGGGCTTGTGTCCTTCGGGATCTTCAAGCTCAATGCTCGTGTATCTGTCCAATACAGCAAAGACCGATCGAACTGCATCCGAGCCCTTGGCAAGGTCGGAAGTCATGCTTCCGGCATCGGCTATTACACGACCGGTGCTCACTAAGATCATGAAGGTCTCAAACAATGCCTTTGCAGTGATGTAGCCTTGAGATATGAGTTTACCACCATACCAAAAGTCTAAGGCCCAAGTGCAAGTTGTTAGACTTTGAGATGTGCCAAGCCCAACTCCAGCAAACCATGATTGGCGGATGCTCTCTCTTCGTGGGCCTTCTTGGGCTTTTTCGAGCATTTTCAGGATTCTGTCTTGGGATGAGAAGGCAGTGATGGTTCGGAGATTATGAACTGCCTCTGCAGCCAGCTTGCTGCTTTCGTCTTGGGCTTTGATAGCCTTCTGAGACATGCTTTTTAGCAGGACTCGTCTGGTGTAGAAACAAACAATGATAATTGGTTGGACTGCTATCATGACAAGCGCAAGCCTCCAAGCTATCACCAAGCCCATGGTGCAAGCTATGGTTACTGCTGAAATGGTTTGCACAATCAGGCCATTCTGTCACCTACCAAAGATCTCACCTGTCAGAACAAAGAGAACAATTAGAAACTTGGACTTCATGGAATCATGGCCAACAACCACAATCTGGCTCAGATTAGATTATTGGTTTCTGCCTTCCTGTCTCCTAAATGCTGATTACTCCAAGTCTTGAAAGTTCATTGAATGAGCAAGATTATTTTGTAACAGATTAGAATAAGAAAGAACATACCACATTGGCATCCTTGGCAAGTCTTGAGCAGACAGCACCACTAGAATTCTCATCTTGATCAAACCAGCCTACTTCAAATGTCAGTATCTTTGAAAGCATCCTCTCTCTAATCCTCTTTGTCAAGTACTCTCCCATAAATGCAAAGTTATAATGCTGACCAATATTTATCAGCAAGGAAAACACTGACAACCCGAGAAAGCATAAGGCATAGATCTTAGTCTTCTCCTTAATATCATCATGATTAGTCAAAAAATACACTGATACCATAGATCCTAGTGAGAATGCATAAACAGGTTGAACTGCACCAAATAGGATTGCACTTATACACCCCAATATTGCTTGTTTCCATTCTGGTAAGTTCAATGCCAACAATCTTCTAAAAGATGGCACTGGCAACTTTTGATCTTCCACTGCAGATTCTCTAGCCAGTGAAGTATGGTTTTGAGTAAATGAATTGGCAGAACTAGACCGACTAACTAATGAAAGTCTACGACTACTTGTGTTGTTAATGTCCATGTTTGATAACGAAGATGAAGCATACATGGATAAATTTGAGTTAGCTTCTTCTGGGATCTTTTCTTTCTCTGTTTGCTGAAGGTGGACTAATGAAGTATAGTGACCATTTTCATTTTCTATCAGCTCATCATGTGATCCTGTTTCCATAACCTGGCCATTTTGGACAACTGCAATAAGGTCAGCATTGCGAATGGTGGATAGGCGATGGGCGATTATTATGGTGGTGCGGCCAATGGCAGCTTGGTCTATTGCTTCTTGCACAACTCGTTCAGATTCTGAGTCTAGTGCACTTGTTGCCTCATCAAGGAGAAGGATTTGCGGTGCTTTTATTATAGCTCTCGCTATTGCAATTCTTTGCTTTTGTCCACCTGACATTTGAACCCCTCTTTCACCAACCTGTTCAAAAATTTTTTACTCTTTAGCATGTCCAGAGTAACTCAAAACAAAGGTTTAAAGATTTGATTATTAGCTAGCTAACTTATTCACGAGACAAAAATCGGTTTATTTCAAATTTAATGAATATAATTCTCTGCTGCAACTCTTTCTTAATATGGTACAACAAAACAAGTGACATAAGCTTGTAAATGAACATCCAGAAATCTTTATTATGTTCTTAAAGAACGGTATGCAACGGATGCAAAGAATTCATTGGCAAATAATTTGTAAGAAGAAAGTAACATGGGGTGCTCATTTTAAGGAGTGGGCAGTGGGAAGAAATTGCAGCATTCAGAGAAGGGCTAGATTCGTTGGGGGACCAGAATACCATTCTAGAAACATGACAAATGACAAAAGAATAAATTACAATATAAATGAATAGTAAAACACAGGCCGGCATGACATTGTGACTATTCTCTATATGATTCTCAAAATGAAAACATAAATTCGTGGTGATGCTATTTTTTGTCCTACATATGAGTAGGACTGTAGGAACATAGAGCCACAGACTTTGGTCCAGCTGTGGTGAAAGGTGATCAGAGTTTTCTAAGAAGTTCATTTTTAGTAAATTTGAGAATGAAACTTTTGATGCTGAAATACACTTTTGTTTATGTGGGTGTTAGAGGTTTGAAGGTGTGTCAAGCTAAAGGACAAGGACAAACCTGAGTGTCATAGCCGTGAGGCAATTGGGTTATGAAATTGTGGGCATTTGAGGCTTTGGCAGCTTCAATAACCTCTTCCATGGTAGCATCTTCCTTCCCAAAAAGTATGTTCTCCTTTATGGTAGTAGCAAAAAGTGCTGGCTCCTGACTCACCAAACCCATCTGGGACCTTAGCCACTTGAGCTGCAACTTATCTATTGCAATCCCATCAAGGAGTATCTCTCCTCCTAGTGGGTCATAAAACCTTTGCAGTAGTGCTATGACTGTGGATTTCCCCGAGCCACTACCACCCACCAATGCCACAGTCTTTCCAGCTGGAATGTTGAGGCAAAAATCTTTGAAAATCATGCTTTCTGGCCTTGATGGATATGCAAACTCCACATGCCTAAATTCGACTGCTCCTGAAACTTTGTCCAAAGTTTCACCCTCCAAATTGTCTGAATCAATCTTGGGGACTCTTTTTATCACTTCCAGTATGCGTTCTCCAGCTGAACAAGCTTCAAAGAAATACTTCAGGTTGGACAAACTGGCCCCCAACGACCTAATTAATCATCAGCAAAAACCAATAAAAATTATATGCTTGAATATGTGTTTTTTTTTTGTAAATAAAAAAAAATCAATGTAGAAAAGTTTGAAGGTATTTACAGGCCTCCCATCGCAACGGCAGCTCCAACAATGAAAACAGTCCCTCCTTGAGCACCATGGTACATAACCATCCTGCTGCCATAATAAGACATGAAAGCCCAAGTGGCAAAAACCACCCCATTGCTTCCAATTGCCAGACCTTTAGCCAAACCCTGCCTTAATCCCAGCTTCACAGAACCTTGTAAAGCTGCGGAGAATTCAGCAATGGTCTTGCTTTCACCAACAAAGGAATAAACTGTTCTTATAGAAGATATTGCTTGTTCTGCTATTGTTCCAGCCTTATTATATTCATCCCTTATCTTTCTAGCTATTCCAATCAAACCTCTTCCATACATTAAACCAGGAATGACCAAAAGAACAGCAAAAGGAAAACCCACTATTGCCAGTCTCCATAGCATAATGAATGCTACCATGTAACACCCAACAAATATTGCAACATTCATCAGAAAATTTGGTACCTGCATAAAATTTTAATATCCCATCGGCAGTTTTTCAAAGTTCTTGTTTTAATCAAGAAATATTTGCATCAAATTTGCAAAAAAGAAAACCTTTTCACTGAGAGCATCTTGGATTACTAGGCTATCATTTGAAACACTTGTGATAACTTCAGCTGTGCTTGCAACATGCAAATCAAAGTATCCCACATCTTGTCTTAAGACTGCTTTCAAATATCTGGCTCTCATTCTTGTTGCTTGTCTTTCACCTGTTCTTGACCAACAAAATCCCTCTGAAAAATGAAAGATAAAACTATAAATAATTAAAATCATTAATCCGTTTAAGCTCCAAATAATTAGTCCTTGGAAAAACAAAACATTGAATATAAAAGCCTAGCTACCTAGAAAACAAGCAAGCCATGACCCACAAGCCAAAAACAACAAAGCCACCGAATTCTGCCAATCATAAAACCAAATCCTGTTAGCTTCTGCTTGTGCCGAACGTGCCTGTCAGGCACGTTTGCATCATTGCATGCGTGTATTTCCGTGCTAGTGCTAAAAAAAGAAAACCCAAAATTAGAAAGCAAGAGAAAAATAAAGAGAGAGAGAGAGAGAGAGACCTTGTTGATATTATGAATGAACGTGTCTGCAGTAAAAGCTGATGCACCACCAAGATTGTTCATCAACTTGCTAGTAACAAGCAAAACAAGAGGTGTACTAAAACCATCACCAACGGCTCCGATGAAGCCAAGAGTCATCAACCACATATCTACACCGTCCGCATGCATGAAAATGGACCTTATGGATCCATTTAGCTTCCTGACTGCACCACCTGGTTTCTGCTTCTCATGACCCATACCTTGATTTGCGAAACAAAACAACGCCCAAGATTCTCAAACCACTTAGGATGGGGTCTTTGTTTTGTTTCTCCAAACAGTTTCTTTCTTTTCTTCGCTTGCCTCCAAAATACTCCTGTCTCTTAAGGCAAGTGAGAAGAGAAACAAGCTGCAGTGCCAGGGACCAGGGTGATGCTTTTATCTAAGCAACAAATATGGGAAACGTCTTGTATATAAAGGTGTTCTTTGGGGGGGGTAAATTCATGCAAACCAGTAAAAACTACAGGAATATTTTAACTTTATTATCCGAAAATTAAAAAAATTAAATCAATAAGAACGTTGGTAAAATGGTAATTAGATTGTCTTGTTTTCATTACATCTAGACAGCGACAGCTCTGTATTAAAAAAACTTAATAAGATATGCATTTCATAGGAGTGTAAATGAACAAAACGTTCGACTAACTGTTCGTGAACTCGTTCGGTTTTTGTTCGTTTATATTTATTTATTAAGTTTAACGAACGAACACGAACAACATTTTAGTGTTCGTTTGTTAAACGAACCGAACATGAACAGAGGTATGGTTCGTTTTTGTTCGTGAACAGGCTCGTTTATGTTCGTTTATTATTCGTTCGTTTAAAGTGTCATTTATTGTTCGTTTATTGTTCGTTCGTTGTTCGTTTGTTTATGTTTATTTATTGTTCGTTTGTTTAAAGTGTCATTTGTTGTTCGTTTGTTATTCGTTCGTTTATTGTTCGTTTGTTATTTATTAAAATACTATAATTACTTATATTATATAAGTTATATAATACATATATTATATAAGTTATATAATACATACCCTATTTTTAAGACATTAACTTAAAAAATTAGTACCTAATTTTTAAATATATTTATACAATATAACTTTGTTGGTTTAAAAAATTAATAAAATATAATTATAATATAATTATAAAATTAAATTTGTTAATTATACTTAAAATAATTATTTTTTAAAAATTTTAAACATAATATATTGAAATAAAATTAATAAAAGTTTCTTAATAAGTTAAGATTTCATTCATATGAGCTTATCCATTGATCATTTACATATATATATGTTACACATATTTGTGTATATACACACATATATATGATACATTAATATATGTATATGTGTATAATATAAATTATACTTAAAATAGTAATTATCAATTTTAATAAAACATTGTTGACTTAAGTTGTATTAAAGATTTTGTATTAGATGAATTCAATTTACATGTAAAATTTAATCTTTATGTAAGATTTTTAATATTTAATATTTACTTTGTTCTTATGCAACTTGTTCATGAACATGTGTTCGCGAACGCGTCCTTTTACATGTTCGTGAACTGTTCGCGAACATTAACGAACAAACCTTACCAAACAAACGAACGAACGAACACGAACGCACTCCTTAACGAACACGAACGGCATTGAAAAACAAACGAACGAACAGAAGCATCAGTTCATTCGTTCGTGTTCGGTTCGTTTACAGCCCTAGCATTTCATTCTTGCAAAGGATATTATAAAGGATAATAACCGTTAATTAGTGCTTTTTTTATCTAGTTAATTAGTGCTTTTTATAGCACTTGCTAACGTATTAATTTTATGAATATATATTTTTTTGGTATATATATAAAAAGGAAAAAATTGGCCAAAAAGCTCCAAGAATATTAACCTCAATGGTTCAATCCATTGATAAGCAAATGTTGTTTTATAGATCAAATTTAAAATTTAAGTATTGAAACTAATATTCAAAAAAATTAATTTTCTTGGATGCATCATACATCCATAGAAGGTGCATTTTGTCTGTTGAGGGATTAGTTTCGAGATGTGTACAAACTTCTTTGAAAACACCCTGACATGACCATGACCGTAAGACAAAAAAGTCTAAGGAAATCCCTTCACATAAAAAAAATTGTATTTGAAGCAAGTTAATTCTTACGAGATTCACAGATGAATTCAATATCAATAAAAATATAAAATTGATTTAAAATTTTACATATGTGATCAATGTTAAAATATTATTAAATATAACGTTATTTTTTAAAAATATTATTCCAATAAAAAATATAAAGTACTGTAAAATTTGCTAATTTTTACACGGTTAATTTAAAAATTTACGTTTAAGATAAATAGTAAAATATGTATATTATTTCAAAAGAAAATTATAAACTTTCCATATAATTCTATTATATAAAAAATAGTTTTCGAAACCCTTCTTAATTGTGAAATCATTAAAGTTACGGTTTCAAAACTCAAAATATAAGCCAAGGCATTCATAATAGAAAGGGAATTAAATTAGAGTTTGTATACGATGTATTAACGGTGTATAATTTTTATACATTGTTAATATATTAGAAGTTGATACTTCATCAAATGATAAATTAAAAAATATATCAAGTATTTAAAAGTAAATATAAATTAATATATTTAATTTACTCATAAAAATTTATTGATGATGTATCAATTTTTAGTATATTAACAGTATATAAAAATTATATACTATCAGTATATCATATATAAATTTATTAAATTAAATGATTGTTTAAATTATAATTAAGTGAAATTTAAATATCAAATGATAAAAAAATTAAAATTGGATGAACGTGGAAAGGAAAGAAGAATATACCCTGGTTGACTTTAATTGTTACAGTTGATATGCAGGCGTCATTAATGACGATAAGTAAGTGAATGGGATCCACAAGCAACTATTTCTGCTGTTACTATCTGTCTGACAAATTTAAATATTATCTTAATTAATATCCATAAACGTGATTAACGTTTCTCGCAATAATATAATAATTTTTAGTAAATTTATAAGAAAAATATTAAATTCGACTGTGCTTTGCTTCTGGTATTGTGATAACCCTATCATTTTGGGAATCTAGCCGAAATTCTGTTTCATTATTGCAGGTCTACTTTTCAACCTAAAATTTGAACTTTATTGTTAAAAAAAAAAAAACGAGGAGAAAAATATACTTTTTTTGTAAAATTATTACATCTATAAATAAAAATTGCAAATTACAATTAAGTACTAACGTTTATATAATATTAAATATATAAAAATTAATAAAATAAAAAATAATATAAAATTTATTTGTATATGTGAACTTTCAATTAACTCATTTATTTATTTATAATGAATTGTTGATGAAACTTTTAGATTTTACAAGTAAAGTTAAAATAATAACATATAAATTTAATGAAATATTAAGAAAATAAAAATAAATAACATGAGATATGTGTTATCATCTTCATTTATGAAATTCAAAAACTCTGCTGACAATATATTGAATAGTAATCATATTTATAATGTAACGATTTTAATATTTTCTTTCTATTATTATTGAAATTAAATAAGATTTTAAAAAAAAGAAAAAATAATAAAGATTAAATTTTTTTAAGCTCTTGAGATATCAAAAACATGTTATTTGTTATGAATTATTTAAATTGAATATATATGTATATATATATCAAATCAATTATGGTAAAAAAAATACTTCTGCAAATTAAGCCTCGTGAAAAGGTGATTTCCTAAATTTGGTGCACATAATTCTCTCATGAAATGAGGCTTAATGAAAAATTGAAAATCCATCATAGCTAGCTGCTATGATGCATTTCATAAATGTCTTCAACAAGAAATATGAATTTGCACTTTTAAGTTCAAGGAAAAAAGATATTATTTGTTGAAACTAATACCAATTGTTGAAGTTGAGGCATTATACAAATGAAAAGTGGTTTTTCATATTAAAAGATCATCAAAAAGAAGTTAATACAATGAATTTTAAGCTTAGACGAAAGAAAGTGTGAAAATATCTATCGTAATATTCACCTCCACAATTAGATTTAACGGCTTTAATTTTCCTACCAAGTTGATTTTCAACTTCAGCTTTATAGGTTTTGAAAACGTCCAATGCCTGAGAGTTCTCATGAATCAAGTATAGGTACCTATAACAAGAATAATCGTCTATGAAAGTAATAAAGTACTATTGACCATTCCAAGAAGCTGTAGGGAATGGAGCACAAATATTAGAATGAATTAAATCCAAGACGTTTAAACTCCTGTTAGCACCAGTTTTCTTTATATTTGTTTGTTTTTCCTTAATACACTCAACACAAATTTTAAAATATGAAAAATCAAGTGAATCGAGAATTTCTTCTGACACAAGCCTATTTATTCTTTGTTTAGAAATATGTGTTAAACGCTTGTGCCATAACATAGAAGAATTCTCATTAATTAATTTGCGTTTTGTACCATAATTATTTATATGCAAGGATTCATTAATGTGTGAGGCATGAAGATCTAATTTATATAGATTATCAACCAATGAACCTGTGCCAATAAGATTTGAATACTGAAAAAGACTAAATTTTTCATTTCCAAATGAACAAGAATATCCTGATTTGTCCAAATAAGAAACAGAAATTAAATTTCGTCTAAATGACGTTACATAAAAAGTCTCTTTCAAATCTAAATAGCAACCAGATTCTAACTTTAATCTAAATAAACAAACAGCCTCAACAGGAGCTCTTTCGCCATTTCCTACGTAGATGAATCTTTTAGCATCAATTGGCTTTCTGCTTCTTAGACAACCCTTTATAGTCACACTTATATGAGTAGTTGCACCCGTATCTATCCACCAAGTGTGATTGGGTACTAAAGCCAAATTAACTTCAGAACAAACAAAGTTAAGAAGTTTACCCTTTTTGGTAAGACATTTAGCATACTTGGAACAATCCTTCTTCACATGACCACCTTTACGGCAAAAGAAACAAGTGATCACCTTATCTTGTTTCTGTTGCCCATTAGGCTGTGAAGTTCCAGTATTTGCAGTGCCTTTTCCTGTGTTCATTTTTCTCTTTCTGTTGGTAGCATTGTCGTTGGAAGAAAATGCTAAGTGAGCACTTTCTATCTTCTCTTGTTTCAACCTTTCTTCCTCTTGCACACACTGAGCAATGAGCTCATTAAGAGTCCATTTCTCCTTTTGAGTGTTATAACTTATTTTAAAAGGATTGAATTGTGCAGGAAGAGATATTAAGACCAAGTGCACGAGAATATCCTCAGACAACTTTAACTTTAGTGCCTTTAGTCTTGTAACAATATTAGACATTTTCATAATATATTCCCTTATGCTTCCTTTACCTCTATGCCGCATTGAAACAAGCTTTGACAGGATGGTACTTGTTTCGACTTTTTCATTTGCAGTGAATCTATCTGTAATTCGTTGTAGGAAACTCTTAGCATTTTCCTCCTCAGGCATTGCGTCTCTGATGGTATCCGGAGTTAAGTGCTTCATAATCATTAGACTCATGCGGTTAGAACGCTTCCATTGTTCATAAAGTGCCCTTTCCATAGTTGTACTATTATCAACAGGGGCGGGAGGTTTGTCAGACCTGATCACATAGTCTAGATCCATACACCCAAGCACACTGGTAACATGCTCCTTCCATTTCTCAAAATTAGTGTCGTTAAGCACCGGGATATTATTCAAATTGGCAGATATAGAAGAAACATTTACTGTAAATAGAAAAACAACAATAATAAGCTAACAATTAACAAATACTAATTTTGGGCCATATAAGATACCAAGCACAACATTAAAATTCAGTCTTTGGACAAAAATTTTAATTTGTAAGCGGTACTCTTAAACTTTATTAGTAAATATTGATAATCAAATCTTTGCCAACAACATGCCTTCCATTGGGCCAACATATTGCATGCATGGTAAAAATAATTTTATCACATATTTACTACCTTATTGTGTTTGTAATCCGACCAAACAATAACATTCATTTGGGCCGATTATTTTTTGCAGGGATTAAAAACACAGTCATTTAAATTTTTAAATAACAACCTTAATTTTCAAAATAAATAAACTAACATAAAAGAGGTCACTTTGGCGGCATTTTATATTAATTTAATTTATTTTGAACTTTATTTTTAACATATTATGCACATACAAAAGATATAGAGAGAACACAAATTTATTCACATTAATTGGGAGAGTGAGTACTGTAAATCATCTCCAAAATATCATAAAATAAAATTTCAGAAAATATGCGCATAATGTATCAAAACACTGAAATTACAATGAATATTAAATAATAAATATTTAAAAGTTTCCAAAAATTTCAGAAAAATCATCAAAAATTTTAAAACAAAAAAATAGGCTAGACTGGAAAGATTGGTGGCCGAAAGGCTACCAGAACTAGGCGCATGGACCCCACGCGCCACCCTTGCGTGTGGGGAATGGTCCCAGATGGACTGTTTCTCATCTTCTCTGCCTAGCCAAGTCGACCCAACCCGGCATACTTCTTGAATAGACCCGTTCAAGTCTGTTTTGGTTTTTCTTGAAGTTTTCGACCTCTTTTAAGTGATTTTTGACAAAATTGAACTATTAATCATTTAATTAAGACCTTTTTCTACAAAACCCATGCAAAACAAATCAAAAACATTAAAGAATGATGATAAATCGAATCAAGAATTATTCAAGAAAACTTCATGAAAACTCTTACCCCTTTTCTTGATTTCTTTCAACCAAAACACAAATTTTACCGAAATTATGATTTTGTTTCAACCATAGAAGTCACAAGAAACAAATATCATTCATCAATTTGGATTAAAACACATAGAATATTATTGTTTTGGTTAAATTTTAATTTCGGGATTTAAAATATTTAAAGATAAAATTCATCAAATATGAGACAAAATTTCATAGTATTGTTCACATGATTTTAATCCTTATTCCATAAAGAATAAAAGCCCTAAGGTTTTACACAAAAATTTTAATTCTCAATGATCAAACATAAATAGGCTCTTGATACCACTTATTGAAAATTCATACAGATAAACATACCCAGGATCTCATATTTTATCATCAAGAAAAGTAATATAGAAGCGTACCTAAATCCATTGAAATTGATTTCTTGAGGTTAGAGTCTTCCACGTCTAAACTTTTAAGAGAATTTGTATCTCACTCAATGATGGAATTTGTTGTGAGAATTACGTTATGTTTACACTAGGGACCACAATCTATTTATACTTGAAGTATATTTTATTTTATTTTGGCCTATCATGAAAATAAAATAAAATATTAGATCTCTATACCTTACAAAGCCCATACTAATTGAGATGTCCTAAAGTCCAATAACTTAAACTTTATTTGATCACTTTTAAATGGGCTAAATACATTAAATAGCCTGTAATATACAATTAATTGATATATGTAGATCAACTTAAAGAATTTTCTAACACAAGAATATTGATTATTTTTTGAGATTTTTTATTATCAATATCTTTTTGCATTGTAGGTATTTTATCCCATTAAATAATTGTAATTAGAAATTTTAAAAATTTTAAATAAAAGTATATCATTATTTTAAAAATAATTTTAAAAAATAAATAAGTAAAAAAAAAACTGTTTTTTTTTTCTTTCCGCAACAAAATAGAGTGTTAATGTAATAACTTTAAAGAAGAGAGTTACCTTACGTACTTGCATACGTTCACAAAGCCAATTAAATATTATATATAGCTCGTTACGTTAGATCCAGCAACCAAAACAATGCAGAAACCAACCATCAGTTTTCTTATTATTTTTTTCAAATTACGTTTCCCATAAGGAAAAAAAATGTTGAAACCTAATCGACCTTTTCGGAATCCCATTGTTATTTTTTTTTTAATTAAAGATGAATTATATATCTACAAGTAACACTGCTTGAGTCAACTGTATAAAATTTTTAATTTAATCATTCATGTGAAATTAATTTCATAATTTCACTTAAATTCAAAACTTTTACAGTTTCCTTTTTTATTTTATTTTATTTAGTTTTATTGTGAATAAATACTTAAAAAGGATCAAGATTTAACTTAACCATTGTTATATTCTCTTAAACCGTTAAGAAGTAGGTACTGTATTGCATGAACTGAAAAAGTGGATAGAGTTAGCGACATAGTTTCATAATTAAACAAACGAAAATTTGTCTTAATCAAACAATGTTGCTTTAATTTATAAATTAAGAATAGTTTGAATGGTTACAAAGTCTAGTCATACAACATGCATGGTCGGTCCCTTGCTGATACATTTTCCTTCTCTTTTATTTGCTTCTTTCTCTTTCTTTAATTGTAGTACACAGTTAGGTCTTTAATAATTAATATTTAATTAATTAAACTAATATGCTTGCTGCAAAGTTAGTTTTATTAGTTTTTTTTTAATTGATTTCATCTAATGTGCCATTGAACATTTTGTGAAGATTCATACTCAACTTATAAAATATTATTCGTTTTAATTCAAAAGTTTCATAATTTTATCTTATAAAAAAACATAATTTAAGTCTTTATATATATTATAACAGATTCTTATAATAGCCGGATATGTAATTGGGACATTACAAATATGATATTGAAAATAATTTTTCTTATCTTATTTATTTGCTACCTTATATTAACAGGGAATGGTATTATCTTATCTACCATTATTCTTTTATGATTTATAATTTTAAGGTAAGGGTGAACACCGTCCCTTAATTTGATCTCGATATAAAATAAGACACTAAATAATCACAAAACACGAAATTAATTACATGTACAAATAAAAATTATAAATAAGAGCCTCTAACATTTTGGTTCATTGCGATCGGCAATATTTTCTAGATCTACGTTAACGCATGTCCTGACGTTAAGAATCTAAATGTTATATAGACATTAGCATTAATAATTCCTTTAAAAATTGAGTTAATGTCAATTTTTAAATATTTAATCCTAGTTGTTGAGACATGAGTGAAGTATATATATATATAGATAGATAGATTTTAAATTTATATATAGAAAGGTAGTTGTAAAAGATGTGGCTTTGGTGTGCCAATGATGAACATGAAGAATTATTAAAAACAATGACAGGTGCTACAAGGCATGATCTGATAGCATACCTATATATATAAATATATATTATGTATAATGATAGTTTTTTTTTTTTTCAATATTGATTGATTGGGAAGCTCAGAAGAAAATAAACTTGATTATGCAACCCTAGTTTTTTTTATATGGATTAATATCAGCAGCTTCTAGATTTCGATTGGATTAACTTTATATAACATTCTGTCTTTGTTCTTGCTAGGTAAAAAATATATTTTTTGTGAAAATTTGCATTTAACTTTTGTCTATTTGATTTAAAAATTTTACAATTTTGTTTATAAAAAACGCTTCATAAATATATATATATATATATATATATTCAAGTTTATATATAAATATATATCATAACAAATTAATCTTCACAAAATTTTAATATTACATGTGTTATTATATACATTCACGAATTTCCCGTAATCATTGAATTTAAAAATATCTTTCCTTTACCATGTGAGCTACTCCAAGTGGCAACTTTCATCACATCTTTGATGAAAGATGCTGCACTCGTTATTTTTTATTTGTTAAACGAGCATACGCAACAGAGAGCAGTCCTCCAAGCACTCCAGGGCTACTAGAAAAGGGGTTAAAAGGTTTTTATCAAATTATTTGGTAAAGGTAGAACAAATTAAGCAATCAATTCTTCAAATATACTTAAGATCTTGTCTATGAAAGGAAGATAATTATTAGCAACACCTCTAATACCTCTTTGGACATCATAAATGTCTCCAACTAGTTTTCGTATATAGGTAGTTGTTCTGTTATTGAAAGGGAAAGAAAAACTAAAGAGAAATATAAAAATATATAAAAATGCAAAATCATTGGGGCCATTTATGTAGTAGGCAAGCTCGGTAGCTGCTCCCATGCTGCTACAGATTTATGAACAGATTCTCAAATTGAGACTGATTAAGCTTTGTTGCTTTTATGACACAATCAGCACTTAAAGAGATTGGATTGTTTTTGAATCATTTGAGGTCTTTGCAGTAATGATGTTACATGTAGACAAGATTTCATGTAATATGTGACTTGTATACCCCAATTGCCATGTTGAGAAGTTCCAATCAAATATATTACAGACCCTTTATGGAGTATAGCTGTTTGCCTGTTATTCTTGTCTAATCTCAACTAGGAGAAATCTTTTGTTGAAAGAACTTGAAGGGATTTTCTGCTCCCTGGAATCGTAGTGAAGATTTCTTTTCCCTGGATTTACATTACAGGCACACTAAGCATATATAGAGGATTTATTTCATTGAAAAATGCGCCCCAGTTCTTTCATTTCTCATCACCAAGACATCATTATTCATAAAAAAATCATTACCAGATTGATTAGCTTTCCTCTTTTTCCTCTAGCACATCTTGGGTGAGGTTATCTTGTATTTATCAGAATATTTTCGTTGGCATTAGAGTATTAGCCTGCCGAGAATCCCAATTATAGGCAGATTTGGATGCATGGTAATGACAAAAGCAACACGCCACTTCATGAAATTCATCATCTGAATGTGCTTTTGAAAGTGGTTGTAACTCTCGAAGGCCTAAGAATGGAGAACATATTGCCAAAGAAAAATGCTGCTAATAGCATTTTCCCACTTGGAGAATATTGATGGAAATTGTAAAGGACCATATTGCATATATAAATTAAAAGGCTGCCCAAGTTTTTCTTATCTCTGGACCACAAGGGCTTACATGGGAATCTTGGTTGGGTTTAATCAAGAGAGAATACATTATCTGGTGGGTCATTGAGGCATGTTCCTCCAAGAATTTGTTTTCTGATAAGGTCAAATTGTCTGCATGAATTAAAGCTTCTTTTGTTGTTTTAGAAACTGTTGGTGGTGGTGGTGGTGGTCGTTGTGGAGATGATGATGGTGAAAATATGGAGATGGTGGTTGTGATTGATATCTTGAAAGCTCTGCATTTCATTTCATTTCTGAAATAATCAAAAAACAATTGCTGGGTTTCCTACAAATGGGAAAAGATTCTGCCAAAAGCAAAGGGAGCTGTTCTTACGGATTCGGAGCTGTGATAAAGCTGTGGTGGAGCTTTAGATATGCTTCTCAATGGCTAAGTCTAGTCTTGTCCCTTTCTTTGGGTAGCAGCAAGGACCCGTACCAGCACTTTAACTGAATTACATTGAACCAGCTTCCATCATTCACTCTTCTCAAAGAGGGATGGATGGGTAGATCAGCATTCGCCAGAGTTTACTTGGGAGTGCTAAAAACAGGTCCACAACAATACCATATAGACTATGCCATTTACTCCCTTTTCTCTTGCATGATAGTTAATATCCTCCACCATTGCATTGCATTTTATTACAACATTTACTCATTTACAAGATTCAATTCAATTAATCACAAAATCAATAATAGTACTTGTCCATGCTTAAATTTAGTACTATTATCTGTATGCGTCGCCATCTTACCTCAATTTAGAGCAAGCAACAAGAAGGGATGACAGTAACCCATATTACTAGAATTTCGGGATATCCGACATGGTTATGTATAATTTATTTTATGTTGTTCCATAGAATTCAATGGTCGAGCGGGCCTCCATACCATAAGTACTTCAAGGAAAATGAAGAGTCGGAACAATATAGATGTCGACCGCCGAGAACTGTTAGGAAATCATGGTACGGAGCAATAATTCCAATGACCATATTAATGTGCTTGCCCTATTTTGATGTCCTTAAAATTATTGCTAGCAGCATTGCTTAATGTTGAAGAACATGAAGTATCAGCTTATAGTAGATCACTATTAGAGGAATCGTAATTCCATAAATTTTAAACATTTCAAGTATCAATTCAATCTCCACCACCTTCAATTAATTAACAATATTTAACATCAATCAGAACCTCACATCAGACCAGGAGTTTTTGACATGTGATAGGCTTAGGCCTATTTCAAGTATCAACGATGACTTAAATATGAAAAAATGCAGCAACCAAACCAAACGATCCTGGTGAGCGATTCTGCCATGAAATGAAATCAATTCTGCAAAAGGAACATAGATGGAATATCTTCCAAATGCTTAAAGAGGCAGTTGGTTTCCGAAATCCCACTGAGCTTTGCATCTGTGCCATAACAGTTGGTGCCGAAACTGAAATCCAGCCTATAGGTGCTTTTGGGCGTGTAATTTTGGTATGCAAAATCTCTTTAAAAGACAATATATTCTCAAGAGCATGAATCTATGAGCTTATGGTTTAGTTGGTGGCGATTTCAATTTAAGCATATTGCATATACTTGTTATGCAAAAACTTTACCGGAAAAGATTGCCAGATTGAACTGCAACTACAAGTTGAGCACAATAAAGTTAGTGGATTCGAAGTATTTGTCTTTAAAATCCAAATAAAACTTTAATAGTGGAAGAGCAATGTTGTCTTCACTTTTGCTTCTTACTGTCACTGATGAATCATGAATATTCTTCCCCATTCAAAACAATGTGCATAGATTTCTCTTGTCGTGTAGTTATTCTTCTTACCATTTTTCAGATTTTATGTAAATCTTTTTCCCCTAAGAACATGACTGATATCAAACAAAAAGAAGATTGATTATCTTCAAAACAGGAAAAAGGGTTTTGATTTCTTCAAATTACATGCCTTATGGTCTGCCAATTCTACAAAAATCAGATTGTTTTCACTAATCAGAACCCAGATAAATGTCAAGTGAGGTATGCCATGATCAAGGCAAGCTGTTTGGAATGGAAGAAACTGATGAAAAAGGTGAGAAAAAAAATCTCAACACAGTGTAATATTGCATAGAATAGCAGAAGTCACCATCTCCCATCATTTTCCTTCATTAATTTCTCCACAAAGAGCAAATGTTTGATTTAGAGACAAAGTGTTAACTCACTTAACCAAAATAAAGCTACTCTCATCCAAGTGGCCTTTGTCGGGTTCCCAGGTGTTCCGGGAGGATTGAGTCGTCAATTCATGCAAGAGAAACCACGTCACAGGGAAGTTGGATTTTCCTCAAGGATGTGACTAACAAGTTCATCCCATTTTGATCACCAACAACAACAGTAAAATTTTTCTGGTGAAAACTGATGGGAGTGAGTCTCGGTGTAACGATAAATGTTTTTTTTTGTGATTTGATAGTCACAAGTTTAAACTACGAAAATAATCTTTTCATTGATACTAAAGAAAAATTATGGAAGTTTTCCATGTTAAGTTTGTCCATTTTTTCTTATGAAAATCGATGCATGATTTTGCAGAATATAATGAAATTGCTGAAAACGTTTGCTTAGGAGTGTGATGAGGATACAACTTTGGTGTTGTGCTTTTCAAGCGTGCTTAGATATTATAGACAATATCGTTGAAACTAACAGCAATATAAGGTGCCTACACTAGCTGTTCACAAATTGCAGATCGACACATTGGCAAAATCAACAATTTTCATCGACTTGCCAACAGAGCGGCGCAGAGACCAAGGCGAGCCACGAGGGTAGTGTGTGTCTAGTGACAAAATGCATGACATCGGATGAGCGGAGCTGCCAAAAAGAATTGCTAAGTCAAAAAATTTTATTACGTAGAGACTGGCTTGTGTTTTATAATTTGTCAATGTAGCAAGTTAATTGCACGAAAAATCTTAAATATGGTCATTTTTTTGTCTTTTAATCGTTATTCATCAACTGAATTCATAGTACCGGTGATGTGGTGAAATCCAAACTCTCTCTTAATTAGACAAATGAAACTTGTTGATATGCAACGGAATTATCTCTTTTTTCAATTTAAAAATAATATTAAAGTTTTTTTTTCTTCCTTTTCAAATTTATAAACCATCCGAGTCTTAAAAATAATTATGCAAATTCGTAGATAATATGTATCGAAAACCAAAATTACCAATATAAAGTCTGTGATGTTTATAAGATCCAAATGTAAGTACATCATACAGATTATACATGCTTCTACATAATATGAAACATGTTAAACAAATAAAAGCGGAAGCGACAGGATCTAACCTCCAGCCATTGCACTCTGTAACTCTGCTATTGAAGCGATTTCTGAATCTGACAATCTCCTCTGTGTCGATCACAGGCCTTCTAAGTTTTCCAAGCACTCAAAACCTCACTAGATGGTGTTTGTGTTTTTGAGATTAACATACTTGGGGATTGGAAGGAGCCCTCTTTTATTACTAATGAGAGCATGCTAATTATGGCAATAAAATCACGTTTTAACCATCACAAAATCATGTTTTAATAGCCAAATATTGAGTTGAGATTCAGTGTGAAATTATGGACCATATCCGGAATTGGTCAACCAAATATTTATTTCCATAATAAGGAGATATACTAACACCAAATTCTACATAAACTTCTACGAACAAAATTATTTCTGATAATCCAAGACCGTTGGAAAGCCATGTAAAACATAGACCGACAAATTTATCTGCTACATTTGACATCATGAACACAAACACTATAATACAAAAAAGATTTCAACAATTCGCATTACAAAACAATAATAATAAACAAATTTAAACATCATCAGCAATCCAAGCAAAAAGCAAACTTTGAAAAAAAAAAGTTAGTCCCAGTATCTGAAAAATAAAATACTTGCCATGATCATTAGAAAGTGGGTGATAAGAAGTGTGTAAGACTCGAATTTTATTATACTATATACCATATTTGTACATGATTGATAGTGGAAATAAATTGTTTTAGTAAAATTAAAGAAAACCATTGAATGTAAATTTTCACTTTTCATTTTAAGTTATGATTTATAATATGGTGTACAAAAGGAAGAAAAACAAATATTAAATTGTAACAAGAAATATATGGGATTTAATCTTGGTAAAGAGGTTGAAGATAGTACTTGTGGTATGAAAGCATTAAATGAAGTGAGAACAAATGTGAAGAATTAAGGCTGGAAACGAAATGGAAAGTGAAAAAGAGGAATAAAAGCTGTTGGACAAATGAAGAGAAGATGAGATAAAATTCAAAAATAGCTGGCTGGAAGTGGCGTGGACCGGAGAGGAAGGAGAAGAGCAGAGAAAAATTGTCAAACGGACTGTAGCTAGAGGCTTTACCAATGTTCCTTTTTTGCTGCAGTTTTCTTCGGTTTTTAATGCATGAAAGACGTGATATGATAAAAGAAAACGGGATAAGAACAGATGGTAAATTCTGAGTGGATTAGAATGGTTATATAAGAAGGAATACATGAGGAAAACGGATTTTAAAAACTTCATCTTCTTCAAAATCCTTCTCGCCCATTCTGATTTTACTGCAAATTCAATCTCGTTTCTTCCATTCCTCTTATACATGAGCCATGAAACTTCATCCTTAGTTAGCTAAACAATTATCCAACGTGTGAAGAGCTAAGGAATAAGTAAAGTAAAGCTAAGTGGGGCAGAACAACACTCCGTTTCAAGAAGTACACTTCAGTTAAGGTGAGTTCCATATTTCTATGGTTCTCTTAATATTCGATGATGGATTTCTATGTTTTACAACGTAAAAAACATAGATATAATCTTGTTTTAGTTCCATATTGTTAGAATATATAAGAAAGTAGAACAAGATGTAGTCTGGAACTAATAGAGAATGAACAACGTAAATATTGGAAATGAGGAAAAAGGGCAAACGAGATTATCCAACAGCTTGCTAAATAAGCGAGCAAGGGGTACTCACCCAAAGGATTTGGCGAGTTCAATGGAAGCATGAATCGACGATACAATATTCGCTAGCATCTTATGGATAAGATAATCAGAATACTAACTGAATGGGCGAGGACCAATGATCGCTCAAAAGGCGAGAATGGCGAACTCACAAATACAGGAAAGGGAAGTAGAATTTGGGGCGAGCTCCCATGTTGGGCGAGCTCCAACGAATAAACCACTAGGAATGGCGAGTTGAAATAGTAGGCGAACTCCCATATTTAAAGCTAATATATGATGACGAATTGAACTGTAGGCGAGCTCCCAGAATAAGCCAATAATTGAATGGCGAGTAGGATTGGGCGAGCTTCCACGTGTAAGCCCATTGACGACTGGCGAGCTCTGTTGGGCGAATGGCAAGCTGTAGATTGGACTAAAATCTCGCCTAAGTGTCGCAAATATTTGAAAGGAAAAATATTAATAATTTTAGGAAATATTCGAAAAGAAAATATTAATGATATTAATATTTTACTTTGCAGCCGGGAAGTGAGAATTGATAAGGCGGGCGGGAAGCAAGGCTTTATCAGACGAGGTAAGGGAGATGTGTGTGAAGTGAATGCATGTCCTGTGGAGTTAAAATTGTATGAAAATTATTGAGAAATTATTTTTGGCTTATGACATGCATTTAGTTAATAAATTACTCTGATTTGGGCGGGCGAGCTAGAAAGATTGCCTACTCCTATGTTGTTTGTTGGGCGAACTAGTTTGGGCGGGCGAACCAAACCCTTTTATGAAGTTTTGGGAGAGTGACGCTTGTTTTAATTGAAATCTGGGCGAGCCAATGGAAGGCGACCCTTTTTATGTTGTTTTGGGCGGGCGACCTCTGTTTTAAAATAATTCTGGGCGAGCCAAAGAAAATAAAACATATTTGATAAAAGTGGGCGAGTTGACCATGGTAGTGCCATTGGGCGAGTTGACTAAGGGCAACGCCATAATGGGCGAACTGACCATGGGCGAACCACTATTAGCGAGCCAGTTTTACTTGTTTCTTTAAAAACAAATGTTGGCAGGCGAACACAAGTTCACCGCACTGGGCGAGTTGACCATGGGCGAGCCGTGCTTGGCGAGCTGACCATGGGCGAACTGATTTATGGGTACTTTCTCATTCGAAAATGGGATGTTTTAATTGCCATTTGTAAACAGAAAGCTCAAAACCTTCTTGGAAATCAAATCATTTTGAGAAAATGATATTTTGGATGAAATAATTTCATAAAGGTTTTCATGAGATACAAAGTGATTTTGAGACTTTAGGCCTTGAGTTCATGCATTACCATTCATATAATTGCGTGACTGCCTAGGGCGATGGCTCGGGTCTATGGACCAACGGGTGCACCTCAATGCGTCACAAGGCTGATGGACCTGCCAAGTCATCAGCGGTCTCGAGGTCACTTGGCAAGTGGACCCGAGGACCACCTATAGATTATGGCCATAAATTTAGTTGAGATAGCCGTGAGGGACGATGGCCTATGGGTGCACCCCAAAAGCGGATGACTTGTGTTCCTGAGGGAATAATGAGAGCATGATGTATTTGTTGCCTAGTCTCAGCTTATTGACTTCTGTTTACTAAAAGGATCTATTGAATCCTGTTTAATGTTAAATAAAGTTTAAGTGATTGGATAAATAAGGTGTTTTGGGAATATAGTCTTTATTTTTATAAAGCAGCATACACCTTCCTTACTGAGCACGTTGTCGCTCACTCCCTATTTTCCACTCCACATATTATTGAACTTGCGCTAAGCGAATTACCTTCCAGAGATCTGATATCAAAGGTATGTTGTATTCTTTTATATATTCAATAAAATGGTACAGTACTACTTTGAATAGAAGGGAATGTATATACATCTTAAGGAAATAATCTAATAATTCATACTTTCATATTAGTACAAGGAATTGAGAGTACTAATTCTTATAGAAGTATTAGGAATCGAGAAGCATCACAGACAGTCCAACCGGTAAGTGAGTGTAATTGGTAAGTAAATATTATGTATTTTTGTGGATTTGGGATGTTAAAAAGTGATAATCTAATTTTCAATTGTGTTGTTTGATCCAATAAACTTTAATTTTAATAAAATCACAACTTCTAGAAATAAATAGTTTTGTATTTTAACAATTTACAAGTAAAAAAAAAATACTACTTCAAAGAATATGTAACTTTTTGAAAAAAAATAATTATTTGAATATTTGTGTTTGTATTTTGTTCTAAGGCAGTTGGATGTCCAATAAAACAGTTGATTGCCTTATTGTAACTTCTATACAAAACTTATTTTGCAGTTAGGACAGTCATCTTTCTTCCTTGAATATTTGACTGCCTTAATATTAATTTTAACAAAACCTTTCCATACACATAACAATCGACTTCCTTGAAAGGCAACCAACTATCTTTATGTTGAAACTTCACCAATCGACTTTAAATCGATTTTTTTGACTTGGAAGCTTTACAAAGCTATTGTACAACACTTAATTTCTTATTCCATTGATTAAATTTCATATTTAATCAATCATTTTATTATTATTTTGAAAATAATCCACCAATATATATATATAATAAATTCTAAATGGGTATATATTTCTCATAATAGTTTAATGATAATCATATCTTACCTTTAAAAGCCTCAAGTTTAAATTTTCATTCCTTTAACTATATACAAATATTTTAAGTAAATTGAAAACAATAAATGATTTAATTATATGGTTGAAAATTAATGAAAAAAATGAAAGTAAATGGCTAAAATAACATTAAAAAAATCACTTTAAATATAAACCTCTATATTTTTATTGCATTTAAATAAGTTTTTAACTTTTAATTTACACCCGCATATATCTTTAACTTTGAATTTATAGTCAATTAGGCCTTTAACATTTGATTTGTACCTAAACAAACCATTAATTAACATAAATCAATATTTTGTTTGAAATAAGGGTTGTATTAAATCAAAGGATAAGGGTTTATCAGGTACAATAAGAGTATAAAAAATTGCTTAACAATAGTGAAATACTTCAAAACCTTTTTTTTATTATTTTAACCAAATTAATGTAATGTCTTGTATATATTTATAGTTTATTAATAGCGTTTGTTATTCAATACATCCATTCATTACAAAATTGATACGCATCCATATGAAGAATTGAGTTTATTATAAATTGGTGGTATATCTTTTGATGCACAAATTAATTTATGCATATTGCACGATACATTTGATATACTTTGATATATTTTTTGATGAAATTAGGTCAAGTACAAAAAAATCTGATTAGATTCAATTATTTAAAAATGAAATTTTAATAGTTTTTTTACCTAAAAAATTTATAGACATATTCTTTAAATATTTTAAACTTATAAAAAATTAAAATTTTAAACTTTTAGTCAGTGAATTAATATAAAATTATAAAAATTATTTGAAACATATATTAATGAGTATGTTAAAGAGTTTGAAAAACAAGTACATTTTTATTTGTCACATACTCAATCTAATTAATATGGATAATTTTTTTGTTTATTTTACATGCATATATATTTTTATATATTTTAAAATTATTTATGATGTCAATTTTCAAAAAATAAAATTTTCATTCACAATACATGTGCCTATTTAATAATTATCCTTTAATAATTATGTTTATATTTATTTACTTTTAAAACGTACAATAAATATCAGCTTGTTGATGAGACTTCTGTGCGGCCTAAGCCGTAGATATTTCCCAAATTAGGCTTAACTCTAGGTCCAATATATAGCCTCAAAGAGAGAAATATTAAAGCCCAGCTTTAATTCAATTAATTAAATATTTTTTTGTGTATAAACTGTACCCTTTCAAATAGCCCCGCATTTCTACAAATTTCTTCAGTTAAAAACAGGGAGCAAAAACAAAAATGGCGGGAACTGATCCACCCAAAAATCTCATTTCTCTAATCCGCGACTTCGCTTCTGAGAAATCTCAAGGAGGTATTCATTTCCTTTACGTATATTATCTATGTTTTCTGTTCGTTTCCCGAGTAAATGCTGGAATTGAAATGAGAATAAAATTGAAGTTTCCGATCGAATCAAATCTTTTTTCCTTTTCCTTTCCTACATTTTCTGTATAAAATAAGTAAAGATTTTTATTTGAGATGTTTCGATTGGACACGTGTAGAGAGAAGAGTGATTGGCTTGAAGAAGCAAATCGAAGATCTCCGATCGGAGCTTGAAGCAGAGAATTCGAAGGTTGAAGAAGCGAAACATTTAAAAGAAACAACAGAGCAGGAGCTTAAAGGCTTCGAACTTGAATTAGCTTTAAACGAAGCTTCAATTCAAGCCCTAGAGGTTCGGTGCTTTTACATTATTTTCTAAATTTTCTTAACTAATTTGTTTTATAACTTTAAAAAAATATAATTGCAGGCGAGGATTTCTCTGATTCAAGACGAAACATCCACCGTTGGATCTGAAGTAGAGGAGCTTAAGGCACTAAAACGAACTCGTTTTTGTGATTTTTTATTATCTGAATTAAGATTATATTTTGTTTTTGAACTTATTATATATTTATTTGAAAATTTTGCATATATTATCTGAAGAATAAAGAAGCAAAATTAAGGTAAAGAAATCTTCTTTAAAAAAAATTAAACTTACAAAAAAGAAGAAGAAGAAACTGCTTATTCTATGTCTTTTTAATATTTCTGCAGAGACGAGTTTATCAGTGAAATGGTTGAGTTCAATACTAAGATAAGGTTTGGTGAAAATTATCTGAATCCTTGGATAAGTTTTTTATATGATCTTCTCTTCATAGATATGTGATAGATGTTGCCGTTTGATGAATTGATTATTAGAATTTTAATTTTCGTCTATATAAATCGATACTTTTGAATATGTTTCTTACCATGGACCAGTATGCAATTGTTGTTTTAACTTATTTTGCTTGAGGTAAATGTCAACTTCCTCATTAAATAGGTTTCATATTGCATGGTATGGAAAAGATATAGATTAATGGAGCAATAAAACAAGGGTGTGGAGAACCTCGTAGCAAAAATAATTTGGGGGATCTGGTATTATGTAAGAAGGAACTTAATTAGAGGATCATTATTATTAGATTGTTCATTCTTTCCGCTAATATTTGATGATTTGTTCTTTTCTGTGAGACTAAGATTCTAATATACTTTGGTATAAGCCCTTATTAGAAATGACTTATTAATGAAATTTTGCTTGTTACTCAGGAAATTCCAAGAGACACTAGCTTCTGGTTTCTGGAACAAGGATATTGTTGGTAATGCAGCAGGTAGTAGCTTTAAAATTCAGTCTGTTTTTCTCCTTCAAAAATCCCCATTTTTTCAGACTATCTAATAGATGTTCCTTTTTCAATTTTCTTCCCATCTATACTGATCTTATTAAGGATATTGGATTTGTTCTACTTAAATTTTTAATTGAAATGAAGCATATTGCTTCACGAAAATGCAACTTCTAGTAGAACATTTTGATCTTTCCTTTATAACCATAAGCTTTAATGTTGGTTACACAATTATATAACTTTATGCTTCTTATTGCATGACCAAACTCGAGGTAATACCAAGAAGTTTGTTTGTTACTAATAGTTTATCACAAAAAACTCACTTCCTGAGGTAGTTAAGCTCAAGTCAAAATTTAGTCTTCACAGCTATGTCAAATAAGAAGTGCGGCATATAGATCGGTCATCTTGGCAAATAATAGGGTGGCTATGTTTTAGATAGACATCTATCATGTAAACATAAAATTACAAGGTTTCTGCTGCATTGCATGAATGCTACAAAGGAAGTAGTGTGTCTCAAATTTTAACTGATTTCTCCAACTTCTGACCTCTTCCTTTTTCTTCCCTATCTTCCATTTCCATGGTATAAAAGACTGAAGGAATGTTACTTGGGTTTCAGAAGAAGGCCATAAATTTGTAAAGAATGAAGTTACTGCTTCACGCACTATTGAGGATCAGCTTGCCCACATTGTTTCTCAAATAGCTAAAGAAGAGGAAGAATATGTTGCAGAGCAGAATATCCAAAAGCAGGTACCTAGTCTTCTTTGCACTAGAAATATTACTAATAAGATGCACTGTCAAAAGGTTTAGATTTTTTTTAGCGTGGTTGCTGAAATTATTTGAGTCTTCATTCTTCTATAACCTCCTTCTTTCCTTCTGTCCGTGTGTATTTGAAAGATATCTACCTAAAGTTTTATTAGAAAATAATTTGAGAATTATCAAGTGTTCTGAGAACCTTGCAGTTTCAGCTGGAGTTGATTGACATTGAAAGGAAGGTGTGTCTGATGGAGGCAATGATGCAAGAAACAAAAGCATTGGAGGATATGACAAGATATCCTAATCAAATTTGCATTTGAAACTAGATATTGAAGTGTCATTAATTAAACGTAAAGTCTTCAAAAAAAAAAGTTCGATGTGAAAGAAAAAATTTCTTGCTCATATTATGCTACTAGTCATACATTAATTATCTCAGAGCATTTCTCTACATGTTATTAACCCATCTAAAAAGAAATCAGGTTGATTGCATCAAATACCAGTAAGTTTTTTTCTTCCCCAGTTAATTCTCTGTTTTGTTATCAAGAAAATGAAGGGAAAGTACAAAATCCTGGAAGCCAATAACTAATAGAAGTTTAAAACTTTCATTGAATTCTTATTTTCTGATTGCCTTAGATGTAAAGATTGGATCTTTTCACTTCTGGAAAATATTATAATCTGGATACAGTTCAGGTTAGCCAATGAGGTATAGATTTGAATATTGTGCTGGCTTTTATGATTTTTTTATCTTGGAGGTGCTGCTCCAGTTAACATCTTTTGTGACGAAAACTAGTACTAGTAAAGTGTCTCCTTGACTGGAAACAAGCAGACTTCTGAACTGGAAAAGATATGTGCTTCCCTTGGCGAGGAGTTGCAGAAGAGTTGTATATGTCCCAGTTGTCAATCAGTTAATGTGGAGGCCTTGGGAGGAATTCTTCAGGCAAATGAGGCGAATTGACATGTTGTAAGTCTTTTACATATTAAATTGCCGCCATGTAATTGATGTCTTTAACTATAAAAAAGCACTAGAACTTTTGGGACTATACATTTATGGCATTTGATCATATGGCAGGGCCACAATTGGTGCCCTAAAATCAAGGTAAGGGATAAAGACAGTATCTTCTATTCAATGCACAAGGTGCGAAAGATATGCCCACTGTTTGAACTCATTTTCTATTTCAGCTTCAAACTGACAAAATCTGAAAAGAATTCCCATGCTCAAACCTTTAATATTCTCTTTTGAAAATCTTTTATCATACTGAATAAGAGGTTCATGTATCTCAGTTCTTCCTCATTGTTCAATTCTTGATAAATTTTAGTTACATTTATTGAATTATAGACATTAGTTTCATCTGTGGATCTAAATCATAATCAAGTCTTATAACCCTGTCCAAAAAAAGGAAGAGAAAAAAGAGAAGAAAGAAGATTATGAAAAAATAATGCCTCTTCACAGCCAGCCTGCATTGAAATAATTAGCTTAATCTGCTCTGATAAGTTTACCTACAGTTCGTGCATGTATGTTGAAGATGCTTCCGTATCCTTTAGAATCAAAGATAGCAATGTAGATTTTCCCCCTTCATCATTTCTGCTCGTCCCCTGTAATGAAAATACAGTCTATCATACCATGGTTTATTTACATGCCTCAAAAACTTAATTCAAAACTTGCTAGACTGTATATTTACCAGTATTAATATGTAGGAAAGACATGCTAAATTATGCTATGGTAAGAATGAGAGAACTTACAATCTGTTCGGGAGGCATAAAGTTAGGAGCAGTGGTATCCTTGTCAAGAAATCTTGGAATGCTGGGCTTCATGACTTCTACCTGTGTTGAGAATAGGGCAGAGACTGGCCGATGATCAGAAAACTTGCTTTCACTGCGAAAGTAGGATAAAAGTTTCACTCCTTTCCCATACCACAGAATTCTATCACACCTGCGACCAGACACATACATCAAGCTTAAAAGTTTGTCATAGATTCATGTCTTATATGTAGTGGTGATGAGAATTTGAATCTGTTAAAGGTAGTTGAATGCAAAATATATACCATGCTGGAGTCCTTTGTTTCTCTCCTGATCCGCTAGGAAGGCCACCTGAGTAGTGATTGCAATTTGATGAAGAATACTTATACGTTGGCGCAAATTCGATGTTCCCTTCTCTCCAACCTTGGAACACTCCTCCATCTTCTTGTTCCTTTCGAAGCTGATCAAATTTCTGCAGTGCTTTCCAGTCTTGCTTCTTTATCAGATATCTAGCTAAATTGTCTTCCAAGTTATATAGCCTATAGTTGAGATCCCCAAACCAGAATATCCGACTGCTCGATGAAAACAATAAAATTTTATTTCATGAAATTGTTTTCTTAATTCAACTAAAATGCATAAACTTTATATCACCTTTTATCTAACTGTTTGAAACTTGGCAATATTGTGTTGAAACCAAACCAGATATCAGAAATGTATGGACCATTATAATTTTAACATGTCAAATTAAATGCTCATTTAAGTTTTCTAGAAATGTAGAATCTGTTAGGTACGGGACCATTAAAAAACATACCGCTAGAAATAACTTAGACTGAAGGTTGTCAAATAACGTAAAAATTTGGATTATTGAATGTTGTTCGTTTCTGTGACTGGATAATGATTTTTTTCTTGGAATTAATATCAATCCATTGGGGTACTGATCTCATCATCCTTTATTTTGCTTAAATCTTCTGTTTGTTTTGAAGAGGAAAATTCCTTACTCGTGCCCTAAGATGGTGAGAGGATGAGGATTGTCATCGTCGTTCGCTGATCGAGGAAAAGAAGTTCGCCTGAAAATCTCTGAAACTTGATGATTCCTTCGACCTTCATCACCATTCTTCTCACCAGAAGCCAAGTGAGCAGCAATGAAGCAAAAACTGGTTCCTTCAATTGACATACTAACTGAAACTGAACCTTTGTTTCCCAAATAACCCATGATTCCACAAGCCACTGAACTAACTTTCACATTTGAAACGCAGTATTTCTTGAGCAATTCCTTCTTCATCCAAACACTTATAAAAATCCCAACCATCTTTTTGCTTGCCATTAGCTTGTATTTGCTGCCCCCAAGGAATGGTTGCTGCTGACGTTGAGTTCTTGATCTCATACTAATTAGAGTATTATCACTTCTTACTCCGCTAAAACTTGCCCTTCTTTCAGACCCAGGAATTTTTTCACAATGATAGTTGTCACTCGAGATTGGATTCAACAATGGTGTCAACCAAGGGCAACCGAAGTTTTCATTAAGTGTTTTTCCTATTAGCAGTTTCCAATTTGTTGCTTCGGTGGGATCTTCTGCTCCAATCACGGTCCGAGTTTTCAAAGGTACAATCTCTTGGAATCTGCAGGTTGAAATTTTCTGAAGTCAATTTAGTTGATTGACTTTTCTTTTGATCATAGAGACTAATAACATGTACATGATTTTTTGAATTATTTCATACCCAAGAACATAGATATCAGCAGCATCCTGGGGCTTTAGCCACTCTTCTAAATCAACATCTAAGCTTCCTACCGGAGATCTTCCTGCAACATTCCAAGTTCCAACAAAAATTCTGAAACATGGTTACTGGTTAGTTAATCGATCTTCAACGCTTTATTTCCTTAACTATATGTTTAGCATGTAAAACCCACCTTAACTCATTGGTCGAAGTGCATGGATCCATCTCACACGAATTAACGTAAAAATCTTCCATGAAATCATCACATTCATCTTCATCTCCATCTGCAAGAAATACACAGCAATCAAAAACAATAGAAAAACACACATAAAAAGAAGCAAAACCAATGATGAAAGTAGAGAAATATTAAGAAACTTAGAGACCTGAAAGTTCTTCCAGCAGGTAGCTAGGATCAGGTTGTTCCTTGTGCTTCTGCCTATGCTTGTGCTTCCTTCCGAACCATTTCCGAAATCTCCCAGAACTTGACTTTGGGTTCTTGTCATCCATCATAACTCCTAAAGAAAATCAAGTCCATACCACACAAAACAAGAAGGAAATTGGAAGGAAATATTTTAAAATAATTAGCTCAGCACAACTTCTCCAGTTACTTCCTTCCTAGTTTCTCTTCTTTTTCATTGTCATTTCCAGGTTTCATCGATCTCTAAAACGATACTAAAAAAAATGTAGTTTTTAACTGTTTAATACCGTTGTGTTCATCGCCGGTACCAATGGAGATGAACTAGAAAGAAAGTTCAAAACAAGGTGACAAACCCACGAAGTTTAGACATACAATTGAAGCGGTAATCCCAATTCCCAAAAGATTGAAGTATGAGTGAGGGACAGAAAGAAAAGTACAACGAAAAGTCAAGGCTTGAAAGGATGAAGAGAAGAAACTTCCTTTGCCTTATGTATTTGGGTTTTATAATTGAATTTCCTAAATCTCAAGAAACCAAAAACTACATAAAAGTTATGAACCTCACAAGGTTCTATCTATTTGTTTTTCTTTGATTTGATTATTAGAGCTGTTGGTGGTGGTGGTGCTGATCACGTATATCTTGTGTACTTGTTACGTGACAAGTTTATTTCATTGTCCAACTCTAACAATATCTAAGAGATATAGGGGTACAATTTGATGACTTTTTTCTAGCAATTTGAAAAACCCAAATGCTAATTTCCTAAATAAAATTTTACTGCATATATAGTATTAAGAATTCCATGGATTATATTATTCTGTTTCAAGTCAATTAATCAATTTTTCATTTGTTTTTGAAAGTTTAGTTTATTTAATCATGCATAATATTAACATAGTTCATGAATAAAATATCATCATATTAACATAGATGATAATAAAATATTTTAAAATAATTTTTCGAGATTTCTAAAAGTTGAATTAAAAATATTGTTTATTTTTCGGGTGAAAATAAAATATTTGATATCAGAAGAGGGATTTAAAATTAACATCAAAGAACTTATTAATTACCAACAATTGGTTGGCGTGGGTGGCAAGCGGCCCTCGTCTCTTAAGTAAGGCCAGAGTTCGAATCCTGACTTATGTATGGAGTGCCAGTGTTGGGAGGAGATAAGCCTAACCACGTTCTGCTTCTCCCGACTCCGGAATAGTCATCGAAGGTGGAAATCGGGGGGTTTCGACCAAAAAAAAACTTATTAATTGAATCAATACCTATCTTTTATTGACAAAAACCTTAGAATGGTTGACATAAGCAATGTGATCTTGGGGGTCTAAAAGATTTCCAATGTTGATTTCTTTTTCTTTGCTTAGCTGAGCTAGTCCATTTTAAGATTGATGACTCTATGATATGGAGCTATTTTCTTATTCAGATTCATTCCTTTTCGTGCAGAGAAATTATTGTGATAATTGATACGGCTGAAACACATAAAATTGATGGTTTAGTTTTTTTTTTTTTTAATTTTTACTGCATATAAATCTTGGTTTGAGCCATCCGGTTGATGGGTACACATGGGGTTTTCCTAACGCCAACCAGTAACTGAGTTAGGCTCAGAGTCAGTCCAAAAGGCCAGCATTGGCCCATATCAGTTATGACTACACCAACCCCACTTGTGTGGTTGATTTGGATATCAACATAAAAACATGGTTTTGTTTAGGGATGCTCTTTGGTCAATTTTATTTATTTTGAATTGAATAATTTGAAATTTAATTAATCAAATTATATTATTGTACTTTTATTAGTCGAATCAAATTTATAAATTTCAAAAATTTAATCGATTAAATTTACTTTGATTAATTTTAAATTAATTGAAAATAAAATAACATTTTAAACTTTTAATTTTTCATATTTGAAAATAATTGAATAAAATCATCTAATACATTATTTAAATATCAAAATATTAAGTTAAAAACTTTAATAATATTAAAGTTCTAACCTTAACAAATATCACAAATTCTACACTCATTCATAACCCTTTAATTTATCTAACTCAAAATTTTTATCAAGAATTTCATCGATCATCCTAATATAAGCCGTGTCTAGTCTAATTGGTAAAAAAAATCTCTTTATTTGTTAACTAAAATTTAGTTTTTATGTTAACACTCATTAGTAAAATTTTGAATGCATTAAATTGATGTGAGGATTTAAGAATTTGATTATTTGTATGATTTTCTTGTTCCAAAGGAAATATACTCTTAAAATCGTCCTAAAAAAATTAAACCTAACCAAAATGTTAAAATATTCTTCATTGTACTGTATAGAAAATAATAATAATAAGAATTTCGCTCTCATATTTGATCTAGCTGATCACATGCACAAGGTCCCGGAGGCAACTATCATGGTCCAATATAAATAAATGAACTGACACTGTTTTTATTTACAGAAGGAAAGATTCGATCCTTATTTTTCAAACAGGGGAATGATCATAACAAATTAACTATTAAATTCAATGCTTGAATACAAAATAAATAAACACTTTAATTGCATCCATTCATTGAAAAACATCAATTTGAAAAGTTCTTTTACACGGAGGCTTAGTCTAATTAATTTATGCAATTTTTTTAAAAAATAACGTCTAATAAATTTAATATTCAAATATTAACATTAGTATTTTTTTTTCTCCATTCTTAAACTACGATTATTTTAATATAAAAATTTGTATTTCTGCATTTTTTACTCATAAAACCAACTTGATAGGGATCACAAGACCCACCAAAAGAGGAAAAAAAACGATTGGTTTAAAAAAAAAAAGATCATAATGTAGCACTCACTCATCGGATCTTGAGATAAGAAAATAAAATATAGAATTTGATCATCATTTTTAATGTGTTGTTCACTAACCATACAAAACTGTAGATGGTATTTAATGCTTTGAGAGAGGGAAGGTATGTATTTAATGGAGTAGGGAAAATTTGATGGAGAACTTAGAAATTAGGAAGAAAGCGTAGGGCATGGGGACATGGGCGCAGCTTTCACAGGTTGCGACATTCTAACAAGAGGCAAATGAGAATCTGCTATTTGTAGATATCTGTCTATCTCAAATCATTAATAGATGAACTAATCTTTACTGCCTTTTTCATCTGGGGACCATATATTTTATTATATTAGATTTAAATTCATGTGATATACGGGGACGATATTAATTTGTACTAATCTTTTAAAAATAAAATAAAATTATAAAAAATTAATTTGAAATACATGTTGAGTAATATTTTAAAAACTTGATGCATATAACAATACACAATTAAAATTAATTTAAAATCAAATACTACTAATTATTAAAATTATAGAAAAAAATTTAAAGATAACAAATCTTAAATAATAAATAAATAATTAATTAAATAGTTACAATATTAATGAAAGCAATTCTTATTACATTAGTCATTAATAGATTAATATTGGTACTGTTTCATATTTGAAATTAGTTTAGTTTTAAAATTTGAATTTAAATGACTCTAAATTAATCTTATAAAATTAAATAGAGTTGAAAGCTCTATTTTTTAGGTTTTTTTTTTCAAAAACCTTTTATTTATAAGGTTTATATTAATAAATAATAGTATATAGTTTTTATATACTGTCAAAGCATTTGAGATTAACACCCTATTAATGAGTAAATTAAAAAAATGCTAAGCTCTAAAGAGGAAATTGAAAAAAATTATTTATATTTATTTTTAAAGCTTGATACTTTTTTTTTGTTCAAAGCTTGGTACTTTTTTAGTGTGCTCATTAATGAGGCATCAACATCTTCTTATCGATAATGTTTAGAGATTATAGATTGTCAGTGCATCATAAATAAATTTATTTATAACAATTTCAATCATGATAAGTTCAAATTTGAATTGTTAATTTTACTTATTTTAATCATATCATTCTTTTTTACATGATAAATAAATATTTATGATCACAATAGGATAAGGTAATCAACTAAACTTTGAAAAATGAAAAATAACAGTTTCCTAATGTAATTAAAAAAACCAATGAGGTATAGGCTTAGTGACAAAGAAAAAGCTTAAGATTTTGAGGTCTCATATTTGAGTCTCACCAAATGTGAGATCAAGTTTAGTTTATTATGTTATTTGTTTAATTGGTTATTGTAATTTATATTATCACTTTATTAAGTTATTGGTTATTGTAATATATTGATTATGATAATAACTTTGAATGAGAATGTATTATTAAAAAAATTGGAAAAAAAAATCATTAACTCCAAGTCCTTTTCTTTCGTCAAAAAAGAAAAACAATAATTTCATCATATTCGAGTCCTTTCCTTTCATAAAAAAGGAAAATGAAAAAAAAAAAAAAACCTCCGTTGCCTTCAAGTCCTTTTCTTTCGTAAAGAAAAGATGCCTTGATAAAGATGAAATTTAACAACATAATTTTTCTACCCTTTATAAATATAATTTTATCAAATTATCTTTCTTCTTTGGTTTTGACAAATATAGATAGTTTTACTTTTAGAATCAAATGTCATAAATATAAAACCAAATCCGGCATTGATTATTCCTATCATGCACCTTCTGAAAATTGATTATTTTCTAATTATTGATATTTCATAACTAAATATTGTTGGTGTAACCGTCACAAACATGTAACTTAGAAGTAAAAATTAATGATAATTATTTTATACACTGTCGATAGAGTTTTTTTTATTCTACAAGCAGTGTTAAGATCATAACATATGTCTTATAAAAATATTTAAAAAATAAAAAATAAATAGAATAAAGATTATTATCCTATTTATCACCAGTGAAGTTTTTTTAACTCCACAAGCAGAGTTAAGATGATGACATGTGTTCAATTTTTTATTTTTTATTTTCTTAATATTTTTAAAAGACATTTGTTATCATTTTAATTTCGCTTGTGAAGTTAAAAAACTCCATTGGTGGTAAATAGGATAATAATCCATAAAATAATACATGTGTTATGATTCTAATCTTGTTTGTGAAGAAAAAAAAAACTTCACCAACAATGTATAAAATAGTTATTCAAAAATTAATCAATGAAAAACTCTATAAATAAAAAAAATACTTTTATTATGTGATTATGTTGAAACCATATGAAAGACTTGCTTCATAACTTTCTTTTTCATTAACGAATTAAGCTTCCATTGAATATTCCTTAAATTAGAATTTCACACGCTCAAGATAATTATATTATAATTAAAAAGTGATTTTATCCTAGTCCAAATCAACAAGCATGGTCAAATGTACCCAAAAAAAAATTATCCACGTGGTCAAAACCAATTGAATTTTGGAAAAGGAATTATAATTTAATTCATTTAATTTAGGAATAATAGCCAAATAAGCCCTCAACCTTTAACCCAAAATGAAATTAAGCTCTCAACGTTTTATCGCGTGAAAATCATTCCATGAACTTTTATTTTAGTAGAAATAAACCTTCAACCTTCTAAAATTATGCAATTAAGTTCAAATCTGTTAAATGATACTAACTGCCGTTAATATATCTAACGTGAAAGCTGACGTGAATAGCTTAGTTGGCTGCCACGTGGCATGCCATGTGTGCAATACTAACAACAGTTAATGTCATTTAATAGATTTGGACTTAAGTGCATAATTTTAGAAGGTTGAGGGTTTATTTCCACTGAAATAAAAAGTTTATGGATTGATTTTACGCAATAAAACGTTGATAGCTTAATTCTACTTTGAGCTAAAGGTTGAAGACTTATTTGGCTATTATTCTTTTAATTTATAGGATCTTTTAGTGGTCATAAATTCCACGTGGTATACTTCAGAATTCCAAAACAACTTTGAAAATGGGCCATGGCCCAAGAGATTGCAATGGTTGATTTGTTTTCTTCCATTGGCCAATGAAGGGAAAATTGAATTAGCCCCTAACTTATTTTTCCCATTGTCTTCTCAGCCCAAGTCCAAAAAGTTTCTATTCAATTAAAATGCTAAAAGGAATATTATACTAACATTTTTTTGGTACAGGTACCAACATTAATTTTAGCCCAACCAAAATTTAACATTACTAAGATTTTAGGAGTGCTATTTCTCATCTTGAATGAAAAAAGAAAAGGCAAAATAATTTAGATTCAGTACTTAACAATAGCTATCCTTTGTTAAGATGACTGATGTTGAAAGTGTTCATGAATCAAATTAGGTTAAATTTATCACATCGATATTTTTTAAAAGCCGTAGTCCACTCAATTAGGAGAAAAAATAAAATGAATCATGCTTCTTCATCCGTGCTAGAAAGAACAAAAAAGTGCATATTAAGGTTTATTTATTTTGGATTAATTTCGTAATGAAAAGTAAAAACTGTGAAACTTGTACTCAATTTGTAAAATATTCAGTTTTATTTAAAAAACGGAAGTTTTGTCTTACAAAAAATATCTCATTATATAAATTCCAGTGCTTATATATATATATATATATATATATATATATATATATTATAGTGGATCTTCACAATAATTTTATATGGGACTAAAGTTTTAAAAAAGAAAAAAAATGAGCTTGATATAGTGCTTTTACTTTGCTTTTTACCTTGACATACAAGAAAATTGAAATTTGAAGAGTTTTTTAGATAATAGAAAATTGTTCATTCAACTACAAAAAGAAATTGTGAATCAAACAACAATTTAAGTTCTAAATTAGAAAAAAAATGGAATGCATTACCCTCTAACTTTCAAAACAAAACAATTTACTCCATCAGATGAAAGGTTGATGTGCTTCTTCATATCAGCTTGTTTCCTCTCCACATAAAACTTGTCTCTTCCTTTTCTTGCATCTAAAGCCAAATGCTTCCTAAACATGGCAATGAAAGCTTCCACTCTCTCGTTCAACTCCTCCTTTGACAGCTTTGGAGCCTCAATGTTTTCTTCAACCACCTTCTTTTCTTCTTTAAAATTTTCCTCAGCTTCAGCATTAATGCTTCCTTTCTTTGGCATGAGGATAAGCTCTTCTTTGCTGGCTTCATCTACTTCATTGCAGTCTCCCTGTTTCCTCTTCATTTCTTCATCGTTTTTCTTCATGGAAGTGAAAAAAATGGCTAAAAGCAAAATGTTTAACACCAGAAAAACCCAAGCTCGCCATTGTTCAAGAAGAAACAACAGTAAAGCACGTTTCAGACATACCAACAAAAGAACCATTCCTGCTGTAAATAAAGCTGTATTCACATTCTCATTTCCGTTTCCCCTTTGGCAGCAGTGATAATCTCTCTTCTCCTCCATATTTCTGCTTGAAAAAATCTTGGGTTTTGAACTTTTTTACATGTTAAAATGGTGACCAAATGGAGAGCTACATATAGAAAGGGAAAAGTAGAAAGTAGAATCACCTTGAAAGTTGGTTGATTTTGCCTGAACGCCAGTAGTGGGAAGCCTGGGAATCCCTGGCTCCACCAACTGTGAAAATCAGAGGCAAAGATATGAGAGTGCAGGTGGGAAGGGGAGACAAGAAAACATGATATAAACTTGCAGTAACAATAAAGTTCACTTATGATTGCTCCAACTTAGGATTTAGTCATGTAAGTTTGTGTATGTTAGGGCTTGGCGTGCAGAGTGCAAACCAGACCAGTGGGCCTAAAACCATTTTTCTTCAACTCTTTTTGGTGTCTATATCAATGAAGTTGTCAAACATTCCACTATCCGTACACAATGTTTCGAATTTTCATTTTTTTATCAAATATTTGTGCTCTATACATGTAGAGGTATATACCTGAAGGATATAAATATGAAAACACAAATCTCTAATTATGAAGAAAAACATATCTGTATTCGTCTTCGAGCAAGGGAAATATAATCACTATCATTTTTATTTTTTTTGTTGTTTATTTTATTAACAAATTATATACGTCACAAAATTCTCTGAAGTAAAAGATCATTTTGACATGAGACTGTCGTGTATGTTTTCAATGGCCTCAATTCTCATAAAGAATGAGAATAAATCATATCCAGAAAGCTTATGTATATTTACGCAAACGTAATGTTTCAATTTCTTTTAGACGAATAATTTTTCAAGTCATTATTATCTATTTTAAGTGTATTATAAAATTTTACTACCATATTTTTAATTTTTAGGTTTTGTTTGATATGGTAAAAAAAATGACTGAGGAAAAAAATTAATTTATCAAATGATTATATTACAAAGTAAGAAAGTTATTATAAAACAGAATCATTTGATTAATTAAGTTTCTTTATTCACTTTTTTTTTTTTCATTCTATCAAGCAAAGTCTTAGAGACAAAATATTTTATAAAATGAGTTATCTTTCATTTAATTTGAATGTAACGAGAGTCTCTCGTTTTATTAAAATCTGTGTTTTGTGATTAAATCGCCTCGGATTTCGCATTCAAATGGCAAGCATGATGATGAGGTTGATGTAATTGATGAAAAGTTGAAATTTTCAATCATAGGTTAAAAAAAAAAGGTAAATGTGGGGTAATGAAGGGAAATTTATTTATTAATTTATTTATTTAAAAAGGAGTATGAAGATCCGCATGGCTTTTAAACCAAAGACAAAGGGATTGAAAAGGCGAAACGGGAGCAGATCTTTGCCGGTTTATGACAGTAACAATAGATTGGAAACGTGATGGTCCTAAGCACGCTTTGCTTTTTCGGACCATATCATTGGAAAATGACCTCACCTGTCCCATTCTCCAAAAATAAAAATAAAAATATATAATTCAAATTCTTAAATAAAAAATATATATTTAACATTGAAACAAATGATCATACACAAAATAAAAATGTCATAAGAAAAAGGGATTCTGATTGTTTTCTCTTGTTTTAAAATATTTTTTGTTTGTTTTATGTAATCAAAAAGAGAATATTTGCTATGAAAAGGAGTTTGTTAACGAGAAAAACTCAAAAAAGCTATCACTTGTTTTTCTCTTTTTCATAAAAATTTTGTAACTTTCAACTTATTCTATTCTCTTAATTTTTTTTATTAACTTTTTCTTATTTTAAAATGTTTGTTAGACAAAATCCTCACTTGTTCATTCTTTTATTCTTCATAGATTGATTGAAATCAACAATCTCAAAGAGAAATTCCTTAATTCAAACAGCATTTGATGAGTTATCTACAAATCGAAAAATGCTTAGGAAAGAATGGGACCAAAGTTGTTGAGATTTTGGGGCAGTTGAGAAAAAATGGACGGCAATGGCTAAGAAGTTAGGTTCCACAACAACGGGTATATGTAATAATATTGTTAAAACAAAAGTTGTAACAATGAAAAGAAAGAGTACTTGTGTGTGCAAATGGTGAGAATTTACGGAGTTCATCAGCAAAAGCAGCAGTTTACTCGTTGGAAAAGCATTCCTCAAGAATCAACCGCATCATTTCAAGCATTCCTTTGGTTAGATTAATGTGAAATTAACCTCTATTACCACCATCTTTTTTTTTTTTGCGTAAACACCCCCCGGTATCCGAAGGTTACTTTGGGCCCCGACTAATCCGGAGTCAAGCCGGGTCGGATCTCATTTGGGAGAGCTCTTTCAATGTTGTTTTTTCCATCCACCAAGCTCCTTCTACTTGGCCCAACAAACATCGGTTATTACCACCATCTTTTGCCCGACAGAGAAATGAGCTGCGTGAAAGAAGAGAATGACATACTCGTCAGGTTATATCTTCGACAGAGCAAGGTGCGAACAAAACCATTACAAAGCAACTACACAATTATAATAGGCATGTCACAAGCTTGTTAGTTCTACAAGCTCAAGTCAGAATGACAAATAGCAATATAATGCATTTGAAATGATATATATGAAATCATAGTAAGATATCTAGAGCTTAAAAACAGAATGAATAAGAGAGTTATATTGAGAAAAGGGAACCAACCTGACGTGCAACCTGAGCCAGTCGCCGGCTGTCTCTAGAAGATTCATTAACCAAGTTAGACTTAGCAGTTACTTGTAAACCATTTTCTTTCTCCTCAGCCCTCCTCTTTAAACTGCCCTCTTCAGAAGTCTTTTCATCCGGGTTACTAAGGGATTCCTTCTTGCGCTTCCTTTGAAAGGTGTATTTGAGAAGTCTATCATTGAGGCTGTCCACCTTAGTTGAAGACTCGCTAGTTCCATTTGATGCTTTGGCATATTTCATGTCAGAATATGTGAAGGAAACATTGACCACATTGGAGCTTATTTCTGAACATGGAAGTGTTGAAGTCTCCTCACAGTTGCCTTCTTCTCTGACCAAAACAGACTCATCTCCAGATTTAAAGTCATTGTCTGCAGCACTCTGGACAAATCTAGATTTATTGAGTGCTCTGACACTCACACTGATATTTTTTGATCCTGATAAAGGATCCACATTACATTTAATAAGTGTTAACCCAGGATCCAAACAGGCCAATGGCTTTTTCTTGGTCTCAGTTTCAGCTGTTTTTAATTGTTCGTCATTTGATTTCACATTTAAGCAGACTGATGTAAAAGTCTTGGAACTGCTAACAACTGTTGACGACTGATGAGGCTCAGTGAGCTGATCCGGAAGAGTCTGGAAAGAAGTAGCAATATCATTGCTACTTTTTACTTTTTCATGTCTTTTTCCATTGTAGATGGCCACCATTTCATCTTCATGACAGCTGCTTTTGTGCTGCAATTCTTCTTCCAAATCCCTGGAATTTTTTGTTCGAAATGTACTACCAACCCTGATAGAGGATACAGTGTGAGAAACATCACCAGGTTTAACATTTCCATTAGTTGTATAGGTTCTGCAACGGGAAAGAACAGAAGATGGTTGACAAGGTTTCATGTGCTGATCAGGACAAAATCTGCATGATGCAGCCTTGATTCTGCTAAACCGAGTCTTTCTCCTCCTTTTTGTGCAAACTTTGACAGATTTCTTTGTATCTTCTCCAGACAAGCTCATTGCCTTGAAGTTCATTGTTTTAGGACAGGACTGCATACACTGTCTTTCATCTCCAGCACTTGTTTCCATGACAAAATCTTCTCTCATGAGGGAATTTTGACCATTCAGATCTCCAGGAGTCAATTTACCATCCAGCAAGTTCCTTTCAAGAGCACAAATTCTCTGTGTACAACCATTCCTGTACAGCTCTGGCTGCTTGCTTGTCATAAGCACAGTGGCCAAGCCAGAACCATGAGGATAATAAGTCTCAACATTAGAAACATCAGGTTGATCAATTTGCTTTGCAGCATTGCAGCATCTATTACCAGGATATCGCTGATTCAATCCATTGTTCCTCATGTCAGATTCTCTGACAGTCACATATCCTGAATTTAAAGGAGATTGTACAGTGGGCTCGGCTGTTGGATCTTTTACAGAAAATGCATCTTCACTAGTGATTTGTCCACTATCTGGCTGCAGCTGAGTGTTCTTGGCTCTTTCCAGTTTATCCCGTAGACAATTTAGTTCCACTCTAAGATCCGTAATGATATCCTCTGCTTCATGGAGCTGTGCTTCAAGCTCATCGATCTTTCGCTTTTGGTAGAAGGATGTTGTCTCTGCTTCACTTGTCTGTAAAGAAGCAAGTATTTGAGAATGCTGTATTATTGCCTATAACAGAATGAGAAATGAAGCCTACCCCTGTATTGGGATAAAAGCTTTGATGATGATGAACAATGAGAAATGAACCAAAATGGACAACTGGAACTCCAAGTTCTTCAACACTAATTTCCCTGATTTTATTCTTCGGTTCAGCTTGTTTAAATAACCAAGAACTATAATCATGTAAAAAATCGAGCTCTAAGTTACTTGGAAGTTGGAATGCAGGAATGCTGTGGATAGTATCCACAGACATTAACTAACAACTACTAATGATGTAGGCATGCTTATCTCCAGCTTCTTTTTACTGGCTGAATGTTTGAATCCAACAAGAAGAACTTATGTTACTTGTGTTTCCATAGTAGCAAAATGCAAAAACTTTATTTAGCCTAGGGTTAAACCTTACGGGATAAGAGTTACATCGATAGTGATAAGAACTCTATTGTCTGTGATTGGCTGATTGCAACAATTTTCAATTAATTTGACATTTGACACCATTGACTGTATCGACCAGCTCTTACAACCAGAAGAAGCTAAAACCTAATCTTATACTAGCAATCATTGAAAAATCTGTTACCATAGAAGGTTCATCAAGCACCCCATCAATCAAGAATTAGATCCCTAGTACATTTCAAAGAGTTACAACACAATCCAATCACTAAATACATTACGAATTGAACTGGAAATTCGGATTTTGGTAAACGAAATCAAATTCAGCTGATTAGTTGAGAAAAATAAAGAGAAGTTCATAAATAACCAAAAGAAATTTAAATTTTATAAATACTTCACTAAAAGTCAATAGAAAATCAATATTCAAAAACTTGATCACTAAAATAAACCACATTCAGTAACCAAAAATAAATAAATAAATAAACCACATTCACAGAAGATTCAAACAAATATAATGTTCATCTCAATTGGTTTCATTTTGTTCACATTCAAATAATTCATCGACCAGCATTATCAAATTAGTTTCCTTCTGTTGCAAGCAAAATATTCAAAATATTATAATCGAGACAATTTAAATTTCAAAAAAAAATCTATAAATCCAAACAAAAATTAAAACTAGAATTATATTCAAACTAAAAAGCAAATCTCAGAACACTACTTTAAAATGCTTTATACATTAAAAAAAAATTCAAAAGGAAGACAAATAAGAGGAAAGTACCTTGGCGTCGATCATTTGTTTCAAGCGAAGAAGCAAACGAAGCGACTCCTCCTTGGAACAATTCAGTTGGTGCTGAAACGACGCCGCTCTTTTCTCCGACACCATCACTCTCGCCGCTGCTTCCTTCGCCGTGTTCAGTATTATCTCCGCGTACGCCATCTTCAACGCCACCGTTTTCTACGCCAAACAAAACCGAAACAACCAAATCACATTTCAAAAATCAACAATAAAGGTAATAGAAAAGAAGAAAGCGGAATGAAAGGTTAGTTTAGTAACTTACATCCGAATGTCTCATGGCGATTTGGGGGTTGATGATCTTCCCACTTCCCAGAATTTCAGACTTGTCGTTGGGCGGTCTTTTAGTAGAGAAAGGGAGCCAATGTGAAGGTCAACTGAAACGGACACAAAAAGACGTTATTATCCTTGCCTTTGAATTTGAATTACGGAAAAGGAAAAAATTCTCCTGCCAACGGGCAACAGTCAGTTTGGTGATTCCGTCAGGGAAATTTGGACCCCACATTTTGAATTTCTTGAGATCATCTATGCTGAAGGATGAAACGGTGGCGTTTTAAATTGTACTAAAGGCTCGGGTTAAAAAGGGTTGGGTCCACAGGGGAATCTTGATTTTTATTTTTAAAATTTGAAATTTAAAAGGTGGTGGTGGGGTCCTTCTCTGCGGAATCAGCCAGATGGAGGGTTCTGTTTCGGAAAAGTAGGTGATCTTTAATTTCAACCGTTTGATCTCATCAATTTGGGGCGTGAAGAATTCTTAGATCCAATTTGTTAAATTTGCAGGCAAATAAGTAAATTTATCAATGCGTTTGGGCAGGGTTCACCTCATATTGAGCCGAATCTTTGACGTAGTTTTAAGCTTATTTATGTTGGCAAATAAATTTATTTGAAGATCATTTTAAATTTGATTATTCATAAATAGTTGAAGGTTTATTTCATTATTCGATGATGATAAGATGATAGTATTATTTATTCATCATAATATCACATGTAATTTATAATTTTTTTTGTTATTTTGTTTAAAATTATTTGATTATAGTTTATTTGTTACTCATAAACATGTTTATAATTATTCGTGGATATGTTTATTTTATGTTTATAAGTGAACTTATTTAATCTAAACAAACTAATCTCGAATGATCTAAAATGAACCAAATTCGAACATAATGTAAGAATTTCTAACCAAACTCAAGTCAATCTTGAATAATTCTAAAATACATGAACTTAACAATATTTATTTTTGTATGATTTGTTTATACCCCTAAATTTTGTAAGTTTTATTCCCAACCAAATGACCCCTTACCACACCACTTATCAAACAAGGTTTTATTTTTTTTTTCATTCGGAAAAATTTTCAAATCTGAATCTTTAAATTAGGATAAATAAAATATGCCACTAATATGAATATTCGAATTCGTATTGATTACTTATTCCATAGACAAGAAAGTACTTTGATTGATGAGATAGAGGTTGTCCAAAAACATTGAACAAGTTCTACGTTGGTTTTTGCATTTGTTTTAGGATTTATATTTGATATATTGTCAGATTTATAATTTTTATACATTATCAGTAAATTATAATATATCACCTCGTTAATGACAAAATTTTTAAATATATTATTAAATTCATTATTTAATGAAGTATCATAAAATTATGGCTTAAAGAAAGGCTTCATTGTTTTTTTTTTTTCGGTGTTAACCATCCGGTATCCCCATACCTTTAGTATAGGACTAATCTGGATTCGAGCCGGGCAGGACCCAAAGGGCGGCAAAACTCTCCCTCAAGAGTTTTAACACAGCTGCATACCCAGGGACTCGAACTCGAGACCTCTGGGAAAGGCTTCATTGTTGAAGAACCCATTGGTTAATAATTTTGTCATTAACCAACTTTGCCCAATTGCTTGATCTCTTTCTTCCCTCACATCCCCAGCATTGATATTATCACTTTCATCTTCAGTAAGTTGAAGGTTTGAACATAAGAATTCCAACTTCGCCGCCATAATGACTAGGGTAGGAGACAAATGAAATAAATCCAACTAAGTCACCATGGATTAGAGGAAAACATGCAAAAGTGGAAGAAAACTGGTTGGAAAAAAAACTAGGAAAAAATAACTCTGAAAATGAAATTGTGAACTTGACTTATTCCACAATGACTGATTCAAAGAGGAGACTGCCCTATTGTTTTTATTTAAATTCATTATCTGCGAAAGGGGGTTAACGAATTAGACCAGTTTGGCTAGTCTTTGTGGTCCATAATAACATAAATTGACACTTAATGTAACATTTTTTTTGACTAATACACTTAATGTAACATTTAAAGGTAAAGAATTGACCACCAATTGGTTGAAAAAAGTAGAAGTAGATATTTTTTTCCAGATATTTGGATAGAGTTCGAGTTTTGGAGTCGTCACTGTTAGAAATGCTTTACTATTTATTATTCTCAGCACGAACATGATTAATCTCAAACCGTAAAACGGATGAAAATATCTATGCTTACAAAAAAAATAGAGAATTGATTTTATACATCAAAGGTGGACCTTTTAAACTCGTCAACTAAAGTTAATTAAAGAAGCGATTAATGTCTCTTTAGTCTCTTTGTATAAGTATAAACATTATTAAATAAAATAATTTTTAATTTAATAAACAACGTTGACACTTGATACAATAATTGTTCTATGCACATCCATTATATTGATGAGAAAATTTAAAAAAAAAAAGAATTATAGTTATTTACTTATTTAAACATAAAAAAATATATAAATCAATGTACAATCATTTAGAAGTAAGAAAAAACAGCAAAAGACTTAAATTTCATTTTAGAAATATATATTGTTTATTTTATTTTTTAAACTTTTAAGTGATTTCACTAGTTGATGAGTCGATGTCATATATTTAGAAATGTGTAAAACTTTCTATATATGAAAAAAAATCAAAATATCTTATAAGAGTCCCATTCTTTATATTTTTATTCTAAGCATTGATAAACGGATCAAGAAGATATGTTTTAAGGAGTTTATTTTTTTTTACAATAACCTTTTTTTTTTTTTACAATATCATAGTGTTTGATGACTCTCACAAAATTTAATAATTTGCAAAACATTGAAAAAGGCCTACAAGGAGCAGTTTTCTGGGACATGTTTAAAGCTCCCATCCCATGGAAATTGTTGGTCCTCCCCATTAAATAAAATTATATATTTTAAATCCAAGTCAAGTGGCGGGTTTTCGGGTGCAAGACTTGGACTTTTTTTTAAAAATACTGTTGTTGCCAAAAACAACAATAAATGTTTGCTGACGTCGGATCCTCGATCTTCGTGTTAGTCTGTCTCCAAGGATCTGCGAAATAGAAAACCATCAGGGGGCGCAGGAGTTTTCCCCTGCGCGCGCACTCCGATGCTTAAGTCAGACAAGGTTCCAGTAGGCAAATAGAGCTTAGGGTTAAAGAATGATACCTGTGACGTATTTATAAGAGTTGTTTTGCGCGTAATTACCTTTAAGCCCCACAGCTTAAATAATAACCCAGTGGATCATTTATAGGCCTTCTGAGTCTTCTTTCCTCTTGGGCTTAGATTATCATTTGGTTCAATGGTCTTAAACTTGATTTATAGAAAAGCTCAGTAATAATTGATCTAGTCCACATCAATTGCTCCCCACTCTTTTACAAGGTTCACCTTGTGAAAGAGTATATAAAGAATGGGCTTTTCAAATTCTTTTGCTACCCTCTTCCTAGGATTATCACAAGAGTCTTTTCATCTTCACTCGAGGGCTTAACTAGTGGACTTCATTATCATTTGTAGCAGAAACGACTTCGTGTCATCATTTCTTTTGTTAAGTGCCTTCTATTAGCCAAGAGGAAGAAAACCGAATCTGAGTTGAGGCCATGAGGGCACATCGTTAAGAAGTGCCATAAGCAGATGCATATGTTCTTATCTAGTTCCATCAGATGTGGTTTGTACTTGGCATGCTCTTGATTGGTTGAAGCTCGATCCAGATGCTGAGAATTCGGAACCTTTCTAAGGATAGGCATTTATAAAGATTTATCTGATCTTACCAGCTCTTAGAAGCCTTTTTGTCGACTAGTGGTTGGGGCATTGGACACTGAATGTCGTAACCCGAGTTCAAAGCTCGATGAAACCTTTTTGTCGATTCGAGATGGTCGAGGTTCTCACAAGCTTGGATAAAAAATTTTTAGATAATCCAGAGACTAATTTTTCTGAGGATCAAGCTCTTGACATTATAGCACCTCGAGATGCACATGCATGGGTGCTTCGATACTCCCGCAGAAGTTAATCTATAGTGCTCCCCAGCTCTTCTTATGAAGCACTTACATCTAAAGAAGAATTCGTACTTGGGTATCGCATTTATCCATACACTTTATTGCTTAAGGATTTCACAATTTGCCCATCTTGCGATTTTTCGCTTAAGGACTTTATAGAATTGCTCGTCTCCTGCATTTTCGCTTAGGGACTTTTTAGAGAACTGCCCATCTCGCGCATTTTCGCTTAGGGACTTTTAGAGGATTGCCCATCTCGCGCATTTTTTGCTTAGGGACTTTGAGAGGATTGCCCATCTCGCGCATTTTCGCTTAGGGACTTTATAGAAATGATAAGGCTATAACATCGTTTTTATATCCGGAATGCCAATATAAAACGTTAAATGCACTTTGTCAATCAATTGTAGCACATATCCAATGATAAAATTGTAATGTAACTCGTACCGTACCTCACAGCCTGCATACTGTGTACTCCCCAGGGTTTTCTTTGCGACTTTTTGTGTCCAAAGAAGAACTTTTACTGGAGTATTGGTCCTGTCTTGGGTACTATCCGCTTAAGGACTTGTTAGAATATAATGTTAAATGTAATATGATAAAATTGTAACATACCTCATTTAGAGACTTATTTTTGCCCATCTCGCACTCTTTTGTGCTTAGGGACTTTTTGTTTTGCCCGTCTCGCACCTCCTGTGCTTAGGGACTTTTGATTTGCCTGTCTCGCACCTCTTGTGCTTAGGGACTTTTTGTTTGCCCGTCTCGCGCATTTTTCGCGTAGGGACTTTTTGTATTATCTCACTTAGGGTCTTATTTTTGCCCGTCTCGCGCATTTTTCGCTTAGGGACTTATTTATGCCCGTCTTGTATCTCTTCTCGCTTAGGGACTTATTTTTGCCCGTCTCGCGCTTTTTTCGCTTAGAGACTTATTTGTGCCCGTTTCGTCTTCTTCACGCTTAAGGTCTTATTTGTGCCCGTCTCGCGCATTTTTTGCTTAGGGACTTATTTTTGCCCGTCTCGCGTCTTCTTCACGCTTAAGGTCTTATTTTTGCCCGTCTCGCACATTTTTCGCTTAGGGACTTATTTGTGCCCGTCTCGCGTCTTCTTCACGCTTAAGGTCTTATTTGTGCCCGTCTCGCGCATTTTCGCTTAGGGACTTATTTTTGCCCGTCTCGCGTCTTCTTCACGCTTAAGGTCTTATTTTTGCCCGTCTCGCACATTTTTCGCTTAGGGACTTATTTGTGCCCGTCTCGCATCTTCGGCCAGCTTCTGTTTTTTCTTCTTCTATTCCTGCAACATGTCTATCAATCATGGAGGATTATCATAGTACAGATAAAAATAACTGGCCTTTCATTTCATAATGTAGTATTTTCAATCAAGTAGAATAAGTAACAATATAATTGCAGCAAATGTTAAAACCATAATAGCAAATGTTTACCACCAGTACCATTCCAAGTCTTTGTCTTTGAAAAATCTGTAAAGTAAGAGTGCTGAGATGTTTTGCTGTAAACCATGGATTGTGCACTAAGTCGTGCCTCGGTACCAGCGATATACCTTCACGAGCTTACCACAAGTTGTTTTTGATTGAACCAAGCTCTCCCTGGCTTGCTGCCTTACACGACAGTGGCTAGTGCCTGCCTCGGACACCTGCCTAATTCAATCACAATTGTTAGAGTGGACAAGAAAATAGAAAACATCGTATGAGAGTACTTCAAATCTGGTTACCACCCGTATGTCCCTGCTTGAGTGTGTTTGCAATTTCCATTGTGCCGAGCACTCACTTGTATTTATACTCAAGAATGCTATGTATAGGGGTTTACAAGGGAAACACAGCCTTGATCTCGACACCCTAAACTGACACATCCTTGTCTTGTTTAAAGGACTCACGAAGCTGACACACCCTTCATATAGACAAACCCTCTTTCACATGTGTGGTTGTCAATAGGCCGAGTGTGTGGCTCTTAAGCCACTTCTAGGTGGTTGCTAGAGCAGTTCTTGAAAGCTTCTGTGTCAGACGATCGACATATGGGCCGAAGGAAGCTTTTGGACATTCTGTCGGATTAGTGCGCACACCAGGTCTAGAAGATTCTAGATCATTCTGCTCAGATCCCGCACTTGACGTGCGCTTGGATCGTCAAATTTAAATGTGCTCGCCAAAGTTTTTTTTTTTTAAATGGGCGAACCAGTAGCTTGGATTCCGTGCTTGTCAGCGTTGCTAGTCATTGCCGAAAGGCATGACTTGGGTGTTCTTTGCTCGCCTGCATTGTGCTAACGGGGGAATCTTGCGTATGGGTGCTATGTTCACCTAATTTTCTTCACTGTCATTTTATCAAAGTGGGGAGCTTGAGGCTTTGAGCGAGAGCCCCTATCTCAATCAAGGCCTGTCGCGCGTGGGGGCTCCCTTGTTGCCCAAGGTCTGTCGCATGTGGGAGCCCTTGTCTCGCTCAAAGCCTGTCGCGTGCGGGAAACCATGTCTCGCTCAAGGCCTGTTGCGCGCGGGGGCTATCTCTCGCCAAAGGCCTATCGCGTGCGAGAGCTCTTGTCTTGCACAAGGCCTGTCACTCGGGAGCTCCTCTCTCACCCAAAGCTTGTTGCGCGCAGGGGCCCTTGTCTCGTCCAAGGCCTGTCACATTCTTTGGCTTTGAAGTTCAATGTGACAACGAAGAAGATAAGGTTGCCCATGTTCGAGTCGTGTCGCATGCCTGTAGTTGTGCAAATTGCTCTGTTGCGTAGCTCACGACAAAGTGCCTGTTGCATGCTTGTAGTCGCGCAAATTTGCAGTGTAGCAAGCACCTTTTGAGCGACAGATTGTTCTGTCGCATGACGTCTTGCATGCAACTAACTATTCAAAAGAGTGGCATCTTTGTGAGATCTTCAATAGTGGTCCCCTTTCTTGCCATTTTGGCTGTCGCACGCGTGAGCCGCCTCTCGCAGAAAGAGTTTGCGACGTGGAACCTTGTCGTCAATATTTGTCATGTGCGTGCCTGTGCTCGCTGAATTGAGGACGCTGCTGTCGCCCATTCCTTGTACTCAATCACCAGGGAACTTTTGAGCGATAGGCAGGGCTGTAGCCCACTTCTTGTATTCTGCCGCCAAAGATCACTACCTGTCGCCCATTCCATGCACTCAAGTATGTGACTAGTCGTAACCTTAGCTTTTTCTTTCTCTTTTTTTTTCCATTTTTTTAGGCACAATACCTTTTAATTTTAGCGTACCTTTACACCATATAGCTCCCCAAGTTCTTCTTTGAAATAGTGTTGTCGTTCCTATTCAAAGATGAACTTTTTCTCGAGCGTTGTGCTTGATGGTGTGCAGAGTTGCCTAATCCTTTTTCGCTTTGGTCACCCAAAATGGCTCGCCCATAGAGTTTTCTTTCCTAGGTGAGTTCCTGTCTTGGTCGACAAGGGCTTCCTCGCTTGGGTCTTAGGATGGTCGTATTCTTGCTCGCTATCCATAACCATACTCGCGTGGCGGCCGATGGCTCGTCTAACCTTTTGTGCCTTGCCTGATTTCAGCTGCTTGTCTATATTTTTACGCACCCGAGTGAGCACGAGCTGGCCTTTGAAGTTTTGGCGTGTTCCCCGAGGTCTTTGTTTGGGACTCATCCAATAGAGCTCTTCTGGACTTACGCTCGCTTGTTTTGAGCTCTTCGTCCAGCTTGTTCCTTTCCTGGGCGAGCTCATCTAACATCGTGGGCGCACCTCAGCTAAACCCTTCAGCTTGTTTCATGCTTGCCCATCTAGATCGTTCCTCGCGCCTTGGCACGTGTTTTCCCAAGCGAGCCTTGCTACGGAGGCTAGGCTGTGGCGTTGGTTATGCAATCGCCACATGCCACTCACTCATCGAAAGTGTCTGCTGCAGTGGTCTTGTGCTCGCCACATGACACGGCATTCGTCAGTATTGCTTCACGCCTTGTGTGCCGGACGCTGGGCTCACGGGAGCCATTCGCTCGCTTGTTTGTCACACAGCCTCACATAACCTGTCGCACAAAGCTCACATAGCTTGTCGCACAAAGCCTGGGTTGTTTCTACATAGAGCTATGTGCATGCAATATGTGACTTCTCCAACTATATCATCATCAACAAATTGTGATAAAACACATGTCATCTGCCAAGCACGTATTTTTCGCCTATGGTTCGCACTGTACTTCTTGTACAACCCTTTGGCAAGATCCTTATTATTTACCGCAGAATCTAGAAGCTCTAGCAGAAACAATTTTCCAGAAACACGTGCATACAACTCATTCCATAACTTATAGTTTAATGGATTTGGTCAAACAATAAACCAATTTAGAAAATACATATGATAATTAAATAATTAAATATAAGTATGAGATGGCAGCCCCTTAAAGCTTAGTTTCTATGTAATTTAGCAAAAAGGCACACGGGCAGAAAAGCAATTCATGCATATCAGCTCTTTCAAAACTTGGCACCAAGGTAACCTTCAGTTACGCTAAAGTTCTCGATCGATCTTGCAACAGAGTTTTTCTCAAGAAACTACTGTGTTTCTCGGGTTTCACAGTAAACAAGCAGCTTCCAAGTTACAACTGCTCTGAACAATTCACGGTTCTGCTTGTTTCCAAGCTTTCGTTTCTTCTTTGGTTTCGGTTACAGCAAACAGTTTGGTGATGGCAAGGCAGCAGCTTTTTGGCACAGGAAAACTCGGGACCATAGATATGCTTCCCTTTCTGTCTTATCCCGATATACAGGTTCACACCTCGTCCGCTTATAGATGGATCCATCCCCTTAAAGCAGTGAACCTAAGGTCTGAACCACTGGAACAGAGAACTCCACAAGAGATGTGCCCTCATGCATGACGCTTTCATTCTATAAACGCGTTAGTTCTTGCTGTACAAAAAGCCTATGAACGACTTCAGGCTACAATGCAAGGTTTACAAGGTCCTCAGCCTTGGAAGCTGCTGCTTTTATTGAAAGGACAATGCATCTTGTACAGATGATATGGAGATGTGTTGGAACCATTTAAATATGCCGGTCATCCCATGTTGCTCAATGCAGTAATTGTTGATGAGGAAGATAACAATTTTCTTTCCTCAGATAGAGCTCCTCTTCTTGTTGCAGCATCAGAACTTGTTTGGCTTACGTGTGCATCTTCTTCATTGAATGGTGAAGAACTTGTTAGAGAAGGTGGGATACAACTTCTTGCAACACTTCTTTCTCGTTGCATGTGTGTAGTTCAGCCAACAACTCCCACAAATGAACCATCTGCTATCATTGTTACAAATGTGATGCGAACTTTTTCTGTTCTGAGTCAGTTTGAGACTGCCAGGGTTGAGATGCTTGAGCTTTCTGGACTTGTTGAGGACGTAGTTCACTGCACTGAACTTGAGCTTGTGTCCGCAGCTGTTGATGCTGCCCTCCAGACCATTGCTCATGTTTCCGTGTCCTCTGATTTGCAAGATGCCTTGATAAAGGCTGGAGTGCTATGGTACCTTTTGCCATTGTTGCTTCAGTACGACTCAACTGCTGAAGATTCTGATACGGCAGAGTCCCAAGGTGTTGGTGCTAGTATTCAAATTGCCAAAACATGTATGCTGTACGAGCATCCCAGGCTCTATCTAGGCTTAGTGGGTTGTGCAGTGACGAGAACTCAACACCTTATAATGCACACTGTAGTTCTTAGTGTCCGTTTTTGAAAAGCCAGCAACAATTATGAAGAGAATAACGATAATATGGATGATGGAAGCAATGTAATTGAAGCGTGATGAGCCCTTGGTGCTTAGAACAGCGAGAACACAGATGATAGACACAACAACAACAGCAATGGGATCAAGATGGCCATAGTCGTCAGGCATGCTGCGGACTACAATGCGAAAATCATCAGGTTGGTGATTACAGAGGGTGGCAAAGTATGAAGTCCACGACCGGGCCACTGCAGCACCTCCAATAACATACTCCAGGAGAATGTTACCAGTAGCAATGAAGGCCATGAAGTCATCTAACTCCACTCTAAGATAGGCAAACGAGCTACCTGCAACCGGAATTTCAATAGCGAACTCAGTGTAGCAAAATACGGAAAGCATGGCGGAGACACCAGACACCACGTAGGATTGAACCACAGTGGGCCCTGCGACTTCTTTGGCTAACCATAATTGCATCTGACAATTTTCGTTCTCTCGCCCACGCCACTCTCTCGCCCAGGTTTGTTGACGCGAGAGCCACTCTCTCGCCCAAAGACACTCTCTTGCCCAAGCTTGTTTGACGCGAGAGCCACCTATCGCCCACGCTTACCTTGTGCGAGAGCCTATCTCTCGTCCAAGACCTGTCGCTTGTGTCTGTTGTCGCGTGAATTACTCTGTCGCGTGGGCCTCGTGTTAGCTTGCGACAGACTGTCTGTTGCATGCCTGTGGGCTAGCGATTCACTCTGTCACATTTAATTGCTCTGTCAAGTGCACCTCGCAGGCGACAGACTGTTCTGTCGCGTGTTATTGTGACAGATTGTTCTGTCGCATATATATATTTATTTTATTTTATTATATTGTGCGATATGGCTCTCGCCAATTGTTGTACGTTCTTTTAGGTTGAAGAATTGAATTTCACTTTATTAAAATGGTAAGAAAGCAGGAGTCTTAAAAAATTTCATGCATTTATTTCTTTTTCATGCATTATGTCAACATTGATAGCTTCCTGCAGCGTGAATCATGAAGCCGATAGCCAAGTTGACTTAATCTTTTTTTTTATTTGACTGCTATGTTCATTCTCGATTGCATCTCTTCTTGTATAGAAACTGTCACACACAAGTACGTCTTAGCAATGCTATGACTTTTACTTTAAAATCGATTTCAGGGATCTGAGGTCTTTATTGCCTGATATGGGTCAGCAGTCCTTCCTCTGGTTGTCAATCATTGTTCAACGTGGGAGCATTGTGTGCACTGGTCCCCAACGTTCCATTTTTTTTTAAAGAAAGTAATTGGTCCTCGCCCTTTCCTAAACCCGTGAGATTGATCTAGAAGGTTGTAGGCTATGGCTCAGTCCATACTAGAGTACTGCGCTCATCTTTTGGAAGCGGGAAGATGAGTCACTGCATTGACTTGAATGATCTAGCCAAGAATTTCTCCTCACTAGGCACGATTCCTTCTTGAACGAGGTAGTCTGTCGCCTAATGGCCTGTCGCACGCCCTTCCTCGCCTATAGTCTGTCGCCAAGGAGTTCTACCTACGTGGGCAAGCTACTCTGTCGCCATGCAACTTGCTTGCGACAGGCGGGGATCCCTCTATCGCCAATGATCTTTCGTATGGTAGGGCTATCGCTATTTTGCATGCACTCTATCGCCAAAAGCCTGTCGCGACGAGAGCCAGTCTCTCGCCCAATGCCTGTCTCATGCGCGAGAGCCAATATCTCGCCCAAATACTTTAAATCGTAACCTGTGCACCCTGCCGCAGTCTACACAACCTGTCTTCCGCAGATCGTCTTTTTATCATCTTTTGTATTTGGCTTTTTTGTTTGTTTCCCACAGACGGCGCCAATTGTTGTTGCCAAAAACAACAATAAATGTTTGCTGACGTCGGATCCTCGATCTTCGCGTTAGTCTGTCTCCAAGGATCTGCGAAATAGAAAACCATCAGGGGCGCAGGGGTTTTCCCCCGCGCGCGCACTCCGATGCTTAAGTCAGACAGGGTTCCAGTAGGCAAATAGAGCTTAGGATTTAAGAATGATACCTGTAACCTATTTATAGGAGTTGTTTTGCGCGTAATTACCTTTAAGCCCCACAGCTTAAACAATAACCCAGTGGATCATTTATGGGCCTTCTGAGTCTTCTTTCCTCTTGGGCTTAGATTATCATTTGGCTCAGTAGTCTTAAACTTGATTTATAGAAAAGCCCAATAATAATTGATCTAGTCCACATCAAATACAAAAAAGTCGAAGAAGAGGGCAAGAAAATCTATGTTCTTAGGCTTTACTTGGTAGGAATGATGAAAAAAGTAATGATGAAAAATTTGTTAATTTAATAGTTGCGTCTCATGAACACTTTCCTTCCATCCCCACTCCTTTCCATCATTCTTGCCAACTAAAACATTATGTACTGATCAAAACTTTTTTATTATTAATTATTAGAATATTAATTACAAAGCAACAATTAGACACCTTCTAGCCCAAATATTGTGGGTTGTTTTTTTTAAAATAATAGTCAAATATATTTCAATTTTTTGCATAAATTTAATATAAGCATTTAACGTTTTATGACATGCAAATTAGTTCATAAATTTTTGTTTTATTGTAAATGAATATTAAAACATTTAAAATCATATAATTAAATTCCAATTTGTTAATGACACTAACTGTCAATTGAACATTTTATGTGATAGTTGATGCGGATTACTTTTTGGATTGCCACGTGATATATCACGTGTACAATACGAATAGAAGTTAGCGTAATTTAATAGATTTATATTTAATTACATGATTTTAAAATATTGAGAATTTGTTTATAATAAAATAAAAGTTTATGAATTAATTTGTATGTAATAAAATGTTGAAGGTTTATATTTATATATATATATATATATATATATATATATATATATATATGACTATTAAGTTTTTTTTTTTTTTTACACATATTTGATAGTTTGTGATTCTGGAAGGTCTTTGGTCAATTGTTTGTTGGCTTCCACGTAGAAGATGTTAAACTACAAAAACCAGTTGGGTGGATTAAAATTTTTGGTTAAGAGCCCTAATATAACTTCCATATACGTCAATTTAAAAGATGTTTGACCATAGCATCAACCTTTGGCCTACACTAGATATGCCACAAACATCACACATAAATAGTATAATTTTTTTTTAAAACACAAATAGTACAGTCTTTATTTCATTTACCAACTCTTATTATTAACAAAATTAGTAAAAAATATTATATCGTTTTAGAATCACTCAATTGGACATTTTTTTTGGTAATTGAATTGAAGTTATTAGTACTTTATCAACACATCATACAGATTTTAGCTACGATCGAACATTTTATTGACAAATGAGTTACAATAAAAGCAGAAGGTTATTTGACGAATCAAGGATTTAGGATAGATAATTTTACAAGTCACCTTAGATTTTTTAGGGTTGAAAGAAATTTGAACTGTTTCGAGCTCAAGTACTTCTTTCATATTCAAATTGTTTAATTTTAAAATAAAATCATTTAAATTTGGATGATTTTATATTTAGATTAAATAAGTTTATATTTATTTTTTAATCAAATTGGATTATGATAAATTAAATTGATATTTTAGTTTCCAATCAATTTAATCAATTCTAGTTGCAATCTATTTGTCTCAATTGAAATGATAAATGCATATAAATTTTGGGATGAAATGGCTTACATGTATGATGCATATTCTAACCTAAGTTCATCAAAACAATGGACACACTATGTGACCATTACCTATCAAATAGGATAGATTTTGTTTTTAATGGAAATAGGATGTATATTTTCAATCATTTAATGTGAAATTAACATTTTGCAAGTAAAAATCAAAGACTATTGCCTCTTGGACTTTTGAAGCCTCTAAATTTTTGGTAAATTTCCAATTAGAATATCAGCCACACAAAGTTTTGTTGGCATGCCAAAAATGTGGTGTAGAAAAGTGCTGGAAATCTTTGCAAATCCATAATGTCGTAAGCACTAAAGATGAAACACAGTAAATTAAAATTAGGTTAGATTTACTAATCTCAATCATCTTAATTTTTATTTAAAATTATGATATTTTAAAACCAATAACAATTCCCATATATAATTGAATCCTGTTATTCCCATTATGTAAAAATATTGAAGAATTCACTTTTGGAGAAAAGGCAGGAATTTTCTTTTCTTTGGTTTGTGGCAAGAGGCCATGGGTCACAACAAAAAAGAACCAACACTTCCCACTTTCATTTCAGAAAAGATAATTAGAATCTGATGAATGGAAGCAGACAAATCCAAATCCCAATTACTTGATTGGTTGTTGCAAAAGAGAATTCCTTTTGGAAACATTTTTACCCATAGGCAAAAAGTAAGTACTCATAAAAGAAAATAGTATTGGTAGGATCGAATAAAAAATTAAAAAAAAAACTCGATCTTATTCGAATCGATATAATTTTTATGTAAGTAGCTGAAAAAAAAATTTAATTTTATATTCAATTATCAAAATATTAACTTGTACTAAGAATCTTTATGGAACTAAATCCCTAAGATGAAATTTATGATTGATGTTCTCATTTTTTTAAATGGTAGGTTTAAATAAAAGTAAATCCTTGAAAAAAATTATGTTATTCTTTGATTAAATTAAAAGTAGCAACTAACGAGTAAAGAATATTATTATTTGGTTATGCAATTGAGCAATTACTAATTAGACCATATTTAGTGGACCATGATTCCATGACTATAGTTTCTTGGTCAACAAATTCTTAATTAGTTCTTTTAAATAAATTAATCTTCTAGTCAAACAAGGCAATCACAGTCGCCTTTACCTTAACAAATTTTTTTTCTTTTTCTTCAACAAAATGCACTACACTATAGAACACTCTCAAGAAAAAAAGGAAGAAAGAAAATAATGCTAGTATGGAGAAAATAATCAAATCAACGATAGTCTGTTAAGCAGTTGTTTGGTAGTTTCTCAGAGTCATATTCAAGTCAATGACCCTTCCCAGGCTCTTATTCTTTAGACCAATCCACGCATTTTACGCGCAAATTTACTTCCACCCAAGTCATTGCAGCAAACCAACCCAAAGAAACGGCAAAAAATTTTGCCGATGGACTCCAGTGTTGTTTTTGTGATCTAAGTCACAAATAAAACTCTGGGTTTTTCTTCTTCTGTTTTGTTTCTATTTTTGTGATAAGCTATGAAGGGATCTTTTTCCTTCAGGTTAAACATCTTAAGCTTTGTTTTGGGATGGATGTTTTTGCCAGGACTTGTTCTGTCAGTTGTGACTGAAGATGATATGAAGTGCCTGCGAGGTGTCAAGAAATCTCTAAACGACCCAGATGAGAAGTTAAGCTCGTGGACTTTCAATAACAATTCAGTTGGTTTTATATGCAAGTTTGTCGGAGTTACATGTTGGAATGAGCGGGAAAACCGCTTGATAAGTCTCGAACTACGGGACATGAAACTGTCTGGACAGTTACCTCAATCTTTAGAGTACTGTCGCAGTTTGCAGAACTTGGATCTGTCAGCCAACAATCTTTCTGGTACGATCCCTCCACAGATATGTAATTGGTTACCTTATTTAGTAACCCTTGATCTCTCTGGTAATGATCTGTCAGGTTCCATCCCTCCTGAATTATCAAAGTGTGCTTATTTGAATAACTTGATACTGTCAAATAATAGGCTTTCAGGGCCAATTCCAAACTCAATATCCGGTTTAGGTAGGCTGAAGAAGTTTTCTGTAGCAAATAATGATCTGACAGGTGCGATTCCTGCAGCTTTTGAGAATCATGATAAGGCAGATTTTGCTGGGAATAACGGTCTTTGTGGGGGTCCTCTAGGAAAGTGTGGGGCTTTAAGTAAGAAGAATTTAGCAATCATAATTGCAGCTGGGGTTTTTGGCGCTGCAACTTCACTGTTGCTGGGATTTGGGGTTTGGTGGTGGTACCATTTGAGATGGATGAGGAGGAGGAAGAAGGGGTATATTGGAAGGGATGACGAAAGCTGTTGGAATGAGAAGTTGAGGGCTCATAAGCTGACTCAAGTTTCATTGTTTCAGAAGCCACTTGTGAAAGTTAAGTTGGCTGATTTAATGGCGGCAACAAACAATTTCAATGCGGAGAGCATCATAATTTCGACCAGGACGGGAACTACCTTCAAGGCAATGCTTCCTGATGGATCAGCCCTTGCAATCAAGAGGCTGACAACTTGCAAGCTTGGTGAGAGGCAGTTTCGTTGGGAGATGAATAGATTAGGCCAGCTTAGACATCCAAATTTGACACCCCTTTTGGGATTTTGTGTTGTGGATGATATTAAGCTGCTAGTTTATAAGCATATGTCCAATGGAACTCTGCATTCCTTGTTACATGGGAGTGTTGCTGCCATAGCTTGGCCAACTAGATTCAGGATTGGTTTGGGTGCAGCGAGGGGTCTTGCTTGGCTGCACCATGGGTGTCGTCCTCCATTTCTGCAGCAGAACATCTGCTCCAATGTGATTCTTGTTGATGAGGACTTCGATGCTAGGATAATGGACTTTGGTTTTGCAGGGCTCATGACTTCCTCGGATGTTAAGGAGACAAGCTTTGTGAAAGGAGATTTTGGTGAATTTGGCTATGTAGCTCCAGAGTATTCAAGCACTATGGTTGCTTCACTCAAGGGGGATGTGTACGGGTTTGGTGTCGTGCTTCTGGAACTGGTAACTAGGCAAAAACCCCTAGAAGTTAATGCTGGTGAAGAAGGATTCAAGGGCAATTTGGTGGATTGGGTAAATCATCTCTCTAACTCTGGTAGAATCAAGGATGCTATCGACAAGGCTCTCCTCGGAGGGGTACATGATGAGGAAATTTTGGAGTTCCTCAAAATTGCATGTAATTGTGTGGTTGATCGGCCAAAGGACAGATGGTCTATGTACCAGGTTTATGAGTCACTGAAAAGCATGGCGGAGAAAAACGGTTTCTCAGATCAGTTTGATGATTTCCCTCTGATTTTCACCAGGCAAGATAATGAGTCAATGTAGCTCTAGAGTATAATTGGAATAAGTATGCAAAATGGTTAATTCTCAAAAGCTTTTGATATTTTGAAGATGCCAGCCTCCATTTCAGTTGTCTTTTTATAGTTGATATAAAGAGTTGTATAATACAATAAACTTCTTAAATTAAATCTTCAACATATCTGTTTCTTTGCTTCTTGTTTTGCAATGAAATTGATACTTGTGCTTGGGCATAGTAATTCATACAAGTTCTGTTTGTAGCCTAGAGTTATAAATTGAAGATGCTGAGCTGAATGCAGCTTGTTAACAATTTGATCTCCATAGCTGTTAAATGTTAATGATTAGTTGTTTTTATCAACGGCAACAATTGGCTGACGACAACAGGAGTGTGCTGGTGCTGCATCGCATGCTCTCCTAAACACTAGTGCTTGTTTGGCATTTCTTTTGTTTGTACACCGTTGGCAGAGCAGCAAGTTGATTATTTGTGTTCCGCAAATGCTTTTCTGCTGGAAATCCTATCAACTAAGCTGCAAATTGGTCAAATATGCAATCCAGAGGATCTTAATGGACTGTTGAGATTAATCTTAATCGGTACTACTTAAAGTAGCATGCCATAATCTTAGTCGGTATACTTAAAGTAGCATGCCAGCATAAGGGCAAGATGTACAGTATTTGTTTTGAATTCTAATCACTGCTTTTGATTGATTCTTGGTGATTTGAGAACATTAGCATCTTCTCTTTGGTTCTGCTGCTAGTGGTTTTGGATTTTCCTTTTGTTTTTGTGTATGGGTGTGTCCCGAGAAAGGGGCTTGGGGGAAGTGGTGGGGTTGTTAATCAGGCAACCTTTGCTGTATTATCCGTTAAGAACGAACGTGACAAACGAAAACAATCACAAAATTGGTTCAACAATTTTTTTACGTTTACGGTCGCATTAGCTCTTTCTTATTAAAAAGAAAGACTATATATTTATAATATAATAAAGCTAAGACAACTTAGAGTAATTGACTTCATACCTATATACTGGACCTTTGCATCATACAAACTCTGCATAGGTGTCATATGAACTGAGCCATACGAGACTCCACAAACTCCAACATTATCTCCATTCTCATATTGGAAGCGCCTAAGCCATTTCTCTAGATGAAGCCCATAATTCCCTACTAGGCTCTAAGAATGTTATATAGAATTAAAAAAAAAAAGTGTCCATCAAAATCCATTTTTTGAGTAGAAGTCAGAATTTCTTTTTATAAACATTTGGTAAGTTTGGCTTAGTATCTGGTTTTCTGCAAAAAAAGGAATTCAATGGAATGGAGAACAGAAAAACATTCACTGTGTTGATATGAAGTTACAATTACAAATGCCAAATTCCATGCTTAATCTCCTCTTCGGTATGGAAAATCCAGAATGACATGAAAGAAGCATCTAACCAGATTTTGAATCTGAAACACTGATGCCATCAATACTGTGACATGGATCCATGTGTCCAATCTCAAGGCTTTTAATAAATTTCTGTATCAGGGCAGAAAACCACTTTGTTCTGTACAATTTAATTCTGATTCAAACCTCATTGTCCTAAGCCTTGAGTCTGCAACTGTAAAGGAAGGCCCGAGAATCATAATTTATTCGAATAGCATATTGATCAAAGTCCAAATGATCAAAATGAAATTCCTTCATTCACCCCATTGCCTGCTTAATCCACCAGAGTCTTAAATCTTAATGCTTAATCACAAGGCCACCAGGATATATAGTTGGTGATCAAACTAGACTTGTTCAAAAGTTAGATTATTGTTCTAACTCGAAGGTCTACTTATTTTTTAGAGATTTAGACAAAAATATTATATTCATTAAATGAGCTTAGACTTGAAAATCGAGATATGTTAAAAATAAGTCGGACTTGAGTTTACCATTCCGTTTTAAGTTCAAGCTCAATTCGAATCTACTTCCTCATGCAATTCATGTATTTATTTATGAACAATGACAAACTAAAACGCATATCTACTTTGTTAAGACATAAACAAAGAACAGAAATCTCAATCATGAGTAAACCAACTAGCCCGGTAAAAAGCAATATATAGCTCTAGAAGACCAAAGTTGTCGGGCGACTGTAGCCTTTTTTCACTTAAAATTATGAAAATGTTCGGTTTTTATATGGGCTATTTATTAGTACTTTTTATATAACCCAAGGCTTTGATCAGACCTAATTTCTCACATGAACATAATACATTCAGAACTTTACTCTCAAAATGCTTCTCACGAAGATCGAACACTCTATTTATTAGTAGTATGCAACAGCAATATGAATTTACTAATTTCTTGCAATAGGGAGTGCATGATTATTTCCCATCTTTTAGTCAAAAAAAATTAAAGAGGTGCACGAGAAAGGAATCTGTCTCTCATTGCATGCAACAGAAAGTTCCCTTAATTCGATTCTCAGTTACTTTGGACCAAGTCTTTGCTTCTCGAACCATTCAAAATCAAACCAGAAAAAGAAGCAAAAAAGAAAGGAAAAAAGTGAAGCAAAAACAAAAGCAATAATCAGAGATTGCTCCTTGCTTTTATTTTTCACTTTGGAGAGCTACCATTAGATAATCATTTACTAATATCATTTTGCTTTTTCTTAGTCCCATCAAAAAGAAAAGAAACCAAAAGAAAATGTAGAGAGATTTTAACGACATTAAAAATCTTAGATTGTTCTTTCAATAATCAAACTGCAAACAGAAAGAAGTGTGTAGGACATGCTGTTGGGGTTAATTAAGGGTCATGAATCAATGTAAGAAATTGGACTTTTAGTGCATGTTTGGCACATGGGATTATTTAAAGTATAGGATGATTATCATCATATCCCATGTTTGTTATTCATTTAAGCAAAAGGATATGATTAGTGAGAGAATAAGTCATCCTATACAGAGAGGATAACTTAATCTTTTAGAAAAGTGAAGGATTATTTTTAATCCATAGGATAGGATATGTTTCAAAATTTTTTATCAATGAATTTCCTATTTTATCCTTAAATTTTGTCCAATAAAAAAAATATAATCCTATCCTAATTTTAATCTTGCACATAACAAACATGGTAAAGGATAAAAAACCATCCTATCTTATGCTTAATCCTTGCACACACCAAACATAAGATAGGATGTTATCATCTAATCTTATCCTATCCACAATATTATTTTATCATATCCTATCATTATCCCATACACCAAACATGCACTTAAGACATGTCTCCGTATCAATATCTGTGTTAAGGTACAACTTCATTGTGCTTTATCTCTAATCATGTCTGGTTTTTTCCTGTGGTTTGATGCCTAAAACTGATAGTGAAGGAAGCTGATGACTTTGAGGAAACCCTTGGATTATGAAATCAGACCATGCTTAGTTCGACGAAACCGTACTGAGAAGTTATGATTCATTTGGATTATGAAATCAGACCATGCTTAGTTCGACGAAACCGTACTGAGAAGTTATGATTCAAGTTGATTTTTTCACACAATGTTCCATTACCATCTTATGGAAGCTCTTTTCAAAGAGTTCAACTTTTGGCTACCTCAAAAGCTATGCCAAGCCAAAAAAACCCACATTATGGATCAAAATATTTGTAGAAGATAGTGTTCAGATTATTGAAATAACACTTTTGCTACAACATATTGTGCTTGGTTTTTGTTGGACTGAGCAAATTTCTTGTCCTCGAGCAGCTTGATTTGGCAAAATAAGTAGCATGATAAACTACTTGCCATATTTTAATGCAGAATTCAGGGAAAATATGTTTTGAGAAGAGGGCAACTTTAGTTATTAGCTTTTGCTTTATTAAGCTGGAAGAAAAGGAAACATGAGAGAAGAAGTAGAAAACCCAAGAAAAAGATAGTGGTAGCCGATTAATTTATGTTACAAAAGCTACATCATGTACGGAGACAACATCCCTTTATTGGAATTTGCTCCAATGTTTCTTAACAGTATATAATAGTTTTTTGCTTGGCCTGGGTTCTGTCATTGTTAAACAGAAACCCTATCCATGAATTTCTCTTAAAAGAATTAAGCAAGGACAAGCAGAAATGCTGGTGGGACACCTCCAAAAGTTTAATCTTTCTCTCATGGTCGTTGTGTACTTGATAGTTGTGCTAGAGCAGGCACTTACTTTCTTGATATCCATGAAGAAAATCTTCATTTCCAAGCAGCCACCAATGACAGTGCAAAACCTTTTAATGAATATATTTACTTCACAAATTCAGAGAGTAGCAAAACAGCATGAACACCAGCAAGTAAATTTTTCAGAAAATTTAAGCTACAAGATTGATGATCTCACTGTCAAAGAAGCGTAAGAAAAAGAAAAAAAATTTAAACAATTTTTCTCCATTTTAATCTTCTGCTGGAGCTTGAGGAGACTCATAGCAATTTCACACTTAGGCTCGTCCTGGCGGTTGTCTAGACTTTGCTGCTCTCCTGAACATACAAGTACAAGAAAAATATTCATTGATGCATGTCTGATTCCTAGTTTAGTATCTCTGATGTTGTTCTTTACCTATATGCCAAGCAAAGCAGAACAAAACATTCCATGCCTATGTGCCTAAGTTGCCGGTAGGCTGATTTCTTTATTTTTGAATCAACAAGTTTTATTCTAAGAACTTAGAACTTTCTAATAAAATTCAGACGTATATACCAAGTTGTAAAGGACAGGAGCTGTCTCAGATTAAAAAAAAAGGACAGGAGCTGTCGAATGCATCTTTCTTTCACATATATATAGCTAAAGTGGATTAGTACTTCCCCCTATGTCTTTATTTGATACTTATCAAAATAAGAGAAAGAAGATCGATTCAAAGAAGCTTTTATAAAAGAATAACACCATCACCAGCTTTCATGCATTTGAAAGATGAATTTAATGGTATCTTTTTTCATGTGAATTTAATGGTATCTCTTTTCATATGGATTATTATATCAAAAGGGAACCAATGTACATCTCATTTCCCTTTCTTGTTTAGAACAACTCCCCTTCCCTGCTTCCAAAAGCAAACTGCCAAACTGAAAAGTTATCTATGAATTTCAACAGGAAAATATCTAGATCATACATGAAAAATCTACAGTCAGACTAGTAACAGTATGTGTAAGCATCAATCAATTTTTCCGTTTCTTAGTAATTCAAGCTACAAAAGAGTGATTTATCATTCTTGGTAATTGATGAGTATTGATGAACGGGAGGCAGGTGGCTAAGTCAAGCAGAAAATATCCACATGCATGTTATTTGAGACAAGAATATGTACCTGTTGTGAATGGGATCAGGTCCATTAGGAACTCTTCTCTTGCTAACATAATTAAGATGGAAATCCATATGAGATTTATGCCTCCCTTGTCCGACAAACTCCCAATGTTTGAAATCTCTGGTTGAGGGAACCAGTATTGATTTTGTCATCGCAGTTGCATGGTTTGCTATGACGCCAACAAACAATAACCAAATAACTCCCACAAGCACAGTAACCCCAAACAGAAACCTCAAAGCTCTACCACCCCTGCCCATATCTTTCTGCTGCTTCTACAAGTTTTCACCAAAGAATTGCAGGCCAGTAAACAGAGAACTCAGAGCAACCATGTTGATTTTCAAGGGAGAGCAATGCATGCGGAACACTCAGAAGTGAACAGAAAGGAGAAAGGAAGGGAAGACAAAGCAGGGAAGACCAAGTGCTTTTAACTTGGAGGGTACAAGTCATTTGTCCTATTTAAAGATGTAAGATTGAAGCAAACACTGTGTTTTGGGAGAAGAGAGAGAGAGGAATATGACTAATAAACCAGGAAAAAGTTCGTTGCTCTTGTTGCTTTATATACTAAAATGGGTCCATGGGAGCTCTCTTTCTTTGCTTTGGTTTGTGCATTTTCATGCAGCAAGCAGGCAAGCATACGGGACCTCACTATCTCTCCCAACACTAATGCATTCTAAGCTTGTAAAAGACATGGGGGCTTGTGCCTGTTATAGCAAAATATTATTCTGTTGTGTCCAAATGAATTATTATCCTCCTTTCAATCAGAAAAGAACATGCTCTCAAAACCAGACATAAGCAAAAGAAAAGGAAGAATCTAATTAAAGAAATTTATATATATATATATATATATATATATATATATATATATATATATATATATAAAGGGCAACCCATTGCATAAAGTTCCCATATTGTGGGGTCTGAAAAGGGTCATATGTACGTAGTCTTCCCCTGCATTAACAGAGATGTTGTTTTCACTTGAACCTGTGACCTCCAGGTCACAAGGAAACTAACTGCATAGGGTGCGTTAATTCCGTGTTAACTCCCTGTTGAATCTTAATCAACAGAAGGGTTGCTTCTTGGCAAGCTAACACAGACAGGGAGGATTCCATCAATCAGCCCTTGAAAAGGAGAAAATTCGAAACCAAAAGGCATAATAACTTAGCAGACAACTGCCTTGGCTAGGGTTGCAGTTTTCTTACTCTGTAAGTATCTATCTAATCCTTCTTGCCCAATTCTTTTTTAACTAAGTAGGCACCATGATTGTATGTAATCTAGAAAATGTATGTTAATGTATAATAACTATTTGCTCTAGAGAAAGTGGCAAACTGTCCTGCAAATTGTAATGCCTTTAAATTGTTTTAAAACAGCAAACAGGTCTTGAGAGCTCCACCAGATATAGTATAATGACTAAAGAAACAAACAAGAACAGACACTAGCAATTATAGAATGGTGAGCTCATTTTGCTTTATCAAGTCCTTTCAAGAATCTAAATTTGGACCAGAAGGAGGACATCCTGCTCCCTCCGTGTTACAAAGGCATTGCCAGTCACATTGAAAAACACCATAGCCCATTAATTAGAAAAGTTTATGTTTTCCACAAAGCCAAAAAGAAGAAGAAGAAGAAACAGGTTTTTGCACCATTTCGATTATTGCAACTCTCGCTACCATTCAACAACAATTCAAAAACATTAAGGGGAGAAATAAAAATAAAAATACAAATACAAAAGATGGTCATAACAGATAATGGACAGGATTCAGTCTTACGCAATGAATCTGACATGCTTCGAGAACTTTCATAAGAAGATTCATATGATAATGTCAGCAGAACAAGAAAAAAATCACAGAGAAACAAGAGACAAGCTGTTTAAGCTCATGTTATTATGACAGGATAGGTGCAGGTAATTCCACACGCACCAGAACAAAACTTGCTGTTGAATCTTAAAAGCATAATGAACCAAACAAGAAAGCACAGTTTAATCGGTCAGAAATGAAACTTAAAAAAGGTAAAACACAACCTAGTGCATGACATCTAAATAATTCCATTACTGACCTTGGGTTTCTTAAATCATATCTAGTACTATATCTCCACTTTGAAGATCAGATTTCTTAAATGTTCCTTGATAACTTTAGCCAAAGGGACATCAATTAATGATGTCATCTTCAATCGGCACAAAAATGATTTTGTGAATGCATCTATGATTTTCTTGTAGAGGATCATTCCTCTAAAAGAATTTCAGTTCAATAATGCTTGTTTTGTGGGACAACTCTTTCAATCATATGAGAAATGAGATCCAGTGCAGGACACAAAAACTTTTCCCCCTTTAATCGGTTGCTTCATATTTACTGATAGAACATGTCCCACCAGAGATTTTTTTTTTTATTTAAACAAAATTACTTAAAAGGTTCCTCAAGGGCTTGGACACTTTAGTGAGGAGAGTGGAAGCTATGAATGATGAAAAAATGTCAAAACTAAAAAAAGACCGAAAAAAAACTTAAAAAGGAAGTTATCTAAAAAAATATGACGAAACGAGAGTTGAAAGAACACATTACCTTAGATAGGAATGAGCGGAGGAGGAGAATTCATGTTTTTGACATTATATAAATTCATATATTGGTTATATAGCCTACTCCAATATTTAGATAAAAGCTTTGATGATGATAATGTTCCCCCCCAAGGCAATCCATAAAATGAGTTACGCATGTAGATATTCAAAGAAAGATGAAAATATACAAGAAACAATGTTAACTGCTATGAAATTGACATACCAACATCATTTGGGAAAGAAATTTTACTAAGAACTGGTAAGGATGCTTGATTACTTTGCTAAACATTTGCGTTCCAAACCATGGTTGAACGAATAAGCAGTGTTTATGCTTTAAACAGATTAAATATGTCTCACTGTCAATTATTTTGCCCCCTTGCTATGTATCAACTTCCTTTACAAAAGATTAAAAAAAAAACCCACAAAAAAGGAAAAGGAAAAGGTAAAGAAAGACAGACCAGCTTCCTCCTATAAAAATCAAAGTATCAATTGAAGTGGACCACCTTCCCTCTGTTAATTCAAAAATCCCTTCTCTTTACGGGATCCATGCTTTTGGACGCTGTGTCTTCTATCTGACATGAGGAAGGTGTGCTAGATGAGCATCTCCATGGCCCTAGTCTTCATTCTATGTTGGAGAGACCCACAGATTCTTAGGCTCAAAAAAATGTGCTTTAACCAAGCCCCTCAGCAATGAAAAAGTACAGCATGTAGGGTTAGTTGAGATGCTTTGGATCTGCATTTTAATGAAAAAGTCCAATGGGGAACCATAACAGCCCTAACAGGAATTACAAGAGAACTACGAGGCTATCTGCAAAGTACATATAATCCTAGCAGTCAAACCAACATGCCTCATCAAATTAATTACAAACAGCAAGTTGTATACATAAAGATCAACTTGACATTTATGACCAAATCTTCGATCTTTGATCTGCAATTCATATTAACAATTAAAACAACAAAACTTGCCAGAATCCTGTCCTTTGATTATATGGAAAAAATTCCTTGGCATGCTGAAATCAACCTTACTAGTTACAAAACCGATAATAGCATATATCTCCACTATATCAGGTACCAAAAAAAAAAAACCCAAATGAAATACACAATTGTAGAGAGCATGTGTTTATATAGACAAGGCAACATAGCTCCACACTCCAATGCTCTGAGATGTGAAAGGCTGAACCTTCAAATGAAGTTTATCCCAAATTTTCTAGAATTACATCAGACCAGAGATTCATTAATTTTCTTTTCTTACAGGAAGCTTAATGCAAACTGATAAACAGTTAATTAACAGAAGTACCTTTACAAGACATCCACATGAATCCAGCATGTCTGCTTTCAATGGATATTCTACTACCTAGACCACGAAAGTGTGAAAATTGAGAAACAAGGGAGATGGTATTTGTATAAACCCATTCTCTGAACAAACAACAAATAGCCACTCACTATAAAGATGTCTTCTCCAACAATAGCTGACTTGGAAATCTGAGCCATTAGGGTCCCATAATCAACTTGGGTGTACAGCAGTGTTACACTGATGTAATCACATTGAAATTTTAAATGCCTAGAATTCACCATAAGAAATCAAAGAAGAAACACACATACAAGTCAGTCTGCCGGTTCTAAGAAATTTTGAACACGAACAGGATGAATAACTGAGACATCAAGAAACCCCATCCATTCCAGGTTTGGTTGCAGAACATTTGAAACAACCCAAGAATCCATCTCAACAAAATGCACCTGTAGAATCACAAAACAAACTTTCATTTGACATTCGGGATATATGCCACATTTCTTTATTTAAAGGCTGAAAACAGAAAAACTTTGATCACTGTTGCAGATTCTCAAGCCTAAACAAAAACGTCAAATCATATTTGAAGGTTTGTTCAGGTTTTCTCAGCTTAAAAACCATTTATATGCTTACTAAATCTGATATCATCATCTAAAGTGTAATAAGCCCTAATAGCTCAGAACATCCTCAGCTGATAGCTTCAATACCAACACATTCTGTACCACCGTACAGGTCTAACCAGCGACCAGGGTGTAAGGAAGCGAGACAGCCACCACCCACCTATAAACACTAGAGTGAATCATTGTTAAAAGGAAAAAAAAAATTAGAACCCTAAGATTTTGTACAATCAGCATCAGACATCAACAGACACAAAGATGTTCACGGACAGATTAGCATTTAAAAACTAAAATACACTACATGCAGTATATCAAAGGCAGATTTCCATCATTGGTCTCACATCCATGCCTTGAGCTAGAGCAACTTCTTTCTTTTAGCCTTTCCTCCAAGCACCTAGAACGGTCAATATGCTTGTTATTATATTAACTCTCAAGGATTAGGCTGATTAGCACAATTAAAATGGACAAGTGAAGTATTACCTAAACACATCAAGCCTACAAACCAACTTCAACTGGTACCATTGGTACGCTCAAGTTCGTTGAGAAATCCTTTAGAAGAATAAGGGCTCAACGATGACGTTCTAAATTCTAATCAGATTTCCACCAATAGCTTCAAATCACGAATACATATAACCATTTCTCCAATTCCTCCATGTCAAAAAAATAACTTTTATTTTCCCAGTTGCAATTAACACCTACTATCCTTTTTTCCTCCATAAAATTCAAAATCAAAGCATATAATTAGAACAATGGCATGATATTGGTAGTACCTGAAGCAATTTATGAACAGTTCTTGGGGGCTTAGCTCCTTCCTCTGCCACTACTTCCTTCATTTTCCTTTCCTTTGCAATTCCTTTCTCCTTTCAGTCTACAAAAACCCGATTCAAAAGTCAAATCTTTGAAACAATTAATCAATTACTCAAATACCCAATTAAACAAAAAGAAAAAAGGGGAACATCCACCTTTGGCTCAGAAATGCACTCGCTGGAATCAAAACCATAACTTTCAAGCAAAACTTCCTCTTCAGTTGTTAAACCACTTCCTGTTTCTGCCAAAACAATACAACGAAAAAAAAAGCAGACTTTTTGGTTAAAATAAGAGAGCTAGAGACCAAAACGATGATAAAGAAAAGTGGGTTCTTTAACTGTAAGAGAAGAGCATAATGGAGAAGCCTTTATTGGTATTGGTGGGTTGGAGACGCTGAAGAGAAGATGATTTGCAGATAAAAAGGACAGATTTTTGTTGTTGTTAGAGTTGTAGTTGAAGCATAATGGAGAGAGAATCGGAGAGGCCATTTTTATCGGAGCTTGAATTTTCAGTTTCAGCGGTAACAGAGTGAAGTCAGACAGTGCTGATGTTGGAAAATGTCAGGCGCTTTTTGGAATTATCTTTTTTTCGAAAGAAAAATAAATTCCAAAATGGATGCATCAAAAGGAAAGTTTGACAATTTTTATCAATAATTAAAAACAAAAAGCATTTTACCTTAGATAGATTATCAATTTTATTAATTTTATCCAATTGTTAAAATTCAAATACATAGTATTCCTTTTTTTGAAATTTCAAATGCATATCTTTTAAATTGAAAATATTTACCAAATTCTAGATGATGAGCTATTCAAAAGGAATTCTAAAAGCACTAATGAAAAACAAGGAGTTCTAATACTAGTATTAACTATACTTTAAAGCCTACAAGTTTAATTATTTGAAAATTCTTATTTTTTCTAGCATGAAGCTTGCACAATTTTATTATGCAAAATATAAAATAATTTGATCATCAATATGTCCTAATCATAATTTGAATCATCATATATGTTTGGTTTTATTATAATCTTGAATTTTTAATAAGAAATTGATAAAGATAAATTTTATTTGATGCGTTATCAATGTATAAATTTTATACATAAATCATAATTTATCATTTTATTAATTCATAAAATTTAAAAAATTAAATGTATTATTAAACTTACTAATTAATAAAATGTTAAAATATGATTTGATACCGTATATATATATATATATATATATAAAATACACAAAAAATTCATCATATATAAAAACTCAATAAAATTAACATTCTATTCATATTTCAAAGAAATTGCAATAATTTAACCATCAAATATAAAGTTATAGATGGAGTTGTGTACATAATATGTGTTTGTGTTACGTAATTTATCTTTATGTATTATAAAATAGAAAAATTTAGTGTTGACACATTGAAATAATTTTTTTAATTTTTGTCATATTTATAAATATTTTTTATCAAAATTAACCTATGTTATATTTGTGTTTTTCATTTGTGTCATGTTATTATATCTTATTTAAGATTATCAGATTTAATGTAATTGAATGACATTTAATTTTTTTTATATGAACCAATTTTTTATTTTTCATTAAAATAGATTAAATAAATGTACATCTTTGTAAATAAAATAATTTTTGTAAATTTAGAAAATTTCACCTAACTGAGGTCATCCGCAAAGTTGGTTCAACCGATGAAAGTGCCACGTATTTTCTTCTTAGGAAAAGACAAAATCCAACAAAATCTCAGAAATCTACATCAACACTTCTAATGTTTCACACCTGGAACTAAACAAAAGCCAAATCTCTTTTGTCTACACGCATTTCAGTTGGCAAATCTTCCACGTTTCACATTCCATCACCGTCCGATCAGTTATCCACCTCTCCTCTCAGCGGTCCACGGAGTCGGAAAAGCCGGTTTCACAGCAGTGATTGACTATTCAAAGCCCGTGAAGCCAATTGGCCGGGTTCGACGCTGTGGCTGAAGACTTGAAAGATTACTACTAGTATTTTGGAATTTAACTCAAACAGTCAAAAACTCTGAACCCATAATTTGGAATATAAAAAAGTTACAGACTTTGTGTTGTTTTTGTGAATTTGAGAAATAGCAAGACAATGGGAAGCTGTGTTTCAAAGCAAGGAAACTGTAGGGGGTTTTCAAAGAAGAAGAGAAGGAAGATTTTGAGGAGAAGAAGGATCATTAACAGGAGGGTTTCTTCTCGTAAGCTTGAGAATGGGGAATTCGGTGCTGGTTCTAAGGACTTTTCTCGTGCTAGCTCTACAATCCAAGGTTATCCCTTTGCTTTCTTCGTAACTTTTTTTTTTTTTAGTTTTTGATTTCTGGGTTGGAGAAACTGAAAAAAATGAATATAAATGTTCATGCTTTGTTTGGATTAATCAAATGAAGTTATAGGGCATTGGTGCATTTGATAAGGTATTGGTAATGTTACCGGAGACTAGTTTTTACAGTTATACAAAGGATTAATCTCTGCTTTGAGTTTGGCTGATTGATGAATTCTGACTTATACTTTAATGGGGTTTTGATTTTTTCTATGTAGCCTGTAAAGTTGATCTTGATTTTTGGCTTGGTTGCAGACTTGGCATGGTGTGATTGTTTTTCAGTGTTCGAATCTGAATTTGATGACGATTTCTATAGTTTCCATGATGGTATGTGTTTAAGCATATTATTGATCATCCTGATTCTTTGAGAGAATTTTATTTGTTAAGGATTGCATTAATAATTCGAATTTGTGTTGCTCGCAGATGTGGTCTCTGGTTCTGGCTCTGAAAATGTATCTGTATTGAGTGTATCGTCTCCTAGAGATTTGAGTCTAATAAGCAATGCTAATTCTCAATTGAAATCGAGTGATAATCCCACTGAGGGGAGTTCTGTATTTGTGGATGATATTTCTAGTGCAAGTACTCAAAGGGATGAAAAGCAATCGCTGCATTATGTCGGACTTCTTCCAAATACTTGCTTGCCTTGTATTCCTTCAACTTCTGCCTCTTCACTAGAGAAGAAAAGATCATTTAACCCAAGTACACTTAGTTCAAGGAAGAAAGCACCTTTGAAACTATCCTTTAAATGGAGGGAGGGAAATGCCAATCCAATTTTAGGTGAGTAATATTACCAACTTTATCACTGTCATCCGTAACTATCGTCTATATTTCTCCATTTTCTTCAGCTATATGCCTAGATAATAAACAAAATTGCTATAGGTCTACATCAATCCTTCAAGGTTCTTTGATGTGCTAGGTCATATATCACCGTTCTCTATCCCCTAGAAGGGGAAAGAAATTTTGTGAGGTATGTCATGAGACATATGCCTACCCAAGTATTGGGATAAAGGCTCTGGAGGTGATGATATCATGAGACATATCTGTTAGCTTTCTCAGAGCTCAAAACTTACCCGGTTTACTGGAGACCTCTCTATTTTTTGATGATATGCTATAAATGAGAACTTTAGAAATTATTCTTTTCTAAAACTAGCTAAGTGCTTAAAAAAGTGTTGAAAGTGCCTTTCGAGAGGAATTTCAAGTGGACATATATTCAATTTCAATACAACATATGGCATAATATCGATGCTTACTAGTTCAGTTGTGCTCGCTTAATGATGTCTCTTATGCTTTTTATTTATTGATGATATATTTATAGTAAGCCAAATGTTTACGGGTGCATGGTCATATTTCATCTCAGTTTCTCCCAAGGTGCCTTTGCAAAGACCGGTAGCTGGTACCTCAGTCCCATACTGTCCGAAAGAGAAGAACATGCCTGATTGTTGGTCTCCTCTTGATCCGAGTTCTTTCAAGGTCCGTGGCCAGAACTACTTCAGGTGAGAGCACATTCTCTTCATTGGTTTAACTTTTCTTCTTGAATGCACAACATGGAACTTGGATGAGCTAGGCGCTTCTGATTTTGTTATGGACTCCTTTCCTTGCTATTGTTGTTTATACTGGCTAACTGAATTCAGTGATACTTTCCTTTTACTCTTTTGACAGGGATAAAAAGAAGGAATTTGCTTCAAACTCTGCAGCATTTAATCCCTTTGGAGTTGATCTCTTCTTATCTCCACACAAAATTGATCACATTACTCGTTTTGTGGAGCTTCCGGTTTTTAATTTATCTGAAGAAATTCCTGCTATTCTTGTTGTAAATATTCAGGTACTTGTACTTTTTTATTTTACCTTCTTTTCTCCTAGAATTCACTCCATATGGTTATTTGCACGTTTTCCTGACTTAAATTATGTCCCAGTGTTTACGTTAAATTATGTCCATCATTAGTAGAATGATATGGCAACATAGAGTTTTTATTGTTCCACTAAGTAATTAGCATGTAGTTCGATCAAATCATGCTCACATTCTTTGCCTGAAATTGATACATGAACAGAGTTCAATGTGTTTGTAGGTTCAAGTCTCTTTCTCCATGCAGACAGGCAGATATTTCTTCTTTGCAAACATACTTTTGTCTCTTGGAATTTTTCTAATAATGACATTTTCTTTTGACCTGCAGATTCCATTGTATCCTGTTACAATCTTTCAAAGTGAAAATGATGGAGAAGGAATGAATTTGGTTTTGTACTTTAAAATATTTGAAAGTTACTCAAAAGAGCTCCCACTTCAATTCCGAGAAAATATTATGGTAAGATTAACTTTGCTCTCTGCTTTTATGCTAGACATTTGACTGCTGGATTCACTTGTTTCAGACATTGCTTCATTATTTTTCATCTTTATGTGAACTTGTTATTTTTACTTGTTTATTCATTAATTTTTCATGTTCTTTCTTTCATCAACAGAGGTTAATCAATGATGAGGTGGAGAGAGTTAAAGGCTTCCCTGTAGATACCATTGCACCTTTTAGGGAAAGACTGAAAATGATTGGCCGAGTGGCGAATTTTCAGGATCTTCATTTAAGCACAGCTGAGAAGAAGCTTTTGAATGCTTATAATGAAAAACCTGTTCTCTCACGTCCGCAGCATGAGTTTTACTTGGTAATTGTTTTCTCATAACCTTTCTATGTGATAATTTCCTTGCAACACTATGAGTCTTTCTCAAAATTTACCAGCTTTTTCACTAGATAAATAATATGTCTATTTTCTTAAGAAAACAGATTAGTCCATGATAAGTACTAAGGATTGGGGATGGTTTATATTTTATGTTGCATATAATTCTGATGTTCAAAACTCTTGCAGGGAGAAAACTACTTAGAGATCGATCTGGATTTGCACAGATTTAGCTACATCTCTCGAAAAGGTTTTGAGGCATTTCAGGAAAGATATAAGCTGTGTACACTGGATTTTGGCTTGACAATTCAGGTAAATCTCTTTTATAACAAGGCTGCTTTCTATTCTTTAAGATTTTAATCCAACATGGACTTGATATCATTTTGTAATTTTTCCAAAGGGAAATAAAGCAGAAGACTTGCCGGAAAATATGCTTTGCTGCATACGTTTGAATCAAATCAACTATAGTAATTACCATCAACTGGGGTTATAAGCAAGAATGCCTTTACTATGGCAAATGCTTAAATGTTGTTTCTGCCAACCAACCAACAGCTGTTCAAGGATTACAGTAAGATCTTCCTTATTTATTTATTTTACTTATTTTTTAAACCTCAAAAAATGAAAATAAATCTTACAAGTTGTAACATCCAATTTTGATGATGAGTGTATCCTTTCATTTATCGTTTGTATAGAAGTATTCAGAGGTGAAGTTCTATCACCAAAGTGAAAAAAGGAATAAAAGAGGAAGAAAAAAAATACATATATATTTCTTCTGTGGCCTTTGAATGTTGTTTTAACCTTTCAATCGACATTGTTGAAGCTTGTCATTAGATGGGGTACTTTTGGACCCTTTGATAGCACCATTCCTATGTTTCACAGGATTTATTGACATAAAATCCTTAGTGCTGAGTTCTGTCTCTGACTCTGTTAAGATCTTCTGTAAATAGTTGATCTATCATTCATGCTGGAGAAAGTTGCTGTCATCTGTTGAATTTGCTATGGCAACAAAATGTTCTAAGATGTACAACTCTAGTACTTAAACACAATCCAGTAAAAAGGACTGTTCTGAGAATGCCCTTTGGTGGTGTTTCGATGTTTATGTTAGTTTACATTGAATGCGCCTGATTGGAAGCCATATCAAAGCATGCTTTGGTGGTTCATACATGCAAAAACAACAGCATTCTGCATTTTCTCAGATCCTTTGTTCTTTGTTTCTGATTTCTGTATGTTTCTGGAATTTGTTTTTTTTCATTTGCCTATGACCATAATTACTTCCTTGAATCTCCCAATAATAGCCTAAAAAATTTCCATGAAATATAAGCATAATGAATAGAAGAGTACTGATGGTAGAAGGTATCGTCTCCCCAAAACAATAGCCTTGGAATGAAAATTGGATTCAAGGTTTATTCTACATTATTCATAACTAAGCTTCTGTTTTCAGGCTTACCAGAAGAATAGATTGGGGAAGAAATCATGTACTACGAGAATTTCAATTCAATATAAATCTAAACTCACAAATTGTTTGAAAAGAATTCCTGCCATTTTAGAAAGGAAGACAAAACTTAAGGGGAATAAGAAGATGATTAATGCAAATGCACCCAAATGAAAATTTTGTTTCTCAAGGAACATTTCCATGAACAATCAGCCATCAATCCTAATGTATCACATAACTAAATTGATCTTAAAGAAATGGTAAAATGAAAAATGAATTAACAAAAATCAGGTTTGTGCAATCTATTTACAAAGAAAAGGCTAGAGAAATGGATGTAAAATGAAAAATCTTAAGCTGTTGGTCCCATGCATCGTCTGTAAACCCAGTTTTTGGATCAATTAGGTGGTGATCATTCCATTTACGCCCTGATGAGCCTTGTCGCCGGAACGAGACAGATGATCTTTGCAATGTCATTTGTCAGAATCTTTGTTCGCCTTTCCTCTTCTTCTCTCTGGTCTGTGTGGTTACTCTCTTGACTTGTTTTATCTTGTCTTGATTTTTTTCTCTTAACTAACATAACGGTTTTCTGTTTGAGGTTTAGTTTTTTTCTTTTCTAAAATTCATGGCTGGTCTTATATTAAAGTTGCCAGAATCGGTTAGGATCTAAATTTTCTAGGCTTTGGGAGAACTAGTTTAGTATAAATACTATGGTTATGTTAATTAAATTGGTATGCTAAACATAGGTGCTAATTAAGAAATATGATTGGTTGATGGATGTCATATTTAGAAAGACATTGTTTTTTAATGGCTTTATAGGACCAATTTTTATCTTCATTTTATCAAAATTAATTGTGTTTATCACTCCATCTATCACAGCATAAGCCATCGTCAGATCGCCAACTTCCAGATCAATCATCAATAACTCACCAGATTCAATTTCAACCATCGCCAGATCGTCAACATAAGCCATCGTCATATCGCCAACTTCCGGATCAATCATTAACAGCTCGCTAGATTCAAATTTTAGATCGTCAGACTCCAGCTCAGCATAAGTCATCGCCAAATCGTCCAAATTTGCATCAAGCTGGAACTTCTCTAACAGAAGAAAATTCCAATATATCGAGAATTAATTCAGGATGATTAGTTTGGCTAGAATTCAGTGATTGGTTAGCTAATTTTTCTGTTTTTTTATTAGTTACCAAAAACTTCAAATAGCTTCCGTAATCTTCTCGATTCTGTTTTACTCTGTATATGAGAATATGTATGTGATATTCAAAATAAGAGAGAAAAACAATATTCTTTTATTCAATGTTGCTCTTGTAATACCATCTCATCGCAATTTAATTTGATATTATAGCTAAATTGTTACCCGTAATATACAATTAATTTTACATATTTTGATCTATACTAATACATATAATTATAATTAAGATAAATATCATACTTTTGAAAAAAATTAGTTTAATAATAATTTTGTTGTAAATATAAATCTTGAGGCATACGTTTGCTCCGAATCTTAACTTTGAACGAATGTATGTTTCAATTTATCGATTACATTTTGACATTAGTAGACCATTTGGTTTAATCCAAGCTTTTCAGAAAAAAATAAGTTATGTTTTTGTGCATTTCCTTTGGCAATTGGCTCAGTAATTTCTATTAAATAAGGTTTTTTTTTATGTATTTTGTTTAAAATGAATTAAAATGTTGAATAATAACAATAAGAAGAAGAAGAAGAAGTTATGAGTAATAGAATTATAAAATTAAAATGTTTTTAGGCAATTTTCAATTGATAGTCCAATTATTACTAATCAATTTTCAATTTCTTATTTTAACTGTGACTATTCTAATTTTGTGTAAATTTTATTTAAAAAAATGCATTCAATTGTTTAATATAAAATACATGTTTCCAAACAATTTTCGATTGACAACTCAATTATTGCCAATCAATTTTTAATTTCCTAGCTTAACTACAATTACTTTAATTTGATCATTAATTTTAGTGCAAATCAATAAAATATTTTAATAAGTGCAATATCAATAACAAATTTTATATTAATAAATTCAATCCACTGACATTAATTTGATAATTGTTTAATACATGTTTAACTATTAACTTAAAACTTATTCGATAACCATTGCACAACTTAAGTGTAAAAAGAAATAAATAAATAACACATGGAAGTCCATGTTATAAAAACTTAACATACAAGCATTTACTTTGCAATATAATATATATATATATATATATATATATATATATCATATTCATAATATATTACTCGAACTCGGTGTGAGTACTGTATCAGCTTTGTAAGTGCATAGACATTGATAATGTTCAATTTCTTTTTTTCAAGTTTTTTCATTGAGAATGCTAAGGACAATCACTTTTAACACTTTCACTCTTATTAAACCACATCACTTTTTAGTTTTACATGAAAATAAGTTATCTATGTGAAAAGTAAAAAGTTAAAGTATGTAAATGCTAAAAAATACTTTTCAAGAAATTGTAATTAGGTAACCGATCTTCACGTAAAATTAGAAAATGATACGACTCTATAAGAATGAGAGTGTTAAAAGTAACTATCCCTAACATTTCTCTTTTTTACTTATTTAAAGGTCGGAGATCCATCTATATTCATGTATTTCGAAATGGAAAAACAAGATAGGGATGATAGTCAACCATCCATAATATGTGACATTTCACAATGAAAATATTCAAGTCCTATGGAATGACTGCGCAATGTGCACAACTTAAATATCAGTATATACAACTATTAAACGGTAAACCATCATTCTTTAAATAACCCGGCACAGCCTGGGAAAAAAACTTTCTAGGAGGAGCATACCTTACAACTCTTCCTACAGAATCCATAAGACTCTCCAGAACCCACCATGTAAGCAGCATTCTTTTCACATTCACCGGCCTTAGCCCAAGAGGGCAGTTCTCGTTCTCATCAACACAATCCCTGTTTGCAGAGCGCCTCACCAGTTTATCAAAGGACCTGACATGGATCCACTTTGTTGCAGACCATTTCTCACCCTTTATCACCGGGCAACTTCCGTGCAAACTGTCTGAATCAGTTGTTGCATCAGGATGAAGACTGAAGAACAATAATGCATCGCCTTTTCTGGGTTTCACTGCAAGTATATGCAGCACAGTTTTTCAGATACCAAGGACTATATGGAGGGATTTCTATTGCTACAATTTATTGGAGAACAATTAAATAAGAACATGATATGGCAGGTTTGTGGAAATATCCACAGAACTCTTAGAAATGACACATTACTAGCGTGAGACTTTACACAAAAAGATATTGCAGATAGCCAATGACAAACATAAATTAACTGCTGTGTGCAAGAGATCAAGATCAAAATGCACTTTTAATAAAATGATTTAAAATATTCATATTCTTATTCACTATGAGACTTTATTATTTAGGATCCAAAGAAAGTTCCATTTACAGTTTCATATGATCTAGCATATTAAAATCAGAGGAAGTAAAAAAAAAAAAGGAAAAGAATACATTGGCTTTTAACCTAAAGTCTCAAAGGGTAATTATCATACCTCCATATCCCTTTTTGGCACAATCTGACCAGCTTTCACCCTTAAGCTGAGCAAGTTTTCCCTACAGAAGACAGATGATGAGAGAAGAACAAAAATTAACAAAAATCATGGAAATGTAACAATGAGAGAATGGGGACTAAGTAAAACTAGAATAAAAGAAAATCAAAGACTGCAAAGAAACTGGATTCACAAGCAAATGCTTACCTCTGAATTTGGAAACACAGTTTCCCCACCACTCTCAACATTAGACAAATACATCAGTACAGTGGCAATACGGTGACCACCCAGCTCTTGGTTAGCCTTGTCTTGAAAATAATCAAAATGTGGCTCATACTTCTGACCATGCTCATAGTGTAGTATTTGCATTGACTCCCCATTCTCTGTTTGCAATGCCATGTTCAAGGAAGATGAGAAAGTAGTCCTTCCATATTGATTAAGAAATTAAAGAGTAGAAATAAGCAGTAATAAATATACCTACTGGAAGGAAGGTCCATGCAGCAATCCTGGCTTCAATATCAGCAACTACTTCATCCTTTACACGAGAAACAAAGGACACTGCATAAGCCTTTGAAATTCAAGAACCAGCACATGCAATGCTTTCCAAACTAAGTCCAAGAATAAAAACGATCCTAGTAATCACAATTAGAGTAAACAATCTCTAAACTAAATGAAACACATAACTAGATGATTGCATCCATGGCAGCAATTTATTAAACGAATTTGGCAAGGCTTGAATTAGCTAGAAATAATGCGACTAACTCATAAGTAATAAGCTTCTAAACTGTTCAGTCAATGAAAAAACGAATTATTTTGGCAAAGAATCGGCCCAGAAATTAAGTTTGAACAAATCATGAGGGAGAAAACCACAATTACACAATGCATCAATTGTGATAATTACCGCCCAAAACTCGGTTATTTATGAAGAGTACAGAAAAATTTCAGTGAATACAAACACACTGGAATACAACTTCTAATAAAACACCAATGGAAAAAAAAGGTTCTATAATACAACAATTAACTGGTTCAAAACTCGTATGTACCTAACTAATATTTAATAGGATCAAAACTGTCAATATCAAATGCAAGTTCTCAAAAAACAGAGCAAACTCAAATCATCCTGAACGATTTTATAGTATCCCATTGAAGGAAAAAGAAACACGTAAGATTAATAATCCAATTGTCATGACATAATTCTATAAAGCCATATACTTCATTCTTTCTTCATAAACTACAATAACATTTTATTGCATACAATTACAAACTGTCAAATTAGCCAAAAAAAAAAATTCATGTGGTGAGGAGATCATTCCATTTACTTCCAAATTCTACAATTTTACTCATTAATTCAACGTTCGGACGCTAACACCATAAACAAACTCACGGCACTCATCTCTTACATTAACGGAATTCCAACAGATTTAAACTAAAAAAACAAAAGGAAGGCAATTTGTTTTCAAACCTGAGCTTTCTGAAGAAACATGCCAGAGCTGGTTCGAACTTCACTTTCAATGCTTTGACCTGAATCGTTGTCTGCCACCATTGACTTCTCTAACTTATCCTTAGCCTGAAATTAACTCAATTGAAAAAAAAAAGTTAAATTCATAAATCTAATTCTTCCAAAATTAGTAAAAAAAAAAAAGAAGAAATGTTGCTTGCCAGATTAATAAGGTGATCACATTCCTCACTCGATAAAAATCCTTTGTACATAAAAGCCCTGCAAAAAAATGAGAAAATAAAAATTCACAGTTCTGATTAAATTAAACTGAAAATAAAAATAAAAATGTACAAAACAGAGAAATTAAGTCTACCTAGGGTGCCATGAGAGTTGTGTAACACGAGTCGGATCAAACATAACTGAAGAAGTTCCTCTTTTCATTTTAAGCACCGATCCATTAATCTCAGCTGAAGCCAAATAGATATTAAGGAAAATAAGAAAAAATAATCCGAGAAAATGCCGAGAACCCATGAGAGAAAGAATTCTCTGTTTGGCTGCAATCCGTGAAGGAAACAGAGAAAAGAGGACTTCCAAGACTTTGCCTTTTTTATACTAATTGTTTTTATTTTTTTTTCTATTTAAGAGGGAACTTAACTTAATGTTGTGCGCCCATTGGTTTGGTGGATCCGTGGAAGATTTTTGTTTTTACGTGGAAATGTCAAAAGGGGAAATATGTTATGTTCCGGAACCTTCTTTTCTGGTGGAAGAAAAAAAATGAAAACGATGCGTACCACTTTCCGGCCAATGGTTTTCTTTGCCCCAACCCAAAAGAAAGGTAAGAACATTTATTTTTAATACTTTACAATTTATCCCTATTTGATTTTTTTTACCAAAGAAGTTTATTTTTTTACTAATAAAATTAAAATTTATAATTTTGGACTTTCAATTTTTTCGAAAATTATTTTTTTCAAATTTTAATTTAATATAATATTTTAAGAAATAATGATCAAAATCAAGTGTGTTTTATCAAAAAAATAAAATATGAATTAGCAATATATAACAGATGAAGTATTTTATAAAAAAATATCAGATTTATTATTTTATCATGGAAATGCGATGTTTACATAGGGTTGATTTGCTTTGATTTTACATTTTGGATTAGTTTTATAATTGTCTGTTTAAAAATTTCCATTCAACCTTTGGTTGATCTCAATTTCGTTAAATACTTAAATTAAGTTTTAGATTAGCTTTTTGAGTTTTAATGAAAATTTTATTTTTTTGGTTGATCTCAATTTCGTTAAATACTTGAATTAAGTTTTGGATTAGCATTTCGAGTTTTAATGAAATTTTTGTTTTTTGTTTTAATGTGTAAGTAAATTAAGTTTAAGGATTTGTATTTGATGAAATGTATAACTTCATACATTGTAGTGAATCATAACTTGTTTTTTCATCAATTCATAATTTTTTAAAGTAAAAAATTCTTTTAAAAAAATATTATTAAGTTCTCTAAATAATCAAGTGTTATGATATTTTTTTTTATAGAAAGGTAAAGAGAATTCAAACTTTATACTTAGTTTCATCTAAAGAAAAATAATAATTATGAAACCAAACATGGGTCGTTAAGTGTCATGATATTACTAAAGGAAAATGTATATGATATATACACTTATTTGATGCTTAAATACTTAAATTAAGTTTTAAATAAGAAAATTCAAGTCAATTTATATCATTTGTTTTTACATTTTTTTTTCATTTGAGACAAATTGAATTATTTTTGAAAATAAATCAAATTATTTTTTTCAAATCAACACTCCAACAATTTAAAATTTGAGATGATTAATATTATATCCTATTAAAGAAATTGAGCAAGTTTTGGGAAAATAAACATATATCATACAAATTTGAGAAATTATGAAGTAGAATATTGGAAATTAAATAGGTATCAGCTACTGAATATAATAAAATCAATTATTGTTGTAAACTTATTATGGTAATAAGTTAGTTATACATTAATTAGGTCAGGTAAACAATAATATAAATAGTTTTTTTTAGTGTCGAAGAGGTTATTTTATCTTCAAGGTCAAGACAAATCCAAATTTATGAATTTGACTTTTACTTGCTAATTTTTGAAAATTTATATATTGTGTACTAACAAGAGATCATAAAAATTTGAATCTAAATGCTTTGTAAATTGTATTTAACATTTGAACTTTAATCACTTGTGCTATCACTTGTTTGCTAAATAGTTCATTTTTGATACATTTTTGTTGAACTATTTTAATTTTATAAGCAAAATTAAGAGATTATCAAATATTTCACTTTTAAATTAATTTTTCATATTTTCATAATATACCTTAAAAATTATATGTTATTAATTCCGTCAATAATCTAAAAATTTTAGGGACAATTTATGAGATAATTTTTTTTAAAAAATTAATATTTAAAATATACAATAGCTTGCCACTTTTGCCAGCATGCGAGCTTCATCCCAGTACGGTGGGTCTACCCCTTTGGGCTTCGCCACAACGACCAGGCCCATAGGCATCATCTAATGCAAACCCCTGGCCCAGGTTTCTTTGATCTAATTGGTTAGAGTACTCAAAACTTCATATCATATCGTACAAATTAAAATATAAAATAAAGTTCCATTTGATTTTTTTTTTTGCCCTTAAAGTTTCTTTTCATTGATAGTTTTCTTACTTGCTTATTTTCTGTAATTGCCCTGAGATTTTTGAAAAGTTGTTTACTAAACAAAAGTAAAAAATAATAAGAAAAACACAATTAATTAAAAATAAATTAATATTTAATATGTAATACCTATATTTTGACATAATTAGTTTATATAAAGTAGAATAATGCATTTCATCATTTCAAAAAAATTAGAGAAATCATCTAATGGTCTATGAATTTTTAAATTTTACTGACAGAATTAATAAAATCATACATTCTTTTTTGTGTATATTTAAAAAATAAAAAAATTTAAAAAGTTTAACATATGATATATAGTCCCTTAATTTGATTTATTGAGTTAAAAAACTTTAATGTCATTGTATCAAAAACAAATTCAGAATTGGTATAGTTCGTGTATGATCTTTCAACCATATTATTATCATTATTATTAGCTTTTGCATTCAATTTTTTTTTTACTTTATTGAAAAAAATGGAAGTTGCAAGAGGAGAGCTAAAAACTAAGGAGCCTCAAAAACAAAAAAAAAAAAATAATACTAAGGAGCCTAGTCAATATCGTCATTTTATTAAAATGAAGAAAAATATACATTGCTTTTTAATTTCTCATTCAACACATCGATTTTATAAACTTGAATTTATCACCGATTAGCATCTTTAATGTTCCTAGTTATGATCTATCTATTGAATATTATTCCTTGTTCTTCACCATCACTATACGGTGTACACCAAGCTCATCATCTATTATTATTTCAAGGGATATTTTAAGTACTAGCCTTATGCACACTACAATACGTGGTTGTAATAGATAATAAATATTAAAAAAAAAAACTACGATTATATTAAAATAAAAGAGAAAATTGCACTTTCAAAAATGAAATTACATATAACATTATTAATACAATTTTTTATTGTATAATTTCTTTTTGTCATTTCACTCAAGAACTCAGTCAAAGATTTTACAGTTGATATATAACTACCACATGGGGTATTATTTCTCTCGTTCACCACAAAAAACCTAAGAAAGAAGGTAAAAGAAAATTAAGTAGAGAATCAAGTTTCTTAACACCCCATGACTTTTTTAGGAGAAAGCTTATTTGATTTTTCCACCACAGTTCCATCATTTCCAGCCAAGGCTCTGTACTTATCCTTCCTAGTGAAACTTGTGCATTCATACGATAAGCTTGCAGCAATCAGTCTCTGAATGTAATTCGCTACTTCATGACTTGATTTGCCACCACTACAAGTTAACTCATAGGGCAACTTGTTCAAGAATGTTACTTCATAAGCTGGGCTAGGGTTCATGAAGAAGTAAAAAGGGTCCATCCCTTTCCAACCCCTTGCTGTTGTTCCATGGAACATGCTCATCCGATTCGCCATGGCTACCGGAACAAGTTCATCGGTTAACTCAGCGAACAAGGCTGAAAACCTTAGTAAAAATGGTTCCCTACATGTTGTTCCTTCAGGGCAAATAACTAGGTCACCTTCTTCTAATAGTTTTTTGATCATGGAAGCATCCTTGGCTCGGTCACGATTAAGACGAACGGTCTTGATCGGGGAGATGACTTCGGATAAACGCGACAAAGAGTAAGTCATGGCTGGGATCGGACGGCCTAGAGCGGTGGAGAGGAAGATGGGGTCAAGTAGGGTTCTATGAGAGCAAATGAAGAGGACTCCAGTTTGACCTATTGATTTTTTGGCCGGAGGTGGTGGGGTGCCTTTGATGTAAACTCTTACGCCGAGTGCCCAAAAGGCATAATAGACTAATCGCATCGGGAGAAGGGTGCCGGCGGCGATGCGGAGGCAGGCAAGGAGGAAGCCGACTGGAATCCAGAGAATGGTGAGAAGTGCCATGAATGGGGTTGGTTTTTGAACAAGCCGGCCATCATGGAAAACTATTGGTTTTGGCAGTTTGTCGAGAGTTATCGATTGAACCTCGGGCTTGATTGGAACCACGTAACTTTCCTACAAATTAATGAAAATAAAATTTATACCATTAGCAAATCATTCAAATCCTTAAGTTATTCTAAATAAACAAAAATATTTGTATTATATTTTATTATTATTCAATACACGGCAGAGTTTTTAAACTCTATAAATAGAGTTAAAGATAATGACAAATACACCACTTTATTTATTTTTATTTTTTATTACTTTTAAAAATTTATATGTCATTATTTTAATCTTTTTGTAGATCTAAAAATTTCACTAGTAGTTTATTAAATAACTTAACTGACAATATATTGAATAATGAGGTTTGGCCTAATGATTGTTATCCTCTTTAGGAGAGATTAGATTCAATGTTTGATTCCCTACTCTCTCATTGTAACTCCTATGAACATAAAATAATAATAATAATAATAATAATAATAATAATAAACTAATATTAAACAGAGTTAAAGAAGATGATAAATACTCCACTTTATTTTTTTAGTATTCTTTAAAAAATATATGTCACCATCCAATGTTGTTTATGGAATCTAAAAACTTAACAATATACTGAATAATTATCCTATTATTTTAAATAAAAATTAAGAACGGAGAATCAAATCTAATAAAAAATAGAAAAGAATATTTATCACGTTATCACATAAACATTAAAATTGGATTGAATTAAAGTTTGAACCATTAAACTAATTAGAAGTCGGTTCTATAATTGTAAGTGTCAAATGCTAATATCATAATTGCCAAAAATTTAATTATCGAATTTGAGAGATGTAAATTTATAATTAATTCCGAAGCAAGTACTTTTCTACAAGGTTATAATTAATTTATGTAATTAGATTCAAATTATAAAGCATGTATTATAGAAAAGGAAAAGAAATAGTGGTAGATGCAAACCTCGCACAATTTCATGAAAGGAAAATCAGTACTTCGATCCCCTACAGCAATATCTGGCATAGGCTCATTCTTGAATGCTTTCTCAAGTGCATCAGCCTTCTTCGTCCCTACAAGAATCCCTGGACTCTTCACTAAACCAGTTGCTCTGCCTCTAAAGGTTTTAATTTCAGTTCCAATGACCATATCAGCTCCCAAATAATCCTTCAAAAATGGCTCCACCATTACCCTAGGGTTCGCCGTCAGAACACACCTTTTACCGCACGAAGAAAACACCCTCCACGTCTCCGGATGCAAATCGCCCGAGTAAAACTTGGGCAAAACAGCTCGAGCCACGGACTCAATATCCGATACTTTCATTCCTACGAAGGTTGCGAAAATAAGAACCTGAATACCGGCTGATTCGGAGATGAAGTAGTAAAGGATTCCTGCAATCGGGGAGGCTAACAGCAAGAAGAGAAGCCTTAACATGCCACTAACTTCAAAGGCAACTAATGCGAAGTAAGGGAAAGAGCTTCGTCCTCTTAGCAGGGTTCCATCCATGTCGGCAACCACCGTGTGTTTTTCACGTCCGATTGATGCGCATCGAGCAATGCTAGGAAAAAATGAAGTTGGGTTTTCTGTAGGTGTTGCCATTGTTAGGCCTTTAGAACAATTTTTTTTTGAAGTTTTCTTAGTTTGGTTGGTTACGAGGTTTTCTTTGAGTTATATATAAGCAAAGTTACGAAGTCAGGAACAAATGAGTTGGTGGCGCCGAGATTTCCACAAGAAAAATCTTCGGAAACAACGATTAGAGATTATTAATTTTTTTTCACCTTGTCTTTTTCAGTCTTTTTCAAGGCTTGTAGTTAAGAAAGAGGCAATGATGATTGATGATTGCTGAAAAGAAACATGCGGATATATTATATATGTATCAAGAAGACAAAATTGGAGCAAAGTTCAATCCAAACTATTTTTTCTTGCCTTCTACAAACAGTTAGTTTTGGTCAAATAAATATACTTCATTTTGTACATGCATTAAATTTTGGTTAAAGTATAAAATTAATCCATTTAGTCTAACCAAAATTAGGATTTAGTTGCTTACGATAATTTGAAATATCAAGTTTCTCTAATTTTTTAGATTTGAAATTTCAATATAGTAAATTTTAACAAAGTTAACATTTCATCAGTGAGCTGTAGAGTTAATTTAATTATTTTATAGATTTATATATGATACATTGACAGTGTATAGTCTTTATACATTTTCAATACACCATAAATTGATACCTCATCAACAAGCTTTTATGAGCAAATTGAAAAAAATTTATTTGTATTTATTTTTAAGGACTTGATTTTTTTTAGTTTACTTATTGATGAAGTGTCAACTTCTGATGTATTTACAATGTATAGAAACTATACGTTGTCAATGCATTATATACAACATGAAATTTTCGTATTAGAAAATGCCATGTTGAAACTTGATGTAACATTTCATTTTTTTCTCAAATAATTTTCTTTATTTTTCATTTTTCTAATCTCTTCATCATATCTCTCTAAACCCTTTTTTTTTCAACAACACTCTCTTGCCTATCCAAAATTCAGTGAAAACTCATTGTTTTTTTCAATGTCCATAAGTGACAATTGTTATTTGCATATGCCGAAAAAATCCAAAATTTCTATTTTCTTTGTTTCTTGAAATTTAAAACATTGAATACAATTTTTGAACGAAAATGGGTTTTGATCAATGATCAATTATAAATCCTAATCTTGACAAGATTTTAGGGTTTGATCATGATCAAACACGGATCTTAAGACCAAAACAAATGCAATATTTGCAAAAAAAAAAAACTACAAGAATATGATGAGAGAGAAATTAAGAAAGAATTTGTTGTTTGTTTAAGTTTTCTTCTATGGTGATGAAGATGAATTTGTTCTTCCTTGAGTGCCTTAAACAGCTTGATCTTTGAACTCCTTATTTAACTTCAAATGGATTATCAAAAATGCATAAATATCTTCAAGATTTGTAGCTATAATGCCAATTTTTTTAGGCTTATTTCATCCCCACCAATTATACTATGTAATAAAGGTTTGTCCAATAGCCTTAGGATATAATAAAACTCATGTTTGAAATCACTTTGTACTTGTGAAATCAAAACACTAAACACCATTCACAAGTACAAAAGTGTATTATCTTAGTCATTATTTTTTGCAGCAAATAATACCTAAGATATTTATTTATGTTTTGAGAATGAAAGGCAATAGAGAAAAGAATGCTAGAATTCTTGATAATTCAAGTAATTCCAAGCCTAATGTCTCAATTCTATTTACAGAGATCCATTCCAAGAATTATGGTCCTTTAATTAAGTGTTATAATTATTTAATTATGTCGTTTGATCCAACAAACATAATTATTTAATATAATAAAACTTTTGAAATCCAATAATTATGTTTCTTAACTATTTAGAAGTGAAAAAAAATGCCCTTTGAATGAGTATGTAACTTTTCAAAAATGAAACTATTTGTTTTCAGCATTTGGTTCTGGGGCATTCGAATGCTCGAATAGGACAATCAACTTTTTTAGTGTATTTTTTTCATAGAATACAACTTTCAGATAGGGTAGTAGGATACCCTCTTAGGACAGTTGACACTACTAGAAAAAGGGTTTTTAGCAACCAAAATGCACAACGACAGAGAATGTCGTTGCAAAATTTAATTAAAATTGCAACGATTTTTAATAGTCGTTGCTTATTTTATTTTTTTAATATTATATGCAATGATATTTTTTATCGTTACGAATTCTTATGAAATTAACAACGACAAAAAATATCGTTACAACATGTCATTGTTTTTGCAATGACTTTTTATTGTCGCTACCTAATTAGGCTTTTTAAATATTTTACACAACAACATAAAAGTTGTTATGATATTTATATTACATTTGTAACAATTAAAAAAATCTATATTATAATTAATTTTTATAATTAATTTGTATAATTATTTGTATATATTATTATTAAAAAAATGAGACAATGCTAAATAAATTTATTTGTTTTGATTGCAAATAAACGAATTTATTTTCTAGATAAAAACAAAAAAGAGCCAATTAATTTTTATAATTGTGTTTATTTTTAGTTCTAATTCAGAGCAATCAAAGAGAAAAGGCCAAGCAAATAATAATAGTAATAATAATAATAATAATAATAATCTATACAATTACAAACTAAAAAAGAAATATTCCTTTGTTTTCTTATTATTTTCTCCTTCTCGAGACTGGGTTTTACTTTTCCGAAAGCTACTGAAAGAAAATTCATGGCTGCAGTTGAATGGAAAGCTACTGAGAAGGAATGGAAAGCTACTGAAAAGGGGACGAGGATTTAAAAGAGAGAAAGGAATGGAAAGGGTTTCGAAAATCCATCGAGGAGACAGCAAAGAGTTAAAGGAAAAGAAAGGAAAAGGGGACGAGGATTTAAAAGTGATAAAGGAATGGAAAGGGTTTCGAAAATCCATCGAGAAGAGGGAGGAATGGAAAGGGTTCTCCAACATTGTCGTCAAGTCGACTTCCCCCAGTGGCGACCAGAAAAAGAAACAGAGGCAGAAAAACTAAGAGCTTAATCACTATCTCTACATTCCAAGGTAAGTGGGCAATTATTCAAGCTATTTTTTCGTTTGCAAATTATGCCTAATTTGTAGGGATTTTATGCCATTTCAGAATATATTCAAAGTAAAATTGTGATATTAATATATTGTTAATTATATTTTAGTAAACAAATTTCTTCATGAACTTCTTTGGCGCCAAAGATTATTAGGCGCCAAAGGGATGTTATTTCCCTCTAAAGCCATTTTAATTAGCGGGTTATTTTGTAGTATTTAATATCCGCTTTACATATTGCACATTTTCTTTATTGATTCTAAAAATTTTGCTTATTTTTCTATCTAAAATGGTAGGCAGAGGCAGAGGAAAAGTTGTCAAGGGTGGCGCTGCAAGAACATCTGTGCAAGGTTTGCATGGATCAAAGGATTATTCCAGAAATAGGATTAGTCCTAGAGAAAGTAATGGATCAGAGGAGTTTTCCAGAACTTATTCCAGACTTAATTCGAGGAAAAATATTAATTTTATGGAGAGGATGAGTCTTGTAGATGAAGATGAAACCCAACCACCGGATGATTGGGAAGAAAATGAAAGAGTTGATGAAAACTTGCCTACAACAGGCATTAAAGGTAATATCTTATCTTTTTTTTTTTATGAATCTGTTGTCTTTTGATTAGGCATATGGTTATAAATTCCTCAATGGAAAGGGAATTGTCGATATTGTTCATGCCATCTCTTGAAGCATTTGTTTTTTTGGGCCATGTCTCTTGAAGCATTTTTTTTTTGCCATGTCAGTCAAAAAGCATTTCTTTTTCCATCATGCATGACATTGTGGCTCCCTTGTTGGAAACTTCTTTCTCCAAATCCTTTGATGAAGAATAAAAAAACTTACAATGAAAATATATAACCAAACAAAACAAAGCTACCCACCTAAAGGCACTATTGCATTAAATATAGCATCTTGAAAAGCTTTGATATGGAGCTTAGATTCAGCTTGTTAGCGAATATTTCAAGTTATCCTTGGCCTTTCCAAAGACTGTAATTTTCCAAACTGTTGTAATGTTTTGCCTGTTAGCAAATATCGACTCATGTCCAGATTTTTATAAGCAAATATGTTGCCTATAGCTCAAGGAATTCAATTCTATTCAAGCTTAGATTCAGCTTCCCAGTTTCAAACACAATCTAGTAGAATAGTAATTTGTCCACTAAGCTTATTGGACACCAAGTTAAGAACTTGTGAATCTTATAGCATAAGCATCCTACAGAATTTTGCTTGAAAAGTTGTTTACCATTTAGTGAAAGTTTGGAATTTGACACTTGGCTGATTTGAGGAGAGATCAAGCTCCTGTAATTGCGTTGCCTGTGGTAGCTTAAGAGGTATTCCTCTAGAAATATTGGCACTAAAGATTTTGAGGCTTGGTAGCGTATAGCTTTAGTCAATTTAATTCAAGTTAGGATAAGTGCCAAAATCTTCCTATGTACTCCCTATAAGTTGAGTTCTTTCAAGCCTAACTCTGTGTAGGCTACTGCAATTTTCTCAAACTTCTAAGGATGGGATCATTCAAGTAATTCTTATGTGTTGAGAAATTCTGGAGTAGTTCCCCAACACTAACATGTTCTGGTTATTGGCCATTGTGTAAGATTGTTCATTTATGCCAGAATGGGGCCTGACAAATAATTATCAAAAATAGATAAACTGCTTGGTGCAAAAAGCTAGTTTTCATCCTTCTAAAGTTCTTTGCAGCAGAATTTCTTTTCTAATTTCCAATTATTCTCTAGTTTTCTTGGTACAGCATTTATTCTCTGTTTTTCACCGCTGGTGTTGTTGGTGCTTGTCTATTGTGGCTCTGTTCAGTTGTTGACATTTGATGTGCTAAGCCTTGAACCCTTTGTTCTGTTTTCATCTAATAAACTGCTCTTGAATTACCGAAAAAAAATTAAGAAAGATTACAGCCTCTATTACTAAAAGTATTAGTTTTTCTTCAAGAATTGCAAAATAGTCAGGAAAAGCACATTGAATTTTTTTTGAATTCTTGGTTGATTAATAAAATTTATTTTATTTACTGAAAAAAATGAAGTTATTAGTGACGATGGTATTAGCTAATTCCTACACTTGATTAATGATGCTTTGAACATTAACTAATTAATTAAAATGAAGTCATTAACAATTACGAATATATGCAACACTAGGTATAATATGACATTACTGTTTATTGTTATTATTATTATTTTGTCAGAAAGCTACATAGTCTTTTAATTTGTTTATGTGTGTGCATATGATATGATATGACATTACTGTTTTAATATGCTTATATATTGTTTTGCCTATATTATTATGTTTCGTTTCTTCTTCTTCTTATTATTATTTTTTTGTCAAGAAGATACAAGGAAAGGTCGGGGGAGGTATAAAAGCATAAAAGTAGATATGAAAACCCATGGAGGAAAATCAAAATTGCAGATTAATATGCCTCAAGACATAGAGCGCGCTGTTGGGGATAATGCACGAGATTTAGTGAACTATTGTGGCTTTATAGTCAGGACCAATGCCCTATTGGATGCAAAAAATTAGAAAAAAGTATATGAAAAAACAGGCGAGTCAATGTGGATGCATATAAAGGTAATTTAAAATGTATACCAATTTATTTAGTACTTACTAATATATCTTCATAACACATGCATATATCTAATGTGTTTATTTAAAAATTTACTTTCAGGACCGGTTTGAATTTAATGGAAATGAAGAGAGATTAAAAGCTTTTGCTATAACAACCATGAGACGATTATATAAGGGATGGAAGAATAGGTTACACATGCATTACAAACAATATGCATCTGATCGGGAGCGCTTGGAAAATAAGCCCGCTGACATTCAATTGGATCAATGGTTGCATTGTATACAACATTTTGGTTCACAAGACTTTAAGGTATAAAATAGGCTTTGTTTTTTAAAACTATTTAATTTATATTAAATTAAGATTACTTATTAATTAATATTTTATAATTAAATCTTTCAGAATATTAGTCAACGTAACTCAGCTAATGCAAAAAAAAGGAAGCAAATACATACTACAGGGAATGTTTCATTTGCTGAGGTTGAAGAAAAAATGGTAAGAGCATACCACACATTTGAATTAGATTTTTTAATCAAATTTCAATAATCTAATATATTTTTTAATTGTTGCAAATATAACAGGTTGATCCTACTACTGGTGAGAAGCCTACGGTTTATGACATTTGGTTTTATCAACATGCTCATAAAACCAAGGAGGGAAATTTGGAATGGGCTGATAATCGATCAAAAGAAATAGGCGTATGTTTGAAATTTTTTTTTTAAATTAAAGTATTATTTGGTTTGGGGCATATTTTACAAAATGCTTATGTTGTAATGTAGGATAAACTGAAAAGTTTTGTTGAAAAAAGTTCACAAGAAGGAGCTAGTCAAATGACGAAGGAAGATATGTATGATGAAGCAATGGGAGTTAGATCTGGATATAGACGGGGATTTGGTTATGGGAAAAAGGGATTTACCAAAGCAGCATGTGTATCTCAATATGTGCAGAAAGATAATGAGCAAGAGGTGTCAAAATTACGTGAAACGGTGGCTGAGCTTCGAGAAAAGATTGATAATTTTGAAGCAGATCGAGTAACACGTGAAGAGAGGATTCGGAGGGAAATCCAAGATCAAGTAAGGGATGAATTACGACGAGATTTTATATTGAATTTTCCCTCCTTCCACTGCACCGAGTCAGAACCTTTGGTATGAAATTTGATGATTTTAGTAATAATTAAGTTGTTTGTGATTTAAACTTTTAATAATTCCACCCAATATGACTTTGTATTTTGTTTTGCAGGAAAATAATTAATTCATACCAAGCTGGATGCATTGGAAACGTTGTTATCTTGAAGTTTTTCTAGTTTATGATATGGTTTTTAGTAATGGGATTTCATGGTTATTATTGACATTAAGTTTGGTCTTGGTTTTTGAATGTTTATAATTTAGGTGCTACTTTTGCAATAAAACATATGAGATAATAAAGCATTGCACGTTTTTATAGTTTATGATATGTTGTTGGTTTTGAAACAGGTCACCATTGTTATGTTTAGTCTCTTCTTTACAACCAAACATATGTTATGTCTTTGTCTGGTGTGCTTTGCGAGGATCAGTGTCAACATTGTGGATCGTTGTTAAAAATTATTTAACGCCCCTTGAGCTATATGACTAACTGAAATTTGTTATTTGTGAGCATGGGACAATAGAGAAAATCTTTTCTGGCCACAGAATTTTGGTTCTTTAACTTTTTTGTTTGAGTTGAAATATTATATGATTGAGGTTGATGGACATTGAGAATTCTATTTCTAAATTGGATTATGCTTCCATTGGTTTTGTTCAAGCGAGTAGGTCAGTCAGTATACTCCAATAGTCATTTCATCTCTTTCCGAACTCCAAATTGACATTGACTTTGGTTAATTTGTCAAACTGGACTTAATTTATAGAATCATTGAGGTTCAGTTATGCAATATCAGTTTTTCTTGCTGTAATGTTTGTTGCCATAAGCTCAGTGCTGGCAATTATGGCTGTAGTAACGAGCACAATCGCCATTTCTACCAACATAACGAGCACAATTCACCTTAATATGGGGCGATTGGAGTGCATCGCATATCTCTGAAACAGAGTTAGAGGGGGCCTGAAAATTCATTTTTTAGGCATCTTTGAGTTGAGTTTGCTTGTGAGAGCTGTACGTTCAGTAATTTATGGAATTTAGGGAACGAATGCATCACACGTGAATGAGGCATAACATCGAACAGGTGGTGTGTCAAACGCAAGATTTAAACAAAATATGGGAACTTATAATAAAACCAATCCTGACAAACAACAAGCCTTTCTAAAAATAAATATTCAAAGGCCAAATCAAATATTATCAAATAAAATCCTATTCTTGGTGCACAAGAATTTCTAAAATTAAAAAGGTCCTATGTCTATATAATAGTTATATAACACAAGCAATAAGCAAAGATAAACACGGTAAGCTACTGTGTCCTGCACTGGTTCCCCCAGCATCGCCTTCTTGCACTAGTCGTTCACACTGTTGAGAGGTTCCTACCTCTGTACTGCATCACGATCTATCATTGCTGCCTACGTTGCGGTGCTTCCCTGCACCACAGTTCTGTTGAGCCATTACTGAGTTAGTGAAGGTAGTTTGTTTATGTATTTATTTATTTATTTACTTATTTTTCAAATTTCAATTTGCTAACAATGGCCTGTATTTGTTTTTCTTTCAAATATTTATTTACCTTTTAGTGGTCGGCAATTGGCGTTTATTATCAAAGAGGGAAAAGAAAAGAAAACAAACCCTTATTACAACTGTGTTCATTATAATCCTCGTAAGAGAGCATAATTTCAGAATTTTTGAAGTCGGCTAATGTAATCTCACATTCCAGACCTTTTTGCTTGGCATCTACATTAATTTTAAGGTTTAATTTATAATGTAATTAATTTAGTTAATTTAATAAATTAGAACAATAGATTACATAAATTTAATTTGTTAGTAGCGTATAAAATTAAAATAATGGATAAGGTATCTTTTTGTACTGTTTATAAGAAATTTTTTTTATTATTTTAGTTAAAACGTTTGAAAATTATACATTAATAGCATGACACATATGATGCTTATAACTTATCATTGATTATCATTGCTGCAAATGTTGTTTAAATTTGTGTTTAATTATTTTATTTATATTATTAATTGATTTGCAGATGGTTTTAAACAAAGAATGGATGAATATTGCCAACCGAACAAATATTGATTATGTACAAGGAGTGAATGAATTCTTACAGTTTGCCTTTAATCAGCCAAATGTGACAGACAGCATTCGATGCCCTTGCAAAAAATGCAAAAATGTGGAATTCAGGAAGAAAATCGAGGTTAGATTTCATTTGTTTAAGTACGGAATTCTTAGCACTTACACAACTTGGCATTTACATGGTGAATTAGAAGATGATTTGATGGAAAGTGATGATGAATATAATAATGAAGAGGTCCAATATGATGACATGGTCGGTATGTTGCATGATGCTTTCCCTCTAACAGACATAAGTGGAGAATATGATGGTGAATTTTATGTGGACTTTGATGTTGAGGGTATGCACGAAGAACCTAATTCAGAGGCTGCCAAATTTTATCGACTATTAGAGGTTGCTAAAGAAGATTTGTACCCAGGTTTTAATAAATATTCCAAGTTATCCTTTATAGTTAAACTTCTCCACACTAAGTCATTCTACCACCTTAGTGATATTTGTTTTAATGTTATCTTAGGAATGTTTCAGACAGTAATTCCTAATGGTGATAATCTTCCTTCTTCATACTATGAGGCAAAGAAAATGATAGCTGACTTGGGACTTGAATATGTGAAAATAGATGCTTGTTGCAATGATTGTATCCTTTATTGGGGTGAAAATGAAAATGCACAAGAGTGTCCAGTTTGTCATTCATCTAGATGGAAATCAAAGGAAGGGTCATCTGTAGGTAAAAATATCCCTCACAAAGTTTTGCGGTACTTTCCTATAAAACCTCGCTTGCAAAGGTTGTATATGTCTTCTAAGACAGCTTCTCACATGAGGTGGCACAAAGAAAAACGAGTAGATGATGGAAAATTAAGGCATCCTGCAGATTCCATTGCTTCGAAGTCTTTTGATGAGCAACACACTAATTTTGCTGTCGATGTTAGGAATGTAAGATTGGGGTTAGCTTCAGATGGTTTCCAACCTTTTAGGAACATGAGCTCACAACACAGCATTTGGCCTGTGGTTCTCATTCCGTATAATCTACCTCCTTGGATGTGCATGAAGCAACCATACACTATGCTCTCACTTTTAATTCCGGGACCTAAATCTCCTGGAATGAACATTGATGTGTATTTGCAGCCTTTGATTAAAGATTTGAAAGAATTATGGGAAGAAGGTGTTGACACATATGATGCTTATAGTAAGCAAAATTTTAAATTGCATGCATCCATTTTGTGGACAATTAGCGATTTTCCTGCTTATGCATATTTGTTTGGGTGGTCCACAAAAGGACATCTTGCATGCCCTTCTTGCAATAAGGACACTGTTTCTCTTTCACTAAAAGGTGCACGTAAAGTGTGCTACATGGGCCATCGTCGATTTTTACCAAAAAATCACAAGTGGAGAAAAAATCAGCTGTCGTTTGATGGAAGTAAAGAAATGAGACCTGCACCAAAGCAATTGAGTGGGGAAGATATGCTACGACAATTTGATTTGTTCCAGCAATGTCCTTTTGGCAAAGGTACGAAAAAAAATATGATGCAACTAATAGTGTTTTCAATTGGAGGAAAAAACGCATATTCTTTCAGTTACCATATTGGAAAACACTTTTAATGCGTCATAATTTAGATGTTATGCATATTGAAAAGAATGTGTGTGATAACATACTTGGAACTTTGATGAATGTGAAGGGAAAAAATAAGGACTCTTTGAAGTCTCGTTATGACTTGGTAAATATGGGCATAAGGACAGAACTTCACCCAATTGTAGATGGAGCAAACATTCGATTGCCAGTTGCTTGTTATGCTTTGTCTAATGAAGAGAAATCAATTGTCTGTAGATTGTTGGTGAATTTAAAGACTCCAGATGGTTATTTGTCTAATATATCTCGTTGTGTGAATGAGAAAGAAAGAAAGATATCATTGATGAAGAGTCATGATTGCCATGTTTTTTTGAAGCAACTTCTTCCTTTAGCTATACGTGGATTATTACCAAAAGAAGTTTGTGATCCATTAGTCGAATTAAGTGCTTTCTTTCGAGATTTATGCTCCAAAACTCTTGATCCCAATGACCTTCAAAATTTACAAAATCGAATTGTCTTAATATTGTGCAAGCTTGAGATGATTTTCCCACCATCCTTTTTCGATATTATGGTGCACTTGGTAGTTCACTTACCGCATGAGGCTATGATTGCGGGTCCTGTAACTTACCGATGGATGTATCCGATTGAAAGGTAACTTGTGAAAATTTTTAAGTGTGCCATTATCTTCTCATTCACTGTAGATCTTGATTTAGTTGGCTCTTTTTTTTAGGTACCTACGCACATTGAAGTCTTTTTGTCGTAATAAGGCACGTCCAGATGGTTCAATCGCTCAAGGATATTTAGCTGATGAATGTCTTACATTTTGTTCAATGTATTTAGAAGATACTGAGACTGCATTTAATCGAGCTAAGCATAATGATGATGGTTTTGATATGTCTACATCACATGATGGTATTGAAATATTTACCGAGATGGGTCGTGCTATAGGGAAGCCTATTCTACATGAGCTTTCAATTTCAGAGTTAAATCAAGCCTATTTATACATCTTGAATAACTGTGATGAAGTATTGCCTTTTATTGAGTAAGTTTCGTAAACATTATTTCATTTAAACAATCTATTTATACATCTTGAATAACTGTGATGAAGTACTGCCTTTTATTGAGTAAGTTTCGTAAACATTATTTCATTTAAACAATCTTTGCTATATTTAATATATTAACTTTTAAAAGCTTTTTTGTAGTGAGCACAAAGAGCAGCTGAAAAAATCTTCAATTAGAAATCTTATGGAGAGGCACAATGCTGAATTTGTTGGATGGTTTAATATGCAAGTATGGCATCCTCCTTAATTCTTGTGTCCTTCACTATTATATATCATGTATTTCAATTATATTTAAATAAATTCTAAAATATTGATATATTGCCAATGTAATAGGTGTCAAAATTACATGGTGAAGGATCCATAGAAAATGAATTAATTAATTTGGCAAATGCTCCTTTACGAATTGCTAGAATATACAGTGGATATATTGTGAATGGTTTTAGGTTCCACTCCCGTAATCGTGAACAAAATAGAAAAACTCAAAATAGTGGAGTTATGGTTCGAGGAGATAATGATTCCTGTAGCAAAGAATACTATGGTGTTGTGACTGACATATATGAGTTATCCTTTGTAGGAGGAAAACGAGTAGTGGTATTCAAATGTGATTGGTGGGATGTTTTGCATTATGGCACCGGGTATAGGATTGACTCCTATGGATTTACAAGTGTCCATATTAATCGTAAACTTAAGACAACAGAACCATTTGTTTTAGCATCTCAAGTTGAGCAAGTATACTATGTGCAAGAGCCAAAAGATCCTAATTGGTTTATTGTGCTAAAAGCCCCACCTCGTGATTTATATAACATCCCTATAGTAGATATAGATGATATGGTAGATGTTATAGAAGATAATGAAGAAGTTTATCAACAGGAGGAGTGTGATGAAAGTTGTCTTTTACAAAGAGATTTGAATGATGAGAGCAGGATTAGTAGATTGCAAAGGGATGGCATGACTGAAGAAATATTTCCATGTGAGGTAGCTAGAGAGATTGAAGTAATCATGAAGTCGACCACACCCATTGAAGAGTTTATTGATGATGATGACAATGATGTGGAGCTCAACATGGATTGTAATGAAGAGTGTGATAATGTTGATGATATTATTGATGATGAATAATATATTTAAAGTTTTTGTTTTTGTTTTGTTTAATGTTAATTTTGTACTGTTAATGTTTAGAGTTTTTTTCTTTATATATATTGATAATTTATAATTTATAAAAATATATAATTTTATAAAAAATAATTGTATAATTTAAAAAAAATTTATAAAGGGGATATTTATAAAAATTATAAACAAATTATAATTTATATATAGATAATTTATAATTTTTATTATAAATTTTATATAAAAGTTCATTTTTTTATTTTTATAATTATATAATTTTTTTATAAATTATAATATATCAATATATAAAAAATCCTAAATACTAATAATTCTACACATTAGTAAACTTATCAATTTATAATTATAAATTATCAACAATAATTCAATGCCCTAAATATTGATAACCCTGTTTTAATTATAAATACTAATTATAATACTAATAATCCCATTCCCTGTATATTGGCGACCCAAAAAAAACTCCCTAGATCTAGCCTCTGCCTCCAAGTCTAGTTCCGTCGACTCAGTTCAGCTTCAGCACAGATCCGGCGACCCCCTACGTCCTTAGATCCGGTGACCATGCTCTGTGGAAGCCCTATTCCTGGTAAGAGATTTTTTTCTTTACATGTTAGTAATAGAGTGTTGATAGATCTGTGATGTTCAGGCCTTTCTGGTGAATTTCTGGGTTATGGCAATCGAAACAACAATCGAAAGACGAGTTGCTATACAATCAAGTGAGTTACGGCAACACTGAGGGGATCAAAGCACTTCGCCGTGATGGTGCTGGGCTTGAGGTGCCAACTAATTAATCTGATCTCTTTCCTCAATTAATTTCTTATTAATTTAGGTCTTTTTTTTTTTTGGTTATGGATTTGGCAGTGGACTGATAGAGAAGGGAAAACGCCGTTGATATTGGCGTGTTTGTTTGAATCCAGAGCTTTTTAATGTAGCCAAAACTTTGATCGAAAAAAAAAACAATTTGAGGGAAAAACTTTGGTAGGATGAACAGACAGAACCTCCAGTGGCAAGTTTAGATGATTGATTAGAGACTTGAAGAATGGTTTTTTATGCTATAGAAAGAATATTGACCTCTCATTCAATGACATGAAAATTTTAATGCTCTCTTTTAACTAACCTTCGGTTTGCATTATCTTTTCTGATAGTGGCGATAAACGAGTGCTTTTGCCTAAGTTGAACTCAATGTTTCTTGCAGAACTTTGGAAGCCTTCTGATGGATTTCCTTTACTTCTTCGGGTAAGTCAAAAGCTTTGAATGTTGATTTTATTGCTGTAGCAGCTGAAAATAGTTGCCTAACTGTTGTTTTACTGTAGAACGTTTATGAACATTAATATTTATTACTTGGATGTTTGATGGTACAGGAATGTGTTTGACCCCTAGCAAATGCGTATTTCAGTGCAGGGAAGTGGAGTATATATAAACAGAGAGAGGGGTTGTAGGTAATAGTAGTTTTTCTTTTGCTGGGAACTGCTTGACGTGGCTGCTTCTGATTTTGTTATCTTTCTTTTGACTGCTGATATTACGACTATAGTTGTAGCATTGTTCCCATACACACTGATGATCCTCTTTTTCCAACAAATAATGTCGGCAGAAGTTGCTTTCGGATACATCAGTGTATCAAGTTCAGGGCGAGATTTCTCTTTTCTTTTGATGGGAAACTGGCACTTGCATGATTATTGATGTTAGGGTGTTTAAACATTTATTTTTGAACCACCATATGATAAACTTCTGATTTTGTGATGTTGACGCACTGTTGATAAACAGCTTCTAAATATCTGCGGGCTAGCTCGATTTTGTCCAGACAAAAGGGCTGTGGGCAACATCCAGCCTGATGCAGTTCTGTATACTCTTTCAAGGACAGGAAAGAAGACTGCCTTGTGGGAAGCAGAAGCTCCAGCAGAAGCCAGACGCAAAGCCTGCAGAAGTTGTTGCCGCAGCTTAAGTTCCCAGTTTACTTACTGGATTGATGTGCTTTTAGCTTGTTAAACTTAATTACTACAATAATAAATATTTAAATTATTATTTCTTTTGTAATTTATTAATTGTAATTATAACAATATTGTAGTGAAATATTCTTTGCAACAATAATTTTGATTATTAATTTTTTTACATTGTAAAAATAAATTAGTAACTATAAAAATTTGTTTCTAAAATAAAATAAATTAGAAACATATTATAATTATTGTAAATAAAATTAAAAATGATATAATTGTGATTTTATAATTATTTTTTTGCAACAACTATTGTCGTCATGAATAAAATTAGAAAAATTAGAAACGACAAAATTATCGTTTCCTATGTATTTATAGCAACGACTATAGTCGTCATGAATAAAATTAGGAACGACAAAATTGTCGTTTCGTATGTATTTGTAGCAACTACTATAGTCGTTGTAAATAAATTTAAAAACGACATAATTGTTGTTGCATATTTATTTGTAGCAACGACTATAGTCGTCGTGAATAAAATTAAAAATGACAGAACGGTCATTTCCTATTTATTTGTCGCAACGACTATAGTCGTTCAGAATAAAATTAAGAACAACAAAATTGTCGTTTCGTATTTATTTGTCTCAACGACTATAGTCATTGAGAATAAAATTAAAAACGACATAATTGTCGTTTCGTATTTATTTGTAACAACGACTAGAGTCGTTGCAAAACTAACTATTGCAACAATAAAAAATTGTTGTCAAAAGCAATTGCAACCAAATATATTCCGTTGCCAAAAAAATATGGACAAAATATTAAGTCGTTGCTAAAACAAACATTTAATTAGTAACAAGAAAAAGTCGTTGCAATAATTATATTTTTGCAACGACTTATTATTCGATAAAAGTCGTTGCGTATACTTTTAGTAACGGAAGCTTTCGCAACGACCTTGCAACGACAAAAAGTCGTTGCAATAAAGTTTTAGCAACGATTATTTTACATTTTACAACGACTTTAAGCGTTGTAAAAGACTCATTTTCTAGTAGTGTGACTACACTAGAATATTTTAGAAACATTACATTTTTGCCTTACATGGGCAATCAACTACCCGAATAGGCAGTAGATTACCCTAGTGCAATCTTTTAACGAAAGCTTAGAATAGGGTAGTTGACTTCCTTTCCCAGCCCTAAGTAGTTAACTACCTTATATAAGCAGTTGACTGCCTTATGTAAGCTTTATTTATTCTTAGAAACTTTCAAAGCTAATTGTATAACTTCCTTAACATTACTTTCATATTTCCATTAATTAAACTTTATGTTTAATCAATTTTTCTTCCATTATTTTGAAAATCTATTGAACAGAATCAAGATCTGACTAAAAAGCCTCATCTCCCAATGATTAATGTTGCTTCTTTCTTTCCAACACAAACTTAAGCAAAATTAGATACAAAAGACTACATAAAGAAAATAGGATCCAAGAATTTAAATTAAATTAAGAACTTAAATAAAATTTCAAATTCACAACTTTGAAACTAAAATCTAAAGTAGCACCTCTTTTCATTTTGTTTGAGTTAATATCTTAAATGGTATCAAAGTTTGTGCGATATTTTAAATTAGTCTCCAAACTTTTAAAAGTAAAACATTGGTCTCCAAAGTTACAAACGCATATCATTTAAATCCTTCCGTCAACACACATGATGCCAGCTAGTATGTTAATGTGTATTATTAAGTAAGAATATTACTTTCGAGATGATATCTTGAATGGTTTTCAAAGTTTGCACAATATTTTAAATTGGTCATTAAATTTCAAAAAATAACATATTGGTCCTCAATGTTGCAATAAACCAATACCTTTAGCAATTATGTCCTTTCAAGAGATGTACATATCCTGATACTATATGTACACACAACTGTAACATAATATACACATCTCCTTGTTGCTTGGAACATATAAGTATTCAAATTTTCTTGTGTAATCTTTAAACAATTGCTTTTGTTTGAATGGAATGCAATTAGCTCAAATATGATAACCAAATTACTTTTAAATATTAGTTCTTGCAAAATCAGGAGAATTCGAATACCCTTACTTCCTAAAACAAATACCCTTAGTCATGTTAAGAGTCTTTTAAGAGATATACATATCATTATATTATATGTACATATGGTTGTAACAAAATGTACATATCTCATTATGGCTTGGAACATAACGGTATTTGAATTCCTTCTAAATTCTTACGAGTAATATTCAAACATAAGCTCCTACTTGAAAAAAATTTGATTAGCTTAGATATGGTAATTGAATTACTTTCAAAATTAACATACTAGTTTCCACAAAAACAATGGGTTTACCAAAAAATCAAGATGTTGGTAAGAAAAACAAGAATCAAGAGTATCACCACAACCAAGAGTTAGGCAAGATTGTCAAAAAATATGTGTGTTTTAGAAGGAAAAAAAGGCTCGAATAATGGGTTTTCAGGGTTATGGAAGACAATGTACTTACATATATTTAGAGGAAATTAATCTATGCACACAACCTTTTTCACATTTCTTGCGCAGATGGCATTCAAATTTATGAATGAAAGTATTCAATTTCTATATTTTAGTTTCAGTATTAGAAGACACGAACATATCTTCATATAGGTTTGTACATATATATGGGTATTCGAAAACATTAAAAAATGTATTCGTATTCTCCACATTAGTTTTTCAAATTGGAAGAAATGTACATATGTGCATATATGATGTGCATATATCACTATCACAAAATATATACATCATTTTATAAGTTTGGACTTAAAAGTATTCAAATTCCTTAAAAATTAAGGCATTCGAATTCCTAATATTATTTTTTGTTTTCTAACAAGCTTTGTGAAGATAGGTATTCAAATGCCAAATTCAAGGTATTTGAATTCTTTACATTAATTTTTGAATTTGAAGAAAGTACATATATTCATATGGGATGTACATATCTTTATCACAAAATGTACATATCCTTTTCTAAGTTCATATATTTAGGTATTCAAATATCTAAAAAAAAGTATTCGAATTTATAATATTATTTTCTGTTCTCTTGACATAGTTAAGGGTATTCGAATTAATGAGTAAGGGCATTTAAATTCTCATGGTTCAATAGGAACCACTATGCCAGTATTGAAAGTAATTTGATTATTAAATCTCAATTAATTGAGTTCTATTTAAACGGAAGCTTCTATTTGAAGATTACTTATGAAAATTTGAATACCTTTAGAAGGAATTTGTATACCTATCTGTTCCAAACAATAATGAGATATGAACATTGTGTTATAACCACATGTACATATGATATCAAGATATGTATACCTCTTGAAAGGGCAAAATAAGGGTAATCAAATTTTCTTGGTTTATTGCAACTTGGGTGACCAATATTTTTTTTTTTAATTTAAGGACCAATTTAAAATATCTCGCAAACTTTGGGACCATTCAAGATATTATTTCAAGAAGTAATATTTTTATTGAATAATGTATTTTAGCATGCCAATTCGCACCACGTTTGTTGATACATGGTGCTAGCTAGCATTTAATGTTAGAATTGACAGAAATGTTGATGGAATTACTTAAATGATACATGTTTGCAACTTTAGGGATCAATGTGTTACTTTTAAAAATTTAGGTATCAATTTAAAATATACGCAAACTTTATGGATCATTCAAGATATTAACTCTTTTTGTTTTAACCACAAATTAAACCAAATCAATCGTAAAATCTCATAAAGAAAATCAACTTCATACAAAAAAAATTACAAAATTTTGGCAAAAGGCACCGAAAGGAAAATGGAATGGAGAGAAAAGACAAAAGGATGAAGAGAGAATACAAGATATTTGATCTAAAGCTTGTTGACATTGCCTAGGAAAATCCAGGAGGAGATTGAGTTGTGAGGTAGAGGAATTGGGGATAAAAAGAGGGAAAAGAAGAAAAAAGAGACAAAAAAAGAAAGAAAAAAAAGTCACGTGAACTGCTTACGTGGGTTTGGCCAAAAAAAAAACTGCTTATGTGGGACTTAATATATAGGACATCCACGTCATCACCACTTCACATGACTAAAAGGTTGCCACCTCAGCAACTTAACAATAATTTTGTAATTTCATTAAATTGAGAGTTGTCCAAATTATCATAGGAGGACTAAATTTTAAATTTCACTTGAGTGCATAAATTGATTCCATAATTTTACCTATTAATATTGTAAATGCAAATATCTGCAAATTAAGGAGAGAATTTTTTTTTTTTCATTTCTTGCAAATCTTTACTAGTTAATTTTTGTTTATTTGACTAGGGTACATATTAACTCAATTCATTAATGCCACTTTCTTAATTTATATTTCATTTTTGTAAAGATAAGGATAAGAAATTACTTAAAATTAAACACTTCACATTAGTTGACTATGCTTCATTTATGTTGAATATTTATTAGTTAATTAAACATTTAAACCACGGCAGCCTTATGTTATTCATTGATATTTTTTTGTTCATAAGAGATACAAGAAGGGAGTAAAGAATCTAATCTTGGATTTAATATCTCTTAAAGAGGAATTAAAACCTCTAGACCAAACATTGGTTCATAGAGAGGTAAAAAGAGTGAGAGGATTCAAATTTTGGACCTAATCTCTTTTAAGGAAAAGTAACCAAACCGTAATTGTTATAATTTGATTTTTTTTTTCTATAAGTTAGGCTACTCGTCTAAAAGCAGGGATGGATCTACATGTTAGCTTGTTGGGGCAATTGCCTCTACTGAAACTTTAAAATTTAATTATTACAATTGATAAATAGTGTTAAAAGTTTATTAAGTTTTTTTCGCCCCCACTAAAAATTGAAGACAAAGGAATGGCAAAAGATAATCTCTAAGTACTTAATATGTCCACTACTTCATCCTGAAGTTTAAAATGCATATTTAAATAAATCAACATTTGTTTTTATTCAAATCATTTTTTATAATTAGTTTTCATTCATCTTCTTACACAAATTAAGGCCATTAGATTTCAGCCATAAATTAATTTTTAAATGTACATTCCAAACCTTATGCATACTTTAAACCTATGATGTGTTCAGTAGGAAGGAAAGAAAAAAATTAATCTATTAGTAGAGCTACAAAATAACACAAACATAGTTATGTAGCTCAGCCATTAAATTAAAATATTTTTTTCTTCATTTTCATTTCTTCCTGCCAAAGGGAATGTAAAAGAATTAAAGTATATTAGATTTCACTCGTAAAAGCTTTTTTTTCTTTTAGTTTTTACTATTTATATTTGATTTTATATTTTTCTATTTTTTCTATCTGTTCATTTTTTATTAAAAAAGCAAAAATCAAAAGCATCCATCAAGCAAAATCCAACAAAATCATTTTTTTTTTTGATCTGAACAAAATCATTTTTTAGTGGTAAAAAAAAACATCTATCAAACGAAGACTTATTGTACTATAATAGAAATGATTATTTAAATATAACAATTGTTTGTAACGAGTAAATTTATTTAAATACCTGTTTCTTCCTATTTTCTTTCAACAATATATAGTATTTTCACATAATTAAAATGAGAAAAGAAAAATGAAAAAAAATATAATGCTTATATGTTAAAAAAACTGTATTCATTTTTTTAATAAAATTATAATATATAAAATATATTTTATAAACTTATTTTCCATTATGGAAATTTGCCTCCATTAAAGATGAATTCTGGATCCATCCCTGTCTAGAAGTATTGTTATTAATAGACTTTACCAGACCATTTTGAAATTTCAATTTCTTGGTAAATATGATACAGGTTTCTTTCATTTACTGCACCAATTAATGATCAAACCCATTAATCTGTTAGGGATTTTTTTTAGGTTTCTCTTTTCGGGAAATTCTATAGTAAGGTCATAAATTTTGATCTTACTGTAAGATTAACGTAAAAAACACATGATTAAGTGTAAATTTAAAGTCGTTAGGCGTAAAATATATTAGAAGTATCGTAAACACTTGATAATTAACTTAAGGTTAATGTAAACAATACATTATTAAGTATAAATCTAAAGCTATTAGGTGTAAAATATGTTAAAAGTATGTAAACACATGATAATTAATATAAACATACATTATAGCAAAATTATCATGTGTTTAAATCTAATGATACTAATGTTTACATTAATAATCATATTTTTAAGATATTTCTGACATATTTTACTCCTAAAGACTCTAAATTTATGATTAATTATGTGTTTTTTACGTTGACCTTACAGTAAAGTCAAAATTTATGACCTTACTGTAGAAATTCTCTTCTGTTTTCATTTTTTTCAGGGATGATTATTTTAGTAGGGGAATTCTAAGGAAAGGTCAAAATTTTTTAAATTATCATAACGTTAACATAAACACATATGATTAAGCGTAAATTTAGTGTTATTAGGTGTAAATATGTTAGAAGTGTCATAAACACATTAGAATAAATATAAACACATATTATCGTGTGTTTTTTTTTAATTTTACGTTATTTTCATAATTTTTACGATATTTTTAACATTTCTTACATCTAATAACGTTAAATTTACATTTAATCATGTATGTTTATGTTGATCTTACGATAATATAAAAAATTTTGATATTGTAGAAGTTGAGATTGTTCTAGTTGATATTCAAGTTTAACTTTAGGAAGAAAAGAAAGAGGCAAGAATGAAAAATTTATTAATCTAATGGTTCAACTACAAAGTAGGAAAGTGGTTATAAAATCCAATTATTGAATTAACAAATTTTTCATTCTCACCATTTTTTTTCTTCCTACAAAGCAATTAAGGTTTTTAGTGCTAGTATTTGTATTATTAATAACTGATAACATATTAATTAGAGTACATATATAATATAATCTCAAGTGTTAAAGAAGGATTAAAATACAAAGATTATTATCTAATATACTGTCAATGGAGTTTTTAGATTTTATAAACGAAATTAAAATGATAACACATACTTTTAAGAAATATTAACAAAATAAAATAAAAAACTAATTAAAAATAAAGTGGAGCATGTGTCACCATCTTAACTTTGTTTATGAAATTTAAAACCTTCACTGGTTATTTATTAGATAATAATACTAAAATCATATATATTTATATATGTGCATTTTACGATTATAAATATATATTATTTTATGGAGCCCAAAATTGAAATTAAGTTTAATTATTTTTTATTTATGTTATAACAAAATTAGATTAAATAATGAGTGAAAATATTTAAAAGTAAATAGTAAAAGTTGTACAAGATTTAGATAAAATTCTTTTTTTTTTTGAAATTTAGATAAAATTCTGTAATTGAAGCTATTTGATGAAGAGTAATTCGTTGACAAGGGTAATTCAGTCTTTCACCTCGGTCAAGCTCGAGAAGACCCATCTGAAGGTGACGTGGCCGCAACTATCACAGCCCTATGTTAACCTCGGTAGAAGGTTCCAGGGTCAGCGCCTGATACGCTGACCCAAATACACTTTAACGTGCTTAGATCGGCGCCTGACACGCTGACCAGGATGGCCTCCATCATTACCTCGGTACTCAACAAGCAATGGAGAGCTTTAGGCGGGAAACTTGACCTCGGCTGTTTCGCCAACCTGTACCGCGAGTTGGCAGGGCAGAACCAATCCTATCCGGTTGCAATCTGACGAGTCCGAATCAGCTTGTCCAGGTCATCCTTCCTTACGTCCATGTCATCTTAGGGCTTCCTCGGCCTATAAATAGGGCCCGGATCTCAAGACACAAGCCAAGCAACCAACTCTCAAAGAAACTCTGCCACAATCCTCCCTAAAATCCATCCTCGACTTCAACATTTGTCGCGCCAGGTAGAGGGCTCCAGCATTACTCTTAGTTGCGATCAAGGATTGCCACCAGAGGGAGGGTGACAGAGGAAGAAGAACCCATGGCACCTCAGCCTTGCCAATAAGCCCAAATTACCTCGCTAGAACCAGGAGCTGGGGTATCAGTGAATGATACAGTGAGGTAAATAAGGAAAAAAGAGTTGGTGCATGAGGATGAGCTAAAGTTGTTGGAAAGCTCACTGTTCACAGAAGATATCGACGAATCTCAACCTCAAACCAGCTTGGGAATGCCCACCGTCGACACCTATGATGGTACTTCTAACCTTTTTCATCTTTTGAAACTTTTTGTGCTAACATTTTCATACCAGGAGCAGATAGTCAAAATGGATAAAAATGAAGAGAACAACCAATGAAGCTATAAAAAAGTGGATGAGCTCCACATTTGAATTCTCCCTCTCGCTAGAACCCCCTAAAACTCTACCATAGTTCTTTCACTGAGCTGAGAAATACATCAATACTGAGAAAACGACAGCCACCAAGGTGGATAAAGAAGAGGAGAAAGAAGAGCTTTTAAGCTACAAAAAGGGGGAAGAGAGGTTGAGAACAACAAATGGGCAAAAGAATTCAGCAGAACAAGTGGGCACTAAAAATACTACGTTCTTGAGAAGAAGAGGAACAAAACCCACAACTGAAATGGCTTAAGCCAACAAGACAAAATGCCCAAAGGAAGGAAGGGCTAGCCAAGCTCTAGAAAGAGCTCTCCAAACATAAAGCTCAAGGAAGAGCTCGCCAAGTTAAAGCTCTAGAAAGAGCTCGCCACGTTAAAGCTCAAGGAAGAGCTGGCCAAGTCAAAGCACAAGAAAGAGCTTGCCAAACATAAAGACTCAAGGAAGAGCTGGCCAAGTAAAAGCTCTAGAAAGAGCTGGCCAAGTAAAAGCTCTAGAAAGAGCTCTCCAAGTTAAAGCTGAAGGAAGAGATGGTCAAGCTCTAGAAAGAGCTCGCCAAGTTAAAGCTCAAGGAAGAGTTGGTCAAGCTCTAGAAAGAGCTCGCCAAGTCAAAACAGAAGAAAAAGCTTGCCAAACATAAAGCTCAGGGAAAAGCTAGCCAAGTTAAAGCTCTAGAAAAGAGCTCGCCAAGTTAAAAGAACTCACCAAGTTAGAGCCCGAGAAAAAAGAGCTCGCCAATCTCTGGAAAGAAGCTTGCTAATTTAAGATGAAGAAAAGATCGCGCCGAACAATAAAAACAAGCTCGGGGAGAGCTCACCAAGCTTAAAAGGCATATGGAATAGCTCAGGGAAGAGCTCACCAAGTAAAGGCCTATGGAAAGATCTCGCCAAACTTAAAGATCGAGGAAGAGCACGCCAAGTTGAGAATAGGGAAGAGCTCACCAAACTAAAGCTTAGAGAAAAAAGCTCCCTTAATTAATCTCAAGGAAAAGCTCGCCATGACAAAAGCCTAGGGATGAGCTCGCCAAGCTAAAAGCTTCAGGAAGAGTCCGCCAAGTTAAGGCTTAGGGAAGCGCTCCACATGTTAAAACTTAAAGAAGAACTCCCTGAATTAAGGTTGAGGGATGAGCTCCTCAAGTCAAAGCTTTAGGAAGAGGCCTCAAAGTTATGGTTTAGGGAAAAGCTTGTTAACTTAGGGCTTAGGGAAGAGCTCACTAAGTTAAGGCTTAAGAAAAAGTTCATTAAGACACATGGAAAAGCTAGTTGGTAAAGGTTACCATAGCTCATGAGAAGAAGTTAGATGAATGAAAGCTAGAATAGTTCATGAACAACATCAGGTCGGCTCGCCTAAGTTCACGCGTAGAGCTAACCTCGGTTCACATCACGTTAGCTCGCCTAAGCTCATGCGTAGAGCTAACCTCGAATCACATCAGGTTGGCTCGCCTAAGCTCACGCGTAGAGCTAACCTCGATTCACATCAGGCCAGCTCGCCTAAGCTCATGCGTAGAGCTAACCTCGATTCACATCAGGTCGGCCCGCCTAAGCTCACGCGTAGAGCTAACCTCGGTTCGCATCAGGTCGGCTCGCATAAGCTCACGCACAGAGCTAACCTCGATTCGTATCAGGTCAGCTCGCCAAAGCTCACGCACAGAGCTAACCTCGATTCGCATCAGGTCGGCTCACCTAAGCTCACGCACAGACCTAAGCTCGGTTCGCATCACGTCGACCCGCCTAAGCTCACGCGCAGAGCCTACCTCGGTACACCTTAAGTTGGCACACCTAAGCTCATGCATAAAGTTCACTTGGTATACATCAGGCCATATTACTAAGCTCATACTTGGAGCTCACCTTGGCATTTCTCAAGTCATCAAAACTAAGCTCATGCACTAGCTCATCTTAACGTGCCTTATGTCGGCACAACTAAGCTAACCCGTGAAGCTCATTTTTGTGTACCTCATGTTAATGCACGAGTAGTGTGTGACTGAAGTCAGGCACACGCTAGAGGAACGCCCGACTCAAGTCAGGCATCCATGCGAGGTCGGGCACATTTTGTTCAAATGAAGAGCTAAAAATCGGTGTTCGTCCTAAAATCAAAACACGCCACATTAAATAAATGGAATAGGTTTAGAGATGATTTGAACAAAGCACGTCTACCCAATTATTTAAAGCAAGCAGACCTGAACTGGCCGACTTGAAGCATCTCCACTCAAATTGTAAGGTCCCAAGCCGACCTTAGTACCTGTGACGAGCTATCTCTTCTGTTTACACACCGAGCTTCAAGACTGACTTTGGGGGGGACTGAATGATGAAGAGTAATTTGTTGACAAGGGTAATTTAGTCTTTCACCTCGGTCAAGCTTGAGAAGACCCAGCTGAAGGTGACGTGGTCGCAACTATCACAGCCTTATGTTAACCTCGTTAGAAGGTTCCAAGGTCAGCGCCTGATACGCTGACCCAAATACACTTTAACGTGCTTAGATTGGCGCTTGACACGCTGACCAGGCTGGCCTCCATCATTACCTCGGTACTCAACAAGCAATGGAGAGCTTTAGGCGGGAAACTTGACATCGGCTGTTTCGCCAACCTATACCGCGAGTTGGCAGGGCAGAACCAATCCTAACCGGTTGCAATCTGACGAGTCCGAATCAGTCTGTCCAGGTCATCCTTCCTTACGTCCATCTCATCTTAGGGCTTCCTCGGCCTATAAATAGGGCCCGGATCTCCGGACACAAACCAAGAAACCAACTCTCAAAGAAACTCTGCCACAATCCTCCCTAAAATCCATCCTCGACTTCAACACTATTAATGAAAATTTTTTATTAGAGCTATCTTTGTTTTATCCGCCCACATGGTTTGTCATCTTTTTTCATTGGGTAAAATTAAATTATAGAGAATTAGAGATGGGTCCAAAGAAATTTATTTTATATTTTGTCCTTTTCTTGCTTTTTCTAGCTCTTCCTTTTTCCCATTATTTTTTTCTTAAGGCTTCCGTTTGTCAATAGGATAAAAGGAAAAGAAAAAAAAGGTTGCTATCTATTCACGAAATAATAATCAATGGCTCATAATTTGTTTACATTACTTTTGGATTGAAAAAGACAGAAGAAAAGAGAATTATTCAGTACAATGTTGCCACGTGGCTATTTCCCATCACTTTCTAGGGAAAAAAAAATATTTGTGGTGTGTGAAGGGAGAGGGACGTAGATGGAAAACTAGAAAACGAAGTGGTGTGGACCATGAAATTGGGCGTGATGTTCAATCTTCAATGGTTCATACCTTGGAATATATGTTTTTTATTAATATTTAATAAAACTATAAAAAAAACATGTGAAATTATTATTTTATGTTGATAATATATATCTCCAAGAAGTCATACAAGATGCTTTGAAATTTGAATGAAGCTTTGTTTGTTAAAACCAAGTCATAAAATTGATAATAAATAGCATTTCTTTAATGTACCCCACGAATCAGGGCATCCAATCACGAGAACAATTCAATTTTTTTTTGTTGACTTGCATAGGGATTTTTTTTTGGTACAATGAGAGCTTCCGATTTGAGAAAAAGAAAAAATGTAAATATTGATATTCGAATTTTATACTTTGTGAACTCTCACGTTTTAACCTGAGAACATGAATATTTAAGTCTCTAGTTAGTGATAAAATTCGGAAAAGAGCATGGTTTAGATTATCTGAGAACAAGGAGCTTTTTCAGAGTTTGATTTTTCAAAACTGACAACAGAATTCAGGAAAAGAAAAACAAAAAAGCAGTTAAAGAGATTCCAACACAAAGACATTGTCAGTTTTTTTTATCTCTCTATGCTTAAATTATGTCAGGAATCATTCTCTTTCTTCTCTAATCACTATCAAGCTTCTCTATTCAGTCACAGTAGGCTGAGAAAAAACACAAAGAAGAAAGTTAAAGAGGATCACCTGCAAGAAAAATTAAAAACAAAAGCCTGGTGACTGCAAATAAAGCAATCCTGGGAGCAATTCATGCACAGAGAGACAAATAAAGTTAATATCAATAGTAAAGTGACACAACGTTTCCTCATTGCTAGATGCACCAAAATTTCTACACAACCAAGCCTTTACTATGACTTGTCTAGTTTCAGTTTCTTTAGCAGAAGTTCATTCGCAGATAAAGTTTTAGAGAATAACTGCATGAGTCCATTTTTTTGACGAGGAGTGAACATCGAAAAGGGAGAATATGAAAAGGGCATAAGCACTAACAATGGAGGTCCACCACGTTTACTAGAGACATAGATGAGAGGAATGAAAGACAAGTTACAGCAAAAGTTGCTTGCATTTTTGTCCTCTCTTTGAAGTAATTAAAAAGGAATTCATGTTTGGGTTGGGTTCGTGTGCCCCAGTGTAGGCCAGTTGCTGCCTGATAGCAACTGTAGGATTCACAACAGTAAGACATTTACTTTTGATGGAAAATGCAAGTCATCTGGCAAAGGAGATAAGATTTCATTGAGAACATCAATACACATAAACAATCTAACTAACCAACTCAAGAATAACTTCTATAGGTTCCTGCCAAAATTCAGAAAAATTCAAAATCTAAGTAAGGACCGGATGACCTGTCTGAGTCTGTGGCTCCCTTATCAGTTGGAGGCAATGATGACTTAGATGCTTGATTTAGAAATGAGATATCAATTGGTTTAGGGATTTCTGGAGGATGTGTACTGCGAATAAGAGCCCAGTTAACACTTTCGAAGAATGGATGCTGCTTGATCTCTGTGGCACCTCTTTTGAACCCTAGTCTCTTTTGTGGGTCCTTCACAAGCAGACCGCGGATTAAATCCTTGGCAGCAAAACTGATTGAAGATCCCTCTGGAAATTTTAGGGACTGACCAACCACATTGAATAATGTCTCCCGGTTACCATTGCCTTTAAATGGGGTTCTTCCTAGCAGTAATTCATACAAGAAAATACCAAGTGTCCACCAATCAACAGCACTCCCATGACCATCTCCTCGTATTATCTCGGGAGCTAAATATTCATGGGTCCCAACAAATGACATGGAGCGAGCATTAGTTGGCTCTGCAATAAGTACAGGAAATGAATCTGAATTCACCATATTTGTTCTTTCACTTTTCACCTTCACTGTTTTGGAACTGAGAAACTGAGGCTTAAAGCAAGATGGCTGCAAACAAGCAGGTTCTACACATACCGGTAGTTTGCAGGCAGGATCAATGCAGGCTGGCTGAATACAATATGAAGTGATTCTACATGATGGCTCAGAACTGGACTGCACAAGAGTAGGATTGACAGCACATTGCAATGACAAATCAAAATCAGATAGCATGATGTGGCCATCCTCCCTCACCAATACATTTTCAGGCTTTAAATCTCTAAAAACCACACCCATCATGTGTAGATACTCAAGGGCTAGAAGGACTTCTGAAGCATAAAACCTGGAAGAACATAGAAATTTTACCAGAAAACTTATCAAACCTCAAGTACATTCCATGGAGATAATTCTAAGCACATTGACAGATTTGACATTAACCAAGCGTGGTGGATATTTAGAAATTTGAATTGACAACTGAATCCCTAAAGAGTTCATGCGAACAGAATAAGCAACTGTCTTGAATATTCCAAGTAGACTCTCAAACTAGAAGCAGGAAGATGGCTTAAAAAGTAAATTAGCACCATACTCTTGGTGCAACTTCTCCTGATAAAAGGGTACACTCTGCAGTGAAGGTGGAAAGAGGTTGTTTGGTCTTGAATCCACATAACAATTATCATGAAGATTAAAAGCTGAATTAACATTTGAAACAAATTACTTTCTATCCCATGAATAATCCTGTCCAAACTCTGGGTCAACACAAATTATCCAAATACCTTCATATCAGAAGTCCCGAATACCAAGACATAATCTAGAAGAAATTCTGTTTCACTTCTCTTTTCAAGGCGATACCTTAATGACATTTTCCTAGCTAGTACTATTACTTTTTTTGGTCAAGAACAAGAAGCAGCCAAGCCAAGGACAAAAGGTGGCCAAGCTAGCAACCTAAACTAAAATAAATTAAACCTTAAAAGGTTAGAAACTAACCTTGCTGCCGGTTCCGAGAAATGTTTGCCTGACTGGCGTTGCCGGAGAATATGAAGATCTCCACCACTGCAAAACTCCATCAATAAGCAAGAAAACTTCTCAGTCTCAACATGAGAATAAAGGGTTGGTAAAAATGGATGATCTAACAAACTCAATATTTCTCTCTCAGTTTGTGCTCTTATCAATTTCTTCCTCCCAGCTAACATCCCTTTATCCATAACCTTCATTGCAAACAAACATCCCATCCCTCTTAACTCAGCTAAATAAACACTCCCTATATCTCCACACCCCAACTTTTTCAACAACCTAAAATGAGCTAACCCCAAGTCTCCATCTTTACCCTTAACATACTGTATTGCATCCCATCTAATATCATTTCCTTTATGAGGTTTTGATGGACAAAAACTCCTAAAACTACCGCACTCATTTGCATCAAGACTACTCTTTTCACTCTCTTCACAGTCAGTAGTAACAGAATCAGCATTCCTACTAACACTAATTTTATTAGTAGACTCCGAAATACTACTGCACAAACTAATGCTAACACTATTCTTATTGAAGTTAACATCTTGAAAACTATTACTACTGCTTCCATTATTGCTAGAACTAACACTAGAATCAGACCCAGAAATGCTAACACTATTATTATTCAAGCAAAGTTCTTTGAGAGTGTTGGTGACGGGAAAAGTTTCAGGCTTTACATTTTTTTGAGGTTGTTCATCCATGTTTGAGAGAAAAGAAATGAGAACTGTTTGATGAAATGTCTGAAAGAAAGCAGGGTTAAAAATATTGAGGTCGTTGGTCAATGGAAGTGTGGGTTGTGACCGAGGTAGTCAAAGAAAGAGAGAGTAAGACGCGGGCTGAACCTAACACGGAGAATTGGAAACAAAAGGAAGGAAGGTTAAAATGGTTTTCAAATTTGAAATGGTGAGGCTAAGAAACTAAGATTAAGATAAGCTGGTAAGGTTTTTTTATTTTAATTTTTGGTAAGCCCAAGGTTGAGTTGGGTTTTGATTCTTTATCTTACACTGCCCCAGACTATATTACAGCTTACAGACAAAAACAAAGAGAGAGAGAGAGAGAGAGAGAGGGACCCAATTCACGAGGAGGACAAAAGCTATTCAGATTTTCTAAAACAAAGAAAAAAAAACATTTGAAACACCAACAGCCAATACCGTTACAGTGGGGCTTTTGGTTTTCACAGGGAAAAAAGGCGCAGTTGGTGTAAATCATTAGGCAGGTTGGTGAACTGGTGATTGGTGCCTGCCTGCTGGGTAGTGGGTGGCTTTTTTTTTTTTGTTCATTCGTGGGTGGCTTTTTTTGATTCTTTATGGTTGAAGCCCCAACCCACCCAATCACCCAAGAATCAAAAAAAGCACTTTTTTTTATTCTTGGGTGATTGGGTGGGTTGGGGCTTCAACTATAAAGATGTATGGTGGGTATTTTGCTTAGTGGGTAGGTTTGATAAATTTGGGTAAGTCCTCTCTTGTCTTGACTCTTTGCTGTCTTTGATTCCATTGGATATGGATATGCTCTCACTCTCCCCAAGTTGGTGGACTAGACAATTTTCTATGATATTTAGTTTTCTTTTTTGGTAAATGCTTTGTTAGTTTGTAGTCAACATTTCCAGAAAAATTATAATTTTCTTGCCTACCAATCAAGAATCAGTTTATCTGTGAACTCCCATTAGTATGCAGGCATGTTTCTTGTGATTGACTGTAAGAAATGGAGTGAGAATAGAGTTACACAAATTGGCATCCATTTCCCAACACATCAACTTGGGAAAGCAACTTCAGCCATAAATTTTTTGAAACAAGATTTTAATTTTTTTTTTAATTTGTATTTATGTTCAGATCAGCTGAAGCAACAGCTTAGTACTTCATTACTACTTAGGTGATTTCAATCTATTTATGAAAAAAAAAAAAAAGACTTGGACTCTGTTACATGGATGAGCTAATATATCTCAACTTCTGTTCGCCAAAGACAATTTCAAATGACAATCACAGACCATCTGATATCTCACAATGGCTTAATTCCACTAAGTTTCAAATTTTTTACTGCAGATGTCAATTTCATTGTAGCTGTTTGGTTTCCTTTAAAGACAGGATTACCTGGTCTACAAAGATTAAACACATCAAACCTTAAAGTCCAATCAAAGCAGAAGCTGACATTATATTAATAATATTGTTTCCATATTTATATATGATATAATTTCAAGAACCCTTCCGTCTTTCATCCCAATTGAATTCAAAATGAAGTCATTGCAGGTTGCTGCAGCTCTTCTTCTGCTCCTGTTTTCTGGTAATGTCATAACATTTATTATCTAATTTTTGTTCCATATTTCAAAGATAGTATATGAAGCAGAATGGCAGTGCTATTAATTCAATGAATGCAAATAAACTTTGCAGGTCATTCACTAGCGCATACAGTCACATTTTATGTGCACAATAAATGCCCCTTTCCAATATGGCCTGCAACTGCCCCCAACACCGGCCATCCAGTGATAGCAGATGGTGGATTCTATTTGCCGCCAGGCCAGACACAGCGCTTCGAGGCCCCGTGGACATGGACCGGGCGAATTTGGGCACGGACAGGTTGCAACTTCAACTCCAACTGGCAACCAGCTTGTGAAACTGGTGACTGTGATGGAAGGCTGCAATGCAATGGACTAATTGGCACACCTCCAGCCACTTTGGTCCAAGTTGCACTTCAAGGTGACAAAGGCAAGCCGAATTTCTATGATGTTAGCCTGGTTGATGGCTACAACCTTCCTGTTTCCGTTGCTACGCGACCTTATTTGCCCAAATGCACCATTGGAAGCTGCTCAAAAAACCTGAATGACTTGTGCCCTCAAGAGCTTGAAGTCCATAACAAGGCTGGGGAAGTTGTTGCTTGCAAAAGTGCTTGCTTGGCATTCAATCTTGATTCATTTTGTTGCAGAAATGAGTATGGGACACCTGAAAAATGCAAACCAAGCGTATATGCAAAGACGTTCAAGGATGCTTGCCCTTCTTATTATAGCTATGCCTTTGACATGCCTCCACCATTGGTAAATTGTGCATCAAAAGAGTATGTAATAACTTTCTGTCCTTCTGCTTGGGGTGCTGGTCAGGCTTCCATATAGAGTTTTTATGCCCTTCTTTTTCTTTTTTCAAATAATAATAATAACGATCAGTTCTTACCATTTGATTTGTAAACCTTAATTCACTGTTTTTTTCCCCAATAAGAATTATTATCTCCATTTATACATTCTCTCCAAATTGTAATTCCAGCAAGACTTAATTTGCATGTATTATCAAAAGGATACTTGACGTTTTTATGGGCGTGTGGCTGCATTTAAATTATGTTTTTTCAGTTATAAATGGAATTCGAATCTTATTTTTTAAATAAAAAATTATGCGTCAACCATACCTTCCAAGGCAATTAAATTATAATTTGTATTTTGTGGGATGAAGTACACTATTATACCTAACTCTCTACCAATGTTCAAGGTTTGGTTAAGAGAATAATGATAGAGAGAGGGGAAAATTTTTTTTTTAATATGATTTGAATTTTGAAAGTGTCTTTACAAAAAATTTTCTTCTAAGATTAGGCATTTCCTTACATTATCGTGATGCATTGCATTTAAGATTTTGTTTTCGGTATAATTTTTATTTTTCCATAAAAACATAATCTTTATTTATCAACTGGACTAACTATTATATCTATGTAGAGAAAAAAAAAGTGTTTTTTTTGTTAACCAAAAAAAAAAAAGGGTGTTTTTACTGCAATGATAACAATACAATTAGGGTGCTTTGGTGCAGACAATTATGTATAGGATAGGATAATAAAAAATTATAAATAAAATTGAATTAGATTATATTATTGTATTTTATTTGTGTGCACAAAAATTAAGAATAAGATATGATTATTTTTATATACCTTTAATCATATTTGTTATGTGTAATTAAAAGTACAATAAACAATTTTTTTATTGCTCAAAATTGCTTATCCTTAAAGTAAATATAATTTAAATTTATATTTTTTTATAAATATAATTCAAATATTTTTTAACTAAAAATATATTATTATAAATTCTATAGTTATGATTTTCAAAAAAATGTTAATTTTTTATAAAATATTGATTTTTTAAATTAAATATTTTCAAAAAACATAATTTTTTTAAAAAATTAACTTTTATTAAAAATAATTCCTCTATTTTCACTGATTTTTATTTGTCTTTTATTTTTCATTTTTATTTCTTTTATGATTTAAATTTTACAATATTTTTGATAAATATATTTATTTAAAAAAATTTATTTTTGAAAAAAAGTACCCTGATTTTTCAAAAAAATTATCTTTTTATTTTTATTTTTTCATCATCTTTTTTTTTCCTATTGAGAATAGAAAAATTATAAAACAAAAAAGAAAGCATGAAAAATTAAAATTTAAATGTAAGAGAAAATACTAGCTAAATTTAAGAATTCAAATTTTATAAATTAAAAAATTCATAATAATGTTTATGTTAGGAATTTTTTTAAATTTGACTTTAATTAATTTATTATCTCCATAAAATTTGAAAAAAAAATAATTGTTTAAAAATATAATATTACTTTATCAAAACTATAGTTTTAATTAAAAATAAAAAATGAAGAAAAAGAAGGTAAAAAGGACAAAATAAAAAAAGAGAGAAAAGAAAAAAAAACAAATTGGATTAATCGATTAAACAATGTCTTTTGTAATGCTATTAAATGTTTAAGTTAATTTTTAATATAAATTTTATAAAAAAATTTAAGTATTTGTTACTTAATTATATGAGATTAAAAACAATTCTTTTATTTTGGAGTTAATTAAATAATCTTAGATTTAAAAGGATGAGAAATCATCCTATCCTATATTGCATCTTCTGTAAAAAAAATGGCATTGGAATATTAGATAATTATTAATTTAAATAAAATTATTATTTAGGAGGAAATAAAATTGCTTGGCAAGGTAAAGATTGCGAAAATTTCTTTAAAAATTTCCTAAGATTGTTCGGGTTTCATTTATTTAGGGGTCATTTGGTATTGTTGTGTGTTTTGTGTTTTATGTTTTTGAAAATTTTGTTTTGTTTTTATTTTATTTTTAATTTATAAAATTTGAAAATATGTTTGGATAGAATGTTTTTGTTGTAAAATTTTGTCAGTGGATCCTTATTGAGAACAACAAATAAAGCTTTAAAGTCTTAAAGGTTAAAGTTTCGAGGGTGTTTAACAGCAAAATTTTATCATTTTTACACATAAAATGAGCACGGTAGCCGAATGGTTGAACAGTACCCGTGCGGTAACAGTACCAAACAGTGTAAAAAAGTGTTTCCAAATTTTAGGAAACACCATTTTTATGTTTTCATCTACTTCCAAAAATTTGTGTTTTATTTTCAATTTTTAAAAACAAAAACATGCTTAACAAACACATTTTTACTTTCATTTTCAAAAAAATTGAAAACAAAAACATAAAACATAAAACAAAAACAATCCCAAACATCACCTTATTGTTTGTACTTTTTTTTTAATCGTTGAAATCAAAGATAAAAATGCAATTAGATAAAAAAAAAACCCAATATATAGTTTCGAATAATTAAAAATTTTAATTTATTAATACAAAATTAATCATTTTAATTGTCTGGAATTTTTTGAATATTTTATATATTTCTCCTCTTAATCAAATCTAAAAATAGAAAGAAAAATATTAAATAAGAAAAATGAAATTCAGAAGTTCTAAACCTAAAAACAAGCCCAAAAAAGAAAGAGCCGAAATTTCAAAGCCCAATAAAACTGTTGGGTCTATTCACAATTATTCAGCAATTCAACCCACTAGAATCACCCAAGACCCAAAATAAAACGCACCGTTTTTATCTAGGGTTTATGGAGGCATTCACAATTATATCTATAAATATCCGCCAAAATCCCAAATCCTTAGAACTGCCTCAGTCTGCATTCTGTTCTCCACATCTAGGGTTTCCGGCGATCCGTTTTTCGCTTTCCAACATAGGGTTAGTGTTTCGCTTTTTCCAAAGTTCGATTCAATTTTTTCCCGGATAATGTGTACCTTTCATCGATCAATTGATGAGAAAAAAAACTGCAACAAGATGATTGGATTTATTCCATGATTACTTGTATTTAAGTCTCTGATGATCATTCGTTTTCATTTTTTCCCTTGAAATTTCTTCAAAAATCCTCTGAATGTTTTGAGATATGATGAGGTTTTATTTGGTCCGTGTTTCTGATTTAACCGTGACCGACAATTCTTTACCAAACTCTGATCTCAAAAATTTTATTTTTTTTTCGAAGTTTTAATTTTATAAAAGGAATTAGCTCTGTGATTACGAAGCCTAATTTGGGTAATATACGCTATTCCGATATGCATAAAAAATGAGCAGAAAACTTGAGAGAGAGAATGAGAGCTAATTCTTTACTCAGAATTAATTTTGATTTTTATTTTTTTGCTAAAATTAATTTTTTTAAGCTTCTGCAGTGAGGAATTATGAATAAAATTCACATGTCAGACTTCAGAGATTTTTTAAAAATCTATGAGAAGAAAATTCATGTCTTCTGAGCAGAAGTTTCACTTGTATTTTATATTTTTTTAAAACATTTTTTATTTTATGTTCGTAAAATTTTAGTTCTTTGCTTTGAATGTGTAACTTATTTACTAAATTTAATCCTTTGGGTCGTTTGGCATGAAAATTTTGTTATTATTTTTTTTGTCTTTAAATTCTATTACATTTGAAGAATAGATATTTAAATTAATTGAAAAAAAGTTCTCTGAATTAATTAAGATTACAAACTGCACATATCATTGGGAAACTTGGTTCCCATTGAGTCAGCTAAAAGAGAAAGCCTCTAAACTGGATCCCATCCTTGCTAGAGTATCCGCGCAGACGCTGGCTTACCGATAAATGTGATATATCCCAGCGTTCCTCAGCTGCCGCAGTAAAGCCCTCCGATCATCAACCAAAGCATTGTAAATATGGGAAGAATTAACACCTTTGGATATAAAACTTACCACAAGTTGGGAGTCGACTTTCACAAGAAAGTTATGAAACAACCCATCTCTAAGGCCCCATAACTTTGCACACAGGCTAGTAGTGCACCCATTTTAAAGTTTTGTAAGCCACCCTTCACTTGTAATTTCTTTGGTTTCAAACATCATCTGGTTTCTTCTTTTCCAAATCAATCACATCGCAAAGGGGTGCACAACGTTCCAAGAAATATTATTAAACTTAGAACAGGTTCTAGTAGCACAAAATAATTCAATTAAGATATAATAATTCAATTTATAAAATAAAATTTTTAAAATTAAAAACAAATTAATATATTTGATAAAAAATAATATATACATTATATTAAATAATATTTTTAATACTATTTAATACTAATATTAAATATTTTCATTACATTATTCTTGATGTTAATAATTTTATAAGCCATTAATACAATAAGTTGAGTGAAGATAAAAAGAAAGTAGGTTGGAAATTAACTAAGATAAATGGTTTCTAATAATATATGCATAGACAAGGGATTTACTTAGATTAGTGTAAAAGCAAATTGTATTTTACATTTTTTATAAGTTAATGTAGGATTAATATTTTTGTAAGTCAATTGTCAGACTTGATGAATTATTGGCATCTGTATGTAAAATTTTAAGTTAATTTAATATTCTTATCATTTTGGACAAAAATAACATATTTTGTAATCCATATTAGCGGTTGAAATTTTATTTTTATTTAACTAAAAATTAGATTTTTTTGATTAATTTGAAGTTTAGCATGCATGATTTATGTGAATAGAGCATAAAATTTATATTAAAAAATATAAATAATATAAAAATGTATAAAATTAAATTATTTTTACACTCGTATAGACCTATTCATGTACCGGGTCGGTTCAATTTGGGCCAGACTTAGATAAGGTATTAAAAAAGTGAAATGTGCGCAAACCCGACTCGGCTCATTTTTCGAGCCTAATTTTTTGCCTAAGCTCGTTTTTACATATAATAAATATATCAGTCCGCCCAAATGCTAGTAATTTTTAAAAAAAATTATAATAAAATATAAAAAATATTAAAACACATAATAGTTAAAAAGTATAACACAATAAATTTAAATAAATTTTTACATAAAGGCTAAAAAAATGAGAATTTAAATTAAAATATAAAAAATACAAACTCAAAATAAATTGCACAAAGCAAGTAAAATTAATTAAAAATATATTAATATAAAAACAATAATAAAAAAATATAGTAAATGGATGAGCCGGACTGAACTTGGGCTCGAAATGATGAACCCAAGCCCGACCTATTTTTTAATGGGCCTTAATTATAAAGTCCAAGCCCATTTAATGGGCTTAATATTTTTATCCAAACCCGCTAAAAAAATGAGCTGGTCTTTGGGTTTGGGCGGATAGCTCGAATATTTTTATCCAAACCCGCTAAAAAAATGAGCTGGTCTTTGGGTTTAGGCAGATAGCTCGACCCTTGAATAGGTTTACGCTGGTATAAGTGGATTCTTTTTCACACATATATATGGATAATTATTCAATACACTGTCAGTAGAATTTTTTAACTCTACAAGCATAGTTAAGATAATTACACATGTCTTATTTTATTTATTTTTATTTTTTTAATATTTTTAAAGGACGTGTGTAATAATCCAAACCTCGCTTGTTGAATAAAAAAACTTTATTGATGGTGTATTAGACATTAATCCTATATATATAGGATAATTATACTATATAATGTTAGTGAAGTTTTTTGACTTTAAAAGCAAGGTTAGGATGATGACACATTTTATTTTATTTATTTATTTATTATTTTCTTAATTTTTTAAAGTACATGTGTCATCATCTTAATCCGTTTGTGGAATAAAAAAAAACTCTACTGATGGTGTATTGGATATATACACACACACTTTTCTTTGGACATTTTTTATTGAAGAAAATATCTATTGAACAATTATGTTCTAAAATGAATGTTGTTTTCAATTTTATATATTTATTTTTTTTCCTTAAAATGGTATTATGTTTACTTAGTTCGTAATAGTTCAATTTTTTTTTTTGCTAATTCCATAATAGTTCAATTTTATTTTTAAAATTAGACAATTCAAATTCTAATTTTGATGGGCAAGGATCTTCTCTATTATTAAAAGAGAAAATAGTAGAAGGGATCTCCATTGTTCTTATTTCCTGGCTACACATATGTATTTAAGCTATCCAAGCATTGAAAATTCTCTCTTTTATCTTCTTAAAAAAAATAATTCTTTTATAGACAAAAATGCAATTCAGTTCTACACGTTAAACTATCATTTAACATTATTCATATTTTAAATTCTCACATTCTAGATCTTTCCTATATGTTTACGTGTTAGTCTTTTTTTTTTTGGACATATCAAACTTTCATCCCTCAATTGTTTGTGCTTGAAATCTTGTTTGAAAATTTTAAGCCATTAAATAACTTTCAATTAATGTGTGTCACTTGATAGTAAAAAGATTTCCCTTATCTTTTCATAGTTGAGAGGAACTTTTTCTATTTTTAATTGAAAATGTATCAATTCAATTGATAATATTTGATTTAACGTAAAGCAATTATTTTACATCGATTGTTTCTTTTGAAATGTATGTGTTGTGTTTTAGGTTAAAAGAATAAAAAATCTAAAATGTATCTATTAAATTATAGTTTTATGGCATAAAAGTCAAGTGTGCATATTAAACTATTAGGTTTATTAAATATAAATATGTTTAACTTCTTTTGAAATTAAATACAATTATATATTTGTCATCATTAATAAACCATTAATAAAAAGGTTTATATATGATGCTATGATAATATATAGTTTCTATATACTGTTAGTCAATCACATAATGATACTTCATTAAGAAGCAAAACTTAAAAGTGCACATGCCTTTAAAAATAATTTTAAAAATTTTATTAATATTTACATTTAAAGGCTTACACATTTTTAAATTTTACTCATTAATGAGGTGATATTATATGGTTGATTGACAATATATACTCTCTATGCAGTGTCAATTCATTATATATAAAATCTTAATAAAATTAGATTTAAGTTGTATTACCATGAATAATTTTTAGTTTTTGTTTTTGATACATTGATAATATATTTTTTTTAAGTCAACAAGTAAGGTTAAAAAGTTGTCAGATATTATACAGGTTAAAAAGTTGTCAGATATTATACTTTTTTTAATTAATAATTTATTTTTAATATATTGTATTTCTCATCTTGCTAATCCCGTCAATGTAGTTTAAATGTTTCATCAATAGTTTATGAGATGATTTCTCTAAGTTTTATTTGCTCTAAATTATAAATAGATTATTCTTTTTGAAATAAAATACATTTCATTTTTTGAATAATACATTTTCATTAGAAGTTACAATCACAATCAACGTACTACATTTCATGAACAGGTAACTATGAAAATCACATTACTCAAACTAGGTAAACTAGTAAATAACTACAACAAACTAGTAAATAACTAGACTAACTCAAGCTCACATTTGATGAGACTTGAATCTGAGACCTCAAAGTCTTAGAGCCTCTTCCTTGCCACTAAGCTAAGGCCTCGTTGGCAAATACATTTCATTTTTAATATATCATATAAATGTAATGAAAATTATAATGATTTGTTCAACATGGATTTAAAACTACTTACGGAATCAATTGTTTTTATTTGAAAGTGGCAGCATCCTTTAATTATTGCTAAGTTAATTGATATTAATTATTCCCAAGTTGTTTCAACATTTGGGGTATTCTCCAAGAATTGATTCAAACAAAAAGATGGAAAGGAAAACTTTGATGCAAGAAATACTTAATTAGAACAATTGAGATTTTAGAGTTTGGTCTAAAATTACAAGAACTTAGAATTATAGGAGAAATGGGATTGAGGGAACATTTCATCTCTCAAAGCAAGAACAGAGATTGAGTTAACCTTGAGACAATGAAGCAAGTGATTAAAGTTCAAATGCTGAGCGCAAAATATATAGATTCAAACTTTCAAAGTCATTTGTTGATAGACGGTTTGTAAATTTTGAAAAATTCATAAATGAAAGTTTAATAAATTCGTAAATTTCAATAATGAATAAATTCTATGGTTTGACCTTAGAAATAAAGTAACTTTCACTATTCCTAAACCTTTTGTAACCCAAAATAATGAGTTGGACAATTCGGTTCAACTAATGGATGTAAATTGTAATCCATCCCCATAGCCATAATAAGATGGTGAACTCAAGATCTAGTACGCTGTTAATGGCAGTCAAATTAAATATTTCCAAAGCAACTATAAAACAAAAAGAGAATCCAGGGTTTGAGCTTCTGAAATCCGACATGCATATAGCCTTTGGGATTAAACCATGTAAAAGTATAACTTATTTCATTCATCTTGGTAAGAACTCTGTGCTTCCATGGTCCAGTTTTAATGATGACGAAACTGAAGTTAAGTAAACAATACTTTTCAAGTCTTAAATACTACCAAATGAACATAGTTGAATATTGCTGTCCTCCACGATCTCCTGTAATCAAACTTATTCTTTCCAAAACACGTGAAAGAATATAATGGCAAATCTCTGTTATATCGAATCTTCCGTTGTTCATTCTTGTTAAATCACACTCACGAGAAAAGTCTGTTGGTGGTTCTCATTTTTCCGCTCCAAAAAGTAATTAAACGGGTGATGTTTACGTTTGTGAAAACATATTTATTTTCTTTCGCAATCAATATGAAAAATTTATACTTTATATTTGAGTATATAATTTATGTTTAAGTAATACAAAATTATAATTATTTTAAATAAAACAAAAAAATTTTGTATCAAAATTTGGATCAATATTTTAAACACAAAATTTACCTTTTAACTTTCGTCATATTGATATGCAATGTTTATCAATTTTTAGTTTTTGTTATTTTCGTGTTTTTACTCATTATTTTTTTATTGTGTTACTGTATCATATATAATATTACCAAATCTAAAAAAACTCAAACAATCCCTCCTTTTATATATCGAACTTTGGAAAGAGCACTACGGTATTTAGAAAATGAGACTTTTTCTACGCTTATAAACACAAATTTAACCCTATCAACAACCAAATTAGAAAAATTCCAACAAAGTCTTGGATTTAGAATCTGATAACTTCTAGGAAATAAAAAAGGGTTAGTTTGGCTTAAATTTACCAGCTTAAACTTAAGATTTAGGATTTGAATAATTACATTTTCCAAGTGAATTATATGTATTTGATTCTAATATTAAGATCAGATTAATTTCTTCTACCTTTTTTTGCTGCTCTTGTTCTGAAGTACACAAAATCTTCTCGATTTTACTGTGTTGCTAAAGGATTCCAGGCTACTAGCAGCTTTTTATTTTTATTTTTTTTATGAGCTTATACACTACGCACTATTCATGTATAACTTTTATACATTGTCAGTTAATCATGTGATGATATTTCAGATAGAGATTTTTTAAAATAAATATTAACAAAATTTTTAAATTTATTTTTAAAGATACGTAAGCTTTTAAATTTTGTTTATTAATGAGATGTCATTTTATAATTAATTAATTGTGTATAAAATTTATATATTATCAATGCATTATATATAAATTATATATATATATATATATATCTAATCTAATGTTTTGACCGTAAGTGGCGGCTGAATTGGGCAATTGGAAACTTCCTACCAAACTCGCATGCAAAGACTTCATACCAAAAAAAAAAAAAAGAAAAACCTCGTATGCAAAGACATTTAATACCATTACTTAGCATCACTATCTACAGTTAGGAAAGCAATAGGTGCAGAGAATGTACGATAAAAACAATAAAAAAGTAAATGTAGCAGTGAATTTTTGGGGCCAATTGTAGAATATAGGATTGGAAAATATGAGAAATTAATAAAAATATTTAAGACGTGTATTAATATTACTTTTTTTAAATTTTATTCGTCCCATCGCTTAATTATTTGGTTTGTAAAAGAGTTTTCAGCCATAAATCTTGAGGATACAATGAAGTTCAGTGATGGACAGCGTTTTGCACTGAGGAAATGAATTCACTAAACATTTATCATCGTAAGTAGAAAATTATATGATTTGGTTATATAAAATTTGTAAGGGATATTCCTGGTTTTGTAACGTATTTTTATTCTTTGATTTGAATATTTTGAATATATATTTCAAGAAGTCCCATCCATTTTCAAGATAAACCAATTTTTTTACAATTCTGGAAAGGCAGAAGGAAGGAAAGCTCGAAGGGCAGCAGATGTAAAAAGGCAGGCACCCAAGAGAAGAGCTGACGACGTGGCAGTAAGAGAAGCTGGTAACGCGGCCCCCAGAGAAGCCAACCACGTGGCCTCACCAGGATGCCGCTTTTTTTCGACTTTTATTGCATGTAGACAAGTTTATGCCCGTCAAGGAAGTATTTGAATTTACAGCCAACGCTGGATTGCCTCGAAGGTCCACTGCCTACAAATCTATGGGATTGTAAATTGCGTAGAAACTTTCTGTAAGGATAGTGGAAAATTGCAACTTGATCGCGAGTCAAAAACAGTACCCATCTCTTCTCTATATATAGAGCAGTTAACAACGCTCAGAGTCATAAACAGCTAAATATTTACAAAATCTAAAGAGTTCTGAGAGGAAAATTAGAGTTGCAGAAAATGATGATAGGAGAAATGTGGTCTTATGTAGGCTCAACCATGGGCAGTTTGATGTTCATTTATGCCATCTTTAAACAGTTCTTCCCTTACAATCTTCAAGACTATTTTGAAAAGTATTTCAAAAAACTGCTGAGTTTTGCATATCCTTATGTTGAAATCACCTTCGATGAATTCACCGGGGAGCGCATGAAGCGTAGCGAAGCCTACTCTGCAATTAAAACTTATCTCAGTGGTATGTCCTCCACGTCTGCTAGGCGGCTTAAGGCTGATGTTGGCAATGGTAGTCAGTCTGTAGTCCTTAGCATGGATTATAATGAGGATGTCACCGATGAGTTTCAAGGAGTCAAGGTTTGGTGGTCTGCCGGGAGAACACTTCCGAGCTCACAGCGAATTTCATGGTTTCCGGCTGACGACGAAAAGAAGTCTTACAAGCTGACAGTCCACAAACGCCATAGAGAACTCATCACTGAGGCTTATGTTAGTCATGTGCTGAAAGAAGGAAAGGCGATTGCAACAAAGAACCGGCAGCGAAAGCTCTACTCTAACAATCCCAGTGACAATTGGTACGGCTACAAAAGGAGCAAGTGGAGCAATGTAGTGTTTGAGCATCCTGCAACGTTTGATACTTTGGCAATGGAGGCAAAGAAAAAAGAGGAACTCAGGAATGATCTCATCAAGTTCAGCAAAGGGAAAGATTACTATGCTAGAATTGGGAAGGCCTGGAAGCGTGGATATCTCCTGTATGGTCCTCCTGGAACTGGCAAATCATCCATGATTGCTGCCATGGCAAATCTTATGGATTATGATGTTTATGATCTTGAACTCACTTCGGTCAAGGATAACTCTGAGTTGAGAAGGCTTTTGCTTGAGACCTCGAACAAGTCGATTGTTGTGATCGAGGATATTGATTGCTCTCTTGATCTTACTGGCCAAAGGGAGAAGAAGAAGGAGAAAGGCAGCGATGAAGAAAAGTTGGATCCGGTTGCAAAAAAGGTAAAAGAAGAGGAAAAAAAAGAGAGTAAGGTTACTTTGTCAGGGCTTTTGAACTGTATTGATGGACTTTGGTCAGCTTGCGGGGGCGAAAGAATCATTATTTTTACTACAAATTACGTGGAGAAGCTTGATCCAGCTTTAATAAGGAGAGGAAGAATGGACATGCGCATAGAAATGTCCTACTGTTGCTTTGAAGCGTTCAAAGTGTTGGCAAATAACTATTTGGAGATAGACTCCGATCCATTGTTTGGAGAAATTGAAAGATTGTTGGGGGAAACGAAAATGACTCCTGCTGATGTTGCAGAGAATTTGATGCCAAAGTCAGATTATGACAAGGCGGAGACTTGTTTGCAGAGATTGATTGAAGCTCTTGAGGCTGCAAAGGAGGAAGCAATCAAGAAGGCCGAGGAGGAAGCTCGTGTAAAGGCTGAGGAAGAAGAAAAACAGAAGCAACAATCTGAGAAAGAGGAGAAAGAAAAGGAGGAATCTGCTAAAGATGTCAAGAAATGAAAGAAAATGGTGCCATCCATTAATGGATGAAGTACATCTGTATGTGCATTTGATTGTATTTGGTAGTTCCTGTTGCTATGTGCATTGCTTTGTGTAATGCTCATATTGCTATTTGTATTGTATCTGATAGTTCTCTGCAGTGTTTTGGTACTTGATTATGAAATAAGAACTGCTTGGTTGATTACAAAGATTTAATTTAGTAGTTCCCATTATTTCTTGTAATTAGTCAATATTAATTGCTGGTTATATTTTGACATAGAAGTTCAATTTGTGTAACTACTAGTTCAACCTCAAGTTAATTGAAAAGTGCAATGTGCAATGCGGAAAGCAGTTTAAATCTTTTCTTAAAGAGTCTATTCTAATAATGTAAAATATTTCATATCAAAATTAAGATAAACACGTAAAATATAAAACATTTTTTGCTATAACACAAATATGCCCTTCATGTTTATCATAAAATGAAATTAAACTTTCAATGTTTAATTATATAGAAATCAATCCATTGAGTTTTATTTTAAGCAATTAAATACATTTCTGTTAAATTTCTCTAATGTCGTTAAATTTTAATTACTGTGCAAAGGTAATGGCAGATAAAAAATTTAACAAAAATGGACTTAATTTCATTATTTGAAATGTTTAGGTTTTAATTGTTTAAAATAAAACTTAATGAATTGATTTTCATGCGATTAAACGTTAAATTAATTCTATTTTATGATAAATGTTGAGGGTATATGTAAGTATTAAGCCAACATTTTTTAATTTATTGTATTTATATATAATTTTTATTAAATTTTAACTCATATTATTTTTATATATTTTATTCTTATTATATCATCATATTATATCTATGATGATCAGGTCTTCACTCCTTCAACATCATTTAGCATGAATAAATTCAAATCAAGGTCTCTATGATCAAATGAATCCTCTCAACAAACTTATAAATTCCGAACAAAATTTTGGGTTAATCTAAACTTTTATGAGTATTCTTCTATTTAAAGTAAGATATAGAATCTTAATTAAAAATCTTAAGTATCATTAATGTCGGCAATTTGCTTGACTTATAGCCAATGGTTAAGAGCAGATTACGTATGCATGCCTGTTTTTAGTGCGAGAGATGAGCAAGTTGTGATAGATTGTGATAAAACAGCAACTCAGGACCTTCCTGAGTGACAGTTACATATTTAAAGGAAATTAACTGCTCTAGTCTCCAATGAAGACCAAAACTGAATAAAGAAAGACCTTGATGGCACAGACCAGTGCTTTCCTCGACAACTGTTCAATGAACGTGGCTGCTTTTCAACCCATATGTAAGAAAAATCTGACCATGTCCATTAAGACATTTTTCATGTTACAGCATGGTGCATCGATCAAACTCAAAACTTATGTTCAGTGATATTTTCTTGCCTTAAAAAAAAATTAGAGGAAAAAGTAGTCCCGTGAGCCATACTATTGCTGAACATACTACAAAAAGCAGTTAAAATTTTGATACTTTACCATTTTTTTCCTTATCAAAGACCCTGGGTTAGTTTGGTAGTCCGATTAACCTTAATGAGGTGAGGTTGAGAAGAAAATGACAAAAATGATGAAATGATAAATTTATCCTTCTACTTTTGATTTTAATTTTTTAATTATTTTATTAAAAAAATATTTAACAGTTAAATTTTTTTTTTAATTTCATCAAAACTAAATTTTTTGTCCACTCAAACTAAGCCCTCATCTTCTTAAAGCAAAAAAAAAAATCTATCATATGGCTGTCTGGTCATGCTTACTGGGAACTGAAAATGACTCTTAAAAATGAGTCTATTTTACCAACTCTTTTTCCCTTACAAGTCAATGTACAGTGTCCCACAGCTGACGATGCCATTATCTTTGTCCGGGAAGCTTACCATATGTATTCAAATTGCATCTGGAAAATCTTTTGGGCTCTGGTGGGAGCTTGGGCGTTTAGCACCGGTGGCGGTTCAGTGGCATCTTTTGCAAACAAAAAACAAAAAATTTTGTAAGATCAAATTATACTTTTATTTCTACTTTCAAAATTTTTTATTTTTTATTTAAAAAAACATATATACCTAACTATCAATTTATCTGTTTTAATTTTATTAGAATTAGTCTCATCACTCATCCTAATTAAATCTAATAAGGGACAAAACATAGCTCCAGGCCTTGCTTGAGAGGGCAATCATATTGTAAAGGTGTTCAACTTAATTAATCCCATCAAATCTAAAATCAGATTCTCTTGGCAATAGAAAAACATGCTTTAAATTGTGGTAGCTTTCAAGCTTAGCCGTAGGTTTGAGCTTGTAAATTAATAGTCATGTTACTGCATGGTGCATTGATCAAACTCAAAACTTATGTTCAGTGATATTCTCTTGCCTTGAAAAAAAAAAATAGAGGAAAAAGTAGTCCAGTGAGCCATACTATTGCTGGTGATCATAGAGGAAAGTTTTTACAGGTTTTAAGCTCGAATGGTAACATGTAAAATCTGAATTCGACCCAACAATTTTAACTCTCAGTTCTTCACTTATCAAAAGAAAAATGTGAGCAGCAAGATGCTAATTGACTATATGTCTGCATTGGATTCCCATAGATATCCTGCTGGATTTGATTGCCAAAATTTTGCAAGTACTCTTCTGTCTTCTGTTTGTGAAAGAACACACGCGCGCACACAAAAAAAAAAAACTGGTAACGTGCCAGAGGAATTGGCTTAAAGATCGATTAAACCTTGCTCAAGACTTCTGTGTTGGGCAAGTTTGAGTAAACTCGGCTTCTGCGTTGAGACACGGTTATAATGGACTAAACCCAATTATAACCTCTGGCCCCAGTTTTACAATCAATAGTTTATAACGTGTGAAAATTGACATTGTTTCTTTGAATCCTTTTTCCTTTTGGACAAAACTAAAAGGGAAAAAGGAGACAAAATCTTAGAACTTAGCCCTGATAATTGGTCTACGTCAATGTAATTTTCCCTTTTGCCTGCTTTGCATGCCTTTCTCAGTGTTGAACATTGATTAGGCTTTTTCTTACCTAGTCCAACTACAATTGATCATTCACAATTTTTCAGATTTACACTAATAACACCATAATTCAGCAAAACTACTACAATAGTCACCTCTCTTCCAAACGATAGGTTCGGAATTTAAATATAAAAATGTTGGATTTTGATTTAGCTAGTTTTGAATTATAAATATTTTTAAATAAAAATCAACATCAAATTTACGTATAATATTAAATATCGATACAAATTTTCATATTTTTAGGTTTCAAACATGATACTTCCATAAAAAGCAATTAAAATTTTGATACTTTTATCTTCTTTTTTCGTTTCAAAGACCTCAACCTAGTTTGATTGTCCGATTAACCTTAATGCAGTGAAGTTGGAAAGAAATTCATAAAAATAGTAGGATGTTAAAATTATTTTCTCACTTTTAATTTTATTTTTTTAATTATTTTATTAAAATATATATTTAATAGTTATCTTTATTTTAATTTTATCAAAATCGATCATTTTGTCCATTTAAATTAATTCCTCGTTTTCTTAAAGAAAAAAATCTATCATATCTGGCTGTCTAATCATGCTAACCGGAAACTGAAAATAACTCTTAAATATGAGTCTATTTACCGGCTTTTTTTCCTTTACAAATCAATGTACAAGGTCCCACAGCTGATAATGTCATTAGCTTGCCATGTGCACCACACGATTCAAATCGCATCTGTTTTCAATCAGGTAAATCTTTCAGCTAATTGGATCATTAAGAGACAAAACACAGCTCGAGGTCTTGCTCGAGAGGGCAATCAATCATACTATAAAGGTGTTCAACTTAATTAGTTCCATCAAATCTACAATCAGATTCTCTTGGCAATAAAAAAAATGCTTTAAATTGTGGTAGCTTTCGAGCTTGGCCACCGGGGTCATAAACAATAGAGAATCCAAGGTTTGAGCTTGTAAATTAATATTTAGCTTTTCCAAAAACATTTTTGAAGAGCGGGTAGGCTTAACCATGGTTGATTAGCCCGCTTCCCAGCAATCAATACAATTGAATTAAGCTCTCTTTTTTACCCCAAAGAATATGCTAACTAATCAACAATAATTTGACAAAACTTGGTAGATGACTCTCATTATTCATTACCCTACCAAAAGCCTTTGGCCGACTTTGACTTCCTTGAATCATCCTTCAATGATCTTTCTTCTATGACGTCGGAAGCTAGTCAGATGTTTCAATGGCCATAGCGGGAAAGTGACAGTAGCTTAATCACCAAGTCACAAGCAGTCATCTCTTCTATATATAGTTCACAGTTTGAACACACTTCCACATCTCAGATTTTCAATAATTCTTCGAAAAAGAGAGAGAAAGAGTAGAGCAAAAATGATGATGAAGGGAGAAATGTGGTCTAATCTAGGCTCAACAATGGCAGCGATAATGTTCATGTATGCCATGTTGCGGCAGTACTTCCCTCCTCAGCTTCATGACTATATCTTTCGATACAGTAAAAAAGTGTCGAATTTTATGTATCCTTACATTCATGTAACCTTCGATGAATTCACTGGTGAAAGGATGCAGAGAAGCGAGGCCTTTTTAGCAATTCAGAACTATCTCAGTGGCAAATCCTCTGCCTGTGCCAAGCGGCTTAAGGCTGATGTTGTCAAAGACAGTCAGTCTTTAGTCCTCAGCATGGATTATGATGAGGAAATCACTGATGAGTTTAATGGAGTCAAGGTTTGGTGGGCTGCAGGAAGAACTACTCCAAAAACACAACAGTTTTCATATAATCCGGCTTCGGATGAGAAGAGGTTTTACGTTCTCAAGTTCCATAAACGTGACCGGGAATTCATCACCGGAACTTATCTCAAGCATGTGCTGAAACAAGGGAAGGCTATTGCAGCAGAAAACCGGCAGCGGAAGCTCTACTCCAACAGCGTAGGCCAAGGCTGGTCATACGTAGTTTTCGAGCATCCGGCTACATTTGATACTTTGGCAATGGAGGAAAAAAAGAAACAGGAAATCAAGAAGGATCTTGTCAAGTTCAGTAAGGGGAAAGAGTACTATGCGAAGATCGGAAAACCTTGGAAGCGTGGTTATCTTCTTTATGGCCCTCCGGGAACCGGGAAATCTACCATGATTGCAGCCATGGCTAATTTCTTGAACTACGATGTGTATGATCTTGAGCTTACTACAGTTAAAAACAATGTTGAACTGAGAAAACTTTTGATTGAGACATCAAACAAGTCTATCGTAGTGATAGAGGATATTGATTGTTCTCTTGATCTTACGGGCCAAAGGGAAAAGAAGAAGAAGAAAGATGAGAACGAAGAAGGGTTGGGTCCAATCAGTAAGCAGGCAAAGGAAGAGGAGAAAAAAGACAGTGAGGTGACTTTATCAGGGCTTTTGAATTTCATTGATGGACTTTGGTCTGCTTGTGGGGGTGAAAGAATCATTGTTTTCACCACCAACCATATTGAGAAGCTTGATCCAGCTTTGATAAGGAGAGGAAGAATGGACAAGCAGATTGAAATGTCCTACTGTCGCTTTGAAGCATTCAAGGTGCTAGCAATGAACTATTTGGACATTGATTCTCATCCATTGTTCGGGGAAATTGGCAGATTGTTGGAGGAAACAGACATGACTCCCGCTGATGTTGCTGAGAATTTGATGCTTAAGTCAGATGATGATGAAGAGAATGAGACTTGTTTGAAGAATTTGATCACAGCCCTCAAGGCTTCAAAGGAGGAAGCAAGAAAGAAAGCTGAGGAAGAAGCGCGTCTAAAGGCAGAGAAGGAAGAGAAGGAAAAGGAACAAGAAGAGAAAGAAGAAAAAGAAAAGGAACAAACTGTTAAAGAGGATCTCAAATCAGCCAAAGAAGTGAAAGAGAACGGAGTCATCCATTAACTGCCAATTGCAATGTATTTGTCCATCTTTATTGTTCTAGATTTCCCTTGTGAAATAATAAGAACTATTACTCAGCTACAAGATTTAATTAACGTGAAGCAATGGTGGTTAATAGAGTGGATAATTCAGCTGGCTCAAACCATTTTTTCCTTGGCATCAAGAATACTAGGTGACAGTATTTAGAGATTGAATGTTGATTCTTAACTATGCCATTTTAGTCTATACTAAATCATCCATTACCTTAACAATCAGTACACAAGTTTCAGAATCAGTTTTAGTTTCAAACTTGTTTAACCCCCTATTCCTGTTGGGATGAGAGGTCTAAGAGGCATTTACACAAACACTTGGCATGCAAACTGTTTTAAGCTTCTAACAAACAACTAAAACAAGCTCCAACAGCCACCAAATTCACAACTTTTCAACTTAATCACACACACATTTCCATCATCAACATCTCCTCAAAATTAACTCACAACAACCAATCTCAAGTTTAAAGAATATCCACACAACAATCATTAAACATAACTCATCTTCAAACATGTAAAACAACACCAATATCACAATATTTTCACTTCCAAATGCATCAAAATATATTCATATAGGTAGAGTAAAAAATGCTTACAAGAAAGTTTGCACCTTTTTTTTCATACCAAGCAAAAGAAAGCCCTTGTTCTTAACTCACGTTTTTTGCTCTTTTTTCTCTACAATTACTGCACTGTTGTATTCTGTTTTTGTACATTTTCAGCTCATAAATTTTTGTCTTTTTGTTCTATTTTACTATGGGCTTTAATACACTACACAAAAGTCTTAACATTTTGGCTACAAATTAAAAACTTAACGGCTACAAATTAAAAACTTACCCAATGTAATTGGGTTTACAACCCAACATCCCCCCTTAAACCCAATAACCACTTCTCATTCCCAACATCAACTTCATTCTCTTAAACACATTAATCTTCAATGGCTTGGTAAAAATATCCGCAACTTGATCTTGAGACTTGCAATGCACCAACTCAACTTCTTTCTTCTCCACATGCCCTCGGATAAAGTGATAGCTATTTACACCTAATTTTGTCCCATTTTTTCTTATTATTATTATTAATATATATTTGTATTTATTTTTATTATTTGGTTTGTTATTTATATTATTTTTATTATTATCTGTTATTATTATTATATTATTACTATTATTATTATATATTATTATTATTATTTTTATTTTGTTTTTTTGTTTTTGTGTCCAATACCCTGCCAGTCCCGTCCCCCAGTCTGTGACCCTGCCACGCCGTTCCCTAGAACCGCCGGCCACCAGTTTCTGGCAACACATCCCATCTCCACCAGCTACACCACCAGCTACTCTAGCAACACATCCCATCTCCACCAGCTACACCACCAGCTACCCTGGCAACACATCCCATCACAGTAGAAGCCCCATGCCAACCCCTACAAAACCCCACCATTTTCGGTTACCAGGGCTGGCGATAGCTCTTTCTTTTTCCTCTACCAGACTCAAAAACCATACTACCCAAAAAATCCCACTCAAAAGTTAACATACACACCACCTCACCATCAAGCCCCACCCAAGACAACCCAGAAACCTCACAACCATCATTAACACCACCCATCCACTGAACCCTTACACAAAATCACCACCGTAACCTCACCTCGATCCTCACTCACCAAAACCAAAACCACCGAGACCCAAATCCCAAGATAGCCCTACATTTAAACACATACCCATATGCAAAAGAAAAAACGACAACAAACAACCAACAGCAAACCACAGCCACAACCAAAAACCATCAATAAAAAAAAAGGGGAAACAAAAACAAAAAATTGGGGAAAGGGCTTCGGTCTAAGCCAGATCTATAGGGTTAGGGGGCTTTTTAGCTAAAACCAAGATCAAAATCGGGTAGAGGGATCGAGGAGCTTTTGGAAGGTAGGTTCGTTTTTGATTTCTGGCGACCGGCAGCTGCGGTCGGCGGTGGCACACGGCGGTCCTGCGACGGTCGGAAATCGCATGGCCGGGAGCTTTGAGAGCTTTGGAGTTTTTTTTAAAAGAAAAGAGAAGAAAATGATTTAGAAAAAAAGGTTTAGTTTTTATAGCAAAAAAAAAAAAAGCTTAGGATCCGCGCGTGGACCCGAGACCCGCGGGAAAGAGACGACCCGCGCGCCAACCCGCACACCCAACCCGCACACCCGACCCGCTGGAAGAGAGATCCGCACGTTGACCCGATTCGACCCACTTTTGACCCGCGTGACCCGCGTACGTTTCAGGCCAACCCGACCCGTTCTCGGCCAGCTTCTGCCCACTAGGACCAAGCCCATCCACGTGGCCCCTTTTAGGTCTGGGCTTCAACTTTGGACCAGTTTTGGAAGGCTTTTTGGGTTTTAAACCCAAATTGGTATATTTCCTTTAATTTTAACAGGTTTTTTTTTGTTTTAATATTTAACTATTATATTTTATTGTTATTAATATTATTTTGTTTAGTTGTTGTTGTTGTTGTTGTTGTTGTTGTTATTATTATTATTATTATTATTATTATTATTATCGTGTTTTTATTATTGTTGTTATTGTTGTTGTTATTATTATTATTGTTATTATTATTATTAATGCATGTTGTAAAATAAAAGTTTTTTTGAAAAATTTCCTTTTAGTTGCATTTTCATTAATTATTATTATTTATCAGAAAACGCATTTAAAAATGATGAAATTTAAATTTGAGTAAAGGATAAAATTTTAAGATTAAACAAAGTTCCGATGATGGGATGTCATAAAACTCACAAGTAGTGATTTCTTGACTGATCCCTAGGTGAGAAGAGTCTACTAAATGTTACCAGAGTATTGGGATATTTAGTATGATTTTTCAATAATTTAAATTTTTATTAAAAATGAAAATAAATAATTTATTTTTATAAAAAAAATAAAGAAATAAATAATTTAAATTTAATAATTAAACAATAAATCCCGATGATGGGATGTCATGAAACTCACAAGTAGTGATTTCTTGACTGATCCCTAGGTGAGAGAAGTTCAATAAGTGTTACTAGAGTATTGGGATACTTAGTGCAATTTTTCAATAATAAAAATTTTTATTTAAAATAAATAAAGAAATATTTATATAAAAAATTAAAAAATTCATTTGCATCATTCATTATCTGTTTGCATCATATGCATTCATAATAATTTTTGAAGCGAGTGTGAATCTTCCGATTATGAGATTCTATAGAACTCACAAGTAGTGATTCTTAAGAAATCTCTAGGTGAGGAAATTATCCGAAATGCTACCAGAGTATTGGGGTACTTTGGAATAATTTTCAATACAAAAGATTTTCACTTATATCAAATAAAAAATAAAATTTAAATATTTCAAAATTACAAATAAAAAATGATTTCAAAATAAATAGAATTCTTTTTAAATGTTAAATTAAGACCATTTTATTAAAACCAAAGGATAACACATGATTACTATGGTACTGTTTTTTAACGGGCGTCGTGGGGGTGCTAATCCTTCCCCACGAGTAACCGTACTCCCGAACCCGATTTTGTTTTCGCAGACGAAAAATTGTCTTTTTAATAAAACTTAATTAATTTTGAGATTTTGTTAAAAGATAAATATTTTAGGTGACCAATCACACCTGGACAAAAAAGATTGGTGGCGACTCCCTTTTGTTTTTAAATGTTTTTTAAAAATCGTCGAGCGCGAAATCGTTACGACAGCTTGGCGACTCCATTGGGGACGCTTTTTGAGGGTCAAGCCATTTATTAATCATGTGTTATCCTAAGTTTTAATTTAAAGGTCTTAACTAATATTTAAATTTAATTTCTTTAATTTTAAAATAATTAGTTGCATTTGTGTTTTAATTATGTTGATTATTTTATAGCATTCTTTATTTGTATATATGTTATCGCTAATAAATTGTGGGGCATCTAGGATAGGGGTTATGGTTTGATGAATGTTTGATGTGTTTCCTCATACACACACTTGCACATGCATTTGCATAACATGAGCTCTATACCCGGGTTCCGTCCTTCTTAGGAGGGAGTAGAGTACCTTTGCTCTCGTGAGGTAATCACCTCTGTAGACACCTAATTTTGTCCGAACAATTTCTCTAAATTAAAAAAAATCAAAAAAATAAAAAAATGATAAAAAAATCAATTTTGGTCAAATCTTAAGTTGGAACCCCATGCATCCCATGCAAACTCTAAAATTAAATTTGAAAATCTCATGTGAAGCACATGCAAAATTCACACCTTCAAGAGTTGACTAAAGTTGATATTGTTACCAAAAATAAAAGAAATTTGTTGCCATAAGAAAGATAGTAATAATAAAAGAAATAATCACAGTGCAATAAAATCTGAAGATTGATTACCAAAAATAAAAAAATAAAATGGAAATAAATTAAAAAAAAGAAAGTCAAAGAAAATAAATGGAAGAATCCCATGATCATGGGATCAATAAAGGGCCTTTGATTTATTTTCCTTGAAAAAAAAATATAATGATAAAAAAGATATATAAGAGCGAGCCACAGTTGATCAAAGGGGAGGAAAAAAAAAGAACACATGGGCAAATAGGAAAAGAACCCTAGAAAAAACCTGGGAGGAGAAAAAAAGGATGAGAATATCATCATCATCGTCATCTTGCTTCATCGCTATCACTGCCCAGCCCACAACATAATCATTATATTTGCCAACCCCTCTGCCATCGTTTTTTGGCCTCGCACACCACTGCTGCTGTTCCTTCTTTCCTGCTCCATTTGATTATTGCCACACGTAGTCACCTACACCAAGCTTGCTGTTGCTCTGTTTCTTCAAAAAGTTCCCACCGCCATTCACCATCCTAAACTAACTTTAAGCTACCTACTCATCATCTCATACACCGCCCTGTATTTTTTCGAAGACTTTATCACCCCCAGTTTTGCATCATCTTCCTCGCATCATCACTACCATCGCTGCCAGTCACCACTCCTCACCGTGAGTTGTTGTCGGTCTTGCCAAGAAGTCCTTGCCTTCCCCTTCTGCCAACTTGCTGCTGCCCTGTAGCCACTGCATCCCATCTCCTGCATTACCACCGATTGCTCAAATCGCTACAAGCTGCTGACCCTCCCTAGTTGTTGCTGTGAACTCGACTTTAGCAGAAAAATAAAGCAAGAAAGCGGTTGTGGTGTTCTACGTCAAAGAGAAAAGAAATATTGACAGCTAAAGAAGTCACCTGTGCCGTGAAATCCCCCTGCTAATCGGTGTGTGTGACGTCGCTGGCCTTTGTTTGCTACGCCTGGTGTCCAAGAGTGAAGGAGAAGTTTAGAAAGGCAAGTCATTCCACGTGAAAGTGAGCATTGAAGGAAGAAAGGTGAGTGTAGTTTGTATTCTTTTGATATTTTACTTTATTTGGTTGTCAGGCTAGTTCCAAATTGATTGATTAACTCTTATTTTAAATAAATCGATTAATTCTTGTTGTCTTTAGGCAAGATTAAAATTAATGGATTAATTGGTCGGCTTAGGCAAGATTAAAATTAATTAACTGATTGATTAGTTGATTTGGATATTCATAATTCGTAATAATGAAATAATTCCTTAGAATGATAAAAAAAAATAAATAAATACGAATATAACAAAATATAAAGTTAAAATAATAGAATAATGACAAGATTTAGTGAACGAAAAAAGGACATGATTTATTCCGATGATGAGATTCCAAAGAGGGTTACGCTTAAGTAATACTTTGGAATCTCTAGGTAAGAGGATTCCTTTCATGATCTGACCAGGTTAATGGAAGGAGCTAAAGGGAATTTTCAATAAAAAATAATTCATGTGCATTTTCTAAAAATATAATAAATATAGTAAATAATAATAAAAAATATGATAAATAAAAATATGATAATAAAACGAGTTAGATGATAATAATTCATGAAAGTAAGTATAGATCATTCCGATGATAAGATTCCAAAGAAGGTTACGCTTAAGTAATACTTTGGTAATCTTTAGGTAAGGGAATTTCTTTTAAATTCTACCAGCTTAATGAAGGATTTTAAAGGAATTTTTTATAAGAGTGATTTATATTCATTTTCTAAAAAATAAAGATAATTTATATTCATAGATAAGTATAACAAAAAATAATAAATAGGAATATCAGTCAAGAAAGTAATAGAAAATAATAAATGATAAAAATAAAATAAGATAATTTGGGTAGAGGAGTCAAAGTTAGGAAATTTCCATAAAATACTAAAATTCATCCGACGACGGAGCCCCTTCACGTAAGTCGCATAGTACTACTTGAATACTCTTGAGGTGAGGAAGATTTTTTAAGTTGTCCCACCAGCTTAATGGAGGATGCTTAGAAATATTTTTCAATATTTAATTATTAAACTTAAGATTAACTAAGGCAAATTTGAGATAACCTAAAATTAGTTGGTACCATTTTAGGATGGGCGTTGTGAGGGTGCTAATCCTTCCTCACACGTAACCGTACTCCCGAACCCTAAATTTGAGATGCAGACCAGTCCTTATCCATAGTTTTAACAGGTGACCAATCACACCTAGTAGAATGGTTGGTGGCGACTCCATAGATTTTGTGTCTAGCTATTAGGTTTTCTCCAAAACTTAATACGTTACGACAGTTTGGCGACTCCACTGGGGACTTTAGAGAGTCAAGCCAATGATTGGTTTTAGGTTATTTTAGATTTGCCTTAGGTATGTTAATTTTGATAATATAATAAGATATTAATAACTACATGTTTTTTCGACACACACTTCACGTGCATGTGCATGCATTAGCCCTATACCCGGGCTCTATCCTTTTAGGAGGAAGTAAAGTAACTACGCTCTCGTGAGGTAATACCTCCGCAATGGCTAGCAAAATACTCCCACTCAAATTGAACCTTTCCATTTGTAACCTGTAATGGGTGAGGATTGGGTGCCTTACTAGTCTTATGTGGACGACAGTGAAGAACAATTTGGGAACCTTTAGCCCTTTTGTCTAAAGCCATGCATATAGTGAAATTAAGAAGACCAACTGTAAGATAGAGCCATATTAACCCATGCTATAGGAAATACCCATTACTTAGGACACATTTTTGATCAAGTTTATACATGAGACACTAAGAGGGTACCATGAGTTCACCAAAACATTTACATGCATCATTCATCCATTATTGTTACATCACAACTTTTTACCATATTATTCCATTCATACGCATGTAGCATCATCTCGTTTTGTTCATCTTCAGTCATTGTTTTAAACAAAGCATTTTCAAAATTTTTCAAGCATCGCCACATGTGAAATGATAAATTCTTAATTGTGGCAATAAAAGATTCGAAGATAGCTTGACCAAAGGTTCATTCACACAACACTCGTTATCAAGCTAAGATCATGGAAGAAGAATCAAGCATGCGTATGGAGAAGATGGAAAAAGCTCAAGAGGAAATGAGGGGGCAATTGGCCCAAATTACAGAGCTGTTGAAAAATCTAAGCAAGGGCAAAGGAGTTGTAGATGAAGTTGCAGTCCAAGACGGGGTTCAACAACGCAGTATGGAAGACCTTGTCTATCCTCCTGGATTTGGTCCATTTCCAAGTCAAACATCCCAAGAAAGAAGATATCCACCTGCTTACAGTGCTATACCCCAAGTGTATGGACAAGCTCAATTCCAAGGACCCGCCTATCCTTCCCTAGGCGCAAAATCTACTGATCCCATTGAGGTGCCTGACTTAGATGACCCAAGGGAAATTGAGAAGTTGAAAGCCAAACAAGCAGAAGAGAAAGGTGAGGCAAAGTCGCAACAAAAGATTAATATGTTGGAGGAAAGGATTCGAGCTATTGAAGGCTTAGACTTTTATGGTTCCATGGATGCTACTGGGTTATGTTTGGTGTCAGACTTGGTTATTCCACCTAAGTTTAAAGCACTAGAGTTTGAGAAGTACAATGGAACTTCCTGCCCTAGGTCTCATCTTATCATGTATTGTCGGAAGATAGCCGCTTTCACTCAAGATGATAAGCTCCTTATTCACATTTTTCAAGAAAGTCTCAATGGATCTGCTACCAAGTGGTACAATCAATTAGATGGAACTCGAATCATCACTTGGAATGACTTGGCAAGAGCATTTATGGCTCAATATCGACATGTTGCTGATATGGCCCCTGATCGTCTGTCACTCCAAAGTATGGAAAAGAGGGCTAATGAGAGTTTCAAGCAATATGCCCAAAGGTGGTGTGATATGGCTGCGGAGGTGCAACCTCCACTTTCAGAGAAGGAGCTTACCATTATGTTCGTTAATACTTTGAAGGCTCCATATTATGATAGGATGATCGGTAATGCCACTAAGAATTTTGCTGATATGGTATTGTCTGGTGAGATAATTGAGAATGCAATCAAGAGTGGAAAGATTGAAGCTCCCAACAATATTGAGAAGAAAGGAGGAGCCAACAAAAGAAGGGAAGAAGAAATCCATGCTGTGGCATATGGAAGGCAATATGGAGGCTATGTCCCACAACACCTTTATCACATGCCACAGCCTTACTACCCTACTCAAAATCCTTACCATTCATACCCCAAGGTTAATGTTCAACCTAATCCCCACATACCTGCCCCAACTTTTCAACCAACTAAGCAGTTCAATAAACAAGAGGGCAATCATAATACATCATGGCCAAAAAGAGAAAGGACTCCCATTGACCCAATCCCTATGACCTACACTGAGTTGTATCCAAAATTGATCAAAGGACAACTCATTGCACCCATCTATATGGAACCTCTCAAGCCTCCATATCCAAAGTGGTATGATGAGAATGCTCGATGCGAGTATCACTTCGGGAACGTGGGTCATTCTCTAGAGAACTGCACTGCACTAAAGTATAGAGTGCAAGGATTGATAAAAGCTGGCATGTTGAGTTTTGAAACGAAAGGGGAACCGACTACGAATGCAAACCCATTGCCTGACCATACTAATGAGGGATGAGTCTTGTGGGAGATAAAGAGTTCGGGCAGTGCAAGTTGGAAGATTTATAAATTCTAGTTTTGATTTTGCTTTCTTTTTCTTTAAGTAATGCAAGATAGTTTTTGAAGTGCTTAAGCCCATAAGCACGAGATAAAGTTTTATGTATGGGCTAACTTTTATTTATTTCCCTTTCAATAAAGTGACTAGTGTGATGCATTGTCAATTTCTCATTCTATTCATTTGCCATTTCTCACATACTCACCATATCTTTCATTCACAAGTATCCAAATAATGAACATGATGATAATGATGTCAATAAATCTAGGGTTCAATTTTGAAAGAACTACTACGGTTGATGAATTAATAGTATGCCAATGTTGCGAAAGCAAGAAAATGAAGGAAAGGTTGCTCACCATCCGCACTTGATAGACAGTACGAGAAAGGTGAATCTCTTACTGAAGCTTCCAACAAGTGTCATTATTCAATAAATGATCTTTAATGAGAGTATTTACATTTGAAATGATAAATGACCTTCTTTCACTATCCTTCAAGCATGAGTAAAATTATCCTTTGATTACCCCTTTTGAGCTTATTATATTTTTGTAATATAACCCACCAAGGATCACCCTCCATACTGGGGGCAAGGAAGATGAAATAAAGAAATTTTGAGGGCATAAATGAAAGTGTTCATGATGACTCGATGGGCAAAAAAAAAATTTAGCCCAGTTTTGTGAAAAAAAAAGAAAAAAAGAAAAAGGGTTTGAATTCAAAAAGAAAACCCCAAAAAAAGAGCAAGAAACGAAATGAGTGAATTAGAAAGGGGCAAAATGCCTAAATGTTTTACTTGATAAAAAGTGATCCCTTGGTTTATAAACCTTGAAACACATTTTGGGCTTACTATATCCTTTTCTTTTATAAGCCCTCACCCGAGCCCACATTACGTGCTTTTAAAAGCCCATTTAGATCAAATGTAAATGCTTAAATTGAAGAATTATGCATTGAATGAAGACATACTTGTACAATGAGATAATGATCCTTTGAAGGTTTGATAGAGACAAAAGAAGTAGATCAAGTTGAATGAAGAAACCCATGAGCATCAGAAACTATCTTGGATCAAAATCAAGAATGCCTATTAGGGGGCATTAATTTGGATTGAGCACTGAAGGCTGAAATTTATCAAAGTCAATGAAGTTGAAAAAGGAAGCAGAATAAAAAATAAAAAAAGGAAAAAATAAAAGGAAGAAAAAAGAAAAAAAGAGAAAGAAAAAAAAAGAAAAAGAAAAAGAAAAAGGAGGATTCAGGTTGAAAACCCGAAAAAGGCAGTTTGAATCAGTTGAAGGGGGCACCTAAGTTGAAAACCGAAAAAAGGCGACTTAGGAAAATATCAACATCAAAAAGTTTTGATACGAGGGCAAGATTGGCAGACACTACTGAAAGAACATATCAACCTAAGAGTGGGCTTTTGGAAAAGAATTTTAGATTGACTTGATTGAAATTGTCAGAATGTTCATTAAATGGATACTAAAAACCTTATTCCAAACAGATTGTCCCATTGGTTTTTCTGGATTTCATGTTCCTTTTCTAAGAATGAATATCTATACCTCTCATGATCATTTATTCCACCCCTATAATAAATTGAGAAGATGTATGAGTGCATTACGTTGGTGGTCAAGTTGAAAGGAAAATAAATGAAAAAAAAAAATTCTTTTGAGAAATCTTGCATTACTAAAAAAAGAGAAAGAAACAAAAGTGAATGATGAATATATAAATCTGAAAACATGATGCCTAGTCTTCGGGCATAATTGGACTAGGACTCAATAGAAGATGTGATGAGAAAGGAAGATAAAGGATTTAAACAAAGAGAATTCAATAGACAGAATGGACTTGAGAGAGACAAGATGAACTTGAGAATCTTGTTACCACAATTGAGAATGCATTTGCATATATTCATGGAATAATGCAGGGGGCATGACATTGACATGTGCATAACATTCATGGCATTCATTATATTCATGACATGCATGACATTTCATTAGTGCATTTTGACATTGAACTGTATGTTAAGACATTAGGATAAGAAGTTCTGAATGATTAAAATTTTGAGGAAAAGAGAAAATATAAGAGATGGTAATTTGAAAAACTGATGAGGTATGAGAAGATGATGAGAAAATACTTTTTTAGAAAAACCTTAAATTAGAGTAAAGTCCAGTTTAGCTGGCACTTTAAAGGAGGATGAGGCCTAATATTGTTGGCATCAAAATGAAAGTTAAGCCCAGTCAAACCCATGTTAACTGGCATTCTGAATGAAACTTTTATTTTTCAAAAGTCTCAATGCCTCTGGTGAGAGGAGCACAAGATTATTTTTCAAAGTTCCAATGCCTCTGGTGAGAGGAGCACAAGATTATTTTTCAAAGTTCCAATGCCTCTGGTGCTATTATTTTTCAAAGTTCCAATGCCTCTGGTGAGAGGAGCACAAGATTAATTTTCAAAGTTCCAATGCCTCTGGTGAGAGCAGTACAAGGTTATTTTTCAAAAGTCTCAATGCCTCTGGTGAGAGGAGCGCAAGGTTATTTTTCAAAAGTCTCAATGCCTCTGGTAAGAGGAGCACAAGATTATTTTTCAAAGTTTCAATGCCTCTGATGAGAGGAGCACAAGGTTATTTTTCAAAAGTCCCAATGCCTCTGGTGAGAGGAGCACAAGATTATTTTTCAAAGTTCCAATGCCTCTGGTGAGAGGAGCACAAGGTTATTTTTCAAAAGTCTCAATGCCTCTGATGAGAGGAGCACAAGGTTATTTTTCAAAAGTCTCAATGCCTCTGGTAAGAGGAGCACAAGATTATTTTTCAAAGTTCCAATGCCTCTGATGAGAGGAGCACAAGGTTATTTTTCAAAAGTCTCAATGCCTCTGGTAAGAGGAGCACAAGATTATTTTTCAAAGTTTCAATGCCTCTGATGACAGGAGCACAAGGTTATTTTTCAAAAGTCCCAATGCCTCTGGTGAGAGGAGCACAAGATTATTTTTCAAAGTTCCAATGCCTCTGGTGAGAGGAGCACAAGGTTATTTTTCAGAAGTCTCGATGCCTCTGGTAAGAAGAGCACAAGATTATTTTTCAAAGTTTCAATGCCTCTGGTGAGAGGAGCACAAGGTCATTTTTCAAAGTCTTATAGCCTCTGGTGAGAGGAACTAAATGTTTCTTAAAAATTGTAAATATTTTGCAAAAAAAAAAACAAAAAAAACAAAAAAATAATAATAAAAAAATCCGGACAAAATAGTTGTCTAATTGTCTTTGCACAATTCCTGATTTTCAGAAAATGTGCAAAGAGGGGCAACTGTAGACACCTAATTTTGTCCGAACAATTTCTCTAAATTAAAAAAAATCAAAAAATAAAAAAATGATAAAAAAATCAATTTTGGTCAAATCTTAAGTTGGAACCCCATGCATCCCATGCAAACTCTAAAATTAAATTTGAAAATCTCATGTGAAGCACATGCAAAATTCACACCTTCAAGAGTTGACTAAAGTTGATATTGTTGCCAAAAATAAAAGAAATTGGTTGCCATAAGAAAGATAGTAATAATAAAAGAAATAATCACAGTGAAATAAAATCTGAAGATTGATTACCAAAAATAAAAAAATGAAATGGAAATAAATTAAAAAAAAGAAAGTCAAAGAAAATAAATGGAAGAATCCCATGATCATGGGATCAATAAAGGGCCTTTGATTTATTTTCCTTGAAAAAAAAATATAATGATAAAAAAGATATATAAGAGCGAGCCACAATTGATCAAAGGGGAGGAAAAAAAAAAGAACACATGGGCAAATAGGAAAAGAACCCTAGAAAAAACCTGGGAGGAGAAAAAAAGGATGAGAATATCATCATCACTGTCATCTTGCTTCATCGCTATCACTGCCCAGCCCACAACATAATCATTATATTCGCCAACCCCTCTGCCATCGTTTTTTGGCCTCGCACACCACTGCTGTTGTTCCTTCTTTCCTGCTCCATTTGATTATTGCCACACGTAGTCACCTACACCAAGCTTGCTGTTGCTCTGTTTCTTCAAAAAGTTCCCACCGCCATTCACCATCCTAAACTAACTTTAAGCTACCTACTCATCATCTCATACACCGCCCTGTATTTTTTCGAAGACTTTATCACCCCCAGTTTTGCATCATCTTCCTCGCATCATCACTACCATCGCTGCCAGTCACCACTCCTCACGGTGAGTTGTTGTCGGTCTTGCCAAGAAGTCCTTGCCGTCCCCTTTTGCCAACTTGCTGTTGCCCCGTAGCCACTGCATCCCATCTCCTGCATTACCACTGATTGCTCAAATCGCTACAAGCTGCTGACCCTCCCTAGTTGTTGCTGTGAACTCGACTTTAGCAGAAAAATAAAGCAAGAAAGCGGTTGTGGTGTTCTAAGTCAAAGAGAAAAGAAATATTGGCAGCTAAAGAAGTCACCTGTGCCGTGAAATCCCCCTGCTAATCGGTGTGTGTGACGTCGCTGGCCTTTGTTTGCTACGCCTGGTGTCCAAGAGTGAAGGAGAAGTTTAGAAAGGCAAGTCATTCCACGTGAAAGTGAGCATTGAAGGAAGAAAGGTGAGTGTAGTTTGTATTCTTTTGATATTTTACTTTATTTGTTTGTCAGGCTAGTTCCAAATTGATTGATTAACTCTTATTTTAAATAAATCGATTAATTCTTGTTGTCTTTAGGCAAGATTAAAATTAATGGATTAATTGGTCGGCTTAGGCAAGATTAAAATTAATTAACTGATTGATTAGTTGATTTGGATGTTCATAATTCGTAATAATGAAATAATTCCTTAGAATGATAAAAAATAAATAAATAAATACGAATATAACAAAATATAAAGTTAAAATAATAGAATAATGACAAGATTTAGTGAATGAAAAAAGGACATGATTTATTTCGATGATAAGATTCCAAAGAGGGTTACGCTTAAGTAATACTTTGGAATCTTTAGGTAAGAGGATTCCTTTCATGATCTGACCAGGTTAATGGAAGGAGCTAAAGGGAATTTTCAATAAAAAATAATTCATGTGCATTTTCTAAAAATATAATAAATATAGTAAATAATAATAAAAAATATGATAAATAAAAATATGATAATAATACGAGTTAGATGATAATCATTCATGAAAGTAAGTATAGATCATTCCGATGATAAGATTCCAAAGAAGGTTACACTTAAGTAATACTTTGGTAATCTTTAGGTAAGGGAATTTCTTTTAAATTCTACCAGCTTAATGGAGGATTTTAAAGGAATTTTTTATAAGAGTGATTTATATTCATTTTCTAAAAAATAAAGATAATTTATATTCATAGATAAGTATAACAAAAAATAATAAATAGGAATATCAGTCAAGAAAGTAATAGAAAATAATAAATGATAAAAATAAAATAAGATAATTTGGGTAGAGGAGTCAAAGTTAGGAAATTTCCATAAAATACTAAAATTCATCCGACGACGGAGCCCCTTCAAGTAAGTCGCATAGTACTACTTGAATACTCTTGAGATGAGGAAGATTTTTTAAGTTGTCCCACCAGCTTAATGGAGGATGCTTAGAAATATTTTTCAATATTTAATTATTAAACTTAAGATTAACTAAGGCAAATTTGAGATAACCTAAAATTAGTTGGTACCATTTTAGGATAGGCGTTGTGAGGGTGCTAATCCTTCCTCACACATAACCGTACTCCCGAACCCTAAATTTGAGATGCAGACCAGTCCTTATCCATAGTTTTAATAGGTGACCAATCACACCTAGTAGAATGGTTGGTGGCGACTCCATAGATTTTGTGTCTAGTTATTAGGTTTTCTCCAAAACTTAATACGTTACGACAACCTCCGCAATGGCAAGTGAAATACTCCCACTCAAATTAAATCTTACTAGTCCAATGTGGACGACAGTGAGGTATAATTTGGGAACCTTTAGATCTTCATATCCCAACCCAGCATGTAAAAGGCCCTAAGAAGCTGAGCCTTAGATAGAGCCATGCCCAATTTTAGTAGAAACTATCCAAAATTAGGACATGAATTGACTATACCTCCTAAATCATTGCTGTATGACAGATAAAATTATCTAGTTTCATACATACAATTGCCCGCTTTCGATTCTGTATTGGAAGATATTAGTGTTAACCAACTTAACATTTGCCAGTGCCTTCATGCTACATACAAAAGCTTTACTATAATGTTTCCTTTTAGGTCTTGTAATTTATTATTGGTTCCTTTATGCTAAAAAATCTAAGTTTTTCGGTAACTGATATCAATGAAAGCTAGGCGTTGAATCAGTTTGTTGTCTTATCTAGTCAGAAGGCACCACCAGAAACTAGTTTTCTCAGTAAGAAGGAAAAGAAGTTAAGCTACTATACCATTGCAAGATGACAATGAGTGCTGTTAGAGTCTTTGATCTTCATTTGGTGTTTACCTACTTTCCTTTTGGATGTTCACATCATATCTCTGCAAGTTGAAGCTATGTCTACTTGTTATAATATACTAGTTAACACCTGCCCCATGGGTGGGCGAATCATATCTCTGCAAGCCGAGGAGGAAGCTCGTGTAAAGGCTGAGGAAGAAGAAAAACATAAGCAACAATCTGAGAAAAAAGAGAAAGAAAAGGAGCAATCTGCTAAAGATGTCAAGAAGTGAAAGAAAATGGTGTTGCGGCCGAAGAAGTGAAGGAAGATGGTGTGGCAGAAAAAGAAGTGAAAGAAAATGGAGCCATCCATTAATGGATGAAGTAAATTTGTATGTGCATTTGATAGTATTTGGTAATTCATGTTGCTATGTGCATTGCTTTGTGTAATGCTCATATTGCTATTTGTGTTGTATTTGATTGTTCTCTGTAGTGTATTGGTATTTGATTATGAAATAAGAACTGCTTGGTTGATTACAAAGATTTAATTTAGTAGTTCCCATTATTTCTTGTAATTAGTCAATATTAATTGCTGGTTATATTGTGACATAGAAGTTCAATTTGTGTAACTACTAGTTCAACCTCAAGTTAATAGAAAAGTGTAATGTGCAATGTGGAAATCAGTTTAATCTTTTCTTATGGAGTCTATTTGCATAATGTAAAATATTTCGTATCAAAATTAAGATAAACACGTAAAATATAAAACATTTTTTGCCTAAAACACAAATATGCCCTTCACATTTATCACAAAATAAAATTAAACCCTTAACGTTTAGTTGCATAGAAATCAATCCACTGAGTTTTATTTTAAACAATTGAGTACATTTTTATTAAATTCCTCTAACGACATTAAGTTTTAATTACTTACAAGGGTAACGACAATTAAAAAATTTAATAGAAATGGATTTAATTTCATTATTTTGAAATGTTTAGGTTTTAATTGTTTAAAATAAAATTTAATGAATTGATTTTCATGCGATTAAATGTTAAGGTATTAATTTTATTTTATGATAAATGTTGAGGACATATGTAAATACTAAACCAACATTTTTTAGCTTATTGTATTTATATATAATTATTATTAAATTTTAACTCGTGTTACTTTTACATATTTTATTCTTATTATATCATCATGTTTTATCTACGATGGTCAAGTCTTCACTCCCTCAACATCATTTTGATGAACATGAAGTTAAATTCAAATGCAAGGTTGACCTCTCAACACAACTAAAGCCAACATTTTTTATAAATTCCGAACAAAATTTTGGGTTAATCTAAACTTTTATGAGTATTCTTCTATTTAAACTAAGATATAGAATCTTAATTAAAAATCTTAAGTATCATTAATGTCGGCAATTTGCTTGACTTATAGCCAATGGTTAAGAGCAGATTACGTATGCATGCTTGTTTTTAGTGCGAGAGATGATAGCAAGTTGTGATAGATTGTGACAAAACAGCAACTCAGGACCTTCTTGAGTGACAGTTACATATTTAAAGGAAATTAACTGCTCTAGTCTCCAATTAAGACCAAAACTGAATAAAGAAAGACCTTGATGGCACAGACCAGTGCTTTCCTTGACAATTGCTCAATGAACGTGGCTGCTTTTCAACCCATATGTAAGAAAAATCTGACCATGTCCATTAAGACATTTTTCATGTTACAGCATGGTGCATCGATCAAACTCAAAACTTATGTTCAGTGATATTCTCTTGCCTTTAAAAAAATTAGAGGAAAAAGTAGTCTCGTGAGCCATACAATTGCTGGTGATCATAGAGGAAAGTTTTTACAAGTTTTAAACTCGAATAGTAACATGTAAAATCTGAATTCGAACCAACAATTTTAACTCTCACCTGCACTCATCCAAAAAAAAAGTGACAGTAAGATGCTAATTGACTCTAACTATATGTCTGCATTGGATTCCCATGAATATCCTGCTGGATTTGATTGCCAAAATTTTGCAAGTACCTTTTGTCTTCTGTTTATGAAAGAACAAAAAAAAAACTGATAATGTGCTAGAGGAATTGGCTTAAAGATAGATTAAACCTTACTTAAGACTTCTGCGTTGGGCAAGTTTTAGTAAACTCGACTTGAGAGTTAAGACATGGTTTTCATGGACTAAACCCAATTGTAACCTCTGGCCCAAGTTTCACAATCAATAGTTTATAATGTGTGAAAATTCACATTTATTTTTTGAATCCTTTTTCTTTCTGGACAAAACTAAAAGGGAAAAGGAGACAGAAACTTAGAACAGAGCCTAGACAATTGGTCTACGTCAATGTAATTTACCTTTTTGCCTGCTTCGCATAGCATGCCTTTTTCAGTGTTGAACATTGATTCGGCTTTTTCTTAACTAGTCCAACTACAATTGATCTTTCACATTTTTTCATATTTACACAAAATAACACCATAGTTCAACAAAACTACTACAACAATCATCCCTCTTCCAAATGATAGGTTGGGAATTTAAATATAAAAATGTTGGATTTGTCAAATTTTTAATAATAATAATAATAATAATAATAATAATAATAATAATAATAATAATAATTTGTGAATAGAAAATAACAATAGAAAAGAAAGAACATGAAGAAAGGTTCGACTATGATAATCTACACCAACGGAGAAACTTAAATAACTACATTATTAGTATAGTAGCTTATATAAAAGAGCACATGGAACACCATATTTATATAGGTAGTGTAGATAATATATGAAAAATAATAATGTAACACTCCAATCCCACATTAAGAGTTTGTGACATTCTGCAGTGCTATATATGTAAGGACTTGAATCCATACTTGCGAGGTGCCTTTTGTAGGATAAAATCATGAGACCTTCAAGTCAAAGCGGACAATATCTCATAGGTTGGGTGTGAGTCTCCATAAATGGTATTAGAGACAGTCCACCAACTTGAACACAGGACCTAAGTGTTACATAGTGGGAGCCACCTTTAGATTCCCAATGCCTAATATGATCCTAATTCTGTTTTGATTGGGCTTGACGAGGACGTCAAAGCTTTAAAATAGGAGAGTTTGTAACACCCCAATTCCACATCAAGAGTTTATGAGATTTTTCAACGCTATATATGTAGAGATTTAAACCCCTACTTACGAGACGCCTTTTGTGAGACAAAACTGTAAGATCTTCAAGTCAAAGCGGACAATACCTCGCAGGTTGGATGTAAGTTTTCCACAAATAATGATAGAGATTTTAGAGATTACAACTAATTATGAATGATATATTATTCTAATAAATGCTTATATGCTGTCTTGATTATTAGAATCTTTTCCAATACGCTCCTTCAAGTTGAGCCACAAAATATGAGTTTGGAGTGGTTAACTTAAAGAGAATTACATAAGTGAACTCCAATATATCTTCATGCGAACGACCACTTTATTAGAATGATGAAGCAAAGCAGATGATGTTAGACCTTGGTAAGAGTAATTTTACGTGAAGGAAGTGTTAGACCTTTGTAGTAGCAAGAGAAGAGTTGCATGACCTTTGTAAATAGCTTTAAAAAATTTTAAAGATGGTATTTTCCACTAGAGAAGAGAAATTATATTTGAAGAAGGCGTGTACTATTGGAAAGGATAAATTTTGAGATGGTGTTAGCCATTGAAAAAAATTTGAAGATGGTGTTAGCCATTAAAGAAGAAAGAAAGAAATTTGAGGATGGCGTTAGCCATTGAAGAAAAAAACAAGAAATATTTAGAGATGGAAAAGAAAAAAAAATTGTTTTGCTCGTGGGAGCATGAGGCTCTAATGCCATGTCAAATTTCTAATAATAACAATAGTAATTTGTGAATAGAAAATAACAATAGAAAAGAAAGAACATGAATAAAGGCTCGACTATGATGGTTTACACCAACAGAAAAACTCAAAGAACTACATTATTAATATAGTAACTTATATAAAAGAGTACATGAAACACCTTGTTTATATAGGTAGTATAAACAATATATAGAAAATAATAATGAGAGAGATTTTAGAGATTACAACTAATTATGAATGATATATTATTTAATAAATGTTTAGATGTTGTCTTGATTATCAAAATCTTCTCCAATAAGATTTTGATTTAGTTTTGAATTATGAATAATTTTAAATAAAAACCAACATCAAATTTTTGTATAATTTAAAATATCGATTCAAATCATCATATTCTCATGTTTAAAACATGGCACTTCAATAAAAAACAGTTAAAATTTTGATACTTTACCTTTTTTTTCTGTATCAAAGACCTCGGGCTAGTTGGTAATCCGATTAACCCTAATATGGTGAGGTTGGGAAGAAAATGACAAAATGATGGAATGATAAAATTATCCTTCCACTTTTGATTTTAATTTTTTTAATTATTTTATTAAAAAATATATATTTAATAGTTTTTTAAATTCATCGAAACTAATCTTTTTGTCCATCCAAACTAAACCCTCATCTTCTTAAAGAAAAAAAAAACTATCATATGACTATCTAGTCATGTTTACTGGAAACTGAAAATAACTCTTTTTCCCTTACAAGTCAATGTACAGTGTCCCACAGTTACAAGTCAATGTGCAGTGTCCCACAGCTGACAATGCCATTATCTTTGCCTGTGAAGCTTGCCATGTACACCATTCGATTCAAATTGCATCTATATTCAACTAAGAAAATCTTTCGGGCTCTGGTGGGAGCTTGGGCGTTTAGCACCGGTTCAGTGGGATCTTTTGCAAAAAATAAAAAATGTTAGAAGATCAAATTATATTTTTATATCTACTTTTAAATTTTTTTTATTTTAAAAAAATATATACTTAACGATCAATTTATCTGTTTTAGTTTTACCGGAATCAATTTTATCGTTTATTTAAATTAACCCTCACTAATTGGATCTAATAAGAGACAACACATAGCTCGAGGCCTTGCTCGAGAGGGCAATCATATTGTGAAGGTGTTCAACTTAATTAATCCCATCAAATCTAAAATCAGATTCTCTTAGCAATAGAAAAACATGCTTTAAATTGTGGTAGCTTTCGAGCTTAGCCATAGGGTAATAAATAACAGAGAACCCAAGGTTTGAGCTTGTAAATTAATATTCATGTTACAGCATGGTGCATTGATCAAACTCAAAACTTATGTTCAGTGATATTCTCTTGCCTTAAAAAAAAATTAGAGGAAAAAGTAGTCCAGTGAGCCATACTATTGCTGGTGATCATAGAGGAAAGTTTTTACAGGTTTTAACCTCGAATGGTAACATGTAAAATCTGAATTCAAACCAACAATTTTAACTCTCAGTTCTTCACTTATCCGAAAAAAAAAAGTGAGCAGCAAGATGCTAATTGACTCTAAATTTATGTCTGCATTGGATTCCCATGAATATCTTACTGGATTTGATTGCCAAAATTTTGCAAGTAGTCTTCAATCTTCTGTTTGTCAAAGAACACACACGCACACACCAAAAACAAAAAACAGTAACGTGCCAAAGGAATTAGATAGATTAAACCTTACTTGAGACTTTTGTGTTGAGCAAGTTTGAGTAAACTTGGCTTCAGAGTTGAGACATGGTTATAATGGACTAAACCCAATTATAACCTCTGGCCCTAGTTTTACAATCAATAGTTTATAATGTGTGAAATTCACATTGCTTCTTTGAATCCTTTGTCCTTTGAAACAAAAGTAAAAGGGAAAAGGAGACAAAATCTTAGAACTTAGCCTTGACAATTGGTCTACGTCAAAGTAATTTTCCCTTTTGCCTGCTTTGCATGCCTTTTTCAATGTTGAACAGTGATTCAGCTTTCTTTTTCTTACCTGGTCCAACTACAATTGATCATTCACATTTCTTTAGATTTACACTAATAACACCATAATTCATCAAAACTACTACTATAGTCACCTCTCTTCCAAATGATAGGCTCGGAATTTAAATATAAAAATGTTGGATTTTGATTTAGTCTTGAATTATGAATATTTTTAAATAAAAACCAACATCAAATTTACGTATAATTTTAAATATCGATTCAAATCATCTTATATCCATGCTTAAAACATGGTACTTCTATAAAAAGCAATTAAAATTTTGATACTTTACCTTATCTTTCCTTATCAAAGACCTCAGGCTAGTTTGCTTGTCTGATTAACCCTAATGGAGTGAGGTTGGGAAGAAACTGACAAAAATGGTGGAATGCTAAAAATAATCTTTCCATTCTTGATTTTAATTTTTTAATTATTTTATTAAAAATGTATCTTAATGGTTATTTTTTTTTAATTTCATCGAAACTAATAGTTATGTTCATCTAAATTAACTCATTGTCTTCTTAAAAAAAATCTATCATATCTGGCTATCTAGTCATGCTTACTGGAAACTGAAAACCAATACATACTATTAAAGATAGGTTTTGGCTGTTTTTTTTCGAGTTTTTTTTGGTTAATTAGTGCCTAATTGATTGACACGTCATTCAAGGAATTCAAATTGATTTCAAGGGTAATTATGGTCATTTCATTATTTTTTGAGTCGATTAACTGCATGCCAACTATTGCTTTCGTGGCAGACGTTTTAAAGCATGCATACGTTGTTGCTGCATGAGTTGACACGTGCTTTTTTTTTACAAGTGAGCATTTTTCTTTCCCTTTCCTGTGTAGTCGGTGCTCTCACTTTAACCCACTTTCTTCCAGATACTTCTCATCTTCATTGTTCATAACAGAATCATCAGCTTAGCTTCATTAGCTTGATCACAGCTTCATCAGCTTCACCAGCTCATTTACTTTTACTTACTTACACGTGTACTTATCTTTAGATTAGTTGATAACTGCTGACTTGATAACTGAAGACAGTTAACAGTTAGCAGTTACTTCAGTTAGTTAGTTCAATAAGCTTTTATATAAAAACACAGATTGTAATCTTCAAGAATTAATGAGAAATATACAGCAAGATTTCAACATGGTATTAGAGCTTGCTTCCGATTGAATCTTTCTCAAATTTTTCTTATGTTCTTCTTTGTTTCTTCGAGATTTCTTGAGTGTCTATTCATCCATGGCTATGCCAGATCGAATTGATGAATCATCTCCTTATTTTCTTCATCCAAATGAGAACCCTGCCTTGGTTCTTGTATCTTCAATCTTGACTGGTTCAAACTACCATTCATGGAGCCGAGCCATGAGAATGGCACTTCTCTCCAAGAACAAGCTCAAATTTGTCAATGGTACAATTGCAATCCTTTCGAAGACTGATCCTAAATTCCCAATCTGGGAAAGATGCAACACCATGGTTCTTTCATGGTTATTGCACTCCATCTCACCTACCATAGCACAAAGTGTGATATGGCTCGACAATGCTGTTGATGTATGGAAGGATTTACAAGATAGATTCTCTTAAGGTGATCATTTCAGAGTTGCAGAATTACAGGAAGAGATTTATGGCTTTCAACAAAGTAGTCTCTCTGTAACAGACTATTTCACTCAACTTAAGGTTCTTTGGGACGAGTTTATGAACCTTAGATCCATCCCAGCTTGCTCTTGTAACCCAACATGCAATTGTGGTGCTCTCAAAACAGCAAGATAGTTCCAAGAAAATGACTATGTCATCAGGTTCTTGAGGGGATTGAATGAAAGTTTCTCCACTGTGAGATCACAGATCATGTTGATGGATCCATTACCAGCCATCAACAAGGTTTTTGCCTTGGTGATACAGCAAGAAAGGAAGATGAACTCCATTGGTTCTGTCTCTTCTCAAAGAATTGAATTCAATGCCTTTGCAAACAAGGCGGTAGTAGCCTCATCCGGTAGTTCTTTTCAAAGAAAACAGAATGCAAATGTCAAGAAAATTGTATGCACATATTGTGGATACATTGGTCACTCTGTTGACAAGTGTTATAAGAAACATGGGTATCTACCAGGGTACAAACTGAGATCCAAGATTGGTTCGGTAAATCAAGTTGATGCTACTGGTTCAGTGCAAAAGAACAAGAGTGAGACAGAACCTTACAGAGATGAAGGAGACTCTCAAGGTTTTCCTGTGGTCTTTACAAAGGATCAATACCAGAGGTTACTTGAAATGCTTCAAGCATCTGACATGTCCTCTACTCCAGCTTCTCATGTCAATGCAGTAACTGAACAATATAGTAATAATTCTTCTTGCCCTTCCACCTCTAGAACAGGTATTATAGCATCATGCACCATTAGTCACACTCCTCTCCATTCTAAATACTTCTTTGACACTGGAGCTACAGATCACATTATTTTCAATTTAGATTGTTTTGATTCATATAAACCTATATCAAACTCCTTTGTTAAACTACCAAATGGCCAATCTGTTTCTGTCACACACATAGGCACAGTCAAACTGTCCAACACTTTTATTTTACAAAATGCCTTATTTGTACCAAATTTCTCATTCAACCTTATCTCAGTCAGCAAACTAACAAAGTTTCTTAATTGCTTTCTTATTTTTCAATCAAATTACTGTGTTGTGCAGGATATAAGCACTTAGAGGATGATTGGATTAGCTAAGCAAGTTCAAGGACTTTATCAGCTTCAAAAAATTCCTTCATCTGTAAAAGCCTTTCCTAAAGTTGTTGCTTCTTTACAATCTGTTTCTCAAGGCCATCTATGGCATTATCGTTTAGGACATATCTCTTATCCTAGAATGAAACTCTGAAGCAATATAGAATCTTCTATAGCATTAGAGAATGTAAAACCTTGTGACATATGCCAATTTGCAAAACAAAAAAGAATTCCTTTTCCATTAAGCAATTCTGTCTCTAATTCAAGCTTTGACCTCATTCATGTTGACATTTGGGGACCATATCATGTGAAATCTCTATATGGTCATTCATACTTCCTAACAGTGGTTGACGATCATAGCAGACACACTTGGATTTTTCTTATGAAACTTAAGTCTGAAGTAAGAACCTTACTTCGAAACTTTTGTTCATTTGTTGAGACAGTTTGAAAAAAGAGTGAAAGTGATTAGATCAGACAATGGACAAGAATTCAATATGAATTCTTTTTATTCTTTAAAGGGGATTACCCACCAAACATCATGTATAGAAACCCCTCAACAAAACAGCCTAGTGGAAAGAAAACACCAGCATATACTAAATGTAGCAAGGTCACTAAAGTTTCAAGCTAATCTGCCAGAGAAATTCTGGGCAGATTGTGTTGCCCATGCTGTTCATATCATCAACAGAACACCCTCACCAGTCATAGACAATAAAACACCTTTTGAAAAACTATATAACAAACCACCTGTTTTGTCTCATTTGAAAGTATTCGGGTGTCTTTGCTATGCCTCAACACTAGCACAACACAGGTCAAAGTTTGCTTTTCGAGCAGTAAAATGCATTTTAATAGGTTTTTCCCAAGGTACAAAAGGTTACAAATTATACTGTTGACACCTAATTTCGTCCCACTTTTGTTATTATTTTTATATATTTTTATTTATTTGTATTTGTTTTTATTTGTGCTATTTGTTTTATTATTATTAGCATTTTTTTTCTTTCTTCTTCTTCTTCTTTTATTATTATTATTATTATTATTATTATTATTATTATTATTATTATTATTATTATTATATTATTTATTATCAGTCCATCAATCACCACCAGCTCCTGCCACCGGCAGGTCTGCCACAGCCAGCTACTTTGCCAGCCGTCCCATCTCCACCAGCCCGAGACCCCAAGCTTACTCCCTCCAAAAGACCCCATTTGCAACCCAAGACCAGCAGAGGGACCCGAGGCTTCAAGCTCCCCACTCACCCTAGCACTCTGACTCCCTCATCATCTTCACTCATCGAAAACCAACATGATCCTCACTACCAGAAGACCCCTTAGCCAACCCCGTTCGACCACCCAATCGTAAGCCACCATTCCCGTTCAACCACCAACCACCAACAACATCATCCACAACTGAAACCCGAGACCCATTCCCAATTCAACATCACCGAAACACCCACCAACTAAGCTCACACAGGAGCCTCAACCAAAAATCGGGGAAAACCCCTTACCCTCACCACCTCTACCTCTGTCGAGAGCCCCCAAACACCATCATCACCCACCCGAGACACCCTTTTTCCCTCAATCACCACCCAAGAACTGAGACACCACCAACATCATCCTCACCACCCAATAGCCCCACAACCCACCTGCAAAAGAAAACAACAAACAAACACAAAGCCAAAACCAAATATCATCAACCAGAAGAGAAAAACAAAAAAAACATCGAAAAAAAGGGGGAAGGGTTTCGGTCAAGGCCAGATCTAGGTAGTTAGGAGGCTTTTTAGGGGAAACGAAGGTTAGAAACGGAAAGGAGAGGAAGAGAAGCTTCGGAAAGTTAAAAGCTTTCCCCTTTCCGGCCACCGGCAGCGACGGCCAGCGGCCGCGCACGGCGGTCTGGCGGCTGCCGAAAATCGCCTGGAGATGAAGGAGAGAGAGCTGAGAAATTTTTTTTTGGGAAGAAAACAAGAAAATGGTTTTAAAAAAAAAGAATAGCTTTTATAGTAAAAAAAAAGAGAAAGGAACTGCAGGATCCGCGCGTGGACCCGGATCTGACCCGGGTTCGCGCTCCTGACCTGCGGAGGAAGGAAGACCCGCACGCCCAGGTGACCGACCCGGGATCACGCATCCGACCCGGCTCCACCTCCTTCCCGCGACGCGCGTGGCGTGCCCGACCCGTTTGACGACCCGCGCCCCCGACCCGGTCCGCCACCTGCTTTGGGCCACTTAGAAGGTTGCTAGGCCCACACTTTTTGGACTTGATTTTGGACTCTTTTTGGGTATTTAATCCAAATTATTTAGTTAAATTCCTTCCTTTTTCTATTTACTTCATTATGCTACTCATTTATTTAATTATTTTTTTTTCTTTTTTAAATATTATTGTTAATTAATATATTGTAATAATTTGTTTGAAAAACATGAAATTAGATATTAGTTAATATAATTTGAAAAATATGAAGTATGTAATCTATTTTATTGTTAAAAAAATAAATATACATACAATAAAAATTTAAATAAATAAACGCCCGATGATGGGATGCTACGGAAGTTACAAGTAGTGATTCTTAGCTGATCCCTAGGTGAGAAGAGTCATACTAATTGTTGCCAAAAGTATTGGAATATTTAGTATGATTTTTCAATAATTTTAATTTTTATTAAAATGAAAATAAAATAAGTTCTTTTTTAAAAAAATTAATAATAAAGTTTAAATCTAATTAAGTAAAAATAGCCCGATGATGGGATGCTACGGAAGTCACAAGTAGTGATTCCTAGCTAATCCCTAGGTGAGAAGAGTCATACTAATTGTTGCCAAAAGTATTGGAATATTTAGTATGATTTTTCAATAATTTTAATTTTTATTAAAATGAAAATAAAATAAGTTCTTTTTTTAAAAAAAAATTAATAATAAAGTTTAAATCTAATTAAGTAAAAATAGCCCGATGATGGGATGCTACGGAAGTCACAAGTAGTGATTCCTAGCTGATCCGTAGGTGAGAAGAGTCATACTAATTGTTGCCAAAAGTATTGGAATATTTAGTATGATTTTTCAATAATTTAAATTTTATTAAAAAAATGGATGAAAATGAATAAGTTTTTCTAAAACAAAAATATATAAATAAATCAACAAATAAATAAGGAAATTTAAAATTAAAAATTCATTTGCATCATATATTATCTGTTTGCATCATATGCATCCATTTAATTTTCGAAATAGGTGTGAATCCTTCCGAGGATGAGATTCTGTAGAAGTCGCAAGTAGTGATTCTTAAGAAATCTCTAGGTGAGGAAAATCATTTCAAATGCTGCCAAAAGTATTGGAGTATTTGATTTAATTATTCAATACAAAAGGGTTCACTCTCACTTTCGATAAACAAAATCTAATTTTTTTAAAATAAAAAATAATTTTGATAAATAATAAAATGCTCCAAAAATGGAATAAAAAGGAATTAATTTTAAATATTAAATTAAGACCATTTTATTGAAACCAAAGGATAACACATGATTATTATGGTACCGTTTTTCAACGGGCATCGTGGGGGTGCTAATCCTTCCCCACGCGTAACCGTACTCCCGAACCTGATTTTTGTTTTCGCAGACCAAAAATTTATCTTTTTAATAAAACTTAATTAATTTTGAGATTTTGTTAAAAAGATAAATATTTTTAGGTGGCCAATCACACCTAGTCAAAAAAGATTGGTGGCGACTCCCTTTTGTTTTAAACGTTTTTAAAATTCGTCGAGCGCGAAGCCATTACGACATATACAATTTACAAAGCCATAAGGTACTGATATCTAGAGATGTAGTTTTTTATGAAACTATATTTCCTTTCATTTCACAACAGCATGATCCTAGTACAAATAATCCTCATCAGCTTCACCAGCTTGATCCTAGTACAAATAATCCTGTATCACTTCCTATCTTTCATCAAAACCAAAATTTAGAATCCAGTTTTTTTAGTACATCTGATACAACCACTATTTCTTTTCACATTGCACCAGTAGATGAATCCATAAATACCACAAGTAGTCCCAACATATTAGCACCTCACTTTGAAAATCATAATTCTGATCTGTCATCATCTCATCCTGACATTAGCACTTCACCTTCAGCTTCCAACACTCCTATTACCTTAAGAAGGTCCAATAGAACTAGACAGTCACCTGCATATTTGCAGGACTATCACTGCAGCTTGGCTAATCAGATTCATTCTCGATCTGCTTCATATCCCACAGTTTTAGCAGCAGCTCCAAGTACTCCTCATGACCTTGCCTCTATTATTTCCTACCAAAAATGTTCACCTGCACACAAAGTTTTTTCAGTTCAGATAACCACCATGACAGAACCCCAAACCTATACACAAGCTACAAAACATGAATGTTGGAGAAAGGCAATGGCAGCTGAATTAGAAGCATTGCAAGCAAACCACACCTGGGAAATCACTGATCTACCTCTTTCCAAGCAAGCAATGGGATGCAAATGGGTGTACAAGATAAAATACAAGGCTGATGGTCAGATTGAGAGGTTCAAAGCCAGGTTGGTTGCAAAAGGGTATACCCAACAGACAGGAGTGGATTATACTGAGACTTTCTCCCCTGTTGCCAAAATGAGCACCATCAGAACCTTGTTAGCTGTAGCAGCAAGTAAACAGTGGCATTTGCATCAATTGGACATTAATAATGCCTTTCTCCATGGTGACTTTAATGAAGAAGTCTTTATGGAGATCCCACCTGGCTTGACTAACACAAAACCAGGCCAAGTCTGCAGATTGTTAAAATCCTTGTATGGATTAAAGTAGGCCAGTCGCCAATGGTATTCTAAGCTTACTAAAGCTTTGCTTAAGAGAGGCTTCAAACAAGCTCCTTCAGATCATTCTTTATTTCTTCACCATTGTGGTAATTCTTTCATCATCTTACTAGTCTATGTTGATGATGTGATTTTGTCTAGCAATGATGAGGAACTCATTAAAGACATTAAACAGTATCTTGATTCTGCTTTTAAGATTAAGGATTTGGGCATTCTCAAGTTTTTTCTTGGATTGGAGGTTGCAAGGTCTGCCAGAGGAATCAATCTGTGCCAGAGAAAGTATGCACTTGAGATATTACAAGACACTGGTTTCCTTGGCTGCAAACCAGTCTCAAGTCCATTGGTATCCTCTCACAAGCTGTCCAAATCATCATGTAATCCATTAAAGGATCCTACTGTGTATAGAAGGCTCATAGGGCGTCTACTATATCTCACAACAACAAGGCCTGATATTGCCTTTGCAGTCCAACAATTGTCACAGTTCTTAGAGGCAGCCACTGATATTCATATGCAAGCAGCTCACAGAGTCCTCAGATACATCAAAGCAGACCCTGGACAAGGACTTTTCTTTTCAGCCTCCTCTACACTCCAGCTAAAGTCCTTCAGTGATTTTGATTGGGCTTCATGCCCTGACACAAGAAGGTCGATCATAGGCTACTGTGTGTTTCTTGGTGATTCATTGATCTCATGGAAATCTAAAAAGCAGCAGACTGTTTCTAGGTCTTCCTCTGAAGCAGAATATAGAGCAATTGCCTCTCTCACATGTGAGCTTCAATGGTTATTATATCTGCTACATGACTTGCAAATTCCACATCCTCAGCCAGCCCTCTTGTTCTGTGATAACAAATTAGCTATAGCCATAGCCGAAAACCAAGTGTTCCATGAACATACTAAGCACATCGAATTGGATTGTCACTTGATCAGAGACAAAGTTCAAGCTGGAGTGATTCGGCTTCTTCATGTTCCCTCTTCATCTCAATTGGCATATGTTTTTACCAAGCCTCATGCATCCAAGACCCTTCATTCTGTTTTGCAGAAGCTTGGTACCCAAAACCTTTACACTCCAGCTTGAGGGGGGCTAACAGAATCATCAGCTTAGCTTCATCAGCTTGATCACAGCTTCATCAGCTTCACCAGCTCATTTACTTTTACTTACTTACACGTGTACTTATCTTTAGATTAGCTGATAACTGCTGACTTGATAACTGAAGACAGTTAACAGTTACTTCAGTTAGTTAGTTCGATAAGCTTCTATATAAAAACACATATTGTAATCTTCAAGAATTAATGAGAAATATACAGCAAGATTTCAACAGTTCACATGACCGCCATCTACGTCGCCTTTGCTGAGCTCAAGCCCATTTTCTTTGAGAGATGGATGGCTAATGACATCATGTTTCCATTTTTTGGGCCAAAACTTGCTCCAAGAAAAAACCCTTTCAACAACCACTTCTTTCCCAAACTCCAAAACTCTTCTCTATAACTCCGAGCAATCCACAACACTTCAAGGCTCTTAGGTTAACTCTCCCTCAGTTCATCAAGACAAGCAACACCATCGGGCCCACCAAGGAGATGAGTTTTATGTAAACCTTGGATTTACTGTTCGGACTCTATGAAAGATTTGCGTTTGCTTTTCACCAGAGACCTCAATTATGATATTTACAGGTAATTTCCTCTTATTGGTTTGTTTCTTTTCTTTGGATTTTGCTTTTTGAAGCTTGTATTTTTTTTTTTTTTCTAAGGATGATATTACTTTTGTAGACCCGTTGAATACATCTGAAATCAAAATTTCAATTTTTTGTTAAATTATGGTTAAAAGGTTGCGGAGCTACAACTGACAAGGCTTAGTGCGGAAGCACAATAGTGTATAGTGATGGGAGATTATTGGATTTGGCTTCTTACTTCTGCTGATTTAGTCTTACAACTGGTGTGTTCTTAATTTTTAAAGCAGGAAGAGGTACGGCTTTGTTTTTTTCGGAGATTTATCAACATCAACGTAAGTTTATATCCTAAATAGTTTTCAAATTTTCGTTGAAAATTATCTTGACATCACTTTTAATGTAATAATAATCTCTTACTAGGTACATTTAGCTTAACTATTTATGTCAATTTTCAGGATAGCATTTCTATTTGATTGATGTTAAAAAAAAATTGATTCTTTGATTCCTACATATAGATTATTGGTTTATGGGGGTTAATTTAAAAACAATTCAAAAATCATTTCTAATTCCCTTCAATTAGTTTATATAATACATACCAACAATGTTAGGTTTCCGATTTTCTTTAAAAGGAATAGGAATGATCAAGGAAATCAATTTCTTTTTTTCAGTTCTTTGAAGTCTTCTCTGCCCCAGTATGTTAAAAAATCTTACCTTTTACTCAGTAAATCTTTTATGTTGTCTTATTTTAAATTTATATAGCATTTCAAAAGTCATATTATATTTTAGTTGCTCAGCAAGATGGAGATAAATTCCTATAATAAGGGTTGCCAAAGATGTAATGCTCCAATAAAAATGATTTATCATTTGTTGAAGGATGGAAAGGAAATTAAGGAGATATCTGGAGTGGATGGCTGCAGGACTTCTTTTTGGATCAATTTAATTTCTTCTTCTTTGAATATGGAATGATGTTCAATTTTATCAAGACAATATTTTAATCGATGAGGTGATTTCTTGGTCTACTTTATTGGGTTTTCAGTTTTCATGCATGCGAATGAGAAATATACGTGTGTGTGTGCATCCAATGATTATGGTGCTTTAGATATTTAATATTTGATTAAATTAATGTTTGTTTTTCATTGTAATCTTTGCAGAATTTCTGTGTTTGGTTTGATTTATTTTCTTGAATCATTCTACTTTGAATCACTTGGTAAGTTAGTTTATTACCTGAATATGTATATATTGCATTGCTTAAGCTCTTTTGATATTGCTTCCCTTCATTAGATTGTTTTAGTTTCACACAAGAAACTTTTCTATTATATTGCGGGAGGATTTGGAAGTGTATACAAGGGGAAAGCCTTACTAGTGGAACATTGGTGTCTGTGAAGAAATTGACCGTGCTTTGCCTCATGGCAAGAGGGATTTTATAACTCATGAAGCAAATACAATTGGCTCAATGCATCACATGAACTTGGTCCCCCTATGCAGGTACTGCTCTGAGGGTTCACACCAGTAAGGAATATTTTCCTTTTCTATTTTTTTTGTTATTGAAATAACTTCATCAAATGTAATTAGTAGTCATATTTGTTTCATGTGGTCTATATGCTACCTTTTACTTCTACTTATTAGTATTAGTTGTGAGTAATTTGATTTTCTTATGTTTCCGATTGCTGTGATATTGGTATTTGAGTTATAAAATTAAATAATCTTAAAAGGTATATAATTCTTTCGCATCCAGAAATGAAACAGAGTTAAGCTTACAATCTCTGAAGTTGTTAACTATTGGCCGAGCATCCCCTTAACCGCTTTGATTTTAACCACTAAATGTAAGCTTTTCAATCCAAGCTTTCTTTCTCCGCATAAGCTTACACTTGATCACTGAATTTTCTCACTTCTTATATGACTATTCAAGGACACTAATAGTTCTTTAAGTTTTGGTGTTCTTAGTACTTTGCCTGGCCTCTTTATATACATTGGTAATAGCCTACTCAAAGAAGGGTTTGGATTCAATATATGCTTTTATAGTTAAAATAATATGTATCCTGATTGTTTTCCTTTTGAATCCGCTATTATTTAATATTTTTGGTTTTAGTGTAATTTTTAAAATTAATAATAAATAAATATCAGGGAAGGTCCTTAACTTGCTCCATTGAACGTATATTGAGCATTTGAATTGTTGTGTACAAATAATTGTTACTCCATCATCGTTCTATTCTTACAACATATGAATTGTTGTGTAAATGTCTCATCAATTATAGTAGAATGTATGTCTTCATGTCATATTATCAGGATTTAACACATATTTGTGTCTTTATAACAACGATTAAATTTGTCTCTAATTACTATCTGAACAATGAAAAAACCCATTGAAAACATTTTTTTTAATCAACAAGTGATACTCGATATTCTCTATGGATAACTCATTGAAAACAAACCTGCAGCAATGTGTGGTTTGTTTTTGGCAATTGAGTTTATTGGCTTGATTGAGGTTGACACGTAGCAGAATTAAGGGGTAATTGGGGTTTGGTGGGTTGACAGCTGTGTATAGGTTGATGGGCGGAGAAATCAATAAGCCCCTCTCTCAAATGGAGATGAAAGGAAGCTTCTGGATTGAATTCTTCAAGCAACAACTGGAAGTGGAGTCTTTTCTTTTCTTCTTTCTCCTTTCCTTCTTCTCTTAATCTCTCTCTTTCTTCTCTCCTTTTCCTTGCCTTTGGCTCTTTCATCGTCGTCTCCACCTATATATTCGTATAAACATTTTCATCTAGCAAACATGTTTCCTGTTTCGATTCAAATTGGCATTATTTTCGCTCTTCCCACTTCAAAGGTATATTTTTCTTTTCTTTTCCATTTCTTTTCTCATCGAATAAGAGATTGGGTTGACATTTTTTTTTTAGGGTCTGAAGGGTGGTCGAATTGACACTAGCAAAGTGGATCTTATTTTATCAAAGCTTTATCCTTTAAAATTGAAGTTTTGAATTTTATGTTATTTTCAATGAAGAAAACCCCATGCCTGGAATCATCATTAACAATCCTCATGGAACTGATGTATATGATGGAGTTCCAAAGGTTCTTTTTTTCCTTTTACTCTAAAGAGATTATTAATTGTTCAATTTTGGTTCTCACCATTGCCTAATTGGTGTTCTTTGTGCAGGAAAATGTTACTGTCAACAACTTTTTGGCTGCTATCCTTGAAAACAAAATTGCTCTCACCGGTGGTAGCGATAAGGTTGTGGATAGCAGTCCAATGATTGTATCTTCCTATATTACACTGACCATGGGTGTCCTAGAGTGCTTGGTGAGTAGTATTTCATTAGTAGTTACTTTTTTATTGCTTTCAACTTCACCCCTTGGATATAATCTTGCAAGGTCTTAAGTAAGTACCTTTTAGTGTTCTTCATTTATTTCATTAAAGTTTCAGATTTATTTTATTTTTTAATTTTTAGGGGATTCAACGAGGCTTTATTATCAAACAAGTTAGATTAGTGGCAGACGAAAATGCAAAAAAAGCTAGCTAGGGAAGTCAAATCAAACTCAAATACAAAAATTATGCATGAACCATAATCAATTTCTACAAATTTGTTTTCTTGACTGAAACTGGTATGATAGATTTCAATTGGAGTATGAGTAGAGGTGGCAAATGGGCGGGTCGAATCGAGTTTGGGTTCGATCATTTTGGATCGGATCATTTTGAGTTAAGGAAAAATCCGATCATTTCAGATTCGGATCATTTCGGGTTCGGATAAGGTCGGGTTTGGGTCAAGGAAAAATCAGGCTATTTCGGGTTTGGATCATTTCGGATTCGAATAAGGTCGGGTTTGGGTCGTTGACTTTTTTAGTCAATTCAGGTTGGTCGGATTTGGATTAAGGTCGATTGGACAGATTTATTGGATTAAGCTTTGGTCATCTTGATGTGATTTATTTGGTATGAAAATCAATTGAAACCATATTTCTAAGAATTACAAAACTCATGAAAATAAAATTTTCTTCTTACATGACCTATAGTATAATTGGGATTGAAATAATCAAAATATTTAATAATATGTATGATAGTTTTCTTTATAATATATTACCAATATTCATAAATTAATTACATTTTTTCATTTTATTTTTATTATCTACAATAATTAATAACTTTTGAACCAAAGTGATTTAATAATCTCTACTAAATATCATAAAACAGTATTATATATCTCTTTAGTTTATTTTGATTTTTTATAGAATAATTGGAGACATTAATGTAGATGATATAGCTTCTGTACTCTATTATAGATTAGTCATTAAACAATTATACATTAGGTTCAAATGAATGCAATATAAAAGTGAATATTTAAATTTAACTAGATTAGAAAAATATATAACACTCATATTATTGAAAAAAATTATATTTTTACCATATTAAAATACTTTGATATTTAATTTTAACATTTAAATATTTATTGATAATATTAAATTTAAGTTTGAATCTTTTCAGGTTTGGGTAAATTTGTATTCTGATCAATTTAGATTCGAGTCAATTTGGGTTCGGATCAATTCGGGTTCGGGTTAATCTAAATTCGGATAAATTTGGGTTCGGATTCGGTCGGGTTGAGATCAATGTAAATTCGGATAAATTTGGTTTCGGATAAATTTGGTTTCGAATTAATTCGGATTCGGATTGGGTTGGATTTGAGTTGTTGACTTTTTTAGTCAAATCGAATCGGTCGGGTTTAGATTCTGGTTAATTGGACGGATTTTTTTAGTCGGGTCAACTTTTGCCACCTCTAGGTATGAGTTTGCTTTCCATGTTGTTGATTCATCATTTGTTGTATAGTTTGTTTGTTAGCCATGAAAGTTTGTGTATTGAAAAGTGTTTGTGGAATGTTCATACAAGAGCTTGCTTGCTGTGATTATTACGAATCCTTTCGGTGAATTGATTTCTGCAATTCATGTTAAATGCATTGGCAGAGAACTAATTGATCGTAAGCTTAAAGTTTTGTTCTTTTTTTTTGTAATTGTGATTTTTAAGCGATTTGTGCTCTAATTCGTTAAATTTGGGTGGGAACTTTGAATTTTGTTTTTTTTTAATTGAAATTAATAGCCTTATTCCCCTGGCTCCTCTCCTACCTGTCTCTCATACCCATGCTGCTGACTGTTAGGGGTATGTAACTTGAGCATCATGTGTTATATGTAATGGTGCTATTAGAAACTATTGTTTAAGAGTTCCCATTAAGAGTCTGTTTCGAGTACTGGAACTTAAATTCCTAAATTGTGTAGTGTATGCTTCTCATTCATGTATTTTTCATTTAGTATGGTGAATTTAACTGCTATTGTGTTTTTTGAGTACATTGATTTTCATGTTGTGTTATTATTCAGGTTTGAAATTTGTAATTTTGTTCATTGATAATCATTAATGTGTTATTAAGATAGTCTGCTTAAGGAAGAGTGCATATATTCTAATTCTTCAATAATATATGCCTTTACTATTCCTATGTTCTCTGTTTCCTGGGGTTCTAAAAATGTTTATCATCCCTTAAGTGTGCAAAAGAAAATTTCAGTTTTGAAGTTTGAAGGTTGTTGGACCTGCAGTAAGTCTCTTAACTTCAAATGGTGCTGTTTTCCTTTTCCTTTGTAGTTCTAACTCTCGATCCTATTTTTTTTTTTTTTTGCATGGCTTTTTAATTGCTTTTCTTATATCTTTGTTTCAATTTAAATGTTCTGCACTTCATTTTTGCTAGTTGTTTTTCCTTTATTGTTTGGTGTATTTTTGATGTCTTCTGATTCTTCTTCTTCTTGTTGTTGTTGTTATCTATTTTGTCATTCGATTTCAGAAATTTTCTTCCTGAAAATGATCATCCTTGGTGGGGAATGAGAGCCTATTATACTTTTGTAGTTACTGTAAGCCAATGAACTCATCTTTCGATTCTTTTAAATATGCAAGAGTGATGCTTTTGCTAGATTGTCTCACTATTGATATTTCTAATTTGTCCCAAAGTTCCCTAAATAGGTTGCAAAATTTTTATCTGAATTAACAAGTTTTAACTTCCTGCTTCCAGGTGATCAAAAGTATTAAAAATAAAATATTATCTCTGTTACTGATTTTACAAAACTTAAATTGGTTAGTTCAGATACTAATGTAGTTAGTTCTCTGTAATATTGTGAGCTTGCAATTATGAAGTATTATGGGTGTCCCTTTTATAAGCTTTTCTTCTAGAAAATAAGAATGAAAATTTTATATAAATGGCCAAAGTGAGAAACAAGGATTTTGAAACATTTTCTTTTTCTTAGGTGTTTGGTACTGGGCATTATTGGTGTTGTGTATATTAAAAATTATTCTTAAAGAAGCTTATGTATCAAGGGCTATTTGTTTAGTGATACACATCCCGATCCATCTTACGAACTCTGGCCTATAACTGCAGGAATGTAGATGAACACATTAAGAAGTTACAGCCTTGGTCATCAAGAAGTTGAGACCTTAAATTGTTGAAGTGTGTTACGTTGGGAAAGCATTATGTCAATCGAATTTCGCATGAGTGTTTCTTTCTCATATTTGTAGGCTGTCACTTCCAAGAGGATGAATGCAAGGTACCTACTAATTAGATTCTGCTCATATTATTTGATGATTCACTTTTATTGCAATTAGATGAATGCAATGCTTTTAGTATAGGCTGCAATGCATATCATATTAAATCTACACTCAAGTCAAGATTGACTGCATGATTTCATTTTTATACGTTCCACTCATCATATTTCAAGAATTTATTGACGCAATGGTATCGATTTACGGTTGAGAATCACTTTTTTATTCCCTTTAATTATGTCTGATTTTTTTCTTTGAATGCAGTAGTGATTAATTATTCAATGAGATTTAAGACAACCTTTCAAGATTAGATTCTTTGTTTTTTTAAATTAATTCTTTTTTTTTTTTTATCTTTTGTTTCCTTGATCGTGTCGTTCAATTCTGATGTTCAATGGAAGTGTAAAGCAAAGCTAGCAGTACGTGGATTGTCAAGGAACCCGCTAATTGGACTTTATGAGGAGGGTACTCATATAATGTCGTGGATGTTCCTCAATGCAAAGGTCTCAAGATCATTTTTGTTTTTTGCTGAATCATTGTTTTAACTTCTTTTTCTTGATTTCTTTGACAGGCTGGTCTATTTGAGGAAATGTGTCATGTCCATGAAGTAATGGTATTGTCTAGATTTTGTTTCAGGATAATTGATGCCAATCTTTCCACTAATTATTTTTGCTTCTGCGGTATGTTCCAGATTATTGATCTCAAGTCATGTCATATAGCTAAAGTTAAGTTGTGTAAGAAAATTAATACAGATAAATATACCCAGGATTTCATGTTCAATCATCAAGAAAAGATTAATACGAAAGCGTACCTGAATACATTGGAATTGATTTCTTGAGGTTAGAGTCTTCCACGTCTAAACCTTTTGAGAGAATCTGTATCTCACTCAACGATGAGATATGTTGTGAGAATTAAGTTATGTTTAGACTGGGGACCATAACCTATTTATACTTGAAGTATATTTTATTTTATTTTGGCCCATCATGAAAATAAAATAAAATATTGGGTCTCTACACATTGCAAAGCCCATACTAATTGAGATGTCCTAAAGTCCAATAACTTAAACTTTATTTGATCACTTTTAAGTGGACTAAATGGATAGCCTGTAATGTGCAATTAATTTATATATGTAGGCCCACTAAATAATTTTCCAACAATCTCCCACTTGGGCCACATATGTCACTTGATAATTGTACATTTTAAACTAACTTTAAGAGCTCTAAACTTGCTATCATCACAAGGCAACATCTCTAAACAATCTGGTCCATCAATTATACTAACATAGGATCAAAGTGATCTTCGTTACATATATTCCGTAACTAGACCCATCAATGGTCACGTATATTAATATAATCAACGACATATATCAAGTATGGATGTGTAGCATGGAAATTACATGCAACGTGATCTCTTAAACATGCCTATTTCCAACTGGTCCTACTTTCAAAACTTTATGCTCAACTGCAATTTGAAAAAATAATACTTTATTTAAGAGTTTCAGTAATAACAACAATACTTTATTCTGATCAGAAAAATGTCTCAATAACAAATGAATATAAATGAAACGAACTCCCACTATACAAGCATATCATCAAAGTGAACCACACTCATACGAGCTACATGCTCATGAAACACCTTAGGTGGTACACCCTTAGTAAGCGGATCCGCAATCATGGAGTTCGTATTGATATATTCAATAGATATCTGAAGACTCTGAACTCTCTCTTTAACAACAAGAAACTTGATGTCAATATGCTTTGACTTTGACGAGCTTCTGTTGTTCTTAGAGTATAATTCTGCTGCTTTATTATCACAATAAATCTTCAATGGCCTCTCAATGCCATTGACAACGCATAGCCCAGTGATAAAATTCCGCAACCATATTGCATGGTTCGATGCCTCATAGCAAGCTTTGCTTCCATGGTGGAAGAAGCTATGAGTGACTGCTTTACACTCTTCCAAGACACAGCTCCTCCAGCTAACATGAAAACATAACCAGAAGTGGATCTTCTGCTATCAAGGCAACCGGCAAAATCGGAGTCTGAATACCCAACGATCTCTAAATGATCTGACCTCCGATATGTGAGCATGTAATCTTTAGTTCTCTGTAAATACCTCATAACCCTCTTTACTGCTTTCCAATGATCCATTCCAGGGTTACTTAAATATCTGCGAAGCATACCAACTATGTACGCAATGTCCGGACGCGTGCAAACTTGAGCATACATGAGACTCCCTACTGCTGAAGCATAGGGAATCTTCTGCATCTCTTCCTTTTCAATATTATTTCTTGGGCATTGAAGCAAACTGAATTTATCACCCTTAGCAATGGGCGTGTCTCCTGATGCACAGTTTTTCATGTCAAATCTGCTAAGCACCTTATCGATATAAGCATTTTGTGATAAGCCAAGTATTCCTCGAGAACGATCTCGATGGATCTGTATGCCTAACACAAAAGATGCATGCCCAAGATCTTTCATCTCAAATTTATTTGAAAGAAATCTCTTGGTTTCATGCAATAAGCCTATATCGCTACTTGCAAGCAAGATATCATCGACATATTACACCAGAAGAATAAACTTGCTCCCACTGATCTTGTGATAAATACATTGATCAACAGTGTTCTCCTTAAAAGCAAAAGAGGTGATCACTTGATCAAATTTCCGATACCATTGACGGGATGCTTGTTTTAAACCATAGATGGATTTCTTTAATTTGCACACCAAATGTTTCGATTCATCCAACACGAAATTTTCTGGTTGCTCCATATAAATTGTTTCTTCAATGTTACAATTGAGAAACGCTGTCTTTACATCAATCTGATGTAGCTCCAAATCATAATGAGCTACAAGTGCCATAATGATTCTAAAAGAGTCTTTCGATGAAATAGGAGAGAAAGTCTCTTTATAATCAATGCCTTCCTTTTGAGTGAAACCTTTGGCAACTAGACGTGCTTTATATCTTTCGATATTGCCTTTCGAATCCCTCTTGGTTTTGAAAATCCATTTACAACCAATTGGTTTCGCTCCTTTAGGCAATTCGACAAGATCCCAAACGTCATTATCCTCCATTGATTTCATCTCATCTTTCATGGCCTCAATCCATTTATGAGAGTGAACACTTTGTTTGGCTTCACTAAAAGATTTTGGATCATCCTCTAGTCCTATATCAAACTCGTGTTCTTGGAGATAAACGATATAATCATCTGGAATCGCCGATCTCCTCTCTTTTGAGGATCTCCTTAATGGCACTTCCAATTGAGGTTGTTGTTGCTCTTCAATATGATACGATGGTAACCCAGGAGTGTCTTGATAGTCTGGATTTGCATCTTGAATAATGTCAGACATAATTGTCTGATCATTCTCAATTGCAACTGTAGGAACTGTAACATGTTCTTCCTCAAAAACATAATTCCTGAGTTTAGCACCCTTATCATATTCAACATCCTCAATAAACTTAGCATTCCCTGTTTCGAAAAAGGATCTATTTGAGGGATCATAAAACTTGAAACCCCTCGATCTTTCTGAGTATCCAACAAAGTAGTAGCTTACTGTTCTTGAGTCCAATTTCCTTTCGTTAGGCTTGTATGGCCTAGCCTCAGTTGGACAACCCCAAATATGTAAGTGCCTAATATTAGGCTTCTTTCCTGTCCATAATTCATATGGGGTTTTAGCTACTGCTTTGCTTGGAACTCGATTAAGAATGTACACTGCAGTCTTTAAGGCTTCTCCCCAAAGTGAGTCTGGCAAAGAAGAATGACTAATCATACTTCTAACCATGTCCTTTAGGGTCCGATTTCGTCTCTCAGCTACACCATTTTGACTTGGAGTCCCTGGCATGGTGTATGGAGGAATGATGCCATATTCTGCTAAATACTTTGCAAAAGGGCCTGGACGTTGTTCACCTGATCCGTCGTATCTACCGTAATATTCACCTCCACGGTCAGATTTAACGACTTTAATTTTCCTACCAAGTTGATTTTCAAATTCAGCTTTATAGGTTTTGAAAACGTCCAATGCTTGAGACTTCTCATGAATCAAGTATAGGTACCCATAACGAGAATAATCGTCTATGAAAGTAATAAAATACTGTTGACCATTCCAAGAAGCTGTAGGGAATGGACCACAAATATCAGTATGAATTAAATCCAAGACGTTTAAACTCCTGTTAGCACCAGTTTTCTTGATATTTGTTTGTTTTCCCTTAATACATTCAACACAGATTTTGAAATCTGAAAAATCAAGGGAATCAAGAATTCCTTCTGACACAAGCCTCTTTATTCTTTGTTCAGAAATATGTGCTAAACGCTTGTGCCATAACATGGAAGAATTCTCATTAATTAATTTGCGCTTTGTACCACAATTATTTATATGCAAGGATTCATTAATGTGTGAGGCATGAATATCCAATTTATATAGATTATCAACTAAAGAACCTGTGCCAATAAGATTTGAATACTGGAAAAGACTAAATTTTCCATTTCCAAATGAACAAGAATATCCTGATTTGTCCAAAGAAGAAATAGAAATCAAATTCCGTCTAAATGACGGTACATAAAAAGTCTCTTTCAAATCTAAATAGCAACCAGATTCTAACTTTAATCTAAATAAACAAACAGCCTCAACAGGAGCTCTTTCGCCATTTCCTACGTAGATGAATCTTTCAGCATCAGTTGGCTTTCTGCTCCGTAGACAACCCTGCATAGTCACACTTACGTGAGTAGTTGCACCTGTATCTATCCACCAAGTGTGATTGGGTACTAAAGCCAAATTAACTTCAGAACAAACAAAGTTAAGAAGTTTACCCTTTTTGGCAAGCCATTTAGCATACTTGGAACAATCCTTCTTCACATGACCACCTTTACGGCAAAAGAAACAAGTGATCACCTTATCTTGTTTCTGTTGCCCCTTAGGTTGTGAAGTTCCAGTATTTGCAGTGCCTTTTCCTGTGTTCCTTTTTCTCTTTTTGTTGGCAGCAATGTCATTGGAAGAAGATGCTAAGTGAGCACTTTCTATCTTCTCTTGTTTCAACCTCTCTTCCTCTTGCACACACTGAGCAATGAGCTCATTAAGAGTCCATTTCTCCTTTTGAGTGTTATAACTTATTTTAAAAAGACTAAATTGTGCAGGAAGAGATATTAAGACTAAGTGCACGAGAATGTCCTCAGACAACTCTAACTTTAGTGCCTTTAGTCTTGTAACAAGATTAGACATTTCCATAATATATTCCCTTATGTTTCCTTTACCGCTATACCGCATTGAAACAAGCTTAGACAGGATGGTGCTTGTTTCGACTTTTTCATTTGCAATGAACCTGTCTGCAATTCGTTGTAGGAAACTCTTAGCATTTTCTTCCTCAGGCATTGCGCCTCTGATGGTATCCGGAATTGAGTGCTTCATGATCATCAGACTCATGCGGTTTGAACGCTCCCATTTTTCATAAAGTGCCCTTTCTGTAGCTGTACTATTATCAGCAGGGGCGGGAGATTTATCAGACCTGATCGCATAGTCTAGATCCATACACCCAAGCACAATAGTAACATGCTCCTTCCATTTCTGGAAGTTAGTGCCGTTAAGCACCAGGATATTATTCAGATTGGCAGATATAGAAGAAACATTTACTATAAACAGAAAACAACAATAATAAGCTCACAATTAACAAACAATAATTTGGGCCATATAAGATACCAAGCACAACATTAAAATTTAGTCTTTGGACAGAAATTTTAATTTGTAAGCGATACTCTTAAACTTTATTAGTAAATATTGATAACCAAATCCTTGCCAACAATATGCCTTCTTTTGGGCCGACATATTGCATGCATGGTAAAAAATAATTTTATCACATATTTACTACCTTATTGTGTTTGTAATTTGGCCAAAAAATAACCTTCCTTTGGGCCGATTATTTTCCGCAGGGATTAAAAACACAGTCATTTAAATTCTTAAATGACAACCTTAATTTTCAAAATAAATAAATTAACATAAAAGAGGTCACTTTGGTGGCATTTTATATTAATTTAATTTATTTTGAATCTTTATTTTGCACCAAATATGCACGAGTGTATATACTAAGAGTACACAAATTTAACAACAAAACTAAGGCTATAATCCCAAAATAAGAATATCGTAGGATCCCCAAGAATATACCCAAATATTAAAATAATAAAATAATAAGTATTTTAGGGTATTCAATCCCAGCAGATATAAGCCCAATAAAAAACTAACAATAAAGATATGGGGTTTAATACAATATTCAAATAAAGTTTTAATACCCCAAATTTCAGGATTCCAACAATTGGATAAAACACGACACACCAAATATATTCCAATACCTTAGGCTTTTGCCTAAAGCTCAGGGTTCCAACAATTAGCCTAAAACAAAGTTTAACACTTTCAAAAGACTAATCATAAATACCCCAATTGTTGTACAAGTTTATCTTTGTAACCCAATTATGTTTTCTTAATTTCATTCAACCAAAAAAAAAATCTCTTAAATTTGTAACTTAGATTCAACTATATAAGTTACAAAAAACATTTATCCTTCATCAATCTGAATCCAAACATGCAAAATATAATTATTTTGGTTGAATATTTAATTCGGGATTTAAAAAATTTAAAGATAAAAATTACTTTAATCATGAAACAAAATTCCAGAATATTGTTCACATGATTTTAATACTTATTCTATTAGGAATAAAAGCCCTAATATTTTACACAATAATTTTTAATTCTCAATGATCAAACATGATAGGCTCTTGATACCACTTGTAAGAAAATTAATACAGATAAATATACCCAGGATATCATGTTCAATCATCAAGAAAAGATTAATACGAAAGCGTACCTGAATACATTGGAATTGATTTCTTGAGGTTAGAGTCTTCCACGTCTAAACCTTTTGAGAGAATCTGTATCTCACTCAACGATGGGATATGTTGTGAGAATTAAGTTATGTTTAGACTGGGGACCATAACCTATTTATACTTGAAGTATATTTTATTTTATTTTGACCCATCATGAAAATAAAATAAAATATTGGATTTCTACACATTGCAAAGCCCATACTAATTGAGATGTCCTAAAGTCCAATAACTTAAACTTTATTTGATCACTTTTAAGTGGACTAAATAGATAGCCTGTAATGTGCAATTAATTTATATATGTAGGCCCACTAAATAATTTCCCAACAAATTGAACCTTGATTTCTGACAGGCTCAAATGGCTTATAAGCTGCTCAGCTAAGGTGCAATCATGTGTACGAGATTGTTCTGTTATTTTCACCCTTTTTAAGTGTGCTTGGGGGCTAGAAATGCAAGATGAAATGTCAATTCAATATGAGATGGATCAATAGATAATTACTTAAGGCATCTCATTTTAAAGTGGCATAAATTACTTAGTGCATACTAGCCAGTTTAATCCTTTGTATTATCAATTAATGCCTTTTCTAATTCATTGCAAGGTCCACTTGATTCCTCATACCTGTAACAATCTCTCTTTTTTCACAATTCATTTCCTTTTAATTTTTTTTTTGGTTATACTTTCCCCGCTAGGTACATATGGCTTCTGTTTATGATCATAAGATAATTTGTTAACGTTGCTTTGCGTTTGATTTACGAATGTGGTATTGTTTTTTTTTAATCTTTTCCAACAAATGGTAAGCGTGTTAATGATTTCACAAAGTATGTTAACCAAATTTAATAAATTTTGCTTGAAATTAAATATTGTTTAATTAGGAAAAAGCCAATAGTTAAATTGTTGAGTGATGTTTTATTCATGTTGAAATTCATAGTTTCAAGTCAAACTCTGCTTATCGGGTAATTTTTTTTATATTGAATCAAAATGTTTTTGATTTTCTTGTTGTAAGTGCTTCTCTAATCTTATAAGGATAATATATTTGAATTGAGAAAAATTTTTAGCATGTCTATTTTATAACATTTTTTTCGCTTCCACAACTTTTATTTGGAAGAAGTATATAATTCAAGTTCTAAAAAAAAACTAAAATAAAATATTTTCATAGTGAAGCACTTACTTTTATTTGAAATAAGTATATAATTTAAAATCTTAAAAAAAACTAAAAAAAAAAATTCCGTATAATTTTCTAGTAACTTTTAAATATGGTTTATTTTGCCGGCCCTTTTTCCCTTACTAGTCACTGTACAATGTCCCACTGCTGACAAAGTCATTATCTTAGCCCGTGAAGCTTGCCATGTACACCGTACGATTCAGATCGCATCTGTATTCAACTAATTAAATCTTTCAGCTAATTGGATCCAGTAAGAGACGAAACTGAGCTCGAGGTCCTGCTCGAGAGGGCAATCATATTGAAAAGGTGCCAACTTAATTAGTCCCATCAAATCTAAAATCAGATTCTCTTGGCAATAAAAAAAACATGCTTTAAATTGCAGTAGCTTTGGAGCTTAGCCACAGGGGTAATAAATAACAGGAAATCCAAGGTTTGAGCTTGTAAATTAATATTTAGCTTTCCCAGAAACATTTTTAAAGAGCAACTAGGCTTAACCAGGGTTGATTGGGCTTCCCAGCACTCAATACAATTGAATTAAGCTCTCTTTTTTATCCCAAGGAATAGGCTAGCTAGTTGAAAAAATTCAACGTGAAAGAAAGAGAAAGTTCAGCGGCCTTATCCATGTTCATACATATTGACTGAGACATCATTCCGATTACATCATGAGGGCGAAATCTTAAGGCTGCCCGACCAGTTAGAGTTCTTACAAGAAGGAAAATTCAAACCGACTTCCTAAGTTTTTTTAATCCTATATTTTTCACATAAGTGAACAGATTCTGATATCAAATAATTTTATGATCAGATACTAATTATCACATGAAAATTTTACTTTTCAAGACTGATTTCCATGAATCAGACAGAGAAAACTCTCAAGTTTTTTGTTTTGTTCTGTAGGTGCCATTAGTACAAGTAGAATTTTGCAGATACAAGTCCAAGCCGGTGGCTTTCATTTTGTTTCTCACACGCGTTCTACACGAAAATAAAAAATTGAATTTTGAATTTAATCAACAATAATTAGACCAAACTTGGTAGTTGACTGTCATTATTCATCAGCCTACCAGAAGACTTTCCCCGACTTACATAATATCAGAAAAATGAATAAAGACAAAGACCTTGACTTCCTAGATCATCCTTCAGTGATCATTCTTCTATGACGTAGGAAGCTACTCAGATGTTGCAATACCCATAGAGGGAAAGTGACAGTAACTTAATCACCCAGTCACAAGCAGTCATCTCTTCTCTATATATAGTTTCCAGTTTTAACACACTTCTACATCCCAAATTTTCAATAATTCTTCCAAAAAGAGAGAGAAAGAGTAGAGCAAAAATGATGATGAAGGGAGAAATGTGGTCTAATCTAGGCTCAACCATGGCAGCCATAATGTTCATGTATGCCATGTTCCGGCAGTACTTTCCTCCTCAGCTTCAGGAATATATCTTTCGATATGGTAAAAAAGTGTCGAATTTTATGTATCCTTACATTCATGTAACCTTTGATGAATTCACTGGTGAAAGGATGCAGAGAAGCGAGGCCTTTTTAGCAATTCAGAACTATCTCAGTGGCAAATCCTCCACCTATGCCAAGCGGCTTAAGGCTGATGTTGTTAAAGACAGTCAGTCTTTAGTCCTCAGCATGGACTATGACGAGGAAATCGCTGATGAGTGTAATGGAGTCAAGGTTTGGTGGGCTGCACGAAGAACTACTTCAAAAACACAACAGTTTTCATTTTATCCGGCTTCGGATGAGAAGAGGTTTTACGTTCTCAAGTTTCATAAACGTGACCGGGAATTCATCACCGGAACTTATATCAAGCATGTGCTGAAACAAGGGAAGGCTATTGCAGCAGATAACCGGCAGCGGAAGCTCTACTCCAACAGCGGAGGCCAAGGCTGGTCGGGTCACAGAAGTACGAATTGGACACACGTAGTTTTCGAGCATCCGGCTACATTTGATACTTTGGCAATGGAGGAAAAAAAGAAACAGGAAATCAAGAAGGATCTAGTCAAGTTCAGTAAGGGGAAAGAGTATTATGCGAAGATCGGAAAAGCTTGGAAGCGTGGTTATCTTCTTTATGGCCCTCCGGGAACCGGGAAATCTACCATGATTGCAGCCATGGCTAATTTCTTGAACTACGATGTGTATGATCTTGAGCTTACTACAGTTAAAAACAATGTTGAACTTAGAAGACTTTTGATTGAGACATCAAACAAGTCTATCATAGTGATAGAGGATATTGATTGTTCTCTTGATCTTACGGGCCAAAGGGAAAAGAAGAAGAAGAAAGATGAGAGTGAAGAAGGGTTGAGTCCAATCAGTAAGGAGGCAAAGGAAGAGGAGAAAAAAGGCAGTGAGGTGACTTTATCAGGGCTTTTGAATTTCATTGATGGACTTTGGTCTGCTTGTGGGGGTGAAAGAATCATTGTTTTCACCACCAACCATATTGAGAAGCTTGATCCAGCTTTGATAAGAAGAGGAAGAATGGACAAGCACATTGAAATGTCCTACTGTCGCTTTGAAGCATTCAAGGTGCTAGCAATGAACTATTTGGACATTGATTCTCATCCATTGTTCGGGGAAATCGGCAGATTGTTGGAGGAAACAGACATGACTCCCGCTGATGTTGCAGAGAATTTGATGCTCAAGTCGGATGATGATCAAGAGAACGAAACTTGTTTGAAGAATTTGATCACAGCCCTCAAGGCTTCAAAGGAGGAGGCAAGAAAGAAAGCTGAGGAAGAAGCGCGTCTAAAGGCAGAGAAAGAAGAGAAGGAAAAGGAACAAGAAGAGAAAGAAGAAAAAGAAAAGGAACAATCTGTTAAAGAAGATCTCAAATCAGCCAAAGAAGTGAAAGAGAATGGAGTCATCCATTAACTGCCAATTGCAATGTATTTGTCCATCTTATTGTTCTAGATTTCCCCCCGTGAAATAATAAGAACCATTGCTTAACTATAAGATCTAATTTTCCACCATATGTTAATGTAAAGCAATGGTAGTTAATAGAGTGAATAATTCAGTTGGTTCAAACCAATTTTTTTCCTTTGGCATCAAGAATACTAGGTGACAGTGTTTAGAGATTGAATGTTGATGCTTAACCAGGCCATTTGAGTCTATACTAAACATCCATTGCCTTAATAATCAGTATAGAAGTTTCAGAATCAGTTCGGTTTCAAACTTGTTTAACCCTTTATTTAGAGATATCACAATGAGATTAATTTTTGTTCATGCTTGAGACCGGCATTGGCCAAGAAAATTTGTCTACTGAAAATTCGAACATAAGACTTCCTGCCATAGATAATAATCTTTACTCAAAAATTTAGTGAAACCTTAGACCACTTAACCAACTATTTGAGATAGAGTTTATGCAACTTTGAGACAATAGGTATAGACATATAGCCAATTTGTTCACAGCAAGTGTGGTGCCATTGCTAAATAGCCAATTAGATTTATCAGTGTCGTTCTGTACGAGTGCCCCAAAAGCTTACCATTCACTTCATATAATTGTGCAAGAAAACAAAATTTTGGGAATCTTACTTTAATAAAAGTATTCAGAAGGCAATACAGCAACATCTCTCTTTCAGTAGCCACACATGATGACAAATTGACAATACCTCCTAAATCATTGCTGTTAACAGATAATATTTTAGTTTATAAAATCATCCAGTTTCATTTATATAATTGCTGCTTTCGGTGCTGCACTGGAAGATATTAGTGTTAACCAACTTACTTAACATCTGCCAACACCTTCATGCTACATACAAAAGCATTATTTTTTCCCTTTAGCTCTTGTAATTTTTTATTGGTTCCTTTATGCTAAAAAATTTAAGTTCCCGGTAACTGATGTCAATGAAGCTAGGTGTTGAATCAGTTTGTTATCTTATCTAGTCGGAAGGCACCAACAGAAACTAGTTTTCTCAGTAAGAAGGAAAAGAAGTTAAGCTTCTGTACCTTTATTAGATGACAATGAGTGCTGTTAGAGTCTTTGATCTTCATTGGTGTTTACCTACTTTCCTCCTGGATGTTCATATCTCTGGTTGAAGCTGTGTTTACTTGTTATTTTATATATATATATATATATATATATATATATATATTAATTATTAACTCGTCTCTCCATTAATTTGGAAGAAAAGTCGTGTTGGATTTTTCCACATAGATTGTGGAAGGAGTTGAATATGTGTTTATAAATGTGAGGAAATTTCACATTTTTAATTAGTTTTTAAGATGAGGAAGTCCGATAGCACCCAATGCTAATATTAAAGCTTAAGTTGTTAACATCTCCCTATGTTCACTGTTTCGGATAGAGAAAGCCTCTCCAAAACCTGATGTGTGAAGAAGGTATGTGTTTATGAGTGTGATAAAAGGTCTCACTTTTTGAGCTAATTTTTTGGGAGGAAAGACCTAATAACACCTAACAAGTCCCATACATATTACTCCGCCAATTTGCACAACATGAGAGTTTTGTATACTGAATTTGCTCTATATATTATTACTTTTACCCTTATATCATTTTCTGCTACATAAACTAAACATTGTTTATTGCTGGCATTTACAGTTAAGATGGTGATGAAAAACAGGGCCAAATGAAGATATCAAGATATACATGCTTTCTTTTCCAATTCTTTTACAATATTGGGAGCTAGACTGTAACACAATGAAACTGGTTGAATAATTTATTGTTATTTTAATTCTTGACATGAAATGCATTTAGCATCATAATTACATGTCTTTCTAAATAAGGTGTTTGGTGAAAGGGACCCAAAACAATCTTCAAAAACCAGAAGCAGAAAGAATGGAGAACTCAGTATAGGTTGCTTTTTTCTATTTGCATTTTCTGCTAATAGATCAGACTACAATTTGTCTGTAACCAAAAAAAAAAAAAAGACTACAATTTCTCATAAATAAAAGATCATTTTCCGGGACAAGTTTCACAGTAACTCTCTCTGGTTTATGCCAGTGAAAAGGTCATCATACGAAATTAACTGATGTTAGAATTTTCTATATACTTGGTTTTTTCACAGTTAGAAAAACATTTTTTTTTTAAAATCATAAAATGTTCGTGTATCATATTAGATATAAAATTAATTTTCGTTCGTGCTTCTTGATTAACGTTAACAAAAAACATTTTCTTCATGCTGACTAGTGTCACAAACCGCACCCAGGTATAACAAACGTTGCACACGGATAGAATACAAACATCGAATCTTACAAACAGGCAAAGCAACAAACTCACCAAATACTTACCAAAAGGCAATATTATATGAGGTTTTTTTTTTAATTCCATATGTCACTTTTAATTATTTTCTATTTAAAATATTTGAAGGGGTAAATACATATTAACCTATTAATTTCATTAATGCTGTTTAAAAATTCCACTAATGATATATAAGATAATTTCTCGTATTATATTTATAATATTAGCAAATCATATGCTTCCAAGAGTATAAAATAGATCAAAGTTCGTGAATCGATCTGTTTGATCAGCAAACTTTTTTAAAATCGGATATGTATTCTGATGGTTTGTTTAAAAATGGATCCACATGAATTGATTCATCAGACTGCAATGAACCGATTCGCATTAACACAAATCAATTCACAAGCCGAAGCTCATTAGTCACCACCAATCTAGAAAGTTATCCATGGACTATAGTACAAATTAAGTTAATCACCTATGATCAAAGAACATACCTAGTCCACCGTTCCCAACTCAAATTAAAAACCAATTGTATGCAGATGAGAATACAAAATTTTAAAATTTTAACAAGTACTGGATCCGTGCTTTTGCTGCGGGATGTTATTTTAATTTAAGTTACTTATATTTTTATCAAATCAATTTAGATAAATTCAAATGAATTTTTGAGCCTATATCAATTGTGAGCTCTTTACTATACTTATAATAAAAGGAGTAAACTATATAACAATTGTAATCTGCTATTTATTTAACACGAAACTCGATAAAAAAATATTTTTAATAAATTTCATACATTTAGATGAGTATTAACAGAGTATTTTTCAAAAAAATATTTATATAATAAATAATAAACAAATAAATAAATAATAAAATATAAGTAAAAAAAGAAAACAAACATTAAAAAGCCCAATAGCTCTTCAACATTTTCTTCATTTTTTTTTAGATTTTAAGTATTTAAAATATTCCAAATGATTTAAGGGCAAAATGATCTCAAATATAAGATTTTAACAGTTTATTTAAGGATTAATTAGTGGAAGGACTCACATGTTTTGCGCAACAGAAAAGTTTGACGTGGAATGTCTATTTTTTTATACTAATAGACTAAAGTTAAATTTGACTTAAACCTTGAGGACTTAGATGAAATTTACCCTAACGAAAGATATATCATGATATATATATTTACACATAAGAATATATGTGCTTTTATTTTTTTCATAATTTAAATAATATTAAAATTCTTTATTTAAACATTTTAAAATTTTTATTTTTAATATATAATATTAAGAATATTTACATTTTATTAAATATCAAAATTAAATATCTAAAAATTTAATTATTTATAAATTACATAAAAGCATTTACAAATGTAATTTATACGGATTTCTTGAAAATATGTAATTCACATGTATTTGCAAATCTTATTACTTAATTATTAAGTACTCAAAATTCGTCAATTAAACAATCTCTTTTAAGATTGTTTTGATATTTTTTAAATTTATTATCATGATTAATAAATACTAATAAAAATATTTTTAAAAAAATCAAATGACGAATAAAAAACTCACTATGTATAGCCAAACAATCATTAGAAATTGTTTTCACTATTAATAGATTGCAAAGATAATAGATATAAATTGCATCAATAAGTATGCCAGATGAGATAAAATTAAAGATTAAAGATGGATAGTATGTATTGAAGAAATTAATTAAAAATTTAAAAATATAAAAAAACGAAGGTTTAAAAAAAATAAATAAAAAGGAATGGTGAAAATCAAATAGGAATTTTTTATTTTATGTTTTGTCCAATTTTTCCAGAGCCAATAATGATCAAACTATTGGCACAAAATTGGAGATGCAAAATGAACAATAAAATTGGAAGCTTACTTTAAATAATAGTCATAGAATTTAACATATTTAATTTTTGCAATAAAAACATAAGAAAAAAGTGGACGGATCCAAATTAAAACCAAAGCATATTTGTTGTCCTTGATCCATTAAAAAACAGGCCTAAACAAACTTCATTTGTTTAAGTCCGAGTCAATGCCAAGCGAATTCGATCTGGTCCGATCTGTCCATTTTACACAACTATCAGGAATAACATTCTTTGACTCTCGCATAGACATTTTTGTAGACAGGCCAGAGAATATAACTTCAGATGCCACTACTTTTAAAGTTTAGAAGCAACTGAGGGTTGTTTTCAGTAACAAATCCTTATCATACAATGAATACATAATGTATAAATGATATCAAGAAATATAAATAGTACTTTTACATAAACTTGAATTAGGGTTTGATGGGAAGAAAGATGGCTTGGTAGAAAAAAAAAGGTTTAAAAAAATTATGAACATAATTTTTTTTTTCAAAATTTTCTTCTCTTTTTTCTGGTTGAAACTTGCAATATTGTCATGCTTAGTACTGTTGTAAATTATTACCACACCAAATTTAACTATATCACATTACAAAATCTCATTTGTAGAGTCTAAAATTTTCACCTATATGTATTGGATAATAATTTTATATAAAATATATAAAATTTAGAACTTTCAATTACACAGCATGCAACTTTGTGACTGGTCGGTTATAATTTAACTGCCGGAGCATTGGGAACACTTGTTTTTCTTTTAAAAAAAGAACATAAAGTTCAACTTATAGTCTTTCTTTTTATTACTTCTCCATTACACTGAATCTGATTAACATAGAAGAGCCACCCCAACTAAATTGTTTTCTGCCCCATGCAGAGCTCATGCCAGGCATCTTTTCATAATGTATACAGGCTTCACGTGTGAATAGTGAAGATTCAATCCATTTAACAAATACAAAGGGCACCGGACTGTGGGGTAGAGGTCACTGCTTTGCCCTTCAAAGCAATGAGAACGCAATTAAAAGACTTGACTCCCAAAAGCCAACCAACCCATATTCTAAACAAAAGACAAAAGAATTTGAGAGCTTTCAAAAAACCCATAATGGAAGTTGGACTTGGAAGGAATAAAAGTTCAGAAAAGCTGATAAAGTTTCTTTGAATTTCCTTGTAGCCCAAGATACAATTACAAATTATTTATAGTTCATTTTGTTTCGACAGTATAACACACCTTAGCCAAAGAGTCAAGTGTTTGGAGAAAAGAAAGATGATTGGAGGGTCATGGGCTCAAATGGGATCAAGCATTGCTGGCTTGATGTTTGCTTTAGCAACAATACAACAGTTTTTCCCTCACCAACTTCGAGTTGCTCTTGAGCAGTTTGTTTTAGCCACACTTCAGCAGTTTTCTTTTGTCCAAAAGTTCTCCGATAAGTTGGTTAGTTTTTTCTCACCATATGTCCAGATTACATTCCCTGAATACTCTGGTTACCACAGCAACAAAGCCTACACTGCCATTGAAACATATGTTGGGGCTAAATCAACCACCAAAGCAGCTCAGCTCAAAGGTAGCCTGATCAGAAACAGCAAAGCTCTTGTCCTGACAAGAGATGAAAGAAAGGTCTCTGATGAGTTTAATGGAGTCAAGGTCTGGTGGGATTTAGGCCCTTCCAGTTCTACTAGTTATGAAGACAAGTATTACCAGCTCATCTTCCATAGAAGTCACCGCAGTTTGGTAACAGGACCCTACCTGGATTATGTTCTGGAAGAAGGGAAGGCCATTGAAGCCAGGAATAAGCAGAGAAGGCTTTACACCAACAATCCTAGTGAGAACTGGAGTTCTTACAAGAAGAACTTGTGGAGTGACATTGCTTTTGAGAACACTGCAACATTTCAGACATTGGCAATAGATCCTAAGAAGAAGGAAGAAATCATCAATGATCTGACGACATTTAGTAAAGGGAAAGAGTATTATGCCAAGCTTGGGAAGACTTGGAAACGGGGTTAATGATCTTGAGTTGACAACAGTTAAAAATAACTCTTGAGCTTAGGAAGCTGTTGACTGAAACTTCAAGTAAGTCTATAATTGTGATTGAGGATATTGATTGCTCCCTGGATGTCACTGGTAAGAGAAAGAAGGAAAAAGTAAGAAGGAATGAAAATTTGGAGCATGATCTGAACGGTAAAAAATATAAAGAATCCGAAAATGAAAACAGCAATAAAGTTACACTTTCTGGAATTCTGAACTTCATTGATGGTACTTGGTCAGCTTGTGGAACTGGCAGGATCTTTGTGTTCACTACTAATCATGTAAACAAACTTGATCCAGCTCTAATTCGCCGGGGGCGAATGGATTTGCACATTGAACTTTCGTATTGCAGTTTTGAAGGATTCAAGACACTTGCCAAGAATTATTTGGATCTTGATTCACATGACTTGTTTGAAAAGATTGGCAAATTGTTGAAGGAAACAAACATGACTCCAGCTGATGTTGCAGAGAACTTGATGCCAAAGCGTGAGAAGAAAGATCCGGACTCTTGTTTACGGAGTCTGATTCAAGCTCCTGAGGATGCCAAAAAAAATGCAAAGACACTCAAGGTCAAGAAAGAAGGAAGAATCAAGAAATTTTATACTAGTTTGATTAAGAATTGTTCCAGTCTTAGTTGATAACTATGTAATTATTCTAATAATTGCTTTTAACTGCATTGCAGCCATGAATATATTAGCAGATTACCTGTAGTAATGATTTCTTCACTCTGTGAACAATTTAACCAGCTTCTTTTGTCTTTGCATATTCCACTTTGGTATCTGATAATAGCCTAAATATGACTATGAACATATGCAAGCCGCAAAGCTATCAAGTGAAGTTAAAGATTAACTTCTCTATGATTTCCATTTTGTTGGTCTTCTGTCATTTCATAAACAGAGAGGAACTTCTGACAGACAGCGAAATGGCAAAGTAAATATGATTCCAAAAGCTTTAGTGATAAATCATGGGATATGGTCTGATTTTCTTTTTGTTTTTCCTTTTTAACTTCTACGAGATTTTTTCTCCATCAATTTGCCTTTCCCATTGTTACTCTTTGCCTTGATGTCATGCTTGTCTTTATCAGCTAAACTACTACTTTAGGCATGCATGGATGGTATGGCATTAACTGAATCAGATTCCTCTTTGTTTCTAATTGTGGGATTATATGAGAAAGGATATATTGTTAGGATTATTGCTCTTAATATAACTTGATGTCTTAACAAATCAATTGGTTTTTTCCAGAAACAAAATAAAGAGGCACATTGATGTAACAGTAAAAATTACTCATTTGTGACTTGGAGGTCACGGGTCCAAAGGAAACAACCTCTTTGTTAATGAAAAGAGAAGACTACATATACATAATCCTCACCAAACCTCACAATATACGAGTCTTATGTATTGAGTTGCCCTCCAGAAACAAAATCAAGCATATATAGCCAGCGTGCTACAGAAGAAAACATAAAGATGGTGAGAGTCTGAGAACTAATGGCTAAAATGTTGTTAGAAGATTAGCTTTGAATTGTACTTGTACTCCCTAAAGTGTGACTAGAAAACATATCAATTTAGTCCTAGTTTTCCAATGAGCCAGACCGGCCTGGGATTGAAAAAAAAATCAATATCCAGACTGGGGCAGTAATGGGCCAGGCTTGTTGATATGCAACTTTAATTACCTCTCATAAAATTTTCAGTAACAATTCAATGACAGCAAAGCAAAAACCAGAAAAAGGAATGCCGACGTTAAGGAACAAGACTAAATAGGGGACAAAGAAATCAAAATGCATGGTATGGACCCTAAAGGATAATGACATCATTGTTCGTAATTGCTTTGTTTTCTTAGCTCAGAAGTTTGGTCATTGTACAGCTTTTGCCGACTTCTAGGACTACCAGACAAAACCTGCAAGTCGATTCTATACCAGATTTTCAATGATTTCACAAGGGATAGCCCATTTCTATAAAACCCAAACCACCCAATCTTCTATGCAAAATAAGGAGAAACAAATAAAGAAGGAAGCAAATTTAAAACATCAAACATGTTCCCCAAAGACATGATTGCTCATCTAGGATCTATAGTTGCTAGTTTAATGTTTATTTGGGCAGCTTTTCAGCAGTTTTTTCCTTATCAATTTCGAAGCTCTATCGAAAAGTACTCTCAGAGATTGGTAAGTTTTGTTTATCTTTATATTGAGATTACATTCAACGAATTCACAGGTGAGCGTCTGATGAGGAGTGAAGCTTATTCTGCCATTGAAAACTACCTTAGTTCCACTTCTTCTTTGCAAGCAAAGAGGCTCAAAGCTGACATAGTAAAGAACACTCAATCTCTTGTTCTTAGCATGGATGATCATGAAGAGGTTGCTGATGAATTTAGGGGAGTAAAGCTTTGGTGGGCTTCTGGTAAGCATATTGCCAAGACACAATCATTTTCTTTGTATCCTGCGACAGATGAGAAAAGGTTCTACAAGCTTACTTTCCACAAAAGACACCGGGATCTCATTATCGGACCCTACCTGAAACATGTCATGAAAGAAGGTAAAGCAATCAAGGTAAGAAACAGGCAAAGAAAGCTTTATACAAACAATGGATCGATGTGGAGCCATGTTGTGTTTGAGCACCCAGCAACATTTCAGACGTTGGCTATGGAACCAGACAAGAAGAAGGAAATTATGGAGGATTTGATTACTTTCAGCCAGTCAGAAGAGTTTTATTCAAGAATTGGGAGGGCTTGGAAGAGAGGTTATCTTCTTTATGGTCCCCCAGGGACTGGTAAGTCCACAATGATTGCTGCCATGGCCAATCTTTTAGGCTATGACATCTATGATCTTGAACTAACAGCTGTGAAGGACAACACAGAACTGAGAAAGCTGTTGATTGAGACTTCCAGCAAATCAATCATTGTTATAGAAGACATCGATTGTTCACTTGATCTAACTGGTCAAAGGAGGAAAAAAAATCAGAAAGAGGAAGAAATAGATGTGAAGGATCCAAAGGAGAAGCTAACAAAAGAAGAACCCAAAACCAGCCAGGTTACTCTTTCAGGCTTGCTGAATTTCATTGATGGGCTATGGTCAGCTTGTGGGGGTGAAAGATTAATAGTTTTCACAACAAATTTTGTTGAAAAACTTGATCCTGCTCTAATCCGAAAAGGGCGGATGGATAAGCATATAGAATTGTCATATTGTGGATTTGACGCGTTCAAGGTGCTGGCCAAGAACTATCAAAAGCTTGAGTCTCACAATTTGTTTTCCAGGATTCAGGAATTGTTGGCAGAAGCTAGAATAACTCCAGCTGATGTTGCAGAACATTTGATGCCAAAAACTGCATCAGGGGATCCTGAAAGCTGCTTGGAAAGCCTGATTCAGGCTCTAGAATCTGCAAAAGAAGAGGCCAGGTTGAAAGCTGAGAAAGAAGCAAAAGACAAGGAATTATCTAGCCAAGAAGAAACAACAGAAATCCAGTCAGTGGCTGACAAAAAAGGGGGAGGTGAAAATTCAGTTTATGAAGGAAAAATGGTAAACGAGTGGCATGGATTGTAGGCTTATAGCAACTGAGATAACCAGATTCAGAATTGGAGAAGTGTGATTTTTGTCTCGTTCTACAAAAGGGCGATTGTATCAATCAATCAATCAATTTAATATACGAGCAATTATTTGTTTTTGGTTATATTTTTTTTGGTTACTTGTTTTTGGTTATAATTCAAAGAAAATATTCATAATTATTCCCTCTAAATCTTAATAGATTTATAATCTTTAAGGGTTTTTTTCCTTAACATAATTAAGCACATATATTTCTTTTAAACATAAAATGATGAGAACTTTTCAAATATTTAAATATAATTTTTTAAATATATAACTCTAAAATAATTTTTTTGACCTTGAAAGTCAAACATATATATATATATATATATATATATATATATATTTCTATGGCAATGGCAACTTGCTAACAATTATGAAGTTTACGCAAGCACTCTTTTATTTTATTTGATTTGATTTCTTCTTTTAATTGTCCTAAGTCGTAACCTAGCAATTGATGCCTTGAATCTTTATGAGGGGTTTAGGCCTGGAAAAGGCTAAAGCTTACAAGAATTAAAGCAATTAAATAATGTTTAATTGAAACAAGAGTGATATAATAATCAAATGTTGACTTTTTTTTTTTTTTGCTAATTATAAACATGTTAGAACCTCTCATTCTTGTGAAAAACTCTGTTATAGTGAAATTAGGTTGGTTTAAAATTGTTTAACTAGTAAAGAGATTAACACTTCTACTTTTAGGAAATGAGCAATCAAAGATCTAAAATGATTAGGGAATATATATATTATATATATATATATATATATATATATATATATATGTATGTATGCAAAGAGGGATTAAGTTATACCAGTTTAAAATAATTTTGTTTTATACTATTTTTATAATATCATGTCAGATTAATACTTTTACAAATGAACCATTAAATTTAACTACTTCTTTGTATTTATCACACATAAAGTTTTGAGTCCATTTAATATTACTATCATTCTAATTGAGGCCTTCAAAGTGTCAATCCAGCCCAAAACTTCACTTGCAACACATATTTTCGGCCTTTAAGTTGTGGGCATTAGCCCATAATTATGTCTCCAATATCCTATTTTTGATTATGTGTCTAACCCATTCCCAAAATCTTCCTTCATCTGTTCTTCTTCAACTTTCATCCGTCCTTTCCATCTCATTGGGTTTCCAACCGCTGAAGCGAAGGCATACCAGTCGAACCCATGCATGATGATGAATTAATCAATTAAATGTCTATGCTTGTAAACTTGTAACCTTCGACCAAATTTGAAGAACAACACTACTCCTGCAAGATACGACAATTTGTTCCCTCTTAATCTCTCCTTTTTCGCAAATAACAATTAACATAAGAATCAAAGAGAAACAATCAATAAAACAACAGAAAACTCCTCTAACTTTTCAATTTTACCTAAATGAGTCTTTTTTGACCTTAAATTTATATTTGAATAAGTCTTTAACATTTAATTTAATTTGTACTTGAATAAAACCTTAAATCAATTTTTTATTTGGAACAATACTTTATTTCAATACAAAACAAATAAAAAGGTTCATATAGTAAATGAACATAAGAAATTAAAGAGAAATTAAAACTAAAATAACTCAGCACAGTTACCATAAGAATTCATATGGTAACTCTTAGCTAATTATTAATGCATTAATTATTGATGCAGCAGCATTATAGCTGAGAGATTAGGAGGGCATCCAATATGATTTCTATTGCCTGCTGAAGCATTAAATTGAAACTAAAACTTTTTTCTTTTTAACAGAACCAGTTGAAGTTACGTTTTTTTTTTTTAAATGAGTTGAAGTTATGTTAATATATACATTCTGATGATATATACAAACATCTACTAAAACATAAGACTAAAACCATGGTTGAGATTGAAAACAAATTAAATAGAAAACCACTGAATAAAAAAAGCGAAAATAACAAAAAATATCCTTGAACTTTACCATTTTATCTACATAAGATCCTAAATTTTTATTTCACTTTAATAAATATTTAATCTTTAATTTACACAGAGTAAGCCCTTAACTTTTAATTTGTACCTTATTAAGGCTTTAATAGAAGTTATTTTTTTGTTTGAGTATAAATTAAAAGGTAAGGACTTATTTGAATATAATAAACTTATAAAGATCACTTACCTAAAAAATGTAAAATATAAGAAAAAAGCGGTGATATGTAGAAATTATAAAACCAAAGTGCACAAACAAACCAAAAAAGAAGAGGAAGAAACAACCGTAATAGTAAACAAAAAAATACATTAATAATAAAAGAGGAAGGATCAAGTTAAACAAACGTAAAACAATTTGTTTTATACCATTTTTATAATTTCATGTAGAAATAATATTTTTATAAATCAATCTTTAGATTAATAGCCTACTTGTATCCATTATCATGCACATAAAGTTTTGAGTTGATCTAATCCATGAGTTGTAGCTCAGTTAACAACACAGGTTAAGTTTGTGAGAAAAGTTCTCAGGTTCGACTTTCACTAAATGCACCTTTGGGAAGAGATGAGGAACCTTAATTGTGATAAAACCCCAAGCAGAATTAATTTTAGACCGTTAAAATGAATGAAGATACCTGTTGTGTATACCAAAAAAAGTTTTGAGTCGATCTAATATCACTATCATTTTCGATTGAAAATAACACATTTTACAGTAAAAATTAACAGTTTAAATTTTATTATCCTCCCTTTGTCTTGCCGATTAAGCCAATTAGGATTTAGGTGCCAAAAATAAAGGTTATCACTCAATTAGGCTCAATTAAGGCTTGATGAATAGTAATATTAGTCAAAAGGTTTCTTTCAATTATTACCAAAAAAAAATGGGGTTACTTTCTACTATAATTGTAAATCATCAAGATATATATAGTATTTGGCTTTCTTTTCTTTTTTCCATTGAAAAAGACTGAAGCTTAAGCAATTTCACTGTAAATTTCTTGGCCTGTCACCGTCAGTTTGCTAAGCATCACAAAAAGAAAATGATGAAATATAGAATTATTGACTAGGCAGCTTTCAAGTTTGAAAACCAAAGCATCAAGCAAGTCTTGTTGGATTGGAAAAAAAATTGTGAAATTTTAAGTGAAATGTTGGGGTTAAATGAGGCCAGAAATTTTTTCTATTTCTAAAAGTTCTAGAAATTGTCCATTTTCCACTTAAACATTGATTGATTTAGGGTAGGATTAATAAATTGACTTGGAATTGCCTTTCTGTCTATGAAGTTTCATGCCAAACTTCATCCAAGAAAAAAGGGAAAAGCATAAAGAGAGGTAATAAACCATGTGTTTTCTCATAATTTTTATCTTTTAACCCTCAATTTTTATTTATTTAACTCATCTTAGAAAAAGCATTAAAAGTCTATAATTTTTTGAAACCCCTCTTTAAATTTGTACAGTATACATGTCATCGGAGTTAATGATCAATCGACACAAAATCTTTGTGATTTTAGTTATTGAGGAATTAGCAAAAAACTATCTAAGAAATTACAAAGTTATAACTTATAATAACCATCATGGCTTGTTCAAACCAATAGAAGATCATGGTGTTCTCAATAGTCTATTCTTTTCCCACTTAAAATTTGTTTTTAACTTTTTGAAATTACAATAAAACATAGAAAATATCTAGAATTTAGGTAAGAACAATTCTCTTTGGTAAAGTATTTATAATTAATTGATTAATTAGATGTTAAACTATTTTGCAAAGACAAAAATAATAATAAAACTCTGTCTTAGTGATTAACCCTTTATGGCTTTATCTCTGTCCAATGAACAATTTTCATATCCTTTTTCATTTTCTTGCAAAACCTTCCCTTAGGCTTGGAGCCTTGCGGTGGAAAACTTTATTCCACATTTATTCCCTTTTCTTATAAATTTTAATATTTTTATTTAAGTTTTTAATTTTTTTACTTTTCCTTTTAGTTTTGATTTTTTATTTGAAATTTTAATTATATATTTATTTAAAATATAAATAAATTTTTATATATGTAATTTTATATACAATACTATTTTATTTTTTAAATTTATAATTATTAATTTTTTATTATTTAAAATCTTAAATATAATGCACCACTAATTTTAGTAAATAAAAATTTAAAAATTTAAAATGTTATAAATATATAAAATGATTATTTAAATACTTAATAATAAAATTTTATTTTATATCAAAATAATTTTAATAATTTTTAATTTATTAAAAAATATTTTTAATATAAAATAATTTTAATTATTTATTAAATTTAAAAATATCAAATATATACTATAAATTTTATTATTTACAATTGTTATCTAATATCCTTAATGATCATTTATTTTTTTTCACTAAATTCCACCTTACTGTCTTCACTACACTGCATCTACATCCAAACACATATTCCGCTACTGATTTTAATATCATTGTTACAATACTCAATTTTATCTTTATAATAACTAATATTACTTCTATTACTATTTTCAATCTCACTATCATTCAAATTAGATATTAATAAAAAATAATTAATGGGTTTCTCAAACATAGGTCTATAGATAGACCGGCAATGCTAGACACAATATGATGACACGACAGGAAAATAATATAAATAAAAAATACAAAGATAACACAGGTTAAAATTAAATAAAAATCATATATGAATATGTTAAATTATAAAAATATGGTTATTGATTTTTTATGTCGATACAAATTTTAACATACAATTTTTCTATTTTATATTATATAAATATAATTTTATATGATACGCAAGTAAATTTTAAACACAAATAGCTAGATGCACCAATAAATTCAGCCAAAAATAACCTTTACAAAGTTTTCTCGGTATGCTGTTACCTTCAATGAAATTTCCAACAGTGTGGGCTGACAATTCCATGGTGTCTTGTCACTTGACTTTTAAAATAAAAAAAGTAATACATTTTAAGCCTATTATAGTAAACCTAACCCTAAGCCATTTAACATTTCACATTCACCATAATTGAGGGAAAAAGATCATTAAACCAATTAACATCAAACAGCTGGAGAAAATGAAAAAGAAATATTGGGTTTTGGTTACTTTTGTCTTGTCTTTATGATGGAGAATCTAGAGCTTGAAGTTAAAGTTGGAAATCTCTCTATATGACTTGCGAAAAGTTTGTATATGCGGCAATTTACAGGAAGCAACCCAAAGGACTTCTAGACCTCTAGCTTACTCCACTCCATCCACCTAACTCACCTAGTTTAACTGGAATATATATATATATATATATATATATATATATATATATATATATATATATATATATAGAGTTAAAAAAACTCTGGATTTTTTACTAAAATAAAATGATCATAGTATCAATTGCTGAATTAAATAATTTAGATTTGAACCAATTATCTTTGCTTAGTGAACTAATTGTAGGGTGCAAGAATGATATGGAGATATAAAGTTGAACCCAATATGATTTCCTTTGATCAGATCATAATTTTCTTATCTACTAATTTAAATTACCAAAAAAATATTATTTGATTTAGCAATAGGTATTCATCTTTCAAAAAGATATTTAAACTTTTATTATATGTATAAAAAAAATATAGAAATCATCTTTAGATAAAAATTTTAAAAATATTTTTTTTGGTACCGTGTAACTCACAAAGTGTTCTCATATCACATTGGTATGAAACTAATTTCCACTCACGCTTCATGACTGACGTTGGTCCAATGAGATATGATTTAGTGAGGATTTGAATTTTAAAATGATATAGCTATAATATTTTTTAAATTAATTTTTTGTTTAAATATATATATGTATGTATATGTATACATATACCGATAAAAACTTGTAAAGTTAATTGAAGGACAAAAATAAAACAAAAGGGAAAGTTTAATTATTGAATTTGGGGATATATATATATATAATATATATATATATATATATAAACTTGATAATAACTTCTATTAGGATGATTTTAAAAAGTGAGTATTTTAGGCACCAAGAAAATCATAACACTTCATAATTTTTTAAAGATATCTAATAATTATCTTGTACTCATCCTCAATATATTAATTCTGATTAGATTGATTTACTCAATAGTTAACTCTTATTAGGGTGTAAATCACAGGTATCATTATCCATTTTAACGGTCTAAGACTAATCCTGCTTGGGACTTCATCACAGCTAAGGCTCCTCACCTTTTCCCAAAAGCCAAAGGTGTGCTTAACTCTTATTAAATCAATTTATTCGCATATTTAACACAAATTAATAAAAAAATTAAAAATTCACATAATTAACAAAAAACTATTAACACTTAACAAAAAGATTAATTTTAGAAGTAACAAAAAATTAATTTGCTAGGATTAGAGGTGTATCATATTTTGGAGGACCAATCAGATTATACTATAACATTTGAAACTACTTCCAAAAGTATTCTATCAGACAAGGTTCCCTTTTACATTTTACAAATTAATTTTTTGTTATTTTTAAATTAATCTTTATGTTAGATGTTAATAGTTTTTTTTATTAATCATGCGAGTTTTTAATTTTTCTATTAATATGAGATAAAAAAGTAATTGATTTAGTGATAGTTGACTTTTGATTAGATTAATCTAATCAAGTTAATTTGATGAGGATAAGTATAAGATAATTATTAGATATCTTTAAAAAAATATGAAGTGTTATTATATTATTGTTGCCTAAAAATATACTTTTTAATATCATCTTAGTATAAGTTATTCCCACATAACTTTGTTCATCTGCAAATAAATTCTCACATTATGCTATGCAAAGAATTTTTATTAAATCAACAAAATAGACCTTTTTTTTGGGTAAAATCAACAATCAACAAAATACACTAAGCATATATTAATCAAATGAAAACATGTGCTATTAATTCTCACAGATAGGGGGAGTAGCGGAAGTTGAAAAACTTGGTTCATGATCATGAAATTATTAATCTCTCATGCACGTTGAACGTATGTGGAGCTTTGAAAACTCCATTATTGTGCCCGCCCAGCCCTTTACCATAAACCCTTTTGATCGATAAACTTTTCGGTGGATCAACGAAAATACAGCTCACAAAAAATAGATAACAATAATTTGATCTCATAACATATAAAAACTTATTAAATAAATAATATAATTGTTACATATTTCAATAAATCGATTTGAGAAAATTTTTTAACAAATTACTGATTTTACAAAAAAAAAAACTACATAAAAATTATTATTTTACATCAATATTTATTAAAGCATGCGTTTTCATGATAGTAGAAGAAACTGGCTAGTAATATAGAAATTTAGAATTAAAGAAAGAGCCAAAATCCACCCTTGTCTTTAAATATGAACTACAGGAAAGTTGTGAAGTATAGTAGGGACCCCATATATATGCATGTCTACGGACAATAAAAACAAAGAAAAACGAAAACAAAGCAAAAAAAATCAAAGAAAAAATCATAACTGGGATGACAAAAAGAAGATAAGAGTGCGGCGCTTCTTCATTTCCAACATAAAGAAAAATAGAGACCGTAGAAGAAAAGCTTCTTTTTTCAACATGTAAAAGCCCCACCTAGCAAATAGCAATCCCATATTTGGAGCAAATAAACATTTTGGTAGTTTAAAATATTGTAAATTAGAAATACATAGCGTGAGTATTTGGTTTTTTTAATTGATTTGGTCTTTCAAAATAAAAAATCGACTAAATCACATTCTTCAAAAATGTAAACAGAAAATTGAATTGAATTGAATTTCTTGTAAACCTCTGAAAAAAATCAGTTCGATTTATTTGATTTTTATTAAAAGCCAATTTTTTTATTACTTTAATGCAATTATTTAATATATATATTTATTTGGTATAAATATATATTTATTACTTTAATTTATAATATATATTTGTGTAATATAAATATATAAATACAGAATATAAGTATATATTTATTTAAAAATAGGTTTTTTTTTTTCGGCTGGTTTGGTTCAAAATTTTAGACACCAAACAACTGACTTAACTGATTTTTAAAACCAAAAAATTACCAAAACTAAATAAATCAAACTGGTTAATTCGAAAATCGATTATTCGATTGATTTAATCGGTTCTATTGACTTTTGCTCACCTCTAAAATTACATTAACAGGTTCATGGTTTGATTTGATTTTGGACAAAATCTTTTAAATTCAACTCCAACTCGAAATATTATTTAATTAAGTAAAATAATTTTTTAAAAAAAATATATTTATTAAAATATTATAATCTTATCAATTAAGTCTTAATTTAGCAATAAGAAAAAGTAATGAAATTTTAGTTAGACAAAGAGATTCAAGGTTTAAATCTTTACCATAATTCAATCCTATTATAACTTAATCAAGTTAAACTTTAAACAAAATTAAAAAAAAAACAATTAAACATATTCAACTCGATTTATAGAACATTCTTAATATTACAAAATAATTTAATTTTATAAGTAAATTGAAAAGTACTTTTGTTAACATGTTGAAAAGTACTTAAATATTATTTAAACAATTTAAAATACGAAATGAAATTAAAAAAAAACAGTAAATACTGAGTTTTATAGTATTTATGAAAAATAAAGTAAAAATTATAATAAAATATAAAATAATTTGATTGATCCTGGTTTTCTCATGCTCCAAAATAAAAGAAAAGTCTCGCTAAATGATACTTTCAACATTGTTGAACGCATGTGAAAAGTGCAATAGCAAGTCTTTCAAGAATTTTCCCACTTGCTGCCCTTTTCCAACAAAGCAACCTTCTCCCAAACGCAATCAACCATCTTCAAAAGCCCTTAGTCTCCACTCCACGGCCTATAAATAGAGATGCAAAATTTCCACAATGAAGCATGGAAATGAAAGACCATTGAGAATATGCGGAGAAAGTAAAAAAAGGAAGCTGGGGGAGTCTTGTCGCAGGAGCGATGGCACTGGCTTTTGTGGATATGGTTGCTTCCTGCTAGTTTCCCATGGCAAGCCAAAGCAAGCAAGCCAAAGCGAAGTGCCGTCGCCTTGTGACAAGATACCCTGCAACTTCTTTGCTCATGATCTTCTATATTTCATGTTTTGCTTGATAGTTCTTCACAGGTATGCTTAAAGCTAGCTAGCTAGCTAGCTAGCCTCCATTTCTCTGCAATACTTTTGTCTGACGCAAATTGTTGTATGGATCATTGATCTGCTTTTTCTTTCTTGTTATATGTTTGACAAATTTCCTAAGCCTAGGGGCTATGTTTTATTCTCAGTTAAAGCAACTTTTTGACAGCTATGTTGTAAGTGTTAGCAAGATATATACAACTGTCCCATCCTCAGAACCAGCAAAGCTAGCCAGCTCAGAGCAAAAAAAAAAAAAAGCAAAGCTAGCCAGCAAACCACCGTCGCCTTGTGACCGTATACCCTGCAAAACTGCAACTTCTCATCTTTTCCTTCTCCAAGTTTTCCTTGGTTCTACGCAGATATGCAAAAGCTAGCTTGATTTCGAATTTTGCAATCGTTTTTCTCACAACGAGCATCTTAATTCTGGAGGCTATTTAGTTATATTTATCTCAGTTAATGGAAATCTTTAACATTGCTAATTTTGGACTAATTTCGGACTAATTTCTTATCTAAAACTGGGATTTTGAAGAAAACCATTTAGTAATTTTCCTTCTGTTTTTCAGTCAAGGGTAATCATTAAATTCCCAGCACTCCAAACCCAAAAATTTGAGCATATGCATCTGAATGACATCATTTTATGAGGTAGAAATAGCATCATCATTTTGCAGTGGCTTAATATCCCAATATACGTTTAATTTTTTGTGCAAAATAAATGTAAATTCTCTTCATTTTATTACGTGTTGTTGCTTAGGATAATAATGACGTAATAATGATGTAAGATCTTTGATATTCGTGCTAACTTTTTTTCAAAAATTTTGCAAAAAAGAAAATGATCAGATAAGGCAAAGGCTTTATCTTGCACGTGTATTTCAATGCTTAAGTTAAACAAGATTTTAACAGAGTTTCGGTAGGAAAATAAAGCTTATTGATGGTCCTCTCGACTCCTCTTTCCTCTTGAGCTCAGTTTATCTTTAGAACCAATGACTTTTAGTCAAACTCTTAGCAAAGCTCAATAATTCTTTAGTATGACTCTCATCAACATGCACATGAGTTTATAAACTTTTATTTTATTGTAAATAATTATTTAACCTTTTAAAATAGGATTTGTATATGATGCATTGACAGTATATATTTTTATATAATATCAATGCATCAATAGTTGATACCTCATCAATTAGCAAATTAAAAAATATGTCAAGTCCTTAAAAATAAATATAAATAATTTTTTTAATTTGCTCATAACGGCTTATTGTTGAGGTGTTTGGAGTATTAACCGTGTATAGAAACTATACAATGTCAGTGCATTATATATAAATCTTTTAAAATAATACAATTAAGTTTAAATCTGTTGAATAATATAAACTTTAGTTTATATTGCAGACGTGACATGTCGTGTGGTAACACATAAAATTATTCATGTCAATTGCTACATACGAAATCTAAGCCACAGGTAATGTCATTTAATAAATTTAGATTTTAAAATGTTGAGATTTATTTATAGTAAAATAAAAATTTATAGATTAATTTACATACGATGGAATATTAAAGACTTATATTTATTTTTGTTAAAAAATTAAAAATATATACGTCTATTACTCCTTTTGCATTTAAGTTCCCTCTCCAATAATTTTTTCATCCAAAATCATAGACGACAAATTATCTGTCAGTGATTGCACGAAAAAAAATTTACCTGTCACTAAAGGTACATGGCGAGGAACATGATACGAAAACTAGCTGGGGACCTACGTACATTTTTGGTTTTGTTCAGCCGACAAAGACCCTAGTCAAGCTTAATGTCTTAACCTTTCACTGGCAAATTTAATTTTAATTCAGATCGATCTTAACTAACCTTGGATTCCGTTGGTTTAAGTACTCACTGTGATTTTTGGGTTCCTGTTAGTATTTTGCTTTGATTAATGCACCTTTAGCTTGGTTCTAAATTATGAATATACTCAAAATCAAACTGTGGTGTTTAATTTGTTTGCTTTTGGTTCTAATTTGTAAGGAAATCGATCAGGTTGTAGCTTATTGCTACATTAATGTGTAAATCATAATGTAATTTTTTATTTTAATGTAGTCTATTTCATGCTTTTACATCATCATAGTCCATAATCTAATCTTCTTAGATACGGTATGATATAATGATATATATATAAAAAATAACAAAAATAATATAAAATAAAATTTTATATAATTATATTTGAATTTGATATAAAAAAAAACTAAAATAAATATTATAATTTGATCTGTCGACTTCAATTTTGACTATATAAAGACGAATCATTTAAAAAGCCTCAGATTTAAACAATTCTGTTGAAAGTAAAAAATATAGAATGTACTTTTGGTTCTGTCATTTATACAGTATATGTTTTCTAATATATATATATATATATATATATATATATATAATATATATATATGCTGTTTGATGTCACAATGATTTCTATTGAGTTCAGCATGTGCCTGGGTAGAATGTACTGTTTCAGATATTATTGATTTAAAATGGATTGAACGGAAGATAAAATTTATTTAGGTCAAAATTTATTGCGCTGTCTTCATTGTTGTGATGTGTTGTTGGTGATTTGGTTCTTGGGTTCAAGTGGATTTTCATCTCTGTCCTATGTCTTTGATTCATAGTGTTTGATTTTTTGCTAGAGAGTCTTCGACTTGTTGCTTGTATCTTCGCTGGCCATGCTCAGGGTCTTTCTTGAGCAGGGTTTGGCTTCTATCAATGAATAATTGTTGCTTTTCAAAAAAAAAAAATTGTATTAAAGATAATAATGAGTTTAGATGGTACAAGGGTAAAATTAAAATTAATGATTGAAATATATAGATTACATATATATATATTAACTAGTTTGCTATCCTAGAGATGCATGGTTTAATTTTATTTAATTATGTATATATAAATAAAAATTCGTATTATTTGCACACTTTATTTTTTTTTAATTTTGCTTAATTATTTTAATTGTTTTAAATGTATTAAGAAATTAAATTTATTTTTTAAATGGGTAGATGCCATATAATATTTTAATTATTTTTAAGTTAGATAATACTTTTATTATTTTAAAGTTTTTAAGGTAATGCTTATATTATTTTTTAAAAAATAGTTTTAAATATATTTAGATATAAAATATTTTAATTGTTTTATTTAATTAATGTCTTTTAATTTGTAAATCTACATTCCTTTTTTGATGAATCGATGTGCTGTTTAGATGAAATTTAAATAAAATGAGTAGATAGTTCTAGTGTTTGAATAAGATAAGAAACTATTTAAAAATTGAATTAGATAGTGCAGGTGATTAAAAGAGATAATAAACAGTTTAAAAACTGAATTTTAAAACGTTTGATTGATTGTGAGAAAAAAAATGCAAAAAAGAAAACTATAAAATATATGCTACTTAGAATATCAAATAATAGAATTTTTAAAATTGATTTAAATGGGTGCATTGCAGTTGGTTTTTAGTGAGCTTTTTAATCACTGCATTACTTCCTATTTCTTTGGGTGTGGATAATGGGTAGTTTAAAAAAATGATTTGATTTTCAGTTTTAATAAATGTTACCTATATCTTAATCCTACATGTCATGAGAAGAAAATATCTACATAAGAGCTTACATGGCTTACTTATGAGGTTTCTATATTTTTTTGAAATATAATACATATACCAGTTTGTATCCCAAATGATGTACAGATTAATTTTATTTATTTTAAATTTTATTAAAAGTTAAATTCATAATTCATTAATTCAAATAGATACTCATAATTTATTTTTTTTATCTTAAATATGTATATGTACACATTAATTAGTACTTTTTAAAAGATTTATCAAAACTTTCAAAATATATAATTTACAAATCTCAACATGTTTTAAGAAAATTAAAAAATCATTATAAGGGAGAGTGCGTAAAAAATATGTAAAATTTAGAGAAGTTGAGAAGTGGTTAAAAAATCCCTAAATTGATAGATAAGTTTTTTAAGTTTTTAAAATTTAAAAAGAGGTATATTTAAATGAATAAAAATTATTTTAAATATATTAGATTTAAAAATTAGATAAAGTAAAGAAATGAAAAAAAAAGCGTTATACTTATAGGGAAGAATAGGGAGATGGTTAAAAATACGTAAAATTTGGAGAAGTAAAAATGTGGTTAAAAAATCTTTAAATGAATGGATAAGTTTGTTTATTTTTTAAAATTTAAAAAGAGATATATTTAAATGAATAAAAATTATTTTAAATATATTAGATTTAAAAAAAAATTAAAAATGCATTAGGATTAGTTTTTAAATAAAATCTAATAAATATTATATAAATAATTTTAAATAGATTAAATATTATATAACTTTAGATAATTATTTTAATTTGAATAACAAATATGTGAAAAATGTTAAGTTATTTAAATTAGATAACTTGATAAAGATTTGAATAACAAAGATTTAAAGAACATTAATTTGTTTAAAATAAATAATTAGATCATGTTTAAAATTTGAATATTAATACCGGTTTAGTAAAGATTTGAATTGGTAGTTGTTACGAAATATTAAAAAACTGAAAATAAAATAGTAAAGAATGGACTTGGAGAGATAAAGAATTAATGACACGTGTCCTTGCTGTTTTCTTAAATATAATATGTATATATGACGAGATTAGATATTGTGTACATGATAAAATCTGTTTCTACTAATTGTAACCAACTTGAAATTTTATTCAATTTCACTTAAATAAATAAACATTTCTTTTTATAGTTGTTTATATATCGTAGCATGCCTAATATGAGATCAAGATTGCTCTCTGTGTGTGTATATATATATATATATATATACATATACATATTGATAAACTCAAAGTTTTTTTTGGATTAAACTACATGAACTAATATATAAACTTATACTAAGTCATTAGCACGAGTTCCCTTACTCTACTCATTTTTATTTAAGATAATTTGTCATTTTTACTCTCGTTTCACTATTTTTTTTGGATAATTTATCTACAAGTCTTTTTGGATCTTCTCCTAACATTGACTCTTTTTTCATCAATTATAGTTTTTATTTTTCTAATTAGAACATCCACATGTCTATACAAATGTAAAAAAAATAAAATAAAAAAGTTCAATCAAAATTAGGCATATACTTTTGAATCACGTGACACATTGAGTGTAAAAGAAGAAATACAATGTTGTACCTCCCTTGAGAAAAGAGGACGAGAAATTCAAAACAGACCATATTCATCTTCTCAGTGTCCAAATTAATTTTTTGTTTGACTTTCATCTTGGATTGGTTGAAAACATTGGATCATTCAACTTCTTCCTGATGATCCATTTTGCATCATTCACTTGCTTCTTTTCTCTTTTTAGTGAACAGCAAATGAAGGTTATTGTGCTTTAAGCTTTTAGCTAGCTTAATTAACTCACCATTATTTTTAGTAAATCACAACAAAAAATTACACCTTAACTAAAGAAACCCTAATCTACAGCTGAACAAGTAAGGCTTTAACTTGCTCTTGGTGGAGGCTGATTGTCAGTTTTTTTTTCCTTAAATTTCAAAGAGCTTGTCAGTTGTCACTTAATTATAAGTTCTATATCAATCTACCTTCTGTATCTCTAAACTATATATAAATGGAGAGATCATGAAAGAAAACAATCATATATTGTTATATTGAAATATGCCCTTTAAATTACTGATTAAAATAATAACAATGTAAATGTTGTTTTCCTATATAAGTTATCCCCTTCCCTTCCTCATCATCCGGTTTTCACTTATGCATTTTAACAGTTGTTGGCTTTAACTAGCGAAAGTGGTTCATTGTTCATTGAACATTTTCTGTGATCTGGACTTGGTCTGTATGGGAATGTTTCTTTGCTGCATATTTTTTGAGCCTTTTCGCATGAAGGTTTTCAAGTTTATATTTTCTTACTTGAATTTTTTGACAGATGTTTGACACAAACCAATGTGCAAATCTAGGAGCATATATATTTTATGATTCCATCAAGTGATATTGCATCAAAAGTGATCAGATAGCAATTGCTCTCTTACAGTTTTACATCAACTGTATGTTTCAATCATTTTGGATTTTAGCTTGAGAGGTTGAAAGGAATTGAAATAACTTTATGAAGCTGCTAGCTCGTACAAGATTATGTCTTTTCAATCTTGTGGGAAGAAGCAAATTATCAGTTGTTCATCTGCTTTCTTCCATATTTAAGTATCAAAGTTACTCTCAATCCCTCCTGAATATAATATACACAGTTTTCTTTTCAACCAGAATACGTTCTTCTCTAAAAACAATTTGGAAAAGGAGCTGACACAAGATCACAGGAAACAAAAATGGGAGACTTGACAGTTGACACACTTTATACTGATTGTTTATTCACAAGATTATGCCTAATTCTTTATTCTGATTGAACCTGGAATCATTATTCTTCTAGGCAAACGCTTTTGTCGAGGTGAGAGGGAAACAGGAGGATTTCTTGTTGTCAGAGTTCAAACCAACAATAATTTAAAAAGCTATTTTAATGACAGAAAAGTAGCCAACCTGTTTTCGTTTTCCTCTTTATTTAAAGTTGAATTTGATTTTTAAATCTATTTTCTAGTTCAAATGCCTTGACATGTCCTTGTTTCTTTGGTCCCCCTCCCATGGCTCCATAATAAATATTCTTTTTGTCATGAAACAAATAATACATTACTCATTAATCAAAAATCATTAATGTATTAGCCTTGTTTTGCTGGCTTCAACAATCCCGAGAAAGCAGTGTCAAATAGAAAAATTGAAGTCTTGCTTGGTATTGATTTTGTTTTGTGTTTTATGTTTTCAATATTTTTGAAAGTCGAAGTAAAATTTTATTTGTTGAGAATGTTTTTATTTTCAAAAAGTGAAAACATTACACAAGGTTTTTGAAATCTTTGAAAACATAAAATCCATGTTTTCTAAAATTTGGAAGTGTTTTTTTATTGTTATCGCACCGATATTGTTCATCTGTGCGGCTACCGTACCAATTTTAAAGGTAAAAAAATCAATGGATTCAGCTAATATTGCTTATGATGAGAATCTAACCCCTTTCATTTTAATTTATGAAACACTTGCTATCTTTTCAACTAATGTACTATTTATAAATTTTGACAACAAAAACATTCTATCCAAACATGTTTTTAAGTTTAGTAAATTGAAAATAAAACAAAACAAAATTTTTAAAAACACAAAATACATAACAATTTCAAATGACCCCTGAACTTGCAGAATTACTAAGGATTAGATTAATTTTGATAAGATTAAAAATAATTATAAAAGCACTTAAAAGATATATTTTTTAATAAAATAATAAAAAATTGAAAGCACCGGACAGCTAAACTGGGCCTAAGCCTTTGTAACTATCATGCCAAACATTGGCAAACAAAAGAGATATGAACAAAAATGTAGGAACTGTTTCCTTTCTGTATGTGCTTCTAATGGTTTTAAGTACAGATATGATGCCTAATTGAAAGTTCAAGAACTTTTCACTTTGCCATTTTCTGTTAAGAAATTTCTTTAATTAGTTTTTTCTTTTCTTTGTAGTTTGCTAATTGGAGATATTTGCATTTGCTATGTAAGACTTAGGCACCAAATCCACACCTTGCTGATATCCTGGTGCTGGCAGCAGGATTTGACAGATTGCACTTCACATTTGTCTATCGAGAAGCAAATCATGCAACAAATAGTTTGACAGTTCGAGCGGTATCCTATCATATTACGGAATTATATAACGCTGTCTTCGACTTCTTACAATCACTCTTACATTTTTATATCTGTACTAGCTAGTTTTCAAATTAGACTTATAAAATCTACTGTTTCAAGTTCTTTGCATATATTAAATAAATAATAAATCCTACCTTCTATTTAAAAATTGGAGATATTTATAACCATTATTGTAATATTTAAGAACTAAAGCAAATGTGAAACCAGAAAATTCTTTGGGGTTTCACTTTATTCTCGTTGATTGACTAATCAGCTGAAACTTGTCAACATTTCTGGAAACCAAATTGTAATGCAACTACTCGCCCACCGTGACCGCATCATTGCCCTGTCAACAACCCGAAAAGAAGTCTATATCATTGGTCATGCTTCGACGTTGATTAGGACAGACATCCCAATTACCAAACATTCATTTTCAAGGCTGCCCGCAGACCCTCTCAAAACATCGTGTTAATTGGACTATTGAAGTTTTCAAACTTTCTTTAATAAAAGTTGAATAAAAGGGCAATAATTTACTAAACAGAAAGTAACCCAGTCTTTCATTTCACATGCACGTGTGCACAAATCTCTCTCTCTACAAAGGGAACTCTCCATTTCTCAGAAATTTTAAGACTTTCTATCAGATTGAGAAAACAGTAGTGAAGATGAAAGCTTGTTTGAGAGGGTTGCAATGGAATCCTGTCGCAAGGGAGATGGTGCATATTTCATTAACTTTGCCTGGATTGTGTAATCTGGATAGTCCAGCAATGTTTTGAGATAGGCATCGTCTCTCTGCGCCATGATTCAAGGTAATCTCTAATGGTGTCAGGGTTTCTTAGCAGAGTTATCAAGGTATGTTGCACTGCCTAAATCTTTACTTTTTGCATTGTTTTTTCAGTATCTTGAGTCATGTTGAGAGTATGGTTTAATTCAATCATTTTTTTTATTTTATGGATTCTTTTGGTTGATTTTCCATTTTTTTTTTTTTGCTAAGCCAATAATTTTATTAAAAGGTAACTGGAAATCAGTTAGCAGGAGAAGGGTTCAAGCAACAAAACAGATTGGAATAGAACAGCTAGGAGGGAAACCTTAAAAGGCATACTGGAAATACAGCAGAGACAGCCGAATAAGCAAGAAAAACTGGAAAAGCATCAGAGATTGAAAGAACCGGGATTGAGGGATGCAAAGGAGGTTGCACCAGCTACCAAGACGCAAAGAAGAATTCCCTGCGGGAAAGGCCAGCCTTGGCAAGGGCATCAGCCAAACCATTGGCTTCTCTAAAAACATTACAGAAGGAGACATGAGGAATTTCATGAGTAAATTTGTCAATGTCCCCAAATATTGACCAGAATTTCCATGGGCGTTTTGAGGATATAAACACCAAGAGATAGCAACAGCAGAGTCTGATTCAATAAGGATTCTGACATATAATTTTAGTGATATCTCTTTTTTTTTTCAGCCATTTCTCTTGTCAATTAATGTAATGGCAGATGCCAAGCTTCTATATGCCATGGTTCTCATTTTCACATATAGAAAGCTTCTGAATATAAAACTAAGGTTTTGAAATTTGGCATTACCTATACCTATTAACTATTAAGGTTTTGCGGTTAATTTAAAGATTGGCATGCATTATTTACATAAACGAAGTACAAAATGAAACAACCGGATTAAAAAATATAAAAAAAAGTGTAAATTTATATGTAGGGATCTTCTTTTTATCTCTCTCTCTCTCTCTCTCTCTCTCTATATATATATATATATATATATATATATATCTTTCTGTGTTTATGTTCAGAGAGATATCCTGATTTTAAGAGTTTCGGTTCTATTTTCAAGATTTTAAAATTGAACAATTTAAATCTTAATTGATCCAAACAATGACCTAAATTCTAATAATTCGAGTGTCAGCTTCAAAAAATTAAAACTTAAAATAATTTAAATTTAAAATGATTTGAATTTAAAATAACTTAATTTTTTTAACTCAAAATGATTCAATCTAAATTCAATTCAATCCTTCCAATGGACACATGCATCTACCTTTTACCAGCCAGGACCACTTCAAAATTAATGCTTAATTAGAATCCTTCTTGCCGTCATGATCCCTGCATTTATGTTTTTTTTTGCCAAAAAATTCCTTTATTGAAATATGAACCAAGCAATACATCAAATTAGTCTATACAAAGTAATCCAATATACTAGAGATACCAAACCGAAACTCCTATATCAGATTAACACCTATCTAACATGGTGGTGCAGGAAGTCCATCTTTGTCCAAAATACCAACTAAAGAAGATGGAAAAGGCCTGATTTTCGTAGACCAACACATCCCCATTTTGGCATAAGACGCCACCCAATCAGTTGCTGTATTAGCTGTTCTATAAATCTTCACAACTTTGTAATTGGGATGCTTAGTTAAAACCTCCTGTATGTCTTTAATCACAACAGAAACTTTCCAATTAGCCTGAACTTTATTTACAACCATATTCACAACTTCCTGTGCATCAGTTTCAAAAACAACCCTTTCATATTTGTTCTGTATAGCCAAATGAATTCCATCTCTTAAAGCTATACATTCTACAGCTAAAGCACAATCTGTCAAAAAATTCCTACTCCAACCATCAATAACAGTAGAGTCAGATTTTCTAGCAATTACTCCCAACCCAGCTCTCTTAGTACATTTATCGAAGGCTCCATCACAGTTAATTTTAACCCAGCCATCTGTAGGTGCAATCCATTTCTCAGCATTCCTTCTAGAGCCCTGAACCATCTCTGCATCTGTAGCAATATTAGCATAGCTATAGAATTCAAAAATTCTATATCTGAGGTTAGAAATCATACTAGCAACTCCAAACTCCTTTCTTCCAACAACCAAAGAACACCTTGTCTTCCAAATATGCCAGCAAACAAATGCCACATCATTCATCAAGTCTTCTTTGTTTATACACTTAAATTTTTCCCAGATCCATAGAAACCATCTATCAAAGGAAGATACCTCTCTGCAATCAAATCTCAAGCCATAACAACCTTCAAACCAAACTGCTCTTGTCCATTCACACAATAATAAAAGGTGCTCAACTGATTCTTTAAACATATTGCACAACTTACACATTGGAGTATCAATAACCTTCCTTTTCCATAACTGTTCACCAACAGGAACTGCATTCCAACATGCCCTCCAAAGAAAAATTTTAACTTTATTTGGAACCTTTAACTTCCAAATTACCTTCCACACAGCTTTATCAATAACGTGGGAACAGGAAGGCTTATTGCACTCACCTACATTCAGGCATTTTAGCACCTAGTACCCTGACTTTACTTTATACTCACCATTATGAACATATGGCCAAACCATTTTGTCTTTAAAAATCCCTTGACCAACCGAAATACCTCTAATAGCATCCTTCTGATCCTCCGTCAACCAATGCTGTATTAACTCTAAATTCCAGCACTCATTCTTTCGATCTAAAATCTCAAAAACTTTGGTAGGCAAATCCTCCTCAACATTCCCAGGAGAACTTAGAACTCTATTATTCAAACTTGGAATCCATGTATCTTGCCATATAAGAATCTCTTCACCAATACCTACTTGCCAAAGAATATGTTTCTTTAAAAAATCTCTCCCTTCAAGCAGGCTACTCCATGTCCATGATGCCCTTCCACCCTTTACAGCTTTCATAATATCCGTATTATGAAAGTATATACCTTTTAAGATTCTAACCCATAATGCCTCAAGTTCCCTAATCATCCTCCAGCATTGTTTAGCAAGTAAGGCTTTATTGAACTCATTTAGATCCCTAAACCCCATACCTCCCATATTCTTTGCCATGGACATATCAACCCAACCCTTCCAATGAAGTTTCCTTTCATCAACTTTTTGACCCCACCAAAACCTTGCAGTAGCTGCATTTATCTCATCACAAATCTTCTTAGGTACCTTAACACAAGCCATTGTATATGCAGGGATTGCACTTACAACAGCCTTTATAAGCACCTCCTTCCCTCTTAATGATAATGCTTGTGGTTTCCAACCCTGCAACTTTCTAAACACTCTTTCCTTCACATATGCCAATGCTTCCATCTTTGTTTTCCCCCAAAAATTCGAAATTCCCAAATAAACTCCTGGATTCTCAGCAGCCTTGATTTCCAAACAATCTTCAATGCACACCCTATCTTCACTTGATGTATTAGCACTAAAAATAATGCTTGATTTGTCAAAGTTCACCAACTGTCCAGAAGCTCGACAGTAATCTTTTATACAATCTGACATCTTCCTGCAATTTGGAACATCAGCTTTCAAGAAAAAAAAGGGAATCATCTGCAAACAATAAATGGGTTAGTTCAGGACAAAACTTACTCAACCTAATTCCTCTTACTATTCTAGCTTGTGCTCTACTCAAAATCATCCTAGAAAGAACATCAACTACAAAAAGAAAAAGGTATGGAGACAAGGGATCTCCTTGTCTAATTCCCCTAGTAGGATGAAACTTGGCTGAAACTTTTCCATTTACCACCAAAGAAAAAGATACTGTACAAACACATTCCATTACCCAGTTCACCCATTTGTTAGAAAAACCAAGTTGTTTCATAACATCTTCCAAAAAATCCCACTCCACCCTATCATATGCTTTATTCATATAAAGCTTAATAGCTAAATCTCCCTTCTTTCCTTTCTTCTTCACCTTAAGATAATGGAATACTTCCTGAGCAACAACTATATTATCATGAATTTGTCTTCCTGCCACAAATGCACTTTGATTTTCAGTCACCAATTTTCCCAAATGAGGTTTGATTCTATTCACCAAAACCTTCGAAATCACCTTATAAATGAAGTTGCATAGGCTTATTGGTCTAAAATGCCCAACTTTTTCAGGACAGTCTTGCTTTGGAATCAACACAATATCAGTCTCATTCAATCCCCTAACCATCCTCCCAGTCTCAAAAAACTTCCTAACAACTTCAACCACATCCTCCCTTACAATTTTCCAAAAGCTTTGGTAGAACAAACCATTAAACCCATCTGGTCCAGGGGCCTTGTCTGCACCAAGTTGAAAGACAACATCAGTGATTTCCTCATCCGAAACATCTCTTTCTAGCTCTTTATTCATCTCCTCATCAACCAAACAGGGAACTTTTGTTAATATTGCTCTCGAATCCCTATTACCTTCAGTTTTAAAAAGTTTCTTAAAATGATCAACAAACATTTCCTGTATACTTATCTCATCCTCTTCCCAGGAGTTATCCTCCTTAAGCATCCTTACTATTTTATTCTTCCTTCTCCTCTGCATAACCACTTGATGAAAGAATCTAGTATTTTTGTCTCCATGCTGTAGCCAATTAACTCTTGCCCTTTGTCTCCAAAAAATCTCTTCCCTATCCCTGTCTTCCTTCAATTTATTTTTTATCTCTAAGATTTTGCTAAACTCCAATGCAGTACCACAACCCTCCTGAATCCCACCAATTTCCTTTTCTAATTCTTCAATATCCGTCCTATTATTCGGAACTTCCTTCTTCCTCCATTCTATTAATTTTCTCCTACATCCATTAAGTTTCTTAATAATTTTCACCCCTATGTATCCACCAGGATCACATTCCCATGCTTCTTTAACCACCCTCTCGCAATCTTTCCAGGATAACCAGCAAGCTTCAAACTTAAATCTCCGGACAGCCTTTTTATCACACCAGTCTGTATTAAGCACAATCGGAGCATGATCCGATCCTATAGCAGCCAAATTTACTGCCTGCATTCTTGGAAATTCCTCCATCCAAGCCAAATTAGCTAGAGCCCGATCCAATTTCTCCTTAACAACCTCTCCCTCCCTGATTCCAAACTAAGTAAATTTTCGTCCTTTTGCAAGCACATCATGAGATAACAACAATTAATGAAATTGTTAAAACAATCCATCTTCCCTTTTTCCTTCCTTCTACTACCTTCTTTCTCCTTCTCCCATCTTATAATATTAAAGTCACCTATACATAACATAGGATTATTGCAGTTAGAAATCTTCCTCTGTAAAAGTTCCCACACACCTCGTCTATCTTCAAATATTGGAGCCCCATATACCTAGAAAACCCTAGACACATTCCTTTTACCAGATATTCTAAGTGTAGATTCAAAAAAATTCTTATTCCCCATCACAACCTGAATATCCAGATCTTTCTTCCACCATAATGCCAGACCTCCACTGAGACCCAAAGGTTCTACATATTCCCCTTCTTCCATACCAACCAGCTTTCTTAGTACTTCCATCCTGTGTCTTCCATTTTTTGTTTCCATTAAAAAAATACAATTTAGATCATATTTCTTCTTAAGCCCCTTAAGGGTATGAACTGTCAAGTCTAATCCAACTCCTTAACAGTTCCATGAGATTACGATCATGGTCCTCTTGTGGCTGTTACAGGCCAGCCACCACCGCCTTTAATCGTGTTTTCCAATTCCTCTATTCCACCATCCTGACTTCCAGCAAAACTATTTCCAGAACATCCACTCTTAGAATTGCCACTTCCAATTCTCTTTTTGCATTCATATTTTCGCCTCTTACCCTTCACTATACTGGAACTACTCCCAATCTGAAAAGACTCTTCTTCTACAACATCAATATTTACTAGATTTTTATAATCCAATAGATTCTCATACCCCATTGCTTTCTTTCTTAGTCTTGTTTCTTCATCTTCATCCTCACCCTCCCCCCTTAAACGTTTTATGTTTAATTTCCTAAATTCTGTCTCCAATTTACAATTGTCCTTCTCTTTGATTAAGACATACCAAACCAATGGTTTGTAACATACTATCTCACCTTCAGAAGGTAACTCCATAATGTATTGACTTGTTCCTTCTTCTCTTTTATGCATGGCAAATTAGGCTGCTCAAACCTTTTAGCACTTTCTATTTCTCTTATAGCTCTCTTCTCTGAAATTTCATCACTATTCTCCCGATGATTTTCTACAGAACCCTGTATTTTAAACACTTCCCCTTTACCACTACTTCCTACCAACTCAGCATTATAATAATCTTCCACTTCACCTGTTGACTCAGCTTGTTGACTATGATTTTGCCCACCCACTAAAGTCTTTAAACACGTGACTTTTTTCTCAGAGGCCCCCTTGTCTTTTTCATTCATAACCAAATTACCTTTTTCAATTAAATTCCCGCCCAAAAAAACCCACCCTATTCAAATTCCCGCCCAAATAACTAACTTCAGATAAATTCCCGCCCAAATTACTTACCTCAAATCGCTCCTCACGCACCTCTGATGCACGCGTCGCCTTAATCAGCTCCATATTCCTATGAAGCTTCTCCCCAAGCTTACCCCCCTTTTCACGCGCCGCTTCACCCTTACCTTTCCGACCTTCATAGCATAATGCCTTGTGTTCTTCCTGTTCCGTCGCCATCTTCTCTGTACTTCTCCGGTGATCATCCGATCCCCCTTCATTTGCAATAACAAGTCCTCGAACAACCTTCTCCGGATCTCGAAAAACAGATCTGATAGCTACAGCTCTCATATGTGGACCATATCTTGGATTGGATTTATCAATGGCCGCCATACTAAGCTCCTCTCCACAACTCTTTAAGAGATGTCCTAACTTTCCACACACAAAACAAAACTCCAGTAACCTCTCATATCTCAAGCTTATCCATCTCCGGTCACCCTCCCCTCTGGGACACCAAAATCCATCCATCAAGGGTTTTTGAATTGAAATACCCACCCTAACTCTCAAAAAACACCTATTAAAACCATCTTGAATCCAGTCGTTGTCTACCAGTACTAATCTTCCAAGTTTACTTCCAATCAATTCAGCATTCCTCAGCGTCATTAGATCTAAAGGCAAATTGTGAATCTGAATCCAGAAAACAACTTCCTCAAATTGAACATCCTCTGCTGCTATCTCCGCATTCTAATGCTGAAGTATCATACAACAACCCATTATAGCCTACGGTCCATCCTCAATAGCTCTCATTAAAACCTCTTCAGATCTGAATGATATGCTATACAAATTCTTTCCAATCTCCCAAATACAAGGAGCAACATCAATCGACCAGATCCCTCTCAAAATAGCTAACACTCCTTTCCTATTCAGCAGTTTTTCTGAGATTAATCGCCAAAAATCTGGTCAAAGCAATACTCTGTTCATCTCCATCTTCCAGTTGAATCTCCAGATCCTCCATAACTTCTACACCTCAGTAATGCTAATCAACAAGTAAATTGGATAGAATGTGATTAACCTATCTTTTCTTCAATCGTAAAGAGATAGAACAGCCAAGAATCCCTAAACCTCAACAAACACAAAGAAAACACAAAAATACCTATAGATCCCTTGACTCAGATAAACCTATCCTCACTAAGCACAAGCCAAGAGAGAAAAACAAGAAAATAGAAACACAAACAAAGAAAAACGAAGAAAATCCATGGAAAAACTCTTAGTACAAGAGAGGAAAACTCTAATACAGAGACGAAGACTCTCAAAGAAAGAGAGAGAAACTCCCAGTATCGAGAGGATTTTTTGAGTTTTGAGTAAAGTTTAAAAATTAAGTCCTTATCCCTGCATTTATATTTAATCTCTCCAAGACTGATCAAATTAATGAATATGATATTTATTTTCTTGGTCAAATATAAAAAAAAAAATCAGACGTGCTCATCATACTCATTAATTGCCTTTACTAAATTAAACTAGCAGGTGGCTAATTAATTACACATATTTTGCAAAAAGTTTTTCAAACAATTTATAATTTTGAGTTAGCCCAATTAACAGTCAACCAAAATAGATAATTAGCTAAAAATGGTAGTAATATTCCATATTATATTGACTAAGCAAGCCCAACTTTTCATAGAAATGGGAATTAAAGATATAGATAAACCCGCCAATGAATCGATGGATCAATGACAATAAAAAAAAAGCTTTTTGATCATATTCAAGTTTTATCGTGTGTAAACTTGAATTAATTATTGAATCTAAATATTTATTAATTTAATTAGTTGAATTGAGTGATTTTCATATGGTTACAAATTCTATAAATGTAATACTTAATTGTAACTGTAATTTCTCATGTAATGTTCTTCTTAAAAAATACCATATATATATGTATATATATACATATATATATGTATATTTATACATATATATATACATACATATATATATACATATATATATATAAAAATATCCAGCTCTTTCATTTTCACTTCAATTTTCATTTGCTTTAAAGAAATGAACCACGATGGTAAATAGCAATGAAATAATATTCACTTATTTATACATGTAAGCAAATTACTAGCAAGCTTCCTAACTATGGGAAACATAATGGGATGCTCAATTTTGCTGAACATTTGAGTGTCGGAACCTATAGACATTGTTTTGTTCATGAAAACTCAGGGAAAAAAATTTCTTTACTATGTTTTGTTTAGAGATGAAAAAAAGAAAGAAATACACATTTGTCAAAATGAATAATAGAACACAAGATTTAATTTTAAAACAATCAAATTATCTAAAAATATACTAACATAAATGAATCAAATGAGATTAATAAATGAATCAAACAAATCAACATAAAAATAAACAAAACTAAACGTACATTGTAAAAATTAAATTTTGGTTCTAAAAGTTATTGTGTCTCCTTACACTAAACAAGCACAATGAACATACAGAGATTTTTGGAATGGAGGTGGCTGCTCAAAAGAAAATTGACTTTAAGCATGTGTATTTTACAAGAATGCATTAAGTTAAAGCTATTCATGGATCATATCAAATTAAGTTTGGAACAAATTTAAATAAAATATTGACAAGTTATATACAAACTTGTGCTCAACTCGATTCAATTATTTAGGTTTACTATTTTAGTTCAAGTCCGATTTGAATTTTATTATTTAGATTTGGACTCAATTCGGCCTGAATCAAATGATAAAACCATATGCACTAATTACTAAGAGAAACATAAACTTATGAGACGTGCTTCGCTGTTGGGCCACTAAGCACAATGTGGTGGGCTGGCTGTTTGGGCTCACCATCCCTTAGGCATTGGTCTTTTGCAGGTTTTTTTAATGGGCGATATATCTATATAAATTTTTTAATTTATAAAAATTTCTCAAGAAATATGCAGGCATGTCAACATCCCCTATGTTTGATTTTTTTAATACTACATACATTTTACGGAAATTGATGTTTTCAAAGGTCAATGAAAGATTTTTCCTTACGATTAATAATTTCATATACGTGGTAGAATCTTAAGAGAAATGCGGCATGTTACAGGATCTACTCATTAGAGAATTTTTTCTGTTTTCTAGACGAGCTACCAATTTTGACATCTTCCTTGACTTCGGTTGTTTTCAATATTTTGTACTCTGCTTGATAGTGTTGTGCTTATATATACATGCATGTATGGAGCTTTGACCCAAACAGAATGAAAGCTAATCGAATTTGGAATAGTCTGGCTCGAGCTTCAAATAATTAAACTTAAATTGAGTTTAGACTTATTTATTTTATTTTATATTTTTGTCTAGGTCCAAAAAAATTAGACGAATTTCGGACTTTCAAAAACTATTTGGTGTGTATCAACACGTCTATATGAAATCAAATAAATAAATAACAGTTGAAATTAAGAAGAGCAGGTACTAAAAGGAGAGATCTAAAGGGGAGGTGAGGTTGTAAACTAGTGCGGCCTCCTACCACGGGCACACATTTTTCTGTATTGACATCTACCAAAAGAGTTTTGATGAAGGAAATTTCCAAGAAATTAGAATTAATTAATTTTCCAAAAGTATTGGGCAATTAATCTTCTGTCAATTGTATTTGATGAGTTTCAGGGTATTTGATGAGTTTCAGGGTGATATCTCATCAATATACAAGAAAATACAATCTTTTAAGGTTATGTTTGGTGCATAAGATGAGGATAGGATAAGATAATATAAAATTATGGATATGATAAGATTAGATTATATTATCTTTATCTTATGTTTGGTGTGTGCAAAGATTAATAATAGGATAAGATGACTTTTTATATCTTTCACCATATTTTCTATGTGTAAAATTAAAAGTAATATAAAATTATTTTTTTAGTACTCTTTTTTAAAGTAACATAATTTAAATTTATAAATTTTTTGTTATAAATATAAATAAAAAAATTAAATTTAGATATTATTTATAATATTAAAATTAATATTCGAATTTATTAGATGATTTTTTAAGAAAAAATTACTCCTAAAAATTTATATTACATTTTCAAAAAATTTATTTTGTTAAAAAATGAATTTTTATAAAAACAATTCTCTATACTTTTTCACTTTTTTTCTTTTCTTTCCTTTTTGTTTTTATTTCTTTTATATGATTTAAATTTGAAATATTTTTTTAAATTAAATATATTCATTTTTAGAAAATTGAGTTTTTCTAGGAAATAAGTTTATTTTTTTAATTATATTAATTTTTCCAAAGACCATTCTTAAATATTTTTCTTTACTTTTATGGTTTCTTTATCTTCTTTTCTTTTTTTCAATTAGAAAGAAATATAGAAAACAAAAGAAAAAAGAAAAATACAAGTTAAATTTAATAATTTAAATTTTATAAACTAAAAAATATAATTTCTAATAATTTTATAGTCAATAGTTCTTTTTATTTATTTTTTTTGAAAGTAAAAAAGAAAAAAATTAAGAATGAAAAAATAAAAATTTAAACGTAAGAGAAAACTAGTTAAGAATATATTTTATAATAATTTTTATGTTTGAGAATTTATTTTCTAAAAAATGATGTAAAAATTTTAATTATTTCCAAAAAATAATTAAAAAAATTTGTTCAAGAAAATATTATTTTATCAAAATTATAATTTTTCTTGAAAAAAAAAGAAAGAAAAAGAAGTAAAAAATGAAAAGAAAGAAAAATTTTGGATTAATAAATTAATTAAACAAATATCATTATTATTTTATTAAATGTTTAAGTTAATTTTTAAATACAAATTTTAAGAATGAAATGAATAAAATATTAGTATTTATTTCTAATCCCATGGGATTAGAAATAATCCTTACCTTTTGGAGAGGATTAAATCATCCTATACTAAGAGGATAACTAATCCTCCTTGCAATCCAATCCTCTTCTTAATGTGTGCACCAAACATAAGATAGGATGATTATTATCCTATCCTATCCATCATCCTATGTACTAAACATGACCTAAAAAGAGTATATTTTAATGTTTTATTTCGTATAACCGTAAATAATCTTAAATGTGTCCTAATATGAGAGCTTTAAAAATCATATATTGGGTATTTAAATCTTTAACAGATTTGTAAGATAAAGAAAATGGATTTTGCCCTACCCCTCTAAAGTTAGCTCAACTATTACAATCAATTAAGGTGGTGTTTGTTAAATTATTGAAAATTTTCAATGATTTAAATTTTTCAATATGTTTGATAACGTATTTTAAAATCAACTTAAAAAGATTTATATATGATGTACTGATAGTGTATAGTTTCTATACACTGTCAATGCACCCGAGGTTGACACCTCATCAATAGGCCATTATATGCAAATATAAATAAATTTTTTTAATTTGCCCATAAAGACCTATTGATGATGTGTCAACCTCTGATGCATTGACAGCATATGAAAACTATACACTGTCAGTGCATCATATACAAACTCTTATTTTAAAGTAGTATTATAATACTTAAACACGATTTTCATTTTTTTATGATTTTATTGTGTTATTATTTAAATTTATTTTGTTTTTAGATTTGATAGTTTATTTTTTTCTCATATTTTATAATTGTATTATAAAATAGTATATCAATAAAAATTTTGATTTTATTTGAAATGATATGAAAATAAGAGTAAAAAGGTAAAATAACAAAATTTCAAAATTCAACATTTATAGTTATCAAATAATATATTTACATTCAACACTTAATTTTCAATAAAACATTAAACAGTTTTCATAATTTAAATTCAATACTTATTAAATTCAATAATAAAAATTTAGTACTTAATTTTTCAACATTTATTTTTTCAGTTTATCCTATTTCAAAAAAGTATGAATGTTCTCAGCGTTTATGAGCAGCACAATTGACCAGGCATTGACGAAGCTAAAACCCTTGTCTATTGGAGGCTTAGTTCAAATATATAATTATAAAAATAATAGTATAAAAAAATTTAAAATTGTTAAAAAAAATTTAATAGTGCTTAATGCGCAATAATTTCATTATTAATGTATTGGAACACATTTTTTTCAATGCATACAACCAACCTATCGCTCTCCATTAATCTCTTATACAATTAATAAAAGAGTTTTCGAAATATCTATTATTGAAAATTCATTATCTACTATAGTAATGATAACCGATAGAATTAATGTTAGTGTTAACAATAAATAAACTAACGAAATCATTTTTATAATGAAATCGTTAATTCTTTTCAACTTCAAAAACTCAATACTGTGTAGCAAAAAAATTTTCAATACTAGAGTACATATAAATTAAAATTTATTTGCCAAACGTTTCACCGGAAAAAATTCGAATAAAACTTAATAAAACATAAAAATTTATATTTATATATAAAAATATTTTTACTTAGTTTTTGGGCCAATGGGTGCTTGAGCCCCCGTTGGGCCCTATGGGTCTCCACCTCTGTGACCATGTGACACTAAAATAGAATTTTTAATCCAAATAATTACATATGCCTTTTCAAGAATCTGAATTAAAGCCTAGCCCAATAGAAATTGGATGTTAAAATTATGGTAACATTTTCAAAAAGAGCTGCATGATTAGTGAATATGTTTCCCCTACAAAACCACTAAATCATTTCAAGCCACTTTGAAACGCTTTTGTCTAGAAAAATTACCTCAACATCTTTCACACTTCACACCAAGCCCTATTTGTTGGAAAACTTATATATAGATAATATACGCAGGATCTCATGTTTAATAATCAAGTTTAATGCGAAAACGTACCTAAATTCATTGAATAAGTTGATTGGGGTTATTAGCCTTTCACGTCTAATCCTTTAGAGAATCCGTAGCTCACTCACCGATGAGATATGAGAATGAGAATAACATATGTTTGGATTAGAGACCATAACTTATTTAAACCTGTAATATATTTTATTTTGACCCCTCATAAAAATAAATAAAATAAAATATTATGTCTCTACACATTACAAAGCCCATATCAAAATGAGATGCTATAAAGTCCAATAACTCAAATCTTATATAAAAACTTTTAAATTGATTAAACAAATTAGATAGCTTGTAGTGTACAATTAATTGATATATGTAAGCTCACTTAAAGAATTTCCAACAATCTCTTACTTGAGCCACATATGTCACTTAATAATTGTATATTTTAAAATAACTTTATAAGCTCAATACTTGCTATCTTCATAGAGCAACATCTCTAAACAATTTGGACCATCAATTATATCAACTTAGGATCAAAACAATCTTCTTTACGTATATTTTGTATCTAGGCCCATCAATGATATCACATATTAATATAATCAACGACATAGATCAAGTATGATTGTGTAGCAAGAAAATTACATGTAATGTGATCCCTCAACATGCTTATTTCCAATTGGTCTTACTTTATAACTCAAAGAGTTAAACAACATGCTTCCTAAATTTATGCATAGCCACAATTGAAAGAATATAACTTTACTTCAGAGTTTTTAGTATTAACAATAACACTTAAGTTTGATCATAAAAATATCTTAATAAAAAATGAACATCAAGAAACAAACTCCCACTATACAAGCATATCATCAAGTTAAACCACACCTATATGAGCAACATGCTCATATAACACCGTAAGTGGTACACCCTTAGTAAGTAGATCCACAATCATGCAGTTTCTATTGATATATTCAATAGATATCTGAAGATTCTGAAATTTCTCCTTAACAACGAAAAAGTTAATGTCGATATGCTTTGATTTTGATGAGCTTCTATTGTTCTTAGAATATAACTCTACGGGTTTATTATCACAATAAATCTTTAATGGTCTCCTAATGCCATTGATAATGCATAGCCCAATGATAAATTTCGCAACCATATTGCCTGGTTTGAGGCCTCATAACAAGCTATAAATTCTACTTCCATGGTGGAAGAAGCTATGAGTGACTATTTTATACTCTTCCACGACATAGCTCTTCTAACTAACAAGAAAACCTAGCTAGAAGTGGATCTTCTACTATTAAGGCAACCAGCAAAATCGAAGTCTAAATAGACTTGGCAATTCGTGTTCATAATTCGTTTTCGTGTCGTGTAAAACACGAAAATTTCGTATCAAAATTCGTGTCGAAACGAAAAACTCAAAATGTTATTTTTAGCTTTTACCATATTCATATATTAATTTTACTTAATTTTAACCTCGTGTCATTTATTCGTATCGTGTTCATGTAGTGTAATCGTGTCGTATCTGAGATTGCCAGGTCTAAGTCTAAATACCCAATGATCTCTAAATGATCTGACCTCCGATATGTGAGTATGTAATCTTTAGTTCTACAAATCTTTAGCTCTTTGTAGGTACTACGTAACCCTCTTCACTGCTTTCCAATGATCTATTTCAAGGTTACTTAAATATCTATCAAGCATTCCCATTGCATATGCAATATCGAAAAGTGTACAGACTTGAGCAGACATGAGACTCCCTATTGTTGAAGCATAAGAAATCTCCATATCTCTTTCTTTTCAATCTCATTTCTTGAGAATTTAAGCAAATGAATTTATCACCTTTAGCAATGGGCGTGTCATCTGATACACAATTTTTCATGTCAAATCTACTAAGCACCATATCAATATATGCATTTTGTGATAAGCTAAGTATATCACGATAACGATCTCGATAAATTTGTATGCCCAATACAAAATATGCATCTCTAAAATCTTTCATTTCAAAATTATTTGAAAGAATTTTCTTGGTTTCATGCAATAGACTTATATTGCTGCTGGCTAGCAGTGTATCATCGAGATATAATACCATAAAAAAAAAAAATTTGCTCCCACTAATTTTATAATAAATGTATTGATCAATAATGTTCTCCTTAAAATCAAATGAGGTGATCAATTGATCAAATTTCGATACCATTGATAGGATGCTTGCTTTAAAACATAGATAAGTTTCTTTAATTTGCATATTAGATGTTTCGATTTATCTGACACAAAATTTTCTTGTTGCATCATGTAAATTATTTCTCCAATGTCACCATTAAAAAACGTTGCCTTTACATCCATATGATATAACTCCAAATCATAATGAGTTACAAGTGCCATAATACTTCTAAAAGAGTCTTTTAATGAAACTGGAGACAAAGCCTCTTTATAATTAATGCCTTCATTTTGATTGAAACACTTGGTGACTAGACGTACTTTATATCTTTTGACATTGCCTTTCAAATCTTGTTTGGTTTGAAAATCCATTTATAACCAATCGGTTTCACTTCTTTAAGCAATTCGACAAAATCCCAAATGTGATCGTGGGAAAAATTTTCTTTATTTTTCAACATCAAACTGAAAAATATTAATATATAAAATGGATATATATTTGATACATTGTTAGTGTATAAATAATATATATTGTCATTGAATTATATCATCACACCTTATTAATTAGTAAATTTAAGAATATATTTTTTTATATTAAAATTTATGAATTAATAAAAGACAGGTTATGATTCACTAGCCGTATATAAAATTTATACACTGACAATAACAATCCATCAAATATAAATATATAATATATATTTAAAGACTATAGCTTTTCCTGAAAGACAAATGAAATAATGAAGCTTTTTATGAACATGTAACTGCAATAATTGGTTCTTAAGCGAAGTGTAATTGGTTAATTAGTTAAAGCAGTAGATATATATATACCGAAATTTTCAACACTTTCGGCCAACAAAAGAAAATAATTTTGACTCACAATGGCGTCCCAAATTCCCTTCCACGAATTATGTGCAAGAATTAAATTTAAAATCAAATTTGTTCTCCCTTTTGGACGAATATAAATGTAATTTATCAAAATCAGCTATTCTCTCTTGCATATTTTTCCATATCTTCTCATACGTGGGTAGTGTTTTACACGCTTTTTCAAATCACTATTTTATTTTCAACCATAAAAATAAAATATCATTAAAATAAAGACTATTATTGTCAAAATGCTTCCACCCGTGAATTCAATCACTAAACTATTAAAACCACATAATGAATAGTCATTATTCTTTTTTTTATTAGAGTCTAGATATGATTGATCACATAAAAAATTTTATCTTTTTAATACAATCTCAAAATTAATTAAATTGTTTTAAAAAAATTTTTGATCTGCAAATATAAAATTAAATTTGAAAGTATAATCATGCGCAAAAAGGGATTAGTACTCACTAATACCCATTTAAGAAAATGGTATCATTTAAGTGTTTGTATATGTTGTTGCATGAAACAACAATGATTGGTTGCTAACGTATAATTCTCGATCCTCGTGTTAGCCTGTCTCTAAGAATTCTGCAAGAAAGAAAACCATCAGGGGGCGTAGGGAGTTTTCCCTGCGTGTGCACTCCAATGCTTAAGTCAGACAGGATTTTGGCAGCATTTTCCTAGGCAAATAGAGCTTAGAGTTTAAAAATAATACCTGTGACCTATTTATACGAGTTATTTTGTGCATAATTACCTTTAAGACCCACAGCTTAAATGATAACCCAGTGGATCATTTATGGGCCTTCTGAGTCCTCTTTCCTCTTTGGTTTAAATTATCATTTGGCCTAATGGTCTTCGGCTTGACTTATAGAAAAGCCCAGTAATCTTTGGTTTGACCCTCATCAATTGCTCCCCACTCTTTCGCAGGGACTCTTTTGCAAGGTTTACCCTGTGAAAGAGTATATAAAGAATGGGCTTTTCAAATTCTTTTGCTACCCTCTTTCTGAGATTATTTACAAGAGTCTTTTCATCTTCACTTGAGAGCTCAACTAGTGGACTTCATCATTATTTGTAACAGGAACGACGTCGTGTCGTTTTTTTTTTGTCAAATGCCTTTTTAGAACACTACTGACATATGTTTTCCTCCTCTGAGCTAAATGCTTCTTAAGTGGAATATGCCACCCTTCTTTTTGAATTTTAAGGTCTTAGCTGACCGAAACCAAGAGCTATAAGGAGAAATTACAAGATTGCAGAGCCACCAAAGCCTTCTATTAGCCCAGAGGAAGAAAATCAAATCTGGGTTAGGGCCATGAGGGCGCATTGTCAAGAAGTGTCACAAGAGGATGTATATATTCTTAACTGGTTTCATCAGCTGTGATTTTTACTTGGCATGCTCCTGATTGGTTGAGGCTTGATCCAGATGCTGAGGATTTGGAACTTTTTCTGAGGATAGGCACTTATAAAGATCTATCTTATCTTACCAGCCCTTTAGGAGCGTTTTTGTTGACCCGGGATAGTCGAAGTTCTCGCAGGCTTGGACGAAGATGATTTAGATAATCTAGAGACTATCTTTCCTAAGGATCAAGCTCTTGACATTATAGCGTCTTAGGACGCACATGCTTGGGTGCCTGTTAGTATCGATACTCCTTTTGATGCAGAAGTTAATCCAAAGTGCTCCCCAGTTTTTTGTGAAAGAGCTACACATTTTACCTTGCACTAATCTTACGTAATAATCAGAGAGTTTCCTCGCGCACTTTTCACTTCAAGTTTTTTAATTTGTTCGTTGCTTACCTCGCGCATTTTTCGCTTCAAGCCCATGTGTTGCCCATCTTGTGCATTTTTTGCTTAGAGACTTTTATTTGATTCACGGCTTACCTCGCGCATTTTTCGCTTCAAGCCCATGTGTTGCCCATCTTGCGCATTTTTCGTATAGGGACTTTATAGAATTGATAAGACTCACAGCCTGCATACTGTGTGCTCCCTAAGTTTTTCTTTGCGACTTTTCGTGTCTGAAGAAGAACTTTTACTTGAGCGTTGAGCAGGTCTCGCATGTTTTCTGCTTAAGGACTTGTGTATTTGGGTTGCCCATCTTACGCATGTTTCGCTTAGGGACTTATTTTTGCCCATCTCGCGCCCTTTTGTGCTTAAGGACTTATATTTGCCCGTCTCGTGCATTTCTCGCTTAGGGACTTATTTTTGCCCGTCTCGTACATTTCTCGCTTAGGGACTTATTTTTGCCCGTCTCACACCTTTTTGTGCTTAGGGACTTGTGTTTGCCCGTCTCGCACCCTTTTGTGCTTAGGGACTTATTTTTGCGATAGGCGGCTAGTTCGCGCATTTTTCGCTTCTAGCCCCCTTCTTTGGCCAGCTTCCATTTTTTTCTTCTTCTATTCCTGCAACATGTCTATCAAACATAAAGGATTATCATAGTACAGATAGAAATAACTGACGTTCCATTTCATACTGTAGTATTTTCAATCAAAATGGAACAAGTAACAACATAATTGCAACAAATATTAAAACAATAATATCAAGTGTTTACCGCCATTACAGTTCCAAGTCTTTGTCTTTGTAAAGTTTGTAAAGTGCGAGTGTTTGGACGTTTTACTATCAACCATGGATCGTGTGCTAAGTCGCGCCTCAGTTTTTCACTCTAGGAACCAGCAATCTACCTTCGTGAGCTTACCACAAGTTGTTTCCGATCCGACTATATCGAACTAAGCTCTCCTTGGTTTGCTGCCTTATAGGACAGTGGCTAGTGCCTCCTTTGGACACCTGCCTAATACAATCACAACTGTTAGAGTGGACAAGAAAATCAAAAGCATAATATGAGGGTACCTCAATCTGCTACCACCCGCATGTCCCTTGCTTGGTCGGTGAAGACTATAACAATGTGCAAGGGACTTCGTTGACCTTGCATCCAATCAATTGGCTGAGTGCTTTTTTCTAACTCATCAGCAAATAGCTCTCATTTCTTGCTATCAATGTCAACACTAATGGGGCGTCCTACCTGGACCATCACCCCTTTACTGTCTCTGCTTGATGCACCGGCTTGCACTTCTGTGACATCACAAGCGCCACTAATTTGGACAAGGGGCCGCCAACTTGACTGTCTTACCCTTTTTCCCTTTTTATTTCGATAGTGTCGAAGGCTTTTCTGCCTTTGGTCTCCCACTCTCTATTGGGACAAAGCATGGGCACCTCTCGTCACCAATATATAGGTACTGCTTTTGCGTCAACAAAGAATTTCAACTTGAGGATTAGTTCAAAATCATCAAGCAACGGTGTTGTAAGTATGCACTTATGTTCCCATCTTTCCACCTTTATCGCAACAGCGGTCATGCTTAGGATAGACTGTGCTTTGGCACTTACAGCCTTGATCTGACTTTGGCAACTTGGAGAAGGTCAATCCAAGTTGCTGCGCAACTTGCTGGGAGATGAAATTGTTGGTATCCAACATGGCTTGCACACTTTGCTCATTCATCTCTATCTTCACGTACATCAACTAGTTATGGGGGCCTCGCTTGCCCACCGTGATGGCATTCAATAATCGCATTGGGTTGAGTCTAGGATTTAACTCTTCTGGCTTTCTTCCAAAGTATGTCTGTGTAATTAAACTAGAGGACAATCTATCACACGATGGTCATTAGTAACTTACTCACGCATTAAATCGAGTAGTCCTTATTTTCCTTCTTTTTTTTTAGGCTATTGAAAGTTCTCTGACACTGATGAGTCCATTTTCTTTCCACGTCTAGGAATGGCAAGATTCTTTTAGGTGGTTTTGACAAGAAATTATTGAGTGCAGCAATTCTCTTCGTTAACCTTTGCACTTTTCGCACAGCGGTGGGAGGTTACCTATCAATATAGTTTGGATCTTTTCAGGGTTGGTTCCAATTCCTGTTTTTTGATCTTCTATGTTTGACAAAACACTGACAATTGGGTGCTTGTTTGTCATGTCTGATAGCTCATGATTAAGTCGTGAGCTGTGCAAATAATTCTGTATTATTTGTGCATACGGCCCTTTGAGATAGGGTGGTGTTACGTGCTTCGGTCTTAAGCCTAGCAACCTTGCAACCTTAGGCAAGAAACTTGCGTCCACACGTCCCTAAGTCAGCCTTCCTTAGGTTAGAGTGGTGTGCACCACTTAACTAACAGCTTAGGGTGCTTGGCACAGTGAAAACTACAAGCACACTCAAGCAGCAGACACATACACTGGTGTGGGGGAACTGTACACTTGTATTGATACTCAAGAATGCTATGTGTAGGGGCTTACAAGTGAGACCTAGCCTTGATCTCAACACACTAAGCTGGTGCATCCTTGCCTTGCTTAGAGGACTCACAAAGCCAACACACCCTTTATATAGACAAACTCTCTTTCACATGTGTGGTTGTCAATAGGCCAAGTGTGTGGCTCCTAGGCCACTTTTAGATGGTTGCTCGTGCAGTTCTTGGAAGCTTCTGTGTCAAATGACCAACGGATGGGCCGACAGGAAGCTTTTAGACACTCTGTCGAGTTAGTGCACGCATCAGGTCTAGAAGATTCTAGATCATTCCGCTCAGATCCCGCACATAGGCGTGCACCCGTTCACCGATCGAGCTTTATCGAGTTCTTGGGGAGCTTCTTTCACCTGGAGGTCGCCTGATTCTTGCTTGTCGATTGAGGTCCGTACTCGGCTGGGCATGCATCCAGATCACCCAAATTGGTTCATCACTTGGATCCTTTACTCGCCCGAATCTAGCTCGCCTTCGACAATGCTGGCTGCTATGCGTTACAAGGGCGTGCACATGGTTCGCTGCATTTTCTCATTGCGAAGGTGTGCAGCTGTTCGCGCCATCGAACTATGCGAGATCTCTTTGATTTTCTTAAAACAGGGCTCGCCTGGCGTGTACCTGGCTAACATGTTCCTTTCTCATCCAAATCATGCTCACCATCGGGATTCCAGATTGAGTCTGGCCTAGCTTGCTCTTTTCATTGGATAGGCAGTTTGCTAACTTGCCCAATTCTTTCTCGCCATCTAGATCACTCTTCGCCTGTGCTTGCATCTGGCTCGCCCAATTTTCATCACTTGTTCACTATGCTCACAATCATTGCTTTACCGGGCAAGCTATACTAGCAGGCTGAGGTGTCGCGTGCACAAGTCCCGCAATTGCGAAGTTGGCTGTCGCAATGGGCTTTGCTCACCAACATTTGCTGTAGTAGGGAAGCCTGTTGCGAACGCAATGTGCTCGCCAAAGTTTGCTCTATTGGGTGAGCCTATCGCTTGTATACTATGCTCGCCACAATTGCTCGCCATCGCCAATCAATATGCTGCAAGGACCTCTGCTCGTCATCACCAAACAAGCATTTCTAGTTAGGCTTTGATTGCACACATGCGTTGTTCCACCGGGGCACCTACCGCGTGTGCCACTTTCAACAAAGGGGATGCCGAGCGTGGGAGCCCTTCTTTCGCTATCAGTGTACGGGAGACCCTCTCTCGCCGTTTGCGTACGGGAGACTCTCTCTCGCCGTTCGCTTGCGGGAGACTCTTCTCACCAGGGGAGATGCCGCATGCGGGAATCATTGCTCGCTTGCTTTTAGCTGTCGCGCAGGCGAGCCACACCGTCGCAATCTTGATATTCCATGGTGAGTCATCATCCACACATCTTGCATTGCATAGGCATGGATCATGGATGGCTCGCCCACAAACCAAGATGAAGAAACACAACAAAACTGCCAATTATTAAATGCAAAACAAGGCTCATCTTGTCTCTTTTGGTTAGCATTTCATTATCCGAAATATGATTTTTCCAAGGCCTGTTGCGTGCGGGGGCCTCTCTCGCCCAATCCCTGTCGGGCGTGATATCCACTCTCTCGCCCAATCCTTGTCGGGCGCGATATCCACTCTCTCGCCCAATACTTGTTTCGTGCGAAAGCCACTCTCTCGTCCAGGCTTGTCACAGCCTAGGTACCTGTCTTCTGCATATCGTCTTTTCACCATCTTTTGTACTTGGCTTTTCTGTTTGTTTCCCACATATGGCGCTAATTTTTGTTGCACGAAACAACAATGATTGGTTGCTGACGTATAATTCTCAATCTTCGCGTTAGCCTGTCTCCAAGAATTCTGCAAGAAAGAAAACCATCAGGGGACGCAAGGGGTTTTCCCTGTGCGCGCACTCCGATGTTTAAGTCAGACAGGGTTTTGGCAGCATTTTCCTAGGCAAATAGAGCTTAGAGTTTAAAATAATACCTGTGACCTATTTATACGAGTTATTTTGCGCGTAATTACCTTTAAGACCCATAGCTTAAATGATAACCTAGTGGATCATTTATAGGCCTTCTGAGTCTTCTTTCCTCTTGGGTTTAAATTATCATTCGGCCTAATGGTCTTCAGCTTGACTTATAAAAAAGCCCAGTAATCTTTGATTTGACCCTCATCAGTATATGATGTTTTGTCTGACAGTGTATAGTCTCTATATATTGTCAATATACCGAAAGTTGACACCTTATCAATAAGTAAAAATAAAATATCAAGCCCTTAAAAATAAATACAAATAATATTTTTTTAATTTGCTCATAAAAGTTTATTGATGAGGTATCAACTTTTGATACATTCATAACGTATAGAGATTATACATTATCAGACAGTGTATCATATGTAAATCCATTATTTAATTATTTGTTATCATTCAATCTTTGAAAAAAATAACTTTAATTTAATATTTAAAATACTTCATTTAATTAATTTATGATAATCCTATCTTATTTTTATTAAAAACTAAATCTTGATTATTTTGTTAAATTAATGGAACCATTTGTATTGAATATCATAATAAATACTTAGTTTATTAATTCATACACAAACAGTAGAATTTTTTTAATTTCACAAGCAAGGCTAAAAAACTATCACATGTCAAATTATTATCCAATATACTATTAGGGGCGTTTTTAGACGCCGTAAGCTATGTTAAGATAATGATACATATCTCATTTGATTTGTTTTTATCTTTTTAATATTTTTTAAAAGATATGTGTCACTATCTTAACCTGTTTGTGAAATCTAAATTTTTCATTGACAATATATGGATGATATATCATTTTTTAAACCCTAATACCTATATATATACATACAATCATTTTATATGCAAAGAGGGTTTTATTTAATTTTCTAAGTCATGTCTTTTTTTTTCCGTTTTTCATGTTATGCTTATTTTTTGTTCTTTTTGAATTTTATGTTTATGTTTCAATCACTATCCCTAATTCTAAAAGACTCTAATTAACCAACTAACTAACCAAATTAAATTAACTAAATTCATTAAATTCACAAATTATTTATTCTTACATTCCTATGTTATTGAATAATAAAAAAGAAAAACTAATTCTAAAGTGATAAACATAAACAAATTAATCTAATAATAAATTACAAGACTAATTAATAACTTATATCTATCTATAAATATATATACATATATATATATATATATATATAGATTAAAGAAAACAAATAAATTAAACGGATTCAAACAAATTTAAAAAATTACATGTAAAATTCTTTTGTTCAATTATTTATCATTAAACTTTGGCAGCTCGTTCGAATAAAGAAAAGAAATATTAATAAACAAGAAAATATATAGGTTCACAAGAAAGCTTTGTGAATCCATGATACCAAAAGTTTCCATCCAATTATTGTGGTTGAGTGAGGTCGACATGCACCCAAGTCATCTTCCTTTCGAAAAACTACTTCTCAACTAGCCGAGACAAAAGCGGAGTGCATCCATCTATTCATGAAGAAACTTGTCGCAGAACTGCAGAGCTGTCTTCTGATAGAAGGAAGCGATGATTTGGCTTTGAGAACCTCCACTGTCAGCCGCCTCTTCTTTGTCTTGCTTGCCGCCTGGAACTCCTTTTTCTTCCCTTTTTTTCTTCGTCTTTTATTTTTGGTCCCCCTTATCATCGTCTCTACGTGCTTCTTTATTGTGAATAGGGCCAATTTTCTTTGATTTGATTTCCATTCTCAATCCTGTCTTTATTGCCTGTTATTATGTCCAAAATTTTTATGAATTTTAATCAAATTGAAAAATAAAAGAAAAAAGAGTAATAAAAAGAATAACAAAATTTGGGTATAAGACATAATTAAAATCCAAAAATGTTTACAATCTAAAATAGTAAATTGAGTTCAAAAATTCCAATATTATTAAAAAACATCAAACAAGACCGAGTGACTACAATTATATCTTATATTACGTTATAAATTTTTTTCAAAATTTACTAACGGTGTTAAATTTCTTTAAAGAAATTACCAGATATATCCATTTAAGGTATATTCATTAAAAATTAATGATTAATATGATAAATTAAAGAATATATGACAGAAGTCAAATATGTTTGATTTCCTTAGTAGGGTTTTCACCGACCATATATAAAATAATACTTTTTAAATAAAGCAATTGTAAAGTAAAGTTTCTCGAAGGTGTATGTACAGATGGGATAATTCAAATAGTAAAAAACAACTAAACAGTAAATGATTAGGGATGGAGAAAAAGATCGTAAACAGTATTATATCACCTCCATATATATACGTAATTTTGTTCTGCTATATGTTTATGGCAAGCATCTCAAATGGTGATGCCCTTATTCAGTGGAGGAAGTGAAAGAGGAAGAAAGTGAGGTTAAGGTGGACTCCTGTCGCAAGGGAGATGGCTAATCCATGTATGTCTAATAGCTTGTAGCTAGCGATAGCATGCATGCATGCATCTGCCATCTCCCTTCGGCAGGACTCCATTCAAATCTCCAAGATCAACCCTACCTGGCAATATAGTGGTGTGGTAATTTCTGAGTCCCATAACTTGATTGTTAGACGACAAACGTCATCAATTAATTTTTTCGTTTAAATGTAAGTAAACTGGTATGTTGTTTCTATTAAATTTTGCTTATTTAAACGTTGGAAAATTTCTTGAAACTTCTTCACCATTCGAGTATTTCCAAAAAATTTCTTATGCTCCATAGTACTTTAAAAAACCCGTTTGTTTAAGCAGCTCCATCAGTGGATTATTTTCATATTTTATGAAGAACCAATAATATTTATTTTATTGTTATTATTATTCTTTCTTTTTGTTGTTTTTTGATAATCAGAGAAATTTTATTAAGAGATAACTGGAGTACAGTTATCGCATGAAAACAATAACAAGCATCGCAATTCAACACAAACACCTAACAAAGGATCGATAAACAAAGTAAAACACATTAGAGCCTGAAAGCAAAACAGAGCCTCAACACCAGCAAAGTCAGAAACAGCAGCACACAGAACAAGCCGACCAGAAACAGCAGCAGACAGAACAAGCCTACCAGTGCGCAAAAAAGAAGCCATTACGAGCAACTCCAGCCTTAGCAAGGGCATCAGCCAACCCATTGGCCTCTCTAAATATGTTGACAAAACACACATTATCAATCGATGATAACAAGCCATCAATCTCTAAATATCTTTCTTTTTGTTTTTCCTAATTTTTGTTATTCTACCTTTATCTTGTTTTGTTATCATTTTCTCTCGTTTTGTGTTTCATCCTTATTATCATTGTATACGTGTAATTATTATCATTTTCCATTCGGGGATAAACGTGTACTACCTGTTGACACCTAATTCTGTCCCATTTTTGTTATTATTATTATATTTGTATTTATTTTTATTTCTATTATTTGTTTTGCTATTATTTATATTATTATTATTACCTATTATTATTATTTATTTTATTTTATTTTATGCCTTTGTCAAATCTGTCAGCCACCAACAGTCTGAAAGTTCCCTTCCCCATACCCGTCGGCCTCCACCCAAGCCCTTCTCCCCATGCCATCCCATCCCTGCCGGCCACTCTCCTTTGTCACCCTTCTCTGCCACCCATCTCACCTCTGCCAGCCACCATTCCCGCACAAAACCCCTATACCAGTCCCTCTAAAAAGACCCTCATTCAACCATTAGAGAGCCGAAGCTTCAAGCTCTCCCCATTCACCCGAGAGCCACAGCTAACCCAAGCAACCCTCACCGAATCCCTCACTCACCCTCTCCGTTCAACCAACCATCACCACCATCAACCGAAAAACCCTGATCAAAACCATTTACCCCAGCAACCGAACTCACTCATCATCACCCTCAACCATTTTTTCCTTCACCACCCGAGCCAAACCTCGAACCCACCTCACCACTGAAACCCCCACTGCCTAGACACCATCACTAAGTTACCGGAGCCTACCCATCCAGCCACCATCAACACCATTCACAACCCTCAGACGAGGAGAGAGCCACGGCCAACTCAAGCAACCTTACAGCAACAAACCACCTGAAACCCCAAAAATGAGACCCCCAAAACCCTAAAACCCAGATCTGAAATACCAACCAATACCTGCAAACACACACACACACACACACACACACACACACACCCCAACAAACCACAAAAAACCAAAACCATAACTGAAACCATCAACCAAAAAAAACCAAACAAAAAAAGGGAGGAAACCGAGGGTTTCAACCTCAGATCCGTAGGGATAGGACCATTTTTTGGGAAAACAGTGGTCGGAATCGAAAAGAGGAAGGGGAGAAGCTTCGAAAAACAGCTTCCTTTTTTATTTTGGGCCACCGGCGCACGGCGACGCACGGCGGCCAGCAATTTCGAATGGGGAAGGATTAGCACCAAAGAAGAATAAACAACGAATGGGGTAGAATGCTAAAATTCTTAATATGATGAGAAATGATCCTATGGCTTGAAACCCTTGAAACACGTATTTTGGGCCTGTTTATCCATTCTTTCAAAGCCCTGAACCTGGCCTACATTACGTACCTTAAAAAGTCCATTTTGATCGAATTTGAATGCTTAAGTTAAGGAATCATATATTGAGCCTAGACATGTTACAAGTTCATGATTTGGAGCTTGATAAGTGTGTTGATTATGGATAAGTATGGTCCTTGAAAAAGAATGAAAATGTAAAAAGAAAAGTGATGAAAAAATGAAAAAAAAGAAGAAAAATGAAAAATGAAAAAGAAAAAGCTAAAAGAAAAAGAGGAAAGAAAAAAGAGAAAGGAAGGAGAATAAGAAAGGGCTTAAGTTGAAAACCCGAAAGGGCGATTTGAGTCAAAAGAAGAACGGAAGATTGGTTGAAATCTCGGGAAGATAGCCTTTTACAAGAAACCAGTACTGTTAGAAGATTCGATGAAGTGGGGGGGCAAAGCATTGATGGAACCAAAATGATTAGAATGTCAGTCAAATAGAATTTTGGAAAAATCTTAGATTAGTTTATCAAGATTGATTAAATATTCATCGTTTAGTATTGTTACCTTCCTTGGCCTCTGGAAATTGCCTATTTTTCTTAGTTAAATTTGTTCTTGTTTACTTCTTCATAAATGTCCATCCTTCAACTTTTGGCCAATCTGCATACTCATGATTATTGAAAGAAATGTGATGGCATTGCATTCATTATAAAATTGAAATGACGATAAATAAGTGATTGACAATGTTTGTGAAAGCCCGATGCATTACAAAAGAGGAAAGTCAAAAATGATACGGGGCAAAGAAGGAAAAGATGAGAACCATGGGAAGGTTTGTAAGTGTGTTGAAGAAATATGAATGTGTGATCAAATGGTGAAAAATGAACAAGAATTAATGGTGTTTCGTGAAATTAGTGGATGTACGGGATGTGCGGAAGCTTATGATTTGAAAAGATTCAAAAATGGTGAGAATGATGGTCTTGTGAACCCTATTACTGCAACTTTCGATTTCTTTTATTTTTTCCTTTTCTTTCTCTTTCCCTTTTTCTTATTTCTCGACATTTGCATTGCATTCATCACATGCATTCAAAAAAAAACAAATGAAAATTTCACCTTTAAGTAACAAAGTTGGTACAGTCTTGGTAAAAAAAGAGAGGCAAAACACAAGAAAAAGGAAGCGGAATTTTGAAATTTCAGGATAAGATGGTAAGATTTTCAAAGTGAAGAGTTTTAAAAGGATGATGTATCAAGAAGCTGAGTATTTGGATGTAAATCTCCAATTCAGAAAATTTCAGGTGTGAATCTCTGAATTTCTAAGTAAAATTTGGATGTGAATCTCCAAAACAAAATTAAAATTTTGGGTGCGAATCTCCGAATCAAATTTTGGATGTGAATCTCCAAGTTAAAATTTTGGGTGTGAATCCCTAAGTTAAATTTTCGGGTGTGAATCTCCGAATCAAAATTTTGGATGTGAATCTCCAAAACAAAATTAAAATTTCGGATGTGAATCTCCAAATCAAATTCTGGATGTGAATCTCCAAATCAAATTTCAAATTCTGGATGTGAATCTCCAAGTAAAATTTTGGATGTGAATCTCCAAGTCAAACTTTTCGGATGTGAATCTCCAAGTCAAATTCTGGATGTGAATCTCCAAGTTAAAATTCTGGATGTGAATCTCCAAAACAAAATTAAAATTTCGGATGTGAATCTCCGAATCAAATTTTGGATGTGAATCTCCAAATCAAATTTTTGGGTGCGAATCCCTAAGTGAAATTTTGGGTGTGAATCTCCAAATCAAAATTTCAGGTGTGAATCTCTGAATTTCAAGTTGAAAATTTCGGATGTGAATCTCCGAATCAAATTTTGGATGTGAATCTCCAAATCAAATTTCAAATTCTGGATGTGAATCTCCAAGTAAAATTCTGGATGTGAATCTCCAAGTTAAAATTTTGGATGTGAATCTCCAAATCAAATTTCAAATTTTGGATGTGAATCTCCAAGTTAAAATTTTGGATGTGAATCTCCAAATCAAATTTCAAATTCTGGATGTGAATCTCCAAGTCAAACTTTTCGGATATGAATCCCTAAGTCAAATTTTGGATGTGAATCTCCAAATCAAAGTTAAAATTTTGGATGTGAATCTCCAAAACAAAGTTAAAATTCTGGGTGTGAATCTCTAAGTGAAAATTTCGGATGTGAATCTCCGAATCAAATCTTTAAATGTGAAATCTCTCAATTTCAGAAAAAAAATTTAAAGTTTCATCGCCTCTGCTGCAAGAGGAGCTCTTTCAGAAAAGAAATTTAAAGTTTCATCGCCTTTGCTGCAAGAGGAGCACATTTAAAAAAAAAGAAAAAAAGAGAATTTAAAGTTTCATCGCCTCTGCTGCAAGACGAGCTTTTTCAAAAAAAGAATTTAAAGTCTCACTGCCTCTGCTGCAAGAGGAGCTTTTTCAGAGAAGTTTAAAGTTTCATTGCCTCTGCTGCAAGAGGAGCTTTTTCAGAAAAAGAATTAATTAAAGTTTCATTACCTCTGTTGCAAGAGGAGCACATTTAAAAAAAACAAAAAAAACAAAACAAAACAAAAAAAATAATATATTAATTAAATTTTCATTGCCTCTGCTGCAAGAGGAGTACATTTCAGGAAAAATTTTAAGTTTCATAGCCTCTGCTGCAAGAGGAGCACATTCCAAAAAAAATGAATGAAAATGAAAAAAAAAGAGAAGAAAAGAAAGAAAAAAAGAGATTAGGTTATAAGCCGGACAAAATTAGTGTGTATTATCTTTGCTCTATTCCTGATCCTCAGCAATGAGCAAAGAGGGGCAGCTGTTAACACCTAATTTTTTCCCATTTTTATTGTTATTATTATATTTGTATTTATTTTTATTTCTATTATTTGTTTTGTTATTATTTATATTATTATTATTATTTTTGTTATTATTATTACCTATTATTATTATTATTATTATTATTATTATTATTATTATTATTATTTTATTTTATTTTATGCCTTTGTCAAATCTGTCAGCCACCAACAGTCTGAAAGTTCCCTTCCCCATACCCGTCGGCCTCCACCCAAGCCCTTCTCCCCATGCCATCCCATCCCTGCCGGCCACTCTCCTCTGTCACCCTTCTCTGCCACCCATCTCACCTCTGCCAGCCACCATTCCCGCACAAAACCCCTATACCAGTCCCTCTAAAAAGACCTTCATTCAACCATTAGAGAGCCGAAGCTTCAAGCTCTCCCCATTCACCCGAGAGCCACAGCTAACCCAAGCAACCCTCACCGAATCCCTCACTCACCCTCTCCGTTCAACCAACCATCACCACCATCAACCGAAAAACCCTGATCAAAACCATTTACCCTAGCAACCGGACTCACTCATCATCACCCTCAACCATTTTTTCCTTCACCAACCGAGCCAAACCTCGAACCCACCTCACCACTGAAACCCCCACTGCCTAGACACCATCACTAAGTTACTGGAGCCTACCCATCCAGCCACCATCAACACCATTCACAACCCCCAGACGAGGAGAGAGCCACGGCCAACTCAAGCAACCTCACAGCAACAAACCACCCGAAACCCCAAAACTGAGACCCCCAAAACCCTAAAACCCAGATCTGAAATACCAACCAATACCTGCAAACACACAAACACACACCAACAAACCACAAAAAACCAAAACCATAACTGAAACCATCAACCAAAAAAAAACCAAACAAAAAAGGGAGGAAACCGAGGGTTTCAACCTCAAATCCGTAGGGTTAGGACCATTTTTTGGGAAAACGGTGGTCGGAATCGAAAAGAGGAAGGGGAGAAGCTTCGAAAAACAGCTTCCTTTTTTATTTTGGGCCACCGGCGTACGGCGGCGCACGACAGCAAGCAATCGTCTGGAGAGGGGGAGAGGCGAGAGGCTTGAGAGGATTTTGGCATTTTTTTTGGAGAAAACCGGTGGAAATGAAATTCAACAAAAAAAGGGAGCCTTTTATAGAGGAGCAAAATACGGCGTTTTGAGGGCTGGAAGATCCGCGCGTCGCCCCTGATCCGACCCGAAATCCGCGCGACCCGCACATCTGGCCACCAGCTGAGCGAACTCTACCCGCCAGCCGAAAGGAAGAAGCTGCGTGCTCGCCCGCCCGAGGAGAAGCAGGGTCTGTGAGATCGCCCGCCCGAGAAGAAGAGAAAATCCTGTGGGTTCGCCCGCTAGAAAAAAAGAAGAAGATCCCGATTGCTCACCTGCCAAAAGTTACGGAGATCGGTGTGATCACCCGCCAGCTAAAAGGAAGAGAGGATCCGTGAGATCGCCCTTCCAAATTAGAGAGAAACACCATCAGAGAGTTCACCCGCATTCCAAAATTGCGAAGTTCTGCGTGATCGCCCGCCAGCCGAAAGGAAGAAGACTAGCGTGCTCGCCCGCCCGAGGAGAAGCAGGGTCCGTGAGCTCGCCCGCCAGCCAAAAAGAAGAAAATCCCGATTGCTCGCCCGCCCGCCAGATGGAAAGAGACTCGCGCGCCTCTAACGAGCCAGCCTGACCCGTTGCGCCTCATTCGGATCCAACCGGTGCCAGCCAATCAGCAACCTTCAAGCCCATTTCTACTTGGATTTTGGTCCAATTTGTGGTAAATTTTGTTATTAAAGTTTTCATTTATTATTATTATTATTCATGCATGTTTATAATAATAAAATTTAAATAATAATAAATTTCCGATGATGGGATGTCATGAAACTCACAAGTAGTGATTTCTTGACTGATCTCTAGGTGAGAAGAGTCTACTAAATGTTACCAGAGTATTGGGATATTTAGTATGATTTTTCAATAATTTAAATTTTTATCAAAATAAAAATGAATAAATTTTTAAAAGAAAATAGAAAAAGAAAATTAATAATAAAATTTAAATAATTAAACAATGGCCCGATGATGGGATGTTATGAAACTCACAAGTAGTGATTTCTTAACTGATCCCTAGGTGAGAAGAGTCGTACTAAATGTTACCAGAGTATTGGGATACTTAGTATGATTTTTCAATAATTTAAAATTTTATTAAAAATAAAATAAATAAGTTTTTTAAAAAAAATAGAAAAAAGGAAATTAATAATAAATTTCTGATGATGGGATGTCATGAAACTCACAAGTAGTGATTTCTTGACTGATCCCTAGGTGAGAAGAGTTCACTAAGTGTTACCAGAGTATTGGGATACTTAGTGCAATTTTCCAATATTAAGAATTTTTATTTAAAATAAATAAGGAAATATTTACATAAAAAATTTTTTTTTAAAATTCATTTGCATCATTTTTTATCTGTTTGCATCATATGCATTCACGATAATAATTTATGAAGCAAATGTGAATCTTCCAATGATGAGATTCTATAGAAGTCACAAGTAGTGATTCTTAAGAAATCTCTAGGTGAGGAAAATTATTTCAAATGCTGCCAAAAGTATTGGAGTATTTGATTTAATTATTCAATACAAAAAGGTTCACATTTACTTTCGAAAAATAAAGTTTAACCTTTTAAAATAAAACAAAATAAATTTGTAAATAAAAAATGATTTTGAACAAAAAGGTTGGAATAAAAAAGGAATTAATTTTAAATATTAAAGTAAGATCATTTTATTAAAACAAAAAGGATAACTCATGATTATTATGGTACCGTTTTTTAACGGGAGTCGTGGGGGTGCTAATCCTTCCCCACGCGTAACCGTACCCCCGAACCCAATTTTTGTTTCGCAGACCAAAAGATTATCTTTTTAATAAAACTTAATTAATTTTGAGATTTTGTTGAAAAGATAAACGTTTTCAGGTGGCCAATCACACCTAGTCAAAAAAGATTGGTGGCGACTCCCATTTTTGTTTTTAAACGCTTTTTCAAAATCGTCGAGCGCAAAACCGTTACGACACTACCTTTATATGGAAATTTTCTCTTTCCTATTTTTTTAACACTATGATGGATACCTAATTTTATTCAAGCATATTTTATTGGATAATTATTTCATATATTGTAGGTGATGTTTTTTTATCCTACAGGCCGAGTTAAGATCATGATACATGTTCTTATTTATTTATTTATTTATTAAGGTACAAAGTGCTACGAACTAAAAATTGATAACAATTATATATACGGGTATAAACAAATCAAGTTACTCGTGAACTATGCGAGTTCAATTCGATGATTATTCGGGTTTGATTATATTATTTTTGAGCCAAGCTCGAGCTATTCCAGTAATGAGTCAATCCGAGTTTGAGCATCTTAATAATTTTTGAGCGGCTCACGTGTCTTATCGAGTTTTTTTAATATATATTTTAATATTTTATTATTAATTTACTATTTTACCATCATAATATATATTTGGTATATTAACACAAAATTTTCGTGTTCTATACTATTCGAATACAATTTAATTTTTATATGCGAATTGTAAGGTGTAAAATCAGCCAAATCCCAACCAAACAAAAAAACCAAAACAAGAAAGAAAGAGCAAAGAGAAAACACAAAAAATGAATTTAGGATTTTTGGTTCAATGGGGTTTAAGGAATGATTCTGCAGATCTCAATAGTAGAAATCTAGGCAAAGGTGAGAGAAAGTTTTGGTGAAAATTTAGTGGCCCTTGGAGGCAGTTAAGAGCAATTTTTAAGATTGTTTTGGAGAAATTTTCATCGCAGTCAAGTGGCTTAGATTCAAGCCCGAATAATCTAGCTAGGCCAGGCTTGAGCCTATATATAGTCTATTAATATATAGTCCGAACTTGACTCGACTCAATCTTATCCATGGGCACCTCTACTTCAAACTATCATTCAAAAATCGGTTTAAGACTCGAATGCAAATTAAGCCTAATAATAAAAGGCCAAAAACACTTAAAAGACCTTAGATAAAATTAGTGTCTATATTAAATATGAGTTTTTATATATATATATATATATATATATATATGATACATTAATGCACCAGAAGTTGATTCCTCATAAATAAGCAAAGTAAAAAAATGTCAAGCTCTTAAAAATAAATACAAATATTTTTTTCAATTTGTTTATAAGGACTTACTGATGATATGTTAATTTTTGGTGCATTAACAGTGTATAGAAATTATACACTGTCAGTGTATCGTATATAATCCATTAAATATTACCAAAATTATTGAAATATTTAGTGTGATTTTCAATACAAAAGATTCTCATTAATTTTTGAAATATAAAATTTAGTTTTATAAATAAAATAAAAATGATTTTGAAAAAAATTGTTACAATAAAAAATATAAATTATTTTTAAAAATTAAATTAAGTCCATTTTTTTAATATTAAAGGATCACATATAATTAAATGATACTATTTTTTAAAAGGATGTTGAGGGAATATTAATTCTTTCTCATACATAACAATACTTCCCCAAATTGGGACATGCTCAGCGAAATCCTCTGAATTTTTTTTACTTCAATTTTTTGCTTGAACATTACCTTTTTCAGTTTTCATGCTATCATATTCTTACATGCTATTATAATTGTTATTTAATTTTCACTTAAACTATCAATCTTTTTTATATTTTTTTGAGTTATGGGGAAGAAAAACAGTAAGAAGATGAAAAAGAACAGAGAAGAAAACAGAAAAGAAGAACAAGAGAAGGAGAAGTCAGAAGTGTGTTAATATTTTCACATAAAGATATTTTTGTCTTCATATATGTTGAAGTGTAAAAATTAAAAGTTGAAGTGTATTTAGAAGTATATTATTAACAAATGTCTAAAATTGTGAGACCTCGAATTTCAAGTGCTATTTAATTCTAATTAAATAATTGACGATTAAGAAACATTTATAATTAATTTATAAGTGATTTTATTTTAGGTTTTATGGTTAGTTAGTAAGTGGGCCCCACTGATTCCCAGATGTCCAAATGAAGGTGAAACTTCATGGATTCGATATTCGGAGCCAAAAAATGTTATGGTAAGAGTTTTATCCTTAATCTCAATTATTTTTGCATATTTCGAAAATTGTGCAATAAATTAAAAAATAACGGTTTAGTCCATAGGCCATCAGAATTTTCGAAAATAACAGTCAAATTAAGAGGACTTAGGACCTGTTGGATTACACCAAATAATTCCTCATAAAATATAGTTTTAGAATATCTAGATGGATGGTGGAAACTAGACGTGAAGACAGAAATTTACGTAATTTTACGGTTAGGGGCAATTTGGTAATTTCACCCGAACCGAAATCCGAACTTCAACAAAAGCTTCACCAAACATTAGAGCAAGCTAAATAAAGCTGATTTATGATTAAATAAAAAACATTTTGGAGGTAAGATAGATTGTTTTCAACAAAGTCAAACTTAGGGGTAATTTTGGAACAATTCTTCAAGTATAAAGGCAAAATGATAATTTTACCCATAAAATGACAAATAAACAGAAATTTCCAGCTTCTGCCTTGCTGAAAATTGACAGAAACTCAGCAGCTCCAAATCCTCCATTAACACCACCTTCCAAAGAGAGAGAAAGTGAAAATAACTTGAAAAATACCCATTAAAATCAAATACCTTCTTCACAAAAATTATTCTACTCATCTTTCTCTATTTTTCTACACTAAAATCAAGTGTTGAATCACCAAAAATTAGACCCCAAGCTTCCCATTGAATTTGGCTAAGGTGAGATTTTAAAGAATTTTCATTTTTCTTCCATGAAGTTTGGTTAATCACTTGATGTTAATCATGTTTCATGCTTCCTTTAGTTTAAATTATGCATGAATCACGTATTTGGACATTGGAGGGTTTCGGTCAACACTCATGGGGCATGAACATGATGAATTTTGATGGAATTTAGTTTAGGAAAATTAGTAGAAATTATGCTAAGCATGAAAACAAGCTTAGATTTAGTTAAATTGAGAAAAATCAATTTATTGACTATGGAAGGGGTTCGGCCAAGGCATTAAGACTATGAAATTGATGTTATTACATAGAAAATTCATATGGAATTAATGTAGAAAATTAGTAGGAATAATTTAGAATTAATAAAGTAATTAAATTTGAAGAATATAAATTTTGTAAAGGAAGGAAGCTTTCGTCCTTGATGAAGGAGAGACTGAAATTGTGCCTATTTTAATGTAAATTAGGTCTTAAAATAATGTACAAATTATTCTGAGAATTTTGGTGCAATCGGAATCAAAATCGGAGTTATGTAGTAAAAGTTAGAATTTTTCATCGGTAGGAATTAGGCTGCATTTAGTAAAATATACTGATAATTCATTAGCATTTAAATTATCAAATATTCTTTTAATTAAAGAATGATGAATTTATCAAGTTTGAATAATTATTTGCAGCCTCTAAACCCGATAGTACTACTGGTGTCGAAGGATCGGATACTGATAAGATAAGAGGTAAGGGATATTTGTATGAAGCGTAGGGATATAGCGCTGCATGCTTTAATGTGAATTTCAAATTATGAAATTTGAATAAATATTTTGGATTGAATTTTGGAACTATGAACTATGGTTGAAAACTGGATTTTATGCATGAAGGGTTAGGATTTTATAAACAATTATGCTGCCGAAAATTTCCTATACCAACTTAACCCCTAACTTATGGAATCCATGAAGTTTTGGCTTTAATATGAAATTTTTGGAAATATTGATAAAATCAAGTTTAAGGATCCAAATATTGAAAAATTGAAAGTGGTTTAATAAATATTAAATCACAAATTCAATAATTAAAATGCTTTTGTGGTATTTTATCTATTTATAAGTGTTTGAATATGTTTGTATATTTCATGGATTTTAAATAAGTAATTTTTGGAAGATTAAAGATTGATTTAAGCTTTATGATATTTATATGTTTGAATTTATTGATTTAATGGAACTAATTTTATAAATATATTTATGATATGTTTCCATACACTGTTCTTCGTAATCTATTTTGGAAATTATTTATTTAAATGTTTTAGAGACTGTTGGCCCCTTAGCTACCTTCGGGTATATACATTTTCATTCTGTTCTGATTGCTATTGACTTTAGCCCAATCTTCTAGCTCCCACAGAAGACACCTGGCTAGTATTCCCACTGTGGCCCCCTTACTATAGCCGTACGTTTATTATAGTGCATGTGTCTATTGAGTGTAGCCTAGTCTTCATTAAAATTATACTAGGGTGGTAAATCCCTGGCTAACTTAGATCCAGACACTTTCAGTTTAATTTATATATCTGGATTTGATTTATTCATAAGATATGTTTATGATTTGAATAATATACCTTGTGAAATTATTATTTGACATAAATGTGGGAAAATTGATATGATTCTGATTTAAAATGTTTACGGAGAATTTATTTAATTTCTGGTGCTTTTATATTATGTTTTGTAATATATTGAATTTATATTGAATTTGTAATTTAATTCAATCAAATAAATCCCTATAGTGGCTTTGGATACCGGAACATGACATGTGCTCTAAAGTACCTCCCATTCTCTATCCGGTTACCCAACCCACTATATTATCCTTCCGAGTAGATCGTGTCATATTTTATTCATATTTTAAATTCATGTTTTCCTAGAAGTATTCGTTTTATGAAAAAAAAATATGCATATAGGTTATGTTATATCAGCTTTCGTATAGATGTCTCACACTGAGCACGTTTCGCTTACCCCTTATTTTTTTCTCTCCCAGATTATCTGCAGTGAGTTCGAGTTTGCTAATTTAAGAGGACCCGATTCCGGTATTCCTTAGGCAACTTCTTCAGTTCGTCAAGGTATACTTGTTTATTTTATATGTTCAGATTGTTGTACAGTACTACTTTTACATACCTTAAACTTGAGATGTGATTATGAATATTTTGTTTATGTAAATAAATTTTCAAATCCTAGGATTGCATATCATAAATTTATTTTTGGAGTTTAATCGACACTGCAGACAAACCCAACCTACGTATGCTATTTATATATGTGAATTTAGTAAAATATACAGTATTATGGACCGTGACAAAAATAATAAATATATAAATAATTAAATTTATTACCAAAAATTACAAGAAAATAAAAATAAATATTTTATAATAAATAAATAATTAAAATAATTACATGAATAATAACAAATATAAATATAAATAATTTTATTTTAAGATGTGTAAATATATTATTATTTTTAAATGAATTTTACACATTTATTAATAAAAATGTTACTAGAAATAAAATAATTTAAGAAATTTTTATTATTTATTAAGTTCACAAGTACCGAACAAATATTATACAAAATTTAACCCTTAATGATCATTTTCTCTTCTTACTACATTACATCTCATCTCCACCTCTGTGTTTGCATTCAAACACATACCCCAATTATCACCCACTGATTTTAATCGCACCTTGATAACATCCAATGTCACTACTGCAGTAATTGATCTCACATTCACTACTATTTTCAATTTCACTAGAACCAATATTACCATCTATCTAAATTAGCCCTTAGTAAATAATGTTAGTGTTAACATTTTAGGTTTGGAGTATTTAAAGTTTATCTATTTTACAGCTAACTTTGATGGTCATTGTACAATTAAATTAATTAGAATTTAGGCTTAATAGCTAAATATATTCTCAAATTTTCTGCACAAAATGGATATAAACTCTTAATGTTTTATAGTATGCACGTCAATTAACTAAACTTTTATTTTACTGTAAATCTTTCAAAATCATGTAATTAAGTCTAAATCTATCAAATGACAATAACTTCTATTTGTGTTGCACACGTGGCATGACATGTGGCAATCCATGAACTTATCCACGTTAGCTGCAACATAGGATATCCTAACGATAATTAGTGTCATTTAAAATATTTGAAGTTAATTGTATGATTTTGAAAAATTTACGGTAAAATAAAAATTTATAAATTGATTTTCATGTAATAAAATATTAAAACTTATATCTATTTTGTGCAAAAAATTTGAAGATATATATGGATAATTATTTCATATATCACCGCTAGAGTTTTTTCACTCCACAAGTAGTGTTAAGATTATAACACATGTCCTATAACAATATTTAAAAAAAATAAAAAAACATAAAACATGTGTCGTGATTCTAATCTCGCTTGTGAAGTAAAAAAACTCCCTATATAAAATAATTATCTTATGTATATTTTTTGTTACAAAATTGAAGATATGTTTAGCTATTACTTCTAGAATTTAAGAGCATATTACTGTATAAATGATTTTTAATGCTTATTGATTTGATTTTTATGTTTTTAAATTTTTTTAAATTTTTTTTCATAGAAAGTATAAAAAAAAAATAAAAAAAACTAAATATTGGGCTTAATCCCTCGTAACGAGAGATAACAACATTATCACACCCAACACAACATTAAATTATGCATGCACATCCGCAATGAAACGCGAGATTTCCTTTGGTTTAAGATAATGCTAACGTCTAAATCCAACTGGATGAACTGAAAAATCTCAACTTTTGTGAGGATAATTACACCACGCAAAAGAGAATTCTCGTGGAAATTTTCCAACCCATTTCCCAGAAGAAACTCATGTATTATATTCGTGACTTTATCGTGTTATGGTTATCGTCAAGTCACCTCTCTGACTGATGTTTGCCTTGACAAGTTTCTTCGGTCTAACTTTTTTTTGGGTGTAAATCACAAATACCTTCGTTAGTTTAAAAAAAGAGAATTTTCATGGAAATTTTCCAACCCATTTCCCAGAAGAAACTCATGTACTAGTGATTTTATCGTGTTAAGGTTATCGTCAAGTCACCTCTGACTGATGTTTGCCTTGACAAGTTTCTTCAGTCTAATTATTTTTTGGGTGTAAATTGTAAGTATCTTCATTTGTTTTAATTGTTTAAAATTAATTTTATTCAGAGTTTAATCACAGTTAAAGTTCTTTATTATTTCTCAAAAATATGTTTAGTAGAAATCGAACCTGAGAATTCTTCTCATAAACATAACTTGCGTTGTCAACTGAGGCACAACTCATAAATTTCTTTGGTCTAACTTTAATCTACCGAATTTCCGCCACAATAATCAAGGAATATGTCGTTTTCAACAGTCACAAAAGCGTTAGCAAAACGTTTCATTCTGAAGGAAACGCACCACAAATCAAGCCGCGAATTTTACATGATAGTTATAGAGAAAAAAAAAATAGAGCAGATAATTAGCGTGAAAGCAGAAAGTTTTTCTTCTTTGGTTCACGTGATTCAGCATCAAAGGATTGCTGTTGCTAAGCCAGGAAATTTATTTATTTATTTTCCAAGCTAGGAATTCTTTATTCATGTATGACATTTGTAGCATAAGTAATAGTTATTCTATAATATAATCATTTTTTTTTTTTGATAATTAGATGTAAAAGATGAAATTATTTAAGTTCATACTTAAGTTTTACCTATCGTAGCTCTTTTTTAAAGATTCAATTAAGAGATTGTCAACTTGCTTGAATAAATTTTTTCAAGTATAGTGTCTATGTATATATAGACACACCAATCTTAGCGTTAGTGATAAACTATAGCTTCTAATTACTTAAATTGAAATCACATCTAACGCAAGGCATGAGCAAGTCAGTAGTCAAGTTTAAAATGAGATGATATTTCAATGGGAGTAAAATTAACACTTTTCTTCAATTTTTGATAGTTACATAACCCTACAAGGAAGATTTAAGATTTCAGCGTGCGCAACTAGCACCCATTTCCGCAATTGTAAATCCATCTTTCATCACAGATCTATTGGCATCCATCAGTGAATCCACCTTAACTGTGGACCGTGGTAATATATAAAACCAGAGAGATCATGTATACTTTTATCATTCTTTCCAACCCTACCAGAAGGAACACTGAATACTGGACTGCATCATCTCTATCTTCTGATACAACTATAATCCAACTCCAATTGTCAAAGAGTACCACCTTAGCAACTTTCCTTTGGTATCATTTGCATTGTCGCGGTCTAAAATTGTTGTTGGATAGAAGAGAGCTGATCAAAGTTTCCAACCTCTTTGCTCCAGGGCCGGGCCTGAGGACTGTCATATTACCAACAACCGAACAAGGATCAGTCCCATTTTTCCCGCTTCCTATACACCAACCACCAGGAGTAAACATTTCTTGACCGCGAGACAAGAGCTCAGTGTCGATTTTGTCAAGCACTGGGTCATCATGAGGGAACTTTCTCGCAAAAGGGGCATTGCTGTTGATCATCCGTTGCATGTCAGCAAGCTTGAGGTTATGAGGATGCTGCTTAGGAGGGTTATCCCATGATATAAAATGGAGATCACTGTTTACTGTAGTGTTTCGGAACTCTTGAGCATTACAGATGACAGTGTGGAAGTAACCTTCAGGAGAAGATAAAAAGTTTGCATAGTACATGAGGACTGTTCGAGGTAGGTTATCCCATCCCCAAATGCAATAGTCGATAAAAGGGCGAGAAAGTGCCATCCAAGCAGAACCTATTATAGAATCGATATGCTTGTCAGAGATATCACCCACCAAATGCAGGTAATAGTGGAGATTTATCGCTGTATATAGTTTCTTGCAACAAGGTAGTTCAGAAAACATTTTGCCAAACTACGAATTAATATATTTTCCATTCAGAGTAGCATACCCGATACAACAGCCAATTCCAGAAGTAATCTACTACTTCATGAGAATGTTACAATATTTAGACTTAAAAGCATACTGCATACTACTTGTGGTTCTTCTAACTAAAGACATTAAATTAGAATAATTTTTCTCTACTGCAACAAACCTTGGTATAACCAAATGATTGATAACAAATCAGATTATTCAATGTATAATCGTGAACCTGATGCAAAAGCATCAGTAGTCACAGTTAGAACATCATGAAAATTCAATGAAATTACGGGTAACAAAAATAACATAACATATATGCATGGTTTAGTCATTTAGATTATCTTCAGCTAATTGGAACATCAAACTTATAATGTTGCCATAAATTGTTGTTAGGAAAGTCTCAAACAACAGGACTATTTCGAGTCTTTAACTTCTACTTTTTTTTTTGGTTACAGAGTCTTTAACTTCTACTTTAACTATACTATAACAACCCCACATGAAAAGGGAATCAAATGACATAGCATGTAGCGTTATAGCAATGCAGAATCACATGGCTTGAATCAGAAAATGAATTTGGAAAAGTAAAAAAGAAATGAAAAAAAGAAAACAAATAAAGAATTTTTGTCAGCTGAACTCGGAAGCCAAAACTAAATGATCACACCTGCGCAATGCTGCTAGTGACATGAAATAGAACAGGGCTGCATTTGATTAACAAAGTAACTGTTCTTTCTTAAAATGAAGCATTCCATACGTCAATAACTTCATCATCCTATGAAGCCTTAGATTTGAGAGTTATGTGAATTTTATTTTATGCTAAGAAGCAGTTCTGACTTCTATTTTCCATCAAAGAGATGACAAATTTCAAGGACCTACTAGCATTATGTCAGCCAATTAACAATAAAAAAATAACATTTAAATTCAAAAATAAAAACTAAACCACACTAAAAATTATAGGCTATAATAGGATAGGTAAAGTCAGAGAGGAACTAGGCCAGGTTCAAAGGAAACCAGAATGAACTCGCTACTTTAACTTCTTCTCTACAAAATGTGAAGACAAGGGAAAATGAGATGATGAGTACACATACAATTATCCTTTTAGCACATTCAAGTTCATAAAGGCTTTGGCAACATCACTAAAACAAATGTTAAATAAATGTGCAAACGCACAAGATGCATAGTTCTCCTAAAATTTTTCAATATCCATGCTTTAAGGGGAAGTGAGAGACGGGATGAACCATAGGCCTCACCACATAATTGACAGAGGCGTTATCAAAAACCCCCAGATCAAACATGTTTCCATGGCCATTGGGGAACAAAGAAAAGATACAAGTATAAATAATTTAGTATCCTAACAGACATTTCTGCCTATTGCACTGATTTTCTTGAATGTTTCTCACCAACAATCCCTTGTACCCACCAGCAAACCTTTTTTTGTGTGCATTTATATGCTGCGATTAGTCACTTAAACAAGTAAAGTGGTGTAGACATGCCATTCTACTCTACATATTTGTCCACTTTCTTTGGATCAGAAATTCCAAGACATCTTGTGATACTATGAGGAGCATTAAAAAGAAAATAATTAATTTTCCTTTTAAATAGTTGCACCAATATGCTGCTTTTACACAATCAGAAAGAAGAGAACATGAACATGAAAGTTGTTTGTCTCCAAAGTCCACTCAGTTGACCATTTATTCAAGTCTTAGCTCAGTTGAATCTGATGTTCTTTGAAACCCAGACCAAGAAAACATAAAAACAGATTTGTATAGTCTTTACTTTTGACCTCCAATTTGCTCATGAAAGAAACATCAACTGAAAACTAGATTCCAGTTTCAACTCAATTCCACTATTCTAACAATATAAACAAGTTTATTCAGTGAAATATTATCTAAAAGCATTATTCATATCTCCCAGAGATCGTTATGTAGCCAAAAACTATCCTCACAAAAAGGAAACAGATTCAGCTGATGCATAAAAAAGACTAAAGGACTATCTATCCAACCAGAAGTAATCTAAAAATGGAAAAAAAAAAAAAAAAAAAAAAACACCACCAAAATTACACGACTATATATAATAGCTAACACAACACTTTAAAAAATTTGAAGCTTTCAGCATATTTACCTGTAAAGAGCTTGAATGCAGTAGGCACACTTCTCCTCTGAGTAACCCAAAACACATCAGCTTTCTTCGTACCATACAACCCCGGATCTATAACAATTGGCTTAGCCCTCTGAAACCTGCCATCACAACAATAAAATCCCAACAATCACGCAGTTTCAGAAAATAAAAGATAACCAGAAAAGGAATGTCTTAGGAAGAATAAAATTTAAAAGCTTTAAGAGAAGTACTCACTCTTTCCAACCAATATTGCTTGTATGGTCAATGAAGTTCAGATCCCTCGGCAAGTATGAAAATGTGTGTAACAGATCTGAAAGATGCCCAAAATCCCAAAGCCAAATATCAAGGAAACAGGGCTAAAATAGCAAAGAAGCAGTTTTTTTTTCAATACCCAATTCCAAACAACATAGGAAAAAAGGTAATCTTTACTAAAAAACGGGGAAAAGACATTTTTCAATACCCAATTAAAGAAAACCAAAGACAAAATTGGATTTTCAGCCAAAAATTGGAAAACAAAAATCATTTTTTCAAAGATCCGACTCACCATCTTGGGTAACAAGGGGATAATCAGTAGCACTAAGATTAATAAACCAATCCCAATCTCCACCTTCTTTCAACAAAATTGCAGCAGCATGAAGCGTATTAGCAACCATAGTAGGTCCTCTATAAGTGACCAAATTAGCTTTCACAATCATCCTAACATTCCCAACTTTGTTAAACACTTGATGATTTTTCACAAACTTCTCCAGATCAAGCCTCTCTTCAGAGCTAGCTTCTCGGTCAAGATGAACTACGTATTGATTCAACGGATGGTAAAGGGCTAAAAGGGTCCTTCTCAGCATCCGACCGTCGCCTGCGGAGCCGGAAATGAGGTAGGCGAAGCGGGGAGGTGGAGGTAGTGTGGAAATAGGGATGGGTTTTAGTTGGTTCTCCACGAAAGGGGAGGAGCCGCCGATTACGGCGGAGGAACGGTAGAAGAAAGGAAATGGGGAGCCATCAATAGAGGTTAAGGTTGTTAAGAAGAGTAAAAATAAGGAAACAATGGAGCCAACAGCTAAAGGGATGATCCATTTACGCTCCATTGCTTGATTATTGTTGTGACGAAATTGCATGTAATAAGTCCTTAATTTCTTCATTTCTCTTTGGTTTTCTCTCTTTTCTCTTGTTTGGGTCGAAGGAAAGAATAAAATAAATTGTGAGCTGATCCACGAGAATCAAAGTGCCGCTTCGTGAGTGAAATTTAAGAGAGGCTTCTTTCTTTTTACGTGTTAGATACGGGTAGGGAAAGTATTTCGCCGTGGAAGAGGGGGAATTTTGGACGGATAAATTAAGGGTTAATTTTTATTATTATTAATTAGAGAAAACAATTTGTATAAAATGATTATTCCTTGCATATGTTATTTTTATTAAAATATTATCATGTACTCGGACTCTTAAAAAATTAATTATTTGTAATTTATTTTATTTAAGAATTAAATAATAAATATTTATTTAATAAATTTATTAATAATTATAATAATAAATTATTTTTTTTAATGATTATATGACATGATTTTAATAAGTTAATATAGACGTAGCATATGTTTAATGATTTATTTGAGAATTATGATAATTTTGAAAATAAGATAGAAAGATGCTTTGATCTGTGTTTTGTTGTCAATTTGTTTGGTTTTGTTTTATTTTTAAGTTTAATTAATATAAAGAAAATTAATAATATATATTTTTTTGAAAAATTATAGATACTATTCTAATTTAGAAGTATAATACAAGAAATTAAATTTATATGATAAATGAATTTGCATTTTTATAGTAAAATAACCTCTTGTTAATTTACATTTATGCATTGACTTGGAAAAGTGAAGTTTAAAAAGAAAGATTTGACAACTTTATGTACCCGAACGACTGGCTCAAAATTTGGTTCACACTTTCTTTGCTCAAAAAAATTGCTTGTAATCCCTTATTTTTCAGTATCATAAAATGCACTCCAGACTTTTTAATATTTAACTATGTCCAATTTTTCGTGACGGTGAAGTGAATTCAATTCTTTTCCTCTTATCCTCAAATTAAAAATAAGTCTATTAGACATTATTTGTTGCAAAAAAATCGTTACTAACAAAAATATTTCTGTCCCTCATCGAAAGTATTTAATAGTTTGATTTCATGATTATAAAATAAATCTAAAACTGTTCCATTTAACCTTTATTACATATTGTAAATAAAATAAACTTAAGAAAAAGTAACATTCATAGCAATTTGAAGTGATTTTCTTTTCTATTGCTTCTGTCTTTAGCCACCACAACTCTCATAAAACAGAAAAATCAAATGCCAACTATGTTAAAAAAAAAAGAAGATTTACACTATCAAAATTCAAAAATCTTCCAAAATAATCATGATAAACATGAAATTCCCAATTAAGTATAATATTTATTATTTATTCAAGGCAAACATCAATGCACATATCTTCTTAGTGAAGCAAGGGAATCCATTATCAATTGTTAATTTGATTATTTTGGCCTACAATTAGATTGTTTAATGTGATTGATAACCTAAACATGTACAAAGATATAATAGATAAATAAATTAAATACCCATGATTTTTTTCCCTTCAATAAATATATGTCCTAGAAGTTCAAACAAGAACACAAATGCTATATCACCTACCATTATCAGTCAACTATGAACTGACCATTAATTTCTAACACATACAAGTGAAAGGAAAGTGTCAAAGTGGCACCAAGGCCAATGATAAAAGCCTCCTTCTCATTGTTTTTTTTAGAAGAATATAAAATGAAACTGTCTCTAAATTAATTGTTCAAAGGTTAAATTGGGTTTTGTTTTAGGCCATTATTTTTTACATAGAAGCAAAAATTTTCCCAAATATAATTTTAAAAGTTGTATATAAATTTTTATTTGGTGTACTGTTAGTGTTTTATAACATATCACCTTATTAATTTATAAATTTTAAAATTAAAATATTTAAAATTCAATATTATTAAATTTCACTTATCAATAAAGCTTCGTGATCTTTTTAATGTTAGACCAATAAAAAAAGTTATGGTTTTTTGTTAAAGGTATTTCTTTCAATTAGTTGGTGGACTTTAGAAAGAGTGTAGAAATTGGAAACACGGAAAATGGAGGAAGTTTAAGTGAACAAGCTGCGAAATGAATAATGAATCCCCGAAATTTATAAATTTTTCAAGTGTAGTCATGACTCACGAGAAAATTCCAATTAAAAATTCAAATTTTCTTGGTGATATTGATGATTTTGGTTGAAAGTGGATCACAATACATGCATCAGTCTAATTATTTCAAAGTGTGACAAGAACATAAAGGAAAAAAATTGGACATTTGATTTAGGGATTGACATAAATGATAATGACTTGTTGAATGTATAAAAAAAATCAAATTGAATAATCACTATAATTATGAATTTTTTTAACACTTTCTTCAATATAGATTTCTTTTCCAAGCCAATATATATAATTAAGAGCAAAATTTGGACAATTCTAGTTACTTAGCCTTGGAAAGAAAGTTAATTTAGAAAGGGAAAAGAAAAATAGTTAACAATTTGCCATCTGTGTTTTTAATATATATTTTTTTATAAGTATCTCGTGAATCAAACATATCGTCAATTCTACCTCATCAATTTGAAAAACCATCAACAAATTAATAAAATTATTAAATTTGTCGAAGATTACTTCAACTTAATTAACCACCATTTAAGGAGACCAAAGAAAATTTGACCAGAATTACAGACAAGCATAGAAGTCAATCTGAGAAACTAGAAATTCTGGTGGCCAAACTCAGTTTTGTCACTAGTGAAATTAATTTTCTCATTGACTGAAACAGAGTAAGTACTTTTCAAATATTCGAACCAATTGATCTACCAAACCAAACCAAACTGGCCTGCTGTCTTGTAAATTTTATGCATTTTTTTCCAATGTTTTCTACATTTCAAGTGTAAAGTTTCGGCTGATGAGAAAACCAGACAGCAGTTCTATGAAGTAAGACATTTATCAGTGTGTTGTCGATGCAGAAGCAGCTAACAAAGTAAAATAGTTAAAATAAATAGCTAAGCTAAACAATCATTTTCTTCTCTTGTAATCTCCCAATCTTGGTTAAGAACAAGATTTGTTTTTGTAATCATTATAAGTAACAATCAAAGGAGTTTTCTGACTATGAAATGGCAAATTAAAGTTTGGTTACATTGACATGAAGGGATAGACTTAAAAATTTAGGTAGAAATAACTTTGACATTTTAGAAGTTAGGCAAAAATCAAGCAGCTAATGAAGGATTGTGAGGAGTATAGGTTACTAATAACAGACTTTAATATGCGGGGAAAACATGAAGAATTATTAATGCTATTTCTTATACTAAAATCATCTTCTTGAAACTCGTAAGCATCAATGTCTTTGCCATTGATAACAGTGCAACTTGGATAGTTGTTAAAGGCCTGCTTGCCTGATCGGTTGCTGTGGCCTGTGTGGTATCAAATAATGAAAGACGTGGTCTTGAACAAAGCCACTGATTCGGTGAGTGTAGGCCTTAGGCAAACCACCCCCACAACGTAAACTATGGAGCTGAAAGAAAAGGGGTTAAGTATTTATATTTGTTGGATCGAATGAAAGAAATTTAGTGTTTCTTAAGTAATGTTTTGAATTTGTGAGTTGAGAAAATAGTATTGGGAGAGCTTCTCTCATTTCATATCCAACTGTAACTCGATTTTTGATTAATTGAGGTTCAAAGTGACTTTCGAATATTGGAGATTTTGAAAAAAAAAAAAAAAGGGGCTAGGTTCTTTATGACTATAATTGCTAATAGATTCAGAAAATGCATGCCTCATCTTATTAGTTTCGACTAGTCGGCTATTGTTGAAGGTAAAAGCTTGATATTTAATGCCCTCTTAGCTCGTGAGCAGGAGCGGATCCAGAATTCTATCTTTAGTGGGGACAGATTTTTATAATGAAAATAAAGTTTATACAATATACTTTTATTTATATATTATGATTTTATTAAAATAAAAAAATGAATTTATACAATATACTTTTATTTATATATTATGATTTTATTAAAATAAAAAAAATGAATACATTTTTTATTAACATACAGGCATTATATATCTTTTTTCAATTTTCTTTTCTCACTTTAATTGTATGAAAACACTATATATTGTTGAAGGAAAATATGAAGAAATAGGTAATTAAATAACTTTACTTGTTACAGTCAATTATTATATTTAAATAATCATTTCTATTATAGGATATATATCATATGTTAGTACACTAAGACTTCGTTCGATAGATTTTTTTTAACTAAAAATGATTTTGTCTGATTTTGCTTGATAGATGTTTTTGATATTTGTTTTTTTAACTAAACCATGAATATAAAGAAAAAATAAAAAAAATAAATAGAAAATCAAATATAAATAGTAAAAAGTAAAAGAAAAAAAGCTTCTTCGAGTGAAGTTTAATTTACTTTAATTCTTTTACATTCCCTTCGGTAAGAAGAAATGAAAATGAAGAAAAAAACTTATCTAATGGTTGAGCAACATAACAACATGTGTTATTTTGTAGCTCTACCAATATATTAATTTTTTTCTCTCCTTCTTACTGAAAATAGCATCGGCTTAAAGTATGCATAAGATATTAAGGTTTGGAATGCACATTTAAAAATTAATTTATGGCTGAAATTTAATGGCCTTAAATTGAGTAAGAATATAAATGAAAATTAATTATAAATAAGGATTAGAATAAAAACAAATATTGATTTGTTTATATTAAACTTTAGGATGAAATAGTGGATATATTAACTAATTAGAAATTATCTTTTGCCATGACTTTGTCTTTAATTTTTAGTGGGGGCAAAAGCAAACTTAATTAACTTAACACTATTTATCAATCGTAATAATTAAATTTTGAAGTTTCATACAAGCTTATCTAATGGTTGAGCAACATAACAACATGTGTTATTTTGTAGCTCTACCAATATATTAATTTTTTTCTCTCCTTCTTACTGAAAATAGCATCGGCTTAAAGTATGCATAAGATATTAAGGTTTGGAATGCACATTTAAAAATTAATTTATGGCTGAAATTTAATGGCCTTAAATTGAGTAAGAATATAAATGAAAATTAATTATAAATAAGGATTAGAATAAAAACAAATATTGATTTGTTTATATTAAACTTTAGGATGAAATAGTGGATATATTAACTAATTAGAAATTATCTTTTGCCATGACTTTGTCTTTAATTTTTAGTGGGGGCAAAAGCAAACTTAATTAACTTAACACTATTTATCAATCGTAATAATTAAATTTTGAAGTTTCATACAAGCTAATATGTAGATCCGTCCCTGGCTCGTGAGCACGTCAAAGGTTATAACAGGAAAGTCATAACAATAACTTCTTTTTCTATTTTTGTTAACAATAGTCCCCCAAAAATTCATTGGAGCTGGCTTTTGAGGATTTTTTCAATTTCATGGAAATGTGGTGAATGTATTTATTCCTCAAAAAAGGAGTTCAATAGGTAGAAAATTTGGTTTTGTTCGATTTGATGAATGATGACTATGGTGATACTAAAAGAGCGATGGATAAGATGAATGCTGTATGGCTCTTAGATCATAGAATTGTAATATTGCTAGATTCAAAGAAAGATCATCATATAAGAGGAAAGTGAGTATGGAAGGGAAGCAAGTTCAAGTGTTTGAGGATCCAAATGGGAATGAAATGGGACTAAAGGTGTTCATGGGTTGGGTTTGGGCTAGACCTATGCCATATAATAATGGCTTAGACAAAAGCTCCAACTCAGTTCGATGCTTAAGTTTGGGTTTAACTTATAGTCTAAGCTTTTTTTTATTTTATCATTTAAGCTCGAGCTTAGCTTAGCTAAGATATTATTTTATTAATTTTTTGCATTTTAATTTTTTGTTTATTTTTTTATTCTTTTATTCCTTTTAAAGTTTAATTCTATCTATCAAAATTTACATGTCAATTTTTATATTAAATATATATATACTAATGTTTATTATTCAATAATGTTTTATATACATATAATTTTCATTATACTTATTAAATATATGAAATAAAAACTTTCAATTTTATTTATGTTCGGGTCGGGCCTAAGTTTAGAATGGTCAAGCTTGAGCCCATCCTAATTTTTTATCGAGCCTAAAAAATTTTAACCAAATCCATTAATTACATTTGATATTTTTGTCCAAGCCCTATAAAAAGTCAAACCAACTTTTGGGCTCAACAGGTAACCTGATCCTTGAACAGGTCTAATTGAGAGTGAACACATTACAACAAGAGTGCTTTAGAAAGATTTCTCAAAATGAATCTTATAACATAGAATAGTTTGGTTCTCAAAGAACTTATAGGAAAGCTTGAAAAATAAAATATCTTTTGAAGATAAATGTCAAGTTGAAAAAGGAACAAGGAATTGAGAAGTTTATTCGACTGGATTTTAATTTGTGCAAAGCATAGGTTGATGTAAAAGTTAAGCATAATCTAGAGATGTGTAATAATGAATGCCAGAGGGTATTATGAAGCTAATAAATTATAGGAAAATTTTTGAATACAAGAGCCTTGATATTCATGTGAACTACTATTCATCTTAAAATCAATTGGTAATAGGTAAAAAGATCCAACTTGAATATAAGGTCATAAAAAATTTAATTTTTAACAAATGTGAGATGACACCACTTTAACAACTCCTATCATAAATAGGCGGAGATGAAGATCAAACCTATACGTAACAATTTTTTAGAAGATGTAACATGAAGAAATTAATAGAACAAAAGCTAAACTCTGATACCATATTAGATATTCATTCTAAAATCAAATGACAATATATGGAGGGATTTAACTTGAATATAAGGTTACAAAAAATTTAATCTTTAATAGATGTAAGATGACACTACTTTAATATGAACAAAGTTTCTAGTAAGTAACTTTTAATTGAATTTGATGAGATGGAAACAATGATAGTAATGATTTAAGGTAAGTGGTCATGGATGAAAGAGTAGTTTGTGGAAATTAAATTATAGGTAAAATAAGTTGAATTTAAATTTAAAACTACTTGAATTGCATGCTTTAGGAGACCTCTCCATGCTTGGAGGTATAATACATTTAAATCTATTGCAAAAATATGGGGTAAGTTCATATCCATGGATAGGAAAATGTTAAATTATAATGATTTCAGTAGAGGGGCTTTTTTGATTATGATTAATCGAATTGAAAAGATTGATAAAATTATTACGGTGGATTGTGATGAAAAGTACTTTCTTGTTCAAGTGATTGAAATTGCAGATGATTTACCAACAAATGGTTAGAAGAAGTGGAAGTGAACTTTTTCCCTAGGTACTTGGATAGGGTTCGAGTCTTGGAATCTTTATTGTTGGAAGGGCTTTACAATTTACTACTATCGGACTGAGCAAAATTAATTTCAGACAGTAAAACGGATGAGGATATCTATACTTACATTAAAAAAAAAGTTGCAGCCGATTTTATATATTTATTATCATTTTTGTTGTAACAATTTTAAGACTAATGATAAGTATATGAAACTTGGTTCTAGTATCGTAATATTTGAGTGAATGTTTGTTTCACGATGAACATGATGATGGGGAAGTTAAAAAGGTGTATGAATTTGAAAGTGAATCCTTACTATGTCTGGATTCACTTTCAAACATTTTTAGCTATTATTTGAAAGTTAAAAAGGTGTATGAATTTTAATGTGAAACAAACATTTTTACCTATTATTTGATTGTCCTTTTTCAAACAAGTCGTAAAGGGAAGCTCTACTCACACTCAAAAAATTCCTTGACACACCTTATTTTTTTTAAAATTACATAAATACCCTTTTTTTAATTTTTTTTCTGAAATTTCTTGTTTCCGGTGAGCTTGCTGCCTGACAGCACTTGAATGCTGCCAGGCAGCGGGAAAGTGTTACCCAGGCAGCTTGCTGCTGCACTGTTGCTGGTAGCATAACTGCCCAGGCAGCCAAAAAAAAAAAGAAGAATTGCAGAAGCACATGCGGGCTAGTAGCGGCACCTTAGTGCCGCGACTGTGGACATATTGCAGCACGCTGGTGCCACGACTGTGACCATCTCGCAGCAGCTTAGTGCCGCAAGTGCATACAATTGCTGCGACTGTGACCATCTTGCGGCAGCTTAGTGCCGCGAGTGCATACAACTGCTGCCTGGCAACATTCAAGTGCTGCCAGGCAGCAACTCCAGTGAGCTATGGCTCACCGGAAAAAAAAATTACAGAAAAACAATATAATGCTTGCAATAAGGGTGTGAAGAGTCATTTTTGTTTAGATAGGGTGTGCCTAGTATTTGTTAGGGTGTGAATAGAAAACCCCTGGAGTAAATCTCTTTAATGCAGTGAGATTGACAGACTTGTTGAAAATTAAACAAGCAAATTTACTTAAATTCAACCCTTCAAGAGGAAAGCACTCTTAAACGGATCGAACTGGATCACTCTGTATATTTTTGTGGCCTAAAATAATGTATTTCTAATAAAAAATTTAGCTAGATATTATCCTTTTTAAATATTGTTGTTGCACAAAACAACAATAAAGATATGTTGATGTTGATGTCGATGTTCGTACTTAGCCTCCACGTGTCTCCAAGAAGCTTCTGTAAAACAAGAAAAGTCAGATAGACGCAGGGGTGGTTCCCTGCGTAGACACTCCGATGCTTAAGTCAGCAAAAAGTTCTTCAATATTGGGAAGCGTAAAAGCCAGTAGTTAAAAATTAGAGAGTAAGATTGTACCTGGGGCCTATTTATAAGCCAATATTCTAGGTTAATTACTTGAGGATAAGTCCATTATCTTGCTGAGAGTTTGTGTCCCGATATAACACAAGTTCCTTGGGAGAAATCGAAGCCTATCGTCAGCGAGAGACACATACCGCGGGCACGTTGTGGCGTCGGGGGTCTGTCGCCAGCGGGAGCCGAATGTGACGCCACGTGTCGCATTATGATTATAGGCGATAGACCGAGAGTCTGTCACCTAGCGAGCCTGTCATCAGCGAGAGACACATACCGTGGGCACGTTGTGGCGTCAGGGGTATGTCGCTAGCGGGAGCTGAATGTGACGCCACATGTCGCATTATGATTATAGGTGATAAACCGAGAGTCTGCCGCCCAGCTACAGGTGTCATTCGCAGCTTTGCCTTCTGTCGTTGAAGGCCACGTGGCCTAGTGATCCTTTGCCACGTGGTGATTTCTAACGCTATTGGGCCTGGCCCAACGTAGGTAGACTTTGTCATATCAATTGCTCCTCACTCTCTTGTTGGATTTCTCCAACCAAGAGAGTATAAATATGTTTTTAGGCCTTAGCCCATCGTGAATAGTCCTCTTTGTTTTTTTTGTGATTTCTTCTGGTATTTTTTGTAGGTGGAAAAAGCTCTATTTCGCGAGAGACGCGATCAGGAGCGACATTTGGCATTCTCTGTCGCGGCTATATAAACCGCTAGGACGCGACAAGAGAGTGCACGAAAACCTCACGAACAGCCATCTGTCGCCCATTTTCAGCTCTCTCGCCAGAGAGTCTGTCGCCAAAAGAGTTTTTCGCTCTCATACCAGGAGTCTCTCGCTTACTTCAGTGACAGTAAGTACGCATCTGTCACCTTATTTATCACCTCTCGCAACTAGATTTAGGTCTCTCCCAGGTGCTTAGTCTTCCGCGTAGAGTTTTTAGGTATTTCTCAAGTGTCTTACTCAGTAAATCTATTGCTTAATTGGTCTGTCGCCTAACAGGTCTGTCACCTATCGGGTCTGTCGTCGGATAGTTTTTACCTTTTTGCCATGTCTATGCTACGCCTGGGTAAAACACTTAGAACGGGTGGTCTCGTGTGTTCTTTGACAAATGCTGACTTAGAGGATATCAGGACTCGTTTCCCTCTTCCTTCGGGCTATAGCTATAGACTTCCAGTTCAAGGGGAGGTTACGCCCGACTTGGTTAGAAACGGTGTAGCCGTTCATAAGGCTTCTTTGTCTTTCGATTTTTGCTTCCCTCTTCCGGAGTTTGGCGAAGCATTTCTTAGATATAAGGACATCGTCCCGTGTTAACACCATCCCCATGTGTGGGCTCAGCTGGTAGCATTTTCCATAGTGTGTCATAACTTGGGTATTGTTCCAACAGTTCCTCTCTTAAGCGCCTTTTTCAGGGTTCGTGGGTTAAAAGGGTTAATAACATTCTCCCTTCAACGGTTAAAGGTCGACGAGTTTCCTAACAATAAAATCTTCTCGGATCTCCCCAATAAATTACGTGGCTTTGAGAGCGAGTGGGTCGTTGTTGAGATTCCAAGTGACCTGCGGATTCACTCTAGATGGAATCGTGATACCTCTGACCACTCACAGCGCTCAGAAAGGTTTAGAACAGAAATTTTAAGAGACCAATTTGGTGAGCCTATTCGGCGAATCTGTTCTACTGGGAAGCGTAATTTATTTTCCCTTTTAACCCCGGAGAATATTGCCGCAGCCGGTTGGGGGGTAAGCAGGGTCGTTCTTGGGGCTTCTGCTACTCCATCTGACCTCCCTACAACTCCACGTGTATCTGATGCTGGTCCTAGTCAGCCATCCTCGATACTAGTAGCTGAAGCATCCACCCCCGTAGGCCGCCTTGTAGATGAATCCTCTTCAGATTCAGAGGACGAGACCCCTGAGGTTGAGGGTACTAGTGGTCAAATAGAGGAGAACCCTGAGTGGGCTCAGGCTGACGCCATTGGCAGTCCTTTCGTCTATTTTTCGTTAGATTCAAACTTCGATAGCCTAGAGGATTTTGGTGGTTTTCTAGGTTTCCAATCCTTTTTTACTTCTTGTATGTATGTGCATGGCGTTTTACTTGGTCGGCTAATCCTTTCTTTTTATATTGTGCAGGCATGAATTTTCGAGATTTACTGCGTATGAGGGATGCCAGTGCTGCTGCTCGAGAGGCTCCTCCTCCTCAATCGCAGGTTAGAGCCCCATCTGGACTGGCTAGTGCTCCTACTCCTCCTTTGGCCACTGGTGAATCCAACCGTCCTACACAAGAGGCAGGGAGAAATAAACGGAAGAGGCCTCTTGTCCATGATCGTGGTTTGGGTGATTGCGAGAGCTCCGAGTCTCAAAGGAGTGATTCAACCCCTCAAGAAGGTGGCTCTCGTGTCGTTGAGGGTAGGTCAGCTCCTCGCCAGCCTAGGCGCAAATATAGGAAGAGGTTGATTATTGAAGCCTCAATGCTTACAAGACCAATCTTGCCTAAGGTGGCCAATCTGACTTTGAGGCGCTATACAGTCGATAGCGGGGTCGTCGTTGGTGGAGAAGATTTCCAGACCTATCCCGGAGTAAACGACAATGACAGTATCGAGGATGCCGGGATAGCGTATTGACTGGCTTGGAGCACCATCCTTCCTCGTGACGAGGCTGGGCTTTTCACAAACATCCCAGAAGCGGAGGATAATTCTGATTATCTCGCTATGAAGGTAAGAGTTTTGTGCTCGTTTGGTAATTAATTTCCCCGTTTTAACCTTTTCCGTCAAGTTTTTTGAGTTACTTATGTTTTTCGTCTTATCAGTCGGCTCAACAAATTGCGGCTGTCAATGCTCGACACAGGGCTCTCTGGGAGCAAGCTGACAAAGACATTCGCGAGCTTCGAGAGCAAAGAATGGAGCTTTTAAACGAGGTTGGCCAGCTTCGCCCTTACGCCAAAAGGGTGGAGGAGTTGGCAAAAAGGAATGCCGATCTCGAGTAGAGGCTCCAAGAAGAGCAAGCAAAGGTGGCTTTCCTTCAGGGGTATCAAGAAGCTTACAATAAGGCCATCAATGATCGTGGGGCTATGGAGAGGCAGCGGGATGAGGCCATTGAGGAGCTGCACAACGTACTGGATAGTCAAAGAAAAGCTCGAATCGAGGCCGTTCGTGAATACTGCTTGTCCCAGCACTGTTTTGACAAGAAAACAGAGTTCGCGACGGGATTTATTAAGTACGGTTTCTACTTGGCTTATGCTTGGCTGGAGAAGCATCGACCTAGTGAGGCTTTTCCTGAATTGCTCTTTACTGAGGAGGCCAAGTACTATGAAGCTCCTTCTTGGACCAAGTATGAGCCCAACTCGCAAAGTCCGGAGGCCTATTTAGCGGAGGGAGCTGCAGATGAACTGGACAATCTTGAGGGTCCGTGGCATCCTCAACAGCCATAACGTCAGCCTGAGTCTTCTGAGGCACTTGATCGATCTGAGCCTTCAGCAGTGCTTGACGTTTCTAAGTCTATCGAGGCAAGCGATCAGCCTGAGTCTATCGAGGCACTGCTGGGGTTAGACAGCGATGAGTTCCAAATTTTTGATTCTGCAGCCGTTGATCCCGTGCCAGACTCTGCGGCTGTGGTAGGGCCTTCAGGTGATGTTCCTTCTTCCGAGATGGCTTCTTCGGTTCCCCAGGATCCTGATTCTTTGACTCCTCCAGTTCCTAAGCCTCAAGCTTCTTAAGACGCTAGTGCTGATGTAGCGCCTTCTCAGCCGACTAACTCGTTCGTTGCCGTAGATTAGATTTTAGTATTTTTTGTTTTGTTTGTTAACTCCAATGTACAGATTCATTTTTAATGAAAAGTACCGTTTCATTCTGTAGCTCTTTCTTTTGCTTATGTGAATTCAGTAGAATACCTTGTATTACTGTTGCATCACAAAGTTCTGAAGCGATATTAGAAAGATCGAATAATTTTATTTTTTGCGGTGAAAGCGTACCTTTACCTTTACACTATGTTGCTCCTCAAGTTCTACTTTGAAACATCGTTTTTATTCCTGTGCAAAGATGAACTTTTCTCGAGTGTTGTGCCTATCTTGCCCTTTTTTGCTTAAGGGCTTTTTTGAATAATGACTAAAATGTCAATGTGTTAACCATAATTTGTCAACTTATTGTAACATAATAGTCTGAAAATTTTAACGTACCTCGTAACGTGCTATATAGTTTGTACCTTTTGTGTTACTTGGGTATCGCACGTGTTCGTTTGCTTGTTGCTTGATGATTTCGCGGTTTTGCCTTTTTTGTGCACTTTTCACGTTTAAGGTCTGGTTTTTGCTCCTCTCGCACCTTTTTGTGCTTAGGGACTTTTAGATGTGCCCATCTCGCTCATTTTTCGTTTAGGGACTTTTGTGTTTGCCCGTCTCGTGCATTTTTCGCTTAGGGACTTTAGCTTTGCCCGTCTCGCACATTTTTCGCTTAGGGACTTTAGTTTTTGCCCGTCTCGTGCATTTTTCGCTTAGGGACTTTAGTTTTGCCCGTCTTGTGCATTTTTCGCTTAGGGACTTTTTTTATGTGCCCGTCTCGCGTATTTTTTGCTTAGGGACTTTTGTGTTTGCCCGTCTCGCTCATTTTTCGCTTAGGGACTTTAGTTTTGCCCGTCTCACGCATTTTTCACTTAGGGACTTTAGTTTGCCCGATATTGCCTCATTTCAATTCCTGTAACACATAGTCTGTCTCACACATTGCATTAGAGAATATAGAAAATGATGGGCTGGCCTTTATTCAAAATCAGATAATTGCAAAACAATAATATCTGTAAAGTAACGGAGCAATAGATGGAAAAGTAAAGACAAGAATAATAACAATCAGAAAAAAGTACAATGTTTACTACCAGTACAGCTTAAGATGGTTGGCATTCCAAGTCTTTGAGATCTTCTTTTCTTGCAAGGTTTCCAAGGTGCATGTGCTAGGTACGACAATCTTTCTGATTCTGTATGGTCCTTCCCAATTAGCGCGGAGCTTTCCATCCTCCTTATGGGCGTTTGTAATTGCCGACTTTCTCAATACCAGGTCTCCTTCTTGCAATTCTCTGTTCTTCACTCGTGCATTGTAATAAGTGGCTACCCTTTGTTGGTAAGTAGCGAATCTCATTTTTGCCTTGTCTCTCAGCTCGTCTATCAGGTCTAGATTCTCCCTTAGTCCCTGAGAATTAAGCTCCTCAATGTAAGGGACCAATTTGGGTGACTGAACTCCAACTTCTACTGGGATGAGGGCTTCGATCCCATACACCAAATTGAACGCTGTTTCTCCTGTCGACACTTTGCTTGTCGTTCTGTAGGCCCATAGGACACTCGGGAGCTCATCTATCCATGCTCCCTTTGCCTTATCTAGTCTGGTCTTCAAACCGTGTAGTATGGTTCAATTACTCACCTCTGCCTGCCTATTGGCCTGTGAGTAAGACACAGAAGATATTCTTAGGAGAATATTCAGGCCTTTATAGAAATCCCGGAAAGCATCACAGTCGAGCTGCTTCCCATGGTCTGCATTTATCACACGAGGGATCCCAAATCGGCAAATTATGTCCTTCCACACCATCACTTCCACCTTCTTCTCAGAGATTGTAGCCAAAGGCTCGGCCTCTATCCACTTTGTGAAGTAATTTGTGACCACAAGTAAGTACTTCCGTTGTCCTGAGCCTAGTGGAAAAGGTCCCAAGATAACTAGTCCCCACTGTGCGAATGGAGTTGGCTGGAGGGTGTTCTGAAGAGCCGAGATAGGCGCGGTAGTTATAAGAGCGAATTTCTGACACTTCTCTCATCTTCTTACTTTGTCTGTGGCATCCTTCCTCAGTGTAGGCCAATAAAACCCCGCTCGCAGTATTTTTGAGGCCAAGGCACAAGCCCCCAAGTGCTCACCGCATATTACCTCATGAACTTCGGCTAAGGTGTATTCAGCTTGTTGGGGCCCTAGACACTTCAGCAAGGGCATTGTGAATCCCCGCTTGTAGAGTTCTCCATTTACCACGGTAAACCTGGCACTTTTCAATTTCAACCTTCGAGCTTCGTCTCTGTTAGTTGGGAGTGTGTTTCCCAATATATAGTCTTTAATCGGGACTCTCCAATCATCTTCGATCTCGATATCGCAGACATCTTCTTCTTCGATACTTGGCTTAGCAAGGGATTCCACTTTGACCATACCCCCTTTAACTCCTCTTGAATAAGCCAACTTTGAAAGAGCATCTGCATGGTTGTTCTCTGACTGGTTTATCTGAGTCAATTGGAAGTGTTTAAACGACTGTGCCAATAATTGCACCTTCTGCAGATAAGGGACTAAAGCGGGTTCTCGTGCTTCATACTCACCCGAGAACTGGTTTACCACCAATTGCGAATCGTTATGGGCTATTAAGTTGCTGACTCCTAGTTTATCAGCAAGTTTCATCCCATTTATCAAGGCCTCGTACTCGGCTGTATTATTCGAACTTGGAAATTCGAAACGTAGGGAATACTCATAGGTTTCCCCTTCAAGTGAGGTTAGCACAATTCCAGCTCTACTGCCATCCATGTTACGAGCCCCATCCACAAATAATTTCCACCAGACTAACTCTGTTTCTTCTCGGACTTCTCGGACTTCTCGGCCAGTGCATCTATAATGAAATCTGCCAACGCCTGCCCTTTTATTGCTTGGCTAGGCTGGAAGTGTATGTCATATTCACTCAATTCGATAGCCCATTTGATTAGACGTCCGGAGTGTTCTGGTTTCTGCAGTATTTGCCTCAAAGGCTGATCCGTTAAGATAGTCACCGAGTGAGCTTGGAAGTAAAGTCGTAACTTCCGAGTTGCCATCACCAAGGATAAAGCTATTCTTTCAACTAAGGGGTACCTTGTCTCGGCATCCAGCAGGACTTTGCTTACTTAATAGATCGGGCAATCCATGTCCCCTTCTTTCCTTAGTAGGACTGCACTTACAGCTTTCTCTCCTATACCGAGGTACATGAGGAGGTGGTCTCCGGGCTGTGGCCGAGATAATAGAGGCAACTCTTTCAGGTAGTCTTTCAAACTTTCAAAGGCGTCGTTGCACTCTTCCGTCCACTTGAAGTTCTTTCCTGCCTTTATTGTCTTAAAGAATGGTAGACTTCTTTCAGCTAACTTGGATAAGAAACAAGTCAAGGCTGCTATCCTCCCTGTCAGCCTTTGGACTTCTCTTACAGTATTAGGTGGCCTCATGTCCAAAATAGCTTGAACTTTCTCGAGATTAGCCTCTATCCCTCGATTAGTAATCATGAATCCCAAGAACTTTCCAGATCTCACCCCGAATGAGCATTTATTAGGATTCAACTTCATCTCGTATTGTCGCAGCACATTGAATACCTTAGTCATTTTCTTAGCATGTGATTCTCCCTGTCTGCTTTTGATGATCATATCATCAACATAAGCTTCCATGGTATTGACCAACAAGTCTTGGAACACCTTATTTACCATGCGCTGGTAGGTTGCCCTGGCGTTTTTCAAACCGAATGGCATTACTCGATAGCAATATGTTCCACTATCGGTAATGAACGAAGTCTTCTCCTCATCATCTGGATGCACCATGATTTGGTGGTACCCCGAAAAGGCATCCAAGAAACTAAGCAATTCATACCCACAAGTTTCATCTACCAACTTGTCAATTCGGGGTAGTGGATACGAATCCTTAGGGCAAGCTTTGTTCAGATCCGTGAAGTCCACACACATTCTCCATTTCCTGTTGGCTTTCTTCACCATCACGACATTAGCCAACCACTCTGGATAGTTAACTTCTCGAATGAATTTCGCTTGCAACAACTTCGAAATTTCTTCGTTTATTGCCTGTTGCCTCTCTAGAGCAAAATTCCTCTTCTTTTGCTTTATCGGCCTTGCTCTTGAGACTACGTTCAACTGATGACAAACAACTCAGAGTTAATTCCGGGCATATCAGCTGGGGTCCATGCGAACACATCACTATTCTCTTTTAGGCATCGGATTATTTCCCCTTGCACTTCTTCAGGCAACTGGCTCCCCACATACACTATTCTTTCTTCATCTTTCTCATCCAACCGGATTGCCTCCATCTCCTCATCAGGTTTTGGCTTAGGCGGTTCTTCAATTGTGAGGGTTTCTTTCCTCTAAATCCCCTTACATGTGGTAGATGCGACATTATACGTTTTGGCTTTCCTTTGATCTTCCCTCACTTGTCCAACACCATGGGGAGTCGGAAACTTCATTAACAAATAGCAGGGATGCACCACCACTCTCATGTCATTTAACAACGGTCGCCCGAAGATCATATTGTAAGCCACAGACGTTGATCTCACCACCATAAACAACGCTTGTCAGATGACATCTTTTGGGCTCTCCCCCAATGTAACAGGTAGCTGAATGGTGCCTGCTACCTTTACCTTCTCTCCAGAGAAACCGTATAAGGGTGTAGGTACTGGCTTCAACCTGTCCTCCGTGATATTCATCCTCTCGAAGCAGTTCTAGTAGATTAAGTTCACTGAACTCCCATTGTCGACCAAGATTCGACTCACTGGGTGCTTTGCTACCACGGCTGTAATTACCATTGGGTCATCATGAGGAACCACTACATCTCCTCTATCGGCTGGTGTAAAAGAAATAGGTTCCTCATCCTGCTTTTCCTCCATTACTGAGTTGATTTGGTGGGTCTGTCGAGCGTAAGATTTTCGAGATGAGTAAGAAGTACCAGCTAATGATTCACCTCCGGATATTACGTTAATAGCTGGCCCTGTGGGTTCATTCTTCCTCTCGATTTCTTCCTTCTGTTCTTCTGTCATTATCTCTCCTGTCACCTTCATTTCGTCTCATAGGTCCCATGTTTTCACCTCTTCTGTCTCTAAATTGGTTTCCTCTGTTCCGCGTAGGATAGTTGTTTCTGTCACCTCTCCACGCAAAACGGTTTATTTTTCCCTCTCGAGCTAGCTTTTCTAGCTGATTCATCAACTCCCTACACTTTTCAGTCGTGTGCCCATGCGCTGAGTGGTAATCGCAATACAACCTTAAATCACGGCCCAGATTCCCCGTCACCTTCTTTGGAGTCTGTATAAGCCCTAATCCTTCAATAGCTGCCAACACTGAAGCCCGGGATTCAGTGAGTGGGGTATAGGAAGTGTATTTTAGTGCGGGAGCTTTCTCAAACTTTCTCGGTTGGCTAGAAGATGCTTCAGTGACCTCTCTTCCTCGTTTCCTTCCATCCTTGGATTCTCCTATTGCCACCATTTTCATTACTTCCTCCTGGGTTACGTACTTATGTGTGCGGGAAAGCAGGTCTGAGATGGTAGTTGGCTGGTCTAGCGACAGGGATTCTTGTAATTTCTCAGACCTTGTCCCCTGTAGCATGGCTGCCACGGCTATACCGACTTACAGATCTCGCACCTCTAAAGTAGCATCTTTGAACCGATCCACATAACTCTTCAATGACTCCTTAGCTCCTTGCCTAATAGGGAGAAAATAGGTTGGTTCTTTCCTTCTTTGACTATTCACTGCAAACGCCTTGAGAAACTCGCTTTGCAGTTGGTCAAAAGAGACAATAGACCCTTCAGGCAGGTTATTGAACCATTTCATCGCATGTCCAGATAGAGTTAAGGAAAAGGCCCTGTACATTATCTCGTCTTCCCATCCGTGTAGCAACATTAGGGCCTCATAGTTTTGCATGTGGTCGTAGGGGTCCATCTTTCCGGTGTATGCGGCCATCTGCGGCATTTTGAACTTTGGGGGCAAAGGTTTTTGCATGATGGTTGTGCAGAGCGGTATTCTTCTTCTCTGGCTCTCTTCTGCAGACACTAATTTTTTCTCTTCTAGTACCTGTTCTATCATCTTCTTCATGTCCACAGGGGGATCGAGATGATTTCTGGCACAAGACGAATCAGGTATGTCTTGGACTATTTCCTTGCCCTTTGCTTGAGGTGCGTTTGTCCATACCATTTGCATGCACCAAGTGGGGTCAAACTCAGACCCAACTCCCCAAGTGCTTTGATCTTCAATACCATTCTTTCCAGCACCTCCAACACCATGGTCTAAGTTAGTACCATCAAAATTTGACAAGTCATGGTGGTGGGCGGTAGACCCTGTTGCCCGGTCGACGTCTTGTCGCCCAGACATCTGCCGTCCTACCTGTGGAGCCTATCGCCTGACCCCTGTCGCAGGGTCTAAGCCTGCTGCTTCCTCAGTCTCTCGCTGGGTACCTGCGACAAGCCCCTTGTTCCCCGGTCCTGTCGCACCCTGTTGAATGTCATTCTCTTCCACAGGGGGAACTTCTTGATGCCGAGAGGGGTCTGCCGCCGTCGAGTCCTCCTGTCGCCCAAACACCTGCGACGGGACCCCTTGATTCGTTCCTCCTACGAAGCTCTACACGACAGGCGGCAGATTCAATGTCGGGAGAGCTCCTTGGAACAGATCCACCATGGCTAGCACCGCCTGGGTAGTTTCTTCACTCTGTCGCCTCAGAGCTTCGAATTCTGCCCCCGACACAGTAATTCTTTCTTCCTCCCTGTTCACCTGGTTCGTCTGGCGAATCTGCTGTTCAGGGGAGCTCACAGAGTTTTCCTCACTTCCGGTCCTTACGTTTGTCAATCTTGTTCTCACCATCTTAGAAAATCCTAATTGGCTTTTTATACGGTTCCCACAGACGGTGCCAATTGTTGTTGCACAAAACAACAATAAAGGTATGCTGACGTCGATGTTCGTACTTAGCCTCCATGTGTCTCCAAGAAGCTTCTGTAAAACAAGAAAAGTCAGAGAGACGCAGGGGTGGTTCCCTGCGTAGACACTCTGATGCTTAAGTCAGCAAAAAGTTCTTCAGTATTGGGAAGCGTAAAAGCCAGTAGTTAAAAATTAGAGAGTAAGATTGTACCTGGGGCTTATTTATAGGCCAATATTCTAGGTTAATTACTTGAGGATAAGTCCATTATCTTGCTGAGAGTTTGTGTCCCGATATAACATAAGTTCCTCGCGAGAAATCGAAGCCTGTCATCAGCGAGAGACACATACCGCGGGCATGTTGTGGCGTCAGGGGTCTGTCGCCAGCGGGAGCCGAATGTGACGCAACGTGTCACATTATGATTATAGGCGATAGATTCGAGAGTCTGTCGCCCAGCGAGCCTGTCGTCAGCGAGAGACACATACCGCGGGCACGTTGTGGGGTCAGGGGTATGTCACCAGCGGGAGCCGAATGTGACGCCACGTGTCGCATTATGATTATAGGCGATAGACCGAGAGTCTGTTGCCCAGCGACAGGTGTTATTCGCAACTTTGCCTTCTGTCGCCGAAGACCACGTGGCCCAGTGATCCTTTGCCACGTAGTGAATTCTGACGCTATTGGGCCTGGCCCAACGTAGGCAGACTTTGTCATATCAAATATTTTTATTTTTCATATATACATGATCACATTTTGAATTTCAAAAAATTAATGTAAAAATTATTTAAAAAAATGATATATGCTTATTGGATATGTACTCATATCTAAAATCATATTTCAAATCCATTATACATAACATATAATGATTTTTCTCAAATCAATCTAACATAGCATAAGGTGATACATGAGAGAAAGAAAAAAAAAAGAAAAGAAAAGATTTGTAAGTATTGATACGAACTTTTACGTTTCAACCGTCTTTAAAAAAGAATGGTTAATTTTATTTATAATGTAGTAATAATTTTTTATAAGTGAACTCAATTATTTTAATACTAGGAAATAACAATCTAATAATTTAATTGCAAATTAACAGAAAATCTAAAACAATTGAAGAAAAATGGAGAGTTCTTGTATTCCTCATATATTTACATAAAAATAAGCAAGGAATTCTAAATTGTTAACCTTCTAAACAAAATGAAGCAAGATCAGTATTTTCAATAAAAAAAATTATAAAAAATTAAATTGTAATATTTATTACATAAAAGATATTGATAAAGAAATTTTAATTTTTAGAAAAGCATAAATTGAGAAAGACAAAGAAAAGAAACGCTGAAACGGCAACGTATCATTGGTAAAATGAACTGAATTTTTCTTCGAGGTATAGCAGCACCACGTCCTTCTCTCTTTCACCAAAGCTCGCCAAACCCTCGAATGGGTTCCCTTCTCAGAGCTTCAAAAACCCTTAAATCCCTAAAATGCTTATCTCCATTTTCTTCAATATTTAAAAGCAACAACCCATTTGATGGTTTTGGCTTAAGTCAAAGGTTTTGCTCTCATTCTCGCCAAAACAGAAAAGAAACTGCTCCAATTGATTTGAGTCAATACCCAACTGAAAAAATAAGGAATTTTTCAATTATAGCCCACGTTGATCATGGAAAGTCTACTTTAGCTGATAGGCTTTTGGAGCTTACTGGTACAATTAAGAGAGGCCATGGTCAGCCTCAATATCTTGACAAATTGCAGGTAAAAGAAAAAAAGGGTCTTTTTTTTAGTGTTGGTTTATTGGTTGGATTGAAACTTGAACTGGGTACTTTTATATTTTTATTGCTTTTGAAAGGGTGCTTAATTGACAAATTGTAGGGAAAAAATAGATCCTTTTAGTTTGTTGTTCTTTATTTGGATTGAGACCTGCACTGGGTGGTTTTTCGATTTTGTATTGCTTTTAAAATGGTAATTAAGTTGACAAATTGATGGCAAGGGAAGGTATTGGCATTGGTAATAGTTGGTTTTGAAGAGAAACTATTACTAGGTATTTGTTATTTTTCCACATAAACATTATAGTTTGTTTCAATGGTAAAAAAAGATATTTAGTTGAGCTTTTGTTTAAAGGTATAAACTTGATGATGTTTTTGATGTTATTAGGTAGAGAGGGAAAGGGGAATAACTGTTAAAGCTCAGACAGCGACTATGTTCCATAAACACAAGTTCCATGGAACCAATGTTGGTGATGTCAATGAACCATCAACTTTTCTGCTAAATCTGATCGACACGCCTGGTCATGTGGATTTTAGTTATGAAGTGTCAAGATCTTTGGCAGCTTGCCAAGGTGCTCTTTTGGTTGTTGATGCAGCCCAAGGTGTTCAAGCGCAAACTGTTGCAAACTTTTATCTTGCTTTTGAATCTAACCTGACTATAATACCTATCATAAACAAGATTGACCAGCCAACTGCTGACCCTGATCGTGTCAAAGCTCAGTTAAAATCAATGTTTGATCTTGAGCCTAGTGATGCCCTTTTAACATCTGCTAAAACAGGGCAGGGACTTGAGCATGTCCTTCCTGCAGTCATTGAGAGGATCCCTCCCCCTCCTGGAAGCAGCAGTTCACCTTTGCGTATGCTTCTATTGGATTCCTATTATGATGAGTATAAAGGTGTAATTTGCCATGTTGCCATTGTTGATGGTGCATTACGTAAAGGTGACAAGATTTCATCTGCTGCAACTGGTCAAGCTTATGAAGTGTTGGATGTTGGGATCATGCATCCTGAACTTACTTCAACTGGAGTCCTTCTAAGTGGACAAGTCGGATATGTGGTGACTGGTATGCGTTCCACAAAAGAGGCACGAGTTGGGGACACATTATATCACACTCGAACTACTGTAGAGCCCCTTCCTGGTATATTATCGAGCTTTATTTCTTCTTTGTTGTCTACAAATTGACACCTTTTTTATATGTGCTATGCTTATAAATTGCAGGTTTCAAGCCAGCAAAACATATGGTGTTTTCTGGACTCTACCCTGCAGATGGATCTGATTTTGATGCACTTAACCATGCTATAGAGAGACTAACATGCAATGATGCGAGTGTCTCTATTACTAAGGAGAGCAGCACAGCACTTGGACTGGGTTTTAGGTCTGCTGTGTTATATTTTATGACTTCAGGTCTTAGTACTAATTATGGAGACTTTAGCATTGTAGTAATGGAATAATTTGTAGCATTTCCTGTATTCTTCCTGCAGGTGTGGGTTCTTAGGCTTACTTCACATGGATGTTTTTCATCAAAGACTTGAACAGGTGATTTTTTTTCCATTTGTCCATTTCCCATGATATTCTTTGTTGGTTTGCCAGTCATAACATTTTTGTCTGTACTATGGATGTAGGAGTATGGAGCTCATGTTATTTCCACTGTTCCAACTGTTCCATATATTTTTGAGTATACTGATGGAAGGTACATGTTATGGTGGCCATTGTTAATCTGTTTTTTTTTTTTTGGAGAAAAGTGGGCTTTGTAAAGTTGCTTTTGATATGCTTAGTATCTCTTGATCTTATGTAGCAAAGTAGAAGTTCAGAATCCTGCCGCGTTGCCCTCAAATCCCAAGAAACGAGTTACAGCTTGTTGGGAACCCACAGTAATAGCGACTATTATTATTCCTAGTGAGTAAGCTCCCATACCCCTTTGCTATCTATTTTGTGCAGCATGCAAAGGTTTTATACATTTAGATCTTTTTGCTTACTTGTAGGTATGTGGGACCTGTTATTACCCTTTGCTCTGAGCGGAGAGGCCAGCAGCTGGAGTACTCATTCATCGACAGGTAATTTATGTCATTATGGTTTCTTTAACATGCACTTCAGACTCATCAGTGGGTAATCTTGTATGAAATAGTTTCTATTTATCTAGGTTTCGTGCAGAAAAATCTACTGGCTTGTTCTCATTGTTGAGTTAATGAATGAAATATTAAAATATACAATGCAGAATTTGGTTCCTTTAGTCTTAGTAGTAGTTGTGCTTTCCACCATGATTGTGAAACTTTCTTGTCTTTGTTCTCCATATCATCCATCAATTTAGCAAGTTAGATTTTCCTTAAATGTTACTCTGACATCCAGTTCCAGTTTTTTTTGTTCATACTTGTTCATTTGCTTCAAAAACTGTAATTTGTATATCCATATAAATACAATGTGATAAACTGTTTCAAGCTAATAGCACACTCATTCTTTTTGATGCAGTCAACGGGCTTTTATGAAGTATCGGCTACCTTTGAGGGAAATTGTTGTTGACTTTTACAATGAGTTGAAGAGTATAACATCTGGCTACGCTTCCTTTGATTATGAGGATTCAGAGTAAGTGCCTTTCCCTCCCTCGTGGATGTCATTTTCTATGCGTCCAAAAAATAGGAACCTCTTACTGCCCATTATTGGCACGTCATTGGTGTTGTTTACAGGTACCAACAATCTGATTTGGTGAAACTGGATATCCTCCTAAATGGACAGTCAGTTGATGCCATGGCCACAATTGTTCACAATTTGAAGGCACAACGTATTGGTCGTGAACTTGTTGACAAGCTTAAAAAATTCATTGACAGGTCTGTTGATTTAAAGTCTAAATGAACTTTATATGAACTAGATTATAGTTGACTCAGATGACCCAATTCTGATCAGGCAAATGTTTGAGATAACCATACAAGCTGCAATTGGATCAAAGGTTATTGCGAGAGAGACGTAAGTAACATGTCTTTCCTTTTTTTATATTTCTTTAAGGTTTCTTAAAAGGTTAACTTCTGTGTAATGTTTACTGCTCTAAGCCTTTTTGTGCTGGATACAGAATCTCGGCAATGAGAAAGAATGTCCTTGCAAAGTGTTATGGTGGGGATGTTACTCGAAAGAGGAAGCTTCTGGAGAAACAAAAAGAAGGAAAGAAGCGAATGAAGCGAGTTGGTTCTGTCGATATACCTCAAGAAGCTTTTCATCAACTACTGAAGGTTTCATAGTGTAGACTCTGTCAGCAAGGATGCTGGTAAGATCCAATGTACTTAGTTACTTGATAAAATTGAACCCAAACCTTGCAATGCTTGTATTCTCTTGTACCAATGGCAGCTAAGATGTTTTAGTCTGTGGTTTTCTGGCTGCCGCTGAGATACTAAATAAACTTGTCATACATACCAATGAAAGGGTTTTTTCCTTTCAACCTCATTTGTTGATACTTATACTACAGAGGCTCAGCCACTTAATAATTTCAGAGTCGGAATTTGTTGCGAGTGTGTATAACTGAAGTGAGCCTGAAATTCCTCCTTTGCAGGATTTTAGCTATAAAGGCTCAAAGCATACATTATTGTCAGGATACCTGGTAGCAGAAGCTGTTGGAAAATCTGAAGCAGTAAAGATGCATTGGTTCTATTATCTTGTATACCTTCCAATCCAATAAAGTGCCCTAGTTTTTGGATAGGGATCATATTCATTTCCATTAGCCTTATTTGTAAAACATTTTTCATCCGCAAAGAGATGTTTTCATAAGCAATCTCCATTTATTTTCTTTTTTGGTTGGAAAAGGCTTCACGTCCAAAGGCTCTTTCTAATTTTAATTATGTAAATATCATTCCTTAACCCACAAGTTCCACTGGGTTCCTATTTGGTGAAATACATAGCTTAAAAAAAAAAAAAAGGGCAATTCAGTGTACAAAACTCTTGCAATGTACAAGACTTTATCGTTGCGAGGAGAAACCCTAAATTTCTTTCATCTAGCATTTATAAAAAAGTTTTGGATAAACAAAGATTAAGATTTATTCATTTTTATTGATGATAACAAGAAGGATAACATGACAATTATATCATAATCCTATACAAAGTTGCAAACTGATGATTACATAAACAATATTATAATGCTACAAATCAGAAGGTGCCAAGTTATTCTTGGAAAAAAATATATGATCAGCTCAAGATTTCACAAGTATGGGTAGACATTGTTTTCCCTGCAAGAAAAACAAAAATTAAATTGCAATTTACCCCCAAACCTATCAAAGTCTGTCTTAGAAAATTGACCTTGATCGACCAAAGTCTTTGATTCACTAAGATGAAGAAAGCTACTGTCTGTCAGCTGTTTCTTCTTCAAGTTACAACTTTCCTATCGTATGGAATTTCAAAACAGCCATCTCACTTATCTAAACGCCACCAGTGGTAAACAAAATCGGTTGTTCGATTTCTTGTTAATGAAAACAATGAAATTTTGGTTTTGATTTTTGTACTTGGGGATTTTATTTTGGTTTCTTTTTGTGTACGCAATCAGACTCTGAAACAGCACTCTACGAAGCTCTATGGCGTGCATGTGCTGGTCTTTCAGTGACAGTTCCTCGTGCAGGAGAACGGGTTTTCTACTTTCCTCAAGGACACTTGGAGCAGGTTTGCTTCAACCTTATACTCTTCCATCTGTTCTTGGCTTCGCTTATTCTAGATTTCCTATCCGTTCTTGTTTCTGGCTTTTTCTTTATTACGGATGGATTTTGTTGAATCAGGTTGAGGCGTTTACTAATCAGGCAATAGACCTGCCAAGGTGCAATCTGCCATCCAAGATCCTTTGCCTTGTGATAAATGTCCAATTAAAGGTAGACTTTTGATTCAGCGTGCTTTTTATATTCTCTCAGATTATCGTTGTCCGGAAATGTACCTTTACGAGACTTTGCTTTGCTGTGAATTCTAGGCTGATCCAGAAACTGATGAGGTGTTTGCACAAGTAACTTTACTGCCCGAAATGATTGTGAGTCTGGTCTTACTCTGTTTGTTGCTTTACGCTAAGGGAGTTGATGATATAGAGTTGAGATTCTAGCAGTTTATTGTTCTCAATCTAATAATTGCAGCAAGATGAGAATGCTGCAGAGATGGAGAAACCTCTTCTGCCGCTGCTCGAGTTCCTTGTGCATTCCTTCTGTAAAACCCTGACTCCCGCGGATACAATCCTCCATGCTGGACTATCTGTGCCGAAGCGATAAGCAGATCAATGTTTACCACCATTGGTTTGTCTTAATCTTCTTGGGATGCAATCCCTTTTGGTTTCCTTCACAGAAATTTAGTCTTGATTTTGTTTGGCAGGACATGTCAATTCAACATCCTTCCCAGGAGTTGGTTGCCAGGGACTTCCAAGGAAATAAGTGGCGTTTCTGCCATGTCTACAGGGGTAATGCTTAATACTGAATAATAAACTTTACTTTCAAATTTGATTCACTTTATGTCTGGGGATGACAGGTCAACCACGAAGGCATTTGCTTACGAGCGGTTGGAAGGATTTTGTCAGCTCCAAGAGGGTACAAGTTTGATTTGGTTAAAGATGTTACTGCAGTAAATAAAGCTCAAGCCAATACTAGTTCTAGTTCTGATTTGTTGATACTCATCCAAGTCTTCAAGTTGATTCTAATCACTTTTGTAATTCAGTCTCAGTTGGTTCTACTTCAAATTCTGTTTTTCAGTTGTGGCACAATAGGTTAGGCCATCCCTCTCATAAGTTTGTATCTCAAATATTACATGAGTGTAATATTCCATTTTCAATCAATAAAGATACTTTATCTTTTTGTCAGTCTTGTCAAATGGCCAAATCTCATAGGTTATATTTTCCTACTTCTTTTACTATCTATACTCAACCTCTAGAACTTATTATTTCTGATGTTTGGAGACTAGCTGCAACAGCTTCTAAAACAGGTTACAAATACTATGTTTTCTATGTTGATGCCTTCTCTAGATAAACTTGGATTTACTTTCTTCAAACTAAGTCTGATTTGTATAATTCTTTTCTTCATTTTCAAGCCAGAGTTGAGTGTCAGTTTGACAACAAAATTAAGTCTTTTCAGTCTGACTGGGGTGGAGAGTTTCAAAAACTATCTCAATTGTTTGATCAAATTGGTGTTCTGTTTCGTCTCTCATGTCCACGTACATCTAAACAAAATGGTATGGTTGAGAGAAAACATCGTCATATAGTTGAAACAAGTCTTTCTTTGTTGTTTCACTTAGGGGTTCCTTTTGAGTATTGGCCTGAAGATTTTGCTACTGCTGCTTGTCTTATTAACCAATTACCAACTTCAGTACTTCAACATAAATATCCTACAGAAGTGCTTCTTAATTATTCCTTCCTCAAAACCTTTGGTTGTCTTTGTTTTCCATGCTTAAGACCTTTTAATAGACACAAAGTAGATCCAAGAAGTCTTCCTTCCATCTTTTTAGGATACAGTTCTCATCACAAGGGATAAATGTCTTCTTCCTTCAGGCAAAGTAGTTATATCCATAAATGTTGTTTTTGATGAGAATCAGTTTCCCTTTCTTACTAATTCAGAAACACATATGTCACATCAGTCTAGTACATCTTCTAAGGCCTCTTCTTCTGATTCTATTCCTTTGTGTATTCCTGTAGTCAACAAGTCCCCTAATCCCTCTTTTGATCCTCATGGTTATTCTCTTCCTTCCAATCCTTTAGTTTTCTCATCTTCTCATAATTCTATTTCATCATCTACTCCTTCTTCATTACCTTCTATGTCTGATCAGCTAATGATACAACAAATACTAGTGACACACTTGTACCAGTTGTTAATGAATTAGCACCATCAAACTTAGCACCTTTCTATAATGTTCATCCAATGGTCACTCGTTTGAAGGATGGCATCAGGAGACCAAGAATTTTTAATGCTGATCTTGATCTTATTGAACCACACAGTGTTCATGATGCCTTATTGCATGATAAGTGGAGAGAAGCTGTATATGCTGAGTATAATGCCTTGTTGAGAAATGGTACCTGGTCTATTGTTGAGCTTCCAAAAAACAGAAATGTAGTTGGGTGTAAATGAGTGTTCAAATTAAAGAAAAATCCAGATGGCTCTGTTGATAAGTATAAGGCAAGATTAGTGGCTAAAGGGTTTCATCAAGAAGCAGGCCTTGATTTTTCTAAAACTTTTAGTCCAGTTGTTAAGTTCTCCACTATCAGAGTTATATTGTCTGTAGCCTTGGCTAATGGCTAGAATCTTAGACAATTGGACATCAATAATGCTTTTCTAAATGGCTACTTATAAGAAGAAATTTTTATGGAACAACCTCTTGGTTTTGTTCAAGGTGGACCTCATTTGGTTTGCAAGCTTCATAAAGCTTTGTATGGATTGAAGCAAGCTCCAAGAGCTTGGTTTGACCAATTAAAAGATTTCTTGGTTTCCAGAGGACTTCATTCCTCAAAGTCAAATTCTTCTTTGTTTCTGAGGTTTCTGCCAACTTCCACAGTGTACTTATTGGTCTATGGAAGCTCAAATGATGAAGTTGCAACCTTAATATCTGAACTGAATGCTGAATTCTCCTTGAAAGATCTAGAAGAGCTGAACGACTTTCTAGGTGTGGAAGTGACTAAAACCAGCAAGGGATTTCATCTTTCACAAAAGAAGTATATTTTAGACTTGTTGAAGAAAGCAAAGATGAGTCAAGCCAAACCAATACCTACTCCAATGCTTAGTAGTGTAAAATTGTAAGCTCAACAGGGCAGTGGCATTAACAATGTCATGAATATAGGTCTATTGTGGGAGCTTTGCAGTATGTTACAATGACTAGGCCTGATATTGCTTTTAGTGTTAACAAAGCCTGTCAATATTTGCAATGTCCACCTGATACTTATTACAAAGCTATCAAGAGAATCTTACGGTATCGACAGGGAACTTTGAACTTTGGCTTAACATTTACTCAGCCATTAAGAATGAATTTGGTTGGCTTCTTAGATGCTGATTGGGCCAGTGATCTTGATGATAGGAAAATTGTTACAGGCTATGCTATATATTTGGGAGGCAATCTAGTTAGTTGGATATCCAAGAAGCAGCATGTAGTCTCATGTTCCAGCACTGAGGCTGAATATCGGAGTTTAGCACACTTGATAGCAGAGTTAATCTGGGTAGAATCGTTGTTATCAGAATTGCGAGTGAAACTTTCTAAGGAACCAAAAGCATGGTGTGATAACCTTAGCTCTATAGCTTTGTCTGCCAATCCAGTGTATCATTCCAGGTCTAAACACTTTGAATTAGATCTGCATTTTGTTCGAGAAAGAGTTCTGGAGAAGAAGTTAGTTGTTGGTCATGTTCCATCTACAGAGCAGGTTGCTGATATATTGACCAAGGCCTTATCAGCCATTTTGTTTAACAAGTTCAGAAGCAAATTGAAGATTGAATCACTTAGATCACATTAGGAGCTATATAAGATACAAAGAGATGGAGTTTAGTTTGAGGGAGCGAGTTAGAGAAATATGAGTTAGATATTTTTTGTACAACTTTGTTATCTTTTCTGTTATGTTAGTTACTGTAGCTAACACACTATAAATACCCCTCTACTATATTACAGAAGTGTGCTGAATACACAATTCATTTTCAGTTTTCATTCTCCTCTATATTCTTCTACAATCTTCCTCTCCAGATCTGGATGCCATAGCATCTTAAGATGGGGATCAATTTATATTTCTAAGGTTTGCCTTTGTCTAGGGATGTAAAACTCGTTTTTAAACGGGCTGAATATTACATGCCCGGTCCGTTTTTAATACGGACCGGGCCGGCCCGTTTTTAATACGGACTGGGTCGGCCCGCAGGCCAAGCATTTTTTTAAATAAAAATAATAAAAATTAAATCAAATTAAATTTTAAAAAATCATTAAAATTCATATATAAATACAATCTAAATACAATTACAATTCACTTACAATATTTTAAAATAAATAATTACAAACTTGAAAAAACATAAATTTTTATTAAACATTAAACTTTTCCAACATTTTTTTTCACTATTATACATATAATGCCATGGTTTGAAATCAAAGTAAAATTATATGAATTCATTTTTTTTCTAGAATACAATAAAATCATGTTATGTATTATTTTGATAAGAAATAAAAATACATTAATAATATAGTTTAAAAGCTAATTACATAAAAAAAACAAAAAAAATGGCTTAAAGGGGTTGGCCCGCGGTCCGCATGAACTGGCCCGAGCGGGCCAATCCGTTTAGGCCCGTTTTTAAATGGGCTGCAATTTATAAGCCCAAACCGCTTAAAGCCCGCTTTTTAAACGGGTCAGTCCGGGTTTAAGGCCCGTTTTACACCCCTACCTTTGTCCTCGAACTCATGATGGGGTTTGATGTTTTTGATTGATTCTATTTCAAGATGTGCATTAATTCATTTTATTGAAATGTAATCCTAGGGGTGAGAATGGAGAATTATGTGTTGGTGTGCGACATGCAATGAAGCCACATGACAATGTTCGATCTTCCTTAATTTCAACTCCTGGCATGTATATTGATGTCCTTGCCACTGCATGGGAGGCCTTAACGAGAAGAACCATATTCACAGTATCTTAAAAACCTAGGTTTGTTAATGGTTTCTTTTTCACCAAGTCGTCACAATTTCTTGTATTTCTAATCATCTTCCCTAAATACTATTCTAACTTTTTCTTTTTCTGTAGAACAAGCCCTGCAAAGTTCATTATTCCATTTGATCAGTACATGAAGTCAGTGAAGAACAACTACTCGATAGGGATGAGACTCATTATGAAATTTGACTGGGAATGGCATCCAGAACAAAGGTAAAACTTGTTTACTATTTTCTAGATGATGATTGTTTACACTCAATTTTGTCCGAATCGATAATACTGTTGCTCAAAAATCTTAAATCAAATATTGTGCAAAAAATCCAATTGGACTTTCAAAGTCCAAAATCAAAATGTATGGGCTCTAAGGCCAAAAAAAAAAGGATTGAAATTTGTTATTTTTATCTTTTCTTTTTCTTACTTACTTATTCTCCTTTTTTATTCATTTTACTATTATTATTATTATTATTAGCATTATTATTTTTCCTTTTTTTTCTTCTCTTTTCTCCTTTTCTTCATTATTATTATTATTATTATTATTCTTTTCTTTTCTTTTCTTTTCTTCTTTTATTATTATTATTGTTTTTATTATTATTTGTTTTATTATCTGCTTTATTGTCCATCGCATTTAACGGGAATGGATGTTCCCATTTGCCGGCTGCACTTGTAGGCCAAAATTGGTGCCGCCAGCCACCGGTACCTCACCCCCTCTCCCTAGCTCTCGGGTGTCACCAAAATTCATCTTTCCCATGCTGTCAATCCCATCCCTGACCATTGCCTTTGATAACCGGGAGACAATAACAAGATCCTGAGGTTGATTCTGAAATGCTAGACAAAAGGGTGTTCCTAAATCTGTTTAAAAGGACAAGACAGAAGGATCTTTCTTTTTTTAGACCCGGGAACACTAAAAATTGGTAGAAACTACACCATTCGCCACCACCGAAACCACCGAAACCACCAAACACCACCACCCTCCTGGTTTCAGCCTCACCACCTTCCTTGCCTTAGCCTCATCACCGAGACTCTAAACCACCACTACCACCACCATCAAGCTATCACCAATCACCACCACCGAGACATCACACAACCTCACTGTGTCACTAAGCCATCACTGAAACACTCACAACCCACCACCATCCTTACCATCGAGACACCATCCTAACCTAAACACCACTACCAACGAAAACAAGCCACCACCAAAACCACTACATACCCCCTACCCCTTTACCCTAAGTCGAAACCCTAAAGCATCAAAAACCACAGAAACAGCCACTATTCCCCACCTGCCAAACACAAGGCCAGCAACAACAACAAAAAGCACGAAGCTTGAAGACCTTAAACACCATATCTAAAACCAAAAAACAAAAAAATAAAAAAAGGGATGGTTTAGGTAGAGTCTAGATCTATGGGGTTAGGATTGTTTTCGGGTGAAACGAAGGCTAGATCGAAGTAGAGGAGGAGGAATAGAGTGTTTTTAACGTTTCAGGGAGACCATTGGCGACCAGAGTGCAGTGGTGCACGGCGATGCATGGTGGCTGGTTGCCTTCGGCGATAGGGGAGGTTGAGAGGATTTTTTGGAAGGTTTTGGTATTTTTTTTTGGGAGAATCGGCTGAAATGAAGAACTAAAAAAAAGGGGGGCTTTTTATAAAGGATCGAAACGCAGCGTGTTGGAGGCCAGCCAACCTGCGTGCCGCCTTGACCTGGCTCCCTACCTGCTTGCGACCTGCGTGCCACGTCCGACCTGACCTGAGATCCGCATACCTGGCACCACCCTCCGCTCGCGACCTGCTCCCATTGGTAGATTTTGGCCTCCACTGTTTAGGCCGGATTTTGGGCTTTTCTTGGGTTTTAAACCCAAATTGATTTGGGGTATATTTCCTATCTTGTTAATTAATTAATTATTTATTTGTTGTGTTTCTAACATAATTTTAAGTTTAATCAATTTAATTGTATGGAATTAGTTTTAACAATAAATATATAGTTTTAAGATATATATATATAAATAAATAAATAAATATATAAATAAATATAGGAAATATATATGGTTTAAAATGTATATAAATAAATATATATAAAACGTATAAATAAATATATAAAATATATATAACCATATAGTTTTTAAAATAAAATAAAATTCTTATTAGACAATTTACTGAAAAAAAAACATATATTTTAGGAAGCTTTAGAAAAAAATAAAATAATAATAATAAAATAAAATAAGCATGAAATTCCGATGATAAGTTTTTGTAGAAGTCGCAAGTAACGATTTTTCGAAAAACTTTCGGTGAGGGGAATTTATCGAATGTTACCAGAGTATTGGGATATTCGATATAATTTCTCATTATCCAAATTCATGTTTATTTTAAGAAAATATAATGATATATTCTGTAATGACAAATAAAGAATATTTAGAGAAGCATTAATTAAATGAAAATTAATAAAAACAAAATAGGTAATGGAAATAGTTGGGAGAAATTAATATAAAAGGGGATTTTAGAGATATATAAATACAAAATAATTAAACCAATAAAAATTGATAATAGCAAAGTTTCAAAAGGTAGAAAATAGTGATTAAATTGATTAAATAGATGATAATGGAATTTTAACAAAAAAGAAATAGTCAAAGGAATTAAGTTAATAAAGCTAAATAAAATGAAAACAAATGAAGATGAAACAATCAATTTATTCACAAAAGGTAAAAGCTAATCTCCGATGATGGGATGTTATGGAAGTCACAAGTAGTGATTCCTAACTGATCCCTAGGTGAGAAGAGTATACTAAATATTACCAAAAGTATTGAAATATTTAGTGTGATTTTTCAATACAGGAGCTTCTTTTCTTAAAATAAAAACAAGTAATAAAAAAAACTAATAATAAAAAAGCAATAAATGTGTTAAATAAAAATTAAAAATCCATGTGCATCATATACTATATGTTTGCATCATATGCATAAATATTAATTTCAAAATAAATGAAATTCTTCCGATGATGAGATCTCATAAAAGTCATAAGTAGTGATTCTTCAAACATCTCTAGGTGAGAAGAATTAACTAAACGTTACCAGAGTATTGAGATGTTTAGCTAAATTCTTCAATATCGAGAGTTTCATGAAGAAAATCAAAATATAAAGTCCTTTTTATAAATCCATATGCATCATACATCTTTTATTAACATCATATGCATCCATAATCAATTATAAAAATAATGTGAGTCCTATCGAGGATGAGATTCCATAGAAGTCACAAGTAGTGATTCTTAAGAAATCTCTAGGTGAGGAAAATTATTTCAAATATTATCAAAAGTATTGGAGTATTTGATTTAATTTTTCAATAAAAAGGGGTTCATGTTTATTTTAAAAATGAAACCTTTTTTAAAAAATATATATAATAATAAAAAATTTTAATCAATTATACAAATAGCATGAGTTCTACCGAGGATGAGATTCTATAGAAGTCACAAGTAGTGATTCTTAAGAAATCTCTAGGTGAGGAAAATTATTTCAAATATTATCAAAAGTATTGGAGTATTTGATTTAATTTTTCAATAAAAAGGGGTTCATGTTTATTTTAAAAATGAAACCTTTTTTAAAAAATATATATAATAATAATAAATTTTAATCAATTATACAAATAGCATGAGTTCTACCGAGGATGAGATTCTATAGAAGTCACAAGTAGTGATTCTTAAGAAATCTCTAGGTGAGGAAAATTATTTCAAATATTACCAAAAGTATTAGAGTATTTGATTTAATTTTTCAATAGAAGGGGTTCATGCTTATTTTCAAAAATGAGATTTTTAAAATATATATTAATTTTTATTTAATTACACAAATAATGTGAGCCCTACCGAGGATAAGATTCTATAGAAGTCACAAGTAGTGATTCTTAAGAAATCTCTAGGTGAGGAAAATTATTTCAAATATTACCAAAAGTATTGGAGTATTTGATTTAATTTTTCAATACAAAAAGGTTCATATTCACTTTCAAAAAAAATAAATAAAATTTAGCCTTTATTTTTTAATATAAAAAAATGGTTTTGAGAAAAGAGAAATTAAATTATTCAATAAAATAGGATTTATTTTTAAATATTAAGTTAAGACCATTTTATTAAAACAAAAATGATAACACATGATTAAGATGGTACCGTTTTTTAAACGGGCGTCGTGGGGGTGCTAATCCTTTCCCACACGTAATCGTACTCCCGAACCTGATTTTGTTTTCGTAGGCCAAAAATTATCTTTTTAATAAAACTTAATTAATTTTGAGATTTTGTTAAAAAGATAAATATTTTTAGGTGACCAATCACACCTAGTCAAAAAATATTGGTGACGACTCTCGGTTTTTAATGTTTTCAAAATCGTCGAGCGGTCGAGTTCTCGGATAAAATTGTTACGACAGCTTGGCGACTCTGCTGGGGACTTTTTGAGAGTCAAGCCATTTATTAGTCATGTATTAACCTAAGTTTTAATTTAATAGTCTTGTTCAATATATAAATTTAATTTCCTTGACTCCAAATAATTTTATTTGCATTTGTGTTTTTTTCATGATTATTGTATTTTTATTATATTTTGTATATATTATTGTTAATAAATTGTGGGGCATCTTAAATAAGGGTTATGGTTTGATGAATGTTTGATGTGTTCCCTCATGCACACATTTGCACTTGCATTTTCATAACATGAGCCCTATAACCGGGTTTCATCCTTCTTAGGAGGGAGTAGAGTACCTTTGCTCTCGTGAGGTAATAACCTCTGCAATGGCAAGCGAAATACTCTCACTCAAATTAAATCTTACTAGTCCGGTGTGGATGATAGTGAGGTATAATTTGAGAACCTTTAGATCTTTATAAATCCCAGCTCAGCATATAAAGAGCCTCAAAAGGCCAGCCTTAGGTATAGCCATGTTCGATTTTTGTAGAAATTATCCCGAAATTAGGACACATGAGAGAACATTTTTACTACTTTTTTCAAATCATAACTCTAATAATTTTTCAAATTCATGCTCTCATAAAATCAAGAGATATTTGTTTTCAAATAAAATGTCACAATTTTACAATTTTAAAGAATAAAACAAAGATTTATTCAGTTTTTCTTCTTTGTCAAAAATAACATGAAAATATCCCTTCATTCTTTAATACCATTTAAAAATAATAATATTTTTATTTTTATTTTTTTTGAAACTTATGCATGGACACAAAAATTTTTTTTTGATAAGAAATAAAAGTAAGTACATTGTCACATTCTTTTGAAAATAAATTAAAAGAAAAGAAGTTAAAGAAAATAAATTATGGTGTGAAAATAAGAATTTTTTTCTTTTAAATAAAAAAAAGAAGAGTAAAAAAATCTATTCTTTAAAGAAAAAAGAAATCATCAAACTCTAAAATTCTTTTAAATAAAAAAAAGGAAAAAAAATCTATTCTTTAAAGAAAAAAAGAAATCATCAAACTCTAAAATAAAAAAAAAATTCATTCATTGAACTTAAATAAGAGAAAATTTTGATTCTTTTATTCTTAAATTTTAGCATGGCATATCTCATTACATTAATGCATTCACAAAATGAGGAGGCTATTTGTCTTTTTGGGTTAAAGGAGGTCAAAGACATGAGAGATCAATTAGAAGCTAGACTTACTATTTTGGAGACTAATCAAGAGGAGTTTGGACATAGTATACGGGAGATAAAGGGGAAGCTAGCTAAGATAATGGAGATGCTTGAAAGTTTGGGAGCGACTAAATTGGTTCATTCTCAAGGGTCACCGTCATTTCCAAAACAACTACATGTTGAATCATTAGCAAGTGGAGACCAATCGACTTTTCATGAAATGGCTTGCCAGGGACACTCTGATGCTCTCAACTGTCCAGACAATGATCCCGTGGTAGAAGAGGCTATGAAAAGGGTAAACAAAGTAATGGATGAACTTAAGGGCCTTACAATTAAAGCAGAGCCCTGTGGCCTCAAACAATTCATACCAATTAGGCCATTACAGAACCCTAATCCTCAGCCCAATTCTTTTCAGCCACCTATCCAGGCATTCCAAACGGGACCTCCTACTTTTGTACAACCTCCACGAATTGGTCCACAGCCAAACTTTTATCCTCGAACTACTTTTCAACCCCATATTCAAGCTTTTGGAATAGGATCTCCTAGTCTCGCCCAACCTCAACATACTTATGCATTAGTGAACCCATATGCTCACTCTAATTCTATCCGACCACCTCTTCAGCAAAATCCTAACATCCAAGCTTTTGTGCTGCCACCATGTGCTCAAGTTAAAAATCCAAGTCTTGCCCAAAAACAATCCAAGAAGATGAAGCGCACACAGCTTGACCCTTTACCCGTAACATATGGCAAACTTTTTCCCTATCTGCTTGAAAGACACCTTATTGCCCCTATATTCTTAGAACCCTTGGAGCCTCCATACCCAAAATGGTACAACCCAAATGCAAGATGTGAGTACCATGCAGGAAATATTGGGCATTCCATTGAAAATTGTAAGGCTTTCAAGTATCGTGTGAAGGGACTTATTGATGCGAAGCTACTCGATATAGGAGAGATGTTTAACAAGGAATCTGTCATGCTTGATTAGAGTTTAGAGAATGAAAAAGGCAGCTGTTGTTGTGAAACTTCTTTTTGAAAGACTTTGAATGTTAGGGGCACTAGAATAGTAAAGAGTTTAGTAAGGAATTTTTGAATCTTGTAAACAATTCCTATATGAATATGAATGTTACAATATTTTATATAAGTTGAATTTGCATTCATATGTGCATAATACTATTTTGATAGAAGAATAATAAGGTTAACAGTAATTGTTTCCTTTAAAAAAAACCAAAAAAAAGGTTATCAAAACAAATAAATGGTCAAACGACAATTTTAGTTGGTGTACAACTTGTGACACTATGAAATAATAGCAAGGTTGAAATTTTTTTTTCAGATTCACAATTTTGATACAATAAAAGCTTCATGATAGCATGGCAAGCATGACATCCAATATAAGGTTATGACAGGATTTGGTGTAAAGATAGCTTGAACATTGAAAAGCTTTGGAGATAGTTTTGGACCATGGAAGAGATAGAAATGATTCGAATGGAAAGGATGGAAAAAGCACAGCAAGAGATAAGAGAGCAATTATCACAGATGGCAGGTTTGTTGGAAAAGTTGAATAATGGAAAAGAAATGATAGGAGAACTAGCTACTCAAGAGGGGCATCAGTTGCGAAATGCTGAGGTTTCTTTTCGTCCAATTAACATTGGCTCACGAGAAACCCAAACATCTCAAGAGCCACAAGCAATGCCCACCAAAGATTATGTATGCCCTAATATGGCATCTTCAGTCGACCCTAGTCAGTTTCAGGGGCATGCAACTCCTACAATGAACCCCCTCGAACCAACTCATATTGCTAATTTGGGTAGTCACAAAGAGCAAGGGATGCCACAAGTGAAAGAAGGCTCAAGTTCCCAACAAAAGATAAAGCTTATAGAAGAAAGGCTTCGGATTGTTGAAGGAATAGATTTTCACAGATCTTTGGATGCAACTAGACTATGCTTAGTACCGGTGTGGTCATTCCTTTAAAGTTTAAGGCCCCATAATTTGAGAAATATGATGGGACTACGTGTCCGAAAGCCCATATCACTATGTACTGCAGAAAGATGGCAGCACATGTACGTGATGACAAGTTGTTGATCCATGTTTTCCAAGACAGCCTTAAAGGATCTACTGCTAGGTGGTATACACAATTGGGCAGGGGTGATGTTCACTCATGGGAAGACTTGGCAAGGGCATTTGTTGCCCAATATAAGCATATTGTGGATCTAGCCCTGGATCGTTTATCTTTGCAAACCATGGAAAAGAAAGCTATTGAAGGCTTTAGGGAATATGCCCAGAGATGGAAGAATGTTGCTACCCAAGTCCAGCCTCCCTTTATAGAAAAAGAGACTACTGCTTTGTTTCTTAGTACCCTTCAGGCACTGTACTATGACAGGATGATTGGGAATGTTACTAAGAATTTTGCCGATATGGTGGCCTTCAGAGAGATGATTGAGAATGCAATCAAGAGAGGCAAAATCAAGATAGGTGACATTGCTGATAACAGGTCAGAAAGAATGGAAGAAGAAGTGCAAGCTGTGACATTTGAGGGGCAGTTTCCCAGAAATTCCACTCCAAATCATCCTTATTTACCTCACCCATCGTACCATCCAACCTGGAACAATGTTTCTTGTGATCCTTGTCTTTATTCACCAATCCCATAACTAGGATTCCAAGCAAACTCTTACTCCCCAATAATTGCTCACTCACCTACCTTTGTGACTAATCCTATAGCTCGACCTGTCCAACAATCAATGAACAACAAAAAGAGACCAAGAAAGAACCAAGGAAAAATTCCTATCTCAATTTCTGATCTCTTTCCTTTTTTAGTGAAAAACCAATATTTGACCCCTGTTTCTTTGAGAACAGCCCCAAACCCATTGGCCAAGAGCTATGATCCAAATAGTATATGTGACTATCACATGGGGGCAATTGGTGGAAGGAAAGGATTGAGGAGCTCATCAATGGTGGAATCTTGACTCTGGAACTTATGGACCAAATAGCAGATGTGACTATCACATGCAAGCAGTTGAAGGAAAGGATTGAGGAGCTCATCAATGGTGGAATCTTGACTTTGGAACTTATGAAACATTGGAAGTCCACTTTGATGTAAAGTTAGGTCATGTTGACAAACTAGATTGGAAGAAATTGAAATGTCAAGATTTCAGAGTTTGTATTTGGTTGAAAAATGCTTTGTCATTGGCCTAGGTGACAGTTGTATGAGCATAACTTTTTGCATAATTTATTTTCCAGTGACATGACAAGAATGTTTCTTTTCTTCACATTAATGATAAAAATGATTCTAAGAAAATTGGTGATTACTATCAAAGATGAATGTTTTAAATCGTTTCAGATCATACCCCAATAAAACCTAAGTCACTCGAGAGCCAAAAAGCTAAATTGGGGCATAAGATTTTGAAAGTCCGATTTGTTTCCCATTTGATCATGACAGGGCTTCATTGTAAATGATTTTCAAAGAAACAACCAACTTGCAAAACTTTTTGAGAATCATTTGGCACTCAATGACAATCTCTTAAATATTCTTGATATTGGTAATTTGATACTTGACAAGATCATTTTGAAATACCTCGCCACCTAGATTCTTGTACAAATCTCAAACTCTTCAATCTCATATTCCAGAGGTTTTCCTTTGCTCATGTTTTGGGCAAGTTCAATTGAAAGACCCAAAGTTATTGATTTTGCATCAATGTCCCTTGTCATAACGGTTTCGCGCTCAACGATTTTGAAAAACATTTAAAAACAAAAGGGAGTCGCCACTAATCTTTTTTGTCTAGGTGTGATTGGCCACCTAAAAATATTTATCTTTTTAACAAAATCTCAAAATTAATTAAGTTTTATTAAAAAGACAATTTTTGGTCTGCGAAAACAAAATCGGGTCCGGGAGTACGGTTACGCGTGGGGAAGGATTAGCACCCCCACAACGCCCGTCAAAAAACGGTACCATAGTAATCATGTGTTATACTTTGGTTTTAATAAAATGGTCTTAATTTAACATTTAAAAAGAACTTCATTTATTTTGAAATTATTTTTTATTTTTATTAGTTTTGAAACATTTAAATTTTATTTTTAATTTGAAATAAGTGAAAATATTTTGTATTGAAAATTATTCCGAAGTACCCCAATACTTTGGTAGTATTTCGGATAATTTCTTCACCTAGAGATTTCTTAAGAATCACTACTTGTGAGTTCTATTGAATCTCATCATCAGAAGATTCACTCGCCTAAAAAATTATTATGAATGCATATGATGCAAACAGGTAAAAAATGATGCATATGAAACTTAAAAGAAATTTTATTTATTTTGATTTTATTAATGAAACTCTTGATGTTGAAAAATTTAGCTAAATATCCCAATACTTTGGTAACATTTAGTAAACTCTTCTCGCCTAGGGATCAGTCAAGAAATCACTACTTGTGAGTTTCATGACATCCCATCATCGGAGGAATTATGCAAAAAGTTGTTCCCATACAATTGTCACATAGGCCAATGGAAATGACAAGCATTTTCCAACAAAATACAGACTTCAAAATCTCAAAATCTCCAAATCTTCGTTTCCCTCCAAATTGATCTGCCCAAAATTTTTCAATGTTCAAGCCACTTGGCACCTAATATGTCATAACCCCGAATTAGATGTCATGCTTGCCATGCTAATATGAAGCTTTTATTGTATGGTAATTGTGAAATAAAAGGAAAATTCAACCTTGTTATTATTTCAGAGTATCACAAGTTGTACGCTAAAAGAAAAACAAAAAAAAAGGGAAATTATAAACTGAAAATTGTAATTTGACCATTCCTTTGTTTTGATCAACTATTTTTTTTTCTTTTTTTTTTTTAAGTTTTTTCCTTTTTTTTAAGGAAACAGTTATTTTTAGCCTTATTATTCTTCTATCAAAATCATATCATGCACATATGAATGAAGTGAATGCGAACTTAAATAAAATCTTGTAACTTTCATATTCATACGAGAATCGTTTACAAGATTCAAAATTCCTTACTAACTCTCCCTTATTCTAATGTCCTCTACATTCAAAGTCTTTCAAAAACGAATTTCACAACAACGGCCACCTTTTTCACTTTCCAAACTCTAATCAAGCGTGGCAGATTCCTGGTTGACCATTTCATGAAAAGTCAATCGATCTCCACTTGTTAATGATTCAACATGTAGTTGTTCTGGAAACGACAGTGACCCTTGAAAATGAATCATTTTAGTCCCTCCAAACTCTTAGTCATCTCCATTATCTTAGCTAGCTTCCCCTTTCATCTCCCGTATATCACGTCAGCAAAATTCTTCTTGATTATTCTCCAAAGTAGTAAGTCTAGCTTCAAATTAATCTCCAATATCTTTGACTTTCTTTAATCCAAAAAGACAAATACTCTCCTTATTATGTGATGTGAATGCATTAATGTAATGAGATATGCTATGCTAAAATTTAAAGAATAAAAGAAAAAAAATTTTTCCTCATTTAAATTCAATGAATTCTTTCTTTCTTTCTTTTTTTCATTTTAGAATTTGATGATTTCTCCTCCCTTTTTTTTAAGAATAAATTTTCTTTTTTCTCTCTTTTTTTTAAAAAAATCTTATTTTCACACCACAATTTATTTTCTTTAATTTCATTTTTTATTTGATCTATTTTTAAAAGAATGTGACAATGCACTTACCTTTTATTTTCTCATCAAAATTCCTCTTTCTTTTTAATGTCTATGCATTAGTTTAAAAAAATAAAAAACATTATTGTTATTTTTCAAATATTATTAAAGAATGAATGGATGTTTTCATGTTATTTTTTACAAAGGAGAGAAACTGAATAAGTTTTTGTTTTATCCTATAAAATTGTAAAAATGTGAAATTTTATTTGAAAACAAATATCTTTTGATTTTATGAGAGCATGAATTTGAAAAATCAATAGAGTTATGATATGAAAAAAGGTAGTAAAATGTTCCCTCATGTGTCCTAATTTCAGGATAATTTCTACAAAAATCGGACATGGCTCTAGCTAGGATTAGCTTCTTAGGGCCTTTTACATTCTGGGTTGAGACTTATAAAGATCTAAAAGTTCCCAAATTATACCTTACTGTCATCCACACTGGACTAGTAAGATTTAATTTGAGTGGGAGTATTTCATTTGCCATTGCGGAGGCGATTACCTCACAAGAGCAAAGGTACTCTACTCACTCTTAAGAAGGACTGAACCCGGGTATAGAGCTCATGTTATGCAGATGCAAGTGCAAGTGTGTGTATGAGGGAACATTTATCAAACCATAACCCTTATCCTACAATGCCCCAACAATTTATTAAGAAAAATATTTACAAAATAAATAATGCAGTAAAATAAACGTAATAACTAGAATACAAATGCAACCAATTATTTAAAATTAAAGAAATTAAATTTAAATATTACTTAAGACCATCAAATTAAAACTTAGGATAACACATGATTAATAAATGGCTTGACTCTCAAAAGAAGGTCCCCAGTGGAGTCGCCAAGCTGTCGTAACGGTTTCGCGCTCGACGATTTTGAAAAACATTTAAAAACAAAAGGGAGTCGCCACCAATCATTTTTGTCTAGGTGTGATTGGCCACCTAAAAATATTTATCTTTTTAACAAAATGTCAAAATTAATTAAGTTTTATTAAAAAGACAATTTTTGGTCTACGAAAACAAAATCGGGTTCGGGAGTACGGTTACGCGTGGGGAAGGATTAGCACCCCTACAACGCCCGTAAAAAAACGGTACCATAGTAATCATGTGTTATCCTTTGGTTTTAATAAAATGGTCTTAATTTAACATTTAGAAAGAACTCCATTTATTTTGAAATTATTTTTTATTTGTATTAGTTTTGAAACATTTAAATTTTATTTTTTATTTGAAATAAGTGAAAATATTTTGTATTGAAAATTATTCCGAAGTACCCCAATACTCTGGTAGCATTTCGGATAATTTCCTCACCTAGAGATTTCTTAAGAATCACTACTTGTGAGTTCTATATAATCTCATCATCGAAAGATTCACACTCGCCTTAAAAATTATTATGAATGCATATGATGCAAACAGGTAAAAAATGATGCATATGAAACTTAAAAGAAATTTTATTTATTTTGATTTTATTAATGAAACTCTTGATGTTGAAAAATTTAGCTAAATATCCCAATACTTTGGTAACATTTAGTACACCCTTCTCGCCTAGGGATCAGTCAAGAAATCACTACTTGTGAGTTTTATGACATCCTATTATCGGAGGAATTTCATTGTTAAAGCTTTATTATTATCTTTTATTTGTTTATATTAAAAAAAAACATTCATTTTTATTTTTAATGAAAATTTAAATTATTTAAAATCATACTAAATATCTCAATACTCTAGTAACATTTAGTACGACTTTTCTCACCTAGGGATCAGTCAAGAAATCACTACTTGTGAGTTTCATGACATCCCATCATCGGAACATTATTATTAATTTCCCTTTTTCTATTTTCTTTTAAAAACTTATTTATTTTTATTTTTAATAAAAATTTAAATTATTGAAAAATCATACTAAATATCCCAATACTCTGGTAACATTTAGTACGACTCTTCTCACCTAGGGATCAGTTAAGAAATCACTACTTGTGAGATTCATAACATCCCATCATCGAAACATTATTATTAATTTCCCTTTTTCTATTTTCTTTTAAAAACTTATTTATTTTTATTTTAATAAAAATTTAAATTATTGAAAAATCATACTAAATATCCCAATACTCTGGTAACATTTAGTACGACTCTTCTCACCTAGTGATCAGTTAAGAAATCACTACTTGTGAGTTTCATAACATCACATCATCGGAATTTATTTGTCTTTTTCTAAAATAAAAATAATTAAAGCTATATTTTTCCTTATTATTTAAATAGATAAAAATAAATAACAATAAGACTAAATTCCTTTTTTTTATAAACATGCGTGTGAAATAATAAATAAAATAAACTAAATTTAATAACAAAATATACCACAAATTGGACCAAAGTCCAAGCAGAAGTGGGCTTGAAGACCGTTGATTGGGCCTGCCTTAAGAAGGGCCCAACACAAAAAAGAACCTGTTGGATATTGGGCCCAGCTCGGATCGGGTTGGATCAGGCGGAGCGGGTCGGGTTGGATCAGGCACGCAGGTCTTCCCCTCTGAAGCGGGACGGGTCGGACGCGAGTGAGGAGAAGCGGGTCGGGTCGGGTCTGCTGTGGCATGCGGATCCGCTGCCCAAGGCTCAGGCGCGCAGACCCGGGTCAGGTCCGGGTCCGGGTCCGGGTCCACGCGCGAATCCTGCTGCTGCTTCTCTTTTTCTTTTTTACACTATAAAATGACAACTTTTTTTTTCAACTCATTTTCACCCTTTTCTACCAAAAAAAACTTCAGAGCTTGCCAAAAGCTCTCGGCTGGGGTGATTTCCGGCCGCCACCTTCGGTGGCCGGATATCAAAAAGCAAACCACTTTCCGGAAGCTCTCCACTCCCTGAGCTAGATTCCGACCTCCGATTCACTCAAAAGCAACCCTAAATCCCTAGATCTGACTATGCCGAGAGCCCTCCTTACCCTTTTTTGTGTTTTGTTTTGTTATTTCTGGTGTTGGATCTGGTTGTGTTTTGTTGTGGTTGCAGTTGTTGTTTTTCTTGCAGGTATTTAAAGATCGGTCTTGGTTTTAGGCTTTAGGTTCAGAGTTTTGGGGGGTCTCGGTTCTAGGGTTTTTGGTTTTGGGTTAGGTGTTTCAGTGGTGGTGGTGGTTAGGGTAATGATAAGTGGCTGATGGTGGTGATGATGAGTAGTTTTGTTGGTGATGGTTCGGTGAGGGTGATGGTGTTTCGGTGGTGGAGTTGGGTTTTGGGGTCTCGGTTGGTGAGGATGATGTTGGGGCCGGCCAAAGGGTTTCGGTTGGGTGGTCAGGCTCGGTCGTGATGGTAAGGAATGAGGCTGCTAATGGGTTTGGTGAGGTGGGTCTCGAGTAGTTTAGATGATGTTTGCTGTGATGGGGGTTTGGTGCGCCGAGGATGGTGAAGATGATGCTTCGGTTCCCCCTCTTTTGGTCAAGAATGGTGGTCTTTAAAAGAAGTAGAGATTAGCATAGATGGGATGGGCTGACCGGCGGCTGGCAGGGATGCTGGCAGGATGGTGGCCGACAGTTATGGGGACTAGTGGCTAGCCTCGGGAAGGAGGCTATGGCAGGGTGGCAGAGGTTGATGGACAGATTGGACAAAAAACATAAAATAAAATAATAATAATAATAATATATAAAAGTGATAAAAATAAAAATAAAAATAAAAATAATAATAATAACAGATAATAATAAAAATAATATAAATAATAACAAACCAAATAATAAAAATAAAAATAAGAATAAATACAAATATATAATAATAATAATAATAACAAAAATGGGACAAAAATAGGTGTCAACATCCCTCTTTTCAACACCGTGACTTGTACAACACCCTTTTCCTTTCCCTTGGACATATGTTGCATAAATAATTGAATTGTGAAATTGAGTTCTATCATATTGGGATGTTACACCTTCAAAAAAAAGTAAAAAAAATGATGAAAAAGATTGATTGTGACACCATGCAGGATTGAGATTCAGATGATTTCAAAAGCAAAGGAAAAACTTATCCTAAGAATTGCTTTTCAATGGAAGCATCTTAATTTGAAATGATGAATGGCCGTCTTTCACATCCCATTCACAAATATAAACATTATCTTGTTGTTAACCCTTTTGAGCCTGATAATTTCTTTCACAATAAACCTCTTCCAAGGATCACCCTCCACATCGGGGGGCATGTGCAGAAAACATCTCTTCAAAGAAAATGAATTATTCAACTTTTGTTTTTGATCAAATAAGATTTATTAAGTTGTGGGACAATTTGGGGCAAATTAGATTTGAAATCTTAGACATGAATCAAAGAAAAAAGAAAAAAAAGAAAGGAGAAGGGATACATGGAAAAGTAGAAAAAGAAGGGTGCTTCAAAGAATGAAAATGATAGATGTCCATATGAGAAAAAATGATCCTTGGATTGATCACCTTCAAACACATTTTTGGGCCTATTTATCCATTCTTTCAAAACCCTGAACCATGGCCTACATTACGCACTTAAAAGTCCATTTTGATCAAATATAGATGCTTGTATCGAAGAGCTCTTCTTTGGAAAATTCTCACCATTATCTGGTTTGAATGAAATCTGAATTCTCAAATGCATGGTGGAACAATCAAAAAGAAAAGAGAGAAAAGAAAACAAAAGAAAGAGTAGAGCTCTAGGGTGAAAACTCGAAAAAGGCAGTCTAGAGTAAATAATGAACTCTTAGAGCAACAAATCAAACAGTGACACGAATTGAAAACATGGAAAAAGAACCAATAATCCCTGGGAAACCCTCGAGATATCTAGAGATTCTGATGTCACTTGATTGCCCGACATTCTTTTGAAAAAGTTTGAACCTTTCTTCTTGTACATACTCTTCCTAAACAGAAAAGACCTCGGTCATTAATATCTCATCTTGGCATTTGTAGAATGCCATTATTCGAGAATTTAAGAGATTGTTAAACCAAGTTGTAAATATTTTGTTTCTTTTCTCATTCAAAATTTTGTTCAAAAAAAAAAGAAGGAAAGAAAAGCAATGGTATTTTAAGAAAACTATTTTGAGCCAAGTAAGGAACCATTGTTTTTTGGATAAGTGGCAAAGTATTCCCCCAACACAGCATCCTGGTGCACTAGACTTTCAATTGTCCAGTTGAAAAGATACGAATAGGAGTTATGTCACTCATCTTGAAAAGTAATCGCTAATTTTTCGAAAGGATCAAGTATCACTTGTGAAATTTGGATTCATTTCCCTCATGGAAAGTAGTTATGAGGAAAGTTTTTAGTGCTTTTCGTCAAAAGGCTGTGATGAGAGTACAAGAACTCTGCAGAAATGGATAGTAGAAATGAGCTTTCACGATCATGTTAGGGGCAAAGAAGATAAAAAAGGACAAATGATGTGCCTCTTTGACAAGATAGGAAGGAATTTCAAAATTAAAGAATGTACAGGATTGAGCAATATGCATACATGCATACATACACAATATCATACAGCATCAACATTGAAAGTTTTTGTGTAAAATTTTGAGATTAAGACATGTTTCTCAAGCTGAAGGCTCGACACCATCCAATCAAGATTTTAAAAGTTAAGTAAACTTTTTTTAAAAATAAGAATGTCAAGTTTACTCATGATAAAGAAATTTTCAAATCTAGTTTGATTAGTGCTATGTTTAATTAAGATTCAAGAATGATTTTTAAAAGATAAGCAAATTCCAAGTCCTCCAGGAACAAATCTCAAGTCCTCCGAGCATAATTTTAAGTCCTCCAGGCACAAATTTTAAGACCTTCGGGCATAAAATGTAAGTCCTCCAGGCACAAATATCAAAATCTCAAGTCCTCCGAGCACAATCTCAAGACCTTCGGGCACAATCCTAAGTCCTTCGGGCACAATCGTAAGCCCATCGGGCACAAATTTCAAGTCATTTGAACATATTCAAGTCCTCCGGGCACAAATCTCAAGTCCTTCGGGCACAATCCTAAGTCCTCTGGGCATAATCTTAAGTCCTCTGAGCACAAATTTTAAGACCTCCGAGCATAAAATATAAGTCTTTCGGGTACAAATCTCAAAATCTCAAGTCCACTGGGCACAATCTAAGACCTCCAGGCAAAAAATTTCAAGTCCTCGGGGCACCAATCTTAAGTCCCTCAGGCACAATCTCAAGACCTCCGGGCATAATCCTAAGTCCTTTGGGCACAATCCTAAGCCCTCTGGGCACAAATTTCAAGTCATTTGAACATATTCAAGTCCTCCAGGCACAATCCTAAGTCCTTCGAGCACAATCCTAAGCCCTCCGGACACAAATTTCAAGTCATTCGAACATATTCAAGTCCTCCAGGCACAATCCTAAGTCCTCTAGGCACAAACCTAAGTCCTCCAGGTGCCAATTCCAAGTCCTTCGAGCACAAATCTCAAACATTTCAAGTACAAATCCTAAGTTATCTGGATATAGTTTCGAAATCCTTTGGATACAATTTTAAAGTCATTAATTAATGTTAAACTATCTCAAAATGAAGAGCCTTTAGTAAGAGAAATACTATTAAGTATGTATATATATATATATATATTTCGAAAAAAGAAAAATAAATTCAAAAACAAGAAAATGCAAAAAAAAAAAACAAAAACAAAAGATCAGGTTATGGGCTGGACAAAATTGTTGTCTATTGTCTTTGCTCTATTCCTGATTTTCAGCAATGAGCAAAGAGGGGCAGCTGTAGACACTCAATTTTGTCTGAATCGATAATACTGTTGCTCAAAAATCTTAGAACAAATATTGTGCAATAAATCCAATTGGACTTTCGAAGTCCAAAATCAAAATGTATGGGCTCCAAGGCCAAAAAAAAAATGGATTGAAATTTGTTATTTTTATCTTTTCTTTTTCTTACTTATTTATTCTCCTTTTTTATTCATTTTACTATTATTATTAGCATTATTATTTTTCCTTTTTTTCTTTCCTTTTCTTCTTTTCTTTATTATTATTATTATTATTCTTTTCTTTTCTTCTTTTATTATTATTATTATTATTATTATTATTGTTGTTGTTGTTGTTGTTGTTGTTGTTGTTGTTGTTGTTGTTGTTGTTGTTATTGTTATTGTTATTATTATTATTATTATTATTATTATTATTATTATTATTATTATTATTATTATTATTATTATTATTATTTGTTTTATTATCTGTTTTATTGTTCATCGCATTTAATGGGAATGGATGTTCCCATTTGCCGGCTGCACTTGTAGGCCAAAATTGGTGCCGCCAACCACCGGTGCCTCAGTCCTTCTCCCTAGGTCTCGGGTGTCACCAAAATTCATCTTCCCCATGCTGTCAATCCTATCCCTGACCATTGCCTTTGATAACCGGGAGACAATAGCAAGATCCTGAGGTTAATTCTAAAATGCTAGACAAAAGGGTGTTCCTAAATCTATATAAAAGGACCAGGCAGAAGGATCTTTCTTTTTTTAGACCCGAGAACACTAAAAATCAGTAGAAACTACACCATTCGCCACCACCGAAACCACCAAACACCACCACCCTCCCAGTTTCAGCCTCGCCACCTTCCTTGCCTTAGCCTTATCACTGAGACTCTAAACCACCACTACCACCACCATCAAGCTATCACCAATCACCACCACCGAGACACCACACAACCTCACTATGTCACCAAGCCATCATTGAAACACTCACAACCCACCACCATCCTCACCACCAAGACACCATCCTAACCTAAACACCACCACCACCGAAACCAAGCCACCACCGAAACCACTACATACCCCGTACCCCTTTACCCTAAGTTGAAACCCTAAAGCATCAAAAACCATAGAAACAACCACTATTCCCCACCTGCCAAACACAAAGCCAGTAACAACAACAAAAAGCACGAAGTTTGTATACCTTAAACACCAAATCTAAAAACAAAAAACAAAAAAATAAAAAAAGCGATGGTTTCTGTAGAGTCTAGATCTATAGGGTTAGGATTGTTTTCGGGTGAAACGAAGGCTAGATCGGAGTAGAAGAGGAGGAATAGAGTGTTTTTAGCGTTTCGAGGAGACCATCGGCGCACGGCGGTGCATGGTGGTCAGTTGCCTTCGGCGAGAGGGGAGGCTGAGAGGATTTTTTGGAAGGTTTTGGTTTTTTTTTTGGAAAATCGGCTGAAATGAAGAACAAAAAAAAGGGGTGCTTTTTATAAAGGATTGAAACGCAGCGTTTTGGAGGCCAGCCGACCCGCGTGCCACCCCGACCCGAATCCAAGATACGCGCGACCCGGCTCCCTACCCTCTCGCGACCCGCGTGCCATGTCCAACCCAACTCGAGATCTGCACACCCGGCTCCACCCTCCGCTCGCGACCCGCTCCTATTAGCAGATTTGGGCCTCCACTATTTGGGCGGAATTTTGGGCTTTTCTTGGGTTTTAAACCCAAATTGATTTGGGGTATATTTCCTATCTTGTTATTTATTTATTTATTTATTTATTTGTTTGTTTGTTGTGTTTCTAACATATTTTCATGGTAAAAACATTATATATATATATATATAATTCTCTATAATAATTTTAAGTTTAATCAATTTAATTGTATGGAATTAGTTTTAACAATAAATATATAGTTTTAAGATATATATATATATAAATATATAAATAAATATAGGAAATATATATAGATTTTAAAATGTATATAAATAAATATATATATATAAAACGTATAAATAAATATATAAAATATATATAACCATATAGTTTTTAAAATAAAATAAAATTCTTATTAGACAATTTATTGAAAAAAAACATATATTTTAGGAAGCTTTAGAAAAAATTAAAATAATAATAATAAAATAAAATAAGCATGAAATTTCGATGATAAGTTTTTGTAGAAGTCGCAAGTAGCGATTCTTCGAAAAACTTTAGATGAGAGGAATTTATCGAATGTTATCAGAGTATTGAGATATTCGATATAATTCCTCAATATCCAAATTCATGTTTATTTTAAGAAAATATAATGATATATTCTGTAATGACAAATAAAGAATATTTAGAGAAGCATTAATTAAATGAAAATTAATAAAAACAAAATAGGTAATGGAAATAGTTGGGAGAAATTAATATAAAAGGGGATTTTAGAGATATATAAATACAAAATAATTAAACCAATAAAAATTGATAATAGTAAAGTTTCAAAAGGTAGAAAATAGTGATTAAATAGATGATAATGGAATTTTAACAAAAAAGAAATAGTCAAAGGAATTAAGTTAATAAAGCTAAATAAAATGAAAACAAATGAAGATGAAACAATCAATTTATTCACAAAAGGTAAAAGCTAATCTCCGATGATGGGATGTTATGGAAGTCACAAGTAGTGATTCCTAACTGATTCCTAGGTGAGAAGAGTCTACTAAATGTTACCAAAAGTATTGAAATATTTAGTGTGATTTTTTAATACAAGAGCTTCTTTTCTTTAAATAAAAACAAGTAATAAAAAACTAATAATAAAAAAAGCAATAAATGTGTTAAATAAAAATTAAAAATCCATGTGCATCATATACTATATGTTTGCATCATATGCATAAATATTAATTTCAAAATAAATGAAATTCTTCCGATGATGAGATCTCGTAGAAGTCACAAGTAGTGATTCTTCGAACATCTCTAGGTGAGAAGAATTAACTAAACGTTACCAGAGTATTGAGATGTTTAGCTAAATTCTTCAATATCGAGAGTTTCATTAAGAAAATCAAAATATAAAGTCCTTTTTATAAATCCATATGCATCATACATCTTTTATTAACATCATATGCATCCATAATCAATTATAAAAATAATGTGAGTCCTACTGAGGATGAGATTCTATAGAAGTCACAAGTAGTGATTCTTAAGAAATTTCTAGGTGAGGAAAATTATTTCAAATATTATCAAAAGTATTGGAGTATTTGATTTAATTTTTTAATAAAAAGGGGTTCATTTTATTTTAAAAATAAAACCTTTTTTAAAATATATATATATAATAATAATAAATTTTAATCAATTATACAAATAGCATGAGTCCTACCGAGGATGAGATTCTATAGAAGTCACAAGTAGTGATTCTTAAGAAATCTCTAGGTGAGGAAAATTATTTCAAATATTACCAAAAGTATTAGAGTATTTGATTTAATTTTTCAATAGAAGAGGTTCATGCTTATTTTCAAAAATGAGATTTTTAAAATATATATTAATTTTTATTTAATTACACAAATAATGCGAGCCCTACCGAGGAAGAGATTCTATAGAAGTCACAAGTAGTGATTCTTAAGAAATCTCTAGGTGAGGAATATTATTTCAAATATTACCAAAAGTGTTAGAGTATTTGATTTAATTTTGCAATACAAAAAGGTTCATATTCACTTTCAAAAAAAATTAAATAAAATTTAGTCTTTATTTTTTAATATAAAAAAATGGTTTTGAGAAAAGAGAAATTAAATTATTCAATAAAATAGGAATTATTTTTAAATATTAAGTTAAGACCATTTTATTAAAACAAAAATGATAACACGTGATTAAGATGATACCGTTTTTTAAATGGGCGTCATGAGGGTGCTAATCCTTCCCCACGGGTAACCGTACTCCCGAACTTGATTTTGTTTTCGCAAGCCAAAAATTATCTTTTTAATAAAACTTAATTAATTTTGAGATTTTGTTAAAAAGATAAATATTTTTAAGTGACCAATCACACCTAGTCAAAAAAGATTGGTGGCGACTCCCGGTTTTTAATGTTTTCAAAATCGTCGAGCGGTCGAGTTCTCGGACGAAATCGTTACGACAATGATACTTCATTTTATTGCTACATCAAAACTGCAAAGTATTATCATTCCTTTATTTTCTTTTCATATTTTTAATGAAACCACTGGCTCGGGATTTTGATTTTCTTTCTTCTGTTATTGCTAGTTTAGTGGTACCATGGTTGGAATTGAAGATGCCGATCCTATAAAATGGCTAGGTTCCTTATAGAGATACCTCAAGGTAGATTTTGTTTATCATTAGCATTAACAATCTTCCTTTCATTCATACTTTTTGAAATGCTAAAACAAATAATGCTGTGTTATAGAGTTCTAAGGAATGTTCAAGCAATCTTCTGATATTCGTTTTAGGTGAAATGGGATAAAACTTGTCTAATAACTTGTCCGCAAAGAGTTTCACCTTGGAAAATAGAACCTGATTCGACCTATCCAATACCGAATGCTCTTCCATTGCCCTGAACTAAATCAAAAACTTATCCCCCTGCCCTTACTAGGGAAGGTAAGCTAGTTGTATTTATTTATTATTTTTTTTGGTCTTATGGTAAGGATGACTTCGGTTGTATTTATCTTTATATAACAAATCTTCTAGACAGGTTGTTGGGAAAAACATCCCTCAAATCAAACACCCACAAAAACGGAAGAAAGTAAAAACAAACATAATAATTTTTAATGTTGTTTGACCCAACCAAATTGGCCTATAACCACCCAATCAATTTAATAACCAATCAAATAATTACAACTATGCGATTTTTAAAAGAGAAAAATTGCAAACTCCTTACAAGTCCAACCATGCAATTTTTAGAGAGAAAAAATTGCAAACTCCTAACAAAAATCCTAAAGCCCAACGACACCCTTTTAATAGCCTAAATCCTAGCTATTCTATCGGTGTTTACAACTTTTTGAGACACTTTACAAACGAAATCTAACATATTATTTATAAGGGAAGATCCCTTATAACTTATCCTACACTTTCAATGTGAGATTCAAGGCAAACGCCAACACAGGTATATTGAAAGCCAAGTTTATCTTTTAGGTTCATCAGGAGTAACTTTCCAGCCTTCAGCAGGAATTGGCTTTCCAAGGGTCTTGCAAGGTCAAGAATTTTCGACCTTTGAAGGTAACTTTGCAAGGATGAATGAGTCTGCCACTATTGAAAATTCAGTCATGCAACCACCCTTTATATATGATAAGAAGATTGAGAATGATATGGTTTCTGCTTCAAGGAGTAATGAAACAACAAACACACAGCTTCCCAAACAGGAACAAACACACAATTTCTCTTAAATTTTGGGCTAACTGCTGATTCCTCTTATTGGTGTTGTTGTCCACTGTTTGTTGATCATAGTTTAGTAACAGCAAATCCAATGGGAGAGCAAGCGGTAGATCCATAAGAAAGGCATAGCTTGCTTGCCTTCGGTCCCTCATGCCTCCCGGTCCCCAGGGTCAATTGGCAGATGCATTTGGTAGAATTATTTTCTAAAACTTTTGGTGCTTGTGATTTTCTGCTGTATCAGTTGATATTTAGGCCCACATTGGTATGTGTAACATGGAATGAACAGTCAAGGAGCCTTCTTGGTTACATAAGAATTGAAATTATGGTTGTAGGGTGTAAAATAAAGGAAAGCAAAGGAAATTGTAGTTTATAATTATATTATTATTTTACACCTTCTAATCAAATGAAATACTAGAAAACAAATTTAAAATGAAGGTTGTACGTTTTTAAATGACTTTAAATTTTGGTTTAGATTGTCATGTTTTTACTTTTAAAGCGTAAGAGTTCCATAAATTTTAAGTTTAAGTTTTAGCATTTGTATCTTCTCTTTTTCCAAACCAAAAGCCTTCTTTGTAACAAAGAAAAATGTTTTTACATGAATTGTTTTGTCTAATCAATTTGGGAACTGGTAAAATTTAATTAGATGTTGAGGGATTTGGAAGGATCTCTTCGTTACCCTTTCATTTTAATTTATAGCTATTACCTCACAAACACAAACAAAAATTGATCCTCAACAAACCAGAATCTAAGTTAAAAAATACATAAGTTCTTAAAAATAAATTAAAAAAATTTATAAATATATATATTTTTAAGAGCTTGCATAATTTTAACTTTATTTATTTATGAAATGTCACAAGCTAAGTCGCAGTGTGTAATGAATGGTATATATAGAGGTTGCTTACAGCAACTAACTTCTAGCAAGGAAGAAAATAATAGAAGGTAATAGGAGAGTCGAACCTTGAATCTAATCCCTCCTAAAGAGGAGTAACTAAGCCTTGATTACTCCACGTTTAATATATAAAATAGTTACTTCACATCGGCATATATCCTTTCATTTAAATTATGCCACATAGTCACATAATTGCAAAAAGCCGATTATTTATTGCTAGAATTATTAATGAATCTTTTAAAATAAATATTTACAATTTAATTATAACATGTAACGTGTAATAAATTATTAACTTATTTAATAATATGGTTATGTGACATGATTTCAATAGAATGAATTTATGTTAACATGAAATAACTGTTGGATGTAATCTTTATTCAATTAACAAATAGTATATAGATATGCTGTCAGTGCATCAACTATAATATTTTTAATTATATATTCAGTATTAACTATTTGATTATGCAACAAAATATCCAACTACAAGATGTTCTTTTTTTTTTGGTCAAATATCCAAATACAAGATGTTCAATTACAAGGAATATGCACAATGTAAACAAACAAATAAAAATTTTTAATGTATGAGTTTGGGGAGAGTGAGTAACAAGGAAAGATTGGTGATTTGGATTAGAACAAAAGTTCTAGGTGTAAAAGGAAATGGAAAGCCTTCCTAGCATAGTATAGTTTGCATTTTATAATAAATTAACTTCTATTTTTTGGATAAATATTCTAAATGTAGACACCTAATTTTGTCCAAATCAATAATACAATTGCTAAAATTTTCAATCAAATTTTTGGGCCAATTGGACTTTCAAAGTCCAAATTAGAAATATATTGAGCTTCAAGGCCCAAAGAAAAATGGGCTAAATTAGGTTTTATTTACTTTCTTATTTATTTATTTATTACAATTATTATTTTTTGTCTTATTTTATTTTTACCTTTTTTATTTTACTTTATTATTATTATTATTATTATTATTATTATTATTATTATTATCATCATCATCATCATCATCATCATCATCATCATCATCAATCCCATTGTCACATTAAATGCTTCAGATCTTCCAGATTTGCCGGCCAGACCCACTGCCCCAGCCGCCGGCGCCTCAGCTCTTCCCCCTATGCCTCAGCTGCCACCCAAAATTCAGTTTCCCATGCTATCAATCCCATCCCTGACCTGTGCCTATGATAATTGGAAGACAACCTAAGATTTGATTTGGTACTACTAGGCAAAAGGTTCCGAAATCTGTTTAAGAGGACCCTAAGCAGAAGGATTTTGTGGGGGGGTCTTCTTCAGATAGACAGAACAGAGACTAAAAATTAAACCTGCACCAACCAACAACCACCGGCCACCAACCACTTCCCCACTCGCCATCGTCCAATCACCACTCACTACCGTCCAATCACAAACAAAACAACTCATCATCATTAACATCCGCCACAGATCATTACCCTAACCACCACCACCACCGAAACCCTAGATCCCGAAAACCAGAAACCCCTAACCCGAGAACCCTGAGCCTAACCTAAGACCTAAATCTCCATCAACATGCAAAAAAAAAAAAAAAGAGAAAGCAAACCAAACAACGGCAACCACAAAGAGAATCACAACCAGATCCAACCAGATTTAAAAACAAAACACAAAAAAGGGAGGGAAAGCTGTCGGAGATAGTCAAATCTGTGAAGTTCGGAGTGTTTTTGGGGAGAACGGTCATCAGATCAGAGTAGAGGGGGAGGAGTAGGGTATTTTTGAGGTGTCGGGAAGATCACCGGCGATCGGCGTACGGTGGCGCACTGCGGCCGATGCGGCAAAAATCATCCGGCAAGGCTAAGGGGGCTGAGAGGATTTTTTTGGGGTTTTGGGAATTTTTTTCGGAGGAACCGGCTAAAATGAGGAGAAACAAAAAAATAGGAGTTTTATAGGATAGCAAAACGACGGGTTTTGAGGCTCACGACCCGCGCTCCACGTCCGACCCAATCTGCAATTCGCGCAACCCGTCCGGAAACCAGACTCCGCCATCTGCTCGCGACCCGCAAGGCGACCCAACCCGTATCGCGATCCGGCCCATCAGTGGCCTGATCCGGCTCAGCTGCTTCAGCCCGCTTCTGGTTGTTTGGGCCTGACTTTTGGGCCCTCTTTTGGGCTGTTTTGGGTATATTTCCTTTTTATTTTATTTATTGATTTATTTGTTTTATAGAATAATTTGTTTTAGGTGTTTTTTTTTATGTATTATTATGGCAAACAAAAAAATAAAAATAAATGTTTCTTTAATCTAAATAAATAAAAGTTATTTTCAAAATGAGTTTTCCGATGATGGGATGTCATGAAACTCATAAGTAGTGATTTCTTGACTAATCCCTAGGTGAGAAGAGTCTACTAAATGTTATCAGAGTATTGGGATATTTAGTATGATTTTTCAATAATTTAAATTTTATTAAAAATGAATAAGTTTTTCTTAAAACAAAGATAAATAAATAAATAAATAATGAAATTTAAATTTGATTAAATGATTCCGATGATGGGATGTTATGAAACTCACAAGTAGTGATTTCTTAACTGATCCCTAGGTGAGAGGAATTAACTAAATGTTACCAGAGTATTGGGATATTTAGCTAAAATTTTCAATATCAAGAGTTTCATTAATAAAATCAAAATAAATAAAATTTCTTTTAAGTTTCATATGCATCATTAATTATCTGTTTGCATCATTTGCATTCATAATAATTTTTGAAGCGAGTGTGAATCTTTCAATGATGAGATTCTATAGAACTCACAAGTAGTGATTCTTAAGAAATCTCTAGGTGAGGAAAATTATTTCAAATATTACAAGAGTATTGGGATATTTGATTTAATTTTTCAATACAAAAAGGTTCGCATTCACTTTTGAAAAATAAAATTTAAAATTTTAAAATAAAACAAAATAATTTTTTTTACAAATAAAAAGTGACTTTGAATAAAAAGAATAAAATTGATTGTAATAAAAATAAAAATTATTTTTAAATATTAATTCAAGACCATTTTATTAAAACTAAATGATAATACATGATTACAATGATACTGTTTTTTAACCGGCGTCGTAGGGGTGCTAATCTTTCTCCACGCGTAACCGTACTCCCGGACTCAATTTTGTTTTCGCAGACCCAAATTGTCTTTTTAATAAAACTTAATTAATTTTAAGATTTTGTTAAAAAGATAAATATTTTTATGTGACCAATCACACCTAGTCAAAAAAAGATTGGTGGCGACTCCCTTTGTTTTTTAAAATGTTTTCAAAATCGTCGAACGCGAAAGCCGTTACGACACTAAATGTATAATAAAATATTATTAAAATTGCAATTTAAAATATAATTAACCATCTATACTGTTAATTATAAAGTTAGTGCATATGATAATAGAAACTTAGACAAGATATAGAGATGGCATGCATAATAATCTTATTTTTAATTTTTGAACAAATCAAATATCAGATAAGATAAGATGAAATTATTTAATCAAATCTTATTTATAATTGTATTTATCCAATATCTTATTCCTAATTTTTTCACCAAAGAAACCCCATTTATTATTGTTTTCTTTTAGCACATTTACGATTGTTCTTAAATTTGATAAAATGGTATATATCAATTTCTTTTATAAAAAGTAACTAAAAACTTTGTATATAAACCTCAAAATAAGAGAGCAAAAAGATTTCAACGCTTAAGAATATTCTTCATAAATTATTTTTATCGGCAAAACACTATATATAATACAATAATCTCAAAGGACCAAATCTTTCTTGCGCTCTTTATTTTCAGAAGCCGGTGTTGAGGCACTGTTGAAAATAGAAAAAGGCAATGAGGACTGCAGTGGACTTCCTGATTGAGAACCTGAAGATGCCAATCCTGTAAAGTAGCTTGATTCACAGGATGATTCCTTCCCATTCTGTGTCAAGAAATTTTGAGAAATGGCCTGCATCAAATTCTGACCAAAACTTTCAACTGTTGGATCAGCTTGGTCTCCAGGTTTTGCACTGCTACCACCAACAATTGATGAAATGGCAGCAGCTATCACTGATTGGAAACTTGGGTCTGAAGTGAGTGTTTTGGTTAAGGTTTCAGTCAATGACTGCTGAGCAGCTACAGTTTGCTGGTTCATTTCCAAGAAAGACTGGTAAAACTGTTCTTGGGACTCTTTTCCAAGGTTTAGGTTCCCAGAGTGAGTTTGGTTATAGGTTACTGCACCATAAGTAGGGTAGCCATTGCCCCGAACTGTAGGAAAAACGTTGGATTCTGATGAAGAAAAGTTGAGATTTGTTGAAGGAAATCTTGCTGCTGTAGGGAAGTTTGTAGGGAACCTGTTGAAATAATTAGATGAAGAGGAAGGAGAGGCGGTAAGGTCTAGAGTAATTGTTGGGAGCAAAGGCGAGGTAGAGTTTGGTATGTAGAACTGTCTTGTTCTTGAATTATCATGGAGGCTGAAGTTTAATCCATTGAGTTCAGTTGTAAGAGTACTTGTGGCTGCGGAACTGAGGCCTGACTGCTGAGATGTAGAAGAGCCAGACAATAGCATGGAAGCAGCTGCTGAGGTGGTGGAAGCCATGGCTGTAGCTGAAACTGGAAGAGGGTGGTTGTGGTTCCCTTCATAAGTTGTGAATAAGATGGACATATCCTCAGCACATCTTTGCACCTATCACCAAGTTGATGGGAATTAAGATTAGAGCTAGGCAAAGTTTGGGATACAATATTTATCCAAAAAGAAAAAAGTCTGCTGGGATAATTTGACAGTACTATAGAAAAAGAAATTGAGGTGAGACATTAGACAAGACATTAGATTCAATAGACATTAGACAAGAAATTGAGGTGAGATGTTAATAATCGAGTTAAGAAAAAGAATTTAACTTGACAGAGTACTCAAATTACTGTAACTCAATTCGATAAGCTCAAACTCGACTCATTAGATTCAATTTGTTATTTTCAATCATAAATTAAAAAAGTAAAATAATAAATTCATAATAAAATATCAAATATATATTTAAAAAATTTGATTAGATTCGAAAACTGTTTAAATCGGATTTTAAGATACTCAAGTTTAACTCAACTCGTTATTCGAATAACTTAAGTTTGGCTTAAAAATATTCAAGTCAAACTCTAATATCATCAAGTCGAGTTCAAATTGCTTACAAGTATGCAAAATATCTAGAGGGTTTTCAAAAGGCCTTAACAAGAAATCTATACCTGTTTTCTCACAGGACATCCGGGTGCAACTGTGCAACGATAGTAACTTCTCGGGCATGGATTTCCTTTTGATATTTTCTGTCCATATTTCCTCCATTGGCATCCATCATTCATCTGTAAGGAAAGAAATTAATACTAAGCATTTCTTGTTCTATACTGAATTGTCAAAATGATTTCTTGTTCTAGACTGAATTGTCAAAATGATCAAAACAAAATCTTCGATAACAAAGTCTGGAAATTAAAGCTTTTTATGATTCAACACTCACCGTTGGTGCATCACATCTAGCTCTCACAGAAACCCTAGCTCTCTTCACTTGGCTTTGCTGTGCGACCTCCTCATCCCCATATCTTGTTGTCTTCTGAATCTTGTTTGGTGGCCATGTTTCTCCTGCATCATCTTCCTTTGGTTCTTCAGAACTATTTTCAGGGCTTGGATTTGACACAATCTCTGTAGACAACTGAAATTTAGAGTCTAATCCAAGAGTTAGACCGGCCTTGATCTCTTGGTCTTCTTTAGTTTTGCTAGAGCTGGTTGTTTTCTCATCTCTCTTGCAGTCAGTTGGACTTCTTCCAAGAGAAAGAGAAACAATTTCAGGTTCTGGAGCTTCACCATTACGAGAAGGAGCTGATGAGTTTGTAGATTTCTTCGGAGCTCCTTGTTGAAGGATTTCAAAGAAGCGTAATTGAAGAGACTTGTAATTCTCCTGGATTTGTTCTAACATCATCTTTAATCTCTCATTTTCTTCCTTCACCTCACCCATCTCAGCCTTTGCGGATTCAAGTTCATCCTCCTATCAATATAGTTATACATATTTGCATTAATTAGCCAGCATATTTTTTTTATTTCAATATTCACATCCATCTTATAGAAATTAACCCAAGTTTTCAACATAATATTAATTGACTCCAGCTACCAACATGTTATTATCAAATTTTATGGATCTAAACACCAATTTGTGCAAAATGATAATTAAAAAAACATTTAATTTAACAACTAACTAAAAACCAAGTAAAGTTTATTTACCTCTTTTTTATCCACCAAGTCCTCATGGCTGGGTGATGATAAGTTCAGATCCCTACTTTGGTGAAGTTTACTTCCATTATAAGTGATCTAAAACACAAAGAAGGATAATCCATTAGCAAATACCGTAGCAGTTTCAAGAATCAAAAGACCTTGAGAGTTGAGACATATTGCATCCATGCTGTCCATGTTTGTAAGAGAATTTGACACCCAATGGATCAAATAATCTCAAGAAATGTTAATTTTCTGAAGAATATATTAGAACAAATCACCAGTGCAATAACGGTCAATACCTTCCTAGCTTCTGGTGTGCAACCTTCTTCATGGCCAACAGATTGACCAATCTTCTCCTCTTGTTTGACAGCAGCATCTGCCGTTGGCATTTTCATTAACAAAACCTCCATTGTTTGAGAAAAATTAATCACCCTTTAACTCTTCTTAAGCCCACTATAGATTTTCCATTGGAAAACCTTCCCCTTCTTATAATACAACCAAAACACAAATTGGGTTTAAACAAAATTCAAATATCCTAGTGGTCATCTACCATTTTACATAGACAAGCACGAAATGTCAACACCCCAACTACACTTCCAAGAGTATTTTATTCTCTTTTTAATTTTAAAATAAGAAAAAAGAAGAGTACACTATTTGAGAAGAAATCAACTTCAACGTTTCAAAGTTAATTTAGGCAAAGAGAAATGATTTTGCAATGAAGAGAGAGAGCTAAAATTGCGGCCGATTCCCCAATATCTTATATATATATAAGGTAAATCTTGGAAGCTTCAGTTTAGACTTTAGACTAAGATAAAGAAGACGTCACATGGGGTTAGCAGTCAAAGTTTACTCTTTAGGCAGCCATGGATTTTGGCCGGTGAGCTTTCATGAGGGTCAGTTTCAACTTTGCTTGCCTGGCTATGGCCTCTGTTATCATTGTCAAGTTTCCGGTCAATACGCTTGTTTAACACGGAGTAAGACTCCGCTGAATATGCCATTTTGATCTTTTTTGTTTTTTTGTTTTTATCAGACAATATACTACATTTTAATTCGCTAGTTATATGTGTGTGCAACAAGTTTTAGTTGTTACAGTTGGCTTTTAGGTTTGAGAATTTGATTTTGAGAATTTGGAGTATGTACCAAATGTTTCAAGATGTTGAATAAAAATTATATTATGCATGCCGACATGAGATGATAAGAACATATACAAGTTGGCATTTAAAGTTCAAATAACTTGTTTGAAATCTCACTTTGAGTGTAAATCATTTAAATCGTTTAAAACAACATTGGTCTTTAGATGAAGACTTTAACATGTGCTGTACTATAGTTAAAATTTGAAAGTAAAAGGAAAAAATCACGGTTTTATCTTGTAGAGAGTACTTCACAGATATGGATTAACACAAATATGGATTAAAGAATTTATTGAAGCATTGCAAATCATAATAAAATTTTACTATAATGTTTTTTTTTTAAATCTTGAATTATTTCACTTTTTTCTTCTTTTTTTTTTTATAAATAAATTCCTATACATACCTAAATAAGTCTTTTTCTTTTAGAGGTGTCAAATTTGTTGGGTGGTTGGCATGATATGAGTCGTGCTTGGCAGGATGACATGCTGTTAAATAAATAGACTGGGCTAAGAACTATATATATATACACACACATACATACATTTGTTGCGTCGGGCTAAAAATTTTAGATATATGGATCGACACAACCAGTGCTAGCATGTGCCACAACAGCTAGGACAGTGACACAAGCTCATGTGTAATGTTATATTGGCCCACAACTATAATACTATAATAATAATAATAACTCACAAAATATAACTTACTAAAATAAAAAAAAATAGCCATTTGATTTAGTTGTAACCAAAACATCTAATACATTTTTGGCAGGATGAAAAATTTTGAAACAAACTAGTGATTTGCAAAAATAAATTAAGATTCCAAAATAAATACAAATCCAATATCTTTATTTAGTAAATTCTATTATGTTTTCCCATGGATGCAGGCATTTTATTTTATATTAGGATTATAAATTCCAATATTATTATGTAGTGGTTAGATTCTATTATATTTTTCCGTGGATGTAAGTGTTTTATTGAACCATATAAATATGTCTTTTATTTTTATTTTGTTTTTATTTATCTTGCATGTTATTTAATATAATAAACGGAAAACTTTTAAAAATCTAAAAAATTATTAATCTGCCATGCTTAGTAAAACCCAGTACAACAAATAGTGTTGTACCTGGCCTAGCATGTCCTGTGAGGTTATGGCTTATGGATTATGTGTTGTGCTAGGCCATGCCCCTAATCTTCATAGCTGTGACAACATGACCCATGAAAAAATATTGCTAGGCTAACACAATCTATTAACACATGGATTGATTTTTAAATGAGCCATGCTAGCTTAACACAATTTATTTGACGCCTCTATTATCTTTTAATTTATACTCAAATAAGCTCTTGATTTGAATAAAAATTTATGGGTGAGTAAAAGTCGATTCAAACAAACCAACCGAAATTCAGTTAATTTGGTTTGATTATTTTAGGTTCGGGTTTAAGTCAAATTTTTAAATTGGCTTATTCGATTAATTTTGTGTGTAAAATTACGAATAAAATCAATTGAATTAAACAATCTTTTCTAAAATTAATTATATATATAATATAAATAATTAAATATTATATAATTTAATCGACTTTTTCTTACATAGGAAGTTGGGTTTGAACCTAACTGAAAAAACCAATTGCTCATCTCTAAAAAGATTGATTTATATTAAGTATTCATTTAGGTATAAATTAAAGCTTAAAGGTTATTTGAATATAAATTAAATTTTAAAGGTTTTCTGAAGTACAAATTAAAAGTTAAGAGTTTATCTAATTGCAAATAAAAATATAAATGTTTATTTAAGTAATATGATAAAGTGCTTTTTCGTTATTGTGGGCCTTCACAATATTAAAAATTTCAAATGTACATAAACAAAAAAAATGTTGTTTAATGTTTGGAAAATTATTTCATACACCATTGGTAGAGTTTTTTTATTCCATAAACAATGTTAGGATTATGACACATGTTTTATAAAAATATTAAAAAATAAAAATAAATATAATAAGAAATGTGTCATGATCCTAATTAACCCTGCTTGTGGAGTAAAAAAACTTCACCGGTAGTGTATGAAATAATTATCCTTAATGTTTTCATTGATTAACATTGTCCAAGTACATACCATATTTTGGTTGATTTTTATTCTTATAGTTTGATAGTTGGATAATTATCTCATACACTACCAATAAAATTTTTTGACTCCAAAAGTAAGGTTAAGATCATGACACATATCTTATTTTATTTATTTATTTATTTATTTATGTAAAAGATATGTGTCATGATCTTAATTGCGCTTATGAAATCAAAAAATTTTACTAACAGTGTATAAAATATTAATCTTTGGTAGTTTCAATTTTTGTGCAACATGAAACAATTATACATCTCGGGATCTGAATTTCTGCAACTTGCCATAATATATATTTTCTTCTGAATTTGATAAGTTAATATACTCCATTAACATCATCCATCGTCAAGTTAGATTAATAAATTTCTAAAATAATTATAATAAGACCATGGTTTGGATTATTAAATTCAACATGGAGTCAACCTGTTTCTTAATCTATAAGTTCTTATAATATAGTATTATTTTAATATTCATGATTTCTATTGGTTTTATTATATAGTTTTGGCCATCTCATACTTCTCATTTTCTTAAATAAGCTTTTTTTTAATCTTAAATAAGCTCTATACCTTCTATCAGATAAAATATTTGGGTCCTACTCATAGTATCCTTATATTGCCCTTAGGGTGTGCCACAACTATATAATATATACAAAAAAATTGTCACCAATGTTATTATTTTTAGCCAATTAATTTCATCATTTAATGGACTTTTTCTTGTGGTGTAAACCACAGTTATCTTCATTCGTTTTAACGGTTTGAGACTAATCTTGCTGGGAGCTTTATCACAGTTAAAGCTTCTCACCTATCTCTAAAGATGTGCTTAGTGGAGGTTGAACTCGATAATTTTTCCCACAAACTCAGTCTGCGTTGCCAATTGAGCCACAACCCATGAGTCTCATTTAATGGACCTTGACATTTGGTTAGGGAATTCTACTATAATTTAAACACTTAAGATAATAATTGTTTATCTAGAATTAGAATATTAATATAGAAATAATTTAGACTAGGGTTTTGATTATAGAGTTTTATACAAGTCGATTATCGATTAGTTTTTAATTTCTTACTCTTTTTTTTCTTTGCCATAAAGCAACTTTCTCTTAATTGCCTAAATCTAATAGTCATTTGTTACACATAGAATAGAATTAATAGAAATACCTTCCTCTTGCCTTTGAGAGACAAGGTTTAAATGAAAGGTCAACACGGTTTAGCACTTCTTGCATAAAATCAAAGAAATGGTTGACCTAAATTTTAAAATTTATATCTATTTATATAGAAATTTCTTCTTCCAAGACTCTTGTAAAAAACAACAAGCTATAAAGCAACTCTAAAGTATTTCAGTTTCTTTATTTTTATGAGATGGGAAAGGAGAAGGACGGTAATCCTCATTCAACAAAAGCTTATGAACCAACATAAGAGTTGAAGTTTGAACAAATAGTTTACACATTGAATTGAATTCAACTATGAGATTTAAATCAGACACGTATATTAATTTATGCACAAATCTTACCAATGGAAGTTGAATCAACTGCCATTTTTTAAGAATAAAAAAAATGTTTTGGCCGATCCAACATCTTTTTCACACTACAAAAGAAGTTCTGTCATTTTTCATGCCTAGTTGTAAGAAGTTTACAAATTAAACGACTCCAGGGTGGCTAGCCTCTTATTTAGAACAGAATGTCAAGCAGAAGTTGCACAACCAATTGCAGGAGAAATTTTAAGGTAATTAAGTTAAAGTAGTACAAGTCGAATTCAATATTATTATAGAATTAAAACCCAAGAAACAAAAAGTATAGTAGCATCATTAAGGATTGAATTTCAATCCCTGAATTATTAAGGTTAAATGTTAAATTTAAAATTTAATTTTTAGGCCAATTATCAATTAAGGTTATAATTTTTATAATTTGAATCAAATTAAGATTAAAAGTTTTTAGGATTGTTCCAACAAGCATTTATTAACAGCGGTGGGAACCATACGCCGTTTAGTAGAGTAAATGATCATGAGGTCATGAAAAAAAGGGTGAAAAAGTATTTTAACTTCACAGAAAAATAAAATAAAATATACAAAATTGTTTTCTTATTTTGAATAATTGAGGGTTTTTATTTCTGGGGAACAATATTTCGATTTAAAAGAAATTGGGTGAGAATTTGCAAACTTTTTTTCAAATCATTGTTCACGATCTTCAATTTTCTTGATTATGAAATTAAACTTCGCAAAACAAAGCAAATTAAGGGCGTATTTCGTCTTTTCCATGTTAGTTAACGGTTACTTTCGGGTTTCATAAAAAATTGATTAATTTTTTGAGTTGCAGTGCACTAAATATTGTTAGAATTTTCATGTCTTTATTATTTAGGATTATTGAGTTTGTGAATTTGGCTATAAAGCTATAATTTAGTTATTGATATTGTAGGCTTATTGATATTGGATTAATTTGACATTTTTATTGGTAATATAGATGTTTAGGAGATGTTTAGGGTTATTGATATTGTGAATATTAAATTGTAGCATTAAATTTGTTGATTGTTTAATAAAGGTTAATGACTATGTTTTTTATATTGGGCAGAGATGAGTTTTGAATTGTGTACAATAAGTTTTCATCATACAAGAAAATTTGTTGGCATATAAATGAAACAATTGAAGACTTGACCTTTGATCCTAATAAAGTCAGTTTCTTTGAGTTAATAAATGTTTGTGAAGATGTTGGGTTTATCAACGTTAAGAGGATTTTATTTAAAGTCTGAGAGAACATTAGATGATGGACTTAGGTAATTAGTCTGGGATGATAAAACCACTTTCGATATGATAGGATATATGTTAAATCATGGTATAGAAGTGAGGTAGAAAAAGATTATGCAAATGACATTGAAGATGGAGATGCTATTGATGGTTTCGACTCAAGCTCAATCAACAATGGCGTAGCAAAATATTAAAATTAAACAAGTAAATACCGAAACCTTCCTTCGATCAATCTTGATGCAATTTTTAATATAGAAATCGACAAGCATAAGATATAAGGAATCATCATTTATATGCCTACTTATTATGTTCATTTATATGCCAACAAATAAATAATCAACGTGCCTTGTTAAAGGTCAAATTGAATATTTAAGTGGCTGTGGGGATAAAAACATAGTTGACGTTATGTCCAAGTTTAAGAAAGGGAAGAGTAATAGATAATGAGTAGTTGAGGGAGGAGTGGCTAACGGAGAAATGGCTGAAGAAGTGAACATTTCTGTAAAGGTGGTTGGGGAAGGTTTTCAAAATCCAAATAATGGTGAGAATAATAGTGAGAATGAACAAGTATATCGCAATGAGTATTTTCACTTTGATGAATATGATGGCCCAATTAGTGATGAGGAGGGCATTGTAAATGAGGCTACTAAGAGGAAAAGTAACTAAGTTTCCATTGTGTAATCCTAATAGCTGTAGTCCTATCTTGAATTAGGCTTATTGTTTGAGAATTCAACACAGTTTAACCATGTTGTGTCATTATTGGCTATTCATACTAACATGGCCATTGTTTGGACAAAAAATCATAAAAATTTTGTGAGAAATGTGTTGCATGTAATTGTCATTGGTTAATATATGATTTAATAAGAAGTTACAATCGTTTCAAGTGAAAACTTATAAGAATATTCATGACTGAACCAAGATTTTTAGAAATCCAAAATTTTTAGTTTTGTACTTGGAAGAAATGTACAAATGTTCATATCAAATATACAACTGGTAAATAATCTTCCTCTAAGTCATGGATCGCGATTCTTTGTTCTCTTGGCAAGCTGTCCAATTCATGCTATGCAAAATACCAATCTCATATTCATGATCAATATAGTTGAAAACCAAGAAATCTTTAGACAAAGAGCTTCATGTATCTTTCCAAGCTTTCCTTTTTAAGTCTAAACTGTGCTGCATTGCTTGACAATGTCCATTTAGGCAAGAGAAGGTCATCTAGTCCAACATCTACACCAATTCATCTGCAACTCTATTGAATACATCATTGCATCCTTGCGACCATTCATCATGAGGTATTCTCAAAAATGATGGTTGCCAAATCTGAAGCACAGGAACTAAAGAAATGTTATCAAATATCTATCATATTACAGCAAATGGCTTTGAGGTTGACTTGTTCGATGTTTGGCCTCTTTTTGTGCTCCACCAACAAGCTCTAACTGGTGGGATATATATAGTGGCCAATAAGCAATGTTTTCGTTGTAATAATCTTATGTTTAATCATGAATAAGTTTCCAATATATAGAACTGTACTTGACAGTTGGATAGTTTCCTGCTTAGCTTTCACAATTCACACCGGCTAGGAAGAATTCAGAATCTTTTTATTGTGGAAATTCATTTGTAGATGAGCTGGGACACAACAATTGTTGCCTTAAATTAAATATTTTATTTTATTTTTAAATTCCAAACTTGTAGTATCCTCTTTTTTAATCACTCATTCTTAGAATAATTTAGGATTTTCATTTTCATTTTTTTTAAATGTCTTTTCTGTAACTTTTCAATATGAGGAATCATTAAAGAGAAGCGGCTTTCAAAAGAAATGCAAAGAATGATTTCAAGAACAGATTCTTCACTAAGACTGATATAAGAAATTACGTAGATCCGACAAAAACTGGTTGCAACCAATCTGTTTCAGATGGTGGACAGGATGTGATAGAAATCTCTGTTCAGGATCTGAAATGGTTAGAAGCTTCGGTGGTAGTCTCAGTCCGATCTCCTCTTGCGATCCAGGCACTACAACAACGACTGTACATGGAAGAGTATTCATCTTTTACAATCTCTCCGATGGGAGGCAGCTGGTTTCTGATCAACTTCGAAAGAAAAGAATCAATGTTGAACTTGCTAGCGGATGGAAATCCATGGATTGAAGAATGGTTTTATTGGATAAAACCATGGTCCAAGGATCTCATTAGCAATGAAAGGTTTGCCTGGATCAGAATCAGCAGAATACCTCTGCATGCCTGGAATGAAGAAGTCTTCAAACAAATAGGGCATCACTTGGGTAAGTTCATACTAGCCGATGACTGCTCTGGTAATAAACAGAGTTTTGACTTTGCAAGAATTCTAGTCATTTTAAACAAAAATTTATCAGTTAGAAATACAATGGAACTTAGGGTGAATGGTGCAAAATTTATTATAAACTTAGAGATAGAAAATAATCTCGAATTCAGATGGAACCAGCTTCCATCCAATGTTCAAGGAAGAAACTCAAATCTTCTCTCTACTGCTACTGATTCAAATCCGACTGTGGCTACTGTTCAAACAAGGGATTCTAGCAAGAAAGAAGTTCAAATCTTACAGGCTGAAAATGATCATGAATCGCCCTCGGAAAGTGTTGAGGCTGCTACTTCCGAGAAGAGTTGTCAGCAAACGTACAATGAAATGGTGGCTGCCTTGAACAGAGATAAAGAAAATGGAGGGAACTTTGAACTAAAATATGTCGATGAAATATTGAGTGCTGAAGTAAAAATGATTACTGCAATGGAGCTGGTTTTCCCATCGAACGACCCAAAATCGACGGCAGATAAGAATCCAGCTTCTGAGTCTGACATCCCAAATGAAGGGAATGAAGCCTTATTTTTGGTCCAATATTGCAATCCAACCACTGCCCAAACCGAAGACCAATTGACTCAAAAACCTGAAGAAATCCAAGAAGAAACCAATCAAGCCACAGTAGTGAACACCAAAAAGAGTAAACGATTCATCTTTGTTTCAGCTCTCCAATCTGTTGATGCTAAATCGGGGAAGAAAGCTTCGGTCTCAGTTAAGAGGAAGGGTCTAAAGAACAGAAAAAAGACCAATTTTTCTAGGAAAAAAGAGAACAAAATGCTGGAATACTATTCAGACACACCTAGCTACATTGAAGAAGAGATCTCGGATGAGGATATCAGAAACAGAAATAGGATGTTAAGAAGAGAGGCATAAGCTACTCTGGAGGCGGCAAAATTGTTGGGTCTTTCAACGACAGCAAATGAAGAAGACATTATAAGAAGTTTGATGGAAGAAGAAATTGAAGATATGGCGAGAAGTATCTGTCGAGAATAGCAAATGAATGATGGGAATGGCTTTTGGTTTTCAAAGGGATGTTTGGTTGATGAATTAATGGACTACGAATTGAAATACGGCTCTGCATTCTGGAATCAGCAATTGGCAAGGAATATTCCAGCTGTTGACTGTTTATTAACTGAATAGATACTTGGCTCTGTAGTTGGGAGATATTATTTTTCTACTCTCTTTTTTGGGATGTCTATATAACTAAGTTTACAGGCTGTCTTTCTAATTGCTCTTTTGGTGTATCAGCTTTATGATGCTGACTCCCCAAATGAACGAACATCAAGTGGGAGAGGAGGTCAAATTCGACTGTTTATGTGGTGTATCATGTATTAGTTTTGGCTGATAACAGCACTGATGGCGGTATCTGTTCCAGTTGCTAGGCATGACAGTTGTACAGATATATCTATGGCCGATGTTTTGAACATTAGGGTGTCATGGAGGCTGGAGAAAAACATGACATTAACAGTGGTACAGTAGCTGATCAGGAGAGGCAGAGTAGTCGAGCAAGACCCAGGGTCGTCTAAGCTTAATGGACTGGAGGCTGATACGTAAGCTGAGCTGGAGGAAATAAATAAGCTGATAGGAGTTAGCTGGCATTGTTGAGTTAGTTATTGAATTACAGTTGTCTCAATATGATTGGATCTGGATGATCACGGCATATTGCTATTGCACTGGTTTTATAATTTCTGTACTGACATGAGATGGGTGTGAATACATGAATATTCTCTCTGCTCCAATTCTTCTTTTCTTTTATGGTCTTTTCCCCTCTATACTACTCACGTAATTCTTCAGCTTCATCGTTCTATAACAATTTGGCATCAGAGCTTTTTAGATCCAACATTAAACCTGGGAAAGTATAAGAAATACTCAGCCATGGCGGAAGGAACTAGACTCAATACACTCCATGAACAAGTCCAATCGTTGCAAGGACAGATCGAGATGTTGAAGACAGCTGATGAGAATGTTCCTAGATGGTGGGAAGAGCAACGTCAGGGGATTGAAGCCAAGATAGCTGAGAACCAAAATTATATTAGCCAAGTGTTAGCTATATTAGCTCAGAAGGAATCGATCTCAGCTCATACTAACACTGAGGTGGGCGGTGCTACTTCAAATGAATCTACTATTCAGACCTTGAATTCGAGGAAGGAAGGTAAAGCTCCTATCGAAGTAACTATTGTTGGAGATCAAGGTAAATACGTACCTAAATCTGACCAACCTGGTCTATTGGGTAGAAATCAATCTGAGATTAGTCTTGGAGTGACTCAAGGTGGTTTTAAACCATCTGCTAATGCTGGGATTAATGTTGAACAGCACCCTTTTAATGCATTTGCACCTAGACCTAAGATTGAATTGCCCTTGTTTGATGGTACCAATCCTAGAGGTTGGTTGAAGAAATGTCAGAAATACTTTGCTATTTTTTCTATTTCTGACCACCAAAAATTAGAGATAGCTGCAATGTATATTACTGGTAGAGCAGAAGTGTGGTTTGATGGTTATATGATGCAAAGAAACTTAGTGAGTTGGCCAGAATTTGCTGAAGATCTTTGCCAAAGGTTTAGTGACAGGGGGTGTTCTGATGTCATAGAGGAGTTCAATAAGCTGGCACAGAGGTCTACTGTAGAAGATTATCAAGAAAGATTTGAAGAGTTAAGAGCCTATATGTTACAATTTCACCCTCACTTGTCTGAAGATTATTTTGTTTCCAGTTTCCTCAGTGGATTGAAGGAGGAAATTAGGCCTAGAGTTAAGGCAAATGAACCAAAATCCCTAAACACTGCTTACAAACAAGCCAAATTACATGAACTAGCTCCGGAAATTGAAAACAAGAGAATTAAACAGACCACCTGACCTACACCAACTCAAAATCTTGGTCCCTACCCAAAGCCTACCACTTTCACAATTAGCCAAACACAGAAGCCTCTTCAAACCTACCCTTTTAACCAAAATAAACAGCAATCGATTGACCAAAGAAGAGCCTTAAACTTGTGCTTTAAATGTGGAGATAAATTTTCACCTGGACATGTATGTAAAGTGAAGCAGTTGAATTCTATCACTGGAAATGAAGAGGACCAGGAGCAATGCGCTGACGAAGGTGATGTGGAAGGCGACATTGTAGGGGAAAAGGAAGGCAGCAATACTGAAGATTCCCAAATTTCTATCAATGCTCTTACTGGCAGCGTGGGTCATAGTACAATCAGGATTGAAGGAACTATAAGAGGGAAACCTCTCAATGTGTTGGTGGACAGTGGAAGTACACATAGTTTTGTGGTTCCTAAATGGGCAAAGGAAGGAGTGGAGTTAGAACCTACAACTCCTCTAGCAATCACTGTGGCAAATGGTGAAAAACTTTATAGTGGAGCAAAATGCAAGGAACTAAATTGGTGGATGCAAGGTCACCAATTTTCACATGATATGAGGGTGTTGCCAATGGGTGGAAGTGATATGGTTCTTGGCGTGGATTGGATGAAGAAATACAGCCCTATGGTTTTTGACTTTAATGAGTTGTCTTTAACCTTTCAGAAAGAGGGACAAAATGTTAAGTTGGTAGGGAATTCTAAACCTGCCAAACTTAAGCTCATCTCTGGACAAAAGTTGCAGAAAATGACTAACAAAGATCCTCAGTTGCTAGGAGACTTATATGTTCTCAATGTAGATGCTGAGGAACAGCAAATTCCTCCGTTGTTGCAAGAAGTGATTGATGTTTATGCTGATATATTTGAAGAACCATCACAATTGCCACCTCAAAGGGCCCAAGACCACTGCATTCCCTTGAAAGGAGGAGCTCAGCCAGTAAATCTTAGACCTTATAGATTTTCCCATCACCAAAAGGAAGAGGTAGAGAAACAAATTGCAGATATGTTGGCTGCTTCAATCATTCAAACTAGTAAGAGTCCCTTTGCATCTCCATGTTTATTAGTCAAAAAGAAAGATGGATCTTGGAGGATGTGTATTGACTATAGACAACTTAATGCAATGACTGTTAAGAACAAGTTTCCAATTCCTGTTGTGGAAGATTTATTTGATGAACTTAATGGTGCAAGGTATTTCTCCAAATTGGATTTAAGGTCTGGTTATTGGCAGATTAGAGTAAAAGCTGAAGACATTCCCAAGACTGCTTTTAGGACACACCATGGGCATTATGAGTTCAAAGTCATGCCTTTTGGACTCACAAATGCCCCAGCCACCTTCCAAGCCTTGATGAATGAGGTATTTGCTGAATATCTAAGGAAGTTTGTATTGGTTTTCTTTGATGATATACTGGTGTATAGCCCTTCCATGGAGGAGCATAGACTTCACTTACAGACAGTATTTGATGTTCTAAGGACAAACAAGTTATATGCCAAAAGAAGCAAATGCTTTTTGGCCAAGCTCAAGTTGAATATCTCGGACACATCATTTCAGAAAAAGGGGTGGCTACAGATCCTTCTAAGGTGGAAGCTATGTTGAACTGGCCACTACCTAAGAGCCTTAAGTCATTGAGAGGGTTTTTAGGCCTAACAGGCTATTATAGGAAGTTTGTACAGGGCTATGGTGTCTTGAGTAAGCCCCTTACTGATATGTTGAAAAAGGACAGATTTCATTGGTCTACTGAAGCAATCTCAGCATTCCAGCAACTCAAGCAGAGAATGAGCATGGCACCAGTACTGGCATTGCCTGATTTCAATAAAACTTTTTGTTTAGAAACTGATGCTTGTGCTATAGGTGTGGGAGCTGTCTTGACTCAAGAAGGGAGGCCTCTTGCCTATTTGAGTAAAGCCTTGAGTCCAAAACATGTGGATCTTTCGATCTATGAAAAAGAATATTTGGCTATCCTTATGGCTATGGAAAAATGGAGGCATTACTTGGAAGGGAGTACATTTGTAGTTAAAACAGACCATAAAGCCCTTAAGCATCTGTTGGAACAGAAGTTAACTACTACCATTCAAAAGAAAGGGTTAACAAGGCTATTGGGGCTGGATTACTCAATACAGTATAGAAAGGGAAGGACCAATATTGTAGCAGATGCCTTATCAAGGCAAGGAGAAGAAAAGGGAGACTTCTGTAGTCTGACATCTACCACTGCCATACCTCAGTGGGTGACAGAGATTGAAAATTCTTATATAGATGATGATGATGCTCAAGGGAAGATAATAGCTCTATCTATTAACCCAAACAGCATGCTGGATTACTCCTTTACTAATGGAGTGTTGAGATTTAAAAGAAGGGTGTATGTGGGGGCTCAAGGTCAACTAAGGAGTCAATTATTACATATACTTCATGACTCTCCCCAAGGAGGTCACTCAGGAGTGCAAGCTACTTATTACAGGTTGAAGATGTACTTCTACTGGCCCAAAATGATGCAACAAGTTCAAGATTATGTGCAACAGTGTGAAGTTTGCCAGAGAAACAAAAATGAGCATGTTGCTCCACCTGGATTGCTACAACCTTTGCCCATTCCTAGCCAAGTTTAGGAAGTAGTTACTATGGACTTTGTGGAGGGTTTGCCTCAATCTGCTAATTTTAATTGCATATTAGTGGTTATTGACAAACTCACTAAATATGGACATTTTTTGGCTCTTTCTCATCCTTATACTGCTACTGGTGTTGCAAAGTTATACTTGGATCAGGTGGTTAAACTTCATGGAGCACCTAAAACCATCATCTCTGATCGAGATAAGATTTTCATCAGCTCAGTATGGCAGGAACTCATGAAGCTTCTTGGTAGCAGAATTCACCTCAGTACTGCTTACCACCCGGAAACGGATGGTCAATCAGAGAGGCTCAACCAATGTGTCGAGCAATACTTAAGGTGCATGTGCTCTCTCACTCCAAGGAAGTGGGCTCAAGCCTTGCCTCTTGCGGAATGGTGGTATAACACCAGTTTCCATACTGCACTTAAGATGACTCCATTCCAAGCTTTGTATGGCTATTCCCCGCCTGGTTTTCATTGGGGCAACAGTTCAGAAGCTAGGGTATTTAATGTGGCAGAGCTTTTACAAGAACGGGAGAGGTTGAGTAAGATGTTAATTGATCAGCTTAAGAAGGCTCAGAATCGAATGAAATTCTACGCTGACAAAGGTCGGTCAGAACGAGAATTTCAAGTAGGTGATCAGGTGTACCTCAGGCTTCAACCTTATAAACAGACTTCTCTAGCATTGAGAAAAAATTTGAAGCTTACTTCCAGATATTTTGGGCCTTATACTGTGGTAGCTCGAGTAGGTAAGGTTGCCTATAAATTGCAATTGCCTGCTACTTCCAAGCTCTACCCAGTCTTTCATGTCAGTCTTTTGAAGAAGAAGATTGGAAGTAAAGTAGTGGCAAGTACAGATCCACCAGAGGTAGGAGATGATGGTCAACCTCTTGTTTACCCAGCTACTGTTTTAGATAAACGGATAGTAAAGAGAAACAACAGAGCAGTTACACAACTTTTAGTAGTCTGGTCTAATTTAAGTCCAGAAAATGCTACTTGGGAGGACTTTTCAATGCTTCAATCTCAGTTTCCTACCTTTGATCCTTGGGGACAAGGATCAACTGAAGCTGGGGGTATTGTCATGGAGGCTGGAGAAAAACATGACATTAACAGTGGTACAGTAGCTGATCAGGAGAGGCAGAGTAGTCGAGCAAGACCCAGGGTCGTCTAAGCTTAATGGACTGGAGGCTGATACGTAAGCTGAGCTGGAGGAAATAAATAAGCTGATAGGAGTTAGCTGGCATTGTTGAGTTAGTTATTGAATTACAGTTGTCTCAATATGATTGGATCTGGATGATCACGGCATATTGCTATTGCACTGGTTTTATAATTTCGTACTGACATGAGATGGGTGTGAATACATGAATATTCTCTCTGCTCCAATTCTTCTTTTCTTTTCTGGTCCTTTCCCCTCTATACTACTCACGTAATTCTTCAGCTTCATCGTTCTATAACATAGGGAAGCAAAAAGCGTGAATGATTAGTTGGGATTAGATAGCAAGTGACAAGTTGGGTTTCTCCTCCCTGGTTTTTACATAACTCCTCTGTTTTGGGTTGTGCTATGTTTCGTTTTCTTTTGTGCAGGAGGTGGAGGAAACCAACTTAAATGCTAATATCTGTTGGTGTTGTTTTATGTATTCTTGTTGGCCCTCATATGCTAGTCATTCACAACGTTGTTGTTTCTATCATTTCCGAGGGTCTTCAAAATCCAAACCAAGATCACTCAGAATATGCATTTTATGCCGCCCAGATGTTTGTTGTAATGCCACTCCTTATAATGTTGTTCTGTATAGTTTCTTTTGATAACCTTATCCCGAGTTGTTTGCTGCCATGTTAGCTTTTAGGAGGTATTGTATTGTTTTTTGTCTTTCAACTCCTGGGTAGTATGCCGCTAAGTTTACTATTAGGATGTAAGCTATTCAAATTTGGACACTATTACTCGTCCAATTAAATAAAATTTTTTACTTTCAAAAAAAAAATTGTACAAAATCAAACAGTTTATATATTTCCATTGATTTAAATCTCTAAATAACCAAATTCTTAATAATTTATGAGTATTTACCTTAAATTAGGCATAGACACTGATAAATTAAAACATTTTCTTCTAAAACTATCAAAACTTACAAAACATTAAGGTTGCAGAAGAACTAGTTGTCATCCAAAAGGGTAGGAATATTGATGGTCAGAATCTTGATTTTTCTCTGCAACTGCGCGTTGGAATAAAATCAGCAACTTCTTGTTCTAGCTACATATTAGCATCTTTCCTCCAAATTAAGTTGTCTGAAAGTAGAAAGCATGCAGAGATTCTTGGAATAGAAAGAAACCCAGTGCAGCTGATTGATTATTATTATTATTGGTACTATTAATATTTATAGGAATGGATAGTGATCATGATCATGATCATAACATAATGTTGACTTCTGAGAGACATGAAGTGAGACAAAACAACTGTCCTTGTTAGATTTATGGTACAAGAACCTCCTGTCGTTAGTCTGAAAAGGTCTTTCAAAAGAAAGGAAAGCCCCTGGAAAATCACTGTCTGCCTCAAATGTCCCAGGTCCCAACATGGCAACAACTCCCAAGGCTAGCCCCGGCGCTGGCTATGCCAAAAGTCTCAGTTGCAGTTTTTGCCTTTAAAATCTTATACTTATTTGAAAAGGCAATAATCATAAAAAGATTCACTCCCTGAATAAATCTAATGAACTTAGATCATATGTGATATATAAGATGAAGATAAAATAAAATAATATAAAATTATAGATAAGATAAAATTAAATTATATCATCTTATTTTATGTTTGGTATGTACAAAAATTAATAATAGGATAAAATAATTTTCTGTCTTTCACTATATTTGTTATGTATAAAATTAAAAGTAATATAAAATGATTATTTTAGTATTCTTTTTTAAAGTAACATAATTTAAATTTATAAATTTTTTGTTATAAATATAAATAAAAAATTTAAATTTAAATATTATTTATAATATTATAATTAATATTCAAATTTATTAGATAATTTTTTAATAAAAAATTGCTTTTAAAAATTTATATTACATTTTCAAAAAATTATTTTGTTAAAAAATGAATTTTTATAAAAAATCTCTGTACTTTTTCACTTTTTTATTTTCTTTCCTTTTTGTTTTTATTTCTTTTATATGATTTAAATTTAAAATATTTTTTGTTGTAAATTAAATATATTTATTTTTAGACAATTGAGTTTTTCTAGGAAATAAGTTTTTTTTAATTACATTATTTTTTCCAAAAGACAATTCTTAAATATTTTTCTTTGTTTTAATGGTTTTTTATCTTCTTTTCTTTTTCCAATTAGAAGGAAATATAGAAAACAAAAGAAAAATAAAAAATTCTAGTTAAATTTAATAATTTAAATTTTATGAATTAAAAATATATAATTTCTAATAATTATATAGTTAATAGTTATTTTTCTTTTTTTTGACAATTAAAAAGAAAAAATTTAAATTTAAATGTAAGAAAAAACTAGTTAAAAATATATTTTATAATAATTTTTATATTTGAGAATTTATTTTCTAAAAAATGATTTAAAATTTTTAATTATTTCCAAAAAATAATTTTAAAAAATTTTTTCAAGAAAAATATTATTTTATCAAAATTATAGATTTTCTTGAATAACAACAAGAAAAAAAAAGAAAGAAAAATAAGTTAAAAATGAAAAGAATGAAAAATTTTGGATTAATTAATTAATTAAATATCCTGAATATTTTATTAAATATTCAAGTTAATTTTTAAATACAAATTTTAAAAATAAAATGAATAAAATATGAGTATTTATTTCTAATCTTATAAATAATCTTTATCTTTTGGAGAAGATTAAATCATCCTATACTAGAAGGATGACTAATCCTTCTTACAATCCAATCCTCCCCTTAATATGTGTATCAAACATAAGATAAGATGATTATTATCCTATCTTATCCTATTAATCTTCCTATGTACTAAACATAACCTTAAGTCATCGAAATTATCTATATTAAATTTAAACTTGTGCGATGCGCAATGGTTATTTTAATTTATAATAATTTTTTAAAGAATAGAATTATAAAAAAATTATTTTGAATTACATGTTAAATAATGTATTAAAAACTTGATGCATATATAGAATACACAAATTAAAAAAAAATCAAAATCAAATAACAATTAAAAATTATAGAAAAATTAAATATCACAAATCTTAAATATTTAATAAATGAATTAAATAACTACAATTTTAATGAAAACAATCTTTACTATATTAATCATTAATAGATTATTGGTTAACATTGCATATTTGAAACTGATTTATTTTTAATTTTTGAATTTAGATGACTCCAAATTAATCTTATAAAATTAATTAGTGTTAAAAATACTCTATTTTTTAGGGTTTTTAAAAGAATTATTTATAATAGTGTCAAACATAAAGGATAAGTAAAATAAAAATGTTAATAGAAATAAAACTAAAAATAATTTATTATTTAAGTTTTTTAAAATTCAAATCAATTCAAAATAATTAAATACAATATTTAAGATCATACACATTTCAATAGAATAGATAATCCATATGGATTTTTTTTTTTCAAATAAAATGATTGAACAAATAATTCTGAAAAAGGAATAAATGAAAATTGAAAAAAAGATATGGATGCTTAATTCAATACTAAAATATATAAACTTAAATATCTAGTTTTAATGTTTTTGATAAAAGATTTAAAATTTTAAGATAATTATGATCAAAATATATGGATTTTTTTAATTTAAAAATAACATAATAAGCGATAAAAAATTTAAAAGTCTGAGATAAGTTTTGTTTGATTTAATTTAAGATAATATAGTTGAAATCTATTTTTTTTATATTTCAAATATTTTAAAAATAAATAATTAATTGAATAAGATTATTATAAAAAAATGAAAATTAATTTATTATTTTTTGAAAGATAATTAATTTATTATTTTAAATATAAAAAAGTTAAGATATCTTCCTAGGATATTTTATTTTTAGCTTAGAGTTTTGGCTTTTATTTTTTTTATAAGATATAAGATTATTATAAAAAAACTAAATCTTATTAAAATTAAAAGTGTAACATTAATCGATGATTAAGTGATTTTTTGTAGACATTTTACACTTTAAAGATGAAAAAAATTCATCTTATCAATGTTTGTATAAAATATGTTGGCTTAATAGCCAAATAAGCCCTCAACCTTTAGCTCAAAATAGAATTCAGCCCTCAACGTTTTATTGCATGAAATTCAGTCCATAAACTTTTATTTCAATGGAAATAAACCCTCAACCTTTTACGATTATGCAATTAAGTCAAAATCTGTTAAATGACACTAACTGCCGTTAGTTTTGCATACGTGGCAGCTGACGTGGATAGCTTAGTTAGCTGCCACGTGGCATGCCACGTATGCAAAACTAACTGCAGTTAGTTCATTTAACAGATTTGGTCTATTTCCACTGAAATAAAAGTTTATGAACTGAATTTCATGCAATAAAACGTTGAGGGCTGAATTCCATTTTGGACTAAAGGTTGAGGGCTTATTTGGCTATTAAGCCAAATATGTTTATCTTATTCTTTAAAAAAGTGTATCCATATAAAAAATTTATATCAAAATTAATTATTTCTATAAATAATGTACATAATATCAGGACATGTATATTGATAAAAGATGAGTAAAGAAATTTATAAATAATATAAAATTATTCTTTAATTTTTAAAATATATAAATATATGTCTTTTTTTTTAAAATTGAAATAGATAATTAATTTAAAAAATAATTAATTAATTTTGAAATTTTAATTTATATAAATTCCGACATATAAAAAAATTAAAAAATATATTTTTTATTTTAAGATATTACACATGTCAATTATTTTAAGATATTACATGTGTCAACTTTTTAAACTATTTATATAAAATGTTTTACTTGTAATCAAATGCTTCTACTTTTATATATATATATATATATATATATATATATATATATATTAGGTTTATAGAAAAAGGGTAAAAATGGGCACCAAGCTGTCATGCAGACAGCCATTTACAACATGACAAGACAAGGGAGAACGTGAAGGAAAAAAGAATCGGGAAAGAAAGGTGCTACTACAAAAGAGTGCACTTTCAACATTTTTCTCTGAGTTACAAACTTCACCCGGTGCACATTCAAGTTTTGCCCCTTTTTTCTATTTTTTTTCCTGTTATATACAGAAACTGTTGAGGAAAAAGAAAAACAAAGCGTACCCATGTCCCACTGAGGGGAGAAAAAAACAAAGAAAAGAAAGAAATAACAGTTCCAAATGCTGCGCAGCAGCCACTGTCATGACTGCATGGATTAAGAGAATAATGTCCGTTACAGAATATAGGATGTGGATGGCTGAGATCAGTTCTCCACAATCTCAGGGCCTGGGTATGGTGCTCCATCAACTACCAAGTCCTCAGGTTCCTCCCTCTCTTCAAGCCATGCAAATTTATCCTTCTCCTCTTCAGGTACTGTTATTCCATCAACTGAAGTTTTCAAGAATTTTTACAGTAAGCATGATATCAATATGCAAGGCATCAATCGTGGGTAAATAGGATGTCAAGAAGTAGAATGATACCCAAGAGCTTTGTGAAGGGGTAGTCAAAGTAATACGCACAGTGCCGTCCTTCGGGATCTGAGTATGGAGGGCCGAGAACATCCAACACCGCACATGCTGTAACAGCTGTGAAGCAATGCATGTTGCCTCCATCAGCTGGATAAAGTATGGAGGTCTTGCAAGGGGCAGTCAAGTCAGAGTCAACCTTAATCTTCGCCAACCGGACTTCCGGATGTTTAACTTCTGGGACAGCAAAAAAAAAAACATGGTGTCAAGGTCATTTCTTTTCCCGAACATCAAGGATAACGCTTCTATTATCCCTGCTCACTTTTCTCCACCATGGAATCTCTGTAAGTGTTTCTAGCGGGCTTCCAGCTGTTGCTATAAAAAAGCATGGAAAACAAAACAAAAATCTTCACATGGGCATTCCGAGAACATAACTCGCTCCAGAATCTAATTTTAAGCAAGCACAGCTCTTTAAGTTCATCTAAAAACTATTTTCTAACGGACTATCACGTCCAACATTAAAAGCTGCACATCCAAAATCACGAAACTCAATCATATAACTGTGAAAATTTGCTCCTTTATTCTTCTTTTTCTACTCTTTTCTTTAAATTTTACTTCCTTTTCAAATTAATTGAACAAGTGGAAGTCAGCTGGTCTATTACATGACAAAACTAGGAAAAAAAAAACTGGACAAGGCTTACGCAAATTAGTGCTCTACAATGGCAACATATGAGCCTCCAAGAATTCCAAGTATAAACCATCATCAAGAATTTGGTTCTAACGTGACCAATCTGTATTATTATTATTTCTCGTTGTCACTGAAATTCCAATCTCCAGTCCCACCTCTGCCCACCTTCCTCGGTCTTTTTCTTTTTTTTCAAGAATAAGCACCTAGACTAGCTTTTGCTGCTAATAGTCTGGAAGAACCAGCTTTTCTAAGAACATAAAGAAAAAGCGTATGCACACATCTGCTAAGAAGCAATGGAAAAAACAATTATAACCTTAGAAAAAGACTTACTTTCTGAAGGATTCACGACAGCTGATGCATTGCGGGGAACATCAACCGCCCAATCATATGATTTGATGTGCATGGTCCCAAAGAGAAGCTTACTGAAAACCGTCATTCCAGGGTGATTGTGAAGAGGAATAACACCGGAAGGTGGCAAGCAAAAGATGCCCATCTGCAATAAATGAAAAATTTTACAAGTCCAAACTAAGAAATGCTACACTAAGTCACAATTTTTGGCTTGCGTTTCTTAAAGATCACAAAAAGCATTTCATACCGAAAACTTATCACACTCATAGATATGCAGGTATGTTATTGGTGGAGCTCGCCTGGTTTTTGGCGGACTAAAAAATGGCATTTGTGGAGTAAGACCAACATCGGCCAGATGGATTTCATCTACACAAAACAAACAGAAGTAATGTCAGTATCATATGAGTAGCATCTCTGACTGGTTCACAATTGTTATTCTTTGGCTCTATCTCCGTTAGTTACACTTTTACTTTGCATTCTTTAGATAATAAAGAGATAACTGCATCTCTTAACAACTAAAGCTTGACCTAACAATTGTTAACCTTCCTGAATAACCTGATTGACTTTATTTCAATTAAAAACAACCACATTCAATGTCCATAGAAGAAACAAAAAGCAAACATGATGGGAGAGTTTGCATCACACATAACTAAGGTGCATCAAAAAAGAGCAACCAAAATGGCTGTATACAAGTGAATGCACTACTTTTCCAGTACAGATCCAAAGCATAAAACATGTACTAAAAATATAATGCTCCACATTATAAACAAATATGTTACATAGAATCCAGACATGAGATAGGTTTCCAAAACATCTGAAAGACATGATACCATGGCACATACTTTATTGGAAGACATAACATAAAAAAGTACATAAAAATACATGTACGAAAGCCCTTCACGAATACCAATTAACCATAGGCAGGAAGAACATGAATAAAATAACAAAGCACGCACCCCACAACACAAATATTCAAAAGAATAGCAGTAAAACAAGAGTAATGTTACACGCCCCAACATTTTTTTACAGCCTTATCTTCTCAGGCACTAGTCACTAGTAGTTTATGATATCACATTCCTATGGTTTTCATATGCTAACAAATGCATAGATAATACGCCACTGGCTACATGCCACAGGTGACCCTTTTGAAAAAAGTAGAAAAATAGTATGTATAAGTATATTGAATGACAGGCATTTTCCAAAAATTAAAAAAATTACGAAAGATGGTAAAGTGTTTTATTTCACCAAATATTAAGAGCATACAGCATTGTCAAAAGACAAAAAAATTCAGAAAAAATACTGAAGCAAATTCACGAGTTTCATGCTTCATCATTCCGGAAATTCAATCAAATTTGAGACATGTAAACGATTTCAAAGAAATTAAATATCACCAAATTTAGCAACTTTTTGGTATCAATAACTAAGTTTAAACCCTAAAATCAACCTATATCCTATGATCCAATAAAACCATAATCAAAACATACCCAAAACAGCTCTAAGCTGTTCAATTTTATCCGGAGCAGGGATAATTCCAGTCCCAGCTACGGCAAAAACGTCCTTGCAAGTGTCGAATAGCCTTTGAACCGGGGACACCACGACTGCAGCCGCCACCATCGTCTTCCTATGCCGCCGCTTGCTCTTCTTTCCTCTGCTATCTGAAGAAGCAGTATTCCTATTCTTATTCGCATTGGAAAATTTATTTGCATCTTCTACATTTTTCTTGGTTTCCTTAGCCAATTCGCTTAAATCTTTCCCTTTTATGTCAGCCAAAGTTGCTCTCCCCATTCAGCCGTCAAGTTTTCCCTTTAGAATTTTGAATCAACTCTATCAAGAGGCACAGACAAAAAGAGCTAAATTTCGATATGGGTATTTCTGAAAAGTGCTCAAAATTGAAAATTGAAATCTGGGAATCAAAGAAAGAGTGAAAAGAACAAAGAAATGATAGGAAAAACAGGGGAAAACAGGGGAGGTAAAAGAGTGTATAAAATTGCTTTTTTTTTCCTTGATGCAATTCAAGATGGGATTTTTATACAAGTTGAAGGAGTGCAAGACAGAGATGTGAAAGTTGGCATCTCTGTTGCTGAGCTGAAGAAAGAGAAGGGGAAATGAAGGAATATAAAAGGGAGGAGACAAGAAGAAGAAGAAAGAATGAATCGCTACGGTCAAGCTGAAAGAGAAAGAGTGAACTGTTGGCTTTTGATAGAGAGAAAGAAAACCAGGGGCCATGGTCTTGGATACTACTGCCCCTGCAAAAATCTATGGGCTGCTTCAAACAGCGGATTTCTTCATCCAACTCTTGTCACTCTAATCCCCATCTTACTTTTCCTATTTTGCCCTTGATTCATCTATGTTTTCGCAAGATTACCCTTCCAACTTACATCCAAACTCAAAAGCATTGTTTCATAGATGTTTTCTCATGCGTTTCAGTGTTTGGGACAAAAATTCGCAGTTGATTACTTTAGTTTTCGGAATTTTCGGAAATGGTTGTAATTAGGTTGGTTTTTTTTAAGCACAGGTATTATTATCTATTTTAATATTTGAGATTAATTTTGTTAAGATCGAAAATGATAAATAATAAAATCTTATCAACAGTGAATATTTCAAAACTTGAATCTTGTTCAAATATTCGAAAAATAAGTTCAGCTTTATTTTTTCAACCATTTGTTGATAATTTGATTAATTTTTTACTGTTGAAAATGGAAGTCTTTTCCATTTTTTGGGTTCATTTTCATAATTGGATACTTTTTTACTCGATATGTCCTATAAGATTTTCCTATATTTGTTGATGCTTTTTTAGAACTAAAAAAATTTGTTTGCTAGTCTGATATGGATACCATGAAAGTACTAATAAATCTAATATTAATAAGTAAAGTTATTCGAATTGTTATCTTATATATTGATAATGAAATTTTTTTAATTTTATAAATGAAATTAAAAATTATTATATATTTTATTTTTAATTATTTTTAATCTTTTAATATTCTTTAAAAAGTATATATCATCCTATTAATATTATTGTGAAGTTTAAAAAATTTACTAATAGTGTATAGGATTATAATCTAAAGTTATTTCATGATTGTGTAAAGAACTTTGAAATCTAATTTTGTTTTAATTAATAAACATATTCAAAGAATTTTACTTTTTTCTTTTTAACATAATTGATAGATTTCATGACGTACAAATATAAAAATATTTTTAATAAATATCTTTAAGTAAGAGTTTAATCGAGTCAAGTTGAGACGATCCAGTAACAGACTCGAGTTCTATTCGGTAGAATACTCAAGTCACTCGAGCTCGACTTGATACGTTTGATTTATTAATTTTCAACTATATATTATCATGGTAAAATAGTAAATTAATAATAATATATTAAAAATATATATTAAAAAAAGTTCGATAAGACTAGTAAGTTGTTCAAGATAAATATAAGATGTTCGAACTCGACTTAACTCTTTACTCGAATAGCTCGAGCTGAGCTCGAATATAAATGAGTTAAGCTCGAGTAATCATCAAATCAAACTCGAATAGCTTACGAGTAACTTGACCCGTTTACACCTCTATCTTTAACTGTCAAAACCTAGTATTTTAATTTTTAAAATTCAAGTTCAAATTTTAAGATAGAAAAACTAAAACCATAAAATGAAAAAAAAATCTTTTTTTTGACACATGAATATAGAATCGAAAAGAATTATGTTTTATCCTATATGATAAAACTTAATGATTTTCCATCTATTATAAAAAAATAAAAAATATATAAAAACAACAAACAAACATGTGATTCTCCAAAGATTTATAAAAATAAAATAGTTCCTTATGTATTGCAGTATCTTACAAATATATTTTTACATTTTTTTTAAATTTTTTACCTAAAAATGAGGTTTGATTAAATTTTTGGTTTAATTTTCAGCGTGGGATTTTCTTAATTATCATGATCCATTTAACAAGGAATCAATTCAATTGCTTGGACATTATTTTGTCTTCCAGCTTACAACCTGTAATTGAAAGAAAATAAACCATAAAGTAATGTGAGATTTACAATTTTTCTATTGGAAAGAGAATTGTATTTTAAATTATAGGATAAGTACATTAATAAAAAGTTAAAAGCAATCATAGTTATATTGGAATTTAATTATGTAGCTGTTATAAAAAATATTGTTTGAGTAGAGTTTTTTTAAAAGTACTGTTAAGAGAAATTAAATTAGTATTTGGCAAACTTAGTATAAAAATACTGTAGAATGTTGAAAATTATTTACTAGAATTTTTGCATATTTTTGATAAATGAAAAAAAATAGAATAATAAACTTTATTAAACTAAATCACAAGTTTTTAAGTGAAAAAAAATAAAACTAAATAAAAATTTTTGTTAATTAAAATTAAACAAATGAAATAAATATAAAAATGATGCAAAATAAATAAATTATTGTAAAATAATATAAATCATATCTTTTATAATTTTGTAAATTATTGAAAAACAAAGTGAAAATGTAAAAATTTCACTAAATACATATTATGTGAAATCCCCAATTTCAGGAAATTCCTCCATAATTATAAAGTATGTTAGCTTAAATGAAAATAAGTAGATATGAGAATTATGAAGTATGAAGGATGTATGGAACATGGAAGAAGTAATGAGATGAAAGATTAAATAATCAAGGAAATTAAATTGATGTTATAAGAGTAATGGAGGTATGAGCAAAGAATTAATATCAGAAAATTAAGTGTAACTAAAGACAAGTGTTATATGGGAGAAAGAAGACCAATTAAATGAATATGAAGTTTAATGTATGAATGATGTATGCATGATGTATGGAAGAAATAAGAAAGTTGATAGTCAATAAGACAAATGATTTATTAGGTTGATATCAGAAAAATATTAAGAGTATGAGACAAGAAACAAAATCAGATTTTAATTGGTGTAATGAGATGTGGCTGATATAAAAAGGGAAGAAGAGAATTAATGGTCAAAGAAGGGTCAAAAAGCATGGTCAAAAGGAAACATGGCTGAGATGAGATGATTGGGATAAAGAGGATTTGTATGCATTAAATGAGGCTGCATGAGTCATCCCCCAGCCATCACCCCTACGACAGCCACTCTTTCCAGCTCTCTCCCTCTCGTCCTCTCCACTTCTCCAAGCTTCCAAGTCTTCCTCCATAGCTACCTTGACAAGCTACCTTATTTCCCCCATCGATCCCTTTAGCTAGTTGAACGAAAATCGATCCTTGTCACTAGACTAAGTGATATCCGAAGTTTGGTAGATTGAATCCAAGTATTGGAAGAGATCTCAAAATCTGAAAATTTGGTCACTAGCAAAAGGTAAGAGAAGAAGATGATTCTTTCAATTTTGTTTGTGGTATGGAGTTGTACTGAGGTGGTATCCTTGTCACTAGACTAAGTGTTATCCGAAGTTTGGTAGATTGAATCCAAGTATTGGAAGAGATCTCAAAATCTGAAAATTTGGTCACTAGCAAAAGGTAAGAGAAGAAGATGATTCTTTCAATTTTGTTTGTGGTATGGAGTTGTACTGAGGTGGTATAATATGTATATGATGAATTTTTAAAGGTTTAAATTGATTTGATGTTACAGCTTTGAAGGAGTGAAAGCTAGGGTTAACGCATCAAGTGATTTCGTGTTCTCGAAGAAATCGAGGTAAGAAATTTGTGTAACGGACGTAAGGCGGCTATGTCCGCATGTTTTAATATGATTTTGAACTGCTTTGGGGAGAAATACTAGTTGTCTTTTGCAGGAAAAGATGCATTTTCGGACTTGTCTCCTAGTACCAATTAGGTTAGGAGCAACCGACTGCCTTAAGTAGCAGCCGACTGCCTAGAGACAACCAAAACGCCGTTTTTCGAAAACCGATGCAAACCAGTCGACTGCTATGTAAGCCAGTCGACTGCTATTTTCCAGAAAAGCATTCTGTTTCAAACCAGTCGACTGCTATTTGCTAAATTGCATTCTGTTTCAAAAACAGTCGACTGCTATATGTACCATTCGACTACTATTTCTTAAGAAGCATTCTGTTTGAAAACCAGTCGACTGCTATATGGACCAGTCGACTGCCCTCATGCGTTTTCAAAATGAAAAATATCGAAATTTTAAATGAAAATAATTTCGATAAATGAAAGTATGAAGCAGCAGCCGACTGCCCTATTAAGCCAGTCGACTACCCTGTTTTGAAAAGAGGTGTTCAAACCTATTTTCAGAAAGTATGAAATGTCATGGCAAGAAGCTATATGGCATATGTTTTGAGATTATGCACTTTCATGTTACTAGTAGGGGCTCTGATCAAGTCCTGAAATGATATATGTATGGGCTGAGGAACCATAAGTCAGGCCTCAGTCGCTACAGAAGGACACCTGACTAGTGTTAACTGTAGCCACCAACAGTTAGCCAATCTGTCTATATTATATGTTCGGCTAAGGGAAGATTCCTGGCCCTACGGGGTACGCCACATGATGATGATGATGATGATGCAGTGCATAACTCCATAAAAGTACAAATAGTTTTTATGTTATCAAAAACTATATGTATATGCGATTTCAAAGAATAAAGAAATCGAAAGTATTTGGTTTACTTGTACAAGAAGTTTTAAAAGAAGTATATGATGTATGATTTCAAGAAAGTATAAGATGTTTTAAGAGAAGTAAGTATATATTACAATGATATTTCAAAGAAGTACTTGAAATATGTTTTAAAGAAGTATACGAAACATACTATGCTATAAAAGCATGTAAAATATGTTTTAAAGTAAAGAAGTATGAAGTATGTTTTAAAGTATGTATGAAGTATGATGTTTTAAAGAACGAAGTTTATGCATGATGTTTTAAAGAAGAAGTATGTGATGCATGTTTTATGAATGAAGTATATGACGTATGTTTTCCATGATGATTTAAAAGAAGTATACTATGGGTGTTTGCATATGCTACTTTAAAGAAGCACATGATTTACTTGATTTATAAGCATATGCTATTATGAACTCTCCAGGCCAGTGCACTTTCAACATCAAGAGTACTTTTAGACCACTACATGAAGTCTTTTATCATTTAGTATATATTTATACTCCCATAAATTCATTTATCAATTCGGGAGTTGTTCATTTCCACTCTTTTTACATAGAGTCCATGCACAGTATATTTTTTTTTGTCACAGCCAATCTATGCTGTTCATAATCCATTTTTCTCACTTAGTGCCAAGTCGATAAAATTTGGTACTATCATGTACACATGTCAATTAGTTGTATGTAATTGTCCCAGCAGCTTTCACATCTCGTGCACACGCTCTCTCAATATATCCTCAAGCGTCCACATATTACGCTTGAGCATTTTCGTTAATACGGAGCGGTGCTATCAGTACATTTGGGATCTCAAAGCCTTTTGTCGTTTCTCATTAACATATGGCAACTCAAGACTCCATTACATGTAATGCTCACTGGAACTGTACACATACATTTACATCGTTTCACACTTATTCTTTGACTAAGGCACTAGAGAATCCAAGAGTCCGATAGTGGAATAGTGATTCCATTTAGATTATCAGTCTTTAATCACTTACATATCATCATATCTCTTTTGGATTCTTTATTGTCCACAATATTCATTTTCACATTTATTCCATCAAGGCTGCATCTTATTGCAGAGTCTACTGTTAATCATCTTTTGTTCTTATGGTACATTCAACATTACTTAAATTTTAGAATATACTTGAGAATGTAATTTTCTCTTCATAATTTGGATTCTACCATTGAATCCTCCAATTATCTATTTAATCACCACATTATCTATACAGTTCCACCATTTCTATCATTTCAAGGTGGTTATGTGTATGTATAACACTTTTCTATTACATTACTGGCAGTAAAAAGTTAAATCATTTATTTACTCCTTTGAGTATCATTTATTTTCACTTGTTAGTTTGGCTCGATCTTTCATCTAACGATAATCATGTGATAACCAAATGAAATCACCTTTAGTCTTAATTTCGGGAACTACTTTAGGTTCCCTACTCATCATGTTACTTACTTTCTTATTTCATTTTCGTTTTCATATTTTCATCAATTTAGTCGATTTTCTCAAGTGGTATGGTATTTCACTGTTAAAATCATTTAACATCTTGCGTACCATCTTTTCTTCTCATTTATCCATTTACCGACTTTAATTTCTCTAATTATGTCTCATTAGTAGGGCAGCTAATCCCATCACCATCCTATAGATTGGCAGTAGTATCTAGCTAGACTCAGTAATTCCGTATCTCAATCATTATCTCACTATCATAGACAGATTCATTGTCATTCTGTCATTTCGAGATTATATATCCTAGAAAGAGATACTGTCTAGCCAAATCTCTTATTCGCCAATCTTAACATAAGTCCACAGTCTCTTAGAGTTTAAAGGATTATATATCATAATGCTGCTCCTGTTCCATTTGTATCCTTAACTATTTTGATATCTCACTCCTTAGGTTTATATACCTCACAAGGTAATTCATTAACCTTGAAACCTCAATAGGAACTCGTAAAATTTCATCGAGTTCTAGTCATCATCTTATGGACATCAGTCTCTGACCTTTCTTTAATGACGCTTTATACTGAGGCTAGTCTTATGGACTCCTCCTGTATCTCTGATCAGATCAATAAAGCGTCCATTTTCATGTAGATGATCACTTGTTCTTCACAAGAACTTTATTAAATAATTAGAATTTAATATACCATTTAAATCCATCTACATATCACAGTCATCTGTGCTTTTCTCATTCGCACTTATACAGATACTTCATTAACCTCAAATCACACTATCTGTATTTCCATCAATCACACCTTTACAAGTGAATTTCATTATTCACACATTTTCCAGAGTTGTTGTAAAGCTTTCGGACTCTTTCTATAACCTCCAATATAAGCTTAAAATTAGGTTTCATATACTCCTCGAGTCCGTGTTATCTCGATTTTTTTTCTTCAACCTATATAACTCTGAAAGATTTATAGGGAATAATATCCGATACTGTTTTAATCACTATACTTGTACCATTTTGGATAGATTATCTTTATGTCCTGTCATTTCCACTATGTATCCTCAAGACAGAGAAGGTTAATATTCAAATCATTTTGAAATATTCTTCACCTTGATTTCATTATTTGTACTATACATTTTCTTAGTCATTTTCTGTAGTCATCTCACTTTTCATAATATCTAACGATCCCATAATAAACATCCAATTCAATACACTCTTAATTTAGGCCTCTACATTCAATAATTGGGCCAATCATCTTGTGACATTCCACTATACACTCATAGGATCGCATCATACAAGGCCCCGGCCCTTCCACCGTTCGCCTTTACACATGTGTACTGCCCTCTTTGGCGAGCCCACTGGCCCCCTCGAGGTTTTGTCATGAGGCCTAGCCCGTTCACTAGGTCACTCGCAATTCGCGTCTATAATCTAGGTGTAAGTGGAATCAGTAAGAGGGATCGTTATATTCATATTACATCCTCTATGCCATTAATGACTCCATCACCATCAATGGATTCAAGATTAACTTGGTTTTATCACTATTCAGAACTTCGCCCAACATAGGGGCATTTTCGTCATTTCAACATTTATTTCTTTCTCCTCAATATGCATCTAACTTAGTATCTTATCATCTATGTGCTGATAATATCCCTTCTCATACTAATATCAGCAATTTAAGATCTTGTTCGATTTCGACAGAGAAGTCCACTAGGATCCATAATTGGGATCATTTTGCTTGTAATACAGCTTTACACCATCATTCACTCGGTCAAATCAATCAATTCCACCTTCTGTTGGTCTATTATGACTCCAGGTAAAATTTTGGAGGCAGGGGTATTTTGATCATTTTTGGCCAAAAATTTTCTCTCTCCTCAAATACCTTCAATCGGTGATCTTAAGGTGTATTTAATGATGATATTTCATTCCTCTCCTTTATATCATCACTTTCAGGTCTCAGTTCGATCCGGACATAAAAGAAATGGTGGGGCCCTCACCGAGTCCGTTTCTATTCCTTACCGAACCGACCTTCATTTAGATTATAAGATCACCATTTTCTGGTAATTTCTAAGCCTATTCCCTCTTTAACATTCTCAATTTATAAATTCTCACTCCCTTCAAATCATTTTATTCAATTTGCAATCATTTATTTTCTTTATGTATTTAGACTACACAGTACTACAGGGGATGTTAACATTTTCGACACGTTTTCTCTCCAAAAATATCAACAGACATTAGGCCAATCATGCTCTGATACCATTTTAACTATCACATCCCGTGACCATATTTTTCACGTATTTCTATACAACTTATACGGTTGGGCTGTCTGTGATACTTCACTTTTCATATTCATTTAACTATTAAATGTAAAATTCGTAATATCAATTACATCCCCTATCTTTATTCTCAAGAAAGTAGTACTAAAAGTAAGTCTAAATACAGAAAATAAATGATCATACCTCATATTATAAATCAAGCTGTAGCAGTGTCCCCAAATGCACAGCCAAAATGCTCGTATGTCAGACCTCTTAGTCCTCGAAAATCTGAAATGTTAATATTGGGGAGTGAGCAAACCACGGCTCAGTAAGAGAGTTATATGCAACACTTGATATTCAGCTACCTATATGTTGAAAATAATTTTTCACTTTCTTTAAATCTTCCTACAGGCTCTAGGCTCACATGTAGGAAGGATACTACAGTCGGCTGGAGTAAGGCAGGTATTTTGAAATACTTGTCTTGTCTCGGAATCTAGAAGCAACTGTAAAGAATACTATATAAATTGTTCTCAAAACGATTTAATATTCGTTTTCCATACAGTAAACCATTTGTTTCTCTTCACTTCAGTATGTTTTAAAATACGTGATAGTTCAGTAGTAAAACAGTGGTTCAGGATAAACCATTCTGTAATTATTTCTATCTTCGAAATAATTTTCAATGTTATTCTTTTTGAATAAACATTAATTTCTCTTTAGTTCAATAACCGTATCTTAAAGTTCAGTAAAACAGTAATATTCAATACAGTACCACTCGGTAAAACAGTATCTTGCAAATCAGTAAAACAGTATCTTGATACGGTTCAGTCAATCAACAGTAAACAGTAGCTACCAATTCAGTAAACAGTATACGGTAGCTTTCAATTTAGTATCATGGAGACCAGGCAACACCCTAAATGTATCATGCTATAATATCATCCCAAATAGGGGAAACATATGAGATCTATGGCCATAGTCTATGGGGTCCTCAGTGTGCACTGATCAGGTGTCCACTGGGACACTGATAATAGGATCAGTATCTATCAGCACTAACACGTGACACGTGAGCATGATATGGGGCCTAACAGTCTCAAAACAGTAAACACCTGATATAAACCTCATTTATGAAATCAATTTCACTAAATATAAGTTCAATCAATCCACAAATATTCATAAGAAAAATATTTTCATCTTATGAATCACAATTTATAAAATATTCATACTGGGGTCATTATTCCCGAAAATGTTCTAAACATTATAGAACAGTATAAATCACATTTTCCATACAGTGAAAACAGTTTATAAAATAATCACTGTAAAATATAAAAGGTCATAACTGTCCTTTTTCACCATAAAACATATACGCACGTTTTTCCGTGCTTTCTATCGAAAATATGATTTTCAAAGTTATCGGGATTCAAATCAATTATTTTTATGATTTATGGAAAATTAAAATATTTATTTTTCAAATCAACACTCCCGTCTCGTGTTTTCTCTGTAAACACATGCAGAGACTTTTTAGTCTCCAAAACACTATTTTTCCACCTTTAATTACCTTTATGAAATTTTCTATAAACACTTATTTCACAATTGAACCCATAAAGGTTATTTATAAAATCAAGTGAATATTTGAAGAAATATTAGTAAAATATTCACTTTGGTCCTTTTCATTTTTCACCTCGTTTCACGTGAAATATCACCTATCGGGATAAATTTAGGTGATTTCCTTTTTCACCATTTTCAAAAACATGAATATTTTAAAATTAATTTTCAATATATTCATGTTTTATGAAAACTAATCGATTTCTCATTTTCCGTGTTAGAAATCATCTCTCGTAATGTAAAATCATTTATTATGATTTTCAGTAATTTTCTAAGATTTTTCGGCAGTATAACGGCTACCGATTGGCTAGCCTCCTGCACGGAAAATATAGTTTATATTTACCACCGGTAAATTACCACAACTTTCCAACCAATCATTGTCAACAACATTTATAAAATTAAATGCATATTTAAAACATGCATACTGAATATCCTTACAGGCTACACATGCCTCCTTTACCTATTTCGGGTCGGCGACTGCCTCTCGAAGGTCTCGCCCGTGTTCACCTCGCCCGATTCCATCGGCTCGGTTATCGAGGGAATTTTCTGGAAATTAAATTCTAAATTTTAGAATTTTTTCATAATTATTTAAATAACTAAATTATTTAAATAATTTAACGCTTTTCGGGATTTCTTATCGATTCCCATAATTTTTGAATTCTCAGGAATTATCCAAATTCCCGAAATTCCTTTTCTCTTTCTCTTCTTTCTTCTTTTTCCTCTTTTCTTTCTTTTTCTCTTTTCTTTTCTTTTTCTTTTTCCTTTTTCCTTTCTTTTTTTTTCTTCCTTTCTTTTCCTTTGCTAGCCGAACCGGTTCAAACCGGTCAGTCTCTCCTCACAGCCGGTTCTCCTCCGGTGGCTGGTTCTCCGGTGGTTCGGTGGCCCTTCAGCTGGCTGGCACCACGGCGAAACTGGATCTGGCCTCCATTCCTCCCGAATCGACGGCACGGCGGCGGATCGAGTCGGTTTTGCCTCGGTTTCTTCTCCTCCTTCGTCGGCCTTCCTCCGCCGTCGTTGGCCTCACCGGTGGCTCTCTTCTCCTTCCCCTCACCTCCTTCGAGGTCGAGGTGGCTGTGGCGGTGCTAAGACCGGCCGGCACCGCCATTTTCTTCTTCTCCTTTCTCCTTTGGTTTTCGCTGGTTTCCTTCGATTTTTCCTTCCTTGTCACCGGCGATCTTTCTCTTCCCCATCTCGCCGGCCGCTCTCCTTGCCTCTCTTACTTTCTTTCTTGCCGACGGCGGCAGCGGTTGCTGTCGTCGGCTTGGCTGGGAAGGGATTGGGCCCTGTCCCGATTCCTTCTCTTCTTTTTCTTTCTGTTTCCTTTTTTTTATTTAATTCATTTAATTATATATACATATATATACATAAATTATATATACATAATACATAAAATATTATTATATATATTATAGTACTATATAACTATATTTTATATATATATATATAAAGATATATATATATATATTATGTATTATCAAAATACATATTTAGTATATATATATTATATTAGTTTAATTTAAATTACTTAACATTTACATATTTCTTTATATATAAATGTAGAAAATTTCATATATATTGTATTTACTATATATATATATTCAAACTTTAATGTAAATTAATATTTACATTTCTCAAATATGTATATACTTATATATACATACAATGTTATATTTAATACATATGTACTATTTAAATTTATATAAAATAGTATATATACATACATATACCAATGTATAATCATATATACTATATAGCATTTAAATACATATGTATTTGTATAAAAATACATTTATATAATATATAATTATATAAATATATTTCATAATCCTTTCTCATTTTCTCATTTAATTTGAATTTAAATTTATCCAAATTAAATTTCCTCTCTTCATTATTTTCCATAATTTCTCATCTTATTTTCCAATTTAACTTTTTCTTCACACAAATTTCCTTATTCCTCACTTCCATAATTCATGGAATATTTACTAATATTCCGATCTTACAATTATATTTATTAATTTCCACTTATTTATTTTTTTTTCTAATATTCATTTTCAATAAATGGAAAATTTACGGTTATCACAATTATTTTTGAAAGATTGAAAGTTTATCTATAGTAAAAATTATGCAAAAAATTAATTGTATATTTGGCTATTAAACCTCTAATATATTTACACTAGAATCTTAACATTGCACAAAAAAAAAATGAAAACTAAAACAAATTAAGAAAAACTCAAGATATTGGTAAGGACTAGCAAGGAGCAAGGAGGAAAAATCAAATCTTAAAAAATAGGAGTTCTATGTAAAACCGTGTTCGATGTTACACTAGTTTTGGGGTAAAAATTAAAGTATTTAAGTGAATTGTTTACATTTTAATTACAAAAGAGTAAAATAAAATGGTGAAATTGCAATCCAAATAAAACTAAATTGATTTTTATGTAATCTTAAAAACTGACATCAGTCTCTTCAATATATACAGAGGATAACCAGCATAATGCATGACATGCAAAAAAATAAATATGAGTAGCTTTTATCTCATTAATTTTTCACATGGCTTAATTTATGAAAGAATATTATACACCATATATTTATTTAATTATTTTGAATTATTTTCCAAACTTTTATGTTACTAATCTTTTGGGAAATTTTGCCATATTTATATCTCTGAAAAGTTCTAATTTGAAAACTAACCAAAAAATAATATCTAATTAAAAACAACATAAAATTTATTAGCCATAAGAAATTTTCAATTATAGGTATGGAAATGTATGGCTATTTTAGGTGGCAATTTTGCTCATGCATAATTTATTTTCATTTTTTTAATGGCTTAATATTAAATATACCCTCAACTAATTGCACAAAATGGATATAAATTTTTAACATTTTATTACATATAAATCAGTTTATAAATTTTAATTTTCTATAAATAAACCCCCAATCTTGCAAAATAACGCAAGTAAATTTGAATATATTAAATGACACCAACTGATGTTTAGACATTCTTTCGTGACAATTGATGTGGATAATTTTGTAAGTTGCCACGTGAGCAATACAAACAAAAGTTAGTATCATTTAACATATTTGGACTTAATTGAATGAATTAAAAGTTCGGATTTATTTACAAAAATTTACTTTATAGACTGATTTGCATGCAATAAAACGTTGAAGGCTTAGTTAGATCCCTTCTATGAAAAAAAAAAGAAGAAAGAAAGTTAATGATATATTTGACTATTGAACTTTTTTCAATTAAGCAAATTTACATATGGATCATTGCAAGAAGTGAATGAAAATATTGGTAGCTAATATAGCTGGAAAAATTAAGTAATTTTTTTTTCTAAAAAAACTAGCTAGAAGCATTTTTCAAATGTGTAAAATGCTCTATATAACTATATAATATTCTTTCCTATCAAAAGAAATTACACATAATTCAGTAAAAAGGCTCTTATTTTGACAGTATTGTTCCAAGAAAAATCACACAACCCTACAAAAGATAAAATCATGCATGAATGAAAAATCAAATTGACTCTTCCTCATGTCTAGAACGCTTAAAATTTTACTTTAAACAATAATCACTCAGAGTTAACATTAATCACCAAAACTAGCTAGCATTTGTAACATAACTGAGCAATGTTATCATTTTAATCAATCTATATATAAATAGTTGTAATTATAATTCAGGCAAAGATCATTGTAAATTAGCAAGGAAAGTCTTTGGATGAAAATAATGACACTTACCTAAACGGCTAAACAGAAGTGGTCGAAAGCACTTCACTTCAAAAACCCAATGGATGGATCATCAATAACTTCAGATTCCCCTTTCTCTACACAAAACAATTAAAATGAAGTTGCTTCTTTCCTAGATTATCCACCGTTTTGCTATCCGTTTTAAAGCAATAATGGAGTAAGTATAATTTTCGATTCTCTCAAGATTTAATAAAAAATATTTAAATAAAAAGGCGTTACCTAAAAATTAGTTAACACCTGTGAATCATGCTCGTAATCGAAAAAAATTGTTACATTCAACATATTTTAGCGTTATGAAAATGATTCACGCGTTTGACATGTGATTCGATTTACAAATAAATTCTTCTTTATATAGAAACAAAATCTAAAAAAAATTGTCAAAAAAATCTAAAAATATTACAATTTCTCTGATCTAGTCTATATACAAAGTTACCGTAGTTTCAGTTTTCAAGTAGGCTTTCATAGTTTATGCGTTTTTCATCCAGTTATGTTTAAAAGCTAAAAATGGTATACACGTAATGGCATAAAATTCAAATCCTTCAAGTATTCCTTGTTTTCCTTTTAATACACACATATATGTATGTATGTCACATTTTTCCTATTATTTTTTTTTTGTGTAGACCATAGGTATCCTCATCCGTTTTAACGGTCTGAGACTAATTCTATTCAGAGTTTAGTCACAGTTAAAGCTCTTCACCCCTCCCCAAAGATGTGTTTAGTGAGAGTCGAACCCGAGAGCTCTTCCCACAAACTCAGCTTGCGTTGCCAATTGAGTCACAATCCTTGGGTTCCTATTATTTTTCTTTAATTATTCATTGATCTCTCTTATTTTATTATTATTTTAAGCTTCTCTCGCTATTAGGAACCAACCCACCCATAGTTATCCATGGATATTTAGGGATGGCAATAGATACTTTATAAATAGATACTCGGCACTACCCGACCCGATTAAGTAGGATTAGAATAGTGTATAAGCGAATTTGGATAGGATTCAAGTAGTAAAACTACTACCCGTCACGGGTTTAGTTAAGGTTCGGGTAGTTATCTTAGGGTATCCGTTACCCGAACTCATTTATAAATAATAATTTATTAATATTATATTTTATATTTTTATATAAAATTATTTATTAGTAATGTTATATTTAATTAAATTAATTCATTAAACATTATAATTATGATTTTTAAATTTAATTTATTTTTATGAGTTAAATTAAATTTATTAATTTAATTTTTTAATAATTTATTTTAAAATTTATTTTATATTTAAATTTAAAAGTCAGAATTTGACTTAATAAATAGATAATTAATGGGTTTGGATAGTTAAACGGATAGTTTCTCTGTTATAGGGTTTGGGTTGGGGTAACACAAATCAAATTAATCGAATATTTAATCGGATTCTGGTATTATAATAACTAATTGGGTTCATGTTCGGGTATCTCAAAATTAGCGAATACTCAACTGTTACATTCCTATGGATATTTCCTTCTAGCACAAACACTAAAAATCATTAGTTGTCAGCTACTTGCCTTATTATTCCAAATTCTCTTCTAATTTAGGTCTTTTACCTGAATCATTGCAACTTTTCCAACTAATTATCATATAATCATATGATCAAAATAACATCACTTTTGTTCATAAGAAAAAAAAATTAAAGGGAGAATTTCTTCATATCTCCCATATATGTAAATAATATAAATTAATATTCAAACCATCAAAGAATGGATTGACTTGTAAATATGATATTGAAAGTATTATTCTTGGAAAAGAATAAATATAAAATTAGAGAAATTAAGTACTATATATATTAATTGGAAAAGAAGGTATTGTCTATCAACAATGACTTTTTTTATAATTATAAATACAAATAATAAAGAAATTTAAACCTGAGCTTTTAGAGCTCATATACATGCCAAAATCATCTATATCTAAATATGTATTCTATATATTTCGATTTATTATACCTGATATGACAAAGTCTACCCATGTTGGGCTAGGCCCAATGGCGTCCAGAAACTACCACGCGGCAAGAACTCGCTGGTCCACGTGGCGTTTGGCGACAGACGGTAAAAGCTTCACCTGTCGCTTGGCGACAGATTCAATCGTCTCCACGTGGCGTTCGGCGACAGACGGTAAAACGCTTCACACCTGTCGCTTGGCGACAGGTGCAGTCTCCTCCACGCGGCGTTCTGCGACAGAGGTAGGGGCGTCGATCACACCTGTCGCTCCCCCGCGACAGACTCAAAGTCTATCGCCTGCAATCATAACGCGACACGTGGCACACGTTATCGGCTCCCGCTAGCGACAGACCCCTGACGCCACAACGTTCCACGTGGTACGCATCTCTCGCCGACGAGAGGCTCCGGAAGCTCCCGATTTTCAAGGAAATTGTGTTATATTGGGACACGAACTCTCAGCAAGATAATGGATTTATCCTTAAACAATTTAACCTAAATTGTTGGCTTATAAATAGACCCCCATGTACAATTTTACTCCCTAATTTTTGACTACTGGCTTTTACGCTTCCCAATACTGAAGAACTTTTTGCTGACTTAAGCATCGGAGTGTCTACGCAGGGAACCACCCCTGCGTCCCTCCTGACTTTTCTTGTTTTTCAGAAGATTCTTGGACACACGTGGAGACTTAGTACGAACATCGACGTCAGCATATCTTTATTGTTGTCCCTAAGCGAAAAATGCGCGAGACGGGCACAAATAAGTCCCTAAGCGAAAAATGTGCGAGATGGGCACAAATAAGACCTTAAGCGTGAAGAAGACGCGAGACGGGCACAAATAAGTCCCTAAGCGAAAAATGCGCGAGATGGGCACAAATAAGACCTTAAGCGTGAAGAAGGCGCGAGACGGGCACAAATAAGTCCCTAAGCGAAAAATGCGCGAGATGGGCACAAATAAGACCTTAAGCGTGAAGAAGGCGCGAGACGGGCACAAATAAGTCCCTAAGCGAAAAATGCGCGAGATGTGCACAAATAAGACCTTAAGCGTGAAGAAGGCGCGAGACGGGCACAAATAAGTCCCTAAGCGAAAAATGCGCGAGATGGGCACAAATAAGACCTTAAGCATGAAGAAGGCGCGAGATGGGCACAAATAAGTCCCTAAGCGAAAAATGCGCGAGATGGGCACAAATAAGACCTTAAGCGTGAAGAAGGTGCGAGACGGGCACAAATAAGTCCCTAAGCGAAAAATGCGCGAGATGGGCACAAATAAGACCTTAAGCGTGAAGAAGACGCGAGACGGGCACAAATAAGTCCCTAAGCGAAAAATGCGCGAGATGGGCACAAATAAGACCTTAAGCGTGAATATACCAGTCCGTGAACACGAAAAGTGCGTGCGATAGGTAAAAGTACAAACTATGTAACCAATTATGAGGTACGTTACAAAATCTCTAAATTCATATGTTGTAATAAGTCGACAAGTTATGGCTAACACTTTGGCTATTTTAGTCTTGATTATCCTTGAGCGAAAATAACGCGAGATAGGAACAACACTCGAGAAAAGTTCATTTTTTGAACGAACCGACAACATGGTTCCAAAAAAGAACTTGGGGAGCAACATAGTGTAAGAGTAAAGTCATACAAGGTACTCTACTAAAGCAAGAGAAAGAGCTACAAAAATGAAAACGGCATTTTCCATTAAGAATGAATCTATATATTGGAGATTAACAAAACAAACAAAAAATACATTGAAGTTAACAGACAAAACAAAAACACTAATCTACGGCAACAACTAAGTCAGCCGGCGGAGAAGGCACTACGTCAGCACCAGCATCTTCAGAAGCTTGAGGCTCGGGAACTGGAGAAGTCAAATCACCTGATGGCCCTACCACTGCGGCCGAGTCTGGCACGGGATCAATGGCTGCAGAGTCCGAAATCTGCAGTTCTTCGCTGTCCAAATCCAGCAGCGCCTCGATAGACTCAGGCTGATCGCCCGCCTCAACAGACTCAGGAAGGTCACGGGCTGCGAGAGGCTCAGATCGACCAAGTGCCTCAGAAGACTCAGGCTGATGAGGTGGCTGCCGAGGAGGCCACGGACCTTCAAGATTGTCCAGCTTATCTACGGCTCCCTCAGCCAAATAGGCTTCCGGACTTTGCGAGTCTGGCTCATACTTGGTCCAAGAAGGAGCATCGTAATACTGGGCCTCTTCGGTGAATAGCAATTCAGGAAAAGCCTCGCTAGGTCGATGCTTCTCCAACCAAGAACGAGCCAAGTAAAAACCGTACTTAATAAATCCCGTCGAGAACTCCGCCTTCTGGTCAAAACAATGCTGGGACAAGCGGTATTCACGAACGGCATCGATTCGAGCTTCTCTTTGACGGTCCAGTACGTTATGCAGCTCCTCAATGGCCTCATCTCGCTGCCTCTCCATAGCTCTTCGATCTTTGACAGCCTTCCCGTAAGCTTCTTCAAACCCTTGAAGGGAAGACACCTTCGCCTGCTCTTCTTGGAGCCTTCGCTCGAGATCAGCATTCTTTCGCTCAAGATCAGCGTTCCTTTTGTTGACCTCCTCCACCCTGTTGACATAAGGGCGAAGCTGGTTAACCTCGTTCGAAAGCTCCATCCTTTGATCCCGAAGCTCGCAAATCTCTCTGTCAGCTTGTTCCCTGAGAGCCCTGTGCCGAGCATTGACGGCCGCAATTTGTTGAGCTGACTGATAAGACGAAAAACAAAAGTAACTCAAAAAATCTTTTAACGAAAAAAGTTTAGACAGAGAAATTAGCTACCAAACGAACACAAAACCCTTACCTTCATAGCAAGATAATCAGAATTATCCTCCGCCTCCGTGATGTTGGTAAAAAGCCCCGCCTCGTCACGAGGGAGGATGGTGCTCCAAGCCAGACGAGACGCTATCCCGGCATCCTCGATGCTGTCGTTGTCGTTCACTCCAGGATAGGTCTGAAAATCTTCCCCACTGACGACGACCCCACTGTCAATCGTATAACGCCTCACAGTAGGGTCTACCACCTTGGGTAAGACTGGTCTTGTAGGCATCGAGGCTTCAATATTCAGCCTCTTCCTGTATTTGCGCCTCGGCTGGCGAGGAGCCGACCTACCCTCAGCAACACGAGGGCCACCTTCTTGAGGAACTGGATCGCTCCTTTGGGACTCGGAGCTCTCGCGATCGCCTGAACTTCGATCAGGGACAAGAGGCCTCTTCCTCTTGTTTCTCCCGGCATCCTGTGTAGGACGGCTGGATTCACCAGTAGAGGGAGGAGGAGGAGTAGGAGCACGAGCTGGTCCAGATGGGGCCCTAACGTGCGACTGAGGAGGAGGAGCCGCTCGAGCAGCAGCAGCACTGGCATCCCTCCTGCGCATCAAATCCCGGAAATTCATGCCTGCACGATATATAAAGAAAGGATTAGCCGACCGAGTGAAATATCACACACACGATCACAAGAAGTAAAAAAGGATGGAAAACCTAGAAAACCACCAAAGTCCTCTAAACTATCCAGACTTGAATCCAACGGAAAATCAACGAAAGGACTCCCAAAGGCGTCAGCCTGAGCCCACACGGGGCCCTCCCCTGAATAATCACCAGTGCCCGCAGCCTCAGGGGTCTCGTCCTCCGAATCCGAAGAGGACTCATCTACCAGGCGGCCCACTGGAGTAGATGCTTCGGCTACTAGGACCGGGGATGGCTGACTAGGGCCAGCATCAGATACACGAGGAGTAGTTGGCAGGTTAGATGGAGCAGCAAAAGCTTCGAGAACAGTCCTGCTTACACCCCAGCTGGCAGCGGCAATGTTCTCTGGGGTTAGAAGAGAAAATAGATTACGCTCCCCAGTAGAACAGATTCGCCGAATAGACTCGCCAAATTGATCTCTTAAAATTTCTGTTCTGAACCTTTGCGAGCGCTGGGAGTGGTCAGAGGTATCACGATTCCATCTAGAGCGAATTCGCAAGTTACTTGGAATCTCAACAACGACCCACTCGCTCTCAAAACCGCGCAGTTTATTGGGAAGATCCGAGAAGATTTTATTATTGGGAAACTCCTCGACTGTTAACCGTTGAAGAGAAAACGTTATCAACCCTTTCAACTTACGGACTCTGAAAAAAGCGCTTAAGAGAGGGACCGTTGGAATAATACCCAAGTGATGACACACTATGGAAAATGCTACCAGCTGAGCCCACGCATGGGGGTGGAGTTGACACGGGACGATGTCTTTGTACCTAAGAAACGCTTCGCCAAACTCCGGAAGAGGGAAGCGAAAACCGAAAGACAAAGAAGCCTTATGGACGGCTACACCACTTCTAACCAAGTCGGGCGTAACCTCCCCTTGCACAGGAAGTCTATAGCCATAGCCCGATGGAAGAGGGAAACGGGTTCTAAAATCCTCTAAGTCTGTATTTGACAAAGAACACACGAGACCACCTGTCTTAAGTGTTTTTCCTGGGCGTAGCAAAGACATGACAAAAACCACCCGGCGACAGACTCTAGAGACGACAGACCCAATGGGGCGACAGACCCTCTAGGTGACAGACTCCAGAGACGACAGACTAAATGGGCGACAGACCCTCAAGGCGACAGACCTACTAAGCAAAACGCTTGCGGGAGACCTAAAACTCTAAGCGGAAGACACACGACACCTGCGGGAGACCTAAACTTATCTGCGAAAAGATAATAAATAAGCGACAGATGTAAACTTACTGTCAATAATGAAGGCGAGAGACTTCTGATGGGAGAGCGACAGACTCTTTTGGTGAGAAGAGCTGGAATTGGGCGACAGACGGCTGTTCAGAGGTATTCGTGGGGTCTCTCGTCGGGTTCCAGCCGTTTATATAGCCGCGACAGGGAAGGCCAAACGTCACGCCTGATCACACCTGTCGCAGAATAGAACTTTTCACCTGCAAAAAATACCACAGAAATTGCAAAAACAAAAGAAAAACAAAAAGGACTATTCACAATGGGTTAAGGCCCAAAAACAAATATTTATACTCTCTTGATTGGAGAAATCCAACAAGAGAGTGGGGAGCAATTGATATGACAAAGTCTACCCATGTTGGGCTAGGCCCAATGGCGTCCAGAAACTACCACGCGGCAAGAACTCGCTGGTCCACGTGGCGTTTGGCGACAGACGGTAAAAGCTTCACCTGTCGCTTGGCGACAGGTGCAGTCTCCTCCACGCGGCGTTCTGCGATAGAGGTAGGGGTGTCGATCACACCTGTCGCTCCCCCGCGACAGACTCAAAGTCTATCGCCTGCAATCATAACGCGACACGTGGCACACGTTATCGGCTCCCGCTAGCGACAGACCCCTGACGCCACAACGTTCCACGTGGTACGCATCTCTCGCCGGCGAGAGGCTCCGGAAGCTCCCGATTTTCAAGGAAATTGTGTTATATTGGGACACGAACTCTCAGCAAGATAATGGATTTATCCTTAAACAATTTAACCTAAATTGTTGGCTTATAAATAGACCCCCAGGTACAATTTTACTCCCTAATTTTTGACTACTGGCTTTTACGCTTCCCAATACTGAAGAACTTTTTGCTGACTTAAGCATCGGAGTGTCTACGCAGGGAACCACCCCTGCGTCCCTCTGACTTTTCTTGTTTTTCAGAAGATTCTTGGACACACGTGGAGACTTAGTACGAACATCGACGTCAGCATATCTTTATTGTTGTTTTGTGCAACAACAATACCAAATAATAATAGCCCATATATCCCCATAGGTCATGATCGAGTGATTAAGAAAAAGTTATGATATGTTGTAAAATTTATATTAGATTTAAACAACCTTTAAGAAAATTTTATGGTATGTTGTAAAGTTTAAATTTAAAACCAAACAATCTCATTTCCTACATTCAACTATAAAAAAAAAAAATCAATAGTCCATATATAAACTTGTCGCTATTTAACCAGGAAAAAAAAAAAGAAAATTAGGCTAAAGATGAAAAGGATGATATGGGAAATGGACCAAAACTGTTTTAAGTTACGGGGATGAAGTGCATTAAAGCAAAGAGAGGGTACATACTGTTAAACAGCTATGATAAATCAAGGCATTCAAGGCTTTTCAACGGGGCTTTTCCTTATATATTTATTTATTTATATTTTTTTTGGCTTTTAAAGCATGAAAATGACAAGTGTTGGAGCTGGATTCATGCACCTGATTTAAGTTTGGATTCCATAGCAGATCGCACCTATGGTGCGATGAAATTTCATGTATAAGACAAAGTATTTTGGCATTGTAAGTGTATTTGGATGCATTTGCGGTACAAAAAAAAAAACCAAAATCTCTCATGTGAGAGACTAGAGGGGTGGGTGGAAGATTAAATTAACCCTTTCACATTTTTTTTCTTTTAAGTAGATTTTTTATTATTTTGTTATTATTTATTTATTTATAATACCTTTTAAATATATATTTTATTTTTTGAAATAGTAAAATATTTTTATTTAAAATAATGTTATTAATTTTTAATTTTTTATTAATTTTATAAATATAAAATATATATTATAAATTTTAATACAATGTTCTTAATAATTATATTCTTTTTTCACTACATATTTCAATAGGGAAGGAGCCCCATGAGACCTCCATTGGCCCAAAAAGACAATTTTTTTATTAGATTATATAAATAAGCTTTTATATGTTACTAAATTAATTTTTATTGAATTTTTTTTTGTGAACTTTTGATAAACAATGTTCAACTTCTAATATTAAGTTTTTAATGTTGAAAAGAATTGGTAATTTTATTCTAATAATGGTTGAGATTAGAGAAGATAAATTATATCCGCTAATTTATTTGTTGTTAATACTAATATTTATTCTATCAGTTACTACTTTCATAATAATAATGCATATTCAACAATGAATATGATAAACTTTTGTTTGCCTAATTGAATGAGAGATTAATGGTCAAATGATAACTTAATTGTCTACTTTGAAAAAGATGTATATCAAAATATTGATAATAAAATTAAGTTTGGATTCCATAGCACATCGCACCTATGGTGCGATGAAATTTCATGTATAAGACAAAGTATTTTTGCATTGTAAGTGTATTTGGATGCATTTGCGGTACAAAAAAAACCAAAATCTCTCATGTGAGAGACTAGAGGGGTGGGTGGAAGATTAAATTAACCTTTTCACATTCTTTTTTCTTTTAAGTAGATTTTTTTTATTATTTTGTTATTATTTATTTATTTATAGTACCTTTTAAATATATGTTTTATTTTTTGAAAGAGTAAAATATTTTTATTTAAAATAATGTTATTAATTTTTAATTTTTCTTTAATTTTATAAATATAAAATATATATTATAAATTTTAATACAATGTTCTTAATAATTATACTCTCTTTTCACTACTTTTATTTCACAGCTAGAGTTACGATTACATCTAAACACTTATTACTATTTTAATTGGAAAAGAGCCCCATGAGGCCTCCACTGGCCCAAAAAGACAATTTTTTATTTAGATTATATAAATAAGTTTTTATATGTTACCAAATTAATTTTTATTGAAATTTTTTTTGTGAAATTTCGACAAACAATGTTCAACTTTATGTATTCAAATATTAAGTTTTCAATGTTGAAAAGAACTGGTAATTTTATTATAATAATGGTTGAGATTAGAGAAGATAAATTGTATCCGTTAGTTTATTTGTTGTTAATACTAATATTTATTCTATCAGTTACCATTTTCATAATAGTAATGCATAATCAACAATGAATATGATAAACTTTTGTTTGCATAATTGAATGAGAGATTAATGGTCAAATGATAACTTAATTGTCTACTTTGAAAAAGATGTATATCAAAATATTGATAATAAAACTATTGTGTATCATTTCCAAAATATAAAATCGTATCAAAGTAATTGAAAATTTTTTTTCATAATTTGATATATTTGAACAAAGCTCTCATTAAATAAAATTTTTGACTCCGTCATTATGTTTCGCTCTTAATCTCACTGTTACAGTAACTAATCTCACTATCATCTTTATTTCCATTTTCACCATGCTCATCTAAATTAATTCTTAATTATATTGGTTTTTTAGCTTTGGCAAGTTGTTTGGAAGAGAAAGAGGGAAGCAAAAATCAGGGGGCTTGTTTTATGGTTTTGGTTTCAATTCAATGGAAGCTTCAAATTATATTATCCACCACTTTCAGGAGAGAAACATGAATTGCAAGTTCTAAGCCTCGTGATAATGACCCTCTCTCCGTGTGTGTGTGTATATATATATATATATTTATTTATTTTCTTTTGGAAAAATAAAGTATTATGGTAATCCAAAGTTGATAATCATGACTAAGTAAGATATGCAATGGTTTGTCTATAGATTAATTTGCTACAACTTTTTCAATATTGATTCCCCACCGTTTGATTTGTAGACGACATGCCCTAGTCATAAATTTCATGATATTGCATTGACTTAGCTTCCCCTTAATCACCTCTCGATTATGATGCCTGAGCTATAGTCTTAACGTATGTAGAACTTAAATAGTTACAGCTATTAGATTGATTGATATTAGGCAGAATCAGCCCACAGATTAATTAAATTTTATATACAAAAGTATTATTAATAATATAATTTGATATTTTCGTACATGTAAATTGACTGCTCTAAATGTGAAGGATTGACAGTTTAAAACGTGTGTGATATGTTTTATAATTTTTCATTTTATTCAGATCAAAATTTACAACAATTGCAAATGAATGTAATTTTTACATTGAAAATTAACTATCATAAATATAATCAATTTTTTTTTGTTTATTATCATCTTTTAAGTGTATGTTTAGGACTTTAATTTTAACATATACATTGAATCTTTTAAATCGTGTTATCTTTTGTTATCCTTAATATTTTATGTACGAATATTATGTAATATATGTACATTTTTTATAAGAATTGAGCAATTTATCGAATTTGAGTGTGTACGTATATAAATGGTGATAGTGAAAAAAGCTCAAAAACATGCATGGAAAGCCTATTTTGGACCAAACATGACAATGTGAAGAATAAACACTAATGTTAATTAATTGTCTCAAACAAAATTTCAAGACCATAAAGTTTATTCCTTTTAAGGGCTTAGGAAAAAGAAAATATTCCCTGTCCTCTTGAGGGTGAAGAGATGGATTAGGAGCAAATTAACGTTTCTTATATTATAACCATTTTAAATGTTTGTTACAACCGATTGATATACGTTTTAAGGAAACTTTTCCCACAAGTAATAAAGTGAGTGAATAACATCCTTTCCGACGAAAAGGATAAAAAACCATCTTTTTCGTCGATAAATTTGACAAAAAAATGTTAATATTTAAAGTTTCTATTTGATTTATAACAATTAAAAATTTTTTTTGTATAACTCTAGGTATTTCTAATCCGTTTTACAGTTTGAGATTAATCATATTCAAATCGATAGTGGTAAAAAATAAAATCTTCCTAACAATGACGATTTATATAAATAGAGTTAAAAAATTATTACATGTATCATCTCTTTTTTTAATTATTATATTTATTTTTAATATATTTTAGGGAATATAAATAAATTTGTGGAATTTAAAGATTCTAATCACAGTCAAAGTTGTTAGGTATTTAACATTGTTTCACCTAGTTTTGATTGCCTCTGACTAGTTCAAGGTGGTTAGCTAAAGTAAGGCTTGATTAGGTAGAGTATGGCATCCTTGTTTTGGGGTTAATTTTTGATTCGAAAGACAACCTAACAGATTTTTTTGAGAACATATATGATTTAAATCATATTATCGCAACAAATTACTAGGGGGCATTTAATTTGATTGGGGATATCCTATACTAGTATTTGAAATCATTCTTCATGAAATTTTCTTATCTTGCTCAAAAGTATATTTGAAAATTGAATTAAAATATTAAATTTGGATTATTAAGAAGAAAATCACAAATTCATCGTTTTTCTTAGTTATGAATTGTATTTCGAAAAAAAAAAAGAGTAACTTCTATCACATTTATCATTTATGCCTTCATTAAATGAATTTTTTGAATCTGCCTCATCCCTGTAATTGAAACAATTACCCAAAAAATACCAATTCCAAATTAATCTCAATCAAGATTTCATTTTTTTTTTCATTTTATTCAAAACCCTACCCAACAAAAAAAAATCATTTTTTTCCTTTTTATTCAAACACTCCAGCCATCTGCGGCTCCGTCCACCCATATGGGTGAGTTTTTCTTCCGTCTACTCGAATATATACAATTTATGCTGCTTTTTCTTAAGAATATTTCTCTATTATCCATCTAGTATATGTAAGACCTGATTCTATACTACTGTAGACCTTAAGTTCATAAAATAGATAATGGAAATTAAGTAAATAATAAATATTGATTTTCATTTGGGTGAAAAGCTCCTTAACTTGAGATGAGAACGGAGCAAATTAAGTGAAATACTCTACGGGCGAGTAAAAGGACAGTTCGCCAATGGGCGAGCAAGAGGACAATCGCCAATGGTGATGGTGAGTTGGACGATGGCGTGAACGAATAGGTGAGTTCGCCAGCTAGTTGTGTGAGGTGATCGCCCGAATGGGTGAGGACATGTGATCGCCAACTTGTGGCTTGAGTTATAGTAAATAGGCGAGTAGAACAATAAATTGTGATCGCCAAGTAAAGGAAATCAGCTTGTAAATCACCAAATATTGTTGGCGAACTGAAATTGAAATAGAATGGGCGAGCTGAGGTTTCTGGTTGAATAGGCGAACTGGAACTGGAATCAGCACGTGACCATTGCAGCCAAAATTGACTTTGTAAGTTATACGGTTGAAAACAATTAATAGAGAGGATGTTAAAGTCAATAAGGAATTAATCTTATTGGTTGAGAAATAAAACAAAGTCAATAGAAGCAAAAAAAAGAGTGTGGAAGGGAGACTTTCACGCCAGCTTAAGCTTCAGTTTTTCTTCATGCATTAAATGCATGAAAGACGTGAAATTAATGAAAGAAGATGGGATAAAGCCAAGTGAGGGGTTCTGATTGGATAGCATGGCTATATAAGGAAAAATAATTAAGGAAGACCGGCTTAGCAAATTTCATCTTCCTCCCGAAAACTATGCAACTACAAGTTTATGTTATTCCTTCCAATCCTACCATGCTTGATTTATTGAGCTTTACTCTTCAGTTGGCTAAACAAATAAACCTGCCTGCAAAACCTTCCTCCATTGTTTGATGAGCTAAAGGGATAAGCAAAGCAAGGCCAACGTGAGACAGAAAGTATTCTGTTTTGGAAGTGCAGTTGATTAAGGTGAGATTTAATTGTTTCTTGAGATTGAATAATATATTTCTATGATTTCAAGTATGAGAAGCATGATTTTAGTATTGCTTTTGATTTATTCTTGTTAGATCATAGAAATAGAATCAATTCATATCTTGAATGTAGATGAAGAACAAAATGAAACTGGGTTGAAATTGTAGTAGAATGATGGGAAAATAATCGAGAATGAATAAGGAAAGTAATGGAAATGTTGTAAAAGTGATGAGAATGGCGACTATGGTGATCGCCCATGATTGAGCGTTAGTAATCGCCAATGTGGCGAGTAGGAAATAAAGAACTCGCCAAAGCTGTTGTTCAAGTGGGCGAGGTCGCCCAACACCAGTTTATTTTATAGACAAGCCCATCTCTGAGTAGAAAGCCTTATGGCGAACTCACATGCATAAGGTATTGGGCGAGAAGAATTGTGGGCGAACTCCCACATTTAAGCTAAAGTAGGCCTGGCGAGTTGAATGTTGGGCGAGCTCACAAATATATGACGAGTAATGGCCGACGAGCTCCCACTTGTAAGCCATTTGATGAATGGCGAGCTCGGTTGGGCGAGCTAGTAAGAACTCTTATGGGCGAGCTAGTTGATTTTAAGTCTCGCAAAGTGTTGGAAATATTGAAAAAGGAAATATTAATGGAATTTATAAATTATTTTGCAGCCGGGAATTATGGACTCGGTAAATGCGATCAGGAAGGCGAGCAGGAAGCAAGGCTTCGTTAAACCAGGTAAGGGAGATGTGTGTGAAGTAAAATGCATGTCCAGTGGAGTAAAAATATTATGGAAACACCGAGAAACTATTTTGGTTTATGGCATGCATTTATTTAATAAATTATTTTGACTTGGGCGAGCTACAAAGTTAGCCGACCCTTACGTTGTTTGTGGGCGAACTGGTATTGGCGGGCGAGCCAATCCTTTAATAATATTTTGGGGCAGGCGACCCCTTTTGTTAAGAAAGTTATGGGCGAGCTGAAATGGGCGAGCCGGTGTTTTTGTTCTAAATGTAGAGTTTGACGGGCGATTACTTGTTCACCCCTTAGAGTTTACCATGGGCGAGTCGGGTTGGCTAGCTGACCATGGCGAACAGATTTCGATGGTATTTTCTTAAGGAAAAATGAGCCATTTTAATATCTTTGAAAATAGAAAATATAAACCCTTTTAGGCATATTGACTAATGGGCGAGCCATTGAGGGCGAGCCAGTTATACTTGTTGTTTTGAAAGCAAAGTTTGGCGGGCGAACACAAGTTCACCGCCCTGGGCGAGCTGCCCAGCTCGCCATATTGGGCTAGTTGACCATGGGCGATCAGGTTTTAAACGTTGTTTTGTAAACAGAAAGCCTAAACCTTTTTGGGAATTAAATCATTTGAGTAAATGATAATGTGGGTGAGATAATCCTTTAAAGGTTTTCATGAGATATAAAAGTGATTTTGAGACTTTAGGCCCTGAGTTCATGCATTGTTATTCATGTAGTTGCGTGACCCACTTGGGGCGGTGGCTCGAGTCGATGGACCATCATAGGGCTGATGGACCCGCCAAGTTATCAGTGATCTCGAGGTCACTTAGCAAGTGGACCCGAGAACCACCTATAGATTATGGCCATAGATCTAGTTAAGATAGCTGTGAGGGGCGATGGCCTACGGGTGCACCCCAAAAGCGGATGACTTGTGTTCTTGGGGGAATAATGTAAGATCCGATTCTACACTACTGTAGACTCTAATTCCATAAAATTGAAAATGGAATTTCAATAAATAGTGAATATTGATTTCACTTAAGTGAAAAGATTCTTAATTTAAAATGAGAAGAGATCAATTTTTGTGAAAAACACTAGAGTCGAGTACGAATAGCTGAGTTCGCCAACGTGTTGCGTGAATCAGAGCAAGTTGGCAAATTGAGCCATAACTGGTGATCGCCCAATGGTGATTATGGGCAAATATATGGCACAGTTCGCCAAAGGGCGAGTAAGATAAAGGCTTATGGCCAATTGTTGAGGGCAAGTATGAATATTCATCTTATTGACTAATGTGTTAGCCAATTGAGTTTCTTTGGATGATCGCCCAACGTGGCGAGGACTGTTGATCGCCCATATGATAGTAAATCGGGCGAACTGTGGTTTCTGCTTGACTAGGCGAGCTGAAATTACCACGGACAGAATGAAATAATAAATCAGAACCGTGCCACAAAAATGGACTTTGGACGCCCCACAGTTGAGGACAATAAATGAAGCAAAGTTAAAGTCAATAAGGGAATTAGCCTTATTGGTTGAGGAATTAAGCAAAGGCTGCAGCAGAAGAAAAAGGTGTGTGGAAGGAAGACTTTCTCGCCCATGTAAGTGCAATTTTCTTCATGCATTAAATGCATGATAGACGTGAGGAATAATGAAAGAAACAGGATAAGGGACAGGCGGTAGCTATTGATTGGTTGAGCAGGGTTATATAAGAAGAAACACTTGACGGAAATCCATTTAGCAAACTTCATCTTCCTCCCGAAAATTATGCAACTGAGAGCTTATGTTATTCCTCCCGTTTCTGTCATACTTGATTTACTGAGCTTCACTCTTCAGTTGGCCAAAACACATGAACCTGCTTATAAAGCCTTTCTTTCATAATTGGTGAGCTGAAGGAATAAGCAAAAGGAAGGCCAACATGAGACAGAAAGCAGTCTGTTCTGGAAGTGCAGTTGGTTGAGGTGAGTTTCATATTTTCTGAGCTTTTTTCTTGATGCTCAATGATAGATTTCTATGTTTTATGCAGTAATAAACATAGAAATGCAACCTTGTTTTTGTTAGATTCTTAGAGAACATGAAAACAAGGAAAATAATGGAATAAGTGACGACAATGGCGACTATGTTGATCGCCCGTGTTGAAAGTTTGTAATCGCCAATGAGGCGAGTAGGAAATGATGAACTCGTCAATGTTGTTGTTCATGTGGGCTAGGTCGCCCAACGGTAGTTTAGTTCATGGGCGAGCTCACTTCTGATAAGAAATCTGTGTGTGTGGCGAGCTCAAATGCAGAGGCATTGGGCGAGTAGAACTGTGGGCGAATTCCCACATTTAAGCCAATAGAGGCTTGGCGAGTTGACTGTTCGACGAGCTTCTGAAAAGTATTAATGGTGAGTAATGGCGGGCGAGCTCCCAAATTGTAAGCCATTGTTGAATGGTAAGCTCGATAGGGCGAGCTAGTGAGAACTTGTAGGGGCGAGCTATTTGATTATTAAGTTTCACCAAACTGTTGGAAATTTGGAAAAAAAAAGAAAAGAATATTAATAATTTTAATAGATCATTTTTGCAGCCGAGAATGGGGAATAGCTGTTGCCGAGCAAGAAGCAAGGCGAAGCAAGGCGAAGCAAGGCTTCGTAATATCAGGTAAGGGAGATATGTGTGAAGTGATGCATGTCCTGTGGAGTAAATTTTATGAAAACAATAAGTTAAATGCTTTGTTTTCTGACATGCATTGTTTGAGGAAAGTTATTTGATAATTATTTTTGATACGGGCGAGCTAAAAGCCGACCCCTATACTGTTTTGGGTGAATTGATACAGGGCGGGCGAGCCTTTGTATTTTTATGACGGGTGAATTGGTATTGGCGGGCGAGCCAAGCCGTTTTTACAATTTTTATACAACCGTCTTTAGTTTTCAGGGCAGGCGAACTGGTTTTAATATGTTTAGGCGAGCGGCCCTTTATTTTAAATTGAGGGCGGGCGAACCGCAATCAACGAGATATAGTTCTCTTTTGAAAAGCTAAGTGACGGGCGAATACGAGTTCACCGTCTTGTCGAGCTAGTCAGGGGCGAGCCGTGAAGGGCGAGCTGACCCTGGCGAACAGTTTTAAAGAGTAATTTCTTAAAGGAAATAAGTAAGACGTTTTAAATATTTTCAAAATAGAAATTTGAGACCTTTTGACGAGTTGATTACTGGGCAAGCCACTGAGGGTGAGCCAGTTTGCTTTCGGATTTTAAAAGCACGAGGGCGGGCGAACCCTGGTTCTCCGCCATGGGCGAATTGTCATGGGCAAGCCATATCGGGCGAGTCGACCATGGCGAACAGGTTTTGCTTTTCCAAAATTTTTCAACAAAAAAAAAATGAATTGTTTTCATTATGTTTTTGGGCGAGTTGACCAATGGGTGAGTTGACCATGGGCGAACTAGCCATGGCGAGTCAGTTTAACCCGTGTCTTTCTCACACGGAATTCAGTGAGATTGCGGGCTGTTTTTAAAACCTTTTTGGAAAGAAAATGATGACATTATGAAATAATTCCTTAAAGATTTTTCATGAGATATAATTTGATTTTGAGACGTTAGGCCTCTAGTTCATGCATTACTATTGCGTGACCCGCCTGGGGCGGTGGCTCGGTCGATGGACCAATGAGTGCACCTCAGGGTGTCACAGGGTTGATGGACCCGCCAAGTCATCAGCGGTCTCGAGGTCACTTGGCAAGTGGACCCGAGGACCACTATAGATTATGGCCATAGATCTGAGATAGCCGTGAGGGGCGATGGCCTACGGGTGCACCCCAATAGCGGCAGATTCCGTTCTCGCAAGGGGGAGGGGGAACGATGATAGCATGATTTATTTGTTGCCTAGTCTCAACTTACCAATTTCTGTTTACTGTGAGGATTCGTTGAAATCCTATATAGTGTTTACTACATTTTAAAGTAAACTGTTTAGCCAGTGATTTGAATGGTGTTTTAAGAAAGTTGTTTACTATATATCCACTGTCTTTTCTACTGGGTTATTGCTAAGAAAAGAATAATGCGTGTGATATATAGTTTTGCTTTATTTAAAACAGCATATGTTTCCTTTACTGAGCGTATGAATCGCTCACCCCTTTGTTTTAACTCCACATATAAGAAGTACATGGAGTTGAGATAATTAGCTCTCAGATGGGTATAGCTATGTTTAAAGCACTGAGACATGACACGTTAAATGTGACAGGTACAGTCTCTTCTCTTTTACATTTCAGATATATGTATACAGTACTACCTTAGTGAAATAAAGGTTAATAGGGGATGTTAGATGAAAGGGATAATAAAAAGAAATTTCATATTCCATAATTAACAGATAAATGGTTATCATTTATCACTGTTATTGTTGAATGTTAATGGCATCGCAGACAGCCCAACCGGTAAAGTTGTATGGAAATACGTGAAAAATGTGGTAACGGGATGTTACAAATAATGAGAGCATGATTTGTTTGATGCCTAGTCTCAACTTACTGATTTTTGTTTACTGAGGGGATTTGTGAAATCCTATTTACTGTTTACTGCATTTTAAAGTAAACTAGTTATTATGTGATTTTGGGATGGTTTATTGAGAGGCGGTTTACTATATCCACTGTTTTCCTACTCGGGGTGTGATTTTAGGAAAAACAAATAAATTGTGGTATATAGTTTTGCTTAATTAAAGCAGCATACGTTTTCTTTACTAAGCACGTAGTTCGCTCACCCATTTGTTTTAACTCCACAGATAAAAGATACAAAGTTGAGAGAATTAGCTTCCAGATGGATATAGTTATGTATAGAGCGTTGAGGCACATTATGTTAAACGAGACAGGTACAATCTCTTTTCTTTTACATTTCAGACATAAGTATACAGTACTACTTTAATGAAATAAAGAGAATAGGGGATGTCGGATGTAAGGAATAATGAAAAGAATTTCATATTTCGTATTTGTTAAATAAATGATTATCATTACTGTTGAGTGTGAATGGCATTGCAGACAGCCCAATCGAAAAAGTTGTATAGAAATACGTGAAAAATATGGTAACGGGATGTTACAGTATAATTGTCATATACCATTATTTATGTGTTTTCTAGGAGGATCTGTTGTAGATGCGAAATCCAAAGAAGACGGATACGTTACAATGAATTGTACAAGAAGACTTTCAATGAATTCAGGAGTGTTTCTGTACATCCCTAGCATGGGTCCTCTCAACAGTGGGAATGTAATAAACCCTAAAACAAAGAATATACTTTTGTATTGGAAACGTGTATTTGTCTAAGATGATTTTCATGGAAAGCTGGCAAGTTCTAACCTGATCACCTGATAGCTCTGTTTGTAAAGTAACGCGGTTTCTTTGCTTTTTATATCATTGTTATATGTTAATTGATGTGCGTAGCTTCTTGTTTTTTAGGTTATCTATTGAATTGAGCCCACTGATGATGAGTTTGCCATCCAAAATCTGCAGACCTTCAAAGAAAAGAAATTTGTTGATAGTACTAAGCAGATTTAGAACTTGGTTATAGTGTTCATGATTTCTTTTTCTTTTTTTTTTTTTGGAGTGTGTTGATCTTCGTTTCTAACAGCTTTGGTCTGAATCTAATGGCATTTGTTGTCATCTCAGCTGGTGATGACTGATGAAAATGAGGTAAAAAAGAGTAAGAGTGTAACTGAGCAGAGTCAAGACGATTCAGTATTAGGTTTGAGTTCGATTTTATTTGAAAATTTAAAACTCAAAAGTTAGTTTGAGCTCAATCAAATTTGGTTTTTAAAGTTCAAGCTCAACTCGAAAAAATATTTCAATTGCTTGAATTTGATTCAGTAAACTCGATTTGTTAATTTTCAACTATATATTATGAAGGTAAAATGGTAAATTATTAATAAAATATTAAAAAAAGTTCAATATAAGCTCGTGAGCTGTTCGAGTCGAATATTAAAATGTTGAAATTCGGCTCGACTCATTATTCGAGTAGCTCTAGTTTAAACTCAACTCAAAAATAAATAAGTCAAATTCGAATAATTATAGAATAAAATTAGAGTAACTAATAAGTAACTTAACTTATTTATACTCTTTAAATAAAGGAAAACCAAACAAGAATATTGAATAAAAGCAACAAATTGGAGATCACAAGGTGGCCAAAGGAATAAAAGGGAATGGAATTTGATTTGGCACTAGCATGGAAGTACCCAAAGAGCTGTCTGTAGGTTTGGTCTATAACATGCTTGCTTGCTTCCTAACCACATCTTTGTTAGTGTACAAAAAGAAAGTTTGGCCTACAATTCTACTCTTAAAAATAAGCTGAAAGATGTTGAGACAAAGGAAAGAATAGTGAAGCTGTTGGCTGTTATGTTTGATTATGGAAGCATATGCATTACTTTACTTATTGCCATGGCTGTCAAACAATGCTCCCACCGCTCATAATCTCTCCCTCAACAAACCATGACTTTAAAGGTATGTGCTTTCAATTTCTGGCTTCAATATGTGAGCCAAAATTAAAAATACTTTCTCTAACTGAATTTTCCTTATTTTATCTTTTAAGATAAGTTTAAGAATATAGTCACATTTGGATCTACTTATAAGAATTTGTATATGATTCATTGATTGACAGTAAAAAAATTTAATTATATTAACCGAGTTAAAAGATTGTTACATATACAACCTAAAATTTTCATGGACGATATATTATAAAGAAAATTTCTTTATAATAGTTTATAATTTCAATTAAATTTTAATTATTGATGTGTAATATATATTTTATTTTTTATATTTAAAATTGCCAAAGATTGAATTTTTCATTAAAATTAAAACTAAGTTTAACAAGTTATTGATAATTTATCAGACATGTTTCGGTTGAACTCAACATATTTTTAGTATATCCTGAAATATGTGTATCACTCTATTAACCTTGATGTTTAAAACTCTATTCTCAATGTGTCAAATAGTTTCTCTTTAAGCTAACCCGACACACTCTTCCATATATAATTAGAAATAGAACTCTGGCCTAGCATGTGCAAGCATGCCTTATAAAATGACAATCTCCATGTTTTGCGCCAACCTTTTTCTAGTTAAAAGTTCGAGAACCAAAAAGATTAGATTAATTTCTATACACACACACACACACACATCCCTATAAACATAAGCATATAATATATATACATATAATATAATATATGATACCAGTGTCTCCAGAGGATCTGCTGTAGCAGTGATGAATTTGATTTATAAAATTTGAAAGGGTAAATGAAAATTTGAAATTTTGAATATGATTGATGAAATTTGGATAAATAGATATGATTGATTATAAAACTTGATTTACAAAATAAGAAAGAGTGAGAGCTTTCAGAATCCTTAAAAATTGAAACTATCCGTCTTAAAAACTCTGCCCCTCTATAGTTTGAGAATCCTTTTTATAGCTAGGATTCTTTTACATATGATGCTTCATGATTCTAAAGTTTGAACAAGCCACGCCTTTGTCTGTTGATGGAGCTTTGACTGATGGGAATCTCACTGTGCTTGTCAGTGGGCCACGCCTTTGTCTGTTGATGGAGCTTTGACTGATGGGAATCTCACTGTGCTTGTCAGTGGAATCTTTACTGTAGCTTTGACTGATGGGAATCTCACTGTGCTTGTCAGTGGAATCTTTACTGTAGCTTTGACTGATGGGAATCTCACTGTGCTTGTCAGTGGAATCTTTACTGTTTGCTTTTTCTTTTTGTCTTGTCAGTTTTGATTGAAGGTAAGACTCCGAAGCAGTCATCTTCATTGTCTTGAGCTAAATCCAGCGAGAGTAAAGATCCTGTGCTGCTTTCATGATTGCTACTTTGTTCACTGTTCTCTTCATCATCTGAGTTGACTGATTGAAGGATTTGCTTCATCAATTCTTTGTATTCTTTCTTTGTTTTGGCCTATGCTAACAGTGCACTGGCATGTGACTTGGCTTGGATAAACTGTGTGGTACCTAATGTTTGAGCTGATCTGCAAAATTCTGGGTGTTTGTGGAACCAGTCTTTGACACTATCTCTTAAGCATTTTGAGTAGTCAAATTTCTCCCACCACTTTGTTTTGAATCTTCTAATGATTTGTTTGTGACTTGATACTGGATCATTCATAAATTCATAATGCCATGAAGAAATCCAAGACAGACTAAAGATTGAGCAAAACATCAATGATTTTTGGAATCCTTGTTGAGTTTGTTCTTCTTGGAAATATTCATTGAAAAATTCATAAGCTTCCCATACTTGAGGAGGAAGGATTTCATGATTTGGTCCGTACCACTGCCACAAGTGAGTAAACCAGACTGGGAATTGGTATTTGGTGTCTTTTTTAAAGTAAATGAGCCATGAATGGTGATTGTGTTGGTTTTCAAAGGTGAAGGTATTGAACCAAGCTTGTTGATAATCCCAGTAATTAAATGTGGGGCAATGGTTAAGTCTGTTGTTATAGCTGGCTGGGAATTTTTTAAGACTGTTTGGATCATTACCCTAGTCAATTGGTTTAAGGACGTTGAGAATTTAAGCAATTGAATGGGTGATAAAGTCTGGTTGATCTTTGTTGGCATAATGTTTGATTGCCAAGGAACCTGTTTCAATCAAAATATTTTCATAAAAACTTTGAGGTTTTTGTTGATCTCATGATTTGTAATGAAAACCATTGAAAATCTTTTTTATAACAATGTTTGGATTTTCATGAAAATATTCAGGCTCAATAAGAACCATATGTTGGAATTGCTATTTTGAAAAATATTTTTGATCTGCTTTAGGACGTGGATATGTAATCACCACTCCTTGTTTTGGGAAAATAGTTTGGAGAGGTTGGTTTTTTGAAATCATGACCTCTCTATTTTTTGAAATAGATTGTACCTCTGAAGAGGTTTGTGGTAATGACTCGGAGAATTGACGAATCATTTCCAGTTGTGACTCTTCAAAATGGGATGATGACTCTTGTCTTTGGTGTTCTTGGGCAAAAATCTGTTGCCATGTTGGTATAGGGGATTGGGAGATAAGTGATTTTGATGGGGAATGAGTTTGCTTTTACTTACCCTTGTCTTTTTTCTCTCTTTCTTTCTCTTTTTCTCTTTTTTCTCTGGAAGACATTGTGAAGGATTCTGAAGAAACTCTCTTGTGAGGAAATCTGGGAGAGAGTTAGAGTCCCTTTTTATAAACTCAATTTCGAAATCAAAGATTGATAAAATTGCTTGCCATCTTGCAAAAATCTGTTTGGATGTCATATTTTTCACATCTTTTTGAAGAATCTCTTTTGCAGATTTGCAATCAATTCTGAGAAGAAATTTTTGATTTAACAAGTCACTTTGGAATTTTGTGATGCATAAAACAATGGAAAGAATCTCTTTTTTTATTATGGAATAATTCTTCTGGGTACTATTCCAGTGTTTGGAAGTATACTGAATTAGACTTTCTTTGTTATCTTTTAACTGTTTGAGGATTCCTCCGTATCCTATGTCAGAAGCATCGGTTTCTACGATTTTAAAGGTATTTGGGTCTGCTAAATGTAGACATGGTAATTCTTTAATTTGGGCTTTAACAGATTGAACTACTTTTGTATGGGCTTGAGTCCATGGTGGAGGATTTTTCTTAAGTCTTTCATGAAGAGGTTTAAGAATTTTATTGAGATTTGGATAGAAATCTAAAATATAATTCAGACTTCCTAAAAACCTTTGAAGTTGGGTTTTATCTAAGATCTGATCAGGAAACTTATCAGCAAATTGGATTGACCTTTCTATTGGAGTAATGGTTCCTTGTTAGACATAATGTCCTAAAAACCTTACTTGTGTTTGAAATAAACTAATTTTGGACTTGGAAACAACTAAACCATTTTGTTTGACGGCTTTAATGAAAATTGATAAATGTTTGAAATGTTGATCAATAGTTATTAAAAATATTAATACATCATCAATATATACTATCATAAATTGAGAATATTGGTGAAATATTTCATTCATTATCCTTTGAAATTCTGATGGAGCATTTTTAAGTCCAAATGGCATTACATTCCACTCATATTGTCCAAATGGGACTGTAAACGCTGTTTTATACCTATCTTTTTCTGAAATTTGAATTTGCCAAAATCCTGATTTCATATCAAATTTTGAAAAGATTTGAGCATTGCAAAGTTTTTGAAGTAAATCTTTTTTATTTGGAATAGGATATCTAATCCATTTTAATGCTTCATTCAGAGGTTTGTAATTAATGACAAGTCTTGGTGTTCCTCGTTCTAGTTCTGCATTTTTATTGACATAAAAAGCTGAACAGCTCCAAGGAGATTTACTTTTCCTGATAAGTTTTTTGTTTAGCAATTCTTGTATTTCTTTTTTACAGTATTGCTCCATTTCTTGATTCATTTGGATTGGTCTTGCTTTTGTTGGAATTTGTTTTTCATCATAATCTTTTTCATACGGTAATCTTACCACATGTTTCTTTCTTTGCCAAAAAGCAGTTGGTAAATCAGAACAAATTGTTTTCTCAATTTCTGCTTGCAATAACTTTATCTTATTCTGTATTTGAGGATTTTGTAATTGCTGTTGGATTCTTTTGAAATTAATATCTTCTTTTAAATAGAATATTTGATTTTGTTTGTCTTTGATTATTATATTAATTTGTTGATTTGTAATTGTTTTTTATTTTAATAAATTTATATTTCTTATCTTGGGTTTTTCTGTAAAATTCCATATTAATTTTGATCCAAGGATTTTTGTAGATATTCCATTATTTGTTACTTTATATGGTTTGATTAGGGATATAAATGGTAATCCTAATATAACATTTTGACTAATATTTTTTATTATTAAAAATGGTGTCTTGAATGTAATTTGGTCTTTACAGATTTCTGCTTTTGTCAATTTGTATTGGATTTGGAGTTTTTCATTGTTTGCTGCTTTTAAACTTTCAAAAGTTTTCTCACAATATTTTGTTGGAATTATTCCTTCTTTAATACAATTTTGATCAGCTCCTGTGTCAAATAGAGTTATTGTTTCTACTAAAAATTCATTATTGATTAAAATTGATATTTTTATTAAGTATTTCTGGATTGAGACTTCAATTAGGATATTTAAAAATTCCTGTGATGGTCGTTTGTCTTCGTCAGAAGATTCACTGGAAGTTTCTCCATTTGAATTTGGTAAATTTTTTAGTTGTTGACTGTGCTGCTGTTGTTGTTGTTTAAGCAATTTTATTTCTGTTTTAATATTGTGGATTTCATGTTGGAGGTCTTGGATAGTGATTTCTTTATTGGATGTTTGTATTTTATCAAAGATTATATCTTTTAAATTATAAGATTTTGAAGTTGATGATATAAAAGTTGGTGTAGAGAGGGATTTTTTTAATTGTTCTAAATGATCTTTCTTAATTTGGGGATCTTTGTGAAATCCCCAATTTCCATGTATTCCTCCATGTTTGTAAAGTATTTCCATCCAATATGATTAAATAAATATGAAGTTGAGGTGTAATTGAGGTATGAATAATGTATGATTTAATTATGGAATATAGAAGAAATAATAAAGTTGACTGTTAATAAGTAAAATAAATTATGTTGATATCAGAAAAATATTAAGAGTATGAGACAAGAAATTAAATCAGAATTTTGATTGGAATTAAGTAGATGAGTCATAGGAGAAAGGGAGGAAGAGAAATTAAATGGTCATGAGTCAAAGAGGTAAAGGATGGCTGAGATGAATTAATGGGATAAAGCATGCATTAAATGCAAATTAGCATAGTCATCATCCCTATCAGCCATCACCAACGTCAGCCACTCTTCCAACTCTCCCTCACGTTCTTCCTCCACTTTCCCTAAGTTTCCAACTCAAGTTACCTTGATAAGCTACCCCAATTCTCCAGAAATTCATTAAGTTCGTAGAACAAAAATCGATCCTTGTAACTAGACCAAGAGATATCCAAAGTTTGGTGGATCGATTCCAAGTATTGGAGGAGATCTCAACATTTGAGATTTTGATCTCTAGTGAAAGTAAGAGAAGAAGATGATTCTTGCAATTTCGTTCTTGATTTGGAATTGTTTTGAGTTGGTATAACATGTGTATGTTGTTTAATTTAAGGTTTGATATGGTATGATGATTACAGATTTGAAGAAGTGAAAGCTAGGGTTACGCGCCAAGTGATTTCGCGTTTTCGAAGGAATCAAGGTAAGAAATTTATGTAACGGACGTAAGGCGGCTATGTCCGCATGATTTATGATATATGTGTGTGGTTTGGAAAGAAACACCAGCTGATTTCATGCAAGAAAATTGACATTTTCGGACTTGTCTCCTAGTACCAATTAGGCTAGGGGCAGCCGACTGCCTTAAAGGGAAGTCGACTGCCTAGAGACAACCAAAACGCCATTTTTTCGAAAACCGACTCAAACCAGTCGACTGCTATGTAAGCCAGTCGACTGCTATTTACCCAGAAGCATTCTGTTTCAAACCAGTCGACTGCTATATGGGACAGTCGACTGCTATTTGCCAAAAATGCATTCTGTTTCAAACCAGTCAACTGCTATATGGGACAGTCGACTGCTATTTGCTAAGAAGCATTCTGTCTGAAAACCAGTCGATTGCTATATGGACCAGTCGACTGCCCCCATGTATTTTCAAAGATTAAAATATCGGAGTTTTAAATGAAATTAATTTCGATCATCATCATCATCATCATCATCAGAGCCTTTATCCCAATAGATTGGGGTAGGCTATATGAACCAATATCTAAAATCACGTTAGATCGTCCATATGTATTCTCTGCCTCCATAGATTCCTATTTAAGGCCATTTGCTCATCTAATTCTAAAACCTCCATGTCTTTCCAAACTACTTCCTTCCAAGTCTTTTTCGGTCTTCCTCTAGTCTTAGCCCTTCTCTCAACATCCATAGCCTCTATTCTCCTAACTGGAGCATCTACAGGTCTACGTCTTACATGTCCAAACCAACGTAAACGATGTTCACACATTTTGTCTTCAATAGGTACCACTCCAATCATCTTACGAATATCATCATTTCTCATGAAATTAATTTCGATAAAAGAAATTTATGAAGTAGCAGCCGACTGCCCTATGAGGCCAGTCGACTGCCATGTATGGAAAGAGCTTTCAAAGCTTATTTGATTTAAACACAAAAGTGTTTTCTGAAAAAGTATATTATAATTGTTTTGAGACTATGGACTGCGTGATAATTATGCATTTCTGATGGCTGAGAGACTCTGATTAAGTCCTCAGTAATATGTAAGTTAAGCAAGGAACCCTAGTTCGGTCCTCAAAACCATAAGTGACACCTGACTAGTGCTCACTGTGGTATTATTAAGGCAGGAGAGAATCCCTGACCTTTACATGGTATACCAATGTACTAATGCATGATTAGAGTCATATAAATGGGTATAAAGGATTTATATGACGATACAATCGCTTAAATAATTGTACATAGTCTCCATCCTATTTCAAAGGATATATGATGTATGTTTTAAAGTATGATATGAAGTATGATGTTTCAAAGAAAGAAGTTTAAGTATGATGTTTTAAAGAAAGAATGTTTGCCATGTCATTCAAAATAAATATGCATGATTGCAAACAATGCATGAAAGATGTTTATGATGCATGCTTTATAATGCTTTACATGACATTATAGAGCCAAGTAGGAAAAAAATTGCATATAGAGGCATAGCACGCTCTTTTATATACTTTTCTTACTGAGCGTAAACTCACCCTTTTACGACCATTTTTCCTACAGATTATCTGAAGTGAGCCTCGCTCCGATTAGAGGAGCTTGTTTTGGAAAGATTGCAGTGTACCTTCTCGATACGCTTCCCAGTTAGCATAGAAGGTATACTTATATGTTCATATATATAGTAAATTGTAATTCAGTTACAGTACAGTACAAGTAGCCAGTATGTATATAGGATGTCTGGGGATGTAAGATAAGATGATGTATGAGATCCTGTGGAAATAGAATGATATTTATATATATCATTTTTATGCTTATGGAAAGTGAATAAAATTTTATGAGCTATTAGATAATTAGCTTAAGAATAAGGAAAGAATGACACTGGATAAACTAAATCAAATAATGTCGGATAAGATAATAAGAAAAAGTTAAGTGAAAAGATGAAGTGGCGGGAACGTCACAATCTTGTATTTTATCAATTATTTTCATCATCAATTCTTGGTCTTTTGTTAAGACATTGAGTGTGTCTTGGTCTGAAGATGTCTCTATATCATCCATTTGATTAACTTGTATATCTGATGAAGATTGTGATTCAGTATCTGAAGTTTGTGTCTCTGAAGTTGTATATGTCAGAAGTTCACAAATTTTTTGGTTTATTTCTTGATCAAGTTGTATTTGATTTAGCCTTTTCTTTATTTTACAATATTTTGAAATATGTCCTGTTTTTCCGCATCTATAGCACTTTATGTTTGGATTTTTCCATTCATTTTTAGGTTTGTTCTCTTGGCTTTTAAATTCTTTTTTAGCTTGAATTTTATTTCTTTTGGGTTTCTAGTAATATTTGTCTTTGGAAAAGTTTCTTTTGTATTCAAATTTCTTTGTTTTACAACATTTTGTTGAAGAACATTCTGGATTATAGTTTATATCAAATTGTTTGCAAAATGTTCCTAATTCTTTCTTAGATTGTCTTTGTTCTTTCTTCAACTGTTTTTGTAATTTGATATCCTGACAAATTTTTAATCCTTCTTTTTGGGTGTAACTAATAAGTTCACCATATGTCAATTTTTCATAAGAAATTATTCCTTTGAAATCTTCTCTTATTTTGTTTCTAACTTTTGCCCCTAGCAGATTTGGTAATCCAGCTAGAAATTTTTCTTTCCAAAAGGGTCGGTTATTATCTGTCCTTTACATTACTCTGGTGATAAAATTATCTTTATACCATTTAAATTCGCCTAATTTCTTACATTTGAGATTGGACAGAAGTTCTGCATTTTTATCCCTTAAGTGTGATGGATCTCCAATGAAATGTTTAGCAATTGCAAAGATTAATGTTGCGACAGCATTTTGTATATGTTGATTTTCTTCATCTAAGATTGGATTATTATCATTATCAGTTTTGATTGCATTAAGTATTTCTCTTTGTTCTTTAGAAGTGAGATAATTATCCCACCATCCTTTGAGTTGTCCAAAAATCCAGATACTAATAAATCAGATATTGTTTTTTGAGTTTTATAAACATTTGATACCATTGTCATTTGTTGCAAAAGATTGATAATGTTATATTTAGACATTCCATCTATGTTCCATTCATAAACCGTATTCGCATTATATTTGTTTTGAATTAAGGGTTTCTCTTCTAATACTAAATCTGGTGCAAATGTTTTTGGGTAGTACAATCTTTATGGTTCTTTCCAATGAAGCTTTTGAATTATCTGTTCATCAGATGATTGAAATTGTTCACTATTAGTTTCCGAATATTTTATTGTATTAATTGACCTTTGTTGTGTTCTATCAGGTGTATCTAGTATATATCTTTCATTTTCTCTAGTTATTTCTGAGTTTAATGCATTAAGTCTTTGTTGAATTTCTTGCAGGAAATTTGATTGAGTGTTTGATGATATTTCATGTGGTTTAAATAAAGGTTTTGAATTTTTTGTTTTTTGAATTTTTCTTCACTTGTTTTGTCTTTTTTAGAAGTTTGGATGTTTGAATTGTCTATTTTTGTTTCAAATTTTTCTAAATGTTGGCTTATTGTGTGGAGGTTTAGATTTGAAAAATTATTTTGCTCGATCAGGAGTTTAATATCTTTATAAGTGACTTGGGAGTTGTCTCTTTCAGGATTTGTGACTTTGAGTGGGGATGCTTTCAATCTAGATCCTTTATGTTCATATTGAATTTCTGTCAATGGTGGATGTTGAGATTCAATTTGAGATTTATTTGTTTGCTATACTTTAACAGTATTATTTGTGTTAATACACTTATCATAATATTGTTCGTACCATTTAAAAAATTTTATTTGAATTTTATGTGTATTCATGAAATCAGAATATTCCTTTTGGATTTCTTGTTTACTATCTTGATGATTTTTAAAGAATAATTCACGTTTGATTTTATTCTTTTCAGAATAAAATTCTTTTCTTATTTTTTCTTTATCAATAGAAAATTCTTTTTGTAAAACGTTTAATTCTGGATTATTTGTCATTGAAGAGTAAGTTGGGGAAATTGGTAAATCTTCATCACTTTCTGATTTGGTTTGGGAAGACATAGGTTATCTTTGCCTTTGGTAGATTGGTTTAGGAACACTTGTAGATGTATTTACAGATTGAAGATTAGTGGTTACAGATTGAAAATCTTGTAAAGTTGAAGGAATAGATTAGGTTGAATATCTAGGAGTTTGAAAGCTTGAATTTGATCTTAAACTTTGATATGGTAGATGTATCGGAATATGAGAGGGATGTCCTAAATTTATAGAATTTGTTCTATTAAAAGAAATCTTGACATCTCCATTATCAGTTTGAGAAACGACTCTTAATTCAGTTGTTTCTTGTGTTATAGGTTGGACTACTTTTTCTAAAACTCATTCATCTGGAAAAAAAACTTCATTCCACTTAATTGGTTTGGGAATATGTATCCTGGATCTAGTCATATCTGTTTGGAAAAGGAGTGTCTCTCCTTTTGGGCTATGGATTAAGGCTCTTGAACCTAAAGATGAAATCATAGCTTTATAATATATTCTATAAGCTAAAGCCAAAGGCATAGATCCTGGTTTCATTTTATAATTATGGGTTTTTATTTGAAGAGTTAAAACATCTAAAATATTTTTATCTTGTAAAGAAATAGTATAATTTGCAAAACAGTTAAAATAAATTGGACCATTACAGAGACTTGATTCAATAGTTCCTAAGAGGGAATCATTGAAATCTTCAAATCTGGTGTCTCTTAATGTCATAAAGATTGAAGTGTTTAGACCTTCTTTTGAGAGTGGTTTAACTGCGACTTGAATTAATCCTATATGAATATACTTATATTTTCTTTGAATATGTTTGTTAATTGATTCTCTTTCTTTCTCTTTTTGATTTCAACTTTAGGTACAGGAGCCTTAATCCATAGCCCAAAAGGAGAGACACTTCTTTTCCAAACAGATATGACTAGATCCAGGATACATATTCCCAAACCAATTAAGTGGAATGAAGTTTCTTTTCCAGATGAATGGGTTTTAGAAAAAGCAGTCCAACCTATAATACAAGAAACAACTGAATTAAGAGTCGTTTCTCAAACTGATAATGGAGATGTCAATATTTCTTTTAATAGAACAAATTCTATAAATTTAGGACATCCCTCTCATATTCCGATACGTCTACCATATCAAAGTTTAAGATCAAATTCAAGCTTTCAAACTCCTAGATATTCAACATCATCTATTCCTTCAACTTTACAAGATTTTCAATCTGTAACCACTAATCTTCAATCTGTAAATACATCTACAGGTGTTCCTAAACCAAACTACCAAAGGCAAAGATAACCTATGTCTTCCCAAACCAAATCAGAAAGTGATGAAGATTTACCAATTTCCCCAACTTACTCTTCAATGACAAATAATCCAAAATTAAACGTTTTACAAAAAGAATTTTCTATTGATAAAGAAAAAATAAGAAAAGAATTTTATTCTGAAAAGAATAAAATCAAACGTGAATTATTCTTTAAAAATCATCAAGATAGTAAACAAGAAATCCAAGAGGAATATTATGATTTCATGAATACACATAAAATTCAAATAAAATTTTTTAAATGGTACGAACAATATTATGATAAGTGTATTAACACAAATAATACAGTTAAAGTATAGCAAACAAATAAATCTCAAATTGAATCTCAACATCCACCATTGACAGAAATTCAATATGAACATAAAGGATCTGGATTGAAAGCATCCCCACTCAAAGTCACAAATCCTGAAAGAGACAACTCCTAAGTCACTTATAAAGATATTAAACTCCTGATCGAGTAAAATAATTTTTCAAATCTAAACCTCCATACAATAAGCCAACATTTAGAAAAAATTGAAACAAAAATAGACAATTCAAACATCCAAACTTCTAAAAAAGATAAAACAAGTGAAGAAAAACAAAAAACAAAAAATTCAAAACCTTTATTTAAACCACATGAAATATCATCAAACACTCAATCAGATTTCCTGCAAGAAATTCAACAAAGACTTAATGCATTAAACTCAGAAATAACTGGAGAAAATGAAAGATATATACCAGATACACCTGATAGAACACAACAAAGGTCAATTAATACAATAAAAGATTCGGAAACTAATAGTGAACAATTTCAATCATCTGATGAACAGATAATTCAAAAGCTTCATTGGAAAGAACCACAAAGATTGTACTACCCAAAAACATCTGCACCAGATTTAGTATTAGAAGAGAAACCCTTAATTCAAAACAAATATAATGCGAATACGGTTTATGAATGAAACATAGATGGAATGTCTGAATATAACATTCTCAATCTTTTGCAACAAATGATTATTTACTTATTAACAGTCAACTTTATTATTTTACTTATTAACAGTCAACTTTATTATTTCTTCTATATTCCATAATTAAATCATACATTATTCATACCTCAATTACACCTCAACTTCATATTTATTTAATCATATTGGATGGAAATACTTTACAAACATGGAGGAATACATGGAAATTGGGGATTTCACAAAGATCCCCAAATTAAGAAAGATTATTTAGAATAATTAAAAAAATCCCTCTCTACACCAACTTTTATATCATCAACTTCAAAATCTTATAATTTAAAAGATATAATCTTTGATAAAATACAAACATCCAATAAAGAAATCACTATCCAAGACCTCCAACATGAAATCCACAATATTAAAACAGAAATAAAATTGCTTAAACAACAACAACAACAGCACAGTCAACAACTAAAAAATTTACCAAACTCAAATGGAGAAACTTCTAGTGAATCTTCTGACGAAGACAAACGACCATCATAGGAATTTTTAAATATCCTAATTGAAGTCTCAATCCAGAAATACTTAATAAAAATATCAATTTTAATCAATAATGAATTTTTAGTAGAAACAATAGCTCTATTTGACACAGGAGCTGATCAAAATTGTATTAAAGAAGGAATAATTCCAACAAAATATTGTGAGAAAACTTTTGAAAGTTTAAAAGCAGCAAACAATGAAAAACTCCAAATCCAATACAAATTGACAAAAGCAGAAATCTGTAAAGACCAAATTACATTCAAGACACCATTTTTAATAATAAAAAATATTAGTCAAAATGTTATATTAGGATTATCATTTATATCCCTAATCAAACCATATAAAGTAACAAATAATGGAATATCTACAAAAATCCTTGGATCAAAATTAATATGGAATTTTACAGAAAAACCCAAGATAAGAAATATAAATTTATTAAAATCAAAAACAATTACAAATCAACAAATTAATATAATAATCAAAGACAAACAAAATCAAATATTCTATTTAAAAGAAGATATTAATTTCAAAAGAATCCAACAGCAATTACAAAATCCTCAAATACAGAATAAGATAAAGTTATTGCAAGCAGAAATTGAGAAAACAATTTGTTCTGATTTACCAACAGCTTTTTGGTAAAGAAAGAAACATGTGGTAGGATTACCGTATGAAAAAGATTATGATGAAAAACAAATTCCAACAAAAGCAAGACCAATCCAAATGAATCAAGAAATGGAGCAATACTGTAAAAAAGAAATACAAGAATTGCTAAACAAAAAACTTATCAGGAAAAGTAAATCTCCTTGGAGCTGTTCAGCTTTTTATGTCAATAAAAATGCAGAACTAGAACGAGGAACACCAAGACTTGTCATTAATTACAAACCTCTGAATGAAGCATTAAAATGGATTAGATATCCTATTCCAAATAAAAAATATTTACTTCAAAAACTCTGCAATGCTCAAATATTTTCAAAATTTGATATGAAATCGGGATTTTGGCAATTTCAAATTTCAAAAAAAGATAGGTATAAAACAGCGTTTATAGTCCCGTTTGGACAATATGAGTGGACTGTAATGCCATTTGGATTTAAAAATGCTCCATCAGAATTCCAAAGGATAATGAATGAAATATTTCACCAATATTCTCAATTTATGATAGTATACATTGATGATGTATTAATATTTTCAACAACTATTGATCAACATTTCAAACATTTATCAATTTTCATTAAAGCCGTCAAACAAAATGGTTTAGTTGTTTCCAAGTCCAAAATTAGTTTATTTCAAACACGAGTAAGGTTTTTAGGACATTATGTCTATCAAGGAACCATTACTCCAATAGAAAGGTCAATCCAATTTGCTGATAAGTTTCCTGATCAGATCTTAGATAAAACCCAACTTCAAAGGTTTTTAGGAAGTCTGAATTATATTTTAGATTTCTATCCAAATCTCAATAAAATTCTTAAACCTCTTCATGAAAGACTTAAGAAAAATCCTCCACCATGGACTCAAGCCCATACAAAAGTAGTTCAATCTGTTAAAGCCCAAATTAAAGAATTACCATGTCTACATTTAGCATACCCAAATATCTTTAAAATCGTAGAAACCGATGCTTCTGACATAGGATACGGAGGAATCCTCAAACAGTTAAAAGATAACAAAGAAAGTATAATTCAGTATACTTCCAAACACTGGAATAGTACCCAGAAGAATTATTCCATAATAAAAAAAGAGATTCTTTCCATTGTTTTATGCATCACAAAATTCCAAAGTGACTTGTTAAATCAAAAATTTCTTCTCAGAATTGATTGCAAATCTGCAAAAGAGATTCTTCAAAAAGATGTGAAAAATATGGCATCCAAACAGATTTTTGCAAGATGGCAAGCAATTTTATCAATCTTTGATTTCGAAATTGAGTTTATAAAAGGGGACTCTAACTCTCTCCCAGATTTCCTCACAAGAGAGTTTCTTCAGAATCCTTCACAATGTCTTCCAGAGAAAGAAGAGAAAAAGAGAAAGAAAGAGAAAAAAAGACAAGAGTAAGCAAAAGCAAACGCATTCCCCATCAAAATCACTTATCTCCCAATCCCCTATACTAACATGGCAACAGATTTTTGCCCAAGAACACCAAAGACAAGAGTCATCATCCCATTTTGAAGAGTCACAACTGGAAATGATTCATCAATTCTCCGAGTCATTACCACAAACCTCTTCAGAGGTACAATCTATTTCAAAAAATAGAGAGGTCATGATTTCAAAAAACCAACCTCTCCAAACTATTTTCCCAAAACAAGGAGTGGTGATTACATATCCACATCCTAAAGCAGATCAAAAATATTTTTCAAAACAGCAATTCCAACATATGGTTCTTGTTGAGCCTGAATATTTTCATGAAAATCCAAACATTGTTATAAAAAAGATTTTCAATGGTTTTCATTACAAATCATGGGATCAACAAAAACCTCAAAGTTTTTATGAAAATATTTTGACTGAAACAGGTTCCTTGGCAATCAAACATTATGCCAACAAAGATCAACCAGACTTTATCACCCATTCAACTACTCAAATTCTCAAAGTCCTTAAACCAATTGACTGAGGTAATAATCCAAACAGTCTCAAAAAATTCCCAGCCAGCTATAACACCAGACCTAACCATTGCCCCACATTTAATTACTGGGATTATCAACAAGCTTAGTTCAATACCTTCACCTTTGAAAACCAACACAATCGCCATTCATGGCTCATTTACTTCAAAAAAGACACCAAATACCAATTTCCAGTCTGGTTTACTCACTGGTGGCAGTGGTACGGACCAAATCATGAAATCCTTCCCCCTCAAGTATGGGAAGCTTATGAATTTTTCAGTGAATATTTCCAAGAAGAACAAACTCAACAAGGATTCCAAAAATCATTGATGTTTTGCTCAATCTTTAGTCTATCTTGGATTTCTTCATGGCACTATGAATTTATGAACGATCCAGTATCAAGTCACAAACAAATCATTAGAAGATTCAAAACAAAGTGGTGGGAGAAATTTGACTACTCAAAATGCTTAAGAGATAGTGTCAAAGACTAGTTCCAGAAACACCCAGAATTTTGCAAATCAGCTCAAACATCAGGTACCACACAGTTTCTCCAAGCCAAGTCACATGCCAGTGCACTATTAGCATAGGCCAAAACAAAGAAAGAATACAAAGAATTGATGAAGCAAATCCTCCAATTAGTCAACTCAGATGATGAATAGAACAGTGAACAGAGTAGCAATCATGAAAGCAATACAAGATCTTTATTCTCGCTGGATTTAGCTCAAGACAATGAAGATGACTGCTTCGGAGTCTTACCTTCAATCAAAACTGACAAGACAAAAAGAAAAAGCAAACAGTAAAGATTCCACTGACAAGCACAGTGAGATTTCCATCAGTCAAAGCTCCATCAACAGACAAAGGCATGGCTTGTTCAAACTTTAGAATCATGAAGCATCATATGTAAAAGAATCCTAGCTATAAAAAGGATTCTCAAACTATAGAGGGGCAGAGTTTTTAGGACGGATAGTTTCAATTTTTAAGGATTCTGAAAGCTCTCACTCTTTCTTATTTTGTAAATCAAGTTTTATTATCAATCATATCTATTTATCCAAATTTCATTAATCATATTCAAAATTTCAAATTTTCTTTTACCCTTTCAAATTTTATATATATATATATATATATATATATTGTAGAAGTCAAAATGTCAAATCCTGCCTAGCTAGCATGTGCGAGCCCTTTTAAATTGATACTCACCAAAATGTTTTGGAACTGTTTGAAGATAACAGAAGCAGTACTATATTGTTGCTTAAAATATAAATTTGTTTTCAAAGATTAATTTTTTATCCCCTTAATAAATGATGATTGATTCCAGTTTTTGGGGATTAAGGGGTTAATTACTTTAATTAATTTGACATACAATTATGGAGTAAAATGCTTAAGCTTGACTCCATAGCACCCAACATGCAGCATCAAAAGGTGGTGGATGCTCAAGGAACAAGCTATTTTCTTTTCTATTTCATAGGAATCTATAAATTTTTTGACAAGTACATTGTGGAGATCTCAATATATCTTAAATTACAAGTTCAAGCTGGATCACATGGACTGATACATGTGTTCTAAGATAAAACCTTTCTAAACTTGGATTCGGCAATCACACTTGTTTGGAGAGAGCTGGTGAGTTCGAGCTCCAGTAACCAAGTTTTGTGCAATCCAACACCAATATCGAATATGAGCATTTGACTTATCGATTAGTGCATGTAATCGATAATCTTAAGCGTAAAAAAACATGGGGCAACTTAGAACTATTTTGTAGTAGGCCGAGGACATCCACCTGGTTAATTTCAAACTAAAAAGTTTTATTTCGAGCTGTTTATTGATCAAATCCGATCGAATTTAGATACGTGGGATTGGATCGTCCAATTTAATTTTTTGGATCTAATTTTTTTTTAATCTAAACTCATTTTTGCATATAACGAATAAGTCAAACTTGTCCAAACACCATTAATTTTGAAAAAAATAAAATTTAAAAATAAAAAGCACCCATAATAATTACTAAGTATAACACAATAAATATAAATAAATTTAAAACAAAAAACTATAAAATCATGAAAATCTAAATCAAAGTTTAAGGAACAACACAAATTTAAATTAATTTGCATAAAAATTAAATTAAAAATGCATTAATAAATTTGTGTAATAGTTTCTTTATTTGACCTATTTTCATTTTTTTTAAACCAACAATATACATCTTATTTTAATAAAATATAAAAATAACTAAGTTATAAAAATATTATAATTATCATATCAAATCAGATCCGATTTAGGTTTTAAATGAAAAACCCAAACTAGACCTAATTTTTTATTGAACCTCATTTGCTAACCTAAGTTCAAATAAGAGCTTTATATTTGTCTAAATTTATCCAAATATCGAACATATCTTTGAGCTTGAATGGATCGTCGAGCCCATGAAGAGATATAATCTTACTTAGATATATGAATTAATCTGAATTAATTATAAAAAAATTTTTGATGATTCTTGAGCTATCTTTGTGCTGCTAATGCTACAAAATTGAATGAACTGTAACAAATTTAGGCTCTAAGTTGGATGCTTGTATCTCGTCTCGAGTACAAATTATCTTGGACTTGGATGCTATGGCCCAATAATTGATGCGTAATTCCCTTGGCCCGAACTAAAAGGATTGGATGGGATGAAAGAGAGGTGGGTTGTTAAACCATTCTTTGGATCAATCAAGGTATCAACATTAAATTTCATGTTTAATCCAGAATTCATTTGCAGCCATCACGCCTGGAAGATCTGTTTACGCTAAAATTATTTGAATCACTATTAAACTTTAACTTTTGATCTGAAATTCTGTTCTTACAATGTCGTTGTTGGTGGTGGGCTAACCTAACATCAAGCATATATCACGACGGTCGATGAGTTCAGAATATCTTGAACTTTAATGGAGCTTCAGAATTCCATAACTATTTTCTAGTTGCAATCTCATTATCACCTCCAATTGTCCCAGCAATTCATAAATCTTCTCACACTCCGGATGAAGTTTATCGTCAGCAACAAAGCTATGAACTTCATTCCTTATCTCAACCATGCTCTGCGCAAACATTTTCTTCAACCCTTTCTCTTTTATTAAAGTTCTAATTTGTGCTGCATTACTCCATTTCCCGTCAACAGCATACATATTAGATAACAGAACATAATAACCTGTATGATTAGGATCTAAGCAGAGAAGATTCTTTGCTGCCAACTCTCCCATCTCAACATTGTGATGAATCCTGCATGAGGCAAGCAAGGCACCCCAGACATGAGGCTCAACCGGAATTGGCATTCGGGTAATAATGTCCATGGCCTTGTCTAACTCTCCAGTACGCCCAAGAAGATCAACAACTATGCCATAATGCTCTGAATTAGGATCCAGTCCATAATCATTTACCATCATATGGAATATTTCAATCCCCTCAGAAAGTAAACCTGCATGGCTACAGGCAGATAAAATAGAGAGGAATGTGACATTGTTAGGCCTAGCTGCCGAGCTCTTGACCATCTGTTTAAATAACTTTAATGACTCTCCCCCCTGTCCATGGATTCCATAGCCAGCAATCATTGCAGTCCAGAGAACAACATCCTTATCTCTAATTCCTTCAAATATTTTTATTGCATAGTCTAAGCTACCGCATTTTGAGTACAACTCTATCAAAGAAGCCCCAATAAAAGCATTACTATCAAAGCCACTCCTAGTGACATAACCATGAAGACATACAGCTTCGCAAAGAATACCTAACTCTGAAGAAGAAGCAAGAATCTTTACCATAGAAACAGCATCAGGTTGGATTCCACTAGATAGCATATCTCTGAAGATCCCAATAGACTTGTAAGCCATCCCATTTTGAGCATACCCACTTAACAAAGCAACCCAAGAGACTACGTCTTTCCCAGGCATTTTTTTGAAGACATTAAAAGCTTCATCAGGTGACAAGCACTTCATGTACATATCAATCAGAGCGGTAGAAACCGAGACTTCTAAGTCAAAACCTCTCTTAGTCGCAAGTTCATGAATCCTCTGACCCTCGTCTAAATCACAAGCAACAGAACACGCTTGTAGTGCACTAACAACGGTAACTGCATTAGGTTGACATCCATTGTTGATCATTTCGTTGAAAAGATGCAATGCTTTAACAGCAGCCCCATTATGACAATAGCAACCAATCATTGAGCTCCATGATACAACATCTTTCCCTTCTATCCTCCTAAACAAATTTTCTGCTACATTCACAAAACCTGTCTTTGCATACAAATTCAACAATGCGTTAACCAAAGATAATTCATTTTCAAATCCTCTCCTAATGACAGAACCATGTACACTTCTGCCAAGCTTAAGATTCATCAATTTTGCACAAGCAGAAACTAAACTAACAAGGGTTACACGATCCGGACGAACACCTTCCTCGACTACCATTTTTGAGAAAAAAGCCACAGCTTTTTCAAAACTTCCACACTGCTCGTATCCACTCACCATTGAAGTCCACAAAACAACATCAGGTTTCTCGAACTCCTTGAACACTTTGAAAGCATCACCAATTTCGCCACATTTCGAGTAAAATTCAATTAACGCTGAACCCACAAACAAATCCAATCCAATCTTTTCATTTGTCCACAAAAATCCATGTAATATCCTCCCTTGTTTAAGCAACTGCAACCCTGCACAAGCCTTTAAAACTATAGCCAGAGTAAAATTATCAGGCTCATTTTTCTCCCCTTTTTCATCAGATATCATGTTTTTGAAAAGAACCCAAGTTTTTTGCCATTGTTTTTTCCTAGAATAAGCTCTAAGAATTGAGTTCCAGAGATAAATAGTTCTTTGAGACATTTCATCGAACAGTTTTTGAGCTTCATCAATTGAACTAAAATTTGAGTACAAACAAGTGAGCTTTGTTGTGAGAAAACTGTCATGGGAGAACCCAGTTTTGAGAATATGTGAATGAATTTTTGCTGCTGATTTTCCATCGTTACATGTTTTGCATAAATTAATCAAAAGTTCCCTCCTTTTCATATATAAAAAGATGGATCCTAATTCACAGAATATGAAAATTACAAGGTTTTTACCAAATGGAAAAGGATGGATTCATGCTCACCCCTTTCGGCTTCAGATTTCTTCCAAGTGACCTCACAGTTTCCTTACTACAAAAGAATATGGCTTACCTTTGCGGTGGTCTATTTTCTCGGGCCTCGGCTCATGATCATGGATATGGGCTTTGATTTATTTGGAATTGAACGAACAAATCGTTGATTTTATATATATATATGGATTTTTATATATATATATATATATATATATATATATATATTATTGCAAATGGCGTCTGGCCGTCTAGTAATGATGCACGACAAAAATTTTGAGAATGCTCACGAATCTGGGTCAGTCTTTGGTTTGGTTACAAATCTTGCTCAGTCCTAATTACATAGCAACATTTCTTGCTCCAAACATAAGATTCTTATCATAGGTTGTCTTTCTTCTAAGATGGGGGGCTAAGATTTATGAAAAACATAGGTAACCCTGAACTTAACGATAGTTTCAGTAGCAAGGCATGGGATATCATCTTAAATTACTTGCATAGTAATAGTAGTGAGCAATCAAATTATAGAGTCTCCACCTTTCAGAGCATTGTTCTTGAGCTCTCTTTGGGTCATAAGACTGGAAATTTTGAAGGAAATCTATTAAGGTCAGACTGGTGCTTGCATTTTGAGAAAAAATTATCTCAGACTGGGATATCGTAACCTAATAATTGGTTCATAGGGTTGGATTCAATTCCCCATTTTCCCTCGTTCAGTGTCCTTAAACTTGGCCCTACTTGTTTTGCATCTTTTTTTGCATGGGGTGGTCATAGCCTGCAATGTTTTTATTACTATTTTGGGATGATCAGATATTTCATGCATTCCATCTCCATACGCAGGAGTGCACAATAAAATAAATCATCACAAATTAGGTGTTCTAGCAAATGAAGGCCAACATAAGCTATTCTTCGGAATACATGCTGTTAACCAAAATTGTACCTGACATCAGGACACCGAGGCATGAGCAACAAAAGAATTAATTCCAGAAGTCTACATGCTGTTAGACAGTACATCAAGCTGGATGGGGCTAGCCAGAAGCGCTTTTTTTTTTAGTGGAAAGGGCAAAGGTTTTTACATGGGTAGACAGGCAAAAGGCAGTTCTGCGGAACAAGCCATGATCAAGAAAACTGCAGGGTATCCATCAAAGGAAAAATGCAAGATACAATTGCAATTGCTAGATTCAACAGTAGTTTCTGACACATTCTCTCTAATAAACGGCCAAAAAGGCAGGAGCAATTGCTCTGACTACACATGGTTACAGACAACAAAAAGCAATACAACTTATATCTAGACTGGCTACTTTGAATTGATGTTGGACACTGGGCAGTTCTATGTTGCTCTTCCCTTCATAAAGTACCAATAGTAGATACATATCTGACTCCTCAAAGTGGGCTATATATATATCAGGTATGACTCTGCATGCGTAACAGTGTAAGGAAAAACTAGGTATAAAATTAAATGCACCAAATCCCACTTTTATTATTCACAACCAACCTGAGCAACATGGGTTAATCATATCATTCAGACTCAAACAGAGATTATGCATGAATGGGTGAATGAACAGATAAATGGACTGACAGACTATGGGTGAAAGGTGAGCCTTTGGGGTTTCCAACAAGACACAACAACAAATTGAAGTATTTTATGTATTTACCTCTGGTCTAAATTATTGCTGACAGACAATTTCTTTAAGACACCAACAGGAAGTAAAAGAGAATGGTGACAAGCTCATTTCAAAATCCAGAAAGAGGCTAACTTATCTGCCAAGTGCAAATGTGCCTTGAACTAGAAAACAGCAGAATGGATACCTAGTACATATTCCATGCAGAAATCTGAAATCCCATTTGAACCATGGGATTCATAGGCATGTCCTACACCATACGCTTTCATATCAACGCTAAGCTATTAACTTCTAGTCCAGAACGATGGTAACATAGATGGTCATTATCTGATTATAAAAATTCATAGCTTTTCAATGGGAATTTTGAAAGAAGTCAGTTGCAGGCCGAATCTCAATATTTTCTATCCAAACGAACAACTTCAAGATCACATGCTTGGTTACTCAATGGATGTAAACCTTTATTCCAAAAAAGATTTGGAAGCAAGCGGATAAGAAGAGTACAAGGGGTACATGGATACCAAAAAATCCTTCAAGTGCATAAAATTGTAATTCATCCAGCATGCAAGGGGAATATAGCATAAGTTGACAAATTATGCAGTTAGGAAAATTTTTGAGTACCAAAGCATAAGTCTCCCTAAAAATTCAGTAAGTTTTAAGTAAAACTAAGTTTCAATCTTGAGACTTTCCTCTCTTAAAGGAAACATGTGTTATACTATGTTCAAATGATACAAACTTCGATTCATTAAAACTTTCAAAACTGCTTTCTCTTGTTTCTGAAAAGTTTGCCTCTTTTTGCATAAACGTAAGAGATAGTAAGGAATCCAACTGCAGAAAACAATACTGAAGCCCATGGAAAGGGTGGGTCCTTGAAACAAACAAGTGATGCTTCAATTTCTTGTGATGCAGTGTACACAAGATTGTGAATGGCATAGAGATCATGATCTGAGGACCTTATGTAGTAGAATGCCATCTCAAAGTCAAAATGCGACAAAGCAGAAACTGCTTTGTCCAGCTTGTACCTGAACAAGTGCCATCTCTGTATGAACTCAACATGCTGATTCTGTTTAAGGAGATTTCTATCCCCACCATGTGCATCTACAGATTCAAGAACATCAATAGCACTTGTTATACTGTAATTCAACGATGTCAAGAGAAAACCTCTCCTAGCTGCATCCTTCTGCACAAAAGACAATGACAAAATCTCTGAAAACGGTCCAAAAGGTGTCTGACCAACACTCCACGTGTAATCCACCAGAGTACTATTATGCATTGGGCTCCACAACAAATGAGTTGGCGACACCCCCCACATACTCTGTAAGATTGAACCAACAAGTGGCCTCTCCAGCTCCCTCATACGTGTGAAAACATGACGACCATTACAACTGTAATCACTCACAGTCTGAGCACTCTTTGTCCTCACAGCGATAACCATATCTTTAAATGCAACAGACTGATGATACCGATCAAGCAACAAAATGGTATTATAATCCAAGTCAAACACATAAACAGGAAGCACCCTACTACCAAATTCCTTCTCCTGAATCCCTGCAACCCTCCTAAACTCCTCAGCAGAATCAGACAATATCTGATGCAAACGCTTTGAATCCAAATACTCACTCACAATCAAAGTATAATTATCAAACAAAAACCTCGAAGTAAAAGAATTGATCGACCTAGAAACTGCAAAGGAACAAATTGAACACTCTTCATACCGAACACTATACCTCTTAAACTCTAAATTCTGACTGCCAAACAACAACTCACCATCATTTGCCTCATTTAGAAACGTTTTTTCAATCTCATTCCAATCCAAACCGCTTAAATCCTTACTTTCAGATGCGTGAACATGAATAAGCTGAACAGTTAAAGTATTCTCAAAATGAACAGGAATTCTCATAGGAGGAACAACAAGTACCTGATAAGCACTATATATCAACGAAGCCAACTCTGAAAGCAAGGCTTTTTCGGATTTGGGTCTTCCATGTAAGGCTGCTAAGGGGTGAAACTCGCCTCTCGGAAGTAACCCATCACCAGATACGGCCGGTCCATAGTCAACGGGACCAGCTCCGAGATCAATCCAAAGATACCTTTTTTTGCCTGTCCAAAGGGTCCCTAAGCAATTGGTGTAGCCTGCGGAAGAGTCAGAATGAGTGTAAGAGTAAGCGTAAGGCTGCTTCGAGGTGTGGCCGAGATTGAGAATGTAAATGTAAACGGATTCGTCGGCTTTCTCGGAGTCGAAATGGCGGGAAATGATGGGATCGATGGTGGAATATGGGATGGAAAGAAGAGGAGAACGGAAGGAGGAAGGAGTGGAGGAAAGGGCAGAGGATACGGCGGCGGAGAGGGAAGAGGAGAATGAGGAGGGAGAAAGGGAGATGTCTAGGTGGAGTGAGTGGCGGACGGAAAGAGAGTGGGGCGAAAGAGAAGAAGAGATGAGATAGAAGTTGGGGGAAGTAAGGGAGGATTGGAGGAACGAAGTAAGAAGGGAAGCGGAGGAGGAAGAGAAGCTAGGGCCTACTAGGCGGATGTGCAGAGGGATTGAAAGGGAGAGGGAAAGGAGGCCGGAGATTAGTGAACGGACGGGGAGAGAGCCTGGCGAGGAGGAGGCAAGGGATTTCTTGAGGGACGAAGGGAGGGATGGAAAAGGGTCGTTTGCGGATTTGGGGTCTAGGCGCGATTGGTGGGTTAGAAAGGAGTCTAGACCTGGTATTGGGGCTGAGACGGCGGGGATTGCGGTGGTTGTGAGGAGGAGGATCAGGAGAAGGATGGTGGTGGTCATTTTTTGTTTTGGGGTTTTGGGCTTTTGGGGTTTGTTGGCTGGTGAAACTGTAAGAGTGGCTATATATCTCACCTTACACGAGATCCATGGTAGCGGGTAGCCTGCTTTTGATCCAAAACAAAATGGTCGAGTCTGCCCCGGGATTGAAACCACTTTTCAATTGAATCAATGCGGATACACAGGATTTTCCAAAGTGAAACAGTAGAAAACCTCAATCAGTTTTTCAATTTCATGTTACTTACAATCTTCTCGCTGCAGCACAATATTGGAGAAAACAAGGGCCAAAGAAAAATCCAAGCTCATCTATATCCTGCTTACCAAAGGATTGGATAGCAGCTAAATTTATATACAAAAGATCATGTTTAGAAACTAGAGATGCAAGCCAATCATTCATCGGATCTGTCGGAATCACTATATGATTGTGTACCCCAAAATTTTGAAACATCCCCTTCCTCATCATCGTGTTCCAAGATTGGACAAGTTGCACTGGAGAAATCCCGAAAACGGAGAAGTCCCTGAGATTCACCATAACTGGCAGTAACAATTCTACATGCATTTGCAGCCATGGCTGAACACCCGATATTGGTACTTCCAAGCTCTGGACGATTACAAAGCAGAGAATTTGTTAGCTTACCAGTGTCAGTCTCCCAAGCGTTAACAAAGCTATCCCCCAGACTTCCTGTAACTATTTTATATGGATCCATATGTAGGAGTGTCACTGAACCCATATGACCATCCACCTCAGTAACTGGTTTTGGTTTTGCTGTCTCCTGATTCCTTCTGATATCCCAAAGCATTGCTCTGTGCATTGAGTGTACAATCTCATATTAGCTTCAAATCTTGAGATTAAACAGTCTTAGATTCCTACTAAAACTTGTTTTCAACATATGGAAAAGTTTTCATCCAAAAACCACCTACTTAGGATGAATAAAAGTTTTAAGCGTAGATAATAGCAAATCTTCTCAATAGCCAATGAGGGAAGATGGTATGCAAGCCCATATATCCTCAGAAAATGAATTAATTCATTGTAACAGCATTTAAGAATCACATTTTATAATGTAAAGGGAAGAACAACCCTCTAACTACAGACTACTGCATTCACACTTTCACTTATTACTAGAAAAGGATACCATGAAGGGAAAATTAAAGCTAAAGCATTCATCATCGGAAAAGGTCTTACTTGCCAAATCCACCAGTGCAGACTAAAGATTTTGAGGGCATAATTGCAAAGGAACATAATTTTGGTTGATAAATTGCTGCAGTGTTAACCTTTTGCATCGTCCTCAAATCAACTACCGCAACAGAAGAACCAGCAGCAACATAAAGCAAGGCTTCATGGCATTTCATGTCCACAGGTGCACCAGGCACAGAAGTCATTCCCACACAACATGAAGAACGAATAGCTGATGATGTAGTTGTATCCCAAACTCTCACCTATAAAGCCCAGAATGGTGAAAATGATACCATAACCGTTGAGAAATCTCTGAGTAATGTAAAATCAGGTGATGTTAAGATGCGAATGTTCAACAAGAAAGGTGAACAGATACCTTCGAATCCTTTGACATGGACACCAAAAGGGAAGGTTTGTGCCTGGAAAATGATGCTATTAATTATAACTAAAGAAAATATAATCAAACATAGAGAATATAAAATTCAATCTTACATCATGCTTGTTTTGAGTTTGAACAATCGAGAAAGAAACGTAAGTTTTCTTGAAGAAAAAGATTCATACCCTGCAACTGACATGAATGTAACAGGTTTCTGATGCCCATAAAGTGTAGCCTTTAAAGCTTGTTGACCACGTTTTCCGCTAGAGCTAAGGGACCAGAGTCGAACAGTACCATCTTCCCCACCACTTGCCAACACTTTGACACCACTATCACCTAATAATTCATCTGACAAGGTAGAAACTGCACCATTATGACCTCTAAAGCACCGTTGGCAAGTACCCTATAAACAAAGCATGCAACCAGGATATTTCAACAACAAAGGTTATGAGAAAGATAAATTTAGCATTCTATTTGTTTGGATTCGTACTCCAAACACCCAAAAAATATATAATGAAAAACCAACAGCAATTGCTTATAGTTTGTATGTCCTACTCAATGCAGTGCAAGCAATAAAAGCAAGGTTAAAAATACAACTCCGTTGAAATGGCTAACGAGCAGCAATGCTTTACATAATACCTTCCACCATATGCGAATTGAATGGTCATAACTTGAGGTTACCAAAACATTTTCTTCTCTTTGCATCTCACTTCGAAACAAAGAAGTTTCATTAACTGGAAACAATCTGCAGAAAAATCATATCATATATATTAAAAACGACTCTAGCTTTTGCATATGGACATACCCCTTTTTACTCCTAACGTCCATGAAACACTTGTGCTTTAAATAAGTGTGCATAAACTTACAAATCAAATTGTCACAAGTACAGCAACAAATTATAACCAAGAAAATCATTCTCCGTGCTGCAAATGCAATTTGATGAAATATGCTGGAGATTGAACAACAGACAATGTCACTTGTTATGCAAGGATATCCATCAGATTGTCTCACCTCATGCATGTAATTCTTGCATTATGATCACTCATTCTGACAAGTGAGCCTCCACTCAAAAAGTTGTAGATTTTCATCATTCTTATCATAGAACCCTTAGTAAACAAATCTGAGTAAGCTTTCCAATGGTGATCAAATGCAAAGCATCGCAGAGTAAAAAACAGGATAAGGAAAATTACAGGGCCATACTTGAGAAAAGATTATATCGTTCTTATCGAGAAGTAAATGGTCGAAATGCCTTGCTTCAGTGTATAAGTCTAGAACAAAAGGATCAGCAAATTTTAACTGATGCAATGCCGTACGCCAATCCAAATAGGCCTTCCTCACTCCTGATGAAGAGCTGGATAGCATTTCTAGTGGCCAACGCTCCCTAGTTCAATAATATACAATATAACTGAATAAGAAAAATTGACCTAAAAATAGAAAAAAAAATATGAATACATTCATCTATTCATGATTTTCCTCATTAAAATTTCCAGTAACTTTCCTTATTAAACTCAGTCTTTTTTTTCAATCCAATTTTACTAAGAAATAAAGAATGAAATTCGAACCTGCAAAAAGATTGCCTCAAAATAAAAATTCTATTTCGAAATTCAGAATTCAAAAAGATTTTTTTTTTCTGAAAGCGAATAATATAAACATTTTCAAGAAAAGAAACCTGAAGCGGTGAAGCCAGATAGAGTCGGAGTAAGCGACTTTTTTGAGAAATTTGGAGGTCATGGCGAGGTTTGAGAGGTCTTGAAGGGTAAGGTAGGTTGCGCAATGAGCCAATGAGTCTTCATCCAAATCGGTGATCTTTGTTGACGCTGCCGCTGTTGTTACAGGATGCGGTGGTGAAGCTGGTGGCTCCGCCATCACCTTTTTGTTCTGATATTTTCGAATAAAAAAATTTGGGGAAAGAAAGGAGCTTGCTATTGCACTTTTAACATCGCAGAAAGAAAGCCAAGCCCACCAAAAAAGAAGTTGTCTACCTGCCAAAAAAACCAGTTTTTGCCCTATAATCTCAGCAGCGTTCCACCTCCACAACAAACAAAAACGATAATACGTACTGTTATATATTTTTGTCTCCTCCTCTCTCATTACTTGATACATGTTCATTTATTTTTTTCTCAACAACTTTCTTTTTTTTTACTTAAGTTCTTTTATTTTTTTTCAACAATTTTTTTAATTAAATCCTTAACAAGTTTTTCACATGGTTTTTTAATTCTTTTTAATCCAATCCTCTATTATTATTTTATGGTATTGTTTTATATTTTTATCTATTTACTTCTTCAACTTGCATATATTTTACTTTCGAATGAAAATTATTATATGAAAGGTTTTTTTACCTCTAATTTTTCAGGAAAAAAATACTTTTATTTTGCATAATATACTTTGAAGTAAATATAAATAATTCAATTAGTTATTCTTAAAATAAAAATGCTTACAGATGAGTTTAAAACCTTATACTTGATTAATAATATGAACAAAGCATTCTTAGCTAATTTTTCTTACTTCTTTGTTAAATTGTCTGAACCACTATACCGTATATATATTTTGGTGCTTTTACTTTTTATTGTTGTCGCATCATTATCTTAATTTGTTTGTTTCTAGCACAAATTATATGTTTGTCATACTATTTAACTTAAGTTGTCATAACGTCTAGGTCCGTGAACCTAATCGCTAGACTTTAAAATTCTAGGAGTCACCACCAATCATTCAAACCTAAGGTGTGATTGGTCACCTATTCTTGTCTAAAGATAAGGCATGGTCTACGTTCAAAGAATCTAGGGTTCGGGAGTACGGTTACGTGTCGGGAAGGATTAGCACCCCCACAACGCCCATCCTAAAATGGTACCAACTAATTTTGTGATATCTTTAATAATTTTTAATTAAATGGTCTTTGTTTTTATTAAATTCAAATATTTAAATATTAGACAATTTCTAAGAAACTCTCCATCATGCTGGCGGAATTTCTTAAATTTCATCCCCACCTCAAAAGTATCCAAGAAATCCCATTCGTCTTTCTCAGAGAGGCTCCGTCGTCGGATTTGTTAAATCGTTTATGAAATATCTTAATTTTATTTTCCATCTTTTTTTCTTATTTTTATCTTCTTTTTTAATTCTCCTTTATTTTTTATTTTATTTTTTATCTTTACTTTAATATTATTTATCTTTTGAAAATAAATGTCAATTATTCTTCTTGAAAGTTTTCTTTAAATCTTCCATCATGCTGGCGAAATTTAAAGAAAACATCTCACCTAGGAATTTTAAAATGTCAGCCATTTGTGACACCTTATAATTCCATCATCGGGATAACCTCCACTTATTCTCAATTTATTATTATTATTATATTTTCATTTCATTCATTTTTTAATCATTATTCTCTAATTTCTTATTAATATTTATGTTTATTTTATTTTTAATAGAGATTGATTATTAATATATATTTATGTTTTTTTGGAAATAAATATCGATTATTAATATTGAACACTTACCTTAAATCTTCCATCATGCTGGCAAAATTTAAGGCAAATATCCTCACCTAGGAATTTCCGAAATGGCAGCCATTCGTGACACTCGGAATTCCATCATCGGAATAATTTTTTATTTTATTAAGTAGTTATAATTTTATAATAATTAAATATTTTACATATATATTTTAATATTGAACATCTTCCATGAATTTTCCATCATTCTGGCAAAACTCATGGAAAACATCCTCACCTAGAAAATCTAAAATGTCAACCATTCGTGACACCTCAGAATTCCATCATCGGAATAACTCATCTTCTATTTTCTTAATTTAATTAAATATTTTTATTAACCAAATATTCCTATTTAATTTTGACTTTATATTTTGCTATAATTATATTTTTATAACCAAAAGAATTTTAATCCCCAAGACAAATATCGTAATCAATAAAGCATCATGTTTAATAAACAACCACTAATTAAAATAATTGTCAAAACATCATATTCTAACATAGTTAATCCTAGTTGCCTTATTTTAATTTATCATTAATTAATTAAATAGAAGAAGTCAAGCTTAATTCACTTAACACAGATGTACAAGATTATTGTTCATTACCGATACAAATTATTTATTCAAATACAAGCTAATTATATATACACAAATTAATAAAAAAACCGTGAGTTAATAAAGTGGAAAAAAAAAACACTTACCTGCAACAAAAACTGGTTGTAACAGGGGATATCTGCTCCACCTTCAATATTTTTTACCCTTCTTTCACCTTTTTTAGTCTTAGAAGACTAAATCAAAACAAGATCTGACATCTCCTTTTTATTTTTCAATCTCCAATTAAGTATTCTTTTCTTTGCTTTCTTCTTCACGCAAGTCTTTTACTTTGTTTATTTTTTTTTACGCAGCAACCACACGCATGAACAACAACAGGGACGAACAGCTGACGCAGCAATACAATAAAGAAGCAAAAGGGCAACTTGGTTTGGCTATGGCAACGAGCAGTGGTTGAACAACGATCGGTCTTTGGGAGTAAAAATTTTCGGCCCAAATACTTGATTGTGGATCTCTTTTTATAGTTAAAAACTTATTAGAGTTCTAATACAACTATACTTATTCTATTAATTATCACCTATTTTTCATTTTATCTATTTCTTATATTAATCTTAATAATCTAAATATTTATCCTAAAAATTTAATTATCCTAATTATCCTATCCTAAAATTAATTTTCTTTTTATTTCTTATTTCATTTTTTTTGTTTTTCTTATTTTCATTTATTAATTCTTCCTAAATCCTATTTTATTTCTAATTTCCTAATTAATGTTAATTCTACATCTTTAAAAAAATCCTAATTTAATTCTAGCCTAATTCTAAGATACTATGTTACTTAAATCAATTAACCCTGACAAAATAAGGTGTCTACATAAGTATTGTGTATTTTTTTAATCCAAGCTAATCCAAATTTCTCAAAAAATTATTTTTTTGCATTTTGTTTGATATATAAACCCTATCCTTAATAAACATATTACTAAACAATATGAAGGAAATAAATATTTTTATGATCAATAACTCTTATCTAATAATCAATTTTATTAACTTTAAGAATTGCAAAATAAAAACAGAACCGCAGCATTGCACGGATTTGTATATAGTATATTTATATAAATAACACAAATTAACACAAACTAAAATGTTGATAAATTTTATATATAAATTTAATAAAAATTTAAAAAATTATTTCGCTTTTGACTTATAACCCAATAATTTTCATATTTGACATATATTTACCATGAAATAGATATAATAAAAAATATTATTATTATCTTTGATAATAAAATTTTTTAACTTCATAAGAATTATGTGAATAATACACATTTTTTAAGGAATATTAAAAATTTATAAAAAATTTATTTAAAAATAAACACAAAATAGTTTTTTGATCTTGTTTGCAATGTTAAAAAACTTCACTATCCTATCCATATAGCTTTATTTTATATTTTCCTTTTATTTTAGGAATCAATTTCTATTTTCAAGTAGTAACATCTTTTATAATTTTAAGGTTTTTTTTGGGGGGGGGAGGGGTTCTTACGAAATTGCCAATACTATCGTTTTGAACCGATGAGATAAAATTGTAGGTTTGCTTAAACAAAGAGTTTATAACAATACATAATTGTATTATTTTTTTTTTGTTACAATGAGAGTTAAATAGCTTAGATAACAAGAAATATTTCTTTAGTTATTTTACATTAAAAATAATAATTTTATTTCTCAAGTTTTTTGGTTAATACTAATAATAAGTATTTTTTTAAGAAATTTTTTAGTTTTTTAACATCATAATTTCTTTTCTCTCATCCCATAATTTATCTCAAGCTTAATTCTTAAATTGTTTTGTATCTCTATTCTCTCTTATTTATATCATAAATTTTATTTTAATTTTTTAATCTCAAGACTGTATTTAAAAAACATTACGGTTTAAAAAAATATTATTCACCAACCTAATTTACATGCTTACATTAGACATGACAATATGTTATCATGTAATATAACTTTTGTGTCAAGCATAAATAAAATGCAAAAAATTACCTTACACAGTTTAGACAAGTCAAAAACCAATTTTTTTTTTAATTTTTATCAAATTTAGCAAAAACTTTATTTCGTATTTTTTTTTTATGAATATTTCGTATTATTTTTCATTACATATCATCATTTCTTGCTTAAAATTATTGAATGTGCGCCAAAATTTATAGAAATAGTAGCACTTTATTTTGCTAAAGAGTTAGACTTGCTCAAGGGCCGGGCTACCCGCCCAAACCCGAAGGCCTGTTCGATATTTGGGAAGGCTTGGATAAAAATATTTGATGTAATTACCGAGCTTTGACAAAATTTTTAGGCCCGTTTAAAAAAGGGCTCGGGCTCGGGCCCGGGCTTAGCCTTTCAACGCCGGGCCCGGCCCGACCCGACCCGAACTTAATGTTAAATATATATTTTTAATATATTTCTAATATTAAGTATGTTTTTAATATATTTGTTAAGTATAATATAATTTTATATATATATATATAAAACATTATTAATTAAAAAACATGATTATAAATATTTAATATGAAAATTGATATACAAATTTTGACAAATTAAATTAAATTTAAAGGAAATAAAATAATAAAAAACAAATAAATAAATAATTAAAATATAAAAAAATTATATTCGGGAGAGCCGGACTCGGGCTCGAGCTTATTGTATAAAACATGAGACGGGCTTGGACAAAATATCAGGCCCGATTTATCGGGCCGGGCCGGGCTTGGGCATTGACTAATTTCCTTATTACCTTTCATGGGCCCGACCCGAACCCGGCCCGGTCCATGAACAGGTTTACTAAAGAGAGAGACCCAAATAATAACCGCATTTTTGGACAAATTCCAATCCTTCCACAAAGTATAAACTAAAAGTGTGGATACTATAACAGGAAATTTCCTAGAATTTCCAAAATAAAAATATTGAGAACAACCTCCTCAAGGTAATAATACAACATCTTATACTCAATTAACAAATAAAACATATATAAAGGAATTTATTCTTTAACACAGAAGTGTTGGAAATAGAGCAGCTAAACCACTCATTTGAAAATATGGGCGGAGAATTTGAGAAAGGGCGATTTACAACTGATCAAGCAAAAGGTAATACTGTTACTTATTAAATCCAACCCCCGTATCATCTAAAATATAAAGACAACACTGTCATGAACCCTAGACTTTTGGTTTTGAGCCACACATTCAGAGATCCACATCAGGTTCCTGATCTCCTGCTCCCTTAATCTCATGTATGCAAAGAAAACACCATAATGGAACTGCATGACATCGACCGAGAAAAGTAAATTAGAGAAAATACACTATTTCTTTGATGAAGAAAAGAAGGAAAAACAGAAACAAAATCAAGCATATGCCACTGCTGTGGTTTTCCTTGTTTCCTATTATTACAGTAAATAATTGATGCCTGAGAACTCAAATACAAACCTGCTGCTCAAAAGCTAAGCAAAGCCTTTTCACTTCCTCCTCGTAAAATGCCTTGTCAAGCATCTGGCTCTCTCCATATGATAATTTAGAGAAAATTGATTGGTAGGGAGGATATTTTTCCATCACACCACGAACCTAGACAGCAATCCAAGCAAATAGCTAAGAACTAGAAGTAACTACATTTAAGCATGCATAAAATGTGATACAAACCTGGTCAATATCCTCACAGACAGCAAGTTCCTCGTGACCATAGGGATAGCTGTTTACCATGAAGCAGCATTGTCAGAGATCAACACTCCCAAAGCATTTATAACAAAAGCAAACAAATAAGATCAAGCCTAAGAGAAAGAGCTTACAGCAGACCAAAATTAGAGTATAGTTTCCTACGATCATCACGAGTAAGTTCAGTGCCAATGCTGCAAAAAGTAAACAACAAACATGCTTATTAAAAAGTCCATGAAAAGAGAGTATCGAGTACAAAAGTAGGAACCTTTAGGAAGTAAGCCTTTTCCATAAGTAACAGTACCTGTTAATGGTAATATTCACAGCCCTTCTATCAGCCTCAAAGGCTAGGAGGTCAGACATGATCTCTGATGTCGCACCACCAAGTTTCTATGGGAAAAAAATCATGATTAACTTACGAAGAAGTAGGAAATGACAACTAGCATACGCCAAAAAAGCCACCTTTCTGTATTGAGAACCTTACCTGACAAAACTTGTAAAAATCTTCAAGGTATGCTTTGTAGAGAGTGTTCCTCATAATTTCAATGTTCATGTCATCAAGGTCCTAGAGAAAAAACCAGATGAATGAATCCAATAATCAAAGGCTTAGAAAATGAAATCTTTCAACAACAACAATACTCCAACACAGCTACTAACAATCTGACATGCATGCTTATAAAGAGAGAGATACAAACAGACAGAGGAAGAAAGACTAAATTAATATGGTGAAACAATATCGGAAAAGTTTTAGAACCCTATACCTCAGAGGTAATACACTCAGAGAAGTATGGAGCCAGTGGAGTGTCAACAAGAACCAATCTATAGAGTTCACGCATGTTCTGAGCAACTGCCAGGGTTGCAATGCTGAAGCAGCCAAAAACAGAAAGTAAGCATAAGTATTATGAGGGATCAGATATCTCCATCTAAGGGTTAGATTACCTGTCAAACATGCCCAAAGGATGGCACTTTTCCAGAAGCTCCTGAACATCTCTCTCATGCAAGGTTCCAGTAACAATCAAGACAACATTATCTATCATGTGACCATATCTGAATGGAACAATCAAAACGTTAGCTTATTCTTCCGTTGTAAATAAAACCACAAAAACCTGATAATCAAACTGCATGACCATACTATCTAAACAGATAGTTTTTGACATACCCTTGAGACAAATCAAAGGAGCCTAACCACTAAGGCAGCTACATTCTAGCTTTAGCTAAAAATTTATTAACCAGATCAAGGGAAGGGATGAGGGAAAAAAACAACCCCTTCTAACTTTTATGGAAATATAAGATCAGATTATTCCCCTACTAATTAACAAAACCGCGTAAGCAGCGTAAGGATGTGCACAATTCATGCTACCACGTCAGAACCACCAGTGGGATGTTGCTGAATTAACACCTAGCATTTTATGCCTAGATCTGAAAACAACTTATATTACAAAGAAAGCTACATAATGCTAATATTCAATTAAATCAAAGCTAGATCATAAGATGTGAAATAAATCAAAGCCGTGGCTATATCTAACAGCAGGAAATTCAACATTTCTCGAACAATTCAAACAAAGAAACAAAAAGGAAGAATTTTTACATACGTGATATACTCTAAGAAGGTGGACAACGGCTCGGTAGCTTGGCATAGCATATGCTTATACTCATCAACAAGTTTAAGAGTGCATTTCTCCACAATTGTAGTTGTATGCAATGGTGAAGGTTCTGCAAAGCATCAGCAAGTGTTAAAATCGAAATTAAATAAAATTAATTCACTTAAAAAAACACGTTTTCAATAAATCAAACTAACACCAATGAATTATCGAATTAGATTTAAATTGAAGAAGCAATTATATTGAAGATCGTGAATAAAGGGGTGGCGGGAATAGGAAATGAAAAAGCAGTACCATTTTGGAGATAAGGACCGTACTCAGTGGCGGAGAGGTGCATCTTGATGTCGTCAAGAGTTTCGCATTGGCAAAGATTGTTGTAATCGGCGGCGGATAAGAGCCCCGCCCTGTGACCTCGCACGATCGCTTCCAAGTAACCACCGTGGATGTTGAATGTCATAGCTTCGAATCCGTACATTTTGCCGGTTCCTTTTTCTTTCGATTTGAGCAATTAATATCTAAATTTGGGTATTGAAAGTTTAAATCCAAACCCTAAAGATGTAGAATTCGGAAATTGATGATTTTTTTTTCTTGGATGATTTTGCGGTGATGATGGGAAGGGAATGGAAGGGAGCTGAGATCTGCGTCGTAACGTAGTTTCTAGTAAATTACTAAGTTGTCCTCCAGATATGTTTCTTTTTACATAATTTGTAAAAAGATATAATTAGAAAAAAAAAATATTTATATATGATGTATTGACATACACTGTTAATGCACAAGAGGTTGGCACCTCATCAATAAGTCATTATGAGTAAATTAAAAAAATTTATTTATATTTACTTTTAAGAGCTTGGCATATTTTTTAATTAAGTTTGTATATGATGCACGGACAGTGTATAGTTTTCATATACTGTCAATGCATCAGAGATTGACACCTCATCAATAGACCCTTATGGGCAAATTAAAAAAATTTATTTATATTTGCATATAAGGGCCTATTGATGATGTGTCAACCTCTGATGTATTAACAGTGTATAGAAACTATACACTGTCAGTGCATCATATATAAATTCTTTTTAATTTGCCAATAGATGAGGTATCAACCTCTAATGCATTGATAGTGTATAGAAACTATATACTGTCAGTGCATCATATAAAAACTCAAAAAAAAAATGGGATAAAGTGAAACTCTTGCATTAGAAAAATTTGTCTGTATGTGTCAAATATGACATTATCTTAACATATTTATAATTTATACTTATTTTTCTTCAAAATAACAACTAAATGTACATATGCGAAAGAAATTGGCCCTTCTTATTTTTTTTTTCTTTTCTTGAAAATAATTAAAAATAAGCGAAAAAAATTACAAATGTATATTTTGACCTTTTTTTTTTTACAATTTGAGAATGAAAATTAAAATATTTTGAGTTCAAATTCAAATTTTACATCACACTATAACACTAATCACTTGATAAAGAGGTGGTTACGTGTATAAGTTGTATTTTATCATTTCTTATAGATAAACTAAATAGCATATTTTTATAATACAAGAGGGAGGAAGTATATATTATTTCAAATTCCCCTCCCCATTACCATCTAGGCTACACATTATTTTGAGCCCTATTTTTTACAAGAAAATTGTAAAATCTATAAGTAATCTACAAATTTAGTTTACAATGATTTACAACATAGCAGATCTTAGAAGACATGTACAATGCTAGAAGTAGATATTTTCCCATCTTTCAAGCCATACACATTCTCATTCTTGGTGTTTTTCTTGGTAGATCATAAAATGTAAGGGAACTCTCTTTCTTGCAGTTCTATGCGATCTTTACCAGGAGCCAATAAATGGGAAGTCACCAATTCCATCACAGAATAGCCCAGCAAACTCATCATCTCTTCCTGCTTGCTGTTTTGGTTCATCATCAGCATCAGTGCTTTCATCTTCGGACACATATGCATTCTTCTTCACCAGTTCTCGAAACGTCGAAGATTGAAGGAGCAGGCCTAGTGCAGTAGGTGATGAAGACTTGTGTGAGTTGACAGGAGTTTTGTTTTCAAAAACTTCTTGCTTATGTGGAGAATACAAGTAATCTGTAGCCAAAGAGTGGTAGAATGAGGGCTTAGATTCCTCTATTGGACTGTAGCTACTTGTTAATTGTACTGATTCAGGTTCTGTCATTGCCAGTAATTCATTTGCAGCAACTAGATTGTTTGTCTCTGGCTTCAACCATTTTATGTAAGTACTCAAATCAAAGTTGGTCACAGCATTTAACCCTCTATATTCAATTGCAGCAATGTCGTAAGCGCAAGCAGCCTCCTCTTGGGTGCCTGCAAATGAGTTGAACTTGTTGTTTAGGCAAATAGATTTCTTTTACATGGCTGCCAGTGCCATATTTAACGCAGGAAAGTACAGAAACTTACTGAAAGTGCCAAGGTAGAGATATTTGTTTCCAAAGACTCTCCCTATTCTTGCTTCCCATCTTCCATTGTGATGGTGCCTGCATGTTTTATACAAAGAAAACTTCAGTACTTTTGCATAAGAAAAATTGCGTATAACTATCACCAGATTATCAAGAAAAGTACCTTGCAACTCCTCTGTACTTGGATACACCTCTTGAAAACCCGCTGCTCTTTCTGTAACAAAGAGATTCCAGTTGGTGTTATTCAGTAAGAATAGCCTTAGATACTTATATCAGTTGTGATTTGATAGACAAAGCTTTACCTTCTTAATGAGGCCAAGTATTCTTCTTTTGTGACAGTTTGCATTATTTCAATCTCTTTTTCATAATCAGATATCTGCCGAAATCATAAAGGGAGTTAGATCAGTTGTTTCTACATACCACTTTTATTAAATGAGATTATTGGATCTACTTACCGGAAAATTGGTGAATGTCGATGTTCCCCAATACTTAAGTGCTGCTAAATCATATGCTCTTGCAGCAGCTTCTTCATCATCATAAGCTCCTGAAAAATTTATATAAAGGGACCATTATCATTTCCCCTTAGTACACAAAGAGCTTTGGAGGTGATATATATGTAGAAAGGTGAAACTTGGCTTGGCTGTGAAGTGATGTACTCACCCAGATAAACTGCAGGATCCGTAAGAGTCGAGTCCACAGCAGGAATGAATGGAGAACATAAAATCATGCAGCATGTAAGCATCCTGAATTGAAACTTATAATGAACAGAAGTGAATGCAACAAAGACACATAGTTTACCTTGTTTTCCTTTTTTCTTCTGTGTAACATTCCAAGAGAGCTTATCCCACAAGTGAGCCTCATACCGGCCAGTCCATCTATGCCTGTTCATTTTCATATGGATAAAAGTTAGCCATAGAGAAATGATAGAAGGGGAGATGAAACAATTTCAGAATGCTAGAAAGATCTCCTTTGCACCTGCTGACTCCACGAAACCTTGAACTTCTTTTCACAGCGGTAGCACTAGCAGCATTGGTAGGATCATTTTGTCTCTGTGGTTGCAGACCTTGATTGTCATCACAGCCAGCTGCAACTGAAGCTGGATCTCTTCTCCTTCTTTTGACACACCTTACCGCTTGATCCTCAATGTCCCCTGAGCACACGCGGCGCCTCCCTTGGTGTTGTTCATCCTTAACAATCATCATTTCCATCTCCTGTTAGCCTGATTGTTTTCTTCTCTGTCACTGGTGTTCCCTTCTGAGGCTGCTTATGACCTTGAGAGCTCATGTATATATATAGTGATTGCCAGTTTTGGAGTTATTAAGTTTCATTATTGTTGTAGAAACTGTTCTTTAAGAACAAAACAAGTATGTCGATGACCTCTATGAGCAATCAGCAGATTCAGCACAAATTCGCAATGTCCATACAAATTTTAGGTGTCCATATTCTGTTTGCCAGCCCAAATTTATGAATATAAAAAAATGGATTGCTTATTCATTTCAAATTAGCTTCACAAAGCCGGTTTGGCATTTGTGCATCAAGTAAGGTCAAATATATGCTGCCATTATAAGAGATGTTAGTCTTTTGCTAGTTTTCCTATGGTAAGACTTCCATTTTTCTGGTTTCAGTAGGTTACAGCAAGTGGTGAAATTCTGAATAATCTTTTCATAATCAAACCTTGACAGATGCTTAAGTTCAGTCCATGGAATATTGGTGCCTCATGGTTCATAAAACTAGCCAATGTGATTCATTCATGCTAGGCTCAAGACCTTTGATTGTTGTAAAGTGACCAAATTGCCAAATTGCTGTATTTAGAACTTAGAAGTAATCGCCTCTAAACCTCATGAACAGTAGCTGTCTAGACAGGCCAAACTGTCAAACTCCTGTACTGTTTAAACGCGGTTCTAATATGTGCCTGGAAATTTAAAGAAAATCCAACTAAAAACAAATATAGTATTTGTTTGTAAGTAAAAGTTGTAACTGTTTCAGACATGGCATTACGATATCAGACAAGTTAAATACACGAAATTGTCCGGAAATTCCTTTGAGCCTTTTGTTTTCAGGGAAAGTGGTAAGGATCATATACGGACACAGTTAAGCAGTCTGTGATTACATGACATTGTAATTCATAGTGAAAACTGACAGTTTCTGGCTTCAGCTTCATTGGATTCCCCGTCTTGTTATGTTCTTCTTGTTTCATTTGGGGCCTGACCTGACAGATTCCTACTAACTCATTGCGGGGGAGCTTGTGCGAAGAATGGAGTTTGTTTCCTTTCTGAAGTTCTAATTGACTGAGTTTCCTATGGAATCAAGAAGCAAAATATTCCTGCAGACAATGTGAATTTATTATTTAATTCAGGTGGACGGTAGCTCAAGAAATGCCCTCCGGATTCTAGTTAGGGAAAAATCCTTAAATGAAGCATAACTTAATACTTTGTGTTGTTGACACAGTCTCAAGTCCACTATATTTGTCTGGAACGATTAAGAAACTGCTATTACTGTATGAAAGCTGATAAATAAGATGTCATTGACTTATTGTTATATGTTCCAATCAATTGTAAGAAGTCCTTAATTCTTTCATGCTATCATGTAAAAGAAAAAAGGATGCATGTTGCCGGATTTTTGTCAAAGTATGTAGACAAGTAGCTATGGAGAAAATTAAGACACTATGTTACCTTACCTTATGGCCCTAGCCTTTTGTATTAGTTAGAAGATTATAATCTAGCTGCAAAGGGTTTAAGAGGAAGGTTACAATGGCCAGTGGAATTTATATCAAATTGCAGTTCCTTCCATAGCTGTAGTCAGTCCATGGTTGGATTCATAGAAGTCAGGAAATAAGATGTAACTCAGAGAGAAAAAATAGATTGTGTATATCTATGTCGTAACAGATGTTGGGATTTTTAAGCATAAACATATTACAAAATGACATCAATGAGAAATTAAATCCTACACACACAAAAGAGAATATTTAACGTGATTTAGCTCAGGCGCCTATATCCTAGATAACAAACCTAGTTTGCTACTAATGTGTCACCCGATGTGTATTTCAACTCTTTCCATCATCTTCATAAGGAGTAGTTTTTTAAGTTTGACAACTTAAAGGAGGAATTTTGTTTTTGTGGGAAAGTTAGAGTTTTTGAAGACTTCCATAACAAGATGAGTTCTTTTTCAAAAATTTAATGGTTCAAGATCTCCGTCACAAAAGAAAAAATTTAGAGTTTCAAGGCCATTATCATACGAGGAGCTTTTTTGAAGAATTTAAAGTTTTAATGCCTTCTTTACAAATGAACAATTTTTTCCTTAAAAAATGCGGACAAAATGATTTTTTTATCTCTTTATGCAATTATTGTTTCACAATAAATTTGTAAAGAGAGACAACTCTAAATACTCTAACTTTGTACGAGATCTTTAATGTAAATTGGACTTAATTGAAATATGGACTCTTTAAGCTTTAATGGATTAATATCTTATTAGAGTTTGGATATAGGTATCCAATCCATTTTTATTTATTTTTATTTTAAAGCACCTTGGGTTGAGGGAATTGCAATTCCATTCCCCCTATTCCACAACCCTTTTCAATTTGTTTTTTTTTGGTTCATTTTTATCAAGGAAAAGCTTTTTCATGGAATGACAATTCCTTAAAAACAAGGAATTGCTATTCTTCTCCTCCTCTAAAATTTTTAATTCCATTGAATCAGGAAAACAATTTTTTATTTAAAATCCCATTATGCCCTTACAACATGTTTATTATTTTTTATTAATTAATAATTAGTAATTAGTATTTATTTATTAATTGATCATTAATAATAAATTACTATTAAAAAAAACCAAATTTATAAGATTAAAACTCAACTCAACCTTTATGAAAAGTTTATAAAGGATGAAAATTTTAAATTTTAAAAATAGAATTAAATGATTATTTATTTTTTATTAGTCTTTTCAAACATAAATTAAGGCTCCGTTTGAATGTCATCGCACCTCCGGTGCGGTGACTCTGGTGCGGTGGAAACAGAAAAGACAAAAAAAAATTTGCAAAACACAAAAAAAATTATGTAAAATTATTTTTTTACCCACCCTTTTAAATATTTTATTATAAAATTTATACCTACGGTGATCATTTTTTTTTTTCAATCTCACCGGAGCCAATCACACCGCTCATCCAAACTAGCCATAAGTAGAATTAATATTCAGTACCAGATCTATGATGGGCAAATGCCTACAATTATATACTTATCTTCAGATACTATGCATGTGTTAAGCCCATTGGGTTTAGTGGTGGTTATTGGGAAAAAAATATCCCAGTTGTCATGTTAGGTCCTCCGTGACTGCTTGCATGTAACATTGTGTAGCAACTATCATGGATGTCCGTGTCTGACTTTTGGCTTCTACAAGTCCCCACCGGTTGTCTTTTGGTCGGTTTTGTAAACATGGCGAATCAACGCAGGATGAGGACTTTGTCGTTGACAAGGACAATGGAGGCTCTCCAACTGATGATTCTGGGAGGAAGAATCTGATGCCAGTGAAAGTGGAGATGAGAAAGATGCAAGTTATTTTGATCCTTCACATACATTATTCTTGCGATGAAAATTCAGGACAAATTATCTTTTGGTATCTCACGTTAAATAACTGATTTCAGAAGCCTGCCATAAAGGATCTCCGAAAGGAAGCTTCTTCCTCTAAACAGGGCTATGGCGGGAACAAGAAAAAAAAAAAAAAAAGAACCAATTGCGCCAAACAGGGCTATGTCTGGTTACATGTTTGGAAAAAGTATCCAATAAATGTTAGCAATTAATGCCCATATGAGAAACATGAATTATACATTTGACATCAATGATCCGAACAAGCAAACAAATTAAAGAACAAATCAGAGTTTTTCTTTTCCCCCATTTATCATCATCCTGTTTACATGTGGAGAAAAATGATCCATGTAGACTCTATTCTTGATTTCTAGCACTTGACCCTCCTTTTGCAGTTAAGAGTCCCTGCAAAACGAGTGAGCCTTCTGACAAATGACGCAGGCTTGGCCTTGATCATCTGCAACTTGTTGAATTTCAAATGGGGAGGTGAGGGTGGCCCTGAAGTTCTGAAGAAGGCTCCGTTCATGAACAAGTCTCCTTCCGATCTCCATACCCAGTTCCTCCATTCTGACTCTGGTGCATAGTTCCTGTTGGTTATCTGCAGAGATGCAATGAGGAAAACAAATTAATTGTATGCATAAGGTTATGAAAGTTGTTCTCTAGGGTATTTTTGGATTTACCTCTTTGGCCTTGGGGTCGTCGGGAGCAATGAACCTGTTGCCCTGGCTGATAATGGTGGGATGCATGCTGCCACCAATGGCATACATTTTCCAGTGAGTGTAGTCATTGTTGACAACATGAAAGAAACCCCATCTGCATCTAGGCATTCTTTGTATCAGTTCCTTGCCAAAATGGTTGAATGCAATTGTGATTTGCATGAGTTTATCTTTATCGTAGCTGTCACTTGCACCCAACAGGATTACCTGAAGAACAAATCCAAGCTTGGTTAGTTGAAATGCGAACCTGTTGAGCTAGTGTTTAAGGTAATGATTAATTACATCGTTATGGTGGGTGAAATGGCAGTTTGAGATGGTGATGGCGGTGGAACCCTGGATTGCATCGATAAGTCCATCATCACACTGGGACATGGAAATATGATCCAGCCAAACGTTTGTTGATCCAAAGATGGAAATTCCATCTCCATCAGCCATCGTCCGCAAACCGTAATGATCCACAGAGTCCCTGATAAGGCCACCGGCGCTTCTAGTAATGTGATGAATATGAATGTTGTGAATGATCACATTGTTCACAAACTGAAGTGTAATGCCAGCTCCATAAGCAATGTGAACATTTGCTCCGCGGCCATCAATTGTCTTTTTGCTTTGAACAAGTAGCTCCTTTGACAATTTGATGATCATATCATGAGCAAAAATGATCCACAATGGCTTCTTCTGGATCACAGCGTGACGCAAAGTTCCTGGCTTGGGGTTTACCACATCATCATCAGAATTATCCGTCACCAAATAGTACCTTCCCTTCTTTCCTCCCCGAGTTTTGTGACCAAAACCAAGCACGCAATCCGCCAGCCTCTTACGGTTCCTGGCCCAATTCTTCCTGCATCGCCAGCACCTGTCAATCGGGTTGGTCGCCCTGCATGGACTTCTGTACTTCCTGTGCTTGCCCCTCAAGTTCCTCCTGGTGTTGTTTGTGTTAACACCCTCAAATTCCATGGTTTTATTAGAAGAAGTTTCCACAAGAGCCCTGCACCAAAATGGATACGAAATTAAGGTTGCTAACTACATAGACACGATAATGAAAAAGGAGAGATGAAAGAGAATGTTATAAGATTTACTTGTTAACATTATAGTTGAGGTTACTGGTGATATTCTCTGGGCTCGGTTCATAAGCTGCCAGGGTTTTCTTCCAGGCCTCTTCTGCTCGTTGCCTCCAAACCTCATCAAACTCAGCAATATTTGCCCATAGGCTTGGAACTAGGGTGGCAAAAGAAAAGAAGAAAACCAGCCTCAGCATATTTGCCTCCATTCCTGTTTCCCTAACATATATATTTTATATTGATATTTATTTATTTATTAATTTGGATATGTTTTCTCGGTTCAATTGCTGGGAGATATGGCAGGCCCTCGGGGATTAGACCTGAATACTCTGAACGTTCAACCCAGCTACACCAAGAAGATGGTGACTGAAACCTAAGTGTCCAAGGCTCTAAGCTGCCAACTTGGTTGGCGAAGCCATTGGTTATTTAGATCTGTGGAACCCCAGAGAATTTGGCGCCTTTAAATAAACCATCCAAGAAACTGTACGGCTCTAAAATTAGAGCGCACAGAGTGGGCAACCGTATTTCTCTTACAACATTAGAAACCACAGACTGTTTTTCTCCATAAAATCAAGAAATTAATGGTCTAAAACCACAGCACCATGCAAGGAAATAGTAGGCTGAAAATCTTAATTTCGTTTCTTAACTGAATCAATGCCAGTAGCTGGTGTCACATTCAGGATTTTTATACATCCCAGGCAAACAAACAGATCCCATATGCAAGACCATTTTTATTTGTTTTAAGTTCTAACAAACCTCTTTAAGCAACAGTTGGATACCGTTAAAAGTTTTCTCTCACAATTACCATTGGTTATTGTTCTAGAAAAAGCAGGAAAAATATGGAATTAAAAAGGAAAAAGAATGAGACAAACTTTCTGAGTCTGACAATGAGACATATGATTTAAACAGTTCTATTCATCTCATCAGGAAATCTTAGGAGTATATTATACATATATTGTGATGAGGCACACTTTGCTGAAGGGTAACATCCGCTGTGACAAAAGCTTCCAGCAGAATGTTGTTCCCTATACACATGCTTAATGCAAAATGAAACCAAATACACCCCCCACCGCCAAAAAAAGTTCAGCCCCATTCAGTATTGGCCGACCGAATTCAAGATGCAATTTGCTGCATCTTGTGGGAATCAATTATAAATGTCCTTGGTGGAGGAAAGGAACTTGTCAGCCATGAAGTGAAGAAGTGAAGATGATATTAGATACTCAATATTCGGATTTGAGTTGAAAATTAAAAAGATTCTTTTCCATATATTACTTTAGTTAGAAGAAAACATTACTTTTTCATAAGAAAAGAAGATGGCATGGATTACGCGGTATAGGAATTGCTGCTCAGTTTTCTTAAGAAACAAGACTATGGGGGAAACCCATCCTCAGAAACAGGGTCCAGGGTCGGCTTAACACCTAGGTTCAAATATTGTTGGACCGGAATAGACAGTTCAGAGAATCCTGAGTGGCTCATACTCAGTTTCTCCACCTAATTTGCATGAATTAATTAATCATCTTCCCTCTGCATTAATAAAGAGACCATTCTCGTTTAAATCCGTGACTTCTAGATCACAAAAAAGCAACCTTTACCTATACCTATACGTAAAATGATTGCCTAGCTTTGAGAATATTTTGGATTCCTTCCAAACAGAATTTATTAAATTGTTGAATCAAAACCCTTCATGCATAATATGGCTTGGATATGGAGTTCTTAATATAGAAAACATGTCCAAGTCCAACCTTTTCTTTAAGTTTTTAGAAAAATTCAACAGATATGGTAATCATCCATTGCTTAGTGCTAGCTTAGCTTATTAGTCTATAAATTCCTTTAGATGTATGAGAATAAAGGCTCGGACATTAGCTCACTAAACCTAACACAACTTTCAAAGACATTGAAACTTTGCTAGATGGATTTGTTTAACCAAAAGCACTTGGATTTCAGCTTTATTTAAATGGCTATCAGAGCATAGCTAGGGAACCTGGCAATCTCAGAAAGTTCAACAATTAGAGACAAAAGTAAAGCAGGAGGAAAAAGTGATAAAAACTAGCATTTCTCAGGAGGGAAAGGAATGTTATACAAGCTTTTCTTCACTTTATTTGAAATTGTTTAGGTGTTGGAAATTAGTAAAGGCAAAAGCAGTCTGTCAAAAAGAGAGAAGTGAGATGCAAACATTCAAAAAAAAAAATCTGCTAGTCAATATCGTGTGAGCTTGTATAATATTAACTTGCTTTCCTAGGTAGTAATTAATTAATTGAAGAAAAATAATAATAAAACATTCTTTTCTTCAATCTGAAAAGAACAGTGTAACTGAGCGTCAAGAATTTTTTTATACCAAAATGACACATATTCCTCTAATGCATGCTTTTTTCAGTGTATTTAATTCAAGGCAATAAGTTGTACTCGTACATATCCATGCATTGCAGACAACAATCAGACAAGATGCTCATGAAAATGAAGTTTGGGAGCCTTTCTGCTAGATTGGAATTTCTCTCCTAATTCTGCAGTTCTTAGAAAATTTTAGTGGCTTTGCAATGTTTAAATTAACCAGTCCATCACTTGGCATTCCTTTGTCCACGTCCAGGATTTGACTGAGAAAAGATTCAAGGCAAACAAAAGATATTAGCAGCAAATGTTTGTTTAATCTGAACTGTATAACAGCTACATTTAAAATGGAAAATTACTAAGTTTATCCAAACAGTGCAAAAAATATTTTTTTTTGTCTTACGGTCTGGATGCCTGGAGTCAGTTTGTGCGCACCTTGTGATTAATTCTTTTCTGGCGATCTTAAGGGTGTATCCAGCACATCGGTTTGGTGCATTCAAAAAATTTAATTTTCTTGTGAGCTGGTCGCAAAACTTGAATCCTGAACATGACTTAAAAGATGACACTTATTACCAATGAATCCAACTCTTGGAGTTAACAGTGCAAATTCATTATACAATTCCGGTTAATAATGTTTATTATGGTCAGATAAAGAACATAAGAAACCACATATGGGAAAGCCTTGAGACAAAGATATCGACCTTCTTCGGGTGAAGTTTTTAAAGGTTTTTCAATGATCCCTTGGCATTGAACTCTTCCAGATGTACTAAATTTTATTTTTTTCCATAATCTGATTAATAACAGTATGAAGAAAGATACATCAGGGTTTTTCATGGAAAAATTTCACATCTTAAAAAGTGAATTCATCACAACACTTATTCTCACACTTTTAACTATAATTAGAAAAAATGCTTCTCCCCTGCCACTGTCATAAACCCAGTACTTCAATTACTTCCCTTGCAATTCACTTCTTTATTCCTTTCTCAGCTTAATACCAAAAAATTCTGTGAAGCAATCTAAATCAAAAGCTAAGAATACCTAGGTTGACAACATGTACTTAAATCCCATTTACTCGAATCCATGAAGGGTGTTTCAGACATTTTTATTGCTTACAGATATTCATCCAAAAAAGAAATGGATTTGACAGACTACATTTGGCCAAAATGGGCATATGCTGCTAGTTGAGATGACAATCACAATTAATTCTTCTTTGCTTATGAGTTGCTTGAATTGAGGTTTTCAAGGGTCCAAAGATCACTCTTTCTGTGATTTTCTGTGATCCAAGATTTGTTGGTTAGATAGGCTACGAAGATCTGAGATTTTTTCAACATGCATCAGATTTAGTAATGAACATTGTTCTTTTCTTTTTTTGGGTCTTATGGTCAGGATGTTTCCAGTCCAGTTTGTGGACACATCAAGACTAATTTTTTTCAGGCGATTTTAAGAAAAAAAAACAAAAAACATGTATCTGCTTTTGCTCTTTGGGATTGAATTGATGAAAATCAAAGCCTGGGAAGAATTTTTTAGAGCATAGCCTATCTAGCCTTCCTTTCCCTAAAGAAGTGATAAACCCGTATAACATAACCACAAGGAAACTGGAATCTACCTTTTGACCGATGATGACAAAAATACCCTGCCTTTCTACTGATAATAAAGTTCCTTATACATGTGTGTAGTCACCGTGTCAAGCGTCATCTGATACTTCACCATTACAAGAGGAAAAAATAAATGTAAAGAAAAAGGTAGATGAATATGTTCTAAAAACATCCCAGTAACTCAAGTAAAAAGTTAATAAATGAGGATTTGCAACCTGACACAAGCAGTTTAGTTTAAACCCTAAGGTCATTCTTTTTTTTGGTATAAGTATAGATATCTTCATTCATTTTATGGTTTGAGATTAATCTTGTTTGGGCCTAAAGTGATAAACGGTAAAACCCTACCAATAATGGAAACTCCAAAACTCGAAGTGATAAACGGTAAAACCTTATCAATAATGGGAACTCAAAAACTCGAACCCTGTCCAAATATCTGGGAAAGACCCTAAGGTCATTTTAGGAAACGGATTAAGGAAACTTTTTGATTAAGCTTCTTCAAGAACAGGTGATCCTGCCTGACTTTTCATTTCTGACAAAGCAACCAATAGAGCATATATAAAGAGTTTCCATTACCAAGGTTCTTACAGAAAAAGCAGTACATTCTTGTACAAACCCTTCAATCACTGGTTCATACCATGATTTCCCTGGCAGATGTCTATCATGTTATTGCAGCCACTGTCCCGTTGTACTTTGCCATGATTTTGGCCTACATCTCTGTGAAATGGTGGAGGCTCTTTACACCAGAGCAATGTGCAGGCATAAACAAGTTTGTAGCTAAATTCTCTATCCCACTGTTGTCTTTCCAAGTGATCTCAGAAAACAACCCCTACAAGATGAACCTGAAACTCATACTTGCTGACTTTCTTCAGAAACTACTAGCCTTTCTAGTTTTGATGGCCATCAGAAAAATCAGCTCCCGGGGAAGTTTATCATCGATCATAACTGGCCTCTCGCTATCAACCTTGCCTAACACTTTAATCCTGGGAATTCCTCTGTTGAGGGCCATGTATGGAGATAAATCAGCTGCACTCCTGGCTCAGATAGTTGTCCTACAAAGCTTGATTTGGTACAATTTACTGTTGTTTCTGTTTGAGCTAAACGCAACAAAGGAAGCCTCTGAGACACCACCTTCACAAGACACAGGTAGACATTCAAACTTTGCATTACACATAAACATGGATTAAGTTCATAAAAGTAAACTTTTTCTCATCTAAAACATCAATTTAAACCCCAAAATCAATCGTTGATTGAATTTCAAGTTAGTTCAGTCAACTTTAGTAACGAAAGATAATTCAAGTGGGTCCAGATTACATATGGGGTTTCTCTTCATCTCTCTTTCTTTGATTTTTTTTTTTTGTTTCCTGTTAAATTTCTTCATTCCTCTTGCACGTGTATCAAGTAAGATCCTTGACATAAATATGGCCAGAAATATAATATTGTAACATAGGATAATGCATATTATATATAATGAGTTAATGACTACTAATTAAACCATGATTTGATGTCTGCATAAATTGCTTCCTTCCATATATTATGTTGTTGTGTTTTTTTTTTTTTTTCCTGAAACAAGGGGACCAAGAGACCCCTGAAGAAGCACAAGGGAAAGAGGGAGGAGAAGAGGCACACACCAGCCCAAGGAAATCCAAAACTATGCTAATTTTCTTGACTGTGGGGAAGAAGCTCATGGCAAATCCCAATACTCATGCAACCTTGCTGGGTCTTATTTGGGCAAGCATTCAATTCAGGTTGGATTATAGAAAATTTTAAGCCAAACCATGTGATTTTCATCTTGATGAAGATTATTGGTAACTTGTAAATTTCTTTAACTCGCTGAAATCTCTTGTAGGTGGAACATAAAATTTCCTGCCATTGTTGAAAAATCAATAGCAATATTATCAAGTGGTGGACTTGGTATGGCAATGTTCAGCTTAGGTACGATTGCTGTTCCCATTTTTGTGTTTTGGTTCATTACACAAACAAATTTACCTAATCAATGACTTGTTAACATCAATTCTAACTCCTGCTGCTGCCACTTAACAGGTCTGTTTATGGCATCAAGGCCTAGCATAATAGCATGTGGTATTCGAATGGCTGCAGTAGCCATGCTCGTGAAATTCATGGCCGGTCCTGCTCTAATGGCAGCGGCCTCCATGGCCCTCGGACTCAGAGGCAGGTTATTAAGAGTGGCAATTGTGCAGGTCAGTCAACTCTTCATTATTCTTAACTTTAAACTCCATTAATCTAAGCATGAAAGCTAAATATTGATAAACAATGTATTTTGCAGGCAGCTCTTCCTCAAGGGGTGGTTCCATTTGTTTTCGCCAAAGAGTACAATGTTCATCCGGATATACTGAGCACAGGGTAACCAACACTTGAATGCATCTTAAGTTTTTCAACATTAACTTTTGCTCTGGATCGGTTGAATAATGAGGTTTTGATTATGTTGGTTTCAGGGTAATCTTTGGCATGCTTATTGCCTTACCTGTGGCATTGATGTACTATCTTCTTTTAGCATTGTGAAATTCCTGGAGAATTGATCAGCTAGTTATTCCTGAAACAGTAATTTCTTACACCTGACATCAATTCTGGGAAAGGGTCAAAAGTTTCATAGATGGATGTAGATGCCCAATTCAGTTTTCTGAAAATTCTTTGACATTGTTGATTGTTTCCTGGGAGGAAAAAACTATATTTATTTACAGAAGTTACATTTAACAAGAGCAAAACCCAAAAGCTACCATATGATTTTTTTTCACTTTGTTTCTTTCGAGAAATAGAACAGAATTAGCAATGCTGAGGGTAAACTCTTTTATTATCTATGCATGATTGTGCCACCAGCTGATTAACTTCCTTTTGCAAAATTTGAAATGTGCAATGTCATGGTTATATAGCCAACATTTTTTTCGTTCTCTATGTGACATTTTGCCTATTTTTTTTTGAAGCATGTGGCACGCCATCTTTTTCCATCTAATTTCATGGTATCTTCATCACAATTGATTCATTCTACCTATATCTTTAAGATGCTTAACGTGAAATTAAATAGTCAAAAGTTAACTTTAATATCAATTATTTCATAATCATTACTTTTCTTCTTAAAATCGAATTATTAAAATGTATAGTTTTTACATTTATATATTGAACAACTTTCTTCTTCTTATTCAATATAAGTTTGAACACTTCTTATCAAATTTTTTTTAAATCACGTGACTTGATAATTGTCTATACCAATAAGTCGAGTGAGTATGATCCATGAGCTAAATTTTACTCATCTTTCATTCTAGTTATCTCCGAATGAAGAAATCATGTTCAAGTCACTAGGTAATAATATGCACTACAAATTAATCAAATATTTTCGTATTCTATTCAAGAAAAAACCAGTGAGAGGTATTTTCAGAACATATCATGCAAGATTTGAACATCATTTTCCTAGTGAAGCATGATGAACTCAAGATTTACAACCATGAATATGCCAATGTTATGTGAATGTGCCCATTACCGCTTTATTTCACTTTAATTTTCTTTCAAGATCCGATAGGTTACTCTCGTTCCCACGTAAAATAATCCAGTCTGTAAAATGCTTAAATCTGTCCACAATTGGTGCATAATTCACGTGGCCAACTAGTCTCCGTGCATGTGACTGCTTCTACAAGCATCAGATTTTTCTTTGTTTTTGACCTTTTTGCGGCATATTTCATTTAGATTTCAGAATATATTCATCGAACAACTACCATTCATGTCTCACAAGCTAAACACCCTGTAATTATATATTTCAGGTTTAATGATTATTTTTCCATAGGACAGGAACTTTTAATTATTTGCTACACATGAAAATTTTTAATTTCTCATTCCATAAATTATGAATTTAATCTGATTAATCCGTCAAATGATTAATGATAATATATGTAATTAACATATTTAAACTAATAATAATAATAAATATGATTTTAAAAAATAGTTAATTATGCTATTAAAAATGTACCCAAAAATTTGTTAGTTAAAAAGATAAACTTGTAAAAAGAGGGGCTTTAATAACCAAAAAAAAAAAAAAGAGGGAGTTTAGGCCAACAATCGTTCAGCCTAATGGCTAAGGATGAGTGTGACATATTGTAAGTTTTGAATTCGAATCCAAATACCTCAATTTCTAGTTATTTAATATTTTCTTGTAACAAAAAAAAAAAGAGGTTTAGTGCGGTCAAATCAAACTTAACTTCTCAATTATTTAGCAATTAATCTTCAATCTTTTAAAAAAATTCAGCAACAATAAATACATATTTTTAGAAATCCAACCTGTAGTCATAGCCATATCTACGTACATACACAGTTTTAAGTCTTTAATATCAATTTTTTTTAATAAAAAACAAACATTTTTAGGAAATGTTAATGAACAATGTGAAAAACACACATGATAAAAACATGTAAACCTATATAATACTTAAAACCGACATACACACATACATACACACACATACATACACATATATATATATATATAATATTTCAGATTCTATATGTTCCAAATGAGTAATATTTTATTAAAAAATGGAGTGGATGGCTGATTCATAAAGAAAAAGAATAAAATTGAAAGTAGAAAAAGAAATTATCTAAAGGCTAAAGCAGCCTAAAGATTTTTTTTTCTTTTATCCATGTATAAATTCATACGGTAAATTTCATTTTATATAAAAATTCATATATTTCGTGCAATACATTCAAATCATGATATGTTGTTCAAACAGTACACTTAAATCATGATATGTAATCATTTGATTTTCAAAATTATTAACGAGTCTATTAAAATAAATATTTACTATTTAATTATTACATGTGATGTATAATAAATTATTGACTTTTTATTAATGCGATTATATGATACTGATTTAAATAAAAAAACATATGTTAACATGAAATAATTGTTTTAATTTATAAAAAAAGTATTCATTTTATATTATTTTTATTAAAAATATAAATGTGACATCTTCTTCTTCAGGTACTTAGATAGGGTTTGAGTCATGGAGTTTCCAATATTAGAAAGGTTTTACCATTTACCACTTTCGATCCGAATAAAATTAATTTTAGACCATAAAACAAATGAAGATATCTGTGCTTAAAAAAAAAAAAGACAGCTTCTTCAACTTTGCCTTTTCTTTCTATACCGTAATTTAAAGATGTCCCAATGGGATTTAGGAGTGTAAGTCCATAATTTGGACCCCTAATTAGGCATTTTAAAGTTGACACATGGTATTTTTTTTATTGGCATTAGGCTTCTATAATTGTAATAGTAGGGCTAAAAAGGCCGAAGGCCCCTCGTTACTCTTATCAAATTAGGCAAAACAATTAAAGATGCAAAAGTATGGTTGTTTTTCCATTTTCCCACAAAGATGGCAATCGAAAGACAGAAAAAATTGAAGGTAGAAATTGGTTGTAGACATATTCAAAGGTTAAGTTATCCATTCAAATTCAAAGACTTGCCCATTTTTTAGCAGGCTTAGACAAAAATATTAAGCCCGTTAAATAGCTTGGGCTTAAAAACCGAGGTTTGTTAAAAAAAAGGGTTGGGCTTGGACTCATCACTTCAAAGCCCAAGCTCGCCCGGCCTGTCAATTTACTATACTTTTATTATTTTTTTTATATTAATATATTTTTAATTAATTTTGCTTTCTCTCTACAATTTATTTTGAGTTTGTATTTTTTTATACTTTAATTTAAATTTTCATGTTTCTTTTAGTTTTTATATAAAAATTTATTCAATTTTATTGTGTTATACTTATTAACTATTATGTATTTGAATATTTTATTATATTTTTTAAAAATATAATAGTATTTGGGATGACTTTGATGGGCTTGGGTATATTCATTATATGTAAAAAAAGGGCTTGGTCAAGAATTAGGCCTGAAAAAATGGGTCGAGCCAAGCTTGAGCACACATTCACTTCCTTAATACCTTATCTAAGCCAAGTCTGAATTCGGTCCAGGTCCAGGTCTTAGTGGTTGTTAGTTTGCCAAGCTAAAAAAAAAATGAAATGAAAGAAAGGGAGATTGAGAGCCGTCTTGCTAGAGTGAGAGCAAAAGAAAGAAGATGAAATGAATAAGCTTTGTTCCTAAGTGTTCTCTAGGATGTAAGGTGAGTAAAATTTCCTCTTTTAATTTTAGTATTGTATAGTTTAGTTTAACGGAACTAAGATTATTAGAAAGTAAAAGGAATATCCATCTTGCAAAAAAATAAAAAAAGTATAGGTTGTTAGCTTTTATCAAATAGCATAATTTATGTTAAAAAAAGTAACATATCAAGTTATAGTCATTTTAGCAAAAAGATTATAAATTGTCAACTTTTGTTAAGCAACTTATCGAGTTGTACTTGTTTTAGGGAAAAAGAATATATACTATCTATTTAATAGTTTAATTTATGTTAAAATAGTAACTTCTCATTCTAATATTGAATATTTTTAAATAATAGATTTTCAGAAGTTTTAAAGGTTTCGTCTCTGGTTTCAATTTAATGAGCTCAGGTAAATAACTTGATTTCTCTTCAATGCTTTGATACCCTAACAAATTAGCTTCAAAATATTTATATTATTTTATATTTTATATATATATATATATATATAATGATGTTTTCTCATTTTGTTTTGTAAATCAGGTTAAGCATGCAAAAGAGTATGTGTGTGTGCGCGCGTGCGCGCGTATGATTTCTTTGTTATGAATTGGAAAAATGATTTTGTTTTGACTTTTCGAATACAATTTATTCAAGTATATGCATATATCTATCCTTGAGAAAATGATTTACTTTACAAAATATTTTGAAAAAAATACAAAATATCATTTGTAAAATATAAGTTTTGGAAAATACATGAATACTATTTTGTGTATGTGGATAATCTGAAATGATGTAATTTAAATAGTCTTTATGTGACTAGAAAGCTTTGTTGCAAATAAGAAGATGATATATTGTATTTTGTGGTTAATCTAAAAGGATATGATTTAAATAGGCTTTTAGTACACTATGATATTGATGACCCTGCCAATAGGGGTTATATATTTGCCATGTCAATATGCAGTGTTATTAGAATTGATTCCAACCGAGCCACTGATTAAGAATAGTGATTTCGTTGCTTTGCTCAACCCTTGATTGCTTATGAATCAAGCTACTGATTAAGAATAATGGTTTCATTGCTTTGTACAACCATTGATTGCTTATGAACTGAGTCATCGATTAAGAATAATGGTTTCATTATTTTGTGCAATCATTGATCGCCTATGAATCGAGCCACCAATTAAGAATAATGGTTTGTTACTTTGTGCAACCATTGATTGTTTTAATTATTGATGACCTATGCCACAATGGTTAAATATGGTTATAAATTTTAAGGGAGATAAATTTATGAAACTAAAATTTCGAATATTTATAATTTTGTTATATTGATATTTGACTTTGGAACAAGTTTTTCTGTAAATGTATGATTATCTAAGAAATTGTTTTATGAGAATTTACTTGGTTCTAACCTAAATGTTTTGATTGTACTTAACCTAGTTGAAGGGATATTAGTTACTTACTGAGTTGTTACACTCATTTTTTAAATTTTCTTACTTTTTTAGATTTCGATAATTACTCTTCGAGGAATTAGTTTTGACGAGGGTCTTGTAACAAGCTCAGCTTCTATCCTTGGTTTTGTGTTATTGAACATGAGTATTTTAGATATAAATTTTTTGAAGATTTGTTAGACTATTTGAAACTTGAAATTGTGGAGACTTAAAGTTGTAAAGATTATTATTTGGAGAAGTTTTTTTAGATTTTGATGTTGTTTTTGTTCAATATGTCTACCTTGCATGCTTGTGGGATTCGTCTCATGAATGTGCGGAATTTGTTACATGTCAAATCTTCGAATTTAAGATGTGACAATAACACTAACAATTGGCTTTTATAGGTTGCATTGGGTTAGTTTTTAATAATGAATTTTTCTTTGTTAGAGAGAACCAGAGATATCAAAAACAAATGAGTAGAGAACAGAGAGGGAGGTAAAAAAAATGGATAAAAAGAAGAACTAAGAATGCAATTAGAGGAAGATGATTGCACTAGTGGAATCATAATGTTGTTCCAATAACATCATCATTGCCCAAACTAAGGCTGTGCATAAATCAAGTATAACGAAAATACTCGATAAAACAACAAGATTCGATTATATCGAGTCGAATTTGTCAGGTGGTCGATTTCTTTAGTTGGACCTTCGTTTCGATGATCATGTCAGTTAATTATCAACTCTACACAGTGAAAAACAAACTAGCCAAAATACTTAATCCATCATTTTAAATTTTATTTATTTATTATTTTAGTGTTTGCATCCACAATTTCAATTTTGCATTAATCTCAACTCTAGGCTCATCAATCAGGATAAGTATCATCCACACACATCATTTACCAAGGTACTTTATCCTAAATGAATTTTATTAGTTCGTCCATTACTGCATTGGACAAGAATGGACTTAACACCAACCAATGATGAAGTCCCAATGTGATAGGAAATTTTCTTGTTTGCCCTCTACATATCCTCACTTGTATCCTTGCATCTCTAAACAAGTTCTTAGTTAGTTTAATATAATTCATGGGAACTTATTTCTTCATTAAGGATCATTATAACACCTTCCTAGGAACTTTATCATATGTTTTTTTTCCATGTATATAAGGACCATATGATCCTGTACTCGAGAATGCTTCATAAGTTTTCTAAGCAAGTGTGTTCCCTCTCATAGTTGATCATCCAGGCATAAAACTAAATAGATTCTTCGATATCTCTAAGTTTTTCTAATCTTTGTTCTACCACTTTCTCTCATAATTTCATCGCATAACTCATCAATTTTATGCCTCGATAGTTGAAACAACTCCAAATATCTCCTTTGCTCTTATAGAGGTGTACCAAGATACTCTTCTTTTATTCTTCAGGCATATTGTTAGTGTTCCAAATCTTGTTAAAATGATTTTTCAACCATTTAACTCTTACCTCTCCAAGGTCTTTCTAAACTTAAATGGGAATGTTATCAAGCCTAACAGCTTTCACTGTCTTCATCCTCTTTAATGCCTTATTTACCTCTATCTTTTGATTCTACGCATAAAGTACCGATTCAAATCTTCTAGAGGGTTCGAGATACTATCCAATATTTAATCTTTTGATGAATAATTTATCAAAATAATCATGCCACCTTTCTTTAATATCTTTATCCTTAACGAGGGTTTTTTAGCATTCATTCTTGTACATTTCACAACTCTTAGGTTGTAACTGCTCATCTCGCTTGTTCGCACAAATCTATATATCTATTTCTTGTCATTCTTCGTTTTCAACTTATCATAAATCTCTTTTACAACCTTTGTTTTAACTTCTGGCACCACCTTTTTTGCTTCATTCTTTGTTAACTTATATTTTGAATAACTCTCCTTGGTGTTTTTCTTGAAAGTTTTGTAACAATCTTGCTTAATTTTTATAGTTTCCTTAACTGCTGTAATTCGCCATGCTGCATCCTTTGCAGTCAATGTTTTTCTGTTTGATACTCTCAGTACCTTCTTACCTGCCTTCCAAATGCATTTTGTCATATTATTCTACAATAGATTTAGGTTCTCTTTTGTTGTTCAATTTTCTTTTTGGATCCAACTATCTAAACATACTAAATGATAATCTTCTTTTAGTTTTTACCATCAAATCCTCATAGTTCATTTCTATGTTCCTTCAATACCTTTATGAATTCTCATGTCTAGATTAGAAGTATGTTGGGTGGTAACTGTAGACACCTAATTTTGTCTGGACGTACACTTCAATTTACCAATTTGGCATAATAAAGCTCGAATTTCTTGCACTAGTTTTTGAGATTTGAATTTCAAATTTTTGAAAAATTGTCTAATTTTCATAACTTTACATCTTAATCTTTTTATTTAAATTTGAATTTTGGTTCATGAATTAAGGTGAGTGATGTTCTAAAAATTTGATTTATGAGTTCAATTTCTCATTTTTAATTGATTATCTTTTGACTAATTTCAATAATTTATAATCAAGTGATTTAACAAATTTATAAAATTTCAATTTTAAAATTTTGAGCCAAACCCCAGTCAAATCTTACGACTATGAAACCTCACATTCCAAAAAGACCTCGATTTTTTTTCCTTATTCATTGTCCCTTTCCCCAAAATTTCGGCTTTCCCACGGCTCAAGAAAAGAAGTCTGCTCTCTCCTTGTGTTGTCACTTCAGCCAGTTTCCTCTGCCCAAGATCCACAAAACTCCAAAATTAAGAGTTCTATAACATAAGGAAAAATCGAGCATTGAGGGGAGGGGGCCATTGCTTTTTTTCTTCTTTCTCTACAACATCACATTGCATTGCATTACTGAACGATGTCCCCAAACGAATCACCATAACAACAAGATCCTTGCTGCACCGATCCTTTTGCCTAGCGTCGTCTTCACCATTGAGCCAGCCTTGTCCACCAATATTCCAGCTCATCCTCATTCTCGTCATCATCGACTGTCATCACCATCCCCTCGTTTTTCTGTTGTACTCGAACACCAGCATCCTTATTCTTCTTGGCTGGCCTCTCATCCTTACACCACCATTCCTCCACCGTATAACTTGCCTTGCCAAACCGAATCTACTGCTATCATCACCGGTCTCTATTTTCTACACCGTATATCTATCCCTGTTTTAAACCCTCTCGCACCAGCCATAGACCACTGCTTTATCGCCCGCCTTCTACATCTTCACTCCTGCATTGCTCCAAACTCAACCTTCATCGCTGATCCCTATTCTCACATACCTCTGTTGCATCGAATCTCCACTACCCATCACCTTCCTCATCTGTAAACGGCCAACGAGCCATTCCTTTCGCACTTCCAAGACCAAGCTTGCAAGCACCACCATCACACCATCACTACCCATGCCTCAAACACCAAATGTTACCCCAAAAATAAACGGAATCAGCCACAACAAAAACAGCACGGCCACAAACAAAAGGAAAGCCAAAAATAAAAACGAGATTTACTTTGGGACTCTGGTTTGGATGGTTTTAGGAGGCCGTTGGGTTTAAAATTTGGTGAGGAGGAAGACAGGAAGGTAGACGTAGCAAAAGAGAGAAGGTGGCCGGATCTTTCATTTTTGCAGAGGGGGCTAAGGTCAGTCTTGGATATGTAAGAGAAGATCTGAATGAAAAAGAAGGTGATAACGTTTGAGAAAGAAAATAAAGAAGGAAGAAAGAAGCTTTTCTTGATTATGACAGGTCCTCTTGCCTTGTTTTCTGCTTGATTACTTATTTAGTTTATATTTGTTTGACATAGACTTGACTAGTAATTATTTGTCTGATTGTTGTGTGCACATTTGTCATAATATCTCCTGCCTTGTATTTAATATGTAGTTTATATTTGTTTTCATTTCACGTGAATCTCATCTTAATTTACTTGTGATTGTTTCCTTTGTCAGTTTTTAAAGATGTGTTTTGATTTTTACTTGTCAAGTTTTTATTTTTTTAAAGAAAAATCGAAAAATCATGGTGCATCATTATTTGCCTTATAAAATTAAAATTTTGTTTTATGAATTAAATAATAATGATAAGATTTTAATTTAAATAAAGTTCCGATGATGGGATGTTACGGAAGTCACAAGTAGTGATTCCTAACTGATCCCTAGGTGAGAAGAGTCGTACTAGATGTTGCCAAAAGTATTGGAATATTTAGTATGATTTTTCAATAATCTAATTTTTTTGTTAAAAATAAAAATAAATTTTTAAAAGAAAATTTATAATAAATTTTATAATTCAATTAAATGATTTTCCGATGATGGGATGTTACGGAAGTCACAAGTAGTGATTCCTAACTGATCCCTAGGTGAGAAGAGTCGTACTAGATGTTGCCAAAAGTATTGGAATATTTAGTATGATTTTTCAATAATCTAATTTTTTTGTTAAAAATAAAAATAAATTTTTAAAAGAAAATTTATAATAAATTTTATAATTCAATTAAATGATTTCCCGATGATGGGATGCTACGGAAGTCACAAGTAGTGATTCCTAGCTGATCCCTAGGTGAGAAGAGTCGTACTAAATGTTGCCAAAAGTATTGGAATATTTAGTATGATTTTTCAATAATTTAGTTTTTTATTAAAAATAAAAATAAATGAGTTTTTAAAAGAAAATAGAAAAAGAAAATTAATAATAAATTTTAAATTTAATTAAATAAAATTCCGATGATGGGATGTCATGAAACTCACAAGTAGTGATTTCTTGACTGATCCCTAGGTGAGAAGAGTCATACTAAATATTGTCAAAAGTATTGAGGTATTTAGTATGATTTTTCAATAATTTAAATTTTTGAAAATAAAATTGAATTTTTAAAATTAATAATAAAATTTAAATTTAATAAAATCCCGACGATGGGATGTTACGGAAGTCACAAGTAGTGATTCCTAACTGATCCCTAGGTGAGAGAAATCGTACTAATTGTTGCCAAAAGTATTGGAATACTTAGTATGATTTTTCAATAATTTAAATTTTTAATAAAAAGAAAAATGAATAAGTTTTTTTTTAAAAAACTAAGAAAAATAAATAAATAAATAATGAAATTAAAAATTAAAAATTCATTTGCATCATATATTATTTGTTTGCATCATATGCATCCATTTAATTTCGAAGCAAGTGTGAATCTTTCGAGGATGAGATTCTGTAGAAGTCACAAGTAGTGATTCTTAAGAAATCTCTAGGTGAGGAAAATTATTTCAAATGCTGTCAAAAGTATTGGAGTATTTGATTTAATTATTCAATACAAAAAGGTTCACATTTACTTTCGAAAAATAAAGTAAAACAAAATAAATTTGCAAATAAAAAATGATTTTGAATAAAAAGGATGGAATAAAAAAGGAATTAATTTTAAATATTAAATTAAGATCATTTTATTAAAACAAAAAGGATAACACATGATTATTATGGTACCGTTTTTTAACGGGCGTCGTGGGGGTGCTAATCCTTTCCCACCCGTAACCGTACCCCCGAACCCAATTTTTGTTTGGCAGACCAAAAGATTATCTTTTTAATAAAACTTAATTAATTTTGAGATTTTGTTGAAAAGATAAACGTTTTCAGGTGGCCAATCACACCTAGACAAAAAAGATTGGTGGCGACTCCATTTTTGTTTTTAAACGCTTTTCCGAAAATCGTCGAGCGCGAAGCCGTTACGACAGTAACACTCTGACCTAGGGGTGTAAATGAGACACTAGTACTCGCAAGCTACTCGGGCTCGACTCGAAAAAAACTCGAATTCGGCTCGATTTTTGTCGAGCCGAGCTCGAGCTCGAGTAGCTCGATTTGTCAAGCGAGCCGAGTTCGAGTATTGTAATACTCTGCTCGAGTAGCTCGCGAGCCTAATCGAGCTTTCTTTATTTTAATATATATTTTATATTTATTTTATTATTAATTTACTAATATGCCCTTATTTATATATAACATAACCTACAAACCTAAAAACCTAAAAATATTTTGCGTTCTCTTTTCATCAGCCGCTTGTTTCTTTCTTTCCCATCTGCGATCTGCCGCCTCACCCTTCCCTCTCTAATCTACCGTTGCCTCACCCTTCCCTCTTTGATCTACAGTCGCCTGCCCTCCGTTCATTCTCGCTTTCACTTTTAGTACTGTCACACCGGCGACACCTCCTCCGTCAGATCCGGCCTTCCCTCACCAGACAAGTGCCCTCCATACCAGATCTGACGCCGACGAGCCCCTCAGCCCTCAGATCTGGCTTCACCTCGATCATATTCGTCATTTGTTAACAGCAACCAACCCCTTCGACTTTAGGCAGTCACGTATGGAGTCGCCTCACGCAGTCACGGTCGCCTCTCCTCCCTCCCTCCCTCAGATCTGGCGACCACTCTCTGCAAAAGCCTTATTCTTGGTAAGAGATTTTCTTTTTTTTTTCTTTTTTCTTTTTACATATATAATAACAGAGTTTTAATAGATCTGTGATGTTCAAGGCTTGGTGATGAATTGAGTCTTCTGGGTTCGATAGGACTGAGTGATTCAAAGTTTGGCTGTAAGGTGATCTGATTTGAATGAAATCTTGACAGATCTATACTGATGTTGTATTTGTAAGCTGTCTCTTTTTTGGGTTTTTGGCTTGTGGATCGATCGACTGACGTCTTTGACTGGTGGATTCATTTGTTATGGTTGGCGCATTTGTAGATTGGCTCTTTGATTTCTGGTGTTTTGTATCTAGTTGAATCTATAGATTGGCTCTTTGATTAGCTGGTATTCTGGACTTTGCTTGTTTTGATTTTGGTGTAAAGATTGCACTGTAATGCCAAGCTGTTAATTTCTTTCAATGATATATTGCTGTTAATTTCTTTGAAATATTGCTGTTAATTTCTTTCAATGAAATATTTTTCATGATTTAGAAAAATGTAACAGTGTTTTTAAGTGATATCAATATATCATTGTGAAATACACAAACGAACTTTATTGAGCTTAATCGAGGGAGTTTATTCAGACGAGAGTTCGGATAATCGAGCTTATTCGAGCGAGCTCGAGTAGCTTGATTTTGGTTTCGAGTCGAGTTCGAGCTTAAAAACTAAGACTCGATCGAGCTCGAGTCGAGTATCGAGTAGCGAATTTTGAGTCGAGCTCGAGCTCGAGCACCCCACTGTATCGGCTCGGCTCGGCTCGATTACACCTCTACTCTCACCTGAGATAACATTGTAGTCTAAATAGTTGCATTTATCCATCCTCCTAATCAAAAAGAAATATGTTTTACTTGTGTTTGGTTCACTTTTAAAGGGTATAAAGTGAGATTTTCTTTTCCTAAATAGTGTGTTATTTATTAGAATTAGATCATAATATAAAGCAAAATCTAGAATAGCCTTCACTCTCTCATTTCCTAACTTAAGCCTCCGTATATGTTCTTAAAACCTTGTCTACTAACACCTATATAATCATATGTGAAACAATTAAAATAAATTCAAATTTTTTAATCATCATTTAGTGGTGGACAATTGAACATTTTATTTCACATTCATATTCAATTGCAAAAACATTTGAATCACTTATTTACAAAGTCCATCTTATTGATTACTAGTTTCTAATTGAAATTTTAGAAAAAACTATCTTTTGTTTCATAAAAAATTGAAAGATTTAAAAAATAAAAAAATATGGGGAGGTCTAAAATAGTTGAATTAATCATTATTATCAGTTAATTACATTCAATATATATAAGATAATTATTTAATATATCGTCAATAAATTTTTTTAACTCTAAAAGTAAAATTAAGATGATGATATATTTTTTTTTAAAAATATTAAGAAAATAAAAAATAATTAAAATAAAACATGTTTCATATTCTAATTTTATTTGTGAAGTTAAAAAATTCAACTGACAGTATTCGTTTCTTATAATCAAGTTAAAAAAAGTCAATAATTCAAAAATACATGTGATTGCATTTTCAATATTGAATCAACGGTGAAAACATCAAGAAACCGACTCACCTCCAACATCCAACGGTCCAATTCTTTTTATAACAAAACAACAATTTAACCAAAACTCGAACCCAAAAAAGAAAGGTGAAATTAGGATTATGCCATTTTGGCCTCTGCCATTTATTTCCCCATTTCTGAGATTTTAAGCTTCAATGCTCTTTTATTCCTCTCTTTGTCACTAAAATTCTTCCTTAGTTTTTTTAATTTTAATTCTAAAGAAAATATCATGGGCAAGGGTCCAGGTCTCTACACTGAAATCGGCAAGAAAGCCAGAGGTATAAAAATGCGATTTCTTTACAAAAATTTCGTTTTTTTATACGTATTTTAAGCATTAAAGCTATAATTTTTGTGTATTTTTTTATTTTTGGCATTTTATAGATCTTCTTTACAAGGATTATCAGACTGACCAAAAGTTCACTCTCACCACCACCTCTCCAACTGGAGTTGTAAGTTTTTTCCTTTTTTTTTTGTTGGTTCTAATTTCGGTTTTTATTTTCTGGGTTCGTTTTATCTTTGCTCAAATTATTTTTTTTGGTTGAAGGATTAATTTTGGACGCCTTTCTTTTTATGTGACACTGAAGGCCAAATCTTCATTTTTTTTTCCATTTTGGGTTTTTTTTTTCAGCTTTACAACAAATGCACATGTTATTTGTTTAATTGAACCTAAATTCTGATTTTGATTAAATTTTGTAGATTTTTTTTTTTTTAAATTTGGTTTTGGTTTTGGTTTTCAGGAATCTTTTTGATGCTTAGATGAAAGAATGATGATTAAAGCTTACTTTAAAGATATAAGAAATGTTTTTGAAAGACATATATATATATATATATATGTATATATTTTGTTGGGATTTTCTAAGATTGTAAGTTATTAGCTAATGTTAGTGCATTTTAATATGTTTTCAATGATTGAAATATTGAAAGATTATGCTTTACCTTTAATTTTAGGCTATTACCTCTGTTGGAACAAAGAAAGGTGATTTCTTTCTGGCTGATGTTACTACCCTGCTGAAGAATAGGAATGTCACAACTGATATCAAAGTGGACACTGACTCCAATGTAAGTATTTCATCCTTTTTTTTTCTCTTTTTTTTTTTATGTTGATTTTGTAGTTTATGCGATATAGAAGTTAGAGTGCTGGTTTACATTTTTTTTGGCTTGTGAGATCTAATGTTCTTTGCTCTATTAGTAGTTATGGCCCATCCCCTCTACATTTGAAACCTGTGGCTTAAATAGGGGAATGTGCGTGATAAAATTGTTTAGAACATCAAGGTAATAGAGCATTATCTAAATTTGAAATCTTATCTTTTTAGAGGGAATGCAATTCTGTTGAAGGATCTCTTTGGTTGAGTTCATAGTTCCTTTTCTTTCCTCTCATTTCCTTTGCGACTGAATTTAGATGGTTTCTATCTTTTATAAGCTCTTTTGAACATTATTTGTTGTGCTAAAGTAGTGTATGCTTATCAGCTCTTCACCACCATAACGGTTGATGAGCCTGCGCCTGGGTTGAAGACTATCTTTAGCGTCAGAGTCCCTGATCAGAGGTCTGGCAAGGTAGGCAATTCTGTCCTCAAATTTCAGTTTGTAGCCTCAGAAACTTCCTTTATCTTGGTTTGGCTTTTAAGGTGGTGAACATGTTATAACTGTCTCTGGCATGGATACAGCTTCTGTGTTGCATAGAATGCTTCATGGTGCTGATGGATGATGATATATCTTTCTCTTTGTGAATGTATACAGGTTGAACTCCAGTATTTGCATGACTATGCTGGGATAAGCTCAAGCATTGGATTGACCGCAAACCCAATAGTTAACTTCTCAAGTGTGATCGGGACTAATGTTCTTGCAGTTGGTACTGATCTCTCATTTGACACGAAGACTGGGAATTTCACCAAGTGCAATGCTGGATTGAACTTCTCCAATGCAGATCTCATCGCTTCGTTGGCTCTGTATGTGATTATGTTCTATGTACCTAACTGTTAGTGAACTGTCTGAGTATATATCATTTAATAGCTTTCCTGCTTGTTGATGCAGGAATGAAAAGGGTGACTCTCTTAATGCATCCTACTATCATATAGTGAATCCCTTGACTAATACTGCTGTTGGTGCTGAGGTGACCCATACCTTCTCTACCAATGAGAACACCATCACTGTTGGGACACAACATGCTTTGGATCCATTGACCATGATTAAGGCACGGGTGAACAATGCTGGCAAGGCGAGTGCTCTCGTCCAGCACGAGTGGCGCCCAAGATCCCTCTTAACCATTTCTGGAGAGGTAGATACCAAGTCCATTGAGAAGAGCCCCAAGGTCGGACTTTCACTGCTACTCAAGCCTTGAGCTTTTTAGCTCATTTTGGAAGAGTATGATAGGCTCAGAATTTTGAAGTGTAGTCTAGTCACACTAAACTTTCACGTTGACGCCTTCTACTCTTTTATGTCAATGGTTTTCCTTGTAAAGATAAAAAGCAAAAGAAAAATATAGAGGTGGCATAGTGGTTTAAACTATGTCGCTTCTTTTTTAGTCATCCACTGTTTAACTGAGGTGGTGTACCTGTCACTTGCAGAGGTTTAATTTTTCCCACCTTGCTCCATATTTTCTGTGGCTCTATTTGTTTTGTTTTCTTTAGATCTTTTCAGGTTGTAGCTTTTTGGCATTGGCACTACTGTATCTCCCATACTTAAATCCGTTTTCAAGTAAATTCCTTGCTGTTTATCTTGATATTGTTTGCATTAAATGTGGTAAAGTAAACAAGGAAAAGAAAAATCTGCCGCCTCCATTAATTTTACATGTCAAAGTACTTTCATATATCTAAACAGAGTGGCTGGAAACAGATTTCACTCCAACACACCAAACGATAGCCAGTAAAACTTCCCAGGCATAGACGTAAATTTAGGTTTTAACATAGCAGTAGATTGTAGTGAAACTCAGCCGTAGAAGGCTGTTATTCCTGGTGGTGAGATGCCTGAAGCAACCCATCTCGAATCTGGGTTGCAATGTCTCGAACTGCACCAGGTCCATGAGGGATAAACACTGATGATGATTTGGAGGCAGCACCAATTTCCTTCATGGTATCAAAATACTGGGTGATAAGGACCATGTCTAAAACATCCTTAGCAGTTGTCCCTGGCACATTGACTGAGAAGCCAAGCACACTGTCCCTTAGACCATCAACAATTGCCTGGCGCTGCCTGGCTATACCAACTCCTGCGAGATACTTGGATTCTGCCTCTCCCTCTGCCCTCTTAATCTGTATAATCTTCTCAGCCTCTGCTTTCTCGTTTGCTGCAACTCTCAACCTTGCAGCTGTGAAAAATTATAATTATTGAGAAAATCAAATCAACCATTTGAAGCAATTAGTATCACAACAAAAGCTCTATAATTCACCAGCATTAATTTCGTTCATGGCTCTTTTCACATGTTCATCTGGCTCTATATCAACAATAAGGGTCTGGACAATCTCATATCCATAAGCCGACATAGCCTATTAATCACAGCAATCATTAATAACTTTGAAATGGAAATCAAGAATCAGACCACAGATGTTAACAGAAGTAAATGCTTTTACCTTTTCAAGCTCATCTTCAACTGCCTTAGCAATATCATTCTTTTGCTCAAAAGCATCATCCAAATCCAGCTTTGGAACGCTTGCCCTGATAACTAAAGTAAAAGGAAAAGAAAGAAGAAAATCAAGTTCAGTTTTTTGGTACCATTGGCAACAAGGAAGATACGTTTAAGTGTCTTTCTGATACCATCAAAAACATAGGCTTGAATTTGTGTCCTGGGGTTGCTAAGTTTGTAGAAAGCATCATTTGCCTTCTCTGCTAGGGCACGATATTGTACAGATGCAACAACGTTGACAAAAACATTGTCCTGCAGGAACAATTCTCAATCAAAAACAAATGATAGAGACGATTTACATATTAGGTGAGAAAAAGTGAAAGTAAGGCTGATAAATTCGTGTAAGCCGAGAGGAATAGGCCTGACAGGCTTGGAAGGATTTGTATGCTTAGTTTAACAAGAAACAAACCTTTGTCTTGGTCTCACAACGTACGTCTAGCTGCTGTAACCGGAGCGTGAGATGGCCGGCGAGCTGGCTTCCAAGACACCAAGGTAAACAATGGCATCCTGGCTGAAGAACTTCATCAAACTTCCCAAATCTTTCCTTGATAGCAACCGTTGATTGGTCAACTTGGACACAGCAAAATAGGTTGCCCATTCCCAGAATTTTCTCTCTTCTTTTTCTAAGGAGAAGCAACATAAAAGAATGGAAGAAAATAAGAAACCTGTCTCACCAACCATCAGAACAGAAACATATTTCAGCTATAAAATGGACATAATTCATGTAGCATTGTCACCCTTTTCTAAGCACTAAGAAAGCAGAAGTTTGCTGGTAGTTTGGCTATCAAGTTGTCTGCACTTGGATTGACAGTCTAGTTTATATTTGAAAACAATGTTTTTTGGCTGGACAACAACCAATCCTGAAGATTGGCCACCAGATGCAAATTCTATGTCAGAAGGAAAAGATCGTACAGCGAACAATTAACACCAAAGAGTAATCCAATATGAATGGAAGAGCTGCAAGATCTATTTTACGATAAGCATCCTGATTAAGTTTGGACTAAAACTGAAACAATTAGACTTGGACATGGAATGATTCAGAATTAAAATTATGATCAGTTAATCAGACAAAAAAAAAAGCAGCACAGGCCCGTACGCTACACATGCAAGCGCATACTCGCGCACACCCAAACACGCAGACAAAGAGACTGAAAGAGAGAACATACCCCTAAGTGTAGTTTGAAGAGGAAGGAAGACAAGGATGACATAAATAATGCCATACATATAACCGGCTAAATCTGCTGGCGGAATTGGTCCAAAGATTCGTTGCTTTTAGATAGAACTAAAATTCCTAAACATAATACAATTACAATATATGAAAAAAAAAAAAAAAGATACGATGATAACGCGAGTAAAAATTTGATAAAAAACTAAAAAAATGTTTTGTGTTTGACTTGTCGATATGAATTTAATATGAAATTTTTGTATTTTATACTATACAAATAAAATTTTAAACGACAAAATAGACACACATTGCGAGATATGATTGCTGCCACTTATTCTAATGCTGGATTTGCATGAAAGTCTAAAGAATTGGATTAATAAACAAGTATATGTACTTGTCAATGAATGTTGAAATACTTAATATCAACCAAAGAAACAAAAGCGAAGATGGAATCAAAGTATGCTGCATTTAATAATTTAATGTGGCTAATGATGGTATCCTTCTGTATTTTTGGTAAGTTCTTATCGTATTTGGATAGGATGTACACATCAAAACATCGGTTTTCACACAATCTATATTTACCATTTAATACCAAGTCAAAATTCCAATAAGATGATGAAGTATCACAAACAAATATGATAATGGCCTTCTTTCAAACACAGGAGAGACGAGAAAAAGGAGGGTAGGAATTGCAAAAAATATTACCCTTTGATCTAAACTGCATGTTGCTTGCAAATTGCAATAATATGCCACAATATTCTATGTTAACCACCTACTTGCAAATTGCAAAAATATGCCACAATATTCTATATTAACCACCAACCAGCAAATTCCTACAATGGTGAAATTTATCATATGAAAGAAACTTCTGACAATTGTTACAGTTTTAGGACCTGGTCTATTCAGTAAACTGAACTAAAATTCTAAACATCAAACATTTCCATCTAGTCAATGAATCAAATGCTGGAACTAACCAAAATCTCATCAAGTCACTAATATTAAAATTGAAATGCAATTTAAACTGACTTGGATGTAAGTGAAAGCCCCATCCTGACACTGTAGTTGCTCCAGGGTTGAAGCGTTTTCCAAATGCTTCCAGTTGACTGTCACTGAACCTGCATACAACATACAAAAAAGAGTGGGAGAAAGAAAATGAAAAAAAGTTTTGCTACTCTCATTCTTTCTCCTCAATTATGAAACTTAGTGGCTCAACTTCCTAAATATAAGCTAAAAGTAGGGACCTCCCTTTATATAATTCATGTATAAACCCATACTATTATGAGTTTAATACATATATAATATATAGAATATATAATGTCACACTTAACCGAAATTATGCTACTTAATTCGAGTATATTATTATAAGTATTACTAAAATATTCATTAATTTGACATTAATTAAAATTAGATTCGAGACAAAATTGACTTTGCCAGTTCATTAAATGAGATAAATCCAACATCAAAAGCCTATATTATCCTATTATCAGACCACTGTTGACCACAAATGGCACAACCTTCGGAATATAAATTTTACTCAAGGGAGCTCTAGCATTACGTGCATTTATCTCATTCATTGTTCTCTTCACATGAAAATCAAATGGGCTAGACAGTCCATGGCACGACACGATTCGGCACGGTATAGATTGTGCTTGGCACGACCCATACTTAAATGGGCGGGCTGGTCCAAGCACGATATACATTTGTGTGCTGTGCTGAGCTAAAGGTTTTTAGGCACATGGATTAACACGGCACGGCCCATGAAGGGCCAGTGCTAGCATGTAACGCGTGGGTTAGTACCAAGGTTGTAAATATCGTACCGGAGAACGTTTCGTTTTTTCTTTTTACAATGAGATATATCAGTATCGGTTGTTTCGGTATATTATTTCGGATTTTTCGATTTAATTTTAAAATATTTATAAACTTTTCATACATGTAATAATGTTATTAATAATAAGTAAAATAAAATATAAAATATTTAATATTAATAATGATAAGTATAAAATTAATAAAATTACTCATACAATAAATAATAATTATTTTTAAAATTGTTAATGCATTTACTTAATTCATTATTTATGTATTTATTAGTTTTAATTCAGTATCAAAACATATAATAAAACAAAAAAATTCAATTTTCTTGTAATGTTTGCATACCAACCGAAACAGTCAATTTCGCCGAAATTGACCGAAACCATTCGAAATTCACGAAACCAACCGATATTACCTGGTATCAAAACTGGTACGAAAAATCAACTCAAGTGTACTGGATTTTATGAAAATTGGCTCGTATCGGCCGGTACGACCGAAACCGAAACGGTATTAACAACCATGGTTAGCACGGCACGGCACGCAAGCCCATGTGTCGTGCCATATTGGCCCATTTATATAAATAAAATTATATTTAACAAATCTAAGTATGAAGTATTTCAATTATTGATATATAAATTTATAATATTTTCATTTTGAATATAAAATGTATAATATGTCACATATATTGTACATAACTTTTTATTAAATACACTTCTAATAAGAACTCCTCAAAAAATAAATTATTAAAGATTATTTTATTCACAGATTGGTTAAATGTAAAAGCTGGAGCACTAGATAAACCATATTATATAAGTAAATAATCAGGTGAAGAGAATGAAAAATAAAATAATAATATTTTGTATTTTGTAGTCTTGTATTTGTGTATGTGTGTGTGTCTGTGTTTTTAAATATTATGATTGTAAATTTCAAAAGAGAACATTGGTACAAAGGTAAATATTGTTCCTTTGTGACTTGGAGATCACGAGTTCAGGGCAAAATACTCTCTTTTAATGCAGAGGGAATATTGTATACAATGACCCTCCCTAGACCTTACAAAGTGGAAGTATTTTGGTTGTGTACAATTAATGACCCTCCCTAGACCCCACAAGTGGAGTATTTTTTATCGTGTTGCTCTTTTTTTTATGATTGTAAATTCCAATATCTTTATTAAATATATATTATTATGCTTTCTTGTGGATATAGGCATTTTGTCAAAGTGAATTATGTGTCTTTTTATTTTATTTTTATTTATCTTGCATGTTATTTAAATTAATAAATAAAAACTTTAAGAATAATAAAAATGTAAAAATTTATTAATGGGTCGTGCTTGGCACGATAAGGCACAAAAAATAATATTGGGCTTGGCCCAACACGACTCATTAGTGCTATGGGCTATGTGCCGTGCTGGGCCACGTTGCTAGCACGACCCATTAAAAAAATAGTGATATGCTAACACGAATCTATTAACACATGGGCTAATATTTAAGCACGGCCCATTTGACACCTTTAGCTCTATATCAACAATGCGCGTCCTTAATATTTCAAAACCATATGCAAACATGGCCTGAAAAGGAAGAATGGACATGAACAATGCTTGCAGTAATCGGAGTAATGGATCATTAATTAGATTCATTGCTGACCAAAGTAATATATTAACTTCTTAAGCTCCTCTCCTACAGCTTTTCCAATTGCAGTCTTCTGTTCAGAGATGGAATCCCAGTTCAGTTCTGGCACAGTTGACTGAAAATAAATAATGTTATTTGTCAGTTCAACAAGCAAACGTTATAAACTCCAAGAAAGAAAAAAGAACTAACTCAGAGAATTATGCCTGATACAGTAGTTATTTGGCTTAATTTAATTATTTGTGAAGTTCTTATGTAATGAAAAATTAGCATGATTCATATTAAAGTAATGTTCAATTTTAATTAATAGAATAAGTGGGAAAATGTATTAAAATTTTCTGATTGTGATGGAGGCAAGCTTTATCACTAGAGGTGGCAAACGGGCGGGTTCGGGCGGGTTTCGGTTCGGGTTTTTTCGGTTACGGGTTTTTTCGGTTACGGGCTTTTTCGGTTGCGGGCTCTCTCGGTTACGGGTTTTTTCGGTCTCGGGTTTTCTCGGTTGCGGGTTTTTTCGGTCTCGAGTTTTCTCGGTTGCGGGTTTTCTCGGTTTCGGGTTTTTTCGGTTACGAGTTTTCTCGGTTTCGGTCCGGTTTCGGGTTCGGTCCGGTTTTAATCGGGCGGGCTTAGCGGGCTTAGTCAAAGTTTTTTAAAATTTTATAAATTATAAATATTTTATAATTTTGAATGTAATAATTAATTTAATTTTATATAGTTAAATAAAAATATAATAGAAATGCTAAATTAAAATCAAAATTTAATAAATGGAATTGTATAATATATATATTGAGAATTTTGGTTGGGATGATTTTGAAAACATTGGGAGTGGACCAATGAAGAGTATAGTTATCTACAATAATAAAAGAGAACATATCATATATAACTATTACATTACAATTAATTAATCAAAATTTAAAGTCACGTGAGATCTATCAAAATAATACATAAAGTTTCCACTTGTAAATGATGAACCAATACATAATTTTTTAATTATAATTGATTAATTATCATAAAAAGAATTACAAGTAAAATGCTCGAAGACGTAAAAGACATTGAAAAAGTTTTAAATCTTGCATTGCATTTGCAAGAAATGAAAGCACTTCTGCTATTGTAAACTTCTTCCTTGGAAGCATCTGGATTTTTATACTAATTAATTTTTTTGTCCACAAACTCCAACTACTAAAAATCATCTTTGAATTGCTAACAACCTCTTGGCCTAGTGGTTAAAGATGAGTTGTGGCATATTGTAAGTTTGGGGTTTGAATCCAACACCCCCATCCCCAGTTATTTAATATTTTCCTTGTAATAAAAAAAATCATCTTTGAATTTCGATTATAATTAAAACGATTATAATAGACATTACATTATATTAGACTTAATAATTTATATATATATATATATATCTATATTTTGTATTCGTATTGTATCAAATATATTTGTATCATATAAAATATAAAAATTATTGTATTAAAATTTATATTAATATATCAAACACAATTTTTTTTTCTAATTTTTATCAAAATTTGATCCAATGTCACGTTCTTTTTTTTTAATTATCATATTTACATTGTATGACAGTATATTGAGATAAAGATATTTCAAAATTTGCTTTTGAAGATTTTTCATGTGATTCTCAAGGGAGGGAAAAGGCATAATCCCAAAGAATTTGAAATTTTTTGGTAATGTGGGAAAAGCTTGTTTGGAGGGAATTGAAAAATGAAAATCAAACAGATCTCCTTTCACACGAAACTCTCATAAATAAAATATTATTATTCATTATTTTTAATTTCTTTTGTTGTTTTGACTAAATTTATATAAATATAAATTTTTACATTTTAATGTTTTTATTACTTGATAATTATTATTTTTTTTAATTTCCTGTGATATTTACATTTGTTATAAAATATATAATTATATATTAATAATTATATAAAAATTTATTTTTTAAATGAGCCAAATATATATAGTAAAACTAAAAGAAAGTGAAAATCCAAAAGTATTAGCTATACAAATAAATAACTAACAAATTATAAATAAATCATACTAAACAATTAAACATTTATATAAATAGCTTTATACTCTTAACAATAACTTATTGAGTCATTGTGTTTTTTTTTTGTCAATATTGGGTCATTGGAATGAAAAATGTCTGAAATTAAAATTATAATATGCTATGAGAGATTGTTTAATTTATTTTATATTACATGGTAAGAGATTATTATAATTTAACATACAAATCATTATGATAAGATAAACATATTAATAATCTATTTTATATAATTAAGAGCTTGTATAGTTGATTATATATCACATGATAAGATATTATTTTTAAAGTTATAATAACATACAAATCATTATGATAAAGCGTTATTTATTAACTATATTATGTATTTTATTTGCTATCAAAAAAACTATTCCAAATTGAGTACTAATTTTTTTTCATATTCACATTAACATAATAATATTAGATTAACATAATAATATTAGATATACACCAATTGATTGAATATCTAATTAAAATGTTAAATAATAGATATTACTAAATTAATTAATATAATGCTAGTTATTTAAATATAATTAATAATAATATTAACAAAGTATAAAAAATAAATTTTATTAAAATTACCACTTACATAGTAATACAACTCTAATATATTATTAAATTACACTTTAATTTACTATTAGAATTATTATTTTTATCCACACTTTAATTTTACATTTAATAGATAATAAATAAATTTTTTTTAATAAATACTTAATTCTATCAAAATAATACTTACACACTAAGAGATTATATAATTTATTCTTAAAAGATTATTATAATATAATATACAAATCATTATTATAAAATACCAAATTAGTTTATTCATGTATAAGATTATTATAATATAATAAATAATTAATTATCACTAGCTTGATTTTTTAATGTCTTTTGTTTTAAGGCTAAAAATAAAATTACCACTATAATTTTCTCTTTTAATGATACCCAAGTATAAAAAAATTGTGCTTGTATTGTTTAATTTAATTACTTAACTTTTTCTAATATTAAAAACTTGAATTTTAATTTTAAGATTAGGTTTTTTTTAATCTAAATTTAATATCTTTCTATACTTGAAACTTTAAGAAAATATAGTTTAAATTTAATTTTATTAAAAATATTTTTAATGTGTTGCACAAAATATCAAATTCAAAGTTTCAAACAAATATTGAAATAATATAATTTTTATATATTTGATTTATTATTGTATTAAAATTAAAATTTTATTATAAATAAAAATAATAAAATGTTAAAATGATTTTTATAATAAAATCAAATGTCAAATTAATAATATATTTATTATTATAAATGCAATAAGGATAATATTAAAGATTATTTGATGATATCATATATTATATTATATATTATGGTGTTTTAAATTAATTTAATTAAAAAGATTCAATATTTATTTTGCTAGTAATATATAATTGATAAAATTGTATAATAAATAATAATTGTTTTCAAAATTTTAAACTTTTTAATTAAAAAAGTATTTCAATTATTTATTTATTTTTAAATAATAATTATATAATTATAATTCGGGTTTTTTCGGGTTATAAATTCGGTTTTTTTCGGTTTTCGGTTCGGGTCGGTCTCGGTTTCGGATCGTATCGGGCTCGGGTTATGTCGGGTTCGGGTTGTGTCGGGTTCAAGCTTTTTCGGTTTCGAGCTTTTTCGGTTTCGAGTTTTTTCGGTTCCGGGCTTTTTTGGTTACGGACTTTTTCGGTTACGGGCCTTTGACTTTTTTGGTCAATTCGGGCTGATCCCGGTTCGGATTCGGGCGGGTTTTCGGGCTCGGGCCAATTTTTGCCACCTCTATTTATCACTAACACAAACAGCTAAGGAATGACTATTTTTTGTCAACGGATTCTGATAAACCATGGACTTCATTGCTTTAATAGGGTGGTCCAAATCCTAATGATCAGGTTTATGCTAAAGTCAAATTAGTAGAGAAAATAAATAAAATTAATATTTCATTCTGAAAATATCCGATCAATATGAAAAAATATATACGAGAATATTCTAATAATATTATATATATAAAATAAATAAATAATTTTGTAAGTGGAATATAGAGGGGATAGAGTAGGCTGCTTTTATTCCACCAAAAAAAAAAAGAGTAGGCTGCTTTTAAGGTGTACGATTATGATTGTGACACCAAACAAACTTTGGACTAATGGTAGGATTGAATGGTTGAGTGTGAACGTGGTATCCTATATTATTATACACCACCATCATTCGTTTTCAGAAGTAATTCATATGCATTGAACCAAGTAATTTTTCCATTCAAGAATGTTGATACTAATAGCATAAACAAAGCAATCTATTCATAAACTATTCAAATTCGATTCAATAATTATTCGAGTTTAACTTATTTATTTTCGAAAATCAAACTTAAATTCAAACTATTTGAATAACGAGTCAAACTGAATTCAAATATTTTAATACCCGACTTAAACAACTTACTAATTTAATTGATTTTTTTTTTAATATATATTTTTAATATTTTATTATTAATTTATCATTGTACAAAATCTTATTATTAAATCAAACTTGAACAATTTGAATATTTTATCGAATTGAATTTGAACTTTAAAAACAAGCTCAATCAAACTCAAATTGAACTTAGAGTTTTAAGTTTTGGAATCAAGCCAAATTTAGAATTAAAACCAAAATGTCTCAACTCAGCTCAATTACACCTCCTAGTTCAGGCCAAGTTTTCCACACCTTTTTCTGATGGCAGACGAGAACAATTTGGTATGTTAGAAGAAAGCATACAAACTGAGTTAATTAATGAAGAAAAAGGAGTTACAGCAACACCCTATGTTTTTTTACACAAGTTTTCTTATGTTAAAATTTATAAAAGCGATCCATTTGTACAACAGCAACAATCAAGCGGGCCGTGAGGTGAAACAGTGGGCATCAGCACAGCTAAGTGATCACATTCCAAATAGGAAGAAGAGAAAAAGAAGGTTACATACATTAGCCTGATCACTTCCCTTCTCTTTCACCTATCATCACCCTAGTTCAACCGTATTGTGATTGAGTCTACCAACTGCTTTCAGATCTTCATCTTCATCAGTGTGCCGACATGAATAGAATCCATTACCAGAGAATGTTCCAGTCTATATCATCCAATGTAACCTGAATATCCCGAAAAGAGAGAAATAAATGGGACAGGCTTCCTTGAGCGGCAATTAACTCACCATGATGCTCCCGCATCCAGAATGGCTTGCTCAGTTCTACTAGTACAATGAAACAGTGACAGTGGAATATGAAACAATCCTTGTCAAGGAAATGGCAGAGGCACCCCTATTCTCCGTTGATAATGCAGTCTGAAGTTGCAGACACCGCACACAAACCAAATTCTAAATATGAACATATGGAAACTCGAAACTATGATTCTTTTGCTTTGGGCTTTGGTGATGGCTGAGGTTGGTGACTTGGAGAAGCATGAGAACCGTCTGGAATTGATAAGCTCCTCATGGGTTGTCCATTCCTCATGATGAATCCTGCCTGTGTTCTGATGCCATTTTTGGCATTTAAGTTGGACCTAGTACGATCGGATTGCATGGTTTGGAAGTAATAGGAAGAGCTGGCCATATCTTTAAGGTTTTGCAAAGGCTTTAGGGTTTCAACAACTTCACTCATCCGAGGTCTGGCTTTGGGATCACGGCTGAGACATTGGGCAGCCAGCTGGGCAGCTTTTTCTGCACCTTTGATAGAAAAGTGCCCTTCAAGGCGAGGATCTAAAATTCGGAAGAACCTTCTCTTGTCTCCTAGATGTGGTCTTGCCCATTCCACAAGATTGTACTCCCCATTTGGTCTGTTTTTGTCCATGGATCTTCGGCCAGTCAACATCTCAAGTAAAACTACTCCAAAGCTATAGACATCACTCTTTGATGACAAATGTCCTAAATTAATAACAGTATTAGATTTGTGTAACCGCAGATCTAGATAAAAGAAGCTTTCAACCCAAAACATTATAGAAAAAATAACAAATAAAAAAGAATACAATTAAAGAAAATAAATTCTTAGTAAAATGGTTAACACTGTCTGATAAACACATCAGAAGTGGGTTAATTCCAAAAGGAAGAGCAGCAAGAAAGTCGGAGATAAAGAAAACTAATCCATGATACATCCAGGAATAAAAGCAGATTCTACCACATACCAGTCATTACGTATTCTGGTGCAGCATAGCCATATGTTCCCATAACTCGAGTAGATACATGAGTTTTATCTCCTTCGGGACCATCTTTGGCCAGCCCAAAATCAGAGAGCTTGGCATTGTAATCCTGAAATTGGAAACGGATTTTAAAAATAATAAAAATTAAAATTAAAATTGGGGAGCAAACTTACTATTTTTCTGTTTTAGCTACTTACCGCATCCAACAAGATATTAGATGTCTTAAAATCACGATATATCACCGGTCTTTGTGCTTCTTCATGAAGAAAGGCAAGACCCTTCGCAGCACCAAGTGCAATTTTCATTCTAATAGACCAAGGAAGTGGCAAGGACCCTTCTGCACAAAAATGGTTGTTACCAGAGAAAATTAAACATCAACCATGTACATGAAGATGCATAATAGCACAATCATAGCAATAGTAATAAAACCAAGCATCAGATATTTCCTTCCAGCCATAATTGACCATTCTACTACCATCTAAACAACTTTGTAGCAAATTCATGCAACGAGGAGAAGACACAGATCAGCATAAATGGTAAAACACTGTACAACAATAGCTAAGAGAACTTTCGGGCAGTATGCGACTTTGACAAAGTTTCAAAGAGTATGCCACTTTGGCCATGCTGAATTGTGGCAAGCACAAAAGTCATGCTAGCATACAAGTTACTTTGCCAGACATTTAGTTGGCTACCTCACACTGTCAATGCTTTTACATACCAAAAAAAAGAGACAAATCTAACCTAAGAACTTGCCAGAATCACATATGGATTACGTTCTATAACATCTTAACAGTCAAAATCCAATTATTCAATGAATCTTTTCGGTGCCACATGAGCGAACAAGCTTACGAGGAGAAAACATACATGTCATAGGTAAAGAAAATATAATATAGAGGAAAAGCTGAGACAGCGCAATAATTTCTATGCTAAATTTTGGACAACAGACAGCATTACCTTCCAATAAATAAATAAATAACTGATTCTCTGTTCATTCTAAGTTAAAAAGCACCATAGATATCATACATGTATTTAGCAAAAGCCACCCAAATCCAACAACCTTTGCATGTCATTGGCCACATATCCATAGCTGAACCATTTAAGTGTCACAATACTTTCCTTAAGCAATTGCATAACCACGCTAAAGGTATATCATGAACAAAAAGGTGATTACATACTTCTGAAAAGGTGGTTCTCCAAACTTCCTCGTGGCATAAACTCATACACCAGTAACCTGTGATCATCTTCAATGCAGTAACCGACCAATTTAACCAAATTAGGATGGAGGAGGTTACCAAGAAAATCCACTTCAGCCTGACATATGACAGAGGCATGAAATTCTGAATAGAAACCATTAAAAAAGAAACATTATTCAGAAAAAGAAAATAAACAAGATTCAGTTGCCATACCAGCCATTCTTTGTGACCCTGAAGTCCATCAATATTGAGGGTTTTGACGGCAACAGTAAGCCCAGTACCAGGTTTCACAGGAGCAGTTCCATTCTGTTCAACCCAACCTTTAAAGACACAACCAAAACCACCCTCACCAAGAAGACTCTCAGGTCTAAAATTTCTTGTCGCTAATTTAAGGTCAATAAATGTGAACTTCCGAAGCTGTGAAGCGACTATCAGCTCCTCACTAAATTTTGGTGTGGATGGAGCACTTTCTGCATTACTAACGGTTGTAGAAGACACTGGAACAACAGGTTGATCTCTGCTTTTCTCTTTTTTAAGTTTACTTTCTGCAGAGTTTATACAAAGAACAAGGCCAGTAACATAAATAGTCATGCAAAAATTATCAAATATGGTAACTATCAGATACCATTCCGTTTAGATGCATTTATCACACGCTAAATGTTTCAAAAATTGTATCCAATGCTTCAAGGCTAATCATATGCTGCCTTTCCAAGAACAACTGGTAGAAAACTAGTTGCTTTCAACTAATTACCTAATTCAGAAAAACTTACCCTGGGCCTAATGGAAAGGGGAAAAGCCATTAATTCATATGCATGCAAATAAAGCAAATACCCCAAAGTATCATGCTAGCTTAACCGACCAAACTTATATAACATGCGAGAAAACCATCAAACGAAAATTGGTGCAGAGGCTCCATTTTCTTTGCCTAAACAAACTTTTTGATCACTAAATTATATTAATTTAACTTTAATTAAGATGATGATTTTATAAACAGTAAAAATACAAGGTGACTTTTCTCTCTGTTTATTTGTAATTTAAAGATGAGTTCTTTAACGCCAAATACTTGGCTTAATACAATTTTTCTCCTAAATATCCTCAAATAAATGAATCTAATCATTTCTCCTCAACCTATTGAAAAAAAAATTCACAACTTAAACTTAGATATCCTTTTCTTAAGATTAAAAAAGGGATTTTTTAAGATAAAATATGAAATAGATGAGAAGGGAAAGAGAAGATTACCATAATGAGTACCTGTTCTTCCACTCAGAGAGTTATCAACTCTTGATCTTGAAGACATGCAACTTCCTATAAACCTTAATTTAACCCAACATCCCGTTTCTTCTTCTCCTCCATCTTTCTTCTTCCTTGACGATTTTTTCTCAACTTTTTCAGACTGATGAGCAAAATCCATGTTTCTAAAACTGATCTTAAAACATCAAAATTCCTCGATAAAATGAACTTCCTTTTTTTCGCAACAAGCAACAAAACTTTTTATTCATAAAACCGAAAAACCCACCTTAAAACAGCTAAAAAGTGATTGGAAGCAATCAAACACATAAAAAAAAAAAAGATCTTTTGCTGATGATCACCGAGACCCAGTTTATGAAATTTAGTCAAAAGGAAGATTTTGAGAGAGAGAAAGACAAAGATGAGCTGCTTGAGAAAGAGGGAAAGTGTTAAACAAAAGGCAGGATGGGCAGTTGAACAGAGAAAAAGGGCAGCTTGGGCAGCAGAGAGACACAAAGAACTGTAAAAATTTTTCTTTTCTGTGCTGTTAAGTGTTAACTAACAACAGTAACCTTAGCATATTTCAAACCAAATAAGAGATATTTTCAAAAAAAAAAAAACATGGGAATGAATGTACTTAAGAATTTGTTTTGTTTAATGTTTTTTTGCTGGGTCGGGTTAGGATTATCTTACATCTCGAAAACATACTTTAGATGTTCCATAGAAACTTTTATTTTTCATTGGTTCCATTGAAGCTGTGCCACCATAGCATGTAGTTGGGTATAACTTGGCCTAAAGATAACATCTTTACTAGCAGACAAAAACAACAATCACTTTCTTTGGTGTGTCTTCCGCCAAACTATTAACAGTGCTTGAATTTTTCCATCACCACACGCCAGTTAGTGGAAATACAAATCACAACTTTAAATGGAATACCCTTTTTATCTTCTTTATATTTTTGCTTTACTACAATTTTTTTTCTATATAATAAAATTTTTTAAATATGATCCAGTCAACTCTATTATCATCAAAATAAATTTGTATGGATTTATAATTCATCCTCTAATTTTACTTTTTTAAAATTTATAATTGATTTAAAAAGCTATAGTGGTATAATTACATGAATTAATTGATTCCTCTTTTTTCTCAAATAAAGTTTGAAAATATCTTTAGAATAATCACTATGATTTTGTTAAGTATTGTGTCCCTTCACTAAACAAAAAAAAAATCTTTAGAATACCAAAAAAATAAATTATGTACTTACTATTTCACAATTTCGAAATCTTACAATTAAATTAACTGCTCAAGAATGTAAATTTTTTTATTTGTAAGAGTGGGTTTTGTTTAGTGGAATTATGAAATTAGTTATGTACGGTATGGTTCAACCAAAAAAAATTAAGTTTTATAAAATAGATCAAATAAGTTTTTTTTTTATTTTTTGAGATTTAAAATTTTAATTTAAATGTTAATCTCTGTTAAATTCTCATTGTTAATTTTATTAATGTGGACTTTAACTTGTTAAAGTAACATTAATTTTACTAATGTGATGTTTGCTTTCTCCGCTTTTTTTTTTTTCTATTTGAAAGATGAAGTTTTACTTTGTCTATACATATATAATTTTTTTTCATCTTCAACTCTTCTTCTTTTCTCTCTCTACAATTTTTTTCTTTTCTAAAATCGACTTGTAAAACCAACCTTCTGCAGCCGTGTCTTGTCGGATCTCCACCATAAAGACTCCTTTCAACCGCTTTTTAACTTTAATTTTTCCAAAACTTTGAAAAGAACCCCATTTAAAATTTTTCCAATTCTTCTGAAAACCTTCATTTAAATTTAAACAATTGTGAGAAATGTTAGTGGTAGTCATTTTTACGGTTATATTTTAATATTTTTTATCTTATTAGATCACGTCGCTTTTTATTTTTATGTGAGAATAGATTATCCATTATTACAGGTTATTTGAAAAGTATTTTTAGCATCACATACTTTAACTTTTCAACTTTTCATATGATTCTAGTAGATAATTCATCTTCATGTAAAAATAAAAATGTTTGTATATGATGCATTGATAATGTATAATTTCTATATATTGTCAATGCATCAGGGGTTGATACTTCATCAATTGGTAAATTAAAAAATATGTCAAGCTCTTAAAGTAAATATAAATAAATATTTTTAATTTGTTCATAAAAACTTATTGATGAGATGTCAATATCTGGTGCATTGATAATGTATGAAAATTATACACTATCAATAAATTATATATAAATCCAAAATAAAAAATAATGTTGCCTAATAAGATAACGAGCGTTGAAATGTGATTATAACTTTGCATTCTAATCCTCCCAATGCGCACTCTTTCTCTATATCTCCATTGTCTGATTCTTTTGACTACAATTTCAATTGGATGCACCTTGAAATAATGCCCTTCCAACGAGCAAATGGAGAGGCAGGTGTTCATTGGACCCTTATGGTGGGATGAAATATCTCATTGCCACTGTGGTTTCCAATCTCATAGGCCAATCACACTGTCAATCTAAATAAAACTCAAAGGATGAAGATGGAGTAGAGTAAATGAGAATTCTTACTTAACAGATAAAAGTAGATTAGTTTAAATTATTGTACATGGATTAAATTTTGATTTTATCAGAAAATTTAGTGGACTGATTCTGTAATTAGACAATTGTTATTGTAACAAAATAAGAATTTGAATACGATGGGGATTTTAAATGGAGGATTATCTGATCGCTGTGTCACCATTTGCGAAGTTGGGTTGGTATGCCAACATCTATAACAGCACCACACATGGCAAAAAGAAAAAGGAATAGCATATTCCAAAAACATGTTTTATTCCGCCGATAAGGTTGTTTAGATGGTGATGACGAAAGTGTCGAGCAAAGAAAAAGCTATTGGGTTGATAGCAACCAGAAATTTTCTCATATTTGGCGAACTCTCAAGTCTCACATGTAGCTTTATTTTTTTAGACTTGTTATTAGAAGTGTATACAAGTCAAATTATTAGTTTATTACTCAAACTCAATTTAATGATTATTACAGTTTAATTTGTTTAATTTTTTAATCGACCTTGAATTATTCAAAGAACAAATCAAGATGAGTTTCAATATCTTAATATTCAAATTAAGCAGGACGCAAACTTTATCAAGTTTTTTTTTAATATTTTATTATTAATTTAGTATTTTATTCTGATAATATATTAGAATCAAACTTATTAAGTCAATTTTGAACTTAACAAATCAAATTTAAACGATTCAAATATTCTATTGCAATTCAAATATTTTATCAAATTAAACTCAAACTTTTGAATCAAACCCAACTCAATAACGCGACTCAATTACAAACTTTGGCACTTTTCTTGCAGCACATCTTTTTTTTTCTGTATATTTTAAATAAGGAAGCCATTCAGTTATTAATCAAAATGATTCTTCCATTAACATAATTACATCTAAGAAAATTTCTGCCACTTGCCAGTATTATTGGACCAATTCCTTTGCTATGGTACCGCTGGCAAAAGAAGAGGCCTACAAACTTAATCCACGCAACGACTTGCGCAAATTCTTTAAATCACTCAATAGATTATCTGATTACTATTTTTCAAAACCCATTTTATCGGCAGCCAAATGGTGAAAAAAGCCAATTGATGGAATCAGCAAATAGCTAGATAAAGCTCTATCATTTCTTTCTCAGCCACTGTGACTGAAATCTCATTTGTGAAACTAACTTGAAATTAAAATTCTAAATTTTGAAAAGCATGCAGAAAAAGAAACTGGGAACACAAAGCAACAACTCAAACACCATTTTAAGGCAGCACTCAAAAAAGTACAGGAATGGTTCGATATAGATCATTCTCTCATGCTATCTTCACCATCTTCCTGGTCGCTCAACTCAAGATCGCCAAGCAACTCTTCCAATGGGACAGAAGGCACATCGTCCGCATCAGACACAGATGCCATTTCCGATGGCTGGTATTCTTTGTTGCGGTACAGTGATAAGTTGAACCTTACTTCAGGGTTCTCTTCCAGATCTCTCAAGAATTCTTCGTACTCTGAATTCATCTTCTCTTCATGACCTTTACCTTTAGATTCATCAAGTTCCATATCAAGGGACTTTAGCTTCCATGGACGAGGCTTCCCACGCTTCTTCTGGCGATTCTCCTCATAGCTCTTCTTTATCAAAACTACCTCAGGAATGACAAGTCCTCTATACTTGTCTAGTTCAATATCATTAATGTTGGCCCCATAAAGGTCATAACCTAGAGCTCGATCTCCCGGCTTTAAAATATGGCCTAGATGTGTTCTTACATAAAATAACTTACCATAGTCAGTTACACGAGCCACCTCAACATCTGCTAAAACATATTTGGAGCCCCCGACATTCAATTCAGGAGAAACAATTTCAACATTAAAGACATCATATTCTACCAGCTGCCTGCTACCAAGTAAAGACTTGAAGGAATGCCTCCAATACTGGTCTGTGTCCAAGAAACACTGCCTCAGAGTAGACACGTCCAGCAATGCAATGCTGTTAGTCACTTTTGTGCAGATCACAAGTGGACCAAGATTCCCCAAACTAGCAGCAACTCTAGGAGGCAAACAAATCAAATCCTCACGGCAAATGGGGCATATTTCAACTGAGAATGTGTACTTGTAATTGTAACTATTATTCTTAGGATCATGAGAAACAAGCTGTTTGTCGTGTCTACTCTTTGTTGGAGCAACTTTACCCAAAAATTCCACAAACTTCACAGCATGACTCCTGTTAGCAAAGAAAAAATCAATACCCTGATCCATCTGCTTGATTTTAATAGCATGGACAGCAGCATCATGCTTCAGGATGAGCTGCTCCAGATAAAAGAAAGTTCGCCTGTGTGAAACACGCTGTCTGAGCTGCACAGAAGCCACCCACTGATCAGGATTGGCCTGAAACCTTGTACAAGATTCACACATGTGATCTTGCTGAACATACTCAACCACATAAGATTGCTCCAAAATCGCTCCATTAAGAACCTCTTTCTGAACTTTCAGCTTGACCTTGATTCTCTTAGAATGAGGTTCAGTCCAGATAAATTCTGCATTTATCAGCCTAACCCTTTTCAAATCATTCTCCAGTCGTTTCACACAAAATGTCAAGAGCTCCTTCGACTCCAACTGTGCTTTTATCCAAGTTCTAGGGGGCTGCAAGTAGCTAGCACACTCAGGACAATGCATAATGGTTACATGCTTTCGTAAACCTTCCGTGATGTCAACTTCAGACCGCAAACATGTCACACACATGTTGGCAGGATTCGGTGCCATTGGAATACCACATTTGCAACACAAGACTGTGCCTGTTGTCTGAGGAACCACAAACATATTTGCAGCCATAGCTACTGTTCCATAAAGAAGATAAAACAAAAGAAAGTTAATAATTATATAACAGCTCAAAGTAATAAAATTAAATGGCAGAAGAGACTAAGAAGAAACTATTAGAAAAGTTTTAGTTGATCTTTATGTTGCCCACACTGTGCAACAAAAAGAAGTAATGTTGATCTTACCAAAGCATTTGAACTAAAAAACAGATTTAAAAATCAAATTCAGCAATACAACCCAAGAAATTGAAAAAAAAAGGTACTTAGAAAATCAAAATAGCTAACTGCACAACATTTCAAAACAAAACACAACTTACCTAATGCCTCCAATTAATCAAATTTCAAACCAAAAGCTTTTCAAAATTCAAAGCAGAGGAATTTCTTTAACTTCTGCTTTGACCTATATAAAAAATTAACATTAAAATATTACAATATTTAAAAAATAGAACAAATAGAATTAAACATTAAATTTTTAAATGTTCATTATTACTTCATCTCTCTGCATGAATTTAATCCAATTATATGCATAAACTATTGGTAAATTGAATATTCAACACAAAGAAGGAAACAAATAATTATTTCAACCAAGTACGGCTCACAAACTATTGTTTGATATAAATTAAACTAAATTCAATACAGTTATCTATGATGATAAAGAAAAAAGATTAAAAAAAGAAGGGATCATTGATTTTAGGAACAAAAAATAAAATAACTTAAATCATTGCTTATTCCTAATGCTTGAACCTTCAATATTTGAAGTGAGGATTTATTGTTGCAGGTCCTACAATTAAATTAGCAGTTGTATTTAAATGAAATCAGATTTCTACCATATTAAGTTTTCAATATATCTCTTTGTATTTTGCTACTCTAGATATAAACAGAGACTTTGTGTTTTAATGTTGGATCTTACAATTTTTTTTTGAAAGGCAAACAAACGGATTTTATTAGTAATCACAGCAGACAAAAGAAAGTGATTACAGATAACATGGCAAAAGCCAAAACATCCCAATGATAAAACATCCTAATTAGACAGCCAACAAACAACCAAAAACCCCAACCCACTCGAACTTCCAGCCACAAACAGCCACACTCAGAGACCAAACCTCAAACAAGTGGTGAGCATCAAGTCCAAACACAAACATCAGCCTCTCACTAAAGCCAAACAGCACAAAACTGCAAAGACAAAACCGCAACGACAAAGCCAAAAATCTAACAACACAGCCAAATACAAGCTTTAAAATTTAAAAGGTATAGTTTAGGTCGTTATCCGATTGTGAATGATAACCAAACTAGCAAAACCTAAAAGTCTAAACTGCGGCTAATACCTTAAATGAATCCAAGCAGACACTACGGGTAGACCATAAATCATGGCTTCAAATACAGAAACGGGCAATGCCTTGCAAGGCTAATCAAAAGAGCCTAAAAGGATGCAGAAAGCCTAAAAGATGAAAGAGCCATACCTAAAGGATGTTATTGCCGCCTGCTGGAGAGGAGCTGCTGCCTGTCGGAGAGAAGCTGTCGTCTGCTACCGATCGTGAGTTGGGGATTGGGGATTGACCGAATGAAGGGAGGCAAGGAGCGAGGGAACTGCCACCAGAGAGAGAAAGGTCAAAAATAAAGGATGTGTTTTCTTTTTTAGGGTTAAGTTGATTCTTTTTAGGGCTATGAGATTTGCGTAAGTTATAAGAAATGTTTGAAACGGTGAGTTTAAAGTTTTAATTATTTTATTCAAAAAAACTTAGATCTTGCATAGGGGTGTTATCAAGCCGAGTCGAGACGATCCAATGCTAAGCCCGAGCTTGGCTCGATTCGAAAACTCGACGCTCGGCTCATGAGATACTTGATCCACTTGAAGCTCGACTCGTTAGGCTTGAGTTTGATTCTACAAATTCCATTTCACTTGTATTTTTCAACTAAAATTCAAATACAACTTAAAAATCAAAATTAATATTATTTAAATCCAATAAAAGTAATCACAATCAGAAAACAACTTAAAATACAACTCAAAATTAATATTATTTATGCACTTCATCTTGCTAAACCCCATCACGCAATTTAACACAGCAAACAAATCAACACTAAGCCACCTCTAGACCATCAAGATGTTAGCTTACACTGATAAGAAAACAAATCAAAACTCAAATTAAGTGCAGCACACTGCCGCAACAAATGGTCCACATTTGCTTTTTCTTCCTGAACCTGCAAGAAAAACAAGACAATAACTGTGTTGCAAGTCAGGAAATAACTATTTTATCACATTTTTTTGAAGGCAGAATTCATTCATTGATAACAAGCCAAACCTCGCTCAAGAGAAACAGAGTAGTAGGAACGCCACAAGTAGAACACCGTTGTCCCTTGAGCAAGGCCGGACAAAGATACAATCATCAAGCCGACATATCTAAAGCAATAAGTCAAACACCTATCGGGCATAACGACTAAGAACAAATTATATATCTAACATACTTACCAAATACCTGAACAGCAAAAACCCTCACAAACAATGATCAAAATGAAATACAATCAAGACCTTCAGAAAAAACACAATCAAAAACACATACTAAACAATAAACGCACATCTTCCATAGCACTACAGAAATCTTGAACCTAAACTGTATAAATAAGTCCATAGCAATTTTATAGGCCATAAACACATTTAAGAAGGAATAGGGACATGGATTTTGTTTTAAGACATGGAGATTTGTAGAAAATAACCTTAGCTGATGAGACGATTCACTGTTGGTCAGTTCTGCTCAATTGCTCATGTGTCCTGTCGCTAGCAAGGATTGAGAGTAGGCAGCATCGACCACGGCAACACACTGCTATCCACTAAATCGAGACTTAAGGAGAGAGGAAGACAGTTGAGTGGGACTAAGGGACGTGAGCCAAGGCTGACTATGCTGAAATCGTGCTTGGAAAGGAAAGATTGATGGAAGGTTACGCTGAGGCTAATCGGCACTGCTCTTAGGGTCGGTGAGAAACTGAGAATGAGTTAGGGTTAGTCGGTTAGAAACATAGGAAATATAGTGAGGTTTTTTTGTTATATTACATTTATACGAGGTTAAAAGAGTAATTTAATAAATAAATATTAAAATATATATTAAAAATAAAAATTCGATAAGACCCGCAAACCGTCCGTTCGAATTGAATATTTAACTATTTAAACTCGGTTCAACTTGTTACTCGAGTAGCTCAAACTCAACTCGAAAATAAACGAATCAAATTTGAGTAATCATCGAAATCATCAAATCGAACTCGAATGGTTCTGTATGCTAATATGCAAACTCTCAACCACAAAAGAGGTCTACAACCGTACCAATGGCTGCGTAACTTCCATGGTCAGCAATTACAATCCCACTGGTAAAATACACTAAAATCTCTCTTTATATTCAATTAAAGCTAAGAATTATGTCATTCTATTAGTTAATCTCCATATTATATTCTTTAGGTTTTTTTTTTTTTTTTACGGTGCATATGTTAAGAAAGTGGACAACTTTGTTAGTTCCTGCTACGAGACTTGCAAAAAGAATAGCAATTAAGATCTTTTTTTTTTTCCTATTTTAATCAATTTGAATAAATTAAACTAAATGTACCCACAATGAAATAAACAATGTTTTTAGTCACCTAGGCTAGCCCAACTCAAGTGTTTGGGTTGACTAAAATATAGATTTAATTAAATTGGATTGAAGCTCTATTATTATTATTATTATATTATTATTATTATTATACTTCTACTAAAAAAGAAAATAAAAATAGTCATTTTCAATAATGTTTGTTTTGTTTTCTTTTGGTTTCGTTTAATTAATAATTGAGAATATTTCTTAGTACATGCTTCATTTTTATGGAATCTCACATATAATTTCTAATTATCTAAAGCATTAAAAATCATTATGTATTTATTCTCTCTTCTTTCTAAATATTTTTAAACTAGTTTATGACCCATTCAATGCACAGAGTTTTTTTTTTTTACTTAAATGAGTATGTTGATAAAAATCATATGTACTATATATATATGATTACTTAGATGTAAAAATAAACTATGTAATTAATATAATTGTTGTTGCACAAAACAACAATAAAGAATGCTGACGTCGATGTTCGTACTAAGTCTCCACATGTGTCCAAGAATCTTCTGTAAAACAAGAAAAGTCAGAGGGACGCAGGGGTGGTTCCCTGCGTAGACACTCCGATGCTTAAGTCAGCAAAAAGTTCTTCAGTATTGGGAAGCGTAAAAGCCAGTAGTCAAAAATTAGGGAGTAAAATTGTACCTGGGGGCCTATTTATAAGCCAACAATCTAGGTTAATTGTTTAAGGATAAGTCCATTATCTTGCTGAGAGTTTGTGTCCCAATATAACACAATTTCCTTGAAAATCGGGAGCTTCCGGAGCCTCTCGCCGACGAGAGATGCGTACTACGTGGAACGTTGTGGCGTCAGGGGTCTGTCGCTAGCGGGAGCTGATAACGTGTGCCACGTGTCGCGTTATAATTGCAGGCGATAGACTTTGAGTCTGTCGCGGGAGCGACAGGTGTGATCGACACCTCTACCTCTGTCGCATAACGCCACGTGGAGGAGACTGCACCTGTCGCCAAGCGACAGGTGTGAAGCGTTTACCATCTGTCGCCGAACGCCACGTGGAGACGATTGAATCTGTCGCCAAGCGACAGGTGTGAAGCTTTTACCGTCTGTCGCCGAACGCCACGTGGACCAGTGAGTTCTTGCCGCGTGGTAGTTTCTGGACGTCATTGGGCCTAGCCCAACATGGGTAGACTTTGTCATATCAATTGCTCCCCACTCTCTTGTTGGATTTCTCCAACCAAGAGAGTATAAATATGTGTTTTTGGGCCTTAACCCACTGTGAATAGTCCTCTTTGTTTTTCTTTTGTTTTTGCAATTTCTGTGGTATTTTTTGCAGGTGAAAAATTCTATTCTGCGACAGGTGTGATCAGGCGTGACGTTTGGCCTTCCCTGTCGCGGCTATATAAACGGCTGGAACCCGACGAGAGACCCCACGAAAACCTCTGAACAGCCGTCTGTCGCCCAATTCCAGCTCTTCTCGCCAAAAGAGTCTGTCGCTCTCCCACCAGAAGTCTCTCGCCTTCATTATTGACAGTAAGTTTACATCTGTCGCTTATTTATTACCTTTTCGCAGATAAGTTTAGGTCTCCCGCAGGTGTCGTGTGTCTTCCGCTTAGAGTTTTAGGTCTCCCGCAAGCGTTTTGCTTAGTAGGTCTGTCGCCTAGAGGGTCTGTCGCCCATTTAGTCTGTCGTCTCTATAGTCTGTCGCCTAGAGGGTCTGTCGCCCCATTGGGTCTGTCGTCTCTAGAGTCTGTCGCCGGGTGGTTTTTGCCATGTCTTTGCTACGCCCAGGAAAAACACTTAAGACAGGTGGTCTCGTGTGTTCTTTGTCAAATACTGATTTAGAGGATTTTAGAACTCGTTTCCCTCTTCCTTCGGGCTATGTCTATAGACTTCCTGTGCAAGGGGAGGTCACGCCCGACTTGGTTAGAAGTGGTGTAGCCGTCCATAAGGCTTCTTTGTCTTTCGGTTTTCGCTTCCCTCTTCCGGAGTTTGGCGAAGCGTTTCTTAGATACAAAGACATCGTCCCGTGTCAACTCCACCCCCATGCGTGGGCTCAATTGGTAGCATTTTCCATAGTGTGTCATCACTTGGGTATTATTCCAACGGCCCCTCTCTTAAGCGCCTTTTTTAGAGTCCGTAAGTTGAAAGGGTTGATAACGTTTTCTCTTCAACGGTTAACAGTCGAGGAGTTTCCTAATAATAAAATCTTCTCGGATCTCCCCAATAAACTGCGCGGTTTTGAGAGCGAGTGGGTCGTTGTTGAGATTCCAAGTAACTTGCGGATTCGCTCTAGATGGAATCGCGATATCTCTAACCACTCCCAGCGCTCGGAAAGGTTCAAAACAAAAATTTTAAGAGATCAATTTGGCGAGTCTATTCGGCGAATCTGTTCTACTGGGGAGCGTAATCTATTTTCTCTTTTAACCCCAGAGAACATTGCCGCTGCCGGCTGGGGTGTAAGCAGAACTGTTCTCGAAGCTTCTGCTGCTCCATCTAACCTGCCAACTACTCCTCGTGTGTCTGATGCTGGCCCTAGTCAGCCATCCCCGGTCCTAGTAGCCGAAGCATCTACCCCCGTGGGCCGCCTTGTAGATGAGTCCTCTTCGGATTCGGAGGACGAGACCCCTGAGGCTGCAGGCATTAGTGATTATTCAGGGGAGGGCCCTGAGTGGGCTCAAGCTGACGCCTTTGGGAGTCCTTTCGTTGATTTTCCGTTGGATTCAAACCTGGATAGTTTAGAGGATTTTGGTGGTTTTCTAGGTTTTCCATCCTTCCTTTTTTTTTTTTGTGAGCGTGTTGTGTGATATTTTACTCGGTCGGCTAATCCTTTCTTTATATATCGTGCAGGCATGAACTTTCAAGATTTGATGCGTAGGAGGGGTGCCAGTGCTGCTGCTGCTCGAGCTGCTCCTCCTCCTGCTCAGTCGCACGTTAGAGCCCAATCTGGACCGGCTCGTGCTCTTACTCCTCCTCCTCCCTCTACTGGTGAATCCAGTCGTCCTGCACAAGAGGCCGGGAGAAACAAACGGAAGAGGCCTCTTGTCCCTGATCGAAGTTCAGGCGATCGCAAGAGCTCCGAGTCCCAAAGGAGTGATCCAATCCCTCAAGAAGGTGGCTCTCGTATTGCTGAGGGTAGGTCGGCTCCTCGCCAGCCGAGGCGCAAATACAGGAAGAGGCTGAATATTGAAGCCTCGATGCCTACAAGACCAGTCTTACCTAAGGTGGTAGACCCTACTGTGAGGCGTTATACGATTGATAGTGGGGTCGTCGTCAGTGGGGAAGATTTTCAGACCTATCCTGGAGTGAACGACAATGACAGCATTGAGGACGCCGGGATAGCGTCTCGTCTGGCTTGGAGCACCATCCTCCCTCGTGACGAGGCGGGGCTTTTTACCAACATCCCGGAGGCGGAGGATACTTCTGATTATCTCGCTATGAAGGTAAGAGTTTTGTGTTCGTTTGGTAACTAATTTCCCTGTCTAAACTTTTTTCGTTAAAAGATTTTTTGAGTTACTTTTGTTTTTCGTCTTATCAGTCAGCTCAACAAATTGCGGCCGTCAATGCTCGGCACAGGGCTCTCAGGGAGCAAGCTGAAAAAGAGATTCGCGAGCTTCGGGATCAAAGGATGGAGCTTTCGAACGAGGTTAACCAGCTTCGCCCTTATGTCAACAGGGTGGAGGAGGTCAACAAAAGGAACGCTGATCTTGAGCGAAGGAATGCTGATCTCGAGCGAAGGCTCCAAGAAGAGCAGGCGAAGGTGTCTTCCCTTCAAGGGTTTGAAGAAGCTTACAGGAAGGCTGTCGAAGATCGGAGAGCTATGGAGAGGCAGCGAGATGAGGCCATTGAGGAGCTGCATAACGTACTGGACCGTCAAAGAGAAGCTCGAATCGATGCCGTTCGTGAATACCGCTTGTCCCAGCATTGTTTTGACCAGAAGGCGGAGTTCTCGACGGGATTTGTTAAGTACGGTTTTTACTTGGCTCGTTCTTGGTTGGAGAAGCATCGACCTAGCGAGGCTTTTCCTGAATTGCTCTTCACCGAAGAGGCCCAGTATTACGATGCTCCTTCTTGGACCAAGTATGAGCCAGACTCGCAAAGTCCGGAGGCCTATTTGGCTGAGGGAGACGTAGATAAGCTGGACAATCTTGAAGGTCCGTGGCCTCCTCGGCAGCCACCTCATCAGCCTGAGTCTTCTGAGGCACTTGGTCGATCTGAGCCTCCAGCAGCCCGTGACCTTCCTGAGTCTGTTGAGGCGGGCGATCAGCCTGAGTCTATCGAGGCGCTGCTGGATTTGGACAGCGAAGAACTGCAGATTTCGGACTCTGTAGCCATTGATCCCGTGCCAGACTCGGCCGCAGTGGTAGGGCCATCAGGTGATGTTCCTTCTTCCGGGATGGCTTCCTCGGCTCCCCAGGGCCCTGATTCTTTGACTCCTCCAGCTCCCGAGCCTCAAGCTTCTGAAGATGCTGGTGCTGACGTAGTGCCTTCTCCGCCGGCTGACTTAGTTGTTGCCGTAGATTAGTGTTTTTGTTTTGTTTGTTAACTTCAATGTACTTTTTGTTTGTTTTGTTAATCTCCAATGTATAGATTCATTCTTAATGTAAAATACCGTTTCATTTCTGTAGCTCTTATGTAAAATTAGTAGAGTACCTTGTATGACTTTACTCTTACACTATGTTGCTCCCCAAGTTCTTTTTTGGAACCATGTTGTCGATTCGTTCAAAAATGAACTTTTCTCGAGTGTTGTTCCTATCTCGTGTTATTTTCGCTTAAGGATAATCAAGACTAAAATAGCCAAAGTGTTAACCATAACTTGTCGACTTATTACAACATATGAATTTAGAGATTTTGTAACGTACCTCATAATTGGTTACATAGTTTGTACTTTTACCTATCGCACGCACTTTTCGTGTCCAAGGACTGGTATATTCACGCTTAAGGTCTTATTTGTGCCCATCTCGCGCATTTTTCGCTTAGGGACTTATTTGTCCCCGTCTCGCGTCTTCTTCACGCTTAAGGTCTTATTTGTGCCCATCTCGCGCATTTTTCGCTTAGGGACTTATTTGTGCCCGTCTCGCGTCTTCGTCACGCTTAAGGTCTTATTTGTGCCCATCTCGCGCATTTTTCGCTTAGGGACTTATTTGTGCCCGTCTCGCGCCTTCTTCACGCTTAAGGTCTTATTTGTGCCCATCTCGCTCATTTTTCGCTTAGGGACTTATTTGTGCCCGTCTCGCGTCTTCTTCACGCTTAAGGTCTTATTTGTGCCCATCTCGCGCATTTTTCGCTTAGGGACTTATTTGTGCCCGTCTCGCGCCTTCTTCACGCTTAAGGTCTTATTTGTGCCCATCTCGCGCATTTTTCGCTTAGGGACTTATTTGTGCCCGTCTCGCGTCTTCTTCACGCTTAAGGTCTTATTTGTGCCCATCTCGCGCATTTTTCGCTTAGGGACTTATTTGTGCCCGTCTCGCGTCTTCTTCACGCTTAAGGTCTTATTTGTGCCCATCTCGCGCATTTTTCGCTTAGGGACTTATTTGTGCCCGTCTCGCGCCTTCTTCACGCTTAAGGTCTTATTTGTGCCCATCTCGCGCATTTTTCGCTTAGGGACTTATTTGTGCCCGTCTCGCGTCTTCTTCACGCTTAAGGTCTTATTTGTGCCCATGCGCTGAGTGATAATCGCAATACGCCCTTGAATCACGGCCCAGATTCCCTGACGCCTTCTTCGGAGTCTGTATAAGACCTGACCCCTCAATAGCTGCTAACACCGAAGCTCGAGATTCAGTGAGTGGGGTATAAGCTGAGTATTTCAGTGTAGGAGGTTTTTCAAACTTCCTTGGTTGGCTAGAAGATGCTTCAGTGACTTCCCTTCCTCGCTTCCTTCCATCCTTGGATTCTCCTATCGTCACCATTTTCATTACTTCCTCCTGAGTTACATACTTATTGGCACGGGAGAGTAGGTCTGAGATGGTAGTTGGCTGGTCTAGCGACAGGGATTCTTGCAATTTCTCAGACCTTGTCCCCTGTAATATAGCCGCCACAGCTATACCGACTTGCAGGTCTCGTACCTCTAAGGTAGCATCTCTGAACCAATCCACATAACTCTTCAAAGACTCCTTAGCTCCTTGTTTGATAGTGAGTAAATAGGTCGGTTCCTTCCTCCTTTGACTGTTCACCGCAAACGCCTTAAGAAACTCACTTCGCAATTGGTCAAAAGAGGCAATAGACCCTTCTAGCAAGTTGTTGAACCATTTCATCGCATGTCCGGACAGAGTTAAGGAGAAGGCCCTGCACATTATCTCGTCCTCCCATCCATGTAGTAACATTAGGGCCTCATAATTCTGCATATGATCATAGGGATCCGTTTTCCCGGTGTATGAGGCCATCTGCGGCATTTTGAACTTCGAGGGCAGAGGTTTTTGCATAATGGTTGTGCAGAACGGTACTCTTCTTCTCTGGCTCTCCTCTGCAGACACTAATTTTTTCTCCTCTAACACCTGTTCTATCATTTTCTTCATGTCTATGGGGGGAGCAAGCTGATTTCTAGCTTGAGACGAATCAGGTAGGTCTACGACTACTTCCTTACCTTTCGCCTGGGGTGCGTTTGTCCGTATCATCTGTGTGCACCAAGTGGGGTCAAACTCCGAGCCGGCTCCCCAAGTGCTTTGATCTTCGGCACCATTCTTTCCAGCACTTCTAACACCATGTTCTAAGTCTGTACCAGCAAAATTTGATAGGTCATGGTGATGGGCGGTAGACCCTGTCGCCCTGTCGGTGTCCTGTCGCCCAGGTACCTGTCGCCCCACGTATGGGGCCTGTCGCCTGACCCCTGTCGCCCGGTCTAGGTCTGCCGCTTCATCAGTCTCTCGCTGGGTACCGGCGACAGGCCTCATGTTCGCAGGCCCCGTCGCACCCTGTTGAATGTCATTCTCGGTGACAGGGGGAGCCTCTCGCTGACGAGAGGGGTCTGCCGCTGCCGCGTCGTCCTGTCGCCCAGGCACCTGCGGCGGGACTCCTTGACTCGTTCCTCCTACCAAGTTCTGCACGGCAGGCGGCAGATTCAACTGCGGGAGGACTCCGTGGAACAGATCCACCATGGCTCGTAGCGCCTGGGTGGTTTCTTCGCTCTGTCGCCTCAGAGCTTCGAATTCTGCCGCTGACACAGTGATTCTTTCCTCCTCCCTGTTTACCTGGTTCCTCTGGCGAATATGCTGTTCTGGGGAACTTACAGAATTTTCCTCACTGCCAGTCCTTGCGTTTGTCGATCTTGTTCTCACCATCTTAGTAAATCTTGATTGGCTTTTTATACATTTCCCACAGACGGCGCCAATTGTTGTTGCACAAAACAACAATAAAGATATGCTGACGTCGATGTTCGTACTAAGTCTCCACGTGTGTCCAAGAATCTTCTGTAAAACAAGAAAAGTCAGAGGGACGCAGGGGTGGTTCCCTGCGTAGACACTCCGATGCTTAAGTCAGCAAAAAGTTCTTCAGTATTGGGAAGCGTAAAAGCCAGTAGTCAAAAATTAGGGAGTAAAATTGTACCTGGGGGCCTATTTATAAGCCAACAATCTAGGTTAATTGTTTAAGGATAAGTCCATTATCTTGCTGAGAATTTGTGTCCCAATATAACACAATTTCCTTGAAAATCGGGAGCTTCCGGAGCCTCTCGCCGACGAGAGATGCGTACTACGTGGAACGTTGTGGCGTCAGGGGTCTGTCGCTAGCGGGAGCTGATAACGTGTGCCACGTGTCGCGTTATAATTGCAGGCGATAGACTTTGAGTCTGTCGCGGGAGCGACAGGTGTGATCGACACCTCTACCTCTGTCGCATAACGCCACGTGGAGGAGACTGCACCTGTCGCCAAGCGACAGGTGTGAAGCGTTTACCATCTGTCGCCGAACGCCACGTGGAGACGATTGAATCTGTCGCCAAGCGACAGGTGTGAAGCTTTTACCGTCTGTCGCCGAACGCCACGTGGACCAGTGAGTTCTTGCCGCGTGGTAGTTTCTGGACGCCATTGGGCCTAGCCCAACATGGGTAGACTTTGTCATATCAATAATATAATCAAAATAACTACTTAGACTTAAATAATATTTTTAAAAAATGAATACTAAAGTTTATAACAAATTATAAACAAAAATTGATGAATAGCGAAATATGTAAATAATTCATCCAGAGTATAAAAAAAATAACATATCCAAAAAACGCGTACAACTATTAAATTAAAAAATCATAATTCAATCATTGAAAAAACGTTTTCATTTTTACGAATCTTCAACTACTGCTGCTAGATTTATCCACTTGAAATTTTGTATAAATCATATACAAATTTTAGTTATTTATAAGACGCAATGAATTTATCTAATTAATGAATATACGTGAAACCTTACTTGCATGTATATAATATTTTTGCCGATGTTTGAAGAAATTTTTCATCTTCTTCAGCAAAATTGCTTGTCAAAATAGTAAGCATCTCCGTTGGTGTCTACCTTACAATTGATGGAGAATGATTTTCCACTAAAAAAAATGAAATGAAATAAAATAATTAGTAGTTTTATATTTTTAAAAATTAATTAAAAAAGTTCAATATTATGATTTATACTAAATATAGTAGTACTTACCTTTTGTATTTTGTCAAGCAAATAACGACTTTCTACTGCATAATTTATACGAGTAACTATTAATTTAGAACTCCCATAATAAAAAGTTATAATCGTTTAGCTCCGCTTCAAATATATAGGAATGACCTTTTAATTCTTCCAATTATTTCTCCACTTTGGCATCATCATCTTATTGTAAATAATTTAAGTAAAATATTAATTATTAAAATGAACTTAAAAATTTGTAGTGGAAACAAAGTAACCTCATTTCTCATTTCAAACAATTGTTAAACTAAGATATTGAAAATTCGATTAGCTTTTCGTACAAATGAGGCACAACTACTCTTATCTAATACTTTAACAGTCAACTTATATCTATAATAAAATATAGGTAATAATCAGAGTTAAATTCATTTCTGTTTAGGAAATAGATATATATGTCTTAAAAAAAGGTTTCATGTATGATTAATAATATTTGTGTAAAATTTAAGTAAACTAATGGTATGATAAAATAATTTAATGACATACTGACGTGAACTTCAAAGATAATAATGAGACCCATGATCATGTCAGAAATTCAATCTATGAAAGTTTAAAACAGACTTCACAATACTGAGAAGAAGAAACTTTCACCCTGAGTTTATTTTAAACAAAGAACCAAGCATATAATTTTGACGCCATACTCAAGAAAGAGTTGAGAAGGTGAGAGAGAGAGGGTTGATAAATGAGAGGGGAAGAGGATTAAGGTGAGAGATAAGATTTTATGTTAATTCTTTAAATTTATTTTAAAAATTCATTATTATTGTTTAATGTTAAATTTAGAAACTGATAAGATAAAGCAAAACTAAATATCGTAGAATGATTTCTGGTAAGAGTTTTTTTTAAAATTTTCTAAATATATTTTTAAAAAATTAATATTAATTAAGATACATCATGTTTTAAGCCTTGCATAAAGTCTTGAGTTAGAGAGATTAACTCACAAAGGAACGAGAGAGAGTGGGAAGAAGAGATTTTATATTAATCTTTTAAATTTATTTTAAAATTTTTTTAAATTTAAAAACTCATAATAAATAGATAATATAATTTTTCTCAATATATTTTAAAAATTTTAAAAACTGATAATAATTTTACTATTATTTTTACCATTAAATAAAATCTTAAGTTAAAGAGGTTAACTGACATAGAAACGTGAGGTAATAGGAGAAGGTTGATAGTTTAATGTTGGTAATTCTTGGGGGTGAGAAAGAAATAAACTGACCATGACTGCCCACATATCATTAAAATAAACTGTCCACATCAGCATCACATAAACTGAAAAAATTACAATTGTGCATCTACCTTTGAATATAATATATATATATATGATAATATTCATCTTATTGTTTGTCTGATCACAAATTCTAAATCTTACATTCGGGTATGTGCACTGATTTGTGATATAATCGGTTTTCTTTTCTCAAACTCAATTGGACGCACCAAAACCTTGAGTGACATGATAAATTATTATTGTATAAAATTATATCACTTGTTCAAAACAACAGCTATTTAGATGAAAGAGTAATGCCACAAGAAGTCTCAGCACTTCAAACTGAAACTACTCACTTGCATTGGACTCGTTAATTGCAACTCCCAAATTTATTACAGTTCGGCAGATGAACAGACAAATAAATAACTATAATGATAAAGATACTTCAAGTTTCAAGCCATGTCAAGGTTCCCATAATCAGATATTTGCTAGGTAGTTCTCCAACCGATGGTGCAAGGTATGTAATTTTTTTCCTGCCATGTTCAAAGTAGAGTTAAAACTGGTAATAAGAAATGAAAAGAAATAACCAATATTTAACCTATACTTGTAAAAGAAATTGTGGTAAAGCGTTGTAAGGGCTTTTTCTTTTTTTAGCTAGAAGAACTTAAGATTCAAACCTCTGAATATCAATGTCAGTGATGTAAATAAACCCAGCAACATTGCTGCACCAAAAAAATTAAGTAAGTAGCAAAGGATAAATCTCAAAATCAATCAGTCTGAGCAATCCTGCAGTTAGAAGATCATTTATTCAATGTGTAAAGTTTTTAGGGGCTAGCTGTGTGCTACAAATAACAGAAGGGTACAGAAGTTATATCAGCATAACATTCATGGGGACTAGTTGGGATTGCTATCACTTTGAAACTCACCAAACGAACAGCAAGAAAGAGATTTTCTCCCTAATTCAACTCAGTCCTAATGATTGATCGAAGACCAACAATTCATAAGATTGCTAGAAGCTACTTGCATTTAAAAGTTTGGTATCTGCCTTGGCAGTTGAAATAATAGGAACCTCAAGGAAAATCTCACTATATTGACAAACTTCCTGTAGAAAAACTAGGTCTTGAGCATGTATTTGGGAGATTATTTAGAATATGGATACTTATGAGACAGTAAATCTCTTTCAGATTTTGTAGAGATAACTCTATTTTTTAGGCTTTTTTTTAATAGATAAAATCTTTTAATAAATGGCCTGCGTGGCAATCTAGAGAAGGGCTGTTATTTAGTTTCCCTTTTTTTGTAAGAAGGCTGCTTTATGTCAACCATCTATATATTGCCTTCCAAGTGAGAAATAAAAGACACAGCACTGCTTTTCACTCAAATCAGTTTTATTTCCCTAAGCGCAATCATTAAAATTTCACTTGTGCTTCCTAAAGCAATACAGATCATTTGATGACTAAAGATTTGGTGAGACATTCAAGAAGCAATAACAAACCTTGATAAAATTTGGTCAGGCTCCTTGGCATATGAAACAGCAAGAACCATATGCAGCAAATCCCGGTCAATATTCACAGGTGTTACTCTTAAGGGATTAGCAACTGGGTCTGCACCAATTGGCAAAGCTGATCTTGGTGCCTGTGGACCACCACCAATTCGATAGACATGCAGATCACTGAAGTTTGCGATATTAGAATGTGGGGAAAGATCATTCGCAAGGCCATAAAAGTACTCCTGGTAGAATTGACACAATGTACTTGCCTTGTTAGGAGCATGAAAATAGAATTCAAACATTATGAAATCAAGAGAAATGCAACCATCCCTATGCCTTCTCAATAAATAGATAAATTAAAGAAAACAGAAAGAAACCAGCCTTCTAAGGCATAATGAACCGGACTATCAGCAGCAACCAATCAAAATGACCATAAATTTGGCCTCCTAATTGCAAAGAGGCCCTTGAAAAAAACAGACTATCATCCATTACCCTGTGACGTCAAAAAAAAAAAAAAATGCCCATACCATCCTTCATGCCTATTATTCCTTTTTTTCATTTTTTTCCCTTTAAAAGGCACGTCACAACTCAAAAATATAAAATATTAAACGTCAGGTGAACAAACATGGAAGGAAACTGGTAGTGAATGTAGGATGACTAAGAGACTGCATACACAGAAGATGAGTATAACAGAAATGCAAATATTGTAGTGAACATGTGGATATACGAGAAAGAATAGAATGAGAAATAAAAACATTCACAAAAAGGCTATGGACACTCTAGTTAGGAAAGTGAAGGCTATGACTGATTAAAAAAATGTCAAGATTAAGAAAAGACCGAAAAAGGCTTGGAAGGAAGTATTGAGAAAGATATGGTGCCATGAGAGTTGAAAGAACACATCGTCTTGGATAAGAAAAAGTGGAGGAGGAGAATTCATGCTGACAACTTTGCATGAGTTCATATATTGGTTCATGTAACCTATCCCAACATTTGAATAAAAGTTTTAGATACGACGATGATGAAAAATGGAAGGAAACTATAATGATATCATCAACATCATCAGAGCCTTTATCCCAATATTGGGGTAGGCTAGAAACTATGATGATATATAAACAAAAAATCAATCCATTGATCGTAAATGTTGCACTTACCCTTATTCTGTAACCCCTAGCCTTCTGACGAAATTTTGCATTCCTCAATACAACACCCCCCGACTTCTGAAGTTTCACAACATCCACATTAGGCTTACTTTTTGTTACTGCCTTTAGCATGCTGAAAAGCTTTTCCTGCATGGTATAGAAAGATTACTTAGTAAGCAAATACAACTAGGAAATGGAAAAGATCAATATATTCTTAATTCATAAATGATTCAAGGAGATATGATAGCATTTGGGCCAAATGCCAAGAGTTGCAAGTCTAATGAAAAACTTAATCATAAAAGAAAAGATAACAACAACAAATACTCATGAATTAGACCTTATTTTAGTTTGAACTGAAAACAACAAGGGAAAAAAATAAAAAAGGATAACATTGTTGATACCTGACCCAAAACCAAGACGACATTGGCCTTGAATGTATCAATTGCATGGAGAAGCAACTGCAGGAAGATACAGAACATCAAGAACAGTCAGAAACACCAAAGAAAGGAGAGTAATACTTTTTGTATCAATGAAAGCAAACACAACATTAACTGTTATCAGCATTTACGTCTATAAAAGATTCAAACTTCATTACCTCATAGCCTGTACCTTCTATCCAACCCATGGTATTGATTACCATACCAGCAGCTCGTGATTCAGCATTACGAGCAAACTGAGTCTCCAGCATTTGAGCAAGTTCATTCACAATTGCTTTATATAAATCTACATTATTACTGCAGAAAAGCAAGAACCATAACTATCAAAAAATTAGTAATGACAATTGGATCCAACAAAGAAAATTAGGCCATAAAAGTTTCTCAATTTGTGTCAATCAGTAAGAATTTTATCCAAAGAAAGTATACGACCACAAAAAAATAAAAATAAAAATCAATAAACACAAAAGTAGTTACCTAGGAGTTGTATGGCCATAAAAGTAAACAAGAGGCATTTCAAGAGGAATGCCTTCCACTGGATCAATGGGCATTTCAATAGGTGTAGCAGCAATACATCCTGGAATTGTTATAGATCCTTGGCCTATATCCAAATCCACAAAGGTAGGTTTCCACCCTTGTTTAGCTGCCCAACTAAGAAGCATCCTTGACAAGGTGCTCTTTCCAGAATCCGTAGGCCCCACAACAATCACCCTGGGTCCCTGATTCACCAACAAGTATCATATTGGCATATAATTATATAAACAAAGTTAGGCATCAGTGTTTATATGGAGTTGTAAACAAATACTATTATTTTACAAAAAATGAAACATAGACAGACCTGAATACATCCTGTAAGGGCATTATTAACACCAAAAATGGATAATAATTGAAACATGACAATGATAGTAACATTCTAAGAAAGATAAAACCCTTCTAAAACACAACTGTCTTAAATTAAAACCAATTCTCATACTTGTCGTAAAAACTACATTAGAAAAGGTCAAAAGGGGCAAAAGATATTCTAAATACCTCTACTTATTGATGTCATAGGTGCCAATAAGAAAGACAAAATACCTGGGATGCCTCAGAATCATTAGATGATGAGGCTTTAGCACGGTTTCTCCTTCCATCTAATACAGCATGCACATTGACGTAACTGATCATTGGTGTCTTCAAGTCAACCATTGCAACAGCATTAGCATTCAGCAATCATTATGTACAATTTGAGAACTGCCCTTCATTTGCATTATAACTAAAGCATATATCCAAATCACCAAACCCAAAAATTTTGAAATGTAAAGTGGGTACCTCATCTGCAGTATAATCAGTTTCAGTAGCACCATCCATCTCTATTGTAGCTCCATACCAAGTAAAAACCTATACATGAACGAATTCTCTTTACTACCATAAGGTGCAACCAAATCACCCATGCATGAAATATGCATTCACTTCTTGTTTCTTTCGAAAGCATGAAAAAGGGGACCAACCATGTTGTAATGTAACTCCTCTATTTGGATAAAGTAATTGACAAAACCAAAAACGCATCAAAATAAAGATTACATAGAAAAAAAAAGGAAAAAGTTTCTGAAGTTTTATTTCATTCCTTCCTCATGAAATTATTTATAGAATAATCATCTAATGGCCCCATCATCACCAAACTTGTAAAATTTGGTAAATTCAAACTTTTTTAAAGGGGTACGTTACATGAAAAGTTACAATTATAATCAAGTATTAGGTTCATAAAACTTGTTATCATGTGAAAATCACTTAACTAACTAAACTTGTAAATAAATAGTTCAATAACAAAACCGAAGCTCACACACAGTGAGACTTTGAATCCAGATTGTCAAAGTCCCAGAGTCTCATCCTTGTCACTAATGCAAGCTCACTGGCGGCAAGTTTAAAACACTGCTACTAAGCAAGAGTAAAATTGAATACTACAAGTCTAAAACATATAAATTCCTGCTCAAGATTGACTCTTTTTTAAAGGCAACGGAATCTTCGACACTTACCGCGAATTTGAGGCGAGGAGGGAAAGTGAGCCATATCTCAGGGGCCAATTCGGACCCAAAAATCTCAGCTGAGCCGTTAAGTAGTCGGAGCTTAAGCGGCGTTTCATTACCCACCTCGATTCTGAGCTCGCTTTCTCTCTCTAACTTCACTTGCTTTATCGTCGACGCCGAGGCACTGCCGCTCACAGAAGCCGGCGTTGCCATGGTTACACCGCCGTAGGACATTGTTGTTCAAAGATTTAATTATCGGAGCTTTTTTATTTGGGGTTTATTTAGGCTTTTAATGACCGATCGCTTGAGCCTCGAGTTAGATTGAAGAGTTCGAAAGATATACACTGAATGAAGAACCCATCGGCGTTAAAGCAGGTACTATTATAAAATAAAAAAGAGAAAAAAAATGTATTATTTTTAAAGAAAAAATTATGTATTGTTGTGACAATTACTTGTTGGAAAGTAATAAAGGATGAATTTTTTTTTTAGTTCCAGTAATAAAGGATGAATTAGTAATTTAGTATTAGTATGTTTGTATTGTATATTTGTATAGTTAACAAAATATGATTGAAAAAATTTGAAAGATTATTTTAACTTTATACTAAATTAATTATAATTTTATTACAAAAATAATATCAACGATAATTCATCATCATCAGAGCCTTTATCCCAATAGATTGGGGTAGGCTATATGAACCAATATTTAAAATCACGTTAGATCGTCCATATGTATTCTCTGCCTCCATAGATTCCTATTCAAGGTCATTTGCTCATCTAATTCTAAAACCTCCATGTCTTTCCAAACTACTTACTTCCAAGTCTTTTTCGGTCTTCCTCTAGTCTTAACCTTTCTCTTAACATCCATAGCTTCTATTCTCCTAACTGGAGCATCTACAGGTCTACGTCTTACATGTCCAAACCAACGTAAATGATTTTCACACATTTTGTCTTCAATAGGTACCACTCCAATCATCTTACGAATATCATCATTTCTCATTCTATCCTTTCTTGTATATCCACATATCCACCATAACATTCTCATTTCTGTTACACTCATCTTTTGTGTATGTAGCCTCTTAGTCACCCAACATTCACTACCATATAACAATGTTGGTCTAACAACTGTCCTATAAAACTTGCCTTTCAACCATGGAGGAATTCCTTTATCGCACAACACACCTGTAGCACTTCTCCACTTACTCCATCCAACCTAGATCCTATAGGTCACATCACCATCAATCTCTCCATCCATCTGTATTATTGATCCCAAGTATCGAAAATGATCCCGCTTAGGTATCGCCACCCCATCTAACTTCACTACATCATGCTCTTCCAGTCGGTTAGAACTGAATTTACACTCCATGTATTCAATCTTCACTCTGCTTAGTTTAAATCCTTTTGATTCCAACGTTTGTCTCCATACTTCCAACTTTGTATTGATCTCCGCTCTAGTTTCCGCACATAGGACAATATCATCTGCAAACATCATACACCAGGGCACCTTATCTTGGATGGATTTTGTCAGTTCGTCCATAACTACCGCAAACAAGAATGGACTCAACGCTGACCCTTGGTGTAATCCCACCGTGATAGGAAATTCACTTGTTTGCCCCCCACCTGTCCTCACATGTGTCCTTGTGCCTCTATACATGTCCTTAATTAGTTTAATATATTTCAAAGGAACTCTTTTCTTCATTAAGGACCACCAGAGTACCTCCCTAGGCACTTTATCATATGCTTTCTCCAAATCTATAAAGACCATATGAAGATCTTTACCCATTACTCAAAAGCGCTCCATAAGTTGTCTAAGCAAATATATTGCCTCCATAGTTGATCGACCCGGCATAAAACCAAATTGATTCTCCGATATCTCTACATTCTTTCTTAATCTCCGTTCTATCACTCTCTCCCATAGTTTCATCGTGTGACTCATCAATTTTATGCTTCGGTAGTTGGCGCAACTTTGAATATCTCCCTTGTTCTTATATAAAGGTACTAAGACACTCTTCCTCCATTCCTTTGGCATTTTGTTAGTGTGCCAAATCTTATTAAATAGATTTGTCAACCACCTAACTCCTACATCTCCAAGGCATTTCCAAACTTCAATTGGGATGTCATCAGGTCCAACAGCTTTTCCATTCTTCATCATCTTTAGTGCATCTTTTACCTCTGTCTCTTGGATTCTACGCATAAAGCACCGATTTAAATCCTTAAGAGGCACCGAAATATTATCCAAAACTTTATTTTATCCATCATTAAATAATTTGTTAAAATAATCTCGCCACCTGTCCTTAATGTCATTATCTTTAACGAGAGTTCTTTGATGCTCATCCTTAATACATTTCACGACTCCTAGGTCGCGACTCCTCCTTTCTCTTGCTTGCGCCAATCTGTATATCCTTTTCTCTCCCTCCTTTGTGTTCAACTTGTCGTAAATCTCTTTCGCAACCCCCGTCTTAGCTTCTGCCACAACCTTCTTTGCCTCCTTTCTTGCTACCTTATATTCCGAAAAACTCTCTTTTGTATTGTTCTTCTTTAAAGCCTTGTAACGCTCTCGCTTAGTCTTTATAGCATCTTTTACTACAGTAGTCCACCATGTTGCGTCCTTTCCAGTCGGCACTTTTCCGTTTAATACTCCTAATGTCTCTTTGCCTACCTCCCGAATGCATTTTGCTATCTTATTCCACATTACATTTGGGTTCTCTTCTGTTGTCCAAGCCTCTTTTTGAATCCAACTATCTCTACATGTTGTATGACAATCTTCTTTTAGCTTCCACCATCGAATCCGTTCAATTCCTTTTTGTTGGTTCCTTCGATGTCGTCTATCTATCTTCATATCTAGAACTAAGAGTCTATGTTACGCGGTAACACTCTCACCTGGGATAACCTTACAATCCAAACATCTATGTCTATCCCTACTCCTAGTTAAAAAGAAATCTATCTGACTTGCTCTTGGTCCACTTCTAAAGGTTATAAGATGAGAATCTCTCTTCTTAAACAATGTATTTGCTAGGATTAGATCATAAGATAAAGCAAAATTTAAGATAGCATCTCCTCCCTCGTTTCTTACACCATAACTAAAACCCCCATGTACTCTCTCAAAACCCTCTCTACTTGTACCTACATGTCCATTAAGATCACCGCCAATAAAAAAGTTTTCTCCTATGGGTACTTCTTGTACTACCTTATCTAAATCCTCCCAGAACTGTCGTTTACTAACCTCATCAAGTCCTATCTGGGGTGCATACACGCTAATGACATTCAACACCTCTTCTCCTAAAACTAGTTTAACCAAAATAATCCTATCCCCTTGTCTCTTAATCTGTACAACATCCTTATGGTACTTTTTATCTATAATGATACCTACTCCTTTTCGGTCTCTATCTTTCCCTGTGTACCAAAGCTTATATTGCCAAGGTGCTATCTCTCTAGCCTTTTCCCCAACCCATTTGGTCTCTTGGAAACACAAGATGTTAACCCTCTTCCTACTCATAACCTCACAAATCTCACCTAACTTACCACTAAGCATACCTATATTCCAAGATCCTAACCTAAGCTTATGGTTATGGACTAACTTCTTTACCCACCCCCGTCCATTGTGGTGTGGGAACCTTTGCCTATTTAACACCACATCCAAGCGTCGATGTGGCGCGTCACTTCTGGGCGACGACCTAGCAACCCTTGCCCACTTTTCACTACACCCGGGCTCCGATGCAGTGCGTCGCTGTGTAGGGGACGCCCCAACGTTGTTTTGATATTGGTTCATTTCATGAGATTGGACTAGTTTTTAAGGCTGGTTGTCTAAACCTACCGCCACCCTCCTCCTTTACCCGGGCTTGGGACCGGCTGCGTTAACTCACACAGGCGGAGTTAATATCAACGATAATTAATTAGAAAATTAATTATTAAAAATTTTTATTCTTTAATATTAATTAAATAATAAAATAAAAATTTAACCCAAAGAGTTAATAAAAAATTAATGAAAATATTCTTTTTTTTTTTTTCTGTTTCTTACTGGTCTCTTTTTCCTTTTCTAATCTAAAGCTTTCTCTCCAATAAATTTTTTATTGTGGTTCTCCGTTGTTCAACGTTGTAGTCTTTCTACATTGACCACAATTGATCGACGCAGATTTCATTTTAAAGTACACCTTTTTATTCCCTTCAACTTTCTCCTTACGTTTCCTAAGTTGATAGTTTCTAAAATAAAGAATTAAAGAACACAAATCTAATTTCAAAACCCCACATTGTCGCCACCACCCTTATCCGCCACCATTTGCCACCACAACTCCCTAAATTGCCTTAATTTTTTTGTACGTAATAATCTAGGAGTAAGAGATTATATTATCTTCAAAATCAGATTAAATTGTCAACTCATTTTAAAATTTACGGATCCATTAAATTTTTACTCATGAATTTTTTGGATTTATAAATCATCTACTAATGAATAGGGATGTAATTGAGCCGAGCTGATACAGTAAGATGCTCGAGCTTGACTCAGAAACTTGATACTCGGTACTCAGCTCGAGCTTGGTGAGTCCTACTTTTTGAGCTCGAGCTCGACTCGAGATCGAAAACTAGCTACTCAAGATCGAAAACGCTCGATTAGGCTCAACTGTTCAAGCTCGACAATTAAGCTCAACTGTTCTAACTGTTTACCTTACTCATAAATTCATCACATAGAAAACATGTACATCAAATATTATGGCTATTTTCTACTGTCTTGAATGCTCAAACAAGTAAATGAAACAACCCTAACATCAAATAAGCAAATGAAATGATCCAGATCCCTCTTGAAATCATCTAACGAGCAGAAGATATATACCAAACAGAACAAAGAACAAAGCTCAATCTTCAAACTTTCTTATTTCTTCTCTTTACTAAGCTCTCCCATTTTCATCTTCAAACAAAGCAAAATGAAGAAATTATGTCAGCCGAATAATGTCAGTTACCAAAAGAAGAGGGGAAATCGAACTAGTGAAGTGGTTGGATTGCCGAAACTGGTCTAGGTCGTGCGATGTGATCTAGTCTGAGTTGTGAGAGAGAGGGGTCGCTGGAGTGAAGGCAGATCTGGTCTAGGTTGTGCGCAACATGAGATGCTCTCAGACGTTGAGTGACGCCGCTAGAGAGTTAGAAAGAGGGTGGTCTGGGTCGTGAGATGTTGGTCTAAGTCATGAGAGAGAGGGGTCGTCGGAGAGTCATGCCGGAGAGTGAAGGCAGATCTGGTCTGGGTTGTCGATTGCGTGCATCGTGAGATGTGGTCTTCTGACTCTGAGATCAGCAACATGTCATCGGAGAGTTAGAGAGAGGGTGGTGCGGGTCGCGCTTGCTCCGATCGCTGGAAGGGTATGGTCAGGGATGGCTCAGGGATGAGGCATGCGACAATTGTTGGGAGAATCGAAAGAAAAGGACCTTTGTTTGAAAATGAAAAACCTAAAAAGAAGCTGCCCGAGCCTTTAGAGTTTGAAATGGTCAAAATGAAATATAACTTAATCAATATTTTTTAGCCTAACCGAAATTTTTAATTTTGAAATTAATGGAACCAAATTAAATTTAGTTAGTTATAATATAGTAAAACCCCTCTAAATAAAATTTATAACCATTATGAATTAATAAAAAAATATAGTCCCAACTCCCAACTCGGCCACTATAAAAAATTAATAAATCCGTCTATTATAATAATAAATAATTTTGTTTTAAAATTGAATGTAAAATTTTAGTCCTGACTAGTGCATGAATTAATAATTTAATAAAAATAAAAAATACATTACATAATATTCAAAACTAAAAAAAAAATTCAATATGCTGATTTGTAGAAGGCCATCATGTTTGAGATTTTTTATTACAAAAGCTAAAAAAGTACAAAATGTATAACAAAGATATATTTGCAAGGAGATTTTTAAGGAGCTTAGCAATCAGATTGAGATTCTTAAGGAAATTAAATGTTATAGAGTTTTTGGAGAAGTTTAAAGAATGTAAAAAATAAATAAACACATTTTTTAAGATAAAATAATAATTTTATTATAAAATTATAGAAAAAACACAAGGAGAGAGAGCAAGAAGAGAGATTTTCTCTTATTCTTCAAGTGTGTGTTCACTACATGGATGGTGAGCCTCTATTTATAGGTTTCACAAATACATGAATAAAGATTGAAGATGAATTGTTGCAAACTTAATTAAGGGAAAGTTATAAACTTAATGAAGGGATAGTTACAAATTTAATTAAGGGGAAGTTATGAAGAGTATGAGGGATGAATGGACATCCATATTTATGACTATTCATAACACTCCCCCTTGGATGTCCATTACTAAAGAATATGCCTCATTAAAACCTTACTAGAAAAAACCTTGTGGGACAAAAACCTAGTGAAGGAAAAAGAGTACATTATTCTTCAAAATACACATGAGATGCTGCCTCATTAAAAACCTTACCAGGAAAACCCAGTGGGACAAAACCATGGTTAAGGAAAAATGAGTACAGCGTGTATTTACTCCCTCTCATGATTATATCATTTGAGATCTCTGAGTCGACGCAATCCAACATTGTGGACTAACTTCTCAAATGTAGTGGTAGGAAGCGCCTTTGTTAATAAATCTACCAAATTTTCACTTGAACGGATTTGTTCAACATTTATATCACCATTCTTCTGAAGGTCATGAGTGAAAAAGAACTTCGGTGAAATGTGTTTTGTTCTATCACCTTTGATATATCTTTCCTTCAGTTAGGCGATGCATGCTGCATTATCCTCATATAAGACCGTTGGTGCCTCTTTTCTGAAGATAAACCACAATTGAAAAGTTAAACAAGTTCCCGTATTGCTGAATTACAGACCTTAACCATACACATTCACGACTAGCCTCATGTATTACCAAAATTTCAGCATGATTAGAAGATGTGGCTACTATAGTTTGTTTCATGGAACACTATGAAATGGCGATGCCACCACATGTGAATACATATCCAGTTTGTGATTGAGCATTATGAGGATCAGATAGGTACCCTGCATCTGCAAAACCAATCAAATCTATTTTAGGTAGGTTAGGAAAATACAAACCCATATCCTTTGTACCTTGTAGGTAACGAAGTACATGTTTAATCCCTTTCCAATGCCTTCGGGTTGGACAAGAGCTATATCTCGCTAATAAGTTAACAGAGAATGATATATGAGGTCATGTATGACTAGCGAGATACATTAGTGCTCCAATTACACTCAAGTATGGTACTTCAAGACCAAGAATCCCCTTATCATTTTCCCTAGGTCGAAACGGATCTTTATTTACATCAAGTGACCTTACAACCATTGGGGTGCTCAACGGATGTGCTTTGTCCATATAAAATCTTTTTAGCACCTTTTCTATATAAGTTGTTTGATGCACAAGAATCCCGTCCTTTAAATGTTCTATCTGTAACCTAAGACAAAATTTTGTCTTTCCAAGATCTTTCATCTCAAATTCTCTCTTCAAGTATTCTACTGCCTTTGAAATCTTTTCAGGAGTTCCAATGATATTCAGATCATCAACATATACCGCAACGATAACAAACTCAAATCTAGATCTCTTTATAAAAATGCATGGGCAAACGGGATCATTCTTATATCCCTCATTTAACAAATATTCACTAAGGCGGTTATACCACATGCGACCAGATTGTTTTAATCCAGATAGAGATCTGTTTAATTTGATTGAGTAATGTTCTCGAGAACTAGAATAACATTCTTCTCGCAGTTTAAATCCTTCTGGAAGTTTCATATAAATGTCATTATCAAGTTGGCCATACAAATAGGCTGTAACGACATCCATTAGACGCAAATCAAGTCCCTCTTTTATTGCCAAACTAATTAGAAATCGAAAAGTAGTCACATCCACCACAGGGGAGTATGTCTCTTCATAATCAATACCAGGTCTTTACGAAAAACCTTGTTCAACTAGACGTGCTTTATGTCTCACAATTTCACCTTTTTAATTTCGTTTTCGCACAAAGACCCATTTGTAACCCACTGGTTTTACACCATTAGGTGTGCGGACTACTGGTCCAAAAACATTTCTCTTTTTAAGAGATTTCAATTCTGCCTCAATTGCGTCTTTCCATTTTGGCCAATCATGTCTATGCTTACATTCCTCAATAGACTTTGGCTCAAGATCGTCGCCATCATCCATAACATCTAGCGCTATATTGTATACAAAAACATCATCAACGTCGATTTTGTTTCGGTTCCATATTTTTCTTGACATGACATAATTTATCGAGATCTCTTCATTTTCAGTAATTTCAGGTACCTGCCTTTCTTTTGGAATTGTAATTTTAGTCATGTCTAAGGGCTCTTCTGTAAACTCTTCTGGAGTTACAATTTCCTCGACCTGGCCATCTTGAATCTTTGCTCCCTTTCTTTTTCGAGGATTCTTATCTTTGGAACCAACTGGTCTACCACGCTTCAGGCGTGCTTTAGATTCATTGGCAACAAAAGGTTGTCCTTCTGGGACATCAATTTTAATTGGAGCATTAATAGCTGGTATATGTGACTTTGTCACTCTCTTTGGGTCAGTAAATGTGTCTGGCAATTGATTTGCTAAACTTTGTAAATGAATTATCTTTTGAACTTCTAGTTCGCATTGTTTTGTACGAGGATCAAGATGAGAAAATGATAATTCATTCCAACTTATCTCTTTTTCCAGCTACCTATTTTCTCCCCCTAAGGTTGGGAAGATTGATTCATCAAAATGACAATCAGCAAATCTAGCTGTAAATAAATCCCTTGTCGATGGTTCTAACTATTTAATTATAGATAGGGATTCATATCCAACATATATTCCCAACCTCCTTTGAGGACCCATCTTAGTACGTTGTGGTGGAGGAATTGGAACATATACAACACATCCAAAAATTCTTAGATGGGAAATATTTGGTTCCTGACCAAAAACCAATTGTAAAGGGGAGGACTTATGATAACTTGTTGGCCTAATGCGAATTAGTGCTACCGCATGTAAAATAGCATGACCCCAAGTAGAAATTGGGAGTTTTGATTCCATTAGTAATGGTCTTGCAATCAATTGAAGACGCTTAATAAATGATTCTGCAAGGCCATTTTGTGTATGAATATGTGCTACAGGATGTTCAATACTTATCCCAATAGACATACAATAATTATTGAAAGTTTGGAAGTAAATTCACCAGGATTGTCAAGACGAATTGTCTTGATGGGATAATATGGAAAATGTGCTCGTAATCTAATTAATTGAGCAAGTAACCTCGTAAACGCCAGGTTGCGAGTTGATAATAAAGATACATGTGACCACCTAGTTGATGCATCAATTAAAACCATAAAATATCTAAAAGGTCCACATGGTGGATGTATTGGTCCACATATATCACCTTGTATTCGTTCTAGAAAAGTAAGGGATTCAATCCCTATCTTAGCTGGTGATGGTCGAATAATTAACTTGCCTTGAGAACAAGCAGCACATGGGAAATCTTTCGATTGAAGAATCTGCTGGCTCTTCAATGGATGTCCACATGAATTCTCAACTATTCTTCGCATCATTATCGATCCGGGATGGCCTAACCGGTCATGCGAAACAACAAAGTTATTGTGATCTGTAAGCTTTTGGTTAATGACGACATTTGTTTCAATTGTTTTAATTCTTGTGTAGTACAAATCGGAGGAAAAGGTCGGTAACTAATACAATTTTATTACCCAAGATTATACTCGTAATGTGAAGGTACTCAATTTCTCCTTCACTTGTTGTCTCAATATGATATCCATTTCGGCGGATATCCTTAAAACTCAATAAATTTCTTTTAGACTTGGGAGAGTATAATGCTTCATGAATTTCAAATTTTGTTCCTCCAAGCAAGAATATGTTAGCTCTTCCGGAGCCTTCTATCAATTTTGCACTATCCGATATAGTACTAACATTGGCCTCTTGCATTATCAAATAAGAAAAATATTTCTTATTCTTTAATATAGTGTGTGTAGTGGCACTATCTGCAAGACATATATCTCCACCACTCATCGCAAATCGAACCAGGAGAGTATCTATGTTCTTCATTGAAAATAAGAAATATATCACCAGATTAATAAAATATCTCATAAATAACCAAAACATAATGAAACATCTAAACATGACAAATACTTAATAATTAGAATCCTATTAATAAGAAGCATGCTTAAAATAAAGTCCAATAACATCTAAGTAAGATCTAAGAACTTTATTTTTGGACACTCTCATTGCCAATCAAATGGTCAATTTTTCCTTCAGGGTGTGAGAAAAAATCAGCAACATCTAGATGAGTGGCATCAACATAACCATAATCAAAATCATCATCTCCACAAACAAAATTTGTCTCATCTTTTCCATCATCACTAGCAAAATTAGTCTCTATCTTCTTCCCTTTATCTTTTAGTGATTGTTGATAGAGCTCGACAAGATGTTTTGGCGTACGACAGGTACGTGACCAATGGCCTTTGCCTCCACAACGATAGCACAAATTCTTCACGATCTTTTTGTCTTTCCCACTTTTATCTTTGCGTTTTCCATCCTTATGTTCCCACTTCTGGTAGGTATATGTGTTTTTGAAATGACCACCTCGATGATTATTACGTCCACGTCCACGTCCATGACCACGGCCATGACTATTGGCATGACCTCTGTTTTTTTCATTATATGTTGCTGCATTCACTGCAGGGAATGGGGCAGATCCAGTTGTACGGGCTTCATGATTTTTCATCAATAGCTCATTATTTTGCTCAGCCACAAGGAGGCATGAAATCAGTTCAGAGTACTTCTTAAAACCTTTTTCACGATATTGCTGCTGCAGGAGCATATTCGATGCATGAAAGGTGGAGAATGTTTTTTCTAATATATCCTCATCAGTGATCTTTTCTCCACATAACATTAATTGAGAACTGATTCTAAACATAGCTGAGTTATATTCACTTACAGATTTAAAATCTTGTAATCTCAGATGCATCCAATCATAATGAGCTTTAGGGAGTATCACAGTTTTCTGATGGTCATATCTTTCCTTTAGACTAGTCCAAAGAATAAGTGGGTCTTTAATAGTCAGATATTCAATTTTAAGTCCCTCGTGGAGGTGATGACGAAGAAATATCATCGCTTTAGCCTTATCTTGACTAGATGCTTTGTTCCCTTCTTTGATGGTATCACCGAGACCATTTGCATCTAGATGAATTTCAGCATCTAACACCCATGATAAATAGTTCTTTCCCGTAATGTCAAGAGCCACAAATTCGAGTTTTGCAAGGTTTGACATTATGAACGTAAAAGAAGAGATAGATAATTGTGATTGAAGGCCTATTCTCCAAATCTCTCACAGGTTTTTAGAGTCTCGTACTGATAACGTATTATAAAATTATAGAAAGAACACAAGGAGAGAGAGCAAGAAGAGAGATTTTCTCTTTTTCATCAAGTGTGTGTTCAATACATGGATGGTGAGCCTCTATTTATAGGTTTCACAAATACATGAATAAAGATGGAAGATGAATAGTTGCAAACTTAATTAAGGGAAAGTTATAAACTTAATGAAGGGATAATTACAAACTTAATTAAGGAGAAGTTATGAAGAGTATGAGAGATGAATGGACATCCATATTTATGACTATTCATAACAAATTTACCATTATTATCAAAATAATAATAATAATAATAATAATAATAATAATAATAATAATAATAATAATAATAATAATAATAGTTTACCATTCAAACTAATAACCCCTCTACCCAAGATTTTACAGTAAAATATATTTAAGTTAAATTATTAATTTTAAGTATGTGAAACAAACTAAATAATATCATTTACAAAATATAAAAATATCAAAGTATCAAGTTAAAAACTCTAACAACATTAAAATTAAAATATCTAAATTTGAAATATTAAAAATATATTAAGGTTTCATATATTTTTAAATTTATTTTTAGATTTTTGTATTTCAATTAACTTGATTAATTGACCAAAATTTTTTTAAATCTTTTTTATTAATTAATTGATTAATTGAATTAAATTTCAATTCGATCAATTGATTGATCAATCAATTTGATCAATTTTTTAATCAATTAATTCGATAAAATCAAAATTTGAAAATCTATGCAGATTCCCCTTCTAAAAACCCTAATTCCCAATTTCAATCATATCAATTCCACCTTCCTCTGCCACAATTCCTTTACCTTCCCCTAAAGTTACCCACCGACCAGCAACAAGCATTTCTTTCTTTTTTTCATTTTTAAAGAAACAACAACAAACAACCAATGTTATTTTCATGCGTGTGAATTTTAATTTTGAAAGAATTTTTTTTATTGCTATCGCGTCATCAATCAAGTTATTTCTGCATAGATTGACGCATGAGATTTGACCCAAAAAATTTTATTAAATTGATCTCAATAATAGATGAAGAGGCACAAATAAATTTATTATAGTTTGAGAACAAAAATAATTTATATCAAAACATTAATTCAAATTTATCATTTAAATTTAATGACAAAATAATTATAATCAAATTTAAATTTGATAATTTGAACTATTTCATTCAAATAACTTCATTATTAAATCCGAAAAATTCAAAGATAACATGTGGTATGTTTAGATTTCATCACATTTATGGTAGACAAAAACTCACACAAAAAACAAAAAATTGGTGAAAGGTAAAATTATCTTTACATTATTGATTTTAAATTTTTTATTATTTCATTAAAAAATATATTTTTAATTATTGTTTTTTCATCTTAATCTCATCAAAATTAATCTTACTTCTATTCAAACTAACAAATTAATTGAATCAAACATTTGTTATTGCCATCACATTTTTGATATAGTAAAATCTTACGTAAAAGACAAAAAATTGACGAAAGGTAAAATTATCTTTACATTATTGATTTTAATTTTTTTTATTATTTCATTAAAAAATATATCTTTAATAATTTTTTATTTTAATTTTATCCTAATTAACCTTTAGTCTATTCAAGCTAACAAATTCATCGAATCGACCCGTGCGAGTGCCAGGACTGACACTCCACGGCCGAACCCATTGCCACGCATAACCAATAACATGGAAGTCCATTTCTCACCAAGACCAAAGCATAATCAACAATTTTGTTTGGAATTTCACCTATCACCGTACACTTTCCATGAATTTATAGTCTTGGTATCATTATCATTTATCACCGACTATCCATGAATTTAACAACAAGAGTTCACCAATCTCACGACTTGATTGCTCCAACTTTTCCATGAAAGTTCTGACCAAACCATCTAATCTAATGTATAAAAGTTGTAGAAAATATTGAAAGCTCCTGCAGCCACATCGCCTATATGCTTTTTTACATCTTTTGCCCTTCTCTCCTTTGTATTCTTCTCATTTTTGCTTCTCATTTTTGCTGCTTGATTTTGTAAATTCATTCTTTTCATTTTTTTCTTCATCCGTCACTTCAGTTAGTCCTTTGACTTTTTTCTTTACTTTAACTCCACCTAATCCATCTATTCACGTCTTTTTCTCTTTCAACTTTTTCACTTTGACCCATATTTCTTGCTCCTCCTGTTGACATTTTCTCTAGGTTTCGCCATTGCACATTCCCCTGTAAGCTTGAATCGGATTGTATTCTCTCACCATTTTAGTCTATAAGATGCAAATAGATTCAAGATAACTACATGCTTGAATAGGTCAAATAATGATTGCAACGAACTTTTTTCATATAATGATGGCACCAGAGAATAGAACAAAAAATATGCAGATATTGTTTTGTCCTTTCTAATATAGCACTGAATTGGAGACTTGCGAGGACTAGACTGTTCATGAACATAAGCAAAAGGTATAAACAAATTTTTAAGTGGATGAATAAGAAAATAACCAGTCCCATTGCATGTCAAAACAGTTTATCAAAATCTGTCATAGTTATCTAGATTGGGATTCTATCGAAAGTAATATGTTGCCATATTGAAATCGACATATTTGTAGAATTAGCATATTGATTGGCTTCTTTTTCTTTTAATTTAGAGATGTTGTAGCCTTTCTTTTTGTTGATTGTATGTGTGAAGTCTGTGTTGTTAAATAATAGGAGCATATTAATATCTCAACTTATTATTGTAGAACAAGTCCTGCGAAAAGGTCAATCGATCTTTTATTATATCTATGAAAAATTAACAGGATATCTTTGCTATTCTTTGGACGCTGCTCATCTCATGTTTTTGGACCCCCTCCCCCCCCTTTTTTTTTGTTATTTAATGATTCTTATGTGTGTTTAGAGAAAAATATACCATGCTACTTAATAAATCATGTTTTGAGAGTGTCAATGTTCAGATATTTAAACAATTCATTGCTTTGTAAATGTTTGATTTCATCATAATCATGTTCATTGCATTCTATATGTTTGATATCAAGAATATTCATTGCATTTGTAAATGTTTGATAATCTATCATAATCATTTTTTTCATTTTGAAAATATTTCATACCAAAATAGGCTGATGTTTTTTTGTAAACAATTCCTATAAAATTATAAACTACACTAATAATTAATCTAGGTTAAGACTAACAATTTTAATCGCAGCAATGTGCGGGCATCAATCTAGTAAAAGTAAAAATAGAAAATAAGTCAGCAATTTCCAGGAAACTTCAAGTAAAGAGATAGATATCACCTCTTTTTCTAGGTAAATGGAAATTCATTTCAGTATCTTTTCCTCGGTCATCTTCCGTGCATTTTCTTTGCAGTTTCTTTATATTTTCAGTTCATCATGAGTATATATTTGTGCTGCTCTGAACTCTAAAACCATATCAATTCTCAACAATCTCAGCTTCCAAATTCCATCCAGCAAACTCAAGTACTTAACCCAATTTCCATTAAAGAAAAATGCTGCCAACCAAAGATCAAAACCAAACCACAATTCCTCCTCAAACCAATCCAGAAATCCCAATATTTCTTCCAGCAATAGTTTACTTCTACCTCACATTCAACAGCATCTCCACGATCTACCACGCCTACTACCATGGTGACTTTTCCATGGCAGCTTTCATAGTTTTTGTTTACTTTGGTTATTTCTTTATTATGTTTTGCATAACAAAATTCCAAGCTTTACCTCCCCAGGAAAACTCACCAAGGAAAGATTTCCTGAAATCTGTCATCTGGGTTTTAACTAGTGTTATCTTATTTGGCTTTGCTTATCATTTTAAAATGCACATTTTTATTCCCTTCAACTTTCTCCTTGGTGTGTGCATTAGTGTGCGGTCTTGACGTTGAAATAAAAGCATTTGCTTTATCTTTTGGAGGTTTTCTCTCCGTCTCATATCGGATGTGTTGTGTGTGGTGTGTCAGTTTATATAAAATTCAACTCTAATCCAAATCAATCAATTTTGGAATTAGTAGTGTGTTCTTTTCCTGAGAAAAAATTCCATTACTCTACATACGTTGGTGTGTGGTCTTAATATTGAGATTAAAGTATTTGTTTTGCCCTTTCGGAGTTTTGTCTTCGTCTCACATCGGATGTGTTGTGTGTAGTGTGTGAGTTTATAAAAAATTCTACGCTAATTCAAACTAATCAATTTTAAAGTTAGTGGTGTTCCTCCCCTGAGCCAAAAAAAAAATTCTTCTTACCTTTCCTAAGTTGATTGTGGTTCTCCATTAAAAAATAAAAGAACATAAATCTAATTTACGTTTCCTAGGTTGATTGTTTCTAAAATAAAAAATAAAAGAACATAGATCTAATTTCAAAAACCCACATTGTTGCCACCACCCTCATCCGCCACCATTTGTCGCCATAACTTCCTAAATCGCTTTAATTTTTTTTGGTACATAAAAGTATAGGAGCAAGAGGGGTTATATTATCTTTAAAGTCAAAATAAATCGTCAATTTATTTTGAAATTTACAAATCCATTAAATTTTTACTTGTAAATTTTTTGAATTTATAAATCACTTACAAATGAAAGATTAAATTGTGAAAATTCGAACATTGATGCTTTGCATGCAAAATCAAACATTGACCATACGCCAAACGAATTGCCTTAGGTTTTTATTTTGTGTTGTTTGTCACTTTCTATGCGAATCAGTACTAATTTTTTTGGAAGGGGCACCAATCTAACACTTTAAACGGTCGGATCCAACCACAAGGGGCGTCATTGACATTCCAAGTAGTCACATTTGACCATCGAAGCACCGATCTGGCACTCCAAACGGTCAGATTTGATCTTAAAGACATCAATCTAACGCTCTAAATAACCAAACAGTAGCTAAGTGCCATCATTTATTGTCTTTGAGACTTTGACATAATATTTAATAAAGACAATCGAAAATTTCTTTAAAAATATTACCAAAAAACATGAAAATTATAAATTAAAGTAAAAAATAATACAACAAGCTCAAATTAAATTGGACAAAAAGCATAAAAGTAATATAAAAATGCATTAGTATAAAAATAGTAAAAAATGTAATTATTGAGCTTGGTCAACTTGAAATGATGAATTCAAGTTTGGCTATGATTTTTATCATATATTGATTTTCAAGTCCAAACTCTTTTAATGTGTTTAACATTTTTGTTTAAACCCGTTAAAAAAATTGGACGAGTAACCCAACATTTGAATAGGTCTAACAGTGAGATACTATCAAAATATATCCCAAGATGAAATTGCATGTAAAATGAGGCATGGGTGCCATGGTATCTAAATACAATTTGTTATCTCTCAAATTCCCTACCCCTACCATACACTCTTGAAATCCCAAAAATTTATAACCATTATGAATTAATAAAAAAATATAGCCCAACTCCCAACTTGGCCACTATAAAAAAATTAATAAATCCGTCTATTGTAATAATTAATAATTTTGTTTTAAAATTGAATGTAAAATTTTAGTCCTGACTAGTGCATAAATTAATAATTTGATAAAAATACAAAATACATTACATAATATTCAAAACAAAAAAAAATCAATATGCTAATTTGCAGAAGGCCATTATGTTTGAGATTTTTCATTACAAAAACTAAAACAGTACAAAATGTATAACAAAGATATATTTGCAAGGAGATTTTTAAGGAGCTTAGCAATTAGATTGAGATTCTTAAGGAAATTAAATGTTATAGACTTTTTGGAGAAGTTTAAAGCAAGTAAAAATTAAATAAACATATTTTCTAAGATAAAATAATAGTTTGCCATTCAAATTAATAACCCCTCTACCCAAGATTCTACTGTAAAATAAATTTAAGTTAAATTATTAATTTTTAGTATGTGAAACAAACTAAATAATATCATTTACAAAATATAAAAAAATCAAAGTATTAAGTTAAAAACTCTCACAGCATTAAAATTAAAATATCTAAATTTCAAATATTAAAAATATATTAAGGTTTCATATATTTTTAAATTTATTTTTAGATTTTTTGTATTTCAATTAACTTGATTAATTGACCAAAATTTTTTAAAATCTTTTTTATTAATTAATTGATTAATTGAATTAAATTTCAATTCGATCAATTGATTGATCAATCAATTCTATCAATTTTTTAATCAATTAATTCGATAAAAATAAATTTTGAAAATCCCTGTAGATTCCCCTTCTAAAAACCCTAATTCCCAATTTCAATCATCTCAATTCCACCTTCCTCTGCCACAACTCTTTTACCTTCCCCTCAACAGCAACAAACATTTCCCTCTTCCTTTTTTTTTTTTTTCATTTTTAAAGAAACAACAACAACAAACAACCAATAGTATTTTCATGCGTGTGAATTTTAATTTTGAAAGAATTTGTTTTTTTGATTGCTATCGAGTCATCGATCACGTCATGTTTTTATTACTGCACAGATTGACACATGAGATTTGACACAAAAAAATTAAATTAAATTGATCTCAATAATAGATGAAGAGACACAAATAAATTTATTATAGTTCGAGAACAAAAATAATATTATATCAAAACATTAACTCAAATTTATCATTTAAATTTGATGAAAAAATAATTATAATCAAATTTAAATTTGATAATTTGAACTATTTCATTCAAATAACTTCATTATTAAATCCAAAAAATTCAAAGTTAACATGTGGTATGTTTAGATTTCATCACTTTTCTGGTAGACAAAATGTCACACAAAAAACAAAAAATTGGTGAAAGGTAAAATTACCTTTACATTATTGATTTTAAATTTTTTATTATTTCATTAAAAATATATATTTAATTATTGTTTTTTAATTTTAATCTTATCAAAATTAATCTTTCATCTATTCAAACTAAAAAATTTTAATTGTGATTGCCATCACATTTTTGATATAGTAAAATCTTACGTAAAAGACAAAAAATTGGCAAAAGATAAAATTATCTTTACATTATTGATTTTAAAATTTTTTTATTATTTGATTAAAAAAATATATCTTTAATAATTTTTTTATTTTAATTTTATCCTAATTAATCTGTAGTCTATTCAAACAAACAAATTCATAGAATTGACCCGTGCGATTGCCAGGACTGACACTCCACGGCTGAACCCATTGCTACGCATAACCAATAACATGGAAATCCATTTCTCACCGAGACCAAAGCATAATCAACAATTTTGTTTTGAATTTCACATATCACAATACACTTTCCATGATTTTATAGTCTTGGTACCATTATCATTTATCACCAACTATCCATGAATTTAACAACGAAAGTTCACCTCACCAATCTCGTGACTTGATTGCTCCAACTTTTCCATGAAAGTTCAGAGCAAACCATAAAAGTAAAAAAAGAAAAAGTAATTTCCAGGAAACTTCAAGTAAAGAGATTGATATCACCTCTTTTTCTAGGTAAATGGAAATTCATTTCAGTGTCTTTTCCTCGGTCATCTTCCAAGCATCTTCTTTGCAGTTTCTTTATATTTTCAGTTCACCGTGAGTATATATTTGTGCTGCTCTGAACTCTAAAACCATATCAATTCTCAACAATCTCTGCTTCCATATTCCGACCAGCAAACTCAAGTACTTAAACACAGTTTCCATTAACGAAAAATGCTACCAACCAAAGATCAAAACCAAACCACAATTCCTCCTCAAACCAATCCGGAAATCCCAATATTTCTTCCAGCCTTAGCCTACTTCTACCTCACATTCAACAGCGTCTCCACGATCTACCAGGCCTACTACCATGGTGACTTTTCCATGGCAGCTTTCATAGTTTTTGTTTACTTTGGTTATTTCTTTCTCATGTTTTGCATAACAAAATTCCAAGCTTTACCTCCACAGGAGAACTCACCAAGGAAAGATTTCCTGAAATCTGTCATCTGGGTTTTAACTAGTGTTATCTTATTTGGCTTTGCTTATCAATTCTCCACCTTTATTCACCCTGTTGCAGCCGTTTTTGTCTTTGCTATTGCAATTTCTGTCAGTTCTTTCCTCTTCTTCTTATACTTTATCCATGATGGTCATCAACACCAACAACAAAAACAAAGTTCTAGCTCTAGCTACAGGCTAATTAGATTCAAAATACTTCGAAATTCTTCAGCAAATAGTAAAGTGAACAGCGGCAGTAAAATTGGGGAAGTTGTGCCAGGTCCAGAAAATGTCTAATTTCTGGAAAATCTCTGGAGTTCACAGCGTTGGAAAATCCCTGGAGTTCAGAGCGTCGGAAAATCCCCGTACCTCTCGCATGCTAAGCGAGCGGAGTACCATCTGAGCTACATCCCCTTTGCATGGAACCTATCTAAGTTGTTTTATTTCTCCTAATTATTATTTAATTTATTCTATTCATTGCTTGTTCCTCGTTTAAAAGTTTTAAGTTGATAAAAATACTAAAGTTAAACCATCTATTAATTCATGAAAATGTTATACTATGAAAATTATGTTTACATGGTATAGTACTTTTCAGAAAGTAATGCTTCAAATTAAACAGCTAGCATTTGCTTTCAACAAATTGCATATGGCATTAAGTCATGAACAGGAAAAATGTTTCTCGAGTAAAACAAGTAATAACCAAAAGCAAGGAGTTGCACTTTTCTCAGTGAGCTTGTTTTGTGGCTTGTGATGAGTTAATGACAATTGGAATACTATTGTAAGTAGTAATTAAGTAGCAGACTCTGAATTCTGAGGCCAATCTTTTCTTTTGAACAAAACGAACAAAGTTTAGCTATTGCTTTCATCAGTCAACATTTTGGCTCTCGTTTTAGCTATTTTGCACTTTGTTTCTCACTTTTATTAATCTCCATTCTCTAGCAAGAAAAGCAGAGTCAGAAAGCTATGAAAGCAAAACAGAAACCTATATATTGTTATGATCTTACTGATCATGTATGGCTTAAAAGAATAACTTGGGTTTTCTTCTAGTGATTTTTTTTCTCAATGCAAATATCTGATGCAGTTTATTTGTAGCTGTCATCCCATATTTCTACTTTCTAAACACAGTTCTACTGGAAATATTCCACTTGGCTAGTGAAGTCTGTGGATCTCATAATCCAAACTACTTTAGTAAACTAGTAATATGTTCTTTAACTTAAATTAAGATATGTACTTACAACCATCTGGATGGAATGGAAATGAGTCATCAGACTAATTCTTCTTAGTCATGATAGTCAGCGACTTTCTTCTGATAAACCAAACTTAAAACAAATACACATTATACAATAGTGAGTAGATAAACCTGAAGGACTAGACCATGGAACTTGAACAATGACCAAGTGGTCCTCAATTTTTGATGCAAAATTGCCCGTCTCATTTCATGATTTTTCCCTCCACTCCAATTTGCACTGAGCTCTCAAAGACATCATAAGCTAAACAGTGGATGGCACCACCTAGCATTGAGCATGTTAACTAGCTTAATATGAGCAAAGTGGACTGATTTTTCAGCCGAGAGCCCCCAGGCCGAACCGATTGTAACCCGTAAGCAGCAAAGCTCAATTACTCAACTGAAGCGAAGGCAACAATAAAAAAGAGTGGCCCAAAAGATAATAAATCAAAGCTAGCAACCCAAACAAAAGCATAATGCATTGAGCAAAATTAAGAGGGGGATGCGGGGTATCGATCCCGGCGGATTGTCTCTATTTTCCATTTGACCAACAAAAATGCTGAGGGAGCTACCACCCGCACCCACGCTGATTCCTCTCTGATCAGACAAAAACTGCTGTTTTGGACAGATGCTGTTCTTTCTCTTTTTCTTCTTCCCAATCAGAAATCCATCGGAGAGACCAATCTCTCGCACCACTTCCTTTGGCCGTTCTGGACTCTATTTACCCCAGGTAACATCATCAACTCTCTATTTTCTCTGTTCCTACTTCGTAGTAGCATTTCACCTTTTTATTTTTGTTATATTTTTTTGGGGGGTGTTTTAGAGTATTCTCGTGAACCTTCCTCGGATTCTGAACTTGTCAACCATATCTAACCTAAGATTCTGTTAAGGTTGTAAAATCGGTGTACTTTTAATTCAAAAAATTGTTTCAACAGTTATGTAAAATTTTATTGAATGAGAACGGTTTTTAATAAAAAATTTATGTTTGAATTTTAAGTCAGCATTAATTACGAAACGTAATCGATTATTAATCTTATATATTTAATATAATATAAAGATATCTCGTAGGTAAAAAATTTGGTAGACTTTTTGCACTTTCGTGGGTAAAGTAATATATTTTTAGTTCAATGTATTCAAGATCACCCGTGAACTACCGATTTCTATTAAAACAAAAAATCACCCGTCAACTGCTGCGTTTAACTACCATCCTTAACCCATTAACCTTCTTTTCTTAAGTGGGTTGGTTTTCTTTAGATCTGATAATTTATGTATAAAATTTATATTTGTGTCATAAAAAATTATATTTATGTCATGTAAGATATGAAAATTTCGTGTCAAAATTTATATTGATACACCAAACATGGAACTTATTTTTTTTATATTCATATATAATTTTTAACTAACTTTTAATCCATATCACCTTTAGATTTTTTATTTTTATCCTTTCATTTCATGTTATTGTATCATGTTTAAGATTGTCATATTTAATTTTCTTGTAAGATATCAAAATCAATTAATTGACCAATACTTATATATTAACCAAGACAGGTAGAAATATATATTTTTTAATTTGAGGAAAGAGTGAATCAAACCATGCTTTTAGAATAAGAAGTGCATACATCAATCACTTAACTAAATTCGAACCCTGCAGGAAAAAATTGATGGGAACTTAATATATGTATTTAGATTCCGTTTGATTCGGGTAAAATGACTTTTAGAAAATTATTTCTGAAAATTTGATTTTCTGGAAAAACTAATATTTTTTGTTGTTTGGTTGATATGCCGAAAAATATTTTCTATTACTTGTTGTTTTAACTCAATATAGATTAAGTTAAGTTTCAGTGGAACATTTTTTTTTAACAGTGACATAAGTTTAGAAATTGTTTTCTCCTTTTGAAAATGGTAAGACAATTTTTTAAAATCCCTAAAGATTTTTCATTGACCGAATTTCATTTTTCGTTGACCGAAAATGTTTTACAGGTACCAAACACTAAAAAATGTGAAAAATATTTTTTGAAAAATGAAATTCGTGTATCAAACAGACAGTATCATTAATTTGATTGGATCATTACTTCACACTAATTAACATGAAATAATAGGGATTTTAGTAAAGACGAAAAACTGAAAACTTTATGCGGGCCATGATTCAATAATTGAGGAAGCACAAAACAAAAAAGAGATAAGGAAAGAAAAGGCCCGGAAGCAGGTCGATTTAGGTGATTTAAAGAGCCCATGAGTTCTATGGTTGTGCAGAAGTGCTGGTCAGAGCCATGCATGCATGGCTCATTTTCTGATGGTTTTATGTTTCACCTAGAGCCAAGCATTCTGTCACAATCATGAATAGAGGTGTAAACGAATTAAATATGAACGAATATTATTATGTTTGTATTTATTCATTTATCTTTCAATATTGTTTGTGTTTGATTCATATTCGTTAAGTTTGTTCATAAATATTAACAAAATGTTTATGAACACATGTTCTTTAATACTGAATGAATATGTTCACAAATACGCATTCGTGAACATTAACGATCATATTCGTGAGCATTAAACAAAAAAATTATACAAAATAAATTGCACTCATCTTAATATATATATGATGCCAATATTAAAAAATCTTAAATAAATATGTAGTTTTGATAATTACATATTAAAATAATCTATTAATAATTATGTAATTAAAAAATTATTATTTAATAACAAATGAACACTAAATGATTAATTAAACAAATAAGTTTTAAACGAACCTTAAACGAATTTGTTTACAAATATAAACAAATGAGTGTCTGTTTGCAATTATTTGTTAAGATTAACATACAAACAGAAAATGTACATATTCATGAATTATTTGTCAAATATTTTGTTTATTTCCTCTTTAATTAGAAACCTTTGAACTAAGTACTAACCAATGATTAATTTGAACTCAATAATCAGGTCTACATAGCTTTCTTTGTATATAAAACCAATGTTTAATCCAGGAACAGCAATTAATAAGGATAAAAAGGAAGAAGATCAGAAGGTCCCAACTATTATTGAGTCTTACTGTATATAGATTGGAGGGAGCCCCGGCCCCTACTATCAGCACTCTTCCGTCTTATTTTGTTAAGGCCCCTACTATGCAAGACACTCTTAACTTTTTTCAGCAAATTTTGATTCAACCTTTAGGATATACTACCATAAATAGGAAAGTATTTTTATCCTATATAGTAGGCTAGTTGGGATAGGATCATCATCCCTTGGATCCGCTTATTCTTTTTCAAACGTAACCAAGAGTAAGATATCAGCGGCAAAGTCCAAGAAGTCTCATTGATTTTGGCTGTAATCTGACAGATCATTATGAATCGGCAAGATAGGCAATAAAAGTTAGACTGGGTTCAAATTTTGGAATCTCATTATTAAAATTTTTTTATTATTTATAATTTTCGATTCGAATATAATTAATTTTAGATTGTAAAATTAATGAAGATATCTGTGCTAAAAAAAATGAAAAAGGTAAAAAAACATGCCGGCCATCAAACAGGAAAATTGGCTGGATTTCCTTTCTCTCTCAACCATTCTCTACTGTCTAAAGTATAATTAACCTCATATACGTATGCAAATGCATGCATGCAAAGAATTTTAGCAAAGGCTACGACAAATCGGCAAATCCAAGCCTCTAGACTTACGCTCAGCTTGGGAGCGCTGCACAGTGCAATTTGCACCGATGCAATGGTATTTTTTTTGCTAAAGGATATAATGTTTTGAAAGTTTAATTATCATTTTATCTTTGCTTTTAAATTTTTTATTATTTTATTAAAAATATATATACTTGATGGTTATTTTATCTATTTTAATTTCATTCAAACTAAATTTACCGTTCATCCAAACAAATCATTTCTTGCATTTAGGTTCGTGTTGAAACTGGACCAATAACTTTCGCTTTCAAAAGAATAGTCAAGTCTATTAATTAGATTAGCCATTGACAAGCAATAGTTCCACATGATAGGAAGATAACTCTCTCCAACTACGTGGGGACTGGGAGTGTGGTGCTTGTTATTCTGTACTTCTTTTTAAGCAGATCAAATTTGCATACGTCGCTTACAGCTTTAGCCTTCATTTCTCCTCATCGTTCTCTTTGTAATATTTTCTCGGAAAGATTGAAGTTAAAGGAAGTTAACTAATCTTTCCTTTGATTATCCATGGAGAACAAGGAGGACCAAATTATTACATTATCTGATGGTCATGAGCCTGAAGCCATCAAGTACAGAGGAGTTAAAGCCATGCCTTTCATTATTGGTAAGATTCCAAATGAAATTAGAATTTCACATGTTTGATTCTATCTTCTCTATTATATATTGTGAAACATGTAGGCAATGAGACCTTCGAGAAGATTGGCACCATGGGGACTGTATCAAACTTGCTGGTGTATCTAACGAGTGTGTTCAACATGAAGAGCATCACGGCTGCAACGCTTATCAATATCTTCCAGGGCACCTCAAACGTGGCTCCTTTGCTTGGTGCTTTCCTGTCTGACACTTACTTTGGACGTTATAAGACGCTGGCCTTTGCTTCCATTGCCTCTTTCTTGGTACTTTTCGACACTAGTCTTGCCCCTAACCAAGTCAAGAAAATATATTAATTAACGATCAGTTCAAGTATGCACTTCCCGAAAAAGTAATTTAGTCCTTTGTTTATTTCTTTGGTTTTGTTTCAAACGTTAATAAAAAAGAAAAAGTTAAACGTTAAGAATACGTTTTGGATCGAAACGTTATTGTTTGGTGACTTCTCGATCCCTTTCAATCTCAAGTTTGGGACAAGAGCTTTTCTTCTATTAATAATAGCTATTTTCCTTGGAAAGGTTCCATTGCAACTGGATTCTTCATAGTACATCAAATCCTTTTTTGTTAGATCATTATCAAAGTAAGATAACAGTTTTATCTTTTTGTGCTTTTCTTTCAAGGGAATGGCTGTTTTAACACTAACTGCCTCAATCTCCATATTTCACCCTCCGAAATGTTCAACATCAGATGTTAGCACATGTGTTGGACCTACAGCCTGGGAATTAGCCTTCCTGTTCACTGGTTTTGGCTTCCTAGTCATTGGAGCTGGAGGAATCAGGCCTTGTAACTTGGCCTTCGGAGCAGACCAGTTTAATCCTGCTACTGAATCTGGTCAGAAGGGTATCAACAGTTTCTTCAATTGGTACTACTTCACCTTCACATTTGGTGTCATGGTATCTGTAACTGTTGTTGTCTACATTCAATCAAGTGTGAGTTGGGCAATCGGGCTAGGAATTCCTGCAGGTTTAATGTTCTTTTCGTGTATACTGTTCTTCATGGGATCAAGGCTCTATGTCAAAGTGAAACCTGAGGGTAGCCCTTTAATTAGTGTGGCACAAGTTCTAGTGGCTGCCACAAAGAAGCGAAAGTTGAAGCTACCTAATGAATCCAGCCTCTCCCTTTTTAACTATATGCCAGACAATTCGGTCAACTCCAAGCTTCCCCACACCGATCAATTCAGGTGAATAACTCAATTTTTTGGACATGAATATGTTCTAGAAAGTGAATGTTTAGTAACATTTAACTGTATGATGATGATACCAGATTTCTTGAGAAGTCTGCAATCATAACTCCTGAGGACCAAATAAATTCTGATGGGTCAGCAGTCAACCCATGGAAGCTTTGCAGCATCCAGCAAGTGGAAGAAGTAAAATGTTTGGTGAGAGTGATGCCAATATGGGCATCATCAATTATTTTCCTTACTGTTATAGTCCAACAAGACATCTATGCAGTTTTCCAAGCACTTCAATCCGACAGAAGGCTCGGCAATGGCTGCTTCAAGATGCCTGCTGCATCTTATACAGTCTTTGCAACGCTAAGCCTCACATTGTGGATTCCTATATATGACCGTGTGATGGTTCCTTCTCTTCGGAAACTCACCGGAAAGCAAGGTGGGATAACATTGCTACAAAGAATGGGAATTGGGATTCTTTTATCACTCATCACAATGCTTGTCTCTGGTTTTGTTGAGCAGCATAGACGGAATTTAGCTCTTACAAGGCCAACACTTGGAATTGCACCAAAAGGGGGTGCAATATCATCCATGTCAGCATTGTGGCTAATACCTCAGCTATTTCTTACTGGAACTTGTCAGTGTTTCAATTGCATTGGTCAGATTGAATTTTACTACAAACAATTCCCTGAGAACATGAGAAGCATTGCTGGTTCTTTCTTCTTCTTAGGCCTTGCAGGCTCTAGTTACCTAAGTGGCTTTCTTGTGTCTATAGTGCACCATATAACTGCAAGAACTAATGCCGGGGACTGGTTACCTGAAGATCTTAACAAAGGGAAACTGGATTACTACTATTTCTTGATTGCTGCTTTGGGGTTCATTAACTTTGTTTACTTCTTAGTCTGTGCTAAGTGGTACAGATACAAAGCTGATGATGAACCCATTGAATTGAGTGACACTGGAAAAAAGCAGACTGAAAAGCTCATTGTCTGATAAGACAATAGTTTATGTTGATAACTAATAAGAAATGCTATCCTGTCTGTAGTGTAATAAAAAATAAAATAACTGATGTGTTGTATTCTGAATTATGTCAACAAGTCTAAGAATAGATTTTAACTTCTGTAACAGAGCAGAATCTTGTATTTACATCAGTTTCTTCCAACCTGAAACTCAAATTTCTGGTGATTTACAATAAAACATATCAACAAGTCTAAGAATAAATTTTTGATGCCCATTGTCGCCTATTAAAGGGATAAGTTCAAATAACTATATCCATTTTAAACATAAAGAAAAGTTAGCAAAATCTAAAATTTTTTATTGTCCGATCTCCATCTGGGGATAAAACTTTTTAGGTTAAGTCCTTATAAAAGCCTTGACAAAGTTTATGGACACGAGTTGAAAACCGCCACCTATTATTACACCATCCAATCCTATCCCTAGCTGTGCATGTTCAGACAAAAGAGATACTCATACTAGTTTAAAATAGACAAGACAATTCTCAATACAATATGAAAATGACATTAGCAAAATATACGAAAATTATATGAATTAATGTTAAATAAAAATTATATATAAATATGATAAAAACTAAAAATAATCGTACTGACATGAATTTTGACATAAAATTTTTATGTTTTACATGATATAAACAAAAGTTTATATGACATAAATATAAATTATGAACACGAATGATCAGATTTAATTTAAATTATGCCTATATATTTTGTTGCTATTCATCTATATGTAAGGGCAGTTTGACATCTTCCATCTCCATGGTTATTAGGCGTCAAGAAGTCAATAAAGTTAGAAGTTAGTATATAACCTAAACCAGTATCATTCATAAAAAAATACATTCCATATATTTTCAATATATAAAATTTATATATTATTATTAAATTATATAATAATATTATATCAATTAATAAATTTGTTTATAGTTTTATATATTATTGTTAATTTATATAACAATATTTTATTTAAACCCTCACCACTAATGCCAACCCTCACCGACTAATCATCCTACCTTAAACCTTATCAAATTATTTTGATTTGAAAATTTCTCAAACTTAACCTAAAATGTTTTATCTAAGTCTGACACACACACACATGTATAATAAGATATTGTAACTGAAGTCAAATTTTATTCTTGTATTATAGGTTAATATTAAATTTTACCGCTATATATTAATTTCGTTAAATTTTGTCACTATACTTTTAATTTGTTAATTTTTGGATAAAAGATAATGAAATTGACAAAATAAAATTACCACCTTGAATAATTCAAGAATATGTTATATTATGTTCTAACTTTTGTTCACATTTTATTCAAAAATCAATTAAATTGAAAGTGGAGTCAAAAAATTAAATAAAATAAAAAAATGACAGCAAAATTTAATATTCAAATCTTAGTACAATGTCAAATTTAATCTTAATTCCTAAAATATTTTAAAAGCTTTATCTAATTATTATCATATCATTGTATTTGTATCTATTTTTGTTCTTCTTCTTCTCACACAATTTTCTACTGCTAAAAAAAATCGAATTAAATCAAATAAAACTTCCTTTGGGCCTCAAATGGAACATAGATGGGCTCATTGGCCTATTGTCTAGGCCTACAAGGCATCCCCAGATTTTTCAAGCATTAAAGCCCACTAACACATGGCAGTCCACTTTCGATTTGTTTATTTATATATATTTCTAAAACTACTAATTAAAAATTGAAATAGGTAATTTCTAAAGAATTTATATATGATATATTGACAGTGTATAATTTTTATACAATGTCAATGAACCATACAATACCACTTCATTAATGAATAAAACATAAATATGCACAAACTATTAAAAATAAATTTAAAAACTTCATTAATATATATATTTAAAGGTTTATGCAGTTTTAAGTTTTGTTCATTAATGAGATGGAATTATTTGATTAACTGATAATATATAACCTTTATACACTGTCAGTGTATAATATATAAACTCATCTTTAAAGAATTAAAAAATACCACTAGTTATTCATTAATAGTTTAATGCTTAATATGTAAATAATCAGAAAATGATGCTTTGGTCTAGCAAATTTTGTCACATTAGTAATTTTATAATTTTAAATTGTCTAAAAACATATATTAAACTCAATTTGTATTAAGAGAATTTTTTTCGGTACATAAGTTGTAGCTATCTGCTTAATTTAGGCAAACGAAAAGTACTAACACCCCTATAATCATCATTTAGAAGACTAAACAAACTACTCGGCGGCTGAGATAGATGAACTCCATCATAAGGGCCATTATGTGCTTCATTTGCCAAAAAGTCTGTGCACTTATTGGCTTCCCTAAATACATGTCGAACTGTACAAGCCCAGTTCCTCTCCATTAGTGATATGCAAGTTTGTACAATTTGAAACAGAGGATTTGCCAAAAAGTTTGCGCACTTATTGGCTTCCCTGAATACATGTCGAACTGTACAAACCCAGTTCCTCTCCATTAGTGATATGCAAGCTTGTACAATTTGAAACAGAGGATTTCGAGCTGTAGGTGGCCGTAGAACTTTAGATATTGCAAAGGTTGAGTTCAATTCAACAATGTATTAAAAGAATTTTAATTAAAAGAAAATAAACATTTCATGTAATTAATGAATAAAATTATGCAAAATTATTTCATCTATAGGTTATTTGAATTTTTAAACAATAATAAGATTAGCATAAAAACGCATATAGTATTAAAAGAATTAAAAATTAATTAAAAATATCGACACATATCTCAATATTTTGATTTCATTTGCAAATTAAAAATCATTATTACTGTGTAAAATAAATTTTAAAATTATTAAACAATTATGGAATCCTCCACGCTCCATTTAAGGATTTCTTAATTAATAAAAATTAAATAAAATAACTACTAAAAACAAATACTTAATTAAAAGATAAAGAAAAATTGTGGTCCCGTGGAGGAGTTTCTTTCTATTTCACCTAAATTTTTGCAGAGAAAACGATAAATTCGAAGCTTTCCTGCTCCAGCCTCCTTCCCCAACACCAACAGTACCCTGTCCTCAGTTTTTGGGATTTTGTGCTTTGAGGAATTAAAAAAAAAAAAGAGATGGGTTCTTTCCTTTCAAGCTTGTTTGGCTACTCCAATTCAGCCTCAGAAGAATCATCTTCATCTGAGCCTTCAAGGGTCTTGACCTTCCATTCATCTCCCAGATGGCAGCTTCATTTCAACTCTGTCAAAGAAACCCCAAAGCTTGTACCTTTTTCTCAACCCATATCCAAAATTTTGTTCTTTTTCTATTTTTTTTGGGGGCGTTTTGATGGTTTTATTATTATTATTATTATTATTATTATTATATGGAAGATCTGAATCTCGGTTTTTGTTGTTTTTTTATCGAAAAAAATGAAATGAGAGCAGATGGTTATAGATTTCTCAGCTTCCTGGTGTGGACCATGCAAATTCATGGAGCCTGTTTTGAATGACATGGCTGCTAGGTTGACTGAAGTTGAATTTGTAAAAATTGATGTTGATGAGCTGCCTGTATGTATTCTATCCTCCTCTTTACGTATAATTTTTAAGTAATTCGTCAAGGTGCTTTTAGTATACTGGATTTTGGTAGTTTATTAAGATTACTCTCATTTTCTATGGATAAAAATTTGTAAGTAAATCGTTAGGAGTGCATTTACTGCAAAGGATGATGGAAAATAAATTATAAACCTGAAAATTTCTGATAACTTGTTGGAAATTGGAATGCCTTTGCGATAATATCATTCTGTGAACTGAATCCTCCCCTAAAGTAGCTGAGTTGGGAGTTGGGACAAGATATTTGATCATATTGTCGGTAAACCTGTAATCCAGATTGAAAGTACATACATTTTTTGAGAAGCTGTCATCTGTGGAGGATTTTATTAATTTATATCCTTGGTTTTTATTGTTGATCTTTTTTCTTTTATTGGGGTTGTTGGTTGGTTTTTAGGATGTGGCACAGGAATTTGGTGTACAAGCAATGCCAACGTTTGTGTTGCTGAAGAAAGGGAAGGAAGTGGATAGGGTGGTTGGAGCCCAAAAGAATGAGCTCGAGAAGAAGGTTGATAAGCATAAGACTCTCCATGCTGCTACTTGAACTTTCACTTTGTATATTTCCATTAATAATGTTAAATGGGGTTTTCCTGAATTTGATGATGGTAAACAATGCTTTAACTCTCTATTGTGGAACAATGATGGTTTTACTTAATGTGGTTGATATCGCTGCTCAAATGCTTTACTTCTGATTCATTTTTGTTTGTGTCTTGACTACTTATATTGAATTTTGATACGGGACCGAAACAAGAAGAGAATGGGAAGAAGAAATCGAATCGGGTGAAGAAGGTGCCAACATGGCACAATGATTATGTAACCGTTCCCAAAGGAAGAAAAGGCAAAGCTTCAACGTCTGCAACACACGCAGCAACAACCATGGAGGTGTGCGTAGAGCCATCCTTACCTGTCGCACCAGCTGCAGCAGAGAATTAGTTATGATTGTCTCTTTTTATATTTGCATTTATAAACATGAAATGCATGAGTAGTGGTATAGATGAATGAAACGTAGACGATGGTCTATATATACTGCAAATTGAGAAATGGAAAAGGACAGAAAAATATTCCACAAACGTGAAAATTCCTTTCTCCCTTTATTTTCTGGAGTGTAAGGCCGCTCGAAGGGCCTTGAATATTCCTGCACCTATCATTTTTGGTGCTTTTGTTGAGAGAATGGCTGACGGAACGCGTGCCGTGACCAGAGTATTTGAGGATTGCCTGCACCGTTTATCAGCTCACGACAATCAACTTACGGCATTCGGAGCTATGTTGAAGGAGATCAGCCTCAAACTAACCAACTTGGAGGGTCGAATGGAGCAAGGCCTTCGGAACAAAGCCCTTGTTATTATTGAAGGCACTGGAAGCTCAGAGGAAACAACTGAGTTGACGCAGAACGCTAAACAAGTCAATGACACGATGTTACGCGCCATCAAATTAGTAATGCCGAGGTTCGATGGATTCGATTCGTTGGGATGGATTTTCAAGGCTGAACAGTACTTCAACTTTCATGAGGCATCAGAGGAGCAGAGGTTGACCATCTCATCGTTCTACATGGATAGCCGAGCCTTGGCTTGCTTTCAATGGATGCAACAGAACAATCAGATCCGATCATGGGCGGAGTTTTTAGAAGCACTCAAAGCCAGGTTTGGGCCTTCAGAATATCGAGATCTTCCGAGGGAGCTTGCTAAGCTCGTGCAAACTTCTACTGTGGATGAATATCTCGACAAATTTGAAGCTCTCTCTAACCAGGTGTCTGGAGTTCCTGACTCATTTCTTCAGAGTTGCTTCGAGTCTGGGTTGAAAACTGAAATCAGGAAGGAGATTCGGGCCTTTCAGCCAAAATCACTGATGCAGGCGGCAAGTTTAGCCAAGCTGATTGAGGATAAACTCAATGATAATCCAGGATATCGGACTATCGATCGTGGCGAAGGGAAACCGTCCGCGAGGTTGCTTCCAAAGCCAACCACAATTGCTAACACTAATAAACGCACTATTCTGATGAAGCGTTTAATGACAGCAGAGATGATGGCACGAAGAGAGAAGGGGTTGTGTTTTAACTACGATGAGAAATTTCACAGGGGCCATGTGTGTAAGGGGCATCTCTTTGTAATCCTGTTGATTGATTAGGAGGGAAAGGTGGATGGAGGTAGTTGCAACACACTGCTAACAAAAGAAATCGTAAAGGAGGTGGAGTTAAGCGATGACGTTGTTCCAGAGATCAGTTGCCATGCTTTGGCTTGGCAACATTCCCCTCGGACCTTGCGAGTACAGGGACAACTGGGGAGCCATCCGGTGCAAGTATTGATTGATAGTGGATCTACCCACAATTTCATCCAGGAGAGGTTAGTACAACATCTCAACCTTTCAGTGTTATCTTCTCGTTATTTTAAGGTATTGGTAGGCAATGGGGAGGCTCTTTCATGCTCAGGAAGATGTCCCCAACTACCCATTTCCATGCAGGGGTACAAATTTCAGATTGATTGTTATGTACTCCCAATACAAGGGGCTGATGTGGTGCTTGGGGTCCAATGGTTAGAATTGTTGGGACCAATTCTCACTAATTACAAGGAGTTGATTATGAGATTCAAGTGGCAAGGACAAGAGGTAGTATTGGCAGGGGAGTAAAGCGCTGTGCTTGGCCAAGTACAGTATGCTCAGCTTTGTAGACTAAGTGGCTCGGGGTCCATTGGTTCTTGTTATCAGCTGTTGTCTGTGGATATAAAAGAGACTGAAGTGACAACACCTACCATGACAATTCATCTCGATATACATGCTGTCTTGGAAGAGTATCAAGACATATTTCGAGATCTCAACACTCTACCCCCCCTCGAATGGTTGATCACCAAATTCACTTGCTACCAAATTCCAAGCCTATCAATGTTCGCCCCTATCGCTACCCACACTACCAAAAGGTAGAAATAGAGAGATTGGTGAAAGAGATGTTGACTACAGGTGTTATCAGGGTGAACAAGAGTGCCTTCTCTTTTCCAGTTCTCTTAGTTAAGAAGAAGGACGGTTCCTGGAGGTTTTGTGTGGATTACAGAGCATTAAATAACATCACCATACCAAACCATTTTCCAATACTCACCATAGATGAGTTGTTGGATGAACTGAGGGGTGTTATTGTCTTCTCCAAACTAGATTTACGGGTTGGATATCATCAAATTCGCATGGCTGCAGAGGATGTGCATAAAACAGCCTTTCGAACACACGAAGGACATTATGAATTCCTCGTGATGCCCTTCGGTCTATCTAATGCGCCCTCCACGTTTTAGGAGATGATGAACACCGTCTTGAAACCATATTTGCTCAAATTTGTGCTGGTTTTCTTTGACGACATATTGGTGTACAGCCATACGATGGGGGCTCATGCAGCGCACCTCAAATTGGTCATGAGTTGTCTACGGGAACATCACCTAGTAGTCAAAATGAGTAAATGTGCCTTTGGACAGGAGCAGATCGATTATTTGGGGCATATAGTGGACAGATGAGGGGTAGCTGCTGACCAAACCAAGGTTCAAGTAGTGTTAGAGTGGCCAATTCCCACAACATTAAAGCAATTAAGGAGTTTCTTAGGACTTTCATCGCAAATTCATCCGGGATTATGCCACCATTGCTGCGCCTCTCACATCCTTACTAAAGAAAGATGCGCTCGCCTGGGATAAATCTAGTGATCAAGCCTTCATAGCTCTGAAACAAGCACTCAGTTCAGCCCTTGTTCTTGCTCTGCCTGACTTCACCAAATCATTTATATTGGAAACTGATGCTTCAGGAGTCGCTGTGGGAGTTGTATTAATGCAAGAATCTTAGCCCATAGCATATTTCAGTAAGAAGTTAACTCCCTTAATGCAAAGAGCATCTACCTATGTGCGAGAACTCTATGCAATTACTGAAGCGGTAGCCAAGTGGAGACAATATCTACTGGGGAGTAAGTTCACAATTAGGACTGATCAACAAAGCATACGAAGCATGATGCAACAATTAATCCAAACCCCAGAGCAACAAAGATTTACAGTTAAGTTACTGGGTTATGACTTTGACATTCAATATAAACCAGGGCCCCATAATTGTGTAGCTGATGCTCTCTCTCGATCAGGTGTTGAAGTGGGGATGGAAGGGATGACAAGGGAAAGGCGGTGTTGGCAGATAGTACGTTAACGGTACTGACACAGGTGATCTGTGATTTAATTGAGGAAATCAGAAAAGAAACCGTGCAGTGTAGGGACATACAGCAGATAGTGCATGGTCTACAGAAGGCTCCAGACCAATATCTCCAGTACCAACTACACGATGGGCTACTCTTCTATAAAGGTAGAATTGTGTTGAGTGCTCATTCGAAGTTAAAACTTCAGCTCCTCCGAGAATTCCATTGTACTCCAATAGTAGGGCATGGAGGCATTAAAAGAACGTTAGCCAGGGTCATGGCTCAATTTTACTAGGCGTCAATGAAAGAAGATATCAAGCACTTTGTCAAAAGCTATCCTACTTGTCAGTTGACCAAATATGAGGCAAAATCTCCTACGGGTTTATTACAACCCTTGCCACTTCCACAAGCTCCATGGGAAGCTATCTCGATGGATTTCATTATTGGACTACCAATATCCCAAGGCAAAACCGCTATTTTTGTAGTAGTGGATCAACTCTCAAAATATGCACACTTTAGCGCACTGCCTGGATCATTTACAGCTTCGAAGGTAGCACAAGTCTTCGCTTCAGCTATTGCCAAGCTTCATGGGTTCCCTAAGTTGATAGTCAGTGACAGAGACCCTCTTTTCTTAAGCATGTTTTGGTGTGAGCTACTTCAGTTTAGCGGTACAGGACTGAATTATAGCACAGCTCATCACCCTCAAACCAACGGCCAAACCGAGGTCACTAACAGAGGGCTTGAACAATATTTACGGTGCTTTACCATGGATAACCATTCTACCTGGGTCCAGTTCCTTCCTTGGGCTGAATTTTCCTATAACACTTCCTGGCATTCAGCTACAGGATTTACTCCCTTTGAGATAATTTATGGCCATGCTCCACCCCAGATTATTTCTTTTGCCACTGGAGCAACATCAGTGGAAGCTGTGGAATCTACTCTAAGGGATAGAGATAAGATACTTCAGCAGCTGAGATTAAACTTGAACTGTACTAGAAACAGGATGAAGCAGATGGCTGATAGACATCGACGGGAGTTGGAATTTCGTGTAGGAGATTTAGTGCTGGTACGTTTACAGCCATACCGACAAACATCATTGACTCAATAACCTTATTCCAAGCTAAACAAGCGCTTTTATGGGCCCTTTGCTGTGGAGGCTCGTGTTGGGCCAGTGGCGTACAAGTTAAGCCTGCCAGATATAGCTAGAATCCATTCAATCTTTCATGTGTCTTTATTAAAACCATACATACAGGACTCCAATCTGCATCCAGCAAGTCTTCCTGATCGATTTATCGATAGAGTTCAGCCCTTGGCTATTTTACAGCAGCGATTAATATTCTTAGGACGATCTAGGTAGCTGCAACTGTTAGTTCAATGGGAGGGTTTGCAACCTGAAGATGCTACCTGGGTACCTTACGTGGAATTTTGTAAAGCATATCCTGAATTTGACCTTGAGGGCAAGGTCAGTCTCGAAGGGGCAGGGAATGATACGGGACTGAAACAAGAAGAGAATGGGAAGAAGAAATCGAATCGGGTGAAGAAGGTGCCAGCATGGCACAATGATTACGTAACCGTTCCCAAAGGAAGAAAAGGCAAAGCTTCAACGTTTGCAACACACACAGCAACAACCACGAAGGTGTGCGCAGAGCCATCTGCACTTGTCGCACCAGCTGCAGCAGAGAATTAGTTATGATTGTCTCTTTTTATATTTGCATTTATAAACATGAAATGCATTAGTGGTATAGATGAATGACACGTAGACGATGTTCTATATATACTGCAAATTGAGAAATGAAAGAGGACAGAAAAATATTCCACAAACGTGAAAATTCCTTTCTCCCTCTATTTTCTGGAGTGTAAGGCTGCTCGAAGGGCCTTGAATATTCCTGCACCTATCAAATTTGGAGTTTTCAATTAGGCCTGTTAAATTGGAAATGGTGTTATGAATTTTAAGGCCATTGCCTCAAAATCAGAAGGATGTTTATATGTTATATCTTTAATCAATACCCTCTGATATCAGGCATCTTCATATTAGGAGCATTTGCATCTTTAATCAATACCTTCTGACATCGTGCATCTTCATATTAGGAGCAAAGGTTTCTTGAGAGGGTATTACCCGAGGGTATTGTTCACTCTTTTCAGGGCTTCAGAGCAATCTTTCTCTATGCTTTCTGCTTTTCCTCTCCCTCGTAGAAATACGATGAAAGCAGATCTGATAATTAGTGTATATATTCTGTGTTCATATTGGGTCAAATCATGTTCGTATTCTAGGAAGACGATGGATTTAAGCATAATGAAAGCAGTTCATAAATCAGCATGACAAATTACAGGACCTTATTACTCTCAGCAGCAGTAATACAGCAGTATATGGACAAACATGTAGGAGCAAAAGGTTTGATGTCTTCTTAGACAGTGTATGCTTGCTGAATTGTGATGTCAAGACCCTTCAGTCTAACTACTGATTCGACATGTCCTTTCAGAGTCGTCAGTTCTCTCAGCCTGCAATAGAAAATGCAAATATGAGCCTGCAACAGCAAAATTCAGTGTTGGCTTGAAATGGATGCCTACCTAGCAATTTCAGCTCGCCGTTTTGCCTCTTCAGCTATCTGATTAAGCTCTGTGAAAGTGGTGCGGTCGCTGAACATCTTAGTGCAGGGTGGCTGAAGCCCATGGAGGACCCTTTGAGCATGCGCCCATTTTAGTTCACGTTCTTCCTTCCCAAAGTCTTTCTTCCTCGTGAAAGCGGTCTGCAAAACAACCAACCAGATGAACCATCCAGCAAGTTGCTCTTCACAACAATGCATATTAATCCCACCAGTTGAATTCATACCCTTTGTTCAATGACAAGATCCCAAGCCTTCCCGCTCAGGGCATATCGGATGAAGAACTTGATGAGGTCGAGTGGAATGTAGAAGATAAGGTTGTAAAGCCAAATCACGCCTGCCCAACCCCATCCAATTCCTTCAATCGCAGCGAAGCTCCAGTTCGCGTAAACAGCTATCAGTGTAGCAATCTGTTCATGAAAGGCAACTGACAAATGAAGAGTAGTTTTTCTTACATAACTTCGATATCAAGCAAGAAAAACCCTGCAGTTTACTGACCAGCTGTGCAACAACGAAAGCTGCTATAAGTAACAGGCCAGGACGCTCAACCCAAGACCAACTCCTTGCCCGTGTTACAAATATGAGAGCCTGACTGATAATGCTCACTTGCAGGTATATTGCGGAAGCGAGCTTTCTACTGTCGTCATGGTCCACTTTCTTAAGGCTTGAAACCCCGAATATGTCCTGAAAAAACACATTATCATACTAAGCAAAAGCGAATAGTGGAAAGAAGATCTTATTTGATTAAACGAACCAACGATTAAAATGTGATGCCAACTCTAACGTGCTTAGTCTATATGAAAGTGGATGAATATTAGTTTGGTTACTTCAATGTGAAAACTATCATCTTACATGAAAGAAGTCTGTCTTGTATGCTGCCCAAAAGAAAATGACAGTCGTCATGGCTAAGTAACCACCCAGAATGATTCCAGTAGCAATGATTTCTGCTAACTTGCAGCTGTCTGGTTGAGGAGATGGTTTTACTCTATCCTTGGATATTGTCATAATGGTACCTGGCAGACCAATTCATTCAAGCATATGAATGGACTAAGAGAATTCAGTTTCAGCATATGAAGACAGGCAATACAAACCATCATTAAGGATAGCAATAATCAGCACCATGAAGGGAGGGAAATCAAACTGCCATATCAAGGCCAATATCGTGAAACCGAGCTGCAAGAGATCAAATGACCGTGCAGTATCAAGTCAGAATCCAGTTATTTTGAGAGGAAGCCATCAGCACATTCGTTTAGAGCCTACCTTGGTAGTACCATAGCATTTACACTAAACAAAACTGTCAAAATGCGATATTTCAAATTCAAAGCCAATGCCAAAACTTACCACAATACGGATTGTAATGGAGACTGTATATATCTGCAAAGGTGAAAGAAACAAATGACTTAATTAAACAACAATGGTCATCAGTTCTCAGTAATTGTGAGAGATAATAATGCCAAAAAAACCATAATCACTAACAATGGAGTGGCATGAAGATTGAGTGACACAGGCCAGGTCAAGTGATACTTGTTTTTAAAGTTGAATTAGTAGGGCTAACTTAGTACTGTGTTTAGGACTTCAGGGAGCTGCCTGACTCAGACCAATGTTCCTATCACAGCTCATGGCCATGTTCTAGACTCACCATGTAATTTTTCATCCTCTGGAATACTGCCCGACTAGTTAGTACAGCACTGATGATAACACTAAGACCAGGTTCTGTCAAAACAATGTCTGAAGCACTACGAGCTGCATCAGTTGCATCAGCCACAGCTATGCCAATGTCAGCCTTCTTAAGAGCACGAGCATCATTGACCCCGTCACCAGTCATTCCACATATATGTTTCCTGGCTTGCAACTGCTTCACAATCTCATATTTGTGTTCTGCACCAACAATTAAATGATAATTTAAGCAATGACAAATGCATCACTGAGCGTAGGTCTTATTGTCTCATTGTCCAGCGGTATCAAGCTGTTTCAACAGTGGCACTACAGCTTTAAGTGTGTGTTTTGAGTATTTGACATGGCTTGGGATGTTTTTACAAGGCAATTTTTGTAAGGACTAACTGAAAATACCAGGGGAAACACCAGAAAAACCATCAGCTTTCTCAATAAGCTCATCAACTGGCAAAGCCGCAATAGACTCGTCTTTGTTTTGTCCGAACAAGGCTGATGAAGGATACATGTTGGTGCCCATTCCCAGTTGGCGTCCTGTTTCCTTTGCTATTGCCAGTTGATCACCTAATGATTATCAGAAAAATCAAGAAGGCGAAACATCAATCAGCACAGAGAGAAATACTCAAATGGAAACAAGCAAAAGCATTTACTAAATACATTGAGAGAGTTCGATATGGTATCGGTATCAGGTTATGTACCTGTGATCATTTTCACATTCACTCCAAGATTTAAAGCCTTTCTTATTGTGTCTGCACTATCATGTCTAGGTGGATCAAATAAAGGCATTAGCCCAATAAATTGCCATGGACCTCCTGAGCTCTCCTCTCTTCCATCAGGAACTTCCTGCGCATTGATTGATAAATATTTGATTATAGCACAAAGAAACAAGACTACCTGATATATATACCTGATATGCTACTGCTAGTGATAGTAATCCACGCTCTGCAAACTTATCAATTACTGCATGAACTCTACGTTCCAGCTCTGATTTATTGTGTACAAGATTCAAAATCTAATCATCAAACCACAGGAATGAATTACTTCAAATGGAATTGCAAAACAGTCAAAATAGATAAACTGCTGCCAATGAGCCTACCTGATCTGCTGCACCTTTGCTGACCCGGTGCATTCTTCCTTGATTGTCAATATATGTCAGAGCTGTACGCTTATCAATTGGATTGAATGGAAGGAAGTGAACTTCTTGAATACCAGTGCGTGCCTATGTAGCAAAGAAACCAAATCTTATATATAAAAATTGTAGATTTACGCTCCTCCACCTTCATCCACGTATTTTACCAATCTTTTGACACTGTTCACCCTTTATTTTGCTGCTTGGTTTGTTCTTTTTTTTGGGTGAAATGGTAATTTTGGCAGAGATTTTTTTGTTGGCCTGGATTTGGCGCGTGCTTTGTTCAATCCGTTTTGATGCTTATTCATTTTTGAGATTTTATTTTTCTTTCACCAATACTCCATCACATCAACCCGTCTCTTGTCTCCCATGCATGGTCTTGAGTCAACAAAGGTTTTTCATTTCAATCATCCAGTTCAACAGCTTTTAAGTGTTTCGTTAGATAGCCATATGAAAATTTTCTGTTTCTTCATTTCTTACCTTTTGCAATTATCGCTTCCCAATGAATGTGAAAGAAAAGAATTCTATCATCGGAAGTTTATTGTGCAAAAAAAAATTCATTTTTTCTCATTTTTCTTTGTTTCTAAAGCAGAAAGAAGAAAGATGAGCTAAACTTTGGAGAAGCCTAAAACTTAGTTTCCAAACAGACCTCCCCGACCTTTTTTTTTTGTTAAATCAAGATTTCATTAATATTATAAATCTAAGAACAAACCAGAAGAAAGTACACCAAAATCAATCTCATGGAAGTTCAAAGCCCTTAACTTACAACGGCCTCACTATAGAAACCCATCTCCAATCAAAACAACAAGTACATTATAGTTAAAAGTAAGAGATCATAAAGGCATTCACGCACATCTGCCACACTAGAGAAGACAACCTCCTAAAAAAAATCCTATGGCCATCAAAAACTACAAAAACATATAAAACAATCACCCAACTTTAGCCGGTCAAATGAACAAAATCCAAACAGTTCGTTGATTCTATTTTTCTGGTTAGCTTGGTGCCAAAAAAAACTCATAAAGAAAGTATAAATATTTTTTACGTGTGTGGTATTTTGTACAAGTCTTGATTTTTATCATTTTTATTTGGATTGAAAATGTCAAACAGTCAAATGGTTTTTTTTTTCTCTCTGGAAACTCCACCCTCATTTGACACCCTCCCTTTTGGTTTATATATACATAAATTTTTGCTTTTAAAAAGTCCAAATTTTTTTTTATTTCTTTCTCATTCCTTTTGCTTTTGGATTCATGCACGATTTTTACATCCTTTGTTTCTTTAATTTTTCTTTTGTTTTTAGATTTGGTAGAGCTCACCAAAGTCAAGTTCTTTTAGATTTCTTTTTAAATTTTTTTATTCCATAATTCTCTTTAAATTCACAAATTTATTTTATCCCACCATTCTTTTTATTTTTTTCCCTCTTTCTACTATGAAAGAAAGGAAATAAGCAAGCTTCTTTTAGTTTTTTTTTTTCTATTTTACTTGCTTTGAAATTTTTTGTTTTTTCATTAATTCTAAAAAAAGTAAAAAAAAAATGGAGGGTCCTGTCTATATTGTATCCTTCCATGCCATTCTTTGCATTTTTTCGTTTTTTTTTTTTTTACTTAGTATGTGGTTTTGAAAGTTAAGTGGATATAAATTCTTACACTGGTATTGAAAGATATGATACTTTTAACATAATTGCATTGAAAGACATAAATATTTGATTTCAATAAACTTGATCCGGTGGCAACGCACCGGGTTCATTCTAGTTAATATTAAAAAAAGAAAAAAGATTTTTTTCCTTCTTGGCCTCTCTCCATTATAAGCAGCAGTAATACAAAAAATTCCTAATTTAGCATCCTGAGAAAGGTACATGACATTGAGAAGCATACCTCCTTTGGATTAGCCAGCATCCCCACTATAGCAGCATCTATGGCATCCCGGTTTTCCAGCCGGGATGCGCGAGCTGCCATTCGAACGACAGCATCTGGATCCATTCCTTTGGCAAATATCTATGCAGCAACATCCACATTAATGTTGAACCCGGCAATAAAATCAGAATGCTAGAAATTAAAAAAAAAAATGAATCAACTGCCAACCAACCTCAATAAGATTTTTGTCCACTGACAACTTGTTCAATGTCAAAGTTCCAGTTTTGTCACTGCATAGGACATCCATGCCTGCCATTTCTTCTATTGCTGTCATTCTCTTTGTGATAGCTCCCTGCAATGACATTTTTACAACAGCACAATTACGCAATGATTTTCTAAAGAAACGAAGTCACAAGACCAATTAGAACAAACCTGAAGAGATAAGCGATGAGACCCAATTGCCACTGTAACTGACAGAACTGTGGGCATGGCAATAGGAATTCCTCCAATAAGAAGTACCAGCAAATTGTCAATTCCTGGACGATATTCACGCTCTTGAATAACGTACATGACAATGCTTGCTGTTATCATCCCCACAGCAATGGAACATAGACTGAAATTATCAATGGCAGTCAATACCTGTTAAGCAAATGGCAAAAAAAAAATGCGTTTCATCAATAAAAACAAAAGCAGAAGAATACCGAAGGTTAGATTAAACAACAAGGTTTACCCTTTGAAAGTGACCCTGTTGATTTGTAGAATCGACATCGTGCGCAGCCTTGCTAAAGAAGGTATGAACACCGGTGGCAATCACCACTGCCTCAATCTCTCCTTGTTTGCATGTAGAACCCGAGTAAATACCGTCACCAGGGCCTTTAGTTACCGGAAGAGACTCACCGGTTAAAGCAGACTGCATGCGAAACAGTGAACAATAAGATCTAAACTTTAACTGATTCAGTTTTACTTCAGCTTCATCCACCAGAACAATGAATCTGCTATGGTTGCAAAAGAACCTGATCAATTGTCAGTGGATCGCCATCAAGGAGACGAGCGTCAGCAGGAACAATGTCTCCAAGTTTGATACTGATTATATCACCAGGAACAAGAATAGAGGCATCCTCCTCAATCCACTTCCCATCTCGAAGAACCTGAAATAATTCATTGTAGGTCATTTCAAAGTACTATCGTGAGATAACATGAAGACCTGCTTATTCTTTACCTTTGCTTTAGGAGCAAGATGAGCCATGAGAGCTGCAACTGCATTGCTAGCATTGTTCTCTTCTATGAAACATATTGTTGAATTTATTAAAAGAAGAGTAATAATTCCAACAAAATCTTGCCAGTCAGGAGGTTTTCCCTGCAAAAGCATGAAGTATATTACTCTTTGTTTTTTTTTTTTTTGGCTCCAGAGAAAAAAGAAAAACAACTTAAATTACAGAACAATCATAAAGTATAAACTCACTCCACCATTGGCAAGAGCTATGGCCATGACAGCTGCAGCTTCCATAACCCATGAGAAAGGATTCCACATAAACCCCAAGAACTTCAAAATTTTACTCTCCTTCAAAACCACATAATAATAATAATAATAATAATAATAATAATAATAATAATAATAATAATAATAATTAGCTCTATTTCACATGAAAATAATAATACTCAATAGAAAAGTTGTCTAACTCTTAACTGGCTCCTACAGCTCACTCCATAAAGATTAACATAATCAGTTGTTTCTCACATAAAAATAAAAAAGATATTGATTTAAATGGAATTATAAATATAAGATTCCTTTTTTAAAAAAGGAAAATTAATACCTGTTTCTCCTCAAGCTTATTGTAGCCAAATATAGCAAGCCTTTGCCCAGCAGCTTCTGTGGTTAGACCATCTTTGCTACACCCCAAAGTTTGAAAAACCTCTTCAAGTGCCACATTTTCCTACACTCAAAATGTTCAAATTCATAGAAATATAAAACAAAATAAAAAAAAATACCTGAAATAAACAAAATCAAAAGAAAAAACAAAAGCAAAATGAAATTAACCAAAATATAGAAAAAACAGAGTAATTTCCTCTGTTTTAGATATGTATGTTACCAAATCAACAGGTTCTTTCAGCACAGCGTCCAAAGTTTCATCCTTGTTATCCATATCAATAAATTTGGTCCTTTTTAACTCTTGAAAGTCAAGTAAGGAAACATAAAATGACTAGATTTTGAAGAATTAAAATACAAACTGCATTAGAATTTAGAAGACTGAACAGAGGACAGAAACAGATTACTCTGTCTTTTATACTGTAAATGCTCTGTTTTTTCTGTCTTTCAAGTCTGGTAATTATTGTTTTTTCTCTCACCAGTATCTCGAAAATGGCTGCTTGTTTAAGGTAGGATTGTTCCAAGGCGGAGATATATTTTGATAAACAAAAACAAAGATCATTTGTTCGGAGTAGACTTGATAATTCAAGCACAAAATTTGTGTTCCTATAATTTGAAATTATATTCGTACAATGTAAAATATTAAAATTTTGTGTCAAAATTTATAAAGACACATTAAATATAAATTTATTTTTTAATTTTTGTCATTTGCTTTTGTTACAAGGTAAATATTAAATAACTGGGGATGGAGTGTTTGGATTCGAATCCAAAATTTACAATATGCCACAACTCATCCTTAGCCACTAAGCCAAGAGTTTGTTAGGAATTTTTATCAATTTCTAATCTATGCTATCTTCAAGTTATTTATTTGTTTTGTTTTTTGTATTATATTCAAAGTTGTCAAATCTAATTTGGAGGGTACACTTCATTCTATTACATTCTCTTATTATATTTTTCTTCTTTTTTATTGTTCTTTCATTTTTTTAAATTTTCTTAGATGAAAAGATGCCTAGGAGTCGCAACTTTTTTTGTGTACAAAAGAAACCACAGCATAAAAAAAAAAACATTTTGAAATTCAAAACTCGAACATACTAAAAATTAGAGTTGCATAAATCAACTAATTAATTTTTGAATTTTGACAATGAATATTAATTCAAATAATCTTATTTTTACTTATAAAATTTGAGAATTCTACAAGGTTAAACTTCAGGCTTTAGTACCTACATCCGAAATTCGAACCGACCAACATTTGTTGTCAGTGCCAACCATGAAAGATCCTCCAAGATAATGGCAAAAATTTCCCTGACAAGGTTAGTTCTTCTCAAACTCATTACCTTTGAAGCCAAGAATATTCTTTGCAGAGACGACAGAAACAAATGGGAAAACATCCTATAAGAAGCTTCCATTGGAAACTCAGACCAATCATGGAGGACATATACAAGATGACAAAGGATATGAATATCCGATTCTTCAGAGTATGGCATCTACTGGCGGATAGAATTAACACACTGGCAAAAGCTGCCGCGGAAAGTAGAAATTCCCGAGTTTGGACCTAATTTGAAACTTTAGCTTGTTTCTATAATATATATTTCTTGTCTGCTTACCAAAAAAAAATAAGTACCTCCATCCTCTTTTCTTCGGACCAAGCTCTCAATCGAATGAAAAAAAAAATCCAAATCCTTCGAAGAAGTACACTATTTTGTCTAAGTTGGGTAATCTTCTGACCACTTTATCCCTTACCTTACTTTCATTCCTTTTGCTTTCCAATTAAAAGAAAAAAGTCAATATTTCTTTCTTACATGCAATAATGCAATTTTTATGATGCTTATAGTTTAGGAGTGAAACCATTGGGGAAAATTGATATAAAATTAACATTGTAATCATGATGGATGGCAATGACTAAGGCCTAGTTTGAATTGCGGCGTTTTGCAATTAATTGCTTCAATTTTTTGTGGATATTCGGTTTTTTTACTAAAGATTTCCGGGTCCAGTTAAGAATTGAAATAAGTGATAAGAATTTAATTCCCATGTAAATCTTTTTGTTTTGTTTTGTTTTGTTTTTTCACTTAATAATTTTATTAAATTATTAATATTTTTATTAAATTATTAACTTTTAATCATTCAATATATTTTTAACCTGCTGCTTTAATATTCTTTAGTTTATTAAATTATTTTTACTTAAAAATTTTAAAGTATTTATTTTTATTAATTCTTTTCCTTTCTCTTTACATTTAGTGAAGTTTGGAAGTATAAAATTGTGTTTGGAATAAAAAAACACAAGCTGTTAAAATTTTTGCCTTGGGCAATTGCAGAAAATTGCCTTAAGTAGTTGACTGCCTTGAAGCTTAAATAAGTACTGTTTTGAAGCTTAAGGCAGTCAATTGCCCTATAGAGCAGTTGGCTGCCCCAAACTAAAAAAATTTGTGTGAAAAATACACTAGGTCATTGTTCTTCGTCCAAAAAATGACTAATTATAAAAGGGTGTTTCTAACACCATTTAGGGCTTATATATACTTTCATAAACGTTTATTTTCATAGATCTAACACAATCTTACATATTTTTTCTCTCAAATTCTAAAATTTCTAAGCACTCGTTCTTGCACATTTTTTTTTGGGTTAAAGTGAGTTCATATGAGAAATTTAAAGTGCAATTAAATTTCTCTAGGAGTAGGCATTGTATGCTAGAAACAGCATTTTCTAAACCATTTGCAACGATGTGGAAAAACTATTGTTCTTAAGATAGCTTCCTAGAAGTGCTTTACCTACCAAAATTCTTTTTCAACAAAGTTTCTTCAATTCGACTTGTTTGCATTAGTCCTCCATCCACACCTAAATCTTTATACAACACATTTCGACTTATATTATGCAGTACATTTCTAGAGAAGTCAAATAGGTTGTGCTAGACTGATACAGTCCATTTAAACACTACCCATGTGTTAATGAATCGTGCTGATCGAACACTATTTTGTCATGCGTTGTGCTGACACGACCTATAAAACTTAAGGGCATGACCCAGCACAGCATATGGTCCGTAACCTTATTGATCATGCTAGGCCAAGCACGGTACTATTTTTCATGTTTTAGATTTTTAAATTGTCTATTTATTTATCTATTTATTTATTTATTATTTTAAATAACATTCAAGATAAAATAAAATAAAATAAAATAAAAAAGACAGATAATTTACGTGATTTAACAAAGTGTTTAAATTCAGAATGAAACATAATAGAATCTAGCTAATAAATAAAAATAATGAAATTTACAAGTATTAAAAATAAAAAATAAAAAGCCTACTTCTATGAGGAAACTTAATAGAGTCAACTAAATAAATATATTTAATATGTATCTATGTTGGAATCTTAATTTATTTTTGCTAATTACTAGTTTGTTTCAAAATTTTTTATCCTATTAAAGATATCTTAGATATTTTCACTACAACTAAATCAAGTGGCATATCATACATTTTGTAAATCAAAATAAAAGAATTATAAATTTATGTACTGATAATTTAAATATTTTACATTTAGATTTATTTAATATAATATTATTTTTATAAGTTGCCAATAAAATATCAAAAGTAAATATAATTTTATCATAAAATAAAAATAACATGAATACATCTAAAGGGCTAACGAATTGAACACATTTATAAAAGTTAGGAGCCAATACAATATGGCACATGGCTTGTGTGCAATAATGTGCTAGCCTACATGTCGTGTGCTAGCCTTGGCCCTTCATGGATCATGCTGTATCAATCCATATGTCTAAAAATTTTTAATCTAACATGACACGTATATATATGGTATTTGGTTCGATCCACTTATTTAAGTATAGATCCTGCCAAGCTCAACCCTTTACAATGCTAAATTGTGTTGTATCATGAGCCGTTCAACTTGTTTGATACCTTTATATAGCTCATCTTGAATATTCAGAAATCACAATTAACTATATAGCGTGTCCTTTTTTGCGGACCGTAATTAAATTTTATTTGAGAAAGAGATAAATGCATGAGTTCAGCATAGCACATGAAGAAATTAATATGAAAGAGTGTCTTTTTTTCTTATTTTATAATGACATAAAAGATCGTTTAATTATATTCAAGATTAGCATCCATAAATTTGGACTCTTGTTTGAAACTTGTGATTGTTTTGAATTCTTTGGAAAATGCCAATGGTTTAGGCTACATAGTCTATTTCTCAGGGGTTCAAATGGAAGTTGATAGTACCCTCAGGTAATTATGAATTCATCATCAACACTCTTGAACTTGACCAGGATTTAAGGAATACTTAAGAATACTTTTCAATTTTCATAAATCATATAAAAGTTTAGTCGGGAAGTAATTCGATATTTAATTTTTAGTTTTGATTTGAATTAATTTGAACCTGAAAAATTGAATAGTTCTTTGTAACTTTTATTCAAAAGTCAATATTAAAAAATTTGGAATTTCATATCAAAAACTGCTTCATTACTTAATTTTACAAAAAAAAAAAGTTCATGAAGCTATGAAATTTATATGCAGTTTAATTTAAAGGCCTATCAATTCATGCGTGAGTGTAATTAATTACCAATCGGTAGTTGTAAGTATACAAACCGAAAAGTCTGGCGTGGGAACTCACTGAAGACAGCAACCTCTTGCGAAATTAATAGAAAGAGTATTTTATGAAGAAAAAAATATTTTACTTTGCATAATCATTACGAAGTTATTTTGCATAGGAAAAGAAATGTAATCACATATTGCATAGCCTATCAATTAAAGTACTTGAATGTGTTCTAACGTTACTAACGCCATAAGCTCTTAGCAGACTCTTCATTCAAAAAAGCTCAAAGAAAAAACTAAAGGTAAAACAGAATCCATCCTTCATGGGGATGTCAATATTGGAAAACAATCATTTTGCGTCGGATTGACAGGGAATCATAAAGGTTTGATGGAATATCAATTCTAAAATATCTGTACAGGAATATATGATATTCGGCATCTTAGAAGGATCAATCACTCATGAAAAGAGTTAATATCGACTCCCAAATATGGATCTTTTGCAGGAGAGTAGAATATCCTACTAACTAATTAATCTGAGTAGACATACAACAATAATAACTGCCTAATTAACGAAAGTAACCGTCTAAATCCACTCAGGTTTTGGGAACTAATAAAAACCCAAATGATAACAATAAAAAGGTGATCTAACCATTGTTATCTTTCTTAAAATGAAATTAGGTTCAAAGTCCAATCTCTTTTTTTTTTCCTTTGTACCTTCTATATAAAAAAAAAAAAAAAAAACCTCATGATATTGCTCCATATAATTAGCCAAGCAAGAAAAAAAAAAATCCCTTAACAGTATGCTGAACATGGCATAAATGGTGTATAGCCATAATGACCCTTACATTTAAACTATAAAAATTTTAAAAAAAATCATTTAAATCCTCCGATGTTATCTAAATTATTTTTTTGTTTTTCATATTTTATTTTGAATCATTTTTATTATATTTTAGTAAGAAGACAACAAACCATCAAATTCATTATTTCATATGGCCAAATTACCTATCATATCATAAAAATTTATGTGATAATTCGTGAAATAAAAAATCATATAACAATAACTAAATATTTACATGACATTTAATGTGTCATCCAAACTTTACGTTATAATAATTTAATATCTAGTTTCAATCTTGTCTTTAATATGTGACTAAATTGATCTAAACTAAAATATGAAAGATCAAAATAACTCAAATAGAAAATAAACCAAAATAATTGTTTTAATAAAATTCCAAGGCAAAAAAAGAATAAGCAAAGGGTGATTATGCCTTGTTTATATTAATAAGATTTCTACGAACCGATATCAATCTGAAATGGATATCAAAATTCGAGGGGGCACTGTTTATTTCTTGAACTGCCACCTCAGAATCTGACTTAATAACGTTAGCCTTTTTCCCAACTCACTCGAATCGAATACCATAGAATAGGGTCCAAAGTTCCGCGGCAGGGATGTCTGACCATAAACCAAACCTCCCAACCATTCTACATTTCTTTTATCAATATTTGCAAATTGCATTAACGAGGGAAAAATTATACATTTTTAAACACTCTTGCAACAAAATTCTTCTGTTGTTGAAATTGGTCAGTGGAAAATATATTAGACAAGAATGGAGCTCAAGAGCTTGGCTGTTATGTTAACCAGAGGTAAACTAGTACGATGCATCTATGAAACGACAAAAGAATTGGAAGAATGAAGTTGTGGAACTTGTTACTTTCCATTCGTATGAGCATTTTTATGGAAAGGCCAAAGATTTACTAGACGCTCAAGCACCGCTGCACTTTTTGAAAAGTAGCCGGAAAATCCGGCTGGGGCTGCTGAAGGAGGGAAGTCTTCTGCTGGCATTGCAAATGGACGAATCATCTTTTCCATTCTCTCTAATGTTAGATAGGATCCCTCTTCTAGCAGCCTTTCTGGACCCATTATTGGCAATGTATGCTCCTGGTGCAGTGAAGCAGCCTTGCTGTCGTTCGCCTGTCAAGCAAAACAGAAAGCATCATAAAGTAAAGTCAATGCTCACACCAGTTGTTAAATTGTACAATAAACTTGAACTAATGAAATCTTAAGATTCACCGACGTCAACTGCATCAGGACATTTGCAATTGCAAGGCAACAAATTCAATTTGGCACAAATTAACGAGGATGACATGATTGATTACTGGTGTATCCTAACATTATGCAAGAGCCAATTTTTACCCAAGACCATAAATAGCTGAAGAATGGATCTAAATTACATTTTCAAACGCCAATCAGTTCCAATATAAATATGTGGAAAAGTCAACTTTATTAAATGTGTAAATATCTGTATCCCTAGAATTAAGGTTAGACAATTCCTCAATTATGGGGATTAAATTTAGACTGATTGAGTTTCCTATTTACTTCTTAACAATAGCTGTATATAATCCTTAGAATTTTGTATCATTCAAGTAAGATTCTAAATATAATATTCTGAAATTCCACATAGCATCAGAGCAGGAACTTTTCTTTCTTGCCAAACCCTAAATCACCATATTTTTCCAAGAGCCGCTGCTGTTGCTGCTGTTTTTTACCACCATGTCAGGTTCTCGGTCGTAAATTCTACTCCCTGCACTAGTAGTCTGATCAAGAATTCTGCATTGGTCACTGCAAAAGCTAATGTTGGTGGACAGAATGTCCCTGATTTGCGTAAGATTGATGACAAGCCTCGAGTGTGGTGTGACCATTACAACAAACCATGCCATACTCGAGAAACTTGTTGGCATATCCATGGAAAACCAACAAATTGGAAGCCGAAGTAGAAACAATCACAACCCTCTGCCAATGAAGCAAATATGGGTTCCTTCAGCAAAGAGCAGCTCGATCAACTCTTGAAACTACTAAAGTCCAATCCGACATCTAGTACATCTAATAGTTCATTGGCTCATTCAAGTAGAAATCCATTAGCACTATCCAGTGTCTTTAATTCTGCACCATGGATCATTGATTCAAGAGCATCTGATCATATGACTAAACTGTCTAATCTATTTAGTTCATACACTCCCTGTTCTGGTAATGAAAAAATAAGAATAGTAGATGGTAGTTTTTCGCCTATTGCAGGCAAGGGTTCTGTTAAACTTTCTGAAAGTATTGATCTTAAATCTGGATTTCATGTTCCTAAACTTGCTTGTAATCTTTTATCTGTCAATAAACTCTCAAAGGATTCCAACTGTCATGTTATCTTTTTTGATTCTCTTTGTCAATTTCAGAACCAAAACTCAGGGAGGATGATTGGCAGTGCTAGAGAAATAAACGGGCTCTACTATTTCAATGAGGATTTCCTAGGTAATAAAAAAGCTCAAGGGCTTAGTAGTACCAGTTCAAATTTTGTTTCTGATAAAATAATGCAATGGCATCTTAGGTTAGGACATCCTAGTTTCCCTTATTTAAATCATTTATTTCCTAATTTGTTTAAAGGAGTGGATTGCTCTATTTTTCAATGTGAAAGTTGTCTTTTATCTAAAGATCATCGAGTTAAATATATTTCAAAACCTTACAATCCATCAAAACCATTTTATTTGTTTCACATTGATGTTTGGGGACCTTCAAAGGTTACCACCTTGTCTGGAAAAAGGTGGTTCGTAACTTTTATCGATGATCATACTATATTGTGTTGGGTTTACTTACTAAGCAAAAAATCTGATGTAGAGAAACTTTTCAAAGATTTTTATTGCATGATTGAAACCCAATTCAAAACAAAAATTTGCATCCTTTGAACAGAAAATGGAACTGAGTACTTTCATGAATGTTTGAGAAATTTTTTAAAAGAAAAAAGTATTTTACACCAATCTACATGTCGGGAGACACCCCAGCAAAATGGAATAACTGAAAGGAAAAATAGGCATTTACTTGAGGTAGCTAGAGCTATCATGTTTTTTATGAACATTTCAAAATACCTTTAGAGAGATGTTGTGTTGACAGCATCTTACTTAATCGATAGAATGCCAACTCGTGTCTTACATTTTGAAACACCTTTGAATACTCTCAAAAAATACTTCCCAACATTTCGTTTATACTCTGAATTACCTTTAAAAATTTTTGGATGCACTTGTTTTGTTTATATTCCCCAAATTTTTTGATCCAAATTGGATCCTAAAGTTGAAAATTGTGTTTTCATTAGATATGCTCCAAATAAAAAAGGGTATAAGTGTTTTAATCCTTTGACAAAGAAAATTAACATAACTATGGATGTCACTGTTCTAGAAAATCAACCCTATTTCAGCAAAAATCTTCTTTAGGGGGAGAATAAAGAAGAAGAAGATAATTTTTGGAAATTCTCTACACCACTACCAAGCCTCATTGAGTCACCAATTCAGTCTATTAAACAATTTAACGAAATGGATGTTAAAAATAATGAAAACAAGGACTCTCTTACTCAATAGGTGCCAAGCATTGAAGAATCTGAAACACAGGGAGAATTACTTCAAACAGATTCACATAATCCAAATATTGAGCTTCAGGTTTATACCAAGAAGAAACTTCATAAAAATATTACTGATCCAATTATTTCTCTAGCACTTGTTTAGCCAGAATCTCCGAGGTATGGTCCTCCTCCTCCTAAAACTCAGATTCAGCCAGAATCTCCAAGGGAGGGTCCTCCTCCTCCTCAAACACAAGTTAATCCTAAAATTGCTCCTTTAGTTTCTTCCATTGAGTCTCCAAATATTGATTTTTCTGATCTAGATGTCCCAATTGCTAACAGAAAAGGAATAAGTTCATGTACCAATCATCCTATTGCAAAATATTTGTCGTACCAAAAGTTGTCCAATAACCACAAAGCATTCATTTCAAATATTTCTGACTTGTATGTACCAAGATCTATTCATGATGCCCTAGGTGATTCGGATTGGAAGTTAGCGGTGAAGGAAGAGATGGATGCTCTTGAAAAGAATGGGACTTGGGAGATTGTGGAGCTACCAAGAGGCAAGACAATTGTAGGATGTAAATGGGTCTTCACTGTGAAGAGTAAGGCAGATGGGAGCATAGAGGTACAAGGCAAGACTTGTTGCCAAGGGGTTCACTCAAACTTATGGCATTGACTACCAAAAGACCTTCGCTCCAGTTGCAAAAATAAATTCAATCCGGGTACTTCTCTCTTTAGCAGTGAATTTCAATTGGTTTCTACACCAACTTGATGTAAAAAATGCCTTTGTTAATGGAGATTTAGAGGAAAAAGTGTTTATGGACCTCCCACCTGGATTTGAGAAAAACCTCGGAACCAACAAGGTGTGCAAATTGAAAAAAATCCTTGTATGGTCTTAAACAATCACCAACAGCATGGATTGAAAGGTTTGGAAATGCAATGAAGTGAAGAGCTATGGTTATATTCAGAGTCAAGCTGACCACACAATGTTCTTCAAGCACTTTAGAAACGGTAAACTAGCTATTTTAATTGTGTATGTGGATGATATAATAATGACTAATGATGATAGTACAAAAATTGGAGACTTAAGAGAAAGCTTGCACATGACTTTGAGATAAAGGATTTGGGAGCCTTAAAGTACTTCCTTGGTATGGAATTTGCAAGATCAAAGGAGGGTATCTTTGTTAGCCAACGTAAGTATGTCCTAGACTTTGCTTAGTGAGACAAGAGTGCTTGGTTGCAAGATAGCTGAAACCCCAATAGAGCCCAACTTGAAACTTCAACCTGTTGAAACCAAAGATGTGGTGGATAGAGAAATACCAAAGACTTGTGGATAGACTCATCTATTTAGCACATACACAACCTGATATAGCTTTTGCAGTAAGTGTGGTAAGTCAGTTTATGTATTCACCCAGCTCAAAACACTTTGAAGTTGCCTACAGAATCCTAAGGCACCTAAAGGGAACACCTGGAAAGAGATTGCTCTTCAAAAACCATGGACACCTACAAGTAGAAGCCTATACTGACGTAGTCTGGGCAGGAAATATTATAGATAGGAGGTCAACTTCAGGCAATTGCACCTTTGTGGGAGGAAACCTTGTCACTTGGAGAAGCAAGAAACAGAATGTAGTAGCCAGAAGTAGTGCTGAGGCTGAGTTTCATTCAATAGCCCATGGGATTTGTGAGGTAATGTGGATTAAAAGACTACTTGAAGACTTGAAGGTTTCTAATCCCTCACCGATAAAGCTCTACTATGATAACAAAGTTGCAATTTCTATTTCTCACAATCTAGTGCTCCATGATAGAACGAAGCATGTAGAAGTAGACTAGCATTTTATCAAAGAGAAACTTGACAATGGAATAATTTGCATGCCGTATATACCAACAAGTGACCAAGTTGCTGATGTTCTTACAAAGGGATTGCACAGGAAGCAATTTGAAAATCTAGTGAGCAAGCTTGCCAGGGAAGATACCTTCAAGCCAGCTTGAGGGGGAGTGTGGAAAAGTCAACTATATTAAATGTCTAAATATCTATATTCCTAGAATTAAGGTTAGACAATTCCTCAATTATGGGGATTAGATTTAGATTGATTTAGTTTCCTATTTACTTCTTAACAGTAGTTGTATATAATCATTAGAATTTTGTATCATTCAAGTAAGATTCTAAATAAAATATTCTAAAATTCCACAAAATCCATGGTAAGCTCCCTATCAAGAGAATCTTTAAAGAACTAATGAAGCACATTGCATTCTGTAGTTGCATGCACCCAACAAGAAACACAAAAAATGGTAATAACCAAATAAAATTGACAAATATTTGAGGCACAAATTTCAGGTTTGCATAATAATTTTTGATATTCGAATTCTGATCATATTACCTGCAATGGGGATAAATCTGCACCGCGGCTAAATGTCAAATCGATGCGGAACCTTTGTGGGTCTTTCAAAGTTACCTGTAATTTCAATTCCAGACATAACTTAAGCTCAGGATGAGAACTCCTAAGCCAATAAAAAGGTCAAGGACTCAATGCAAAAGCCACCAGTTTACCATGGCTGGATATGGTGGCATTGGCTTAATGACTTGACCATGTACTATAGTACTATCTGAGGAAAGACCTACAAATAATTATATTGAAGTGCCCAACCTCAGACACATAATTATAAAATAAGGCACCTACCTCTGTGTTCTCAAACATCCTTATCACAATGTAGCTCATGTAGTCAAGCTCCTTCGTTTTATACAAACTCTCCAAAGCAGTCTGGCAAACAAGGCTAGCTTCTCCCTGAAGAGATTCATCGAGGTTACAGAAACGTAGTACATTCATGAGGGAATGGATGTGAGATTCCTGTCAGACATATTGATGCCAAATTATTTTAACAAAATCATTGCAAGCAAATATTTAGAAAAATCAATTATATTTGCAAATGGGCAAATCAGGCATATCGAGGTTGTTGAGCTAGGACAATTGGTAAATAACCAAAGAAAAAACTAGTTGAATGATAGAAATAGAAAGGTTAGTTCAAGGTTAGTTCTTTTATGATTTGCACATACTGACGTGAAGTAAAGGCGAGTTCGCACGTGGCGCTCAGGTGTCCTTACATTTGCATACCTGATGGAAAAAAGTAAAATATAAGATGATAAACTAAAATATAAAGAATAAAGCATGACTTGAAGGGTCTATACACTGACTTTGGGTCCAAACGGTATTTGGTCTCTTTATCATCATCATCTTCTTGATCCATTGACATTTCACTTGTGGTGCTAGATCTTTTTGTGTCACCAGTCTTGATGAAAAGCTTTGGTGGAAAATCCTTATCATCCTTTTCACTCTTGGTTGATTTTGAGCATTTGTCTTGATTATTCTTTAACTCAGTAACGTTAAGGGCTTCGTCACGAGTATTCCTTAGATCAATCAGAATTTTACCCAACAAACGGCGTGCAATCTAAAGTAACATTAAAAATATAGGATATCCTTAATCACGCATCAATATTTAAATTAATTCATTCACATTAAAAAATGTTGCAAATGCACATAGTTGTAGGTGGAATCAATAGCTGTGCAAAGACTTTAAACTTAATAAATTAATTTTTGCATCTACCTTTAGTTTTTTAGCTTTGATTTAGTATTTTCATCCAGTAAACATAACAAGTATGATCTTTTTTCAAAACCTTTCTAATTGAAGGAGACATGAAACAAGGAATTACCTTTGACCCAATTTTTAGCTTCTGCTTTGGATTGATTCCATATTCATTAGGGATCACACCATCTGCAAGAAGCTGCAACAACAATACACAGACTAGTCAGGACAATTAGGACATAAAGTGAAAGGTCAATAAGAAACCTAGGCTTTATGAAGCCTATTCCATTTTCCCCACAAATCCAACTAAAAACTTGTAATTTTTACCATAAAGGCCTTTATTCAGATTGAGGGGAGAAACCAAATTAAGTAGCAATAAGATGCAGTCATCAAAATAAGCAAATAAGAATGTAGGCAAAGAGGTTGCAGAGCAAAGACAAGTATAGCTAGATACATAATATTAAATAGGAGAACTACTAATGTTGCAATTATCAGAGATCAGTACTATTTTTCTATGGTGGTCAGATGTTTGTACCTGGGCAACTTTGAAGAGTTCATCCAAACCTTCCAGATTAAGATGAGCATTATGCAGAAGATCATATCTGCCAAAAATAGGCAACCGAAAAATACATGAGCACTCAGAGAGAAAAGTAGAAGTGTCAAGAACTTTCTATATCATGAGTGTTTTAAAATTTTATAATCAAGACAAGCAACATGCTTGAGTTTTAGGCAATTTGCTTAATGGGTTGTTATCAAACGATAAAATTATGGTCATGCAGTACACCACGTAAAATATACAGCAAGATGCAATTCCCAGCCCCTCAACCAGTCCACACCATCATCATTGATGGGTTATTTTCTTAATCCAAAGAGACATTCACCTCAACTTTGATGTCTAGTTTTGGAATGCGATTAAAATCATGGAACAATTTTCTTGAAATGAAGGAAAGGACAATTTTCAATTTTTTGTTTAACGAATCCAAAGGAATAAATTGAAGAATAAATTACAAGTAAGTTTTGAGAAAGAAAAAGTGGAAATAAATAATAAATTCTTAAACCATGAACAGAGGATATTTCCACACATGATTTCTGAATTATAAAATTTTTTGTGCATGGGGTATCACTTTCTAACAAAATTTTGTTAGCAGAATGATATATTTACTCACTTGCAAGAGTCATAAACATCAGGAATTTGAGTTATATCAAACCGTCTGCAGGGAAGTTCAATGTCAGTGAAGCCTATTCTTTAATGACCTTCATAAAATCTACATGCTGGCAGAATGTTTAGACACCTGCAGCACAAGTACGATGAAGAAGAAATGGTAGATACTTACTCTTTACGTTCATTATACAAATCTCTTTCAAGTTTTTTCCACCGGGCATACATCAAAAGGAATCCCTCACTACCACAAGGCAATCCAGCAGCAATACGATCAATGTCAATATTTGTCTTACCAAGAGCCTTTGCTTGGTCATATGGGGGAATCACATCATATGAGCATGTCTCTGCAACATTCTCATCTTCATCCTTGGCAAGAAGTCTAACTTGTTCAGTAACCTTCTTAGTCAAAATTACCTGTATATAAGAGGAACAAAGTGAAAAAGGGGAAAAAAAAAGGCCATTACCTATTATCAGCAAATCAATATTGCTTGAGACAAGAAAATTTTATATTTACCCCTCCCTCGTCAAATGACTTAGAAATGAGCTAGAATAGGTAACAAAGGGAGTAAAGGAGTCACTACAACGTAGCATATTTACTTGATATGATGAAATTACCAGTTTGGGAAGGAGTTCAGAAGCATTAGAAGGCAATCCAGCTCCATCAGTCATCCAAGGACATTCAGTTGTTCCATTGCTATGAATTGTCCTTGCACCAGAAGTTATAATTCCATGCAGCCTAGCCTGCAAAACATACAGAGGAAGTCTAAAACAGCATTTAAAATGATCGCAGATTGTTAGACATAAAAGAACAGTTTTACCACCTTGCATGATCATTCGTGTTTATCCTTAAACCTCTTCTAGGGGGGAAGGGCGGGTTGGTAACTTAAGGAACCTATAAATGGAGAACAAGGCACTTCAGGTCTTATGCTTAATTACGATTTTCTACAAGGTGATAACTAATAACCAAAAAACTAAATAACTTCTCCACATATAAACCAATTATTAAGGACACACCTAGAGCAAAAGTTTTTAAATTTTTCTTGAACATTATATCAAAGTTTCTTTAATCAAGTGATTAAGAATTTCAATAATAGCTGCCTATTATATTGAATTAAATTTCAACACAAGGTATATGATGGGCCTGTGCTTTTACCCTTGCTTTCAGTCTAATCATAGACTTGCACATGAAAGAGCATGCTATTCAAGGAAAGTACAGAACCTACAACTGGACCCTCAGCTTCTCACGTAACAGCTTAAAAGTTTAAGGTGGAGTGATTATTTTTAGATTCTTAAACCAAATTCACGAAGACATTCATAAAGCCATAACATATCAGTATCAGTTTCAACTGTTCGAAGTTACATTCCTCACTTTAAATTGAACAAACCTATAAACTCTAGCTCATGCCTTTTTTTCTGAAAAGTCATGCTCCTTTTAATAGGAAGTAAGAAAACATTAGATATGCAATGCTTGAAGAGTCTGCTTTTCCCATCTTTGAAACTCCAACATCTACATGAAGTTCCCCATGCTTCCTCTTCCTACTGAATCTTTTCATTACTCTAATGATTGAGAAAGTTTTTATCTTGCTCATCCGCATTAAAAGAATGATAGATTGCACTTTTATGTTAGTTCTCATTCAGACACTAATTTTTTTAATGAAAGAATAAATAATTGATAGATTGATGCAAGGCTGAAAATTTTCATGTGGATCCATGAGGAAACTAGTTGATTCTCCAAATTATATCCAGGTTATTCAAGATCATAAAGAAGCCTTTCAAAACTCTCTTGTTGGTCCAACCAAACTTAAATAAATCAAGTTACACAGTAGAGTAGTAGCCAAAACTTCAAAATGAAACCAATAGATAGATAAATCAAATCAGCCTGATTGAGGGTCCAACAAGCCTCTAAAAGCATATAAAAAGAGAGAACTAGTTCTTATTTGGTATGGAGATGACAAAGGCTTAAATTCGGACCTGATCCGGGTGATAATTACTTCTTACTATTATAATTTTGTGTTGTTGACTAATTACTGTCTAGGTGCACTTTTACAAGTAGCTGTCTTGAATTACTTCAACCTTAAGAATACTCAAGGAAGAGGGATTCTCTTTTGTGCTGCTTCATCATTAAGACTTAATGATGAAAAAGTCTAACTAGCACCTCCTTAGATGTAACCTACTAAGAACTAGCCTCCTTAAGACTCCTGTATAAAGGGCTGTAATCTTTCTTTTGAAGGCAGAGTTTAGAATATATTTTCAGCCACATTACAGTGAAGTGTGGTGAGATGCCATGCTAATTGTGGTGTAACTCCACAATAGCTCTACTGTTATTCCATCTATGGGAAAACACACAATCACAACTCCACTTGTGTTGAGTGAAATGTAATCGGTCCCAAGCCCGGATAAAGGAGGAGGGTGGAGGTAGGTTTGGACAACCAGCAACAAAAGCTAGTCCAATTTCATAAAATGAACCACTATTAAAACCTTGTTAGGGCATCCCCTACTAAGCGACACGCTACTCCAAAGTCCAAGGTAGTGAAAAGTATACAAAAGTTGCTAGGTCGTTGCCAGGAAACAGCGAGCCATCAATGCTTGGATATGGTGTCAAATAAGCAAAGCTTCCCGCACCATAAAGGACAAGGTGGGTAAAGAAGTTAGTCCATAACCAAAAACTAAGGTTAAGATCTTAAAATATAGATGCACTTAATAGTAAGTTAGCTAAGATTTGTGAAGTTAAGAGTAGGAAAAGATTAACATTTTGTCTCTCCAAGAGACCAAATGGGTTGGGGAGAAAACTAGGGAGATAGCACCTTAGCATTATAAGCTTTGGTACACAGGGAAAGAGAGAGACCGAAATATTATAGGTATCATTATAGATAAAGAGTATCATAGAGATATTGTACAAGTTAGAAGACAAGGGGATGGGATTATTTTGGTTAAGTTAGTTCTAGGAGGGAAGGTTTTGGAGGGAAGGTTTTGAATGTTATTAGCGCATATGCACCACAGATAGGACTTTATGAGACTAGTAAACCATAGTTTTGAGAGGGTTTAAATAAGGTAATACAAGAAGTGCCAATAGAAGAAAATCTTTTTATTGACAGTGACCCTAATGGCCACGAAGGTGCTCGTAGAAAGGGTTTTGAGAGTGTACATGAGAGGTTTAGTTATGGTGTAAGAAACGAGGATGGAGATGCTATATTGTATTTTTGCTTTATCCTATTACGAACTAACCCTTGCGAACACACTATTTAGGAAGAGAGAATCTCACCTTATAACTTCTAGAAGTGGACCAAGAGAAGTCAGATTTCTTTCCGACTAAGAAGAGGGATAGACGTAAATGTCTAGATTACAAGGTTATTTCAGGTTTAAATCAGATAGATTACAAGGTTCTTTTTGACTAAAAGGTCCTTTTTGACTAGAAGTGGACTGAGAGCAAGTCAAATAGATTTCCGACGTAAATATATAGATGCTCCAGTTAGAAGAGTGAAGACTATATAAATGATGAAAGAGGGTTAAGGCTAGAGGAAGATGAAAAAGACATGGAAAGAAATCATTTGAAAAGATATGGTGCCACTAGTTGGAAGAACGCATTGCCTTAGATAGGAGTGAGTGGAGAAAAAAAAATTATATTGACAATTTAACATGAGATCATATATTGGTTTATGAAGCCTACCCCATCTATTGGGATAAAGGCTTTGATGATGATGATGATGTTATTTTTAAAAAATATGTAAATATTTGTATTCCTAGAATTAAGGATAAAAGATTAGACAATCCCTCAGTTTTAGGCAGATTTAGTTTCCTATTTAGATTAGACAATCCCTTAGTTTTAGGCAAATTTAGTTTCTTATTTTCTCTCTCAATAGCAACTGTATATAGTCCTTAGGGATTGTATCATTTGTGGTACAATAGGATACTCTGATTTGCCAGGCTATAAATTTAAATCACTGTTTTGCTGCATCACATTTACCAAGCCAAGAATTCTAGTTTACTGAGTTGGTATATGATGCAAAAACAGCTTATTAAATCAAGCACAAGAGGAGATACAAACCTTGGCTTCTTCCATCTCACTGCTGGCATTCTCAAGTCCATCCAACATCGAGGAATCCTTGCTAACAAGGGAGACCTTGAAAAGATAACTAACCAAGTCATGCAAATTCAATGGCAAAAAGCAGAATGCGCTTGTTAAGGGAAAATTACAAACCAGGATTGGTGTTAGCTGCCCTTCAAGGTCAAGCAGGCCTTTAGCAAAAGCAGCTGCAGACATCTGTTAATTGATTTAATTTACAAACCTATTAATGATACCAAATGGCAAAGACATTAAGTATATAGTAACTGAGCTCAAAAGATTGAAGCATGTACAAGAAAGATCAATACAATCTGGGAATAATAAGAAGATTAAATAATATATTCTCATTTATTTACGACTCAAGACATACCTGGACACGGCCCTCATCAGAACTGTAAATTTTCAGATCATGTCGATATGTACTATGAAGGCGAAGCAGGCCAGTACCTTCAACTGTAATTTTAAAATTCAACAACAAAAAGCAGAGTACTTGTGGATTCATCACTATTTTATCTACCAGACACATATAACATAAATGTCAAGAGATTCAAGATTAACTTAAGCAAATACTAAGAAGATCAACATATCTATAATGAGCACATTCCTGCCATACAGGCTGCTGAAAACAATTAACAGTCAAAGATAAAAGGATATATTGTTGTGACCTGGATACATATTATTTCGGAAATATCTACCCAATTCTTCTGCCTGCTTGGAAATGAGAAACAAATTACCGAAAAGAAGAAAAATGAAAACAAATGAAGTAACAGATATTTAATTAAATTTTTATTCCTCTGCCCAAAATGAATTTATTTCCTTCCAACCATAGATGTCTCAAATGAATGTACACTTCAAATTCAATAAACCATTCTCATTTTAAACTTTTCAGTATTATCCTCACTTTAAATTCAAATTCAAAAAATTTTCTTAATTTTATTGGATAGACTTCTCAAGTGAAAGATGAATCTCTTATAAACTATAGAGTAATGAATAAATTCTTGAACTAGTACCATAGGCATATGCATGAGAGGTTCACAACTATTACCTGCTTCCTCCCAGCATGTGTAAGGACACCCCCATATTTAAGAACCATCAGAGCTTCAACAGGCCGTTCTTCTTCACCTTCACCATTACTTTTTGGAACTTTAACCCACTTAAGCGGCTTTAATTGAACCTTTCTATAAATACCAGAAAAGTGCCCCCCCTTGAAACCAAAGCATTCACTATGTTACAGCCAGCCCATATTAACAATTAAAAAAAAAGAATACCCCACACATGCACATTGAAATGATATGTTTATGATAAAGGAGGAAATAGGAATCATGAATTTCTAGATCCATGAGACTCGAGCAAAGTAACTATAAAAATAAAATGAATGTACTAAAGCTAGTAGACTGAAAAGACCAGTAATTTCAAGATAACATGGATAACCTCCTCAAGAACTGCTTTAACTTGACGAAGCTTTTCAGCATGCTCAAGATCTTCTGATTCACTATCACTTCCACGGCCTGGCCTATATCACATAAATAATCAACGTTAAATCATTATTGATCTTTAAATGTATTCAATAGTTCCAACTGATTATGTACTGTTCTTATACCAAAAAAAAAAAAGGATATGCAGATAGTGCTTCAGGTAGTAAAAACCCACCCGTCCCACCCTTCCCACCCCCAACCGCCCCTGTTTAAAAAATAAGAAGGGAAGGCCTTCAGAGTTACTGTTAACAACCAGACGACAGAAAATTTATTACCTCTTTTTATTTCAGCCCTCAAAATCATATCTTTCCCCTTTTAAACTAACAAATATTAATTACCTTCTCAGCTCCTCTTGTCCAATTAAATTATAAAATCACTTGTTTGTGCCCACAATATAGCCAGATTTTTCCTCATTTAAAACCCCAATTCCAATCCTACTAAACTTGTTGCAACACTTTTTCCTGTCTAGTAACAAATCATTTTTACAAACTTTTGTTTTCATCCCTTTTGAATTTTTTGAGAGTGTTCGAAAGTGTTTTTGCTAGATCAGAAAATTTATGAAATATGAAGAGCTACCTGGAACTGGAACGGGGTACAAGCATTCTTGTAGCATCCAACAAATCTTGCAATTGAACTGCACTTTTAAGTTTCGTCTGAAAACGTGATAAAACAAACAAGTTCTTAGACAAGTGACATTGAAGAGGAGGAAATATCGTAAGTAGTGGTTTGCTGTGCCCTTCCTTCAGGTAGCCCTGAAGTGATGCTTTAAGAAAGTTTTTGTCTAGCAGAATTTATTTGTACAGTAAAAACAAGTAATAAAGAAGTGAAATAATCACCTCAGATCTGGGTCTTCCCCCATTGTACTTTAGCATCAAGTTTAGCAGCTTTTCCTCAGTAACCTTCAATTTAACCTTCTGCTTGGGAGTTCTATCACCACTGCTCATTGAGGATAGATTAAGAACAAAAAGCAGAGAATTCTATCAAACCAAAGAAAACAGCAGGGAAAATGTAGTAACATACTGGCGAATAACGACAATAACACAACGTAGCTCCTCAGACTGCCCAAATTTGCCATTGATTCCACTTCCATTATAAGTACGTGCCTGAGAAGGCGGGACTGGTTCATTTACTTTCCATGGTAAAGTCGGTGGTATTACTGAGGAAAGATGAGGTGCTTTCGCATCTAAAAACATCTTCCTCAACACGCAAGCAGCATCATCATAGTACCTGTATTACGAAAGAGACCATAAGTCTTTTTCACAACAATAAACAAGAGAGGATGCAATGATAGTAAGTTTAGAAAAGAGAGAAAACTAAACATATCAATTCAGCCAACCGTCCTGTCAATAGATATTAACTAGAAGAACGTTAAAATGAAACAAACATGTAAGGTTTAAAGAAACTTTTTTCCATCAAATATACGATAAGGAGAGAAAGAAAAAACTTTAGAAAAAAATATTTAGTTATCTTCCTAAAATGTTTTCCCCAAAACACAAGGTTGACTTGCATTAGTTACTTTTTCACACCTTGAATATTATTCTTTAGATCGACAGTGGAATCTAGCTCAACTGTATTGCATCTAACATATGTAGCAGCATTTCTTTTTAAGAATTCAAATAATTGATGAGCATGTTAAATATCACTTAAAAAAAAATCAGTTATCTTCCTCAAAATGTTTTCCCCAAAACACATGGTTGACTTACAGTAATTACTTTTTCACACCTTTAATAATGTTCTTTAAATCAACAGTGGAATCTAGCTCAACTGTAGCATCTAACATGTATTGTAGCATTTCCTTTTAAGAATTCAAATAATTGAATGAGCATGTTAAATATCACTTAGTTCATTGACCGATCAATATTGGCTAAGTTCCAATGGAGACACAACAAAGCACATGCACAGCAATATGAAGAACTTAAAGACATCATTATATTCAGGACCACCATGCACACATCCTTATTGTCTCTTCCTCCTCTTTCTGTCCCTGATACATGACACAAGGATAATTATTCTAAACAATGAGAAGGCCAAGGAACTTTACACACATAAAAAAAATTCTGTGATTTCAGTACCGCATTCAAGACAATAGGTAGCATAGTCAAATGAAAAATATCTATATGAACCCCATGAATAATCAACAAGACTACAGAAAATCTAATTAGCATTACTTGTGAGAGTTTTTCACAAAACTCCATCCATTCACATCACAAACATATGAACGCCCGTCAGAGCGCAAAAGATCAAACCCACAAACCTGCAAGAAACCAAACTGGTTACAAAATGGACACGCCATGTAAACTATTAAAAATGGAGAAAAAGAAATCTTGATATAGATTAAACATATATGTCAACAATCAGCAAGCACATAATTCTTAAATTACCCTAACTTTCTATATTTAATTAAAAAGAAAATGTGTGAGAAGTGCGGATATCGCTGCAACATCATCTAGACAGCCTCCAAAAACAGTTTATACATTTTTTCTACAATTGTGTGAAACCATTCTTCATAAACCCAGTTGATAGTAACGTCAATATATAAACATATCTTTTATTCCCATTAAATAATACTTAAGTGTAAACTAAAAATATCTAAGAGCTAAAACATGATGGTAAACTACCTGTTAAGGAATATGAGCAAACAATATCTCAAGAAGCTAATATGAGCTTATAATCAAACTTTTCACTCAAAGACATGCTCTCAATGCAAAGAATTACCAAGAGCACATGATTCTAGCAAAATTCATGTGTCAAAGGATCATGAGAGAATGAGAAGACAAAAAGCCAAGTGGAAAGAAAGCCAAAAACAAATACGAGTAATTTCCAGTAGATAGAGCAGAAAATTCATGGCCATAAATCCATAATGGTCAAACACCAAGGCATCTTTTGAAAAGGACATTCACTTGACATACCGCTTGCCTAAATGCAATGCAAACTTCCCTTGCCATTTGCTTCTCATTAGGTGTTAGCAACACAGGATATCTGACCTGTCAAATTAGATAACAAAGACATATTTCAAACAAAATATATTCCAACTTAGCACTGAATCAGTCATGGTAGCAGAAAAGCTAGATGCTTACATGTTGGTACTATATGTTCTACACATCAATATCAATTAATTAACCTTTCCATAACTTTTCACTGTGCATTTAATGGTAAGTGATCAGCCACAAATGCAAGCAAATAATTTAAACCATTATTGGGGCAAGATACAATCAAATTAAAAGCTTTTTCATATGAGAACTTGCACCATTCACTATGTATTCTATTAAGCTATTGATTTAACCATGTAATTTATATATGGCCCTTCTTCACCCTGCAGCACCATGAAGGTAAGGGCAATGCTTTAAGTCATCGCACATGATTAAAACATCTTCAAGCAATATGTATCACAGGGAATGACTTAATTAATCATTACCTTCTTCGACAGTTGTCTTATCTATATTGTGAGTTTCAAAAATTTTCACCTGATGACCCAACATAAATTTCCTTCTTTTTTTTTTTTGCATAACACAATCCAACTGATGTTCTCCTAATAATTTGAGCCCAACTGAACCAATGTCATTTCATCATCCACTGCGACTATGAAAGATGATAAAAACACTACTCAACATAGGTTTGACTTGAAACTGCAGGCTAGATGTCTGCAGAAAAAAAATCCATCCACACACCAAAACACTGAAGAACTAAGGGAGAAAGGTTGCTTGGCAATCAGGCACTGCCAAAGAAACAACTGATTGACAAAAAACTGTAAGGATCAAATATTGGGATTTCTGAACATGTAATCATGTGCATACATCAAAGAGAGAAGCAAAGAATAGGCTTTGGATAATAAATTACTGAATACTTACTTCTTTGCCATCAGGATTTCTCATAACAACTCCATCAACAACAGGAGACTTCCTAGCCTCAGCATGTGCATATTCAGGGTCAACGGTATAGACCTATATTTATTTGACAGGATGATTAGACAAACTTGCAATGAAAGAGAGTAACAACAGTATTGGCTAATGCTTAAAAGTTAAACCAAACCTCAAAAAAACAGTTCCAGCATGAACATAAGAACCCAAGGTATCGTCTGCAGATAGAATAGCTGTTTATTCCTAATACAAAAAGCAATGCCTAATTATGCAGCATTTAATACCTAAACTAACTGTAGAATAGCTGTTTCTTCCTAATACAAAAAGCAATGCCTATATATGCAGCATTTAATACCTGAACTAACTGTACTAAAATTTATAGAAACAGCAAATGTGAGGCTACCCCGATACAGTATTTCCTTCCACTCTCCCCCATTCAAACACAGCTAAATGTAAAGAGTATGCTATTGAGTACAAAAAGTTTTGCAACAAAAAGTTTTGAGTTTCATATAATTACAAGACCAAAGAATAATAAATTAACTACAAAACTTCAACACCAAAATGCACAACCTTGACATCTGTTCCTCCAGTCGGCATAAACTCCTCATATATGTAAGAACCATCACGTCTTACTCTTCTAACCTCAGGATGGAAGTCACTCGATCTGTTTCCAACCTAAAAAAGAAAAACGAAACCACATTACAATTTAAATTTACCATAATACCAATACAACCAGGAGACAGCTATTAGGCATATTGGCTGTTGAATTTAAAAATAAATGAGAAAACAGCAGTTTTCATCTTACATAAGGTAAAATTTTAACAGAATTTGCCAATAACCCATCATGCTTATAAAATCCATATCAGAGCTGCAAATATTATAAAATAATTGTAGTCAAAAGTTAAAGATAGGTATTCAGACCTTCCTAAATAATTCCTTCATGCCTCCACCCGCTGAGCTAGGGTAATATATCATTATACTATGATTATCTCCTTCAAACAAGAAAAATAAATAAATAAAGTTGTTAGCACACATGCAAACTGGAAACAGGGTCAACCAATCAAACCAGAGCTACAGTTGTTGCTAATACCATCAGGAAGTAACAAAGACCAAGAATCCTTCCCAAGTGCCATGAATTAGGTTTCAAGAATCAATTGCATGCAGTTTAAATGTGCATAAATTCTGAAGAATGGATCATATTAAAAATGAAAAGATAATTTTGAACTTGATCTAGGAAAGTGTATAGGATTGTAGATGACTAGATTCATACGTTTGATAATTTGCATAAAATGGGTGCTTGTTATACAACTCCTACCATAAACTTAATAACAAGACAATGTTATATTTTATAGAAAATTTTTTTTTCAACTAAAATTATTTTACAAGAAACAAAGGAAGCCTGACCTTTACATTCTACAAATCAAGCCAGTCAGTAAATAAATATATTCCGCTCTCCAGAAAGAGACCAGACAAAAGACCGTAATAAGGGCATCAAGGGAACCATGCTTTACATGCATTGCACATGCAATAAACTTTGTGTAATGAGGACGAATTGATAAGCAACGGATGAAAATCCCACTACTGGATCTTTTTCATGACTAGAAAGAAAATATGCTTTAATATACTCTTAACATGGTAAGTTAAAGCTTTATGGAATTAAGAAGAATGCCACAAAGAACCATATTAAATTCATTTTCAGGATATTGGAGAGAAGCAGCAAGATAAAGGCAAATATGGGACCAAACTCACCATCAACAGGCTTCTCCACAAATGGCTTCCAAAAACGATTTCCATTGACCTCAACATAATCTTCCTCCTCAATAAAATAATCCACCTCTTGATACTGTACTTCTCTATTTACAAAGGCATATCTTGGAACAGGGATTCCATACATTTCAAGCCGCTTGAATCCCAAATTAAATAGGTTAGTATTTGTCAATCAACTGCTATATTAACATTATACATTTCAAACATTTATACAATTAGTTCTCAACTAAGCTCAAAGGATCAGTTTTTCTCAAAGAATAGAAGCTTTGACCAGTTATTGTAAAGGACTAGCCTTAATCAATTTCCAAAAATTAAGATACGATGAAAGGGACAGGAGGACCAAGCCCCTAAAAAGTCCTCTGTCTTGACATGATGAAGGAAAAAGGTCAAGGGCTATGGAAAACTAACAGATATGAGATAAAAAATGACTGCTGCAGTGTCCCTAGGTGATGTGCCAACTGATCTTAGTATCCGTAACTTGATATGGATCAAAACCTCGACGCCAAGATGGAAGTTTAGGATATATACCTCATACACCTTCCGTCGATCATGAAGGAGATGTTGTGGGCCCAACTCATTTACGAGGAACGGTCTGGATATTAGGGCAGAAACAGTTGCAAAATATAATTAATTACAGCTTTCTAGGTCTAAAAGAGAACCAAATGATCTGTGTTCAATGAACTAGAATGATCAAAATATGGAAATAAACTGTTAGACAATATATATAGATTAAAAAATTAGAAACTGTGACAGAAATCAACTTTCTAAAATTTTCAAAAGATTGATTCTGCTGAAATATATATTTGAGATGGCAGAATCCAACGAAGATAAAACTTAGACAGATGGCTTGACATAAGTTAAATTCACTAAAAATAACGCTAAAGTTAGTGCAGGTCTAAACTCTAATAAAAGACTCAAATGCTTGGACATTAGCAGAGACCATGGCACTTATAAAACAGCAGCACAGAGGTGCTCCTGATTGCAGTCATGCATCATCAAAATTTTAGACTTTTCCAATCTAAATTAGAGAGAAATTAATCAAGCATCACCTTGAACAGGATTATCTTCACATTTTCACAAAAGTACATACACTGCTCTCGAGAATTCACAAATACTCTATCTCCATAGAGACCTAAATATTTATATCTGTAGAGACCTAATACTTCTCCATATTGACCGATTGATGTGGTGATCCTCGCAAATTTATGCTTGATAATTTAGACCCAAGATCCAATTAGAATGACTATAAATAGTTACTTTGCTTACTTTCAATCTAGATCCTTATTTAAGATCTATATTAATTTCAAGAACATAGCATTCGCCCATAATTTCCTGTCTGTTAATTCTTCCCTAACTTTAGCCAAGAAGTAGGCCGACATTTAGCACATTACTAGTAACCAAGATAGGTTTAATTAACAGCTCAAATAGCCACACAGCATCCCCAGAAGGCTTATTGCCAAGGGTAAAGTGTGAGTCAAAAGTTTTTGAAATCATTATGTTAAAGTTTCCACGTTAAAAACAAAATTATGTAATCATATTAGAATCTAAAATTAGGTAAAATTCCCTGCAATTTGGAAAGAAAATGATTCCTTCTTTGAGCATGCAAGCAGAATACACACATACAAACAAACAAATAAAATCTCAAAGTACTTACTTCCTTAAAGCAGCATATGCTTCAGCCTTCTCAAGGGGATATCCAGAGGAATAGAATGCAATCAAACAATCACATATTGGCCAGCTGAAATTTGCAAAAATAACCACAAATTAAACCTCCCAACCCAATTAGGGGGGAGAGATAACATGAATTTTGACCATAAGAGTTTGATATTAAGTAGTACATCGACCAGTAAAGCACAAATAAATATCTCTTTCTCATCCTCTAACTTAGTTCCCTCCCACAAATCATAGAATCCTTGAACAAAAGGAGAGAGAGTGAAATATTAGACAAGAAGACTGATCTTAAGTCACAGTTGCTCAACTCAAACTCTACCTTTGGAAGAAAAATAAATTTCAAAACAGTACATCAATAGGGAGAAAAAACTGCCAAAAGAAAGACTTCAAAACAACATAATTGCAACCAGTCTAGTTACTGTTTTCAACAGGAATCTAATTAACAATTCTGTGGATCTCCTCCATAGCTCTCTTATTTTCCCTTTTTTTTTTTATCATCAATAACATTCAAACACAGAAATTTAAAAAACAAAAAATGAAAAAGACATCAACAATACCAATATTAACAACAATAACATAATGAAAATCAGAAACACCGTGTTTCAACTAATTAACTGAAAATGTACCTTTCTATCGGTTCTTCAAGAATAACCTTATCGCCAAAATATAAAATCTACAAAAAAAAAAAAACACATTGCAAAGTGCAAGCAATCCATAAGAATAAACCAACATCAATTTTAACACGCGCGCTCTCACATACATACACACAGACTCCCGCGTAGCATCGTAACAGAAAAACAGAATTTACATAGTACTTGTTCATTTCTATTAATCATGATTATCCTCATAAAAGTAAAAAACAGAAACAAAAATACCGCAGGAATCCGCATTAAAATTTATTCTCAACTAATTCATATATAATCGTCATCGTCGTCATCGTCATCATAATAATAATAATTCAGATTCATTTAAGTTTAGATTTTAAAAGCTATATCTCAGCTACCTCAAATTCACCGAAAGACTTAAGCCTGTCCAAAATTTGTCTCATTGGAGCTGAAAATACCTGAAAATAAAAGAAGAAAAATTTTAAAAACTAATATTTAAGTATTAAAACAGAGCAATAAAGACTACATTATATTACTATATAATCTTTTTTCATAAAAAAAATTAGAATTTGATATACTTAGTAGAAAACTTGAGCAAACAAAACAGCAAAAACCTCGCTTCCGCATTTCACCTTCTTTTCCATGACGCAAACTCCGACAGTTATCTTCTTATATCCACTTCCTTCTTCTTCTTCTCCTCGTCTTCCCATCTCTTCTCTTCCTTTTTCTCTCTATCACAAAAAAAAAAAATCACAAGGAACAAAAATGAACACCGCAACGGAATTCTTCAGCTTCGAATCACCGTCACAACGCCAACCGGAGCTAGGACTTTTTCCGGATAAACGTATTCTTATACGAAATATGTATACCAATACGCACACGAGATCTGGAAGAAGTAAAAGGTGAACGAAAACAAAACCGAGAAAACGATTAAGCGATAAAGAAAGATGGGGCGAGTTAGTCACGAGAAATGTCGGGGAAAAGGCAATGGAACGTTTTAAGAAACGTAAACGAAAAGCGGAGGATTTTATTTTTATTTAAATTAAATTAAATTTTTTTAATTTGTGTATTAGATTTAGGAGATGTTTGGAGACGAGATTTGGGATAATGGAATATGCAAGGGAGAATTGATTTTTGCTCTTTTTAGGCCACGTGTCGAGTTTAAGGTTTTAAATCTTTTGGATGTAATATTAAAGAAAGGGACTGATATTTTATCCCAAAAAAAAGAAAGGGACTGATATCTGTTTGACAAAACCAAAGAGGCGGTGGAACCAATTTTTTTTGTTTTAATTTTTTGCAAAAAATAGATTAAAAGTATTAAACAAACAATTAAAGTTATTTATCCGAAAATTTTGTGGCTTAATTAATAGCATACTAAATATTGGAAATAATCAGAATATTCAAAGAATAGTTTGTAGAGGAGTTTTATTCACACATTATTGGTTGTTAGGTACATCTTAAATTAATAAAAAATTTATTACAAAAATACTATTGTACAAAATACTTATTTTATCTTAAAAAATGAGTTTCTAAAGGTCTCGACAATCAACTACAGAAAGTCTTTTATTGCTTCCAGCAGTGAACTAACGAGAGCCTTTAGAATATCCCAACAGTGGACTGTCTTAAACCAAAAATATTTGTTTTTGTTTGGATTTTTTATTTAATTATTTAATAAAACTAATAATTTTTTTAATATTTGTAAGATGATATAAGATTAGCTATTTAGCTATTTAGTTTATTTTTTAAATGTTTTTAATATTTAACTTATTAAAAAACAGTTAAAAATCTTTTTTAGGGCTTATAGCAATCAAGGGTCGTGAGCCCTTAAAGGCTGGTGGCAGCATGGTGTTGCAAGGCCTCCATGGCTCAAGGTAATTCCATGTCGTAAGCATCGAATGGCAGCCAAAAAAAAAAAACTTAAATCTCCACCGAGAACCCCAAACCAAAGATAACTCAAATCATAACATTTCAATTGGGAAAAACATGAAAAATAAAACAAATTTAATTGAAGATTAATACTAGATTTACCTTATATTGTTGCAAAACTTGAAGATTTGAAGATTTTGTAGAAATTTAAAAGAATGAAGATCGAGCTTTGGGTGTAATGGTGTATTGGTGTTAGGTGGGTTTGAAGAGGGATCGAGGGTATTTTAGAAATGAACTTAGGTATTTTAAGATATGAGTAGTAGGAATGATGAGAGAGGTTTGGAGAATAGGATTTTTAAGTATTTAGGGTGTGGATAGTGATAAGTAGGGTTTGAATAGATTTTTTTTAATTTGTAAACGCATTAAGTTTAGGTGTTATTATCGGAAATTAGGTTCAAAGGTTGAATTTTTTTTGTATTTTTTGTGAATAAAAAAATTATGTTTATATATTAAGTTAAATTAATTATTTTAAATAAAATTTTAAAAATTGATTAATAAAGTGTGACCAATTCATTCATGTTTTAAAAAAAACCTTATCTATTTTTTTTGGGTTTAGAAAACTTATCTATTATTCATTTATAAATTTATTAAAATCTTGTCTATAGCTTGTTTATTTGTTGAAAATAATAAAATAATATTAATATATTTTATTATTATTATTATTTTATTGATATGTTTAGTTATATTTTATCATTCTTTCAAGGTATTACTTTAGTAATAAAAAAAGTATCATTTATTTTTTCACCTTATAGGATTATGTAATGTTTATTTGCTATTTGTTAATATATCTATACATATATATTTTTGTCTCCAAATTTTTTGTTGCTTGCCATCTATCATTTCTTTTTTGTTCCACGTCAGCTTTTCATTGGTTTCACCGTTTACTCATTTCCTTTTATTTAATATATCTATATACTACATACTAATTTTATTTCCCAAGCTCTTCTCTCTTTAAAAGCTTTTCTTTTTTTTTCGTCTTTTTGTTCATAAATAAAAGTACTTTAAAAGCTTTTCATGTCACTTGCTTTTAAAGCCTTTCCTTTATTTTTTTTCGTTTTTTTTTTCATAAGCAAAAGTGCTTTAATACCTTTCACGTCACTTGCTTTAAAAGCCTTTCCATTTTGTTGTTGTTTGTTTTTTTTTTTTTCATGAATAAAGGTGCTTTATCGTTGTTATTGTTTTGTCTGTTAGTAAACGACAATTACAGTAAAGCACACCAGTGCAAGAAGGAAGAAAGAAGAAAGAAAGAAGAAGGAAGAAGAAGAAGAAGAAGAGAGAAATAAAAGAATGATGAAAACTTGAATTAATTGATCATTTGTTCAATACAGAAGCTAAACTATTTATATACAAAGTTAATTAACTAACTATCAGTTAAACTAATTATGTAACTAATATAACTAACTCAACTGGTAGTTAGTTAATTCTGTTAACATTCCCCTGTAAACCAAACCCTCTGCTGACTAGACTAAACTTGCTTCTGTCATCATTCCCCTGTAAAATGAACCTTCTTCTGATCATTGAAATCTGCTGGACTAAAAACAGTAAGCTTGCTTCTTAAACGAGCAAAGCTAGGTAAGGATAAGGGCTTGGTTAAAGTGTCTGCAACTTGATCATAAGCAGGGATATGATTGACTGTTAGCAGCTTCTGTAAAACTCTTTCTCTCACAAAATACATATCCAATTCCATATGTTTTGTTCTAGCATGTTGAACTGGATTTGCTGATAATGCCACAGTAGACAGATTATCACACCAGATGATAGGTTTAGTAGGCAGTGTAACACCAATTTCAGACAACAGTGATTGAATCCAAGTAATCTCGGCTGTAAGATTGGCAAGGCTTCTAAATTCTGCTTCTGTACTTGATCTAGAAACTGTATGTTGCTTCTTTGAGCTCCAAGAAATAATATTTGATCCCAAATAAACACAATAGCCCGAGACAGATCTCCTATCATCTGGATCACTACCCCAGTCAGCATCAGTGAAGCCTGTTAAACTAAGGACAGGTGATGCTTTTAACAAAATTCCATGATTCATAGTACCACACAAGTATCTGAATATACGTTTTACAGCCTTCCAATGTGTATCCAAAGGTTGATGCATGAATTGAGAGACTTTACTCACAGAATAAGCTATCTCAGGCCTTGTTACAGTAACATATTGCAATGCTCCTACGGCACTCCTATATTGCTGCACATTTTCAATAGGAGAGCCCTCACTAGCTGAGAGCTTTAAGGAACTCACCATGGGAGTAGGCAAGGGCTTGGCATCCAGCATCTTAAATTTGATAAGCAAGTCTCTAATATACTTTGACTATGTAAGTAGAAGTCCAGTAGGCAGTTTAACAACCTCAACACCAAGAAAGTAGCTTAAGGATCCAAGGTCTTTAAGAGAGAAAGCTTCATCCATATTATGAATTAGTTTATCAACATCTTCAGCTGAACTACCAGTGATAATGATATCATCAACATACACCAGCACATATAAACATGCAGAAGCTGTGTTTTTAAGAAAAAGGGACTGATCAGATTTGGATGAAGTAAACCCTTGTTGATGAAGAAAGGATTTAAGCTTGTCATACCAAGGAGGCTTGTGAAAGCAAGGTCAAGCCTGTTTCAACGACATGCCTATGTTTTCTTTCAATAACACCATTTTGTGCAGAGGTATGAGGGCAGGAATGTCTGAAAATTATACCTTCAGAGTTAAGAAAGGAGGTAAAACTTCTAAACTCTCCACCATAATCTGTTTGTAAGGTTTTAATAGAGGTGGAAAATTGTTTTTCTGCCATTTTCTTAAAATGTATGAAGGATGGCAGTGCTTCATCCTTGGATTTTAAAAAATAAATCCAGGTATATCTAGACATCTACAAAAGAAACATAATATTTGAACCCTTCACCAGATAGATAAGGTGCTGGACCCCAAATATCAGCTTCTATTAATACCAGAGGAGAATTGTATGAAGTTGTTGACAATGAGAATGGAAGTTTATGACTCTTAGCTTGCTGACAATGTGAGCAAATGAAATTTTTATTCAATTTGGTTGAGATATTACAGCTTGACAAGACTTTTGAAACAGTATTGAAATGTGGATGGCCTAAACGCCTGTGCCACTGTACAAAGGTATCAATTGAGGAACATGAATCATTTGTTGGATTTGAAACACAGGAAATTTGTGACACTAAGACTGACTTCTGATTTTGGAGATGTGCTGCAGTAGACTTATTGATATCCAGGTTGAACTTGTACAGTCCTCCATCAAGAATCCCTTTTAGAAGTATTTCCTTGGAAATAAGATCCTTCACAAAACACACATCAGAATAGAATTCAAAGACTACATTATTATCTATACAGAATTGAGAGACTGAAAGTAAATTTTTGGTAATTTGTGAAACGTGAAGAATGTTATTGAGTTGAAGTGATTTGGATTGAGTTTGGACAGAAGAATGACCAATACCTGCTATGTTAACACCAACACCATTCCCCATGTGAAGTTTTCCAGTACCTTGATACTCAGAACCAATGTTAACATTCTCCATTGCATTTGTCACATGATTAGTAGCCCCAGAATCTGAATACCAAGAAGAATCCATAATAGAAGTAGGTGTGGCTATCACGGATTCTGCCAGATGAAGTTGTGGTGAAGCAATATCAGAAAATTTGTTTTGATGAGCAAATCTTGTATTGTGGGATGATTCTCCTGGATCAGGATTAAAGGATATGTCAAATCGATGATAGCATCTATGGACAGTGTGTCCAACTTTACCACAGAGCTGACATTGTGGTTTGGAGTTGTTGAAACCTCTGCCTCGAAAACCTCTGCCACCAATAAAACCCCGAGAATTCTCAAAGAAAGAACTTCTTTTCTGTTGCATGACCATATTTGCAGAGGGAACTGCTATTTCTGTAAAAGAATTATTTTGCAAGATTCTTGATTCAGTTGAAAACAATAAGGCTGACATTGTTTTCCAATTAGGCAGTTCTTTTTGAGTTGATATAGCAGCAACAATAGCATCATAATCTTGTCCAAGTCCAACTAGAGCTGTATGTACAAGTTCATTATCACTCATCTTACAACCACAAGAGGTCAAAACATCCCAGAGAGATTTCACTTTAACTAGATATTCTTTCATTCCGAGAGATCCCTTCTTCACATTCTGCAGTTCTCTCTTATATTGCATAATCTTGGCACTTGTTTGAGAGCCAAAATATTCTTCAATTGCTTCCCACAAATCTTTAGTATTTTCACAACCCACAAAACTTGGCAAAATCTAATTACTAATAGAAGAAAGAAGCCAAGATACTAAGAGTTGATCTTGCCTCTCATATACGTCATAATCAGAAGCAGTTCTTGAAGGTACAGATTGACTTCCATCGATATATCTTTTCAACCCATAGCCTCTCAAGGTTGCTATCACCTGTTGTCGCCATAGCAAGAAGTTATCATCATCTAACTTCACTGTAATGATCTGAGAGCCAGGATTGAAGATGCAACTTGAAGATGAATCTTTAGAAGCTGTCGAACCAGCCTCCATTTGCAGCTCTGATACCATGTTAGTAAACGACAATTACAGTAAAGCACACCAGTGCAAGAAGGAAGAAAGAAGAAAGAAAGAAGAAGGAAGAAGAAGAAGAAGAAGAGAGAAATAAAAGAATGATGAAAACTTGAATTAATTGATCATTTGTTCAATACAGAAGCTAAACTATTTATATACAAAGTTAATTAACTAACTATTAGTTAAACTAATTATGTAACTAATATAACTAACTTTGTCTCCCACCAAAAATCCTCTCACACTCTTCTCTCTATTTTTCATCATCTGGCCTTTTATTTTTTTGTCTTCTCTGAATAGTAAAAAAAATCGCCAGAACGCCATCTGCAATTCAAAGCCAAGCCGCACTACTTCAAATCCCGCATTACTTATATCTTTCTCTATTTTCCCATAATTTGACCTTTTATTTTTTTATCTTCCCCAAACAGTAAAAAGAAACCCTAAAATGCCATCTGTAATTTGAACCCAAGCTTGAAGCCTTCAGATCCTGCATTCAATAGAGTGGGATGGTATCATGTGCAAAAATATTTACATTTTCATTGAAGGGTACATTTGTAAGGTCTTTTATTTCTATCTCAAAATTTATTTATTTATTATTATAAAAATTCTTTTTAATATTTTTTTTAAAAATAAATTGAGATTTATATTTTAGATTTATTTTTTTATTTTAAATATATATTTCTGTCTTCATCCTGATAGTTGGCTCTCATCTTTTTAATTGCATTTGCTTCTTTTTATTAATTTATATTTTTGTTTAATATTAACTCTATAATTGATTTATTTCTTTGTCTTTAATATATCTATACATATATATATATATATATATATATATATATATATATATATTTGTCTTCAAACCCTCCACGTGTCAAGCTTTTGGCCTCTTTTTTTTTCAGTTTTTCTCTTTTTTGGTTTTTCAACCTTTTTTATTTGTTTTTTTTTTCATAAATTTAAAGAACAAAAAAAAAAGTCATTTATATGGGAATTTTATTTTTAATAGAGAAAAAAATAAACAACATAAAAAATTGATCTTTAAATTTTATATATTTATTTTCATAAAAAATTATTCGTTCAAATAATAAATATTTATATATTTATTTTAATATTTATCAATAATGATAATAAATTTTAAAATTATAAAATCAATCTCCAAAAATATTGTTTAACTAACACATAACAATTAACAAATACTCAATAATTAAATAATTCTTCAAATGCATATACAGTACATTTTTTAATGATAGATTACATTTACAAATGCATTTATAGTATATATTTTGTAAATCATTAATTTCTATATATTTAATGTTAATAATTAATAAAATAAAAATATTTTAATATTAAATATATATGTTAAAACATTTTAAAAATTAATTAAGTTAATAATTTTTAATATTATTTAAATTTTGGTTTTTTTTTTTCAGTTTTTCCCTTTTTTTGGTTCTTCAACCTTTTTTATTTGTTTTTTTTCATACTTTTAATCTATTTTTTATATTATATAAAGTACTCTACAAATTGGTACTGTGCAATTTGTAGTCCAGTTTATTGCTAATTGCCTTGATGCAATTGGTTGTTTTTTTTATATATTTATTTTAATATTTATCAATAATGATAATAAATTTTAAAATTATAAAATCAATCTCCAAAAATATTGTTTAACTAACACATAACAATTAACAAATACTCAATAATTAAATAATTCTTCAAATGCATATACAGTACATTTTTTTAACGATAGATGTCCAGTTTTTTTTTTGCTCTCAACAACTTTTTTTTTACATAGGTCCTTTTATTTTTTTTCTCAACAAATTTTTTAGTTAAAATTTTTTACATGTTTTTTACATAGCTCTTTAACTCTTTTTAATCCAGTCTTCTATTATTGTTTTATGGTATTGCTTTATATTTTTATCTATTTGCTTCTTCTACTTGCATATATTTTGTTTTCGAATTAAAACTTATTATATGAAAGGGTTTTTTTACCTCTAAATCTTGCAAAAAAAAATACATTTACTTTACATATTGTATTTTAGAGTAAATATAAATAGTTCAATTAATTATTCTTAAAATAAAAATGCTTACAGATGGGTTTAAAACCTTACACTTGATTAAAATATGAACAAAGTATTCTTAGCTAATTTTTTTTTACTTCTTTGTTAAATTGTCTGAATCAATATGCCATATATATTTTGGTGCTTTTACTTTTTATTGTTGTTGCATCATTATTTTAATTTGTTGTTTCTAGCAAAAATTATCTGTTTATCATACTATTTAACTTAAGTATTGTGTATTTTTTTAATCCAAGCTAATCCAAATTTCTCGAAAAATTATTTTTGGACATTTGTTTCATATATAAACTCTATCTTTAATAAATATGTTTCTCTTTTATACTAAACAATACGAAGGAAATAAATATTTTTATGACCAACAACTATTATCTAATAATAATTTTACTAACTTTAAGAATTGTAAAATAAAATCAGACACGCAGCATCGCGCGGGTTTTTAATCTAATATATATATATATATATATATATATATATATAGACACACACATATACATATGTTATAATTTATATGTTTTGACTATTATCATAGTTAAAATTTTTAACAAAGACAAATCAATCTTAAATAATCTTAAAATAAATGAATGATCATGAAAATCAAACTTATTCAAGATTGATTGGTTTGCAGTCTAAAGAATATTAATTGAGGCTTTACACTATAACAAAATCCTTTTTGACATTAATATTTCAATCAAATAGAAGCATCAATTTAATTATCCTTAGGATTTCTATTCAGTACATTATCAATAGAGTTTTTAAACTCTACAAGCAAAATTAAGATTATGATACATATCCCATAATGAATATTAAAAAAGTAAAAGCTAAATAAAATGAAGTATATATCACGATCTTAGCTCTACTTATGTAGTCAGAAAATTCCACTAATAATGCATGAAATGCATAAAAATAGCAATCATCTTTTTATAATACTAATAAAATATTAAAATCTTAATTTTAATGATTAAAATTTAATATTTAATAAATTTAAAATAAAAATTATTATCTTACTATTCATGATAACTTAACAAAATTAAATAGCAATTGACATGTAATTAAATTATTTTTTCAATTTTAAAAGAAAAATTATTCTTGACAAAATTTAAGCATATTCTCGGCATCTACAAGATTTTGGATGTTGACCCTTTTAATAAAACCTTTTTTTATATTTTGAAAAGTAATAAAACCTTTTTTTGGGGGCACAATAGGACCCTTTTTTTTTTTTAAGAATTGAATGACCCCACATGTTTGGTCTTAAATCATCAAGTTGGGCGGGTTTGACTAAGATAAGATCACAAAATATCATTTTACCGTAAGGCAGTAAAATATCATGAGATACTGTCTATCTCGTGATAAATTTATTGAAAAAATGAGTTAATAATAAAATTTAGAAAGATACATAAATAACCGTAAAACAAATGAAAAATTCTATGCCTATCCCACGTTTTACTATTCCTACCTCACCTCATTGTTAAACAGTAAAAATAATTGACAAAATAGCTATTTTACCGATGCGAGATCAGCTGCCACGATACTTGCTCAAGTGAATTTGCGCAAATCTTAATATTTCGCGTAAGTAAACTTGCGCGAAAGGCCCATTTTCGCGCAAGCAAACTTGCGCGAAATGTTCGCGCAATTTCCAATTGAGTGAGGTGTTCGCGCAAGTTCCACTTGTGCGAGGTGCGCAGAAATGCGTTATAAAACTTGTAGAGATTGCACTGTTAAAATTTTAACTGTTGTAAAAAATATTACGTGTTTTAAAATTTTAAACAATTTTTTTGATTTATTTTTAGTATAAAAATAATTTTTATTTTATGGGTTTTATTTATACCAAAAAATAATTTTTATAATAATAACACTTATATTTTAAAGTTACTTTTCTCCTATTTTTTTGCTCTTCTGCGTCTTCTTCTCGTTCTACTTCTCCTTTTTTTCTATTCATGTTTTCTCTTCTCCAATTTTTTTCTTTCTCACGAGCCTTTCACAGTTTACATTTCATTTTCTTTTTTAAAAAATGGAAAATCTTAATAAGGGTAGCTATTATGATAGTTACGAAGAGTACGAAAGCTTTCTTGAAAGTGTAGAAGCCGACGAAGAAGAAGAAAAGGTACAAGATCTGTGCTCCCTCGCTGCAAATTAAACTTTCGCGGGATTGTGCGCCAGCTTGCGCAGAAGTGCATGTTTTGCTCAAGTACGCTTGCGCGAAAATGGCTATTCCGCGCAAGTTGGCTTGCGTGGATCTATCATTTCTGTGCTAGATGCTTGCGCGAAAATACCGCTTGCACTAAAATTCAATTTTAATTTTTTAATATATTATTTATTATAATAATTATAATTAATGACTTTGTTTAATATTTGCAGAATGACAAAAGGATAATGTATAGCGGAGAATCGAAAAGTGTCCATGAAGAAATATTTGACTATACCGATGCATTTACTACTAACCAAGTAAGTAGTTTTAAAATTAATATAATGTTTTAATACAAATCTAGTAGAAAAAACTAATTATTAAATTTATTTTGTTTCAGGTTTTCAATTGTCGAAATGCCTTGATCGCATGGGCTAGAGAGCTTGGAAAAGAGCTAGGTTTTGTTGTTGTGATAAGATCATCGAAAATTGGTGTTCCTCGAAGAAGATCTAGAGTTCGACTTGTATGTGAAAGGTATGGAACATATAAGTCAAGTACAGATGAATTGCATCGCTTGGGAATTGGAACAAAGAAGTGTAATTGTCCATTCGAGTTACTAGGGGTAAAATTGGACAAGAATGATAGTTAGGCAGTGAAAGTAGTACATGGGATGCATAATCATTTGGCTACACAACAGCTAGAAGGACATTCCTTTGCTGGTCGATTGACAATGCAAGAGCAAAGTGTGGTGGGTGATATGATAAATGCTATGGTAAAACCAAGAAAAATTTTAATGATGTTGAAACAACATGATAAGAAGAATGTAAGTACCATAAAGACCATCTACAATGCACGACAAAAATATAGAATAGATGACAAAGTTGGTAGATCACAGATGCAACAACTCATGAAACGCTTGAATGATTGTAAATATGCTGAGTGGCATAGAAGTGATGAGTCAAGTGATTGTGTTAGAGACTTATTTTGGGCACATCCAACAGCTATAGATTTGTTGAATGCTTTTTCCAATGTATTAGTTATGGATTGTACATATAAAACTAATAGATATCGACTCCCACTCCTTGAGATTGTTGGTGTAACATGTACAAATCTTACTTTTTTAGTTGCATTTGTTTACATGGAGGCTGCGCGCACTGACAACTACACTTAGGCATTAGAGAAGCTAAAAAGTTTGATGTCTTTTGATTCAACACCTTCTGTCATTGTTACTGATAGGGATTTAGCATTGATGAAAGCAGTACATACAGTGTTCCCTAGTGCAACTAATCTCTTATGTAGATGGCATATATCAAAGAATGTACTTGCTCATTGTAAAAAGTTTTTTGAGAGCATGGAGAAGTGGGAGGCATTCATGTCATCTTGGAGTATTCTTGTATCCTCTTCAAATAAGTATGAGTATGAAGCAAATTTAAGTTCAATGGCCTCTCATTACCGTTCTTATCTTAGAGCGCTCGAGTACTTAAGAGATACTTGGTTAACTGAACATAAAGAGAGGTTTATTGCTGTTTGGACAAATAAAGTAAAGCACTTTGTAAATGTTACAACAAATAGGTATGTAGGTTTACAAAGTTTAAAAATTCTTATTTTCACAACTTATACAATTTATTCATTATAATCAACATTGTTCGAATGTCATGTAGGGCCGAGAGTGCACATGCGAAGTTAAAGAGACACCTTGGATCGTCCCAAGGAGATTTTGATTCATCTTGGAAAGTTATCAACTCCCTGATTGAGCTACAACATGCGGAGATAAAGGCTTCGTTCGAGAGAAGTGTTACTGTTGTTGAACATAATTTTAGACCAGCTTTGTTTAGGGAGTTACGAGGATTGGTGTCTAGGACAACGTTGAATATAATTTTGAAGGAGGCACATCGAGCAAATGATATCGACATTGACCATCTTATTTGTGGTTGCATCATTAGAAGCACACATGGGTTGCCTTGTGCTCATGAGATTGCTGAATTCATGAGGGACGGGAAACCTATTCCCTTATCCGTTTTGGATCCTCATTGGTCGAAATTAGACTTGAAGAGGAAAACTGTTGGTTATTTGGCTGAGTTGAATCTTGATGCCGAGTGGGAGCTAATAGTGAAACGCTTCAATGCATGTGATCTCTCAGGAAGATTAGCCTTGAAGAAAAAATTAAGAGAATTAGGTGATCCAGCAACTTCATTCCTTATTCCTCCACTCGAGAAGGCTAAGATCAAAGGCCGTTCAGACAAATCAACTCGACGTGCCCCTTCATACTTTGAGATTGTTGAATCTCAACATGATAGCACATTAACACCCATAAATTTAAATTCAGTAACTAAAAGGATGAAGTTACCAGTTAATCGAAAAAAGAAAGTGAAATTTATTGATTCTTTCCCTTTAGAGATACGCCCTTTCATACGCTCTACCGTGGATGTTGAGTCAGATGGACATTGTGGCTTTCGAGCTATAGCTAGGTTGCTAGGCATGGGTGAAGGTGCGACAAGATTTGATTGAGGAGATATGTGATTTCCGAGCTTACAATGTTAATCTCTATGGATCCATGGAGCATGTTGATGAATTGTTAGAGACATTATCATATTTCAACATACCGGCTCCTTATGAGAAATGAATGACTTTACCCGATATGGGTCACTTGATAGCAACAAAGTATAAAGTTGTGCTGGTCCATTTATCTTCGAGACAATGTTTGACATATCTCTCGCTTAGAACTGCACCACCTCAACCACTACAGCATGGATTCATAGCAATTGGATTTGTTAACGATTCTCATTTTGTTGAAGTATTGATAATGATATATATGCCACACTTTAGATATTTTGTATTTCATTCATTATACGTTTAACAATGCTATTTTTCAGGTATTTATGGACCCGTTTGCACCAATACCTCCGATTGCATGCAATTGGTATCGATATCGATGTGACTTTGCTTGTGATTGGGAGCTTCCATATGTATTTCGAATCGAAGAATTTAAAAATTTATTTTCGAGATCAGATGTTGTCATTAGAGAAACCATTGACTTAGATGAACTATGATATTTTATTAAATATTACTGTATTTGATATGTATGCCTTGTTAGGATTGTATTATCGATTTATGCATTATATGTTTTAATAACATTATCAAATATCATAAAGATAATCTGTATGTTTAAGAAACAAAAATCACTAAATAAAACATTAATCATTAATAAAGTATAAACAAAAATCACTACATATTTTAATAACATTATCTAATATCATAAAGATAAACTATATCTTTAAAAAACAAAAGTCACTAAGTACAAATACACTAATCCTCCGACGCATCCGATATAATTGCCTTGCCTCTCCTCCTCCCGATCCTAGTATAAAAACGTATAGGTGTAGGAGCTATGTCTGATGTAACTGGTGAAGTTGTCTCCGAGGAAATAGGAGCTGGTGGAAAGGCTATCTTTGATGTAACTCGTGGAGGAGCTGGAGGAGGAGCTGGAGGTGATGGAGCTGGATGAGGAGTTGAGGATGAAGCAGCATCTGACGACCCAGTTAATATGTCATGCAGGTTGTAAAGTCCCTTTGTCAATGTCTCCACATCTTTGTTGCCGCTAACGAGTAATTCAATATAAGAAATTGCCCTCGAATTGCGCTGCAAGACAATACATGAAAGAAATTTTATCAAATCAGATAGTATAAAAAAATTTTATTCACTTGAGATTTAGTGTTAATAACTTATACTAGAATAATCGGACTCGACAAGGGGAGCTTGAAACCTCGATCTGCGTGCTGAGTTTTGTACGAATCGATGAGAAATGGCTTCGTACCAAGCCATATAATCTGGAGTTGTCTCTCCTGGGATCACACATCTTCGTTCTCTATTCTCTTCTGTGAGGACATACATAGGTCATCTCTGCCATATATTATCCATAAACTGATAAATAACATCGTAAGTGGCGCTCGTACTACCTCTTCGTGCTCTAAATGGCGCTGTCATAACGGCTTCGCGCTCGACGATTTTGAAAAAGCGTTTAAAAACAAAAATGGGAGTCGCCACCAATCTTTTTTGACTAGGTGTGATTGGCCACCTGAAAACGTTTATCTTTTCAACAAAATCTCAAAATTAATTAAGTTTTATTAAAAAGATAATCTTTTGGTCTGCGAAACAAAAATTGGGTTCGGGGGTACGGTTACGCGTGGGGAAGAATTAGCACCCCCACGACGCCCGTTAAAAAACGGTACCATAATAATCATGTGTTATCCTTTTTGTTTTAACAAAATGATCTTACTTTAATATTTAAAATTAATTCCTTTTTTATTCCAACCTTTTTGTTCAAAATCATTTTTTATTTACAAATTTATTTTGTTTTATTTTAAAAGGTTAAACTTTATTTTTTGAAAGTACATGTGAACCTTTTTGTATTGAATAATTAAATCAAATACTCCAATACTTTTGGCAGCATTTGAAATAATTTTCCTCACCTAGAGATTTCTTAAGAATCACTACTTGTGACTTCTACAGAATCTCATCCTCGGAAGGACTCACACCCATTTCGAAAATTATTATGAATGCATATGATGCAAACAGGTAATATATGATGCAAATGAATTTTTAATTTTGAATTTCATTATTTATTTATTTAAATTTCTTTGTTTTTTTTTTAAAAATTATTCATTTTCTTTTTCTTATAAAAATTTAAATTATTGAAAAATCATACTAAATATTCCAATACTTTTGGCAACATTTAGTAGACTCTTCTCACCTAGGGATCAGCTAGGAATCACTACTTGTGACTTCCGTAGCATCCCATCATCGGAAAAGTTGTTTACTTAAATTTAAATTTTATTATTTATTTTCTTTTTCTATTTTCTTTTTAGAAAAAAAATTATTTATTTTTATTTTTAATTAAAAAATTAAATTATTGAAAAATCATACTAAATATTCCAATACTTTTGGCAACATTTAGTAGACTCTTCTCACCTAGGGATCAGCTAGGAATCACTACTTGTGACTTCCGTAGCATCCCATCATCGGAAAAGTTGTTTACTTAAATTTAAATTTTATTATTTATTTTCTTTTTCTATTTTCTTTTTAGAAAAAAAATTATTTATTTTTATTTTTAATTAAAAAATTAAATTATTGAAAAATCATACTAAATATTCCAATACTTTTGGCAACATTTAGTATAACTCTTCTCACCTAGGGATCAGCTAGGAATCACTACTTGTGACTTCCGTAGCATCCCATCATCGAAAATTCATTTTAATTTAAATTTTATTATTTATTTTCTTTTTCTATTTTCTTTTTAGAAAAAAATTATTTATTTTTATTTTTAATTAAAAAATTAAATTATTGAAAAATCATACTAAATATTCCAATACTTTTGGCAACATTTAGTATAACTCTTCTCACCTAGGGATCAGCTAGGAATCACTACTTGTGACTTCCGTAGCATCCCATCATCGGAAATTCATTTTAATTTAAATTTTATTATTTATTTTCTTTTTCTATTTTCTTTTTAGAAAAAATTATTTATTTTTATTTTTAATTAAAAAATTAAATTATTAAAAAATCATACTAAATATTCCAATACTTTTGGCAACATTTAGTATAACTCTTCTCACCTAGGGATCAGCTAGGAATCACTACTTGTGACTTCCGTAGCATCCCATCATTGGAAAAACTATTTTCTTAAATTTAATTTCCTTATTTTTAAATATGATTCCTAATTAATAATAATTAATGAAGATGCAAATAAAAGAAAATTTTTCAAAAACTTTTATTTTATAACATGCATTAATAATAATAATAACAACAATAATAACAATAACAACCATAACAATAACAATAACAATAACAACAACAACAACAAGAATAATAATAATAATAATAATAATAATAATAATAATAATAATAATAATAATAATAATAATAATAATAATAATAATAATAATAATAATAAAACACAAATAATAATAATAATAATAATAATAATAATAATAATAATAATAATAATAATAATAATAATTAAACATTAAAAAAGGCTAAAATTAAAGTAAATATACCAAAAGGGTTTGGGTTTCAAAACCCAAAAGAAAACCTTCCAAATTGGCCCGAGCTGGACAGCCCAAAGAGTGGGCCCAAGAGGAGCTGGAATGGGCCGGATTCTGCTGGGCCAAGCAGACCACGGATGGGCCGGATCAAGCGCGGGTCGGGTCGGGTACACGGGGCGACGCGTGGATCTTCTTTCCGCGGACGAGTCGGGCGCGCGGATCCCGGGTTGCGCGCGGGTCGGCCTCCCTCTATAAACTCTTCTCCTTTTTTTTTTTCACTTTTCCTTTTTTTTTCACAAAAAAACTTCAGAGCTTTCCGAAGCTCTCCCGGCCAGGCGAATCCCGACCGTCGCCGGGCCGCCGTCCTCCGCCGCCTAGCTCGCCGCAGGCCACCGTCGCCGGTGGTCGGAAATCAAAAATGAACCTACCTTCCGAAAGCTCTTCGATCCCTCTACCCGATTCTGATCTTGGTTTTAGCTAAAAAGCCCCATAATCCTATAGATCTGGCTTAGACCGAAGCCCTTTCCCCATTTTTTGTTTCTGTTTCCCCTTTTTTTTGTGATTGATGGTTTTTTTGTTGTGGCTATGGTTTGCTGTTTTTGTGTTGGTTGTTTGTTGTTGTTTTTTCTTTTGCAGGTTTGAGGGATTTGGATCTTAGATCTAGGGTTTTGAAGGGGTCTCGGGTAGCGGTTGGTGTTTGGGGTTTTCGGATTTTGGGATTCGGTTTTGGGTTTGTGTGTGCGTGCGTGCGTTTGGGGTTTTGGGTAGTGGTTTCTGGTGAGCCGAGGATCTCGGGTGGTGATGAGTGGTGACTGGTGTTGTTGGTGGCTGGATGGGTAGGCTCAGGTAACTTAGTGACGATGTCTAGGCAGTGGGGGTTTCGGTGGGTTCGAGGTTTGGCTCGGGTCGTGAAGGAAAAAATGGTGACTGCTTGGGTTGGCAGGGGCTCCCGGTGATGGGGTTGAGGGTGGTTGAAAGGCTCCGTCGTGATGGTGAGGAATGAGGCTAAGAGTCCGTTCTGTTCTTGGTGGTGAGGGGGAGCTGGGTTCCTTTTTGGTTCCGGGTGATGTTGTGTTTGTGGGGGAAAAGGGGTCTTGTGGTAGTTTAGGGGCAGCCGAGATGGGATCCTTCAACTTCGATGGTGATCCTCCCCGAGCCCCCTGCTGGTTTTGGGTTCTCGGGTTTTTGTAGAATTGAGGGTTCGGGAAAGGCTAGGCAGGGGCTGATGGACGGGTGACAGAGATGGGTGGCAGGGGTCAGTGACAGGAGATTGGACAACAAAACAAAAACAAAAACAAAAAATAAAATAAAATAAAATAAAAATAATATTAATATTAATATAAAAGTAATAATAATATAAATAATAATAGATAATAATAATAATAATATAAATAATAACAAACTAAATAATAAAAATAAAAATAAATATATATATAATAATAATAATAATAATAAGAAAAAAATGGGACAAAATTAGGTGTCAACAGCTGCCCCTCTTTGCTCATTGCTGAGGATCAGGAATAGAGCAAAGACAATAGACACTAATTTTGTCCGGCTTATAACCTAATCTATTCTTCTTTTTTTTTTCTTTCTTTTTTTTGTATGCGATCCTCTTGCAGCAGAGATGATGAAACTTTAAATTTAAATCATCCATTTTTTTGGTTTTTGTTTTTTTTTTTTTGTTTTTTTTAAAACGTGCTCCTCTTGCAGCAGAGGCGATGAAACGTTAAAATTTTTTGAAAATGTGCTCCTCTTGCAACAGAGGCAATGAAACTTTAAATTTCCTTTCTTTTTTCTTCTTCTTCTTCTTCTTTTTTTTTTTTCGAGAAAGCTCCTCTTGCAGCAGAGGCAATGAAACTTTAAATTCCTTTCTGAAAATGTACTCCTCTTGCAACAGAGGCAATGAAACTTTTAATTTCTTTTCTTTTTTCTTCTTCTTCTTCTTCTTTCTCTTCTCTTTTTTTTTTTCTTCTTGTCTTTTTTCTTTTTGAAATGTGCTCCTCTTACAGCAGAGGCAATCAGACTTTAAAATTCTTTTTGAGAAAGCTCCTCTTGCAGTAGAGGCGATGAAACTTTAAAAATCTTCATGAAAATGTGCTCCTCTTGCAGCAGAGGCGATGAAACTTTAAAATTCTTCCTGAGAGAGCTCCTCTTGCAGTAGAGGCAATGAAACTTTAAAATTCTTCCTAGGAAAGCTCCTCTTGTAACAGAGGCGATGAAACTTTAAATTATTCCTGAAAATGTGCTCCTCTTGCAGCAGAGGCGATGAAACTTTAGATTCCTTTCTGAAAATGTGCTCCTCTTGCAGCAGAGGCGATGAAACTTTAAAAATCTTCATGAAAATGTGCTCCTCTTGCAGCAGAGGCGATGAAACTTTAAAAATCTTCATGAAAATGTGCTCCTCTTGTAGCAGAGGCGATGAAACTTTAAATTTATTTTCTCGACCTGTGCTCCTCTTGCAGCAGAGGCAATGAAACTTTAGATTCTTCCTGAAAATGCTCCTCTTGCAACAGAGGCATTGAAACTTTAAAAATGAAAGACTTCACATTCAAAGATCTAGGAATTCACATCTAGAAATTTTGTCTCAGGAATTCACATCCGAGTGTTTGTTTTGGGAATTCACATCCGAAAATTTGACTGGGGGATTCACACCCGAACACCCAGGAATTCTCATCTGGATAATTTATATCAGGAATTTCTCTTCCGATTGTTGGTTTCGGGAATTCACATCCGAAAATTTTGACTTGGGGATTCACACCCAAACGTCCAGGAATTCTCATCTGGATAATTTATATCGGGAATTTCTCGTCCGATTGTTGGTTTCGGGAATTCACATCCGAAAATTTTGACTTGGGGATTCACACCTAAACGTCCAGGAATTCTCATCTGGATAATTTATATCGGGAATTTCTCGTCCGATTGTTGGTTTCGGGAATTCACATCCGAAAATTTTGACTTGGGGATTCACACCCAAACGTCCAGGAATTCTCATCTGGATAATTTATATCGGGAATTTCTCGTCCGATTGTTGGTTTCGGGAATTCACATCCGAAAATTTTGACTTGGGGATTCACACCCAAACGTCCAGGAATTCTCATCTGGATAATTTATATCGGGAATTTCTCGTCCGATTGTTAGTTTCGGGAATTCACATCCGAAAATTTGACTTGGAGATTCACACCCAAATGTCCAGGAATTCTCATCTGGATAATTTATATCGGAAATTTCTCGTCCGATTGTCGGTTTCGGGAATTCACATCCGAAAAAAAGCACCTCTTGCAGCAGAGGCGATGAAACTTTAAAATATTTTTCCTTTCCTGAAAAAGGCTCCTCTTGCAGCAGAGGCATTGAAACTTTAAAAATTTTGCCCGAAGGCCTTATAATTGAAATTGAATTTGAAATTTTGCCCGGAGGACTTAGGATTTACTTTTTCTTTCAAAAATTATTTTTCAATGTCAGTTGGATTCATAAATGTCATAATCAAACTGAATAAGTATCCTTGATTTTCTTATCTTGAGAAAAGTTGCATTGGTGCCAGCTACATTGGGCTTAAATTTTCATCTTGAGTGCCAACTTTACTGGGTTTTAAAAATCTCATCTCATAATGTGCCGATTTCGCTGGGCTTAATACCACACAACGGTGCCAACTACATCGGGCTTAAATTTTCATCTCATGCTCATCAAAACTTTTTTCTTTTTTTTTTTAAAGAATATTGTTCCTTTGTATTTGATATTTTCTTTTCCTCAAAACTCAAACTCAATAATCATTAACTTGTTCATTCATCTCAAAAGGCTCTAAATTTCAGGTATTCTCAAATGTTCCAAATGTAGAAACTCTCTTATTTATTTTTCATCTTCTCAAACATTCTACTTATCTTTTCTCATTTTTTCCTTCTTCTTCATTTGACTTTCCCACTTTCCAAAAACTCTTTTTTTTTTATTATTTTTGTTATTTTTGTATTACCTTTTCTTTTATGTGTTTGAAATAAATCTCTTCTTTCATTTTCAAACTACATTTTCATCACCTTATTATTTTCAACAAGAAATTTCCTTTTATTTCTTCCACTCTCTTTTTCTTTTCTTTCTTTTTTTTTCTTTTCTTTTTCTTCTTTTTTTTCTTTTCTTTCTTTCTTTTTTTCTTTTCTTTTTCTTCTTTTTTCTTTTCTTTCTTTCTTTTCCTTCTTTTTCTTCTTTTTTTTAAACAAATTTTCCTCTCTTTTTTAATCAATTTTTTTCAATCCAAAATCTCTCATATTCACCTTTTTTCAATGTTTAGCTGATGCAATGATCACTAATGCAAATGCAATATCAACAATACGAATGCAAATTTCTTTATCAATGAATAACCAACTAATATGACACAAATACAGACGACTTCTATCATGATGCAAATGCAAATGAATTCTATCAAGATGCAAATGCAAATATTTCATGCAAATGTGCATTGTAAAGGTGCAAATGCAATTATCCAAAATTTTCTTTCGATTTTCTCTTCTTGTTGACCAAAACCTTTTCATTTCCTCTTTCTCATCTATATTACTTTAAAGTATTTGTCTCACCACTTGAAGCCATTTTTTACTGTGCAACAAGGGTTGCCTCATGACAATCATCACATTTTTATTTACCATTTTTTTTAACATCCTAAGAATTCATTTTACAAACAAAATTTTTCCTAACAAAATTTTCCCCCAAAATGGCACAAGCAATTCTTTGCGCCACAATAATGGTCAAATTTCCCTATTTAATCAGCAATAAAAAATTAAAACAAATTTGCCCCACAATGGCATAAAAATCCTTGGCCCACAATAATTGTCAAATTCTCTCTCATTCTTGCTTAAGACATTATCAAAATTTGATTGGCAATAAAAAATTTTCAAACAAAATTGCCCCAAACATCCTTCCCATTTTCATATTCAAAAGACAAATGGTTTTCATTTTTGAATAATATCTGTCTAGCCAAAACTTTTTAATTCTACAAGATTGCCCCACATAACCATGATCAAAGAAAGTTAAACACAAATGCAACAAAGAATTATCATTTGAGTTTCTTGAAGATTGGTGACCACTATTTAGGTAGGTATGGGGGGAAGGTGATTTATCCTCATCAAATGGATCAGGTGGTTTTCACACATCAACGTTTAGTCCATCAAGAAAAAGCTGACAACTCAGTGAAGAAGGGAATGAATGTTCTTTCATTTGGGCTCACAAATGAAACACAAGTTTTTCAAAAAATGATGAATTCCTTGCAAATCATGGTTTTGCCAAAAGGTTTATCTTGAAATGCAGACAAAATTTGACACTCCTTTAATTTTCAATTTATGTATTTTGATAGTTGTCAAAACTAGCCACAATGGACCAAAGCTTTTGCTGGGTTGTTTGGGAATGGAGAGTAGGTTCAAAATTTTACATCAATCCCTTTGACGTATCATCAAAATGGATATTCTCTTAAGGGCCTTAGATGTTCATGGGTCTCAAAATTATTTCGCAATATCACTTCTTGTTTGACCTTGCCAACACTATGAATGACCTCACAAATATTTTCGTTTGGCTCTAGACTGCCCCTTTTTTTGGGGTTTTTACCCTAAAGCCCCGTTCTCTTTTCTTTTCTTTTTTTTTTCTTCTTTTTTTGTGTAATTGTTCCATCATGCACTTAAGAATTCAAAATTCATCCAAATTTGGTTGTGAAGATTCTTGAAGAACAATCTTGGTTGAGAAATAAGTGAAGTGCCTCACTGGTTATGATCATTCATCAAGGAAAAATCTCTTCAGTTTAAGTATCCACGCTTGATCGAAATGGACTTTTCAAGGTATGTAATGTAGGCCAGGTTTCAGGGGTCTGGAAGAATGGATAATAAGGCCCAAAAATGTGTTTAAGGGTGATCAACCAAGGATCATTTAGTATAATGTGAAGACTTATTCAATTCATTTGTCCTGTTATTTCTTATTTTGTCACTCCTTCATTTCATTTTCTCTTTCTTTTTTTTTTCTTTCTTGCAATTTCTTATTTTTTTTATTTTTTATTTTTTTACTTTATGGAATGAAATCAAAATCTTGTAAAGCTAATTCACCTCACATTTGCCCCTTACAATGATAAACCATTTTGACTTAGAATTGGGGCTGATCATTCGTACTCTTGGACAAGGTTTTTGTATATGCGCCCCCCGATGTGGAGGGTGATCCTTGGTTAAGGTTTATTTAGAAAGAATTTATAAGGCCCAAAGAGGGTAGCAAATGGATAAATTTCAGATTTGTGAAAGGATGATGAAAGATGGCCATTTGTCATTCAAACATGGTCACTTAAATTGACGAAAATTTCCTTGAGCCAAAAAAGTCAAACATTTTGTCTTTCTGGCTTTTTTGTTTTTCTGAATTGAATTTCTTAGATATTTTCATATTTTGGCATCTTCTTCTTCTTCTTCTCTCTCTCTCCCTTTTTGTTGTTTGGAATCATTCGAATATCTCGGGTGCATGATGTCACAATCAATTTTTTTTTGTTTTTGTTTCATTTTTTTCATTTTTTTCACTTTTGTACTTTTTCTTTTTTTTTTTGCTTTTTTTCTTTCTTTTTTTTTACAACTCATGCGACAACAAAATATTGCTACAAAATGCCCACAAGCTAGTGAAAACTGTTGGAATTGGCATATTCAACTTTGGGTTGCTCATGGTATTTTTTCCGAGAGAGGAAAAAGATATTGCATCATTTGGGCAAGTTAAGGGTATGATACTTTGTCCTCCTCAATCTTGGTTTTAGTCACATGAATGAATCAAAGATTCAGAAATGGCTTAAGGAATCTCATGGTTTATGGTTCTTCAAACACAATTAGGCAATTCTGACAAGTATGAATTTCTGGCATAGTTTTGATACATATCAAATTACCAAAATTCAAATTTAAAAGAGTGTCATGCTCGATTATTCAAGGAATCCAAAAATGAATTTTATCAAATTGATTATTTCATTGTTCATTGCCCAGGTGAAGGTCATTATACCGTAATGGCATATTTTGATCGGATGAAAATGGATCATTTGAGTTCAAGTTTTTTTTGCCCCTCAAATGCCTGAAGGCCTTTTAAGAATTTTAGGGCATGAAAACAATTGGCGAAGGTAGTTGATGAATTTCTCTGATAATGATCACCAATTTTTCAAAACTCTCTTCAATCTTTCTTCATTTTGTCATTTTGTTCAACTTCTTTGATCATTCGGTTTAGTCATGTGAGGCTTTATTTGAATCATTATATATATTTAAAAAAATGTGATTTCTTTACAAAAAGAATCAATCAATGCCATTTATATATATCAAATACAATGACAAATTAAAATAAAAAATGTACATAAAAAATTTTCAAATATATTTTCAAAAAATCTATTTACAACAATTAATGACATAGCAAAGTAAAATACACAAAAAATTTTTGTTGAAAATTCCTTCCTGTTTGACAACTTTACATATCAACTCGGAAAATCAAATCTGAAACATGTAGAAATGACAAGTTAAAAAATCAAAGAATCATTTTATGCCTCACAAAATGTTCCAAAAAAATAAAAATCAGAAAGAATTTCTTCCACTCTGAAATGTGGTGTAAAATGCATGAGATATGATACAACAATGATGCATTGGCGAAAGACATGTATATATACAAAATGCAATCTAGGCCAAATGCAATTATAAATGAAAATCAAATTCTGTTTTATTTCACTTGTATGATCCTGAAATGCACCTAACATGATTTTCAATATATGTAGACACGATAATGTCAAAATGATATGAAATTAAAAGGATATATGATGCTAACATGCTTAAAAAATGAATGCTTCTATATACAATACCTAAACACAAATTCTATTGTTGCTGAGTCCAACATGCAAGGAGGAAAGAAGAAAAACATAATTTTTAACTAAAACTAAACATTCTTCACACATTTTTTCATCCTTTTTTTTCTTTTTCTTTTTTTTTCTTTTTTTTTCCTTCTTGTGTACCAAACAAAAAAATTTTTTTATTCTTTCTAAAAAAAATTCACATTTCCTAGTAGATTTTTTTTCAAGAATTATTTTTATTTCATTTTTATTCCCAATCAAATTATTTTTTGAATTCTTTTCCAAACAAATTCAAGAACAATTTTTTGTTGACAACTTTTTGTTCGAAAAAAAGAAAAAAGAAAGAAAAAAAATTTTTAATGAGATAATCAAGAAAAGAAAAACATTTTTTTATAACATTTTTCAAACTTTTAGCATTTTTAAACTCTCATCCAAAATTCCTATACAACCTCAAAAAGATTTTTTTTGTGCATGTTAACTTATTCTTTGAATTATTCAGAAGGAAAAAAAATTCAAGAAAAGATTTTGTTGACTCTATTTTACCTTTATTTAGAAAAATGTCAACTCTCTTTTTTATTGCTTTATAAAGCGCATTTTTCTATTTATTCCAATTTTTATGTCCAAATTTTTGAAAGAAATCCTTCTTCTCTTTTTTTCTCCAAGAAAAATTATTCTCATTGTTTTAAAGAAAAGTTTATTTTATTGTATTTCTCACACTTTTTTATAAAAACTTAGATTTTTCTTTTTATTTTGCAAAATCTCTTTCCACAATTTTATTATTTTAAAACAAAAATCCTTTTTGAAAAACAAGAAGAACAATTCAAACTAAAACCCATAGTACCTTTATTATTGATGCAATAAATGGGGTCAAATAATGTTCCCTCTTGTGTCCTAATCTCAGGATAATTTCTACAAAAATTGGACATGGCTCTACCTAAGGCTGGCCTCTTAGGTTTCTATATGCTAGGTTAGGATCTAAAGATCTTAAGGTTCCCAAATTATACCTTACTGACGTCCACACTGAACTAGTAAGATTTAATTTGAGTGGGAGTATTTCGATTGCCATTGCGGAGGTGATTACCTCACGAGAGCAAAGGTACTCTACTCCCTCCTAAAAAGGACAGAACTCGGGTATAGAGCTCATGTTATGCAAATGCAAGTGCAAGTGTGTGTACGAGAGAACATTTATCAAACCATAACCCTTATTCTACCCCAACAATTTATTAGCAATAATATATACAACTAAAGAATGCTATAAAATAATCAACATAATTAAAACACAAATGCAACTAATTATTTTAAAATTAAAGAAATTAAATTTAAATATTAGTTAAGACCTTTAAATTAAAACTTAGGATAACACATGATTAATAAATGGCTTGACCCTCAAAAAAGTCCCCAGTGGAGTCGCCAAGCTGTCGTAACGGCTTCGCGCTCGACGATTTTGAAAAAGCGTTTAAAAACAAAAATGGGAGTCGCCACCAATCTTTTTTGACTAGGTGTGATTGGCCACCTGAAAGCGTTTATCTTTTTAACAAAATCTCAAAATTAATTAAGTTTTATTAAAAAGATAATCTTTTGGTCTGCGAAACAAAAATTGGGTTCGGGGGTACGGTTACGCGTGGGGAAGGATTAGCACCCCCACGACGCCCGTTAAAAAACGGTACCATAATAATCATGTGTTATCCTTTTTGTTTTAACAAAATGATCTTACTTTAATATTTAAAATTAATTCCTTTTTTATTCCAACCTTTTTGTTCAAAATCATTTTTTATTTACAAATTTATTTTGTTTTATTTTAAAATGTTAAACTTTGTTTTTTGAAAGTAAATGTGAACCATTTTGTATTGAATAATTAAATCAAATACTCTAATACTTTTGCCAGCATTTGAAATAATTTTCCTTACCTAGAGATTTCTTAAGAATCACTACTTGTGACTTCTACAGAATCTCATCCTCGGAAGGACTCACCCATTTCGAAAATTATTATGAATGCATATGATGCAAATAGATAATATATGATGCAAATGAATTTTTAATTTTGAATTTCATTATTTATTTATTTAAATTTCTTTGTTTTTTTTTTCTTTAAAAAAACTTATTCATTTTCTTTTTCTTATAAAAATTTAAATTATTGAAAAATCATACTAAATATTCCAATACTTTTGGCAACATTTAGTAGACTCTTCTCACCTAGGGATCAGCTAGGAATCACTACTTGTGACTTCCGTAGCATCCCATCATCGGAAATTCATTTTAATTTAAATTTTATTATTTATTTTCTTTTTCTATTTTCTTTTTAGAAAAAAATTATTTATTTTTATTTTTAATTAAAAAATTAAATTATTGAAAAATCATACTAAATATTCCAATACTTTTGGCAACATTTAGTATAACTCTTCTCACCTAGGGATCAGCTAGGAATCATTACTTGTGACTTCCGTAGCATCCCATCATCGGAAATTCATTTTAATTTAAATTTTATTATTTATTTTCTTTTTCTATTTTCTTTTTAGAAAAAAAATTATTTATTTTTATTTTTAATTAAAAAATTAAATTATTGAAAAATCATACTAAATATTCCAATACTTTTGGCAACATTTAGTAGACTCTTCTCACCTAGGGATCAGCTAGGAATCACTACTTGTGACTTCCGTAGCATCCCATCATCGGAAAAGTTGTTTACTTAAATTTAAATTTTATTATTTATTTTCTTTTTAGAAAAAAAATTATTTATTTTTATTTTTAATTAAAAAATTAAATTATTGAAAAATCATACTAAATATTCCAATACTTTTGGCAACATTTAGTATAACTCTTCTCACCTAGGGATCAGCTAGGAATCACTACTTGTGACTTCCGTAGCATCCCATCATCGGAAATTCATTTTAATTTAAATTTTATTATTTATTTTCTTTTTCTATTTTCTTTTTAGAAAAAAATTATTTATTTTTATTTTTAATTAAAAAATTAAATTATTGAAAAATCATACTAAATATTCCAATACTTTTGGCAACATTTAGTATAACTCTTCTCACCTAGGGATCAGCTAGGAATCACTACTTGTGACTTCCGTAGCATCCCATCATCGGAAAAACTATTTTCTTAAATTTAATTTCCTTATTTTTAAATATGATTCCTAATTAATAATAATTAATGAAGATGCAAATAAAAGAAAATTTTTCAAAAACTTTTATTTTATAACATGCATTAATAATAATAATAACAATAATAATAACAATAACAGCCATAACAATAACAATAACAACAACAACAAGAATAATAATAATAATAATAATAATAATAATAATAATAATAATAATAATAATAATAATAATAATAATAATAAAAACACAAATAATAATAATAATAATAATAATAATAATAATAATAATAATAATAATAATAATAATAATAATAATAATAATAATAATAATAATAATAATAATAATAATAATAATAATAATAATAATAATAATAATAATAATAATAATAATAAAACATTAAAAAGGCTAAAATTAAAGTAAATATACCAAAAGGGTTTGGGTTTCAAAACCCAAAAGAAAACCTTCCAAATTGGCCCGAGCTGGACAGCCCAAAGAGTGGGCCCAAGAGGAGCTGGAATGGGCTGGATTCTGCTGGGCCAAGCAGACCACGGATGGGCCGGATCAAGCGCGGGTCGGGTCGGGTACACGGGGCGACGCGTGGATCTTCTTTCCGCGGACGAGTCGGGCGCGCGGATCCCGGGTCGCGCGCGGGTCGGCCTCCCTCTATAAACTCTTCTCCTTTTTTTTTTCACAAAAAAACTTCAGAGCTTTCCGAAGCTCTCCCGGCCAGGCGATTCCCGGCTGCCGCCGGGCCGCCGTCCTCCGCCGCCGGCCACCGTCGCCGGTGGTCGGAAATAAAAAATGAACCTACCTTCCGAAAGCTCTTCGATCCCTCTACCCGATTCTGATCTTGGTTTTAGCTAAAAAGCCCCATAATCCTATAGATCTGGCTTAGACCGAAGCCCTTTCCCCATTTTTTGTTTCTGTTTCCCCTTTTTTTTGTGATTGATGGTTTTTTTGTTGTGGCTATGGTTTGCTGTTTTTGTGTTGGTTGTTTGTTGTTGTTTTTTCTTTTGCAGGTTTGAGGGATTTGGATCTTAGATCTAGGGTTTTGAAGGGGTCTCGGGTAGCGGTTGGTGTTTGGGGTTTTCGGATTTTGGGATTCGGTTTTGGGTTTGTGTGTGCGTGCGTATGGGGTTTCGGGTAGTGGTTTCTGGTGAGCCGAAGATCTCGGGTGGTGATGAGTGGTGACTGGTGTTGTTGGTGGCTGGATGGGTAGGCTCAGGTAACTTAGTGATGATGTCTAGGCAGTGGGGGTTTCGGTGGTGAGGTGGGTTTGAGGTTTGGCTCGGGTCGTGAAGGAAAAAATGGTGACTGCTTGGGTTGGCAGGGGCTCCCGGTGATGGGGTTGAGGGTGGTTGAAAGGCTCCGTCGTGATGGTGAGGAATGAGGCTAAGAGTCCGTTCTGTTCTCGGTGGTGAGGGGGAGCTAGGTTCCTTTTTGGTTCTGGGTGATGTTGTGTTTGTGGGGGAAAAGGCGTCTTGTGGTAGTTTAGGGGCAGCCGAGATGGGATCCTTCAGCTTCGATGGTGATCCTCCCCGAGCCCCCTGCTGGTTTTGGGTTCTCGGGTTTTTGTAGAATTGAGGGTTCGGGAAAGGCTAGGCAGGGGCTGATGGACGGGTGACAGAGATGGGTGGCAGGGGTCAGTGACAAGAGATTAGACAACAAAACAAAAACAAAAACAAAAAATAAAATAAAATAAAAATAATATTAATATAAAAGTAATAATAATATAAATAATAACAAACTAAATAATAAAAATAAATATATATATTAATAATAATAATAATAAGAAAAAAATGGGACAAAATTAGGTGTCAACAGGCGCCAAAGGTCTTGGAGGTACTGTCTGTACATATCCCCACTGTCGTAACACTCTCTCTGGATGATACGGCTCCACGACATCCCCAGCTTTTAAGCAGATCGTGAAAAATGTTATCGGAGGCAATGAATGATGTCTTTGACTATCTGCATAGGGATCTTAGCACACCTGATTACACTGAAAGTCATCTAGCTGCTCTCACAAGACCTTCACATCCTAGCCATAAGTACGTGGCTTCCATCGTCGAACTCGAGGCATACTATCCTCATAGTTAACGTTCACCTCCGGACTTAATGACGGAAAGTGCTCATAAATCCAAGCCTACATCAAATAAAACATTAATCATTAATAAATTATGGAATGGATGATGTATAATTAACAAGTTACTTAGATAAAGTAAATTATAATACCTGTAAAATGGTCATATAGCCGCCAATCCCATGCACTTTTGATCTGCTCCCAAGACTCAGCTGTCTATACATATGAGCAGGAGCACCTGCACCCCACGCGTATTCACTGATAGCCGTTAGATCTTCTAAACAGTACAATAATGATACGGCAACATGTGATCCACTCTTATCTACAAAAAGTGTGCATCCAAGTAAGTGAAGCAAGTATGCATGAGTAGCATATACTATCTCCTCATCACTGGAGCTGTCAGTGACATTGTTAAAATTTGTTCTCAACCACTGCAATGTCACACTGGACCCACGATCGGTGCTCGTCGCCACTTGAGCCTCTAAAAGAGAGACTCCTAACAAACGTACTAATACTCTAACGGCTTCCTTCACAGAGATAGGCCGACAAAATACGATCGCCCCGGTCACTGATATGCCTAGGAGGGTAGCTATATCATCCAGAGTAATCGTCAGCTCTCCAAAAGGCATATGAAATGTATTTGTCTCTGGCTGCCACCTCTCACAAAAAGCAAAGATGACGGTGTTGTTGCATGTACGGCAACTACAGTCAACCAAACTCCCTAAGCCGGATTGCAAAACAGAGGAGAGAATACAAGATATATCATCGTCTAAGATCCATAGAGAGATTTTCTTGCTATGATTAAGGACCTTCAAATTGTCTCGCTCCTATATCAAAAACATCAAACAATAAGTTATTTCAAAGGCGTCATGTGATCACATATTGCCAAAACAACAAATATTATCAAATTTTTGCAAGGAGAATTACCTGCCCATCCCATATTGCAAAAGCAACATGTCATCTAAAACTTCTAAGAATTGAGGTATCAGTCGGACCTCCAAGACAAAGCTCGACTTCCTCTTCTGCATACTCTGCATCTAGTTGCTCAGCCTGCTCGACCTGCTCGACAGGTTCAATTTGTTCGGCTTGCTTGGCTTGATATCTTCTAACTCGTCGTCTCCTCTCAGAGCCAGTAGGTCACTGTCGTCTTCCTTGAGATGAACCTTCACCTCGTGTATTAGCCATGTTTGAAAAATAAAAATATTTAAATAATTATCAAACAAATTATAAGCCTAGGCACTAAGTGCATTTAACAATATCTCTTCCTTATTAACATTTTTGATTTTATTCAAAACTCACTTATACACTTTAGAATACCTATTATTAAGTTTTGACTACTGTGTTTTGAAAAAACATATTGCAATTTTCTTGATTTAATACAGAGGTGTGAGCAAAGTGTGAAGAGTGTATGCAATAGTTGAGTGCAAGTGTGTGAGGAAGTAAAGAGTGTACAAGTGAGTGGAAGTGTGAGTGAGTGACGTGAGGTATGTGTAGTGCAAAGTGAGAGTAAATGAGAAATAATAGTGTGAAGTATGTGTACATTGCAAGCAAGTACAAATAAGCAGATCATGACAAGTATAAATATTTTTTTTGATAATATATCACATTATTTATTTTTCTGACAATGCTTTAATAGAGCATAGCATGAAATTATTAACATACATCAAGCACATACCTGGTGGTAGTAGTCCTACAGTGCAATAGCTTGTAGAGATTGATGGCAGCAATCGAAAGGAGATGGTGGCAATAGTTTGTATAATTATAAACTTTAGTCAGATGATTAAATCAAAAATCATAAAAACCAAGCTTGCAGAATATAGTCATAACCAGAAATAATAGCGTAAGGACCCTTGCGCGAGGCCCAACGTCACACAAGACCTCGCCCAAGCTTATAGGACACATATTACAACATATTTTAACTCATTACAAAACTAGTTGTTACATGAAATGCTTATAGTTAGAACCAAACAGAAGCAAGAATTGCAATAAACAATTTTCATTTTGAATCTATTTTATGCCAATGCAAAGCGTAAAACTCCTATGATCCATCCAAAGGCAAAGATATTGAACATTGCATGTGTTCTATAAGTTGAAAAAAAGAAAGTAAAACATGCTCGCGCAAGTGAACTTGCGCGGGGCACACCATCGCGCAAGTTCACTTGCTCGAGAGGCCTCGTAGGTGTGCCCGCGCGGGGTTGGCCTCGCGCAAGCCTCAGCCCAGCGCACCGACATGCACCCTAAAACTAAAGTATGCCATATTTTACCTTAATAGTAGGAGCTTCGTACTAGGAAGGAGGAAGAAGGAAGGAGGAGAAGGAGAAGGAAGGAGAAGGAGGAGGAGAAAGAAGGAGCCGACGGTTAATACAAATAAGGGTAAAATGGTATTTTAGTTAATATGGTTGTTTGAGATGGGGTAGGTTTAGTAATTTGTGGGGTATGTTTAGAATTACTCAAAACAAATTAATAGGTAAATTTTTATTTAAATATAATTTTACTTATTTTATTTATCTAATAAACTAATAAAAATGATCTAAATTATATTTTTATCCATTCAAAAATAACAATATAAATATCAAAATTCAAACATAATTATGTGACACATTAATATCAAAATTTCTTTTTTTTTGTCGAAACTTTCTGGTATCCGAATGTTACTTTGAGCTTCGATTAATTCAGGAGTCTAGTTACAATCGGACCCAGAATGCGAGAGGATGGGGGAATGAGCTCTCTTAGCACTATTTTTTTCATTCACAAGACTCGAACTCAAAACATTGTTTAAGGAACACCAAGCTTCTTACACCCGATCCAAATATAAATATCAAATTTTCTTTATTTTTACCATTAGAAAATACAAATACAATAATAGTATAGACAATCAATTGCTTTTATGTAACAGTTGACTACGTATTAACAAATATCATCAAACTTTTTACGGTTATTCTATTTTTCTACGTTACTAAATTAATTATTTTTGTTCAATGATATACTATAATACGCTTATTAGAAACTAGTTACATTTAAATTTATATATATATATATATATATATTTATATATATTGTGTATTATTACTTTTCTTTACATTTAAATTTTGCAAATGTATTTTTTTAGTGTTTATGATAGTTCTAACATTTTAAATCAATTGACATTAATTTACCTTTAGTTTCAAATATTTAAGTTAATTCCATCCTTAACCATTGAGTATTCATGAGGAAATATAAGTAGTTTGATCTTACTTAATAATTCACGTTAAATTAATATACTATTACTCTTACATATATTTTTCATTGAATTTATAATGTTTGAAAGTTTTACTTATTGTTTTATGACACCTAGTACATTTTACGTCTATTTATAATAATTTTATGTTTGATCTTATATATTTACATTAATATAAAGAATAATCATTAGGCATAATTATTTAAGAGAAAACATAAATAATTTTGTTAGCTTACTAACTAAATCGGGAGGAGGGAATCGATTTTTGGCATTAAGCTAAAATTTAATTTTCAATTCTAAATTCTTGTACACTATTTATCCTATTGTTTTAATACTAAGCAAATAAAATAAATATGTAATTAGTAAGACAAGTCAATCAGAAAGCGATAAGACGGAGCGACCTTGAGAGATAGTTTGTTCTTCTGCTCTTGGAGACATTAATACAAGCACCTTGCCTGCAACAAAAATTCAGTGTTTCGTTTTAATGGTTCAGAAGAATCTTTAATTTCTTCCGTTCAATTGCCTAATTCATATATTTCCATGGGAGAGGAACTGATGATGGAAAGCGTTCATCATGGGAGATCGTTTGAAGAGGAAGATTTACTTGACAGGCAAACCAAGAAGATCAAGGCTACTAATGCTGATGAAGTGGTTTACGTGGAGGATGTCATTTTGGAAGACAAGGTCAATCGGCCTTCTTTCAAAGAAATTCTCATGGGAGCTAAGCCTCTTAATGAAGATTTGGAGGATGATATAGATGATGGGTGTTTTGACGATTCAATGATGACTGTTACCGAGCTAGACTCTTGGCCATGCTTGATAGTTTCTGAAAAATTCCGCAAAAAAATTCAAAAGCCATGGAAGAGGTGCTTGATTGTGAAGCTACTTGGTCGACCTTTGGGCTTTAAGGTTTTGAATGAGAAGATTCAGAAACTATGGAATCCGAAAGATGACTATGAGTTGCTTGACTTAGGGGATGGTTTTTTTCTAGTCAAATTCGCGGACGTTGCAGATATGCGATATGTGCTTGAAGATGGCCCTTGGATTATTTTTGGGCATTACTTAACAGTTAGGAGATGGCAACCTAGTTTTCGAGCTAGTCTGGCTTCAATTGATTCAACGGCAGTTTGGATTCGCTTTCCAGGATTGCCAATTGAGTATTATGATGAGAGATTGCTGCTTGCAATGGGAAATACTCTTGGGACTGTTTTGAAGGTGGATCCAATGACTCGCCATGCCACGCGAGGAAAATTTGCTAGGGTTTGTGTTGAAGTGAACTTGAACAAACCACTGATTCCTAAAATTTATCTGGATGGGCATTGGCAAAAAGTTGAATATGAGGGGCTCAATATGATCTGCTTTACATGCGGGAGAATGGGTCATAAAGGTTTTTGTCCCTATAAATCGTCTTCAGTTTTTGATCCTCCTTCAATGGACAACGGGCGAGCTGACAATGGCAAAAACAAGGAGAAGGTCCATGAGAAGGGAGAAGGGTGTTCCACAGGTGATTATGGGCCTTGGATGATTGCCCAAACAAGGAGGAAGAGAAACGTGCCCAGGAAAGGCTCCGATGTTCAAGGAATAATGAAGGAAATGGGAACTAGATTTGCGGTTTTAGTAGACGAAAATGATGGTTGTGAGAACGTGCATACTGAAGGCAAAGATGGAATGCCCATGCACGATGCCATAGTGCAATCTAAGCAGTCCCCTAATGAGATTATCGAGAGCCCACATAAACATAAAGCCCATGTTGGTGTTGAGATGGCAAAACATTCGAAAACTAGCTTTAATGGGCAAACCCAAAGTGGGCTGGAGCAAAATGTGGCAATTAGTGGAGATCAGGAGAAAGTTCCAAAGGCACAAACTGACAGGCGGGCAAATTTGTTTTTGGCAAATCAGGATGGTCAAGATGTTGTAGCTGGAGTTGGAACCCCTATCAACAATCAAATTTCTCATGTGATGGCTCCAGAAATGAATATGGAACTTCCCACTGATGTGCAAATGGCTGGAGGTGGAATAAGTTCAGATTATAGAGAATGCGAACCACCAGATATAACGCTTACAAACACGGTGGTCTCAGAAACTCAAATTGATGTCATGCTAGACCAAGCCGTGCAGTCTGGTAAGAAAGACATGTGTTTATTTTCTTCTCCTAGAGTGGGGCAAGACCTAGGAGACTCAAGTAAGGAACTTAATGAATATTCTACAATGGAATGTTAGAGGTGCAGGAAATAATAATTTTCTGCGCAACGCTAAAGAGATTCTACGTGAGCATAAGCCAAGTATTGTGGTTTTTGTTGAAACAAAATCTAACCATGAAAAAGCTGTTAGGGTGCTTAGAAAATTGGGGTTTGTGGAATTTTTTAAAGTGGATCCTGTGGGTTTTGTTGGAGGCATATGGCTTTGTTGCAGGGATGGTTTAAGATTAGAAGTTCTCCATGCTTCTAACCAAGTCATTCATGCAGTGGTGCATAAACAAGGGGCTGAAGATTGGCTGATTTCTGCGTGCGATGCTTTGGAAAATTTTTCTGAGTCAGTTAACATGCCGTGGCTACTGATTGGAGATTTCAATGATGTTCGCTATAGTACGGAAAAAGTGGGAGGTGCTGGAGTTTCATCTCGTAGATGCTCTTTGTTTAATGATATGATCAATACCTGTGGTTTACTTGATTTGGATTTTCATGGATCTAAATTTACATGGTTTCATGGGAACATCCAAGAAAGATTAGATCGTGCCTTGGTGAATGTAAGTTGGAAATCATTATTCCCGGAAGCCATGGTGCACCATTTACCGAGAACCTACTCAGATCATTGTCCCATACTTTTGAGCTGCAAGAGAGTTTTCTGGTAAGGTCAGTTAGGTAAGCCCTTTCGATTTCATGCTATGTGGTTAACAAATCCTTCCATTGACAATGTTGTCTCTACTAGTTGGGAGAACACTAATGGTGACTTATGGCATAAAATAACAAAATTGAAGGAGGAACTTAAAGAGTGGAATGTTAAAGTTTTTGGACATCTTTTTGGTAACAAAAGGCAAATACTACGTAGATTGGCTGGAGTACAATGTTCTCTTGCTGTAAACCCATGTCACCAGTTGAGGTTGCTTGAGAAGCAATTGATTCAAAATTATAAAATGGTGCTTTGGCAAGAAGAGCTTTTTTGGCATCAAAAGTCTAGGGAGAGGTGGATTCAGAAGGGAGAGAGAAATACAAAATTTTTTCACATTTCAACAATATGCAAAAGAAGTAGAAATAGAATTTCCATGTTGAAAAATGAATTTGGTAATTGGGTGTCAAATCCAGAGGAGTTAAAATCACTAGTAATGAAGTATTATGTTAACCTCTATGCTTTGGAGGTGGATGAGGTTCCTAGACTTCCTGTTCTACCAAGCCCAAAAATTAGCTTGGAACAACATGAAGATTTATGCAAAAAGATTGATCCGAATGAAGTTTATGCTGCGTTGTGTAAAATGAAAGCTTGGGCTGCTCCAGGAGTAGATGGTTTTCAAGCAGGTTTTTTCCAAAGATATTGGGAGCTTCTTGCAGTAGACTTGGTGGGTTTAGTGGATTGTGCCTTTGAAACTGGTAATGTTCCTCAGAACTTGAATGTTACTTTGCTCACCCTAATTCCCAAGGTGCCTAATCCGGATCTGGTAAAGCACTTCAGGCCAATAAGCTTGTGTTGTGTGATAAACAAATTGATAACTAAGGTGCTTATTAATAGATTGAGACCTCTGTTAGGTGATTTGATTGCTCCTCATCAGACTAGCTTTATTCCAGGTAGACAAGCGATGGATAATGTGTTAGTTGCACAAGAGCTTATCCATACTATAAGTAAGACAAAAAAAAGAATGGGTTGATGGCAATAAAGATCGATTTGGAAAAAGCCTACGACAGAGTTCGTTGGGATTTTTTGGAGGACACTTTGAAGTTCTTTAATTTTCCTCCGAAATGGATTCGCTTAATTATGTGTTGTGTAACAAATGTTAAAATGGCTGTTTTATGGAACGGGGAGCAAACTAAATTGTTCCAAGCTAATCGGGGTCTGCGACAGGGGGATCCACTTTCCCCATACCTTTTTGTGCTATGTATGGAGCGGTTAGGACACATTATTGAGCAGTCAGTGAGACAAGGAGATTGGAAGCCGATTGTAGTAAAAAAAGGAGGACCGGGAATTTCACATCTCTTTTTTGCAGATGATTTGATCTTTTTTGCTCGAGCCACGCTGAAGCAGGCAAGACTAATTAAGTCAGTACTGGACCAATTTTGTTTAGCCTCTGGTGCGAAGGTGAGTCTTGAGAAATCCAAGCTATTTGTATCACCCAAATCTAATCGCTCCAATGCCCGAGTGGTGAGTGGAATTCTGGGCATTAGTGCTACAAATACTCTGGGTAAATATCTTGGAGCCCCGTTGGTACATGGCAGGAAGTCTAAACAACTGTATCAAGAACTCATTGATAAGGTTAGTGACAAATTAATAGGATGGAAGTCAAAAGTTCTTAGCTTGGCTGGTAGGATTACTTTGGTGAGTTCGATAACTTCATCAATCCCTACCTATCAAATGCTTTCTACTATTTTGCCTAGAAGCACTCAGGAGTCGATTGATAAGCTAAACAGATCATTTCTTTGGGGTGGCAATGTGGATAAAAGGAAGATAGCTTTGGTGAAGTGGGATGAAGTCTGCTTGCCAAAAAAAATGGGTGGCTTAGGACTACGTCGTATGGAGGATCATAATCTTGCGCTAATACAGAAAACGGCATGGAGGTTTATACAAGAGCCGAATAGTTTGTGGGTGAGAGTGTTTAAAGCTAAGTATGGGATTCATAATGATGTGATAAGATTTATCTATTCCATAGACCAGTTGAAAAGTAACTGGTCATGCTCTTGGAAGGGAATTATTCAGGCCTTGAAACTACTGTCAAAAGGTTTGAAAAGAAGAGTAGGTGATGGGACAGAGACATTGTTTTGGTTGGATTGTTGGTTAGATAAGCCAATTGCTGATAACCCTTGTGTGTCTATAAATGTAGAGGATAGACTACAAAGAGTTAGTGATTATCTGGACTCTGATGGTAATTGGAATTCGGAGCTTATCTTTACCAGAGTTCCTTTAGATACTGCACTTGTGATTTTGGGAACTCCTACTTCTCAGTTCGCTTTCCATAGAGATACTTGGATATGGAGTTTTACATCGGATGGCAAATTCACATCAAAGTCAGCATACCTAGCGGCAAAAAGTTGTGATTGTGAGGGCAGGGATTTGAATTTGAATTGGATTTGGAAAGCACCAGCTCCCCAGAGGTGGTTGGTTTTTATTTGGTTAGCTAAAAAAGAAAGGATTCTGACGAATAGTCTCCGTCTAAGGTGGGGTTTGGCAAGTTCTGCGGAGTGCCCTATTTGCCATAATGCTGAGGAATTGGTTATACATGCTTTGAGAGATTGTCCTAAAGTGGCTGCTGTTTGGAAAACTTTACCGCCGGGATTTGTTTGGCCTGACTTCTTCAACAAGGATTTAAGTGATTGGCTAGAACAGAGTATTCAAGGAAAGTTTACTGTTGGAAATTTTCCAATAGATTGGAGGTGTGTCTTCATTACAGCAATTTGGAGATTTTGGACGTTGAGATGCTCGCAAGTGTTTAATCCTGGTAGTAGTACTTCACATGTCAACATTGATACCCTGGCTGGTTGGATTATGCAAGATGGTGTTGCATTGCAGAAGGCCTTTGTTAAGACTGGTTTGCAGAAACAGGTTCATGGAGATATTACTTGGCAGCCTCCATTAGGTGATTTTGTTAAACTAAATACGGATGGGGTTGCGAGAGGTAATCCAGGGATTTCGGGGGCTGGTGGACTAATTCGATCGACGGAAGGAGTTTGGCTTGTCGGGTTCCAAGCACACTTGGGGATTTGTTCAAATGTCACAGCAGAACTTCAGGCACTAAGGATGGGTTTATTGCTAGCATGGAATGAAGGCTATAGGAAGGTGATCTGTGAACTGGATGCTAAAGTTGCTATTGAGTTGGTTCAAAGAGGAGAGGTAGCAGTTCATCCTTTGGGAACGCTTATTGCTGATATCCGGGAGCTTATGAACAGAGGATGGTGTGTTACACTTCAACATACACTCAGGGAGGGTAATTTCTCGGTTGATGCTTTGGCTAAAAAAGCTTGTGAATTAGATGTAGATTTTGAGAAGCTTCCAACGCCACCTCCTTACGTGAAAAATCTGATTGTAGCGGATGCCTTTGGGGTTCCTTTCCCACGGCATTTCCGTTTGGATTAGTTTCTGAGTTTTTTTTTTCTGGGTTTTCTCTTTATTTTCCTATGTAACCAAAAAAAAAAACAAGTGTCGGGAAGAGAGGTTGTACACAAAAGATTTTGTGGAGGTTTGACATCTTACCTATATATCCTTTCCCTTGAATTCTCTCAAGAACTTGCCAAATTCATTATAAATGTTGGACTTTACAATCGATCATCATTTTACAAGCTCAAGAGTAATTTTGCTTTTTTTTTTTGGGTGTAGACCACATGTACCCTCATCCGTTTTAACGGTCTGAGATTAATCCTGTTCGGAGTTTAGTCACAGTTAAGGCTCTTCGCCCCTCCCCAAAGATGTGTTTAGTAGGAGTCGAACCCGAGAGCTCTTCCCACAAACTCTGCATGCGTTACCAATTGAGCCACAACCCTTAGGTAAGAGTAATTTTGCTTTTTACCAATGCTCAAAGATAACTTTTACAACGTCTCCCTCTTTGCATGCTTAAGAAGAAAATTTATAATTCTTTTTTTTTTGCGAGCTCAAGATAAACACCTTTAAAAAATTCTTTATTTAATGGCTCAATGAGAAAACCTTTAAACATTATCCAATCCTCCCTTTCAATTTTTGCTCTCAAGGATTCACTCTTTTTTACAATATTTAGATTGGTGTATAAATAGTATTTTTGAAACCTCTACAAAGGTTGGATGAATACAATATTGTCTCTCTGAAGAGCAAACCGAGACTAAGGATTGTACAATAAATCTTTGTCTCTTTTCGAATTAGAAGCTTGATATGATTATGAGAAATGATTTGAAACTTTTACTTTTTGTTGTTAACCTCTTTACTTCTTCCTTTTACATACTCCCTCTTGACTTCATGGCTGTTGGTGTAGTGCTTTTGAATTTCTTCCATTAGTAGATATAAAAATTTGACCGTTGGGTGTAGCCAGTCTCGAGAGTATCAATACGTTCTTTTTACATATTGATACTTTATTAAGGATTCTTTTACATTAAAACAAATGTTTATCGATACTTAAATATAACATATCGATAGTAGCACAAAGCTTGAAATTTCTATTTCATGGTAACAATGAGATATTGATATACTTGTTAGTCCTGCCAATATTTAACAACAAGATTGATATATACATTTTACGCTTTTAGTACACTTTACACTAATTATTAATAATTTTACGTTTAATCCCATATATTTACGTTAACACTATAGGCATAAAATTATGATAGTATATCAATATCTCATTTTGATCACAAATAAATGTAAAATGAGATATTGGCAGGACTTTTATGATTTTTGCTAATGTGGCGTTGACTTTACTGATGTGACATTTTTGTCCCATGTTATTGATCCCTGTACTTTTTGTGAAATTTGAAATTAAATTCCTCTACTATAATCATAAAAATCAAATCTCTTTACTATTTTGATTCGCAAATTTTAGTCCAATCGATAACGTTGCTAAAGATCTTCATTAAAAAATGTTGACATGGTGTTAAGTTTTGTTGAAATAGTATTGTTTGCTTACGTGGCTTATTTTTTTTAACGTGACAATAATGTGGCTTTTTTCACTTTTTTCCTTCATATTTTTGTCTTTTTCTTACCTCTTTCTCTTTATTCATCATTCTTTTTTCTTCTTTCTCTCCGCATCACAATCACCAACTTTCAAAAAATCTATTTTTGGTGGTCAACTGTCACTTGTCGGCGATAGTTCGCATACAAAATTTATCATTTTATCTCTATAAAAAAGCTAATATTTTGCAGAAGATTATCTTGATAAATAGAGAAAAGCTAACAAATTAATTCGATGTCCTTTAAAACTATTTTCAGCACCAAAAAGCATAGCAACCTAAGCATTATCCTTACAAGCATGCATTTTTCCAGGAACCTTTTGTGCTCTCACTCCACTAATTCCAGTAACATCAAAACAAAATAATTCCTTCTCACATAAAATTCATATAAACACAATTTAGGTAATTTTCAAACATTAATTTAAGGCAATTTTTCATCATTATTCTTTAAAAAAAAGTATTAGTATTAGTATTTTTATTTTAACTATAAGCTCATAAAACCCAACAAAAAAATGCTAGTTGATGAAAGTAATGTCATATCTTAAAATAAACAGTACTAAAACACACAACCTCCATGACAAAAGCATCAATATTTGCTCTAAGTGTGATAAAAGGAGGCTTTTCAATATCAATATATCCCCTTCACAATTCTGTAAGAAGGAGAAAAAAACCAAATAAAATGAAGGGAAATAGAAGAAAAAAAAGGTTATAGCTTTGAAGGTTGGAGGTGCGGATTAGTTTTCTATATCTATATATTTTGAGAAATTTTTAGAAAAACCCAATTGGATAGTGAGAAAAAGGATACTGATAGGAAGAAGAGGTCAAATTTTGGAAGCAAAATGCTATCGGCGAGTGATGACAGTTCCTTGAAAATCGGATAATTCTATTGGTCTCCCAATTGTAATGTAGAGGGAAAAAGGGAAAAAGAAAATGAAAAAAATCACATCATCTCAAAGTAGACGAAAATAAGCCACATCATGCCACATGTCATAAGCAAGGGATATACAAAATACAAATAGTCTAAATAACAAGCTATGTTAGTAAGTCAATGTTCTGTCAGCAAAAGTCAACATTAGATCATTATTTTTAATAGAAATCTTTAACAAATGTTATCGATTAGATTAAGATTTTGTAAATCAGAATAGTAAAGGGACTTGTTTTTCATGAATTGTAATAGAGGGACTAAATTTCAAATTTCATAAAAGTACAGGGATCAATTACATGAGACAAAAAAGTGCCACATCAGCAAAGTCAATGCCATGCCAGCAAAAGTCAGCAAAGTCAACTTCCAAGTCAACAATTCAACGCCACGTCACCAAAGTAAATGCCACGTCAGCATTTTAAACGGAAAATGTAATAGTCGTTATTGATTGGATTGAAATTTTTAAATCATAATGCTAACAGAACTTGATTTTTATGAATTATAGTGAAGGGACTAAATTTTAAATTTCGTTATAGTATAGAGATCATTGGCATAATTTGACCTTTAATAAACATTGGTAGTAGAACGTTTGGTATTCGTATTCTACTGCCCAAGAACAAAATAAACATAGAGAATAAGAATTTCACGAGCATTTAGTAGTTGACTACGATATGTAATTTACAAATTACATAAATTTATGCTTATTCTAATAATTTTATACTTATTCTAATATTTTAATGATGGTTCTCATAATTTTACACTTAATTCTAATAATTTTACAGTAATTTTAATAATACTACGATTATTCTTATAATTTTACACTTAATTATCATAATCTTATGCTTATTCTCACAACTTTACGCTTAATTATCATAATAAAATGGATGAGAATATATGTGGTTACACAAAAAAAATTGTTATTACTTTTTTTATTTTAAAAGTTTAATTAATGGTTTTAATTAATTGAATTGAATCTAAGGTTTATTAGTTACGAACCTTACAATAATGTCAAAATTTGTAAACTTACTTAATATGTTTATTTATATTTTCAGGTTTTTATTATTCTTGTAAGGTATTACTTTAGAAATAAAAAAAAGTTTGTTTATTTTTTTACCTTATATGATTATGTAATTTTTATTTGCTATTTGTTAATATATATTTTATAATTTATTTGTTTATTTGTTTTGAATATAATATATTTATTTCTCATGAATAGATTTTTAATTGTTTAAAAACATATTTAGTTATATATTTGTAATTATATTTTTTTAATATTTATGAACAGGTTCATTTAATTAAAACAAAGACATAAAGATAATTATCTAAGGCATTGTTAGTGGAGTTTAAAAATAAAATGAATGATCATGACAAATCAAACTTACTTAAGATTGATTCATTTACTGTCTTGTCTTAAGTATATAAATTGAATCTTTAGATTACAATAAAATCCTTTTTGGCTTAATATTTCAACCAAATAGAAGTATCAATCATCATGACAAGGAAATACATCACACTAGCAATTGTCTTTTTTTCTAATTTATTATAAAATATTAAAATCTTAATTTTAATGATTAATATTTAATATTTATTTAATAATTTTGAAATAAAAAAGCATTACTTTACTATTCACAATACGAGTTTACTTTAACAGAATTAAATAGGAAGTGACATGTAATTAAATTTATTTTTACAATTTTAAAAGAATTAAACTCTTGACCAAAATTTAAGCATATTCTTTCACCGAACTAATATCTTGACCAGCATATTCCCGGCATGGAGTGAAGTACAAGATTTTGAAGATTGACCAAATATTTGTTTTTAACTTAAACATTTCCAATCAATTAAACGTATTTTCGGAGACATGAAACTATGAATGACCCCACAAAATAAAATCAAATTTATTAGATTCAAAGTGGAAAATGTTGGGTGGGGCCCATCGTAGTTGCCGGCCTAACGGGAGTCTCTGATTTTATTTTGGTTTGGATGCGGTTGATGATTTTTCTTACTTCCTTTTCCTAATCTTTTCTTCTTTTGTCACTGGATTGTGAAAGGAAGATTCAATGTCCACCAGAGAAAGTTGGAATATTCTTCTTTTTCCACGGTTAAAACTGTCTTCTTAACTTTTTTTATTCAGGAATTAATTGTACCCGTGATTCATGTAATTTGGACTGCATAATAAATTAATCTCTAAAATTTAAATGTAATGAAATGGTTTCCAGCGTTGCACTATTGTAATAAATGTATTTTTCTCTCACTCAAATCGTCAATTCAACGATTAAATGCTAGTTAGCCAATTAGGGCTTAGTGGCAAGGAGGAGGTTTTGAAATTTTGAAGTCTTAAGTTCGAATCTCATCAAATGTGAGATTGAGTTAGTCTAATTATTTACTAGTTTGTTTAGTTTGGTATTGTTATTTACCAGTTTACCTAGTTTGAATAATATGATTTTCATAATTACATGTTCATGAAATATAATATGCTGATTGTGATTATAACTTTTAATGAAAATGCATTACTAAAAAAAACGATTAAACGCTAGTTGAATTACACGTGTATCTGATTATTTCTTGCATTTTGTTGATTGGAATAATGAAAAAATAAAAAATAAATAAAAAACTATTATAATTAAAACCAAAATTAAAAGCCGAAGCCCTGCTCTTGTTTTCTGATGATTGTGGGAGTCGCTTATGAGAAGGGGGAAGGCCGAAGGCGGGATTGTTTGGTTGGCGCCAGTTTGCCATAGGGTCTGATGGAAGCCTGCAAGAATGTTTAGCGGAAAATATTTATATGCACAAATGTCGATTTAAGTTTGGTTTGAAACAATCATTTGGATGACAATTAAGCTCAATCAGCGCGCTCTAACATTGGCCGCAATCATTTGAAAATTTCTCTCCCCGTCAAAACTAGTAAAATCCTTGTTTCCTTTCTTGTCAACTACTATTATAAAGCTAAGCAGAGCGGACTGGCTTCAAGTCACCATGCTCAGAGGTCTTACTGCTATCAAATTTGAAGTTCCAAGAGGGTCTGGAAGTATTTCAAAGTTGAAAATATTCTTTCAAATTTCAATGTGAAACTGTAAGTAAAAGCAAATGGTGTCTGGTTTCCTTATTGTGCCTTGGCAATATAGAATTACTATTTATAGGGAGGTCTTCCTATAATCTGTTTAGAAACGCTGCTGGTGAATTCCCAAGAAAAGTGAAAACCACAGCAATGAACCAAACCTTGGCAAATCTTAAACAGGAAAGTTAGGCCTTATTGCTCCTCAAGTTTCTTGTGTTAAGAAAATACGAGATCTTTAATGTGCTTATCTGCAAAATTGAGCACAGTTGCCTGTAGAAGGTTGCTTTATAATGTCATATAAATCTCCTCAGGAGAAGAAAGTGAAAAGTGAATCCTGTTAAATGTATTTTTATTTCTATGGAAGAGGAGAAAATAATTCTGCAACAAAATCATTAGAGCAAGTTGATTTCCTTCATATAAGATCTCACAGCAAAAGTGCCATTCAGTATTCAACTTGCCAAGCATATCAAGTGCCATACATATGCAAGCTGTACAAACAAACGTCTTTGTTGAATAATTCAGCAGATGATTCAATGGCAGAAGTAATACAGGACTCTCCTTTACCTTTCCATGGATGAAGGAATTTTTGATTTGCCTCATTCCATTGCTATTGGAAGTCTGTAGCAGGGCGGGAGCAGAATGTGCATTACAATCAGGTGCTGCATGTTAGTCAATGCGGTACTAATACTTGGATTAAATTGCAGTGGGGAAAAGATCTTCGGCCACTGGTAAAAATTCCAGAATACAGTAATTATTAGTATCTGGAAATGATGAACTACATGCATGGTTCAAGCAAAATGCACAACTTGAGGTAACAATAGGAAGCAACAGACAACAAATATTTGTTAATAGTAACATTTTATTGGAAAATCTGTTTCACTTTTCCCTTAGATTATCTTTTTTTTTTAATGATTTTTGGACATCTAACCATTAGCTAACATGCAAAAACCTCATTCAGAAAGGGTCTTAGGTATTTACAGAAGTCATGATTAAGTATCTAAAGCGCATAAAGTACATCTGTGATTAGAGTAAACGCAGTTCTTCAATTGTCCAACATTTGCAACTTGCAATTTTCAACTTAACTGTAGATGTTTTAAATTCAATTAAGAATCTCTGATAACATGAACTTCAAATAAAATTAATTATCAGGTAGACTGAAAATGAAAAAAACGAGAAAACAATTCATTTCTGACTCCAAATACCATTTTGTTTGAAATCTGAATTATTGACCTCCAGGCTATCTTGTCAAAATCATCCTTTACAAAGTTAAATAAACATTTATGTTTTCAAGATCTAAGATTTCGTATCAGCCTAACTGGTTAATTAGGCCTCTTACATTGTCTTGTTAATAACAGAATGCAAAATCCAAATAGTACTAAAGCAAGAAAGGATTAAAGAACAGACTGATATATCTTCTACAATTCTCTACCTTCATATTCCTGATAATTCATTTTGCTACCCAAAGCAAGTAGAAAAATCCATGATCAATTAAAATTGTCAAAAACTTCACATTCAAAAGACGGGAACCATGAATATAAATCACAGAAACTAATTCAATGCATCAAGTTTTTTTTTTTATAGGTCAGAAGTAACCTTTAGATGATAGAGGAACCACAACGACATGCATGGCGGCATTGTTGGGAGGAAGATGCAACCGAAGGGGATAAAGCTTGCCATTCAAAGGATTACGAGAACAGATGCAAACCTCCTCATCGATCCCTGCCTCTTCCTTCAAGATTTGCATCAATTCATCAATCCCACTCCCCTTAAAAGCGAAGGTACGTTCTCCAATTGCCTCATTAACATCCCCATTATCATCAACTACCTCATACTTAATAACCCTCCCTTCAAATACCAATGGTGAACCGGTAAAAGAGTCATCAGACTGCATATTCAAAACCAAACCAACAAGAATTAACCTCAAAGTTACTATGTCATAAGCAGATTTTCATTGATTAAACGAAAAGTTCATTTGTTAAACCTCTACTCTAGCCATTCTAGGTCCCCTGAGTGAAATTGCTGAAGGTGAACCAGGATCAGAACTTGTATTACTATCAATCCGATTAACAGGCTGCAAATCCGGTTCATGCAAAGAACGTGGAGGAGATGGAGGTTGTTTCCGAGATTCCACAACATCAACGCTCCAAAGAATCCAATCTTGAGTGGAGGTTCTATGAGGTACATCGTGTGTTACGTGATTCCTCCAAGGTGGTAGCCCTCCATTTGCGCGTAAATATTGGCCATAACGAGTCCTCAGCCTAACCTGAACACCATCCCTGACAGGCTCCCATTCGACAGAAGAATTCAATCTTCTTGGTAGAGTTTGCAACACTTTTTTCCCTGTCATTCCCAGAAGGAATGGCATGTTGGAAGCTGTTAAGTATTTCCCATAACAGCTTTTGAGACGAATGTGACTTGAATTTGAATCCACAAGCTCCACCTTCCATTTTGCATTCATGGCCGAGCCATCTCGGTCTTGGGAAACAGTTTCCTGATCATCATCCGCGAGCAAGTATTTGTCATGGTGGCTGCATAGACGAACAATGCTGGCTTTTTGGAATATTTCCATGACAATACTCTAAATCAATAGAGAAAAATATCAACATCACATCAAATATAAACAAATGAGTAAAGTCGTCATCCAATATCAAAATCTATATTATTTGATCAGGGAAATGGGATTATAAGAAAATACTAAATTCAAGTCATAGCTGTAAAAATATTAATCCAGTTCCATAGCTCCAACTGTTATTCAAGCTCCATCGTTTTATTATTGTATTTAATTTTTTTTGAACGGGTTATTTCTTACCTGAATGGAAGATGATCAAAATCAAAATGGAAGTTGTTTGGGAGAAGAGAAATTGAGGAGGCTAGATGGCCAACGAGTTTTAGATTGTTGAGGAGGCAGAAGACGATGAAATTTAGGGAGGAGTTGTGACTTTAAACCAGATTGCCTTGCTATTATTAAGTTGTTAAAAATGGTTTATGATAATTAAAAACATTAAATTCAATGATAGAAATTATAGAAATTCTCCATATAACAATAATAATAATAAACAAAATCCAATTATAGGCAAAAAATCAATATTAATCTTCTTTTTTGTTTGTTCTTTTAATTTATATTATACCTGTTAAATGGTAATGTGAATGTCTAATTTAGCATTAAGGTTGAAAATAATTTTTAGTTAAAAACTGCTTTTAATCCAATTTTAACATTGAAAAAAAAGTACAAATTTTCTCTTTAAAAGCTTAATTTGCAAATCTAAAAGGGTGAGTGGATTAGTGAAAATAAAATGTTATTTTAATAATGCTTGGTAAAAAAATTGTGATAAAAGAAAACAAGAAAAATTGTTATTCTCATCATTATTAATAAGATCAAATAATTCAAAATAAAAAAAAAATAGTGAAGAGAAAATAAGAGAAATGCGAGTTAAATATGTATATATGTAAAATTATCTTTATTTTTTAATTTTATTTTGTTATTTTAATTTATAAATGGTATAATGATAAAACATATAATTTTATTTTAATTTTCAATGTTACAAAGCAACGGATGAAAAGAAAATTATATTAATTAATTAAAATTTTAATATACCTTAAAAAAATTATATATAGCTCTATTAACTCTTTTAATAGATTTTAAATTGTATATGAAATAATTTTTGGCCCGTTTAAAACTTAAATGAAAGAAGAAAAACACTAGAAGGTCCAAAAGTGGAAGACACCAAATCTTAAAGGCCCAAATCAATCCATATTTCACCAAATGAACCCGTAGAGTTCTAGGGTTTATTCAAGCGTCTCCTTCGCCTCTTTCCTCGTCTTCCCTTTCTTCTAACCATTTTCTCTTCTTAGGTTTCTGAGGAGAAGTCGACGCCGCCATGGTTCATGTCAGTTTCTATCGCAACTGTAAGCCAACCCTTTTCTCACTTTACTTCTTTCTTCTTGTGCGCTTTTTTGCATGATCTGTAGTTTCAACTGAGTTTGTATTACTGATAATTACGCTTGTATTATACTATGAAAGTTTTTGTTTTCTTTTTTTTTATTATTTTTGAGTTCACAAAAATGGATATTTTTATTTATCTATTATAATACTTTTTCTGTCATTTTTGTTAATAATGTAGTTGGATCTATTGTTTCATATAGTTTAGAACGATAGAAATTATCTTTAGCTTGGATTTTGCTTTATATTTAGTTCTTACTGGCCACTTTGATCTATTTGTTAACTGCTGATTTGTTTAATTAGAACACTATTTGGGGAATAAAGAGATGGTTATGGTATAATTGACTTAAAACAGTTAAAAAGATTCCGACTTAGAGGTCATGGGTTTGAATCTCAGCGATGGCCGGTCGGGATTTATAGGTCACAGTATTCCTTTCTGTTTTGTAGCTCATATGCACCAAAAATAGTATAATTGGTTGATTACTGTCATGGAGTTCTCGGATCCTAATTGAGAGAAATACTTGTTTAGCTTTAAGGTATTGGTGTTTTTCTTGATTTGATTTGAAATATAAAATACCAATAAGCTGTATAGTTGTTTTGGGCTCATTTGCGGTTAGCTTATCGGGCCCTGACTTCCTAGGTAGTAGAATCACAGTATTATTTTATTATTTATTTATTGGTGAAATTGATGTGTGGTTGTAGATGGGAAGACCTTTAAGAAGCCAAGGCGTCCATATGAAAAGGAACGTTTGGATGCAGAGTTAAGGCTTGTAGGAGAGTATGGGCTCCGATGTAAGAGGGAGTTGTGGAGAGTTCAGTATGCTTTGAGCCGTATCCGAAATGCTGCTAGAGATCTTCTCACTCTTGATGAGAAGAACCCCCGTCGTATTTTTGAAGGTGAAGCACTTCTTCGTAGGATGAATAGGTATGGACTTTTGGATGAGAGCCAGAACAAACTCGATTATGTGTTGGCTTTGACTGTTGAGAACTTCCTTGAGCGCCGGTTGCAAACACTTGTGTTCAAGTCTGGTATGGCCAAGTCAATTCACCATGCTCGTGTGTTGATTAGGCAAAGGCATATCAGGTAAAGATTACTTTTTCTTGCTATAGAGTGGGATAGGTGCTTACTTTTACTGTGTTTATGTTTAGATATTTAGGTTGTTCCTTGAAGCTGTTCCAGTTATCTTTTACTGCACATGATGTATCTATGAACTATGTATGGTTGACATTTTATTCCATCCAATGTTTCCGCGTTTGCTAGCCATCTTTTGTAATTTGTTCATAAATCGTAACGGTTTGTTGGAAAGGATGTCTGTTAGGATTTTTCACATCTTATGAGTTTCATAATTGGCTCAAACACCACTTTGGATTAGAGGAGCTGCATGTTTTCATGATATGAACTTAGAAAACATTCTTTCTCTTGAAGAATTTGAGTGATTAACTTCTGCAACTAGTTTTCTGGCAAATTCCTTGACTTGGCTAATTGTTGATCTGCCAATTTGGTTTCTCTTTTGCAAAGTTGTGATTTGTTGCCTTGTACTTTGTACAATTTTAAACGTGATTTCTTGTTTCAGCAGTAACATATTGTAGCCTACTTGAATATGTTTGTAGATATGCTAATTGTTGATCTGCCAATTTGGTTTCTCTTTTGCAAAGTTGTGATTTGTTGCCTTGTACTTTGTATAATTTTAAACTTGATTTCTTGTTTCAGCAGTAACATATTGTAGCCCACTTGAATATGTTTGTAGATATGTGCTTTGGTTGTAGGACTCTAAATGTTGTATCCTGATGTTTTTCTTTTCTCACTAGGGTTGGGAGGCAGGTGGTCAACATCCCATCCTTCATGGTGAGGGTTGACTCCCAAAAACATATCGACTTCTCTCTCACAAGTCCATTCGGAGGTGGCCGCCCTGGAAGAGTGAAGAGAAGGAACCAGAGAGCAGCTGCTAAGAAGGCTGCTGGTGGAGACGGTGATGAAGAGGAAGACGAGTAAACCTTAGGCTCTTACCCTGCTACTAGAACCCTTAAAAAGCCTCTGTTTGTAACTTGCCATCTACTCCTTTATTAGACATGGTTTGAGTTTTGTTTTTCCAGACCTTTATTGTAGTGGATCTTAAGTTTTGCATTTTATTTTTCTGTTTTTTCCCGGATTTGAAGTTTTGAGTAATGGTGTTGTTTTAAGATTAAAATATTATAATTTTGATCATTTATACTAGCTAGCTCCATTTTGATGGATGATATCATTTATTTTACCCAAAATCTTAATCAAGTGACTATCTGTGGTTTGATGTGGACAAATTTCTCAACAGTTGTTTTGTAAATAACGTTCTCTTGGGCTGATTGTCCATGTATTGTATTCTCATTACTTTCTAATGAAATACCTCTAATTGTGGCTGTGGTCATTATTGTTGTTTGCGTTTTTGTAATATGTAGGATTTTCTTCCAAGTGTTCTAGCTAAGATTGTACTTTTGAACTCAAGTGGTACATCTTTCTTGCTGGGTGACTCAGCCAGCTAGGCAAAGTTTATCTGCAAGAAATTCCTTATTATTGGAAATTATGAGAGAAAACAAAAAGGCTTGAAATTGAGCTGTCTGTACTAAAGTCACTTCTCATCAAATCCCATCTGTTTCTTACTAGGAACACATACAATCAAGGCATCCTCCAGGCAAATACTTGGTCACCTCTTCATAACTAAGAACCTAAAACCATGAGAGGTGGCCAATTGATTTCTAAAGGATCATATTTTCCAATTACTAAACGCTACCACACTGTATCCGACTATGTGAAATTACAGCCGGAAAGTATACTATTCGGAAACTTCATTCAGCCATTCAACTGCAGAATATTCAATATAGTATGGGAAATTTTATGATAAGGTCAAAAAGTGATCTTATTGTAAGATCAGTGTAATTACATGTGATTAAGCATAAATTTAGTGTTATTAAGTATAAAATATATTAGAAGTATCATAAACAAATAAAAATAAATATAAACAAATTTTATAGCAAATTTATCATGTGTTTATGTTTATTTATTCTAATTTTATGTTTATTCTTAGTAGTGTGATCTGTTTAAATAGTACCAGTGTCGGTGGAAGCAATCCCATTGTGCCATACCTTTAACTCTTACTGGACCTTCAGAGGGTCCGATGCGCCTCCGTTTCGCCCTTTGCTTCTTTTTTTTTTTTATCTTGTTTTATTTTTATTTTGTTACTTTTTCATTTTTTTAAAAGTTGTCTTTGTGTTATTTATTGGCTTAATACGTAAATATATACTCTATTCTTAGTACAAATAGATATAAACTCTCAATCTTTTATTGTATTATTTAACAGATTTAGACTTAATAGTAAAATTTTGAAAGATTGAGGGTTTACTTATAATAAAATAAAAGTTTGTATACTAATTTATATGCAATAAAAGGTGAAAGGCTTATATCCATTTTGCACTAAGAGGCATATTCGGTGTTAAACTTTTTTTTTTATAAATTTTAAAGTCAGTTTTTATTTTATTATATTTTTATTTCAAAATATTTAATTATATAAATTATAAAAAATTTATTTATAAATTATTATTTTATATTTATGATATATGATTATTAATTTTTAATCATTTAAAAATTTAAATATAAAATAATATATCACTAATTATTAAATAAAATTTTAATAACTTTAATAGTTTTAATTATTTATTAATTTCATATATATCAAATCTAAAGTATAAATTTATTTTATACAAATTTAATTAAATGTGCTTGATGATCATTTTCTTTTCTCATTATACTTCATCTTACCATCCTCTTTTACATCCAAATTCATATTCTACTACTAATTTTAATCTCACTAGTAACTAATCTTTTTGTCACTGCTGCTTTCAATATCAGCCGAATCAATTTCATTATCCCCTTAAACAGTTCCTCAAAAATATATATTGCTTCTGCAGAAGTATCTGATGAGCATCAAGCTTAGCTCCGAGTCGCGCAAAAGGCATCGGATTGATAATGTAGGTGATTCCATTGCTTATCTCTTTCTCTGCTGCTATGGCTGAGGTTTGTATCTCATGCAAGAGCTGACAGAAAGTTTTTAAAGTGAGAAGTGGTAATATCCAGTATTAAAGTATAAGTCAAAGGCTCTCAAAGCTAACCCATTCATGCATTGGTTAGTTTCCCCTCTCTTTCTCTCCCAAATTTGTTCCTTTAAGATTGGATAACATGATTTCAAAAATGCAAATGGCCATGTGGTAAATGCATGACCCAAGGAAAGTGGCTGGCATGCCTCTATAGTTGAACTTGAAATGAATGCCTTCCACCATATGAGATGCGCATTTATAGCGTGCTATTAGAGTAGTTAAGGTTTTATATTGGTAGTGATATATATTAATTCTTTTACTTTTCCCCTCTCTCTCTCTATTTTTTCCCAATTTTTTTTTTATTTTTATTTCAAAAGAAAGACAAATTGTTGAATGTCCTGGCAATTGAATGATAATATGATTTCAGAAAGGCCATGCCTTAAATGCATGACCTAAGGCAAGTGGCCGGCATGAGGAAATAATTGAACATGACCTGACATCAATGCCTTCTGCTATCATTAGTTACAGGCCTATAAAAGCAAAAAAGATGCACATTTCTAGCATCATTTTCGAAATTTTCTAGTGCTGCCGCTGATTTCAAGACTGCCACTAGTATTTTAGCTGAAAAATAGATTACATGAGAAAAAAAAAAACCATAATTTAACTAATCTGATTCAACCTGGCTTTTAATTAATGTTTGCATTTCAGTTTCTTAAATTGTCTGTTCTTTAGTATCACATGCAAGCTCATTTTATATTATTACACTCTTTAAAATAATAACAATTGTTCAATATCAGATTTCATATGGAACCTTTAGCTAGAATCTTCATAATATCATTCGTGCAGGATGCAAAACAAACATAATTTGTTTTTTTTTCCCTGCAAATGACTCTCCAATTTGGAAGCTTTGGACTTTTAATCTATCAAAATCAATCACATTCAACAATTTGATCTTTCTTTGCCCCTGTAAAGGTATTCCTTCAAGGAGATACATAACCATCAAACTTTAGTTTGAGTTGAAGAATCTTGGTAAATGTTGACAAACTACTACTATTTCAATCCATTGTATTCATTGGTTAGAAACTGTCACCAAGTCACCATCTAATGTTTACTTCATAATTAAGAACCTAAAACCATGAGAACAAAAAAGCTTTTGGCTAATTGATTCCTGAAAGATAATGATAACAAATTACCAAAAGCTATCCCTTCCAGTCTGTCATTGTCTGACTATCAGAAATTTGAGCTGCAAAAAGTCAACAATTTGGAAACTGCAGAATGTAGTATCCATTTTGTATACATAATTCAAGTGCGGGGACGCTGAATTTGGACAATGAAGAATCACCGAAAACTGCAGCCTTCACCAAGTCAATACAGTTCAGCCAGCAGAAACCAAGGGTTGCGGAACTACACAATTAGACTATTCTGTATCTTAGAATTTGGATAACATTAATAACCCTTCTTTTTTTTTATTTTGGTGTAAAACAAAGACTTATAATCTCTTATCATTCCTATAAATACATTGGGAACTCATCTGTCTTGTCTCATTGTATTCCAAAACATGGCTAAGATATCTTTCTTGTTTACTTTGTTCCTTGTAATTGCTTGTGCAATTGCCAATGTCTCTGCAACAAAGGAGAAGGTAGGGATATATGAGCTGAAGAAAGGGGATTTGTCTGTTAAGTTCACCAACTGGGGTGCAACTATTGTTTCAGTTATCCTCCCTGACAAATATGGTTAGTTGATGTTAACAATTAGCCTTGGATTATATAATTAGAAGCAATCATCTCCCATCTCAAAATTTACAAGGTTTTCCTCCAAATTCCAATATGAAACTCTAGTTGAAACTTTAAGTTATAACCATTGGACAGTGTCATGATTTCTTTTAAGTTTCATCCTTTTGTTGATCACTTATTTCAAGTTCAATATCAGTTTCAATTTCCACATGTTGGTGATATTCTTCATATGATATCCATTTGTCTTTGTTTTTCTTTTAATTTTCAGGTAAACTGGGTGATATTGCTCTAGGATATGATTCAGTTAAGGAGTATATGGTCAGTTTCATTATGCAGCCTTTTTCTGGTTTCTTGATTTTGCTTTACTTTCATTAAGTGTATTTACATTCTGGGTTGTTTCCTTTGTCTTCCGAAAACTTATAGGAAGAACAGAGTGACTTTTTTGAATTCAATGAAAAAAAACACATTTCAAGGCGGGAAAATTTTGATGATACCTTGGTGCTGGACATTAATCCTAAGAACACTTGGTAACTACTGAAATAAAGTTAAATTGATGGAAATATCTGGCTAGAGGCTGAGATTATATGACCATTGTAGTATATTATTCTTGTAATTATTCTTATTCTTCCTTTTTGCCATTTCTTGTGAGATGTTATTTTTAATCATTCTTTTAGATTTGAAAGGTCAATCTTTTCTTCTGAAGATTGAATTATTGACTCTAGAACATGGCCTGCATTGGTTGCAATAGGTTAAAACGTTGAAAAGTCAATTTATTTGACTGGTGGTTTTCATCTTTGTTCAAATATTCTTTAGCTTCTGATCTTATCAAAACTGTTTCATTTATCAAACAAATTTCTCTTCCTTATCTATTGCCATTATTATGCAGTACTATTTCATTAATTTCTGCAGAATGATACTTCCTACGTTGGTTCCATTGTTGGAAGAGTCGCTAACCGAATTGCAGGGGCTCAATTTACTTTGAATGGAGTCCATTATAAACTGATCCCTAATGAAGGCAAAAACATGCTTCATGGTAAATTAATTCTTCACTTTTCATCATTATTTCCTAATTCACCTGGCAAAATTAAACAAAGTAGTGGACTGTTCTTTTTTTCCTTCTGTTATAAATTTTACGTTTTGAATATTATCAGGTGGCCCTGTTGGATTTAGTGATGTTGTCTGGAAAGTGAAGAATTATAAGAAAGATGGTTATGCTCCTTCCATTGTTTTTGCCTATGACAGCTATGACGGTGAACAAGGTCAGTGCACTAATTTCAACAATCCAGGCTTTGAAATTCATCAATGTTAGTAAGAAATGGGAGATTTTTCCTTATATTAATGCATTTCTTGTATCTTTCACAGGATTTCCCGGTGCCCTCAAAGTCACTGTGGCCTATAATCTACTCCCCGGAAACAAGCTGAGTGTGACAATGAAAGCCAAAGCTCTAAACAAGGCAACCCCTGTGAATTTAGCTCAACACACATATTGGAACCTTGGCAACCACAACAGCGGTGATATCCTCTCTGAAGAAGTCCAGATTTTTGCCTCCCACTACACCACTGTTGATAGCCAGCTTATTCCCACTGGCAAATTTGCTTCTGTGAAGGGAACCCCCTATGATTTCCTAAAGCCCCACACTGTCGGAAGCAGAATCAACAAACTTCCTAGTGGATATGATATCAACTATGTGCTCGATGGTGCTCCAGGAAAGATAAAGAAAGTAGCTGTGGTGAAGGATAGGAAGTCTGGAAGAGTTATGGAGTTGTTGACAAATCAACCTGGTGTGCAATTTTATACCGCAAATTTCCTGCAAAACGTGAAGGGAAAAGGTGGATATGTTTATCAACCTCATGGAGCTTTGTGTTTGGAGACTCAAGCTTTCCCTGATTCTGTTAATCACCCCAACTTCCCTTCAACTATTATTTACCCTGGAAAGGAATACAAGCATGTTATGCTGTTCAAGTTTTCGATTTCATCGTAGAGAAACCTGGGGTGTCAAACCATTTCCACAACTGCTGAAATGTTTGTTTTAGTCCTCCAATGTTCTTGCTGTAACCTCACAAAACCTGAAACAATAATGTATTCCAGATTTTAACTTAACAGTCTGATTCTCAAAGGTGGCAAATAAACACGTTTAGAGCAAGTAATTTTGTGATTTCTATTTTCTTCAGAGAAATAAAACTTTTTATGCTTTGATCAATGGAATTAAGTAAATGCTATGGCTAGTATGCATAAAATAATTATATTGTAACTTCAAAGTGCAAATAGCAATGCCTCAAGGCTCCTCCTAAGGTTGTAAAATACGTGCAATGATAGAATTTCAAAATCTCATTGTCTGTGAATCTGTTAAATAGATAGAATTTCAAAATTAAAATATAATTTTCACAAACTATTCTTAATTTCCTGTCTCTGTTTCTCCAATATATGGAATCTGCCTAGCATTTATAATCTTTTTTTGGATAATTTCCTACCATTTATCATCACTGGCCTGTTAAGGTGACTAAGCTTACTCCTTTTAAGCCTTTTTCTTTTGAAAAAAAAAACCCAAAAACAAAAACAAAAAACAAAAAACAGAAAAAAGAACTTCTACAATAAGTTAAAAGTTTTGGATCTATTGTAAACTCAATTACTAATAAACAACTAAGGCTTAGCCTACTTATTTTTAGAAGTGATTAAATCCAAAGTTCGATTTTTTTTCCTCCTTTGTACTTCCTATAAACAAAAGAAAAAGAATAATAACCTTTAAATAATAATTTAAACCATTAAACTAAAGTTTGACTTAACGTTTATTATCCATTTTCAAATTGTTAGCTCTTGATGATGCTTTAGCAATTCTCTTGTAGAAATATTGCTGCTAGACCTTGAATTGTATCACTTTATCTAAATAAGCCGTTAGACTTTTATTGCATACAAATAAACCCTTAAGCTCTAATTTGTACTCAAGTAAACCTTTATTTCAAATAAAAAATTACATATGAGAAAAAATTGATTCATATCAATTTATCCGATTAAAGTTCAGTTAATTCAATTCAATTAAGTTAATTTCGAGTTCAAATCAACTTTTTAGGTTGATTTGTTTGATTAAGTCGGTGTCTAAAATTACAAATCAAATTAAATGAATTAATTGATATTTTTAAAATATATTATATAACATAAATAATTAAATATTATATAATATATTATATATAATCAATTTTTTTATGTAAGAAGTTAGATTTTAAAATCCATTTGAAAAATTAATCAATTGCTCACTCCTATAAAAAATTGATTTATGTTAAAGGTTTATTTAAGTACAAAGTACACGTTAAGGGTTTATTTAAATACTAAAATTAAAGTTTAAGGGCTTACTTGAATATAAAAGTTTAGGAGCTTATCTGAATGCAATAAAAGCATAAAGACTTATTTAATAAAATGATAAAGTTCAAGAGATTTTTTAATATTTTAGCCAATTGTTTATTATAAAAAAGGCTAAAATATTAAAAAAGGCCTTGAACTATTTTATTTTTTTAAATAAGCCCTTATACTATTATTGTATTCAAATAAGCTCTTGTTCTTTAATTTGTACTCAAATAAACCATTATTTCAAATAAAATATTACATATGAATGAAAACATATTCAAACTGATTTAACCAATAAAAATTCAATTAATTCGATTTAATTAAGTCATTTTCGGTTTTAAGTTAATTTTTATAGATCGATTTATTTGATTGAGTCAATGTTTAAAATTACAAATTAAGCCGACTGAATTAATTGACATTTTTTAAATATATAATATATAATATACATAATTAAATATTATATGATAATCTCTATCTAACTAATTCTTTTTATATAGGAAGTTAGGTTTTAAACTCAATCGAAAAAATCTATTAGTCACTCTTATAAGAGATTGATTTTTGTTAATGGTTTAGATTAAGGGCTTATCTGAATATAAATTAAAGTTGAAGGGTTTATTCAGATTCAAATAAAAGTATAAGAACTTACTTAAATAAAGTAATAAAGTTCAATGATTTCTTTTTAATATTTTAGCCATAATAATTTAATTATCGATTTAGATTAAAGATTAACATCCTATACACCGTCAGTGAATTTTTTGATTCCACAAACGGAGTTAAGATGATTACGCATGTCCTATTTTATTTTTTTTATTTTCTTAATATATTTAAAGGACATGTATAATTATTTTAATTCTGTTTGTGAAATAAAAAAATTTCACTAATGATGTATAAGGTAATTATCTTTAGATTAAATGATATTAATCTAAGGATTATTATTTACTGGCCTTGAGATATGGACTACTTATCCCTTTGAGCAAGTCAACACAAACAGCTAAAGCAACGAAAACAGAGGCATATCCAAAAACAGCTAGAAGTGACTGCATTTAGATAAATGATATCCTATCTTCTGTTTCCTATTTTTGTTCCTTAATCTCTTGTTGTTCTCTCTGAACAACTCTAAAAATTCCCCGAGATATCATCTGTCAATCTCCATTGTTAGTTGTTTGAAAACATGGAGAAGATTTCTTTCTTGCTTCCTTTGCTGCTTGTGGTTTCTTTTGTCAATGGCTCTCCACCAAAGGAAGCAGTAGGAATATATGAGCTGAAGAAAGGAGATATGTCTGTTAAATTCACCAACTGGGGTGCGACTATTATCTCTGTTGTTCTCCCTGACAAACATGGTTAGTTCCTTGGTCTACCTGTTTCCATTTTCTTATCTGGGTGGATTCTTTTTCTTCTTATGTTATGCACTTTGTTTTTGCCACTTTTTCGTCATAATTTTCAGGGAAACTGGGTGATATTGCTCTTGGTTATGAATCTGTCAAGGACTATATGGTGAGTTGTTCAATGACTTCATTTGCTGCCTTTACTTGCATCTTGATTTAGCTTTGTCTTGTCAATGGAAAATCAGAGTTTCTCTGGTGGAAATTCACATGGATGTCTCTTTCTCTCTCAGACAAATTAAAGTGGGTCCTGCCAATAAGTAGACAAAATGTTACAGCTAGATTGTCTATATAATATGTCCATTAAATATATTTTTCATTTTGAAGAATCTAATCTAATTAAGACCTGGGTTTTGGTTTTAACTTTTGTCAGCTTTGATTCTTTAGATAGTATAAATGGCAGTGATATTAGGCCAGTCTTTTCTTTCATATAATTTTTTAAGCCATTGGCTCCATTATGCAACAGACAGTAATGTTCTGTCATATTTTCATCTGTTCTATTTCAAGCATCCATCTATTAAACAATCTTCAGGGAGTAAAAATCTTCAAAATGCCACACCCACTTTATTATTGTTATTCAGCTTCTTTATCTATGCTTTTACCTTTAGCATTTTTCTTCGAAAACTTATTAATAGTGATTTCCTCAAATGTCAACTAGGAAATAACAATTTCAGAAAGATAAGATTATCATTGTTTTCAGGTGTTGAAAAGTTTATAGAGCCAACATAGGGGCTCACATGTCTGTAAAGTTAGTAATTTCTTTATGTTTGTTTTCTTCAAAAATTTCTATATTTGTTTTAATCATTTAGCCAAATGATAATGATGATAAGTGTATAGACCTATTTTAATATTTTATGCTTATTACATCTAAGTTTACGCTATTGACCTTATTATAGAATTTCTCGAAATTTACCGGATCATGTTTATCACCCTATAACACAATAATAATCTCGAAGATGAGAGAATTTGAAGTTTTGTTTGTTAGTAAAAATCAACACTAATATAATGATGGCTTTAAAGCATATAGGATTACATTTTTTTTGAGAATAATATTGCTTCACACAAAAACTAGTTATCCAAAATTCAATAAATTTTTTTTTTTGGTGAAAGTAAAGTAAGTCAAAACTAACCTCTTTTTATTTATAAAACCTAAGAATCACAAATAAATGGTTCTACTTATCTATAGACATAACTGTTAAAATGATTATTGAAACTGTTTAAAAAATTAAAATGTTTTAATTTAAAATTAAAAACGTTTTTGTATGATAAAAACAGGTAATTCAAATATAACAAACTTCCCCAATTTGATCAATTCTAGGTTCATCTCTTTTGTTATTTGATCTCCTTTGGTATGTTAAGATACTCTTTGGTTTTCATTTATACTTATAAAGGTTTTGTTCCCTTTATTTGTAAGCAATGTATTCTATGCTTATATATTACAAGCTATTCAACATTGCTGGGTTGATTTGACAACAGTTTTTCTTTACAATTTTAATCTTTCATTTGAATTAAAACTACTTTTTTTGATCAAACGAGTGATTACTTTGCTTCATACTAAGTTGCTTCAGCTGTTATTTCATTAGTTTTCTCTTCTCTATCTACTCAATCTTGGTATGAACTTTTGCAGAATGATACTACATACTTCGGTGCCCTTGTTGGACGGGTTGCAAATAGAATTGGAGGCGCAGAATTTTCTTTGAATGGAACCGTATATAAACTGGTCCCTAATGAAGGGAAAAACATGCTTCATGGTAAATTAATTCTTCATTCTTACCCTAGTTTCTTAATTTACACTGAAAATTAATATACAGAACAAAAAGTTCTTGGAATTCCTTAACCTTCTGTTCTGCATTAGGTGGCCCCAAAGGATTTGGTGATGTTGTCTGGGAAGTGAAAAAATATAATAAACATGGTCAATTTCCTTTCATTGTCTTTGGATATGACAGCCATGATGGTGAAGAAGGTTAGTGCATGAGCATGACTCTTTCTCTCCAATCCCTATGTTCATTAACCTTGCACATTGAAATCAAGCTTCCAAATTCATCAGTGAAAAGAAATAAGATCATTTGCATTGCAAAAGATTGATGGGGCTAAACTAGGATTTCATTTCTTGTATACTTTCACAGGATTTCCTGGTGAGCTTAAAGTCAGAGTGAGCTACACCCTTCTCCCTAAGAACCGGTTGAGTGTGACAATGAAAGCCAGAGCTGTGAAAAAGCCTACTCCTGTGAATCTAGCTCAGCATACATATTGGAACCTTGGCAACCATGACAGTGGTGATATCCTGTCCGAAGAAATCCAGCTTTTTGCGTCCCGCTACACGCCTGTTGATAGCCAGCTTATTCCCACAGGCAAACTTTTGCCTGTGAAAGGAACTCCATATGATTTCCTCAAACCTAACACAATTGGAAGCAGAATCAAGGAGCTTCCTAAAGGTTATGACATTAATTATGCCCTTGATGGCACTCCAGGAAAGCTGAAGAAAGTAGCTGTGGTGAAGGATAAGAAGTCTGGAAGAGTTATGCAGCTGTTTGCCAATCAACCTGGTGTGCAGTTCTATACAGGAAACTTGATAAAGAATGTGAAGGGCAAAGGTGGATTTGTGTATAAAGCTCATGCAGGACTATGTTTGGAGACTCAAGGCTACCCTGACTCTGTCAATCAGCCCAACTTCCCTTCACAAATTGTTACCCCTAAAAAGCCATACAGGCATAGCATGCTTTTCAAGTTTTCAATTGCTCCATAGACAAACCTGATCAATCATAAGGCGATTTTCTCGGAAGAGAACTGAGACTTGAACAAGTTTTCGAAATGTTTTTGTTATATAGCTCATGAGACTTGAAGTATAATGTAGTTTTTCTGACTCCATCATTAGTAGTCCGATTCTGGTAATTTCAAGAGGGGAACTAAAATTGTTTCAGAAAGGTAATTATTTTTGTCGCCTGATCTGGAAAACAGAAACTTGTTATGCTTTTATCAAAGAATCAGTTCAACTTGCAACTAGCAATATACCTCCAAAGCTAATAGAAAAACTGATGCAAATAAACTATATATGAAAAGAAGTCTTAAAATTCTAATTGTATGATAACACAATTTTCACACACTAAACTTATGTAAACTTATTCAAAAGTTACAACAAATATACATCATTTGGGCATAGTAAGCATGACTTATCCTTCAAATTTAACTTTTTTAAGAGATTGAAGGCGACCCATTAAAACTAACAAAAACTATATCCCACTATGCCTTCATCCAGAGAGTCAAAAAACATAAAACGCCCAATCTAAGTTACCCAACCCAAAATCTTGCTGATAAAATATTGAAGGGCAAATGAAGCCCACCCATTTAGGTTCACTCTGGACCAATCCCAACAAACAGGTCCAAATTCAACTTCGAATCAAAAGTCAGTTTATCACTTCAAACGGAAGCACGAGTTAAAACGGGATGGCTTCCCTTTCCTTTGCCTCTTCCCCTCTTGTCAGAATCCTAACTCAGCTTCCCTGCTTCAGGTTCTTGTGTATCCTGTATCCAAAAATATATATGTTCTTTCATAGAAGGCTTCTAAATATCATTTATTTGGCTTCATTGAGTTTTGTTCAGATCCTTTAATTCTATGACATGCTCAATTTAATTCACCCTATTTGAACTAATCAATAATGCAGATAAAGTTGGAAACTTTGCAGATTAAGTCATGGAAAGGTTCAATCTTTGAGCAGATATAGCAAAGTTAAGAAAGCCCATTTGTGTATTAGTTCAATTGTTAGTATGTGTTCTGTTGCTGCTTCTGATTCACCAGTGTCCACTCCATTGTATGAGCAATCGAAGAGGGTGTGGATATGGACTGAAAATAGTCAAGTCATGACCGCCGCTGTGGAAAGGGGATGGAACACCTTCATGTTTTCCTCACAGAATCAAGGGCTTGCCACTGCATGGTCATGTAATGCAATTCAACTTGTCATGCTTTGCCCTTTTTAATTATTGCATTAAAATTCAAATTAATTGATGTTCATTGTTGTTATTTATATTAATTTTGTGACTTCTAAAGGCTTTGCTTGTATCCATGCGCAAAACTCAAACCAATCATAACCCATGCACGTAACTTGCTAATGCTTTCTTTTTTGATAGATGGCTTTTTAGTAATGTTATTTAAAATGAGAGAAGGATTTCTTTTATTATATGTTTAAAACATGCAAACAATGAGTAACTTGTGAGGGCTTTGTGAAAATAACATGGTTTGTTTCATAGATGGTGGTATGATTTTATCTAGTTTTGGGGGTTTGGTTGTTGAATTTACAGCAGTTGCATTCATTGATCCTCTTTTCATTAAAGAGGAAGGGATTTTTGATGGTTCGGGCAACAGAGTTGCTACAATTTTTGAGGTTTCAACTCCTGCAGAGTTAAAGAAGCTCCAGTCTGAGGATGAGCTTGCGGGGAATATTGTCATTGATCTACTGGACTGGCAGGTATGAGGTTGTGAACTGTTTGCAAACTTTATGCTTTAAATATTTAGTTCCAGAGCATCAAATTGAACTACTTTATAGGGGACAGATAGGGGTCTGACAGATTTTCTTGTTTCAGACTAGATAGAATAACTTGAACGAAGCATTTATAGATTGGAGCTATCCAATCAAAAGTTCTGGACAGACTTGCAATAGCTTACCAAAGCATACAAGCATCAAGTAAAGAAAAGTTGCAATATTCCTAGCTCTTCACCTATGATTCTTCTAACAGAGTTCTGGTTTCTAGGTTATACATAAGATGGATGTGATAGAGTGCTAAAATAAGAAGTTAAAAATGCAATTTTCTGCTCTCTAAGCTTGTGTTGAAGTGATTTATTTGATCTACCTGTTTGAATCCATTAGGATATGTCTTGCTCCTTGTGCTTAGCTAAAATTTTGTTATATTTCTTTTGTCAGATTGAGAACTCTAGAAGTATAACCACTTTATCTTCCCAAATAAATTGCAATAATTTTCTAGTCATAAATCATATTGCTGTTCATTTTTCTAGGTGATACCTGCAGAAAATATTGTGGCACAGTTCCAAGGCAGTCAAACTACTGTGTTTGCTGTCTCAAAATCACCTGTTGAAGCACAACTATTTCTTGAGGTACCTTTCAAGATATATTTAATCAAGCTTAGAAAATACAAATATACCTCTGTAGTATTTGTATTCATTGTATATAGTCAATTTGGCTTTTCAAATTCATTTTCCATCTCATAACCATCTCTTTTTGTAGGCCTTGGAACATGGGCTGGGTGGGGTTGTTTTAAAAGCCGAGGATGTTAAAGCTGTTCTTGACATGAAGGTAATTTGCTCTAGGTCAGGGTTCTTGAGTTATCAAGGATTGTTCCTTAATATGCTTTAAATTATCAGGAATATTTTGACAGAAGAAATGAAGTTCACAACAGATTGAGCTTGACTAAAGCCACTGTAACTAAAGTTCATGCGGTTGGAATGGGTGATCGAGTTTGTGTGGATCTTTGTAGCCTCATGAGACCTGGCGAGGGACTCCTGGTATACTTGTAATCTCTCTTAGAGTGAATTATCACTTGGTGTTTATCACTTAAGATGATGCATGATGCTGTTGCTTCTCTTAATGTAAGTACTCTTTGACAGGTTGGATCATTTGCTAGGGGACTTTTTCTTGTCCACTCTGAGTGTTTGGAGTCAAATTACATTGCAAGTAGACCTTTCCGCGTCAATGCAGTAAGTTTTGTCTTCTCGCTTGAGTATATCTATAAAAGAGATTTCTTCAGAACTACAAATTCTGAATATGTGATAGCAGGAAGGGATCAATACTTTTATTGAGACCTTTGCACTTACTGTATTCTTTTATTTTGCTTACTGCTCTATCTCCTACTTTGGCAGTATTCTTGCATATGTAATGTGCTTTCAGTTTAATACACAATCTTTTTCCTGTGTCTTCTTTGTTTGGAAATATACATAGGCCTCTTCATGCCTCAATTATGTAGAGTGTTCTTTCTTTATTTGGTAATATACATAGGCCTCTTCATGCCTCAATTATGTAAAGTGTTCTTTATTAATGTAAATTCTTTAACCAAGATCTCATGGAAATATGCAGGGGCCTGTCCATGCCTATGTTGCTGTCCCTGGAGGTAAAACTAGCTACCTTTCTGAGCTAAAAGCAGGCAAAGAGGTGATTGTGGTTGATAAAAATGGCAAACTGCGGACTGCAATTGTTGGCCGTGTTAAGATTGAGACCAGACCGCTTATCCTTGTGGAAGCAAAGGTCTGTATATCGCATACAACTGCCAACACTATTCTACACTCCTATTTGAGTTTCAAAATTCATTCATCATTTAATATTGAGCACAAATAGATTACACACTTCCATTTAGATGAAATCTCAACTTCTTATCTGGTTAATGTATGTTATGTAATGCTGAATTCTTTATACTCTCAGGTTCTTAAAGATTAGAATGTTTATGTTGAACTCTATATTCAGTATTCTAAATAGTACTATATAATGTTGCTGCAGAGAGATTCGAATGATCAAACTGTATACAGCATCCTTCTACAGAATGCAGAAACGGTTGCTTTGGTTTGTCCACATGAAGGTTTGTTTTGATAGTCACTTAGGTTTTGTTGGAAGTTTGGGATAGTGCTTATCTTACCCATTTATACTTTGCCCACCTATTCACAGGTAACAACATGCAGAAGTCTGTGATTCCTGTGACCTCACTAAAAGCTGGGGATGAAGTTTTGCTAAGATTACAAGGTGGAGCTCGACATACTGGAATAGAGGTCCAAGAATTCATTGTTGAAAACTGAATGACCAGGATAATGTTGATGTGAAACTTGTTCATTTCCAGGAATGTTTCCAACCAGTTGAAGGCCTTTCATCCACTTGCAATGGGCAAAATGCCTGCATCTGTCTGGTTCACAAAGTACTCAACCTAGCAATTATAAATTTCAACTAGTTCTTTGTAGTGAATGGCATGTATATGCTGTGTTTAAGAAAGATGCCCAATCGTATCTTCACAGTGTGATATTCCTTGAAATGAATGGAAGGAAACAGTTATGAGATGAGATTCATATAAATTTCCTTTCCTATGCTTTTTAGTTGTGTTGTATAGCTTCTTGTTGTCATTGTACTCGTTACTTTAATCCCACAAGATTCATTCAGTAATAGTATTGTTTGGCAGGACCAAAGTAACACAACGAAACTTGAAGATTTAACTATTATCATTTCAGGAGGGCCTGCATTAGGAGCATTGAGATTATTTTATGCTTTTACTAATGATTTTACCATACAAAGAAAAAGCAGACTGATTAAAATGAATCTGTCTTCCAATTCCAATCACGATAGGAAGGTAGGCTAGGTAGCCAAGGTGGCCCACATCAGGAAGAAAGAGGAAGCACGCAACTTCTCTTACATTTCTCTGCAACTGGCAAATAGCAATACGAGAAAAAAGATGGGTGAGTGACCTTCAAGTAAATACTACGCCAAAAAGTAATTGGATCAGACAGAAGATGCTTCCAGATTCAAGACTTTTTGGAAACTAGGCTCTTAATTGTGGAAATTCAGAACTATAAACAACAATGGGTAATAGAATTAATGACTTTCGTGTGAGTCGGTCGCCTCTCAAGACAAACCGTAACGACTGGGCTAAAAAAAAGATGGTATGAAGACTTTGACTGTCAAAGCAAACTTGTTCAAAGTACCCTGGTAATTTAACCAAATTCAAACAATTGGACCTTAGGTATACCCAAATTTTGGGGCATTTCTCCCAACTTTGAGTGGTTTGATCAATTTGTAATCTTTGTACATCACTTTAAAAACCAAACCAGTAGTTTTTTCGTTCCATTAGAAATAGGAAACATGAAGAATTTGGTTGGATTACATCTCACTAACAAGTTCAAAGGCACGTGCTATTCAGACTTTGTTTGAGTAGTGTAAATGAGTTCTTTGCTGTGGAGAAGAACCATTGTAAACTAGTAGAATGAGATGTGCTAGGAGGCAGTTGAGAGGGAGACTGGAGCAAACCTTGAAGAATGAATGCAATGGCAAGTGGTGATAGAAGGCTAAACAAAGCTGAGAGTAAGGTTGAGCATAGAAAGGGTTTGAGAGAGTTTCTAAGTGAGATAATTTGTTAAAAAGTCCTTTTTAACAACAACAAGAACTCCTAAATGTAGGTGTGGAGTATAGGAGTTATATATCTTTGGTATTAATAACATAACAACGAGAATTGGCAGTTACAAAGAACTAATATTTTGTCTAATGAGAGTTTCATTTTTAAAGATAGTAATTCCTGTTTTGAAAAAAAATAGAAAAAAACACTCATAATTCGAAGAAAGGTTAAGAGAAGAACTCTTAACTATATACATATCTAATTCACCAAGTCAAGCTCTCCAAAACATTTCAATAGTAAAGCTAACCCAAAAATGCTGTCCTATTCCGGAGTTATTTCCACTTCTTCTCAATGAAAGTACTATTCAATTAAGATGTTAATGTCGATTCATAAAAGTGTTATTCTTTGAAGGTACTATTATGAGAACAAGTTGTTCTATGAAGAGCTGTTCTATGAAGGTACTATTCTGTTAGGAGCTACTTTGTGAAACAATCTTATTACCTATTTTGACTTTCCTTCATTGTGATATAAAACTTAAAGAAATAAAATAGTAGTTTTCAAAATCAAGTATTTACAAGTAGTAAAGAAAATATTCAGAAATTTTTAGATCAAAGGAAAACTTTGGTTTATCTGTTGTTGACATTTTCTGATGACAAATTAAAATCAACCCTGCTTAAGTGTACATTTGATACAGTATAAAAACTCATCTATTTTTTATTTTCTATTTATCTGAGAGTATAAAAGCACTTACACTTCTATAAGAATGCTTCAATTCATTCATTTACTAATTAAAGCTAGAATTTCTACTAGGATTATTTTTCCATGAAATAACTTTCTTAAGTTCAATCTATTTTTTCTTTCCAAAAGTGAGTCAATGTGGAAAATTTTGTCATGCAAGCTGTGGGTATTAGACTACGAGTTGACAATGACAAAGGAAATCTCCATGCACTCTGCATATTAAACTTCTGTATTCAACACGTTTCCACACTTTGCATTAACTTTGGGCATTTTATCTATTTTCAATTTTGTGAAAATGATGAAAAGCTAGTAATACGGATCTTATCTATTTTCCATTTTGTGCCGATAACCTTTTCATCAAGTGGTTAATAATGAGTTGTGGCATATTGTAAGTTTTGGGTTCGAATCCAAGCATCCATGTCCCCAATTATTTAATATTTTCCTTGTAAAAAATAAAAATCCAACCCCTTGGGCTTGGATGTATCAATTTTTTTTTGTGTAGACCACAGGTATCCTCATCTGTTTTAATGGTCTGAGATTAATCCTGTTCGGGATTTAGTCATAGTTAAGGCTCTTCACCCCTCCCCAAAGATGTGTTTAGTGAGAATCGAACCTGAGAGCTCTTCTCACAAACTCAACCTGTGTTACCAACTGAGCCACAACCTTTGGGTCAGATGTATCAATTTTATAGATAATTAAGAGATATGATCTTTTTTTAAAGGCTTAATACCCAAATACATCCCCAACGTTTATCAAAATATGCAATTAAGCCCTCAACGTATAATTGCATGGAAATAAGGACATTAAGTTTCATTTTCAGCATATTAAACCTAAACGTTATAAAATAATAGAATTAAGGATATAGCCGTTAAATAACTGTAATGTCCGTTTGTCTTACCCACGTGGCATGCCACTTGGACGTTGACATGGATTATAACGCCAGGTGGACCAGTGACGTGGCATATTATTGCCACGTGTCATGCTGACGTGGATGTAAGTTAAATTTTCTTTTTTTTTCAAGGTTTAATACCCAAATACATCCCCAATGTTTATCAAAATATGCAATTAAGCCCTTAACGTATAATTGTATGGAAATAAGGATATTAAGTTTCATTTTCAGCATGTTAAACCTAAAAAGTTATAAAATAATAGAATTAAGGATATAGCCGTTAAATAGTTGTGATGTCCTTTTTTTTTTGCCCAGGTGGCATGCCACCTCAACGTTGACATAGATTATAATGTCAGGTGGACCAGTGACGTGGCATAATATTGCCACGTGTCATGCTGACATGGATATAAGTTAAATTTTCTTTTTTTTTTTCAAATTTACATTTTTCCTAATTTCATTTTTTTAAATCACATTTTTTTTAAAAATTACATTTTTTTTCATAACTTCATTTTTTTAAAATTACATTTTTTTCATAATTTCATTTTTTTAAAATTACATTTTTTTCATCATTTCATTTTTTTTGCTATACAATACCAAAATTAGTACAAAAATGCATGTGGTATTCAACCAAAAATATTGAAATGATGACAAAGAAAGAATTAGTATAGTAGAAAAAAATAAAGAAAAGAACCATACCACATGCATTTTTGTACTAATTTTGGTATTGTACAGCAGAAAAAATGAAATGATGAAAAAATGTAATTCTTAAAAAATGAAATGATGAAAAAAATGTAATTAAAAAAAAGAAATTATGAAAAAAATGTAATTTTAAAAAATGAAGATATGAAAAAAAATGTAATTTTTTTAAAAAATATGTAATTAAAAAATGAAATTATGAAAAATATAAATTTGAAAAAAATGAACTTTTAAAAAAATGTTTATTTTGAAAAAAAATGAAATTTTGAAAAAAAAAAAGAAAATTTAGCTTATATCCACGTCAGCATGACACGTGACAATATTATGCCACATCACTGGTCCACATGGCATTATAATCTATGTCAACGTTGAGGTGGCATGCCCCTGGGCAAGAAAAACGGACATCACAGCTATTTAACGGCTATATCCTTAATTCTATTATTTTATAACTTTTTAGGTTTAACATGCTGAAAATGAAACTTAATGTCCTTATTTCCATGTAATTATACGTTGAGGGCTTAATTGCATATTTTGATAAACATTGGGGATGTATTTGGGTAATAAACCTTGAAAAAAAAAAGAAAATTTAACTTATATCCACGTCAGCATGACACGTGGCAATAATATGCCACGTCACTGGTCCACCTGGCGTTATAATCCACGTCAACGTCCAGGTGGCATGCCACGTGGGCAAGACAAATGGACATCACAGTTATTTAACGGCTATATCCTTAATTCTATTATTTTATAACGTTTAGGTTTAATTTGCTGAAAATGAAACTTAATATCCTTATTTCCATACAATTATACATTGAGAGCTTAATTGCATATTTTGATAAATGTCGGGGATGTATTTGGGTATTAAGCCTTTTTTAAATTAAAACCTAACTCTTTGAGTATGCTTCGATTCATCAATTTTGTAACTAATTAAGAGATATAATTGAAATATAATTTAATTGCTTGTGATTGTTTATTTTTAAGAATGAATTGCATTGAAATTTATCAGTGCAAATAGAAAACAATAAAGATAATTCATTGATCACATCATCCTTATTTGAGCTTAAGATTTTGAAAAATAGTTCCTCAAAGAAAAAAAGAGTACATCCTTTTCTTAACGAAAATAGCGAGTCTTTGGAAGGTGAAACAAATGTGCAGCTAGCCCTGATTGCACAATAAGAATTGGAAGAGCCCCAGCCACTATCTGTATCTCGGAGCAACAAATCTATAAATCAATTTCAGCCAGCTATATAACTGAATCTACCAAAGTATAAAACATAAACATGGCACCGATCACTTCTATATTAGCAGTGGTTCTTCTTATAACCCGGTGTTTTCTCAAACTCTTACCTAAATCTTTATAAAGTCCTCTCTCACGTAATCAAACAGGGATTACATCTCTCTATTGCTCTCTAATTCCAAAGACTACTCTATATTTATAGTCTCATTACTTGTCACCAAGTTACTCATTAAGTATATTTAATGATATATATATATATATTTATTACCAAAAATATAGTTATTAATACAGAATTTAAGTCAATATCTAACAGCATGACCCTAATAAAGTAAATAAACAATAAAAAGATAATAGCTACTGTAGACACCTCATTTTGTCCGGGTTGTAAAAAAACTAATAATTTGTAAATTTTGAATTGACATTTTGAATTAACATCTAGAAAAATTAGGATTAACATTATTAGGATTATTTAAATTAGAAATATTTAATAGATCAGGATAATTTTATTAATATGAGATAAATAGTAATATAGGTTAGGATTTATTAGATAATTATAAATTAAAATATTTTTAGGATAAGATAATTAGATTTTTTAGGATAATTAACATTAAAATTGATAAAATTAGATTAGGATTAACATAAAAATTAAATAGATAAAATATTAAAAATAAAAGATAATTAATAGAATAGGTTTAGTTGTATTAGGACTCTAACAAGTTTATGACTATAAAAAGGGGTTAAACCCATAACTTAGAGGGGGAAGAATTCGGAGAGAAAAATTCATAAAGAAGGCAGCCAGCATCAAAAATCACACAGCAAGCAAAGAAGAAAGGGAGCTCAAGCAGCGACGACTTCAAAATTTTCTCACGATCCAGGCAATGATGGGTGGTCGTTGAGGAAATATCAAATTGCTCAGCAGCTTCAAACGTTCGGCTTTGATCCCCACGAAGTTTGCTTGAAAGTGTGTATCCGGTTGTATTTGAAGCCCACGTGAAGTCAAAGTTAAAAGCAAATATATTTGGCCATCATTCTACTGACAACATAGGTATGTCTTTATGCTTTAGAATTGTTTATATTTTATGAATGCAGTTTTTTGCTTTAGAATTGTTTATATTTTATGAATGCAGTTTTTTTTTTTGTTAGCTAGTACACGTTTTTGATGTTTTGTTAAGAAAGTAAAAAGTGTTTAATAAGAGTAGTCATAAATGGGTATAAATATAAGAATAATGATAAATAAGGTTTAAAATAAGAATTAAAATAAAGGATAAAAATAAAATAAATAAAAAATTAGAATAAATCTTCCAATGAACAATGAAAATTATTTAATAAAATTAAAATCATTTCGATGATGGAATCTTCGAGGCGATTACGAATGAGTAACACTCGAGGAATTCCTAGGTAAGAGAATTCTTTTAAGTCTATCCAGAATGATGGAAGATTTAAAAGGCATTTTCAAAAAAAAAATGAAGGTTAAATTGTATTCTCCAAATAATTAAAAAAAAGAATAACACGAAAAAAATCATAATTGTAATATATATATATAATAAATATAATAGTGAAATTTTTAAGATAATAATAAATAAAAAAAACGTTAATTATACAATTAAATCCGATGATGGAATCTTTGAGGTGATTACGAATGAGTAACACTCGAAGAATTCTTAGGTGAAAAGATCCTTCTAAATTTATTCAGAACGATGAAAGATTTAGAAGGCATTTTCAAGATAAACAAATATTAAAATAAAGATAAAAACATAATAATAATAAAATTTATATAAAGATAAAAATAAATAATTAATAAAGTTAATAAATTATTAAATAATAATTCCGATGATGGAATCTTCAAGGCGATTGCGAATGAGTAACACTTGAGGAATTCCTAGGTGAGAGGGTTCTCCTAAGTTTATCCAGAATGATGGAAAATTTAGGAGATATTTTCAATATTAAATACCAATAATCCTAAAAATATTAATAGATGATATATAAAAATATTTAAAATAAATAAATAAAAATAATAAAAATAATTAAATAAAAAATAAATTAAGGAATAATAAAATTCTAAAATACTTCCGAAGATGGAGCCTCTTCATTGGAGTCGAATGGTACCCCTTGAATACTCTTGAGGTGAGAAGATTTTTTAAGAATTCATTCAGAATGATGGAGGATTCTTAAAAGAATTTTCAATATTTAAATAATAAAATATAAAGGCCATGTAACTAAGACTAAGTTAAAATAATACAAGATTAAAATGGTACCAACTTTGGGCGTTGTAGGGGTGCTATAACCTTCCCTACACGTAAATGAACTCCCGAACCCAAAACTTAAAATGTAGACCAGTCCTAGAGTCATTAGGTGGCCAATCACACCTACGTTAAAAAAAAAGATTGGTGGCGACTCCATTTGTTTAATGTATAGTGGAGTCGCCAAGCTGTCATAACGTTTCCTAGACCTAGGACGCTAGACATTAAACAAATGGAGTCGCCACCAATCTTTTTTTTTAACCTAGGTGTGATTGGCCACCTAATGACTCTAGGACTGGTCTACATTTTAAGTTTTGGGTTCGGGAGTTCATTTACGTGTAGGGAAGGTTATAGCACCCCTACAACGCCCAAAGTTGGTACCATTTTAATCTTGTATTATTTTAACTTAGTCTTAGTTACATGGCCTTTATATTTTATTATTTAAATATTGAAAATTCTTTTAAGAATCCTCCATCATTCTGAATGAATTCTTAAAAAATCTTCTCACCTCAAGAGTATTCAAGGGGTACCATTCGACTCCAATGAAGAGGCTCCATCTTCGGAAGTATTTTAGAATTTTATTATTCCTTAATTTATTTTTTATTTAATTATTTTTATTATTTTTATTTATTTATTTTAAATATTTTTATATATCATCTATTAATATTTTTAGGATTATTGGTATTTAATATTGAAAATATCTCCTAAATTTTCCATCATTCTGGATAAACTTAGGAGAACCCTCTCACCTAGGAATTCCTCAAGTGTTACTCATTCGCAATCGCCTTGAAGATTCCATCATCGGAATTATTATTTAATAATTTATTAACTTTATTAATTATTTATTTTTATCTTTATATAAATTTTATTATTATTATGTTTTTATCTTTATTTTAATATTTGTTTATCTTGAAAATGCCTTCTAAATCTTTCATCGTTCTGAATAAATTTAGAAGGATCTTTTCACCTAAGAATTCTTCGAGTGTTACTCATTCGTAATCACCTCAAAGATTCCATCATCGGATTTAATTGTATAATTAACGTTTTTTTTATTTATTATTATCTTAAAAATTTCACTATTATATATATATATATATATATATATATATATATATATTACAATTTGATTTTTTTCGTGTTATTCTTTTTTTTAATTATTTGGAGAATACAATTTAACCTTCATTTTTTTTTTGAAAATGCCTTTTAAATCTTCCATCATTCTGGATAGACTTAAAAGAATTCTCTTACCTAGGAATTCCTCGAGTGTTACTCATTCGTAATCGCCTCGAAGATTCCATCATCGGAATGATTTTAATTTTATTAAATAATTTTCATTGTTCATTGGAAGATTTATTCTAATTTTTTATTTATTTTATTTTTATCCTTTATTTTAATTCTTATTTTAAACCTTATTTATCATTATTCTTATATTTATACCCATTTATGACTACTCTTATTAAACACTTTTTACTTTCTTAACAAAACATCAAAAACGTGTACTAGCTAACAAAAAAAAAACTGCATTCATAAAATATAAACAATTCTAAAGCAAAAAACTGCATTCATAAAATATAAACAATTCTAAAGCATAAAGACATACCTATGTTGTCAGTAGAATGATGGCCAAATATATTTGCTTTTAACTTTGACTTCACGTGGGCTTCAAATACAACCGGATACACACTTTCAAGCAAACTTCGTGGGGATCAAAGCCGAACGTTTGAAGCTGCTGAGCAATTTGATATTTCCTCAACGACCACCCATCATTGCCTGGATCGTGAGAAAATTTTGAAGTCGTCGCTGCTTGAGCTCCCTTTCTTCTTTGCTTGCTGTGTGATTTTTGATGCTGGCTGCCTTCTTTATGAATTTTTCTCTCCGAATTCTTCCCCCTCTAAGTTATGGGTTTAACCCCTTTTTATAGTCATAAACTTGTTAGAGTCCTAATACAACTAAACCTATTCTATTAATTATCTTTTATTTTTAATATTTTATCTATTTAATTTTTATGTTAATCCTAATCTAATTTTATCAATTTTAATGTTAATTATCCTAAAAAATCTAATTATCTTATCCTAAAAATATTTTAATTTATAATTATCTAATAAATCCTAACCTATATTACTATTTATCTCATATTAATAAAATTATCCTGATCTATTAAATATTTCTAATTTAAATAATCCTAATAATGTTAATCCTAATTTTTCTAGATGTTAATTCAAAATGTCAATTCAAAATTTACAAATTATTAGTTTTTTTACAACCCGGACAAAATGAGGTGTCTACAGCTGCCCCTCTTTGCACATTTTCTGAAAATCAGGAATTGTGCAAAGACAATTAGACAACTATTTTGTTCGGATTTACCTTTTTTATTTTTTTATTTTTTTTTATTTTTTGCGAAGTATTTACAATTTTAAGAAACATTTAGTTCCTATCACCAAAGGCTGTAAGACTTTGAAAAAAAACCTTTTGCTCCTCTCACCAGAGGCATTGGAACTTCGAAACATAACCTTGTGCTCCTCTCACTAGAGGCAATGAAACTTGGAAACATAACCTTGTGCTCCTCTCACCAGAGGCATTGGAACTTGGAAACATAACCTTGTGCTCCTCTCACCAGAGGCAATGAAACTTGGAAACATAACCTTGTGCTCCTCTCACCAGAGGCATTGAAACTTTGGAAACATAACCTTGTGCTCCTCTCACCAGAGGCAATGAAACTTGGAAACATAACCTTGTGCTCCTCTCACCAGAGGCATTGAAACTTTGAAAAATAACATTGTGCTCCTCTCACCAGAGGCATTGAAACTTTGGAAACATAACCTTGTGCTCCTCTCACCAGAGGCATTGAAACTTGGAAACATAACCTTGTGCTCCTCTCACCAGAGGCATTGAAACTTTGAAAAATAACCTTGTGCTCCTCTCACCAGAGGCATTGAAACTTGGAAACATAACCTTGTGCTCCTCTCACCAGAGGCATTGAAACTTTGAAAAATAACCTTGATAGTGGTCCTCTCACCAGAGGTTATACCACTTTGAAAAACTTCCTAATCTCTTCCTTCTAGAGACTATTACCTTCTGTGAAAATTCATAATCTCTTCTTTCTGGAGACTATGAAAAACTTTACCTTCTGTGAAATTTCCTAATCTCTTCCCTCTGAAGATTAGGAAAGATTTTACCTTCTGTGAAATTTCATAATTCCTTCTGAAGACTATGAAAGACTTTACCTTCTGTGAAATTTCCTAATCTCTTCCCTCAAAAGATTAGGAAAGATTTTACCTTTTGTAAATCATGAAGTTGGATGAAACCAAATGTTGGAATAATGTGACCTAGGCGAAACCAAAGGTCAAAATCAAAACAATCTGGATGAAACCAAAGATAAAAAATGGGATGACTTGGACAAAACCAAAGGTCAGAAACAAAGTGATCTGGACAAAACCAAAGGTTGAGATATGACCTGGATGAAAACAAAATCAAAAATGGGATGACCAAATGTCGTAAACAAAGTGATCCGGATGAAACCAAAGATTGTGCCAATCTAAGGAAAACCCTCACATAATTATTTGCCAATTTAACTGATCTTAATACCACAGAATTAAAAATCTCTTTTAATTTCACTCGGCTTAAAACCACACAACTATGCCAACAAAATTATTTTTTTTGCAACTCTCAAATTTAATCTCACTTGAATCACTTTTAAAGATCCTATCATTATCTTTAATTTCAAGAAAATCTCATCATTTAAATCTCATTTTGAAATCATTCAAAATCTAATCTCATATCTCTTCAAAATCTCATCCTTTCCCTAAAATTTTTCATCTAGGTACCTTATCATTCTTTCAAAATTTACTCAACAAATGATTTCCCTCAAAATTTGAATTTCTTTCTTACTTGGACACATGCAATGAATACCATGTATGCATGTGATGCAAATGTTTAGATTTCACCTCTCATTTCCAAATGCATGTAATGAAATGTCATAATTGTCATGCATGAATGCAAATATTACACAATGTCCAATCAGATCATATTTTCTATCAAATTCCTTTTTTCTAATTATAAAACCATTCATTCAATCTTTTCTTTGCCCCTTCAAGATTACTATCTTCAAATTTATTAGAAAATCATTCAATTCATCAGTTTCAAAAAAAAAAAAACTCAATTTCTCATGAATACAAAAAATTTGCCCCTCAAGTACTTCCCAAAAAATTCATAACTACAAAGGCTTTCCTTAAGAACTTTTCATCATTTTAAATTTTAAAAAGACTCATATCTTCAAGAACTACAAAAACTTGCCCTAACAATTTTTCATCACATTAATTCTCGAAAGGTCTCACAAGAACATAAACTTACCCCAAAGTCATTTCATTGCTTTCAATTTTCAAAAAGTTTCATGACAACAGAAGGTTGCCCCACACCATTTTCTTTCATGTTTAGAATAAAACATTTGATTACATCTCTTAAAAATTGGTAATTGCTATCTTGAATGAACAAGTGAATCACAGTTGGTTTCTTTTTCAAGATGATTTGGAATACCAAAGAAAGCTTGGTTATCAAAACAAATTTGGTAGGAAAATCAACGTTGCTTCATCTAGGCTCACAAATGAATGGAATTTTCTTGAAAATTGTCTTTTTGAAATGATTTCTTTTTAGAACACAACTCATTTAAGCACTCTCTCAATTTTCTTGATATATGGCAATTAACAAATGTCAAGACTAGCCGTAATGGGCTCAAAATTTGGGTAAGGAAGGAAAAGGTTCAAACTTTGGAATAAATCTTCAAGGTGATGAATTTTTTTTGGGTTTCTCAAAAGGTTTTATTTGAAATTATCATTCTATTGGTCGCCTTGGTCAATCATATGTATAAATGTCTTGAGTTGCTTTGAAAAAGATCCCATTATTGCTCTAAACTGCCATTTTTAGGGTTTTCACCTTAGAGCTTAATTCTTCTTCTTCTTCTTTTTTCTTTCTTTTTTTTTATTGATCATTCTACCATGCATTTGAGAATCCAAAATTCATTCAAAACCAAAATGATTAATGTTTTCCAGAGAAAGGATTTTCCAATACAAGCATCTATAATTTGATCAAAATGGGCTTTTAAAGCACGTATGTAGGCCAGGGTTTAGGGTTAAGAAAGAACGGATAACCAGGCCCAAAATAAGTGTTTCAGGGTTCATCAGACCAAGGATCATTTTTCATCATGTGAAACATTTAAGAATCTTGTCCCATCAATCTTTTTTTTTCATTTCTTTCTTTCCTTTTTTTTTTCCTTTTTTCTTCTTCATCTTCTTTTTCATTTCCTTTTCTCCATTTTTTCAACAAGAATTCTAACTCAAAAGGGTTTCTTTCTTCTTTATTTTGCCCCTGAGATTTTTATGACCGAGCTTTCCTTCCTTAACAAATGGGTCTTCTTTGAACTTTACCCTCCAGTGTGGAGGGTGATCCTTAGTTAGGGTTGATTTAGAAAGAAATTTATAGGCTCAAATGGGGTAGCAAATGGAATTTTTCTTTTCTTTTTTTTTTTTTGAGAAAGGTAGATGAAAAATGGCCATTCATCATATCAAACGAGACACTTGCATCAAAAAACAATTCTCAGGATGAAAATTTTCTTTTAGCATTCAAAATCATTTGAATTTCTCACATGCATGATATCACAATCATTTTTTCAATTTTCTTTTCTTTCTTTCTTTTTTCTTTTTTATTTTATTTTTTATTTTTTCCTTTTTTTTTTACAACTCAAGCTCAAGATGCATAGGCCCAATATGTAGGAATCTTCATTTTAAGTTTCAGCCAAAGAAAGGTGGGCAGGATATGAATCAAATGAAGACTAGTTTACGAATGAATGTTCGAATTATTATAACTCGTCTCTTTCAATCATTTTGCCCCAAGATGTGGGCAAATGATGGCTTTAGAAGAAATAGGTTGAAGGATTTAATTTCTTTGAAAAATTCAATTGGTAGTGTGTTTGGTCTTTAGCATAGTCTTGACATGTGTTAAATTACCAAGATCATGATTCTTTAAAAGAGTACCTTATGACTTGTTTTCACAAAACTTTCATAAAATCATTTCATTGATCACAGCCCAAATAAAAAATGACTTTTAAATCCCACAATGGTAAAAGAAAAATTAAGTTCAGGAAGTCCAACACTTATTTTTCTTGGAGGTTCAAGCTTTAAGTGGTATGGGGCATAGAGAGTTAGTGAAAAGCTAGAGATTTGTATTCTTGACAGCAATCATCATTCCTATTGAGATTGTTAACACAAATATTATCTTTTAATCATGAAACGATATTATATGGGACATTTGTTATCAATCGACATTTAACTAAAAATATAGAGAGAATTCTCAAATTAAATCAACCTGAACAACATGTTATACAATTCTCAAAAATCAATTATTCTCAGCCAAGAATTTATCTTTAAGAGCGTTTTCAAAATTATGTACAAAACTAAAGCTCAAAAACTGCCCCACATTCAAATTTTTCTTGTAAACCCTTGTTGCTTAACCTTTTCCTAAACTTTGAAAACAACTAGGACTCTATCAAATTCTTCTTGATTTCTTGAAATGATTTTCTTTACTTTTGAAGAGTAGCAATCTTGACCCTTTAATTTTTGGCATTGATAAAGCTTATTATGCATGTAAAGATGAGATGGAAAAAAAATGGCATGAAATTAGTTAAAACTGTATATATAGATGCATGAATGCAATGCACAAGGTTAAAATGCATGTCATATAAATATATGAATTAATGAATGGATTAGCATGAAATGCAAAGATGCTAACAAATTCCTTCATGTGTCCATATTGCAATGCACAAGGTTAAAATGCATGTCATATAAATATATGAATTAATGAATGGATTAGCATGAAATGCAAAGATCCTGACAAGTTCCTTCATGTGTCCATATTTTCAGGTTTTCTACAACATAGGTTAGACATGGCTCTATCCTAGAGGCTGGTCTCCTAAGTTCCTTTATATGCTGGGTTAAGATATGATAGAAGCTAAAGGTTCCCAAATTGTTCCTTACTATCATCCACTCTGGACTAGTAAGGCACCCTAATCCTCACCCATGACAGGCTACAAAAAAAAAGGTTCAACTTGAGTGGGAGTATTTTGCTAGCCCATGCGGAGGTTATCACCTCACGAGAGCGGTAGGTACTCTACTCCCTCCTAGAAAGGACTGAGCTCGGGTCGAGAGCTTTATGCATGCAAATGCAAAGTGTGGTGTGTGAGAAAGAACTTCATCTTATTAATGTCCTCATAACAGTAAAGAAATCAACAAAAGAGCATCAAAAACATTAGAACTTAACAAATTTAGACCATCAAACTCAGACTTAGTATAACACAAGATTAAATTATGGCTCGACTCTCTTAATTGTCCCCAGTGGAGTCGCCAAGCTGTCATAACGTTTCCTAGACCTAGGACGCTAGACATTAAACAAATGGAGTCGCCACCAATCTTTTTTTTTAACCTAGGTGTGATTGGCCACCTAATGACTCTAGGACTGGTCTACATTTTAAGTTTTGGGTTCGGGAGTTCATTTACGTGTAGGGAAGGTTATAGCACCCCTACAACGCCCAAAGTTGGTACCATTTTAATCTTGTATTATTTTAACTTAGTCTTAGTTACATGGCCTTTATATTTTATTATTTAAATATTGAAAATTCTTTTAAGAATCCTCCATCATTCTGAATGAATTCTTAAAAAATCTTCTCACCTCAAGAGTATTCAAGGGTACCATTCGACTCCATGAAGAGGCTCCATCTTCGGAAGTATTTTAGAATTTTATTATTCCTTAATTTATTTTTTATTTAATTATTTTTATTATTTTTATTTATTTATTTTAAATATTTTTATATATCATCTATTAATATTTTTAGGATTATTGGTATTTAATATTGAAAATATCTCCTAAATTTTCCATCATTCTGGATAAACTTAGGAGAACCCTCTCACCTAGGAATTCCTCAAGTGTTACTCATTCGCAATCGCCTTGAAGATTCCATCATCGGAATTATTATTTAATAATTTATTAACTTTATTAATTATTTATTTTTATCTTTATATAAATTTTATTATTATTATGTTTTTATCTTTATTTAATATTTGTTTATCTTGAAAATGCCTTCTAAATCTTTCATCGTTCTGAATAAATTTAGAAGGATCTTTTCACCTAAGAATTCTTCGAGTGTTACTCATTCGTAATCACCTCAAAGATTCCATCATCGGATTTAATTGTATAATTAACGTTTTTTTTATTTATTATTATCTTAAAAATTTCACTATTATATATATATATATATATATTACAATTATGATTTTTTTCGTGTTATTCTTTTTTTAATTATTTGGAGAATACAATTTAACCTTCATTTTTTTTTTGAAAATGCCTTTTAAATCTTCCATCATTCTGGATAGACTTAAAAGAATTCTCTTACCTAGGAATTCCTCGAGTGTTACTCATTCGTAATCGCCTCGAAGATTCCATCATCGGAATGATTTTAATTTTATTAAATAATTTTCATTGTTCATTGGAAGATTTATTCTAATTTTTTATTTATTTATTTTTATCCTTTATTTTAATTCTTATTTTAAACCTTATTATATTATTCTTATATTTATACCCATTTATGACTACTCTTATTAAACACTTTTTACTTTCTTAACAAAACATCAAAAACGTGTACTAGCTAACAAAAAAAAAACTGCATTCATAAAATATAAACAATTCTAAAGCAAAAAACTGCATTCATAAAATATAAACAATTCTAAAGCATAAAGACATACCTATGCTGTCAGTAGAATGATGGCCAAATATATTTGCTTTTAACTTTGACTTCACGTGGGCTTCAAATACAACCGGATACACACTTTCAAGCAAACTTCGTGGGGATCAAAGCCGAACGTTTGAAGCTGCTGAGCAATTTGATATTTCCTCAATCGACCACCCATCATTGCCTGGATCGTGAGAAAATTTTGAAGTCGTCGCTGCTTGAGCTCCCTTTCTTCTTTGCTTGCTGTGTGATTTTTGATGCTGGCTGCCTTCTTTATGAATTTTTCTCTCCGAATTCTTCCCTAAGTTATGGGTTTAACCCCTTTCTATAGTCATAAACTTGTTAGAGTCCTAATACAACTAAACATATTCTATTAATTATCTTTTATTTTTAATATTTTATCTATTTAATTTTTATGTTAATCCTAATCTAATTTTATCAATTTTAATGTTAATTATCCTAAAAAATCTAATTATCTTATCCTAAAAATATTTTAATTTATAATTATCTAATAAATCCTAACCTATATTACTATTTATCTCATATTAATAAAATTATCCTGATCTATTAAATATTTCTAATTTAAATAATCCTAATAATGTTAATCCTAATTTTTCTAGATGTTAATTCAAAATGTCAATTCAAAATTTACAAATTATTAGTTTTTTTACAACCCGGACAAAATGAGGTGTCTACAGCTACCTAGAGCATGCAGTTAAATAATTGCCTACCAAACAATCATTATTTCACTAGAGAGCTTGCATTTTGAACCAAACTCTATCTTAGGCTGTATTCGGATTCTTTTTATCAGTTTATGAAATTAAGGAAGTGTACTTATGTTCATCCAAGATGTAAATATAGAAACTAAAAAAATGTACATATGCTTTTATAGTTTTGTTCGTATAGATAATCGATTATCTATTTCACAGTATTCGAATGCCTAGTATATCTGGCGCATCCTTCATATATTTTTTTGGGTTTTTAACTTCTTCCTTTTGATTTTATGCCATAGTAGCCGGAAAAAAAAAAAGAAGAAATGATGAGTTATTGATTGTATAAGCCAAACATTGAGAATTGCCCAAGTCGAAAATGAAAAGAACTGATGAAGGAAGATGTGTTTTCTCACAACGTTTCATTAAGGGTGTAATGATGATTCCCATTTCTTCCTATTAATTTTTAAAGTTTTCATTGTGTTAAATTGTGTTATCATTTTTTTTCAAATGGTTTTAAATAGTTTGAAAATATTTTCTTAAATATCTTTTCATTTTAACAGCCTTTGTTTTCTGATAAAATAAATAATTTCAAATTTAGAAGACACGGGCATAAAACGTTTTAAAAATTTTTGAATTCGTGACATTTAAAGAAAAATAGTATTGTTTTGCAGGCCATGTTTGAGTAGTAATAAAGAAATTAAACATTCAGAAATTTTGAGATCAAAGGAAAACTTTGGTTATCTATTAATGACATATATAAATTGATTTATATATAATGCACTGACAGTGTATAATCTCTATACATTATCAATGCGTCAGAGGTTGACACCTCATCAATAAGCTTTTAGGAGAAAATTGAAAAATATCTATTTGTATTTATTATTAAAAGCTTAGCATTTTTTTTAGTTTACTTATTGATGATGTGTCAATTTCTAGTACATTTGATAATGTATAAAGACTATACACACTATTAATGCATCGTATATAAATTATATATAAATTCTTAGTTTGAAATAGTTTTAGTTTTGTGAAATTTTACAAGCTACTATTGCTTTTGTATAAAAACAAAGTAGAAATAGCCCTGTTTAATTATCCATAGGATTTCATAAATGCATTTTAACAAGTCACCTTTTTGAGTCACTATTAAACATTAATATTTTTCTCCCATTTTAAGTCTTCAACGAATTTAGCATGTCAAGCATTTTCATTTCTGGGAAGTCATTCATTAGAAAATAAATGGGAAAGCCTTTTTTTTTGTTCATTTGTAACGATGCATATTGTAAGAATTTTCCTTGAGTTTAGACTTGGGTTTTACGGAAATCTTCACAAAATCACGTTTTTTTCTCTTGATTGAAATATTTGCTCCCCCAAGAAAAGACACAGATGATATTGATGTAACAATTAGAAGATATTGGTTCGTGAATTAACGTGAAAGTCACCATCACAAGTTGTGGATGTCAGACTACAAATTCACAAGCGCAATGGAAAGTTTCCATGCATCAAATAGCTTTTTCAGGACTCATTTTAAATATTGAATTACTGCACTCAACACGTTTCCACTTTGCATTAGCTTTTGACGAAAAATCTATGCAAATGTTGATGAAAAGCTAGTATGGGATCTTTTCTATTTTCCCTTTTGTGAGTGGAATGGTTGTTAGCAATATTTATTTAAGCTGTTGTTTTCTTAAAAAAAGATACGTGGTTTTCCACGGGATTCATTCAGCAATAGTAATAGTATTGTTCATTTGGAACTTGTACAAAAACATTGTAATTATCTCATGAAATGTAAATGGTATTTCAATTTTCAAATTGTATTTTGAATAATATTTTTATATTTTAATGAATATACATGGAATATTTGGAAATTAATCGTGCACATTTTTTTATTTTGATGAATAGTCTCTAAATTTATTTGCAGGAACGACTATAATTGTTGTAAATAAAATTAGATACGATATCATTATCGTTTCATATTTATTTGTAGCAACATTTATAGTCATTGTGAATAAAAATTGATATGACAAAATTGTCGTTTAGTATTTATTAGTAACAACTACTATAGTCATTGCAAAACCAACTATTGCAAACAATAGTAAAATTGTTGCCAAAAGCAAATGCAACTAAATATATTCCGTTGTTAAAAAATACACAAAATATTAAATTATTGCTAAAACAAAAATTTGATTAGTAATGAGAAAAAGTCATTGCAATAACCACATTTTTGCAATGGTTTATTATTCAATGAAAATCGTTGCGTATAATTTTAGTAACAAAGTTTACCGCAACAACCTTGCAGGGACTTTTAATCGTTGCAAAAATGTTTTAACAACGATAAATTTGCATTTTACAATGACTTTAAACATTGCAAAAGGTCCATTTTCTAGTAATGCGCCTTAGCCAGATTCCTATCATAATGGGAAAACATAGATTCATTTTAATCTGTCTTAGCTTTTTCTTTGCATGGTAAAATCATACTTATTATTTCATGGTAATTAAAATAATCTCAATGCTTCTTATACAGGCTCTCCTCTCCATGAAAATGATCCTTGTCGTAACGGCTTCGCGCTCGACGATTTTGAAAAAGCGTTTAAAAAGAAAAATGGGAGTCGCCACCAATCTTTTTTGACTAGGTGTGATTGGCCACCTGAAAACGTTTATCTTTTCAACAAAATCTCAAAATTAATTAAGTTTTATTAAAAAGATAATTTTGGTCTGCGAAAACGAGGTTGGGTTCGGGGGTACGGTTACGCGTGGGGAAGGATTAGCACCCCCACGACGCCCGTTAAAAAACGGTACCATAATAATCATGTGTTATCCTTTAATTTTAATAAAATGGTCTTGAATTGATATTTAAAAATAATTCATATTTTTTTTTATAATCAATTTTGTTCTTTTTAATTTTGAAACATTTAAATATTATTTTTTTATTTGAAATAAGTGAAAATCTTTTGTATTGAAAATTATTCCGAAGTACCCCAATACTCTGGTAGCATTTCGGATAATTTACTCACCTAGAGATTTCTTAAGAATCACTACTTGTGAGTTCTATAGAATCTCATCATCGGAAGATTCACACTCGTTTCAAAAATTATTATGAATGCATATGATGCAAACAGATAATAAATGATGCAAATGAATTTTTTTGATTTTTTTGTATAAATATTTCTCCATTTATTTGAAATGAAAATTTTTATTATTGAAAAATTGCACTAAGTATCCCAATACTCTGGTAATGCTTAGTGAATTTCTCTCACCTAGGGATCAGTCAAGAAATCACTACTTGTGAGTTTCATGACATCCCATCATCGGACGTTTGTTTACTTAAATTTTATTAATTTCCTTTTCCTTTCTTAAAAAAATCATTTATTTTTATTTTTAATAAAAAATGTAAATTATTGAAAAATCATACTAAATATTCCAATACTCTGGTAACATTTAGTACGACTCTTCTCACCTAGGGATCAGTCAAGAAATCACTACTTGTGAGTTTCATGACATCCCATCATCGGACATTTATTTAATTAAATTTAAATTTTATTATTTATTTTTCTTTTTTTATATAAAAAAATAAATTATTTTTATTTTTAATAAAAATTTAAATTATTGAAAAATCATACTAAATATCCCAATACTCTGGTAACATTTAGTACGACTCTTCTCACCTAGGGATCAGTCAAGAAATCACTACTTGTGAGTTTCATGACATCCCATCATCGGGATATATTTAATTAAATTTAAATTTTATTATTTAATTTATGAGATTTTATTATTTTTATAATTATGAAATCTATTTGATGCATATTATTTCTAAACATGACAAATAATTAATAAACATTTTAAAAATGAATTGTCCAAAAATAAACTTAACATATAAATCTCAAGGCATATTGCACAACCTTCCTACAAACTTTTGACTAGTCAATTCAATAGTTACATAGGCAAATAGTAACAAGTATACTACACATCTAAACATATGCTCAACCACTCGTCTGTAGCAATCAACATGTACTAAAAGAAATCAAATAGTAAGCAACTCAAATAAACAAGAGGAGAATCCTACACGTACAAGCACAAAACATTTAAATAATCAATTTTAATATTTTGTATTAACAAGCAAGTCAAAACACATTAAATGAATGGTAAAACAAATAATAAAAGAAGTAATAAAAGCATACGGAATATCTAACCCAAAAAAAAGCAGATGAACATAAACCTCAGTATAGACTCTTCCTGTGTTTTCGTTTCTCAAACAACCCAAGCCTCCAGCGCTTCTTTTTGATCTTTCTTTTCTCGCTTTTCCTCCCCGATCCGCTTGGAGACCCACTACTCAAGCCGCCGTCGTTGCTGCCTTTGACCACCTCCGCTCCGTTAGCTCAAAAATGTCAGAGAAAGGATATCAAAATACAAACTTTTCCTCCTCTGCCTAAACTGCTTAAACCTCTAGTTTGAGATCAAAAATCCCAAAAGAACTCCCTTAATTCGAAGCCTAATCTTCACTTTTTATTTTGTGGTTTCCTCACCAATATGGATGATGATTGTTTTTGTTTTTGTTTTTGTTTTTTTGTTTTGATCTTGGGTGTAGGCTGCCTGTAATAGAGGTGTTGGGGATGATGCCGTTTTGGGAGGGTTGTGTGGTGGTTGTCTTCGAGAGAGAGGGGACTGGTGAGACAGCATGAAGAAAAGAAAATCTTCTTTCGAAAATCCCCCTTTTGTTGTGTGAATGGTGGTGGTTCTATTTGATGGTTGAAGGTGTTGAGTTCGGCTGTTCCTGGGTGAAAATGGTGGTTCGGGTAGTGGTGGTAGATGCCGAATGGCAGTGGTGAAGGTGGCAAGGGTTGGAGGTTCACAGTGGCAGTGGTGAAGGTGGCAAGGGTTGGAGGTTCATGGTGACTGGGGTTGCTACCTTATGGTTTTTAGAGGCAGTGTCAAGAGAGAAGAAAAGAGCAAATGGCCGAATCCCCCTTGTCGATTTTGCTTCTTGCCTCTGTAGTCCTTTTAAGAAGAATTCATTTTCCATTTTTTTTTTGGTTAATGTCGATGAGATCCCTGATTTTCAGGGATCACAATCTTATGGCAGCGTTTTTTGTGCTTCCATTAGAGTGGCTGACAGAAGGCTGGCAGCAAGAAGTAGCCTGTAGTTGGGAGAGGAGGTGTGACAGAAACACGGCACTAGCTTTATTTTTTTGTTTTTTTGTTTTTTTTTTATTTTTTTTAATGAATACAAATTAAATTTACAACAATTAAACTATAACAGAATTAGAAAATAGAGGTGAAAAAAAAATAACAAATTTGGACTATAATATAACTTAACTTAAATTGAACTTTTAAGTTCACAAATCTAACAAAGTTTACATAACTCAAATTTACACAAATTTTATCGAACTTTAAATTACGAAAATACACTTTAATTAAATTTGTATCAATTTCAATCCGTAAAACTTGATCTTTAAAATTTCAAAATTATTAAGTCCGGACAAAATTAGGTGTCTACAGTTGCCCCTCTTTGCACATTGTTGAGGATCAGGAATAGGGCAAAGATAATAGACAACAATTTTGTCCGGCCTATGATTTACTTTTTTGTTTTTTGTTTTTTTTTCTTTTTTCTTCTCTTTTTTTTTTTCGAGAAAGCTCCTCTTTCCGCAGAGGCAATGAAACTTTAAATTCTTTTCCTAGTAATGTGCTCCTCTTGCAGCAGAAGCAATGAAACTTTAAATTTCCTTTTGTTTTGTTTTGTTTGTTTGTTTGTTTTTTTTTCGAGAAAGCTCCTCTTGCAGCAGAGGCAATGAAACTTTAAAGTTTTTTCCTAGAAATGGGCTCCTCTTGCAGCAGAGGCGATGAAACTCTAAAATTGTTTTCTTTTGAAATGTGCTCCTCTTACAGCAGAGGCAATCAGACTTTAAAATTCTTTTTGAGAAAGCTCCTCTTGCAGCAGAGGCGATGAAACTTTAAAATTTTGCCCGGAGGACTTGAGATTTGTGCCCGGAGGACTTAAATGCTTTTTCTGGAAAATGCTCCTCTTGCAGCAGAGGAGATGAAACTTTAAAATTTTGCCCGGAGGACTTGAGATTTGTGCCCGGAGGACTTATGATTTGTGCCCGGAGGACTTAAATGCTTTTTCTGAAAAATGCTCCTCTTGCAGCAGAGGCGATGAAACTTTAAGTTCTTTTTCTGAAATGTGCTCCTCTTGCAGCAGAGGCGATGAAACTTTAAATTCTTTTTTCTGAAAATGGTGCTCCTCTTGCAGCAGAGGCGATGAAACTTTAAATTCTTTTTTCTGAAAATGGTGCTCCTCTTGCAGCAGAGGCGATGAAACTTTAAATCCTTTTTTCTGAAAATGGTGCTCCTCTTGCAGCAGAGGCGATGAAACTTTGAATTCTTTTTTTCTTCTGAGGTATGCTGAAACATTTTTCTTCTCCCTTCTTTTTTTTTTTGGTTCTTTTTCTCCCTCTTTTTGTTTGTTTGTCCTTTTACCTGTGTGTTTTCTTTCTTGTGCACTCCTCTTTTTTGTGTTTGAATTCTCATAATATGAATGAAATGCAAATGCATGTATTGGCAAAGTCAAGCAATTCCTATTGTGGTAATCAAATTCTCAAGACTGTCCCTTTTGTGTCCTTTGATCCTTTCACCCGTATTTCTCAAAGCAGTTGTCGCCAATTTCGAATTAGGGTTGGTTCAGAACATGTACTCGTCACGATTTTCAATTCCCTTATTTCTCTCTTTCCCTCCTTTCTCTCCTTTTTTCTTCTCCTACCTCTTCTCTTTTCCTTAATAAAGTTAGCAGGTAGATTACCATTTTAATCCTTATCTTCCTTACAATTTTGTTAACAAACGCAATGCATTCTTGTACTTTATCGGTTGGTTATGGAGTGACCAAAAAGGACAACAAAATTTAGAAGAGAAGCATTCATTATTGGGCTAACAGGAGACAATAATAGCAGAAGTACAGTTGGGTAGTGAATACCACCAGGGTCAAGTGGCGAATTTCAAAATAAATAATGAATGTTTAGATAACCTTTCACGAACCAGACCGGTGCTCTTTTTTTTTTTGGAAAAAACTAATCCGTTGATGCCCCCTATCACACTGAGTTCATTCGATAGATGCCATGCCCCGTATGATTTCGATCCAGGTGTTGATCTTTTCTGCATCCAAGTCGCCTTTTCAGGTTTTCAACTAGGATATCCCCTTTAATCCAACTGCCCTTTTTGGGTTTTCAGTTTGAATTCCCCTTTCACTTTCTTTCTTTTTTTGTTTTGTTTTGTTTTGTTTTGTTGTTGTTGTTTTTTTTTCTTTTTTCTTTTTTTCTTTTTTCTTTTCTTCTTCTTTTTTCTTATCTCTTTTTTTCTTTTTCCTCCTTTTTCCTTTAAGCATAATATTTCTTCACAGCATCGGAGTTTATCGGATTAGGCAGATCATTCCCATCCATCTCCGTCAAGATCAACGCCCCACCTGAGAACGCTCTTTTCACCACATATGGTCCTTCCCAATTCGGTGTCCATTTGCCCCAATTATCGTGGTGATTTGGGAGGATCTTTTTCAATACCAATTCCCCTTCACGGAAATGCCTGGGTCGAACCTTTTTATCATGGGCTCGCATCATTCTCTTTTGGTACATCTGACCATGACATAATGCTGTAAGCCTTTTCTCCTCTATAAGATTCAGTTGTTCAAAGCGACTTTGGACCCATTCAGCTTCGTCCAAGTTTAATTCCATTAAGACTCTTAGGGAGGGGATCTCTACCTCAACAGGCAGCACCGCTTCCATACCGTAAACCAAAGAAAAGGGAGTTGCCCCAGTAGAAGTGCGCACTGACGTTCTATAAGCATGCAAAGCGAATGGTAGCTTCTCGTGCCAGTCTTTGTATGTGCTAGTCATCTTCCCCACAATCCTTTTAATATTTTTGTTGGCAGCCTCAACGGCTCCATTCATCTTCGGGCGATACGGGGCTGAGTTGTGATGCTTGATTCTGAACCGTGCACATACTTTCTTCATCATGTCATTGTTCAAGTTGAGGGCATTGTCTGATATGATCCTTTCTGGGAGCCCGTACCGACATATTATCTCCTTCTTCAGAAACTTACAAACAGTAGACTTGGTCACGTTCGCATAAGAGGCAGCTTCAACCCATTTAGTAAAGTAGTCTATCATCACAAAGATGAATCTGTGCCCATTTGATGCCTTGGGAGAGATGGGTCCAATCACATCCATTCCCCACATAGAAAAAGGCCACGGTGATGCCATGACGTTGAGTGAAGTCGGGGGGACTTGGATTTTATCCGCATAGATTTGACACTTGTGGCATTTTCTAGCATAATCTATGCAATCTCTTTCTAGTGTAGTCCAATAATAGCCTGCCCTCATAATCTGTCTAGCCATGAAATGACCATTTGCATGTGCTCCGCAAATTCCGTCATGTACCTCTTCAAGAATCTTTTTGGCTTCAGACGCGTTTACACATCTCAACAACATTTGATCCCGGCCTTTTTTATACAAAACATCTCCATCAACAAGGAATCCCATTGCTAATCTTCTGAGGATCTTTTTGTCATTCTCCGATGCATGCTCTGGGTATTGCTGATTCTTAAGGTATTGCATGATGTCATAATACCAAGGTTGTCCATCCGCCTCCTCTTCAATGCTAGAACAGTGGACTGGAGAATCTCTCATGCGCAGTTTGATTGGTGAAACACTTGCTTCTGTCCCCATCTTAAACATCGCGGCTAGTGTTGCCAGGGCATCGGCAACCTGGTTTTCTTCTCGAGATAAATGTCGGAAGATGATATCGTCAAATTGTTGTACCAGGTCGGCTATGTATTTCTGGTACTGAACTAGCTTCTGATCCCTTGTTTCCCATTCACCTCGTAACTGATAAATAACCAGTGCTGAATCTCCATAAACTTCCAAGTTCTTGATTCCCCTCTCGATTGCAGCTTCTAAGCCCATTGCACAAGCTTCGTATTCAGCCATGTTGTTGGTGCAGTTGAAATTTAATCTGGCTGTGGACGGGTAATATTTTCCATTTGGGGATATTAAAACTGCCCCTATCCCGTGTCCTAAGGCATTGGACGCACCGTCAAAGAACATTCTCCACTGTTTGCTATCAGGCTCTTCTTTCTCCGCTTGAAAGACAGACATTATATCTTCATCTGGAAAATCTAGCTTGATAGGCTCATACTCGTCAGTAGCACGATCCGCCAGGAAGTCGGCTATTGCCCCACCTTTGATTGCCTTTTGGGACACATACACAATGTCATATTCAGAAAGCATAACTTGCCATCTAGCTAGTCTGCCTGACAATGATGGTTTCTCAAAGATGTACTTGAGGGGATCCAACCTAGCTATCAACCAAGTCGAATGATACAACATATACTGCCTCAATCTCCGAGCAACCCAAGCCAACGCGCAACACATTTTCTCTATTGTAGTGTACTTGGCCTCGTAATCAGTGAACTTCTTGCTCAAGTAGTAGATGGCCCGTTCTTTCTTGCCCGTATCATCATGTTGTCCCAATACGCATCCCATAGAGTGTTCATTGACAGTCATGTATAGCAACAAAGGTCTTCCAGCCGTCGGCGGTACTAGGACAGGTGGATTCGACAAGTATCTTTTTACCTTTTCAAAGGCCTCTTGGCATGCCTCATTCCATTCTCCCGGATCTTGTTTCCGAAGCAACTTAAAAATAGGATCGCATTTAAGCGTAAGTTGAGAGATGAAGCGGGAAATATAGTTCAATCTTCCCAAAAAGCCTCTTACTTCCTTCTGTGTGCGTGGAGGCGACAGATTTTGTATCGCGCTGATCTTGTCTGGATCCACTTCAATTCCCTTTTCGCTGACTACAAATCCCAACAACTTTCCCGATTTGACGCCAAAAGTGCATTTGGCAGGGTTCAACTTGAGCTGAAACCTCCGTAGCCTTTCGAACAGCTTTTGAAGGTTGGCTACATGGTCCTCTTCTCCTCGGGACTTAGCGATCATGTCATCCACATACACCTCTATCTCCTTATGCATCATGTCATGAAAGAGGGTTACCATCGCCCTTTGGTAGGTGGCCCCGGCATTCTTTAAACCGAAAGGCATAACTTTGTAGCAAAATGTGCCCCAAACCGTCACAAAAGTGGTTTTCTCCATGTCATCCTCGGCCATTTTAATCTGATTGTAGCCTGAAAAGCCATCCATGAACGAAAACATGTAGTGTTGGGCTGTATTATCCACCAAGGTATCGATATGAGGCAAAGGAAAATTATCCTTTGGGCTAGCTCGGTTCAAGTCTCGATAATCCACACACATTCTCACTTTCCATCCATCCTTTTTCGGTACTGGTACTATGTTAGCCACCCATTCCGGATACTTGGCTACCTTTAAGAACCCTGCATCGAATTGCTTTTTTACCTCTTCCTTCACCTTCAACAGCATCTCCGGCTTCATGCGCCTAAGCTTTTGTTGTACTGGCTTACATTCTGTTTTCAGAGGCAAACGGTGCTCCACGACATCGGTGTTTAACCCGGCATGTCTTGATAAGACCAGGCAAATACATCCACATACTCGCGAAGTAATTCTTCTAGCCTTCGCCTTTCAACCAATGGTAGTGCTGTGCCCACTTTGACTTCTTTGACCTTCTCATCATCCCCTAGGTTGACTATATCGATTACCTCTTTGTGGGGTTCAATTGGTCTTTTCTCTTGCTCAATCATTTTCAGTAAATCTGGAGACAAAGCCTCATCATCTGAATCTACATTGTTGTCGAGTTCACCAACGTGCATAGAATCTTCAAAATCAAACCCCGGATAGCTGTTAAGGTTGTCTTCACATTCATTATTCATTTTCCTGAAAAAGTAAAAAAATTGGCAGATAGGGTTGGTTGTTCATACCAATGGTAGTGAAGGAAAAGAAGAAAAAAACAGTTATAGAAATGATGAGGGATGAGAAGAAAGTGCTCAAAATGCATCGAACTTGTTAATTTATTGAAATGATGAAGATTAAGTTTACAAAAAATCTTTTAGAGCTCTCTAGACCGAGATGTTGATAATCTACCTTACTACATTACAAAAGAAAAACAAAAAGATAGAAGGTATCCTTTCAACAATTCAGTCTTTCAGCTTTGTACCCACAACATAATCATTCTTAAAACAAAAGTGGCCTTTCCTCCATGCACCCCTTTAGATTAGGAATCTGCGAGAAAATCCTTTCATCAATAACATTGGTCTCGCTTCCACTGCCTCTAATGAATCGGGGTGATAGCATCCGCCAAATGAAATGTGTCATAAAGGTACGGGATCACCATCCTCTCCGATTCTTCTTCGTATCCTCGGAGGCGGGCTATTCTTTTCTTCCTTCTCTCTTCCAAAATTTTCTTCCTTTCCGAGTCAGTGGCCTTGTATCCGAGGCCAAACCTGTCTTTGTTCTCCATGATCTTCACAGGTTTCCTATATCCTTGTAGATTTTTCCCTAAACCTTTCCCAACATGCCAGCCCTTTTGCAGCGTCTGTTTAACAACCATCTTGGCATTGGCTACAACCGAGGGCGGGTATTCTTGATCCTTCTCCTACATAGGTTGCGTTCACAATTTCGAAGGCTCTGAAAGAACACTCCAATGCTTCTTCGGCTGCCTCAATGTAGGGCACAGATAAGGGCTTGGTGATCACGAAGTCTTCTTCTCCGGAGACAGAAATTTGTTTATCACCGACAGCAAACTTCACTTTCTGATGTAATGATGACGGAACGGCACCCGCCGTGTGGATCCATGGTCTCCCCAGTAAGAAACTGTATGACGGCGAGATATCCATTACCTGAAACTGAACGTTGAAAGTAACCGGCCCAATTTCAATCGGAATTTCGATATCGCCAACTACATCCCTTCTAGAACCATCAAAGGCCCTCACGACCATGTTTACTCGGTTGTATGTAAGACAGGTCAACGGGCATCTTTTTTAACGTCCATAGGCATGACATTGATCGACGAGCCGTTGTCAATCAAAACCTTGGCGATCGTGTGGACCCTTGCAGCTTGTGGTGATATTCAAGGCCTTAATACTCCCTCGCCCTTCCGGCGGAATTTCGTCATCACTGAAAGATATGAAATTTGCCGCTGTGATATTTCCCGCCAGCTGGTCCATACTGTCGACCGGAATATCATGAGGCACATAGGCTTGGTTCAACACCTTCATCAAGGCGTTCCGATGCGATTCTGAATTTAACAGCAGAGATAATAGTGAAATTCGAGCAGGCATCTTGTTCAATTGCTCGACCACACTATATTCACTGTGCTTAATCAACTTTAAAAACTCCTTTGCATCGTCCTCTGATACTGGCTTTTGCAAGTTTCCTCCTTGGTCCTTGGAAAACGAGGCCTGTTCTTCTTCTTTCTCTGCCAGATTGTCTTCTTCATTCTCCTTTCCCTTCCCCTTTCGGGCCCTATCTATTATCTCCGGAGTATAGCACCTCCCACTCCGCGTAATTCCTCCTACCCCACTAATGTTCGCATTATCGGGCACATCTGACTTATCTGAGCTCGCATTGCCTGACCCTCCAATCACCGCTTTGAATTCATAGTTCCAAGGGACGGCTTTATTGCTCTTGTACGGGAACGAGCTCGGAATTTTGATTGTCATGGTTGGAGGGGCGACATGGCTAGATTCTTCCTTTTTGGGATTGGGCTTCTCTTTGTAAAACACCGTCAGTGGTTTCCCCCAAGGGTAATCATATCCCGAAAACTCATCTGAGGCAGTGCTCACTATATCTCCCTCTTCCTCCGTATAGAACTCTATTAAAGATGAATCCATCATTGATTGGACCACGTGTCGAAAGTGGGGACAATTTTGGACAGAGTGACCCACGTGTCCCATATGATATTTGCAAGTCTGGCTTGAACTGAATTCATCTTGACAGACATCCGAGCCCAACAGTAGGGGTTGAATCATCTTGGCTTTGGTTAAGACATCGAATACTAGACTCATTGGAGTCTTAACCTCTTCCACGTGTCTTTTTACGCAACACTTCTTCCGAACTTCAGTTGCACTGACTGACCCCCCACTGTGACTAGGAAGTGGGTTAGCACTGATACTAGGTTCCACCTCCTTGGAAAAGGTTAACCTTCCTGATTTGACCAAATCTTGCACCTTATACTTGAGAGCTGTGCAATTCTCCGTTGAATGACCTGGGTTTCCACCATGATAGTCACATCGAGCGCTGGGGTCATACCATCTCGGAAAAGGTGGTTTCATTGGCTCCATGTAAAGAGGTGCGAGCATGTGTCCTTTCACCAATTGTGGGAATAGGTCTGTATAGGACATAGGAATGGGGTCAATGGGAGGCCTTTCAACATTTCTTCGGGGAGGCCCTTGGTTAGCAGTTGGGTTACTGTTTGGCTGGTAAGGCTGGGCTGTAGGTGTTGGTGTATAGTACGGTGGTGGAGGACGAAAATTCGGCCGAAAAGTGGGTGGTTGTGATGGGCTTTGGTATGGAGCGGGAGAGATGTTGTTTGAGGTCGGGAAATAGGGTTGGTAATATTGGTAAGGTTGAGGTGGTGGTCGAAAACGAGGTGGGTAAGGTGCATATCCTCTATATCGAGGTGTCGAATGGGTGACTGCTTGGGTTTCAGCCTCTTTCTTCTTGGATAACCCACCTTTCTTTGAATCACTGCCTTCCAACTTCCCGCTCTTGATCGCGCTTTCTATTATTTCCCCCGTGATAACCATGTCTGCAAAATTCTTTGTTGCATTTCCTATCATACGTTCATAATAGGGGGCCTTCAGAGTGTTTACAAACATCACCGTAATCTCCTTTTCGGTTAGAGGCGGCTGGACTTGGGATGCAATGTCCCTCCAACGTTGAGCGTATTCCTTGAAGCTTTCATTGGCCCTTTTTTCTATAGTTTGTAGAGACAACCTGTCTGGGGCCATATCCATTACATGTTTGTACTGAGCAATAAACGCTCTAGCAAGATCATTCCAGTTGTGAATGCGAGTACGATCTAGCTGCACATACCACCTAGCAGCTGACCCAGTGAGGCTGTCTTGAAATACATGTATTAACAACTTATCGTCGTGATTATAGGCAGCCATCTTGCGACAATACATGGTCACGTGGGTAATCGGGCACTTGGTCCCATCGTACTTCTCGAACTCAGGGGTTTTAAATTTAGGAGGGATCACCACATCTGGAACCAAACACAATCCCATTGCGTCTACAGACCCATAAAAATCACTGCCCTCAATGGCCCGTAACCTCTCTTCTATGATGTTTAATTTTTTCGAGTCCGAATCGCCTTTTACCTCCGATACACTTCCTCTTAGTTTTTCCTGTTCCCTTGGATCGTCTAAGTCAGGGACTTGAATTGGATCCGCGGGTCTTGTACCTTGAGCAGTGGGTATAGGTATTGTGATGTGAGGTTGTGCAGAGGCACTTGGTGCACCTGGATACATGTACGCATAGCCACCCATAGGCTGTGGAGGAGGCGGAGGTGGAGGTATGCCTTGTGAGGATTGGGCATAAGGTGGAGGTGGAGGTGGAGGTGGAGGTATGCCTTGTGAGGATTGGGCATAAAGTGGGGTAAATCCAGGAGGGTATTGAGGATTGTCATCTTCCCGGGGCTGATCAGTCCCTAGGTTAGGTGTTTCTCTAGCCACTTCTTTTTCTCGGTTCATCCGTGTCATCATCTCCATTAAAGCGGCTAACTGCCCTCGGATTTCTTCTTGCGCTTTTTCCATTCTATCCATCCTATTACCATGTTCTTCCTCCATTGCTTTTGCACGTAGCCGAGTGTTATATGGGTGCTTGGGAATTTGAGCTGAAATCTTGAATGTTGGAGCAATCCTTGAATCTTGATTACCACAATAAGAAACTAATTACTACATGATGCAACTTTGAAATATTGCGTTTTATTTAAACCACATGATCAAATGAATGAATGTGATGAACGTAATGCAAAATGAATGATACTTTGAGGGATATTTAAGCCATAACAATTTCAACGAAAGGAACTTTCATTCATTCAACAAGTCATTTGTTACATTCCAATCATATCCCGATTAAATCCATAAAAACGACTAACTTGCTGATATTGATCCTTGGCTTCGTCTAGAAAGTTCAGCAACCTTTGCCCGTATTTTTCTGTTGGGAGGATTTCTTGTTTCAAGGCTTCGGCTTTATCAACCATTTCCCTTGCCTTTGTCACAGCTTTACAAACTTGAGTGGCCATATGCTCTATATATTGCTGTCTCCCGAGGCTTCCCACTCTCCATGTCATGCTTGCATCCTGTGCCAAATCATATCCATATCTCCAATTGTTTTCACTTTGTTCCCAATCTTCTATTATCACTTTGATGTGGTTCTTATGTTCTTGTAGTTGTTCCTCTAATATTTGAACCTTTTGCTGCAATGTAGCTTTTTCGTCATCTACCTCGACTTGCTTTCCTTTTTTCAACTTCTCCTTTAGTTCCTCATTCTCTTTCTGACATTGGGCTAATTTCTTTGCACTTGTTGAGTACATGCCTTCCCAATTTTGTCGTTCTTGGGACAAATAGGCAACTTCTTCTTCACTTTTCTTCGCTTTGTGCGCCCAGTGTTCTACCCTTTTGTGCAAGTCTTCTAATTCTCTTTTCCTTTCATTTGAGGTTTGCATGATCCCTCCAACCCTCATTTCAGATCTCAACTTCTTGTTCTCTAGGTGCAGGTTCCTGAGATCCTTGTTGGTGACGTTGTGTTCTTGTTGGACCTTTTTGAGCTTGGCTTCTCTCATCTCTGCCTCGTACTTGAGCTGTTCCATCTCTCTTCGAAGCCTCAAATTCTCTTGCTTCCACCTTTCCTCATCTATCTTGAATTGCTGCCTGGCGATCTCGGCCTCAGATGCTTCTATTTCCGGTTCTAAAGGCATGCTGTACTCTCTCGGGAGAAACACCACTTCCCTCACTTGCTTTGCCCTCCACACCAGGTATTCCGGGGTAGCTTTATCAGAGAGGGGTCCAAGGTTGATTCTTCGTGCTTGTTTCCATGATCGAACCACTTGCTCTCCCCTTTTCATTGCCCTTGGCTCACCGTAAGAAAATTCCAAATCACTAAGCCCCTGTGTTAGTGGAATAAACTGTTTAGCTCCAAACTGTCTTAGCACCATAAGTGGTGCATAGCTTACCACTCCCCATGGTCCTAGAAGTTGCACCCATGATTCTTCTCCGCATCGATACAATACCGGTACATGAGGCATCCAAGGGGTCATCCATACAATCTGTTTCTCCCCAAGCCTTTGCAAAAAATCCACCCATTCTTCCTTTCTCTTCAGCTTCGGCCACTTACTGTTGCAGAACTCTTTAACTGGAGCGCGATGATGTAGGAAAGTTCTCTTAAAGGCCTTTTCCTCACACTTGAAATGACTTTTAGCCCAAACATGCAGTAGCTGTGCACATCCCACAAATCGCCCTTCTCCGTTCCTCCGACAATAATTCAATGACCTGAAGGTTTCCGCTAGTATGGCAGGTGCTGGATTCCCATTATTCTCGATTTGCTCAAAAAGGTCGATCACTGCTACTTCAATGTGTCCTAGCACCTTAGGGAAAATAATCAAACCATATATTGCTAGAGCGAAAGCCGCCAATCCTTGCTGGTCACTAAGATGTCTCTTGATAAATGCATAAAGAAAATCCCAGGGCATACAAACATTGGATCCTTTCTCCTTTTTATGAGAGTATCTTCCGGTCTGACTCCCATAAGTTTGGCTAGCTTCTTGCGGTATCCGGATTTTGGCTTTCGAACATAGATCTTATCCGGACTTTTCAGATCAATACCTAACAAGATGGAATACTCCTCTACTGTGGGTGTTAAGTCCATTCCGTTGAAAGAGAAGCACCTATGGGAGGGATCCCAAAACTGAATAGCGGCTCTGATTAGTGGTTCTTCAATTTTTACGGCAATCAAAGACTCTATTTGGCCATATTTTTCGTGGAAATCCTTCTTCCCTTCCTCACTGATTTGATCCCATAAGCTGGCTAAATCTATTAGATTATTTTGTTGGAGGTTTAGATTCACTTCTTGTGGGAGTGAGGACATGAAATTCCCGGTCAAGCAATCTCCTTTTACTTGTTGAATTTTTTCAGACCAAATTCGCACCTCCCGGTAGGAGTCACATGGAACATTCACAGATGACGAACAAGCTAGCCTTTCTATGGATTCAGTGAAAAATTCCTCGTTGCAAAGAGCCATGGTTAAGATATCCCCTTATGTGACTATGTGATGCAAGAAGATTCATGCAAAAAGAACAGAAAAACAAGTACAAGTCAGTATGTGTATAAACAATATAAACATGGAAATAAAAGCAGATAAAGGATGTGATGCTTATTTATGCCCTATCAAAGGTCACTCTCATAAAAGGGAAGGAATGGCTCTATCCTAGGTTGGTCTCCTCACAACATACTATATGCTGGTTTAAGGTTTCACATATCTACAAGGTTCCCAAATCATTCCATACTGTCATCCCCACTGGACTAGTAAGGAACATATCTGAGTGGGAGTATTTCACTTGCCATTGCGGAGGTGATTACCTCACGAGAGCATAGCTACTTTACCCCCTCCTAAAGAGGACAGAACCCGGGTGTAGGGCTCATGTTATGCCAATGCACTTATGTATGCAACAATAAATGAGTATATGTCCTACTCTATTTATTCAACAACAACCTTATACATAAAGAATGTAATGAATCAAATGATCAAAATGAATGAAACGAATTTCTTATTTATTTATTTACGTATTTATTTATTTTGAGTTCTTATGTAGAATTTATTTTTATTTCACTTTTTTTTTTGAAGAAGAAAATTAAATTCAAATACCAACCAAGACTATCAAATTAGAATGTAAGATACCATATGGTTATTTAATGGTTTGACCCTCTTAGCGTCCCCAGTGGAGTCGCCAAGCTGTCGTAACGGCTTCGCGCTCGACGATTTTCGAAAAAAGCGTTTAAAAACAAAAATGGGAGTCGCCACCAATCTTTTTTTGACTAGGTGTGATTGGTCACCTGAAAACGTTTATCTTTTCAACAAAATCTCAAAATTAATTAAGTTTCATTAAAAAGATAATATTTTGGTCTGCGAAACAAAAATTGGGTTCGGGGGTACGGTTACGCGTGGGGAAGGATTAGCACCCCCACGACGCCCGTTAAAAAACGGTACCATAATAATCATGTGTTATCCTTTGATTTTAATGAAATAGTCTTGAATTAATATTTAAAAGTAATTCTTCTTTTTTATTGTATTTTTGAAGCATTTTTATTATTTATCAGAATTATTTTTCATTTAAAAAAAAGGTTAGATTTTGTTTATCGAAAGTGAGTGTGAACCCTTTTGTATTGAATAATTAAATCAAATATCCCAATACTCTGGTAACATTTGAAATAATTTTCCTCACCTAGAGATTTCTTAAGAATCACTACTTGTGAGTTCTATAGAATCTCATCATCGGAAGATTCGCACTCGCTTTGAAAATTATTATGAATGCATATGATGCAAGCAGATAAAAATGATGCAAATGAATTTTTTAATTTTTTTTTATATAAATATTTCTTTATTTATTTTAAATAAAAGTTCTTATTATTGAAAAATTGCACTAAGTATCCCAATACTCTGGTAACACTTAGTGAACTTCTCTCACCTAGGGATGAGTCAAGAAATCACTACTTGTGAGTTTCCTGACATCCCATCATCGGAAGAATTTCATTTAAATTTAAATTTTATTATTGATTTCTTTTTTTATTTTCTTTTTTTAAAAACTTATCTATTTTTGTTTTTAATAAAACAAATTAAATTTTTTGTTAATCTTTTTATTTTCTTTTAAAAACTTATTTATTTATTTTTGTTTTTTAATAAAAATTTAAATTATTGAAAAATCATACTAAACATCCCAATACTCTGGTAACGTTTGGCACGACTCTTCTCACCTAGGGATCAGTCAAGAAATCACTACTTGTGAGTTTCATGACATCCCATCATCGGGCGAATTTAATTTAATTATTAAAGTTCATTATTTATTTTTCTTTGTTTTTTATAAAAAAAATTATTTATTTTCATTTTTAATAAAAATTTAAATTATTGAAAAATCATACTAAATATCCCAATACCCTGGTAACAATTAGTACGACTCTTCTCACCTAGGGATCAGTCAAGAAATCACTACTTGTGAGTTTCATGACATCCCATCATCGGAAGATTATTTTACTTAATTTAGATCTTAATTTTATTGATTTATTATTTTTTTATGCGTTTTTTTTTTATTATCATTGTTATATATAAAAAAAAATAAAAGGGTAAATCAAAATAAAAATGGGCATGAAATCGAATATTGAGAAATAATACCGAATATCCCAATACTCTGGTAACATTCGATATAATTCCCCTCACCTAAAGTTTTTCGAAGAATCGCTACTTGCGAGTTCAACGAAGACTCATCATCGGGATTTCATACTTATTTTATTTTAATTTTATTAGTTTATCATTTTTTATGTATTTTTCATTGTCCTTATTATATATATATTTAAAAATAAAAGAGTAAATAAAATGAAAATAAATAATATAAATGAAATAAAGATGAAAATAAAATTAAAATAAGCATGAAATCAAATATTGAGAAATAATACCGAATATCCCAATACTTTGGTAACATTCGATATAATTCCCCTCACCTAAAGTTTTTCGAAGAATCGCTACTTGCGAGTTCAACGAAGACTCATCATCGGGATTTCATACTTATTTTATTTTAATTTTATTTTTATTATTATTCTTCATTTATTATTATTATTTTTCCTTAGCCCATATTTCATTTATCTAATAAAATTTATTTTCATTTTAAGAATATGCTTTTGTATAATTTATGTATATATACATTTTTATATACTTATTTATATATTCTACGTAAAATATATATTAATATGTTTTAAAGCCATATATTTCTATAGTTATATGTATGTATTTTACACATTTATTTTCATACATTTTAAAACTATAAATTTATTCATTCATTCATTTTTCATTCATTATATGTATTTTATAAAATTTATATACTTTAAAACTATATATCTTTTATATTTATTTATCTTTTCTTTTAAAACCATGTATTCATTTTATTTTTATTCTATTCTATTTATACTATTTATTTATTTTTTGCTTTACTATATTTTCTATTTTTATTATTATTTTTCTTTTTGCTATAATTAACAAATAACTAAAAACAAAATAAAGAAAAACATATATATACCCAATCGGAGCGGGTCGAAGCTGCTGGGTCGAGCTGATCACGCGGGTCGCAAGTGGAAGCGGAGCCGGGTCAGCACGCGGGTGGCAGAAACGGGTCGCGCGGACCTCGGGTCGGGTCGCGGGTGGCACGCGGGTCGGCTGATCAAAACGCAGCGTTTTGATGTTCTATATAAGGATGCCTTTTTTATTTTTCACTCATTTTCCACCGATTTCCCAAAAAAAACTTCGAAATCCTCTGAAACCTCTCCCAGCCTTTCACCCTCCGAACAACTACGCCGCGCCGGCCGCCGCACTCCGCCGTGCTCCGGTCGCCGGAAACCTTCCCGTAAGCCTAAAAACTCCTATTCCTTTCCCTCTACACCGATCTAACCTTCGTTTACCCAAAAAATCCCTCTAACCCTATAGATCTGACTTAGGCCGAGAGTCCCCCTACCGTCTTTCCCCTTTTTTGTGTTTTGTTTTCTCTGTGTTTGCTTGTTTGTTTTGTTTTTTGTCGGTTCTAGTGTTGGCTATTGAGGTTGCTTTTGTTGTGTTTTTTGCAGGTCTTAGATCTAGGGTTCCCAGATCTGAGATCTTAAGGGTCTCGGGTTTGGTTTCTTGGTTTCTGTTGCGGTAGGTTTGTGATGGTGATGACGATGATGATGGTGGTGAATGGTGACTGTGATGATGGTGGTGAGTGGAGTTTAGGGGTTTCGGTGTGCTAGAAGCAGAGTGATTGGGTGGTGGTCTAGGGTAGTGGTTGTGACGGTGATGGTGTTTCTGAGTCTGTATCCTCCGGTGGAGTCTCGGTTGGGGTAGGTTTTCTTAGTGTCTGGAAGTCTCTCCCAAAAAAAGCCTGGAAAAAATCTGGTCTTCTTAAACTAGTTTAGGATCATTCTTTGGTCCCGAGGATAAGAACTAATCTAGGTTCCTTCTATTGTTTCCCAGTCTTCCGGACAGTGTCTGAGATGGGATGGAGGGCCTGGGGAAGGTGAATTTTGGTGATGCCGAGACCTAGGGGGAAGGGTGGAGGACGCCGGCGTTTGGGAGTGCTGCCGGTGATGGACTTGCATTTAATGTGACAGATACATGAAAATAATATTAATAAAAGTTAACAAATAAAAATAAGTAAAATAAAACAAAACAAATAATATAAATAATATATATAAGAATAAATAAAAAAACAAAAAATGAAAATAAAATAAAAAAAAATAATAAAAATAAATAAAACGAAGAAAAAAAGAAAAAAAGAAAAAAAAAATAATGAAACACATGATAACAAAATTAAAAATAAATAATAATATATAATAATAATAATAAAAAATTAAAAATTAATAATAATAAAAACAAATAAAATGAAAATAAAAATAAAAATAAACACCCATATAATAATAATAATAATAATAATGATAATAATAATAAAAATAACAATAATAATAAACACAAATAACAATAATAATAACAGTAATAATAATAACAATAATAAAAATAATATTAACATTGGGAAAGATAATAATAAATAGATTATATAATAATAATAATAATAATAATAATAATAATAATAATAATAATAATAATAATAATAATAATAATAATAATGGGACAAAATTAGGTGTCAACAATCCTTACTAAATCTTCAAGTTTCATTATGTTACCTTGGTCCTACAAAACAATACTATTACTATTATTGAATGCATATCCTGGAAAATCACATTTTTTTAAAATAATTTTTAGAGACAGATTAATGAAAAGAAAGACTTTCAAGCTGAAATAGCAGATGTATCTGTAAGTATGATAGTAATATTGAAAGAAGAAGCTATCGAGGCTTATGATATTGCTGCAATGAAGTTAAAAACCCTATTTCCAAGTTCATATGGATATGAGATGCCTGTGGATGTAGTGTCCAAGCCGTTAAGTATAAAGATCAAGCTAATTAGCTAAACATCGATGCTGAGTGGTTACAGATTCAAGATAGCTTTCCAAGATGAGAGTCACTCCTAGAATTTTGTGCTAGGTTTACAGATTCAACACTTTCTTTATGTTGTTTTTATTCATGAAATTGTATCAAATTTTAAAGTTCATTAATAATAAATATATAAATTCTTTTATAATTTATTATTTGTAGTTATAACAATATTGTAGTGAAAAAATTATTTGTAACAATAATATTGATTTTTTTACATTATAAAATAAATTAGCAATGATAAAAATTGTTTGTAAAATAAAATAAAATAAATAATAAAATATGGTTTTGTAATTATTTGTAACAACGATTTTAGTCGTCATGAATAAAATTAGAAACGACATATTGTCGTTTTGTATTCATTTATAGTCGTTGCTAAACTACCTATTGCAACAATAAAATTGCAACCAAATATATTCCGTTGCTAAAAAAAGTATAGGCAAAATATTAAGTTGTTGCTAAAACAATAATTTAATTAGTAACGAGAAAAAGTCGTTACAATAAATATTTTTTTACAGCGACTTATTATTCAATGAAAGTCGTTACATATACTTTTAATAACGGAAGTTTATGCAATAACCTTGCAACAACTAAAAGTTGCAAAAAAACTTTAGCAACGATAAATTTGTATTTTGCAATAACTTTAAGTGTTGCAAAAAACCTATTTGCAATGACTTTAAGCTTTAGCAGGCTCTCCTCTCCCTGAAAGTGATCCTGCCTAAATTTTCAGGTTTCATTGTGTTACCTTGGTCCTACAAAACAATACTATTACTATTACTGAATGAATATTGTGGAATCACATTTTTTTTTTATAATTTTTAGAGACAGATTAATGAAATGAAAGATTTTCAAGCTGAAATACCAGATGTATCTGTAAGTATGAACGTAATATTGAAAGTAGTAATGATTTCGGCGTGGGTCAGTCGCCTCTCAAATGCAAGCCGTAAGGACTGGGCTGAAACAAAAGGATAGAACAAAGACCTTGACTTCCGAAGCAAATTTGTTAAATTACTCTGGTAATTTAACCAATTTGAAACAACTGGACCTTAGGTATACCAAATCTCTGAGCATTCCCTCCAACTTTGAGTGATTTGATCAATTTGGAACTGGAATCTTTGGAGTTTAGTTTCAAAACCAAAGCGGTGGTTTCTTCGTTCAATTAGAAACAGGATACATGGAGAATTTGGTTGAATTAAATCTCACTAACAACAAGCTCAAAGGCCTGATCAAGCACCTGCTATTCAGACCTTGTTTGAGTAGTAAAGAAAAAATTCAGAAATTTTGAGATCAAAGGAAAACTTTGGTTATCTGTTGGTGACATATTCTGAGGACAAATTAGAAACAACCCTGCTTAATTATACATTGGATATAGTATTAGAACTAATCAGTATTTTTTTTTTCAATTAATCTGACAGTATAAAAAGTACCTACATTTATGTAAGAATGCTTCAGTTCATTTATTTACTAAAAGCTGAGTTTCTACTAAGATTCTTTTTCCATGAAATAACTTAATTTCAATCTCTTTTTGCTTTCCAAAAGTGAGTCAATGTGGAAAATTTTGTCGTCCAAGCCGTGGATATCAAACTATGAATTGACAACGACCATGGAAATTCCCATGCACTCTGCATGTTGAATTATTGCATTCAACACGATTGTATTAACTTTGGGCATTTAATCTATTTCCCATTGTGAAAATGATGAAAAGCTAGTAATATGGATCTTATCTATTTCCCACTTCGTGTGTGGAAATGATTATTAGTATTAGTCTATTAGATTTTTTACGCTTTTTATTTTTAAGATTTAAAAATCCAACTCTTTGGGCATGTATGGATGTATCAATTTTATAAAGAATTAAGAGATATGATCTTTTTTTAAATTAAAACCTAACTCTTTGACTATGCTTGGATTCATTAATTTTGTAACTAATTATGAGATATAATTGAAATATAATTTAATTGCTTGTGATTGTTTATATTTAAGAAATAATTATATTGAAAAGTATCAGTCCGAATAGAATTGATCACATCATCCTTCTTTGTATTTAAGATTTTGAAAAATAATTGCTCAAAGAAAAAAAAAAGTACATCCTTTTCTTAACGAAAATAGTGAGTCTTTGGAACGTGAAACAAATGTGCAGCTAGCCTTGATTACCGTAAGAATAGGAAGAGGCCCGACCTCTATATATATGTCGGAGCAACGAATCTATAATTCAATTTCAGCCAGTTGTATAACTGAATCTACCAAAGTATAAAACATAAACATGGCACAGATCACTTCTATATTAGCAGTGGCTCATGCTTTCCTGGTCCTGTCTATATTATCAGCTGCTGCATCATCAATAGAGTCAGAGGGGAAGGCTATACTCGAAAGCGGATGGTGGAGATCCTACAGCAACGACACTTCCAAGCTTTGCAAATGGCCTGGAATTACTTGCAACCAAAATGGGAGTGTCACTGAGATTTTCCTACCTTATGATGATAGCGTCAACTTCGGAGGTAAACTTGATAATATGAACTTCTCTTCCCTCCCAAACCTTGCTAGGCTGTGCATTACTGGGTGTAGGTACACGCTGTCTGGGTACACGCTACAGGGGAGCATCCCACCTGAGATAGGATCCCTTTCAAAACTCACCTCCCTCGACTTGTCCTATAATTATCTAGAAGGCGAGTTACCTCCATCCCTAGGATCTTTGAACAATCTTGTGAGTTTAGATCTGTCCGATAACAATTTGGTTGGACCCATTCCTTCTACTTTCTCTCACTTGACCAATCTCACATCCCTGCTTCTTGATCATAACAATATAACAGGCCAGTTACCTCCATCCCTAGGAAACCTCAAGCTGTTAAAGAAGGTTAATATTAGTCAAAATTCCATTACTGGTTCTATCCCAACTGAGATAGGATCCCTTTCAAAACTCACCTTCCTCGACCTCTCCTCAAATTGTATAGAAGGCGAGTTACCTCTAACCCTAAGAAACCTCAAGCAGCTAGAAAAGGTTGATTTTTCTGATAATTTTATTACTGGTTCCATCCCATCAGCTTTATTTGTCTTGACCAATTTGCAAGAGATTTTGCTGAGTTCAAATCAACTTAATGGTTCTCTTTCTTCGGAAATAGGAAATCTAAAGAAGCTGAAATATTTAAACCTTGGTGATAATAGATTTGGTGGTAACATTCCTTCAGAAGTAGGAACTTTGAAGAATCTGAGTTTCTTAAATCTCGGCACTAACAACCTCAATGGTTCCATCCCATTTTCTCTCTTTCGTTTAACTAATTTGAATTGGCTGGATCTCTCCAACAACAGACTCAAGGGATCCATCCCAATTGAAATTGCAAATTTAAAATGTTTGCAACATTTGGATCTCTCAAACAATAGCTTAAGTGGATCCATCCCAATTGAAATTACGAATTTAAAAGGTTTGCAGTATTTGTCTCTCTCTCACAATAGATTAACCGGAGTCATCCCAATTTCAATTGGGAAGTGCTCGCGGTTAGGTGAATTATTTTTGGGTTACAACAATTTAAATGGAAGCATTCCTGCTGAGCTTGCTGAGATAGCATCCCTAAGTAATGTAGATCTCAGTCATAACTTTCTCTCCGGTGCAATACCTTGCGTGTTCTGTGGACTTTCATATTTGGACTTTAGTTGCAATAACCTCACTGGTTTCGTTGTCTGCTGCTCTACAAGTTTATCGTCTCCAGTAAGAAGCAAAGGTTTTAGCTATCTAAAGCTCCTTCCTGTGATCGTTTTTCTTTCCTTACTAGCTGTTGGATTTGTTAATCTATACCGGCTTAAATATAAAATTAAAAAAACTGACCCTGACACAACAAAGAATGGAGATTTATTTTCAATATGGAATTTCGATGGAAAGATTGCATTTGAAGACATCATTAAAGCAACAGAGGATTTTGACATCAAATATTGCATTGGGACGGGTGGTTATGGCAGCGTGTACAAAGCAGTCTTACCAAGTGGTAAAGTCGTTGCTTTAAAAAAACTTCATCGGTTAGAAGCAGAGCAGCCAGCTTTTGATAGGAGTTTCCGAAATGAGGTAAACTTCTTGACAGAAATTAGACACAGAAACATTGTGAAGCTTCATGGATTCTGTCTCCACAACCGGTGCATGTTCTTGATTTACAACTACCTGGAAAAGGGAAGCTTGTTTTGTGCCCTGAGTATTGATGTTGAAGCTATGGAATTGGATTGGACCAAAAGAGTGAACATTGTCAAAGACGTCGCACATGCTCTGTCTTACATGCATCATGACTGCAACCCTCCAATTGTTCATCGAGACATCTCAAGCAATAATGTTCTGTTGAACTCGGAATTGGAAGCTTTTGTTTCCGATTTTGGGACTGCAAGACTTCTTGATCCTGATTCATCTAACCGAACTGTAATTGTCGGAACATACGGATATATTGCCCCAGGTTCTGCTCTTTCACTCTTTCTTTCATTTCTATTCACTAAATAGTATTTAGTTTTATCTATTCTTAGAAAACTACTAACTTATTTCAAATTACATTGAATACCAACATGAGGGAAACAAACTGGAAATAAAAATTTAGAAAGGAAAATAAAAATAAAGTTGTAATTAGTTGAATTTAATATCTATATATATTTATTTACATTAATTTTTTTTGTCAGAACTAGCTTATTCTATGGTTGTCACTGAAAAGTGTGACGTTTATAGCTTTGGAGTGTTAGCATTGGAAATATTGATGGGAAGGCATCCAGGTGAATTGTTGTCAAAGCTATCATCATCATCATCATCGTGTGTCCAAAATGTTATGCTAAATGAAGTTTTGGACCCTCGATTGTCACTGCCAAGAACTCGAAAAATGGTGCAAGACATTGCTTTTGTTGCTGTGGTTGCTTTCGCATGCTTACGGACCAAACCCAAGTGTCGACCAATGATGAAATCTGTGTCTCAAGAATTTCTGCATATCCAATCTCCAATTACATTGCCTCTTCATGAGATATCTTTGATCGAGCTTAAGAACCATGAAATGCTTATGGGTAGTGAAAATTAAAAATAATTCATAGTTTAGTACTATATTTTCAAGTGGATGAATAGCAATTTCTTTTATTTATATAGAATTCTCCTCAAATTTACTTGGATTAAATCTTGAGACAGCACTTGGTTTAATTTAAGTAATGACTCAAATTTTTGAAGAGAAAATGCCTCAATTGCATATTCAGTTTATAGACAACCCACAAACCTATGCTCTACTTCATGTTTAAGAGCTCATTAAGTTCACAGAAAAATGTCAATGTACGCTCAAGAGTTCCATTTTTATGACCTAACTCAGTCAATAAGTTCACAGAAATATGTCAATGTACGTCTAATTATCTTCAAAGGAGTTCAATCATATTTACCTGTCATAACATACTCAGGAGCTGCATAACCATAAGTTCCCATCACACGAGTAGATACATGAGTCTTGTCTCCCTCTGGACCTTCTTTGGCAAGTCCAAAGTCAGAAAGTTTGGCATTGTAATCCTGTAGAAGATTTCACAATATTTCAGAAAAGGGATGATACAAGTTAAACAAAAGCAAATTATTTTACTATACTAGTCACGCACCGCGTCTAACAGTATATTTGATGTTTTAAAGTCTCGATATATTACCAGCCGTTCAACCTCCTCGTGAAGAAAAGCAAGACCCTTTGCAGCACTAAGTGCAATTTTCATTCTGGTGGACCAAGGAAGAGGCATGGACCCTGATAAAATGTTTATGTGTGTGTGTGTGTGTATATATATATATTTTATATATATATATATATATATATATATATATAGATAGAGAGAGAGAGAGAGAGAGAGAGAGAGAGAGAGAGAGAGGAGAGAGAGAGAGAGAGAGAAGGATAACAGTTACCTAGAGCATGCAGTTAAATAGTTACATACCAAACCATCATTATTTCACTAAAGAGCTTGCATTATGAACCAAAACAAGATGGAAGGTCAGAATAAATGCTTTTTTATAGCCACATGTAATCATTGGCTGAAACTGTTTTTCCTTCCTAGTGTTTGTAAATGAGATCAGAACTTCTTCAACACACTTAGCCAATGCCATAAGAAAGCAAAACCAAACTTGTAGCAGAAGAAATGGCATCAGGTAAAGAAACACTGCTGTGCTTGGTTAATTTGTGGTCAATAAACTAAAGATATGAAAAGAAATGTCAATAATTTTACACATAGCAGATAGCTAAATCTAGTCCAAGAAGCATGATAAGCATCAACTACTATATTTTATCCTTTAACAAAACTACATAGCTAAGTCCACATGCAACAGGGAGGTCAAAATTTCAGCGCAAGACATAGATATAGCTTAAAATATACGTTTTGAACCCGACAAAAGATTGCAAATAAGCTTGTTTCTTAGGATTAGACTATAACATTGGTTATCAGCTTATCTTTGGTAAAATCTTTAAAAACTACAGATAAACAAGCAAGGCAATTTAATAAATCCCTATTAATAAGGAGTTCAGTTACATACTCCGAAAGAGGTGATTCTCCAAGCTTCCTCGGGGCATAAACTCATAGACAAGTGGCCTTTGATCATCCTCAACCCAATAACCAATCAACTTGCCAAATTAGAATGAAGGAGATCACCAAGATGGTTAACTTCAACCTGCATCATACAAAAGAGACCAAAGCATAATTCAACCACTTAATTGATTATTGCTGTGATTTTGCACATTAATTAATACTAAAGTACAAAATGGAGTCTCTTACAAGCCATTCGCTATGGCCCTGAAGTCCATCATGGTTAAGGGTTTTGACAGCAACAGGCAACCCTGTGCCAGGTTTTACCGGAGCAGTTCCATTCTCATTGATCCAACCTTTGAATACACAACCAAACCCACCTTCACTGAGAAGACTCTCAGGTCTAAAACTCCTTGTCGCTAACTTAAGCTCGTTAAAGGAGAATTTTCAAAGCTGAGAAGAAACTTTAAGCTCCTCACTTTTGTTCGGAGTGGATGGAGTACTTTCAGCATTTGTAGTAGTTGAAGATGACATAATTGGAACAATCGCTTGACCTATGCTGGTGTCATTTGACTCATTCGTTGACTTACTTTCAGCTGATTTACACAAAAAGTGTCTCTTAAATAGTGAAAAAGAAAATCATTAACTCCTAGAAGTCATAAGCGTATGAAATTACATACATCGCACAGGTTTTCATGCACAAAAAACATGGCTATTCCAAAAGTGCATAATATTTCTTATCGGATATGTAAAACACATTAAACATTTTGCATCTACTGCCTGCATCACCATGAAAAGATAAGACTAATCAAAATAGGAAAGAAACAGAGGACCCTTGTGTCTTGTCACATTATTACAACTCCAAAAGGAAGGTAAGAATGCCATCTGATGACCACATGGCTAAACTCCGGAGGTCACCCACCATCACACTCCATTTTCATTATGCAATAAACGACAATAATAAACTACAAGGTGACAATCTCAGTGAATATAAAGTATAAGAGAATTAGACGGTTAAATTATCATCCACCAAATATGCACAAATTGAAAGCAATCATCACATAGTAGTACATCAACAGAATTGGATAGATATAAATATCCAAACAGAAATAATATGCTAGGTAAAGCATAGAACCCAATCAATCAACAGTATATGCTTCATCCAATATCTAGTGGCAACAAATGCATACAGCTACCATATCAGCATATAATTAGAATGCCAAACGATGGGCCAAAATAACCAATCAGACAACATGGACAAAGAAACTTAACGAGCCTATATGCCAATTGCCAATACGCCTAATATGAGATACTTGACAAGGCTGAGAATGAAATTAAACACATTATAGATTTCACTTCAGCATTGCAATAGTTTAGTTCCATAGCCAAATAATGAATCCATATCTATTAACAGTATAATAAAACCAAGTACGAAACAAATTAAATTTGCAGACCATATTGAGTGCTAGTGCCACCTATCGAGCCCTCCGCTTTGGCCCTTGGAGACAAGCAGCTTCCCATAAACCTAAACTTAATCCAACATCCAGGCTCCCCATCTTCACTATCTTTCTTCTTTTTCCCTTTTGATTTTCCAACATTCCAAGGCCCCACCTGGATATCACCTGGACCTAATCCCATTTGGCAGGTAACCTTCACACTAAATTCCCATGTTTCAAAAACACTTCATTTCACCATAAAACACCCAAAAAGATCAGTTTTTTTTTTCCTTTTTCAAACAACATTAATAATCAAAACCTACCAAACAAAGAGAAAAATCTTAGAATTCCACATGAAAGCAGATGCCCATTTTCTTAACAACTGAAAAGCCTTAATTCCAAGAAAAACAACGCAAAATGACATAAACCCAGACCAAAAAATGGGCCTAAAAATAAATGTTACTCAAAGAAAAGGACATGCAACGCAAGAAATCCACTCAAAAGAGATATCCATGGCTAGTATAAAGAAGAAGGTGAAAATTCAAAGCAAAGAAAAAACCACAGAGAACAAATCTCAGAATGTGAACAGGAAAGGGCCAAAAAGTGACCCCAAATTCTTCAGTTTAATCTACAACTTTACTCTAAACACAAATTTTCAACTCAAATTCGCTTCAGAGAGTTACAAAGACAAAAATTAAGACACGAAACAAAAGGCAGAGTAAAGAGTGTATATTTTCGCTTTTTTTTCAAAGATGGACTAATGCATAATCAGAGAAATGGAAGAACTTTGAAAGCTAAATGATGAGAAGAAGGACCAAAAGAAAAAAGAGAGAAAGAGAAAGGTGGGGAAAAGCGAAACGTGCGGTATTTTCGCCTGAAAAGGAGTGGAGAGAGTTGTGAGTGTTTGTATCTGCGTCTTGAGAGAGGAGTTTAAAAACCAAAGTAACAAAACAAACCGTTTGGTTGGCTTCGGCTTATCCTGTTTAAAGCCTACAGGCTACAAACTCCGCTTTTTGTTGGGTTTTGTCTTCTAGTTGTAGAGACCTTAGAACTGAATAAAGTAAAATGACTACGAATTATTTATTACAATTTGTTTGTGTATATTACAAAGAAAAAACTTTAAGATTTTTTTAAAAAATAAAATTTTTAGCTTTCATTAATAAAGTTATATACGTATCATTTAAAATATATTAAAAAATAAAAAAATTATTTAAAAGAAAGATATATAATAATTTTTTTAATCTTATTTGTAAAATTACAAAAAAAAATTGGACTATCATTAAAAAAAAGCATACTTTTCTTTCAGAGTCCAAATAAAAGAAGCTCGGATCAAATGGATATATACCGGAGAAAGGAAGCTCAAATTAGACTGTTTCAACCCTTATTTGTAATGATATTTCAAAATATTTGGTCGTAAATAATTTTTTTTGAGATAAACCTTATAATCATAAATCTTTGAGGACAGTTTGTAACAGTAAAGGCAGGACAGTCAATGCATAAAACATTATCTTTTGAGACAATTGCATGCTTTGCTAACTGGTGAGCAATTTCATTGGCCTCCCTTCTTGTATGAATCACACTAATTTGATTGAAGCTTCCCTGTAAATGTCGCGCATCAGCTACGAGGTTAACAATGGAGGACAAGTTATCTTCTATAATATTTAGCTTTTTATCACATCCAGACAATCGCCTTCAAGAACATTGGATCCAAATCCCAACCGTCCAGTTCCAAACCTTTAACCGTTGCTAAGGCCTCAACTGTCGTTACATATCTAACGTTCTCCATAACTGATGAAAGAGCACCACGAACTCTACCTTGACCATCTCAGATCACAATCAATCATTTTTTGAGCATTACGGTATTCTTCCAGGTAATTAAACACAAACCATGTTTACCAACAAGTGGTTGAAGAAGTGGAAGTAAAATTCTTCCCTAAGCATTTGGATATGTTTCGAATTCTATAATTGTCACAGCTAAAAAGATTTTACTGTTTACTACTCTCGGTCCGAACAATATCAATTTCATATCATCGTTGGTTACACTAAAAAAAACACAGGCTATGTCAACACCTCAAGACTTCTCTTCTCGTTGGATTGAATCTCCAAGTTCTTACTGTGCAACACCATACTCCAAAAAACCATCAGTCCTTTCTCCAAGCAGGAATGATCAAACCAACTAAGCCATGTTTGATAGCCACCCTGGCCCTAGGGCATCCTTTTGTTCTAAGTTCTGCCATGCTCTGTCCAATTTAGCCAGCCTCCAGATTTTTGAGCTGTTTCACACTCACCATTTGCATACAGGACTGTTTACTCCCGTTGTTTGCATCTCAAACAGAGTCAATGAACACTTATGTTCCTATGTCTTAGACTTTTGAAAACCGATAGAATACCATGATTAAGCTTTCAGCTAAACACCTCGACTTTATGAGGAATCTTGGCTCGCCATAACCTCTTCCAAAATTCATTGTTGATAGCCATATAATTCTGACTCCCCTTGCTCTGTTGCTGATGAAAAGTCTTGGGCTTTATATCAGACTGCAACCGATAAGCACTCCTATCTATGTACACACCATTTTTTTCCAAACTCCATTCTAGCTCATCTTCATGGTTAAAACGACCTATCGTATAGAGTATGTGATCTTTGCCACTTCGTTTGTGAATAAGGAATCAACTTGTCCACCGTTGCATCATCTTGTTCTGCGTCCAAGTTAGTACTTGGAACTATGGCTTCATTTTATGGTAGCCATTTATCATGTCATATTCTGATTTTATCACCTTTTCCAACCCTCCATCTCAAACTTGAAGCAAGAACATCTCTAGCCATCCAGAGACTCCACCATGTGTCGGAATGATTCGAACCAAGAGAAGCTTCTAGAAATGAAACTCTTCGAAAATACTTTGCTTTCAGAACTGTGTGCAACAGAGAACTTGTATTCTTCAATAGCCTACATCCCTGTTTGCCAAGCAAAGATAAATTAAATAGTTCAATATCCCTGAAGCCCATAACACCTGCTTCTTTGTGTCTAAAGTTTGCTCCAACTCAGCCAGTGGACTCCTCTCCCATCCCATCTTGAGCTTTTCCAATAACTACTAATTATAATATTTGTAAACACTAAATTTTGTCCAAATTGATAGTTTTAAATTCAATCGGACTTTCAAAATCCAAAATAAAACATTGGGCTTCAAGGCCCATTAAAATGAGTAAATTTATTAGTATTCTATTTGTATCTATTTGTTTTATTTTTATTATTTTGTTTTTGTTTTCATTTTTATTATTATTATTTTTATATATTTGTTTTATTTTTATTTATTTTTATTTTTTATTTGTTTTGTTATTATGTATATTATTATTGTTATTGTTTTTTTTATCACATGGGTTTTATTATTATTATTATTATTATTATTATTATTATTATTATTATTATTACTGTTTTTTATTATTATTATTATTATTATTATTATTATTATCTTTTCTTTTTTATTATTATTATTATCTTTTTACTTCTATTATTATTATTATTATTATTATTATTATTATTATTGTCGTAACGTATCAAGTTTCGGAAAACCTAATAGCTAGACACAAAACTATGGAGTCGCCACCAATCATTCTAACCTAGGTGTGATTGGTCACCTATTTAAACTAAGGATAAGGCCTGGTCTACGTTAAAAGTTCTAAGTTCGGGAGTACGGTTACGTGTGAGGAAGGATTAGCACCCTCACAACGCCCATCCTAAAATAGTACCAAGTGATCTAAGGTTACTTAATTTTGTCTTTTACTTTAATTTCGATATAATTAAATATTGAAAAATCTTTTAAGTCTCCTCCATCAAGCTGGTTGGACAACTTAAAAGTTATTCTCACCTCAAGAGTATTCAAGTAGGACCAATCGCCTTTCTTGAAGAGGCTCCGTCGTCGGATTGTTTAAATATTTTATGCAAACCCTATTTTGACTTCTATCCAATTTATATTTATTATTTTATCCTATTTTATTCTATCGTTATTATTTCTTTATATAAATTATTATTTCATGTATTTTTATATCTTTAAATAAACATGAATTATTTGATATTGAATATTTTCTTAAAGACCTTCCATCAAGCTGGTAAGACCTTAAAGAAACTTTCTCACCTTAGGAATTTTTAAAGAAATTATTCAAGCGCAATTCCCTTTAAATTCCATCCTCGGAATAATTCACATTTATTAAAATATTTAATGTAATTTAATTTCTATTTATTTTTGATTATTTTCTAATTTTAATTCCAATTTATTTATTTGATCTTTATTCTTTATTATAATAAACTTAATTTTAATTTACTATTTTTTAATCTAATCTAATTTAATTTTTATTTTTATAATTTAATTTATTAAATCTTGGAAATGTCCTATAAATCTTCCATCAAGCTGGCAAGATTTAAAAGAACTCTCCTCACCTCAAGACATCTAAAAGTACGACTCAAGCGCAATCCCTTTAGAATTCCGTCGTCGGATAATTTGTATTTTTATTATTTTATTCTATTTTTTGTCTAAATTAATTTTTATAATTCATTATTTCTAATCTGATTATTTATTCTTTTAATTGCAATTAATTTTAATAATATTTTTTGAATTTTAAATATCGGAAATATCTTTTTAAATCTTCCATCAAGCTGGTAAGATTTAAGAAGAATCTCCTCACCTCAAGATATCTAAAAGCACTACTCAAGCGCAGTACTTTTAAAATTCCATCGTCGGATAATTTGTTTCTATTTATATTTTAGTAGAATTTTATTAGTTTTAATTAATATTTCAAAGTTCATATGAATTATATTGTCTTCATTATTTTTTTTATTTTTTATTCTAAGCATTAATCCTAATATAGTGAGCTAAATTTATGCAATTCATCAAATCACATTATAAAATTTATTCATACAAAATGTACCATACAATTATATTAATTAAATACCATCATATAGTTATTTCATGCAAGATCACATTAAAGATTATCATGCAATTATTTAATTATGAACAAAAATGTAAGTCAAATTAGATAACTTTATTAATCAACCTAAATAAAAAATGTATTTATAAACAAACAAAATTATTAATCAAATTTACAATATTACATAATAACTTAATCTAAATTAATTATATGCATTAATCACAAAACAACAAAAAACCAACCAAAAAAAAAATAAAAGAAAATGATCATACCTAGGTGATGTGAAATCACGTAATTCTTAAAGCCACTTTACCCAATTTTGCAATATTTCCTCAAGTCATAGCATATTTTCTTTCTTGCTTCGTGTGGCATGAGTAGCAAGCAATGATGGTGACGTGCAGAGTTTCCAGGCAAAGCTAGAAAGTTTGGTTCAATGATAGAGGCTATGCAATCGTTGATGCAGCAATAGAGATAAGGGCACTCGTGTCAGGACAACGAAGAAGGGTCAGCGATAAGGGTGATGACGAGCATGCCGCCAACTAGGATATTGATGTACTAGGACCGAAGCGGACTTAGTGGCTAGGGTTAGTGATGATTTTTAATTGATATAGGGGCAGCGTAGATGAGATGAAGGTCCTCTTTTCCAAGACTCGGGTTTCCCCCCCTCTTTATACTTGTCAAAATTTCATGGAAAGAAATAAAAAATTTATAATTGATCCCATGATTATGGGATTTTTCATTTATTTTGTTTGACTTTCTCCTTTTTTTTTAATTTATTTCCTTTTTATTATTTTTTTGGCAATGAATTTTCAGATTTAATTTCAACCAATTTCCTTCCTTTTGTTGATTTATTCATTGATTTAATGGCTGATTATTTTTTCTTTTATTTTTGGCAACAATATCAACTTTAGTCAACTCTTGAAGATGTGAATTTTGCATGTGCTTCACATGAGATTTGACCAAAATTGACTTGTTTCTTTTTATCATTATTTATTTTTTTGATTTTTGATTTTTTGATTATATATAAAAAAAATTGTTCGGACAAAATTAGGTGTCTACAATTATTATTATTACTATTATATTATTATTATTATTATTATTATTATTATTATTATTATTATTATTATTATTATTATTATTATCAGTCCCATTGTCACAGTGAAGCATTAAATGCTTCGGATCTACCAAATCTACCGGCCAGACTCACTGCCCAGCCGCCGGTCCTCCAACCCTTCTTCCCTGTCTCGAGCCCCAACCCAGACCCAGAAACACCATGCTGTGAATCCCGCTTCAACAGAAACCTACTGATTCTGTGATTTTGAAAGGCTAGGGAAAGGCTCCAATGTCGTTTAAGAGGACCCAAAGCAAGGATTTTTCTTCTTCTTCTTCGGACTGAGAGAAGGGAACGAAAAAACAGAGACCCCAAAACACCATCACCGATCCTCAACCACTCGACAACTAATACATGCAAAAAAAAGAAAGAAACAACAATATAATATCACAACCACAACAGCTGAGCCATCAACCACAAAAAAAAAAGAAAGAAAAAAGAAGAAAACAAAAAAAGATAAAAAAAAGAGAGGAGGCTTCGGAGAAGGTTAGATCTATAGGGTTGGGAGTGTTTTCGGAATAAACAGAGGGCAGATCGGAGTAGAGGAAGACGAGGGAAGTGTTTTAGGCCGTCGGAAAGCTCACTGTCGACCGGCGTACGGCGGCGCACGGTGGCCAAAAATCGCTCGGAGAGGGAGAGGGACGAGAGAATTTGGGAGTTTTGGGGCATTTTTTTTTAGGAGACCGGCTAAAATGAGGAGAAACAAAAAAAATAGGCCTTTTATAGGATAGTGAAATGGGGAGTTTTGGACCCAGCTGACCCGCGCCCCTGGCCGACCCGGATCCGAGATCCGCGCACCCGGCTCCAGCACCCGCTTCGCCACCCGCGCGCTACCCGCCCCTGCTACCCGCGTGCTGACCCGCTCCAGCCCCTTCGATCCGGCCTACTTTGGCCCACAGTTTCCAAGCCCAAGCCATTTGGGTATATATTTATAATTTTATTTATTTATTTAGTATTTATTTAGTTATTTATTTATTCTGTTAGAAAATTTATTTTATGCATGAAAAAAATGAATATTTATTTGTATATAAAATTCTTTAATATTTAATAACTTTAAGCTCAATTATGGAATTAATCTTAATAATAAATGTATAGTTTTAAGATGTGTATGTAAATAAATAATATAGTTTTAAGATATGTGAATATATTAAATATATAGCCTTAAAACATATATAAATAGATATTTTTTTTAGAATGTATAAATAAATATATAAAAATGTATATATACATAAATTATACATAGAAACACATTTCTAAAATAAAAGTAAATTTTTATTAGATAAATGAAATGTGCGTTAAGAAAAAAAATAATATAATAAAAGAATAATAATAAAATAAATAAAATGAGTATGGAATCTCGATGATAAGTCTTCGTAGAACTCGCAAGTAGCGATTCTTCGAAAAACTTTAGATGAGAGGAATTATATCGAATGTTACCAGAGTATTGGGATATTCGGTGTTATTCCTCAATATCCAATTTCATGCTTATTTATTATAAAAAAAAAGGAAGAAAAAAGAAAAAAATTAGAAATTAATAATAATAAAATGAATAAATAAATATATATAATAATGAGTTTTGACAAATAAAGAGTGTTTAGAGAAATATAATTAAATGAAAACTAATAAAAACAAAAGAGGTAATAGAAACAGTTGAGAGAAATAAACAAAAAGGGATTTTTAGAAATACATAAATGCAAAATAATTAAACCAATAAAACTTAATCATAGTAAAGCTTCCCAAGGTAAAGAATGGTAGTTAAATTAGTTAAATAAGTAATAACAGAATTTTAATAAAAAGGAATAATTGAAAGAATCAAGATAAAAAATATTAATTTCAAAATAAATGAAATTCTTCCAATGATGGGATGTCATGAAACTCACAAGTAGTGATTTCTTGACTAATCCCTAGGTGAGAAGAGTCGTACTAAATGTTACCAGAGTATTGGGATGTTTAGTATGATTTTTCAATAATTTAAATTTTTATTAAAAAATAAAAATAAATAAGTTTTTAAAAGAAAATAAAAAGATTAATAGAAAATTTAAATTTAAATAAACAAATGTCCGATGATGGGATGTCATGAAACTCACAAGTAGTGATTTCTTGACTGATCCCTAGGTGAGAAGAGTCCTACTAAATGTTACCAGAGTATTGGGATAATTAGTATGATTTTTCAATAATTTAATTTGTTTTATTAAAAATAAAAATAGATAAGTTTTTAAAGGAAAATAAAAAAAAGAAATCAATAATAAAATTTAAATTTAAATGAAATTCTGCCGAGGATGGGATGTCATGAGACTCACAAGTAGTGATTTCTTGACCGATCCCTAGGTGAGAGGAATTAGCTAAATGTTACCAGAGTATTAGGATATTTAGATAAAATTTTTCAATATCAAGAGTTTCATTAATAAAATCAAAATACATAAAATTTTTTTTTAAGTTTCATATGCATCATTTTTTATCTGTTTGCATCATATGCATTCATAATAATTTTTGAAGCAAGTGTGAATCTTCTGATGATGAGATTCTATAGAACTCACAAGTAGTGATTCTTAAGAAATCTTTAGGTGAGGAAAATTATTTCAAATGTTACCAGAGTATTGGGATATTTGATTTAATTTTTCAATACGAAAAGGTTCACATTCACTTTTGGAAAATAAAATTCAACTTTTTAAAATAAAACAAAATAAATTTACAAATAAAAATGATTTTGAATAAAAAGATTGTAATAAAATAAGAATTATTTTTAAATGTTAATTCAAGACCATTTTATTAAAATTAAAGGATAACACATGATTATTATGGTACCGTTTTTAACGGGCGTCGTGGGGGTGCTAATCCTTCCCCACGCGTAACCGTACCCCCAAACCCAAGTTTTGTTTTCGCAGACCAAAAATTATCTTTTTAATAAAAATTAATTAATTTTGAGATTTTGTTAAAAAGATAAATATTTTAGGTGACCAATCACACCTAGTCAAAAAAGATTGGTGGCGACTCCCTTTTTGTTTTTAAATGTTTTTCGAAATAGTCGAGCGCGAAGCCGTTACGACAGCTTGGCGACTCCACTGGGGACGCTTTTTGAGGGTCAAGCCATTTATTAATCTTGTGTTATCCAAAGTTTTAATTTAATAGTCTTGAATGATATTTAAATTTAATTCACTTGGATTTTGAAAATGATTTTGTTTGCATTTGCATTTTATGTTATTTATTTTATGTTTTATATTTGCATATACTTATTCTTAATAAATTGTTGGGACATTGTAGAATAAGGGTTATGGGTTGATAAATGTTCCCTCATTCACATACTTGCACGTGCATTTGCATAACATGAGCCCTATACCCGGGTTCCGTCCTTCTTAGGAGGGTGTAGAGTACCTTTGCTCTCGTGAGGTAATCACCTCCGCAATGGCAAATGAAATACTCCCACTCAAATTATTTCTCTACTAGTCCAGAGTGGACGTCAGTAAGAAATGATTTGGGAACCTTTAGTTTCTTAAAACCAAGCTCAGCATATAGAAAGCCGCAAAAGGCCAGCCTTAGGTAGAGCCATGTCCAGTTTTTGCAGAAATTATCTTAAGATTAGGACACATAAGGGAACATTTTTACTATCTTCTTCATATCATAACTCGAATCATTTTTCAAAATGCGTATTTTCATAAAATCAAGATATATATATATATATATATATTTATGTCATTCTCAAATAAAATTTCATAATTTTACAATTTTAAAGAATAAAACAAAGATTTACTCAATCTTTCTTCTTTGTTTAAAAACGACATGAAAATATCTCTTCATTCTTTAATACCACAAAAAAATATATTTCTTATTTTTTTTGGAACTTATGCATATACACAATTTTTTTTACATTATCACATTTCTTCAAAAAATAAAAAAAAGGAAATTAAAGAAAATAAATTGTGGTGTGAAAATAAGATTTTTTTTTAAAAAAAAGAGAGAGAAAAAAATCTATTCTTAAAAAAAAAAGAAGAGGAAATCATCAAAAAAAAAAAAATTCATTCACTGAACTTAAATAAGATAAAATTTTGATTCTTTTATTCTTAAATTTTAGCATGGCATATCTCATTACATTAATGCATTCACATTACATAATAAGGAGGGCATTTATCTTTTTAGGTTAAAAGAGGTCAAAGACATGGGAGATCAATTGGAAGCTAGACTTACTGCTTTGGAGAACAATCAAGAGGAGTTTGGACATGATATACGAGAGATAAAAGGAAAGCTAGCTAAAATAATAAAGATGCTCGAAAGCTTTGGTGAGACTAAAGTGATCCATCCTCAAGGCTCATCGTCATTTCCAAGACAACTACACGTTGAATCATCAGCAAGTGGAGACCAATCGACTCTTCATGAAATGGCTTGCCAGGGACACTCCGATGCTCTCAACTATCCAGACGATGATCCTGTGGTAGAAGAGGTTATGAAAAGGGTGAAAAAGGTAATGGATGAACTTAAGGGCCTTACAACTAAAGTTGAACCTTATGGCCTCAAACAATCCATACCAAGAGGGCCATTACAAAACCCTAACCCTCATCCTAATTCTTTTCAACCACCTACCCAAGCACTCCAAATAGGACCTCCTACTTTTGTTTGACCTCCACGAATTGGTCCACGACCAAACTTTTATCCTCGACCTACTTATCAACCACGTGTTCAAGCTTTTGGAACAGGATTTCCTAGTCTCGCCCAACCTCTACATACCTGTTCGTCTGTGAACCCATATGATCATGCCAATTCTATTCGACCACCTTTTCAGCAAATCCCTAACGCCCTAGCTTTGGTGCCACCACTTGCTCAAGTTAAAAATCAAACTCTTGGCTAAAAACAATCCAAGAAGATGAAGCGCACGCAGCTTGACCCTTTACCCATAACAGATGGCAAACTTTTTCCCTATCTGCTTGAAAGGCACCTTATTTCCCCTGTATTCTTAAATCCCTTGGAGCCTCCGTACCCAATATGGTATAACGCAAATGCAAGATGTGAGTACCACGCAGGAAATATTGGGCATTCCATTGAAGATTGTAAGGCTTTCAAGTATAAGGTGACGGGATTGATTGAAGCAAAATTGCTCGATATAGGGGAAGTGGTCAGCCAGGAATTTACCATGCTTGATTAGAGTTCAGAGGATGAAAAAGCAGCTGTTGTTGTGAAATTTCTTTTTGAAGGTTTTAAATGTTCGGGGCGTTAGAATAGTAGGGAGTGTAGTAAGGAACTTTTGAATCTTGTAAACAATTCCTTTATGAATATGAATGTTATAAGGTTTTATAAGTTTGCATTCACTTCATTCATATGTGCATAATACGATTTTGACAGAAGAATAATAAGGCTAACAATAACTGTGTCAAAAAACAAAAAAAAACAAATGATCAAAAATTTTCAGTTTATAATATTTTTTTCTTTCTTTTGGTGGGTGATTTGTGATATTGTAAAATAATAACAAGATTGAAACTTCTTTTACATGTAGATATACAATTTCAATACTATAAAAGCTTCATATTAACATGGCAAGCATGACATTTAATTCAGGGTTCCGTTGGATTAGGTGTCAAGTGGCTTGAACATCGAAAAGCTTTGGAGAGGGTTTTGGACCATGGAAGAAACAGAGATATTCGAATGGAAAGGATAGAAAAAGCATAGCAAGAGATAAGAGAACAATTATCACAGATGGCAGCTTTATTGGAAAGGTGGAATAATGGAAAAGAAAACGATGGGAGGACTAGCTACTCAAGAGGGGCATCAACTGCGAAATGCTGAGGATTCTTTTTATCCAATTAATAGTGGCTCACGAGAAACCCAAACATCTCAGGAGCCACAAGTAATGCCCACCAAAGATTATGTATGCCCTAATATGCCATCTTCAGTCGACCCTAGTCGGTTTCAAGTGCATGAGACTCCTACAATGAACCCCTTCGAACCAACTCATATTGGCAATTTGGATAGTCACAAAGATCAAGGGATGCCACAAGTGAAAGAAGGTTCATGTTCCTGACGAAAGATAGAGCTTATAGAAGAAAGGCTTCGAATTGTTGAAGGAGTGGATTTTCATGGATCTTTAGATGCAACTAGATTATCTCTAGTACCTGGTGTGATCATTCCTTTAAAGTTCAAAGCCCCAGAATTTGAGAAGTACGATGGGACTACATGTTCGAAAGCCCATATCACTATGTACTGTAGAAAGATGGCAGCACATGTGCATGATGACAAACTGCTGATCCATGTCTTCCAAGATAGCCTTAAAGGATCTGCTGCTAGGTGGTATACACAGTTGGGCAGGGGCGATGTTCACTCATGGGAAGATTTGGCAAGGGCATTCGTCACCCAATATAAGCATATTGTGGATCTGGCCCCAGATCGTTTATCTTTGCAAACCATGGAGAAGAAAGCTACTGAAGGCTTTAGAGAATATGCCCAGAGATGGAAGAATGTCGCCACTCAAGTCCGGCCTCCTCTCACGAAAAAGAGACTGCAGCGCTGTTTCTTAGTACCCTCCAGGCGCCATATTATGATAGGATGATTGGGAGTGTTACTAAGAATTTTGCTGACATGGTAGCCTCTGGAGAGATGATTGAGAATGCAGTTAAGACGGGCAAGATCAAGATAGATGACATTGCTGATAACAAGTCAGAAAGAATGGAAGAAGAAGTGCAAGTTGCGACATTCGAGGGGCAATTTCCCAAAAACTCCACCTCGCATCATCCCTATTTACCGTACCCATCGTACCATCCAACCTTGAACAATGTTTCCTGTGATCCTTATCTTTATTCACCAATCCCACAACCAGGATTCCAAGCAAACTCTTACTCCACAGTAATTGCTCACTCACCAGTAATTGCTCACTCACCTACCTTTGTGGCTAATCCTAGAGCTCGACCTGTCCAACAACCAATAAACAACAGAAAAAGATCGAGAAGCAACCAAGAAAAAATTCCCATCTCAATTTCTGATCTCTTGCCTTTTCTAGTGAAAAACCAATATTTGACCCCTGTTTATTTGAGAACAGCCCCAAACCCATTGTCTAAGAGTTATGATCTGAATAGTAGATGTGACTATCACATGGGGGCAATCGGGCATTCAACAGAAAAATGTAGGCAATTGAAGGAAAGGGTTGAAGAGCTTATCAATGGGGAAATCTTGACTCAAGAACTTATGGATCAGTGGAAGTCCACTTTGATGCAAAGTTAGGTCATGATGAGAAACTAGATTGGAAGAAACTGAAATGTCAAGATTTTAGAATTAGTGTTTTGTTGGAAGATGCTTTGTCAGCTCCGCTGGCCTAAATGACAATTGTATGAGCATAACTTTCTGCATAATTTGTTTTCCATTGGCACGTGACAAGAATGTTCCTCTTCTTCATATTAATGATAAAAATGATTCTAAGAAAATCGGTGATTACTATTAAAGATGAATCATATCTCAACAAAACCTAAGTCATTCGAGACACAAAAGGCTAAATTGGGGCATAAGATTTTGAAAGTTCGATTTGTTTTCCATTTGACCATGACAGGGCTTCATTATTAATGATTTTCAAAGAAATGACCAACTTGCAAAATTTTTTGAGAATTTTTTTTGGAAATCAATGACAATCTCAAAGATTCTGGATAATGGCGGTCAAATATGTGGCAAGATCATTTTGAAATACGTTTCCACCTAAATTCTTGGACAAATCTCGAATTCTTCAATCTTGTACTCCGGAAATGCCTTTTCGCCCATGTTTTGGGGCAAGATAAACAAAAAAGAATAAGAAAAAAAAGAGAGATAAAGCTAAAATTAAGGATTTTTCACTATTGTCCATCTGTATAATACCTTGAGTCACGCATCCCCTCTTTCCTTAAATGAATTTTCGGTGTGTGAAGTCAAATTCTATCATATCACTTTACAAGGAAATCAAACAAGAAAAAAAAAGAGAAAAAAAGAAAAAAAAAGAAAGAAAAAAGAAAAAAATGAAATGGATCGTGACACCATGCAAACATGATATTCAGATGATTTCGAAAGCCAAAAGAAAAACTTATCCTAAGAATTGTTTTTCAATAGAAGCATCTTAATTTGAGATGACGAAGGGCCGTCTTTCGCATTCCATTCGCAAATATAAACATTATCTTTTTGCTGCCCCTTTTGAGCTTGATAAATTCTTTCATAATAAACCTCCTCCAAGAATCACCCTCCACACTAGGGGGCATGTGCAGAAAGTATCTCTTCGAAGAAGATGAATGATTCAACTTTTGTTTTTGATCAAATAAGATTTACTATGTGGGATAATTTGGGGGCAAATTAGATTTGAAAATTTGGACATGAATCAATGAAAAAAGAAAAAAATGAAAAAAAAAATGATGAAAAAAGAAAGAGAAAGAAGAAAAGATACATCTGAAAGTACACAAAGAAAGGTACTTTCAAGGAATGAACAAAGAAAGAAAAAACAAAAAAAAAAGAAAGAGGAAGAGATACATGGAAAAGTATAAAGAGAAAGGTGCTTCGAAGAAGGAAATTGATAGACATCCATATCAGAAGAAATGATCCTTGGATTGATCACCCTTAAACAACATTTTGGGCCTATTTATCTATTTTTTTCAAAACCCTAAACCATGGCATACATTACGTACTTAAAAGTCCATTTTGATCAAATATGGATGTTTGTATCGAAGAGCTTTTCTTTGGAAAATTTTTGCCATTATCTGGTTTGAATGAAATCTGAATTCTTGAATGCATGGTGGAACAATCGAAAAAAAAAGAGAAAGAGAAAAGAAAGAGTGGAGCTCTAGGGTGAAAACTCGAAAAGGGCAGTCTAGAGTAAACAATGAACTCTCAGAGCAACAAATCAAGCAGTGACATGAATTGAAAACATGAAAAAAGAACCAATAATCCCTGGAAACCCTCAAGAGGCCTAGAAATTTTGATGTCACGTGATTGCCCGACATCTTTCTAAAAAAGTTTGAACCTCTTCTTGTAAATACTCTTCCTAAATAGGAAAGACCTCAGTCATTCATGCCTCATCTTGGCATTTGTGAAACACCATTATTCGAGAATTTGAGAGATTGTCAAACCAAGTTGTAAATATTTTGTTTCTTTTCTCATTCAAAATTTTGTCCAAAAAAAAAGAGAGGGAGAAGAAGGAAAAAGGCGATAGTATTTTAAGAAAATTGTTTTGAGCCAAGTAAGGAGCCATTGTTCTTGGATAAGTGGCAAAGTATTCCCCAAACAAAGCATCCTGGTGCACAAAACTTTCAATTGTCCAATTAAAAAAAAATATTTTCGGATAGGATTTATGTTACTCATCTTGAAAAGTAATCACTAATTTTTCGAAAGGGTCAAGTATCACTTGTGAAATTTAGATTCATTCTCTTGGAAAATAGTTATGAGGAAAATTTTATTGCTTTTCATAAGAAGGATATGATGAGTGCAAAAACTCTACAAAAATGGGAAATAGAAAGGAGCTTTCATGATCATGTTGGGGCAAAGAAAATACAAAAGACAAATGATGTTCCTTTTTGGCAAGATAGAGTTTCAAAACTAGAGAATGTACAGGATTGAGTGCCATGCATACATGCATACATACACAGTATCATACAGCATCAGCATTGAAAGTTTTGTGTAAAATTTTGAGATTAAAACATGTTTCTCAAGCTAAAGGCTTGACAACATCCAATCAAAATTTTGAAGGTTATACAACCTTGTTTCAAAACAAAAAAGTCAAGTTTATTCATGATAAAGAAATTTTCAAATCCAGTTTGATTAGTGCTATGTTTAATTAAGGTTAAAGAATGATTTTCAAAAAATTTCAAATCCAATTCCAAGTCTTCCGGGTACAATTCTAAGACCTCCAGGCATAAATCTCAAGTCCTCTGGGCACAAAATTCCAAGTCCTCCGGGCATAAATCTCAAGTCCTCCGGGCACAAAATTCCAAGTCCTCCGGACACAATTCTAAAACCTCCGGGCATAAATCTCAAGTCCTCCGGGCACAAAATTCCGAGTCCTCCGGGCATAAATCTCAAGTCCTCCGGGCACAATTCTAAGACCTCCAGGCACAATTCTAAGACCTCCGGGCATAAATCTCAAGTCCTCCGGGCACAAAATTCCAAGTCCTCCGAGCACAATTCTAAGACCTCCGGGCATAAATCTCAAGTCCTCCGGGCACAATTCGAAGACCTCCGGGCATAAATTTCAAGTCGTCCGGGCACAAAAATCTCAAGTCCTCCTGGCACAATTCTAAGTCCTCCGGGCACAAATCTTAAGACCTCCGGGCAACAATCCCAAGTCCTCCGGGCAAAACTTTAAGTCCTCCGGACACAAATCTCAAATCTTTTAGGTACAAATTCTAAGTCATTTGAGTATGGTTTCGAAATTCTTTGCATGCAATCTTAAAGTCATTGATTAATGTTAAAGTGAAGAACCTTTAGTAAGAGAAATATTGTTAAGTATGTATATATTTATGTGTGTGTATATATATATTTTTTTAAAAAAAAAGGAAGAAAAGAAAAGAAGAAAAAGAAATTCAAAAATAAGAAAATGCAAAAAAAATTCAAAAAAGAAGAAGAAGAAAAAAAAAACTATTAATTTAAAGTTCCATCGCCTCTGCTGCAAGAGGAGCACATTTCAGAAAAAGAATTTAAAGTTTCATCACCTCTGCTGCAAGAGGAGCACATTTCAGAAAAAAGGAATTTAAAGTTTCATCGCCTCTGCTGCAAGAGGAGCACATTTTCAGAAAAAGAATTTTTAAATTTCATAGCCTCTGCTGCAAGAGGAGCACATTTCAACAAAAAAAAAGAATTTAAAGTTTCATCGCCTCTGCTGCAAGAGGAGCACATTTTCAGAAAAAGAATTTAAAGTTTCATCGCCTCTACTGCAAGAGGAGCACATTTTCAGAAAAAGAATTTAAAGTTTCATCGCCTCTGCTGCAAGAGGAGCACATTTTCAGGAAGAATTTTAAAATTTCGCTACCTCTGTTGTAAGAAAAACACCAAAACAAAAAAAAAAGAAGAGAAAAGAAGAAAAAAAAAGAAGAAAAGAAGAAAAAAGAAAAGGAAGAAAGAAGAAAGGCAAAAACAAAAACAAAAAAAAAAGAGAGAGAGAAGGAGAAGGATTAGATGTTGAGTTGGACAAAATTGTTGTCTATTGTCTTTACTCTATTCCTGATACTCAGCAATGAGCAAAGAGGGGCAGCTGTAGACACCAAATTTTATCCAAATTGATAGTTTTAAACTCAATCGGACTTTCAAAATCCAAAATAAAACATTGGGCTTCAAGGCCCATTAAAATGAGTAAATTTATTAGTATTCTATTTGTATCTATTTGTTTTATTTTTATTATTTTGTTTTTGTTTTCATTTTTATTATTGTTATTTTTATATATTTGTTTTTATTTTTATTTTTTTTATTTTTTATTTGTTTTGTTGTTATGTATATTATTATTGTTATTGTTTTTTTTATCACATGGGTTTTATATTATTATTATTATTATTATTATTATTATTATTATTATTATTATTATTATTATTATTATTATTATTATTATCTTTTCTTTTTTATTATTATTATGATCTTTTTACTTCTATTATTATTATTATTATTACTATTATTATTATTACTATTATTATTATTTCTATTATTATTATTATTATTATTATTATTATTATTATTATTATTATTATTATTATTATTATTATTGTTATTATCAGTCCCATTGTCACAGTGAAGCATTAAATGCTTCGGATCTACCAAATCTAGGCCAGACTCACTGCCCAGCCGCCGGTCCTCCAACCCTTCTTCCCTGTCTTGAGCCCCAACCCAGACCCAGAAACACCATGCCGTGAATCCCGCTTCAACAGAAACCTACTGATTCTGTGATTTTGAAAGGCTAGGGAAAGGCCCCAATGTCGTTTAAGAGGACCCAAAGCAAGGATTTTTCTTCTTCTTCTTTGGACTGAGAGAAGGGAACGAAAAAACAGAGACCCCAAAACACCATCACCGATCCTCAACCACTCGACAACCACCAACCCCAAACACCACCACCGTGAGCATTCCGTCACCACCCTCACGACCGAACCTAACCCAACACCCGGGGCCCCTCTTCATCATTCCCCGAGATCCCATCCCCCACTCACCATCTCACCACCATATCTCATCATCATCGTCACCGTATACCAGTGCCAACAACCAAACACCACCACCATCATCACCGAAACCCCCAGAGCCCAAAAAAACCCCAATCCGAAAACCCTAGCACCGAGACCCTTAGGATCTCAGATCTGAAAATCCTAGATCTAATACCTGCAAAAAAAAAGAAAGAAACAACAATATAATATCACAACCACAACAGCTGAGCCATCAACCACAAAAAAAAAGAAAGAAAAAAGAAGAAAACAAAAAAAGATAAAAAAAAGAGAGGAGGCTTCGGAGAAGGTTAGATCTATAGGGTTGAGAGTGATTTCGGAATAAACGGAGGGCAGATCGGAGTAGAGGAAGACGAGGGAAGTGTTTTAGGCCGTCGGAAAGCTCACTGTCGACCGGCGTACGGCGGCGCACGGTGGCCGGAAATCGCTCGGAGAGGGAGAGGGACGAGAGAATTTGGGAGTTTTGGGGCATTTTTTTTAGGAGACCGGCTAAAATGAGGAGAAACAAAAAAAATAGGCCTTTTATAGGATAGTGAAATGGGGAGTTTTGGACCCAGCTGACCCGCGTCCCTGGCCGACCCGGATCCGAGATCCGCGCACCTGGCTCCAGCACCCGCTTCGCCACCCGCGCGCTACCCGCCCCTGCTACCCGCGTGCCGACCCGCTCCAGCCCCTTCGATCTGGCCTACTTCGGCCCACAGCTTCCAAGCCCAAGCCATTTGGGTATGTATTTATAATTTTATTTATTTATTTAGTATTTATTTAGTTATTTATTTATTCTGTTAGAAAATTTATTTTATGCATGAAAAAAATGAATATTTATTTGTATATAAAATTCTTTAATATTTAATAACTTTAAGCTCAATTATGGAATTAATCTTAATAATAAATGTATAGTTTTAAGATGTGTATGTAAATAAATAATATAGTTTTAAGATATGTGAATATATTAAATATATAGCCTTAAAACATATATAAATAGATATTTTTTTTAGAATGTATAAATAAATATATAAAAATGTATATATACATAAATTATACATAGAAACACATTTCTAAAATAAAAGTAAATTTTTATTAGATAAATGAAATGTGCGTTAAGAAAAAAATAATAATAATAAAAGAATAATAATAAAATAAATAAAATGAGTATGGAATCTCGATGATAAGTCTTCGTAGAACTCGCAAGTAGCGATTCTTCGAAAAACTTTAGATGAGAGGAATTATATCGAATGTTACCAGAGTATTGGGATATTCGGTGTTATTCCTCAATATCCAATTTCATGCTTATTTATTATAAAAAAAAAGGAAGAAAAAAGAAAAAAATTAGAAATTAATAATAATAAAATGAATAAATAAATATATATAATAATGAGTTTTGACAAATAAAGAGTGTTTAGAGAAATATAATTAAATGAAAACTAATAAAAACAAAAGAGGTAATAGAAACAGTTGAGAGAAATAAACAAAAAGGGATTTTTAGAAATACATAAATGCAAAATAATTAAACCAATAAAACTTAATCATAGTAAAGCTTCCCAAGGTAAAGAATGGTAGTTAAATTAGTTAAATAAGTAATAACAGAATTTTAATAAAAAGGAATAATTGAAAGAATCAAGATAAAAAATATTAATTTCAAAATAAATGAAATTCTTCCAATGATGGGATGTCATGAAACTCACAAGTAGTGATTTCTTGACTAATCCCTAGGTGAGAAGAGTCGTACTAAATGTTACCAGAGTATTGGGATGTTTAGTATGATTTTTCAATAATTTAAATTTTTATTAAAAAATAAAAATAAATAAGTTTTTAAAAGAAAATAAAAAGATTAATAGAAAATTTAAATTTAAATAAACAAATGTCCGATGATGGGATGTCATGAAACTCACTAGTAGTGATTTCTTGACTGATCCCTAGGTGAGAAGAGTCCTACTAAATGTTACCAGAGTATTGGGATATTTAGTATGATTTTTCAATAATTTAATTTGTTTTATTAAAAATAAAAATAGATAAGTTTTTAAAGGAAAATAAAAAAAAGAAATCAATAATAAAATTTAAATTTAAATGAAATTCTTCCGAGGATGGGATGTCATGAGACTCACAAATAGTGATTTCTTGACCGATCCCTAGGTGAGAGGAATTAGCTAAATGTTACCAGAGTATTAGGATATTTAGCTAAAATTTTTCAATATCAAGAGTTTCATTAATAAAATCAAAATACATAAAATTTTTTTTTAAGTTTCATATGCATCATTTTTTATCTGTTTGCATCATATGCATTCATAATAATTTTCGAAGCAAGTGTGAATCTTCTGATGATGAGATTCTATAGAACTCACAAGTAGTGATTCTTAAGAAATCTTTAGGTGAGGAAAATTATTTCAAATGTTACCAGAGTATTGGGATATTTGATTTAATTTTTCAATACGAAAAGGTTCACATTCACTTTTGGAAAATAAAATTCAACTTTTTAAAATAAAACAAAATAAATTTACAAATAAAAATGATTTTGAATAAAAAGATTGTAATAAAATAAGAATTATTTTTAAATGTTAATTCAAGACCATTTTATTAAAATTAAAGGATAACACATGATTATTGTGGTACCGTTTTTAACGGGCGTCGTGGGGGTGCTAATCCTTCCCCACGCGTAACCGTACCCCCAAACCCAAGTTTTGTTTTCACAGACCAAAAATTATCTTTTTAATAAAAATTAATTAATTTTGAGATTTTGTTAAAAAGATAAATATTTTAGGTGACCAATCACACCTAGTCAAAAAAGATTGGTGGCGACTCCCTTTTTGTTTTTAAATGTTTTTCGAAATAGTCGAGCGCGAAGCCGTTACGACAATATTAATCTCTTTAAATAGACCTATGGAGATCAACAAACAATTTTGTAGCACAGCCTTAATAAAAATCTCTTTCCCTCCTGAGACAGAAAACGATGACTCCAATGCTCAATTCTCATCTAAATCTCATGAAATGCTCATTTCTTTCATCTCCCCACCATAGTTGGAAGCCTCGAGTATTTCTCTGGATTCATGGTTGTTTGGAGACCAAGAGCTTGTTCAATGCTATCTCCACATTGCACTGGAACATTGCTGCTAAAGAAAAGGGAAGATTTATCTTAATTAATCTTTCATTCCCTATGGTTTGCTTCAACAAATAGCAAACTATCATCTGCGAACAACAAGTGAGTGATTTGGTGACCATATTAACTTGCTTTCACTCCATTTATCTATTCGTCCCTTTTAAACTTTGATAGTACATAGTAAAAACAAGGCGATGAAAGATCTCTCTGTCGGAGCTCACGTCTTAGATAAAACTTGTTAAAAAGGTATCCATTACCCACAAAAGAAAAAAAAAACAAAGATTATATACATTCCATAATGAAACCGACCTATCAAATATATAAATTTTTGTGGGATTTTCTCTTCTCACATTAAGCCACGTCACCTACTCCTCTTTTCTCATCATTTGGCTTTACTGATTTTGCCCTAGGCAATTACCCAATGTGGGTAGAGTGATAGTTTCAATTGGGTTTTTATTATTCACTTGGATCGGGCTCATACGATTCCTTCCCGTTTGTTTCACCAGTTGACCCAGCCCCTGTATTTTTGATTTGCTTCTTCAATTCCTTCTTTTCATCTTCATCCCTTCTGGCTGGGAAAGTCAAAATTTCATCTGTACTTCTACAAAACTCTCTTTTCTTCTCTGTCCTCCATGGCTTTTTCTGTTCCTTTTATTTTTCAATTTTACTTCACCACTTTCAAAGTTTTCGAAATTCTGAACTCAAGATTAAATCAACCAGCTCAATGGTTCCACTTTCTGTGTTAAAACAAAAATTCTACTTATTGTTCTACTTCATTCAATTTCACATTCTTGATTTCATTGGTACAAGATTTCAAGTTTTCCAAATTCCCTTTTTTTGTTTATGAGTTTTCTTAGTAACCAAACAGTCATTATACTGCCAATAATTTTCAGTTAATTTTCTTTTCTTGAATTTCATATGCCAATATTTTAACTGAATATTTGTAAATTGCAAGCAAAGCACGGGCATGCATTCTAGTATCTTATTAAAGCCTAATTTGATCATCAATATCTTTTAAAGAGGACTATTTCACTTGATCGTATGCCTTACTCATATCTAACTTTAAAGTTATATATCCTTTCTTATTCCTCTTAAGTTTTAAAGAATGCAAAAGCTTGTAAGCTACTAGTACATTATCAATTATTAATCTATAACCAAAAAAAATCAGTTATTAATCTTCTCGATACAAAGGTGCTTTGCTGCCTGCTAATGCATGTTGATAGAATTTGTTTATATGTCTTTTTTTTTTTGTAAATTACGAAATATTTTTATATCACATTGAGTATGAGATTGATTCCTACTAATATGTTTATATGCTTATTTGCTTGAGTATTAGCTATCATCCTGTACAGGCTAATATATAGGACAAAAATTGGCCACTGTTTTCAGGTTAATTATTTTGGGAATAAACACTACGTGGGTATGGTTCACATTATGAATAGATCCCTCTCTATTTAAAATGCCTAAGCAAAATTTCTAACCAAAATTTGACAGTATCATAACTAATAATGTGCCATTATTGATAAAAGAGAGCTGGTATACTCAGCTCCAAAAACACCCACAAGCTATTATAATTCTTGATGCTAGAGTCACCCTGGTGACTGGGGTGATCTTGTTGGCTACACCAAGAAAATATCAAATTAAACTCTTGAATAGTAATAATAGTTGTAAAAAGGAGCCATAAGAATAGCTATTAAGGAAGAGGAATAGGAGCTTGAATAGTAATAATTAGAGGGGCAAGTCCGACAGGCTGCTGTCTTAGAGATTGTGAAGTGTCCTCATGGACAAGATGGGGCTTTCCACATTGCTATAGCTCTTTTTTTTTACCACCAAATTTTACTATGTTTTGCTTGGAATATTATTGAGAAACACTATCTTATACCATTGACTCAAAGAAAAGCCTTGCTGGATTTGATGACTAGTTATAAATTTCTTCCTCTCCTTCAGCAAATGAATGTATTGGGCTGTTGGATTTGTATACATTAAGGGTGTGTTTGGATGAGGGATTTTAATGAAATTTATTTCAATCAAGATATTTAAAAATCCAAAATCCAAAATCTTGTTTGGTAAAAAATTTTGAAGAATTTCAAATTTTAGGAGGGATTTAAAAAGAAAATTTAAAATGCTCAAATTTCTTCTTGAAAATCCACCTAAAAAGGTGGTTTTTTAAAATTCCTCTCACTCTTCCATGCTTTATTAAACATGACTCACTATTAAATATAAATTTAAAAACAGAAATATGTTATTTTATTTAAATATAATATATATTTTTTTATATTATTAATAATATCTATACAATTTTACAAAACTAATGATACCCATATTGCATATTTTATTTGATTTTTTCTTTTTCTAATATATAATATTATTATTTTTCTTTTATAATTATTTTTTATTTAATCAAATTCTAGTGTCCAAAAATTCTTTCTAAAAATTATTTATCCAAATAAGTCAATTCTAAATGCTAATATTTTAAAATGATGAGTTTTAAAATGTCTTCATTTTGAAATATCTCAAAATTTTAAAATTTTCCATCTAAATGCACTGTAAGAGTGTGTTTGGTGTTTGATGAGGGATTTTAATGAGGAAATTCATTTCAATCAGAATATTTAAAAATCCAAAATCCAAATTCCTTGTTTGGCAAAAATTTTGAAGAATTTTAAAATTTAGGAGAGATTTTAAAAGAGATTTAAGATGCTCAAATTTCCTCTTGAAAATCCACCTAAAAAGGCGGTTTTTTAAAAATTCCTTTCACTCTTCCATACTTTATTAAACATGACCCACTATTAAATATAAATTTAAAAACAAAAACATTTTATTTTATTTAAATATAATATATATTTTCTTTTTTTTATATTATTAAAAATATCTATACAATTTTACAAATCTAATGATAACCATATTGTATATTTTATTTGATATGTTTCTTTTTCTAATATATAATATTATTATTTTTTTTTTATAATTATTTTTTATATAATCAAATTCTAGTGTCTAAAAATTCTTTCTAAAAATTATTTATTCAAACAAGTCAATTATAAATACTAATATTTTAAAATGATGAATTTTAAAATATCTTTATTTTAAAATACCTCAAAATTTTAAAATTCTTCGTACAAATGCATAGTAAAGAAATCTGTGCATGATGTATCTACTATTGCCTTATGTATTATTATTCCAATGCCTCCTTTGGGCCCAGAGCCTGTACCCGATTTGAGACTTCCAGGCTATAGGGTCCAGTATTTAAAAAAAGGGATCCAAATTGAAATTACCAGGATTTTTTTGGACAGCCTCTAAAGGTCATATAGAAAGAATCAACGTGATTTTTTTTCCTTATACTTGCAGATATGAATGTGTTCAAACTTTCAAATTTTCTTAATGTTAAAACAAGGTTTTTTTTTATTTTTTTCCCTCCAATTGAAAGAAAAAGTTAAGATCAGAAGATGTTAGAAAATTCGAGTTTGTGTCTTCACTTCAATAAAAGCTTCCTTTTAAGGATGAAAGTTTTTTGAAGAAAACAACCGAAACAAACTACTGAAATTCAATGGAGAATATGAAAGAAACAAATCAAGAACCAGACAAGAAGATCATTATATATTCTCAGTACACCATAACCAGGATCCTGCCCCATGTTTTGCAACAGAGCCAAGAGCATAAAACCAATAACATTTATTGGTCAAAGCTACCAACAAGCTTTCTCTTACAAGGACAATGCAGATTTATACCAGTTTCCTCTCATTAATTTCATTAGAATCTTACAACAACTAAGTTCAATCCATTAGAGATTAGAAACTTAATTTCTTTCCGTCTTGTCTGAGAACTGGCTGAAACCAGCATATTACTTACGTATTTGAAAGAGGAATAAACTAAAACAAGAACAGCGATGAGATAAGGGAAATCTATTACAGATTTACTGATGAATTAGTAACCAAAAATTATTCTGATACGGATCAGAAGATGCCTATCGTTGCTGAACAGAACACGTGCATCTCGTTGCCTGTCATAGCATAAACTTGTAGGCTCCATGGATCAGAAATCCGGGACCGGTCTAGTTATTATTGATTTGAACTATGTTTTTTTGTATCAAATCTGAGTTACGCAAAGTTACACAATGCAAATGTTTGCACCTCCAAAAATTTTAAGTGTGGTGTGTCACATATTCTCGAACATGGTTTTTGAGTCAACATTGTATTGGATCTCCCTCGACAGATAGATAAACATGACTTTGTTCGGATTTTATTGCCCCACTGAATAGCCTGATGCCTTTGGATCTTCAGCTCTGGGCATAATTAATAAGCTTTTCGGAATCTAGATCTTATAATCTTCACTTTCTTGGTTTGCGATAATGCATTTTGTTATGATCAAATCATTGACAAGATGAACAAGTATTAACTACGGGTCTGCCAGGGTTTTCTTTTAACAAGTCTAGTTTGAGATTATGCTACTAGATAGGCTGACAGAACAAAGCAAATCAGGGTATAAAGAAGGTTATCTCAGGAATGAATCGACTTTAATTCAAAAATTATCCTTTAAGAGTATTAAATTCAATATTTGCTTCCAGTTAAAACGAGGAATCTTTTATCCTGAACACGTTGACAAGTTAGACTAGGACCAGCTGTCATGATTTCAATATCTGGATCAAAGAAAACTTCTGCTAACCATAAAGCTAAGCAATGCACCATTACTTAAATTATCCGATTATTTAGCAGAAGAATTTGCATAGGTTTTACTGTTATCCCAGAACTATAATGGAAATGACATTTCTCCAAAGATGTCTTGTACCAAAGAAAAATCAATCAAAGCAATTGTCACTAATTACAAGTCTATAAAATTTTCATTGTATTTGAAACCTTTGTTAACCTAAAAGGTTTGAAGGATGGTAGAGGAAGAAACAGACAGCTTCTTTAATCTTTCTTGTCTTTCTGCTACTTAAATCTTCTTTTCATTGATTCTGTTAAAACCAAACACACCTTCAAAGTAGTGTCTTTTTCTTGGTTTTCGATAACAAGCAATACAACAGTACTTAATTTTATACTACGTTGAGAGAAAAAGCGCATATGCATGGTATATATATACATTGGCAGATTTTGTTCTTTAAGAGTTGGAACATGTGGTAATTATTAGGGAACTAATTCTTGAAGAAATCAAGAAGATGTTGTATTGATTAATGAGGAAGAGAAAAACTGAATATTAACTCTGTACAAAAGGTTTATATACAAAGCTTTATGAAAGTAGTCAATAGCAGTTATATCAGAAGTCAACTAACTTGAAACTAACTTCAACTAACTTTCCTAACTAACTAACTTTAAATGCTAAGTCTTCTGCATCGGCTCATGTGGAAGCTGCTCTGTAGCTTGTACTGATTCCAGATGATTAACATCATCTGTTAGCCCCCCACAAACTGGAGCATACAGATCTTGTAGGCCCAGTTTGGAAATGAATGACGAGAGAGAAGAGAATGTATGAGGCTTAGTGAACATGTCGGCTAGTTGGTCTGAAGAAGAAACATGTAGCAGGTGTATGATCCCAGATTTGAGTTTCTCTCTGACAATGTGGCAGTCTATTTCAATATGTTTGGTTCTCTCATGGAACACTGGGTTTTCAGCAATGTGTATTGCTGATTTGTTGTCACAGAACAAGGCAGCAGGTTGAGGGTGCATAATCTGAAGATCCTGCAGAAGGTAGTGAAGCCATTGCAACTTACAAGTAGCAGATGCCATTGCACGATATTCTGCTTCAGAAGAGGATTTAGAGATAGTGGCTTGTTTCTTGGATTTCTAGGAAATTAGAGCTGGTCCAAGAAAAATGCAGAAGCCAGTGATAGATCTTCGAGAGATGGGACATGCAGCCCAATCAGAATCTGTAAAACCCTTTAAGTGAAGGTCAGAAACAGCAGGAAAGAAGAGACCTTTGCCTAGGGAGGACTTAATGTACTGGAGAATCCGATGTGCTGCTATAACATGATGCTCTGTAGGTTTATCAAGATGTTGAGAGAGTTGTTGGACAACAAATGAGATGTCTGGTCTAGTTGTGGTGAGGTAAAGAAGTCTGCCAATAAGCTTTCTGTAGTAAGAGGTATTAGAAAGTAGAGGAGCAGCAGTATAAATGGACTTGTTTTGAGAATTAGACATGGGAGTCTGACAGGCTTACAACCAAGGAAGCCAAAGTCTTCAAGTATATCCAGTGCATATTTTCTTTGGCAGAGGTTGATCCCAGTGCTGGATCGAACAATTTCAAGGCCTAAGAAAAATTGCAATTTCCCCAGATCTTTGATTTTGAAGGCTGAATCCAAATAAGCTTTCATAACAGAGATGAAATTGATGTTATTACTAGCCAAAATAACATCATCCACATAGATCAAGAGTGCAATAAAAGAAGAACCATCCTTTTTGAGAAACAAAGAGGGATCTAAAGAAGCATGCTGAAATCTTTAGTTGAGTAGTGCATCAGAAAGTTTAGCATACCATTGTCTGCTGGCTTGCTTAATACCATATAGAGACTTCTTAAGCTTGCAAACTTGGTTAGGAGAAGTAAAGGAGAAACTAGGAGGAAGATCCATATAGACCTCTTCTGTCAAATCACCACGGAGGAAGGCATTGTTTATGTCAAGTTGTTGAAGATGCCAGTTTTTAGCAGCAGCAACAGCCAATAGTGTCCTTATTGTAGTCATTTTGGCAACTGGTGAGAAAGTATCAAGGTAGTCAATGCCATGTTGTTGTGTATAGCCCTTAGCCACTAGCCTTGCCTTTAGTCTCTCAATGGAGCCATCAGCCTTGTGTTTGGTTTTGTACACCCACTTGCAGCCAATTGTTTGTTTGTTGGGTGATAGTGTCACTATGTCCCAAGTGTCGTTTAATTGCAAAGCTTCAAGTTCAGCCTGTATAGCTATTTTCCAGCCTTTATGCTTAATGGCTTGATTGTAAGTTCTAGGTTCAATGACTGATGAGAGTTGAAGAGAATATGCTTTATAAGAAGAAGAAAGTCTACTGTAAGATAATAGATTAGAGAGGCAATAAGAAGTACCTTGACTGTGCTGTGAAGATCTAAAGGCAAGAGTATGATTGATTTGAGTATCAAGAGATGCCAAATTACAGTGGTAGTCACGTAAGTATGATGGAGCATTTCTAGGTCGAGAAGATCTTTTATGAGGTATTATATGTGTTGAAAGAGGAGAATTATGAGTGATGGAGGTACTGGACTCAGAGTTTGATGAATGTAAAGGAACATCAATAGTGGTATTAGGAGAAATAACAGGCTGTAAGGTAGGAACAGTATTGAAGATAGGTTTTGGAAAAATTGAATCATTGACAGAAATAAGAAGAACAAAGTGAGTAGAATTAGATGAGGATGAATCATGAATAAGATGTTTAGATTGAAAGGGAAATATGTGTTCATAGAAGATGACATCTCTGGACACAAAGATCCTCTTGGATTCAAGGTTGTACAACTTAAAACCTTTTTGACCTTTTGGAAATCCGAGAAAAATACATTTCTGAGATCTTGGATAAAATTTTGGCCTACGATTTGCAAAGGTAGATGCAAAGCAGAGACAGCCAAAGACTTTGAGATGAGAGTATGTTGGTTTCTTGTTGTAGAGTAGTTCATATGGTGTCATGTATTGAATTACTGGAGAGGGAATTCTATTAATAAGATAAACTGCATGCAAAACACAATCAGACCAAAAATTTTCTGGTAAAGATGCTTGAAACCTTAATGCCTTAGCAACATTCAAAATATGCTGATGCTTTCTTTCAACCACACTATTCTGTTGTGGTGTTTGAATGCAAGAAGTTTGATGTAATATGCCTTTTGATAAAAAATATTGTGTCATTTGAAACTCTAGACCATTATCTGATCGAAGACATTTGATCTTTGTAGAAAATTGAGTCTCAACCATATTACAGAATTCCTCAATGCAAAATCTAGTTTCTGATTTGTTCTTTAGAAGATATGTCCATGTTGCTCTGCTGTAGTCATCTACAATGGTCAAAAAGTAGTGATGTCCATATATAGAAGCAATGTGATATGGACCCCAAATATCAGCATGAATTAAGTCAAAACATTTGGTACTAACAGATGTGCTTACTGGGAAAGAATTTCGTTTCTGTTTTGCAAAATGACAAGTTTCACATATCAGATTTTTATTTGTACAAATGGATGAATCCAAGGTTTGAAGAAATCGAATCCTAGGATGAGATACATGTCCTAGACAAAAATGCCACAAATCAATAGTATTTGGCATAACAGTACATTGATTAGGAGAAGATAAAAGATAAGAAAGAGCAGGTTTGAGGCTACTGTGATTATTGAGAAATCTGTAAAGACCATGTTCTTGTCTACCCAAACCAATCATCCTCCAGCACTTGAGATCTTCCACAAAACAGAAATCATGTTGAAAAATAACCAAGCAATTAAGGGATTTGGACAACTTACTAACATATATGAGATTGAATGAAAAGTTGGGAACAAATAATGCATCTGTTAGTGTTAATGAAGAGATTTTAGCAGTACCAATATGACTAACTGAAACTAAATTGCCATTTGGTAATTTAACTAAGGTGTTACTAGTAGGTTTGTAAGTGTCAAAAAATGAAAGGGAAGAGATAATATGGTCTGTGGCACCACTATCGAATATCCAGGTAGAACTATGGGAAGACTCAGTGATGGAACAAGTAGCTATATGCATACCCTCTTTATCAGGTAAGGGATTGAAAATGGCATTTACTGACTTTGCATGATTGATCGAAGAATGAGTTAGCTGACTGGATTGAAGCATGGCAATTATCTGATCATATTGGTCCTTAGTGAAGGTTGCTGGAGAAACCTCATCAACTATTCCAGGTTTACTCATGTCAGAACTGTCATAATTCTAGATTTCAGCTTGATTAACCTTGCTTGCAACCCTTGGCTTTGGCTTATATCCTGGAGGATAGCCATGTTTCTTTTAACACTTGTCGATGGTTCTTGTAAGGGAGGGATTGTTGATTGGCTGCCACAAAGGCCTTGGTAGTGAAGGCACTAGACTCAATGGATCTTGAAGAAGCAACAGAGTTGTTTTGCCTTTCCTGTTGAACCACGAGAGCAAAAACCTTGTTGAGTGGAGGAAGAGGATCCAGAAGCATAATATGAGATCTAACAGTGGCAAAAGATTCATTCAGACCTTTCAAGAATCGAATCACTTGATCATGCTGTTGGTGTTTTCTTGCAACTATCAGTGCTTCACAAGAACATTGAGGATCACAAACACAGGAAGGAATAACCCTCAAATTCAATAGTTCATCCCACAGAATCTTAAGATGAGTGAAGTAATCTGTAACATTCATAGATCCTTGTTGAAAAGAATAGATTTCCTCTTGTAAATCAGAAATTCGAAGAGCATCCCCTTGTGCAAACCGATCCTCGAGATCATTCCAGACTTCTTTTGCTGTATCTAACCAGATCACACTTTGAGCAATAAAAGATGACACTGAATGAAGAATCCAAGATAATACCATCGTGTTGCATCTCTCCCAAGCAGCAAAAGTAGGATCAGTTTTGGCTGGGATCTTGATGGTTCCATCCACAAATTTGAGTTTGTTTTTAGACAACAATGCCATTTTCATAGACCTAACCCAAGAATGATAATTTGAACCATTCAATATTGGAGAAACTAAAACCAAACTTGGATTCTCACTGGCATGAAGAAAGAATGGACTGGAAGGGTCTTCTGCAGTTGCTCTGGCTACATCGGCTGTGTTGGTATGCGTTGCCATTGTCAAGGAAGAAAGAAAAGAAAGATTCTTGGATGAATTCTGAAAGAATTAATCCACCTCTGATACCATATTAGAGAACTAATTCTTGAAAAAATCAAGAAGATGTTGTATTGATTAATGAGGAAGAGAAAAACTGAATATTAACTATGTACAAAAGGTTTATATACAAAGCTTTATGAAAGTAGTCAATAGTAGTTATATCAGAAGTCAACTAACTTGAAACTAACTTCAACTAACTTTCCTAACTAACTAACTTTAAATGCTAAGTCTTCTGCATTGGCTCATGTGGAAGTTGCTCTGTAGCTTGTACTGATTCCAGATGATTAACATCATATGTCAGTAATCGTTAAAAAAAAAGTGAAAAGAACATGGAATCTCTGGCTATTGATGACATTTTTTTAAGTTTGAATTTGTCTTTTTCATGAAAAGTAAAAACCAATTTTTTACTAGCTTTTATTGCTTTTGCATTAAAAAAAAGTGTTTTTTGTTTCCATGAGTTCATATAGGAATAACTGTGACTGTTCCCAGTATAAGACAAAAAGTCAAATAATTCCTGTGTTCTTTTGTGGGGAATCACATAAGAACGTATAAAATGAATTTTTATCATTTGGTATGTCCCAAAAGCATATTAGAAAGGAATTGGCTAATTCACAAATTTATAAGAAGGAAATTGTAATTATTATCTTGCCCTTAATGAATTAAGAAAAAACAAAAAATTTTCATTTTTCTGTCTTGAATGATCTAGGAATTCATCTTTGCATATTGAATGATCAAGACTATGTTGATGCGAAACTTGTGCGTTTCCAGGATTGTTTACATCCAGTTGAAGGCCCTTTATCTGTTTGCAATGAACAAAATGCCTGTATCTATAAATTTTCTGTTTCCATCCAGGATTGTTTCAACCTATCAATTATAAATTTAAACTAGTTCTTTGTAGTGAATAGCATGTGCTGTGTTTGAGAAAGATTTGATACTCAAACCATAGCCTAACAGTATATATGATTTTCCTTGAAATGAATGGGAGGAGAAAGTTATGAGATTCAAATGCTAGATCTTTCGAAAAATAGCAATCAGAAATAATTACTTACGAGATTTAGCCAAACTAAAGAGCACTACTCAATCTTGTTCTTCGTTTTCTATTAATTTATGACTTGAAATTAGTTATTACACCAACAAATGATAGCACAATCTTAGGCTAACATTCTTTTTTCCTTTTTTATGGTTTTAATTGTGTTGTACAACATTGTACTCGTTACTTTTATCCTTATACATCTGTTATTTCAGCTTGAAAATCTTTCTTTTCATTAATCTGTCTCTAAAAATTAAAAAAAAAATATGGTTTTCTATAATGTTCATTCAATAATAGTAATAGTATTGTTTTAATAATAATGTTGTTGCACAAAACAACAATGAGTAAGTGCTGACGTAGATGTTTGTACTCTCTCCACGTGTCTCAAAAAAGCTTCTGTAAAACAAGAAAAGTCAAAGAGACGCAGGGGTGGTTCCCTGCGTAGACACTTCGATGCTTAAGTCAGCAAAAAGTTCTTCAGTATAAGGAAGCGTAAAAGCCAGTAGTAAAAAATTAGAGACTAATATTGTACTTGAGACCTATTTATAGGCGAATATTCTAGGATAATTACCTGAGGGTGATCACGTCCTTTTACTATGAGTTTGTTTCCAAATAAAACACAAATTTCGTAAATCCCGGAAGCAGTAGTAGTCTGTCGTTGGCGAGAGACTAAGAAAGTGTGGCATGTTGTTGGCGGTAGGAGTCTGTAGCTCGCGGAAGCTGGAGAAGCACCACGTGTCAATCGATGGGCGACAAGCGGTTGACGAGGGAGTCTATCGCCTGCAATAGATGTCATGTCGCAGGCTATGTCTTCTGTCGCTGAAGGCCACGTGGCCTAATGATCCCTTTCCACGTGGTGGATTCTGACGCCTTTGGGCCTTGGCCCAATGTAGATAAACTTTGTCATATCAATTGCTCCCCACTCTCTTGTTGGATTCCTCCAACCAAGAGAGTATAAATATGTTTTTTTGGGCCTTAGCCCAACAGGAATAGTTTTTTAATTTTTGTGATTTTTCTGGTATTTTTTTTTTGCAGGTAGAAAAGCTTGGTTCTGCGGGAGGTGTTGTTAGGCGCAACGTTTGGTATTCCCTGTTGCGGCTATATAAGCTGTTGGAGTTTCAGCGAGACTGTCTCCGAAAATCCTTTGAATTAGTACCCTGCTGCACATCCTTTCCTCTCTCGCCGAAAGGATCTGTCGCAAACGTCTTTCACCCCACACCAGGAGCCTTTCGCTTATCGTGGTAACAGTAAGTACCCACCTGTCATCTTGCTTATCCTCTCTCGCAGCTATTTTTAGGTCTCCCGCAGGTGTCTTAGTCTTTCGCGTAGAGCTTAGGTCTCCCGCATGTTTGAGTCTCTCGCTTCACGCTTTTTAGATCTCTCGCCACTAGGTCTGTCGCCCAATAGGTCTCTCGCCTATTAGGTCTGTCGCCCAACAGGTCTCTCGCCCATTAGGTTTATCGCCTATTTTTGGTTTTTTGTCGCTTTTTTTACCATGTCTTCGCAACGCCCGGGTAAAACACTTAGAAGGGGTGGTGTTGAGTGTTCACTATCAAATGCTGATCTAGAGGAGATCAATACTCATTTTCCTCTTCCTTCTGGTTATAGTTATAGACTTTCGGCTGATGGGGAAGTTACACCTGACTTAGTTAGAAGTGGTGTAGCCATTCATAAAGCATCTTTATCCTTTGGCTTTCGCTTCCCTTTCCCTGAGTTTGCTCAAGCATTCCTTAGGTATAAGGACATTGTTCCGTGTCAACTCCATCCCCACGCATGTGCTCAACTGATAGCTTTTTCCATAGTGTGTCACAACCTGGATATTGTTCCAACAGTTCCTTTTGTTAGCGTTTTTTTAGAGTCCGTGGGTTGGAAGGGTTCATAACGTTTTCTCTTCAAATGTTAAAGGTCGATGAGTTTCCTAATAATAAAATTTTCTTGGGCCTCCTTAATAAATTGCACGATTTTGAGAGCGAGTGGGTTGTTGTTGAGATTCCAAGTGACTTGCGAATTTGTATTAGATGGAATCGTGATACCAGCAACCACTCAAAGCGCTGGGAAAGATTTAGAGTAGAATCCTTAAGAGACCCATTTGGTGAGCCTATAGGGCGAATTTGTTCTACTGGGGAACGTAATTTATTTTCTCTTTTAACCCTAGAGAATATTACAGCAGCCGATTGGGGGGTAAGTCGAGCCGTTTCTGGGACTTCTGCTGCTCCATCTAACCTCCCTATAACCTTACGCGTGTCTGATGCTAGTCCTAGCCAGCCGCCCGCGGTACCCGTAACCGAAGCATCCACCCATATAGGTCACCTTGTAGATGAATCCTCTTCTGACTCGGAGGGCGAGACCCCTGAGGTCGCGGGTGCTAGTGATCAATTAGAGGAGAATCTTGAGTGGACTCGGGCCGACGCCTTCGAGAGTCCTTTCTGCGATTTTTCATTAGATTCAAACTTGAATAATTTAGAGGACTTTGGTGATATTTTAGGTTTCTAATCTTCTTTTACATCTTGTATGTGTGTGCGTGGCGTTTTTTAACTTGGACAGCTAATCCTTTCTTTTTGTATTGTGCAGATATGAACTTCTAAGAATTCATGCATAGAAGGGATGCTAATGCTGCTGCCCGAGCGGCTCCTCCTTCTTAATCGCAAGTTAGAGCCTCCTCATCTGGACTTGCTTGCGCTCCTAGTCCTCCTCCTCCAGCTACTGGTGGACCCAGCTGTCCCTTGCAAGAGGCTGGAAGAAACAAACAGAAGAGGCCTTTTATCCGTGATCATAGCTCGAATGATCATGAGAGCTCGAAATCACAAAGAAGCGAGTCAGCCCGCAGAGAAGGTGGTTCCCGTGTTGCCGAGGGTAGGTCGGCTCCTTACCAGGCTAAGCATAAATACAAGAAGAGGTTGATTATTGAAGCCTCGATGCCTACGAGACCAATCCTTCCTAAGGTAGTCGATCCTACCATGAGGCGCTATGTAGTTGATAGCGGGGTTGTTGTAGATGGAGAAGACTTCCAGACCTATCTTGGAGTGAACAATAATGATAGCATTAAGGAGGCTGGGATAGCGTCTCGTCTGGCTTGGAGCACCATCCTTCCCCGTGACGAGGCGAGGCTCTTCACAAACCTTCCAGAAGCTGAGGATAATTCTGACTACCTCGCGATGAAGGCGAGAGCGTCATGCTTATTTGGTAATTATATTCCCCTTTTTTAACCTCTTCCGTCAAGTTTTTGAGTTACTTTTATTTTTTGTTTTGTCAGACAGCTCAGCAAATTGCGGCTGTTAATGCTCAACATAGGGCTCTCAGGGAGCAAGCTGACAAAGACATTTGTGAGCTTCAAGAGCAGAGTTTGGAGCTTTTGAATGAGGTTATCCAGCTTCGCCCTTATACCGGTAAGGTGGAGGAGATGACTAAGAAGAACGCGGATCTTGAACAGAGGCTCAAAAAGGAGCAGGCGAAGGTTCTTTCCCTTCACGGGTATCAAGAAGCTTACAATAAGGCGGTCCATGATCGAGGAGCTATGGAGAGGCAGTGGGATGAGGCCATCGAGGAGCTACAAAACATGCTGGATCGTCAAAAAGAGGCTCGAACCGAGGCCGTCCGTGAATACGCCTGTCTCATCATTGCTACGAAAAGAAAACAGAGTTTGCGGCGAGATTTGTCAAGTACGGCTTCTACTTGGCTCGTGCTTGGTTGGAGAAACATCGGCCTAATGAGACTTTCCCAAAGTTGCTTTTCACTGAAGAGGCCAAGTACTACGGAGATCCTTCTTAGACCAAATATGAGCCCGATTCGCAAGGTCCGGATGAATATTTAGAGGAAGGAGCCACAAATGACTTGGATAATCTTGAGGGTCCGTGGCCTTCTCGACCGCCACACGGCCAGCTTGAGCCTTTTGAAGCACGTGACCAATCCGAGCTTGCTGCAGTACACAACGAGCCTGAATCTATCGAGGCAGGTGATCAACCTGAGCCTATTGAGGCACTGTTAGGTCTAGATGGCGATGAGCTCCAATTTTCTGATTCTGCTGTAGCCGATCCCGTGCAAGACTCCGCGGTTGTAATTGGGCCTTCAACCGATGCTCCCTCTTCCGGGATGGCTTCTTCAGCTCCTTAACATCCTGATCATCCGGCAGCTTCTTCAACTCTTCAAGATCCTGATCCTCCAGCGCCTCAAGACTCTAGTGTTGATGTAGCATCTTCTCAGCCGGTTGGCTTAGTCCTCATCGTAGATTAGGATATTTTTGTATTTTCATTTCACTTTTATTTGTTAATTCATGATGAAAAATTCATTTTCAATAAAAAGTACAATCTCTATTTTGTAGCTTTTTCCTCTTTTGTCTGGGTTCAAATGAATATTTCATATCCATAACTGTTACATCACAAAGCTCTAAAAAGCAGCGTTAAATGCATTTATACTTTCACAGCGTTAGAAATAAATTTGCAGCATAAAACATACCTTTACACCATATTGCTCCCCAAGTTTTGCTTTGAAACAGTGTTGTTGTTCCTGTTTAAAGATGAACTTTTTCTCGAGCATTTGTGCCTATCTCGCGCTTTTTTCGCTTAAGGATGTGTTATATTTTATAAGCCAACACAAAATGTAATATATTGCAGCACATATATATTGTAACGTACCTCGTAACATTTTCACATTCTACATTCTGTGTGCTACTTGAGTAGTGTATTTGTCTATATTCGCCTTAAGGATTATAGGTTTGCCCGTCTCACACATTTTTCGCTTAGGGACTTTAGATTTGCCCGTCTCGCACATTTTTCGCTTAGGGACTTTAGATTTGCCCGTCTCGTGCATTTTCGCTTAGAGACTTTTGATTTGCCCGTCTTGCGCATTTTTCACTTAGAGACTTTAGTTTTGTCGTCTCGCACCTCCTGTGCTTAGGGACTTTCGATTTGCCCGTCTCGCGCATTTTTCGCTTAGGGACTTTTAGATTTGCTCATCTTGCGCATTTTTCGCTTAGGGACTTTTGATTTGCCCGTCTCAAGCATTTTCGCTTAGGGACTTTTGATTTTGCCAGCTTTTGCCTTATTTCAATTCTTGTAACACATGCACCCACTAGCATATTGCATTAGAAAATGTAGAAAGTGAATAGCTGGCCTTTATTCATGAATCATATAATCACAGAACAATGATATCTGTAAAATAATGGAATAATAGATGGAAAAACAAAGACAAGAATAACAATAATCATAAAAGAGTACAATGTTTCAATGCCAGTATAGCTTGAGATGGTTGGTGTTCCAAGTCTTCGAGATCTTCTTTCCTTGCAAGGTTTTTAAGGTGCATGTGCTAGGTCCGATCATCTTTCTGATTCTGTAAGGTCCTTCTCAATTAGCTCAGAGCTTTCCATCCTCTCTATGGGCGTTTGTAATTGCTGACTTTCTCAGTACTAGGTCTCCTTCTTGCAATTCTCTGTTCTTAACTCGTGCATTGTAATAAGTGGCTACCCTCTGTTGCTAGGCAGCCAATCTCACTCTTGCTGTGTCTCTCACCTCATCTACCAGGTCTAGATTCTCCTTTAGTCTCGGAGAGTTAAGTTCTTCAATGTAAGGGACCAATCTAGGTGATTCAGCTCCAATTTCAACTGGGATGAGGGCTTCATTCCCGTACACCAAATTGAATGGTGTTTCTCCAGTCGACACTTTAATTGTCATTTTGTAGGCCCATAGAACACTCGGGAGCTCGTCTACCCATGCTCCTTTTGCCTTGTCCAATCTGGTTTTCAACCTATGAAGAATAGTTCGGTTACTAACCTCTACCTGCCCATTAGCCTGTGGGTAAGATACAGAAGATACCCTTAGATGAATATTCAAGCCTTTACAGAAATCTCGAAAAGCATCACAGTCGAATTGCTTCCCATGATAGGCATTTATCACACGGAGAATCCCAAATCGGCAAATTATGTCCTTCCACACCATTGCTTCCACCTTTTTTTCGAAAATTGTAGCCAAAGGCTCCGCCTCTATCCACTTTGTAAAGTAATCCATGGCCACAAGTAAATACTTCCTTTGTCCTGAACCTAGGGGAAAAGCTCCCAGGATATCTAGTCCCCATTGTGCGAATAGAGTCGGTTAAAGAGTGTTTTGAAAGGCTGAGACTGGCGCAGTAGCTATAGGAGCGAACTTTTGACACTTTTTGCATTTTCTCACTTTTTCAATGGCATCCTTCTTGAGTGTAGGCCAGTAAAAACCCCGCATGCAATATTTTTGTAACCAAAGCTCGAGCCCCTAAATGCTCACCGCATATCCCCTCATGGACTTTGGCTAGGGTGTACTTGGCTTGTTGAGGCCCTAGACACTTTAGCTAGGGCATTATGAATCCACACTTATAGAGTTCTCCATTCACTACAGTAAACCTGACACTTTTCAATTTTAGCCTTTGGGCTTCATCTCTGTCAATTGGGAGTGTGCCTCCTAATATATAGTCTTTGATCAGGCTTCTCCAATCACTTCCGATCTCGACATCGTAAACATCTTTTTCTTCGATACTCGGCTTAGCGAGTGATTCCACTTTGACCATACCACTTTTGATTCCTCTAGAAGAAGCCAACTTTGAGAGAGCATCCGCATGATTGTTCTCAGACCGGTTTATCTGAGTCAATCGAAAGTTCTTGAACGATTGTGCCGATAATTGCACCTTCTGCAGATAGGGGACTAAAGCCGGTTCTCGCGCTTCATATTCACCCAAAAACTGATTTACCACCAACTACGAATCGTTGTGGGCCATTAAGTTGCTGACTTCTAGTTTCTCAGCAAATTTCATCCCGGCTATCAAGGCCTCATACTGAGCTACATTATTTGAACTCAGAAAGTCAAAACGCAGGGAATACTCATAGGTTTCCCCTTCAGGAAAAGTGAGCGCAATTCCAGCTCCACTACCATCCATGCTACGAGCCCCGTCAACAAATAACTTCCACCAGACTAATTCTGTATCTTCTTGGGTCTCCCGACCAGTGCATTCTACAATAAAATCAGCCAGTGCCTGCCCTATTATTGCTTGATGAGGTTGGAAGTGTATGTCATACTCACTTAATTCGATAGCCCATTCTTTCAAGCGTCCGGAGTGTTCTGGTTTCTGTAGTATCTACCTTAAGGGCTGATCTATCAAGACAGTCACCGAGTGAACCTGGAAGTAAGGTCGCAATTTTCGAGTTGCCATTACTAATGATAGGACTATCTTCTCTACTAGGGGGAACCTAGTCTTGGCATCCAGTAAGACCTTGCTCACATAATAAATTGGGCAGTCCTTGTCCCCTTCTTTCCTCAATAGGACTGCATTTACGGCTTTCTCTCCTACACCGAGATACATGAAGAGATGGTCTCCGTGCTGCGGTCGAGACAATAGTGGCAACTTTTTCAAGTAGTCTTTCAACTATTCGAAAGCATTATTACACTTTTCTGTCCATTTGAAGTCTTTTCCCGCCTTTATCGCCTTGAAAAACGGCAGATTTCTTTCAGCTGATTTGGACAAGAAGCGATTCAAAGCTGCTATCCTCCCCGTTAACCTTTGAACATCTCTAGTAGTGTTGGGTGGCCTCATGTCCAAAATGGCTTGGACCTTCTCGGGATTAGCTTCTATTCCCCGATTAGTGATCATGAACCCTAAGAACTTTCCTGACCTTACTCCGAACGAGCATTTGTTGGGGTTCAACTTCATCTCATAGTGTTATAGTACCTGAAATACCTTCGTCATCTTCTCAGCATGTGACTCTTCCTTTCGGCTTTTAATGATCATATCATCCACATAAGCCTCCATGGTGTTGCCAAACAAATCCTTAAAAACCTTGTTCACCATGCGTTGATAGGTTGCTCTTACATTTTTCAAACCGAATGACATTACTTGATAGCATTATGTTCCACTATCGGTAATGAACAAGGTTTTCTCTTCATCCTCGAATGCATCATGATTTGGTGGTATCCTGAAAAAGCATCTAAGAAGCTAAGTAGTTTGAATCCACTAGTTTCATCTGCCAACTTATCAATTCGAGGTAGTGGATATGAATCCTTAGGACAGGCTTTGTTCAAATATGTGAGGTCTACGCACATCCTCCATTTTCCGTTAGCTTTCTTCACCATCACAACGTTAGCCAACCATTCTGGATAATTCACTTCTCTGATAAATCCCGCCTGCAATAACTTTGAGATTTCTTCGTTTATAACCTATTGCCTTTCTGGAGCAAAATTTCTCTTCTTTTGCTTGATCAGTTTTGCTCCACAAACTACATTCAATCGATGACAAGCAACTTTGAGGTCAATACCGGCATATCGGCTAGGGTCCATGCAAACACGTTGGCATTTTCCTTTAAGCATTGGACTATTTCTTATTTAATTTTTTTGGGCAACAGGCTCCCCACATACACTACCTTTTCTTCATCTTTTTCATCTAATCGAACTGCCTCCATCTCCTCGTCAGGCTTTGGCTTAGGCGGTTCTTTTATTGTAAAGGTTTCCTTTCTCTGAATCCCCTTACACGTAGTAGACGAGATATTACACATTCTAGCCTTCCTTTGATCTCCCCTTACTTGTCCAATATCGTGGGGAGTTGGGAACTTCATTAGCAAATAACAAGGATGCACTACAGCTCTCATGTCATTCAACAACGGCTGTCCGAAGATCATATTGTAAGCCACTAACGTTGATTTCACCACCATAAACAACACTTGACGGACTACACTTTTCGAGCACTCCCCTAACGTAACGGGCAACTAAATGGCCCCAACTACCTTTACCTTCTCTCTAGAGAAACTGTATAGCGGTGTAGGCACTGGCTTTAACCTATCCTCCGTAAGATTCATCTTTTCGAAGCAGTTCCAGTAGATCAGGTTCACTGAACTTTCATTGTCGACCAGAATTCGACCCACTGGGTGCTTTGCTACTACTGCCGAAATCACCATTGGGTCATCATGAGGAACCACTATATCTCCTTTATCGACTAGTGTGAAAGCAATAGGCTCATCATCCGGCCTTTCTTCCATTACTGAGTTAATTTGGTGGGCCTGCCGAGCGTAAGACTTCTGAGACGAGGAAGAAGTGCCAGCTAACGATTCACCTTCGGATATCACATTAATAGCTAGCCCTGTGGGTTTATTATCTTCCTCTCGATTCCTTTTATCTGTCCTCTTGTCATTATCTCTCCTATCACCTTCATTTTGCCTTACGGTTCCCTTGTTTTCACCTCTTCTGTCTCTAAAGTAGTTTCCTCTGTTTCGCGCGGGATAGTTGCTCTTGTCACTTCTCTACACAAATCGGTTTATTTTCCCATCTCGCGCTAGCTTTTCTACCTGATTCATTAACTCCCTACACTTTTTTGTCGAGTGCCCATACGCCGAGTGATAGTCACAATATGACCTTAAGTCACGACCCAGATTCCCTGACTCCTTCTTTGGAGGTTGTATAAGACCTAACCCCTCAATAGTTGCCAACACCGAAGCCTGAGATTCAGTAAGTGGGGTATAGGTGGTGTATTTTAGTGTAAGAGCTTTATTGAACTTTCTCAACTGACTAGATGATGCTTCAAGAACTTCTCTTCCTCGTTTCCTTCCTTCCTTAGATTATCCATTCACCACCATTTTTATCACTTCTTCCTGGGTGACATACTTATTCGCTTGAGAAAGCAGGTCTGAGATCGTGGTTGGTTGGTCTAGCGACAGGGATTCTTGCAATTTTTCAGACCTTGTTCCCTGTAACATGGCTACCACAGCTATACCGACTTGTAGATCATGCACCTCTAAAGTAGAGTCTCTAAACCGATCCATATAACTCTTTAATGACTCCTTAACTCCTTGTTTAAGAGTGAGCAAATAAGTCAGTTCCTTCCTTCTTTGACTATTCACCGTAAACGCCTTAAGAAACTCGTTTCGTAGTTGATCAAAAGAGACAATAGACCCCTCGAGCAGGTTATTAAACCACTTTATCGCATGCCCGGTCAGAGTTAAGGAAAAGGCCCTGCACATTATCTCGTCTTCCCATCCATATAGCAACATCAGGGCTTCATAGTTTTGCAAATGGTTATAGGGGTCTGTCTTTCCCATGTATGCGGTCATCTGTGGCCTTTTGAATTTTGGAGGCAGAGGTTTCTGCAGGATAGCTGTGCAAAATGGTACCCTTTTCCTCTGGCTTTCCTTTGCGGACACTAATTTTTTCTCTTCAAGTACTTGTTCTATCATCTTCTTCATGTCCACTGAGGGAGCAAGTTGATTTCTGGCATGAGATGAATCAGGCAGGTCTTCGGCCACTATTTCCTTACCCCTTTCTTGAGGTGCATTTGTTCGTGCCATTTGCGTACACCAAGTGGGGTCAAACTCTGACCCGGCTCCCCGAGTGCTTTAGTCATCGCCACCGTTCTTTCTAGCACTTCTGACACCTTGTTCTAAGTTAGTACCAGCAAAATTTGACAAATCACGGTGGTGGGCGGAAGACCCTGCCGCTTGGTCAACACCCTGTCATCCAGACACCTGCCACCCGACACCAGACACCTGTCGCCTGACATCAGACATCTGTCGCTCGACCCCTGCCGTAGGTTCCAGATCTAACTCATCAACCTACCGCTGGGTACCTGCGGCAAGCCTCATGCTCCCCTGTCCTGCCACCTCCTGCTGGATATCATCCTCCTCTACGAAGGGAGCCTTCTGCCGCCGAGAGGGATCTACCGCTGTCGCATCCTCCTGTCGCCCAAACGCATGAGGCAAGACCCCTTGACTTGTTTCTCCCACCAAATTCTGCACGGCAGGCGGCACACTCAATGTCGGAAGGACTCCTTTGAACAGGTCTACCATGGCTCTCAACGCCTGAGTCGTTTCTTCACTCTGCCGCCTTAGAGCTTCGAATTCTGCCACAGACACAGTCACTTTCTCATCTTCTCTGTTCACCTTATTTCTATGGTGAATTGGCTGTTCGGGGAAACTCACGGAGTTCTTATCACTTCCAGTTCTCATGCTAGTCAATCTTGTTCGCACCATCTTGAAAGTTTTTATTGGCTTTTTATACATTTCCCACAAAAGGCTCCAATTGTTGTTGCAAAAAACAACAATGAGTAAGTGCTGACGTAGATGTTTGTACTCTCTCCACGTGTCTCCAAAAAGCTTTTATAAAACAAGAAAAGTCAGAGAGACGCAGGGGTGGTTCCCTACGTAGACACTCTGATGCTTAAGTCAGCAAAAAGTTCTTTAGTATAGGGAAGCGTAAAAGCCAGTAGTCAAAAATTAGAGAATAAGATTGTACCTGAGGCCTATTTATAAGCGAATATTCTAGGGTAATTACCTGAGGGTGATCACGTCCTTTTACTAAGAGTTTGTTTCCAAATAAAACACAAATTTCATAAATCCCAGAAGCAGTAGCAGTCTGTCGCCGGCGAGAGACTAAGAAAGTGTGGCATGTTGTTGGCGGTAGGAGTCTGTCGCTTGCGGAAGCCGGAGAAGCGCCTCGTGTCAATCGATGGGTGACAGGCGGTTTACGAGGGAGTCTATCGCCTGCGACAGATGTCATGTCGCAGGCTATGCCTTCTGTCATTGAAGGCCACGTGGCCCAATGATCCCTTGCCACGTGGTGGATTCTGACGCCTTTGGGCCCTGGCCTAATGTAGATAGACTTTGTCATATCAAATAGTAATGGTAATGGTAGGACCAAGGTAACAGAATGAAACTTGAAGATTTAATAAGGATCATTTTCACAAAGAGGAAAGCCTGTACAATGAGCATTGAGACTATTTTATCATGAAAAGAAAATGCTGGGAAAGATTAAAATGAATCTATCTTCCAATTGTGATAGGAAGCTAGGTAACGTGGCCCACACCAGGAAAAAAAAAGAGGCAATGCAACTTCTCTGACATTTCTCTTCAGATAGCAATATTAGAAAATAAATGGTTGATTGACTGTGAATTATATAGTGGGGGCAAAATGTACTTGGACCAGGCAGAAAATTTTTCGGATTCAATATTAACTTTTGGAAACTATGCTCTTAACGGTGGAAATTCAAAATAGCTGTAATGATTTCCACGTGGGCAATTGCCCCTCAAGGCAAGCCGTAAGTCAAGCCCATCTTCATTGTTCTCTTGTGATCTCTTCCTGGTTTGTTAGCCAAATGTCAAGCCCATCTTCATTGTTCTCTTGTGACCCAACACTCTTAACAGACTCATCCTCTTTATTCCCATAAAAAACTTCCAGCCCCTTATCCCTCCTATTATTCAAATTTGAATTAATAGTCCTTTCCACTGCTATGTTCCTACATTCATCAATTAAATTGTTCTCCTCCAAAACAAGCGCCTCAGAATCCTCATTGATTCTATCTACCTCCATGTAGACGTCTCGGATCGACTACTCTCTAACATTCCAACTCATCTATCTTTACTTCATTAACTGCTCCATCTTTCGATTGAAAAGATAGTTCCTCTTCCGTGTAGTCCGAACCTCCATTACCATCTACAGGAAGAACATCATCTAACAATCTAGAAGATTCGAAGGCCATAACCCCCTGAGAATGAAGTTTCTGAACCAAACCTTCCATATTAACTTTTGTTTCAACAACTTTGACATGATGAACTTTGTTTTTGCAATTGAACTCGATCGACTCATCAATTTTTTGGGCTTGTCGTTAGGGTTTACCTTTAATCCCACATCAAAAGTGTAAAAAACAAAAATTATAAGGGCTCTTCTCTTATAAATAATATATCAGGCTTGGTTTGTAAAGTATCCTAAAGAGTTGTAGACACCAACAAAATAGTTAAAGTTTGGGCTATTAAAAGGGTGTAGTTGGGTTTTGGGATTTTTGTTAGGAGTTTGCAATTTTTCTTTTCTAAAAATTATACAGTTGTAATTATTTGATTGATTATTAGTTTGGTTGGATAGTTATAGGCCAATTTGGTTGGGCCAACCACATTAAAAATTATTATGTTTATTTTTGCTTTCTTCTATTTTTGTGGGTGTTTGATTTGAGGGATATTTTTCTCAATAAGTGATATCAGAGCTGAAAGTTCATGATCTTGTGAAAAGATGAAGATGAAGATGAAAATGAAGATGATGATGATGATGATGATGATGATGATGATGAGTACCATGATGATTTGGAAGAAGATGACCATGATGAGTTTCATGATGATGATGATTGGACAATGATGACAATGATGATGATGAGCACCATAATGATTTGGAAGAAGATGACCAGGATGAGTTTGATGATGATGATTGGAAGAAGATGACGAGCATGATAGTGATGACAATGGTGGAGTTACTCTTCAGTTTGAAGATGGTTTGCATGTTTATTAGAGCAGTTTGGGGAGTTTGGGGATTCAAGTCAAGGGAGGATTTGTTAGGGTTTGCCTTGAATTCCACATTGAAAGTGTAAGAAAAGTTATAAGGGCTCTTCCCTTATAAATAATATGTTAAGCTTGGTTTGTAAAGTATCCAAAAAAAGTTGTAGACACCGATAAAATAGTTAGGGTTTGGGCTATTAAAAATGTGTAATTGGGCTTTGGGATCTTTGTTAGAAGTTTGCAATATTTCTCTCTAAAAATTGCATAGCTAGGTTTTTAGGAGTTTGCAATTTTTCTCTCTAAAAATTGCATGGTTGGGCTTGTTAGGAGTTTGCAATTTTTCTCTTCTAAAAATTGTACAGTTGTAATTATTGGATTGATTATTAGTTTGGTTGAGTGGTTATAGGCCAATTTGGTTGGGCTAAACCACACTAAAAATTATTGTGTTTATTTTTGCATTCTTCCGTTTTTGTGGGTGTTTGGTTTGTCCCAACACTTATTTTGTTCTAATCTTAAAAAAACTCTCCTAAAGTCTTCAAATAACAATGTAGACTCGTCAAAATAAAGGAGCTCACCTTAGAGCTCTACTATATTTGTAAATGATTCAACATTCCATATGTGTAGTAGAACGCCAAAGCAAGCTAACTAGACATCTCTCGATACCTCCTGAGGACAATCAAACCAATCTTCAATGTTGACAAACCATTTTTTCAAACATGCCAACTGGAATCTTTCATGGATTGTTTGATTGCAGGATCACCAAATTCAATAAAAATTTGATTCGCTGAAATATTTTTCACTGAGATATCCCATGCACCTTCCTTCCTACATTCATCCAACAGAGCTTTTGTATCCAATTCTCCGATAACAAAACCCGTGAGGCACCCTTCTAGCTGATGTAATGCTTCACTATCAACGACCCCTATACACCTTTTCAATGCCAATTCTCCAAGATCACAAAGATTCATCGAGTTTTTAGCCTTATCATTCTTGGAAGAATTAAGAGACCTATCTTTCAACAAAGCCATCCTTCTAGCTGATGTAATGCTTCACTATCAACGACCCCTATACACCTTTTCAATGCCAATTCCCCAAGATCACAAAGATTCATCTAGTTTTTAGCCTTATCATTCTTGGAGGAATTAAGAGACCCATCTTTCAACAAGGCCTGACGATACGAACGTTTACCACCAAACTCTTCAACCTGATCCTTATTTCCACGAACGTTCGAAGGCTTCAATCTTCTGACTTCATCTTTCCTTTGATGATTACTCGTTCCAATAAACCCAAAGTTTCTACCCTGTTCTAGGCTTTGTCTAACTTTTCTCCAAAATTTTGTCCGTCCATTGAAATGAGCAAGATTCACTCCAATGCGACAGTTCATAAACCAAACTCTGTTGAGTTTTGAAGCTGCTTCCAGTGCTCCCCTCCTGTCTACAAATCTAACAAAGCCAAAACGTTTCCCTAATTTGCTTTTGCCTACCAAACCATCATTATTTCACTAGAAAGCTTGCATTGTGAACCAAAATAGGATGGAAGGTTAGAATGAATACTTTTATATAGCCGCATGTAATCATTGGCTGAAACTGTTTTTCCTTGCTGTTTGTAATTGAGATCAGAACTTCTTCAACACATTTACCTAATGCCATAGGCAAGCAAAACCAAACTCATAGCAAAAGAAATGGGATTGGGTAAAGAAACACTATTGTTTTCGGTTAATTTGTGGTCAACAAACTGAAGATATAAAAAGAAATGTCAATAACTTTATACGTAGAAGATATCTAAATCCAGTTTAAGAAGCATGACAAACATCAATTGATATATTTTATCCTTCAACAAAACTACATACCTAAATCCTCATCCAACGATGAGGTCAAAATTCTATCACGAAATATAGAAATATCTTAAAAAATACATTTTGAACCCACTAATGTATAGGGTTTGTATATGATGTACTCACTGTCAATGCATCAGAGGTCAACACATCATCAATTGGCAAATTAAAAAATATGTCAAGCCCTTGAAAGTAAAAATAAATAAAATTTTTTAATTTGCTCATAAGGGCTTATTGATGAAATGTTAACCTATAGTGCATTGACAGTGTATAGAAACTATACACTGTCAGTGCATCATATATAAATCCTAATATATATATATATATATATATATATATATATATTATATTCATTTCTATTTAGTTTTATCCTTTACTAGAATACTACTAGCTTGTTTCAAATTACATGTTAAATCAACATAGGGGAAATAAATCGGAAATGAAAAATTAGAAAGAATGATACAAATAAACTTGTAATTATTTGATTTTAAGATCTATATATTTTTACTTATATTAATTTTTTTTATGTCAGAACTTACTTATTCTATGGTCATCACTGAAAAATGTGACATTTATAATTTTGGAGTGTTGACATTGGAAATATTGATAGGAAGGCATCCAAGTGAATTGTTGTCAATGCTATCATCATCATCTTGTGTTCAAAATGTTGTGCTAAATGAAATTTTGAACCCTTGATTGTCACCACCAAGAACTCGAAAAATGGCACAAGACCTTGCTTTTGTTGCCCTGGTTGCTTTCGCATGCTTACAGACCAAACCCAAGTACGACCAATGATGAAATTTGTATCTCAAGAATTTCTGCATATCCAATCTCTAATTGCATTGCCTCTTCATCAAATATCTTTGATCGAGCTTAAGAACCAAGAAATGCTCATGGGTGGTGAAAATTAAAAAATAATTAATAGTTTAGTGCTTTATTTTCAAGTGGATGAATAACATTTTCTTCTATTTATATAGAATTCTCCTCAAATTTACTTAGATTAAATCTTGAAGACAGTACTTTGTTTAATTTAAGTAATTATTCTTCCGTTGTCAATTACTTTTATACATTTTGAAAATTTTGTGTTTTGTCCGAGAGCTCATTTGGATGTCATTATCAATGCCTTGGATTTACTTGATATTTCACTTCATATCAATGAAAATTTCTTACTTGATCCTTAGAAAGATGAATAATATTTAATTAGTAAATTTCTAGAAATTTATATATAGGTAACATATGTCATAACGTATTAAGTTTTAGAGAAAACCTAATAGCTAGACACAAATCTATGGAATCGCCACCAACCATTCTACCTAGGTGTGATTGGTCACCTATTCAAACTATGGATAAGGATTGGTCTACATATCAAATTTAGGGTTCGGGAGTATGGTTACGTATGAGGAAGGATAGCACCCCCACAACGCCTATTCTAAAATGGTACTAACTAATTTTAGGTTACCTTAAATTTGCCTTAGTTAATCTTAAGTTCAATAATTAAATATTGAAAAATATTTCTAAGCATCCTCCATTAAGCTGGTGGGATAGCTTAAAAAATTCTCCTCACCTCAAAAGTATTCAAGTAGTACTATACGACTTGCTTAAAGAGGCTCCATCGTCGGATTCATTTTAATATTTTATGAGAAATTTCTAACTTTGACTCTTTCTACCCAATTTATTCTTATCATTCTATCATTTTCATTATTTATTAATTCTTAATTTTATTTATTTATTTTTATGTGAAAATGAATACGAATTATTTTTATCAAAAATTCATTTTAGATCTTTTATTAAGCTGGTCAGACCAAAAAGAAATTTTCTAACCTAAAGATTTCCAAAGCATTACTTAAGCATAATTCTACTTGGAATCTCATCATAGGAACAATCAATATTCATTCTCAATAACTCCTATTTATTATTATCATTTTATTATTTAATCAAATTTTATTACTATTTCTTATTGTCATTTTATTATTACAATTAATATGAATTATTGAAATTTTTTATCTTCTTAATTAATTACTTTAATTTTAATTTAAATTTAATAAAAAAATCACTTTTAAAAGATGAATAAAAATCACTTATTATTGAAAACTATCTCTAGGCCATCCATTCAGCTGGTGAGGCCTTGAAAAATAATCTTCTCACCTAGAAAATTTCAAGAAAATAACTTTTTATGCTTAATTCTCTTGATATTTCATCATTGGAGCAATTCGTATTCACATTCATTATAATTTTCATATCTAATTTTATTTATTTCATTTCTTATTATTATTTCTATTTGTATTATCATGGATCATTAATATCGTTTCTAATTTTTATAACTAATTATTCTTGTTCTAATATACTAATTATTCATACTTGAATTTCATAATAAGTTTTTTTTTTTTTAAAAAATGAATATAAGTTACTTTTTATTGAAAATCCTATTTATTGAAAATCCTATTTAGATCTTTCATTAAGTTGGTGAGGCCTTGGATAGAATTTCCTTACCTAGAAATTTTTGAGAAAATTACTTAAGCGTAATTATCTTGATATTTCATCATCGGAGTAATTATATTCACTTTTATTATTTTAATATCTAATTTTAATTAAGTAATTTATTTCCTTCCTTATTTTGTTACTTGCTATTATTTTATTATATTATTATTACAAATCATTAATATCATTTCTAATTTTATAATTAATTATTTTCATTTTTATTTTATACTAAACTTATTTGTTTAACAACGGATATAGATTACATGTTATTGAAAACCCTATTTAGACCCTCCATTGAGCTGGTGAGGTCTTGGATAGAAATTTCTTACCTAAAAATTTTCAAGAAAATTACTTAAGCGTAATTTCCTTGATATTTCATCATTGGAGTAATCCCCTTTTGTATTTTCATATTGTTAAATAATTTTATTGCACTTATATCAACCCTTTTCCGTATGAATATATTTTATTTTTATAAATAAATATAACAAAATTTATATTTTATTTTATATGTCCCTAAACATAAAAGAAAATTACTAAAAGAATTATTTTATCATTACAAATAAGTTTTAAACATTTACCTAAATCACTCACCAACCAATCAAGTTTTAATCCTATTTAAGGTCAAATAATTAATCAATTAATTAAATCATTTAAATCCAATCAATATGCATACATCACAAACGTAAAGAACATATCAAAAGAAGCTTTTCATATAATATAAATAAATGAAAACCACTAAGTCCCTTACCTCTCTGTTTCCTTGCTTCTTTTCCTTAAATATTGCAACGACAATGACCAACCAAAAAGTAGCAGTACACACAGGTGTGGAGCAATGCAGCAAAGAGTGGTGGAACGACGCAGAGTAGATGCAAAGTAATACCGAGGTGTTGCAAACTCAACCCGAGAGTCAAGATCCTCCTTTTGAGCTGTTATCTTGCACCTTTTATTCTTGATTTCTACCTCAACATGCATTATTTTTGAAAAACCTTTTTTAATGTTGTGTATCAAATCCCCTGACTTTAGTATTGATTTTTTTTATTTTGCACATTTTATAGTTGACTTGTTTGATTGTGTTTCCAAAAACTTAGTCTAAATAATTTCTTATTGATTTTTCTTTCCCATTCTGCTTTTCACTTTAATTGCTATGATGTATTCTCCAAATCTCCAAATTTGGTATTGCCAAGATCTGATTTTTTAATTGATTTTTCATTGACCCTTTAAATTGATTCCCTTTATTTTTGGATGATTTAAGTTCAAATTTGATTTAAGTGGGTAGATGGTTTAGACTTCCATACGATTTTTTTAATTTTTGCATTTTGTATTTTTATTTCTTTTTCCCTTATTATCCTAAAAAAAATCTATCCTAATGAGCAATAAATAAAAATAAAATCAATATAAATAAAAAATAAAATAAAAAATATATATAAAAACTAATTAATTAAAAATGTTTGAAGAGGACCCAGACAATAATGGTGTCTACAACATATATTTAATGATGATTTCAAATTCTTATTTTTGTTACACGTTTCAAACTATTTTCAATTATATAAATTAATAATGGATCTAGTTTCTTATATGGTTTAAATAAATTTAAAAATTAAAATTTGATAACGTTGATACCCTTTCTTAGAATGGATTAAATCGAAAATTCGAATCCCTTATTTTCTTGTATCTCTTTATAAAAAAATTAAATTTAAAAAATAAAATATGATTTTTAAGGATGAAATTGTTAATTTAAAATTACAATTCAAGTTAATTATTAATTCATTTTATGCTTTTAACGCTTCCGGAGGTAGTACATAATATCCATTGGCATAGAGGCAGTACAGAGACAGACAGAGCGCATGTGCACGGTTTATATATCAATTGCCGGATTTCTTTTTCTTAGGTGTCGGAAACTTTGCGGATTAAATCATGGCAAAGGTTCAGTCTCTGAGCAGATATAGCAAAATTAAGAAAACCCATTTGAGTACTAATTCAATTGTTAAAATGTGTTCTGTTCGCTGCTTCTGATTCACCAGTGTCCACTTCATTGTATGAGAAATCGAAAAAGGTCTGGATATGGACTGGAAATAGTCAAGTCATGACTGCTGCTAACAGATAATGCTGATGAACAGCTGCAGTTACATCCTCAAACTCAAACATCACAATATTCAGAATCTGAAGAACATTCGATCAGGAGAAGAGCTGAGAAGAGTTAGTTAATTCATTGTATTTATTGGTTAAGTTAGTTATGATAGCTTTGTAACTAACTTAACAGAATCTGTTAGCTGATTTGTATATAAGTAGTCGATCACTCTGTTTTGTTACACCTTCATGTTTTCCTCACAGAATCAAGGGCTTGCCACTAAATGGTCATGTAATGCAATTCAACTTGTCATGTTTTTTCCTTGTTTAATTCATCATCATTAGAGCCTTTATCTCAAAAATTTGAGTTAGGTAACATGAACCAATATGTGAACTCACGCTAGTTCGTTCATATGAATTGTCCTTCTCCACACATTCCTATCCAAGGCAATGTGTTCATCTAACTCTAATACCTTCATATCTTTTTGAATTACTTCCTTCCAAGTCTTTTTCGATCTTCCTCTAGTTTTACCCCTTCTCTCAACATTCATTGCTTCTACTCTCTTAATTGAAGCATCTATAGGTCTACGTCGTACGTGTCAAACCCAACGTAAACGACTTTCACATATCTTGTCTTTAATAGGTACCACTTCTGCCATCTTACGGATATTTTCATTTCTAATTTTATCATTTTTTGTATATCTACACATCTACCATAATATTCGTATTTTTGCCACACTCATCTTTTGTGTATGTAATTTCTTAATCGCCCGATATTCACTACTATATAGCAATGTTGGTCTAATAATTGTACTATAAAACTTACTTTTCAATCAAATAGAAAATTGTTGCATTAAAATTCAAACTAATTGATGCTCATTGTTGTTACTTATATGAATTTTGTGACTTCTAAAGGCTTTCCTTGTATATAGAAGCGCAAAAGTAAAACAAAAAACATACCATTATAAACATAACCCATGTATGTAACTTGCTAATGCTTTCTAGTTACGTTACGTAGATGGGTTTTTAGTAAAGCTAGTTAAAAAGAGAGAATATTGTGGCAGAGTTCGAAGGCAGTCAAACTACTGTTTTGCTGGCTCAAAATCATCTGTTGAAGCAAAACGTTTACTTGAGGTAACTAACAAGTTGTCTTTAATCAAGCAAATGCAGGGTGGGGTTGTTTTAAAAGATGAGAATGTCAAAGCTGTTCTTTTGAAGGTAATTTGTTCTACGTCAAGGTTCTTGAGTTATCAAGGATTGTTTCTTAACATGCTTTAAATTATCAGTAGAATTTTGACAGGAGGAATGAAGTTCACAACAGGTTGAGCTTGACTAAAGAGCACTGCTCAATCCTGTTTTTCGTGTTCTTATAATTTATGACTTGAAAACCAGTTATTGAACCAACAAATGATAGCACAATCTTAGGCTAACATTCTTTTTTTCCTTTCTATGCTTTTAATTTTGTGGTGTATTGCATCTTGTTATCCTTGTACTCGTTACTTTCATCCTTACAGATACATTTGCTAATTTCCTTCCATGTGGGTCAGTTGCCTCTCAAGGGAAACCGTAATGGCTGGGTTCAAACAAAAAGATAGAATGAAGACCTTGACTTCCAAAACAAACATGTTTAAATTACCTGGAGCATTTCCTCCAAATTTGATTGTTATACCGTGAAATAATTTTCTTAATTTTTCCACCTCTTTTTTCCTTCCAAAAGGGAGTCAATGGGGAAATTTTTTGTCATGCAAGCTGTGGATATCAGACTTAGAATTGACATTAATGACAATAGAAATTATTAGAAATCGAAGAACAAAATGGAAGAACAAAATCGATGAAGAATTGGGAGCAAAAACAGAGGCTCTGTTTTTCTCTTTTGTGTTTTTTTACTTGCTCTGAAAATGAGCATACAACCCGTTTTTATATCTCCCTGATCTTGCTAAACCTACAAAACAGAATAACTAACTCTAAGTAAAAGACATACATAGCCTTTTCTAATACTCCCCCTCAAGATGGAGAGTGTATATTGATCACTCCCATCTTGGTAAGAAGATAAGAAAACTGAGTTGGATGAAGAGCTTTGGTGAACAAATCTGCAAGTTGGTGCCGTGAACTCACATGCAAAGTCTTCAAAAGTCCCTTTTGTATATTCTCCCTTACAAGATGACAATCAATTTCGATGTGCTTCGTTCTCTCATGGAAAACAGGATTGGCTGCAATATGCAAGGCTGCTTGATTATCATAAAATAACACAGCTGGTTTAGGATGTGTGATCTTCAAATCTTTGTAAAGGGAGAAGAGCCATATGAATTCACAAGTAGCATTGGCCATAGCACGATATTCTGCTTCAGTAGATGAACGGGAGACAGTGTGTTGTTTCTTAGATTTCCATGACACCAAAGAATCACCAATGAAGATTGAAAAACCACTGATTGATTTCCTTGTATCAGGACAGGATGCCCAATCTGCATCTACATACCCCTTCAGACTAACATCAGTAGAAGAAGAATAGAATAATCCCTGACCGACTGTACCTTTGACATATTGCAGGACATGTATAGCAGCCTGCAGATGGGGTTTTCTTGGCGTGGCCATAAATTGGCTTAATCGATGAACAGCATAACATAAGTCTGGTCTGGTAATGGTCAAATACAGCAGCTTACCAACCAGTCTTCTAAAAATTCCTGGATCTTCAAGCAAATCTCCTTCATCCAGGCTCAACTTGGTATTTGGATCCATAGGTATTTTTCTTGGCTTACATCCCAGTTGGCCAGAATCTGTCAAAAGCTGCAAAGCATACTGATGTTGACTAAGTGCAATACCTTTACAAGATCTGGCAACCTCAATACCAAGAAAATATTTCAAGCTTCCTAAATCTTTCAGCTTGAAACAACCATTTAGGAAAACTTTCAAGTCATTGACCATCTCCAAATTATTGCTAGCAATGACGATATCATCCACATACACCAGCAGTATAAGAAAAAATTCATCAACAGCTTTGATAAACAAACTGTTATCACATTGGGATTGTATGAAACCATGTTGAAGTAGAACCCCTGAAAACTTAGAAAACCACTGCCTTGAAGCTTGTTTAAGTCCATAAAGAGACTTATGCAGCCTGAGAACTGGATTAATAGGCAAATGCTCCCCCTTACTTTGATAACCAGGAGGTAATTCCATATATACCTCCTCCAAGAGATCACCATGTAAGAAAGCGTTGTTGACATCAAGTTGAGAAAGGAACCACCCCTGTTTAGCAGCCAATGCAAGCAAGACTTTGACAGTAACTAATTTGGCAACTGGTGAGAAGGTTTCCAAATAATCAACCCCTTCTTGTTGAGTGTAGCCTTTGGCTGCCAAACGAGCTTTATAACGTTCTAATGAACCATCAGCATGGTATTTTACTCTATATACCCACTTGCAGCCAACAACTTGTTTACCAGGAGGTAAGGAAACAATGCTCCAGGTCTCATTGTCCTCTAGAGCCTTTAATTCAGCAGCCATTGCATCTCGCCATTCTTGAATATCAGCAGCCTGCTTATAGGACTTGGGTTCTTTGTGTGTGGAAATGGAGTTAATGAAGGCTGAATGCTGAAGAGATAATCTATGATAGCTAAGAAATTGTGATAAAGGATATGTAGTAGATTTGGACTGAAGAGATGTAATATGACACACATAATCCTTAAGATAAGAAGGAGGCTTAGTATGACGAATAGGGCGATCTAAAGAAGATATAGGACTAAAAGAACTCGGAGTAGATGAAGTATTGGAAGAAGAAGGAAATGTGTTGGTGGAAGATGACTCTAAAGAAGAAAAAGGAAGAACACATTCAGAAAATATATTGGGAGTTGACTTAGAAGATGAATTTTGTAAGAATGGAAATATAGTTTCATGGAAGATCACATCACGGGAAATGAAAATTTGATTGGTGTTGAGATTAAGTAATTTGTAACCTTTGTAACCCGATGGATATCCAAGAAAAACTGCAGGAGAAGCCCTTGGTGAGAATTTTGTCCTATGACGATCTAAAGTAGAACCATAACAAAGACACCCAAAGGATTTAAGATGAGCATACTGTGGTGACTTGTGCCATAACAGTTCAAAAGGTGTTTTGTTGTGTAGGAGGACAGATGGGATACGATTTATGAGATACACTGAGGTAAGCACACAATCCCCCCAATATTCAAGAGGTATGTTAGACTGAAAGTGAAGTGCCCTAGCAACATTCAAAATGTGCTGATGTTTACGCTCAACTACAGAATTTTGTTCTGGTCTATCGACACAAGAATGGAAATGAAGGATACCTTTTTCAGAAAAGAATGACACCAGATCAAACTCACGAGCATTATCTGATCGAATGGCTTTAATTTTAGCCCCAAACTGAGTTTGAACTAAAGAATGAAAGGAAGGTAGAACATGAGAGACATCAGACTTAGCATGCAGTAGATAAACCCAAGTGTATCGAGATTTATCATCAACAAGAGTGAGAAAATAACGATGACCTTGAACAGTTGAGGGAGTAAAAGGTCCCCAAATATCACAATGTATCAAATCAAAGATAGAAGCAGATAAATGATTAAAAGACAGAAAAGGTAAATGCTTCTGTTTTGATAGATGACAAATTGAACAATGTTCAGGAAAGGTGTTGGTCTTATTCAATTGTAACTCTTTATGTAGTACATTAAGTTTGACAAAAGATGGATGACCAAGGCGACAATGCCACAATTCTAATTGAGAAAAAGAACCAGAAAAACTAGAAGCAACTTTACAGTTAACCAAGGGAGACTCAGAAGATTTTCCTGACATATCCAACAGGTACAGATTACCCTGTCTTTTACCCATCCCAATCATTTTCTCCCGTGTATGGTCCTGAATTAAACAGCATGAAGAAAGAAAATTAACACTACAGGAAGAATGTTGAGTGAGTGAACTAGTGGAAATAAGGTTGAATTGAAACTTGGGAACAAACAGAACATTAGTAAGGATTAGATCAGGTGTGAGAATAACAGTACCTATTCTATGTACAGGAATAACATGTGCATTAGGAAGAGTGACAAATGAATTCTCAACAGGATATGAATTAACAAACAAAGATTCAGTGCAATAGACATGATGCGTAGCTCCAGTGTCAAGGACCCAAGAATGATGAGAAAGTAAAGAAGAATTATGAGAAGAGAGGAATGCTATACCACAAAGCTGAGAGATAATGGGAGCAGATTGCTGGTATTCAGAAGGGCCTCGAATTCCTGACTGTAATTGAGAGCTAAGAAGAGCAATGAGCTGCTCACATTGAGAGGGAGTCAGAGCATGAATTTTTGAACTAGTGGCTTCCATTCCTGCAATCAAATCACCATGAACAGAAGCATTAGTTTGATTAATCTGTGCTTTACTCTGAAAATATTGAGGTCCTTTATACTTCTTATGCCCTGGAGGATATCCATGGAGTTTATAACATTTGTCAACAGTGTGCCTAGTAAAACCACAATGTGTACACAGAGGTTTATCTCGTTTGAAATCCTTTGACCTCTGTAGAGAAGGTCCTCCCGCCATACCAGCAAATGGAACCGAATCAGGCAAAACAGAAGAGAAGCCTTGATGAATGGTACGCTGACGTTCCTCTTGAACGACCAATGAGAAAACCTTTGTGATCTGAGGCAAAGGATCCATCATTAGTATCTGTGCACGGATTTGAGCAAATGACTCATTCAAACCCATCAAAAACTGAAGTACATGCTCCCGATGTTGAAATTCGATCCAAGATCGCATTCCACCACAATGACATGAAGGCACAGGTTGAAACAACTTCAGCTCATCCCAGATAATCTTCAATTTAGTATAATAGGAATTCACATCCATAGATCCTTGATTCAGATCAAGAAGATGCTTCTTCAATTGAAAAATACGCGGCCCATTGCTTTGATGAAATCTATCGAACAGATCTGTCCAGATCTCAGTAGCAGTGTCGAAGTACAGCAGACTATCAGCAATTTCCTTTTTTACGGAGTTTAAAATCCATGAAATCACCATGCTATTGCAACGATTCCATGAATTGAATAGGAGATCATCAGGAGAAGCTCGCGAAATACTACCATCAACAAACCCTAACTTGTTCTTCGCCATAAGGGCCATTATCATTGCACGTTTCCAAGAATTGTAATTCGGACTTGTGAGAGAGGTCGAAACAAGCTGGAGACCTGGATGATCTCCACTGTGAAGAAAATAAGGGCTGCTAGAATCATCCATTGTCATCGAAGAAGAACCAGTAGCGACAACAACTCGATTCGCCTGATTGCCCTATCCACCGCGAGCCATAAAGTCAATCAGAAAACTCCAAAGCACAAACGAAGAAGCACGAGATCTGCTCTGATACCATATTAGAAATCGAAGAACAAAATGGAAGAACAAAATCGATGAAGAATTGGGAGCAAAAACAGAGGCTCTGTTTTTCTCTTTTGTGTTTTTTTACTTGCTCTGAAAATGAGCATAAAACCCGTTTTTATATCTCCCTGATCTTGCTAAACCTACAAAACAGAATAACTAACTCTAAGTAAAAGACCTACATAGCCTTTTCTAATAGAAATCTCCATGCAATGCAGCTCTTTCTAGATCCATTTGGATCAACACGTTTCCACTTTGCATTAAATTTGGGCGAAAATTTCGCAAAGGCTGATGAAAAGCTAGTATATATAGGATTTAATCTATTTTCCATTTTTTGTTTGGAAATGGTTTTTATTATTGGATATTTAGATTATTTACACCTTTTTTTCTTTAAGATTTAAAACCCCAACTATTTGAGCATGTATGGATGTGTCGATTTTAAAAATAATTAAGAGATTATTATTATTTTTAAATTAAAACCCAACTCTTTAAATTAAAAATCTATTTTCCATGTAAGAATATATTTAAATAAATAATTAAGAGATATGGTTAAAATAGAATTTTTTCCGAATATAGGATAAATTAAAATCTTTTTTCCCAAAGGAGGGTATTTTTAATCTTTTTACATAGATAATGTGTTTTAAGGTTTTTTTTTTTGTAGATACAGGTATCTTCATTCGTTTAAGGATTATTATTCTATCCACAGCCGGTGGAGTTTTTTTAACTTCACAAACAAGATTAAGATAGTGATAAGTGTTCTTTAAAAATATTAGAAAAATAAAAAATAAATAAAATAAGACATGTCATCAATCTAATCCTATTTGTAGAGCTAAAAAACTTCATTGACAATAGATAAGATAATTATCTTTGAGATTAATGAGGTGTTTTAAGTTAGTCAACACCAACTCACTGCTTACGTTGCCAAAAAGCATCCCAAATGAGAGTTTTTTTTCCTTTCTCTTTCAAACAAAAAAAAAGTCCACAACACACAATCGTCATCATCACCGGTGCCTGGCGATTAACATAATATTCTTTAGAAAAATATTTATATAATAAATAATAAATAAATAAATAAACAAAAAATAAATTAGAAGTAAAAAAGAAAACAAACCTTTCAAACCCCAATTGCTCTTCAAATTTCCTTCTTCACTCTTATTTGATTTTGAGATTTAAAGTATTCAAAATTATTTAGGGGCAAAATGGTTTCAAATTAAATTTATAACATTTTACTTAATGGCTGACTAACAGAAGGATTTACTTATCATGTCAAATAGAAAAGTTTGGAGTTGAGTGTCTATCTTTTATATTAATCGATTAAAATTGAATTAGGTTCAAACCATAATGACTTAGATGGAATTGACCTTTTTTATGTAAATATTACTTTTTTCATAAGGAGGTACGAAGGAAAAGCGAGACTCGAACTTTAGACCTAATTTCTTTTACAGAAGAATAACAACTACTATGCCAAATATTGATTTTTTTTTGTGTAAATATTGTTGAAATGCCCTTTTTATGCAAAAAGAAAGTATCCTCGTTTAGGAAAAAAGACTTTAATCTATTACATTTTAGGAAAAAACTTATGGTTAAAATGTATTTTAATTGCATGTGGTTATTTATATTTAATATATTGTTAATTATCTGAAACCAAAAACTTATACGGTTAATTGTCAGTCCGACTAAAAGACAATAAAAATAAAGCATTGACCACAACTTGCTTATTTGAACTTAAAATCTTGGAAACAGTTTCTAAAAGGAAGAAAAAAGAGCAAACACATCTTTTCCTCATGAAAGTAGTGTTCTCGGAACGAGAAAAAAAAAAGGTGAAATTATAGCCTTAATTGCAATTAGAATTGGAAGAGCCCCAACCTCTATAAATTCTTGGAGCAACAAATCTGTCTATTCAATTTCAACATGGGGGTGTCACTAATATTTTTCACGGAGAGGAAAGCCTGTAGAAGAAGCATTGAGATTATTTTACCATGAAATAATAAATGCAAATTTCACTAATGATTTTACCATGAAAAGAAAATGCTGTAACAGATTAAAACGATTTAATCTCTGTCTTCTAATTACAATAGGGAGCTAGTCAATGCGGGCCACATCAGGAAAAAAAGGAAGCAACGCAACTTCTCCAGATTAGAAAATAGATGGTTGACTGACTTTGAAGTTTATAGTGGGGCAAACTGTAATTGGACCAGGCAGAAATATTTCTAGATCCAATATTAGTTTTTGGAAACCATAGTCTTAACGGTGGAAATTCAAAGTAGCTATAATGATTTCCGCGTGGGTCAGTCACCTCTCAAGTCAAGCCGTAAGGGCTGGGCTGAAACAAAAAGATAGAATGAAGACCTTGACTTCCAAAGCAAATTTGTTAAAAACAATTGGACCTTAGGTAAACCAAAGTCTCTGGAGCATTCCCTCCAGCTTTGAGCGTAGGACTTCGCTTTCAAAACCAAAGCAGTGGTTTCTTTGTTCCATTAAAAATAGGAAACTTGAAGAATTTTGTCGAATTAAATCTCACTAACAACAAGCTCAAAGAATTTTGTCAAATTAATTAATTTTCTATTCCGTCATGACAATAAAAATGTTATAAAATAATGCACTAAGGTAAACGATACAATTTTTTTTCTTTTTTAATGGGATTACATTTTTACATTGAATAACTAATTATGTATGAAATAATTGCTGCATCAAGTACAATAAATCAATCATTTATAACTAACCTGGATCAAACTTATATATAATATAGATTATAGAAGTAATTAAGTAGAACTATAGACGAAAAGTGTGAGTACTACAAGGGAGAATTTCAATAAAAAGGAACAAATCAATATTAAAATTATAAGGCTAAAAATATGATTAGTAAAAAACTTATAGAAGTACATGCTAAAGAATTTATCAATCTCACGAGTCACGACTTAAATTTTGTACTTGCAGTGAAAAAAATTATTAGCATTTTCAGATTAAAATAAAAGAAAAAGTGAAGATGAAAAATTTTTTTACCCATTTTTTAACTAATTTAAATAAATTTTAGTGATGTCAATATAAGCATATTATTATTCTTTATAACACATATATAAATATTTTCAAAAAATAAATAGTATCAATTGAGCTCATTCAACATAAGGTTACGCAACTGCCTGCTGATATTCATACTGTTAACACTTGTGGAGGTAGTACTTAATTTTACACCATATAGAGAGAAAAAGCGCATATGCATGGTATATATATAAATTGGCAGATTTTGTTCTTTAGGAGTTGGAACTAGTGGTAGTTGTAAATAAAAAAAAAAATTGTGAAAAGAACATGAAAACTGTGGCTAGTAATTTTATTTTATTTTTACTTTGAATTTGTCTTTTTCATGAAAAGAAAAAAAATCAATTTTTTAGTAGCTTTTATTGCTTTCTTATAAAAAAAAAAAAAAGCTTTTTTGTTACCATGAATTCATACAGGAACAACCCTGACTGTTCCCAATATAAGACATAAAGTCAAATAATTCCTGTGTATTTTGTGGGGAATTACAAAAAGAATCTATAAAATGAATTTTTATCATTTGGTATCACCCCAAAATCATATTAGAAATGCAATGGCTAATTCACAAATTTATAAGAAGGAAATTGTATTTATTATCTTACCCTAAATGAATTAAGAAAAAACAGAAAATTTTCATGTTTCCGTCTTGAATGATATAGCCATCCAGGAATTCACCGTTGAAAATTGAATGATCAGACGATGTTGACGCGGAACTAGTGCGTTTCCAGAATTGTTTCCATCCAGTTGAAGGCCTTTCATCTGTTTGCAGTGGACAAACTGCCTGAAACCGTCTAGTTCAGGAAGTGTTCAACCTATCAATTATAAATTTCAACTAGTTCTTTGTAGTGAATAGCATATCCTGTGTTTGAGAAAGATTTGATACTCAAACCACAGCTTAACAGTATTATTTTCCTTGAAATGAATGGGAGGAAACGGTTATGAGATTCACATGTTAGATCTTTCAGAAAATAGCATTAAGAAATAATTGCTTACGAGATTTGGCCAAACTAAAGAGCACTGCTCAATCTTGTTTTTGTTCTTCGTTTTCTATAAATTTATGACTTGAAAACCAGTTATTGTACTAACAAATGATACTTCCGCTAACATTCTTTCTTCCATTTTTGTGCTTTTAATTGTGTTGTATACTTGTATAGCCTTGTACTCGTTGTTGGAAAATTAATACAGATAAATACACCCAGGATTTCATGTTCAATCATCAAGAAAAGATTAATATGGAAGCGTACCTGAATCCATTGGAATTGATATCTTGGGATTAAAGTCTTCCACGTCTTAACCTTTTAAGAGAATCTGTATCCACTCAACAATGGGATTTATTGTGAGAATTATCTTATGTTTAGACTAGGGACCATAACCTATTTATACTTGAAGTATATTTTATTTTATTTTGGCCCATCATGAAAATAAAATAAAATATTGGTCTCTACACATTGCAAAGCCTATACTAATTGAGATGTCCTAAAGTCCAATAACTTAAACTTTATTTGATCACTTTTAAGTGGACTAAATAGATAGCCTGTAATGTGCAATTAATTGATATATGTAGGCCCACTAAATAATTTCCCAACAATCTCCCACTTGGGCCACATATGTCACTTGATAATTGTACATTTTAAAATAACTTTAAGAGCTCTAAACTTGCTATCTTCACAAGGCAACATCTCTAATTAATCTGGTCCATCAATTATACTAACATAGGATCAAAGCGATCTTCGTTACATATATTCCGTAACTAGACCCATCAATGGTCACGTATATTAAAATAATCAATGACATAGATCAAGAATGGATGTGTAGCATGGAAATTACATGCAACGTGATCCCTTAAACATGTCTATTTCCAACTGGTCCTACTTTCAAAACTTTATGCTCAATTGCAATTTGAAAGAATAATACTTTATTTCAGAGTTTCAGTAATAACAACAATACTTTATTCTGATAAAAAAAATGTCTCAATAACAAATGAATATAAATGAAACAAACTCCCACTATACAAGTATATCATCAAAGTGGACCACACCCATACGAGCTATATGCTCATGAAACACCTTAGGTGGTACATGTGAGATCCTCAATTCCCATGTATTCCTCCATGTATGTAAAGTATTCTAAGTTAATATGATTAAATGAATATGAAGATTGATGTGTAATTGATGTATGAATAATGTATGCATGATGAATGGAATATAGAAGAAATAAGAAAGTTGATAACCAATTAATCAAAGAGCTTATCTTGTTATTATGGAAATGAGTAGAGGATAAAGAAAATGATATCAGGAAAATAATTGGAGTAGGAAAGAAAATAAAATCAGAAATTTTGTTTTAACATGTGGTTGTGGAAGAAAGGAAAAGAAGAATTAAATGGTCAAAGGGATAAGTCAAGGCCTGAGATGAATTAATGGATGAGCATGCAATTAATGCATTTTGCATGACTCATCACCCTCACCATCATCACCCTACGCCAGCTCCCTCTTCCAGCTCTCCCTCTCGTTCCATCCAATCTTCCAAGTTCCTTCCATAGTCACCTTGACGAACCCCTTCATCCATCTACCGATTCATTTAGTTTATGGAATGAAAAATGATCCTTGTCACTAGACTAGATGATATCCAAAGTTTGGTGAATTAATTCCAAGTATTGGAGGAGATCTCAACATTTGAGATTTTGATCTCTAGTGAAGGTAAGAGAAGAAGATGATTCTTGCAATTTCGCTCTTGATGTGGAGTTGTTTTAAGTTAGTATAACATGTGTATGTGGTTTAATTTGAAGTTTGATATGCTATGATGATTTCAGATTTGAAGAAGTGAAAAGTTAGGGTTACGCGCCAAGTGATTTCGCGTTTCCGAAGGAATCGAGGTAAGGAAATTATGTAATGGACGTAAGGCGGCTATGTCCGCATGTTTTATGATATTTGTGCATGATTTGGAGAGAAGTACTAGTTGTTTCTTTGCAGGAAAAGATGCATTTTCGGACTTGTCTCCTAGTACCAATTAGGCTAGGGGCAGCCGACTGCCATAAAGGGAAGTCGACTGCCTAGAAACAACCAAAACGCCGTTTTCCAAAAACCGATGCAAACCAGTCGACTGCTATGTAAGCCAGTCGACTGCTATTTTCCCAGAAGCATTCTGTGACGTCCGAGTCACCATACATTTACATTTAACTTTTTCCTTTTTTTCACTTAACTTGATTAGATTTGCTTGTCAATGTCAATCATACTTTTCTTTCTTAAGCTTAATATCAAACAGCTCAATATGAATAATTTAATTTTAATAAAACAGACTAATGATACATGTATATATGTATCATCCGTTTCCACAGGATCTCATACATCATCTTAACTTAAATCCCCGACATCTCATATACATTAATGTTAGTTGTACTGTACCATAACTGAATTACAATTTACTTTGCATAATTACATAAGTATACCTTCTATACTACTTGGGAAGCGTCTTTCGAAGGTAAACTTTCAAGATCCACTCGTAGGCTCTTCTATCGAGAGCGAGGGATTACCTCAGATAGTCTGTATGAAAAATGTTCGTAAAAGGGTGAGTTTACGCTCAGTAAGAAAAATATGTAAAAGAGCGTACTATGCCTCTATATGCATTTTTCCTACTTGGCTCTATAATGTCATGTAAAGCATTATAAAGCATGCATCATAAACCTCTTTCATGCATTGTTTGCAACCATGCATATTTCTTTCAGATGGTGTAGGCAAACATACTTTCTTAAAAACATCATGCATCAAATCATACTTTATAACATCATACTTCATAAACTTGCTTCGAAACATACATTGTATTCTTAAAACATACGTCATGCTTCTTTACTTTAACATACTTCATAACATACTTTAAAACATACTTTACATGCTTTTATACATAGCATGTTTCGTATACTTCTTCAAAACATAATTCAAATACTTCTTTGAAATATCCTTTACATTTGAAAGCGTACTTCATATACTTCTTTTAAAACTTCTTGTACAAGTAAACCAAGTACTTTCGATTTCTTTATTCTTAGAAATCGCATATACATATAGTTTTTGATAACATAAAAACTATTCATACTTTTGTGGAGTTATGCACTGCATCATCATCATCATCATCATTATCATGTGGCGTACCCCGTAGGGCCAGGAATTCTCCCTTAGCCGAACATGAAACATAAACAGATTGGCCAACTGCGGGTGGCTACAGCTAACACTAGTCAGGTGTCCTCTGTAGCAACTGAGGCCTGACTTATGGTCCTCAGCCCTTAACATACATAATTTTCAGGACTTGATCAGAGCCCCTACTAGAAACATGAAAGTGCATAATCTCAAAACATATGCCATGTAGCTTCTAGCCATGACATTTCATACTTTCGGAAATTAGGTATGAAAACCTCTTTTTCAAAACAGGGCAGTCGACTGGCTCAACAGGGCAGTCGGCTGCTGCTTCATACTTTCATTTATCGAAATTATTTTCATTTAAAATTTCGATATTTTTCGTTTTGAAAACACACTAGGGCAGTTGACTGGTCCATATAGCAGTCGACTGGTTTTCAAACAAAATGCTTCTTAAGAAATAGCAGTCGACTGGTCCATATAGCAGTCGACTGTTTTTGAAACAGAATGCAATTTAGCAAATAGCAGTCGACTGGTTTGAAACAGAATGCTTTTCTGGAAAATAGCAGTCGACTGGCATACATAGCAGTCGACTGGTTTGCATCGGTTTTCAAAAAAACGACGTTTTTGTTGTCTCTAGGCAGTCGGCTGCTACTTAGGGCAGTCGGCTGCTCCTAACCTAATTGGTACTAGGAGACAAGTCCGAAAATGCATCTTTTCCTGCACAAAATCAACTGGTGCTTCTCTCCAAAACATGTAAAAACATCATAAAACATGCGGACATAGCCGCCTTACGTCCGTTACATAAATTCCTTACCTTGATTCCTTCGGAAACGCGAAATCACTTGGCGCGTAACCCTAGCTTTCACTCCTTCAAATCTGAAATCATCATATCAAAGCAAACCTTTAAGAATTTGCCATAAACATGTTATACTAATTCAGTACAACACCATACCATGAATCAATTTGACTAAATCATCTTCTTCTCTTACCTTTTGCTAGTGACCAAAATCTCAAACTTTGAGATCTCTTCCAAGACTTGGAATCAATCCACCAAACTTCGGATATAGCCTCGTCTAGTGACTATGATCGTTTTTCGTCTAATAAACTTAACGATTTGGTTACTAAACAAGGGTGTTTGTCATGGTGACTATGGAGGGAGACTTGGAAGCTTGGAGAACACGAGGGAGAGGGCTGGAAGATAGCTGCCGTAAGGGTGATGGCTGATGGGCTGGTGAGTCATGCAACTTCATTAATTGCTTCTTATCCCATCATCAATCTCAGCCATGCTTTTCCTTGACCCCTTTTTGACTCATTTGACCATTAATTCTCTTCTTCCCTTTTCATATCAGCCACATCTCATTACACCAATTAAAATCTGATATTTATTTTATCATCATCCAATTAAATCATTTCATCTTAACCTTTGACCATCATTATTTGACCATTCACTTAATTGGTCTTCTTTCTTCCAGATAACACTCGTCTTTACTTACACTTAATTTTCTGATATTAATTCTTTGCTCATACCTCCATTATTCTTATAACATCAATTTAATTTCCTTGACTATTTAATCTTTCATCTCATTACTTCTTCCATGTTTCATACATCCTTCATACTTCAAAATTGTCATATCTATTTATTTTTCATTTAAGCCAACATACTTTGTAATTATGGGGGAATTTCCTGAAATTGGGGATTTCACACATTCTGTTTCAAACCAGTCAACTGCTATATGGGACAGTCGACTGCTAATTGCCAAATTGCATTCTGTTTGAAAACCAGCCGACTGCCCTATGAGACCAGTCGACTGCTAATTTTCCAGAAGCATTTTGTTTCAAAAACAGTCGACTGCTATATGACCAGTCGACTGCTATTTCTTAAGAAGCATTCTGTCTGAAAACCAGTCGACTGCCCCCATGTATTTTCCGAAATGAAAATAATTTCGAGAAATGAGATTATGAAGCAGCAGCCGACTGCCCTATGAGGCCAGTCGACTGCCCTGTATGAAAAGATGCTTTCAAAGCTTATTTGATTTAAACACAAAGGTGTTTTCTGAAAAAGTATATTATAAATGTTTTGAGACTATGGACTGCGTAATGATTATGCATTTCTGATGGCTGGGTGACTCTGATCAAGTCCTCAGTGATATGTATGTTGAGCGAGGAACCCTAGTCCGGTCCTCAATCCCACATGTGACACCTGACTAGTGTTCACTGTGGAAAGATAAAGGCAGGAGAGAATCCCTGACCTATACGGAGTGCACTACTGTACCAATGCATGATTAGAGTCATATGAATGGGAATGAACGGTTCATATGACGTTTCAATCGCTTAAATATTGTACATGGTCTCCATCTATTTCAAAGTACAAGATGTATGCATGAAGAAGTATATAAAGTATGATGTATGTTTTAAAGTATGCTAAGAAGTATGATGTATGTTTTCAAGTATGAAATATGTTTTAAAGTATGATGTTTGAAAGAAAGAAGTATGATGTATGTTTTATATGTATGCTATAATTAAACGAAGCATACAAAGTATGTTTGCCATGTCATTTGAAAGAAACATGCATGATTGCAAACAATGCATGAAAAATGTTATGATGCATGCTTTATAATGCTTTACATGACATTATAGAGCCAAGTAGGAAAAAGGCATATAGAGGCATAGTACGCTCTTTTATGTAGTTTTCTTACTGAGCGTAAACTCACCCTTTTACTACCATTTTTCCTACAGATTACCTGAAGTAGACCTCGCTCCGATTAGAGGAGCTTGTTTTTGAAGAAGCAGAGTGTACCTTCTCGATACGCTTCCCAGTTAGCATAGAAGGTATACTTATATGTTTATGTATAACAAATTGTAATTCAGTTACAGTACAGTACAAGTAGCAATTTATGTATATAAGATGTCGGGGATGTAAGATAAGATGATGTATGAGATCCTGTGGAAATGGAATGATATTTATATATATCATTTGATGTTTATTTTAAAGAAATAAATTTCATGTCAGCTAGTAGATAATTAGCTTAAGAGTAAAGGAAGAATGACATTGGATAAACTAAATCAAAATAAGGTCGGATAAGATAATAAGAAAAAGTTAGGTGACAAGATGAAGTGACGGGGACGTCACAGTACACCCCTAGTAAGCAGATCCGCAATCATAGAGTTCGTATTGATATATTCAATAGATATCTGAAAACTCTGAACTCTCTCCTTAACAACAAGAAACTTGATGTCAATATGCTTTGACTTCGACGAGCTTCTGTTGTTCTTAGAGTATAATTCTACGGCTTTATTATCACAATAAATCTTCAATGGCCTCTCAATGCCATCGACAACGCATAGCCCAGTGATAAAATTCCGTAACCATATTGCCTGGTTCGATGCCTCATAGCAAGCTATAAACTCTGCTTCCATGGTGGAAGAAGCTATGAGTGACTGCTTTACACTCTTCCAAGACACAGCTCCTCCAGCTAACATGAAAACATAACCATAAGTGGATCTTCTGCTATCAAGGCAACCAGCAAAATTGGAGTCTGAATAGCCAACGATCTCTAAATGATCTGACCTCCGATATGTGAGCATGTAATCTTTAGTTCTCTGTAAATACCTCATAACCCTCTTTACTTCTTTCCAATGATCCATTCCAGGGTTACTTAAATATCTGCCAAGCATTCCAACTATGTACACAATGTCCGGACGCATACAAACTTGAGCATACATGAGACTCCCTACTGCTGAAGCATAAGGAATCTTCTGCATCTCTTCCTTTTCAACATTATTTCTTAGGCATTGAAGCAAACTGAATTTATCACCCTTAGCAATGGGCGTGTCTCCTGATGCACAATTTTTCATGTCAAATCTACTAAGCACCTTATCAACATAAGCCTTTTGTGATAAGCCAAGTATTCCTCGAGAACGATCTCGATGGATCTGTATGCCTAACACAAAAGATGCATGCCCAAGATCTTTCATCTCAAATTTATTTGAAAGAAATCTCTTGGTTTCATGCAATAAGCCTATATCGCTACTTGCAAGCAAGATATCATCAACATATAACACCAGAAGAATAAACTTACTCCCACTGATCTTGTGATAAATGCATTGATCAACAGTGTTCTCCTTAAAACCAAAAGAGGTGATCACTTGATCAAATTTTCGATACCATTGACGGGATGCTTGTTTTAAACCATAGATGGATTTCTTTAATTTACACACCAAATGTTTCGATTCATCCAGCACGAAATTTTCTGGTTGCTCCATATAAATTGTTTCTTCAATGTTACCATTGAGAAACGCTGTCTTTACATCCATCTGATGTAGCTCCAAATCATAATGAGCTACAAGTGCCATAATGATTCTAAAAGAGTCTTTCGATGAAACAGGAGAGAAAGTCTCTTTATAATCAATGCCTTCCTTTTGAGTGAAACCTTTGGCAACTAGACGTGCTTTATATCTTTCGATATTGCCTTTCGAATCCCTCTTGGTTTTGAAAATCCATTTACAACCACTTGGTTTCGCTCCTTTAGGCAATTCGACAAGATCCCAAACGTCATTATCCTCCATTGATTTCATCTCATCTTTCATGGCCTCAATCCATTTATGAGAGTGAACACCTTGTTTGGCTTCACTAAAAGATTTTGGATCATCTTCTAGTCCTATATCAAACTCGTGTTCTTGGAGATAAACGATATAATCATCTGGAATCGTCGATCTCCTCTCTCTTGAGGATCTCCTTAATGGCACTTCCAATTGAGGTTGTTATTGCTCTTCAATATGATTAGGTGGTAACCCAGGAGTGTCTTGATAGTCCGGATTTGCATCTTGAATAATGTCAAACGTAATTGTCTGATCATTCTCAATTGCAACTGTAGGAACTGTAACATGTTCTTGCTCAAAGACAAAATTCCTAAGTTTGGCACCCTTATCATATTCAACATCCTCAATAAATTTAGTATTCCCTGTTTCGAAAAAGGATCTATTTGAGGGATCATAAAACTTGAAACCCCTCGATCTTTCTGAGTATCCAACAAAATAGCATCTTATTGTTCTTGAGTCCAATTTCCTTTCGTTAGGGTTGTATGGCCTAGTCTCAGCTGGACAACCCCAAATATGTAAGTGCCTAATACTAGACTTCTTTCCTGTCCATAATTCATATGGGGTTTTAGCTACTGCTTTGCTTGGAACTCGATTAAGAATGTACACTGCAGTCTTTAAGGCTTCTCCCCAAAGTGAATCTGGCAAAGAAGAATGACTAATCATACTTCTAACCATGTCCTTTAGGGTCCGATTTCATCTCTCAGCTACACCATTTTGACTTGGAGTCCCTGGCATGGTGTATTAAGGAACGATGCCACATTCTGCTAAATGCTTTGCAAAAGGGCCTGGACGTTGTTCACCTGATCCGTCGTATCTACCGTAATATTCACCTCCACGGTCAGATTTAACGGCTTTAATTTTCCTACCAAGTTGATTTTCAACTTCAGCTTTGTAGGTTTTGAAAACGTCCAATGCCTGAGACTTCTCATGAATCAAGTATAGGTACCCATAACGAGAATAATCATCTATGAAAGTAATAAAATACTGTTGACCATTCCAAGAAGCTGCAGGGAATGGACCACAAATATCAGTATGAATTAAATCCAAGACGTTTAAACTCCTGTTAGCACTAGTTTTCTTGATATTTATTTGTTTTCCCTTAATACATTCAACACAGATTTTTGAAATCTGAAAAATCAAGGGAATCAAGAATTCCTTCTAACACAAGCCTCTTTATTCTTTGTTCAGAAATATGTGCTAAACGCCTGTGCCATAACATGGAAGAATTCTCATTAATTAATTTGCACTTTGTACCACAATTATTTATATGCAAGGATTCATTAATGTGTGAGGCATGAAGATCTAATTTATATAGATTATCAACTAAAGAACCTGTGCCAATATTTGAATACTGGAAAAGACTAAATTTTTCATTTCCAAATGAACAAGAATATCCTGATTTGTCCAAAGAAGAAATAGAAATCAAATTTCGTCTAAATGACGGTACATAAAAAGTCTCTTTCAAATCTAAATAGCAACCAGATTCTAACTTTAATCTAAATAAACAAACAGCCTCAACAGGAGCTCTTTCGTCATTTCCTATGTAGATGAATCTTTCAGCATCAGTTGGCTTTCTCCTCCTTAGACAACCCTGCATAGTCACACTTATGTGAGTAGTTGCACCTGTATCTATCCACCAAGTGTGATTGGGTATTAAAGCCAAATTAACTTCAGAACAAACAAAGTTGAGAAGTTTACCCTTTTTGGCAAGTCATTTAGCATACTTAGAACAATCCTTCTTCACATGACCGCCTTTACGGCAAAAGAAACAAGTAATCACCTTATCTTGTTTCTGTTGCCCCTTAGGCTGTGAAGTTCCAGTATTTGTAGTGCCTTTTCCTGTGTTCGTTTTTCTCTTTTTGTTGGCAGCAATGTCATTGGAAGAAGATGCTAAGTGAGCACTTTCTATCTTCTCTTGTTTCAACCTCTCTTCCTCTTGCACACACTGAGCAATGAGCTCATTAAGAGTCCATTTCTCCTTTTGAGTGTTATAACTTATTTTAAAAGGACTAAATTGTGCAGGAAGAGATATTAAGACCAAGTGCACGAAAATGTCCTCAGACAACTCTAACTTTAGTGCCTTTAGTCTTGTAACAAGATTAGACATTTCCATAATATATTCCCTTATGTTTCCTTTACCGCTATACCGCATTGAAACAAGCTTAGACAGGATGGTGCTTGTTTCGACTTTTTCATTTGCAGTGAACCAGTCTGCAATTCGTTGTAAGAAACTCTTAGCATTTTCTTCTTCAGGCATTGCGCCTTTGATGGCATCCGGAATTGAGTGCTTCATGATCATCAGACTCATGCGGTTTGAACACTCCCATTTTTCATAAAGTGCCCTTTCCGTAGCTGTACTATTATTAGCATGGGCGGGAGGTTTATCAGACCTGATCGCATAGTCTAGATTCATACACCTAAGCACAATGGTAACATGCTCCTTCCATTTCTGAAAGTTAGTGCCGTTAAGCACGAGGATATTATTCAGATTGGCAGATATAGAAGAAACATTTACTGTAAACAGAAAAACAACAATAATAAGCTCACAATTAACAAATAATAATTTTGGACTATATAAGATACCAAGCACAACATTAAAATTTAGTTTTTGGACAGAAATTTTAATTTGTAAGCGGTACTCTTAAACTTTATTAGTAAATATTGATAATCAAATCCTTGCCAACAACATGCCTTCCTTTGGGCCGACATACTGCATGCATGGTAAAAAATAATTTTATCACATATTTACTACCTTATTGTGTTTGTAATCCGACCAAAAAATAACCTTCCTTTGGGCCGATTATTTTCCGCAGGGATTAAAAAACATAGTCATTTAAATTCTCAAATGACAACCTTAATTTTCAAAATAAATAAATTAACATAAAAGAGGTCACTTTGGTGGCATTTTATATTAATTTAATTTATTTTGAACTTTATTTATTTTTAACATATTATGCACATATACAAAATATTGAGAGTACACAAACTAATTCACATTAATAGGGAGAGTGAGTACTGTCAATCAACTCAAAAAATCATGAAATATTTTATCATGAAATAAAATTTCAGAAAATAAATGCATAATATATCAAAATATTGAAATTACAATGAATATTAAATAATAAATACTTAAAAATTTCAAAAAATTCTATAAAAATCACAAAAAATTTTAAAATAATAAAATATAGTGGACTGGAAACTTTGGTGGCTAGAAGGCCACGTGAAGGTGGCGCGTTTGTCACACGCGCCACTGTCGCGCGTGGGAAACAGTCCCAGACGGGACTGTTTCTCATCTTCTCTGCCTAGCCGGGTCAACCCGACCCAGCATTCTTCTTGAACAGACCCGTTTGGGTCTGTTCTGGTTTTTTCTATATTTATGCCTCTTTTTGATCGATTTTCACCAAAATTCAACTTATGTTCATGAAATTAACATCTTGTTTTACAAACCCATGTAAAAACAAATCAGAAAACATCAAAGAATGGTGATGAATCGGATTAAGCAATATGCAAGATAACTCCATGAAAACCCCAATCTCTTTTTCTTGATTTCTTTAAACCAAAACAAAAAATATACCAAAATTGTGACTTTGATTCAACCATATAAGTTACAAGAAACAATTATCATCAATCAATTTGAATTAAAACACATAAAATATTATTGTTTTGGTTAAATTTTAATTTCGGGATTCAAAGAATTTAAGAGTAAAATTCGTGAAACATGAGACAAAATTCCAGAATATTGTTTACATGATTTTAATCCTTATTCCTTAAGGAATAAAAGCCATAAGGTTTTACATAAAAATTTTTAATTCTCAATGATCAAACATGATAGGCTCTTGATACCACTTGTTGAAAAATTAATACAGATAAATACACCCAGGATTTCATGTTCAATCATCAAGAAAAGATTAATACGGAAGCGTACCTGAATCTATTGGAATTGATATCTTGGGTTTAAAGTCTTCCACATCTAAACCTTTTGAGAGAATCTGTATCTCACTCAACGATGGGATTTATTGTAAGAATTATCTTATGTTTAGACTGGAGACCATAACCTATTTATACTTGAAGTATATTTTATTTTATTTTGACCGATCATGAAAATAAAATAAAATATTGGTCTCTACACATTGCAAAGCCCATACTAATTGAGATGTCTTAAAGTCCAATAACTTAAACTTTATTTGATCATTTTTAAGTGGACTAAATAGATAACCTGTAATGTGCAATTAATTGATATATGTAAACCCACTAAATAATTTTCCAACACTCGTTACTTTCATCCTTACAGATAAATCTGTAAATAGCATATGTAAGTATGAAAGCAATATTGAAAGTAATACGAAAGATTTTCAACCCAGTCCTTACGGCTTGCCTTGAGAGGCGAGTGACCCACGCGAAAATCATTATAGCTATTCTGAATTTCCACCGTTAAGAGCAGAGTTTCCAAAAATTAATATTGAATCTGGAAATATTTGTGCCTGGTCCAAGTACAGTTGGCCCCACTATATATTTCAAACCTACTCATATGGCTAGCTGAACAGAAATGTCAGAGAAGTTGCATTGCTTCCTCTTTTTTCCTGATGTGGGCGGCCATAGCTAGCTTCCTATCATAGTTGGAAGACATAGATTCATTTTAATCTGTCTCAGCTTTTCTTTTCATAGTAAAATCATTCCTATTATTTCATGGTAAAATAATTTCAATGCTTCTTATACAGGCTCTCCTCTCCGTGAAAATGATCCTTGCTAAATCTTCAAGTTTCATTGTGTTACCTTGGTCCTACAAAACAATACTATTACTATTACTGAATTAATATTGTGGAAAACCACATTTTTTTTTATAATTTTTAGGGACAGATTAATGAAAAGAAAGATTTTCAAGCTGAAATAGCAGATGTATCTGTAAGTATGAAAGTAATATTGAAAATAATAATGATTTCCGCGTGGGTCAGTCGCCTCTCAAGGCAAGCCGTAAGACTGGCTGAAACAAAAGGATAGAGCAAAGACCTTGACTTCCAAAGCAAATTTGTTAAATTACTCCGGTAATTTAACAACTTTGAAACAATTGGACCTTAGGTTTACCCAAATCTCTGAGCATTCCCTCCAACTTTGAGTGATTTGATCAATTTGGAATTGGAATCTTTGGACTTTAGTTTCAAAACCAAAGCAGTGGTTTCTTCATTCCATTAGAAACAGGATACATCAAGAATTTGGTTCAATTAAATCTCACTAACAACAAGCTCAAAGGCCCGATCAAGCACCTGCTATTCAGACCTTGTTTGAGTAGTAAAGAAAATATTCAGAAATTTTGATATCCAAGGAAAACTTTGGTTATCTGTTAGTGACAATTCTGAGGACAAATTAGAAACAACCCTGCTTAATTATACATTGGATATAGTATAAGAACTAATCAGGTTTTTTTTTTTTCAATTATTCTGACAGTATAAAAAGTATCTACATTTATGTGAAGAATGCTTCAATTCATTTATTTACTAATTAAAGCCGAGTTTCTACTAAGATTCTTTTTCCATGAAATAACTTAATTTCAATCTCTTTTTGCTTTCCAAAAGTGAGTCAATGTGGAAAATTTTTTCGTCCAAGTCGTGGATATCAAGCTTTGGATTGACAACGACAATGGAAATTCCCATGCACTCTGCATGTTGAATTATTGCATTCAACACGTTTCCACGATTTGCATTAACTTTGGGCATTTAGTCTATTTCCTATTTGTGAAAATGATGAAAAGCTAGTAATACAGATCTTATCTATTTTCCACTTCGTGTGTGGAAATGATTATTAGTATTAGATTTTTTACGCTTTTTATTTTTAAGATTTAAAAATCCAACTCTTTGGGCATGTATGGATGCATCAATCAATTTTATAAAGAATTAAGAGATATGATCTTTTTCAAAATTAAAACCTAACTCTTTGAGTATGCTTGGATTCATTAATTTTGTAACTAATTATGAGATATAATTGAAATAGAATTTAATTGCTTGTGATTCTTTATTTTTAAAAATAATTATATTGAAAATTATCAGTCCGAATAGAAAACAATAAAAATAAATCATTGATCACATCATCCTTATTTGTATTTAAGATTTTGAAAAATAATTCCTCAAAGAAAAAAAAAAGAGTACATCCTTTTCTTAACGAAAATAGTGAGCCTTTGCAACGTGAAACAAACGTGCAGTTAGCTTTGATTACCATGAGAATTGGAAGAGCCACAACCTCTCTCTATATATATATATATGTCAGAGCAACGAATCTATAATTCAATTTCAGCCAGTTATATAACTGAAACTACCGAAGTATAAAACATAAACATGGCACAGATCACTTCTATATTAGCAGTGGCTCATGCTTTCCTGGTCCTGTCTATATTATCAGCTGCTGCATCATCAATAGAGTCAGAGGGGAAGGCTGTACTCGAAAGCGGATGGTGGAGATCCTACAGCAACGACACTTCCAAGCTTTGCAAATGGCCTGGAATTACTTGCAACCAAAATGGGAGTGTCACTGAGATTTTCCTACCTTATAATGATAGCGTCAACTTCGGAGGTAAACTTGATAATATGAACTTCTCTTCCCTCCCAAACCTTGTTAGGCTGTGCATTACTGGGTCTAGGTACACGCTGTCTGGGTACACGCTATAGGGGAGCATCCCACCTGAGATAGGATCCCTTTCAAAACTCACCTTTCTCAACTTATCCGGTAATTTTCTAGAAGGCGAGTTACCTCCATCCCTAGGAAACCTCAAGCTGTTAGAAAAGGTTGATATTAGTGAAAATCGAATTAATGGTTCTATCCCAACTGAGATAGGATCCCTTTCAAATCTCACCTTCCTCGACCTCTCCTCAAATCTTTTAGAAGGCGAGTTACCTCCATCCCTAGGAAACCTCAAGCTGTTAGAAAAGGTTGATATTAGTGGAAATTGGATTAATGGTTCTATCCCAGTTGAGATAGGATCCCTTTCAAATCTCACCTTCCTCGACCTCTCCTCAAATCTTTTAGAAGGCGAGTTACCTCCATCCCTAGGAAACCTCAAGCTGTTAGAAAAGGTTGATATTAGTGAAAATCGGATTAATGGTTCTATCCCAACTGAGATAGGATCCCTTTCAAATCTCACCTTCCTCGACCTCTCCTCAAATCTTTTAGAAGGCGAGTTACCTCCATCCCTAGGAAACCTCAAGCTATTAGAAAAGGTTGATATTAGTGGAAATTGGATTAATGGTTCTATCCCAGTTGAGATAGGATCCCTTTCAAATCTCACCTTCCTCGACCTCTCCTCAAATCTTTTAGAAGGCGAGTTACCTCCATCCCTAGGATCTTTGAACAATCTCGTGAGTTTAGGTCTGTCCTATAACAATTTTGTTGGACCCATTCCTTCTACTTTCTCTCACTTGACCAATCTCACATTCCTGCTTCTTGATCATAACAAAATACAGGGATCAATCCCTCAAGAAATTGGGAATGTGAAGAATCTCGTTGGCCTGTCCATTACAGGCAATAAAATCTACGGTCCAATCCCATCAAGTTTGTTTGCCTTAACCAATCTGCAAGTCATTCGGTTAGATTCAAATCAAATTAATGGTTCTCTGTCTTCAGAAATAGGAAGTCTCAAGAGTCTCAAAGTTTTAGACCTTAGTGATAATAGACTCAGTGAAAACATTCCTTCAGAAATTGGAAATTTGAAGAATCTGATTGTTTTAGGTCTTGGCACTAACAACCTCACCAATTCAATCCCTTTTTCTCTCTTTGGTCTAACTAATTTGTCTCAGCTGGATCTCTCCAACAACAACTTAAATGGGCCCATTCCAGCGGAAATTGGGAATTTAAAAGGTTTGTATTCGTTTTTGGATCTCTCCAACAACAAATTAACTGGGCCCATTCCAGGGGAAATGGGGAATTTAAAAGGTTTGTATTCGTTTTTGGATCTCTCCAACAACGAATTAACTGGGCCCATTCTAGGGGAAATGGGGAAATTAAAAGGTTTGTATTCGTTTTTGGATCTCTCCAACAACGAATTAACTGGGCCTATTCCCGCTGAAATTGGGAATTTAAATTGGTTGTATACGTTAGCTCTCTCCAACAACAGATTAACTGGGCCCATTCCCGCTGAAATTGGGAATTGCCGGTGGTTACATAAATTGTTATTGAGCCACAACAATTTAAATGGAAGCATTCCTGCTCAGCTCGTTACGATGCCATCCCTACGTATGCTAGATCTTAGCCATAACTTTCTCTCCGGAAAAATACCGTACGGCTTAGAACAATTAAATGTGGACCTCCGTTGCAATAAACTCACTGCATGTACCATAGATTGCCATCCGGATCTGTCATGCCCAGACAAAATTGTGCACTCCCCTACAAGTTCATTGTCTCCAGTAAAAAGCAGAGGTTTTAGCTATTTAAAGCTCCTTACTATCATTGTTTTTCTTCCTTTCCCGGTTATTGGATTTGTTTACCTCCATCGGCTTAAATATAAAAATAAAAAAACTGACCCTGACACAACAAAGAATGGAGATATATTTTCAATATGGGATTTCGATGGAAAGATTGCCTTTGAAGACATCCTCAAAGCAACAGAGGATTTTGACATCAAATATTGCATTGGGACGGGTGGTTATGGCAGTGTGTACAAAGCAGTCTTACCAAGTGGTAAAGTCGTTGCTTTAAAAAAACTTCATCGGTTAGAAGCAGAGCAGCCAGCTTTTGATAGGAGTTTCCGAAATGAGGTAAAATTCTTGACAGAAATACGACACAGAAACATTGTGAAGCTTCACGGATTCTGTCTCCACGACCGGTGCATGTTCTTGATTTACAACTACCTGGAAAAGGGTAGCTTGTTTTGTGCCCTGAGTATCGATGTTGAAGCTATGGAATTGGATTGGACCAAAAGAGTGAACATTGTCAAAGACGTCGCACATGCTCTGTCTTACATGCATCATGACTGCAACCCTCCAATTGTTCATCGAGACATCTCAAGCAATAATGTTCTGTTGAACTCAGAATTGGAAGCTTTCGTTTCCGATTTTGGGACTGCAAGACTTCTTGATCCTGATTCATCTAACCGAACTGTAATTGTTGGAACATACGGATATATTGCCCCAGGTTTTGCTCTTTCACTCTTTCTTTCATTTCTATTTAGTTTTATCCATTCTTAGAAAACTACTAACTTATTTTAAATTACATTGTAAATCAACATGAGGGAAACAAACTGGAAATAAAAATTTAGAAAGGAAAATAAAGATAAAGTTGTAATTAGTTGAATTTAATATCTATATATTTTTATTTACATTAATTTTTTTTATGTCAGAACTAGCTTATTCTATGGTTGTCACTGAGAAGTGTGACGTTTATAGCTTTGGAGTGTTGGCATTGGAAATATTGATGGGAAGGCATCCAGGTGAATTGTTGTCAAAGCTATCATCACCATCATCATCATCATCTTGTGTCCAAAATGTTATGCTAAATGAAGTTTTGGACCCTCGATTGTCAACGCCAAGAACTCGAAAAATGGTGCAAGACATTGCTTTTGTTGCTATGGTTGCTTTCGCATGCTTACGGACCAAACCCAAGTGTCGACCAACGATGAAATCTGTGTCTCAAGAATTTCAGCATATCCAATCTCCAATTCCATTGCCTCTTCATGAGATATCTCTGATCGAGCTTAAGAACCATGAAATGCTTATGGGTGGTGAAAATTAAAAATAATTCATAGTTTAGTACTATATTTTCAAGTGGCTGACTAGCAATTTCTTCTATTTATATAGAATTCTCCTCAAATTTACTTGGATTAAATCTTAGACAGAACTTGGTTTAATTTAAGTACTTACTCTTGTGTTGTTTATCCCTTTATACATTTTGGAAATTCTGTGTTTTGTCTAAGAGATCATTTGAATGTCATTGTCAATGCCTTCGGTTTACTTTGTATTTGAATTCAATTTATGTTAATGAAGATTTCTTACTTGATCCTTTAAAATATTTAATTAGTATCTCAAAATTTATATATACGTCACATGTATTTAATGGTCATTCCAAACTATTTTTGATTCAATAAGATATCTTGTTTTTTATATGGTAATAAAATTTGGTTTCTAAAGATGAAATTGTTAATTTACAATTAGAATTTAAAGTATTTAATTCGTTTTATACTTTTAACACTTGTGAAGGTATTATTTAATTTATACCATAGAGAAAGATGAATGCTTGTGCATGATATATGTATATGTACATTGGCAGATTCAGTTCCTAAGTGTTGTGACTGTAAATAAATAAATAAATAAAAACTGTCAAAAGAACTTGGAAAACTCTGGCTACTGATATCATATTTTTGAGTTTGAATTTGTTTTCATTTTCATGAAAAAACAATTTCTTATTTTTTAAAAATTTTCTTCTTTTAATCTTTCCATTTATTCCCTGTAAACGAACACAAAAATGAAAAACGTTTAGCAAAGGTCAAATGAACAGGAAACAAATTCTTCCTTAATTCCGAAAGTGATCTTCATTGTTTATCTCAGGAGTTTCTTCTATTTTTTTTTTAGGTTCAAAGGAGTTTCTTCTAATTGATCACCTTCATATCGGACAGCAGTGCCTATAAACACACAAGTGAGCATGAACTTCCAACTCATGTTGATGTTCATTTTCCCACTGCTTACGCAAATCCCCGGAACAAAAACACGTGATGAAATGGAAAACAGCAGGGATATAGGGATATACTCAATGTCAAGGTTGGCCAACATTAGGTTCGGGTGATCGGTGAAGATGGTTGTTATGATACGGTGAGATTCGCAGACCATCTGGAGTGGAGAGGCGTCTGGAAGGTCGTCTGTTATTTAATGACAACTAGGGCTGTAAACGAACCGAACACGAACGAACGAACTGATGTTTTTGTTCGTTCGTTTGTTTTTCAGTGCCGTTCGTGTTCGTTCGTGTTTGTTAAGGAGTACGTTCGTGTTCGTTTGTTTGTTTGGTAAGGCTTGTTCGTTAATGTTCGCGAACAGTTCGCGAACATGTAAACGAACGCGTTCGCGGACACGTAAACGGACGCGTTCGCGAACACTTAAACGAACACGTTCGCGAACACATGTTCATGAACAAATTGCATAAGAACAAACTAAATATTAAATATTAAAAATCTTACATAAAGATTAAATTTCACATATAAATTGAAATCATCTAAACAAAAATCTTTAATACAACTTAAGTCAACAATGTTTTTATTAAAAATTAATAATTTACTATCTTAAGTATAATTTATATTATACACATATACATAATAAATGTATCATATATATATGTGTGTATATACAAATATGTGTAACTATATATATGTAAATGATCAATGGATAAACTCATATGAATGAAATCTTAACTATATATAAACTTTTTAAATTTTTATTTCAGTATATTATGTTTAAAATATTTAAAAAATAATTATTTTAAGTATAATTAACTAATTTAATTTTATAATTTATATTATAATTATATTTTATTAATTTTTTAAACCAACAAAGTTATATTGTATAAATATATTTAAAAAATTAGGTACTAATTTTTTTAAGTTAATGTCTTTAAAAATAGGGCATATATATATACTTATATAATATAAGTAATTTTAGTATTTTAATAAATAACAAACGAACAATAAACGAACAAATAACAAACGAACAACAAATGACACTTTAAACGAACGAACAACGAACGAACAATAAACGAACAATAAATGACACTTTAAACGAACGAACAATAAACGAACATAAACGAGCCTGTTCACGAACAAAAACGAACGAACCATACCTCTGTTCATGTTCGATTCGTTTAACAAACAAATACTAAAATGTTGTTCGTGTTCGTTCGTTAAGCTTAATAAACGAACATAAACGAACAGAAACCGAACGAGTTCACGAACGGTTCGTCGAACGTTCTGTTCGTTTACACCCCTAATGACAACCCTGCCTGCGCTCTACTGCCAATTCTAGACTTTGAAGAGGACCCCATGCGCTCAACTTGTATGGCCTGGAAGTGGGAAGAAGTACAAGCCATATCCTTGAGATTAGGCAGAGGCTTTAAGGCTTCAACAACTTCACTCATCAGAGGTCTGCCTTTTGGATCACGGCTAAGGCAGTGGGCAGCCAATTGAATTGCTTTCTGAGCACCTTTTATTGAGAAGCGTCCTTCAAGTTGAGGGTCCATAAGTCGGTAAAATCTTCGTCTCTCCCCAAGATAGGGTCGAGCCCATTCCACCAGGTTATGCTCCCCATTTGGTCGGTTTTTGTCCATGGATCTTCGCCCTGTCAAAATCTCAAGTAGAACCACCCCAAAGCTATAGACATCACTCTTCGATGTAAGATGCCCTGGAAAAATATGGTTCGCATCAGGCATAAGATTTTTCTTGTTTCTATTTTATTTTTTCTTTCTTCCATTTTTGAAGAGAACAGGCCTCAATTGCATATTCAGTTTATAGACAACCCACAAACCTATGCTCTACTTCATGTTTAAGAGCTCATTAAGTTCACAGAAAAATGTCAATGTATGCTCAAGAGTTCCATTTTTATGACCTAACTCGGTCAATAAGTTCACAGAAATATGTCAATATACATCTAATTATCTTCAAAGGAGTTCAATCATATTTACCTGTCATAACATACTCAGGAGCTGCATAACCATAAGTTCCCATCACACGAGTAGATACATGAGTCTTGTCTCCCTCTGGACCATCTTTGGCAAGTCCAAAGTCAGAAAGTTTGGCATTGTAATCCTGGAGAAGATTTCACAATATTTCAGAAAAGGGATGATACAAGTTAAACAAAAGCAAATTATTTTACTATACTAGTCACGCACCGCGTCCAACAGTATATTTGATGTTTTAAAGTCTCGATATATTACTGGCCGTTCAGCCTCCTCGTGAAGAAAAGCAAGACCCTTCCCAGCACCAAGTGCAATTTTCATTCTGGTGGACCAAGGAAGAGGCATGGACCCTGATAAAATGAATAAAAAAATACAAAAGATAACAGTTACCTAGAGCATGCAGTTAAATAGTTGCCTACCAAACCATCATTATTTCACTAGAGAGCTTGCATTGTGAACCAAAACAAGATGGAAGGTCAGAATAAATGCTTTTATATAGCCACATGTAATCATTGGCTGAAACTGTTTTTCCTTCCTAGTGTTGTAAATGACATCAGAACTTCTTCAACACACTTACCCAATGCCATAAGAAAGCAAACCCAAACTCGTAGCAGAAGAAATGGGATCGGGTAAAGAAACACTACTGTGCTTGGTTAATTTGTAGTCAATAAACTAAAGATATGAAAAGAAATGTCAATAATTTTATACGTAGCAGACAGCTAAATCCAGTTCAAGAAGTATGATAAGCATCAACTAATATATTTTATACTTTAACAACACTACATAGCTATATCCACATCCAACAGTGAGGTCAAAATTTCAGCACAAGATATAGACATAGCTTAAAATATATGTTTTGAACCTGACTAATGGTTAAAAGTAAGCTTGTTTCTTAGGATTAGACTATAACGTTGGTTATCAGCTTATCTTTGGTAAAATCTTTAAAAACTACAGATATACAAGCAAGGGAAGTTAATAAATCCCTATTAATAAGGAGTTCAGTTACATACTCCTAAAGAGGTGATTCTCCAAGCTTCCTCGAGGCATAAACTCATAGACAAGTAGCCTTTGATCATCCTCAACGCAATAACCAATCAACTTGACCAAATTAGAATGAAGGAGATCACCAAGATAGTTAACTTCAGCCTGCCTCATACAAAAGAGACCAAAGCATAATTCAACCACTTAATTGATTATTGTAGGGATTTTGCACATTAATTAATACTAAAGTACAAAATGGTGTCTCTTACAAGCCATTCTCTATGGCCCTGAAGTCCATCATGGTTAAGGGTTTTGACAGCAACGGACAACCCCGTGCCAGGTTTTACTGGAGCAGTTCCATTATCATTGATCCAACCTTTGAATACACAACCAAACCCACCTTCACCGAGAAGACTCTCAGGTCTAAAACTCCTTGTCGCTAACTTAAGCTCGTTAAAGGAGAATTTTCGAAGCTGAGAAGAAACTTTAAGCTCCTCACTTGTGTTCGGAGTGGATGGAGTACTTTCAGCATTGGTAGTAGTTGAAGATGACGTAACTGGAACAACCGCTTGACCTGTGCTGGTGTCATTTGATTCATTTGTGGTGTCATTTGACTCATTCGTTGATTTACTTTCAGCTGATTTACACAAAAAGTTTCTCTTAAATAGTGAAAAAGAAAATCATTAACTCCTAGAAGTCATAAGCGTATTAAATTACATACATCGCACAGGTTTGCATGCACAAAAAACGTGGCTATTCCAAAAGTGCATAATATTTTTTATCAGATATATAAAACATATTAAACATTTTGCATCTACTGCCCGCATCACCATGAAAAGATAAGACTAATCAAAATAGGAAGGAAACAGAGGACCCTTGTGTCTTATCACATTATTACAACTCCAAAAGGAAGGTAAGAACGCTATATGATGACCTTGTGGCTAAACTTCTGAGGTCACCAACCATCACACTCCATTTTCATTATGCGATAAACGACAATAATAAACTACAGGCGACAATCTCAGTGAATATAAAGTATAAGGGAATTAGACAGCTAGTGAAATTACTATCCACCAAATATGCACAAATGGAAAGCAATCATCGCATAGTAGTACATCAACAGAATTGGATAGATATAAATATCGAAACGGAAATAATATGCTAGGTAAAGCATAGAACCCAATCAATCAACAGTATATGCTTCATCCAATATCCAGTGGCAACAAATGCATACAACTACCATATCAGCATATAATTGGAATGCCAAACGATGGACAAAAATAACCAATAAGACAACATGGACAAAGAAACTTAACGAGCCTAAATGCCAATTGCCAATACGCATAATATGAGATACTTGACAAGGCTGAGAATGAAATTAAACACATTATAGATTTCACTTCAGCATTGCAATAGTTTAGTTCCATAGCCAAATAATGAATCCATATCTATTAACAGTATAATAAAACCAAGTACGAAACAAATTAAATTTGCAGACCATATTGAGTGCTAGTGCCACTTATCGAGCCCTCCGCTTTGGCCCTTGGAGACAAGCAGCTTGCCATAAACCTAAACTTAATCCAACATCCAGGCTCCCCATCTTCACCATCTTTCTTCTTTTTCCCTTTTGATTTTCCAACATTCCAAGGCCCCACCTGGATATCACCTGGACCCAATCCCATTTGGCAGGTAACCTTCACACTAAATTCCCATGTTTCAAAAACACTTCATTTCACCATAAAACACCCAAAAACATCAGTTTTTTTTTCTTTTTCAAACAACATTAATAATCAAAACCTACCAAACAAAGAGAAAAATCTTAGAATTCCACAGTGAAAGCAGATGCCCATTTTCTTAACAACTGAAAAGTCTTAATTCCAAGAAAAACAACGCAAAATGACATAAACCCAGATCAGAAAATGGGCCTAAAAATAAATGTTACTCAAAGAAAAGGGCATGCAACGCAAGAAATCCACTCAAAAGAGATATCCATGGCTAGTATAAAGAAGAAGGTGAAAATTCAAAGCAAAGAAAAAACCCCAGAGAACAAATCTCAGAATGTGAACAGGAAAGAGCCAAAAAAGTGACCCCAAATTCTTCAGTTTAATCTACAACTTTACTCTAAACACAAACTTTCAACTCAAATTCGCTTCAGAGAGTTACAAAGACAAAAATTAAGACACAAAACAAAAGGCAGAGTAAAGAGTGTAAATTTTCGCTTTTTTTTCAAAGATTGAATAATGCAGCATCAGAGAAATGGAAAAACTTTGAAAGCTAAATGATGAGAAGAAGAACCAAAAAAAAATGAGAGAAAGAGAAAGGTGGGGAAAAGAGAAACGTGCGGTATTTTCGCCTGAAAAGGAGTGAAGAGAGTTGGGAGTGTTTGTGTTTGTGTCTTGACTCTTGAGAGAGGAGTTTAAAAACCAAAGTAACAAAACAAACCGTTTGGTTGGCTTCGGCTTATCCTGTTCAAAGCCTACCGGCTACAACCTCTGCTTTTTGTTGGTTTTGTCTTCTAGTTGTAAAGACCTTAAAACTGAATAAATAAAACGACTGCGAATTATTTATTACAATTTGTTTGTATATATTATAAAGAAAAAATTTAAGATTTTTTAAAAAAATAAAATTTTTAAATTTCATTAATAAAGTTATATACTTATCATTTAAAATATATTAAAAAATAAAAAATTATTTAGAAGAAAGATATAAAATAATTTTTTAATCTTATTTGTAAAATTACAAAAAAAAATTGGACTATCATTAAATATAAACATACTTTTCTTTCAGAGTCCATAAAAATGAAGCCTGGATCAAATGGATATATACCGGACAAAGGAAGCTCAAATTTGACTGTTTCAACCCTTGTTTGTAATGAGGCTATTTCAAAATATTTTGTCGTAAATAATTTTTTTGAGATAAACCTTATAATCATAAATCTTTCAGGACAGTTTGTAACAGTAAAGGCAGGACAGTCAATGCATAAAACATTATCTTTTGAGACAATTGCATGCTTTGCTAACTGGTGAGCAATTTCATTGGCTTCCCATCTTGTATGAATCACACTAATTTGATTAAAGCTTCCCTGTAAATGTCGCGCATCAGCTACGAGGTTAACAATGGAGGAGAAGTTGTCTTCTATAATATTTAGCTAGTTTATCACACCCAGACAATCGCCTTCAAGAGCATTGGATCCAAATCCCAACCGACCAGTTAATTCCAAACCTTTAACTGTTGCTAAGGCCTCAACTGTTGTGAAGGGCAAAGGGGCATTTGTGTTTTTTTTTTTTTTGGTGAATAGGGGGATTTGTGTATAAAGCTCATGCAGGACTATGTTTGGAGACTCAAGGCTACCCTGACTCTGTCAATCACCCCAACTTCCCTTCACAAATTGTTACCCCTAAAAAGCCATACAGGCATAACAAGCTTTTCAAGTTTCAATTGCTCCATAGACAAACCTGATCAATCATAAAGCCATTTTCTCAGAAGAGAACTGAGACTTGAACAAGTTTTCGAAATGTTTTTGTTATATAGCTCATGAGACTTGAAGAATAATAGTCTGATTCTGGTAATTTGAAGAAGGGAACTAAAACGGAAACTCGTTATGCTTTTATCAAAGAATCAGTTCAAATTGCAACTAGCAATATACATCCAAAGCTAATAGAAAAACTGATGAAAATAAACTATATATGAAAAAAAGTCCTGAAATTCTAATTGTATAATAACACAATTTTCACAGACTAAACTTATATAACCTTATTCAAAAGTTGCAACAACTTTACATCATTTGGGCATAGTAAGCATGACTTATCCCTCAAATTTAATAGGATTTTCTTTTTTCAAAGATTGAAGGCGACCCTTTAAACTAACAAAAACTATAACCCACTATGCCTTCATCCAGAGCGTCAAAAAAACATAAAATGCCTAATCTAAGTGACCCAACCCAAAATCTTGCTGATAATATTTCGAAGGGCAAATGAAAGCCCACCCATTTAGATTCAGTCTGGACCAATCCCAACAATTCGAATCAAAAGTCAGTTTATCACTTCAGACGGGAGCATGAGTTAAAACCGGATGGCTTCACTTTACCTCTCCCCCTCTTGTCAGAATCCCAACTCAGCTCCCCTGCTTCAGGTTCTTATATATCCAAAAATATTTATGTTCTTTCATAGAAGGCTTCTAAATATCATTTATTTGGCTTCATTAAGTTTTGTTGAGGTCCTTTAATTCTACGACATGCTCAATTTAATTCACCATATTTGAACTAATCAATAATGCAGATAAAGTTGGAAACTTTGCAGATTAAGTCATGGAAAGGTTCAATCTTTGAGCAGATATAGCAAAGTTAAGAAAGCCCATTTGTGTATTAGTTCAATTGTTAGAATGTGTTCTGTTGCTGCTTCTGATTCACCAGTGTCCACTTCATCGTATGAGCAATCGGAGAGGGTGTGGATATGGACTGAAAATAGTCAAGTCATGACAGCTGCAGTGGAAAGGGGATGGAACACCTTCATGTTTTCCTCACAGAATCAAGGGCTTGCCACTGAATGGTCATGTAATGCAATTCAACTTGTCATGCTTTTCCCTTTTTAATTATTGCATTAAAATTCAAATTAACTGATGTTCATTGTTTTTATTTATATCTCTAAGATTCTGGCAATATATCAGCAGAATCTTCCATCTTCCAACACTCTCCCTCAAGCTGGCTTGAAGATATCTTCTATTGCCAGCTTGCTAATCAAACTGTCAAATTGCTTCTTATGTAGCCCCTTTGTAAGTATATCAGCAATCTGATCAGTAGTTGGAATGTAAGGCATGCAAATCAGTCTATCATGGAGCTTTTCTTTAATAAAATGCTTATCCACTTCCATGTGCTTTGTTCTGTCATGAAGGACTGGATTATGAGCAATAGAGATTGCTGCTTTATTATCGCAACATACTTTCATGGGTGAAGGGTTAGAGATCCTCAAATCTTCTAACAACCTTTTAATCCACATTACTTCACAAATCCCATGAGCAACAGATCTAAACTCAGCCTCTGCACTACTTCTAGCCACCACATTTTGTTTCTTGCTCCACCAAGAAACAAGATTTCCTCCAACAAATGTACAGTAGCCTGAAGTTGATCTTTTGTCATTAATACTTCCAGCCCAATCTGCATCAATATATACTTCGATCTGTAGGTGTCCACGTTTCTTAAACAACAGACCCCTTCCAGGAGTCCCTTTCAAGTACCTCAAAATCCTGTACACAGCATCAAAGTGTTCCAAACCTGGTGAATGCATAAATTGACCCACCATGCTCACTGCAAAAGCTATATCTGGACGTGTATGAGACAAATAAATCAATCTTCCAACAAGCCTTTGGTACTGGTCCCTGTTCACCACATCTTTAGTTTTGGCAGGTTGTAGCTTTAAGTTGGGTTCAATCAGTGTTTCAGCTGCTTTGTAACCAAGCAAACCTGTCTCACCAAGCAAATCGAGTATGTACTTGCGTTGATTGACAAATATACCTTCCTTAGACCTAGCAAACTCCATCCCGAGGAAATATTTCAACGTACCCAAGTCTTTGATTTCAAAGTCATTAGCAAGTCTCTTCTTCAATCTTTCTAGTTCAACATTATCATCACTTGTCAAGATTATATCATCCACATAATTGATCAAGATAGCAATTTTTTCGTCTCTTGAATGTTTATAAAACATAGTATGATCTGCTTGACTTTGACAGTAACCATGACTTTTTACTACCTTCCCAAAGCGTTCAAACCAAGCTCTAGGGGATTGTTTGAGGCCATACGACGACTTTTTTAATCTACAGACTTTATCTTTACCAAACCTTTCCTCGAAGCCAGATGGTAGGCTCATAAACACTTCCTCTTCCAAATCTCCATTTAGGAAGGCATTTTTTACATCTAACTGATGTAGAGACCAATCGAGATTCACGGCCAAAGATAATAAAACCTGAATTGAGTTTATTTTGGCTATTGGAGCGAACGTTTCTTGGTAATCAATCCCATAGGTTTGTGTAAATCCTTTTGCCACAAGCCTAGCCTTGTACCTTTCTACACTACCATCAACCTTGCACTTTACAGTAAATACCCATTTGCACCCTACTGTCTTCTTGTCCCTTGGCAAGTCAACTACCTCCCAAGTACCACTTTTCTTAAGAGCATTCATCTCTTCTATAACTGCTAACTTCCAATTTGGATCATCTAGAGCTTCTTGAATGTTTCTCGGAACAAACACGTGAGAAATTTTTGAGGTAAATGTTCTATGGTGATTAGAAAGTTTATGGTAAGATAAATATTTGGCAATAGGGTGATTGGTACATGTTCGTACTCCTTTCCTAATAGCGATGGGGACATTAAGATCTGAGGACTCATTGTTAGAAGGCATAATAGAAGAAGGAATTGGAGCTGAAGATGAAATAGGAATAGAATTACCTTGAATATTTGAAGGACCATCTCTCGGAGATTTTGGTTGATTCTGTGCTAGAGTGATAGGTGGATCTTTACCATTTTTATGAGTTCTTCTAGTATAAACCAGAAGCTCAGAATTTGGATTGTTTTGATCCGTTTGTAGTATTTCTCCCCCTGTTTGTGATACATCCACACTTTGCAATGGTTGATTAGAATTTCCTTTGTTCTCAATATCTTGAACAGATTTTTCCTGAATTTTTCTTTCAAAAAAAAAAAAGGAGAAGTGGTATCCCAAATGATTGTATTAGGTAGAGAAATGTTCCAAAAATTGTCTTCTTCTCTTTCTTTCTCCCCCTGAAGATAATTTTTGCTAAAGTAAGGTTGATTTTCAAAAAAGAGACATCCATACTGACATGGATTTTTCTGGTTTGAGGATTATAACACTTGTACCCCTTTTTATTTGGAGCATAACCTATGAAAACACATTTTTTAGCTCTAGGATCAAGTTTAGATCTAAGTTTGTTTGGTATATGAACAAATATTGTGCAGCCAAAAACTTTTAAAGGCAAATTAGATTGTATTCTAGATTCTGGAAAAGTTTTTGAGGCAGTCTAAAGGTGTGATGTAGTTTAAAACTCGGGTAGGCATCCTATTAATCAAATAGGATGTTGTTAAAACAGCTTCTCCCCATAAATATTTTGGAATATGCATAGAAAACATGATGGCATGAGCCAGTTCAAGTAAATGTTTATTTTTTCTTTCAGCAATTCCATTTTGCGTAGGAGTATCATGACACGTAGATTGATGTTGGATACCTTTTTCTTTAAAAAAATTTCCCAAACATTCATTAAAATATTCCGTTCCATTATCGGAGCGTAATATACTAATTTTTATTTGAAATTGATTTTCAACCATATTATAAAAATCTTTGAACAACTTTTCCACCACAGATTTGTCACTTATCAAATATACCCAACACAATCGTGTGTGATCATCTATGAATGTCACAAACCATTTTTTTCAGATAAAGTGGTAATCTTTGAAGGACCCCAAACATCAGTATGAATCAAATAAAATGGTTTGGAAGCATGATATGGTTTTGAGATATAAGTAGCACGGTGGCTCTTTGATAAATGACAACTCTCACATTGAAAAGATGAACAATCCAAATTTTTAAATAAAACAGGAAATAAATGTTTAAGATAAGGAAAACTAGGATGTCCTAATCTAAGATGCCAAAGCATTATTTGTTCACAAATAGAAATTGAACTAATACTACCAAAACCTTGAGCTTTTTTATTACTGAAGAGGTTGTCATCAAAACAGTAAAGGCCGTCTATCATTCTAGTACTGCCAATCATCCTCCCCGAGTTCAACTCCTGGAATTCACAACGAGAATCAAAGAAGGTAACACAACAGTTAGAATCTTTGGATAATTTACTCACAGACAAAAGATTACAGGCAAGTTTAGGGACATGAAGAACAGATTTAAGATCTATATTCTCTGAGATTTTTATTGATCCTTTTCTTGCAATAGGTGAGAAACTACCATCGGCAATTCTAATTGTTTCATTACCAGAACAAGGTACATAAGAATTAAATAGATGAGACAAACTAGTCATGTGGTCAGATGCACCTGAATCAATGATCCAAGGAGCAGAATTTGAACAACAAGGTAAAGCATTAGGGTTACAACCTGTTTGAGCAAGGGAAACACTAGGAATACCAAATGATGAATTGGACTTTAGCAGTTTAAGAAGATGATCCATCTGCTGTTGACTGAAGGGACTTGTCTCAACTTCATTTGCTGAAGGATATGCACGAGTGGGTCTATCACCTTGTTTGCTGCTTTTCTAATTTGCTGGTTTGCCATGAATCTTCCAGCAAGTTTCTCAAATATGGCGAGGCTTGTTGCAATAGTCACACCAAACTCAAGGTCTTTCATCTGTCTTTCGTTGATTCATCTGTCTTGCATTAGAGGTAGCCAATGCTGAGTTTTCAATAGATACACCAGCACCCTTTTTTCCAAGCATAACATTCCTATGACTCTCTTCTCTTTGCAGAAAATTATCACCATTCAAACGGATAGTAGTGATTTGGACAGAGTGTGAACTAGAATTGGAGGCTTGGATTTGGGTTTCTGTGGTTTTCCTTGAGTTAGTTGGAGGATTGGATTGAATTGAAATATCATACATGGTAAAAGCTATAGGTTGGCTAAGGCTTCTGTAGAATAAGTCCTAGGGTTTTTTAGAAAGAGTCAATGATCAAAATCCAGCTCTTGATATTATGAAAACAAAGAGAGATAGCTGAAGGAATAATTTTTATGTATTGACTCAATGTTCAAAATACTTTACAAGCTTCCTTATAGAAAATACACAGCACACTTCTAGGAACTACATAATAACTCCACCTAACCTACAAGGAAACTTTCCTAATTTACAAAAGTTGACTAAATATTTTTACAAAAAAAAATCAGCAAGCAAATCTCTAAGATTCTGGCAATATATCAGCAGAATCTTCCATCTTCCAACATTCAGTTTTCTAAAGAGTACTGTATAATGTTGCTGCAGAGAGATGCAAATGATCAAACTGTATACAGCATCCTTCTACAGAATGCAGAAACAGTTGCTTTGGTTTGTCCACATGAAGGTTTGTTTTGATAGTCATGTAGTTTTTGTTGGAAGTTTCTGATAGTACTTACCCATTTATGCTTTGCCCACCTATTCACAGGTAACAACATGCAGAAATCTGTGATTCCAGTGACCGCACTAAAAGCTGGGGATGAAGTTTTGCTAAGACAACAAGGTGGGGCTCGACATACTGGAATAGAGATCCAAGAATTCATCGTTGTAAATTAAATGACCAGGATGATGTTGATGTGAAACTTGTTCGTTTCCAGGATTGTTCCCATCCAGTTGAAGGCCTTTTATCTGCTTGCAATGGACAAAATGCCTGTTTCTGTCTGGTTCAGGAAGTGCTCAACCAATCAGTTATAAATTTCAACTGGTTCTTTGTAGTGAATAGCATATGCTGTGTTTGAGAAAGATTTGATACTCAAACCACAGCTGAACAGTATGATTTTCCTTGAAATGAATGTGAGGAAACAGTTATGAGATTCACGTGCTAGATCTTTCAGAAAATAGAAATCAGACGTAATTGCTTACAAGATTTGGCCAAACTAAAGATCACTGCTCAATCCCGTTATTCGTGTTCTAGTAATTTATGAATTGAAAACCAATTATATAACCAACAAATGATAGCATAATCTTAGGCTAACACACACACACACACACACATATATAATTATATATATATATATATTCCATTTTTATGCTCCTAATTTTGTCTTGTATAACGCCTTGTTATCACTGTACTCGTTACTTTCATCCTGACAGATGCATCTTGAAAATCTCTCTTTTCATCAATCTGTCTCTGAAAAAAAAGATTTGTGGTTTTCCACAGGATTCATTCAGTAAGAGTGATAGTTTTGTTTTGCAGGACGTATGTAACACAATGAAACTTGAAGATTTAATAAGGATCATTTCAGGAGGGGCTCTACAAGGAGAGCATTGAGATTATTTTGCCATGAAATAATAAGTACTAATTTCACTAATGATTTTGCCATGAAAAGAAAGCGGAGACAGATTAAATTGAATCTGTCTTCCAATTACGATGGGAAGCCCACATCAGGAAGAAAGAGGAAGCATGCAACTTCTCTGACATTTCTCCGCAACTAGCAATCTGGAAAATAGATGGACTTGAAGTAAATACTGGGGCAAAATGTACTTAGAAGTTAGACCAGACAGAATATGTTTCTAGATTCAAGATTTTTTCGAAACTATGCTCTAATGATTTCCGCGTGGGTCAGTCGCCTCTCAGGACAAGCCGTAAGGATTTGGCTCAAACAAAAAGATAGATTAAGAACTTGACTTCCAAAGCAAATTTGTTTTAAATTTCTTGGGTAATTTAACCAATTTGAAACAGTTACACCTAAGGTATAATTTAATAATGTAGTAAAGAAATTATTCAGAAACTTTGAGATCAAAGGAAAACTTTGGTTATCTATTGGTGACATATTCTGAGGACAAATTAGAAACAACCCTATTTAATTGTACATTGGTAGAGTATAAAAACTCGGGAAATTCTACAGTAAGGTCGCAAAATATCGACCTTATTGTAAGGTTATGATATCTCATGATATATTCAATATCTCATGAGATATTGAATAAAATTTAAAAATTATTTAAATATGTTAATAATGGCTTAACAGGTTAACAGGTAAACCAAAATTTAATTAAAAAGATTTAAATTACATTTTTATCCTTTAAAAGGTAAGAAAATATTTATATTTACATCTTTAACCATTAATCAAAATTAAATTACGATATTACCCATTAATATTAAAAAAATACAAGGTAATTGTCCAAAAAAGTTTGGAAAGTCTACTACTTGTGTTTAGGGATTTTCTGCCTAAAAAATCCTGTATGAAGTCCAAATTTTCATGGGAAGTCGACCTCTCGAAAAAGGAAGTCGACTCTCCATCTGAATTCTGTTTCCAAAATGCTTCTGGCGATGCAGCAGTCGACTGCTTCTAATTAGCAGTCGACTGCTTCATCGCCAGAAGCATTCTGGAAACAGAATGCACATGGGGAGTCGACTTCCTTTCTCGGGAAGTCGACTCCCCATGAAATTTTTTTTAAAAAAATTGTTATTATATATTTTTTATTTATTAATATTGTTATGATTTTTTTATTGTTATATTATTAATAAATATTTATTTTTTTGGTTGAAATTATTAATATTATGATGAATCTTATAATTTTTGTGATTATTCTTTTTAAAATTACGAACAATCTACTTAAATTAACTATGAATCCCATTATTTTTACAATTATCCTTATTTAATTTACAAACAATATATCCAAATTTACGATAAATCTCATCATTTTTACGATTATCCTTTTTAAATTTACAAACAATCTATCGAAATTTACGATGAATCTCATCATTTTTACGATTATCCTTATTAAATTTACGATGAATCTTATCATTTTTACGATTAGCCTTATTAAATTTACGAACAATCTACCGAAATTTACGATAAATCTTATAATTTTTACGATTATCCTTATTAAATTTACGAACAATCTACTTAAATTTACGACAAATCTCATTATTTTTATGATGAACATTATTAAAGCTACGAACATCTTCTATTAATTTATGATGATCCTTAGCTAAATTTACATTTAATTTATTTAGTTTTACGATAATTCTAATCTAATTTACGTTAGTGATGTGAGAATTACATTTAAAATACATGGAATGTCGAATTTTCGATAATAAAAGTCGATTAATTAAATTGAATAAGAACAACGGGCTTAAAAAAATTAGGAAATCGACTGCCCAAGAAAGGTAGTCAACTGCCCAGATGCATTCTGGAAACAGAATGCATCTGGTAACGAACCAGTCGACTGCTAATTATTAGCAGTCGACTGCTTCGTTACCAGATGCATTCTGTTTCCAGAATGCATCTGGGCAGTCGACGATCTTTCTCGGGAAGTCGACTCCAGTATGAAACTTTTTTTTTATTTTGTTATTATATATATTTTTATTTATTAATGTTGTTCTGATATTTTTTATTATATTATTATTATTAATAAGTATTTATTATTTTTTTGGTTGTATTTATCATTATTATTATTACGATAAATCCAATCATTTTTACGATAAATATAATTAAATTTATAATGAATGTCAAAATTTTTACGATTATCTTTATTAAATTTACGAAAAATCTACCCAAATTTACGATTATCCTTTTTAAATTTACGAATAATCTACTCAAATTTACGATGACCCTTTTTCAATTTACGATAATCTTTTATTAATTTATGATGATCATTGACAAATTTACGTTTAATCTATTTACTTTCACGATAAATACAATCCAATTTACACAAGAGATGTGAAAATTATGTTCAAAATACATAGGAAGTCGAATTCTTAATAATAAAAGTCGACATTCTATAAATAAATTAAGAATAGCATGCTTAAAAAATTTGAAAATTCGACTGCCGGAAAATATCAATCGACTTCCCATATGCATTCTGGAAACAGAATGCTTCTGGCTATTTAGCAGTCGACTGCCTTACGCATTCTAACGTTCTGCAATAAATTTTCTCTTAGGAAGTCGACTGCTTCAATTGAGCAGTCGACTTCCCCGATAAATTTTTTTATCGAAACACTTATAAAACCAGGCAGTCAACTGCCTGAAAACATGTCAAGAATTAAAAATCTTACTAGTAAAAAATATAATGATTCCTTGGTCGCTTGGAAAGACTTTCTTTGTAAATCATTGGTTCTTTGCACTTTTCATCGCAATTTCCATCGTTTATGCAATTCTCTTCCACAAACTTACCCATTGTTAAAAATATAAGAGGGGAATAAATAAGAACAACTATTTGATTAAGGTTAGGCTTAAAGTTTAGGATTTATAAAATATTGAGACAACTACAAACTGGATTAAAGGTGAAATAGACAAAAATTGGAATAAAGGGGTTTATGATTTGGGAATTAGGGTTTATGATTTAGGAATTAGGGTTTAAAAATAATAAAAATGTTTATATAAGAAGAAGAATAGTACTACAATTATAACAAGGGTATATTAGTAATATAATAGTATAATTTTAATAATATTTAGTAAATAATGTTAATTTTAATAATTGGTTTAGTAGGTTACCAGGTTAAAGAGTTTTTTAATTTTTAAAATTTCATCAACGATTTATATTAGATTTGACTAATCCAATGTTCTAATTCAATGACCTTAAAATAAGGTCAATTTTTGTGACCTTACTGTAGAATTTGCCATAAAAACTCATCAGTTTTTTTTTTCAATTAATCTAACGGTATAAAAAGTACCTTCATTTATGTAAGAATGCTTCAATTCATTCATTTCCTAATTAAAGCCAAAATTTCTACTAAGATTATTTTTCCATGAAATAACTTTCTTAATTTCAGTCTCTTATTTGCTTTCCAAAAGTGAGTCAATGTGGAAAATTTTGTCCTGCAGACAATGACAATGGAAATCCCCAAGCACTCTGCATGTTGATCATTCCATTCAACACGTTTCCACGATTTGCATTAACTTTGGGCATTTTATCTATTTTCCGTTTCGTGGAAATGATGAAAAGCTAGAAATATGGATCTTATTTGTTTTCCATTTGATGTGTGGAAATGATTATTAGTATCAGAATTTTTACGGTTTTTATTTTTTAAATTTAAAAATCCAACTCTTTTAGCATGTTTGGATATAAAAATTCTATAAATAATTAAGAGATATGATCTTTTTCAAATTAAAACCTAACTCTTTGAGTATCCTTGGGTTCATCAATTTTGCAGCTAATTAAGAGATGTAATTGAAATGTAACTTGATTGCTTGTGCTTCTTTATTTTTAAGAAATAATTATATTGAAAATTATTAGTCCGACAAGAAAACAATAAAAATAAATCATTGATCACAATGTCGTTATTTGCATTTAAAATTTTGAAGAACAGTTCCTTAAAAATAAGAAAACAGAACATCCTTTCCTTAATGAAAATAGCGAGTCTTGCTATCAAAAAAAAAAAAAAGGGAGTCTTTTGGAACGTAGAAGAAACGTGCAGCTAGCCTTGATTGCCATAAGAATCGGAAGATCCCCAGCCTCTTTAAATTCTCGGAAACCAGCTAAACTGAACCTACCAAAGTATAAAACTTAAATATGGAATTGATCACTTCTATATTAGCAGCGATTCATGCTATCCTTGTCTTGTCTGTATTATCAGATGCATCGTTACCAGAGCTAGAGGGCAAATCTTTACTCCAAAGCGGATGGTGGAGATCCTACAGCAGCGAAACTTCCAGTCATTGCAAATGGCCTGGAATTACTTGCAACGACAATGGGAGTGTCACTGAGATTTTCCTACTTGAAGATCCAAACTTCGGAGGTAAGCTTGATAACATGAACTTTTCTTCCCTCCCAAAGCTTGTTAGTATGAAAATCATTAGCTGCGCGCTATACGGAAGCATCCCACCTGAGATAGGATCTCTTTCAAAACTCACCTTCCTCGACTTCTCCTCCAATTTTATTAATGGTTCTATCCCACCAGAACTTGGATATTTGAAGAATCTGACTGATTTAAAACTTAGCGCTAACAATCTCACCGGTTTTATCCCTTTCTCTCTCTTTGGTTTAACTAATTTGAATTGGTTGAATCTCTCCAATAACACATTAACCGGACCCGTCCCAAATGAAATTGCGAATTTAAAACTTTTGCAATATTTGTCTCTCTCCCACAACCAATTAAACGGACCCATTCCAATTGAAATTGGGAATTGCTCGCAGTTGGAGTATTTGTTGTTGAGTTACAACAATTTAAATGGAAGCATTCCTCCTCAACTTGGTGAGATGGGATCCCTATATGTGCTAGATCTTAGTCATAACTTCCTCTCCGGAAAAATACCTTCTGGGTTCGGAAAAAACTTGGATCATGTGGACCTCAGTTGCAATAACCTCACTAGTACCATTGCTCACAATCTGTATCTGTCACGCAAATATATTGTGGGCTCCCCAAGAAATGGTTTTAGCTATTTAAATCTCCTTCCTCTTATCGTTTTTCTTTCTATCCTAATGTCCGGATTTGTTTGCCTAATTTTTTGGTTTCTTCGCCTACATCGGCATAAATATAAAAATAAAAAGACTCACACTGACGCAACAAGGAATGGGGATTTGTTTTCAATATGGAATTTTGATGGAAAGATTGCATTTGAAGACATCACCAAAGCAACAGAGGATTTTGACATCAAATATTGCATTGGAACGGGTGGCTATGGCAGTGTGTACAAAGCAGTCTTACCAAGTGGCAAAGTAGTTGCTTTAAAAAAACTTCATCGGTTAGAAGCAAAGCAGCCAGCTTTTGATAGGAGTTTTCGAAATGAGGTAAAATTTTTGACAGAAATACGGCACAGAAACATTGTGAAGCTTCATGGATTTTGTCTCCACAACCAGTGCATGTTCTTGATTTACAACTACCTGGAAAAGGGAAGCTTGTTTTCTACCTTGAGAATTGATGCTGAAGCGGAGAAATTGGATTGGACCAAAAGAGTGAACATTGTCAAAGATGTTGCACATGCTCTGTCCTATATGCATCATGATTGCAACCCTCCAATTGTTCATCGAGACATCTCAAGCAACAATATTCTGTTGAACTCAGAATTGGAAGCTTTCGTTTCTGATTTTGGGACTGCAAGATTTGTTGATCCAGATTCATCTAACCGAACTGTAATGGTTGGAACATACGGATATATTGCCCCAGGTTATCCAATTTCACAATTTTTTTTTCATTTTTATTTAGTTCTATGCATTCCTAGAATACTACTAGTTTATTTTAAATTACATCTTAAAACAAATAAACTTTTTTTAATAAAAAAAGGTTGATTTAAACTCAGCTACACCTATAAATATTCAACTGCAAAATATGAATAAATTTGTTTTTTGACTTTAATATCTATATATTTTTAATTAATTAATATTATAATTTTTTATTTCAGAACTTGCTTATTCTATGACTGCCAATGAAAAATGTGACGTTTATAGCTTTGGAGTGTTGGCATTGGAAATATTGATGGGAAGGCACCCAGGTGAATTGCTGTCTTCGTCATTGTCATCATCTTATGCCCAAAATATTATGCTAAATGAGCTATTAGACCCTCGATTGTCACCGCCGAGAAATCGAAAAATAGTACGAGACATTGCTTTTGTTGCTGTAGTTGCTTTCGCATGCTTACGGACCAAATTCAAGTCTCGACCAACAATGAAATCTGTGTCTCAAGAATTTCTGCATGTCAAATCTACAATTTCATCGCCTCTTCATGAAATATCTTTGATCCAGCTTAAGAACCATGAAATGCTTGTGGGTGGTGAAAATTAAAAATTATTTAATAGTTTAGTACTATATTTTGAAGTGGATGAATAAAAATTTCTTCTTTTTATACAGAATTCTCCTAAAATTTACTTAGAGTGAATCTTGAAGACAGTAATTTGTTTAATTTAAGTAATTACTCTATTGTTGTCTATCACTTTATACATTTTGAAAATTGTGTTTTGTGCAAGAGGTCATTCGATTATGAATGTGTTAGGCTTACTTTATAATTGAAAATTTTTTTAGTAGACTTTATAATTGAATTCACTTCAAATTATTGAAGATTATTTACTAGGCCTTTGAAAATGACTAATATATAATTAGTAATTTCGTGAAATTTATACATAAGTAACTTATATTTAGCGATCATCATTAATTGTTTAATTTAATAACAAATCTAGTTTCTTACGTATGTTGTTTGACTAAATTAAAAAAATAATAAAAGATTGGTTTTAACTGATGAAATTGTTAATTTAAAATTAAATTTTTAAGGTCTTTTTTTTTTTGAAATAAGGTTTTATTAATGATCAATCGAAGTACAGAAAGAACTCAAATGAACAGCCAACCAAGCAGGACATTCATAACCCACGGTAGGAGTTGGAGCAGAACGTGACCACCCAACTATGGCATGGGCAGCCCCATTTGCATTTCTCCGTACATGAACAACCTTGTAGAAAGGTGCAGAATGAAGCAACAGTGAACACCTATGTAAAATAACACCAAACTCAGTATCATTAGCACCCCTATGCTGCAAGAAAGAAACGATCGCCTCGCAATCAGTTTCAAAAATCACCTTGGAATACCCCATATCCCGAACCCAGATCATGGCCTCATAAAGTGCCAAAGCCTCAGCCTCATGGACAGCAGGCAACCCCGGTAATCGCATCCCCTTATAAGCAACAAGGACACCAGTTTCATTCCTTAAGACAGCACCCAAGCCTACTTCATCACTATCATAAAAGACCCCTGCATCGGTATTGCATTTTAAAAAAGAAGTATGTGGAGGATGCCACATAGGACAAACCTCATCAGTAGAAGGAGCTCGTCTCGCATAAACTCTCTCTCGAATCTGTAACCATTCATAAAGATAATCAACACCCTGTTGCACAACCATGCTTGAAGGGCGTTGAATAGATTTCCATAATCGCTCATTTCTTTCACGCCATATACTCCACAATATCATCAACACTTTCCCCATCACCGGAGATGACAATGAATCAAGAGCAGCAAAGAGCCATTGGACAAAGCCCTCCGCTGAGGAAACCAACTTCTCAACCATCGGTGTCAACCCCGCAACTTGCCAACAGCTTTGGGCAAACTCGCAACCCAGGAAAAGATGCCAGGAGTTTCAATTTCAAGAGAACAAAAAACACAAGTTGTTGGTACCTCTACTCTACGAGATCGCAGAGTGTCTCTATTAGGAAGAACCTCTCGTGCAGCTCTCCATGCAAAATGCTTGACTTTTGGGGGAACCTGTTGCTGCCACAAAAGACGCCAACTACCAGGAGCATGAAGATGGTTATCAGGTGCAAAACGCTCCATAAAGAGCCGGTAGGCCGAGCGAACCGTAAATTGGCCATCCTTGCTATAATGCCAAATAGGTTTGTCACACATTATACCAGAGCATAAGGGAATTTTCAGTATAGCAGCACAATCCCTCGGGGAAAATAATTCATTTATACTCTCAACATCCCACTGCCAACATCCAGGAACCATCAAATCCCCCACTTTCAACGAACTGAGCTCATAATTCAAAGGTGTCTCAAGCTTGAAATTTTCATCATCCTTTAGCCAGGGATCAAACCAAACATTTATAGTAGACCCATCTCCCACTCTCCAACGGTAACCACAATTTACCAAGGCTTGCGAAACGTGAATGCTCCTCCAAACAAAACTCGGGTTATTACCAAGTTGAGCAGAAAGAAAAGTCCCAAGTGGAAAATATTTTGCTTTGAAAACACGAGATACAAGAGCATCCGGATTGGAAAAAATTTTCCATCCCTGTTTCCCAACATCGCCAAATTGAAGCCATGCAGATTACGGAAGCCCAATCCACCATAATCCTTACGAACACACAATCGATCCCAACACATCCAAGATATACCACGCTCCCCAGTCTTTTTCGTACCCCACCAATATGAATTCATCATTCGCTGAAGCTCATCCGCAGTTGAGACCGGGATCAAGAAAGCATTCATACAATAAATAGGGACAGCTTGAGCAACAGCTTTAATCAAGATTTCACGACCTCCCTTTGAAATCGGTTTCCCACGCCAAGACTGTATTCTTTGCCAAACTCGATTCTTCAAGAAATTAAAAACAGCTTTCTTGTTTCTGCCAATCAAGGAAGGCATCCCCAAATAGCGCCCAGTATCTAAAGGATTACGGACCTCCAAAATAGCACTAACAGCATCTTGCAATAAAGGATTTGTATTCCTACTAAAAAAAATACCTGACTTGGCAAAGTTAACGGATTGACCAGAAGCCATCTCATAAGTAGTAAAAATCCTCTTCATGGCCCGAGCTTCATGAACATCCGCCCTGAAAAAGAAAAAACTGTCATCGGCAAAAAGCAGGTGGGAAACAATCGGAGCATTCCTACAAATCTTCACCCCATGCAATACCCCAGAACTGATATCCTTCCGAATTAAAGAAGATAGTCCCTCGGCACACAGAATAAATAAATAGGGTGACAACGGGCATCCCTGTCGTAGTCCACGCCCAGGTAAAACAGGTCCTACCTTGGAGCTATTAAAAAGGATCGTATAGGACACCGAAGTTACACACATCATCATCAAATTAACCCACTGCCTATTAAAACCAAGCTTGAGCATAATGGCTTCCAAGTAACCCCAGTCCACCCTATCATATGCTTTCGAAATATCAATCTTCAAAGCAACATCCCCCGTTTTACCACCATGCTTAGTCTTCATATGATGAATCAGCTCAAAGGCTATAAGGATATTATCCACAATGGAGCGCCCTTTAACAAAAGCAGACTGTTCAACAGATATAATTCTAGGCAGCAGTGATTGTAACCGATTAGCAAGAACTTTTGCAATAATCCTATACAGGACATTACATAAAGAAATGGGTCGGAGATCCTTCATAGAGGAGGAGGACTCACATTTCGGAATTAAGACAACATTAGTTTCATTTAGCCCTGTCGGCAAAGAGCCCGAATTCAACCACCCAGTACAAGCTTGGACAATATCCGGACCCAATAAGTACCAAAAGTGCTGATAAAAGCCTGGGTTAAAACCATCAGGTCCTAGAGCTTTATCTGGGTGCATCTCAAAACATGCAGTTTTAAATTCCTCAATTGTAAACGGAGTCAAGAGGGCAGCATTATCATCATCACTAACAATGGGACATACCACATCTATAACAGGCTCATAGCAGCTTAAACTAGGTGCAAAGAGATTATCAAAATAATCTTTTATCACTGCAGCTAGTCCTACCGAATCTTCAACCCACTGACCCGAGCTGTCACATAGTCTATGGATTTTATTCTTTTTTCGCCGACCATTTGCCACTGCATGAAAAAACCTCGTATTTGAATCACCATCCCTGAGCCAAAACTTTTTTGCACGCTGTTTCCAGTACGTCTCCTCTTGTGCTAATAAAGAAATAAACTTATTTCTCACCTCAGTGAACTCACCAACCGAGGCCGAGTCCTCCTTTTCCCGTAATAAGACCATACGTTTTTTGCAGCTCTCCATGTCATATTTGAATTTTGTAGCAAGAGAGCGGCCCCACTGACCAATAATATTTGAGCATGAATTCAACTTTTCCAAAATATTTAAACCATCACCATTATGCCAACAGTCCTCAACAATGTAAGCAAACTCCGGCTCTGACAGCCATTTATTTTCAAATTTAAAGGTCTTAGATACATTGCGAAAGGTGCCAACATCAGAAGTTAATAAGATAGGAGAATGATCAGATATGGGGGCAATTAAATTCTTCAAAATTCCTTGTGGAAATAAATTCAGCCAGGCATCATTAACAAAAGCACGGTCTAACCGCTCTTCAATACAGTTAGGTTTTCCTTTAAACCGTACCCAAGTATACGGTTAGCCATGCATAGGTAAGTCATAGAGGTTACAATCCATAATAGCTTGCCGAAAACCTCTAAATAACCATTGTGGATGCTCAACAGTTCCTTTCTTATCTTCCTCACGCAAAAGGTCATTAAAATCCCCTATGCAACACCAAGGCACTGTGGATGAAACAGCAATACTACGAAGAAGATCCCATGAATCCCGGCGTCGTTGTCTTTCAGGAAACCCATAAAATCCAGTCAACCTCCAATTACCCCGCTGATTTTCATAAATGTCCAAATTTATATGGTTCTGAGAAAAATCCACCAAAGAAACCTGCATAGACGATCTCCACAAAACTCCAATCCCTCCACTTCGTCCAACACAATCAACAGAAAAGCAACCTTCAAATCCCAGCCGAACACGAATGTCCTCCAATTTCTGAGCATGCACTGACGTTTCAAAAAGAAAAAGCACATCAGGCCTATGAGCCCTTACGAGCTCATGCACAACCCGAACTGCCTGAGGTTGGCCCAGACCTCGGCAGTTCCAACTAAAAATAATCATGATTCTAGGCAGGCCATCTGCTCTTGGCCTGCCGGTACCACATTTTTTGGATCATGGTCTCCATTCGTCTCATCATTAACACTCTCTTGGGCTCTTTTATCAAGTTCCATAGCATCAGGACAACCTAAGACATTTGGATTCTCCCTCCTTCGCTTCCTCTCCTCCCCCAACTCCAATACAGTGTCGTCCAAGTTAGGATTTGACGTTGCCAAAAATTTAGACGCTGTTTCCTTAAAACCAGGAGTAAACATCGCACCAAAATTGCACCGCAGATTTTGAATGTTTGTAGGATCAGGATGAGTTCCTACAATTCCGCTGCTGGATCCACTTTCCATACGGTTTCCACTCGTAATCAACATTGTAGTTCCTGTAGAAACCCTACCAGCCGCCTGCATGAACGCACCACCATCTTCCCGAAGCCACCGCTCACCACCCAGGCTAGAGCTTCTTCTATTTGGAGCTCGAAGAGATGAGTCCCATTCCCTAAAAATCTCACTGTCAGGAACTGTAAATATTTTCTCACAATATTTGTCAATATGCCCAATTAACCCACAAATAAAACAGAACGAAGGCAGCCTTTCATATTTGAAAATAGCTTTAAACCAATTTTTAAGGTCTTTAATTCATTATATATATAGATTTATATATAATGCACTGATAGTGTATAGTCTCTATATATTATTAATGCATAAGATATTAACTCTCATCGATAGGCTCTTACAAGCAAATTGAAAATATTTATTTTATATTTATTTTTAAGGTTTGGTATATTTTTAATTTACTTATTGATAAGAATCAGCCTCTAGTATATTAACAGTGTATAAAGATTATGGTAAAAAAAGATAGTGTATAGAGATTATACACTGTCAGTGCATTACATATAAACCCTATATATAGGATTAGTGTCTTATCCACTATTAGTAGAGTTTTTTGATTCCACAAGAAAGGTTAGGATGATGATGCATATACTTTAAAAATATTTTAAAAAAAAATAAAATGTAGTATGTGTTATTATCCTAATCTTGCTTATAGAGTTAAAAAACTCTACTAGCAATGGATAAGATAATTATCCATATATATAGATATATATATAGAGAGAGAGAGAGAGCGAGGGGGGGGGGGAGAGAGAGAGAGAAATTAAGGTTTTAATTGGACTTCATCCAGTACATTCTCTCTCTTTCAACCGTTCAAGCAAGCTTTTTAAAAAAAAAAAAAGCCGTTCGAGCAAGCTTATATACAGTTAATCTACAAGTTCCTAGGGAATTCGAACTCGAGCAATCAAGAGAGGAAAAACTCTCGTCACTTAAGCCAACATCCGCTGAGCAACATGGCTAGAAATTTGGGCCGGTGAGATCAGTATTGTAATATTTTTTTTATATGATATTTGTTTTACTTAACACAATATTAATAATATTAAATATATTAAAAAAATCCCATAATATAGTACAATTTTCAAATAAATAAAATTTTCTTACAATATATTCATAATAGAAATTTATCTAAATAGTTATATTAGTGGTGCCACATAAATTTTTTTCTCTCATGACAGTAAAAATGTTATAAAATAATGCAAGTTGGTATATGATACAATTTTTTTTTCTTTTTCAATGAAATTACATTTTTACATCGAATAACTAATTAGTTATGAAATAATTGTTGCATCAGGTACAATAAATCGATCTTTTATAATTGACTCGGATCAAATTCATATATAATATTATAGAAGTGATTACAGCAGGAAAGTGTGAGTACAACAAAATAAAGAGAGAATTTCAATAAAAAAGTAACAAATCAAAATTAAAATTATAAGGCTAATTAGTAAAAATAAAACTTATAGAAGGACATGCTAAAGAATTTATCAATCACATGACTTAAATTTGTGCTCGCTCTGAAAAAATCATTAGCATTTTCAGATTAAAATTAAAGTAATAGTAAAGACAATTTTTTTACCCATTTTTAACTAATTTTAGTAAATTTTAGTGAGGTCAATATTAAAAAAAATAATATTTTTTTATAATAAATACATAAATATTGTGCATTTTTCAAAAAATAAGTACAGTTAATTGAGCTCATTCAACATACGGTTACGCAACTGCCTGCTGATATTCATTTTCACGGAGAGGAGAGCTTGTATAAGGAGCATTGAGATTATTTAACCATGAAAGGAAAAAGCTGAGAAAGATTATAATGAATCTGTCTTCCAATTATGAGAGAAAGCTAGGTAAGGTGGCCCACATCAAGAAAAAAGGTAGCAATGCAACTTCTCTGACAGTTCTCTTCAGCTAACAATATTAGAAAATAGATGGTTGACTGACTTTGGAGTGTATAGTGGGGGCAAAATATACTTGGACCAGACAGAAATATTTCCCGATTCAATGTTAACTTTTGGAAACTATGCTCTCACCGGTGGAAATTCAGAATAGCTATAATGATTTCCGCGTGGGTCAGTCGCCTCTCAAGGCAAGTCGTAAGGGTTGGGCTGAAACAAAACGATTGAAAGAAGACCTTGACTTCCGAAGCAAATTTGTTAAACTACCTACATTTATGTAAGAATGCTTCAATTCATTTACTTACTAATCAAAACTAGAATTTCTATTAAGATTACTTTTCCATGAAATAACTTTCTTAATTTCAATCTCTTTTTTCTTTCCAAAAGGGAGTCAATGTGGAAAATTTTGTCATGCAAGTTGTGGATATCAAACTATGAATTGACAATGACAATGGAAGTCTCCTTGCGCTCTGCATGTTGAATTATTTCATTCAACACGTTTCCACACTTTGCATTAACTTCGGGCATTTTATCTATTTTCCATTTTGTGAAAGTGATGAAAAGCTAGTAATATGGATTCAATCTATTTTCCATATCGTGTGTGGAATTGATTATTAGTATTACATTTGTTACGCTTTTTATTTTTAAGATTAAAAAATCCAACTCTCTGGGCATGTTTGGATGTATCAATTTTATAAAGAATTAAAAGATATGATCTTTTTTAAATTAAAACCCAACTCTTTGAGTATGCTTGGATTCATCAATTTTGTAACTAATTAAGAGATATAATTGAAATATAATTTAATTGCTTGTGCTTGTTCATTTTAAAGAAATAATTATATTGAAAATTATTAGTCCGACTAGAAAACAATAAAAATAAATCATTGATGACATCATCGTTATTTGAATTTAAAATTTTGAAAAACAATTCCTCAAAGAAGAAAAACAGAATACATCCTTTTCTTAACGAAAATAGTGAGTCTTTGGAACATGAAACAAATGTGCAGCTAACCTTGATTGCATTAAGAATTGGAAGAGCCCCAACCTCTATATATATTTCGGAGCAACGAATCTATAATTCAATTTCAAGCAGCTATATAACTGAATCTACCAAAAGTGTAAAACATAAACATGGCATTGATCACTTCTATATTTGGAGTGGTTCATGCCATCCTTGTGCTGTCTATATTATCAGCTGCATCATCAATAGAGTCAGAGGCGAAGGCTATACTCCAAAGCGGATGGTGGAGATTCTACAGCAACGACACTTCCAAGCTTTGCAAATGGCCTGGAATTACTTGCAACCACAATGGGAGTGTCACTGAGATTTTCCGACCTACTGATCCAAGCGTCGACTTCAGAGGTAAACTTGATAATATGAACTTTTCTTCCCTGCCAAACCTTGTTAGTCTGAATATTACTGGGTACGTGCTATACGGGAGCATCCCACCAGAGATAGGATCTCTTTCAAAACTCAGCTTCCTCGACTTCTCCGATAATTATCTAGTAGGCGAGTTACCTCCATCCCTTGGAAACCTCAGGCTGTTAGAAAAGGTTGATATTAGATGGAATTCGATTACTGGTTCTATCCCACCAGAGATAGGATCTCTTTCAAAACTCAGCATCCTCGACTTCTCCTTTAATTATCTAGCAGGCGAGTTACTTCCATCCCTTGGAAACCTCAAGCTATTAGAAAAGGTTGATATTAGGGAGAATTCGATTACTGGTTCTATCCCAACTGAGATAGGATCCCTTTCAAAACTCACCTTTCTCGACTTATCCCGTAATTCTCTAGAAGGCGAGTTACCTCCATCCCTAGGAAACCTCAAGCTGTTAGAAAATGTTGATATTAGTGAAAATTTCATTAAAGGTTCTATCCCAGCTGGGATAGGATCTCTTTCAAAACTCACTTTTCTCAACTTATCCCTTAATTTCCTAGGAGGCGAGTTACCTCCATCCCTAGGAAACCTCAAGCTGTTAGAAAAGGTTGATATTAGTGAAAATTTCATTAATGGTTCTATCCCAGCTGAGATAGGATCCCTTTCAAATCTCACCTTCGTCGACCTCTCCTCAAATTATATAGAAGGCGAGTTACCTCCATCCTTAGGAAACCTCAAGCTGTTAGAAAAGGTTAATATTAGTGAAAATTTCATTACCGGTTCTATCCCACTGGAACTTGGACATTTGAAGAATCTTGTCAGCTTAGATCTATCCAAAAATAATTTGGTTGGACCCATTCCTTCTACTTTCTCTCACTTGACCAATCTCACATTACTGCTCCTTGATTATAACAAAATAGAAGGATCAATCCCTCAAGAAATTGGGAATGTGAAGAATCTCGTTTCCCTGTCCATTACAGGCAATAAAATCTACGGTCCAATCCCATCAGGTTTGTTTGCTTTAACCAATCTGCAACGCATTCGGCTAGATTCAAATCAAATTAATGGTTCGCTGTCTTCAGAAATAGTAAATTTGAAGAGTCTGAGTGTTTTACTTCTTGGCACTAACAACCTCACCAATTCAATCCCTTTTTCTCTCTTTGGTTTAAGTAATTTTCATGGGCTGAATCTCTCCAACAACAAATTAACTGGGTCCATTCCAGCTGAAATTGGGAATTTAAAAAGTTTGTATTTGTTGGATCTCTCCCACAACAAATTAACAGGGCCCATTCCAGCTGAAATTAGGCATTTAACAAGTTTGGATTCGTTGGATCTCAGCCACAACGTATTAACCGAGCCCATTCCAGCTGAAATTGAGAAGTTAACGAGTTTGGAATCGTTGGATCTCAGCCACAACGGATTAAGCGGACCCATTCCTATTGAAATTGGGAATTGCTTGTTCTTAAAGGAATTGTCATTGAGTCACAACAATTTAAATGGAAGCATTCCTGCTCAGCTCGGTGAGATGGCATCCCTAGATATGCTTGATCTTAGCCATAACTTTCTCTCTGGAAAAATACCTTCTGAGATCGAGGAAAAGTTAAAAAGTTCAAGTGTGGACCTCAGCTGCAATAACCTCACTGCAGATACCAATGCTGAAAATCAGCGTTCCCCTACAAGTTTTAGCATTTTAAAACTCCTTCCCGTCATCGTTGTTCTTGCTTTCTCAATAACTTTCAGATTTGTTTACCTATATAGGCTTAAATATAAAAACAAAAAAACTGAGCTTGACACAACAGAGAATGGAGATTTGTTTTCAATATGGAATTTCGATGGAAAGATTGCATTTGAAGATATCATCAAAGCAACAGAGGATTTTGACATCAAATATTGTATTGGAACCGGTGGTTATGGCAGTGTGTACAAAGCAGTCTTACCAAGTGGCAAAGTAGTTGCTTTAAAAAAACTTCATCGGTTAGAAGCAGAGCAGCCAGCTTTTGATAGGAGTTTCCGGAATGAAGTAAACTTCTTGACAGAAATTAGACACAGAAACATTGTGAAGCTTCATGGATTCTGTCTCCACAACCGGTGCATGTTCTTGATTTACAACTACCCGGAAAAGGGAAGCTTGTTTTGTGCCCTGAGTATCGATGTTGAAGCTATGGATTTGGATTGGACCAAAAGAGTGAACATTGTCAAGGATGTCGCACATGCTCTGTCTTACATGCATCATGACTGCAACCCTCCAATTGTTCATCGAGACATCTCAAGCAATAACGTTCTGTTGAACTCGGAATTGGAAGCTTTCGTTTCTGATTTTGGGACTGCAAGACTTCTTGATCCTGATTCATCTAACCGAACTGTAATTGTCGGAACATACGGATATATTGCCCCAGGTTCTGCTCTTTCACTCTTTCTTTCATTTCTATTTAGTTTTATCCATTCTTAGAAAACTACCAACTTATTTCAAATTACACTGTAAATCAACATGAGGGAAACAAAATGGAAATAAAAATTTAGAAAGGAAAATAAAAATAAAGTTGTAATTAGTTGAATTTAATATCTATATATTTTCATTTACATTAATTTTTTTATGTCAGAACTAGTTTATTCTATGGTTGTCACTGAGAAATGTGACGTTTATAGCTTTGGAGTGTTGGCATTGGAAATATTGATGGGAAGGCATCCAGGTGAATTGTTGTCAAAGTTATCATCATCATCATCATCATCTTGTGTCCAAAAAGTTATGCTAAATGAAGTTTTGGACCCTCGATTGTCACTGCCAAGAACTCGAAAAATGGTGCAAGACATTGCTTTTGTTGCTATGGTTGCTTTCGCATGCTTACGGACCAAACCCAAGTGTCGACCAACGATGAAATCTGTGTCTCAAGAATTTCTGCATATCCAATCTCCAATTCCATTGCCTCTTCATGAGATATCTCTGATCGAGCTTAAGAACCATGAAATGCTTATGGGTGGTGAAAATTAAAAATAATTCATAGTTTTTTCAAGTGGATGAATAGCAATTTCTTCTATTTACTTAGAATTCTCCTCAAATTTGCTTGGATTAAATCTTGAGACAGAACTTGGTTTAATTTAAGTACTTACTCTTGTGTTGTCTAGGAGATCATTTGAATATCATTGTCAATGCCTTCAGTTTACTTTGTATTTGAATTATATTATGTTAATGAAGATTTCTTACTTGATCCTTTGAAAGATGACTAATATTTAATTAGTATCTCAAAATTTATATATACATAACGTATATTTAATGGTCATTCCAAACTATTTTCGATTCAATGAGATATTTTGTTTTTTATATGGTAATTCTGTGTTTTGTCTAGGAGATCATTTTGAATATCATTGTCAATGCCTTCGGTTTACTTTGTATTTGAATTATATTATGTTAATGAAGATTTCTTACTTGATCCTTTGAAAGATGACTAATATTTAATTAGTATCTCAAAATTTATATATACGTAACGTATATTTAATGGTCATTCCAAACTATATTAGATTCAATGAGATATTTTGTTATTAGTATGGTAATAAAATTTGGTTTCTAAAGATGAAATTGTTAGTTTACAATTACAATTTAAAGTATTTAATTCATTTTATACTTTTAACACTTGTGAAGGTATTATTTAATTTATACTATATAGAGAGATAGAATGCTTGTGCATGATATATGTATATGTACATTGACGGATTCAGTTCCTAAGTGTTGTGACTGTAAATAAATAAATAAATAAAAGCTGTCAAAAGAACTTGGAAAACTCTGGCTAGATGACATATTTTTGAGTTTGAATTTGTTTTCATTTTCATGAAAATACAATTTCTTATTTTTTAAAATTTTTCTTGTTTTAATCTTTCCATTTATTCCCTGTAAACAAACACAAAAATAAAAAACGTTTAGCAAAGGTCAAATGAACAGGAAACAAATTCTTCCTTAATTCCGAAAGCGATCTTCATTGTTTCTCTCAGGAGTTTCTACTATTTTTTTTTTAGGTCCAAAGGAGTTTCTTCTAATTGATCACCTTCATATTGGACAGCAGTGCCTATAAACACAGAAGTGAGCATGAACTTCCAACTCATGGTTGATGTTCATTTTCCCACTGATTACTGAAATGTTAGAATAATAATAGAGTATATGGCTTTGAGGCGTGTAGAGTTTCACTTTTTTTAGTGTAATATTGTCTCACAGAGAAGCAAGTTACCACAAGATACAACAAAACCTCTCAGAATATTGTAAAAATTCAGAATGCAAAATACAGTGTTTCTGGAAATCAACTCTTAAATAGAATTTGAAGAGGCATAAATGAATGGTTGTGATTGTTTGTTAAATAACAACCATTCATTTTACTGATATAACTGTTTCAGACATATAACTGAAAATATGTCTGTTGGAACAGTTAATAACAATTTTAAATTCAAAATAGAATTTAAAATATTTCTGTCAAAATAAAAAATTCGGATTAAATAAAGAGTCAAGTGCCCATCTTTGACTTTTTAAAATAGCCCAAGCTTAAGCCAAGCTAGCCTAAGCCAAGCTCCATAGTCAAAGCCCATTTTCTCTTTGACTCCAAATTACTCTTAAAAGTTGACTTTCCTTTATAAATATATCACTTTACACGTTTACAAACAATGTGAGAATTTGTTCCCTTGTATTTATTACAAGCTATCCAACAATATCCCCGGAACAAAAACACGTAATGAAATGGAAAACAGCAGGGATATGGGGATATACTCAATGTCAAGGTTGGCCAACATTAGGTTTGGGTGATCGGTGAAGATGGTTGTTATGATATGGTGAGATTCGCAGACCATCCAGAGTGGAGAGGCTTCTGGTAGGTCGTCTGTTATTTAATGACAACCCTGCCTGCGCTCTACTGCCAATTCTTGACTTTGAAGAGGACCCCATGCGCTCAACTTGTATGGCCTGGAAGCGAGAAGAAGTACAAGCCATATCCTTGAGATTAGGCAGAGGTTTTAAGGCTTCAACAACATCACTCATCAGAGGTCTGCCTTTTGGATCACGGCCAAGGCAGTGGGCAGCCAATTGAATTGCTTTCTGAGCACCTTTTATTGAGAAGCGTCCTTCAAGTCGAGGGTCCATAAGTCGGTAAAATCTCTCTCCCCAAGATAGGGTCGAGCCCATTCCACCAGGTTATGCTCCCCATTTTGTCGGTTTTTGTCCATGGATCTTCGGCCTGTCAAAATCTCAAGTAGAACCACCCCAAAGCTATAGACATCACTCTTCGATGTAAGATGCCCTGGAAAAATATGGTTCGCATCAGGCATAAGATTTTTCTTGTTTCTATTTTATTTTTTCTTTCTTCCATTTTTGAAGAGAACAGGCCTCAATTGCATATTCAGTTTATAGACAACCCACAAACCTATGCTCTACTTCATGTTTAAGAGCTCATTAAGTTCACAGAAAAATGTCAATGTATGCTCAAGAGTTTCATTTTATGACCTAACTCGGTCAATAAGTTCACAAAAATATGTCAATATACGTTTAATTATCTTCAAAGGAGTTCAATCATATTTACCTGTCATAACATACTCAGGAGCTGCATAATGTTACCGAATTCTCAATGAGTGTACCGCAAGTGTACGGATCGTAACAAGTAATAAAGTAATGAGTAGAGTATCATTCCCACGAGGATTGAATTTGTGAATTGCTTACTAAGTACTAAAATTTCACACCCTAATTTTATTCAAACGATCGAAAGAATCTTTTTATCAAAACACTAATGTATTTAAAATAGCAAGAAAGTGAAAATAATAAAAAAATCTTTATTTAAATCAAAACTTCTAAAATATTGCAAAATAAAAATCAAAAGAAATTTAGATGAAAACTTGAAAACTAAAACAAAGAGAATAAAACTAAACTACTCTATTTCCCTTAGTAGGATTGGATTCTCTTCATGGTGCTGAAGCTGGCTATTTATAGAGGCAGTGGGGATGATGATTAGCTCAAAATCTTGGCTGATAGGGCTCGATCTTTATCTTCAAAGAAAATTTATCTTTTATCAGCTCCCTTGTTTATCTCTATCCTTAGCAAAAAGTCCATCTTGATAATTTATCTTCATAAAAGATAAATGCAACAATTTATCTTTCTTGGCAGCCAGTAGAAATATCCATGCATGAAGCTTTATCAATAAAGTCTTGTGTTTGAATGAAATTTGGAACTGAAATCCTTCACATCTTTGACTTCTTTATCAATTGGAGTTCCTACATCATTGAGAGAAATTTAACAGATAAATTAGGGATTTGAATCTAATAATAATGATTTAGAGATAAATTATATTATTAAATTCATGATAATTCTATAAATTATAGAATTATCACATAACCATAAGTTCCCATCACACGAGTAGATACATGAGTTTTGTCTTCCTCTGGACCATCTTTGGCATGTCCAAAGTCAGAAAGTTTGGCATTGTAATCCTGGAGAAGATTTCACAATTTTTCAGAAAAGGGATGATACAAGTTAAACAAAAGCAAATTATTTGACTATACAAGTCATGCACCGCGTCCAACAGTATATTTGATGTTTTAAAGTCTGATATATTACTGGCCGTTCAGCCTCCTCGTGAAGAAAAGCAAGACCCTTCCCGGCACCAGGTGCAATTTTCATTCTGGTGGACCAAGGAAGAGGCATGGACCCTAATAAAAATGAATAAAAAAGATAACAGTTACCTAGAGCATGCAGTTAAATAGTTGCCTACCAAACCATCATTATTTCACTAGAGAGCTTGCATTGTGAACCAAAACAAGATGGAAGGTCAGAATAAATGCTTTTATATAGCCACATGTAATCATTGGCTGAAACTGTTTTTCCTTCCTAGTGTTATAAATGAGATCAGAACTTCTTCAACACGCTTACCCAATGCCATAAGAAAGCAAAACCAAACTCGTAGCAGAAGAAATGGGATCGGGTAAAGAAACACTACTGTGCTTGGTTAATTTGTAGTCAATAAACTAAAGATATGAAAAGAAATGTCAATAAATTTATACGTAGCAGACAGCTAAATCCAGTTCAAGAAGTATGATAAGCATCAACTAATATATTTTATCCTTTAACAAAACTACATAGCTATATCCACATCCAACAGTGAGGTCAAAATTTCAGCACAAGATATAGACATAGCTTAAAATATATGTTTTGAACCCGACTAATGGTTACAAATAAGCTTGTTTCTTAGGATTAGACCATAACGTTGGTTATCAGCTTATCTTTGGTAAAATCTTTAAAAACTGCAGATAAACAAGCAAGGGAAGTTAATAAATCCCTATTAATAGGGAGTTCAGTTACATACTCCTAAAGAGGTGATTCTCCAAGCTTCCTCGAGGCATAAACTCATAGACAAGTAGCCTTTGATCATCCTCAATGCAATAACTAATCAACTTGACCAAATTAGAATGAAGGAGATCACCAAGATAGTTAACTTCAGCCTGCCTCATACAAAAGAGACCAAAGCATAATTCAACCACTTAATTGATTATTGCAGTGATTTTGCACATTAATTAATACTAAAGTACAAAATGGTGTCTCTTACAAGCCATTCTCTATGGCCCTGAAGTCCATCATGGTTAAGGGTGTTTACAGCAACAGACAACCCTGTGCCAGGTTTTACTGGAGCAGTTCCATTCTCATTGATCCAACCTTTGAATACACAACCAAACCCACCTTCACCGAGAACACTCTCAGGTCTAAAACTCCTTGTCGCTAACTTAAGTTCGTTAAAGGAGAATTTTCGAAGCTGAGAAGAAACTTTAAGCTCCTCACTTATGTTCGAAGTGGATGGAGTACTTTCAGCATTGGTAGTAGTTGAAGATGACGTAACTGGAACAACCGCTTGACCTGTGCTGGTGTCATTTGATTCATTTGTGGTGTCATTTGACTCATTCGTTGATTTACTTTCAGCTGATTTACACAAAAAGTTTCTCTTAAATAGTGAAAAAGAAAATCATTAACTCCTAGAAGTCATAAGCGTATGAAATTACATACATCGCACAGGTTTGCATGCACAAAAAACATGGCTATTCCAAAAGTGCATAATATTTCTTATCGGATATATAAAACATATAAAACATTTTGCATCTACTGCCCGCATCAGCATGAAAAGATAAGACTAATCAAAATAAGAAGGAAACAGAGGACCCTTGTGTCCTATCACATTATTACAACTCCAAAAGGGAGGAAAGAACGCTATATGATAACCTTGTGGCTAAACTTCTGAGGTCACCAACCATCACACTCCATTTTCATTATGCGATAAACGACAATAATAAAGTACAGGCGACAATCTCAGTGAATATAAAGTATAAGGGAATTAGACGGCTGGTGAAATTACTATCCACCAAATATGCACAAATGGAAAGCAATCATCGCATAGTAGTACATCAACAGAATTGGATAGATATAAATATCCAAACGGAAATAATATGCTAGGTAAAGCATAGAACCCAATCAATCAACAGTATATGCTTCATCCAATATCCAGTGGCAACAAATGCATACAACTACCATATCAGCATATAATTAGAATGCCAAACGATGGACAAAAATAACCAATCAGACAACATGGACAAAGAAACTTAACGAGCCTAAATGCCAATTGCCAATACGCATAATATGAGATACTTGACAAGGCTGAGAATGAAATTAAACACATTATAGATTTCACTTCAGCATTGCAATAGTTTAGTTCCATAGCCAAATAATGAATCCATATCTATTAACAGTATAATAAAACCAAGTACGAAACAAATTAAATTTGCAGACCATATTGAGTGCTAGTGCCACTTATCGAGCCCTCCGCTTTGGCCCTTGGAGACAAGCAGCTTGCCATAAACCTAAACTTAATCCAACATCCAGGCTCCCCATCTTCACTATTTTTCTTCTTTTTCCCTTTTGATTTTCCAACATTCCAAGGCCCCACCTGGATATCGCCTGGACCCAATCCCATTTGGCAGGTAACCTTCACACTAAATTCCCATGTTTCAAAAACACTTCATTTCACCATAAAACACCCAAAAACATCAGTTTTTTTTTTCCTTTTTCAAACAACATTAATAATCAAAACCTACCAAACAAAGAGAAAAATCTTAGAATTCCACATGAAAGCGGATGCCCATTTTCTTTACAACTGAAAAGTCTTAATTCCAAGAAAAACAACGCAAAATGGGCCTAAAAATAAATGTTACTCAAAGGAAAGGACATGCAACGCAAGAAATCCACTCAAAAGAGCAATCCATGGCCAGTATAAAGAAGAAGGTGAAAATTCAAAGCAAAGAAAAAACCCCAGAGAACAAATCCCACAATGTGAACAGGAAAGAGCCAAAAAAGTGACCTCAAATTCTTCAGTTTAATCTACAACTTTACTCTAAACACAAACTTTCAACTCAAATTCGCTTCAGAGAGTTACAAAGACAAAAATTAAGACACAAAACAAAAGGCAGAGTAAAGAGTGTAAATTTTCGCTTTTTTTTCAAAGATGGAATAATGCAGCATCAGAGAAATGGAAAAACTTTTATAACCAAAAAAAAAGAGAAATGGAAAAACTTTGAAAGCTAAATGATGAGAAGAAGAACCAAAAAAAAAAGAGAGAAAGAGAAAGGTGGGGAAAAGAGAAACGTGCGGTATTTTCGCCTGAAAAGAAGTGAAGAGAGTTGGGAGTGTTTGTGACTGCGTCTTGCTTGAGAGAGGAGTTTAAAAACCAAAGTAACAAAACAAACCGTTTGGTTGGCTTCGGCTTATCCTGTTCAATGCCTACAGGCTACAAGCCTACAACCTCGGCTTTTTGTTGGGTTTTTGTCTTCTAGTTGTAAAGACCTTAAAACTGAATAAATAAAACGACTGCGAATTATTTATTACAATTTGTTTGTATATATTATAAAGAAAAAATTTAGATTTTTAAAAAAAATAAAATTTGTAGATTTCATTAATAAAGTTATATACATATCATTTAAAATATATTAAAAAAAAATTATTTAGAAGAAAGATATATAATAATTTTATCAATCTTATTTGTAAAATTACAAAAAAAAATTGGACTATCATTAAATATAAACATACTTTTCTTTCAGAGTCCAAAAAAATGAAGCCCGGATCAAATGGATATATACCGGAAAAAGGAAGCTCAAATTAGACTGTTTCAACCCATATTTGTAATGAGACTATTTCAAAATATTTTGTTGTAAATAATTTTTTTGAGATAAACCTTACAATCATAAATCTTTGAGGACAGTTTGTAACAGTAAAGGCAGGACAGTTAATGCATAAAAGATTATCTTTTGAGACAATTGCATGCTTTGCTAACTGGTGAGCAATTTCATTGGCTTCCCATCTTGTATGAATCGCACTAATTTGATTAAAGCTTCCCTGTAAATGTCGCGCATCAGCGACGAGGTTAACAATGGAGGAGAAGTTATCTTCTATAATATTTAGCTATTTTATCACACCCAGACAATCGCCTTCAAGAACATTGGATCCAAATCCCAGCCGTCCAGATAATTCCAAATCTTTAACTGTTGCTAAGGCCTTAACTGTCGTTACATATCTAACGTTCTCCATAACTGATGAAAGTAGAAATGTAGCTACTCATACATATGAGTCCTTCTTCCTTCCGAACAGGCCTTAGCTGGCACAAATCATTTCCTCTACCAGTACTAGAAGCAGAAGAGTAACCCTGTGCTGACGAATCCCCCTTACCAGACCAGTCACAATCTGAGCTTTCCCCCGACACCGGAAGAATTTTATCTACCCAAAACCGATTTATAGATTCATTTCACGGTTTGACTCTATCGCCCCTCCCCTTACCCTTATATACGCTGCTCAGGAAGGGGAAAAGGTCTTTGATCCAATTCTCGCCCGTTTTATACGGGGGCATCAGCCTTGCCTTACAGGACAATGTCGGTTGAAGGTACGAGTCAGGATGGGATAGAAGAGCAAAGCCGCACCACGAACTCTACCTTGACCATCTCAGATCACAATCAATCATTTTTTTAGCATAACGGTATTCTTCCAGGTAATTAAACACAGACCATGTCTACCAATAAGTGGTTGAAGAAGTGGAAGTAAACTTCTTCTTCAAGCATTTGGATATGTTTTGAATTCTGAAATCGGTATTACTAAAAAAGTTTTACCGTTTATTACTCTCAGTCCGAACAATATTAATCTCAGATCATATGTGATTACACTAAAAAAAACACAAGCCATGTCAACACCGCAAGACTTCTCTTCTCGTTGGATTGAATCTCCAAGTTCTTTCTGTGCAACACCGTACTCCAACAAACCATCAGTCCTTTCTCCAAGCAGGAATGATCAACCAACTGAGCCATGTTTGATAACCACCCAGGCCCTGGTGCATCCTGTTGTTCCAAGTTCTGCCATGCTCTTTCCAATTTAGCCAGCCTCCAGATTTCTTGAGCTGCTTCACACTCTCTATTTGCATGCAGGACTGTTTACTCCCGTTGCTTACATCTCAAACACAGACAATGAACATTTATGTTCCTATGTCTTAGATTTGTGAAAACCGATAGAATACCATGATTAAGCTTTCAGCTAGACACCTCGACTTTATTAGGAATCTTTGCTCGCCATAACCTCTTCCAAAATTCATTGTTGACAGCCATGTAATTCTGATTCCCTTGCTCTGGTGCTGATGAAAATTCTGTTGGATTATGCCCTTATGCCCTTAGAACCATTCATTAGATGATTGACTTTGGCATTTTTTTTATGTATCATGACATTTTATTTATCATAGTTCATTATTATATTTGTCTTATAACTGCGTAATATAATCTTATATAATAATGTCCTTAGAATAGTAATAACACACTATTCTTAAAATATCCCTAGTCAAGTATTATTGTGAACAAGGATAACAATGATACGATAAGACTAGTATGTGGTTGACTGATGACCATTGTCATGGATATAGGATATCAAGTCATCACATAGGTACATGTTAGAGAACTATGTACTGGATCGACCCTCCATGAGAACGCTACATGGATTGTTATAAGAATGTCATAAGCGATTCTCATAGTGATGATGGTGTATGTGATCCTTTGACTTGAGATCATCAGAGATCCCAACATAGAGAATTGCATACTTTAATGCTGCTAGATGTCATTCGTAACAGGATGGACTATAAAGGTAGTAATTGGGTATGCCTTGATCTATGTAGAGGGATGTTGAGTGATCAAGATAGGATTTATCCCTCTTATATAACAAGAGTGATGTCTTGGGCCCTTTGATAGAGTGAGACTAAGAAATGCATGGCCGTGCTCGAATAAGTCAATATGAGATATTGATTTTATTTGTTTAATTAGTCTACTCAGGAATCAAGAAACACTGATTAGACTATACAAGTGTGACACATTCCATGACTTGTGTCTAATCAAGACATCATAGGATAAAGGGATTAAACTACACGGTAACATCTATCACGAGTAAGGTTATGTCGAGTCATTGACATTCTCGTTACATGGGTAGCAATGATGTGTTGCTAGATACCGCTCATTGCCTGTGACAATTTTGTCATTGCCATTGTTTTGAGAACCTATTGGGTCGCACACTTAGAACGGATCAATGAGGAGCTTAATTAATCCTATTCTGAATTGGATTAAGGATATAACTAATCCTATTCTGAATTGGATTAGGGATATAACTAATCCTATTCTAAGTAGGATTAGAGTTCTGTTTGGCAGTAAATTTTAGGGTAAAATTTACTGCCTATAAAAGGGATGTTTTTCTAAAACATAGCCGTACCTTTTAAAACAGAAAACAAAACATTCCTTTTAATCGAAGCTAGCAATTCGGTTATAAGGAATTTAAAAGCTCTTTAAGGCTTCTGATCGTGAGACGTTCAAGAGTCGTGAGATCCGTTCGTGTGGATACCGTAGAGGCAGGAACGAAAAGTTGCTGCTTGTGACTCGACCAACGACAGAAAAATCAGAGAAAACGTAAGGTAAAATCTCGAAACCCTAATCAGGCAACTCTCCGAATCGATCTTGGTGGAGGCCGAATGATTTAAATTCCGCTGCGTGTTGTTTCGGTTTCGTTCAAATTCTTGGGGTTTATATCAGATAGCAACCGATAAGCACTCCTAACTATGTACACACCATTTTTTTTTCCAAACTCCATACTAGCTCATCTTCATGGTAAAAACGACCTATCGTATAGAGTATATGATCTTTGCCACTTCGTTTGTGAATAAGAAATCAACTTCTCTACCGTTCCATGATCTTGTTCTGCGTCCAAGGTAGCACTTGGAACTATGGCTTCATTTTATGGTAGCCATTTATCATCCCATATTCGGATTTTATCACCTTTTCCAACACTCCATCAAACCTGAAGCAAGAACATCTCTAGCCATCCAGAGACTCCTCCATGTGTAGGAATGATTCGAACCAAGAGGAGCTTCTAGAAATGAAACTCTTCGAAAATACTTTGCTTTCAGAACTTTGTGCAACAGAGAACTTGTATTCTTCAATTGCCTCCATCCCTGTTTGCCAAGCAAGGATAAATTAAATAGTTCAATATCCCTGAAGCCCATAACACCATCATCTTTGTGTCAAAAGTTTGCTCAACTCCGCCAGTGGACTCCTCTCCCACCCGATCTTGAGCTCTTCCAATAATTACTAATTATAATGTTAATTTCTTTACGCAGACCTTCAGAGATTAAGAAACAATTCATGGCATATGATGAAACTGCTTTAGCACAGCCTTGATAAAAATCTCTTTCCCTCCTGAGACAGAAAACGATGACTCCAATGTTAATTATCATCTAAATCTCACGAAATCCTCTTTTCTTTCCTCTCCCCACCATAGTTGGAAGCCTTATGTATTTCTGTGGATTCATGGTTGTTTGGAGACCAAGAGCTTGTTTAATGGTATCTCCACATGACATTGGAACATTGCTGCTAAAGAAAAGGGAAGATCTATCTTAATTAATCTCGCATTCACTATGGTTTGCTTTGACAAATAGCAAACTATAATCTGCAAAAAACGGGTGATTCGGTGACCATATTAACTTGCTTTCACTCCATTTATCCATCCGTCCCTTTTAAACTTTGATAGCAGTATGCTGAAAATCTCTCTGTACATAGTAAGAACAAGGTGACAGAAGATCTCTCTGTCGGAGCTAACGTCTTAGATAAAACTTGTTAAAAAGGCGTCCATTAACCACAACAGAAAAGGACAAAGATGATATACATTCCATAACGAAACCGACCCATCTCTTATTAAAGCCTAATTTGATCATCAATATCTTTTAAATAGGACTATTTCACCTGATCTTATGCGTTACTCATATCTAACTTTAAAGTTGTATATCCTTTCTTATTCCTCTTCAGTTTTAAAGAATTCATAAGCTTGTAAGCTACTAGCACATTATCAAATTATTAATCTATAACCAAAAAAATGTCAATTATTAATCTTCTCAATACAAAGGCACTTTACTGCTTGCTAATGCATGTTGATAGAATATGTTTATATGCCTTTTTTTGTAAATTATGAGGTGTTTTTATATCATATTAAGTATGAAATTAATCCTTGCTAATATGTTTATATGCTTATTTGCTAGAGTATTGGCTATCATCTTGTACAGGCTAATATATAGGACAAAAATTGGCCATTGTTTTCAGGTTATTTATTTTGGGAATAAACACTATATAGGTATGGTTCACATTATGAACAGATCCCTCTCCATTTTAAAAGCCTAAGCAAAATTTCTAACCAAAATTTGACAATATCATAACTAATAATGTGCCAATATTGATAAAAGAGAGCTGGTATACCCAACTCCAAGAACACCCACAAGCTAATATAATTCTTGATGCCAGAGTCACTCTGGTGACGGGTGATCTTGTTGGCTACGCCAAGAAAATATCAGATTAAACTCTTGAATAGTAATAATAGTTGTAAAAAGAAGCCATAAGAGGAATAGGAGCTTGAATCAGTATTTGAGGGGCAAGTCCGACAGGCTGCTGTCTTGAGATTGTGAAGTGTCCTCGTAGACAAGATGGGGCTTTCCACATTGCTATAGCACTTTTTTTTTACCACCAAATTTTACCGTGTTTTGCTTGGAATATTATTGAGAAACACTATCTTATACCACTGACTCAAAGAAGCCTTGTTGGATTTGATGGCCAGCTGTAAATTTCTTACTTTCCTTCAGCAAATGAATGTATTGGGCCGTTGGATTTGTATACGTTAAAGAAATCTGTGGATGAATTTTGCCATTTTAGAATTAGTTCAAAGGATGGGGAACAAGGGCCTTGGCCCAATGGTCACCCATTAGCCTTTGAAGGGGAATGGTCACTTCCAAATTTTGGGACATGTCAAATAATAAAACCCCATAAAATTTTAAAGAAATTAATTTTTTTATTATAATTTTATCATATGAAAATACATTTTCTTTTTGCTCATAATAAATCGGCTGAAGCCAAAAAACAGATATTACAAAGGGTTTGAGAGAGAGATGGGTGGATTAATCATCCAATTCTCAGGGCAATAGCCCTTACACACATGTTTAGCCACCCAATTTGCAGCCCTGTTGGCCTCACGGGAAATGAAAGAAAAAAAGACTTCATTACAATCTTTTGTAAGATTAAAAATATCCTCTTCAATAGCTTTGGTCTCCCACTTCCTTGGAACAGCAGTATTCTTCAGGCGGTTCACCAAGTTCCTATTATCAGTCTCCACCCAAACCTTAGTCCACTTTCTCTGTTTGATTAAGAGGCAAGCTTCACGCAAAGCCAAAGCTTCTGCCACCTCTGCACTTCTTGCCCTCAATCTCGCATGAGTTCCATCAATAAGGTTGCCATGATCATCTCGTCAAATAACAGCAATACTAGCCCAGCCCGTCGATGATGAAAAGGAAGCATCACAGTTGATCTTTAAGAAAGATTCCGGTGGAATCTGCCATTGGGAAAACCTATTCTAAGTCTCTTCAGTATTTCCCAAACCACTTTCAAGCACTGCTTCATTCTCAGAAAAAGCATGGTGAGCTTTGAGCCAAACTTTGACAGGGTCACTCTCATCGCCCTTAAAGAGAAAGGCATTTCGGGTTTTCCACAAAAACCAACACAGATAAGCTATAAGATCACAGCATCTAAGAGATCCAAAAACAGGTAGAGCACTGATCACCTCAAACCACCATCGATTAAATCCTGCAAAGCCTTTCTTTCTTGGGTAGTAGCTAAACCCTGAAGCTCGCCATACTACTTCCGCAAAGGGGCAAAAAAATAACACATGTTCCAAGGTCTCATCTTCTTGATCACATCTATTACAACAAGGATAGATATTTCCATTTCGTTTTGCAAGATTATCAAGGGTGGGCAATATATTATGACAAGCTCTCCAAAGAAAATTTTGAACTCTTGGTGACACTTTCATACTCCAAATCACCTTCCAATTATCAACCTGAGTCCAAGGCCTCACACTCCCACTAGTCTCTTTGGACTCCAACATTTGATTAACACAAAGTCGATAACCAGATTTAACCGAATAGATACCGTCTTTAGAGAAATGCCAAACTAAAGAATCAGGGACAGAAGTGCATCCCACAGGAATTTTTTAGATCGCCTTAACTTTCTTAACATTGAAAAGCTCCTTGAGCATATTAAGATTCCAATCCTTACGTTGTTGGTCTAAGAGTTGGTGAACCAGCACCGGGCCATTCCAATTAGATCGTGATGATCTAACTCTAAAATCCGGCAAGTCAAGAATCCACTTATCCTGCCAGATTAGAATGTTTTTGCCATTACCCACATTCCATCGGAGGCCTTTTTTAATGTTATCAATGCCCACCATCAGACTTTTCCATGCCCATGAAGGGTACCTTCCTTCAGCAGCATCCAGCAAAGAGGAAAAAGGAAAATAAATCCCTTTCATAACTTTAACCCAAAAAGAATCAAGATTATTTAACATTCGCCATACTTGTTTTGTGAGAAGGGTATTGTTAAAAATTGGGAATTCCCTAAAACCAAGTCCACCCATAAGCTTGTGGCGTGCTAACTTGTCCCAACACATCCAGTGAGTTTTTCTATCATTGCTGTCCGAGCCCCTCCACCAGAATTTGTTAAGTATCAAGTTGAGGTCTTTGCAGAAAGTGACTGGGAGCTTAAAGCATTGCATACAGAAGACAGGGATTGCCGATACCACTGCTTTGATCAATATTTCTCTGCCTGCTTGGGATGGGAGTCAACCCATCCAAGAGTTGGTTTTTTCCAGGATCTTTTCTTGGATGAAATTGAGGACTTCTTTTTTACCTCTTCCCCATATAAGTGGCAGCCCCAAATATCTACTGTCCGCATGTAGTTCCTGAACTCCTAATCTTTCTTTGATCCATTCTCTGATCTGCAAACTTGTATTAGGAGAAAAGAAGATGGAGGACTTTTCAAAATTAACCTTTTGCCTTGAGGCCTTGTTGAAATCTTCTAACAGTTTAATAATGGCTTCACAATTCCTTTGGTCTACCTTGACAAAAAGAAGACAATCATCTGCAAAAAATAAATGGCTCAAGAGAGGGCATCTTCTGTTAATTCTGAACCCTTGAATTCTGCCTTGACTAATATTATGTTCCAATAAACAGGATAAAACGTTAATCACTAGAATGAACAGATAAGGGGACAATGGATCCCCTTGTCTCAAACCCCTTCCAGGTTGAAAAGTTTTAGATCTTTCACCATTTATGATTAATGAAAATTGAGGTGAAGAGACACATTCCATGATCAGATTAGTCCAGTGAGGAGAAAACCCCATCTTCACCAGTAAACTCTTAAGGAAGACCCATTCAACTCTATCGTATGCCTTGCTGAGATCAAGCTTAATGGCCATGACCCCGCAGTTCCCCCTCCTCCTCCTTTTTAGAGCGTGAAAAGCCTCATGCGCCACCAGTATATTGTCCTGGATTTGTCTTCCAGGGATAAATGCTGCTTGAAAAGGAGATACAATAGCAGAAAGTAGAGGTTTCAACCTATTTGATAAAATTTTTGAGATAATTTTATAAGAAAAATTACACAAACTAATCGGCCTGTACTGTGATAATGATTCCGGGGCTTTTTGTTTAGGCACTAAGATAAGATTTGTTCTGTTCAATTCTCTCCATAGATGGCCACTTTGGAAGAAACCTCTAACACATTCACATAAATCAGATTTGATGTCATCCCAGAACTTATGGTAGAAAATCCCAGGGAACCCATCAGGGTCTGGAGCTTTTAAAGCTCCCAAGGAAAAAACAGCATCTTTAATTTCTTCATCAGACACCTCCTTGCACAGATCTGCATTCATCTCCTGTGTGATCACCTTCTCAATTGGGCTGAGAACAAGATCCACATCTCCAATCTGCCCTGCTTTAAATAGACTTTTGAAGTGGTTCAGGACATGCTCCGATAATTCCTGTGAGTCCTCAATCCATTTACCATCATTGTTTTTAAGCCTTGCAATGCCATTCCTTCGTCTTCTTTGCATTGTAGTGGCATGGAAGAACCTAGTATTGCGATCACCAAATTTTAGCCAGTCAATCCGTGCACGTTGGCCCCAATAACTTTCCTCCATTTTCCACTTTTCCTCAATATCCTTCTTAATTCTCCTTTCTTCCTCTCTAAGGGCTTCAGTTAAAGGTACTGACTGAATCTCTCTAATACGTTCCTTCAAGCGATCGATCTCCTTTCTTGGGTTACCAAATTTTGTCTTGCTCTATCTTCTGAGGGTTTTACCTGTGTCTATCAATTTTCTCTGGAATTTGAACATGCATGATCCTTCCAATTGCCTATCCTCATTCCAGGACTCCCTGACCTTTGAAAAGCATTCAGAATCGACAAGCCATTTTACCTCAAACTTGAAATCTTTTCTCTTATAGTTCTAAAGTTTTCCAGACATAAAATCAGGGGACAATGATCAGATTCTAAAGCTACCTCGAAGAAGGCCCGAGCTCTTGGAAATAATTCATTCCATTCAATGGACGTAAAACATTTGTCCAGTTTCTCCTGAATGTTCTCTTTCCCCTGTCTCTTATTTGACCAAGAGAAAGCAGCACCTTCAATCTCCATCTCAATCAACCCAAGCTCATCAATGAAAGAGTTAAAATGGTCAGCCTGGGTCTGGTTAATTGGTCGTCCTCCTTTCTTGTCACTCTACAGATGAACGATGTTGAAATCTCCAATGCAGCACCATATTTCTCCCATCGTTCTTCTTCGACTAAAAAAATACTCCCAAACCTCACATCGCCCTTCCTTTCGAGGGTCCCCATAAATAAAGGAACAAAACTATTCTTGCCCTTGAGCCAGTTTGATCCTAGTATTAATAAAAAAGCGAGAACCTTCCAAAATCTCTATCTGTGAATCAAGTCTCCACCATAAAGCAAGCCCACCAGACTTTCCTCTAGGCTCCATATAGAAACCTCTATCAAAACCACTTCTATTTCTGATTCTTTCCAACTTTGAAGAACTCTGTTTAGTCTCCATTAGGAAAATAATGGAGGGACAGTGTTTGTGGATGAGCTCTCTTAGAGCTCGAACTGCCAAGGGTTGTCCAAGTCCTTGGCAGTTCCAGACTAAGAGACTCATTGATCCTCGTGTGACTGTTTGGGGTCAACCACCACCACCCTCTCTAAATCTTCCTCATGGGTCACCTAAGATCCTTCTAGTAGTTCAAGCTTTGGCATTTCATGAATGTTCCATTTCAGAGAATTCTGTTTCAATTTTTCAATCTCCAATCTCTCTTTCAACCCGTTCATACTCTCCATCCTCACTTTTTTTTGAGCTGCTCTCTTCATTTGTATCAACCTTCTATTTCCATATGCTTTCCCTTTGACCTCAATCTCCCAATTTTGAATAGTTGTAGAGAGGAAATCAGAATCTCCATAGCCGAGTAACTTGTTTATCATTCTGTCTTCTTGTTCTGTATCAATGCCAATAAATTTCCACATACCTGGCTCAACCTCATAAGCCCGATTATCCAGTTTTGCCTTAAGTTCTGCTTTTTGTTTTTTGGCCCAGCGTATAGACTCCTCCTCCCGAGTTCTTTTTGTCTTCCTTTGGCCCACTTCATCAGTTAAGTCTATAAGATCCAGCTACGGCCCATCGTCCAACATATCCTCTACAAAAGGACTTTGTCTTCTATGCCCTTCCTTACTATCCATCGGACAATCTTGATGATCCTGATTAGACTGGCTAAAATCCATACTTTGATTGCCTTGAACCCCGGAAGCGTGCTCAACCTTCTCTACATTTATAACTATGTCAGCCTTGATTGACCCATCACTTTCTTCCTGAACAGCCACTTCCTGTTTCCCTCTGTGGTCAACACGCGCCGTTCGTTGGCTGTCTGTCTTCCAGCCGAGTTCTTGGATGGAGCCTTTGAGCTTTTCTTTCCCCAGCTTTCTATTCCCCAGTTGAGTGGCTCGCATCCAATGACCATAAACCGCTTTTGTCCTCCCATCTTGTCTGTAGAAACAATCTTTTGCGATGTGGCCAAGTCTCCCACAGTTGTAGCAAAATTCGGGAAGCCTTTCATATTTGAAGGGCACTCTGATCGCAAATTGGTTCTTTCTTTGTAAGAGAAAACCCGATTTGAGTGGGTCATCAACTCTGATTTCGACTTTCATTCTTAGTACTCCATTCCATTTCACTAACTCTGTCTCATCAAAATCGAGTTCCACCAGATTGTTGAAAATAGACGCAATCTTACCTGCATTTGTTTTCGTCATGTAGGCCAATGGAAGATTATGAGCTTGAACCCAGAATTCCGTAGTAGAAAAATCTATTTCTTCCAGTGTTGCATCTGTCGGCCACTCCTTGAGCACAATATGGTTATCCATAACATACCATGGGCCTTGGAGTATCACCTTCTGCTTATCTCTTTCTTTTTTGAAGACAAACAGAAATATATTCCTTTCCAGTTCGTGGACCTCCAGAGAGTCACTAAGCGGCCATGCTTTTGCCGCTATCTGTAAATACATTTTGTTTTTGTTCATAAATAAAGGTCATATGTAAATACATTGAGTTATTATTGCCTTATGTTTTATTTTCCCAATGCCTCCTTTGGGCCCAGAGCCTGTACCGGATTTGAGACTTCGAGTTTATAGGGTCCAGTATTAAAAAAAAAAAAAGGATCCAAATTGAAATTACCGGCAATTTTTTGGACAGCTTCTAAAGGTCATATAGAAAGAATCAATGTGATTTTTTTCCCTTTTACTTACAGATATGAATGTGTTCAAACTTTCAAATTTTCTTAATGTTAAAACAAGGTTTTTTTTTTTGTCTAAATGAAAGAAAAAGTTAAGATCAGAAGATGTTAGAAAATTCGAGTTTGTGTCCTCACTTCAATAAAAGCTTCCTTTTAAGGATGAAAGTTTTTTAAAGAAAACAACCGTAACAAACTACTGAAATTCAATGGAGAATCTGAAAGAAACAAATCAAGAACCAGACAAGAAGATCATTAAATATTCTCAGTACACCATAACCAGGATCCTGCCCCATGTTTTGCAACTGAGCCAAGAGCATAAAACCAATAACATTTATTGGTCAAAGTTACCAACCAGCTTTCTCCTACAAGGACAATACAGATTTATACCAGTTTCCAGAATCTTACAACAACTATGTTCAATCCGTTAGAGATTAGAAACTTAATTTCTTTCCGTCTTGTCTGAGAACTGGCTGAAACCAGCATATTACATACGTATTTGAAAGAGGAATAAACTAAAACAAGAACAGAAATGAGATAAGGGAAATCTATTACAGATTTACTGATGAATTAGTAACCAAAAATTATTCTGATACGGATCAGAAGATGCCTATCGTTGCTGAACAGAACACGTCCATCTCGTTGCCTGTCAATGTACAGCATAAACTTGTAGGCTCCATCGATCAGAAATCCGGGACCGGTCTAGTTATTATTGGTTTGAACTATATTTTTTGTATCAAATCTGAGTTACACAATGCAAATGTTTGCACCTCCAAAAATTTTAAGTGTGGTGTGTTACATATTCTCGAACATGGTTTTTGAGTCAACGTTGTATTGGACCTCCCTCGACAGATAGATGAACATGACTTTGTTCGGATTTTATTGCCCCACTGAATAGCCTGATACCAGAATCACAAATATAAATGGCCATGGATGCCTTTGTATCTTCAGCTCTGGGCATAATTAATAAGCTTTTCGGAATCTAGATCTTATAAACTTCACTTTCTTGGTTTGCGATAATGCATTTTGTAATGATCAAATCATTGACAAGTTGAACAAGTATTAACTATGGGTCTGCCAGGGTTTTCTTTTAACGAGTCTAGTTTGAGATTATGCTAATAGATAGGCTGACAGAACAAGGCAAATTAGGGTATAAAGAAGGTTATCTCAGGAATGAATCAACTTTAATTCAACAATTATCCTTTAAGAGTCATAAATTCAATAATTGCTTCTAGTTAAAACAAGGAATCTTTTATCCTGAACACGGTGACAAGTTAGACTAGGACAAGCTGTCATGATTTCGATATCTGGATCTAAGAAAACTTCTGCTAACCATAAAGCTAAGTAATGCACCATTACTTAAATTATCAGATTATTTAGCAGAAGATTTTGCATAGGTTTTACCGTTATCCCGACAATATGATGGAAATGACATTTCTCCAAATATGTCTTGTACCAAAGAAAAATCAATCCAAGCAATTGTCACTAATTACAAGTCTAAAAATTTTTCATTGTATTTGAAACCTTTGTTAATCTAAAAGGTTAACAGACAGCTTCTTTAATCATTCTTGTCTTTCTGCTACTTAAATCCTTTTTTCGTTGATTCTGTTAAAACCAAACACACCTTCAAAGGAGTGTCTTTTTCTTGGTTTTTGATAACAAAGATGTGTTTTTTTCTTGGTTTTTGATAACAAGCAATACAACGGCACTTAATTTTATACTCTACAGAGAGAAAAAGCGTATATGCATGGTATATATATACATTGGCAGATTTTGTTCTTTAAGAGTTGGAACATGTGGTAATCGTAAACAAAAAAAAAAGTGAAATGAACATGGAAACTCTGGCCATTGATGACTTTTTTTTAAGTTTGAATTTGCCCTTTTCATGATAAGTAGAAACCAATTTTTTACTAGCTTTCGTTGCTTTTGCATTAAAAAAGAGTGTTTTTGTTTCCATGAGTTCATACAGGAATAACCGTGACTGTTCCCAATATATAGGGTTGTAAATAAACCGAACACGAATGAATGTATGTTTTTGTTGGTTCGTTTATTTTTTAGTGCCGTTCGTGTTCGGTTCGTGTTCGTTAAGAAATTTGATTGTAATGTTCGAGCTCGTTCATTTGTTTCAAAAGGATTGTTCATTAAATTTTCGCGAACATATTCGTTCGTCGTTCGCAAACATGTAAACGAACATGTTCGCGAACAAATTCGTTCACCATTCGCAATCGTTCAAACGAACGCATTCGCGAACAAGTTCCAACATCCCTGACACCTGCAGTCCAATAGCAATAAAATCTTCAACGTTTGACCACAAAAATAAACATTGCTATGTCAACAACGCCTAACGAGAACAATTTTAATATTTGACTAGGTGTTAATATTTGACTAAAATTTTCAAATAAATTGAACAATTTTAAACCTAGAAACATGTCATCATCCTTAAAAAAATTTCAGTTCAACTTAAGCTAATTCAAGGTCAATGACTCTAAAGAGGTGAGCGAATTCCAGGACTAGGAGTATCATCTGCCAAACTATACAGTGTTGACACCATTAAGAAACATCAGTAAGGAATAACCTCCAAAACATACTTGCAACACTAGCAGATATAGAGAAATAGATAAATGAAGCAGAGATTAAGGAATAGCTTGGTGGTAACCACACCATTCTCCCTAAAAGGAGGTCCTAAGTTCAAACGCTCTTTTGCCAATATAAATTTTTTTAGAAAAATGATAAATCAAGCACAACTGCAAACACATAATCACCTTTTACTTTTATATATACTAAATGCTTAAAGTTCAATAATCATTTATCGTAATGTTACAAAGTGCAAAATTACAGCAATTGCCAATCTTCTTTTTTATCCACAACTGAAGAGAAATAGAAATATAAGACGTCATTGTCAAATGTCAATTTGAACTTGGGATTTTCCACAAGCACCGCCAGCTTAAACCCTGTCGACACCTCAAACAGACACTAAGCCACAGTGCAAATAATTTTTTTTGGTGAAACACAGTGCAAAGAAATGCATCTTTGAGGGCTTTGATGGAAAATAAGTGGTTGGTTAATCGGCTCGGTACAAAATGTTCATCCGAAGAAGTGGACTAAGGGAGAGGACCATTTGTGGTTCTCTGAAATATAGACATTGATTTAATTGTTCAAACTGGTTTTATGGTTCCCTGCAACAGTGGTTCGATGGTTCGGAAACAGAGGCGTTACTTCTTGTAACATCCCAAAGTTACTGTATATCATGATACTTACTCATAACTTACAGTTAATTACCGGTTGGACTGTCTGTGATGCTTAACAACTTCTACTACATTAGTATGTAAATATGAATTATTAAAGTCTCTTCCTTGAGATGTATATACATTCCCTTCTATTTAAAGTAGTACTGTACAACTTTGCTGAATATATAAAAGAATATAACATACCTTCGATATCAAATCTCAGGAAGGTAAGTCTCTTAGCCAAATCAGTTATCTGTGGAGTGGAAAAATAAGGAGTGAGCGACAACGTGCTCAGTAAGGAAGGTGTATGCTGCTTTATAATTATAAAGACTATCCTCTCAAAACCACTTAATTATCCTAACGATCAAACCCATTAGGAAAACCATGAATATAGTTAACATTTAAACAGAATTTAATAGGTCCTTTCAGAAATCACATGATTGAGACTAGGCAACAATTTAAATCATGCAAGGAACACAAGTCATCCGCTTTTGGGGTGCACCTGTAGGCCATCGCCCCTCACGGCTATCTCAACTAGATTTATGGCCATAATCTATAGATGGTCCTCGGGTCCACTTGCCAAGTGACCTTGAGACCGCTGATGACTTGGCGGGTCCATCAGCTTTGTGACACCCTGAAGTGCACTCATTGGTCTATTTGACCTGAGCCATCGCTCCAGATGGGTCACGCAAAGTATATGTATAATAATGCATGAACTCATGGCCTAACGTCTCAAAATCAAGTTATATCACATGAAAATCCTTTATTATTTCATGAAGTCTATCATTTCCACAAAACGACTTGGTTTCCAAAAGGTTTTATAACTAGTAAAACAACCCTCAATTTCAACATTTTCTGTGAGAGAAAGGCACGGTTTAAGCTGGTTCGCCCATGGCTAGTTCGCCCACTGGTCAACTCGCCAAGGCGGCGAATTAGTATTCGCCTGCCACTTAGCTTTTCAAAACAAAGTTTGGCTCATTTATTAATAGCTCGCCAGCCTTTAATTTCAGGAAAGGGTCGCCCGCCCATACAACATAAAAAAAATTCGCCCAACTTTTAAAACAAAGGCATTCGCCCAGGTTCTCATAAAGGAGAGCTCGCCACTTGGCTAGCCCGAGTTTCTGCTTAGAACAAAGCTATTCGCCCGCCCTAACCAGCTCGCTCAACAAAACAACATATGGCGGCTTTGTAGCTCGCCAAGATCAAAACACTTTATCAATCAATGCATGTCAGAAAGCAAAACAATTTCTAATATTTTCTTAACATTTTTACTCCACAGGACATGCATTTTCATCACATACTACTTCCTTACCTGATCTCACGAAGTCTTGCTTCGCCTTGCTTCCTGCTCGCCAATAGAAATTCCCAATTCCTGGCTGCAAATAATTTATGAAACTATTAATATTTTCTTTTCTAACAATTTTCCTAAAACTATTTTCAATCACATTGGCGAGATAATAGCTCGCCCAAATGAGCTCGCCCAGAATTACTCTGTTCATCTATTTGGGAGCTCGCCAGACTTACATTTCCTTAGATGTAAGAGTTCGCCCAATTTTACTCGCCCAATGTCTTATACATGTGAGTTCGCCATACGGCTTTCTACTCAGAGATGGGCTCGCCCATGGGTTAAAATAGTGTTGGGCGACCTCGCCCCCTTGAACAACACTTTGGCGAGTTCTCCCTTACTACTCGCCTCATTGGCGATCATTGGTACTCGCCCTTACTTCCACCTTCCAGATTTTAGCTCGCCCATACTAACTGAGCTCGCCCATTATCATTATTTCCAATATTTTCATTGTCTATTCTCGATTCAGACTACACCTTGTTCTAGTTCTTATATATTCTAGCATGATTTAGCTAAAACAAGGTTATATCTATGTTTATTTCGTTATAAAACATTGAAACCCAGTATTGAATATCAAGAGAACCATAGAAATTATGGAGCTCACCTTAACCCAGTTGCTCTTCCAAAAACAGAATGTTTCCTTGCCTCCCTTAGCTTTATTTCTCTTGTTCCTTGGCTTTTCAACACTGCGGAAGGGTTTGGCTAGCTAAAAGGTGAAATTGCATGGCTCATTTATGAGGAAAAACGGAGAAATGGAAGATGGACTTGCAGAGAAACAGAATGGGCGAGAAGGTTATTTGAGAAGAGGAAGTTGGCTAAATCATCTTCCCTCACATATTCCTTCTTATATAGCCCTGTTGATCCTGTTAGAGACTACCACATGTTTCCTTATCCTGTTTTCTTCATCATTTCATGCATTAAAAACTGAAGAAACTGCAGGAAAAAGGAACGGTGTAAAGTCTTTACTGAAATCCCGTTTTTTGACTATTCTCTCTTCCATTTATTGCTTATTTCCATTGTCAAGAGAAGCAAGTGGCAAGAAGTCCACTGCCGCCCCTTTCCTTGACTTTTCCCTTTTCTTTTCTTCTCTTCTCTACGCCAATTCCCTTCCAGCCAACGTTGATTGGCTAACTCCTCATTCTTTTCTTCATTTTGTCCTCTAGCCATTAATCCCTTTCATACCTTCATTTAATGCTTTCATACGTTGCCTTAATTTCATGAAGACTATTGTAATAAAAGAAGTCAAGTAGAACTCTTTTCTTCCCACACGTTATTGACTTTGTTTGCCATGCTTTCCACAAAATTTCACTTTTATTTAACTTTTAATTTTTCTCAATCCGTCTGGGCGATCAGGCACCCTCGACAACTTGGCAAACTATGCTACTCGCCCTCGCCAGCAACATTGGCGTTCTGTTCGCCAATTTAGCTCGCCCATTGGCGAGCAGCCTTCCTTGCTCGCCCATTGGCGAGCTGCTCGAGGTCCTCGCCCATACCTTATCACACCAACATTCTTCCATGCACATCTCAAGTTAAGGAACTTTTCATCCAAGTGAAAATCAATATGCAATATTTACTTTATTTACATAATCAAGTTTTATGAAATTTGGGTTTACAGTAGTATAAAATCAGATTTTACACTTCTGCAGTTCATGACGAACAAAGATACAAAAAACAGAGATACAAACTCCAAATAACAGAGTCGAACATACAGACTACAATAAAAAAATGGAAGTACCTTCCCAGAACAGAGTCGAACGGTGCTTGATGATGGATGGAACCACCGCTAGGGAGAGTTAGATAGAAGAGAGAAGTTGTAGATATAGGGTTTGAAGAGAGATTGAGAGAAGAGACTCGCGAGAGAGGACTGAGGAGCGACCGATTGCTGTAGATTTAGGGTTTTCCAATTTCCTTTTAGATTTAGAAAATAATACATCTAAACGGTGAGTTTTTTTATTTTTGACAAATTTATGCCCAAAAAAAAAAAGCTTAAACTATAACATCAATATTATTTTCTACTAGTTACATATTTTTTAATAAATTATTTTGATATTGTAGGTTTTTTAAATTTGAGTTTAGTTAATATTTAATATATTTTAAAATTACACTTATAATATTGTTGTTTTCTTAATTTGGTTGTTTTTATGTTATATAATAATTTTTTAACTATTGTTAATTATTACAATATGTAACAAATTGTCTACATTAATTACTTATATTTTGAGTATAAATTAATAGTAATACATCAGTGTTAAAATTTTCATTCTAATTAGATTAAATTGTAAAGTTGAAAGATAATTACACATTAATTCAAATAAGAGTTCTAACTCTCAAGCATAATTGATAAATTTGTAAAACACGACATATCCATGATTTATATATCATTTCACATAGATCATTTAATTTAAAGTTGCATGCTATTCAATATTTATCTTAATATATTACGTTTTTAATTTCAATCTATTATCGTATATTATAATATAATGTTGTATTTCTAATTTCAAACATTTAATTTCTTATAATGTATTTATGTAATATATATTAACTTGATCAATAATCATAATATTAAAAGATCAAATAGATATAGACTTTAAATCACTCTCTCTTTTTTTTAAGTCAAAAAGGTCTTTTTTTTTTCAATTTATTATAAAGAGTTGCACACACACACACACACACACACACACACACACACACACACACACATATATATATATATGTTTATTGTACAAATGAGCAGTTTTGTGTTTAAGCTAGATAAATTTATATACACACACATAGACATTGTACTAAACTATCATATATATATATATATATATATATATATATATATATATATATATATATATAAATGGTTAGTGTGTAAGAATTGTGTATTAACTTATTATGAATTTTTATTAATTTTTTCAGTATATTATGTGTAAAATTTAAAATTTTATTATCTTAAGTATAATTAATTAATTAATTATTATTGTTCATTAATTTTTTTGAGTCAACAAGGTTTTATTAAATTTGATAATTATAATTTATGTATACCAATATATATATGTATATGTGTGTGTGTATACACACATATGTGTAATATATATATATATATATATATATTTATTATATAATATACATATATTGGTATACATATATATTAAAGTATTATATATATGTGTGTGTGTGTGTGTGTGTATACACACATATGTGTAATATATATATATATATATATATATATTTGTATCATATAATATACATATATTGGTATACATATATTAAAGTATTATATATGTGTGTGTGTGTGTGTGTGTGTGTGTGTGTGTACACACATATATGTGTAATATATATGTAAGTAAATGGTCAATAGATAAGATCATAAGAATGAGATCTTAACTTATTGTAGCATTTTTATTAATTTTATTTCAGTACATTAGGTTTAAATTTAAAAAAAATAATTATTTTAATTATAATTAACTAATTTAATTTTATAATTATTTTATTATTACATTTTATTAATTTTTTAAGACAACAAAGTTATATTGTAGAAATATGCTTAAAAATTATGTACTAATTTTTTAGGTTAATATATTAAAAAAAAGGTATATATATTATATAACTTATATAATATAAGTAATTTTAGTATTTTAATAAAGAATAAACAAACAACAAATTACACTTTAAACGAACGAACAACAAATGACACTTTAAACGAACGAACAATAAAAGAACAAACAACAAATGACACTTTAAACGAACGAACAATAAACGAACATAAAGGAGCCTGTTCGTGAACAAAAACGAACGAACCGTACCTTTGTTCATGTTCGGTTCGTTTAACAAACGAACATTAAAATATTGTTCGTGTTCGTTCGTTAAGCTTAATAAACGAACATAAACCGAACGGGTTCACGAACAATTCGTCGAATGCTCTGTTTGTTTACACCCCTACCAGTATAAGACAGAAAGTCAAATAATTCCTGTGTATTTTGTGGGGAATTACAAAATAATGTATAAAATGAATTTTTATCATTTGGTATCGTCCCAAAAACATATTAGAAAGGAAAGGGCTAATTCACAAATTTATAAGAAGGAAATTGTAGTTATTATCTTGCCCTTAATGAATTAAGAAAAAACAGAAAAATTTCATGTTTCTGTCTTGAATGATCAAGGAATTCATCTTTTCAAATTGAATGATCAAGACGATGTTGACGCGAAACTTGTGCGTTTCCAGGATTGTCTCCATCCAGTTGAAGGCCCTTCATCTGTTTGCAATGAACTAAATGCCTGTATCTATAAATTTTCTGTTTCCATCCAGGATTGTTTCAACCTATCAATTATAAATTTCAACTAGTTCTTTGTAGTGCATATGCTGTGTTTGATAACGATTTGATACTCTCAAACCACAGCCTAACAGTATATATGATTTTCCTTGAAATGAAAGGGAGGAGAAAGTTATGAGATTCACATGCTAGATATTGGAAAATGGCAATCAGAAATAGTTACTTATGAGATTTGACCAAACTAAAGAGCACTGCTCAATCTTGTTCTTCGTTTTCTATTAATTTATGACTTGAAACCAGTTATTGCACCAACAAATGATAGCACAATCTTAGGCTAACATTCTTTTCTCCATTTTTGTGCTTTTAATTGTGTTGTACAACATTGTACTCGTTACTTTCATCCTTACTGATACATCTGCTATTTCAGCTTGAAAATCTTTCCTTTCATTAATCCGTCTCTAAAGAAAAAAAAAAATATGGTTTTCCACAATATTCATTCAGTAATAGTAATAGAATTGTTTTAGTAATAGTAATGGTAGGACCAAGGTAACACAATGAAACTTGAAGATTTGATAAGGATCATTTTCATTTTTCACGGAGAGGAGAGCCTGTACAGGGAGCATTGAGATTATTTGTCTTCCAATTGTGATAGGAAGCTAGGTAAGGTGGCCCACACCAAGAAAAAAGAGGAAGCAATGCAACTTCTCTGACATATCTCTTCAGATAGCAATATTAGAACATAGGTGGTTGACTGACTTTGAAGTATATAGTGGGCGCAAAATGTATTTGGACCAGACAAAATTTTCCAGATTCAATATTAACTTTTGGAACTCTTAACGGTGGAAATTCAGAAGAGCTGTAATGATTTCCGCGTGGGTCAATCGCCTCTCAGGGCAAGCCGTGAGGATTGGGCTGAAACAAAACGATAGAAAGAAGACCTTGACTTCCGAAGCAAATTTGTTAAAGTACCTACATTTACGTAAGAATGCTTCAATTCATTTATTTACTAATTAAAGCTAGAATTTCCACTAAGATTACTTTTCGCTGAAATAACTTTCTTAATTTCAATCTCTTTTTTCTTCCAAAAGGGTGCCAATGTGGAAAATTTTGTCATGCAAGTTGTGGATATCAAACTATGAATTGACAATGACAATGGAAATCTCCTTGCACTCTGCATGTTGAATTATTGCATTCAACACGTTTCCACACTTTGCATTGACTTCGGGCATTTTATGTTGAATTATCTCAATAATGTGGATTAATTAAGTATAATTAATATTATATAAATTAATTTGATAGTATATTTTGTGTGTAGTGTGACCATATATATACGTAATGTTGTAACGATTTTTGTCTGGGAACCTAATCGCTAGACGTTAAAACATTGAGTTGTCACTAATCTTTTTTAGCCTAGGTGTGATTGGCCACTGTAGACACCATTTTTGTCCGGGTCTTTTTCAAACATTTTTAATTAATTAGTTTTTATATATTTTATTATTGATTTTTTTTCTTTTTAATTTAGATTTAGAAATAAATTTTGGATTTTGATTTTTATTTTTATAAAATATAATAAGAAGGGAAGGAAATCGGAATTAATTTTGATAGGAAAGCGACTTAAATGAGATATTAAAGATTGAAATTTAAATTTTGTGGAAAGGAAAATCAGAATTCATATCGGATTTAAGATTCGATTCTTAAAATCTAAAAATTTCCTAAAAGATTGATTCTGGATTTTTATGTATTACCTAAAATAAAAAGAAACCTAGGTCTATTTAAATAACAACACAAGAAAAAGAGAGGAGGAGGCCAAAAAAATAGACAGGCAATTCAAAAAAAAAAAGAAAAAAAGAAAAGCTATTGCCCTACTTCCCTGCTTATCGCCGTTGCCTTCCTAGTGCGCCTCCACCACCGCCCGAAACGCAACCTGCTTCCCTGAGTCATCATCCACAACCTTGCACTGCTTGGAACACCGTGTTGCTTCAATCTTCTGTTGATTCATCATCTACATAGCCCAGCCATTCACGCTATTGCTTACTGCTGTTTGCATCGCCACCGCACCTGCAATCCCCTACATTGCCTAACTGCTGCTGTTCTATACCGAGCTGCTGTTGCGTTTCGATCCCTGTCCATTATCCTCTGCTGTGTCCATCATCACTTCATCCCGAGACTGTTGTTCTGCATCTTGTTTCACGCTGCCTAGCCGTTGTCCTACTACTGCATGAATTAAAACTTATTATAAGAAGGACACGTGAAGTTTAAGAAAAGAGAAGCAAAGGTAATTGTTTTATTTATTTATTATTAAAAGATTATATTTGTTATTTATGTGGTCTGTTCAGATACAACTAATTGCTTGAGTAGTTTAGAAAAATTTAGCCAATCTAGGAATTTAATTACGTAGGTTAATAGATGTGGTTATTAAATGGAATATTTGGTTCATGGTTTCTTTAATTTATAAGTTTAAATTATTCAAATATAATAAACATCAAAACCTACAAAATATATACAAAATTTTTTAGAAAATAAATTGGAAAATAAATTCTTCTTAGATAAAATAAAATCAAAGTAAATACGGATTGTACCGATGATGATATTTTGATAAAGTCAATTAAGACATCTTAAAAATGTCTAGGTGAGGAAATTCTTTCTTAAGTTGAGCCAAATCGATGGAATACTTTTGAAAGAATTTTCAATAAATTATAATCCATGTTTATATTTAGTAAATTAAATATGAATAAAATATAAATGAATATAGATAAATAAATATAAATGCGAGAACATAAATTAGATGAAAAATTAAATAAATAGAATGAAATAGCTTAGGTTGAAAATAATTAGTAATTAATAAGATTAGAGAATAAAGAAATAAATATGAGTTATTCAAAGGATAAAATTCCAAGAAAGTCAATCGAGACTCCTTGAAAATTTTTAGGTGAGATGATTCTTTCTTAAGTTGAGCCAAATCGATGGAATACTTCTGAAAGAATTTTCAATAAAATATAATTCATTTTTATTAAATAAATATAAATAAATGAAATAAATAAAATAAAATAAAATAAAATAAATTAGATCAAGATTAAAATTAAAGAAATTTAAATAAAATTAGATAAGTAAATAAATAAATGAACTAAATAGCTTAAAATAAAAATTATGAGAAATAAAATTAGTTGGATAAAGAAGTAAATATGAATTATGCCAATGATGAAATTTCAAGAAAGTCAATCAGGACTCCTTGAAAATTTTTAGGTAAAAAGATTTCTTTAAGCCGAGCCAAATTGATGGGACGCTCTTAAGAAAATATTCAATAAACTATGATTCATATTTATTCTCTAAATAAAATAAATAAAACATATAGATAATGCAAAATAAGACTTAGCAAATATAGGATTTAATATGGAGTCAATATTGGAACCAAATTTAAAATATATATAATAAAAGTTTCATAAAACATTTCATTTATCCGACGATGGAATTCAAGAAAGTCAATTGAGACTCCTTGAAAATCTTGAGGTGAGGGAGATTTTTAAGATTTGAGCAAAATTGATGAAAAAATCTTAGAAATATTCCTAATATATAAGTATATCGAAATTTGTATAAATATAAGGCAAATTGTAAAGATAACCTAAAACTAGTTGGTGCCATTTCAGGATGAGCGTTACGGGGGTGCTAATCCTTCCCTACACGTAATCGTACTCCCGAACCCTAGTGTCTTTGAACATAGACCAAGCTTTATCCTTAGTTTGAATAGGTGACCAATCACACCTAGGTAAAATGGTTGGTGGCGACTTCCATATTTTGTGTCTAGCTATTAGGTTTTCTGTAAACTTAATACGTTATGACAGTTTGGTGACTCCACTGGGGACTTTGGAGAGTCAAGCCAACGATTGGTTTTAGGTTATTTTAGGTTTGCCTTAGGTATGTTAATTTTGATAAAATAATAAGAAATTAATAACTATATGTTTCTTCGACACACACTTCACGTGCATGTGCATGCATTAGCCCTCTACCTGGGCTTTATCCTTTTAGGAGGAAGTAAAGTAACTACGCTCTCATGAGGTAATACCTCCACAATGGCTAGCGAAATACTACCACTCAAATTGAACCTTTCCGTTTGTAACCTGTAATGGGTGAGGATTGGGTGAGGATTGGGTGACTTACTAGTCTTGTGTGGATGACAGTGAGGAACAATTTGGGAACCTTTAGCCTTTTTATCTAAAGCTATGCATATAGTGAAATTAAGAAGACCAATTGTAAGATAGAGCTATACCAACACATACCCATTATTTAGGACACATGTTTAATTAAGTTTATTTGATTTTGATTTATACATGAGACACTAAGAGGGTACCATGAGTTCTTCACCAAAACATTTCCATGCATCACTCATCCATTATTGTTACATGGCAACTTTTTACCATACCATTCCAGTCATACACATGTAGCATCATCTTTTTTTGTTCATATTTGATCATTGTTTTAAACAACGCATTTTCAAACTTTTTCAAGCATCACCACACAAAAAATAATGAACTCTAATTGTGGTAATAAAGGTTCAAAGATAGCTCAACCGAAAGTCCATTCGTATCACACTCGTTATCAAGCTAGGATCATGGAAGAAGAGCAAAGTGTCCGTATTGAGAAGATGAAAAAAGCTCAAGAGGATATAAGGGGGTAATTGGCCCAAATTATTGAGTTGTTGAAAAACTTGAGTAAGGGAAAGGGAGTAATAGAATAAGTTATAGCTCAAAAAGAGATTTGTCTTACGGGGGCATGAAGGGTTCTAGCCATGCGATTTTCAAGATTTATAAATTCTAGTTTTGTTTTTTCTTTCTTTAAGTAATGCAAGATAATTTTTGAAAGTGCTTAAGCCCATAAGCACGAGATAAAGTTTTATATATGGGCCAAATTTTACTTATTTTCTTTTCAATAAAGCGACTTGTGTGATGCACTGTCATTTTCTCTGTTCATTTGCCATTTCCCACATACTCACCTTACCTTTTATTCATAAGTATCCAAATAATGAACATGATGATGATGATGTCAATAAATCTAGGATTCAATTTTGAAAGAACTACTACTGATGATGAATTACTAGTTTGCCAATATTGCGAAAGCAAGGAAACGAAAGAAAGGTTGCTCACCATCTTCACTTGATAGGCAATACAAGAAAGGTGAATCTCTTACAGAAGCTTCTAACAAGTTTGTAATTGTTTAATAAATGATCTTTAACGAGAGCATTTACATTTGAAATGATAAATGACCTTCTTTCAATATCCTTCAAACGTGAGTAAAATTATCCTTTGATTACCCCTTTGAGCCTACTATATTCTTGTAATGTAACCCACCAAGGATCACCCTCCACACTGGGGGCAAGAAAGATGAAAATCATTTATAAAGAAATTTTGGGGGCAAAGATGAAAGTGTTCATGATGAATCGAGGGGCAAAAAAAAAAGAAATAGCCTAGTTTTGTGAAGAAAAAAGAAGAAGAAAAGAAAAAGGGTTTTGAATTCAAAAAGAAAACCCAAGAAAGGAAAAAAAAAGAAGCAAGAAAAGAAATGAGTGAATTAAAAAGGGGCAAATTGCCTGAACGTTTTACTTGATAAAAAGTGATCCCTTGGTTTATATACCTTGAAACACATTTTGAACCTACTTTATCCTTTTCTTTCATAAGCCATCACTGGAGCCTACATTACGTGCTTTTAAAAGCCCATTTTGATCAAATGTAAATGCTTCAATTGAAGAATCATGTATTGAATGAAGACATATTTGTATAATCAGATAATGATCCTTTGAAGGTTCAATAGAGATAAAAGAAGTAGATCAAGTTAAATGAAGAAGTCCATGAGCTTTAAAAGGTATCTTGGATCAAAATCAAGAATGCCTATTAGAGGGCATTAATTTGGATTGAGCACTGAAGGCTGAAATTTATCAAAGTCAATGAAGTTGAAAAAGGAAGCAAAATAAAAAAATAAAAAAATGAAAAAAAAGAAGAAAAATAAAAAAAAGAAAAAAAAGAAAGAAGGAAAAAAGAAAAGAGAAAAAAAGAAAAGGAGGATTCAAATTGAAAACTCGAAAAGGGCAGTTTGAATCAAATGAAAGGGTCACATAAGTTGAAAATTGGAAAATGCGGCTTAGGAAAATATCAGCATCAAAAAGTTTTGATATGAGGGCAAGATTGACAGACACTACATGAAAAATCATATCAATAAGAGTAGGTTTTTGGAAAAGAATTCTAGATTAACTTGATTGAAATTGTCAGAATGTTTATTAAATGGATACTGAAAACCTTATTCCAAAGAAACTGTCCAATTGATTTTTCTTAATTTCATGTTCCTTTTCGAAGAATGAATACTTATATCCCTCATGACTGTTTTAAAGTTATTTCACCCCTATAACAAATTAAGAAGAGGCATAAGTGCATTACATTGGTGGTCGAGTTGGAAGGAGAATAAATAGATGTTAGCAACCTTTTTTGGGTAAATTTTTGAAAAAAATATTTTTTTGAGAAATCTTGCATTACTAAGAGAGAGAAAGAAACTATAATAAAAAATGTTGAAAATATAAATTTGAAAGCATGATGGCAAGTCTTCGAGCATCATTGGACTAAGACTTAATAGAAGATGAGATAAGAAGTAAAGATAGAAGATTTGAATAAGAAGAATCCAACAAATTGAGTGGACATGAGGAAAATGAGATGAGCTTGAGAATCTTGTTATCACAATTGAGATTGCATTTACATACATTCATAGAATAATTCAGGGGATATGACATTAACATGTGCATAACATTCATAGCATCCGTGGTATCCAAGGCATTCATTATATTCATGACATGCATGACATTTCATTATTGCATTTTGACATTGAACTATTTGTTAAGACATTAGGATAAGAAGTTCTGAATGATAAAAATTTTGAAGAAAAGAGAAAGTGTAAGAATACAATGTATAGGATGAAAATATAAGAGATGGTATTTGAAAAAATGATGAGGTATGAGAAGATGATGAGAAAAATACTTTTTTGAAAAACCTTAGATGAGAGCAAAGTCCAATTTAGCTGGCACCTTAGAGGTGGACAAAGCCTAATATTATTGGCATCAAAATGGAAGTTAAACCCAGTCAAGCCCGTGTTAACTGCCATTCTGAATGAAATTTTTATTTTTCAAAAGTCTTACTGCCTCTGTTGAGAGGAGCTCTTTGTTTTCAAAGTCTCATTGCCTCTGTTGAGAGGAGCTTTTTGTTTTCAAAGTTTTACTGCCTCTGTTGAGAGAAGCTCTTTATTTTCAAAGTTTCACTACCTCTGTTGAGAGGAGCTCTTTATTTTTCAAAAAGTTTCATTGCCTCTGTTGAGAGGAGCTTTTTATTTTCAAAGTTTCACTGCCTCTGTTGAGAGGAGCTTTTTATTTTTCAAAAAGTTTCATTGCCTCTGTTGAGAGGAGCTTTTTAGTTTTCAAAAAGTTTCATTGCCTCTGTTGAGAGGAGCTCTTTATTTTCAAAGTTTCAATGCCTTTATTGAGAGGAGCTCTTTATTTTTCAAAAAGCTTCATTGCCTCTGTTGAGAGAAGCTCTTTATTTTCAAAGTTTCAATGCCTTTGTTGAGAGGAGCTCTTTATTTTTCAAAAAGTTTCATTGCCTCTGTTAAGAGGAGCTCTTTATTTTCAAAAGTCTCAATGCCTCTGTTGAGAGGAGCTCTATATTTTCAAAAGTTTCAATGACTCTATTGAGAGGAGCTCTTTATTTTTCAAAAGTTTCACTGCCTTTGTTGAGAGGAACCCTTTGTTTGCAAAGTCTCATTGTGTAAAATCTGATTTTATACTATTGTAAACCCAAATTTCATAAAATTTGATAATGTAAATAAAGTAAATATTGCATATTGATTTTCACTTGGATTAAAAGCTCCTTAACTTAAGATGTGCATGGAAGAAAGTTGGTGTGATAATGTATGGGCGAGGACCCCGAACAGCTCGACAATGGGCGAGCAAGGAAGGTTGTTCGCCAATGGGCGAGCTAAATTGGCGAACAGAACGCCAAGATGGTGCTGAAGGCGAGTAGGGAGTTCGCCAAGTGGGGCGAGGGCTCCTGATCGCCCATATGGAATGAGAGAAATTAAAAGCATCAAACGAAAGTGTGAAAAGGATTAATGGCAGTAGGACAAACAAAGGCCAGCCGAAGTCTTGTGTTGAGAAATTCTTAAGGAATTAATATACTACAAGACAAAAGAAAAGAATGAGATGAAAGTCAATAATAGTAGCTGGAAGTGGATTGGCGTGGAGAAATGAAAGTCAATAATAGTGGCGGTTGGAAGTGGCGTGGAGGAGAAGGAGAAGAGAAAAGAGGAGAAAATTAGTCAAACAGCAGAAGTAGACTCCCCGTAGCCATCCCTTTTTGGCTGGAATTTATTCACCATTTAATGACAGTAGAAAATTCTTCATCACGCCATTGCCATATTTTCTTCACCATTTAATGAGTTATAAGACAAGGTAATGATGACAGAAAAACAGGATGAGAACAGGTGGTGGATTTTAAGTGGATTTGGGTGAGTATATAAGAAGAACATAACTGAAGAAAACCCACTTAGCCAGCTTCATCTTCCTCAAAATCCTTCTCGCCATTCTGTTTTCACCTGCATGCTCACAAGTAATTTTTCCGTTTCTTTCATATAGGAACCATGAAAACATCAATTTTAGTTAGCCAAACCCTTTTGTAGTGTTGAAAAGCCAGGGAACAAGAGAAACAAAGCTAAGGGAGGCAAGAAAATATTCTGTTTTTGGAAGAGCAACTGGGTTAAGGTGAGTTCCATAATTTCTATGGTTCCCTTGATATTCAATACTAGATTTCTATGTTTTATAACGTAATAAACATAGATGTAGCCTTGTTTTAGCTAAATATTGCTAGAATATATAAGAACTAGAACAAGGTGTAGTCTGAATCGAGAATAGACAATGAAAATACTGGAAATAATGGTAATGGGTGAACTCAGTTAGTATGGGCGAGCTAAAATCTGGAATGTGGAAGTAAGGGCGAGGTCGCCACCTACAAGTTTAATGCATAGGCGAGTTGCCAATGAATAAAAGTGGTGTAGGGCGAGTTGAATTGATGTGTGGGCGAACTCACACATTAGCCTTGATTGGGCGAACTCCCACATATAAGCCATATGAATGGCGAGAATGATTGGGCGAGCTCCCAAGAGTAGATCGATTATAGAAGGGCGAGCTCTATGGGCGAATGGCGAACTCAATCTCGCCAATAGGAAAATATAAATAGCTTAGAAAATATTCGAAAAGAAAATATTAATGGAATTAATATTTTACTTTGCAGCCGGGAAGTGAGATTGATAAGGCGAGTGGGAAGTAAGGCTTCATCAGACGAGGTAAGGGAGTTGTATGTGAAGTAAAATGCATGTCCTGTGGAGTTAACTTTTATGAAATTATTGAGAAATTATTTGTTTTATTACATGCATTACTATGAAAAAAAAAATCTTGAGATTGGGCGAACTGGTAAAATGGTGGGCGAGCCACTTGGGCGAGCTTATTTTTATGACTTTTGATGTCTTGGGCGAGTAGCCTTGTTTTAGAAGAAATTCGGGCGAGCCAATTTGGCGAACCCTTTTTAATGTTGCTCTGGGGCGGGCAACCCATTGGGCGAGTTGACCATTGAGCGAGTTGACCAGTTGGCGAGTTGACCAATTGACGAGTTGACCATGGGCGAGCCAGATTGGGCGAGCTGACCATGGGCGAACAGATTTCAATTTACATTTTCTATGAACATGAGAATAATGCTTTTTTTGAAATTATTATGAATTAAATATGATTTTGAGACTTTAGGCCCTGAGTTCATGCTTTATTATTCATATAATTGCGTGACCCACCTGGGGCGGTGGCTCGGGCCAATGGACCAACGAGTGCACCTCAGGGTCCTCACAAGGCTGATAGACCCGCCAAGTCATCAGCGGTCTCGAGGTCACTTGGCAAGTGTACCCGAGGACCATTTATAGATTATGGCCATAGATCTAGCTGAGATAGCCGTAAGGGGCGGTGGCCTACGGGTGCACCCCAAAAGCGGACGACTTATGTTCCTGGAGGAACAGAGCATGATTTATTTATTGCCTAGTCTCAACTTATTGGTTTTTGTCGAAGTTAATAATATTCATTGTTTTGTGTTATTATGGGTTGATGGTTAAGATAATTAAATTGTTTTTGGGAAATAGCAGTTATTTTATGAAGTAGCATACACCTTCCTTACTGAGCATGTTATCGCTCACTCCCTATTTTCCACTCCACAGATTGTTAGATTCGGGCTAAGAGAATTACCTTACAGAGATCTGATATTGAAGGTATGTTGGATTCTTTTGTATATTCAGTAAAATGGTACAGTACTACTCTAAATTAATGGGAATGTATAAACCTCTTAAGGTAATAATTTAATAATTCTTATAAAAGTGATAGGAGTTTATAAGCATCATAGACAGCCCAACCGGTAAGTAAGTGTAATTAATAAAGGAATATTATGTATTTTGTGGATTTGGGATGTTACACATTGCCTTTGTTGAGAGGAGCTTTTATTTCATGATCATTATGCATTTCTTAGTCTTATGATAGGAAAGCTAGGAAATTTAGTTTCACAGTGCTTAGTCTTATGATAGGAGAGACTAGGAAATTTCATCTTGCATTCCTCAGTCTTATGATAGGAGAGACTAGGAAATTTCACTCCACATTCTTTAATCTTGTGATAGAAAAGATTAGGAAATCTCATTCTACATTCATTCTGTGACATCCTCGTCACTAACCAAATAACAACTACTTCTTCTTCAATTAACAATTAAATTGACTAGTTTATTAATGTCAATCTTCCTTCTTCTTCAATGCTTTAGGCATTATTATCAAAGTATAATACCTATTTTCACATGAATATAATTTTTCATATATAAACATGTGTCACAAACATCAGGATCTTAAATATTTACATAGCCTAATTCCCCGAATATACACAAATGTGATATCGTACTGTACAATAGCCGAAGTACACGGCCAACTACATATACCTTCAAGGAATAAGTAGGAAGCGTGTCTCGAAGGTATATCAAAAGAACCTCACAAAGCTCTCCTCTATTCGGAGCGGGATTTACTTCAAGTAATCTGTATGAAAAATGATTGTAAAGGAGTGAGTTTACGGTCAGTAAGAAACTTATGTAAAAGAGCGTACTATATCACTATATGCAGTTTTTCTTGCTTGGCTCTATAATGTCATGTAAAATCATTGTAAAGCGCATATCAAATAAGTTCTTTAAATATCAAATACTTATAAAAATCAATTTCCTTCAACTACAAATAAAATCAAATACTTTCAAGTACTTTCACATGCTTTCAATTAGTTTCAAATAGATGGGAGACAATTAATGTCCAATAGAATCATGCACGAAGTAATTCTCATAATGGATACAACAAATATATCCCGTAAGGGATAATCCATAAGAGATCTCATAATGATACCACAAATATATCCCGTAAGGGATAATCCTGAAAGATATCAAATAAATGGCGTACCCACGTATGGGCCAGGGATCCTCCCCAAAGCCGAACAAGTAAGAGATGTATGGCCATTGTCTATAGCCCACAGTGCTCACTAGTCAAGTGCCATACTGTTGGTTTGAGGACCGGACTAGGGCTCCTCAGCCAGAATCAAGTATAAATAATGTGTATGCTCTTTCAAGAGATTCATAGTCTCCAAAACATTTTTCATATAACCTTTAGCAATTACAAGTATGCTTCTTGAAATAGGTTTTCAAAACCTCCTTTTCAAATGGGCAGTCGACTGGTCTTTAGGGCAATCGGCTGCTACACCATATTTTGCTTTATTGAATTTCTTTTCCTTTTTGAAATTTAATTATTTTATTTTTCGAAAACACATTGGGGCAGTCGACTGGTTTTGAAACAGAATGTTTCCCGAAAAAGGCAGTCGACTGGCCCCTTGGGCAGTCGGCTGTTTTTGAAACAGAATGCTTTTCAAAAGCATGGCAGTCGACTGGCCCCCTAGGCAGTCGGCTGGTTTTGAAACAGAATGCCTTTTTAACAAATAGCAGTTGACTGTCCCATATAGCAGTTGACTAGTTTGAAACAGAATACATTTCTAGAAAATGGCAGTCGACTGGCTTACATAGCAGTTGACTAGTTTGTCTCGGTTTTCGAAAATCTTCACTTTGGCTGTCTCTAGGCAGTCGGTTGCTACTTAAGGCAGTCGGTTGCTTCTAGCCTAATTGGTACTAGGAGTAGGACCCAAAATGTAACTTTTCTTGCACTCAACCAACTTTTGTTTCTTTCCAAATACAATTCAAATATATTTAAACCATGCAGACATAGCCACCCTACATCCGTTACATAAATTCCTTACCTCAAATAGCAATTAATCCACAAGCTTGGTTGCACCAACACTTGTCCTTTTTCTTTACTTTTTCAAGCTGTAAACATCATACAAATCAACCTTAATAACTACTCTCTACCAACTCTACACAACTCCAAACCATCCATAAAATCAACCAAAGCCACCTAACTCTCTTACCTTTGCAATTCACTAATTTTCAGGATTTCATATCTCCTTAATTACTTTGATTCAGCCTTTCATATTAAAGGCTTAGCTTAAGCTATCGACAAGGATCGTTTTCGTCAATGAAGCTTAATGAATCGATGACATGAGATGGTGGTTTGTCAAGGTGAGAAAATGGAAACTTGAAATGAACGAGAGGGAGAGGGAATTGGTAGCTGCCGACCTTGGCTGATGGAAGAAGATGATGACTATGCTTGCTTGCATTAATTGCACATTTAATTCATTAGTTATCCCATTCATCTCAGCCATTGACCCTTTGACCTCTTGACTATTTGACCCTCAATTGCTTTAATTCCACATATGTCTCATACATCATTTACTCTTTCTAAATTTCAGATTTATTCAATTAATCCAAGTGGGAAAACTATACAAGTATGGGAATATTATAGGAAATTGGGAGTTTCACACATTCCTTTAGTCTTATGATAGGAAAGACTAGGAAATTTCATTTTTTGCATTCCTTAGTCTTATGATAGGAGAGACTAGGAAAACTTCATCTTGAATTCCTTAGTCTTATGATAGGAGAGACTAGGAATTTCACTTTGCATTCCTTAATCTTGTGATAGGAAAGATTAGGAAATCTCATTCTACAATCATTTCCTTAGTCTTATGATAGGAAAGACTAGGAAAATTCATGTTTTTGCATTCCTTAATCTTATGATTAGGAAATTTCATTCTTTAGTCTTATGATAGAAAAGACTGAAAAAATCCATTTTGCATTCATTTCCTTAGTCTTATGATAGAAGAGGCTAGGAAACTTCATTTTGCATTCATTCCTCAATCTTTATAAGAGAAGAAGAATAGGAAATTTCATTTAGCAATTTATTCCTTAGCCTTATGTGAGAGAAGGCTAGGAAATATCATGTTTTACAAAGAATTCATTGATAGGTCAGGCATTCGGACAAAATGGTTGTCTATGTCTTTGCACCATTACTGTTTCACAGCAAAGCGTAAAGAGGGGCAACTGTAGACGCCATTTTTGTCCGAGTCTTTTTCAAACATTTTTAATTAATTAGTTTTTATATAATTTATTATTGATTTTTTTTTCTTTTTAATTTAGATTTAGAAATAAATTTTGGATTTTGATTTTTATTTTTATAAAATATAATAAGAAGGGAAAGAAATCAAAATTAATTTTGATAGGAAAGTAGACTTAAATGAGACTATTAAAGATTGAAATTTAAATTTTGTGGAAAGGAAAATCAGAATTAATATCGGATTTAAGATTTGATTCTCAAAATCTAAAAATTTCCTAAAAGATTGATTCTTGATTTTTATGTATTACCTAAAATAAAAATAAACCTAGGTCTATTTAAATAACAACACAAGAAAAAGAGAGGAGGAGGCCAAAAAAAATACACGGACAATTCAAAAAAAAAAAGAAAAAAAGAAAAGCTATTGCCCTACTTCCCTGCTTACCGCCGTTGCCTTCCTAGTGCGCCTCCACCATTGCCCGAAACGCAACCTGCTTCCCTGAGTCATCATCCACAACCTTGCATTGCTTGGAACACCGTGTTGCTTCAATCTTCTGTTGATTCATCATCTACATAGCCCAGCCATTCACGCTACTGCTTACTGCTATTTGCATTGCCATCGCACCTACAATCCCCTACATTGCCTAACTGCTGCTGTTCTATACCGAGCTGCTGCTGCGTTTCGATCCCTGTCCATTATCCTCTGCTGTGTCCATCATCACTTCATCCCGAGACTGTTGTTCTGCATCTTGTTTCACGCTGCCTAGCCGTTGTCCTACTACTGCATGAATTAAAACTTATTATAAGAGGGACACGTGAAGTTTAAGAAAAGAGAAGCAAAGGTTATTGTTTTATTTATTTATTATTAAAAGATTATATTCGTTATTTATGTGGTCTGTTCAGATACAACTAATTGCTTCAGTAGTTTAGAAAAATTTAGCCAATCTAGGAATTTAATTACGTAGGTTAATAGATGTGGTTATTAAATGGAATATTTGGTTCATGGTTTCTTTAATTTATAAGTTTAAATTATTCAAATATAATAAACATCAAAACCCTACAAAATATATACAATTTTTTTTTAAAATAAATTGGAAAATAAATTCTTCTTAGATAAAATAAAATCAAAGCAAATACGGATTGTACCGATGATGATATTTTGATAAAGTCAATTAAGACATCTTAAAAATGTCTAGATGAGGAAATTCTTTCTTAAGTTGAGCCAAATCGATGGAATACTTTTGAAAGAATTTTCAATAAATTATAATCTATGTTTATTTTCAGTAAATTAAATATGAATAAAATATAAATGAATATAGATAAATAAATATATGCGAGAACATAAATTAGATGAAAAATTAAATAAATAGAATGAAATAGCTTAGGTTGAAAATAATTAGTAATTAATAAGATTAGATAATAAAGAAATAAATATGAGTTATTCAAAGGATAAAATTCCAAGAAAGTCAATCGAGACTCCTTGAAAATTTTTAGGTGAGATGATTCTTTCTTAAGTTGAGCCAAATCGATGGAATACTTCTGAAAGAATTTTCAATAAAATATAATTCATGTTTATTAAATAAATCTAAATAAATGAAATAAATAAAATAAAATAAAATAAAATAAAATAAAATAAATTAGATCAAGATTAAAATTAAAGAAGTTTAAATAAAATTAGATAAGTAAATAAATAAATGAACTAAATAGCTTAAAATAAAAATTATAAGAAATAAAATTAGTTAGATAAAGGAGTAAATATGAATTATGCCAATGATGAAATTTCAAGAAAGTCAATCGGGACTCCTTGAAAATTTTTAGGTGGAAAGATTTCTTTTAAGCCGAGCCAAATTGATGGGACACTCTTAAGAAAATCTTCAATAAACCATGATTCATATTTATTCTCTAAATAAAATAAATAAAACATATAGATAATGCAAAATAAGACTTAGAAAATATAGGAATTAATATGGAGTCAATATTGGAACCAAATTTAAAATATATATAATAAAAGTTTCATAAAACATTTCATTTATCCGACGATGGAATTCAAGAAAGTCAATTGAGACTCCTTGAAAATCTTAAGGTGAGAGATTTTTAAGATTTGAGCGAAATTGATGGAAAAATCTTAGAAATATTCCCAATATATAAGTATATCGAAATTAATATAAATATAAGGCAAATTGTAAAGATAACCTAAAACTAGTTGGTACCATTTTAGGATGGGCGTTACGGGGGTGCTAATCCTTGCCTACACATAATCGTACTCCCGAACCCTAGTGTCTTTGAACATAGACCAAGCTTTATCCTTAGTTTGAATAGGTGACCAATCACAACTAGGTAGAATGGTTGGTGGCGATTCCCATATTTTTGTGTCTAGCTATTAGGTTTTCTGTAAACTTAATACGTTATGATAGCCACCTATTTGACTCTAAGGATAAAGCTTAGTCTACATTTCGAGAATTAGGTTCGGGAGTACAGTTACGTGTGAAGAAGGAATTAGCACCCCCACAATGCCTGTCTGATGGACAGTACCAATTAATCATATGTTATCCTAAAAGGTCTTAACTAAGATGGTCTTCTAATATTTATTATTTTATTTTTTCATTTATTATTTAAGTATTGAGAATTTTCTTAAATATTTCCCTACACTTTCGGTATAATTTAAGAAATTCTCTTACCTCAAGAGTAATGAAGAAAATCACTTATTCTCTTGAAGAGGCTCTGTCGTCGGTTTTAATTTTAATATTTTTAGGTGGAAGACTTTTACTTAAACCTTAACTTTAAATATTTTATCCTTTTTTTTAATATTCTATTTTCTTATTTTATTTTAATATTTTAAAATCTCTCCAACACTTTTGGTGAGATGAAAGTTCCTCACTTAGGAACCCTTTTTAGAAAATCATTATATGAAAATTCCTTTAAAGTTAATTATTAAAAATAAGATTTTATAGTTAATTTCATTACTTACGAAAAATTTTGTATTTATTTTATATAAATCCTATTATTAATTTTTGTTTGCACTTCCCAATACTTTTGAGAAATTTATACAAGGTTCCTCACCCAGGAACCTTTTAAGAAAATATTTATATTTAATTTCTTTTTATGTCAATCACTTAAAATAGGATAATGATTTAATAGTGAATTTTATTACTTAATTGAAATTTTATATTTATTCTCTATAAGTCTTCTTATAAATTTTCATTTTTGTTTCCCAACACTTTTGGAAAATTGGTAGAGGAAGTCCCACACTTTGGGACTTCTAACAAAGTCGATAATTATAAAGTTATTTTGATTTAACCATTGAAAAATCTTTTATTTTAAAATCACCAATTTTAAGATGTCATATTATTTTCTTATGAAAATTCCATTAAACCTTTCCAACACTTTTGGTAAGGTTTAAGAGTAAATCCCTCTCTTAGAGGCTTCTTTAAAATTTATTATTCTTTTTTTTTGGAGATATTTTTTATCATTTCTAAAGATTATTATTATCATCAACATCTAAATGTCATTTACAAGTCCTAAACAATTAGACCTATGGAAACATGCAGGAATATAATCAAATCATATAAACAAAGCCCAAACTAAAATATTTCCCCAACATACCCGCATATGAAGGACCCAAGACAAATATAAAACCCCAGGCCCACTCATTCCCAACATCTTTATCACATATCCTTCAGCCTACGAGTCAAAGCCATTACATTTACCACTTTCACATGCTTTTGGGTCAACAAGTCAAAGCATTGCAAACCTGTATAAATAATATAATAAAATATGAGTTTGTATATGATGCACTGACAGTATATAGTTTCTATACACTATCAATGCATCAGAAATTGACACCTTATCAATAAGCCCTTATGGGCAAATTAAAAAAATTTATTTATATTTGCATATAAGGACCTATTGATAAGGTGTCAACCTCTGGTGCATTGACAGTGTATAGAAACTATACACTGTCAGTGCATCATATATAAATCCATAAAATATTCACAAGTTAGGAAATAAAGATGGAAAGAACAGTGGGAGAATGCTCACTGTGGCGCGTTCCTCTTTTTTTTTTTTGGTTTTGTTCTTTCTTTCACAGATTTTCACACCACTCCGAGGTCAACCTTCTTCTTCACCTTGGTCGTCTCCTTTACCAACCCCACACTGCGACGCCACCAACTACTATCTCTCCACAATTGCTCTTCTCCAACAGTGGTAGCTTAGTTTAGCCACCGTCCGTTCAACCCACTCTTCAGCTTTTTTAAAAAAATGGGATTTCGGTCATGGTACTGTTGAGTAAAAATTGTCGTATGGGATTATAGATGATGATGGCATGGGTTTCGGTTATTATATTTTTTTGGAGGAATCAGTCTCTTTTCTTTGTTGAGTGTGGGTTGATTTGGGTAAATGATGAATTTTAGAGTTGAGCGAAGACACAGTTTGAGATGATTCAGTGTCCTCTGGGTCAAGATTGGGTTGTGACCTTCCTGAGCGTGATGTCGAATTAAAGTATGAAGGCAGTAGGGGCTTTTGGGTTTTTTAGTGGTGTTTGCCTTGGATTTTGGTTGCTAGTGATGGCTCGATTGGTGCTTGGATGAAGGGTGCACTGAGGTTTGGGTTGCAGCTTGAAGCTTGTCTTGGTGGTGGCTTTGTTTGAGGGCTTTGTGGAGGAAGTGTGTGGATTTCTTTTGCCTAATTCCCCTTTTGTCTCTCGTTTATCCCCCATGCCTTCTTCATCTCGTTCGAGCGGCTTTTAACGTGTTTTTTCAGTCAACAAAACGGATCAAATCCCTGAGATTCAGGGATTATGATCTATTTGTAGATGACTTTTAATTGCAAATGGTGTTTGTCAATGGGTTGGTGGAAATGGCAGGCCTAGGTTAGGGTGATTAGCAAACCTCTAGGCCGGGTCGGCACCGACACAGCCTCTCTTCTTCCTTTTTCTTCTTTTATTTTAATTTTAATACTAATTCAAGAAATCAAAATTAAAATTCATGGGCCAAAAGCTTTAGCTTTAACAGCCCAACTTTAATCGATTTGGGCTCATTGGATCTTGGGCTTCAACTTAATTAATTTTAACAATTCGAGGAAAGGGCCCAATTATTTATGACAAACTTGGAATTGATTTCAATACACAAAATTCAATTTTCATGATACTTGAACTAATTCGAACTTTAAATTAATCTCAAACACGAGTTTACTCAAAGTTTGTTTTTGACAAATTAATTCAAGAGCACGATTAAATCGAATTAATTAACAAGCAAATTTCAATCTCAAATTACTAAGACTGAAACAAGATCCAATCTAAATACATTTATAGTTTCAGACAAAATTAGGTGATTACACGTAATATATTTATATTACACATGTATTAATCCTTAATGGGACGGATTAATACATGATTCAGAATGTAAGGGGTCTTTGCCCTTGGCACATATATAAGCAACAATATAGCCTATTGATACTGTACATTTTGAGAGGTGAACAAGGGCAGCTCTCCTTCTCATTCTCTCCCGTTTCCTCCCATGGTTCACCATCATCCTCTTCTCCTTCTACAGTTAAGACCACCGTGGACAGTGGCTGGCGTGAGCAGACCTCCGGCGTTTGTCCGGTGGCCCCTCTTCCTATGGCAGCTTTGGCAATGGCAGTGCATGGTGGGTTTTATTGGCTTAACTCACCAAAGGCTAGTTTTCTCATTTTGTCCTTGTGTTAGTGGCTTTGGTGAGTGATTTATTTCCTACAATTGGCATTAAAGCCTCCTCACCTTAAAGCCATTAGCCATTTTTGAAGAAAGATGAGTTTTGTCAATTTTTTTAATTTTTTGGGTATTTTTGGATTTATGCAAAACCCAAAAGATTTATGCATGTGTGAGCCAAAATGTTGTTAAATCTTAGTTGAGGATGATAATGTATAAAAAATGACATGAAAATGGGTCAAAAATAGGGCTGAAAATGGTGAAAATATAGCGGGGTTGGGTAAAAATACCCGTTTTTTTGCAAATTTCGCCTGGTTGGGTGAGGAAGATTGCACGCGCCTGATGGTAATGAATGGTGCGGGATGAGCCAATTTGGAGAAGATGCGGGCGCATGGGTTTCACGCGCTCGCAGTAGAAATAAAAAAAATTATTTTTTTGGGGGCCATTTCTGACGTTGGGCCCTCTTTTTTTTTGTATTTGGCCTTTTTTTTTGTTTTATTTGGGCTGCATGTTTTGGGCCTTTGTTTTGATATTTTGGGCTATATTTTTTGTTTTATTTTGGGCCACTTGTTTAATTTAATTAAGCCTTGAAATTTAATTAAGTAGGTCTTAATATACAATTAATTTAGGTCAAAATTAATTTTGTGTTATATTATGGGCATTATTTAATTTTATCAATTGACCATTTAGTATTAATTAATTTTGGGCAATTAAAATTAATTAACTTTGGGGCCATTTTGTCTAATTATTTTAGGGGTCATATTGTTTAATTAATTCTATTTGGCTATTAAATTTATATTGTTGGCTATTTTGCATAATTAATTAAAAGGCCATTTTGGATTATGATTTTTAAAGGCAATTTTGATTAATTAATTATGGGCCATATGGTTAATTGATTTTGGACAATTTTGGATATTTAGTAGCCATAATTAATTGTCAAGCCCAAAATTAAAGAGGTATAAGTGGATTTTTGAGGAATTAATTTTTGAGGTAATTTCTAGAAATTCAATTACCCATTTAATTCATAATTCACTTAATTTTGAAATATATACTCATGTCCATAAATTACTGATAATTGGCCTAATTAAATAAGTTTAAATAAATTATTTAGGTATTTTGTTGAGCCATTTTGGATTATGGTTTACCCATGCCGTTAATAATTTATTTATACAAATAAACTCTCTAAAAATAACATTGACTTATTATGTGAAATTAATTTAACTAATTAATATTATACCCAAAATTACTACATATGCTTTAGAAACTGCATATTTTAGATGTAGTTAATTTTGGTCAACAAATTTCGTGAATATTCTTAAAATTATAAATCATTAATTGGAGTGACTAGTACTTGCCTGTTGCAGGAACAGTCATGAAGATTTTTTGATGACTTATTCTGATAATTTTAAGGATATAATAATAATAATAAGGCAATGCATAGTGATAGTTGCAGTTGCATAATTTACTAAGATCTTTAGAAGTGGCTAGTCTCTCCCTGTCGGATTATTAGTTGTTTTTAGAGATGCTTGGGACTGAAAAGATTCTGGTTGGGATATGACACGATTTTCCTACCCTGTCGGTGGGCGATCATTCAGGTTATATTCAACTAGTTTTGTCTTATCCTCTGTAGTGTATTGTGGAATAAAATTGACATTTATTGAGTTATCCCACTAGCCTCCATATTTGTGCAACTATCACATATCGAATCTCTTGCAGGATCAAATTAGATAGATAGTATAAATTATTCTCTACGGTTAGGGGAATATTGAACTAGGAAGTAGTCCCAAGAGTCAATCTATTCATTATACCCAATAATGTGAGCTCTTTGAGGACAAAGTATTTGGAATTTCGGGAACACTCAAGTGAGAATTCTCTGATTATATAGGGTATACCATGAAAGAATACATCAGAGAAGGTGTTCCAGTTAGTGATAACCAAGAAGTATTTATGGATGTCATTACAAAAATAGTCCACATAAGATTAATAAAGGTTGCGATAGGAGTTTAATTCCATATATGACAAATTTAGTACTACTTCCTTCTGGGGTGGAGAGTGTGAGATCTTTTAAGTTTGCACATCTCATTTAATGGACAGAAGGAAGTATGGCATTTTAATATCAAAATTGATATTGTCATCCAAGACTCAGAGATCTTTCCGGTTAACAGATCTTACTCGGTTATAATGATGACATATACCAGTATTACTGCCAAAAGTAATAATAATAAGAGGTCTCAATGAAAGGTCACTTTTAGAAGAAGAAATTTGCCAAGTCTACTTCCTATTCTGGTTCCACCAACACCTCTAAATATCAGTGTATGCCATTCTGTCATAAACTTGGGCACAAGAAGGTAGATTGCAAGAGTCTTTTAGATTGGGATGTGCAAAAGGCATTTTGTTAGCTTTTATTTTGAATCCAATCTAGGAGATATGCACTCTAATTATTGGTGTTTGGATACTGGTGGTATTATTGATAAAGCCATAAGCAACCGGAGATAGAATAAGGGAAAATTGTTGTGAATTGGGGTTATAGAGTTAGAATCTATATTGAAAACATAGCCAATTTGTTGTTACATTTCGTAGACAGTTTTGGAATTACTGTCGGTCGATACTTTTCATATTGATAACAGAAAAGTATTGATACTTTTCATATTGATAACAGAAAAGTATTTCTATTTGGTAACAACATGTGTACTGATTCTGGCATTCTGTGTGATGGATATATAGTAGACTTATACCCCAATATTAGGTAAATTTTCTTCAGTTGTAAATGATGTGACTGTTGATTTTGATTATGATAGAATAAATAAGAAATCTATCAAGTAGTGGTATAAGAGTTAGAGACATTTTGAGGCACATGTAGGATTGCATTAAGGGAAATCTTACTGCTAATATTAAGAACATGATTAGCAGATATTGAGACGATTATGAGCTGAAATATATCCCAACATTATAGATCATTTTCACATATTGTATTCAGTGGATGTAAGTGTTTCATAACTTTTACTAAAGACCATTTTGATGTAGGTCATATAGAGTAAAAGATCTGATCTTGTAGAGGCCTTAGGCATTCTGATTAATTCTGCTGCGCTACTTAAGGCAATGATCAGACAGTAGTGATGAATGTTATGCTCGGTATAATGAAGCTAGGCGAAATCATATACCGGTTTTCGATTAAGTGCACTGTAGGATTATGTATTGATGCCTAGTGTACGATGCTTGGAATATTGAAATAGAATGAGATTGCAATAGCAGTTATTCGTACATTTTGATATAGTATGATTTATGTTGATCACTCCAAATTTTCAAAATTTAGGTGGAGTGAAATTATGAAAACTGCAACTCACATTCAAAGTTGATCTCCAAGCAAACCAGTTCCTAAATGCATCCCAAGTTGTAGTCAGACAAGAAGCTGAGTTTAGTGCCACTTTTTGTGTTTAGGGTTATAAAGTTAGGCAAAAGTCCTATAACCTACAGTTAAGAAAACTTGACGAGAAAACTATCAGCGGCAATTCTGCTGATTATTACATCGGCTAGAAAGATTCTAGATTTTGTTTTCTCGTCATGTGATACTAGAATCATTAAGTTTGACAATGCAATCTATTTAAAGGATGACTTAAAGAGTGGGAGTTGCGAACTCCACAAAGCCATTATTAAAGTACATTTTGTTATGCCAATCCCCTATATGCATTATCTTTTGATGATGAAAAGCCACAAACCAAAGGAACTACAGTTAATCTCAATACTGTATCCTACACCTGACCTTACAGAAGAACATGAATGTGAGATTCATGTGTCTTTTGCTTCTGATATTTGTCAGGAGACTATACTCTGATTCGAACTCTTAGAGTTGGATATTAGTCACGCATGATAAATATGCATCTATGCTGCATAAAGATGCATGGGATCTATTTCAGTTGTCACATCATTGTAGACCAAAACTGACTATAAAGATTAGATAGATGATTTAAAGCCAAATTTGGCTAAGGCTTTAAATAAAGAGAAGGAATTTGTTTTGTGAAAACCTTCTTTCCTGTTTCTACCTAAGATTCTTTTAGAATCATGATGACAATCAATGGCTAATCTTGATTAAGAGCTACATCTTGGACAGTAAAACATTAAATGAAGCACCCTAAAGGTTTGTAGTTCCTAAGATGGAACATACAGTATGTGAACTTGAGGAGTTCATTTGTGAACATTAAAAGGGCATCCAGATTGTAATATCCAAAGTAATGAGATTGTCACTTTAAGGAGAACACATTTGATAATTGGATCCATTGCAAGGTCAGTGGGAGTAGTTATGTGCTTATTGTGCTCTAAATTGATGATATCAAGTAGCAGCCTATGACACTGACCTATTGTCTGAGACAAATTTCATGTCGTCATGTCACTTAAGGATGAAAAATCTAAGTGAGGCTCTATTTCATTTTAAAGATTAAGATTCTTCATGACATATCTATAGGCATACGTTATTGGTCTTAAGGAAACCTACATTATGTGTGTTGTGACGTCCTCGCCACTACCCAAATAACAACTAATTTACTTCAAATAACAAATAAATCGACTAGTTTGTCCGATGTCAACCTACTTTATTCTTATGCTTTAGGCATCTTTATCAGAGTATAATATCTAATTTCACATGCATAAAATTTTTCATTTATAAACATGTGCCATATACAACAGGATCTCAATTATTTATACATCCTAATCCCCAACATATACAAAACTGTAGTATCGTACTGTACATTAGCCGAAGTAACGGCCGACTAAATATACCTTCCAAGGATAAATAGGAAGCGTGCCTCGAAGGTATCTCAAAAATCCCAAAAGATGCTCCTCTATCCGGAGTGGAATTACTTCAAGTAATCTGTAGGAAAATAATTGTAAAGGAGTGAGTTTACGCTCAGTAAGAAACTTATGTAAAAGAGCGTACTATGTCACTATATGCTGTTTTCCTACTTGGCTTTATAATGTCATGTAAAACCATTATAAAGCATATACTGCATCTCTCTTTTGCAAATATCAAATACAAGTAAACCAGGCTTTCAAGTATTTCCACGGATCTCCAATCTCGTGAAATCAAATATCTTTTATATACTTTCAAATAAATGGGAGACAATCGATATCAATTAAGGTCATGCACCAAATAGTTCTCATAATGGATACCACAAATATATCCCGCAAGGGATAATCCAATAGAGATGATGGATACAGCAAATATATCCCATGAGGGATAATCCATACTGGATACAGCAAATATATCCCGTAAGGGATAATCCAATATATCAAATAAATGGCGTACCCACGTATGGGCCAGGGATCCTCCCCAAAGCCTAAGCAAATAAGAGACTCATGGCCATTGTCTATAGCCCACAGTTTCACTAGTCAGGTGCCGTACTGCAGGTCTGAGGGCTGGACTAGAGCTCCTCAGGCAAATACAAGTAACAAATAATGTGCATGCTCTTTTCAAGAGATTAATAGTCTCCAAAACCTTATTCAGATAGGTTTAAAACAAGTATAAATGTCTTTTCTTAAAAACAGGTTCTCCAACCTTTCTTTCAAATAGGCAGTCGACTGGTCATATATGGCAGTCGACTGCTACCCCATGTTATGCCTTATTGAATTTCTTTCCCTTTTTGAAATTCAATTATTATATTTTTCGAAATACAAATAGGGCAGTCGACTGGCCCCAAATAGCAGTCGACTGGTTTTGAAACAGAATGTTTCCCGAGAAAAGGCAGTCGACTGGTTTGCATCGATTTTCGAAAAACGGCGTTTTTGATGTCTCTAGGCAGTCGACTTCCCTATATGGCAGTCGGCTGCCCCTAGCCTAATTGGTACTAGGAGACAAGTCCGAAATTGCATCTTTTCCTGTTCAAAACAACTAGTACATCTCTCCAAAGCATGTAAAATCATCATAAAACATGCGGACATAGCCGCCTTACGTCCGTTACATAAATTCCTTACCTCAATCGAGATTAATCCACAAGCTTGGTGGAAATCAACTCTTAGCCCTTATTTCTTCCAAGCTGCAAAATTCATGAAATCAACTTCAATAAATACACTCTATCAACTACATACAACTCCAAACCATCCATAAAATTAACCAAAACCATTTAACTCCCTTACCTTTATAATTCACCAACTTTCAAGATTTTGAGATCTCCTTAACCACTTGGATTTAGCCTTTCATATTAAAGGCATAGGCTAAGCTATCGATAAGGATCGTTTTTCGTTAAAGAAGCTTAGCTAATCGATGGCATGAGATGGTGGTTTGTCAAGGTGAGAAGCTTGGACACTTAGAGGAAAAATGGAAGCAACGAGAGGGAGAGGAAATGGGCTGTGTCGTGGGGTGCAAGAGGTGATGATGATGAGTCATGTTATCTCATTTAATGCCCATTAATGCATCCCAATCCCCTCATCATCCTATCTCAGCCATTGACCATCCATTGACTCTTTGACCTTTGATTGTTTGACCATCAATTGCCTTAATTCCCTTTATGTCCCATGCATCATATATAATTTCAGAAATTCCCATTTATTCCATTAATCCATGTTGGAAAACTGTACAAGTATGGGAAAATTACAGAAAATTGGGGATTTCACATGTGTTGAGTAGGTTTACTGTATATTGTTTTCCTATTTGAGGTGCCTCTTTCATGAAAAGTGACATAGTGCGAAATCTCAAAGTCCTCAAAGTGAAAATGAATGAGCTCATATCGAGTGTTATGTATGCCTTATTGTGGGTAATTAGTGTATGCTCAAGTCTGTACACATTTTGATATTGTGTATGTTATAGGTATATTTCGGAGATACTTGAGCAATCCTGCAATAGAGAACTAAAAGCTGTTTATAGTGTTGATAATGTTGATGTGAAACTTGTTCATTTCCAGTAATGTTTCCAACCAGTTGAAGGCCTTTCATCTGCTTGCAATGGGCAAAATGCCTGCATCTGCCTGGTTCACGAAGTACTCAACCTGGCAATTATAAATTTCAACTAGTTCTTTGTAGTGAATGGCATGTATATGCTGTGTTTAAGAAAGATGCCCCAATCGCATCTTCACAGTATGATATTCCTTGAAATGAATGGAAGGAAACAGTTATGAGATTCATATAAATTTCCTTTCCTATGCTTTCTAGTAGTGTTGTATAGCTTCTTGTTATCATTTTACTTGTTACTTTAATCCCACAAGATTCATTCAGTAATAGTATTGTTTTGCAGGACCAAAGTAACACAATGAAACTTGTGAAGATTTAACTATGATCATTTCAGGAGGGCCTGCGTTAGGAGCATTGAGATTATTTTATGCTTTCACTAATGATTTTACCATATAAAGAAAAAGCAGAGACTGATTAAAATGAATCTGTCTTCCAATTCCAAATTCCAATCACGATAGGAAGGTAGGCTAGGTAGCCTAGGTGGCCCACACCAGTAAGAAAGAGGGAGCATGCAACTTCTCTTAGATTTCTCTGCAACTAGCAATACGAGAAAAAAGATGGGTGAGTGACCTTGAGGTAAATCCTAGGCCAAAAATTAATTGGATCAGACAGAAGATGCTTCCAGATTCAAGATTTTTCGGAAAACTATGCTCTTAATTGTGGAAATTCAGAATTATAAAAAACAATGGGGAATAGATTTAATGATTTTCGCGTGAGTCGGTCGCCTCTCAAGACAAACCGTAACGACTGGTCTAAAAAAAGATAGTACGAAGACCTTGACTTTCAAAGCAAACTCGTTCAAATTACCCTGGTAATTTAACCATATTCAAACAATTGGACCTTAGGTATACCCAAATTTAGGGGCATTTCTTCCAACTTTGAGTGGTTTGATCAATTTGGATTCTCTGTACATCACTTTCAAAACCAAACCAGTAGTTTCTTCGTTTCATTAGAAATAGGAAACATGAAGGATTTGGTTGAATTACATCTCACTAACAAGTTCAAAGGCACGTGCTATTCAGACTTTGTTTGAGTAGTGTAAATGAGTTTCCAAAATAAAATATTTACAAGTAGTAAAGAAAATATTCAGAAATTTTTAGATCAAAGGAAAACTTTGGGTTATATATTGTTGCCATTTTCTGATGACAAATTAAAAACAACCCTCCTTAAGTGTACATTTGATATAGTATAAAAACTCATCTATTTGTTTTATTTTCTATTTATCTGAGAGTACAAAAAGCACTCACATTTCTATAAGAATGATCAACTCATTCATTTACTAATTAAAGCTAGAATTTCTACTAGGATTATTTTTCCATGAAATAACTTTCTTAATTTCAATCTATTTTTTCTTTCCAAAAGTGAGTCAATGTGGAAAATTTTGTCATGCAAGTTGTGGGTATTAGACTACGAGTTGACAATGACAAAGGAAATCTCCATGCACTCTGCATATTGAACTACTGTATTCAACACGTTTCCACACTTTGCATTAACTTTGGGCATTTTATCTATTTTCCATTTTGTGAAAATGATGAAAAGCTAGTAATACGGATCTTATCTATTTTCCATTTCGTGCCAACAACCTCTTGATCAAGTGATTAATAATGAGTTGTGGTATATTGTAAAGTTTTGGATTCAAATTTAAGCACCTTTGTCACTAGTTATTTAATATTTTCCTTGTAAAAAAAAAAAAATCCAACTCTTTGGGCATGTTTGGATGTATCAATATTATAGATAATTAAGAGATGATCTTTTCTAAATTAAAACCTAACTCTTTGAGTATGCTTGCATTAATCAATTTTGTAACTAATTAAGAGATATAATTGAAATATAGTTTAATTGCTTGTGATTGTTTATTTTTAAGAAATAATTACATTGAAATTTATCAGTGCCAATAGAAAACAATTAAAATAAATCATTGATCACATATCATCCTTATTTGAACTTAAGATTTTGAAAAATAGTTACTCAAAAAAAAAAGTATACATCCTTTTCTTAATGAAAATAGTGAGTCTTTGGAACGTGTAACAAACGTGCAGCTAGCCTTGCCCTTAATTGCCAAAGAATTGGAAGAGCCCCAACCACTATATGTATCTCGGAGCAACGAACCTATAATTTAATTTCAGCCAGCTATATAACTAAATCTACCAAAGTATAAAACACAAACATGGCATTGATAACTTCTATATTAGCAATAGTTCATGCTTTCCTGGTCCTGTCTATATTATCAGCTGCTACATCATCAATAGAGTCAGAGGGGAAGGCTATACTCCAAAGCGGATGGTGGAGATTCTACAGCAACAACACTTCCAAGCTTTGCAAATGGCCTGGAATTACTTGCAACCAACATGGGAGTGTCATTGAGATTTTCCTACCTGATTACAACGTCAAATTCGGAGGTAAACTTGATAATATGAACTTTTCTTCCCTCCCAAACCTTGTTAGGCTGAGTATTTCTGGGTACAGGCTACACGGGAGCATCCCACCTGAGATAGGATCTCTTTCAAAACTCACCTTCCTCGACTTCTCCTCCAATTTTATTAATGGTTCTATCCCACCAGAGATAGCATCTCTTTCAAAACTCACCTTTCTCAGCCTCTCCTCAAATTATATAGAAGGCGAGTTACCTCCATCCCTAGGAAACCTCAAGCAGCTAGAGAAGGTTGATTTTTCTGCTAATTTTATTACTGGTTCTATCCCATCAGCTTTATTTGCCTTGACCAATTTGCAAGAGATTTTGCTAAGTTCAAATCAAATTAATGGCTCTCTTTCTTCGGAAATAGGAAATCTAAAGAAGCTGAAATATTTAAACCTTGGTGATAATAGATTTGGTGGTAACATTCCTTCAGAAGTGGGAACTTTGAAGAATCTGAGTTTTTTAAATCTCGGCACTAACAACCTTACTGGTTCCATCCCATTTTCTCTCTTTGGTTTAACTAATTTGAATTGGCTGGATCTCTCCAACAACAGACTCAATGGATCTATTCCAGTTGAAATTGCAAATTTAAAACGTCTGCAACATTTGGATCTCTCAAACAACAGCTTAAGTGGATCCATCCCAATTGAAATTACGAATTTAAAAGGTTTGGAGTATTTGTCTCTCTCTCACAATAGATTAACCGGAGTCATCCCAATTGAAATTGGGAAGTGCCAGCGCTTAGAGGAATTATTTTTGGGTTACAACAATTTAAATGGAAGCATTCCTGCTCAGCCTGCTGATATAACATCCCTACGTGAAGTAGATCTCAGTCGTAACTTTCTCTCCGGTGCAATACCTTGCTGGTTCTGTCAATTTCCATATTTGGACCTTAGTTGCAATAAACTTACTGATTCCTTTGGCTGCTGCTCTACAAGTTTATCGTGTCCAGTAAGAAGCAAAGGTTTTAACTATCTAAAGCTCCTTCCTGTAATCATTTTTCTTTCCTTACTAGTTGTTGGATTTGTTTACCTATGTCGGCTTAAATATAAAATTAAAAAAACTGACCCTGACACAACAAAGAATGGAGATCTATTTTCAATATGGAATTTCGATGGAAAGATTGCATTTGAAGACATCATAAAAGCAACAGAGGATTTTGACATCAAATATTGCATTGGTACGGGTGGTTATGGCAGTGTGTACAAAGCAGTCTTACCAAGTGGCAAAGTTGTTGCCTTAAAAAAACTTCATCGGTTAGAAGCAGAGGAGCCAGCTTTTGATAGGAGTTTCGGAAATGAAGTAAAATTTTTGACAGAAATACGACACAAAAACATTGTGAAGCTTCATGGATTCTGTCTCCACAACCGCTGCATGTTCTTGATTTACAACTACTTGGAAAAAGGAAGCTTGTTTTGTGCCTTGAGCATTGATGATGAAGCTGTGGAATTGGATTGGACCAAAAGAGTAAACATTGTCAAAGGCGTCGCACATGCTCTGTCTTACATGCATCATGATTGCAATCCTTCAATTGTTCATCGAGACATCTCAAGCAATAACGTTCTGTTGAACTCGGAATTGGAAGCTTTTGTTTCCAATTTTGGGACTGCAAGACTTCTTGATCCTGATTCATCTAATCGAACTGTAATTGTTGGAACATACGGATATATTGCCCCAGGTTATGCTCTTTCACTCTTCTTTTTTTTTTTTTTCATTTTCATTTCCGTTTAGTTTTATTCAGTCCTAAAATACTATTAACTTATTTCAAATTACATGTTAAATGAACATAAGGGAAACAAATTGGAAATGAAAAATTAGAAAGAAAGAAAGAAACAAATAAACTTGTAATTATTTTGAGTTTAATATCTATATATTTTTATTTACATTAATTATTTTTATGTCAGAACTTGCATATTCTATGGTTGTCACCGAAAAGTGTGACGTCTATAGCTTTGGAGTGTTGGCATTGGAAATATTGATGGGAAGGCATCCAGGTGAATTGTTGACAATGCTATCATCATCATCATCTAGTGTCCAAAATGTTACGCTAAATGAAGTTTTGGACCCTCGATTGTCACCACCAAGATCCAGAAAAATGGCACAAGATATTGCTTTTTTTTTTGATAAGCTATAAGATCATATTATTTGATGATAGGATAAAAGCATCAAGGAGATGAAGCTCCAGATGCAAAAGTACATCATCGATGAAAACCCAACAGCATAAATAACACCACAATTAACATCGAAAGATGTAAACAAATATAAAACGGCACACAGGAAGTAAAAACAAGAGAAAAACTCAATCACGAGGACTGCCACCAGGACAAGAGAAAGCTTTCTCTAAACACCCCTGCTTTGGCAGATGCATCAGCCATGCAATTTGCTTCTCTCTTCAAAGAAAACCACACCCTCAGTCGAATGAAGAAAATTATCAATATCACAGAATATATGCTAAAGATTCCATGTTCGGTTAGCATCGTTTCTGCACCAGATAAATGCATTTTCAATAATAAGCTTGTTATTTCCTAACTTTCCCGAACTAAACAGAGTGATAAGACCATGCTCGAAAGCCAAAAGCTCTGCTACATTTGAGTCAAGAATACCCAAGGGACCAGAAAAGATTGCTACCACATGACTATCAAAATTTCTTAAAACACCAGCACGTCTTGCAGGACCAGGTTCCTAATTGCAGAACCATCAAAGCTGAGCTTCAAACAACCATCATCTGGAGGAATCCATGAAGTATTCAATCTGATAGGCCTTTTAGACAATAGATGAGGGGACATTCAGGGGGATTCGACCACTGGAGAAAATCATCCATCCATAAGGAAACATTCATCAGTGGCTTTAATCTGCTTTCAACCAGAAAGCTCTTGACTTTTGCCTCAAGAAGGATTCCCGATTATTGACTGCTGTCCACAAGTCCTTAATGCAACTTGTCTTGTTGGATACTTCAGCCTGGGTGAGATTTCTTTCATTAGCCAACCTGTCAAAGGCGTCCAGCTTGACTTCAAGAGAAGTGATATTATCATCTAGCAAGCCAAAGACTTTTTTATTCCAGTCTTTTAAAATTGTTTTAATTCTCTGCAGTTTGACCTTAACAAAAGAAGCTGTGTGAACACCACACTGTTTACGCCATTCAATCTCCAAGTTCTGCATTAGTGATCGATCATTTAGCCAACAATCAAAGCATCTAAAAGGTTTTGGTCCCCAATTTGAGTCTTCTAAGGAAAGAATAGTGGGACAGTGATCCGAAATCGATCTCTTAAGACCAAGTGAATTTCTTTCCATGCAGAGGCAGATCAATTAATTGACACTCGTTGATGAAATCAGTAGATTCTGTTGGGAAAAATATCCCTCAAACCAAACACCCACAAAAATAAAGGAAAGCAAAAACAAACACAATAATTTTAATGTGGTTTGGCCCAACCAATTTGGCCTACAACCACCCAACCAATTTGATAAACAATCAAACAACTACAACTGTACAATTTTTAGAAGAGAAAAATTGCAAACTCCTTACAAACCCAACCCAACTACCCAAAGAGCCCAACTACACCCTTTTATAATAGCCCAACTTTATAACTCTCTGGGATATTTTACAAACCAAGCCTAACACTTTATTTATAAGGGAATAACCCTTATAACTTCTCCTATACTTTCGATGTGGGATTCAAGGCAAACCATAACAAATCCTCCCTTGACTTGAATCCCCAAACTCCCCCAACTCCCCCAACTGCTCAACAACATCTGAAAAACTAACATACCTCTGAATCTTCTTACTCTTGGAAACAACTCTATCCTTTGCATCATCAAGCAAATATAGTTGTTTCTCATTCCTCTTTCCTTGCAAAACTAAACCACCATTCTTGTATACTTTGCACCAATCATTATTACCAACATATGTGTACCCACGTGAAGCTAACTCACCCAAAGAAATCAAATTGTAGCTAAAACTGGGTACATACCTCACATTATGAAGAGTCTTGACACCACCATCATGAAGCTTGAGTTGAGCACTCCCAATACCTTCAATCTTCACTCGATTACCATTCCCAACCGCAATATTGCCTAAACTTTCAACCTCTTTCAATTCATCAAACCGATCTTTATCATTGCAAATATGCATCGATGCAGCTGAATCCAAAACCCAACTTTTCTCATAAGTATGAGGCCCATCTAAACAAGTTGCCAATACATCATCATCCGAATCAGTCAAAACAACACATGTCTCATTCTTCTTTCCATCATCACTCTTTTGTTGAGCCTTCTTGAATGCAGTCATATCCTTTCTTAATGTCTTGCAACGTGCTTGAATATGACCCTTCTCTCCACAATAATAACATTCCACCTCACTATAATCTCTGAATCTTGATCTTGATCTCCCTCTTGATCCACCATGTCTCTCATTAGTCCTCCCTCGAGTAGAATCTTCCACAGCAGCTAGTACACCTCTCGCAGATGAAGAATCTTCTTTGCCCATAAATCTTTCATTCTCACGCAGCACAACAATCACATCATCCAACGTCAAAGTAGTTTTACCTACCAATAAAGTCTGAACTAACGGTCTATAGGATTTGGGCAAAGATGACAACAACAGCAATGCCTTCTCTTCTTCTTTCAACTCTTTAGAATCAATAGCCAATAATTGTGAAACTAATCTATTAAATTCATTTAAGTGATCATGGAGACTCGTACCTTCATCCATCTTCAGAGAATACAAATCCATCTTCAAACACAATCTATTCGTCAGCGATTTTGACGCATAGATGTCTCCCAGCTTCTTCCACAATCCGGTTGGTGTCGTCTCAGTCAATACAGTATACTTAATCTCTGGAGCAAGTGCCAATCTAATTGTGCTCACAGCCCTCTTCTGAATTCTAACCCAATCTTTATCAGACATCCCATCTGGCTTATTTTCTTCTAATGCCAAATCTAGCCCTTGTTGCACTAGAAGATCCTGAATCGTACTTTGCCATAACATAAAATTACTTTTACCATCAAATAAAGGAATCTCAAACTTAGGCATACCTCCAGACATACCTTCAGCCATAGCTTTCCTCCTCTCGCAGGATCACGAACCTTCAGCTCTTGATACCACTTGTTGGGAAAAATATCCCTCAAACCAAACACCCACAAAAATAAAGGAAAGCAAAAACAAACACAATAATTTTAATGTGGTTTGGCCCAACCAATTTGGCCTACAACCACCCAACCAATTTGATAAACAATCAAACAACTACAACTGTGCAATTTTTAGAAGAGAAAAATTGCAAACTCCTTACAAACCCAACCCAACTACCCAAAGAGCCCAACTACACCCTTTTATAATAGCCCAACTTTATAACTCTCTGGGATATTTTACAAACCAAGCCTAACACTTTATTTATAAGGGAATAACCCTTATAACTTCTCCTATACTTTCGATGTGGGATTCAAGGCAAACCCTAACAGATTCTTCCATGCCTGACCCCTCTGAAGAGCACCCTGATTTTTCTTGAGTTGATAATACTGAGTTGAAGTCCCCAGCCACACACCAATTTTCGTCATCGATGGTTGTCAGATTAAGAATTTATGTCCAAGTGATTTTCTTTGCACCGGCTTCACAAGGGGCATAAACATTAAAGATGAAAGTTGTGAAGAATCCATTTTCCTTTAACACGAATCCATCTAGAGGAGATAGAAGATCCAATCTTGCAAAAGAAATTTTTATCCCACACCAGTAGTCAACCACCTGAGAGACCTTCTGAGGCTGCAAAAAGCCAATCAAAATTGTTACCCCACCAAAATCTAGAGATAAACTGATCAGACATCGTTTCCAATTTTGTTTCCTGAATAAGCAGCATCTCAACATTATTTTCATGCAAAATTCTCCTAAGGACCCAGACCTCTAATGTTCCACGTGAGAATTCTCATGGTTCACAAGGGAACAAAACACCCGTGAAGCTGGAGGGTTAGTCCCTCTCCTCTAGCATACAAAGACTTTCAATGACTTGTTTTTCACAAGATATTGCTTTTGTTGCTATGGTTGCTTTCGCATGCTTACGGACTAAACCCAAGTGTCGACCAATGATGAAATCTGTTTCTCAACAATTTCTGCATAACCAATCTCCAATTCCATTGCCTTTTCATGAAATATCTCTGATCGAGCTCAAGAAACATGAAATGCTTATGGGTGGTGAAAATTAAAAGTAATTCATAGTTTAGTACTATATTTTCAAGTGGATGAACAACAATTTCTTCTATTTATTTATAGAATTATCCTCAAATTTACTTGGATTGAATCTTGAGACAGTTCTTGGTTTAATTTAAGTAATTACTCTTGTGTTATCTATCATTTTATACATTGAAAATTCTGTGTTTTGTCCATGTGGTCATTTGAATGTCATTGTCAGTGCCTTCAATTTACTTTATATTTGAATTCACTTTGCGTTAATGAAGATTTCTTGCTTTTTTTTTTGTTACAATGAAGATTTCCTGCTTAATCGTTTGAAAGATGATTAATATTTTATTAGTAAGTTTCTCAAAATTTTATATATACGTAAGGTATATTTAATGGTCATTCCAAACTATTTTCGATTATATAATTCAATAAGGTATCTTTTTTTTTTTATATGGTGATAAAATTTGATTTTTGAAGTTATCACTGTTGAGAGAGATTTACCGATTACCACTTCCGGCCTGAAAAATGATAGTCTTAGACCGTAAAACAAATGAGGATATCTGTAGATATACAAAAAAAATTTGGTTCCTAAAGATGAAATTGTTAATTTAAAATTACAATTTAAAAGTATTTAAGTCATATTATACTTTTAACACTTGTGATGATATTATTTTTTTTTGGTATAAAGCAGATGTATCCTTATCTGTTTTAACGGTCTAAGCCTAATCATGTTCGGGGTTTAGTCACAGTTAAGACTCTTCACCCCTCCCTAAAGATGTGTTTAATGTGAGTCGAACCCGAGAGCTCTTCCCACAAACTCAGCCTGCATTGCCAACTGAGCCACAACTCATGAGTGATGGTATTATTTAATTTATACTATATAGAGACAGAACACATGTGCATGATTAGACCTGGTAAATTTAGACACGACATGTGTAACACGACACGAACACGATAAGAAAAAACCATATCCGTGTTTAGGAAATTCGTGTTTCGTGTTTATCCGTGTCGACACGAATTTAGACACAGCAATTTTCGTATTTAATCGTGTCAGACACGACTAAACACGTGTAAGACATGAAAACACGTTTAAGAAAATCGTGTCACACGAATACACGAATACACAAATAACACGTACACAACATGAAAACATGCTTAAAGAAAACCGTGTTACATGGATACATGAATACATGTGTAAGACACAGTAATTATATATGCTTTTTGTGAGAATTGAATCTTGACCAAATACAAAAATACTTAAGTGCCTTGCCACATGAACAAGTGTATTATATTAATATAATTTGTTATGAAAATTTATATCTTGAAACAAACTAATGCTTTAATAAATATTGCAAAAAAAATAAATTAATAAATTAAATTATAAAATTAAATTAGTTAATTATCGTTAAGATAATAAAATTTTAAAATTTGGAAAATCAACTATTGAATTTAAAAAAAATTTATTGTAAGTTAAGAACTTAAGATACAATTATCAATTTTTTACATTACATATATGATACTATAATGTATAAATATATATGATATTTTTATTATAATGTATAAAATATAAGTCATGCATTATACTAATAAGAGATTGTATAATATATCATTGACATTATATTACATAATATTAATAAGAAATTAAAAGTTTACACTTTATAGAATTACATTATTCAGTATACTAACATACAAATACTGACATAATTGATAATACTAACATACAAATTATTATAATACAAATAAGATATTAATATACTAACATAATATACTTTTTAATCATTTATCAATTATCATAATTAGTTTATTGATAACATAATTATCATAAGATATTAGTACACTAACATAATATACTTATTAATAACATAATTAATTTATTGATTTATCAATTATTACATTATAGGAAATTAAAATAACATAATACTAACATATAAATTATTATAATCAGAATAAGATAATAATATACTTATTATTTATTAATGATTTATTGATTTTTTTTAATATACTTAATCTTATCATAATCATATGATAACGATGAATTGATGTATTATATGTAATAAGAATATTAGAATAGATGATATTATTCTATATCAATTATCACATTATAAGAAATTAAAACAATATAATACTAACATACAGATTATTATAATAAGAATAAAATACTAATATACTTATTAATAGTTTATTGATAAATTTTATATACTTGATCTTAAGTCATAGTCAAATAATGACAATGAATTAATGATATTATATATAATAAGATTAAGAGACTTGGAGTTAAGATCTTTTTTTGGTGAAAACGTAAATATTCAAGATAAAACAAAATTACTCCCCGTGGGAGTTAAAGACAACATTCCTGGGCAACATACCGCCTAAAGCATCAAACAACAGACAATAGCCAATACCTGAAGGCAGGGAATCCATAAAAACAAAAGAAGAACATAAAGAAGTTCCCATCTTAGCAAGTGCATTGGCACAAGAGTTGGCTTCACGGAATATGCGGATAATCTTGGCATTCACCAACCTTTGAAGCAGTGCCCTACAATAAAAAATAATGGAACTATAAGGATGTGAAGGAAGAACATTATTATTCACCAACCTTACCACATTTTGAGAGTCACATTCCACAATGAGATTGTTAAAACCTTTTTCAATAGCTATTTGGAGGTCGTCTCTGAGACCCCACAGTTCGGCCATCATGCTGGTTGCGTTTCCGATGTTTCGACTATAACCACAAATCCATAATCCTTCAGCATCTCGAAAAATCTCCCCAGCACCAGCCTTTCCTGGGTTCTCACAGGCAGCACCATCAAAATTGAGCTTAATAAAATTAGTAGGAGGGGGACTCCAGCCTTGGAGTTAAGATCTTAATATCATAGTTTTGAAGTTTATAATAAATCATTTATTCTAAATGAGTCAATGACTTGTATAATAATAAGAACTTATAACATTTATTTAAATTAAAAAAAATGCATTAAATCATATAAAAGTTTATAACTTAGAAGAAATTATTTTAAGTAGACATAAATTATTTTAAATAAACATATAAAATATAGATCACTTATATTTAAAGGTATTAATTATTAATAATATATAAAATTAAAATCTTATGATAATTATGCTCTTATTAATAATATATAGTTATGTTTTGATTTTTAATCATGTCATTCGTGTCGTGTCAATTTCGTGTTAACCGTGTCGAGCTGTATCGTGTTGTGTGACACAGAAAACTATCACGCGTCAATTGTGTCGTGTCACGTGTTACACGTAAAAAATATGTGTTGTGTTCGTGTTTACGATTTAGATACGTTTTATAATTCATGTCGTATTCGTGTTTTAATAATTCGTGTCGTGTCTTGACTCGTGTCATGTCATGACATGGAGACACGAATTGTCAGGTCTATGCATGATATATGTATATATATAAGTGTTGTGGCAAGTCGCAAGTGGTAGTTGTAAATAAATAAATAAAAATTGTGAAAAGAACTTGAAAACTCTGGCTACTGATGACATATTTTTGAGTTTGAATTTGTTTTCATTTTCATGAAAAAAAAAAACAACAGATTTTTTTAAAAAATTTTCTTTTTCTAATCTTTTCATTTATTCATTGTAAACAAACACAGAAACAAAAAATGCTTCGCAAAGGTCAAATGTACAGGAAAACAATTTTTAATTAATTCTGAAATGATCTTCATTGTTTCTCTCGGGAGTTTCTTCTAATTGAGCACCTTCATTGTTGTGCAGCGGAGCTAAAATAGACTGCAAATGATTCACCAGGACTATGCACCAAGAAATAAAATGCAAGAAAAAAATAAACAAGGACACACGATATACGTGGTTCGGCTTATAAGCCTACGTCCACGGGCGAAGACAACGAGAAATTTTACTATAACAAGAAGATGAAGATTACAAGTGTTTAACACTCAAACTCACAGTGCTCTCCCCATAAACCCAAGAACAGAAGTTCTCAAATCACTCAACACTCTCTTTCTTCTCTCTCGGCTTTTGCTTCTCCTTGCACCGCTTGCTTCTCCTTGCACCGCTTGCTTCTCCTCTCATCATCCATATCTAACATTCAAGCCCCCTTTTATATAATGCAAGAGGCGGCAAAGAAGGTGTGAATGCATGGTGTGAATGCTTTAATTACATGCACCAAAGTCTTGCAACATGGTTTGGAAAGTGATAGCCGAATTCTACTCCCTTAAGCAAGCATGCAATTCAACAAAGTTAGGTGTTGGCAACTTGAGCATTTAATGCTTGAGGTGTTGCCGGCTTGGAAGCAAAGAAAATGGCATGTTGACTTGGCATTTTCCAAGTCATATTATAACAAATCTCCACCTTGACTTGAAAAATGCTTTCAAGCCACATTTCTCGAAACTCAGACATCTTTGCCTTAACCGCCTTTCAGCATCATTGACTGCGAATTCCAACCAAGTCCAAACAATTCTTGAACTTGTTTGCAGGGATAGTCTTCGTTAGCATGTCCGCAGGATTATCCTCCGTAGCAATCTTTCTGATCGCAACATCACCTTGCGTAACATGATCTCGAACAAAATGATATCTGACATCAATGTGCTTGGTCCGCTCATGATACATCTGATTTTTCGTCAGATGAATTGCACTCTGGTTATCACAAAATACAACAGTAGAATCTTGCTGCAACCCCAGACTGCTAGCCAGACCTTTCATCCACAAGGCTTCTTTCACTGCTTCTGCTGCTGCCATATATTCTGCCTCGGTTGTAGACAAGGCTACAGTAGACTGTAACACAACCTTCCAACTTATGGCTCCTCCGAAAAGAGTGAAAACATAACCCGTCAGAGATCTTCTTCTATCCAAATCACCAGCATAATCAGAGTCCACAAAACCCGTGATGTCTCTGGAACAGACACTCTGATCATACACTAAACATAAATCCGCAGTACCTCTCAAATACCTGAGAATCCATTTCACAGCCTGCCAATGTTCCTTACCCGGACAAGCCATATATCTGCTCACTACACTGACTGCATGTGAAATATCTAGTCGAGTGCAAACCATGGCATACATTAAACTGCCAACTGCACTCGCGTATGGGATACGAGACATTTGTTGCTCCTCCTCATTAGTCTGTGGTGATAACTGAGCCGAGAGCCTAAAGTGCACTGCTAAAGGAGTGTTCACAGGTTTAGCCTTATCCATACCGAAACGTTCAAGCACTCTTCTGATATAATTTTCTTGTGATAAGAAAAGCTTGCCCTCCTTTCGGTCTCTGTGAATCTCCATTCCTAGAATCTTCTTAGCAGCTCCCAAATCCTTCATCTCGAACTCACCACTCAACTGTGATTTTAACTTGTTGATTTCCAACATGTTTTTAGCAGCAATTAACATGTCATCAACATAAAGCAACAAATATATGTATGAATCATCTGAGAGTTGCCTATGATAGACACAAGCATCATAATCACATCGGATATAGCCATGTTCTATCATAAAGGTGTCAAACCGCTTATACCACTGCCTTGGTGATTGCTTTAATCCATATAAAGACTTTTTTAACAAGCAAACATAATCTTCCTTACCAGGCACTGTGAAACCCTCTGGCTGATGCATGTAGATCTTTTCCTCGAGCTCACCATGCAGAAATGCTGTCTTCACGTCAAGCTGCTCAAGTTCCATATCAAACTTGGCTACCATGGCAAGCAACACTCGAATGGAGCTATGCTTTACCACCGGAGAGAAAACTTCATTGAAATCAATCCCTTCCTTTTGACTAAAGCCTTTAGCTACCAGCCGTGCCTTGTATCTTGCTGCATCAGCCCCTGGGATGCCTTCCTTTTTCTTGAAGACCCACTTGCAGCCAATAATCCTTTGATTATTCGACGGTTCAATCAACTCCCATGTCTGATTTTTATGGAGAGATTCTATCTCTTCATTCATAGCAATTGCCCACTGTGCTGACTCTTCACATGTGACTGCATCATTATAACTGGAAGGTTCTGTACCGATGGATTCCGCCACACTGAGTGCATAAGAAACCAGACTTGCATCTGCATAACGCTGAGGAGGTTTAATCTGTCTCCTCTCTCTTCCAGTGGCAATGCTATATTGCTGCTCTTGAGATACATCATGAGAATCCTGTACCTCAGTACGATTGTCTTGGACTGAAGTACCTTCCATAGAATTACTAGGAGCCTCCACCTGAAACTCCACCTGCTGCTCAACACCATGATCTCCTTTACCACTTGACTCCTCCTTTTCCCGTGAACTGTTGGTGGATTGAAGCATGGATGACTCATCAAAAGTCACATCTCTGCTGTAAATGAACTTGGGTGATTCTGGGTCAGGACACCACAACCTGTATCCCTTCTCCCCTTGGCCGTACCCCAGAAATATGCATTTCTTCGCTCTGGGTTTAAGTTTCCCCTCATTAACATGAGCATAAGCAGGACAGCCAAACACTCGTAAGCTTGAGTAATCAGCAGGAGAACCAGACCATACTTCCTCTGGAGTCTTCAGCTCAATAGCTGTAGACGGAGATCTATTTACCAAATAGCATGCAGTATTTACAGCTTCAGCCCAAAAGTCTTCACCAAGCCCAGCATTTGATCTCATGCACCGAGCTCGCTCCAAGAGAGTTCTATTCATCCGTTCTGCAACTCCATTTTGCTGTGGTGTGCGTCGAACAGTGCGATGTCTCACTATTCCTTCATTTTTGCAGAACTCGTCAAATTCACCCGAGCAATACTCCAAACCATTATCCGTTCAGAACCTCTTGATCTTTTTCCCTGTTTGATTTTCGATCAAGGCTTTGAATTGCTTAAAGGTGACAAGCACTTGGTGTTTGTGCTTAAGAAAATACACCCAAACCTTTCTTGAGTAATCATCAATAAAAGTCAACAAGTATCTATGACCACCCTTTGAGATTGTTGGAGAGGGACCCCAAAGATCAGAATGAATATAATCAACCGTACCTTTGGTTCGATGAATTCCAGTGCTGAACTTTACTCGAGTCTGCTTGCCAAAGACACAGTGTTCACAGAAGTCAAGCTTCCCAGCACTTTGTCCACACAGTAAACCTTGCTTGCTCAACACTGAAAGGCCTCTCTCACTCATATGGCCAAGTCTCATATGCCATAACCTGGTGGTGTCAAAATCTGGATCAACTGATGATGAAACTGCTACAGCACCAGTAACAGTGGTACCATCTAGGATGTAAAGTCCTCGCTCCAAATGTCCACGCATCACAGTCAAGGCACCTGAGGATACTCTCAGTACTCCACCTTCACCGAAGTATCGAAAGCCTTTAGTGTCCAGAGTGCTCAAGGATATCAAGTTCTTCTTCATCTCAGGAATATGCCGAACATCTGTCAAGGTTCTAACAATACCATCAAACATCTTGATACGGACTGTGCCAATCCCCATGACCTGACAAGTGTGATCATTCCCCATTAACACTGAGCCTGCACACTTATTGTATGTGGCAAATAAATTTCTGGAAGTGCTAATGTGAAATGTAGCTGCCGTATCAAGAATCCATTTCTCACTGACGTGTGATTCTGATACTGCTAGAACTATTTCGGCATCTTCAGAAGACTGTGAATCGACCACGTTTGCACCATTTTCTGGCCGCTCTGACGATTCAACTTTATCCTTCTTCTTTGGACAATCTTTCTTCTTTGGACAATCTTTCTTTATGTGCCCAAATTTCCTGCAATAGAAACATTGAATTCTCTTTCTGGACTTTGATCTAGAGTAATTCCTGCTTGAACTACCATTCTTTGTTTTGGATCTTCCTCGAGTGGCCAGACCTTCACCTTGATTGTTGTCAACTGCCTTACCGGTAAGTTTCTTCCTTAACTCAGTGGAACCCAAGGCACTTTTAACATCGTCAAGAGAAATATCATCACGACCATATAACATCGTATCAACAAAATTCTCGTACGATGGTGGCAACGAACACAGCAGAATCAAGGCTTGATCTTCATCATCGATCTTAATATCGATATTTTTGAGATCCATAATAATGGTATTAAACGTATCTAGGTGCTGTTGTATGGGCATACCTTCCTCCATTTTTAGGGTGTAGAGCCTTTGCTTGAGGTATAGCCGGTTTGTCAACATCTTTGTCATATACTTGCTCTTTAGCTTGAGCCACAAACCTGATGCGGTGGTTTCATCCGCTACCTCTCGTAAAACTTCATCTCCAAGGCTGAGTAGGATTGCACTATGTGCCTTCTCCATAACCTCGTTCTTCTGATCATCTGAAAGTGTATCCGGTAATTTGTCTATACCATGTAGAGCTTTCACCAAACCTTGTTGAACAAGCATCGCTTGCATCTTGATGCGCCATAGACTGAAGCTATTCCTTCCGGTGAACTTCTCGACTTCATATTTGGTCGATGATGTACTTGCAGCCATCTTAGTCGTCTTGTACAACGTGCTCTGATACCAGTTTGTTGTGCAGTGGAGCTAAAATAGACTGCAAATGATTCACCAGGACTATGCACCAAGAAATAAAATGCAAGAAAAAAATAAACAAGGACACACGATATACGTGGTTCGGCTTATAAGCCTACGTCCACGGGCGAAGACAACGAGAAATTTTACTATAACAAGAAGATGAAGATTACAAGTGTTTAACACTCAAACTCACAGTGCTCTCCCCATAAACCCAAGAACAGAAGTTCTCAAATCACTCAACACTCTCTTTCTTCTCTCTCTGCTTTTGCTTCTCCTTGCACCGCTTGCTTCTCCTCTCATCATCCATATCCAACATTCAAGCCTCCTTTTATATAATGCAAGAGGCGGCAAAGAAGGTGTGAATGCATGGTGTGAATGCTTTAATTACATGCACCAAAGTCTTGCAACATGGTTTGGAAAGTGATAGCCGAATTCTACTCACTTAAGCAAGCATGCAATTCAACAAAGTTAGGTGTTGGCAACTTGAGCATTTAATGCTTGAGGTGTTGCCGGCTTGGAAGCAAAGAAAATGGCATGTTGACTTGGCATTTTCCAAGTCATATTATAACATTCATATTGGACAACAATGCCTAAGAATACCAAGGTGAGCATGAATTTCCAAACTCATGGCTGATGTTCATTTCCCCAGTGATCACTTAAATACCCGGGACAAAAACATGCAATGAAATGGAAAAGAGCAGTGATATGGGGATAAACTCAACGCATAGGTTGGCCAACATTAGGTTTGGGTGATCGGTGCAGATGGTTGTTATGATATGGTGAGACATGCGGACCACAGGAGTTGAGAGGCTTCTGGTAGGTTGCTCATCCTTTAATGACAACCGTGCCTGCGCTCTACTCGCAGTTCCACGTTTAATCCATATCCTTGAGATTAGGCAGAGGCCTGAAGGCTTCAACAACTTCACTCATCAGAGGTCTGGCTTTTGGATCACGGCTAAGGCAGTGAGTTGCCAATTGAAGGAAAGTGATGCAGAACAGCCACACCAGCTGGGAATTTACTTCATGCAGTGACGATTAGAATGGTACCAAAACAATAAGAGAAGTGACACAATGCAATAATTTTGAAAAGAAAATAATTGCAGAACCGTAGCTTTAAATTGAACTTGGTGTTTATCACTTAAGATGATACGATGATGTTGCTTCTCTTAATGTAAGTACTCTTTGACAGGTTGAATCATTTGCTAGAGGACTTTTTCTTGTCCACTCAGAATGTTTGGAGTCAAATTACATTGCAAGTAGACCTTTCCGAGTCAATGCAGTAGGTTTTGTCTTCTCACTTGAGTATACCTATAAAAGAGATTTCTTCAGACTGCAAATTCTGAAAATGTGATAGCAGAAAGGGATCAATCCTTCTATTGAGACCTTTGCACTTACTGTATTCTTTTATTTTGCTTACTGTTCTATCTCCTACTTAGGCTGTATTCTTGCATTTGTTATGTACTTTCAGTTTTATACACAATCTATTTCCAGTTTCTTCTTTGTTTGGAAATATACATGGCCCTCTTCATGCTTCAGTTATGTAAAGTGTTATTTCTTTATTAATGTAAATTCTTTAATCAAGATCTCATGGAAATATGCAGGGGCCTGTCCATGCCTATGTTGCTGTCCCTGGAGGTAAAACTAGCTACCTTTCTGAGTTAAAAAATGGCAAACTGCGGACAGCAAGTGTTCTTGTACTTGCAAAAGTTTTGTTCCCTTTATTTGTAAGCAATGTATTTTTTGCTTATATATTACAAGCTATTCAACACTGCTGGGTTGATTTGACAACAGTTTTTCTTTACAATTTTAATCTTCATTTGATACTAATTAAAACTACTTTATTTGATCTAACAAGCGATTACTTAGCTTTATACTAAGTTGCTTCAGCTGTTATTTCATTAGTTTTCTCTTCTCTATCTACTCAATCTTGGTATGAAGTTTTGCAGAATGATACCACATACTTCGGTGCCCTTGTTGGACGGATTGCAAATAGAATTGGAGGCGCAGAATTTTCTTTGAATGGAACCGTATATAAACCGGTCCCTAATGAAGGGAAAAACATGCTTCATGGTAAATTAATTCTTCATTCTTTCCTTGATTTCTTAATTTCCACTGAAAATTAATATACAGAACAAAAAGTTCCTGGAATTCCTTGACCTTCTGTTCTGCATTAGGTGGCCCCAAAGGATTTGGTGATGTTGTCTGGGAAGTGAAAAAATATAACAAACATGGTCATTTTCCTTTTATTGTCTTTGGATATGACAGCCAAGATGGTGAAGAAAGTTAGTGCATGAGCGTGACTTTCTCTCCAATCCACATGTTCATTAACCTTGCACATTGAAATCAAGCTTCCAAATTCACCAGTGAAAATAAGAAAAAAGATCATTTGCATTGCAAATGATTGATGAGGCTAAACTAGGATTTCATTTCTTGTATACTTTCACAGGATTTCCTGGTGAGTTTAAAGTCAGAGTGTCACATCCCGTGACCACTTTATTTCACTTATGTCTATACATCTTATATGGTTGGGTTGTCTGCGATACTTTATCTTTCTTATTCATTAAACTATTTTAATTAAAAAGTAATTATCATTTGCATCCCCTATCTTAATTCACAAGAAAGTAGTACTGTAGATAAATCTAAATACAGAAAATAATTGATCGTACCTCATGAAATAAACCAAGCTGTCGCATCGTCCCCAAATGCGCAATCGAAATCTTCAGTCCTCTAAAAACTGAAATGTTAAAATTAATGGGTGAGCAAACCACAGCTCAGTAAGAGAATTATATGCCTCACTTGATATTCAGCTATCTATATGCTGAAAAACTTTTTCATTTTTCCTATTGGGCTCTAAGCTCGCATGTAGGAAGGATACTACAATCGGCTAGGGATCCGGATGGAGTAAGGTTGGTATTTTGAAATACCTATCTTGTCCCGGAACCTAGAAGCAACTGTAGAGAGTAATAAATTTCATTTGAAATTTAAATTCTTTTTCCTTTCATTTCATGTCATTTTCGATTTTATGCTTTTATGATTTAAAGCATTTTGATAGAATAACTAATATTATCTATTCTTTTAGAAAAATATTAGTTTAAATCGTCATTATCCAAATCATATTACATGTAAACAGTAGATATCGACAATACAATAAAAATCATTTCATTTAAAATCATCATTTATTGTCATTCACTGTAAACTTTTTCTTTCTTTTCACTTCAGTTAAATCGATAGTCAAATCATTCAGTATTTAAAGTATTCATTATTCAAATCGTTCAGTATTCAAATCATTCAGTAATCAAATCATTTGTCATTTACTGTCATTCACTGTAAACCTTTTCTTTCTTTTCACTTCAGTCAAATCGATATTTAAACAATTCAATAATCAATCGGTGGAGACAGTCATCATTAAATAAAATCATGCATTATCTCTATCACTATCACTATCACTATCCCCGAAGGGACGATCACTATAAAGAATGGCAATCGTCAACATTCACAGTTCGCACTGGTCAAGTGCTCACTGTGTAAACCTGTGGGTTTGACCATAATTCCCACGGTCATATACAATACAATAAACCTGCGGACTGATCAGGCCTCGCAGTCATATAACACTATGCATGATCACTACCATACGACTGTCTCAAAACATTTTCATAATTCATTCATTAATAGTAGAAATCATTTTCAATTAAATCATTTCATGTAATTCCTTTTAAGTAATTCTTTTCATTTAATTTAATTCATATAAATCCTTTCTTGAAATTCATTTCATGTAAATCAATGCACATAAACCACTTCATATAAATTAAGTTATATAATTCATCTCATGTAAATCGTTTCATGAAATTCAATTCATGTAAAATAATCATGTAATTTACATATCATGAGAATTTTCGGTGATTTCATTATCACCGATATCGAAAACATGAATATTTTAAAAATAGAATACCATATATTCATGTTCTATGAAAATAATCAATTTCTTGGTTTTCGAGATTGAAAATCATTTCTCGTGAAATAAAATCATTTATTATGATTTTATGTAATTTTCTAAAAATTTTTGGCAGCATAACGGCTGCCAATTGACTAGCCTTCCTGCACAAAAACGACAGTTTAAATATTGCAGCCAGCCAATATCCACAATTTTTCAACCGATGAATCATCACAACATTTTCATAAAATAATTCGTAATTAAAAGCATGCAGACTAAATATCCTTACAGTGCTGCACATACATCCCTTACCTTTTCCCGGGTTGGCGACTTTTGCGTTATCAGTCTCGCCCGTGTTCCTTCTCTTCCGATTGCGGCCTCTCGTTCGCAGAGAATAATTTTCTAGAATTCAAATTCTAAAAATTAGAATTTTTCCATAATTTATTTGAATTAATACTCGGAATTAATTTTTGAAATCCTTACCAAATTTCCGAGATTTTTCGGATTTTCGAATTTTCAGGAATTCCTGAATTTCTCGAAAATTCCTTTTCTCTCCCTTTTTCTTCTTTTCCTCTTTCCTTCTTCTTCTTTTTTTTTTCTTTCTTTTTCTTTCTTTTTCCTTTTTTTTTCTGGTCTGAACTGGTTCGGATTGGTTCAACCTTCTTCCACCGGTTCGGTCGGTTCGACATCATCCCGTCGGCATCGCCGCTGGTTCATCTCCTCCACAGTTGCCTGGGGTCACGGCGAAGCCGTTTCTGGTGTCCCTTTCCTCCCACTGACGGTGACGGCGTGTGACATCCCCGTCACTCCATCTTATCATCTAACTTTCTTCTATTATCTTATCCGACATTATTTGATTTAGTTTATCCAGTGTCATTCTTCCTTTACCCTTAAGCTAATTATCTACTAGCTCATAAAATTTTTATTCAATTTCCATAAGCATCCAAATGTTAGATATAAATACCATTCCATTTCCACAGGATCTCATACATCATCTTATCTTACATCCCCAGACATCTTATATACACATTGGCTACTTGTACTGTACTGTAGCTGAATTACAATTTACTATAGTCATGAACATATGAGTATACCTTCTATGCTAACTGGGAAGCGTATCGAAAAGGTACACTGCAGTCTTTCCAAAACAAGCTCCTCTAATCGGAGCGAAGTTCACTTCAGGTAATCTGTAGGAAAAATGGTCGTAAAAGGGTGAGTTTACGCTCAGTAAGAAAAATATGTAAAAGAGCGTGCTATGCCTCTATATGCATTTTTCCTACTTGGCTCTATAATGTCATGTAAAGCATTATAAAGCATGCATCATAAACATCTTTCATGCATTATTTGCAACCTTGCATGTTCATTTCAAATGACATGGGAATCATACTTTGTATGCTTCTTTTTAAAATATAGCATACATATAAAACTTGCATCATACTTCTTTATTTAAAACATCATACTTCATAACATGCTTTAAACATACATCATATACTTAAAACATACATCATGCTTCTTTACTTCAAAACATACATCATATATCCTTTGAAATAGGATGGAGACTATGTACAATATTTAAGCGATTGAATCGTCATATAAACCGTTCATTCCCATTCATATGACTCTAATCATGCATTGGTACAGTAGTGCACTCCGTATAGGTCAGGGATTCTCTCCTGCCTTTAGTAATCCACAGTGAACACTAGTCGGGTGTCACATGCGGGATTGAGGACCTGACTAGGGTTCCTCGCTCAACATACATATTACTGAGGACTTGATCAGAGTCACCCAGCCATCAGAAATGCATAATCATCACGCAGTGCATAGTCTCAAAACATTTATAATATACCTTTTTCAGAAAACACTTTGGTGTTTAAATCAAATAAGCTTTGAAAGCTCTTTTCATACATGGCAGTCGACTGGTCATATAGGCAGTCGACTGCTGCTTCATAACTTCATTTCTCGAAATCCTTTTCATTTCGGAAAATACATAGGGGCAGTCGACTGGTCCATATAGCAGTCGACTGGTTTTCAAACAGAATGCTTCTTAAGAAATAGCAGTCGACTGGTCATATAGCAGTCGACTGGTTTTGAAACAGAATGCATTTTAGCAAATAGCAGTCGACTATCCCATATAGCAGTTGACTGGTTTGAAACAGAATGCTTCTGGGTAAATAGCATTCGACTGGCTTACATAGTAGTCGAGTGGTTTGCGTTGGTTTTCGAAAAACGACGTTTTGGTTGTCTCTAGGCAGTCGACTTCCCTTTAAGGCAGTCGGCTGCCCCTAGCCTAATTGGTACTAGGAGACAAGTCCGAAAATATCATTTTTCCTGCACAAAACAGCTAGTACATCTCTCCAAACCACATCAAAACATCATAAAACATGCGGACATAGCCGCCTTACGTCCGTTACATAAATTCCTTACCTCGATTCCTTCGGGAACGCGAGATCACTTGGCGCGCTAACCCTAGCTTTCACTCCTTCAATGCTGTAACATCAAATCAATTTAAACCTTTAAACAATCATCATATCAACTTAGTACAACTCCAAACCATGAACGAAATTGCAAGAATCATCTTCTTCTCTTACCTTCACTAGAGACCAAAATCTCAAACTTTGAGATCTCTTCTAATACTTGGAATCAATCTACCAAACTTTGGATATCTCTTAGTCTAACGACAAGGATTATTTTTCGTTAAATGAACTTAATAGATCGATGGAAGGATGAGGTGGTTTATCAAGGTAGCCATGGATGGAACTTGGAAGCTTGAATGGAACGAGAGGGAGAGCTGGAAGGGGCTGGCGTGGGGTGGTGACTGATGAGGATGGTGAGTCATGCAACATGCATTAATTGCATGCTTTATCCTCTCATCTCAGCCACTAATCCTCTAATTGACTATTTGACCCATTTAATTTTCTCTTTTCCTCCTTCTCCTCTCAGCCATTCATTAAATCACCAATCCAAAATTCTGATTTTATTTCTTTTCTCATGCTTTATTCATTTTCTGATATCACCATATTGACTTTGACTTATTGACATTCAACTTCATTATTTCTTCTATATTCCATACATCAATCATACATTAATTCCACATCAACTTCATATTCATTTAATCTCATTAGATTGAAATACTTTACAAACATGGAGGAATACATGAAAATTGGGGATCTCACACGGTGCCAGATCTAGGATGGTGGGTTTCGGCTCCTTGCTCCTCTGTTTTCTCCTTCCTCCGCCTTTTCCTTCACCGTCGGTGGCCTCATTCTCCTTCGTTAGTCTTCACCGGTGGCGGGAGTGGTAGTGGCGGTGCCCAGATCGGCCGGCACCGCCGTTTCCTCCCTTCTCCTTTCCTTTTCGGTTCGACGGTTTTTCTCTTCGACTTTCTCTTCTCCCGTTCTGTTTCTCTTCTGTTTTTCTTTTCCCGGCGTCAGCGTCGGCGTCGGCTTCCTCCCCTCGGCTCGTCGGCGGCGTCGCTGCCACTTCTTCCTCCCAACGTCGCCAGCTTCTCCTTTTATTTCCTTTTTGTTTCAATAGAAACGAGATCCCCTCCTCCCGTTTCTGTTTTAATTTTTTTTTATTTGTTTTCTTTCTAATATATATATATATAAAATAATATATATAATTATATTTATATAATTATATATATTTACTCTATTAGATATATACATATATCTTACTATATATATTTCATATAATACCATATATATATAATTTCAAATACTATATATATTTCTTATATATATTTATATACTTTTATTTAAATATAATAAGGTATATATATATTTCATATATATATATATATATATATATATATATATATATACACATATTTGTACATATATAAATATATATTTTATAATATACACATGCATTTATTTAATATAAAATAGTATATATATCATTTTATAATATATACTATAATTTATATATATACATATGTATTTATCTAAAACATATGTAAATATATTTATATAATTTACTTATATAAATATATCCTTATACACATTTTCATTTCATTAAATTTTGGATTTGTTAATATCCAATTAATTTCTCCTTTCCATTTCTTTTTAATTTGGATTTTCCATTTATCCAAATTAAATTCCTCAAATTTATCCTTTCATCGATTTTCATAATCTCTTCTACAGTCTTCCATCTCGTAAATAATTTATTTATTTATTTACTTTAATTTCTCTATTTGCATTTAAATTTAATTTGCAATTATTTAATATCCAAATACTAAAATTCGCGATTATCACATAGTGAGCTACAGCCTTCTCCCTAAGAACTGGTTGAGTGTGACAATGAAAGCCAGAGCTGTGAAAAAGCCTACTCCTGTGAATCTTGCTCAGCATACATATTGGAACCTTGGCAACCATGACAGTGGTGATATCCTGTCTGAAGAAATCCAGCTTTTCGCGTCCCGCTACACACCTATTGATAGCCAGCTTATTCCCACAGGCAAACTTTTGCTTGCGAAAGGAACTCCATATGATTTCCTCAAACCTAACACAATTGGAACCAGAATCAAGGAGCTTCCTTAAGGTTATGACATTAACTATGCCCTTGATGGCACACCAGGAAAGCTGAAGAAAGTAGCTGTGGTGAAGGACAAGAAGTCTGGAAGAGTTATGCAGCTGTTTGCCAATCAACCTGGTGTGCAGTTCTATACAGGAAACTTGATAAAGAATGTGAAGGGAAAAGGTGGATTTGTGTATAAAGCTCATGCAGGACTATGTTTGGAGACTCAAGGCTTCCCTGACTCTATCAATCACCCCAACTTCCCTTCACAAATAGTTACCCCTAAAAAGCCAAAGAGGCATAACATGCTTTTCAAGTTTTCAATTGCTCCATAGACAAACCTGATCAATCATAAAGCGATTTTCTCGTAAGAGAACTGAGACTTGAACAAGTTTTCGAAATGTTTTTGTTATATAGCTCATGAGACTTGAAGAATAATGTAGTTTTTCTGACTCGTTCATTAGTAGTCTGATTCTGGTAATTTGAAGAGGGGAACTAAAATTGTTTCAGAAAGGTAATTATTTTTGTCGCTTGATCTGGAAAACAAAATCTTGTTATGCTTTTATCAAAGAATCAGTTCAAATTGCAACTAGCAATATACCTCCAAAACTAATAGAAAAACTGATGAAAATAAACTATACATGAAAAGAAGTCTTGAATTCTAATTGTATGATAACACAATTTTCACACACTAAACTTATGTAACCTTATTCAAAAGTTACAACAAATTTACATCATTTGGGCATAGTAAGCATGACTTATCCTTCAAATTTAATAGGATTTTTCTTTTTTAAGAGATTGAAGGCGACCCATTAAAACTAACAAAAACTATATCCCACTATGCCTTCATCTAGAGAGTCAAAAAACATAAAACGCCCAATCTAAGTTACCCAACAAACAGGTCCAAATTCAACTCTGGACAAATGAAGCCCCATATCACAAAGCAGGGTCACCTTACTCACCCGTACTGTCCGCTTTGGGTCCAAATCACCAAGCAAGACCCTCACGGCTTTGTCCCAAGGGCCCTGAAGAACTCAGGTTTAATTCCCTTGAGCGCGTTCGTAGTGACTTGAACCCTTGACTTCCTCAAGAAGTCAAGTCACTACTAATAATTAGGCCTAGTGGTTAGTAGTGACTTGACATCTTGAGGAAGTCAAGGATTCAAGTCACTACATACGCGCTCAAGGGAATTAAACTTGAGTTCTTCAGGGCCCTTGGGACAAAGCCGTGAGGGTCTTGCTTGGTGATCTGGACCCAAAGCAGACAGTACGGGTGAGTAAGGTGACCTTGCTTTGTGATCCGGGGCCTTACATTACATTATGTGCATGTTTTATTGTAAGGCTCCAGTCACACCCCTAAGGGCTGCAGGATCACCTCATTCACCCGTACTGTCCGCTTTGGGCCCAGTCACTACCCAGGGCTGCAGGTCACCCTCACGGATTTGTCCCAAGGACCCTGAAGAACTCAGGTTTAATTCCCTTGAGCGCGTCCGTAGTGACTCGAACCCTTGACTTCCTCAAGATGTCAAGTCACTACTAACCATTAGGCCTAGCCTAATGGTTAGTAGTGACTTGACATCTTGAGGAAGTCAAGGGTTCGAGTCACTACGGACGCGCTCAAGGGAATTAAACCTGAGTTCTTCAGGGCCTTTGGGACAAAGCCATGAGGGTCTTGCTTGGTGATATGGACCCAAAGAGGACAGTACGGGTGAGTAAGGTAACCCTGCTTGGTGATCTAGGGCCTTACAATAAAAACGCGCGTTTTATTGTAAGGCTCCAGTCACACCTCTAAGGGCTGCAGGATCACCTCACTCACTCGTACTGTCCGCTTTGGGCCCAGTCACTACCCCTTAGGGCTGCAGGTCACCCTCACGGATTTGTCCCAAGGGCCCTGAAGAACTCAGGTTTAATTCCCTTGAGCGCGTCCGTAGTGACTCGAACCCTTGACTTCCTCAAGATGTCAAGTCACTACTAACCATTAGTGACTTGACATCTTGAGGAAGTCAAGGGTTCGAGTCACTACGGACGCGCTCAAGGGAATTAAACCTGAGTTCTTCAGGGTGTCATAACGTATTAACTTTTGGAAAGAAGACCTAATAGCTAGACACAAAGACATGGAGTCGCCACCAACCATTCTACCTAGGTGTGATTGGTCACCTATTCAAACTAAGGATAAGGCCTGGTCTGCGTTCAAAGATACTAGGGTTCGGGAGTACGGTTACGTGTGAGGAAGGATTAGCACCCTCACAACGCCCATCCTAAAATGGTACCACTTAGTTTTAGGTCATCTTCTAAATTTGCTTATGTTGATCTTTAATCTCGATATAATTATTATTGAAAAATATTTCTAAGTGTCCTCCATTAAGCTGGTGGGACAACTCAAAAATCTTTCTCACCTCAAGAGTATTCAAGTAGTACTATGCGACTTGCTTGAAGAGGCTCTGTCGTCGGATTCATTTTAATATTTTATGAGAAATTCCTAACTTTGACTCCTTCTATCTAATTTATTCTTACCATTCTATTGTTTATTAATTCTTAATTTTATTTGTTTATTTTTGTGCGAAAATGAATATGAATTATTTTTATTAAAAATTCCTTTTAGATCTTCCATTAAGCTGGTGAGACCCAAAAGAAATTTTCTTACCTAAAGATTTCCAAATCATTACTTAAGCATAAATCTACTTGGAATCTCATCATAGGAACAATCAATATTCGTTCTCAATAACTCCTATTTACCATTTTATTATTTCATCAAATTTCATTACTATTTATTATTGTTATTTTATCATTATAGTTAACATGAATTATTGAAATTTTTTTATCTTCTTAATTCATCACTTTGATTTTAATTTAATAATATTTTTTAGATACAAATAACTTATTTTATACTTTAAAAAAATGAATAAAAATCACTTATTATTGAAAAACTATCTCTAGGCCATCCATTAAGCTGGTGAGGCCTTGAAAATAATCTTCTCACCTAGAAAATTTCAAGAAAATCACTTATGCATAATTCTTTCGATATTTCATCGTTGGAGTAATTCGTATTCACCTTCATTATACTTAATTTTATTTATTCCTTTTCTTATTATTATTTCTATTGTATCATCATGGATCATTAATATCGTTTCTAATTTTTATAGCTAATTATTCTTGTTCTAATAGACTAATTATTCATACTTGAATTTCATAATAAGTTTATTTTATAAAAAAAAATGAATATAAATTACTTTTTATTAAAAATCCTATTTAGACCTTCCATTAAGCTGGTGAGGCCTTGGATAGAATTTCCTTACCTAAAAATTTTCAAGAAAATTACTTAAGCGTAATTCTCTCGATATTTCATCATTGGAATAAATTATATTCATTTCCATTATTATTTTAATATCTAGCTCTAGTTATTCATTCCCTTCTTTGTTTTATTCTTTACTATTATTATTTTTATCGTATCATTACTAATCATTAATATCTTTCCTAATTGTATAACTAATTGTTTTTATTATAATTTTATAAATTTATTTAAAATGAATATAAATTTTTTGTTATCAAAAATCCTATTTAGACCCTCCATTAAGCTGGTGAGGCCTTGGATAGAATTTTTTTACCTCAAGATCTCTAAAAGTACCACTTGAGCGCAGTCCCTTTAAGAGTTCCATCGTCGGAATATATTATCTAAATTTTGTAAAATTGTATTTTTCATGTAACATTTTATAAATTTTAAAATTGTTTTACATAACTAGAAAGCATTAGATAAACAATGAAAAATGAAGATAGGATAAAACGAAATAAAAAAATATAAAATACATGAAATATGTGAACAACATAAATGTGCATAGGATGATTAAATAACATATAATAAGTGAGGAAATAAACAATTATATATATAAAAAAAAAACGTGCACAGAATGATTACAATATGCATGTAAATAGATAATAATATAATAAAATAATCACAACAATACCTTTGCCCACTATCTATTCTTTCCTTTCTATTTGGCCTTCTTTCTTTCTCTTCTGCCTTTCTAAACTTTATCCTTTCTCCTTCTTCACGTCCTCTCTTCCTCACGGCTACGCTGCAGCAGCTCACGAAGGCAGCAAGGGCAGCAACGATGAAGTGTGGTGGCTCGGGTAGTAGTGCAGGATAAGGCAGTGCTGGAACTTGAAACAGGGTCAGGCGGCAGTAGGAGGCTTCGGTTCTACAGCAGCAACATGGAACCAGGCGGTGATTCAATAGTAGGGGAACCCAGGCAAGATCGCAGCAGCAGGGCAAGACGCACGACTCCTTAGCGCGATGATGGTTTTTCTTGGTGAAGCAGGGGCTCTCTTCCCTTTTTCTTTGGATTGGATGAAGATGAGGGTAACTTGATGAGAGGCTACGCGACGTGATGATCGATCAAAGCAAGGGCTACGGATGCAAAGGTTGCTGTGGGTAGAACATGAGCAAGGGATGACCAAAAAAATATGATGATGGCGTGGGCAGCAGAGTTGAAGAAGATGATGTTATGGGCTGGACCGTGATGGTGATGAGGTAGCGTGGGGACAAACGATGCAATAGAAGGTGCACCAACTCAGGGAGCAGCAGCTGGCTTCGGCTTGGTGGTGCAGAACGTGGGCGGCTGGTTGATTCGATGCAGGGAGGGGCTAGGCACAAGCCACGGCAGGGCAGCAATGGAGGTGAAGATGATGATCAACAGTGGAAGTCTGCCGTCCCAGTAAAAAAACAGTAGCAAAACTCTTTTTTTTTCTTTTCCTTTCTCCTTTCGTTTTTTTCTAGGCTTTCTTTCTAGGGTTTCTTCTAGGGTTCTTTTAGGGTTCTCTAGGGTTTTTTTTCCCCCTAAAACCCTAGTTTTCTTCTCCTTTTTATAGACCTAGGTTTTTTCCTTTTTTTTATATATTTTTTTTAATTTTATTTTTGGTAATAATTGGAAACCTAGAATCAATTTTTTTTAGGAAATTTTATATTTCAAGAATCTAATCTTAAATTTAATATCAATTCCAAATTCAAATTAATTTTCAATCTTTTAATGGTTTCATTTAATTTTACTTTCCTATCAAAATTAATTTAGATTTCCTTCTTTTTTTTTATTTTATTCTATAAAAATCAAAATCAAAATCCAAATTTTATTTCTAAATCTAAATACAAAAATAAAATTTAAAAATCAATAATAAAATATATACAAACTAATTAATTAAGAATGTTTTGAAAAAGAACCGGACAAAAATGGTGTCTACAGTTGCCCCTCTTTGTACATTTGCTATGAAATAGTAATTGTGCAAAGACATAGACATCCATTTTGTCCGCGTCCATTTTATTATTTTTTTTTCTTTTTCAAAGTTTTTCCTCTCTTTTTTGTTTTCTTTTTTTTTTTTTTGATATTTACTTATTTTAAAAGAAATTGGTTTTCATCATGAAAATGTTCCTCCGACCAGGGAGGCCCTGAAACTTTAAATTTTCTCATCTTTAAAATGCTCCTTCGACTAGGAAGGCCCTGAAACTTTAAATTTTCTCATCTTCAAAATGCTCCTTCGACTAGGAAGGCCCTGGAACTTTAAATTTTCTCATCTCTAAAATGCTCCTTCGACTAGGAAGGCCCTGGAACTTTAAATTTTCTCATCTCCAAAATGCTCCTTCGACTAGGAAGGCCCTGGAACTTTAAATTTTCTCATCTCCAAAATGCTCCTTCGACTAGGAAGGCCATGGAACTTTAAATTTTCTCATCTCTAAAATGCTCCTTCGACTAGGAAGGCCCTGGAACTTTAAATTTTCTCATCTCTAAAATGCTCCTTCGACTAGGAAGGCCCTGGAACTTTAAATTTTCTCATCTCTAAAATGCTCCTTCGACTAGGAAGGCCCTGGAACTTTAAATTTTCTTATCTCCAAAATGCTCCTTCGACTAGGAAGGCCCTGGAACTTTAAATTTTCTCATCTCCAAAAATGTCTTTCTTTTAGAAATGAATGGGATGCATGCTAAAAATAATTTCATTATAATTGTGACAACAAAGGCTCAAAACCCCCCCCCCCCTTTTTTTTTTGGACCAATCTTGTCTTTAAACCAGTTAGCGACTTTCTCATATCATCACCTTCAATCTTCATTCTTCCCCTTTTTTTGTTTTTAAGCAGCTGGTGTATTCGACTTAGTTTACCAATCTTCTGATATTCCACTATATTTCTGTCCCTCTTCTTTCTCCTTTTAAAGCAATGCAATTATCTTTTTCTCTCATTTTTTTTTCTAAAAATGTTTGCCAATCATCTATTTATTTCCATCCTAATAATATGACTAAACATAATGCAAATTTCGATTTTCCCAATCAAGGTAAGAAGGTAAATGGTAGTAGATACGAGATAAGTTTGGAAGAGAGGTTATTTTATTATAAACATCAAGCATATCTGAACAGAGGAATATTACAAGGAATAATTGCATTGACGAAATAATCGAATATCTCAACAATCAACATTCTGACAATTCTGATCGAATTAATTCAAATTTCTCTTTTGAAAAGCCTACTCCATTAGTTTGTCTAATATTGCAGAGCCCTTCGGACTAAACCTTTTCCTTTGATATCACAAAATTTCCGATGCTGATCCTTCCCCTACACTTAAGCTGCCTTTTCAGGTTTTCAACATAAGTGTCTCCCCCATTGATTTAAACCGCCCTTTTCGGGTTTTCGATTTAAATCCTCCTTTTTTATTTCTCTTTTTCTCTTTTCTTTTTTTTTTTTAGGCATAATACCTCTTCACAGCATCGGAATTGATGGGGTTTGGTAGGTCCTCACCATCCATATTTGCCAATATTAATGCCCCACCAGAGAAAGATCTCTTTACTACATATGGTCCTTCCCAATTTGGCGCCCATTTTCCCCTCCTATCTTGTTGATTTGGGAGGATTTTCTTCAAAACCAGATCCCCTTCTCGGAATTTCCTAGGTCGGACTTTCTTATCATGTGCTTTCATCATTCTTCTTTGGTACAACTGGCCATGGCATAAAGCTATAAGCCTTTTCTCGTCAATAAGATTCAATTGCTCATAGCGTTCCCGTACCCACTCTGCCTCTTCTAATTGTGTTTCCATTAAGACCCTTAATGACGGAATCTCTATTTCAATTGGTAGCACTGCCTACATCCCGTACACTAATGAGAATGGGGTTGCCCCAGTAGACGTGCGCATTGACGTTCTATACGCGTACAAGGCAAAAGGTAACTTTTCATGCCAATCCTTATAAGTTTCTGTCATTTTTCCCACTATTCTCTTGACATTTTTGTTCGCGGCCTCTACTGCCCCATTCATTTGTGGTCGATATGGCGCCGAATTGTGATGCTTGATTTTGAACTGTGCACAAACTTCTTCCATCATTGTGTTATTCAAATTACAAGCATTATCTGAAATAATTCTTTCTGGAAGTCCATATCGGCATATGATATCTTTTTTTATGAATCTGCATACTGTCGTTCGTGTCACACTAGCAAAAGATGCTGCTTCTACCCACTTGGTAAAATAATCAATCATCACAAAAATAAACCGATGTCCATTTGAAGCTTTCGGTGTAATGGGTCCTATCACAACCATCCCCCACATAGAGAAAGGCCAAGGAGGGGCTAATACATGCAGAGCCTCCGATGGAGCATGAATCTTGTCAGCATAAATCTGACATTTGTGACATTTTCTAGCGTAGTTAATACAGTCTTTTTCCATGGTTGACCAATAATAACCCGCTCTCATTATTTGTCTTGCCATCATATGACCATTAGCATGTGCCCCACAAGATCCTTCATGTACCTCTTCTAATATCTGTTTAGCTTCTGCAATATTCACACATCTCAAAAGCACCTGGTCTCGACTTCTTTTGTATAAGACTTCCCAGTCTAAAAAGAATCCCATAGCCATTCTCCTAATGATTCTTTTGTCATTCTCCGAAGCATGTTTTGGGTACTGTTGGTTTTTTATGTACTGTAAGACGTCATGGTACCAAGGCTTTCCATCGACTTCTTCTTCTAAACTTGCACAATGTGCTGGTGAATTCTTCAGATTCATCCTGATGGGTTGAATTTCAGCATTACTGTCCAACTTGAACATTGCAGCTAAAGTGGCTAGAGCATCTGCCATTTGATTCTACTCTCGAGGTAGATGCTCAAACTGAATACTTTTGAACTGATCAATTAAACCGGCTATGTATTTTTGGTACTGGACCAACTTTGAATCCCTAGTTTCCCATTCACCTCGCAACTGGTAGATGACTAGAGCCGAATCTCCATATACTTCGAGCACATCAATCTTCTTTTCAATAGCGGTTTGCAAACCCATGACACATGCTTCATACTCGGCTACGTTGTTGGTACAGTTGAAGTCCAATCTTGCAGTAATCGGGTGATGATCTCCTTCTGGGGATATCAGGACCACTCCTACCCCTCGCCCAAAAGCATTGGATGCTCCATCAAAGAACATTCTCCATGATTTCTTAGCTAGCTTCTCCCCTTCTACCTGAAATACAGCCATCAAATCCTCATCTGGAAAATCGAGTTTCATAGGCACATAGTCATCGGCAACCCGGTCTGCTAAGAAATCAGCGATTACACTCCCTTTAACGGCCTTTTGAGTCACATATATAATATCGTACTCAGAAAGCATGACTTGCCACCTTGCTATTCTACCAGACAAAGATGGTTTCTCGAAAATGTACTTCAAAGGATCAAGTTTGGCCACCAACCAAGTCGTGTGATATAACATGTACTGTCTGAGTCTTTGGGCTGCCCAAGCTAAAGCACAACACATCTTTTCCAATTGAGAATACTTCACTTCGTAGTCAATGAATTTCTTACTCAGGTAATAGATGGCTTGTTCTTTCTTGCCATTCTCATCTCGTTGCCCCAGTACACATCCCATTGAACCTTCGCAAACTGTCAAGTACAAAATCAAAGGTCTATCAGGAATAGGAGGTACTAACACAGGCGGGTTTAATAAGTACTCCTTGACTTTATCGAAGGCCTTTTGACATTCTTCATTCCATTCCCCAGAGTCATGTTTACGAAGAAGCTTGAAAATTGGATCACATTTTGAAGTAAGTTGAGATATAAATCTGGATATGTAGTTTAGCCTCCCTAGAAAACCTCTTACTTCTTTGGTGGTGCGAGGAGGGGACAAGTTCTGAATGGCACGCACTTTGTCCGGATCAACTTCTATCCCCCTTTCGCTAACTACAAATCCCAATAATTTTCCAGATCTTGCCCCAAATGTACACTTGGCTGGGTTTAACTTCAACTGGTACTTCCTCAACCTTTCAAAGAGCTTCTTAAGATTAGTCACATGATCGTCTCCTTCACGAGACTTTGCAATCATATCATCCACGTACACCTCAATCTCTTTATGCATCATGTCGTGGAAAAGACTAACCATAGCCCTTTGATATGTAGCTCCAGCATTCTTCAATCCGAATGGCATGACCCTGTAGCAAAATGTTCCCCACATTGTCACGAAAGTAGTCTTTTCCATATCTTCTCTAGCCATCTTGATTTGATTATAGCCGGAAAAGCCATCCATAAATGAAAATATGGAATGCCTCGCTGTATTGTCCACAAGGGTGTCAATGTGAGGAAGCGAGAAATTGTCTTTAGGGCTAGCTTTGTTCAAATCCCGATAATCCACGCACATCCGCACCTTTCCATCCTTCTTAGGCACAGGGACAATATTAGCTACCCACTCCGGGTATTTGGCCACTTCAAGAAAACCTGCATCAAACTGCTTTTTAACTTCCTCTTTGATCTTCAACAACATTTCCGGCTTCATGCGTCTTAACTTTTGTTGTACCGGTTTGTACTCTGGTTTCAAAGGCAATCTATGCTCCACAATATCAGTATCAAGGCCAGGCATATCTTGGTAAGACCAAGCAAACACATCTACATATTCACGAAGTAACTCCTTAAGACCTTTTCTTTCATCTGATGCTAGTGATGTTCCGATTTTGACCTCTTTCTTATCTTTTTCATCTCCCAAATTAATTATTTCAACAACTTCCTGATGAGGTTCAATTGGTTTCCTATCTTCTTCCATCGATCTCAACAAGTCACGGGGTAAAGGGTAGTCCGTAAAGACATCTTCATCATCAGATTCACCAAATTGAGCAGGGTTTTCAAAATCAATTTCTGAATTATTGACATTATTATCATCTTGTTTATTGTTTTGATACCTGAAAGTAGATGAAATGGGAAATTACAGGTATTTTCAGTGTTGGCATGCTAAAGAAAGATAAAGAAGAAAGAAAAGAAAAGAAAAAAAAATGATTGGGAAAATAGGAATGCATAATGCTAATCATTTATTGAAATGGAAAAATAACAAAGTTGGCCCATACATTTATTTGGGTGCTTTTGGGCTGAAGCACTGAAAATCCAACTTGCATTATTCAAAACATAAAAGAAAAAGACAATTGCATTATTACTTTTCAAAGGAGATCTCTGGGAACTCCAAAATCGTCCAATTCTTCAACTCAGCTCCTGGAGGGGTCACATGCACAAACCGTCCAGCTACATTCTCCTCTGATATCTTCTCATCTACCATGTAAATGGACAAATCAGAGAGATCCTCCTCAAGCTGCATCGCCAATTTCCCTCCTTCATTACCAGTCTGATATCCACCACAATAGAAGGTGTCATAAAGGTAAGGAATGACCAATTTCTCAGTTTCAAATTCGTCCCCTTTCAACTGCGCTATTCGCCTCTCTTTCTTCTCTTCCATCTTCTTTGCTTTATCTTTCCAAGTTGGTTTGTATCCTAAACCGAACCTGTCCTTGCTTTCCAAAATTGTGATTGCCTTTCTAATCCCCTGGTGGTTTCTTCCCAATCCGACTCCTGGATACCAACCTTTGCCCATGGTTTGCTTCACCACCATCTCTGTAGCTGCTGACAGGTGAGGAGCATATAATTTCGAACCTTCTCCTATGTAGGTTGCATTAACAAACTCAAAAGCTCGATATGAACATTCCCATGCATTCTCTGTTGTGTCAACATACGGAGTGTTTGGAGATTGAGTGACAAAGATGTCTTCCTCTCCCGAAACTGAGATTTGTTGATTCCCTACGAAAAACTTCACCTTTTGATGGAGAGTGGAAGGGACAGCTCCTGTCGTGTGTATCCAAGGTCTTCCTAGCAAAAGAGTATACGAAGGCGTAATATCCATGACTTGGAATTGTATATTGAAAATACATGGACCAATCTCCATAGGTATCTCTATATCGCCCAACACTTCTCGACGGACTCCATCAAATGCCTTGACAATCATGTTGTTTTTCCGCATATATGATGAATCCACTGGTAACCTTAGCAAAGTGCACATAGGCATCACATTGAGAGCCGATCCATTATCAATGAGAACCCTGCCAATTGTGTGGCTCTTACACCTGACTGTGATGTGAAGAGCCTTGGTGCTTCCCCTCCCTTCCACGGGAATCTCATCATCACTGAAAGATATATAATTTGAAGCCACCAAATTACCGACTAAATTGTCCATTTTGTCCATGGATATATCAGGAGGTACATATGATTGATTCAACACCTTTAATAAAGCATTTCTGTGAGACTCAGAATTCAGGAGAAGTGATAAGAGTGAAACCTTTGCTGGTGTTTTGTTCAACTGCTCGACAATATTGTATTCACTATGCTTAATCAAGCTCAAAAACTCATCGGCATCTTCTTTCGTAATAGATTCTTGACATCTTGTCTCTTGAACCTCTATCGGGTTAACCCTATCCCCTTCCACAATTCCTGCCTTCTCTTTTCTAGCTTTAGCTAACATTTCAGGACTATAGCAACGCCCACTTCGTGTCATTCCCCCAACTCCAGTGATATTCGCTGTTTCGAGACTTTTAGGGGACATATGCTCTCTTTCTCCATTCATTACTATATCATAGCCATATCTCCAAGGTACCGCCTTGTTGTCTTTGTATGGAAACGGAATAGGAGCTTTGATTGTGATCCCACTAGCTTGGCTTGATTTTTCCTCAAGGTGGATTTTCAGAGGCTTTGACTTTAGGTCGTCATCAATCACACTAATCTCATTCCCTTTTCCTCTTCCTTCCCAAAATTCAATTTGATATGAGTCCATCAACTCTTGCAATCTGTAACGAAAAGCTTCACAGGACTGAATTGAATGACCTACTGCACCATTGTGGTATGGACAAACCAGATCGGGATCATACGAATCTATATAGGTCTCCAAAATCACGGTTTCTGGTTGCAACATGTCTGCCTTCACTAATACATCAAAGACCTGACTTAACGGAGTCTTTATTTCTGCAACAGCTCTTTTAATGTAATCCTTCTTTTCATTGCTTAACATGTTCACTGCTGCTCCACCATGGTCTGGCAAAGGATTCCCATTCACAACTTGTCCTGCTTTCGGCTCCTCAAAACTCAACTGCCCAGCCTTCATCAAGCCCTGCACTTTATACTTCAGTCCCAAGCAATTTTCTATAGAGTGACCCACATTGTCGTTGTGGTAAGCACACTTTGCGTTTGGATCATACCATTTGGGATAAGGGGGTTTTAGGGGTTCAAGGTATGCAGGGGCAATAAGACGGTTTTGCACCAGTTTAGGATATAACTCCGCATAGGTTATGGGGATTGGGGTGATAGGGGGTCTTTCTTGATTGAAGCGTGGCCTTCCAGGGTTGTTCATTAGGTTTGTAGGTTGAGTAAAAGGTTGGGTTGGTCTCAGGGTTGGCGAGCGAAAAATGGGCTGAGTATTTGTTGGTGGGTTTAGTTGATATGGGTAGGGTGAAACATAATTGATAGCATGAGGATAAGATTGGTATTGGTTGGATGGGCGTTGGTGAATAAAACCTCCTGCAGAGATAGCCTGGACATCTCCTTCCTTTTTCTTAGGAAACCTTCCTTTCCTGGCCTCTACACCCTCAATCTTGCCATTTTTAATAGCATTTTCTATTGCCTCTCCTGAAAGCACCATGTCAGAAAAGTTCTTACTGACATTTCCTATCATCCTCTCATAATAAGGCGCTTTGAGAGTGTTTAAAAAATAACATCGTTAACTCCTTTTCTGTCAATGGCGGTTGAACTTCAGCAGCTGCATCTCTCCACCTCTGAGCGTATTCTCTAAAATTCTCGTTTGTTTTCTTCTCCATGCTTTGAAGAGAGAGGCGATCAGGAGCCATATCACTTACGTGACGATATTGGGCTAGAAATGCCCTAGCAAGGTCTTTCCACGAATGTATACGACTCCTGTCCAACTGAACATACCACCTTGCAGCAGATCCTGTAAGGCTATCTTGAAAACAGTGAATGAGCAACTTTTCATTACGAGCATATCCCGCCATCTTTCTGCAAAACATCGTAACATGGGTTGTCGGGCATTTAGTTCCATCATATTTCTCGAAGTCCGGAACCTTGAACTTTGCGGGCAACACCAAATCGGGAACTAGGCTCAACTCTTCTGCATCAACATTCCCAAAGGAGTCGTTTCCTTCGATGGCTTTCAACCTTTCCTCCAACATGTCACATTTCTGTTGTATCCCTACAGCTAGGTTGTCAACTGCTTCTCTTTTCAACTTCTCTTGTTCAACAGGATCGTCCAAGTTTGGGACGAAAATAGGGTCGACAGGACTAGACCCTATAACAGGTTGATTTTGGCCTATAGCATGGCCTTGTCCTCCCATTGAGGGTGTTGCCTGAGCATGAACCTTTGGAGGCATTTGGGCTTGATGGGTGAACCCTGGAGGGTATGGTGGGTCATCACTAGGATATTCCTCCGCTGTTAGGTCTTGCACAACTCCTTTCCCCTTAGCCATACTCATCATCAACTCCATCATCTTGGTCATCTGCTCTCGAGTTTCCTCTTGAGCTTTGACAATTTCTTGTTGCACTCTTTCCATCCTGTCAATCCGTGCTAAATGCTCATTTTCCATTGCTTTAGTTCTTGCACGAGTTCGGTATGGATGATTTGGAAGGGCTATTTTTGTACCTTTGTTATCACAATTAGATAAAACTATTTTTATCAAATGCTTATGAAGGAAAAGCAAAAGTAAGAAAAATTTTCGTGAGAAATTTATTGCATAACAAAAATAAAAACCTGTCTCATAACAATTGTTGAACAAAGTTAAAGACCCATTACATCCATAAAGAACATCTAAGGTGTCCACCTAAGCCCCTTCAACAAACTGTAGTGACCTTGGATCTCGTCCAGTAGTAGTAGCAGATTCTCCCCATGCTCAATAAGTGGGCTGACACCAAGCTTCAAATCCCTTATCCTGTCTTCCATGTCTCTTGCTCTGTGAGCCATGACATTGATCTGTTCAATCATGGAAACCAAAAGATGTGAATCACGAGCTCTCCTCAAGGTAGCATATTTCTCCTTTAGGTCATTCAACTCATTAACAACCTTTTGTAGGATCTGCAAGTATTCTTGGGATCGATTGAGGGCACCTTGCGAACTCATCTGCTCGCTTGTGACCTTGCTTTCAAGTTCTTCACATTCGGTCCCCTTCTTTTGTATCTCAGCTTTGAGTCGTTCATTCTCTTCCCGCAAACGTTTGTTTTCAGACCTTGAGAGCTGCTCCTTCAAGTATCTGATTTCATCTATCAACTTATACTTCTTTTGATGGACCCTTGTATATGCTTGTTCCCTTCTCCCCAGTTTCTCCTCTGTTTCACATTTGAGTTTCTTAATTTCTCTTTCTAAGTCCCTTTTTTCTTCCTCTAATTTCCTCTTGGCAATCTCCAGATCTATCATAGGGTCTCGAGGTATAGGCTCTTCATGGATCTCTTCATCTTCGGGAGAAACCTTGATATCTTTGGCTCGCCTAGCATGCCAGACTGAGTACTCCGGAGCAACTTTATCAATAAATATCCCGAGGTCTACTCTAAGGGTAGTCTTCCAAGCTTTGACATCTTCTTCGATTTTCTTCATAGACCCTTCTTCATGATAAGCATATTCATGTTGATTAAGACCATGTGTCATTGGGATGAACTGTTCGTACCCTAATTGCCTTCGCACCATGAGAGGAGCGTAAGTGACCGTTCCCCATACACCCAATAAGATCATCCATGGATGTCCTCCACAACTATATAGCATGGGTTGTCTCGTCATCCAAGGTGCCACCCACACTACATCTTTGCAAGTGAGTCCATGTAAAAGTGATACCCATTCCCTTTTTGTCCTCGACCCAAGCCATTTACTCTCACAAAATTCCTTAATAGGAATATTCTTCTTGAATAAGACCGATCGAAACTTCGGCTCTTCGCATTTGAAGTGACTCTTCATCCAAATGTACAACAAAGGCAAACATCCTGTAAAGCGTCCCCCTCCAGTTTGTCGACAGTAATTCAGTGACCTAATAGTCTCGGCTAAAATAGCAGGAACTACCGCCACTTCATGCTCAATTTGATCTACAAAGTCTACCAGTGTGATTTCAACATATAGCAAGGACTTTGGAAAAATCACCATTCCATAGATTGCTAAAGCCATCAATTTCATACCATACTCATCTTCTCGATGCTTACTGATGCAACTTTTCAAAAACTCCCAAGGTATATAAGTGCATTCTCCCTTATTCTTTATTTGACGGTCAACCTCTTGCACATCAGTACATGTCATAACGGCTAGCTTTTTGCGATAACTCAACTTCTTCCTTCTCCAGTACACCTTATCTGATTTTTTAGGGTCAAAATGCAATAATACCGAGTACTCTTCTATGGTGGGAACCATGTCTACCTCGTTGAAGACAAAACACCTATACGACGGGTCCCAAAAATGTAACATGGCTCGGATTAAACTAAGGTCCACTGATACTGTCAAGAGTCGTGCTATACCTCCATACTTTTCCTCAAATGTCTCTCTTCTTGCATTATCCCAAGATCTCCAAATGTCCACTAATTCGGTGAGATCATTTTGCTTGAGGTCAGGGCGAGTCTTCTCTGGGAGGTCCGAGATGAAACCCGATGGTAAACAATCACCATTCTTTTGTTGGGCTTCTTCAGATATAACTTTCACTTCAATAGATGACTTGCAAAGAGGTTTGGCTCGAGGTGCTTTCTCCATGGATGTAATGGACTTCAATCTTATCACCGATTGTTATGAGAAAAACAAAACAAAACACAAAAAAAAATGAGAAGAAAAAAAAATGAAATGGGAAGATAGGAAAGAAAATAAAAAGAGTATTTTATGGCTTATTCCTTCATATGTCCTATAGTGTCAGGTTTTATCTATATTAGGGTTTGACTTGGTTTTATCCTAGGCTGGTCCCCTAGGCTTCATTATATGCATGGTTTGGATAAGTCAGAATTCTAAAGGTTCTCAAATTGTTCCTCACTATCGTCCACATAGGACTAGTAAGGCACCCAATCCTCACCCATCACAGGTTACAAATGGAAAGGTTCAATTTGAGTGGGAGTATTTCGCTAGCCATTGCGGAGGTATTACCTCACGAGAGCGTAGATACTTTACTCCCTCCTAAAAAGGATCGAGCCCGGGTCGAGGGCTTATGTATGCTAATGCAAAGTGATGTGTGTGTATGAAGGAATAATGTCTTATTTAACGTTCGCTTTCTATTAAGACCTTTTAAGCAAATTCTGAGATAACCTAAAACTAAGTATTGGTCTGACTCTCTAATGTCCCCAGTGGAGTCGCCAAACTGTCATAACGTATTAAGTTTTGGAAAGAAGACCTAATAGCTAGACACAAAGACATGGAGTCGCCACCAACCATTCTACCTAGGTGTGATTGGTCACCTATTCAAACTAAGGATAAGGCCTGGTCTGCGTTCAAAGATACTAGGGTTCGGGAGTACGGTTACGTGTGAGGAAGGATTAGCACCCTCACAACGCCCATCCTAAAATGGTACCACTTAGTTTTAGGTCATCTTCTAAATTTGCTTATGTTGATCTTTAATCTCGATATAATTATTATTGAAAAATATTTCTAAGTGTCCTCCATTAAGCTGGTGGGACAACTCAAAAATCTTTCTCACCTCAAGAGTATTCAAGTAGTACTATGCGACTTGCTTGAAGAGGCTCCGTCGTCGGATTCATTTTAATATTTTATGAGAAATTCCTAACTTTGACTCCTTCTATCTAATTTATTCTTACCATTCTATTGTTTATTAATTCTTAATTTTATTTGTTTATTTTTGTGCGAAAATGAATATGAATTATTTTTATTAAAAATTCCTTTTAGATCTTCCATTAAGCTGGTGAGACCCAAAAGAAATTTTCTTACCTAAAGATTTCCAAATCATTACTTAAGCATAAATCTACTTGGAATCTCATCATAGGAACAATCAATATTCGTTCTCAATAACTCCTATTTACCATTTTATTATTTCATCAAATTTCATTACTATTTATTATTGTTATTTTATTATTATAGTTAACATGAATTATTGAAATTTTTTTATCTTCTTAATTCATCACTTTGATTTTAATTTAATAATATTTTTTAGATACAAATAACTTATTTTATACTTTAAAAAAATGAATAAAAATCACTTATTATTGAAAAATTATCTCTAGGCCATCCATTAAGCTGGTGAGGCCTTGAAAATAATCTTCTCACCTAGAAAATTTCAAGAAAATCACTTATGCATAATTCTCTCGATATTTCATCGTTGGAGTAATTCGTATTCACCTTCATTATACTTAATTTTATTTATTCCTTTTCTTATTATTATTTCTATTGTATCATCATGGATCATTAATATCGTTTCTAATTTTTATAGCTAATTATTCTTGTTCTAATAGACTTATTATTCATACTTGAATTTCATAATAAGTTTATTTTATAAAAAAAAATGAATATAAATTACTTTTTATTAAAAATCCTATTTAGACCTTCCATTAAGCTGGTGAGGCCTTGGATAGAATTTCCTTACCTAGAAATTTTCAAGAAAATTACTTAAGCGTAATTCTCTCGATATTTCATCATTGGAATAAATTATATTCATTTTCATTATTATTTTAATATCTAGCTCTAGTTATTCATTCCCTTCTTTGTTTTATTCTTTACTATTATTATTTTTATCGTATCATTACTAATCATTAATATCTTTCCTAATTGTATAACTAATTGCTTTTATTATAATTTTATAAATTTATTTAAAATGAATATAAATTTTTTGTTATCAAAAATCCTATTTAGACCCTCCATTAAGCTGGTGAGGCCTTGGATAGAATTTTTTTACCTCAAGATCCCTAAAAGTACCACTTGAGCGCAGTCCCTTTAAGAGTTCCATCGTCGGAATATATTATCTAAATTTTGTAAAATTGTATTTTTCATGTAACATTTTATAAATTTTAAAATTGTTTTACATAACTAGAAAGCATTAGATAAACAATGAAAAATGAAGATAGGATAAAACAAAATAAAAAAATATAAAATACATGAAATATGTGAACAACATAAATGTGCATAGGATGATTGAATAACATATAATAAGTGAGGAAATAAACAATTATATATATAAAAAAAAACGTGCACAGAATGATTACAATATGCATGTAAATAGATAATAATATAATAAAATAATCACAACAATACCTTTGCCTACTATCTATTCTTTCCTTTCTATTTGGCCTTCTTTCTTTCTCTTCTGCCTTTCTAAACTTTATCCTTTCTCCTTCTTCACGTCCTCTCTTCCTCACGGCTACGCTGCAGCAGCTCACGAAGGCAGCAAGGGCAGCAACGATGAAGTGTGGTGGCTCGGGTAGTAGTGCAGGATAAGGCAGTGCTGGAACTTGAAACAGGGTCAGGCGGCAGTAGGAGGCTTCGGTTCTACAGCAGCAACATGGAACCAGGCGGTGATTCGATAGTAGGGGAACCCAGGCAAGATCGCAGCAGCAGGGCAAGACGCACGACTCCTTAGCGCGATGATGGTTTTTCTTGGTGAAGCAGGGGCTCTCTTCCCTTTTTCTTTGGATTGGATGAAGATGAGGGTAACTTGATGAGAGGCTACGCGACGTGATGATCGATCAAAGCAAGGGCTACGGATGCAAAGGTTGCTGTGGGTAGAACATGAGCAAGGGATGACCAAAAAAATATGATGATGGCGTGGGCAGCAGAGTTGAAGAAGATGATGTTATGGGCTGGACCGTGATGGTGATGAGGTAGCGTGGGGACAAACGATGCAATAGAAGGTGCACCAACTCAGGGAGCAGCAGCTGGCTTCGGCTTGGTGGTGCAGAACGTGGGCGGCTGGTTGATTCGATGCAGGGAGGGGCTAGGCACAAGCCACGGCAGGGCAGCAATGGAGGTGAAGATGATGATCAACAGTGGAAGTCTGCCGTCCCAGTAAAAAAACAGTAGCAAAAATCTTTTTTTTTTCTTTTCCTTTCTCCTTTCGTTTTTTTCTAGGCTTTCTTTCTAGGGTTTCTTCTAGGGTTCTTTTAGGGTTCTCTAGGGTTTTTTTTCCCCCCTAAAACCCTAGTTTTCTTCTCCTTTTTATAGACCTAGGTTTTTTCCTTTTGTTTATATATTTTTTTTAATTTTATTTTTGGTAATAATTGGAAACCTAGAATCAATTTTTTTTAGGAAATTTTATATTTCAAGAATCTAATCTTAAATTTAATATCAATTCCAAATTCAAATTAATTTTCAATCTTTTAATGGTTTCATTTAATTTTACTTTCCTATCAAAATTAATTTAGATTTCCTTCTTTTTTTTTTATTTTATTCTATAAAAATCAAAATCAAAATCCAAATTTTATTTCTAAATCTAAATAAAAAAATAAAATTTAAAAATCAATAATAAAATATATACAAACTAATTAATTAAGAATGTTTTGAAAAAGAACCGGACAAAAATGGTGTCTACACAGGGCTCTTGGGACAAATCCGTGAGGGTGACCTGCAGCCCTAAGGGGTAGTGATTGGGCCCAAAGCAGACAGTACGGGTGAGTGAGGTGATCCTGCAGCCCTTAGGGGTGTGACTGGAGCCTTACAATTAGGCCTAGGCCTAATGGTTAGTAGTGACTTGACATTTGAGGAAGTCAAGTGTTCGAGTCACTACGGACGCGCTCAAGGGAATTAAACCTGAGTTCTTCAGGGCCCTTGGGACAAATCCGTAAGGGTGACCTGCAGCCCTAAGGGGTAGTAACTGGGCCCAAAGCGAACAATTCGGGTGAGTAAGTGGGCTAGTGGTTGAGCCGTAGTGCCGATCTGGTACCCTTACAAAAAAACGAGCGTTTTATTGTAAGGCTCCAGATCACCAAGCAGGGTCACCTTACTCACCCGTACTGTCCGCTTTGGGCCCAGTCACTACCCTTTAGGGCTGTAGGTCACCCTCACGAATTTGTCCCAAGGGCCTTGAAGAACTCAGGTTTAATTCCCTTGAGCGCGTCCGTAGTGACTCGAACCCTTGACTTCCTCAAGATGTCAAGTCACTACTAACCATTAGGCTTCTGGAGCCTTACATTGACTAACTAACTAACTAACTATACACACACACACACACTGTACTACTAAAAAATTATATAAATATATATATGTCAATTACAGAAAATGTTACATACACGCAAATATTCTTATTAAATACAAGGAAAATAAACAAAAACATAAGCATCAGTTCATAATATAAAGTGCAGGACAGTAGCTAAAGTCAAAAAGCACAAACTGAAACAACATTAATAGGAACCAAGATTCTACTTTGCATAAATCTTATCTTTTGATTTTTAGAAACTATTAGCAAATAGCAAAATGAAACTAACCTGATTCTCGTCACATTGCTTAAATCATTTCACACAAAGCTTGAGCCTTTTATTATGTTCATCTACATGTTCATATTTAGCTTATCCCACCAAATAATCACCACCAAAAATAAAAATATAAAAATATAAAAAACAAATTTTATATCTATAAATAATAAAAAAGGAACTCATTATAAAAATAGTATTTTACCTTGAGATCAAACTTTTTTGCTTTCAACTTCTCGCTTAATATCTCTTCGACTTCTTCTTTGGTGAATTCACAATTAAGACGTCCCCCAGCATTCCTGATGTCAGCATCAGTGGTGGTTGTAATATCTTGGCTGTTGCTAACATAGCAAAGGCTTGTGAACCTTACCTTATTCTTGTTCAATGGAACTTTCCTTTGAAATTAATAATAAGAACATCAATATTTAAAACAAACAGATTGAAACATGAATTAAAAATAAAAATATGAGAGAAAAAAGGTGACCAAAGAAAAAAAAAAGATGAAATCAATAAAGACACATAAAAATAAAGTTGCCTCATTTAGGCAAGACGAAATATCCTCAAATGCAATAAAGATGTGCCTTACCCATGCTACAACCAATAGAATCACAATCAATGCACTGGAGGTAACCTGAAAGGCAGGTCCAAAGAGATGGGACACAAATGAGATCACTTTTAAAAAAGAAGTCAGTAATTGTAACAGAGAATATAATGAACATGTTCATGTTAGAGAGGATCAATTCAAAAGGCATGCACAATTTGAATGGTTTGAACCTATGGAAATTTTCATGAAGAAAGGAATAGTGTAGAGACTAAAAGATGGCCATAGAGGAATTCAAACATTGCAATCAGATGCAAAATTGAACATTCAGGTTGTAGGCAATGTTATTAAATTTCTATAAAGGTAGTTTCAGCAGGTTGCATGAACTAAGAATGACTAGGTCGAATAGTGAAAATAAGCTAAATGCAACATTTAATCCAACAACAAATAGCTTACAAATCACACCCTTGTTATTTCATATGCCTTATTTTTTTTCCCTTTTCATACTTGTTTTTTTCCAAATAATTCTTAAATTGTTAAAGAAAAAGCAGGAGAAGGTGAAGTTCTAAAAACCATATCAGAAAAAACAAATCAAAAGTAGATAAAAATGCTTTTTGTTTATAACATGTCCATTAATCGGTATGTCATCTACTAACATTTGTAATCTAACTTTATACACAATATACACAAAATGACTATTCAAACATTGTACATATAATTAAGATTTTGCAGTGAAAATAATAAAGTTTGAATGCAACCATCATATGTTAAAAAAAAATTCATGGATGGTTTATATTTTTGGTATTAATTATTAAAAAAAAAATCCAAGAAGAATATTTAAAGAAAATTCGATAGAGGAAAAGGATAAAAAGCCAAAATTAAGCTTCAAAAGGAAAAAAATCAAACAAATTTGTTTAATTTGATATTGAAATCCTCATTTACTTTACCATATTTGCTTTTACACAACCAAAACAATAACAGAGATTTACCTAAATGTGGGCAACTGAACTTGGTTAAGTAGTAAATATTTAAATTTAAGAAAGAGTAAAAAATCTTCAATATTCAAAAAGGAGTTAAAGTGACATTAAGTGAAATGAAGCAAAATTTAAGATATAAATGATGACTGGACTTCCTAACAAATAGTAAATTTTGCAAGCAAAAAGAAACTCAAAAACATCAAGTTAAACAAATAATCTAGTAAAAAGGCTGTTTTGCAATAAAGATGGGGAATGTTATAATCAACTGTTTAGATATTTTAGAATTGGTATTTCCTTATCAAGCTTTTTGAGTCCATTCAATTTGATGAAATAAAATAAAATAAAAAAGGTGTCATGGATGGTAATTTGTATTTTAATGTTAACATCCAAACTACAACAACAAAAAATCTAAATCTGAATCATTGTCTTACTCTCAAACTTGACTACAACCAGTGAAAATCCAACTAATGTTTTGGTCTTTCCTCTACCTAGTATTTAAAAGGGTATATAATCATTCGTTCTATGATTTTTTTCCTTAATATCCCTAAAGGTTTATACTATTCTAAATTTAGACCAAAACAATTAATAGGGAGTCAAAGCATTTGATCAAGGATATTTAAATAAACAAACTCAGGAAATTATTAGTAAATATCAACAGATTTGGATTTATGGATTTGATCGATGAAATTTCAGTTCTTACCAATCAAAAGCTCTCGAAAAATCCACAAATTTTTTTATTGTAATTCATATTTTAGTTCATAATTGCCAATTATTGAAAACAAAAGTTTAAGCAAATAAAGAAAGTGGAAAAGGTGCAAGAAACAAAAACGAATAAGAAAGGCATAAAGCAAAAGGAAATAAGGATGGACGTGGACGTGGGTCGTCGTCATGCTTCAAAATCTAGAGGTGAAGATACTAAGCTAAAAAAAAGGGAAGAAAGCATCAGCAGAATAGTGAAACATAACTTTCAAAGCAGAACAGCAAGGAGAAGATTACCTTTCTTGAGCTGGGGAGTTTGCATGGCTTTCCAGACAGGTGAACAATTATGAGGAAGCAAATTGCAAGAGCATTCAAACCATAAAAAGGAGGAGGAAAATTGAAGAAGTTTCATGGTTAACGGGTAGGGGAAAAAGCAAATCTACTCAAAATAGGGAGAGGGCGTACATGATTAAGGGGTGGAACATTTGAGAACATAGGAAAGGATACAACGTACCGAAAATGCCTTTTGGAGGCCTGGGTTGAGGCAAAATCCTTGGGGCAGTTCCTAGAGTTCTGCTAAGGGAGCAAAAAGATGGGAGGTGAAATTTGAGAGAAGCTTGAAAGCTGGAAACCGTAGGTTAATGAGAAAAAGAGGGAAAAACACTTTTGTTTTCTTCTTGAGAAACTTCTTTTTGCTGGTGCAGGGAGAGAGAAAGAGACGATCCGAGAGTTCTAGTCTTGAGAACCACGGGAGACGGGGAGAGAGAAATGAAAAATCTGAAGACGGTGGATCTCACGGCTGAGAGGGAGGGACATCAAATCACCCACTAAAAAGAAAAAACAGTGTCAAAAATTGTTCAATTTGCTACACACACCAAATCCAAGTTTAGGAAAAAAAACAGTTGAAATTACGATTTCATCCAGAAAACCATCCTAGAAGAGTAACCCAATGAAGGGTGAACAGTGAAAAAAAGGGACTAAAAACGTGGCTAGAAAGTGAGGCCGCCTAGATCCACAACTTTTATATAATCAATTTTAAATTCAACAAAGGGCAAAAGAGTTGCAATGCTTCATCAAATGCCAAAGGCCAGAATGAAAATTCAACCTATATATGGGTTTATTCAGAATATGATCCCCTTAAAACTGGCATCAAAAGGTGGTATCTAATGCTGCTTACTATCATACATGATATTGATACTATAACTGACAAACCATTTTACCTTTTCATTCAATTGCAGGAAGATAGATGAAGCTTTAAATCCAGGCGTATATGCTTTAATAGATGCTTGCTCAGCTAATGATTTTCAATATCTTCATACTATATTTGTAGGTAAGCAATCTTGACTGGGCCAATCTTAAAGCATGAGCCTAGCAAGTCTGAAAATGATTCTCGCTGTAGCCGCTTCAAGTTTTCAATAATAATAACAATAATAATAATAATAATAATAATAATAATAATAATAATAATAATAATAATAATAATAAATAAAATGAGAATCAATAAAAAAGAACATAAGAGAAAGAAATCTAAAAAATGAAAGAATAAATATCAAATAATGGCAAGACGAAGACTCTTGACCTTTAACTTTTGATTGCTATTATCCTTTTAGTTGCTCCTATCTCTTCTTTCATCTGATGTCCAAAGGCATCAAGATAAAACACCAGTAACATTTTTGTATTAAATAGCAATTTATTCATTAAAAGAAAAAGTTAACAGCTACGAAGACTTACTATAGAGATGGGCGAGACAGGCGATGAACCGAAGAAAAGAAGAGAGGAGATTCACAATTCTTTAAACACATAGGAAGTCTATCAAGAACATTGTATAGGTTGAGAAGAAATGCAATGAAGAAATGGAATAAAGACAAATTATTCAAACATAGGAAGTCTACTAAGAACATAAACTTGTACCTCACAATCAAGAATTGGGAGGATGCAAGCATGGCAACAACAACATTCTTGATAGGAAAATGCATTGAGGCAATTTAGAGAACTTTTATGACCAATCTCGGTCATGAATAGATAAAACCAATCTGCTCAAAAGCCTCATTACCCAAAGGAAAAGACAGAAGTAAAGAACTTACAATCCAATAACATGTCAAATTAAGAAAGTAAGAGAGAAAGAAGAAATGTTTTCTAGGCCTTTGACCCAATATTGTATTGAGTAACATTACCATTAATTTGTTCAATCACTGTCTTGCTTAGAGCTTATATGACAACAGACTTATTTTAATATTTGGTTGATTTTTACCCTGTCAGAATAGGAAGTGAACAAAAATAAAAACTTAGACTATGAACATAGGATCGTTTTCAGAAAATGACATTAAACAATTTTAACGTGTAAATTTTTGAAAATAACATACCATCCTTTTCTTTATTCTCAAATTTCAATTTCTTAATTAAAAACACTTGAATTTAATATGAGAAAAACAAACCTAAATTTTCGAGTAAAAAAAAATCTAATGAAATTGACTGATGTAACGAAAATGTTTCAGATTTTCTAAACTTGAAATCATTGGTGAAAAGGAAATACCACAACAACAAACTTAAACAGCAGCTAAACTCAGTTATGTACAGATTACATGATTTATTTCATGTTTTACGTCTTCCAAAAGAGACTGATCACAACCAGAATAGAACCAAATAGAAAAAAAAAAGCATGGCAAGTCAGGAAAACATAGACCAAACCAATCTTAATTGATAAAAATCAAAGTTCAAGCCTTCAAAATCTCAAGCAAAACAATAAAGCCAAGCAGAAGGCAGGGGCAGGGAAAAAAAAAGAAACGATCAAAGAAGGGAAATTACCTATGTGAGAAGTAGCAAGCCTACCCAATATTAACCTACATAGAGACAAAGAATACAGGGAAAAACTCAAAAGGGATTACAGGGAGAAAAAGCCAAACAATGGAAATTACCTGCAAATGGAAGGAACATTAGGCTCTGAAGGCACAACTTTTCGGTTCTATCTTTGGAAGGAGAAAAGAAACCCAAACAAAGAGAGAGAGCAAGTGGAACTGAAGATTGGAGAGGCTTGATGGAAAGAACGACACAAACATTGGGAATGTCATATACTGGGATTAGATGGAATAGAAGATTGGAGACAACGTACAAGGGCAACAGAGGCAATCATGATAAATCAGAGGAGAGGTCGGGTCGGGTCGGGTGGGAGACCCAAGATCTTCCTAAAAGAGAGGTGTGAGCCCAAGCCAAGGAACGGATTGTGAATCCCACCCGCAAAGGGAAACCAAATGCAATCCCACGATAAATCAAATCAACAGTGCGTAAAGGAAGACAGCTGAAAGACAAATCGAGCCCCAAAAGCCGACCTATACAATCGATTTTTGGAAAGAATTTGGAAGCAAAGTACAAATTGAGCAGAATAGGAGGGCAAAAAGTACAAATGGAGAGACGGACTGGAAAAAACTTGCAAGACAAATCCATGACTGCTTGTATCTTTGGAGCAAGATATGGCAGCTACCCATAGAAGACAAACAGGCATCTGGCACATTGTAAGCGCACGGTAAAAGAATGACCCGCAGATCCATAATGAGACAAACTAAAGCAGGGTAGAAAAGGGCAAATGGTGGAAAGTAAGGGGCAAAAGATGTGGCCGATTGAGGAAGCAGAATTCTCTACAACTTTTATTATATTGATTTGATACTAATTAAAACTACTTTATTTGATCAAACGACTGATTATTAGCTTTATACTAAGTTGGTTCAACTGTTATTTCATTAGTTTTCTCTTATCTATCTACTCAGTCTTGGTATGAACATTTGCAGAATGATACCACATACTTCGGTGCCCTTGTTGGACGGATTGCAAATAGAATTGGAGGCACAGAATTTTCTTTGAATGGAACCGTATATAAACTGGTCCCTAATGAAGGGAAAAACATGCTTCGTGGAAAATTAATTCTTCATTCTTACCTTAGTTTCTTAATTTACATTGAAAATTAATATACAGAACAAAACATTCCTGGAATTCCTTAACCTTCTGTTCCACATTAGGTGCCCCCAAAGGATTTGGTGATGTTGTCTGGGAAGTGAAAAAATATAATAAACATGGTCATTTTCCTTTCATTGTCTTTGGATATGATAACCATGATGGTGAAGAAGGTTAGTGCATGAGCATGACTCTTTCTCTCCAACCCATATGTTCATTAACCTTGCACATTGAAATCAAGCTTCCAAATTCATCTGTGAAACTAAGAAATAAGATCATTTTCAGTGCAAAGGATGATGGGGCTAAACTAGGATTTCATTTCTTACATAAGTTCACAGGATTTCCTGGTGAGCTTAAAGTCAGAGTGAGCTACACCCTTCTCCCTAAGAATTGGTTGAGTGTGACAATGAAAGCCAGAGCTATGAAAAAGCCTACTCCTGTGAATCTAGCTCAGCATACATATTGGAACCTTGGCAACCATGACAGTGGTGATATCCTGCCTGAAGAAATCCAGCTTTTCACGTCTCGCTACACACCTATTGACAGCAAGCTTATTCCCACAGGCAAACTTTTGCCTGTGAAAGGAACTCCATGTGATTTCCTCAAACCTAACACAATTGGAAGCAGAATCAAGGAGCTTCCTAAAGGTTATGACATTAACTATGCCCTTGATGGCACTCCAGGAAACCTGAAGAAAGTAGCTGTGGTGAAGGATAAAAAAGTCTGTAAGAGTTATGCAACTTTCTGCTAATCAACCTGGTGTGCAATTCTATACAGGAAACTTGATAAAGAATGTGAAGGGCAAAGGTGGATTTGTGTATAAAGCTCATGCAGGATTATGTTTGGAGACTCAAGGCTTCCCTGACTCTATCAATCACCCCAACTTCCTTTCACAAATTGTTACCCCTAAAAAGCCATGCAGGCATTGTTAGAATTAATTCGTCCACAAAGCCCACTAGCATAATAAAATAGAAAGAAATCTAACCTTGGGTGGGATGAGCCAAAACCCACCATTACACCACCATTTTAGCTGCTTCCAGCCACTGCCATGGAGAGGGGATGTCGCCGATGCTCCGTCGGAGGTCCGTCGGTGCTGGTGGTGCTGCCAAGGTAAAGAGGATGATGGTGAGAAGGGTGAAAACGGGAGAGAAAAGGGGAAGAGCTGCCCTTGTTCAGCTCTCAATATGCACAATATCAATGGGCTATACTGTTGCTTATATATATGTGTCAAGGGCAGGGACCCCCTATATTCTGAATCATGTATTAATCCGTCCCATTAAGGATTAATACATGTATAATATAGATATATTATATATATTTATGGTCACACCTTATACAAAATATACTACCAAAATAATTTATATGATATTAATCATACTTAATTAGTCCACATTAATGAGATAATTCAACATTCTCCCACTTGGACAATTAAGTTAATTAACAAAAAATGTCATATAATATCAATATGTATTCATAAGACCTTCTGGATACATTATACCGAAAGGATACAAATGTGTAAGCTTACAAATACTTTAACAACAATAGTCCTTTACAAGCTTCAGAATGCATCATACCGACATGGTACAAATGCGTAAACTCATAAAGACTTAAACAAAATAGTAGTATAAAAGTGTGAATTGGAAATGATATGAAAACAGAATCAATATCTATTTCCATTTCCATTAGTTCCATGCATCTAAACCGAATGATGGATTACTTCAACAGAAGCATGAGACTAATATGGAATATCTCATCCAACGGAATGTCATATTCACCAAAATACGCGTAAACAGAATATGCATATATGGCAAGTAGGAATCCATCCATGCAACTGCAGTTGATTTCATTATAGAGCTCCCACTAACTTAATACAGCAAATGACTCCATATGCCTCATACAAGTGCTATGTCGTCAAAGCACTTTAGCAGCCAAACTTTCAGTTAGCCAGAATGAGCTCTTTAAACCATGTGCTCTACAATCCAATCAAGCAATGGATTCCATTATCTCTCTAACAAACCAAATGATGATATCTCAATATTTGGAGTGTGAGGAACTCCTAGCATTTTGAGAGAGAAAATACTTGTTGCATCATTACCACAGTACATCTCCAGGATTTCGAAATGGCAACCACAGAAACCAGCCCTAAGACAAAATTCTGCAGCCTAAATGGCCCACCAAGTAGCTTTACAACATGCTACATATTTAGCCTCCACAATTAAGGATACTGTAAGTGTTTTCTTCACACTTTCTAAAATACAACTCCTTTATATCCACAAATATATAACCAAAACAATTTTCAATATCTGGATAGCGTGCAAAATTAACATCAAAATATCTGACCAAACCTAGAATGTCAGACTTATCAATATCAAAATACTCTCTTTACAGCTTCCAACTCTCTATTGCAAGATCGTTCAAGTATCTCCGAATTACACTTATAAGATACACAATATCCAAATGTGTTTAAACTTGAGCATACAGTAATAACCCACAATAAGGCATACACAATACTTGATATGAGCTCTTTCATTTTCATTTTGAGGACTTTGAGATTTTCAGTATGTCACCTTTCACTAAATGATGCCTTAATAGGAGAACAATATACAGTAAACCTACTTAACACACAATGTAGGTTTCTTGAGACCAATAATGTATGCCTATAGATATGTCATGAAGAATCTCAATCCTTAAACGAAATAAAGCCTCACTTAGATTCTTCATCCTGAAGTGATATGACGACATGAAATTTGTCTTATACATTAGGTCAGTGCTACATGCTGCTATTTGATATCATCAATTAGAGTACAATAAGCACACGACTACTCCCACTGACCTCACAATGGATCCAATTATCAAATGATAATGTTCTCCTCAAAATGAAAATCTCATTAAACTTTATATATTACAATCTAGATGCCTTTTAATGTTCATAAATGAACTCCTTGAGTTCACATACTGTATGTTTCATCTTAGGAACTACAAACTTCTAGGTTGCTCCACTTAGATGTTTTACTGTTCAAGATGTAGCTCCTAATCAAAATGAGCTACTAATCGCCATCATGATCTAAGAGAATCTCAGGTCAAAACAGGAAATAAGGTTTTCATAAAACCAATTCCTTTTCCTTATTTAAAGCCTTGGCCAAATTTGGCTTTAAATCTACCTAATCTTTAGAGTCCCTTTTGGTTTATAATGATATGACAACTAAAATAGATCCCATGCATCCTTAGAGGTGGCAAAAATTGGCCCGAGCCCGAAAATCCGCCCGAATCCGAACCGGGACTAGCCCGAATCGACCAAAAAAGTCAAAGGCCCGTAACCGAAAAAGCCCGGAACTGAAAAAACTCGAAACCGAAAAAACTCGAAACCGAAAAAGCTCGAAACCGAAAAAGCTCGAACCCGACACAACCCGAACCCGACATAACTCGAGCCCGATACGACCCGAAACCGAGATTGACCCGAACTGAAAATCGAAAAAAAACCGAATTTATAACCCGAGAAAACCCGAATTATAATTATATAATTATTATTTAAAAATAAATAAATAATTGATACACTTTTTTAATTAAAAAGTTTAAAATTTTCAAAACAATTATTATTTATTATACAATTTTATCAATTATATATTACCAGCATAATAAATATTGAATCTTTTTAATTAAATTAATTTAAAACACCATAATATATAATATAATATATGATATCATCAAATAATCTTTAATATTATCCTTATTGCATTTATAATAATAAATATATTATTAATTTGACATTTGATTTTATTATAAAAATCATTTTAACATTTTATTATTTTTATTTATAATAAAATTTTAATTTTAATACAATAATAAATCAAATATATAAAAATTATATAATTTCAATATTTGTTTGAAACTTTGAATTTGATATTTTGTGCAACACATTAAAAATATTTTTAATAAAATTAAATTTAAACTATATTTTCTTAAAGTTTCAAGTATAGACAGATATTAAGTTTAGATTAAAAAAAAACTAATCTTAAAATTAAAATTCAAGTTTTTAAGATTAGAAAAAGTTAAGTAATTAAATTAAACAATACAAGTACAATTTTTTTATACTTGGGTATCATTAAAAGAGAAAATTATAGTGGTAATTTTATTTTTAGCCTTAAAACAAAAGACATTAAAAAATCAAGCTAGTGATAATTAATTATTTATTATATTATAATAATCTTATACATGAATAAACTAATTCGGTATCTTATAATAATGATTTGTATATTATATTATAATAATCTTTTAAGAATAAATTATATAATCTCTTAGTGTGTAAGTATTATTTTGATATAATTAAGTATTTATTAAAAATAATTTATTTATTATCTATTAAATGTAAAATTAAAGTGTGGATAAAAATAATAATTCTAATAGTAAATTAAAGTGTAATTTAATAATATATTAGAGTTGTATTACTATGTAAGTGGTAATTTTAATAAAATTTATTTTTTATACTTTGTTAATATTATTATTAATTATATTTAAATAACTAGCATTATATTAATTAATTTAGTAATATCTATTATTTAACATTTTAATATGATATTCAATCAATTGGTGTATATCTAATATTATTATGTTAATATAATATTATTATGTTAATGTGAATATGAAAAAGAATTAGTACTCAATTTGGAATAGTTTTTTTGATAGCAAATAAAGTACATAATATAGTTAATAAATAACGCTTTATCATAATGATTTGTATGTTATTATAACTTTAAAAATAATATCTTATCATGTGATATATAATCAACTATACAAGCTCTTAATTATGTAAAATAGATTATTAATATGTTTATCTTATCATAATGATTTGTATGTTAAATTATAATAATCTCTTACCATGTAATATAGAATAAATTAAACAATTTCTCATAGCATATTATAGTTTTAATTTCAAACATTTTTCATTCCAATTTCTTATCATGCTTTTAGAATATACTCTTGTTTTTAATTTCAAACATTTAATCTCTTATGATGTATTCATGTAATTTTGTTTAACTTGATCAACTAATAATCATAATATTGGATGATTAAATAGATATTGACCTTCTCAACTACTTTTTTAGTCAAAAAAAGTGTTTTTTTTAAATTTATTATAATGAGTTACAAATAAAATAATAAACATAATATACTATATATATATATATATATATATTAAGATTTACATTATAATAAAATGTCATATATGTTAAATTATCAATATCTTAAGAATTGTATCTTAACATATTATGAAATTTCTATTAATTTAATTTTAGTACTTTATGTCTAAAATTTTAAAATCTTATTATCTTAAGAATAAATTATTATTATTATTATTATTATTATTATTATTATTATTATTATTATTATTATTATTATTATTATTATTATTCAGTAAACTATTTTTTTGGCCAACAATGTTTCAATAAATTTTAAATTGCAAGTTGTGTTAAAATAAAAATAAAATTTACAACAAATATAACAAATTCCCAATCTAGCTCATATGGTTAAACATATAACAATAAATATAAGAGGCCATGGTTCAAATCTTTGTACAAGCATATAATTTTGATTACTTTCATATAATTGATAAACAAGTTCAGGTACCAGATACTACTTGATCAAAAGTTAATCGGGTATAGTATACCCTAAGGGTACTACCCGAATCCGATACGGGTAATAAGAACACTATTCGAACCCTATAATTATTTGATTATAGAGTCGGGTAGTGTTGGGTACCTGATTATATATTACCCATTTACATCATTATATCAAATGTTTTTTTGGTACATTATATCAAATATTATTATTTATAATATAATGTCAATTGGTGTATATAACTTGTTTAATTTAACGTTCTAAATTTTTAATGAGATATTTGATTAATTAATGTGTTTGAGTATGATTATATTTAATAAAAATAATGGTATATTATGATTTATGTACAAACTAAAAACAAAATAAATATAAAATTGAGATAATTAATTGACCAATTATTCATAATATTAATTATTTTTTTAATGTACACTATAATTTTATTCAACATTATAATTGAAGAATTAGTTAACTAGTTATGCGATTAAATTTAATTTAATTACTAATTATGTTGGTATTTAAAAGACAAAATAAATGTAAAAAAGATTCTTAAAAATTTAAAATTTTATTAAAAATATAATATAATTATTAAAAAAGCTAATTAAACAAAGTAAAAAAAAAAAAGAAATTTATTGAACTAAGAGTATCTAAATTCCAATGACCCAATATTGACCCAAAAAAAACACAATAACTCAATAAGTTATTGTTAAGAGTATAAAGCTATTTATATAAATGTTTAATTGTTTAGTGTGATTTATTTATAATTTGTTAGTTATTTATTTGTATAGCTAATACTTTTGGATTTTCACTTTCTTTTAGTTTTACTATATATATTTGGCTTATTTAAAAAATAAATTTTTATATAATTATTAATATATAATTATATATTTTATAACAAATGTAAATATCACAGGAAATTAAAAAAATAAATAATAATTATCAAGTAATAAAAACATTAAAATGTAAAAATTTATATTTATATAAATTTAGTCAAAACAACAAAAGAAATTAAAAATAATGAATAATAATATTTTATTTATGAGAGTTTCGTGTGAAATGAGATCTGTTTGATTTTCATTTTTCAATTCCCTCCAAACAAGCTTTTCCCACATTACCAAAAAATTTCAAATTCTTTGGGATTATGCCTTTTCCCTCCCTTAAGAATCACATGAAAAAACTTCAAAAGCAAATTTTGAAGTATCTTTATCTCAATATACTATCATACAATGTACATATGATAATTAAAAAAAAAAGAACGTGACATTGGATCAAATTTTGATAAAAATTAGAAAAAAATTGTGTTTGGTATATCAATATAAATTTTAATACAATAATTTTTATATTTTATATGATACAAATATATTTGATGCAATACGAATACAAAATATAGATATATATATGAATTATTAAGTCTAATATAATGTAATGTCTATTATAATCGTTTTAATTATAATCGAAATTCAAAGATGATTTTTTTTTATTACAAGGGAAATATTAAATAATTGGGGATGGGGGTGTTGGATTCAAACCCAAGACTTACAATATGCCATAACTCATCTTTAACCACTAGGCCAAGAGGTTGTTAGCAATTCAAAGATGATTTTTAGTAGTTAGAGTTTGTGGACAAAAAAATTAATTAGTACAGAAATCCAGATACTTCCAAGGTAGAAGTTTACAATAGCAGAAGTGCTTTCATTTCTTGCAAATGCAATGCAAAATTTAAAACTTTTTCAATGTCTTTTACGTCTTCGAGCATTTTACTTGTAATTCTTTTTATAATAATTAATCAATTATAATTAAAAATTATGTATTGGTTCATCATTTACAAGTGGAAACTTTATGTATTATTTTGATAGATCTCACGTGACTTTAAATTTTGATTAATTAATTATAATGTAATAATTATAGATGATATGTTCTCTTTTATTATTGTAGATAACTATATTCTTCATTGCTCCACTCCCAATGTTTTCAAAATCATCCCAACCAAATTTCTCAATAATATATATATATATATTATACAATTCCATTTATTAAATTTTAACTTTAATTTAGCATTTCTATTATTTTTTATTTAACTATATAAAATTAAATTAATTATTACATTCAAAATTATAAAAATATTTATAATTTATAAAATTTTAAAATAATTTGACTAAGTCCGCTAAGCCCGCCCGATTAAAACCGGACCGAACCCGAAATCGGATCGAAACCGAGAAAACCCGCAACCGAAAAAATCTGAAACCCAGAAAACCCACAACCAAGAAAACTCGAGACCGAAAAAACCTGCAACCGAGAAAACCCGAGACCGAAAAAACCCGCAACCGAGAAAACCCGCAACCAAAAAAACCCGTAATTGAAAAAGCCCATAACCGAAAAAACTCGGACCGAAACTCGCCCACCTCTATGCATCCTTATGCAACATAAATGTTTACACATCCTGCGTGACTAATATCTAACTCTAAGAGTTCGAATCAATATAGTCTCCTGACAAATATCAGAAACAGAAGACACATGAATCTCACATTTATGTTCCTCTGTAAGGTCAGGTGCATGTTCAAAATATGGTATTGGGATCAACCGTTGATTCCTTTAGTTGTGGCCTTTTTTTTTACCATCAAAAGATAATGCATATATGGGACTGACACAACAAAATGTATTTCAATAATGACTTTGTGGAGTTCATAACTTCCACTCTTTAAGTCATCTTCTAAATAGATTGCATTGTCAGACTTAATGATTCTAGTATCATATAACGAGAAACGAAAATCTAAAATCTTTCTAGCCGATATAATAACCAACAGAATTGTCGTTGATAGTTTTCTAGTCAAGTTTTCTTGACTATGGGTTATAGCTCTTTTGCCTTACCTTATAACCCTCAACACAGAAAGCGACATAAAATCGGCTTAATGTCTGACTACAACTTGGGATGCATTTAGGAACTGGTCTTGCTTGGAGATCAACCTTAAATGTGAATTGCAGTTTCTATAATTTCACACCATCTAAATTTTGGATATTTGAAGTGATTTAATAGAAATCGTACTACATCAAAATGTACGAATGATTATTACTGCAATCTCATCCTTGTCGGTATTCCAAGCATGCATACTAGGTGTCAATACATAATCCTACAGTGCACTTAACTCAACACTAGTATAGGATTTCATCTAGCTTCATTATACCGAGCATAAAATTCATCATTACTGTCTGATCATTGCCTTAAGCAGCGCAGCGAAATTAATCAGAATGCTTAAGGCCTCTACAAGATCAGATCTTTCACTCTATATGACCTAAATCAAAATGGTCTTTAGTGAGAGTGATGAAACACTTATATCCACTGAATACAATACGTGGATATGATTTACAAATGTTGGTATATATCAACTCCTAATCATCTCAATATCTGCTAATCACATCCTTAATATTAGCAGTAAGATTTCCCTTAATGCAATCTTATATGCTCCTCAAAATTTCCCTAACTCTTAATCCACAACCTGATAGATTTCTTATCTACTCTACCATAATTAGAATCGATAGTTACATCATTCACAACTAAAGAAAATTTGCCCAAAATCAGTACATATGTTGTTACTAATTAGAAATACTTTTCTGTTATCAATATGAAAAGTATCGACCGACAGTAATTCCAAAACTGTTTACGAAATGTAACAACAAATTGACTATGTTTTCAGTATGGATTCTAACTCTATAGCCCCAATTCACAACAAATTTTTCCTTATTCGATCTTCGGTTGCTTATAACTTTATCAATAATAGCACCGGTATTCAAAACACCAATAGTTAGAAGGCATATCTCCTAGATTGGATTCAAAATAAAAGCTAACAAAATGCCTTTTGCACATCCCAATCTAGAGGACTCTTGCAATCTACCTCTTGTGCCTAAGATTATAACAAAATGGCACACATTGATATTTAGAGGTGTTGGTGGAACCAGAATGGGAAGTAGACTTGGCAAATTTCTTCTTCTAAAATGACCTTTTATTGAGACCTCTTAATAATATTTCCATACTTCCTTTTAGCAGTAATATTGGCATATGTCATCATTATGGCTGAATGAGATCTGTTAATCGAAAGATCTATGTGTCTTGGATGACAATATCAATTTTGATATTAAAATGCCACACTTCCTTTGTCCATTAAATGAGATCTGTGAACTTAAAAGATCTCACACTCTTCACCCCAGAAGGAAGTGGTACTGAATCTGTCATATATGGAATGAAACTCCTATTGCAACCTTTATCCATCTTATGCGAACCTTTTCTTAATGACATCCATAAATACTTCTTGGTTATCACTAACTAGGAAGTGGTACTGAATCTGTCATACATGGAATCAAACTCCTATTGCAACCTTTATCCATCTTATGCGAACCTTTTCTTAATGGCATCCATAAATACTTCTTGGTTATCACTAACTAGAACACTTTCTCTGATGTATTCTTTTATGGTATACCCTATATAATTAGAGAATTCTCACCTGAGTGTTCCTAAGTTCCATATTAATTTGTCCTCAAAGAGCTCATATTTTTAGGTATAATAGATAGATCGACTCTCAGGACTATTTCCTAGTCTAATATGTCCCTAACCGTAGAGAATAATTCATACTATCTATCTAATTTGATCATATTAGAGATTTTATATGTGATAGTTGCACAATATGGAGGCTAGTGGAATAACTCAATAAATTCCACAATACACTACCGAGGATAAGACAAAACTAGTTGAATATAACCTGAATGATCACCTACCGACAGGATAGGAAGATCGTGTCATATCCCAACCAGAATCTTTTCAGTCCTAAGCATCTCTAAAAGCAACTAACAATCCGACAGGGAGAGACTAGGTACTTCTAAAGAATTTAGTAAATTATGCAATTGCAACTATTACTATGCATTGCCTTATTATTATATCCTTAAAATTATCAAAATAAATCGTCAAAAATCTTCATGACCATTCTTGCGACAAGCAAGTACTAGTCAATCTAATTAATGATTTATAATTGTAAGAATATTCACAGAATTAATTGACCAAAATTAACTATATCCAAAATATGCAATTCCTGAAGCATATGTAGTAATTTCAGGCCCAACATTAATTAATTAAAATAATTTCATATAAATGTGAATATTCAAATAATAAGGCAATATCAATTTTAGAGAGTTTATTTGATTAAATAAATTATTAACAGAATGAGTAGCCCATAATCCAAAATGGCTCAAAGAAAATACCCAAATAATTTATTTAAACTTATTTAATTAGGCCAAATATTAGTAATTTATGGGCATAAGTCCATGTTTCAAACTTAAGTGAATTATGAATTAAATGAGTAATTAAATTTCTAGAAATTACTCCAAAATTAATTCCTCCAAAATTCACTTATATCACATTAATTTTGGGCTTAGCAACTAATTATGGCTATTAAATAAAATTTGGCTTATGGCCAAAATTGTCCAAAAATAATTAACCAAATGGCCTATAATTAATTAATAAAAAATGGCCATTAAAATCATAATCTAAAATGGCCTTTTAATTAATTATGCAAAATAGCCATAAATTAATCTATTTAATAGCCAAATAAAATTAATTAATCAACATGGCCCCTAAATTAATTAGGCAAAATGACCCTAAAATTAACTAATTTAATTACCCAAATTTAAATTAATACTAAATGGCCAACTAATAAAAATAAATAAATAAGTCATGCCCATAATATAAACACAAAATTTATTTTGGCCTAAAATTCATTAAATATTAAGGCTTACTTAAAATAAAATAAAATGGCCATTTTTACTTCAATAATCGGTGGCCTAAACATAATTAAACCAAACAAAAAAAATGGCTTACTTAAAAAATAGCCCTTGACCTAAAAAAATTGGCCCAAGATTAATTAAACTAAACAAAAAAAATGGCCCAAAACCGTTGGCCAAAAACCAGGCCGAAATTAATGACCCAAACATCAAAAAAAGGAGGGCCCAAAGTCAAACAAGGCCAAAAAACGAGTTGGAAAATATTTTTTTTTTTGATTTTAGGATGCGGGAGTGTGTAGCACATGCGCCCGCCTCATTGCGCATGAAATAATTTGTTAGAAAAATGGTTGAGAAAAAAAATTTTTGCCTCTTTCATTAAAGATAATAAGAAGAAATTCAATTAGGTTTTTTTTAATTAAAAAAATCTCTTTATTCTTTATTATTCTTGAAAAAAAAAAAGATCTTGGGATAAAGGCAAAAAAGAAAAAGTAAAATGAGAGGGATTAAAAAAGAGAATGTGTTCTTTTTGTTTTTTGAAAAAAAAAAGAAAAAAAAAGAGAGATAAAAAAAAAGAAGGGAGAATGTCATAAAAATGAAAGAATAAAAAAAGCTTGATTTTAGGAAAAAATTCATTAGGTTAGAAGGAAGGAAAAAGAAAAAAAAAGAGAGTAGAAAAGATGTAGTATTTTACAGAATATAAATAAATAAAAAAGAAGAAAGAAAAAAGAAGAAAAGAAAAAAAGAAAAAAAAAGGGTTAAAAGAGTTGCTTAGTGACAAAAATGAGTGCAAATTGCAATCAAAAGAGAGGTGTCATTTTTTTATGATCATTTGGGCAGTGTGCATATGAAAATAAATTTAGTAAACCTGTTTTGCATTTTATGTCATCTCACATCATCCATCATTGCATCCATGCATCCATTGACATGTATGCATTATGTTTGATTAGGCCTATGTTCAAAAGAGTCCAACAACCTTAACATTTTGTTAAATTCCCTTGGAAGGTTGATTCTTGTCTTTATAAAGTGGTTCAACATGGAAGATGATCAAGTAACCCGAATGGACAAAGTGGAACAAGACCAAAATGAGATAAAGGAACAGCTTTCTCGAATGATGCAAGAAATTAAGGGTATCCTAGAAGTGAAGGAGACTATGAAAGGGAGTCTTGTGCAAGGAAACAATCAAGTTCAAGCGCATGACAACCCAAAAGGGAACTTTCAGGGACAAACCTCTGGTAATGTGAATTTTCAGTCAATTCTTGGTCGAGAGGCAAATTTTTCCAATCCTATTGGTGTCTTTGAGTTAAGAGCTTCAAATGAAAATCCATCAAAAGTGGCTTGGGGTCCAGTTGAAGAAAGAAGGTACAACTTCTTGGAAGAAAGAATTAAAGCAATCGAAGGAAGGAACGAATTTTGTGATCCAAAGGAGTATTGCTTGGTGCCTGATGTGGTTATCCCACCAAAATTCAAAGTCCCAGAGTTTGAAAAGTATGATGGGACAAAATGCCCTAAAACACATTTAGCCACATATTGCCACAAGATGATTGGGCATGCCCATGATGAAAAGCTGCTTATTCATGTGTTTCAAGATAGTTTGATAGGGACAGCAGCTAATTGGTATTTTAAGTTGAATAGAGGCCAAATTCATACATGGAGGGATCTGTCTCGAGCATTTTTAGAGCGATATAAGCATTTGATGGAGATAGCTCCAGATCGTTTAACCCTCCAAAGCATGAGAAAGAACTTGAATGAAAGCTACAAAGAATATGCTCTTAGATGGAAAGAAATGGCATCACAAGTTCGACCACCACTTACAAATAGAGAAATGAACTCTCTGTTTGTAGATACTCTCCCTTCTCCATATTATGACAAGTTGATTGGCAATATTTTTTCAGATTTTGCAGATTTGTTGTTTTCTGTGGGTAGAATTGAAGATGGGATAAGAAAAGGGAAGATTGCAGATACTAGTACAAGGAATTATGGTGAGAAGGGATGGGACACCTTTAGTGAGCAAGTTCAAGAAGCAACAGTTGAATGATCTGACAAGAGGAAATTCAATGTGATGCAAAGACCCTTCAACAGTCATTCTCACCTTTTGCTACAATCCTTTTATCCTTACACTCCGGTATCCTATTCCCACAAGTTGTCACAGCCACGTTATCCTAACACCTCATTCCCCTGTGCATAAGCCCCTCTGCCTAAGAAACGCATTTTACCAAATGACCATGATATTGATCTTGACCATCCTGAAACCAAGATGAGAAAAAGGGCTAAATTGTACCATTCAATCCCAATGTCCTATACAGACTTGTTCCCACTCCTTGTCCAAAGTTACAAGATTTCCACTGTTCATGCCAAACCTAGAAAGCCTCCTTACCCAAAATGGTATGACCCCAACACCAAATGTGACTACCATGATGGGATTGAAGGACATTCCATTGAAAATTGTACTGCGTTTAAGGATAAGGTGCAAGCTTTGATCGACGCAGATCCAATGAAATTCAGGGAACTTGTCTGTGGCTATCATCATCAAGGGAAAAAGACCTAAGGATCAATGGTTCAAGGGATAACATGTCTTCCAATGGGAAACTTTTGTTTATGCTTTGTACATATTTTTCATTTCAACATCACTTCTAAGGATGTGAATTGGATTTGACTAAGTATTTCATGAATTTGTAAATATTCGCATTTGAAATTTTTTGAATTTTTGTTAAAATTGTGCTTTTAAGGTAAAAAAAAATGAAAAATGGTAATTGGGCATTTCTTTTGAAAATAAGAGCCTTTATAATTGCCAACAAAAGAAAAAAATAAAAGAAGAGGACATAACAAAGTCTCTAGAGAATTGGTGATCGTTATTCCAGCAAATACATTCTGTTCGAAAAATTTCTTTCTTTCAAAATCACAAGTTGGAACTTCATGGACCTTCATTTTTCACTTATTCATGGTGAGATTTTGAGGAAAGATGACCTTTATCTTGGCTAATAAAATGATTTGTTTGTTAAAAACTTTTTGTCAGGATTCCTTGATGATCAAATAAGTGACACTCTTTTAGATTTGGACTTTGGTAGTTTAATAATTGTCAAGATTATGCTAAAATCATCTAAACTTCTTTGAAAAACCATGGGTCCTAAATTCCTTGGCTAGCCTTTTCGACCTGTTGCTTGAAGCACGCAAACAAAAGATATGGTAAATAAAGTGCCTTAAGCCTTTAAAACATCCCAAATACTAGAGTATTTCTTCCCTTTTTCTCTCGGTGCAGATACTACGAGCAACATATGGTCAAAATGAAATCTTCAAACATGATATTCATTGGTCTATGAGGCATTATCTATGGATTTGCATCATTGTCATGGAAAGATTGATGCATGGGGTGCAAGACATTCTTAAAAAAAAAAGAAAAAAAGAAAAAAGAAAAAAATAAAAAGAAAATTGATTGTGACATCATGCACTTAAGATATTCGGATGATTCCAAACAAGAAACAAAAATTCATTCAAAAAAAAAAAAAGAAAAAAAAAGTCCAGGAAGCCCAATCCAAAAAAAATGAAAAAAAGAAAACATAAAAATAAAGCTTTTTTACCCTTTTGATTCAAGGAATAACTCTTCAATTTAATTGGCCATGTTTGAAATGACAAATGGCCATCTTTCGTCATCCATTCAAAAAATTTGAAAATTTATCCATTTGCTACCCCTTTTGAGCTTGATGAATATTTTTTTTATTAACCCTAATCAAGGATCACCCTCTACATTGAGGGGCAAGTGCAAAAAAATAGAGAATAGAAAAAGAAGAAAGATCTTTTCAAAGAATTTGAATGATCCAGCCTCAGTTTCTAATTGAAAAAAAGAAGATCATTATGATGAGGGGCAAGTCCGAATTAAATTGACTTTCAATAATTTTGGACTTAAAAGGCAAAAAAAAAAAAGAGAAAAAAGAAAAATGGAGAAATAAAATGACAAAAAAAGTGAAACTTGATAGTGAAAGAAAAGTCTTAAAGTGAATCCTTCAATCATATTAAATGATCCTTGGTTTGATCACCTTCAAACACATTTTTGGGCCTTTTTATCCATTCTTTCAAAACCCCAAACCTTGGCTTACATTACATACCTTAGAAAGTCCATTTCGATCAAGCTTGGATACTTAAATTGAAGAGATTGTTCCTTGAAGAGTCATAAAATATATGAGGCACTTATCTCATTTTTTTGCCAATATTATCCTTTGATAACCCTTACACTCCTTTCAAATGAATTTTTAAGTGCATGATGAAACAATCCCAAAAAAAAAAAAGAAAAAGAATGAGACTCTAGGGTGAAAACCCCAAAAGGGGCAGTCTAGAGCAAAAGTGAGAACTCTTCGAGATCATTCATGGTGTTGTTAATGCCACAACAGAAACGGCATTAAGAAAGTCATTTTGAACCAACCAATGAGCATCCCAAACTATGAAAATATTCAAGAATGCCCTTTTGAGAGCCATTAAAAGGATTGGTACCAAGATTGAAGCTTTTGTCTCCTCCCAAAATAACATGCCAAAAATTTGAGCCTATCGTAGCTAGTCTTGACAAATATCAGAATACCTGATTTGAAAATTAAAAGAGTGTCAGTTTTGATTGCACTTTAAAATGAATCTGTTCACAAAAAAATCATTTCAAGGAATCTAGTGTTTTTAAAATAATTTAAACTTTCTTTTGTGAGCCTAGATGAAGGGACACCCATCCCTTTTCTCATCAAATGGCAGCTATCCTTCCCAAACCAAAACCTTGGTGTGTGAACTCACTCAATTAAGTTGATGAGAATAACTTACCATTTTCCTCCATATGCATCCAAATAGTGATCACCAATTTTTAAGAGAGTTGAATGTTAAATATATTGCATAATTGTGGGTCTTAGGTTCAACCTCCTTTGACTAGAGTATGGGGTAATCTGTAAAATTGAAAAGTTTTGACTGGATAAACATTTTTGGATAATGAAATCATTTATACCCCTCAAATGAAAAATGGAAAGGTTGTTTTACAGGAAATAATAAACTCCTTGTGATTTCTTTGGGGCAATTTTGTTCAATTTTTTAGTATTTCTAGTGAAAAATGAGGGAGAAGTTTGATAATTATGGTGGGGCAATGAACTTCTTTTGCCTTTTGGGGCAATTCTCATTAAGGAAAATTTTGATGGTGTTTCAAAATAATAGTAAAAAGGAATGTGATGATCAGGGCAACTCCTGAAGAAGAATAGAACTTCATGGAATAAAGAATTTTGTTGAGAAAGGGATCAAATAGAAAATTCTTGGATCATTGTGTTTGCATCTTTATAGTGCAAATTGGCATTTTCATGAGACATTTGCATTGGGACACAAGTTGTTTGCATTGGCATCACAATAGCTGATCATTCACTGAAATAAAATTGCATTTGCATCATCAATCATTGCATTTGTCAATGTTGAAAAAAAAAAGAGAAAGGGAAGATAGGAGTTTTGTATGAGAAAAGAAAATGAAAATTGAAAAAAGGAAAAGAAAAGTTTGTGTGAAATAGAGGAGTTTCTTTTTGAAAATGACAAGAATATCAAAATGTAGCTTAAAAAAAAAAGAGAGAAAAAAAGAAAAAAGAGAGAGACTTCTTTTATTTTAAGAGAACAAAGGAAAGAACTAGCAAGGAGAATAAGAGTCAAACAAAAAAAGAGAAAATGAGATGAGTTTAATGGGGTTTTGAGAATATGAGAGATAAAATGGAAAGTTTCAAAATTTTGAGAATTTGAAGAAAAAAAAAATTGAGATGAGATAGTAAAGAATTGATAAAGGAAACTGCAGAATCATGAAAAAATAATTGCAATCTTGATATTGGATAAATTTCTAAGCCCAGTAAAGTTGGCACCCAAGATGTTTAAGCCCAACGTAGCTGGCACCTAGATGTAGTTTAAGCCCGATGTAGTTGGCACCGTTGTGTGGTATTAAGCCCCATGAAATCGGCACATAATTAGAGGAGATTGTTAAGCCCAGTAAAGTTGGCACCCTAAGATGAATTTAAGCCCAACGTAGCTGGCACCTAGATGATGTTTAAGCCCGATGTAGTTGGCACCGTTGTGTGGTATTAAGCCCAATGAAATCGGCACATAATTAGAGGAGATTGTTAAGCCCAGTAAAGTTGGCACCCTAAGATGAATTTAAGCCCAACGTAGCTGGCACCTAGATGATGTCTAAGCCCGATGTAGTTGGCACCGTTGTGTGGTATTAAGCCCAATGAAATCGGCATATAATTAGATGGGATTTAAGCCCAGTAAAGTTGGCACCCAAGATGTTTAAGCCCAACGTAGCTGGCACCTAGATGAAGTTTAAGCCCGATGTAGTTGGCACCGTTGTGTGGTATTAAGCCCAATGAAATCGGCACATAATTAGAGGAGATTGTTAAGCCCAGTGTCATAACGTATTAAGTTTTGGATAAAACCTAATAGCTAGACACCAAAATCAAAGGAGTCGCCACCAACCATTCTACCTAGGTGTGATTGGTCACCTATTCAAACTAAGGATAAGGCTTGGTCTACGTTCAAAGATACTAGGGTTCGGGAGTACGATTACGTGAAGGGAAGGATTAGCACCTCTACAACTCCCATCCTAAAATGGTACCAACTAGTTTTAGGTTATCTTTACAATTTGCCTTGTGTTTATATTAATTTCGATATGCTTATATATTGGGAATATTTCTAAGATTTTTCCATCAATTTGGCTCCAATCTTAGAAATTCCCCTCACCTCAAGATGTTCAAGGAGTCTCAATTGACTTTCTTGAATTCCATCGTCGGATTAAATATTTTATGAAAATCTTATTTTTTCTAATTTTGGCTCTAATTTCGACTCCATATTAATCTCTATATTTTTTAATCTTATTCTATATGTTTTATTTATTTATTTATTTAGAGAATAAATACGAATCATGGTTTTTTTGAAGATTCTCTTAAAAGCGTCCCATCAATTTGGCTCGGCTTAAAAGAACTCTTTCCACCTAGAAATTTTCAAGGAGTCCCAATTGACTTTCTTGAAATTTCATCATTGGCATGATTCATGTTTACTCCTTTATCTATCTAATTTTATTTATTATGATTTTTATTTTAAGCTATTTAGTTCATTTATTTATCCAATTTAAGTTTCTTTAATTTTAACCTTGATTTAATTTATCTTTATTTTATTTATTTATATTTATTTAATAAACATGAATTATATTTTATCAAAAATTCTTTCAAAAGTATTCCATCAATTTGGCTCAACTTGAGAAAGAATCATCTCACCTAGAAATATCCAAGGAGTCTCGATTGACTTTCGTGGAATTTCATACTCGGTATAACTCATATTTATTTATTATCTAGTCTTAATAATTACTAATTATTTTCAATCTAAACTATTTCATTCTATTTATTTAATTTTTCATCTAATTTATGTTCTTGTATTTATATTTATTTATCTATATTTATTTATATTTTATTCATATTTAATTTACTAAGCATAAACATGATTTATAATTTATTGAAAATTCTTTCAAAAGTATCCCATCGATTTGGCTCAACTTAAGAAAGAATTTTCTCACCTAGACATTTTTAAGATGTCTCGATTGACTTTCTCAAAATGTCATCATCGGTACTTCGATATCTTATCCTCGAAAATTAAAATATATTATTTGCATTTATCTTTTTATTTATTTGTTTTATCATTTATTATTAATTTGTTTGTTATTGCTTTTTTTTAAAAAAAAAACTCTCCTAATAACATTAAAGATTATGTATGTGAATTCTTTCAACATCCTAAAAATACAAGAGAAATCGTTTTATGGTCCTTTTTTTGAAAATATATATTAATACAACTTCTTTACCAACCTTAAACAAAGTACATAGACACGTACAAGATGATAGTGCGTAACAACGATCAAGGATATATATAAATAAAATATATATAAACTCTTTTATCAACTTTTGTTGAAACATGCAAAAACACATACAGACAAGACCTTTGTTGTTTCATTTACTTATCATTATTATATGTTCTTTCATGAAATATGACGACGAGACTTTGTAGAGGATAAAGCTGGGAATATACCTCAACAAGAAGACCTAATTCACAATTCCTTGTCTTTCTTCCTCACGCGGATGGCATTCTCCCTTTCAAGCAGTTCTCGATAGTGAGCAATGGTTCAACAGAAGCCGACACAGCAACAGGGACTCGGGCAGCTAAGCGAGGACGTGCTGTGCAGGGGTAATAAAACCAAAGTAGTGCCTGGCTCAGCAGAAGTGGCGTTGGCAGAAACAAAACTGAGCAGGGGTCTTCGCACGATGATGGTGCACTGCAGAGGTAGAACTCAGTCTCACCAGTAACTGTGATGGTTAGCGGCGATAGTGCTGAGTTTGGTTTTGGAGAAAAAGGTACTGAAAACGGATGCAGCGGACAGAGGAAGAGCAGCAGAGATGACGCGGCTGTTGGAATGAAGGTACGATGATGATGTTGGCGCTGGGAACGTCAAGGCTGAGGCGGCGTCAGGGATAAACGCGGAGCAGTGGCAGTGCACAACAGTGGTGCGGTGCAACAGGTGCAAAGCTGGATAGTGGTATTATGCAACAGGTGCAGAGCTGGTCGAATCAGAGGTAGCGATGGTGGCTGTGCAATCGGAAAAGGATGGTATGGCTTGTTGGCAGGCAAAGCTGAACAAAGGCGAGCAAAGCTGAAGAAGGGCGAGCAGAGCAACAGTATTCGATGGTGGCAAGGGTGAATAAAGGAAGAAGAGGGAGGCTCCGTCTAGTGAAAGAGCCAGAGCACCATTTTTGTATCCCCCCTTTTTTCCTGTGTTGTTCTTTTCTCCCCTAGGGTTTTTTTTTTCTAGGGTTTTTCTAGGGCTTTTTCTCTCTAGGTTTTTTTTTAGGGTTTTTCTCTCCAGGTTTTTTTTAGGGTTTTTCTCTCCCCCTTTTTCTTCTTGTGTTGTTATTTAAATAGACCTAGGTTTTTATTTTAGGTAATAAAAATCAAGAATCAATCTTTTAGGAAATTTTTAGATTTCAAGAATCGGATCTTAAATCCGATATTAATTCTGATTTTTCTTTCCACAAAATTTAAATTTCAATCTTTAATAGTCTCATTTAAGTCTGCTTTCCTATCAAAATTAATTCTGATTTCCTTCCCTTTTTATTATATTTTATAAAAAATCAAAATCCAAAATTTATTTCTAAATCTAAAATAAAATAAAAAAATCAAAAATAAATAAAAAAAATCAATGATAAGATATATAAAAACTAATTAAAAAATGTTTGAAAAAGAACCGGACAAAAATGGTGTCTACACCCAGTAAAGTTGGCACCCTAAGATGAATTTAAGCCCAACGTAGCTGGCACCTAGATGATGTCTAAGCCCGATGTAGTTGGCACCGTTGTGTGATATTAAGCCCAATGAAATCGGCACATAATTAGAGGAGATTGTTAAGCCTAGTAAAGTTGGCACCCTAAGATTTTTAAGCCCAGTAAACCTGGCACCTAGATGATGTCTAAGCCCGATGTAATTGGCACCGTTGTGTGGTATTAAGCCCAATGAAATCGGCACATAATTAGAGGAGATTTTTAAGCCCAGTAAACCTGGCACCTAGATGATGTCTAAGCCCGATGTAGTTGGCACTATTGTGTGGTATTAAGCCCAGTGAAATCGGCACATTATGAGATGAAATTTTAAGCCCAGTTTAACTGGCACCAATTTTTGAACCTAATTAACTGGATGCATGATTTTCAAGGTACGAAATGATTTCCATGTCCCTGGTAACAATCATATCTTTTTAAAGTTTCATTGCCTCTGCTGCAAGAGGAGCACATTTTTAGAAAAGAATTTTTTAAAGTTTCATTGCCTCTGCTGCAAGAGGAGCACATTTTTAGAAAAGAATTTAAAGTTTCATCGCCTCTGTTGCAAGAGGAGCACATTTTTAGAAAAGAATTTAAAGTTTCATTGCCTCTGCTGCAAGAGGAGCACATTCCAGGAATTTAAAGTTTCATCGCCTCTGCTGCAAGAGGTGCATATTTCAAAAAGAAAAAAGAAAAGAAAGAATGTTAAAGTTTCATCACCTCTGCTGCAAGAGGTACATATTTCAAAAAAAAAAAGAAAAGAAAAGAAAGAATGTTAAAGTTTCATTGCCTCTGCTGCAAGAGGAGCACATTCCAGGAATGTTAAGTTTCATCGCCTCTGCTGCAAGAAGAGCATATTTCCAGAAAAAGAATTTTAAGTTTCATCGCCTCTGCTGCAAGAGGAGCACATTCTCAGAAAAAATTTTAAAGTTTCATCGCCTCTGCTGCAAGAGGAGCATATTTCCAGAAAAAACTTTAAAGTTTCATCACCTCTGCTGCAAGAGGAGTATATACAAAAAAAAGAGGGAAAAAAGAATGAAAAAAAAAAAGAAGAGAAAAAAAGAAGAAAAAAAAAGAAAAGAGAAAAAAGAAAAATAAGAAAGAGAAGAAAAAGAGAGAAATGAGTTATAAGCTGGACAAAATTTACTGTCAATTGTCTTTGCTCTATTCCTGATTCTCAGCAATGAGCAAAGAGGGGCAGCTGTTGACACCTAATTTTGTCCCATTTTGTTATTATTATTATTATTATTACATATATATTTGTATTTGTTTTCATTTTTATTATTATTTGTTTATTATTATTATTATTTATGTTATTATTATTAGTTTTATATTATTATTATTATTAGTTTTTATTTTTTATCTTTTTATTTTTATTTTCCTTGTTTTTCTGTCCAATCTGTCCATCACTCACCATCTTGCCAGGTTGTCCCATCTCCACCGGCCACCAATCTGCCACCACCAGCCATCCCATCCCCTGCCTACTCCACCCATTACCCACAGAACCTCCAACCCCTTCTACAAAAATCGACCATTTTGGTCACTGCCGGGGGGGGTTTTTGGCCAGTTTTTTTTTGCTCCTCTCCTTTGGCTCGACATCAACCCTAGGCATCATCCTCACTCCCTACACCAAAAAAAAAACGAGACACAGAGAGAGCCCAAGCTTCAAGCTTTCCCCATTCACCCGAGACCCACTCAACCGAAACTCACCAGCAACCTCAATCCTCACCCTCAACCCCAACAGCACCAAACACAACCATCACCACCAAACACCACCACCACACCCAAAAGAAAACCCTAACCCAGATCTAGAAAACCTAAAATCCGAAATCCTCAAAACCCTAGAGCCCTACCACACAAACCAGTACCTGCAAACACACGCACACACGCATATCAACAAACCACAAAAAACCAAAAACCCTAACCGAAACCAACAACGAAAACAAAAAAAAAATGTTGAGGGAGGCTTCGGTTAAAGTCAGATTTGTGAGGTTCGGAGGTTTTTTTGGTTAAACGGAGGCCGGAATCTAACTCAGGGGTGGAAAGCCTCCGGAAAGTGGGAAGCTTTTTGTGATCCGACCACCGAAGGCGGTGGCCGGCGGCGACCCCAGCGGCGGCCGGAAATCGCCTGGCCGGTGGAGTTGTGAAGGGCTCTGAAGTTTTTTTTTCGGTGAAAGAAGGAAAATGAGATAAAAAAAAATATTAGGCTTTTATAGCAAAACAAAAAAAAAAGAAAAGAAGAAGAAATCTGCTGGTGACCCGCGCCTGGACCCGACCCGAGCTTGGCTTGTTGGACCGGACCTTGGGGGGCTCTTCTACTTTGGGCCACCATTTGCCAAGCCCAAAGCAAATTTGGGCTTCATTTTTGGTATAATCTTTTTCAGCCCTTTTATTTGTTTTTTTCATTGTTGTTATTATTATTATTATTATTATTATTGTTGTTGTTGTTGTTGTTGTTGTTGTTGTTGTTGTTGTTGTTGTTGTTGTTGTTGTTGTTATTATTATTATTATTATTAGTGTGCTTTTATTATTGTTTTTATTATTACTATTATTATTATTATTATTATTATTATTATTATTATTATTATTATTATTATTATTATTATTATTATTATTATTATTATTATTGTGTTTAGTTATTATTATTATTATTATTATTATTATTATTATTATTATTATTATTATTATTATTATTATTATTATTATTATTATTAATGCATGTTGTAAAATAAGAAATTGAAAATTTTCTTTTACTTGTATTTATTATTATTATTGATTAGAAAGCTTATTTAAAAATAAAGAAAAATGAAAGAAAATTAAATTCAATTAAATATTTGTCCGATGATGGGATGCTACAGAAGTCACAAGTAATGATTCCTAGCTGATCCCTAGGTGAGAAGAGTCATACTAATTGTTGCCAAAAGTATTGGAATATTTAGTATGATTTTTCAATAATTTAAAATTTTATTAAAAATGAAAACAAATAAGTTTTTTTTTAATAAAGAAAATTAAATAAAGAAATGATGGAATTTAAATTCAATCAAATGAAATTGTCCGATGATTGGATGTTACGGAAGTCACAAGTAGTGATTCCTAGCTGATCCCTAGATGAGAAGAGTCGTACTAGATGTTGCCAAAAGTATTGGAATATTTAGTATGATTTTTCAATAATTTAGTTTTTATTAAAAATAAAAATAAATAAGTTTTTAAAAGAAAATAGAGAAAGGAAATAAATAATAAAATTTAAATTAAGATAAAATGTCCGATGATGGGATGCTACGGAAGTCACAAGTAGTGATTCCTAGCTGATCCCTAGGTGAGAAGGGTCGTACTAAACATTGCCAAAAGTATTGAATATTTAGTATGATTTTTCAATAATAATAAATTTCTATTAAAAAAAGAAAATGAATAAGTTTTTTTAAAAAAAAACAAAGAAATATAAATAAATAAACAAATAAATAATGAAATTTGGAAAAAATTCATTTGCATCATTTTTTATCTGTTTGCATCATATGCATTCATTTAATTTTCGAAAAGGGTGTGAATCTTTCCGAGGATGAGATTCTGTAGAAGTCACAAGTAGTGATTCTTAAGAAATTTCTAGGTGAGAAAAATTATTTCGAATGCTGCCAAAAGTATTGGAGTATTCGATTTAATTATTCAATACAAAAAGGGTTCACATTTATTTTCAGAAAATAAAGTTTAACCTTTTAAAATAAAACAAAATAAATTTACAAATAAAAAATAATTTTGAATAAAAAGATTGCAATAAAATATGAATTATTTTTAAATATTAAATTAAGACTATTTTATTAAAATTAAAGGATAACACATGATTATTATGGTACCGTTTTTTAACGGGCGTCGTGGGGGTGCTAATCCTTCCCCACACGTAACCGTACCCCCGAACCCAACTTCGTTTTCGCAGACCAAAAAAATTATCTTTTTAATAAAACTTAATTGATTTTGAGATTTTGTTGAAAAGATAAACGTTTTCAGGTGGCCAATCACACCTAGACAAAAAAGATTGGTGGCGACTCCCTTTTTGTTTTTAAATGTTTTTCAAAATTCGTCGGGCGCGAAGCCGTTACAACAATACCTGCTGAAAATATTGTGGCACAGTTCCAAGGCAGTCAAACTACTGTGTTTGCTGTCTCAAAATCACCTGTTGAAGCACAATTATTTCTTGAGGTACCTTTCAAGATATATTTAATCAAGCTTAGAAAATACAAATATACCTGTGTAGTATTTGTATTCATTGTATATAGTCAATTTGGCTTTTCAAATTCATTTTCCATCTCATAACCATCTCTTTTTGTAGGCCTTGGAACATGGCCTGGGTGGGGTTGTTTTAAAAGCCGAGGATGTTAAAGCTGTTCTTGACATGAAGGTAATTTGCTCTAGGTTAGGGTTCTTGAGTTATCAAGGATTGTTCCTTAATATGCTTTAAATTATCAGGAATATTTTGACAGAAGAAATGAAGTTCACAACAGATTGAGCTTGACTAAAGCCACTGTAACTAAAGTTCATGCGGTTGGAATGGGTGATCGAGTTTGTGTGGATCTTTGTAGCTTCATGAGACCTGGCGAGGGACTCCCGGTATACTTGTAATCTCTCTTTATAGTGAATTATCACTTGGTGTTTATCACTTAAGATGATACATGATGCTGTTGCTTCTCTTAATGTAAGTACTCTTTGACAGGTTGGATCATTTGCTAGGGGACTTTTTCTTGTCCACTCTGAGTGTTTGGAGTCAAATTACATTGCAAGTATACCTTTCCGCGTCAATGCAGTAAGTTTTGTCTTCTTACTTGAGTATATCTATAAAAGAGATTTCTTCAGAACTACAAATTCTGAAAATGTGATAGCAGGAAGGGATCAATCCTTTTATTGAGACCTTTGCACTTACTGTATTCTTTTATTTTGCTTACTGCTCTATCTCCTACTTTGGCAGTATTCTTGCATATGTAATGTACTTTCAGTTTAATACACAATCTTTTTCCTGTGTCTTCTTTGTTTGGAAATATACATAGGCCTCTTCATGCCTCAATTATGTAAAGTGTTCTTTCTTTATTTGGAAATATACACAGGCCTCTTCATGCCTCAATTATGTAAAGTGTTCTTTCTTTATTAATGTAAATTCTTTAACCAAGATCTCATGGAAATATGCAGGGGCCTGTCCATGCCTATGTTGCTGTCCCTGGAGGTAAAACTAGCTACCTTTCTGAGTTAAAAGCAGGCAAAGAAGTGATTGTGGTTGATAAAAATGGCAAACTGCGGACAGCAATTGTTGGCCGTGTTAAGATTGAGACAAGACCGCTTATCCTTGTGGAAGCAAAGGTCTGTATATCGCATACAACTGCCAACACTATTCTACACTCCTATTTGAGTTTCAAAATTCATTCATCATTTAATATTGAGCACAAATAGATTACACACTTCTATTTAGATGAAATCTCAACTTCTCATCTGGTTAATATATGTTATGTAATGCTAAAATCTTTATACTCACAGGTTCTTAAAGATTAGAATGTTTATGTTGAACTCTATATTCAGTATTCTAAATAGTACTATATAATGTTGCTGCAGAGAGATTCGAATGATCAAACTGTATACAGCATCCTTCTACAGAATGCAGAAACGGTTGCTTTGGTTTGTCCACATGAAGGTTTGTTTTGATAGTCACTTAGGTTTTGTTGGAAGTTTGGGATAGTGCTTATCTTACCCATTTATACTTTGCCCACCTATTCACAGGTAACAACATGCAGAAGTCTGTGATTCCTGTGACCTCACTAAAAGCTGGGGATGAAGTTTTGCTAAGATTACAAGGTGGAGCTCGACATACTGGAATAGAGGTCCAAGAATTCATTGTTGAAAACTGAATGACCAGGATAATGTTGATGTGAAACTTGTTCATTTCCAGGAATGTTTCCAACCAGTTAAAGGCCTTTCATCTGCTTGCAATGGGCAAAATGCCTGCATCTGTCTGGTTCACAATGTACTCAACCTAGCAATTATAAATTTCAACTAGTTCTTTGTAGTGAATGGCATGTATATGCTGTGTTTAAGAAAGATGCCCCAATCGTATCTTCACAGGATGATATTCCTTGAAATGAATGGAAGGAAACAGTTATGAGATTCATATAAATTTCCTTTCCTATGCTTTTTAGTTGTGTTGTATAGCTTCTTGTTGTCATTGTACTTGTTACTTTAATCCCACAAGATTCATTCAGTAATAGAATTAATGACTTTCGTGTGAGTCGGTCGCCTCTCAAGACTTTTTGGAAACTAGGCTCTTAATTGTGGAAATTCAGAACTATAAACAACAATGGGTAATAGAATTAATGACTTTCGTGTGAGTCGGTCGCCTCTCAAGACAAACCGTAACGACTGGGCTAAAAAAAAGATGGTATGAAGACTTTGACTGTCAAAGCAAACTTGTTCAAAGCACCCTGGTAATTTAACCAAATTCAAACAATTGGACCTTAGGTATACCCAAATTTTGGGGCATTTCTCCCAACTTTGAGTGGTTTGATCAATTTGTAATCTTTGTACATCACTTTAAAAACCAAACCAGTAGTTTTTTCGTTCCATTAGAAATAGGAAACATGAAGAATTTGGTTGGATTACATCTCACTAACAAGTTCAAAGGCACGTGCTATTCAGACTTTGTTTGAGTAGTGTAAATGAGTTCTTTGCTATGGAGAAGAACCATTGTAAACTAGTAGAATGAGATGTGCTAGGAGGCAGTTGAGAGGGAGATTGGAGCAAACCTTGAAGAATGAATGCGATGGCAAGTGGTGGTAGAAGGCTAAACAAAGCTGAGAGTAAGGTTGAGCATAGAGAGGGTTTGAGAGAGTTTCTGAGTGAGATAATTTGTTAAAAAGTCCTTTTTAACAACAACAAGAACTCCTAAATGTAGGTGTGGAGTATAGGAGTTATATATCTTTGGTATTAATAACATAATAACGAGAATTGGCAGTTACAAAGAACTAATATTTTGTCTAATGAGAGTTTCATTTTTAAAGATAGTAATTCTTGTTCTGAAAAAAAATAAAAAAAAACACTCATAATTCGAAGAAAGGTTAAGAGAAGAACTCTTAACTATATACATATCTAATTCACCAAGTCAAGCTCTCCAAAACATTTCACTAGTAAAGCTAACCCAAATATGCTGTCCTATTCCGGAGTTATTTCGACTTCTTCTCAATGAAAGTACTATTCAATTAAGATGTTAATGTCGATTCATAGAGGTGTTATTCTTTGAAGGTACTATTATGAGAACAAGTTATTCTGTGAAGAGCTGTTCTATGAAGGTACTATTCTGTTAGGAGCTACTTTGTGAAACAATCTTATTACCTATTTTGACTTTCTTTCATTGTAATATAAAACTTAAAGAAATAAAATATTAGTTTTCAAAATCAAGTATTTACAAGTAGTAAAGAAAATATTCAGAAATTTTTAGATCAAAGGAAAACTTTGGTTTATCTATTGTTGACATTTTCTGATGACAAATTAAAATCAACCCTGCTTAAGTGTACATTTGATACAGTATAAAAACTCATCTATTTTTTATTTTCTATTTATCTGAGAGTATAAAAAGCACTTACACTAGCTTCTATAAGAATGCTTCAATTCATTCATTTACTAATTAAAGCTAGAATTTCTACTAGGATTATTTTTCCATGAAATAACTTTCTTAAGTTCAATCTATTTTTTCTTTCCAAAAGTGAGTCAATGTGGAAAATTTTGTCATGCAAGCTGTGGGTATTAGACTACGAGTTGACAATGACAAAGGAAATCTCCATGCACTTTGCATATTAAACTTCTGTATTCAACACGTTTCCACACTTTGCGTTAACTTTGGGCATTTTATCTATTTTCAATTTTGTGAAAATGATGAAAAGCTAGTAATACGGATCTTATCTATTTTCCATTTTGTGCCGATAACCTTTTCATCAAGTGGTTAATAATGAGTTATAGCATATTGTAAGTTTTGGGTTTGAATCAAAGCATCCATGTCCCCAATTATTTAATATTTTCCTTGTAAAAAATAAAAATCCAACCCTTGGGCTTGGATGTATCAATTTTTTTTTTGTGTAGACCACAGGTATCCTCATCCGTTTTAACGGTCTGAGATTAATCATGTTCGGGGTTTAGTCACAGTTAAGGCTCTCACCCCTCCCCAAAGATGTGTTTAGTGAGAATCGAACCTGAGAGCTCTTCCCACAAACTCAGCCTGCGTTGCCAACTGAGCCACAACCTTTGGGTCAAATGTATCAATTTTATAGATAATTAAGAGATATGATCTTTTTTTAAAGGCTTAATACCCAAATACATCTCCAACGTTTATCAAAATATGCAATTAAGCCCTCAACGTATAATTGCATGGAAATAAGGATATTAAATTTCATTTTCAGCATATTAAACATAAACGTTATAAAATAATAGAATTAAGGATATAGCCGTTAAATAACTGTAATGTCTGTTTGTCTTGCCCACGTGGCATGCCACCTGGACGTTGACGTGGATTATAACGCCAGGTGGACCAGTGACGTGGCATATTATTGCCACATGTCATGCTGACGTGGATATAAGTTAAATTTCTTTTTTTTTTCAAGGTTTAATACCCAAATACATCCCCAATGTTTATCAAAATATGCAATTAAGCCATCAACGTATAAGTGCATGGAAATAAGGACATTAAGTTTCATTTTCAGCATGTTAAACCTAAAAAGTTATAAAATAATAGAATTAAGGATATAGTCGTTAAATAGCTGTGATGTCCTTTTTTTTTTCCCAGGTGGCATGCCACCTCAACGTTGACATGGATTATAATGTTAGGTGGACCAGTGACGTGGCATAATATTGCCACGTGTCATGCTGACATGGATATAAGTTAAATTTTCTTTTTTTTTTTCAAAATTTCATTTTTTTTCAAATTTACATTTTTCATAATTTCATTTTTTTAAATTACATATTTTTTAAAAATTACATTTTTTCCATAACTTCATTTTTTAAAATTACATTTTTTTTCATAATTTCATTTTTTTAAATTACATTTTTTTCATCATTTCATTTTTTCTGCTGTACAATACCAAAATTAGTACAAAAATGCATATGGTATTCAACCAAAAATATTGAAATGATGACAAAGAAAGAATTAGTACAGTAGAAAAAAATAAAGAAAAGAACCATACCACATGCATTTTTGTACTAATTTTGGTATTGTATAGCAGAAAAAATGAAATGATGAAAAAAATGTAATTTAAAAAAAATGAAATTATGAAAAAAATGTAATTTTAAAAAATGAAGATATGAAAAAATGTAATTTTTTAAAAAATATGTAATTAAAAAAATGAAATTATGAAAAATATAAATTTGAAAAAAATGAACTTTTAAAAAAATGTTTATTTTGAAAAAAAACGAAATTTTGAAAAAAAAAATTTAGCTTATATCCACGTCAGCATGACACGTGGCAATATTATGCCACATCACTGGTCCACATGGCATTATAATCTATGTCAACGTTGAGGTGGCATGCCACCTGGGCAAGAAAAATGGACATCACAGCTATTTAGCGGCTGTATCCTTAATTCTATTATTTTATAACTTTTTAGGTTTAACATGATGAAAATGAAACTTAATGTCCTTATTTCCATGTAATTATTCGTTGAGGGCTTAATTGCATATTTTGATAAACATTGGGGATGTATTTGGGTATTAAACCTTGAAAAAAAAAAGAAAATTTAACTTATATCCACGTCAGCATGACACGTGGCAATAATATGCCACGTCACTGGTTCACCTGGCATTATAATCCACGTCAACATCCAGGTGGCATGCCACGTGGGCAAGACAAACGGACATCACAGTTATTTAACGGTTATATCCTTAATTCTATTACTTTATAACGTTTAGGTTTAATATGTTGAAAATGAAACTTAATGTCCTTATTTCCATACAATTATACGTTGAGAGCTTAATTGCATATTTTGATAAACATCGGGGATGTATTTGGGTATTAAGCCTTTTTTAAATTAAATAGCATAACACCGACGTTTTTTTTTTCTCATTTAGCGGCGTTTATAAACGCCGCTAAACACTCATGGCAATAAGAAAAAACGCCACAAAAAAATGCCGACTTTTCCTGTGTCGGGAAAAATAACGGCGTTTTCTAAAAAAATGCCACTACCCGTTATTTAGCGGCGTTTCATTGTAGAAACGCCACTAGCTGTCTCACTTAACGGCATTTTACACTGAATCGCCGCTAAGTTTGCAACATATCTGATAAATATCTTTCCTCTTCTCAATCATATTATTTTCTTTTGATTATATTTTTTAATTATATAGTTTGATTTTATAATTATCTTTTTTTATTTGATTTACATTTTTTAGTTGTACAATTTGATTTATATTTTATACTTGATTATATTTTTTAATTATAAATTTGATTTATATTTTTTAGCTACAATATATTAATATGAATTACAATAAAATCTAATTATATTTTCAATTATATTTTAATTTGATTATTTTTAAATATAAATTATAATAATATCTAATGCTATATTTTATGATTACAAAATCAATAACTGATTAAGAGTAAAACATGTCATGTAACCCTTCAATACAAAATAATGCATCCACGCCAAATGTATCCAAACCATACAAAATAATGCATCTGAACAAAAATTTAAAAAAAAATCCAAGCCAAATGTAAATGCCATTTTATATACTGTAAACCATGACAAAAATTATCATCATGTATATATGTAAAATAAAAATAGTAGTATAAATTACATGGGTGTACACATATTTTTATATGTAAAATACTAGAACATGACTTATGCCAACGTTCTCCATAAAATCCTCTTCCTGGGAGAGATACTTCTGTCCTAAACAGAAGCTAAGTATGAGATGACTAAATCAAGAAATATCACCCTCTAAATTAACATCAGAGCCAAAAATCACCAATCACAATAAATCTGTAATTAATGTATTGAGAATGCCACTCCAAACCATCTTGTCGAAGAACAATGCTACACATGAATACCTCAAGAGGACAAAAATTTGACTCTCCCAAGTTAAACCATCTTCTGATGCAGCCATCTACACATGAACACACAACAGTCCTTACATTACAACATTATTGAGGCAAGACAAATGAAGTTGTTTTTGATGGTGAAGATTAAGCCTTATAAAGAGAATCTTCTTATATTTACCTGAGAGCAATGGAAGTCTTATGGATCCCGTCCAAAAATCCATGTTTCAGTGATGCTACTTCAAACCACCTTCCAGAATATCTAACAGGATCAAAATCCTTTGTTCTCATACCTCTGATCATCACTAGCTTTCCATTTCCTTCGCTGGAATCTTCTTCAAGTGAAAAGTTAGCCTATTATCCTTGGCACTTGCAAGCTGGCTGATGTTGTGCTGATGAGATAAATCAACCCCAAGAACCTACCGATGAAAGGTAATTAAATTTAAAACATTTAAGAAGTCTTTACTGCATTGCTATGCTCTTGTATCTTTTGCTACATGATACTAACTCTATCAAGAAAAGTTAAGTTTGGATGAGATACCTATGAGATTTTCCTGCAAATTCAACACAATTGAAACGACGACAGAACCGCAATACATTTCCAGAAGATGGCAGCTCGCGAGAATGAAACAGCTAACTGTTCCAGAATAATGATGATCTAGAAGCTTGGAGGACAATATTGCTAAGTTTATCAATTTGAGATTGACTTATAAGCTCAAATATTCCTTGACCATTGTTGAAATTTGATTTGTATGTACCCCAATTAATAGAAACTACATATGAGAATAGAAACTAAGAAGTACACCGACAGAAGCAGACAAAAACGTTTTGGAAAATTTGATATTAACCAATGCAAAGGAACAAATGTTAGTTCTTTACCTGAGTCACAATGGTCCATTTCAAATCTGGTGGGAGTCTGACAATATCATCAAACTTTGTTCCCATTAGTATTGGAATTGCTGTCTACAAAAGATTGAGAAAAATGGATGAAAAAGCACAGTAAGTGAAAAAAAAAAACTTGAAAAGCTGGGAAATTGATACAAAGAATAGACAACCATTATGAATTCTATATTTGCTTGGAGGTTTTTACATCAGTGATGATGGTTGGTTCAACATAGAATCCTTTCTTTAAATGCTGGCAAGCATTTCATAAATAAGAAATGGTAAAGGATTTTAAAAGAAGAATAGTGTCAAACATTTTAAAGATAGACATCTAAAATCAAAGGATTCTAATATTTGGCCGCCTCAATGTTATAACTCTTATACATTTATAACAGCCCTGTATGGATATAAAAATATATGACCAATGATATACATTTCATGTTTTTTTTTCTTCTGTGGCAAGTTAGGTAAAATAAATGGCTGACTTATGATTTTAAACTAAGCAGAAAAGAATCTATAAGATTTTAAAGGAAGCAGAAAATAAATGGTTGCCTCAATCTGGATCGACAATCAGAATCATAAGGAAAAAACAGAAATTGCAAGAGAAAAGAAAGAGAAACTACCAAAAAAATAAAGTGATGGAATCCCTCACATAATTGAAATCCGGGTATGTTGCTATAGCATCTTTAAAATCTTGAATTAAATTAGAAAAGAACTCAATTATCTCAGTGAGTAACTATTGAACTACCAGTTGTCAGCAAGTTTCACTTATGAACCTCACTAAACACGTTATTAAATTACCAGTTGTTACTTGAGCAAATTCAATAAATTAGTAACTCTGACTAGAAAAATTACATAATTTGGAGACAATTCTTTTACGGAAAGATACAAAAGTAACATAGTGGATTTAGATTTTGGCTATATCTAATGAATTTGATTCATATATAGTTACTAAACTTGATTTCATAAATAATTGAATAAAGGAAAATCCAAAGTACATGTTTACTTCGTAAAGAAATTACCTTTGAAATAGCATCAACGATAAACACGATTCATGAACACGAGACCCGTGAAAAGCCATCCAACAACAGCATAGGGTTGTACATCCAGTCACAGCTGTCCATTAGACAACAAACAATAGACAAAGCTGACTAACAGCAAACTCTTTCTAGGATCCCATAGTGAATTGCAACAAGATTAAGGAATGAATTATCGAGAACAAAATTTAACACAAATCAATCATAATTGCACTATTTGTGAGAGAAAGCAAGTTTAAATAACATGTTTCTATTAGCAAACGGATCAGCTAAACAAGATTCCAGCTAAACCAGATCAGCAGAAGAGGAAATTTACCTGATCGAAGATGTTGCCGGACAAGATGGGGAATATATCCAGGCAAAATAAAGATGACAGCGAAAGTAGCTTAACAGTAGAAATTAAAGCTTTAATTGGCGTCGAGCAAAACAAAAATGGAGTTTAGGGGAAAAGATCAAGGTTGAATCGACAAGAGAGAGTTTAGGTTGGTGAAGAGAATAGGGAAAGGGAAGAATTTGGGGGAAACGATCCAGACTGGGACAAAAGAGGTGGAGGGTGAAAAATATCTAAGAATTTAGCGGCTCTTTTTTAATAAACGCCGCCATATAATTTTAATAGTCATTATTTTTAATTCATTTGTTTAATTTTAAAAAAATAACGGCGTTTTTTTATTAAAATCGCCGTTATTTTATAAACATTTTATTATTAACTAAAAATAATTTAAAATTTTATTTTTAATCTTATTGACGTAATTTTGTTAGATAGCGGCGTTTCCAAAGAAAATGCCGCTATCTTCAACTTAGCGGCATTTTTAATGTGAAACGTCATTATTTTATTCATAACATTTTATTTTTAAAAAAATAAATAAAAATATCTTTTTATTTTATTTATTTATTTTTCTTAAATAGCGGCGTTTTCCATTTTAAATTTAGTGGCATTTTTAGGATAAACGCCGCGATATTATTAAAAACACGGCACTTTGTGGCGTTTTTAGTAAAACGCCACTAAATAAATGTCATTAAAAGTTTAAATTCCTGTAGTGACTTTTAATAACGGAAGTTTACGCAACGACCTTGCAATAATTAAAAGTTACAAAAAAGCTTTAGTAACAATAAATTTGTATTTTGCAACGACTTTAAGTGTTGCAAAAAACCCCATTTTCTATCCTGCCTAAATTTTCAGGTTTCATTGTGTTACCTTGGTCCTACAAAACAATACTATTACTATTACTGAATGAATATTGTGGAATCACATTTTTTTATAATTTTTAGAGATAGATTGATGAAATGAAAGATTTTCAAGCTGAAATAGCAGATATATCTGTAAGTATGAACGTAATATTGAAAGTAGTAATGATTTCGGCGTGGGTCAGTCGCCTCTCAAGACAAGCCGTAAGGACTGGGCTGAAACAAAAGGATAGAACAAAGACCTTGACTTCCAAAGCAAATTTGTTAAATTACTCTGGTAATTTAACCAATTTCAAACAACTGGACCTTAGGTATACCAAATCTCTGAGCATTCCCTCCAACTTTGAGTGATTTGATCAATTTGGAACTGGAATCTTTGGAGTTTAGTTTCAAAACCAAAGATGTGGTTTCTTCGTTCCATTAGAAACAGGATACATGAAGAATTTGGTTGAATTAGATCTCACTAACAACAAGCTCAAAAACCTGATCAAGCACCTGCTATTCAGACCTCGTTTGAGTAGTAAAGAAAATATTCAGAAATTTTGAGATCAAAGGAAAACTTTGGTTATCTGTTGGTGACATATTCTGAGGACAAATTAGAAACAACCCTGCTTAATTATACATTGGATATAGTATAAGAACTAATCAGTAACTTTTTTCTATTAATCTGACAGTATAAAAAGTACCTACATTTATGTAAGAATGCTTCAATTCATTTATTTACTAATTAAAGCTGAGTTTCTACTAAGAATCTTTTTCCATGAAATAACTTAATTTCAATCTCTTTTTGCTTTCCAAAAGTGAGTCAATGTGGAAAATTTTGTCGTCCAAGTCGTGGATATCAAACTATGAATCGACAACGACAATGGAAATTCCCATGCCCTCTGCATGTTGAATTATTGCATTCAACACGATTTGCGTTAGCTTTGGGCATTAAATCTATTTCCCATTTGTGAAAATGATGAAAAGCTAGTAATATGGATCTTATCTATTTTCCACTTCGTGTGTGGAAATGATTATTAGTATTAGATTTTTTTACGCTTTTTATTTTTAAGATTTAAAAATACAACTCTTTGGGCATGTATGGATGCGTCAATCAATTTTATAAAGAATTAAGAGATATGATCTTTTTTTAAATTAAAACCTAACTCTTTGAGTATGCTTGGATTCATTAATTTTGTAACTAATTATGAGATATAATTGAAATATAATTTAATTGCTTGTGATTCTTTATTTTTAAGAAATAATTATATTGAAAATTATCAGTCCGAATAGAAAACAATAAAAATAAATCATTGATCACATCATCCTTCTTTGCATTTAAGATTTTGAAAAATAATTCCTCAAAGAAAAAAAAAAGTACATCCTTTTCTTAACGAAAATAGTGAGCCTTTGCAACGTGAAACAAATGTGCAGTTAGCCTTGATTGCCGTGAGAATTGGAAGAGCCACAGCCTCTCTCTCTCTCTCTCTCTCTCTCTCTCTCTATATATATATATATATATATATATATATATGTCAGAGCAACGAATCTATAATTCAATTTCAGCCAGTTATATAACTGAATCTACCAAAGTATAAAACATAAACATGGCACAGATCACTTCTATATTAGCAGTGGTTCATCCTTTCCTGGTCCTGTCTATATTATCAGCTGCTGCATCATCAATAGAGTCAGAGGGAAAGGCTATACTCGAAAGCGGATGGTGGAGATTCTACAGCAACGACACTTCCAATATTTGCAAATGGCCTGGAGTTACTTGCAATGACAATGGGAGTGTCACTGAGATTTTCCTACCTGATGACCTACGCTTCAGCTTCAGAGGTAAACTTGATAATATGAACTTTTCCTCCCTCCCAAACCTTGCTAGGCTGTGTATTACTGGGTCTGTTTACTCGCGGTCTGCGTACACGCTACAGGGGAGCATCCCACCTGAGATAGGATCTCTTTCAAAACTCACCTTTCTCAACTTATCCGGTAATTTTCTAGAAGGCGTGTTACCTCCATCCCTAGGAAACCTCAAGCTGTTAGAAAAGGTTGATATTAGTGGAAATTCCATTACCGGCTCTATCCCAGCAGAGATAGGATCCCTTTCAAAACTCACCTTTCTCGACTTATCCCGTAATCCTCTAGAAGGCGAGTTACCTCCATCCCTAGGACACCTCAAGCTGTTAGAAAAGGTTGATGTTAGTTACAATTCCATTAATGGTTCTATCCCAGCTGAGATAGGAACCCTTTCAAATCTCACCTTCCTCGACCTCTCCTCAAATTTTTTAGAAGGCGAGTTATCTCCATCCCTATGATCTTTGAACAATCTTGTGAGTTTAGATCTGTCCTATAACAATTTGGTTGGACACATTCCTTCTACTTTCTCTCACTTGACCAATCTCACATCCCTGCTTCTTAATCATAACAATATAACAGGCGAGTTACCTCCATCCCTAGGATCTTTGAACAATCTTGTGAGTTTAGATCTGTCCTATAATAATTTGGTTGGACCCATTCCTTCTACTTTCTCTCACTTGACCAATCTCACATCCCTGTTTCTTAATCATAACAATATAATAGGCGAGTTACCTCCATCCCTAGGATCTTTGAACAATCTTGTGAGTTTAGATCTGTCCTATAACAATTTGGTTGGACCCATTCCTTCTACTTTCTCTCACTTGACCAATCTCACATCCCTGTTTCTTGAGCATAACAAAATAGAAGGGTCAATCCCTCAAGAAATTGGAAATATGAAGAATCTCGTTGTGCTGTCCATTTCTGCCAATAGAATCAACGGGAGCATCCCACTTGAGGTAGGATCCCTTTCAAATCTCACCTTCCTCGAGTTCTCCAATAATTATCTAGAAGGCGGGCTTAATTTTATTGCTGAACTTGAATATTTGAAGAACCTCGTCGGTTTGTGTTTATCCAGTAACGATTTGACTGGACCCATCCCTTCTCTGGATCAATTGGTTAATTTGAAATTTCTTTATTTGGATTCAAATCATTTTGGCGGTCAAATCCCATCTGCTTTGTTTACCTCAACCAATTTGCAAAGCATTGACCTTGCTTCAAATAAATTGAATGGTCCTCTACCTTCGGAAATAGGAAATCATACGAGGCTGCAATATTTACGCCTTGATGATAATAGACTCAGTGGTGACATTCCTTTGGCAATAGGAAAGCTAGAGAAGCTGGAACGTTTAGGCCTTGGTGATAACAGACTCACCGAGTCTATCCCTCTTTCTCTCTTTGGATTAACTAACTTGAATTGGCTGGATCTCTCCAACAACATGCTAACCGGACCCATTCCAAATGGAATTGCGAATTTAAAACATTTGCAATATTTGTCTCTCTCCAACAACAAATTAAACGGATCCATCCCAATTGAAATTGGGAATTGGACGCAGTTGGAGGAATTGTTTTTGAGTCACAATAATTTAAATGGAAGCATTCCTGCTCAGCTTGGTGAGATGGCATTCCTAAATATGCTAGATCTCAGCCATAACTTTCTCTCCGGAAAAATACCTTCTGCGATCGTGGAAGGCTTAAATATTTCAAGTATGGACCTCAGCTGCAATAACCTCACTGCAGATACGAATGCTCACTATTTGCATTTGTCATGCGAAGACGCTGTGCATTCCTATCAGAGTTCCCCTACAAGTTTGAGCTATTTAAAGCTCCTTCCTATCATCGTTGTTCTTGCTTTCTCAATAATTTTCAGATTTGTTTACCTATATAGGCTCAAATATAAAAATAAAAAAACTGAGCTTGACACAACAAGGAATGGAGATTTGTTTTCAATATGGAATTTCGATGGAAAGATTGCATTTGAAGACATCATTAAAGCAACAGAGGATTTTGACATCAAATATTGCATTGGGACGGGTGGTTATGGCAGTGTGTATAAAGCAGTCTTGCCAAGTGGTAAAGTCGTTGCTTTAAAAAAACTTCATCGGTTAGAAGCAGAGCAGCCAGCTTTTGATAGGAGTTTCCGAAATGAGGTAAAATTCTTGACAGAAATTCGACACAGAAACATTGTGAAGCTTCATGGATTCTGTATCCACAACCGGTGCATGTTCTTGATTTACAACTACCTAGAAAAGGGAAGCTTGCTTTCTGCCTTGGGAATTAATGATGAAGCTGTGGAATTGGATTGGACCAAAAGAGTGAACATTGTCAAAGGCGTCGCAAATGCTCTGTCTTACATGCATCATGATTGCAACCCTCCAATTGTTCATCGAGACATCTCAAGCAATAATGTTTTGTTGAACTCGGAATTGGAAGCTTCCGTTTCCGATTTTGGGACTGCAAGACTTCTTGATCCTGATTCATCTAACCGCACTGTAATTGTTGGAACATATGGATATATTGCCCCAGGTTCTGCTCTTTTACTCTTTCTTTCATTTCTATTTAGTTTTATCCATTCTTAGAAAACTACTAACTTATTTTAAATTACATTGTAAATCAACATGAGGGAAACAAACTGGAAATAAAAATTTATAAAGGAAAATAAAGATAAAGTTGTAATTAGTTGAATTTAATATCTATATATTTTTATTTACATTAATTTTTTTATGTCAGAACTAGCTTATTCTATGGTTGTCACTGAGAAGTGTGACGTTTATAGCTTTGGAGTGTTGGCATTGGAAATATTGATGGGAAGGCATCCAGGTGAATTGTTGTCAAAGCTATCATCACCGTCATCATCATCATCATCATCTTGTGTCCAAAATGTTATGCTAAATGAAGTTTTGGATCCTCGATTGTCACCGCCAAGAATTCGAAAAATGGTGCAAGACATTGCTTTTGTTGCTGTGGTTGCTTTCGCATGCTTACGGACCAAACCCAAGTGTCGACCAACGATGAAATCTGTGTCTCAAGAATTTCTGCATATCCAATCTCTAATTCCATTGCCTCTTCATGAGATATCTCTGATCCAGCTTAAGAACCATGAAATGCTTATGGGTGGTGAAAATTAAAACGAATTCATAGTTTAGTACTATATTTTCAAGTGGATGAATAGCAATTTCTTCTATTTATATAGAATTCTCCTCAAATTTACTTGGATTAAATCTTGAGACAGAACTTGGTTTAATTTAAGTACTTACTCTTGTGTTGTTTATCCCTTTATACATTTTGGAAATTCTGTGTTTTGTCTAAGAGATCATTTGAATGTCTATGTCAATGCCTTCGGTTTACTTTGTATTTGAATTCAATTTATGTTAATGAAGATTTCTTACTTGATCCTTTGAAAGATGACTAATATTTAATTAGTATCTCAAAATTTATATGTACGTAACGTATATTTAATGGTCATTCCAAACTATTTTCGATTCATTAAGATATCTTGTTTTTTATATGGTAATAAAATTTGGTTTCTAAAGATGAAATTGTTAATTTACAATTACAATTTAAAGTATTTAATTCATTTTATACTTTTAACACTTGTGAAGGTATTATTTAATTTATACTATATAGAGAGATAGAATGCTTGTGCATAATATATGTATACGTACATTGGCGGATTCAGTTCCTAAGTGTTGTGACTGTAAATAAATAAATAAATAAAAACTGTCAAAAGAACTTGGAAAACTCTGGCTACTGATGACATATTTTTGAGTTTGAATTTGTTTTCATTTTCATGAAAAAACAATTTCTTATTTTTTAAAATTTTTCTTGTTTTAATCTTTCCATTTATTCCCTGTAAACAAACACAAAAATAAAAAACATTTAGCAAAGGTTAAATGAACAGGAAACAAATTCTTCCTTAATTCCGAAAGCGATCTTCATTGTTTCTCTCAGGAGTTTCTTCTATTTTTTTTTTAGGTTCAAAGGAGTTTCTTCTAATTGATCACATTCATATTGGACAGCAGTCCCTATAAACACACAAGTGAGCATGAACTTCCAACTCATGGTTGATGTTCATTTTCCCACTGATTACTCAAATCCCCAGAACAAAAACACGTAAAGAAATGAAAAACAGCGGGGATATGGGGATATACTCAATGTCAAGGTTGGCCAACATTAGGTTTGGGTGATCGGTGAAGATGGTTGTTATGATATGGTGAGATTTGTTGGGATTTTTTAAGCAGAATCGTATTCCACAAACGAATGAGACCAACGCGGAATTAAATCAAACACACAAGAGACAAGATTTAACGTGATTCGGCCCAAGTGCCTTGTAGACACCAATTTTTGTCCGGAACTAAGTGGTACGGAATTGCGAATCTCGAACCACTTGACGGGTATTTCAAAATTGAAAATGGATTAAGCCCATGTTTGAATAATTGACTTTATTTTATTTTATTTTTCTTTCTTTTCCTTCTTTTCTCTTTTCCTTTATATTTATATTTTTATTATTTTTATTTTTATCTGTTTCTTTTCTTTTCTTTTTCATTATTATTCATTTTTATTATTATTTCTCTTTTTATTTCTATTTCTCTTTTTATTCTTATTTTTGTTTTTATTTATTTTTTATTTCATTGATGTGAATTTTAGTATTTTGTTTTTCTTTTATTTATTTTATTATTTATTCATTTATTTATTTTGATAAAAAAATGCAAAAAAATTAAAAAAGGAAACAAAATAAAAAAAACAGAAACCCTATTGGAAACCCTGATTCGAAACCCTTAACCCCAAACAGAACCCCTAACCCCAAACAGATCTGAAACCCCGATTACCCAAACCAAACCCTAACTGAAACCCCAAACAGAATCGAAACCTCGATTTCCCAAACCAAACCCTAATCCAAAACCCCAAACTGAACCAAACCCTAACAAAGCCACCAGAGACACAAAAGGAAAGATCTGGTCTCCGAAATCTGCAAGGAAATCAAAATTGAAAGATACAGAATCAAGCATTAAAGGCCATATCACAAACGGATCTGAAAGATGAATTTTGACCTTCCAAAAAATTGAGATCTAACATTAATAAAAGGGATAGTCACAGATCTAAAAAGGAGGCATCAACAACAACAACAAAAACAGAGAAAATACAGAGAAAAAGACATAGAGAGAAACAACAAAACAGAATCAAAAGAGAACGGTGGGATTCTGTTTAGGGTAGAGGGATTTTTCGGTTTTTTGGTTTGGGGGGTTTCAGATCTGGAGCTTGCGGAGATTTGGTGACTAGGATTCCAGATCTGGTTTCAGGGAGAGGAGAGGAGTATTTCTGGAATTTTTTTTTCTTCAAGCCGAGATCTGGCGAATAAGGTGGTAGAGTCGCCGGAATCTGGAAAATTTTGAATTTTTCGGCGACTTTCTTGAGTTTTCCGGCGACATTCTGGTGTTTTCCGACGACCGCTTGAAGTTTCCGGTCGCCGGAAATCGCACGGTTAGAGAGAGGATCTGAAGTTTTTTTTTGGAAAGGGAGGGAATCTAACCGAAAAAATCGGAAAAAGGGTTTAAATACCCAGCTTCAAACGACGTCGTTTTGGAGAGCCAAGATCCGCGTGTTGACCCGCGTGTTGACCCGCACCGACCCGACCCGATCGCAAGGTTTTTCTTTTCCAATTTTCTGATAATTTCCTTTTCCGTTTTTTTAATTTTTTTTTTATTTTTGTTTTATTTATTTACTTATTTATTTTATTTATTTATTAATCTTATTATTATTATTATTATTATTATTATTATTATTATTATTTCTGATGATTTTTTTTGTTTTTGTACATTTTTGTAATTAATACAGTAACCTAATTAACAAAATTATGAAATAAAATAACAATTATTTAGATAAGTTAATAGATTTAATTAGATGCATGAATAGTATGATTTAACAATTATTGACAAGATTTAATTAATGTAGCTTGTGTATATAAATTGATGAATGTTTGTTTATATATTTTATATTTTTATTTTTTATTGGCTTGATTGTTTAGTTTAATTTAATTAGTATGATTTAATTTAATTAGCATGATTCAATATAATGGGCATGATTTCTTTAATTTTGCAAATGAAATTCATATGATATGTTTAATTTAGTGCATGGTTAGAATATTGCCAAATTTGTGTATATAGTTTAGAATTGTAGTGCTTTAGTAAATGATAATAAGGAATAAGTTAAGAAAAATAATAGGATAAAAAAAAATGGTAATCAAATTAAAAAACTGGATTTTACTAAATAGATATGAGTTATACCGAGGATGAAATTTCAAGAAAGTCAATCGAGACTCCTTGGATATTTCTAGGTGAGAGGATTCTCCCTTAAATTGAGCCAAATTGATGGATATTTTTGGGAGAATTTTCAATAAAATATAATTCATATTTATTTTAAATAGAGATAAAATAAATGAAATAATAAAAATTAATTAGTAAAGACTAAGATTAAATGAGTATAAATAAAAACAATAGATGAATAAAAGGATACTAAATAAGAAATAAGAATTAGATTGAGAATTAGATTTTATAGAATAAGTATGAATTATACCAAGGATGAAACTCCAAGAAAGTCAATTGAGACTCCTTGGAAATTTCTAGGAGAAAGAATTTTTCTTAAGTTGAGCCAAATTGATGGAATACTTTTGAAAGATTTTTTTTAATTAATTCATATTTATTTATAATAAAAATAAAAGTAAGATAAGATAGATGAGTAAATAAAGACAAGCAAACAAATAAAGATAAATAAATAAAATAAGATAAGATAAAGTATATAAATAATAAATAGAATTATAATAAATAAAATAAATAAAAAAAAGAGTAAATATGAGTTATGCCGATGATGAAATTTCAAGAAAGTCAATCGAGACTCCTTGGAAATTTCTAGGTGAGGAGGTTCCTTTTAGGCTGAGCCAAATTGATGGGACGCTTAAAAGTGAATTTTCAATAAAACATAATTCATGTTTATTTCTTAAAAATAAGAATATAAAAATATAAAAAAAATAAATTAGAAAATCCAAGAAATTTATAAAATGAATATGGAGTCAAAATTAGAGACAAAATTAGGAAAATAGGAATCTCATAAAATATTTAAATTTTATCCGACGATGGAATTCAAGAAAGTCAATTGAGACTCCTTGAACATCTTGAGGTGAGGGGAATTTCTAAGATTTGAGCCAAATTGATGGAAAAATCTTAGAAATATCCCCAACATATAAGCATATCGAAATTAATATAAACACAAGGCAAATTGTAAAGGTAGCCTAAAACTAGTTGGTACCATTTTAGGATGGGCGTTGTAGAGGTGCTAATCCTTCCCTACACGTAACCGTACTCCCGAACCCTAGTATCTTTGAACGTAGACCAAGCCTTATCCTTAGTTTGAATAGGTGACCAATCACACCTAGGTTAGAATGGTTGGTGGCGACTCCATAGTTTTGTGTCTAGCTATTAGGTTTTCCAAAGCCTAATACGTTATGACAGTTTGGCAACTCCACTGGGGACTTTAGAGGGTCAAGCCAACAATTGGTTTTAGGTTATCTTAGATTCATTTTAAGAGTGTTAAATTTTATAAAAGAAAAGTTAATAATTACATGTTCCTTCCACACACACTTCACGCGCATTTGCATACATCAGCCCTCTTCCCGGGCTTTACCCTTTCTTAGGAGGGAGTAGAGTACTTACGCTCTCGTGAGGTAATACCTCCGCAATGGCTAGCGAAATACTCCCACTCAAATTGAACCTTTCCGTTTGTAGCCTATGATGGGTGAGGATTGGGTGCCTTACTAGTCCATGTGGACGATAGTAAGGAACAATTTGGGAACCTTTAGAACATTGGACCATCCAAGCCCTACATGTAGAGGCTTAAGGGAACCGCCCTAGGATAGAACTATGCCTACCTATAGTATGGAAACCTTATAGGACACATGAAGGAGCAATGTTTAACAAAATTTGAAGTATGTGCATATATCTTTAATCATGTCTTGTTTTGACTCATCATGCATTCTTGTAGGAAAACCTGTCTCATAGCAATTGATTGACAAAGTTGGTTCTCTATACCCATGGGAAATCGTCTACAAGATAAGCCTATGTTGGAGGAACTCGCTGATATGGTTAAAGCGGTATCTGAGGAAGCTCAACGCAAGGATGGTGATTGCTTGCCCAAGGATCACGTGTGTAGTCTTCCAGAAAAAGTTCATCTTGATCTCAAGCAAAATGATCTCACTGAATTGATTGATATCTGGGAAAAGTGGGATAAAACGAAACAGATTGCCTTTCAAGAGAAATATGGAGATTTAGCGTTGCTTCTTACTGTACCTGTGGACGATAATTTGATCAGGGCTACGGTGTATTTTTGGGATCCTTCGTATAGGTGCTTTGTGTTTAACGAGGTGGACATGGTGCCCACTATTGAGGAGTACACGGTCTTACTTCGTATTAAGGAGTCAGAGAAAAGCAAGATTTACAAGAAAAATAAGAGGAGCCATCGCAAGTGTTTAGCACAAATGATAGGTATTGATGTACAAGAGGTTGACCAACACATCAAGAAAAAAGGGGAAGGTACCTATTTGGGATGGAATTTTCTTCGGAGTTGTTTTGGCAAACAATTGACAGACAAGCAAAGTATGAGCTTAATGGCATTAGCTATTTATGGGATGGTGGTTTTTCCTAGATCATTGCAGTATGTGGAGATTGTTCTTGTAGACCTCGTTGAACAACATGAGCATGAGGTGAATGCTGCTCCGGTTATCTTAGCTGAAACATTTAGATCTTTGAGCTACTGTCGTAGGAATGGTGGAGGGCGTTTCATCGGGTGCATGCAGTTATTATATATGTGGATGAGGAGTCATTTTAAATGTGAACGTAGTAAATTCAAAGATGCTTTCCTTGGTAGCAGTCTTCCTATTAAGGAATTTTGTGAGAGTGAGTGGCCCAAGTTCAAGACGAAAAAGGAATGGGTTTCGACTTTGCGCAAAACCACGACCCAAGATGTAGTTTGGTTAGCACCATGGATGCCACGAAGGTCAATGGTGTATAAATGTGGAGAGCAACCATGGGTCCTTTTGTTGGGTGTGTGGGGAACTATTACTTATTCTCCCATCATGGTACGAAGACAGCTAGGATATGACCAGTTCATCCCCATGACATTTGGACTCGACCAAAGGGAATACTCCTATATTGAAAAAGGGGCACTAAGGAAGATAGAAGATGATGTCAAGGCTTGGAAGACAGCTTGCAAAATACAAAAGGGAAGATTTATAGATAAAATTTCCCCTGAATATTCTGTCTGGCATGCTAGGCGAGTCAAAGATATTTTACTTCCCCCTGAAGAAGATGAAGCCCACGAAGAGCCTATACCCCGAGACCCCATGATAGATCTGGAGATTGCCAAGAGGAAATTAGAGGAAGAAAAGAAAGCCCTAGAGAGGGAAATTAAGAAGCTCAAATGTGAAACGGAGGAAAAGCTGGGGAGAAGGGAGCAAGCGTATACAAGGGTCCATCAAGAGAAGTATAAGTTGATAGATGAAATCAGATACTTGAAGGAGCAACTCTCAAGGTCTGAAAGTAAACGTTTGCGAGAAGAGAATGAACAACTTAAGACTGAGATACAAAAGAAGAGGACCAAATGTGAAGAACTTGAAGGCAAGGTCATAAGCGAACAGATGAGTTCACAAGATGCCCTTAATCGATCCCAAGAATACTTGCAGATCTTGCAAAAGGTTGTTAATGAGTTGAACGAGCTAAAGGAGAAGTATGCTACTTTAAGGAGAGCTCACGATTCACATCTTTTGGTTTCCATGATTGAACAAATTAATGTCATGGCACATAGAGCAAGAGACATGAAGACAGAATAATGGATTTGAAGCTCGGAGTCAGCCCACTTACTGAGCATGGGGAGAATCTGCGACTACTGTTGACGAGATCCAAGGTCACTACAGTTTGTTGAGGAGGCTTAGGTGGACACCTTAGATTTTCTTTATGGATGTAGTGGATCTTTAATTTTGTTCAACAATTGTTATGAGACTAGCTTTATAAGCATTGGTTTTTTATAAGTTTTTGTTATAAGACAATCCTTTATTATGCAATAAATTTCTTACAAAGATTTTTCCTACTTTTGCTTTTTCCTTCATGAGCATTTAATAAAAATAATTCTCTTTAATTGTGACAACAAGGTACAAAAATAGCCCTTCCAAATCATCCATACCAAACTCGTGCACGAACTAGAGCAATGGAGAGCGAACAATTAGCACGGATTGATAGGATGGAGAAAGTGCAACAAGAGATTGTCAAGGCTCAAGAGGAAACTCGAGAGCAAATGACCAAGATGATGGAATTGATGATGAGTATGGCTAAGGGGAAGGGAGTTGTGCAAGACCTAGCAACAAAAGAAGAATGTTCTAGTGATGATCCACCATACCCTCAAGGGTTCACCCATCAAGCCCAAATGTCTCCAAAGGTTTATGCTCACGCAACACCTTCAATGGGAGGACAAGGCCATGCTATAGGCCAAAATCAACCTGGTATAGGGTCTAGTCCTGTCGACCCTATTTTCGTCCCAAACTTGGACGATCCTCTTGAACAAGAGAAGTTGAAGAGAGAAGCAGTTGACAATCTAGCTGTAGGGATACAACAGAAATGTGACATGTTAGAGGAAAGGTTGAAAGCCATCGAAGGAAACGACTCCTTTGGGAATGTTGATGCAGAAGAGTTGAGCCTAGTTCCCGATTTGGTGTTGCCCGCAAAGTTCAAGGTTCCAGACTTCGAGAAATATGATGGAACTAAATGCCCGACAACCCATGTTACGATGTTCTGCAGAAAGATGGCAGGATATGCTCGTAATGAAAAGTTGCTCATTCACTGTTTTCAAGATAGCCTTACAGGATCTGCTGCAAGGTGGTATGTTCAGTTGGACAGGAGTCGTATACATTCGTGGAAAGACCTTGCTAGGGCATTTCTAGCCCAATATCGTCACGTAAATGATATGGCTCCTGATCGCCTTTCTCTCCAAAGCATGGAGAAGAAAACAAACGAGAATTTTAGAGAATACGCTCAGAGGTGGAGAGATGCAGCTGCTGAAGTTCAACCTCCATTGACAGAAAAGGAGTTAACGATGTTATTTTTAAACACTCTCAAAGCTCCTTATTATGAGAGGATGATAGGAAATGTCAGTAAGAACTTTTCTGACATGGTGCTTTCAGGAGAGGCAATAGAAAATGCTATTAAAAATGGCAAGATTGAGGGTGTAGAGGCCAGGAAAGGAGGGTTTCCTAAGAAAAAGGAAGGAGATGTCCAGGCTATCTCTGCAGGAGGTTTTATTCACCAACGCCCATCCAACCAATACCAATCTTATCCTCATGCTATCAATTATGTTTCACCCTACCCATATCAACTAAACCCACCAACAAATACTCAGCCCATTTTTCGCTCGCCAAGCATGAGACCAACCCAACCCTTTACTCAAGCTACAAACCTAATGAATAACCCTGGAAGGCCACGCTTCAATCAAGAAAGACCCCCTATCACCCCAATCCCCATAACCTATGCGGAGTTATATCCTAAACTGGTGCAAAACCGTCTTATTGCCCCCGTATACCTTGAACCCCTAAAACCCCCGTATCCCAAATGGTATGATCCAAACGCAAAGTGTGCTTACCACAATGACAATGTGGGTCACTCTATAGAAAATTGCTTGGGATTGAAGTATAAAGTGCAGGGCTTGATGAAAGCGGGGCAGTTGAGTTTTGAGGAGCCGAAAGCAGAACAAGTTGTGAATGGGAATCCTTTGCCAAACCATGGTGGAGCAGCAGTGAACATGTTAAGCAATGAAAAGAAGGATTACATTAAAAGAGCTGTTGCAGAAATAAAGACTCCGTTAAGTCAGGTCTTTGATATATTAGTGAAGGCAGACATGTTGCAACCAGAAACCTTGATTTTGGAGACCCATATAGATTCGTATGATCCCAATCTGGTTTGTCCATACCACAATGGTGCAGTAGGTCATTCAATTCAGTTCTGTGAAGCTTTTCGTTACAGATTGCAAGAGTTGATGGACTCATATCAAATTGAATTTTGGGAAGGAAGAGGAAAAGGGAATGAGATTAGTGTGATTGATGATGACCTAAAGTCAAAGCCTCTAAAAATCCGCCTTAAGGAAAAATCAAGCCAAGCTAGTGGGATCACAATCAAAGCTCCTATTCCGTTTCCATACAAAGACAACAAGGCGGTACCTTGGAGATATGGCTATGATATAGTAATGAATGGAGAAAGAGAGCATATGTCCCCTAAAAGCCTCGAAACAGCGAATATCACTGGAGTTGGGGGAATGACACGAAGTGGGCGTTGCTATAGTCCTGAAATGTTAGCTAAAGCTAGAAAAGAGAAGGCAGGAATAATGGAAGGGGATAGGGTTAACCCGATAGAGGTTCAAGAGACAAGATGTCAAGAGTCTATTACGAAAGAAGATGCCGATGAGTTTTTGAGCTTGATTAAGCATAGTGAATACAATATTGTCGAGCAATTGAACAAAACACCAGCAAAGGTTTCACTCTTATCACTTCTCCTGAATTCTGAGTCTCACAGGAATGCTTTATTAAAGGTGTTGAATCAATCATACGTACCTCCTGATATATCCATGGACAAAATGGACAATTTAGTCGGTAATTTGGTGGCTTCAAATTATATATCTTTCAGTGATGATGAGATTCCTGCGGAAGGGAGGGGAAGCACCAAGGCTCTTCACATCACAGTCAGGTGTAAGAGCCACACAATTGGCAGGGTTCTCATTGATAATGGATCGGCTCTCAATGTGATGCCTATGTGCACTTTGCTAAGGTTACCAGTGGATTCATCGTATATGCGGAAAAGCAACATGATTGTCAAGGCATTTGATGGAGTCCGTCGAGAAGTGTCGGGCGATATAGAGATACCTGTGGAGATTGGTCCATGTATTTTCAATATACAATTCCAAGTCATGGATATTACGCCTTCATATACTCTTTTGCTAGGAAGGCCTTGGATACACACGACAGGAGCTGTCCCTTCCACTCTCCATCAAAAGGTGAAGTTTTTCGTGGGGAATCAACAAATCTCAGTTTCGGGAGAGGAAGACATCTTTGTCACTCAATCTCCAAGCACTCCGTATGTTGAGACAACAGAGAATGCATGGGAATGTTCATATCGAGCTTTTGAGTTTGTTAATGCAACCTACATAGGAGAAGGTTCGAAATTATATGCTCCTCACCTGTCAGCAGCTACAGAGATGGTGGTAAAGCAAACCATGGGCAAAGGTTGGTATCCAGGAGTCGGATTGGGAAGAAACCACCAAGGGATTAGAAAGGCCATCACAATTTTGGAAAGCAAAGACAGGTTCGGGTTAGGATACAAACCAACTTGGAAAGATAAAGCAAAGAAGATGGAAGAAAAGAAAGAGAGGCGAATAGCACATTTGAAAGGGGACGAATTTGAAACTGAGAAATTGGTCATTCCTTACCTTTATGATACCTTTTATTTTGGTGGATATCAAACTAGTGACGAAAGGGGGAAACTGGCGATGCAGCTTGAGGGGGATTTTTCTGATTTGTCCATTCACATGGTAGATAAGAAGATATCAGAGGAGAATGTAGCTGGACGGTTTGTGCATATGACCCCTGCAGGAGCTGAGTTGAAGAATTGGACGATTTTGGAGTTCCCAGAGATTTCCTTTGAAAAGTAATAATGCAATTGTCTTTTTCTTTTATGTTTTGAATAAAGCAAGTTGGATTTTCTTAGTGCTTCAGCCCAAAAGCACCCAAATAAATTTTTATGTATGGGCCAACTTTGTTATTTTCCATTTCAATAAATGATTAGCATTATGCATTCCTATGTTCCCAATCATTTCTTTCTTTCTTTCTTTAGCATGCCAACACTGAAAATACCTATAATTTCCCATTTCATCTACTTTCAGGTATCAAAACAATAAACAAGATGATAATAATGTCAATAATTCAGAATTTGATTTTGAAAACCCTGCTCAATTTGGCGAATCTGATGATGAAGATGTCTTTACGGACTACCCTTTACCCCATGACTTGTTGAGATCGATGGAAGAAGATAGGAAACCAATTGAACCTCATCAGGAAGTTGTTGAAATAATTAATTTGGGAGATGAAAAAGATAAGAAAGAGGTCAAAATCGGAACATCACTAGCATCGGATGAAAGAAAGGGTCTTAAGGAGTTACTTCGTGAATATGTAGATGTGTTTGCTTGGTCTTACCAAGATATGCCTGGCCTTGATATTGATATTGTGGAGCATAGATTGCCTTTGAAACCAGAGTGCAAACCGGTACAACAAAAGTTAAGACGCATGAAGCCGGAAATGTTGTTGAAGATCAAAGAGGAAGTTAAAAAGCAATTAGATGCAGGTTTTCTTGAAGTGGCCAAATACCCGGAGTGGGTAGCTAATATTGTCCCTGTGCCTAAGAAGGATGGAAAGGTGCGGATGTGCGTGGATTATCGGGATTTGAACAGAGCTAGCCCTAAAGACAATTTCCCGCTTCCTCACATTGACACCCTTGTGGACAATACAGCGAGGCATTCCATATTTTCATTTATGGATGGCTTTTCTGGCTATAATCAAATCAAGATGGCTAGAGAAGATATGGAAAAGACTACTTTCGTGACAATGTGGGGAACATTTTGCTATAGAGTCATGCCATTCGGATTGAAGAACGCTGGAGCTACATATCAAAGGGCTATGGTTAGTCTTTTCCACGACATGATGCATAAAGAGATTGAGGTGTACGTGGATGATATGATTGCAAAGTCTCGTGAAGGAGAAGACCATGTGGCTAATCTTAAGAAGCTCTTTGAAAGGTTGAGGAAATACCAGTTGAAGTTAAACCCAGCCAAGTGTACATTTGGGGCAAGATCCGGAAAATTATTGGGATTTGTAGTTAGCGAAAGGGGGATAGAGGTTGATCCGGACAAGGTGCGTGCCATTCAGAACTTGTCCCCTCCTCGCACCACCAAAGAAGTAAGAGGTTTCTTAGGGAGGCTAAACTACATATCCAGGTTTATATCTCAACTTACTTCAAAATGTGATCCAATTTTCAAGCTTCTTCGTAAATATGACTATGGGGAATGGAATGAAGAATGCCAAAAGGCCTTCGATAAAGTCAAGGAGTACTTATCAAACCCGCTTGTGTTAGTACCTCCTATTCCTGATAGACCTTTGATTTTGTACTTGACAGTTTGCGAAGGTTCAATGGGATGTGTACTAGGGCAACGAGATGAGAGTGGCAAGAAAGAACAAGCCATCTATTACCTAAGTAAGAAATTCATTGACTACGAAGTGAAGTATTCTCAATTGGAAAAGATATGTTGCGCTTTAGCTTGGACAGCCCAAAGACTCAGACAGTACATGTTATATCACACGACTTGGTTGGTGGCCAAACTTGACCCTTTGAAGTACATTTTCGAGAAACCATCTTTGTCTGGTAGAATAGCAAGGTGGCAAGTCATGCTTTCTGAGTATGATATTATATATGTGACTCAAAAGGCCATTAAAGGGAGTGTAATCGCTGATTTCTTAGCAGACCGGGTTGCCGATGACTATGTGCCTATGAAACTCGATTTTCCAGATGAGGATTTGATGGCTGTATTTCAGGTAGAAGAGGAGAAGCTAGCTAAGAAATCATGGAGAATGTTCTTTGATGGAGCATCCAATGCTTTTGGGCGAGGAGTAGGAGTGGTCCTGATATCCCCAGAAGGAGATCATCACCCGATTACTGCAAGATTGGACTTCAATTGTACCAACAACGTAGCTGAGTATGAAGCATGTGTCATGGGTTTGCAAGCCGCCATTGAAAAGAAGATTGATGTGCTCGAAGTGTATGGAGATTCGGCTCTAGTCATCTACCAGTTGCGAGGAGAATGGGAAACTAGGGATTCGAAGTTGGTCCAGTACCAAAAATACATAGCCGGTTTAATTGATCAGTTCAAAAGTATTCAGTTTGAGCATCTACCTCGAGAGGAGAATCAAATGGCAGATGCTCTAGCCACTTTAGCTGCAATGTTCAAGTTGGATAGTAATGCTGAAATTCAACCCATCAGGATGAATCTGAAGAATTCACCAGCGCATTGCGCAAGTTTAGAAGAAGAAGTTGATGGAAGGCCTTGGTACCATGACATCTTACAGTACATTAAAAACCAACAGTACCCAAAACATGCTTCGGAGAATGACAGAAGAATCATTAGGAGAATGGCTATGGGATTCTTTTTAGACGGGGAAGTCTTATACAAAAGAAGTCGAGACCAGGTGCTTTTGAGATGTGTGAATATTGCAGAAGCTAAACAGATATTAGAGGAGGTACATGAAGGATCTTGTGGGGCACATGCTAATGGTCATATGATGGCAAGACAAATAATGAGGGCGGGTTATTATTGGTCAACCATGGAAAAAGACTGTATTAACTACGCTAGAAAATGCCACAAATGTCAGATTTATGCTGACAAGATTCATGCTCCGTCGGAGGCTCTGCATGTATTAGCCCCTCCTTGGCCTTTCTCTATGTGGGGGATGGATGTGATAGGACCCATTACACCAAAAGCTTCAAATGGACATCGGTTTATTTTTGTGATGATTGATTATTTTACCAAGTGGGTAGAAGCGGCATCTTTTGCTAGTGTGACACGAACGGCAGTATGCAGATTCATAAAGAAAGATATCATATGCCGATATGGACTTCCAGAAAGAATTATTTCAGACAATGCTCGTAATTTGAATAACACAATGATGGATGAAGTTTGTGCACAATTCAAAATCAAGCATCACAATTCGGCGCCGTATCGACCACAAATGAATGGGGCGGTAGAGGCCGCGAACAAAAATGTCAAGAGAATAGTGGGAAAAATGACAGAAACTTATAAGGATTGGCATGAAAAGTTACCTTTTGCCTTGTACGCGTATAGAACGTCAATGCGCACGTCTACTGGGGCAACCCCATTCTCATTAGTGTACGGGATGGAGGCAGTGCTACCAATTGAAGTAGAAATTCCATCATTAAGGGTCTTAATGGAAACACAATTAGAAGAGGCAGAGTGGGTACGGGAACGCTATGAGCAATTGAATCTTATTGACGAGAAAAGGCTTGTAGCTTTATGCCATGGCCAGTTGTACCAAAAGAGAATGATGAAAGCACATGATAAGAAAATCCGACTTAGGAAATTCCGAGAAGGGGATCTGGTTTTGAAGAAGATCCTCCCAAATCAACAAGATAGGAGGGGAAAATGGGCGCCAAATTGGGAAGGACCATATGTAGTGAAGAGATCTTTCTCTGGTGGGGCATTAATATTGGCAAATATGGATGGTGAGGACCTGCCAAACCCCATCAATTCCGATGCTGTGAAGAGGTATTATGCCTAAAAAAAAAAAAAGAAGAGAAATAAAAAGAAGGATTTAAATCGAAAACCCGAAAAGGGCGGTTTAAATCAATGGGGGAGACACTTATGTTGAAAACCTGAAAAGGCAGCTTAAGTGTAAGGGAAGGATCGGCATCAGAAATTTTGTGATATCAAAGGAAAAGGTTTAGTCCGAAGGGCTCTGCAATATTAGACAAACTAATGGAGTAGGCTTTTCAAAAGAGAGATTTGAATTAATTCGATCAGAATTGTCAGAATGTTGATTGTTGAGATATTTGATTATTTCGTCAATGCAATTATTCCTTGTAATATTCCTCTGTTCAGATATGCCTGATGTTTATAATAAAACAACCTTTCTTCCATATTTATCTCATACCTACTTCCATTTACTCTCTTACTTTGTTTGGGAAAATTGAGCTTTGCATCATGCTAGTCATATTATTAAGATGGTAATTAATGCATGATTGGCACATATGAAAGAAAAAGGGAAGCTAAAAAAAAAAAAAAGAAGTGAGAAAAAAGGATCATTGCATTACTTGGAAAAGGAAAGAAGATGGACAGAAATATAGTGGAATGTCAGAAGATTGGTAAATTAAGTCGAATTTACTAGCTGCTTTAAAATTCGAATGGTTTAGAAACAGAAAGAGCAAGGAAAAAGGAGAATGAAGATTGAAAATGATGATATGAGAAAGTCACTGACTGAGTCAAGACAAGATTGGTTTGGAAAAGTTTTTAAAAAAAAAAAAAAAAGGAAGAAGTTTTGAGCCTTTGTTGTCATGATTATAATGAAATTATTTCCAGCATGCATCTCATTCATTCAAGAAAGAAAACTTCAAAGGTTAAAGATTTTTAGAGATGAGAAAATTTTAAAGTCTCAGGGCCTTCCTAGTCGAAGGAGCGTTTTAGAGATGAGAAAAGTTTAAAGTTTCAGGGCCTTCCTAGTCGAAGGAGCGTTTTAGAGATGAGAAAAGTTTAAAGTTTCAGGGCCTTCCTAGTCGAAGGAGCGTTTTAGAGATGAGGAAAGTTTAAAGTTTCAGGGCCTTCCTAGTCGAAGGAGCGTTTTAGAGATGAGAAAAGTTTAAAGTTTCAGGGCCTTCCTAGTCGAAGGAGCGTTTTAGAGATGAGAAAAGTTTAAAGTTTCAGGGCCTTCCTAGTCGAAGGAGCGTTTTAGAGATGAGAAAATTTTAAAGTTTCAGGGCCTTTCTAGTCGAAGGAGCGTTTTAGAGATGAGAAAAGTTTAAAGTTTCAGGGCCTTCCTAGTCGAAGGAGCGTTTTAGAGATGAGAAAAGTTTAAAGTTTCAGGGCCTTCCTAGTCGAAGGAGTGTTTTCACGAAAAAAAACAAAATCGGTGTCTGAAGTCTTTGCCCTATTCCTGATGCTCAGTAATGTGCAAAGAGGGGCAACTGTAGACACCAATTTTTGTCCGGAACTAAGTGGTACGGAATTGCGAATCTCGAACCACTTGACGGGTATTTCAAAATTGAAAATGGATTAAGCCCATGTTTGAATAATTGACTTTATTTTATTTTATTTTTCTTTCTTTTCCTTCTTTTCTCTTTTCCTTTATATTTATATTTTTATTATTTTTATTTTTATCTGTTTCTTTTCTTTTCTTTTTCATTATTATTCATTTTTATTATTATTTCTTTTTTTATTTCTATTTCTCTTTTTATTCTTATTTTTGTTTTTATTTATTTTTTATTTCATTGATGTGAATTTTAGTATTTTGTTTTTCTTTTATTTATTTTATTATTTATTCATTTATTTATTTTGATAAAAAAATGCAAAAAAATTAAAAAAGGAAACAAAATAAAAAAAAACAGAAACCCTATTGGAAACCCTAATTCGAAACCCTTAACCCCAAACAGAACCCCTAACCCCAAACAGATCTGAAACCCCGATTACCCAAACCAAACCCTAACTGAAACCCCAAACAGAATCGAAACCTCGATTTCCCAAACCAAACCCTAATCCAAAACCCCAAACTGAACCAAACCCTAACAAAGCCACCAGAGACACAAAAGGAAAGATCTGGTCTCCGAAATCTGCAAGGAAATCAAAATTGAAAGATACAGAATCAAGCATTAAAGGCCATATCACAAACGGATCTGAAAGATGAATTTTGACCTTCCAAAAAATTGAGATCTAACATTAATAAAAGGGATAGTCACAGATCTAAAAAGGAGGCATCAACAACAACAACAAAAACAGAGAAAATACAGAGAAAAAGACATAGAGAGAAACAACAAAACAGAATCAAAAGAGAACGGTGGGATTCTGTTTAGGGTAGAGGGATTTTTCGGTTTTTTGGTTTGGGGGGTTTCAGATCTGGAGCTTGCGGAGATTTGGTGACTAGGATTCCAGATCTGGTTTCAGGGAGAGGAGAGGAGTATTTCTGGAATTTTTTTTCCTTCAAGCCGAGATCTGGCGAATAAGGTGGTAGAGTCGCCGGAATCTGGAAAATTTTGAATTTTCCGGCGACTTTCTTGAGTTTTCCGGCGACATTCTGGTGTTTTCCGGCGACCGCTTGAAGTTTCCGGCCGCCGGAAATCGCACGGTTAGAGAGAGGATCTGAAGTTTTTTTTTGGAAAGGGAGGGAATCTAACCGAAAAAATCGGAAAAAGGGTTTAAATACCCAGCTTCAAACGACGTCGTTTTGGAGAGCCAAGATCCGCGTGTTGACCCGCGTGTTGACCCGCACCGACCCGACCCGATCGCAAGGTTTTTCTTTTCCAATTTTCTGATAATTTCCTTTTCCGTTTTTTTAATTTTTTTTTATTTTTGTTTTATTTATTTACTTATTTATTTTATTTATTTATTAATCTTATTATTATTATTATTATTATTATTATTATTATTATTATTATTATTATTATTATTATTATTATTATTATTATTATTATTTCTGATGATTTTTTTTGTTTTTGTACATTTTTGTAATTAATACAGTAACCTAATTAACAAAATTATGAAATAAAATAACAATTATTTAGATAAGTTAATAGATTTAATTAGATGCATGAATAGTATGATTTAACAATTATTGACAAGATTTAATTAATGTAGCTTGTGTATATAAATTGATGAATGTTTGTTTATATATTTTATATTTTTATTTTTTATTGGCTTGATTGTTTAGTTTAATTTAATTAGTATGATTTAATTTAATTAGCATGATTCAATATAATGGGCATGATTTCTTTAATTTTGCAAATGAAATTCATATGATATGTTTAATTTAGTGCATGGTTAGAATATTGCCAAATTTGTGTATATAGTTTAGAATTGTAGTGCTTTAGTAAATGATAATAAGGAATAAGTTAAGAAAAATAATAGGATAAAAAAAAATGGTAATCAAATTAAAAAACTGGATTTTACTAAATAGATATGAGTTATACCGAGGATGAAATTTCAAGAAAGTCAATCGAGACTCCTTGGATATTTCTAGGTGAGAGGATTCTCCCTTAAATTGAGCCAAATTGATGGATATTTTTGGGAGAATTTTCAATAAAATATAATTCATATTTATTTTAAATAGAGATAAAATAAATGAAATAATAAAAATTAATTAGTAAAGACTAAGATTAAATGAGTATAAATAAAACAATAGATGAATAAAAGGATACTAAATAAGAAATAAGAATTAGATTGAGAATTAGATTTTATAGAATAAGTATGAATTATACCAAGGATGAAACTCCAAGAAAGTCAATTGAGACTCCTTGGAAATTTCTAGGAGAAAGAATTTTTCTTAAGTTGAGCCAAATTGATGGAATACTTTTGAAAGATTTTTTTTAATTAATTCATATTTATTTATAATAAAAATAAAAGTAAGATAAGATAGATGAGTAAATAAAGACAAGCAAACAAATAAAGATAAATAAATAAAATAAGATAAGATAAAGTATATAAATAATAAATAGAATTATAATAAATAAAATAAATAAAAAAAGAGTAAATATGAGTTATGCCGATGATGAAATTTCAAGAAAGTCAATCGAGACTCCTTGGAAATTTCTAGGTGAGGAGGTTCCTTTTAGGCTGAGCCAAATTGATGGGACGCTTAAAAGTGAATTTTCAATAAAACATAATTCATGTTTATTTCTTAAAAATAAGAATATAAAAATATAAAAAAAAATAAATTAGAAAATCCAAGAAATTTATAAAATGAATATGGAGTCAAAATTAGAGACAAAATTAGGAAAATAGGAATCTCATAAAATATTTAAATTTTATCCGACGATGGAATTCAAGAAAGTCAATTGAGACTCCTTGAACATCTTGAGGTGAGGGGAATTTCTAAGATTTGAGCCAAATTGATGGAAAAATCTTAGAAATATCCCCAACATATAAGCATATCGAAATTAATATAAACACAAGGCAAATTGTAAAGGTAGCCTAAAACTAGTTGGTACCATTTTAGGATGGGCGTTGTAGAGGTGCTAATCCTTCCCTACACGTAACCGTACTCCCGAACCCTAGTATCTTTGAACGTAGACCAAGCCTTATCCTTAGTTTGAATAGGTGACCAATCACACCTAGGTTAGAATGGTTGGTGGCGACTCCATAGTTTTGTGTCTAGCTATTAGGTTTTCCAAAGCCTAATACGTTATGACATGCCTACATCCACGGATAAGAAAGAAAAATCCACTATAAAACATAGAGATTACAAAGAGTACAAAACACCTTAAAACAAACACTAAACCCAAGCTCCGAAACAAACCTAGTTTTTGCTCCATAATGTTTAACCCATGGAATTCCCATGCAACACGGTGTTTTCTCCAACTCTTTTCCAAATCCCTACAAACTCATCTCTCACACAGAGATTACATAGTGATTACATCTCTCTCTCAATCCTCTTCTAAAGGTTAAGACCCACTCTATATTTATAGAGCCAAGTTACTTGATCACTAAGAATTCCTATTCACTAAGGAATCTAATCTATTAAGAATATTTATCTCTAAATAAACTTAACCACCAAGTAATTCTCTAACCAATAGAATTTTATTAGAATCCAAATTAATTCCCAGAATTTGAGTCAACATCTAACAATCTCCACCTTGACACAAATTCTATCAAAATATTAGTCTTCAAGAAATCTCAGCTACACATAATCAAATCAATCCTGATTGTTCTTGATTCACACAACACGACCAATACCCATTGTAACATCCCGTTACCACATTTTTCACGTATTTCTACACACTTTTCCGGTTGGGCTGTCTGCGATGCCATTAACATTCAACAATAACAGTATTAAATGTTACACATTTATTTAAATACGGACTATGAAAATTCCTTTTTCATTATACCTTATATTCAACATCTCCTTATTGTTATATTTCACTACAGTAGTACTGTATACTTATGTCTAAATGTAAAAGAGAAGAGATTGTACCTGTCATGTTTAACATCCATCTTGGAGCTACTTCTCTAACTTCGTGTCTTTTATCTGTGGAGTTAAAACAAGGGGTGAGCGATTCACACGCTCAGTAAAGGAAACATATGCTGCTTTATAAAATAAAGACTATATACTACCAAATATTTATATTTCCTAAAATCATATCAAATAGGAAACAGTGGATATAGTAAGCAACACTCTCAATACACCATTCAAACCACTGGTTAAACAGTTTACTTTAGAATGTAGTAAACAGTAAATAGGATTTGATAAATCCTCTCAATAAACAGAAATCAACAAGTTGAGACTAGGCATCACCCGACAAATAAATCATGCTATCATCGTTCCCCCTCCCCCTTGCGAGAACGGAATCTGCCGCTATTGGGGTGCACCCATAGGCCATCGCCCCTCACGGCTAACTCTGCTAGATCTATGGCCATAATCTATAGATGGTCCTCGGGTCCACTTGCCAAGTGACCTCGAGACCGCTGATGACTTGGCGGGTCCATCAGCCTTGTAACGCCCTGAGGTGCACTCTTTGGTCCATCGACCGAGCCACCGCCCCAGGCAGGTCACGCAACTAGATGAATAATAATGCATGAACTCAGGGCCTAAAGTCTCAAAATCACTTTTATATCTCATGAAAACCTTTAAGGGCTTATCTCACCCACATTATCATTTTCTCCAAATGATTTGATTTTTCAAAAAGGTTTAGGCTTCTGTTTATAAAACACCTTGAAAACCTTCCAAAATCTCAACGTGTAAAACCTGCTTGCCCATGGTCAGCTCGCACTATATGGCTCGCCCATGACAGCTCGCCCAATGCGAAGAACCTGTGTTCGCCTGCCAACCATTGCTTTTAAAAAAACAACAAGCAAAACTGGCTCGCCCTCCGTGGCTCGCCCATGACGAGTTCGCCCACTGTGGCATTCCCACGGTCAGTTCGCCCAACTACGACACTTCCATGGTCAACTCGCCCAATGGGATACTACTATGGTCAACTTGCCCAATTTTATAAAAACATGGGTCTTCGCCCAAAACAACATGAAATGAGTTCGCCCTTAATTGGCTCACCCGGATTTCATTAAACAGAGGTCGCCCGCCCCCAAAAACTAAAAGTTTAGTTCGCCCAAAATATTATAAAAGTTTGGCTCGCCCGCCAATACCAATTTGATTTAGAAATATCATAAGGGTCGGCTTAGTAGCTAGCCCAATATCAAATAAGTTCCTCAAACAATGCATGTCAGAAAACAAAACATTTAACTCAATATTTTCATAAAATCTACTCCACAGGACATGCATCACTTCACACACATCTCCCTTACCTGGTTTAACGAAGCCTTGCTTCGCCCTGCTTCCTGCTCGCCAATAGCCATTCCCAATTATCGGCTGCAAATAATTATAAATTCAATTAATATTTTCATATCACTTGGCGAGAATGAGATATATCAAATGACCCGCCCAACAGAGCTCTAACTAGCTCGTCCGACCGAGCTCGCCATTCACTAAATGGCTTACACGTGGGAGCTCGCCCACCATTACTCGCTGTCGTAACGGCTTCGCACTCGACAATTTTGAAAAAACATTTAAAAACAAAGGGAGTCGCCACCAATCTTTTTTGGACTAGGTGTGATTGGCCACCTAAAATATTTATCTTTTTAACAAAATCTCGAAATTAATTAAGTTTTATTAAAAAGACAATTTTTGGTCTGCGAAAACAAAATTTGGGTTCGGGGGTACGGTTACGAGTGGGGAAGGATTAGCACCCCCACAACGCCCGTTAAAAAACGGTACCATCCTAAACACACGATATCTTTAGATTTTAATAAGATAGTCTTGGCTTTTGTTTATATGAAAAATTAGCGTATTTGCTTGAAAAATTATTGTTATAAAGGGATTCATTATGAAAATCAACATGAACACCGTTTATTGAAAAATTAAATCAAATATCCCAATCCTCTGGTAACATTTGAAATAATCCCTCTCACCTAGGGATCAGTCAAGAAATCACTACTTGTGAGTCTCATGACGTCCCATCCTCGGTGATGCTCATGCCATTTTATAAAAGATGCACAGTGCATATGAAACTTAAAGGAAATTTTATTTATTTTGATTTTATTGATGGAACTCTTGATATTGAGAAATTTGGCTAAATATCCCAATACTCTGGTAACATTTAGCTAATTCTTCTCACCTAGGGATTAGTCAAGAAATCACTACTTGTGAGTCTCATGACATCCCATCCTCGGGAGAATTCCATTTATTATTTTCCTTTATTTATGCACATAATGCAAACACACGGTTCATGATGCATATGGAATAATGAAAGGAATTTTATATTTTAATTTTTATTAATGAAATTCTTAATATTGAGAAATTTAACTAAATATCCCAATACTCTGGTAACATTTAGCTAATCCCTCTCACCTAGGGATCAGTCAAGAAATCACTACTTGTGAGTCTCATGACATCCCATCCTCGGTAGAATTTCATTTTTTACTTTTATCGTATTTTCGTTTATTATATGATTCTATTCATTTATTTACTTATTATTCTTGCCATGATAATTTATTAAAAATGCCTAAACACATATTTCTATAAAATAAAACGAAAAATGAAATGTACCCTCTCCGTGCAGGCGCACTCCTCGAACAGGCGCACTCCTCGAAAGAACTAACTCCTTGTGGGCGAGCTCCTCGTATGGACCAATTTCTTGGCGGGCGAGCTCCTCGTATGGACTAACTTCTTGGTGGGCGAGCTCCTCGTATGGTCTAACTTCCTTGCGGACGAGCTCCTCGTATGGACTAATTTCTTGGCGGGCGAGCTCCTCGTATGGTCTAACTTCCTTGCGGACGAGCTCCTCGTATGGACTAATTTCTTGGCGGGCGAGCTCGCGGATCTTTTCAATTTTGGCAAGAGGGCGATAGCACTGATCTACCCTCTTCTTGGGCGAACAAACTCACGAATGTTCCCTCTCCTTGGGCGAACGGGCGAGCTCTTTCTTCCTCCTTTTGGCTGGCGGGCAAGCGAGCTCGCGGACCCTGCCGCTTCCTCACCTTTTTCTTTTCTTCTTTTCTCTTTTTTTTTCCTTTTTTCTTTTCAACTATAACAGACCATCTCCTTTTTTTTTCTAACTCATTTTCTTTTCTTTTCTACCAAAAACTACGGAGTCTCACTAAAAGCTCTCGGCTGGGGTGACTTCCGGCTGTCACCTATTGGGAGCAACACTCGGATACCACTCCTTTGTTTCACGGGCGGGCGAACTAAAGCGGATATCAATTGGGTTAAGTCCACACGCGGGTCGCCTCCTTTACTCTTCGTTTCCTTAACTATAAAAGGCAACCCCCTTCCCATTTTTCTCAGATTTTACACCAGTATTCAAAATCCAAAATTTTCCCCGCCCTATTTCGCCAGACGACTACCAACCGCCGTGCACCGGTTGCCAGTGACTATCCGCAACCTCAGAAACGCTCACCTTACCTCCTTCTTTCCGGATCTGACCTCCGTTTCGCCCAAATATTAATCCAACCTCTCGAATCTAGCTTTCCCAAAAGCCTTTCCCTTTTCTTTTTCTGAATTTTTCGGTTTTTTTTTTGGGTTGATGGTTTCGGATCTGGTGGTTGGTTCTTTTGTGTTTTTTCTATTGTTTGGCTTGTTTCTTTTCTTGCGGGTTTCTGAAGATTGGTTTTGGGAAATATTGAGTTTGGGTTTAGGTGTAGTGGATTTTCAGATTTGGGTTAGGATGGGGTTGGTTTCAATGGTTGTGAGTGATTGGAGGGTTGAGATTGTGGTGTTTCTGTGGTGAGAATGGTGTTTCGGTGGTGGTGAGGATGATGGTGGCTTCGGTGTTGTGAGGAGTGGCTACGGGGGTGGTGGCGATTGTTGTCTCGGTGATGGTGAGGATGATGGTGGCTGGTTGTTTGTAATGGTGATGGTGAGGTGATACGGATGATGGTGGTGTTTCTAATGGTGATGGCGAAGTGATGCGGATGGTGGTGCTGGTTGTTTCTGGGGTTTCTCCTCTGTTTTTTCTCCTTCTCCCCTCCTTTTCTGTTTTCTTTCTTCGTTGTCCTCTTAAACCAATTTGGGAGCCCTCCCCCTTAGCCTTTCAGAGTCACAAAATCCGTAGGTTCTGTAGGAGCGGGATTCACGGGATGGGAAAAGTGGAAATCCGCTGGGTGGAGCTCGAGACTGGGAGAGAGCTGGTCGCCGGCGGCTTGAGACAATGGGTCTGTCGGCAAATCTAGCAAATCCTGAAGCATTTAATGCGGTAATGACTGATGGGAGGTTCGGGCAGCTGGCGGCAAAAATGACAAAAAATACAAAATAATAATAATAATAATAATAATAATAATAATAATAATAATAATAATAATAATAATAAATAGAAAAGTAATAATCATAACTAAAACTAATAACAATAGTGATAATATAATAATAATAACAGATAAATAATAATAGCAACCCATATATAAAAAAGATAAATAATAATATAATATATAAAATAATATATATAATAAATGGGACAAAATTAGGTGTCAACAGCTGCCCCTCTTTGCTTATCACTGAGGATCAGGAATAGAGCAAAGACAAAAGACACACTAATTTTGGCCGACTTAATCTTAAAAATTTTTTTTTAATTAATTTTTTTCTTTTCTGAAATGTGCTCCTCTTGCAGCAGAGGCGATGAGATTTTAAAAATTCTTTTTCTGAAAGGTACTCCTCTTGCAGCAGAGGCGATGAAACTTTAAATGTTCTTTTTTCTGAAATGTGCTCCTCTTGCAGCAGAGGCGATGAAACTTTAAAATTCCTTTTCTGAAATGTGCTCCTCTTGCAGCAGAGGCGATGAAACTTTAAATGTTCTTTTTTCTGAAATGTGCTCCTCTTGCAGCAGAGGCGATGAAACTTTAAAATTCCTTTTCTGAAATGTGCTCCTCTTGCAGCAGAGGCGATGAAACTTTTAAAATTCCTTTTCTGAAATGTGCTCCTCTTGCAGCAGAGGCGATGAAACTTTAAAAATTCCTTTTCTGAAATGTGCTCCTCTTGCAGCAGAGGCGATGAAACTTTAAAATTCCATTTCTGAAATGTGCTCCTCTTGCAGCAGAGGCGATGAAACTTTAAATGTTCTTTTTTCTTAAATGTGCTCCTCTTGCAGCAGAGGCGATGAAACTTTAAAATTCCTTTTCTGAAATGTGCTCCTCTTGCAGCAGAGGCGATGAAACTTTAAAAATTCCTTTTCTGAAATGTGCTCCTCTTGCAGCAGAGGCGATGAAACTTTAAATGTTCTTTTTTCTGAAATGTGCTCCTCTTGCAGCAGAGGCGATGAAACTTTAAAATTCCTTTTCTGAAATGTGCTCCTCTTGCAGCAGAGGCGATGAAACTTTAAAAATTCCTTTTCTGAAATGTGCTCCTCTTGCAGCAGAGGCGATGAAACTTTAAAATTCCTTTTCTGAAATGTGCTCCTCTTGCAGCAGAGGCGATGAAACTTTAAAATTCCTTTTCTGAAATGTGCTCCTCTTGCAGCAGAACTTTAAATGTTCTTTTTTCTGAAATGTGCTCCTCTTGCAGCAGAGGCGATGAAACTTTAAAATTCCTTTTCTGAAATGTGCTCCTTTTGCAGCAGAGGCGATGAAACTTTAAAAATTCCTTTTCTGAAATGTGCTCCTCTTGCAGCAGAGGCAATGAAACTTTAAAATTCTTTTGTTTGGTCTTCTTTTTTCTTTCTTCTTCTCTCTTTCTTCTTTTTCTTTCTTTTTCTTCTTCTCTTTTCTTTCTTTCTTTTCCTTCTCTTTCTTCTTTTCTCTTCATTCTTTTCTTTCTTTTTCTTCTCTTTCTTCTTTTCTTTCTCTCTTTGCCTTCTTTTTCATCAAAATATTTTTCTTTTTTTTTTCAAAATCTCCTATGTTCACATTTTTCAATGTTTAGCGGATGCAATGATCCCTGATGCAAATGCAACAATGCCAATGCACCCCCTATTTTTTTGGTGTTTGAATTCTCCTAGTGTGGATGAAATGCAAATGCATGCGTTGACAAAGCCATGCAATTCCTATTGTGGTAATCAAATTCTCAGAACTGTCTTTTGTGTCCTTTGATCTTTTTACCCGTGGTTCACCAATTTCGAATCGGAGCTGGTTCATAACGTGTACTTGTCACAATTTCCAATTTCATTCCCGTATTTCTCTCTTTTCCTCCTTTTTCCCCCTTTTCTTTCTTCCTTTCGTTTTTGTTTTTTTTCTTAGTAATGTTAGCCGGTAGATTATCGTTTTAATCATCCTCTTCCTTTCAATTTGATTAACAAACACCATGCATTCTTGTACTTTTTCGGTTAGTTGTAGAACAACCAATTTTAGAAAAAACATTTATTATTGGGCTGACAAGAGAAAATGACAACAAAAGTACAGTTGGGTAGCGAAAGCCACAAGGCTCAAGTGATGAATTTTAAGGAATGGTGACCGAAACAAATAATGAATGTCCAGATAACCCTTCACGAACCAAACCGGTGCTTTCTTCGGAAAAAACTAATCCGTTGATGCCCCCTGTCACACTGAGTTCATCCGGCTGATGCCAAGCTCCTCATGATTTCAATCTTCAGGTGTTGATCTTTTCGCATCTAAGCCGCCTTTTCAGGTTTTCAACTTAGATATCCCCCTTTAATTCAACTGCCTTTTTTCGGGTTTTCAGTTTGAATTCTCCTTTTATTTTCTTCTTTTTTTTCTTTTTTATTTTTTTTTCTTTTCTTTTTTTCTTTTTTCTTTTCTCTTTTTTTTTTCAGGCATAGTATTTCTTCACAGCATCGGAATTTATCGGGTTAGGCAGATCATTCCCATCCATCTCTATCAAGATCAACGCTCCACCTGAGAACGCTCTTTTCACCACATATGGTCCTTCCCAATTTGGTGTCCATTTGCCCCGATTATCGTGGTGGTTTGGGAGGATCTTTTTCAACACCAATTCCCCTTCACGGAAATGCCTGGGTCGAACCTTTTTATCGTGGGCCTGCATCATCCTCTTCTGGTACATTTGACCGTGACATAGTGCTGTAAGCCTTTTCTCTTCTATAAGGTTCAATTGTTCAAAACAGTTTCGAACCCATTCAGCCTCATCCAAGTCTAATTCCATTAAGACTCTTAGGGAGGGGATTTCTACCTCAACAGGCAGCACCGCTTCCATGCCGTAAACCAGAGAAAAAGGAGTTGCCCCAGTAGAAGTACGTACTGATGTTCTATAAGCATGCAAAGCAAATGGTAGCTTCTCGTGCCATTCTTTATATGTGCTTGTCATCTTTCCCACAATCCTCTTGATATTCTTGTTAGCAGCCTCAACAGCTCCATTCATCTTCGGGCGATACAGGGCTGAATTGTGGTGTTTGATTTTGAACTGTGCGCATACTTCCTTCATCATGTCATTGTTCAAATTGAGGGCATTGTCCGGTATAATCCTTTCCAGGAGCCCATACCGACATATTATCTCCTTCTTTAGAAACTTACAAACAGTAGACTTAGTCACATTTGCATAAGAGGCAGCTTCCACCCATTTGGTAAAGTAATCAATCATCACGAAAATGAATCTGTGCCCATTTGATGCCTTAGGAGATATGTGTCCAATCACATCCATTCCCCACATAGAGAAGGGCCACGGTGGTGCCATGACATTCAGTGACGTTGGCGGAACTTGAATCCTGTCAGCATAGATTTGACACTTGTGGCATTTTCTAGCATAATCTATGCAATCTCTTTCTAGTGTAGTCCAATAATAGCCTGCCCTCATGATCTGTCTAGCCATGAAATGACCACTCGCATGTGCCCCACAAGTTCCATCGTGTACCTCTTCGAGAATCCTTTTGGCTTCAGACGCATTAACACATCTTAACAACATCTGATCTCTACCCCTTTTATACAGAACGTCTCCATCAGCAAGGAATCCCATTGCCAGTCTTCTGAGGATCTTTTTATCATTCTCCGATGCATGCTCTGGGTATTGTTGATTCTTAAGGTACTGCATGATATCATAGTACCAAGGTTGTCCATCTACTTTTTCTTCGATGCTAGAACAGTGGACTGGTGAGTCTCTTATACGAAGCTTGATGGGCGAGACCTTTGCTTCTATCTCCATTTTAAACATTGCAGCTAGAGTTGCCAAGGCATCAGCGACCTGATTTTCTTCTCAAGATAAATGTTGGAAGATTATATCGTCAAATTGTTGTACAAGGTCAGCTATGTACTTCTGGTATTGGACTAATTTCTGATCCCTTGTTTCTCATTCACCTCGTAACTGATAAATAACCAGTGCTGAATCTCCATAAACTTCTAAATTCTTGATCCCCCTCTCAATTGCGGCTTCTAAGCCCATTGCACAAGCTTCATATTCCGCCATGTTATTAGTGCAGTTGAAGTTTAACCTGGCTGTGGATGGGTAACATTTTCCATTTGGAGATATTAAAATTGCCCCTATTCCATGTCCTAGGGCGTTGGATGCACCATCAAAGAACATTCTCCATGGTTTGCTGTCGGGCTCTTCTTTCTCCGCCTGGAAGACTGACATTATATCTTCATCCAGAAAATCTAACTTGATGGGCTCATACTCATCGGTAGCACGATCTGCTAGGAAGTCGGCTATTGCCCCACCTTTGACTGCTTTTTGAGACACGTACACGATGTCATATTCCGAAAGCATAACTTGCCATCTAGCTAGTTTGCCTGACAATGATGGTTTTTCAAAAATGTACTTGAGGGGATCCAACCTAGCTATCAACCAAGCCGAATGATACAACATATACTGCCTCAATCTACGAGCAACCTAAGCCAATGCGCAACACATTTTTTCTATTGTAGTGTACTTGGCCTCGTAATCAGTGAACTTCTTGCTCAAGTAGTAGATAGCCCGTTCTTTCTTGCCTGTATCATCATGTTGGCCCAGTACGCATCCCATAGAGTGTTCATTGACAGTCATGTTTAGCAACAAGGGTCTTCCAGCCGTCGGCGGTACTAGGACAGGTGGATTTGACAAGTACTTTTTCACCTTTTCAAAAGCCTCTTGGCATGCCTCATTCCATTCTCCCGGATCTTGTTTCCGAAGCAACTTAAAAATAGGATCGCATTTAAGCGTAAGTTGCGAGATGAAGCGGGAAATATAATTCAATCTTCCCAAAAAGCCTCTTACTTCTTTCTGTGTGCGTGGAGGCGACAGATTTTGTATCGCGCTGATTTTGTCCGGGTCCACTTCAATTCCCTTTTCGTTGACTACAAACCCCAACAACTTTCCCGATTTAACGCCAAAAGTGCATTTGACAGGGTTCAACTTGAGCTGAAACTTCCGTAGCCTTTCGAACAGCTTCCGAAGGTTGGCCACATGATCCTCTTCTCCCCGGGACTTGGCAATCATGTCATCCACATACACCTCTATCTCCTTGTGCATCATGTCATGAAAGAGGGTTACCATTGCCCTTTGGTAAGTGGCCCCGGCATTCTTTAGACCGAAAGGCATAACTTTGTAGCAAAATGTTCCCCAAACTGTCACAAAGGTGGTTTTCTCCATGTCATCCTCAGCCATTTTGATCTGATTGTAGCCTAAAAAACCATCCATGAATGAAAACGTGTAGTGTTGGGCTGTATTATCCACCAGGGTATCAATATGAGGTAATGGGAAATTATCCTTAGGGCTAGCTCTGTTTAGGTCCCGATAATCTACACACATCCTTACTTTCCCATCCTTTTTCGTTACCGGGACTATGTTAGCCACCCATTCTGGATACTTGGCTACCTTCAAGAACCCCGCATCGAATTGCTTTTTTACTTCTTCCTTCACCTTCAACAACATCTCGGGCTTCATGCGCCTAAGCTTCTGTTGTACCGACTTACATTCTGTTTTCAAAGGCAGGCGGTGCTCCACAACTTCAGTGTTTAACCCGGGCATGTCTTGATAAGACCAAGCAAACACATCCACATATTCACGAAGCAATTCCTCTAGTTTCTGTCTCTCAGCCAATGGAAGTGCTGTGCCCACTTTGACCTCTTTGACGTTCTCATCATCCCCTAAGTTGACCATATCAATAGCTTCTTTGTTGGGTTCAATAGGTCTTTTTTCTTGCTCAATCATTTTCAATAGATCTGGAAACAAAGCATCGTCGTCTGAATCTACATTGCTATCGAGTTCATCAACATTCATAGAATTTTCAAAATCGAACTCCGGATAGCCGTTAAGGTTATGTTCACATTCATTATTCATTTTCCTGAAAAAGTAAAAAAACATCTGACAGATATGGTTGGTTGTTCATGCCAATGGTAGTGAATGAAAAGAGAAAACAGTTATAGAAATGATGATGGATGGAAAGAAAGTACTCGAAATGCACTGAATTTGTTAATTTATTGAAATGATGATGAAGATCAAATTTACAAAAGGATCTTCTAGAGCTCTCTAGACCGAGATGTTGATAATCTACCTTACTACATTACAAAAGGAAAAACAAAAAGATAGAAGGTATCCTTTCAACAATCCAGTCTTTCAGCTTTATGCCTAACAACACCATCATTTCTATAATCAAAAGTTGTAATTTCTCCATGCATCCCCTTAAACGAGGAACCCACGAGAGGATCCTTTCATAAGTCCTCCTTCCACTGCCTCTAATGCATCAGGGTGATAGCATTCGCCAAAGCGGAAAGTATCATAGCGGTATGGTATCACCATCTTCTCCGACTTTTCTTCGTATCCTCGGAGGCGAGCTATTCTTCTCTTCCTTCTTTCTTCCAGTATCTTTCTCCTCTCCAAACCAGTGGCTTTATATCCGAGACCAAACCTATCTTTGTTTTCCTCAATCTTCACGGGCTTCCTTTGTCCTTGGAGATTCTTCCCCAAACCTCTTCCGACACGCCAGCCCTTTTGCAGTGTCTGCTTAACAATCATCTCAGTGGTGGTTGACAACCGAGGGGTGGGGATTCTTGATCCTTCTCCTACATATGTCACATTCACGATTTCAAAGGCCCTGAAAGAACACTCCAACGCTTCTTCGGCCGCCTCAATGTAGGGCACAGATAAGGGCTTGGTGATCAAGAGGTTTTCTTCTCCGGAGATAGAAATTTGTTTATCACCGACGACAAACTTCACTTTCTGGTGCAACGATGAAGGAACAGCACCCGGCGTATGGATCCATGGTCTCCCCAATAGGAAACTGTATGACGGGGAAATATCCATCACTTGAAACTGGATATTGAAAGTGACAGGCCCGATTTCAATTGGGATCTCGACATCACCTACTACATCCCTTTTGGAACCCTCAAAGGCCCTCACAACCATGTTACTCGGTTGTATGTAAGATAGGTCAACGGGCATCTTTTTTAGCGTAGGCATAGGCATGACGTTGATTGACGAGCCATTGTCAATCAAAACCTTGGCAATTGTGTGACCCTTACAGCTTGTAGTGATGTTCAAGGCCTTAATACTCCCTCGCCCTTCCGGCGGAATTTCATCGTCAGTAAAAGATATGAAGTTAGCCGTTGTGATATTTCCCGCCAGCTGGTCCATACTATCAATCGGGATATCATGAGGCACATAGGCTTGATTCAAAACCTTCATTAAGGCATTCCGGTGAGATTGAGAGTTCAGCAGCAAAGATAATAGTGAAATTCGAGCAGGCATCTTGTTCAATTGCTCGACTACACTATACTCACTGTGCTTGATTAACTTTAAAAATTCCCTTGCATCTTCATCTGACACCGGCTTTTGTAGTTTTTCATTTTTGTCCTTGGAAAGCACAGCCTGTTCTCCTTCTTTGTCTGCCTGATTATCTTCTTCTACCTCTTTTGCTTTTCCTTTTCGGGCCCTATCTAACATTTCTGGTGTATAGCATCTTCCGCTTCGCGTAATTCCTCCTACCCCACTTATGTTTGCATTGTCTGGCATAGCTGACTTGTCTGAGCCCATATTGCTTGATCCTTCGATCACTGCATCGAATTCATATTTCCAAGGGACAGCTTTATTACTCTCGTAAGGGAAAGAGCTTGGAACTTTGATTGTCATGGTGGGAGGAGTAACAACATAAGCTTCTTCCTTCTCAGGACTCGACTTTTCCTTGTAAAACACTATCAATGGTTTCCCCCAAGGATAATCGTATCCCGAAGATTCATTCGAGGCAGTGCTCACTTCCTCTCCCTCTTCCTCCGTATAAAACTCTATTAAAAATGAATCCATCATTGATTGGACTCCATGTCGAAATTGATGACAGTTTTGGATAGAATGGCCAACATGCCCCATGTGATATTCACAAGTCTGTTCTGGGCTTGATTCGTCCTGACAAATCCCCGAGTCTATCGGTATAGGTTGAATCATCTCGGCTTTGAGTAAAGCATCGAATACTAGACTCATCGGAGTCTTAACGTCTTCCACGCGTCTCTTTATACAACACTTCCTCCCAACTTCCGCCGGACTAACTGATCCTCCACTGTGACTGGGAAGTGGGTTTGCATTGATACTAGGTTCCTCCTCTTTAGAAAAAGTCAACCTCCCTGATTTGACCAAATCTTGCACCTTATACTTCAGAGTTGTGCAGTTTTTCGTAGAATGGCCCGGGTTCCCATGATAATCGCATCGGGCATTAGGGTCATACCATCTTAGGAAAGGTGGTTTCATCGGCTCCATGAAAAGGGGAGCTATCATGTGGCCTTTCACAAGTTGCTGGAATAAGTCTGTGTATGACATGGGGATAGGATCAATAGGAGGCCTTTCAGTATTTCTTCGGGGAGGCCTTTGGCTAGTAGTTGGGTTACTGTTTGGCTGGTAAGGTTGGGCCATAGGTGTCGGTGAGTAGTAAGGTGCTGGAGGGCGAAGATTTGGTTGAAATGTCTGTGGTTGAAAAGAATTCTGGTAGGGGGTGTATGAGACATTGTTTGTGGTTGGGGAATAGGGTTGGTAATTTGGGTAAGGTTGAGGTTGTGGCTGAAACCGGGGCGAGTAAGGTGCCCTTCCTCTATATCGAGGTGTTGTGTGGGTGACGGCCTGGGTTTCAACCTTCTTCTTCTTGGATAACCCACCTTTCTTTGGATCACTACTTTCCAACTTCCTGTTCTTAATTGCATTTTCAATTATTTCCCCAGTGATGACCATGTCAGTGAAGTTCTTGGTCGCATTCCCTATCATTCGCTCATAATAAGGTGCTTTCAGAGTGTTGACAAACATAACCGTTGTCTCCTTTTCAGTTAGAGGCGACTGGACTTGGGACGCCATGTCTCTCCAACGTTAAGCGTACTCCTTGAAGCTTTCGCTGGCCTTCTTTTCGATGTTTTGCAGGGATAACCTATCTGGGGCCATATCCGTGACATGTTTGTACTGTGCAATGAATGCTCTAGCTAGGTCACTCCAACTGTGGATGCGTGTACGATCCAGCTGTACATACCACCTAGCAGCGGATCCTGTGAGGCTGTCTTGGAACACATGTACCAATAGCTTGTCATCGTGATTATACGCGGTCATTATGCGACAGTACATCGTCACATGAGTAATAGGGCACTTGGTCCCATCATACTTCTCGAAGTCAGGAGTCTTAAATTTAGGAGGGATTACCACATCTGGAACTAAGCACAATCCTATTGCATCCACCGACCCGTAAAAATCACTGCCCTCGATGGCCCTTAACCTTTCCTCTATAATGCTGAACTTCTTAGAATCTGAATTTCCCTTCATCTCTGACACGCTCCCCCTTAATTTCTCTTATTCTTTTGGATCATCTAAGTCAAGGACTTGAATTGGATCCGCATGTCTTGTCCCTTGAGCGGGAGGTATAGGCACAGTGATGTGAGGTTGTGCCGAGGCGCTCGGTGCTCCTAGATACATGTAGGCGTAGCTGCCCATGGGCTGTGGTGGGGGTGGAGGTATGCCTTGTGAAGCTTGGGCATAAAGAGGAGTAAATCCCGGAGGGTATGGAGGGTCTTCATCTCCCTGAGGCTTATCAGTCCCTTGGTTAGGTGTTTCTCTAGCCACTTCCTTTTCTCGATTCGACCTTGTCATCATTTCCATTAGAGCGGCTAACTGACCTCGGATTTCTTCTTGTGCCTTTTCCATTCTGTCCATCCTATTATCCTGTTCTTCCTCCATTGCTCTTGAACGTAACCGGGTATTGTACGGGTGTTTTGGAATTTGGGCTGGAATCTTGAATGTTGAAGCTACCCAGAATCTTGATTACCACAATTAAGGAACTAATTACTACATGATGCAATCTTGAAATATTACGTTTTATTTAAACTACATGAAGAAATGAATGAATATGATGAATGTGCATGATACTTTGAGGGATATTTAAACCATAACAATTTCAACAAAAGGGAACTTTCATTTATTCCACAAGTCATTTGTTACATTCCAATCATGTTCTGATTGAATCCATAAAAACGACTAACTTGTTGATATTGATCCTTAGCCTCATCTAGAAAGTTCAGCAGTCTTTGCCCGTATTTCTCTGTTGGGAGGATTTCTTGTTTCAATGCTTCAGCTTTATCGACCATTTCCCTCGCCTTTGCCACAGCCTTGCAAACTTGAGTGGCCAAGTGCTCTATATATTGTTGTCTCCCCAAACTTCCCACTCTCCATACCATGCTTGCATCCTGCGCCAGGTTATATCCGTATCTCCAGTTGTTTTCACTTTGCTCCCAATCTTCTATGATCACTTTAATGTGGTTCTTATGGATTTGTAGTTGCTCCTCTAGCATTTGAACCTTTTGTTGCAACGTGGCTTTGTCATCATCTATCTCGACTTGCTTTCCTTTTTTCAACTTCTCTTTTAGTTCCTCGTTCTCTTTCTGACATTGAGCTAGCTTCCTTGCGCTTGCCGAATACATGCCTTCCCAATTTTGTCGTTCTTGGGACAAATGAACGACTTCTTCTTCACTTTTCTTGGCTTTATGTGCCCAATGTTCTACTTTTCTGTGCAAGTATTCTAATTCTCTCTTCCTTTCATTTGAGGTTTGCATGATTCCTCCAACCTTCATTTCAGATCTCAACTTCTTGTTCTCTAGATGCAGGTTTCTGAGATCCTTGTTGGTGACGTGGTGTTCTTGCTGGACCTTCTTAAGCTTGGCTTCTCGCATCTCTGCCTCGTACTTTAGCTGTTCCATCTCTCTTCGAAGCCTCAAATTCTCTTGCTTCCACCTCTCTTCATCTATCTTGAACTGCTGCCTAGCGATTTCAGCCTCGGATACTTCTATTTCCGGTTCTAAAGGCATGCTGCATTCACTTGGGAGAAAAACTACCTCCCTTATTTGCCTCGTTCTCCACACCAAGTATTCTGGTGTAGCTTTATCAGAGAGATGCCCAAGGTTGATTCTACGTGCTTGCTTCCATGACCGAACCACTTGCTCACCCTTTTTGATTGCCTTGGGCTCACCATAAGAAAACTCCAAATCACTAAGCCCATGTGTTAGTGGAATAAACTGTTTAGCTCCAAACTGTCTTAATACCATAAGTGGCGCATAGCTTATCCCCCCCCCATGGTCCCAGAAGTTGCACCCACGGATCTTCTCCACATCAATACAAAACCGGTACATGAGGCATCTACGAAGTCATCCATACAACCTGTTTTTCTCCGAGTCCTTGCAAAAAATCCACCCAGTCTTCCTTATTTTTCAGTTTTGGCCACTTACTGTTGTAGAACTCCCTAACCGGAGCGCGATGATGTAGGAAAGTCCTCTTGAAAGCCTTTTCCACACATTTAAAATGACTTTTGGCCCAAACATGCAGTAGCTGTGCACATCCCACAAATCGCCCTTCTCCGTTCCTCCGACAGTAATTCAATGACCTGAAGGTTTCGGCTAGTATGGCAGGTGATGGATTCCCATTATTTTCAATTTGCTCAAAAAAGTCTATCACAGCTACTTCAATGTGCCCTAACACCTTCGGGAAGATAACCATCCCATAGATCGCCAAAGCAAAAACTGTCAACCCTTGCTGGTCATTAAAATGTCCCTTGATGAATTCATGAAGAAAATCCCAAGGCATACAGATATTAGATCCCTTCTCCTTTTTATGAGAGTCTATGTCTTCCGGTCTGACTCCCATAAGCTTGGCTAACTTTTTGCGATATCCGGATTTTGGCTTTCGAACATATATTTTGTCCGGACTTTTCAAATCAATGCCTAAGAGGACGGAATACTCCTCTATTGTGGGTGTCAAGTCTATTCCATTGAAAGAGAAGCACCTGTGGGAGGGGTCCCAAAACTGAATAGCAGCCCTAATCAGTGGTTCTTCGACTTTTACAGCTATCAAAGACTCTATTTGGCCATATTTTTCATGGAAAGCCGTCTTCCCTTCTTCACTGATTTGGTCCCATAAGTTGACTAAGTCTATTAGGTTATTTTGCTGGAGGTTTAGGTTCACTTCTTGTGGGAGTGAGGACACGAAATTCTTAGTCAAGCAATCCCCTTTTACTTGTTGGCTCTTTTCAGACCACATTTGCACCTTTTTGTAGGAATCACACGGAACATTCACTGATTATGAACAAGCTAGCCTTTTTATGGATTCGGTGAAAAATTCTTCGTTGAAAAGAGCCATGGTTAAAATACCCCCTTATGTGACTATGTGATGCAAGAGTTCATTCAAAAAGAACAAGAAAACAAATACAAATCAGTATGTGTGTAAAATATGAACAAAGAAACAAAAGGCAGATAAAGGATGGAATGTTTATTTATGTCCTATCAAGGGTCACTCTCGTGAATGGGAAGGAATGGCTCTAACTTAGGTTGGTCTCCTCACAACACACTATATGCTGGTTTAAGGTTTCACATATCTACAAGGTTCCCAAATCATTCCATACTGTCGTCCACACTAGACTAGTACGGAACAGATCTGAGTGGGAGTATTTCACTTGCCATTGCGGAGGTGATTACCTCACGAGAGCATAGCTACTTTACCCCCTCCTAAAGAGGACGGAACTCGGGTGTAGGGCTCATGTTATGCAAATGCATTGATGTATGCAATAGTAAATGAGTATATGTTCTACTTTATTTATTCAACAACACAAAGAATGTAATGAATCAATACGATCAAAATGGATGAAATGAAGTTTTTATTTATTTACGTAGATTTTATTTTATTTCACTTTTCCTCTTTTTCTTTTCATTTTTCATTTATTTTTTTAGAAAGAAGATTAAATTTAAATGCCAATCCAGACTATCAGATTAAAATTTAAGATACCACATGATTATTCAATGGCTTGACCCTCTTAGCATCCCCAGTGGAGTCGCCAAGCTGTCGTAACGGCTTCGCGCTCGACGATTTTGAAAAAACATTTAAAAACAAAGGGAGTCGCCACCAATCTTTTTTGGACTAGGTGTGATTGGCCACCTAAAATATTTATCTTTTTAACAAAATCTCGAAATTAATTAAGTTTTATTAAAAAGACAATTTCTGGTCTGCGAAAACAAAATTTGGGTTCGGGGGTACGGTTACGAGTGGGGAAGGATTAGCACCCCCACAACGCCTGTTAAAAAACAGTACCATCCTAAACACACGGTATCTTTAGATTTTAATAAGATAGTCTTGGCTTTTGTTTATATGAAAAATTAGCGTATTTGCTTGAAAAATTGTTGTTATAAAGGGATTCATTATGAAAATCAACATGAACACCGTTTATTGAAAAATTAAATCAAATATCCCAATCCTCTGGTAACATTTGAAATAATCCCTCTCACCTAGGGATCAGTCAAGAAATCACTACTTGTGAGTCTCATGACGTCCCATCCTCGGTGATGCTCATGCCATTTTATAAAAGATGCACAGTGCATATGAAACTTAAAGGAAATTTTATTTATTTTGATTTTATTGATGGAACTCTTGATATTGAGAAATTTGGCTAAATATCCCAATACTCTGGTAACATTTAGCTAATTCTTCTCACCTAGGGATTAGTCAAGAAATCACTACTTGTGAGTCTCATGACATCCCATCCTCGGGAGAATTCCATTTATTATTTTCCTTTATTTATGCACATAATGCAAACACACGGTTCATGATGCATATGGAATAATGAAAGGAATTTTATATTTTAATTTTTATTAATGAAATTCTTAATATTGAGAAATTTAACTAAATATCTCAATACTCTGGTAACATTTAGCTAATCCCTCTCACCTAGGGATCAGTTAAGAAATCACTACTTGTGAGTCTCATGACATCCCATCCTCGGTAGAATTCCATTTTTTATTTTTATCGTATTTTCGTTTATTATATGATTCTATTCATTTATTTACTTATTATTCTTGCCATGATAATTTATTAAAAATGCCTAAACACATATTTCTATAAAATAAAACGAAAAAGGAAATGTACCCTCTCCGTGCAGGCGCACTCCTCGAACAGGCGAGCTCTTCAAAAGAACTAACTCCTTGTGGGCGAGCTCCTCGTATGGACCAATTGATCCTCATGGATTTCTTGGTGGGCGAGCTCCTCGTATGGCTAACTTCCTTGCGTATCGTGCTGTGGGCGAGCTCCTCGTATGGTCTAACTTCCTTGCGGACGAGCTCCTCGTATGGACTAATTTCTTGACGGGCGAGCTCGCGGATCTTTTCAATTTTGGCAAGAGGGCGATAGCACTGATCTACCCTCTTCTTGGGCGAACAAACTCACGAATGTTCCCTCTCCTTGGGCGAACGGGCGAGCTCTTTCTTCCTCCTTTTGGCTGGCGGGCAAGCGAGCCCGTGGACCCTGCTGCTTCCTCACCTTTTTCTTTTCTTCTTTTCTCTTTTTTTTCCTTTTTTCTTCTCAACTATAACAGACCATCTCCTTTTTTTTTCTAACTCATTTTCTTTTCTTTTCTACCAAAAACTACAGAGTCTCACTAAAAGCTCTCGGCTGGGGCGACTTCCAGCTGTCGCCTATTGGGAGCAACACTCGGATACCACTCCTTTTTTTCACGGGCGGGCGAACTAAAGCGGATATCAATTGGGTTAAGTCCACATGCGGGTCGCCTCCTTTACTCTTCGTTTCCTTAACTATAAAAGGCAACCCCCTTCCCGTTTTTCTCAGATTTTACACCAGCATTCAAAATCCAAAATTTTCCCCGCCCTATTTCGCTAGACGACTACCAGCCGCCGTGCACCGGTTGCCAGTGACTATCCGCAACCTCAGAAACGCTCACCTTACCTCCTTCTTTCCGAATCTGACCTCCGTTTCGGCCAAATATTAATCCAACCTCTCGAATCTAGCTTTCCCAAAAGCCTTTCCCTTTTCTTTTTCTGAATTTTTCGATTTTTTTTGGGTTGATGGTTTCGAATCTGGTGGTTGGTTCTTTTGTGTTTTTTCTATTGTTTGGCTTGTTTCTTTTCTTGCGGGTTTCTGAAGATTGGTTTTGGGAAATATTGAGTTTGGGTTTAGGTGTAGTGGATTTTCAGATCTGGGTTAGGATGGGGTTGGTTTCGATGGTTGTGAGTGATTGGAGGGTTGAGACTGTGGTGTTTCTGTGGTGAGAATGGTGTTTCGGTGGTGGTGAGGATGATGGTGGCTTCGGTGTTGTGAGGAGTGGCTACGGGGGTGGTGGCGATTGTTGTCTCGGTGATGGTGAGGATGATGGTGGCTGGTTGTTTGTAATGGTGATGGTGAGGTGATACGGATGATGGTGGTGTTTCTAATGGTGATGGCGAAGTGATGCGGATGGTGGTGCCGGTTGTTTCTGGGGTTTCTCCTCTGTTTTTTCTCCTTCTCCCCTCCTTTTCTGTTTTCTTTCTTCGTTGTCCTCTTAAACCAATTTGGGAGCCCTCCCCCTTAGCCTTTCAGAGTCACAAAATCCGTTAGTTCTGTAGGAGCGGGATTCACGGGATGGGAAAAGTGGAAATCTGCTGGGTGGAGCTCGAGACTGGGAGAGAGCTGGTCGCCGGCAGCTTGAGACAATGGGTCTGCCGGCAAATCTAGCAAATCCTGAAGCATTTAATGCGGTAATGACTGATGGGAGGTTCGGGCGGCTGGCGGCAAAAATGACAAAAAATACAAAATAATAATAATAATAATAATAATAATAATAATAATAATAATAATAATAATAATAATAATAATAAAAAAATAGAAAAGTAATAATCATAACTAAACTAATAACAATAGTGATAATATAATAATAACAGATAAATAATAATAACAAACCATATATAACAAAGATAAATAATAATATAATATATAATAAATGGGACAAAATTAGGTGTCAACACTCGCCATTATTATATTTTGGCTATTTAGAGGGAGCTCGCCCTCAAACAACATTCCATACCACAAAGGCTTTAATATGGGAGTTCGCCCGCAATTCAACTCGCCCAAAGCCTTTGCATTTGAGCTCGCCATAAGTGGCCTTCTAGTCAGAGGTGAGCTCGCCCATGAATTCACTATCGTTGGGCGACCTAGCCCATTTGAACAAAACTTTATGCTTGGCGAGTTCTTATTTCCTACTCGCCTCATTGGCGATTACTAACTTTCAGCATGGGCGATCACTGTAGTCGCCATTGTCGTCACTTATTCCATTACTTGTTTCCATATTCTCTAAAGATCTAACTAAAACAAGGTTGTGTTCTATGTTGTAAACATATAAATCTACCATTGAATATCAAGAACACCTCAGAAATATGAAACTCACCTCAACCAACTGCACTTCCAGAATAGATTACTTTCTGTCTCACGTTGGCCTTCCTTTGCTTATTCCTTTAACTCATCAACGATGGAGGAAAGGTTTTATAAGCAGGTTTACTGGTTTAGCCAACTTAAGGTTGAAGTTTAGTAGATCAAACATGGCAGAGAAATGGAAGAAACAGTGCATAACTTGCAGGAGGATAATTTTCGGGAGGAAGATGAAGTTTGCTAAGCCGGTCTTCCTCACTTGTTTCTCCTTATATAGCCATGCTATCCAACCAGAATCCCTCACCTGGCCTTTATTCTGCTTCTTTCATCATTTCACGTCTTAACAAGCATTAAAACTTGTGGAAAAACTGCAGCAAAAGCAACAGCTATGAGAAGCTATTCTCTGCACAATTTGACTTACTTCACTTGCTATTAATTGTCTAAACTGAGAAGCCAATGGCGTAAAGTCCACAGCCTCTTTTCTTGACTTATTGCACCTTTATCTTATCCCTCAACCAATAAGGCTGATGCCTTTATTGACTTTAGCATTCTCTCTATTAATTGTCTTCAACTGTGGGGCGTCCAAAGTCAATTTTTGCTGCACGGTTCTGATTTATTATTTCATTTTGTCCGTGCTAATTTCAATTCGCCTAGTCAACTTGAGGCCTCAGCTCGCCAACACATATTCAGTTCGACAACCTTCAGCTTGCCAGCTTTATCTTGGCAATTACAAGAAATTCCTTTTTTCTTGGCAATCACATTGAGATTTAGCGAGTGACAGTTGCCTTTCTCGCCAACTAGGCTATTCTTTGCCTCTCTATATGGCGATCACAAGTCCTCGCCCATTTGGACGATCATCATATCCATTCACTTGGCGAACTTGCCTATTCGCCCTCTCCCTCATTCAACTCGCCATCACCATTGGCGATCTGCTCGCCTATTGGCGAACGTCCTTTCTGGCTCACTCATTGGCGAACTATTCTGTATACTCGCCCATCATTATTCCACCAGAATTGCTCCATTCACTACTCAATTTAAGGAGCTTTTCACCCCAGTGGAAATCAATATTCTTTATTTATTTAATTTTCATTATCAATTTTATGAATTTAGGGTCTACAGTAGTATAAAATCAGGTCTTACACCCATGCATAGCTAAATCAACTCCACCCAGTTGACTTCAGAGAGGAACTTTGATATAACCTCTCTCAGCAGGAATTGTCTCTCACTATCGTCTTCATCCAGAGATTGGAAAGCCGGCACCATCGAGATTTTTTTTTCTTCTATACCAATCTCCCACAGACAAAATAACCACACTTTTCTACACACGTTGCCATGTGTGATTTCTTTAGCAAACTAATATTATACACACTCCACATATTTTTAGGACATGTCACACCACCCAAAAATTGTGTACGTACCATTTACCTTACGCAAGAGTATAATATCACAAGAAAAGTGTCAATACCTCTTAGAGTAGTGAGACAACCTCTAAGGTATTCAATGTGCTTCATTCCTATTAGCCAAGATCAGCACCTGCTGACTTCAGACCTTCAACAATCCTAATTCTCACCTAGATCCAGAAATTCATCGGAGTACCACTGGATCAAATTGAGAATTACTCCACCTGCAACTAACACCTTGCTGCAGCAATCTTCTCTTACACGTTCTCGATCTCACGAACACAATCTGCAACAACAAATCCCCTGAATCGAATCATCATCTCTGCATCACGCTTCATGATAATTCTTGAACCATAGCTCTGATACCACTTGTTAGGATTTTTCAAGCAGAATCGTATTCCACAAACGAATAAGACCAACGCGGAATTAAATCAAACACACAAGAGATAAGATTTAACGTGATTCGGCCCAAGTGCCTACATTCACGGATAAGAGAGAAAAATTCACTATAAACATAGAGATTACAAAGAGTACAAAATACCTTAAAACAAACACTAAGCCCAAGCCCCAAAACAAACTTAGTTTCTGCTCCATAGTGTTTAACCCATGGAATTCTCATACAACACGATGTTTTCTCCAACTCTTTCCCAAATCCCTACAAACTCATCTCTCACACAAAGATTACATAGTGATTACATCTCTCTCTCAATCCACTTCTAAAGGTTAAGACCCACTCTATATTTATAGAGCCAAGTTACTTGATCACTAAGAATTCCTATTCACTAAGGAATCTAATCTATTAAGAATATTTATCTCTAAATAAACTTAACCACCAAGTAATTCTCTAATCAATAGAATTTTATTAGAATCCAAATTAATTCCCAATAGAATTTGAGTCAACATCTAACAAGATTCGCAGACCATCTAGAGTGGAGAGGCTTCTGGTAGGTCGTCTGCTATTTAATGACAACCCTGCCTGCGCTCTACTGCCAATTCTAGACTTTGAAGAGGACCCCATGCGCTCAACTTGTATGGCCTGGAAGTGGGAAGAAGTACAAGCCATATCCTTGAGATTAGGCAGAGGCTTTAAGGCTTCAACAACTTCACTCATCAGAGGTCTGCCCTTTGGATCACGGCTAAGGCAGTGGGCAGCCAATTGAATTGCTTTCTGAGCACCTTTTATTGAGAAGCGTCCTTCAAGTGGAGGGTCCATAAGTCGGTAAAATCTTCGTCTCTCCCCAAGATAGGGTCGAGCCCATTCCACCAGGTTATGCTCCCCATTTGGTCGGCTTTTGTCCATGGATCTTCGGCCTGTCAAAATCTCAAGTAGAACCACCCCAAAGCTATAGACATCACTCTTCGATGTAAGATGCCCTGGAAAAATATGGTTCGCATCAGGCATAAGATTTTTCTTGTTTCTATTTTATTTTTTCTTTCTTCCATTTTTAAAGAGAACAGGCCTCAATTGCATATTCAGTTTATAGACAACCCACAAAACTATGCTCTACTTCATGTTTAAGAGCTCATTAAGTTCACAGAAAAATGTCAATGTATGCTCAAGAGTTTCATTTTATGACCTAACTCGGTCAATAAGTTCACAAAAATATGTCAATATACGTTTAATTATCTTCAAAGGAGTTCAATCATATTTACCTGTCATAACATACTCAGGAGCTGCATAACCATAAGTTCCCATCACACGAGTAGATACATGAGTTTTGTCTTCCTCTGGACCATCTTTGGCATGTCCAAAGTCAGAAAGTTTGGCATTGTAATCCTGGAGAAGATTTCACAATATTTCAGAAAAGGGATGATACAAGTTAAACAAAAGCAAATTATTTTACTATACTAGTCACGCACCGCGTCCAACAGTATATTTAATGTTTTAAAGTCTCGATATATTACTGGCCGTTCAGCCTCCTCGTGAAGAAAAGCAAGACCCTTCCCAGCACCAAGTGCAATTTTCATTCTGGTGGACCAAGGAAGAGGCATGGACTCTGATAAAATGAATAAAAAATAAAAAAGATAACAGTTACCTAGAGCATGCAGTTAAATAGTTGCCTACCAAACCATCATTATTTCACTAGAGAGCTTGCATTGTGAACCAAAACAAGATGGAAGGTCAGAATAAATGCTTTTATATAGCCACATGTAATCATTGGCTGAAACTGTTTTTCCTTCCTAGTGTTGTAAATGAGATCAGAACTTCTTCAACACACTTACCCAATGCCATAAGAAAGCAAAACCAAACTCGTAGCAGAAGAAATGGGATCAGGTAAAGAAACACTACTGTGTTTGGTTAATTTGTAGTCAATAAACTAAAGATATGAAAAGAAATGTCAATAATTTTATACGTAGCAGATAGCTAAATCCAGTTCAAGAAGTATGATAAGCATCAACTAATATATTTTATCCTTTAACAAAACTACATAGCTATATCCGCATCCAACAGTGAGGTCAAAATTTCAGCACAAGATATAGACATAGCTTAAATATATGTTTTGAACCCGACTAATGGTTACAAATAAGCTTGTTTCTTAGGATTAGACTATAACGTTGGATATTAGCTTATCTTTGGTAAAATCTTTAAGAACTACAGATAAACAAGCAAGGGAAGTTAATAAATCCCTATTAATAAGGAGTTCAGTTGCATACTCCTAAAGAGGTGATTCTCCAAGCTTCCTCGAGGCATAAACTCATAGACAAGTAGCCTTTGATCATCCTCAATGCAATAACCAATCAACTTGACCAAATTAGAATGAAGGAGATCACCAAGATAGTTAACTTCAACCTGCCTCATACAAAAGAGAACAAAGCATAATTCAACCACTTAATTGATTATTGCAGTGATTTTGCACATTAATTAATACTAAAGTACAAAATGGTGTCTCTTACAAGCCATTCTCTATGGCCCTGAAGTCCATCATGGTTAAGGGTTTTGACAGCAACAGACAACCCTGTGCCAGGTTTTACTGGAGCAGTTCCATTCTCATTGATCCAACCTTTGAATACACAATCAAACCCACCTTCACCGAGAAGACTCTCAGGTCTAAAACTCCTTGTCGCTAACTTAATCTCGTTAAAGGAGAATTTTCGAAGCTGAGAAGAAACTTTAAGCTCCTCACTCATGTTCAGAGTGGATGGAGTACTTTCAGCATTGGTAGTAGTTGAAGATGACGTAACTGGAACAACCGCTTGACCTATGCTGGTGTCATTTGACTCATTCGTTGATTTACTTTCAGCTGATTTACACAAAATGTTTCACTTAAATAGTGAAAAAGAAAATCATTAACTCCTAGAAGTCATAAGCGTATGAAATCACATACATCGCACAGGTTTGCATGCACCAAAAACATGGCTATTCCAAAAGTGCATAATATTTCCTATCGGATATATAAAACATATTAAACATTTTGCATCTACTGCCCGCATCACCATGAAAAGATAAGACTAATCAAAATAGGAAGGAAACAGAGGACCATTGTGTCTTATCACATTATTACAACTCCAAAAGGAAGGTAAGAACGCTATATGATGACCTTGTGGCTAAACTTCTGAGGTCACCAACCATCACACTCCATTTTCATTATGCGATAAATGTAACAATTGCAAATTTTTCATTTTGATGGATTAAACAATGTGATTTGGAGATAAATTTGTATATTGAAAATTTAACTTGGAGTTATGATGATTAAGAAGGGCCTTGAGAAATTAAATTAAATTAATAACTTTAGGATTAAAGTGACAATATAAAATATAAATTAATAAATTTAGAAATTATGAAATATTGGTGGAATAAACATTATATAGTATAGGATTAAGACTATTTAGAAATATAATTTTGCTAAATATCAAATGGAGTAAATAATAAAAAATAAATATATAAATATATAAAAATGTTAGTGGGAATAAAATATGAGTTTAACTTATATTAGGATGATCCTAAAAATCTTAGTTTTTAGACACCAATAATATAACGCCAACTCATTTTTTTTTAAGCACACACAATAATTTTTGTGAGCATATACTCACTTAATCAATTTAAAAACTGATCATTTTAACTTTAGTTAACTTATATTAAAATTAATACTTAGATTAACTAAAATTAAAAAATAATATTGGGAGATGATATACGGTTGAAATCAAGGGAAACTTAGGTAGGTTTTCTGAGAAAAATTAATTTCAAGCATACCATCGAGAGTTCCAATCTTTCAAAAAAATCAAATTGGTAATTGCTTCCTTTATATTGAACAAAACTCGGTGAAAACACTTCTATCAAGCCAACTTGAAGGAGTTCTTCTCTTCATCCTGCCAAGTTTTTTGTTTTGATCGAGCCCTTGTCATCTTCTTTCTCTACTAGTATGTTCATCTTATTCTCCTGATTGGGTGTTTGATAGAACCGTTCATGTGTGCCTGACAAATAAGTTGTATTAACAAATTTACATTGTGCTTCTACTGTAAAGAGTGTTTACAAGACTTAAAAACTCTAGTTCTATGCCCACTAGATAATGTCTATTTATTGCTTGTTAAAATGCTTCAATGAGTTTCACTTAGAATTTGAAGCAACAATAAACATATTATACATGATATAGACTTAAAAACTCTATTTCTTCTATGAGCTGATGGTTTTGTAGGGGCAGATTGGACGGATGATTTTGCTTGGATTATTTTACTGAAAGTCATCAGTTTTTTTTTACTCGAAGGGAACCAAATGAAAAACCACAATTCTACCGAAAACATTGAAGAAAAGTTTCCTTGATTTCTACAGTAAATCATCTCTCAATATTATTTTTTAATTTTATTTAATCTAATTATTAATTTTAATATAAGTTAATTAGAGTTGAAATGATCAGTTTATAAATTGATTAGGTGAGTATATGCCCACAAGAATTATTGTGTGTGCTTAAAAAAAAAAGATGAGTTGGCATTATATTATTGGTGCCTAAAAATTAAGTTTTTAGGATCATCCTAATATAATTTAAACTCATAAAATATTATATATGGATATGGCTTCTCGAGGAAGCCTCATCAAAACCAAACCCACTAACTTAAATTTTTACCAGCCACCGCAACTTTACTCCCCACCGTCCATCACCATCATCCTTTTAACAGAACGCCATTTCACTTTTCCTTTCCTTATCTGCTGAACCGAGACTCTCATCCTTCACCCTTGCATCATCATTTTGGCCACTCAAATGGGGTCGGCTGTTAAGGTTAAAGAGAGAATGAATTAAGGCCAAGTAAGATCAAGTTTTAAAAGACACAAAACAGAAGCAAAGGTGAAGAGATTGGCTGCCGACCAAGTGCTGAAAAACAGAGCATTTTGGAAAGAAATGGTGCAAGTGTGAAGACTGAAGTTTAAAGAGAAAATGGAGGGTTGATCGAACAAGCAAAAAGGGGTGCAAACCTGGGTTCATTCACTGCTACAGTAGGAGGAAGATGAAGAGAGAGGACTGAGAGTGCAGCAAAAACAAGAACCAAAGAACTACAAAGTGCTTCTGTCGCATTACCTCACGTAGCAGCTGGAAGCTGCTGTTATTTCGATCTTACTGCAGCTTAAAAGAGCTGCATTTTCTCTCTAACTCCTTCAAGATAGCAAGGGTATCAGGTTGGAGAGCAGCTAAAGGCGTGAAGGTCTTCTGTTTTGGGAGTGCTTTACCGATGTGGCAAGTTCTTTCAATTAGGCTGCTATTTCCACGTGGGAAATAGGTCTGAAGGAAGGTGATTTTAAGGCTAAAAGAAGGGCTGTTTTTGGGTTAGAACACAAAGCTGAAGGCGTGGCAATTTGCTGGTTTTGGGGTTGTCAAAATGACATGTAAGCAAGGTTGAATTAAAGAATTTTTAAAGGCTATTTCGAGGCTGATTTGAGGGCTGGAATTAAGACTGCAGAGGCTAGATTTTTAGGGCTATAGTGGTGCTAGAAAAATCAAGAGAGTTAAGAGAAAAAGAAGGAACTAAAACTGGAATTTTAAAGATGAGAACCCAATCAACTAAGGCTGAAAACAAAGGACATTCGGCTAAGGTAAAGTGGTAAGAGAATTTTATAATTCCACTATGTTGAGATTTGAAATTGTATTGTATATGATTAATTGAAGTCTTTATATGAATTTGAAATTGTAGTGTAAACCATGTGGCCGATTTTGGGGGAAACTTGATGAAGCTTGTTAGTGGCTTGGATGGTTAAGCGTATAAGACCTTTGGTAAGATATTTATGTAGGTTGGAAGTAAAATTTCATTGTAGTAGATTTTAATGAGTTGAATAAATATGAAGTGATAATAGCAAAAGGTTGAATGACTATGAAAGTGTTAAGATATTTAGGTGTTATTTAATATATGTATGCATTAAAAGAAAATTAATCATGACCAAGAATGAGGAAAATGAGTAAGAAATGGTTAGGTACTTAGTAGATCGAAATTATAAGATAAGAGTATGTAGGGGTATATATATATATATATATATATATATATATAAGTATATACATGTGACAATGTGTGATGTGATTTTGGGAACGTGTATATGACATAGGAATGAAACAACACCAAGGAAAGTAGCAAGTGAACTCAAGTTTGATGCTGAGCTTGGCAAGAATGACAAGTTGCGAATTCGGTTCAAGCATGGTGTACTCAGCAATAAGGCTCAGTAAAAAGGTGAGGGATATATATCGGAAACGTAGGGGATACTAAATAAAATATTAAAATCAACTGCTTGTGGTTTATAAACTGTATCTTCTTTGCAGAAGGTTTTTACAAAAATTAAGCTGTTATGCTGCCGGATTTTCGTATAATTTTGATTTATAAATGAGCTAGAGTTCATGAAAAATGATTTGGAATAACACTCCTCTAGCTAGTTTTGTTTTGAAAGTAAGTACGAAATGGCAGTATTTTGACTACTTTGGAAGTCATATTCGAAAGCTCCCATTTTCATAGAAACCATCGAGCTTCGTATTTGTTTTGGAAAGTATATGTATGGAAATGTTTTGAGACATGGCTAATAATCATAGCAGTAATGTTTTGGACTACTGTGGGACCTTGATCTAGTCCACAGTAGGCAATGTTTTGGACTACTGTATGATTTTGATCCAATCTACAGTAGAGTTTCGATTGCTGTGTGACCTTGATCCAGTCCACAGCAGGCCCAGTAGACACCTGATCAGTGTTCTCTGTGGACCCTTATGGATTATGGCCATATGTCAACTGTACCTTCCCTCACGGGAATAATTGAACTGCTTGATTTTGCTTAATTATCATGTCTCCAACTTATGCTATATATATGATACCTTTCGTACTTATGCCAATACGGATTTTGAATGTTATGACGAGAATAATGTTTCGAATGGAAATGTTTATCGATGGTTTGAAAGAAATGCTTTTGACGCATTGCATAAGCATGTTGATTTATAAACCTTATGAAAAATAGTAATTGAGATTAAATGAATGTTTTGAACGTGCATATAGAAATTTAGTATCCGTCTCTTATATTTATTTCTTACTGGGCTTTCCAAAAAGCTCACCCCCCTCCTCCACCTCCCAGATTATTTGCAGTAGGAGCGTATACGTGGGGAGCTATCGCGTCCTTCGAGGCTTTTGGTTCTACCTTGGAGGTATATTATGTACAGCTACTTAATTTATATTCAGACTTATGTTTTTAGTGCTTTTAGAATATGGGGATGTAGCAATAGGAATTACATGATATATATCTATGTTAAATATCGATGCATGCAACTTGATGGTTATATATTGGTTAAGTATAATATTTTGTGATGATGAATGCATGCTTATTTAGAATGTTTGGACTAGGACCAAATGTTGAATAATGTTTATATAGCTATTATAAATATAGCTTATGAGTTAATGTTGAGACATTACATACAGCCCAACAATGTAAGTAGAGAAAGAAAAAAATTTAGTGCACTTTTGTATAGAAGAAGGTTATTACAATAAACGACAATAATAAACTACAGGCGACAATCTCAGTGAATATAAAGTGTAAGGGAATTAGACAGCTAGTGAAGTTACTATCCACCAAATATGCACAAATGGAAAGCAATCATCGCATAGTAGTACATCAACAGAATTGGATAGATATAAATATCGAAACGGAAATAATATGCTAGGTAAAGCATAGAACCCAATCAATCAACAGTATATGCTTCATCCACTATCCAGTGGCAACAAATGCATACAACTACCATATCAGAATATAATTAGAATGCCAATCGATGGACAAAAATAACCCTTCAGACAACATGGACAAAGAAACTTAACGAGCCTAAATGCCAATTGCCAATACGCATAATATGAGATACTTGACAAGGCTGAGAATGAAATTAAACACATTATAGATTTCACTTCAGCATTGCAATAGTTTAGTTCCATAGCCAAATAATGAATCCATATCTATTAACAGCATAATAAAACCAAGTACGAAACAAATTAAATTTGCAGACCATATTGAGTGCTAGTGCCACCTATCGAGCCCTCCGCTTTGGCCCTTGGAGACAAGCAGCTTCCCATAAACCTAAACTTAATCCAACATCCAGGCTCCCCATCTTCACTATCTTTCTTCTTTTTCCCTTTTGATTTTCCAACATTCCAAGGCCCCACCTGGATATCACCTGGACCTAATCCCATTTGGCAGGTAACCTTCACACTAAATTCCCACGTTTCAAAAACACTTCATTTCACCATAAAACACCCAAAAACATCAGTTTTTTTTTCCTTTTTCAAACAACATTAATAATCAAAACCTACCAAACAAAGAGAAAAATCTTAGAATTCCACATGAAAGCAGATGCCCATTTTCTTAACAACTGAAAAGCCTTAATTCCAAGAAAAACAACGCAAAATGACAAAAACCCAGATCAGAAAATGGGCCTAAAAATAAATGTTACTCAAAGAAAAGGACATGCAACGCAAGAAATCCACTCAAAAGAGATATCCATGGCTAGTATCAAGAAGAAGGTGAAAATTCAAAGCAAAGAAAAAACCCCAGAGAACAAATCCCAGAATGTGAACAGGAAAGAGCCAAAAAAGTGACCCCAAATTCTTCAGTTTAATCTACAACTTTACTCTAAACACAAACTTTCAACTCAAATTCGCTTCAGAGAGTTACAAAGACAAAAATTAAGACACAAAACAAAAGGCAGAGTAAAGAGTGAAAATTTTCGCTTTTTTTTTCAAAGATGGAATAATGCAGCATCAGAGAAATGGAAAAACTTTGAAAGCTAAACGATGAGAAGAAGAACCAAAAAAAAAAGAGAGAAAGAGAAAGGTAGAGAAAAGAGAAACGTGTTTGTGTTTGTGTGTTTACGTTAAACTTGTAATAAAATAAAAAATTTTGAGAGAGGAGAGAACTTGTAATAAAATCTACAACTTCGCCTGAAAAGAAGTGAAGAGAGTTGGGAGTGTTTGTGTCTGCGTCTTGAGAGAGGAGTTTAAAAACCGAAGTAACAAAACAAACCGTTTGGTTGGCTTCGGCTTATCCTGTTCAAACCTCAGCTTTTTGTTGGGTTTTGTCTTCTAGTTGTAAAGATCTTAAAACTGAATAAATAAAATGACTATGAATTATTTATTACAATTTGTTTGTATATTGTAAAGAAAAAAATTTAAGATTTTTTAAAAAAATAAAATTTATAGATTTCATTAATAAAGTTATATACGTATCATTTAAAATATATTAAAAATAAAAAAAATTTAAAAGAAAGATATATAATAATTCTTTTAATCTTATTTGTAAAATTACAAAAAAACAATTGGACTATCATTAAATAAAAACATACTTTTTTCCCCTTTACTTGCAGATATGAATGTGCTCAAACTTTCAAATTTTCTTAATGTTAAAAAAAGGTTTTTTTTTCTCTAATTGAAAGAAGTTAAGATCAGAAGATGTTAGAAAATTCGAGTTTATGTCTTCACTTCAATAAAAGCTTCCTTTTAAGGATGGAAGTTTTTTAAAGAAAACAACCGTAACAAACTACTGAAATTCAATGGAGAATCTGAAAGAAACAAATCAAGAACCAGACAAGAAGATCATTAAATATTCTCAGTACACCATAACCAGGATCCTGCCCCATGTTTTGCAGCAGAGCCAAGAGCATAAAACCAATAACATTTATTGGTCAAAGTTACCAACCAGCTTTCTCCTACAAGGACAATACAGATTCATACCAGTTTCCTCTCATTAATTTCATTAGAATCTTACAACTATGTTCAATCCGTTAGAGATTAGAAACTTAATTTCTTTCCGTCTTGTCTGAGAACTGGCTGAAACCAGCATATTACGTACGTATTTGAAAGAGGAATAAACTAAAACAAGAACAGAAATGAGATAAGGGAAATCTATTACAGATTTACTGTTGAATTAGTAACCAAAAATTATTCTGATACGGATCAGAAGATGCCTATCGTTGCTGAACAGAACACGTGCATCTCGTTGTCTGTCAATGTACATCATAAACTTGTAGGCTCCATTGATCAGAAATCCGGGACCGGTCTAGTTATTATTGGTTTGAACTATGTTTTTTGTATCAAATCTGAGTTACACAATGCAAATGTTTGCACCTCCAAAATTTTAAGTGTGGTGTGTCACATACTCTCGAACATGGTTTTTGAGTCAGCATTGTATTGGACCTCCCTCGACAGATAGATAAACATGACTTTATTCAGATTTTATTGCCCTACTGAGTAGCCTGATGCCAGAATCACAAATATAAATGGCCACGGATGCCTTTGGATCTTCAGCTCTGGGCATAATTAATAAGCTTTTTGGAATCTAGACCTTATAATCTTCACTTTCTTGGTTTGCGATAATGCATTTTGTAATGATCAAAGATGAACAAATATTAACTATGGGTCTGCCAGGGTTTTCTTTTAACAAGTCTAGTTTGAGATTATGCAAATAGATAGGCTGACAGAACAAAGCAAATTAGGTTATAAAGAAGATTATCTCAGGAATGAATCAACTTTAATTCAACAATTATCCTTTAAGAGTCTTAAATTCAATAATTGCTTCCAGTAACAAGGAATCTTTTATCCTGAACACGGTGACAAGTCAGACTAGGACAAGCCGTCATGATTTCAATATCTGGATCTAAGAAAACTTCTGCTAACCATAAAGCTAAGCAATGCACCATTACTTAAATTATCAGATTATTTAGCAGAAGATTTTGCGTAGGTTTTACTGTTATCCCAGAAATATGATGGAAATGACATTTCTCCAAAGATGTCTTGTACCAAAGAAAAATCAATCCAAGCAATTGTCACTACTTACAAGTCTATAACTTTTTCTCTGTATTTGAAACCTTTGTTAATCTAAAAGGTTTGACGGATGGTAGAGGAAGAAACAGACAGCTTCTTTAATCTTTCTTGTCTTTCTGCTAATTAAATCTTCTTTTCATTGATTCTGTTAAAACCAAACACACCTTCAAAGGAGTGTCTTTTTCTTGGTTTTTGATAACAAGCAATACAACAGTACTTAATTTTATACCATATAGAGAGAAAAAGCGCATATGCATGGTATATATATATATATTGGCAGATTTTGTTCTTTAAGTGTTGGAACATGTGGTAATCGTAAAAAAAAAAAAAGGTGAAAAGAACATGGAAATTCTGGCTATTGATGACATTTTTTTTAAGTTTGAATTTGTCTTTTTCATGAAAAGTAAAAACCAATTTTTTACTAGCTTTTATTGCTTTTGCATTAAAAAAGTGTTTTTTGTTTCCATGAGTTCATACAGGAATAACCGTGACTGTTCCCAGTATAAGACAAAAAGTCAAATAATTCCTGTGTATTTTGTGGGGAATTACAAAAGAATGTATAATATGAATTTTTATCATTTGGTATCGTCCCAAAAACATATTAGAAAGGAAATGGCTAATTCACAAATTTATAAGAAGGAAATTGTAATTATTATCTTGCCCTTAATGAATTAAGAAAAAACAGAAAATTTTCATGTTTCTGTCTTGAATGATCCAGGAATTCATCTTTTGCAAATTGAATGATCAAGACGATGTTGACGCGAAACTTGTACGTTTCCAGGATTGTTTCCATCCAGTTTGAAGGCCCTTCACCTGTTTGCAATGAACAAAATGCCTGTATCTATAAATTTTCTGTCTCCATCCAGGATTGTTTCAACCTATCAATTATAAATTTAAACTAGTTCTTTGTACTGAATAGCATATGCTGTGTTTAAGAAAGATTTGATACTCAAACCACAGCCTAACGGTATATATGATTTTCCTTGAAATGAATGGGAGGAGAAAGTTATGAGATTCACATGCTAGATCTTTCGGAATAGCAATCAGAAATAATTACTTACGAGATTTGGCCAAACTAAAGAGCACTGCTCAATCTTGTTCTTCGTTTTCTGTTAATTTATGACTTGAAACCAGTTATTGCGCCAACAAATGATAGCATAATCTTAGGCTAACATTCTTTTTTCCATTTTTGTGCTTTTAATTGTTTTGTACAGCATTGTACTCGTTACTTTCATCCTCACTGATACATCTGCTATTTCAGCTTGAAAAACTTTCTTGTCATTAATCTGTCTCTAAAAAAAAAAAAAAAAGAGGATATGTGGTTTTCCACAATATTCATTCAGTAATTGTAATAGTTAGTATTGTTTTAGTAATAGTAATAGTAGGATCAAGATAACACAAAGAAACTTGAAGATTTAATAAGGATAATTTTCACGGAGAGGAGAGCTTGTACAAGGAGCATTGAGATTATTTTACCATGAAAGGAAAAAGCTGAGAAAGATTACAATGAATCTGTTTTCCAATTATGAGAGGAAGCTAGGTAAGGTGGCCCACATCAAGAAAAAAGGAAGCAATGCAACTTCTCTGGCATTTCTCTTCCGCTAGCAATATTAGAAAATAGATTGTTGACTGACTTTGGAGTGTAGTGGGGGCAAAAAATACTTCGACCAGACAGAAATATTTCCCGATTCAGTGTTAAGTTTTGGAAACTATGCTCTTAACGGTGGAAATTCAGAATAGCTATAATGATTTCCGCGTGGGTCAGTCGCCTCTCAAGGCAAGTCGTAAGGATTGGGCTGAAACAAAACGATAGAAAGAAGACCTTGACTTCCGAAGCAAATTTGTTAAAGTACCTACATTTATGTAAGAATGCTTCAATTCATTTACTCATTTAGTATATTTAATTTTATATATATTTATTACCAAAAATATACTTATTAATATACTCATTAATACATAATTTTAGTCAATATCTAACAAATCTCTACCTTGACTCAAATTCTTTCAAAATATGGGCTCTACCTACAACTAGCATCTTATTGCAACAAATCTTCTTTTGCATTTCTTTAATCCCACAAACACAACTTACAACAACAAATCTCCTACACCATATTATCATCTTTGCAACATGTTTCATCATAATTCTCGAACCATAGCTCTGATATCACTTGTTGAAATTTATCAAACAACGTATTCCAAAACTGAGATGAGATCAATACAAAATTAAATTATATACACAAGAAACAAGATTTAATGTTGTTCAGCCTAAGTGCATACATTCATGGACAAGAGAGAAAAATATACTATAAACCATAGAGATTACAAAGAGTACAAAACATGCCAAAACAAACACTTTCCCAAATCCCTATTGTTAAAGTTTGCCTTGAATCTCACATCGAAAGTATAAGAAAAGTTATAAGGGCTCTCCCCTTATAAATAATGTGTTAGGCTTGGTTTGTAAAGTATCCTAGAGAGTTATAGAGTTTAGACTATTATAAAAGGGTGTAGTTGGGCTTTTTGGATAGTTGGGTTTTAGGTTTATAAGGAGTTTGCAATTTTTCTTTTTTAAAAATCGCATAATTGTAATTATTTAATTGATTATTAGTTTGGTTGGGTGATTATAGGCCAATTTGGTTGGGCCAAACCATATTAAAAAATTATTGAGTTTATTTTTGCTTTCTTTTGTTTTTTGTGGTTGTTTAGTTTGAGGGATATTTTTTCCCAACAAGTGGTATCAAGAGTTGAAGGTTCGTAATCTTGTGAAATGAGGAAAGCTATGGTTGAAGCTATGTTTGGAGGTATGCCTAAGTTTGAGATTCCTTTATTTGGTGATAAAAGTAATTTTATGTTATGACAAAGTACGATTTAGGATCTTCTAGTGCAATAAGGTCTAGATTTGGCATTAGAAGAAAATAAACCAGATGGAATGTCTGATAAAGATTGGGTTGAAATTTAAAAGAAGGCTGTGAGCACAATTAGATTGGCACTTGCTCCGAGATTAAGTATAATGTATTGACTGAGACAACACTAACTGGATTGTGGAAGAAGCTGAAAGACATCTATGCAACAAAATCGCTGACAAATAGATTGTATTTGAAGATGGATTTATATTCTCTAAAGATGGATGAAGGTACGAGTCTCCGTGATCACTTAAATGAATTTAATAGACTAGTTTCACAATTATTGGCTATTGACTCTAAAGAGTAGAAGGAAGAAGAGAAGGCATTGTTGTTGTTGTCATCTTTGCCTAAATCCCATAATGTAACAGTCCACACATGCTGTAAATCACATATTTTTACGCATAATCCATGGTTGGGCTGTCTGCGATGCCATTAACATTCACCAGTGACAGTAATAAATGATAAACATTTATTTAACAAATACGGAATATGAATTTTGATTCATTATTCCTTACATATGACATCCCCTATTGTCCTTGTTTCAATAAAGTAGTACTGTATTCATATGTCTGAAACGTAAAAGAGAAGTGATTGTACCTGTCATAATTAACATAGTTTGCCCCAGCACTGTATATGTAGCTATATTCATATGGGAGATAATTCTCTAACTCGTGTCTTTTATCTGTGGAGTTAAAACAAAGGGGTGAGCGAACCACGCGCTCAGTAAAGGAGATGTATACTGCTTTAAAAAAAAAAACAAAACTATATACCACAAAGTATTTATTTTTCCCAAAATCATACCAAGTAGGAAAATAGTGGATATAGTAAACAGTATCCTCAATACACCATTCAAATCACTGGTTAAACAGTTTACAATATAATGTAGTAAACAGCAAACAGGATTCAGTAAATCCTTTCAGTAAACAGAAATCAGTAAGTTGAGACTAGGCATCACCCTACAAATAAATCATGCTATCATTGTTCCCCAGGAACACAAGTCATCCGCTTTTGGGGTGTACCCGTAGGCCATCGCCCCTCATGGCTTCCTCGAAGTATGCCCTTAGGCCAAAACTCCCATTCGTATCCCTACCAGGATACAGCTAGCTCTGTGGCACAAATCAGCCACGTGAAAAGTAACGCATGAAACTCGGGGTCTAAAGTCTCAAAAATCACTTTATATCTCATAAAGCACCTTTAAGGAATTATTTCACCAATTTCATCATTTTCTCAAAATGATTGTATTTTCCAAAAAGGTTTTATATTTTCTGTTTAGAAAAGATAGTAAAACAGCCCAAAATCTCACCATATTTTGTGTGAGAAAATACAAGTTAAACTGGCTTGCCCATAGCGGCTCGCCCATGGTCAGTTCGCCCATTCTGGTATTGCCAATGGTCAGTTCGCCCATTCTGGCATTGCCCACGGTCAGTTCGCCCAGTATGGCTTGCCCATGGTCAACTCGCCCAGTATGGCTTGTCCATGGTCAACTCGCCCAGTATGGCTCGCCTATGATCAACTCGCCTAGTTTGGCTTGCCATTGGTCAACTTGCCCAGTTTGGCTTGCCCATGGTCAACTCACCCAGTTTGGCTTGCCCATGGTCAACTCACCCATTCTTGTTAAAACATAGGTTTTCTTTGGCTTGTCCGAAATTTTGTTAAAACAGGGGTCGCCCACCCAAAACATCATAAAAGGGGTCGCCTAGCTTTGGCTCGCCCAAAACATCACAAAAAGGTCAGCTTTATAGCTCGCCCAAATCAAAACAATTTATCAAACTAATGCATGTCATAAACCAAAACATTTTCTCAATATTTTCATAATATTTTACTCCACAGGACATGCATTTTTCTTCACATACTACTCCCTTACCTGGTCTTACGAAGCCTTGCTTCACGATCGCTTTTACCGAGTCCTTAATTCTCGACTGCAAAATAATTTATTAATACTATTAATATTTTCTTTTCAAATATTTCCAGCATTTTGGCGAGACTTGAGACTAATTAGCTCGCCCAATAGAGTTCCCCATTTATTAATTGGCTTACACGTGGGAACTCGCCCACAAATCAGCTCACCATGCATATGCATGAGACCTCGCGCACTATTCAACTTGCCATGCCTATGATGTGAGTTCGCCCCCTATTCAACTCGCCATGCCTATGCATGTAAGTTCGCCATACACGGCTTTTTTATTCAAGGGTGGGCTCGCCTATGAATTAAACTAGCATGTGGCGTCCTCGCCCACTACACCATGCTCCATATTATTTAGCTCACCCATGATAGCTGAGCTCGCCTATTTTTATCATCACTTTTGCACCATTTCCAACACTTTCCTTGTTTATTCTCGATTATTTTTCCAGTCCACATCTTGTTCTAGTTTCTTATATATTCTAACAAGATTTAACTAAAACAAGGCTATATCGATGTTTCTTACGGTATAAAACATAGAAATCTACCATTGAATGTCAAGGAACTCACAGAAATATGAAACTCACCTTGACTGAGTTGCACTTCCAAAACAGAGTGCTTTCTGCCTCACTTAGCTTTACTTTGCTTATTCCTTAGCTCTTAAACGATGGAGAAAAGTTTAGCTAACTAAAGGATGAAGTTTGCTTCAGTCGGTTTTCCTCAAGTGTTTCTTCTTATATAGCCATGTTAATCCAATTAGAACCTACCACCTGTTCCTTATCCCGTTTTCTTTCATCATTTGTTGCATTAGAATTCTTTTAATGCATGAAGAAAAACTGCTGCTTAAGGTGGCAAGGAAGTCTCCCTTTCACACGTCATTTGCTTCTTCTATTGGTTTTGTTTCATATTTCAACAACTAAAATCCCAGCCATGTCAGCCTTTAATTAATTTCTTGTCTAATTTACACTTAACAAGCAGACCTGATCAGCCTTTAACAGATTGAAGAAAATAACGTGTAGCAGTAGCAAAGTGTCATGAAAGTCCACTTTTGCTGCACTTTTGTTGACTTCCATTCTCCTTCTCCTCTAAGCATCATATGTTGCATTAATTCATAGAGAATATTGCAGCAAAAGAAATCGGCTGGAACTCTTTTCTTCCTACACGTTATTGACTTGGTTTGTCTACCTTTATGGCTACTTCAGCCAATAGAATTCATCCTCTGTTAGATTTTTCTTCAGCCTTGTATCACAATAGCAACAGAAGTCAAATTTGGCTGTACGGTTCTAATTTATTGTTTCCAGCTCACCAACGATGCGTAGTGTGTCAGCTCGCCATGTTTAATCCAGCTCGCCAATAGTCCTTAATTTGCCCATTTCGAACATTCTCGTTTGCCTTTACTTACATTATCTTGATGCCATCTTGATAATTGACAATTATGAGCTGATTTCTTTCCCTTAGGCGATCACATTGAGATTTGGCAATCACTGTCATTGTTAAATTGTTGGCGATCACCGGGTATGGCTTTACTCGCCTACTTTGCTATAATTCATGCAGCAAGTTGGCGATCACATTTAGCATTCTAATTTGGCAAGTACCTTATTGCCTTACTTGCCTACTAGGCTATCATTTGTGCCTCTATATGGGAGATCACATTACTCGCCATATTCGCTCTTTGGCCGATCATTGCTAGGTTCATTTGGGTGATCTTAGCCCTCGCCCCATTCTGGCTATCATCTTAATCAACTAACTTGGCGAACTTACCTACTCGTCGATATGGCCATTAATTCAAACTCGCCCTCGTCCAACTCGCCATCATCTATTGGCGATCATCCTAATTATCCTACTCGTCCATTAACTAGCTGTTCCATCATAATACTCGCCCATAGAGTGTTTCACAGAAATTGCTCCATTTACATCCTAAGTTAAGGAGCTTTTCACCAAAGTATAAATCAACTATCATTATTTATTTAATTTCCACTATCAAAATTCATCAAATTATGGTGTACAGTATTATAAAATTGGGTCTTACATTTTCTCCCCACCTTAAGAAATTTGGTCCTACAAATTTCACCTGGACCTATCACCGAAAATTTCGGGATACTTCTCACATAATCTAAGATTTCGAAAGGTCCGGTGTATCGAGGACTCGGCTTTCCTTTCTTACCAAATTTCATCATACCTTTAGAGAGTGAGACCTTCAGAATACATAATTTCCCATACATTTCGATAACCTGCTCAACCGCTTGGAGAGCTAATAACTTACGGTCTCCCACTTTTCCCATGCTATCGTGGATCTATATCGTCTACCATATAAACTTCGTAAGGTACTATATCGATAGTCGCTTGTTAGTTATTATTATAAGCGACTCTGTCAGGGTAGATGATCGTCCCAAGAGCCTTTAACATCAAATGCACACACTCACACCTATCCTCGAGCGTCTATGCTCAGACTGTCCATCAGTCTGCGGATAAAACACGGCACTAAACTCAGTTGGGATCCCATAGCTTCTTGAAATCTCTCTCAACACTGAGATGCAAAGCGGGACTCCCTGTCAAATGTAAAGCTCACTGGAACACTGTGTACTCTCACCATCTCCATGACATAGAATTCGGCTAAGGCAATAACTGAATCAGTAAATTCCATAGCCAAGAAATTAGCAAACTTAGTCAATATATCCACAAATATCCAAATAGCATTATACCCTTTTATGGGTAATTCAATTTTCACTTAGTTTAGGAAGTACTACCAATATAGGTATTTTTCTTCCTTATCACATTTTCAACTTTTAGTTAATCTCGTCTCTAAGATGAGACCGCTAGTATCTCTTTATGCTCCAAGTTTTCTTTAAGAGCCCCGCCCGTCTCTTCAGGCCATCAACGGTCATCCCTTTGGCACTCTCCCGCGCCCCAGGTTTACTCTTTCAAGTGAGTCGATGACCACATAATTCGCCCACACCTCACCACATATTATCCACTATTGGGTGATTGGCCAACTCGAGGGTCGCCCATCTTGGATTTGGTTCAAGGGTCCTGAAGAACTCGGGCTTCTTCTCTCAAAATCAATTTATACTCCCTGAAATCTTTTATCATCCTTGGGAGTTACCAAATTTTCACTTCTTTTTACACCGTAACTCACTCATACTATTTATCAATTATCATCTCATTCAGTGCTAAGTCGATAATAATTTAGTGACTATCATTTAGACAGTTTTAATCAATCGTATGTAATTGTCCCAGTAGTCTCTTAAATGCGATGCACTCGCTCTCAATATATCCTGGAGCGTCCACACAATGCGCTCGGATATCTATATCAATCAGAGGCGGTGCTAATAGCAAATTTGGAATCCCAAAGCCTATTGCTATTCTCTCAAAACATGTGGCAAATCAAGAATCCCTATCATATGTACTCGCTCACTGAAACTTCACATACCTTTCTACTGTTTCACTGATACATATCGACTAAGGCACTCAAGACATCCCGAAACCTGATGATGAAGAAGTGAATTACTTTGGTTACTCAATCCATAGTCACTTCTATAACCTCATGGTTCTTTCGGATTCTTTACCATCCCACAATGATTATTTCATGGTTAAGCTATGACTGCCCTTCTTTTGCAGACCTTCATACTAACCATCAATTACATCTCAGGTAATCATTTTTCTTGATAACTTCTTTTATATTGAGTTATCATTTTATCTCTTATTCTCCTAGTACATGTAATATCACTTACTTGGAGAACATATTTGAGAGTATAATTTCTTCACAATCAATTTTTGAAATTGAATTTATCATCATTCTGATTTCGTTACCACTTTACTTATACAAGTTCAATGTCCACTTAATCACTTGAGACCTCACGTCTCTAATGTACATAGCTCAATTAGACTTACTGAACTTAACAATAAGCTCTTCAATTTCTAGAAATTGTGGCATTACTCCAAGATGCTGCTTATATACACATATACACACCTCACAGTCACATGTCATTATAATTTATATGTATGTAATTGAAAATTTTCATTCACATATTTCACTTTAATTCAGACCCTAAAATCCACAACATGGCCGACTATCTCGCGATCTATCATAGTATATACTCTGGGTCGCCTTACTCATCAAAATATCAGTGGGGCTTACAGTAGGGATCATCAACCATGTAATATGTCCTTTACACCATCAATTTATTCTAAATCAATTTAGGCATTTATGACTTAGAGAAAACATTTCAATATCATCATTGCAGGATCTTAGTTCGCTATGGACAGAGAAGTCCTAGTGGGGCCCTCACCGAGTTTCCCACTGTACCTTACCGAATAGACCTGATATTATGATAATAGGATCGCCTATCTCCTGTAGAATTCTCATATTACAGTCCCTATTTGTAACCCTTAATTCACCAACTTTCACCACATTTAAACACTTAACCCAATTTACAGTCACTTGACTCTTCTATACATTCAGACTATACAGTACTACATGGGATGTTAACTTTTTTCAACACTTTCTGTTCTAAAGGCATCAACGGACATCAGACCAACTAAAGCTCTGATACCATTAAATTGTAACAGTCCACACATACTATAAATCACGTATTTTTACACATAATCCATGGTTGGGCTGTTTGCGATGCCATTAACATTCACCAGTGACAGTAATAAATGATAAACATTTATTTAACAAATGCAGAATATGAATTTTGATTCATTATTCCTTACATATGACGTCCCTTATTGTCCTTGTTTCAATAAAGTAGTATTGTATTCATATGTCTAAAACGTAAAAGAAAAGTGATTGTACCTGTCATGATTAACATAGTTTGCCTCAGCGCTGTATATGTAGCTATATTCATCTGAGAGATAATTCTCTAACCCCGTGTCTTTTATCTGTGGAGTTAAAACAAAGGGGTGAGCGAACCACACGCTCAGTAAAAAAGACGTATGCTGCTTTAAAAAAAATAAAACTATATACCACAAAGTATTTATTTTTCCCAAAATCATACCAAGTAAGAAAACAGTGGATATAGTAAACAGTATCCTCAATACACCATTCAAATCACTGGTTAAACTGTTTACAATATAATGTAGTAAACAGCAAACAGGATTCAGTAAATCCTTTCAGTAAACAGAAATCAGTAAGTTAAGACTAGGCATCATCCTACAAATAAATCATGCTATCATCGTTCCCCAAGAACACAAGTCGTCCGCTTTTGGGGTGTACCCGTAGGCCATCGCCCCTCATGGCTTCCTCGAAGTATGCCCTTAGGCCAAAACTCTCATTCGTATCCCCACTGGGATACAGCTAGCTTTGTGGCACAAATTAGCCACGTGAAAAGTAACGCATGAAACTCGGGGCCTAAAGTCTCAAAAATCACTTTATATCTCATAAAGCTCCTTTAAGGAATTATTTCACCAATTTCGTCATTTTCTCAAAATGATTGTATTTTCCAAAAAGGCTTTATATTTTCTGTTTAGAAAAGATAGTAAAACAGCCCAAAATCTCACCATATTTTGTGTGAGAAAAATACAAGTTAAACTGGCTCGCCCATAGCGGCTCGCCCATGGTCAGTTCGCCCATTCTGGCATTGCCCATGGTCAGTTCGCCCAGTATGGCTTGCCCATGGTCAACTCGCCCATTCTTGTTAAAACATGGGTCATTTTTTTCTTTGGCTTGCCCAGAATTTTGTTAAAACAGGGGTCGCCCGCCCAAAACATCATAAAAGGGGTCGCCTAGCTTTGGCTCGCCCAAAACATCACAAAGGGGTCGGCTTTGCAGCTCGCCCAAATCAAAACAATTTATCAAACTAATGCATGTCATAAACCAAAACATTTTCTCAATATTTTCATAATATTTTACTCCACAGGACATGCATTTTTCTTCACATACTACTCCCTTACCTGGTCTTACGAAGCCTTGCTTCCCGATCGCTTTTACCGAGTCTTTAATTCCCGACTGCAAAATAATTTATTAATACTATTAATATTTTCTTTTCGAATATTTTCAGCATTTTGGCGAGACTTGAGACTAATTAGCTCACCCAACAGAGTTCGTCATTTATTAATTGGCTTACACGTGGGAACTCGCCCACAAATCAGCTCGCCATGCATATGCATGAGAGCTCGCCCACTATTCAACTTGCCATGCCTATGATGTGAGTTCGCCCCCTATTCAACTCGCCATGCCTATGCATGTGAATTCTCCATACACGGCTTTTTTATTCAAGGGTGGGCTCGCCTATGAATTAAACTAGCATGTGGCGTCCTCGCCCACTACACCATGCTCTATATTATTTAGCTCGCCCATGATAGCTGAGCTCGCCTATTTTTATCATCACTTTTGCACCATTTCCAGCACTTTCCTTGTTTATTCTCAATTATTTTTCCAGTCCACATCTTGTTCTAGTTTCTTATATATTCTAACAAGATTTAACTAAAACAAGGCTATATCAATGTTTCTTACGGTATAAAACATAGAAATCTACCATTGAATATCAAGGAACCCATAGAAATATGGAACTCACCTTGATTGAGTTGCACTTCCAGAAACAGAGTGCTTTCTGCCTCACTTAGCTTTACTTTGCTTATTCTTTAGCTCTTCAACGATGGAGAAAAGTTTAGCTAACTAAAGGATGAAGTTTGCTTCAGTCGGTTTTCCTCAAGTGTTTCTTCTTATATAGCCATGCTAATCCAATCAGAACCTACCACCTGTTCCTTATCCTGTTTTCTTTCATCATTTGTTGCATTAGAATTCTTTTAATGCATGAAGAAAAACTGCTGCTCAAGGTGGCGAGGAAGTCTCCCTTTCACACGTCATTTGCTTCTTCTATTGGCTTTGTTTCATATTTCAACAACTAAAATCCCAGCCATGTCAGCCTTTAATTAATTTCTTGTCTAATTTACACTTAACAAGCAGACCTGATCAGCCTTTAACAGATTGAAGAAAATAACGTGTAGCAGTAGCAAAGTGTCATGAAAGTCCACTTTTGCTGCACTTTTGTTGACTTCCATTCTCCTTCTCCTCTAAGCATCATATGTTGCATTAATTCATGGAGAATATTGCAGCAAAAGAAATCGGCTGGAACTCTTTTCTTCCTACACGTTATTGACTTGGTTTGTCTACCTTTGATGGCTACTTCAGCCAATAGAATTCATCCTCTGTTAGATTTTTCTTCAGCCTTGTATCACAATAGCAACAGAAGTCAAATTTGGCTGCACGGTTCTGATTTATTGTTTCCAGCTCGCCAACACTGCGTAGTGTGTCAGCTCGCCATGTTTAATCCAGCTCGCCAATAGTCCTTAATTTGCCCATTTCGAACATTCACGTTTGCCTTTACTTACATTATCTTGATGCCATCTTGATAATTGACAATTATGAGCTGATTTCTTTCCCTTAGGCGATCACATTGAGATTTGGCGATCACTGTCATTGCTAAATTGTTGGCGATCACCGGGTATTGCTCTACTCGCCTACTTTGCTATAATTCATGCAGCAAGTTGGCGATCACATTTAGCATTCTAATTTGGCGAGTACCTTATTGCCTTACTTGCCTACTAGGCTATCATTTGCGCCTCTATATGGGAGATCACGTTACTCGCCATATTCACTCTTTGGGCGATCATTGCTAGGTTCATTTGGGCGATCTTAGCCCTCGCCCCATTCTGGCGATCACCTTAATCAACTAACTTGGCGAACTTACCTACTCACTGATATGGCCATTAATTCAAACTCGCCCTCGTCCAACTCACCATCATCCATTGGCGATCATCCTAATTATCCTGCTCGCCCATTAACAAGCCGTTTCATCATAATACTCGCCCATAGAGTGTTTCACAGAAATTGCTCCATTTACATACTAAGTTAAGGAGCTTTTCACCAAAGTGGAAATCAACTTTCATTATTTATTTAATTTCCACTATCAAAATTCACCAAATTATAGTGTACAGTATTATAAAATCGGGTCTTACACATAAACCTTTAGTTCAAACTTTATTGGTAGGTAAAACTACTTTGACGTTGAATAATGTGATTGTTGTGTTGTGTGAGAATGAAAGATTTATGGGCAAAGAAGACTCTTCATCTGCGAGAGTTGTGCTAGTTGCTGTAGAAGGTTCTACTCGAGGGAGGACTAGTGAGAGACATGGTAGATCAAGATTCAGAGATTATAGAGAGGTGAAATGTTATTATTATGGAGATAAGAGTCATATCTAAACACGCTGCAAGACATTAAGGCAGAATATGGCTGCATTCAAGAAGGCCTAGCAAAAGAGTGATGATGAAAAGAAGAATGAGACATGTATTGCTTTGACTGATTCAGATGATGATGTATTAGCAACTTGTTTAGATGAGTCTCATACTTATAAGAAAGGTTGGGTTTTGGATTCAGTTGGGTCAATGCATATATGCAATGATAAAGATCAGTTTGATGAATTGAAAGAGGTTGAAAGTTTAGGCAATATTGCGGTTGAGAATGGTAATAGAGTGAAGATTGAAGGTATTGAGAGTATTCAACTCAAGCTCCATGACGGTGATGTCAAGACTCTTCGTAATGTGAGGTATGTGCTCAATTTTAGCTAGAAGCTATAAGGATTGGGTTGAAACAAAAAGACAGAACAAAGACCTTGACTTCCAAAGCAAACTTGTTAAATTACTCTGGGTAATTTAACCAATTTGAAACAATTGTACCTTATGTATACCCAAATTTCTAGAGCATTCCCTCCAATTTTGAGTGATTTGATCAATTTACAATCTTCAGACTGTAATTTCAAAACCAAAGCAGTGGTTTCTTCAATCCATTAGAAATAGGAAACATGAAGAATTTGGTTGAATTACATCTCACTAACAAGAAGCTCAAAGCCTTATCAAGCACGCGCTATTCAGACCTTGTTTGAGAAGTAAATAAAATATTCAAAAATATTGAGATCAAAGGAAAACTTTGGTCATCTATTGTTGTCTGTTGACATATTCTGATGACAAATTAGAAACAACCCTGCTTAATTGTACATTGGATATAGCATAAAAAATCATCAGTTTTTTATTTTTATTTTTTGCTATTAATCTAACAGTATAAAAAGTACCTGAATTGTAAGAATGCTTCAATTCATTCATTTGCTAGTTAAAGCTAGAATTTCTACTAAGATTATTTTTCCATGAAGTAACTTTTTTATTTTCAACCTCTTTTTTCTTTCCAAAAGGGAGTCAATGTGGAAAATTTTGCCATACAATTTGTGGACTTCAGACTACGAATTGACAATGACAATGATAATCTCCATGCACTCTGGATGTTGAATTATTACATCCAACACGTTTCTACACATTGCATTAACTTTGGGCATTTTATCTATTTTTCATTTTGTGGAAATGATGAAATTCTAGTGTACGTGGAATCTTATCTAATTTTCATTTTGCGAATGGAAATGATTTTTAGTATTAGATTATTTACCTTTTTTTCAAGATTTAAATACCCATTCTTTGGTCAATGAGACTTTGATTTAGTGATAAGGGAAAGGTTTTGGATTTTAATGAGGCAAAGAGGTGTTATATGAGGGTTAAAGTTTTTTTTTTTTCTGATTAAAAGAAACCCAACTCTTCGGGCATGTTTTGGTGTTATATAGGCTTAAAGCACTCAGTTTTTAAATGTTAATTTCATATGACAAGTTTCAATATTTTTTAATTCATCAATTTATATTTGTATGCTAGTTTTCTAATTCAAATTCTAATTCATCAAAATATTGTTTATTACTTTTTAAATTAATCTTTTTGTTAAATGTTAATTGCTCTTTGTTAATTATGTGAGTTTTTAATTTTTTTCATTAATCTAAGTTGAATTGGTAAGTAAATTGATTTAATAAGAATTGACTCTTGAGTAAATTAATTTTATCAAAGTTGATTTGGTGAGAATAAAAGTAAGATAATTATTAGATGTCTTTAAAAAAACTATGATGTATCATTATTTTATGAATAATTATTTCATACACTATAGGTGGAGTTTTTTTATTCGACAAACAGGATTAGGATTATAACACATATCCTATTTTATTATTTTTTATTTTTTAATATTTTTATAGAATATATGTCACGATCCTAACATTGCTTGTAGAATAAAAAAAACTCCACCAGCAATGTATATAATAATTATCCTTATTTTATCGGTGCCTAAAACACTAACTTTTTAAGATTATTCTAATATAAGTTATTCTCTAAGAGATATGATCTTTTTTAAATTAAAAACTAACTCTTTGGATAAGCTTCGATTCATCAATTTTGTAACTATTAAGAGATTTAATTGAAATATAATTTAATTCCTTCTCATTCTTTATTTTTTTAGAAATAATTATATTGAAAATTATCACTCCGAATTGAAAACAATAAAAATAAATCATTGATCACATCATCCTTTTTTGATTTTTAAAATGTTGGGAAAAAGTGATGGCCTTAATTGCCATTAGAATTGGAAAAGCCCCAACCTCTATAAATTCTTCGAGCAACAAATCTATTATTCAATTTTTTTTAGTCAAGACCACCCGGTATCTCCACACAATTTTTGATATAAGACTAATCTGAATTTGAGCCGAATAGGACCCAAAAGACGGCAAAGCTCTCCCTCAAGAGTTTTAACACAGTTGCATACCCAAAACTCGAATTTCAACAAATCTATTATTCAATTTCAGCCAGCTATAACTGAACCTACCAAAAGTATAAAACTTAAACATGGCATTGATCACTTCTACATTAGCAGTGGTTCATGCTACCTTCTGCCGTCTGTATTGTCAGATACATCATCACTTGAGTTAGAGGCCAAATCTATCCTACAGAGCCGATGGTGGAGATTCTACAGCAACGACACTTCCATTAATAGTTGCAAATGGCCTGAAATTACTTGCTACCACAATGACCTGTATTAGGATCATTTCACGGAGAGGAGAGCCTGCATAAGGAGCATTGAGATTATTTTACCATGAAATATTAAGTATGATTTTACCATGAATAGAAAAGCTGAGACAGAATAAAATGAATCTCTGTCTTCCAATTACGATAGGAAACTAGCTAAGGTGGCCCACATCAGGAAAAAGGAGGAAGCAATGCAACTTCTCTGACATTTCTCTTCAAGTAGCAATATTAGAAAATAGAAGGTTGACTGACTGTGAAGTATATAGTGGGGCAAAATGTACGTGGACCAGGCACAAATATTTCTAGATTCAATACTAACTTTTGGAAACTACGCCCTTGACGGTGGAAATTCAGAATAGCTATAATGATTTTCGATTGGGTCTGTCGCCTCACAAGACACGGCGTGACGACTGGGCTCAAACAAAAAGAACGAAGACCTTGACTTCCAAAGCAAACCGATTTAAAGTTAAATTGAAACGGTTGGACCTAAGACAAAAACGGTAAAACGAAATCACTGGGGCATTCCCTCTGACTTCAACCCAAAATTGTGGTTTCATTCATTCCATTAGAAATATGAAACATGAGGAATTTGATTGAATTAAGTCTCAGAAATAAGAAGCTCAAAGGCGTGATCCCTTCTTCACTGTCTAATTTAGCCAGTTTGAGCTCTTTGTATGTTGATTCAAATATTTTACATAAAAAATCTAGTAAATCTTTCTTCCAATTAGAATGTCCCTTAACCAAAGCTCAACAATTTAAACTCATTTTGGTGTAAAAGTGAAGCTATGCTATGGTACTAAATATTAGTGTACTAAATAACGATATCATAACATACTTAAACTGTTCTCACTAATTACATTTTAATTGAAGTAGAAATTTTTGTAATAAAAAATCTAGCTATATAATATATTTTAAATGGTGCATGTGAAGTAAATGTATTTGAATAATACTAGGGAGACTAAGTCATATGCCTAGACAATGTGAAGTAAACGTATTTAAACAATACCAAATCAGTTACTAAATTAAAAATATGTTAGTATAAACCTTCAAAAAAAATGTTGTATAAAGAAAATTTGATTATAAAAAAAAAAATTATAGATCACATTGTCCGTTTATGAATTTAAAATCTTGGAATACAGTTCTTAAAAGAAAAGAAAAGAAATACATTTCATTTCTTAATGACAATAGTGAGTCCTTAGAACGTGAAAGAAACGTAAAGCTGGCCTTAAGTGCCATAGGAAAATGGAAGAGCCCCAACATCTATAAATACCTCGGAGCAACGGATCAATAATTCAATTTCAGCCAGCCATTTAACAGAATTTACCAAAGTACAAAACATAAACATGGCATTGATCACTTCTATATTAGCAGTGCTTCATGCTATCCTTTTGCTGTCTATACTACCAGCTGCATCATCAATAGAGTCAGAGGCGAAGGCTATACTCCACAGCGGATGGTGGAGATTCTACAGCAACAACACTTCCAAGCTTTGCAAATGGCCTGGAATTACTTGCAACCAACATGGGAGTGTCACTGAGATTTTCCAACCTTATGATTACAGCGTCAACTTCGGAGGTAAACTTGATAATATGAACTTTTCTTCCCTCCCAAACCTTTTTAGGCTGAGAATTAATATGCACGTGCTAAACGGGGGCATCCCACCAGAGATAGGATCTCTTTCAAAACTCACCTTCCTCGACTTATCCTATAATTCTGAAGCAGCAAATTTTCCTCCATCCCTCGAATTTTTGGAGAATCTTGTCAGTTTAAATCTATCCAGTAACAATTTGGTTGGATCCATTCCTTCTACTTTCTCTCACTTGACCAATCTTACAGCACTGCGCCTCGATTATAACAACATAGAAGGATCATTCCCACAAGAAATTGGAAATATGAAGAATCTCGTTCACCTGTCCATTTCTGGCAATAAAATCTATGGTCCAATCCCATCAACTTTGTTTGCCTTAACCAATCTGCAAAGCATTTCGCTAGCTTCAAATCAAATTAATGGTTCTTTATCTTCGGAAATAGGAAATCTAAAGAGTCTGGAATATTTAGACCTTAGTGATAATAGATTCAAGGGTAACATTCCTCCAGAAATAGGAAATCTAACGAGTCTGGAATATTTAAACCTTAGTAATAATAGACTCAGTGCTAACATTCATCCAGAAATAGGAAATCTAAAGAGTCTGAAATATTTAGACCTTAGTAATAATAGACTTAGTAGTAACATTCTTCGAGAAATAGGAAATTTGAAGAATCTAAGTTATTTAAATCTTAGCACTACCAACCTCACCGGTTCAATCCCTTTTTCTCTCTTTGGTTTAACTAATTTGCAGACGCTGGATCTCTCCAACAACAAATTAAGCGGACCCATCCCAATTGAAATAGGGAATTTAAAAAGTCTGCTACTTTTGGATCTCTCAAACAATAGCTTAAGCGAACCCATCCCAACTGAACTTGCGAATTTAAAAGATTTGCAATATTTGTCTGTGTCTCACAACAGGTTAACCGGAGTCATCCCAATTGGAATTGCGAATTTCTCAAACTTAAAGGAATTATTTTTGAGTTACAACAATTTAAATGGAAGCATTCCTTCTCAGTTTGTTGATATGTCATCCCTAAGGGAGCTAGATCTTAGTCATAACTCTCTCTCCGGTCAAATACCTCCCGAGATATATCTATATAGATTTTCATATTTGAACCTCTGTTGCAATAACCTCACTAATACCATTCTGGGCAATGACAATGTGCGGTCCCCTACAAGTTTACCGTCTCCAGAAAGAAGCAGAGGCTTTAACTATTTAAAGCTCCTTCCTATCATCCTTGTTCTTGCTTTCTCTATAATATTCAGATTTGTTTACCTACATGGGCTTAAATATAAAAATAAAAAAACTCACCCTGAAGCAACAAAGAATGGAGACTTGTTTTCAATATGGAATTTCGATGGAAAGATTGCATTTGAAGACATCATCAAAGCAACAGAGGATTTTGACATCAAATATTGCATTGGGACTGGTGGCTATGGCAGTGTTTACAAAGCAGTCTTACCAAGTGGCAAAGTCGTTGCTTTAAAAAAACTTCATCGGTTAGAAGCAGAGCAGCCAGCTTTTGATAGGAGTTTCCAAAATGAGGTAAAATTCTTGACAGAAATTCGACACAGAAACATTGTGAAGCTTCATGGATTCTGTCTCCACAATCGGTGCATGTTCTTGATTTACAACTACCTGGAAAAGGGAAGCTTGTTTTGTGCCCTGAGTATCGATGTTGAAGCTATGGAATTGGATTGGACCAAAAGAGTGAACATTGTCAAAGGCGTCGCACATGCTCTGTCTTACATGCATCATGATTGCAACCCTCCAATTGTTCATCGAGACATCTCAAGCAATAATGTTCTGTTGAACTCGGAATTGGAAGCTTTCGTTTCTGATTTTGGGACTGCAAGACTTCTTGATCCTGATTCATCTAACCGAACTGTAATTGTTGGAACATATGGATATATTGCCCCAGGTTCTGCTCTTTCACTCTTTCTTTCATTTCTATTTAGTTTTATCCATTCTTAGAAAACTACTAACTTATTTCAAATTACATTGTAAAACAACATGAGGGAAACAAACTCGAAATAAAAATTTAGAAAGGAAAATGAAAATAAAGTTATAATTAGTTGAATTTAATATCTATATATTTTTATTTACATTAATTTTTTTATGTCAGAACTAGCTTATTCTATGGTTGTCACTGAGAAGTGTGACATTTATAGCTTTGGAGTGTTGGCATTGGAAATATTGATGGGAAGGCATCCAGGTGAATTGTTGTCAAAGCTATCATCATCATCATCATCATCTTGTGTCCAAAATGTTATGCTAAGTGAAGTTTTGGACCCCCGGTTGTCACCGCCAAGAACTCAAAAAATGGTGCAAGACATTGCTTTTGTTGCTGTGGTCGCTTTTGCATGCTTACGGACCAAACCCAAGTGTCGACCAACGATGAAATCTGTGTCTCAAGAATTTCTGCATATCCAATCTCCAATTACATTGCCTCTTCATGAGATATCTTTGATCGAGCTTAAGAACCATAAAATGCTTATTGGTGGTGAAAATTAAAAATAATTAATACTTTAGTACCATATTTTCAAGTGGTGAATAGCAATTTATTCTATTTATATAGAATTCTCCTCAAATTTACTTGGATTAAATCTTGAGACAGTACTTGGTTTAATTTAAGTAATTACTCTTGTGTTGTCTACCCCTTTATACATTTTGGAAATTCTGTGTTTTTTCCAAAAGGTCATTTGAATGTCATTGTCAATGCCTTCAGTTTACTTCGTATTTGAATTCACTTTATGTTAATGAAGATTTCTTACTTGATCCTTTGAAAAATGACTAATATTTAATTAGTAAGTATCACAAAAATTATATACACATAACGTATATTTAATGGTCATACCAAACTATTTTTGATTATATAATTCAATAAGTTATCTTGTTTTTTATATGGTAATAAAATTTGGTTTCTAAAGAAGAAATTGTTAATTTAAATTACAATTTAAAATATTTAATTCATTTTATACTTTTAACACTTGTGAAGGTATTAATTAATTTATAATATATAGAGAGATAGAACGCTTGTGCATGATATATGTATACGTACATGGCGTATTCAGTTCTTAAAGTGTTGTGACAAGTGATAGCTGTAAATAAATAAATAAACAAAAACTGTGAAAAGAACTTGGAAAACTCTGACTACTGATGACATATTTTTGAGTCTGAATTTGTTTTCATTATCATGAAAAAACAATTTCTTTTATTTTTTAAAATTTTTTTTTGTTTTAATCTTTCCTTTATGCCCTATAAACAAATTCAAAAATAAAAAACGTTTAACAAAGGTCAAATGAACAGGAAACAAATTTTTCGTTAATTCCGAAAGTGCTCTTCATTGTTTCTCTCAGGAGTTTCTTCTTCTTTTTTTTTTTTAATTTTTAGGTGCAAAGGAGTTTCTTCTAATTAATCACCTTCATATTGGACTGCAATGCCTATAAATACACAAGTGAGCATGAACTTCCAACTCATGGTTGATGTTCATTTTCCCACTGATTACTTGAATCCCTGGAACAAAAAACAGGTAATGAAATGGAAAACAGCGGGGATATGGGGATATCCTCAATGTCAAGGTTGGCCAACTGTTGGGAAAAATATCCCTCAAACCAAACACCCACAAAAATAGAAGAAAGCAAAAACAAACACAATAATTTTAATGTGGTTTGGCCCAACCAATTTGGCCTACAACCACCCAACCAATTTAATAAACAATCAAACAACTACAACTGTGCAATTTTTAGAAGAGAAAAAATTGCAAACTCCTTACAAACCCAACCCAACTACCCAAAGAGCCCAACTACACCCTTTTATAATAGCTCAACTTTATAACTCTCTGGGATATTTTACAAACCAAGCATAACACTTTATTTATAAGGGAATAACCCTTATAACTTCTCCTATACTTTCGATGTGGGATTCAAGGCAAACCCCAACAAATCCTCCCTTGACTTGAATCCCCAAACTCCCCAAACTGCTCAACAACATCTGAAAAACTAACATGCCTCTGAATCTTCTTACTCTTGGAAACAACTCTATCCTTTGCATCATCAAGCAAATATAGTTGTTTCTCATTCCTCTTTCCTTGCAAAACTAAACCACCATTCTTGTATACTTTGCACCAATCATTATTACCAACATATGTGTACCCACGTGAAGCTAACTCACCCAAAGAAATCAAATTGTAGCTAAAACTGGGTACATACCTCACATTACGAAGAGTCTTGACACCACCATCATGAAGCTTGAGTTGAACACTCCCAATACCTTCAATCTTCACTCGATTACCATTCCCAACCGCAATATTGCCTAAACTTTCAACCTCTTTCAATTCATCAAACCGATCTTTATCATTGCAAATATGCATCGATGCAGCTGAATCCAAAACCCAACTTTTCTCATAAGTATGAGGTCCATCTAAACAAGTTGCCAATACATCATCATCCGAATCAGTCAAAACAACACATGTCTCATTCTTCTTTCCATCATCACTCTTTTGTTGAGCCTTCTTGAATGCAGTCATATCCTCTCTTAATGTCTTGCAACGTGCTTGAATATGACCCTTCTCTCCACAATAATAACATTCCACCTCACTATAATCTCTGAATCTTGATCTTGATCTCCCTCTTGATCCACCATGTCTCTCATTAGTCCTCCCTCGAGTAGAATCTTCCACAGCAGCTAGTACACCTCTCGCAGATGAAGAATCTTCTTTGCCCATAAATCTTTCACGCAGCATAGCAATCACATCATCCAACGTCAAAGTAGTTTTACCTACCAATAAAGTCTGAACTAACGGTCTATAGGATTTGGGCAAAGATGACAACAACAGCAATGCCTTCTCTTCTTCTTTCAACTCTTTAGAATCAATAGCTAATAATTGTGAAACTAATCTATTAAATTCATTTAAGTGATCATGGAGACTCGTACCTTCATCCATCTTCAGAGAATACAAATACATCTTCAAACACAATCTATTCGTCAACGATTTTGACGCATAGATGTCTCCCAGCTTCTTCCACAATCCGGTTGGTGTCGTCTCAGTCAATACAGTATACTTAATCTCTGGAGCAAGTGCCAATCTAATTGTGCTCGCAGCCCTCTTCTGAATTCTAACTCAATCTTTATCAAACATTCCATCTGGCTTATTTTCTTCTAATGCCAAATCTAGACCTTGTTGCACTAGAAGATCCTGAATCGTACTTTGCCATAACATAAAATTACTTTTACCATCAAATAAAGGAATCTCAAACTTAGGCATACCTTCAGACATACCTTCAGCCATAGCTCTCCTCCTCTCGCAGGATCACAAACCTTCAGCTCTTGATACCACTTGTTGGGAAAAATATCCCTCAAACCAAACATCCACAAAAATAGAGGAAAGCAAAAACAAACACAATAATTTTAATGTGGTTTGGCCCAACCAATTTGGCTTACAACCACCCAACCAATTTAATAAATAATCAAACAACTACAACTGTGCAATTTTTAGAAGAGAAAAAATTGCAAACTCCTTACAAACCCAACCCAACTACCCAAAGAGCCCAACTACACCCTTTTATAATAGCTCAACTTTATAACTCTCTGGGATATTTTACAAACCAAGCCTAACACTTTATTTATAAGGGAATAACCCTTATAACTTCTCATATACTTTCGATGTGGGATTCAAGGCAAACCCCAACACCAACAATATCGGTGAAGATGGTTGTTATGGTATGGTGAGATTCGCGGATCATCTGGATTGGAGAGGCTTCTGGTAGGTCGTCCGTTATTTAATGACAACCCTGCCTGCGCTTTACTGCCAGTTCTAGACTTTGAAGAGGACCCTATGCGCTCAACTTGTATGGTCTGGAAGTGGGAAGAAGTACAAGCCATATCCTCGAGATTGGGCAGAGGCTTTAAGGCTTCAACAACTTCACTCATCAGAGGTCTGCCTTTTGGATCACGGCTAAGGCAGTGGGCAGCCAATTGAATTGCTTTCTGAGCACCTTTTATTAAGAAGCGTCCTTCAAGTCAGGTTCCATAAGTAGGTAAAATCTTCGTCTTTCCCCAAGATAGGGTCGAGCCCATTCCACTAGGTTATGCTCCCCATTTGGTCGGTTTTTGTCCATAGATCTTTGGCCTGTCAAAATCTCAAGTAGAACCCCCCCAAAGCTATAGACATCACTCTTCAATGTAAGATGCCCTGGAAAAATATGGTTCGCAGTAGGCATAAGATTTTTCTTGTTTCTATTTTATTTTTTCTTTCTTCCATTTTTGAAGAGAAAATGCCTCAATTGCATATTCAGTTTATAGACAACCCACAAACCTATGCTCTACTTCATGTTTAAGAGCTCATTAAGTTCACAGAAAAATGTCAATGTATGCTCAAGAGTTCCATTTTTATGACCTAACTCAGTCAATAAGTTCATAGAAATATGTCAATGTACGTCTAATTATCTTCAAAGGAGTTCAATCATATTTACCTGTCATAACATACTCAGCAGCTGCATAACCATAAGTTCCCATCACACGAGTAGATACATGAGCCTTGTCTCCCTCTGGACCATCTTTGGCAAGTCCAAAGTCAGAAAGTTTGGCATTGTAATCCTGTAGAAGATTTCACAATATTTCAGAAAAGGGATGATACAAGTTAAACAAAAGCAAATTATTTTACTATACTAGTCACACACCGCGTCTAACAGTATATTTGATGTTTTAAAGTCTCGATATATTACTAGCCGTTCAACCTCCTCGTGAAGAAAAGCAAGACCCTTTGCAGCACCAAGTGCAATTTTCATTCTGGTGGACCAAGGAAGAGACATGGACCCTGATAAAATGTTTGTGTGTGTGTGTGTGTGTGTGTGTATATATATATATATATATATATATATATATAAAGAAGGATAACAGTTACCTAGAGCGTGCAGTTAAATAGTTACATACCAAACCATCATTATTTCACTAAAGAGCTTGCATTATGAACCAAAACAAGATGGAAGGTCAGAATAAATGCTTTTATATAGCCACATGTAATCATTGGCTGAAACTGTTTTTCCTTCCTAGCGTTTGTAAATGAGAACAGAACTTCTTCAACACACTTAGCCAATGCCATAAGAAAGCAAAACCAAACTCATAGCAGAAGAAATGGGATCGGGTAAAGAAACTGCTGTGCTTGGTTAATTTGTGGTCAATAAACTAAAGATATGAAAAGAAATGTCAATAATTTTACACGTAGCAGATAGCTAAATCTAGTTCGAGAAGTATGATAAGCATCAACTACTATATTTTATCCTTCAACAAAACTACATAGCTAAATCCACATGCAACAGGGAGGTCAAAATTTCAGCGCAAGACATAGATATAGCTTAAAATATACGTTTTGAACCCGACAAAAGATTACAAATAAGCTAGTTTCTTAGGATTAGACTATAACGTTGGTTATCAGCTTATCTTTGGTAAAATCTTTAAAAACTACAGATAAACAAGCAATGCAATGTAATAAATCCCTATTAATAAGGAGTTCAGTTACATACTCCGAAAGAGGTGATTCTCCAAGCTTCCTCGGGGCATAAACTCATAGACAAGTAGCCTTTGATCATCCTCAATGCAATAACCAATCAACTTGCCAAATTAGAATGAAGGAGATCACCAAGATAGTTAACTTCAACCTGCATCATACAAAAGAGACCAAAGCATAATTCAACCACTTAATTGATTATTGCTGTGATTTTGCACATTAATTAATACTAAATTACAAAATGGAGTCTCTTACAAGCCATTCGCTATGGCCCTGAAGTCCATCATGGTTAAGGGTTTTGACAGCAACGGGCAACCCTGTGCCAGGTTTTACTGGAGCAGTTCCATTCTCATGGATCCAACCTTTGAATACACAACCAAACCCACCTTCACTGAGAAGACTCTCAGGTCTAAAACTCCTTGTTGCTAACTTAAGCTCGTTAAAGGAGAATTTTCAAAGCTGAGAAGAAACTTTAAGTTCCTCACTTATGTTCGGAGTGGATGGAGTACTTTCAGCATTTGTAGTAGTTGAAGATGACATAATTGGAACAATCGCTTGACCTATGCTGGTGTCATTTGACTCATTCGTTGACTTACTTTCAGCTGATTTACACAAAAAGTGTCTCCTAAATAGTGAAAAAGAAAATCATTAACTCCTAGAAGTCATAAGCGTATGAAATTACATACATCGCACAGGTTTTCATGCACAAAACACATGGCTATTCCAAAAGTGCATAGTATTTCTTATCGGATATGTAAAACATATTAAACATTTTGCATCTACTGCCTGCATCACCATGAAAAGATAAGACTAATCAAAATAGGAAGGAAACAGAGGACCCTTGTGTCTTGTCACATTATTACAACTCCAAAAGGAAGGTACGAATGCCATATGATGACCAAATGGCTAAACTCCCGAGGTCACCAACCATCACACTCCATTTTCATTATGCAATAAACGACAATAATAAACTACAAGGTGACAATCTCAGTGAATATAAAGTATAAGAGAATTAGACGGTTAAATTATCATCCACCAAATATGCACAAATGGAAAGCAATCATCACATAGTAGTACATCAACAGAATTGGATAGATATAAATATCCAAACAGAAATAATATGCTAGGTAAAGCATAGAACCCAATCAATCAACAGTATATGCTTCATCCAATATCTAGTGGCAATAAATGCATACAGCTACCATATCAGCATATAATTAGAATGCCAAACGATGGGCAAAAATAACCAATCAGACAACAAGGACAAAGAAACTTAACGAGCCTAAATGCCAATTGCCAATACGCATAATATCAGATACTTGACAAGGCTGAGAATGAAATTAATCACATTATAGATTTCACTTCAGCATTGTAATAGTTTAGTTCTATAGCCAAAAAATGAATCCATATCTATTAACAGTATAATAAAACCAAATACGAAACAAATTAAATTTGCAAACCATATTGAGTGCTAGTGCCACCTATCGAGCCTACCGCTTTGGCCCTTGGAGACAAGCAGCTTCCCATAAACCTAAACTTAATCCAACATCCAGGCTCCCCGTCTTCACTATCTTTCTTCTTTTTCCCTATTGATTTTCTAACATTCCAAGGCCCCACCTGGACATCAACTGGACCTAATCCCATTTGGCAGGTAACCTTCACACTAAATTCCATGTTTCAGAAACACTTCATTTCACCATAAAACGCACAAAAACATCATTTTTTTTTCTTTTTCAAACAACATTAATAATCAAAACCTATGTTGAGAAAGAGAGAGAGACTCAAAGATGATGGTGAGTCAAATCAAGAAGATGATTATTCTCTGTATTATTGATTTACCTCAGTATACTGTTGGTTTTATATACAGCCTTATCAGCTACAACTAATAACCGAAAAACAGAAAAACTGATAGAAACAGTTTATATGTTTAACTGACTTAACTGTCAGCTATTTACTTACAATCTAACTCATTTACAATTCATTTAGCTGATATATTCTGTTACAGCCCCCCTCAAGCTGGAGTGTAGAGATTATGAAGATTGAGTTGAGGCAGAAATGAAGTAAACATAGCTGGTGCAAGTGGTTTGGTGAATATGTCGGCTAGTTGAGAGGAAGATGAAACATGTAATAATCGAACAACTCCAGCTTGAATCTTTTCTCGAATGATATGGCAGTCTATTTCGATGTGCTTGGTTCTTTCATGGTAGACAGGATTCTCAGCTATGGCGATTGCTGATTTACTATCAGAGAAGAGAAGTGCTGGAGCAGGATGAGGAAGACCAAGATCATGAAGGAGGTAGAGTAACCATTGGATCTCACAGGTAAGAGATGCTATGGCTCGATACTCTGCTTCAGAAGAGGATCGAGAGACTGTCTGTTGCTTCTTTGATCGCCATGAGACAAGAGAGTTGCCAAGGAATACACAAAATCCAGTGATAGATTTTCTGGTGTCAGAACAGGCTGCCCAATCAGAATCACAAAATGCCTTGAGTCTGATATCAGAAGAGGCAGGAAAGAAAATGCCTTGACCAGGATTTGCCTTGATGTATCGAAGTATTCTATGAGCAGCAGTGAGATGAACATCTGTTGGACAATCAAGATACTGAGAAAGTTGTTGTGTGGCAAAAGACAGATCAGGCCTGGTTGTGGTTAAGTATAAGAGCCTGCCAATTAATCTTCTGTAGGAGGAAGGATCCTGAAGTGGAGTACCAGTGGTCTTGGATAGTTTTTGGGATGGGATCATAGGAGTTGGGGCTGGTTTACAGCCTAGGAACCCAGAGTCTGCAAGTATCTCCAGGGCATACTTCCTTTGGGATAAGTTTATACCAGAGTTGGATCGTGCAACCTCAAGACCAAGAAAGTACTTCAAAACTCCTAGGTCTTTGATCCGGAATTCAGAGTCAAGGTAGTTCTTCATGTCTTGGATCAGGGTTTTATTGTTGCTTGCTAAAATAACATCATCAACATATATCAGCAGCGCAATAAAAGAGGTGTCAACATGCTTGATAAAAAGAGAATGGTCTGAAGGGGCCTGGTGGAAGCCTTGAGCAAGAAGAGCTGAGCTGAGCTTGTAATACCATTGGCGACCAGCTTGTTTAAGGCCATATAGAGACTTTTTTAACTTGCAAACCTGGCCAGGTTTGGTGTGAGGATATCCTGGTGGAAGCTTCATAAACACTTCTTCATGTAAGTCACCATGAAGAAAGGCATTGTTGATGTCTAGTTGGTGGAGATGCCAATGTTTCGCTGCTGCAACAGCTAAGAGTGTCCTGATTGTAGTCATTTTTGCCACTGGTGAGAATGTTTCAGTATAGTCCACTCCAGCCTGTTGTGTGTATCCCTTTGCAACAAGCCTGGCCTTGAACCTCTCAACTTGACCATTGGCTTTGTATTTCACCTTATACACCCATTTGCACCCTATAGCTTTCTTATTGGGTGGTAGACCAGTAATGTCCCAAGTGTTATTGTCTTGTAAGGCTTTGAGTTCATCTGCCATGGCTTGTCTCCAACAGTCATGTTGAATTGCTTGCTCATATGATTGTGGCTCAGATACAGATGAGATGGATATAGAAAATGCTTTATGATTGTATGAACATTTGTTATAACTAAGAACAGAAGAAAGGGTGTGAGGTGTACCTGAGTTTGCTGTTATTGTGGAAACCAGTACTTGTGAAGGATTCGACTTAGCTAAGTTGCAGTGGTAGTCTTTGAGGTAGGTTGGTGGTATTCTGATGCGTGAGGATTTTCTGTTGTGAGTATCTGGTTCTATTGGTGTTTCTGAGACTGGTAAAGGGTTGTTGGAAGGGGTGAGGTTATTGGAGGTGGATGAGGAAGGGGAAAGATAATCACTATCAGATTGATCTAAGATAGGGAGTGATATGTCAGAGTTGCTTTGAGGAGTATTATGTGTGTCAGAGGGGTTTAAACTGAAAGGGAAAATTTGTTCATAAAATGCAACATCCCTGGATATTATGATGTCTTTTGTTTTAAGAACATAGAGTTTATAACCTTTTGTGGCAGAAGGAAAACCGAGAAATATACATTTGAGGGCTCTAGAGTCAAATTTTGATCTTGCTTGAGACAATGTGGATGCATAGCATAAACAGCCAAACACTTTTAGGTTTGAGAAATCAGGGGGTTTTCTATATAGGATTTCAAAAGGGGTTTTGTTATCAATTACGGGTGATGGTAGCCTGTTAATTAAGTAGGCAGCATGTTGTACACACTCAGACCAGAATGATTCAGATAATGAGGCTTGAAAACGTAATGCCCTGGCTACATTTAAGAGATGTTGATGCTTTCTTTCTACTATACTATTCTGTTGAGGTGTTTGAATGCATGATGTTTGGTGTATAATGCCTCTTGAATTATAAAAGGAAGGCATGTTGAACTCTTGGCCATTGTCACTTCTAATTACTTTAATTTTGGTTGTAAACTGTGTTTCAATGAAAATGCAAAAATTCTGTAATAATGGTCTAGCTTCAGATTTCAATTTCATGAAGAATGTCCAGGTGTATCGACTGTGGTTGTCAACAATGGTTAAAAAATAATGGTGACCATGTATGGATGGAACTTGGTATGGCCCCCAAATGTCGACATGAATGAGATCAAAACATGAAGAAGAAACAGATTTGCTAATTGGAAAAGGCATTCTTTTCTGCTTTGCAAAGTGACATATATCACAGGGATAATGACATTGAACAGAAATTGAAGGATCAATTTTATTTAATAGTTGGATCCTAGAGTTAGAAGCATGACCAAAACGAAAATGCCAGAGGTTCATTGACTCATTGATAATAGGCTGATGTTTAGAGACTAACTGAGAACATGAAGCAGAATATTTGGAATGATCAGGTGGAAGATCTATTTGAAGCTGATATAGGCCTTTGGTTTGTTTAGCTAGTCCAATCATCTTCAAAGTCCTGGAATCCTGAATAAAGCAAAGATCAGATTGAAATGTTAAAGCACAATTAAGGGTTGTAGTCAATTTGCTAATTGAAATAAGATTGAAGGAGAAGGAGGGGACATAAAGAGCATTTTTGAGTACAAGACTAGGTGTTAGTGTTACTGAACCAGTATGAGTTACTGGTACATATTGATTATTAGGTAGCTTGACAAAGGAATTATGGCTAGATCTGTAAGAATCAAACAATTCAAGAGAGCATATTATATGGTCAGTAGCACCTGTGTCTAGGAGAAAAATGGAATGTAAAGAGTAATGGGATGAACAGGATGCAACAAGTGTACCTAGTTGTGATGATGATTCTGGTTCAAAGGGTGAATGAGCCACAATTTTGTTAGCTGCATTAACATGACAAATCGGAGAAGAAGTCATATCAGATGATTCAAGCAGTCCAAGCAATTTGGTATATTGATCTTTGGTGAATGACATGGAAAACATGTCAGAGGCTGCTGAGTCACCATTGTGATCCTCTGAATTATGTGGAGCCTCTGTTCGAATAGCATCAATCTGGTTGGCAGTGGCAACTTTGTTTCTTGGCCTGAAGCCCGGGGGGTAACCATGCCTTTTGTAACATTTTTCGACAGTATGTCCTTTGTAGCCACAGTGTGTGCAAACAGGCCTTCTTGTACCAGGAATGAACCTCTTGCCTGGGTTTCCATTTTCACTACCAGAGTAAGTGACTGTTCTGTGTGCAAAAACTGATGGTTCAGCTTGTTGTATAGAGGATGAAACCATGGAGTTCATCTGTCTTTCTTGTTGGATGAGCATGGCAAAAGCTTTGTTGATCGGTGGTAGGGGCTCAAGTAACATGATCTGAGATCTCACACCAGAATAACTCTCATTTAGTCCCTTTAGAAAACGAATCACATAGTCGTTTTCTTGATGCTTTCTTGCTGCCTCTATAGCACCACATTTGCATCTTGGATTACAAGAACATGCCAAGATTGGGCGAAGATTAGTAATTTCATCCCATAGTTCCTTTAACTTGGTGTAGTAGTCTGTTATAGACGTGTTCCCTTGCTGGAAGGAGTATATTTCTTCTTGTAATTCAGCAATCCTGAAAGCATCTCCTTGTGAGAAACGATCTTTAAGATCTTGCCAAACATCTGGTGCATTGTCAAACCAGATGATGCTCTTGCCAATGGATGATGAAACTGAGTGTAAGATCCAAGAAAGGATCATTGTGTTGCATCGTTGCCAAGCATGGAATGAGGGATCAGTTGCAGATGGAATTGGGGTAGAACGATCTACAAACTGGTATTTATTCTTGGACAGTAGAGCCATTTTCATGGCACGGCTCCAGGAATGATAATTGGTGCCTGTAAGTACAGGAGAAACAAGAACCAAAGATGGATTCTCATTTGGATGAAGAAAGAAAGGGTTAGATGGAGAATCTTCAGGCCTCGATGAAGAAGTTCCAGATGTATTGGTGGCCATCGGTAGAGCCACAAGCTGAGCAATAGAAGAAAGATAATGGAAGCTTGAAAAAAAAAATGGTTATGGCTTCCAAAATGCTAGCTCTGATACCATGTTGAGAAAGAGAGAGAGACTCAAAGATGATGGTGAGTCAAATCAAGAAGATGATTATTCTCTGTATTATTGATTTACCTCAGTATACTGTTGGTTTTATATACAGCCTTATCAGCTACAACTAATAACCGAAAAACAGAAAAACTGATAGAAACAGTTTATATGTTTAACTGACTTAACTGTCAGCTATTTACTTACAATCTAACTCATTTACAATTCATTTAGCTGATATATTCTGTTACAACCTACCAAACAAAGAGAAAAATCTTAGAATTCCACATGAAAGCAGATGCCCATTTTCTTTACAACTGAAAAGCCTTAATTCCAAGAAAAACAACGCAAAATGACATAAACCCAGATCAGAAAATGGGCCTAAAAATAAATGTCACCCAAAGAAAAGGACATGCAACGAAAGAAATCCACTCAAAAGAGCAATCTATGGCTAGTATAGAGAAGAAGGTGAAAATTCAAAGCAAAGAAAGAACAAATCCCAAAATGTGAATAGGAAAGAGCCTCAAAAGTGACCCCAAAGTCTTCAGTTTAATCTACAATTTTACTCTGACCATAAACTTTCAACTCAAATTCGCTTCAGAGAGTTCCAAGGACAAAAATTAAGACACAAAACAAAAGGCAGATTAAAGAGTGAAAATTTTCGCTTTTTTTTTTTCAAAGATGGAATAATGCAGCATAGAGAAATGGAAAAACTTTGAAAGCTAAACGATGAGAAGAAGAACCAAAAAAATAGAGAGAAAGAGAAAGGTCGGGAAAAGAGAAACGTACGGTATTTTCGCTTGAAAGGAAGTGAAGAGAGTTGGGGGTTTAAAAACCAAAGTAACAAAACAAACTGTTTGGTTGGCTTCGGCTTATCTTGTTCAAATCCTACAGGCCACAACCTCAGCTTTTGTTGGGTTTTGTCTTCTAGTTGTAAAGACCTTAAAACTGAATAAAAAAAAGGACTATGAATTATTTATTACAATTTGATTGTATATTGTAAAGAAAAAAATTTAAGATTTTTTTAAAAAATAAAATTTTTAAATTTCATTAATAAAGTTATATACGTATCATTTAAAATATATTAAAAATAAAAAATATTTAAAAGAAAGATATATAATAATTTCTTTAATCTTATTTGTAAAATTACAAAAAAAAATTGGACTATCATTAAATATAAACTTACTTTTTCTTTCAGAGTCCAAAAAATTGAAGCCCGGATCAAATTGATATATACCGGAAAAAAAAAAGACCAAATTAGAGTGTTTCAACCCTTGTTTGCAATGAGGCAGTTTGTAACAGTAATTATACTCATAAATTAGACTGTCGTAAATAATTTTTTTGAGATAAACCTTATAATCATAAATCTTTCAGGACAGTTTGTAACAGTAAAGGCAGGACAGTCAATGCATAAAACATTATCTTTTGAGACAATTACATTCCTTGCTAACTGGTGAGCAATTTCACTGGCCTCCCTTCTTGCATGAATCACACTAATTTGATTAAAGCTTCCCTGTAAATGTCGCACATCAGCTATGAGGTTAACACAGAGTAGTATGTTTCTTCCTTGTTGGCTGACTTGGCATTGACTAGCTGACTCAGCAGCTTTTGTTTTTCTTCTTTTATTCTGTAGTTTGTTAACTTTCAATAGCGTCTCTGCTCTGTATATAAAAAGGATCTCATCTCTGTAAATTGAGTATTTTAATCAAATAAATTTTCATTCACTTTTTCATCATGGCATCAGAGCCAGTATTTTTTCTCTCTTTACCCGATTGAAAATTTCTTTTCTCAGCTTATTTTCTTACTTACCAAACAGTTCATTTTCTCTTCAGCCAACAAGGAAGAAACATACTACTCTGTGTTAGAGGTTAACAATGGAGGAGAAGTTATCTTCTATAATATTTAGCTATTTTATCACACCCAGACAATCGCCTTCAAGGACATTGGATCCAAATCCCAACCGTCCAGTTAATTCCAAACCTTTAACTGTTGCTAAGGCCTCAACTGTTGTGAAGGGCAAAGGTGCATTTGTGTATAAAGCTCATGCAGGACTATGTTTGGAGACTCAAGGCTACCCTGACTCTGTCAATCACCCCAACTTCCCTTCACAAATTGTTTGTTACCCCTAAAAAGCCATACGGGCATAACATGCTTTTCAAGTTTTCAATTGCTCCATGGACAAACCTGATCAATCATAAAGCCATTTTCTCAGAAGAGAACTGAGACTTGAACAAGTTTTCGAAATGTTTTTGTTATATAGCTCATGAGACTTGAAGAATAATGTAGTTTTTCTGACTCGTTCATTAATAGTCTGATTCTGGTAATTTGAAGAAGGGAACTAAAACGGAAACTCGTTATGCTTGTATCAAAGAATCAGTTCAAATTGCAACTAGCAATATACCTCCAAAGCTAATAGAAAAACTGATGAAAATAAACTATATATGAAAAAAAGTCCTGAAATTCTAATTGTATAATAACACAATTCTCACAGACTAAACTTATATAACCTTATGCTTCAAATAAAAAACTTATATAACCTTATTCAAAAGTTGCAACAAATTTACATCATTTGGGCATAGTAAGCATGACTTATCCCTCAAATTTAATAGGATTTTTCTTTTTTTAAAGATTGAAGGCTTGTCCCTCGAAACAAACAAAAACTATAACCCACTATGCCTTCATCCAGAGAGTCAAAAAAACAAAAAATGCCCAATCTAAGTTACCCAACCCAAAATCTTGCTGATAATATTTCGAAGGGCAAATGAAAGCCCACCCATTTAGATTCAGTCTGGACCAATCCCAACAATTCGAATCAAAAGTCAGTTTATCACTTAAGACGGGAGCATGAGTTAAAACCGGATGGCTTCACTTTCCTCTGCCTCTACTCCTCTTGTCAGAATCCCAACTCGGCTCCCCTGCTTCAGGTTCTTATATATCCAAAAATATTTATGTTCTTTCATAGAAGGCTTCAAAATATCATTTATTTGGCTTCATTGCGTTTTGTTGAGATCCTTTAATTCTACGACATGCTCAATTTAATTCACCATATTTGAACTAATCAATAATGCAGATAAAGTTGGAAACTTTGCAGATTAAGTCATGGAAAGGTTCAATCTTTGAGCAGATATAGCAAAGTTAAGAAAGCCCATTTGTGTATTAGTTCAATTGTTAGAATGTGTTCTGTTGCTGCTTCTGATTCACCAGTGTCCACTCCATCGTATGAGCAATCGAAGAGGGTGTGGATATGGACTGAAAATAGTCAAGTCCTGACAGCTGCAGTGGAAAGGGGATGGAACACCTTCATGTTTTCCTCGCAGAATCAAGGGCTTGCCACTGAATGGTCATGTAATGCAATTCAACTTGTCATGCTTTTCCCTTTTTAATTATTGCATTAAAATTCAAATTAATTGATGTTCATTGTTGTTATTTATATTAATTTTGTGACTTCTAAAGGCTTTCCCTGTATCCATGCACAAAGCTTAAACATACCAATCATTACCCATGCGTATAACTTGCTAATGCTTTCTTTTTTGATAGATGACTTTTTAGTAATGTTATTTAAAGCGAGAGAAGGATTTTGTTTTATTAGATGTTTAAAACATGCAAACTATGAGTAACTTGTGAGGGCTTTGGTGAAAATAATATGGTTTGTTTCATAGATGGTGGTATGATTTTATCTAGTTCTGGGGTTTGTTTGTTGAATTTACAGCAATTGCATTCATTGATCCTCTTTTCATTAAAGAGGAAGGGATTTTTGATGGTTCGGGCAAAAGAGTTGCTACAATTTTTGAGGTTTCAACTCCTGCAGAGTTAAAGAAGCTCCAGTCTGAGGATGAGCTTGCAGGGAATGTTGTCATTGATTTACTGGACTGGCAGGTATGAGGTTGTGAACCGTTTGCAAACTTCATGTTTTAAAGATTTAGTTCCTGAGCATCACATTGTACTACTTTATAAGGGACAGATAGAGGTCTGACAGATTTGCTTGTTTCAGACTAGATAGAATAACTTGAACATAGCATTTATAGATTGGAGCTATCCTATCAAAAGTTCTGGACAGACTTGCAATAGCTTACGAAACCATACAAGCATCAAGTGAAGAAAACTTATAACATTCCTAGCTCTTCACCTATGATTCTTCTAACATAGTTCTTGTGGCTAGGTTATACATAAGGTGGATGTGATTGAGTGCTAAAATAAGAAGTTAGAAATGCAATTTTCTGCTTCCTAAGCTTGTGTTGAGGTGACTTATTTCATCTACTTGTTTGAATCCATTAGGATAAGTCTTGCTTCTTGTGCTTAGCTAAAATTTTGTTATATTTCTTTTGTCAGATTGAGAACTCCGGAAGTATAACCACTTTATCTTGCCAAATAAATTGCAATTATTTTCTAGTCATTAATCATATTCCTGTTCATTTTTCTAGGTGATACCCGCAGAAAATATTGTGGCACAGTTCCTAGGCAGTCAAACTACTGTGTTCACCGTCTCAAAATCACCTGTTGAAGCACAACTATTTCTTGAGGTACCTTTCAAGATATATTTAATCAAGCACAGAAAATACAAATTTATCTTTGTAGTATTTGGATTCATTGTTTATAGTCAATTTGGTTTTTCAAATTCATTTTCCGTCTCATAATCATTTCTTTTTGTAGGCCCTGGAGCATGGGCTGGGTGGGGTTGTTTTAAAAGCCGAGGATGATAAAGCTGTTCTTGACTTGAAGGTAATTTGCTCTAGGGTAGGGTTCTTGAGTTATCAAGGATTGTTCCTTAACATGCTTTAAATTATCAGGAGTATTTTGACAGAAGAAATGAAGTTCATAATAGATTGAGCTTGACTAAAGCCACCGTAACTAAAGTTCATGCAGTTGGAATGGGTGATCGAGTTTGTGTGGATCTTTGTAGCCTCATGAGACCTGGCGAGGGACTCCTGGTATGCATGTATTCTCTCTTTATAAATAAATTATCACTGGGTGTTTATTACTAAGATGATACATGATGATGTTGCTTCTCTTAATGTAAGTACTGTTTAACAGGTTGGATCATTTGCTAGAGGACTTTTTCTTGTCCACTCTGAATGTTTGGAGTCGAATTATATTGCGAGTAGACCTTTCCAAGTCAATGCAGTAAGTTTTATCTTCTCACTTGAGTACAACTATAGAAGAGATTTCTTCAGCTTAAACTACAAACTCTGAAAATGTGATAGCAGAAAGGGATCAATCCTTTTATTGATAGCTTTGCACGTACTGTATTCTTTTCTTGTGCTTACTGCTCTATCTTCTACTTAGGCAGTATTCTTGCACATGTTATGTACTTTCAGTTTATTACACAATCTCTTTCCACTGTCTTCTTTGTTTGGAAATATACATAGGCCTTTTCATGCCTCAATTATGTAAAGTGTTGTTTCTTTATTAATGTAAATTCTTTAACCAAGATCTCATGGAAAAATGCAGGGGCCTGTCCATGCCTATGTTTCTGTCTCTGGTGGTAAAACTAGCTACCTTTCTGAGTTAAAAGCAGGCGAAGAGGTGATTGTGATTGGTCAAAAATGGCAAACTGCAGACAGCAATTGTTGGCCGTGTTAAGATTGAGACCAGACAGCTTATCCTCGTGGAAGCAAAGGTCTGTATATCGCATACAACTGCCAACACTATTCTACACTCCTATTTGAGTTTCAAAATTCATTCATCATTTAATATTGAGCACAAATAGATTACACACTTCCATTTAGATAAAATCTCAACTTCTCGTCTGGCTATTATATGTTATGTAATGCTGAAATCTTTATACTCTCAGGTTCTTAAAGATTAGAATGTTTATCTTGAACATTCAGTATTCTAAAGAGTACTGTATAATGTTACTGCAGAGAGATGCAAATGATCAAACTGTATACAGCATCTTCTACAGAATGCAGAAACAGTTGCTTTAGTTTGTTGAAAATTAAATGACCAGGATGATGTTGATGTGAAACTTGTTCGTTTCCAGGATTGTTCCCATCCAGTTGAAGGCCTTTATCTGCTTGCAATGGACAAAATGCCTGTTTCTGTCTGGTTGTGCTCAACCAATCAGTTGTAAATTTCAACTGGTTCTTTGTAGCGAATAGCATATGCTGTGTTTGAGAAAGATTTGATACTCAAACCACAGCTGAACAGTATGATTTTCCTTGAAATGACTGCAAGGAAACAGGCATGAGATTCGCATGCTAGATCTTTCAGAAAACAGCAATCAGAAGTAATTGCTTACGGGATTTGGCCAAACCAAAGATCACTGCTCAATCCTGTTCTTCGTGTTCTAGTAATTTATGGATTGAAAACCAATTATAGAACCAACAAATGATAGCATAATCTTAGGCTAACACGATATATATTTCCGTTTTCATGATTTTAATTTTGTCTTGTATAACGTCTTGTTATCATTGTACTCGTTATTTTCATCCTGACAGATACATCTTGAAAATCTCTCTTTTCATCAATCTGTCTCCGAAAAAAAAAAAGATTGTGGTTTTCCCCAAGATTCATTCAGTAATAGTAATAGTAATAGTAATAGTTTTGTTTTGGAGGACCAAGGTAACACAATGAAACTTGAAGATTTAATAAGGATCATTTCAGGAGGGGCTGTACAAGGAGAGCATTGAGATTATTTTGCCATGAAATATTAAGTACTAATTTCACTAATAATTTTGCCATAAAAAGAAAAAGCGGAGACAGATTAAAATGAATCTGTCTTCCAATTACGATGGGGAGCCCACATCAGGAAGAAAGAGAAAGCATGCAACTTCTCTGACATTTCTCCCCAACTAGCAATCTGGAAAATAGATGGACTTGAAGTAAATACTGGGGCAAAAAGTACTTAGGAAGTTAGACCAGACAGAATATGTTTCTAGATTCAAGATTTTTTCGAAACTATGCTCTAATGATTTCCGCGTGGGTCAGTCGCCTCTCAAGACAAGCCGTAAGGATTTGGCTCAAACAAAAAGATAGAATAAGAACTTGACTTCCAAAGCAAATTTGTTTTAAATTTTCTGCGTAATTTAACCAATTTGAAACAGTTACACCTAGGGTATAATTTAATGATGTAGTAAAGAAAATATTCAGAAATTTTGAGATCAAAGGAAAACTTTGGTTATCTATTGGTAACATATTCTGAGGACAAATAAGAAACAACTACATTGGATATGGTATAAAAACTCAACAGTTTTTTTCTAATTAATCTGACAGTATAAAAAGTACCTACATTTATGTAAGAATGCTTCAATTCATTCATTTCCTAATTAAAGCCAGAATTTGTACTAAGATTATTTTTCCATGAAATAACTTTCTTAATTTCAGTCTCTCATTTGCTTTCCAAAAGTGAGTCAATGTGGAAAATTTTGTCCTGCAGACAATGACAATGGAAATCCCCAAGCACTCTGCATGTTGAATCATTCCATTCAACACGTTTCCACGATTTGCATTAACTTTGGGCATTTTATCTATTTTCCGTTTCGTGGAAATGATGAAAAGCTAGAAATATGGATCTTATTTGTTTTCCATTTGATGTGTGGAAATGATTATTAGTATCAGAATTTTTACGGTTTTTATTTTTTAAATTTAAAAATCCAACTCTTTTAGCATGTTTGGATATAAAAATTCTATAAATAATTAAGAGATATGATCTTTTTCAAATTAAAACCTAACTCTTTGAGTATCCTTGGGTTCATCAATTTTGCAGCTAATTAAGAGATGTAATTGAAATGTAACTTGATTGCTTGTGCTTCTTTATTTTTAAGAAATAATTATATTGAAAATTATTAGTCCGACAAGAAAACAATAAAAATAAATCATTGATCACAATGTCGTTATTTGCATTTAAAATTTTGAAGAACAGTTCCTTAAAAATAAGAAAACAGAACGTCCTTTCCTTAATGAAAATAGCGAGTCTTGCTATCAAAAAAAAAAAAAAGGGAGTCTTTTGGAACGTAGAAGAAACGTGCAGCTAGCCTTGATTGCCATAAGAATCGGAAGATCCCCAGCCTCTTTAAATTCTCGGAAACCAGCTAAACTGAACCTACCAAAGTACAAAACTTAAATATGGAATTGATCACTTCTACATTAGCAGCGATTCATGCTATCCTTGTCTTGTCTGTATTATCAGATGCATCGTTACCAGAGCTAGAGGGCAAATCTTTACTCCAAAGCGGATGGTGGAGATCCTACAGCAGCGAAACTTCCAGTCATTGCAAATGGCCTGGAATTACTTGCAACGACAATGGGAGTGTCACTGAGATTTTCCTACTTGAAGATCCAAACTTCGGAGGTAAGCTTGATAACTTGAACTTTTCTTCCCTCCCAAACCTTGTTAGTATGAAAATCATTAGCTGCGCGCTATACGGGAGCATCCCACCTGAGATAGGATCTCTTTCAAAACTCACCTTCCTCGACTTCTCCTCCAATTTTATTAATGGTTCTATCCCACCAGAACTTGGATATTTGAAGAATCTGACTGATTTAAAACTTAGCGCTAACAATCTCACCGGTTTTATCCCTTTCTCTCTCTTTGGTTTAACTAATTTGAATTGGTTGAATCTCTCCAATAACACATTAACCGGACCCGTCCCAAATGAAATTGCGAATTTAAAACTTTTGCAATATTTGTCTCTCTCCCACAACCAATTAAACGGACCCGTTCCAATTGAAATTGGGAATTGCTCGCAGTTGGAGTATTTGTTGTTGAGTTACAACAATTTAAATGGAAGCATTCCTCCTCAACTTGGTGAGATGGGATCCCTATATGTGCTAGATCTTAGTCATAACTTCTTCTCCGGAAAAGTACCTTCTGGGTTCGGAAAAAACTTGGATCATGTGGACCTCAGTTGCAATAACCTCACTAGTACCATTGCTCACAATCTGTATCTGTCACGCAAGTATATTGTGGGCTCCCCAGGCAATGGTTTTAGCTATTTAAATCTCCTTCCTCTTATCGTTTTTCTTTCTATCCTAATGTCCGGATTTGTTTGCCTAATTTTTTGGTTTCTTCGCCTACATCGGCATAAATATAAAAATAAAAAGACTCACCCTGACGCAACAAGGAATGGGGATTTGTTTTCAATATGAAATTTTGATGGAAAGATTGCATTTGAGGACATCATCAAAGCAACAGAGGACTTTGACATCAAATATTGCATTGGAACGGGTGGCTATGGCAGTGTGTACAAAGCAGTCTTACCAAGTGGCAAAGTAGTTGCTTTAAAAAAACTTCATCGGTTAGAAGCAAAGCAGCCAGCTTTTGCTAGGAGTTTTCGAAATGAGGTAAAATTTTTGACAGAAATACGGCACAGAAACATTGTGAAGCTTCATGGATTTTGTCTCCACAACCAGTGCATGTTCTTGATTTACAACTACCTGGAAAAGGGAAGCTTGTTTTCTGCCTTGAGAATTGATGCTGAAGCGGAGAAATTGGATTGGACCAAAAGAGTGAACATTGTCAAAGATGTTGCACATGCTCTGTCCTATATGCATCATGATTGCAACCCTCCAATTGTTCATCGAGACATCTCAAGCAACAATATTCTGTTGAACTCAGAATTGGAAGCTTTCGTTTCTGATTTTGGGACTGCAAGATTTGTTGATCCAGATTCATCTAACCGAACTGTAATGGTTGGAACATACGGATATATTGCCCCAGGTTATCCAATTTCACAATTTTTTTTTCATTTTTATTTAGTTCTATGCATTCCTAGAATACTACTAGTTTATTTTAAATTACATCTTAAAACAAATAAACTTTTTTTAATAAAAAAAGGTTGATTTAAACTCAGCTACACCTATAAATATTCAACTGCAAAATATGAATAAATTTGTTTTTTGACTTTAATATCTATATATTTTTAATTAATTAATATTATAATTTTTTATTTCAGAACTTGCTTATTCTATGACTGCCAATGAAAAATGTGACGTTTATAGCTTTGGAGTGTTGGCATTGGAAATATTGATGGGAAGGCACCCAGGTGAATTGCTGTCTTCGTCATTGTCATCATCTTATGCCCAAAATATTATGCTAAATGAGCTATTAGACCCTCGATTGTCACCGCCGAGAAATCGAAAAATAGTACGAGACATTGCTTTTGTTGCTGTAGTTGCTTTCGCATGCTTACGGACCAAATTCAAGTCTCGACCAACAATGAAATCTGTGTCTCAAGAATTTCTGCATGTCAAATCTACAATTTCATCGCCTCTTCATGAAATATCTTTGATCCAGCTTAAGAACCATGAAATGCTTGTGGGTGGTGAAAATTAAAAATTATTTAATAGTTTAGTACTATATTTTGAAGTGGATGAATAAAAATTTCTTCTTTTTATACAGAATTCTCCTAAAATTTACTTAGAGTGAATCTTGAAGACAGTAATTTGTTTAATTTAAGTAATTACTCTTTTGTTGTCTATCACTTTATACATTTTGAAAATTGTGTTTTGTGCAAGAGGTCATTCGATTATGAATGTGTTAGGCTTACTTTATAATTGAAAATTATTTTAGTAGACTTTATAATTGAATTCACTTCAAATTATTGAAGATTATTTACTAGGCCTTTGAAAATGACTAATATATAATTAGTAATTTCGTGAAATTTATACATAAGTAACTTATATTTAGCGATCATCATTAATTGTTTAATTTAATAACAAATCTAGTTTCTTACGTACGTTGTTTGACTAAATTAAAAAAATAATAAAAGATTGGTTTTAACTGATGAAATTGTTAATTTAAAATTAAATTTTTAAGGTCTTTAATTCATTATATATATAGATTTATATATAATGCACTGATAGTGTATAGTCTCTATATATTATTAATGCATAAGATATTAACTCTCATCGATAGGCTCTTACAAGCAAATTGAAAATATTTATTTTATATTTATTTTTAAGGTTTGGTATATTTTTAATTTACTTATTGATAAGAATCAGCCTCTAGTATATTAACAGTGTATAAAGATTATGGTAAAAAAAGACAGTGTATAGAGATTATACACTGTCAGTACATTACATATAAACCCTATATATAGGATTAGTGTCTTATCCACTATTAGTAGAGTTTTTTTATTCCACAAGAAAGATTAGGATGATGATGCATATACTTTAAAAATATTTAAAAATAAAAAAAATAAAATGTAGTATGTGTTATTATCCTAATCTTGCTTATAGAGTTAAAAAACTCTACTAGCAATGGATAAGATAATTACCCATATATATAGATATATATATAGAGAGAGAGTGAGAGAGAGCGAGGGGGGAGGGGAGAGAGAGAGAAATTAAGGTTTTAATTGGACTTCATCCAATACATTCTCTCTCTTTCAACCGTTCAAGCAAGCTTTTTTTAAAAAAAAAAAAGCCGTTCGAGCAAGCTTATATACAGTTAATCTACAAGTTCCTAGGGAATTCGAACTCGAGCAATCAAGAGAGGAAAAACTCTCGTCACTTAAGCCAACATCCGCTGAGCAACATGGCTAGAAATTTGGGCCGGTGAGATCAGTATTGTAATATTTTTTTTTATATGATATTTGTTTTACTTAACACAATATTAATAATATTAAATATATTAAAAAAATCCCATAATATAGTACAATTTTCAAATAAATAAAATTTTCTTACAATATATTCATAATAGAAATTTATCTAAATAGTTATATTAGTGGTGCCACATAAATTTTTTTCTCTCATGACAGTAAAAATGTTATAAAATAATGCAAGTTGGTATATGATACAATTTTTTTTTCTTTTTCAATGAAATTACATTTTTACATCGAATAACTAATTAGTTATGAAATAATTGTTGCATCAGGTACAATAAATCGATCTTTTATAATTGACTTGGATCAAATTCATATATAATATTATAGAAGTGATTAAGAAGAGAAATTACAGCAGGAAAGTGTGAGTACAACAAAATAAAGAGAGAATTTCAATAAAAAAGTAACAAATCAAAATTAAAATTATAAGGCTAATTAGTAAAAATAAAACTTATAGAAGGACATGCTAAAGAATTTATCAATCACATGACTTAAATTTGTGCTCGCTCTGAAAAAATCATTAGCATTTTCAGATTAAAATTAAAGTAATAGTAAAGACAATTTTTTTACCCATTTTTAACTAATTTTAGTAAATTTTAGTGAGGTCAATATTAAAAAAAAATAATATTTTTTATAATAAATACATAAATATTGTGCATTTTTCAAAAAATAAGTACAGTTAATTGAGCTCATTCAACATACGGTTACGCAACTGCCTGCTGATATTCATTTTATACTTTTTAACACTTGTGGAGGTAGTACTTAATTTTATACTATATAGAGAGAAAAAGCGCATATGCATGGTATTTATATGCATTGGCAGATTTTCTTCTTTAAGAGTTGGAACATGTGGTAATCGTTAAAAAATAAAAAAGGGGGTGAAAAAACATGGAAACTCTGGCTAGTGATGACATTTTTTTAAGTTTGAATTTGTCTTTTTCATATAAAGTAAAAGCCAATTTTTTACTAGCTTTTATTGCTTTTGCATTAAAAAAAGAGGTTTTTTTTTTGTTTCCATGAGTTCATACAGGAATAACTCTGACTGTTCCCAGTATAAGACAAAAAGTCAAATAATTCCGGTGTATTTTGTGGGGAATTACAAAAAGAATGTATAAAATGAATTTTTATCATTTGGTGTCGTCCCAAAAACATAATAGAAAGGAAATGGCTAATTCACAAATTTAAAAGAAGGAAATTGTAATTATTATCTTGCCCTTAATGAATTAAGAAAAAACAGAAATTTTTAATGTTTCTGTCTTGAATGATCCAGGAATTCATCTTTGCAATTTGAATGATCAAGACGATGTTGACGCGAAACTTGTGCGTTTCCAGGAATGTTTCCATCCAGTTGAAGGCCCTTCATCTGTTTGCAATGAACAAAATGTTAGTATATCTCCATAATTATGGAAATAATTGTTTGGTTGACCAATTCCGGATATGGTCCATAATTTCACGCTGAATCTCAACTCAATATTTGGCTATTAAAACACGATTTTGTGTTGGTTAAAACGTGATTTTATTGCCATAATTAGCATGCCCTCGTTAGTAATATAAGAGGGCTCCTTCCGGTCCCCAAGTACGTTAACCTAAAACACACAAACACCATCTAGTGAGGTTTTGAGTGCTTGGAAGATTTGGAAGGTCTGTGATCGACACAGAGTAGACTGTCAGATTCGGCAATTACTTCAACAGCAGAGTTACATAGTGCAATGGCTGGAGGTTAGATCCTATCGCTTCCGCATTTTATTTGTTTAACATGTTTCATATTGTGTAGAAGCATGTTAGGCTTGTTTGATGTACTTACATTTGGCATCAGAGCCGTAGTTTAACCTCTGTCTTGCTAGAGATCTGTAGAAAGAAGCTAAAAAAACCCATATTTTGAAACTTTAAGTGTCGGATTTTTTGAAACCTATTCTGTTTCCATGTATTTTTGGCTTAAATATTTTAGATCTATTGTTGGAGAGCTCTAGTGATGAAAAATACATGAAAAACGGGACTGTTTGAAGGGGTTTATACTGGGTCGGGTCGAAAAGACCCAAATTTCTGCAAAAATGCCCGTTCGGGCGAAGAAGAAAGGTTGGAATCGGGCGCGTGAGATCCACGCGCCCGAAGGTAATTATGCTGGCGCGTGATATCCACGCGCCCGAGGGTAATTATGCGGGCGCGTGGATCAGAGGGTGATAACGGGCGCGCCTTGGTTGTACAGTGCAACCGCACTGTTCAAAAAAAAACGGAAAGACCTTGGGCCATCCGATTTTGGGCCACTATTTGGGTTTTCTTTGGTTTGTTTTGGTCCATTTATTTTGGGTCACTTGGTTAATTATTTGGACATATAAATTAAATGAAAGGCCATTTGATTTATTTATTTAGGCCTTAAGGATTTATTTAATTTAAGTAATTGAAATTATTTAATTTAGGCCAAATAATTATATTTTTGATAGTTTTATATCAAATTTTCAGTTCTGTAATTTTTATAATTTTATGAATAATTCGATTATTTTCACAAAATTAATATAATTATGAAAACTTCTCATTATTTTGGATTTTATGAGGATTTTTCATAAATTTGGAATTTTTATAAATGCTGTAATTTTAAATTGAATGATTTTGTGAAAATTATCATAAAATTATGATTAAATTATGAAAATTTGATTTGAATGTGCATATGTGCTTATTTTGAATATGTACAATTTTGTTATTTTTATACTAAAAGCACATGTAGCTAAGTTATTCATATTATTTGGAATTAAAATTGCCTTGTGTTAATTGCAATTTTTAAATATGAATAAACTTAGAATTTTACCAATATGTCTCAGTGATTTATAATTTATTTAATTAGGGCTTAGCCACAGCAACCTTAATTAAGTAAAATTATTTTTGTAAAATCACATAATGATATTAGACATAAATTGTAATCAGTTATAAGGTTATGGTAAATTTTATCCCACAGGAATTTTTATTATAATTTATAACTAAATAGGATAAAACATCAAATTAGTTTCTTAATTTACCCACAGGAATTAGGAAATGATATAATTTGATAATTTTATCATTATGATATGAATCTATTAGAATTATAACTTTAGCCCACAGGCAAGTTTTATGTCTAAGATTCATTAATAAAATATGTTTACATTGGTAGACATAATTAAGTTTGCCTCAAAAATTCTAGATACATAAGCATGTTTATTTTCTATAAGCAGTATTTCCTCAGGCTAGTATTTACCTAGAAGTTCTCAAATTAGATGAAGAGAACTACAAGGTTTGGAAGGAGAGAGTTCTCCTCCAATTAGGGTGCATGGATATAGACTATGCTATAAGGAAAGACGAGCCCGTATTGACTGAGACCAGCACTCCTACTCAAGTAGCTTTACATGAACGCTGAGAGCGATCCAATTGCCTTAGTGTCATGTATATAAAGACAAAGATATCTGCTGGGATACGTGGTTCAGTCGAATAGCATACCAACATTAGGATCTTACTGAAGGCCATAGATGATCAATTTGTCACTTCAGACAAAGCGTTGGCCAGCACCCTGATAATGAAGTTCTCATCGATGAGGCTCACCAGTGTCAAAGGAGTGCGCGAGCACATAATGGCCATGAGAGATATAGCGGCCCAACTCAAGAAGCTAGAGGTGGAGATGTCTGAGTCTTTTCTTGTGCATTATATATTGAACACTCTACCAAAGCAGTACGGACCATTCAAGATATCCTACAACACACATAAGGATAAGTGGACCATCAATGAATTGATGACCATGTGTGTTCAAGAGGAGGGAAGATTGCTTATGGAATCGGGTGAAAGTGCATTTTTTGCAAGCCAAGGAAAGACTAAGGATCGAGCCAGGAACAAGGGAAAAGGGAAAGGGGAAAATCCCTGCCCAAGCTGACATTAAGAAAGAGTCCAAGTGTTTCTTTTGTAAAAATAAGGGACACATGAAGAAGGACTGTGCAAGCTTCAGCAGTGGCTCGTTAAGAAAGGTAATCCACTCTCATATGTTTGTTTTGAATCAAATATGGTTGAGGTTAATCATAACACATGGTGGATTGATTCTGGATCTACAATTCACATTTCGACTTCCTTACAGGGTATGACAAACCTAAGGAAGCCAGTGGGAAATGAGGAGAGCATCTATTCAGGAAACAAGATGCGCTCGCGTGTTGAAGGCGTTGGAACATGCACTTTAGTTCTTAGGAGTGGTTTTGTTTTGCAATTAGAAAAGACCTTTTATATTCCTAGTTTCTCGAGAAATTTAATCTCTGTTTCTAGGTTGGTACCTTATGGATATTCCTTTTAATTTTCAAATAAATCAATATTGATATATTTTAAGTCTGATATTGTTGGGAATGGTACCTTATGTGATGGTCTTTTCTCTATTGATTTGCAAAATGACACTGCTCACAACGCCTTGCATGTTCAAACAGGCACTAAAAGATGTGTTATGAATGAGGACTCCTCCACGTTATGGCACCGGAGATTAGGTCATATCTCCATAAATAGAATTAAGAGATTGGTAAATGACGGAATACTTAGTACTCTCGATTTTACTGATTTCGAAACTTGTGTGGATTGCATTAAGGGTAAGCAAACCAACAAGTCTAAGAAAGGTGCCAATAGGAGTTCAACCATATTAGAGATCATACATTCTGACATATGTTGTCCAGACATTGATGCATATGGTCAGAAATACTTCATCACCTTTATTGATGATTACTCGAGGTTTATGTATCTCTACATGCTTCATAACAAGAACGAAGCATTGGACGCCTTTAAAATATTTAAGGCTGAAGTTGAGAAACAATGTGGGAAACCCATAAAGATAGTAAGAACTGATAGAGGTGGGGAGTATTACGGTAAATACACTGAAGATGGACAAGCACCTGGACCATTTGCGAAGTTCCTTCAAGAAAATGGGATTGTTGCCCAATATACCATGCCTGGTTCACCGGATCAGAATGGTGTTGCAGAAAGAAGGAACCGAACTTTGATGGAAATGGTGCGTAGTATGCTTAGCAACTCGAAGTTGCCTAAGTCCTTGTGGATTGAAGCTCTTAAAACGGCAGCGTATATATTGAACCGGGTTCCAACCAAGGCTGTTCCAAAGACGCCTTTTGAATTATTCAAGGGTTGGAAACCGAGTTTGCGTCATATGCGCGTTTGGGGATGCCCTTCTGAGATAAGAGTTTACAACCCACAGGAAAAGAAACTGGATCCTAGGACCATAAGTGGGTATTTAATCGGATATGTCGAACGGTCCAAAGGCTACAGATTCTATTGTCCATCTCATAGCACTAGATTTGTGGAATCAAGGAACGCGAAGTTTCTTGAAAATGACTTAGTTAGTGGGAGCGATCAATCTCAAGACCTAGTTTCTGTGAGAGATCAACCCTCTACCTCGAGTCAAGGATTGGTTATCATGAACAATGTCCCTTCAGTACAACTGGACATTGAACAACCAATCGTTGAAGATCCACAAGTAGCTGATAACTTACCAGTAGACGAGGCTCCTCTGGATACACCAGAATTGAGTGAGCAACCAGTTGAACAACATGATCCTTCGGAGAATGTTGAACCAACATTAAGAAGGTCTACTAGGGAAAGGAAATCAGCTATTCCTAGTGATTATATTGTGTATCTACAAGAGTATGATTTCAATATTGGGCCCGTTAATGATCCAGAGACGTTTTCACAAGCCATGAACAGCAAAGAATCAAAACTTTGGTTCGATGCTATGAAGGATGAGATGGATTCGATGGCATCTAATGGAGTATGGGATCTTGTCGAGTTGCCTAATGGGGCCAGGGCTATAGGCTGTAAATGGGTCTTTAAGACCAAGACTGACTCATTAGGCAACATTGAGCGTTATAAGGCAAGACTCGTAGCCAAATGATTCACTCAAAAGGAGGGAATCGATTACAAGGAGACCTTCTCTCCTGTATCTAAGAAAGATTCTCTCCGCATCATAATGGCGCTTGTTGCACATTTTGACTTAGAGTTGCAACAAATGGATGTGAAAACGGCATTTCTCAATGGTGATCTAGAGGAAGAGGTTTACATGAAACAACCTGAAGGTTTTTCCTCTAGTAATGGTGAGCATTTGGTCTGTAAGCTCAAGAAGTCCATATATGGGTTGAAACAAGCTTCTCGCCAATGGTATCTAAAATTCCATGAAGTCATCTCTTCATTTGGTTTCGTTGAGAACATCATGGATCAATGTATATACCAGAAGGTCAGTGGGAGCAAGATTTGTTTCCTTGTGCTATATGTGGATGATATTCTGCTTGCAACCAATGATAAAGGGATGTTACGTGAGGTGAAACAATTTCTTTCTGAGAACTTTGATATGAAGGATATGGGTGATGCATCTTATGTCATTGGCATTAAGATCCATAGAGACAGACATAGAGGTATATTAGGTCTGTCACAAGAAGCCTATATTAACAAAGTCTTGGAAAGATTCAGAATGAAAGATTGTTCACCAAGCCCAGCTCCCATTGTGAAGGGTGACAGGTTCAATTTGAACCAGTGCCCGAAAAATGATCTTGAGCGGGAACAGATGAAGAACATTCCATATGCCTCAGCTGTTGGAAGCATTATGTATGCACAGGTCTGTACCAGGCCTGATATTGCTTTTGCTGTGGGAGTGTTGGGTAGATACTAAAGTGACCCGGGGATGGACCACTGGAGAGCTACGAAGAAGGTGCTTAGATATCTTCAAGGCACTAAAGATTACATGCTTATGTATAGACGGACTGATGAGTTGGAGGTGATTGGCTACTCAGACTCAGACTTTGCTGGCTGTGTTGATACCCGGAAATCAACATCCGGTTACATCTTCATGCTTGCCGGTGGAGCTGTTTCATGGAAGAGTGCTAAGCAGACACTGACTGCCACTTCCACTATGGAGGCCGAGTTCGTTTCCTGTTTTGAGGCTACCTCACATGGTGTATGGCTTAAGAGTTTCATTGGTGGGCTTAGAGTTGTTGACTCCATATCTAAGCCATTGAGGATATATTGTGACAATTCAGCTGCAGTATTCATGGCTAAGAACAATAAGAGTGGAAGTCGAAGTAAGCATATCGACATTAAGTACTTAGCCATTAGAGAACGTGTTAGAGATAAAAGAGTGGTCATTGAACACGTTAGCACTGAATTGATGTTAGCTGATCCTTTAACTAAGGGCATGCCACCGTTTAAATTTAAGGATCATGTAGAGAGAATGGGACTTGGTCCCACATTTTGATTGTAATTGAAACTCTTATTAATAATATGATGTTTCTCATTTTTTATTTGTATACACTAAAGTTTATTTGAGAAATATCCTTGTTGTTTGGACCGAGAATAAACATAAGGTTTATTCATTAAGTATAAATGAGTTGATTTAGAAACATTTTACATAGTAATACATGGAAGATAATACTCACCATTAGAGGAACTGTCGCCATGATTCATGTGATTTGTTTCTTCTATAAGTGAAATATATGGACCAAGTGGGAGAATGTTAGTATATCTCCATAATTATGGAAATAATTGTTTGGTTGACCAATTCCGGATATGGTCCATAATTTCACGCTGAATCTCAACTCAATATTTGGCTATTAAAACACGATTTTGTGATGGTTAAAACGTGATTTTATTGCCATAATTAGCATGCCCTCGTTAGTAATATAAGAGGGCTCCTTCCGGTCCCCAAGTACGTTAACCTAAAACACACAAACACCATCTAGTGAGGTTTTGAGTGCTTGGAAGATTTGGAAGGTCTGTGATCGACACAGAGTAGACTGTCAGATTCGGCAATTACTTCAACAGCAGAGTTACATAGTGCAATGGCTGGAGGTTAGATCCTATCGCTTCCGCATTTTATTTGTTTAACATGTTTCATATTGTGTAGAAGCATGTTAGGCTTGTTTGATGTACTTACACAAAATGCCTGTATCTATAAATTTTCTGTTTCCATACAGGATTGCTTCAACCTATCAATTATAAATTTAAACTAGTTCTCTGTAGTGAATAGCGTATGCTGTGTTTGAGAAAGATTTGATACTCAAACCACTGCCTTACAGTATATATGATTTTCCTTGAAATGAATGGGAGGAGAAAGTTATGAGATTCACATGCCAGATCTTTCGGAAAATAGCAATCAGAAATAATTATTTATGAGATTTGACCAAACTAAAGAGCACTGCTCAATCTTGTTCTTCGTTTTCTATTAATTTATGACTTGAAACCAGTTATTGCACCAACAAATGATAGCACAATCTTAGGCTAACATTCCTTTTTCCATTTTTGTGCTTTTAATTGTGTTGTACAGCATTGTACTCGTTACTTTCATCCTTACTGATTCATCTGCTATTTCAGCTTGAAAAACTTTCTTGTCATTAATCTGTCTCTAAAAAAAAAAAAAAAGATATGTGGTTTTCCACAATATTCATTCAGTAAATGTAATAGTTAGTATTGTTTTAGTAATAATAATAGTAGGATCAAGGTAACACAAAGGAACTTGAAGATTTAATAAGGATCATTTTCACGGAGAGGAGAGCTTGTATAAGGGGCATTGAGATTATTTTACCATGAAAGGAAAAAGCTCAGAAAGATTATAATGAATCTGTCTTCCACTTATGAGAGGAAGCTAGGTAAGGTGGCCCACATCAAGAAAAAAGCAAGCAATGCAACTTCTCTGACATTTCTCTTCAGCTAGCAATATTAGAAAATAGATGGTTGACTGACTTTGGAGTGCATAGTGGGGGCAAAATATACTTGGACCAGACAGAAATATTTCCCGATTCAATGTTAAGTTTTGGAAACTATGCTCTTAACGGTGGAAATTCAGAATAGCTATAATGATTTCCGCGTGGGTCAGTCACCTCTTAAGGCAAGTCGTAAGGATTGGGCTGAAACAAAACGATAGAAAGAAGACCTTGACTTCCGAAGCCAATTTGTTTGAGTACCTACATTTATGTAAGAATGCTTCAATTCATTTATTTACTAATTAAAACTAGAATTTCTATTAAGATTACTTTTCCATGAAATAACTTTCTCAATTTCAATCTCTTTCTCTTTCCAAAAGGGAGTCAATGTGGAAAATTTTGTCATGCAAGTTGTGGATATCAAACTATGAATTGACAATGACAATGGAAGTCTCCTTGCGCTCTGCATGTTGAATTATTTCATTCAACACGTTTCCACACTTTGCATTAACTTCGGGCATTTTATCTATTTTCCATTTTGTGAAAATGATTCAAAGCTAGTAATATGGATTCAATCTATTTTCCATATCGTGTGTGGAATTGATTATTAGTATTACATTTGTTACGCTTTTTATTTTTAAGATTTAAAAATCCAACTCTTTGGGCATGTTTGGATGTATCAATTTTATAAAAAATTAAGAGATATGATCTTTTTTAAATTAAAACCCAACTCTTTGAGTATGCTTGGATTCATCAGTTTTGTAACTAATTAAGAGATATAATTGAAATATAATTTAATTGCTTGTGCTTGTTCATTTTTAAGAAATAATTATATTGAAAATTATTAGTCCGACTAGAAAACAATAAAAATATCACATAGTCGTTATTTGAATTTAAAATTTTGAAAAACAGTTCCTCAAAGTAAAAAAAAACAGAGTACATTTTCTTAACGAAAATAGTGAGTCTTTGTGTTGTGGATTGTAGCCAAAAATCCCAAAGTCAGAATAAATTATTTGGTAAGTTAGAAAATAAAATGACAATGATAAAATTAAAGCACACGAAAATTTACGTGGTTCGACTTTAAAAGCCTACGCCCACAAACCAAAACAATCAAAAGAAATTTTACTATGAAAAATTAGAAATTTACAAAAGACACTTAAAATACAACTCTATCCAAAACCCAAAACCTCACCGTAAGCTTTATTTTATAGCTTACTCTACTCTCCCCTTCACCTTACAAGGCTTGATTTTGCTATCTCACTTGATGCTCACAAAGCTTCACAACTAGAGTATTTATATATTTCTTGACCGAAAATGTGAGGGCATTAAATTGTTGCCGGGTAAATTTTCAACAAATGCCTCACAATTTGACTGAGTACCGAAAAAACATGGCAAAGCATTAAAACCAAGGCTGCATCAAAGTTGGCTTATAGTCAACTTTTTCATGCTTCAATCGGCTTTGTCAAGATCTTCATGCATTCAACTATTCCATTGTCAACCTTTGCTTGCACCATTTAATGAGGTAAAGACTTGCATGAAACAAAACTCTGCAAGCAAGATTTGCTTCAATCTTCAAACCGTGTAGAAGCATTTAATGGCAAGTTCAATTTTTTCAAGCCATCCTTCAACACTTTGGAACATGAAACAAACGTGCAGTTAACCTTGATTGCCATAAGAATTGGAGAGCCCCAAACTCTATATATATTTCGGAGCAACGAATCTATAATTCAATTTCAAGCAGCTATATAACTGAATCTACCAAAGTGTAAAACATAAACATGGCATTGATCACCTCTTTATTTGCAGTGGTTCATGCCATCCTTGTGCTGTCTATATTATCAGCTGCTGCATCATCAATGGAGTCAGAGGGAAAGGCTATACTCGAAAGCGGATGGTGGAGATTCTACAGCAACGACACTTCCAATCTTTGCAAATGGCCTGGAGTTACTTGCAATGACAATGGGAGTGTCACTGAGATTTTCCTACCTGATGATCTACGCTTCAGCTTCAGAGGTAAACTTGATAACATGAACTTTTCCTCCCTCCCAAACCTTGTTAGTTTTAATATTACTTGCTCGATGCTAACGGGAAGCATCCCACCTGAGATAGGATCTCTTTCAAAACTCACCTTTCTCGACTTATCCCATAATTATATAGAAGGCGAGTTAACTCGATCCCTAGGAAACCTCAAGCTGCTAGAGAAGGTTGATTTTAGTCATAATTCCATGAACGGTTCTATCCCAGCTGAGATAGGATCTCTTTCAGAACTCACCTTCCTCGACTTCTCCTATAATCATCTAGAAGGCGAGTTACCTCGATCCCTAGGAAACCTCAAGCTGTTAGAAAATGTTGATTTTAGTCATAATTTCATATCTAGTTCTATCCCACCAGAACTTGGATATTTGAAGAATCTTGTGAGTTTAGATCTATCCAGTAACAATCTGGTTGGACCCATTCCTTCTACTTTCTCTCACTTGACCAATCTGACATTCCTGCTCCTTAAAGATAACCAAATAGAAGGATCAATCCCTCAAGAAATTGGAAATATGAAGAATCTTGTTAATCTGTCTATTTCTGGCAATAAAATCTACGGTCCAATCCCAACAACTTTGTTTGCCTTAACCAATCTGCAAATCATTCGGCTACATTCAAATCAAATTAATGGTTCTCTACCTTCGGAAATTGGAAATCTAAAGAGGCTGGAATATTTAAAGATTGGTTATAATAGACTCAGTGGTAAAATTCCTTCAGAAATAGGAAATTTGAAGAATCTGTCTCTTTTACATCTTGGCGCTAACAGCCTCACCGATTCAATCCCTTTTTCTCTCTTCGGTTTAACTAATTTGTATCAGCTGGATCTCTCCAACAACAAATTAAGCGGACCCATCCCAAATGAAATTGGGAATTTAAAAAGTTTGAAATATTTGTCTCTCTCCCACAACAGATTAAGCGGACCCATCCCAAATGAAATTGGGAATTTAAAAAGATTGAAATATTTATTTCTGAGTTACAACAATTTGAATGGAAGCATTCCTCCTCAGCTTGGTGAGAGGACATCCCTATATATGCTAAATGAACAATTAAATGTGGCCCTCCGTTGCAATAACCTCACTGGTACCATAGCTCGCCATCTGGATTTGTCATGCCAAGACAATTTTGTGGACTCCCCTACAAGTTTACTGTCTCCAACAATTTTACCATCTCCAGTAAGAAGCAGAGGTTTTAGCTATTTAAAGCTCCTTCCTATCATCGTTTTTCTTCCTTTCCTAGTCATTGGATTTGTTTACCTACGTCGACTTAAATATAAAAATAAAAAAACTGATCCTGACGCAACAAAGAATGGAGATATGTTTTCAATATGGAATTTCGATGGAAAGATTGCGTTTGAAGACATCATTAAAGCAACAGAGGATTTTGACATCAAATATTGCATTGGGACGGGCGGTTATGGCAGTGTTTACAAAGCGATCTTACCAAGTGGCAAAGTGATTGCTTTAAAAAAACTTCATCGGTTAGAAGCAGAGCAGCCGGCTTTTGATAGGAGTTTCCGAAATGAGGTAAAATTTTTGACGGAAATACGACACAGAAACATTGTTAAGCTTCATGGATTTTGTCTCCACAACCGCTGCATGTTCTTGATTTACAACTACTTGGAAAAGGGGAGCTTGTTTTGTGCCCTGAGTATCGATGTTGAAGCTATGGAATTGGATTGGACCAAAAGAGTGAACATTGTCAAAGACGTTGCACATGCTCTGTCTTACATGCATCATGATTGCAACCCTCCAATTGTTCATCGAGACATCTCAAGCAATAATGTTTTGTTGAACTCAAAATTGGAAGCTTTCGTTTCCGACTTTGGGACTGCAAGATTTCTTGATCCAGATTCATCTAACCGAACTGTAATGGTTGGAACATATGGATATATTGCCCCAGGTTCTACTCTTTCACACTTTTTATTTTCTTTTTCATTTTTGTTCAGTTTTATCCAGTCCTAGAATACTATTAACTTATTTCAGATTACATGTTAAATCAACATTAGGGAAACAAATTGGAAATGAAAATTAGAAAAAAAAATACAAATAAACTTGTAATTATTTTGATTTTAATATCTATATATTTTTATTTACATTAATTTTTTAATGTCAGAACTTGCTTATTCTATGATTGTCACCGAAAAGTGTGACGTTTATAGCTTTGGAGTGTTGGTATTGGAAATATTGATGGGAAGGCATCCAGGTGAATTGTTGACAATGCTATCATCATCATCATCATCATCATCTTGTGCCCAAAATATAATGCTAAATGAAGTTTTGGACCCTCGATTGTTACCACCAAGATCCAAAAAAATGGCACAAGATATTGCTTTTGTTGCTATGGTTGCTTTCGCATGTTTACGGACCAAACCCAAGTGTCGACCAACGATGACATCTGTGTCTCAAGAATTTCTGCATATCCAATCTCCAATTCCATTGCCTCTTCATGAGATATCTTTGATCGAGCTTAAGAACCATGAAATGCTTATGGGTGATGAAAATTAAAAATAATTCATAGTTTAGTACTATATTTTCGAGTGGATAAATAACAATTTCTTCTATTTATATAGAATTCTCCTCAAATTTACTTGGATTAAATTTTGAGACAGTACTTGGTTTAATTAAGTAATTACTCGTGTTGTTTATCCCTTTATACATTTTGAAAATTCTATGTTTTGTCCAAGATGTCATTTGAATGTCATTGTCAATGCCTTTCGGTCTACTTTGTATTTGAATTCACTTTATGTTAATGAAGGTTTTTTATTTGATCCTTTGTAACGACCCGTTACCACATTTTTCACGTATTTCTATACAACTTTTCCGGTTGGGTTGTCTGTGATGCCATTAACATTCTACAGTGATAGTAATAAATGATAAACATTTATTTAACAAATACGGAATATGAAATTTTTTTCACTATTCCTTACATCTGACATCCCCTATTGTCCTTGTTTCAATAAAGTAGTACTGTATACTTATGTCTGAAATGTAAAAGAGAAGTGGTTGTACCTGTCATATTTGACATAGTTTGCCCCAGCACTTTATATGTAGCTATATCCATCTGGAAGCTAATTCTCTAACTCCGTGTCTTTTTATCTGTGCAGTTAAAATAAGGGGTGAGCGAACCACGCGCTCAGTAAAGGAGACGTATGCTGCTTTAAATAAAGCAAAACTATATACCACAAAGTATTTATTTTTCCTAAAATCATACCAAGTAGGAAAACAGTGGATATAGTAAACAATACTCTCAATACACCATTCAAATCACTGGCTAAACAGTTTACAATATAATGTAGTAAACAGTAAATAGGATTCAGTAAATCCTTTCAGTAAACAGAAATCAGCAAGTTGAGACTAGGCAATAAATAAATCATGCTCTCATTGTTCCCCCAGGAACACAAGTCGTCTGCTTGTGGGGTGCACCCGTAGGCCATCGCCCCTCATGGCTATCTCGGCTAGATCTATGGCCATAATCTATAGGTGGTCTTCGGGTCCACTTGCCAGGTGATCTCGAGACCTCTGATGACTTGGTGGGTCCATCAGCCTTGTGACGCCCTGGAGTGCACCCGTTGGTCTATCGACCCGAGCCATCGCCCCAGGCGGGTCACTTAGTTACGTGAATATTAATGCATGAACTCGAGGCCTAAAGTCTCAAAATCACTTTATATCTCATGAAAACCTTTAAGGAATTATTCCACCTATTTCATCATTTCTTTAAAATGTTTATTTTCCAAAAGATGTTTTATTTTCAATTTATAAAATAGTAGAAACAGCCCGCAATCTCACCATTTTTCGTGTGAGAAAGGCACGGGTTAAAATGGCTCGTCCATGGTTAGTTCGCCCATGGTCAACTCTCCCATAGTCAACTCGCCAGTGCGGTGAACTAGTGTTCGCCCGCCAACTTTAAAATTTAAAAACAAGTTAAACTGGCTCGCCCATAGCGGTGAACTAGTGTTCGCCCGCCAACATTAGCTTTTAAAAACAATTTAAACTGGCTCGCCCATAGCGGCTCGCCTATGGTCAACTCACCCATAGCCAACTCACCCATGGTCAACTCGCCCCTTCTGGCTTGCCCATGGCCAGTTCGCCCACTATGGCTTTTCCATGGCCAGTTCGCCCATTGTCACAAAAAAGGGATCGCCTATTTTGGCTCGCCCGGATTTTTATTAAAACAGGGTCGCTCGCCTCAAAACATCATAAAAAGAGTTCGCCCACTTTGGCTCGCCCGCATTTTATTAAAACAGGGTCGCTCGCCCCAAAACATCATAAAAAGAGTTCGCCCACTTTGGCTCGCCCGCATTTTATTAAAACAGGGGTCGTTCGCCCCAAAACAACATAAAAGGGTTCGCCCATTTTGGCTCGCCCGCCCTTTTACCAGTTCGCCCAAATCAAAACGATTTATCATAATAATGCATGTTATAAACCAAAATAGTTTCTCAATATTTTCATAATATTTTCACTCCACAGGACATGCATTTTACTTCACACACATCTCCCTTACCTGGTCTTACGAAGCCTTGCTTCCCAATCGTCTTCCCGATCGCTTTTATCGAGTCCTTAATTCCTGGCTGCAAAATAATTTATTAAAACTATTAATATTTTCTTTTTTATATATTTCCATCACTTGGGCGAGACTTGAGACAAATCAACTAGCTCGCCCAACCGAGCTCGCCCAACCGAGCTCGCCATTCATCAAATGGCTTACACGTGGGAGCTCGCCCAACATTCTCGCCATTCCCATATTGGCTTATTCGTGGGAGCTCGCCCACATTCAACTCGCCACGCCTATATTGGCTTAAATGTGGGAGTTCGCCCACAATTCAACTCGCCATCCCTATGCATGTGAGTTTGCCATACATGGCTTTCTATTCAAAGCTGGGTTTGCCTTTGAATTAAACTAGCGTTGGGCGACCTCGCCCACTTGGACAATTACTTTCAACTTGGCGAGTTCTTTATTTCCTACTCGCCTCATTAGCGATCACTAACATTCCACATGGGCGATCACAATAGTCGCCATTCTCGCCCTTTTGGCGATCATCAAGTCCATACTTTCGGGCGATCATAAGCCCTCGCCCATTCGGGCAATCATCCTGACTATCCAACATGTTGGCGAACATGTATATCGCCAATTTATACAATTTCATTAAGCTCGCCTCATCCTTTAGGCGAGTATCTTAATTTCTTTGCTCACCTATTTTGCGAGCAGTTGGATTATCATGTTTGCCTATCGTGTTTCATCTATTCAATTTACATATGCATAACACAGTAGCTTATGTTCAGCCATTAACGTCCCCATCAAGTAAGAAATTTAGCCATGTTAACTTGCTACACACTTTCATGCCAAGTAATATACCTACACATCTCCTACTTAGCATATCATCATTATAAACCAAGAATTAAATACATGAATATTGGCTGGAAACTTTATTTACCTTGTTTGATTGAGCCAACCCAACTCACAATTTGTTTTGTTGTTTCCCCACGTCAATCCTCCTCTCCTTGATTTACTTAGATGGTTTTATGAGTGAAGGAAAGATGTATAAAGGAGTGTTAAGTGATTTGATAGCAAGAAGGTGAGATCTTGCAACTTAAACGTGAGAGAAATAAGAGTGAAACACAGCAGAATTTAACAGCAACAGTGTCGAGCATGAAGAGGAAATATGCTGGAGTTCTTGGTTTCACTTAGTAAGATATATATTCTGTTTATCAAAGTCACTTAACTTCCTATCCCTTTCTTCATCATTTCCTTTGTCAGTTATCTCATTAATTGTTTAAGAAAAATGGTAACAAAAGGTGTGGCATGGTAACCATTTTCTGCTCTCATTAAATTGTGAAGAAAACTATAGTCAACAAGAATGACATGCAGTGATTTTGTCCAGCCCTTTTTTTTTTTGACTTATTTGCACCTTTGTCTTATTCCTTGTCTAATTAAAACACATCTCATATTAACTTAACATGTCTCTCTTCTCCTTTAGTCCAACGCAGCCAACTTTCTCTCCAAATCAGAAGTGGCGTGTAGCAGCAATTTTCTGCTGCCCATTGACTTATTCTTCATCTCTTTTTACATTCTTCAACCAATAACAAAAATTCCCATGTTGACTTTGATCTCTTTGCCATTAATTATGTTTCACATTGCATGTAAATCGGTTAAACCATTAGTGTTTAAACCGCTTGGTACAAGGAGAATCAAAGTGGTGTTAAGTCCACTTCTAGCCTCTTTCTTGACTTTCCGTCATGTCTCATTTTCAAAGCTTCCTCCAGTAAGCTTCTAGGCATCATGTTATGTTTAATTAGTGCTTATTACATACCATTTTATCCATGGCTTGAATTGCTTTTCCTAGCAATTCATTTCAACCGTATACACTAAGTGTAGTAAAATTGTTGGTGTGTTGTCCATCTTCCTTCGTTTGCTATTAAGCCAATAATTCCAACAATTTAATTTCCATTCTTAAAATTTTAGATATTCATTCTACCTCACATACACCATAAAATTTAAATCAAATAAGAACATGGAAAGTGGAAATCCATATTCAATATTTATTTTCCACTATAAATCAATTACAATTATGGTGTACAGTGTGACAAATTCGGGTCTCTCATTTTTTTGTCCAGCCCTTTTTTTTTTTACTTATTTGCACCCTTGTTTATTCCTTGTCTAATTAAAACACATCTCATATTAACTTAACATTTCTCTCTTCTCCTTTAGTCCAACGCAGCCAACTTTCTCTCCAAATCAGAAGTGGCGTGTAGCAGCAATTTTCTGCTGCCCATTGACTTATTCTTCATCTCTTTTTACATTCTTCAACCAATAACAAAAATTCCCATGTTGACTTTGATCTCTTTGCCATTAATTATGTTTCACATTGCATGTAAATCGGTTAAACCATCAGTGTTTAAACCGCTTGGTACAAGGAGAAGCAAAGTGGTGTGAAGTCCACTTCTAGCCTCTTTCTTGACTTTCCTTCATGTCTCATTTTCAAAGCTTCCTCCAATAAGCTTCTAGGCATCATGTTATGTTTAATTAGTGCTTATTACATACCATTTTATCCATGGCTTGAATTGCTTTTCCTAGCAATTCATTTCAACCGTATACACTAAGTGTAGTAAAATTGTTGGTGTGTTGTCCATCTTCCTTCGTTTGCTATTAAGCCAATAATTCCAACAATTTAATTTCCATTCTTAAAATTTTAGATATTCATTCTACCTCACATACACCATAAAATTTAAATCAAATAAGAACATGGAAAGTGGAAATCCATATTCAATATTTATTTTCCACTATAAATCAATTACAATTATGGTATACAGTGTGACAAATTCGGGTCTCACATTTTTTTATCCAGCCCTTTTTTTTGACTTATTTGCACCTTTGTCTTATTCCTTGTCTAATTAAAACACATCTCATATTAACTTAACATTTCTCTCTTCTCCTTTAGTCCAATGCAGCCAACTTTCTCTCCAAATCAGAAGTGGCGTGTAGCAGCAATTTTCTGCTGCCCATTGACTTATTCTTCATCTCTTTTTACATTCTTCAACCAATAACAAAAATTTCCATGTTGACTTTGATCTCTTTGCCATTAATTATGTTTCACATTGCATGTAAATCGGTTAAACCATTAGTGTTTAAACCGCTTGGTACAAGGAGAAGCAAAGTGGTGTGAAGTCCACTTCTAGCCTCTTTCTTGACTTTCCTTCATGTCTCATTTTCAAAGCTTCCTCCAATAAGCTTCTAGGCATCATGTTATGTTTAATTAGTGCTTATTACATACCATTTTATCCATGGCTTGAATTGCTTTTCCTAGCAATTCATTTCAACCGTATACACTAAGTGTAGTAAAATTGTTGGTGTGTTGTCCATCTTCCTTCGTTTGCTATTAAGCCAATAATTCCAACAATTTAATTTCCATTCTTAAAATTTTAGATATTTATTCTACCTCACATACACCATAAAATTTAAATCAAATAAGAACATGGAAAGTGGAAATCCATATTCAATATTTATTTTCCACTATAAATCAATTACAATTATGGTGTACAGTGTGACAAATTTGGGTCTCACATCCTTTGAAAGATGACTAATATTTAATTAGTAAGTTTCTTAAAATTTATATATACGTAATGGTCATTCCAAACTATTTTCGATTATATATAATTCAATAATATATCTTGTTTTATATATGGTAATAAAATTTGGTTTCTAAAGATGAAATTGTTAATTTAAAATTGCAATTTAAAGTATATAATTCATTTTATACTTTTAACACTTGTGAAGTTTTTATTTAATTTATACCACATAGAGAGATAGAATGCATGTGCATGATATATGTACATGTACATTGGCAGATTCAATTCTTAAGTGTTGTGACAGGTGATAGTTGTAAATAAATAAATAAATAAAAACTGTGAAAAGAACCAATACTTGTTGGGCCAAGTGATAACATATTTTTGAGTTTGAATTTGTTTTCATTTTTATGAAAAAACAATTTTATTTTTAAAAATTTTTCTTGCTTTAATCTTTCCATTTATTCCTTGTAAACAAAAAAAAAAAAACGTTTAGCAAAGGTCAAATAGATTATACAGGGAGCTCATATTCTGTTGCACCCTCTTGGTTGTGTAATTGATGACATGAGAAAACTTGGAGGAAGGCAATGGAATTGTAGTTTGCAACATACACTTAGAGAAGGCAATTTTTGTGCGGACGCCCTTGCGAAATCAGCTTGCGAGATGGATGATGATTTTGAACTGCTTGAGGATCCTCCGAATTTCTTACGTCCCCACTTAGAGGCTGATGCACGAGGAGTGGCGTAGCCAAGGGGCTTTACTTTCAGTTGGGTTTATTTGTTTTCTTTATATTTCTCATGTGCCTTTCTCGGCACCTCCTGCTTCCACGATGGAAGCTCGACTGATGGACGCGTATTGCATTCCTTTGTCTGCCACGTTGCCCTTTTCAGTTAAACCCAAATTATTTTCATTGTTTTGACAGTCCTGCCCCTTCTTTTGATTTTGCCTCTTGCTGCCTTCTTACGTAAAACGCTTCTTCTACTGTCCGATATCGTAATTTTGTTACTCATTTATGGTGATATATGTACAGGGTCTCATCGATTTGTTGGTGAATCTCGCTTTTGTCCTTTTTCTCTTTTTTTTTTTATGTTCTTTTGTATTTTGCTGTTGTTTTGGAAAATGATTAATTCCATTGTCTAACATGGTAATTTTATTATTTAACAGTGTTGGAAGGTGACCTTATAGGTCTTGCTGTTTAGTTTGTTCAGTGTGGGCACGATGTAGTCTTTGGTTCTTTAACTCTCCTCTAGGAGCGCACTGTGTCTTTTCCTTTCAAACCTGTCATTCCAAAATTAATCACTTTCTACATTTTTTTTAACCTACTTTTTACTCTCTTTCAATTTCAGCGATGGAGAGTTTGTATTGCTAAAAAATAAAACCAAACAAAATATCAAAAGCCTTTTCTCTTTTGTAACTTTCAGGTGTGCAAAGCCTTGGTAGAGAAAACAAAATTCATTCCAGGAGCAAAGGTTTTCTGAGCTCAAAACCCTTTATTTGTTTTTGTTTTTTTCTCTCAAATCCTATTTGTTTTCTGAGCTCAGTATTTGCTGCCTGTGTAGATGGGTTTGTGTACACGAACCGCCAAGTTGGCTCGGACACGATCCTGATCGAGGCCTTCTTTGACCCGTCTGCCCCGATAGCAGAGACTTATGGCCTCCTCTTAAGCAAGCTATTGAACATTACGGTTCTCGCATTTCGCTTGTGGTTCACCTTCTCCCATTGCCGTTTGTCACGCTATATTATATTATTTAATTCTCCTTTTTTTTCCCTTATAAATTTAGAAAAGAATAAGAATTGAAATTCTGGGTTGGAAACAGAACTAGGTAAGGCTACCCAGTGGCTGTTAGTTTTTAGCTTTAGAGGATTATTTCGAGTTTAATTTAATCTATTTTTCTGTGGTTTAGCTACTTTGGGTTTAGTCTAGATTCTGCTTAATATTTAAGATTCGAATATCCTGGCTTTTTGCTTGAATTGTTAGTCGGGAAAAGTGCTCACTATAATAACTGGGTGTGGTCTCGGAAATTGCATTTACCATGACTATGCATTTACTGTTTCACGTGCCCTGCACAATGTAAACCTGCTTAATCCCTGTGCTACGTTCAAATTGTTGGATAGTTTCTTCGAGCATCAGGTTCAGATGTTCTATTTTCCAGTTCTTAATCATCTCTTTCGTACGTATATGCATTACACTGCTTCTGTTGTCATCTGCTTGGGCGTCTTCTTCACTAATCCAAGTATTAATCTTGCGGAAGGTTTTAACTTTCATTCAAATCCACTTGGATTTGAATAGATTTTTTGTCTGATTCTGAAAGAATTTTCTATATTTCTGTGACATTTGCAGTAGCTTTTGGTCACTTTAGTTACCTGTAACTTTTAAGCTGCCTGTTTTGTTATTACTATTGGTTTAACATGATGGACATTCTTTTCTTGCTTTTTGGCAGTTTCTTTTCTTGAAGAAATAGTACTTCTTTATGGAGAACTTTATGACATAAGAATTCTTCTAAGCCTTCAATGTCATCATTCACTGTTAAAATATTGCACAATTTTGTTTTTGGATCTGTTCTGAAGTAGTTCTTGGAATCAGGTATATGCACAATCAATTGCAACTGCCTGTCTGCTTGATTGGCCAAAAGACTGGATTCTTATTCAAGTTCTAGATGACTCAGATGATGGAAATTGACAGCTTCTAATCAAAGATGAAGTCTCCTTGTGGCGTGAGAAAGGAGTAAACATAATCTACAGGCTTCAATTAATCAGAACTGGCCTCCTAGTGCCCTTTTGTGGCCACCAGGAGGCAAGATAATCCAAAGGTGCTGCCCTTTTGTGAATTTCAATCTGTATTTTGGCTTTATTTACTTCAATAGGAGAAACTTCATGGAAGTGAACAATCCATATATGAAGTGGATAGGAAAATGAAAGAGAAAGAGAACTACATGCCATCAAAGTGGAAAAAGAAGAGTTCTACTGATTTGTTCATTCTACTTTATGACAAACTTTTATTTTTCTTTTAAGATGAAGGGTGGTTTTTAGCAAATTATGTATAAAATTAGTTATTCTTGGATTATCTTGGCAGGCTTAGGCAAGGAAGACCTTCGAGAGCAAAATAAGTAGCTGGCTACTTGCAGGTGTGCAGCTCAAAGAAATACCATTGATATGGATGTTTTATTTATATTTCCAGTTGTTGTGAGACCAAAAACACTTACAATTTCTAAACTTATTCAAGGGTTGAGTAAAAATATTTGCTTAGAATCTATCTTCGCATTTCCCAAATTATTGGAGGCTTCTTTTTTTAGTGACTGTTTTTGATACATTGAACTTGCAGTCGAGGTTTAAATCTTTTGAAATTTAGATGAATTCCTGTTCTTTTTTCTTTTGGCAGAAGAGAATCTGATAATTCTGAAACTGAGAGAGCCCAACATGTAAACAAATACAAGATCTTGATGAGCATGTTCAAGAGAATGAGAGGCAGCTTATTGACTTGCAGGAACAGGTCCATACATTTGCTTGATTTTAATGCATTTTTTTTATTTTTTAATTCTGAAGGTTAAATTGTAAATATTTTGTTGCACTGTTCGAGGAGTGCATCTGAAGGCTATTTTAAATAACAATAACTTATTTTCAGATTAACGTAATTTATGAGAACAAATTTGTTTGTGTTTTAAAAGGAAGCTATGCAACATTTTGAATTACCATTAATGTTGATTGCTAGAAGAGATCAAGCTGCATTTCCTAATGGGAAACTTATTCTTCAGTATGGGGCTGCTCTATGTCATGGATGAAATGGCATACAGGTCAGAGTTTTTAGTGATCCTTTTGTTCTTTATTGCATTAAAATTTCTTTTCAGAATTTAACCATATTTTCCAACTATACATGTGTATAACTGTTTGTTCATATCTATCCACCATTCATTGTTAAGGTTTTTGTTCACATTACCAAAAGTTTCTTGAACCTACCACACATTAAGGTTTGTTCATAGAATGTCATGGGATAATCAATTTATTTTTGTGGCTTAATTTCACAATTCTTTGTATTTTTTTCACAAGTTCAGTTTGGAAAGGTCAAAAGTTTTTTCTTTTTTCTCTGTCTTTTAAGCATCTCCTTCAGTCTTTCAATCTTTATTCTCCTTAAAAATCATGCTTTTTGTGTTTTGTAGGTTCACTTGATCTTAAAATTAATTATTTTCATCACCAAAATATTAACATTCTTTATTTTTTCAAATACCATTGTGTTTTGTATGGCTTTTGATTTTCTTAATGTGTGTCAGTTTGGGTTTTTTTTTCTCCGTTCTTATCTTTCTTTCTTAGTTCCAAATCTTATAAGTTTGGTGGTTTTTTCCTTATTTTTTTATGATTTAGTTCTCTATTTGTCTATATTGGGTTTCATTGAATTTTTATTTCTTTGATTAATTTGTCGTTTCCCAGTGTTGTAGTTGTTGAGGTCACCGTTGGACTTGAAATTACATTCCATCCTAGAGGAGGTCAGTCATAATTTCCACATAATTTTTTAAGCAATGATTAATTTTAAGATTATTGAATGTTAATTTAATTTTAAATGTTCACCTATGGATGAAGGAATGTGGCTTTGCTCTTGATTAGTTACATTATTTGATTTAATAGAAATTAGTGTCCAGGTTGTTGGATGTCTAGAAAGCTACAATATATGGTAAGCTTTCTATGCATTCTAGGAATATTCTTTAATTGTTTAACATTTAATGGTAGTAGGCTGTAGCTCTCTCTTCTCATGCCGAAGCTGTATCAGGCAAAATAAGTTTCTGATTTTCTAATAAACTCAACTATTGTTGAGTGTTTTAGCATTTGAAAAAGATTTGTTATGCTGACACATGACATTAACCGTACCTTGAAAAACAAGACTAGACATAAGAGTGAATCACTTCATAATGAACCTTATTCCTTTTATCATGTCATGAACTATCATCATCACCTAATTTACTGCATTAGTCATATCTGTTATTGTTAGCCTATAAATATGTGTTGCTGATGGTATATGCTTTCATCATGCAATTCATAACTTCTGTTTCCATATTCTGTAGGCGCTTTGGTTTTTCTCTCTTGAGTCTCACTACCTTTCTCAAGTGCATCTTAGTATTGATTTACCTAGGTATTATTCACTCCTTGCTCTACAGATTACATCTATGTTGTTCCTCATCTTAGTCAAGCATAGTAAATCATCAATCCTCTTCTTTGTTATCTCTACTTCCAGCTTAGGTACCTCACCCCTGATAAAAAAAGGATTCCCTCCAGCGTCAACTAGTTTTTCAGGGTTATCAGTGTAAATATTACCTAACATATATCCTTTAACAATTAAATAGATATCTAAATGCCGGGATTTTCATTGCCTAATTTTGCATGTATCATGTGCAAAATCAGGTTTCTATAATGACTTGCTTCTTTTTCATAACTTCAATGCTTGTGCTTTCTATTTCAATTTTGAATCTGATCCATAGGCAGCTAATGCCAGATGGATAGGCTGGCTTTTTGGTGCATTTCTTATGCATTAATACTTGGGAACGGTGTTGCTGTGGTTTTAAACATATTTCCTTTACTTTATTCTCCTCCTTAAAATAGATATAATTTTTTATTTTACATAGTCCAAAATATGTGGTGCTTCTTTTGCGACTTTTCATTACTATGATTAGTTATTGTAGTCTTCTATTAAATTATTTGTTAATGATCCTCCTTCTAAAGGATTAAGGTCGGGTTTGCCATAACTAATACATTGTTTTTTTCATAATGCTTTATCATCATCATCATCTTTATGTTTGTGCCAGTGTTTACTTAATTTATCTGTGCATGCAAATGCAAGTGAGCAAGTGTTATGTTTTAGAAAATAATTGATGTCGTGGGATTTGGTGGCAAAAACAAGGGATTTGCTCCTTCCTTCGTCTGTCGGCCCAAATCCAATGTAACTTTGCCTACGTATACATATATCATATATCATATATCCCAAATTAAAGTGTTGTTCCTGTTGGTTTGTAAACCCAATTACATTGGGTAAGTCTTTTATTTTGTAGCCCATAGTGTTAGACTTTTGTGTAGTGTATTAAAGCTCATAGTATAGAAAACTAATAGAACAAAAATAGAACAAAAATACAAATATATGAGCTGAAAAATGTACAAAAACAGAACATATAGTGTGGAAATTGTAGAGAAAATGAGCCAAACGTGAGTTAAGGAGAAAGGCTTTCTTTTGCTTGGTTTGAAAAAAAAGGTGCAAACTTTCTTATAAGCATTCTTTTACTCTACCTATATGAATATATTTTAATGCATTTGAAAGTGAAAATATTGTGATATTAGTGTTGTTTTACATGTTTGAAGATGAGTTATGTTTGATGGTTGTTGTGTGGATATTCTTAAAACTTGAGATTGGTTGTTGTGAGTTAGTTTTGATGAGATGTTGTTGTTGGAAATGTGTGTGTGATTGAGTTGAAAAGTTGTGAATTTGGTGGCTGTTTGGAGCTTGCTTTAGTTGTTTGATTAGAAACCTAAAACAGTTTGCATGCCAAGTGTATGTGTAAATGCCTTTTAGACCTCTCCTTCTAACAAAAGTGGCACCAAAGCTTCAGGTCTATTTGTGTTGATTTCTTGGTGGATTTTACTTGACTTAGGTCTTCCATTTGGTGTTTTTTTATTAGTGTGGTGATTTGTTATGGGTGTTGGTGAAGTTGGCATAGTGATGGCTAACATTTTTGTGCAACCGCAAATTCCTAAGTTAGGTAAAAATAATTTTGATAATTGGAGTATACAAATGAAGGTGTTGTTGGAGTCTCAAGACTTATGGGAGATTGTTCATAAAGGGTTTGAAGAACCTAGTGTAGAAGAGGAGGAAAAACTAACGGAAACTCAAAAGGCCACTCTTAATGAGTTAAGAAAGAAAGATAAGAAGGCTTTGTTTGCACTCTACCAAGCAATTGATGAGTCAAATTTTGAGAAGATTTCTATGGTTTCAACTTTTAAGAAATCATGGGATATCCTCAAGAATTCACATAGAGGAATTGACAAGGTTGTGAAGATTCGCCTACAAGTGCTAAGGGGTGAGTTTGATGCCATCTCTATGAATGAAAATGAGACCATTTCGGAGTACTTTGGAAGAGTGTTAACTATTGTGAATGAAATGAGAAGGAATGGTGAGAAGCTTAGTGATGTCACGGTTATGGAAAAGATTCTTCGATCTTTAACTCCAAAATTTGAGCAAATAGCGGTGATTGTTGAAGAAGCGAAGGACTTGGATGATATGATGGTTGATCAATTGATGGGAACATTGCAAGTGCATGAACAAAGATTGAGTAAGAAGGTGACTAGCTCCATTGACCAAGCTCTTCACACTAAGCTTGTTTTGGATGAAGATAGAAAGGAAGTTAGTATTCGAGGTGCTCAAAGAGGAAGAGGTAGAGTCTCTAGAGGCTGTGGTAGAAGTAATGCAATTCGAGGTCGTCCTTATGAAGTTGGGGGTAGAGGTTATGATGAATAAGAAAGAGGCTTTGTACGTAGAGGTAAAGGAGGTAGAACAAGAGGTGGAAGACATCAATCATGGCATGCTCCAAAAGGAAGAGGAAGAGGTAAAAATGATGGCAACTTCAACAACTTGCCAAACCGGCAAGGTTATGACAAAAGAAATGTTCAATGCTATAATTGTCATAAATATGGGCATTATAGCAATGAATGTTTGGGAAAGCAAGGTGGTGAAGTCAATGAGCAAGTTAACTATGTCTAGAAGGACTATGGTGAGGTGGACTCTATTTTGTTGTTCACTTCTAATGGGACTATTGTGGATGAAAGCAGCACTTGGTATCTTGATAATGCGACTAGCAACCACATGACCAGGAACAAGAAAGTCTTTGTTGAGTTGAATGAAGCGATGAAAGGCAATGTCACTTTTGGAGATGATTCCAAAGTTCAAGTGGAAGGCAAAGGTAACATTCTTATCAAGCTCAAGAATGGTTCTCATAATTTTATTTTCGATGTTTATTACATTCCTTCTTTGAAAAAGAACTTTTTGAGTTTGGGATAACTTTTGGAAAAAGGGTATGTGATACATATGGAGAATAGTCTTCTTACTATAAAGGATAAGAATGGGAAGTTGATTACTTTTGTGAAGATGTCAAATAGAATGTTTCGTTTGAATTTGCAATATGATGAAGTTCATTGTTTGAGTTCTATTGTGCAAGATGAGTCTTGGTTGTGGCACTTGAGGTTTGGGCATTTTAACTTTGATGGCTTGAGAGCTTTGGCAGCAACGTATGGTGAAGGGGTTGCCTCATATTAATCATCCTAATCAAATTTATGAAGGGTGCATTCTTGGAAAACAACATAGGCTAAGTTTTGCCAAAGAGGGTAGGTGGAGAGCATCTAGACCTTTGGAGCTTGTGCATACCAACATTTGTAGTGCTTTGAAACCAATGTCGAATGGAAAGAATAGATACTTTGTGACTTTCATTGATGACTTTAGTCGAAAGACTTGGGTGTACTTTTTGAAGAGGAAGTCCTACTTGCTAGAAACATTCAAAGAGTTCAAAGCATTTGTAGAGAATCAAAGTGGCTATTACTTGAAGATTCTAAGGTCCGATCAAGGTGGAGAGTATACTTCGGATCAATTCCAACACTTATGTAAGGCTTATGGGATTATGCACCAAGTCACTCCATCCTACACTCCACAACTTAATGGTGTTGTCGAAAAGAAAAATCGGACAATCTTGGACATGGCAAGGAGTATGATGAAAGGTAAGAAGATGCCGAGAGAGTTTTGGGTGGAAGCAGTGGCTTGCGCTGTGTATTTGTTGAATCGGTGCTCTACTAAGAGTGTTTATTTGAAGAACCCAGAGGAAGCTTGGAGTGGTTTAAAACCAAGTATGGGTCATCTCAAAGTATTTGGGTGTGTTGCTTATGCCAAAATTTCAGAAGCTAGAAGAACAAAGCTTGATGACAAATGGGAGAAATGTGTCTTTCTTGGCTATGGAGCACCGGCCATAGGTTACAAGTTGTATAATCCATTCTCCAAGAGAGTTTTTATGAGTAGAGATGTGCTCTTTGAAGAGAATGGTTCGTGGGATTGGAATCTTGATGAAGTTAGTGTTGTGGAATTACAACTTGAGCAAGAAGAAGAACCTAGAGTGGTCCAAGATTTAGAGCCACAAACACCTCTCCCTTAACATCATCTCCATCATCCTCTTCATCATTTGGAGATAGCTCTAGTGAAAGGCCTTGTAAAACTAAAAGTTTGAGGGAAGTGTATGAAGCCACCGAAAGCATTGAAGATATTAATCTTTATTGTTTTTATATGGATTGTGATCCTTTTTGTTTTAAGGAAGCTATTCAAGAAAAGAAATGGAAGAAAGCCATGGATGAAGAAATGAAGGCAATTGAGAAGAATGATACTTGGTCTTTAATAACCTTACCAGAGGATAAAAAGGCCATTGGTGTGAAATGGGTGTACAATACTAAGAAGAATGAAAAGGGAGAAGTTCAAAGATGCAAGGCGAGATTGGTTGTAAAAGGGTACAAGCAAAAACCTGGTATTGATTATGGTGAAGTGTTTGCTCCAGTTGTCCAGTTAGAAACCATTAGATTGGTGATTTCCTTGGCTGCCCAAAATGGTTGGAGACTCTATCAATTGGATGTCAAGTCCGCATTTTTGAATGATTTTCTTGAAGATGAGATATATGTGGATCAACCCTTGAGGTATGTGAAACCGGGTAATGAAAGTAAGGTGTACAAGTTGAGAAAAGCTCTTTATCGGCTCAAGCAAGCGCCACGAGCATGGAATGCTAGAATTAATAAGTATTTCCATGATAATGGCTTTGAAAAGTGTCCTTATGAACATGCCTTGTATGTTAAGAAGACCACCTATGGAGATGTGCTATTTGTGTGTCTTTATGTTGATGATTTGATCTTCACCGGAAACAATACAACTATGTTTGATGAATTTAAGAAAAGTATGATTCAAGAGTTTGGGATGACAGACATTGGCTTGATGGCACACTTTCTTGGTATTAAGGTAGTGCAAAAGGATGATGGAATCTTTATCGCTCAAAGTGCATATGGAAAAGAGGTTCTTAAAAGATTCAAAATGGAGTCTTGTAATGCAGTGAACACCCCCTTGATTGTGGCTTGGAGTTGAGGAAGAGTTCTGGTGGTGGCAATGTGGATCCTACATACTTCAAGAGTCTAGTTGGAAGTTTACGCTATCTTACTTGCACTAGACCCGACATTCTTTATGGAGTTGGTTTGATTAGTAGATACATGGAGGAACCGGATCAATCACACCTTAGTACGGGAAAGAGGATTCTAAGGTATGTCAAAGGAACTATCAATGATGGCTTTGTCATAACGTTTCCTAGGGCTAGGACGCTAGACATTAATCAAATGGAGTCGCCACCAATCTTTTTTAACCTAGGTGTGATTGGCCACCGAAATGACTCTAAGGACTGGTTTACATTTTAAGTTTTGGGTTCGAGAGTTCATTTACGGGTAGGGAAGGTTATAGCACCCCTACAACGCCCAAAGTTGGTACCATTTTAATCTTGTATTATTTTAACTTAGTCTTAGTTATGTGGAATTTATATTTTATTGTTTAAATATTGAAAATTCTTTTAAGAATCCTCCCTCATTTTGAATGAACTCTTAAAAAAATCTTCTCACCTCAAGAGTATTCAAGGGGTACCATTCGACTCCTATGAATAAGCTCCATCGTCGGAAGTATTTTAGAATTTTATTATTCCCTAATTTATTTTTTTATTTAATTATTTTTATTATTTTTATCTTTTTATTTTAAATATTTTTTATATATCATTTATTAATATTTTTAGGATTATTGGTATTTAATATTGAGAATATCTTCTAAATTTTCCATCATTCTGGATAAACTTAGAAGAATCCTCTCACCTAGGAATTCCTCAAGTGTTACTCATTCGCAATCGCCTTGAAGATTCCATCATCGGAATTATTATTTTATTATTTATTAACTTTATTTATTATTTATTTTTTTATCTTTATTAGAATATAAATTTTATTATTTATTATGTTTTTATCTTTATTTATTATTTGTTTATTTTGAAAATGCCTTCTAAATCTTCCATCGTTCTGGATAAATTTAGAAGGATCTTCTCACCTAAGAATTCTTCGAGTGTTACTCATTCGTAATCACCTCAAAGATTCCATCATCAAAATATTTTTTTAATTTTATTCTTGACACCTATAATAATTGTAAATTCTGAAATTTATTTACTTAAAGTTTATTTTCATTTTTTATCTACTAATTAACACTATTATTATTTTTTACTTTAAATATTGTATTGCTATTTATTATCATGTTTTATTATTATTATATACTGCTTTTATTATTCATTAAGAAACTAAAGCACAAGTCTAGCAAAGGAAGCATGGAAAAGTAAAACAATACAGGAGAACATACCTTTTTACTTTAGAAAATGCTTCACGTAATCCCAAATTCACCAACAGCAAAACAAAACCTCTAAGCTTCAAAGTTTGCTTCACGTGGGTCCTTGAATATGGGCTTCAATTATGCTTGTCGTATAAAGATAATAGGATGGTGGAAATCTTGATTTAAGCCCAATATCAGCTTTTTCAATGGCAGCAAGGCAAAGAGGCTGCTTTCAGAAACGATAAAGGTTTTTTAACTGGTTTAATCTCCTTTTAACAAGCACTGATCGCCGGCGCAAGCTCCTGTTGCCACCTCTTCCGTGAATCGTGTTGAAGGCCACTGCTGCTGGTCCGATCCCAGACTCTGCCACTCATTTGATTCCGCTGTGGATGCTGCTTCTTGCTTTTTTCTTGATGCTGGCTGTTTTTTTTATGAATTTTTCTCCGAGAATTTGTTGTCCCAAGTTATGGGGTTTAACCCTTTTTTATAGTCATAAACTTATTAGAGTCCTAATACAACTAAACCTATCCTATTAATTATCTCTTATTTTTTAATATTTTATCTATTTGATTCTTATGCTAATCCTAATCTAACTCTATCAACTTTAATATTAATCTAAATAATTATCTTAAAAATCTAATTATCCTATCCTAAGATTAATTTTATTTTCTTTTCTTTTCTTATCTCTTCTTCTCTTTTTTTTTTTTATTTATCATTCCTAAGTCCTATTTTAATTTTAATTTCATAATTAATGTTAATCCTAAACCTAAAAATTCTAATTTAATTCTAGTTAAATTAAAATATAATGTCACACAATCCAATTAATTATTTTTTATTTTTTTATTTTTTATTTTTTAAAAAAATTAAGACTCCGGACAAAATAAGGTATCTATAGGCTTGTTTTACTCCTATTCTAATAATGTGAAACTTGTTGGTTATTCGGATAGTGATTGGGGTAGAAATTTAGATGAAAGGAAGAGCACTTTCGGTTTTGCTTTCTTTGTTGGTTATTGTGCATTTACTTGGTCTTCCAAGAAGCAACCTATTGTGATTTTATCAACTTGTGAAGCTGAGTATGTGGCTGCAAATTCTACTATTTGTCATGCTATTTGGTTGAGAAATGTTTTGAGCTATTTGGGGTTTGTGCAAGAAGGTCCTACAGAAATTTTTGTTGACAATCGCTTTGCTATTGCTTTAGCCAAGAATCTGGTGTTTCATGATAGGAGCAAGCATATTTAAACTCGCTATCACTTTATTCGAGAGCATGTGGAGAAGAAAGAAGTTGAGTTGGTGTGTTGCAAGTCTCAAGATCAAGTTGCGGATATTTTTACCAAGCCATTGAAGATTGATGTGTTTAAGAGAATGAAGTTGATGTTGGGAATGAGAGGTGGTAATTGGGTTTAAGGGAGGATGTTGGGTTGTAAACCCAATTACATTGGGCAAGTCTTTTATTTTGTAGCCCATAGTGTTAGACTTTTATGTAGTGTATTAAAGCCCATAGTATAAAAAACTAATAGAAAAAAAAATAGAACAAAAAGACAAATTTATGAGCTGGAAAATGTACAAAAACAGAACACATAGTGCAGAAATTGTAGAGAAAATGAGCCAAATGTGAGTTAAGGAGAAAGGCTTTCTTTTGCTTGGTTTGAAAAAAAGGTGCAAACTTTCTTATAAGCATTCTTTTACTCTACCTATATGAATATATTTTGATGCATTTGAAAGTGAAAATATTGTGATATTGGTGTTGTTTTACATGTTTGAAGATGAGTTATGTTTGATGGTTGTTGTGTGGATATTCTTGAAACTTGAGATTGGTTGTTGAAAGTTAGTTTTGATGAGATGTTGATGTTGGAAATGTGTGTGTGATTGAGTTGAAAAGTTGTGAATTTGGTGGCTGTTTGGAGCTTGCTTTAGTTGTTTGATTAGAAGCCTAAAACAGTTTGCATGCCAAGTGTTTGTGTAAATGCCTCCTAGACCTCTCCTTCCAACAATTCAGCTATCTACTTATTGTTTATTATTAATTTATATTTTGAAATGTTTGTATCCGAGTTATATTTTGGCAAAACAAGGACTAAAATAAGATGTGGATTGTTACATGGTGTTTTGCTGGATCCCTAAGGGGTTGTTTGGTATCGTTTCCTGTTTTCTGTTTTTGAAAATTTTGTTTTTGTTTTGTTTTGTTTTGTTTTCAATTTCTGAAAATAGAAAACATGTTTGTTTAATACTATTACGTTTTGAAAACAAATATTTAAACTGATTCAAATATAATAATTCAATTCACAAAATAAAATTTTAAAAATTAAATAAAAATAATATATTTATTAAATAATAATATGAATATTAAATAATATTATTTTATATTATTTAATACTAAAATTAAATATTTTCATTTAATAATTTTTTATTTAATTGTAATAATAATATTACATTATTAAATAAAATATTTAACTAATTAATTTATAATAAATTATATAATTATTAAAATATATTATATCTAATATAAATAATATTATTTAATGTTAAGTATTTACTTATTTAATAATATTAAATTATTTAATAGCAATAGTGATATATTTTAAATTTAAGATAGAATATAATATTAAATAATAATATTGTTTAGTAAAATAAAAATTATTTATATTAGATAATAATATTAATTATTAACATGTCAAAATTATAATAAATGATATTATTTAAAATCTATAATATATTCAAAAATTATTATAAAAATTTAAATTAAATAATATTATAATATTATAGTTTAATTTAATTTATATTTAATTGCTTTTTGCATTTTCAACTTTTTATATTAAAATAAATATATTAATTTTAAAAATTAATTAATTAATATTTTATTTTAAACTTTAATATTATTTTATTTAAAAAATAATTAATTTTATTATAAAAATATTAATATTATATTAATATATAAACTTTGTTCACTTACTTATAAACAGTAACATAAATGAAAACATGTTTCCAACAATTTTGGAAATTCTTATTTCGTTTTCATTTTTTGAAAACAGAAAACATGTTGCCAAACATGTTTTTTGTTTCTGTTTCCAAAAAAATTGAAAACAAAAACAAAAAACAAGAAACAAAAACGATACCAAACGACCCCTAAATGTTTCTAGTATCATTTTAATGGTGTTAAATCATTGTTGTTGCTATTTGTTATTTAAATGCTGCGAGATCCTCAATTCCATGATCTTGGACTTCTGTTGCTAAAATAAAATTCCCATTTTTCATTGAAATTGACATAGGGTTCATTTTCATCCATGCTTTTGCTTGTAGGTGATATGCAGGTAGAGGTGCTCTATCATTTTCAGAGAGGAAGAATCATTCTATGATATTTTTAGAGGGAAGGCACAGGTTTTCTCCTCAATTTAATGGGGATGATTTTGATATCCTCACAAAATATCAGATTGATTTAGTGTTAGCCAAGATAAGGACTATGACTCCACAAGAGGCTGCTGTAGCTGCTGCTCGAGCAGTTGTGGAAGCAGAAGCTCCAATCACAGAAGCTGAAGAAGCAGCTAGAGAGGCAGAGGTTGCAGAAGCTGATGCAGAGGCAACATAAGCTTTTGCAGAAACAGCGATGAAGACTCTATAAAGAATAAACAATCAGAAAGTCGTAAATGCTTTTCAATATTTATTCTGCATGTGCACACATGCATAGATAAAAAGAATCGAGTTTAGAAGACTTTAGGGTGGGATAATCACAGATATTTGATGGATGGATATTAAATGTTATGATGGCTAATACAATGAGTGCAAGTTGATTTTTTTTCTTGCTAATATTATTTGCCAAAATGAGCAAGGTGTTATAAAACATGACATTTTTGTAGCAGGCACGAAGTTATCATCCCTTTTTGTAAATATGTTTAAAGCCAATGTCAGAAGCTCTTGAGGGCCTCATCTATAGAATTGATTGGTTTAAAACCTATGTAATTGTTGAGGGTGAAAGGATTTCAACTCCTTGAGTTTAGGATATATTTCAACACTGTTAAAACACTTTTGGAACGCTACTCATAAAGAAGCAAGACACCATAAATCCTTAATTGTCATTCTCATCCAATAAAATTTAGGTGTAGCACTGGTTTTACATCATGACAAGGCTATCAGTTTCTTTATTGGTTTATTTTTATTTGCTTTTGCAAAACTTTTGAGATCAATTATACTTGCTAATTAAATAAGGAAGACAAATCCATTATGATATATAACTAGAAATAATAAGTAAATATTCCTATCCACATAGTGATTATAGTCTAAGAACTAGATCAGACAACAATAGCAAGAATAAAGAAAAGAGCAATGGTAGGGGAAAGAAACTAGAAAACCCTACTAAGATTGAGGGTTAGATTGTTTGCAGTACCGTGTTATGGGGTTATGAACAGGTAAAAAAAGATCTTTTGCTGGGTATCAAACCAGGGCTTAAGCTTCTTCTCTATGATTATGATCTCAAGCTTATATATGGGATTTATAAGGCATCCTATTCTGGTGCCACGAAACTCGAGCCCGGGGCTTTTGATGGGGCTTTCCCTGTCAAGTACCATCTCATTATAGCCCTTTTCCTTTAGTTTCAACCCTTCTTCTTCCTTGCTTTTAAGAGATTTTTGTACCAATGACGTCCATTTCAAGTGTGTGTGTTTAAATATATCTTGGACATGAAATAAACGGAAGACAATGAATTGGTTGATCAAAATGTGAATATTTATTACCTCTTTTTTCTGTGATATTCATCAGTAAGGTTAAAAACAAAAGACTGCTTATTAAAATACCAAAAATTCTGTTCCTCTAAGCTAGGATTAGCTAATGGAGTGACTAGCGCTGTTCTTTGAGGAAAGTAGCTGCTAATTAATACCTAATTCAATGGAATGTTGATATAAATATTTTTTATAATGGAAATTATAACCTTGAATTAGGTTAAGATATATTTCAACATTGGATTATGTATTAATCAGCATTGACACTGATTGTTTTCCTCTGGTAGAGACATTCTTCAAGGTGGCAATAAAGGAGAAGTATAATGAAAATAACAAATTCTAAACTGAACTTACTGCTAGACAAGAATTAGATTTCTTACCTGGGAATTTGGCGTTCATAGTTTCTTTTCATATTTTAGCATTAATGACATCTAGAATTTGTTTTTAATTGTGCGTATTGTCATTCAAATCCTGGACATTTTCATGTTTGATTGCTGGAGCATCATGGATTTAAGCTCCGCATCTTTACAGTTCCTGTTTTTAATTGTGCATTGGTATTCAAATACTGCATATTTTCATTTTCTGTTGCTTCATTAACATGATATAAACTTTTCCGACCAGTTGCAGTTCATTCAACTTCACTGCCTGCCCACTCCCAACCAAGGGCAGTGGCTTGTAGTCTTAAACATCTTGAGAATAGGGAAGCTCATGATAGACCAAGGGAAGCAAGGCCCCCTTCAAACAAATAAACATATGTAACGACCTGGCTTCACCCACCTACGTGGTTCCTCACCAGTCCCACTCAACCGTATTGTCCGCTTTGGCCTGGCTTCACGCACCTACGTCGTACCTCACCAGCCTCACGGTTTTATCGGGAATAAATCCCAATTCGCGTCCGCCGCTACTCGAACCCTTGACATCCAAGCGATTCGAGTAACGACTAACCATTGGAAATTCTGTAACGCCCTCGGAAGCCAGATTTTCGGGCTAACTTTTTCTTTCACTTCCTATGTTTGTCTCTCGCTCAGTGTAGCTAAAACCTAATGAGTAGAATCCCACTCCTATAGTTATTTAAGACTAGTTGTCTAAGGTCCCATTATAGTCTTCTCGTAAGACACGTCGAAAACGACACTGAAAAATTCCTCCCCTATTTTAGCCGATTATCTATCCCCATACTAAGTACATCATCGTTTTCAACCTGTAGCAATTCCAAATCTCAAGATAACTACTAAAATACTTAACATCCATTGATTCAGTATGTAAAGATATCGAGATTACAACTTAACTACGAATCACAGTATGTTTACAAACTCGATATCTCCTAGTACTTACATCCCGAATCCTATACACTGTGTACACAAAAGAATTTCTAGTCTGGGATATAAACAAAAGAACAAGGATTATACCTTCTTTCAGAATACAACTTCCTGCAGCTCGACAAAGAGACTCTTAGTGCACCACGCTCGTGCCGAGTCTACCTGAAATAATCTGAGGTGGAAGGGGGTGAGCTTTGGGGAAAGCCCAGTAAGAAAGCATACGCTAAATGATGTTAGGTTTCTACTATGTTAAATGCATGTGCATGCGTGAATGAACGTGCCCAAAACTCATGCTCAAAGATGTTTATTTGGAGATAATGCCAAATTGATAAACCATAGTTTATAAGCTATAAAATATTATGCCAAGTAACTTCAAAACAATTTAGTACTCAAGCATTCACCGAATCAAGATATATGTATAGTAGTAGTAGAAATGCTACATTCGCTCGTCTTTGTAACAGTATCGTAATATACATTTAAAAACATTTACATGAGACGAGCATTAGGAGATTCGGTAACGTAACAGGAATCTTTGGAAATATAACCAAGAAGCTTTCTATGAAAGCATCCACTGTAGCTAGCAGTGGTCGGTGTCCCATACCAGGGCTCTATCCATGATCATGAATCATCCCAGCACCAGTGATCATCTAGTAGCTGAGGTACAAGTCACGACTAGTTGTCGGACAATCATACGTAATTACCGCTACCCATTTGCCACACAGGCGGGATCCATGACGCAATTACGTATACGGCGCCTCAATGCCACACAGGCGTACTGAATGCCACACAGGCATAATAAAACGCCACACAGGCGAGTGCCACATAGGCATTTCCAAGTGCCACAAAGGCATTTCCAAGTGCCACACAGGCATTTCCAAATGCCACACAGGCATTATACATCATCACATGTATCATGAGTCAAAACTCGTTTAGAAACATATCTTACAAAATAGGTTGAGTACTAAAGGCATAAACCGTTCCACATACTTATAGTTTTAAAAATCTAATCGTACGAAGTCTCAATAACAAATAGCAGTGATTAATATGCATGAGGTTTTAAAGGCATTTAATAAATCCAATTTAATATCAAGAAACTTATTTAGACAATTTCTAACGAAATTTCGGCATTATAACGGCATAGGTAGAACACTACCCAGCGTCATAACCACAAATCAGATACCTGTAGAAAATTCACTCAAGCAATATATCTTCAATACATCAATTTCCAATACACATCCAAATCCAAATCCAAGTCCAAATCCAAAACATTATGCATTTAAAATTCAATCCAACGTATTTGGACAATTAACCAAAAATGCATTTAAATCCATAAATATTAAATAACATTAATTTAAACATGCATAAGCATAGTAGACTGACAGGCATTTACCGTATATTCCCTTACCTTACTTGCACGACACCAATATTGGCGATACTACACTTGCAAGCCTTACCACTTTAGCATTTTCTCCGGATTGTTCTTCACTTAACCTACACTAAAACCAATACATTTAGCCTTGCTATACTAAAACCAACACCCATAACAACCTACATAAATCAAATTATAAATCGTGTCCAAGAAGTTTATCACCTTTTTAATGTTCTTCCAAGAAAATCGAGTACTTGTGCTCTATTTCACATCACTCTTCCTTGGTTATTGTGTCGGTTTAAGATACACTCCAAGTTCAATTTCCAGCCCTCCTATAATAGGACACTATTTCGATATAATTTGCTATACACGTAACTTAATTCTAAACCAATAAAACAAGCCTTATTCAAGAAAGTCTTTAAGTCAAACTCACCTATACAATTACAAATTTAACACTTCTACTAAGGCTTAGGCACTACCATACCACATGTTGTTTCCAATTACAACATATATTTTCATATATACACCTATCACCATTTAAGAAACTAGATAGAATCCTTTACCTCTATAATTCACAAAACCAAAATTCCACTTAGCCTTGTCTTAAAAATCAGTACATTAATATTAAAGTAGTTCTTCTCACATCTTAAATCTACCTTACGTCTAAAACATCATCCCATGTTACAACCCACCATTTACCTAGGTCTAAATTAAACATTTCTTTAATCAAAACCCATGTATATAAATCATGCAAGGAACTATTCTTACCTCTTAATAGATATTGTCCCCTGCCTATGGGTGTGCTCCCTTGCAGCTACTGTTTCGACTGCAAACAGCCAGCCTTCTTCAGTCCTTGTTCAGGCCAACTCAGCCCTTCTCTTTAGTCCCGAATTAATATTGAAATCTCTTGTCAAGTGCCCTTATACAACTTTAATTGCTGCACTGTTCTGACCCCACAACAGCACCCACAAATTTCCCAACATAGATCTTCCCTTCCACGGCTCCAACTAGTGCCTAAATGTGCCCTTGTACCAGCCATATCTCAGCCCTCAAACTCCTCTTTGCCTGGCCAAAAATTTCAGCACTAAGCACTTCAGATCAAGCTTTCACACACGTCACCTAGCTACTCCCTTTTTACTCTGTTTTCAAACCACCAAAGCCGGTTCTATATCTATCAAGAATGGCCACTCACCACCCTTTGAAATTACCATAATCCAGCACCAAATAGCCTTTAATCTGACACCTAAAAATCAGCCAAAACAATACCAAATCTATCCTGTTTTACAGCCACCAGTCAACACCATTTCAGGCACCAAACCAGCTTTGAAAACACCCCAACCCAGCCTTATCTGACGTCGATTTCTTCTTCCATTTTCCAACTCGTTTTGGCCTTGATTTCAGCCTTTCAAAATGCCATCATCGCAGCCCCTTACAGATCCGTTTAGCAGCACTTTGCTGCTCCTCACGTCAGCCCTCTTCCTCTCCCAGATTTTATTTCCTTTGCCAACCCCCTTGCTCTAGTTTCTTTTCCTTTCTTTCTTCTCTTCAGTTCACTCTTTTCTCATTTCTTTCTCGGTTCTGCTTTGATTCCAGCCTGTTTCATATCTGATTTCTCCCTTTTTCCGCCCACTGCTGCTTTCTCTTCCTCTCCCGATCAGTCCTTCACTTTGCTTCTACTTCCATTTCCTTCAGACGTCCTCTACTTTGTTTTCTTTCTTTCTCAGACTCTTTTCTTTTCTATTAGTTGGCTTTGTTTAATGCCAATCAATTCATAGTGGTCTGCTTTGGCAGACCACTCACGTGGGTTTGGTAAGGTTTAAGTTGGCTTCTTCAAGAAGCCTTTCCATATATATATATATATATATATATTTACTATAATTAATATGTTTAAATATATATTTAATTTCTATATATATATATTAATTTATTTAAGCTCTCATCATTTATTTATCATATATATGTTTAAATCCTTTATTTCTTATAATTTACTAAATTTCTAGTATAATTAAATTTCTACAACTCCATATCAAATAAATTAAATTAATTTCTCCCAATAATTCACTAATTGAATCCTTTATTTCACTTTCCTTGTATGAAATTCATAGTTATGACATTCTCCTCACCTTAAAGAATTTGGTCCTCCAAATTCGATTGAAGTACTTTTAAAATTGGTGAGGATACTTCCTCTCTCGATATTATTTATGTACTTGCTCTTCACTATGACTTTATTCAATTATCTATAATCAGTATATACCTTAAACCGCCATCTTTCTCTCTAATAAAGAGCACCACAATGTCCCATAGAGACACATGGGTTCGTATAAATCCCTTGTCCAACAACTCATGTTGTTGTTTCTTCCACTTCTCATATTCCAATAATATGATTTTATACGAAGTTTTGGAGATCAACTGAGTACAAAGAATATCAATAGTGAACTTAGTCTCTCTCACTAGTGGTAATCCCCTTTTTTTTTTTTCCGGAAGATGTTAGAGAAACCTCCATTAGTTGAGATTCAAGATGACTTCAAACATTCCTTATTCGTATCTTCAGTGAGTGCTTGATAGCTTTCTTAAAGAAATATTACTTAAACTTCATTCCTCGTCAAACTGTGTCGTGATATTTTCTAGTAAGGAAAAGGTTATGCTCTCTTATAGTAGTCAACACTAGCACAATTGGTAGCTAACCAATCCATGCACGAAATGATGTCAAAGTCATTCATATTTAATAACATAAATCTGCCACTAGGTTCCTATCTCCCACCTTTGCATTACAGTCCTTGTACACAATGTCAATCATCTATGATTCTTTCACAAAGTAGTAACATGCAGCAAATATCCTAGATGCTCATGATTTATACTCAGTGTCCTTTAATCACTTTGGTGGAAGCATAAGCTGCTTCTTGATCCAATGCAAAGACTTGCCCCGGTGCCAATGGTTTCTTGCTCTTATCAGTGGTCTCTCTCTTTTTTTTTTTTTTTTACTGCTTTATCCCTCTGTCTCTTTCTTTAAAGTTTTCAATTCTGGGCAATCTCTTATCATCTGTCCTTGCTTCCCATATTTAAAACAAGCTCTTGTCGCCCAATGGCAAGGTTTAAACCCATGGAATTTATTGCATCTGTTACAAGGTCATAGGGTTGGTGTGTTAATAGGTCTAGTCATTTACTGTTGAGGTTCTGTAAACCTCTACCTCTTAAAAGAAGTATCAATCTGCTTAGACTTCCCAATCTCAAGCCTCTTCCCTTTACTCTTTCCCTTGGATTCATATTTAGCTTGTGAGAGTTTAAAATCTTGCTCTACTTGTTGAGCTCGTCTAATAACCTCTGGATATGTAGAGATATTAAAGGCTGCAAGTCTACCATGAATGGCCATAAGCTAACAAAGCCGATAATAGTACCGTTTACTGAATCATCATTTATGTAAAGATCAAAGTTACTTCATATTAACCTCAAGACTCAATATTTGAAAAGTTCACAAATTGGACATATCTCATTAGTTTGCACATTTCGACCATATGTCATATTATAGATCAAAACCCATCAACTAGCAAAAGATCATTGTCGTGATAGGACTTTCCAAATCATATCTCATTAATTCTAATTTCCACATCAGTAGTCCTTTTACACAACGTGCCCTAACAATCATCAATGTTCATTCAAAATTTCCTATTTTACAACTTGTTGTATTCCACTTCGACTCCACTCATGGGGAGTTTGAAGAGCCTTGTGGTTTTTTTTTTTTTTTTGAACTCACATAATTCAAAATCATAAGGTTCAAATTATTGAACTTCCAAAATCCATTTAGTTTAAAATAGTTTATTTCAAAAGTCACATAATTTCCAAAATCCTTGTGGTTTCAAAGTCATATACCTTCTATTCACGTGGTTTTCTAAAGTCCATACACTTTTCAAGATATACAAGATCCAATACTTCTTCAAATCTTACCTTCCATAACTGAAATAAAAGCACCACTAACTGTGACTTTCTCTATCAAGCAATCCTTGGCTTTATGGCTTACTTTTCCACCAATTACCACAATTACATTAAATCAATACTTCAATTCACTATTCACCAAGTTCCAACAAAATCCAATTAGATTTAATTCGTATTCTAAGTGTATCTTAACAATATGGTAAGAATATCTCCCACAATATTTCTCATCATCCTACCGATGTTTCACGATATCCCAACACATTACAACAACCATCAAAATATTTTAAAGACCGTTCAAACTTATTCCCACAACCTTTTAACCAACCGCTGACATTGTTTCATCATTATTTCATTGTTAATCCTCATGATACTCAACAAAATTTCGTTGCCACCATATTATTCAGTCACAACATTTTAAAACTTTCCAATAAAATGCCATAATATCATAAGCCAATCCGATATATTACAATATCATACTAATGCAATCTTATAAAAGATCTTACATGGTCTCCATCTCAAACTTTTAATTTCCAACCATTTTCAATAGCATTTCACACCATTCAAATAATTTCCCAATGATAACTCCAAAAACATTCAAATCAATATTACACCAAGTTCCAATAATATTTCAATGATGTTATATCAAGCTTTTAATAATATTATAGCAACGTCGAAGTAATGCTTTAGTAGTGTTCCACACATCACAACAATTTCCAATTAAAATCACAATATCTCAAATAAACTCATATCTATAACAATATAATCCTAGCTTCCACCTTATATAAGTATCTTGCCATGCCATTTTTTTTTTTTAACTTTCACATCTTTTATCATGTCCAAAGAGTCTCCAAAATTATTTTTCAAGATTCACTTTCTATAGTGAGTCATATTGAATTTCAACTCTATTAAAGGAAAGTTAGGAGAGTCTTTATTTCCTACCTTTTTTTTTTTTTTTTTTTACAAGCACGTAACACCGAATTTATCATCTATAATTCCCTTAAGGGAGTGTTAACCTGCCAAAGATAATTTAAAGGTAAGTTTAATCCTTCTAGCATTTAGAGGTGATGGGGGCGGATACATAGAACAAGAATTTAATCAGTGCAAGGCCTCATTAAAAAAATCAGGAGTTCATCTTTCCAAATAAGTGCCTGCCTTCCAGTAGTAGGGCTTAGTCCCATGGTATTTACCACAACACAGGCAGGGTTTAGATCCCGATGTGGTAGAAGGTTCAAAACTCTTAAGTTGTGGCATTCCAACTTTCTTCCTTCTTCTTGGGCCTTATCCTAATTAAGCTTTCTCTTCTTAACTCCTTATCCTTCACTTTGCCTTTGGTTAGTTGCAGCCTTGGCTCGTGGCTAGGATACAACTTGCAGCTGTTAGAAAGCCTAAGGCTGAGGAGCATTCAAAAGAAAAAGGTCGTGGCAATCAAAGTGGTCGTAATTGGGAGTTGTGACCAAGATGCCAATTAAATGAGGCATTAACAACCTTAATTTCACGCTTTAGGTTGATCAAGCGTTATTGGAAATTATCCCATCTTGTAAACGAGTTTGGAGGTGCAGACAACGGTCCACCAATGCCGCTTATCTTAGCTCAAGTTTTCCAATACCAATACAAGCATCTCATTATGCTTTCAAATGTTATTCGCAGTTTATATCCAGACAATACACAGTGATTTGGGATGTAAGTCCAATTCTAACCGACCTACACTGACACGAGACTAGACAAACTATGCTCTGATACCATTCTGTAACGCCCTCGGAAGCCAGATTTTCGGGCTAACTTTTTCTTTCACTTCCTATGTTTGTCTCTCGCTCAGTGTAGCTAAAACCTAATGAGTAGAATCCCACTCCTATAGTTATTTAAGACTAGTTGTCTAAGGTCCCATTATAGTCTTCTCGTAAGACACGTCGAAAACGACACTGAAAAATTCCTCCCCTATTTTAGCCGATTATCTATCCCCATACTAAGTACATCATCGTTTTCAACCTGTAGCAATTCCAAATCTCAAGATAACTACTAAAATACTTAACATCCATTGATTCAGTATGTAAAGATATCGAGATTACAACTTAACTACGAATCACAGTATGTTTACAAACTCGATATCTCCTAGTACTTACATCCCGAATCCTATACACTGTGTACACAAAAGAATTTCTAGTCTGGGATATAAACAAAAGAACAAGGATTATACCTTCTTTCAGAATACAACTTCCTGCAGCTCGACAAAGAGACTCTTAGTGCACCACGCTCGTGCCGAGTCTACCTGAAATAATCTGAGGTGGAAGGGGGTGAGCTTTGGGGAAAGCCCAGTAAGAAAGCATACGCTAAATGATGTTAGGTTTCTACTATGTTAAATGCATGTGCATGCGTGAATGAACGTGCCCAAAACTCATGCTCAAAGATGTTTATTTGGAGATAATGCCAAATTGATAAACCATAGTTTATAAGCTATAAAATATTATGCCAAGTAACTTCAAAACAATTTAGTACTCAAGCATTCACCGAATCAAGATATATGTATAGTAGTAGTAGAAATGCTACATTCGCTCGTCTTTGTAACAGTATCGTAATATACATTTAAAAACATTTACATGAGACGAGCATTAGGAGATTCGGTAACGTAACAGGAATCTTTGGAAATATAACCAAGAAGCTTTCTATGAAAGCATCCACTGTAGCTAGCAGTGGTCGGTGTCCCATACCAGGGCTCTATCCATGATCATGAATCATCCCAGCACCAGTGATCATCTAGTAGCTGAGGTACAAGTCACGACTAGTTGTCGGACAATCATACGTAATTACCGCTACCCATTTGCCACACAGGCGGGATCCATGACGCAATTACGTATACGGCGCCTCAATGCCACACAGGCTTACTGAATGCCACACAGGCATAATAAAACGCCACACAGGCGAGTGCCACATAGGCATTTCCAAGTGCCACAAAGGCATTTCCAAGTGCCACACAGGCATTTCCAAATGCCACACAGGCATTATACATCATCACATGTATCATGAGTCAAAACTCGTTTAGAAACATATCTTACAAAATAGGTTGAGTACTAAAGGCATAAACCGTTCCACATACTTATAGTTTTAAAAATCTAATCGTACGAAGTCTCAATAACAAATAGCAGTGATTAATATGCATGAGGTTTTAAAGGCATTTAATAAATCCAATTTAATATCAAGAAACTTATTTAGACAATTTCTAACGAAATTTCGGCATTATAACGGCATAGGTAGAACACTACCCAGCGTCATAACCACAAATCAGATACCTGTAGAAAATTCACTCAAGCAATATATCTTCAATACATCAATTTCCAATACACATCCAAATCCAAATCCAAGTCCAAATCCAAAACATTATGCATTTAAAATTCAATCCAACGTATTTGGACAATTAACCAAAAATGCATTTAAATCCATAAATATTAAATAACATTAATTTAAACATGCATAAGCATAGTAGACTGACAGGCATTTACCGTATATTCCCTTACCTTACTTGCACGACACCAATATTGGCGATACTACACTTGCAAGCCTTACCACTTTAGCATTTTCTCCGGATTGTTCTTCACTTAACCTACACTAAAACCAATACATTTAGCCTTGCTATACTAAAACCAACACCCATAACAACCTACATAAATCAAATTATAAATCGTGTCCAAGAAGTTTATCACCTTTTTAATGTTCTTCCAAGAAAATCGAGTACTTGTGCTCTATTTCACATCACTCTTCCTTGGTTATTGTGTCGGTTTAAGATACACTCCAAGTTCAATTTCCAGCCCTCCTATAATAGGACACTATTTCGATATAATTTGCTATACACGTAACTTAATTCTAAACCAATAAAACAAGCCTTATTCAAGAAAGTCTTTAAGTCAAACTCACCTATACAATTACAAATTTAACACTTCTACTAAGGCTTAGGCACTACCATACCACATGTTGTTTCCAATTACAACATATATTTTCATATATACACCTATCACCATTTAAGAAACTAGATAGAATCCTTTACCTCTATAATTCACAAAACCAAAATTCCACTTAGCCTTGTCTTAAAAATCAGTACATTAATATTAAAGTAGTTCTTCTCACATCTTAAATCTACCTTACGTCTAAAACATCATCCCATGTTACAACCCACCATTTACCTAGGTCTAAATTAAACATTTCTTTAATCAAAACCCATGTATATAAATCATGCAAGGAACTATTCTTACCTCTTAATAGATATTGTCCCCTGCCTATGGGTGTGCTCCCTTGCAGCTACTGTTTCGACTGCAAACAGCCAGCCTTCTTCAGTCCTTGTTCAGGCCAACTCAGCCCTTCTCTTTAGTCCCGAATTAATATTGAAATCTCTTGTCAAGTGCCCTTATACAACTTTAATTGCTGCACTGTTCTGACCCCACAACAGCACCCACAAATTTCCCAACATAGATCTTCCCTTCCACGGCTCCAACTAGTGCCTAAATGTGCCCTTGTACCAGCCATATCTCAGCCCTCAAACTCCTCTTTGCCTGGCCAAAAATTTCAGCACTAAGCACTTCAGATCAAGCTTTCACACACGTCACCTAGCTACTCCCTTTTTACTCTGTTTTCAAACCACCAAAGCCGGTTCTATATCTATCAAGAATGGCCACTCACCACCCTTTGAAATTACCATAATCCAGCACCAAATAGCCTTTAATCTGACACCTAAAAATCAGCCAAAACAATACCAAATCTATCCTGTTTTACAGCCACCAGTCAACACCATTTCAGGCACCAAACCAGCTTTGAAAACACCCCAACCCAGCCTTATCTGACGTCGATTTCTTCTTCCATTTTCCAACTCGTTTTGGCCTTGATTTCAGCCTTTCAAAATGCCATCATCGCAGCCCCTTACAGATCCGTTTAGCAGCACTTTGCTGCTCCTCACGTCAGCCCTCTTCCTCTCCCAGATTTTATTTCCTTTGCCAACCCCCTTGCTCTAGTTTCTTTTCCTTTCTTTCTTCTCTTCAGTTCACTCTTTTCTCATTTCTTTCTCGGTTCTGCTTTGATTCCAGCCTGTTTCATATCTGATTTCTCCCTTTTTCCGCCCACTGCTGCTTTCTCTTCCTCTCCCGATCAGTCCTTCACTTTGCTTCTACTTCCATTTCCTTCAGACGTCCTCTACTTTTGTTTTCTTTCTTTCTCAGACTCTTTTCTTTTCTTTCTTATTAGTTGGCTTTGTTTAATGCCAATCAATTCATAGTGGTCTGCTTTGGCAGACCACTCACGTGGGTTTGGTAAGGTTTAAGTTGGCTTCTTCAAGAAGCCTTTCCATATATATATATACATATATATTTACTATAATTAATATGTTTAAATATATATTTAATTTCTATATATATATATTAATTTATTTAAGCTCTCATCATTTATTTATCATATATATGTTTAAATCCTTTATTTCTTATAATTTACTAAATTTCTAGTATAATTAAATTTCTACAACTCCATATCAAATAAATTAAATTAATTTCTCCCAATAATTCACTAATTGAATCCTTTATTTCACTTTCCTTGTATGAAATTCATAGTTATGACAACATATGCTAGATTATGTCAATATGAGTGCTAGAAGTTATCATGTTTTATCTCAGGAAAGAGATCAGCAAATTGCATATGGAGAGTTGGCATCTACTCGGAGAGAGGACATTATGAGATCGCTTCTTTATTTAGTTGTCATGACAGGAATCAGCGAATTGCATATGGAATTGAAGTGTTTAGCTATTCAAGGCAGGTACTGATAAGGCTTATTATACAAGCCTAATCTTTGAAAATTATTGATTCAAGAAACTCTAAGATTACTATTTCATTTAGTTGTCATTGTAGGATATCTAAAATTTTTAGCTGCTTTCAATATAGAGAGGTTTTTGTTACTAATTGTTTTGTTCTGTTTTGTTTTATATTTTACTGTGTAAATTGGTGTTAAGGGAAAAACAGCTCCTAAATGTCCCTGCATCCGTTGGGTAATTTTTTATATATATTAAATTTTCTGTTTTGTATTAATTTACTTGGACAAACATTTTTATTATACATTCTATTTTGTTTTAACAGTCGATTGGCTTTTTAATTCAAGTTTGAAATACTTTACCGTTCATCTTGCATTGAAGAAAACAAATTGCTCCTGCATTGAAGAGCGGGCATCAACTTAGTTTTTCATTAATTCCGAAAGCGATCTTCATTGCTTCTCTCAGGAGTTTCTTCTAATTGATCACCTTCATATTGGACAGCAATGCCTATGAATACACAAGTGAGCATGAACTTCCAACTCATGGTTGATGTTCATTTTCCCAGTGGTTACTTAAATCCCCGGAACAAAAACACATAATGAAATCAAAAACAGCAAGGATATGGGGATATACTCAATGACAAGGTTGGCTAACATTTGGTTTGGGTGATCGGTGAAGATGGTTGTTATGATATGGTGAGATTCGCGAACCATCCGAAGTGGAGAGGCTTGTGGTTGGTCGATCCGTTATTTAATGAGAACCCTGCTTGCACTCTACTGCCAGTTCTAGACTTTGTAGAGGACCCCATGCGCTCTTGTATGGCCTGGAAGTGGGAAGAAGTACAAGCCATATCCTTGAGATTAGGCAGAGGCTTTAAGGCTTCCACAACTTCACTCATCATAGGTCTGCCTTTTGGATCACGGCTAAGGCAATGGGCAACCAATTGAATTCCTTTCTGAGCACCTTTTATTGAGAAGCGTCCTTCAAGTCGAGTGTCCAGTAGTCGGTAAAATCTTCATCTCTCTCCAAGATAGGGTCGAGCGCATTCCACCAGGTTATGCTCCCCATTTGGTCGGTTTTCGTCCATGGATCTTCGGCCTATCAAATCTCAAGTGAAATCACCCCAAAGCTATAGACATCACTCTTCGATGTAAGATGCCCTAGAAAAATGTGGTTCGCATTAGGCATAAGATTTTTCTTGTTTCTATTTTGTTTTTTTCTTTCTTCCTTTTTTGAAGAGAAGAGGCCTCAATTGCATATTCAGTTTATAGACAACCCACAAACTTATGCTCTGCTTTAAGAGCTTATTAAGTTCACAGAAAAATGTCAATGGATGCTCAAGAGTTCCATTTTTATGACCTAATTCGGTCAATAAGTTCACAGAAAAATGTCAATATATGTCTTATTATCTTCGAAGGAGTTCAATCATATTTAACTGTCATAACATACTCAGGAGCTGCATAACCATAGGTACCCATCGCACGAGTAGATACACGAGTCTGGTCTCCCTCCGGACCATCTTTGGCAAGTCCAAAGTTAGAGAGTTTGGCATTGTAATCATGGAGAAGATTTATTTGGCTTCTAAATTTCATTTCTATTTTGAAGCTTTCAATGTGTTAGTGGACTCTTTTGTTTGTCTAGTTATGGATTCTTGTTTGTCTCTTTGGTTCCTTGTTAGTTTGAAGTCTTGGTGTTGTGTTGTGTCGTGTTGTTCCAAGGTGCTTTTGAGTTATGTATTAAGACCTTTTAAGGCTATGTTCTTTGGACTTTTCTGAAATAAATTCGTTCTTTTGCCTATAAAAAATGTAATATTTCTCTTAAATCTCATAAATTTTACATGACAAATGAGTATTAACATGATATGTTTTAAAAAGGTATTTGGACAATAAATAATAAATAAACAAAAAAATTAAAAATAAAAAAGAAAAGAAACCTTTCAAAGTTTAGCAGCTTTTCAGAATTTCTTTCTTAATTTTTTTTTTGTGTAATCACATATATTCTCATTCATTTTACGGTCTGAGATTAATCTTGTTCAGGTTGAAAATGGTAAATGGTAAAACTCTCTCAACAATAATGACTTCAGGATTCGAATCATCTTCAAATATTTGGGGAAGAAGTCCACTTCCATTTCTTTCAATTACTTATTGGTTTCCTTCTTCATTGTTTGATTTTAGGTATTAAAATATTCTAAATACTTTATAGGGTAAAATGATATCAAATTTAAGTTTTTTTCAATTTACTTGACTGCTAATGGACTTACTTATCTTAGGAAATATAGAAGTTTGAGACGAAATATCTATTTTTTATAATAATAGACCAATGTTGATATAGACACATAATTTTGTCCAAATTTACAAATTATTTTAATAAATTCGATACTTATCAATTTTTTGAAGTTTTGTTAAAATTTCTTAATGATTTGTTATTGAGCTCGATTAAACTATATTTTAGACTTGAGAAAAAAAATGAAAATATTTAATTTAAACCAAACCAATGAAAATTCCAAATATATCTATTTTAGTTTTGGGCTTCATTCAAATACAAAATGCATGTATTTCAAGGCCCAAATTGCCGATGGATTAATTTTTGAAATGGGTTAATTTTCAACTTTATTAATCAAGCCCAATCGAAATCAAGCTATGGGCTTCATGGCCCATGTCCTAGTTTGGTTTGTTTTTATTATTTGTTTTATTTATTTATATATTTATTTTTATTTATATATGTAGACATCTAATTTTATCCGGACTATTAAATGTTTAATTTTGAAAAAAATAAAATGACTCAATTTTATTAAAATGCTCAATTCAGAATTTTGAGTTGTGAGCACTCTAAATATTGAATCACCATGTTGCATAAGATCATTTGTTAGAATCTTATTTTTATTGCGCTAATTTCGTTTTATTTATCTATTTATTTATTTACTTTTTTTTTCATTTGGGTTTGAAAGTCCATTTAAAATCCATTTTGGACTATCTTTTAGAAAGCCCAAGTTTTGGCTTTGGGCTTATCTCCTATTGGGCTTATTATTATTATTGCTTTATTTTACTATTTTCTTTTTTAGTAAAAATAAATAAAATAAAAATAAAAATAGACTGAAAATGCAATAGGTTGATGCCGTGCACAGCACCACCAACATAGGGTGGCTAGCAGCCAAAATCACGTTGCCCCCACCCTCGCACCCTCCAATTCTTTAATGCCAGGTGAAACGTAGCTGCCAGATGATTGTTTCCCTTGAATATCAGGAATTTGATCAGTGTTAACTAAAAGTATTAGAATATTTGATTTAATTGTTCAATTCAAAAAGGTTCCCATTTACTTTTTTAAAGAAAAAATAAAATTTAATCTTTTTAAAATAGAGAAATGAAAATAATTTTAAAAAAAATAAAATTGATTTCAATAAAATAAAAATTATTTTTAAATATTAAATTAAGAACTCTAAATGAAAACAGAATTTTCGCGTGGGTCAGTTACCTCTTAATGCAAGCCGCAAAAGCTGGGCTGAAACAAAAAGATAGATGAAGACCTTGACTTCCAAAGCAAATTTGTTAAAAACAATTGGACCTTTGGTATGCCCAAATCTCTTGAGCATTCCCCCCATGTTTGAGTGATTTGATCAATTTGAAATCTTAGGACTTCACTTTCAAAACCAAAGCAGTGGTTTCTTCATTCCATTAGAGATTCACGAGATAGATCTTTCAGAAAATAACAATCAGAAATAATTACTTATGAGATTTGGCCAATCTAAAGAGCATTGCTCAATCCTGTTCTTCGTTTTCTATTAATTTATGACTTGAAAACCAGTTATTGAACCAACAAATGATAGCACAATCTTAGGCCAAAATTTTTTTTTCGATTTTTATGCTTTTAATTTCTTGTAGATACATCTGCTATTTCGGCTTGAAAATCTTTCTTTCCATTAATCTGTCTCTAAATAAAAAGATAGGGGGGTTTTCCACAAGATTCATTCAGTAATAGTAGTGTTTTGCAGGACCAAGGTAACGCGATGAAACTTGAAGATTTAGGAAGGGTTGTCATAACGTCTAGGTCCGTGAACCTAACCGCTAGACTTTAATATCAAGGAGTCGCCACCAACCATTCAAATCTAAGGTGTGATTGGTCACCTACTCTTGTCTAAGGATAAGGCATGGTCTACGTTCAAAGAATCTAGGGTTCGGGAGTACGGTTACGTGTGGGGAAGGATTAGCACCCCCACAACGCCCATTCTAAAATGGTACCATTTAGTTCTAAGTTTAGTCTAAATTTGCCTTTATGTTTGTATTAGTTCTGATAATTAAATATTGGAAAAGTTTCTAAGACTATTCCATCAATCTGGCTCAAATCTTAGAAACTCCCCTCACCTCAAGATGTTCAAGGAGTACCAATCGTGTGACGTCCCAGTCACCATACATTTCTTTTTCACCTTTTTATCCTTTTTACTTAACTTGATTAGATTTGCTTGTCAATGCCAATCATACTTTTCTTAAAGTAGGCTTACTGTCTAAAAGTTCCATATAATTAATTCAATTACAATAAAACAGACTAATGATACATGTATATATGTACCATCCGTTTCCACAGGATCTCATACATCATCTTAACTTAAATCCCCGACATCTTACATACATAAATGTTAGCTGTACTGTACCATAACTGAATTACAAGTTTACTTTGCATAACTACATAAGTATACCTTCTATACTACTTGGGAAGCGTCTCTTGAAGGTAAACTTTCAAAATCCACTCGTAGGCTCTTCTATTTAGAGCGAGGGATTACTTCAGATAGTCTGTATGAAAAATGTTTGTAAAAGGGTGAGTTTACGCTCAGTAAGAAAAATATGTAAAAGAGCGTGCTATGCCTCTATATGCATCTTTTCCTACTTGGCTCTATAATGTCATGTAAAGCATTATAAAGCGTGCATCATAAACCTCTTTCATGCATTGTTTGCAACCATGCATATTTCTTTCAATTGGTGTAGGCAACATACTTTCTTGAAAACATCATGCATCAAATCATACTTTGTATGCTTCTTTTTAAAACATAGCATACATATAAAATATGCATCATACTTCTTCATGGAAAACATCTTACTTAAACTTCTTTCTTTGAAACGTTATGTTTCATATCATACGTTAAAACAAAACTTACATGCTTTTATAACGTAGCATGTTTCATATATTTCTTCTTATACTTTCTTTAAAACATCATATATAAACTTCTTTCCTTAAAACATCATACTTCATACTTCATACATACTTTAAAACATCATACTTCATACTTCATACATACTTTAAAACATCATACTTCATATACTTCTTTTAAAACTTCTTGTACAAGTAAACCAAGTACTTTCGATTTCTTTATTCTTAGAAATCGCATATACATATAGTTTTTGATAACATAAAAACTATTCATACTTTTGTGGAGTTATGCACTGCATCATCATCATCATCATAATCATGTGGCGTACCCCGTAGGGCCAGGAATTCTCCCTTAGCCGAACATGAAACATAAACAGATTGGCCAACTGCGGGTGGCTACAGCCAACACTAGTCAGGTGTCCTCTGTAGCAACTGAGGCCTGACTTATGGTCCTCAGCCCTTAACATACATCATTTCAGGACTTGATCAGAGCCCCTACTAGAAACATGAAAGTGCATAATCTCAAAACATATGCCATGTAGCTTCTAGCCATGACATTTCATACTTTCAGAAAATAGGTTTGAAAACTTCTTTTTCAAAACAGGGCAGTCGACTGGCTCAACAGGGCAGTCGGCTACTGCTTCATATTTTCTTTTATCGAAATTATTTTCATTTAAAATTTCGATATTTTCTTCTTTGAAAACATATAAGGGCAGTCGACTGGTCCATATAGCAGTCGACTGGTTTTCAAACAGAATACTTCTTAAGAAATAGCAGTCGACTGGTACATATAGCGGTCGACTGTTTTTGAAACAGAATGCATCTCTAAAAATAGCAGTCGACTGGTCCTATAGGCAGTCGGCTGGTTTTGAAACAGAATGCATTTTCATAATTAGCAGTCGACTGTCTCATATAGCAGTCGACTGGTTTGAAACAGAATGCTTTTCTGGAAAATAGTAGTCGACTGGCATACATAGCAGTCGACTGGTTTGCATCGGTTTTCGGAAAACGACGTTTTGGTTGTCTCTAGGCAGTCGACTTCCATTTAAGGCAGTCGGCTGCTCCTAGCCTAATTGGTACTAGGAAACAAATCCGAAAATGCATCTTTTCATGCACCAAATCCAACTAGTACTTCTCCCAAACCACATAAAACAGTATAAAACATGCGGACATAGCCACCTTACGTCCGTTACATAAATTCCTTACCTTGATTCCTTCGGAAACGCGAAATCACTTGGCGCTTAACCCTAGCTTTCACTCCTTCAAATCTGAAATCATCATATCAAAGCAAACCTTTAAGAATTTGCCATAAACATGTTATACTAATTCAGTACAACACCATACCATGAACATACTTGAACAAATCATCTTCTTCTCTTACCTTTTGCTAGTGACCAAAATCTCAAACTTTGAGATCTCTTCCAATACTTGGAATCAATCCACCAAACTTCAGATATAGTCTCATCTAGTGACTAGGATCGTTTTTCGTCTAAAAACTTAACGATTTGGTTGCTAGACAAGGGTGTTTGTCAAGGGGACTATGGAAGAAGACTTGGAAACTTGGAGAACACGAGGGAGAGGGCTGGAGAGAAGCTGGCGTAAGGTGATAGCTGATGGGCTGGTGAGTCATGCAACTTCATTAATTGCATTCTTATCCCATCATCAATCTCAGCCATACTTTTCCTTGACTCCTTTTTGACCCATTAATTCTCTTCTTCCCTTTTGACCCAAGACCATTTGTCCATTTAATCTCCAATAATATTTCTGATTTAATTCTTGTCTTATACTCTTAATATTTTTCTGATATCAACCTAATAAATCATTTGTCTTATTGACTATCAACTTTCTTATTTCTTCCATACATCATGCATACATCATTCATACATTAGACTTCATATTCATTTAATTGGTCTTCTTTCTTCCTATTCCATTTATTTTCCTGACATCAATATTATTTGACTACTTGACTATTTAATCTTTCATCTCATTACTTCTTCCATATTCCATACATTCTTCATACTTTATAATTCTCATATTTACTTACTTCATTTAAGCCAAAATGCTTTACAATTAGGGAGGAATTGCATGAAATTGGGGATTTCACATTCTCCCCACCTTAGAGAATTTGGTCCTCCAAATTCAAATCAGGTTATGTCTCAATTAGTTCTGGATACTCTTCCTTTTTCAAGCTATTTAGCTTCATGTAGCTCTTCCCATAGTGTGGTATTATCAATAATTTTAACCAATGGGATCATCATAAACTTCTATATCATATCTTTTCTGTTCAAAATCCCAAATGGCTTTTTCACATGACTTATATCTTTCTGTACTTCTAAGGTTTCATCTTTTATGATATAAGATGAATTTTGGATTATACTTTCGAAGCACTTACACTTTCTATTCTTATAACATTTCATACAGTGTCATCCCAATACTTGTATAATAGCTATTTTCATAAATAAACTCAGTCAATGGCAGATGGTCATCCCATGAGCCTTTAAAATACATAGCACCAGCTCTTCATATGTCCTCAAGCGTCTAAATCATGCGCTCGGACTGCTCATCAGTCTGCGGACGAAAAGCTGCGCAAAACTTTCAACTGAGATTCCATGGTTCCTTGCTAATCTCCTTAAATGAGAATTGAACCTGAAATCTCTATCACATGAAATTGCTCATTGGAACTCCACTTAGTCTAATGATGTTCTTTCATCTACATTTCTGCCAAAGCACTAAGTGCGTCCATAGACTTCTTAGGTAGGAAGTGGGCTTACTTAGCAGATCCGTTCATCAATTCTGGCTTAATCATTATATTAGTCATCATTCCCAATTTACTTCGAAAGCATAACATTTAGCTTAAGGCTTGTAGATTGCTCAAGCACTTCATACTTTCTTTTCATCGTATCAACCTTTATTACTTCATGCTTCTGACTCATAACATTTGCCACCACAATGGCTTTCCTTAGGTGATATATCTCCACCTTCATAATCTTTTGGAAACTCGACTCATCTCTTCTATCTTAATCAGAATTATAGCCGTAATTTATTCACAATGGCTATCTATAATTTCTTTCTTTTGCTCTTTTAATACCCATATACTGATCACATTTTAAACTATTAGCATAGCTCTTTCAATTCATATCCAAAATATTTCCTTCCCATAGCATCAATCATGCCAATGAATAAATGTCCTCATTTCCCTATGGTACTCTAGGGATCAACCAGGAAGGATACTATAGTCGGCTAGGGATCCGGATGGAGTAAGGAAGGTACTTTAGAGCACCTGTCTTGTTCCGAAACCTAGAAGCGACTATAGGGAATAATTAGCGTTGTTGAGACAACTCATCTCTCATATTAATTCATATTCCTTTCAGAGTAATGCTTTTATAGCATAAAACATTTAAGTAAAATAAGTCGATACAATATCAATTTAAGTCCATCATCAGTTTCACTTAAGCTGATTTCACATATCACTATATACATCATAAAACTTTACATCAAAAAGTACTTCAGAAACTTAACTCCTTCCACAACGTAAACTAAAAATCCTTCACATAACCATACTACCTTCTATTAACTTTCTTTACAATTTAGTCAGATCATACAACATATTTTTGCCTTATATATCTTCAACATTTACATCATAGTTAACAGGTGTCTTTCCTTTCTCTTCAACAGTGGCCTTGCGTTGTGGTTGAGGGGTCTCCTCAGATTCCTCAAATGTCCTTAAATCCCTCTTAGGACAATCTCTGATCATATGTCCCTGTTCACCACATCTGAAACATGTGCCACTTGCCAACCGGCATGGCTGTGCTCTGTGGAACTTTTCACAATATTCACACCTTTGTCTTATACTCTTTGGTGAACTAGCTGAATGTCGGAATCTATCATCATTCATCTTGATCCCAGTAGCTCTAGGATTCCCTATTGAGGCTCTTTCATATGGCCTACATCTCCCAAATGAGCATCCATCTTTCGATGTTTTCCTTTCTGACTTCCGCTTTATCGGTTTCTTACCTTTACCTTGGGCTCGGAAATCATCATAGTGAAACTCATAGTCCTGTTCACATAACTGAGCCTTACGGACTGTCTCATTATAAGCAGTGATACCCAAGGTATACAACTTGGATTTGATAGGAGACTTCAGTCCTTCTATAAATCTGTATATCTTATATCCTTCACTCCTGATGGTCTCTCGATCGAATCCGCTTAGAGAAATAAACTTCGACTCATATTGATTAACTGACATTGTCCCTTGAGTCAATTTCAAAAGTTCGATCTTCAACCTAATCTGATCAGTGCGTGGGATGTACTGTTCAGTAAAGGCTTCTAAAAATTTATCCCACGTAACCTCAACATGTTGGGCTTCCAAAATGGCCCGAGTGGACTGCCACCAATACTTTGCATCATCCACTAACAGATACGCAGCCAAACCCACCTTTTCCTTTTCGGAACATAGCATATACTCGAAAGATCTAGTGACCGCCTTCACCCAATTCACTGCGGCCAATGTGTCCTTATCCCCCTTAAACTTAGGCGGATCCAGCTTCTTATATTCCTTAATCAAGGTCATACTGCAATAGGCTGTGAGATCCCGCCTTTCAATAACTGGGACTGGTGGGGGTAACTCTATCTGTACTGATGGTGACTGTACTATAGGAATGGCGAATGGTACACTTGTGACCATGTTTGGAAAGTTCGCCATAAACTGCGTAAACATAGTGGTCATATTCTCCACTTGCTTCTCCATCTTCGCTAACCTAGTGTTCAGGCTATGCGGTGGAGATGGTTGAGGAGACTGTGTTGGGGACTGTTCTACATAACCCCTTCCTCTTCCTTTCTCAACACCACTTCTACCTGAGCTCATTCTGTCGATAAAATCACAAAATTGAGCTATTTAGTATAACTTCAAACAGTTATACATCTTATATGTATTCAGATAAGTACAGTACAATTGGGGATATACTCTACTTCTAACTCATCGACACTGGCAAACCTCAATCTAATTGCTCTGATACCACTCTGTGACGTCCCAGTCACCATACATTTCTTTTTCACCTTTTTATCCTTTTTACTTAACTTGATTAGATTTGCTTGTCAATGTCAATCATACTTTTCTTAAAGTAGGCTTACTGTCTAAAAGTTCCATATAATTAATTCAATTACAATAAAACAGACTAATGATACATGTATATATGTACCATCCGTTTCCACAGGATCTCATACATCATCTTAACTTAAATCCCCGACATCTTACATACATAAATGTTAGCTGTACTGTACCATAACTGAATTACAAGTTTACTTTGCATAACTACATAAGTATACCTTCTATACTACTTGGGAAGCGTCTCTTGAAGGTAAACTTTCAAAATCCACTCGTAGGCTCTTCTATTTAGAGCGAGAGATTACTTCAGATAGTCTGTATGAAAAATGTTTGTAAAAGGGTGAGTTTACGCTCAGTAAGAAAAATATGTAAAAGAGCGTGCTATGCCTCTATATGCATCTTTTCCTACTTGGCTCTATAATGTCATGTAAAGCATTATAAAGCGTGCATCATAAACCTCTTTCATGCATTGTTTGCAACCATGCATATTTCTTTCAATTGGTGTAGGCAACATACTTTCTTGAAAACATCATGCATCAAATCATACTTTGTATGCTTCTTTTTAAAACATAGCATACATATAAAATATGCATCATACTTCTTCATGGAAAACATCTTACTTAAACTTCTTTCTTTGAAACGTTATGTTTCATATCATACGTTAAAACAAAACTTACATGCTTTTATAACGTAGCATGTTTCATATATTTCTTCTTATACTTTCTTTAAAACATCATATATAAACTTCTTTCCTTAAAACATCATACTTCATACTTCATACATACTTTAAAACATCATACTTCATACTTCATACATACTTTAAAACATCATACTTCATATACTTCTTTTAAAACTTCTTGTACAAGTAAACCAAGTACTTTCGATTTCTTTATTCTTAGAAATCGCATATACATATAGTTTTTGATAACATAAAAACTATTCATACTTTTGTGGAGTTATGCACTGCATCATCATCATCATCATAATCATGTGGCGTACCCCGTAAGGCCAGGAATTCTCCCTTAGCCGAACATGAAACATAAACAGATTGGCCAACTGCGGGTGGCTACAGCCAACACTAGTCAGGTGTCCTCTGTAGCAACTGAGGCCTGACTTATGGTCCTCAGCCCTTAACATACATCATTTCAGGACTTGATCAGAGCCCCTACTAGAAACATGAAAGTGCATAATCTCAAAACATATGCCATGTAGCTTCTAGCCATGACATTTCATACTTTCAGAAAATAGGTTTGAAAACTTCTTTTTCAAAACAGGGCAGTCGACTGGCTCAACAGGGCAGTCGGCTGCTGCTTCATATTTTCTTTTATCGAAATTATTTTCATTTAAAATTTCGATATTTTCTTCTTTGAAAACATATAAGGGCAGTCGACTGGTCCATATAGCAGTCGACTGGTTTTCAAACAGAATACTTCTTAAGAAATAGCAGTCGACTGGTACATATAGCGGTCGACTGTTTTTGAAACAGAATGCATCTCTAAAAATAGCAGTCGACTGGTCCTATAGGCAGTCGGCTGGTTTTGAAACAGAATGCATTTTCATAATTAGCAGTCGACTGTCTCATATAGCAGTCGACTGGTTTGAAACAGAATGCTTTTCTGGAAAATAGTAGTCGACTGGCATACATAGCAGTCGACTGGTTTGCATCGGTTTTCGGAAAACGACGTTTTGGTTGTCTCTAGGCAGTCGACTTCCCATTTAAGGCAGTCGGCTGCTCCTAGCCTAATTGGTACTAGGAAACAAATCCGAAAATGCATCTTTTCATGCACCAAATCCAACTAGTACTTCTCCCAAACCACATAAAACAGTATAAAACATGCGGACATAGCCACCTTACGTCCGTTACATAAATTCCTTACCTTGATTCCTTCGGAAACGCGAAATCACTTGGCGCTTAACCCTAGCTTTCACTCCTTCAAATCTGAAATCATCATATCAAAGCAAACCTTTAAGAATTTGCCATAAACATGTTATACTAATTCAGTACAACACCATACCATGAACATACTTGAACAAATCATCTTCTTCTCTTACCTTTTGCTAGTGACCAAAATCTCAAACTTTGAGATCTCTTCCAATACTTGGAATCAATCCACCAAACTTCAGATATAGTCTCATCTAGTGACTAGGATCGTTTTTCGTCTAATAAACTTAACGATTTGGTTGCTAGACAAGGGTGTTTGTCAAGGGGACTATGGAAGAAGACTTGGAAACTTGGAGAACACGAGGGAGAGGGCTGGAGAGAAGCTGGCGTAAGGTGATAGCTGATGGGCTGGTGAGTCATGCAACTTCATTAATTGCATTCTTATCCCATCATCAATCTCAGCCATACTTTTCCTTGACTCCTTTTTGACCCATTAATTCTCTTCTTCCCTTTTGACCCAAGACCATTTGTCCATTTAATCTCCAATAATATTTCTGATTTAATTCTTGTCTTATACTCTTAATATTTTTCTGATATCAACCTAATAAATCATTTGTCTTATTGACTATCAACTTTCTTATTTCTTCCATACATCATGCATACATCATTCATACATTAGACTTCATATTCATTTAATTGGTCTTCTTTCTTCCTATTCCATTTATTTTCCTGACATCAATATTATTTGACTACTTGACTATTTAATCTTTCATCTCATTACTTCTTCCATATTCCATACATTCTTCATACTTTATAATTCTCATATTTACTTACTTCATTTAAGCCAAAATGCTTTACAATTAGGGAGGAATTGCATGAAATTGGGGATTTCACAAATCGACTTTCTTGAACTCCATCGTCGGATTGATTGAGTATATTATGGAATTCTTATCTTTAAATATTTTCTAATCTTATTCTTCTTATTGTATTGTTTTAATTCTATTATTTTATATTTTTAAACATGACATATGGGTTATTGACAATTCTTCTTAAGTATCCCATCAATCTGGCTCAACCCAAGAAGAATCCTCTCACCTAGAAATTCCAAGGAGTACCAATTGACTTTCTTGGAATTTCATCATCGGCATATGTCATACTTAATTCCTTTATTTAAATCATATTATTATTCTATTACCCTATCATCATGTTATTTTATATTCTTTATTATTATTATTATTATTATTATTATTATTTTTTATTATCATTATATTTTAAAATGAACATGGACTATGTTTTCTTGAAAATTCTTCTCGAGTATTCCATCAATCTGGCTCAACTCAAGAAGAATCCTCTCACCTAGAAATTCCAAGGAGTACCAATTGACTTTCTTGGAGTTTCATCCTCGGCTTAATCCATATTCATCTTTGATAACTAATTTTGTTATCTCCTTATTCAATCTTTATTCCATTTATTCTTATTTGCATTTTTTCTAATTTAATTTAATTTATTTTTTATTTATCTAATATCTATCATACTAAACATATAAAACAGAAAATATATCATACAAATATCATACAAATATCATACAAATTAAACTAAACAAATCATATCAACACACAAATTATTTATTCAACATACATTAATCAAATATTATCAAAATAATTAAATCATGCAAAGCAAATCAATTCATATTATACAATTCAACTGTTATTAAATTAATTAACTAACGTAAATTATTTTTAATCACAAATCAAATTATCATGCCAATTATTCAAACTAATTTTTCATCCATATTATACATTATCCTATACAATTAAAACAATTACATCAAGTCAAATATTAGTGTTAAATGGTTAATATATTAGAGGTTTACTAAAACATCATGCAAAGGTTTACCAATTTAATATGTTATATAAATTATTAATTTATTCATTAGCTTTATATATACAAACATACATACATACCTGCACGTGCCTCCTTTTTCTTGTCTTTGTTTTCTTTATTCCTCCACGTTTCTTTCTCCCTGTCTCGCTTAGCTATTGCTCCTCAACAACACAGCAATTTTCACGTGCAAACTCCCTGGTAGTGAGCAGAAGCAGCTTTGATGAAGAACTGTGGCTCGTTGCAGCACCGTGGGAGAGCAGCTGGTGCGGCGTTGGCGTCAGGCAGCAAACAACGGTAGGACCTTGTACAATGGTGTGTTGCAGAGCAGGGGCAATTAGCTTCGACCTGGTGGTGCGCAACAGAGGTAGGCTTTGTCGATAAGCAAAACAGGTCAAAGCTGGCAGCAAGGATACAGACGTGGAGCAAGGAGAGTCTTCGCATCAACACAACGCAAGCAGCGATAGACGCAAGATGACGGTGCAGTGATGAAACCAAACAAGGGATGATGATGATAATGATACAACACAGAAAAGAGGAGCAACAGCGATATATGGGGCGAAGTTGGAGAAAGACAATGGGTGGGGGAAGGTGGTTGTCGATTTGGGTTGAAGATGCACAGTGGTGGCGCAAGAAGACGTGAGATAATGAGGAAGATGGCTTAGGGTAATGATCGGTTGAATGATGGAAACAAGGTATGAGTTTCTGGCAAGGTTCAGTCTTTTCTTTTTTTTTTCTTTTCCCCCTTTGTCATAGGGTTCATCCCTTTTTATAGCCAAAAGTTTACAAAAGTCCCAGTACAACTACGTTTCTTTGTACATTATCTCTTATTATTATTTTTCATATTTAATCTATTCAATTTCTATATCCTAATCTAACTCTATTAATCTAAATATTTATCCACAAAAAATTTAATTATCCTATCCTAAAATTAATTTTATTTTTATTTCTTTTTATCTTTTCTCTCTTTTTTTTTATCTCCTTTTTTATTCCTAAATCTTATTTTAATTTTAATTTCCTAATTAATGTTAATCCTAAATCTAAAAATTCTAATTTAATTCTAGCCTAATTCTAAATTGTTAAATTAAAATACAATGTCGCCCAACCCAATTAATTGTTTTTCACACGTTAAGACCCTGGACAAAATACGGTGTCTACAGTTGCCCCTCTTTGTGCATTTACTGTGAAATAGTATTTGCACAAAGACATAGACACCTATTTTGTCTGACTTCTTCTTCTGCTCTTTTTTTTTTGACATCTTTAAAATTTTTTATTTATTTTATTTTTTATATTTTTTTTTTTAATTTTAAAAAAATTTTTATTTTTTTCATTCATCATTTTTTTTGAAAAAGCTCCCTCTAAACAGAAAGGCAGTCAAACTTTAAAATCTTGTCCAAAAAGCTCCCCCTAAACAGGCAGGCAGTCAAACTTTAAAAATCTTGTCTAAAAGCTCCTCCTAAACAGGCAGGCAGTCAAACTTTAAAAATCTTGTCTAAAAGCTCCTCCTAAACAGGCAGGCAGTCAAACTTTAAAAATCTTGTCCAAAAGCTCCTCCTAAACAGGCAGGCAGTCAAACTTTAAAAATCTTGTATAAAAGCTCCTCCTAAACAGGCAGGCAGTCAATCTTTAAAATCTTGTCCAAAAGCTCCTCCTAAACAGGCAGGCAGTCAAACTTTAAAAATCTTATCCAAAAGCTCCTCCTAAACAGGCAGGCAGTCAAACTTTAAAAATCTTGTATAAGAATTTGGATGAATCATGCCCGAAGGTCTTATAGATTGTACTCAAGGAACCTTGTCTGTAACTTTCCTCAGGCAATGCATCATGTGTGCAACCGTGCATGCATTCTTATTTATGCAGTTCATTCTATCATGCAATGTCATTCATGCAATGTCACTCACACAATCTATTATGTTCATGCAATTTTTTTTTTGGCGAAAACATTTCAACTTTAACTGTGGCAATAACAAGGTTTTTCTTTCTCAGTCCATCTCATGCATTCTTCTTTTTTCATTTGTCATCTTGTCCTTATATCTCCTATTTCTTTCCTCATTTTCCTTCTTCCATTTTTTCTCTCCCAATGAAACTCTTATCTTTGTGCCCTCTTTAGGTCATTTATTTGCTCATTAAAATTTTTACTGAGACTTCATCATTCATTCTTCCTTATCCATTGATTTTTTCTTGATTTCTAATTTTCATTCATTCACAAGTTTTCCCTTTTCTTTCATTTTCCTAAATAATATAGGAGTCTTTCACATATTTTGCTAAGCAAACATTCATTATCATTCCAATTTCAAGATCAATGCAATACAATTTCTCAATCCCTCAAGGTAAGGATATAGCAAAGAAATGATAAATGAAATGGAGAGAGTGGTATTATTCAATATCTGGAAATATTACAAAAGGTAGCCAAGTGTGAAGTCAAAGCAAGGTTGGAAGAAAAAACAAGGATTCTAGGATTATTTAACCAGGCTTTGGGCAAACATTCAAACAACTCTGATCGATTAATACAAAATTCTCATTCAAAAATCTCATTCTCTTCGAGTCATCCGACCATGTAAAGTCCTATCAAATCACATTAGTGCTTCTATGTCATGACCCTTTAATGCCTTTTCTCCTCATACCTAAGTCGCCTTTTCAGGTTTTCAACTTAGATATGTCTCCTTGATTCAAGCCGCCCTTTACGGGTTTTCAGTTCGAATTCACCCCCTATTGACTCAAACTGCCCTTTTGGGTTTTCAATTTGAATCCTCCTTTTTCTTTATCTCTTTTTTTCTCTTTTTTTTTTTTTTATTTTTTTTTTATTTTCTCTCTTTTTTTTTAGGCATAATACTTCTTCACAGCATCTGAATTTATTGGGTTTGGCAAATCATCTCCATCCATATCTACCAAAAGTAATGCCCCGCCAGAGAATGCCTTTTTCACAACATAAGGACCTTCCCAATTTGGAGCCCATTTTCCTCTATTGTCTGGTTGATTTGGGAGAATCTTCTTCAGGACCAATTCTCCTTCTCTGAATTTTCTTGGTCGAACCTTCTTATCATGCGCTTTCATCATTCTCCTTTGATATAGTTGGCCGTGACACAATGCTACCATTCTTTTTTCCTCAATGAAGTTGAGCTGCTCGTAACGATCTCTCACCCAATCAGCCTCTTCTAACTTTGTTTCCATCAGGACCCTTAAGGATGGAATTTCAACTTCAACAGGCAGCACAGCTTCCATTCCATATACCAGTGAAAATGGTGTTGCCCCAGTAGAAGTGCGAACAGATGTTCTATAAGCATGTAGGGCAAATGGCAACTTCTCATGCCAATCTCTATATGTCTCAACCATTTTTTCCACTATCCTCTTGATGTTTTTATTTGCTGCTTCTACTGCCCCATTCATCTTTGGACGATATGGCGCTGAATTATGATGCTTGATTTTGAACTGAGTACACACGTCTTCCATCATCTTGTTGTTCAAATTTCGAGCATTATCAGAGATAATTTTTTCTGGAAGCCCGTATCGACAAATTATCTCCCTCTTGATAAACTTGCAAACCACTGCTCGTGTTACAGTTGCATATGAAGCAGCTTCAACCCATTTGGTAAAGTAATCAATCATCACAAAAATGAACCTGTGCCCGTTCGAAGCCTTGGGAGTAATTGGTCCGATCACATCCATGCCCCACATTGAAAAAGGCCATGGAGGTGCTAACACATTTAGAGCATTTGGAGGTGCATGAATTTTATCAGCATAGATCTGGCACTTGTGGCATTTTCGAGCATAGTTAATACAATCTCTCTCCATAGTCAGCCAGTAGTAACCTGCTCTCATGATTTGTCGGGCCATCATGTGACCATTAGCATGAGCTCCACAGACTCCATCATGCACTTCTTCAAGAATTTTAGTAGCTTCAGTTGAATTCACGCACCTTAACAGTACTTGATCTCGACCTCTTTTGTACAAAATTTCTCCATCTAAGAAGAATCCCATAGCCAATCTTCTTATAGTTCTTTTGTCATTTTCAGTAGCATGCTCAGGATACTGCTGATTTTTTATGTATTGCAGAATATCGTGATACCAAGGCTTCCCATCTACTTCCTCTTCAACACTCAAGCAGTGTGCTGGGGAACTCTTCACTTCCATCCTAATTGGTTGGATCTCTGCATTTGCATCCAACTTGAACATTGCTGCTAGGGTGGCTAAAGCATCAGCTATCTGATTTTCTTCTCGTGGCAAATGTTCGAACTGGATATTTTCAAAATAATCAATCAACTCAACGATATACTTTCGGTACTGGATTAATTTTGGATCTCTAGTTTCCCATTCTCCTTTTAACTGATAAATTACCAGAGCTGAATCACCATACACCTCAAGTATCTTGACTTTTCTTTCTACGGCCGCCTGCAGACCCATGACACATGCCTCATACTCAGCTACATTGTTCGTGCAATTAAAATCCAATTTAGCAGTAATTGGATAATAACTACCTTCAGGAGATATGAGAATCACTCCTACCCCGTGCCCCAGAGCATTCGACGCCCCATCAAAACACATCTTCCATGGTCTTTTCTCACATTTTTCTTCTACAAACATCAAATCTTCATCTGGGAACTCCATCTTCATTGGTTCATAACCATTCGTATTGCGATCAGCGATAAATTCTGCAATTGCACTCCCTTTGATGGCTTTTTGGGCCACATATGTGATATCATATTCGGAAAGCATTACTTGCCACCTTGCGATCCTTCCAGACAATGCAGGCTTTTCAAAGATGTACCTGAGAGGATCCAATTTTGTGATTAACCAGGTGGTATGATACAACATGTACTGTCTGAGTCTATGAGCCGTCCAAGCCAACGCGCAACACATTCTTTCTAACTCGGTATATTTAGACTCATAATCTGTGAATTTTTTGCTCAGATAGTAAATTGCATATTCTTTCTTCCCAGATTCATCTCTTTGCCCCAACACACATCCCATTGACTTCTCGTAGACTATCAAATACAAAATCAAAGGTCTTCCAGTTACTGGTGGTACCAACACAGGAGGGTTCGACAAATATTCTTTGATTTTGTTGAAGGCTTCCTGGCATTCTTCATTCCATTCCCCAGGATCTCTCTTACGAAGCAACTTGAATATTGGATCACATTTGAGGGTGAGTTGAGAAATGAAACGAGAGATATAGTTTAATCTACCCAAAAATCCTCTAACTTCCTTTTGGGTGCGTGGAGGAGTCAGGTCTTGAATAGCTTGTATCTTATCTGGATCCACTTCTATCCCATTTTCACTGATCATAAAGCCCAATAGCTTTCCAGATTTAACCCCGAATGTGCACTTAGCCGGATTCAGCTTCAATTGATACTTCCTCAATCTATCAAATAGTTTTCTGAGACTAGTGACATGATTCTCCCCTTTACGCGATTTTGCAATCATATCGTCTACATAGACCTCTATCTCTTTATGCATCATGTCATGGAAGAGAGTCACCATTGCTCTTTGATATGTAGCTCCAGCATTCTTCAGCCCAAAAGGCATAACTTTGTAACAAAAGGTCCCCCACATTGTCACAAATGTGGTTTTCTCCATGTCTTCGCGAGCCATTTTTATTTGATTATAGCCCGAAAATCCATCCATGAATGAAAATGTGGAGTATTTGGCAGTATTGTCCACAAGTGTATCAATGTGGGGTAAAGGAAAATTATCCTTAGGACTAGCTTTGTTCAAGTCTCTATAATCCACACACATTCGTACTTTCCCCCCTTTCTTCGGAACTGGAACTATATTGGCTACCCATTCAGGGTACCTGGCCACCTCCAAGAAACCAGCATCAAATTGTCAAATTGCTTCTTAACTTCATCTCTAATCTTCAATAACATATCAGGCTTCATGCGCCTTAACTTCTGCTGTACAGGCTTACACTCAGGCTTCAATGGCAACTTGTGCTCCACAATTCTAGTATCGAGTCCAGGCATATCTTGATAGGACCAAGCGAACACATCTACATATTCATGAAGTAGCTCCTTCAATTCCTCCCTTTCGTTGGATGGCAAGGAAGTTCCTATCTTCACCTCCTTTTTATTCTCATCATCTCCCAAACTTATTATTTCTGTTTCTTCTTGATAAGGTTCGATGGGTTTCTTTTCATGATCCACCAATCTTAGTAACTCAGAAGGCACGATATAATCTTCAAGGTTCTCTTCATGATCAGATTCATTAAATTGAACAGGATTCTCAAAATTAAATTCTGAATTAATGTCATTGTTATCATCATTTTCATTGTCTGGATCCCTGAAAATTGGTAAAAATGAAGAATATGGGTAATTGTGTCTTGGGAAGAAATGAGATTTGTACTTGAGGAATTGAAGGAAATGCATTTTATTAATCTCTTTATTGAAATGAAAATCAATGAAAGTTGGCCCAATACATGAAAGAAAATCTCAGTGCTCTTTGGGCATAAGCACCCCTACATTATTTAAGAAACTGGATGATCCTAAGAAAACCTAGAACAAATGAAAATAAGAAAATAAAGAAAATCCATTACTCTTGGGTGGCATAGACAACTGGCATCTCATAAACAGTCCAATTTCCTAGCTCTGCGTTTGAAGGGTACACGAACCGATCAACGTCAAACCTTCCACTTCCTTCTTTATCAACCACGGAGACAGACAAATTTGCAAAAACCTTCAACAATCCATTTTCAGTCACCATCATTGGATCTGGACGAATATACCCTGCTGAGTGAAATGAATCATATAAGTGTGGTATGATTGATCTCTTGGACTCAAAATCACGACCATGCAAACGAGCAATTCTCTTCTCTTTCTTCTCAGTCATCATCTTCATTTTTTCCATCCTTGTCGGTCTGTACCCTAACCCAAATCTGTCCTTGTTTTCGATGATCTCTAGTGGCTCCAACATTCCCTGCAGGTTTCTGCCCAACCCAGAACCAGGGCACCATCCTTTCCACAATATTTGCTTTACGACCATACCAGTGGTATTTGACAAGCGAGGAGTATACAGACTTGACCCTTCACCCACATATAGAGCATTTTCCACCTCAAAGGATCTGTATGAGCATTCCACAGCTTCGTCTCCAATGTCCACATAAGGCGTAGTGGAAGTTTGAGCTACCATCATGTCTTCTTCTCCTGAGATAATAATTATTTGGCCGTCCACCACAAATTTGAGCTTTTGGTGAAGAGAGGAAGGGACCGCTCCTGCCATATGAATCCATTGCCTTCCCAAAAGGCAACTATAAGATGGTGTAATGTCCATCACCTGGAATTGTATATTAAAGGTACATGGACCAATCTGCATTGGAAGCTCTATGTCTCCCATAACTTCTCTACGAGCTCCATCAAATGCCTTTACCACCATATTACTTGGCTTCATGTAAGATTCATCTATCGGCATCCTTGTCAAAGTAATCATCGGCATGATATTGATAGATGAGCCATTATCAATCAACACCCTACCAATTGTGATGCCTCTGCACTTTGCACTTATATGAAGAGCTTTAGTACTTCCTCTTCCTTCAGCTGGAATTTCATCGTCACTAAAGGATATGAAATTATCTACCACCAAATTGCTCACTAGATGGTCTATCTTTTCTACAGATACATCGTGCACCACATAAGCTTGGTTCAACACCTTCAACAATGCCTTCCTATGAGGTTCAGAGTTCAAGAGCAAAGACAATAATGAAATTCGAGCCGGCATCTTGTTTAATTGTTCTACCACACTGTACTCACTATGCTTAATGAGTCTCAAGAATTCACAAGCATCTTCGTCTGTTACCGGCCTTTGTCTATTCTCCTCAGGATCTGGGACTGGTGCCACTTCTTCTTCTCCCACTTTGGCCTTCTCTTTTCTTGCCTGTTGTAGCATCTCAGGGGTATAGCAACGTCCGCTACGTATCATCCCCCCAACTCCAGCTATATTGGCGGAATCAGGACTATCCACCATTAGTTCAACATTTGCTCCATCTTTGATTATTGCATCATACCCATACCTCCAAGGTACGGCTTTGTCACTCTTGTATGGGAATGGAGTTGGCACCTCTATCACCACCTTAGGCCCTTGAACTGATGGCGTAGGTTTCTCTTCATAAAGCACTTTCAATGGTTTTAAAAAAAACTCCTTATCAGTGGCATGAACTCCTTCAACTTGAACTTCTTCATAGAACTCCACGCAAGATTCATCCATTAGTTGTTGCAACTTCCTTCTAAAATCCTTGCAATAATGAACAGAGTGCCCTATTGCTCCACAATGGTATTTGCATGTCATTTTTCTATCATATTGCCCTTTATAAGAGCCTGCGACAAACATCACTGGTTGTAATAAGTCAGATTCCACCAGAACCTCAAACACCTTTTCTAATGGAGTTTTTATTTCGGCAATAGTCCTCTTGATTGTACCTCTCCTTGGGTCCTCAACCGCATTTACCGTTGTCCCAGCATGATCGGGTAATGGGTTTGCATTAACATCTGGCTCCCCTTTCTTCCCAAAACTTAAAAGTCCAGCTTTGATGAGTGATTGGACTTTCACCTTCAAGCCCATACAATTCTCGATAGAGTGACCAATATTACCATTATGATAGGCACATTTTGCATTGGGTTCATACCATTTTGGGTAAGGAGGTTTCAGAGGTTCTATATAAATAGGGGCAATGAGATGACCCTCCACCAACTTCGGGAATAGCTCAGCGTATGTCATGGGTATAGGGTCTATGGCAATATTTCGGCTAAGTCGGGTGTACCTTTGGTCATTAGGTGGGAAAGTGGGGTTTGTTGAAGTTGTAGGAGTTTGTCGATGGAAAACAGGTTGATAGGTGTTTTGGGGATGAGTTTGTGGGTAAGACTGAGAATAGGTGTAGTTTACTGAAGGTGGGTGAGGGGTATAAGGGTGGCGCGAATTGTTTTGGACGGCTTGTGCATCCCCTTCCTTCTTCTTCAAGAATCCACCCTTCCTATTATCATTTATAGGTGTTTCGATCTTACCACTCTTGATGGCATTCTCAATAGCTTCACCTGTTAGCACCATATCTGCAAAGTTCTTAGTTACGCTGCTAAGCATACGCTCATAGTAAGGTGCCTTGAGAGTATTCAAAAAGAACATAGTGACTTCCTTTTCAGTTAAAGGAGGTTGAACTTGTGATGCCATGTCCCTCCATCGTTGGGCATATTCCTTGAAGCTCTCATCTTTCTTCTTTTCCATACCTTGGAGAGACAAGCGATCAGGGGCCACATCAGACACATGTTTGTATTGAGCTATAAAAGCCCTTGCCAATTCCGACCAAGAGGGAACTTTGCTTCTTTCTAATTGGTTATACCACTTAGCAGCTGACCCAGTCAAGCTATCTTGGAATACATGAATCAATAGCTTGTCGTCCCATGCATATGCCGCCATCTTTCTACAGTACATGGTGAGATGATCTTTTGGGCATGATGTTCCATTGAATTTTTCAAATTCAGGTATTTTGAATTTTGGTGGAAGTACGACACCAGGTACCAGACACAACCTTTCAGCATCAACAGGTCCAAAATAGTCAACTCCTTCAACGGCACTTAGTCTTTCCTCTATCAAGCTCAGCTGAGCTTTAGTACCACTATATTCTTCTTTATTCTTCAACTCTGTGGGATTATCTAAATTTGGTACCTCCACTGGGTTTTGAACTTGTATCTGTAGAGGTGTGGGAGCTTTGACAGTACTCCCTTCAGGCACAAAAATAGGGTTGTCTCGCATGTTTTGTTGAGGTTCTTGGATAGACTCCTCCTGATTACCCATCTTCTCCTTTCCTTTAATCATGGCTTTTAGTAATTGGGTAATCTCGCTCAATTGCCCCTTTATCTCTGCATTTTCCCTTTCCAACTTCTCTATTCTGTTATTTTGATCTTCTTCCATTATACGAGCTTGGTACCTTGTGTGGTATTTATGGAGAGCAGACCGTCTAGTAGATTCAATTTTGACACCTTTAATGCCACAATTAAGTTGAAATTATTTTCAAGAGAAAACGTGCAAGGACTAACAAGAATTCAAATATGTATTTTATTGATGGATGGAATTTTACAACCTAAATGCATAAAGAAAAAAAAAAACTTGTCTCATAACAATTATTTAGCAAAACCAAAATCCTAAGACATCCATGAAGAAATCTAATGGTGCCACATGAGTCTTCTAACTGCACTATAATGGCCCTCTATCTCTTCCAACAATTGTAGCATCCTCTCTCCATGCTCGGTTATTGGGTTAACTCCAGGCTTCACCTCCCTTATTTCATCTTCGATTTGTTGGGCCCTATGAGCCACCCAATTAATCTGATGAAACATTGTCCATAGGAGTTGTGAGTCTTTCTTGAAAATTTTCCATTCATCTACTAAGGTTTGCATATTTTGGGCCACCTTCTGTCGATCTTCTTGGGCTTGAATGAGGACTCCTTGCAGTCGGATCTTCCATCGTATTATCTCCCTTTGAGCTTCATCAAGCTCATCCTCCTTCTTTTGTGCTTTCTCCTTGAGTCGTGCAATTTCTTCTTGGTTCTTCTGAGCTTCTTCCCGGTTCTTCTGAGCTTCTTCCTTTAGTCGTTTGTTTTCTTCCATCAGACGACTATTTTCAGACCTCGCGAACTTTTTCTTCAAGTAACTAATCTCATCTACCAACTTGTTCTTCTCTTGATGGACTTTTGAATATGCGTGATCTCTTTTTCCTATCCTCTCATCGGTCTCATGCTTGAACTTCTTGTACTCCCGTTCCAGATCCCTCTTTTCTTCTTCTAACTTCCTCTTGGCAATCTCTAAATCAATCATAGGGTCTCTGGGTGTAGGTTCTTCAAGAACTTCATCATCTTCTTCAGAAGGAATTTTGACATCCTTGGCTCGTCTAGCATGCCAAACAAAATACTCAGGCGTAACTTTATCGGTGAATATCCCTAGTTTTATTGTGAGAGGTGTCTTCCATGCTTTAACATCTTCTTCTATCTTTCTCAAAGCCCCTTTCTCTGAATAAGCATACTCTCGTTGACTGAGTCCATAAGTAGCTGGGATAAACTGCTCATATCCTAGTTGTCTTCGTACCATTAAAGGAGCATAAGATACGGTGCCCCATAATCCTAACAAAGGAACCCACCATCGTTCTCCACAACCATATAACATTGGTCCTCGTGGCATCCACGGCGCTGTCCAGACTATGTCTCGATTTGTGAGTTTACGCAAGGTAGCAACCCACTCCTTTTTTGTCTTTGGCTCAGGCCATTTATTTTCACAAAACTCCTTGATAGGGATGTGTTTAAAGTAGGGCTCTCGAAATTTGGCTTCTCTGTTTCTAAGATGACTCTTCATCCAAATGTACAATAATTGCATACATCCTGTGAAACGCCCGTCCCCCACTCGCCGACAATAATTCAAAGATCTAATGGTTTCAGTCAAAATAGCAGGGACAACATTTACCCCAAAATCAATCTGTTCCACAAAGTCTGCAATTGTGATTTCAATATGCCCCAAGAATTTTGGGAAAATCACCATCCCATATAGAGCCAAAGCCATCAGTTTCATGCATTGTTTATCCTCTGCTTGTTGAGTGATTCGACTTCGTAGGTAATCCCAAGAGAGATAAATACCTTTCCCTTTCTGTCTTAACCTCTGATCAATTTCTTGCACATCAACACCAATCATCGCAGCCAACTTCTTGCGATAACTTGTCTTGTTCCTCCAATAGATTTTGTCTCCAACTGGCAATTTCGGATAAAGCAATTCTGAATATTCTTCTATTGTCGGCACCATGTCATTTTCATTAAACACAAAACACCGATAAGATGGATCCCAAAATTGTACCATAGCCCTGATCAAATCAACATCCACATCTACAAAGAGGAGTAAAGCCAAACCCCCATATTTGTTTTGGAATGTTTCTTTCTTCTCTTGATCCCAACTTCCCCAAATGCCAATTAACTCGGTGAAATCATTTTGTCTAAGATCAAGACGAACTTTTTCAGGAAGATTGGAGATGTAATCTTTAGGCAAGCAGTCACCGTCCCTTTGTTGGGCCTCTTCAGATAATAGCTTCACTTCACTGGAGGGCAAAGACTTCGTAGACTTCTTTTGGGAAAAATTCTCCATGGATGTAGATGGATTTTAAGTCTGTTAATCAATTGCTATGAGACAGGCCTCCTAAGAAATGCACAAAAACGTGAGAATGAAACAAAAGGAGATTTTATATATATATAAAAGTTTTCCTTCATGTGTTCTCCTAACATGTTTTTTTTTTTTATATGTTGGGCTTGGTTAAAGAGCTAAAGGTTCCCAAATTGTTCCTCACTTGTCCATGCAGGACTAGTAAGGCACCCAATCCTCACCCATTATAGGTTACAAACGGAAAGGTTCAATCTGAGTGGGAGTATTTCGCTAGCCTATGTGGAGGTTATCACCTCACGAAAGCGTAGTTACTTTACTCCCTCCTAAAAAAGGAAGAGCCCGGGTTGAGGGCTTATGCGAATGCAAGTGTTGTGTGTGTTGAAGGAATGAATTAACATTTTATTATACATTTTCCAAATACTTCTAGGCAAACTTAGACTAATCTTCAAACTAATCTTTGGCCTGACTCTCTAAAGTCCCCAGTGGAGTCGCCAAACTGTCATAACGTCTAGGTCCGTGAACCTAACCGCTAGACTTTAATATCAAGGAGTCGCCACCAACCATTCAAATCTAAGGTGTGATTGGTCACCTACTCTTGTCTAAGGATAAGGCATGGTCTACGTTCAAAGAATCTAGGGTTCGGGAGTACGGTTACGTGTGGGGAAGGATTAGCACCCCCACAACGCCCATTCTAAAATGGTACCATTTAGTTCTAAGTTTAGTCTAAATTTGCCTTTATGTTTGTATTAGTTCTGATAATTAAATATTGGGAAAGTTTCTAAGACTATTCCATCAATCTGGCTCAAATCTTAGAAACTCCCCTCACCTCAAGATGTTCAAGGAGTACCAATCGACTTTCTTGAACTCCATCGTCGGATTGATTGAGTATATTATGGAATTCTTATCTTTAAATATTTTCTAATCTTATTCTTCTTATTGTATTGTTTTAATTCTATTATTTTATATTTTTAAACATGACATATGGGTTATTGACAATTCTTCTTAAGTATCCCATCAATCTGGCTCAACCCAAGAAGAATCCTCTCACCTAGAAATTCCAAGGAGTACCAATTGACTTTCTTGGAATTTCATCATCGGCATATGTCATACTTAATTCCTTTATTTAAATCATATTATTATTCTATTACCCTATCATCATGTTATTTTATATTCTTTATTATTATTATTATTATTATTATTATTTTTTATTATCATTATATTTTAAAATGAACATGGACTATGTTTTCTTGAAAATTCTTCTCGAGTATTCCATCAATCTGGCTCAACTCAAGAAGAATCCTCTCACCTAGAAATTCCAAGGAGTACCAATTGACTTTCTTGGAGTTTCATCCTCGGCTTAATCCATATTCATCTTTGATAACTAATTTTGTTATCTCCTTATTCAATCTTTATTCCATTTATTCTTATTTGCATTTTTTCTAATTTAATTTAATTTATTTTTTATTTATCTAATATCTATCATACTAAACATATAAAACAGAAAATATATCATACAAATATCATACAAATATCATACAAATTAAACTAAACAAATCATATCAACACACAAATTATTTATTCAACATACATTAATCAAATATTATCAAAATAATTAAATCATGCAAAGCAAATCAATTCATATTATACAATTCAACTGTTATTAAATTAATTAACTAACGTAAATTATTTTTAATCACAAATCAAATTATCATGCCAATTATTCAAACTAATTTTTCATCCATATTATACATTATCCTATACAATTAAAACAATTACATCAAGTCAAATATTAGTGTTAAATGGTTAATATATTAGAGGTTTACTAAAACATCATGCAAAGGTTTACCAATTTAATATGTTATATAAATTATTAATTTATTCATTAGCTTTATATATACAAACATACATACATACCTGCACGTGCCTCCTTTTTCTTGTCTTTGTTTTCTTTATTCCTCCACGTTTCTTTCTCCCTGTCTCGCTTAGCTATTGCTCCTCAACAACACAGCAATTTTCACGTGCAAACTCCCTGGTAGTGAGCAGAAGCAGCTTTGATGAAGAACTGTGGCTCGTTGCAGCACCGTGGGAGAGCAGCTGGTGCGGCGTTGGCGTCAGGCAGCAAACAACGGTAGGACCTTGTACAATGGTGTGTTGCAGAGCAGGGGCAATTAGCTTCGACCTGGTGGTGCGCAACAGAGGTAGGCTTTGTCGATAAGCAAAACAGGTCAAAGCTGGCAGCAAGGATACAGACGTGGAGCAAGGAGAGTCTTCGCATCAACACAACGCAAGCAGCGATAGACGCAAGATGACGGTGCAGTGATGAAACCAAACAAGGGATGATGATGATAATGATACAACACAGAAAAGAGGAGCAACAGCGATATATGGGGCGAAGTTGGAGAAAGACAATGGGTGGGGGAAGGTGGTTGTCGATTTGGGTTGAAGATGCACAGTGGTGGCGCAAGAAGACGTGAGATAATGAGGAAGATGGCTTAGGGTAATGATCGGTTGAATGATGGAAACAAGGTATGAGTTTCTGGCAAGGTTCAGTCTTTTCTTTTTTTTTTCTTTTCCCCCTTTGTCATAGGGTTCATCCCTTTTTATAGCCAAAAGTTTACAAAAGTCCCAGTACAACTACGTTTCTTTGTACATTATCTCTTATTATTATTTTTCATATTTAATCTATTCAATTTCTATATCCTAATCTAACTCTATTAATCTAAATATTTATCCACAAAAAATTTAATTATCCTATCCTAAAATTAATTTTATTTTTATTTCTTTTTATCTTTTCTCTCTTTTTTTTTATCTCCTTTTTTATTCCTAAATCTTATTTTAATTTTAATTTCCTAATTAATGTTAATCCTAAATCTAAAAATTCTAATTTAATTCTAGCCTAATTCTAAATTGTTAAATTAAAATACAATGTCGCCCAACCCAATTAATTGTTTTTCACACGTTAAGACCCTGGACAAAATACGGTGTCTACAAGGGTCATTTCAAGAAGGCCTGTACAATGAGCATTGAGATTATTTTACCATGATGAAATAATAAGTGCTAGTTTCACTATTGATTTTACCATGAAAAGAAAAGCTAAGACAGATTAAATTGAATCTATGTCCTCCAATTACGTTAGGAAGCTGGCCAAGGCGGCCCACTTCAGGAAAAAGGAGGAAGCAATGCAACTTCTCTGACAGTGGTAGATCTTGATACTTAATATTGAGGGGGCCAACTAAAAATTTAAAATTATATGTTTTTGTTTTAGTTATATCAAGTATTGTAGTTTAATATTCAAATAAATCCTCAAATGTACTAAAATTATGCAAATATATTTTTGATCTTTTATTGCATGAAATCAAGGTTCTAAATTTGATTGTAATTAATCCATTAAATCTTAAAATTGGGTGAATAAATGTTCAATGGATAAAAAATTTAAAATAATATTTTTTTTAAAAATATTTTTCATTCAGATCATCCAAATAAAATCAAAATAAACATTTTCTATAAATTAAATCATTCAACTAAAAATTTTAACAAATAATTGAATATTTTATATCATTAAAGTTCTAATTACAATTAATAAATTTTCATAACTTTAAATGTTACATTGAATAAAATACCATAGACTTAATTCTATTTTTAAGTGAAGTTCGATGGCTTACTTGAGTATTATCTTTTATGTTTAACTAATATAAAACATATATGCATATGATATACTAATAAAAAAATTTATGAAATCATAAATTTTATCAAATAAAAGTATAAAAATATATCAAATAAATAGTTATGTAAAATTATGAGCGATGTTATTTTAAGGAAACAAAATCTTTATGTTTATGACAAATTAATTGATTTTAAGTGTGTGTATATAATGATTGATAGGTAAAATAAATAAAAAACAATTTTAAATTTTTTATAATTTAGAAGACTCAATTTAAATTTATATATATTGTATATACATAAGGGATTTTTTATTTATTTATAATATATTTTTTGGGGTGTGTGTGCGCGCGCCCGCGGGGGGGGGGGGTGGGGGTGGGTTGTGTTTGCAGCCAAGGCTCCCACTACTTATAATGAATATCTGCCATTGTTCTCTGACATTTCTCTTCAAGTAGCAATATTTTGAAAATAGATAGTTGACTGACTTTGAAGTATATAGTGGGGCTAAATGTACTTGGACCAGGGAGAAATATTTCTAGATTCAATATTAATTTTTGGAAACTATGCTCTTAACGGTCGAAAGTCAGAATAGCTATAATGATTTCCGTGTGGGTCAGTCGCCTCTCAGGGCAAGCCGTAAGGACTGGGCTGAAACAAAAAGTAGAACGAAGACCTTGACTTCCGAAGCAAACTTGTTAAATTACAATGGCTAATTTAACCAATTTGAAACAACTGGACCTTAGGTATACCCAAATCTCTGGAGCATTCCCTCCAACTTTGAGTGTTTTGATCAATTTGAAATATTTGGATTTTACTTTCAAAACCAAATCAGTTGTTTCTTCATTCCATTAGAAATAGGAAAATGAAGAATTTGTTTGAATTACATTTCACTAACAACAAGCTCAAAGGCCTGATAAAGCATGTGCTATTCAGACCTTGTTGGAGTAGTAAAGAAAATATTTAGAAATTTTGAGATCAAAGGAAAACTTTTTTTTGGGTTACAAATCACATAAAAACTTTGGTTATCTATTGCTGACATATTCTGATGACAAATTAGAAACAACCCTGCTTAATTGTGCATTAAATATAGTATAAAAACTCATCAGTTTTTTTATTTTGTCATGTATCTGACAGTATAAAAAGTACTTACATTTCTGTAAGAATGATTCAATTCATTCATTCAATTCATTGCTAGAATTTCTACTAAGATTATTTTTCCATGATATAACTTTCTGAATTTCAATCTCTTTTTTTTTTTTTCCTAGAAGGGAATCAATGTGGAAAATTTTGTCATGCAAGTTGTGGATAGCAGACTTCGAATTGACAATGGAAATCTCCACGCACTCTGCATGTTGAATTATTGCATTCAACACGTTTCCACACTTTGCATTAACTTCAGGCATTTTATCTATTTTACATTTTGTGAAAATGATGAGAAGCTAGTTTTTTTTTTATTACAAGGGAACTATTAAATAATTGAAAATAAAGGTGGGATTGCTTGTATACAAGCTCAAATCTTACAAAATATCACAAGACACATTTAACCACTCAATTAAGAAATTGTTTGGAAAAAAAAAGACTACTACTATGGATATTATCTGTTTTCCATTTCATGCATGGAAATGGTTATTAGTATGAGATTATTTACGTTTTTTATTTTTATGATTTAAAAATCCGGCTCTTTGGGCATGTTAGGATGCATCAATTTTATAAATAATTAAGAGATATGATCATTTTTTAAATTAAAACTTAACTCTTTTAGTATGCTTGGATTCATCAATTTTGTAACTAATTAAGGGATATAATTGAAATATAATTTAATTGCTCGTGATTCTTTATTTTTAAGAAATAATTATATTGAAAATTATCAGTCCGAATAGAAAACAATAAAAATAAATCTTCGATCACATCATCCTTATTTGAATTTATGATTCTGAAAAATAGTTAAAAAAAAAAAAGAAAAGGTACATTCTTTTCTTAATGAAAATGGCGAGTCTTTGGAAAGTAGAAGAAACGTACAACTAGCCTTGATTGCCGTAAGAATTGGAAGATCCCCAACCTCTTTAAATTCTCGGTGCAACGAATCTATCATTCAATTTCAATCAGCTACAACTGAACCTACCAAATTCTCAAAATGGCATTGATCACTTCTATATTAGCAGTGCTTCATGCTATTCTTGTGCTGTCCATATTACCAGCTGCGTCATCAATGGAGTCAGAGGCGAAGGCTATACTCCAAAGCGGATGGTGGGGATTCTACAGCAACGACACTTCCAAGCTTTGCAAATGGCCTGGAATTACTTGCAACCACAATGGGAGTGTCACTGAGATTTTCCGACCTGCTGATCCAAGCGTCGGCTTCATAGGTGCACTTCATAAAATGGACTTTTCTTCCCTGCCAAACCTCGTTAGTCTGAATATTACTGGGAACATGCTATACGGGTGCATCCCAGCAGAGATAGGATCTCTTTCAAAACTCACCTTCCTCGACTTCTCCCGTAATTATATAGAAGGCGAGTTACCTCCATCCCTTGGAAATCTAAAGCTGTTAGAAAAGGTTGATATTAGATGTAATTCCATTACTGGTTCAATCCCAACTGAGTTAGGATCCCTTTCAAAACTCACCTTCCTCGACTTCTCCTATAATTATCTAGCAGGAGAGTTACCTCCATCCCTAGGATCTTTGAAGAATCTTGTTAAGTTAGATCTATCCCGAAACAATTTGAGTGGACTCATTCCTTCTACTTTCTCTCACTTGACCAATCTCACATTCCTGCATCTTGATTATAACAAAATAGAAGGATCAATCCCTCCTTCTCTGGGTCAATTGATAAACTTGGAGATTCTTACTTTGGATTCTAATAAAATTAGCGGTTTTATCCCTCAAGAAATTGGGAATGTGAAGAATCTCGTTGGCCTGTCCATTACAGGCAATAAAATCTACGGTCCAATCCCATCAAGTTTGTTTGCCTTAACCAATCTGCAAGTCATTCGGTTAGGTTCAAATCAAATTAATGGTTCTCTGTCTTCAGAAATAGGAAGTCTCAAGAGTCTCAAAGTTTTAGACCTTAGTGATAATAGACTCAGTGAAAACATTCCTTCAGAAATTGGAAATTTGAAGAATCTGATTGTTTTAGGTCTTGGCACTAACAACCTCACCAATTCAATCCCTTTTTCCCTCTTTGGTTTAACTAATTTGTCTCAGCTGGATCTCTCCAAGAACAAATTAACTGGGCCTATTCCAGCGGAAATTGGGAATTTAAAAGGTTTGTATTCGTTTTTGGATCTCTCCACCAACAAATTAAATGGGCCCATTCTAGGGGAGATTGGGAATTTAAAAGGTTTGTATTCGTTTTTGGATCTCTCCAACAACAAATTAACTGGGCCTATTCCCGCTGAAATTGGGAATTTAAAACGTTTGTATACGTTAGATCTCTCCAACAACAGATTAACTGGGCCCCTTCCCGCTGAAATTGGGAATTTAAAAAATTTGTTTTCGTTGGATCTCTCCATCAACCGATTAAGCGGACCCATCCCAATTGAAATTGGGAATTGCTCGTGGTTACAGAAATTGTTATTGAGCCACAACAATTTAAATGGAAGCATTCCTGCTCAGCTTGGAGAGATAGCATCCCTACGTATGCTAAATCTTAGCCATAACTTTCTCTCTGGAAAAATACCTTCTGAGATCGAGGAAAAGTCAAAAAGTTCAAGTGTGGGACTCAGCTGCAATAACCTCACTGCAGATACCAATGTTGAAAATCAGCGTTCCCCTACAAGTTTTAGCATTTTAAAGTTCCTTCCTATCATCGCTGTTCTTGCTTTCTCAATAGGTTTTGGATTTGTTTACCTGCATAGGCTTAAATATAAAAATAAAAGAACTGAGCTTGACACAACAAAGAATGGAGATGTGTTTTCAATATGGAATTTCGATGGAAAGATTGCGTTTGAAGACATCATTAAAGCAACAGAGGATTTTGACATCAAATATTGCATAGGGACAGGTGGTTATGGCAGTGTGTACAAAGCGATCTTACCAAGTGGTAAAGTCGTTGCTTTAAAAAAACTTCATTGGTTAGAAGCAGAGCAGCCAGCTTTTGATAGGAGTTTCCGGAATGAGGTAAAATTTTTGACGGAAATACGACACAGAAACATTGTGAAGCTTCATGGATTCTGTCTCCACAATCGATGCATGTTCTTGATTTATAACTACCTGGAAAAGGGAAGCTTGTTTTGTGCCCTGAGTATCGATGTTAAAGCTATGGAATTGGATTGGACCAAAAGAGTGAACATTGTCAAAGACGTCGCACATGCTCTGTCTTACATGCATCATGACTGCAACCCTCCAATTGTTCATCGAGACATCTCAAGCAATAATGTTCTGTTGAACTCGGAATTGGAAGCCTTCGTTTCCGATTTTGGGACTGCAAGACTTCTTGATCCTAATTCATCTAACCGAACTGTAATTGTTGGAACATACGGATATATTGCCCCAGGTTCTGCTTTTTCACTCGTTCATTTCTATTTAGTTTTATCCTTTCTTAGAAAACTACTAACTTATTTCAAATTACATTGTAAGTCAACATGAGGGAAACAAACTGGAAATAAAAATTTAGAAAGGAAAATAAAAATAAAGTTATAATTAGTTGAATTTAATATCTATATATTTTTATTTACATTAATTTTTTTATGTCAGAATTAGCTTATTCTATGGTCATCACTGAGAAGTGTGACGTTTATAGCTTTGGAGTGTTGGCATTGGAAATATTGATGGGAAGGCATCCAGGTGAATTGTTGTCAAAGCTATCATCATCATCATCATCATCATCATCTTGTGTCCAAAATGTTATGCTAAATGAAGTTTTGGACCCTCGATTGTCACCGCCAAGAACTCGAAAAATGGTGCAAGACATTGCTTTTGTTGCTGTGGTCGCTTTCGCATGCTTACGGACCAAACCTAAGTGTCGACCAACGATGAAATATGTGTCTCAAGAATTTCTGCATATCCAATCTCCAATTACACTGCCTCTTCATGAGATATCTTTGATCGAGCTTAAGAACCGTGAAATGCTTATGGGTGGTGAAAATTAAAAGTAATTCATAGTTTAGTACTATATTTTCAAGTGGATGAATAGCAATTTATTCTATTTATATAGAATTCTCCTCAAATTTACTTGGATTAAATCTTGAGACAGTACTTGGTTTAATTTAAGTAATTACTCTTGTGTTGTCTATCCCTTTATACATTTTGGAAATTCTGTGTTTTGTCCAAGAAATCACTTGAATGTCATTGTCAATGCCTCCGGTTTACTTTGTATTTGAATTCACTTTATGTTAATGAAGATTTCTTACTTGATCCTTGGAGAAATGACTAATATTTAATTAGTAAGTATCTCAAAATTTATATATACGTAACGTATATTTAATGGTCATTCCAAACCATTTTCGATTATGTAATTCAATAAAATATCTTGTTTTTTATATGGTAATAAAATTTGGTTTCTAAAGATGAAATTGCTAATTTAAAATTACAATTTAAAGTATTTAATTCATTTTATACTTTTAACACTTGTGAAGGTATTAATTAATTTATACTACATAGAGAGATAGACGCTTGTGAATAATATATGTATACGTACATTGGCGGATTCAGTTCTTAAGTGTTGTGACAGGTGATAGCTGTAAAAAAATAAATTAATAAAAACTGTGAAAAGAACTTGGAAAACTCTGGCTACTGAGGACATAGTTTTGAGTTTGAATTTGTTTTCATTTTCATGAAAAAACAATTTGTTATTTTTTAAAAATTTTACTTGTTTTAATCTTTCCTTTTATTCCCTGTAAACAAACACAAAAATAAAATACGTTTAGCAAAGGTCAAATGAACAGGAAACAAATTTTTCATTAATTCCGAAAGTGATCTTCATTGTTTCTATCAGGAGTTTCTTCTATTTTTCTTTTAGGTTCAAAGGAGTTTCTTCTAATTGATCACCGTCATATTGGACAGCAATGCCTATAAATACACAAGTGAGCATGAACTTCCAACTCATGGTTGATGTTCATTTTCCCACCGATTACTCAAATCCCCGGAACAAAAACACGTAATGAAATGGAAAACAGCAGGGATATGGGGATATACTCAATGTCAAGGTTGGCCAACATTAGGTTTGGGTGATCGGTGAAGATGGTTGTTATGATATGGTGAGATTCGCGGACCATCCGGAGCGGAGAGGCTTCTGGTAGGTCGTCCGTTATTTAATGACAGCCCTGCCTGCGCTCTACTGCGAGTTCTAGACTTTGAAGAGGACCCCATGCGCTCAACTTGTATGGCCTGGAAGTGGGAAGAAGTACAAGCCATATCCTTGAGATTAGGCAGAGGCTTTAAGGCTTCAACAACTTCACTCATCAGAGGTCTGCCTTTTGGATCACGGCTAAGGCAGTGGGCAGCCAATTGAATTGCTTTCTGAGCACCTTTTATTGAGAAGCGTCCTTCAAGTCGAGGGTCCATAAGTCGGTAAAATCTTCGTCTCTCCCCAAGATAGGGTCGAGCCCATTCCACCAGGTTATGCTCCCCATTCGGTCGGTTTTTGTCCATGGATCTTCGGCCGGTCAAAATCTCAAGTAGAACCACCCCAAAGCTATAGACATCACTCTTCGATGTAAGATGCCCTGGAAAAATATGGTTCACATTAGGCATAATATTTTTCTTGTTTCTATTTTATTTTTTCTTTTTTCCATTTTTAAATAGAACAAGCCTCAATTGCGTATTCAGTTTATAGAAAACCCACAAAACTATGCTCTACTTCATGTTTAAGAGCTCATTAAGTTCACAGAAAAATGTCAATGTCTGCTCTAGAGTTCCATTTTTATGACCTAACTCGGTCAATAAGTTCACAGAAATATGTCAATATACGTCTAATTATCTTCAAAGGAGTTCAATCATATTTACCTGTCATAACATACTCAGGAGCTGCATAACCATAAGTTCCCATCACACGAGTAGATACATGAGTCTTGTCTCCCTCTGGACCATCTTTGGCAAGTCCAAAGTCAGAAAGTTTGGCATTGTAATCCTGGAGAAGATTTCACAATATTTCAGAAAAGGGATGATACAAGTTAAACAAAAGCAAATTATTTTAATATCCTAGTCACGCACCGCGTCCAACAGTATATTTGATGTTTTAAAGTCTCGATATATTACTGGCCGTTCAGCCTCCTCGTGAAGAAAAGCAAGACCCTTCGCAGCACCAAATGCAATTTTCATTCTGGTGGACCAAGGAAGAGGTATAGACCCTGATAAAATGAATAAAAAAATATAAAAGATAACAGTTACCTAGAGCATGCAGTTAAATAGTTGCCTACCAAACCATCATTATTTCACTAGAGAGCTTGCATTGTGAACCAAACCAAGATGGAAGGTCAGAATAAATGCTTTTATATAGCCACATGTAATCATTGGCTGAAACTCTTTTTCCTTCCTAGTGTTGTAAATGAGATCAGAACTTCTTCAACGCACTTACCCAATGCCATAATAAAGCAAAACCAAACTCATAGCAGAAGAAATGAGATAGGGTAAAGAAACACTACTGTGCGTGGTTAATTTGTAGTCAATAAACTAAAGATATGAAAAGAAATGTCAATAATTTATACATAGCAGACAACTAAATCCAGTTAGAGAAGTATGATAAGCATCAAGCAATATATTTTATCCTTTAGCAAAACTACATAGCTATATCCACATCCAACAGTGAGGTCAAAATTTTAGCGCAAGATATAGACATAGCTTAAAATATACGTTTTGAACAGACTAAAGGTTACAAATAAGCTTGTTTCTTAGGATTAGACTATAACGTTGGTTATCTGCTTATCTTTGGTAAAATCTTTAAAAACTACAGATAAACAAGCAAGGCAAGTTAATAAATCCCTATTAATAAGGAGTTCAGTTACATACTCCGAAAGAGGTGATTCTCCAAGCTTCCTCGAGGCATAAACTCATAGACAAGTAGCCTTTGATCATCCTCAATGCAATAACCAATCAACTTGACCAAATTAGAATGAAGGAGATCACCAAGATAGTTAACTTCAGCCTGTCTCATACAAAAGAGACCAAAGCATAATTCAGCCACTTAATTGATCATTACAGTGATTTTGCACATTAATTAATACTAAAGTACAAAATAGTGTCTCTTACAAGCCATTCTCTATGGCCCTGAAGTCCATCATGGTTAAGGGTTTTGACAGCAACAGACAACCCTGTGCCAGGTTTTACTGGAGCAGTTCCATTCTCATTGATCCAACCTTTGAATACACAACCAAACCCACCTTCACCGAGAAGACTCTCAGGTCTAAAACTCTTTGTCGCTAACTTAAGCTCGTTAAAGGAGAATTTTCGAAGCTGAGAAGAAACTTTAAGCTCCTCACTTATGTTCGGAGTGGATGGAGTACTTTCAGCATTGGTAGTAGTTGAAGATGACAAAACTGGAACAACCGCTTGACCTGTGCTGGTGTCATTTGATTCATTTGTAGTGTCATTTGACTCATTTGTCGATTTACTTTCAGCTGATTTACACAAAAAGTGTCTCTTAAATAGTGAAACAGAAAATCATTAACTCCTAGAAAGTGTATGAAATTACATACATCGCACAGGTTTTCGTGCACAAAAAACATGGCTATTCCAAAAGTGCATGATATTTCTCATTGGATATATAAAACATATTAAACATTTTGCATCTACTGCCCGCATCACCATGAAAAGATAAGACTAATCAAAATAGGAAGGAAACAGAGGACCCTTGTGTCTTGTCACATTATTACAACTCCAAAAGGAAGGTAAGAACGCTATATGATGACCACGTGGCTAAACTTCCGAGGTCACCAACCATCACACTCCATTTTCATTATGTGATAAACGACAATAATAAACTACAAGGTGACAACCTCAGTGAATATAAAGTATAAGGGAATTAGATGGTTAAATTGCCATCCACCAAATATGCACAAATGGAAAGCAATCATCGCATAGTAGTACATCAACAGAATTGGATAGTTATAAATATCCAAACAGAAATAATACGCTAGGTAAAGCATAGAACCCAATCAATGAACAGTATATGCTTCGTCCAATATCCAGTGGCAACAAATGCATACGGCTACCATATCAGCATATAATTAGAATGCCAAACGATGGACAAAGAAACTTAACGAGCCTAAGTGCCAATTGCCAATACGCATAATATGAGATACTTGACAAGGCTGAGAATGAAATTAAACACATTATAGATTTCACTTCAGCATTGCCATAGGTTAGTTCTATAGCCAAATAACGAATCCATATCTATTAACAGTATAATAAAACCAAGTATAAAACAAATTAAATTTGCAAACCACATTGAGTGCTAGTGCCACCTATCGAGCCCTCCGCTTTGGCCCTTGGAGACAAGCAGCTTCCCATAAACCTAAACTTAATCCAACATCCAGGCTCCCCATCTTCACTATCTTTCTTCTTTTTCCCTTTTGATTTTCCAACATTCCAGGGCCCCACCAGGATGTCACCTGCACCTAATCCCATTTGGCAAGTAAACTTCACACTAAATTCCCATGTTTCAGAAACACTTTATTTCACCGTAAAACACCCAAAAACATCAGTTTTTTTTTTCTTTTTCAAACAACATTAATAATCAAAACCTACCAAACAAAGAGAAAAATCTTAGAATTCCACATGAAAGCGGATGCCCATTTTCTTTACAACTGAAAAGCCTTAATTCCAAAGAAAACAACGCAAAATGGGCCTAAAAATAAATGTTACTCAAAGGAAAGGACATGCAACGCAAGAAAGCCACTCAAAAGAGCAATCCATGGCTAGTACAAAGAAGAAGGTGAAAATTCAAAGCAAAGAAAAAACCACAGAGAACAAATCCCAGAATGTGAACAGGAAAGGGCCAAAAAAGTGACCCCAAATTCTTCAGTTTAAGCTACAAGTTTACTCTAAACACAAACTTTCAACTCAAATTCGCTTCAGAGAGTTACAAAGACAAAAATTAAGAAACAAAACAAAAGGCAGAGTAAATAGTGTAAATTTTCGCTTTTTTTTCAAAGATGGAATGATGCAGCATCAGAGAAATGGAAAAACTTTGAAAGCTAAATGATGAGAAGAAGAACCAAAAAAAATGATAGAAAGAGAAAGGTGGGGAAAAGAGAAACGTGCAGTATTTTCGCCTGAAAAGGAGTGAAGAGAGTTGGGAGTGTTTGTGTCTGTGTCTTGAGAGAGGAGTTTAAAAACCAAAGTAACAAAACAAACCGTTTGGTTGGCTTCGGCTTATCCTGTTCAATGCCTACGGGCTACAACCTCTGCTTTTTGTTGGGTTTTTGTCTTCTAGTTGTAGAGACCTTAAAACTGAATAAATAAAACGACTGGGAATTATTTATTACAATTTGTTTGTATATATTATAAAGAAAAAATTTAAGATTGTTTTTTAAAAGATAAAATTTTTAGATTTCATTAATAAAGTTATATACGTATCATTTAAAATATATTAAAAATAAAAAATTATTTAAAAGAAAGATATATAATAATTTTTATAATTTTATTTGTAAAATTAAAAAAATTGGACTGTCATTAAATAAAAACATACTTTTCTTTCAGAGTCCAAATACATGAAGCCCGGATCAAATGGATATATACCGGAAAAAGGAAGCTCAAATTAGACTGTTTCAACCCATATTTGTAATGAGACTATTTCAAAATATTTTGTTGTAAATAATTTTTTTGAGATAAACCTTACAATCATAAATCTTTGAGGACAGTTTGTAACAGTAAAGGCAGGACAGTTAATGCATAAAAGATTATCTTTTGAGACAATTGCATGCTTTGCTAACTGGTGAGCAATTTCATTGGCTTCCCATCTTGTATGAATCGCACTAATTTGATTAAAGCTCCCCTGTAAATGTCGCGCTTCAGCTACGAGGTTAACAATGGAGGAGAAGTTATCTTCTATAATATTTAGCTATTTTATCACACCCAGACAATCGCCTTCAAGAGCATTGGATCCAAATCCCAACCGTCCAGTTAATTCCAAACCTTTAACTGTTGCTAAAGCCTCACCTCCTGTCGTTACATATTGAACGTTCTCCATAACTGATAAAAGAGCACCACGAACTCTACCTTGACCATCTCAGATCACAATCAATCATTTTTTAAGCATTACGGTTTTCTTCCAGGTAATTAAACACAAACCATGTCTACTGACAAGTGGTCGAAGAAATATAAGTAGACTTCTTTCCTAAGCATCTAGATATATTTCGAATCCTGAAATCATCATTATTAAAAAAACTTTACTGTTTGTCACTCTCGGTTCAAACAATATTAATCTCAGACCTAATGTGATTACACTAAAAAAACACAAGCCATGTCAACAGCTCAAGACTTCTCTTCTCGTTGGATTGAATCTCCAAGTTCTTACTGTGCAACACCGTACTCCAACAAACCATCAGTCCTTTCTCCAAGCAGGAATGATCAACCAACTGAGCCATGTTTGATAACCACCCTGGCCCTGGGGCATCCTGTTGATACAAGTTCTGCCATGCTCTGTCCAATTTAGCCAGCCTGCAGATTTCTTGAGCTGCTTCACACTCTCTATTTGCATGCAGGACTGTTTACTCCCGTTGCTTGCATCTCAAACACAGACAATGAACATTTATGTTCCTATGTCTTAGATTTGTGAAAACCGATAGAATACCATGATTAAGCTTTCAGCTAAACACCTCGACTTTATTAGGAATCTTTGCTCGCCATAACCTCTTCCAAAATTCATTGTTGACAGGCATATAATTCTGATTCCCTTGCTCTGGTGCTGATGAAAATTCTTGGGCTTTATATCAGATAGCAACCATAAGCACTCCTAACTATGTACACACCATTTTTTTTCCAAACTCCATACTAGCTCATCTTCATGGTCAAAACGACCTATCGTATAGAGTATATGATCTTTGCCACTTCGTTTGTGAATAAGGAATCAACTTGTCCACCGTTCCATCATCTTGTTCACCGTTCCATCATCTTGTTCTGCGTCCAAGGTAGTACTTGGAACTATGGCTTCATTTTATGGTAGCCATTTATCATGCCATATTCTGATTTTATCACCTTTTCCAACCCTCCATCTCAAACCTGAAGCAAGAACATCTCTAGCCATCCAGAGACTCCTCCATGTGTAGGAATGATTCGAACCACGAGGAGCTTCTAAAAAAGAAACTCCTCGAAAATACTTTGCTTTAACTTTGTGCAACAGAGAACTTGTATTCTTCAATAGCCTCCATCCCTGTTTGCCAAGCAAGGATAAATTAAATAGTTCAATATCCCTGAAGCCCATAACACCATCATCTTTGCGTCTAAAGTTTGCTCCAACTCAGCCAGTGGACTCCTCTCCCACCCGATCTTGAGCTCTTCCAATAATTACTAATTATAATGTTAATTTCTTTACACGGACCTTTAGAGATCAAGAAACAATTCATGGCATATGATGAAACTGCTTGTAGCACAGCCTTGATAAAAATCTCTTTCCCTCCTGAGACAGAAAACGATGACTCCAATGTTAATTCTCATCTAAATCTCACGAAATGCTCTTTTCTTTCCTCTGCCCACCATAGTTGGAAGTCTCAAGTATTTCTCTGGATTCATGGTGTTTGGAGACCAAGAGCTTTTTTAATGCTATCTCCACATGACATTGGAACATTGCTGCTAAAGAAAAGGGAAAATTTATCTTAATTAATCTCGCATTCACTATGGTTTGCTTTAACAAATAGCAAACTATAATCTGCGAAGAACAAGTGAGTGATTCGGTGACCATATTAACTTGCTTTCACTCCATTTATCCATCCGTTCCTTTTAAACTTTGATAGCAGTACGCTGAAAATCTCTCTGTACATAGTAAGAGCAAGGTGACAGAAGATCTCTCTGTCGGAGCTAACGTCTTAGCTAAAACTTGTTAAAAAGGCGTCCATTAACCACAACAGAAAAAGACAGATGATATACATTCCATAACGAAACCAACCCATCTCTTATTAAAGCCTAATCTGATCATCAAACTCTTTTAAATAGGACTATTTCACTTGATCTTATGCCTTACTCATAACTAACTTTAAAGTTATATATCCTTTCCTATTCCTCTTCAGTTTTAAAGAATGCAAAAGCTTGTAAGCTACTAGCACATTATCAAATTATTAATCTATAACCAAAAAAAAATGTCAATTATTAATCTTCTCGTTACAAAGGCACTTTGGTGCTTGCTAGCGCATGTTGATAGAATACGTTTATATGCCTTTTTTTTTTAAATTATGAGGTATTTGTATATCATATTAAGTATAAGATTAATCCCTTTTTTTTTTATTGGTAGTATAAGATTAATCCCTGCTAATATGTTTATATGCTTATTTGCTAGAGTATTGGCTATCATCTTGTACAGGCTAATATATCGGACAAAAATTGGCCATTGTTTTCAGGTTATTTATTTTGGGAATAAACACTATATAGGTATGGTTCACATTATGAATAGATCCCTCTCCATTTAAAATGCCTAAGCAAAATTTCTAACCAAAATTTGACAATATCATAACTAATAATGTGCCAATATTGATAAAACAGAGCTGGTATACGCAGCTCCAAGAACATCCACAAGCTATTATAATTCTTGATGCCAGAGACACCAAGAAAATATCAGATTAAACTCTTGAATAGTAATAATAGTTGTAAAAAGAAGCCATAAGAATAGCTATCAGGGAAGAGGAATAGGAGCTTGAATCAGTATTTGAGGGGCAAGTCCTACAGGCTGCTGTCTTGAGATTGTGAAGTGTCCTCGTAGACAAGATGGGGCTTTCCACATTGCTATAGCTCTCTTTTTGACCACCAAAATTTACCTTGTTTTGCTTGGAATATTATTGAGAAACACTATCTTATACCACTGACTCAAAGAAAGCCTTGTTGGATTTGATGACTAGCTATAAATTTCTTCCTCTCCTTCAGCAAATGAATGTTTTGGGCTGTTGGATTTGTATACATCAAAGAAATCTGTGCATGAATTTTGCCATTTTAGAATTAGCCTTTGAAGGGGAATGGTCACTTCCAAATTTTGGGATATGTCAGATAATAAAACTCCATAAAATTTTAAAGAAATTATGTAACATCCCAATTTCCATTATATAACATATTACTCACTTATATCATACACTTACTACCGGTTGGGCTGTCAGTGATGCTTATCAACTCCTATTACTTTAATAAGAATAATTAAATTATTTTCTCAAAATGTATATACATTCCCTTATATTGAAAGTAGTACTTTACAACTTTACTGAATATATAAAAGAACACAACATACCTTCGATATCCAATCTCAGGAAGGTAAGTCTCTTAGTTCAAATCAGTTATCTGTGGAGTGGAAAAATAAGGAGTGAGCGACAATGTGCTCAGTAAAGAAGGTGTATGCTGCATTATAAAATAAAAACTATAATCTCAAAACCATTTAATTGTCCTAATGATCAAACTCATTAAGAATAAATATAGTTAACATGAAACAGGATTCACCAGATCCTTTCATAAATCATTAATTGAGACTAGGCAACAATTTAAATCATGCAAAGAACACAAATCATCCGCTTTTGGGGTGCACCCGTAGGCCATCGCCCCTCACGGCTATCTCATCTAGATGTATGGCCATAATCTGTAGGTGGTCCTCGGGTCCACTTGCCAAGTGACCTCGAGACCGCTGAAGACTTGGCAGATCCATCAGCCCTGTGACGCCCTAGGGTGCACTCGTTGGTCTCTTTGACCCGAGCCATTGCCCTAGATGGGTCACGCAAAGTATATGAGTGATAATGCATGAACTCATGGCCTAATGTCTCAAAATCAAGTTATCATATGTATCATTTCCATAAAATGATTTAGTTTCCAAAAGGGTTTATAACTAGTAAAAACAACCCTCAATTTCAACATTTTCTATGAGAGAAAAACACTTTTGGAGCTGATTCGCCCTCGTCTAGTTCGCCCAGGGTCAGCTCGCCCATTAGCCAATTCGCCCAGGGAACTACTCGCCTGAGAGTCTACTCGCCCCGAGAATTTGATATTTTCTATTTTCAAAAATAATAAAATTAATTCAAATTTTTATTTATTTATTTAATTTCCGTTTGAGAAAATTATTCTTAAATAAGTTCGCCCACTAGTCAATTCGCCAAGGCGGCAATTTATAATCGCCCGCCTCATAGCTTTTCAAGACAAAAATATGGCTGGCTAATAACAGTTCACCCGCCTTATACTTAAAACAAGGGTCACCCGCCCAATCTCATTAAAAAGGGTTCGCCCGACTATAGCTTACCCGGATTTCTTTTTAAAACAAGGGCACTCGCCCAGTTCTCATAACAGAGAGCTCGCCATTGGCTCGCTCGAGTTTCTGCCTAGAACAAACTACTCGCCCGCCTTAATCAATTCGCCCAACAAAACAACTTATGGCGGCTTGTAGCTTGCCCGAAACCAAAACAGTTTATCAACCGATGCATGTCAGAAAATAAAACAATTTCTAATATTTTCTTAACATTTTTACTCCACAGGACATGCATTTGTATCACATACTACTTCCTTACCTCGTCTGATACAGCCTTGCTTCTCGCCCGCCTTCCGCAATTCCCTTCTGCAAAAGCATTATTTAAATTATAAATATTTTCCAAAAAGGATTTATATTTTTCCTAATAATATGGCACTTTGGCGAGACTCAGTTCGTCATTCGCCCAACATAGCTCGCTGTCCATTAGCGGATTATTCATGGGAGTTCGCCCATGTATCGGATTACGGTTGCGACCTCTTTTTCTCCTACTCACCCCACTGGCGATCATCAACTTTTACATGGGCGATCACTGTTATCGCCATTCTCGCCTTTTGGCGATCATTTGTCCTCGCCCTCCCGTACCACAATACTGGCGAACTCACATAAGCATTTCCTAACCTCGTCTCATCCTTTGGGCGAGTACTCACCCATTTTGACTAGCAATTTTCTACTCGCCCGTCGTGTTTTCTTACTCATTCTTGGTTATTTTTCCATCTATTTTCTTATATATTTAACCATATTCAATTATAACCAGGCTATATCTATGATTAAATATCAAGAGAACTGTAAAACTATGAAACTCACCTTTACCAAGTTACTCCTCCAACAACAGAATGCTTTCTTGTCTTTCTTAGCTTTAGTTTGCTTGTTCCTTAGCTCTTCAATAGTGAGGAAAAGGTTTACTGATAGAAGGATAAAACTCTATGGCTATGAAAGGAACGGAAGAACAAGGTAATCTTTGTAGCAAACAGAATGGGCAAGAATACTTTTGAGGAAGATGAAGTTGCATCCATCAATTTTTTTCTCATGAATCCCTCTTATATAGCCGTTCCGTTTCACTTAAATCTAACACCTGTTTCCTTATCCTGTTTTCCTCATCATTTCATGCATTAAATTTTGTGGAAAAACTGCAGCTAGTGGACTACGGTAAGAAGAAAATTCCCTGCATGTGTTGAAATTTTCTTTCTTTTTCCTCTTCTTCTCCTAGTCCACGCCTCTGCCAGTCACTCTTATTGGCTTACTCCTCTTGCTAATAAATGCTTAGTCTCCTTTGTCAAATAAAGCAACCGGCGAGAAGTCCACTGCGCCCCTTTCCTGGACTTTTCTATTTCCTTTTTCTGCTCTTCTCTTCGCCCATGTTTCCTCCAGCCAACGTTGATTGGCTAACTCCCCATCCTTTTCTTTGTTTTGTCTTCTAGCCCTTAATTCTCTTGTCCTTCTTCTCCACGCCAATGTTAGCCACATTGATTAATTTTATCTCATCTCATTTAATGCTTTCATACCTTATATATATACTATCTTGATCTTTTATCAAAATTAAATCTCATATATTCCTTGTTAAAATTCCTTGTTTTTTTTTTGTTGCTCTTTAATATTTGTTTCTCTTTCTTTATACACTACACTATAAATCATCACTTAGATTGGAAAGTGGAAATTCACATTCGATTTAATTTCTCAAAATTTTTATTTCCACTATCAATAATGTACACATATGGCATACAGTATAATAAAATTCGGATTTTACAAATTAATTTTTTTTATTATATTTTTATCATATGTAAAGACATTGAGTTATTATCTTCTTAGTTCTTACATGATGTATCTACTATTACCTTATGTATTATTATCCCAATGCCTCCTTTGGGCCCAGAGCCTGTACCCGATTTGAGACTTCCAGGCTATAGGGTCCAGTATTAAAAAAAAAAAAAAAAGGATCCAAATTGAAATTACCGGGATTTTTTGGACAGCTTCTAAAGCTCATATAGAAAGAATCAATGTGATTTTTTTCCCTTTACTTGCGGATATGAATGTGTTCAAACTTTCAAATTTTCTTAATGTTAAAACAAGGGTTTTTTTTTCTCTAATTGAAAGAAAAAGTTAAGATCAGAAGATGTTAGAAAATTTGAGTTTGTGTCTTCACTTCAATAAAAGCTTCCTTTTAAGGATGAAAGTTTTTTAAAGAAAACAACCGTAGCAAACTACTGAAATTCAATGGAGAATCTGAAAGAAACAAATCAAGAACCAGACAAGAAGATCATTAAATATTCTCAGTACACCATAACCAGGATCCTGCCCCATGTTTTGCAACAGAGCCAAGAGCATAAAACCAATAACATTTATTGGTCAAAGTTACCAACCAGCTTTCTCCTACAAGGACAATACAGATTTATACCAGTTTCCTCTCATTAATTTCATTAGAATCTTACAACAACTAAGTTCAATCCGTTAGAGATTAGAAACTTAATTTCTTTCCGTCTTGTCTGAGAACTGGCTGAAACCAGCATATTACGTACGTTTTTGAAAGAAGAATAAACTAAAACAAGAACAGAAATGAGATAAGGGAAATCTATTACAGATTTAATGATGAATTAGTAACCAAAAATTATTCTGATACGGATCAGAAGATGCCTATCGTTGCTGAACAGAACACGTACATCTCGTTGCCTGTCAATGTACAGCATAAACTTGTAGGCTCCATTGATCAGAAATCCGGGACCGGTCTAGTTATTATTGGTTTGAACTATGTTTTTTGTATCAAATCTGAGTTACACAATACAAATGTTTGCACCTCCAAAAATTTTAAGTGTGGTGTGTCACATATCCTCGAACATGGTTTTTGAGTCAACATTGTATTGGAACTCCCTCGACAGATAGATGAACATGACTTTGTTCGGATTTTATTGCCCCACTGAATAGCCTGATGCCAGAATCACAAATATAAATGGCCATGGATGCCTTTGTATCTTCAGCTCTGGGCATAATTAATAAGCTTTTCGGAATCTAGATCTTACAAACTTCACTTCCTTGGTTTGCGATAATGCATTTTGTAATGATCAAATCATTGACAAAACGAACAAGTATTAACTATGGGTCTGCCAGGGTTTTTTTTTTAACAAGTCTAGTTTGAGATTATGCTAATACATAGGCTGACAGAACAAAGCAAATCAGGGTATAAAGAAGGTTATCTCAGGAATGAATCAACTTTAATTCAACAATTATCCTTTAAGAGTCTTAAATTCAATAATTGCTTCCAGTTAAAACAAGGAATCTTTTATCCTGAACACGGTGACAAGTTAGACTAGGACAAGCTGTCATGATTTCAATATCTGGATCTAAGAAAACTTCTGCTAACCATAAAGCTAAGCAATGCACCATTACTTAAATTATCAGATTATTTAGCAGAAGATTTTGCATAAGTTTTACAGTTATCCTAGAAATATGATGGAAATGACATTTCTCCAAAGATGTCTTGCACCAAAGAAAAATCAATCCAAGCAATTGTCACTAATTACAAGTCTATAAAATTTTCATTGTATTTGAAACCTTTGTTAATCTAAAAGGTTTGAAGGATGGTAGAGGAAGAAACAGACAGCTTCTTTAATCTTTCTTGTCTTTCTGCTACTTAAATCTTCTTCTCATTGATTCTGTTAAAACCAAACACACCTTCAAAGGAGTGTCTTCTTCTTGGTTTTTGATAACAAGCAATACAACAGTACTTGCAGCTCAAGTTAGTTAGTGTTTGAGACTTTTTTAAAGCTATGAAAGTTGACCTATTACATAATCATGTGCCCTACACTGAATTCCTTTAAACAAAACATAAAACACCATTTTCATGATACCCCACATCCCTGTGCTCGATATGTGTTATCATAATCTGAAACATGACAAGAATTTTGGTTATTTGGATCTCAGGGGATTGATTATTCTAATAATTACCACATATTAAAGAAAATATCATATCAGTGTGATCATCCCATCTGGTCAATGTCTTCATTATTTGGTAGTTTGTTTGCTAAACATGAAAGAATGAAGTAAAAGAAAAAAACAGCTTCCGGCTTCTTATGCGTGATCATAATGTCAGTTATTCTTTTTTTTTTTTTTGGTTAACAATGTCAGTTATTCTTTGATGATGTCTTTGTTGGGATATTTAGATTAAAAAAAATTGTGTAGGCTTGTGATTGTAGTTGATGTAATTTAATTTAAATAAATTAACATATATAGTTTAAAAAATATAGTTAAATAATATCACTTTCATAGTAACAGAACAGATAAATCAATAAAATTACTTATATTTTAAGATCTTAACTTAAATTTATGGTTATAGACTAACTTCTTTACTCACCTTCATTCATTATCATGTAAGACTATTTATCTGTATGACACTACATCCAAGCATCTATATAATGTATTCTTTTCGGACGATAATCTAACAATATTTGCATACTTTTCATTACACTCGGATTCCGATGTAACATAGGGGAAATCTATACTTACATAGAAATAGAAACATTGATTGCAGAGATTGGCCTTTAATGTTCAAACAATTACCTAAAACAATTACAAGACATTAAACAACAAAGCGTTGCTACCATCTTATACTGAATTAGTTAAACAGCTGCCTGACGACATATTATTGTGATGTGCAAATGTTATTGGCAGTTACATACCTTTCATGTAACCATCGGATTGTTCTTACATATCAAACTTTCTTCAAAACTGCATATATAAGAATCAAAGTCTATTACCTAAATTTAGTGAAGCAAGCCTTCATTTTCACATTAGGAATGCGTACTCCCTAGTCTAAACTGAATGGCCCAGGAACTGCAACATTCGCTAGAGAATCATCTTCTCGACGTATTTTAATTGTCTGGCTTTAGAAAATAGTTGTCCAAGTGGTTATGCCTCAGTACTGTAACTAATGTTGGATACTTTTATCAGTTAATGGAAATCATGAAGATTCTGCAATCCAAGTTACATGTTCATATTAAACAAAGAAGATGATGAACAATTCTCTAATCTGAAGAGAACTTAGAAGCATGAAAGAGACAGAGGAAGAGGGCTTGTTGGTTTGCTGAATGATAGGGAAGTGGTGACAGTAGGTCACATGGATATCCTACAGAAGGGGTGGCACAGTTAGATACCTTCCCTTGTCAGATGAAAATATACAAACGTCCCCTTCAAAACCAAAGGCAATGTCCATTTCCTAACCCTCTATTTGTTTTCTTTCTTCCCATCTCCTTGGCTTCTTTCTCCTTGGAATGTGTGCTCAGAATCTTCCTCTCCTTTTTCTGGCTCCGGCCTGTCTTAATGTTTTCATTAACTCCCAACTAGATTTTGCTCACACCCCTTTAATCTCATCTGATTTATCAAGTCTGCCCTGGAACTTTCTTCAAAGCAAATTCCATGCAATTTTTAAACTTTGATTGTGTAGAAAACCCATATGATTCCCAAGCACCAACAACAATTAAAAAAAATGAATGGAGAGAATCCCTTTTTTATTCCCAGGCCCATGCTACATGCCAGAGCTGGAAAACCACTCAGTGGCACATGTACCTTGACTATTTTTTTTTCTCTACTATGATCCAACCTAGCAAATGTATAACAATTCACTAAAGTATGGGATGAAAAATGTATTATTCAGAGCCAACCAACTCTCCATATTGATTTTCTGCGAAATGATTTTGAAGCAAATATGTCCAATTCTATACACCAATCTACAGCCAAAACAAGAATTTGAAGTTGACAGGAAAATTCCTAATGTTCTTCTTAACTTGCTAAGCCAAAGCTGAAGTACATAACAACTGTGTGGTACTTGTAAGGACTAATTGGGAGAATTGGTCTTAATTCAATGGAAATTTTGCTGTTAAGCCCATGACCAGTAACCTTGCTGCTCATCCGCTCCATTGAAGATATGGCAGAAGCTCTCTTCTTGAACCACTTGGTCCAGTTTCTGGCAGTGGAGGTCTGGTCTTGATGAGCCTTGGAGAAGTTGAGTCATGCTTGTTGGCCTCATGGATGAAGGGAAGAGATGTTTACTGCTCAACTGCGAAGACGCCGGATTGTTTATAAGTGTTGTTCTTGAGATATCTAAGTTCACATCACAACTGTTATCGCTTCCATTGCTCCATGAACCCTCATGTTCTTTCTTGATGCTGATTTCGTTTGAATCCTTCGTTTTCAACGCCAACAACTACATCAATATTGAAACCAAATAATTAATCAATGTGAAGATTGAACCAAGAATTACACCCAATTTTCATGTGCCTTGAATGGAGAAGATAAATCTTGCATCAAATTTATTAAAGGAAAAAAAAAAACTAGTGCAACTATGTGTACTCGAGCGCCTAGCAGGGATTAAAATAACTTATATTCCTAAGAGGCGCTGCTTCTGAGTTCTGACACCGACACTTCATATTTGTGATCTACTAATCTGGCAGAATCATTAAAATAAGGAATACAATGACTTTGATGAACATTTTTAATGCCCGATCAACAACTTAACCAATAGAACTAAGGTATTGTCAGGATTAACATGATATAGAAAATCTTAGCAAGCAAAATACTACCACTATAAATCTGATGTAACAAGTTAAAAAGTTCATAAATCAACATTGTCCTTAATCCTTATGAAGAGGAAAGCCTCATTTTCACCCTTCTTAACTTCCATAGCTAAAAGTTCTTGAGTGGGAGAATTGAGAAGATTTTCTTTTTCAGCAGTCCTCTAGATTTAATGAAATTTGAGGCTCAAGAATATTGGATGGAATTGGAAGATTCAGTCACTAGTATAAAAACTGATGAAGAGATGCTCAGTTCAATTTCTGTTCCAAATTTCTTCCACATCCAATACCTAGTTGAATAACTGTGTTAAAATCTTAGGGCATACAACAAAAAATTGTCCCTTTGATGGAGATAAGAAATCATTACCTCTTCACTAAGTTTCCTGTTTTGAGCTTGAAGAACATCGTTGTCAGCCTTGAGTGCTTCAAACTGTTTCTTCAAGGCTTCATAATCTTTCTCCAGTTGCTTGGTTTTCCACCTAGCCCTCCTGTTTTGAAACCATATAGCTATCTGCCTTGGTTGCAACCCCAAAGCCTTAGCCAGCTGCATTTTCCTCTCAGGTTCAAGCTTGTTACCCAACTCAAAACTCTTCTCCAGTGCCTTCACTTGTTCCAAGTTGAGCCTCTTCTTCTTCTCCCCAAGATTTGATCCATCATCAGACAATTCATCATCTCCATGCACTTCCTCAGACTTGTCAACACCTGAGAAAGATACCGATCTCTTCATCATAAAAGATGCACCACCTAGAACCAAACAAAAACACAAACCCACAGAAAAAACACTCATCAATACGAACAGATCAATATAAACAAAAGATAGATAGACAGAGACAGGGAAAGAAAAGAGAGATATACCATGGAAGAGTTGTGGAGGGAAAGAAGGGAGGGAACTGAGAGAAGTAGGAGAAGGGAGATGGTCATTGTCTTCATGGGGTTGGAACGTGAAAGCATGAGGAGGGAAGGCCATGTCAATGCTAGTAAAAATCATTCATGCACTTGGACTCTGGGGAAGGGTTGAGGGCCCTAATAAGAGGAATGGAGAAGGGGGGGTTATGGATTATATGGACTCACTCTCATATAGTCATATGCCTGTCATGGTTGACAGGTTATAGGAAGAAGACATGGGGGAGGGGTGGTGATGGGGTTTCTGAGACTGAAAGACAGCGATTTTTAGGTTGAGAGAGAGAGAGAGAGACATGCACAGAGCAAACGAGAGGTGTAAATTGTGTAATATATCACAGATATATTAGAGCTTTCCTGGACCCATCCTCTGACATGGGGTCTCTCTCTCTTCTTCTGAACACATTAGACAGTACTTCTTTTTTTTAATTTTCAAGATTTTAAATAAATATTTGCTCACATTACATAAATTTAATATTTTCAAACTTTAGTCTTCAAATGTTTCCCACGAAAATTCTTTTTACCAGTTCAACTACCTCCTCCTATTATTTACCTATAATACAAATTCTCGAAATTTACCTGTTTAATTAAATTTATTTGCCAATAGATAATAGATTTGTCAATTCATGATCATATTATGTTAAATTGTGTTCATGTGATATAAAACACGAAAATTTAGTATCAAAATTTATGTCAATGCGCTAAACGTAAAATATCTGTTTTTTTTATTTTGGACATTTTGAAATTCATATACTTTCTTACCAAATTTTAGTTTATGTTACACTTGTATTTTTTCATAGTAATTTCATATTGTGTCACCATGTTTTTCAACTTTTATCGGTAACCAATTTGAATTATGGTAAAATTTATTGGTTATAGAGTTACTTGGTAATTAAGTTTATTTAGGATAAAAATTCTTAATAAGTAAGAAATCTTAGTGAATAAAAATTTCCAGTGATTAATTTATTAAGCTCTATAAATACAGTGTGAGTCTCAACCTTTAGAATAAAACAAACAAGGAGAAGAGAGATATATAATGGAGCAAAAACTAAGTTTGTTTTAGGGATAAATATACTTAATGAGTATGAATTTATAATGAATAAGAATTTTTGGTGATCAAGTAATGGAGCTATATAAATATAGGGTTAGTCTTAACCTTTTAGAATAAGATAGACACAAAGAAGAGAGAGGTATAACTATTATGTGATCTCCATGTGCGAGAATAGTTTGTAAGAATGCGAGGAAAAGTTGGAGAAATTACCAAGTTAAACATTTTAGAGCAATGAAACTAGGTTTGTTTTGGGGCTTCAATTTAATGGGGTGTTTTGTACTTTTTATAATCTCAATGTTTATAGTGAATTTTTTTCTCTCGTCCATGGATGTAGGCACTTAAATTGAACTATGTTAAATCTTGTTTCTTGTATATTTGATTTAATTCTATGCTGATCTCACTTGTTTATGGAATATGTTTTTACCTAAAAATTCCAACAAGTTGTATCAGAACAATGGTTCGAGAATTGTGATAAAACGATCATGAAGTATGATGTAGAGATGATGATTTGATTTAAGAGATTTTTTGTTATAGATCATATTCATGAGATCAGGGACATGCAACAAAAGATTGTCAATTGTAGGTGGAGTTAATGTTTTGGAGAAAACTGAGTCAATGTGGAGATTTTTAGTTAATGACTCAACTTTTATTGAAAATTAACTTGGATTCTGATAAAATTCTATTAGTTGAAAAGTTACTTAGTAATTAAGTTTATTTAGAGATAAATATATTTAATGAGTCAGAAATTTTTGGAATTCTTAATGAATAAATTATTGGTGATCAAATAATGAGATTCTATAAATATAGAATGAGTCTTAACATTTAGAATAAGACAAACACAGAGAAAGGAGAGATGTAACTACTATGTGATTTTCATGTAGGAGATGAGTTTGTAAAGATGTGAAAAAGAGTTAAAAAAAATATTGAGTTAAACACTATAAAAGTAAGGAAACTAGGTATATGAAGTTTAGGTTTAATGTTTGTTTCGAAGTGTTTTGTATTTTTCATAATCTCTATGTTTATAATGAATTTTTCTCTTTCATCTGGGAATGTAGCCACTTAACTCGAACCACGTAAACCTTGTTTTTTTTTTGTGTAATTTAATTTCGTATTGATCTCATTTATTTGTAGAATATGTTTCTGTTTGTAAATCACAATGGTATGTCTAGAATTACTAGGCCTATTGGCTAGTTATGATTTAGTTAGCTCCTTGTATAATTTACATATGATCTTGTTACATAGAAATTCTCAAAATTCAATAATTTAAACCTAGTTAGCTAGTAAATTTGTCAATTCGTACATTTAATTTTTGTTGTATTGTGTCAAATTATATTTGTGTTGTATAAAATACAAAAATTTCATATTAAAATTTATATCAATAGTCGACATATTAAAGACATTTTTTTTAGTTTTTAACAAATAATGAATTTTTTACCAAATTTTAGTTGGTTTCAATTTTTTTTCATGTCAATTTTATATTGTGTCACTATATCACGTCTAAAATTATCAGGTCTAATAATTAGTCTCGACTAAAACATTTCTCTTAAAGACTACATGTAAAACATTTTTAATATTCTCAGTCCACCAATGACTAATTTACACGCACATCATATTTTAATAGAACTTCTAGATCTCTTTTGTTATTTCAATCAAGTTGCGTTCACGCAATCACTAAATTTGATGGCAAACATAATATTTAAAACATATATAAAATTCCGATTAAAAATTTTAATTGTAATGAACTTGGAAAAAAGAAAGTAAATATGAGAGATCTCCCAATAGCAATTACAATATATAACAAACTGGACCTTAATCATTCAACCTAATGAAAACAAGATGTTTAGTTCAAATCTTTGGATTCGATCTATAGTTGTTCTCAAATCCATAAGTTGTATCACTTGTCAGTGTAATAGAAGTTGTAGTGTCACATTTGTGTTTGTGAAGTATGAAATTAATGGCCTTAATTATAGGTTCATTGGCATATGGTGGTTGATTATTGGACAAAATGCAATGAGAAAACAATCTTGAGGTTCAAAATATAAAACTCATCAAATCAAGATAAATTTTATTATACAAGATTTCCTCAGTCATCATCATATATAGACCCCACCACAAAAGAAATGTTTGCAACAATCATCAAAATTCAATGCCAATTCAGGGGAACTGTGATGAAATGATCAATCATTCAAAGATTCCTTCACTTTCCGGTAAGTCATTAATGTGAAAATTTGAAGAAAAAAATCCTTGAGAGTGGGAAAATTTTGAATAAAGTACAAAAGTAGATTTAGTATTAAAAATAATCATACTCCTTGAAGAGTATAAAATATTTGCTTACCAAAAAAAATATTAATCTAGTGTATTATTGTGCAATCTGAGTTTAACTTGGCAGAAGGGCAAATAGTTGACTTGTGCAGAAATAATTAGATTGATTAATATATCAAACCCCTATTTTCTAAAATGATTTATATTTATTCTGGATAATGTACAAATAAAGGTTTCTCAATTGTTCCCAAAAGTGGGGAAATAGAAAAGAAAAACTACTTTAACCCTTAATGGCCAATGCAAAGCAAATTACATCATTAACTATGGCTATCCATTAGTTTTGATCTTTTCCTTGTATTTCATTTTCATTTGTGACCTAAAATACTCAATAATTTTCATTTGAAATCTTTTGAATTTCTTTCGAATTTTTCTATTCATCAATGTTCTGTTAGAATTCAGATCGGGTAGATAAATTTTACCACATGATGCTTTGATGGACGGTAACATGAGAAATTGCATTTGTATTTTAATTGATTGATGAATTCGAAACAAATTCAAAATATCATAAAAAACCAAATTTTTAGACTGCAAATAAAAATGAAATTTTGCAAAAGAAAAACCACATACTAATAATAAGATTTACTCATCCTTATGTGAGTCACTAATGATGACAAATTTTTAAGAAAAACGTGAGACAGATTGCCCTACTACGCAAGTTCCTCTTGCTTCATTCCTAGAACATTCATCTCATGATCATTTGAATATAGTCCAAAAACATGTTGCTTTAAAGCCAAACTGGGTTGAAAATTGGGAAAAATGAGATTCCCCATTAATCAAAAAGAGAAGCATCTGCACGTTTTGGCACCACACCTTGCTTAATATCCTGCCTCTTTAGCTTTTTACAAATATGTGACGTTTTTCGTTTGATGGAGTACTCATTTGTAGCCTTTCACTATCTTCCAATGCTAATTGTTAAGGGGCTACTTCGAGAGACCCACCAAAGGCATAAGCCCTGCTCAGTTTTGTTTGGTGTGGGGATATAGGGGATTTTTTCTCCTTTTTGCCCATTTTTTATTTTTTTAAGGGTGAATCCTACAATGTACTCCTTTAATCTGACCTATGCAAGCAGCCCTTCACATGCCTTTTATTGGAAGTTTAAGGGTACCCTTTTGGAGTAAGGTGGATCCATGTTATTCCTTGTTGCCTCACCTCCATATTTATTAGAGAAGAAAGCACTCTGAATCTTCTCCATATGCCTTTCTGTTCCCATGTGCGCTGCTTCCGCCCTTTCTTTCTCTCTCTCATGGGTTGTCTTTAACCAATCTCTCTTTTTCTTTTTAATAGTAGCTGGTTTCTCTATTCTTCAACCATAATGAAATTTTTAATGTTAATTCTATAAACACATTACCAAAACCAATCCAAGAAGAGACCAACCAACATGTTAAAAGTTTTTATTTAATATTATAAGGAGTGTATTTAAGTTTTATTTAGCCTTAATTTTTCTTCGAAGATTTTAATGATACATGACTCGAGTATGAAATAGCTTTTTTTTTCACTAACAGGAACTAACCTTATGGGTTTTATTAATAATTTCTTGTAACTGAAGTTAAGTGATCTTTTGAGTTTGAAACTTCATATTTCATGCAAGCTATGTAAGACAGTTGGGTTTATACATGATTTTCAAATGTAATTTTCAATATACCAACCTTTTCAAGTAGAAATATGAAATTTGGATAATTAAAAAGTTGCAAAGATATATCTGTAAGTGAATGATCTTCGTTGTTTATTTTTTGGTTACAATCTTCATTGTTTTCGATCAAGTTATGGTTAATTTGTTTTACACCTTTTTGGTCTCTTAAATAATATTATATTTGCATATTTTAAATTATTCTAAATTAATGTTTCATTTAAATAATGGAAAAAATATTTTATTTTTTATCCTTAATTATAGCTACTAATCTTTTTCAAAGTAGAATTACTTGTAAGTAACAATATCTTATAATCTATGAACATCAAAATTTAACTTAAAACTGTTGATATTTTGTACTCGCTTCAGTTTTTGAGATCTAGAAATTAGCATTTAGCTTATAACTTCAATTATATAATCTTTCCAATCATTGCCCGTTCAATGACATTGTCATTAATTATATGGTCTTCGCAATGTGTCACAAAATTTATTTACATAATATATATTGCTTTGTGTGTGTGTGTGTATATATATATATATATTAAAACAAACAAAAAATTTTCTTTGGTGGAATATCACCAACACAAGAACAAAAGTCACTTACAAAAAGCATATGCACCTATTTCCCATTTCAATCACTTTTATTGGTCCACGCCTATCCTTCTTTTTATCTTTACTAGAAAATTGTCTGTGCTTCGCTGCTACGGGAAAATTTTTTTGTTCACAATTTTTTGTTCAAACTCAGTGCATACAAATGAAGTGTTAAAAATTAAAATACTCAAGACGTTGTCAATCCACACAACAGCATAACAACTCACCAACCCACATAGCTTGTCAATCCATACAACTGCATAACCGCTCACCAATCTATACAGTTGTAGAAACTTCCATTCTTTTCGATTCAACTATCGTAATACTGCAGCAGCTCGCCACCCCACACAGGTTGCCAATCCATATAACAGCATAACAGCTCGTCATTCCACACAACTGCATAAGTGCTCGCCAATCTACACAGCTGTAGAAACTTCCATTCTCTTCGATTCAAATATCGTAATACTGCAAAAGCTCGCCAACCCACACAGGTCACCAATCAAAACAACAGCATAACAACTCGCCTATCCACGTAGCTCGCCATTCCACACAACTGCATAACCGCTCACCAATCTATACAGCTGTAGAAACTTCTATTCTCTTCAATTCAACTATTGATATTATTGATAAATCGACCAGCATGCTAGGGTGGAAACCATGAGAAGCCAAGGAAATTAATGAGGATAATGAATATGAAAAAGATGAGGACGTCATAAATGAATAAGTTGTTTGCAATCTCATGTGTTCTTGCATGTATTTAAATAATTGAATAGAATACAACAAATCTAGAACACACAATACACGACATAATAATTGTTAGTAAAAGAAAATATTTAAATACAACAACAAAATATTTAAATCAATAAGAAATACACTCTAATAAAAGAGGCACATACTGCAGCAGCTCACCAACTCACGTAACTCGCCAATCCACACAACAGCATAACAGCTCGCCAACCCACGTGACTCACCAATCCACACAACTGCATAACCGCACACGAATTTACACAGTTGTAGAAACTTCCATTCTCTTCAATTCAACTATCGTAATACTGTAGCAGATCGCCAACCACATAGCTAGCCAATCCACACAGCAGCATAATAGGTCGCCAATCCACGCAGCTGCATAACCGCTCGCCAAACTACACAGTTGTAGAAACTTCCATTCTCTTCGATTCAACTATTGATGTTATTGATAAACAATTTACCAAAACCTACCAGCATGTTGGCGTGGAAACCATGAGAAGCCAAGGAAATTAATGAGGATGATGAATATGAAAAAGATGAGGACGCCATAGATACATAAGTTGTTTACAGTCTCATGTGTTCCTGCATATATATAAAGAAAGATTTATTTTTTCATTAAATTCCTTCCACAACTCAAATAAAAAACTACTCTAATAGTCTGATATAAAATCACTTAATTATAGAACAAAAAAAGCCAAGATATTCAAAAAAAAAAAGGAAAGGTAAGAAATGAAAAGGAATGAAAAGTGAATTTACCTGATTGGAATTTCTAGGATATGGTCCTTGAAGAGTTGTAAACCCCAAGATACATAAGTTCTATAGAGAAAAATACACCATTAATTCCAATATAATTTAGCAGGAAAAGAAGGCGGAGAAATTTTTCCTAAAAGAAGAAGTCAAAGAAAAGGATGTCCTTGGAAGAATACAGCTAAAAATCAAAGAAAAAAAATTAGAGAATTCAATCGACGCCAAAGAAAGGTAAAACGAAGAGTTTTATTATTACCATTAGAAGCGCTCGAGAATCCTCAAGTACATACATTGACAGTAGAATTCCCAAAATTTGGATTGGAAACCTTAACTTTGGAGGAAAACCCAGCTACATTAACCTGAGAAGAAGAGATAAAATCAACTACAAAAACCAAACTCCAACTATGATTAAATAAAAAAAAAAGTAATGATTGAAAAATCCAAAATAGCTCAAAATATAAATCAGGTAAAATAAAAGAAATACTTTTAGTGATAGAAATAAAAACCCAAATAGTAAAGAAATAATAAATGTTTTCAGGTGTTTGTTAATGAAGAAAGAAAAAGTAGATAAAGAAGGAAAGGGAGAGAAATACGGGATTTTATATCTGTTTTATATAGACCAAAGAGTTGGCACAAAATTGAGCATTCAATTGAGAAAAGAAAAAAAACTGCCAAAAGCTATCTTTAATATTATGTTGTTATTGATTGATGCATGTTTGACATCTGTCAACAGAACAACTTCAACTATAAAAAGCAACAAATGCAGCTGTCTATACGTGGGTCTTTTTGCCGCTACACGTGCCATCTTCAGCTACTTCAATTCAACCCAAAACTAGACATACATACTATTACAATAGTTGAATTGAAGAAAATGAAAGTTTCTATAGCTGTGAAGATTGCCAAGCAATTATGCTATTGTGTGGGTTGGCGAGCTGTTTATGTTGTTTGTGGGTTGGCGAGCATAGGCACATACTGCAGCAGCTCGCCAACCCACATAGCTCGCCTATCCACACAACAGCATAACCGCTCGCCAATAATACACGCATCATCACCAATTGCTTCAATTGACAAATCTCTGTTCAAAGCTATCTTTAATAGTATGTATTGATTTTGTGAAAATTTGTGAAAAAAATTTGACTCCAAATTTCACCAAAATGTGATGATAGTATGTTATCTTTACTTTTAAAGCATTAACACTTAGCAGATATGGTCATGTCTTTGTTCTTCTGCCTGATGCCAAAGCTTGGAGTTAGTTCATGTCATAGCCAAGTAGTGAAACTTTTGGATTAGATTTTGCATCACTACTTTATAGCTTTAATGCTCAAATATACCTTTAACTTTTTTTTTTGCACAAAATGAATATAAATTTTTAACGTTTTATTGCATGCAAATAAATCTAACAAATCTAAACACGACACGTGTAATACGACACGAACACGATACGTAAAAACCATGTCCGTGTTTGAAAAATTCATATTTTGTGTTTATCCATGTCGACACGAATTTAGACACGGCAATTTTTGTGTTTAACCGTGTCAGACACAACTAAACATGTGTAAGACACAAAAACACGTTTAAAGAAAATTGTGTTACACGGATACACATGTAAGACATGGTAATCATATATGCTTTTAGTGGGAATTGAACCTTGGCCAAATGCAAAAATACTTTAGTGCTTTGCCAAATGAACAAATGTATTATATTGATATAATTTATTATGAAAATTTATATCTTAAAACAAACTAATGCTTTAATAAATATTGCAAAAAAATAAATTAATAAATTAAATTATAAAATTAAATTAGTTAATTATGGTTAAGATAATAAAATTTTAAAATATGGAAAATAAAGTATTGAATTTAAGAAAAATTTATTGTAAGTTAAGAACTTAAGATACAATTATCAATATTTTACATTGCATACATGATACTATAATGTATAAATATATATGATATTTTTTATTATAATGTATAAAATATAAGTCATGCATTGTTAATGACTTAATGTTTAAATGTTTTGTTGAATTATTTATGTTTGTTGACTTAATGTTAACTAGTTATGTTTTGTTTGTATGTTTTTGCAATTTTCAATATATATTATGGATTGTATGGATTGAAAATATTATTATTTTGTTATATTTGTTACTAATATTTGAATTTTAATTAATATAGATGTGAATAAATATAAATATGATGTTTTTTTATCATTTTTATTATGTTTTGATTTTTAATCGTGTTGTGTTAATTTCGTGTTATTTTGTTTTAATCGTGTCTTGTCAATTTCGTGTTAATCATGTCATGCCATGTAATGTCGTGTTAACCGTGTCGTGTGACGCGGATAACTATCACGTGTCAATCGTGTTGTATCACATGTTACATGTAAAAAATGCATGTCGTGTTTGTGTTTATGATTCAAACACATTTTATAATTCGTGTTATGTTCGTGTTTTAATAATTCCTGTCGTGTCTTGACTCATGTCGTGTCATGTCATAATACGAAGACACAGATTGTCAGGTCTACAGGCAAACTAGTCTATAAAATTTTAATTTTTGTAAATAAACCCCAAACCTCTCAACATAACGTAATTAAATTCAAATCTGTTAAATAACATTAACTGCTACATAGACATCATACTTGACAGTTGAGATGAATAACTTTGCAGTTTGCCATGTGACATACCACGTGTGCAATTCGAAAGGAAGTTATTATCATTTAATAAATTTGAATTTAATTATGTGAATTTGAAAGGTTAAAAGTTTATTAAAAAAATAAAAGTTTATAAATTAATTTGTATTAAATAAAAGTGTTGAAGGTTTAGATTTTTTATGCAAAAAATTGAATTAAACTTATTTACAAGGAAAAAAAAACTGCTATAAAGAATTTGGAGCTGATCGTTACAACGTTCAAATCAATCGATAATGGAGGAGATAAGGGATTAAGTCAAGAGAGAAAACAGAAGGAAGAAAGAGAAGGAAAAGAAAGATTAAGGCTTAGTTTGGTTGGATGCTATGAGACCATTGGAAAAAAAAGTTAGGAAAGGACAAAAAGTGGAAGGGTAAAATTACCTTTCACCCTTTATTTTAATATTTTATTATTATCATTTTATTAAAAAGTATATAACTTTAATGTTCATTTTTTTTTTTCACTTTTATCAGAATTAACCTCTTCATTCATTTAAATTAGTCCTAAATTGGAGAGGATTACTTATTGAGAAAGTTAGTAGAATGTGAACTCTCCTCTATCTCTGGCGTATCCCGTGCTTTTACTTTTTTATATGGACTGCCAGTGTCTTACAAGTGCCATCTATGTGATTCGTATGGTATACATGATTTGGCTGTCTCTAGCTCTGATGTCTTTATTGTCTTGGATCTCTAATTAATCTCACTAGCAACTAAGGGATAAATTATAATGCTGTCATATTTGTTTAGATGAATAAATGGTGATGAAAAAAAAACTAAAAATGTTCACTTTTTTGCCAATGTATACGGTATTTTTTTTCTTATTTGATAAAAGGATAATTATTAAATATATAAAAACGGAGTTTTTAACTCCACAAATAAATTTTGGACAATAACAAATATCTTACTTTATTTATTATTTATTTTTAATATTCCTTAAAGAATACATGAATACATGTTATCATTTTTTTCTCATTTATAAAATCTGAAAATTTCACTATAATATATTGAATAAATTATCTTTTGAAAAATATACCAAGTAGATCGAACGCTTGAAATTTTGAATGCAAGTTTTTGGGATGCGTTATTGTTAAAGGGCCAATGATCATTTGATGGTCAATGTTCCACAGTACCCAAAATTTGGGCTCAAAGAAGAATCAATTGCAGGCCTTGACTAGCAACAATGATCCAATGATTGGGCCAATGTCATCAGTAAATGAAAATCTCTATCCTAGGCCTCTGCTAACTCCGAAAAGCGGTATTTCATTTCAAGCTGTTTCACTGTTCAAATCCAACGTGAAAAATTGCTTGACAAAGCACTTTTTTGAGATAAAACCCTAATAAAAATATAGTTAGTGCAAACCCATGAACTTAAATTAGAGGCCATCGGCAGACAAGACATTCCACCGAAGAAGCCACTAACTCCATCAAATATTTTTAGCTTTTTTTTATTGTTTGATTTTCGTTTCCATTGCTTCTTATTAAGCCTAAAAAAGTGGTCAAACACATTCTCTTACATCATTTAATTATTTTATTGTAAAATAATTATTTATTTAAAATTATTTTAGTGATGGGTTATTATATTTATAAGTTGGAAACGAAACTCCTTTCTTGTTTAAATGGTTTTTAATGGTTATGACATGCATGTATTCCGGTACCCTCAAGGGTTTGCTATGTCTTGAGAGTTTCCTTTCCCATGCTGTCTTCAATTAAAATTTTTATTTCTTACTAAAGATACTCTTACTTTTTATTTCATAATTAGTGAGAAATTTCAACCATATCAATGCTATATTATTGTATAGTACTTGACCATAACTTGTCACGTAGCAATTTAATTTTTTTTTTTCCTAACAGAGTCCTAATTAATAATGCAAAATTTCATTCCTTGCTTCTATTTTATATGAGTTTTGGATGCAAATGAAGAATGTGAAAGTTTGGGAATGGTCAAATTATGAAATTCGTCTTTATACTTTAACCAAAAAGAATTTAGTTCCTGAAATTTGATAAAAAAAATTTAATTCTTTTCTTTTCTTTTCCAAGTTTCAAATTTCAATCTAAATTTTAACTCCGTTAAATTTCTACCGTCAAGTAGCTATGTGAATTTTTCAACTCGTGTGGATAAAAGACAAAAATTTCAGACTAGACGTTTCCGTTTAGTTTTTCTTATTTTTTCTTCCCTTCTTTACGTCTCCCTCTCTCACTAGCTTTGAGTCTTTGGTAGACATCCCATTTCGTTAGAATCCTTCGATTGAGCTCAATTTTAACTATATTTGTTTCTCGATCTAATTCTTGAAATCATTTGCAAATTTCAACTCAATTTTTTTATTAATTGGAAGTTGATTTTTTTGAAAATTTAAATTTATTTCAATCGAAGAAAAGTTACAATCAAACAATCAATTCAGAATTACGATGAACTCTAGATTTGATAAGCAAATCAACATAAAAATTGCTTCTCTAAAAATGTGAACAAAGAAAGCATTCCCAAGCAACAAAAAAAGTTACACAATTTGTTTATCAAGTTATTTATCTCTATGAACAGTCAAGAACCTTGTTTAGTTAAAAAATAACACTTTTGAATTATTTTCAATAATCAATCGGGGAATCGGGGAAGAGGATTGATCTTTTAATTAGCGACAAGAGAAAGAGCTTCCACCACAGCAAGAAGCTCAACAAAATTTAAGTCTACAATCCCAATAATCTTAGAGAAAATTAAGACCACGACTCATTTTGTTGCGAATAACTCCACCTATAAAAGCAGGTCCCGGCTTTCCCAAAGCTGAACCATCCACGCTAATTTTCCAAACTCCCAATGGTGGAGTCGTCCAGGAGATGTTGCACCTTACCGTTTTGAAATGTTGCGGACAGTGAAGCAACGGGTTGCAAGCAAGGTAAGGGAAGCTACGGTCTAGCGAAGATTAGAGTGAAAAACAAAAATTTAGATGAAACATTGAGGAAGCTCACGGGTTTTGTAAAAACACAAAAAGGCAGAAAAGAAATTCAAAGGGAAAACCGACAGGGTGAGTGGAATTGTATTTGGCATTTGCTAGATTTTTCATCTCAAGGTGATTTCATGAAGTGATTTCTTGTTAGGAAGCTCGTGGACAAAAAGGCAGAAAAGAAATTCAAAGGGAAAACCGACAGGGTAAGTGAAATTGTATTTGGCATTCGCTAGATTTTTCATCTCAAGGTGATTTCATGAAGTGATTTCTTGTTAGGAAGCTCGTGGAGGCTCGGCAATGGTGGAATTGACGTAGGAAAGCTTTTCATGTGAAGAAAACTTGGAATTTCCTAGTGAGGAGGTTCAGCCAAAGTAATTAATTTGGGTAAGTTGTCAATTTAATCTTAACATAACGTAATTAATTGTTTGGTGATGCTAAGACAAATTTTGGATTATTGCATGATTTGTGAAATTGAAGAATTGTGCATATTGTTGAGTTGAGGTGCTTGGAGGAATAGAATTAGTGACACTAAGGGTGAGAAAGTGTTGCATTGAAATAAATTAGAAGTGCTTATAGTGTTGTGAATGAATGCTAAGAAGTGCTGTGGTGTGTGACTGTAGTGGATGAAGGTGATACCGTGTAAAGTGCATCTAGCTCGGGGCAAGGAAGTGCCTTGTTTTATAGCTTTGATAAGTTAATCTTGCAAGTGTAATTTGATTCTTACAATTTCATAATGTAAAAATAAATATTTTCTTACAATTTATTCATATTAAAAATTTATCTAAATGGTTACATTAGCGATGTTACATAATTTTTTTCGTGTCAATAAAAAGGTTAGAAAATAATGCAAGTAAATAAATGATACAATATCTTTTGGTTACTTACAATTTTTTTTATATCATGAGATTACTTTTGTACTATAAATAAAATAAGGAATTACGTATGAAATAATTATTACATCAAGTACGGCAAACCAAGCATTTATAAATTGGATCAAACTCATACATAATATGTATTATGGAGATAATTAAAGAAAAAAATTATAGATGAAAAATGTGATGATAACAAAGTCAAGAGAAAATTTTAATTAGAAACAAATCAAAATTAAAATAAAGTTTAAAATATAATTAATAAAAAATCAATAGAACTACATGCTATTTTTTTTCAAATTCACGAGTTAAAATTATGTTCATATTATGTTCATAGTGAAAGAAGTTTATAAATTAGAATTTTCAAGTTAAAATGAATGAAGAAATAAAGATGAAATTTATTTTGCCCCATTTCTTAATAAGTTTTAGTGAGTCAATATAGTCAAAATACTAAATTCATTAAACTTTCTAGGTATATATATTATATATTTAAAAAATTTGAACGAGGTCAATTGACCCTACTCAATAAAGGGTAGTTATGCCACTGAGGCCTTAGCATCACGATAAAAAGTCCATATCACACTAGCAAGTCAATATGATCAAAACTTTACATAGTTGGGATTTGAATTGAAATTTTAAATTTTGAAAAGGTAAAAAATTTAATTTGATCAAATTATTATGTTTGAATTTTTGTTATGTTTGATCAAATTTAATTTGTCTCAAAGATTAAGCCATGCTTGTCTCAAAAAAAATTTATCATGTTGGATTGAATCCTCATTTTAACAACAATATAAGAATTAATTTCATAATATGACTTTTAGAATCGATAGGAAAGAACTTGACAATATCTAATTTGAGATTTATTTGAAAGAATAAAAATCAGTGAGATTAATTGTAGATAGCATAACTTCTAGTCATATTTACTTCTTTAAGTTTTTACAAAAATATTTGGAGATTCTATGAAAAAAAAATCAACAAAATTTTTTATTGCACTGCATTGTCCATCTAAACACATGTGAAAAACAAACATTACTATAAGATTAAATTTAACATAAATTATGTAACACTCCAATCTCACATGGAGAGTTTATGAGACTTTGCAATACTATATATGTAGAGATATAGACCTATATTTGAGAACTGCCTTTCGTGGGACAAAACCGTGAGATTATTGTGTCAAAACGAACAATACCTCACAAGTTAAGTGTGGATCTCTACAAATAGTATCAGAGACGGTCCACCAACCAGACACACGGAACTTAAGTACTACACCGTATGTGTCACTTTTAGATTCCTGTGAGAACTAAGTGCTATATAGTGGAAGCCACCTCTAGATTCCTAACACCAGGTGTAATATTGGTTCTATTTTGATTGGGTTTGACGAGAACATTAAGCTTTAAGTAAAAGAGTTTGTAACATCTTAATCCCACATTGAGAATTTGTGAGATTTTGTGTAAAGACTTAAACCTATATTTGTGAGGTGCTTTTTGTAAGACAAAACCGTAAGATTTTCGAATCAAAGCGATCAATATCGTGCAGATTAAGTGTAGGTCTCCACAAATTATAATATTATAATTTTTTTATAAATTAATTTTTATGATTTGTGAATTTTTTGCACAAATGCGAATACTAATAACTTTTGACATTCATCAAGAAATTTTTCACTTCTCTTTTTTATGTTCACAAGTTCACCTATGTCTTATTGTGAAGCTTCCACCAACCTTAACATGTACGGTAGCCTTGTAACCAACCAAAAAAAAAAAACACGTATGGTAGCCTTTAACTCATGGAGTGTAGGCTGTAGAGTAGTTTTTAAATAAATTACTCAAGGAACCCATTCAATAGCGACAGTGCGGCACCCAAGGCTTAATTTAATTGAACTGTCCTTTTAATAGAAGTAATATTGCTTGCGTTAAGGGGGACATGAATGATTTAGGCTTAGTTTGGTATATCAGTTGCTTATTAATACGGTAAGTGTACCACATGTTAATAAGACAAAATAAAATGTGAAGTTCAATTATTTTTTTTGCTCTAACTTATATTTATTTAAAAATTTATTTTATTAAAAGATATGTTTTTAATTATTATTTTATAATTTTCAGTTTCATTGAAACTAATTTCATTATTCATCTAAACTAGCTCTTAACAAAATCTATGCAACCGACCCTTGACTTAGCATGTTAGTTAACCAAAAAAATTTTTTAACATATGAACTCAAAATTAACTATATTATTTATTTTTGATGTACATATATTCTAATTTTCCAAATACTTCAAATACAAATGTTAATGACTAGACTAGGAAAGCAAACAAAATTTATATGTAAATAAATCTGATTGATTTCTTTTGAAGACCTGAATGTGTCTACGAAAGCAAATTTATTCACCTTTTAAATATTAAAATTTGATAATTAAAGTTTTTTCTAAGAGGAATGTTATATTCATAACACAACAGCTCATAATTGGTTTTTTATAATCAATGAGGGTGTGCTTGGTTGAAGTATTCAATCAAAGAACTTCATTTCAATCAAATTTTAAAAAAAATTCTAAAAATGAATTTATTTGTTTGACAATAAAAAAAGAAGAAAAATTTAGAAATTTTTAAAAGAATATTTGAGACCCTAAATCCCCACTATAAGATTCACCTAAATAGATGATCATTCTAAATTCTTGGTCCAAACAATTGAACGATAATTGTAAATTCCACTTGAAATTAAACAACTTAAAAATGCGGGAGTTAAATATATCTCTTTTTTATTTTTTTAAGAGTAAAAAAAAGGGATTTTTTTTTTATCAATTAAGGATCCATTTTTTTATTAAATATTTTAAAAATATAATCTTGGGTATAGACCAAATCAATACTAAAGAACATTCAAAATTATTTAAAAAATTAGAATATTTAAAAAATTATTATCTAATACATTATTAATAAAATTTTTAAATTTTACGAGCAGTGAATAAGATGAAGACGCATATTCTTACTTTATTTATTTTTTATTTTTAATATTTTTTAAAAATACTTATTATCATATTAATTTTATGTGTAAAATTAAAAAATTACATTAATAATGTATCGAACGATAATCTTAAAAAAATTATATTTATACACATTTCTCGAGTCTCGATCCATATGTAAAGGCTGTTATGACATTGAACTGCAAACGTTTTTTTGGTCCTAAAAAAAAAAAACGTATATTCATTCACCTTTACAAAGCCTGGGGAATGCCATGCCTGCCCATGAAGGGGCAGCCATTATTGAAGGGGTTCAAGCAATTTCTTTTATTTTCTTATTTAACTTTTTTACTTTTTTCGTCTCATTTCTTAAAATGTGCCACCACGTGGACATTGCTGAGCCACCCATGTTCATGTAATAATTAGATTAACCTTCCACCAGAAAAAATAGATTAACTAATCCCCATGCATTGATTCACGTCACGTGTAATCCCTTGCAGTAAAACTTAATTTTCATTAAAAAAGTTTTTTTCCATTTTCATAATTCCAAAAAAATCTGCCCCCTATATTTTTAACAACCACAACCACATGGCATCTGCACCATCTCAATTTTTTTTATTTGTTTTCATATAAATTCCTTTTCGAAATTAGCGAAATTATTAAGCCTTTTATATTTCCAAAACGGAGTAGAAAACGTATAAATTTTCACTATTTCATAGTACTATTAAAATTTTTCTTGTAAAATAAAGTATAATTAATACTATGTACAGTAAAGAAATATATTAATAAGTAATTTTTGTTACAAAAAAATATTTAATAATGAGAGGTGTGATAGTTTAAATTCAAATATAAATGTTATAATATAATACAAATCTTCTTAATTAGTCGGTCAAGAAATTGTTGGTAATATTAATAAATATTTAGTAATATTGATTAAGGTTATATATATTTATTAAAAAATACAATTAATATATTGTTTTCCAAATTTAGTGAAAACAATATATTAAAAGTAAAAAAATTTAAAATAAATAATATCATTACGTTTAACCAATACTTATAAATAGTTGTTATTCGGACCCATAAAATAAAAATGATAAAGACATGTGTAAAAATTTAGATACATAATTAAACCCTATTTTAATTTATGTTGCAACCAAATGTGGTGTTAATGCAGATATAAAAATCTTATAAGACAAATGAAATTCAATTTAAACCTTAATGGGATAAAGTGTAACATATGTTTAAAAAACTATCTTACGTCATTTAATTTCAATATCAAAAAGAACAAAATATTAAGGTCAAAGTTCTTGTTCCTATTACTTGAAAATAGCCTATGGTTAAAATAAGCTAAAAAGCTAGGTAAATTAGTTGAGCAATAACAATATTGGTCTTTCATGTAATTAATTATTAAACCAAATTAAATTCACAACTAGACCCTAATACTTCTTTATTAAACCTTCCTATGACATCTTTAATTTAACACATGCCATAACCATGCCCAAAAAAAAATTGAGGCAACTATCAAATTTAAGTGACATTAATGAAACTAACCATTAACTATTAGGCTTAATGGTTAGAGAAAGAAAGTATGTATCTTAAGGAAAAGTAATTAGGACTCCAAAGGAAAGGTTTCATGTTTAAATAATAATAATAATAATAATAACAACAATAACAATAAGATTTTATCTCTTACAAAATGATTTTAAAGTTTCAAATTTAAAATTTAATTGAAAAATAAAGGTTTTATCTATTACAAAATAATAAAGGGTTATAGCTCAAATATTTATATACACATATGTATATATAACATCTTGTTAAGGGAGTTTGTAGTTTGCTGCAAAGAAATTTGTCTAATTAAGATAATTAATAAATCTTGATTGTTGTCTTTACCAAAAAAAAAGGTTAAGATAATTAATAACCTAATTAATATATACCCTCGGGTTGGTGAAGGGTAATGAAGATTTAATAGGTTTTCTATCATGTATAAGAAGCATCATCATAATTTTTAACATTATTTTAAAGTGCCAAAGTGTGGTAGAAGCTCCATCCTAGTGATTTCTTTTTCATGCCAACAACATTCAAGTAGCCACGAATGTCTTTATGGGGCCGTTTAGTTCACGGAATTTAAGATTACCTTTGAAAATTATTTGACAAAAAATTATTTTACTTGACAGATTCCTGAGAATATTAGATTCCTGTGTTTGGTTGTATTGGTGAGAATATAAGATTTCTGTGTTTGGTTCAAAGAATTTAAAATTACTAAATGGTAAATTTTACTATATTACCCTTTTATATTAAAGTAAATAAATAGTTGATTTAAAATGAATAACACATTGATAGAAGTTATTTTAACATATTTATTTATTTATTTATTAAGTTTATTCATTTGGAGAATATTAATTAATTTCTTTAACACAAGTTAATTAATTATTCCATTTGTTTATAGGATATTGAATAAGTAAATTATTTCATGATAATACCTTCCTTTTTAATGGATTGCTTTCTTAAATCTTTCCTTTTTCATATTTGAATTAACGTTGAGTTTGATAACTTGAATTACAAGAAAAAGATTTAGATACTCATTTATTTATTTATATTTAAATTAATTACTTATTTATTTATTTATTTATTTATTTTGTCCCTTTTTTATAAGGTTTTTGTTATGTAAATTATTTTGATTTAACAAACTATTACTATATTAAATTGATTTTGATTAATCAAAAATTATAGGGTCCATCTTATTATTGATCCATTTGATTTTAAATTCATTTTTCTCTTCATCAAAATAAGAAAAAAATATGGTTGTAATATTAGATAGGTTTAGGGGTAAAATGGAAACAAAATATAATTATTGGAGGGTAAAATTGGTAAAAAAATTGGATTCCCCCTAAAAAAAAAATACCTCAAGAGGAGGGGGGAATCATTTTCCCCTCATTTTTGCACTGTTTTGCATTGTTGGTAAAAAAAATTACTGGCCAGAATTTTATTCGGTGAACCAATGGTAATTATTTGACGAAAAAAAAAATTCTCCCTAGCAATCTAAAATTCTCCCGACCAAACAACATCTATAAGTGATAACTTATAACCCTGTCCCTAACTTACGAATGGATTAATTCTATTTTAAGAGAAATTATTAATTGCCTTCAACATGATGGTTTTTTTTTTTACAAGTTAGGTTATAAGTTATCACTTACAAGGACATTCATGGCTACCTAAAGTTGTTGGCATGAAAAAGAAATCACAAGGATGGAGCTTCTACCACACTTCGGCACTTTAAAATAATGTTAAAAGTTATAAATAATGATGCTTCTTCACCTAAAAAAAATTATAATGATGCTTCAACGTCATTGTTACGTCTTTCAAATCATGGTGTTTCTTTACTTTTTTTTTTTTTTTTTTCATTTGATGTAACAACAATAAACATAATGAAAAAAAGAGAAAACATTTTCACGTTGAAAACGTACTAAATCTTTGTTAACCTTCACTAACCCGAGGATATATATTGTTCTGATGAATCCAATCTAGTCACCAATTTTCATTGATTGGGTGTACAATCGATTATTTTTAATTTATGATCAGAGAAATTTGAAGTTAGCTTTTTAAAACTATCTTCAACTTAATTAATACTTTTTGGATTATTGTTTTATTAAGTTTAGGGGCAAACACTCATGAATATATGCAATTTTATGACATTTTATTTGTAAAAAAAAAAAGATATATAGGTCTATTTATTTTTTCCAACGTAAAATTTAAGCTTTATTAATAGCTAGGTAAATAAGAATCCCTCCAAAAGAAAAATAGTTAAAGTTTTCTAGTTTAATTTTTTTTCCTAAATTGAATTTTGAATCATCCTTTTAATATTTGATGTCGCCCATACTGTTCAATAAAATTAAGATTTTAGCATTTTATCATCAAACAATACGAATATTGATAATTTTGTAGTTAGAATCTCATAAACCCTTTATTTAGTTTTGTTTCTTTCTGGTGTGTACACAAATAAAAAAACTTGCTTGATACAAGAGGTATACAGTTTTTTTCTTTTAATTTCATAAATCTATTTTGATTTCTTAAGATTCAACTCTTAATACATTTACACTAAAAGCTCTTGAATTCGAATCATAAGATAATATCCTCTCAAACAAAATTTCAAAATTCATATTATTCACAAAATATAAATTATTGAATTTGAAGTGATTATGTGAAAATCAAAATCAAATTTGAAACGACAATTTTTAACTCTATTCAAAAATGTTCATGAGCTAGATCAAGGCAAACCGAACTTGATTAGTTTTTGAAACTCTTTTTTTCTAAAATTGAACTTGACTAGTCGAACCCACTAAACTCTAAAATTTAAATAATTAGAAATTGTTGATATTTTAAATATATCCTCAAATTTAAAATTAAATAAAAAAATACTTTTTATAAATATTATTTCAAAATAAATTCGAAATATAAAATTTTGTGTAAGACCCGACCCGAGTCGAATCAAGCCCACAAGCCGGATAAATAGCTCGATTCATAAATAGTCTAGTGCCAAGCCAATTAATCAATTTAAAATTATCTTTAATCAAATGAAAATTTCAACATCGTAATAAGTTATCAAAGAAAAGTAATAAAAAAGGAATATATTAGAAACGTAATAGTAAATAAATGAAAATTGACCTTTTTTATTCAATTTAATTTGTTCATTTATAAACCATTTCCCATCTCTTTTGCTATGAAGAATCTTACGACGTTATGAAATAAAGCAAAGTCGGGTATATTTAATTTGCTTTTTCCCAAAAATATTAATGAGCTTTATGTCGAATCTTTTAATTCCACGCGCGCTGACAGGGAGTCTAACGCACAAACCGTCAGACGTTCAATATATTATTATTTGCTTTAAAATAGCGGGAAAATGTCTCGATTTACCGTGATATTCAAGCACGTGGAAGGTACACACGCGGAAAAAGAGAGTGGTATTACTATGAAAAGACCGGCAGTCATTAATTCCCCCGTTTTGTCGATATTTCTAATTATTTAATTTTTCCACTAACAAGATTAATAAATATAATAAATTATGTAAATTCTTTCAAAATTTGTCTTTATTTTGTCTATTCAAAATTTTAATCTATTATAAATAATTTTGTTAGCTACAAACTGTTTTTTTCTTAAAATTGGCTTTTTTATTTTCTTTTTTAAGTTAAAAATAAAATAATAATGATGATAAATTATGTAAATTCTTTCAAAATTTGTCTTTATTTTTTCTATTCAAAATTTTAATCTCTTATAAATAATTTTTTTCGCTACAAACTGTTTTTTTCTTAAAATTGGCTTTTTTATTTTCTTTTTTAAGTTAAAAATAAAATAATAGTGATGATAAATTATGTAAATGCTATTTAAATTTGTCCTTTTTATTCAAAATTTTAATCTCATAAATAATTTTAACCCAAAGTTACCTAACGAATATTATTCTTTTATAGAAGAGTTTAGATTCAATGTTTAATTTTTTTTTATTCCACTTTATACTTCCATAAAAAAAATCATGACAAAGAAAGTCAACGATAAAAAACGAAATTTATTTTGTTATTGAATAAATTGTAATTTCATATATTCAGAATTTTTGAATAAATTGTAATTTCATTTTTTTTAAATCTTTGAATAAATTGTAGTTTCATTTATCTAAGATAATAGAATTTTGCTACCATATAATAATCCATCTTTATATTCAAACAAAATCAAATCCAAAATTTGTTTTGTTCCATGGATAAAATACAAATTTAGCAGCCATGATACCTAAGGTTGTTATCCCAAATTCTTTCTTACAATTTAAAAAACATTTTTTTAGTTGATGTAATTTTTTTTAAATCATAAAATATTCTGATGTCATATTAAATATAAAATTAATTCACGTTCACACTGAGTATCCTAGCCCAAAAGAAGATGTAGTTAATACCTTCGTAGAACCAACTTTTTAAGTAGAAAAATATATTGTTAATCCTAATCATTTCTTAAAAAAATACTTTCAAACAGACTAAAATACGAAAGAATTATAACAAAAAATTGAACAAATGCTTTATTGCCTATGTTCAAATGTAAAAAAACGAATGTAAAATTATTTTAATAATTAATAATGGCACTTCAAAAAAAATAAAAATATTACATGAAAATAAACATAGGAAACTATAATTCAAAGAACTTTTCTTAAAATATTTTTTTTTTTACTTTGCTATTTCTCTAACACCAGGTCACCAACCCATACAATTCAGAGCCATTATCTCTCATTAAAGCTCCCTTCAACAAGGAATTCCTTCCCCACTTGCGACCATTTCCTATCCTCCTCCCTCTCTAGAATTCATCTAGAGGGAGAAAAAGCAAAAAAAGAAAACCTTTTCCATCAGTTGATGATGTTGAATGATCAATCTTTCTAAGAAAATTTCCCTCCTTTTGTTTCCTCAATTCATATATCTTTAACCCTCTCTGTTTGACTTTCTTTCCATTCCCATTTTTCTTCTTCTCCTTCTTTCTCTTTCATCACTTTCTTCCTGCCTGCCTTTGTTGTTTTCTTGTTCCTTGATTTCTTCCCAATCATTTCTCAAAAATCCTTTTTTCCTGTCCCAAATCCCAAGGTCTCTGCAACCCAATTCTTCTTTTCAGCTGATTAATTCAAATTCTCGTCTGGTATCTTCAGTTTTATCGGTTCCCTTGTAAAGTTTCAAGTTTTTTTTTTATTAGATTATATACAATGCTTATTCTGCTAAATGAAGAAGAAAACTGTATCTTTTTATTCGATCTTTCAGCTCGCAAGGAATTCTCTGATTTTCTCTCCTTTGTTGAATCATCAATATTCCCTCATCTCTTCCACCATTTTTAATGATTTAATGTACACAAAAGCCCCAGCAATCCAGCTCATTTAACCAGGGATGTTATCTTAATCTATTCATCAATCAGCTTCCAAAATTTCCAATTTTTCTTCATTGTTTCTCCTTTTCATTTCCCTCTGTTCTTCCCCTGTATTTTTTTTATGGGTTGTGCTAGTTCCAAGCAAAAACGATGCCGGCATTGCCGGGCTCCTTTTTCACCTGTTCCAAGAAGCTATTCGATGCACGTGCATCATCCGGCTGAACACAAAGGTGATAGCTACCATGTTGTGGCTTTAACATCCACCACATTAGGCACTCTCAAGCTAGAAGCCAACCGCCAAAACAACGGCAATAGCATCAATGTTGCAGCATTTAATGGAAGTATCGAAAACGGCACTAAAATCAATGGGGACGTAAACGAAGTCGAGGAGGAGTGTAAAGGGTTGGCTATGGGAGTGATTGACGCAAAAGTTTGGTCGAAAATGATCCAAGATAAGATCTCAAAAGTTGTTCCGAGAACGCCTACCAGGACTCCTCCTGGAGAGCCCGAAACAATTAATACATGGGAAATGATGGCAGGGCTTGAAGATATTAGTCCTCTTCGTTCTCCAGGTCATTTCAGGAGTTTTTCTTTTGATTTTCATAGGAATTCAACTCCAAAGGAAAATGGCGTTGTGTCTCCAAAGCCTATGTGGCTTCAAATTGAAGAAGATGATGATCAGAAATCGGATTCGGGGATTACGGATTTTGACCCGGAAATTGTTTCTGGCTTTAAGAAATCACTTGAACAGCTTCCTCCTGATAACCCTTTTCATCTCAGGCCTCGTAACGAAAAGGAGCAAGATTATGAGAAGAAAGTAAATTGGGTTGTTTCAGATTCTAAGCATAACAAGGAAAAGGTTGTTGTGTACCTTACAAGTTTAAGAGGGGTTCGAAAGACATTCGAGGATTGTTGTCATGTTAGAGTGATCCTGAAAAGCTTAGGAGTTCGTATCGATGAACGAGATGTTTCAATGCATTCAGGGTTTAAAGAGGAGCTGAAAGAGCTGATGGGAGAAGGGTTTAAAGGTGGGTTGCCGAGGGTATTTGTGGGGAAAAAATACATCGGTGGAGCTGAGGAAATAAGGCGAATGCACGAAGAAGGTCAGCTAGAGAAGGCAGTCGAAGGGTGTGAAATGGTGGATGATGATGGCGGAGGCAATGGCGGAGCTTGCGAGGCTTGTGGGGATATCAGGTTTGTGCCTTGCGACACTTGTTCAGGGAGTTGTAAAGTGTATTACGAAGATGACGACAAAGAAGAAGGAGAAGAAAATGGAGATGAAGAAGGTGAGTATGGATTCCAAAGGTGTCCTGATTGTAATGAAAATGGTCTTATCCGCTGTCCAATTTGCTGCTACTAATTAGTTCACGAAAAACACAAAAATTTTCCCTTCATATTTCCTTTCTTCTGTGTTTTTTTTTCCTTTAACCTTTCTTTATGAGTTTGGTTGTACAGTGAGGAGTTTCCATGATATAATTTCAGTACAAGGAACAAGATAATGTAATGTTATAAGCAGCTTTACTATCATTACCAGTCATGTGCTGTTATGGTTGAATAGTTATTATGTTTCCTTCTAAAAGGAAGCTTGTATACTTTCCAACAAAAAGAGACGATACTTTTTGAGAGATGCAATTATAGCTCTTTCTTCTCTGAATCTTTCTCCATCATATATTTCCTCCTATTCTTGGAATTGTTATAGTAAAAATAGCAATGTTTTGTGTGTACCAAGGCCAAGAGCAAATTTGTCAGGTTGCAGAAACTAAAGGAAGTTTTGATTAAGCACCCAAGAAACATTTCTATTCCAATTTTCCCAGGAGTTTATTTATATCTAGTTTGATTCAGAGGCTGAGCTCCCAATTTTAAATCCTGGAAACAGAATAAAGAACAAGGCTAGGACATGAGAAATCATAATTAGTTGAATAAATAGAAGACTCAATTGTCTTGATTTGGTCGAATATTCAATCATCCAGGTGACCGTGAGAGGCCGAATTCCCTCTAAAGCATAGCTGATTGAGTTAATAATAGAGCTTCTTATTATAAAATTCATGGCCTACTAATATTTTTATATTAATTAGCAAGCAAAGTTAGGTGAAGAATGCGTCAGGGTCAGCGTCGGCGAGTGACGGAAAGCAGAGTCAATCCTGTTTCTTTGGATTGGTTGTGGCCCTTGCTCTCTTCCAAGTTTTCAACCTTCAACGCCAGGACCATTTCCTTCTTTGGGAGCAACAGATCAACCCCAAAGGAGATGATATTATCTCACTTGGATTCCAAGAAACTGCGAAGTTAAGAATTAACAATTCTCTGATGAATTTATTAGTTTAAGAACATAATCATTTTCTCTTGTCACATCATTGATTAGTCATGTTTTTCATGAACAATTTTTTCCAATCTTACTATTGCAAAATCAATTTCATTATTATCACTGCTTTTTAATTTTGTTACAGTCAATCTCACCGCTGTACCAAAAGAACTTAATTTTGTCAAATGAGTTCAGCAAGAAAATGACAACCGTTCTAGCTAATGGCCCATGGGGCCGAAAGAAGAAATTTTATCAAAATTTGACTGGTGAATGGTGATATCACGGGCTATGTTCAGCCAGAGGAAGCTAAGATTTTCAAAGGTATCTATTGGATATTGATTTGAATTCCGTATAGGGTGGTGCATAGTCCCCCAAGCTGAGGATCATGTGAGTTGCTTAAAGAATTAGATTTTAGCCCAGTGCCATTAATAAAAGACAGTGCTGCTAAATAACATTAAAGATAATTCAACTAGGATAAGCCAAAGAAGTTTTGCTTATTTCTTCACTTCCTCATCTCCCATTTCAGAATCCTGTCATTTCCCTCTGATTCATGGGGGCCTTCTCAGCAGGGAAATCACAACAGGGTAAGTGCCAATTTCCCAATCTAATCAATCAACTCCCAGTCTTTGGTTGTTGCAGAAGAAAATAAATGCTCAAAAGCTTGCAACTCAAATTGTAAACAAACTCCATCAAATCAGATGTCTGTTGCCATTAATGTTCCCCAGAACATCTCCATTAGTTTGAGGAAGGAAAAAAAATCGTGTGGATGTTGCATCTTTTCAACAAGGACCCCATATTTATGAAACGACCTCATATTAAAAGCGAAAATGTACCAAAGCTTTGATAATGGTCCAGTTGTCTTGTTTTAGCGCTAAATATGGGGAAGAAACAAGTTTGCCCCAATATGTTTTATTATGCTGTGGAGTTATCCTCTTTTTTTTTTATTTGAGAATCATTTTTTTTGTGATTTTTCAAAAAGGAAAGCTACTTGAAATAATCTGGTAAGGCGAAAGTTGGTCCATAACCGAGGCATGAAACTTGATAATAGCTCAAGAGAGTGCTTGATTGCTGCCTTGTACAGAAAGAAATGTTTCAAGTAGAATGGCAGGCATTAGGAAAATCAGAAAACAGTTGACTCAACTATCTTGGCTTTCTAGCCGGTTTGATTGCCTTGGAAGACCAGTCAGTTGCTAAAGGAATTCACAATTGTTGCTGGACCAGCTTTAATGAGTCCTTCGTACATCACGGTCCCGTTAGAGCAGACAATGATTTGTATTCACACAACAGTATGAAATGAGATTGGACAATGACCAAAACTTTGGCGATGCCGTGATATGGGATAAGAATTACGCATTCAGCGGAGTGGAAGAAGCTGAAATGGTGACACGAGTCAATTTCATCGGCTAACTGAAGACTCTAACATCAGATCCTTTTCCCACATTGCAAGATGAGTTCACCTTCAAAATCAGACAGGAATCCGGATCCTAGACAAGTGATGGACATGTGATATTTCCTTTCCTCTTCAGACATGTTAGAGTCAAAGCATGGAGTTATGCATCAAATTAAATGAACAAACACTTAAAAACGTCATGTACAAATCCTACATTTACACCCATCTAAACAGCCAAAATAGTCATTGTACAGTTGTGTATACTAACTCGTATAAACAGACGACTTTATTTTTATGCAAAAACGAGAAAAAAAAAACTACTAAAAGGGTGTTAATGAAACTTAAGTTTCTGTTTGTTTATTTCCGCTGCTACCCAGATCGGCTGCAGCTTGAGAAGCACGGCTCAACATGCCAGAAACCCAAATTGCTCCCTTGGCAAAGTAGCTGCTATTGACTACAGCATTGCCAGCTGCTACAGCAGTTCTCCCTGTAAAACTTGCTGCTGTTACGGCAGCAGTCCCGGTAACTGATGCAACAGATTTGGTGATGTCTGAAACATGATACTTCTCATCCACTGATTTTACAGTCTCCATGCTAGCGTTGATCTTATCAGTTAGGCCAATTCTATTGCTAAGATCAGCAACCTTGGCTGCTGCAGTAGCTGAGACCTGATAGGACTCGTCAAGTTCTTTGGCCTTGACAAGGGCATCTTTGCCTAAAACATATCCCTTGGATAGCATTGTTTTGACAACTGTCACGGCTTCTCCAGGAGTAGAGACAAATTGGTCCATATGGGTAACCTGCTAAGATTATTGATTGTCTAGCTTGATGAATTAATAGAACCAAATGCAAAATCATTCCACAGGACATGCATCAAATATCGTAAAGAAATTGCCAAGAAAAAATTCATCAAATTATTGAAAGCAGGTGAGATCATCAAACAGTCTTAACTTGGATTACTTGTTATGCTAAGCAAGTAGATATGATAATCAATAAGAAAAAAAATCCTATATAAGATTAATTAAATAAGAAAATGGCATATTGAGAACCAAATAATGATAATTGGTAAGGACAACACAAACACATATATTCTATGTACCTGAAGTTCCTTAATAATTAGGCAACTTATCTTTTTGGTCATAAAAAGCAAAAATGTTCCTATGCCTCATGTTGCTCATCATTCTGACTAGAAAAACTAAGCCATATTGTGCAAAACAGTATATAAGGGTGGCTCCAGAACCCTCAATGATCCCAAGCTTGTGGATAGTTCCCAATTTCTTTGCCATTTCAAAAATGCTACATTCATCTTGCATGATATAACCATTCCCTAATTATGATTCTAGAAGCAGATTGAGATAGCAGAATCAGAATTGGAATAATCTTGAAAAAATGACAATTTATTCCTGTCCTCAACACTTGTATTACCTTACCATATTTTTCAAAATTTGATACCCTAACAATTTCATGATATACCAACAAACCATGAAGTTCTGTTTAATGTCATAAAATTCAAAATATGCCAACCATGAAATTTCTAAAGGAACATGAGAAAGATATCAAAATCACATGCTCATTTTGGAGTCCCTTCCTGAGAATCCAATAACTAATGCTTATGGGAGCAGTGAACCAAGCAATCAACTTGCTATCCTCATTAATGTAATTAATTCATACCATTGAGCTAGTATACTCTTGAGTCTTCCATGAAGAACCATCCCAAGGATATGCATCTTCTACATATGAACCCCATCTTGATATGCATACAGACTGATCAACAATTGTAGCTCCCTGACACAACAAAATTTGGGCATTAAACAATAGCTACAAAATATGAGGAAAGATGCATGACACTAAGATGTTAATGTTCAGTGACATTCCTGCAACATTGAGTTCATAGGACATTTAAAAAGCATAAAAAAAACTGAAAAAAAAAAAAAGAATCAATGAATCAGGCAGTAATCGCCCCTTCATTTTGTGTGTCTGTGTTGAACAATTAAAGGAACCCTCACTCATCAGAATTTAACTCAACAAACGAAAATTTAGAGGAACACAATACCTTCTATATCAGGATGCAACTGAGATTTTCTGTATCTATTGAAAAAGGAAACAGATCTGTCTCAGTTTTCAAATTGAAGAATGAGGAATTCTTATCTTCATTTTTTGTCTCCACACCAGAACTCACTAGTTCCTTAAGGAAATCAATTAGATCAAATCTTCATTCTTAATTTTAATATACTTATTATATGTTTTTATGTGGACTAGGAAGCAAAATCACTTCTAGGTCCAAATATTTCTATACAGAGATATTTACCATTTGTAAAAAGAACCTCATCCATATTTCATTAAACCTGAAGGACAGCTCTTTTTCAATTAAGGACAATGTTTGGAAGTGTGTTGAGGAGCAATTTTTATTAATATCCAAAAATTTATTTTCTGATAAAAGTCTCTAAACGGAGTATATTACCAGTCATAAAATTCTAAAGAGAAGATAGGGCAGGCTGCATGCCTTTCAAGATTCACGAAAGTTTAAATTGACCAACTTGTTTAGAGTGGTATCGCTATTACCAGTTTTCACCTTATAGGCCAAGTCAAAGGAAGCTGATGCATCAGATCTTAAACCAAGTTCCCTAAATTGATGAGGAGAGACAAATAAAGCTCTAAATTCTTTACACATACAAGATGCTGATATTGTAATATTATCTCTGTTGTTCTGCTAATGTCAAACTGCATGAATTAAACAAATATTTAATGAGTTGCTGCCATAATTGTAAACCTACTTATTGGTTAGGTAAGCTGATACTCATACCATAGTTAATACATTTTGATGCAAGTAAGATGTTATGGTCCCATATCAAAACCACAACAAAGATATTGAGGAAAGAAAAGGATGAGAACCATCCAGGTAGTTAAAAGAACTTGCTCACGATTTTTCTCAACTTTCAGAAAAGAACTAACAGTTATTTTGCCAGAAGCATGAAGAGCTTACACTGAGCAAGACGGCAGTTTCCAGTGAATAAGCATCTTTAAATGTCACATAAGCTGTACATGCATAGTCCCCACATCTGTTTTCAGTGAAAAAAGTGATTCTCTTCATTGAGGCATGAATTTCAAGAAATATCAAAATCAAAGAAGTCATGCACACTAAGTATAACATCACTCCCATAATGAGCAGCCAGTCACATTTGTGCAAAATTCACAAGAGCACTCCAGAGCCTACTTCTATCAGCATCAGCATCCATTTACTCTTATCTTTGGTTTAAAAGGATAGTCAAGTATAAGGTAATGTTTATCAGCAAATCACATCACACTAAGGCATACCTACAAGAGAAGTTTATGTGATTTCAAATAAAAAATAAAATTAAATATCTTGAGTATGGTAACTCCCACTAGTTCCAGAGATATGTCACAGACAAAGGAAAATGCACTTGCTGGTAAGTCTGATTTGTACAGATTATGGATCAAACTTAGCAGATTCTGTTAAACAGATTGATTTCCACATTTAATCAGATCGAAAGTACCAACCATCTAATAAGAAAGCATTTCAGACAAGAGGCGTCCTTAATTTTGGCTTTTCCTAATAGAGTTGGTAAACAATAAGTAAAATTAAACAGCTTAATTATAAAACCCTCCTTGATTCAAGAAACCTGTCGCAAGAATGGAAAAAGGAAGTTCAAGCTAAGTTACATTTGTACAAATTATGGGAATCATAACCTGAAGAAATCCTACTCAAAGATATTGATTTTCCACAAAAAACAACATTGAGATATCCAACAAGAAATCCTTTCAGACAAAATATTTCTTAACTTTTGACTTTTTCTCAAAGAAACACTGAACAATAATTCCAACAAGTTTACAAGTGCAAAATAAATCTGAACAAATCATGAAAAATACGCTATCATGGAAAGTAATTTGTGCTGTGTGCAGTGATAGAAACTGAGTAGCACAAAACTACCTGATAATTTCAACATGCTCAATTGCACCACAGTAAGCAAAAAAGTCACGAACATCCTTCTCAGTAGCTTTTGGAGATAAGCTTGTTATTTCAGCAGTGTAACCGCCAGAGTACATTGTCTTAAAACTTCACTGAGATAAAGCCAGCCAAAAAGAACCTATTTGAAGGTTTTTAAATAAATTTTAGAAGCCAACTTTCGTGAAGGTGGCTTGATAATGTAAAAATCATCTTTGTTCATTCCAATGCATTATAATGCTTAAACCATGACAATTCCATGGACAAGGCCACTTCTTTCAAAGAGTTTTTTAAGATAAGGGTAATGTCAGAAAGAGATAACAGGTATTATCATCTTGAGGCATGTTACATACGGATGATTCCGAGGTTAATAGTCCTTAGTGGTCCCAAGCTGTCATTTATCCTTGCATAGGTACATAATGAAAGCCAAAAAATTTCCTGGATGCTTCAAAAATCTAATGAAAATACCGCGCTGTTTTTATTGTAGCTCAAAATTCTAGTATCAACTAGCCTTATCTCAACATTAACATGTACAAATTTCCATTACTACAATGCCAAATCTATTAACCAAGTGGATTTAAAACTCTGTAATTCCACAGAAGGTGCCTTAATCTACTCCAAGATCTGCTTAAGTGCATGCAGCATGACAGATCTTAGTTCAAGTCAAAAGTAATAAAAGGGATGAGCCTTGGGGACAGCCATAGGCCAAAGCTCATACAATCCTCCAAAGCAAGAATTTTAACTGGCTTTCATTCTAAGAAATAATGCAAGTCAAACAATGCAAGCGTGAAGCAAGATTATCAAACTTTTTGGCTAAAGTGCAAAAAAAAGGCTCAACTTACATTAAAGAATACAACTCAAGTACTTAACTATCAAACATATACATTAAAGACAAACCTCGTGATATTACATTGGAAAAGGGGTACCAGGAAGAGGAAACCAGGAAAAAGGAAAGAATTAAGAAAAGCAAACAATCATAGCTGATTAATAAAGCGGGTCAACAATGAGTGAAACAATAAAAATTTTCCGGCAAAGATCAATGCACAGGCCCTGAATTTACTATCAATCAAAGAGCTTAAGGAAACATAGCTACTAATTGTCATAAACATGCTTGAAAATGATCATTTGGATTTTAGTAAGCATATCTTGATTACATTCTTGAAAAACCTGAATTACAGTGAAAACCCAGATATTAAAAACGGAAAGTGTAACTCATTAAGGCTTAAAGTATGCAACAAAGTCAATAAAAAAAAAACCGACAAAATAAGGAGAAAAGAACTGGGTAACACTGAATTTGAATAAAAAAGGAAGAGGAAAAAACATTTAGAAGAGGCTTTATTACAATTATGTTATCTTTACATACCTGTTGTTGATCAGATGCGTTGGAGCTTGAGCATTATCGGAAAGAAGGGAAAGAGAGACGGGAGACAGCTAACCACCATCACTTCTATTTGCTGGATAAGCAAGGTGATATTACCAGATGCCGACAATCCCACTCTCATCAATGGAGCGTGCATTTTCAACAAGAGAGAATTTGGTTTTTTTTTTTTGTTAAAATAAAATTTCAACTTAATATATTCAATTTTCGAAAAGGAAAATATTAAAAAAAGTACTATTGACATTTACTAAGTTGAGATTTAAAGAATATATAATTAATATGTCAATTCTAATTGTCGTAACGGTTTCGCGTTCGACGATTTTAAAAATATTTAAAAACAAAGAGAGTCGCCACCAATCTTTTTTGTCTAGGTGTGATTGGTCACCTAAAATATTTATCTTTTTAACAAAATCTCAAAATTAATTAAGTTTTATTAAAAAGACAATTTTTGATCTGCAAAAACAAAATCGTGTCCGGGAGTACGGTTACGCGTGTGGAAGGATTAGCACCCCCACGACGCCCGTTAAAAAACGGTACCATAGTAATCATGTGTTATCCTTTAGTTTTAATAAAATGATCTTGAATTAATATTTAAAAATAATTTTTATTTTTATTACAATCAATTTTATTCTTTTTATTCAAAGTCATTTTTTTATTTGTAAAAAATCATTTTGTTTATAAAAATGTGGTACACAAAACTTTGTCTGGTACACCAAAAAGAAGAAAAAGAAAAAAAAAGACAAAAAAAGGATGAAAAAATGTGTGAAGAGTGTTTAGTTTTAGTTAAAAATTATGTTTTTCTTCTTTCCTCCTTGCATGTTGGGCTCAACAACAATAGAATTTGTGTCTAGGTATTGTGTATGCAAGCATTCATTTTTTAAGCATGTTAGCATCATATATCATTTTAATTTCATATCATTTCGACATATCGTGTCTACATACATTGAAGATCATGTTAGGTGCATTTAAGGATCATACAAGTGAAATAAAACAGAATTTGATTTTCATTTATAATTGGATTTTGCATAAATCGCATTTCGTATATACATGTCTTTCACCAATGTGTTTTATTTCTGAGCCTAGATGAAGGAACATTCATCTCCTTTTCACCAAGTTGTGAGCTTTTTCTTAATAAACTAGGATATTGATGGGTGAAACCACCCAATACACCCAATGAGGAAAAAATTTCATTCCCTCCATACAAATCTTAATAATGGTCACCGACTTTCAAGAGACTCAAATGTCATAATTCTTTGTTACATCTGTGCTTAACTTTCTTTGATCTTAGTTATGTGGGCAATCTTGTAAAATTAAAAAGTTTTGGCTAGATAAACATTTTTAAAAAATGAAAATCATTTATCTTTTGAATATGAAAATGGAAATGATGTTTGGGGCAATTTTGTTTGAATTTTTTGTTCGAAATTGAATTTTGATTTTTTAAGTAAAAATGACAAAGAAAGTTGACAATTATTATAAAACAAGGAGTTTCTTGTGCCATTATTGGGGGCAATTCCTCTTAAAGGAAATTTTGTTTGTAAAATGATTTCTTATGGTGTTTGAAAAGGTAATGTGATGATTTGTCATGAGGCAACCCTTGTCGCACAGTAAAAAATGGCTTAAAGTGGTGAGACAAATACTTTAAGGTAAGGTACATGAGAAATTAGAAATGGAAAAGTTTTTGTCAACAAGAAGAGAAAATTGGAAGAAAATTTTGGATAATTGCATTTGCATCTTTACAATGCACATTCGCATGAAACATTTGCATTTGCATCTTGATAGAATTCATTTGCATTTGCATCATGATAGAAGTTGTCTGTATTTGCATCATAATAGTTGGTTATTCATTGATAAAGAAATTTGCATTTGTATTGTTGATATTGCATTTGCATTAATGATCACTGCATCTGCATTAGTGATCATTGCATCAGCCAAACATTGAAAAAAGGTGAATATAGGAGATTTTGGATTGAAAAAAATTGATTAAAAAAGAGAGGAAAATTTGTTCCAAAAAAAAAAGAAGGAAAAGAAAGAAAGAAAAGAAAGAAGAGAAAGAAAAAGAGAAAAGGAAAAAGAAAAAAAAAGAGAAGAATTTAAAGTTTCATTGCCTCTGCTGCAAGAGGAGCCTTTTTCAGAAAAGGAAAAATATTTTAAAGTTTCATCACCTCTGTTCCAAGAGGAGCTTTTCAGGAAAGAAGAATTTAAAGTTTCATTGCCTCTGCTGCAAGAGGAGCAAATTACAAAAAGGAATTTAAAGTTTCATTGACTCTGTTGCAAAAGGAGCACATTTCAAAAGAAATTTAAAGTTTTATAGCCTTTGCTGCAAGAGGAGCTTTTTCATATGGGAATTCCAGAAACCAACAGTCGGACGAGAAATTCCCGATATAAATTATCCAGATGAGAATTCCTGGACGTTAGGGTGTGAATCCCCTAGTCAAATATTCGGATATGAATTCCCGAAACCAACAATCGGATGAGAAATTCCCGATATAAATTATCCAGATGAGAATTCTTGGACGTTTGGGTGTGAATCCCCTAGTCAAATTTTCGGATGTGAATCCCTAAAACAAATTTTCGGATGTGAATTCCCGAAACCAACAATCGGACGAGAAATTCCCGATATAAATTATCCAGATGAGAATTCCTGGACGTTAGGGTGTGAATCCCCAAGTCAAATTTTCGGATGTGAATCCTCGAAACAAATCTTCGGATGTGAGTTCCTGAAACAAATATTCGGATGTGAATTCCCGATATGAATTTTGGATGTGAATCTCCAAGTTGAGATTTTCGGATGTGAATCCCCGAAACAAAACCTTCGGATGTGAATTCCCGAAATGAAATTTTCTAGAAGTGAATTCCTAGATTTTCGGATGTGAATCCCCTAAACAAAATCTTCAGATGCGAATTCCCGAAATGAAATTCCTAGATTTTCGAATGTGAATTCCCGAAATAGAAATTTTCTAAACAAGAATCCTTAAATTATTGGAAGTAAATTCCCGATTTAAGTCTAAGTTCAAAAAAAAAAGGGAAAAAGAAAAGAAAAAAAGAAAAAAAAAGAAGAAAAAAGAGAAAAAAAAAAAGAAAGAAAAAGAAAAATGAGAGAAAAAAAAAGAGAGAATTCTTGAAAGTTTAAATTTGAATTGAAGCTCTTCAAACAAAGTTCTAGATAAGATTAAACACATCAATGTTAGAATGAGATAAATGAGATTTTCGGACGAGAAATTCCCGATATAAATTATCAAGATGAGAATTCCTGGATGTTCGGACGTGAATCCCCGAAACAAATTATCCAGACGTGAATATCTGGACTTTTAGGTGTGAATCCATGAAATGGAATTTCGGATGTGAATTCCCAAAACAAACATTCGGATGTGAATTGCCGAAAAAATTTTTCAAATGTGAATACCTGAATTTTCGGATGTGAATTCCCGAAACAAACACTCGGATGTGAATTCCTGAGACAAAACCTTCCGGATGTGAATCTCCGAATCCTAGATCTTTGAATGTAAAATCTTTCAATTTAAAGTTTCATTGCCTCTGCTGCAAGAAGAGCACTTTTCAAGGAAAGAACTTTAAAGTTTCATTGCCTCTGCTGCAAGAGGAGCACATTTTCAGAAAAGAATTTAAAGTTTCATCGCCTCTGCTGCAAGAGAAGCACATTTAAAAAAAAAGAATTTTAAAGTTTCATCGCCTCTGCTGCAAGAGCAGCACATTTCAAAAAAAAAAAGAAAAAAAGAGGAATTTAAAGTTTCATCGCCTCTGCTGCAAGAGGAGCACATTTCCAGGAAGAATTTAAAGTTTCATCTCCTCTGCTGCAAGAGGAACACATTTCCACGAATATTTTAAAGTTTCATTGCCTCTGCTGTAAGAGGAGCACTTTTTTTTTAAAAAAAGAGAATTTTAAAGTTTCATCGCCTCTGCTGCAAGAGGAGCGTATTTTCAAAAAAGAAAATTTAAAGTTTCATCGCCTCTGCTGCAAGAGGAGCGTATTTTCAAAAAAGAAAATTTAAAGTTTCATTGCCTCTGTTACAAGAGAAGCACATTTTGAAGACGAATATTTTAAAGTTTCATCGCCTCTACTGCAAGAGGCGCACATTTCAGAAAAAAAAAAGAATATTTAAAGTTTCATCGCCTCTATTGCAAGAGGAGCACATTTCAAGAAAAAAAAGAAAGAGAAGAATTTTAAAGTTTCATCGCCTCTGCTGCAAGAAGAGCACGTTTCAGGAAGAATTTCAAAGTTTCAATGCCTCTATTGTAAGAGGAGCACTTTTACAAGAAGAATTTAAGAAAAAAAAGAGGATAAAAATTTAAAAAAAAAAGAGAAGAAAAAGAAAAAAAAAAGAAGAAAGAGAAGAAAAGGAGAGGAGTGAGTCATAAGCCGGACAAAATTGCTATCTTTTGTCTTTGCTCTATTCCTGATTCTCAGCAATGAGCAAAGAGGGGCAGCTGTTGACACCTAATTTTGTCCCATTTTTGTTATTATTATTATTTATATATATATATATTTGTATTTGTGTTTATTTTTATTATTTGTTCTATTATTATTATTATTATTATATTATTATTATTATTATTATTATTATTATTATTATTATTTATGTTATTATTTTTATTTTTATTTTTATTTTATGTTTTTGGTCTAATCTGCCATCAGTCCCATGTCACCTATCCATCACCAGCGCCGGCTAGCTCTCCTGCCAGCGCCAGCCACCCCTACCATAGCCTCCCTCCCGAGGCTGTCCATCAACCCTGTCCTTCACATCCCATCTATACCAGTCCCCCTACAAAAACCCTCCTCAATCCTCGACTCTGGATGAGGCCATTTTTTATTTTTCTTCTTCTTGCTCGAGATCACCACTAGTTGAACCCACAGCCAAGCAACCAAAAAAAACCCCCCTCGGCCTTTGTCGAAAACCCCAAACCAGCAGCCCCATTCCACTCTCTGAACCCGAGACCCATTGTCGACCCTCCCATTACCGAAACAGAGAACCCCCATTTTCGGCCTAAACCCACCACCACACGAACCAATACCTGCAAACACACACACACACACATACCGACAACCATCATCATCACGAGAATAGCCAAGCCATCAACCACAAAAAAAAGAAGAAAACAAAAAAAAAGGAAGAAGGTCTCGGTTTTTGGGTAGATCTTTGGAGCTAGGATGATTTTTGGGTGAAATGGAGGTCGGATCTTGAAAGAGGAGACGGAGGACTTTCAGAAAGTGGTTTCCTTTTGGGCATTTGGCCACCGGCGAGCAGCGGCCGGCAGCGGCACACGGCGATCCAGTGTGGCCAGAAATCGCCAGGCCGGAGGGCTTCAAAGCTCTGAAGTTTTTTTTGGTGAAAAAGGGTGAAAATGAGTTAAGAAAAAAAAAGGGTGATTTTATAGCCGAAAAAAAAAATAGGAAGCGACCCGCACGTGGACTCGGATCCGACCCGGGATCCGTGTGCCCGGCTAGCTGAGGAGGGAAAGACCCGGGTGCACGCCCGACCCAGCTCCGGGATCCGACTCCGCGACCCGCTTCCGCGGGCAAATTTGGGCTTTGCTTTTTGGGCTCGGTTTTTAGGCTCTTTTAAAGGCTTTTTTTAGGTCCAAACCCAAATCCATTTTGGTAAATTTTTTTATTTCTTTTCTCATTTGTTTATTTATTTATTTACTTAGTATTTATTTGTATTGTTAATTAAAAATTAAAAATTAAAAAAATTATTATTATTATTATGTGTGCTTTTAATATATTTTCATGGCAATCAAAAAAAATAAAAATAAATGTTTTTTTCATCTAAATGATAAATCTTAAATTTAATTAAATGAATTCCCGATGATGGGATGTTATGAAACTCACAAGTAGTGATTTCTTAACTGATCCCTAGGTGAGAAGAGTTGTACTAAATGTTACCAGAGTATTGGGATATTTAGTATGATTTTTCAATAATTTAATTTTTATTATTAAAAATAAAAATAAATAAGTTTTTTAAAAGAAAATCGAAAAAGAAAATTAATAATAAAAATTAAATTTAATTAAATGAAATTCTTCCAATGATGGAATGTCATGAAACTCACAAGTAGTGATTTCTTGACTGATCCCTAGGTGAGAGGAATTAGCTAAATGTTATCAGAGTTGTAACAACCCGTTACCACATTTTTCACCTTATTTTACACAACTTATCCGGTTGGGCTGTCTGTGATACTTCACTTATACTAACTGTTAAACAATTTTACATAACATTGCTTATATTATACACATCCCTTATCTTAATTAATTAGATAAGTAGTACTGTAGACATGTCTAAATACAGAAAATAAATGATCGTACCTCATATAAATCAGTCGGTCTGTCACATTGTCCTTTGTGTACAGCCGTGATCCACAATCAACTGATCTCACAATCATTAAAACCTGAAATGTTTAAAATTAAGGGGTGAGCAAACCACGGCTCAATAAGAGAATTATACGTCACACTTGATATTCAGCTATCTATATGCTGAAAATACTTTTTCACTTTCTTTTCAATCTTCCTAGCTGGCTCTAGGCTCACATGTAGGAAGGATACTACAGTCGGCTAGGGATCCAGATAAAGTAAGGCAGGTGTTTTAAAATACCTGACTTGTTTCGAAACCTAGAAGCAACTGTAGAGAGTACTAATTCCGTTGTTTTCAAAACGATATAATTTTCGTTTTTGCACGGAGTAAACCACTTATTTCTTTTCTTAGAAATAATTCTTATGCTATTCTTTTAGAATAAACATTTATTTCTCTTTTCAAATCAGTAACCGTATCGTACAGTTCAGTAAAACAGTATATTTAGTAAAACAGTAATTCGATACGGTTCAATCAGTAGACAGTAAACAGTAGCTACTAGTTCAGAAAACAGTATACGGTAGCTTTCAGTTCAGTAAACAGTAAATGGTAGCTTTCAGTTCAGTAAATAGTAAATGGTAGCTTTCAGTTCAGTAAAACAGTAATCAGTGGCTACCATTCCAGTATACAGTACAGTTCTGTAAGCACAGTGTTTTGGTAGGTTTTGCTCAGTAAACAGTAAACAGTAAACAGTAAACAGAAATCAGTACCGTATTTTAGTACAGTATAGTAAACAGGATTCAGTAAATCCTTTCAGTAAACAGTAATCAATATGTGAGACTAGGCATCACTCTACAATTAAATCACGCTATCATCGTTCCCATAAGAACACAAATCGTCCGCTTTTGGGGTGCACCTGTAGACCATCACCCCTCACGGCTATCTCAGCTAGATCTATGGCCACAATCTATAGGTGGTCCTCGGGTCCACTTGTCAAGTGACCTCGAGACAGCTGATGACTTGGCGGGTCCATCAGCCTTGTGACGCCCTGAGGTGCACCCGTTGGTCCATCGACCCGAGCCACCGCCCTAGGTGGGTCACTCAATTACGCGAATAGTAATGCATGAACTCAGGGCCTAAAGTCTCAAAACAGTATAAACCGTACCATAGCCTTTATGGATTTTAAACACAGTAGTGTAAAAAAACATTTCACAATTATCTATAAGGCTCATATGTATAAATCATCACCTTTATGAAATTTATAATTTAAATCACATTTCTCAAAATATTTCAAAAAGGTATAAATCATAGTTCTCATACGGTGAAAACAGTTATAAAATAGTCACACTATAAAACAAATCTCATGACAGTGTCTATTTCACCGTAACATATGTATGCACGCCTTTCCGTGCTATCAATCGAAAACATGGTTTTTAAAATCATCGGAATTCAATTCAAATATTTTTGTAATTTACGTAAAAATAAATTATTTATTTTCCAATTTTCAATAATTCCGGCACCGTGTTTTCCTCTAAAACACGTATAGAGATCTCTAGTCTCGAAATCATAGTTTTTCATCATTTCTTAACCTTTGTGGAATTTATATAATTAATTATTTCCATAATTAAAACCATAAAGATTTTATATGAAATCAAGTGAATATTTAAGAATATTTATAAAAATATTCACTTCAGTCTCTTTTTCATTTTCATCTCATTTCACGTGAAATATCACCTACCGCGTGAATTTTCGATGATTTCCTTTTCACCATTCTCGAAAACATGAATATTTTAAAATCAAATATCACTATATTCATGTTTTATGAAATTCACTTAATTTCTCGATTTTCGTACCTGAAAATCATTCCACGTGAAATCAAATCATTTATTATGGTTTTCGGTGATTTTCGGTAAATTTTAATAATTTTTCGATGATTTTTCGGCAGTATAACGGCTGCTGATTTAGCTAGCCTCTTGCACGGGAAATACAGTTTATATTCCTCAACCAGTATTTCACCACAATTTAAAACCGATAAACCACCACACTATAAAACCGATAATTATCAATAGCATTTATAAAATTAAATGCAATTTAAAAAACATGGCCGAATATCCTTACAGGCGGCACATGTCTCCTTTACCTGTTTCGGGTCGGCGACTACCTCTCGAAGGTCGCGCCCGTGTTCACCTAGCCCGATTCCATCGGCTCGGTCATCGAGAGAATTTTCTGGAATTTAAATTCTAAAATTTAGAATTTTTCCATAATTATTTAAAATAAATAAATTATTTAAATAATTTAACATTTTTCGGGATTTCTTACCGATTCCCGTAATTTCACGGATTTCTCTTAATTTCCGAATTCTCGAGAATTTTTCAAATTCTTGGAATTCCTTTTCTTTTCCTCTTTCTTCTTTTTCTTCCTTCTTTCTTTTTTTTTTCTCTTTTTCTTTCTTTCTTTTCTTTTCTTTTCTTTTTCTTTTTTTTTCCTTTTCTTTTTCCTGGCCAGACCGGTCAACCCCCTTGCTGCCGGTTCTTCTCCGGTGGCCGATTCTCCGGCGGTTCGGTGGCTTAGCAGCTAGCCAGCTTTGAGACGAACTTGCCGGTGGCCTTAGCTCGGCCTGGATCGGCGGCACGGTGGCGGATCTACTCGGTTTACCTTCGATTTCTTCTCCTCCTCCGTCGGCCTTCCTCCGCCATTCTCCGCCTCAACCGTGGCCTCCCACGTCTTCCTTTTCCTTCGGCGAAGCTTCGGTGGTAGTGGCGGTAGCCAATTCCGTCGGTGCCGCTGGTTCCCATTTTCCCCTTCCTCTTTCGGTTTCGCCTGAATTTTCTTTCCTTCTCCATTTCTCCTTTCTTCCGTAGGTCACCGGCTTCTCCTCTCTCTCTGCCAACGCCGTTTTTCCCTTTCCTTTTCTCCCTCGCCGGCGGTGGCAGCTCCGCCACCGTCGGTTCTGGTTGGGAGGGTCGGGATCCTTCCCCGATCCTTCCTTTCCATTTCTGTTTTTATCTTATTTCCCTTTTTGCTTTCTTTTCTATTTTTTAGTATATAACATACTATATACTTTACACTATATAATACATTTTATACATATAATATATACTATATATTCATAAACATAATTTCATACAGAATCTCATAAATATATATTAAATATAAAATATATAGAAATATATAGATATAAAATATAGATATAAACTAAAAAATCTATTCTATATATAATAGAATTAGAATATTTTAGAATAGAAATAACATTTATAATACATATTATATATTAGTTAGATATTCGAATTCCTTTTATTTAGAAAATAGAAAAATCCGAAATGAAGTGAAAACGAAAAAGTTTTACTTGTTTTGGATTTGTATAGTATTATACTATTACTATACAAATTAGTACTATATCGAAATTAAATCGAAATAAGTGTAATGTAAATAGGATTAATTCCAATCAATATTTAATATATACTATATACCATACGGTATTTAAATACATATGTATTTACATCAAAATATATTTATATAATTTGTAATTATATAAACATATTTTATTTTCATTTCTCATTTTCCTTATTTAATTTGGATTTTGATTTATCCAAATTAATTTTCCTCCTTTCATTATTTTCCATAATTTCTCATTTAACTTTTCTTCACTCGAATGTTCACCATCCGTTCCTTTCTCAATTCTCGAGATTTTCACCAATATCCCGTTCTCACAATTTTATTTATTTATTTGTTTCCAATATTTATTTCCAATAAATGAAAAATTTACGGTTATCACAAGAGTATTGGGATATTTAGTTAAATTTTTCAATATTAAGAGTTTTATTAATAAAAATCAAAATATAAAGTTCTTTTGATAATTCCATATGCATCATATACCATATGCTTGCATCATATGCATAAACATTAATTCTAAAATAAATGAAATTCGTCTGATGATGGGATGTCATGAAACTCACAAGTAGTGATTTCTTGACTGATCCCTAGGTAAGAAGAGTCTACTAAATGTTACCAGAGCATTGGGATATTTAGTATGATTTTTCAATAATTTAAATTTTTATTAAAAATGAAAATAAATAAATTATTTTTTTATAAAAAAAAAAGAAAAATAAATAATGAACTTTAATAATTAAATAATATTGTCCGATGATGGGATGTCATGAAACTCACAAGTAGTGATTTCTTGATTGATCCCTAGGTGAGAAGAGTCTACTAAATGTTACCAGAGTATTTGGATATTTAGTATGATTTTTCAATAATTTAAATTTTTATTAAAAATGAAAATAAATAATTTATTTTTTTATTAAAAAAACAAAGAAAAATAAATAATGAACTTTAATAATTAAATAATATTGTCCGATGATAGGATGTTATGAAACTCAAAAGTAGTGATTTCTTAACTGATCCCTAGGTAAGAGAAGTTCACTAAGTGTTACCAGAGTATTGGGATACTTAGTGCAATTTTTCAATAATAAGAATTTGTATTTAAAATAAATAAAGGAATATTTATATAAAAAATAAAAAAAATTCATTTGCATCATATGTTATTTATTTGCATCATGTGCATAAATATTAATTCAAAATAAATGAAATTCTTCCGATGATGGGATGTTATGAAACTCACAAGTAGTGATTTCTTGATTGATCCCTAGGTGAGAGGAGTTAACTAAATGTTACCAGAGTATTGAGATATTTAGTTAAATTTTTCAATATCAAGAGTTTCATCAATAAAATCAAAAAAATAAAATTTAACTTTTTTAAAATAAAAAAATGATTTCTACAAATAAAAAATGACTTTGGAAAATAAAAAAAATGCAATAAAATAAAAATTATTCTTAAATATTAATTCAAGACCATTTTGTTAAAACTAAAGGATAACACATGATTACTATGGTACCGTTTTTTAACAGGCGTCATGAGGGTGCTAATCCTTCCTCACTTGTAACCGTACTCCCGAACCTAACTTTTGTTTTCACAGACCAAAAATTGTATTTTTAATAAAACTTAATTAATTTTGAGATTTTGTTAAAAAGATAAATATTTTAGGTGACCAATCACACCTAGTAAAAAAAGATTGGTGTCGACTCCTTTTGTTTTTAGACGTTTTTCAAAATCGTCGAGCGCGAAACCGTTACGACAGCTTGGCAACTCCACTGGGGACTTTTTGAGGGTCAAGCCATTTATTAATCATGTGTTATCCTAAGTTTTAATTTAAAGGTCTTAACTAATATTTAAATTTAATTTTTTTTAATTTTAAAATAATTAGTTGCATTTGTGTTTTAATTATGTTGATTATTTTATAGCATTCTTTATTTGTATATATTATTCTTAATAAATTGTTGGGGTAGAATAAGAGTTATGGTTCGATAAATGTTCTCTCATACACACACTTGCACTTGCATTTGCATAACATAATGTGATAACCGCAAATTTTCCATTTATTGGAAATTATTAATATTAGAAATTAATATTAAAGAAAACAGATAAGTGGAAATAAGTATAAGATGAGAAATCATGAAAAATAATGAAGAGAGGAAATTTAATTTGGATAATGGAAATCCAAATTAAATAGGAAATAAAAAGGAGAAATAAATGGATATTAAGAAAATCCAAATTAAATGAAATAAAATGCATATATTATATATTTATATGATTAGATTATATAAATATATTTCGATATGTTTTTATATAAATACATATGTATATATGAAATATAGTATATATTATAAAATGATATATATACTATTTTATGTTAAATAAATACATATGTATGTTATTATAATACATTTTTTGTATATAAATATATAATATATAAATATATATAGTATTTGATTTTAAATGTATAGATATATATATATATATGGTATTATATGAAATATATATCATAAAATAATTATATATAATTATATAAATATAATTATATATATTATTTATAAAAAAAAAAAGAGAAAAAAAGGGAATCGGGATATACCCGATTCCCATGTTATTTTCTCCTCTGTTAAAACAGAGGAGAAAACGTAAACAAAACAGAGGAAGCCGACCACCGTCGGTCGGCCGATCGAGGGAGAAAGGAGAGGAGCGCGACGTCGCCGGCGAGAGGAGAAGCGAACGACGGTGACCCGAGGCGGAAGAAGAAAGAAAACAGAAACGGAAACGAAGGAAAAACCGGCGGGAAATCGGAAGAGAAAAGAAAATGGAAACCGGCGGTACCGGCGGAATTGGTTGCCGCCACTGCCACCGAAGCATCGCCGGGGAAAGAGGAAGAGGATGGAGGCCACGGTTTAGGCGGTGAACGGCGGAGGAACGCCGACGGAGGAGGAGAAGAGACCGAAGGTAAACCGAGTAGATCCGCCGCCGTACCGTCGATCCAGGCCGAACGGAGACCACCAGCGGACTCGCCGTGCCGTCGGCCAGCTAAAGGGCACCTGAACCGCCGGAGAACCGGCCACCGGAGGAGAACCGGCGGTGAAGGAGGAGGAACCGGTCTGACTGGTCTGAACCGGTCAGACCAAGGAAAAAGGGAAAAAAAAAAAAGAGAAAAGAAAGAAAGAAAAGAAAAAGAGGAAAAAGGAAGAAAAAGGAAGAAAAAGAGGAAAAAGGAAAATTTCGGGAATTCGGAAAATTCCCGGAAATTCGACAACCCGGAATTTTACAATTCGGTAAGAAATTTCCCGAGAATTTAATTTCAGAAAAAAATTAAATAAATTATGAAAAATTCTAAAAATTAGAATTTTAATTCCAGAAATTATTTTCAGCAATCGAGATAAGGAATCGGGAGAAATGGAGTGCGGGTGCGATCGATAAGCGGAATTCGCCGACCCGGAAAAAGGTAAGGGATGCATGTGCAGCACTGTAAGGATACTCAGTCTGCATAATTTAATTTGAAATATTTTATGCAATTATTTTATGAAAATTATTATGATGCATGAATTGCTGAAAATAATTTGGGAAGAAGTACTGGCTGAAAGATTTTAAACTGTATTTTCCGTGCAGGAGGTTAGTGAATCGGCAGCCGTTATGCTGCCGAAAATTTTAGAAAAACTTTATAAAATCATATTAAATGATTTATTTCCGAATTTCGATAGTAAATCACGAAACATGAGGAAATTTCTAAATTTCATAAAACATGAATATAATGAGATGGAACTTTAGAATATTCATGTATTCGATAATGATGATAATGAAATCATCGAAAATTCTCGGAATAGAGAAATTACACGAATCACGAGATGAAAGAGGAAGGGAAATATAGTGAATATTCTTATGAATATTTTTATAAATATTCACTAAAGGATTTTAAACCTTATGGTTTTAAATTATGGAATTTTATATTTATATAAATTCCATATAAGTCTATTTGATGATGAAAACTACGGTTTTGAGATTGGTTGGCATTCCTATCATATGGATGCATGATATGTGATATATTTAGTCCCGGTCGACACCTGATCCGCGACCCACAGAGGACAACATAGATTATGGTCATAGATTTGACCGGTTTATTTCTTTACCCTCCGGGATTTATAGTACGATAAGATTGATGTCTATCATAGACTCCATAAATGATAGGTGACATGTTAAAAAGGAAAGTGTTTTACATGACATGGAATATGTCAAATGGAAAATGTGATATGTGATGTGTGACATGTGAAAAGAACATGTTTCATATAATATGAGAAGAAAATCAATTGAATTATAGCATTTTTATAAAATGCTCATTTCGGTACTGATTATAGTACTGTGAGATGATTCTCATAAGACATGAGATACAAACCTCTAATATGTTAAAAAAAAAAAAAGGAAGAATTGATATATCTGACATTCTCACCATGAATTTCGAACCGTGGGAGCCACCTCTAGAATCCTTCGGGAACTAAGTACTACACGAGCTTCGATGTACTAAAGGCCAAACCGAGCAGAGACTCGATGATTGTACCGTGTGAGCCACGGACGAGTGATGAAGCTAGGCAATCGTTGTCTGATGGGCCCAGAGAGGTTGCCATGGCCGATTGTGCTGGTTCGTCACAACCTCTAAAACCTCGAGTGGACTTTGGGCCATAGAGGATAGTACAGATGTACTAATGGCCAAACCGAGCAGAGACTCGATGATTGTATCGTGTGAGCCACGGATGAGTGATGAAGCTAGGCAATCGTTGTCTGATGGGCCCAGAGAGGTTGCCATGGCCGATTGTGCTGGTTCGTCACAACCTCTAAAATCCTTCGGGAACTAAGTGCTACACGTGCTCTAACGAAATATGAGAAATCGTAGGATATTGTGACTATAAGTAAGTGATTGTGATTCGTGAATGCGATGAATGTCGAAGGATGAAATAGATCTTAGGCATATGACACATGATGTATATGATTATTGGATGATGTCTAAATATGCCATTGAACATTTACTACTTGAATGTTTGTGCTTCCACACATAATTATACTTTTAATAAGAACGATGCCTTGTATAACTAAGGATGAAAAGTAAGCATGAATAAGTTATGACATGGGTGCACTTACGAAATGGTAATAAACCTTAGTATAATCCATGCATGCTAATTTACAATAACTCAAGCATGTATGATACGAATATTAATTATTTTATTTAATTGCTTTATTTAGTAGAAGCATTTTTTAAAAAGAATATGAAAAAGGTTATGAAAGATTGAAAAGGATTTATTAATTCATAACAAAAAGAAAAATTTATCTCTACAGTTGCTTCTAGGTTCCGTAACAAGTATGGTATTCTAAAATACCTACCTTACTCCATTCGGATCCCTAGCCGACTGTAGTATCCTTCCTACATGCGAGCCTAGAGCCCATAGGAAAAAAGGAGAAAGATTTTCAGCATATAGGAAGCTGAGTATCAAGTGAAACATATAATTCTCTTACTGAGCCGTGGTTTTGCTCACCCCTTAATATTAAACATCTCAGGTTTTGATGAATGTGAGATCAGTGGATTGTGGATCCTGGCTGTACAAGAAGGACAATGTGTCAGACCGACTGTTTATTTGAGGTATGATTATTTATTCTCTGTATTTAGACACGTCAACAGTACTACTTATCTGATTTGTTACGATAGGGGATGTGTATAATATAAATAATACATTGTAAAATTGTTTAACAGTCAGTACAAGTGAAGTATCACAGACAGCCCAACCGGTTAAGATGTGTATAAGAAGATGAAAAATGTGGTCACGGGTCGTGACAGATTTAATGGTATCAGAGCATTGGTTGGCCTGATGTCTGTGGATACTTTGGAAAGAAAAGAGTTAAACATCCCCTGTAGTACTGTGTCGTCTGAATACATAGAGAAAATAAATGATTGTAAATGGGGTAAAATGATTTAAAGGGAGTGAGAAAGTATAAATTGAGAATGTTAAAGAAGAAAATAGGCTCAGGAATTACCAAAAAAATTGGTGATTCTTCTAATCTATATGAAGGCCTGTTCGGTAAGGAACAGAAATGGACTCGGTGAGGGCCCCACCAGTACTTTTCTGTCCGAACCGAACTGAGACCTGAAAGTGATGGAATAAAATAGGGGAATAAAATATCATCATTAAATAGACTTTAAGATCACCGATTGAGGGTAATTTTAAGAGAGAGAAAATTTTTAGCCAAAAATGATCAAAATACCCCTACCCCCAAAATTTTACTGGGAGTCAAAATAGATCACCAGAAGTTGAAATTGATCGATTTGACAGAGAAATTAATGTTATAAAGCTGAATTACAAGTAAATTAATCCCATTGTGGATTTTAGTGAACTTCTCTGTCGAAAATCGAATGAGATCTAACTTGCTGTTATAAGTATCAGAAAGGATACTATCAACACATAGATGATCAGTTCACTGATTTGAATGTATATTGAGGAGAAAGAAATAAATGTCGAAATGACGAAAATGCCCCTATATTGGGTGATGTGCGGAATAGTGTTAAAACCCAGCTGAATTGGAATCCATTGATAGTAATGGAATTATTAATGGCATAGAAGATGTCATATGAATCTAACGATCCCTATTACTGATTCCACTAACACTTAGATTACGGACGCGAAAGAAAAACCCCGAGTGGACTGTGGGCCATAGGGGATAACAGTATGGTTGAGTGAGGCGGCCAGGGCCCCCCACGAGTGGACTTTGGGCCATAGTGGTAAATCCTGGGCTTCACAATAAAACAATCCGTGAGGGACTAAGTGCCACGTCTGTGTGACGGGGGCCACCTCTAGAACCCAGAGCGGATAGCACGGATGAGTGGTGCGGCTCGGGCCCCTCCGGCTTGAGACCGGCAAATCCGAGGCATCACAATAAAACGTGTACAGGCGGACGGCGAACGAACCGGGGCCTTATATGATGCGATCCAAAGAGTGTAGTGGAATGTCATCAAATGTTTGGCCCGGTTATTGACTAAAAGGGTCGAAAAAAAAAAAATTTTTAAATTAATTAAGAGTGTGCTGATCGGGATCGTTGAATACTATGAAGAGTGAGATGATTACAGGAATTGACTGATGAGGTGAACAGTATCGATAATGAAATACATACTGGTGTGGTTACTTATGGTTCTATACGTTTTATTATTTTGAGGTATCAAACTGATAATCGTATATAGAACCGGCATATCTTGAAATATGTGCAACAGAATGAAGTACTGTGTGGAGTATTGTAAGTTAGAAAATAATTATAAGAATAGTGAAGTGATAAAAAGAAGATGACATGTAACCTAAATTCTTCAGGACCCTTAAGACAGAACTGTGATGGGCGACTCAATGATGGGCGACCCGTAGTGGATTATGTGTTATGAGATATAGGCGAACTTTGTCATCGTCGACTCACTAGTAAGGGTAAACCTGGGCGAAAGGAATCGTCTAGGGAATGCTCGCCAACGGTCGATTCGAACAGGCGGGACTCTTACAAGAAGCTTAGTGATAACACGAGTGTAAGGAACTAGGTACGTAAGGGTGCCAAGGTTCAAACCTTGTGGAGAGTATGCTCGAGGGAACAAAGCCTGAATTTAGTAAATGGAAATGGTTTTCAAGTGAATAACTGAATTGAAACGAGTAGCTGTAAAGTGTGTTGATAACCATTGTACTTGATACAGCTTACCAGAATGAGATTCGTAACGCTGTAAAGTATGACTATGTAATGAAATCAAGGTAGAGTATGTATCAAAATGATTTGAATATGGAATGTCTCTGCCTTGAAACTACACTGTGAAATGATGGGAAACAATGATGAAGATCCAAAATGATAAAAGAAGTGTGGTTAAAGAGACTGTCGGTTGAGAATCCCAATAAATTCCAAAGTAACATAGATTGAGAAATCAGGTTAATGTTGATTCGATCGTGGATATGAAATTTATTCTTAAGCTTGTATCGAAGAATATAGAAGAAATCCGACAAGCTTAAGAAAATAATTTTTGGAAAATATTACGGATGATGAAATTCACAAGTATCGATGTAAAGAAAGGAAATGCAAATGATATGATTTGAGGATGAATTAAATGATGTATTAAAATTTTTGGTTATACACTAAAATTCTTATGAAGAACAAATAAATATTATATGGAAGTGATGCCTTAAATATGATTTAATCGGAGATGTATAAGGAGCGTATAGGAGCAATCTTTGTAAAAGGCATAATCAAATGAAAAGTTGAAGAACGATGGTCACAAGATGATAAGAAATGTATGATTAAAGAAAGTATCAGGTTTGATTTCCGATAAAACTTCCAAAGTTATATAAATTAGAGGAATCGAGATAACACTGATTTGATTTTAAATATGAAGTTAAATTCTAAGCTTATATCGGAGGATGTAGAAAGAATCCGAAAAGTTAAAGAAAATAATTCTAAAAATTGTGTGGATAATGAAATTCACGTGTAAAGGTCTGAATGACGAAAATACAGATAATGAAAAAAATTTGAGAATAAAGGAGTTATCTGTATAGGTGTAAATGAGAGAAATGCAAATGATGTTGAGTTGTTGACAAATCAAAAGGGATATATTAAATTTCTATCATTGATGAAGTTCTGGTGAAGAATAAGTATTAATCTACGTGAAAATAGACGCTTTATTGATCTGATCAGAGATACGTGAGGAGTAAATAAGACTAGCTGCTGTATAAAGCGTCCTTAGATAAAAGATTGAAGGTTGGTGTCCATAAGATGATGATTTGAATTCGAAGTGAATTTTACGAGTTCCGATTGAAGTTATAAGGGTAATGAGTTGCCTTGTAAAGTAGATAAGCCTAAAGAATGAGGCATCCTTACAAGAGAAAATTGCTAAAGTACTGATAGAGTCTAAAGTATAAATGGAACATGAGCAGCATTGTGATATAATCCTTAAACTCTTAAAGGCTATGGGATTGTGCTAAGATTAACAACTAAGAAATTTGGCTAGACAGTATCTCCTCTTGAAATATATGATTTTGAGACGACAGGATGACAGTGAACCTGTCTATGATATAAAGATAATGATTGAGATACGAAAGTAATGAGTCTAGTTAAATACTATTGTCAGCCTATAAAAGAGTGATGAGACTAGCTGCTCTATAGAGGAGACTAATTAAAGAAATTAAAGTCGGTAGATGGATAGTGTAAAGAAAAAGATGGTACGCAAGATTCTAAAAGATCTTAGCTGTATAGTACCATACCAATCGAGAAAACCGACAAAAAAAAAAGGATGAGAGTAAAAATATGAAAACGAAAATGAAAGTGCAATAAGGAAATAAGTTGCACAACGAGAAGGGAACTTCAATATAAAACAGTTCCCGAAGGTAAGACTGAAAGTGAATTATATTGGTTATCACATGGCTGTGGCAAGATGTAAAATCAAAGCCAGAATTGATAAGTGAAAGTAATGATACTCCAAGGAGTAAGATAATTGATATGTTTACTGCCAGTAAAATGTTGTACATATAACCACCTTGAAATGATGGAGATGGTGGAATTGTATAGATAATGTGGTGCTTAAATGGATAATTCGAGGATTCAATCACAGAATCTAAATTATGAAAAGAGTATATTCTCAGGATATTCTAAAATTTAAATGATATTGAATATACCATAAGAGTAAGAGATGTAATGACCATACTACATGAAAAGAGACATGGAGAGAAAATGATTGTCTTATGATTTATTTCTGTAAGAGATGATTAACAGTAGAATTTGCAATGATATGTAGCCTTGATGGAATAAGTGTGAAAATGAATATTGTGGACAATAAAGAGTCCAAAAGAGAAATGATGATATGGAAGTGATTAAAGACTGATGATCTAAATAGAATCACTTTCCATTATCAGACATCTAGATTCTCTAGTGCCTTAGTCGAAGTATAAGTGTTAAACGGTGTGAATGTGTATGTACAGTTCCAGTGAGCCTTACATGTGATAGGAGTCTCTGTGTTGCCATATGCTAATGAGAGATAGCAAAAGGCTTTGAGATCCCAAGTGTATTAATAGCACCGCTCCATACTGATATATATTTATATATATAAGCGTGAGATGTAACCGCTCCATGATATTGAGAGAGCGTGTGCACGAGATGTGAAAGCTACTGGGACACTTACATATAATTGATTGACACGAGTACATGATAGTACCAAATTATGTCGACTCGGCACTAAGTGAGAAGCATGGATGATGAACAGCATAAATCAGCTGTAATATTAAAATATTATGTATGGCTCTTATATGAAAAGAGTAAAAGTGAATAACTCTCGATTTGAGAAATGAACTTACGGGAGTATAGACACATATATGATGAAAGACAGCATGTAGTGGTCTAAAGTATTCTTGATGTTGAAAGTGTACTGACAGTATGACTTGGAGGATGAACTAGAGATCAGAAGTCGTAAGTATACGGCATATACCACCTTCTGAATTAAGCCAGATTCGGAGGACCGAATTTCTTAAGGTGGGGAGAATGTGATAACCGCAAATTTTCCATTTATTGGAAATTATTAATATTAGAAATTAATATTAAAGAAAACAGATAAGTGGAAATAAGTATAAGATGAGAAATCATGAAAAATAATGAAGAGAGGAAATTTAATTTGGATAATGGAAATCCAAATTAAATAGGAAATAAAAAGGAGAAATAAATGGATATTAAGAAAATCCAAATTAAATGAAATAAAATGCATATATTATATATTTATATGATTAGATTATATAAATATATTTTGATATGTTTTTATATAAATACATATGTATATATGAAATATAGTATATATTATAAAATGATATATATACTATTTTATGTTAAATAAATACATATGTATGTTATTATAATACATTTTTTGTATATAAATATATAATATATAAATATATATAGTATTTGATTTTAAATGTATAGATATATATATATATATATGGTATTATATGAAATATATATCATAAAATAATTATATATAATTATATAAATATAATTATATATATTATTTATAAAAAAAAAGGAAGAATTGATATATCTGACATTCTCACCATGAATTTCGAACCGTGGGAGCCACCTCTAGAATCCTTCGGGAACTAAGTACTACACGAGCTTCGATGTACTAAAGGCCAAACCGAGCAGAGACTCGATGATTGTACCGTGTGAGCCACGGACGAGTGATGAAGCTAGGCAATCGTTGTCTGATGGGCCCAGAGAGGTTGCCATGGCCGATTGTGCTGGTTCGTCACAACCTCTAAAACCTCGAGTGGACTTTGGGCCATAGAGGATAGTACGGATGTACTAATGGCCAAACCGAGCAGAGACTCGATGATTGTATCGTGTGAGCCACGGATGAGTGATGAAGCTAGGCAATCGTTGTCTGATGGGCCCAGAGAGGTTGCCATGGCCGATTGTGCTGGTTCGTCACAACCTCTAAAATCCTTCGGGAACTAAGTGCTACACGTGCTCTAACGAAATATGAGAAATCGTAGGATATTGTGACTATAAGTAAGTGATTGTGATTCGTGAATGCGATGAATGTCGAAGGATGAAATAGATCTTAGGCATATGACACATGATGTATATGATTATTGGATGATGTCTAAATATGCCATTGAACATTTACTACTTGAATGTTTGTGCTTCCACACATAATTATACTTTTAATAAGAACGATGCCTTGTATAACTAAGGATGAAAAGTAAGCATGAATAAGTTATGACATGGGTGCACTTACGAAATGGTAATAAACCTTAGTATAATCCATGCATGCTAATTTACAATAACTCAAGCATGTATGATACGAATATTAATTATTTTATTTAATTGCTTTATTTAGTAGAAGCATTTTTTAAAAAGAATATGAAAAAGGTTATGAAAGATTGAAAAGGATTTATTAATTCATAACAAAAAGAAAAATTTATCTCTACAGTTGCTTCTAGGTTCCGTAACAAGTATGGTATTCTAAAATACCTACCTTACTCCATTCGGATCCCTAGCCGACTGTAGTATCCTTCCTACATGCGAGCCTAGAGCCCATAGGAAAAAAGGAGAAAGATTTTCAGCATATAGGAAGCTGAGTATCAAGTGAAACATATAATTCTCTTACTGAGCCGTGGTTTTGCTCACCCCTTAATATTAAACATCTCAGGTTTTGATGAATGTGAGATCAGTGGATTGTGGATCCTGGCTGTACAAGAAGGACAATGTGTCAGACCGACTGTTTATTTGAGGTATGATTATTTATTCTCTGTATTTAGACACGTCAACAGTACTACTTATCTGATTTGTTACGATAGGGGATGTGTATAATATAAATAATACATTGTAAAATTGTTTAACAGTCAGTACAAGTGAAGTATCACAGACAGCCCAACCGGTTAAGATGTGTATAAGAAGATGAAAAATGTGGTCACGGGTCGTGACACATAAGCTCTATACTCGAGTTCTGTCCTTCTTAGGAGGAAGTAGAGTACCTTTGCTCTCGTGAGGTAATCACCTCCGCAATGGCAAGCGAAATACTCTCACTCAAATTGGTTCCTTACTAGTCCAGTGTGGATGCCAATAAAGAATAATTTGGGAACCTTTTTAACCTTTTAGAGACTTAAACCAGCATATAGAGAACCTTAGAGGCCAGCCTTAGGAAGAGCCATGTCCAATTTTTGTAGAAATTATCCCAAAATTAGGACACAAGAGGGAACATTATTTGACCTCATTTCTCGTATCAATAATGAAGGTACTATGGATTTTGGTTTAAATTGTCTATGATTTAAATCTTTGAAATTTTTCTTGTTTTTCAAAAAAGGATTTTTTTTAAAATAATAAAATTGTGGAAAGAAATTTTGTAAAATTAAAAAAAGAAATCTAAGTTTTTTTAACAAAAAAAGTGTGAGAAAAACAATAAAACAAACTTTTCTTTCAAAACAATGAGAATAATTTTTCTTGGAAAAAAAAGAGAAGAGGGATTTCTTTCAAAGATATAGACATAAAAATGGGAATAAATAGAAAAATGCGCTATATACAGCAATAAAAAAGAGAGTTGACATTTTTCTAAATAAAGGTAAAATAGAGTCAACAAAATCTTTCCTTGATTTTTTTTCTCTTTTTTTGAATAATTTAAAGAATAAGTTGACAAGAAAAAAAATAAAGAAAAAAATATTTTTTATTTTATTTTTGGGTTGTATAGGAAATTTAATGAAAATATAAAAACATTTGAGTTTTTCTTGAATAAAAAGATGTCAACAAAAATTGTCCTTTAATTTATTTGGTAAAGAATTTAAAGAATAATTTGATTGGGAATAAAAATGAAATAAAAATAATTCTTGGAAAAAATCTACTAGAAAATGTGAATTTTTTTTAAGAATAAAAAAACTTTGTCTGGTACACAAAAAAGAAGAAAAAGAAAAAGAAACAAAAGAGAAAAAAAGGATGAAAAAATGTGTGAAGAGTGTTTAGTTTTAGATAAAAATTATATTTTTCTTCTTTCCTCCTTGCATGTTGGGCTCAACAACAATAGAATTTGTGTCTAGGTATTGTGTATGCAAGCATTCATTTTTTAAGCATGTTAGCATCATATATCATTTTAATTTCATATCATTTCGACATTATCGTGTCTACATACATTGAAGATCATGTTAGGTGCATTTTAGGATCATACAAGTGAAATAAAACAGAATTTGAATTTCATTTATAATTGGATTTTGCATAGATCGCATTTCTTATATACATGTCTTTCACCAATGCATCATTGTTGTATCATATCTCATGCATTTTACACCACATTTCAAAGTGGAAGAAATTCTTCTGATTTTTATGAAAAATGAAACTTTTTGGAACATTTTGTGGGGCATAAAATGATTCTTTGATTTTTTAACTTGTCATTTTTGCATGTTTCAGATCAAATTTTCCAAGTTAATGGGTGAAGTTGTCAAATGAGAGATAAATTTCAACTTGAATTTTTATGGTGTATTAGGATGAATAGATTTTCATGTACATTTTTATTATAGGGAAAAATCGTATCTAATATATATAAATGGCATTGATTGATTCTTTTTATAAAGAAATTGCATTTTTTAAAAAGTTAATAAAGCCTCACATGACTAAACCAAATGATCAAAAGAAGTTGAACAAAATGACAAAATAAAGAGAGATTGAAGAGTTTCGAAAAATTGGTGATCATTATTAGAAAAATTCATCCCATCAACTACCTTCTCTAATTGTTTCCATGCCTTAAATCTCTTGTAAAGCCTTCATGCATTTGAGGAGGAGAAGTGCAAACTTCATGATCCATGTTTACCAAGTCACAATATGTCATCAAAGTGTAATGACCTTTACCTAGGCAATGAACAATGAAACGATCAATTTGATAAAATTCGTTTTTGGATTCCTTGAAAAATCAAGCATGGTACTCTTTTAAAATTTGAATTTTGGTAATTTGATATGTGTCAAAACTATGCTAGAAACCACTCCTTTCTATTAATGGCCACAGGGGCATCATACTTGTCAGAATTATCCGAATTTGTTTGAAAAACAACAATCCATGAGATTCCTTAGGCCATTTTTGAATCTTTGATTCATTCATGTGACTGAAACCAAAATTGAGGAGGACAAAGTACCATACCCTTAACTTGCCCAAATAATGCAATACCTTTTTCCTTTCTCGGTAAAAACACCATGAGCAACCGAAAGTTAAATATGTCAATTCCAACAGTTTTCACTAGCTTGTGGGCATTTTGTAGCAATGTTTTGTTGCCGCATGAGTTGTAGAAAAAAAAGCAAAAAAAAAGAAAAAAATGAAACAAAAAAAATGAAAAAGAAAAATCGATTGTGACATCATGCACTTAGGATATTCGAATGATTCCAAACAACACAAAAGAGAGAGGGTGAGAGAGGGAAAGAGAGAGAGAAGAAGAAGAATATGGAACCAAACTTTGAAAATATCAAAGAAATTCCAACTTGAAAAACCAAAAAAAAAAAACAGAAAGACAAATATTTGACTTTTTTGACTCAAGGAAATTTTTGTCAATTTAAGTGACCATGTTTGAAATGACAAATAGCCATCTTTCATCATCCTTTTCACTAATCTGAAATTTATCCATTTGCTACCCTCTTTGAGCCTTATAAATTCTTTCTAAATAAACCTTAACCAAGGATCACCCTCCACATTGGGGGGCACATATACAAAAACCTTCTCTAAGAGTACGAATGACCAGCCCCAATTCTAAGTCAAAATGGTTTATCATGCTAAGGGGCAAATGTGAGGTGAATTAGCTTTACAAGATTTTGATTTCACTCCATAAAGTAAAAAAAAAAAGAGAAAAAAAATGAAAAGAAAAAAGAAGAAATTGCAAGAAAGAAAAAGAAAAAAAGAGCAAATGAAATGAAGGAGTGGCAAAATAAGAAATAAGAGGACAAATAAATTGAATAAGTCTTCACATTATACTAAACGATCCTTGGTTGATCACCCTTAAACACATTTTTGGGCCTTATTATCCATTCTTTCAGAACCCCGAAACCTGACCTACATTACGTGCCTTGAAAAGTCCATTTCGATCAAATGTGAATACTTAAACTGAAGGGATTTTTCCTTGATGAAGTATCGTAACCAATGAGGCACTTAGCTCATTTTCAACCAAGGTTATCCTTCAAGAATCTTTACAACCAATTTTGGATGAATTTTGAATTCTTAAGTGCATGATGGAACAATTACGCAAAAAAAAGAAAGAAAGAAAAAAACAAAAAGAAAAGAGAATGGGGCTTTAGGGTGAAAACCCCAAAAGGGACAGTCTAGAGCAAAAGTGAAAACCTTTTGAGGTCATTCATGGTATTGTCAAGGTCTAACAAGAAGTGATTTTATGAAATAATTTCAATGAGACCCATGACCATCCATAACCCTCAAGAGAACCAAGAATGTCCATTTTGATGATCCATTAAAGGGATTGATATAAAATTTTGAACCTTCTCTCCATTCCCAAATAACTCAATAAAAGCTCCGGTCCACTGTGGCTAGTTTTGACAATTATCAAAATACGTAATTTGAAAATTGAAAGAGTATCAAATTTTGTTTGCATTCCAAGATAAACCATTTTGCAAAACCATGATTTGCAAGGAATTCATTATTTTTTTGAAAAATTTGTGTTTTATTTGTGAGCCCAGGTGAAGAAGCATTCATCTCTTTTTCTACCAAGCTGTAAGCCTTTCTTGCTAAACCAAAACATTGATGTGTGAAACCACCTGATCCATTTGATGAAGATAAATTACTATTCCCTCCACATCCACCTAAATAGTGATTACCAATTTTCAAGAGACTCAAATGTCATAATTCTTTGTTGTATTTGTGTTTAACTTTCTTTGATCATTGTTGTGTGAGGCAATCTTATAAAATTAAAAAGTTTTGGCTAGATAAACATTTTCAAAATGAAAATCATTTATGGAAAGGAGATTTGGGGCAATTTTGTTTTAATCTTTTTATGGGTGATTAAGTAGGGGAATTTGATAAGAATTGTGGGGCAAAGAATTTCTTGTGCCGTTTTGGGGCAATTCTTGTTAGAAAAATTTTTTGATTGTAAAATGAATTCTTATGGTGTTTCAAAATGTAATTGTAAATGAAAATGTGATAATTGTCTAGGGGCAACCTTTGTTGCACAGGTAAACAACGGCTTCAAGTGATGAGACAAATATTTTAGGATAAAATCAGAAATTGGCAATGAAAAAGTTTTGAAAATCAAAACATATTTTGGATAATTACATTTGCATTTGCATCTTGATAGAATTCATTTGCATTTGCATCATGATAGAAGTTGTCTGTTTTTGCATCATGATAGAAGTTGTCTGTTTTTGCATCATAATAGTTGGCTATTCATTAACATCATTGATAAAGAAATTTACATTGGCATTGTTGATATTACATTTGCATCAATGATCATTGCATCTGCCAAAAATTGAAAAAAAAAGGGGAAAATAGGAGTTTTGTGAATGAGAAAAGAAAATGAAAATTGAAAAAAGGAAAAGAAAAGTTTGTGTGAAAGAGAAGAGAAAAGAAATAATAATCAATTTGCTTTTTGAAAATGACAAGAATATCAAAATGTAGATTGAAAAAAAAGAGATACTTCTTTTATTTTAGAGAACAAAGGAAAGAAAAAGCAAGAAGAACAAAAGTCAAACAAAAAAAGAGAAAATGAGATGAGTTTAATGGAATTTTGAGAATATAAGAGATAAAATGGAAAGCTTCAAAATTTTGAGAATTTGAAAAAAAGAAAAAAAAAACTTGAGATGAGTAGTAAAGAATTGATAAAGGAAATTGCAGAATCAAGAATCTTCAAAAAATAATTGCAATCTTGATATTAGATAAAATTTTAAGCCTAATGAAGTTGGCACTCAAGAAGAGAATTTAAGCCTAACGTAGCTGGCACCTTGAAGAAAATTTAAGCCCAACGTAGTTGGTACAATTGAAAGTTGAAGCCCAATAAAGTTGGCACTTTGATGAGGTTTAAGCCCGATGTAGTTGGCACTGTTGTGTGGTATTAAGCCCAACGAAATCGTCACATTATGAGATGAGATTTTTAAGCCCAGTAAAGTTGGCACTCTAGAAGAGAATTTAAGCTCAACGTAGCTGGCACATAATTACAACGAGATGAATTTAAGCCCAACGTAGTTGGCATAGTTGAAAGTTTAAGCCCAATAAAGTTGGCACTTAGATAAGGTTTACGCCCGATGTAGTTGGCACCGTTGTGTGGTATTAAGCCTAACGAAATCACAATGAGATGAGATTTTAAAATTAAATTTAATTTGGCACATTTGAGATGAGATTTTTAAGCCCAGTAAAGTTGGCACTCAAGAAGAGAATTTAAGCCCAACGTAGCTGGCACCTTGAAGAGATTTTTAAGCCCAACGTAGTTGGCACAGTTGAAAGTTTAAGCCCAATAAAGTTGGCACTTAGATAAGGTTTAAGCCCGATGTAGTTGGCACCGTTGTGTGGTATTAAGCCCAGCGAAATCGGCGCATTATGAGATGAAATTGTTAAGCCCAGTAAAGTTGGCACCCAAGATGAAAATTTAAGCCCAACGTAGCTGGCACCTAGATGAGGTTAAGCCCGATGTAGTTGGCACCGTTGTGTGGTATTAAGCCCAGCGAAATCGGTGCATTATGAGATGAAATTGTTAAGCCCAGTAAAGTTGGCACCCAAGATGAAAATTTAAGCCCAACGTAGTTGGCACCTAGATGAGGTTAAGCCCGATGTAGTTGGCACCGTTGTGTGGTATTAAGCCCAGTGAAATCGACACATTATGAGATGAAATTGTTAAGCCCAGTAAAGTTGGCACCCAAGATGAAAATTTAAGCCTAACGTAGCTGGCACCTAGATGAGGTTAAGCCCGATGTAGTTGGCACCGTTTTGTGGTATTAAGCCCAGCGAAATCGGCACATTATGAGATGAAATTGTTAAGCCCAGTAAAGTTGGCACCTAAAATGAAAATTTAAGCCCAACGTAGCTGGCACCTAGATGAGGTTAAGCCTGATGTAGTTGGCACCGTTGTGTGGTATTAAGCCCAACGAAATCGGCACATTATGAGATGAAATTGTTAAGCCTAGTAAAGTTGGCACCCAAGATGAAAATTTAAGCCCAACGTAGCTGGCACCTAGATAAGGTTTAAGCCCGATATAGTTGGCACTGTTGTGTGGTATTAAGCCCAACGAAATCGGCACATTATATGATGAAAATTTTCGAACAAAATTTCAAATGTCAATCTCTAAGCTAAATTTTTGGATGTGAATCTCCAAATCAGAATTTCATGTGTGAATCTCTGAATTCTTAGATAAAATTTCGGATGTGAATCTCCGAATCAAATCTTTGGGCGTGAATATCTAAATCCAAGTTAAAATTTTGGATCTGAATCTTCAAGTTGAAATTTCGGATGTGAATCTTTGAATCAAATCTTTGAATGTGAAATCTCTCTTTTCTAGGAAGAATTTTAAAGTTTCATCGCCTCTGCTGCAAGAGGAGCACATTTTCAGAAAAGATTTTAAGGTTTCATCGCCTCTGCTACAAGAGGAGCACATTTTCAGAAAGGAATTTAAAGTTTCATTGCCTCTGCTGCAAGAGGAGCACATTTTTAGAAAGGAATTTAAAGTTTCATTGCCTCTGCTGCAAGAGGAGCACATTTCAAAAAATTTTTTAAAGTTTCATCGCCTCTGTTGCAAGAGGAGCACATTTTCAGAAAGATTTAAAGTTTCATGGCCTTTACTGCAAAAGGAGCACATTTTCAGAAAAGATTTAAACTTTCATGGCCTCTGCTGCAAGAGGAGCACATTTTCAAAAAAGATTTTAAAGTTTCATCGCCTCTACTGTAAGAGGAGCAAATTACAGAAAGCAATTTAAAGTTTAATTGCCTTTGTTGCAAGAGGAGCACATTTTAGAAGAAATTTAAAGTTTCATTGCCTCTATTGCAAAAGGAGCACATTTAAAAAAAAAACAAAAAAAAACTATTAATTAAAGTGTCATTGCCTCTGCTGCAAGAGGAGCACATTTCAGAAGAAATTTAAAGTTTCATCGCCTCTACTGCAAGAGGAGCACATTCCAGGAAAGAAATTTTAAAGTCTCATCACCTCTGCTACAAGAGGAGCACATTTCAAAAAAAAAAGAAAAAAAGAGGAATTTTAAAGTTTCATCGCCTCTGCTGCAAGAGGAGCACATTTCAAAAAAGAGAAAAAAAAAGAAAGAGAAAAAAAAGAGGAGGAATTTTAAAGTTTCATTGCCTCTGCTGCAAGAGGAGCACATTTCAAAAAAAAAAGGGAATTTAAAGTTTCATTGCCTCTGCTGCAAGAGGAGCACATTTCAAGAAAAACAAAAAGGAATTTAAAGTTTCATCGCCTTTGCTGCAAGAGGAGCACATTTCGGAAGGATTTTAAAGTTTCATTGCCTCTGCTGCAAGAGGAGCACATTTCTAAAAAAAAGGATGATTTAAATTTAAAGTTTCATTGCCTCAGCTGCAAGAGGAGCATATTTCAGGAAAAATTTTGAAGTCTCACTGCTTCTGTTGTAAGAGGAGCACCTTTAAAGAAGAAAAAAAAAAGAAGGAGAGAAAAAAGAAGAGATTAGATCATAAGCAGGGCAAAATTAGTGTCTATTGTCTTTGCTCTATTCTTGATTCTTAGCAATGAGCAAAGAGGGGCAACTGTTGACACCTAATTTTGTCCTATTATTATTATTATTATTATTATTATTATTATTATTATTATTATTTGTTTTGTTATTATTTATATTATTATTATATCTATTATTATTTTTATTACTTTTTATTATTTTATTTTTATTTTATTTTATTCTTTTTTGTTTTTTTGTCCAATTTGTCAACCAGCCCTCTGCCACCCCTGCCATAGCCCCCCTCCCGAGGCTGGCCACTAGTCCCCAGGTCGTCCCATCCCCGCTGGCCAGCTACTCTACCTCAGCCCACTACCACCACCAGCTACTCTACCCCATCCCATCACAGCAAACCCTATACCAGTCCCCCTACAAAGGCTTCCCTGAAGCCTTGGACAGAAGGGGGGAGACAACCCAAAAGGAACCCAGCTCCCCCTCACCACCGTAAACCAGAAAGCCCTAACCGCCATTCCTCTCTACCCGAAACCGAGACAACCAAACACCCCTACACTCACCAAAAACCCAACTAAAGCCACCATCTTCACCGAAAGCCACCATCATCCTCACCGCACTAGCAACCACCTTCCACCCAACACAGAAGCCTCCCGTTCACCACTCAATCATCATCCAACCACCATCACTTCACTACCACAGTCACTCACCTGAGCCACCGTGACCCCAACCATCACCATCATCAGTCGAAGACCCCAAAACCTAAAAAAAAAACCCCTCGGCCTATGTCTAAAACCCAAAACCAGAACCATCATCCTCACCACCCAAAAACCCCAAGCTCCAGAGCCTCACCCGAACCCTCAACAACCCCAACAGCCACCCGAAACCCCAAATCTGAGAGCCCCTCAAACCTTAGATCCCCACCTGCAAAAACACAAAAACAACAACAAAAACACAAACCTAAACACATCCAAAACCAGATCTGAAAAGAAAAAAAATCAAAATAAAAACAGAGAGGCCGAAGGTTTCGACCTCAGATCCGTGGGGTTAGAGGCGTTTTCGAAGGAAAAGAAGGATGGAAACGGAAAGAGGAGATTGAAAGCTTTCGGAAAGTCAAAAGCTTTTCGGGGTTTGGCCATCGGCGACGACGGCTAGCGGCGGCGCACGGCAGTCCGACGGCGACCGAAAATCACCCAGCCGAGAGCCTTAGAGAGCTCTGAACTTTTTTGAAAAAAAAGAGAAGAAAATGAAGATAAAAAAAAGATGAGCATTTATAGTGAAAAAAAAAAAAGAACTGCTGCAGGATCCGTGCATGGACCCAGATCCTACCCGGGTCCACGAGCCTGACCCGCGAGGTGGAAGATCCGCTTGACGCGTGCACGCCCGACCAGGCTCCGGGATCCGACTCCGCGACCCACTTCCACTGGCAGATTTGGGCTTTGCTTTTTGGGCTCGGTTTTTGGGCTCTTTTAAAGGCTTTCTTTGGGTCCAAGCCCAAATCCATTTTGGCAAATTTTTTATTTCTTTTCTCATTTGTTTATTTATTTATTTACTTAGTATTTATTTGTTTTGTTAATTAAAAATTAAAAAATTAAAAATTAAAAAAATTTATTATTATTATGTGTGCTTTTAATATATTTTCATGACAATCAAAAAAATAAGAATAAATGTTTTTTTCATCTAAATGATAAATCTTAAATTTAATAATAAATTCCGATGATGGGATGTCATGAAACTCACAAGTAGTGATTTCTTGACTGATCCCTAGGTGAGAAGAGTTTACTAAATATTACCAGAGTATTGGGATATTTAGTGTGATTTTTCAATAATTTAAATTTTTATTAAAAATGAAAATAAATAATTTATTTTTTATATAAGAAAACAAAGAAAAATAAATAATGAAATTTAATAATAAATAATTATCCGATGATGGGATGTCATGAAACTCACAAGTAATGATTTCTTAACTGATCCCTAGGTGAGAAGAGTCTACTAAATGTTACCAGAGTATTGGGATATTTAGTATGATTTTTCAATAATTTAAATTTTTATTAAAAATGAAAAGGAATAAGTTTTCTTAAAACAAAGAAATATAGATAAACAAATAAATAATAAAAATTAAATTTAATTAAATGAAATTCGCCCGATGATGGGATGTTATGAAACTCACAAGTAGTGATTTCTTAACTGATCCCTAGGTGAGAGAAGTTCACTAAGTGTTACCAGAGTATTGGGATACTTAGTGCAATTTTTCAATAATAAAAATTTTTATTTAAAATAAATAAAGAAATATTCATATAAAAAATTAAAAAATTCATTTGCATCATTCATTATCTGTTTGTATCATTTGTAATCATAATAATTTTTCAAGCTAGTGTGAATCTTCCGACGATGAGATTTTATAGAACTCACAAGTAGTTATTCTTAAAAAATCTCTAAGTGAGGAAAATTATTTCAAATGTTACCAGAGTATTGGGATATTTGATTTAATTTTTCAATACAAAAAGGTTCACATTCACTTTTGAAAAATAAAATTTAACTTTTTAAAATAAAACAAAATGATTTTTTACAAATAAAAAAATGACTTTGAATAAAAAAAATAAAAGTGATTGTAATAAAAATAAAAATTATTTTTAAATATTAATTCAAGACCATTTTATTAAAACTAAAGGATAACACATGATTACTATGGTACCGTTTTCTAACGGGCGTCGTGGGGGTGCTAATCCTTCCCCACGCGTAACCGTACTCCCGGACCCGATTTTGTTTTTCAGACCAAAAATTTTCTTTTCAATAAAACTTAATTAATTTTGAGATTTTGTTAAAAAGATTAATATTTTAGGTGACCAATCACACCTAGACAAAAAAGATTGGTGGCGACTCCCTTTGTTTTTAAATGTTTTCAAAATCGTCGAGCGTGAAACCGTTACGACAACTTGGAGCCGGGTCCGACGTACACGCGAGTCTTTCCCTCCTCAACTGGCCGGGAGCGCGGATCCCGGGTCGGATCCGAGTCCACACGCGGGTCGCTTCCTCTCTTTTTTTTTTTCGGCTATAAAATCACCCCTTTTTTTTAACTCATTTTCACCCTTTTTCACCAAAAAAAACTTCAGAGCTTTGAAGCCCTCCACCTCGGAGATTTTCGGCCACGCCGGACTGCCGTGTGCCGCTTCCGGCCGCCACTCACCAGTGGCCAAATGCCCAAAAGGAAACCACTTTCCGAAAGTCCTCCATCTCCTCTTTCAAGATCTGACCACCGTTTCACCCAAAAATCATCCTAGCTCCGTAAATCTATCTACCCAAAAACCAAGACCTTCTTCCCTTTTTTTTGTTTTCTTCTTTTTTTTGTGGTTGATGGCTTGGCTATTCTCGTGATGATGATGGTTGTCGGTATGTGTGTGTGTGTGTGTGTGTTTGCAGGTATTGGTTTGTGTGGTGGTGGGTTTAGGCCAGAAATAGGGGTTCTTTGTTTCGGTAATAAGGGGGTCGACAATGGGTCTCGGGTTCAGAAAGCGGAATGGGGTTGCTGGTTTGGAGTTTTCGACAGAAGCCGAGGGGGGTTTTTCCGGGTTGCTTGGCTGTGGGTTCAACTGGTGGTGATCTCGAGCAAGAAGAAGAAAAATAAAAAATGGCCCCCTCTAGAGCCGAGGATTGATGAGGGTTTTTGTAGGGGGACTGGTATAGATGGGATGTGAAGGACAGGGTTAATGGACAGCCTCGGGAGGGAGGCTATGGCAGGGGTGGCTGGCGGTGGCAGGAGAGCTAGCCGGGGCTGGTGATGGATGGGTGACAAGGGACTGATGGCAGATTAGACCAAAAACATAAAATAAAAATAAAAACAAAAATAATAATAATAACATAAATAATAATAGATAATAATAATAATATAAATAATAACAAAACAAATAATAAAAATAAAAATAAAATAAAAATAAATACAAATATAATAATAATAATAATAATAATAATAATAATAGAACAAATAATAAAAATAAACACAAATACAAATATATATATATAAATAATAATAATAACAAAAATGGAACAAAATTAGGTGTCAACACTAATTTAATAACATCAAATGAAACTAAATATAGGATTTATATATAATTTTTATACACTATCAATATATCAGAAGTTGATCACAAACGGAAAAAAATACTAAATCTTTATAAGCAAATTGAAAAAAAATTATTTGAATTTATTTTTAAAAGTTTAACATTTTTTCAGTTTGTTCATTAATAAGAAGTCAATCCCTATTATACTGACAATGTATACAAGCTATACAATCGCATCATATGTAAATCCTATTTTAAATGCTTGCAAACACTTGATAATTGAATCTTTTAAAATATATGTAATTGTTGGCCAAATTTATGTAAGTTCAAATGTTTTCAAATAAATATTTCAAATATTAAAAATAAGAAAATAAGGTTCAAAATTTAAAACATTACTATTAATCAACAACGATATACACAAAATTTTCTTAATATAAAAAAAATAATCTTTTATAACGATGATGGTAAATTATTTTTACGTGTTTTGATAATTACTTTTCTTTTACTTTGAGTATTCTATTAGTTATATCTTTGTATAGAATCAGATTTTTAAAATACACGTTTATGCTTCATCCAAATTAATTATTTTCCAAACAATTTAAGGCTTAGTTTGCTTCGTAAAAATTGACTTAAAAATGATTTTTAAAAAATATTTATATTTTTGGAATATTAAAGATTTTTTATTATTTGGATAAATTAATGAAAAATGTTTTCGATTGTTTGGTTGTTATTTAGAAATTTTTTTTAAATGATATTGACATAACTATTAAAATATTAAAAATTACTTATTTACTAATATTTAAAAATAGTTATATTTTAATAATATTTAATATTAGAATTTTATATTATTAAATATATAAAAGAAAACTAAGTATTATTTATATGAATGATTTTCAAATATTTAAATTAGTATTAATATTTATTAAATATAATATTAATAAAACATTTTTTAATTTTTATACTACAAAATCATTGTATTTTATTGAAAGTATTTATTATTAAATCATAACAAAGGTATTATTTATTGATATTTATTATTAAAATACTAAAATATTTACGTTTAATAATTATAAATAAATATTTTAAAATTAAAACATCAAACTTTTAATGTTAATATATTTTACTATTTTTAATAATTTTAATTAAAAACATTTTTAATATAATAATATATTTTATTTCGGGATAAATTCGACGCGAGCTTAAAATATTATTCGAGTAAAACTATACTTACTAGCTCGATAAATAAGCTTATACATAATCAATTATTTTTCAAAAATTGCTTCTCTTTTTTAAAAAATGTTAAAAAACGGTTTAATTTTTATTGATTAAAAAATATTTTTTATTGATTAATCAATTTTCTGCCAAATAAATACTAAAAAATATATAAATTATTTTTTGAAAATCATTTTTGTAAAGCATATGAGTTTGAGTATAGAAAATTGTTTGAATTTATTTTTACTGTCTTTAAAATTTATATGTCAAAAATTTATGTAGTTATAAAATAGGCTTAATAGCTAAATGTACCATCAACCTTTTACATAAAATGGATATAAGTCCTCAATGTTTTATCGTATGAAAATCAATCCATGAACTCTTATTTTACTATAAATAAACCCTTAATCTTTTAAAATCATGTAATTAAATTTAGATCTATTAAATAACACTAATTGCTATTCGAACATCCTACGTAAAAGCTGATGTAGATGACTTACTTGGTTGCCATATGTGCAATACTAATATAAGTTAGTGTCATATAACGGATTTGAATTTAATTACATGATTTTACGAAGTTGAAGGTTTATTTACAGTAAAATAAAAGTTTATAAATTGATTTTTATGCAATAAAATATTTAGAACTTATATTTATTTTGTGCAAAAAAATTAAAGGTATATTTAACAATTAAATCTTATAAAATATGAATGTACTTGGTTTTGGTTGGCTATAAACTCTTTAACAAGTGGCGCGTGATGTCAATTTCTTTGGAAGGAGTGTTTGTGGGTGTCTCTCATCTTAAGTTGAACTGAATTTACAATAATAGCCCCATTCCTAGTTTTTGGCATTCCAATGGCGAGGAATCTAGTTTCAGTTCGTAACCGACGCCGCCGCTAAAGCATTACGTTAAAAAAGTACGTCTGAAATTTAATTTCAGGCCCAAGATTTCTCTTTATTCTTAATTTTTGCCACAGCGCTCTTTTCTGGTAAATTACCGGTCTTTAAACTTTATATTGCATGTTGTATGGATTTCAAAATTTGTAACAAAAAAAAATGATTTCAAATTTTTAAAATAATTTATTGATGTCTATTATACTTTAATTATTGCAATAAAATTATCATTTCGTTAGTTAATATTGAAGTTAAGTGTCACCTAAACAACATATACTTAATGATGTTTATATAATTGTTTAGTTGAAAAATTCTTTAATTGTTTTTTATATGGAAGATATTTTTATATTGTTTCCCGTACTTATGAATTTGTGGTTGTATTTCACGAACATATTTGATATTTTAGAACGATATTTTTTGTTATAAATTCATTAATATTTATTTTATGATTTTTTACTAATATATATATATCTTTTTAAATGGAAAATAAACTTTTAAAAATTAAGATTATATAAAATTCCAACAAAGCTATTATTTTAATTTATAATATTAAAAATTATTAATATATTTTTTATATAATATGATTTATTAATAAAAAATTAAAATTAAAATAAAGAATTCCAACAAAATAATTATGTACACATCACCAAATAAATGTTTGACATGAGTGACATTGACGGTCTTGACTGCTGTTAATTAATCAGAAAACAAACTTCCAGAAAAATTTTAGTTTTTGTTATAATATTAAAAAAAGTAAATAGATTACATTAATATAAAATTAATTTTTACTTGCATTATATGATTGACATTAACATAAAAGAATTTAGAAAATAGGCATTTCAAACTTTCAAGAACCATAACTCTAATTATTTATTTTTTCTTTAATTTTTAACATAAAGAAAAATCATACTTTCAAGGATTGACTAGACCAACTAATGGAAAGTTTTCATCTCTATTTAAGCCACTGAATTTCACAATTTCATTCATAAAAAAAAGGCATCAATTATAAAAAAAAAAAAGAGCATCCATTAGAGTTTGTCTCAAATCCCAATTATTTTCAGTAAAAGTATTAAAAAATTTTTTTCACAAGCAAGCAATTAACAGTTAAGAGTGTTATAGAAGCAAGAAACAATAAAAAAAAAATCTATTTTATGTTTTTCTTTTTAATGTTATCTTTTTTAACATAAGCTAAAATTCTTTTTCAATGTATTAAAATCATCTATTAATAATATTAACATTAAAATCTTAAAGCGAACTTGTTACTATCATCAACCATATAACTAAAAGAATCGTTCTTTTTTTTCTCAAATTAAGAGAATTTTCCTTATGATATAAAAAATTGGCTAAACTTGTTTACATGGTGCAATCACGCATATAACCTAGATTTGGTCAATTACTAAGTGGACAGATTTTGTTAAATAATTTTTTTTAATTAAATTACTCCACCATATGATTGCATAATTTAAAGGCTTGCTGGGGTATTCCACTTAATTTTTATTAAACCTAGTACTTTTTTCTTTTAAATAGAAAGCCATAATAAATACATATGGATCATTAATGTTGATATGTATACAAAGTTTTTTTTTGTTTATGATGCATGGATAATAAAATTTTTTAACTTCACAAATGATTGGAAGAGGTTGCTACATGTTTCACTTCTTTTTATTTTTATTAATCATAAGGGGTGTGTGGTATCTTTTTTTTTTCTTTTTTTTTGGTTACAAAGGAAAATAGGTGTGTGGTATCTTAGTGATCTTGTAAAATTTAAAAATTTAAAAAAGTCATAGATTATTATAGGACAATATCATCCAAATTATTTTAACTGCAAATCCAAATTCAAGCATAATTTATATATTATTAGGTGTATGTGAATCCTTTTTTTTATATATATACAAAAGAGATTATAACTAGGATTAATTTTTTTTATTGCACAATCCAATCTAATAGGAAAAAAAAAAAGAAAAATTTCGAACCACAACATCAGAATTTGTAAAAGCCCAAAGAAAGTACAAAAAGGCATGCAGAATGATGTAAGCCCAAGGGGCTAAACTTTAAAGGCTCTTTTGGGGGCTGACTTTGGTTGACTTTGTTTCAATCATTTTCATTCATTCTTTCAAAAATTTGGCAAATTGCTCGAAGCAACTTTGCCTTTTTCTCCTTTGATCATTGCCTCTGCCTCGCCATGCAATTGCAAAGCAACTTAAATTGTTTGTTCATACCCAAAAAAAAAAAAATGCCTCGGTCTCCTAGTATGATTTTTTATTAGTTTTCTGACATTTTAAAAGTTTGACCCTCATTTATTTTTGTAAAGAAAAAATTTTTGGTAAATTAATTTATATTTTGATTAATTTCACGAAAAAATTACTTCACAATACAAAAGATTTTTTTTTATATTTTCTCGTAATCAAATGAACACAAGAATTTGTTTGAATGTGTGCATGCTAGCTTCTTTGAGAAACTTGTTTGGGTAAACTATTCATGCCTCGCTGTATATATTTAAATTGCGTTGAGTGCAAATATAACATAAGATCTACTATATGTATAGCTATGAAGATTGAAAATTAACCTAAAAAACATAAAGAATAATATCCACTTGCCCTGTGTAACCAAAAAATATATATATCCACTTGCCATGTTAACTTGCTAACTTTTCGTGGAACTTACCTATTGTCTTTATAGGTATATATATATGCTTTTTTGTTTTTTTTTTTTTAATTTTTGAGAAGGTACATTTTCATCTAAAATTACAATCAAAATCATCGTATTACATTCAATGAGCCGATAACTAAATAAACAACTAAATACAAATATTAATAACAAACAATATCAAACTAAACATAATCTCATATTGGATGAAACTTGAATTTGAGATCTCAAAATCTTAGGATCTCTTTTTTACCACTAGACCAATACCTCACTGGAGGTATATATGCTTATTAATGTCTCTGACAACCATGATTAGAGCAGATAAATTCTGTTGAATTAATTTTTAGAATACTAGCTATAATATGTATATACATGTATACATCATCAAATTTTTAATTTTAATTTATCTGCATTAATAAAAATTATATTGAATAGTGACCATATCATATATAGTTACTCCACGGCCTCTCAATTATCAACTTTTCCGCTTAGAAAAATTATTATAGAAATTTATCATATCCAAAATAAAGGATTTCGTTGCCATTGTCCCAGTTTCAGTAAATTGTAATATATAAATATATATATATATATATTTATATAAATTAAGAATTTGAAAAATTGCATGAGTTTCTTCATGCTAAGATAAGCATGATTTACCAAGAAATTATTCATAGCAATATTTTCACTTGACTAAGACAGGACTACTATCTTATAGCTATGAAATTAAGTTCTTTGTTGTTGTTGTTGTTGGCTTTAAATTTCATACACGACATGTTTACTAAAAGATCAACAAAGTTTCTGAAACTATAGTACATCATGTTCCTAATGACTAGACTTTGGATGGGGTATTTGGGGGGGGGGGGGGGGTCGTATTATGATTCAATTTTGCCTGTGACACATATGAAAAAGAACGTACAACAAAGAAGCATTCGTTTTCTGATCTAGGTTTTTCTGTCTTAACCCTTTCTCGCATTTATTTCTTTGAAAATTATTACAATTACCATTGTCCCACCATCTAGAAAAATTTGTCATGCAAATGCAGGTATTGCCTTACCCTACATTCAATTTTCATTTTTCCATTTTTTTAATTAATTTTTAACAGCAATACTAACATGCAGTGTTTCATAAAAGAAAAAAAAAACATGTATCGTGAAAATCAGGTTGCTGTCAACACTGTTGTGATCTGTTGATAGAATGTCAGACTTTCATTGATTCAATTTTATAAACTCAAGTTATAAAAAATTCAAATAGTTGGTATATTTCGGGGGTATATAATTTATGTAAACAAACATTATTAAGCAGATCGTGAACAATAATATCTGATTGAATAAACAAACAAGAAATGGAAAAATCTCCTAACATGTAGGTCATACTTCAAAACTTAATAGTTTTCCATCAATCGCTCTCTAATGATGATTTTGGACCTTCCGTTTTGCATTTTAACACATTTGAGCCCAACTTACCGACAAAAAGCTTAGGATTAACACATTCTTCTTTGCCTCTCTTGTTTCAAATAGACAACCTTCTTAATCATATTAATTTTATGTAAATAAATATATATTAATTAAAAAATATATTAAACTTTGATTTGAGCATTGAGAAAGGGCATTCGAATGATGTTATTCTTTAAGCAAGAGATACATATATATGCTCATTATTGAATCAAATGTTCCGGTATATATACATTAGTATATCTTGAATAATCAAATAAAATAAAATGCTTCTGACCAAAAAAAGAAACTGGATCGAAATTAATTAAGCTTGTCTTATGCCAACATAAAAGTAATAATATTGCCATTAAAACTAAAGGCTTGGCTAGTGCAGGCCCTTTTATTGTACAAAGTAATTACATTGCACATGGGGGAGCATCTTAAAATATATTCTAATTTTTGTTTGATCTAGTGACCAAAACCTAGTAAGAAAGTACAAAGGCAGCTGAAAAATTTAATAGAAGTTGGCTTATTAATTATCACATAATTAAACTCCTAATTATGGCAGCTTCAGCACTATCAGCATCAATTGTAGCCAGGAGCTGGGACAGTCGCTCACTTAGATCATCCACTTCCCTATGCAAGCTTCTAATGTAATTGCAAGTTTCCTGTAAAACCTTTGATGCTGATACCTGCAACAGGGGTACAGTCAAATCCAATGCAATGTTAAACAATAAGTCACTTTCTTCTGACAAAATAATATTATTTTATATAATGTTGGGTTTATATATAGAAATACAATCAAACTGAGTCAAGTCATATAATTCGTAATCAAGTCGAGCCAGTCGACAAAGTAAACTGTTGAGGGCTTGTGCATTATCATATGTATCCCCCACAATGTGGCCAAGATTCTGCATTAATTAGCTAAACGGGAAGGTTTTGGCTCCTCTTCCAGGGTCAGAGCAGGCCACTATTTTACGTCAATGAGAGGCTGAAACCTATGAAATTATGTTTCCTTGACATCCGGAGTCAAGTTTTACAACTGTTTAGCGAAGACTATTACCATTGTTGTTAACTGAAATACACTATTCTCATGTGTCACTTGCACCGGAATTAGCTTACGTTACAGTTTCCACACCTTTCCTACAGCTTTGCATTTGGAAAAGGAAATTCAACTTCTTTTCACTTGTTGAAACAGAGATGGAGAAAACATCAGAGACATGTTTTGAAAGTACCTTGTCAGATCCCCTATCGCGAATCTCAGGAAGAAGTTGGCGTAACTTGGAGACAAGTTCAATGATCTGTTCATCTGAAATCCTGGAAACTCCTGCTGTCGACTGCCTCGACCTTCTGCTTGACATCTTGGAAATTTAACACTGCTGCTTCCTAAAAAATGAGCCACAACCAAGAAATGTTCTTGCCCTTGGTTTAAGCCTAGGGGTTTAATATTCAGTAACTACAAAAACCAAGATATAATGCAAATGGGGAAGGAAAGGAAGTGTATATATAGAAAATGTTCTACTTTGGCAAGAAAGGAAAAGCGAAGGAGTAGTAGTAAGAGCAGTGTTAGATATAAGATATGAAGAATTGGAGAAAGAGGGAAGAGAGTTATAGAGAGGAAGGTAAGGACCACGCAGGGAAGTGAAAGTGAGTTAGAAGAGGGAAGAAAGTGAGTTGGATGTGAAATTAAACAACTGCATTGGAGAAAGCAGAGTTGGACTCAAGGGCTTTGGTGTTTGAGTGAAAAGTGAAAATGTGATCAGAGAGAGAGAAAGGAAAATGGAATAAGGCTTGTTGTTTATGTCCCCAACTTTTCAAGTGGGCTTAAAGAAATGTGTTTGTTTTTCAGCCAACATTGTGGGCCTTCGTGTGCATGTCTCAATACACAATGCCATGTGATCATCATCCCACCAATTCTCCTATCACTCGCTCTTTTAATCACTGAATTCCACAACCCTCAAATCACCCTTTTCTCACTTTTACCCTTTCAAAAAATCCAAACCCTGTTTCTTTCTTCTCCTTCACAAAAACAAATCCTATGTATGTTTCAAGTGCTCTCTGAGTTGTTTTTTTGGTTTATAAGAATGTACAAAGAAGAAAAGAGAATTCGAGCATTAAACTCAACCAGAAAAAATAAAAATCATTAAGTCAATCTTTGATGGTTTGGAGTTACTTATTTTTACTTCTCTACTTCTCAGTTTTTCTTCTTGACATTCTGTTTTTAATTTTAATTATCTTTGATCAGTATTTAGAGAACCATTAGTTGATTAGCTTGCATGCTTTGTTTATTGAATTGGCAAGTGACAGAAAGTGTTGGAAGATATGACAATGGATGGATGATAAGCATGTGCTCTCTAAGACCCATAATTACCTAACACTGCAATAAAAACTTGGTTGATAAAGATGGCTGTTTGTCAAGTTATGGAAGGGAAGCGTATAAAAGTGAACTTTTTTGTTAATCAGAAAATTCAATAATTAGTAAAGCAAAAGAAATGAGTCTCTAACCAAGAGGTGATCGGAAGAGGTAGAAGTAAACTTTTTTTTCATATATTTAGATATGATTCAAATATTGAAATCATTATTGTTGGAAGAGATTTACTATTTATTATTTTTGATCTGAACAAAATTAATCTCAGATCGTAAAAAAAACAAAAAAAAAACCTGTATTTATATATATAAAAAAAGAAAAAGAAAATGGGTCTCTCTCTCTCAAATAATTGTTTTTTCATCTTTGTTTGGGACATACTACGTGAGTGTCGGATACCCTCCTAATTCTCAAACCCTCGAAGTCACATGACTTTTCTGTGGCACACACGACATGACACGTGGCTTATCTTAGCCCAGTACATATTTGTTATATAAGAATGAAAATTTTCTTAAACAGTCATGCATATGAAATTTCCAAGCTTTTGTCTAGCACAGTCACGTGTCACTAGCAAAGAAATAAAAATAAAAAAAAAAAGAGACGATCATGCTCCTTCTCTTAGGTCGACCCCTCCCCCTCTTTTCCTTTGTTCCCTGGCCTCCCTAGTTCTATCTTCCTCTCACTTTCTCTGGATCTTATTACTGCATGCAAGGTCTTCAACCAGATTAAGTTTTTGCCAACCACCAACACAAGTTCTTGAATCAACATTATTCTCGGAATCTTTGATGTTTTCAAATCTCTTATTTTATGTAATTTGCTAGCTTCTAGCGTGTATATAATATATAAATGTATATATTAATGTTATAATATGTGTCCATGTCTTTTCTGGAGGTGATGAGATGAGGTGGACAGGTTGTATGTTGACGTGTGATTGGTTGATTAATGCAGTCAATGGAGAGTAACACTTGAAGAAGATAAATTTGTGTAGGTAAGGCTCTTCCATGAATCATCTTAAGAACAAGAGTTTTTCCATTCTGATGCAAATGGTTAAGGAAATATTGTTCTCATAATACAATATCTACTCTTAGAAGAATTCAATTGCACTTAAAATTCTTTTTGAGAACTCTTTTAAAAAGAAAAAAAACTAGAAAAGAAAGAGTGCAAAAAGGAGTGTTAAATGAATGCCATTGAAGTATTTCTGAGTTTCAATAGGTGCAAAAAACACCCTTTGATGATTAAACACATTTTGGCAGAGAATCGCCACTATTAGAATGAATAGTTTCGTCCAACAGTTTTATTTTTTGACTTCTAAGAAAAAGGTATTTGAATGCCCAAGGATGGTGTTTGAATGCACTAAGCCAATTCAAATAGGATGTAATTCCTATAGGATATTTGAATGCCCACTACAAAAAAATGAACTTTCAGCGACGGAATTAGCGACGGAAAATTCCGTCGCTGATAGTTAAATTCCGTCGCTGATGGTCTTCAGCGACGGATTACCTACGGATTACCGACGGAAATTTTTCTGTTGGAAAAATCGATGTCGCTGATGCTCACTCCGTCGCTAAAACTTTATTTCCGTCGCTAATTAGCAACGGAATTTTTTTACATTAGCGACGAATTTTATGTCATTAGCGACGGAAAATTCCGTCGCTAAAAACATAATTTCGTTTTTTATTTTACATGAAAATCCGTCGCTAAAAGGCATCAGCGACGGAAATTTCCGTCGCTGATAGTTTTATTATTATTTTATTTTATAAAAAAATCTGTCGCTAAAAGGCATCAGCGACGGAATTTCCGTCGCTAATTCAGTCGCTGATAGTTTGTTATTTTTGTTAATTCAATAAATATTCTGTCACTAAAGAGCATCAGTGACGGAAATTCCGTCGCTAATGTTATGAAATCCGTCGCTAATTTGATGAATTTTTTCACTTATTTAATAGATTTTGTTGCTAATTTCTATGAATTTTATCAAAAAAAATGTTCTGAAATTAATTATTTATATTTATATTTATATTTATATTTATATATATATATAGAGAGAGAGAGAGAGAGAGAGAGAGAAACATTTAAAATAAACCTAATATTTATACTTAAATCCATAAACATTATCTTAAAATAAATTAACTAAAAAAAAAACAAAAATACATTATCTTCAACATCATTATCACCACTACCACTAGCACCTCATCGTATCATCAGCATCATCTGTAAGTAAAAAACCAAAAAAAAAAATATAAGTATTAAAGTTTATCATATAAAAAAATTGACAACATAAATATAAAAGAAAAATAGAGTAAATTTACAAAAAAAAAAAGGAAAAAAGTAAAAGGAAAGAGGGATAAAGAAGAAAAACTAAGAAAAAAACGAGAAGATGGACAAAAAAGAAGATAGAGAGGAGTGAAGAGGAGAGAAAACAGAGAATATGAGAATATATAGAGTCTTTGGCGCGCATACAGAGGAATTACCGACGGATTAGCTACGGAAATTCCGTCGCTAATACTATGTCAAAATATTTCCCGCTACACTTTAGGCGGGAAAAATTCAAAAACAATTTTTTATTTTTTTTCGAATTTAAGGCATCAGCGACGGATTTTTTCCGTAGCTAATTACGTCGCTGTTTCTTTTTAGCGACGGAATTAGCGACGGAAAAAATCCGTCGTTGATGCTTAATGAACAAATTCATTTATTTATATTTTTTTCGATTTAAGGCATCAGCGACGGATTTTTCCGTAGCTAATTCCGTCGCTGTTGCTTTTATGCACGGAATTAGCGACAGAAAAAATCCGTCGCTGATGCTTAATGAAAGAAATTTATTTATTTTTATTTTTTTGATTTAAGGCATCAGCGACGGTTTTTTTCCGTCGCTAATTCCCTTTAGCGACGGAATTAGCGACGGAGAAATTCCGTCGCTAATTTCCTTACATTTTCTGAAACAATGAAGAGAAATTAGCGACGGAATTTTTCCGACGGAAAAATTTCGTCGCTAATGCCCTTTAGCGACGGAATTAGGGACGGAAAAATTCCGTCGCTAATTTCTTCATATATTTTTCACGGTGGAAGGTGAAAAATATTTATGAAATTAGCGACGGAATTTTTCCGTCGCTAATTCCGTCGCTAATGCCCTTTAGCGACGGAAAAATTCTGTCTCTAATTTCTTTTCATATTGTTTGAGAATATTTATGAAATTAGCGACGGAATTTTTCCGTAGCTAATTCCATCGCTAATGCCCTTTAGCGACGGAATTAGCGACGGAAAAATTCCGTCGTTAATTTCTCTTAATATTGTTTGAGAAAAGTAAGGAAATTAGCGACGGAATATTTTCCGTCGCTAATTCCGTCGCTAAAGGGCATTAGCGACGGAATTAGCGACGGAAAAATTCCGTCGCTAATTTCATAAATATTTTTCACCTTATAACATGAAAAATATATGAAGAAATTAGCGACGGAATTTTTCTGTCGCTAATTCCGTCGCTAAAAGGCATTAGCGACGGAAAAATTCCGTCGCTAATTTCTCTTCATATTGTTTGAGAAAATAAGTAAGGAAATTAGCGACGGAATATTTTCCGTCGCTAATTCCGTCGCTAATTCCCTTTAGCGACGGAAAATATTCCGTCGCTAATTTCCTTACTTATTTTTCACGTGACTCTGCAAAGAAATTAGCGACGGAATTTTTTCGTCTCTAATTCCGTCGCTAAAGAGCTAATTCCGTCGCTAAAGGGAATTAGCGATGGAATTAGCGACGGAAAAATTTCGTCACTAATTTCTTTACATAGTTTTGGATTTAGCGACAGAAATTTCTGTCGCTAATTCCGTCGGTAATATTTGGCGCGATTGAACAGCACCTCCCGTCATAATTAGCGACGAAAAATATTCCGTCGCTAATTACCGACGAATTTCCGTCGCTAATCCGTCGCTAATTTCATTATAAATTCCGTCGCTAATCCGTCGCTAATACCACTTTTCAGCGACGGAAAAATTCCGTAGCTAAATTTCCGTCGCTGAAAATCAATTTTCTTGTAGTGGCCCTACTTTTATACATAATCACAAGACAAAATGTACATAATCACAAAATAGAATGTACATATGCTCAAGGCAAAATGTACACAATCATTTTTCATTCCTAGAATGTATAAATCTATAAGGTATTCAAATAACCCTTTTAAGGTATTCGAATGCCTTACATTTGAATGTAAACAAAAGGCATAATGTACATATGCACTAGGCAACATGCACATATGCATTAGATTTCATGTACATCTTGCTTTTTCATTCTAAAGCTTTTCTTATACTTCTTGAACATCATTTTCTCTACAGATTGCAACTACATGATTTATAAACAGTTATTTTAAATCAAAATACTTTTAAACACTTTGAAATCATGTTAATTCAGTAATACATTCAACAATCCCCCACTTATTACCAAACATGCACATGTACAAAACCTTAAAGAGAAAATGCAATATGGTTCTTATCTAAGATTTATGTATGAAGATGACTAACGCTTGAACTTTTTGATTGAATAAGAGACTCAAGGAAATATATTCACCCCTTACACTAGTTCGTGAATTCCTCTAAAAGGCAATGCATTTTTGTCATGGGTTTCATTTTATCATGTGTTACCAATGACTTTAAGAATAATTGAAAATCCTTAAGAACCCATTACTATAAAAAAGTTTAACGACTACGTTTAAAAAGCATAATTTAAGACAAAAGACTACATTTTTGTAACCCTAGTCTATTCTAGCATAGTCTTTTATCAGGTAGTATAGATTACAATTCTTGAAAGGAAACATAGTCCTACTTCTGGCACAAATAGGAAAAAAGCTTATAGACTACATTTAAAAAATGTATTCTAAAACAAAAGACTATGTTTTTCTAATCGTAGCCTATTTTGGCGTAGTTTTTTCTTAGGTAGTATGAACTACGGTTCTTGAAATGCAATCTAATATATAAATATATACCATATTTTAGGAAGAAACAGTAGTCAAACTTATAAAAAGTAGACTACGTTTTTAATTTAAATGTAGTCCAATTTGAATAATAAGCGACTTGTTTCAATTATTTATAAATTTTTGTTTATTTGAAAATAAATTGATATTTTATATTAATAGACTATGTTTCATTATTAACTATTAATTTCAATTAAAAAACTATGCATACTGGATAAACCGTAGTGTTTTATTGTAATATTAAATTTTATTTAACTGTTCAACGTCATTACACAAATCATAACAAATAAGAAAGTTAATACTACAAAATATTTTTGCATGACATTTTCATAATAATGATTTGTCTTCAAGACTTCAGCACAACATTTTGGTATTTTCCTTAAACTTCATCCTCGGCAAAACAAAATTTCTTTTGCAGAAAAACTCTCACAATTGGTTTTTGGAATCATTGTTGAGACTATCAATATTGCTGATGCCATTAGAGATGCCGACCTGACAACCTCCGACCATAGGTTTTCTAACTTAAGACCAATTTTGCAATTGTTTGAGGGGTTAGGCATAAAAGTTGGCTTTTACGTGCTTAGTTTGAGGGGTTAATCAGCATCTTTTAACATCTTAGCTAGCAAGTTAGCTTGAACCGCCAATGCTCAGGAGTTCTTGCAAATAATTGAGGTCAACATCTATTGACACCTTAGCTTGCATCACCTTCAACACAAAATTTATATAATTGCGCAAAGTTATAAATACAAAAGATAGTTCAACAACAATTAAAAACAAATCACATAAACATAATTTATGAAAAGGAAATAGAGTTAGAGAAAGAAAGTTAATCTCTGAAATAGTAGTTTGGCTGGTTCTACCGTATCGATAGACCAAATAACATCCAAATAAAAATCTCCTCGAAATAATCTACCAAAAATGACAAAATGTTCAAAATAATATTTTTATCAAAACCAAAAACTAAAAAATAGCAGAAATTAAACCTAGAAATCAAAAAAGGCAAGGAGGAAACAATTTAGAAGGCTTTCTCGACACTAAGAACCATATGAGCTTAGCAAGCAAAGTACCAAATGACTTTCATATAAAAGCTTTCTTTAAATAATCTACAAAAAAGTGACAAAGTAAACAGAATAAATTTTTTTTTATCAAATCCTAAAATTAAAAAATAGAAGAAATTAAATCCAAATATCAGAAAAGGGGGTTTTGATCCAAACCTAGAAAGGAAATGGTTTGAAAGAGATTTTTTTGACAACAAAACCAAATGAGGTTACAAAGCAAAGTACCAGATGATCTATAAGTAAACATATTCAAATAATCTACAAAAAAAGTAACAAAGTAAATAAAATAATAGTCAAATAATGTTCTTCATTTCCCATTTTACTTGAAGGGATAGGTTCTCAAATTAATGGACCAAATTCTCAGTGGTGATGGATGATTATATTAGGCAAGTTATTCATTATATGACATTATTTATGTGAATTTAATTCGCTTTTGAAATGGAGTATTGTTGTTTAACGATTTTTTGTTTGGTCATTTTTAAAAACTAGGAATCAATGAGTTAAAGTAATACAAACTAAGATGTTAAAAGATTCTGACCTTCATTATTTGTGAAAGTTCTTATATAGAAGATATTTTGAAAAACTTTGAGAATGTATTAAAGTTCATAATAATTTGATTATGTCTAGAATCAGGAAAAATGTGGTTTCTATGAAAAATATTGAGGGTGTTGGTAGACCCGTGGAAGTAGGGGTTGTAGGTGGGTTATTGGGAATGGAAGCAATATTTATTTTTGGCTATATAAGTGGGTGGGGCATAAATCATTTCCTCGTTTCCAAAAATGGTTTAATAGTTAAATATATTATCAACTTTTTATATAAAATAGATATAAGCTCTTAATATTTTATTATATATAAATCAGTTCATAAACTTTAGTTTTACTATAAAAAAGTCTCCAACCTTTTAAAATCGTGTAATTAAGTTCAAATCTATTAAATGTCACTAATTTTTATTTGTATTACACACATGGCAACTCAAAAAGCTATTCACGTTGGTTGTCACATAAGATTAATTCCAAACAGTTGTTAGCATCATTTAATAAATCTGAACTTAATTACATAATTTTGAAATATTGGGAGTTTATTTATAGTAAAATAAAAGTTTATAAATTAATTTATATGCTATAAAACATTAATAGCTTAGATTCATTTTGTATAAAAAATTAATATATTTGACTATTAAATCGCATCAAAATTAGTACTATGTTACCAATCTCCATTGTTGTACTCAACTGGCATTTCAAAATCATATCCATCATTTTTCTCGTTTCCAAAAATTGATACCCCATATCCGTCACCTTTCGGTAAAATTTTAATTTTCGAATAGGGTTAAAATGGATATCCCAAAACCCCATTCCTAAACATGGAAAAAAAACGTGAATTGAATCATCCATGGATCCAAACATCATTCTAAGAAAGGAGCCTGCCTGCCCTGTGGAAATTTTGCTTGGGCTTGAAGTTCTACTCTCATAAATCTCTTGGGGATCTAATTTGAGAGGCAACACCAAAATTTAAACACTATCCAACTTGCCCAGGCCTTAGTTTTGAGTCAGTTCAAGTGAGCTAAACCCATGGCTATGCCAATGCCGTGTCTGGGTCCCATAACTCAGTTGTGGTAGAAGGCTTCGTTTAGCCAATGTACAGTACAAAAGACTCACTACTATTCACAATCACCAACCCACATTCAGTGATTGGTTAGGAATTAGGCCCAAGATCAAACTATGTTACAAATGCAAAAAGTTCACTAAATTGAAGATAATCCAATAAATAAATAAAATTATGGTTTTAAAATTTTGAGTTAGAAAATTACTAAAAACAAAATGAGGGAACACAAAATGTTTCTTGAGGGACAAAACATAATTGAGAAAGAATCGGGGCAAAACATAATTGAGAAAGAATCAACAAGATGAGTAAAGGCATCGAAAAGAAAAGAAAAATCTATCATGGCCTAGCTTGGCCCAATTGGATGCTCCTAGGCCTTACCCGTCACTTTCAGGCAAGACAAGAATTAGACATTCAAAAATGAAACATTGAAACCCCACTTTTCGTGGTTTTTTTTGTTTTTTACTGTTGACCTTTTTTTCTTTGGATTATATGTTGTTCAATTCGAGTTCATTTTACATACCGACAGGGGAAATTTTTAACTTCATAAAGACTACCACATATCTTTTTTTTTAATTAAAATTTTTTATTTTTTTATTATGTTTTTACCTATATGTATCCTAATAATTTTTTTTGTGAAATTTAAAATCTCTTTTTTTTTTGTAAACCACAGGTATTCTCGTCCTGTTTTAACAGTATGAGACTATTCCTGCTCGAGGTTTAATCACAGTTAAAGTTCTTCACCCCTCCCTAAAGATGTGTTTAGTGGGGATCGAACTCGAGAGCTCTTCCCACAAATTCAGCCTGCATTACCAATTGAGTCACAACCCACCCATGGGTTAATTTAAAATCTCTTTCACAATATATAAAATAATTCTCTTTTCTTTTAGCATCCGTTACTATTTTTTTTAATTGTTTTCCTGCATTGACGACCTATAAAATTTTATGTAGAGAGAGGCCACTATCAATGGGTTGTTCACCAAAGAATGCTGACAAACAAATTCGGCCAAATTTTGGCATAAAAAGTCTTGGCCTTGATTGATAAAACATGGGTTTCTTTATCTTATATGAACTCTTTTTTCTCCCCTAGTGATTATCTTCCTATGAAATATGAACATCAAATTCTGCCTAAAATTGTTGGAAGATTTTCTTGGCTGAATTATCCCTAACATTATCTTACACATCTCAATCATTATTTGTGGTCACTCTACCATCATGACCTTTCAGTCTAATCTTTAAGATGAGATATGGTTTTAATTTTTTTTTCTCAAAGTCATCAATTATAACAAAATTCTACATGATTGCTTTCATTATTGCTAGATATCAATGTTCTAAATTTCATGAGCATGCCTAGCTTCATTAATATTTATCTCATGGTTTCATATATTGTTGCTTAAATATTAAAAGGGGAATCATTTTAATAATTGCTGAGCAAAGAGTGAACCTGGAACCATTGATTTGGATTTCCTGCTTAGGGTTTTTGACTAGGGTGTGATTTTGAGCAATAAGTGATGACAGTTATAACAATGTCAAGAAACTTTTTCAGATACTTTACATCATCTGTAACATGATGTGTGCTTCAATTTAAATCAAAACTCATTTCAGGCAAATCCACCAGGCTAAAATGAGTGTAATTTTGGAGATAATCCTTTTCAAGACAAGTGGCAAAGAAAATATGATGAATGTTCAAACTTGAGTTAAAGATAACAAATAAGTTTGGCCCAACAGTTGTTACCCTCTTTAAGAAAAATTAGGTTTAAGGTGTACGGTTATCCATTTCTCTTCTTTATAAACCAAAAATAAATTTGAGTCAAAGGGTAGACAGACTCATCAAACATGAACAAGAATTGTTTGTTGTGATTAAATTCTGCATTTCGAGACACCACTTTAGCCAAAAGAAAACCAAATGATACAGGTTCTGAAACAAGATGGGGCTGAAGCTTTGAGACAAAGGCCCTAATATGAATAGCGGTAGTCAACATTTGTGGACTATAGACCATCAGTATTGAGCAGATACAGGACACTGGTAAAGTCTTCAAAAGAGGACCCCCTCAAGAATCTAACAAGAATACACTGCACTAAATTCCAATATTGGTTTTCTGTCATTTATCAATTGGTTTTGATCACCCTATGTTGATGTCAGCTTGCTACTTCTGGAGTGAACGTCTTACACCTGGTTTAGATGTAGTGAAAGCTTTTACTGTGGTTGAAATCCTTGCTTTACATGGAGAAATAAGTGACTTTCCAACGGATATTTAGTTATTTACACTCCTTTTATCAGTTGCTTCTTACTTTTGTATACAAAAACAAAGCTCAGTGGAATGGGAAATTTTTCAAGAAAAGACTTGTGATTAATATAATCTTGCTTGAGATGCATTATATTTATACTTAATGTTTAGGGGGCTGAAAACAGATGTGCTATGGCTTCATAATCAATAAAAAAAACCTGTTGGCAGGCCATGGCAGTACCTAACGTGCAGAAAAATTGCAGGCATGTATAATGCAATGGAACCATACGAAAGTTGACGTGATGCATCATCTCTGCCAAGTGTCTTTAAATCAGCATCAATATATGACCACGGCTTCTGTGGGGATTGATTTTCCTTTTCTAAAAACAAAAAGAAAAAATTCCTCAGAAGTGAGAACCCCCATTCCCAAACTTCTGTCCTTTGTCATGCCTTTGCTTTACCATCTTTATTTCACCTCACCACAATATCAAAGGCAAAAAATATCAGTGAACAGTCAAAGTTGCAGGGGGACAAATCCCTTGGAGTCTACTTAATTTTTTTCACCTTTGTTTGACAGATCAAGTACAGAAGCGCGCCTTTAGAGAACTCTACAATCATTCTGATGATAGAGGAAACTGCCCATACTTTCAAGAAATGTGGCATGGAGTTTAGAAAAAGAAAACACATTGAGTAGTATAAGAAAAGGTTGCCCGCATTTAGAGGCGCACTAAAAAAATTGCTCAAAATTGGGCCGTTTAGATATGAAGCTAGTGCCATAGTGGGTCATGTCATCCATTTTTGTAGCATTTACTTAACCTTCACATCTAAGAGCTTTTGCTTTTATAATAATTTCTTTACCTTCTGCTATGAATGACTATGTCTGTACACTTTGATACAAAGAGATGAGTAATTATCTTGGTAGTGCTAAAAGCCATCTAGTACTCCATGTGGGCCCGGAAGCCATAAAAGAGAGATGCCCTTGTCTAGAACAGAAAAGAACTCTTCAGCAAACACATGCAATGGAAAGCAAGATCAAGAAAAAGGTTCTCATAAGGGCTGGAAAGGTGGTGTCTAGGGTTTGCACTTTATAGTATTATAAAATTTCAATTACAAGAACAACAAAAGCCAATCAATCATCTGAACAACTAGATAGACAAGGGACTTATGCACCACAGATACCAATAATTCAACATTTTCCCCAACCCCATTGGAAATGGGGCAGTAGTTCTCAAGATACAGTCCCACATTCCCATATCTACAGCTATCATCATTCAGAAAAGAAGGATAGAAACACAAGGGTTAATGGGTCCCAAACACAATAACCACCACGGCCACGTTTGCTTCAATCAAAAAACTCTCATATGTGATGGTGTTGGAGTTGCAAGAGCCTGGAATAGGCTCCTTCAGCTCGGCTAACCAACTCGGCATGGCTGCCTTGCTCTACAATGCGCCCATCTTGCACTACTCCAATAGTGTCAACATTTCTTATTGTTGAGAGACGGTGAGCCACAAGCACTGTGGTGCGACCCCTCATTAGCCTTTCAAGTGCTTCTTGTAGCACACACTCTGATTCTGCATCAAGTGCACTGGTTGCCTCATCAAGTAATAATACGGTTGGGTCTTTAAGCACAGCCCTTGCAATTGCAATTCTTTGTTTCTGACCCCCAGAGAGTTGAACCCCTCTCTCACCAACTGGTGTTTTATACCCATCAGGCAATGCACTAACAAAGCCATGCACGTTAGCCGCCCGGGCTGCTTCAATTACTTCAGCTTCAGTTGCCCCTTCTTTTCCATAAGCAATATTATCAAAAATGCTGGCAGCAAATAGGGCTGGCTCTTGTTGCACCAATCCAATCTTAAGTCTAAGAGACTTCAAGTTCAATCTCCGGATATCTTTCCCATCGATCATAACCTTTCCAGCTGTAGGATCATAAAATCGCTCAATCAATGCAATGACTGAACTCTTGCCAGAGCCACTAGCCCCAACAAGTGCTTGGCTTTGGCCAGCACGGATTCGAACGTTAAGATCTTTAAACACACTGATATCAGGACGTGAAGGATATGCAAAATCAACATGCCTAAGTTCAATGTCTCCACGAATTGATTCAACTGGCTCTGCCTCAGGATCATCTGGGTCAATCTTGGTTGAACGATCTAAAATGGAGAACACTGAACCAACAGCTTCACCACCCCTAATAATCTCAGGAGCAAGACTAACAGTTTCTGCCACAGAATTTGCTGTGACCACCAATACCACAAAAACCTTGATCACCTTGGAGAATGTGGAGACACCTTTGCTGACAAGGTGGGCGCCATACCAAAGTATGAGAGCTTCAGAACCATAAAGTGCAAGTTGAGATAGGCCAAAAAGGAGGCCAGAAGTTTGGCTGCGGCGAAGGCTTTGCATCTGTGGAACTCGGAGCTCATGGCAAAATAGTGAAAGGATCTTGTTCTGAGCATTGAAGGCTGCAACTGTTCTGATATTGCTTACACCTTCACCAGCAATCATACTAGTCTTTGCATGTGCCTTAGCTGTGTCACCAGCAAACCCTTTGAGAGAGAGTTGCTGCAGTGCAAAATAAAACAGAATTAACTGTCTAGAAACTTATCAAATTGACGAGGAAACTGCATCATTTCAGATAATAGTTAGTTTTAAGACATAAGACCACAAAAGAGGAGTCAAACTCAATCAAAACGGGTAAGATAAGCCTCCAATAACATCAGCATTAGAATAATTAAATTATAAACCTTAGTTCAATTCATTTTTATATGACAACCCCTATAGTTCAATATTTGAGAGAGAGTTACATATAAAAAAGTTGTCATCCAGTCCTAGCTGAATTACTACAGCGCAAGACCATTTTTTAGTGGAACGGATTGAATATAATACACAAGTTAGATTGTTAAAACTTGGAACACATAAATGTTTTTTTTTTTTTTAATTTAGAAAATGGAGATCATTTTATGTTCAGTTTTTATTCAACCCTGCCCAACATTCTAACATTAGTTAATAATGGCACACAAAACACAAAGTTTGATGTCTAGCCACTACCCCTAGCATGCATTCAATGCCTGATCTAATCTCTACTTAAGGTAAAAAGAATTTATTTCTGTCTTCCCCATTTTTGTCAATATTCCAACGGTTTATCACTGCCTTGGCTTCATTGATGTGGGACCAATCAACATGAACCAAACCAGGTAATAAAGCTCCTTCAACAAGGGAAAGATTGTGATCTTGAAATTGTACGCAGTGCAGGTAAATGAGTACTATTTCACTATGCATAAAGCCTGCCCCAACTTAGAGTACTGTCCAGCACACAGACCACCAACGGTCAGTTGGCCTGAGGTTGAAAAAACAAACCCAAATTCTACCCCAAATAAACCGAGGCCTAAACGACAATAATGCACAAAGGGTGAATATGCGCATCCTACAAGAGTTACTACCTAGCTACAACTTTACATAGCCATTTTCTATTTCTTAGGCACTGCCATAACACTGTTTTACTGTCACAACCTGACACCCCCTGAGAAAAAAAAAAACAGAGAAAAGAAGATGATATGTTCAAAATATATGAGATCACGGGACAAGAATCTATTGAAACTATCATATACTTTGGTGGCATCTGATATATGACAAAGCTATCAAAAGCTCAGGTTCCAAGGAAAAAAACAGAAGCCCCTTAGCTTGGTTTTTTAAAATCAGACAGAAAACTGATATACACCAAAAGGTGCAGTGTCGGTGCATTATAAAAAATAAAAGTGAGAGAATCTAGACAAGTTGAAAATTTGACTCAAGGAAGAAAGCCAAGGGAATATATATATTCTACAGTAATTTATAGCCTCGAGAAAATAAGCTATACTAACTACAATACTGCAACTTAGCTGATGGAGTAGCCATGGAATCCTGGATATTTTATGTTCACTGTTATTTCATTGCAGTCTTATTATAATTTTTTTTGTGTGTTAATTTCTGAAAGTTGATGCACCAATCTTGGAGGAAGCACGTAGAAAGAAGTGCTGAGGAGCCACGTTGGATTTTCTTATTTTGTCGTTTGATGGAAAGTTAAGCAAAGATAGATTCCAAAGAGGAAAAGAAGAATAAAAAATCTGACACTGTAGTAAATGGATTTTATAGCATCTTGAGTTACCTATATGCCCCTAGTAGACTTAAATGGCTCAAATTAATCCTAGGGAAATGCGAACATCTTCTTTTAAGCAGCATGTTTTGGGTCTTTGAGCTGTAAATCGGACCACATTAAGTCGAGAAAATTGTGAAATTATAGCTTTGATTAATAGCTAGAAATGAACGGAGAGAGAAAGAGAAAAGGTAAAGGAATTGGTCAATTGTGAGCTTACCTGAGCAAAGTTTGCAAGGACTAGAAGAGGGAAGGTACCAAGGATGAGAAGGGAGACCCTCCATTCTACTATGAAGGCAACAATGAATGAGGTGAGAAGTGAAGTCATGTTTTGCAGAATCACCGAGATTCTCTCGGCTATGGCAGATTTTACATCGGCAGCATCAGTTGCCAATCTAGCAGCAAGAAGGCTGGAATTGTGCTCTTCCTCGTCGAACCATCCAACTTCATTCCTTAGAATTGCTGGAGAGAAGAAAACACCACAATATTAACAAACATACCATCAAATTGTAGGCAATGTATACTCCTGAAAATTAGAAAAAGAAAAGGCAACTTGTAGTTGCATATTAGTACCTCCAAGCATCATTCTCCTCACTCTTGTTGTGAGGTTTTCTCCCATAATGCTGAAGAAATAATGCTGAATCAAATATGCAACGACAGCATATAGACCAGCTCCAATGTAGATGAAAACATATTCTTTTGTTTTTCTTTCCATAGAGGTAGGATTTGTATAGTAGAAGACCTCAATCATATTGCTCATCACAATGGCAAAAGTTGGTCCAATAAAACCAGAAAGCACAGAACCAACGGCTCCCATGATTGAATAGGGCCATTCAGGAGCATTTAGCTTAAGGAGCCGGCAGAAATAGCCATGAGGAGCAGGATTTTTACGGTCTGTCTCGGCATTCGAGATCATCTCTATTCGGCCATCAGCACCACTACTGTAAGAATAGCTCAAGTTCCGCAAGCTGCCAGACCGGAGGCTTAGAGACTTAGTTGACAGAGAATGACTTAGACGAGATGAACGCGAACGGTGAGTGGATGGGTTAGCAAAGTCTCTATTTCCCACCATTTCTTGGAATCTGATTAATGAAGCATACGAACCTGCCTTAGCAATCAATTCTTCATGAGTTCCTGTCTCAACAACTTGTCCCTGCTGTATAACAGCTATTGAATCAACATTCCTTATGGTGGAGAGGCGATGAGCAACAACTACAGTTGTTCTTCCAACCATGAGACGATCAAGAGCTTCCTGAACAATACTCTCAGAGCCTGCATCAAGTGCACTTGTTGCTTCATCAAGGAGCAAGATCTTAGGGTTCTTCAACATGGCTCTAGCAATTGCGATTCTCTGTTTTTGGCCACCAGAGAGTTGGACTCCTCGCTCTCCCACCTAAATTAACAAAAAAACAAAATTTTATGATACAAACTAGTATGGAGCTAAAAAATTAAAATTAAACTAGAATACTAAATTTGATGAGACCAACCTGAGTGTTATACCCATTAGGAAGTAAGGTAATAAAGCTGTGAGCATTTGCAGCAGAAGCAGCAGTTTCCACTTCATCCATTGTTGCATCAGGCTTTCCATAGAGTATGTTCTCATGTATGGTAGTTGCAAAGAGAGCAGGTTCTTGATTCACCAATCCAATCTGATCACGTAGCCATTTTAATTGCAGTGTCTTTATGTCCACATTATCCAACAAAACCTGTCCTGCTTATCCAAAAAGAAATGTCATGTATTAGCCATGGGGGAAAGAATTTTTTTTCTTCAAACATGACAAAAGTCTGTTGATTACCCTCGTTAGGATCATAGAACCTCTCTATCAGAGAGACAACAGTACTCTTCCCCGATCCACTACCTCCAACAACTGCAACAGTCTTTCCTGCTGGGAAGAAAATGGAGAAGTTGCGAAAGATGATAACATCTGGTCTTGATGGGTAGCTGAAAGTCACATCCTTGAATTCTATATTGCCATTAACCTCAGGCAGTACCTTTCCATCTGAATGGTCTTGGATTATGGATGGCTTTTGCTTGATAATCTCCATCAACTTGTAACCAGCTGCTTTTCCTTTACTAAATGCCCCAAGATTGGAAAATGACTGACCCAAACTCCTGCAATAGTAAATTTTACACGGTAATCAATAGTAAAACCTAATTCACCTTCAATCACAAAAAGTAAGATACTTTAGCTTAAGGTCTTACATGCCACCAACAATGGCAGAGAAAATTGCTGTGAATGCCTTGCCTCCATCAGTCTGTCCATTCCTTATAAAAACACCAGCATACCAGAAAACAAGGGCCCAAGACATGCAAGCTATGCCATATGTACACCCTAGCCCCAAACCCTTGGCCATCCCAGCCTTGTATCCAAGTTTTAGCGTGTTCTGTATTGCATCTGAGTAGGAATCAAGGGCCTTGCTCTCGCCAACATATGAGTAAACGGTACGAACTTGTGCAATGGCCTGTCCAAATGATTAAAGACTTAGACAACCAGGCAGTAAAAGATTAGATTAATAACCCGAGGTCTTAAATTGTAATATGGGATAGATTTGTGAAAATGGAATTAAAAATCAAATTTCAAATTCCATCAGGAGTTCGGAAAGCGATGTTAATAAAGCTCAACGAAAAGCAACACTCTTGAGTGTTGCCCACTAGAAGATGTCATGACGACCTGATTATCACAAAACATATAGACGGTCCAAATCCAGCAAAAAAGATATGCTGGTTAGACAAAATTAAAGGTTATTCTATGCTTTTTTAGGCAAAAAGAACTCACCTGCTCGGCAATTATGCCAGCATTTGCATAGGATTCTCGGCTCTTGGAACTGAGGCCAGTCAAGGTATGGGCATATAAGCCACCAGCAAAGGCAATTCCAGGAATAACAGCCACGCTTAGCAGGGCTAACCTCCATGCTGATACAAAACCAACCACCAAACCAGCCAGGAAAGTTGACAAATAATGTATAAAGTTCCCAACCTAAGATGAAGAAAAACAATTAATGAATGATGATTCGTCCAAATACTCAAAGAAATTTTTAATTCATTCTAACTGTTTATAAATTCCATTGATCACTTAAAGAAAAGTAATGGCAAACGTGAAAACAAAGATGCAGGTGCACGATGACACAGGTAATCTAACGTGCACAGTCAAAGATTCAAACCCAAAATAATAAGGTAGGGAACCCGCATTTATGTATAACCAACAAACCCAGATTAGCAAATTGAGAACTAACCCCAAGACAATATCAAATTACACCCACAAAACAGAAAAAAAAGCGGAAAATTTCCAGAAATGCAAAGATAAAACAAGGAAAAAAAAAACTAAACCAACCAACCTTCTCACTGATGGCGTCTTGGACAAGTAGGGTATCAGTTGAAACACTAAAAACAATATCCCCAGTTCTTGCATCCGTGTCAAAGAATCCAACATCTTGCTTCAAAACAGCTTCCAAATACTTCTTCCTCAATGTACTTACTTGTCTTTCCCCTGTGTACATCCAACATGCAATCTCTGGCAACCAAAAAAAAGAAAAAATGGTAAAATTTAACTTCTCTTTAATAGATAAAATTAACAGCTACCCAACACATTAAGAATCAATGAAAGAGATGGGACTATAGAGGAAGATAATGTAGAATAGATATAAAAAAAAAATGAAAGAGTGAATTATATTAAAAGGGTAGTGAGATTGACAAGAAACAAATGGACAAAGACAACACTTAAGACCACGTGGGCACGCACCCACCGGTCCGTTTTGGTTGAACTGGCTATACTACACGAGTCCCTTATGACTGAGACCAAGGTGCAACAACTGTAACGTTGCCTGAACGATTAGTTTCAAGGATTATCTATACAATTAAAAATAATAAGGAAAAGAAATATACCTGCATAAGATGATAGGCAGACTATAAGACCAAGATACACAAAATAGAGTGCATACTGCATTAAACAAAAAGAAATTAACAGATCTTAGATCTAAAATCATTAAAAAAGTCGGTAAAATAAAACAGAGTAAGGAAAAGTTTTGGTGTCTAATATTTTTTTGATGAAAAAATTAGAGAAAAAAAAGAACCTTGGCAACTTCATGAGTCATTTTGGGCAAATCAGATTGGTTTTTGCCAAAGCCATTAACCATTTCACCAAATAATAAGAAGAACACAGGCATTGAGGAACCATGGATAATAGCTCCCAAGCTACCAGAGATCATCAACAAATAATCATATTTGTCAGCAAAAGTGAAAAGTTGGTAAAATGGCAGGCTTTGTTCTTTCTTCTTTTCTGCTTCTGGGACTGCCTTTGTTTCTGTTGTTTCAGCCATTGTAAACCCAAAAGGAAAGCTAACCCAAGTTTTATAATGAAAAAAGAAAGAGCTTCAGTGAGTTAAGTGAGTTGACTCAGAGGAAATAGAGTTGAAGTTTCAGTGAAGAGAATTGCCATTGAAAGAAAGGGAAGAGAGAAGAAAAGATCTGAGATTGAAAAAGAAATGAGAGATCTAAACTCTAAAGACCTTTTCCATTCTCTCTTTCTTCCTCTTTTTTAAGGTCTCGAAAATCTGACAACGTCGTCTTTGCGTTTATCAGTTCGAGAACTAAAAGCTGAGAAGAACGAAAAATATAAAGTAGAGAGAAAAGCACAAAATAAAGTGTTTTGAGTGAGTGCATATATAGAGAGAGAAATTGTAGTCATATTTATAGTAAGAAAGAGGGAGGGAACGCCTGTGTTAGACCATTGGTCAAACAAAAAGTGTTTTTCAAACGGAAAATGAATATATTTTTATAATTTTGGTTTTGATTTTATTCTATAAAAAAAGAGTAACATGTACTAAGTAAGTTATAATTTTTTAATATATTAAAATTTATTACTTTAATTATTAATTATTATATTTGATATTAATATTATGATAAATAATCAATTCATGTCGGTGTAAAATAAATTGTTTTATATTTTATAACTTTATGTATGATTAATATTTTTATAAACTAATTATTATATTTAACAACATACTTGTAAAGATCATACACATAAAATTTTAAATATGATATTTTTATCCTTTGATCAAAAATAATATCTTTTTTAATTTATATATATTAACAATTAAAATTTTATTATTATCGAATGAATGGTTTAATATTTTCAATCTTTGAAATATGATGTATGATGCATGTGAATATAACATAAATTTAAAGATCATCATTATTATCATCATCATCATCAAAGCCTTTATCCCAAAAGATTGGGATAGGCTATATGAACCATAGATTCCTATCCAAAGTCATTTGCTCATCCAATTCTAAAACTCCATATGTTTCCAAACTACTTCTTTCTAAGTCTTTTTCGATCTTCCTCTAGTCTTAACCCTTCACTCAACAGCCATAACTTCTATTCTCCTAACTGGAGCGTCTACATGTCTACGTCTTACGTATTAATTTTATAAATTTAAAGATGAGATTATAAAAATTATAAAATAATATAAAATTAAATTAATTTTATACTAATTTAAGTGAATTTATCTTTAATAACTAAAAATTACAAAAACACTCATTAATTAAATATTCGTATAAAAAGATTTTTTAGCAGAAAATTAAAACTAAACTACTTTTCAATTCTTAAAATAGAATAATAATGAATATTAAAATCGTGCCTTTAAAATTAACATTGAATAAAATTATTAAAAAATCAAATTCAAAATTGCATTACATATAATTGAAATTGAAATAGACAACTGTATTAAGTCAACTTTTTATTAATGGTATTTTTATTTTTGTTAAACTTGAAATAAGAAACTTGAAACCAATTTTAAAAATGAAAGAAAGATGCCATTTTGCCAGAATTTGAAAGTCATGTTTGGAGATGAAAGAACTTTAACTGTGGTTGCAAAATAGGATAGGAAGTTAGTTTTCTGATCCAGGTTAAACCAGAATGAAAGAATCTTGTTAACAGCAATACATAAATACATATTTATTTATTTATTTATATATTGGTGGAATATATATAAATATATATTATTTTCTGCTCTAGCTTCCCTGGTGTTGTCTTGGTTATCGTGCTTCGAAGTTCTTTCTATTTTATTATTCTCTTTTTCCATGTCACGATCTCTATTTTTTGGGGAACACAATCTCATTAAATAGTGAGGACAAGGAAATATCAATTACTCTACCTTTGAGAATTTACAAGATAAAATTAAAGCAATAGATGTAATTGAGTTGCACCGATATGATTTATTGTCAATTAGTTTGAATGGGTGGTAGATTAATTTTTGTAAAATTGAAATAGATAAAATGATCATTAAATATTTATATTTTTAAATAAAATAACAAAAAAATAAAAGTAATGGCAAAAAAATAAATTATCCTTTCATATTTTTTATTTTTTAATCAACCAATTTCACTTCATCGGTCTCAACCAATGTCCCAAAATCATCTTATAATTGAATGGAGACAAAATAATTTAATATTAAATATGAATTCAATTTAAATTAAATTCAAGATTCAATTTGAATTCAACTAAATTTAATTTTAATTTTACATAAAAATAATAATTAAATATTAAATATATATACTTTAAAAAACTTAATCAAAAACATGATCTGCTCCAACATGAAATCATTTCTCTAACTGAATGGATTAACTTTACTCGATTACAGTTTTAAATTAGTTAAAAAGAAGGTAACATCTAATCAACTTGTCAAGATTTTATTGGCTTTTCACTTCCTTCTTTGCAGACAACAGTCACGAGAAATGTAATTTCTTTATTTCTGCTTTACTTTGCGGTTCTCTGGAAAAAGTTTTTGTCTTGTGATTCTGATCCTGAGTTGTCATTTCCAGAGGAGCCCTTTCATTCACTCACAATTTGCATGTGTCGTTGGCAGCCTCTTTTCTCAGGATGCCTTACATAATTTTTTGTTTCCAGTACTACTTTTTTTTTGTCTTTGACCTCCTCGAGATATCCTCTTTATGCTATTATTTCGAAGTCGGAAACTGTCAGATCACATGAAAATAAGGTGTCCCTCATAGCATGATTTGCTCCATACGCATGGCTCGAACCCAGACCATGTTTAAGAAAAATGAGTCCCTTACAATTCAATTTCAATCAATGTTAGTTGTTTCTAGTACTACTTTCTATCGTATTGGTATTTTGTTTGTTAGCTCAAGTATTTACTCCAATGAGTTATGAATTAGATTTTGCTGCCAAAGCCTTAGATTCAGCATTAATTTGGTAATAAATTCATCAGATTGCACTTGGGCATATGACTGTATTTTAGTTTAAATTTAGCATATGACAAAGAGAGCCAAAAGAAACTTTTTTGCTGGCAATATTTATTCCTCGTAATTTTTCTTCTTAATTGTGACAAGAGAAAAATCTCTTCTCATAGAATTAATCTCTTGTTTTCGGTATATCAATCAAATTATTATCTAAACAAATTAACAATCAATGCTCAAAATATCTGAATTCGAAGTAACATGAATTCAAAACATATATATATATATATATATATGGAGGAAAATATTGCCTCTTCTGTTTTTTTGTTTTACTTTTTCATTAATTAAACCATAAACTATAGTAACAAGTTAGGATGTAGGAATTGTTTCAACAAGAAAAGGTAGGATGTAGGAAGTTTCTTGGTAATAATTGAATGTTGAAAAACAAACTAAATACCCAAGATGGACTTAAAATAAATTAATTGTGTTTCCATACCGAGTGCTCTTTAAAATCTTCAAAGCAATCATCCTTCTATATAAATAAAAAAGATGTAGATCATATGTTCACAATCTTTATCATATCTTCTTAAATTAAGCTAACAAATAGTCCAATCAGTCATATCTCTTCCCAACATTAAATCTAATAATTTGTATATACGTGTTGTATGTGTTTCATGTCAAATCATATAGAATACAAAAATTATAATGTCACAATTTACATTGATATGTCAAACAATAAATCGAGTTTTTAATCTTCGTTAATTTATGTACAATTTTTATCAAAATTTTAATCTATATTATTTCGTATCTTTTTTCATATAATATATACAATTATCAAATCTAACTAAATGTAAATAAAAAAAACAAATAGGACACTCTAATAATTTTAAATTAAGTTGATGAATAAAATATTCTTTTCTTCTAAAACGGTATCAAAACTACTTTGCCTATTCTTTTATCTAAAATCCTCTTGGGGGACATGTATCTAATTTCTTTCAAAAACCTTATACAAACACCAACATCCACGCCACCGTACAAAAGCCTTGCTTATCTCCATACACGCGTTCTCGGAAAATTTCATCACAAAAAATCTCTAAAAAACATCACACTATTTGATCAACCTGCTTACATTCTGTAAAAGAAATCATTTTTCTATCAGCCACTTAATAGCCACACTGCCGCAACCAGAAGCCTCCTCATCCTCAACCCTTTTCGACATTGTCAAACGCGCCACCATCAGACGCCCCACACACCCTTACGCGCTGCCTAAACTTTTTGAGTGCATTTTTTTATTTCGCTTGAAGACTTTGCAAATCGGTCCTCTGAGCTTAACATGTCAACTCGAGCCTATCCAGTCAGCATCGAACTTGCCACGTGTTTCGCCATGTCATCACCGAAACTAAGACATGTTTTGCCAAGTTCGTACCAAACCTATCACATGTTCCTTCACATCAGTATTCGTTCGGTGCTTTTTTTTTTATTATTATCCAAATCGAACAAACTCATCCTCTCTCCTCAACTGTAATGGCTTGTTTGTTGGGCTAGACCAGAAACTCAACCTGGCTTGCCTGCTTCTGCTTGGTGCTTCAGCCCACTGTTGCGATGACTTAGTTCAGGCCTTAACCAGTTTTGGGTGGACCAAGAAATAGATTCTTAGATGGTTCGAATCGGGGTTTCTAGCTGCTATGGACTTTTTCAACATGGCCTAGCTTGCATCAGAAAACTCAGGCAAAACCTACTTGAACTGAAAGTTGCATTACTTTTCTTCTTTTTTTCAACCATGCATGTATTTTAAAATTGCATGCTTTTGAAAAACCAGACTATAACAAAGCCATAGAAGTGGAAATAGGCGCTGTCTCAATCATAATTCCTTGACTTTTTGCGGTCTAAACAGGGAATGTCCGTTTCATAGTCCTATAAATAATGTTTGTTTTGATGATATAAAAACTTCTAATTAGGAAAAGAAAGAAAAGAGTGTAGAAAAGGGTAAACAGTCTAAAGGTTTAAATGGCCCCTATGACTTCCCAATGTTTCCTTTATATTATTGAGTTCATAAAGTTTCGGCTTCAAAGCTATTTTTGCTTCATATTTCCTGTAATTGTAGGGTTTGGTTTAACCCCACATTGCATAGTTCGAATTTGTTGAATTCTAAAATGATATGATTAGCATCAAACAAGGCCACGCACCTTAGGACTTCAACTAACCCTTAATTAATATGAAATGGCAAATTTTAATGTTTTATTATATGATAATCATGTTTTATTTATCGTCTTGTTAGATAAGAAAGTCTAAACTATCCCATCAAAGTATCATATGAATTGTCGTTGATCTCTAATATTTGAGGTATTATCTAATTAATTAAACATTATACATAGCATATTAACATATTCATGCATCTTAGGACTTGAACTAACCTTAAATAGTATAAAATGGACTAAACTTAAACATGATAATGTCGTTTTAAATTTATCCTCTTGATTATCTAATGAAGCCTTAAACTATACATCCAATTATCAAACGCTTTGTTGCGCTCTAATTTTTTTGAGTTCTTATCCAATAAATGTTTATCAATGTGTCAATGCTTAAGGAAAAGTTCAAGGACATTGACAAATTGAAGAAGATTGATATTGACAAAGCTTAACGATTATTATTTCCTAGTAATAAAAAAGTATAATAATTATAAACAAATTAAGAAGATGCTTTGGTGGTTAACAAAAAAGATCAAAGGTCACTAAGAGGAGGAAAATGGTCGGCTAACCTTTCAACACTTGAATGTGCTTGGTATGTTTCCTTTGGCCCCCAATGGCTCCAAACTTAGGGTTAAAAAGTTATTATTATTATGTATATAATAAAAACAAAGCCAAGTTGTTTTGGAGCCATAAGGATTTCTAAATGAAATGAAGTGGCCTTTGGTTGTGTTGTAGGCTCTTTTGGGAACATTAGATCCATTTTGGTGAGTGATTTTGGTTATAGTTTATGTTTTTAATAACAAGTCGTACTATGTAGGCATGTGATATGCTTTCCTTCAAATAATTATTGGTTTACGGTTTATCTCGGATGTTCTAGTGCATACCTTGGATGCACATTTTACAATCATTCAATCTGTTCTATCAACCACACAAAACCAATCATCAATTACTATTTATAATTATAATGACAGGTTTTTCCTGATCGATCAAAAACTACTCCTGGTTTCATGGTTGAAATTCTTTTAGAACTATCTTTCTGTTGAAGGTATCTATGAGAATTGTTTCAGAATTAGAAAGAAATGAAACCCTCTTTGCATTGATCACTTGGTTTTGATCATGGTTTCATGCCAGTCTAACTGGAATTTGGAGTTGTTGATAGCTACAAGTAGTTTCACATAAAATCATAGGTTCAAAATAAAATAGAAAAAAGAATAGAACCAAAGCCTGAAGCCAGGATTGTCATTGTAAGCAGCAGAGAGGAAGTCATGGACCACAGTAGGAGTCAAGGGACACTAAGCTGATCATGGCCTAAAAGATTTGATTTTTATTTATTTCTGGTTCTGAAATAAATGTTTTAAAAGTTTATGGACCACATTTGGGAGTCTGGGTTCTCTTGGCGGTGTCTGTTTATCCATAACTTTGTATAAAATAAGATGAATTTTCGGTTTGCTGAGCAGTCCCAACTAATCCATGATCATTTGTTTCAGTGTTGATACAGCTTGATGAGAAGAAGGCCCCTAAAGCTAAAACTAGCTTCCATATCTCACCAGTAAACACGAAATGATTAGTCTGTGCTTTTTTTCTCTCGGTATAATGAATCTTCTTCTTCTTCATAAAACTTAATCTAACACCAAGGGAAGAAAAATGAGTTGCCCTTACAAATTAATGAAAGAACAAAAGAAAATATAATAATTGCAAATCCTCCTGAAATAACTAGAATGACTACTCTCCAACTCAAAACAGATTTCATACTGAAATGATGTGAATTATGGTAGCTATGAGAGGAAATGCAAATGGAATTTGCTGGGCCTTCCTTTCTTGGGTCCATTTTCAACAGAAATAAATCCTCCATACCTACTGGCAATTTTAGGAGGGGTCCTCAGCTGTCATGATCTTAATTATTCAGCCACATATGCTTAACCTTTTGGGTATCTTTTTAAATTACTACTACTTTCAATAACAGCAAATAATGAATAATCATAGAACTGCATAAGTAGTTGAGTTTTGAAATGTGAAAGGGCTTTTTTCTAGTGGTAAGTTTCATGAGTGGCTAGTACTCCAAGTCAAGGTAGTCTTTATGACTTTGAGGAAAAATACTTGATTTTTTGGCCTTTAGCAGGGAAAGAGAGTGCAAGAGGAAACCCCTCACTCCTTCAGTGAGCATTTAACAGGCCTCACTCCAATGAAAAGGTTTTAGGCTTCACTTATCGTGGGCTAAACAAATTTTAGGGTAGGCCTACCCGATCATCTTCTCGATTGGGCCCGGTCTGCATACCTTCCCACCACTGACGGCAAGTAAGCTCTGTCACAAACTTACAATGTGCTTTAGGATATCCTTGATGGGTTTCATCACCCCCATTACCTTTGAACACGAGTAAAAGTAGTTTTTTGTATGAGAACTTCAATCCTAGAACGAATAAGTTTACAGGTTTAAGCACACTGCAGGAGTAGCAAAGGCCTTGTTGAACTTTCTGGTAGGCAAAGTGGTAGATTTAAAGGCCGAGATAAAGTTCTATAAAAGGATAAAGAAAATACAATGCATGTGTATGATAAGCATCAATGGAGATCCACCTAAAAAAGCAAAAGAGATCCCAATGCCATACAATTTTAATGTTATAATATTCAGGTTTCCTTTTTAAATTTGCTACTAACTAATAGTAGTAATTATTACGCATGGGCATAAACGCATGGCCTCAAAGTAAGAAACTGCTTTTCCACCATGTTCTATCCATAAACTTGGTTTTTGCCCACAGGAATCCTATAGAAGTGAGCTGTTGCCACACAAGGAAAGCATCCAGAGCGCAAACATATATGATATGTCCAAAAATTCTTTAGGACATTTACTTTTGGTGTAAACCACAGATATCCTCATCCGTTTTAACGGTTGAAATTAATCTTGCTCGGAGCTTAATCACAGTTAAGGCTCTTCACCTCTACCTAAAGATGTATTTAGTAAGAGTCGAACCAGAAAATTCTTCCTATAAACTCAGCCTGCGTTGCCAAGTAAGTCACAACCCATAGGACATTTACTGCAAAGCTTAATTCGTTTCCTATTGTAACGTCTTGGGCCAAAGCACCATTTGGATATTTGGGTTACAATCTAAACCCTTTGCAAATGAAGCACGATTAGTCAAACCTTTTTGCATTTTTTTAGTAATATATTTTCATTAGAAATTATATTCATAATAAGTATATTACATTCTTTAAACTGTTAATTATGACAAATTACGTTATTCAAATAATAAATAACTAGATTAAACTCAACAGACTCGAAACCTTAATGTCCCAAGACTTTCTCATTACCCCTAAATCAATATTTCATTGAGAGGGTTATAAATTTTTTTTTTTTGGTTAAGGTAGAATTTTCTTTATATATATTGATGCTGGGAAAAAGAGATTCGAGGCCTTACTCTTTGAATACGAATCATGTATTAAACATAGAGAGAAATGAATCAAGCCGCGTCCACTCGGCACATCCTTTTCTTAGGTCATGAAATAATTAATATAGAGATAGTCAAAATTATCTAATAGATTAATATGAACATTGGGTCTGATCATAATAAATGATTTTTTTACCCAACAAAGTGCCCATAAACTGAATCTGGACCCGAACTAAAGTCATTCAAGGCCCATATTAACAATTCAAAATGGGCATTGGATAATGAAATGTGGGCTTAGAGTTTCAAATTGGGTCCAAATCAAGGTCGCTCAAACAGCACCTACCAAGGGCGGCTCGGAATTCAAATTTCAAATTTTGAAACCCCGTAACGGTCCACTAGCTGGATCCCGCCACGATCTCCTTTATTCAAAATTTATAGCCGTTTCAAAGTCCCCATTTCTTCAACCTCTTATAATTATAGAAACCCTCAATCAATTCTCTTATTTGCTCATTTTCTTCGCTGTCCATTCAACTCTTTCTTGCCGCAGGCGTGTTTGGCAACCTTATCTTTTGATCTTTTTTTCACTAACAAAAATGAGAGAGTGCATTTCAATCCACATTGGCCAGGCTGGTATACAAGTTGGTAATGCTTGTTGGGAACTCTACTGCCTTGAACATGGCATTCAGGTTACTCTGTCTTCCTTTCTTTTCCTCTTATTCTTTATTTGGTATTAGCTTTTTTTCCTTTAATTTTATTTTTCTGGGTGCAGCCTGATGGACAAATGCCGAGTGATAAAACAGTTGGAGGCGGAGATGATGCTTTCAACACATTTTTCAGTGAAACCGGCTCCGGAAAACATGTCCCTCGTGCTGTGTTTTTGGATCTGGAACCAACTGTCATTGATGAAGTTAGGACCGGGACGTACCGCCAATTGTTCCACCCTGAACAGCTCATTAGTGGCAAAGAAGACGCTGCCAATAACTTTGCCAGAGGCCATTATACAAGTAAGAAAAGAGCTTAAGAAACGTTTTTCCCTTTGATCCAATGTCAGTACTCTAGACTTACTTGGAGGGAAATTTTGTATGCAGTTGGCAAGGAAATAGTGGATCTCTGCCTTGACAGGATCCGGAAGCTAGCAGATAACTGTACCGGGCTTCAAGGGTTCTTGGTATTCCATGCTGTTGGCGGTGGAACAGGATCTGGGCTTGGCTCCCTGCTTCTTGAAAGGCTTTCAGTAGACTATGGCAAGAAATCGAAACTCGGGTTCACTGTCTACCCTTCCCCTCAGGTTTCGACATCTGTTGTTGAGCCTTACAACAGTGTTCTGTCAACCCACTCTCTCCTAGAGCACACTGATGTTGCAATTCTCCTAGATAATGAAGCTATCTATGATATTTGCCGAAGATCCCTCGACATTGAGAGACCTACTTACACCAATCTCAACAGGCTGGTGTCTCAGGTATTATACAATTTGGAATTTCTCAAACGATAAATGACAAATATTTTTGATTTCTGTAAATTAATTAATGTTTTGATTGTTTACAGGTTATTTCCTCCCTGACTGCGTCGCTGCGATTTGATGGTGCTTTGAATGTGGATGTCACAGAATTTCAGACCAATTTAGTCCCATACCCTCGAATCCATTTCATGCTTTCTTCATACGCACCGGTTATTTCTGCTGAAAAGGCCTATCATGAGCAACTGTCAGTAGCAGAAATCACAAACAGTGCTTTTGAACCAGCTTCTATGATGGCCAAATGTGATCCACGCCATGGGAAATACATGGCCTGCTGCTTGATGTACAGAGGTGATGTGGTGCCAAAGGATGTGAATGCGGCAGTGGCAACAATCAAGACTAAGAGGACAATCCAGTTTGTGGATTGGTGCCCAACTGGGTTCAAATGCGGTATCAACTACCAGCCTCCTACAGTGGTGCCTGGCGGTGATTTGGCCAAGGTTCAAAGAGCAGTTTGTATGATTTCTAACTCTACAAGTGTTGCTGAAGTGTTCTCAAGGATTGATCACAAGTTCGATCTGATGTATGCCAAGCGCGCATTTGTGCATTGGTATGTTGGTGAGGGTATGGAGGAAGGTGAGTTTTCAGAAGCCAGAGAAGACTTGGCTGCTCTTGAGAAGGATTATGAGGAAGTTGGCGCAGAATCTGCCGAAGGGGATGAAGATGAAGGCGATGAGTACTAGATTAATGTGGAAGGAGACAAAGAGTTGTTCTGCTTCTGCCCATGGACTCATTGGTCAGCTAATGAAAGAGATTGCTAATGTACTTTTTGTCTTCTCTCTTGTAGCATCAAACGACAAGTATTAATGAATCTTTCAATTTATGTTTGCTCAAATGCGTTTCTACTTCATGCATGTATGGATTCTTGAAGCAATCAAGTGAAGCTTTACTGATGTTTGCTTGAGTTTACAGCAAGTTTCCACAAAAGTTTTGGCAATTTGAGACAAGAAGAAACAAGCTTTGACAAAACAATGATCAGTACAAAGCAAGAAGGGAACTCATGCTGGACAAAATGATCAGATTTTTAAGCTTCAGTTTCACCCCTCCAAGTCATTCAAGATTCAAGGTCATTATTACCTACATTCTTCCAAGCAATCAAGCAGCCCAAAACCATTTTGCATGGGAATAATAATTATCTGCTCACTCCAAATAAAATAGTACCACATTTAACATAAATAAATGCCTTGAACGCACTGAACTTGAATTGACTTTCCAATCATGTAATTAGGAATAAAATCCTTTGACAAGATAGCATGTCAGTTTATGAGATCACCAAATCAGTATATACAGTAATACATATGAACATTTAGCACATTTACTATATCGTCCTCCAACGGATTAATGTATCCATTCCATATCAATTATTCCCGATCCACTTCTAAAATACTCTTATACCAACTTCCTCAAATAACTATCAATGAATTTTTTTTCTTTCTTTTTGCTTATATAAACTAATGAGGTTTCTTACATGGTTGCAAATTATTTCAAAGTCTCTTTATTTGTTTACCGACCAAGAACCTCTTAATTACTTCAACAAAAGCCTATCAATGGCTTCTTGACCTTGGGTTATGCAAGTTACATTCCATGAGTTATGGAGAAGGGATTACATTGTATTATTGCTAAAAATACTTGATCAATTTCCATCATTTAGTCAATTGCAATGCTTCTTGACCTTGGGGTATGCAAGTTACATTCCATGAGTTATGGAGAAGGGATTACATTGTATTATTGCTAAAAATACTTGATCAATTTCCATCATTTAGTCAATTGCAATTGCATACGCATGTTACCAGTGCTCAGGAGTCAAAGACAAACAACTTCCAAAAGCCCCAATAATTCAAGAGGGCAAACTGGTCTAGCAGATTTTCGACAAATGGGCCCTAACCTATGTCCACAGATATCATTGTTGATATGCTTCCTACCAAATATCCAACCTCTACTCCAACAGGAAACAGCATCTATAAAATACTACTTATTCCAATTGTCATTACAACACAGAGAAACTCAGAGCTGAAGATAACGTCCTCTCCGCCTCCCTCACACAAAATGTCTAGCAAAAGATCAGGTGCCAGAAGCAATGAAAATGAAGATTTTAGCCACAAACTCAGAGAAATTTTACCAACTAACAAGAAGAAGAAAAGAAATGCGACAAAGGTAAGAAAGAAAAACTCATGAACTTGGTGTCCCTTTCTTTTTCATTAGTTTAAAGTTGAGATATATGCTTGATAGCTACTCAACATAGCTTTAAGCACGATACTAAATGCTATGGCTTTGTTTATAACCACTACTCAACCTTGCATCTGTTTTTATTCTTATTGCAGGTTCTGGATGAGACATGCAGTCATATTAAGAGGCTTAATAGAGAGGTTGATGAATTAAGCAATCGGATATCAGAGTTAATGGCTGCACAAGACACTGATAGTAGCATCAATGCAAACATGATTAGACAACTTCTACAACAGTAATTACTGCAATTTTTGTTCTAGCAGTAATTTTTTAAACTCATAGTAAGATATATACATATATTTTCGGTCTTTCTCTTCAGTTCTTCCTTGTTGTTGCCATCCAAGGGAACAAAGAGAAGGCTTATAATTTACATGAAATTATCATTTGGGTTTTTTGTTTTTATTTGCGTTGTTCCTAATACTATAAATATAAAGGGTTTGTTGGTTGACGAGTTTGCTTCACAGTTATTTTCTTGTTTTAGTGTGAGATGTAGATATATATATATTTACAATGGATCACCTGTGCTGTTTCATAAAAAATCAGGTAATTGTTCATGAGAGAGCGAAGATCTTGCAGTTGCTTCTAAAACTTTTCAAAAACTGACAAATGAAGTGAAAGCCGGACAGCATTATTAGCTTATATTTTCACTAACTGCTTCCTTGGATTTCATGAACAAAAAATTATATTTTCGCAAGTGCACGAATCAAGATAGTATAGCGTCGCACAGAGATTTGTTAAATTTATTCAATTAAAATTTAACTACTTATACTCTTAAAATTATAAAAGTCAAGTAAAGAAATTACCTAAGTATCTAATTAATTACAAAATTAACTAATTAAATTAACTAACCTAATAAAATCAAGAAATTAACCAATAGAGAAAAGCCTAGGAATTTGATTTCACCAATACATTGCAATTTTATGTCTTCAATCCTAAAAATCTCAATTTAATTATAGGGTTCATTTTTCCTAATATATGATTACTCTGTTTGATGGCAGCTATAATCACGTATTTTTAATCATTAATTATCTATGATGTGCAGCATAATCAATGACAAAAAATTCATTAAGAACAGAAGAACATCTAACAAGAACCAAATAAATATTCTAACTTGATGTATGCCTCAAATATTTATTCAATCATTCAAAAAAGCTATACATGGCTTAGCATATTATGTGTACCCTTACCATGTCTCAAACAATTAATTGATTTATATTAAAGGTGGCCAATCAATAATACAAATCAAAAGATTTAATTAATCACAATGAATGATACTAGAATTTAAGAATTAATCAATTAATTCATAAAGACATAAAATATACAAATAAGTTTAATCAAATTCCTAGTAAATAAATTAATTCATGCTCAATCTAGTATAAATCAACAAGGTAACTTGAGAATTCATACTTTAAATTAACCAATTCAAAATATAATTCTAATAATGCAAAATATAAAACTGAAGTAATCTATCTATACTATTAATCCTCATGGATTTCCTGCCCTCTCATGAAGCCATGTCCCTAGCTAGTCGTTTTACTGTTTTACCTCTCTTTTTTTTGTTCAGAGAAGGAACACACCACTAACACCAAAATGCGTTGGTTTGGGTTAGCGTGGAATTCCTTATAAACACACACACACACCACAAAGTAAGCGATGTGGGACGGTGAAAACCCACACACACATATGCATTAACACACACGTATGCAGTCAAGCAAAGCTTAGTCACACGACAACACACACATCGCACACAGAGCAACATATATATGCTTTTTTTGTTTAGAGAAAGAACACACCATTAATACCAAAACGCGTTGATTTGGGTTAGCGTGAAATTCCTTATTTTACCTCTCTTTTATTTTATCATTATGATAGTTTACTCTGTAAAATGATCTTTTTTTTTTGCAGTCGTTGTTGTAATTTCGTTAGAGATAAAAACAGGTGCTGTGAATGTCATTTTCCTGGTGAATGTCTTTAAGTGGACCCCAACATTCATATTTATTCTTCGTAAAAGCCACAGCAAAAAAGAGCAGAAGGGGACTATTTATTTACCCATTAAACGTCTGTACTTTCATTCAATATTTCATTGGAATGTATTGGAATTTGGATGGATATGCATAAATTACCTCCACCCTTCCTTCCCATCACCTTCTGCCACGTTTTTGGTCGTCTTTTTCAATTTTGCCTTGAATATCTTTTCTTCACTTTCTCTACTTTTGTTTCGCGTTGTAATTTCCCGAGGCTGCTCCAAATGTCGTGCGTGGTCTATATTTGGTCGTATTTTTCTCCTTTAACAAGTTCCATCACTTTTCTGTGTCCCGGCTCCATCTTTTTTATGTTTTATTTTGCGTCGATCCAGAAAAGACGCAGGGCAAGCTCTCGCCACTCCAACGCTTTACATGTATGGGTATTTTTGTGAAACTTTTGATCTTTATCATTTTTATTTGGATTTGAAAAGTTAAACTCTTTTTCTCTCTAGAAACTCCATCCTCATGGACAACATTTTGGATTATCTATACATATGTTTTTTCTTTTGGAAGTCAAAGTTTTTTTTTTTAATTTCTTTCTCATTCATTTTGCTTTTGGATTACTGCTCGATTTTTACATCTTTTATTTCTCTAATCTTTCTTTTCTTTTAGATTTGGTAGAGCTAACCATACTCAAGTACTACTTTAGAATTCTTTTTATTTTTTTTTCTTTCACAATTCTCTTTAAATTCACAATTCTTTCTTTTCCCATTTTTCCTTTTATTATATTTTTTTATCTTTCAATAGGAAAGAACAGAAAAAAATAAACATGTTTCTTTTTTTTTCTATTTTCTTGCTTTGAATTTTTTCCTTTTTACTCTAAATTTTTCTTTTTCATTTATTCTAAAAAAGCAAAAAAAAAAAATTAAGATGCTGTCTGTTTCGCATCCTTCCATGACTTTCTTTGCATTTTTTTTTATTTTCTTTTACTTTTAGATATTTGGGTTTTGGATGCTTAGTGGATATGGGTTCTTACATTGGCTGAAGGGAAAAAACATAATTAAAAAAGAATTTTGATTTTTTTTATTGATATGTATTTTTTTCTATAATGTTGGTTATATCAATTGAACAAATTTGAATTAAAAATTTCATTTATCATAAGTTAAAAATTTTTATTGAATTTTTTCTATTTTACTTTTAATATATATTTACTTTTTTATTTTTGGCTTTTATTCCTCGGATGTGAAGAAGATCAAGTGTTATGACGATCTGCGTGAACTGAACCATACACAGTAATGAAGATGTCACTTGATATGCTACTTTTTTATCTCCTGAAACGTATATTTTATTTATTTATTTATTTATTTTTGCAGACAAAAAAAAGAAGATAATAGGAAATGCTCAAACTTGTCTCATACTATATTTTTCTTATTTGAGGTTTTCAGTGCTGGTGTCCTATACCTCTGCTATATAATAGGTAAGATTCAAAGTGTCAGATTTATAATTTTTCTATGTATAGTTAATTATCAATTATTTTATATTTGAACTAAGCATTGTTTTTTTTAGGTGTATGATCATTTTTTCTTTTTTAAGGGTGTGAGTTTATTTCATTTTTAGCTCAAAAGATATCTATTCTTGAGATTTTACAATCTTAGGTTGCCTTTAGTAAAATTTTCTTTCGGATACTAATAAATTATTTTGTTATTATTCCGCTTATTCGGATATTATTTGTATTTTACCATTTAGATTTGAGTTTTGAGAAAGTTAAAAAGTGATGATTTGCTCTTTTATTGGACCGTTAAATTGTAATTCAAATTCAATTATACAACTATCGCCCCTCTAAATTTAGGACGACAGATATATGAGATTATAAAAAATGTGAAATTTTTGGGATTCTACTAATTATTTGAATTATAAATGAAATAAAATTGTTGGTTTACACATGAGCTAAACGCATGCCATTGTTTTTCTCTTTTGGAATTAAATACTAACTTACAACATGCTAAAGTTGGCTTACATGGGCTTTAGGCATGCAAGTGAACATATAATAATGTATTGAAATTGAATGATATTAAATTGGTTTGGCTTCTTCTAGGTTTAAAAGTCTCTGAAAATTGGTGAAATTTATATTTTGGACTGCCAGCTACAAAAACACGAGGCATAAGATGTTTTATAATCTTCATTTATGCATTTTAACTTAAATTGTAATGAAACATTTTGCAGAACATGTACACATATAGAAACTTTGCATGTTTCATTCTTCACGCATGCATTCAAAGTAAAAGAAATAGGACTGTAGCTAGATTGCTAAGCATTAACTGAAATACAATCATATTAAGTCCACCATTGATTCAAACAAATTAGAAAGCGACATGCTTTTACTTTTAACAACATAATTTAAATATGGTATACATTTAATATCATAAAAGGGCAACGTGATTTTTAGGTGTTTCTTTATTTTTATATATTTAGTTTTCCACTCAATATGAATAGAATACGTTGAAGATGTAGAAAGAAAATACTACATTTTAATATTTCATGATCTCTTTTTATTTGATCTTATTATTGTGTAAAATCTTAATTTAAATGTTTTATTAGCTTTTTTTTATTTTTTATTTTTATTTCAATGCTTTGCAGTGTCAGAATGCATTCTACCTAAAATTCATATAATGTTTTTCACTTTTGTCATTGTTTCTATGTTTCTTAAATTTGTTCTTTTTCCTACGCCTATTATCTTTACTTTGAATTGGATTGAACCAAAAAGTTATATTGGTGATGACTTCTATGTTGTTCATAATCTTTTCTGATTTAGATTTGATTTTTGAGGCATTGTAGAAGTTGGAAATTACCATTTCCTTCTTAATGATTTTTCATTGAAAATCATATAATAAATCTATGTAGATGACATGTCAACCAGTCTGCTTAATTAATATCTTATTCCTTTCTAATTATTGTTGAATTGTTGTGTTATTTAGATATTTATTATTTATTTTGAATTTGTCCGTTTCATCAACTGAAGTAACGTACCTGATATTAATGTTTATGTAGATCATTAACATAAGCTCTTTCACTCAATCACTAAATTTGCAAATCTATGCTTAATCATCAAGTGAAGCTCTTTAGTTTCTTTAAATAAGGGTACATTTCCTTAAATTTTACATTTTTTCTTCTCTTTTTTCATCATGGAAGAAGCAAATGGTATGTTTTCTTTCTTGGTCTTCTTTGTTTATGTCTTGATAGGCTAAGTGTACCATTAACAATTTTTGGCTAAAACTTTTGCTCCCTGTATTCTTATGTGTTTTTCGACTTTTTTGAGGTTTTTCCTCCCTTATCACTTTTTATTATTTCTTTATTTTGATGTATTAATCGTTTTATTCGATGTTTGTGTTGTAGATGTCTTTTCTTCTATAGTAAAGGTTGAGTCTTTGACTTTTGCTCATGATAAAAAAGGCTGTGTAAATTAAAAGATGTTTGTGAAGTTCGTAATAATCAAGTTTAGTTCTTATTGTTTAAACTAACGTTTGAATTTTTTTTCTCATCTTCTTTTCTTATCTATTCATATTGTGTTAATTATTAACTGCTAACTAAACAAATTATATCTATTGATGTCTACAGTAATATTCCTGTATTGATATTTATTTCTTTATTTATGACTTTTTATTATTTTGTGGTTGCTAAACTATAAATAGGATTTAAGTTTAAAGAAAGAGTTCAAAAATAGTTTTGTTGTTTTAAAGGCCTATGTTGTTTCTGCTGCTGAGTTATTGAATTTTCTTTGTCCAGGTAATTGAAAGAAACAATTTAGAATAAAAATATATCAATATTGTTGGTGACTGATACTTAAAAAATATATATTTTTTTATAATTTTTAAACTTTGTTTGTTTATCTACGTTTCAAACTCAATTTCGATATATAGGTAGTGGAAAATGGAATTTTTGCATAGATAAAGTGGTTTTGATTTGTCTTGCTAGAGCTCTTGACTATTATGCTGGAGTTATATTTGAAGTTACTTTTAAAGGATTATTCAAGTGTTTTGCCTACATATCCTTTTATAGAATCGTGAGTTTGGACTAATTTAAATGACTTAGATTTGCTTTTTGCTTTTAAATTCTCATTTAAAATACATACATACATACATACGTACGTACCTACGTACGTACATACATACATACATATTTGTGTGTGTATGGGTTAGCTTCTATAATCGTAATCAATTCAGACTAGAGCTGATGTCTGCCCTCATTCTTAGACACACTTGAACATTGGGCAATCCTTGAAATGGACAACAATAAGAAGGTGCTCTTGTGTTCCATAGTTATCATGATATCCTTGTGGATGGTTAGTCATAATTCAGTTCTCTGCTTGATTCTTGGTTTAAAAGTTTTTTAATGAAATTTAATTATTTTGATATGAGATATGAAGATGCAACTAGCTATAATAGGACATAACTTTGTAGAGGACATAGAATCTTTGGTAGAAAGTGAAGATAAGACAATAACTCATTTAACTGATTTATTGATGAAATTTCATAAACACATCAAATGCATGACTTGAATCAATAATTTAAGACAGCATGTTATAGATCTAATCATTTTTTTTATTGTTGAATTTTATTATTTTTATCATTACCAATGCACTACCTCAACTTTTAGCTCTTGCAGGATGCTACTATATGGCTTGAGTAATTTGAGTCAGCATGAAGCAACTAGAAATGATATTGAGAAGCTAGATGCGTCCATAGTTAGCAAAAGCCATCTAAGGTAAATCATCTTACCATATTTACTGGAAATGCTTTTGAGAAGTCAGTTAATGCATTGTTATATGGTAATTTGAGTTTTGTTGAAAAATAGAGGATTTTGGTTGTAGAGGGAAGTTTCTTATGCCTTAATTTAATTCGAAAGGATTTACTCGCCAGTAATGAAAAGAATGCAATTGAGTATTGGTCATTCATATTTTTTTATCATTGTGAATTGAAAAGGCATATTCAAATGGAATGAAAATGTTGTTTCTTGGTTTTGAAGTCATTTATATTTTAATTATTTGAAGGAAAAAAATATCAAAAAAATAAAGAAGAAGAAATGATAGCTCAATTTTATTTTTGCTGATATGAAACCATGGAGATTGAACCATATTTTGCTCATATTGATTATGTGTGCTATGCGACTGGTGAGGTAAAGTTTTGTAAAATTTTTAGAGAAGCAAATGGATGGTAAATGTCTTGGCTTAAGCTGGGGTGTATAGAATGGACAATTTTATGACATGGTGGTAGTTTGGATGCTTATTATGCTTCAGTAAGAGGATAATTCCAATGAATTTTATCTGTGATAGCAGTCATTTTTTTATATATTGGTTTAGATGATGTTTGCATGTTTGTTGATGCTTTAAGCTTGTATCAGTACCTGATGCAACTCAAAAAAATGTTCGTATGGCAAAAGATAACTCAATTTTCTAATGTGTTCTTCTTTGAGTAAAGTGGGAAATAGGAATTTTACAGGTGACAAAATGTTTATTTGTTTTGTAGTACACTATTTTTTGCTTTAGGAAGTAAAATGAGTTGATTTGCATTAGTATTTATGTGATTGTGAATTTTGTAAAAATAGTATATTAAAGTTATCATCCAAGATATTCCTTTTTTTTTTGTAAAAATATATACACTGAGATGTAGCTTAATCGTAAGTCAACTCTCATAAATATTAGCTGTTACCTGCATTGGGTGTATGCGATTTTATATTTTGTAATTTTTTATTACCTTTGAAGGAATTATGTATGTTTGTTTATCTCTTTTAGTCCCATGTTTCGGTAATTTTCTTATATTTATTCAAGTTGTGTTGGTTTTCAAACATATTTTTCACTCTAATAAATATATTTATAATTTTTTTGTTATTTTTTACGCCATTTTTTCCATAGCTAATATGGTTTTGTTTGTTAAATCTTTTTATTCATGACAAGAAAATTTATTGCTTTGGAATAAGTTTTTTTATTTAAAAAATATTAAACAAAGAGATCTAATATTTTTAAGATGATTGCATTCAAAATATGATTATTTGATTTTATTAAACTCAATTCGGTGACAACGCACCAGGTATATTCTAGTATATATAAATCTCTTAAGCCCAACTTCTTGAGCACGTGGACATCAAAAACATGTGGAGAGAAGCTTTGATGTTCTTCAACCGCTTGTGATGACTCCTACTCTGCCTCTAGCAATTTTCAATCACACTTGCTTCAGCACACAAGTTGCACAATTTCAACAAGACCAACTCTCGGTTTTGCCTTGTGTGGAACAATTCACTTTGTTTTTAGCAACTTCAATTCTGTTTCAACAACAGAACACACAAGCTTCCTATTCTGAACAGTCCGCTAGCTCACTCTTCAAATCGATTCTACAGCAAGATCAAACAGTGGCTCTGTTTTGCTTTTCCCCCTTTGGTTGCTCTCTTTCTACTCCTTTGTTAAGTTTTGTTCTGCCCAGCAGACAACTCTGCAAAATACAAAAACACGACCAAGAAGACACTACAAAACAGCTTCAAAAAAAAAAAGATAAAAAGAATACCAATTTGCTGCCGTCTTTTGTCCCTTTTTATAGTTTTTCCTTTTAGATTTTTAGGGTTTTTTCTTAATCAAAAATAAATTTCAGCTCTCTATTATATTATAATCATGTGGTCTCAAAGGTCCATAAAGAAAATCAAGATTTATTATATCTTTAGAAAGTCAAACAATACATATAAAAAATTTATTCCAATCAAATAATTTATTGTTTGATTTCATACCATAATTTCTAAAATTAGTTCTAAATCACTTTCTCTAAATTAATTCACAAGATACGTTTAACAATTAATTTTACACAAGAATGTAACAATAAATGTAGTAATAAATAATAAAAATAATATAATAAATATATTATTATCAACTAACATATTATTACACATTATTACACTTTGAAAAAGATATTGCATAAGGCAAAATCTATAATAATGAGGATTAGCAATAATTAGAAGGTGAAATTAATTAAAAATTAAGATTAGCAACAATATAACAATGAGAAATCCATACAATACAATAAAACTCCTCTAAATTAATCTTGTTTAAATTAATGAATTCTCTAAATTAATAAAAAAAATCATGGTCTTGAGTCGGGTTCGTTGAGAAAATTAATAAACCCTCTATCGTAATATTTAATAATTTTATTTTAAAATCTAATGTAAAATTTTGATTACAAGTCTTGTATTAATTATTAATTTGATAAAAATATATTATATAACATAATATTTAAGAACTAAAAAAGCATTTTAAGATATTAATTTGCAAAATGTTACCATGTTTTGATTTTTTATTACAGTAATTAGAAAAGTAATAATAATTATATAAGATATATTTGCAAATAGATTTTTAAAGAGTTTATCCATCAAAATGAGGTTTTTAAAAAATTAAATACTATAAAGTTATTGGATGAGTTAAATAAGCTTGAAAATTAGAAGACATTTTTTTTTGAAAGAAGAAGACACATTTTTTAATATAAAATAATAATTTATAAGATAAATTCTTTAAATTAATAACTCATTTAAATTAATATTTAATTAGGTCCTAAAATGTTAACTTAGATGGTCTTATATACGTAACCAAAATCTTTGGAGCCCACTAGTAAGGAGGAGTTTGAACCCAGAACAGATGAAAAGTTGGCCTTGATTTTTGCCCAATGATCTTCTCAACATGTTTATAGAAGTGTGTGCCAGATTGAGACCCATAAAGCTCAAACATGAAAGTTGATGGATTGAACTTGGGCCTTATAAATGATTTATTATTCAAGATGTATTTTGATGAGCGATGAGATTAAAAATTAAAGTGATAATAAAATTAGTTATTGTAATAATTAGATTGAATATCGTAGCAGTAAGATTAAAACTAATAGTGAGATATATGTTTTGATACAAATCTAATGGTGACGATAAATTGACGATAATTTATATTATTTAACATTTAAAACCTTTAAATTTTTATTATTTAACATTTAAAACTTTAATTTTATTTAAAAATAGTATCAAATTATTTTATATTTAAATAATATATTTAAATTTTTTGTAAGAAATAATTAATAATTATATATTATAAATAGATCTGTTCATGGACCGAATTAGGTCGGTTTCGAACCAAGTCTAAATAGTATATTATGAGATTTTATATGAACGCAAACTGTCTTGAATTTTGGACTTGATATTTTGTTTGAATTCATTTTTACATATAACAAAAAAAAAACCAAATCCTATCCATGCCTGTCCGTTAAAAAAATTCTTCAATTTAATGTTTATTTTGTAAAATTTTTATATTTTAGAACTCTTACATAGCAAAACTTAAATATATTACTTGAATCAATACTTAAAAATGTTATAAAGTTGTTTTTCATAATTAAAATAAATGTGTCATACCTTATAGAATTACAATCATAAAATTATTTGTTGGTAACATTTGAAATAAATCAACTTATTTTAATTAACAAGACATACAAGTTTTTTCTTTAAATGTTACTAATAAAAAATGAGTTGGGTCAGGTCAGGCTTGGGTTTTTAATTACAAAATTGAGGTCTAGCTCATTTTTAAATCAGGCCTCATTTGTTAGTATAAACTCATTTAACGGATTTAATATTTTTATCCATATTCATTCAAAAATAAGATAAGCCTTCAAGTTTGGGTAGGTAACTCGTTTCATAAATAAAGTCTAATTATAAATATAAATTAATAATTTATATATAAATTTGCATCTTTGTTACTGTCTTTTTAGATAAATAATATTTTTTTAATTATCCAGACAAATAAGTTTACATGTATAAGCTTATTTATATTTTAAATAAATTCATAATTGAAACTTTTAAAATAATATGAAAAAAATTAAGGGTAAAAAAGTGAGATAGTTAAAAACATTAAATAATTTAAAAGTATTAAATAGAAAATAATTTAATAAAATAAAAAATAAAACTTATTTAAATAAAAGATTAAAAGGTAAAAAAAAAAAGGTTTAGTGGGAGGGGACAGTTGCCCCATCGAACCCTTGCCCCTCCACTGCCCCAATAAAAAGGACAATTTGGAGCATTTGCACCGTGAGGTTCAATCAAATGCACCTCATTGTGAGATCAAGTTTTTTTAAGAATCATACCCCAAATGAGGTTGTGTAATTTACGAATGAACCTATATCTCAAATTTTATTTTTAAAATGTCACCAAAAAAATTATTTTTAAAAAGATAATTGGTAGTTTACCGTTTATTCTATAAAATGAACATTCTAATAAATAAAACTCTAATAATCATTTTCAACTATACAAAATTTGTAACTAATTATTTTTATCCATTTATTACTATGTTCAGTTAAATTTATTTTATCCAAGTTTTTTACGTACCAATAACTTTCAAGATTTCATTTTTCCTTTTTCAAGTTTGTTTTATTATAAAAAAAAGAATACACTCTTAATAGTAAGTGGCATAATTAAATTTGATGAAAGTAAAATTAAAGCAGCATATTCTTCAAAAGTTTCACATCCCTCAAATGAAATTTATACATATCAATAATATCGATTTTGGTCAAATATTGTTGTATATCTTTTATATTGGAATTAAAATTGTTATTAATTGTCTGAAAGTATAAATAATAGGACCATAATTTAATTGATATAATGAGTGTGAAAATTAATAAAAGATAATTGAACACTTTTATGGTTCAATCCAACGCTGTATTTATTATTATACTACTAATTATTTGAATTCTATAAATGTTCTAAAAAAAAGAGAAAGGAACAGACTAAATATAAGACATAAAATCTACTTAACAAAACCATATGTCTAAGACTCAAGGCATTTAGCTCACAAATAGAAATTTTGAAATGTTTGTTGAATATGTACCATATGCTATTACAAAAGCAGCATCTCAAGCACCGCATTGAAGCTCGGGATAGATATGATAAATAAGCCATCCTGCCATAAACTTGTAAGCTCTTTGTGTCGAATGAACTCCGTCCCAACTTATATATTGCTCAGGATTTGGACACACTTGACCTCCAGGGCCAGGCTCACACATTTTGCGAAGGTTGAAATTGTAATCACCACCAGTTCCACAGCAAGCTTTTTGTGTTGATTCGGTGTCAAAGCCTGCTTGTATATGATATTCAATTAGGATAATTCTAGTAGAAGCAATTTTGATCATGTATTCAGTGAATGTTTAAAAAGAAATTTAACTTACCAAATAATTTAACTTTGCGCAAAAGTGTCATGTATGCATTGTAGTAGTCACCGTATACTATGATCACGTTGGGGAGTTCTCTTCTCAACTCCTCAATAGCTTGTTTGAGAAGGTTATTATGATGGATTGAGAGGCTGTTCAAGCCCTTGAGACAATGAAATTTGTCATACGTAGTGGAATCAGTGGAACGGAATCCTGTGAGGTAGATTGGCAAACAACCTATAGGAAAGTTTCCGGGGACAATTACTCGAGTAGCACCATAACCAACGACTCTCTATGAGAAAAAAAGAAAGTGTGTTATTAGCATTGAAATAATTAGATAAGTTGATGAGACAAAACAGTAACTTAGACAACTCGATGAAACAAAACAGAAACGTACTGTCACAGCATCTTTTATGGCTTGAATGACCACAGGCGTCATGGATCTAACTTCCTCAAGAGATTTGCCTTGAAACAAGGCATAGTTATAATCATTCCCTCCAATTTCCCCAACCATGAAAAGAGCTGTTTTAAGTTTCTTGAAACAATCTATCAAACATAAACGTAATGTATCATTGTCAGTATTAATAATCAACTTGTTCTAATCATGTATATCTTTATTAGACAATTATTGCATATTATTGTGAAAGGGATGCTAACCTTCATTATCGTGGCATATACCATTAAAATAGCTGAACATCCAGTCAAGCTGCCTACTAAGAGAACTGTTGGTAACTGGAGCTAGAACTCTATTCTCTGCTAGAACTTCCACAGGTAAAGCAGTAGAGCCAGCAACAGCGAAATTCACCCCACGACCATGAGTAAACAGTGCATCCGTGTTTAAGTAGGGCTCAAGGAATGGGATTCCAGCAGATAGAGCTGTCAAAATACAAGGCAATACGTTTATTAGATAAACAGCAAATCCTACTTTTGGTTTTCTACAGAACATAACATGAAAACTTCGCGAAAAGATAAAGACATAAACAACCATGATTAAGGTAATTGTCCTGCAAGGCTGCAACTAATTGGGTAACTTTTTCAAAGTTAAACTCTTTTAATTATGCCACTCAAGTAACTGATCAACCAAGAAATAGAAGAATATTCTTCTCACATTCCACTAATTATAGACTGGAATAATTAAAACTATGTAAAGAGCAATTGAATTTCATTAAATTAACTGTATGTATGTGATAGACTGATAGTGTCTATCAAGAAGTAAAATTGTGAAGAATCAGATAAAGTAATAAAGGGTTCAATCACATTGAGCTGGAAATTAACTTTTCTAGATAATATTGTTGTCAGTTGATCACGTTGTTGATTCTTTGCTCTATATAAAATTGTTTATAAAAGAAATGTGTTAGCTCTACACCAAAAAAAAAAGTACTAATACTGTCATGTTAATTGGTGATCACTTAGTTTGATTAACTGCATTTAAGTTGTTTTCTTGCTCAATGTGAAATAACTTTTATGACATATATAGAAGCCAGTTACTATGTCTATGGTCTTTGGAATCAAATAAGAACGAAAGAAGAAGAAGAAGAAGAAGAAGAAGAAGAAGAAAACAAGTTACCTAGATAATCGATCATTAGTAAGCCATTGGAGCATCTCCCTGTTGCATTCCTGAAGAAGGTTTCACCATAGGGAAGTCTAGCAAACGGAGATAAAGGGTCTTCTCGGATCAAATTTCCAGTGTCCGAAATAGAATCCCCGAGCTGATATATGGCATCAAACTGGCAAGTCCGAAGAATACCAGCAAAGCATGAAGGTGATAAAAGAACAAGAAAGAGGAAGCTGATAAGGACGGGAACTTGAGAACGAAGCGAGGTAGCCATTGCAATTTTCAAAAGAGAAACAAATATGCTGGAAGGAAAGTTTGGCTAATTGCTATGACTTCTACCGCATGCAAGTGATATTTATATATACAGAGAAAACTTTCACTCCTAGTCGAAGTTGTAGTACTAATAAAAGAAGATCTAGGAAAACAGACCAAGGCCGCTCGGGGAAGAATTATGGTGTAAGTGGTAGACCATGACACTGATGGCTATGACATTCATCATTAACTGTATCTTTCCATATCGAATCATGCTTAGATGGCCTAAAAAACTTAATTCTCTTCTCTTCCATCACTTTATCCAATTCATTAAGACAGAGATTAGCAACTAAAGGACTTGAAATTCCACAATAACCATAAGAAAGTACCTTGGCAGCTTCCTCTGGAACAAAATCAAAGAAAGTCCCCAACCAATAAGGGTCGGGTTTCGGCGTTTTCTCGTTCAAAATTCTTCTTCTTATATAGCAGCCTTTCTCTTTTTCTTTCTCTTGCTCTTCAAATCTCCACCAACACCACCATCATCATCACTCTTTAATCTCTTCTTAACACGCACATTAAGCCCGGATCTAGTCAAATTCAAAATTTTCTTTTCTTTTACAACCTTTTGACAGCCCATGATTACATCTACGTCCACATTTTCAAGTAACTTACTCAGATCACCTTTTGAAAACCACATTAATAGTTTTGACAGAAAGCCTGTGAAGTTTCGGAAACTGGCGGTGGGTGGTGAAGAGAAGGATTTGACCCAGATTGAAGGGCAGATGTCAAGCGGGTCTGTTTTGTGTTGGTTTAGTAAGCTTAACAAACAATGAAGAACAGATTTGTGTTTCGTTTCTTTGTATTAGTAGTTACTTAATGTTCGTTTGTTGAGCTATAAAAACAAAATTTAAAATTATATATTTACTCGTAAGTTAATTTAAAATTTTTAAAATAGATTTAAGTTATTTTCCTTTAAGCATGAGCTGTGCTCTTGATTTTATTACTTAGGTCTATTTGAAAAAACCATGGAATTGAAAATAATAGTTACAAAAAAATTAGTTTTTGTAATAATGAGGTTGATTATTGTAGCGATGAGATTGTAATAATGAAGTTGAATATTGTAGCGGTGAGACTAAAATCAATTGTGAGATATATATTTTGATACAAATTTAATAGTGATGATAAATCAACAATATTTTATATTATTTAACATTTAAATTCTTTAAATTTTTATTATTTAACATTTAAATTTTTATTTAATAAATAGTAACAGATTATTTTATATTAAAATAATATATTTAAAAATTTTAGTAAGAAAAATTAATAATTATATATTTTAAATAAATCTATTCATGGGCTGAATCAGACCAGTTTCGAACTTGGTTTAAGTAATAAATTATGTGATTTTACGTGAACACAAGTCTAATCCGTCTTGATTTTTGAACTTGATATTTTGTCTAAACTCGTTTTTTCAAATAACAGCCCACACTTGTCTATTAAAAAAAAATTCTTCAATTTAATGTTTATTTCATAAAATTTTTATTCTTTGGAACTCTTACTTAGCGAAACTTAAATATATTACTTGAACTAATACTAAAAAATTTATGATGTTGTTTTACATTATTGAAATAAATGTCATATTTTATAGAATTATAATTATAAAATTATTTATTGGTAACATTTGAAATAAATCAACTTATTTATTAATTAACAAGACATAAATGTATATATTTATTTTAAACTAGATATAAGCCCGCGCGATGCTACGGGTCTATTTTTATTTTGCAATTTTTAAAGTTAGTTAAGTTGATTATTAAATAAGAGTTATTGGACATAAGAAATATTTATTTCCTTCATAATGTTTAGTACAAAAAAGAAACATGTTTACTAAAGAAAGATTTATAAAAGAAACGTGTTTACTAATACTAGAGTTTATATATCAAACAACATATCCAAAAATAATTTTTTGAAAAATTTAGATTAGCTTGGATTAAAAAAATACACAATACTTAAGTTAAATAGTATGACAAATAGATAATTTGTGCTAGAAAAAAACAAACTGAGATAATAATACAACAACAATAAAAACTAAAGCACTAATATATATATATATATATTTATATACGGCATAATGGTTCAGACAATTTAAAAAAGAAGTAAGAAAAAATTAGCTAAGAATGTTTTGTTCATATTATTAATTATGTGTAAGGTTTTAAACCCATCTATAAACATTTTTATTTTAAGAATAACTAATTGAATTATTTATATTTACTCCAAAGTACAATAAGTAAAATAAAAGTATTTTTCCTAGAAAAGTTAGAGAAAAAAAAACCCTTTCATATAATAATTTTTATTCGAAAGCAAAATTTGGAAAATACATAATTTATATCTATTTGAAGTATTATTTATTTTTAAATATTTGCCATGTGTCGGTTAAATAATATATTTGAATATTGTTTTTATATTTTTAAAATTATTATCACTATTAATAAATATAAAAAATGTTTTAAAAAATTTATTATGAGGCAAGAGAAGAACTTATTATTGTGATTTGAGATTGATTTTATATAGCTAGTATATTTTTCGTGTTTAGTTAGTTTACATCTGCTAGTGGAGATATAATTTTAAAAAATAGATTTAGAGAAATTAGATCTAAACTTTTTTAATTAAAAATATCTAAATCAATTAGCTTTTGTGTTGTTTGATTTTTCCTTGATTAAAAATCAACTCAAAGATAAATGAATTTTTTTATTTTATTTTTTATTAATTTTTTATATTTAGAATGCATCATTTGTTAAACCCTCTATCATATTTTTATTTTGAATTTTTTTAATTTATGTGCCGAATCATATTATTACTGGAGAAAAAAATTGAAGATTTAGAAATAGATTAAAAGGCATAACAAAAAAAATTCAAAAATAAAATAAAATTAAAGTACTTAACTAAAAAATGAAAATCTAAAAATAAATTAGAAGGCATAATAAAAAAAATTAAAAAAAAAACAGAAATAAAATGCTAAATCAATTGAGACACGACACATGGCTCGTATGGGAGATAAAACATTGAATGGTATGGGTTAGAAAGATGAAAGAAAATGAGTGAATAACAGAACCAATGTGAAGCTGGACGTGGAGCAAAAAAAAGGTGATTTTTATATAATTTAAATAATATTAAAAATTATTAACTTAATTAATTTTTAAAATGTTTTAACATATATATTTAATATTAAAATATTTTTATTTTATTAATTATCAACATTAAATATATAGAAATTAATGATCTACAAAATATATATACTATAAATGCATTTGTAAATGTAATCTATCGAGACTATCGTTAAAAAAAAATGTACTGTATATGCATTTGAACAATTTTTTAATTATTGAGTATTTGTTAATTGTTATGTGTTAGTTAAACAATATTTTTGGAGATTGATTTTATATTTTTAAAATTTATTATCATTATTGATAAATATTAAAATAAATATATAAAAATTTATTATTTGAACGAATAATTTTTTATGAAAATAAATATATAAAATTTAAAGATCAAATTTTTTATGTTGTTTATTTTTTTTCTATTAAAAATAAAATTCACATATAAATGATTTTCTTTGTTCTTTAAATTTATGAAAAAAATAAACAAATAAAAAAGGTTGAAGAAGGAAAAAAGGGAAAAACTGAAAAAAAAAAACCAGACGCTGACACGTGGTACTTGAGGAGACAAAAATATATATAGTTATAGATGTTACTAACAAAAAATGAGACGAGCCAATCCAAACTTGGGCTTTTAAGAACAAGATCGAAGCCCAGCCCATGTTTTCAGTCGGGCATGTTGGCTTAAGCTCATTTAATGGGCTTATATTTTTATTCATATTCATCTAAAAATCAGATAAGCTTTCGAGCTTGAAGAAGTAATTCAGTCCTCGATTAAAGTTTAACTATGAATATAAAGTAACAATTTATACATAAATTTATGTCTATGTTACTGTCTTTTTAGATAAAAAAATATTTTTTAATTACCCAAACAAATAAATTTATATGTCTAAACTTATTTATATTAAATAAATTTATAATTGAAACTTTTAAAATAAAAAATAATAAAATGAAAAACAAATTAAGGGTAAGAAAGTGAGATAATTAAAGACATTAAATAACTGAAAAATTATTAAATAGAAAATAATTTAATAAAAAAATAAAACTTATTTAAATGAAAACACTAAAAGGTAAAAAAAAAAAGGTTTAATAGGAGGGGGCAGTTGCCCCATTGAACCCTTGCCCCTCCAATTCCCCTAATAGAAAGACAATTAGAGCATAACCACCGTGAGGTTCAATCCAAATGCATCTCATTGTGAGATCAAATTTTTTCAAGTCTTGAACGTCATCATACCCCAAATGAGGGTGTGTGATTTACGAGTGAACCTATATCTCAAAAATTACTTTTTACATGTCAAAAAAAAAAATATTTTTAAAAAGATATTTGTTAGTTTACCAATTATCCTATAAAATGAGTATTTTAATAAATAAAACTCTAATAATCATTTTTAACTATACAAAATTTGTAACTAATAATTTTTATCCATTTATTACTATGTTCAGTTAAATTTATTTTATTCAAGTTTTTTACGTACCAATAACTTTTAACATTGTTTTTTCAAGTTTGTTTTATTATAAAAAAAAAGAATATACACTTAATGGTAAGTGGCATAATTAAATTGTGATGAATATAAAATTAGAGCAGTATACTCTTCAAAAGTTTTACATCCCTCAAATTAAATTTATACATAGTAATAATATAGATATTGGTCAAATATTGTTGTCTATTGGAATTAAAATTGTTTTTAATAGTCTGAAAGTATAAATAATAGGACCACGATTTAATTGATATAATAATAAAAGAAAATTAGACACTTTTATGGTTCAATCCAACACCGTATTTCTTATTACTACTAATTGTATTGAATTTTATTAATGTTCTCAAAAACAAAGAAAGAAAAGAACAGACTAAATATAACCATATAAGAGATAAAATCTACTTAACAAATCCATATATCTAAGACATCAAAGTATTTAGCTAACATTTGAGAAATTTAAAAAATGTTTGTTGAATATGTACTATATGTATATGCATAACTAATAATGCTAAAACAAAAGCAGCAGCTCAAGCACTGCATTGAAGCTCGGGATAGATGTGATGAATGAGCCATCTTGCCATAAACTTGTAAGCTCTTTGTGTCGAATGAACTCCATCCCAACTTATATATTGAACAGGATTTGGACACACTTGCACGCCAGGGGTTCCACACATTTTGCTAGGGTTGAAATTGTAATCGCCTCCAATCCCACAACAAGCCTTTTGTGTTGATTCAGTGTCAAAACCTGCTTGTATATGATATTAAATCAGGATAATTCTAGTAGAAGCAATTTTGATCATGTACTCAGTGAATGTTTCCAAAAGAAATTTAACCTACCAAATAATTTATCTTTGCGCAGAAGTGTTATGTATGCATTATAGTAGTCACCGTATACTATGATCACATTGGGAAATTCTCTTTTCAACTCTTCAATAGCTTGTTTGAGAAGGTTATTATTATGGATTGAGAGGTTGTTCAAACCCTTGAGACAATGAAATTTGTCATACGCAGTGGAATCATTGGAATGGAATCCTGTGAGGTAGATTGGCAAACAACCTATAGGAAAGTTTCCGGGGACAATTACTCGAGTAGCACCATAATCAACGACTTTCTATGAAAAAAAAAAAGAAAAAGAAAGTATGTTATTAGCATTGACATAATTAGAAAACTTGATAAGACAAAACAGAAACTTAGATAACTTGAAGAGACAAAAGGGAAACTTACTGTCACAGCATCTTTTATAACTTGAATGATCATAGGCGTCATGGATCTAACTTCCCCCAGAGATTTGCCTTGAAACAAGGCATAGTTATAATCATTCCCTCCAATTTCTCCAACCATAAAAAGAGCTGTTTTAAGTTTCTTGAAACAATCTATCAAACAAAAACGTAATGTATCATTGTCAGTATTAATAATTAACTTGTTCTAAACATGCATATCTTTATCAGACAATTATTGCATATTATTGTGAAAGGGATGCTAACCTTCATTATCGCGGCATATACCATTAAAATAGCTGAACATCCAGTCAAGCTGCCTACTAAGAGAACTGTTGGTAACTGGAGCTAGAACTCTATTCTCTGCTAGAACTTCCACAGGTAAAGCAGTAGAGCCAGCAACAGCGAAATTCACCCCACGACCATGAGTAAACAGTGCATCCGTGTTTAAGTAGGGCTCAAGGAATGGGATTCCAGCAGATAGAGCTGTCAAAATACAAGGCAATACGTTTATCAGATAAACAACAAATCCTACTTTTGGTTTTCTACTGAATATAACATGGAAACTTCGCGAAAAGGTAGAGACATAAACAACCATGATTAAGGTGATTGTCCTGCAAGGCTGCAACTAATATCAAAACCTTTTGGGTAAACTTTTTCAAAGTTAAACTCTTTTAATTATGCTACTTAAGTAACTGATCAGCCAAGAAATAGAAGAATATTCTTCTCACACTCCGCTAATTATAGACCGTAAAGATTAAAACTATGTAAAGAACAATCGAATTTCATTAAAGTAACTGTATATATGTGATAGACTGATAGTGTCACTCAAAAAGTCACATTGTGAAGAATCAAATAAAGTAAAAAAAGGTTCAATCACATTTGGCTGGAAATTAACTTCTATAGATGATATTGTTGTCAGTTGATCACGTTGTTAGATTCTTTACTTTATATAAAAATGTTCATAAAAGAAACATGTTAGCTCTACAACAAAAAAAGTACTAATAATATCATGTCAATTAGTGATCACTTAGTTTGATTGACTGCATTTAAGTTGTTTTCTTGCTCAGTGTGAAATAATTTTTTTCATATATAGAAGCCAATTACTATGTATATAGTCTTTGGAATCAAATCAGAACCGAACAGTAGAAGAAGAAAACAATTTACCCAGATAATCGATCATTAGTAAGCCATTGGAGCATCTCCCTGTTGCATTCTTGAAGAAGGTTTCACCGTAGGGAAGTCTAGCAAACGGAGATAAAGGGTCTTCTCGGATCAAATTTCCAGTGTCCGAAATAGAATCCCCGAGCTGATATATGGCATCAAAATGGCAAGTCCGAAGAATACCAGCAAAGCATGAAGGTGATAAAAGAACAAGAAAGAGGAAGCTGATAAAGACGGGAACTTGAGAAAGAAGCGAGGTAGCCATCGCAATTTCAAAAGAGAAACAAATATGCTGGAAGGAAAGTTTGGCTAATTGCTATGATTTCTGCCTCATGTAAGTGATATTTATATATACAGAGAAAACTTTCACTCCGAGTCGAAGTTGTAGTACTAATAAAAGACGATCTAGGATAACAGGCCAAGGCCGCTCAGGGAAGAATTATGGTGTAAGCAGTAGACCATGACACCAATGGTTAGGACATTCATCATTAATTGTATCTTTTCCATATCGAATCATGCTTAGATGGCCTAAAAAACTTTAATTATCTTCTCTTCCATCACTTTATCCAATTCATTAAGACAGACATCATCAACTAAAGGACTTGAAATTCCACAATAACTAAAAGAAAGTACCTTGGCAGCTTCCTCTGGAACGAAAGTCCCCAACCAATAAGGGTCGTGTTTCGGCGTTTTATCGTTCAAAAATCTTCATATTATATAGCAGCCTTTCTCTTTTTCTTTCTTTTCCTCTTCAAATCTACACTAACACCATCATCATCATCACTCTTTAATCTCTTCTTAGCACGCACATTAAGCCCGGATTTAGTCAAATTCAAAATTTTCTTTTCTTTTACAACCTTTTGACAGCCCATGATTACATCTTCGTCCACATTATCAAGTAACTCACTCAGATCACCTTTTGAAAACCACATTAATGGTTTTGAGAGAAAGCCTGTGAAGTTTCGGAAACTGGCGGTGGTTGGTGAAGAGAAGGATTTGACCCAGATTGAAAGGCAGATGTCAGGCGGGTCTGTTTTGTGTTGGTTTAGTAAGCTTAACAAACAATGAAGAACAGATTTGTGTTTGGTTTCTTTGTATTATTAAATGTTCGTTTGCTGAGCTATAAAAATAAAATTTTAAAATTATATATTTATTCGCAAGTTATTTTAAAATTTTTAAATAGATTTAAGTTATTTTCACTTAAACATGAGCTGTGTTCTTGATTTTTATTACTTAGGTCTATTTGAACGAGCGATGGAATTGAAAACAATAGTTAAAATAAAATTAATTTTTGTAATAATGAGGTTGAATATTGTAGCAATAAGATTCTAATAATGAAGTTGAATATTATAGCGCTGAAATTAAAATTAATTGTGAGATATATGTTGGGATATAAATTTAATAGTGATGATAAATTGACAATATTTTATATTATTTAACATTTAAATTCTTTAATTTTTTATTATTTAACATTTGAAACTTTAAATTTTTATTATTTAACATTTTAGACTATATATTTTTATTTAATAAATAGTGACAGATTATTTTATATTAAAATAATATGTTTAAAATTTTTACTAAGAAATATTAATAATTATATATTATAAATAAACCTATTTATGGACCGAATTAGGTCGGTTTCGAACTTGGTCTAAGTAGTATATTATGTGATTTTATGTGAACCCAAGTCCAATCTGTCCTGATTTTTGAATATTTTGTCTAAACTCATTTTTATAAATAACAAAAAAGCCGAAGCCTGCCCATGCCTATCTATTTAAAAAAAAATTCTTCAATTTAATGTTTATTTCATAAAATTTTTATTCTTTAGAACTCTTACATAGCAAAACTTAAATATATTCCTTGAACTGATACTCAAAAAATTTATGATGTTGTTTTTCATTATTGAAATAAATGTGTCATATTTTATAGAATTACAATTATAAAATTATTTATTAGTAACATCTGAAATAACTTATTTATTAATTAACAAGACATAAATTTTTTTATTTTAAATGTTACTAAACAAAAAATGAGACAAGATGAACCAGTCCAAACTTGGGCTTTTCAAGACAAGATTGAAGCCCAGCCCATGTTTTCAATCAGCTCTCATTTGTTAGCTTAGGCACACGGGTTTATATTTTTGTCTATATTCATCCAAAAATCATATTGGTCTTTAAGCTGGGAGAGGTAGTCCAGTCCTCGAATAAAGTCTAATTATAAATATAAAATAATTCATACATAAATTTATGTCTATGTTATTGTCTTTTTAGATAAAAAATATTTTTTAATTATCTAAACAAATAAATTTATATGTATTAACTTATTTATATTTTAAATAAATTCATAATTGAAACTTTTAAAATAAAAAATAATAAAATGAAAAAAAAATAATGGCAAGAAAGTGAGATAATTAAAAACAATAAAAAACTGAAAAATTATTAAATAGAAAATAATTTAATAAAAAATAAAACTTATTTAAATAAATAGATTAAAAGGTAAAAAAAATGGTTTAGTAGGAGGGGGCAGTTGCCCCATTGAACCCTTGACCCTCCGATGCCCCCAATAAGAAGACAATTAGAGCATAAACACTATGAGGTTCAATCCAAATGCATCTCACTGTGAGATTAAAATTTTTCAAGCCTTGAATGTCATCATACCCCCAAACGAGGGTGTGTGATTTACGAGTGAACCTATATATCAAAAATAATTTTTTCTATTATTTTTTAATTCAGAAAAAATTATGTTTTAAATGTCACCAAAAAAATATTTTTAAAAAGATATTTGTTAGTTTATCAACTATCCTATAAAATGAGTATTTTAATAAATAATTTTTTTGGTGAATAATAAATAAAAACTCTAATAATCATTTTCAACTATACTAAATTTGTAACTGATTATTTTTATCATTTATTACTATGTTCAGTTAAATTTATTTTATCCAAGTTTTTTACGTATCAATAACTTTTAAGATTTCTTTTTTTTTTTAAAGTTTGTTTTATTATAAAAAAATTAAGAATATACTCTTAATGGTAAGTGGCATAATTAAATTGTGATGAAGATAAAATTAGAGCAGTATATTCTTCAAAAGTTTTACATCCCTCAAATTAAATTTGTATATAGTAATAATATAGAATTTGGTCAAATATTGTTGTATATCTTTTATATTGGAATTAAAATTGTTTTTTAATAGTCTGAAAGTATAAATAATAGGACCACAATTTAATTGATATAATGAATGTGAAAATTAATAAAAGAAAATTAAACACTTTTATGGTTCAATCCAACACTGTATTTCTTATTGCTACTAATAGTATTGAATTTTATAAATGTTCTCAAAAACAAAGAAAGAAAAGAACAGAACCATATAAGAGATAAAATCTACTTAACAAATCCATATATCTAAGACATCAAAGTATTTAGCTAACAATTGAGAATTTTAAAAAATGTTTGCTGAATTTGTACCATATGTATATGCATAACTAATAATGCTAAAACAAAAGCAGCAGCTCAAGCACCGCATTGAAGTTCTGGATAGATATGATGAATGAGCCATCCTGCCATAAACTTGTAAGCTCTTTGTGTCGAATGAACTCCATCCCAACTTATATATTGATCAGGATTTGGACACACTTGCACGCCGGGGGCTCCACACATTTTGCTAAGGCTGAAATTGTAATCATCTCCAATCCCACAACAAGCTTTTTGTGTTGATTCGGTGTCAAAGTCTGCTTGTATATGATATTCAATCAGGATAATTCTAGAAGAAGCAATTTTGATCATGTATTTAGTGAATGTTTAAAAAGAAATTTAACTTACCAAATAATTTAACTTTGCGCAAAAGTGTCATGTATGCATTGTAGTAGTCACCGTATACTATGATCACGTTGGGGAGTTCTTTTCTCAACTCCTCAATAGCTTGTTTGAGAAGGTTATTATGAAGGATTGAGAGGTTGTTCAAGCCCTTGAGACAATGAAATTTGTCATATGCAGTAGAATCATTGGAATGGAATCCTGTGAGGTAGATTGGCAAACAACCTATAGGAAAGTTTCCGGGGACAATTACTCGAGTAGCACCATAATCAACGACTTTCTATGAAAAAAAGAAAGAAAAAGAAAGTATGTTATTAGCATTGACATAATTAGAAAACTTGATAAGACAAAACAGAAACTTAGATAACTTGATGAGACAAAAGGGAAACTTACTGTCACAGCATCTTTTATAACTTGAATGATCATAGGCGTCATGGATCTAACTTCCCCCAGAGATTTGCCTTGAAACAAGGCATAGTTATAATCATTCCCTCCAATTTCCCCAACCATAAAAGAGCTGTTTTAAGTTTCTTGAAACAATCTATCAAACAAAACGTAATGTATCATTGTCAGTATTAATAATTAACTTGTTCTAAACATGCATATCTTTATCACAATTATTGCATATTATTGTGAAAGGGATGCTAACCTTCATTATCGCGGCATATACCATTAAAATAGCTGAACATCCAGTCAAGCTGCCTACTAAGAGAACTGTTGGTAACTGGAGCTAGAACTCTATTCTCTGCTAGAACTTCCACAGGTAAAGCAGTAGAGCCAGCAACAGCGAAATTCACCCCACGACCATGAGTAAACAGTGCATCCGTGTTTAAGTAGGGCTCAAGGAATGGGATTCCAGCAGATAGAGCTGTCAAAATACAAGGCAATACGTTTATCAGATAAACAGCAAATCCTACTTTTGGTTTTCTACAGAATATAACATGGAAACTTCGCGAAAAGGTAGAGACATAAACAACCATGATTAAGGTGATTGTCCTGCAAGGCTGCAACTAATTGGGTAACTTTTTCAAAGTTAAACTCTTTTAATTATGCCACTCAAGTAACTGATCAACCAAGAAATAGAAGAATATTCTTCTCACATTCCACTAATTATAGACTGGAATAATTAAAACTATGTAAAGAGCAATTGAATTTCATTAAATTAACTGTATGTATGTGATAGACTGATAGTGTCTATCAAGAAGTAACATTGTGAAGAATCAGATAAAGTAATAAAGGGTTCAATCACATTGAGCTGGAAATTAACTTTTCTAGATAATATTGTTGTCAGTTGATCACGTTGTTGATTCTTTGCTCTATATAAAATTGTTTATAAAAGAAATGTGTTAGCTCTACACCAAAAAAAAAAAGTACTAAAACTGTCATGTCAATTGGTGATCACTTAGTTTGATTGACTGCATTTAAGTTGTTTTCTTGCTCAATGTGAAGTAACTTTTATGACATATATAGAAGCCAGTTACTATGTCTATGGTCTTTGGAATCAAATAAGAACCGAACAGAAGAAGAAGAAGAAGAAGAAGAAGAAGAAGAAGACAAGTTACCTAGATAATCGATCATTAGTAAGCCATTGGAGCATCTCCCTGTTGCATTCCTGAAGAAGGTTTCACCATAGGGAAGTCTAGCAAACGGAGATAAAGGGTCTTCTCGGATCAAATTTCCAGTGTCTGAAATAGAATCCCCGAGCTGATATATGGCATCAAAATGGCAAGTCCGAAGAATACCAGCAAAGCATGAAGGTGATAAAAGAACAAGAAAGAGGAAGCTGATAAGGACGGGAACTTGAGAACGAAGCGAGGTAGCCATCGCAATTTCAAAAGAGAAACAAATATGCTGGAAGGAAAGTTTGGCTAATTGCTATGATTTCTGCCTCATGCAAGTGATATTTATATATACAGAGAAAACTTTCACTCCGAGTCGAAGTTGTAGTACTAATAAAAGACGATCTAGGATTACAGGCCAAGGCCGCTTGGGGAAGAATTATGGTGTAAGCAGTAGACCATGACACCAATGGTTAGGACATTCATCATTAATTGTATCTTTTCCATATCGAATCATGCTTAGATGGCCTAAAAAACTTTAATTATCTTCTCTTCCATCACTTTATCCAATTCATTAAGACAGACATTATCAACTAAAGGACTTGAAATTCCACAATAACCAAAAGAAAGTACCTTGGCAGCTTCCTCTGGAACGAAAGTCCCCAACCAATAAGGGTCGTGTTTCGGCGTTTAATCGTTCAAAAATCTTCTTCTTATATAGCAGCCTTTCTCTTTTTCTTTCTTTTCCTCTTCAAATCTACACTAACACCATCATCATCATCACTCTTTAATCTCTTCTTAACACGCACATTAAGCCCGGATTTAGTCAAATTCAAAATTTTCTTTTCTTTTACAACCTTTTGACAGCCCATGATTACATCTTCGTCCACAGTATCAAGTAACTCACTCAGATCACCTTTTGAAAACCACATTAATGGTTTTGAGAGAAAGCCTGTGAAGTTTCGGAAACTGGCGGTGGTTGGTGAAGAGAAGGATTTGACCCAGATTGAAAGGCAGATGTCAGGCGGGTCTGTTTTGTGTTGGTTTAGTAAGCTTAACAAACAATGAAGAACAGATTTGTGTTTGGTTTCTTTGTATTATTAAATGTTCGTTTGCTGAGCTATAAAAATAAAATTTTAAAATTATATATTTATTCGCAAGTTATTTTAAAATTTTTAAATAGATTTAAGTTATTTTCACTTAAACATGAGCTGTGTTCTTGATTTTTATTACTTAGGTCTATTTGAACGAGCGATGGAATTGAAAACAATAGTTAAAATAAAATTAATTTTTGTAATAATGAGGTTGAATATTGTAGCAATAAGATTCTAATAATGAAGTTGAATATTATAACGCTGAAATTAAAATTAATTGTGAGATATATGTTGGGATATAAATTTAATAGTGATGATAAATTGACAATATTTTATATTATTTAACATTTAAATTCTTTAATTTTTTATTATTTAACATTTGAAACTTTAAATTTTTATTATTTAACATTTTAGACTATATATTTTTATTTAATAAATAGTGACAGATTATTTTATATTAAAATAATATGTTTAAAATTTTTACTAAGAAATATTAATAATTATATATTATAAATAAACCTATTTATGAACCGAATTAGGTCGGTTTCGAACTTGGTCTAAGTAGTATATTATGTGATTTTATGTGAACGCAAGTCCAATCTGTCCTGATTTTTGAATATTTTGTCTAAACTCGTTTTTATAAATAACAAAAAAGCCGAAGCCTGCCCATGCCTATCTATTTAAAAAAAAATTCTTCAATTTAATGTTTATTTCATAAAATTTTTATTCTTTAGAACTCTTACATAGCAAAACTTAAATATATTCCTTGAACTGATACTCAAAAAATTTATGATGTTGTTTTTCATTATTGAAATAAATGTGTCATATTTTATAGAATTACAATTATAAAATTATTTATTAGTAACATCTGAAATAACTTATTTATTAATTAACAAGACATAAATTTTTTTATTTTAAATGTTACTAAACAAAAAACGAGACAAGATGAGCCAGCCCAAACTTGGGCTTTTCAAGACAAGATTGAAGCCCAGCCCATGTTTTCAATCAGCTCTCATTTGTTAGCTTAGGCACATTTAACGGGTTTATATTTTTGTCTATATTCATCCAAAAATCATATTGGTCTTTAAGCTGGGAGAGGTAGTCCAGTCCTCGAATAAAGTCTAATTATAAATATAAAATAATTCATACATAAATTTATGTCTATGTTATTGTCTTTTTAGATAAAAAAATATTTTTTAATTATCTAAACAAATAAATTTATATGTATTAACTTATTTATATTTTAAATAAATTCATAATTGAAACTTTTAAAATAAAAAATAATAAAATGAAAAAAAAATAATGGCAAGAAAGTGAGATAATTAAAAACAATAAAAAACTGAAAAATTATTAAATAGAAAATAACTTAATAAAAAATAAAACTTATTTAAATAAATAGATTAAAAGGTAAAAAAAATGGTTTAGTAGGAGGGGGCAGTTGCCCCATTGAACCCTTGACCCTCCGATGCCCCCGATAAGAAGACAATTAGAGCATAAACACTATGAGGTTCAATGGCTTAATAGTCAAATAAGCCCTCAACCTTTAGCTCAAAATGAAATTCAGCTCTCAACGTTTTATCGCATGAAATTCAGTCCATAAACTTTTATTTCAGTGGAAATAAACCCCCAACCTTTTTCAATTATGCAATTAAGTCAAAATCTGTTAAATGACACTAACTGCTGTTAGTTTTGCATACGTGGCAGCTGACGTAGATAGCTTAGTTAGCTGTCACGTGGCATGCCACGTATGCAAAACTAACGGCAGTTAGTTTATTTAACAAATTTGGTCTATTTCCACTAAAATAAAAGTTTATGGACTGAATTTCATACGATAAAACGTTGATGGCTGAATTCCATTTTGGGTTAAAAGTTGAAGGCTTATTTGACTATTAAAGCGAGGTTCAATCCAAATGCATCTCACTGTGAGATTAAAATTTTTCAAGCCTTGAATGTCATCATACCCCCAAACGAGGGTGTGTGATTTACGAGTGAACCTATATATCAAAAATAATTTTTTCTATTATTTTTTAATTCAGAAAAAATTATTTTTTAAATGTCACCAAAAAAATATTTTTAAAAAGATATTTGTTAGTTTATCAACTATCCTATAAAATGAGTATTTTAATAAATAATTTTTTTGGTGAATAATAAATAAAAACTCTAATAATCATTTTCAACTATACTAAATTTGTAACTGATTATTTTTATCATTTATTACTATGTTCAGTTAAATTTATTTTATCCAAGTTTTTTACGTATCAATAACTTTTAAGATTTCTTTTTTTTTTTTTAAAGTTTGTTTTATTATAAAAAAATTAAGAATATACTCTTAATGGTAAGTGGCATAATTAAATTGTGATGAAGATAAAATTAGAGCAGTATATTCTTCAAAAGTTTTACATCCCTCAAATTAAATTTGTATATAGTAATAATATAGAATTTGGTCAAATATTGTTGTATATCTTTTATATTGGAATTAAAATTGTTTTTTAATAGTCTGAAAGTATAAATAATAGGACCACAATTTAATTGATATAATGAATGTGAAAATTAATAAAAGAAAATTAAACACTTTTATGGTTCAATCCAACACTGTATTTCTTATTGCTACTAATAGTATTGAATTTTATAAATGTTCTCAAAAACAAAGAAAGAAAAGAACAGAACCATATAAGAGATAAAATCTACTTAACAAATCCATATATCTAAGACATCAAAGTATTTAGCTAACAATTGAGAATTTTAAAAAATGTTTGCTGAATTTGTACCATATGTATATGCATAACTAATAATGCTAAAACAAAAGCAGTAGCTCAAGCACCGCATTGAAGCTCGGGATAGATATGATGAATGAGCCATCCTGCCATAAACTTGTAAGCTCTTTGTGTCGAATGAACTCCATCCCAACTTATATATTGATCAGGATTTGGACACACTTGCACGCCGGGGGCTCCACACATTTTGCTAAGGCTGAAATTGTAATCATCTCCAATCCCACAACAAGCTTTTTGTGTTGATTCGGTGTCAAAGCCTGCTTGTATATGATATTCAATTAGGATAATTCTAGTAGAAGCAATTTTGATCATGTATTTAGTGAATGTTTAAAAAGAAATTTAACTTACCAAATAATTTAACTTTGCGCAAAAGTGTCATGTATGCATTGTAGTAGTCACCGTATACTATGATCACGCTGGGGAGTTCTTTTCTCAACTCCTCAATAGCTTGTTTGAGAAGGTTATTATGATGGATTGAGAGACTGTTCAAGCCCTTGAGACAATGAAATTTGTCATACGTAGTGGAATCAATGGAACGGAATCCTGTGAGGTAGATTGGCAAACAACCTATAGGAAAGTTTCCGGGGACAATTACTCGAGTAGCACCATAACCAACGACTCTCTATGAGAAAAAAAGAAAGTGTGTTATTAGCATTGAACTAATTAGATAAGTTGATGAGACAAAACAGTAACTTAGACAACTCGATGAAACAAAACAGAAACGTACTGTCACAGCATCTTTTATGGCTTGAATGACCACAGGCGTCATGGATCTAACTTCCTCAAGAGATTTGCCTTGAAACAAGGCATAGTTATAATCATTCCCTCCAATTTCCCCAACCATGAAAAGAGCTGTTTTAAGTTTCTTGAAACAATCTATCAAACATAAACGTAATGTATCATTGTCAGTATTAATAATCAACTTGTTCTAATCATGTATATCTTTATTAGACAATTATTGCATATTATTGTGAAAGGGATGCTAACCTTCATTATCGTGGCATATACCATTAAAATAGCTGAACATCCAGTCAAGCTGCCTACTAAGAGAACTGTTGGTAACTGGAGCTAGAACTCTATTCTCTGCTAGAACTTCCACAGGTAAAGCAGTAGAGCCAGCAACAGCGAAATTCACCCCACGACCATGAGTAAACAGTGCATCCGTGTTTAAGTAGGGCTCAAGGAATGGGATTCCAGCAGATAGAGCTGTCAAAATACAAGGCAATACGTTTATTAGATAAACAGCAAATCCTACTTTTGGTTTTCTACAGAACATAACATGAAAACTTCGCGAAAAGATAAAGACATAAACAACCATGATTAAGGTAATTGTCCTGCAAGGCTGCAACTAATTGGGTAACTTTTTCAAAGTTAAACTCTTTTAATTATGCCACTCAAGTAACTGATCAACCAAGAAATAGAAGAATATTCTTCTCACATTCCACTAATTATAGACTGGAATAATTAAAACTAAGTAAAGAGCAATTGAATTTCATGAAAGGAACTGTATGTATTCGGGAGACTGATAGTTTCTCTCAAAAAGTAACATAGTGAAGAATCAAATAAAGTATAAAAAGGGTTCAATCACATTGAGCTGGAAATTAACTTTTCTAGATAATATTGTTGTCAGTTGTTCACGTTGGTGATTCTTTACTTTATATCAAAAAGTTTAGAAAAGAAACTTGTTAGCTCTACACCAAAAAAAAAGTACTAATTCTACTATTTCAATTAGTGATCACTTAGTTTGATTGACTGTATTTAAGTTGATTTCTTGCTCAATGTGGAATAATTTTTGTGTCATGTAAAGAAGCCAGTTACTGTGTATATGGTCTCTGGAATCAAATCAGAACCAAACAGAAGAAGAAAAACAATTTACCTAGATAGTCGATCATTAATAAGCCATTGGAGCATCTCCCCGTTGCATTCTTGAAGAAAGTTTCGCCGTAGGGAAGTCTAGCAAACGGAGATAAAGGGTCCTCTCGGATCAAATTTCCAGTGTCCGAAATAGAATCCCCGATCTGATAGATGGCATCAAACTGGCAATTCCGAAGGATACCAGCAAAGCATGAAGGTGATAAAAGAACAAGAAAGAGGAAGCTGAGAAGGACGGGAACTTGAGAACGAAGCGAGGTAGCCATTGCAATTTTCAGAAGAGAAACAAATATGCAGGAAGGAAAGTTTGGCTAGTGGCTGTGATTCAGAGCTGCCTCATGCAAGTGATATTTATATATATATAGGGAAAACTTTCACTCCTAGTCGAAGTTGTAAATAAAAGACGAAGTAGGAAAACAGGCCAAGGCCAGTTGAAGAAGAATTATGGTGTAAGTAGGAAAACAGGCCAAGACCATGGCACTAATGGTTATGACATTTATCTTTAATTGTATCTTTTCACATCGAATCATGCTTAGATTGTAAGTGCATCATAACAAGCCTAACATGCTTCTACACAATATGAAACATGTTAAACAAATAAAATGCGGAAGCGATAGGATCTAACCTCCAGCCATTGCACTCTGTAACTCTGCTGTTGAAGCAATTGCCGAATCTGACAGTCTACTCTGTGTCGATCACAGACCTTCCAAATCTTCCAAGCACTCAAAACCTCACTAGATGGTGTTTGTGTGTTTTTTAGGTTAACGTACTTGGAGACCGGAAGGAGCCCTCCTTAAATAGTAATGAGAGCGTGCTAATTATGGCAATAAAATCACGTTTTAACCATCATAAAATCGTGTTTTAATAGCCAAATATTGAGTTGAGATTCACCGTGAAATTATGGACCATATCCGGAATTGGTCAACCAAATATTTATTTCCATAAATGAGGAGATATACTAACATTCTCCCACTTGGTCCATATATTTCACTTATAGAAGAAACAAATCACATGAATCATGGCGACAGTTCCTCAAGTGGCGAGTATTATCTTCCATGTATTACTATGTAAAATGTTTCTAAATCAACCCATTTTTACTTAATGAATAAACCTTATGTTTATTCTCGGTCCAAACAACAAGGATATTTCTCAAATAAAACTTTAGTGTATACAAATCAAAATGAGAAACATCATATTATTAATAAGAGTTTCAATTACAATCAAAATGTGGGACCAAGTCCCATTCTCTCTACATGATCCTTAAATTTAAACGGTGGCATGCCCTTAGTCAAAGGATCAGCTAACATCAATTCAGTGCTAACGTGTTCAATGACCACTCTTTTATCTCTAACACGTTCTCTAATGGCTAAGTACTTAATGTCGATATGCTTACTTCGACTTCCACTCTTATTGTTCTTAGCCATGAATACCGCAGCTGAATTGTCACAATATATCCTCAATGGCTTAGATATGGAGTCAACAACTCTAAGCCCACCAATGAAACTCTTAAGCCATACACCATGTGAGGTAGCCTCAAAACAGGAAACGAACTCGGCCTCCATAGTGGAAGTGGCAGTCAGTGTCTGCTTAGCACTCTTCCATGAAACAGCTCCACCGGCAAGCATGAAGATGTAACCGGATGTTGATTTCCGGGTATCAACACAGCCAGCAAAGTCTGAGTCTGAGTAGCCAATCACCTCCAACTCATCAGTCCGTCTATACATAAGCATGTAATCCTTAGTGCCTTGAAAATATCTAAGCACCTTCTTCGCAGCTCTCCAGTGGTCCATCCCCGGGTCACTTTGGTATCTACCCAACACTCCCACAGCAAAAGCAATATCAGACCTGGTACAGACCTGTGCATACATAATGCTTCCAACAGCTGAGGCATATGGAATGTTCTTCATCTGTTCCCGCTCAAGATCATTTTTCGGGCACTGGCTCAAATTGAACCTGTCACCCTTCACAATGGGAGCTGGGCTTGGTGAACAATCTTTCATTCTGAATCTTTCCAAGACTTTATTGATATAGGCTTCTTGTGACAGACCTAATATACCTCTATGTCTGTCTCTATGGATCTTAATGCCAATGACATAAGATGCATCGCCCATATCCTTCATATCAAAGTTCTCAGAAAGAAATTGTTTCACCTCACGTAGCATCCCCTTATCATTGGTTGCAAGCAGAATATCATCCACATATAGCACAAGGAAACAAATCTTGCTCCCACTGACCTTCTGGTATATGCATTGATCCATGATGTTCTCAACGAAACCAAATGAAGAGATGACTTCATGGAATTTTAGATACCATTGGCGGGAAGCTTGTTTCAACCCATATATGGATTTCTTGAGCTTACAGACCAAATGCTCACCATTACTAGAGGAAAAACCTTCAGGTTGTTTCATGTAAACCTCTTCCTCTAGATCACCATTGAGAAATGCCGTTTTCACATCCATTTGTTGCAACTCTAAGTCAAAATGTGCAACAAGCGCCATTATGATGCGAAGAGAATCTTTCTTAGATACAGGAGAGAAGGTCTCCTTGTAATCGATTCCCTCCTTTTGAGTGAATCCTTTGGCTACGAGTCTTGCCTTATAACGTTCAATGTTGCCTAATGAGTCAGTTTTGGTCTTAAAGACCCATTTACAGCCTATAGCCCTGGCCCCATTAGGCAACTCGACAAGATCCCATACTCCATTAGATGCCATCGAATCCATCTCATCCTTCATAGCATCGAACCAAAGTTTTGATTCTTTGCTGTTCATGGCTTGTGAAAACGTCTCTGGATCATTAACGGGCCCAATATTGAAATCATACTCTTGTAGATACACAATATAATCGCTAGGAATAGCTGATTTCCTTTCCCTAGTAGACCTTCTTAATGTTGGTTCAACATTCTCCGAAGGATCATGTTGTTCAACTGGTTGCTCACTCAATTCTGGTGTATCCAGAGGAGCCTCGTCTACTGGTAAGTTATCAACTACTTGTGGATCTTCAACGATTAGTTGTTCAATGTTCAGTTGTACTGAAGGGACATTGTTCATGATAACCAATCCTTGACTCGAGGTAGAGGGTTGATCTCTCACAGAAACTAGGTCTTGAGATTGATCGCTCCCACTAACTAAGTCATTTTCAAGAAACTTGGCGTTCCTTGATTCCACAAATCTAGTGCTATGAGATGGACAATAGAATCTGTAGCCTTTGGACCGTTCGGCATATCCAATGAAATACCCACTTATGGTCCTAGGATCCAGTTTCTTTTCCTGTGGGTTGTAAACTCTTATCTCAGAAGGGCATCCCCAAACGCGCATATGACGCAAACTCGGTTTCCAACCTTTGAATAATTCAAAAGGCGTCTTTGGAACAGCCTTGGTTGGAACCCGGTTCAATATATACGCTGCCGTTTTAAGAGCTTCAATCCACAAGGACTTAGGCAACTTCGAGTTGCTAAGCATACTACGCACCATTTCCATCAAAGTTCGGTTCCTTCTTTCTGCAACACCATTCTGATCCGGTGAACCAGGCATGGTATATTGGGCAACAATCCCATTTTCTTGAAGGAACTTCGCAAATGGTCCAGGTGCTTGTCCATCTTCAGTGTATCTACCGTAATACTCCCCACCTCTATCAGTTCTTACTATCTTTATGGGTTTTCCACATTGTTTCTCTACTTCAGCCTTACAATTTTAAAGGCATCTAATGCTTCGCTCTTGTTATGAAGCATGTAGAGATACATAAACCTCGAGTAATCATCAATAAAGGTGATGAAGTATTTTTGACCATATGCATCAATGTCTGGACAACATATGTCAGAATGTATGATCTCTAATATGGTTGAACTCCTATTGGCACCTTTCTTAGACTTGTTGGTTTGCTTACCCTTAATGCAATCCACACAAGTGTCGAAATCAGTAAAATCAAAAGTACTAAGTATTCCGTCATTTACCAATCTCTTAATTCTATTTATGGAGATATGACCTAATCTCTGATGCCATAACGTAGAGGAGTCCTCATTCATAACACATCTTTTAGTGCCAGTTTGAACATGCAAGGCGTTATGAGCAGTATCATTTTGCAAATCAATAGAGAAAAGACCATCACATAAGGTACCATTCCCAACAATATCAGACTTAAAATATATCAATATTGATTTATTTGAAAATTGAAAGGAATATCCATAAGGTACCAACCTAGAAACAGAGATTAAATTTCTCGAGAAACTAGGAATATAAAAGGTCTTTTCTAATTGCAAAACAAAACCACTCCTAAGAACTAAAGTGCATGTTCCAACGCCTTCAACACGTGAGCGCATCTTGTTTCCTGAATAGATGCTCTCCTCATTTCCCACTGGCTTACTTAGGTTTGTCATACCCTGTAAGGAAGTCGAAATGTGAATTGTATATCCAGAATCAATCCACCATATGTTATGATTAACCTCAACCATATTTGATTCAAAACAAACATATGAGAGTGGATTACCTTTCTTAACGAGCCACTGCTGAAGCTTAGCATAGTCCTTCTTCATGTGTCCCTTCTTTTTACAGAAGAAACACTTGGACTCTTTCTTAATGTCAGCTTGGGTAGGGATTTTCCCTGTTCCCTTGTTCTTGGCTCGATCTTTGGTCTTTCCTTGGCTTGCAAAAAATGCACTCTCACCCGATTCCATAAGCAGTCTTCCCTCCTCTTGAACACACATGGTCATCAATTCATTGATGGTCCACTTATCCTTATGTGTGTTATAGGATATCTTGAATGGTCCGTACTGCTTTGGTAGAGTGTTCAATATGTAGTACACAAGAAAAGACTCAGACATCTCCACCTCTAGCTTCTTGAGTTGGGCCGCTATATCTCTCATGGTCATTATGTGCTCACGCACTCCTTTGACACTGGTGAGCCTCATCGATGAGAACTTCATTATCAGGGTGCTGGCCAACGCTTTGTCTGAAGTGACAAATTGATCATCTATGGCCTTCAGTAAGGTCCTAACGTTGGTATGCTGTTCGACTGAACCACGTATCCCAGCAGATATCTTTGTCTTAATATACATGACACTAAGGCGATTGGATCGCTCCCAACGTTCATGTAAAGCTACTTGAGCAGGGTGCTGGTCTCAGTCAATACGGGCTCGTCTTTCCTTATAGCATAGTCTATATCCATGCACCCTAATTGGAGGAGAACTCTCTCCTCCCAAACCTTATAGTTCTCTCAATCTAGTTTGGGAACTTCTAGGTAAATATTAGTTCGAGGAAACATTGCTTAAAGAAAAACACATGCTTATGTATCTAGAATTTTGAGGCAAACTTAATTATGTCTACCAATGTAAACATATTTTATTAATGAATCTCAGACATAAAACTTGCCTGTGGGCTAAAGTTCTAATTCTAATAGATTCATTTCATAATGATAAAACTATCAAATTATATCATTTCCTAATTCCTGTGGGTAAATTAAGAAACTAATTTGATATTTTATCCTAATTAGTTATAAAATTATAATAAAAATTCCTGTGGGATAAAATTTACTATAACCTTATAACTAATCACAATTTATGTCTAATATCATTATGTGATTTTACAAAATAATTTTACTTAATTAAGGTTGCTGTGGCTAAGCCCTAATTAAATAAACTATAAATCACTTAGACATATTGGTAAAATTCTAAGCTTATTCATATTTTAAAAATTGCAATTAACACAAGGCAATTTTAATTCCAAATAATATGAATAACTTAGCTACATGTGCTTTTAGTATAAAAATAACAAAATTATACATATTAAAAATAAGCACATATGCACATTCAAAATCAAATTTTCATAATTTAATCATAATTTTATGATAATTTTCACAAAATTATTCAATTTAAAATTATAGCATTAATAAAAAATTCAAAAAACAAAATAATTTTACTTAATTAAGGTTGCTGTGGCTAAGCCCTAATTAAATAAACTATAATCACTTAGACATATTGGTAAAAATTCTAAGCTTATTCATATTTTTAAAAATTGCAATTAACACAAGGCAATTTTAATTCCAAATAATATGAATAACTTAGCTACATGTGCTTTTAGTATAAAAAAACAAAAATTATACTATTAAAAATAAGCACATATGCACATTCAAAATCAAATTTTCATAATTTAATCATAATTTATGATAATTTTCACAAATTATTCAATTTAAAATTATAGCATTAATAAAAATTCCAAATTTATGAAAAATCCTCATAAAATCCAAATAATGAGAAGTTTCATAATTATATTAATTTTGTGAAAATAATCTAATTATTCATAAAATTATGAAAATTACAGAATTGAAAATCTGATATAAAACTATCAAAAAATATAATTATTTGGCCTAAATTAAATAATTTAAATTTACTTAAATTAAATAAATCCTTAATGTCTAAAATAAACCAAATGACCCTTTTATTTAATCCATATGGCCCAAATAATCAACCAAAAGAGCCCAAAATAAATGGCCCAAAACTAACCAAATAATGGACCCAAACAGTGGCCCAAAACCCGAAGCCCAAAGGTTTTTTTTTTTTTTTGCACAGTGTCACTGCACTGTACAACAGGCGGGCGCGTGAGACTCACGCGCCCGCATTATCTCTATCGGGCGCGTGAGACTCACGCGCCCGCATTTTCTCTCCTGTCGGGCGCGTGAGACTCACGCGCCCGCATTTTCTTCCCTTGTCGGGGCGCGTGTGACTCACGCGCCCGAGGCTTCTTCTTCACCCGAATGGGTGTTTTGCAGAATTTTGGGTCTTTTGACCCAACCCGGCACAAACCCTTCAAACAGTCTCGTTTTTCATGTATTTTTCATCCCTAGAGCTTTACAACAATAGATCTAAAGTATTTGAACCAAAATCACAGGAAAACAGAATGAGTTTTATGAAATCCGAGACTTAAAGTTTCAAAATATGGGTTTTTTAGGCTTTTTTCTACAGATCTCTAGCAAGACAGAGGTTAAACTACGGCTCTGATGCCAAATGTAAGTGCATCATAACAAGCCTAACATGCTTCTACACAATATGAAACATGTTAAACAAATAAAATGCGGAAGCGATAGGATCTAACCTCCAGCCATTGCACTCTGTAACTCGCTGTTTGAAGCAATTGCCGAATCTGACAGTCTACTCTGTGTCGATCACAGACCTTCCAAATCTTCCAAGCACTCAAAACCTCACTAGATGGTGTTTGTGTGTTTTTTAGGTTAACGTACTTGGGGACCGGAAGGAGCCCTCCTTAAATAGTAATGAGAGCGTGCTAATTATGGCAATAAAATCACGTTTTAACCATCATAAAATCGTGTTTTAATAGCCAAATATTGAGTTGAGATTCACCGTGAAATTATGGACCATATCCGGAATTGGTCAACCAAATATTTATTTCCATAAATGAGGAGATATACTAACATAGATGGCCTAAAAAACTTAATTATCTTCTCTTCCATCACTTTATTTTTTTTGGTGACATTATCCAATTCGTTAAGACAGACATTAGCAAGTAAAGGACTTGAAATTCCACAGTAACCATAAGAAGGTACCTTGGCAGCTTCCTCTGGAGCAAAATCAAAGAAGGTCCCCAACCAATAAGGGTCGGGTTTCGGCGTTTTGTCGTTCAAAAATCTTCTACTTATATAGTAGCTTTTCTCTTTTTCTTTCACTTGCTCTTCAAATCTCCACGAATACCACCTTCATTATCACTCTTTATTTTCCTTTACAACCTTTTGACAGCCCATGATTACATCTACGTCCACATTATCAAGTAACTCACTCAGATCACCTTTTGAAAACCAGATTAACGGCATGGACACTCTTTCCAGGCCTAAACGAATGAGATTTTCTTGAAAATCAGGGTGCAAAAACTGGTTTCAAGAACATCAAGAGAACCTCTTGGACAACCCTGTCTTGGAAACAGGGGTCAGGGGATTCAAGCATGGCTTGAAGTTTCCTCTTTGAGATTAAACTCGTCCACTGCTTGTCGTTTGGGTTACGAATAAGTTGATTGGTCTTGTTGTGCCACTTGAAACGGCGGCTGTGAACGACGGCATTTTGGCAGAAGGGAATACAGGGTGTGGGAGTGGATGGCAGGGCGGGGAAGAAACGTGCGGGTCTGTTTTGACCCAGAATGAATTAGTAAGCTTAACAAACAATGTTCGTTTGTTGAGCTATAGTAACAAATTTTTAAAATCATATATTTATTCGTAAGTTATTCTAATATGTAAATATTAAAATTGAATTTTGATATGGTATATGTATTAGGATAAATACAATTTGTTTTTTTTTCTAATGTTTACGAATATTTTTGTTTATTATTTATGATATGTATGTTTATATATTCACAAATATGTCCATTTAACTTGTCCTTTTTTGACACACTAATATTAAAAATTATTATATTCAAATTATTTAATAACTGACGACAAAAAAATTTCACATAATAAACTCTCTGTGTCAGGCAAGAAGTTATGATTATGTTAAATTAAATGTGTTCATTTGTACGTGCTGACATGGTAAAAAGGACTTATATTATAAATTTTCAATGCTATGGGAAAGATTTGAGGTGAAGGGCTTGCCAAAGAGGGGGAAACAAAGAACAATTAAGAATGCAGATGCAGTCGTGCAAAAGTTGTCTTGAGTTGAGTTTTAAGCAACCATTTGCATTGGATTTTTTTCGTGGGAATCGCAATACATTTGATCTTCAATGCTGGCACGACAGAGGGTTTAAGACTATAGTTAAACTCGAACGCACCAACCAAATCTTCAAGGGTCAAAGGTCTACAAACACAAGTCTTTAGTGCTAGGAATATTATGACAATTAACTCATTTGGTGGTGTGATATTATGCAATGAATTCTCCATTGAACCTGTGACCCAAAATCGTAAAATAAATGACGTCATCCATCCAAATGGTGGTGCTAGCTAGTATAAATGACCACAATTGAAGTACTTTAATCTTAAAACAATACCAGTACCGAATAACTTTAAATCCCGGGAAAAACAGAATAGTAAATGCAAAACATATAGCAAGATCCACTACAATAAAGATCTAGAAACAAAACTCAAACCATGTCTTATAACGGAGGAGATGGCAAGTTCCGAAAAGAGGCTTTTAGGGTTTCTAGTGGCCTGCTAATAGCCTAAGGTTTACTCGTCTTCCTCTTCATCACCGTCTCCACCAGCAGCCTTCTTAGCAGCGGCTCTCTGGTTTCTTCTCTTCACTCTTCCAGGGCGGCCACCTCCAAATGGACTTGTGAGAGAGAAGTCAATATGTTTTTGGGAGTCAACCCTCACCATGAAGGAAGGGATGTTGACCACCTGCCTCCCAACCCTATCGAGGAAAGAACAAACATCAGGATACATCATTTACAGCGTCTATAATATCTCAAGTCAACCAAAGCGCGTATCTACAAGCACATTCAAGTCGGATACAGATATGAAACTGTTTGAACAAGAAATCACGAATAGAAATATGCAAAGTACAAAGCAACAAATCACAACTTGCAAAAGAGAAGCCACATTGGCAGGCCAGCAATCAGCCAAGGAATTTGAAAGAAAATTAGCTGCAGAAGTCAATCACTCAAATTCTTCAAAAGAAAGAATGTTTAATAAGTTCATAAAATGAAAACACAACACTCCTCTAAGCCACAGTGGTTTTTAGGCGAATTAATGTGAAAAAACCCTGACAGACATCCTTTCCAACAAACAGTTATGATTTATGAACACATTACAAAAGATAGCCGGCAAACATGGAAATGAACAACAATGGAATAAAATGCCAGCCATATTCAATTAACAGACACATCGTGTGCAGTAAAAGATAATTAGTAAAGCTTCTAGGAACAACCCAAACATCAAAACAAGCCAGAAAAAGTAATCTTTACCTGATATGCCTTTGCCTGATCAACACACGAGCATGGTGAATCGACTTGGCCATACCAGACTTGAACACAAGTGTTTGCAAACGGCGCTCAAGGAAGTTCTCAACAGTCAAAGCCAAGACATAATCGAGTTTGTTCTGGCTCTCATCCAAAAGTCCATACCTATTCATCCTACGAAGAAGTGCTTCACCTTCAAAAATACGACGGGGGTTCTTCTCATCAAGAGTGAGAAGATCCCTAGCAGCATTTCGGATACGGCTCAATGCATACTGAACCCTCCACAACTCCCTCTTACATCGGAGCCCATACTCTCCTACAAGCCTCAACTCTGCATCCAATCGTTCCTTTTCATATGGACGCCTTGGCTTCTTAAAGGTCTTCCCATCTACAACCACACATCAATTTCACCAATAATAATAATAATAATAATAATAATAATAATAATACTTTGATTCTACTACTTAAGAAGTCAGAGACCATTAACCTAACCTCAAATGAGCCCAAAACAATTACACAGCTTATTGGGTTTCGATTTTTTTAACCAAATCAGGAAAAACAACAATACCCATAAAGCTAAACAAGTATTTCTCTCAATTAGTATAACACCATGACACTAATCAACCAATTATACTATTTTTTTTGGTGCATATGAGCTACAAAACTGAATGCAATACTCTGCTACCCATAAATCGCAACCAGCCATCGCCAAGATTCAAATCCAAGACCTTGAAGATGGAATCTTTCTAACTTTTTTAAGTCAATTATACTATAATCTTCTCTTTATGTACCAAATAGTTTTCCAACAAAAATAATCAACAGATAAGAGATCAAAGCGGCTAAAATGAACAAAAAATACAGCAAAATCCAAACTAAATATAATTTCTTTCTAAACTATATTAAACAAAATATACCCAGCTAGATTACTAACTAACAATGAGAACAAAAGCATTATCATAGCTAAATAAAAATACCCTTTATGCCCAAAAATAGCTTTAAAAAATGAAAGAAAAAAATGAGAAAACAAAAGCTTTCATAGTGTAATACAAACTCAGTTGAATCTACAGATTAGGCAAAAAAAGGGAAGGTAAAGTGAGGAAAAGGATTATAGGGTTAGCTTACAGTTGCGATAGAAACTAACGTGAACCATGGTTGCGTCGGCTCGTCGTCAGAGGCAGACAAGACGCGAGATCATTTTATAGAGGAAACCCTAAACCCTATTTTTTTAGGGCTTTCAACGGGCTCATTTGGTGAAATATGGTTTTTGGGCCTTTGAGATCTGTGTCTCTTAACGGGCTCGTTTGATTTTCATATAAAAAAATAATTGAAAGTATTTTATTAATTCAAATGATAATTTTCTATTCAATTTTATTATTTTTTTAATTTAAAACAAATAAAATTAAAAGTATAGTGACAAATTTCAATGAAATTAAAATAACGGTGAAATTTAATATTAATATATAGTGTAATGAAAAATTTGAACTTAATGAATTGGATTGTTTATTAGAAATTAACTTTAAAATAACATGGTAAAAATGCGACAATCTTGGAATAATTATGACTAGGATCCCTTCCCGTTCCTTCCTAGAATGTAACTAAGCCTATGTTTGGATTGAGGGTAGAGAAGGGAAGGGAAAGGAAAGGAAAGGAAAGGAAAGTAAAGTAAAACAAAGGAAGATTGTAAACATTTTTTTTTTGTTTGGGAAGATTTTTTAGCTAGGGAAAGGAAAGAGAGGGAGAGTGAGCACCCCTTGCTTTCCCTTGAGTTACTCAGTTTTTTTAAAACCCCAATTTGGGGTAAAGGGGAAGGAAAGGAAACTTGAAAAAAGTTTTAACATGTAGAATATCAAATTTAACATTATTATCTTATAAAATTTAAAACAAAAATGGTTATAATTGGAAAAAAAGCATTACAATAAATCATTTCCTTTCCTTTCCATTGTTTAACCAAATAAAGATTGTTAGGATTACTTTCCTTTCCTTTCCTTTATTAATTTTAGCTATCCAAACAAGGGGTACATGTACCCTTTCCTTCCTCTCCTTTCCTCTAGTTTACATTCCTTTCCTTTCCATTCCTTTCCTTTACTAATGTTTATCCAAACATAGTGTAAGCGCCAAAGGGATGGCTGCTGTAGTTTCTTTCCATATCCAAGTGAACGAGGGATACCTGCTGATTTCTTTTTCTGGAAATTTAACATCAGTGCAATGTCAATGTTTTTATCTGGGTTGATTGAGCAAATAACTAAATAGAACCGCATCTTGATTTGGATTTATCATCCCTGCTGGAGGAGAGTTGGGAGCCTCATTTTCATTAGGAACCAAGTATAAATTATCAGAAATTTCATGTTCAATCCCCTTATTGAAGCGAGCAACTTCCAAAATAAATTTGAGACTTTGACATATGGATTTTGACTTAATGGGTTTTTCAGATAATAGGTGATTGATGAGTAGATTTGTTGTGGTTTTTTTTTTTGAGTAGTACATTTTCATTAGAAGTTACAATCATAATCAGCATATTACATTCCATAAACAGGTAACTATGAAAATCGCATTACTCAAATTGGGTAAACTAGTAAATAACTATAACAAACTAAAAAAACTAGTAAATAACTAAATTAACTCAAGCTCACACTTGATGAGTCTCGAATCTGAGACCTCAAAATCTCAGGACCTCTTCTTGTAATTAAACCAAGGTTTCATTGGCAGATTTGTTGGGGTTAATCCATTGTAGAGTATGGTTCATTGTTGGCAGGTAAATATTTCTTTAATATGTTATAAAATAGATTAAAACTTCCAAAATAAGAGATCGAGCCGCAACGAAGGGACTGTTAAATGAATTACAGTGATTTTGTTCCCTTTTTGTTAACTGCTATCAGGAATAGAGACATTCAAAGCTTCATATATTAGTTTTTGACACAAATGACATAAGTACGAAATTATTTCAACTAATGATTAACTCTAAGCCCCTTAGCCTCTTACTGGCCTGATTAAGGAAGCAGCATTTATCTTTTCGATTTTGGTAAAATTTTTTCCTTTAAGCAAAAGAAAAGGAGATTTAGGATTGCTAATTAGCTCAACCTTTACGGAAAAGCTCAGCTCCCTTAGCCAAATGGTGTTGGCAAGCCGAGGGCTGGGACAGTAGAGATGCCTTCATCACTAGGTCATTTCCATTGTAAGCATTTACTGCTACATTTGTCAGCAAATTATCGATGCTAGGTCATAGATAATATCTTAGGACGCTACCCTGCAGCATAAGTAGTAATTCCCCTTTATTTGATTCCTTCATATATATATACCATTTTGTTATCATGGACAAAAGTAAATTTAGAAAATAAAAAAAATTGTTTGTGGAGACAATTTCATGCATATCTAGAAGAAGTCAACACTATCTTAAAATGACCCTTGGAACTAAAGCAGCTGAAATTATTACAATGATGAAAGACAAAGTAATTTCAGATTACCAGTACAAGCTCTGAAAATTCCTTATCTAATCAAAGCTCCAAAACCGGTTGAATGAGTACATCTGAATAGCTATCCAGCCTGATCCAGGAAAGAGAAATTTGCATTAAAATGTTTAGGAAGGCAAAAGTGGCCACCTTCAAAGGAATATATTCTGATGATGGCTGCACAAATCAAAAGAAATTAATCACTTATCATGTTAGAAAATCAAGAACCATGCCAAACATGTTCCTGTCCAACATTAATTCGTGATTGTGGCAGAATCATATAACCTTCTGTCAAAGAAAAACAAGAATTTGAGTCTACAATTAGTCTAAAATTATCATACAGATTAATGTCAAATTCATATGTTTTCCAATGTCAAACAAAAGTTCAAGATAATTTTGGCAGTAAAATATCTGTTCTAAACAAATGTATGAATTTTTTTTTGGTACAAAAATGTTATTTTTTTTTTACTTCTAAAAAAGAGAATGTTAATGTTTCCTAGAATTTAAAATCAGAACTCAAACCCTCCGCTCTTATCATTTGATGTAATTAAGGCTATATGATTCATTATCATCAATTCGAATTGGTAATCGAAGGAAAGGATTTACCATGATTATGTTCAAACAAGATGTCATGAACTAATAACTATCTCTTTTTAAAAGAAAAGAAGGAGAGTCATAGAGAACATAGCAATTTAAGATAGATTTCTAACTAAAATAGCACCCGGTCAACCCAAAATCAACAGCAATAGCCCAGTCCTCAACAATCCTGGAGTTATTAGCTTCTTCAGGGAACGATTCAAAAAGCAACCCAAGATTCCTGATAGCATGCATTCACACCTCTTGCTAATCACAAGTGTTGAGGTGAAGGGTCAGTTTCATTAGGAATGTGGTCATTCATCAAGAACTTTAGTATCATAGGCTTCAACTTTACATCATAAAGATCCTAGTACTCCATTTAGGAATATAATCTAATCGTTGAGGTGATTCAGTATCTTATTTGAGTTTTGTTAATTTAAAAATTCAAATTTCAAAACTCCATTCGAATTCGATAATACTTGATTTTTGAAACTTGAATTCAACTTCAGATAAAAAAAGGTTGAGGCTGAAGTTGCTATGTTTTGTCAAAATTTTCTGATTTTTTTTTTAAAGCTTTATCATGGTTTTCTGTGTCATTGGCTGCTTTTATGTGATGCTTGTTCAGCTGTTGCATGCGGGCAAGAAACCTAGAATTATTATTTTTTTTTTGAAAGGATGAAGCTTTGGCAACATTATTTTACTTGTTTTAAGTTTCTTACAGTGATCTACATCAAATATTTTTATTTGATAACGACTAATTTTCAATTAAAATAAAAAGTTTCCTCAAAATAGAAAAAAGGAAAAGAGTCATGAGCCACTTTGACTGAGAAAGTTTTTATATATATATATATATATATATTGACTTAAAATCAATTTTATTATTATTTTCTTCAAAGAATCTCATTTTCTTTATATTGAATAAATAATTATAACACATGGAATGATTTTATTGTTTAATTTATATGAAAATTTCATTTAAAATTTACCTTTATTTTAATCAAAATTGCAAAAAGAGAGAATTTTTATTTATTTATGTTTATTTTAAAAGGGAAATTCAAAAATATATGGTAATAAAAGTATAACGGCAACTAACAAATAATTAGAAGAAGTAGAAGTGAATTTTTTTTCAGACATTTGGATATGGTTTGAATTCTTAGTCATTATTGTTCAAAAAACTTTACCGTTTAGTACTCTCGACTCAAACATGATTAGTTTCAGACCATAAAAAATGAGAATAATTGTGATTTCACAAAAAAAGTATAATTGCAAAAAAAATAAAACACCTAAAAATTTAATTGTAAGTTATTGAATAATAGTTAAATATACTTTACTAACTATACTAAATAATAATTAAATATACTCTTAACAACCAAGCTTGACCTATTGGTTGTTACTCTTAACAGCCAAGTTGATTCCTTCAATTTCTTCCTTGTATCTCTTATAAATTAAAAAACAAAAAACTAAATATACTTTTAACTTATTGTATAAAATGGAACTTTTAACATACATAATTGTCATGTAACATATCACGTATTCAATACAAATAAAAGTTAGTATTATTTAATGGATTTTTTCATACACAGTCAGTAGAATATTTTTATTCAACAAGTAGTGTTAAAATTGTGACATGGTATCTTATTTTATTTATTTATTTATTTAATATTTTTATAGGACACGTGTCACGATCTTAACATCGTTTGTGGAATAAAAATATTCCTTAACAGTGTATGGAATAATTATATTTATTTAATATATTTAAATTTATTATAATATTTTAAAAGATTGAAGTTTACTTATAATAAAATTGAAGTTTCTGTAATAATTTATATGCAACAAAATGTTAAGAAACTTATATTTATTTTTTAAAAAAATTTTGAATATATTTAACTAATAATTTTAAGTTTTTTTTTTTAAAATTTTTCGGATGAGAGAAGTAATGAAAAAGGGAAAAATAACCGAAAATTCTAAGGAAGAAAGAAAGAAATGAAGAGATAGAAAAAGAAAAAGAAGTAAATGGTAAAACACATGGAAGCTAAAAGACCATTTCAGAACGAGAAAGTCTAAGCACACCCAGATTTTTGCTGCATACACCCATTTTTATCTGTGATGTGAACAGTGAAATATGAAAGGAATTGGGTGTGCCAAGAAAAAAATAGGGTTTGTATAGAAACTCTCTCTCTTTTATCATTCAAAACCTTCGAAGTCCCTTGATCAAACCTTTCAATTCGAAAAACCAAAACAAATCAAATCCCATCTTTAATTACCCCTTATCTCAAAAAATCCAGCAATTCAATTATCCCAAAGCCCACTTTTTCTTGCTTTGATAGCTCATTTCCTGGGTCAAAATCTATAACTTTCATATCAAATTCCGGTTTCAAAGGTTAATCGGGTCGGACTCGAAGTGGGTTTTTGATTTTGAAGCTTCACTTATAGTTTTTGAGGAAAAAAAAACTGAAAAAAGGGAAAATGAGTACTCAAAAGAAAAAACCGTTTCAAATAGAAGCGTTTAAGCATAGGGTGATGGTTGATCCGAAATATGCAGAGAAGACGTGGAAGGTTCTGGAACATGCAATTCATGAAATTTACAATCATAATGCTAGTGGGCTTAGCTTTGAAGAGCTTTACAGGTTATTTATTTATTTTTAGAAATTTTGATTAGATTTTGATTTAATTATTTGTTTTTTGTTCGAAGTATTTTGGTTGTAAGGTGAAATTTAGTTAATTTTTTGTGAAAATTTTGTGGTAATTATATATTTGAAGAAGTGAAAATATATTATTATTATTATTATTATTATTATTATTATTATTTGTAAATATGAAAAGGATATCTTTTTTTACTTATTTTCCCCCTGAATATGTGTTACATTTTAATTAGTTGGCATCTGTTTTTATCAAATATGATTTTGATTTTTAGCAATTTCTGAGGAAGATGAGCTGAGTGTTCCACATATTAGGCTATGATGAGTTGCCAAGACGCTGACTTTGTCAAGTTGTTTAGTCCCCTGTGAATTTAGAATTAAGGCTGTAGTGCTGTGGGTACTGGATAGCGATTGAATTCCTAATATGCACTAAGTAGTTTGTGGGTACAGATTGCAGTGACGATGTATAGCTGGTAAAATAGCAGTTGAGTTCTCATTTTGAGGTTGGTGTTACATTCTTGGAAAATGAATTTTGAAAATGGTGTGGAGAGTGTTGCTGTAAATGGTATTGTATGAATTATACAGCAACAATCTGAAGGCTGATGACCCTAGGAAACTGAAGTTGATTTTGAGGGCTGACTAAGTTGTTGTGAGGGTGGCCAACTAACTGGCTGATATGATGGCACAGCTGGTTCTTCAAAAAGGGCCAGATAAATAAATAGGTCAAATCTTTTTTTCCCTCTCCCATCACCTTTGCAGCCACATCGGTCTCTCTTGGTTTGCATTTTCTAGTGTGCTACTTGGGCAGCTTTTGGAGTTTTTGAGCTTCTCTCTCTTGAGGTATACTAGGTATAAGAGAAAGGCCTTAAAAGAATTTGTGCTATTCTTTTTCTCATGTTCAGAAATCTACCTTTTGGATCTTTTATTCCTTGAAACTGTCATTCTTTGTATTATTTCTACTAGCATATGTAAAAGGTTCTGATATAGGTATGATTTTTAGCTATATATGTAATGTGCTTCATTATTTTACTTAATCTTCGTGTACTTGAAACGAATGCTGTTATGATGATTGACTATATCATTTGTCTTATGTGATGAAGTGACTTAATATTGTTGCAATTTGCTGCCCTGTTTGTAAATGCCTTGAAGTTTGCAATATAACTGTGTCTTTGAAATTTGAATATCTTGTGATTCTGACATCTAAGCATTGATGTAAAATTAGGAATGCTTACAATATGGTACTGCACAAATTTGGGGAGAAATTGTACTCTGGACTTGTCACTACTATGAGTTCTCATCTAAAGGAGATATGTAGTTCAAGTGAGGCTGCTCAGGGAGGATTATTTTTGGAAGAACTTAACAGAAAATGGATAGAGCATAACAAGGCGTTGCAAATGATCCGAGATATATTGATGTACATGGATAGGACTTTCATCCCAAACACCCATAAAACCCCAGTTCATGAGCTTGGGTTAAATTTATGGAGGGATGTTGTCATTCATTCCTGCAAAATCCAGTCTAGGCTTCAGGATACACTTCTTGAAAATGTTAGGAGAGAGAGGAGTGGTGAAGTCATAGACAGGGGTTTAATGAGAAATATCACAAAGATGCTAATGGATCTAGGTCCTTCTGTTTACCAGGATGATTTTGAGAAGCATTTTCTTGAGGTTTCATCTGATTTTTATCGCCATGAGTCTCAGGAGTTCATAGAGTCATGTGATTCTGGAGAATATTTAAAGAAAGTTGAGAGACGTCTAAATGAAGAAATAGAGAGAGTTTCTCACTACTTGGACACCAGAAGTGAAGTCAAAATAACAACTGTGATAGAAAAGGAGATGATTGAAACTCATATGCACAGGCTTGTGCAAATGGAGAACTCGGGCTTAGTTGATATGATTTTTGATGACAAATATGAGGACCTAAAAAGGATGTATTGCTTGTTTTGTCGAGTACCCAATGGGCTTGTTTTAATCAGAGATGTCATGACTTCATACATTTGTGATACTGGTAAGCAGCTAGTTACTGATCCGGAAAGGCTAAAGGATCCTGTGGATTTTGTGCAACTTCTGTTGGATTTAAGGGATAAACATGACAAGATTATCACTTTAGCATTTAGCAATGACAAGACTTTTCAAAATGCATTAAATTCCTCTTTTGAATATTTTATCAATCTGAATTCCCGGTCTCCAGAATTCATCTCTTTGTTTTTAGATGACAAGCTTAGAAAAGGTTTGAGTGGGGTTACTGAAGAGGATGTGGAGTTGGTACTTGACAAGGTGATGATACTCTTCCGTTACCTCCAAGAGAAAGATGTTTTTGAGAAGTATTACAAGCAACACTTGGCCAAAAGACTTCTTTCAGGGAAGACTGTCTCTGATGATGCAGAAAGAAGTCTAATTGTTAAGCTCAAAACTGAGTGTGGTTATCAATTTACTTCAAAATCGGAGGGTATGTTCACAGACATGAAGACATCAGAGGATACGATGCAAGGTTTCCATGCAAGTCATGGTTCAGATATAGGGGATGGCCCCACAATTTCTGTCCAGGTTCTCACTACTGGATCTTGGCCAACTCAACCTGTTACTACTTGCAAGCTTCCTGCTGAAATTCTGGGTATATGTGAGAAATTCCGTAATTATTACCTTGGGACCCATAGTGGGCGGAGATTGTCTTGGCAAACAAATATGGGCTCGGCTGATTTGAAGGCAACCTTTGGTAAGGGTCAGAAGCATGAACTCAATGTTTCCACGTACCAGATGTGTGTCCTTATGCTCTTCAATGGTGCTGACCGACTGAGTTATAAGGAGATCGAGCAGGCCATTGAGATACCAGCCTCAGATTTGAAGAGGTGCTTGCAGTCTCTTGCCTGTGTTAAGGGAAAAAATGTGCTGCGGAAGGAACCTATGAGCAAGGACATAGCTGACAATGACACCTTTCTTTTTAATGACAAGTTCACAAGCAAATTCTTCAAGGTCAAGATAGGCACTGTGGTTGCACAAAGGGAGTCTGAACCTGAAAATCAAGAAACTAGGCAGAGAGTCGAAGAAGATAGGAAACCACAGATTGAAGCTGCAATAGTAAGGATCATGAAGGCAAGGCGTGTGCTAGATCATAATAACATTGTTGCCGAGGTCACAAAACAGCTACAGTCACGATTTCTTCCCAACCCTGTTGTAATTAAAAAACGAATAGAATCCCTCATTGAACGTGAGTTTTTGGAGAGGGATAAAGGTGACAGGAAATTGTATCGCTACCTTGCTTAAAAAGAATGTGTAACTGTCTCCTCTCGCTAGGGTTTTGTCACCTTCTGTTTGTCCTCCTTTAATATCAGGCCTTCTTGCTCGGGTCTGTGTAATCTCACCTTCACTTTATAAGTTGACAAATATTTCTTGAATCATAGGTAGTTCAGGCGAATTCTTGGTGTATTTATTGGTTACATTTTATATTGCATTAATTCACCACGTGCTCATTTTTTATTACCCTTTGAGTTGGAGGAAAAGAAGAAGAAAAGGTTACTCGACACTCCGGGCTATTTAAGTGGTTCATGGTTCAAGATAAGAAAGAATCAGCCAAGTATTTCTAAATCAGCAAAAACTACTGTTATCTTCTTTCTCCGGATGCTCTGTAGTTCGGCTACTCCATAAAAATAACTTTTCCTTTGGGTTATTTTTGTCGATCGGGACTTATCAATTTGCTTTTCCTAGTGAATAAAATAACGCCATGATAAATACACATTTTACTTCCACTTTTTGGATTATGAAATTTAGATAAAATGTAGAAACAAAGCATTAAAACAGAATTAATATACATTTTACCCTAACAGCTTTTAGTATCATTTCAAAAATATATAATCGGAATTAGGAATCCCTGTCCACACTTACTAGTTTAATTCTAATTATGAAAGGGAGTGATTTTAGCATAATGAGAAGTAATAACTAGTCATTGACTGCTCTTTTCACATGAAACCAGAACACAGTTCACCAAACTGGAGAATATCTTCAATGGAAATAACAAAAAGTAGGAAAAAGAAAGATCAAACAAGAAATGAATCTTGTTGATCAGTTTATTAAAACAACAAGAAACGTGCCCCACATCAGCACTCAGACGGAATTAGACATGCAATTTCCATTTGCATTTCACAGTTCACAAGTTGCAACAAAGGGATTGTTTGGAGGGGGTTCCTTAATGATCTTTGACTAGAAAGAAACTCTTGCGAGACCTCTTTCATTGTCGGCCTGAATTTCGGATCCGCACGTAGACATGCAAATGCTATTGCAGCTACATGAACAATATTTTGTGCGACCATCTGGCTTGTTGGAGGTAAGAGGCGTAGATCTAGTACGTCGGTTAGCATTATATTTTGCAAGGAAGATGGCGCTGACAACAATGATAAAAGTTCTCTAGGATGCTTTCCCATCAATGTTTCTAATGCCAAAACTCCAAAGCTATAAACATCACATTTTTCTGTTACAACCATTGTATAGGCAAGTTCTGCAACAAATAATGCAAATGAAAGTATATTAAAAAAAGATATAATCCGATATTAGCCACAAATTTAAACACGTAAAATGGACAATAAATTAAGACAATTAGTAGATGAAGCAGCAGAGATGACATCACCTGGAGCTACATAGCCATAAGTGCCAACAATCCCAGTTTGATTTGAAGAATCAGGATCAAGGATTCTAGCAGTCCCAAAGTCAGAGACAAAGGCCTCCAGTTCTGAGTTTAGCAGAATGTTGTTACTGGATATGTCTCGGTGAACTATGGTTGTTGGGCATTCGTAATGCAAGTAAGACAAAGCATGAGCTGTGCTCTTGATGATGTTCACTCTTTTGGTCCAGTCCAATTCCACAGCTTCCGCATCATCACTTAGAATGCAAAACAAGCTTCCTCTCTCCATGTATTGGTAAATCAAAAACATGCATCGTTTGTGTAGACAGTAGCCGTATAGTTTCACAATATTACGATGTCGGACTTCTGTTAAAAATTTTATCTCATTATTAAAACTCCTGTCGAAAGCCGGTTCCTCTGCTTCAAGACGATGAAGCTTCTTCAAGGCAACCACTTTGCCATTTGGCAATTGTGCCCTATAGACACTTCCGTAGCCACCAGTTCCAATGCAGCATCGGATGTCAAAATCTTGTGTTGCTGTTATGATGTCTTCATATGCAATCTTTCCATCAAAATTCCATATCGAGAAGAGATCTCCATTCTTAGGTGTTTGCGCGGTAATTGGGTTGATCTTGGCCTTATACCTCAATAAAAATGAACATCCGAGAACACAAAAAACAAGGAATATGGCAACGGGTAGAAATATTTGGAGATTGTGAGTCTTGCTCTTCTTCACAAAAGTATAGGAAGATGGAGAACAGGAGTAGGGTGCTAAATTTTCGTTGCCACTAAATGCCTCAACATCTTTTATATAGTGACGGCTCGAATTCCCGTGATTATATGTTACTCCGGAAAGATTATAGGGAACAACACCTGAGAGGTTATTGTTACTGAGATCTATTCTCTGCAGGGAATTTAGCTTGCCAATTTCATTAGGAATAAGACCTTGTAAAGAGTTGTTATTTAGCCTTAGATCTTCTAAATTGGTGAAATAACCAATTTGAGGTGGAATGAATCCACTCAATTGATTCTGAGAGAGATCCAACAAAAATAGTTCTGTCAAATTGCCAATGCTAGACGGAATGGATCCACTCAATTGATTTTGAGAGAGATCCAACCAAATTAGTTTTTTCAAATTTCCAATGTGAGACAGGATGGATCCATTCAACTGGTTTTGAGAGAGGTACAATTCAGTCAATGCTTTTAAATTTCCTATTTGAGGTGGAATGGACCCACTCATTTGGTTTAGAGCGAGACACCATGAATTCAATGCTTTTAAATTTCCAATTTGAGGTGGAATGGACCCACTCAACTGGTTTTGAATGAGATACAATGAATTCAATGCTTTTAAATTTCCAATTTGAGGTGGAATTGATCCACTCAACTGGTTTTGAGAGAGATACAATGACTTCAATGCTTTTAAATTTCCAATTTGAGGTGGAATGGATCCACTCAGCTTGTTTCGAAAGAGGTACTTTTGAATTTTCAATTTGTGGTGGAATGGATCCATTAATTTGGTTTTCAGCTAGAGACAAAGATGTGAGATTGGCTAATTGACCAAAAGTATAAGGGATTGAACCAACAAGCTTGTTACTGGATAGATCTAAAGACACCAAATTCCTGAACTTCCCAATTTCTAGTGGGATGGATCCGTTAATTTTGTTTCCAGCCAGAGAGCAAGATGTGAGATTGGCTAATTGACCAAAAGTAGGAGGGATTGGACCAATTATTCCACAAGAACTCAGGTCTAGAACCATTAGATCCTTCAAATTCCCCATTTCTTTAGGGATGCAACAATTGAATAGATTTAACATCATTTGCATATGGGTAAGATTGGTCAAAAGACCAAGACTAGAAGGAAAACATCCAGCAATGTTGTTTCTGCTCATATTCAAAACTCTAAGATTTTTCAGATTCCCAAGTTTTCGAGGGATGGAGCCACTAATATAGTTAATTGAAATATCAATGACCTCCACTTGGGTGAGTTTACAAAGTGAAGAAGGTAACTCACCTGTTAGATAATTTGAGGACAAATTGAGATATTTGAGTGATGGCAGTCTACCTATATGAGGTGGTATGCTCCCATTAAGTGCATGACCTTGAAGGTCAAGATAGACTAAGTTTGGAAAAGCAGAGAAATTCAGTTTTCTAAATTTATCCCCGACAGGTAAGAACTCACTTGGTGGGTAAATCCTCGTTACGCTTCCAGCACTGTTGCATGTGATACCAGGCCATCTGCAGCGGCGGGAGGTGAGGTTGCTGAATGTACTCCACCAACCACTGTGGAACAAAGCTTGCGCTTCCGATTCTAGAGAAGCTGATGCTAACATGGTTGTTGCATAGATAAGAACAATAGCAGTCCAGACCCCTACCATTGTGAAGCAATTGATTAAGGATGAGACCTTGTTAAAGCTTATTTGAGGGGGGGTTCACTTATAGCTCGTATGGCTAGTTGGCTTCAAGTCCTTCCCTATATAGTATGGGGATAAGATGTTGATCATCATGCCAATGACTCTTTTGTTCATCAATTTAAAGTCATTTATTTCAGGAGTAAAGGTCTTCAATCTTTTAGAAAATGTGATTATACAGAGAATTGAAATTTCAAATTTTCCACAATTCTATACGGTTCAGCTTTACCCTTGTGTTTACATCAGTTTGGTCTTCCTTCTTTGCAAAATTTCTGCATGGATTTCAAAAGTTTTGTTTGACCCTGTAAGCATCTTTCACGTGGTCTCACTCTCACCTCTACTTTTTCTCTTATGTTAAACGAAAACCAAGACCTCTTCTAGCCACCATAATTCCAAGATGATTACGATGTCCTTGGCTTCAATTCCTTCCTTATAGAGTGCGGTAATAAGATGTTGATCCTCACGCCAATAACTCTCTTTTGTTGAGCGACTTAAAGTCGTTTATTTACATCTTATTAAAAACATGATGACTACTCATACAGATAACGCAGAGTACAGAAATTTCAAAATTTCCACAACTCCATACATTACAGCCTTACCCTGGTGTTTACATCAGTTTGGTCTTCCTTCTTTGCAAATTTTCTGCCGTTTAGTCTCTTTTTATTTGTAAGGCACATTATCAGGCAACAAATGCAGTTCCTGCAGGTTGCATCTAGGCCGTGTGGGTACAACTGAGGTTGGACTTTTTGTAGTTATATGAAATTCTCAGTCCTCTGGCAATGACTGCTATATTTTCTTAGGCTTCAGCTTCATAAATAAAGCCTTAGGCTTTGCTTGGTAGAGTGGAAAGAAAAATGGAAAGAAAGAAAATTGGAGGGAGGGAAAATTGGAAAGATGAAAAATTTTCATTTTTTTCCTTAGATGTGTTTGGTATGAAAGATGAAAAAATGAATGGAAAGTATATTTCTTTCCTCCTATTGCTTGGTAGAGTGAAAAAATGAGAGGAAAGAAAATTAAAAATAAAATGATTTTACCATCCTACCCTTATATAAATATTTATCAAGTGTAATTGTTTTTTTTTCATTTTTTTGGAAATTGATTTTTCATTTTCAATGAGATATTTTTTAAAAACAAAATCTAGTGAAAATAATTCATTAGTAATTAATTCATGATAATTGATTTTTAATTATAAATAAATCATTAAATAATTAATTTATGATAATTAATTATTATTTTACTATTAATTAATGATTAATTAATTATTAATGATTATTTAATTAAATATTAATCATAGATAGTAAATTAAATTTTAAATAATTGATTTTTATACTAATTTATGATTAATGATCAATTAATTAATATTAATTATTTAATGGTTATTTATTTATAATTAATAATAATTTTACCATCTTACCTCTCATGCAAATATTAAAGCTTAGTCTACATAAAAGTAATGCTACAATTCTCATGCACATAAGAACATTTTTGTACATGTAATTTGATGCCAAATTGATAGATGTCAAATGCTTAACCATGACAATGCCTAATTCTAATAAGACCATTTCCAAAACATAGTGTAAATAATGAATTAACTGCTACGAACATGTGTCAAATGAAGATCCCATTTTTCTGTTGAGATCAGTTATTTATGAACTTGTATTCAAAAGAGAAAAAATTAATTTTGAATTAGCAATAAGCCATGAAAAGTAGGCCACTATCTCCAACCAAAGAACAAGCCTACAAAGTTGTGATCAGATATTTCACAATGCTTTTAGTACTTCAAAGGCACTTGTTCCAAATCGATAAATCAGAAATAAGAAAAAAAAACAATTTTATAGCATTGGTCTACTTAATCAAAATGACTCTATATCCACTTTGGAAGTAAGAACAAACAATCCAGCACTAAACCATTTTAAACAAATATCAAAATAAGTAGATCAAAAATCACCATATGTCTTAAGTTAAGCCATAGAAGATTAATTGGCAATAAAGATTACAAAAAATTTTTCAAGGCGCACCCATGGTTTTCTGACAGAGAGAAGGAAGAACTCTGCAACATCATCAACTACCAGAAGCTCTCTGGTGATGTTTGTGCCCATGCTTCACAAAATGAAAGAGTGCCACTCAAAGTCATTCTGCATCTTTTGTTCTTTGAGTAGATGAATTTAAGAACAGTTCTAGCTGGCTATCTTAATGTTTTGGAAGCTGAAAGTGCTGCGACAGGTCAGGGTATTGTCCCAACACAGATGGCTGGTAATGTGGTTGCCACATGTGAGACAACTTGCTAGATTGTGCAAAGAGATGGATGGGTGAGAATTCTACGTGAAAAAAAAAAGAGTGAAGTAGTCATGGTTAAAGTTAAAAAAGAGTGAAGCTAACAGTAGGGATATATCAAAACTAGAAGAAACAGTCAAAGATATGACAAGAAATTGAAAAAATCTCTTTCTGCACATCACAAGTTGTCCTTTTTACTAACAAACTAGAATAAGCCACGACTCTCTTCTTTCAAATTATGCCTATTCAAAATTATGACTTTTTCTTGTTATCAAAGGGAAGATCATATGCCATTTATCAGAAACTATATAACATATGAACAACCTGCAACCTGTGTCTTAGAAATTGTTAACTAACAAATGTGAAGCATTCACCGTCCATATTCTTAATTACAAGTCAGTGAACTAACAAAACATAAAAGTGGCTTTTGATATTTCTACATCCAATTGTTATTGTTCATATATAGTTTGCTAGAAATGAATAGGCTTGCATGTTAGAAGTCTTCAATGTATATATTGACCATCACAAATAAATAGTCTGCTTGATTAACATATTATATCTTTTTTTATCAAATTGCATACACTTGATTAACATAGCAAGTAAACTGTTCTTTTTACTTGTATAAAATAGTTTCTTATCATAGGTAAAATTTAAATTTCCTTTTCCTAGTTAGATAACAAAGCAATGTCATTGACTAAGGCTTTGCTTGGTAGACTGAAAAGAAAGAAAATTGAAGGAAGGGAAAATTGGAAAGATGGAAAATTTTAATTCTTGTTCTCTCTGAAGCTATATATTCATTGAATGCTACATTGACAAAATATTTAAATCAACCCCTCAAGCTCAAGAAACTTCATATACAAAGAAAACTGCACCTTTATTAGTGCCAGTGCAAAACGTTATGAATCCATAAACCAAGGCCCTATTTAATGAAAACCAAACAAAATATTTCTATATCGTGTGCATACCAACACTGCTGGTATCAAAAGTCCAAAACTGAGGTGACCCTGCAGGAAGGGCAGCAACAGCCCACAAGCAGAGTAGCAAGAAAGCTAGGCAACTATTGGAACCATTATCAATGTGACCCAACAAGAAAGGCAGCAACAGCCTTCACAAAGATAATACACGGGGATACCTTGGCAATTTAGATGTTTTACAAATATATCACAAGCACAAGCATATCAAATCACAGATAAAACAATTAATTTATGCTCACATAGAACTACAACTAAGAGCACCGATCGAGATTACTAGTAAACTCCTACAATGCAATCACAAGCTCATAGAAGCTTTATTGGTAACAATATTTTCAATGCTAACAACTGTTAACACCTATCAGTCAAAATTTCAAAATCTGTTTTGGCACAATCAAATTGCATGGTCTCCTAAAGAAAATTATGAGAAACAGGGGTTGGTTGCAGAGGGCGACGCCTAAGCTTGTTGGTATGGTTTCGTTATCAGATGCACATCTGTCCATGAATTTGTACTCTAAAAATCCTATCCAAAACTCTTCTTTTGCTTCTCATAGCAAAAGCTTAAAGAATTTCATGGTCTCCCGAAGAGAATTATGAGAAACAGGGTTGGCTCTTCTATGATCGTGAGAAACAGGGTTGGTTGCAAAGTGCAGCGCCTAAGTTTGCACTCTGAAAATCCCATGAAAACAGGGTATGGTTTCGTTATCAGATTTATTATCAATGGATTGTCCGAATCTGAAAATCCCATCTGAAACTCTTCAATTGGGCAGCTTTTTCAGGTTCACTTCCTCTACCAATCCCCTCTTTAGAAGCTTCAAATTAAAATCCTATGTGCTATATATGTTAATCTAACCTCACAAGCTAACAGGATGATACGATTGCTCTAAAACATATAAAAAGGGTTATGCAAAAGCAAAAGCAAAAGCATCCATATATTCCAACTTCTCAAGAAAAAAAAAGTTCTAGGGAAAAACTTACTGACAAGTTTTAAAGACAGCAAAGCAGCTTCGTCATTCTGTAGCAACAAGATCCATAGCTTATCATCAAGGTTTTATATTTTTATTTTCTTCAGCTCTTATTGGCTTATCAAGTCGAGGATGTATTTTTAAAAGTTGAGGGCCCGGCTACTAAGTATGGCAAATTTCCAACACAAAGGAATTAATATTCTAAAAGTACTGTTACTAAGTATGGCAAATTTGTTCTTTATCTGTTTTTTAATGATCATGAAAAGCAATGGAAAGTACCACTAGGCAATCTTTCCTTCCTAATGTCTACTTGTCTAGTACTATAATCGTAGTTTTCTTGGAAGACTACTCCACTTGGCTGTAATCCAGAATTTCCTTCACTTACCACTACATTCAGCTGTTTCGGTTGTAAGGGTCATCTTACATTGATCCTAAAGCTTAGAATTCAAATAGCTGCAAACAGTGACAAGCTATGCAACAAGTTCTGCCAATGTATGCTACCCAAAATATGAGGTTGCAGAGGAAGAGATCCCTATCTGAAGGGAGAATAAATGAACTTTTACTCAGCTTTTTGGGATCCTTCCGCTCTAATCAAGCTCGCATAAAGTCTAACAATAACAATTTTCAGAAAGATAAAAGATAAGAATGAAATTGCCTAAGAGGAAGACAGGTTGTGCGAGAAATACAACAAGAATATAGCATACCGCTCCTATGCCAATACCTCAAACCACATCAACAAATAATCTCACCCTCCCCAACCCACATGGAATCTAAAGATTTATGTATCCCACAAAATAATAATTCAGTCCTACATAAATTCTCTATTTATAAAAGAAATTAAGCTGTATTTGAAAGAAAAAAAATAAAGAATACCAGAATCTAAAAATACAAATTGAAAAACTCAATATATAAAAGAAAAAAGTGAAATAATGGAGTAGCCTGATCCTTTATGCACATCTGACTCCTTAATTTTCAACTGGTGATAGCCTGATCGGAGGTCTATCTTAGAAAATACCTGTGCACCCCTGAGCTGATCAAACAAATCATCAATCCGAGGTAATGGATACTTATTCTTAACAGTAGCTCGATTCAACATCCGATAATCTATACACAACCGGAGGCTACCATCCTTCTTCCGAACAAACAATACTGGAGCTCCCCATGGTGACACACTGGGACGTATGAATCCCTTATCTAATAACTCTTGGAGCCGCTTCTTGAGCTCATCCAACTCCGTCAGTGCCATCCGATATGGGGGTCTAGAAATCAGCTCCGTACCGGGTACCAACTCGATCATAAACTCCGTCTCTCGATCCGGTGGTAACCCTAGTAAATCTTCTGGAAAAACATCCGAGAAGTCCTTGACCACAGGGATCTCTTGGATCTTGGGATGTTTCCTCTCTACATCCTCCACACTAGCAATAAATCCTTCATAAATATTCATACACAACCATAATTTCAGTACACACGTCATCTTATAACATAAATTCACATACTTTTTATTAATTTACAATAACTTTACAATGTACTTTTCGGGATGAGAGAAGGTAATAAACTTAGTATTACAATCCAAACTAACATGGTTTACAGCTAACCAATCCATACCTAAAATGATATCAAAATCATATATATCCAACAAAATTAGGTTAGCTGTCATAACCTTCTCTCCTATAGTCAACTTACAATTCCTATATATAATATCTGTCCTCTGGAAATCATTAAAAGGAGTTTTCACTTGCAAGGTATATTCTAACAACTCCGACTCTACTGGGGTCCTGTTGGCATATGCAAGTGATAAGAATGAGTGGGTAGAACTCGGATCAAATAAGGCAATTACGGGGATATCAAAGAGATAGATTTTACCTTTAATAACATCGATAGAGGCGTCGGCAGTCTTCTGATCCAACGCGTACACCCGACCCTGAGTCACAACCTTCTTACCCTTCTCTGCGGCTGTCGCCCGCCTAGGCTGTGAGGGTGTCGCTTTCTCTGGCTCACGTTGAGCTGCCGGGGCCGCTATCTGAGGTGCTGCAGGAGGTATAGTAGAAGCAGTCGATTCTCTAAGCATCGGGCAATTCTTGATAAAGTGCCCCGTCTGTCCACATCTAAAACATACCCCAGACATTAAAGGACAAGGGCGCGATCCATGCGACCTTCCACAATGTCTACATAAGGGCGCAACACTTCTCTGAGTAGTGGTGGGGCCACTGGCAGGAGTAGAAACTGCTGGTCTATCAAATCTGCCTTCTGAAATCTGTATGCCCGTAGATCTGGTCTTCTTAAACTGCTCTCTACTCGGTCTGTCCTCCATGAACCTCTTAGTCTTTCCCTTTGTTTTGCCTTTACTCTTAGTACTGAAATCGAGCTGGAACTGCTCGTAATCTCTCTCACATAGCTGAGCCCATTGGACTATCTCATCATAAGTTTGAATAACAAACGGGGCTAGCTTTACTCTGATGGATGGCCTCAAACCAGCTCTAAACCTCGAAATCTTATACCAGGTGTTCTCACTAGTCTGTGGATCAAAATGGCTCAAGGTAGTAAATTTGGCCTCATACTCATCCACTGACATGCTACCCTGAACTAAGCTCATGAATTCCTGCTGTAATTTTTCCTGAGCGGTGTCAGGAATATACTGCCTCCTAAAAGCTTCCACAAACATATCCCAGGACAGATCCTGATGCTGAGCAAAATAATACCGTCTGCGTGGCCTTCCACCAATGTCTCGCATCATCTGCCAGTTGGAACACCGCTAAGCCTACTTTCTCTGTCTCTGAACATCTCATAATCTCAAGTAATCTATCGATCTCAATTACCCACTGCTCTGCCACCAATGGATCCCTAGTACCTTTAAACTTAGGTGGATCCAACTTCTTAAATGATTTCACTAATGCCACATTACAATAAGACTCGGCATTCCGTGGCTGCTGAATCAGTGGCTGGGGTGGAGCTACCGGTGGCTGAAGTGCTGGTGGTGGAATAGGCTCAGGCTCAGGCACAACTGGTGCCGGCTGTGGCGGTACTGGTGCCTCTACTGGGGCTGCAGGAGCTGTAGCTCTCTCCCTCTCTGCCCTATCAGCGGCTCTATCCGCCTGATACATAGCCATAAAATCTGCTATTAACCTCTCCACCTGAGTTACACGTTATCAATGCTCTCTAGCTGTATAGGACGTGGAGGTCTTGGGGCAGGTTCCGGTGTCTGTGGTTCTGGAGTTTGTGCCGCCCTACCTCGTCCTATGCCTCTCACTGAGCGCATCCTCCTTCTTCCACTCATATCTGTACCACAGAGATCGTTTATCACTTATCATTAACATCTCAATTATATATTCAGTATATACAGTACTACAGGGAATGTATACCATTGCACCATTTACCTTAAGCATCACTAGACATCCGACCAACCTTGCTCTGATACCATTAAATCTGTAACATCCCAAAACTACTGTACATCATGATACATACTCATAACTTACACTTAATTATCGGTTGGGCTGTCTATGATGCTTAACAACTTCTACTACATTATTATGTAAATATGAATTATAAAAGTCTCTTCCTTAACATGTATATACATTCCCTTCTATTTAAAGTAGTATTGTACAACTCTGCTGAATATATAAAAGAATATAACATACCTTCGATGTCAAATCTCAAGAAGGTAAGTCTCTTAGCCAAATCAGTTATCTGTGGAGTGGAAAAATAAGGAGTGAGCGACAACGTGCTCAGTAAGGAAGGTGTATGCTGTTTTACAAATATAAAACTATATTCTCAAAACCCCTTAATTATCCTAACGATCAAACTCATTAGGAAATAATGAATATAGTTAACATTTAATAGGATTTAACAGATCCTTTCCTAAATCATTTAATTGAGACTAGGCAGCAATTTAAATCATGCAAAGAACACAAGTCATCCGCTTTTGGGGTGCACCCGTAGGCCATCGCCCCTCACGGCTATCTCATCTAGATGTATGGCCATAATTTGTAGGTGGTCCTCGGGTCCACTTGCCAAGTGACCTCGAGACCGCTGAAGACTTGGCAGGTCCATCAGCCCTGTGACGCCCTAGGGTGCACTCGTTGGTCTATTTGACCTGAGCCATCGCCCCAGATGGGTCACGCAAAGTATATGATTAATAATGCATGAATTCAATGCCTAATGTCTCAAAATCAAGTTGTATCTTATGTATCGTTTCCACAAAATGATTGGATTTCTTATAAAACAATAAAACACCAAAAGTCTCAACATTTCCCGTGAATGGAAAGTACGGGTTAAACTGGCTCGCCTGTGGCTAGTTCGCCCATAGTGAGCTCGCCAATAGTCAACTCGCCCAATGGTCAACTCGCCCAATGGTCAACTCGCTCCAGGGCCTACTCGCCCAAAAAGTTTCACATTTTCTATTTTTCAAAAATATTAATTGAAAGTTTATTTATTTATTTATTTAATTTGCGTTCAGAAAATACTCATAAATCAGTTCGCCCACTGGTCAATCCGCCCAGGCAGTGAATTAGTATTCGCCCGCCACTTAACTTTTCAAAACAAAGTATGACTGGTTGATAACGGTTCGCCCGCCTTATATATAAAACAAGGGTCGCCCGCCCAGCACATTAAAAAGGGATTCGCCCTACTTTGGCTTACCCGATTTTCTCTTTTAAAACAAAGGTATTCGCCCGCCTTAATCAGTTCGCCCAACCGAAACAACATATGGCGGCTTGTAGCTCGCCCGAGATCAAAACACTTATAAATCAATGCATGTCAGAAAGCAAAACAATTTCTAATATTTTCTTAACATTTTTACTCCACAGGACATGCATTTTCATCACATACTACTTCCTTACCTCGTCTAATGCAGCCTTTCTTCTCGCCCGCCTTCCTCAATTCTCGTCTGCAAAAACATTTATTCAAATTATAAATATTTTCCAAAACGATTATATTTTCCTAACAATAGTGGCACTTTGGCGAGATAACAGCTCGCCATTCGCCCAACATAGCTCGCTGTCCATTAGCGGCTTATCATAGGAGTTCGCCCAACAAGGGAGCTCAACTCGCCATGCTTATCAATTCAGTTCGCCGTTCATGGTTTTTCATTCACAAATGGCCTCGCCCGTGAATTGGATAACGCTTGGCCACCTCGCCCTCTTGAACAACACTTTGGCGAGTTCTCTATTACCTACTTGCCTCATTGGCGATCACAGGTCCTCGCCCTTACTTCCACATTCCAGATTATCTATAACGATTGACGAACATGTTCTCGCCCAGTTATATATTGCATTGTACTCGCCGCCCTTTGGGTGAATACTGCTTGCTCGCCTATTGTTTTTCTTAATCATTTCCATCTAATTTCTTATATCTTCCCACAATATTTAACTACAACCAGGCTATATCTATGATTAAATATCAAGAGAACTATAAAGTTATGAAACTCACCTTTACTAAACTGCTCTTCCAACAACAGAATGCTTTCTTGCCTTTCTGAGCTTTACTTCTCTTGTTACTAAACTCTTCAACACTTTAGAAGGGTTTGGCTAACTAAAAGATGAAATTGCATGGCTCAGTCATAAGGAAAACGGAGGAATGAAAGATGAATATGCAGAGAAACAGAATGGGCGAGAATGAATCTGAGGGAGATGAAGTTGTTTCCATCGATTTTCCCTCATGAACTCTTCTTATATAGCCGTTACGTTTCACTTAAAATCTAACACCTATTTCCTTATCCTGTTTTCTTCATCATTTCATGCATTAAAAACTGAAGAAACTGCAGCAAAAAGGAACGGTGTAAAGTCTTTACCGAATCCCGTTTTTTGACTAATCTCACTTCCATTTATTGCTTATTCCCATTGTCAGGAGAAGCAATTGGCGGAAAATCCACTGCCGCCCCTTTTCCTGACTTTTCTATTTTCTTTTCTTCCCTTCTCCACGCCAACTCACTTCCAGTCAATTGTTGATTGGCTATCTTCACATTCTTTTCTCCATTTGTCTGACAGTCATTACTCTACTTTAAATGCTTTCATACTTTAGATTTTATTTTACCCAGATTAACTCCCATCTATTCTTTTCTTTTGTCTTGTAGTATATTAATTTCTGAAGAATTTCTCAACACAAGACTTCAGCTGGTCCTTGTTTGTCTTATTGCCATTAATCCCCTTCACACTTTCGTTTGATGCTTTTAATTTCTCTCATTCAGTATGGGCGATCAGTAGCCCTCGCCCCGTTCGGCGAACTTCCTACTCGCCCTCAACACCATCCTGGCGTTCTGTTCACCAAATCAGCTCGCTCATTGGCGAGCAGCCTTCCTTGCTCGCCCATTGGCGAGCTGCTCGAGGTCCTTGCCCATACATTATAACACCAACATTCTTACATGCACATCTCAAGTTAAGGAACTTTTCATCCAAGTGAAATTCAATACTCAATATTTACTTTATTCACATTATCAAATTTTATGAAATTTCAGTCTACAGTAGTATAAAATCAGATTTTACAATAATAAACTCATCAACTTGATCCAACCACCACCATCAGACCAAATTCCTACCATAAACACTATTTCCTCTGATCTTTCTTCCATGAATACTGTAGCAGGTAACAATTCTACTTCCCTTTCAGCATGGAAACTTGATACAAGAGCAACAGATCATGTTACTCATTCTCTTCAACTCTATAGTAGTTATAAATCTGTTACAAATTGTTTTGTTAAACTTCCAAACAATGACAAGGCCATTGTTTCTCATATTGGTACTGTCAAACTTTCTCCCATGTTGATCCTTAAAAATGTTTTTCATGTGCCTTCTTTTTCTTACAACTTAATTTCAGTTAGCAAGCTAATTGTTGATAACAATTGTTCACTAACCTTTCAATCTGATAAATGTTTTATTCAGGACCCTTCAAGCAAGAGGATGATTGGTTCTGCTAAGGAAGTTCATGGATTATATCAACTTACTTGTTCTGACCAACCTACCTATCCACTTCTTTGTAATTCTGTTTCTGTTTCAGCTTCAAATATTTGGCATTATAGACTAGGACATGCATCAAACTCTAGAATTAAACTTTTACATTCTATAGACAATTCGATTCATGTCAATGAAGATAATACAGTTTGTGAGACTTGCCATTATGCAAAACAAAAGAAGTTACCATTTCCTATCAGTACCTCTTCTTCTAGTTCATGTTTTGATATGATTCATGTTGATATCTGGGGTCCTAGCCCGTATCCATCCTTATCAGGTTTTCGATATTTCCTTACTGTTGTAGATGATTACAGTAGGGCAACATGGATATTTTTAATGAAATACAAGTCTGAAGTAAGATCCATCATTCACAACTTTTATACATTTGCTGAAACTCAGTTTAACACCAAAATTAAATGTGTTCGTAGTGACCAAGGGTCTGAATTCAATATGAATGATTTCTTTGCATCCAAAGGGATTGTCCATCCTTATCAGGTTTTCGATATTTCCTTACTGTTGTAGATGATTACAGTAGGGCAACATGGATATTTTTAATGAAATACAAGTCTGAAGTAAGATCCATCATTCACAACTTTTATACATTTGCTGAAACTCAGTTTAACACCAAAATTAAATGTGTTCGTAGTGACCAAGGGTCTGAATTCAATATGAATGATTTCTTTGCATCCAAAGGGATTGTACACCAAACTTCCTGTGTGTCTACACCCCAACAGAATAGTAGAGTTGAGAGGAAACATCAACACGTTCTTAATGTAGCTAGAGCTTTATGTTTTCAAGCCAAGTTACCAATTTCATTCTGGGCAGAATGTGTTGCTCATGCTACTTATCTGATTAATCGTGTTCCTTCACCAATCATCCACAATAAAACTCCTTTTGAACTGCTTTTCAACATTCCACCCAAATATCATCACATTAAAGTCTTCGGTTGTTTATGCTTTGCAACTACAACTCCTCACAATCGTAACAAATTTGAACCAAGAGCCAAAAAGTGTATATTTCTTGGTTTTGCAAGTGGTATTAAAGGCTACAAATTGTATGATTTGCATTCTCATGAAATCTTTTGCTCTAGGAATGTTCTTTTCTATGAAACAGAATTTTCCTTTCACAAACATTCAGACTCTATATCACCTGTTCTACCAACCTTTCAAACAGATTACTTTGACCATTCTGATAATAATTCTCATTCTCAACAGTCTTCACCTTCAAACCATCTTCAACATCCACAGCATACAGACGTTCTTAGAAGATCTAGTAGGATTAGGCAAGTTCCTTCTTACTTGCAGGATTACACCTATGAACTTCCAAGCAGCAATCAACTACCTCCTGCAACTGGGTCCTCTCCACACCCAATATCTCAGGTACTATCCTATTCATGTCTTACTCCTTCTCATAAAATTTTTTCCTACTCACTTGATTCCATTTCTGAACCACAAACCTATGAACAAGCTATCAAACATACTTGCTGGCAAGAGGCAATGCAACTTGAACTTCAAGCATTACAGGCTAATTCTACTTGGGAGCTTGTTGATTTGCTTCTTAGCAAACATGCCATAGGCTGTAAATGGGTGTACAAAATCAAGTTGAGAGCTGATGGTACACTCGAAAGATACAAGGCAAGGCTTGTAGCCAAAGGCTACACACAACAAGAAGGCATTGATTATTTAGATACCTTCTCCCCAGTTGCTAAGATGACTACCATTCGTATGCTTCTTGCCTTATCTGCAGCTAAGAATTGGCATTTGGAACAATTGGACATCAACAATGCTTTTCTTTATGGTGATTTAACTGAAGAAGTTTACATAGAGGTCCCACTGGGAGTTACTGTCACTAAGCCTAATCAAGTCTGCAAATTGCTCAAGTCTCTTTATGGACTCAAACAATCAAGTAGACAATGGAACGCAAAACTTACAGCAGCTCTGCTACAGTCTGGTTTCACTCAAGCTGTTTCTGACTCATCTCTATTTATCAAGACTTCAGAATCTTCCTTTATAGCATTGCTTGTGTATGTTGATGATGTTCTTGTTGCTAGTGACAGCTTTGATCAAATCATAGCAGTAAAACAAATGCTACACGATCGTTTCAAGATTAAGGATCTTGGTTCTCTTAAGTACTTCTTGGGGCTGGAAATTGCTCGTTCATCTGCTGGAATCAACATTTCACATAGAAAGTATAAGCTTGATATACTTTCTGAGACAGGATTTCTGAATTGCAAACCAGCTAATTCTCCTATGAGTCCTTCCACCAAGCTCTTTCATGATGATAGTGCACCTCTGGAGAATAATACATCATATCGCAGGCTTGTTGGTAAATTGCTCTACTTAACCTCTACTCGACCAGATATCAGTTATGCAACTCAGCAATTGTCCCAATTTCTTGATAAACCAACACATAATCATCTTATTGCTACTCATAGAGTTTTGAGATATCTTAAGGCTGCTCCTGGACAGGGTCTTTATTTCCCTGCATCTTCAGATTTCAGACTTAAAGCTTTTTCAGATTCAGATTGGGTCTCATGCATTGATTCTCGTAAGTTAATTATAGGATATTGTGTTTTTATTGGTCCTTCTCTTATATCATGGCGTTCTAAGAAGCAAAGCACAGTGTCTCGATCTTCATCCGAGGCAGAGTACCGAGCATTGGCAACAGTGACATGTGAACTTCAATGGTTACTTTTCCTTTTGCGTGACTTACACATAGAGCATCCTCATCCAGCTTTGCTGTTTTGTGATAATGAGTCAGCTATACATATTGCTAAAAATCCTGTGTTCCATGAAAGGACTAAACACATTGATATTGATTGTCATGTTATAAGAGAAAAATTGGTTGCTGGCATCATTCATCTTTTACCTATTCCATCTGCAAACCAGTTAGCCGACATATTTACTAAAGCTTCCCATCCAGCTATCTTCCATGGTTTTCTGTCCAAGCTTGGAGTCCAAAATTTGTACTCTCCAGCTTGCGGGGGGTATTATAGCAGCATCATCGATCAAGCAGCAACAGCAGTGAACATCAGAGTAATATTGGACGGTTGAGAGAAGACTCATTCTCGAATGGTCGAGATTAGTTTCAGGAATTAATTGTAACAAACTTTTGAAAAGTTCTTCTTTTGCGGGAATAGTAATTTTTTGTATTTTGGCGGGCAGCCTATGTTTCTTTCTCTATATATACCAATATAAATACAGAGGAAAGAGGTGAATAAAGAAATTAAGAACCATTCTTCCATTCTCTGTCGTAAAAAAAACAGTAGCAAAAGGGTGCAGGTATACCTGCAGCATTCATCGCTCTTTTCCTCTCAGAACCAGAAGGGGCACCAAAGAAGCTCCTCCTCCGAGCACTTAGGTGGCTTATAGATGTAGCAAATAGGTCTTTGTTGAGTCCATCTGAAACCAATTGGACAAATATCTCATGCCAGATTTCATCAAAGTCATGCCAAGAGATCGATTCAGCACTGATACCTGAGATGATTGCAATTGAGAAAACCTCAAAGATCAGAGATGGAGGTGTTGTTCCAACAGTACATGCCTTTAACATCCTTAGAGCTGTTTTCAATGACACTAACCTTGCTTCTGATACTTCTGGTTTTGCTGCTGAGGCTTTGATTGTTTCAATTTGCTCGTTCTCTTCATCATACTGGGAGGTTCGGAACAGTGCTTGTTTAGCATACACTTCTGAAGGAAACCGAAACAACACGCAGCGGAATTTAAATCATTCGGCCTCCACCAAGATCGATTCGGAGAGTTGCCTGATTAGGGTTTCGAGATTTTACCTGACGTTTTCTCTGAATTTTCTGTCGTTGGTCGAGTCACAAGCAGCAACTTTTCGTTCCTGCCTCTACGGTATCCACACGAACGGATCTCACGACTCTTGAACGTCTCACGATCAGAAGCCTTAAAGAGCTTTTAAATTCCTTATAACCGAATTGCTAGCTTCGATTAAAAGGAATGTTTTTTTTTCTGTTTTAAAAAGTGCGGCTATGTTTTAGAAAAACATCCCTTTTATAGGCAGTAAATTTTACCCTAAAATTTACTGCCAAACAGAACTCTAATCCTACTTAGAATAGGATTAGTTATATCCCTAATCCAATTCAGAATAGGATTAGTTATATCCTTAATCCAATTCAGAATAGGATTAATTAAGCTCCTCATTGATCCGTTCTAAGTGTGCGACCCAATAGGTTCTCAAAACAATGGCAATGACAAAATTGTCACAGGCAATGAGCGGTATCTAGCAACACATCATTGCTACCCATGTAACGAGAATGTCAATGACTCGACATAACCTTACTCGTGATAGATGTTACCGTGTAGTTTAATCCCTTTATCCTATGATGTCTTGATTAGACACAAGTCATGGAATGTGTCACACTTGTATAGTCTAATCAGCGTTTCTTGATTCCTGAGTAGACTAATTAAACAAATAAAATCAATATCTCATATTGACTTATTCGAGCACGGCCATGCATTTCTTAGTCTCACTCTATCAAAGGGCCCAAGACATCACTCTTGTTATATAAGAGGGATAAATCCTATCTTGATCACTCAACATCCCTCTACATAGATCAAGGCATACCCAATTACTACCTTTATAGTCCATCCTGTTACGAATGACATCTAGCAGCATTAAAGTATGCAATTCTCTATGTTGGGATCTCTGATGATCTCAAGTCAAAGGATCACATACACCATCATCACTATGAGAATCGCTTATGACATTCATATAACAATCCATGTAGCGTTCTCATGGAGGGTCGATCCAGTACATAGTTCTCTAACATGTACCTATGTGATGACTTGATATCCTATATCCATGACAATGGTCATCAGTCAACCACATACTAGTCTTATCGTATCATTGTTATCCGTGTTCACAATAATACTTGACTAGGGATATTTTAAGAATAGTGTGTTATTACTATTCTAAGGACATTATTATATAAGATTATATTACGCAGTTATAAGACAAATATAATAATGAACTATGATAAATAAAATGTCATGATACATAAAAAAATGCCAAAGTCAATCATCTAATGAATGGTTCTAAGGGCATAATCCAACAATCTCCCACTTGCACTAAGACCATTCACTCATGTATCTAATACCTAGTGACCTAGTGTGACGATCATGTCTCTGCTGCGTCAAAGGCTTCGTCAGTGGGTCGGCGATGTTATCGTCAGTTGGTACTTTGCATATCCTCACATCTCCTCTCTCGATGATATCTCGAATGAGATGGAAGCGCCGTAGTATATGTTTGGATCGTTGGTGAGATCTAGGTTCCTTAGCTTGTGCGATGGCTCCATTGTTGTCACAATAGAGCTCAATCGGATCTACAATGCTAGGAACAACTTCAAGCTCAGTAATGAACTTCCTGATCCAAACAGCCTCCTTAGCAGCTTCAGAGGCAGCTATATACTCAGCCTCTGTTGTAGAATCGGCCACTGTCGCCTGCTTTGAACTCTTCCAGCTCACAGCACCACCATTAAGGCAAAACACATAACCAGACTGCGATCTATAGTCATCTTTATCAGTTTGGAAGCTAGCATCAGTGTAACCTGTTACAATGAGCTCTTCCTCACCTCCATATATCAAGAATGTATCCTTAGTCTTTCTCAAGTACTTAAGAATATTCTTGACAGTGATCCAGTGACGTTCACCAGGATCAACTTGATATCTACTCGTCATGCTCAAGGCATACGAGACATCGGGACGTGTGCATAACATGGCATACATAATGGATCCAATAGCAGATGCATATGGAACTTTACTCATACGTTCTCTCTCTTCTTGTGTTGTAGGACACTGTTCTTTTGAGAGAGTAATGCCATGTGTCATAGGCAAGAATCCTTTCTTGGAATCCTGCATGCTAAACCTCTTTAGCACTTTATCTATGTATGCACTTTGACTTAGGCCAATTAATTTCCTTGATCTATCTCTATAGATCCTTATACCCAGTACATAGGTAGCTTCGCCCAAGTCCTTCATTGAAAAGCAATTCCCTAACCAAGTCTTTACAGACTGAAGGGTAGGGATGTCATTCCCAATGAGTAGTATGTCATCTACATACAACACTAGGAAGACAATAGTGCTCCCACTGACCTTCTTGTAGACACAAGGTTCATCTTCGTTCTTGATGAAACCAAACTCTTTGATTGCATCATCAAAACGAAGATTCCAACTTCGAGAAGCTTGCTTTAATCCATAAATAGAACGTTGTAGCTTACAAACCTTTCCAGCATTTTTTGGATCAACAAAACCCTCAGGTTGTGTCATGTACACATCCTCGAGTAGCTTTCCATTAAGAAAAGCAGTCTTGACGTCCATTTGCCAGATTTCATAATCATGGTATGCAGCTATCGCAAGCAAGATCCTAATGGATTTGATCATCGCGACTGGTGAAAAAGTTTCATCATAGTCAATACCATGAATTTGTTTAAAACCTTTAGCAACCAATCGCCCTTTATAGGTATGAACATTTCCTTCCATGTCGGTTTTCTTCTTAAAAACCCATTTACACCCTATAGGTTTTACCCTTTCGGGTAAGTCAACCAAGGTCCAAACTTGGTTGGCATCCATGGATTCCATCTCAGATCTCATGGCTTCAAGCCATTTCTCACAGTCTGGCCCTGTTATAGCCTCTTGATAGGTAGTAGGCTCATCTTGGTCCATGAGCAAAACATCACCGTTCTGAGTCATTAGAAATCCATATTTCTGTGGCTCACGATGTGTTCTAACTGATCTACGCAAGGCTTGTGTCTCTTGAGCAGGCGGTTGCTCCACAACATCTTGTGGTTCTGGTTCCACAACAACTTGTGGTGCTTGCTCAGGCTCCATCTCAACATCGGGTGCGCTATCTTGTAGCTCTTGAATTTCTTCAAGTTCTACTTTTCTCCCACTAGTTCTTCTAGAAATGAATTCTCTTTCTAGAAAGACACCTGTTCGAGCTACAAACACTTTGCGCTCAGTGGGATTGTAAAAATAATATCCTTTAGTTTGTTTAGGATATCCCACAAAATAGCACTTATCAGATTTAGGTGCAAGTTTGTTAGAGACTTGACGTCTTACATAAGCCTCACAACCCCAAATCTTCATAAAAGACATACTGGGACGTTTACCAGTCCATATCTCATATGGTGTCTTTGGAACCGATTTAGATGGAACACGGTTCAGTGTAAAAGCAGCTGTTTCTAATGCATGTCCCCAAAAGGATTCTGGAAGATCTGTATGACTCATCATTGATCGAACCATATCTAATAAAGTTCGGTTTCTCCTTTCAGATACACCATTCCATTGTGGTGTATTTGGAGGAGTGAGTTGTGAGACAATCCCACACTCTTTAAGATAGTCATAAAATTCTTGGCTTAAGTATTCACCACCTCGATCTGATCGAAGTGCCTTAATGCTCTTGCGAAGTTGGTTTTGTACTTCATTCTTGAATTCTTTGAACTTTTCAAAAGATTCTGACTTGTGTCTCATAAGATGCACATAGCCATATCTACTGAAATCATCAGTAAATGTAATAAAGTACATAAACCCACCTCTGGCCTGTGTGTTTAAAGGTCCACATACATCTGTATGTACTAAGCCCAATAAATCACTTGCCCTTTCACTATGTCCTTTGAAAGGGGCTTTAGTCATCTTACCCATCAAACAAGATTCACATGTCTCATACGATTCAAAATCAAGTGAGTCCAAAAGTCCATCTTTATGGAGTTTGGAAATGCGATTCTCATTTATGTGTCCTAAGCGACAATGCCAGAGATATGTTGGATTTTGATCATTAGATTTAATCCTTTTAGCATTTATGTTATAAATAGGCATATCAAGATTTAGAATGTAAAGACCATTAATTAGTTGTGCACTACCATAAAAGATATCATTTAAATAAATGGAGCAACAGTTGTCCTTTATTATAAATGAAAAACCCTTCTTGTCCAAACAAGAAATAGAAATAATGTTTTTAGTGATGGAAGGCACATAATAACAATCATCTAATTCTAAAACAAGCCCTGTGGGCAATGTCAAAATATAAGTTCCTACAGCTAATGCAGCAACCCTTGCTCCATTTCCCACTCGTAGGTCGACCTCGCCCTTAGTCAATGATCTACTCCTTTTGAATTCCTGCACATTTACACAAATGTGAGAACCACATCCAGTATCTAATACCCATAATGAAGAAGTAGATAGATTAACTTCTATAACATAAATACCTGAAGTGGAAGTCTCACTTCCTCTCTTCTTCTTTAGTTCTTCCAAGTATTTGTTGCAATTCCTCTTCCAATGTCCGGTCTCACCGCAATGGAAGCATTTCCCTTCTTTGGCAACCCCACCTTTAGGCTTCAGTGTAGTATCATTGGGCTTGAACTTGCCATTGGCTTTATTACCTTTTTTCTTGCCCTTTGCATTAGCCTTGCCCTTAGCTTTCTTAACTATTAAGACATCTTTGGGCTTGGCCTTTTTCATGTTGGATTCAGCTGTTTTCAACATGCTAAGTAATTGTGGCAGAGTCTTGTCAATTTCATTCATGTTGTAATTAACAACAAACTGACTGTAGCTGTCTGGCAACGATTGTAGAATCACATCAGTGGCCAACTCTTGGCCCAAAGGAAATCCCAATCTTTCAAGGTTTTCAGTGTACCCAATCATCTTGAGCACATGAGTACCAACGGGAGTCCCCTCTGCCATCCTACACTGAAACAATGCCTTAGAGACATTGTACCTTTCTTGCCTAGCTTCCTCTTCATAGAGTTGCTTGAGATGCTCGATCATATCGAACGCATCCATTTCCTCATGTTGCTTTTGAAGCTCAGGATTCATGGAGGCAAGCATAAGGCAACTAACATCCAATGCATCATCTTGATGCTTCTTATAAGCATCTCTTTCTGCCCTTGGAGCATTAGAGGGTGGTTCCTCAGGTAAGGGAATTTCAAGGACATACAACTTCTTTTCATGCTTGAGGACTATCCTCAGGTTCCTGTACCAATCCAGGAAGTTTGTCCCATTCAACTTGTCCTTCTCAAGGACAGATCGCAGTGAAAGTGTGTTATTTGTGTTTGATGCCATGGTAATCTACAACAAAAATATGCAAAATATAAGTATCATGAATGCATTCATTTAATTAAATATTTATTAAATGATGCTCCCACTATTTTTATCGAATCAACAACCCTCACTATTAATTCGGAAAAATTATCACATAATTTCTCTAGTGGGCCAAGATCCATATTTCACCTTATCTAGAGTTAGCTTTGGCTAATCGCACAAGATTTGGCTATTTAGGTAGGCAACACTTACCAATTACATCTCATGTAACTCTTGGATAGTTGGGTGAACAACACTTGTTCTAATTCATCTCATGAATGGAAGCCCAACTTTATGCCTCTAAATTCCCAATCCTATTGATGAAATTTAGTTAAGTCAACCCAATTTATAGCCTTTGGATATCACTATTATCCCATCGCGTCTTACTAAGATAGATATGATATTTTGCTTTGGCAAACATAACAAAATCGATTCTAGTCTTGACGAGTGCTATTCATTGGTAGGCATCTATTATTGACTTAATTTAATTTGAGGGATTTTCTTAGTTTATTGAATAAGATCTCACCAATTTTACTTTTCTAAAATTATCATATGATTTTCATATCATAAACGTACAAAATAAACCATGCATCTCATGCAATTAAGCAATAAAATAAACGTGACATAGTTATAGCCCAAACTAAATGGATTTCCCAAGCCAATGAGAAACCCTAAGGGTTAACCTAAGGGTAATAGCATCTTCTCCAAGTGCCTCTTTGGTCATCCTTTGCATGGTTGTCAGCTCCAATTACATAGTTTAAGAGAAACCTCGAGTTACATTCGAGGGGAGTAAGATGAGAAAAGAATGTACAACAAGAATTTCAAGAACAAGGCACGACACGCAGGTCGTATTTTTTAAAATTTACAACCACGAAAATACAATCATATTGGGCTAGGGCTATAACTATGCACCATGCTCAAACAACAACCACCGTGTTATACAAACAAGTGTAATGCAATTTTTAATTTTTAGTTTTATTAATGAGGCACATTTGAAACGAATTATAACCCTGACTGCGGGGTTCCCAGGGGCGGCAGCCCCTGGGCAAGGTCAACAGTATTGACATTGCCAACGCCCCTTATCCGGAAGTGTCCTAATCTTATTAGGATGTTCCAGCCAGTATCTCATACTGACTATAATTTTAGTCGCATTAGAACTCTTATCTAAAAGTGTTTCAATCTTTATACACTTTCGACATTATTCTGTTTCTTCCATAACGTTTATGCAGAACAGAAACCACCATTAATAATTCGCATCACAGATTATACATAACGTTTATGCAGAACAGAAACGCCATTAATAATTCGCATCACAGATTATACATAACGTTTATGCAAAACAGAAACGTCATTATTAATTCGCATCACAGATTATATCTCACATATAAGTTGAATCGAAATTGATATACATCATATATATTTTCAACAATTCGATTTCTAGCCTCTGAATATATCATATACATTCTAATCCGTATTAATCTCATTAAAACGATTGCATGTAATCATAAACAGAAAGTAACCAGAGATCATGCTTTTATCAAAACAAATCAGGGACTCCGAACCTGGCTCGGATACCAGTGAAGGAAACCGAAACAACACGCAGCGGAATTTAAATCATTCGGCCTCCACCAAGATCGATTCGGAGAGTTGCCTGATTAGGGTTTCGAGATTTTACCTGACGTTTTCTCTGAATTTTCTGTCGTTGGTCGAGTCACAAGCAGCAACTTTTCGTTCCTGCCTCTACGGTATCCACACGAACGGATCTCACGACTCTTGAACGTCTCACGATCAGAAGCCTTAAAGAGCTTTTAAATTCCTTATAACCGAATTGCTAGCTTCGATTAAAAGGAATGTTTTTTTTCTGTTTTAAAAAGTGCGGCTATGTTTTAGAAAAACATCCCTTTTATAGGCAGTAAATTTTACCCTAAAATTTACTGCCAAACAGAACTCTAATCCTACTTAGAATAGGATTAGTTATATCCCTAATCCAATTCAGAATAGGATTAGTTATATCCTTAATCCAATTCAGAATAGGATTAATTAAGCTCCTCATTGATCCGTTCTAAGTGTGCGACCCAATAGGTTCTCAAAACAATGGCAATGACAAAATTGTCACAGGCAATGAGCGGTATCTAGCAACACATCATTGCTACCCATGTAACGAGAATGTCAATGACTCGACATAACCTTACTCGTGATAGATGTTACCGTGTAGTTTAATCCCTTTATCCTATGATGTCTTGATTAGACACAAGTCATGGAATGTGTCACACTTGTATAGTCTAATCAGCGTTTCTTGATTCCTGAGTAGACTAATTAAACAAATAAAATCAATATCTCATATTGACTTATTCGAGCACGGCCATGCATTTCTTAGTCTCACTCTATCAAAGGGCCCAAGACATCACTCTTGTTATATAAGAGGGATAAATCCTATCTTGATCACTCAACATCCCTCTACATAGATCAAGGCATACCCAATTACTACCTTTATAGTCCATCCTGTTACGAATGACATCTAGCAGCATTAAAGTATGCAATTCTCTATGTTGGGATCTCTGATGATCTCAAGTCAAAGGATCACATACACCATCATCACTATGAGAATCGCTTATGACATTCATATAACAATCCATGTAGCGTTCTCATGGAGGGTCGATCCAGTACATAGTTCTCTAACATGTACCTATGTGATGACTTGATATCCTATATCCATGACAATGGTCATCAGTCAACCACATACTAGTCTTATCGTATCATTGTTATCCGTGTTCACAATAATACTTGACTAGGGATATTTTAAGAATAGTGTGTTATTACTATTCTAAGGACATTATTATATAAGATTATATTACGCAATTATAAGACAAATATAATAATGAACTATGATAAATAAAATGTCATGATACATAAAAAAATGCCAAAGTCAATCATCTAATGAATGGTTCTAAGGGCATAATCCAACAACTTCCTTGGTACGTCGGATGATTGGGTTCCTTAATGTTCATAGACGAGAATCTGCTCGACGTGCGTTTACTGGGCTTGAATTTTTTCATAGGTACAAGTTCTTTCACTAACCGTCTCTTGCATTTTGCCTATTTCATACATGGATAACTATGTAAGCTTGCTATAAGGTTTAAAATGATTAATACTGAATCTGGAAATTTATTTTACCCGCAAGTTATTACAAGTCCTTAACGGAGTTACTAATGAAACTTCTGAGCAATGAATGGCACATTTGCTGGTTTGTGGTTATGTCCATGCATTAGTTTATTTAAGTATGCTGTTGCTTACCAAGATCTGTTTATTTTCAATTATGACCTTTTGTTTGGTGATTAAAAAGTTGATTACCGATTCTGTAGTTGCTAATTTGCTTATTTGTTGACATAGAATGGTAGATTTAATACTTTTTTTTAATGTTCTTTTTCCCTTTTTTTTGTGCCTTCTTATCATGTTTTCTGAAGGTCTAACTGAAATCACAAAATTTGTTTATTTAATTCCATACGGTGCTGATTAGACTTGTGAGCTAGAATCTGGTTTGTTTCGAAGTGAAGGTTGGAGCCCTGATTTAGAGATGGCTTAGGACTCACCATCTGGGCGTCGCTAGCCTTATCTTTATGGATTTATTTCTTGTTATGCTTATGTTCTATCTGTGCATGAGCACATCAATATATTTTCTTGACTAACTATTGATTAAATCTTTTCTTGAAGGTACCCTTTGCTGCATCCATTCTTGTCCAATGAACTGAAAGTCGCAACTGAGTTGCTTGGTGATGCTTTGTGCAGACAATCAGAAGCCAACCTGGCAAAAGTTGTGCATCCAAGTTTGTGCCCTATGCTGATTCTTTTATCCAGGCTCAAGCCTTCAACAATTGCAAGTGAGACTGGAGATGAACTGGATCCTTTCCTCTTCATGCCATTCATTAGGAAGTGCTCAACCCAAAGCAATCTGCGAGTTCGTGTTCTTGCATCACGAGCTTTGACAGGACTGGTATCTAATGAGAAATTGCCAACTGTTCTCCTTAATATTGCTTCTGAATTGCCTCATGCAGAGAACCAAATCACAGCAGCTCCTGCAGCATCAATCTCATTATGTCAAGCCAATGGAACCCACCATGTTTCCTTTAATTTAATTTGTAGACACCTTATTTTGTCCGGAGTCTCAATTTATAAAAATAATTAATTGGATTGGGTGACATTGTATTTTAATTTAACAATTTAGAATTAGGCTAGAATTAAATCAGAATTTTTTAGATTTTAGAATTAACATTAATTAGGAAATTAAAATTAAAATAGGATTTAGGAATGATAATAAAAAAAAGGAAAAGATAAGAAAAGAAAATAAAATTAATTTTATAAAAGGATAATTAGATTTTTTTAGGATAATTATTTAGATTAATATTAAAGTTGATAGAGTTAGATTAGGATTAACATAAAAATTAAATAGATAAAATATTAAAAATAAAAGATAATTAATAGAATAGGTTGAGTTGTATTAGGACTCTAACAAATTTATGACTATAAAAAGGGGGGTTAAACCCCATAACTGAAGGGGGGGAAACAATTTTGAGAGAAAATAACAAAAAATATACAAGGCAGCAGTACCAACGATGACAAGGAAGAACGAGGAATCAAGCTAAGGAAGGCAGACGAAGCAGTGCTAGGATCGAGTTAAAGGGGTTGCTTTTCGGCCATCAATTCCAAGAGCAAATCACGTAATTAGTCCACAAAGCTCAAACTATTTTACTTTGGCCAATCCAATTACAAGGTAAGTATTGTTCCTGCACTTTTATGATGCCACGTCTAGTATTTGTTATTAATGGTTAATCATTGAATTTGATACTTTAAGTTGCTTTTCTCACATTGTTCAAAAAAAAAAAGGTTGCTTTTCTCATAATAAAGATAATTAAAATAATAAAATATAGGAGTTTAAAACTTAAAAAAATCAAGAATAATAAATAACAAAAATAGGAAAAATAAATAAAGTTAAAATTTAATTAAATAAGACAACAAACTATAAATGAGTAAAAGTAAAAAATAAAAAATAATTAAAAAGATAAATAAATAAAAGTTATTAAGATAGATGTTTAATTAATAGATAATGGCATAATAAATGTTGAGGATGAGCTAGACCTTTCCGATGATGAAATCTTCGAGGCGATTACGAATGAGTAACACTCGAGGAATTCCTAGGTAAGAGAATTCTTTTAAGTCTATCCAGAATGATGGAAGATTTAAAAGGTATTTTCAAAAAATGAAGGTTAAACTGTATTCTCCAAATAATTAAAAAAGAATAACACGTAAAAAATCATAATTATAAAATATATATAATAAACATAATAGTAAAATTTTTAAGATAATAATAAATAATAAATAAATTATTAATTAATTCCGATGATGGAATCTTCAAGGCGATTGCGAATGAGTAACACTTGAAGAATTCTTAGGTGAGAAGGTCCTTCTAAGTTTATTCAGAACGATGGAAGACTTAGAAGGCATTTTCAAAATAAACAAATAATAAATAAAGATAAAAACATAATAAATAATAAAATTTATATTCTAATAAAGATAAAATAATAAATAATAAATAAAGTTAATAAATAATAAAATAATAATTTCGATGATGGAATCCTTAATGTGATTGCGAATGAGTAACACTTGAGGAATTCCTAGGTGAGAGGGTTCTTCTAAGTTATCCAGAATGATGGAAAATTTAGGAGATATTCTCAATATAAATACCAAAATCCTAAATATATTAATAAATAATATATATAAAAATAATAATATTTAAGATAAATAAATAAAAGTAATAAAAATAATTAAATAAAAAATAAATTAAGGAATAAAATTCTAAAATACTTCCGACGATGGAGCCTCTTCACGGGAGTCAAATGGTACCCCTTGAATACTCTTGAGGTGAGAAGAGTCTTTTTAGAGTTCATTCAGAATGATGGAGGATTCTTAAAAGATTTTTCAATATTTAAACAATAATATGAAATATTAAAAGACCACATAATTAAGACTAAGTTAAAATAACACAAGATTAAAATGGTACCAATATTGGGCGTTGTAGGGGTGTTATAACCTTCCCTATACGTAAATGAACTCCCGAACCCAAAAACTTAAAATATAGACCAGCTTTTAGAGTCATTAGGTGGCCAATCACACCTAGGTTAAAAAAGATTGGTGGCGACTCCATTTATTTAATGTCTAACGTCCTAACCCTTGGAAACGTTATGACATAATTCATGGGCTTTTGTTGCAGTTAGGTTCTCTTCTTGATGTAAATTGTAGAAATCTCGCTGATTTCTCGAGGTAAGATCAGATTCTTGGTGACTTAATGAAAGTTCTTGCAAAGTGTTCATGGGTTGCTAGCCCCAAAAAATGCCCTTGCCCTTGCCCCATCCTCAATTGCACTTTCCTGCAAGTGCTGGATCGCATGCTTAGTGTTGCAAGATCATGTCATATGAGCAAAAATTTGTTTGCCATCCGAAGCCTACTTTTGGAATTATCTACAGAATGCTTAGATGTAGAATCTTCTTACGGGCTTCCATTTTATGATCCAACAGTAGCTGAACTTCGTCAACAAGCAGCTGCATCATATTTTAGTTGTCTGTTTCAAGCATCTGATGAAGTTGGTGAAGAGTTTCTTCAGATTCCACAAAGATCTCCATCAAATTCAATGTTGTCTCAAATACATGAGTTGGAGAATACTGGATTCCAGGAAAGGTTGATTCGCTCTTTGTCAGATTCATCATATGAAGTTCGACTAGTAACTTTGAAGTGGCTGCTTAAGTTCCTGAAGTCTAGATCTGGCAGTGAGATAAATTATCTGTCCAGCAGTGAGACCAGAATTATTAAGAACTGGACAAAGGGTAACCTTCAGGCTACACTGGTGAAACTCTTAGAACTGGAGAAGAATCATAGATGTACATATTACATTCTGAGGATTATTTTCACTTGGAACTTGCTGAAATTTCAGGAAGTAAGTGAAGAAAAGAGTGACGAAACACTTTACGTTTGTGCATTGGATTGTGATTCTATATTTCAGTTTTGGGATAGGCTGATATCCTTGTACAAGCTCACACAACATGCTAAAACACAAGAAGCACTCGTTTGTTGCATGGCAATATGTGTAAAGCAGTTTGTAAGGCTACTTAGTAGTTTTGTTCTGACTGATAAGGGGCAGAAAACTACTAGATATAATGAATCTGATCAGACAGAAAGATCAGCTCGCTTTTATGAATGCATTACCTTTTTTGTTGACCTAATTAAGCAGCATAGTTCCCCAACTGAGCCAGTAAACATGCGCTGGGCAGCAGCAGAATCTATGCTAGCATCTGGCTTATTAGACCAAGCTGAGGTAATTGCTTCTTCTGTGTTCAACCAGCAATTTTCTTCTAAAAATTTGTTATCTTGTTTTGAACAGCAAGATGCTGTTAATATATATGAACACCAAATACTGGAGATTTGGTTCACATGTATCAAACTGCTTGAGGATGAAGATGATGGAATTAGACAAACGCTTGCCAGAGAAATCCAAAAGTGTCTTTCCCCCAAAAACACTGGAACAAAGTTTGACACTTGCGGGGCTCCAGCACAAGTGGAAAAGGTTATTGAACAGAGTTTTGACCATCTGTCTTCCATTTTCGGCCACTGGATCGTGTACTTCGATTATCTTTTGCAATGGGTGCTAGATGCAGCAAACTATGTAATATCCAATGGTGATCTTGTGAGACGGGTTTTTGACACGGAAATTGATAACCATCAAGAAGAGAAGCTGTTGATTAGTCAAATATGTTGTTCCCACTTGGTGAAGCTTCCAATTACAAAATCTTGGGCAGGTAAATTGTTCAATAAAGAAGAGGTCATGAATTATCTACTTGATTGGAGAATGAGATTTTTCCATCAGTTGATATCATTTGCTAAGGACCATATCACGAAACTGGGAGTTGACTGGATTGGTGGTGTAGGTAACCATAAGGATGCATTTTTACCACTATATGCAAATTTGCTTGGATTTTTTGTTGTCTCAAATTGCATTTTCTATTTGCAGACCAATGATGGCATGCATCTACTATCCGATGTTGTTGAATTGGGAAAAGCTATCGATACATTTCTCAGGAACCCTTTGATCTCTAACCTGTACTTATTAATAGTTAGATTACATGAGAAGAAGCTTGGTGCAACTTCAAGCTGCTTAAACACCAGAGATGATATTTGGGATAATTTTGATCCCTACTTTCTTCTTAGATAGGATTGTACTTGTAGAATAGTATCACAGATTATCACAGTTAAAAATTCAAGGAGGTCTAGAAAAATCTTGAGGCCACAGAAATTTTTGCTCCATTTAATTGTATTATACTACCTGGAACTGCTGCATTCTTTCTTAATCCTGGTATTTAAATTTTAATGCCTGATGGCATGTGTGAGAACATCTTAAGTTCTACATTCTATCTTGCCCTTTTTTGGTTGTATTAGCTCTTCTTCATTGTCTTTTCGAGTCCTTGATTGGATGACAAGATTATCTACTTCAACGGTCTGCAGGTTGGTTTCAAAGGTTGTTTACAAGGCTTTCTCTGTCAATTTTGATGTCTAGTAGACCAAACGTGTACTCTAAACTCTTATTCTCGGTGTATGTTTCAAACCTTTCACTGTATAGGTTATAGTGCCAAATTTAGCATACAGTTTTAGGATGTGCTTGTTTCAAATTTTACAGTATTATTATGGATATGATTTTGTATAATAATATGCTAAATATGATTATTGTAAGATTATTTTATGTAAAAAAATATTAGCTATTTTGTGTAGGAAAAAAGTACTAATTATAGTTTTTAACTGTTGTAGGATTACCTCTTGTGTAAGAACAATAAATTTAATTCATTATATTAATTATAAGTTTGTAAGATTTTATTATATTATTATTTTAATATTATTAAATTATTCTTTTAACAAACTAAAAAGGAATAAGGTGGATATATCAAGTATTCATAATGGGTTTGTATATGATGTACTGACAGTGTATAGTTTTTATACACTATTAATGCATCAAAAGTTGATACTTCATCAATTGGTAAATTAAAAAAGAGTTTGTATATAATGCGCTGACAGTGTATAGTTTTTATACACTGTCAATGCATCAGAGATTGACACTTCATCAATAGGTCCTTATGGGCAAATTAAAAAAAATTATTTATATTTGCATATAAGGGCTATTGATGAGGTGTCAACTTCTGGTGCATTGACAGTATATAGAAACTATACACTGTCAGTGCATCATATATAAATCCATTAAAAAATATGCCAAGCCATTAAAAGTAAATATAAATAAAATTTTTAAATTTGCTCATAAGAGCCTATTGATGAAATGTTAACTTTTGATGTATTAATAGTGTATAAAAATTATAAACTGTCAATGCATTATATATAAATCCATTCAAATTTAGCTGATATAAGAAACAAAGGTCAAAATGCAAGCTCTATAGCTAATGTAGTTTGTCATATAGTGAGAGAAGTAAATCATGCTGTTCATCCAATGACAAAATTATGTGGTTGGTTGTACGAGGGTAATGCATTGGGTTGAAGAGATTTTTGATAAGCTACAAATTATTATACATTTAAATGTAAATTTTATCAATTCTATTAATATATGATAAAGATTCTATTTCAAAATAATTGTTCTTTTCATCATCATTATTATTTAAAAAAATTATAGTAGTTAATTACATGAATAACACTATTTTAACAAAAATGTAGATTTTTCAAAAAACAATCAAACAACAGAAAATATTTTTTTAGCATATCAATCAAACAATAAAAGTATCAATATTTTCAAAAAAATTAATTTTTCAAAAATTATTTTTCAAAAATTATTTTTTAGAAGTTATTTTCAATGAACCAAACGGATCCTAATGTAATTAAAATTCGTAATTGTGTGAGCCAAAAGTTATATTATCTGATCTTAAAAAAAAAAAAAGAATGAGACATTAGTATATATTCAAATATTAATATTTTTGTTTTTAAAATGTCAAAATTTTAAGTATGTGCTATTAAAAAAGATATTTTAGTTATTCTGGTTTGCACTACTGTGTCTAATCCAATGCTCCATTTTATTCTTCCCCTGCGCCGGCAACGACGCGGCAAGCATTAATTCGCACCATGTAAATCCCCCTTATTACCCCCTCCTTTCTAATTCCCCAAACATTTACGCTGCAATTTCAGTCAAACCAAAAGGATATTTTAGTCACAATGCATAACAAACGTGGACTTGAGAAAACACATTTAAATCCAGTTAATTAATCGAATCCAAATCCGTCCTTATAAATAGCAGCCTCCATCAGCGTTATTCGAAAGTTTTTTTCTTCCCCTGTTCTATTAAACAGGAAAAAGAAAGATTTTTATTAGTGATTTTTTTTTCCATTTTTTTGAACTTGAAAGTTTTAGGCTCTTATTTTAGCTCGTTTGGATGCTCCATGAAAATGAGCTTCGATTTGGTGTTGAAAATGATGGCATTGTTGCTGAAACTGATTTTAGAGCTGCAAATTCAGGGCTTCTATTTTCGCTGATGGATACGGTGCGATAGCTTTCTCTTAGGCTTAAATTAAATCGTAAAAAATGCTTCGATTCTTTATTTGCAAATGCCTTTTTCTCCGAGATTAAGAAAAAAAGTCAAAAAAAAATTCAGTCTGGAATATTTTGGAAAAAGATTAACAGTTCTCCTGGTGATTTTTTTTCCTGAATTTTCTACAAAAATTTCGCTTATTCTCCCGAAAACTTGTATTTTTAACGCGAAATCAAATTTTAAAGATTTGTTAAGCAATCTTCTTTTTTCACTTCAATTTTATGAGGAAAAAAATCTAAGTCTAAAGTTCATTTTTGTTGCTTGTTTAGCTAGAAAATCGTCGTTTTCTCTTCTCTCAGCGGCCAAACAAGTTTGGAAATTTTATTTTTTATGTTATTTATGTTAAATTTTTTCTTTTAATTTTCCTCTTTCTCTTTCGATTTCAACTTGCTTTCTGTTTTATTGTATTTGGTTTTTTTTGTCATAAATACTGAAATATTGTTATTTATTTTAAATATTAATCGCAGGAAAATGAAAAACGAAGAGTCGATGATTTCTCAAATGAAGACAAAATTCAAAACTTAATGACAATAAAAGCAGCGCTACTAGACAACTTAGAAACCGCCCTCATCAACTCGATCACACAAGATGAAAAAACTCGCTTCTTAACTCACTCGCGTCAACTCGTCCACGACTCGGATGGCGATCCTTCGAACCGAAGAAGTGTGGCATTGAAGCTCCTGCTTCTCTGTTGTTACTTCGACGCGATCGAATGCGCCACGTCACTGCTCAACGGCGAAGTGGAAACTGATTTTTTGCCTGTAGTGAATGATGTGGACACGGCAACGAAAGTTACGGCGTTGCAGACGGCAGCGGAGGCTCACGCTGCGCGGTGCGTGGAGTTGCTGCTAAAAAGACGCGCCCGTACGGAAGCGAGGAGTAAGGATGGACGAAGTCTGCTTGCTCTGGAGATGGCTTTGTCTAGTAGCAGGTAAAAAACAAAATTAAAAATAAAAGAGGAAAAAAAAAGATGTCGTTTTCTGTTTTACAATGAGGCAAAAGCTGTTTTGTTTTTGAGGAAGACTGCAAAAATAATGGCCTATTTTGGAAATGTTGCTTTTTCAATTCTCGGTTCGTTTTATATTTATAATTTCTTTTGGTGTTGTTTTCTCTTTGTTTTTTTAATTGACAAGAACAATGAAGATTTTTAGCCTTTTTTGTGTGATTTTCAGGATGGATGTGATTTGGAATCCGGCTGACAACTCTGTTGAAGACTTGGTGGTTCTGCTTAGTGAAAAGGTTCCTTAAGGCTTGCTTGGGTCTCGAGAAAATCGTTCTGATAAAAAAAGTTCACCTTTCGACAAATAAAAAATTTCCGATTTTGTACTATTAAGATTTTATCTTTTGCTTAGTGAAAAGGTTTAAGGCATAGTTGTTTGGCAAGAAAGACAGTCTCGTTCAACAATAGTTAAAACATTTATATTCAAGTCACAACCTGTCAAATTTGTTCAAAATCCTTACTAATAAATGTTAATAAAATCTGAATACTAGACTTGTTTGGCAGGATTTGACAGCGGTGAAACTTCTTAGTGAAAGAACGAAAGAAATAGGCGAGGTGGCGTATTCCATAGCCATGGAAGGCAAAGTAGTAGCTTTGGCAGCTCTTCTTGTCGTAGCAGCAGAGAAAGTTAACGACTCCTTTGTAGTACTACGCGACGCTTATTCGGGTTCAAAGGAGAAAGACACCATTTACCACTGCGTGATCAGGGAGGCATTATCGCTAGGCCGACGTGATACGTCGCCATCGAGAACATCTAAAAGGAACTGTACGTCCCCCACCACAGTCGAGTCCGATTCGAAGCGGAAGCTTTTGCTTTGCGAGATCGAGTTGCTTCAGCTTTTTGGAGCTGTTGCTCAAAACGGTTGTGGAGACAAGAAGCTGACATCACCCTTAATCCGTGCTATCAAGGTAGTGTTTAGTGTTAACCTCGATTTTGTTGATGATTTACTGCGGGATTAAGAACATGCGGCTACTTATTTGTTTATGATATCTGTGGGGGAGGGGAATTGTAAGGAAATGGGCTTTGTTCCTTTGCAAAAGTGGGTGTGAGATGTGATAGTTTAGTCATTTAATTAATGTACTGTGCCAAAATTCGGACCCACGACACGGGACCATTTCGTGGCTTTCAAAGGGAGTGTACTTCGGCCTTTTTTAATAATTCATTCGCTTTCCTTTGTTGCTTCTTTCTCTAACCAAATCTTACTTTTAAAAGTTCTAGTCCGAAAAGATTCTAAAATGAAAATTGGATTTTTGGAGTTTGTAATAGTTTGTCATTTTGATGTTTTGATTTGAACCCATGTATTATTTCTGGCCTTCTTGTTAACATAGGCCCGGGATGAAGCTATCATCGAGCTGCTTTTAAAAACCAATATGGACGTAAATGATGTTGATGCTGAAGGAAACTCTGCTCTGCATTGGTCCCTTAGAATGTCCTGGAGTTCTTATTCACAGCAGATTAAGTCTCTCTCTGTCTCTTTCTCTCTCCCTCTCTCCATACATGAAAATTTTTGTTTTTTCCCTACTTATGATTGCCTTCTTGTTGCCAGAATCATAGGGCTCCTTTTGAAGCATGGAGCCCGCGTAAACCAAAAGGACAAATTGGAATTAACTGCATTTCATATTGCTGCTGCTAATGGTAATGCACAGGCACTCCAGGTATAATTTCTTTAAAATTATTCCTTTTTGTAAGCAGCACATGCTGGTAGCAAGCTTAGGAGGATGCTTACTTCAAAATCTGAAATTAATTGTCTTTGACATTTTCCTTTAATTTTTCTTATAGGTACTTCTACTAGAAGACCCAGATGGCATCAACTACAAAACTATAATGAAAGAAACCCCGATATTTTTTGCTGTGAAGAATGATCATATTGACTGTGCTGAGCTTCTTCAGCGCTGGGGAGCAAACAGTGAAGTCCTCAACTTGCGGTTGGAAACAATAATACCCTTTCTTTTAATGTCGTCTTCTCTGTTACAATATTTCTTTTATTTGTTTCCACTGCCATTGAAATTTAACTTCCAAAAGCTAATATCACTTACATTTCTGTTCCCCAGTAGAGAGAGGCCGATAGACTTGGCAAAGTCACAGGATATGCGTTTCATTCTAAACACAACCTATATTACTCTCAGTAAGTTGAATTTAAAGTCATTTCAATTGATGACTGGTTATAAAAATACAGGCATAAATCTTAATTGTCAGTCTCATGATATTCTAATTTGCAGTGAATCGTACTTCCCCAGTTCAAGAGAAATATACTCCTTGCTTCCTAGGTGATGAAGTTATTTTTGATACGTGGGAAAGTCTTCTAACCACGGCAGATGAAGGCAGGCATACTGAAAGGTGACCTTCAAAAACTTAAACCATGAAAAATCCTAGGAATTGTTTTCTTTAACATCCAACTCCCTATCTCGTTCTCTCTCTCTCTCTGGCTGCTGAGTGTGTTGCCTTTTGTTTTATTTCTTAATTTTCTACTGCTTCTGGTTTCTAGAATTAACACAAGCCTAAAGACAGAGGTCTGTAAGTACTTTGAATCCGCTGGAGGATGTGCCAGAGGGTCTAAGTGCTTTTTTGCTCATGGTGAAGAGGAGCTTAGACAGGTGAAACGGGGAATTCACCTCTTTCATTCTCCTGCTGTTGAGAAACTGAAACGGAAAATTTTTGTAGGCGGTCTCCATCCTCTATTAGATTCTGGTAAGATTTTTGTCAAAATCCTTTTTAGTTGCTTTTTAAGTTACATGCACTTTTCCCAATGTAGTACTCGATCAGATAGCATAATTTATAGCCTTCTTTTTTTATCTTGACTAGACTCACTGGGCAAGTTTTTTGAAGATCAATTTGGGTCTGTGGAAGATGCCCATGTTGTTAGGATTGGAGCAGGTGATAAATTACACTCTCGTGGGTTTGGCTTTGTCACTTTTAAACATGAGAAGTCTGTCTCAAAGGCTGTCCAAGCACACTATGTAACCATCATGGGCAAGCAAATCGAGATCAAAAGTGCTGTTGGGAGATGGGACGAGTCCTCGAAGCTATCACCTCAACATAATCATCAGGAACCGAATGACCAATATCAACCACAATTGGAGACATCCAGTGAAAAGACTGCAGAAGAGATGCCCAGAAAGAAGTCCTTGGAAGAGGCTAAAGCTGATCAAATCTCATGGGTGAATAAATTACTCCATGGCCAACCTAAAACATTTTCTGATTCTCAAGTATTCGTTAATCCCATCTCTGCCAACCAAAGTATTCCTGTTTGGCTCAGAATTTTCAAGAAGTGGCTTCCCAGTTTCTTAGAAGAGGTATCTAAGAAATCAAAGGAAGGTGAATACCCTCTGTCATCATTGAAGGCAGATTTTAGGGCTGCATTTGGCCTACAACTAGACCATGCCTCTCTTGGCTACCATAAGCTTAGTGATTTTATGAGATCTTTTCCTGATCTTTGCCGCATGAAGGTAATGCCTGTTGGAGAATGCGGATCTCCCAATCACATGGTGCTCCTGCCTTGCCTTCCTGGGTCTGTTTGGAAATCGCTTCAGCCACTCACTGTGCGCTGCTCACCATCTGATGACAATAAAGATACCGATTCTAATGATTGCAAATATATTCAGGGCCTCTCAAATTCTTGTGAAAATGTTAGCATCAGCTGTGGTGAGGAAGACCCATCTAAAATCGTCCCACAAGAAAATTCAGCTCTGAAGGAAACACTGCCTGTTGTGCAACTGCAGTTCTTAATGTCAGACTTCTGCCTTACTCAGCCAAACCTATATAATGAAAGAAAAAGTCGGACAGCAAATGCCAACCACGAAAGTGAAGGGACTCGGGGGTTCAATGAGAGGAAATTCAGCCATACAGGGAGGAATTTGGTTCTGGAGGCCCTTCTGAGAAACAGGAGCAACTCATCCATATTCTTTCTTCGTGAATTTGATTTCTATCATGTAAGCGATGAACTAAAACACTTTCTCTTTGAGCATTCTTATTCATGGATTTAAGAAAAAACATTTCACAACAGTGACAGCTTTATGGTAAATCTGTGCAGAATTACAAGGCAAGCATTAAGCAGGGAAAGTGCTTCTGGTGCAACCAGCCAAAGTTGTTGTGGGCCAACTTTCCATGCCAACACTTGCTGTGGTGTGGTGATTGTAAAATGGAAGCTGCACGAGCAGCTGGTGATTTCGATCACAGATGTGTGGTATGCGACGCGAAAGTGCTAAAATTCATCTTACCTACACTGGATATCTACCCTCAGTCCTTACATGGAAAGGTCATAAAAAATGAGGAATTTCCTCCTTTTGATCCTTCTCATAGTCAAAAGTAAGTCTTCCCTATACCCACCATCATCCCAAATGTATTCGGTTTTTATTCATTTAAAAGAAAAAAACAATCCAACTCTTCTTTGCCCTCCTTTTTTGCAGTGCTTCATCCAAGAATTCACCTCTGGTTGTTAGGCCTCTGCGTGCATGAAGTACAGTAATGCTTGGAACAAACAGACTAACAGAAAGAATAGGTGGTATGGGTGGGATAAAGTTTCCCACCAGCATATTTTGTACAAAACTCATACTATAGTTTACTTGGGAGTTTGGACTTAATATCCATATACTTTTTTTTTTTTTTAATTTTTGTGGTGAAAACCATCTGCCTGACACTAACTTGTAAGTATATGCTTACCTCAGGCAAACTAAAATGGTTTTTACCTATATATTTCCATCTCTTCTGCTGGTGTTGAATAGAGAGAATCAGGACCAGAATATAAGAATGAGATGTACAGCTTTAGGATATCCTTTTTTATATATTCTATCGTTTGTTCCCGCTGTGTGAGTGTGGTGATGATGGATCGGGAACTCTTTGACGTTGATTTCTTCTTTAATGATAACTCTCTAGAAAATTAAACCATTAAAGTTTTAAATTTCGATTTACAGTATGCGGTATAAAATTATGTTATTTTAATGATTATAGAAATCTGATTGTTTGTGTGGTTTTAAATTTGAACCTTTATCGAAACATAATACAAACATTTTGACGGGTAAAACCAAACTATTATCCTTGACCATGGTCATGGTAGCTTACTTCTTCAATGAATCCACGGTGACGGCGATAATTTCCAGGTTTACTAAACAAAGATTTAAGATCGGCCAAATGGATCACAATCTAAACAATTAAAGTAGCTTTCGTTGAGTTTCAGTGCAACTCTCCTAGGGCTAATAATTTTCTTTATCGTCCTGCATATCAAAGCTTAGTGCTTTTCTTTTCTTTTTTATCTTTTAATTAATCATTTATAAATTAGCCCTACGCTGTAGGAGAAAACAATTTTCATGACATGATAATTTTTATGTTTTACATTATAGATAAAATAGACACGACATAAATATACAAATTACTAGGTTTATTTAAGATTCACCGTAAAAAAAATGGAATAGAAATTATTATTCAAACATCACAAACGATTAATTAGAATGATTTTAACTTCACTTGTGAAATAAAAACTTTATTGAAAATTTATTAGATTATAATTCAGTTTGTATTTGTAGGTAGCTAAATTTTTTGTATATTAATTCTTTTAGTTAGATGAATTCATTTCGTAGTTATAAATATACTGCAATGATTACAAGATGAATGCTTATTTATTTAATGAATTTATTAATTAAGAAAAAGATTAGTCAATATCAGATCATATTTAAGAAATAGAAAATTGTAATTTTAATAAGAAAATCCATTAAATATAATTTTTTTAAATAATAATTTAACAGATGTTTATAAACACCAAGATCCATTAATTAATAGTTTTCATGCTTATTTGTTGTTTTAATGCATTTACTGATCTTAATTGGTTAATTTTGTTATCGTCTCATCCCTTGTGGGGGTCTAGACTCGGATTAAGATGAACTTTTTGATTTTTGTGTTGTCTCTTCTTTTTGCTTCCACTCTTGAAACACAATGTTGGAATCTAAAACTTCACAATCAAAGTGACATTTATCAATGCCATTAATCTTTAATTAAAAAAAATAAATCTTGGATTTGCTCCTTTTCCTCATCCTTACAATTTAGTAAGTTTGAAATTTTGTATCTTTTGTTGGATTTTTTATATAAAGTTAATAGGTGAACAGGCACCCAAATATGATTGATGCCAAGAGCTTTTTGTTACAATTAATTAATTAAACTAAATAGGGTCTTAGTTTTTTTCTTTATCTTTTTTAATTATGCAAGGAGTATTACAATTCTAATTTAGACCCCATTCAAGTCTTAGCTCAATGGTTTTAGTAGCTTTGCGTTAACAATAAAAAGAAGGTAAGATTTGAATTTTAACTTTACAAGAAAGCAACCAAGTTATTGCAAATATAGGATTATAAAAATATTTATGATAAGACAAAGAGATTATCCTTAATTTTCTAATTCCATCTCTTTGCTTGACTGAGTATATTGATGGCATTAGGCTAGCATACAAAGTAGGAGTAATTATAGCTTAAACAACTGCAGTTTTATTATGCATTTTTTTTTTACTTATTTTGGCTGTTATTGACCCCTAGCTACTTTGACAACATTAACTTTTTCTATTAAAAATTAAGGGGATATTATATCTCATTCTTTCGTTGACAATCAAATTGATTATAATAAATTGCCGTTTGGTTTTGCTTCTTGTGATCAATGAACAACCAAAAGCAAAAATAGATGCATAATTGGATTAAATGTAACCTTTTCACTTTCAAATTGTGAATTCTACGTTTCAGAATGATCATAGTTTTGTATCATTTTTGAGCCATGCACTTTAAATGAGCACATTACTTAAGAAATTATACGTACTAGAAAATTTGCCCGACTATGTTTAGGGGTGTAAAACGGGCCTCAAACCGCGGGCTGATCCATTAAAAATGTGGGTTTTGAAAGGGCTGGGCTTTTAATTTTAGGCCCGTTTAAAAACGGGCCTAAACGGATTGAGCCCGGAGGGCTAGCAATCCGTGCGGTTTGGCCCGCGCGGATAAGGGCCAACCCGCGGGTCAGCCCAAAAAATCGAAAAAGGCCAAAGCAGCAGCCGACCTACCCAATTGGTTAAAGCCCAATCCAATTTTCCAAAGTCCAAAACGGCCTGCAGCAGCAAATGGACCAAATGATGAGACAATGTACAAACCCAGCAGCAGCAGGCCAGTGGCCACCACTCACTTGGTCCACTCCAGTCGACCAACCACTCGACCCTCAGTCCCTCTCCCTCGCCCCGCGCCTCGCCACACCTAGACCTAATTGATCGGCATTCGGCAGCAAAGCAATTCCCATTTCCCAATTTCCCTCCCAGTCGGCCAGTCCACTCCCTTACCATTTCCAAAGCCTAGTCCCTAAAATCACCATCGGTTGTCGCCTGTCGACGAGTCTCTCACTTCAGCAGCTGAGCCTCACTACCTCACCCACCCCCTAGTCCGACACGACGACACCAACAGTCCCACTCTCAGCCTGGTTACGCCTTCACCGACGAGGCCGTTCCTCATTCAACCAGAAATCCGTGAGCGAAAATGAGGTATTTTATATTTATATTTATATTTTTAGATCTTTACTTTTTTTCTTTCGCTTTTTTGATTTCTGATTTTGTTTTTTATTTTGATTTTTAAAAAAATGAAATTTAGGGGCTTCGACGCCGTTTGTCTCACTCTTGCCTCTCGCATCGCATGGTCTCTCGCACTCGCAAACCCACACACACACACACACACAGAGAGGACAGAGCAGAGTCGAATCCATGTGACTTGCGACTTGCGAGATCTGTCTGTATAGTTAATAGTTAGTCATTAGACATTGCCAATTTGCCATTCGCGAATCGCCAGGCAGCGAAAATTAGATCGGACAGAGCATCACCGGCGGTGAAGAATAAGAAAGATAATTTTATTTTTCTAGTTCATTTTGATTTTTGATTTTGGTTCTTATGCATTGCTCTTTTGAAACTATTCACCCAGAATTACATGTTCATACCTTATGCTGCTTGTATTTTTCTTTCTCTAACTGCTTGAAGTGCTGCTCCTCTTCTACTCAAATACAAGTAATGTATATGTCGTATGATAAGGACACATTCTTTAGGTCTGCTTTGTAAGTTGTAACCCAAGTATTGTTGCATGGCAGAGCTCTACAGAACACAATTGAAGAAGTGTGCTGGTTTTATTTTATTATTTAGTTTTTGGGTCTTAGGCTTTTTTCTTTTTTTTTTTCAAATGTGGTTAGCCCGCAGGCTGATCCGGCCCGCATTGGGGCCGGACCGGTCTACCATTTTTTGGCCCGTTTAAAATGCGGGCTTAAACGGGCATGCCCGTTTAAAACCGCACCCGCATTGACCCGCACCGTCCCGTACCGCCCCGCCCGTTTTACACCCCTAACTATGTTGAGGCTTTCAGCTTTTTTTTTTTTTAAAGAAAAAACTAATTACATATCTATATTTAATATGACTTTTTTTTTGTTTAGTTGTTTGAGATCTTTTTTTTGGTTAAAAAAATACTTATTCACATGCTCAAATTCAAAAGAAATGATGAAATTTAGTCTCAAAATTAATTTTCGCATTTGAAATTAAAAAAAAAAAACCTATCACTTAGTATTTTCCTAAAAAAATGCTATTTCTGGAGAAGTTTTCAAATAATAATTTTCAGCATTTATTATTATTTATTAATTAAGAAAATTAAATAAATTTACTAATTTCAATTAGTAACATAATGATAAATAAAATAAGTTTAACTAAGAAAAGTTAAAAGATAATTGTACATTTTTTTCCATTATCATAAATCTTCTATCCTTTTTAGTAATTAGCTTGATCTATTATCTTTTTTGCAAAGCAATTATGATAGGAACAGTCGGGCCAACCAGAGCAAGTTTTACACGGTAACCCTACGGATTGAATTTTAGTAGTATGTTTAGATTTACTTGAAAATAGTTCAACAAATCATGTGACAACGAGATTTTTATTTTTTATGTTTTGCAAGAGACAGAACACATCATTTTGTTTAAAAAAAATAAAGAATAATTTAAAAACATCGCTATAAGAAAATTTAGACTGGCCTAATAAGTTATAGAAGGTTGGGATTAGCATAACTCACATGTGGGTTTTTTCACATTGGGAACGTGATTATCTTTGTGAGGTTAATTTTCACATAGAAAGAGAGAATGGAATCTTAGATTGAAAGATTTTGACCCAATTTGCAGGCAATGGGTGGCATACCCAAGGTTAAGGAACAGACAAGAAGGTTTCTCACCGAGGCTATATTTGGGGGATTTAAGTAATTATGGCATCCTATTTGGCCATTTGAGTTTTGACCATAGGATCTTCACCTACGTATAAGTGTTTTACCACTAGGTATTATACATCCTTCTAGCAGACAATATTGGTTAGCAAACTTAAGCTTAGGACAATTGCAGTTTAAATTAAGCAAAATACAGTAATTGATTTGCTTTAGCAGTTGTTATCCTTCTTTAACATAAATTAAGTTCAAAGTTTGATTTCTCTTTTCCCTTGTACTTTTTTTTTATCGCAAATCCAATACATAAAACTTCCACATTACAAGACCTGGAAGGGTCATTTATACGCCGTCTTTTTTCTGCATTAGTGGAGAGGTTGTTTCCGTAACTTGAACCCATGACCTCTAAATCATAAAAGCTGATACACCAAAGCTCACCCTCCCCGTATTCCTTTCTATAAACAAAAAAAAGGACAAAGTACTAACTACTACTACTATTTCACCAAAAAAAAGTACTAACTTCTACCTAGTCTCTGGTTACCATACTAGTACATGTTATATAATTTCTTAGCTTTTATTTTTTAAAAAGCGAAATTAATAGTGTAACATATATCTTTTAAGAGGTATTAAAAATATATATAAAAAAAAAGGAGCAATGAAACCCATAACAGTCTTTTAATTTTGTTTGTGAAATCAAAAATTTTTAATGTCAACATATCAAATACAAACTCTTTAACAAAATAATATCATTTTCATGTATGAGTGTTTGGACCTTTCCTTCAACTTAAAATTTTGGATAAAATAGCCTTGTTCAAATATAAATAATAAATATTCATGCGCTTTTTGTTTTTTTTTGTGATTAATTCTTCGAAAAAGGAAAAAAAAAATAGTAGGACGCCATTGCTTCACGGTTGAAACCAGGATACGGTATTACCAAAAAGGTTTTGAATTTGAGGAAAATTCCATTTTCCAAAGTTCATAAAATCAAGGAGATTGACTCTTGTCCTTTCTTTCCTTACCGTCTGATAATACCAATGTTCAAAATTATCAAAGGCCTATAATATTTCTGTTAGAAGAAATTAATCCCACTTTCTTATGCAAATTAGTTTTAGAAATTAAGCAAAATCTATTGAAATTTGTATAGGAAAATGTTAATTATTTTCTGGCAAAGTTGAGCAAAGATTTTTATACTTTCACTTGTATTCTATGAGAAAAATGCATGAATAATGATCTCAACTTACACCACTGGTCTTACCAGTAATTCAAGTAGTTGAACTGCTAATCTCTTACAGTTCGGTGAACTGTTTAGTTTGAACTGAAAGCAATCACATATTAATCTCAAAGCTGAACTGTTTGCCTAACTTTTCCATAACCATTGGTCTTTCCTCCATTTTTGGCATTGGCAGGTGATTTGTTCATATGTTACAGGGAATGAGGAAAGGTATAGAAAGGGCAGATTTTGGATCAAGATATCAGGATTAATATTTTCCCTCAAAAGGCGTTTCAGAGGATTTCTGAGAGAATTTAATGGATTTGAACATAAATTTGAACTTATTGTGTTGGTAGTTGGTCCAGCCATGAGTGTAGTTAACAAAAAATGGGGATCAGATCATTAAATTGGATTGAAACAGCTTCATATGGGGATGAGAATGAAAGGGAGTTCAAAGAGAATTCTCACTGCCTTGACTTGAGTTTCCATGAAAAACCATTCTTTAAAGAGAGCTTAGCTTGGCTTAACTTAAGCTCAATATCCAACCAAAGGCATCTTAATTTTCGCGTAAATACGCTGTCACCCCTGAAAGGGAGGCCTAAGCTTCGGAGGCAGAACCCTTCTCAGGGAGCATACAATGGCTTTGAAACAAGTGCACTAAGCTAGTACTGTAACCTTGGTTCTCCTCTTTGAGTTCATGTCCACGAACTGTTTCAGAGCTTAGGCTCCAACTGTTGCATCACAACAGCTTAGCTTCGAATTTCAGGATTGTGATCGCGACTTCTTGTACTCTCTGGTGAGAAGTAAGAGTAACATGGATGAGAGGAATGATTTTGATAAGGTTGAAGATGTGATGTTGCCTGGTTTTCGATTTCACCCGACAGATGAGGAGCTTGTCGGATTTTACCTCAAGAGAAAGATTCAGCAGAGACCTCTGCCCATTGAGCTGATCAAGCAAGTAGACATATATAAATATGAACCCTGGGATCTTCCAAGTGAGTTTTCACTTTTCATCATTTCCTTAATTTGTTAGAATTTGGCTTTCCTCTCCTTCTATGGTGATTCACTTCACGCAAATGAAGTGTTTTCATCTTTTGTTTAGCTTCCAAGAAACATAAGACATTTCCTTGATTTTCTTACTGTTAGAATAGTATTATCTTATATCCTTATCAGGTAGGATGTTAATAAGTTAGAAGCCTCTCCATGTTAGGCAATTTCTTTCATCTGGGGCGTAAGCTCACAAAAGTTTCAACATCACTGCTGTCCAGCGTCCAAAAACTTGTTGGTTACTTTGTCTGGATTATATTATGCTCTCATCTTGCTTCCAATGTTTGGATCAAACGTTTGAGAATAATCTTTGATTATCTTTGCTGAACTACTTTTTCTTGGTCTTAATTTTTTTCCATTTTGCTATAAGAAGAGCTAGCAGCTTCAGGGGAGAAAGAGTGGTATTTCTACTGCCCAAGAGACCGTAAATACAGAAATAGTGCAAGGCCTAACAGAGTCACGGGGGCAGGCTTTTGGAAGGCGACTGGAACAGACAGGCCTATTTACTCTTCTGATGGCACCAAGTGTATTGGTTTGAAGAAGTCCCTCGTGTTCTATAGAGGAAGAGCTGCCAAAGGGATTAAAACAGACTGGATGATGCATGAGTTTCGGCTACCTTCACTCTCAGACTCAACACCACCAAAGAAGCTCTTGGACAAAAGCCTTCCTGCTAATGTAATGATCCTTGAATCAATTGTCCAGTGTTTTCTTTAACTATGAACTGTCTAAGAATTATGAGTTTCTCTAACTTGCCTTGCTCCACAGGATGCATGGGCTATTTGTAGGATATTCAAAAAGACCAATTCCATGGCTCAAAGAGCACTTTCCCACTCTTGGATATCCTCATTACCAGAGACTGCAGCATCTGATATACTCTACCAGGGTGCACCTTCCACTCAGTTCAGTTCAGAGAACATTTCTTGCACAACCAAAATCGGATCGGCAATACAGTTATGCGGCAACAGTGAGCTACAGCAAGGCTCTAGTCCCAGTTTTTCTGCTCTAGATATTCCCTCTTATAAGTCATTCAACACTACAGTCTATAGACCATCTCCATTTGCTGTTTCCAATGGAGAACTTCACAACAACCTCATGTTTTCACAGCCTGACATGTCTGGATCCACCAAGTGCACAGTTGATTCTGCTTCCATGCTATTGAGCCCTCACTTGATCAATGATGTTACCAAGGCATCTGAGAGTATAGATTTTGGACAGCAACAACAGCAATATAATGGCTTCTCAATCAGCTTGCCCCAAGATATGCAAGGCAATGCAGGTGTAGGAGAAAATGAAGGCACGAGGAAGTACTCGAATGCAACCCCTGAGGATAACCATTGGGGGACTATCCGATCAATGGGGTTTCCTTTCAGCTTATCACCAAATGTGCCAGATTCTTGGAAGCCTAATCTACCCTGGGATTCACCTCAATGTCCAAGTGAGATGTCCACTACTTATTCAACTGACAAATGTTATACTTAATTAAAACAGTTCTGTACTAGTTTGGAGAATTAAGTTGGAGCTAGTATGAGCAGCATACCGGTTTTCAGTATTATTGTAAAGTTTTCTTATATTCCAACTATACATCCCAGGCTAATTATTTGCTCTCAGTTATTTGTTTCCATGTCTACTTCTACCCCACCTTTGTTATTTCCTTTAACCCACCCAGCTTTCTTATTTCCTTGCCATCTTTGCTGGGAAGAGGAGTCTGTCTAGATGCTGTCAGAATCAAATTTAGATCTTTTAATTCAACCACTTTTAGTTTAAGTATGATAATTTGCTAAAAACACACAAAAGATCACCAATAATAGTAATTAACTTCTCTTATTCTTCATTTCTTTGAATATAATATATAAGCCAGATTGATATTGAGAAAGAAAATTTTAAATTGAGCAAATCTTCTAAAGCCATTGGATGGCATTGCCAAGAACACAGTCTTGCTGGTGATTTATTTCAGAAACCTTAGGGAGAAGAAAAGGAGGAAATGTCACATAAATGGCCAAAGTTTAACATATCTAAATACACCTTTAAGACAAAGAATTGAAAAAGAAGCCCAGAACCAGAAATTTTTCTAGGACACGATAAGGTTTAAGCTATATACAATTCCTCTCTAAATTATTAAATTGGAAAATTGTACAATTAATTATGAAAATTTTGAATTTCACATATATTCCAAAATGATTACAGATATGTAAGAAAAAAATAAGTTGTAGCCAACAATTAAAACAAATTCAACGAACAAGGTTTCTTCCAACGATTATTATTCTTTCTTATGAATGATTAGGTCCAATTTTCGAATTTCCTTCTTTCCTTTACTTTCATATGAACTAAAAATAAATAAATAAAAAGATTCAATCACCATAGACTGGTTTTCTTCCTCGAAAAATAAATAATATATATATGTGTACACACACAAATAAGGCAATTTTATCAAATATCTTTAAGATGAGGAAAGAGGTTAGTACTCTTAATTACTTGTTAGCTAGGCAGGAGTGCTTATCTTCATTGGGTATTGACAAGGATGGACTCTCTTCCAAATTTTATTTGTAATCTGAATTGCTCATTTTATCTTAAAGAAAACTTCATTTCTATCAAAATAATATTAATCGATCATATAAAGCAAAATCCAAAAACTAGATCAAAACAAGAAGAAAACACAAAAAAAAAAAATTTCAACTTTTAGAGCAAATAGCACTTGTGATCCTTGAATTTTAAGACGTATCATTTTGATCCTTATATTTTCAAAAATCACTAGTTAGCTGCCGTATTTCTAAAGTAATACCGTTTTGATCCTCCGTCAGTGTCAATCAATCAAGCAACTAGCTTGTATTGAATGAATAGGTGGAACATCTTTATTTATAAAAAAAAATGTTATTGTTTAAATAAAAAAATTATAAATTTTTTAGCTAATGGAAAAACTTGTTTTCTCTTTTCTTCCTTTTCTGTCTAACTTCTCCCTCTCTAGTTCATCCTCTTTCAAAACCCGTCCTTGCACAAGTGGCCATTGTCTTAAGGCTAATTTAGATAAACAGTGAGATTAATTTCGATAATATTAAAAATGATAAAAAGACGCTTAAAGATATATCTTTTTTAAAAAAATTTAAAAAAAATTAAAAATAAGGGTAAGAGAGTAATTTTACCTTCCTGCTATTATGCCTTTTCCTCCTCCACATCACCTCATGGCTTCAAACGGACTCTTAGTTACCAACTGAGATCGACGACGTTAGAATTTCACCAAAAGTTATTGGAACGTTCTTCTTCAACCATTCTTTCATCCTACTAAATTAGTTTTTTCTAGCCCGAAACCTGCTAACCCTTTATAAAACTCGCAGATTGGCCTTAATCACTTTTCTTCGAGTATAAACAAGTCGTATAAACTTTTCTTCACTTTATTGTCATTACGTTGTTAGTGTACAGTTTTTCTTCTTAATTACCTCTATGATACATATTATATGAGTTTGATCCAATTTATAAATGATTAGTTTGTCATAATTTTATATGTAGTTAGTTATTTAATAGTATACATATAATCTTGCTATAAAAGAAACAAAAAATGTATACATTATATCTTTTATTACTAACGTTATATTTTAATATTTTTATTGACATGAGAAAAAATTAAAAAAAAAAGTTTTATGTGGCACTCCTAATGCAATCATTAAAAAAGTTTATTATAAATAAACTATAAGGAAATGTTTTCTTAAATTACGTTCTGAACTATTTTCCTCTATAATTAATTTTTCTTAATTCTATTTGTAATTACATTTTTTGCTCATTTACAACCACATTAAAGAAAAAGAATGAGTGTATAGATAAACAGTTGTATTGAGGAAAAATGTTGTTGTATATAAAATATTTCTTTTTGTCAAGAGCAACTATTAAGTTACAATGTAAAACAATTTTTTTTACACATTTTTTATAATTTTATGTACAAACCAACATTAGATTTAACAATTTATTCATATCCAACATGCACATAAAATTTTAAGTTGATTTGATATCTTTATCATTTCGATCGAGAATAATATTTTGTCTAATATATATTAATAGTTGAAATTTTATGGCTTAATAGCCAAATAGACCCCCAACTTTAGCATAAAATGGAATTAAGCTCTCAACGTTTTATTGCCTGAAAATCAGTCCATAAACTTTTATTTCATTGTAAATAAACCCTCAACCTTTTAAAATTTTGTAATTAAGTCCAAATCTGTTAAATAACACTAACTTCCGTTAATATTACACACGTGGCATGCCACGTGGCAACCAACTAAGCTATCCACGTCAGCTTTTACGTTAGATGTCCAAACGGTAGTTAGTATCATTTAACAGATTTGGACTTAATTGCATAATTTTAAAAGATTGAAGGTTTATTTACAATGAAATAAAAGTTTATGGATTGATTTTCACGTGATAAAACTTTGAGAGCTTAATTCCATTTTATGCTAAAGGTTGAAGGTCTATTTGACTATTAAGCCAAATTTTATTATAATTGAACTAATAGTTAAACATTTTTTATTAACTTAAAATTTGACATGCATGATCTAAATGAAAAGAGCATAAAATTCAACTCTAGCATTAAAAAAATATAAAAATATATAAAAGTGAGTAAAACTAAATTAATTTTAAGCTTAATAGCTAAATATACCCTCAACATTTTGCACAAAATGGATTTAAGCCCTCAACATTAAATTACATGCAAATTAATACATAAACTTTTTTGTTATGTAAATAAACCTTTCAATTTTTCAAAATCATACAATTAAGTCTAAATTTGTTAGATGATATTAATTTTCGTTTGTATTATATATATGACAACCGACAAGTTATCAACATCAACTGTTACATAGGATGTTCAAACGACAATTAATATCATTTAACAGATTTAGACTTAATTGTCTTATTTTAAAATGTTGTGAGTTTATTTTCAAAAAACAAAAATTTATGAACTTATATCCATTTTGAAATGTATGCAATAAGGCGTTGAAAACTTATATCCATTTTGAAATGTATGTAATAAGGCGTTGAAAACTTATATCCAATTTGTATAAAAGATTGAAGATATGTTTGAGTATTAAATTTTAATTTCAAACTAGTGTAAGTAAATCTCAATTCCTTTGTCAATAACAAAATATTATATAATAATTTCGTAAAAAATATATTATATAAAAATTTAATATTATAATATTGATTGTCGTATCCAACAGCACTTCCAGGCTAAACACTACCATACGCACAATTCAAACTCGTGCGGTTCTTAGACAATCAAGACCTATACGAAAGCTTCGCAACTTGAACTTTCAATTTGTCTTATTGGCGAAAAAGTGTTCCTACTCCAAAAAATATTCTTTCTGTACTTAAGCACATACGTCAAGATGGCCGAGTTGGTCTAAGGCGCCAGTTTCAGGTACTGGTCCGAAAGGGCATGGGTTCGAATCCCATTCTTGACAAAAATTTTGTTTTTGTGGCATGGGCATTTTGCAATTCATGTTTTTGAACAAATTCTTAAATCCATTTTTCGAATCTTCTGCCACAACAACAACTATATCTTTCTCCACTTCCTCATTTTGTGCACTTGCTCACAAAACTGAATGGTATATCCAATTGACTTTCCATATACTTGCAAAAAACTTTTCCACCCTTTTTTCCCTCAACTTCCAATCCCATTTATATTAGGCTGAATCATCCTCACATTCATCTTTGCATCAAATACCTTCAAATACCTTTTCCATCGAGGACTTGACCTCGATGATGCTTTTTAAGAACGAATTCGATCATATTTTCTTTATATTCGTGTAGGCATTTCGCAATTCATCCTAGTAAGTTTTCTGCTAAAGGCATCAGAACAAATTTTTTCTATGGACAGACATTAGTAAAGAAAAAAATGGAAAGGAAAGAAATGTAAACTAAAAGAAATAAGTGGAAATGAAAGGGTACATGTACCCCTTATTTGGATAGCTAAAATGTATAACTTGGCAATTGATTTGTCATCAAGTGAACAAGCAACAAACTAATCAGTATCGAACAAACTAAAATGAAAAACTGAAATTCAGTTCAACATTTCATCATCGCCATAACAACAACCAAAATTTCACTTAGGTGGATCTAACAACTCAAAACCAATTTAGCTTCATTGATAACTTAATTCCTAGCTCTTTGAGGCTTGTTTTTCCTTTGCCTTCTGGATTTTCAGAACCTTCTTCACAATTTTTTGCTCTTCCACCAAGAATGCTCGAATTATCCTTAAAGAGAAAAGAAATAGATTTGCATCAATCACAACAAACAAAAAGAGAGCATCATTTAACAGCAAATAAATAATGCACCTAATTATACCTCTCTCTAACCGCGCTTCCAGACAAAACACCACCATAGGCACGATTCACAGTCCTGCGGTTCCTAGGCAATCTAGACCTCTTGTATTCAGCAGGTCTCAAATGAGGAATCTGCATAGAAGTGATATCACAAAAACATGAGAGCAAGCTCAAAAGCTTCCTTCAAGCATAGTTATCAGAATCGTACGATACACGATACGTATCGTACGATTCGATTCGATTCAATATAAATTCGATACGTATCTATACAAAGAATCAATTTTATCATGAATCGGTAGCGTATCTATCGATACACAAACGAATCGATACGTATCGTACGATACACCGATTCACTTCGATACGCTTTAGAGTAACAATGGGCCAGGCCCAAAAAAATCTGATTTGGCCCAATTAACTAAAAAAGCAATTTTAATAGTTTTTTAACCTAAAAAACACTTAAAAACATATTTTCTATATAATTTAATTTTGAAATATTGAAAAAAATAAACTTTTAGTTAGAAAATTAAAAATAAAAATATATAAAAATATTATTTAAAAATATATACTATTAATGTAGATGTTAAGTGTTTGAAAAAAATCATACTTTTTTATTTTTATCATACTTACTTAATCCTATTAATATGTATAATATTTTTAATATTTTATTTATCTCACATGTGTATATATTATTTATAATTAATTTTAAAATTATTTACCGTATCTTACGATACTCGATACTCGATCCTTAAAAATAAAATTTCGATTCACGATACGTATCTCGATTTAATAATTATGCCTTCAAGCACATGTTCAATAAGAACCAAAATAGATTACTTGAAAAATGTAACATAAAATGATAGAACATAAAAAAACTGTACTTTCTATATTTTTACATTACAGTCCCACTTAATATACAGCAGGTATGCTACTATAAAGTGCCACAGTTTGTACATTGCTTTAAAATAAAACTGCTATATGGTGCACTGTTAAGGATGATCCGAAGTTATCACCAATTCCTATAACTTTGATTAATACATCCTTATTTTAGGATTCAAAACTGTCAAAAAAGACTACTTTGCATACTATAATATCAGCATCAGCACTAAATTCAAATAAAATTAGAAATCTACAAAAACAACTAAAGATCATTCTTCCCCGTTTTATAACTTTTAGATCTAAAAGTAACGTGAAAAGCATCGAAATCTATGATTAATTCATAACATAACATAACATTCAATAAGCAAACACAATAACGAATGCAGGGAGAAAATGTTATTTTTATCATCAAATCATCATTTCCTCAATCAAATAAAAAAGTATCGATATTTCATATTCATTTAATCAACCCAACAATAAAAACTCAAAATCCCAAAACAAAAATCCTACTTTAACCCAAAAAAAACTTACACCCTGAATTCTCTTTCCAGTAACTGGACACGTAGGCCCACTTGCTCTCTTCTTAGTAGTCTGATAAACCAATTTCCCACCTTCAAAAAAAAAAGAAAAAAATTTATTATTTTCATAAACATGATAACAGAAAACAACAAATCACCAAAAGCGGAAACTTCAAGCCTTACCAGGGGTCTTAACAACACGGTGTTGGTTCGATTTGGTAGCGTAGCTATGGCGAGTCCGATAAGTGAGTCTTTGAACCATTTTTTGGAGTCTTTAAAGCTTTGGCTTTTATTTTCTCTGCTCTGTTTTTGGGAAGACAAGCGAGAGAGTGGAGACCAAAGGGCTTAGTCGCTTACAGATGGAGAAGAGAATATATAAACAGGGTTCTATTTGATGGAAACCCTAGATCGGACGGTTCTAATAGGGTTTTTGTTTTGTAAACGGTTGAGATTATGCACGTGCGTGTTTTATTTTATAAAAATAAAATATTGAATAACATTTTTATACTTTAATCATTTATTTGAATATTTAATATGGACTTTTTTTCCCTCTTTTAAATGGGTTTTGTTGGAAATTGAATACATTTTTCTCAAAAATAAGATTTTTTTTTTGTGTAAATCATATGTATTTTTATTTAGTTTATCGATTTGAGATTAATTCTATTCAGAGTTTAATCATAGTTAAAACTTTTCACCCTTTCCAAAAGTATAACATCAAGACTTCATTTGTTTAAGAAAATAATTTTACGAATATATGGAATCAAATTAATTGTGAGATTAAAAAGTCATATTAAAGTTTGACTTGAGTAAAACTATATTTATGTGTTTGGTCTAATTTTTTTCAAAAATTATCTTCACTTTTCAAAAGGTAAATAATTTATAATAAAATAATTTCATTTATTTTGGTCATGAATAATAATAATAATAATAATAATAATCTCATTTTTAATTGATCAGTAAGTTATCTTTTATTAACTTGTTAATTTCTTGTCAAACAAATATAAAAAATACAAAATATTTTTTCGAAAGTTAATTTTTACAAAATAAATAATCTTAAATTTAAATTTAGATATTTAAAAGTTAGCAGATACTATTTTAATCCTACGCTGTTATTCAAATTATAAAAAGAATTCTTATTATTGTTTCCAACGTAATTTAAATCATACTACTGTTATATTATAATCACTATAAACTATGGAAAGAAGAGTATGTACGCATTTGTTTGCTTCACCCTTTTGATCAATTTCCACCTTCATATTATGTATACATTATGTATTTTCCTTTTTCTTTTACTTTTTTGAAACTTTTTCCTTTTGTGCAAGACTAATCCCTGTTGGTCCAAGAGAATTTGATTTGGTAAGAAAATTTTTAGATTCTACAATGGAGATGATGATGAAGACATGTACTCTTAATTTATTTATTTTTATTTTTCATATTTTTTTAAAAAAAATGTCACAATCTTAATCTTGTTTGCAAAGACTAAAAACAAATTGTCATTATAATCATAAAAATTGTCAAGAATTTTAATATTTCCTTACATTGCTGTTTTGCCATTAATATGATATTAATTTTTGTTACACTAGCCATTATATTTAGAGCTTAATAAAATAGGACCACCTAGGAAACCTAAAACCCTTCATAACCAATATTATAGTATACAGGGAAATACTATATTATTGATGAATGTTAACATGGGAAAAGTAAAAATGATGATTCTACATTAATCTTCCTATTAACAAAATTAATCTTGCTCAATTTGCTGTGACACCATAAAAGTTGTTCTTTTGTCACTTTTGACATGTTAAAAACTCTTGCCACCAACTTCAAATCCACTTGAGAGAAGAAGTCAAGGGCTTGATCTGAACTCTCCTCTTGATTCTTCCTCAATTTTCTTAATATGCAGTTTCCACTTCTTAGTATATCTTTAAGCTTCCTATCCTTCTGCAATTCCAATAGAAAACGTGTGAAAAACAAATAAGAGTACACCAGTTGTATCTGCTTTGATAAAAGCTGCTGAAAACTAACCTTCTGCAGATTTGTCTGAACCTCTGCTAAGAGTTCAAGATCAACTGGCTCTAAAGGTTCTACTTGTGTTCCTTTCCTGGTCTTCTGGATCACAACACTTGCATCTTTATCGGCTCGAACAAATTGCCAGAATATTCTTATTGATTCTTCCATGATCTCTACAAGCATGTCACTTGTTATTGCATCATCATCATCATCCCTTCCTTTTCTTTTAGCCTCCCTTTATCCTTCGTACTATCCTCTACAGGAGAAATTAAGCTTGCATTAGCTATTGTTTCCTACACTTTTGACTCTTAATCAAGAGATGAGTACTGATTGAGTTATGGTTGCCAATGGCCCCACTTAGCTCAAAGGGGTCTAATCGGATTAGGAGACATTCAACAACCAGGTACATTATCAGTATCCACGAAACAGACGATGTTTCATATATCATTGACAGGATTTGGTTTTCTTACCTCTAATAACTGGAATTTGAAGGAGATTACGGAGAAGACATCGATTCTTGACGTAGTTTTGTACCCTTGGACCTTCAAAGGGTTCATTCTCTATGAATCTTTGCATCAGCACTTGAAACTGTTGAAATTCACCAGCAACTTCATTGTATTGACGTATGCCACAAGGATCAGATTCCCATATTTCAATTGCCTTCTCATATTGCCAATGAAGTATTTCCCAAGAAAGGCACAGTTGCCCTACATAGACCATTTCCAAATCACCGTGCAACTCCTTAATGAACTTTGTCATGGGGTCCAAATCGGACTTCTCTCGCCGTCCTAGCCTGACGTTTTGGGAGAGAAGAGAAGTAATTGCCGGCGGTGAGGATGATCTGTGGCTTGAAATTGATTGAAATGGATCCTTTGACTGAAGAAAGCCTACGATTTTGTCAACAAACATGAAACTTAAAAGTACAATTTCATGACAAAGGTACAAAGCAGAAGTAACTGACCACCAGTACATAAATCATAACCTAAAAAGTCGCATATTAATCAGATAAAAAGAGAAAAAAAACTTTAGCAGAAAGGATTACAACCAGGATTGAGCAGTTTCATGCCTCTGCTTAGCCCAACTTTGCAGATTTAGTGGGCCCTTTTCTGCCAACTTCCAAAAGACTGCTTAACTTGGAATGTGCTACTCATTTTGATTGATTAACTCAAAAAGATAAGCAGAAAGAGACGGTTCATAATTATGCATAGAACTTGATATGATAGCAGATAAATGAAAAGATAAAACAATACTTGAACAACATAATCATTAAATTGAATGATACTGAGTACTGACCTATTGCATACATCTTCTGGAAATTCAAGATGTCGAATTTTCGCATTCTTTCTCTGTAACTCTGGTAGAATTTGTGAAGCTCACTCATTCTATCTGCATGATGGAACTTCTCATCAATCTTCCAAGGCTTCAGATCATCCATTATCTTTGGAGACTCACATTCTTCTAAGATGGTAGGCAGGCCTGTGGCTCTAACCTTTTTCAGCTCCATCTTCAGCTGTTCTATCAGCTCTTGATGCTCCCACAAAGTTTCCAAACCACTTGAGTCCTCAGAATCTGAAGAAAATGAATTATCTAAATTGGACTTTTCTGAACTATCCAAAGTATTTGCGGACATATTGCCATTGCCACTAACTTCTTCAAGCTTGGAATCCTTATTCTGGTTTTGAGATTCTTCTAGTATTCTAAGCTCTTCCATTATATCTCTATCTTCATTATCAAAATCATGAGCTTCTTCCAAGTCCAAATCTTCCTTAGCCCTATCAATAAAATTACTCATATACTTAGGACTTGAAGTAATAGAATCCGCATCAGTCTCAGAAAGAAACTGAAAATTCCCTGAAACATCATCTTGGCTTGGACTATTTTCTACGTTGACTGCTTCTTCTTCACAAACAGTTTCTTCACTTTGTTCTGCTTTAACCAGAGTGTTCACTGGCACGCTTTCTTCATTCTCTGTTATTGCTTCTGTAGCAGTTTCATCCTTCAAATATTGTTCCGAGATATCCTCTTTTGACAAAAACATATTATCAGAACCAGCATATAATTCTTTTACACAAAAGCTCAAATCCTCTGGCTTCTTCATTAAACAACTAAAATCATTTCCGGACTTGAACTCATACTTGTTTGTGCTTGTGGAAGGAACAGATTCTAGGCCAATATTATAATTCTCATCCCCTCTAAACTTCGTGCTGAATGCTTCAAAAGTCTGAGTTTGAAAATGGAACTTGAAAAAGAACTCTGGTGACTCTTTTTCCTCATCCACTTCACTTTCTTTACCCTTCAGTACAATAGCTTGAGGTTTGGCTTCCTCTGTTTTCTCTTCAATGTCAATCTTTTGCTCAATAGGATTAAAAATCGGATTGTTTATTTGAGAAAGCTTATTTCTTTGGATCCTGAAAGCAGAAAAAGATATTAAAAAACGATTATGAAACAATTATTTTCAATGTTTAAACAACAAAGTGAAGTCAAAATTGCTTTACCTGCAGAAAACTTTGCTGGAGAAATCAAACAGAAAAAAGAACAGGGCAAAGATGGACACCAAGAAAAACCCACCAAAAGAAAGCATCTTTTGAAAGAGAAACACGCTAAAAGAACTCATACTTTTCAAATTAAAACGGCTATTGATCAAAAAATTCTTGAGGGTAGCCATCAATATAAACCATCAATCTCTTTTTTTTCAAGTTGAAGCAAAAAACAGAGCACGAAACAGAGTAGTAGAAGTCCATAGCAACTCTAATTTAACTTTGAAATTGTTGATTCAAAAATAGACTTTTCACCTGTTAGAAAACAAACCCAAACCTCAAAAACATGATGATATTCAAGATTTTGCATGAAAATTAGGAGCAAAAGAAGTTGAAATCTGACCTAATTAAGTGAGATTTAACTCAGTACAAAGAATTAAGGGAAAGGAAGAAAAGAACATGTCAGCTACTAAGATGTTAATTCGAGCTATTCTTTGGTTGCTTAAAGCCTGGGAATTCTGAGAACCGTTATATGAGAGAATTAGAGGGAAGATTTGGATTAGTTGAAAGGTCGGCTGTTGCCTCTCATTTAGTTTGCAAAGTTTGTGAGTAGAAAAGACTAAGCCAATAAAATTGGGTTAAATTGAATGTTTACGCCTTAAATATTTTATTAATTTTTGCTTTTAGTTTTTTAGTGTTTTTAGGATTGAATTTGAATGTTTAGGTTTTGAAGATATAACTAATGGGGAGAATTGGGGGTTAGCCGGTTAGGCTTTGTGACCCAAGTCGGTGGAGGAAGCACGGTTATTAAGTTTCCCTAATAATTAAGAGTTGAAAACTTTTATAAAAAAAGTTCTTCCGACTAGTCAATGAGCTTTGGTTTCGTAGCAAGGAAGGAAGAAATTTTGAGATTTTAAAGTTTAGGTTCGAGTTTCATCAATGTGAGCTTGATTAGTTTAATTATTTATCAGTTTGTTTAGTTTGTTATAGTTATTTATTAGTTTACCTATTTGAATAATGTGATTTTCATAGTTATTGTTCATAAAATATAATATGCTGATTGTGATTGTAACTTCTAAAGAAAATGTATTACTCAAAAAAATACTATCAAGATAAATTAAATTAATGTTTAACAAATTTAACACAAAAGTGATATAGAATGTTAAAAACCATTTAATAGAATTTTTGTATATTTAAATAAATTAATATTTTAAAAAATAAATAACCAAAGTTTGATCTAAGAGTTGTTATTATTTCTACGAAGAATTAGGTCTATGATTCGAATCTATTTTCCTCTTGCACCCAAAAAAGAAAATTTAAAATAATAAACTTTATTGAAATAGAATATAATTTTTTACTAGTTAAAACAAAAAAAAATAAATGAATTAATATAAAAATTCAACAAAATAAATTCATTAATGCGAAATAATATGATCCTTTAATTTTGTGAATTATTAAATAGTAAAGCGAAAATATAAAAGAAAGAAAATACTAGTACATGTTATTAAAATTACCACTTCTTGAATAAGCTTTGATTTATAGTTTCATCAAAAAGCTTAAATCTGTTTCTTGTACAAGCTAAATTTTAAAATTTTAAGAGCCAAACACTTGAAAAAATAACAACAAATGTTAGATCTAACGGTTCTTATCATTCTTTAAGAGGAATTAGGTTCAATATTTGATTTTCCTTTTCCCTTATAACCTCCTTATGAACCATAAAAAAAATAAATAAAGGAAGAAAACATGTAAGAAAAAAATACTAAAAGAGAGAAATAAGATAAAGTAATTTCTTTTTGAATTTATATATGATGCACTGAAAGTATATATTTTTCATACACTGTTAATAAATCATAAGATAACACCTCATATGCAAATTATTAAAAATAAATATTAATAAAGTTTTTAAATTTATTTTTAAGAGCCTATATACTTTTAGACTTTATTCATTAATGAGATGTCATATATAATCTCTTTTTTTTTATGTGTTTAGGGGTTAAAATTACTTGTTACTTATGGTGGAAGATTGCTATATGTCACTCTTTTACATAAGGAAAGGGTTGAACTTAGAGAGCTTAGCTGAACCAAAACAAAGGAAAATAAGAAATAAAAGAGGAACACCTTGGTTGAACTTATTGGGTTCTTTTAGATAGAATTAAGGTCTGTTCCCATAAGCGTTTAGGTGTGCAATTTCTTCACAAGGAAGTTTTATTTACCCACCTTGTTCAATTGTCATTAAACCTAACCATAGTCCAAGACTTGACAAATAAGCATGAAAAATCTTAGTCAAGAAAATCATATCTTCTTCTGCTATTTTAAATGAAGTTTAACTCAAATGACTTAAGTCATTTTTTTTTGGTGTAACCACAAGTATCCTCATCCGTTTTACGGTCTGAGACTAATCCTGTTCGGGCCGGGAGTGGTAAACGGTAAAGCCCTCCCAACAGTGAGGACTCCAGGACTCGAACTCTGTCCAAGTACCTGGGGAAGAAGTCCACTTTCCACTTCTTCCAACCACTTGTTGGTGACTTAAGTCATTTTTAAGAAGTGATATTTAACAAGTCTGTAATTCAAATTTTAACACTCTTAATCCATTTTCCTATCTTTAGAATACGATTTTTCTTTTGTAAAAAAAAAAATCTAGTAAAAAGCATCAAATTTGTGCTTTCTTGCTTACTTTTTACCCTAATTAAGAAACAAACATTACGCATGATCAACACACATCATAAATTAGGATGGGATTGCATGTGTAAATGCATTTCCTCAGCAAGATTTGCCTTCAAAACCCACCCCAATCAACCCATTATCCTTACCCTTTTATAACTAAAATAAAATAACCAATAGTGATAAACATACCAAGAGGAAGAGTTTTGGTTGGAGAAAGTATAGGCCAAACAGATATGTAGAATCGGATATAACATCAGATTCTTCAGCAGCAGCAAAATCAGTTGAGTAGACCTCGAGGTACAACGTTGTTTGATCAAAGAAAATTTGAAATGATTGTTACTAAATTGCTGCTTGAGAGATTATTACTTCAATCTACAACTTGCAATATCACTTTCACGCAGATTGACTTGGGAAGCCACCATTACTTAAAATAAAAAAAATGATAAAAAAAAGACAAAGAAAAAAAAAGGCTTTTTTAATATGTAAATTTGAATCACAAGAATGTTATTTAATTAATCTATTATAAATTATACATCAGACAAATTTGATGTTGCTTCCAATTGTAAATGGTGGGAAAATGTCTTTTTCAGAACCTCATTAAAGACACCTAAATATAGTGAACAACAATTAAAACAAGAAAATCAGATTCTTTTATCTGATAATTATATTACATTCCAGGAATGAAAACTTTACTAACAAAATTAAGATAATAGCATATACCTTTTAAAAATATTAAAAAGTAAAAAATAAATAAAATTTGTACGTGTTATCTTTTTAATTTCGATTATAGAGTCTAAAAATTTCATTTATAATGTATTAATAATTATCTTTTTTTTATCACATATCAAAATATTGATTTGGTTTGGAATGACAACGTTACTGCATGTTTACTTGTGTTATTTGATGTCTGATTTTTATTTTACATTAAAACTCGATCAATATATTCAATGTCAAATTTTAATAAAGTTAAATCTAGCTAAAAACAACTTTGTAATATATATATATATATATATATATATATATATATATATATATCTACTATTGAGTTGAATGTTTTAAATGATCTGAACAATTTTTATACGAAAGAATCAAATTAAAGTTAAATTCCACCAACTAAAACAGATCAAAAACACAGAACACGCTTAAAACTCAAAGTTAGCCGCACTCTTAGAACCATGTCGGTCAATTGAGAAGGGTTCCACAGGCTTTATTAAGAAAGAAAATTAACGATCAAGATTTGCTCTATAAATTATTATCTCTTTTTGAAGGGTTTAGGTTTAAGGTTTAAGTCTTTATTCTTTTATATCTCCTATAAATCAAAGAAAAAAAATTAAAAAAAGAGTGTGAGATATTACATCTGATTGAACAAAAGTCAATAGTACGTGCAAAGTGTTACATATGTAAGAAAAATTAAATTGGAAAATTCTTCTTGGTTTTTCATACTTGAACAGTTGAACTTCAAATTATTCATCAAAAATTCTCAAGGCTCTCTCACCCACCAATTTTGACGTCTACCAAATAAAAAAATATATGATTTAAACAAGATTTGAAAATAAGAGGAAATATATAAAAATAATAAGGATTAAAATTTTAATAAAAATAAAAAAATTATTTATATTTGCATCAATTGTTATAAAATGATTTTCTTGTTTTACACGTATTTAACATAAAATAATTATAAGATAAATATTTGAATTGTCAAATATATATAAAAAATATTTTGGTCAAATCATTCATTATTCTAGATTTTTAATTGTTTGGGAGACTTTTTTTCACTTAGGAATACCTAAAAAAGAAAATACTTGGGCAATGTCGGAAGATATCCAAATTTCTGAAGTTGTTCAACTTTTGAGGGACAACACAAGATATTGAATATTATTCAAGGATTACTTAATCAATCTTGTGTTTAGACAAAATATAAATACTTAAGACTAATTAAAAAGAAGAAAAAATGGAGTTTACGAGGCAAATGTGATCCTTTAATATTATCTAGTCTAACTAGTACTGTCAAAATGAGCCAGCCCTAACGGGCCCGGTCATAAATGGGTTGGACCAAAAAGCAATTTTGGTTAAATAGGCCTCAAAATGCAAGCCCATATCCGGCCCTAAAGCTAACGGGCTTAAATGGGTCGGTCTATATAAGAAATTAAAAAAATTATATTTTATATTAAAATCTCATTTTTAGTAAATAAACAAAGTAAAATTGAAAATAAATATTAAACAAACATCAAATAAATTCACATCAAGTCTTCAACATCATTTGAACATTACATATTAATAGTTTAACAAGCATAATATAATTTGTTTTAACAAACCTAAATACTAAAAAATATGTCTCAACAATATTAAAAATAAAAAACATGATAAAAACTAAATAGATCCATATCCATCCATCTCTACCATAGTGTCAATCACATTCAATCAATTCTTTTTCAACTTTGTCATTTACAAATATAAAGAAAGAACAATATAAGAACTCACAAGAATTAAACTTATGAATTGATTAAAAATTGTCAACTAATTAATAATATTACTTTCAAAACCAAGAATACAATTTCGGATGCAAATGAAAGTTTTCACATTCTCATGATTTAGAGAACTTCAATACTTATTTAAAACACAAGAACGAATACTAAAAAAACTTTTCGATGCTATTATTTTTATTGGAATGCTCAAGATATCACAAGCTATACTTGCAAGCTTTGGAAATCTTGGCTTATGATCTTTCTCCATTGTAGCACATTTAAATATTTCTACCATAATCTTTAGCTCTTCCAAATAAAGATCTAATTGAGATTTTGGTTCTTCCACTTGAATAGTTTCAAATCTTTTGAAAGCCTATATCCTTGGACATTTCAAAATAAATTAATTGTCATTACAAAAAAGAATTTAAAATAAAGTATATACTTAAAAAACAAAAATGAACTTATATCACTTAAAGCAAATGTACTCTTCCCCTTTCCAACTAGCATGTGTAAAAGGTTGTGAGTCATTAAGTTTGTTTGATGTAAATTAGTAATGCTAAATAGTATTAATTTTATATATTTTACTTTGATTAAAATGTTAAACATGTAAATAATAAAAATAAAAAAATTTTTAATATAATTAAAATATTAAAAAATTAAACGAGCCGGTCCATTTAAGCTTGGGCTAAATCCATTTAGGCCCGAGCCTAAATGGGCCAGGCCAAAAAGCCATCTTTCTTAAATAGGCTACAAAAATGAAGTCCAAGCCCTGAACAAATGGATCCGGCTGAGCCAACCCAATGGGCCTTGGCCCTATTTTGACAGTGCTAAGCCTAACATTCAATAAATTTTTATAAATGCATATTTTTTTGGTACTTTTGTATTAGGTGAAAAATATTATAAATAGGATAGGATAAAATATGAAATAATCTCGATTTATTTAACCTTAAATAAGCTACCTTGTGCTCTATAGATATTTTAAGTTATTGAATAATGAAAACTTGATTTATCGTGTAGGACGTGGAAGTGCACGAGACTCGTAGAAGGCCATATCTATTCCGAAATTTCGTGAGCACAAGCAATTTAGAAGATAAGTAAAACAATCTAAATTCGATAATTAAAGTAGTAAAATTACTATTTTAAATAAATTGAATTGAGGAGATATATCTATGTTAAATCGGATTGTCACATTTTAATAGTCATGTAGATAAGATTAATTTTTGTTATATCGGATAGGAAATCAAGTTATATCCAACCAAATTCTTTTCTTTCCCAAGCATCCTTCAAAGTAACAATCAATTCAACAGTGAAAGAATTTGCCTCACTTCTAAATATCTTGGTAAATTATGCAACTATCACTATGCATTACCTAAGTATTATCTCTTTAAAATTACCTAAATAATTGTCAGAAAATCTTCTTGACCATTCTTGCGACAAGCAAGTACTAGTTAATCTGATTAATGATTTTGTAATTTTTAAGAATATTCACATAATTAATTGACCAAATTAGCTACACTCGAAATATGAAATTCCTTAAGTGTAGTAATTTTATGTCTAACGCTAATTAATTCCACAAAAAATGTGAATCTTCAAATATTAAGGCAATGCTATTTTATAGAGTGTGCTTGTTTAAATAAATTATTAACGAAATGAGTATATCTAAATCCAAAAAACTGGCTCAAACAGAATACTCAAATAATTTATTTAAACCTATTTAATTAGGTCAATTATCAACATTTTATGGGCATAGGTATATTTCAAAATTAAGTGAATTATAAATTAAATGAGTAATTAAATTTCCAAAAACTACCCTAGAATTAATTCATCCAAAAATTCACTTATACCCATTTAATTTTGAGCTTAACAATTAATTAAGGCTATTAAATAAATTTGGCCTACAACCAAAACGGCCCAAGGATTAATTAACCAAATGGCCTATATAGTTAATCAAAACGACCAATTAAACCATAATTCAAAACGACCTATTAATTAATTATGCACAATGACCAATAGTTAATCCAAGTTTAATAGCTAAATAAAATCAATTAATTAACATAGCTCCTAAATAAATTAGGCAAAAGAACCCTAAAATTAATTAATTTTTAATTGCCCAAATAAATTACACTAGCCCAAATTATATATATAAATTATTTAGGCCAAAAATTTAAATTATAATTGCCCATATTTAAAATAAATCCTGAGGCATAAACCAAAATAAATAAATAAATATTTATGGACAATTAAATGAATGCATAAGCCCATTTGAAAACCAATTAAATTGCCTCAACTGAATTTATATAAAATGGCCCACAAAATTAAACAAAATGGCCTTGGAGTAATTAAACCTAAAGGCCCAAAGTTTAAAAATTATGGTGAGCCCAAAAATAATACAAAAGCACAGACCACATTAGCCCAACAAAAGAGAGAAAGAAATGGCCCAGAAAAGTGGGACCCAAAGGGAATTTCAAAATTTTTTAATTAATTAAATATTTTTTGTTGGGCACGTGACGTGCCACATGCCTAATAGGCAGCTGGGCGTGTGTAATGCACTATCATACATGACACATGCATTATACGCGCCTCACAGGCACTGTTGGGTGCTTGCAAGTTGCAATGCAGGCACTCCTGTTTTTTTCAACCATTCGCGGGTTACACCCAAAAAACAGGTCGTATCATCCTGACTTAATCTCCTTCCATTTCAGTGGTTTTAAGCTGTAAATAACCCATATTTTTCATGCCTAGGCAATCAACAACACTAAAACACCAAATTTGGGCTAAAATATTCACAAAAAAAATACAAGGGTATAATTCGAAAATACCTCAAAAAAAATTTTCAAGTATTTTAAGCTTCATTCATGGCTATTTTTCAAATTAGTCAATGATTTTAAAGTGAGGAGGCTTTGATGGTAATTGTTAGAACTTTTTAAGACTTTCGAAGTCATTGACATGGATCAAAACCAAAATAAACTAACCTGGGGTAGGTAGTGCCAAATAAATCCATCATCCACCTCCACTGCTACAGCTTCCTGAAGGGAGGAAGCATCACCGTAGGTCCGCTTGCAGCTGATTGCTATTCCACAGAGTTTTCTGCAGAATAAAAAAACAAGGAATTAGTGAAGAAGAGGAAATACATGAGAGAGATGGGAGAGATTGCTCTTGTGCACTCTTCATACTAGTAAATGGTTAATGGACCACCATTTATATTTTGTGCCAAGAGTAAGGATCTCTCATATTTTGTATAATGTATTATACCTATCCCATTGTAGGTTAATACTGTAGACACTTAATTTTGTTCGGAATAATAAATCTATTTAATCATATATTTGAATTTGTTAAAAAATAAAATAAAAAAAGGGAAAAGAAAATCGGTATTAAAAAAAATAATAATAACATAAAATAAATAAATTAATTAATTAATAATAAATAATTAAAAAAAAAGGGTATAAAAAAAATAGAGTTCGCCGATGGGTGTTCGCCAGCCTTGAGGTTGCCGGATCCCTGCTGTCTCACCAACTTCACTGACACCGACTGTGTAAAGTAATCATAATCTCTTAGAGATTTGATCCGCTTTTGTTGACTAAGAAATACATAAAAAGCTGCTCGAGGAAAAGAAAAAAAGAAAGAAAAAACAATGTCAACAACACCAGCGTGAAGGCTGTTAGACAGCCACCCTAAGCTTAGCTCTGCTATCCTCGCTGACCTCTAGACAAACCTCATTTGGAGTGAAAGTCTTCTGAAAATTAATTTGCTCCGATTTTATTGACTAAAAGTTGCTCGGAAAAGATGAAGAAGAAAGGGAGATCGGTTCCAAGATCCTCTGCAACTCTACATCCACATGGAAAAACCAAGAATGTCAAGCAAGCATTTAAGAATGCTCAGAAAAAACCAGCGGAACAATGGATTATAGTCCCTAGTTTCAAAGATTTCGTCTGATTTTTCTTGACTAAAAATGCTTATAAATAGTCTAAAGGAGATCAGAGAAGAAGGGAGAAAAAAGGGAGAGACAGAGAGAAAAGAAAGAGAGATATACAAAGACAGAAAATATTGAGAGAGAGACAGAGAGAAAGAGAGAACTCAACTACCTTCAATAGCAAAAATCTCAAGTTCAATTCTGGTGTGATTAGGACGGTGAATGGAGCAGTGAAGAGGATGCGTGGACGACGGTGAGCAGTACCCATATTTGTTCTTAGGAAGAAGAAAGTGTGGTAGCGAGAGGCAACTTTGGTTGGACTAGTGGCGACCAATCCAGAAAATTGAAAGGCGATCTTAACAAAACTTCAACGAGCCGAACACTGTAAGTGTACTCTGCCTTCTTCATTTAAGAAATTTTAAATAAATCCCGTGTCTAGATAAATATACCTTGCCCAAATCTTATTCGCTATCCTTGCGGGCGAGCTCACTGCACTAGTTCAATTGTATGAGCGAACTCGCTACGCACATGTATGGGCGATCTATAGTGGGCGGGCGATCTCACTACGCGCTAGTTTACTTTTATGGGTGAGCTATAGTGGTTGGCGATCTCACTACGCGTTAGTCCACGTGTATGGCGAATTAAGTGGTAGGCGACCTCGCAACGCGCTAGTTCAATTGTATGGCGCAAGCTTTACTGAGTAGGCGAGCTCTCCATGCTCTACTTGTATAGGGCAAGCTCTTGTAGATAACTCGTGCATGGTGAGCTGTTTCACGGGTGAGCTATTAGGAAAAGAGAGTTATTTCGGGCGAGCTCTAGTACATAAGTTATTTTGTGCGAGGCAAACTGTTTCAGGCGAACTAGTAAATTGAAAATAAATCTATAATTATAAAATATAAAAATCATTTTTCAAATTTCACCAAAATATTGGAAAATTTAGAACAAAATTAATAATTTCAATTCTTTACATTCGATCAAAGTGTTGAAGGATGTAGAGAAAATTTTCGCAAAAACTAACTATTTAGGGGTGAGCTGTTAAGTTATAAAATTTGATTTTTTAAAACCGATTTGTTAAAGGGCGAGCTCTTATGTATAAAGTGGTGTTTGGCGAGCTATAAGAGGGCGAGCTCTTGCCAACAAGTTGATGCGTGGCGAGTGGCGACATCTCGTGCATGGCGAGCCATTCTGGGCGATTTAGGGGATAAAAAAATAAATCTATGAACAAAATGATTTGTGTTTGGCGAGCTATAAGAGGGTGAGCTCTTGCCAGCAAGTTAATGCGTGGAGAGTTAGAAAAGGGTGACATCTCGTGCATGGCGAGCTGTTCTGAGCGAATTAGTGGATTAAAAATAAATATTTAATTAAAAATGATTTTTTTCAAGTTTCACCAAAGTGTTGGAAAATTTGGAACAAAAATTAATAACTTCAATTCTCTACATTCGATCAAAGTGTTGAAGGATGTAGGGAAATTTTCACAAAAACTTATAAAAGGAATTTGTCTAATTCAAAGAATTTTTAAGAAAATGATAATAATGAATAATCTTTAAATAAAAATGTATATTTTCTTAGATAATAGTAGTAAATGAAAACTTAACTGATGATAAAATTTTAGAATTTCGCAAGTGTGCGATATTTAGAAAATTCTTAGGTAAAAAGATATTTCTTCTAAATTTGACCAAAGCGTTGGAAAATTTAGGGAAAATAATTTCAATATTAAAGATTTTCATTTCAAGAGTAAATAAAATTATAATTTTGATAGAAAATTAAAAACATAATATATTAGACCAATGATGGAGCCTTTCACAAGGATGAGTGTGTCCCGTGAATACTCTTGAGGTAACAAAATTTCCTTGGGAATTCGATCCAAGTGTTGGAGAATATCCTAATGAAAATAATAAAAACAAATTTTAATTAAGAATAAAAGACCATTTAAATCAAGATTGCTAAAGATAAAACATGATTAATTGGTACCGTCCATTGGACGGGCGTTGTGAGGGTGCTAATACCTTCCTCACACGTAACTGTACTCTCGAACCCAAATTTTGGAACATAGATCAATGCACTTATCCTTACCTTTGAATAGGTGGCCAATCACACCTAAGTTAACATTGATTGGTGGCGACTCCATAACGTTACGTCTAGCGATTAGGTCTCCGGACAAAAATCGTTACGACAGCTTGGCGACTCCGCTGGGCACGCTGAGAGTCGAACCATTAATTAATCATGTGATATTTTAAGCCTTGGTTTAATGGTCTTAATTGGTGTTTAAATTCATTAAGTTTCAAATAATGTTGTTTGCTTTTGAATTTTATTAATTATGTTATTTTCTTACTTGATATATTATCGTTCATAAATTGTTAGGGCATCTAAGATGAGGGTTATATGTTGGTATTTTCCTTCACACACACAACACGTGCATTTGCATGCATAAGCTCTAAGTCCCGAGCTCTGTCCTCTTTAGGAGGGAGTGAGTAGCTACATTCTCGTGAGGTAGTAACCTCCGCATGGACTAGCGAATAACTCCCACTCAAATTGAACCCTTTCCGTTTGAGCCTGATGGGCGAGGATCGGGGTGCCTTACTAGTCCTATGTGGACGTCAGTAAGGAACAATTTGGGAACCTATTAGCCAAACGATAAAACCTAAACCATGCGTATAAAAAAACCTAAGGTACCGACCTTAAGTTAGAATTATGCCAAAACCTTTAAGAACCTGAAGCTAGAAACACATGAAGGAGAGTGGTATTCGCATGTATGGGTGTTCATTTTCTTTTTGAAAATAATATGTTCATATACTTTACATACTTCAATTCATATGCACTCATGTTAATAGATATTGTCACGGGAAGTAGTTGCTGCATGGCTAACTCTACATCCATGGAAAGTCAACCATCTCTCGAGTCTCTAGAGGAACCTTGCATCAGTCTGAAAACTAGATCAGAAGTAGCTCAGCATAAGAATGGAGACTGTTTGCCAGCAAATTACATGTCTACTCTCCCAGAAAAAGTCTACCTCGACCTCAGGCAGAACAATTTAGAAGACTTGGGAAATATCTGGAAACATTGGGATTATTCAAGGAGGGAAGCTTTCCAAAGGAAATATAGGCACCTAGCACTCCTCTTACCAGTGGTCATTGATAGCCAGCTCCTCAAAGCCATGACACAGTTCTGGGACCCTTCTTATAGGTGCTTTGTCTTTAATGAAGTGGACATGGTACCAACAATAGAGGAGTACTCTGCATTGCTTTGCTTTAATATCTCAAAAACGGATCAAGATAAAGTTTATTGGAAAAACAAGAAGACCGGTTACCGTAAAAAGCTTGCCATGATGATGGGATTAGGGGTACAAGCCATTGATGCTCAAATCAGAACTAAAGGTGAAAATACTTGTTTTCTTGGACTTTCTTACGGGATTTCATCTGCAAGCATCTTAATGATGACCAGGGTATGAGATTGTTTACCTTAGCTCTCTATGGTATGGTGATATTCCCGAAGGTCATAGGTAGCATTGATGTCGCTATAGTAGACTTCTTTGAGCAAGTTGAACATAATGTCAATCCTACTCCAGCAATCTTAGCTGAAACTATCAGATCCTTAAGTTTTTGTCGACGAAAAGGAGAAGAACGCTTCATTGGATGTGCATAACTATTAACTATTTGGGCAAAAAGTCATTTTGAATGCAATGGGGGTAAGTTCTGTAAGCCGTTCATGTCTTTTCGGGTCCCTATTAAGGAGTTTTGTGAGAATAGTTGGCCTCAGCAAAAAACTAGAGACGAGTGGGTGCCATTCTTCCAAAACCTCACTAGTAGTGGATTAATATGGAGAGCTCTTTGGATGCCATTTGATTCAGTGTTATATAGTTGTGGAGATGAATTCTGGGTGCCTCTTTTGGGCTTATGGGGAGCAGTTAGCTACTCTCCTGTCATGGTGAGGCGTTAGTTTGGATATGAGCAGTTTGTCCCAGTAACCTTCGGCCTTAATAAAATAGAGTTCTCATACACAGAGGCCGATGCATCAATGAAGATTGCAAAAGCTATTCAAGCATGGAAGCATACCAATAGGTTGGATGGAGGGAGACGTACTGACATTTCATCCCCAGAATACTTCGTGTGGCATGCAAGGCGAGGAATGGATGTGGTCATTCCTCAAGTGAGCATACCCACTTGTCCTATGAAACCGGTGCTTCAAGATCCAGTAATAGAGATAGAAAGGGCAAAGCGAAAACTTTAGGAAGAGAAAAACAAGCTGGAATGTGAAAACAAAAGACTCAAGCATGAGATGCAAAGTAATTCAGAGCATTAGAGCAAGAGGATCCAAGAAGAGTGCAATGAATGGAGGACACTATTAAAGGATATGAATAGTACAATCTCATCCACCACTGCTGAATTGGGTCGTATACAAAGGGAAAATGAACAACTCCAAGTAAAGAGTCAAAACAATCTTGAGTACAAGCAATTGGAAAGTGAAAGGGCCCACATGCAAGCTCAAATGCAAATGATGGGAAAGACGCTATCAGAATCTCAAAGCCATGTCATAACACTCCAAGAAGAAGTTGACGACCTGCGAGTCTTGGCTGATGAACGTGAGGAATGGATACGTGCTCATTTTTTGCAACAACAGCATCTGAAGCATTTATTCGAGCAAATTAGCATGGCTGCCAGGAAAGCTAAGGAAATGGAGGAAAGGGTGCGAGAGCTAAAGCCAGGAGTGAATCCAATTACTGATCATGGTCATCGTTTATCAGAGTTTCTGGATGAAGCACAAGACCATTACTTACAGATTATGAACTTCCTAAGGAAACCAAGGGCTTAGAGACTAGACTTTTCATGGATGTAGTTTGGACTTTTGTTGTAAAATAACTTCTAGTCTAATAAAAGAATCTTTTGTTAGTTATGTGGCAAATACTTCCCATTTCATTCATTCATACATTAGCATGCATAAATGACTTTGTTTAAAAATAAAATAAACATGCCATAATTCCTGAAGTTTTGGATAATAAAGGTGTAAAGATAGCTCAACCAGCGAGAATTGCTATTCATCCATACAATACTCGTCTACAATCTAGGAATATGGAAAATGAACAACAAATGAGGATAGACAAAATCGAGAAAGCACAAGAGGAAATGAGGGGGAAAATAGTTGAGATGCAAGAAGATATGAGGAAACAGATGGTTGAAATGATGGAATTAATGAGAAGGATGGCAAAGGCAAAAATATGGTGGAAACTTCTACAGCTAGAGAGGAAATACATAATCAAGGAGATGGGCAAGAGGAGCCATTGTACCCTCCAGTATTTACCCCAACACATGTTCAACCTGGCCAAGAAGGCTACCAATGAGTGATGCCACCCCAGGGTGGTTGACCTTATGCTTTTAGTGGGGTAAACCCACCAATGGGCCAATCTAATCAAAGGCAAGTGGGATCAGGTCCCGGAGGCAATCTTGTAGATCCTATTTTTATCCCAAATCTTGATGACCCAAGTGAGCAAGAAAAATTGAGAAGGGCAATCCTCGAAGTTGGTTCTGGAGTAGGGATAGAACATAAATATGACCTCCTAGAAGAAAGGCTTAGAGCAGTAGAAGGAAAGGACACATTTGGTAGAATTGATGCAAGAGAACTCAGCCTAGTATCTGACCTAGTGTTCCCCCCAAAATTTAAGACCCCTGACTTTGAAAAGTATAGTGGAACAGCATGTCCATTAGCCCACATCACAATGTTCGTTCGGAAGATGGCGGGGTATACTCACAATGATAAGTTGTTGATCCATTGTTTTCAGGACAGCCTTAGTGGATCCGCTGCAAGGTGTTATGTCCAGTTAGACGGGAACCATATACATTCATGGAAAGATCTCTCTAGGGCATTTATGGCTCAGTATCAGCATGTGGTGGATACAGCTCCCGATAGGATGACACTCCAAAATATGGAAAAGAAAGCCAATGAACCTTTCAAAGAATACGCCCGGCGATGGAGAGATGTAGCTTCTCAAGTGCAACCACCTATTACTGAAAAGGAGACAACTATGTTGTTTATTAGTACCCTCCGGGAACCCTATTATGGTAAGTTGATTGGAAGTGCCACAAAAAGTTTTGCTGACATGGTAATCTTTGGGGAAATGATTGAAAATGGTAAGATAGAGGTACCCGATAGTGGAGGATCAAGAAGGGTGCAACATTCAAAAGAAAAGAAGGTGATGTCTACGCTATGACTGTTGGAGGCCAATCGCCTAGAAACCCACCCCCTATTCTCCTTACCCGATTTATCCACCTTATTACCCACCTGCAAACAATGTCACAGTAGGACCATACCCATACCAATCAATTTCAAGACCAACATATACCCCCAATTATCGGCCGAGAGCTCCCAATTTACCAATCACATCCACATTAGCTCAACGACCTCCACCTGCCAACCCGCTAGATGACAATCAGAGAAGGCAAAAATTCAGTCGAGATAGGCAACATTTTGATCCAATCCCTATGACCTACACAGACCTTTTACCTCAATTAATCGAAAACCACTTCCTTGCACCAGTTTATATAGAACCTCTTAAACCTCCCTACCCTGCGTGGTATGATTCAAATGCCCACTGTGATTATCACTATGGGATTCCAGGTCATTCAACAGAAAATTGCACTGCTTTGAAACACAAAGTTCAAACTCTTATTAAGGCAAGAATATTGAATTTTGGGAAGAAGGGAGAACCAAGTGTAAACAAAAACCCACTCCCCGATCATGAAGAGGGTAAAGTAAATGCCATAATTGAAGACGAGGATCGTTGGGTCAAGAAAAGCGTTTATGAGGTTAAAACGCCAATGAAGGTGGTGTTCAACGCAATGGTCAAGGCAAAACTAATCCAGGTAGATAATGAAAAGATGCCTAAACAGGGAAAGTTTTGTGAGTTCCACAAGAATGTGGGGCATGAAATCCAAAATTGTCAAGAGTTTCGCCAAAAGGTGCAAGGCTTGATGGATGAGGGTATTGCAGAATTTTACGAAGAAGTGGAAATAGAATCAGTCAATGTCATTGAAAAAGAAACAGGTCCCGTTCGGTGGAAACCATTGACTATCTATTATAAGGATAAGAATGAGCCTATAATTTATTCCGAGCCTATAATTTATTCCAAGCCTAAATTTCAACTGCCAAAGATAACCATTGAGGTTCCAAGTCCTTTTCCATACAAGAATAGTCAGGCAGTCCCATAGAACTACAATTGCAATATCGCCACTCAAGGGTCAGTTAGTATCCCTTTGGCCACCACAACAAACACTACAGCTGCAGTGGATATAACAGGCACAGGAGGAATTACCCGAAGTGGGAGATGTTACACGCCTGAAATGTTGAAGAAAATTCAAAAAGGAAAGGCTAAAGAGGGAGCAGACGAAGAAAGTAATAGAGAAATCCCTTTTGAGGGTGAAGAAAAAGAATTCAGGGAGCAACGAAGCAAACCGGTGTCTAAAAAAGAAGCTTCAGAGTTCTTGAAATTCATCAAGCACAGTGAGTTCAACATAGTAGATCAGTTGAATCGTACGCCAGCGCGCATCACTCTGCTTTCTCTATTACTGAATTCAGAACCCTACCAGGAAGCTCTTCTACGAGTGCTCAATCAAGCATATGTACCCCATGATGTGTCAGTAGAAAAGATATCGTGGCGGACAATTTTATATCCTTCAGTGATGATGAGATCCCGCCTGATGGAAGAGGCAATTACAAAGCCTTGCATATTACTACCACTTGCAAAGACTACATCCTACCTAGAGTCCTAATCGACAATGACTCAGCTCTAAATGTTATGCCTCTAGGAATTCTGTCCAAATTACCTGTGGATGAGTCGCACATGAGGAAAAGTCATATGGTAGTAAAAGCATTCGATGGTACACGTCGAGGAGTAACAGGGACCATAGAAATTTCAATTCAAATTGGCCCTAGTGTCTACAATATGGAATTTCAAGTCATGGACATTAACCCCGCATATAATTGCCTTCTTGGGCGTCCGTGGATACATTCAGCTGGAGCAGTCCCCTCGACTTTACACCAAATAGTCAAATTTATAATAGATGGAAAAGTGGTAGGTGTAGTGGGAGAAGAAGATATGATTGCTATAGTTTCCTCCACTGCCCCATATATCGAGGTGAATGAGAATGCACCAGAATGTTCTTTCAGGTCCTTGGAATTTGTAAATGCTACATACATAGGAGAAGGATCTAAGATACCAAAGCCACAGTTGTCCAACGCCACAATGTCAGGAATTCAACAAACTATTTGGAAAGGGTGTTATGTTGGAGCAGGATTAGGAAAGAACTTGCAAGGGATAAAACGAGCTTTGACAGCAAAAGTGAAGGATGATAGATTTGGTCTAGGCTACAAGCCAACTGGGCTAGAGAGGAGAAAGTTTTTGGAAAGGAAAAGGGAAAGAAGAATGGCTAAATTTAAAGGGGTCAATGAGGAAACTGAGCCGATGGTGCTTCCTCCTCTAGAGGATGTTTTTCATTCTGTGGGATACATTTATCCAGACCTAGTAAAGGCTAACAAGGATGAGCTTGTTGAGGAATTCGAGAATTTGTCTATCCAAATGGTAAACACAGATAAAGAAGAGGTCCCAAGGAGTTCGGAAGTGCACCCTTGCCCGCCAGGCTTTCAGCTGAGGAATTGGCATTACATCAATCTTCCTGTTATCACTAAATCTCTGCCAAAGTAATTCAATAAGTAAAGCCTGATTACCCCTGCCCAAGGATATCAAGGTCTCTTATGTAGGGCTATTTCTATTTCAATAAAATCTGGCCTTTTGTCATACCTTTTTCCATGTGAATTCTTTCATTTGCATCTTTGTTGCCCATGCATATTCGAGTCCATCTATATTTTGCCAACTTTTGCCCTATATGCAGGTACCCAAACAATGAATATGAAGGCCATTGTGATGATATTCCGAAACCTGATTTTGAAAGAACTGTTTGTGCTGGTGAAGTTAATGAAGAAGAGGATATTGATGATGATACATTGCCTCCTGAACTTACAAGACTAGTGGAACAAGAAGAAAAGCAAATTATACCCCATCAGGAACCCATTGAGACCTTAAATTTGGAGAGCGACGAAGTAAGAAAAGAGGTTAAAATCAGCACATTTCTATCGTCATCCATAAGGAAAGAGCTGATAAGCTTACTCCATGAGTATGCCGATGTGTTCGCATGGTCGTATCAGGACATGCCGGGTCTAAATTCTGATATTGTGGTTCATAAGCTGCCAGTAAGACCAGAATGCAAGCCAATTCAGCAAAAGTTGAGAAGAATGAAGCCTGAAATGTTGTTAAAAATCAAAGAAGAAGTTAAGAAGCAGTTTGATGCGGGATTCTTAGAGGTGGCAAAATATCCTGAATGGGTAGCAAATATTGTTCCAGTTCCTAAAAAGGACGGAAAGGTACGAATGTGCGTGGATTATCGTGATTTAAATAGGGCCAGTCCGAAAGACAACTTTCCCCTGCCACATATTGATACCCTAGTCGATAACACGGTTGGACATTCTTTATTCTCTTTCATGGATGGTTTCTGGGTTATAATCAAATCCAAATGGCCTCTGAAGATATGGAAAAGACCACTTTTGTGACCATGTGGGGAACATTTTGTTACAAGGTCATGCCATTTGGGTTGAAAAATGATGGTGCAACTTATTAGAGAGCCATGGTAACCTTGTTTCATGACATGATGCATAAGGAGATAGAAGTCTATGTTGATGATATGATTGCAAAGTCCCAGGAAGAAGAAAATCATGTTGCCAACCTTAAAAGATTATTTGAAAGGTTGAGAAAATTCCAACTTAAGCTCAACCCGGCCAAATGTAGTTTCGGAGTGACATCAGGAAAGCTATTGGGATTTGTAGTCAGTGAACGGGGTATAGAAGTGGATCCCAATAAGATACATGCGGTCGTAACGATTTTCGTCCGGGGACTCGATCGCTAGACGATTTTGAAAAAAAAAACAAGATGGAGTCGCCACCAATCTTTTTTGGCTAGGTGTGATTGGCCACCTAAAATTATTTATCTTTTTAATAAAATCTTAAAATCAATTAAGTTTTCTCAAAACAATAATTTTTTGGTCTGCGAAAACAAAGTTTGGGTTCGGGAGTTCGGTTACGCGTGGGGAAGGATTAGCACCCCCACAACGCCCGTTAAAAAACGGTACCACTTAATCATGTCTTATCTTTTGATCTTAATAAAATGATCTTAATTAAACACTTAAAAAAAGAACTCCATTTATTTGAAACCATTTTTATTATTTGTTTTATTTTGAAGTATTTAAGTTTTATTTTTTTATTTAAAATAAGTGAAAATCTTTTGTATTGAAAATTATTCCGAAGTACCCCAATACTTTTGGTAGCATCTCGGATAATTTTCTCACCTAAAGATTTCTTAAGAATCGCTACCTGCGATTTCTATAGAATCCCATCCTCGGGAGATTCAAACTTATTTTGAAATTTCATGAATGCAAATGATGCAAACAAAATAGATATGATGTACATGAGAAATATATTATTTTATTATCTTTAATATTTATATTATTGCTTTTGTAATTTATATAAAATTTTATTTTTATTGAAAAATTATACTAAATATTCCAATACGCTGGTAACATTTAGCATATTTCTCTCACCTAGAGATCAGTTAAGAATCATTACTTGTGAATTCTGTAACATCTCATCATCGGATATTATTTATTACTTTTAATTATTATTACTCTTTGTTTCCAAGCAAAATTGCAATCTTGTTTATTTATTTGTTTAAAATTTTTAATTATTTATTATTTATTATTTATCATTAGTTTATTTCATACAAGTTAACTATATTAGAAATCTTAATATTGAACTAAAATTATTTGAATACCCCAATACGCTGGTAATATTCAAATATTTTATTTCGACCCTAAGGATAATCAAAGAATCACTACTTGTGATTTCTAAGGAATCCTATCATCGGAAATTTAAAATTTGTTTTTAAAATTTATATTTAAATTTATTTATTTTAAGTTTATATTTATATTTATTTACTTTTTACCCTTTTTTATTTATTTTATTTTTTTATATTTATAAGAAACTTTGATATCGAGATAAAAACAAATTAGATATTCCAATACGCTGGTAACATCTAATGAATTTTCTCGATCCTAAGGATTATCAAAGAATCGCTACTTGCGATTTCTAAGAAATCCCATCATCGGATCAATCTCAATTTATTCTTGTATTTTTAAATTTTATATAAAATTATAACTTAGTTACATTACTAATTACTATAAATTATTTTATTTTATTTTTATGCACGTATTCATGAACTCAAAAGCATAGGATCTTTGGCACTATTTAATCTAAATACCAAACCATATAGACATAAGCAAATTATTTTATTAACCAATCTAATAAATTTAATACCTAACTTAATTATGTTCTACAAGTTAATTAAATAAATGAATTTTAATTTAACAAATGCAATTAATTAACTTTCCTCACAACCTAGTAACGAAAAACGTGAATATATATAATTGAAAAACATGTCAGTAATCATTACAAATATAAAGTATAGCTTTTTCATAATGAGTATAACAAGAGATATAGGTGCATGAGCAATTTACCTTGCAATAGCTCTTTTACACGTGCTGTTGTGTCCCTTTTACTTTCTTAAACATGCACTTCAGTATAACAACTTAGTGCAGGTGACAGATGGAACAGGTGCAATGCAGCAATGAAAGGCAAGGCTGTGGTGTGTTATGGTGGCGCAGAGCAAGGACGACGTGGTGCAGAACGGTGTGGCGTTGGCTGTGTTTGGATAAGTCAAGAGCAGACGTGAACTTGGCGATGGAACTAGTGATGGCGTGAGCGAGACAGAAGTAAACAGCGGTAGAGCAATGACAGAGCTTGGAGATGATGATGGTGGCTTATGGTGGAGCGATGTGATGATGCAGAGACAGCAAGAGCAGAAGCGATGGAGATGGTAAGGCCAAGAGATGAAGTAGACTGATGCAAAAATGGGGTGGTAGTGGACTTTGGTATAGTCCCAGCAAGGCAGGGGCGATGAAGGGGATTGACAGTGAAAAGATGATGGTAGAGGCGGCAGAAGTTTCGGGCAGTGCACGAGTAACGTGAGCAGTGATGCAGGACGGTTTTGGATGTTGCAGGGAAGGGCTAGGCACAACCCACGGCAGGGTAGCAATGGAGGTGAAAATGATGATGGCGTGAGCGGTTCAAGAAGATGATCCCGTGGCTATCCTCTTTTTAGGGTTTTCTCCTTTGTGTCCCCCCCTTTTTTTTAGCCTCCTCCCCCTTAAAACCAAAAATCCCTCTTTTATTTAAGAAAGAAAATTTTGATTTTAATGCAGTGATCCCAAAATCATGGGATCTTTATTTTATCATTTATTTTTGTTTGACCCTTTTTAATTTGTTTCCTTTTCAATTTTTTTTTACTTTAGGCAATGAATTTTCATATTTAATTTCATCTTAATTATCTCCTTCATTATTATTATTCTTTTATTTTTTATTTTTTTTTAATTTTTATTTTTTTATTTTGAAACTGCTCGGACAAAATTAGGTGTCTACACATGCCATCCAGAATTTATCATCACCTCGTACCTAAAAGGAAGTAAGAGGATTCTTAGGAAGATTGAGTTACATCGCACACTTCATCTCCCAACTCACTACTAAGTGTGATCCAATCTTCAAACTCCTCCGAAAACGGGACCCAGGAGAATGGAATGACGAATGCCAAATAGCATTCGACAAGGTTAAAGAGTACCTTTCGAATCCTCAGGTGTTGGTGCCACCTGTGCCAGGAAGACCCGTCATCTTGTATGTAACAGTGCATGAAAATTCCATGGGATGTGTGCTGGGGCAACATGATGAAACTGGAAGAACAGAGCGGGCTATCTACTATTTGAGCAAGAAGTTCACTGACTATGAAGCCAGGTATTCTTCGTTGGAGAAGATGTGTTGCGTTATGGCCTGGATAGCTCGTAGACTACGACAGTACATGCTTTATCATACCACATGGCTAATTTCAAAATTGGACCCTATTAAGTATATCTTCGAGAAACCTTCATTATCCGGGAAGATAGTAAGGTGGCAAGTGTTGCTTTCCGAGTATGACATTGTCTATATGACTCAAAAGGCCATTAAAGGTAGTACGATTGCTGATTTCCTCGTAGATCAAGCTGAAGAAAAGTATGAACCAATGGATTTTGATTTCCCTGATGAGGATTTAATGGCCATATCGCAAGTAAATGTTGAAGGTTCCGCAGAAGAACTTGTTTGGAGAATGCAGTTTGATGGGGCATCTAATGCTTTTGGGCACGGTCTTGGGGCAGTTTTAGTATCCCCTGAAGGAGATTGTTGTCCATTCACTGCAAAATTGGATTTTGACTGCACTAATAATATGGCAGAATATGAGGCTTGTATCATGGGGCTCCGAGCTGCAATCGACAAAGGTATTAAAGTACTGAAAGTATATGGAGATTCAGCCTTAGTAATTTATCAATTGCGAGGTGAATGTGAAACAAAAGATTCAAAATTGGTCCAGTATTGTGAATTTGTGATCGATCTAGTTAAACATTTCAAGAAAATTTGTTTTAAGCATTTGCCTCGAGAAAAAAACCAAATGGCTAACGCATTGGCTACTTTGGTTGCGATGTTCAAAGTAAATTCAGGCGCTAAAATTTGTCCTATCAAAATGAGCATACATGGATCACCAGCACATTGCTCAAATGTAGAAGAAGAGATAGATGGGAAACCATGGCATCATGATATATTGCAATACAAAAAGCATCACTAGTATCTAGAAGGAGCATCAGAAAATGACAAAAGGACTTTGAGAAGAATGGCCATGGAACTCTTCTTGGATGGTGAAATTTTATACAAAAAGGGGAAAGATCAAGTATTGCTAAGGTGTGTGGATGCCATAGAGGCCAAAAGAATACTCAAAGAAATTCACGAAGGGGTTTGTGGATCACATGCAAATGGTCACATGATGGTCGACAAATTATGAGGGTCGTACATTATTGGATGAAAATGGAAAGTGATTGCATCAACTTTGCTCAAAGTTGTCATAAATGTCAAATATATGCCAGTAAGATAAATGCCCCTCCCACATCCTTACAGGTCATGACAACTCTTTGGCCATTTTCTACATGGGGAATGGATGTGATTGGACCAATTACCCCTAAAGCTTCAAATGGACACCGCTTCATTTTGGTAATGATTGATTACTTCACAAAATGGGTGGAAGCAGCATCTTATGCTAGTGTAACAAAGTCTGTAGTGTGCAAGTTTTTCAAGAAAGAGATAATTTGCCAGTATGGGCTTCCAGAAAGGATCATTTCAGACAATGCTCTGAATTTCAACAATAAGTTGATTGAGGAAACATGTGCCCAATTTCATATTACGCATCACAATTCAGCGCCTTATCGTCCAAAAATGAATGGAGCTGTCGAAACTGCAAATAAAAATCTCAAGAAGATCATTCAAAAGATGACAGATACATACAAAGATTGGCATGAGAAGTTGCCTTTTGCTCTGCACGCTTACCGTACATCGGTTCGCACATCCACAGGAGCCACCCCGTTTTCATTAGTATATGGGATGGAGGTAGTTTTGCCTATTGAAGTGGAAATTCCTTCTTTGCGTGTCCTTATGGAAGTTGAATTGGACGAAGCTGAATGGGTCCAAGCCCGGTATGAGCAATTGAACGTTATTGAGGAAAAAAGACTCAAAGCGTTATGTCATGGACAATTGTATCAGAAGAGGATGATGCGAGCACACGACAAGAAGGTTCGTCCCAGAAATTTTCGAGAAGGGGATTTGGTTTTAAAAAAGATTCTACCCAATATTCCTGACCCGCGGGGCAAATGGACTCCAAATTGGGAAGACCCTTTTGTAGTAAGAAAAGCATTCTCAGGAAGAGCATTGATTTTGGCAGAAATGGACGGAAGAGACCTTCCCAATCCAATAAATGCTGATGCAATAAAAAAGTATTATGCATAAAAAAACACACACACAAAAAAACAAAACAATAAAAAAAAAAAAAAAAGAGAATATATATATATATATATAATATATATATATATATATATTAGGAGGGGTTCAAGGCGAAAACCCAAAAGGGTGATTTGAACCCAAATGGGAGCGTTTGAGTTGAAAACCCGAAAAAGGGCGACTTAGACAGAAAGCAATGGTGCATGAGGTTGGTAGCCAAATATCTCACATGCTCATAAGCAAAGAGGGGCAGAGTTCAGTCTGAGGTATTCTCTGAAGCTTAAAGCCATCGGCTAGACAGTGAGGTCAAAAGAAGGTTTTTGGATTAATTCACAATGATCAAAATAATTATTGTAAGGGCATCCTCGTGTGGAACTTTGATCAACCATTTCATTGTATCTATTTAAATTGCCTTCCATTTGAATAAGAACACATTCCTCCTTTGTCGTCTTAACTTAACACTCATCTTCATTTACCCATCTTTTGAAAGAAATTCACAATTACAGTATATCTCATAGTGCATAAAATTATGAAAGGATAAGAAGATCCACTTACTTTTCGAATTACTTAAAAGAGATTTAACAATAACAAGAGTGAGATGTAAATAAGGAAAAATATGATGGTACCAGCTAAATGACGATTAAAGGAAGTTTGAGATTAAGTGATGAAACCTAGCTGGCACAACATAGGATTAAGAATGTATGAATGCAAAGGTTGAAGGTCATCTTGGGAGAATGATGAAAAGAAAAGGAAAAGAAGAGAAAGGAAAAAGGACATAAGATTGTGAAACTCGGAATTAAAATTTATCTCATAATAGGTGTTGCATCCCTTTAAGAAGCATACACATTTTATATACACATCCCCAAAAATTGTGCAATACATCTCATTAATCATTTGTGACATCATCCCTATGAGAATATTTGCATCACGATAATGCAATAGTACATGTGAATAAAAACCCCTTGGGTAGGATTTGGGTATATAACTAGCCAGACATAGAGTTACCTTTAGATAGGAAAAGGCTAAACTATGATCAATCAAGAACCTTCTACGAATATCCTTTATTTTTCAAAAGTCGTGAGCCTCTTGAAAGAGAGGAGCCCAGTTTATTTTTCAAAAGTCATGAGCCTTTTGAAAGAGAGGAGCCCAGTTTATTTTCAAAGTCGTGAGCCTTTTGAAAGAGAGGAGCCCGATTTATTTTCAAAAGTTGTGAGCCTCTTAAAAAGAGGAGCCCAGTTTATTTTTTTAAGTCACTCACCTCTTGAGAGAGGAGCCAAATTAAAGTGAAGACCTTTTGGTAAGAAGAAGATTGTTAAACTTAAAGAAAAAAGAAGTAGACCATGAGCCATACAAAATTGTTGTTTATTGTTTTTGCCCTATTCTTGATTCTCAGCAATGCGCAAAGAGGGGCAGCTGTAGACACTTAATTTTGTCCGAAATAATAAATCTATTTAATCATATATTTGAAATTGTTAAAAAATAAAATAAAAAAGGGAAAAGAAAATCGGTATTAAAAAAAATAATAATAACATAAAATAAAAAATAAATAAAAAATAAATTAATAAATTAATAAATTAATAATAAATAATTAAAAAAAAGGGTATAAAAAAAATAGAGTTCGCCGATTGGTGTTCGCCAGCCTTGAGGTCTCCAGTTCGCCGATGGGTGTTCGCCAGCCTTGAGGTTGCCGGATCCCTGCTGTCTCACCAACTTTACTGACACTGACTGTGTAAAGTAAGCATAATCTCTAAGAGATTTGATCCGCTTTTGTTGACTAAGGAATACATAAAAAGCTGCTCGAGGAAAAGAAAAAAAGAAAGAAAGAACAATGTCAACAACACCGGCGTGAAGGCTGTCAGACAGCCACCCTAAGCTTAGCTCTGCTATCCTCGCCGACCTCTAGACAAACCTCATTTGGAGTGAAAGTCTTCTGAAAATTAATTTGCTCCGATTTTATTGACTAAAAGTTGCTCAGAAAAGATGAAGAAGAAAGGGAGATCGATTCCAAGATCCTCTGCAACTCTACATCCACATGGAAAAACCAAGAATGTCAAGCAAGCATTTAAGAATGCTCAGAAAAAACCAGCGGAATAATGGATTATAGTCCCTAGTTTCAAAGATTTCGTCTGATTTTTCTTAACTAAAAATGCTTATAAATAGTCTAAAGGAGATCAGAGAAGAAGGGAGAAAAAAGGGAGAGACAGAGAGAAAAGAAAGAGAGATATACAGAGACAGAAAATATTGAGAGAGAGACAGAGAGAAAGAGAGAACTCAACTACCTACAATAGCAAAAATCTCAAGTTCAGTTCTGGTGTGATTGGGACGGTGACTGGAGCAGTGAAGAGGATGCATGGACGACGGTGAGCAGTACCCATATTTGTTATTGGGAAGAAGAAAGTGTGGTAGCGAGAGGCGACTTTGGTTGGACTAGTGGCGACCAATCCAGAAAATTGAAAGGCGAGCTCAACAAAACTTCAACGAGCCGAACACTGTAAGTGTAATCTGCCTTCTTCATTTAAGAAATTTTAAATAAATCCCGTGTCTAGATAAATATACCTCGCCCAAATCTTATTCGCTATCCTTGCGGGCGAGCTCTCTGCACTAGTTCAATTGTATGGGCGAACTCGAACTCACTACGCACCAGTTCACATGTATGGGTGATCTAAAGTGGGCGGGCGATCTCACTACGCGCTAGTTTACTTTTATGGGTGAGCTATAGTGGTTGGCGATCTCACTACGCGTTAGTTCACGTGTATGGCGAATTAAGTGGTAGGCGATCTCGCAACGCGCTAGTTCAATTGTATGGCGCAAGCTCTACTGAGTAGGCGAGCTCTCCATGCTCTACTTGTATAGGGCGAGCTTTTGTAGATAACTCGTGCATGGCGAGCTGTTTCACAGGCGAGCTATTAGGAAAAGAGAGCTATTTCGGGCGAGCTCTAGTACATAAGTTATTTTGTGCGAGGCGAATTGTTTCAGGCGAGCTAGTAAATTGAAAATAAATCTATAATTATAAAAAATAAAAATCATTTTTCAAATTTCACCAAAATATTGGAAAATTTAGGACAAAATTAATAATTTCAATTCTTTACATTCGATCAAAGTGTTGAAGGATGTAGAGAAAATTTTCGCAAAAACTAACTTTTTAGGGGCGAGTTGTTAAGTTATAAAATTTGATTTTTTAAAACCGATTTGTTAAAGGACGAGCTCTTATGTATAAAGTTGTGTTTGGCGAGCTATAAGAGGGCGAGCTCTTGCCAACAAGTTAATGCGTGGCGAGTTAGAAAAGGGTGACATCTCGTGCATGGCTAGTTGTTTTGGGCGAATTAGTGGATTAAAAATAAATCTTTAATTAAAAATGATTTTTTCAAGTTTCACCAAAGTGTTGGAAAATTTGGAACAAAAATTAATAACTTCAATTCTCTACATTTGATCAAAGTGTTGAAGGATGTAGGGAAATTTTTCACAAAAACTTATAAAAGGAATTTGTCTAATTCAAAGAATTTTTAAGAAAATGATAATAATGAATAATCTTTAAATAAAAATGTATATTTTCATAGATAATAGTAGTAAATGAAAACTTAACTAATGATAAAATTTTAGAATTTCGCAAGTGTGTGACATTTAGAAAATTCTTAAGTAAGAAGATATTTCTTCTAAATTTGACCAAAGCGTTGGAAAATTTAGGGAAAATAATTTCAATATTAAAGATTTTCATTCCAAGAGTAAATAAAATTATAATTTTGATAGAAAATTAAAAACATAATATATTAGACAGACGACGGAGCCTCTTCACAAGGATGAGTGTGTCCCGTGAATACTCTTGAGGTAACAAAATTTCCTTGGGAATTCGATCCAAGTGTTGGAGAATATTCTAAGGAAAATAATAAAAAGAAAATTTAATTAAGAATAAAAGACCATTTAAATCAAGATTGCTAAAGATAAAACATGATTAATTGGTACCGTCCATTGGACAGGCGTTGTGGGGGTGCTAATACCTTCCTCACACGTAACCGTACTCCCGAACCCAAATTTTGTAACGTAGATCAATGCACTTATCCTTACCTTTGAATAGGTGGCCAATCACACCTAAGTTAAAATTGATTGGTGGCGACTCCATAACGTTACGTCTAGCGATTACGTCTCCGGACAAAAATCGTTACGACAAATACAAGTATAATATATATACATTAGACAAATTATATACATTATATATTATCACACTTTCTACAAATTATACTACCAATTTAATATGTATGATGTTAGTAATACTTAATAAGGTCGCAAAATTAGAGACAATTCAACAATTCCTTCTAGCAATAATAAAAACATTCTTAAGGCTTCCATCACCTAGCAATATTGTGAGATCTAAATGTTCTTAGATATGTTGGAAAAAAAAAAAGAGTTATTGTTTATTGTATAGGGTGATACATGGACGTAGTTGAGTGAGAGGGCAAAGGTTTATCCATTGTGCAAGTGTTAAAGAAAGGAAGGAAAGCTTGATGTAGAAATTACACGTATGGAAATTAAATTCAATTTGCCTACCCCAAAGCAGCTAGAGGTGGCAAAAACTGACCAGAGCCCAAAAACCCGCTTGAATATGCTCGAAACTGAATCGGGACCAACTCGAATTGACCAAAAAAGTCAAAAGCCCGTAATCAAAAAAATCCGAAACCGAAGAAACTCAAAACCGAAAAAGCTCGAAACCGAAAAAATCCAAACTCGACACAACCCGAACTCGACATAATCCAAGCCCGATATGATCTGAAACCGAGATTGATCTGATCCAAAACCCGTAAAAAATCGAATTTATAACTTGAGAAAACTCGAATTATAATTATATAATTATTATTTAAAAATAAATAAATAATTGATACACTTTTTAATTAAAAAGTTTAATTGAAAACAATTATTATTTATTAGACAATTTTATCAATTATGTATTATCACAAAATAAATATTGAATCTTTTTAATTAAATTAATTTAATTTAAAACATCATAATATATGATATCAAATAATCTTTAATAGTATACTTGTTGCATTTATAATAATAAATATATTATTAATTTAACATTTGATTTTATTATAAAAATCATTTTAACATTTTATTATTTTTATTTTATAATAAAATTTTAATTTTAATACAATAATAAATCAAATATATAAAAAAATTACATAATTTCAATATTTGGTTGAAACTTTGAATTTGATATTTTGTGCAAAACATTAAAAATATTTTTAATAAAATTAAATTTAAACTATATTTTCTTAAAGTTTCAAGTATAGAAAGATATTAAATTTAGATTAAAAAAAACCTAATCTTAAAATTAAAATTCAAGTTTTTAAGATTAGAAAAAGTTAAGTAATTAAATTAAACAATACAAGCACAATTATTTTATAAGCTTGGACATCATTGAAAGCGAAAATTATAAATCAAGCTAGTGGTAATTAATTATTTATTATATTATATTATAATAATCTTATACAAAAATAAACCAATTTGGTATCTTATAATAATGATTTGTATATTATATTATAATAATATTTTAAGAATAAATTATGTAATCTCTTAGTGTGTAAGTATTATTTTGATAGAATTAAGTATTTATTAAAAATAATTTATTTATTATCTATTAAATGTAAAATTAAAGTGTGGATAAAAATAATAATTCTAATAGTAAATTAAAGTGTAATTTAATAATATATTAGAGTAGTATTATTGTGTAAGTGGTAATTTTAATAAAATTTGTTTTTTATACTTTATTAATATTATTATTAATTATATTTAAATAACTGGCATTATATTAATTAATTTAGTAATATCTACTATTTAATATTTTAATTAGATATTCGATCAATTGATGTATATCTAATATTATTATGTTAATGTGAACATGAAAAAATTAGTACTCAATTGGTATATAACTGCATATGCCATGATCATATCAAATGTTATTATTTATAATATAATGTCAATTGGTATATAACTTTTTTAATTTAACGTTTTAAATTTTTAATGTTAATGCCCACCCTGTATCACCAAGTCGTCGATTGGCATCCCCTAGGCCCTCTGGCCTCAGGTTTACCTTGACTCAACCGTACTGTCCGCTTTAAAAGCCCCACAGGCCTCTCACAGCTTTATCGAGGAATTACACCCCAATTAGTGTCCGCATATCTCGAACCCTTGACCTGCGAACACGGATTGGGGTGTTGTTCCTCGATAAAGCCGTGAGGGGCCTATGGGGCTTCCAAAGCAGACAGTACAGATAAGTAAGGTACTGGGGTGGTAAATCCTTGGTTAACGGAGATCCAGACACTCCCGGTCCTTACAATAAAAAGCGCGTTTTATTGTCAAGGCTCAGCCCGTATCACCAAGCTGTCGGCTGGCATCCCTTAGGCCCTCTGGCCCCAGGTTTACCTTGACTCAACCGTATTTTTATGCTTTGAGGTGCATCCACAGGCCACCGCCCCTCACGGCTTTGTCAGAGTGTGCCAAATGATACGGGCTGGGCCTTAACATTTAATGAGTTATTTGATTAATTAATGTGTAGGAGTATGATTATATTTAATATAATAATATTATATTATGATTTATGTACAAACCAAAAACAAAATAAATATAAAATTGAGGTAATTAATTGACCATAATATTAAGTTTTTTTTAATGTATACTATAATTTTATTCAATATTATAATTGAACAATTAGTTAACTAGTTGTGGTTAGATTTAATTTAATTACTAATTATGTTGGTATTTAAAAGACAAAATAAATGTAAAAAAAATTCTTAAAAATTTAAAATTTTATTAAAAATATAATATAATTATTAAAAAAGCTAATAAAACAAAGTAAAAAAAAAAGAAAATTATTAAACTAAGAATGTCTAAATTCCAATGGCCCAATGTTGACTCAAAAAAATATAATAATCCAATAAGTTATTGTTAAGAGTATAGCCATTTATATAAATGTTTAATTGTCTAGTGTGATTTATTTATAATTTGTTAGTTATTTATTTGTATAGCTAATACTTTTGGATTTTCACTTTCTTTTAGTTTTACTATATATATATATAATATATATATATATTTGGCTTACTTAAAAAATAAATTTTTATATAATTATTAATATATAATTATATATTTTATAACAAATGTGAATATTACAGGAAATTAAAAATAAATAAATAATATTTGTCAAGTAATAAAAACATTAAAATGTAAAAATTTATATTTATACAAATATTTATTAAATTTTAACTTTAATTTAGCATTTCTATTATATTTTTATTTAACTATATAAAATTAAATTAATTATTACATTCAAATTATAAAAATATTTATAATTTATAAAATTTTAAAATAATTTGACTAAGCTCACTAAGCCCGCTCGATTAAAACCGGACTGAAACTGAAAATAACAGAACCCAAAAATACTCGAAACCAAAAAAACTGAAATCGAAAGTACCTGGATCCGAAAAAACACGAGACCGAAAAACCCGAAACCAAAAAAAACCTAAACCCGAAATAACCTAAGCTCGAATATAACCTAGATCGAACCCGCCCGTTTGCCACCTCTAAAAGCAGTCATGATATGCGTCCAAGATAAGCACTTGATAATTTATTGATTAGCCACCTGATCATTTCTTCATCATCCAAATATAATTAATTAAAGTCATATTTGGTATATAGCATAAGGATCGAATAGGATAATATAATATTGTGGATAGAATAAAATTAAATGATATCATTTTATCTTATATTTGGTGTGTACAAAGATTATGAATATAATATGATAATTTTTTATGTCTTTCACCATCCATTTGCTATGTGTAAAATTAAAAGTAATATAAATTTTTTTTTTGTAATACTCTTTTTTTAAGTAATGTAATTTAAATATAAATTTTTTGTTATAAATATAAATTAAAAATTAAAAAGTTAAATATTATTTATAATATTATAATTAGTTGTTAAATTTATTATTTATTTTTTAATAAAAATTTTATTCGTTTAAAAAATTAAAGTTTATTAGTTGAGTTTTTCTAAGAAATAATTTGATTTTTTTAATTAGATCAATCTTTCGAAAAGACAATTTTTAAATATTTTTCTTTATTTATATGGCTTTTTCAACTTCTTTCTTATTTTGTGAATTAGAAGAACAAAGAAAAAAATACAAGTTAAATTTAATAATTTAATTTTAAAATCTAAAAATTATATAATTTCTAATAATTTTATGGTCAACAGTTATTTTTCTCTCATTTTTCCTTATTTTTCCTATAGGCAAAAAGAAAAAAAACTAAGAAAGAAAAAAATAAACAAGTAAAAAAAAATAAAATTTAAAAAAAATAAAAAAATAGTTAAAAATATATTTTATAATAATTTTTTATGTTTGCAAACTTACTGTTTAAAAAATATTTAAAATTTTGATTATTTCCAAAAAATAGTTTTTAAAAAAATGAATTGTTCAATAAAATATTATTTAATCAAAATAATAGTTTTTCTTTATTAAAAAACAAGAACAAAAATGAAAAAGAAATAATAAATGAAAATAAGGAAAAACATTTGGATTAATTAATTAATCTTTTATTAAACGTTTAAGTTAATTTTTAAATATAAATTTTAAAGATAAAATAAATAAATATGAGTATTTATTTCTAATCCCATGATATTAGAAATAATCATTATCTTTTGAAGAAGATTGAATCATCCTATATTAGAAGGATGACTAATCCCTTTTACAATCCAATCCTCCATTTAATGTGTGCATTTAGCATAAGATGGGATTATTATCGATCATTCTATCTTATCCATCATCCTATACATCAAACATGACTTAAGACTAATATATCATGTTAATTAATTCCGATTAATTTGTTGACTCTAAATTCTAAAATCTCAAAAAACACATGTACATGCTTTCATTCCATGCATTTTCCTTACCAGCTAATGCCAGAGCAGATATCTTATTAATTTGCATTACTATACTTAAGTGATAAATTGAGTAATAAAAAATAAAATCAGGTTACCCGGTGCTTAAAAATACTTTAATGCTATTTCATTTTAATTTTTCTGAATTAAGAACTAAATTTTAATAATGAAAAATTAGTTTTTAAGACGGTGAATAAAGCTCCAAGGGCTGATTATTATCTGCCGAATGAAGGAAAATGTTAATCCATGCCTGTAGATATAAATTTGTATATTTATAATTAATGCGTTTTTTATTTTAAATTTAGTGAAAAAGAGCATTTGATTAAAAACTATTTTTAAAATAAATATAATTTAAGGATTCATATCAACCAAAAGAAAAAAAAATGTTAATCCGTGCTAGTAGATAAATATTAATAAAAATTTTATATAACTAATGACTAATGAGTCGTTTCTTTTTCCAAATTTAATGAAAAAAGTGTGTGAAACTAAAAACTATTTTAAAATAAATATCATAAAAAATATAATTTAGACCTACTTTCAATGCATACACATTGAATTAGATGATTGTCATATATTCTTTTAAAATATATAAAAAATAACATTTATATAAAAATAATTAGACCTGTGTCAATCTTTTAATAATTTTACAAAAAAATGAACCTAATTTATCTGAATAAATAAATAAATTTTAACCAAGAAGTTTTGTCTATGAAGTCATTGCCGAAACATTTCATTAATAGAGCCTGGTAATGATGAATTTAATAAAGAGTTGAAACAATATTTTTGCTTTGTAGGGCTAAGACTCATATCTTCTGTAAATTTATTGCATTAATTATTCACCACGAATTTTTGTTTTTTTTTTTTTTTGTTTTTTTGAATCTTTTGAATTTTTTTTAAATTTTTTACAGAAATAAAAATGCAGAGACTGAAAATAGGTTTTCTTTAAAGCACAACCCACATTGAATGCCACGCGGTTTTGTGAGGCAGAAGAGGCATCGCGTTGCTTTTGGCACAGCTGACTTTGTGCATTGCCTACACTTCCCTTCAGTTAATGCTCTTGCTGTCTTCTTTTGACTTTTTGTACTGGGAGTTGGAAGGTTACCCTTTTCTATATATGCAATGCAAGACCAAAGTGAACCTTTGCCGTAGACCCTTGTCTTAAAGCTTCCCAGAACAAAACTACGGAAGCAACCTGTTTTCTGGTTTCTTCAGGTCTAGAATAACAGAGAAAAAGAAAAGAACAGAAGAAAACAAGGTGATATGGGAAGACCACCTTGTTGTGACAAAGTAGGCGTGAAGAAAGGGCCATGGACTCCTGAAGAAGATATAATCTTGGTGTCTTATATTCAAGAACATGGTGCTGGGAATTGGAGGGCAGTTCCTACTAATACAGGTTTGTACTTTTCTTTTTTTGATCTTTTTGGTTAAATGATTTCCACTTTTTGAGCTACATCTTTTTCAGCACAACAAGATCTTGTTTGTTTTTTTGGTTTGGTTTGGTATTGGTGATCAATTTCATATTCTGTTTCAAACATTGTGACATGTGAAAAGACTGCCATGATTTGATTGTGTAGTGTATACTACTGAAATTTTTAATCTTTGGTTGCTTCTGGTTTTCTTTCCAGGGTTGCTTAGATGTAGCAAGAGCTGCAGGCTTAGATGGACTAATTACTTGAGGCCAGGGATTAAAAGGGGTAACTTTACAGAACATGAGGAGAAAATGATAATCCACCTTCAAGCTCTTTTAGGCAACAGGTAATCATCTGCTTAATCTTAGATGACATGAATAAATTGGTTGCTCAAAGTTGTGTAATAAATGTGGCATTTAATATTGCTGCAGATGGGCTGCAATAGCATCTTACCTCCCTCAAAGAACAGATAATGACATTAAAAACTATTGGAACACTCACTTGAAGAAGAAGCTGATGAAGAATCTTCAAGGCAGTGTAGGGTATTCTACAGATGGGTTATCATGCTCATCAATAAAATCACCTCACCAAATTTCTAGAGGTCAATGGGAGAGAAGGCTGCAGACTGATATCCATATGGCTAAACAGGCTTTGTCTGATGCATTGTCCCCAGAGAAATCAAGTGGTTTAGCTGAGCTGAAACCCTCTAACGGATACATTTCTTATGCAAAACCAGGAGGCTATGCATCAAGCACAGAGAACATAGCTAAGTTGTTAAAAGGGTGGGTGAGAGATCCATCAAAGCCTGCTTCTACGAACTCTGCTGCCACTCGACACTCATTTGTCAACATGGCTGGGATGACAGATTCTTCCTCTAGTGAAGGGACTTCATTGAAGGAAGACAAAAGCTGCATAGAAATATCAGAGGCTTTAGAGTCACTGTTTGACTTTGAATCTTTTGATTCTTCCAATTCTGATTTCTCACAATCTGTGACACCTGAGACAAGCCTTTTCCGAGATGAAAGTAGGCCCGACCTTAATGCCCAAGGGCAACTGTCGTTGCTTGAGAAGTGGCTTTTTGATGATGCTGCAAATCAAGGAAAGAGTACCAGCTTAGTGATATCACATTAGATGAAAATGCTAATTTTTTCTAGACGGGGGAGTTCTTGTTTTAGGGCCTTTTTGGGATTCTTTTGATCTTGGCTTATTTTTTCGCTATAGGTCTTGTTCAAGGAAGAAATCAGTATCACCCCTTTAGTGGTAGAAGTGTAAATTTCATATTATTGTGGCGGATATCCTTGGTTAAGAATAAGTAATTAGTACTGTTCTGCAGATTTTCTGGTTAGAAAATGATTTATCAGCTTTGTTAAATCTAGCATTTGGAATTATATGAGATATGAATTACAGTACTTTTAATCCAAGCTTTTCTTGCTTTTGGGCCTAAAGAAGAAGGTTTTAGTTGTCATTATTCATGGATGTGTTTTGCTGGACTGAACAATTACCGTATGGGACCTTGTCATTAGTAGTTTTCTTGGGTTTTAAAGGAAAGAGAGGCAAAGCAAAATGAAAAAAATGGGAAATTAATGAATGAACAACCTATCATTAATAGCAAACACGGCCTTCTAGTCACTGGATGTGCTGAAGAATTAAAGTTGACTTAATTTCTTGTGAGCCTGTGCATCCCATGACCCATTATCAAAAGAAAGTCAACTACCATTGCAATAGCTTTTTATTTGATTGAAAGTTAATTGCAGTAAAGGCTAGCATTAATTAGGTAGCTAGAACCTTGTTTAACAAGTTGTTGTGTAGTAAATTCCCAGCTAATATAGAGGAAAGTTTTCATTGCATTGTCTTAGAACTTAAGAAAATTGAATGCAAAAGAAGCTGTACTGGCTAGTGTTAGATCGTAACAAAGGAAGAAAGGCTGAACAGTGATCATGCATGGCAGATCATCAATACTTGAACGATTACAAAGGCTGAACAGTGATCATGCATGGCGGATCATCAATACTTGAACGATTACAAGTTACAGCCCTAATGTCACAGGACCCTTCTTCTTCTTCTTCTTATCTGTCTCAGAAAATTGTTAATCCAAAGATGAAAAAGAAATATATTTGAATAGGCAGATATTGGTTTGCAAATGGTCTTAAATGCAAACATGTGATGATTGATGTAAAGCATTTTGATTTTCATGCCTGTTTTCACAGGTTGGACTTTGGGGAAGTGGTTAATTTTCAATGACAAGTCCTGACCATGCAATTGCAAGAAAATACACACTCGAAAGCAAAAAGAAAGTCCATCAGGGCCTCATGAAAACCATTACCACAAATGACAACCAAAACAAAAGCAAAATTTCAAAAAGGTGAAGTACATCTGCCCCCTTGGAATTTTAAGAGGGGTGTATTAATTTCATTCCCCCTCTTCTTCTGTCATACGCCATTGGAAATTTAGTAATGAAGATTGTTTCAAGCCTTAGGCATAGACTAACAGAGAAGAACAAGTCAAGATCCAACTTTGGAAGAAAAATTTTCTCTCAGACATCATTTAGTGCAGTAAAGTGATGGGTGTGAAGCTGTCAGCAAGCAGAAAGGAGTATGAGACTTTGATTTTTCACATGGCATCTCTGAATTTTTTTTATACTGGTCTCCTCTAGTACTGTTAAAACTTCAATATCTTTTTGTTTACTTGCACCAATCTCCAATATTACCCCAACTACATCTTTTAGTGTTGAACTTAAGTATGTAAAAGCTGTCATGCCCCAGATTGTCAGTGTTGACCTTGGGCTGGAGACTTTTACATTAGAGATCGTATTTCAGCAATTATCAATGTTGATTAGTTCTTCTTGTTCTGGACCCACGGTGGTGGGATGGATATAATGTGATCCTAAAGGGCAAAGCGGGGTTTGCCAGCCAAAAGCAAATCTACAGGACAGAATCATGTGCTCTCCTCATGCATGAACGACTTACTCCACCTCATGCTACATTTAAGTCCAGCATGTGGATATCTTGCAAACAGCTTAGTAGCATGCAAACTGAAGTTGTGACATTTAACATTTTTCATCTCAATGATAAGGAAGAAATTTTAAATCTTTCAAGGTCCCTTTGGATGGGGGATTTTGAAAAGAGAAATCATTTTAATCAGGATGTTTAAAATTTTAAAATATAATTTTTTTATTTGACAAAAAAATTTAAAGAATTTCAATATTTAAAAAGGAATTTGAGCCCTTGAAAATCCCCTTAAAGACAGTTTTTCAAAATCATTCAAAAACTACGATTCCTTTATTGCACATAATCCACCATTAAATACAAAACAAAAATATAAATATTATTTTTATTTAAATATAATATATCTGTTTTATTTGATTTTGTTAATAATATCTGTACATCTTTACAAATTTAGTAATACCCACATTACATATTTTATTTTATATATTTCTTTTTTATATTTAATATCATTATTTTTATTTTATAAGAATTTTTTATTTCATCAAATTTTAATATTTAAAATTTCGTTTTAAAAAATATTTATCAAAACAATACAATTACAAATGCTAGTATTTCAAAAAAATAAATTTTGAAATGTTTTCATTTTAAAATCTTTCAAAATTTTTTAAAATTTTTTATTCAAACGCACTATTAAGTTTGAGTCCAATTTTCTTTTATTTGTCGTTATGTATGTAAAAATATTTTTGATCATGATAATAATTTCTGACAATATACATAATTACATAAAAAAAAAACTACGATATTTCAAAAAAAAAACTTATTGCCAATTAACATGGTGATATAATTAGGTGAAGCCCTAAATTTTGAACCTAAATCGTTTCAAGTTAATCCATTATCTCCAAAGCAATGAGTTGGCAAAAGTTTAACTAGAAATTATGTATATGAATTATAAAGTTAGGTTCGAGAGTTATTAGGGGTGTAAATGAGCCAAGTCTAGATAATTCAGTATCATATTCGAGTTTGGTTTGACTCGAAAATTCGAGACTCGAAACTCGGCTTGAATTCAATCAAGCTTGGGTTTTTAAGCTCAAGCTTGACTCAAAAAAATACTCGAGTTGCTGGAGCTTGACTCGATAGACTCGAATTCAAGTCGATAGGCTTGATTTGTTAATTTTTAACTTTATATTATAAAAATAAAATGGTAAAATAATAATAATAAAATATTTAAAATATATATTAAAAAAACTCAATAAGACTCGCAAGTCGCTTAAGTCAAGTATTGAAACTCGAATTCTGCTTGACTCGTTATTCGAAACTCGGCTTGAATTCAATCAAGCTTGGATTTTGAAGCTCAAGCTTGATTCGATAAAATACTCGAGTTGCTTGAGCTCCACTCGATAGACTCGAACTCAACTCGATAGGCTTGATATGTTAATTTTTAACTTTATATTATGAAGGTGGGAAATTAATAATGATAAAATATTAAAAATATACATTAAAAAAACTCAACAAGACTCGCGAGTCACTTGAGTCAAGTATTAAAAAACTCGAATTCTGCTTGACTCGTTATTTTAGTAGCTCAAGTTTGGCTCGAAAAGAAATGAGTTAAACTCAAGTAATCATCAAGTCGAGCTTAAATAACTCACGAATAACTTGACTCATTTACACCTCTCGAAGTTACTAGAGTGTGAAATCGTCCAACTAATATAATATTGTCATACCTTAGATTTTTTATTCTTTCGTATTTTTGTTGCACGCAGAAGTAAAAGAGCCATTTACTTCAACAGTAGAAAACAGAAAATGATACTATAATGACTTGCTGATGGCCAAAAAAACTATGTTGCTGAAATTTCAGGTTAGGAATCAAAAAAGAGTTTTCTTAATGAATGCTCTAAAATCATAACCTAACATTAATTGCAATTAATTTAAAGAATAATGATAGAGTTTATGTTTAATACATTAATAGTATATAGTTTTTATATACTATTACTATTAGTTAATTATGAAATCTCATTTCATCAATCAAAAAAATTTAAAATACATAGATCCTTTAAAATATATTTAAAAATTTATTGATATTTATTTTAAAGGGCTTACATATTTTTTAACTTTATTCATTATGAAGTTATACTTTATAATTCATTAATAATGTACAGATAATATACACTATGAGTGCATCAGATATAAACTTATAATTATATATACATATTATTCAATAGATATTAATAATCAAATTACATAATACATATCAATTATAATATGAAAATATGAAAATATTTTTTAAATAATATTTCAAGAATTACTCTTAAATTACTCATTAGTGATTAGTGGAGCTATGTTGGTGATGTCGCGGTGAAGATTGAATATACACATTTGTCGGCAATGCATCTCTGTCCGGTCAGTAATAACCAACGGAAGTTGTCCGTAGGTAAAGTTCCGTTGATGAAACCCTATTTTTTGTAGTGAAAATTAATCTAAATCAAGTATTTAAGCAAAATATTAAAATTATTAATTAAGGTTTATTTGATCAAATTAAGATGGAAAAAATATTAAAAAATGTATATGAGTTTGTATATGATGCACTGACAGTGTATAGTTATACACTGTCAATACATCAGAGATTGACACCTCATCAATAGGCCCTTATGAGTAAATTAAAAAAATTTATTTATATTTGCATATAAAGGCCTATTGATGAGGTGCCAATCTCTTATGCATTAACAGTGTATAAAAACTATACACTGTCAGTGCATCATATATAAATCCAATGTATATTTAGTTTTTCTTATATAAAACTTAATTAGTTCAATATTTACACTAAATTAACTAACATTTGCTTTTCTACAAATTTCTTTCTTTTACTTAGTTGTTTGATTCCTAACAAATAGACCTGTCCAAAGATTGAGTAGTTAGTTAAGCTTGAAATTTAACCCAATATTTTAATAAGCTTGGACAAAAAAAAATAGGCCCAATAAACGGGCTTGGATCGAGCTGGGCTCAAGCTTTGCCTTTGAAAACTTAAGCCCGACCCGAACATTATCAATATTAAATTTTTTTATATATTTTATTAAAAAAATGTAATTATATGTATTTAAAATATTAATGATTAATAAATATTATATATTTAATATAAAAATTAACATGTAAAATTTAAAAAACCAATTTAAATTTTAAATGAATAAAAGAATAAAAAAAGAAACAAAAAATCAAAATAATCAAAATATAAAAGAAAAAAATAAAATCGGGCTGCGTCGAATTGAGCTCGAGCTTGAATAATAAATTATACAAATGGCCTAGACTTAGATTCAAATTCAAATGATTAAGTCGAATCGGATCAGGCTTAAACCTAAATAAAGTATATTAATATATAGCATAGACCCAGTCCTAACCTAACGTGGCCCATGGACAATTCTACTAACAAGTACCCTTTTTTGTCTATTATACTTTTATTTCTTTCTAGAGTCTTTTTAACTTATTGAATTTATTTTTGAAACCAACTTCAAGTACTGTCAAGAGAATTATTATAGTAACCACTAACAAAATTCAATATTTACATTGTGAATTATTGCTTGACTCAATTGCCTTTTTTGTTTTGTTAATACGTTTATATATTTTTAAATATCACTAAAGACCCATATTTAAGTGTTTCTTTTATAATTTAGTGGGAGCAAAAAAATAATGAGTTTGTTTGTAATGCTTTTATTTATCTTTTGAAGTTTTAGTGGGGACAAAATACAAATATCATTAAAATTTTGAGAATATTACTAATAAATCATAATTACTTTCAGGATTTGAGTGGGGGCAATTGCCCAACCCAAAATCCATCCCTGTCCGTTACAATGTGATTAAATTGATCCAAAATTAAAAAAATGGAGCTCAAATTTACTCAAATAAAAAAAGAAAGATCAAAATGAATTTCTTTGCATAATTAGAGGATAAAAAATTGTCGTTATGCTTCGCTGCAGTTATCTGTAAAAAAACAGTAGAATTGACCAATTCATAATCTTTTTCTATAGAAGTCAACCAAGTAATAAATTAAAGTTATCATACTAGCTAGCATTCTTTGCCTTGCTTGAGTTTCGTACTTTCATGCTGCGGAAAACAGATGATATATAGTACAAGTTAATTTAAGTCTAGAAAAAGAAATATTTGGTACATAGCTGTTTAATTATTACGAATTAAAAGGATGAATGTAAAGACTAGATTGATGGCTCGTATTGTTTGGTGCAGTCTGTGTCAACCTCCACTATGTTTATTAATAGTTTTCAGAATTTGGTTTGAAATTAAATATATATTTATATATCCAACGAATTGAAATTATTCAAGAAATAACTTAAAAAACTATCCTTTAAATTCCAGCCAAGAGTTCTATTTGTACTCATGTGTTGAGATTTTAATGTTATGAAAAATTTGTAAATTATAAGCTTCCATTGAAATTATATAACAAATATTTATATGTATTACACTGATAATGTATTAAACATTACCAATCAACTATAAAGAACCTTCTAATTAATAAGTGCAAACGCTTCCTTTTGTCCAAATTTCTTTTGAATGAGTTGATTCCAAACTACGATCCAAGTTGCGAATTTTGATCACAGCTAATATGGGCCCACCTTTGTTCGTTTTGTTGTTGACTTACTTAATTTGAATTAGGTTAGTATATTAAAGTTAATTAGGATTAACTTTAAGAAATTAAGATAGGCTAAGTTTAAATTGAGATAAAAGTAGGATTAATGTAAAATTGATTGATCAATTTTAATTTAGATTTGGATAAAAGTATGATTATTTAGAGTTGATTATAGAGAATGAGGATTAGTTAAATTAATTGGTAGGAAATTATTAAAAAAGGAATTTGCAGAAAATCGGAGAAAAAGTAAAAAAAACGAAGGAAAGAGAATTCAATTTGGAGGTAGATTTGTTGTGAAAACATTGATAAATCCTAAAAATTCAGATCAAATCTTTGGATAAACTAAAACCAAAAGGGTGAACAAGTGACTTAATTTTGCCAGAACACAAATTAATTAACCTATTCTAATAAGCCAAGAACCTAGTTTCAAATGAAGGTTTATTTCCTCACTATGCTTCTGTGATAACTGTGACTTCCAGTACTTGGTAAGTAAATTAAATATATCAATTGGAGTGTTTGGACTTTTATTTGAACATGAGGATTGTATTAAGTTGGAAGAAAATAAATTAGAACAATTGATGCAGTAAAGGTTATAAAAAAAATTAATTAATTAAAATTAAACTAAGAACTTAAATGGTGGAGTAAAGTATTTAAATAAATTATATGGGAGTAATTTATTTAATTGGTGGATTAAAATTTTAGGAATCTAATTGTATTAAGTGTACAAAGATCCTTAAAGAAGTAACCAAAAAAAAAGATCCTTAAAGAAATAATAAAAGAAAATATAATATATATATAATATAATATACTATATTATGTACATTATAGGCTTAATAGCCAAATATGTTCCCAACGTTTAGAATAAAATGGAATTAAGACCTTAACGGTTAATTACATAGAAATATGGCCATAAAGTTTTATTTTCAGCAAATAAAACCTAAACGTTAAAAAATAATAGAATTATGTATATAGTCGTTAAATCACTCAAACTTCAGTTATTTATGAACAGTTAGCACATGACATAGATGCTGATAGGGATAATTTTGCCACGTGGATCACTGACATGGCTTTAAAAAATTTAAATTAATATCCATGTCAACAGTCCACGTGACAAAAAAAGTCATGTCAGCAACCCCGGTGGCAAAATTATCTCTATCAGCATCCATGTCATGTGTCAACTGTGCATAAATAACCGAAGTTTAAGTGATTTAACGGTTATATACATAATTACATTATTTTTTAACGTTTAGGTTTTATTTGCTGAAAATAAAACTTTATAGTCTTATTTTCACGCAATTAAACATTGAAATCTTAATTATATTATATATAATATAATTAAATTTTTATAATACAGTATAATATATTATAATATAAAGATATAATATTATATTTTAATAAAAAAAGAATATTATATTATGTATGTTGTTTTAATTAGAGATGTAATATAATATAATATTATTTATATGATATTATATTATTTATAATATATTATATATTAAAATAATAATGATATTGGCTTGTCACATTCACGCCTGCTGTAAGGTTGCAACAGACTTGATGTTTATAAAAAAAAGTAAAAATAAAAAATATATATTAACTAAAATTAATTAAAAAAAAAGAAGAAGAAAATAGCTAAGCTAACGTGGCTTGTCACTTATTTACTTTTGCTACCAGCGGACGTGATTTAAAATAATAATAATAACAAATAAATAAAATAAAAGAAAATGGAAAGAGGCAGGTGGTTTTCACCCACTTAACCCCGTCTGCCGAAGTAGACTGGTTAATAAAAAAAAATGAAGTAAAAAAAAAAAAAAAGAGAGAAAGGAGAGAAGAAAAAGAAGGAAGGAAGAGGAGAGAGAGAGAGAGAGCGCGCGCGCGTCGGAGAAGGTGATCGGCACCGGATTATCGGAGAACTGAGAACGACCGGCGACAGATCAGGAGAGAGAAGAAGAAAAAAGGAGAAAAGAAATAACAAGAAAGCAGAACCAGAAGAAAAAAGAAGGAGAAGATAGAAAAGGAAGAAGGAAGGGTAAAAGGAAATTTATTTTACTTTTATTATTTTATTAAATTATTAAGTGATTATGTGAAATTTTTTGAGTGTGGATATGGGTTGTTTGAAATTGCAGAGAATATACAAGTGGTGATTGAGCTTGAGGGAGACTAAATGTAAATCTTGAAGCGTTGGGTAAGATTATGTATACAAGACATGCTATGTTTATATTGTTTAGTAGTAAAATTTTGCATTATAAAGTTAGTAACTTATCTAAATATAGTTAGTGTTACATTTTAGTTAGTGAAATTATGAGTTAATTACCATAATAATACATGATAAATTTGATGATATGAAGTGATTATGGTGAATAAGGGAACTTTAGAAAAGTTTATGTACAATGGCTTAAAGTTAAGTAATATTCATGGATGTTGGTTAGGATTATTTTAATTTGTAGCATGCTAATTCTTTATAATTAAAGGAAGACTAGTTGAATGATATATATGAATGTTGTGGTTATCCAATAGTTAGGTGACTTGAGTAATTGATGCATTTTCAGATTAAATGTTATAATGTTGTTGAGAATGACATGTATATAATGAATGGCTGTGATTAGTATATGGAAGAAATTAAAGAAGTAATAGGTAAACAATAAGCATAGATGTTGGAGTGGGATTGTTTGATTTTTTTTGCATAAATGAATTTTATAAATAAAGACTAATGTTATTACGCTTGGAGTTATTGGTTTGGGATTTTTTTTAAAAGGAAAATTATTTAAGCGAGTGGTATTAATTGAGTAAATATGTATAATTGTTTGATGTTAGAATATAGTGGAATTTAATCACAATCTTGTCAGTGTGATTGAAAATGATGTAGAAATATGAAGATGTAATGAGTTATATTGTGGTTCACATGTTGATATGGAGACTCGCCATGGTGTAGGATGGTTGGAACCTTTGAGAAACTTGATAAAAAGGGTTCGACTGAGATGATTTCCTCTTAATCTTAATATGTATATATATATTTCTTAGGATATGAATGACCATGATTTTTGATATTTAAGTGTAGAAAATCATTAAAGAGAAAGATTTTCAAATTTTTCCCCTAAAGTCACAGTAAGAGTAAGTAAATTTTGTATAGTATGTGATTGTAGCAAAACGAATAAATATGCATAAGCAGGAGATATTAAGAGTCGTGGTATAATTAAAATCCAAAAAGGAAGTGTTCAGGTATAAGTGTAATTTTCGGTCTAGGTAAGAAGTGTACTAAAAAGGTTCTTGCATAAAAATAGAATAATAAAATAATAAATATTCATTAAGATCAGATTTAAATATTTTAAATATTGCATGAAGGAAGAATTAATATTGAATCAAATTTGGATTGATTTCTGCAGCTTTGGATTTATTGGTGACTTTTTGAAGATAGGCAAATATATGCTTGCCTATCGGATTGTTGGTGGTAGGATACGGCAACCGCATTATGAATGTGATGGTAAGGGATAAATATGGATGACATAGGGATACTATGAATGCATATTGATGTTGAAAATGATTTTTATGGAATTGTTTTGAGATGAAATGGATTGGATTTTGTGAATTGTTGTTGGGATTATAAATTGTGTTTTTCCTGCAGGGAGGTTAGGATAAAAACAGTCATTATGTTGCTGAAATTTCTAATAAATTTATGGAATTATATTTTGATATCGTGAATAGTGAAAATGCAAGATTTAATAAGTTCAATTTTATTTCTCTTGCGAGAATTTCATATGCATACCAAAACCTATTAGTATATATTTAAAAATTCACGTTATTGAATTTTACATACGTGAAGGTACCAATATATACTTATAACTGTTCTACAGATAAATAGAACGTTTTTAGAAAAGAATACTATCGTATAAATATTTTATGAATTTTATTTCTGAACTGCATATATTTTCCATATAATTATTTATGAACTGATTGAGGATATTATCATTGAAATTGATTTCATAAATGGTGTTTTTACTGTATATAACTGTTTTGAGACTGTTAGGCCTCGTATCATGCTCATGTGTCACGTGTACTGTTACTGTTATTACTGTTACTGCGCTGATAGACCAACCAAGTCTTCAGCATCCACAAGTGTCACTTGGCAAATACACACGTGGTGACTGTGGCCATTTGTCTCATGTGTTTACTGTATCTTCCTTTTCGGAATATTATTATAGCATGATATACTTTGGGTGTTGCCTGGTCTACACTATACTATTACTGTTTATTGTACTGTTTTACGGAACTGTTAGCTGATACTGGATTGTTTACTGATATTGAGCTGTTTACATACTGTTTACTGAATTGTTTATTATACTATGTTTATCAATATCGAACTAGATATTATCACTGAAAGGAAATGTTTACTGCTTTGTATTCAGAAAATGGTTTATATTTATTTATTAAAATATATTGCTATATGATTTCAATAGCATTTTCATATTATTTTGATATCAAATTAACTGTTACTCCCTATAGTCGCTCTAGGGGTCGGGACACTACAGGTATTCTAAAATTCCTCCTATACTCCATCCGATTTCCTAGCCGACTATGGTATCTTTTTGAAACATGTCCTTTAGTGTACTGTTAGAAATTAAATGTTTTTATGCATATAGATTTCATAGTATCGGTTCTCTTATACTTATTTCTTAGTGGGTTTTCCCAAGCTCACCCTCTTTCCTCGCCTTCTCAGATAGCTCATTGGTACACGTGGTGACTGTGCTTGTAAGGTTAAATGAAGAAATTTCTAGAAGTCTAAGCGATCAAGTGAACAGGTATATCTTAATTATTATGCTTTTATATTCAAATGTGTATGCACAACAACTATATTTAGAGTACGGGATGTAAATCGTATAACCTAAAGTCAAAGGATGTAAAAGAATTAGTTGTGGTTGAAATAAGTTGATATTAATAAAAGTATAAATTTTTATATTGTGGTTTATATTCTGATCTCTTACTTAATAATTGTAGATAAATTATTCTGATGGTATAAAGATTAATAGATATCGAAAGTTATAGGGAAAACTTACACTGACACCGAATGCAAACCTAATGGTAACAAATATTTGAATGAGAAAAGTGATATTGAAAAGAAAATTTTAGTTTGGAATTTCATAATTTCGGACGTTACAGCTTCAGCTCATGATAATATAATCATATTATTAAGCATATATAGCAGTGGAAAATAAACATAGAAACATCGAAGCATAAGCAAGATCAACTTTATAATCAAATAGAAACCGATTTTAAAAAAAAAGAATTTGTAGAAAATTGGAGAAAAAGTTAAAAAAAAAACAAGGGAAAGAGAATTCAATTCGGAGAGAGATTTGTTATGAGAACTTTGATAAATCCTAAAAATTTAGATCAAACCTATAAGTTTGGATAAACAAAAACCAAAAGGGTGAACAAGTGACTTAATTTTGCCCCAACACAAATTAATCAACCTATTTTAATAAGCCAAGAACCCAGTTTTAGATGAAGGTTTATTTTCTCACCATGCTTCAACCCATGCTAATATAATCATATTATTAAGCATATAACACAGTGGAAAATAAACATGGAAACATCAAAGTATAAGCAGGATCAACTTTATAATCAAATAGTAACCGATTTTATCGATATAGGAAGAAAAGATGGAGTTTAAAATTTTTTTACCATAATTCTTGAATCTTGTAATCTAAGAATCCTACTCCAAGTTGATCCCACAAACGTTTTTGGTTGTAGCCTAACCAAAGACGTTCAAATGTTTAGCCTCTAATGATGCTCCACATGCGTAACCCACGAACCTCGATAAGGTAGAATTGTGTTATAGACACAGCTATGCTAGTATTTTGAATTTCTTGAAACTCACCACTAAGAAGAATCAAGAACAATTTTTGATCTTGCATAGGGACGTAAAGGACAATAATTTTTAGGTTTTGCAAGGTTGCAAAACAAGTTTGCGGGGATGCTTTACAGCAATTGTTCTAATAACAACTATACCTGCAGGGTATATCAAATGCCAAAGGACCTTCCTCTTTCTTTACTTGCTGCAAATGACAAGGTCTACACTTAGATTCAGCAGCACGACTCTTTGAATTTATCACGTTTCTATACGAGGAGTTAGACCTTATCTTGGTTTAGGGGGGGGGGGGGTGGGGGGTGGGGATGGCTAAAAAGGCTTATGTGTAGCCGGTGATTTGCCATTTTACTTGAAGAGTAGATTGTCAAATTAATTTACCAAGTTCTCAGTGGTGATAGATTGTCAATTCTCTAGCAAAATAAAGTAATGTTGTTTAATGATTATTTGTTTGGTCAGTTTTGTAAAACTTAGAAATAATGAGTTAAAGTTATGCAAGCTAGGAAGTTAAGAGATTTTGACCTTCATTATTTGTGTGAGTTATTGTGTAGAATAAAATCTGAATAACATTTACAAAAAGAAAATAACATATACCTAAAAAAAGGATAATTCAATGCACAAAACTCTTACATTGTAGGGTCTAGGAAAGGTCATATATACGCAGCCTTCCGTCTACATTAACAAAGAAGTTGTTTTGTTTGAACATGTCACCTTCATATCACAAAAAAACAATTTTTACCGTCACATCAAAATTTTCTTCTAAAAAAATAAGATATACCTATTTCATATTATTCCATAAGTTTCAAGATTATGTAATTTAAATTTTAAAGTGGTAATAACTTTTATTCCAACACGTCAATTCTGATGTAAAAAGTTATTATTTCCGTAAATTAACTAGATATGCATTTCATACATGATAGGTGAAAATTTTAAATTAGATAAATAGAATTAAAATGTCAATATGTGTCCTTTTATTTATTATATTAATTAGATTTTACTTGTGTGATGCATAAATTAGTTTTAACTATTTAAATTTGTAAGTATATAAAATAATATTATTTAATTTATTTATTTAAAGTATATATAGAATACATTTATATAATATGTAGACACCCTATTTTGCCCGGGTTAATTGATTTAAGTGACATAGTATCTTAGAATTAGGCTAGAATTAAATTAGGATTTTTTATTAGATGTAGAATTAATATTAATTAGGAAATTAGAAATAAAATAGGATTTAGGAAGAATTAATAAATGAAAATAAGAAAAAAAAATGAAATAAGAAATAAAAAGAAAATTAATTTTAGTATAGGATAATTAGGATAATTAAATTTTTAGGATAATTATTTAGATTAATAGAGTTGGATTAGGATTAATATAGGAATTAAGTAGATAAAATATTAAAAAAAAAGGGAGATAATTATTAGAATAAGTATAGTTGTATTAGGACTCTAACTAATTTGTGGCTATAAAAAGGATTAAAGCTCAGGGTTTAGGAGACAGACAAAAAAATACACTATCAAGCATTCAACCTGGCCACCATTGCACCACCCGTCGTCTCTACTACAACCGCAACTACTCACTGATTCTGAACAAGAGCTAGCCCATACGTGTGTTACTGCTCCAAACATTCAATCACTTGTAGACAGAAACAAGAGAAAGAACCGCACCCTCATCACCGTACATCAGCTACTAGTTCACTGCTTTGCAAACCATCGCTGCGCACCGGACTACTTGCTGCTCTTGCCCCGCGTCGTACCGTCCGCGCCTTGCCTCATCATCATCGATTGCTGCTCGTGTCATCTTCATAAGCACGTGAAATTAAGGCAAGAAAAGAACGTGAGTTGCAGCTAAGAAATATAAAGGAGTAAGCTTGATTTCAACCCCTGCAGGTTAGTAAAAAATGCTCAATTAATGTTTAATGAGTAGTTTATGATTGTTGGGTTAGCATATGTATATAATGGGGCATTAATTGTTTATATAATAATTATACTAATAGTTAATGGTTTAGCATATGAATGATGTGATAACGATTTGATAAATATAATAATTTGGTAAGTGCATGATAATACTAACATCTAATTTGATAATTTAAAAAAGAATATATATTTGTATGTTAATTAATTTGATTGGTATATAATATTAGTAATATATTAAATTATGTTTTTGCATGATATATGTAATACGATTTGCTTGCCCGATAATCTGACTTAGTTTGCATGTATGATTAGAACTAAATGACTGGTTTGTATGGGATGTAAAATAAAACTTTTAAAATCAAATTATAGAGATATAAGAATCTTTAAGAAAAATGGATATAAGATAAATAAATAAATAAATAAATAAATAAGATAAGAAAATTAAATTATGAAGATGAATGCATATTATCCGATGATGAAATTCCAAGAAAGTCGAATGGTACTCCTTGAAAATTTCTAGGTAAGGAGTTTGCTCTAGACTGAACAGATTGATGGAAGGTTTAGAGTAAATTTTCAATATAATAATATGTATTCATTTTCTAAAATAGAAATAAAATAATAATAAAGACAAATAGAATAAAATAAAAATGGGATATGGAAATAATTAAAGTAAAAGATAATAAACAATAAAAAATAGAAAATTAGTAAGGATTAGATATAAAGCCAAAATTAAGATTTTCATAATATATTCCGACGACGGAGCCTCTTCGAGTAAGTCAATCGGTACTACTTGAATACTCCTGAGGTGAGGGAACTTACTTATTGTCTGAACCAGATTGATGGAAGGATTTTAAGTAAATTTTTAATATTTTAAGCATATCGAAATTAATTCAAATTAAAGTAAATTTAGAATGACCTATTGGATATAGAGTCAATATTAGGGTTGTCATAATGTATTTAAATGATCCGACGACAGAGCCTCTTCAAGCAAGTCAATTGGTACTACTTGAATACTCCTGAGGTGAGGGGATTTACTTATTGTCTGAACCAGATTGATGGAAGGATTTTAAGTAAATTTCCAATATATTAAGCATATCGAAATTAACTCAAAATAAGGTAAATTTAGAATGACCTAAAGTAGTTGGTACCATTTTAGGATGGGCGTTGTGGGGGTGCTAATCCTTCCCCACACGTAACCGTACTCCCGAACCTTAGATTCTTTGAACGTAGACTAAGCCTTATCTCTAGACAAGAATAGGTGACCAATCACACCTTAGGTTTGAATGGTTGGTGGCGACTCCTAGAATTTTAAAGTCTAGCGGGTTAGGTTCACGGACTTGACACGTTATGACATAATATAATCAAGAAATCCAATCAAAAAAATAATTACATATTTAATTAAAAAAATTACGATATTCAAAACATACGATAAACAAATATTAAAAAGATTAAAAAATAAAAACATATTATAAATAATATTATTAAGCACATCAACAAAATGTTAAAATAGAAATTAAAAGTATATTTTAACAATTTTCAAGCATTAGAATAACATTTTGAGGCATATTTTTATTACTGATGTAAATAATCAATATTATAAATATCATTTTATTATATATATATATAATAATTATAACATAAAAGTAATATATTTATATCTGAAAACACAATAATTTGTGCAATGCATGAATTAATTTTATCTATTTAAACATGTATGTAACCTATATTTGTAAATTTAGATGGTTTGGACATTAATTTTATTTATTTAGAAAAATAACAATTTTAAATGTTTAAAAAATACACATGATATTGATATCTTATTTTTATAATTTTCAGTTTTATTAATAAAATATTTTTAAATAAATTAACATTTAAATTATTTATTTTATAATACAAATGGATATCAATAAATATTTTATTTAGTTTTCCAAATAGATAATATTAAAATTATATGTTTTTAAATATTTTTGATTAGATAGTTAGTATTTAAAATTATTTTAAGAATTTTTTTAAAGATTGAGAAATTTTAGGAATTCAAAATAATTTAGGAAAGTGAAAAAGTGGAGATGTTACTATTTATTATTTCTTTTGATTTGAGTACACATGAAATTAATGGATGCTTAAGTGTCATTTAGAGAGAATGTCTAAAGCATCCATGTAGACATCTTACTAAATTTATTATGCACCTTGTAATATAATAATATATATATATTAGATTTGTTAATTTTTTAAAATATGTTTCAATGAGTATATAATAACCTTTTAATCACATTAATAAAATTTAAAAACTTCATCCATGATGTACTAGATAAATTTTTATACTTTAATGAATGAATTTTAAAATTTTGAAATTAATATCTCCCTAAAACCGTCACTAATTAATATTTAGGTTAACTGGGCTATTTCAATAGGGTGAAGATATATAAATCAATTGATTAGTAGCATGATCTTCAAGCAGGCATGCTTGAAGCGTTGGAACCACATATATCCCCACAATCTTGGTGATGCCAACACTAATTTTAACCTGAATAGTAAAAGCCATTAAATTGAATGTAAATTAGCAGTTATTTAAAGATTCCACCTTGCAAGCTTTGATTGTGAATTTGTAAGGTCTCTCTCAAATCCAAATGAAGATATCAAATAGGAGGATACGCCAAAAGTCCGTTCGCTCAATTTGGGAAAAATGTAATACACTTTACTCTCTTCAATTATATATGCAATGAATTTGAACTTTGGAGATGAAGCTCTCATCAATTACTATATGATAAACTTGAGGGAAATCAATTATATAAATATATATACTTTTAGTGGATTTATAATTTAAAAAACGATATGATGATTCGAAACGAAAACAACACGAAAAATATAAAATTTTGACATGATTTAAAATTTAGTAAAAACTTATATGAATTTAACAAAATTTATAAATATATTTAGTATTTGAACGTATCATTATGAAATATGATATGATAATTACTACATTACATATATTTTACACAAAATAAACATAACACAGGTATTCGAATTACCTTATCTAACTCGGTTATTTTTGTGGTCCATGAAAAAGGGCTTTATTTGCACTGTTTTGAAGGCAGAGCTTTTTTGCGCGAAGGGGAGGCGGGGAACGCAATAGGAGTAATATAGTTTCAGAGGTGATAGGAGTCCTTTTTGTCGAGTTGCATCAATCAACACCAATTAAATTTGTATTTTCATATCAAGATTCCCATTTTAATGTCCATTATTGGTTATTTTGATCGAAACTGACATGTTTTTGGTGAGTTCTATTGTCACTTTGGGGTGGTTTTTTTTTTTTGAAAAGGTAAAATTATTGTGTGATTTAGAAGTCTAAGATGCTTTATTCATCATGACTTGAAAGCCAAAATCAACAGGCTTTTAACAGTCACTACACTAGTTGGGTTGGGTTTGTGAGTGGCAACGGCGGCTCATCATTTCAACACCTTAAAACACAATCATATACTTAGGTCCCCATCAATACTCAATTATATACTTAAGTCCCCATCAATACTCAATTCCATCCTTAATAAATTCTCTCTCTCTCTCTCTCTCTCTAAAACTTTTTTTACCAAAAAAACATAAGAACAGGAAAAGTTACTCTATTTTTAATATCAAAACTTATCTCCAACCTATTATTAGAATTTTTAAATCAATTAAATTTTTATTTGTAAATTTTTCAAAATTTACAAATAACTTAACTAATTTAGTTAATTTGACAAATCTATGTGTACTTTATACCCCTTAACCTAAACAGAATGGTAACAAACTATTTATATGCATTGGAAGACCGCAATCCAATTTCAATTTCAGCAATTGTCAAAAAAAATTTACCCAGCCAATAAGTAATTTATATGCTAAATTAGATCATTTTTGTTTTGATTTTTTGATTAATCATCTAATTAATTGGGTAAATCCCGAGTCAATCTCCTTTTATGCGTTATTCGATTTTTTTTTTCGAAGTATTTTTATTTATTTTATCTGACTTTTTTTTTTCTCAACCGGAACGTGGCACTTTGTTACAGTCGCACTAACTAAGATAAACGTACACCTAACATCCTCTGGACCCACAAAAGAAAGCACTTTTCTTTTCCCAAACGTTAGCTGTTCAATTCATCATATGTTCTCAAAAAGACAAATGAAAATGCTGGCACTGTTCCAAATAAGTTCATCTTTGCACATAATTTCCTTCAAGGCAGCTTTGGAAACAATTATCTTCCCACCTGATGATCAAAAATGGAAGTTTTTGGCAGGATTGCGACATTACATACCCTCCCATCAAAATGGCATGCCAACATTTCCATTTCCTAGTAGAACAAAGAAAATATCTTGAAACAAGCCACAACCAAATATATAAAAGTAATTAAGTTTGGTAAATAACATTACAGCACATGGAATGTTGGCATCAAATCCATGTGTTTCCACCTTCAAAAAAATTAGTCCAAACAAAGAATCTTTGGCCATTACAAATTTCAGCCATATGATGGATGGCAGCAGTAACCTAATATATTTGAAATCTATCTATACGGCACTTGTAATACATATATATATATATATATGGATTATTATTCAATATAGTCAGTGGAGTTTTTAGACTCCACAAATGGAATTAAGATGATGACATATACCATAAATGAAATACTAAAAATAAATAAATGAAATTGGTATGTGTCATCATCTTAACTCTACTTATAAAATCTAAAAATTGTTAAACAAAATTTAATATATTTTAATAAAGTTTTGAAACTATTTGTTTTGTATATCAAAGCGTTTAGTAACCGACATTCATGGCCTTGATTCTAATGTTTAGTAACTGATTATATTTAACCATTAAAGCTTTATTTTATGGCTATTATGGCATGATTTAATGACTAAATAACAGACTTTTTGCCTATAAATAGCAGCCTTCACCTCTCATTCTAAACCCTCTCATCACTTCTCATTTTGTATCTCTAGCTTTCTCATTTTTCTTCTTTATTGTTTAGAACTTTGCTAGGTTATAGTTCATAATATTTTGTTGTTCCTATCACACTTAATAATTAATAAAAATTATTAAGGAATGTCTATTGTATCCTGGAAGGGTAGTCGCCTACACTTATTGCATCGAGTTTTTACTTCGAGGGGCGAAATTATCCTTAAGGGCAATGCTTGCATGCCTCAAACGTCTTGTTCAGTTTTCTACCTCGAAATTATTTTCCAACAATCTTAAGGATAATTGTAATGGATTCTCAAAATCAAACTAGCACTACCGTTGTTGCTGCTGTTGACATCACTACCACCACTACTGCAGCCATGAATGTTTCTTCCTTGATTGCTCCAGCTACACTTTCATCATTGCCTTCTACCAAAGATTAAAGTTTTTGATGCCAACATCTTCAAAAGGTGACAAGAGAGTGTTTTCTCCATTCTTGATATACATGGAGTTGCATTCGCACTAGCGGATGCCAAACCAACTGATGACAAACTGCAACAATGGATACATACTAATTAGGTATATAGACATACGATTATTAGTGCATTATCTAATGAACTATTTGATATCTATAATCCATATAAAGACGTAAAGCAAAAACGGGACTTAATGATTGCAAAGTGCACTACTAAAGATGTGGGCAAACATAAGTTTGTGATGGGAAACTATTATCGCTAAAATGTCAGAGGATAAAGACATCAAGACTCAAATCAATTAATATCACAAGCTAGTGGAGGACTTGAAGACAGAAAATATCAATTTGCAAGAAGAGTTCATTGCAAGATTGTTGATTGAAATACTAATTAATGTCAAAGCCTCAACTTATCATATCAGACCCTGTACTGAAAATTTCATTGATAGGACAAAAAAAAACAAAATATGTAAAACCAAGTGAAAATGCAAGTATAAGTCAACATAGCTGACCACCATAGTAAAAGTCAACTTCATGCATGGTAAATGCATAGAATAAATGGAAATTTCACCTACCAAAAGCATGCATCGATAAGTTTAAGAAAAATACATGAATTAGTGAAAATGGCTAAATTAGATAAATATCACACCTAGCTTACGGTATAAGCTTCCACTTGATATTTTCTTTTTATAATGCACCATTTAGGCTAAAATAAGCCTATTAATGAGATGAAAATCGATTTCCTCTACATGAAACAGAATCTAAGTGAGAAAAATAGAAGAAAAGAAAGAAAACTAAGGGAACCTAGCCAAACTATGAACCCTAGACAATTCCCATGAATTTTCAGCCTTGTTTCTTCATGCTTAAGTGATTTTCTAACTCTTCTCCATCTCCTAATTTCATTTCCTACCATGTTTCTTTAAGTTTTGTAAAGATACAATAAGAAATCCAAGGAAAGGTAACTTTCGGCCAAGGTGTAGATCCAATAGGTATGGTTTTTTGATGATCTCAACTTTATATATGTTGTTTAAGGAGTTATACTAAGGTGTTTCATGGTTTTAAATTGAAGCAAAACAACCCCGTTGGTGTTGCTAAGTGTTTGACCAAGCAAGGGTGCCTAGTGGTAAGTTTTGTTTCAAGGCTTTATTTCAATTTATGTTGATTGTTAAGTGCTATAGAGATGAGATTTGATGTTAGAATGGAATGAAAATGTAAGAATCAAGCATGTATAGGTTCGGCCTCCTAGGGTTCTAAGGGTGAACATGCTTAGTTTAAGGTGAAAATGGGATATTTGGTGTAATTCCCATGACTAAGCATGAACATGGTGTTTAAATTCAATTGAAATTGAGTGAAATATCATTGGTACATTTGGCCTAGATGAAGAACTATGAGGAAATGATATGATTTTACCTTGAAATGGTGATATGTTAGAGTGATCATGGTGTGTAGTTGATAGGTGCAATTGGTTTGTAGTGAAACCATGAAAATGTGACACTTGTCAACTAATTTTATGAAAACCCTAATGGTACCTTATATTAAAGTGGTGTGTAATGAAGTGTCTAGTGATGTTTAATGTGTTTGTAATGTGTAACCATGTGAATGGTATGTGATTGCAATGATTGGAACCTATTTGGTGGTGACAACTCGAGCTAAGCTTGAACAAGTACCCAACATATCGAGCTTTGGGTAAGTTAACTAAGTGAGAAGCATGATAAAATCATACAGTGTAAGTTTATGAATGATAAGATATTGATTGAATTGTGATTGAATCATATATATAAATCATGTACGAATACTACCTAATAAGGCATAGTAGCCCGATTGCGATGTATGTGAACTATTATATGAGATTGAAATGAGATGTGAATTGTGGATTGAGATTGAATATGTGTTTCAATTACAGGTTGGGTAGTGAGATATAGTAACCCTGTCCTAATGCAATGATTTTTAGAAATTTAAATATTGAACGTGAAAGACTAACGTAGTGAACCATGCCTAAATTGCATATGGCATTTTGTACATAGCTTGATATTGACAAGATTTTAAGCCTACATGGCCTATTTGAAAGCTCTAAAATCTCACTTGTAACATTTTTTGAAATACATTGAATATGACTACATTAATGTATAAGTATGTGTTTTCCGATTAAGCATACAATTTCCTTTATATCCACAATATTATCAAATTTCCAAACATGTAAGAACAATTTTTTTATAGTTTTTAAGGCACTCCACATTGATATGAGACTGATAGAGCAATATGGAAACAGCCTGATGTTAGTATATCTCCTCATTTATGGAAATAAATATTTGGTTGACCAATTCCGGATATGGTCCATAATTTCACACTGAATCTCAACTCAATATTTGGGTATTAAAAGCACGATTTTATGATGGTTAAAACGTGATTTTATTGCCATAATTAGCACGCTCTCATTACTATTTAAGGAGGGCTCCTTCCGGTCCCCAAGTACGTGAATCTCAAAAACACAAACACCATCTAGTGAGGTTTTGAGTGCTTGGAAGATTTGGAAGGTCTGTGATTGACACAGAGTAGACTGTCAGATTCGGCGATTGCTTCAACAGCAGAGTTACAGAGTGCAATGGCTGGAGGTTAGATCCTGTCGCTTCCGCTTTTATTTGTTTAACATGTTTCATATTGTGTAGAAGCATGTTTAGGATTAATTTAATCTTACATTTGGCATCAGAGCCGTAGTTTAACCTCTGTCTTGCTAGAGATCTGTAGAACGAAGCCATAAAAACCCATATTTTGAAACTTTAAGTCTCGGATTTCTTGAAACCCATTCTGTTTTCATGTGATTTTGGTTCAAATACTTTAGATCTATTGTTGTAAAGCTCTAGGGATGAAAAATACATGAAAAACGGGACTGTTTGAAGGGTTTTGTGACGGGTCGGGTCGAAAAGATCCAAATTTCTGTAAAAGGGACCCGTTCGGGCGAAGAAGAAAGAGGGGGCATCGGGCGCGTGAGATCCCGCGCGGAGATGCTATTGTTGTTATGCGGGCGCGTGACAACCACGCGCCCGACGGAGTAATGCGGGCGCGTGTGACGCACGCGCCCGCGCCCTGCTGCACTTTGCGATGCAGCGAAAAAAAAAAAAAAAAACGGAATAAACCCTTTTGGGCCTCGGGTTTTGGGCCACTGTTTGGGTTTTTATTTGGTTAGTTTTGAGCCATTTATTTTGGGCTCTTTTGGTTGATTATTTGGACCATATGGATTAAATAAAATGGCCATTTGATTTATTTTAGGCCTTAAGGATTTATTTAATTTAAGTAATTTAAATTATTTAATTTAGGCCAAATAATTATATTTTTGATAATTTTCAGTTCTGTAATTTTCATAATTTTATGAATAATTAGATTATTTTCACAAAATTAATATAATTATGAAATCTTCTCATTATTTGGATTTTATGAGGATTTTTCATAAATTTGGAATTTTTATAAATGCTATAATTTTAAAATTGAATAATTTTGTGAAAATTATCATAAAATTATGATTAAATTATGAAAATTTGATTTGAATGTGTATATGTGCTCATTTTGAATGTGTATAATTTTGTTATTTTTATACTAGAAGCACATGTAGCTAAGTTTGTTCATATTACTTAGAATTAAAATTGTCTTATGTTAATTGCAATTTTAAAATATGAATAAACTTAGAATTTTATCAATATGTCTCAGTGATTTATAATTTATTTAATTAGGGCTTAGCCACAGCAACCTTAATTAAGTAAAATTATTTTTGTAAAATCACATAATGATATTAGACATAAATTGTAATTAGTTATAAGGTTATGGTAAATTTTATCCCACAGGAATTTTTATTATAATTTTATAACTAATTAGGATAAAATATCAAATTAGTTTCTTAATTTACCCACAGGAATTAGGAAATGATATAATTTGATAGTTTTATCATTATGATATGAATCTATTAGAATTAGAACTTTAGCCCACAGGCAAGTTTTATGTCTAAGATTCATTAATAAAATATGTTTACATTGGTAGACATAATTAAGTTTACCTCAAAAATTCTAGATACATAAGCATGTTTATTTTCTATATGCAGTGTTTCCTCAGGCTAGTATTAACCTAGAAGTTCCCGAGCTGGATGGAGAGAACTACAAGGTTTGGAAGGAGAGAGTTCTCCTCCAATTAGGGTGCATGGATATAGACTATGCTATAAGGAAAGACGAGCCCGTATTGACTGAGACCAGCACTCCTACTGAAGTAGCTTTACATGAACGCTGGGAGCGATCCAATCGCCTTAGTGTCATGTATATAAAGACAAAGATATCTGCTGGGATACGTGGTTCAGTCGAACAGCATACCAACGTTAGGACCTTACTGAAGGCCATAGATGATCAATTTGTCACTTCAGACAAAGCGTTGGCCAGCACCCTGATAATGAAGTTCTCATCAATGAGGCTCACCAATGTCAAAGGAGTGCGCGAGCACATAATGGCCATGAGAGATATAGCGGCCCAACTCAAGAAGCTAGAGGTGGAGATGTCTGAGTCTTTTCTTGTGCATTATATATTGAACACTCTACCAAAGCAGTACGGACCATTCAAGATATCCTACAACACACATAAGGATAAGTGGACCATCAATGAATTGATGACCATGTGTGTTCAAGAGGAGGGAAGGCTGCTTATGGAATCGGGTGAGAGTGCATTTTTTGCAAGCCAAGAAAAGATCAAGGATCGAGCCAAGAACAAGGGAAAAGGGAAAATCCCTGCCCAAGCTGACATTAAGAAAGAGTCCAAATGTTTCTTCTGTAAAAAGAAAGGACACATGAAGAAGGACTGTGCTAAGCTTCAGCAGTGGCTCGTTAAGAAAGGTAATCCACTCTCATATGTTTGTTTTGAATCAAATATGGTTGAGGTTAATCATAACACATGGTGGATTGATTCTGGATCTACAATTCACATTTCGACTTCCTTACAGGGTATGACAAACCTAAGGAAGCCAGTGGGAAATGAGGAGAGCATCTATTCAGGAAACAAGATGCGCTCGCGTGTTGAAGGCGTTGGAACATGCACTTTAGTTCTTAGGAGTGGTTTTGTTTTGCAATTAGAAAAGGCCTTTTATATTCCTAGTTTCTCGAGAAATTTAATCTCTATTTCTAGGCTGGTACCTTATGGATATTCCTTTCAATTTTCAAATAAATCAGTATTGATATATTTTAAGTGTGATATTGTTGGGAATGGTACCTTATGTGATGGTCTTTTCTCTATTGATTTGCAAAATGACACTGCTCATAACGCCTTGCATGTTCAAACTGGTACTAAAAGATGTGTTATGAATGAGGACTCCTCTACGTTATGGCACCGGAGATTAGGTCATATCTCCATAAATAGAATTAAGAGATTGGTAAATGACGGAATACTTAGTACTCTCGATTTTACTGATTTCGACACTTGTGTGGATTGCATTAAGGGTAAGCAAACCAACAAGTCTAAGAAAGGTGCCAATAGGAGTTCAACCATATTAGAGATCATACATTCTGACATATGTTGTCCAGACATTGATGCATATGGTCAGAAATACTTCATCACCTTTATTGATGATTACTCGAGGTTTATGTATCTCTACATGCTTCATAACAAGAGCGAAGCATTAGATGCCTTTAAAATCTTTAAGGCTGAAGTAGAGAAACAATGTGGAAAACCCATAAAGATAGTAAGAACTGATAGAGGTGGGGAGTATTACGGTAGATACACTGAAGATGGACAAGCACCTGGACCATTTGCGAAGTTCCTTCAAGAAAATGGGATTGTTGCCCAATATACCATGCCTGGTTCACCGGATCAGAATGGTGTTGCAGAAAGAAGGAACCGAACTTTGATGGAAATGGTGCGTAGTATGCTTAGCAACTCGAAGTTGCCTAAGTCCTTGTGGATTGAAGCTCTTAAAACGGCAGCGTATATATTGAACCGGGTTCCAACCAAGGCTGTTCCAAAGACGCCTTTTGAATTATTCAAAGGTTGGAAACCGAGTTTGCGTCATATGCGCGTTTGGGGATGCCCTTCTGAGATAAGAGTTTACAACCCACAGGAAAAGAAACTGGATCCTAGGACCATAAGTGGGTATTTCATTGGATATGCCGAACGGTCCAAAGGCTACAGATTCTATTGTCCATCTCATAGCACTAGATTTGTGGAATCAAGGAACGCCAAGTTTCTTGAAAATGACTTAGTTAGTGGGAGCGATCAATCTCAAGACCTAGTTTCTGTGAGAGATCAACCCTCTACCTCGAGTCAAGGATTGGTTATCATGAACAATGTCCCTTCAGTACAACTGGACATTGAACAACCAATCGTTGAAGATCCACAAGTAGTTGATAACTTACCAGTAGACGAGGCTCCTCTGGATACACCAGAATTGAGTGAGCAACCAGTTGAACAACATGATCCTTCGGAGAATGTTGAACCAACATTAAGAAGGTCTACTAGGGAAAGGAAAACAGCTATTCCTAGCGATTGTATTGTGTATCTACAAGAGTATGATTTCAATATTGGGCCCGTTAATGATCCAAAGACGTTTTCACAAGCCATGAACAGCAAAGAATCAAAACTTTGGTTCGATGCTATGAAGGATGAGATGGATTCGATGGCATCTAATGGAGTATGGGATCTTGTCGAGTTGCCTGATGGGGCCAGGGCTATAGGCTGTAAATGGGTCTTTAAGACCAAAACTGACTCATTAGGCAACATTGAACGTTATAAGGCAAGACTCGTAGCCAAAGGATTCACTCAAAAGGAGGGAATCGATTACAAGGAGACCTTCTCTCCTGTATCTAAGAAAGATTCTCTTCGCATCATAATGGCGCTTGTTGCACATTTTGACTTAGAGTTGCAACAAATGGATGTGAAAACGGCATTTCTCAATGGTGATCTAGAGGAAGAGGTTTACATGAAACAACCTAAAGGTTTTTCCTCTAGTAATGGTGAGCATTTGGTCTGTAAGCTCAAGAAATCCATATATGGGTTGAAACAAGCTTCCCGCCAATAGTATCTAAAATTCCATGAAGTCATCTCTTCATTTGGTTTCGTTGAGAACATCATGGATCAATGCATATACCAGAAGGTCAGTGGGAGCAAGATTTGTTTCCTTGTGCTATATGTGGATGATATTCTGCTTGCAACCAATGATAAGGGGATGCTACGTGAGGTGAAACAATTTCTTTCTGAGAACTTTGATATGAAGGATATGGGCGATGCATCTTATGTCATTGGCATTAAGATCCATAGAGACAGACATAGAGGTATATTAGGTCTGTCACAAGAAGCCTATATCAATAAAGTCTTGGAAAGATTCAGAATGAAAGATTGTTCACCAAGCCCAGCTCCCATTGTGAAGGGTGACAGGTTCAATTTGAGCCAGTGCCCGAAAAATGATCTTGAGCGGGAACAGATGAAGAACATTCCATATGCCTCAGCTGTTGGAAGCATTATGTATGCACAGGTCTGTACCAGGCCTGATATTGCTTTTGCTGTGGGAGTGTTGGGTAGATACCAAAGTGACCCGGGGATGGACCACTGGAGAGCTGCGAAGAAGGTGCTTAGATATTTTCAAGGCACTAAGGATTACATGCTTATGTATAGACGGACTGATGAGTTGGAGGTGATTGGCTACTCAGACTCAGACTTTGCTGGCTGTGTTGATACCCGGAAATCAACATCCGGTTACATCTTCATGCTTGCCCGTGGAGCTGTTTCATGGAAGAGTGCTAAGCAGACACTGACTGCCACTTCCACTATGGAGGCCGAGTTCGTTTCCTGTTTTGAGGCTACCTCACATGGTGTATGGCTTAAGAGTTTCATTGGTGGGCTTAGAGTTGTTGACTCCATATCTAAGCCATTGAGGATATATTGTGACAATTCAGCTGCGGTATTCATGGCTAAGAACAATAAGAGTGGAAGTCGAAGTAAGCATATCGACATTAAGTACTTAGCCATTAGAGAACGTGTTAGAGATAAAAGAGTGGTCATTGAACACGTTAGCACTGAATTGATGTTAGCTGATCCTTTGACTAAGGGCATGCCACCGTTTAAATTTAAGGATCATGTAGAGAGAATGGGACTTGGTCCCACATTTTGATTGTAATTGAAACTCTTATTAATAATATGATGTTTCTCATTTTGATTTGTATACACTAAAGTTTTATTTGAGAAATATCCTTGTTGTTTGGACCGAGAATAAACATAAGGTTTATTCATTAAGTAAAAATGGGTTGATTTAGAAACATTTTACATAGTAATACATGGAAGATAATACTCGCCACTTGAGGAACTGTCGCCATGATTCATGTGATTTGTTTCTTGTATAAGTGAAATATATGGACCAAGTGGGAGAATGTTAGTATATCTCCTCATTTATGGAAATAAATATTTGGTTGACCAATTCCGGATATGGTCCATAATTTCACACTGAATCTCAACTCAATATTTGGGTATTAAAAGCACGATTTTATGATGGTTAAAACGTGATTTTATTGCCATAATTAGCACGCTCTCATTACTATTTAAGGAGGGCTCCTTCCGGTCCCCAAGTACGTGAATCTCAAAAAACACAAACACCATCTAGTGAGGTTTTGAGTGCTTGGAAGATTTGGAAGGTCTGTGATTGACACAGAGTAGACTGTCAGATTCGGCGATTGCTTCAACAGCAGAGTTACAGAGTGCAATGGCTGGAGGTTAGATCCTGTCGCTTCCGCTTTTATTTGTTTAACATGTTTCATATTGTGTAGAAGCATGTTTAGGATTAATTTAATCTTACACCTGAGTGTTACATACTCTTATATAGGCAATTAGGCTTGTTCGACAAAAGTCATTTATAGGTTTCGGTCTTAGTTGATCATTAGGATTAGAGATACGAGGATTTATGACTATAGGCAACACCTTATTTTTGGGGTATGATGTTGGCTCATTGATAGCTACATTGGGATAGTCTTTATTGGTTATTTACAAGGGAGTTTACCTAATTGAATTTACGAGTATTGATTTTTGAACTTACGAGTATTAATTTACAAACTTATGAGTATTGATTACCGAACTTACGAGTACTAATATATGAATTTACGAGCATTGATTTCTAAAATTATAAGCAGGGATTTCAAAACTATTGAATATTGATTTGAATTGGAGTCTATCACTGAATACTATTTACTGCATTGAATATTGTTTGACTGAAAAGTACATCGTTTTATTGGAAACCGTAACTGCTTTGATTTATCAAAAATTGCATCATTTATGTTATCGAATCATTTTGTCATTGAAATGATAAGATTATTTAGTTGTGATATCAAGTTAAAGGGGAAATGAGGTACTTCAAAATCCTTCCATGGAATACCTTAAAAAACCTTGACAACGTTATCGGGTTCTAGTATTGGAATAAGTATGAAATGTGACTGAATATCGAAAAACAAAATTCTATAAGTGTATATTGACATTGATATGGAAATGATATGATATTGTTGCTTGCATGCATTATATAACAGTATACAGTATGTTACTATCCTCTGTACTTAAGTGGTTGACTTACTAGTTTCTAGCTTACTCCTCCACTGTTTCCATCATAGCTTAAGTCGAGATAGTGTCGTTTATCGATCGCAGCATCCAGTTGTACTAGTTTTCAAGCTTCAAAGCTCTTGCAGTACATATTCGGTATATGATTTTAGTGATTAAATAACTTTATTTTCGAACAGTTTTCTATAGTACTATAGTTTGAGATGTGTAATAACTAAAAGTATGCCTATGTCGCAAAAAATTATTGATCTTAGGATGTATATAAATTTTTATTACTAAACATGCCAAAACTACATAAAAATTATTATAAGATTTTGTAAGGAATTTTTTTAAGGGAATCGTATTGTTCGATGAATTTGGATATGTTATTGATTTAAGGGTTTATTAGTGCAATGGATGCTCAGGATATAAAATTGATTGTATTTGACTGTTAAACCAGGCGATAGTCTGAAATGTGTCATAATAAGAAGATTATTGCTCTTAAGCAAGAAATTTTTGTGACGTTTTTGGATGTTAAATTGATTGATATTGAGTTGGGACCTTAGGTATATCGCCTTAAATCGTATTAGGTTGTTAACTACCCAATATTATCAGATGACACTGATCACATGACAAACCAATGTAAAGAAAAAGGAAAAAGTTAACCTTAAATTTTTGAATTCTGCATAAGTAACTGATGTGTTGCATCTTTTGGGCCGTGACAACATCACACTCCTCATATTCCATATCAAAATCTAATTGTGTGTGAAAATAGAAGATTCGGTACTATAGTCGATAGTCTCCATGAGTTAATTCAAAATGGCTAGCATTACTTTGAACTCCAACAAATTAACATGTAAAATTTCTTTGGTATTCATAAATGTAGGATAAATTCACGATGAAACTAATTAGTAATTTCAAATGAATTTGAGTTAGGCAATAGAAAGGATACTTATGCAATGTTTAGTGTCATTGGCATAATATCTTGTAAATGATATGTTACATATGTAAAGGGTTCCTTTGTGAGCAAAGAAAACATTGTAAATGAGTAGAGCAGTATGTATTGGAAAACGGTGGAGAAAAATACTAGAGTAAACCTCAAAATATTGATTAGTGGTAGGTGGTGACAAATGGTGTGGAGTAAAGTTGAATCAAGATGAGAATAATATTGGGAAAATAACTAAAGAAGAGGATTTTGGAAATTGAGAGATAAGTGTAGAGGGAATTTTAGAAATAGTTGTTATATGATTCTAAAAATCCTCTTTCATGCATTACGGGAGCTCTTATATATAATTCTCCTAAAGGGCAGTTACATAACATGTGGATTTAAATATGCATAATGATAGAAATTGACAATTACATTGTGTTAATGGTGAACAATAAATATATGAGTCAACTATTTGTTTTGATATAAATAAACAAGCACTTATATTTCAAAGAAAAGTTAAGAGAAGACTTTTTAACTATTTTCATATTTGATCCACTAAACCAAACTCTCCAAAACATATCAATAATGAAATTAACCCAAGAATCCCACAATATTCCAAGATTATTTTCACTTCTACTCTATGTAAAGATATTATTCGGTAAAAGTGATAGTGTTTGTCATAATGTCTAGATTCATAAAACTAACCGCTAGATACAAAATCAATAAAATCACCACCAATCATTCTACCTAAGTGCGATTGGTCGCCTATGCAACCTATGAACACCCCAAGCTCCACTAAGGAATCCTATCTTGGACAAGGATTGGTCTATGTTCATAGTTCTAGGTCCAGAAGTACAGTTATATATAAGGAAGGATTAACGCCCTCACAAAACCTATCCCAAAATGGTACCAACCTATACTTAAGTCTCTTAAGTTTACAATTGAATGTTATTAGGTTTTGATATTTGAGTGTAGGAAAAAATTTCTAAGTTATCTCCAACATTTTGGTAGAATTATTAGAAAATTTTTCTCACCTCAAGAGTACTTAAGAAGTCTCATTTGACTTACTCGAAGAGGCTTTATCATCAAATCAATTAAGTGTTTTATGAAAACCTTAATTTTTCTACTTTTTTTTTGTTACAAAGGAAATATTTGATAATAGGGAGTGTTGGTGGGGTTGCTTGGATTCGAATTCAAACCTTACAATATGCACAACTATTCCTTAAACACTTGATTAAGAAGTTGTTGGCAATTTTTTTACATTTCATCCATCTTATCCCATCCTTTTTCTTTCTTATCTTGTCTTATTTATTCATTAATTATTTATTATTTTGGAATAAACATCGATTATTTTTTATTGATATTATTCCTATAAATTTTTTAATATTCTAATAAAATTTAAGGGAAAATCTCTCACCTAGGAATTCCTTAGATGTTAGACATTTGTATCCACCTAAGAATTCCATCATCAAAATAATGCCTCTTTACTTTAATGGTTCAATGATAATTGATTTTTTATAATAATGTTTTAAAAAAGTTTAATAACTCTGTTTTTAATTTCAATATTTTTATTTTATTAATCCCAATTCTAAAATAAGAAAATAAGTAAATAAATAATACATCAATTAAAAAACAAATATATAAATTTCAATAAAGATCAACCAAATAAAACATGCTATACTAATCAAATTATTTTAACTATGCTAATTAAATTAACCAAATTAAATTCTAATTTATTATTCAAACTAATTATTCAAGTCAATTATTCAAATCAATTATCTAAATTAATTACTTTAATATCATATTTTAATTTCAATCATTTAACTGTCACTAAGAATTATCTAAATTTATTAGCTTAGATAAATATCTAATTAAATTAATCTAATAGAAGTAATTACTAACTAATTAAACTAATTAAATTAATTACTAAAGCAAAATAGCTATAGAAAAAAAAATAAAGGGAAAGAGTACCTACAATTGAGTCGAATTCATATCGGGTACTGGTGCGAGTTGAAGATTCGACAGAGTTTTGGTCTAATGGAAATAAAATTTGGATTAGATGAAATAATATAGAAAAATAGAGGATTTCAATTTTGCGGATATGAGATTATGTTGATTGACACAATGACAAACAGACAAAACTATTTTAAACTTTGGAATGGTTATGGAAGTGTTCGGTAGGATTTTGGAGATGATGGAAAAACCAAGAGAAATCAACTATGATATTAAAGGTGGCTAGAAAAAGACTAGGATGAAGAGAACTTCAAATCACAAAAAAGAAACTAAAGCAATTTTGTATGCATGCTTTTCTCCCTAAAATAAAGAGTAAAAGAAATTATTTATAGACAACTATAAAATAAAAAACCTTAGGTCTCATGCTTAAAATGAACTTCCTGCTGTAGCCTTGAAGAAGAGTTACCTCATTAAAGTGAATCAAGATAAAATTTTAATTTTCGAAATAAATCTCGTATTTCTCGTTTTAAGTCAATGAAGTGATCACTGCCTCATCTGATGTCCGAATTAAGTGATTTTGGGCTCGTTGAAAGATTTAGAGAGTTCACTTTCAAATGAAACTAGTCATGTCCGATGATTCAAAATATTTTCTAAAATATCATTAAAATATTAAAGATATGTCGGATTTAATCATATCTTACTCAATACATTTCATAAGAAATATATCAAAAGAAATGGATTTGAATACTTATTTCAACCCTATAAACATAGTCCAATAATTCTAAGAATTCAAAAAGTTATTAAGCTCGAAATCTGACATCAAATGATTGAAGTAAAAATTCTTTAGTGTCTAAATAAGTAAGAATTTCAAAAGCAATAGGAATTCTAATTCAAAGCAACTATGATTAGAAATTTTATTCCTAAATTAATAGAATTTTAATCTAAAAGTAATTAGAAATTTCAATCCAATTGCCATTAAAAATTGCTAAATAATCTCAAGTTTAATTCCAAGCAAAATTTGCTTCCTGATTTCCCTTTCTTTTTTGCTTTTCCTTTTCTTTTTCTAATTTTTAATTAAAATAATTAGACAAAACAAAATAAACCAATCGTATACTTCAATACAAAGCCCAACAAGATCCAAAAACAAATATAAACTCCAAACATGATTTGCCATTCAAAGGTGAATTCCAAAAACAAATTTGAGACCAAATACAAAATTTTCAAACTTAATTTAAGATCCGGTGCAAAATTGAGTATTACAGTATTGTTTGATGAAAACGTTGTTATATTAATGTAGCATTTTGTAAAAGTACTTTTCTCTGAAAATGTTGTTCACTGAAACAACTTTAGTGGAACAACCTTATTACTATTCTATTTTGCCACCATTATAATATGATTTTTAGTAAAATTTTAAAAAATATATATTAAAAACCAAAATAAAAGATCTACCTGTACCAAAAAAAAAAAATCTACCACATGAAAACTAAATAGACAAGAAGTTTTCCGTACAACCTCGGCAGGCTTACAGCAAGTAAGATCATAGCACTCACGTTGTTAGGCCAAGGTAGAGACAATTGTTGTTGGCATCGTATCAAAGCACTAGGCACTGCCTTTCAACGTCAGTTTAGGGGCCACACAATATAAATTAGGTTTAATTAAAAATAAAAAGGCTAAAGCTTACCTGTTCATTCTATTTTAAACGAAACATTGCTTTGAATTAAAGAAAAGGATGTATCATATTTTTAGGGTTTGCCTTAACTAATTGGTAATAGTTTTTATTATATAACAATATATAACCCTAAACTATAATATGTTGTTAAGGCAGCTGGACCATCATTTCACAACGTCCATTCTAGGGTTTACTAGTAATGAAAAAAAAAATCCAAAAATGCAAAAACAAAAAAATCCTTATAAGTAAAAAATAATAATATAATACAGTAAATGTAAGCAATAAGCTAAGCTTACTGCTATAAATATATAGTCTAGGGTTAGGGTTTGGTCATGACCTCAGACCAAAAGCTCTGCCTCGCTTTCTATACATATGAGTACTCTTAAATTTCTCTCAATCTTTTTTTGTGCCAGTTTTTGATTGTTGGTCATTGATCAAATTTGATAATTGTAGTTCAGCTTCAAAAGGGTTTAGTGGTGAAGAAGGCTACGAGGAAGAATTTGGGGATCGCGAAATGAGGAAGCGACAAGTAGTTCTGAAAAGGGAGGAGCCACCAAGAAGCACCACAATTAGGAGTGTGAGATATAGGGAGTGCCAGAAGAACCATGCCGCGGGCGTCGGAGGTTATGCCGTTGATGGATGCAGGGAGTTCATGGCCAGTGGAGAGGAAGGAACAAGTGCAGCCCTTACTTGTGCTGCGTGTGGCTGCCACAGGAATTTCCATAGAAGGGAAGTTGAAACTGAGGTAGTATGCGAGTGTTCTTCACCTCCTCGTACCAATGGAGCATAAATATATATAGTTTAAATAAATTATTAGATACTACTGTTTATATAAATGGAAGGTTTTAATTATGTGATGCATTTATAGATATGGTAATTTGCTAGCTGTGTTTTGAGTATTTGTGGAGAAATGATCATCAGTCATAACAAAACCTCTTCCCTAATAATTTGTGTTATGTTTCTTGAATAAATGGTTTTTCTTACCTTCTTTTTCTTTGTAATGGAGAGGTTTATAAGAGTCTCTGCTGTGTTCTTGATAAAGCAATGATTCTTTTTCTGTTGATTATACCATAGTTGATGATGGACCATATTTGACCTAACTAGGTAATTTCAGATTATGTTTTACCGGATTGTTGAAGTGCATAAACTATGTATGAATTCTTGATACCGTACTACTTAAAGCTTGCTAGCTTGATTACTTGACAGTAAGAACAATCTGCTAGCAGGTGGGAATAAGATGCTGATTTTGGCTAATTACATTAGGAATACATGTTTAGCAATTAACTTTACTGCCTATGAAATTCTCTTCTAACTTAAATATATTGTAGTTGTATCATATATGTTGTGTAACATGCCTATTGCTTGATGAAACTTGTGATTGTTTTCCAAATTAGCGTATAAATGGTATTTAGAAAGAAATTAAGGAAACATTCTTCTTTGACATAAGCATGATTTATGAACTGCACCATATATAATTAACTACAAATTGACTCAAGCACGATTGAAATTATAGCTTGTTTGTTCATGAGCTGTAAATTTTCTTCAACTCATTTGCAACAACTATGAAAAGTGATTAAATTCCAAATTCCATAGTCCTTCCACTAGTTTTAATTGCTTGTCATGATTAAAACCTCCTGCCTAGCTAAGGGAGCATCATCTCCTGGATGATATTTATGTACTGATGCCAGTAAGTTTTTTCACCAAACCATTAGCAACATTATCTTCTAATGCTCAGAGCGAAAACCCATGGAATATTTCCTATATGTGGAAGTCTAATCTGCATAGCAAAATCACTTTGTATTTAAGTTCAGAGGCCCACATATCTAATCACTAATGGAATATTTCCTAATGTGGTCTAATCTGCTGGTTGGTTATGATGGGAAGTTTTCTTAGTGATGTACTTAAAGGCAAAATTAAAGCGTAAACTAACCACTTGGGTTTGAACAAAAGGTTCTCAAGTTCGAACCCTAATCCTGTTTTCTTGTATACCCCAATATAAAAAAAAATAAAGTTTAATTAAAATTATGATTTCATTGCTGTTGTTCAATAGTATATTTGATCATCGATTCAAAACCAAAAGAAAAGTTTGTTAAAGATGATAGAACATTAAACAACTTTAATCTTTGTAAGCTTTATATAACTTCTTTCGGCCGGTATATTATTATTTCGTTGTTCACTTTAGAATAAAATATAATGTTATGCTAAACGTGCGTATGTAGAAATTAATTATAATAAAACACATCAAACAACTATGATTTCCAAATTTATCTGCAAAAATATCCTACTAGCTAGACCTAGATATAAACCATCATCAATTCAAGAATGGGTAAACATTTCCAAACTCTTTCTCTTCATAAAAGGAAATGCAGCTAGATTTGTCATTATCAAATGGTTAGATAGATACTTTTCTTTTTTTTTTGTTACAAAATGGTTAGATACTTGCCATGTGAGGTGAGTAACCATTTTTCTCCTTCAAGTTAGGTATTGAATATGGAGGGGACAATCCTTCAGGTATACGTAGAATTGAATTGGGTAGATGTCTATTTGGAAAAATATCCCAAGCTCGATGCATAGTTTGAGCTCATGTTCACTTAGGCATTGTTTGGTGTGATGAAAATTTAAGAGAAAAGAAAATCTATCTATAATAGCTTTTTTCTTTCACTTACAAAAAAAAAGAGGAAAATGGAAGAAAACATAGGCGTTTTCTCTTCCAGCCCTCTTATCTTTTTCGTCTTCTGTGTTAAAGGCCTAAAGCCACGCTTGTGCAAGCTTTGAAAATTTTATTGCTTCAATTTTCAAAACAGACTTTTGTTCTATGCCAAAATTTATTAAAATAATCAAGAAAATTACCAAACTAGCAATAACTTGCAAAGAGGAAAACAGTTATAGTACAAACCCAAAACATATAAAAAAAACACCTAAATGAAAACAAGGCACTTTAACAGTTAAACATTAAACCTTAAGAATGATCACGAGTCACAACTTACGATTTTTAACTTCACACATTCCACTAACACAATCATCAACAAGAAAATTACAATCTTAACTCAAATATTCCACCAACTTAACCACAAATAAAGAACAAAGAAATACGGATGTTTACAAAAAGAAAGTGCTAACAAGAATCCAAAGATAAAATCATTGATGAAGTCCAAAATTCAACAGGGCTTCCAAAAACCAACAATAAATCCACTAATTGTTAATATTATCAACCCGTTCTCTTTGTTTATTTAAAACAAGACTTTTGCTTTGTGGAGTTTACCTTTGAAGTCTTTTATATTTTAAATTCACTATTCTTTTATTAATGCCAATTTATTTTTTACCTTTTTTGATAAAAAATAATTTAAAATTTGAATTAATTTAATATTTTAATAATTATTAAAAAGTTTTAATAAATTTTTTATTGAACAAAACTATTGAAAATTAATTAATGAGCCAAAGATTTTAGGAGTCCTAGTGTGTCTATTTATCTTCTCTTTTCGCATGGTCCCACCTATTCTTTTTCTTTTCTTCAAGTATGTATTTTTGTCCAAACAAAATAATAAGAAAAAAAATTTTTCTTTCATTTTCCTTTTCTCTCAATTTTCTTTATTATTTTTTTCCTCAAATTTTGATTTCCATGAACCAAACGAAGCCCAAGAACGCAAATTAGAAAGAGTACTTTGTCTGGCACTATATAAGAAATACAGTAATATATAAGGTTATCAAATGCTGAGCAAAAAAAAAAAAAAGGTTATCAAATTACTCATCTCTTTTGTAGGGATGGTAAGATTTTCCTTTTAAGACATATATGACTTGTATTTTAGTTCATTTTTGTGAGTGATTTTGATTTGAACAAGATCTTTATGTTCTCATAATCGAGAACAAGATCTTGTCTATGTTCTTTGATTGAATTCTAATGGAATTCCACAGCAAAAAGAATCAAAACTTTATGTCCCCACAAAATTTCGGCTCATGAGCGTGAATGAAATTTACGTTCATGATGTGCATGATGATTTGGAATTACGAGGTATATATACAAGTGAATAAAAAACATTTGGCTGACACATTAAATGTTCTTTTCTTTTCTTTTACGAATATGCTTATTGTAGCATCATCATATGTAAGTTTAGTCTAATTTTTTTTGTTTATTTGTTCGTTTTGGTCCCTTTATTCAATTATTAATTTTTATCAATGCAATGTATTTTATGTCATATTAAAAGTTGTTTAATCATGATTTTATTCCTTATAAATGTACTCTGATAAAAAAGTTATAGGATTTTAACTAAGATAATTTGCAAAATGCTAATTAATGGATGGATTATTTGCATAAAAGGATGTAAAAGAAACTAAGGAGAAGGTTTTAGAACTTGCTTGATAAGGCGAAAAGAAAGAGAAAAAAAAAATAAAGAAGAGTTAATAGTTTAATTAGAACTTCATATATAAGAACTGTCATGCTAAACTTGGAAAAGTTTCCCGCAAGGAGTGAGAATGAAACGATGAGATAATTTGATCAATTCTTTTGGTACTTGTATGTTAGGTTTTAAAAGTTAAATAAACAAATTCGTTGGTTTTTGCAAGGAAAAATAGTTTTGTTTGGTTCATGAGAAATGCCAACGAAAACAAAAGGTATAAGAAAAGCACAAAAAAATTGGAATACTTAGGGTTTGAAGGGTGAGATACTGAGAGATTGCAGATGATAAAAGTGACTCAACACTTCTACTCCTCCAGGTTTCTGTAATCCTGATTCTATTTTGTCTTAAATAAAGGATTACGTTTTTGCATCAAAAAAAAAAAAAAATGACTCAACACTGATTCGGCCCCTCAAAACCAAATCGGTCTCGATCACTCGTGAGTTGTTTTGTTATTGGGCAAGACAACCTAACAATTTTGCGATGTAATAAAACCCAAGGAAATTAAATTTCAGTAGCTGCTTTGTCCAAATTGGCAATCAGATTTCACTACTTTGAGCTTGAGCCTGATGAAACCCAATCAAGTTGCAGCATGGGTTGAAGACTGAGTCTAGTTTTTTTAACAATTAAAATGGGCCACCGAATCAAACATGACTGGGAATGGAAAAGGGCCCTTTATGTCACCTATTTTGGGTCAGAAAAATCGGGTTCTTTCCACTTAGATTGCAGATGGTTTTAATTGGAGGTCCAAAACTTGATTGGATATGACCTAAAGAATATTCCAACTTGCTTTCAAACCTTCGATCTTTCAAAATTCAAAGATGTTATTCCTTCAGATTTTGTGAGCCACCAAGAAAATGAGCTTTGGATAGAGACACCCATTCGGCCAAAGATTAGATTTTGAACTTGTCTTAAGCGCAATGTACTTTCGAACCTAATGAAATTTCAGTTTAATTCATTTACAAAAGAAATTGATTATATTACGAAGTAAACGATATTTTATATTCTTAATTAATGAAGAATAATTAAAGATTTCAAATGATTATTTTTGAAATCCTATGAAATTCACTTATTAAAAATAGACTTTATTTGAAAATGTAAGTGCTGATATTCAAATCTCAAACTTAAAAATTTTTAATACTTTAAAAGTTAAAAAAAAAAAAGACAATTTAATCCAATTCTCAAATTCAAAATAAACTCTACTTTGAATAGTCATTATTGGGTAATCTAAATCTAATTCACCAAACATTAACAAGCTGTCATTGTTTCAAGCATTTCATAAAGCAAGTGGCACAATCAAACATGGAGATTACTAGGGGATATGACTTGAGAATAGTTGGACCACAAAATAAAGAGCAAATAATTGTAGTGGTCCTTTAATTGACTTGAAATAAAATGTTTTTATTAAAATATATCTTACATGCCCTCTGCTTTCTTTTCCTTTTAGTAAGCATATGGGCAAGCAGTTTTTAAAGCATAAACCTTTGGGTTTTGTCTTTCTATGCTTTTGTAATGAGCATCTTCCACCTGCATGCTTTGTTTTCATCCTCTTATTAACTTTTTGGGGAAAACAATGGAGTTTAACTCATGAAGTAAAGAGAAGGTTTGAAAAAAAATTAAAAGAAAGAAAAAAAAAGCATCATTAAAAGCCTTGGAGATTGGTCCATTTCTGATTAGGTTAAATCCACTATATATGACTGTGCTTGTTTAGCTTTTTTTTTAATATTTGGTTACAACTTCTTTAGCTATTTAGCTCTTGAGAAATGGGAAAAAAATAAATATGTAAATAAGTTGAAGACGTTCTATTTCATTTTTTATGATACAAAGACCATGAGAAGATGATAAGGTGAAATGATGGATATATCATATATTTTTTTCTTGCTAAATTTAAAACTTGGTAAAGAGTTCGTTTGATTTTCTTATAATTAATTAGTTTTCTTTCATAGGCTTTTTTTGTTTAATTTTCCTTACTATATTTACATCATTAACATAATGATTAGTTAATTTTACACACTCAAATATGTTGTTTTAACGATTCTATTATTATCTAAATGAAAATCCTAAACCACACGAATTTATTCCATCTAAATAATGTCATAATACAAAAGTCTCGGATTTTTGGAATGCCTGTCAAATTTTTGGGCATTTTCAAGTCGATGCTGATTTAGCTGATGTTTTCATTCCTGCAAGAAGATATTTTCAGGGGCAGAGATATGGTTTGATACGATTTGTGAACATTGTTGATGTTGAGAGATGTTACTCCGTTAGAACCAAATTCGAATTGGAAGCTTTCAACTCAGATTTTACCAAGTTACAAACAGTAGTCCACTAAATTAACAAGTCACAAACACTAGTCCACTAAATTAAAAAAAAAAAATCAAATTCAACAATAAGAACTCAGGTTTTATTAAGGATGACATGATTAATGCAGTTTTAGATGAAAATGGCTATTGGATTAAGTCGGATATATGCTTGCAACGATTTGGGCTGAATGTAATGTTAATATAGATGATGCATTCCATCTCTTGTTATTTAGTTTCCTTGGCCTTGTATCCGGATTTCCTTTGTTGGAAACTCGGGTTTATTTTCTTATTAATGAAATGTGTCCTTTGCCTTTCAAGAATGAATAAATAAATAAATCGTTTATGAATAATGTGAGCAATTTGTTTATATATTAACAAAAATAGTATGGGTGTCACAGCCATTTTCGTTGCAAATGGGAGTTGTGGGGTTGAAAGTGTTGGATGTTGGCAAGCACCCTTTGGAAAAAAAGGGATTGAGAAGTGTTTTGTTTTCTAATCTTCCCTAAATGCCAACTCCAACCATACACACCAGCACCACCCCTCCTTTTCAAATGTTTGCCCTACTTTGTTTAGCTTTTAATGTCATGCCCATGTGTCATAGTGTGAAACTGTCTAACCACACAATTTAAACATGCGTTAAAAACTAAAAATTAGGTTTGATTTAGTGTTCTTACTTTTTTCTTGAGAGAAATTAAGTTCAAGGATTAAATACCAATGAGGCTTTAATTTAGTGGCAAGAAAGAAGTAATGAGATTTTGAGAACTCAGGTTCGAGTTTCATTAAGTGTAAGTTTGAATTAATTTAGTTATTTACTAGTTTGTTTAGTTTGTTATAGTTATTTACTAGTTTATCTAGTTTGAATAATGTAATTTTCATAATTGCCTGCTTATGAAAGTTTTTCTCTAAAAGCAAAAGGCATAAAAAAAGTAAAACCATGAGTTAGGGCTAGTTTAAATAGGTAATAAGATTGATTTTGATGATGTTGAAAAAGAAAAAATAATCATTAAAAAAATATAACTTTTTTTAATAAAAAAATAAAATTAAGGGCTAAAAAATAATTTTAATTGTTCTTTTTTTTTGTTTTTATATCACTATTTATTAACTGGTATGCGATAAGAACCAAACTAAGCTTTAGTCAAATGAAACACGTGAGCTATCATACATACCTCAATCTCTAGCTAAATACAAATTAAGCACAAAGTAAAACCATGAGTTAGTAAAATGAAACTCAAGAGCTATAATACATATCTTAATTTTTAGCTAAATACAAATTAAGGGTATTGTCTCGTACGACAAAAGATATAATAATAATTAGTTAATTTGAAATTTTGAATTAAGACAAAGATGTATCATATTTTACATGTGTTGTGACGTCAACTTAAATTAGTGAGAAGAATTAAGGTTACATATTAGTTAATGGATTATTATCTCATTCACTATTAGTGGCAATAAAAAAATTTACAAATAGGTCTCTTTATATGTCATGCATCTTTTTAAATAAACGTTAAATAGTCAAAGTTCTTAAAAGACACATGACATATAAAGAGACTCATTTGTAAAGCTTTTTAATTTAACTGATAGTAGATGAGATAATAATCCTTAGTTAATTAGTTAATCCCATAATTCTCAGTATATAATTGTTAGAATTTGACTTCAATAAAAAAATCTCATAAATATTTGCTAAAAGACTTAATCTCTAGAGCCTAGAAAGTGTTCGGGTTTTTTCTCTACCCTTGTTCTAATTATCGAATACTTGCTACTCAAACATCAATCTACAATCTGTATCCATGGAAGGAATGATGCCATTTCATTTCTATTTTTAGATTCTTCATATTCTATTCTATTCTATTCTCAAATAAAACCATCAATTATTAGCGATTAGGAAACCCCCATTGTCTTATTATTTCATATCATTGAGTGAAAAAAAGCTGCCAAAAAACATATGAATCAATCAAGAGAAACAATTTGGTTTACGTTCTTGTCTATGTGCAGCTACATATTCCCTTTCTTTTTAGATTCAAACCCTAGCAAATAGCAACAAGAAAGGGTACAATAACTTTCCCTTTTTTGTAGTTTTAATTGTAAAAACCACATGAAAATTACAAGGAAAAGTGAAAAACTTATGCATGAATGATCTTTGTATTATTTCCTCGAGCAGTAGTTTTTTTTTTTTTTTGTGGTAAGATAAGTAGAAGAGAGGACAATACTTTGTTGGGCTTCTAGATATTGGCCCATACCTGTTTTGATAGTTAAATATTTTGGAAGAAATTAAAAAGTCCAATGTAACACTTCAATGTGAATTATTTGTACAGCTTGTCCTGTGTCATCATCATGCGTAAATACCACGCAAAGTTTTCTCCTTTTATGCTTAGGAATAAAAACATTAAATCAAGTGAATATCAAGCTTTATAAACGGGAGCCGGGAGGAGAAATGAAAACATATACTAAAATTTAAAAGTATAAAAAATTACATTAATTATTTTGTTGTTATGTAAATGGAACAATGAAAACCCTTACACGGATATCCATAAATAATCAACTGATAAGATTTTTTTTTAATTGGTTTGAATTTGAATACACTGAAAAACTATATAAAAAAAGGTAATTTTTCATTAACTTATTAAACGGACAAAAATAGGTTTTTTTAATCAATTCAGAAAAACTGTACCAGATAAGACTTAAAAAACCCTTAGTGGTCAACCAAAAAAATCAAAAATATTTTGTATTCAATTTTTATATATATTTTTAAAAAAAATTTCAATTGAACAAATAATAACACTGGAAAAGCTTAAAATATGGTGATGGGCAATGAACCAGCTCTAGTTATGGGCAAACCGGCAAAGGAGATGTGAACATAAATCACCAAACAAATTTCAAACTTCAAAATTCTAATCATAAATTTTTGCAGTTATGTGGGGACAGAAACTCGATTGCCCCCTTAAAAAAATGAAATGCCCAAGTAAAAATAAATAAATAAGATTAAAAATAAAAAAAAAATCAAGTTACTACTAATTGTGGTGAATTACAGGCGGCCTTTCCCAACATCATCCAAAAGCTTAAACCAAAGAAGAAAATGGCAAGAAACCATAAGTGATGTAGTGTCATTGACCTAAAAAAAAAAAAAATCTATTCTTGATGTAATGTCAGTTTACAACACCTAACAATTTCTTTCATCAACAGACTCTAACAAAGCTAGTTCAACCTTTTAATTACTATATTTATCGTACTTCCTTTCAAGATTACCATCAAAGCTAACACATTAATAATAATAACACAGAAAACCCCATTCCATCTCACTTTCATATTTATTTTCTTTTCCTTTTCACAAAATGACAGAACAACTTATAAACCCAAATTTTAGAGTTAAAGGGGCCAAAAGGTACAATGACAAGTTCTATATAAAGAAAACTTGTAGAAGGAGAAGTGAAATAAATGCCTACTTATTTTCCCCTTTTGAATATGTTAGAAGCCAAATACAAACGCTATGTGTATCCATTGCTTATTGTTCTTAATGGGGCATCTCTTATTAAAACTTTAAACTTCAATTTGAAAGGATTGAATTTGAGAGATACCCATCATTAAAACTACAAACTTTAATGTCAAAGTATAGTTCATTAGGAAAGCATCGGACTAGGGTTAGAATTCCAACTGTTCAAAATCATCAAATTCCATAGTCAAACCAGCTAATTCAGTCATCGCTGTTGGAGACAAAAAAGAATAGTGGTAGCATTAAATTAAAGTTAGCCTTGGAAACAGACCAAAGCTCAGAATTAATTCTGGTAAAACTATTGGCATCACATGCTTTTGCAGCTGCGTTTTAAGACTAAAATCAGGAAACGTGCCCCCACAAAACAAGATTACCTGACTTCATCAAAAAAAAAAAAATCAAATGACCAGAAACCAAAACAAAAGTAGAAAGTTGTTCTAGACAAGACACCTAAAACATTTATGTTCTTCTCTCTACTTAGGACATCATCTCCCATTTTAATACTAACTTTAATAATACTATATACTAAGACCAATAATAGTTGCAATAATGGGATTCTTCAATGCTTCTTCTTTCCCTTAAAAGGAAAGTGAAATAAAAAATTGCATAAAGCAAAGATTAGATTATCCTAGTTTTCATAATTCCCAGCGCTCAACTAATATTTTATACCCTAAATTCAGCGCATGCATCAAAGCTTAGAATCCTGCATTATCGTAAAATCATACTAAAAAGCTAAAGCAAGAAGCCATGAGAATTAACAAGCATTGTTTTTTTACTTTTCAGAAGATTAAATTAAACTTTAAATAAGTTTTTATATAAAAAATTAGTCTTATCAGTTAATCTCATCCACTAAAATACTGCAATTATGCAGATACAGACATCCACAATGAGTTAATTATTCTGAAAAATCAATGACCAAAAAAAATTATTGTGAAAAATCATCTTAAAAAAAAGTAAAGCTTGTGGGTTGATGAGAAGAAAAGTGAAGCTGATGATTGAGAAGATAATAAAAATGATATGCTCCCTTAAGCTAATAAACTATACAAATCTTCTCATATCAGCTTATTGTATACATAAATTAGACCTAAAGTATTAGTATAAAGCTAATGGGATATGTTAAAATAATCTGATACAAGTTTTATAACAGTTTCTGCTCTTCCTCTCAGACAGAAGACAATATGGAAGCTATTTCTCTCTCCTTGCCTCTGTTTCTCTCACTCTTTAACTCTGTCAAAGGAAAAATTACAGATTCAAAGGTTTAAGATTTTTTGTTCACGCCCTGGAAACAGAAACCATGGAAGCTTATGATCCCAAAAAAGTCGATGATTTGAAAGAAATGGTGATGGGAAGAGAAGAATACTAGCACTGGGAAAGAAAATAAATTCCCTGTTGGATCAAAGCAACTCTTCCCACGTTATATCCTCGACAAAGTGATTATCATTAATTAAACTAATTAGGAACAAATTGATCAGAAGAAAAAGAGAAATAAAGAAAAAAAAAACAGCTAATATAAGCAAGTCCTTACTCAATATCTAACAGCTTATTATCTCCCCATGAAAAAGAAAAGATGAAGCTGATGATCAAGAGGAAGAAGAAGAGCCATTCGTTCCAACATGAGCAACACTATCAGTTTCAAAGTGATGGTTCAGATTCCGGCCATGGTTCTCATGGTTGAGTCCACTGTCAAGATTATTGTTGTTATTCCCACTCCCATTATTCCTACTTCCAATCCCTCCACTTCCTCCTCCATTGGCTTGATCTTTCTTTCCAAAAGTGTTCTTGTTGTTATGCATCCAAACTTTTAACACCCCTCTAACAACACCAATATCATTACAAAGCTCTTGAATAAGTTCTTCATCTCTTTTCTGCATCTTCCACCCTACTCTCTCCGCAAACTCCAGCATCTTATCTTTCTGGAACTGAGTGAACCTCGTTCTGAATCTTTTCTTGGAGTTCGAACCAAGATTTAAAGTGTTCGGGGTAAGGACTCCAGCAGCAGCTGGTAAATGAGAGTTATTGCGAGTATTGTCTAATGCACCAGTGAGACCTCCTGAAAGAGCTAAAAGCATGTGGGGAGCTGAAGGATAGTAAGATGATGAGATCGGTGGTGGGGAAGCTGAGTTGGGACTACGATGTGGCTGACTTGCGGGAGGTGGTGGATGGTGGCGGTGGTGAGGCCGGTATTCTATCGCAGCCGTGGCAGTTGTGGGAGGTGGGTCTTCAGGTTCCCGGCGGTGGAAGTTACGGTGGCAGCCACAAGCAGCACATTTGAGGGAAGTTGGGTCGGTTGGGGTAGCTGATGGAGATGGCATGAATTCACCACAGCCATCTAGAGCATGGCCACCCAAAGTGGCTGCATGGTTCTTGAGACATTCTTTGTAGGTTATGACGATTGGTGACGCGTGGGGGTGGTGGTGGTGAGGCTGGTGACGCTTCAGAACACCGTTGGTGAAAGTTGTGGGCTTGGCCGGTTGGATCTGGGTTGGTGTTTCACTCTCCGGCTCGGGTGATTTCGGTGTGCTACTTAAAGGTGCGGCGCTCGTGGGGGCTATCTCCATGGCTCTAACATCTAGAGTCAACAAAAAAACCTAAAGATTAAGGAAAAAAACAAAAGAAGGAAAATTAGAAAAGGGTTTTCAAGATGGTTTTATGAGAATTTTGACAAACTGGAAGAAATTAAGAAGCTTGGAACTGGTTAAAGGAAGAAAAAAAGCATTTCTTTTTTCTCTGTTTATTTGGGAGGAAAGCGTGGCAGAGGAGCCGAGGAGGAGAAGGATGAGCAGGGACGACTGTTGATAATAATAAAAAAAAAAATCTAATCTGTGTTTTTCGTGGCTGTCCTTCTTAACCACCTGTTTTTTTAACCCTAGTTCTGATCCATGGTTAAGTTGTTGACCCCGGTTGAGATTAGATATATTTGTGTAATAAATATATAACCTTGCCCTTGGTAAGACTAAGGGCAGAGAGTGAGTATTTGACTCCCCGACCTACCTACAAATTACAACCTTTTTATCTTTGTAATTTTCTGCACGCCTATCCCTTTCTTAATAATTTCAATCCTTTTAAAATCTTTACACCAACTAGGAAACTTTATACATTAAAAATTCGAAATTACTTAAAATGACACACCATAAAAATCTTCAAAAATTAAAATGTTAGGCTTCTATTAATCTACTATCACTCTTTGGATTAATTAGATTATTTAAGTACTACCCTCATTTCATATTATTAATTGTTTTACTCATAAAAGTTCACTTAATTGATAAAAAAATAATTTTTTTGTTAATCAAAATTTTCCTTATTACAAAACAAGCTATAATAAAATTTTTAATATACGAAATCAAAAAAATTATCGAAAATTACATTGGAGGAAAAATTAAATTAAAAAAATTGATATCATTAATCATAATTTTTATACATAAAATTCAAATTCAAGATAAATAAATTGTTTTAACCTTCAAATCAAGCAAGATACATATTTTAGAAAATTTCAATGGTTGTATTCGAATATATCATTAACAATATTACAAAAGAATTATTATTAACTTTTATTAGGAATGTATTTTTTTATAATCTGTTATTCTGATAACATATTAGTTACAAGTTAGTTGCTAGCCAATCTTCATTTATAAAAACCATGAATTACACACAGAAATTGTTGAGAATATGAATCAAGATTGATAAAACTTCATTCAAGAAGAAGAAGAATGTATGTATTATCTGAAATCGAGAAAGATTACATTGGTTTTTATATGGAGTTGTAAACTTAACTGACTAACTGTACACCAGTTAACAAACTTAACCAATCTTGCCAGCTAAGCTAAACTCACTTAAACTAACTTGGACTAAGCTTGATGTATACTCTATTACGGAAATCAATATACATTTTTAATAATCATTTTGCAAGTTTTTCTCTTTTTTTTTCTAATATGATATTAGAGCAATTTTCGTTGCAGCATTTTGATTTTTTTGCACTAAGCTCGAGGCAATCAAATCCCCAATCATGTCGTTATGAGCAGTCCAAACTCCAAGAAAGACTCTAGTAGTCCTTTCTTCCTTCATAACAGCGATCATCCTAGTTTGATTTTGGATACTCATCCTTTGATAAGATCTAATTGGAACACATGGATTGTGCCATGTTAATCACGTTGACAACAAAAAAACAAAGCTAGTTTTGTTAATGAAAGTATTTTACATCCATCTCCTAAAGATTTACTCTTTGGTTCTTAGAATCGATGTAATAACATGATGATTTCTTAAATTCTAAACTTTGTTGCTTGCGATATTGCCAATAGTATTCTTTACTTCCCTACTACCTTGAGATTTGGATAAATCTCAAAGATCACTTTCATTAAAGTAACGGGCCTTGTGTTTTTCAAATCAAGAAGCATCTTGCTGCTTTTTAACAAGGCTCTGTTGATCTTAATACTTATTATACTCGTCTGAAAAGCTATTAGGATGAACTCAAAGATTTTCAACCAATTTCTGTTCTATCATTATGGTGGAATGCAATCTTTGGCTGGATTTTCAACAATAGAAATATGTTATACAATTTCTTGTGGGGTTCAATGATTATTATGCTCAAACTAGTGCCTAGATTCTTATGATGGATCCATTGCCTCCTATTACCAAGGTTTCTCACTTGTTTTTCAAGAGAAATGACAACACTGTATTAATCATGGTTTCCCATCATCTTTTGAGAATTTTTTGATACAATCTTCAACCATAAAGTCCTTTGTTAATGCCTCCACTTAAAACACTAAGACCAAACATGATAGTCCATTTTGTACTCATTGTAGTAATCAATGTCATACGATTGATTAGTGCTACCAGTTGCATGGTTATCCATGTGGTTATAAATCCAAAATCAAACAATCTTCTTCCAAGGCTTACGTTTATTAGACTACACTTTATGTACCTGAAGAATCATCTTCATCTCTTATAGCATCACCTACCACTCATAATTTTCTTACTAATCCGGAACTAGTCTTTAAACCTTCTGTGTCAAACTCCAATGGTATAATTTCTTCTAATCTCTTTTATTCTACTTTTTTGATTTCCTTTTCTCAATCTTCCTAGTTGTTAGACACAGGTGCTACATATCATGTATGTTGTTCTTTGACTTTGTTTAAATCTTCCAAACTAATGTCTAATTCTTTTGTTACCCTTCCAAGTGGTCATTTTGTTCTAATTGTTAGGATTGGTTCAATTAAATTATTTGATAGTTTTGTTCTTAATAATGTTTTATATGTAACAACTTTCTATTTCAATCTTTTGTCTATTTGTGCACTCACTCAACATCATAATTGTTCTATTAACTTCTTTTCCATATCTTTCAAGATCGTACATAGGGGACTTTGGCATTGCCATTTACCCATCCCAAATGTGTGGGGAACTTACATGTTTTGGATTGGTCTAAATCTCTTTCAACATCTTCTTTTCCGCTAATTGTTTATAATGCTACATTGTCTATCAATGAAGTTTGACATTGCCATTTAAGTCATCCCTCTTTTACATAGTTACACAATTTGAAAAATTAGTTGCATATTAATAATAGTTATAATTTCCTTCACATTGTTCAAATTGTCATTTAGCATACTTTATCTTCCTCACCATTTGACTTGATTCATTGTGACAAATGAGGTCTTTTTACAATTGTTACTGTTAAAGGATATAAATACTTCATTATATTATTGATGATTGTACACGATTCACATGGGTATATTCTACGTAATAAATTTGATATTTCAAATGTTTTTTCAAAATCTTATACATTTTTACATACTCAGTTTAGCAAATCCATTAAGTCTGAACAGTTTGATAATGCACTGGGTTGGTTTTTTTTTTAGTTTTTTTGTAGTAAAGGTATTGTTTCTTACCATTCTTGCGTTGATAGGCCTCAACAAACCTCTGTTATTGAGCACAAGCACTAATATATTCTTAATATTGCTAGATCATTACATTTTCAATCCCATATTCCTTTCGCATACTGGGATGATTGTGTTCTAACTTCAAGTTATCTGGCTAACCAAATTCATTCTCCTGCAATATCAAATAAAACACCATTTGAGTTGTTATGGAACAAGAAACCTTCCTACTCCCACTTAAAAGCTTTTAGATGACTATGTTATGGTTCCATCATCACTCGTCACCACAACAAATTCTTTCCTAAAGCAAACCCTACTATTTTTATTGGTTATCCTTCTAGCTATAAAGGACATAAACTTCTTGATTTGTCCACCAATATATTCTTCATTTCTAGAGATGTGATATTTCATGAACATATATATCATTTTTCCTTCCATCTTTCTCATGGATCTTCTTCTTTCTTTTCTGACTATGTCTTTCCTTTTTATCTCCTATTGATTCTATTTCCACCTCCTCTTATTCACCATTTGATTCTTCTCTTAATCCCATTTTGTCCTCTTCTCATCCTTCTGGTGTTACTATACCACTTTCATATATTCATGATTACCATTGCCACAACTCCACTTCTATTCCTTGTTCTACTTTTCATCCTCTTTCTAATGTCCTATCATATGAAAAACTTTCTCCCTCCCATAAAGCTTATGTTCATTTTGTTTCCTTCCACTTTGAATCTTCTTCTTACTATCAAGTCGTTGGTATTCACGAGTAGTAATGTACACTATAGGAGTTAAAAACTCTTGATCGTAATGGTACTTGGTTTGTAATGTCTTGCCCCATGGCAAACATTCAGTTGGTTGTAAATGGGTGTATAAACTCAAGTATCATGTTGATGGTTCTTTGAAATGTTACAAGGCATGTTTTGAGACCGAGGGATACACTCAACATGAGGGTATTAACTATTTGATTACTTTTTCTCTAGTTGCTAAATTGACTACTATTAAATATCTTCTTACCTTTGATGGAATTTATGGCTAGTCTCTTACTCAACTTGATGTTAATAATGCTTTTCTTTATGGCAATCTTGTGAAAGAAGTTTACATATTTTTACCATCCGATTATCATCGTGAGGGGAAGTCCTTATCTATTAATCCTGTTTGTAAGCTTCATAATCCCTTTACAATTCGAAACAAGCTTCAAGACAATGATTCTTTAAGTTTTCCACAACCTTGATTGATTTTAGCTTTACCCAATATATTGCTAATAGTTCCTTGTTTACAAAGTTCACTAATGGTTCATTTCTTACTTTGTAGGTATAGGTGGATGATATAGTAATAGCCTTCAATAATTAAGAACAAGTGCATGATCTAAAGTGTTTTCTGGATAATGTATTGGGTTAATGTATCATTTGACCCCTAAACTGTATCATTTGACCCCTAAACTATATCATTTTTATCATTTTGGTACTTAAAGAATTTTTGTTATCACTTTGGTGCTTAATCTTTTCTTTTGTCACACACTTTAGTACTAATGACTAACGCCGTTAAAAAAAAAGCTGACGTGTCAAGCATTGCCCAATTAGATTTTGACACGTGGTCGTAAAATTTAAAAATATTAAAAATGTAAAAATATTTTTAAAACATTCAAAATATTTAAAAATACTTAAAATATTTTTCCCATGTTTCTTTTCTTTCTTTTACAATTCAACTCCTTTCCGTTTCCTTTAAACAATTCCAGCTTTCATCTTCTCCATCGAACCACCAAACACCAGCGTTGACTCTAGACTTCATCTGCCACTTGTTTCTTACTTTCTTAATAATTGTTTTTTGAAGTTAAGAAAGATATTTGGTTTTTTGAAGAATTTTTATCTCCCTTTTCTTCTTGACATGTCTCTGCAGATCAATTTCATTTCTTCTTTCTTTTCTTTTTGGGATTTTGCGTTTTTTACCTCTGATAATTTTGCGTTTGGGCTTTTTTGATTGAGTGACAGAAAGGCAATTGTTTTTTGTTTTTGACAAATCAATTTTGGAAAAAATTGATTTTTTTTAAATATATTATTTTTTGGGTTTTGATATTCAATTTCTTCTAGCTACAACTAGAGCCAGCTGATTATTTGACATTGATATGTTTGCATTTGGGTGACTGATGATGTAATGTTTGACAGCATAATTCATTTTGATGGAAATATATTTTTAAATTTTATTATGGTTTGATCAGGTTTGACAAATTCATATTGGAAAATATTTTGGTGGATTTTGACGGGGTTTTGAAATCAATTATTAGATATTTGATAGTTAAAAATTTTGGAATCTTGGTGGCTGTGAATTGTGACGACTACATGAACATCATGGGCAGATTTGGCTATGAATTCAGCAGCCGAAAAGTAGATGTTGGTTCTTCTTCTGCTAGTAACGAAGCTACTGGTACCAGCTCAGCTGCTGGACGGCCTGTTTATGTCCCTCCAGATCTTCGTAAAAGACTACCTTTTGTAGACCCACCTATTCCTACTTCCACAGGTCCTGCTTCAAGTAGTGACCGACCTGCATATGGCGGATCTCATTGGGTTGCTCCTAGGAATGAATATAACAACCAAGCATGGTATGGCAGTGGTTGTGGTGGTGGTCGACTTGGTGGATGGGGCAAAAGCTATTGTTGGGATTGTGACAGAGATAGGGAAGTCAATCAATCCATTTGGAAATAATGATGATGAGGTGCAGGGGTTCATTGAGCAAGAGAGTTTAATTATTTTTAAGTATAATTTCAAATATTTTTTAAAATATTTTAAATATTTTGAATTTTTTAAACTATACATTTTAAAAATATTTTTAAATTTTATTGTCACGTGTCAATATCTGATTGTGCAATTCCTGACATGTCAACATTTTTTTAATGGCATTAGTCCTAGGCACTAAAGTGTCTGATGGAAGAAAAGTTCAAGCACCAAAGTGATAACAAAACTTCTTTAAGTACCAAAATGATAAAAATGGTATAGTTCAGGTGCCAAATGATACATTAACCCTAATATATTTAAGCTTAATGACCTTGGGAATATGAAATATTTTTTGGGACTTGAAGTTTCTCAACACTATGCTCTGCAGGTTCTTTCAGATACAAGTAACAAAAAGAACTCCATTGGATCCAAATGTCAAACTCTCCCAAGATGAATAGAAGCTTCTTGATGATCTAACTCAATATAGATGACTAATTAGGCGACTATTATATCTCACCATAACTAGACCAAACTTATCATACTTAGTCCATCAGTTGAACCAATATCTTGCACAACCACAAGCTCCACATCGTCAAGCTGCATATAGAGTGCTTGACTATATCAAGACCACAGTAGGCCAAGGAATTCTTTTCCCTTCCACTTCAACAAAAAAAGCTTTTGCAGATTCTAATTGGGCATTGTCTTGAAAACAGGAAATCTACTATTCGATTTTGTATATTCATTGGTTAGTCATTGGTTTCATGCAAATTTGTAAAGCAACACACAGTGTCAAGATCCTCAGTTGAAGCAAAATACAGGTCTATGGCAAACGCAACATGTGAACTACGTCGCTATTTTCATGACTTCAGATTTACATATAAAGCACCAAAAACCAGCACTGCTTTATTGCGATAATCAACTTGCACTATAGATTGCATCAAATCCAATATTTCATGAGCATGCGAAACACAGAGATAAACTGCCACTTAATTCAAGAGAAGATAATAATTTAAAAACTAAAAACACTTCATGTTACTTCACAACATCAGCTCGCAAATCTCCTCAAAGCTTATGTTTCCTTCTCAATTTACTTTTCTTCTTTCCAATATGAGAATGCACAACATACACTCTCCATCTTGAGGGAGCGTATTAGAAATATAGTGTCTTATAGTTTGCTATTCAGTTAACATGTTAATTACAAGTTAATTGCTAGTCAAACTTTATATATATATATATATATATATATATATATATATATTGAAAGGCCAAATTTATTAATGAAAGGGAAAGTTACAACCAAGAACATAATAGAACAACCAAGTCTACAGCAAAGGTGTAGACACGAGACAAACAACAACGAAACCAAGAGCTCAAAGTGACAAACCTCGAACACCTGGTGGGCAGCCCAACACAAACACAAAAAAAAGCCACACCACTAAAAGAACAAACCAAAAAGAGCAAACAATTGCAAAACACAATTCAGCTGGGAAAACAAAACCGCAACCAACAATTTAAGAGAAAAGAAGCACAAGGTGACATAAGGAACTCAAAACCACACCCAAATAAAGAAGCAGTGAATCACAAACAGAGCCTACCAAGAAATTAAGACAAAAAAACTCCAAGCCACCCATCAGGCAGAGTCAATGAAGAGACAACAACACCACCACCCCACCCAAAATAGTAGCCAAAGTAATCAATAAGGACTAAAAGCCACACTCCTTAACTGTTAACAAGCAAAAGATTAGAAACTCTGTTAACTCCTTGTTTAGCAAGGGAATCAACGATGTCATTACACTCCCAAAACACATGTTGGATTTGAAAGCCAACCAGTTGAAGTTTTAAATTTTCAATTTGAGAGAAAACTCTCCTGAGCTTCCAGGGAGCAGAATTGGGCGATTAAACCCATTTTTGGATATTGGCCGAATCACTCTCAATAATCAAGGAATAAGAGTTTACCTATTTAGACATTGAGTAAATGACCATAGCCTCTCTCACAGCCATGATTTCAACCACATTCGTTTCTTCAATACTAATGGATTTCGAGAACATGATTTTAACAGCACCCCTATCATCCCTCAGAACATCGCCAATACCAAAGGGTACGGATTTGCCCAAAGTCGATATGTCAATATTGAACTTTAGCAAACCAATTGGGGGACACTTCTAATCAAAAACTGATTTGGGAACCTTAGTTGCGGTAGGTACCGAGATCAAAAACTGACACTGAAAAAAAATTTAAGAAGAACGTTGAAGTCCTCGGCCACTTGGCTTTAAACCAGGAAGCAAGCCTGAAAAAAACCACATCTATAAAGCAAAAGATTAGAAACTCTGTTAACTCCCTGTTTAGCAAGGGAATCAACAACGTCATTACACTTCCAGAACACATGTTGGATTTGAAAGCCAACCAATTGAAGTTTTAAATTTTCAATTTGAGAGAAAACTCTCATGAGCTTCCAAGAAGCAGAATTGGGCGATTGAACCCATTTCACAATATTGGACAAATCACTCTCAATAATCAAGGAATAAGAGTTGACCTATCTAGACATTGAGAAAATGACCATAGCCTCCCTTACAGCCATGACTTCAACCACATTCATTTCTTCAATACCAATGGATTTCGAGAACATTATTTTAACAGCACCCCTGTCATCCCTCAAAACACCGCCAATAACAACAGGTCCCGATTTGCCCAAAGCCTATCTGTCAATATTGAACTTTAGCGAACCAATTGGGGGACACCTCCAATCAAAAACCGATCTAGGAACCTTTGATGAGGTAGGTACCGAGATCAAAGGACACCGAAAAAATATGAGAAGAATGTTGAAGCCCTCGGCCACTTGGCTTTGAACCAAGAAGCAAGCCTGAAAAAAACCACGTCCATAAGACACTTCAAGTCTGCCACTTTACCATTGAAAACAATGTCATTTCTATACAACCATATAGTCCACACAATGGCAAAAAATGCCATTTTCCACGCCTTATCTCATCTACCCTCAAGCAAAGCATATTGCCATGCTAAGAAGAAGGACATCGAGTTCTCGTGACCAATCCAATACACACCACAACACTTGCAACATTGGGCCCAAACCTTCCAAACTTCTAAACAGGAAAAAAATAGATGCTCAACAAATTCAATCTTAGCTCTACAAAAAACGCAAACCACATTGTCCCTATTAAGCAAACCCCTTTTAACAAGTTGATCCTTGACAGCAATTCTATATATATAAAGTGTGTATTACATATGGTAACCAAAAAAAAAAACACCATGTATTACATACAAAAAAGGTATCAATATACATTTTCAAGATTCATTCAGCCAGTTTCTTTTCTTTTCTAGTAACATTTTTTTACTATAAATAAAAAAAAAAAACTGAATTGAGGAGATTAAGTAATGTAGTTTGATTGTAATGGAACTAAGTTGTTAAATTTGGGCACAATAGTGATCTATGACTGGTTCATGACTGAGTTGACCCGGGGAGAGCAATAAAGAGCTAACCATGGCTGCTGATGAGTGAAAGGGAAGAGCAACCTGCAATTCTGATCTCAGAGACATTGATTGTAACCCATCTTAAATTTGTCAACTGGCAGTAATGGCCTGTACCGCCTTTAACAGTAACCTACCCTTTCAATTTTGATTCTTTTGGCAACCCCTTACTTTCATTTTCAAGCTTTATTTTTGCAATGACATAATTAACCTTCACTTCAATGAGTGATAGGACAACTGGGTCGTGCTAAAATCGTCTTTTAGGAGATGGGAGAGTCAGTCTTTCAAAATCCTGGGGTTTTTATTGGGTTACTATAGTGCCCTAGAATTAAAGGTATCTCTGTCGGCTTGCCAGAATCTTCGTACGTTTTGAAGGGCGTTTGTCTGAAAACACCCTCAATTCTTCTGTCAAAGCACTGTAAACCACATCCTATATTACAACCAAAAAAAAAAAAACCACATCCTATATTACACCCTGACACCCCCCACGTTCCGAAACCGTACCTTAATTAAGGGTCATGCTTTTTACCAACAGACTAAAATACCCTCACAAAAGTCAAAAATTAACAATCCCATACCCCTTGGGCTTATCAGATATCAGTTGCTTCCCCCTATATTTTTGGAGTTTAGTGCATGAGAAACTCCCATAATTAACACGTAATCGTAATTAACACGTAAAGAAACTCCTTGATTGGGAGACACGTGTTAATGATCTGACGTGTGGACACATTACTTTCAATCTTCAGGTTCCCACATGATACAGTAAAACACTAAGTACTCATTTGTCATATTAAAGTGATGGCCAAATTTTCTATTATTCGTACTGTCAGTCTGAAATTAACAAGAAAATGGAAAGTAATTGTTTCGTTGATTTGTTCCATTTGAGTTACTTGCCCAAACACGTCTTAGATTTAAAAAGTAATTTAAATTTAAAGTTTCCTTATTTGGAATTTTTATCAATTGGATAAACGCTTTTTTTTTAATTTCAATCATAAAATTTGTAAGAATCTATTATTCTAGGGTGTGTGAGGTTTACATAGATTACAAAATTTCTAATATCATGATTAAGACTAAAAAATTCATAAATTGCAACTAAAAATATTTAAAATTATCATACGAAGATAAATTATTTTATTTTTTTAATAAGACAAAGTATCCATATTATTAAAAAAATCCTTTTAAGATAGATGATAATTTTAAAGAAATCCATATTTAATTCCTTTTAACATAAAATTAAAAAGTATCCGTATTATAAAAAATTTGTGCGAAGATAATTCGCTCTTTTTTTCCTTTCATTTCACAGATTAAAAAAGGGTTTAACACATAAAGTGGCACTGATTTTGGAGTAAATTAATGATTTGACAACACTAAAAAATACTGCTATAGCCAATGAGATTTGTACACAGAGGATAAGTTGACGTAAGCAAACCAATCAGATAGTAGCTAGGGTTTAAGCATCGAAGAGTGTGTGTGCGCGTAAACCAACCGTTGCATTCAAATTTGAAACTCCGAATTTATTATTAGTAGATAGAAAGGCTGGTGAAGAACAGTACACTTCACCATAAAAAATGGTGTGAAATAATTACTTCACGTTAGTAAATATTATTTTTATTTAAATTATATTACGTAATTAATTATTAAAAAAAATTAATTATTTATTATAAATCAGATGTGATAACTAAATGATGATAGTTTATTTTAAGAAACTCATTAATGATTCTGATAATAAATTATTGATTTTTTTTAATAATGTAACTACGTAACATAATTTTAATGTAAGTGATAAATGCTGACGTGAAATACATTTTATACAATCTTTCCTCTACTGTTTCAAAAAAAAAATCTTTCCTCTACAATACAACATATATTTTTACTGGTATTTATTGTCTTATTTTCCTAAAATTGACAGTAATTTCTTTTTTTTCTTTTTTCCGGGTAAAAGTACAAAGAAAACAATCCTCTTCAGTCTTCATGTTTTGACTGAACACTTGGGAAATTATTACTGTAGTTATTTCCAAGAGCAAAAAAAAAAAATTACTGTGGTTATTTAAATATGGGATCTATATTTTTCATTAAATTGAATTTTTAAAGGAAGCGAAAGTATTAAATTATACAAATTGTACTTATGCAAGCTTAAATTTTAAGTATAAAAATTGAAAAAAATTAGATTTTATATAATTATAATATACATAACTTTTATATATGCACAAGTATGTAGTTGCATTTTTTATTTATTTAAAAATGATAAGGATAAAAGAATGTTATTTTAAGAAATAAATTTTAAGAAATAAAAAATATCAAATATTTTAATTTTTTATTAAATTAAAAAGCACAATATATTGAAAAAATGAATGATAAATTTGGTCTGTTAACTTAAATAAAATGGTAAAATTTAATTTTATTGTAATTAAATACTTTAATATAGAATGACAAGTGAGAGTTTCTCATTTGTTTAATGAAAAATGATATAAAAAGATACAATAATTGAATAATTTTGTACAACATTAAACTCTTTTAAGTCAATTAAAATCTTATCATTATTCAAAATGCATCGTCAACCATTTCAGCCAGTCTAATTAATGAAATTGGCTGCACAGGGATTTTTGATCTTGACCCTTCGTGAACGTTTTCTTAAACAGTTTTTCGGACACCAACCTTATACCAACATACATCCGAAAGCATGCTTGATTTGATGGCAAAGACAAAACACTTTTACAAGAAAACGAAGAATAGGGTAATGTATTCATTGGATCACAAGAAAACTGTTTGATGAAATTCCCACCGTTTATTTTTTATTAGAAAAAAAAAACCATTTGAAAGAGAATAGATGTCGTAATCTTGATTGAGGAGAGTACACTTTCTCAGAGTCCCTACAAGAATAGGCTTTTCCCTATTGATCTTCGATGTTGAAATTAATTATTTCAATTTTTCATGGAAATTATTTTGGTAAGAAAATCTTTAAAGATTTTTAATCTTTAATCTGAACAAAAAAAAAGATAAGAAAATCTTTAAAGATAATTTTGAATTACGCAATAAAACGTAACACTTTTATACACGTTAATTATTATCTTTACGTCAGAATCTTAAGTTTTTAACCATCGGATGTCCCATTGAAAATTTTTTGTATACCTTGTATAAGTTGTAATTGACACTTGTAACCAAGCATTATATTTAGATAAATCAACCAATAATTCAAAATATAGCTCAATACTGAAATTATTTTGAAGTGCGTTCTGATATTTAAATTAACTTGTACAAATTACTATAGGAAGGACATAATAATAAAGAGAGATGAAAAAAGAGAGAGAGAGGCTCAAGAAAGGGGAATGCAAAAAAAAAAATCTTCTATTTCTTATCTCGTTTTCTTTTTTGGTTGAAATTATTCAATATTTTCATATCATTTTGGTATAAGACTAATCCAGATTCGAGTCGGACAGATCCAAAGGACGGCAAAGCACCTCTCTCTGAGTTTTAACATAGCTGCATATCCAGAGCTCGAACTCGAAACCTCTAATTAAGCTAAAATAGCCCCTGTCAGTTGATTACGTTCTTAAGTTTCTTATCTTGTTTTCTGCATCTAGTTCTAGTGTGAAATATACATTTATTGTGATTATTTCTTATTTTGAAATTTTTGATACACTTAGTTTGATTACCTCTCCACTAATTTTTTTTTTTTTATTTTGGATCTCTTTATTGGATTTACAGGCTTAAATTTCAAACTTCCAAAACTTCTTTGAGATAAAATCTTGTAGGCGAATTTGTTAATAATAGAGTTTGATTTTTTTTTAGTGTAAGCACAAATATCCTCATCTATTTTACGGTCTGAGATTAATCATGTTCGTTCGAATCAAAAGTGGCAAACAGTAAAGCCCTCTTAACAATAGGGACTCCAGAACTCGAACTTTATCTAAGTACCTGAGGAAAAAATCCACTTCTACTTGTTCCAATCACTTGTTGGTAGTGAAGTCTAATTTTAATTAAGGGTATTTTTTTTAATTTTTTATTAAGTACATGTTTGGTTTAACTTATGGAAGAGTTTATCTACTATAAAAGCAAAAGCCAAGTGTTTTACTCTTAAATTTTAAAATTTTTAACATATGTGAGAAGCAAATTTTTAACTTTTTGATGAAGCTATAAATTAAAAACTTTTTTGAAGTACTAATTTTAATAACATGTATTTAATAAAAAAATTTACATACTCTTCAATAATTCATAAAATTATAAAAGAGGATTACATTTTTTACATTAATTTATTTATTTTTTATAATTTTTATATTTATTCAATTTTTTTAATTAGCAATGTATTTTTATTTTATTTGTTTGTTTCACTTAAAAACTTGTGATTTAATATGATAAAGTTTATTATTTTATTTTTAAATTTACTAAAAAATATAAAAATTCTATTAAATAATTTTCAATGTTCTTATATTAAATTTGTCAAATACTAATTTAATTTCTTTTAACAATATTTTTTTGAAAAATCTCCAATCGAACAATAGTTTTTATAAAAGCTTCAAGCCAAATAGGCCCTAAAAAGTGTTGCCCTACTCTCATGTTTAAAAGGATTGCCTATAACTCTCAAACATAATAAGAATTAAGTGCAATCATAGAGGTAAGAGAGTTTTCTCCAAACCACATAAAAACTTGTGTGCTCTTTTTGTTTCTTTTTATTTTTTTATTCTTTGTGTTAATTTTATTGTGTGTAGAAAGGTTTTGCATTTCCCTAAAAAAATAATAAATTGATTATTTAAGTTGACATAAAAGTTCCTCTCATAATATATAAATTATAACAAAATTATCAATTTTCTCTTCGGATTCGAATACAACAGGTTGTTCGAGGCTCTTGTTACAGTTCACAATCAGGTGGTGAAACAAGGACAGAACACCAAATACCTAAAACCTATAGCACATTCTTAGGGACAATAGTCGCATGAATGATGTGGTTTTGGCAATTACTGTTCTTCTCGTGTCATCTAATCTAATAATTCTTTTCATTTGTTTCTTGTTGGGTGTGGTTTGATTCGTTTGCAGAAAGTCAAACTATTGTCGCCTGCCAGATATAAATCTTCATCTACACGGGTGCCCCTACCCACCCACAACCTCTCTCTTTTCCTTTATTTTCTGTCAATATTGGGGTCTTTAGTTCCCTATTCCATTCTTCTTTGGTCCAAAAATTTCAAGATTAACAATAAAGTGATATTAAAACTCTGCAATATGAAGCTTTTCTGCGCGTTAATTTGATCTCATGTTCAAATCATATAGCATATGCAGATTTAATCTGATTTTTTGTTAAATTTATTCAAACTAAATACTGAATCGTTAATTACTTTATTTGTTTGATTTAAGTTGTTAATTTTCATCAATTAAAACTTAAATTTTCAATTTAACAATCCTATGTTTGAATCCTAAATAGAGAAACGAGGATAAGCTAGTAGCATTTGTAGCATATAGCTTAATGAGTTCTTATGTGTAAAAAAATATGAAGCGGACTAATTCAAAAGTGTCTACAAAATTCAAATTCATAATTAAGATTTTAAATTTAGATTAAAAATATTTTACCACTTCCAATAAGATAAATTATTGAGACTGTGCAATAATGGATCTTGACATTTAAATTTGAGGGGACCAATTAAAAATTTAAAATTACATCAATATTTTTATTTGAGTTATGTTAATATATTTACTAATATAAAACACATATGCAAATAGTATATTAATTGTAAAAAATAACAAGTCTATAAAATTATAAATTTTATTGCTTTATAAATAAAAGTATAGGAAAACAAAATACAACAAATAAACTATAATTTCATCTAAAATTGTGAGTGATGTTTAAAAATAAAATAAAATCTTCAAAAATTGAATATGAACTATTTAATGAGTAAATTATATATAGATAAACTTTTTTGATTTATGTCGTTTGAAAATTTAAAATTAAAAATAAATATAAATAAATTAAATTATATTTTTAATTAAACAAAAAAAATATATCTTTAAAATAATAAAATTGAATGTGTGTTTTTTTTATCTTTTATAAAGTGATCCCAATCTAATTTTAGTGTTAAAGTATTGTAAGATTTTTTAAAGAATAATTCTTTGTAAGTAGTTAAGACAAGTAAATACAATATTATACTATAAAAGAATTAGCAAAGATTTAATTATTTCAATTTTTTAACTAAACAAAAATAATTTGAACATTATCCACGCATATAATTACAAGTTTATGTAAACATATATTAAAAAGATAAAGTGACATACAAATTTTAGTATAAAGAAATTTTCAAAAATTTGAAGGGGCCAAAATTATTCATTATAAATAAATTTATTTATTAATATACAAATATATATTATGTATAAAAATTTTTCGAAAGTTTGGGCAGGGGCGGTGTGGGGGGCTACCATGGCTAATGGTCTGCCAACGGAATGCGTGTTTATATGTGTGTAATATCATGTGTATGGCATTAAAATAGAACAGTCAAGACTGCTTACAATTATTTTTAACCTTTTTTTCCTTCTATTGTGATAAAGATTGAGTGGGTTATTCTTTAATATGTTGGTTTGAGAATTAAGCTTTTTATGGTCATACCCTTACCAATTTTTATTCGAGAAATGCCTTTAATAATAGCATTTGCTGAATTTAATAGTGTTTTCTTCACTTTAAGACACCATGCATTAAGGATAACAGTCAACACTCTACCATCCTCAAATAATGAGATAAGGTTGGGTATTTTCTCCTAACCACTTTGTACAACCCTCGGCCTTGTTTATGTATAATTAATTTGTTAGGAACATGAAAAGAAAAGAAAAGAAAAGAGATGGAACCTATCTAAAAACAGAATGTTATGACAAAGGGAAAGCTAATGTCTTCTCAAGAAAAGAAATAGCCAGGCTAGCAGTGGCCCTCCTGGAAGGTAAATATTGACTAGACTTCCTTGATTTGGCACCAACATCAATTTGATCATCTCCTTCCTTTTCGGAAGGTGAAAAAAATAAAAACCTTAACCACTGTCTAGTCATTAGATTAAGTAAGTACCTTCAGAATTAACTGTATGGATTAGGTTAAGTCATTGATGTGATGTTCCCATGTTGTACAACTTCACCTTTGGCTAATGCTTAATGGCCAACAAAAGAAAAGTGCCCCATTTGCATTGTTTCCATGAAAATAGAAATTTTACTTTTGAATTCTTATTCAATAAATCCATGATCACATTTTTTTACTTTTCCAATCAAATGTATAAAATTATTAAAGAAAATCGAGTTAATGGTATGAATTCGTTTGAAAAGTTAAAAAATAACACTATATATTTACTTTTCTATTTATGAGCACTTTTATTTTAAGAAGCAAGACACCCTTGCTTCCCACTTTCCTCATAATTCAATTTCAGATTTTCAGTAGAAGCATCAAAATACTTTACAAAGTTAGTTAGCATTTCCAGTGTTTTTCTTATGATATTAATGAGCTTTCTAATGAGGAAATAAATGGGTACTTATAATGCCATATGCACAGCTATCAGATTTTAAAGAAATTTTAACTTCAAAGTTGTCTCATACCATTTCAATGTCACCAAAAATTCTACACCTATCCAGTTAATTTCATTAGATTCAGTCGTTGTTCAGCCAAAACTAATTATGCTGTATACAAGAAAAATATTAAATTGCATTGTTATTATTGCTTTTACATTTCCAGCAAAATTATGAAGTGATCGGTTGTTTACTTTCTCTTTTTTTTTTGTTACATATGGAAGTTCATTCTGGACTTGAACTGTTTCATAAATTAGACATTTTATTTCTAATTATTTGAATACGAAATCTGAAATAGAGAGAGTATAAGGATTTGAGTTTAGGAATCCAAACTTTACCGTATCTTTAATTACCACTTGAGTTAAGCCAAGGCAATGAAGCAATGCAGAAATCAAAACTCTACCTTATCCTTACCACATTAATTAAATTCGATCATTCGCTGTTTGCTTGGAAATATGTTCTTTGCTCTATTAATATTGTTACATGTCAATTTTCATTCTTTTTTGAGTAACCTGAGCTAATAAGCTAGTGGATTTTATATGGATATGGATGTTGAAGTTGGAATCTACTCAGATCTAGCTAGCACAAAAATGTCACCAAAGAATATAGATGTTTCTACTAATTTAATCATCTTTATCCTCCATTCAAGACTCCTTTGATACAATTTTGAGCATTAGTTCAAATTATCATATTAATTCTACAAATTTGCAGCTTAAATATATGCATTTTTCCTTTCTCCATACTTAGAGGCCTCTATTGTAAAAAAAAAAAAAAAAACATAATTTGCAACATCAACACTAGGCAATACTCCACTTTTTTTCCACCAAAAGAAAATTTTCATTATATATATATATATATATATATATATATATATATATATGATGTTTCATGATTACAAAGTTTGAACAATTGTCTGTTGATGGAGCTTTGATTGATGGGAATCTCACTGTGCTTGTCAGTGGGCCATGCCTTTGTCTGTTGATGGAGCTTTGACTGATGAGAATCTCACTGTGCTTGTCAGTGGGCCACGCCTTTGTCTGTTGATGGAGCTTTGACTGATGGGAATGATATGAATGTAAGACATGAGCTAATCCTTCAAGAGCCAATAGATAGCAGTAGCAAGGATGAACTGGAGATTTAGCAGAGCATGGCACATTCACGTGGAAAACAAGATATTAAAAAAAAACCAACTAGCTATGAAGACTAGAAGAGGTCAATACAGTTAGAGGCAGTGGCATGGGCGGGAAAAGGATACTAAGAAGCAGTTAGGAATGTTAATTCTGTTGACTTCACTTGTAAATATAAATAACACCATTACAGATGTAAAAGAGGCGATGAATAATAAATCAGTTGTTTCTCTTCTCTTCTGTATTTCTTCTTCTTCTTTCTCATCTCCATTTCCTAGTTCTTGATTTCTGTATAGATCTTTTGGTAAGATCTATCATTTGGTGCTTTCATTCTTTGATCATGGCGTCCACAAGAAACAGGTCCCTTGAGGATCGAGTCGAAAAACAAGAACAATTAATCACACAGTTCCAATCTGAGATCTCTGAAGTGCATTCGGAAGTTTCTCAAATGCGTACAGACATGGAGTCTTTAGGCTTGAATGTTGCAAATATCTCCGCACAGTTAAATGACTTTGCATTCAAGATTTCTACATTATATGCAAATGCAGAGCAGGGTAAGCATCAACATGCAAGTTCTTCTCCTGTCAACTCACAACCAAATGTTCGAGCTCCCTCCAATACACCAGGTATTGCACCAGTGAACCTTAAACCGTTACGGATTGATGTGCCAAGATTTGATGGTGGAGATCCCATGGGTTGGATCTTCAAGATTCAACAATTCTTTGATTTTCATGGAACCCCACCAGATCAGCGTTTGCAAGTAGCACCTTTTTACTTTGATGGCAAAGCTCTTGCATGGTATCAATGGCTTTTCAAAAACACCCAGATTCTAAGTTGGAACGCTTTCTTGGATGCACTACAAACTAGATTTGGACCTTCAGAGTTAGAAGACTATCAAGGGCAATTGACAAAGTTGGTGCAGAAAGGGTCTGTAGTCGAATATCAGGAGGCATTTGAGTCTTTATCAAATCGGGTGAATGGTCTTTCAGAGTCGTTTCTTCTGAGTTGCTTTGTGTCAGGCTTGAAACCAGAAATACAACATGAGGTAATGGCTTTTCAACCCCATTCATTGACAAAAGCAATAGCCCTTGCCAAGATTCAAGAAACCAAATTAAACCTTAAAAATGTTTACCCCACATTACATTCTTCACTGCCACCTCTCTTACCTACACCACAAACACATCAACCCCAGTATACCGCAACCCAACAAATTGCACTCAAACCAGTACCTGAAACCATTTGCAAACAACTTCCATCTTCAAGTAACCAAAAACCTATAATCCAGAAACTGACTCAGAGTCAAATTCAAGAAAGGAGAGCCAAAGGATTGTGTTTCTACTGTAATGATAAGTATACAGTTGGCCATAATTGTCGTGCTTCAGTTCATATATTAATAGCTCCAGATGAAGGAAAATCTAATGAAGAGGACACTGAGGCAGTAGAAGCAGATCAGTTTGCTGTCAAAGAAACACCTCACATCAGTCTTCATGCAATGACAGGGGTGGTGCCTGCTCAAACCTTACGTTTTTCGGGTTTCATTGCTAAAACCAAGGTTCACATCTTGATTGATGGTGGTAGCACTCATAATTTTTTACAATCTAGCATCGTTTCCAAATTGAATCTAACTGTTGATAGTAGCCATAAATTTGAGGTTATGGTTGGGAATGGAGAGGTATTGTTGTGTGAAGGACGTTGTGCAAAGATACCAATCCAAATCCAGAAACATGTATTCTTGGTAGATTTTTATGTCCTACCAGTACAAGGAATTGATGTTGTACTTGGTGTACAATGGTTGCAGCTACTAGGCCCGATCATGATTGATTATCAGCACTTGACAATGGACTTCACATGGGAGTCAGAAAAGGTGCATTTGCAAGGAGTAAAACAGTGGCAACCTCAACCAATGTCGATGCACCAATTTATCAGATGTCAGTCAAAGAATGCTGTGTTTTCCTTGTTTCAATTAACCTTGTTACCTACTGGAGTGGAAATTCTACCAACCTTGTTTCAATCCTTAATGGGCATGAATCTATTACGTGCGGTATTTAGTAGAGACCCTCGGTCCATATTGGACTACATTTCCACGAATGCAAGGATTGATGCTGCTGGAACAGAGTTAATAGATAGGCAACGTGTACTTCCGCAACTACAACAGCATTTGGAGAAAGCCCAACGAGTTATGAAGACATATACTGATGTTCGTCTTTGTGATGTGATTTTCCAAGTGGGCGATACGCTACTGATCAAACTCAAACCATACAGAAAGCACGTAGTGGCTAGGAAGGAGAATGATAAACTTGCCAAGCTATACTTTGAACCCTTTCCAGTTGTCAAGAGAATTGGACAGGTTGCCTATAAGTTAGTGTTGCCTATAGGTTCTAAACTGCATAATGGTTTTCATGTCTCACTCCTTAAGAAGTCTGAAAGCAATGTTCTAACAGCACCTCTCCCTCTAGCGGCTGATATTGTAGCATCTCATTCCATTTTGGAACCGCTACAAGTGTTACATTCCAGAAAAGTTATACTAGATGAAGGGTTGACTGCAATAGAAGCACGTTCGGAAGGTGAATTTTCCTTGAAGACAAATTATCCGGACTTCAACCTTGAGGACAAGGTTGTAATTGAAGACGGGGGTATTGATATGAATGTAAGACATGAGCTAATCCTTCAAGAGCCAATAGATAGCAGTAGCAAGGATGAACTGGAGATTTAGCAGAGCATGGCACATTCACGTGGAAAACAAGATATTAAAAAAAAACCAACTAGCTATGAAGACTAGAAGAGGTCAATACAGTTAGAGGCAGTGGCATGGGCGGGAAAAGGATACTAAGAAGCAGTTAGGAATGTTAATTCTGTTGACTTCACTTGTAAATATAAATAACACCATTCATGTAAAAGAATGAATAAATAAAATCAGTTGTTTCTCTTCTCCTCTGTATTTCTTCTTCTTCTTTCTCATCTCCATTTCCTAGTTCTTGATTTCTGTATAGATCTTTTGGTAAGATCTATCAGGGAATCTCACTGTGCTTGTCAGTGGCATCTTTACTGTAGTTTTGACTGATGGGAATCTCACTGTGCTTGTCAATGGAATCTTTACTGTTTGCTTTTTCTTTTTGTTTTGTCAGTTTTGATTGAAGGTAAGACTCCGAAGCAGTCATCTTCATTGTCTTGAGCTAAATCCAGCGAGAGTAAAGATCCTGTGCTGCTTTCATGATTGCTACTCTGTTCACTGTTCTCTTCATCATCTGAGTTGACTGATTGGAGGATCTGCTTCATCAATTCTTTGTATTCTTTCTTTGTTTTGGCTTGTGCTAATAGTGCACTGGCATGTGACTTGGCTTGGAGAAACTGTGTGGTACCTGATGTTTGAGCTGATTTGCAAAACTCTGGTGTTTCTGGAACCAGTCTTTTACACTATCTCTTAAGCATTTTGAGTAGTCAAATTTCTCCCACCACTTTGTTTTGAATCTTCTAATGATTTGTTTGTGACTTGATACTGGATCATTCATAAATTCATAGTGCCATGAAGAAATCCAAGACAGACTAAATTTTTGATCAAAAATTGAAGTGTATATATATATAAACCATATATATATATAAGGGATCCACTTACACATGTGTAAAACAAATTTAGTTTTACACACTTTCATTTTTTTTATATGATTTATAATTTTTTAATTCGACCGTTGAATTTTATGTTCTATTCACATAGATCATGCATGTCAAATTTCATATTAATTGAATACGTCTAACTATATATTTTGTAAAATAAAATTTCAACCGTTGATATATATTTTAAAAAATTACTATTCTCGATTAAAATGATAGAAATAGCATATTGATTCAAAAATTTACATACATAATAAATATGAGTAGGTTGTTAAATCCAACGGTCGGATTAAAAAATTATAAATCATATAAAAAAATATGAAAGTATGTAAAACTAAATTTATTTTACACATGTGTAAGTGGATCCCTACTCATATATATATAATTATATATATTATGGTAAAAATGAATAAGGTGAAAAATTAAATAAAATATCTACTTCATTAAAATTATTTGATTTCATTCTCTGAAAGAAGAATTAGTTTATCCTAATTACTAGAGTTTCTATAATAAGGTCACAAATTTTGACCTTATTGTAAGATTAATATAAAAAATATATGATTAAATGTTAATTTAAAGTCATTAAACGTAAAATATATTATAATTATCGTAAAAATATGATTATCAATGGAAACATTAATGTCAATAGATTTAAATGCATAATAATTTTGTTATAATGTATGTTTATGTTAATTATCATGTGCTTACATACTTCTAATATATTTTACACTTAATAACTTTAGATTTATAAATAATCATATATTGTTTACATTAACCTTAAGTTAATTATCAAGTGTTTACGATAATTCTAATATATTTTACACCTAATGACTTTAAATTTATGCTTAATTATGTGTTCTTTGCGTAGACCTTATAGTAATATCAAAATTTATGATCTTACTGCAAAATTTCCCACTAACTACTAATGAACAATAAAAAAGACATTCAACAAGGGGCATAACCAAAAACAAAATTCAGTGGGGTCACATATGTGTGCTAATCCATATTACATAAATATTTTTATATTGTATTAAAAATAGTTTTTTGACTCCACATACGGGGTTAGGACGAGACACATGTCTTTTAAAAATATTAAAAATAAAATAATACACGTGTCATCATCCTAACTTCACTTGTGAAGTCAAAAAAACTTTACTGATAGTGTATATAATAATTATCCAATTATTATATGAAGTAATCATTTTTAAATATATAAATTAAGTTGAAAATTGCTTGATTAGTGATTTTATTATTTATATTTTAATTTGCAAAAGATATCCTTAGACATATAGAATTTCTTTTGAATAAAAAAGAAATAAAAATTAACATTATATTTATATATAATAAAATGTATGATTTTACTTTTATATAGAACATTTATACATAAATATATCTTTATGAGAAATTATATACATCACATTTTATTTTTTAATACTTATTAACATATGATTATATTTAGAGAAATTACCAAATATACTATTAATAGAGTTTTTAAACTTCATAAACGTAGTTAATAAGATGATACATATCCCTTAAGGAATAGTAAAAAAATAAAAAATAAAAACTAATTAGAAAATAACGTAGGATGCATTGCATGACAGTTTTTTAACCATGATTGTGAAATTAAAAATTTTCATTGTCAATGTATCAAAAACTAACCTTTATTTTTACCAAAATATAAAGATTTTTTAAAATTTTCTTTGCAACCTAAATATTAATATTATCATTATAAAAATAAATAAAAAATTTTATTTTTGATCATTTACTTTATTTTTTATGAAATTTATTGGTTTCAATATAAAAAATAAAAATTTTAATATTTTTTACATGTATAAATATAACTTAATTAAAATTTAGTGAGATCAACTGATCTCACATTTTGTACGTGGCTACGCCACTGCATTCAAGCCAATGAAACTCATTTGTTATTTAATGTAAACTTTTATTTTTGCAAAAGGAAAGGAATTCTTATTCAATGCTTTTAACTATCAATATAAACATAAACTAATTAATTATTAGCTATAAATTGGCTTTAAACTTTGTTATTGTACTTTCCTTCAATTAAAAATTCGATGGCTCCCATCAAATAATCTGTTGGAAAAGGATAAACATCAATAAATAGTTGAGTAGTTGACCCATGATTAATTGCATGCAATTATGTTCCAGATAAAGATAGATGATGAAATTTTTTCCCTTCTCTTTCGTAATAATAGATCATGAATTATAGTGTTGTGCATGGTATTAAAAGTTACCCATCACTCACCTAGCTTTAGCCTTTATCTTGCTCCCTTCTTCTGAGAGATTAATTTATTAGTTTTAATTACTAATGTTGACCACAAGCTTCTGTTCCATCTGCCAAAATAATAATTATAAAACCAAATCCTAGTTATATTAGAAAGTTAATTAAACACTTACTTTATGTTTAAAGGTTATAAATAACTTGCCTTTAAATTCTTAATAATTGTACCAAGAAATGTCTTTCTTTAGGATAGAAGAGGTCATGGAAGAGGAAGGATTTTCCTTTCTGATTTTCTCATGTCATTTAATCTCATCATTGAAATCCTTGCCTCCAAAAAATGATTTTTTTAAGGTTTTAGAGCAATATAATTCATTCCAAGATTTAAACACAACCTTTCCATAATTAAATCTCAAATTCTAATAGTGAAATTGTTTTATTGAAAACAAAACATAAACCCCTGATGTTGAACCAATTTTCTTTAATAGCCCCAAAATTTTAGGATCATAAAATTAAAAAAAAAATTTCATCGAATGGAGGTGCTTTTTTAATCATACTATTAGCTTATTTAGGAAAGACTTGGGAAATAAGATATTTATCATAAATTTTTGTCCCCTCAAATTGCAATAATAAGTGAGAAGGTCAAGGCAACTACCAGCACAGCTTTATTGCAATAATTGCATTTTTTTTTCTTCAAGGTGACTTGACCTACCAAGGGGCTAATTGGAGATCCCAATAGTCCTAATAGTTAATTGTGTAGGTCATTTTAGTGGAAAAGAGTGCCTTAATCTCATACATCAGGCAGGCTTTGGGTGGCCCAGTGGCACAGAGAAAGAGAGTCCTCAAAAAGGGGCTGATAAGGTTCCCTAACACATCATCATAAATCTTCTTTAACTATTTTTTTTTCACCAAGGATTTTCCATTTTTTTTTTTAACTTCTTTGTATATGTGTAGATTTATAAAGGCACGTAAGTGGAAGCCATTTTTTTCCAATTGATCGTCTCCTCCAATTTCACTCCTTGATTCCTTTTGAGAGAACATGAATCCTCCTTTTCCAAAAAGAAAAAGACTCAATTTGAAGGTGTTAATTAGATTAACAAAAGAAATGTGAAAAGATATTTTATTTTAATGAAAAATGAAAAAAAAAACTCAAATTAATAAAATTTTTAGAAAATTGTAATTGGGTAATGTATAAGCAAAGAATAAAAGATCAGCATATATGATCATAGAACAAATTTGTTATATGTTATTTTATAATTTTATGAATGGTTAATATTTTAATAAATTCACTGTTAAATTTAACAATCTATTCATATTCATTATATTCATAAAATTTCGGGTCGATATAATATTTCTATCATTTTGATAAAGAATATACTACTTTATAATATATATTAACAATTAAAATTTTATTATTATCAAACAAATAATTAAATATTTTCGATTAACTTCAATTTCATATACATAATTTATGTAAATAGAACATAAAATTCAATTATCAAATAAAAAATACAAATCATATGAAAAATGAATAAATATAAAAATAAATTAATTTTATATTGACATAAGCAGATCTCTCACAAAGCAAAATTGCTAGAAAGAATGAGTTACTGTATTGTTTATAATTAGAATTCCTCCAAATAAATTAGCAATTAAAGTTGGAAATTCCTCAGCTTTCTGAGAATTTTCTATGTCTAAAAGAGTGATTAATTAATTAGTAAAAAATTTTAAAGTAATCTGCTACTTCCTAATTTCGAAGCAAGAATTGCAGCCAACAAGAAGAAGCAGTTGCTTGTAAATCAAGGAAGAAAAACAGCTGTGGCGGCAGACTTATCTGCAATTTGGAAAAACATTAATGATAAAATTTTTGTGAATTAGTTGTTTGGAAATAATTTTCTCTAATATGACAAAAAGCTTAGAATAGAAGAGGACTTGTTTAATGGCAATTCTTTTGATTTGTACCTTCCCCTTCGAAAGCTAATTCCCAGCCTTGAAAATGATTTCTTTTTTTCTTTCTTTTCTCCCTCAAACTGTTCTTCTCTTCTCACCGAAAAGCTCCAAAAAACTCTGATAAAAAAAAAGCTCAAAAAAAAAAAAGGAATCACATGGCCTTCAACTATATTTGAGATTGATGCAGACAAGACTGACCACAAAGTTCAAAAAAAACCCCACACTGAAATTTTTTTTTTTATACTTTCATTAAGCCCTTCCAACCTAGGTTTATTGGATAAGTATATTCATCTCCATGAATTGAAGAAATCATCATCACCGTTTACCGACATGGTAAAAAAAACCTTAATTCTCATAATTCAAGTTCTCATATATTAGATTTTGGTTTCTATTTAATAACTACATAACATATTGGTTTTTATTAATCTAAAAATCAAAAAATTCAAGTTTATATACTACAAAACATACTGCAATTTGAAAATAAAGAATAGAAATAAAAGTATTAAGATTCAGATTCTAAACTTCTAAAAGTCTCCTCGTTAAGAAGTTACATGAACCAATGAACCAATTTAATTAAACTATTCATTCAAATTATGCTCTTTTAATAAAAGGAATTTTTTTTGGTGAGAAAAGGAACTTTCATAACTTAAACAATTTCCTTAACAGGGATACAGTTAATAGTCCTGGGCAAATAGAGCCCCATCTGATCAAACATTAAACAGGATACAACTTCACTCGGAGGTGATTCAAAGAACACAAAAGAGGAATTAATTGTCGCGCCCATCTTGGCCAATACATCAGCACAACCGTTAGCTTCAATAAAAATGTGATAGATCTTCGCGTTCCCTAGCTTCTGTAGCAATTTCCTGCAGTCAGAAACAAGAGCATGATGAGTGTGTGTTTCGAGAATATGGCCTAAAACATACCTTAGAACGATTTGTGAATCAGTTTCGATCAATAGGTTTCTTAATCCTTTGGCCACTGCAATTTGGAGACCATCTCTTAGTCCCCATAACTCTGCGGCAATGCTGGAAGTGAACCCAATATTTTTGACAAAGCCTCCCAACCATGAACCATCAAAGCTACGAAACACTCCTCCAGTGCTAGCCTTCCCTGGATTTCCAATAGCCGATCCATCAGTGTTTAACTTGGTGTATCTTGCAGGTGGTAGGCTCCATCCAACTTCAATTTGTCTCTGTTCTTTCTTTTTATATTTAGTTCCAGCAATGGCCCAATACTCCTTAGCTTTCATAATTGTCTTCTTGCCCCATTCTTGGATTTGCATATTAGTTCCTTCAAAAACCAGCTTGTTACGATTGATCCATATCATCCAAACCGCAAAGCCAAAAAGGATTTTCTATGGGATTCCTTCCACAGTAATGTTATCATTTGTGGTTAAATTCATCTATAACCAATTGTTGAAATCTAATTGAAAAGATTGCTGTAGCAATTCAGGAATAGAGAAGAGATCCCATAAATCTTTCACAATTCCAAAATCTTTAAAGCAGTGCTCCAGTGTTTCCTCCTCAAGAGCACATCGTGGGCATAAGATATTGATCTCCATCCCACGAGCAAACAAGATCTGTCTAGTGGCCACCTTCTGATGAAGACATTGCCACAAGAACATTTGAATTTTAGGCATGATAGGCATCTTCCAAAGCTATTTCCAGATAGGATGGTTGTCGCTAGGGTTGTTTTTTGCCAACTCATAAGCCGACTTAAGTGAGAACTCTCCCGACGGGTTCGCGTCCCAAGCCATGATATCATTATATGAGCCTTCAGTCTGAAGGGGAATGGCTCTGATTTTCTGTTTCAAGTGCTCTGGAAAATAGTAATTAAATCTATCAAGCTGCCACTCTCCATTGTCATTTACCATATCTCTAACAGTTAGATGATCATCCTGTAGGAACCATGGCCCGTGGAGAATAGCTTTGATAGGACCAAGTCCCGTCCAGTTGTCATGAATGAAGGACGTTTGGAGTCCGGATCTAACAACCCATTTGATGCCTTTTCCAAATAGCATGCTATTCTTTCTCATGCCAGACCAAACCGGGGAACAAGCTTTTTTCTGAAATACTCCATTTTTGGAATATTTGGCTTGCAAAATTCTGCTCCACAGTTTATTTGGTTCATGGACAAATCTCCAAATAAGTTTAGTCATGTTGGCTTTATTAAGGTAGTGCATATCCTTAATGCCAAGTCCCCCTTCTTCTTTGTGGTTGGTGACTATATTCCAATTAATCATGTGAATCTTCTTATGGTTCTCTGTAGAGCCCCAAAGAAAATTTCTGTTGAGTTTGTTGATTTCCTCACAAATGCTATTTAGAATAAAGCTACCTTGCATGTAATATGTGGGAATAGAACTCGTCACAGCCCTAATAAGAGTTGCACGTCCTGCAAAAGAGAGGAGGTTTGCCTTCCATCCAACAAGTTTGTTTCTGATTTTGTCGACAATAAATCTATACCCTGAAGCCTGTTGACCTTTTGTAATTGGAAATCCAAGATATCTTCCTAGGTCATCTGTCTGGGTAATTCCTAAGAGCCAACTAAATGAATCTCTCATGGCTTCATCAATATTGTTAGAGAAAAAAACCTGAGATTTGTCCATGTTAACTTTTTGACCGGACATCTCACAAAAAACCTGAAGGATCCTCATTATGGTGTTTCCAGTTCGATTTGAAACTTTTCCCAAAAGAATGAGATCATCAGCGTAGAAGAGGTGGGTGAGCTTCGGTCCTCCCTTATTAAGCTGGATTGAGTCCCATTGTTTCTCATCAGATGCTTCCATGATTTTCAAGGATAAGAATTCCATGCAGAGGATGAATATGTAAGGGGATAGAGGATCGCCTTGACGAATGCCTCTAGATGGAGAGAAAACTTCACTTTGTTCTCCATTAATGAGGATAGACATATTTGTAGAAAAGATACAGGACATAATCAATTTGATCCAATTCGGAGGGAATTGGAAGAAAGTGAGAACTTCCTTAATAAAACTCCATTCGAGTCAATCATAAGCTTTCTCAAGATCAATCTTGGCTAAAAATCACCCGTTTTTCCCTTTCTTTTTCTTGAAAGAATGAATAATCTCTTGGGCTATAATGGCATTATCTTGTGCCTTCTTTCCAGCGATCAAACTTGTTTGGAGAGGGTGAATCATTCTAGATAACATGGGTCTAAATCTGTTAACAAGAACCTTAGAAATTATTTTGTAAATGGTGTTACAAAGACCAATGGGTCTGAATTGATTGAAAGACTCTGGGTTTTAAGTCTTTGGAATCAAACAGATGAGGCAATTATTGATTTCTTCAGGAATGGTTCCCGAATTGAACACTTGTTTAACAAGGTTAAAGACAGAGGTCCCAAAAATGTCCCAGCATCTGTGGAAGAAGATAAGGTGAAGACCATCAAGACCTGGAGCCTTGTAAGGCTTGATGGAGAAAGTAGCTTTATGAACTTCTTGAATCGAAATGTCTTTGTTTAAACATTCTATTTCCTCAGTTAGAAGAGGATTTCCAAGACGACTAGAGATGGTTGATGTTCTATATCCTGCCTCCATCTCTATGGAATAAAGCCGCTTAAAATGATTTACTATGTTGGATTTAATCTTCTGAGGGTCATTACTCCAGTTACCCAAGTGGTCTTTTAGAGCAAAGATTTTGTTATTCCTCTTGTGTTGAATCGTGCTCAAATGATAGAACCTAGTGTTTCTATCTCCGTCAGAAATCCAGTCCACTCTAAATTTAAGAGCCCATAATTCCTCTTCTTGCTTGAGAATAATTTGATACTCCTTTTCAAGATCCTCTTCGAGTTTTAGCAACCAGTCGTAACTCTCATTAGCTAAAACTCTTTGAATCCCATTGAGTCTTGCACGGATCCTTCTTGTTAGCTCTTATAGGCAATACCGAGAGGGGGGGTGAATCGGTTTTTAACTAACTATAAGCTCGTTTTGCGATTCTTCTAAATTCTCTAGCCTATATTAATAATTTCTAAGTTCTCTAGGCTAGACAAGCATGCAATCCAAGTTCAATGCAATAAACACAATATAATTGCAAGTAATTAAAGAGAGTAAGGAAAGAGAGATTTACACAAGCGATTTATAGAGGTTCGGCTACTTGCCTACGTCCTCTACCTTGAGACGCTCCCAAGGATTTTCTCCAAATCCACTATCTTGAATTTGTGATTACAATCCCTCTTTTCAAGGCTCAAGAGTAACCTCCCTCTTTTCTAGGCTCAAGAGAAACCTCTCTCTTTTTCTTAGGCTAAAGAGTAACCTCCCTCTTTTTCAAGGCTTAAGAGAAACCTCCCCTTTTACAAGGAATGGTGGGTTACAAATAATGTAATCAAGAGAAGCCTCTAGGTAGGCAAATGATTACAGAAATTAAGCACAATAAAAAGCCTATACAAAGTTTGTGCTAAGCAATACAAGAAATAGATGAGTGATAGAAGATGAAGACTCTTTATCTCTTGAATTGATGTTGAGGCTTGAGGAAGATGAATAAAATGATGAAAGATGTTGCTTGGTTGTTCCTCTGCTTTCCTTTAGCTTCTAAGCCTCTATTTATAGTCCCTTGGATGGTTTGTGGACGTTGGTTGGAGCCAAAACAGAAACTAGCCGTTATGTCTGACAGAAAATAGCCGTTGGGGACTTTCTGGTGCAAAGGGATCGATCCTGCTACAGTGGGGATCGATCCCTTTTGTCCAGAATCTTAATTCTGGGCTTCAGGGACCTTGGGAAGACTTTCTGCCAAAAGGGGATCGATCCTGCTACAGTGGGGATCGATCCTTTTCTTCCAGAGGGCATTTTTCCTGCACTTTTGGGTTAGAAATGATATGACCTTTGATCCTAATTCAACCCAAACCATTTATAAGTTTTAAGGGAGTTTTTCTTGACTTTCTCAAATGAAAATATTGTCCAAAAACTTATAAGTAATTTTCTAAACTTATGTTCAATAATTCTTGAGAAAATTACTTAATATTGAAAACCATTTTATAAAGTATTAAGACCAATAAGAATATATCATTTAAATCATGGTCTTAAGTTTGATATGATCATTTGAAAATGGATTGAGAAAATCATGTGTGATAAGGCAAATTTACAATATGAATTAAAACATTAAAGCTTACTTAAGTTTTTGTCATTTCAAAATATATATTGCAATTTAAAGCTAACAATCTCCCCCTTTTTGATATGACAAAACTTAATGTAAATTTGCTTTGAAAATTCTTTGAAAAAATACTCCCCCTCAAATAAAGTAGGATTTTACAAAGCTCCCCCTTAATATAAGCATGGGTTTTGAAAATGAATTTTCCCTCATTATCTCTCCCCTTAATATCTCTCCCTTTAATCTCTCCCCTTAATATCTTTCCCTTTATGTATCTCTCCCCCTTTTTGTCATAGCAAAAAGAAGGAAAAATAATAAAAACATATGCTCCCCCTAAAATCATGGCTAGGTGAGAAGAGATAAAAGAATATGCTCCATCCAACAAGAAACATGTTAGTACATGGGACTCATAGCACAAACAAATAAGTCAATTGTTCATAAAGAGTATGAAATATTCATGCAAAGAACATGACTTATGATCCTATACCAATTGTTTATAAATGATTTTGATACCAATTGTTGATAAGTAATTTTGCAAGAAGATTCCAATTGGTAAGAAGTTAAGCAAGCACCTAAGTATATCAATTGTTCTCTAAGGTCCAACTAAGGTGCATGGTAATACATCATGATTATGAGCTAAAATTATATAACATATCATATGCATGTGCTCATAAATCATGTTCAAGTAAGAGTGTGCATAGAATTAAGACATATAGCAAGTAACTACAAGTTCTAGCACATAAGAGTTTCATGCAAAAATATCCTAAATGAATTCTTCTCTATTTGTCATTTCAATCTAAAGAGCACAAGAAGAATTGTCAATTTAAAGCTCATACCAATTGGCAATTTAGTTTTGGCTTACCAATTATTGAAAATATGGTTGCCAATGATACTAATTGTTATTTCAATCTAAATACCAATTGTTACTAATGGTTGACTTAGGCATTTTGCATGAATCCAATATCTATGTGTAGTGTGTTCATGTCAAGAAAATAATCATTCTAAATATGCAAGAACACAACACATATCATCAAATATGCATATGGATCTATTAATCATTAGCACACTATCATAAAGTATTAATCCATATTCATATTCACAAATTTATACCATATGGAAGATTCAAAAAATCAAAGAATTCAAGCAAACACATTTTCTTCCATGGTTTCAAGCACAAAAATCCTATGCTCATTTTCCAATTCAAGTCCTTAACCAATTATGAGCAAGGAGATATTCAAATAATAAATGCATGAATATCAAGTTTGTTCAAGTTTGCATTTATCTTTGAATGTTGGTGTTGTCATTAAGACCTTAGTTCTTTAAGTACAAGGATGATAAAGTTTTATGCATTTTAACATTTAGGATCCATTTACCATCACAAATTATAGGCCAATGACTATTATCAATTGTTGAATTTACATTTGGAATCAATCCACTAGATGTAAAATTATCATGAAACCTAGTGTGGAATTGATAAGTCAAGCTAAGAGATTTAATCCTATAAGCATGCTTGACTAAGATGAACAAGAAATCATAATCTATTATGCACATGTTCATCAATTCTCAAATATATATACAAATCATTGAAATAAATCTCAAAAATTATGTTTAAACATTCATTGAAAGTATGTTTCAAGATTATTTCAAGATTTATGCAATTCATGACCATCTTCAATGAGAAAAACTGATTTAGCACTTGTGAGCTCATGAAAAATGATATTGATTGTTGAAAGTGATACCATTTATTGGAAATGATATTAATTGATGGAGTTGAGGCATGATATCAATGAATTTAAATATCATAAAAAATAAGTTAAAACAATGAATTTTAAGTTGAGAAGAGAGAAAATATCAAAACAATGAAGAGTTCTTCTCAATTTTTGGTTGAAAACATGCAGGAGTGCCTTTTCTGGCCTGGGGGGATCGATCCTGCTACAGTGGGGATCGATCCCTCATATGTTCCTGCAGATTCTGCAGTTGTTTTGACAGAAAATTGGACTTGTGAGGTACCAAAACTTCGTTTTTGAGTGTTTTAAGTCCAAGTAAAGGTTTAAACATTTGTAAAACATGATTTTGGACTTGTATGAATGAAGAACACGATTGAAAAACCATTTTACAAAAGATTTTGCAATTTTGGAAGGATTTTCACCAATAAATGCATTTTTGGCCTCAAAGGAGTTCATTTTGAGAGTTATGCATATTTTGTCAAAACTAAAGCATTAGAAACCATAAATATGCCAAAACAAACTTGTTCACATAGATTTTAAGCACATATAACATCAAATCATCATACTTGTGAACATTATGCCATGATTTCCAACATACAAGTTCTACATTGATGCTCATGACATGGCATTTTGCATATATGACATATTTGGCAATTTGAGGCAAGTAAATACATTATCAACACATAGAAAACATGCTCAAATTCCAGAGATCATTTCAAAATCAAAAATCATGCTTTTCATCCAATCATCCAATACCTCAAGAACTATCCATCAACCACTCAACAATCAATTATCATGCCTTTTTGCTCAATCACAATTCATCATGAATCATTAACCAAATTTCTCATCAAAGCACAACTAATCAAATAAAAAGTTTAAGGAGTGAGGAATTAAGCTTACAAAACTCCTTTGCTTGAGTATGCTTTGCCTTGAATAGTTAAGTCCACCTTGTGCCATTCTTTGAAGAATTGTTGTGATGAATCCTCAAGCTTTTTCTTTATCTCAATGGCACAAGCAATCTCCATGGAGATGTGTAGAGCATTCAAACCCATTGTTCCATTGTATTCCCATGCTCTAACACTCCTACAATAAACAAATTTATGCATGCTTTGGTACCAAAATTTTCTTGGGTCCATGAGAGTTAGTGTTCACAATTTTTGATCCTTTTGGGATCCATTTCAAGCATAAATCATCATTATTTATTGCATGCTTTGGTACCCACATTTTCTTAACTACTCTTCCTCTAAATGTAGTTTTTCTATAAGTGCATGCTTGTGAAGAGTGTCCTATTCTATTGCATAGTGAGCATGTAAGAGATAAATCATGCATAGTATTTTTGCTCACTAGGAAATTCTTTAGATGAGTTTCTTTTTGTATTGCATTATATCCTAACCCATCTTTGTCAAAGAAAGCTCTTTGGGTCTCAAGCATGTGATCTAATTTTTGTTGACCCATATAAAACCTAGAAAATGAGTTATGCAAATTTGTGTTCTTTTTATTTAACTCATTTATTTCTAAGTTGGCCTTTTCTAATTTCTTTTCAAATTCTAGCTTAGCATTTATCAAGGCTTCATTTTCTATTTTTAATTTAGCAATGATTTTCTTATATTTAGAATTCATGCATTGAAATTCATTTGCTAAATCATTAAAAGCATTTTGTAGTTCATCAAATGTATAATCATCATCTTCACTAGAACTACAACTAGCCTCATCATCACTAATAGCCATAAAAGCATGTGTAGGCTACCTCATCATCTATGTTTTCATCATCGGAGCTATCACTATCGCTCCATGTAGCCACAAATGCTTTCTTCCTAGGCTTCCTATCCTTTTCCTTCCTAAGTAAGGGGCAATCTAACTTAGTGTGACCCGGTTCATTACATTCATAACACACTAAGTGATCTTTTTCTCTTCTACTTGACTCTCCCCTATGATGTCTCATATTACTCTCTCTCTCTTTCATTCTCATAAATCTATTAAATCTTTTGGCAAACATTGCCATTTCCTTTTCTTCCTCATTTCCACTCTCATCACTATCATCTTCAATGGCCTCATGAGTGGAAGACTTAAGTGCTACCCCTACTTTCTTTGAAGGCACTTCATTTCTTTTCAATTTCATCTCATATGTAAGTAGGGAGCCCATAAGTTCATCTAGAGACAAGGTATTTGGATCTTTAGACTCTTCTATTGCGGTTACCTTTGCCTCCCAAGACTTAGGCAAGCTATTCAAGATTTTCTTAACCATTTCTAGATTGGAATAGCTCTTGCCTAATGCCTTAAGTCCATTAATTATATCATTAAACCTAGTGAACATTTCGCTAATGGACTCATTTTCTTTCATTCTAAATAGCTCATAATCATGTGTGAGCATACCTACTTTGGTTTCTTTCACTTGATTGGTCCCTTCATGTGTGATGGCCAATTTGTCCCATATTTGCTTAGCATTTTCACATAGGGACACTCTATTATACTCATTGGGACCTAATGCACAAAAGAGAGTGTGCATGGCCTTGGCATTCAATTGTGCCACTCTCATGTCATTTGTGTCCCACTCATCCTCACTCTTAGGGACATCCTTTCCATCTACTTTCTTCATAGGAATTCTAGGACCATTCACTATAATTCTCCACACTTCATAATCGTTAGATTGTACAAATAACATCATTCTAGTTTTCCAATATGAGTAATTCTCTCCATTGAAGAGTGGAGGTCTAACTAACGATTGTCCCTCTTCTCCTAGGGGTGTGCCTACATTCAAGTGAGCCATTTAAGATCGTTTTGCTCGATATAGGTTAATCTAATTCAATCTCGAGCCCAAGCTCTGATACCAATTGTTAGCTCTTATAGGCAATACCGAGAGGGGGGGTGAATCGGTTTTTAACTAACTATAAGCTCGTTTTGCGATTCTTCTAAATTCTCTAGCCTATATTAATAATTTCTAAGTTCTCTAGGCTAGACAAGCATGCAATCCAAGTTCAATGCAATAAACACAATATAATTGCAAGTAATTAAAGAGAGTAAGGAAAGAGAGATTTACACAAGCGATTTATAGAGGTTCGGCTACTTGCCTACGTCCTCTACCTTGAGACGCTCCCAAGGATTTTCTCCAAATCCACTATCTTGAATTTGTGATTACAATCCCTCTTTTCAAGGCTCAAGAGTAACCTCCCTCTTTTCTAGGCTCAAGAGAAACCTCTCTCTTTTTCTTAGGCTAAAGAGTAACCTCCCTCTTTTTCAAGGCTTAAGAGAAACCTCCCCTTTTACAAGGAATGGTGGGTTACAAATAATGTAATCAAGAGAAGCCTCTAGGTAGGCAAATGATTACAGAAATTAAGCACAATAAAAAGCCTATACAAAGTTTGTGCTAAGCAATACAAGAAATAGATGAGTGATAGAAGATGAAGACTCTTTATCTCTTGAATTGATGTTGAGGCTTGAGGAAGATGAATAAAATGATGAAAGATGTTGCTTGGTTGTTCCTCTGCTTTCCTTTAGCTTCTAAGCCTCTATTTATAGTCCCTTGGATGGTTTGTGGACGTTGGTTGGAGCCAAAACAGAAACTAGCCGTTATGTCTGACAGAAAATAGCCGTTGGGGACTTTCTGGTGCAAAGGGATCGATCCTGCTACAGTGGGGATCGATCCCTTTTGTCCAGAATCTTAATTCTGGGCTTCAGGGACCTTGGGAAGACTTTCTGCCAAAAGGGGATCGATCCTGCTACAGTGGGGATCGATCCTTTTCTTCCAGAGGGCATTTTTCCTGCACTTTTGGGTTAGAAATGATATGACCTTTGATCCTAATTCAACCCAAACCATTTATAAGTTTTAAGGGAGTTTTTCTTGACTTTCTCAAATGAAAATATTGTCCAAAAACTTATAAGTAATTTTCTAAACTTATGTTCAATAATTCTTGAGAAAATTACTTAATATTGAAAACCATTTTATAAAGTATTAAGACCAATAAGAATATATCATTTAAATCATGGTCTTAAGTTTGATATGATCATTTGAAAATGGATTGAGAAAATCATGTGTGATAAGGCAAATTTACAATATGAATTAAAACATTAAAGCTTACTTAAGTTTTTGTCATTTCAAAATATATATTGCAATTTAAAGCTAACACTTCTTTTCTTGAGGAAGACATTACCAAACGTAGTCTTATTCCATGTTAAAATATTCCATTGAAAAAAAGGGATAGCTCGAAGGATTGATTCATTGCCTTGTTCCCAACAGCTTCTAACAACATCATTGAATCCCAAATGAGAGAACCAAATTGTCTCAAATCTAAAAGGTCTTGACCCAATTCTTGCTGGTCTAGGATTAGTGTTGAGCAGAAGTGGATTGTGATCTGAGTGAATCCTAGTGAGATGAGTCATAGTGGAATTTGGAAATTTTAATTTCCATTCTCCATTAGCCCATGCTCTATCCAATCTTTCTCTTATAATTTGCCCTTGGTGGTTCTTGTTTTTCCAGGTAAATTGTTGCCCAATAAAACCCAAGGCGGTCATACGACAATTGTCCATACATTCTGCAAATTTCCTTGCTCGACTTTGGCAGATTGGCCTTCCTCCAAATTTTTCTGAGTTACTTATAATTTCATTGAAATCTCCCATAGTAGCCCAAGGAAGGTTATGGGATTGTGCAAATTCAGACAACTCATTTCATAATTTTCTTCTGGCCTCATAATAAGGGCGAGCATATAATGTAGAGAAAATCCAAAAAGGGTTAGAATTAAAGAAGAAGAAGATGGATCAGTAACATTTACCTGGATTGTAGTGTGCACTACTTGACTGTTGGAGTGGAGAATATCCAGCTTGACTTCAGCACATTGCCACATTATCCAGATGCCACCCGAGTAACCATCAGCATCGACCCTGTGGGTTCCATCAAATCCAAGTGAATTGTAGATTGTTTCAGCTCTGTCTCTAGAAACTCTGGTCTCCACAATGACAGCAACACAAGGATTGTTGATTCTAACTAGATCCGTAAAAGTTCTTTTAAATTCAGGGCTCCCAGCCTCGCGTGCATGTACTTATAAGCATCGCATTGGAAAGGATTCAAGAGAAGGAAGATTAAACATCCATTTAACTAACTCTAGGATGTTCATGACTTCCCATATCCGCTTCCGACATAACAAGTTCGGTGCATGGTGGTGTTGGGGCATGGCCAGCAGTGAGTGTGTTGTTGTGTTCACCTCCTCTGCTCCAGTTGCTTTGATCACCGTGGTTACAGGGTTGATTATTGGGAGTGTATTCCATATGAACTCTTTCTCCTGATTTTCTTGAATCTCCATTATTCTCGTCGTGTCCAGTAGAACCTGATTTAAAGAAGTGTTCCGAAGAGGCGGCAAGATTTCCACAAGTGATGGATTGAACGGTTGGCATTGTTTCGTCACCAAGTGGAAGGGAGGTTGGATGTCTAGTATTCCCATGGCAAAAATCATGTTGTTCCATGCACGCATGATTTTCTCCACGCTCCACTCTCCCTCTTGAGCCCTCCTGTTGAGTAAAATTTCCGTTGCTTTTTTCATGCTTATTATCTCCCCATCCACCGTGAGAAACATTAGTTTTGGTTCTTGAAACATCCCCTGTGATATGTCCATTTGGAGGAGTTTTGCTTTTGTTTCCCGCTTGAGTCGACTTTATCGCTCCTTTTCCTTTGGTTCTGTTGAGTTTTTGAGAGTCTCCTTTGAAAGTAAAAATAAGTTTGCTCAGCTCTAGTTCAGTTAAGTTTGGACTACTTACTCTGTCATTTGATTGACTTGGTTCCTTTGCAGAATCTCTCTTCTCTATTGATGTGACTAGGTTCTGCATAGGCCAGTTCTTTTGGCTCCTGTTATTAGATGTCATGGGTTGAAATTTTGATCGTTGGCCTATACTTAGCACGTGATCTGACATTTTACCTTTCCCTTTCTCTTTCCCATTTGTGACTCGGTTTGAAACCGGGTCTTCTTCGCCTAACTTTCTTTCTTTTCGGGTATTATTTTTCTTTCTTGTAATAAGCATCCAAGGACCATAACTTTCAATCTTCTCTGTTTCTGGTTTGTCAGGTTCTTGGATGATTTTTTCTTGCACCTCTGTTTGACTTCCTGACATATTCTCTTTTCTACTCAGACAATGTTCCTTTCGGTGGCCAATTAGTCCACACTGAAAACATAAATTTACCCCCTCGTAAAGGATTGGTTGAATAAGTCTACCTATTCTGATCTTGGGTAGTAATGGTTTGTCCATATCAACTTGGACACATATCCTAGCGTACTGTCCCCTTTTGTTAAGTTCAGTAAAGGAATCAACCTTTAGGAGAGTTCCAATCTGGTTTCTGATCCTTTAGAGAATGCTTTTGTCAAAAAATTCTATGGGTAGACCAAGTAAATGAGCCCATACTACTGTAGTGGAGAATGCTTTGGGAGATTCTGTTACAAAGCTTGGTTGCCAAACTCTCATGGTCAGGTAATAAGGACCCACGAACTATGGTCCCCCGTAGATAACCCTCTGAAAATCATCTAAGTTTTGGAACCTAAACAGAAATAAATCTCCATCTAAATCAATGCATTCCATCTTCCCACAAGGCTTCCATAACGAGAGAACCCTTAGATATAAGTAATTATAGCCAACTGACTTTTCAAATGTTTTAACTAAAACAGCATTTCTCCAGGGAGTTCTGATTCTATTTTTCTTTTCCTTGGATAATAGGATCGTAGGAATTTCATCCGATTCTTCCATTACCTGATCGGACTCCTCGTCGAGGTAACTGGGCGTGTTGACAAAAGCACCAAAGGAGGACTCTTGTGATCCCATTAGAGTATCTCTGTAAGAAAAAACTAGGGAGTTGGACTCTTGCATTGTGCAGTCATTTTGTTTAAATTTACCGTTCTTAGTGCGTTTCACACTTCTTGCTTTCTGATCTTCTACTTCAGTGCAAGTAGTTGGATCTTCGCTTTTGGTCACCATGAAAATCGCCTAAAGAAAGACACGGTTTTTTTTTAATAAAAGGAATATGCACTAATCTAATATTGAGCCAAATGCTCGAGTACCTCCGTTTGGGATTTTTAATTATGCTATCACATTGCTTTTAAAAAATTTTCACACTTTTTATTTGCAATCTAATCTAGTCTGATTTTATGGTAAGTAGTAGTTGTGAATTTTTTTTATTGCAAAATTCGGTATAAATGATTATTAATTATTGTGGTTTATTTTTACAGATTAATATTTCTTACACAGTCAATGAATTTTTTTTATTACATAAGTAAGATTAAAATGATACATATATCCTATTTTATTTATTTTTTATTTTTTAAATATTTAAAAAAATATATATCATTATCCTAATCTTATTTACAAAATTAAAATGATGCATTGAATAATTATCCTATCAATATATTACAAATCAAAATCAAGGGTAGGGTATCCAATTATGCCAGCCGGGCCTATAGTTATCTTTTGTGGTTTTTGGGCCCCTAGAGATCTGAGAATTCACAACTTCTGGAGTTTAGGCCTAAAATTGTTCCTTGGGTCCCCAGCAGTTTTTGTGTGGCTTGCAAGTGGCAATATGGCTCCAGCCTCTCCATGGAACTGTCGGCAAATATTTACAGCAATCAAGCCATGGCTCCTACGCCTACCCCTGCAAAAGGAACACGGCATTTTGCTGTTGTAAAAATGAAAAATATTGCTTGCAAGATATAATAATGGCATGGAGGACGGAAATTAGGGGTGTAACTGAATTGAACATGAATAAACGTTATTATGTTAGTGTTGATTCTTATATTTTTTTATACTATTCGTGTTCAGGTTCGTTTTCGTTAAGCATGTTCATGAATATTAATAAATATGTTTGTAAACATTAAATAAAATATATATAAATTGTATTTATTCTAATATATATGATGTTGAATTAAAAAAAATTTTACATAAACATGTAATTTTGATAATTGCATATTAAGATATCTTATGAGTAACTATATAATTTAAAAATATATTATTATCGAATTAAAAAAAACATTAAATGATTTATTAAATGAATAAATTTTTAAATAAATTTTAAATGAGTTTGTTTGCGAAAGTAAACAAATGACTCATTCCTCTATTTTCAATTGTTAAGATTGATAAACGAATATAAACAAACAAAAATTAAACATATTTTCAAATTGTTTATGAAACATTCTATTCATTTATATCTTCTTAAAAAACGAAAATTCAGAAAAAAAAAAAACCAGATAAACTGCTGGCGTAACATTGTAAAGAAGAGAGGTGTATGCAGTTTCAGTGGGACCTGATGTATAAGGAATCCTTAAAAATTGCAAGAAAAACAAATGGGAGCAGAAAGAAGTAAAGCCATAATAATGAGATCAACTAAATACACCCATATTTTTTCTTTTCACATTCTATTTTATATTATATGTTATTGTTCATTTAATGGGGAAAATGAATGTGAGAAAAAAAAAGGTGTGTTTATTTGCTCTCCATAATAATAACATTATGACAAATCTACCTAAATAGTCCTCTACATTTTGTAGAGTTAATAAATTTCTGGATTGAAACCAAATTATGACGGTTTGTGAGGTGAATAGCTACTTAGCATCTGCAACTGGCCCTACCTGCTCCCCCATGGCCATTCCACTAATTACTGCAACATTTTCAAATTAAAAAAAAAATTGTATCCATTGAAAAGGGGGCTTAAGTTCATAGAAAATGAAATGTCATTAGGTCAGCTAGCAAACTTGTACCAATGACTTATCTAAGGATGCAGTGTTTGCTTGCAAGAACCCATCAATCTGATTGTTTGTTGTGGCTTAAGCACCTAAATAATTGACCGTTGTAGGGCTATGAGCCCATGTGGTAGGTTGCTAATCTGGGTTTTTCTGAAAGGTTAACAGAACAACAGGAATGATGAGGAGAACAAATAATCAAGCATAGTAAGCTTCAAAATCATCAATTCCACCATTATTTTTCTTTCTTTATTAATTTTGTATTCTTGTCAATACAACTTTCCTTACAGCTGTCCTTAATGCTTAATGGTGGGGAATCCATGGTTTTGGGTCTAAGGTAGTAGTAATAAAAAGGGGGAAAAAGAAGATGTTGTGTCTTGTGAATTATGATTATAAGTTGTCCTGCAATCTTACAACATAAAATTGGATAGAAAGAAAGCCAGAACACACCATTTGCTGGTGCTTCCACCTGCTAAGTGCTGTGCTAATAATACCATCCATCCTCCCTTTTAGCTTGCATAACAATCATATCAACTCCCATTTCATGAAAAATAATAATGAGTTTCTGATACAGGTTTTATTCACTAAAATCAACAAGATTTTGCTTGCAATAAATCATAATGTATCTCATTTATTGGTAAAACTGTATGATTCTAAATGTTATCATTATATACTTGTACAAAAAAAAAATTACAATTCCAACGTTACATTATCAATAAAATTTTTAAATTTTATTAACAGATTAAGATATTATCATGAATACGTTTAATTATTGTAAGAATTCATTAATTTAATAAACAAAACTTATTGAAGACTTATTAACTCCTTAACTCTATTTATAAAATTTAAAAAATTTATTATTGAGGTATAAGATAATATTTTCGATTTTAATAATAGAATAGAATTACATCAAAAAAAGAAAAAGATTAAGTGATGATAAATTTTGGTTAAAAACCATGGCTATTTCATGATATCAAATCCACAACCACAATCCATAATCCAAACATTTAAAAAATCTAGAAAAGAATGGGTTTGCTTTGGTGCTATAAGCCCATTTTTGAGCTTTTTGACTCCAAAGCCTTCAAGTAAAAGCAAAACTTTCAATTTAGCCCAATCCAAATTTGCGCAGACCCACTTTTATTGTTTCTTTGTCCAATATGGGTTCTGCTCATTTGGGCTTAACTGGTACAAATTCGCTCAAATTTCAGTGCAATTTACAACTTTTGTGAATAAATTATCAAAGAAAAGAAAAACGGAGTAAGTAAAAGATGTGAGCTTTAATCTAAAGTTTCATTAAGCAATCTCTTCACGAAAGCATGAAATTTCCATGTTAAACATTTTTGTTTTTTTCCAAAGATTCTAAGGATTTAATTTTTTTAAAAAAAATAACTCAAGAGTAGTTATGGTTATACATTATTTTAGACAAATAGTCAACAAATATATATATATGAAAAAATTTAAAAAAAAAAAACTAAAGTCTTGCATGCAATTTTGGTAAAGATAGCTTGGGCATTCCTCTTCTAGTTATTAGTATAATGATAATATTTGTTTTAAAAGCAAGTTGGAATTTTGTCCCAGCAAGCACATGGTTTTACAATTATGAGTCACCCATTAGGTAACACATCTCCAATCGCATCTATATAGAGTTCAATATTGCAAACAATAATTCTGAGATTGGAATCTCCTTTTTCTTTATCATGCATACTAATCAATGAATATAGTCTCACATCTATAACAATATATAAAAAAAATTCCATCGATGATATGTTTATATTTGTCCCTTCTTTTTTTTTTTTGCTTCTTGAGTTGACAAACAGATGAGTTAAGAAGCTAATTGAGTTCTTTGATGTTTTGGGCTTTGGGTTTGTGCTAATATGATGGCCAACTTGGTTAGTCATGCTTCTTCTTCTTTTTTTTTGACAAAAAATGATAATTAATTAATCCTCAACTTATTTTTTTTATTTCTCATTACATTATTTTAAAAATTAATAAAATAGTTTAGTTTGTTAAGTAAATATATTTTGGATTTTTTATAATAGAAACTAATTAGTTGGGTCAAAAGTACTTTAGATTATTTTGTAGGAATAGATAGTTTTTTTGTATGGATTTCAAATTCTTTTTTTTGTCTTATTTTCTTAGATTTATTTTTAAATATTTTTTACAATTTTTTAAGAAAAAAAAAGCTATCAAGCATACATATTATTTTTCTTAATTTATATTTTTAAAATAATTAATTTTGAAGTTTTAAAAAACTGAATTAAAAAATCATTTTGTTATACTCTAATAGTTTTTTTTGTTAATCAAATATTTTTCTTAAACATAAATCAATATATTTAATAAAAAAACCATTCATATATATATATATATAAATATTCAACTCAATAATCAATATATTTTCTTACATTTAAATATTACAACATGTTATATAAATTTATAATTATTCCTATGTCATGGACTCATTTCAATATGTATTAAACATTTAACCCGATTTTTGGTAAAAAAAAAAAACACTTAACCCAAAGTGGAGCGAGGGGTATGATACTAGTGTATATATGTATTAAGGGTTTAATATTTTTAAAATTTTGGAACTTTTCCTTTTCACTCAAGTTCACACCTAGACAATTTTCATTGTCCCACGTGGTATATGTCCATTTTAACCAAATATATTAAATTGAATTCAAGTTTCACTTGCTTATTTATAGTTAGTGTATAATATGATCATTTTTCAAAAATTACATAAACATAAATCCATTGATCTCCAAATTTAGATTTATTTTTCATTCATTCATATCATTGACACCAGTTCAAGAAAGATAAAAATACATTATAAATTAATTATAACTAGCTGTACTTCAAATTTTAGCATAGCATTTCACGGTCCTAAAGAAAAATATAATTATGTAGTAACATAACGTGTGCTCTTTATACTTATATATAGTAGCAATTGTTCCTTGCCAAAAAAATGGGGAAAAATTAAAAATAAAGCAAAGCATTAATCTTAGTAATATATATATATATATATATATATATATATATGTATGTATAAAATAATTTGCCCCCATGTGCCCGCACCACATGGAAGAACATGAGACTGAGATACCCTAATCATCGTCCTTTCCGTGCTGAACCGTGCAAGCCCTACCTCATTTGTGGGCTTCATCTTCATTTTTAAATTAACCATGTAATGCATCCATTTTGTTTTAATTTCTAAGCTATTCTAATTAATCACAATTTTTTTTTTATAGTAGCTCTCTTTCGTTTGTTAAATCTTATCTCGTTTCAAAATCTCTACAATAAAATTCTAAATTTAATTATTCGGGTATTCATTTAGCTAGAGTAAGAGAACACATAATCTTTTTTATAATATTTTTAAACAAGCATATATAATTAACTTGGACTCTAGGATCATTGCTGTTTAAGAATATAATATCATAGGTTAAGAGATTCTATGAATAGTACCAATGCTTGCTGGGCCAAGTGAAAAGAGTTTAATGTCTCTTAAGTAAGGTCTTGACTTCGAACCTTTTAAATAGAGAAAAATAATGCTAGGGAGAGCTCTTCTCGTTTAGGGTCTGACAGTAGCTCAATTTCGAATTAACCTAGACTCAAAATGACCTTCAGATATCGAGAGGTTTTGACAAAAAAAATAGATTTCATGAATATTATTGCTCACGTCTATAAGATATTGGTATCTTGTCGGTGATCATGCTTATAATACTGTATAATTCAGATTGAGAATTATTTTGTCTAAAGTATTCATTTTGTTGATGAAAATTTAAGATTAGGTAATGAACAAGACTGTTGCAACTATTGATAGCCAGAAGCTATTGTTTTGATAATTTAATTACTAAAGAAGGTGGCTCTCGATGCCATTCTTTCAGGCATGTGAAGTTGTTTATGACTTACCGCATTCCCCTCATCTTCTTGATATATATAATCCAACCATTTTCACACCAATCCATATACCTATTTTATTAATGCTAATAATTGAAAAATGGTTTGTCTATCTTCTATATATCCGAAAGAACAGGATGGAGATTGAAGCGACAGGCTCCCTCCACTTGCTTTGATTTATTACTTTTATATTTGTCAAGTGGGAAAGGCAATTAAAAGAGTTGTTCATTTTTCTTTTTCTTTTTTTTTAGTTTAGAAACAAAGTGAAAATATAGAAGGGAATTTAGGTAGCAATTAGCAAAGAACCATTGAGGTTTTTGATTAAGAAACAATTTCCCCTATGTGTTCCACATTTAGACTAAATCAACCGATTAAACTGATATTTAGCTTAGATTTTTCGCAGAGATGGCATGATAGTATGTCATCATTCAAGAAAAATTTCCCATTTTTATTAGTATTATCAATTATAGTCATCAATCTCACATTTTACTTGAGAACACGAAATTGGTGCACTTGTTTTATTATACTTGTACTATTACTCTCAATTAGGTACTTGAACTTGTTACTGTTAGTAACTTGAATCATACACCATTAATTTTATGGATGTTTAATGCCTTCTTAATTTGAAGTTTTTGAGCTATAATATTTGTGCAAGAGTCGATTGGAAATTAATGATGCACATTCTAATTTTTTTTTTAGATAAATGGTATTTTATTGATCTAGAAAAACAGAGATACATACCCTAATTTGAATTTCCTTTCATTTGAAATGCTTAGTAGTCAAATATATTTTCAATCTTTTGCATAAAGTGGATATAAAATCTCAACATTTTATTTCACTATAAAAGTCCATAAGTTTTTATCATACTTTAAATAAAACTCTTAACGTTTCAAAATAACAAAATTAAGTTCAACTTTGATATTAACTACTATTTGGACATCTAAAGTGGCGACTGACGTGTATAATTTTGTGAATTATCACATTAGATGTCATATGTGCAATGCAAACGAAAGTTAATATCATTTTAAAATGTTAAGAATACATACAATAAAATAAAGGATTGATGTCTTATATCTATTTTGTTTAAAAAGATGGAAATATATTTAACTATTAAATCAATTTACGGAATTGGGTTTGGAAACACTAAAAAGTTGAAATCGACCACATTAAAAATGATATTGACAAGAGGCAAAAACGTGTGATCTATTACAAATGGTATCCATCATAGAAGTAACTTGAGACTATTGATTGAAAACCAAGAATGGAAATCATATTCAAATGCTCCTATTCACTATGAAAAAATAATGCCTAAAAATAAAAGGGAAAAGGAGAAGAAACAGAGTATCTCATCTAAGCCTATAATTTGCTATCTTATGTATGCATTCGATAAACTTATATTCGCATTCTTAATTTTGACATTGAGATTATGCAGTTGAAAGAGAGTTGCTTTCCACTATGCTACACTCTAGTTTAGCCCATTTTATTTTTTCACTAAGCCCCGAGAAAGAGCACAACGTAAGTTGTAACTATATGCATAGCCTTCAACCACGCTGATCTTACAATGTGGCAGGAATTTTACCTTAGTTAAATTTATTAATTCGCATGTTTATGTTGAGTTTATTATGTGTTAAATATGTGTAAAATATAAAAATTATCGTATCATCAATTACGTAGATATGCCCAATACAAATTATATTCCAATTTTTGTTAAATTCATATAAGTTTTTTATCAAAATTTTAATTTGAATTATTTTCGAAATTTTTTTTATAGGATTACCATGCCATATTTAACCCTAGTCGAGCAGTAGCAACCAAAAAAGCGTGCAAATTTTTATCAGTTAATTTGTTTATCAATTAAGATTATCCCTCCTAACAAATGAAATTCGAAGATGTATAATGCTTTTCTTTTTTTATTCGTAAGAGGAACAAAAAAAGAATAGAGAGAATCAAGTATTGGACTTAATTTTTTTAGGTTGAATGCTTAATTCAGGATTTAACATTTTCGAGAATTATCAATTTAGGATATAAAATTTTATTTTGCTTAATTTAAGATAAAATGTTTTCGATTTCGTTCAATGTAGGATTTTTGAACGTTTGTGAGTTACACTCTCCATTAAAGAGAGTGAGTGACGATAAAATGACAATTGTGCCACGTGTCGGACTAATATGCTGTCACGTGTCCACATATTTTTACTTATTAAAAAAAAATAAGCATAAGTATACTGTCACGTGTTCCACTAACACTCTGTCACGTGTCAATTGTGCCACGTATCGAACTAATATGCTGCTACGTGTCCACGTATTTTTTACCTATTAAAAGAAAATTAAGTTTAATTATACTGCCACGTGTCTAGCTAACACGCTGCCACATGTCAATTTGCAACGTGTCGAACTTATATACTGTCACGTGTCTACGTATTTTTTACCTATTAAAAGAAAATTAAATATAATTATACTATCACGTGTCCCACTAATATACTGTCACGTCTCAAATGCGTCACATGTCCCAGTAAAATATTGTCACGTGTCTTTTATTAAACACCGTTATTATTTTAACGGCCCATGTAACTCAGTTTCGTTGAAAAATCTTACATTGAGCGAAATCGAAAACGTTTTATCCTAAATCGAGCAAAATAAAAATTTATGTCATAAATTGATAATTTTCGAAAACGTTAAATTTTGAATCGAACATTTTTTTTTTAAGAAAGATAATACTGTTAGATTAAATCTTTGTATTTTACAATGCTTTTCTTTGTGTGAAAAAAAAGAAAAGAAAGGTCATTATTACACTTTGTCAGCCCTTAATATGGTTGAAATGACCAAAACCGTGTGAGAAGAAAACTAGATTTGTCGGTGAAACATTGCAAATTTGCAATGGGGCAGTTTCACCCTCATGTTTGCAACTTGCTTTAATGGATTAATATTTAATATGTCTTTAGTAAAATTTTTTTTATTTTACAAGTTAATATGATTACACATATTTTATTTTATTTATTTTTATTTTTTTAATAATTTTAAAATATATATAATCATTTTAATTTTATTTATGAAATTAAAAAATTTATTGTATTGAATAATTATTTTTATTTAATTTGTATTGTTTGTTAAAGAAAGAAAAACGAAACAATTGTTTGCTTGGTATACAGCGCGAGGTGCTCACTTTTGTCAAAGAGGCGCAGCTTTGAGCCACGTGCTTTGCTCAGTCTCTGCACATGTAAAGGAACAAAAATATTTAATTTTTTCTACTAAATAAGAAAAATTATTATTCTTTACAAATAAATCTCTCATGTATTGCTTCCTATTCTCTTTTTCCTTTTATTATTGATTGTTTGATTCATCAAATTAAGACTATATATTTCGTACTTTAAAACATTTATATTAAAATTTGTATAATTAGCTAATTGTTATTCTATTTGATAAACATTATTAAATTAAAAAATTAAATATCTATAAATACCCATTAGCCGATTTTTATTTTTATATCATCGATTAATACTATTTATTTAAAAATTGAGTTTTTGAAGTGTATTTACACTTTCTGATTTAATTTATTGCAGCGACAGTTTTGTTACCATCACCGTCAAAAATGGGTCCCTTTATCCGCAACTACTTAACCAACTCAACCTTTGCTCTTCGAATTCGATGCAAAGCACCGGCCTTGTAAAATATTGCAACTACTAAATTATTTATTATATTAGACTTCTTTTTATATATAAAATTAATTTTTTATTGCAAGATGAACGACGTAAACAAATGAAATGATAAGCAAGTTATTTGAGTTAGATTTAATACTTATTTGAATTTAATTCGTTTGTTTTTTAGTCAAGTTTGAATTACTTGAATACTGACTTAAATTAAGTTCGAATATTTTAATATTCGACTTGAATAGCTTGTAAATTTAATTGAATCTTTTAAATGATTATTAATTTATTATTTTAGCTTTATAATGTATATAAATTATTAAAAAATGATAAATTGAGTAATCTAATCAAATTCGAATAGTTCAAATTTTTTATTGAGTTGAATTCGAATTTTAAAAATTAAATTTAATCAAATTCAAGTCAATTTTTAAATTTGGGAATCGAGCTAAGCTTGAGTCTAATATTAGATATACTTGACCTTGGCTCAATTACACCTCTGTTGAATATAATTTTTTAGGCAGTACAGCTTTGAATTCTTAATGCAATGTAAGCAAGGGGAATTCAAGTATTGTTGTAAACTGTCAATGAGACATTCATTTAGTGAAAAAAAAAAAGATCATTGAATTTTGAAATTTTAAGTTCGAATATCATCAAATATGAGCTTCAATAAAGTGATTTTTATAATTATCTATTCATAAAATGTAATATACTAATTATGATTGTAACTTTTTAATTACTACCAAAAAAATATCCCTACGTGGCTTAGAATGCTACTTCATCCAATTTTCAAGATTATAATTTCAATAGTGTTAATTAATATTTGATTCAGTTTTCAAGATTATAATTTCAATATTATTAATTAATATTTATCCAGTGATTTGAAGTATGATCATATTATGTGAAAAAAAGTGTTCAAATATTTCTTTTTCTTTCAAATAAAGAAAAATCAAGTGGTTAATTTATGATTAGGCAAACATTGGATCAAAGAATTTGGGGTCCAAGAAAATTTGATTTGATGATGATTTAAACACGAGATTTTCACTATGGATTGTTCTCATTCAGGAACTTATCAAGGCTTTAGACCACTAAGCCAACTCTTTTAGCTAGTTTCCACATAATTTTCATAAGAAATGAGAATAAGTAATTAAATAGAGAAGTGTTTGAGGAAAAAAAAAAGACACTAAATCGTGAACTGGCTTCCATTTCATCAAGATCGCATTTGACTCTAAAGCAAAATAAATCATGAATATAGCCTATACTTTTGCTAGATCCTTGATTAAAGGAAATCTATTTTTGTCCCTGGCCAGTCATCCTCATCTTAGTTCAAAATAGATAGGGAATAAATCTTTTTTCACATCAAGCTAGACATAAACATTTCACTTTTCGTAGGATCCAAAAACATACTCCAGAAATTTTTGGCACTTAATTATATGAAATTGTTTCAATAATGCTTGACAACTTAGGACCATTTTTGCCAAAATAGCATTTTTTTTTCCTTTGATTTATATTTTGCTTAACTCTTTTTTTTTTTTTGCTTTAAACAAATTGTATAAACACTATTACAACTGTTATTATTTTATACACTGCAACAAGCATCACTAATTTTTATATGATTAGTGTGTTAATTTTGTTTGGTATCTCAATTTATAACCTGAAAATGAAATAATAATGGAATAATTATGACCTTAAGTATTTGTTCAAATAATTATATCTCTACCTCAAAGGTTAGGAAATTTTTGCACTGCAAGTCTGCAACACGTACATTTTTCTTTTCCAAAGTAGAGATTTCCATTGAAAAAAAAAAGTAGTTATCATATGTGAAAATGTAAATTGATTTATGAAGTTAGCATGTGTCAAAATGTAAATTTACTTGTAAAATTTTGACACTCCAATCAAAATGGATAAAATAATGTGAGTAATTATGATTATTTATATTTTTATACGGAATTCAGCATTCGCCTCATTCTCAACTGCGAGTCTGCAATTGGACCACTAGAGGGTGAGATTTAAGATTTGAGTATAAAAGGCCAATGGGGCTTTAGTTTAGTGGTAAGAAAGAGAATTGAGATTTTGAGATCTTAGATTTAAGTCTTATCAAGTGTGAGTTTGAGTTAATTTATTTGTTATTTGTTTAATTTGTTATTATCATTTGTATTTATTAATTTATAAAGTTATCAATTTTTAGGATGTAACATGTTGATTGTAATTATTACTTTGAATGAGAATGTACTACTAAAAAAAATTTGAGTATAAAGAATCATTTTTCTTGGAGGAAAGTGGGTGAAATTTTTATTGCATTTTAATATCAATAAATAGTGAAATCCAACTAATCAATTTGATGATCAATATACAACTTTAACCTTCATGGATAGGTGTCATCCAAATCCTGGAAAAAAAACCATACTGTAATCTGTATGAGCAAGTACATACGAAATTTCTCTTTCCAAACTTCTTCCCATGAATTATCTATTTATACCCCACAACCCCCAAAGCAGCTTCATCAACCAAACCCCTCTCCTTTCTTTACTCCGCATTTCACTCTTTTCTTACTCTTTTGTTCTTTTCCCTTGTTTGGAACATTTTGGGAGGGGTTTGATTTGTGGCAAAAGGCCATGGCTAAACTTGTTGCTGCCTTCTTCTTGGCTCTCATTGCCATCTCCATGGTTCAAACAATGGTGGGTACCCTTTTCTTTCTTCCAAATGGAAATGTTAAAAAAGCTAGAAGACAAAAAAAAAAAAGGAAGGAAAAACAACAGTTTTGAAATTTCCAGAAACTGACATTTTCCCTTTGGTTTCTCTTCATTTTAGGTCATGGCATCACATGGACATGGAGGTCACCACTATGATCAAGTAAATGCTCTTGTTAAAGCTTTGAAAATGTGTGTTTTTTTTTAGCTTTTGACAAGAAGTTGAGTTCTCACATTCTGGGTTTTTTTTTGTTCGATTTCTATCTGCAGAAACATTATGGCCCTGGAAGTCTTAAGAGCTACCGTAAGCAAACTTAAACTCTCACATTTTCTTCAGCTGGAAAGATCTGAACATTGAAAAAAAAGGAAACTACCCTTGTTAGATCAAACATGAAAATTAGCTTGAAAATGGATTTGACAATGAAAAGTAAATCTGAATCTTGTCAAAACCAGTTGAACAAAGGTCAAACTCTTTGGAACTACCAACACTTTGTTCAACTGACTACATAAATCTCTTTCCTCTTTCTTGAATTTGACAATTGCTCCAAAAAAGCATAATGATAATATTGCTTACTAAACCTTTTTTTTTGTTGGATTAAATTACCAGAATGTCCATCACAGTGCACGAGGAGATGCAGCAAGACCCAATACCACAAGCCATGCATGTTCTTCTGTCAGAAATGCTGCAGCAAATGCCTGTGTGTGCCTCCTGGTTATTATGGGAACAAAGCTGTGTGCCCTTGCTACAACAACTGGAAGACCAAGGAAGGAGGACCCAAGTGCCCTTAAGCCTTGAAGAATCTTTTCCCCAATTTCCTTCCTCTATACACCTATCCTATTGCCTACTTAAAAATCAAGTTCCTTAATCGCAATTAAGCGTAAATTGCACTACTGCTAACAATATTTATGTTGTTACCCTCCTATTTGTTTTGGAAATGTGCTGGAGTTTGTACCACTTTGTCACTCCATAGGGCACCCACCCCTATAAATGAGAGTGGCTAATATTTGTTCTATTTATTAATGAAGGTGTTATTTAACTAATCTAAGATCTTTTCTGTCTTTCTTTTAAGTAAATCTAAAGAATGGATTACTTTTGAGTTTGTGTAAGCAAATCAATCAAATATCTTAAATCTGGCTCAGCATTTGTTCATTTATTAAGCTACAACCAAAAATAAGGCCAGTCATGACCAGGGGACTGAAGCAAATTATGTGAAAAAAATAAAAAACCTGTAAAACAAATGCCATTGCCAACTGAGTCTGACCCAAGATTGATGGGGATAACTGGGGTTGCAGGCATTCCATGCTGGGTCATTTTGCAATCTTTGAATGAAGACCAAACAAAAATGAAAAAGAAAAATCTTACAGCTTTGGATGGACAGAAAGCAAAAGGTTTCTGAATTCTCTGCCTTTTGCCCTGAATTAAAGGGTAGGTTTACTCAGGCTTGGAATTGAAACATGGTGCCATCATTTATGTTTGCCTCTCGGAGCTTGCATTTCTGCAGTAATATTTGTCTTTTGGCTGCCATTGAGGAGGCATTGTGGGGTAAATTGCGTTGGCAGAGAAATTAATGTGAACTTGTGAATTTGGAATTTCAGCATTGCTTTTTTATTTTTCTCTCAAATCTTATCATGAATGGTGATGGTGTCTTTAAAAGCTATATGTCTAATAAAAAAAATCTACAATACAACTTTCATTCTTGTAGAGCAAAGTCATTTGATTTAAAGTAAAGATTGAAACCTTCTCCTGCAAACTATGCTTTCAATTTTTGTTTTTCCACACTGTTTGCAGGGATGTAGAGAGCATTTGATACCTGGATGACTGGATCTAAACTTTCATTCACTTTCACCGTATAAAATCCTTGAAAAGGTTTAAAAGGGGCCCCCCTGCAACAAGAAGTCAACAACCTTGGTCTAATCGCCACATTGGCTTGTGTCTGTAGTCCCACAGCTCAACTGCTGAATTGCTTTTTTGGTAAAACAGTTACATGATTAAAGCTACAATGTCATGATTATTTCTATTTATGAAATTCCTCTTCACATTCATCCTTCTGATATGCGGATGTGGGCCTAAGCTATGCTACAATCTAAATGGAGATATTTGTTCCTCCATGTTATTTATCCATTAATTTACCAATTAGGATTTGATTGATTCTCTTGGTCAGTAAGAGATCTTGTATCTAGAGAGTGAGAAAAGCTGTGATATAAACAAGCAATTAGGATAATACTAGATAAGGTAAGCGTAGACACTCAATTTTGTCCAAATCGATGATATAATTATTAAAATTTTCAGATCAATTTTCTTGAGCCAATTGGGTTTTGAAGTCCGAATTATAGGATATGTGAGCTTCAAGGCCCATTAAAATGGACAGAATTTGATTTTATTTTTATTTTATTTTTATCTATTTGTTTTTATTTTTATGATTATTTTATTGTTATTATTATTTGTTTTTATTTTTATTTTTTATTATCTGTTTTATTATTATTATTTATATATATTATTATTATTTGTTTCATTATTATTTATATTATTATTTATTATTATCATTTCTATTGCTTTTATATTATTATTGTTATTATTATTATTATTTTTCTTTATTATTATTATTATTATTTGTTTATTTATTTGCAATCACTTTTAATGGGAGCTGCTGGTTTATGCCAAGCTTTCTGTTTTCCAGCCACCGGATTTCGCCAGAACCCCCCTTCCCATGTAATCAATCCCAAACAATCCCATCACTGGCAATTGCCGTTGGTGACCGAGAAATAATAGGAAGAACCTAGATGTGATTCGGAAATACTAGACAAAACAATGTTTCTATATCTGTTTAAAAGGCATGAACAATTCAAGCATAGGGGGTGGGCACTGAGACATTTGCAGAAACTGGACTCTATCTCACAAAAAACCCAAACGCCAGCCATAACCCACACCCGAACCGTCACCATTGCCTACCAATTCGGCCACCACCTTCGCCATTACACCTCACCAGCAACCACCATCACTTCACCACCACAGACACCGTGAACCCCTAATCTGGCCTCCGCCACCGCATCATAATCACCTTTCCCGAACACAACCTTAAACCCCAATTACCACCAACACTGAAAAACCTAGTCCCTAACCCAACCTACACGACACTCAAAGAAACCGAGAAATCAAGAACCCTCAAACTAGATCCGCAGCCCAAACCCTAAGATCGATACACTAGAACCTTTCCAAAAAAAAAAAACAACAAGCAAAACAAGAAATACAACAAGACCAGCAGTTAGAAATAGATCCAAAGCCATCGAAAAAAAAGAAACCAAAAAAAAAAGAAAAAGTAACAACGATTTTTGGGGGAAGAGGTCAGATCTGTGAGGTTAGAAGGTTTTTTGGGTAAATCGGAAGGCAGATCTGGTTAGAGGAAGACAAGGGGAGTATTTTTGGGTCTCGGGAAGGCCTCCGACGACCGGAGCGCGACGGCCACGCCAGCCGGACTGAGGGAGTTGAGAGAATTCTTGGAAAGGTTTTTGAAGTGTTTTTTTTTTTGGAGAAAACAGTGAAAATGAATGAGTAAAAAAAATGGGCTTTATATAAAGGATCGAAACGGGACGTTTTTGAAGCAGCCGACCCGCGTTTCCTTTTGACCCGACCCGAAGATCCGCGCACCCGACCCGCATTTGGCCAACCGATCCACGCGCCTCAAGCCTGACCCGACCCGCGAGCCTGACCCGGATCACGACCCGCCAGCAGCTGGCCCAATTCCCTATTGGACCCTACCTTTTGGACCTCATTTGGGCTGCTGTAGCCGGCCCTTAAAAAAGACATCTTGGGTTTTTTTAAAACCCAAACACTTGGGTACCCTTTTTACCTTTTCGTTTTTTTATATACATTTATTGGTTTATTATTTTATGTATTTTTTTTATTTATATTTCTAAGTCATAAAAAATATGCATATGAAATGTTTGTTAGGATCAAGATAATTTTAATCAATTTATCTTCGTGAATTTAGTTTTAATAATAAAAGACAAAACATTTTTCAGTATTAATTATGATAAAATGCTTTCTAGAAAATGTTATATTTAAATTAAATTCAATAAATGAAATTCGTCCGATGATGGGATGTCATGAAACTCACAAGTAGTGATTTCTTGACTGATCCCTAGGTGAGAAGAATCTACTAAATGTTACCAGAGTATTGGGATATTTAGTATGATTTTTCAATAATTTAAATTTTTATTAAAAATGAAAATAAATAAGTTTTTTTAAAACAAAGCAATGTAAATAAATAAATAATAAAATTTAAATTTAATTAAATAGTTTTCCGATGATGGGATGTCATGAAACTCACAAGTAGTGATTTCTTGACTGATCCCTAAGTGAGAAGAGTGGTACTAAATGTTACCAGAGTATTGAGATATTTATTATGATTTTTCAATAATTTAAATTTTATTAAGAATGAAAATAAATATTTTTTTAAATAAAAAAGAAGAAAAAATAATAATAAAATTTAAATAAATAAATTTCCGATGATGAGATTCTATACAACTCACAAGTAGTGATTCTTAAGAAATCTCTAGGTGAGAAAATTATCCGAAATGCTACCAGAGTATTGGGGTAATTCGGAATAATTTTCAGTACAAAAGATTTTCACTTATTTCAAATAAAAAATAAAATTTAAATGTTTCAAAATTAATACAAATAAAAAATGATTGCAATAAAATTGGAATTATTTTTAAATATCAAATTAAGACCATTTCATTAAAATCAAAGGATAACAAATGATTACTATAGTACCGTTTTTAACGGGCCTTGTGGGGGTGCTAATCCTTCCCCACCTGTAACCGTACTCCCAAACTTGATTTTATTTTCGCAGACCAAAAATTATCTTTTTAATAAAACTTAATTAATTTTGAGATTTTGTTAAAAAGATAAATATTTTAGGTGACCAATCACACATAGTCAAAAAAGATTAGTGGCGACTCCCTTTTTTTTTTAAATGTTTTCAAAATCGTCGAGCGCGAAGCCGTTACGACAGCTTGGTGACTCCACTGGGGACTTTTGAGATTCAAGCAATTTATTAGTCATGTGTTATCCTAAGTTTTAATTTAATGGTCTTAATTAATATTTAAATTTGATTTCTTTAATTTTAAATAATTTGTTGCATTTGTGTTTTAGCTATTATGTTTATTTTAATTTATCCCATTCTTTATTTTGTATATATGTTATTGCTAATAAATTGTGGGGCTTCTAGGATAAGGGTTATGGTTTGATGAATGTTTGATCTGTTTCCTCATACACACACTTACATATGCATTTGCATAACATGAGCTTTATACCCGGGCTTCGTCCTTCTTAAGAGGGAGTAGAGTACCTATGCTCTCGTGAGGTAATAACCTCCACAATGGCAAGCAAAATACTCCCACTCAAATTAAATCTTACTAGTCCAGTGTAGATGACAGTGAGGTATAATTTGGGAACCTTTAAATCTTTATATCTCAGCCCAGCATATAAAAAAACCTAAGAGGCCAGCCTTAGGTAGAGCTATGTCCAATTTTGTAGAAATTATCCCAAAATTAGGACACGATGGAACACTATTCGACCCATTTTCTCATGTCAATAATAAAGGTACAATCGATTTTGATTTGAATTGTATATAATTTAAGTCTTTGATTTTTTTAAAAAAAAGAATTTTTGTAAAATAAAAATAAAAAATTATATTTTTTTCTTTATAAAAGATCTTGTAAAAAAAAATCCACTTATTTTTGAAAAAATAAAGATGTCTGATAAAAGTAATAGAACAAATATGTAGCTTTTCTTTTAAAAATGTGAATAATTCTTCATTCTTTATTTTTTCAGGAGGAATTTTTTTGAAAATAGGTGCATAAAAATAGGAACTAATAAAAATATGTTCTCCAAAGCAAGAAGAAAAGGAGTTTTCTGTATTTTTTGCTATAAGAGGTTTTTGTATCTACAAGAGCAACAAGAAAGTTTTAGTTTCTTCCACCATTTAAAAAAAATGAAAATGATAAAAAATGATCATAAACTATTCTTTTTATAAAAAAAATGAAATAATTTGTAAAAAAAAAAGGGGGGGGGGGTATTGAGAAAAATAAGATTTTTGTTTCCCTCACTAAAAATAATAAGAAGAAATTTAATTAAGTCTTTTGTTTTAATTCAAATTTTTTTTTTCATTCCTTATTATTCTTGTAAAAGAATTTCTTGAGACGAAATCAGGAAAAAGGAAAATAAAAGGGACTAAGAGAGAAAGGTATTCATTCTTTTCTTCCAAAATAAAAGAAAGGAGAAAAGAAACTTTTTTATTCTTTGTAGAGTCAAAACAAATAATTAAGACTGAAGGAGAGTCAACAAGATTTTTTTTTCTCTTTTTTCCTTTGAAGAATTTTCAAATAAATTATATGATGTAAAATAAAGATGATGAGAAAATAGTGTTGGATGGCGAGGTTAGGTTAAATAAATGTGGAAATGGTTGAAAAAAATTTGAAAAAAAAAATTAATTTGAAAGGAAATTAAAAAATTAAAAATTGATAAGAATGGTCTTTTGGTTTTAATTCATGGACTCTTAATCCATTTTTTTTACTTTCTCATTTTATGTTACATGCATAATAGAAATGTTATTGTCGTGGCGTTGTACATTAAAAAAAAATCATTTTTCTTAAGCACATTTGCACCTCATGATATTTTTTATTTTATATCATTCAATTCATCAGTCATCAATGTGTTTATATATTCGTTAACGTGTTGTGCATTTTGTCATCATGTAATTTAGGTGATTTTAAAAAAAAGAAAAGAAAAAAACACAATCTTCGTTTTATTTGCATTTAGCATATATTCCATTTCATGCAAATATGTTTCGTAATTCATCATATTCTATCATATCTCATGCATTTTACACCGCATTTCAAAGTGGAAGAAATTCTTTCTGATTTTTATGAAAAAGGAAACTTTTTGGAACATTTTGTGTGGCATAAAATGATTCTTTGATTTTTTAACTTGTCATTTCTACATGTTTCAGATTTGATTTTCCAAGTTGATATGTAAAGTTGTCAAATAGGAGGGAACTTTCAACAAAAATTTTTGTGTCTTTTACTTTGCTATGCCATTAATTGTTGTAAATAGATATTTTGAAAATATAGCAGAAAATTTTTCATGTACATTTTTTATTTTGATTTGTCATTGTATTTGATATATGTAAATGACATTGATTGATTCTTTTTGTAAAGAAATCACATTTTTTAATATATATATATATATATATATATATAATGATTTAAATAAAGCCTCACATGACTAAACCAAATGATCAAAGAAGTTGAACAAAATGACAAAATAAAGAAAGATTGAAGAAAGTTTTGGAAAATTGGTGATCATTATCAGAAAAATTCATCCCATCAACTACCTTCTCCAATTGTTTCCATGCCCTAAATCTCTTATAAAGCCAGCCTTCATGCATTTGAGGAGGATAAGTGCAAACTTCATGATCCATGTTTACCATGTCACAATATGCCATTAAAGTGTAATGACCTTTACCCTGGCAATGAATAACAAAATGATCAATTTGATAAAATTCATTTTTGGATTCCTTGAAAAATCAAGCATGATACTCTTTTAAAATTTGAATTTTGGCGATTTGATATGTGTCAAAACTATGCTAGAAACCACTCCTTTCTATTAATGGCCACAAGAGCGTCATACTTGACAGAATTACCCGAATCTATTTAAAAAACTACAAATCATGAGATTCCTTAGGCCATTTCTGAATCTTTGATTCGTTCATGTGATTGAAACCAAAATCGAGGAGGACAAAGTACCATACCCTTAACTTGCCCAAATAATGCAATATCTTTTTTCTCTCTCGGTAAAAACACCATGAGGAACCCAAAGTTAAATATGCCAATTCCAACAGTTTTCACTAGCTTGTGGGCATTTTGTAGCAATGTTTTGTTGCCGCATGAGTTGTAGAAAAAAAACAAACAAAAAAAAAACAAAAAAAAATAAATAAATGAAACAAAAAAAAATGAAAAAGAAAAATTGAGTGTGACATCATGCACTCAGGATATTCGAATGATTTCAAACAACACAAAAGAGAGAGAGAGAGAGAGAGAGAGAGAGAGAGAGAGAGAGAAGAAGACAAAGAAGAATAAGGAACTAAAATTTGAAAATATCCAAGAAATTCCCTCTTGAAAAACCAAAAAAAAAAAACAACAGAAAGACAAATATTTGACTCTTTTGACTCAAGGAAATTTTTGTCAATTTAAGTGACCATGTTTGAAATGACAAATGGTCATCTTTCATCATCCTTTTCACTAATATGAAATTTATCCATTTGCTATTCTCTTTGAGCCTTATAAATTCTTTACAAATTAACCTTAACCAAGGATCACTCTCCACATTGGGGGGCACATATACAAAAACCTTCTCCAAGAGTACGAATGACCAGCCCCAATTCTAAGTCAAAATGGTTTATCATGTTAAGGGGCAAATGTGAGGTGAATTAGTTTTACAAGATTTTGATCTCACTCCATTTAAAGTGAAAAATGCAAAAAAAAAAAGGAAAAAGGAAATTGAAAAGAAAAAAAAAAGAGAGAAGATGAAATGAAGGAGTGGCGAAATAAGAAATAAGAGGACAGATGACTTGAATAAGTCTTCACATCATATTAAATGATCCTTGGTTAATCACCCTTAAACACATTTTTGAGCTTTTTATCCATTCTTTCAGAACCCTAAACCATGACCTACATTACGTACCATGAAAAGTCCATTTCGATCAAATGTGAAAACTTAAATTGAGGAAATTATTACTTGAGGAACCATTATAACCACTAACATATTTACCTTTTTCCTTCACCAATATTGCCTTTTGGAAACTCACATACCCATTTTTGATGGAATTTTGAATTCTTAAGTGCATGATGGAACAATCACAAAAAAAAAAGAGAAGAAGAAGAAAAAAAGAAAATATGAATGAGGCTTTAGGGTGAAAACCCCAAAAAGGGCAGTTTAGAGCCAAAACGAAAATATTTGTGAGGTCATTCATAGTGTTGGCAAGGTCAAACAAGAAGTGACATTGTGAAATAATTTTGATGAGACTCATGAGCATCCATGACCCTTAAGAGAATCAAGAATGTCCATTTTGATGATCCATCGAAGGGATTGACATAGAACTTTGAACCTTCTCCCCATTCCCAAATAACTCAGCAAAAGCTTGAGCCCATTATGGCTAGTCTTGACAACTATCAAAATACATAATTTGAAAATTAAAAGAGTGTCGAATTTTTCAAGATAAACCTTTTTGCAAAACCATGGTTTGCAAGAAATTTATTATTTTTTGAAAAACTTGTGTTTTATTTGTGAGCCTAGATGAAAGAACATTCATCTCCTTTTCTACCAAGTTGTAAGCCTTTCTTGCTAAACCAAGACATTGATGTGTGAAACCACCTGATCCATTTGATGAAGATAAATTACTATTCCCTCCACATCCACCTAAATAGTGATTACCAATTTTCAAGAGACTCAAATGTCATAATTCTTTGTTGTATTTGTGTTTAACTTTCTTTGATCATTGTTGTGGGAGCCAATCTTGTAAAATTAAAAAAGTTTTGGCTAGATAAACATTTTCAAAATGAAAATCATTTATGGAAAGGAGATTTGGGGCAATTTTGTTCTAATCTTTTTATTGGTGATTAAATAGGGGAATTTGATAAGAATTGTGGGGTAAAGAATTTCTTGTGCCGTTTTGGGGCAATTCTTGTTAGAAAAAAATTTTGATTGTAAAATGAATTCTTATGGTGTTTCAAAATGTAATTGTAAATGAAAATGTGATAACTGTCTGGGGGCAACCTTTGTTGCACAGGTAAACAACGGCTTCAAGTGATGAGACAAATATTTTAGGGTAAAGTCAGAAATTGGAAATGAAAAGGTTTTGAAAATCAAAAGAAATTTTTGATAATTGCATTTGCATCTTTACAATGCACATTTGCATGAAACATATGCATTTGCATCTTGATAGAATTCATTTGCATTTGCATCTTGATAGAATTCATTTGCATTTGCATCATGATAGAAGTCGTCTGTATTTGCATCATAATAGTTGGTTATTCATTGATAAAGAAATTTGCATTCGTATTGATGATATTGCATTTGCATTAGTGATCATTGCATTAGCCAAACATTAAAAAAAGGTGAATATAGGAGATTTTGGATTGAAAAAAATTGATTAAAAAAGAGAGGAAAATTTGTTCAAAAAAAGAAGAAAAGGAAGGAAAAGAAAGAAAGAAAAGAAAGAAGAGAAAGAAAAAGAGAAAAGGAAAAAAGAAAAAAAAGAAGAAGAATTTAAAGTTTCATTGCATCTGCTGCAAGAGAAGCCTTTTTCAGGAAAGTAAAAATATTTTAAAGTTTCATCGCCTTTGCTGCAAGAGGAGCTTTTCAGGAAAGAGAGATTTTAAAGTTTCATCGTCTCTGCTGCAAGAGGAGCTTTTCATGAAGAAATTTAAAATTACTTCTGTTGTAAGAGGAGCTTTTTCAGAAAAGGACTTTAAAGTTTCATAGTCTCTGCTACAAGAGGAGCTTTTTCATATGTGAATTCCCGAAACTAACAATCGGACGAGAAATTCCCGATATAAATTATCCATATGAGAATTCCTGGACGTTTGGGTGTAAATCTCTAAGTCAAATTTTTGGATGTGAATCTCCAAATCAAATCTTTGGATGTGAATCTCCAAATCAAAATTTCAAAATTTCGTATATGAATATCCGAATTAAAATTTTGGGTGTGCATCCCCAAATCAAAATTTTGTGTGTGAATCCCTAAGTCAAATTTTTGGATGTGAATCTCCAAGTTCAAATCTTCGAATGTGAATCTTCGAATCAAATCTTTGGATGTGAATCTCCAAACCAAATCAAAATTTCAAATATTTGGATGTGAATCTCCAAATTAAAATTCTGGATGTGAATCTCCAATTTAAAATTTTGGATGTGAATCTCCGAAACAAAATTAAAATTCTGGATTTGAATCTCCAAGTTGAAATTCCGGATGTGAATCTTCGAATCAAAATTTTAAAATTTTGGATGTGAATCTCCGAATCAAAATTTTAAAATTTTGGATGTGAATCTCCAAGTCAATCTTTGGATGTGAATCTCCAAATCAAAATTTCAAGTGTGAATCTCTAAATTTTTAGATAAAATTTCGGATGTGAATCTCTGAATCAAATTTTTGGATGTGAATATCCAAATTAAAATTCTGGATGTGAATCTCCAAGTTAAAATTTCGGATGTGAATCTCTGAAACAAAGTTAAAATTTCGGATGTGAATCTCGAAGTCAAATTTTGGATGTGAATCTCCAAAACAAAGTTAAAATTCTGGAAGTGAATCTCCAAATCAAATTTCAAATTCTGGATGTGAATCTCCAAGTCAAACTTTTCGGATGTGAATCTACAAGTTAAAACATTGGATGTGAATCTCCAAATCAAAATTTCAAAATTTCAGGTGTGAATCTCTGAATTCCAAGTTAAAATATTAGGTGTGAATCCCTAAGTTAAAATTTTGGATGTGAATCTCCAAATCAAAATTTCGGATGTGAATCTCCGAAACAAAGTTTTATAGGTATTCAAATGTGAAATCTTTCAATTTAAAGTTTCATTGCCTCTGTTCCAAGGGGAGCACATTTCAGGAAAAATGTTAAAGTTTCATCGCCTCTGCTGCAAGAGGAGTACATTTCAATTTTTTTTTTTAAAGTTTCATCGCCTCTGTTGCAAGAGGAGCATTTTTCAGGAAAGTAATTTAAAGTTTCATCACCTCTGCTGCAAGAGGAGCACATTTCAGGAAGAATTTTAAAGTTTCACTACCTCTATTGTATGAGGAACACAAAAAAAAAATTAAAAAAAAAAAGAGAGGAGATTAGATCTTGAGTCGGACAAAATTGTTGTCTATTGTCTTTGCTCTATTCTTGATTCTCAGCAATGAGCAAAGAGGGGCAGTTGTAGACACCCGATTTTGTCCAAATCGATGATACAATTGCTAAAATTTTCAAATCAATTTTATTGAGCCAATTGGGATTTCGAAATTCGAATTATAGGAAATGTGAGCTTCAAGGCCCATTAACATGGACAGAATTTGATTTTATTTTTATTTTTTATCTATTTGTTTTTATTTTTATGATTATTTTATTGTTGTTATTATTTGTTTTTATTTTTAGTTTTTATTATCTGTTTTATTATTATTATTTATATATATTTTTATTATTTGTTTCATTATTATTTATATTATTCTTATTATTATCATTTCTATTACTTTTATATTATTATTGTTATTATTTTTATTTTTATTTCTTTTCTTTATTATTATTATTATTTATTTATTTGCAATCACATTTTATGGGAGCTGCTGGTTTATGCCAAGCTTTCTGTTTTCTAGCCACCGGATTTCGCCAAAACCCCCCTTCCCATGCAATCAATCCCAAACAATCCCATCACTGGCAATTGCCGTTGGTGACTGAGAAATAATAGGAAGAACCTAGATGTGATTCGGAAATACTAGACAAAACAATGTGTCTATATCTGTTTAAAAGGCATGAACAATTCAAGCATAGGGGGTGGACACTGAGACATTTGCAGAAACTGGACTCTATCTCACAAAAAACCCAAACGCCAGCCATAACCCACACTCGAACCGTCACCATTGCCTACCAATCCGGCCACCACCTTCGCCATTACACCTCACCAGCAACCACCATCACTTCACCACCACAGACACCGTGAACCCCTAATCTGGCCTCCACCACCGCATCCTAATCACCTTTCCCGAACACAACCTCAAACCCCAATTACCACCAACACTGAAAAACCTAGTCCCTAACCCAACCTACACGACATTCAAAGAAACCGAGAAATCAAGAACCCTCAAACTAGATCAGCAGCCTAAACCCTAAGATCAATACACTAGAACCTTTCCAAAGACAAAAACAACAAACAAAACAAGACCAGCAGCTAGAAATAGATCTAAAGCCATTGAAAAAAAGAAACCAAAAAAAAAAAAGAGAAAAAGTAACAACGGTTTTTGGGGAGGGAGGTCAGATCTGTGAGGTTAGAAGGTTTTTTGGGTAAATCGGAAGGCAGATTTGGTTAGAGGAAGACAAGAGGAGTATTTTTGGGTTTCGGGAAGGCCTCCGGCGACCAGACCGCGGCGGCCGCGCCGACTGGACTGAGGGAGTTGAGAGAATTCTTGGAAAGGTTTTTGGAGTGTTTTTTTTTTTTTTGGAGAAAACGGTGAAAATGAATGAGTAAAAAAAATGGGCTTTATATAAAGGATCAAAATGGGGCGTTTTTGAAGCAGCCGACTCGCGTTTCCTTTTGACCCGACCCGAAGATCCGCGCACCCGACCCGCATCTGGCCAACCGATCCAAGCGCCTCAAGCTTGACCCGACCCGCGAGCCTGACCCGGATCACGACCCGCCAGCAGTTGGCCCAATTCCTTGTTGGACCCTACCTTTTGGACCTCATTTGGGCTGCTGTAGCCGGCCCTTCAAAAAGATATCTTGGGTTTTTTTAAAACCCAAACACTTGGGTACCCTTTTTACCTTTTCGTTTTTTTATATACATTTATTGGTTTATTATTTTATGTATTTTTTTATTTATATTTCTAAGTCATAAAAAATATGCATATGAAATGTTTGTTAGGATCAAGATAATTTTAATTAATTTATCTTCATGAATTTAGTTTTAATAATAAAAGACAAAACATTTTTCAGTATTAATTATGATAAAATGCTTTCTAGAAAATGTTATATTTAAATTAAATTCAATAAATGAAATTCGTCCGATGATGGGATGTCATGAAACTCACAAGTAGTGATTTCTTGACTGATCCCTAGGTGAGAAGAATCTACTAAATATTACCAGAGTATTGGGATATTTAGTATGATTTTTCAATAATTTAAATTTTTATTAAAAATGAAAATGAATAAGTTTTTTTAAAACAAAGCAATGTAAATAAATAAATAATAAAATTTAAATTTAATTAAATAGTTTTCCGATGATGGGATGTCATGAAACTCACAAGTAGTGATTTCTTGACTGATCCCTAAGTGAGAAGAGTGGTACTAAATGTTACCAGAGTATTGAGATATTTATTATGATTTTTCAATAATTTAAATTTTATTAAGAATGAAAATAAATATTTTTTTAAATAAAAAAGAAGGAAAAATAATAATAAAATTTAAATAAATAAATTTCCGATGATGAGATTCTATACAACTCACAAGTAGTGATTCTTAAAAAATCTCTAGGTGAGGAAATTATCCGAAATGCTACCAGAGTATTGGGGTACTTCGGAATAATTTTCAATACAAAATATTTTCACTTATTTCAAATAAAAAATAAAATTTAAATGTTTCAAAGTTAATACAAATAAAAAATGATTGCAATAAAATTGGAATTATTTTTAAATATCAAATTAAGATTATTTCATTAAAATCAAAGGATAACACATGATTACTACGGTACCGTTTTTAACGGGTATTGTGGGGGTGCTAATTCTTCCCACATGTAACCGTACTCCCGAGCCTGATTTTGTTTTTGTAAACCAAAAATTATCTTTGTAATAAAACTTAATTAATTTTGAGATTTTGTTAAAAAGATAAATATTTCAGGTGACCAATCACACCTAGTCAAAAAAGATTGGTGGCGACTCTCTTTGTTTTAAAATATTTTCAAAATCGTCGAGCGCGAAACCGTTACGACAGTAAGAACTAAGATTGTCATAGCAGATACATTAAAATTGTCAAGCTGATAAAATTGTCATAGCAGATACATAGGCCTGCTGCAAAGAATGTGATAAAGCAAGGAACCAGCACTTCCAAGATTAGCTATTGAGTTGAGCCTTCGAAATGTGGCTGAGTTAGTATAATTGGTTATTATTCAAAACCGCTTAAATTCTATATTCAAAGAAGCAAATAGAATTTCTGTCTTACATAGAACGAGCTGGAAGATTCGTCGATCTGAGGAGGCAGATCAGTAAAGAATGTGACAAGCTTTAAGAGCAGAATTGTCAAGAACTGCATGCCAAAGAGTAAAAATGTAATGTTCCTTCTGCATATGCCAAAAGACCAGAGTTTAATGTACTTGATCATATCCATATACAAGGAATAATTACAGATAGGATTCTTGTTGAAATTGGTATAAAAATATATTCACTTGAAGCAAGCTTCATTACACATTTGCTAATGGTAGAATAATATGTGCCATGGAAGTAGCATGATCAATTTCTTTTCATTTTTACTCATATTTTTTGCAGTATATATGCATTTTCTACAATATTGATTATTGGTACTACCATTAGCACTACTGTAGTCAGTACTCACAGTTTTGAACTTCTGAATTCTGATATTTGCGCCGTAAGTTAGAATTAAGACCATAAATCCTTGCAATTAAAATTGACAAAATTTTTCTCTAGTTAGCTCATAATAATAGTACTTCACTAATTAAGGTGCATGCTACTTTTTTTTTTTTTGTGAAAGATTTTAGAAATTGCATTAAAATTTACCATACTCATTTTGCCCACAAATTCATATTTAAAAGTTACAGAACTTACATCAAACTTGCCTTGTTAAGAGAAAATAATGAGAGAATTAATGTGATGAAAATTATATAACCCTTTTAAATGTTTTGACTGCCGTAATTTTTGCAATAAATAAATTTTTTAATTGTAGCTGAAATGAAGTATAAAATAAGATAAATTCAATAATATAACATCTAAATATCAGACATTTTTATTTTTGAGACCATGATTGTAATACGACAAATAACTCAATGCTATTATTTATCGTCGAGTACCAATACTCATCAAAATTTTTTTAATCATTCAAAAATTTAAGAATCTTTTTATTTGATACTCTTTTATTTCACGTTCTTAAACTGTGAGTAAAAATTTAGATCCAATAGATCTTATAACAGTAAATATTGAATTTATTTTTATATGGCCATTAAAAAGTAAAAAAAAAATTAACCCTTCTTCTCCAATTAAATTAATTAAATGGTTAGGAAAAAACCATAAAAAGGTCAATGGGCTTTACATGTTTGGAAAGTTGAAGCCCATGAACAGCCCAAATAAAGCCCATTTCTGATTTTCATTTCAAATTCCCGCCAAAAACATCCTTTAAAAATGTGCTAAAAAAAATTTAAATCATTTCTCTTCCTTCTATTCCTCGAATTTCTTTCCACAAACTTTTCATTCGAACGAGTCAAGTACAGCGAGTTGACTCAGCAGCCATTCATTGCAGATGGGGATGGAATCGTTGGATAAGTTCGCAACTCGCGAGCCAGACCACACTCGCGGGGGATCTCGAGGACCGAGGTTGGTCATTAACGAGATGGTGATGAAGAACTTCAAGTCTTATGCCGGTGAACAACGCATCGGTCCTTTTCACAAGGTTAGAGTTTTTCTTTTTATTTTGTTAATAATTTTATAGTTTCTGTTTGTTTTCCGAGAAAGTGCTGGAAATAAAGGGGGAAATTTGCATAATTGATCTGATGATTGCACGGTTTAACTTGAATTAGCTTTTTTTTTATATTAGTTTCATTATTTCGGTTTGGTTTCTGAGAAAATAATTGAGAATTGAGAAGGAAATTTCAAATTCACAAATTTAACTTGAATTAGAAAATTTTTTAATGAAAGTAGAAAGTAAGCTCTTCGTTTTTTTGTCATTAGTTTAAGTGCTGCTTGGTTGCCAAGAAATAATGGAAAATGAGAAAGAAAATCACAAATTGATATGATAATTGGACTTATTGAACTTGAGATAGTTTAACTCATTTATTTATTTGCTACTTTCTTTTGGCTGCCTAGAAAGTGATGGAAATTGAGCTGGAAGTTGCAAATCCATATGAAAAGTTCAAAAAGTTTAGTCAAATTAGGGTTTTTTCATAATTAGTATTCGCATTTTTTATCTTAATTTTTTTAGGTTTGTACCTTTTTGCTATTACGTGAGCAAAAAAAACAAAAAAGATCTTTTTTTTTTTATAAATTTTCCTCGATCATTTTCTTTTTTTTTTTTTTAGGAAATTAAAATCTCTTTCACTGACTATAAAGTTTAAATTTTTGCTTTTTTTATGGAATTTAGAGTTTTTCTGCTGTGGTTGGACCGAATGGGAGTGGTAAGAGCAATGTGATAGATGCCATGCTTTTTGTATTTGGGAAGAGAGCAAAGCAGGTAACTTTTAACACAATTTCACTATTCTATCATTTGGGGTTGCTTATAAAAGGAAAATCATTTGGGTCTATCTTCTTTTTTTGCTCCTATGGTACTTCTAATAATACGCTAGACATTACCTTTTGAGGGTTTCCGATTTTTCTTTATTTGTTGATGCAATGATTTGCTGACCTAATTGTGCAGATGCGGCTTAATAAAGTTTCAGAGCTCATTCACAATTCCACTAATCATCAGAATCTTGACAGTGCTGGTGTTTCTGTTCATTTTCAAGAGATTATTGATCTGGTGAGTCTTTTGCATCTGGGTTTTTCTTGATTTTGGCTATAGGTTTACAACTTAGCTGATTGAACATATAGAAACAAAGGTTTTGAGAAGCTCAACGCTGCATTTTAGTTTCTCTGCTCTTTAATTGTGAAAACCTTGAGTTTTAGCTAATTAAGTTTCATTGTTATATGTCTCTAATAAAATAGAGGTTTTAAAAATTTTTGAGGTGGTGATACTTTTGAACTAATTTTCTACCGAACGCAGGATGATGGGACATATGAAGCTGTTCCCGAAAGTGATTTTGTTATTTCCAGGGTTGCATTTCGGGACAACTCCTCCAAATATTACATCAATAACCGTGCCAGTAACTTTACTGAGGTTACAAAGAAATTGAAAGGGAAAGGAGTTGATCTTGACAACAACCGATTTCTTATTCTTCAGGTGCAACATAGTTGCAAGGTGCTTGTATTTAGAAATTTCAAGCACTATTTCTATTTGTTTTCAGTTTTTTATTGGTTGTTATCAGGGTGAGGTTGAGCAAATTTCACTGATGAAGCCAAAAGCACAAGGGCCTCACGATGAAGGTTTCCTTGAATATCTTGAGGACATTATAGGAACTAACAAATATGTTGAAAAGATTGATGAATCATCTAAGGAGTGAGTATTTTTCCTGTAAACTTTAGTCAAGATACATCTTCCTTGTTTTTGTCTCCTCCATCCAATTCCATTTGAACTTTGAAACAATATGCATGGGGGGCAAACATGTCTGCTGCTTTTTAGACGAGTATTTCAGACTTTTTAACTTGACATCTTATTATCATATACTTGCTAGCTATCAAGAAACTCCACCATAATGAATGACATATCTTCTAGAATTCTCTTATGTCTTTCACCATTATATGTTGTTTCTTTTGTTCTGCTAGGCTAGAAACTCTCAATGAAAAACGTTCAGGTGTCGTGCAAATGGTTAAGTTAGCAGAGAAAGAAAGAGATAGCTTGGAGGTTTGTTTGTGATGCTACCTTTCCCTGTTTTTTAAATTGATGTCATCTCTAATACGTGCACTAAATCTGTTATATTTTCTCTGCAATAGGATGTTAAGAATGAGGCAGAAGCGTACATGCTGAAAGAGCTTTCTCTCTTGAAATGGCAAGAGAAAGCTGCGAAACTGGCTTACGAAGATACCAACTCGAAAATGGTTGAACTACAACAAAATGTATCCAACTTGGAAGAAAATTTGAAGAATAAAAGGTTGTTCTGGTTGCATTCAGTTCTCATTCATATACTTAAATACATAACTAAGATTGAAGGTTTGGATGTCCAATTTCAGGGAAGAGATTCAGGAAACCAGTAGGAAGTTGAAGGAGCTTGAGTCTGTGCACAACGCTCACCTTAGAAGAAAAGAGGTTTGCATATGATTGGTGTTGTGCTTCATAGATTTGTACTTATGGAAATATTTTGACTTGGTGATGATTTTGTGGGGCTTTATTATTCTGAATCTACCTTGGGCTTATTATAAATATAGCTGAATAGTTTTTATTCTAAATAATTAGGAACTTGATAATGATTTGAGAGCCTGCAAGGAAGACTTTAAGGAGTTTGAAAGGCAGGATGTTAAATATAGGGAAGATTTGAAGCATATGAAACAGAAGCTGAAGAAACTTGAGGATAAACTTCAAAAGGTATGTTAAAGACCTGATTTACTTAAATTAAGCTCATTCATGCATCTCACTTTGTTCACATTCCAGGATTCATTAAAAATTGAGGATGTGACAAAGGAGTGTGAGAACTCAACAAATCTAATCCCAAAACTTGAGGAGAACATTCCAAAGCTTCAAAAGCTTTTTCTTGATGAGGAGAAAGTACTTGAAGAAATGAAAGAGAATTCTAAAGGTAATATAACCTCTTTGGACTCTTATTATTTAGAACTTTTATTTGGCTGTGTAAATAAAGTAGACATTCTGCCTTCTCATGAATGAAGCAATCTTATTTAATTAGAAATCAGGTTTTACATTTTTTTGCTGCTTTAGTAGTAATTTATGATCTGATTAACGGTTATTTTTAATTTTCTTGATGAGCAGTTGAAACTGAGAAATATCGCTCTGAGCTTTCAAAGGTTCGTGCTGAATTAGAACCTTGGGAAAAAGAGTTGATTGTGCGTAAGGGAAAACTTGAAGTTGCTCACACTGAAAGCAACCTTCTAACTCAAAAGGTATGTCTATGTATTGCTATTCACTTGGTAATTAGGTTGATGGAGTTATTACAGCTTCTAGATCTTTCTCCCCTCAACTGTCAGTGATTATAATAATTTTTTTCTCTTTGCTCTCAATTAGGTTGGGACAGACGTCATATTTTTTGGCCAATAACAGAAGTTACATTTAACAGAGTTCTTTTCTATCCTAAAATTGTTTTCCCTTAAAAATCAGTCTTAATAAGCTTGCATGATTAAGCAGCTGTTGATTAAAGGTTTTATCGGTGTGCGTGTGCCTATACATGCATCACTTGAAATCCAAAGCAGTAAGTTAGGGTGGCTTAGTTTGTTCACTTATCCCTTTCTAGTATATAATGCTATCACAGTAAGCTTGAACTATAGCTAGTCCGTGTAAAATGAATATTTCTAAGCGGCCATCATGACAATTTTTTTAGCCAGAACTGCTAAACACTGCAGTTTGGTTTCATTTGTTTCAAAGATGCAGATCTCAACCACGAAGGATAAAGACACCTTGTTGTTCATGAGTGAGCTAGCAATGAAATTGCATAACTGCAATTAAACAACCCTTGGCACAATATTTATTCATTTGCTTCTTTATTCTTGTTCTTTAAGAGAGTTTAGTGTCAGAATCTTTCTTAGAGGAAGACTCAAAATAGTTGGTTTAATTTGAGTGTTGACTGTTTCAGCATGAAGCTGCTCTTTCAGCTTTTAAGGACGCTCGAAAGGAGATGGACAACATATTAGGGAAAACTGAAACAATTACAGCAGCCATTGAAGATAAGCGAAGTGATCTGGAAAAGAAAAAGCTTGAAGCATTGGAAGCACGTAAACTGGAACAGGTTCATGTTTCCTTGATAATTGGTTGATCTTAGGGCTTCTATTTTAAGTTAATTTTCTTTTCAAATTCTTTTTCCATCTTGGAATATGTTGAGAAGAACCTATGTTTGCAGGAATGCATTAAAGAACAAGAAGCATTAATTCCTCTTGAACAAGCTGCAAGAGAGAAGTTTGCAGAACTGAAGTCCGTGCTGGATTCTGAGAAGAGCCAGGGGTCAGTTTTAAAAGCCATTTTGCAGGCTAAAGAATCCAAGCAAATTGAGGGGATATACGGCCGAATGGGTGATTTGGGTGCTATTGACAGTGAGTTTTCTGTATTCTGGTCATATTATATCTTCTATTAGCTCTTCCCTTCTTTTCAAGCTGCAGGGAGTTATAACTGCTGTCTGTTGGAACTCTTTTTTTTTTATGTGAACTTAAAATGTCTGGATGTGTGTATGTAGTGTTCCTTTGTTCTCTTTTGATATCTTTCCATTTCCCTCCCTCCATTCTTTCCTTCTTTCCTATCCTCCTTTTGAATTAAATTGACAAAATGATAAATAAAATTTTTGGCTGCAGACCATCCTTTTCTAATCAATCGGTTGCATGCTATGATATTTAATACATTAATGCTATTGCTCATTATCTTCTACTATCCTGTGGTTTGTACAGTGAAGTTATTCTTTAGTATTTACTTATTTGTTATCTTGCAGCAAAATATGATGTTGCCATCTCAACTGCTTGTCCTGGGCTTGATTTTATTGTGGTGGAAACTACTGCCGCAGCACAAGCATGTGTTGAACTACTTCGGAAGGAGCAACTTGGTGTTGCAACATTTATGATTCTGGTATGACCTGTGCATCATTGAAAGTCCTCGTACTCTGACAAAATTAACTTAATGTGTATGTACCTGAGTGAAGAGAGCTTTCTGAGCTGGTAGGTTGCTGATACTGGTCATAGAACCTAAATACAGGTTAAAATTTTGTCATCTTGTAGCTTATACAGGCTAGTTGAGCATACTTCCTGTAGTTTAAATTGCTTTTAGTAAGAAAATAGGAAAGAAAACCTACATTTGCCAATGGATGCATTGAACGGAAATTTAGCAATTTTTTGCCCTGACAAGTTTTAATATTTCATATCATTTATAGTGGTTAAAACATGTAAGTTCATAATGGGGTTGAAATTTGCAAAGATTTTCATCCTGGAGTTATATAACTTGTAATGTCAAGTTTTGGTTGTTGGCTCTCGATTTTGTCATGACATCCATTTTTCTTGACTCGTGCAGGAGAAACAGGCTGATCTCTTAGACAAGTCAAAGGAGAATGTAAGAACCCCTGAGGGAGTTCCACGTCTTTATGACTTGATTAAAGTTCAGGATGAAAGAATGAAACTTGCTTTCTATGCTGCCCTGGGAAATACAATTGTGGCTAACAATCTTGATCAGGTAGATACTTCTTTTTCCATAATTAAGCGGATTGGTATGGTAATTCATTTCATGTGTTACATGGTAACATTATCTGTAAGGAATTTCAAAATTTAGATATGAGAGTTAAGAGAGACATATGAGGGTTTAGGTACTGGCAGCAAACATGTCAGTATTCACAGGAAAGTGCAATCCTTTTGATGTGGTTGTTATATGAAGAAACATGACATACTGTTTCCATCAAATCTCATCTCAACATGAGTAGCAACTAAAGCATTCGCTCTTCAATTCAGGCAACACGTATTGCATATGGTGGAAACAAAGAATTTCGACGTGTGGTAACACTTGATGGCACTCTTTTTGAAAAATCTGGTACCATGAGTGGTGGAGGAAGCAAGCCACGAGGTGGTAAGATGGGAACATCTATTCGAGCGACCAGTGTGTCTAAAGAAGCTGTTATTCATGCTGAGAAGGAGCTTGCTAAAATGGTTGATTCATTAAATAGCATCAAGCAAAGATTTGCTGATGCAGTGAGGCGCTACCAAGCATCAGAAAAGGTAGTTGTGCAGTTGGAGATGGAGATTGCTAAAAGCTTAAAAGAGGTATTCTGAGTAATCATTTTTCCAAGTAATCAATTTTCCAAAGTTTGTCAATTGTTAATTGGAGTTTCATGCAATATTTCCTCCTCCTCAAAATCAGATTGACAGCTTGAATTCAGAATATAAATATCTTGAAAAGCAACTTGATTCCCTGGAGGCTGCATCGCGGCCAAAGCAGGATGAAATTGATAGGCTGGAGGAGCTGAAGAAGATAATTTCTACAGAAGAAAAAGAGATTGATAGACTAATCCAAGGGTCTAAACAGCTGAAGGAAAAGGTGGGTAGGAACCTTGGCTAATTTCTTTGAAATTAGAAACTGAGTCCAATTTGGATCCCCATTTACAAAAGTATAATCATTTCTATCCCTCGTTTATTTATTTTTATTTTGATCTGTCATCTCCCTACTAGATCATTCTCTATATGTTTGCAATACAGACAGAATTTAGGATGTAAAGTGCTCTATCTATTGATTCCATATTATTTGCCTAACCTTTTCCTCTACTTTTAGGCTTTAGATCTGCAGAATAAAATAGAAAATGCAGGTGGTGAAAGGTTGAAAGCACAGAAGTCTAAGGTTGAAAAGATACAGTCTGTAAGTTTCTGCTTGACATGAAATTAAAAATTCTTATTTTGGAGTATTCATGGTAAACTAATAATTCATGCTGCTGACTTTGTTAGGATATTGACAAGAATAGCACAGAGATCAACCGTCACAAGGTTCAGATAGAGACTGGTGAGAAAATGGTGAAGAAATTAACAAAGGGGATAGAGGAGTCAAAGAAGGAGAAGGAACGGATCATTGAAGGGAAGGAGAAGTTACATGGCATGTTTAAAGAAATAGAGCAGAAGGCATTTACGGTTCAAGAGAATTATAAGAAGATGCAGAAGGTTTTTAAGTTTCTTCCTCTACCCCTACCATACTTTATGATAAAGATGAAAGCAAAGTGACCTTGTATGAATTCATGACATGTTTCTCCTATTAATAGTTAATTGATGAACATGGAGATGTGCTGGAGAAATCAAAATTGCAGTATGAAAGAGAGAAAAAAAGTGTTGATGAGTTGCGTGCATCAGAGGTAATATGCAATTTAATTTTTTTTTTTAATGGTTGGGCTTTTGCTTGTTGATTAACTGTGTCAGCTTGGTGATTTACAGGTGGATGCCGAGTTCAAATTTCAAGACATGAAAAAGATGTATAAAGAGTTAGAAATGAAGGGGAAGGGTTACAAGAAAAAGCTTGATGACTTGGAAATTGCTCTACGAAAGCATATGGAACAGTATGACTATGTCTCTTTATGGTTTTAAAACTGAATGCTTTAGGTTGTAAATGATATTGTATCTTGTTGGTTGCAGGATACAGAAAGATCTCGTAGACGCTGAAAAGCTTCAAGCAACCTTGGCTGATGAGACTCTAACTGAGGCCTGTGACCTGAAAAGGGCCCTTGAAATGGTGGCATTGCTGGAAGCACAGCTGAAAGAGATGAATCCAAACCTTGATTCCATCTCAGAGTATGAATTTTTCTTTTTGCTTTTTTTTTTTGTTTTAAATGTTTCCCAAGTGATTTATTTTCTTCTATGAATGTTCACAAAAGTATTTGATTTTATAGATATAGAAGAAAAGTATCACAGTATAATGAACGAGTTGAGGATCTTAACACAGTTACGCAGCAGCGTGATGATATAAAGAAGCAGTATGATGAATGGAGAAAGAAAAGGCATGGATATCTTCTCATGTTAATTTTCCCTGTTGTTATCCTACTATAAGTTGTCAAATCTCAGTCAACTATTTTAATTATAATGTTTAGGTTGGATGAGTTCATGGCAGGATTCAATGCAATTTCTTTGAAGTTAAAGGAAATGTATCAGGTTCGTGTGTACGCCAGACACCAAACTGTTATTTTCTAGAAGGCCTTTGTTTCATCTGTTTGGGCACATGAGAGGCCAAAAGCAAGATTGCTTTTTCTAGGTTCTTTGTTGACCTTAAATGGTGGTTTTACCTTGTAGATTTTTTTTTGTTCTCTTTCGGACTTGGGAAGTAAGCTCATTAATTTGCAAATGCTCAAGTTTATCTTTAATATTCCCCTTTTTTATTTTTGCTGGTGCCAGATTACTTGGCTTCCCTACCTTTTTCTTATTATCTGCTTTCATAAGGTAATAGTTCAACCTAACTGACTAAGTTGAACAGATGATCACGCTTGGAGGAGATGCAGAACTTGAATTGGTGGACTCTTTGGATCCTTTCTCTGAAGGTGTTGTTTTCAGTGTTAGACCCCCAAAGAAGAGCTGGAAGAATATTGCAAACTTATCGGGTGGTGAAAAGGTTGCCACTGCATGTCGACTGCTCGATTATTAATGCTTAAAACATGGATGCCAATGATTCTTTTTACCCTGTTCCTCATATTACTTAGGTTTTCTAACATTTCTCTCGTTACTGCTTTCAGACTCTCAGTTCATTGGCTCTCGTTTTTGCTCTTCACCATTACAAGCCCACCCCACTCTATGTAATGGATGAAATTGATGCAGCTTTAGGTACATTTTTAACAGATGCTGAACTTTTTTCCTTTGTCTTTTCTGAGGTTCCTTAAAGTATTTTAATGGTGTTCCAGACTTCAAGAATGTTTCCATCGTCGGACATTACGTCAAGGATCGGACAAAGGACGCACAGTTTATAATCATAAGGTATGTTTCTTTTCACCCAAGTTGTTTATATATTAAACAATTAATCAAATTTTCATGCTTTCTCTGCCTTATGCGAACTGCAGCCTCAGGAATAACATGTTCGAGCTGGCCGATCGACTTGTTGGTATCTATAAAACTGACAATTGTACTAAGAGCATTTCTATCAACCCCGGCAGCTTTGTGGTGTGCGAGAAAGCTGCATGATTCATTTATAGAATTTAGTTTCGCATTGCAGCAGCAGCAGCAGCAGAATTTCCTTCTTGCTTAAAGATAATTATATATTCGAATCTGAATTCTATTTAGTACAACATTCAACTGTATATTTATGCATATATGATTACAACACAAGAACATTTTCTTAAGCTAAGTTCATAATGAATTCCCTTGCCGCGCTTTTGATAAGACAGTATCCTTTCGTTTTTTTTTTCCTGAATCTAATCTTCTCGGAGCAATTCAAAGATCATTGAAAGGTTACTTTGATTGAAACGTCTCCATCCTGAATGAAAATGAACGTGGAAATGAGAGATTGCAAGCCCATGCCCCATCAAGATTTCAGCCACATACACCCAAATTCCCTTTGTGGCATATTAGATAGTTTTCATTCAAAATTACAGGGCAATGTGACAGGGCAGTGAAAGTTGTGGGTGTCTTGGCCCCAGCTATTTCACTGTCACACCTCCTGGCTTTAAGCTATTTGTAGTTTCCTCCAAAGGAGAGGTTCGGATGGAGGGGCCATTCCCATTTGCTCGTCAGCTGAGTGAGGCTTTCTCTGACATTGAAGCTGTTGGAAAGATAGTAGTTTACACTCAATTCCATAAATGACACAGAGCCAAGAAAGGGAAACATGTCCATTTTATAATATTGCATGTTTCAGCTATATTTATTTATTAATTCATTTATTCATCTTTTAATTTATTGCATTAGTATTTCTCATATCCTCTGCTTTAATTTCACGTATTAAATAAATCAAATTAAAATCATGCAAGATGCATGGGCAATATCCTATTACATAATAACAACAACAAAAACGACAATAACACCCCGCATTATGTTGCATGTCGGGAAAATAAGAAAAAAATGACATTTTTATTTTTTAAATTTAGTTATTAAATTATTTAATTTTTTAAAGTTGACATATCATCTCATTTTGGGACCTGGATTCAATTTTTTATAAAAAAAAATTTAATTGTAGTATATTTTCTTGAATTATTTTAATTATTTGGAATTATCTATTTTTTAATTGTTAAAAATATTATATTACATTGCATTATTATTTTAATCTATGTTTCATTTATCTAATATACTAAAAAAATTGTTAATTTTGATAACAATAAGTAATAATGAATTCCAATAAAAAAATAATGAATTATTAATGAAAAAAAATGGATTAATATTTTTATGATTACTTGAAATTATTTTTTTAATGGGATAAGTTAACATTTCCTTTCACTTATTATTGGCTATATGATTCTTCAACTTTAAAAATATTTTGAAATTTGCTATTATAAATTCCAAAATAATTTTCATCAATGAAAACTTTTCAAATAATCATTTTATTATTAACTTTTTTAAAAAAATTTAACATAAAAGTTAAAAAATATATTTAATAAGTGAATAATCTTGTAAAAAATAACATAAAATCAAAATAATTATATATTTTTATTAGACTTGTTTACTTCAAACGGACTATGGTCAAAGTATGAGCGATATAAATGTGGTACTTGAGCACCCTCAGGGATTTTCTTTAATTTATTCAAATAAGATTTTGGCTCATATATCTCGTGAAAACAAATTTAATAATAAATTTTCAACCTATATTTTCACCAAAATCAACAAAAAAACAATCCAATTTGATCTAACTCATAAAGGTAGTCATTAACTAAAAAAGGATATTCCTTTAATATATAGGCATAGATTTTCTTTTAATTATTAAGTGTGTGTGTATATATATATATATATATATATATATATATATATATATTATGTTTTCTAATTCTTTTTTTAAAAATATTTTTCTCTGATTTATTAAAAATTCAAATTTATTGAATAGATGTACAATTTAAAGATTTTTCTTAAAAGTCATTTAAAAAATTATATCATTTTTATTTACAACATTTGAAAAGGAAAAATAAAAAAAATTGTAAAAGCCCAATGCTATGGCAAAAATATCTTCAAATCTTCTAATCGAGACAACTTGGTAATATGAGAAATATTAAATAAAAAATAAATCGAAGTGCCAAGTTTCTTAAAAATATTCTAAAGTATATTATTTTTAATTTAAAATATTTGAAATAAATAAATAAAATAAAATGAAAAATTATGAAAGATGTAATTTAAAAGATAAAAATATCTTCAAAACCTTTTAATTCTTAAGAGACGATTTGATAATTTTTAGAACATGAAAATAAACCAAGTGTCAAGAAAAAAAAACCCTTATGGACTAATGTTTGATGTTTTTTCCTTAAAAATCATTCCGAATTATATTATTTTTAATTTAAAATACTTAAAAAGGAAAAAATAAATAAAGTAAAAAATTTAGAAAAAGTTCAAAGAAAAAGATAAAAATATTTTCAAAATTAATCTTTTAATCTTTAAGGAAAAACTTGATAATTTAACAAATATTCATTAAAGTTCATTTCCAAAAATATCAAAAATCTGAAATTTTGAATACATCTTCAAAAATCTCCTGCTTCCTGCTATCAAGTTTTTTAGTTCAGTCATGTGATCAAACTATCTGAATTATATTGCATTTTATTTTCAATTGATTAAAACGTACGTAGATTTTGGATTGATTTGGAGAAGAAGAAGATTTGAATGGTTGAGAAAAATGTTGAAGAATGAAGAAAGAAGAAAAAAATTAAATTGTAAAATTGTGAAAGGTAGTTATGTAATTTTGTATAACGAGTATTTTTGTATTAAAAAATATATTAAAATAAATTGTGAGAAAAAAATGATAGATTGTTTATAGAATTTCTCTTTTGTTAATATCTATCAAAATGTTTGCTTTTATTCAAAACTTGACCATAATTTTTTATATTATTTAAAGACTAGATTTCCTTTCATACCACTTTTATCCTTTAAGATTCGAATTCACATTTCTCACTTATAATTAGGGAATAAAATTTTTTAATGAACAAATAAATCATAATGCATTTTGTCTTAAATTTTAGTATTTTAATTAGTAGGTACATAAGATTTGCATGAAGAAGGTGGCAAATTCTTAAAAAATATTGCCTGCCGTGTAGAGTTGTGATAGGAGACATTGTCTTAAATATTCTTAAATAATATTATCTGAAAAAGTCTCTCCCATGCAAATTGAAGATAATCCGTCAATCTGTTCTTGTTTTGGTGTAGAGTTCTATTCTATACTTACTATAAAAGTCTTTTAAGATGCTATATTTTCGTTGCATCCTTTGAATACCGTCTTGTCTTTGTTTTACCAGTAGTGTTCTGGGAAACTAAATAATTAAAATTTTCTTTGTCAATCCAACTTTTCCATATATTTCCGATCTCCTTTGTTAATTCCACTTAATTTCTAATCCGCAATGGAAACTGAACACCGAAATGGTGCAACTGATCTTAACGTACCTTTGCTTCTTGACGAGAACCAAAGCATATTACAGGATTTAGAGGCACCTGGAAATCATGCTTATGTTCATAACAAAGGCGACACCTCTTCCTTCAAAACTTGTTTTAATGGACTCAATGCTTTATCAGGTACTTTCTCAATTCTCAACTTCCTTTAAATTTATAGCATTTTGCATTGTTAACTGGTTTCTTTTTGCATGAGTTTTCGATCAAATTCTTGTTTTTCATAGTAAAGAAATAGGCTGACTCTTCCTTCAAAACTTGTTTCAATGGACTCAATGCTTTATCAGGTACTTTCTCAATTCTCAACTTCTTTTAAATTTATAGCATTTTGCATTGTTAACTGGTTTCTTTTTGCATGAGTTTTCGATCAAATTCTTGTTTTTCATAGTAAAGAAATAGGCTGAAGTTGTATTTACGGCGGAAGAGTATTGTTTCAGTGTCAGGCTAAGCTTTTGAAACAAAGGAAACCTAGTTATTTTGGTTCAAGAAAAGGGTATGCAATCTGTGGTGGGATTTTTATTAGTTTGCAGCAAAGTAGCTTTCAAATCAAATCTAGCTAGAACTTGCAGCTGCGCATGAATCTATACTGGAGGACTTCTAAGGGCAAAATGGCAAATGAAGAGTGTTGAAACTATCCAAAATTTCATCAAGTCACTAACATTAAAATTGAAATGCAATTAAAGTAGATTTGAATTTGGGTGAAAGTTCAATCCCGTTACTAATATAGTTGCTCCAGGGTTGAAACACTTTCTAAATGCTTTCCGTTAATTATCTTTGAGCTTGCATATGAGAATACAAGAGTGAACGAGATAGAATGAGAGAAAAGTGATTTGCTACTCTCATTTCTCTTTCTGAATTATGAAACTTAATGATCTAGCTTTATACACACACATAAGATGAGAGAAAGGATTTTTTTTTACGTAATTTATGTATAAATTTATCTCATTTTGAGTTTAATACATGTATAATATATATAATATAAGGTCACAAATTAAAATTACTACTTAATTGAAGTATATTATTATCGATATTACTAACATGTTCATTAATTTGACATTAGTCAAAGTTAAGTTTGAATCAAAATTAATATGCTAATCCATTGAATGACAAAATAAAATGTGCTGGTCTAAGGCGGCTGAGAAAAAGTAAGACAGAAAAGCGTGTAGGATTAAAGAAATTCCTTGGAAAAATCTTTGGTACCCAGACTCTTGTTCAGTAGCAAACAAAAACACAGGGTGTCCTTATCTAGTTATCTCTAGTAGGGAGACGTACCTAACACGCACTCTTTTTGCAATAGAAAAAAGTGTCCCAACGTAAGCCTCTTAAATTAATGTTTGTCTTCAATTTTCTATTGTCACTGGTTTTTGATTCATGATGATATGATTTAAGAGCCTTATTTCTTTTGGCTTCTTCTTCATTACTGCAAAAGACATCCAGCTTACGTATTCGGATTAGCATTATTAATCCCAAACTACATGTTTCATGCTTCTTCAAAAGAAGAAAAGCAACTACTAGTAATTATTAGTTGCTTGACTTTTGCTGTAAAAAGTGGTATTTTCACGGAAAAGGCTAGGCTTTCTCCGAAGTCACAAGAAATCTGTCATTAATTATTTAAAGTGTCCAAAAAATGAAATGTAGTGATGAACCTATGCTGTCAAGTTGGACTACTTTAGATGGCTTGAATGTGTGGTGCTAGTGTCCAGAATAAGATATACTGTAACATTTTCGGAAACCTTCAATTGCTATTTAAGTATTGGTTTTGGCAAATGTAGTTCAAGACAAAATTTGGAAGAATTATTTTGCTTAATATGTATTCAACTTAGATAGAGGGTTTTTTTGGTTACAAATAAAAATATGCATGCGTGTGGGTGCACTAGGAAATATAAAGAGAATTTACTAGCAAGATTGCTCAAAAGTTTTTTATTTTAAAAAATATGAAAACTCCTATATATATCTCGAAAATAAGAATGACCTAGAATGAGGATTCAGTTGCATAATGGTAGAAACTGATAGTTAGGAAGATATTAATGCATGATTTATTGGATGAAATTAAGTGTAGCTTTTGATGATAGTTAATAATTAATATAACAATCCATTATCTTTTACGGAAATAAAGAACATTCCTAATTTAAGAAAATATGAAAAGGAAATTTCTTAATTATCTCTTCATGTTTCATCCACCAAGCAAGCTTTTAAAACAACTCAACTGTGAAATTGACCAAAAATCATTGTCATATTCCAAGATTATTTTTGGTTTTTTTAGTGAAGTAATGTTCAGTTATTAGTCTTTTGTAGAATAATTCTTAGTGAAATAATTAACTTTCAATGAAAAAAATTTTCAGTAAATGTATTATTCAATGAAAGTGCTATTCCATAAAAATACTATTTTGAGGTGTTATTGAGTGGTGAAGCAACCTTGTTATACGTTCTTCCCTATTTTCACTATGATATAATTCTTAATAAGATTTATAAAATAAAATATTAAAAACTAAAATCAAATATTTTAATAATATCACTTGGTCCCCATTAGAGAGAGGAGGGCAGGATTTCCAATATGCTGTAAGAATGGTGGTGTGTGCTTGTTTAGTTCTATCTGTGACATTACAGACCCCAGGGACCTAAGCTATAAATGTTATATTTCGCCCGAATCATTACATTCCGAAAAAGTTCGGTATATTCTTGTGAATTAGTGGAGAAAAAGGATGAAATAATAATGAAAAAAATGTCAAACTGATGAGTTAGGTTCAAGTCACAGTCATTAATGTTACAGACAAGTTGGAATATGATGTCTGCAAACTTTAGGCATAAAAACTGGATTTAAGCTTTGTCAGTCTACTACTACAGATGTTCCATATTAGCTCTTGTTCACATCTTCCTGTTCACGACTAATTTGTTTGACGTTTCGTGCCTGTTGTTCCGTGTAAAATCGTATTCATATGGTCTGAAATACAAAAAAAATTTTGTTTCCTTTTCGTACGTGTCGTCGTATTAGACTGTGAAGTCTAAATTTGGGACAATCACATCAATCTTTTCAATGAACCTCTCTCTCTTCAGCTCTTCTCTGCAACGCAAAGTCCTTATATTATGTGACTTAGTATATCAAGCCCAAGGGTAAGGACAACTTATCTTTGCTCTAGGTAGGTTTTCGAACAGAAGTGGGAAACTACCAGACAAAGACTAGAATCAGACTGATCAGCGGTACGGGAAACAGCTTTTTCACTATGGCCTACGAGAAGAGCTGCAAAGAAAACTGAAAAAGGAAAGAAAACTTGAAACGGTGTTCTTTAAAAGTTACTGGTTTCTAGGTCATTAGTTGTTTGTCGTCTACATGTAGTGGTATGGCTGGATCCGCAGTGGCATCTTTACTTGAAACTATTGTTCGTGTACTTAGAAACACAAATGTCCATACTTGGAAGATGAGTACAGCACGGTGATTGTCTACTTTGAAATGTGTTTTGTGCTTGGTAAGCCAGAACCTCATAATTGAATACCGCATTATTCCAACTAAAGGCGTCAATCAAGCAGCCAAATTTTATTATTAATTATTACTACTATCTTGTTATCCTTCTTTCCTCTTTCAAGCTACTTCTTCGAACCTTTCTTTCTCAATTATGGAGGCCTTGCCACATGGCGAATCATCCCTCACTGTTCCTCTCGTTGACGATGAGAACAAAGAAGGGTTGGGAAGCAAACTAGGGGAAGTAGAGTCAAATTCCGCTCATACCACTGCAAGCACTGCCTCTGTCCGCAGAACCTGTGTCAATGGACTTAATGCTCTCTCAGGTTTTGTTGAGTTCTTTGTTCTAGTTCATCTTTCTTCCTAGAAATAATTAGAACCCGCCACCTGCCCTCCCCGGAGCATATTCTGAACCGGCAATCTAAATGGTTTGATGAAATTCCAGGCATGTTGAATAACAATGAGACTGTAGGAGTTGGCAAGAACAGTTTCCTATTTTAATTTCTTTTTTCTCCTAAGCTAGTAAGAAAAGAGATTGGCTCTCCTTAACCTTTTTTCTTAACCATTTCCAGGTGTTGGGATATTATCAATCCCATATGCACTGGCATCAGGAGGATGGTTGAGCTTGATTCTTCTTTTCGCCATAGCCACTGTGGCATTCTACTCGGGTGTGCTGATTCAAAGATGTATGGATGCAGATTCAAGCATCAGAACTTATCCTGACATAGGCGAGCGAGCATTTGGCAACAAGGGGAGACTAATAGTATCAGTTTTCACGTACATCGAGCTCTACTTTGTCGCCACAGGATTTTTGATTCTCGAAGGAGATAACTTGCAGAATTTGTTTCCGAATGTGGAATTTGAAGTTGCAGGACTAACAGTTGGTGGCAAACAAGGTTTTATCATAATTGTGGCCCTCATAATTTTGCCTTCCGTTTGGTTGGATAACTTGAGTCTTCTTTCTTACGTCTCTGCCAGTGGGGTTCTAGCTTCTGCAATCATCCTTGGTTCAATCATCTGGACTGGTGCGTTTGATGGAATTGGGTTTCAACAAAGGGGAACACTGATAAACTGGGATGGAATCCCAACTGCTATCAGCTTATACGCCTTCTGTTATTGCGCTCATCCTGTCTTCCCTACCCTTTACACTTCAATGAAAAAAAGGCATCAGTTCTCCAATGTAAGTATTAACTTCCAGAATCTATATTGTTCTAGTTTCAACAGGTTTTGAAGAAAATTCCATTGCTTTTCGTTTCAGGTCCTGGTTTTATGCTTTGTAATATGTACCATCAGTTATGCATCAATGGCAATTTTTGGCTACTTAATGTTTGGATCAGATGTTCAATCACAGATAACTTTGAACCTTCCAACTAACAAGCTCAGCTCAAGAGTGGCAATATACACAACCCTGGTGAATCCTATTTCCAAATATGCATTGATGGTCACACCAATTGTTAATGCCACTAAAACCTGCTTTCCATATCACTGCAACAAGCGATTCCTCCGCCTCTTTGTTGGCACCATCCTGGTGACCAGCACAGTTTTGGTGGCTCTGGCAGTTCCATTCTTCGGTTCTCTTATGTCCCTAGTTGGAGCATTTTTAAGTATTACAGCTTCAGTCATACTACCATGCTTCTGCTACTTGAAGATTTCACGATCCTATCAGAGATTCGATGGCAAAGTTGTTGCTGTAGGCCTAATAATTATAATGGGTGTTGCTGTGGTCATATTTGGTACTTACACTTCTCTTATAGACATTATAGGCAAATTATAAATGCCAACTGTTCTATATAAATGCTTATTTTGACGTAAAATAATGCATTCATGGCAATTTCAGACGGTTCTCTAAGTTCTGATATGAAAGCTTTTTTCAACAACTCTGAAATCTGTTCTTAGCACCAACAATGATTCCCAGCACTTCCATTGCTTGGCTATAGTCAAGGACTCAATTTACCTCTTGTAATAAGATTTCTGACTGACACACCATCAGTCTAGCTTTCATGAGAAAACCTTCTTCAAACTACCTTTGGCTTTCACTTGTGTTATTTACAACAAGGACAGATTTTCAATTTTGTTTTTTATTTTCAAGAAGATCATACAGACTTTTAAGAGAATCCTTTTCTCTCCTCGAGATCCATACTTCTTTGTTTGGACTTAGGTTGTACACTGCACGAGGGAAGAAATTAAAGTTTGAAGGTTTCTTGTCTCTTATATTGAAAAAAAAATATAAATGCCTTCAGCTTGCCCTGATTTCGAAGCTTTTACCAGCACCAGACAAATGGGATTACGAGGCATTGTCATATACTATGGCATGGAGTTAGATTAAGATGTCATGGACTAAGGCCTATGTAAGCTTCGGGTTTCACAGAAATTTTGTTTTCTTTAGTCACAGGACAGACGGATTGCTTATGTTTTTCCTTAGCAACTGTTTTCGACAATGAATATGTAAAATATATTTGACAACTACTGAGAAGGAAATCTAGAAGTTGGAGTTTCTCGGTTTGAAGCAGGATTGTCATGATTAAAAATTGTTTAGAAAAGAGTTCTGAAACAGGAAATGCTTAGCGCATGTGAAGCTATTACTATTTCAATGTTGAGATGCAACCCCTCTCAAAACTGAGCATTTGGCGTTGCAGCATATTTCCAAGCACTCAATATAAGGCTGGATAAGCAACTATTCTGACTTGGGGAGACATTATGAAGTTTGGTCGACTGTCTTGAATGAATTTGAGGCAAAGTTGGCAGAAAGATATGCGAGTGTTGTGGAAGTCAGTTCCGTAATTTATAGTATTTTAAGAAAAGAAAGAGGGGGAGGGAGGGGGGTGGGGGGTGGGGGAGGTTAACTTTCAGTCATTTTCATAGTAAATTAGATGGACTATTAGTCAGGGCAATGAATATGGAATCCTGTTTTTCTTGATTGTAAGAGTTTCACTTTCCCAGCTGGTAAGAGCTTTGGCACCCAGCATAAGCCCAAACATTTCATTTGGCAAAGAATGGTTAGGATCTGAAAACTTAGAAGTGCATTTTATAGCCACTGAATCAGAATCGTGAATGGATTTTCAGTTCAGAGAGCAACAAATTTTAGTTTTAAACCGGTATAACTCAGGCTCATAGTTCTAAGATAATTCAGGAAAATACACTTGCTATGCCAATGAAAACTTACTTCTGGTCTTAAGTTATTCAATGTGAAAATTTGTTCTAGAGCAGTTTTATCGCTACCATACAGCCGATATTTCTCGAAAGCACCCTGGTTCAGTGGCCAAATGCAGCTCTTAGCCAGTTGGGATTTCGGGCCAGATGAAGGACTCCTAAACTAATTAACTCTGCTTTCTATACAATACTGGGCCTATATACAGCCACATCAATATGGGTATCTATATATTGCAGATTTGCAGCTGGGACAATGAAATATTTTCTCTAGTCTTGAATAAATAAAATGGTATGTAAAAGTAATTCAACTACAAAAGGTTAATCATTTTCATGTGTAAGGTGAGTGTATCTAGCAATGGATAGATACCAGTCAAATCAAATTGAGAATCATACCCCGAGAAAAACTGATAAAAAGAGCCATTTAACTCGAGACAGCTTTCACCAGCCATCTTTTTCAACCCTCCATCTCTCATAAACCTCCGTACTTTCGCTGCTCTTTCCCACATCCCAGCTTCTGCATACATGTTTGCAACCATCACCAAATTCCCACTCCTCCTTGGCTCCAACTCAAGCAACCACTTTCTCACTTTATCAGCAACCCCATCGGTATCTTTATGAATACTGCACGCACTTAGCAATGTCCTCCATAAAATAGGGTCCGGCTCAATAGGCATGTTCATTATGAAAGTGTAAGCGTCTTTCAAATGACCAGCACGACCCAAGACATCAACCATGGCACCATAATGTACCGACATAGGCTCAATCCCATGAACATACTTCATTTCATGAAAATAGCGGTATCCATCATCCACCAATCCAGCATGACTACAAGCACAAAGAACTCCAAGAAAGGTAACATAATTCGGTCTTATACAAGAATTTTTCATCATCTTTACAAAGAGTTCAAGGGCCTCCTTAGCAAAACCATGTTGAGCAAATCCCAAAATCATTGCACTCCAAGTCCACACATTTTTCTCCTCCATTCTCTCAAAAACTCGGCTAGCATACCCAACATCTCCGCTCTTTGCATACATATCAACAAGTGCAGTACCCAATTGACAATTCAAAACCAAACCTCTCTGAATAACTTGCAAATGCAGCAGCCTCCCTAAGCTTAAAGATCCTAGCTCTGCAAATGCTGAAAGCATGATCACCATTGTGGTTTCATCCGGATCAAAACCACAATCCTTCATCTTAAGAAAATACCCAAGAGCATCCTCAATGCAAAAATTCTCAACACAAGCAGTAATCACAGCATTCCACGAAACCACAGATCTCTCACCCATTTCATCAAACACTTTCTTTGCATCCATTATCTTCTTACAACACCCGTAAAAATGAACCAAATTGTTCTCAACATAAACATCATCATCCAAACCGTGCTTCACAATCTCCCCATGAACCTGTCTCCCATCCTCAAGTGCTTCATACCCCGCGCACGCCTTTAAAACAAATGGGTACGTTAGTTTGTTGCGTTTAAGCCCTCGTTTTCGCATTTCTTTGAGTACCCAGATTGCGTGCTGGGGAGAATCACTCGAAGCATAGCCTCGGATGAGCATATTCCATGTGGAAGGAGTTGAATTGAGCGAATTAACAAGAAGGGAATGCGCGTAGCTGAGGTTTTTGAAAGGAGACAGAGAGGAGAATCTGACGAGTTCGGTGAGGAGGAATGAGTCTCGGTGAAGATCAGATATGACGATTTGGGCGTGGATTTGAGAGAGGTGTTTGATTGAAGAACAGAGCTTTAAGAGAACCAGACACCGGTGCTTTTTTGAAAGGAAGTTCTGGTGGCACATTATTTGGAGGGAAATTCCGTTGGTTGTTGAAGAAAATGCGAAAATTATAAGTCATCTCTCAAAATCAAAACGACGTCATTTAAGTGTTCATTAAGAAAATTGCGAGAGGAAAGTTGACTTGGACCTCCTCGGGACCTGGCCACCGGATATGTGCCTCACCTCTCGCTCTTCTCTCTACTCTCTCGTATCCCAAATCCAAGAATCAAAAGTTTTCTTCTCCGATTCTTCAATTCCCCATCAAAATCCCATTCCGTAAACCTAATACTAATCCTCTTTTTTCTCTCCACAATGTCCACGCCTAAGAAAATCATCTTTCAGACTGCCGACAATCAGGAATTCGAAGTGAATGAAGCCATTGCGATGAAGTTCAACGAAATCAAGCTTTTCTTGGACGAAAACCCTGACGCCTCCGTCGATGCACGGTTTCCACTCCCCAACGTCTCATCAAAATGCCTTTCATCCATCATCGAATACTGCGAATCCCATTTAGTCATCGGTGATCGCCACAGCTCCTCATCCGTCGACGACGAAGCCAAGGATTACGATGAAGAGTTTGTCAAGGCCCAAGACAATGAGTCGCTGAAAGAGATGATGATAGCCGCCTGCTATCTGAATATAAAGGATTTGCTTGATTTGATGGCCAAAGCCATAGCTGATAGGATGAAAAATAAGAGTGTGGAGTATTTGAGGAGGTTTTTCGGAATCGAGAATGACTATTCGGCGGAGGAAGAGGCTGAGATTAGGGCGCAGAATCAATGGGCTTTCGGAGGTTTCGATCCTGATGATGATTGATGGAGTGATGATGGAAGTCCGTTAAGTCAGTTAATACTGTTACTGTTAGCATTTGTTAATTCCTACATACATTTCCTAATACATTTCAACTTTCAAGTCAGTTGTTAACAAACAAGATGCTGAGTCAGCATTCTGTTATTACAAATAACCTGCCAAACAAAGTCATTTTGAAATCACAAATAAAATCACACCTAATTAAGTTCATATGTTTAGCATTGCGTTTTGTTTGCGGAAATTTCAGGAATTTAATGAATTTGGGTAGTTGGTGGATTTTCTTTTTACGAAACTAATCAGAGAAAGCAATCAGCTACCCAACATCATTACTAAACGTATGATTTGCATTTAACATAAACATACCAGGTTTCATGTCAATCAGTCATTTTTTATTCATGAATTACATAATCTATTTGAACAAACATATAACATTTATTGCATAAAAAATTAGTTACTTTTTTCTTACAAGGAAATCAACCAACATTTACTTATAATTTTTGTTGTTTATCATCATCATTGATATGCCCTTCATTTAAGAATCTGTATTTGATTTTGTTTAGTATATAATAATGAAGTAATTTCAATATATTATATTATTTCATCTTGCATTTCTTTAAGCTTAATTACTTAAGAAATGTATAATTTTATGCCGCATACCTACATGGGATTAAGGAAAGCATGGGAGACAGAGGAGTTAATGGAATGGAGGATGACAAATCCTAGGAGAAGAAAGACAGCGCACTTTATTATTCTAATTTAACAGTAGAATTTCAAATGAAGAGGTTAATGTTGGTTGTGTAGTAAAGCTAAGAATGATAAATTGGCGAAGCTATTCTGAGATAGAAGAAGACATGTTGTGCAAGAACAATGGAAAAGGAAAGGAAGTAGAGAAGAAAAACTAGAAGAGATTAGCAAAGAAATCTGATCTGAGAAATGGTAATCCTATAGTTAATGGGTCACAAGCAGCTAGGATGGACAGAAGGTGGTGATGACAGAGTGGTTATTGAAAATTTGATGCTTCTTGAAGGTAAGAAGCGTGCAAAACAGGTATAACTCTGCTTCAGGATTTGTATTGCAAGGTCGGTATTCAACATGACAGGGTTGTGTGAAATTTGGGGAAATTAAGTTTGAATTGTATTTGGAAATGTTGCTTATTTGAATCAAAATGGGTTACAGGAAAAGTAGTGGTGTTTCAAGAGCACAGGAGTGATGTTATGATATTCATTTATGGATAATTATATTATACACTATTAGTAAAAATTTTTTTGACTTCACAAACGAATTTAATATGATGACATATGTTTTATTTTAATTACTTTTTATTTTTTTAATTTTTCAAAGGTATGTGTCATCATCTAAATCTCACTTATGAAATTAAAAATTTTACCAACAATATATGAGATATTAATCCTGCTTTTTTGAAAAGGTTGCACATTATTTGGAGGGAAATTCCGTTGGTGGTTGAAGAAAATGAGCGAAAGTTAGAAGTCACCTCTCAAAATCTAAACGACGTCATTTAAGTGTTCAATAAGAGAAAAGCAAGAGGGAAGTTGACTTGGACCTGGCCACTATAAATATGCGTCACCTCTCACTCTTCTCTCTACTCACCCGTATCCCGAATCCAAGAATCAAGTTTTCAAGAATCAAAAGTTTTCTTCTCCGATTCTTCAATCCCCCATCAAAATCCCATTCCGTAAACCTAATCCTAATCCTCTTTTTTCTCTCCACAATGTCCACGCCTAAGAAAATCATCCTTCGGACTGCCGACAATCAGAAATTCGAAGTGGATGAAGCCATTGCTATGGAGTTCAAGGCAGTCAAGATTTTCTTCGACGGAAACCCTGACGCCTCCGTAGATGCACCGATTCCACTCCCCAACGTCTCATCAAAATGCCTTAAATCCATCATCGAATACTGCGAATCCCATTTAGCCTTCCGTGATTGCCACCGCTCCTCATCCGTCGACGACGAAGCCAAGGTCTACGATGAAAAGTTTGTCAAGGCCCAAGACAATGAGTGGCTGAGAGAGATGATGATGGCCGCTAACTATCTGGATATAAAGGATTTGCTTGATATGCTGATCAAAGCCGTGGCTGATAGGATCAAAAATAAGAGCGTGGAGTTTGTGAGGAGGTATTTTGGAATTGAAAACGACTATTCGGCGGAGGAAGAGGCTGAGCTTAGGGCCCAGAATGAATGGGCTTTCGAAGGTTTGGATCCTGACGATGATTGATGGAGGGTGATGCAAGTCTGTTAAGACAGTTAATACTGTTACTGTTAGCATTTGTTAATTTCCACATGCTTTCCTAATACATTTCAAGTCCGCTGGTAACTAACAGATGATGAGTCAGCATTCTGTTATTAGAAACACACGCTGCCAAATAAAGTCATTTTGAAATCACAAATAAAGACGCGCAATATTGACCTCTCTCGTTTTTTCTCCTTCTCTCTTGATTTTTTTTTTCTATTGCTACTCTTCTGTACACTTTGAAATCTTCTGGGATCTTCATATAAACTTGATATTTTCTTACTGTGAAAATTTGGTGGTATCAGAGAGGGTTCATATTAATTAGGAGTAATTTTTTTTTGAATTTTATAAAATTTGCGATTGTTTAAGATTAAAAACATATATAGCAGTGGATGATTACTTTAATTAGGGCTTTATTTATCATCGTTAGAATTGTTTATTTTTCTTTTGGGTAAATTAAAGTTATTTTTTTTGTCAATAATTTGGGATAGCTTTAGTTTACTGTGTTTCTAACTAATGCTCTGAAGCAATTCCCTTGTTGTTCTGTTTGTGATAACTGATAAGCGTTGTAGTAAGAGGTTTTGCTAAAGGGTTAAAGCATATAGCTGAAACGTTGCATTCTGAATTGTGAATATATCATTGCTTAGGATGACAAATCCAAGGAGAAGAAAGACGGCATACTTTATTATTCTAATTCAAGCAGTAGAATTTCAAATGAAGAGGAAGACAATAGCATTAGGGTTAGGGGAATGACGTGGATGGGTTGAATATGAAGGAAGGCCCGATTATTACATTGTTCTTGATGAGGGTTAATGAATTTTCAACTGTATTAGGATTCTTTTCCTTTTCGATTTTGTTCATATGTTTTATTTATTTATTATTATTATTATTATCCATTTAGCTTAATTTCACTTTATTTATTTTTTAAGTTAAATCTAACCATTAAAACTTACCTACTAATGCTAGTCCAATTTAAATTAATCCAATGAATTCTAATCTAAACCAAAAATCTTCTTTTTTCTTTGCTCATTAAGGGTTTCAAGGCATTCTCTTTACTATTAAGCCAAGATTTCGTTGGCAATCAAATTATCCTTAATAATTCAACCTATACAAATGACACTTAAAAAACCAAACCATATGGATATAATACAATCAAATTTCACTGTTTGTACCCAACTCGTGGTTTCAACAAATTCAACTTACTAAGATTTCGGACAAAATGAGGTGTTTACATGAGTTATAGGTATTTTACTTGTTAAATAATTATTAAATAGTCGTAGTTATAAATTTTAGAAAATGTGAATAATATTATATCATTATCTTTAAAAAATAAATTAATTCTAAAAAATAAATAGATAAATATTCCAATCTATTCCCAATTAACAAATTTGTCATATTTGTTTCTTGATAATAAACAAATTGAAGGTTCGATCCCTCAAAATATTTTTATGAAAACAATCCCTCAAAATATTGAAAACTGAAGCACCTTAGGTTTTTAAGCATCGCCAATAATAGATTAATTGGTCTTGTTCCTTTAGTTTTATCTCTTTCACAAAATTGGAACAAATTTATCTTGAGGAAATCACTGGCCCAATTCCTTCTTCTTATGGAAATTTATAGGAATTGAGAGCAGTGCCTCTTGATTTTGAATGTCCTATACCAAAAGAAATTGGGAATTTAAAAGCAATAACTCAATTAGATTCTCTGGAAACAAATTGAGTGGTTCCATTCCTTCTCAAAAATTGACATTTGCTTATATTTGTAGCGATTGGATCTGCTTAAATTTGTCCAAATTGAACCTAATTAAGCATCACTAATTTAGAAGGGCAGATCACTCCCCAGATAGACAAGTTTTCTTCTGTGCTTCAACAAACTCTCAGGAAAAGTTCCTGCTGTATCGGCTGCCACATATCTACAGATTGTTGATACCATATTGAGACATCCATCGGAATTCATTTCAAGGCAACAAGGTTGTATCACACTATCCAAGTATCCTGTTCTTTAGCAGCCACTAAAACCAAGAAAGAGTAGTTTAACTCCTTACCATATGAAAATACTCCTCCCAGTTGTAATATCCTGTCTTTCTTATTCTTGGATGTTTGCTATTGCTTCGGTTTAAGGCCAAGAATAACCAAGTTGGCTCGCTATCAACAATCTGTAGATATGTGACTACTGTTTACTGCTTCATATGCAATGATGGAAAGGTAGCATTTGAAGACATTATTGCAGCTACTTGTTACTTGCTCGAAAGACAGCATATGAAGATTGCATACGGAAAGATAGAGTTGGAAATCTATGCAGTTAATTGTTGTGAACAGGGTGAACAGTAACTGATCACTTTTCTTGCTTTCTTAAGTATAGAAATAGGAAAAAGGGTTAGAAAATGTAGAAAAATATGCACCAAAATGCAAGCAAAATAAAATTATTGTTTGTCTTTGCCATCAAAGTAAAATTTTCCAATTAGGTCGAATCTGTTCGGTTTTCTATTTGCGAGTAAGCAGTCACGTGTTAGACAAGTATTTCCTTTAATTATTCTTAATGATGATTCTAGGCATGCTCGTAGAATTAAGTTAGATCCAAAATGCTTTTCTCTAGTCCACTCTATGGTCTCATTTATGAAGCTGAAGCCTAAAAAAATCTAGCAATCATTGCTAGAGGACAGAGATTTTCGTGTCCACTTTAAAAAATTTGACCTCAGTTGCACCCACGCGGCCTGGACGACTTTAAGTATTTCAACAAAGGAGAGTAATTGGCATGAGGATCAACATCTTATTACCATACTATACAAGGAAGGACTTGAAGCCAAGGGCTTGGTATTCGTCCTGGGATTATAGTGGTCAGAAGAGGTGAGCGAGACCATGTGAAAGATGCGTACAGGGTTGTACAAAATTTTTGACATCCATACGGTATGTTTGGGGTAAATGGGATAACGGATGTCTTTAAAATCTTCGAATTTTGATGAAAAACCCCAAAAAAATGTTTGTTTACTCCCCATGATTTAGTCCTTTTTGCATAGGTCATATGGCACATAGTTGAGACTTGAGAATGACTTGAGTGAGATATAGTGCTAGTCCTATATATCACCTAATGTTATCTTCGGTCACTGTTATTCCGTAAAAATACTTACATTTAACATGTTTTGTAATTATTAGTATTAATTGTAATCCAATACACTATTAATAAAATTTTTAAATTTTACAAGTAAAATTAAGATGATGACACCTATTCATTTTATTTATTTTTATTTTTTTAGTATTCTTAAAAAGTTATGTATCATTATCTTATTTCCACTTGTTAAGTTTAAAATCAGAACAAGAAAAGTAGTGGTAATGTGTGGCCCTTTATGAAAAAAAAGACAGTAATGCCTGGCCCTAGTCTTGACAGAAGATGAAAGACCTTCTACGTTGAAATATCAAAACAAAATTGTAGTCTTTAAATTTACGAGCTATAAGTGAACCCCTCAAATAAGCTTTACAAAAGTCTCATCCTTAATCAACTTCTTCACAATGTTAAGGGTCTGGGCTCTCATTGAGTTTTGACATTGAAACAATCTAATTTAACAGAGATGTAATCCGAAAAACTATTGACTTGAGAGACTTTGAAATCTTCTTCTAATCTATAAATAATTAATTAATGGCTAGACTTAATGTTCTTAATTTTGGTTAATTTGAAGCATAATCTATGTTAACATTTTGCAACCACATCAGATCTATGCAACAAATAAGACCAAGAAAACGTAAAAGTAACCATGTTTCTCATTTTATCAAAGCGAAAATCTTAACAGCTACTCAATTATATTTCCAAAGCTGGATCGTTGATACATGCATACATTCTACGTAGGAATTAATTGAGGTTCAAAACAGAGAACTGGAAATCTATGCAGTCGTTACTTGTTGTAAGCGGGGTGAACACTGAACAGTAACTGAGCACTTTTCTTGCTTTCTAAAATATAGAAATAGGAAAAAGGTTTAGAAAATGTGAGAAGAATATGCACCAAAATGCAAGCAAAATAAAATTATTGGTTATCTATTCCATCAAGGCTAATTTTTCCAATTTGGTCCAGTCTGTTCTGTTTTCTAATTGCAAGTAAGCAGTCAATCACGTTTTTAATAATATACAAATAAACGACTTTGAGTCGTTCAACAAAAGAGAGTTATTGGCATGACGATCAACATCTTATTACCGTACTCTATAGGAAGGACTTGAAGCCAAGGGCTTGGTATTCGTCCAGAAGAGATTGATTTTCGTTAACATAATAAGGAAGAGAAAAAGGAGCGGAGGACCATGTGAAAGATGCTTACAGGGTTGAACAAAATTTTTGAAATCCATACAGTACGTTTGGGGTAAAACAATGCGATAGCAGAAGTCTTTAAAATCTTCGAATTTTGATGGAAAACCCCAAAAAATGTTTACTTCCCATGATTTAGTCCTTTCTGCGAAGTGACACATGATTAAGAATTGAGAGTTAGAGAAGTAAGATATGGTGCTAATCGTATTTAAATAGCGATTTCAGCTGATGTTATCTTCGGTCTCTGTTATTCTATAAAAATATTTACATTTAACATGTTTTGTTTTGATAATTATTAATAAACTGTTCATGAAATTTTTAAATTCTACAAGTAAGATTAAAATAATAATACAAACCTTATTTTTTTTATTTTTATTTTTTTAATATTCTTAAAATGTTATGTATCATCGTTTTATTTTCACATGTGGAATATAAGAACTTCATTACCAATATATTGGATAACAATCATATATATAAAAATTGTAAAGCTACGCGTCTCACCCTGCTCCACGTATTTCTATATGATTTGGACACTATTCATCCTATTTTTTACCTTTGTTTTTTGTCTGTTTGTAGGTAAAATTGTCATTTTCGTTGGGATTTTTTTTTGCTGTGAACCTATGCGCGTGTGCCAAGATAAGATCTCCCTTTACTGTTTCTGCATTCTTTTCTATTTTTTTCCCCTCCGATCACATCAATCTCAAATCTCAATTAATCTCAATTGTTTTGAAATTTTTACTCTCCTCTTTGCCTATCCACTCACGTCTCCTCCCACTTTCATATTTTTTTTTTGCCTTCTACTATTATCTTGGCCAACGATGGATCCGAAAATCCCAAGAGAAAGATGAAGTTGTGGAGAAGGCTACAAAGAAAAGCACAACGATCGTGTTATTTGTGAACATGCGCACAACGTGCTTGGCTGTGACGGAGTTGAAGCTAACGATGGGGTTCCAACGATGACATAAGAGAAAGAGAGATGAGTGAGTTATCTCATCCTTAATCGCCTCAACTCTCTCTTTTAATTGCTTTTTGAGTGGTGCAATTTAGTTTAAATCCAAAAGCTTAAATATTTTTCTGTTTCCTATGTTTTCTCTTATAATTATTAGATTGCTTTGCCCTTTTTGGCTTTGATATGTCTTTAAAAAATCTTGATAGATGTTATTTTGGGTGAGCCTTTGAGTTTGTGACTCTTTGTAGCATTATTCACAACAGGCAGACTTGCAGATACTTTGGAGATGTTCTCTTCTTGGCCGATGAGATTTAGCAAGCTCCAATAGTAGTTTCTTACCCTTTTTTTTGGTTGTTTGACCATGTCTACTGATGCATGAGTGGTGCTTGATTTTTAGATAAAAACCTGCTTGAAAGTGAACTAATTTTAAAAAAGAAAAGGTCCTGTCTCCTTTTTTCCCTATAATTTGCAACATTGAGGTTTTTTTTTCCTCTTTCCCTCTTCAAAATCTATTAATCTCCTTTTTTTTATTTTTTTATTTTACAGATTCTTAAGATAGCAATTAAGAAGGAAACTATTACTTTGGTTACAAGAGAGTAATATGCGGAAAAGGTAACTTAGCATCTTAATTGTTCTATCCATTGCCTTATTTATGCTCACTAAAATAAACTGTAAAACCCAAATTATTATTAATATATTTGATACAGAGTTAATGTTAGAAACAAATTTCAAAGAGGAAGAAAAGGAGAAACTCCATGAACTTCTGCAAGAGTGAGATGCTTATATAATTTTTATATTTTCCTGTGGAATTTTTTTTATTTATATTTAAGTTTTACCCCCAATTAAGTCTTTTATGTTCTCTTAAACATTTGGAAAATGAATGATACTTCGGAAGGAAGATTTTTGAATTCATGTATGATTTATTTATAAAGAAGCAAGTTCTTTGAGATTGATAAAGATAGTTCTTCTATTTGAGCCGCTCTCAAGTTAATGTCTATAAGGTTTCAGAATTCCTGGAAAAATTGTGGTTAGGCATTCATTAAGACAAATTTTCAAGAAATTTTAAATGATAGATGCCTGTAAGCTCAACCAAACATATGCACCTACTAACCTTCAATTCTTCAATGTTTATGGCTCTTGACAGGTCTAGGATTTTTGTTAAATTTTTGCGATTCCAGAATTCACAATATTCTATACAATGAAAGTGAAGAATAATTAAATTAGCTTAAAGTCTATAAAAATTTAAAATTTTAGTCAAAAAAAATGATAGATATGAATTTTTTTTTTCAATGAGCAAAATATAAAATAATATATATTGATAGTAAATATTTCAATGGGCAATATTATCATTATAATTCAGATTCTTGAGACTGCATTTAAGAAGGAAACTATTGGTTTGGTTGAAAGAGAACAATATCTCAAGAAGGTAATTTAGTATCTTAAATTCTCATTTCATTATGTTATTTATGTATGTTAAAATAAGGTGTCTAACTGGAATTGTTATTGTATATTTGATATACAGTTAATGTCTGAAACAAGTTCGATGAGGAAGAGAAGGAGAAACACAAGAGGCTTCTACAAGAGTAAGTTTTTTATGTAATTTTTATAATTTGCCGTGGATCTTTTCGTTATATGGAAAGTTGAATGTGAAAATGTTTGGATTTCAAATTTAATATAAATTGTTTTATAAGTTACATAGAAACATGACTTTCATGATTATTTTCCTGATTAATAGAAAAATAATAAGCAAAAGTGAATTTGATTTTCACCATCTATATATGTTTCACTTGAATTCATTTGGAAACAAATAAAAAGATTCAAGAAAAGTTTACTGTGTAAACTTCAATTATCTGCTAGGAAGTATTATTGTGTACAAGTCATGATGAAAAGTGCATTGGAACACAACTATAATTCATCGATGAGATATTGTTTAATAGCTATCAAAACTCCTCCAGTAATAAAGTCGCTGCTCTGACTTTACTTCAAACATTTCTTTATTGCATTTGTGTGTGTAGAAAATTATATGTGAAGTGGAATGATTTTATTGACTAAATATTTGAATTGAAGATGCCATTTGTTTTTACTTTCTCTAATTGAAGCATGAAATTACAAAAACAACATGAAACAGGCGTCAAGTGTAATCCAAGAGTTTCAAAGACATTCAAAGGCAAACATCTATTGGGTGTAGTCTTTCTTTTATTTATGAAGATTTATATATTCATTTTAGAATTTTGAAAATTGTAAGTGTATTCTGCATGCTTCAGCCTAGCCTGCTAGCTATCATATATACCATGGAGTTTAATCTCACAAGCGAGACTCAACAACAATGGAGCAAACTCAATTCTAATTCAAACAATTTAGAGACTAAGCCTTAGTCTAAGATACATTAGGTGCATCCCACTGCACCTGACCTTACCTTAGTGTTCAACATTGTTTTAAACAAAATTTTCAAATGTTATATCAAAATGGAACAACATAGCGTATTGGAATCTTCAAAACATATATCAATTTAGATGAAAATGTTTTATTTGTGAATTTGCATTTTAAAATCTATTTTAAATATCAACTTAAAATAGTTATTCATAACAAAAAAAATTGAAACTCCTATCCCATTTGGATTCTACTTTTTTTAGTTTTCTTATTATGGTTGTTTTGAAGCATGAATTTGTTTTTTAAAAAGGGTTTAAGCAGTAAAAGTCCAATTTGTTTAACTTTCATAGGTTGATAGTTTATGTTCTTATGTTGTTTCTTTTATGTAAAATTGAGTTAGCAAGGCTAAGGCTAAGCCAAAGTAGTGATACATCAAACTGAGTCAAAAGCTTGAAGTTAAATGCACCACTCATAGTTTATTTTCATTTTCTTTCTTCTGGGTTCCAGGCAATGAATAATTCTGTGTAGCCAACATGTTGTTTCTGCCATCTGGTCTAGATGAAACAATAAAAGAATGCCTAAGGCTATGATTACATGGAATGAGGAGTAGCATGAGGAGGTAAGTTATGTAACTTTGCCTGTTATGAAACTTACTTTTTTTCTCTGTTATTGCCCTCTGGAAGTCTTAGCTTTGTCTTTTTTTGATTTGTTATTTGATTTGCAATTTTTGATATTACGAAATGACAACAACTTTTAAAAATGTTAATATAGTCTAATTTACTGAGATAATTTAGAAATTAAACTGTTATCACAGAGAAGTACACAATGCTCCATGTTCATATGGAGTATGGAGATACTTCCTATATGTTGCTATTTGCAGTTGTTCAAGTTGTAATGCCACAGGTTTCAAATTTTCATAACATCGAATGACTTAATGGTTGTTGCAATCGTGTCCTTTACTTACTCTTTCATAGAATTCAAACTTGGTTTACACAAGTGATAGGTATAATTGTGAATTTGCTTTTAATTCTCTTCATTTGTGTTTAGTTAGTTATTCAAATTTACTGACACCCATTAAAAATAATTGATTGAGACCTTAGAAGATATTAATATCAATACATTTGTATGGCACTAATATAACTACTATAGTTAGTCAAAACAAGGAACAAAGATCTATAACCTAATGTTGTTTTTAGTGTCTTAAGTTTATCTGGAAAAATCCTTATAACTAGAGTATGACTAAATTTGCATTTAAGACTCATATTTCCAATGGCAGAAAATGGAAGAATTAAGGAATAATATTATACATCTGATTGCAATATCACGAAACATTCGACTTTCAAAATAAAATTATTTTTTTGGCTTCCTTTTCAAATTATTTTTTTAAGTTTGTAAAGTAATACAGAATTTTTTTCATTGCTTTTAGCTGTGCCTATTGTGAAATGAATTTTACTAAATTTTAATTTAGGCCATGACAATAAAAGCTATGGAGGTAAATGTTCTTGCTTTACGTTGTGTTTTTTGCTTTGATTGTGTATTATTATTCCGCTAATAAGATATTCAATTACATGCATTTATCCAAGAAGTGGGCTTTTTTATTTCTATTTATACTCCACTCTTGAATAAGAGACTAATAAGTTGACTCTTTTTTTTTTTTCCTTTTCTAAGGTCGTGTTTCTTTGCTTTTTGATGCAAGGAGAATATTTATCAGTTGAGTTTGGTAAGATTTGCTTCAATGGGTGAGGTTCTTCATTTTTTTCTATTAATTTTTTTTGTTCGTTTTAACTTTTGAACTACCTTGGTTCTTTCTCATTTACGTAAATGGATAGTTTAAGTTGTAACGGTAAACTTAATTTAATGGAAGAGCTATGTCACTTTTGCTAGGATTGTTATAAAACTTTTGTGATTTTGTCTCTATTTTTTTTTTTGGTGAATTTTTATGCCTTCAAGTTTAAATTCTCAAACCTGGTCATTTAGACACATGGATAGCTTAAATTTATGATATGTAAATGACTAAATGTTTAAATAAAGCTAACTTGGTTTGTTAGAAAACTTGATAATTTTAGTTTTTTTAATCATTTTTCAAGATGCATATATGATCTTTGATTCAGTGGCTGTAATAAGGATTCTTTTTTTTTTTGTGTTATCGAGTAACCAAAAACTCATTCCATATCATAGGCTTCTTCCTTTTCAAATGTTTGAATTTATAGTTGTTGCTAAATGCTGATGGATATTTTTCAAACATTTCTAGCAAAAAATTGGCTATTAATTGGACAAGCATGCCCTTTTTCTTTACATTAACATTATTGGCTTTTTAAACAATCATGTAGCAGTTTGTTTTACTTGATTCAAATTGTGGCAGATATACTTTTCAAAGATCAACTAGACAAATATACTTTTCAAAGATCAACTAGACTTTGATGCTGTTATGCTTGGATAATAAAATTTCATTTTTCTTCCTAATGAAAATTTTGATGGATATTATATGTACATGTATGTAAATGTATTTTTACTATTAACATTGTATTATTTGTCATATTATTTTGAATATATAAATTTTGTGCATCAAATTATTCACTAACCCTGCAGCAAAGCGCGGGTTTCATTCTAGTCCTAGTAATATTTGTAAAAATTCATAAATAAAATTAATAAAAAATTCCCATAAATAACAAATCATAATTATTAAATTGAAAAAACTCAGAACAAGAAACATAGTGATAGAGTATTTTAAAAAAAAAAAATTGCCTGGCCCCTATCTGAACAGAAGATGGAAGACCTTTTACGTTGAAATTTCAAAACAAAATTGTAGTCTTCAAATTTATGAGCTATAAGTAAACCCCCTCAAACACGCTTTTAACAAAGTCTCATCCTTAACCAACTTCTTCACAATGGTAAGTGTCTTGTCTGTCATTGTTCTTTTCTATGCGACAACCATGTCAGCATCAGCTTCTCTAGAATCGGAAGCACAAGCTCTGCTCCAGAGTGGTTGGTGGAGCAGATTCAGCAACCTTACCTCCCACCACTGCAGATGGCCTGGTGTCACATGCAACACTGCTGGAAGCGTAACAAGGATTTACCCACCAGGTGACCTCTTACCTGTCAGGGATAAATTTAGAAAACTGAATTTCTCTGCCTTTCCAAACTTAATCTATCTTGACCTTCGAGGTCATGCACTTAATGGGAGCATATCGCCTCAAATAGGTAGACTGTCATCACTTAAATATCTCGACTTGTCCTCAAATTCTCTAACGGGTGAGTTACCTTCTTCCCTAGGAAAACTCACCCAATTGGAGGTGATTGATATTTCAAATAACTATATTAGTGGCTCTATCCCACTGGAAATTGGGAAGTTAAGGAATTTGGTGTCTTTAGATTTGTCTAGTAACAAGCTTGCTGGTTCAATCCCTTCTACTTTTGGTCAATTGGCCAATCTCACATCTTTGTCTCTAGCTAAAAACCAAATTAATGGATCCATTCCACCTCAAATTGAAAATTTAAAAGCATTGACTTACTTGAACCTTTTTCAAAACAAGCTGAGTGGATCAATTCCACCTCAAATTGGAAATTTAATTTAAAAGCATTGAAGTCATTGTATCTCACTCAAAACCAGTTGAGTGGATCCATTCCACCTCAAATTGAAAATTTAAAAGCATTGAATTCATTATGTCTCTCTCTAAACCAGTTGAGTGGATCCATTCCACCTCAAATTGGAAATTTAAAGGCATTGACTTCCTTGAATCTCTATCAAAACCAGCTAAATGGATCCATTCCTACTAACATTTGCAATTTGGAAGAACTAGGATGGTTGGATTTCTCTCAAAACCAATTGAGTGGATCCATTCCATCTAACCTTAGAAATTTGGTAGCACTATTTCATTTGAATCTCTCACAAAATCAGTTGAGTGGTTTCATTCCGCCTCAAATCGGTGATTGCACCAAATTAGAAGTTATGTTACTAAACAACAGCTATTTACAAGGTCTCATTCCTAATGAAATTAGCAAGCTTCATTCCTTACACAATATAGATCTCAGTAACAATAAGCTATCAGGTGTTGTTCCGTATAATCTTCCCGGAGTAACATATATTACCCGGAATTTGAGTTGTAACTATATAAAAGATGTCGACGCATTTGGTGGCAACGAAAACTTAGCACCCTACTCCTGTTCTCCACCATCCTATACTCCAGTGAAGAAGAGTAGGAGCCACAATCTCCAAATATTTCTACCCGTTGGCATATTCTTTGCTTTTTGTGTTCTCGGGTGCTCACTAACATCGAAGTATAAGGCCAAGATCAACCCAATTACCGTGCAAACACCTAAGAACGGAGATCTGTTCTCGATATGGAACTTTGATGGAGAGATAGCATATGAAGACATCATTGCAGCAACAGAAGATTTTGACATCCGATACTGCATCGGAACTGGTGGTTACGGAAGTGTCTACAGGGCACAGTTACCAAGTGGCAAAGTGGTGGCCTTGAAGAAGCTTCATCGTCTTGAATCAGAGGAACCGGCTTTCGACAGGAGTTTTAAAAATGAGATAAAATTTCTAACCGAAATTCGACATCGGAATATTGTGAAACTGTATGCTTTGTCTTACTTGCATTTCGAATGCACAACAACCATAGTTCATCGGGACATATCAAGCAACAACATTCTATTGAACTCGAAACTAGATGCTTTTGTCTCTGACTTTGGGACTGCTAGAATCCTTGATCCTGATTCTTCAAATCAAACCAGGATTGTTGGCACTTATGGCTATGTAGCTCCAGGTGATGCCATCTCTATTGCTTCATTTACTAATTGTCTTAATTTATTGCCATTTTACTTGTTTAAATTTTTGGCTAATATCGGATTTTATCTTCTTCTTTTTTAAATATTTTCTTGCTCATTGTTTGTTTACGCAGAACTTGCCTATACAATGGTTGTAACAGAAAAATGTGATGTTTATAGCTTTGGAGTTTTGGCATTAGAAACATTGATGGGAAAGCATCCTAGAGAACTTTTATCATTGTTGTCAGCGCCGTCTTCCTTGCAAAATACAACGCTAACCGACGTACTAGATCCACGCCTCTCACCTCCAACAAACCAGATGGTGGCACAGAATATTGTTCATGTTGCTACAATAGCATTTGCATGTTTACGTGCTGATCCGAAATTGAGGCCAACAATGAAACATGTCTCACAAGAGTTTCTTTCTTGTCAAAAATCATTAAGGAACCTCCTTCGAACAATCTCTTTGCTGCAACTTGTGAATTGTGAAATGCAAAAGTTGCATGTCTAAGTCCATCAAAGAGATGATGTCGGGCAAGTTTCTTGTTGTTTTAATAAACTGATCAACCGCATGCATTTCTTGTTTGATCTTTTTTCTTCTTAGTTTTCGTTTATTTCCCTTCTCATATTCTCCATTGGAGATTCTCCACTTTGTTGAACTATTTTCTATTTTATGTGAAAGGAGCAGTTAATGACCAGTTATTACTTCTCATTATGCTAAAATTACTCCCCTTCATAATTAGAATTAAACTAGTAAGTGTAGAGATTCTGATTCCAATTATATATTTTAGAAATTGTACTAAAAGCAATTAGATTCAAACGAAAAGATTGTTAGCAAAATGATGAGCTCTTTCTACTAGACAGTCTCAGCCTCACTTATAATTTTATCAACAGAGAGATACCTTCCGAACTTAGGGATTCAATGAACCCGAGTTCTTATGATTCAAGAACTCATTTCTCGCCAAAGATCATTACAGAAGCCTCTCCGAACAATCTCCTTGTTGCAGCTTGATGCATCATGAGAAGCGTACGGAAGGCGTAAAAGACTCTCCATTTCATGCTACATAATGTTTGCGCAGGCATTCTCGAATTTGATGCTGTTAGATCTTAGTCTGAGCAATAAATTGTTTAGATTTGGGAATGTATATTTATGGTCCGTGTCTGCATTTTATATCCACATTTTACAATCCAAAAACTTGGAGTAAAATGTATATTTATCATGTCATTATTTTATCCACTAGGAAAAACAGCTTGAGAAGTCCCGATCAAAAAAAAAAAAACCCAAAGAATTTTAATAAATACTTTTCTTGACAAAATATATAGTGTTCACCATTTGTCAAATACGTAGCTATATTTTAATAAATACATCTAGATTTTCAATGCATACTAGGCTTTTAGCCCTTGATAGTGTAACTCCACTACTAAAATAATTTACACTTAATTGGATTAGCCCCTATAGGAATTTAATTTTATTTGATTCTTTACTTGCCATTTTCAATGCTAAAATTCCACAAAAATAGTAAAATACATTTTATTTCTTTAAATTCTGAGAAACATTACAACCATCAATCATACCATTTTGGTAATAAAAATTGCATTGACTTATCATTCTATTTATTGAAGAATAACAACATACAATATCATATTACCTTGTCTTAAATACTTTAAAACAATCCCAATTGTAATTTAAAGTTAGGTCTTTTTTATATTTACTAACCTTTGCTAATCATAAAACTAATGTCTAATTTTGCGTATGTCATAGCAAATATCAAGTACTTAGTGCATCTAACATATTTTTGTCTCACAAAGTGTTGCATTCATTGTACAATTAAATAATAGATTCCTTTTGAAATCTTGTCTAATACAATGAAATGGGAAATTAACTTGTCATTATGTAATTTCTTATTCCCAAAGTTATATCTGCAACATTTATATCTTTTATAGCAAATTGCTAGATAAAGACCTTTCGGTATTTTTAATTTACTCTTGATTTATACCAAAATTAACATGTCATCTTTAAATAATCAATTGATAACGTCTTGTTGAACTTACTATAGATACAATCATAAGCCAAAATTACTTCATCAAATTATGATGTTATTGCTTAAGATCTTGTTAAGTTCTTTCAATAACTTTAACACACTTTTATCCTTATTATGGAATCAATAACCTTCTAAGATTATTCCATATACATCCTCTTATCTAAATCACGCTTTTAAAAAAAATGTGAATTTCATGTCTTTTGGTGAATTAACATCAATTTGTAAATTAATATGATTACAAAAAGCATTCTTCTTTATAACAATTAACTTTCACAATGGTGCATATGTATAAAAGTAACCATTCCATGTTTATGTAAATCTTCATTTAGCATAACATTTGACTCCAATCTTGTTCACAATCCTATCAACGTTATTTTCTTTCATACATATCTATTTATTAACCTTAGCATGTATCGTGAAATCATAACACTTGTTTTTCATAATTAACATAGAAATCATGTACTAATTTTTTCCTTCTATCAAAAGTGATACTATGTAAAATACTTACAATAGTACTATGCATCAAATCAAATATTTTTAAAAATACTTTATACTTAGGAATTAAATTCCTAAAAAAAACTTAATAAGCATGTAATTCACAAATATATCAAACATGCTTAATCAAAATTCCTTTTTAAACATGAATTTCTTAATAAGCGCATGCATCCATTAAATAATTTGATTTAATCATATAAACATGCTTTTTATCCAGAACATGTTTAACCTATTTATTTCAAATAATCATATCAATAAATATCAATATGTCCTTATATACATATTCCTTTTCAAATATTATAACTTTAGACAACTCCTAGATTTTTCAACATATTCTATAGCACTAAACTTTTATTCACCATGCCTCACTTATTCAAGTTATTAAACTTGAAAATTATTGCAACAAAATTTAATTTATTGTTACTAGTTCATTTTCTTTCTTTAAGATGAAGTAATAGTAATTCTTTAATGACTTCATTTTTTATAATGAAAACATGCACCCTTTGAATTTCATGGCATGCATTAGCATAAAACTTTTCTTTTGTAGATTTGTTGGACTGCCCTTCTTCCATCTCATTTATTCTAGCATTCGAATCTTTTATACTTTCTCATGTTCCTTGTAATACTATACCCACAAACTTTTTAAGAGATTCTTTATTATTTAGGTATAATAGTCAAATATACTCTCAATCTTTTATATAAAATGGACATAAGCTCTCAACGTTTTATCGTGTGGAAATAAGTTTATAAACTTTTATTTTCCTATAAATAAACCTTTAACCTTTTAAAATTATGCAATTAAGTCCAGATTTGTTAAATGATACTAACTACCGTTTAGACATCTTACGTGGAAACTGATGTGGATAGCTTAGTTGTTTGCCACATGGCATGCTCTGTGTGCAATACTAACGAAAGTTAGTGTCATTTACTAGATTTGAACTTAATTGCACGATTTTAAAAAGTTGAGGTTCTATTTACAGTAAAATAAAAGTTTATGGATTGATTTTCATATAATAAAACGTTAGGGCTTATATCAATTTTGTGTAAAAGATTGAGAGTATATTCGACTATTAAGCCCCTTATCTACACCAAATGATTCTCTAGAAATCTTATTCCATGATGATGGAAGTATGTACAAGTTATTGATGACAAAATTAAATCCTTATAAATTAATTGCATATAGTTGTGACCGCATAATCCAAAATAAATAAGCAACAATTAACAATTCAAGCAAATCATGCATAAAAAACAAAAAGCCAATGAAACTTATCTTGTAATTTCATTTTTGCCATCTCAAAATTACTTACTCAAATTATTCCAACCTTTTGTAATTTATAGCCATTTCCCTCAAGGAATCCATCTTCAAATCAAGTTGAAATTATGTATTAAGATTTGTGAATTGTGAATATATCATTGCGTAGGATGACAAATCCAAGGAGAAGAAAGACTTCAAGCAGTAGAATTTCAAATGAAGAGGAAGATAATAACATTAGGGGAATGATGTGAATGGGTTGAATGTGAAGGAAGGCCTGATTGAGAATATTTCAGGGGAAGAGAAGAGAGTGTGGATTGAGCCCAAATAGAAGAAGATTCCAAGTTGGTAGAAGAGAGTGTGGTACATCAGACTTATGTATCTGAAACAGAGGATGAGAGGGAGGTTGATGTAGGTTGTGTAGTACAGCCAAGAATGATAAATTGGCGAAGCTATGCTGAAATAGAAGAAGATATTTTGTGTGAGAACAATAGAAAAGGAAAGAAAGTAGAGAAGAAAAACAAGAAGAGATTAGCTAGGAAATCTGATCCGATAAATGTTAGTCCTATAGTTAATGGATCACTTTCAGATAATGACTTTCTTGGTGGATGGAAGAAAGAATACTTGAAGGAAGCTGAAGAGATTCTAAAAATAGGGAGGCAGCTAAGATTGACGGAAGGTGGTGATGACAGAGTGGGTATTGAAAAATGTTAGAAATTGATGCAAACAATTATTAGTTTTAAGTTGAATAAGTCTTCCACTATGTGTATAACATGGAAGAGTGGTTTCTAGATTTTAGGAGTTAAGTTCCCACTAACCCACTTTATGTTTGTGTACTTAGTGGGTGAATATCATCCCATGAAGTGAGAACATGGGGGTGTGGCTTTCATTTCAGTTCATCTATTTATAGTGTTGCAAATTGAGTTTTTTATCAATGAAGAAGATCCTTTGAATCTTCAATAAAAAAAAAAAAGAACATGGGGGTGTGGCTTTCATTTCAGTTCATCTATTTATAGTGTTGCAAATTGAGTTTTTTATCAATGAAGAAGATCCTTTGAATTCTTAGCCAATATTCTTTCTTCTATCATTTTTCTTTGCTTACTCATACTTTGCTTAATATTTGTTTGTTCTTGTCAAACACACCCTTATTCTTCAAAACCAACATTTTTTGTATCAGAGCCAGGTTCGATTAAATTGGGTGTTATTCTGTTGTGGTGATCTTTGCTGAAGCAAGTGATCTTTAGTTTGTATTCATCATGTCTAATGGTATGAATACTTTGAATGTTTCTCAATCATTGGTGCCCATCTTCAATGGAGAAAGTTATGCTTTTTGGAGCATTAAAATGAAGACCTTTTTCATTTCTCAAGATTTGTGGGATCTTGTAGAAAATGGATATACAGAATTTGACAAGGCAGAGAAGGCAGCGGAGATGAAGGAGTTTCGGAAGAAGGATGCAAAGGCGTTGCTCGTATTGCAGCAAGCAGTGACAAACTCAGTTTTTCCTCGAATCTCAAATGCAGCAAAATCGAATGAAGCTTGGACCATTCTACATAAAGAGTTCCATGGAGATAACAAGGTAACTGTAGTGAAACTCCAAACTCTTAGTAGAGAATTTGAGAACTTGTGTATGAAAAGTAGTGAGTCGGTTCAAGATTATATTGGTAGAGTTTCTCTTATTATGAATCAATTGAGAACTTATGGAGAGAAAATTGAAGATCAAACAATTGTAGAAAAAGTTTTGAGGAGTTTACCTCCTAAATTTGATCATGTTGTTACTGCTATTGAAGAATCAAAGGATCTTTCTAAGTATTCTCTTAATGAGCTAATGGGTTCACTCTTAGCACATGAAGATAGGATGAACAGGTCTGCAGAGAAGAGTATGGAGCAGGCATTTCAGACAAAGATGGAGATCTCTAGCAAGGAGAAAAGCAATGATAATGGTTTTGCAGGTAGAGGTAGAGGAAGAGGTAAAGGTGGCTACCGTGGTCGTGGTAGAGGTCGTGGTAGATCAAATTCAAGTCGCCAAGAAACTGAGAGTGGTGACAGAGAGAATCAAAGGCAAAACCATAAGGACAAGCAGTGTTACTTTTGCAAAAAGATGGGGCACGTTGAGGCGAATTGTTGGAAAAAGGCTAAGCAACAGGCAAATTTCGTTGAAAAAGAAGAAGATGGTAACTTGTTTCTCACTTTTATGAATTCAAAGGAAAGTAACAGTGATCTTTGGTTTTTGGATAGTGGGTGTAGCAATCACATGACAGGTGTTAGAAGTATTTTTCAAAGTATGGATGAATCAGTAAAGTTGCAAGTCCGTCTTGGGAATGACAAACAAGTGCAGATTGAAGGTAAGGGAACAATAGCAGTAAGGACCAAGTCAGGTAATGAGAGGTTGATTCATGATGTTTATTACATTCCTAGCTTGGCACATAATTTACTCAGTGTGGGTCAATTGGTTAAAAAGGGATATTCAGTTTTATTTCATGATGGTGTGTGTGAAATTAAAGGTAAAAATTTTGATATGCCGTTTGTAAAAATTCCCATGGCTGAAAATAAGATGTTTCCTCTTGAGATTTCTTGTTTGGATGATTGTGCACTTGTTGCTAATGTTGAAAGTGATTCGTGGTTATGGCATTTGAGATATGGGCACTTGCATTTTAATGGGTTGAAGTTGTTGTGTCAGAAAAATATGGTTCATGGTTTGCCTACAATTCCTTTTGCTAATGATTTGTGTGAAAGTTGTATTTATGGGAAACAGCATAGACAGTCATTTCCGGTTGGGAAAGCATGGAGAGCAAAGAAGCCTTTGGAGTTGGTGCATGCAGACATTTGTGGGCCAATGAATACTCTGTCTTTGAACAAGAGTAGATATTTTTTGTTGTTTACTGATGATTTTACTCGTATGAGTTGGGTGTTTTTTCTTGTTCAGAAATCAGAAGCACTTGATAAGTTTCGAGAGTTCAAGGCCTTTGCAGAAAAGGAATCTGGTCATCAATTAAAAATTCTTCGAACTGATAGGGGAGGAGAATTTTTATCCGATGATTTTACCTTGTTTTTCAAGCAAAATGGAATCAAAAGGCAGCTAACAGTGAGAAGAACGCCAGAGCAGAATGGAGTCGCTGAAAGGAAGAATCGAACAGTAGTGGAGATGGCCAGGAGTATGTTGAATGAGAAAAGGCTTGCAAATGATTTTTGGGCTGAAGCAGTAGCTACAGCGGTTCACCTTCTCAACATTTCTCCAACGAAGGCGGTGCGTGGTATGACTCCTTATGAAGCTTGGTGGAACCGCAAGCCTAATGTAAGTACCTTGAAGATTTTTGGTTGTATTGCTTATGCCATGTTAGCTTCTAATGATCGTACAAAGATGGACAAGAAGAGTGAGAAATGTATTTTTGTTGGGTATTGTGATGAGACAAAGGGGTATAGATTGTATAATCCAGTTACTAAGAAGCTAATCATTCGTAGAGATGTTATTTTTGATGAGAACAGCTTTTGGGAGTGGAATGCAGACAAAAATCAGCACTTGTCTTGTGAAGAAAATGAATTAATTGAGTCACAAGATGACGAGAACAAAGTGGCTCAACAGGTTTCCCCTACACCTAGTCCTTCAAGGTTGTCACCACAAGCTTCACCAACTCCTCAACCTTCAAGGATGATTACTAGAAGTATGTCTGGGGCTCTTCCCAGAAAGGTAAAACCTTGGGAAGAAGTTTATAACTCTAATATGTTTGCTCTTTTAGTAACAGAACACATGAGTTTTGATGAAGCATGTGGAAAAGATGAATGGGAACATGCCATGGAGGAGGAGATTGCTTCCATTGAGAAGCATGATACTTGGGAGCTAGTAGACAAGCCGCAAGGAAGAGATACAATTGGTTTAAAGTGGGTTTACAAGGTGAAGTTTAATGCGGATGGGAGTGTCCAAAAATTCAAGGCAAGGCTGGTTGCTAAAGGATATGTGCAAGAGTATGGTAAAGATTTCTTTGAAACCTTCTCTCCTGTTGCTAGATTTGAAACTGTTAGATTTTTGTTAGCATTGGCAGCTCAAATGAGGTGGAAGGTTTATCAGTTTGATGTCAAATCTGCCTTTTTGAATGGTTATTTGGATGAAGAGGTATATGTCGAGCAGCCACAAGGTTTTGTTGTTGAAGGCAAAGAGGATAAGGTGTACAAGCTCAAAAAGGCCCTTTATGGACTCAAACAAGCACCACGAGCTTGGTATGGTAGGCTTGATTCTTACTTGTTTGAAAATGGTTTCCATCGTAGTAGTAGTGAGCCCACTTTGTACGTGAAGGAAAAAGGTGATGATGTTCTTATTGTTTGTGTTTATGTGGATGACATTATCTATACTAGTTCTTCTGAAGTTCTTATTACAGAATTCAAGAAGAGCATGACTGATGAATTTGATATGTCAGATTTGGGGTTGTTGCATTATTTTCTTGGCTTACAAATTTCTCAAACTGATGATGGTGTTTTTGTTTCACAAGAAAAATATGCTCTGGAATTGTTGAAGAGGTTTAACATGCAGAATTGTAAGACATTTTCTACTCCCATGAATACAAATGAGAAGTTGACAATGAATGATGGAACACCAAGGGCAAATGAGAAGTATTTCAGAGGCTTGGTTGGTGGGTTGATGTATTTGACTCATACTCGTCCAGATATCATGTTTCCTGTCAGTTTGGTCTCAAGGTTCATGCATAATCCCTCCTTGCATCATCTTGGGGCAGCAAAACGAATTCTTCGCTACATTCGAGCTACAAGTAACTTTGGGATTTGGTACAACCCAGTTCCTAACTTTAAATTGTTTGGTTTTACTGATAGTGATTGGGCAGGTTGTGTAGATGATAGAAAAAGCACAAGTGGTTTCATTTTCAACTTTGGTTCGGGTGCTGTGTCATGGAGCTCAAAGAAACAAGCAAGCACGGCATTATCATCTTCGGAAGCTGAGTATATTGCAGCTACATCTGCTGCTTGTCAAGCAATTTGGATGAGAAGAATCATGGAGGATTTGCATCAAGTTCAAGGAAAGGCGACTGAGATTTTCTGTGATAACAAAACAACCATTTTAATGACCAAAAATCCAGTGTTCCATGGAAGGACAAAGCACATTGAGCTTCGCCACCACTTTATTCGAGATGCTGTTGCTGAAGGACTGATCGTGATGAAGTACTGCTCAACAAATGATCAAGTTGCTGATGGTTTTACTAAGGGACTTGGTTATTCAAAGTTTGCAAAGTTTCGATTATCACTTGGAGTTGCAGATTTTGCATCAAGGGGGGATGTTAGAAATTGATGCAAACAATTATTAGTTTTAAGTTGAATAAGTCTTCCACTATGTGTATAACATGGAAGAGTGGTTTCTAGATTTTAGGAGTTAAGTTCCCACTAACCCACTTTATGTTTGTGTACTTAGTGGGTGAATATCATCCCATGAAGTGAGAACATGGGGGTGTGGCTTTCATTTCAGTTCATCTATTTATAGTGTTGCAAATTGAGTTTTTTATCAATGAAGAAGATCCTTTGAATTCTTAGCCAATATTCTTTCTTCTATCCTTTTTCTTTGCTTACTCATACTTTGCTTAATATTTGTTTGTTCTTGTCAAACACACCCTTATTCTTCAAAACCAACAAAAAATTGATGCAGCTTGAAGGTAAGAATGGTGCAAAACAGGGATAACTCTGCTTCAGGATTTGTATTGTAAGGTTGTTATTATTCTTTAACGTAACAGGGTTGTGTGAAATTGGGGGAAATTAGGTTTGAATTGTAACAGGAGGGAGTGTGGATAATAAGTAGTAGGAAAGGTTGCTTATTTGAATCAAAATAGGTTAAAGGAAAAGTAGTGTTGTTTCAAAAGTACAGAAATGGTGTTATGATATTCATTTATATGTTAAAATGCAATTGTTGACTTGGAGAATTCGGGCAATATTAACTATTAAGGGATATAAAGAAAAGAATTTTCAAGAATTATGTATGTGAAGGAAGGTTAAACATGGTTTTAGTTTAGGAGACCAGGATGGTAGTTGACTAGATGCCTACAGAGAGGATTTGGTTGTCAGAGAATTCTGAATGAGTTTATAGTCCAACAATGGGGTTGCCTGGTGGCTTCGCGTCAACCTAAGATCAGATTCGGTAAATTGGCTTGGTTAATATTTATGCACTGAATGGACTTGAATAGAAGAATCGAATGTGGAGGGAGTTGTTTGAAATGGAGAGAGTATGGAAGGAAATTGGTGTATTACAAGGGATCATAATATAGTGAGTTATGAAGAGGAAGGAAGGGAATGTGTGTCTGATAGAGATGGAAACAATCTGCATGTTGGTAACAAATGATAAGTAGAGGTGATTTGCTGTTTTTGATTGGCATTAAGAGAGACTAACATAGTGGAGTCGGACAAAGGAGAAAGCACCTTTCTAAGTATGGTTCCAGTGCTTTTTTAAATGCCCATTTCTATCTTTAGTTTTCTGAAAAAAGAAATTCTCCATAGCTATTTTTTTTTCTCGTTTAATTCGTTTGTTGTTAACATTGATTCTTAAACAGCCATGTAATATGACTGAGCCCGCATCCGGGAAAGAAAAAGAAAACGAAACACTTTTCAGCAGTTAAATTCAAACACCTCGGATAATGTAGGGAAAACATGGTAACCGTTCTTACTTGCCAAGATCAAGTTATTAACCGTCAATAACTAACCCCAAACTTTCAAATTTCAAACCAAGGACAAAACCCTTTAAACATCAACAATTCCCCCAAGACTTTCATTTCCTTATCATCGGGCAGTGTTTGTTTTCTTCTCCGAGATTCCCTTGTTGTCTGAAACAAAATGGAACAAACTGAAGAAGGATTTGGCATCAAAGTCTACAATGCAACACCAGCAGAAGGTTCTACACCAGTCTCCTCCCTCCCTCGGCTGCCACCAGAGCCCGGCCGGAAGAGGAAAGCCATGGCGAAAGGAGTGCAAAAAACTATATCGAAAACTTCCATGCTTGTAAACTTCCTACCAACAGGCACCCTTTTAACTTTTGAAATGGTTCTCCCTTCTGTTTCCCGCTATGGTGATTGCTCCCCTGTTAACACCATGATGATTTACGTCCTTTTATGCCTTTGCGCACTCTCTTGCTTCTTCTTCCATTTCACTGACAGTTTCCGGGGTCCTGATGGGAAAGTTTACTATGGTTTCGTGACCCCCAAGGGACTGGCTGTTTTCAAGCCTGGTCTCGATGTGGAAACACCAAAAGACGAGAAATACAAGGTTGGACTCACTGATTTTGTGCATGCCTTCATGTCGGTCTTGGTGTTCCTGGCAATTGCGTTTTCAGATCATAGAGTTACAAACTGTATTTTCCCAGGGCATGAGAAGGAAATGGATCAAGTTATGGAGAGCTTTCCATTGATGGTGGGGATCATTTGCAGTGGCCTGTTTCTTGTGTTTCCTAACACCAGATTTGGCGTTGGTTGCATGGCTGCTTGAGATTTGCATAACCATGGTTGTGGAATTAGAGTCCAATCTAGTTAGATTAATTTCAAATAAACTTGTTAAAATAAATTTCTTCAAGATGGCTTGTTCCTGCAGAAGAATGTAACGTTGTTTGTAATTTTTCTTTGTGGTTTTCAAGAACAATAATTTATGTGTCTTGTATTTATGGAAGTATTTGATCAAATTATAGTAATTTGAATATCTCACTGCTTTAGTTATGGTATAATGGTAAGCCATGTATCAATTGACATTGAAATTTTCATACTAATCACAAATAGGTGAAAGATAAGACATGTTCAGTGAAAATTGAAGTCATTTCACCAACTCCATGAGAATAAATAAGCAAGAAAAATGAGGAAAGAAGGGGAAAAAGAATTGCATAATTTAGGCTGAAAATGTTACTAGACATAAATACATACTATCATTCACAAATTTTTGTTATCTCTGAATGGAGCTGTACAATCTCTCTCTGTCTCCCTCAAAAGAGGATTCTGGATGGATGAAAAAGAATTTGTGAAACTAGAGTCCTAACTAAAGATACAGGTTTGACTTATGAATCGAATCTGTAACCTTCAATTCGAGTAGGTCCGAAGGATTTCTACATCCATGTGTAATCTATAGAGCTTGTAGAAAAACTGTAATTAAACAAAAATCTTGTGCTCTACGAATCTAATAGCTATTAGGTTAGCTTATCAATTGCAGCATTTAGCAACACTCTCTTCTTGCAACTTCTGCCATAGGCAGAGCAACTCTCTGGGGCTTTGGTAGTGAGCAACAACATATCCATCCCTGCACCCTTCATTGTAGACCCGCCGTTCGTTTATGTAATACACCTTCAAACCTTCCCTTTTCATATCTGCTATCCAGATCCCCATTGCTACATCCTCCAGCTTAAACATCTATGCGTCACAGGAATAACCAATTTTATATTGACAAAAATTTAGTAACTGAAGAATGGCAGAATACAAAAGTGATTGCAGAAAGAAAAGCAAAGTGGAATGTGAGTACAATGTAAGAAGCTAGCATGTAGCAAGGGAAGGGTGAAAATAGGCCAGAAGGTTTAATTGATCCAATGAAGGACAATCCTTGCAACAATTAGCAGTGAATATTCGAAGGTCAGGAGGATGAGATCTACCATCTGATTCATAGAATTGATGATGATCAAGTAGCATACAAGAGAAAAAAATTTAACCTATGGATCTGGTTGACCGAGGCAGATGTTAACAAACACTGCTGATCAGGTAAAGACAATTGAGGAAAAGAAGAGGGAAGGGGGAGAGAAAATGTTTTTCAATATTGGGAGGAGACTTACTCGTAAACTGCCTTCTTTGTGCTTTGTATAGACTGCTTTAGCTATGTCATTCGACACCACATACCCAGGGCCATGTGCCCAAGGAGGGTAAGTTCTTCCAGGATACTCCTTCAGAGAGCAGACAAAAACTAAAAGTCAATTAGCCAAGCAATAAAAATGTCCATGCACGTTCCAAAACTATGATCCCCATGCCAACGCTATTCTAATTAGTTCCCAACTAATCGAGCTTGTTAATCCCTTCAAACACGTTTGAGCAAAACAAATAGATCTGCAAACAGAATTACCTCAGGACTGATATACCATTTACTGTCAGCACTCCGATGAGGCTGAGCATCATAGTTTATAAGACCATAAAGCAACCCCTGGTTCACATTTTGTTTACTTATAGAAGCCATCACTTCATCCACACGAACAAAGGCATCATCATCTGTCTTCATGACATACTTGGCTGAAACAGCCTGTGTCTGTTAAAAACGCAAAATAAGCCAAGAAGGTAAAACTATTAGAAAAAGATGTGAGACTGTAAGAACTTACCCCAAAAATGCAGATTGCTACAGTCTTCCAAGTAATAAGACTATAATAGTCAACAAAAGGCATCAGTTGAATGTCTCCATATGTGCTCATCTCACTCCAGAGTTCCTCATTCACTACCTGGTTCTTATGCTGCAGTATATAGTGCAAACATTTAGTACATCTTTCCAGTTAAAAGAACGAACTAGAACCATAGAAACTAAAAAAAAGCAGGAAATTCAATAAATTACTCATAGACTAGATTAACATTATAGAGTAGGTTCCACAATGGACAATACATTCACAGCTTGATAATGAAATGAAAGTATGGTACTCACTAGACCAACAAAAAAGCGCACTGCAACAGCTCCTGACTTCACAGCTGAGTACTGCATCCATGTTCTGCGAACAGCCATCCTACGCTTGAAGTTGTTTGCTGTAGAAAAGACACCAATAAAGAGGTCTAATGACTGGTGTGGTGAGAGAGGAACCACTCTCAAAGCATCTAAATCATTAATGTGCTCTAAGTCCTCAGATGTAGGTAAACCACTCGCCAAGACAGATGTTAACTTTATATCTCCAGATATCCTCACTTCTGTCACAAGCCATGGCTCCAGACCCTGTGACATCCTCATAAAAGTTCAATATATTCAGGGGAAAACAATGAAAATATCTTTTTCAACATCAATATGTAAAAACAAAATTAAGTAGAAATTAAGAAAGAAAAGAGCAATTACTTCACGGTAAGCAAATGATGTTATATGCTTTCCATCAACAGTCATCTGAAATCCTTCTTCTCCCACCCGAAGTGTCATAACAGACAAACACCCTAACTTAAATGGAAAGTATTGTCTGCTTCTAGTTTTATTTTCTGGCATGGATGACCGTAGAGAGATGACTGAGGATTCATTGGTAGCAGTTCTCCGGCTATCAACTTCACCCACCTTATCATTGCATTGTTTCAAATCATCCACTGCATATCATTTAAAAGAATACAGTAATTAGATATAGGTACAAAGATCTCCTTATAAAGATTCAATCGTCGCATATGCATATTAACTGTCAAATTTTGCGTTCAACAGTTATTTTCTTTTTCTGCAAAGTTTATATGCCATTGTTAGACTTGAACAGAGGGCATAAGGGATCAAATTTGTATGTTGCTACAATATTATTGATCAAAATTGCTTAAAGCTTTGGCTAGCCAGACTATTGGCAGAGACTAAAACAGAGGAGGCAAATTACCTTTCTTATTATTTCCTACAACTGGAGAGGGGCACCGCTCTTCTTCACCCCAATCATGAGATGCAGTCCATGTGTTTTCAACAATTACAGGATGTTCAGTCTGCTTATCACCTTGGAGACGAACATTGTAATGCAAAACAATGGGAGGATCTGGCTCCCCAGGAACATGTTCCCCTGTTAAATCAACTCTGAAGCTTCCCAAAAGACCATCTGGAATGCCAATTATAGTGATTGCAGAACCTTGAATAAGGCCACATGGAATTCTTAGTTTATAACCCTTATCTCCAAAATCTGCAGCATTCATTTTATTTAAGAAATAGGGACATTGTTTCTCCTTTACATTCTGATCAACTGAACTTTCATTAGCCTCACTTTGTTGCTTCTTTGCAACTGTATCCAAAAGAATTTCCCATGCCACCCGAGCTTCTCGAACAGCCTCTAGCGCATTAGGTAAGCCTTTAGTATTGTTAACTATATACTTCATCTGATTCCATGTCAATAAAGAACTCTGAACTTCATGAGAGAAATTCCTCTCAAGAAAGAGTCCAGAAACCAACCTGTCCGCGAAAACTACATGATTAACAGCTTCCGGGTTCTGAACTGCCTCAGAATCATTAGCTTGAATCCATTTAAGAGGAGGATCAGTGGCGTTGACTGTTATACTCCGTTGAAGGGAATTCTTCCCAAAAGGGTTTTTGATCATCACATTGTATCTCAATATCAGCATCACAAGGAAGGAGCCCAGCAATAAACTTCCCAACCATTTCTTCATTTTTCTGAACCAATTTGTCCTATAAGTGAACTTTCTGTCATGTAAAGCAAACAGATAAGAAAACAGAAATATGGAAATTAAATTAATACTGTTTCCTTTCCTACTAAGAATAACCTTAATTGTAACTCTAAGAACAGAATCATCCAATTTAACTAGATAAAAGTACTTTAAGCCACAATTCCCAAAGATTCTTATAAAATCTAAGCCAAACCAAAGAGACCAAACTAACACATAGACAAAACTAACATGAATCCATCAGCAAAAACCAAACTTCAGAACCGATGATCATATTGCAAACGGAACAGGAAGGAAAGAAAGAAAGATGAAAAAAGAGCTGTACACTAAGCAGTCCAAAAGTAAGCAAGTAAACATAAAAAAAAAAAATCAATGAAAACATAAGCTATAAAGATTGATATATAGATATACATAGTTACAAACCTGGGTTCTTGATGGGTTTTCTTTATTCTTATTTATGGAACCCTGGTAGGTTTTGTTAGAAGAAAGAAAGAAAATGAGAAAAGTCGACGAGCGCAACGAAGAATAAAGGGAAGAAGACGTAGTCTATGGGGAAAGATTCGTGGAAAACAAAGAGAAATTGAAAATAAAAATGTGAAACAGAAAGAAAAAGAAACGAAAAGGAAGGTTCTGTAATTTTTGCGGAGCTTTGAAATTTTGAACTTGAAGTATACGTCAAAATAAGAGGCGGTTGAATACATGGAAAATATTGCTGCTGTTGGCTAGTCTTTGTTTTATTAAGGTTAGTGTTTAGCCTGCAAGGAACTGTTGTCCAATGGAAAAACAGCAGGCGACAACTTAACTATGTCCTCTAATTTACTGTTTTTTTTTTTCATTATTATTTTTTTTATTTTGAGAATAATCTCACAGATAAGATTATGTAATTATCACATATATTTTTCTTTTATTTATTTAATTTTTTATTTTTTGATATATTTTCTATTAATTTGTTTGTGATATATAAAAACCCTAGATATATTTTCGAATAAATTCTCCATTATCCTATTATATATTTTGTTTATGACGGTCACAGGTACTTCAATATGATGTTTTTTTTTTTGGTTACAATATGATGGTTTTTAGGAAATGCTTAAAAATACTTCCAACTACCAAGATTTATCAAATCCTAAAATATTTACGAATCCACTTTTAATTTTTAAAGAAGTGAACCATTTAAGTTGATATCTGTGTTTATATTAATATAAATATTTAAAAAATATGTACTAATATATACTAAAAATAATAAGATATTATAAATTTGACATTAAATCGATTGTATGAGTTGGAGAAAATAAGTCAATTTTCTATATTATATATATAGAAGCATATTTATCAAAAAGTTAAATAACAATATGTAGTAGCTCATTTTAATTATAATTAGATTGAATATTTAGTTAAGGTTTAAAATTTGTTTGAGTGTCGCAGTAAAGCACTTGACTTAATGCAAGTGTAATCATTTTTTTCAAATAAAAAAAATCATAATTGATTAATCAAAATAAAAAGTAAAAATTAAATGATTAAATGTGTAATTTATCCAATTAAAGGACATAAATTTTTCTTACCCATATTAGGATTTCTTACCCGACCAAGCTTTTATAGAATAAAGTTATTAATTAATTTTATGTAACTAAATACATACTATAATTCATAAATGTTTATTTTTAAGGACTGGTAAAATTTTATATTTGTTCATTAACTATTTATGTGGCAACATGTACTTATCTGATAGTGTATAGAATTAATTGTGTATTAATAATCCTTCAAATATAAAAAATTTATCTCATTCACAAGTAATGAAATTCCTAAACTTTATCACGAAAATAACAAAGCAGGTAATACATTTGTAAGATATAATATTAAAAATAATTAAAAATTAATATAATGAGAATACACATTTGTCTGTCTCTTTATGGTGGAGTTCTAACTATATATGAAAAAATAGACTCCAAATAGAATTGTCCGGATTGAACCCTAAATAAACATTTTTATTTTTAAATATTTATTATGTAAAGCTTGATTCATGGGTGTAACTAATTAGATTTAAAAAATTTTAAAATATATATAATTACAATATATTTTAAAATTAAATTAAAAAAAGTATTTTTTTTTGTTACAAGAAAAATATTAAATAATGGATAATTATTACATACACTGACAGTGGAGTTTTTTTACTCCACAAGCATCGTTAAGATCATGACATGTGTCTTATAAAAATATTAAAATAAATAAAACAGGACATGTGTTACGATCTTAACGATGCTTGTGGAGTAAAAAAACTCCACTGTCAGTGTATGTAATAATTATCCTTAAATAATTGGAGATGGAGGTGCTTGGATTCGAAACCAAGACTTATAATATGTCATAACTCATTCTTAACCACTAGGTCAAGAGGTATTTTTTTTATTCAATAAATAAATGTCTCTCTAAGCAAACCACATCCAAGAAGGACATTCATGTTTTCTCCTCAAGTACTTTATTCTCCAACTATCTCTAAGCAAACTGTTTCAAGTTTTCCTTCATCTCATTGAACACTCTATAGTTTTACCAGGAACTAGAGTTACCCTTCTTCAATAACAAGGAAGCAAAAACTTGCATGTTTATGGTCCTTGCTATATGGTATACTTTGCTTAGATGATCGAGATAGTAGTTGTCAAGTAGTGAAATTCACAGAGACATTGCTCTTTGGAATCCAGCAACAAGAGATGATGCAAGGTTTTCAAGCTCAATGATGCAGCTCCAATCCGGTAGCCAGAATTAGAGAAGAACCAGCTACGAGATACAACCCAAAAAGAAAGAAGAAAGAGAATGAAGAATAGAGAATAGGAAATACAGATATATAGGAATTGGTTTGTAATTGTCATTCATGATTTCCAATCATTGTAAGGTGTCGTACTTATACAAGAATGAATGAAATTTCACTTAATAGAAATTTTCTTTTAGCTGATACAATTTATTGCCGCCAAAAGTAACTAACAAAATACTGTATGAACCTTTGCTCCTGCCAAAAGTAACCAACTCCTCAGCTCTTGTACATGCATCGAGAGAATTCAAGGTTGTCCCATTCTATTCTACACCCCAAACTCCGTATCCAGAGATATTCTCTGTCGATATCGGATTCGGTTTTGATATAAAAAGCAATGGCAGAGTGACTATAAGGTTGTAAAGGTTATAGAGAACTCTGAACTTCATGTAAGCTGAGATCTATAGTTTGAATTCTGATTCTTGAAGAGAGATCAATCTGTTGTTATATGGGATTATTCTCTAGCATTCATTACAGTTCATTCAGATTATGTCTTTGAACAATGCTGGTTTAATATATGGGTGATGAGTGAAAATAATGGCACAGAAACATAGAGTAAAAGTTAACAATTAAACCTAGTCTTTATTTTTAACAAGTGATAGGATTCTGGAAAGATTGTTTTGTTCTGGAATAGGATGGAGGGTTGTGGTTATACAACCCTGCAGAAAAGAAGTTTAAAATGAGTTTTATCATAACAGTGTTACTGCAGATGACTTTCAATTTGTTAAGTTTACAGAAAGCATAGTTTCAGTCAAGGGAGTGGTAAGCAATGTTATAGTTAATCCCAACATCACTTCAATATAATTTAGCTTTTATTTGTAGATTCTTATTACAATTAGTTAAAGTTAATTTTCATTTCAGATTCACCTTGTACCTTTTTTTTTCCTTATATTCATGCTTATTTGTTTTTCTTTCTTAATGTATATGATTGTTTTATTTTTTATATTTAACTACCAAGCACTAACCAGAATTCATATCAGTTATAAATTAGATAAAATATTCATTCTTCACAATTTGATTTTGTTTTTTAATCTCCAGCACATTACTTGGATTGGTCATGATTCAAATCCAGTGGGCAACCTATCATCCTTACTTGTGCTAATGGTAACATTACCAGACTTTGATCATCTGTTTGTTAGTTAACTAGGTTAGGTGGAAAAGCCATTGACTTATTTGATGGTTATCCAATGGTGAGGTAAGAGCTGATGATCGAAATCATGTCCAAGATCGCTGTCATATTAATTGTTAAGAACCAACAGTTTAGGCTATTTCCTGGAAAAGGCATATTTGTTCATATACCTTCCCAAGTTAATTAAGCTTTCACTGTCCTTTTCATCATCGTGGGAAAAATCATATGTAATGTCTATTAACTTGAACTTCTTACATAAAGACAAGATCTGCTAATTTGAACAATTCCTCAAGAGCCTTGTAAGTTGTACCCAAATGGCAGCTTCACCCTTGATCACTTTTGTCAATAGTGAAGGCAGCTAAGGACAATAGAGGGATTTTAAGCAAAAATCTGGTGATAATGTCAGTCATTAGACAATTGCCCGGATGGATAGGATCCAAGTAAGCAAAACAAGTTGAAGATTTTGATGCATTTAACTAGAAAGCTAGTCAAGAGATCACAAAGTCTATTCTAAGCCAAGCTTTTTTCCATGAAAGAAAGTGAAACCCATGAAGGAGGACAATTTTTTCCAATCTGGCTCTTTCCATATTGTTTCATTCATTTGTCAGTGATTCAATGAACTTTGACCCCCCACCGTCCACCAAGTTTATATATCCTGTCGAGGGAATTAAGTTAATTAACTGCTAAAATCCCCCACAACTGACTCTGAGAATGGCTTACCTTGCTTCCTGTTGGCTTATCATCGAATCTGTTGTCATCCCTGATGGATATTATCTGAAGTGGTTTTATTTGAGCTTCTATATCCATCCTGTTCTTCTTTTAGCTTGCCAGATTTTTCTATGGCTCAATTTGCTGAAAAGATGTATTTTAGCAGTATTCATTTATCCTTTTAGAATCATTTGCTTTTTGGGTTCCTATGTTTATAGATTTTGTAGATATTGTATTGTCTATATCTTCTCTTTCATTAGAGTAAACAACTTGCAAGATGTTGAAGAGGTTGGTTCCAACTTAGAATTGGTAAAGAGAACCGGTACCTTAGAAGCTGTTGATAATTTTAGTACAAATCAGCTTGTTAGCTTAAGTATTTGTTCAACCATACCATCAATTCCATGCAAGACTGAATTGGTTGAGCTTCAGAGGGTTGAATTTCAAGAGGCTAATGGCTGTGAAGTTAATGAAATTCTTCCTGAAAGAGGGAATTCAAATATGGAAGATTGGAGCTTTTGTCTTCACAAAGACTTGACTGCGGATGATTGTTCATCTTCCCTTTGCATCTCTTCTCCGTCCATGGATGAAGCGTTTTTGAATGAATATTCACCACTGTTTAGTTCCTTGAGCTCACCATTCATGAAAGAATATTCATTACCAGCTTGCAGCTCTGGTTCCCCAATTTTAGAGAGGGAAGTAATAACCACAGCAAGAGGTGACGATGAATCAGAAGAATTTTACAAGAAATATTCTGAAAGAATGGGATGGTTTGATGTGCTAAACCATGAAAGGACCTCGGGAATAGGTGAGTATTTTTTAGTATCTTTTTCAATCATTCCATCTGCAGAACTTGCATAGCTTAGGCCATCCATATTTATGTAAATATGCCTTGGCTAAGTATTTGATGCATGATGAACCAAATTTTTACATGTTGGGGGTGGAAAAAGCCCTTGAATCTTGAATTATCCTAGTAAAAGTTCTTACATAACATGAGTTTTTCTAATAAGAAAGCAAATAGAATGCTCTTTATCAGAATCAGATGGACTTATTGCACTCATGGTTGGTTGTTTTAGGTGCAATCTTGAAAAAGGAAGTGGGGATTCCAAGTTCACTGAAGAATATCAAGGCTAAGGATTTCTCAGTCCCCCGCATATCAATGAGCAAAATGGATAAAAAGATGCTCTTAAGAAGTATACAAAGTGATTTTGAGCTTGTTTATGTGGCTCAATCATGCTTGACCTGGGAGGCCCTGCATCACCAATTCAGAAATGTTAGGTTTCTGACCTTCTCCAACTCCTTGTTTTCTAAGACTGTCGCGGGGGATTTCCAAAACTTCCAAGTATTGCTAGAGAGATTTTTGGAAGAAGAAAGGTATTACTATCAGGGAAATAGAGCTTGGAATTATGTTCAAGCAAGATTTGCTTCCAAGAGCCTTCTTCAAGTTCCTAAAGTGACAGGTAATTCTTTAATTCTTCATTTTTTCTCTGTCTTAACCATTCACTTTTTGAATATGCAAAAAAAATCCACATCCTTTTGTCTAAATAACTTTTCCAGTATGTCCACTTCTGGGAATGTACATTGAATTCCAACTTGAAGACATTTCAATCTAATAAAAAAATAGAATTTACTTACTGGTATGGCCTCAGAGAAATGTATAAAAAGTCCCAATCAATGGTAGTTATCAAGCTCCCTTGTTATATACGTAATCAGATTAATCTGTTAAGGTTGAGAGCCTCACTGGATAGTTTTCTTCTTTATTATTTTAAAAGGTTACCCTCAATTGATTTCTTACACTGTTTTTGGAGGAAGAAAAAGAAGGGATTAAAGGAGAAACAGTTCATGCCAAAGATGTTTTGAAGGCCATAGAGAAATGCATAGAGGCATTTGGAAAATTTGTAACCACTGACAGGAAAAAGCCTTGGTGGAAATTTGTAAGTTCATTGTGGCCTGATGATCCCCCAGTGGAGGATCCAAGAGACTTAGAGCTGCTAGCTGACCTGACCAGAAGACTCCAAAAGGTAAAAGTATTCAAGGACTGACCAATTCTCATGGCTCCTACCAAGCTTAAATTTAATTACCCGGAAATTTCATGTACTGGAAAATAGTGTAATTTCTTAACCTGGTGAAGCAGAACTTTTGTTTCTTCCTTGTTTTGGCTGCAGAAGGAACTATGGTTGAAAGAAATACAAGGGAAACAAAGGTGCTGGTTAAACAAAGTTGTGAACCCTGTGGACGAGTCCCAGAAAGAGACGGTGTTGTTTACAATGATAGAAATGAAGCTGGTATCAAGGGTACTGCAGATGTCAATTGTATCCTCTTCTCAACTCAAATGGTGCCAGGAAAAGCTAAACAACATTGAATTCAGAAGTGGAAGGCTTTTCAGGGCTGCCAGTGGTCCTCTTTTCCCATCTTCTTGACTTTCAGCTGAATGAAAAAAAATCTGCTCAACATATAAAAGAGAAGGCTGAGCTTTTATGCGTTTGTTAAGTATGAATCTATGTACATGTGTAAGCAACAAAAGCCAAGAGGCTGTCTTGTAATAATGTCAGGTTTTTGTAAAATCAGTACCTGTTTTCACAACCACATTTGGGGTGGCTTTGAATGTAATCCAATCTGCAGTTTGCTTCAGAATCTTTGCTCATTGCACTTCAACATAATAGTTTTGTTGAACTAAATATGGAAAAAAGATTAGATGATTGAAGAACAAAAGGACAAGGTCCTAAATCTACTTGACGTTAGTTTTGATAAGATATAATTGTAGTTCTGCAACACAACATTGAGAAGTTCTATTTAAACCCCACTTTTTACTCTTCCTACCCCACTCCATTATTATATAGTAAATTTAACTTATAAAATAACGATTTTAACCTTATAACTACAAGCTGCAACGACTATTGCGCAAGAAAACTTGCGCAAATCTTCATACTACGCGCAAGTTCGCTTATGCGAACTTCGCACGTTTGCGCAAGCAAATTTGCGCGAACGTCGGATGTTTGCACAAACGAACTTGCGCAATTTACGCAGCTTCACACAAGAACACTTGCACTATTGTAAAAAATATTGCACGCGTTAAAATTTTACTACTTAAAATAATTGTTGTGATTTATTTATACTATAAAAAAATTTTATTTTATGGGTCCTTGTTAAGATTTTTCATTTTTTCTGAAAGAAAATGAAATTTAAGATGTGAAGTGACGAAAAAAATGATAGAAGAAAAAGCAAGAGCAAAATAAGAATAAGAAAAGTAAAAAGAGAAGAAAGCGACAGAAAAAAGGGAAAAAAAAGTAACTTTATATTCATAAATGTTATTGAAATAAAAATTATTTTTTTATAGTATAAATAAAACTCATAAAATAAAAATTATTTTTTATAGTATCAATAAATCACATCAATTATTTTATGCAATAAAATTTTAACGCGTGCAATATTTTTTGCAATAACGCAAATGTTTTTGTGTGAAATCTAGATTATCATTTGATACTATGTATATGCAAATCTACACCTAAATCTTCATACTATGCACTTGGAATAGTGCAGGTTTACTTGTGTGAAGCTGCGTAGATTGCGCAAGTTCGCTTGCGCGAACATTCGACGTTTGCGCAAATTTGCTTGCGCAAACGTGCGAAGTTCGCACAAACGAACTTGCGCACAGCATGAATATTTGCGCAAGTTTTTTTGCGCAGTAGTCGTTGCAGTTTATAGTTATAAGGTTAAAATCGTCATTTTATAAATTAAATTTACTGTATAATAATGGGTGGAGTAGGAAGAGTAAAAAGTGGGGTTTAAATAGAACTTCTCCACAACATTTCACCTTTTTTTATTTGGTTATAACATTTCACCTAAATCATAAAGAAATTTCATTTGAGCAGCATTTCTGCTCATGCCTTTGTGATTTTGTTCTAAACATTGATTACTTGATTTTTGTTTTTCCTAGGGCCCGATGCCTAATCTTGGGACCCACTTTGAAGGCAACTCTCCACACAGATTCTTTCCACGCTTTTCCCGTCATTTTCTGATGTAGAACTACTACCTTACCACCTTTCAATTTGCCAATCATTGCTTTCTGCTGTTTTCTATGTTCCATGACAATTTCCTCAAATGGGTTCTTATTACCGTTCTTTCAGTAAAACTCTTCATTGTTTTGTGTTGAATCCTAAAGCAAGAAACTTTTTTCTTGGTTTCTGGGTCATTCCCATTTCCCAAATTATCTTGTTATCTTGTAATTGAGAAAACCATTTCTTGGTCTTTTTGCTTAATTTTGAGGCGTAATTTCTATCAGAAATGGCTTCCATTGGTGGTTCTTTACCTATTATCATTGAAGGAAAAGGAGAAAGTAGAAGTGTTTTCACTCTCTCCACTTTTAGGCCAAGAAAGCTTCAAAGTTCTGCTGTTTTAAATGGTTCAACATGTGGAGTTTCTCTGTTCTACAATAAAGGGCGGCTTTCGAGGTTTAAGCCTGTGAGAGTAGCTGGTTCTGTGGATGCTGTAGGTGGCGCTGGTGATGACTCAAAGGATACAGTTCAGGCTACAATTGAGAAGATGAAGAAGATTCTTGCCATGCAAAGCGACCTAGTTCAACAGGTTTTTTGTTTTTTGCAGTTCTTGTTTTTCATCGGAAATCTTGGTTTTGGATTGTAAAGTTAATGCTTTTCATTGAAAATGTTGCCATTGGAATATCAATTTTCTGTTTTTAATGTAAGTGGTGGTAATTTTATTTTCTGGGTTGGGATTGTTTCTTTTTACTTTCTTGGATGTGGACTTTGTGAGTGTTGTAGTTTGTAGCATAAAAAGATTAAGAAAAATGAGACAAAGAGTTGTGGCAATGAATCTTTCTAGTATTAGAAACTCCATTGAATCAATAAGCAAGAAGCATATGCTCAATCAGTAGTAGCCGGTAATCTTTGTAGCTTCCATGGAGTATATGACAAGATTCTCAGATACTGGTTCAAGACCGTAACTGAGAAGAGAGGGCTCCATTGAAATCACATTGCTGATTAAGTTCCCCCGTGTACTAGTTTCTTACCTTTTGAAATCTAATTTTCACCATACACGCTTTTAGGGAAGAAAGTTAAATTCATAAAGGGAATTGCAGTCATATGTAGTCTATGAAACGTCTATTTACTCAAAGCAGATATGTCATTACAGAATAAGTATCTGTTTTCTTCCATCATTGAACTTCTTAGAATTACTAAGTATTGTTAGGCTATTTGGTGCCTGTTGGGTATATTTTTGTTCAACAATCTGAATTAACATTGAGCAATACTTTTCTTTTAGTTACTCAGTATGGATCAATTTCTTGGGTCACTCAGCACTTTGAACTCCGAACTTCTTGTTGCTACCATGGTAGAAATTTTGGTAATTAAAACCTTGTAGCACATACAATTATGTTAAAATTCAACCAGCTTTATGAATGATGAAATTTTTTATGTCTATTCTTGTTCAAGATGATATTATCAATCCATTCTTATCTTTCAATAGCTGTAATCGCTTTAGCTTTCTGTTTTTGTTTGTCAGAATTGAAATCTTAGTTGTGTTATTGATTTTCTCTATCCATGGCAGATTGCAGAAAGCAGGAAATTAGTTTCATCCATAAAAAGTAGCATTGCTGACCAAGACAAATATGAAGATTTTCATGAACAAAGGGATAACACACTTCCCAATGCAGATCTTGCTTCAAGCAGCTTTTGCAGAACGAATGAAGACAAAAATGGCAGAATTATTTCAAGCAGTCATATTAATTCAACTATGAAGCATCTATCAGAGATCCTATCTTCAGAAGAAATTGGAGAAGAACTCAAACTACACTTGCCTGCAGGAAAGGCTTCCTCCAATATAGGTGCTACTGATAAGCTGAAAACCACTGATTCTACAGCATTCAAATCTGATATGCTTCCTTCTTATCTCTCAAGTTCCTCTGACACTGCCCAACTTACAGTTGAAGAGAATGAAACTGAAGAAGGTTTGGAAGAGGTTAATGATGAGGTAGATGATCCTTCAATTGAAGATGAAAAACCTGCAGCACCAGCCGGTGAAAATGTCATGAATGTTATATTAGTAGCTGCAGAATGTTCCCCATGGGCTAAAACAGGTTGTATACCATTGACAGATAATCTGAGATGACAGTCTCTCTTTCTTTTCTTGTTAGACAGATGACATATACGTTGTCCTTTCGTATTTAACTTGGAGACTGATGGAGACTTATCACAGGTGGGCTTGGAGATGTCGCTGGTTCTTTACCAAAGGCTTTGGCTAGACGTGGACACAGGGTTATGGTAATACCTTTTTTTGCTTTTTATGTTAAATTAATATCTTGGGGTTTGAATATATATTATAATCTATTTACTTCCAAGAAACCTTACTAAATGAAGCAAATCACTTTTAATTTGCTTTATGTTTGGTCCCAACAATGAACCTACAGATGCCTATGACACTTTAGATGGTTTTATTAATAAATTCCCTTCTTTTTTTTCTTAGGTCGTGGCACCTCGATATGCTGATTATGCTGAACCTCAAGATACAGGAGTTCGAAAGAGGTATAAGGTGGATGGTCAGGTATGACAGAGCTGTTGCATATTGTCGTAAATTACTTCGCATTTGATTGTTAAACAACTTAGGCTATTTCCAAAACGTAATCTTGTTTGATATTTTATTTCCAGGATATGGAAGTGTCATACTTCCACGCCTATATTGATGGTGTGGATTTCGTTTTCATGGATGGTCCTGTTTTTCGCCATATGCAGAATAACATCTATGGAGGAAACCGAATGGTAGGATATTTTTTTTCTTGTGGTTTTGTTTTAATTGGTTAATAATTTGGATAATCATTATTGCAATGAGGAGGTCTTAGTTCTACTAAAAACCTGAGGGAAAAAGTAAAGATAGAAATTGACCTTCAAGGGCTTAATTTTAATGTTAATCTAAGGGTGTTGATAACTTATAATTTTTCTAAAAACTTGTTGACTTCTTTAACATCTTATATTAGTATGATTTTGTGTTTTTAGTGCTTTATAAGCATGATTTACTTGCTATACATTAGCTTGAAACAGTATGTTTTGCAATCTATATTTTGTTTCAAAGTAGAGTAACTTAACAATTTAGAGATGCAATAAACTTGATAGCTTTTCTTGGATTACCATAGTTAGCATTTTGAATCTTGCATAACTTTAGTCTTGTGGTGTAGGATATTTTGAAGCGCATGGTGTTGCTTTGCAAAGCAGCTGTTGAGGTACAATTTCTAAATGGTCTTAAAATTATGTAGAAATTGGCTTGTCCATGGTTCAGTTAGGTAATTTCTGTAATTCCCATTTCATTTGATTCGGCATATCTGTGCAGTCATTACTTGTTTCCTTACTAGGATAGACATGTAATTGGGAAAACAGATGGATCAAAGTTGACAGTAGAGTGGAAAGTAATTTTGTGTTACTCACAACATCAGATGTTCAATGTGGGAGTATAAATAAAACAATTAATTGCAATATGTCATTATTAGTTGCATGAGGTTTTAAATATCCTCTAAATTCTTCTCATGAGGATAAACCATGAACTCATATATTGACATTAGCATCAGCCTGTTTCCAAAACATTAGCATCGGCTTGTTTCCAAAACAGCTGCTAAAAACAGTTGCCAAGATATATAGGTCTGCTTTACACCAGAATTATTCGTTAAGTATCATCTCTTAATGTTTGCTCTCATATGTAGAGAGTTGTCTGTAAGGATCTAGTCAAAGAAACATATTTTAGATGGGTATGCCTTGAAAGTAAAATGATGCCCATGCTAATATGGTCTTACATAGATTACTCTTGGTAGACTTTCAAGGTTTCTTGAGGCCATTTTCTTCTTTTCAAGCATAGCCTAATTTTGGGTTGAATACAATTTATCGATTACCTTAATAGTATTATAAAGTGAAGTTGGTATTTTCAGGTTCCATGGCATGTTCCATGTGGAGGTGTCTGCTATGGAGATGGAAATCTGGTTTTCATTGCTAATGATTGGCATACTGCCTTGTTGCCAGTGTACTTGAAGGCATATCATCGGGACAATGGTTCGATGTCATTCACTAGATCCATTCTCATTATCCATAATATTGCTCACCAGGTTTGTCCCATCTACCATGATAATTCATTTGATGTGATCTTTTATGGTGAAAAAGTAATCAGATCATTGATATTTTTGCCTCTTCATTGAATAAAGAACTGATATATAAGTGTATTTAGATTTTTATCTAAATTCTCTGCTTTGGAGTTTGCACACAAATAGAATTTTATTTATTAAACTCAATTTGCTGTTTTGTATTGCCTACTTAAACAAAAGAGAACTTGCATTGATTTTTTCCTACATCATGAATGATAGTTAACATTCCTTATTCACACCAGGGCCGGGGGCCTCTGGAGGATTTCTTCTATTTGGATCTACCAGAACACTACATGGACCTTTTCAAGTTATATGACCCTGTTGGAGGTGATCACCTCAATATCTTTGCAGCAGGACTAAAGACAGCTGATAGAGTGGTCACTGTTAGTCATGGATATGCTTGGGAGCTTAAAACTTCCGAAGGTGGTTGGGGTTTGCATGGGATCATAAATGAAAGCGACTGGAAATTGAGGGGAATAGTGAATGGAATCGATGCAACAGACTGGAATCCACTGTATGATGTTCACCTCAAATCAGATGGTTATACTAATTACTCCCTGGAAACACTGCAAACCGGCAAAGCTCAGTGCAAGGCAGCCTTACAAAAGGAGCTTGGGCTGCCTGTTCGCAGAGATGCCCCACTGATTGGTTTTATTGGGAGGCTGGATCACCAAAAAGGTGTTGATCTAATTGCCGAGGCTATTCCCTGGATGATAGGCCAGGATGTGCAACTAATCATGTTAGGCACTGGCAGACCCGAGTTGGAACAGATGCTTAGGCAGTTTGACAACCAACATCGTGACAAAGTCAAGGGATGGGTCGGGTTTTCAGTAAAGACAGCTCATCGTATAACGGCTGGTGCTGATATTTTACTAATGCCATCAAGATTTGAACCCTGTGGACTGAACCAACTGTATGCTATGTGCTATGGAACAATTCCAGTTGTTCACGCTGTTGGTGGATTGAGGGACACTGTGCAGCCTTTCAATCCATTTGAAGAGTCAGGGCTTGGTTGGATATTTGATAGCGCTGATGCAAATAAGCTGATACACGCATTAGGAAACTGCTTATTGACTTATCGTGAATATAAAGAGAGTTGGGAAGGTCTCCAAAGACGGGGTATGATGCAAGATCTAAGCTGGGATAATGCTGCACAGAAGTATGAGGAGGTCCTTCTTGCTGCCAAATACCAATGGTGAGCTGTTTGTTCTCAATGAGCTGTCTATAGCTTTGTGGAAATCTTGTTTTGAAGTAAGTGCAGCGCCTGAGCTTTTCCCAAAGATGCTAGAAGTGTTGTTAAATAACATTGAACTTTTTCCCTTTTTTTGTTCTTTTCAATTTTGTGTGTTCAAAGGTTAGTAGAAAGCTGAATATCTGCATTATCAATATGAAGTGAGCGTGTTGACTTTTTACTCTTTGAAGTAAATTTCAAATGTATTAGTTCTGTTGTAAAGAGGATTGTTGAAGATAGGTTTTAAAATGAATCAATTCTCTGTTCGGAGTCATAGGAATAAATGAATTTTTGTTGAGGATTGTTTGTGACCTCCTAATATTACTTAATTGTTTCTAGTGTCTGTTAGGGACTACGGCTACCTGCTTCATAGGGTGGTTGAAAGAATTTCCGGGGCTTGACAGTTGAGGTTTATTTCTTGGAAATTTCCTCAGTGAGAGATTTTAGGGAAGTTCAATAAGGATATTTTAGTCGTAGATGTGGCAAAAATTGATCCGACTGAAAAATCAACCTGAATAACTTGAAACTAAATTCGACCGATCTGATTTGATTAAAAAAAATCAACAATGCAAATCCAACTCAATCTGAATTGATTTAAATTCATATTTATCCAAACTCGACTTAATCAAAACTTAAGTTTATCCGAATTTAAATTAACCTAAACCCGACTTGACCTAAACCTAAATTGATCCGAATTCAAATTAATCCAAATCCAAAAAGATTCAAATTTAAATTTAAAATTATCAATAAATATTTAAATGTCAAAATTAATGATCAAAGTTTTTTATTATAATAAAAAATAATTTTTTCAATAACACGAGTGTTATTTTTTTTGAATCTGGTTAAATTTAAATATTCACTTTTATATTGTATTAATTTGAATCTAACCAAAAACAAATTCTACAAGAGCTAATGTATAATTATTTAATAGCTAATCTATTACAGAAGTTACATCACCTACACTTAATACCTCCAATTATTCTATAAAAAATCAAGAGAAATTAATGAGATATATAATAGTGTATTATAGGATTTATTAGAGATTATTAAATCAGTTTAATGCATAAAGTTAACAATTATTATAGATAATAGAAATATAATGAAAATGAGTTAATTAATTTATGAATATTGGTAAAAATATTTTAAAGAAAACTATCATACAAATTATTAAATATTTTGAATATTTCAATCACAATTTTACTATAGGTCATGCAAGAAGAAAATTTTATTTTTATGAGTTTTGTAATTCTTAGAAATATAGTTTTAGTTCATTTTCATACTAGACAAATTGCACCAAGATAACAAAGGCCTAACTCAAAAAACCTACCCGCCCCTACTCGAATCCAAATCTAATCAACTTGAAATGATTAAAAAAGTCAACGACCTAAACCCGACCTAATCCGAACCAAAATTGATCCTAACTCAAACATATTGATCCAAATTCAAATTGACCCAAACTCGACCTGATTCGAGCTTGAAATAGACCGATTTTTTCTTAATCCGAACCTGACTTGACTTGAATTCAAAATGATCCAAACCGGAAATGATCGAAACAAATTGATTCAATCCAAAATAACCCAACTAAAATCCGATCCGACCGGCCTATTTGCCACATTTAATTAAGTGCATGTTTGAATAAGGGATTTTATTTCAATACGGATATTCAAAAATTTAAAATCCAATTTTTTTTTTGCCAAAAAATTGAAGAATTTCAAAATTTAGAAGGAATTTTAGGACCTCTTGAAAATCCAATTGAAGAGATGATTTTTTAAAATTTCTCTAACGTATAACTCACTGTTAAATATAAGACTAAAAAAAAGATATTATTTATTTAATATAATATATATTTTTGCTTTTTAACATTATTAATAATATTTACACATTTTTACAAATTTAATGATACACCCTTATTGCCTTTTTTTATATATTTTTTTCTTATATATAGTATTGTTATTTTTCTTTTATAATTTTTTTTATTTTTTCAAATTCTAGTATTCAAAATTCTTTCTAAAAAAATTTATCCAAACAAAACAATTATAAATGCTAGTATTTTAAGAGAAAATCTATTCACAGTCAAAAAATTATTGGACACGTCCTAAATGCTAGAATACCCTATCTTCAAAACATCTCTCCTCATTTTTTCTTGACACACCCTAATATTTCATATCTCATTCCTAAAATACACTCCACTATCCTCAAACCCTATCTCCCATTTCTTCATACCTCTTCATCATCTCTCATTCATCCTCTCTATAAAAAACTCAGACAAATTTTTTCAAAATATTCTAAGTTTTGCAACAATATATACTAAATATATCATTAATTTTCAGTTAAACCTTTTTTCTTCCATTTAATTGCATTAAGAGTTTTTGTGTATTTTTTTTTTGAATTAAAATTATGAATTTAAAAAAAAATTCAAAAATCATGTCTCCCAACGTGAAATTTCCAAAAGTAACAAATAGCTTCCGACAATTTCATACCGAAGCCTTTATCGACTCCACAGAAATTTATTGCCATGGGGCACAAGAGGTATAACTTGTGTCCCACGGCACAAGTGTACCGTAGAAAAAGAAATGAAAATTATATGAAAGATTTGGCCCACGCAATATGGAAGAAATGCACCAGGATTGAGCATATAATATCCTCCAGTACAAAACCCAACAGACAAAGCATCCATTGAAAGTGTTGAGACCCAAAACCTTTCTTTCTTCACACAATCAAAAAAAGCAAATAAAGAATAGTGCTTTCATAGAAAAAAAGAGTGACAGATAAAAATGGAAAACAAGGGAGGAAATGGGTTTTAAAGAGATTCTTGCTAAGAAAAATGAAACTGGGTTGACAGAGAGATTGAGGGCAAATAAGGGTATTTTACTATTTTTGTGATAAAAAAATTCATTAACTTAGGGTGTGTTTAGGATCTAATAAAATGTGAATAGAACCTTTCGAATTTTAAATGTATTTTGAAATGCTTCAAAATTTCAAAATTCTTCATCCAAACATCAAACATATAGTAATACTTTAAAATCTAATATTTTGTTTGGCAAACAATTTTGAAGAATTTTAAAATTTATGAGAGATTTCAAGAAAATTTGAAATGTTTAAACTTCCTCTTGAAAATCTACATAAAGAGATAGATTTTCAAAATTTCTTCAACATATAACCCATTATTAAATATAAGAGTAAAAATATATATTATTTTATTTATATAAAATATATTTTTACTTTTTTATGTTATTAATAATATCTAAACATTTTTACGAATGTAACGAGACCCTTGTTGCAATTCTTTATATATTTTTTATATATAATATCTTTATTTTACTTTTATAATTATTTTTTATTTCATTAAATTTTAGTATTCAAACATTTTTTTAAAAAAATATTCACCCAATCAAGACAACTACGGATACTTGTATTTTTAAATTGATGCATTTTAAAATATGTTCATTTAAAATACTTCCAAATTTCAAAATTCCATATCAAAGCTTTGGGAAGATCTCTTAATTGCTTTGACGTAGCAGAGCAATGGGACAAAAGAACATTCTTTGGCAACAACATTGAAAAAAAAAATCCCTGAAGAGAAAAATCCAATCTAGCATAATTCTTTTATTAATTTCTGGATTGCAACAGAGCAGGAATATTAAATGCATGATGCATAGAACAAACCAATGACAGCACCCCCACAACGTCCAAAGAGAATTAAAAAATCAACCCACAATTATCAGAAAATGCTGGCACACTGTTATATAAACCCCCAGGCCAACTTCTGAACATATCTAAATCATGGACTCGGCAAAGGATATATTTTCCTCTAGTTGTAACTTGGATGGGAGCTCTATGTATTGGAAACTCTTCTTTCCCGATCACACTGCGAAAAACAAGCAACTAGAGAAGAGCCCTGCAAAACCCTTGGAGAGGCAACCTTCAACTGCACATGGAGACTTGGACGAACCCATTGGACTACTGTGTTTAACCTCCATGCAGTCATCAGATGAATTCTGGGGAGGATTATCTTCCCTATTAACTGATTTGTCTGCGATCAACCTACTTCTCTTAGAACTCAATGTGAAATTCACGTCTGCCAAGTTTGATAAGAGTAGATCAGACTCCATTTTTTCATCACGACATTCAGGTAGCTTCCTCTTAAACCCAGGAAATACTCTTAATCCTGCAGCATGATATCATTATGATAACATCAATTATCCATTTCAGACCGTGTAAGTAGGAAGCTTACATATAGCATCGATTATCTGCGAAAACAAATATTGGCATACCAGCCAAAGAATTCTTGCATGCACACGACTGGGACTCCGAATCACCACAGCTACATAAAACATTTGAATCTTTATTGGACCCTGAAATTCTGCAATGGGAGGAGAGAAGGGAAAGGAGGGGGTCTAAGACAACTAGGTATAGTGTCAATAAAATAAAATTATTCCTCTTAAATCATTCTTCAAGATCAGGATCATGGATGAACCAAGATCATTAAATATGAAAAAAAAAATGACCAAGTGAATCATACAAGGGTTATTCAGTGAAATACAAAAAAGAAAAAGAAAATAAGTGCAAGGATGATATGAAGAAAAGACTAAAAAAGATTACAATAGAAATTTGAAATTGTTTCCCAAAATAACTGAGTAATAAAGAAATAGCCATCAAAATTCTCATGATCATGTAAAGTCTGAAGTTTTAATAAAACCAAACCTGTACATATGCTCCACAAAGTCATCAGTTATAACAGGCCAAGCACCTGGAAAATAACCAAACAACTAAGATGCAGGTGGAAAAATACATGACTAACATGAGAGAGCCTATAAGACAGATTGAGGGAAACTTAATACCTTCAGGATCATACCCTTCCAGATTTTCATGTACGCACCTACTAAAAGCTAAAACTTGCTGCCAAGTATCCTCAGAAATATTGTGTCTCTGATTTTTCTGAAAGGGAATCAAAAGCATTAGTTTCCTTAATCAAGAGATTAACAGTAGGTCATTAGCAAGTATACTTCCACCTTGAACTAATAGTGCAGTAACAGAATACATGCCCGGTCCAAGAGATTACTATTATCCTATTGATATACTTGGCATGCACACAGCCACATGCCCTGTATAAAGATTTTCAAAGGCATGTATAAGGCAACTAAAATAGAAAATTTTAGAATGCTTCTTACACACTAACAATTGAAACTGGAGCAGCAGACAAGTGTCTCCATATTTGATAGACTGAAGTGCTAGATAAAATCTTCTTTTCATTATGATAAATAATAAATCATTTACAATATAAGTATACCTTAACAACCAATATCACAATTCTAATTAAAGTTCAATGCAAAAATTAAAGCGGTCTTAGACATTGGAATAATAACCAAGACTCCAAGAGTTTCACAAGATGCCCCTGAGACAAACATAAAGGGTTAGCAGCTTAGTATCAGTTATACTCATACCTCAACAAAGTCACACCATTGGTTAAGCAATCGAAATCTGCCAGCTAATACTAATCTCCATGCAGCAACCGCCCTGCTTACAGCTATCAATCATGCCAAAAATAAGAGATTTAAATACAAGACCAAAGAAATTCACTGTAAATTATAGCTTTACATTCTCAATATTTATTCCAAGCATATAAATAAAAGCATTTGTATTTAACCAACTAGTATGAGATAACTTACTAATATTCTTTTGACCTTTTTCTCGGCATACAAAGAAAACAAAATCATAAAAGCGCAAGAACTCAGAAAAGTCTACCTACAAGAAACAACAGCAGTCAAACTTCAGTATGGGAAACATGACCTCGGAACGTAAAATCAATGTACCAACAATGACGAATTGTAAAGATACTTCATACTAGATTCTAAAATTGCATTTAAGCTGTCCCTCAAAAAACTTAATGAAGAAGAATCTCACCATCAAGTCTAGTTGTAACATGAGCTTGAGAAGTTCATCACAGATAGTAACCCTGTCAAAGGAAACATAATAGAATATTGAATAAATGCAACAAACACTAGTGTGCAACTGAATTTTGACCAAATAACCAAAAAAGAAGATTGGCTACACAATGTTTTTCCACCATTCACCTCCCTTTGAGAAAAATACTCTTATGTCTTCAGCCGTAATATGAAGTTTTCACTGCTTTACACATAATCATAAACAATACAGTAGTAGTTTACACAGATGTAGGATGTATCACATAGTCTAGGAGGGCTATTACAACTCAAGAAACTCTGCCTCAACTGGAGTCTTCAAATTTCAGCCTTAAATGAGATTGGCAGATTCCAACTGTTGCAGCTAAATGAAATGAATCTTAGACAAGAACTGCCAAGAATGATACTAAGTTCATATGGTATCCCTTAAATGTCAAACTGGTTCATTCGCATCAACAATTGTCAAGTATTCTAAGATTCATCAACCATTCCGTAATCTTCATAAGAGCTAACCAAACTCGATAAACTTCTATACATAGATTACAGATATTTGTACTACCATGTTTGCATCTTTGACTCCACCATTTCTAAGAGCTCATTCAACGAGCGTTTAGCTATATGTGATTCCTCATCTTGTCGGTAGCCTTCTTCTCTACAAACATATGCATTTCTTATTCTAAGTTCTGCAAGAAAGTTAAAAAGTTAACTAAATGATGGAGACAGCCATTTTTTAGCTTCAAACCAACCCCCACTCCCAAAAAAAAATCCCAAATCAATAATAATAATAAATCAACAACAACAACACAGTAACATCCCAGTCACAGCACAAAAATTCTAAACGGTTGAAATTCTAAAAACTTAAGCATATCAGAAAAGGGCAAAACTATAAACATTTTATCCAATTTTTTAACCAAACCAAATTACATTACCCACATTTTCTTCTTTTTTTAATAGTTCTTTTTGGGAACTCAATTACATTAATTTTTCCATAATTAAACTTCAACTGAACCAAAATTTGGATTCAAGAAAAAAAAAATCAACTCTCTTCCCCCACAATAATTAAACAACAAAAATAAACCCAAAGAGCCTTATCCAATTTCCATTCTTTCCACCCATAAATTTACCTAAAATGGAAATTTTTTTAAGAACTCTTTTTTCTCTACATTAATCCAAAATGTTTAAAATTTCTTTCTTCTTTAAAGAGAAATAATAAAGAAGTAAATCTCAAGAACAAATAAAGAAAAGAAACAAAATTACCACAGAATCGCCTGTAAATCTCGAAGATATCAAACCGATTCGGACCCAAAGAGTTCATCGGATTCTCAACTATTTTCCGGAGCTCCGGCGAGTTTTGGTTTTCTTTTTCTATTTTTTTGTGAGTTTCAAAGAAAAACCACAAATAAAAAAGACCGCAACCTTCTCCTTTCTGGTGTCGTTTAAAGTTGTACTCTCCTGTCTCCTCTCTTTGTCTTTATTACAGAAATAAATTTTTTTTAAGCTTTTTTTTTTGCCGTTTGGATTTTGATTTCAGACAGGAAGAGTAAGGAAAACGAAAGTACCGGTTTTTTGGTGAAATTATCGGGGGATTGGCTTCCGGTTCAAGTGAACCGGGTCTTGAACATTCTGTATCTTACACTCTTCTCCAACTCACCGACTGGATTTTTTATTTTTATTTTTTTGGCCAGAGGATTTTCTATTTAATATAAAAGAAAAAGGAGATTTTTTTTTTCTTTTTGAAATTAAAAAATATATATAAAAAATTTATATTTGATTCATTGTTTAATGCACTCTTTTCATGCAATGTGGATGTGAATATAAATTTTTTTTTATATATTTTTTAAATTACTAGATACTTTTGTATAATATTAAATACAAAATTAATTTTCGTTCACATCATATGATGCATTGTTTAACACACCATTTTAGTATAAATTGGAAGCAAATATAAAATATTTATATTATAAATCGTGTTAAATCATTCATTCATTCATAAGTTTTAAAATAGAAAATTTATAAAATAGAATTTTTTTAGAGTTATTAGTTAATACAACATCATCGTATGAAATTTATATATTGATCATACTAATTTATTTTATTGGAAAAAAATCTAATCTATCCATCTTGAATTTTTGTGTTTATTAAAAGATAACAAAATAAATAAAATAAAATTGAGTTTTTTTTTTGTTACAAAATAAAATTGAGTTTATGTGCTTAAACAGAGTCAAGGTTTTTTTTTGTTTTAATCAGTAATTATTAATTATATAATTTTCTTATATAATCCAATCTATCTGATCTTTTAAGCAGCAACCAAGCAAGCAAGTAGGTGATCATCTCTTTAAGACATGTGATTGTAAACCTACCCTAATTGAAAATTACACAACCATTTTACATCCATAAATTTCTTCTTACCAAGAAAAATATGGTAAATACCATATTAAAAAAAAAGGACACGGTAGAATTTTATTTTAAATAAATATATAAAAAATCATTCAATTTCACAATTTACATGGAAAAATATAAAAATGTTGAAGAATCTTTGTACTGGTTTGTACTTTGCCCCTACCAATTATTTGTAAGTTGAACTGTTTTGATGATGCCTCTTCATCATCATGCTTAGCTAAGGTTTGTTTTTTTTTTTTTAATTTTATATATATATATATATATATATATATATATATATTTAGGAAGATTGTTTTAAATTCTACATGGCTTGGATTTAAGATTTTATTCAAATCTCAGTCATATATTAAACAATAAAATCATTATTTATGTTACAATTACCACCAACTTAAAATTTTTAATTTTTTCAAGATAATTAAAAACTGTCCTATTTTAACTATTCACATATAGTACGATGCATGAATAAAATGTTATATAAAAAATACATTTTTTTAAAATCACATACAAAAATAAAAAAAAAATGTTCTACTTGTGAGAAAAAAATGGAGTAGTTTAGAAGGTACTTACTGTATCTTGCTTTTTTTTTTTGTCAAAATCTCTTGATATTCAGAAATTACTTTGGGCTTCAATTAATCCAAAGTCAAGTTACGGTCGAACTCAATATGAGAGAGTTCTCTCAATGTTGTTTTCTCAATTCATAAGGCTCGAATCCGAAATCTTATTTAAAGGACATTGAACTTTTTACACTTAACCCAACAGACATTGGTTACTTATAGTATCTTGCTGTCTGCACTTTATCATTACTCTCAAAAATGGAATTACCAAAGCAAATTAAACATGACTTGCCATCTAGTTTGACTCAAATGGTATATAAAATTAATTCAAAAGCTAATCAGAAATGAAAATCTCCTTAAATGCCTCATGCTATACGAGAAAACGGAAAGTTAAATTGATTTTTTTACTTATAACTTAACATTACTACCAAAGCCAATTTCATATTTAGATAAACAAATTTTAATTTTATTAAACATGTTGCTATATATATATGCGCATAATTATTATATTTATATCGTATCAAACATATACATAAAATATAAATTTAATTATGTTACAAGTTATACCAACATATAAATATGAAATAAATATTTTAATTTTTGATAAATATATACATAATTTTTACAAAATAAAAAACTTAATTCATTTTTAACGGTTTTTTCGTTTCCTTTTCGAAGGGAAGAAAATTTAGATTACTGCCTACAGCAACGGTTCAAAAAGTAAGAATACTGTTGTTTTGACTTCAACCCGATAAGATTTTTATCATGATTATCTGACGTGTCATCTTCTTTGCCACGTCATCAAATCTTCTCCGGTTTCCGGCCTTTTTCGGATGAAAGGAAACTTCTAGCAGCCTTTCGACGTAATGTCATACGACATCAACATCCGATCTACATTCTTCACGAACTTTCCAGAACCGCCTCGATCAAATCCTATATAAAAATCATCTCTTTCCTTAAAATTTTATTTCATAGTAATCTTTTTCTTCTTTAATCTTTTTTTTTCTTTGGTGAGACTTTAATCTTATTTGATTTTCCAATTTCCCTACGTTCACATGGCGGATATTCCTGCTCAAAACCAAGAGCATCCTCGGGTTGTCTACGTCGTGATCCACTTCGGCGGCGGCGAGGAGAATAAACCGGGGCCTGCCCCTGCTTCGAAGGCTTCCATTGAAGCGATGCCGATGATAAAAGTGAAAGAGAGTGGCAGCGATTGTTCTATATGTTTGGAAGAGTTTAAAGTTGATGAAGAAGCTAGGGAGATGCCATGCAAGCACTCGTTTCATTCGGGTTGTGTTGAAAAGTGGCTGCTTATCCACGGATCATGCCCGGTCTGTCGCTTTTTGATGCCTTCTGAGGAGGCGGAAAGCAGAGGTGGTGACGGTGGTCAGGGAAGTTTGGAAGGTGGGGAGATTGGATTAGGATTTGTACAATCGGTTTTAGCTCTAGCTAGCTTTGCTAGTTTGATGGCGATGGCGAGTTCGGGTCGGGGGTTCGAACAGCCTGGTTCGGGTCAAGGTGATGATAATAACTCCTCAACTCAAGAAACGGATTACAACTAAAACAACCTAGTAAATTTTTTTTTTCATTTTTACCCTTTTAAAAGGCGACCAATTTGTATAGCGATCGAGGGAATATTCTTTTGTGATACAAAAAGGGAATTTAATTATTTTATTTATTTGGTTTTTTTTTCTATTGCCATCGTTACAATCGTGACAAAGAAAGAATTTAATTTTTCTCTTCAATTAACTTTTTCCTTCATTTTCCTTGTTTTAAATGTGGTCGGCAATGGTGTCGGCAATGGTGTTGCGTGTGTGTGGCTGGGCTGGTGTATGATGGCAAAGAAACCTGAGCCACTTAACAAAGCTTATTGTGTTTTAGCGTTTTGTAACGAAAACTGGACCATTAATTAAGCAAGTTGCACTGTTTGTTAAGCAATCACTATCCTTCCCTTTCCACGTAGCTAAAAGATACAGGGAAAATGAAAATGGCGTTTTCTTTGGCAAAAACTGTGGCCAAAATCTCTTGGTAGCCGGCCTGTCAGAAATGCCAAGCACGACTATGTTTAGACAACGACGGATTTAACATCAATGGACAAAGAAGGTTGCGCATATGAATGATGATGATAATAAGTGTAAAACGAATTAAATCACTCGAAAAAGAATACAATTTTATGTATAAATAGCGATGTTAAATGCATTCAAATTCATGTACGACTGATTAATTGATGATAAATGCATTCAAATGCATGTATCATGTATGAATGATTATGGTACAATCATGCCATCCACGCCTTGAAAATTTTGAACCTCCAGAACTTGGAATTTATGCGGTGGGATTGAAATTGGAACTGTGTCCTTTTTTATTCCATGAGTGCATTTATCTCATCAGAATAAAATATTTGATTCTCCTACTCATAGGATTAAATCAAATCCTGGTCTTTGTTGCAATAGTTGGGTTTGATGATAACAATATTAACTTCAAAACAAGCATCTTTTAAACCTGGGATTTCATCCATTTTCCTAACTCTAAGTCCACAACTTTGATTTTGGCAGGGAAATGCAAGACAGGGAGGGTTTGTCTGTAGTGCTCCATCATCATCATTCTTTTTCCTTGTACCATCTGCGTGAAAATAAAGCTATGGAAAATAGAAGCTACCTGCCTAAAGCGCCTAAAGTACAAACCAAATGAAACGGCCATTGAAAAAGTAGGATCATGAAACAAATCTTTCTCATGCAATTCCTTAAGCACTACTTCTCATCTGATCCTAGCGATCTGCATTCTGCAACCAAATTACAAGCTGAATAAGGAAGCATGGAACAGAATCAACATAAGAGTACTTTTAAGGATCAACGAATTCAGGAGTGGAAAAGCTTCCTTTTAACAATTTACAAAGATTGACATAGTTGACAGTGGATTGTCTGAATGGAATTTGCACAAGCAGACTACTTGTGGCATTACCATTTACCACAGATTTCCAGCCTCTGGAAACTCCATAAAAATTGAAGCAACTCTGCCTATCTTTCACCAATTGAGAACTTTTAGCAACACTACGTTAAATGAATACAGAGAGATGTGGTGCATCATGTTTGCCAATTAATCATTCAGATGCAAAAGGGAAAGGTAGAAAGAGTATAGAATTGAAAGTAAAATGCACAATAGGATTCAAGAAGGAACTATATAAATAAAGAAATATTCACCCCAATTCACCAAATACCTACCTCTCCTACTTTGAAGACCTCTCCTACTTTGAAGATATGAGGATTTACTCTGCTCTGTCTGCTTCATTAGCCTACAGCAATCATTGTTAAATGGAGAAGCTTTAAAACAAAGAAATATATTTATGAAGTATATTGCATTTGGCTGATTCAATATAAAGATAAATCTTCAAATTTTCATTCACTTCTGTATCTCCCTACTTTGTAAGATAAATAAATTTCTTGCAAATGAAATTACCTTTTCAATGCATCCACATGCCGCTCATCTTGGCCCTTTCTCACTTTGATATATTTCAAAACAAAGAAAGGCACTTTTAGTTTAACAAAAAAAGGAGAGTTTTAAGAAATATACCAATCAACGTTTTTACATTGTGGTCCATTAAAAGAGATGTAACTAACTATAAAGTATGGAAGAGAAATTTAGATGCAAGAATGAGAGAAAAAAACGAGAAATCAATGAGTTAATGTCCAACAAGGACATGAAGAGAAAAACTACTGCATTGGTAGAATGATAAGATATTCAGACATCTGTTCAAGAAGAAAAGAATATATTCTAGCAACTTATATAACAATTGAACATGAAGATTTGGCAGATAACACAAGATGGGCTATCAAAAGAGACAATCTGCCCCAAAATATCTGGTTCAGGAACCTTATGAGCTATAATCCTCTCAATCACTAAATCAAATTATCGTTAAATACTACTTTGAAGCTCATTATATAGGCAAAGTTATGGTTTCTACACCAAGGATGTTTCTGATCAATCTGCCATGACCGCAAAATACTAATTCCTTGGCAGTGGAAAAATATTAAATTAGCCAGTAGACATTGCAAGGAGTTAAAGTATGGCAGCTCCTAGTAAACATAAATAATATGGCATGAAGTTTTAGCAAGAAGAAAAAGAAGACAACCTAAGAATCCTCAAGTTTTCAGAGTTTCCAGAGAGGGTTCAGATCTGTGAAACATAAATTGGAAATCCTGCAATCATTGACTGATCATAGAAGAATAGATGCTTACAAAGAATTTGGTTTCTATTTATTGCTATCAACAGTATAAACACTTCTGTTGTGAATAAAACAGATCAAAAGAACATCAAACAGAGAGATTTAAAAGGCCCTGTACTTAATCCCCAAAGCATATCGTACTCCTTTTTATCCCGAATAAAGGAAAGACTACTCTGAGGAAAAACATTTAACAGTACTACTTAGTCTTATGCCGAATCAAACACTTTCAAATAAGTTTATGTAACAATCTATATCCCAACAAAGAAAAAGGTATTTAAAAATCTTCTTCTCGTATTTAAACAGCGCCACTTATCAAAGAGTCCAACATAATGCATAATAATCTAATGCCTATAAAGTTTCAAACTTCAGAAATCACTATAATAAAAAAAAAAAAAAGAAATTCTAGAAACTATAACTACATAAAATAAATTAAGAACTCAACACATAAGCTTTAGAAAGTAAATTACCATAAAATTGTGATTAAAATAAATTAAAGAAAGGATTCTTATATTCTCCACTATAACCAACTGTATATAATCCTTACAACTTATTGTCATGACAGCTTATTTAATGTCAACATAGTTTCTGATTAAACTAACCAGAGAAGGCAATCCTCTCTGCATTTTGACTACTTTCTGTATTGCTTTAAATCCTCTATCATATCCCAAATCCTATTTCTTGATCTTTCTTTGCTTCTTTGGCCCTGGAACCTCCAATCTGCCAACAGAACATCCACACCTAGCTCGAAAAATGAGCACTGCTCTTCCGTTAACGGGTGCCATCTTCTTTAGCTCAGCTTCCAATTCCTTATGATGATCACGCGGCAATTCAAAAAGTCCCTTTTTAACACCATCTTTAACCGAAGTGCTGGAATTCTTGACACAATCCTCAGTTTCCAACTGAATATCAAACTCGGCTGCCTTCCTAAGCCTTTTACAGTTAGGATTCCCGCATTTCCTAGTTGTAAACAGAAGCAAAGAAGCTATTGCAGCACAAGAAAAACCAAGTGCTATAGATCCATATATCATTGGAGCTCTCATCGTTTCCTCTTTAACCAAAAAAAAGGCAGCTCCAATGAATTCAATCAATTTTAAAGCTATACACTTTATGGTTGGAAACAACAAGAATCCACAGGCAGCGATCACAGCAATTAAGATGACAACATCAATGGCAGCAGATCTCGACCTTTCACAAGATGGAATTTTTAGACAATTTGGTGAATTGAATACCTTTTGTTTCTTGTAAAAGTTGTTCCTTGGTGACGATGATGATGATTTGGAGTTCATCACAAAATCATTTGAATTCGCAGAATTTGCCATGATTGTAGCTGAAGATGCCTGGTCAACCGAGTTGCGGACTGAGATTGAGCTATGGAAATAGACCATTTCAAATCAAACCCAGAATTTTTAATCCAAAAATAAAGAGAACCCAATAAAGAAAAATTGAAACTCAATCAATTTTCCTCCTATCCAAACTCCAAATTCAGATCAAACCCACCTCATAAAAACTCAAGAAGGAGACAACTTTATTATTTCCACCCCAAAATCAGATGATTTTACTGGTATCCAAATGATTAAATTCCTCCAAACAAAACACACAAAATGGAAAATACGAATCCCAAATAGAGATATGAGATTGAATTCTAAAGAACAAAAGAAGAACTGGAATTGAATTAATTTAACAAAGGCCGGCTATTGAGAGAGAGAAGGGGACAAAGGAGAAGTCTTTTTTGTCCTTCTAGCATTGTTATTTCTTTGATCACAAATACTACTTGATCTAACGTATGGTATAATTATAAGCTCTGGCTTGGTCTTGTGTTTAATGCATTTGTTGCAAAAGGAAGGGTCAATCAGACGCGTTTTTATTTTTATTTTTTATTTTTGATTGGGCTTTGATTATAGAATGGTCTTGGACTTCGCTTTTCTGAAGCCTTGAGTATTCTCAATCAGGTGTTCATGATATTGTGGGGCATTCTACGGGCTTTGGTTTAACCATTATTAACCTTTTCGTGAAGTTAAGGATGGCAATCTTCTTCATTTTCGTGATGATTTCTCGTAAAGGAATGCGTCCAGTTTTGGTAAAAGCTTATCAGAATTCAAGTAGTGGAGGAAAAAAATGAATGGAAAGGAAAGGAGAAGAACCAAACTTGAAAAAAGAAACAAATATTTTCCGAAGAAAGATAATGTCATATTCAACTTTTTCATTATATAAAAGTTTTTTTAAACTTTAAAAATGCGTAATGTGATACCAGGATTTCAAGTTTTCTTTTTTTACATGTCATTATTTAATAAATTTATTATCGTAATTATCGTTTAATAAAGTGATAACACGTGATATTTTTGCGCCACATTATTTTGTACATGATCAAAATTTCATTATGATGATAACACAAAACTTACATGATGCCATTATAATTTTTAAAAATTAAAAAATAAAAGCAAAATTATTTATTTTTTTTCATTTTTATTCTTTGAGAAGATTAAGAGATATTGGAAATAATGGTTTTTTTTAATTACATCTAACGCCAATTTCTTTCTCTAATCTACTCGTCTTCCATTCTCCCTTTTCTTCCTCATCACTCATCACACTCCATTTTCTCTCATTTCTTCGAACATTTCCTATTTCTAAAACTCCAAAGAGAATAAATCAATTATCGATCAAATCAGGAATAAACAAAAGCAAACAGCCAAACCTTGTTGACTTGAAAATTTCAACAGTTTCACCCCAATATTATTGCGCGTTTGGGTTGAAAGAAAATGAGATGTTGACTTTTGTTATCATGTGTTCCAGAGTCAAATAAACGGGGAGAAAATGTTGCAACGCATTTTCCTTTTTGTCAATGCCATCTTCCATAGGCAATAGAAATGCAATGCGAGTCTGAATATCAGGTTACCGTAAAAATGTGGCAAGAAAAAAAGACATAATAAGGTCAAACATGACATGTTACTATGTTAATGTTAGTCAATTTTGGTGGTTTAGGTTTGAGGGAGATACGTTGCAGTAAATTCCATTTCTCATGTTTATCTCATCACCACAATATTAGATCTTCATTTGGTAGATTTAAGAACTAAAATGAGGGAGTCGAAATTTTGTCGAAACTATATTTGAATTTAATAAAAATTAAAAAAAATTTTATATTTAACGTGTTGAGACAAATTAAATTGTCAGATCTGAAATTTTGATTTTTTATCTTTATAAAAAAAAACAACCATTAAATCAAATTTATATTAATTGATTTGGAGAGATTAAACAAAAGTTTATTCTATAAGATAAAATATATATACGCGTTGAATCTATTTGTTTAATTGTAATATCTAATTTATGAATCAATTAATTTACCCATGGATTAAACTTGCTTAAAGGCCATGCTACCCACCCAAATATGAATGTTTGCTCATTTTTGGACAGGTTTAGACAAAAATACTAAACTCATTAATGGGTTTGGGTTCAAAATTGAGACCTACTAAAAAAATTAGTTGGATTTGAATTCATTATTTCCTGTTGTAAATTGATTCGATTGCAAACTATAATTTTTTTCACTATTTTTTGTACTATTGTATTTTTTTTAATTACTTTTGATTTTTTGTGTAATGTAATTTGAGTTTTTATTTTTTTTAGACTTTAATTTTTAGTTTTTATGTTTCTTGTATCTTTTTGTAAGGATTTACTCGAACTTATTATATTATACTTATTAATTATTATGTGTTTTAATATTTTTATATTTTATTAATATTTTTAAAAAATTAATAGTATTTAGATTGATTCAAATTGATTTGAATTTATTAATTACATGTAAAAATATATTTTAAAAAATTAAATTTAAAAATCGAATCAAATTGGATTTGAAATCACTTTTAGTTTTTGAATATTTTATTTAAACTTGATCGAATCATAACTAGGTTTATTTTGGATTGATAGAATCAGAGAAATATATATATCATTAAATTTATTCCATACCAATATTATATATCATATCAGAAGAAAATACAAACATTTAAGATTAAAATTGACAGGACAAATAACATGATTTTTTTAGTATTATGAGGACTTTTTTTACTCAGCTAAAGAAGATTTTCACCTTTCCGGCCATATCTTCGTAGTTGAAAAGGCACTGCAATGATTACTAAGTACTTTGTAATTAGGAGAGTATCAAACAATGCAAAAGTAAAAAAAGTAAGGAAGAGGCAAGAAAACAATTCCCATGGCCGAACTTTTTTCACCTAACTAAAGCAAATATATAAAACTCATTAATCACCCAAGACTGAAGAATATTGAAGTCTTTCTAAGGAATAAGACATTCTACTTTCATGAAAAGTAGTGACTACTTGATTAATTTTTGGTGGGGAAATCGAAGGGAAAAGAGTTAATGGAAAGAAAATGAGTGCCACTTTCTCAATTTCTCCCACTTTAAAAGAATTTTTGGAATGCGTTACTTATTGGATTAATGCCTACAACTTTTCCAAGATTTGTTGGAAAGAAAATGAGTGCCACTTTCTCTATTTCTCCCACTTGAAAAGAATTTTTGGAATGCGTTATTGGATAAATGCCTAAAACTTTTCCTAGATTTCAAGTGCTAATTCCTTCAGTCAAATTATCATTACTACCCAAACACACTTTTGAGTTGATGTGCTTCCACTCGTTTTCCTATTATCCTACATAAAGTCCTTTGGAGGACTTTAGATTGGGATTTAAAACAGGAAAAAAAATACGGAAAGTGGTTCATCTGTTTCTTCAAAACTATAGTTAAAGATGTAAATGAGTTAAATTATTTGTGAGTTATTTAAGTTTAATTCGATGATTACTCAAGTTTGACTCTTTTATTTTTTTGTCCAACTACTTATTAAATGAGCTCGAGTATTTTAATACCTAGCTTGAGCAGCACGTGAGTCTAATCGAATTTTTTAATATTTTATTATTAATTTATCATTTTACTTTTATAATATGTGGTTGAAAATTGATAAATCCAATCTATCGAATTGAGTTTGAACATATCGAATTGAGCTTGAGTGACTCAAGTATCCTGTTGAGTCAACCTTGAGTTTCAAAAACCAAGCTCAAGTCAAGCTTCAAGTTTTGAACCTCGAGTCCCAAGTTTTCAAGTTGAATTGAGTTCAAACTTGACACTAAATCGTCTCAATTTTGTTCGATTACATCTCTAATTATAATTAACACACTTGCTCACACACACGTGTGTGTCTATATTATTTTTATGTAGTTGATAGAGTGTGAAAATTTTTAAATAAATTTGTGGACTTTCTTGATGCAATTATTTATATGTCTTCATCCAGATATTTGGATGATATATCAGGTTTAAATTAATAATAATAATAATAATAATAATAATAATAATAATAATAATAATAATAATAATAATAATAGAGTTTATATATATGTACGGGTAGTATATAGTCTCTATATACTGTCAATGTATCAAAGGTTGACATTTCTTTAATAAGGAAACTAAAAAAATGTCAAACCCTTAAAAATAAATACAAATATTTTTTTATTTGCTCATAATGACTTATTGATGATGTGTCAACTTCTGGTATATTGACAATGTGTATGCACTATACATTGTCAGTGCATAATAATAATAATAATAATAATAATAATAATAATAATTTATTATTATTATTATTATTATTAATTATGATGATGATGATGATGTAATACTCCTTAGATCATTTTAATGTATCCCAAAATCTCATCAACCACAAAAAATTGTATGTAATAGTGCATTTTAAGAAATTCTCTTTTGTAATTGTCATTAGCTCTCATTTATAATTGTCCTCTTTAACCCCTAACCAATTGATCTTGGTTTAAAAGATTGGGTATCTCAAATGTTTTAGATATTATTCCAATAAGAACAAAATGTTTTAAGTGGTGTTGGAAGATTTAGAAATTAGAATGCTAAAATAGGACAAAATTATATATGCCTAGGTATTATCAAAGATGAAATTCCAAATTTAAATTTAACGATTACAAAATGTTTTTATCATAGAAATAAGGCATTCACTATATATTTAAATAAATAATACAAACTAGAATTAATCTGTGACTAATTTAGATACAAGTGAATAAAAAATTTTTCAATTCTTTTATCATAAAATTTTAAATTAATTTTTCTATATAAAAAAAAAGTTTTCAACTCTTTATCATATAAAAAAAAGTTAGGGCCTGTACAACTCTATTTTGGGCTTTAATCCCGAATGTGATGTTCTGATAGAAATAGGTTGAGAAGAAAAAGTTGGGCCCATGTTAAAAATTGGTCTCAACTAACAAGTGAGCCATTCCATGAGATCTAGTTGGGCTATTAATATCTCTTTCATTTTCAAAGAAAAAGGAATGGTCTAAAATTATTAAAAGGTTTATCCACTAGGTGATCCATCATTATCTATTAGTGGCTAACAAAAATACAAAATTTGATGATGAAGACACTAAAGCCCACAAAAAAACTGATTTTTTTCCTCAAAATTAATGAAAAAAATTATATATATATATATATATATCTATATAAATTCAGCATTTTTAATAAAAAAAAGCCTATAAAAATAGTTCAAATTAAAATGTCGCATCAATCGTTTTTTTATTCAAAATTGAATAAAAATGTTATAATTAGTCACCTTTCTAAAATTATTTTTATATATGATTTTTTTTGGATAACTAAAATTAGGCTTAATATCCAAATATATTTTCAATTTTTTGTACAAAATGAATATAAGCGTCAATGTTTTGTTGCATGTAAATCAGTTTATAAACTTCTATTTTTTGTAAATAAATTTTCAACCTTTGGAAATAACCTAATTATGTCCAAATCTATTGAACGATACTAACTGTCGTTCTGACATCTTATGTGATAGCTAACGTTAATAGCTTTGTGGGTTGCCATGTGTGTAATACAAATAAAAGTTAATGTCATTTAACATATTTAGATTTAATTGCATGGTTTTAATTTTTAAAAGATTTGAGGTTTATTTACAGAAAATAAAAATTTATAAATTGATTTGCATATATAATAAAATTTTGAGAGTTTAGATCCATTTTATGCAAAAAATTAACGTATATTTGACTATTAAGCCTAAAATTTATTATCTAAAAGAAAACAATAAAACCTGCTATAAAGTAACTAGTCAATCATAGAATGATTCAATCCTCAAGAACTATATAAGTCTTTTTTTTTTATATAATGGAGGCCTTTGAGTAGAGAAAATGAAGAATGTACATGTTGAGACTTGAATTTCAGATCTGCAAAATTTTCACCCTTTAGAGATGAGGATAATGATCATTTGAACTAATATCCAAAATCAACATTAGACAAGTCTTTATTTACATAATCAACCACAATGATTTTCATTCCAAAAGGCTCATTGAGTATCCCTTTGCTCCCTCTAATGTTCCCTTCACATGCCTTTTCTGTCCAAACAAAACCTAAAATCAAATAAGTTTATGCCATCTAACTTTCATCTACATTAGTGGTACTAGGAACAAATAACTAGACCTCCACCCCATCCCTCTATTTTATAAATTAAGAAGGCAATATTGTGTGAGATTGGATCTGTTTCTTCTAGCACAAGCTGGCTGCTCGACACGAGTAATTACAAACTACCATAGGCTTTTTCCTCTAAAACAATCCATAAAGACCCAACCTAACTAGAAATTTCTTACATTGATTTCATGTATTCAAAATTTTACTTTCTTTTTCGGATTGAATTCTTGTTTGTAAAAAAAAAAAAAATTTCTTTTCCTTATCATGTGAAGTAACCCATGTGAAAAAGATTGCAACTAAGTCCTTGTCATGTGAAGTAATCCATGTGAAAAATATTATAAACTAAGTAGTAAAGGAAAGAAAAATAGAGTGCAGAGGTATAATTAGGTCTATTTGTGGGTTGGGTTGGGCTTAAGCTATATTGTAACGAATTATATATAAGTTCAAGTTTGGCTTAACACGATAACAATGATGGTGATTATTACTATTATAAATTTTGATTTTTTGTTTCTTGGTTTTTTTATTCTTTTTAAAGTTTAATTTGGTTTGTCAAACTTTACATATCAATATTTATATTAAATATATTAATCATATTTATCAATCAACAATATATCATATACATATAACTAACTTTTACTCGTGCGATGCACAAATTAATTTTAATTATTTAAATTTATAAATGAATAGAATAATATTATTTAATTTATATGTTTAAAAAATATATAGAATACTTATAATATAATAAAAAATTAATTCATAAAATAATTATATATAATTAAAAATTATAAATTTCAAAACATAAGATAAACAAATAATAGGAAGAATAAAAAAATAATAATATATTATAAATAATATATTGAGCACATCAAAAAAATGTTAAAATAGAAATTAAAAATATATTTTAACAATTTTCAAGCATTATAGTAACTTTTGAGGTATATTTTTATTATTGACCTAAATAATCATTATTATAAATATGCTTTTTATATACATATAATATAAATAATAAATATGCATTCTTATATAATATATATATATATATTTATATATATATATAACATATATATGTAAATTTATATGTTTTATACATGAACTTTATTTACTTAAAAAATAATTTTAAATATTTAAATAATATACATGATATTGATAGCTTATTTTTATACTTTTCAATTTAGTTAATTAACTATTTTTTAAATAAATTAAAATTATTTATTTTATAATATAAATATATATAAATTAATATTTTATTTAGTTTTCCAAATAGATAATATTAAAATTATATTTTTTAAATATTTTTGGATTAGATAGTATTTAAATTTATTTTAAGATAAATTTTTAAAAAGATTGAAAAATTTTAGGGATTATAGAAATTTTTGGAAAGTAGAGAAGTGGAGAAGTTAGTATTTATTATTCCTTTTGACTTAGGTGGACATGAATTTATAGGATGTTAACATGTCTTTCAAAGAAAATGTCTATGCAAGCATCATGTAAGCATTCTTACCAAGTTTGTTATGTATATTGTAATATAATATCTATTAAATTACATGGATTATCATCCAATATACTGTCAGTGGAGTTTTTAGATTTCACAAGCAATATTAAGATAGTGACACATATTCTACTTTATTTTTTTCATTTTTTAATATTTCTTAAAGGGTATGTGTCACCATCTTGACCCTATTTGTGAATGAATAAATTCTACTGGCAATGTATTAATAATAATCCTAATTACATTATACTTGATAAATATATATAAACTTTTAATATTAATTATTTTTAGGTCATATCGAGGTCTCAATTGATAAAACTCGAGCTCGAACTGAAAATTTACCCGGTTTAATTTTTTTTTTTTATCAAAACTCATTTATTGCACTTGATATTTTTATCTAAATCTGCTCAAATGTTGAACTAACTTTCAAGTTTTTACGAAACATCCGATCTATCGACAGATCTTAGTATAAGGGTCTGTTTGGTCCAGTTTGAGCTGTCATAAAAAGTGTTGTTTAAGTAGAGTTTTTATAAAAGTATTGTTAAGAAAAATTAAATTAGCGTTTGACAGACCTAATATAAAAGTATTATAGAATGTTGAAAACTATTTTATAGAAATTTTGTATATTTTTAATTAATGAAAAAAATAAAACAATAAACTTTCTTAAGTTAAATTACAAGTTTTTAAGTTAAACAAATAAATAAAACAAACTAAAAATTTTGCTAATTAAAATAAAAAATAAAATAAAAATAAAAATGGCGCAAAATAAAACAAATAATTGTGTAATAATATGAATCCTCTTTTATAAGTTTGTAAATTATTGCAAAACAAAGTGAAAATGTAAAAAAAAATTTAGTGTTTTTTTTTGGAAAAACTTCAATTTATAATTTGATCAATAAAATCAAATTTACTTCTACCATAAACTAAAATTTTTAAAATTTTAAAAACTAAACACCTAGTTTTTGCTTCTAAAATTAATAAACTATTTCATAAACTAAACCAAACATGCACTGATTAAAGCTACAAGCTTCTCTTCAAATATTGCTTGCACGAGACTGAACCATGATTCTAGCCAGATATAAAATTCTTTTTTGTATACATGCTTCTAAGCCTAAAGTGCGATGGTGGGCACCCAGCCATAGTATAAGAAAACCCTCTCGCTGTCTGGAAAGATAGGAGAGTTCCATGTCCCCCGACTGCTGAGAAACAAATGTTGGAAGGCGGCCTAGATGAACATCCTATAAAAGAATAGATCCTTTCCCTAGGGTTGATAATAAATGAGCCCCTTTCAAAGTGTTAAGCCTAATCTTGATCCTAGCCTCTTCAATCGGAAAATTTTACAATAAGGTTAAAATTTTTAATTTTATTGTGAGGTCAACATAAGTACGCATAATTAATCGTAATTTTAACGTCATTAAATGTAAAAAATATTAAAAGTATTATAAATATATGAAAATAAATATGCACACATCTTATGGTAAAATTATCATATGTTTACGCCATTGATTTTATTTTTACATTTATTATCATAGGTTCACAATACTTTTAATATATTCTATACTTAATAATATTATATTTATAATTATCATGTATGTTTACGTTAGCCTAACTATAGAAGCTCCCAAGTCCCAACTCAACCCAAAGGCGAACATAATGTTTCTCAACTTTTATGACACATCCAAATCGTACACCCTTTAGAATCATCAGATCTTTTCTTTCTATCCTTTGTGATCCTGAACTTATTTTATTCTGCTTTAATTTAATCAAAGCTCAAATTAATTACCACTGTTTGATTAAGAATACTAAATTTGAGATTCTTTGCAAAGTAAAGCTAATTAATTATTGGGATTTGGGATTGTAAAGTCAACCCTGAGCTACAATATTACTCTTTGTCCGGTACTTTCCATGTCAAGGGGATCACTTCTCTAAGTTATCCAAACTAGAGCAAGTGCTTGATGACTACCCCTTAACTAAAGTTTCATCCACATTATTTTAATATTTCTTTCAGTAAAAAGGGTTTTTATTTACAAACTTAATTTTAGAGTTATTACAAAACCTTAACATGATTTAAGTAATGTCAGATTCTTAATTCATAATAAATAAATAGATTCTATTTTAAATATTTCAATTAGAATTTTTTATTTCTGCTTAATTCACGTCAAATTCCATAAAAATTCAAAAACTAAATCCATGAAAAAAAATACTAAAAGAGAAGGATTAAACTTTCACAATCTCTTTTCTTATTGCATATATAATTGATAATTCATTCATAAGATGAAATAGCTTTCTATAGTTTATTCCAATTTATTATTCAAAGAGAATTTCGTTTTAATTTCACTTATTCATTTTTCAAATGGAATATAGAATGTAGAGAGAATATGTTCTTGGTTCCATTTATTATTGATAGTATTTTATATTTAGCTAACCAATAATAACAATTAAATAAAGAGAAGCCCCTTTATAACATTCTTAAGTGGAGATTGAAAGCTGTGATTCACCTAAAAAGCAAGACTTCCACAAACCCAACTTGTCTGCTTACCCATCCCTCATTGGATGAAACCTAACCTAATTTATTAGACAGAAAGAAGTGGAAAAAAACCTAATAAACCCTAAATTGTACTTCCTTCCACATCTTTAATTCATGTCTTCATAATGTTCAACCTAGAACAATTAAAGATGACAAGGAAATGAAGATGAAGGTAAGCTATACAATAACCTTATAAAATTATATAAAATAAAAAAAATTCCATTAACTTTTCTTGGCCCTTCACGGGGTCATGTGCTTCTTCTATTTCACTTCACATGCCAGCGGTTCATGGGCTTTTCACAAGTGTAAACACACGTGCACTGGCCATAGTTATACACCAAACCTAAAATTACTCTAATTAAATAACTAATTATTCCACATGATATACTATATTATATGATTGACAGGGGCTTAATTACATGGTGTAATTGACTCAACTCTAAAGTTAGAGTATTTGCATATAAAAAATAGAAACATTCTGCGTAATTTTATTAAATTATTCCCTCTAAAAACCCTAAAAATTTAAAAGAATGGTCAAATAAGTAACATTTTTATATATATATATTTTATGATGGTAATAAATAATACATAAAAATTCATAAAGAGTAATATTTATAAAAGTATGAATATGATCGTATATAATAAACATATTTGATTAAAAAAGTGGTATGACACAGACGTTCAAATATAATTGTTCAATATCAAATACATACATACATACATACATACATACAACACTTTTTCATATAAAATTCTGCAGTTTATTATTAAAACTTTAGTTTTATTAATTAAAATTATTATCTATTATTGTATACAAATATATATATAATTTTTTTTCCAAAAGTAAAATATAACTAAACAATCTCAATTACAAATTAAAATGACTACATCATATATATGTATGGGATAATATCTTATTATAGTTTTTTTTATCAAAATAATGAGATAATATATATAAATATATAATTTTTTATTTAATGTAAAATTTATTAAATAATGAATAAAATTATCATGTTTATATAAATGGAGTTGGTATATACATACATATAAATATATATATATATATATATATATATATATATATATATATGCGTGTGTGTGACTTCATTTTTTTTCCTTATGTGTTGATTAAATTTTAAATTATTATTATTTCCATTAATGATTTATCCTAATGACTTCATAGACAAAATAGGTCACACATGTTTAAACGTAATAACTTGATACAAAAAAGATAGGTGAAGACAAAATTATCGACTTAGTATAATGTTATCTTTATACTGTTTAAATTTATTCATGAAACAATTTTCATCCTCATTGAAAAGAAAAATAAAATTAATGGCCAATGAAAGTTACGGATATTGCTTGATGACTTCAAGTCAGATAATCACAAGACATGTAAAAAAAATGCAATATTGTGTAACTGGTTAGAGGGAAAATGATGAGCAAAGACTTAATATGGTTTTCATGATTACAGCTCGACATGCGGCATGCCTTATCATCTTGAATTGTGATGAGATTACTAATTTGTATTTGGCTAATTGAATTAATTCATATAATATTTTTAAGGATTAATTTTCAATAGCTATAAATGAAATTTAAATCTAATATTTGTAATATTTTATACTCAAATTACATATTTTTTTGTAAAAATAGAAAATTTTTAAAAAATTTGTTGTACAATGGGAATCCAATTACCCAAAAGATACTATTCTTATCCAAATTGTCGTATTGTAGACCAATTTTAAAGTTCAAGTGATCTTGAGATTAACACTCAAGAAATTTTCATTGAATGCATTTGGCTGATATAGGGATGCACCCTTAAAATCGTTCAATGAAAAATTAATCTCAAAGTGAGTATAAACTGGCTCAAAAACCTTCTAATTGTATTAAAAAAAAAAAGCCAAACAAAACTATGCAGCCCCCTCCACGCAAGAACAAGTCTCTCTCTTCAGGGGTTTTACGTACTACCACTTATTTGTTATGTGTTATCCCAAAACAAAAGCATTTTCAAGGTGAATTTGGAAAGATGAATAACCTTGAGAATTAGATTCCTTCATATCCAACGTAAGACTTTGCTAAGAATAAATTAATCAACTACGTTATATATAATATAGTAATTTTCGAAATTATTAAAAAAAATTTGATGTAATATTTCTATAATTCTTGCATGATAAAATTTCTGAAACATATGTTTGATTGATGTATATCTTCGAAATTATAAAAAAAAAAAAGACTGATGTAATATTTCTCTAATTCCTGGAGTAATATCGCTGATATATGTTTCAAAACTTTGAATCCATGTTAAAATTTAATTTAATGATTGATGTATGCATTTTATATTAAAAAAATCGAGTTCAAATTTCTAAAAGTATTAAACATTGCAAATCAAAATTGTTCCAACTTGACCAAATTAATAGACAAAAAAACTATTTCTTTTAGAAAAGTGATATTATCTCTATTATATATGTTAACCAGTTAATGTTTCATTCTCAACTTTTTTTTTCTTTCACTCTTTCTCTCATTTGTGGCCGCCATTAGGTCCTCTTTGCAAAGCACAATTACAGAAAAGTGAGTGAAAAAGTCGAAATGATCTGCCAACAATAAAAGCCTATATTTTTTTCCTTTTAGTTTGTCGTTTCTACATCAAGAAATCTTCTAAAAGAATCCCTAAATCTTCGATTTAGTTGTAAAAACCTTTGTAATTAGTAATAAAATAAGAAATTACCCGTGACAGTTTAACATACGCCAGTTTCTGGCCAGTGGCCACTGTCTGCAAAAGCCTGTAGTACGCCCACCAAAAAAGTGTTGCAAAATCAAGAAAAAAAATCATCTAAACTTGGTTGCAAAGATTCTCCCACTCACCTTGACATCATCCTAATCCAAAGTGGGCTTTGAAAAGCAGTTAAAAAAAAAAAAAATCACGCTAACCCAAACCAACGCGTTTTGGTATTAGTGGTGTGTTCCTTCTCTAAAAAAAAAAAAAAAAACAAAAAACAAAGCAGAAACCTCGTTTTCTTGCGGCAGTTGCGGTTTTTCCAACTCTAAAGCCGAGGCCTTCAAAAATAAAACAGGATCTGAAAAAAGGTGGTCCTTGTAGACATAACTATGTACGCACTCAATCTCTACATATATTGAAGTAAAAATATGCTTTAAAGTCCTTTTATTGGATCTGCAGAAGCTTAAAAGCCTGGAAGCTGAAGCTTAGCGGTTTCCTAGAAACTATCTTTTCTTTTCTTCATGTAATTATAAAATCTGAGAACTACCCATTTACCAGGATTTTTCAAGAAATAATGGGTCGGTCTGGGTTTCTCAAACTACTTCTTTCGATGCTTTTGTTTCTCCTCCTCTTCTCTCAAGGTATTACCTTATTTTTTTTGGGCTCTTTGTCAGGAATCTGTTTTTTTTTCATTTTTCTTTGATTTTTTTTTGGTCTTATACTTTGTTTTTCTTTGTTGTTTAGGATTCGGTAGAAAAGTGATGCAGACTGTTGAGTTTGAAGAATCAAGTGTTGAATTGGAGGTTGGTTTTTCTCTCTGTTTTCTTTAAATTTCATGAGTCTAGCTAAAATTGGTTCTTTAACATGTTTTTTTGAAATAGGTTTTTTAACATGTTTGGCTTAGCAGGAATTTGCAGATACATCAAGGGAGATGATTGAAATAATGGATTATAAAGATCCAGGGCCAAATGTTAACCCCAAAACTGGTTACATATTCAGCCCTCCTCCACAAGGCTAGTTGAGGCTTGACAGTAATCTGAACACCAGCAGGGTTGCCTTTCTTCTTACATTAATCATGTTTCAATGGAGCAGAAGCAAAAATGGTTTGAGAAGTTAGGATTTTTACTAAGTTGATTTGTGTCATGTTTTTCTTTTCTTATAAAAACTATGGGTTTCCCTTTCATGTTAACGTACGTGTCATGTAAGAAATGCTTATGTTCTCTCTATATGAGCAATAGCCAGTGGGCAAGAAAACGACAGCGTGTTCTTTTATTAGATCGGTTACTCTTCTTAAGAATTTCTCTTTTTTTTTAATATATTTATTTATATAGAAATTCTATTTCCAACCATACTTTTCCCAATACAACCACTCAGAGAAGAAAAAATTAATGATTTTATAAGTTAAATAGTTATATTGAAAAGAATGTAATTGCATGTTGAATTACTTAGTGGATTATTATCCAATATACTATAACTCTGTAAGCGAGATTAAAATAATGACATATGTTTTATTATATTTATTTTTTAAAATATTTCTAAATAATATGTGTCATCATCTTAATTTCACTTGTAGAGTAACAATTTATTTGATAATAATCTATACTTTATATATATATAGACACACACATGTATACAAGTGACATGATTATGAGGTATACAGGTGACATGAACCCCTCAACCCCATCAACTGTAATTGCAATTTTTGAGGTCTGGTTTGTTTGAATTATTACTTTAAGAAATGTTGCAGTTGAAGAATTAAGGAAATTTACATAAAAAGTGAGTTCAATTATAAGATTATGGCTACACTTTGCCTTAGAAGGATTGCTTTCAAATTTAATGCTACAAATAACTTCTGCTTCAAGATATATGATGTAAAAGAGAAAATATCACATTTTCCCAAAACCCCAATGTTTTTTTCTTCCCTAGACAATATAAAATGATTTGACTTTATGGTAAAGTGGCTTGTTACAAGGAATGTATTCTGCCAAAAGTTGGGATAATAGCTTCTCAAATTATTCCTCATGTGCATGCCACATTTTATCATTAATCGGTCATGACTTTACTCCGCAAATGTTTGCATGGATGATGAATGTTAATAGATGGGTGGTTTCGGACCGAATGCTGCCTTTTCAAGTAACTATATAGTGACATCCTCTAAGTTTGAAGCATCGGAGTCCTGTCTTGTTAAGGATTTCTCAGACAAGTTGTTGTAAGGAAATGAAGAAAATCCTCCTAATTTTGTTTATGTTGTCTTAAACCTTATCAGTCAAGAATCAATATCATTCTCATGCACTTGCTGTTCTGACATAGTCTTGTTTATATGAATTTAGATATTGCTGTATATGGGATTTATCATGTAAACAAGGAGGAGAGAGAAGGGAAGGGGTTGGTTTCTTTTCCAACCAGAACTGAAATGCTCTGAGTCTGATCTGTTTATACTCAAGTGAAAGCCAAATCCAGTTCTGCTTTCCATAGAAGAAACTTAGGGGCAAAGACAAATCCCAGATCAAAATATGAATTGATATTGCATTATAAAGACTCTAGTACAATCGTCTGAGTTTTGAATTTGAGAGCTATAATATCTGTTGTAGATTTTGTTAGAGGATTTGCCAATATTGGTTGGCATGAGTGGTAGCGGCTCTCGCCCCTTAACCAAGTGTCCAGGGTTCGATTTCTGACCTTGGGTATGAAGCAAACCATGCTGAAAGGGGACTACTCATTTTGTGTGCGCTCAGGATCCCCGATGGAGATTAGTTACTGTTATCGACGGTGGATACTTCGTACCAATATCATGATTAACCAAAAAAAAAGATTTTGTTAGAGGATTTGTGCCGAGGCAGAAGAACTATGTTTTGGCAGAAGACACTCTGGCTACGCTCAGCTTCAATAAATGTTGGGGACGTGTGAAAAATAGTGTTAGACAAAATAATAACATATGGGCGGACTCAAAAGAACCTTTTTCTCGACATTAATGTCATAGAAATTCTCTGCTGGATTGTCTGTGTAAAGTTCTACATCAAAATCTAAGGTTGATAGAGGATTGAGGTTCATTCATTGTTGCCATGTAAACCATACCCATTGCACATGATGCCCATGGTTTATACTGTTCCATTATTCAAAATTGGCTAAGGACCCCATATCAGCTTCTCAAAGTCCTATCCTATCCCTATGTATCGATTACAGATTAATCTAATACTTAACAAGATTAATAATATCATATGAAAATGGATGGTAATAAGCATTTCATATTAACACTTCATCTTTGACATTCATCATGCATCAACTGCCAAACAATTTAATGGCAATTCTGGCTCTCCAAGGAACTTGAGTTAAAAACTAATCTAATAAGAATATTGATTGCACCATCTTCCTAAAATAAACTGAACAATGACAGAAGCCTCTTTCAACCATTGATAATGTATTGTATCTTGAAAACACTCATTTTTCATCAAAAAAGGAAAAAAAAAGTTTTGATTGTAACTCAATATCCCAAATTAACCCTGTTGAATTTAGTTCCCTAATGTTCGCCACGCTTTCAAGCTTCTCTACGCCTCTCTATGAACAAAAAACAGCTTGCCCATGACATGAAGAATGGCAACAAAAGCTATGAAACCAATACTCATGACAAGCACAACATTTGGAGAGATCTTGAGGCTGGGAGCATCATCTGTGTAAAACTGAAGCATGGTCCAAGCTGCTCCTCCCGAGGCTGCACCACTTGTCGTTCTCCTCCTGCGCATGCTTGCAGCAGCTGCTGCACTTCCTCTGGGGGAGCAGTTCCACCAGCCATTTCTGTGACAGACACCACACCAAAGTAAAGAACTTCCACCTCACTCATCATCATCATCATCAGAGCCTTTATCCCAATAGATTGGGGTAGGCTATATGAACCAATATCTAAAATCACGTTAGATCGTCCATATGTATTCTCTGCCTCCATAGATTCCTATTCAAGGCCATTTGCTCATCTAATTCTAAAACCTCCATGTCTTTCCAAACTACTTCCTTCCAAGTCTTTTTCGTTCTTTCTCTAGTCTTAACCCTTCTCTCAACATCCATAGCCTCTATTCTCCTAACTGGAGCATCTATAGGTCAACGTCTTACATATCCAAACCAACGTAGAGATTGCTAAATTAAATGTAGAAATTTTTTTTAATTATTTGGTTGGGTTAAGGGCTAACTGGACCTAGCTACTCAGTTTACAAATTCAGCAGTAACCATTTTTATACAACTCTAAAAGAAAAAATACTCGAATTAGTTTTATCCAGAATATGTTTTCTAGTTCGTTTATTAAAGGGTAAATAAAGAGAAATAATCAAATCAAAGAAGATTGGAAATTTCGCCATATGTTTCAAAACGCTGTCAATTAACAGAAGCTCTATGGTTGCAAAATTAGGAGACATACTATCCTAGCCATATATTGAGGTAATCCGCAGGGAATATAAAAAACTGTCTATGAAAACATATTGCGATGAAGTGGCCTGGTCACATGAGATAAAAAAATGAAAACAGTTAAAATGGCTGATTTGGACTTAGTACCTAAGGCAGGTAAAATGCATGGCGGAATCCAAATGGTAAAGGGAAAACAACCCAGACCAAAACCACGGCTTGTACCAGGTAACAAGATGTCATCTTTAATGTTAAGGTAAAAATCTGGTTCCACCATCAATAGTAATGCTCAAATGCCTAAAAGAGAGGGGATAGTGAAAGAAGTTGGAGTTTAACTCCACCCCAACTCTAAAACTAACAATCAAGTTAGTAAGAGTGAGAATAGAAGAGAAGGTAGAAAAAGTGAGTCTAGTAATAATAGAAACACTAAAAAGTAAAACCCCTTTATGGACACAAGGTTACCATATATAGGGATAAAGTCATTAAAAAAAAAAAACTCTAATGCCTGAGTAGGCTAGGAAAAAGAAGAAAAGCCTAATAGACTTTGGCAGTAAAAACAGTTGATTGCTAATGTGGTTTTCAAATGTCACTTCTATAAGGTTTACTTGAGAAAGGTTTTTTTTTGGGGGGGGGGGGGGGGGGGGGGGGGGGGAGATTTAGAAAATGGTGTTATTTTTACAACTTATGGCCGGTTGAGGTAGTATGTTGAAAGATTCTTAACGTTTGTAAAGTTATATTGGTAAGAATTCCAAATAAGATATCAGAGCTCAGGATACCTTGGTTTCCATTCCAAAACCAAGAATTTGCAGCAAATATTCTACAGTAAGCTTGAAAAGATAGCACTCTCATAAATTTTTTTGATCAAAACTGACTAAGACTGACATGACAACTAGAATGATTCTCTTCAAGTTGCGCAAGTAAGACACAACTCTGAAATTGGTAGGAAGTCAAACCACTCTAAAGATTGTAACAATATATGAAATACAAATATTCCCTCTTAATGTTTGTCACCTACAAACAGGATACACTAGCATAAAGAAAGGTTAGCACCGAATTTGCCAAGCATCAACCACAGTTTCCAACCTTAAGAATCTTTTAGCAAAATATCTCAACTGACCATAAATTGTTCAAAAACCAACTTTTAATCTCTAATGTTTCTCATGTAATCCTTATGCAAGCAGCAGAATTAACAAGATAACCACATCCATAAACAACTTTAGCAACGCTGCCAAGTTTATTAGACCTTTACTCCTTTTGCACGGTCAATACTAGATTGGGTTTGGGAATCAGAGGCTAGTTCTGTGGGAAAAAAGTTTATACCAACGGCATTAGATAAGTTTTCTATCACTATATCTACAGTAAGTTTATCTCCCTAAGGGCTAACTCCCTTTTCGCTACTACTAGACTCTCTCCTACTATCTCATTGTAATCTCAAGTCTCACCCTTTACTGACATTAATCATCAAAGTTAGGCCAGAGTTTCTCTCACTATCCCTTCTGTTGCACGTGACTAATTAAGCACTATGTTTGATAGTAGAACCAGTTTTTTTAGCTCAACATTTTCAAGCTAAATATGATAGCCAATTGGGCATTGTTCAAAGAATACTTGGGTTCTGGACAACCTGGTTGAGTTACATTTTCACCCAGCCAAAGCATGGTGCATTGTGATTGAGAACGTGTTACTTTCCTTGGAGGCAGCAAATTTCCATTTTTAAAACAATTACACAGCATGCTAATTAAGTAAAATGTGCCTCCAGTTCCCAATTCCTTTAAAACAAGCAACATATTCAGAACCAGCCAACAACAGATGTTTCAAATCTCCAACATACCCCATAAAGCAAATAGCTCAAAATGTCAATAAAAAAGAGCTGATCACTCCAGCCAGAAACAAAATTAAAATTATTCTCTTTCAAACATAGAAACATAATAGATAAAAACTTTAAAGGAACAAGACAAAGTAGGCCATGGACAAGGCAAAATCAGATTCATGCAGTGTTACATTTAGTAGAAAAAGAATAAAACTTTAAACAAAATAAGAAGAACCCAGATAGAAAAAATGGGTTTAAAGTCAAACAAGTTTCAGTAGGGATCAAGAAAAGCAAGGATTGTAGAGTCGACATTCGACGAGCAAAGAACAGCTAAAAAAGCAGATAGAGAGATAATCTGAATAACATCAAATAGAAAGAGTGAATCAGTAAGAGAGTGAGAGAGTACCTTCGAAATTCAACGGCGGCTCTGTTGCTTTGAAGGGTTGGATCTGTAAGAAAGAAAAAGACCGGAGCTTTGTGAAAAAATATGTGATGGCATTACTGTAAATTGAGTATAAATATTTAGTAAGTAAATGTAATACTTATCTCCGACAGAATCTGATTCAAAAGGGGTTTTCACGGCAAAGATACTTTAAATAGATTAAATAAATAGGTGAATAGTAAATTTAGTAATTTTTTAAATAAATTTTTGTGTTTACATTATGTAAAATAAGAACAATGAAAAACGATGTCAAAGTTGTGGCTTCAACCTTGCCCCGACGCTAAATCTATAAAGACTCTTAAGAAGAGAATGGAATGGAGATTATGTCACTAATGGAAGAAGTGTTTAGTTTGTTCTTTAGCTTATGGGCTCTTGCCCTTACATATCTTGTAGGTATGTGATGTCGTGGATGTTCTTTTCCACGAGACTCTAACGTATTCATCAGGTGGTTGGCGCTGTTGTCAGGAATCAAGTGGTCTAACAACTTTTGGACGGCTATGGCTCTATAAAATGGATGGACGATTAGACTTGATTCGCTGCTTGGGCATGTTACTTTATTTTTACCTTGGGCTTGCGCTAGCCACGCTCCTCTAATCTGGTGGCCTTATGGGCTATAACGTGTAGGTAAGTAGGTAGAGAAAGTTCATAGTTAAAGAGGAATCAAAGATTTGAGATAGGGCAGCGGAAATAGGTCCGGAACATTTTGTTTGATACAGAAGTCTTGAGCAGTAGCCAGAGAAGAGGATATACATCTGGCCTCTGGCAATTGGCGTAGTGTAATATCGTGTACCTTAAAGAACCCCCAATACCAATGCAAAGGAAAACGAGCCCTTGACCCAAACACCGTTTTACAATCTTAATTGTCACAATCCTGCCTGCTCCTGCTACAGGATTGTGCTAGTTGATATACATTCCATGTTTTTTCTTTTGTAATTACAAGCATTTTTTTAATCAGGAATGATAGACGATAAATCTCTTTTAATAATAACGATTTCATGATTCGAACTATCGTGTTGAGAGGGTTAGGATTAGGCCAATCCGTAGGATAGGATAGGAGCTCAAGAATTATTGCGTTGATCACTTACTTTTACCAATCCAACACCATTGAAGGGGGCGAGGTCGCCAGGAAGAGTGCGGATAGAGACTTGACTTGAAGAAACTAAGTTGAACCATCGTATTTCCGTTTCACTTACCAAATCTTCCCCTACTTTTACGTCCAAAAGCAAGCACAACGTGCCCGAAAAGATGGTTGAAATTGAAAAGGAATGGTCGTAATTACAAATATTCCTTTCATGTTCTCCACCAAGTTACTCAATTTTGACGACTTTTACTAACAAATTTACTTCTACAAACGAATGCCACAAATTAAGAGAGTTTTCTCTCACGACACGTTTAAATTATATTATGTAATAATATTATTAAAATTATTAACGAATCTATCAAATAAATATTTATTATTTAATTATTATATATGATATATTTTAAATTATTAATTTTTTAAATAATATAATTACATGCATGACATTCTAGTATAATAATTATTTAAAATAATTTTTTCTCTAAATTGAATTAGATTTTTCCAAATAAAAAAAGGTCCTAAAATAGAATATATAAATACTAAATAGTCCCCAAGTGTGAAGCAGAAAAAGCAGAAATAACAGCCGCCCATGATTCACTTCCAAGAAATTTCATTTTCCAAATATATAAAACAAAAAGTCATTCGAGAAAGTCCGCTAAGACAAGATAATCGGCAGGTTCCACGCAAAGAAACGAGACGCTTCCATGGAAATAAAGACGAGATTAAGGCAGGCCAAGCTGACTGACCAACTTTTCTAGCTGTACATATATTTAACAAAAGAAAAGACCCATTCTTTTTTTTTTTTAAAGAAAAAAAAGACCCATTCCTATCTTAGTTTCTTCCATGTTACCATTAATCCTTTTCTTTTCATTTTTCTTGGCAACTTCCCTCTCAACTGCCTTTGAAGATTGACCAGCTGATCAGCCTTCAAATACCCCAAACCCAAACCCAACCTCACCATTCCATCAATCCATGCAATTCTCTCAAGTCTCAACCTGGCTAACAAGTTTTCTCACTATTTCTTATACATAGAAGAAAATCAAACAGTTCTAGTTTTTTAGGTTTAGCTCTTGTACCAATTATATAGCTGTACTTCTTCAATGGAGACATCAACAGCAAACTCGAACTCCAGCCAGTTTCCGTTGGTTGATAGGATCCTGTCCTTTTATAGTGTGACATGTTATAATAGCGTTAGAAAGTTTTTCTCAAGATATTGGTTTTTCCCACAATCCCTGGATGGACATGGCTGCTCAAAGACATCAGCTGGTTGGGAAAGCGACCAGAGTTTTGAGTATTCAATCAAGGAAGTTTCAGTTTCATCTACTGAGAAGAAGGAAGATGGTTCGAGAGTATGCAGAAAAGAAGTTGAGGAGCTGTTGGGAAATCTGGGACTTCTTTGCAGCCAAGAGAGTGAGGAGCTAAATGAATCATTTGGTTCTGCTGAGCTTTCCAGCCTGTTCGAGGAGGAGCCAAGCTTGGGAGAGGTGAAGCAAGCTTTTGATGTTTTTGATGCGAATAAAGATGGGTTTATTGATGCAGAGGAGTTGCAGAGAGTTCTCTGTATTTTGGGATTGAAGGAAGGTTTAAAGCTGGAGAACTGCAACAGAATGATCAATACCTTTGATGAAGATGGAGATGGCAGAATAGATTTTCAGGAATTTGTAAAATTCATGGAGAATAGTTTTTGCTGAATCAGCCTCTTTTTTATTTTTTTTTTCAGAAAATCAATATATATAAAGTCCCATAATAGTCAAATATAATCTTTTTTTTTATGTGGTTTTTGATATATCTGATTTTTCTTTTTCTTTTTATTTTGTTATAATTGTGATTATGTCCATTATTATCAGATAACAGTCTGAAATCAAGTTCTCAGAAAATTAAGAACAATTTTGGTTGAGATTGCCTGGTAAAGATAGTTTTCACTTATCATACATCAAGATTTTATTACCAAAGGAAATTTTTGATTCTGTTTCAAGGAAATTTAGAACTATAAAGATGCCCCAGATTATATAGAAAGAACATCCAGCATGCTAGTCTTACCTAAGAAATCTGCACTGATGCCAAAGGAGAAAACAGCAGATTCCATCTTATTTTCATTACTACTTATAACACAGGAAGAGGAAGATAATCTAATTGTAGAAAAACATGGTTCCATGGTTCAATAACATCAGCAACACCTAAAGGAACCATGGGTTTAAGGATGTTGGACCCGGCACTGGAATCAATGACCTTTATGTATGTATGTATGTAATTATCAAATTATAAAACAAATTTCAACAAGAAAAAAGGAAAACAGAAAAAAAATTAAGCAGTCAATGTTGACAATGAATAAGATTAAATGTCAATGTCATAACGTTTCCTAGACCTAGGACGCTAGACATTAAACATATGGAGTCGCCACCAATCTTTTTTTTAACCTAGGTGTGATTGGCCACCTAATGACTCTAGGACTGGTCTACATTTTAAGTTTTGGGTTCGGGAGTTCATTTACGTGTAGGGAAGGTTATAGCACCCCTACAACGCCCAAAGTTGGTACCATTTTAATCTTGTATTATTTTAACTTAGTCTTAGTTACATGGCCTTTATATTTTATTGTTTAAATATTGAAAATTCTTTTAAGAATCCTCCATCATTCTGAATGAATTCTTAAAAAATCTTCTCACCTCAAGAGTATTCAAGGGGTACCATTCGACTCCCATGAAGAGGCTCCATCGTCGGAAGTATTTTAGAATTTTATTATTCCTTAATTTATATGTTTTATTTAATTATTTTTATTATTTGTATTTATTTATTTTAAATATTATTATTATTTTTTATATATTATTTATTAATATTTTTAAGGATTTTGGCATTTAATATTGAAAATATCTTCTAAATTTTCCATCATTCTGGATAAACTTAGAAGAACCCTCTCACCTAGGAATTCCTCAAGTGTTACTCATTCGCAATCGCCTTGAAGATTCCATCATCGGAATTATTATTCAATTATTTATTAACTTTATTAATTATTTATTTTTTTATCTTTATTAGAATATAAATTTTATTATTGTTATGTTTTATCTTTATTTATTTGTTTATTTTGAAAATGCCTTCTGAGTCTTCCATCGTTCTGGATAAACTTAGAAGGATCTTCTCACCTAAGAATTCTTCAAGTGTTACTCATTCGTAATCACCTCAAAGATTCCATCATCGGAATTATTATTATATAATTTATATTTTATTATTATCTTAGCCTTCTATCATTATTATTGTTACACAATTATTTTATAATTATTTTTTATTTTATTATTTTTTTTTATCTAGAGAATAAAGTGTCAACCTTTTTTTATTTTTTTGAAAATACCTTTTAAACCTTCCATCATTCTGGATAAACTTAAAAGGATCCCCTCACCTAGGAATTTCTCAAGTGTTACTCATTCGTAATCGCCTCGAGGATTCCATCATCGGAATAACTCATCTTTTTATTTAAAATTTATAGTTGTTGTTTAATTGTCAAAACAAATTTTAATTTTTTTGGTTTATGTTAGAATATTTGCCTTTTTATGTATTTGTTTCATGAAATATATTTGTGCAACCTTACTGTTTTTAAAGTATAACTAGACTCATGTAATTGAATAAACCCATAAATGACATTAAGATATATTATAAACATGACCACAAACGTATAGACTCCTAATCAATCAAGATAAATAAAACAAAAGCTCATTACAAATGCATAAGATCATAAATGCATGTTACACACGTATAATCATGTAAACACATGGCTGTTAATCCAATTGAACAACAAGTAAATTAACTACACATGCATAAGCTCATAAAAAGCATTTACACGTGCAAACATAATAAACACACCACCATTAATGCAGAAAAACGTGAACCTGTGTAAATCAAGCTTTCTTACTTTTCTTTCACACACCGATTTCAACTAACCTCCAATCGCAGACGTCAACCACGCACGTGGGGCGAAGGTGTAGTGCAGAGAAGATGCAAAGACGATGAAGCGGCAAGGAAATTGAGGATGACGAGAGCAATTCAGGCGGTGATGATGTGCAGTGGACAAATGCTGGTGAAGGTGTAAGGCAAAAGTGACGGGCTGCTTGGGCAAGAGACGACGAAGGGAGGTTTCGGAGGAGCTGTGTTTTATGGTGGCTGGAAACGACAAGGCTTGGCTCTTAGCTAGAGCAGAATTACTTTGTTGAGATGCTTTATGGTTTTTTTTTTCTTCTCCTTAAATCATAAGCCTTAACCCCTTTTTATAGTCACAAAATTGTTAGAGTCCTAATACAACTATACTTATTCTAATAATTATCTTTTATTTTTAATATTTTATCTATTTAATTTTTATGTTAATCCTAATCTAATCCTATCAATTTTAATATTAATTATCCTAAAAAAATCTAATTATCTTATCCTAAAAATATTTTAATTTATAATTATCTAATAAATCCTAACCTATATTACTATTTATCTTATATTAATAAAATTATCCTAATCTATTAAATATTTCTAATTTAAATAATCCTAATAATCTTAATCCTAATTTTTCTAGATGTTAATTCAAAATGTCAATTCAAAAATTTACAAATTATTATTTTTTCACAACCCGGACAAAATGAGGTGTCTACAGCTGCCCCTCTTTGCACATTTTCTGAAAATCAGGAATTGTGCAAAGACAATTAGACAACTATTTTGTTCGGATTTACCTTTTTTATTTTTTTATTTTTTTATTTTTTACTTACAATTTTTGAGAAACAATTACTTCCTCTCACCAGAGACTGTAAGATTTTGAAAAATAACCTCCTGCTCCTCTCACCAGAGGCATTGGAACTTCGAAACATAACCTTATGCTCCTCTCACTAGAGGCATTGAAACTTTGAAACATAACCTTATGCTCCTCTCACCAGAGGCATTGGAACTTTGGAAAAATAACCTTGTGCTCCTCTCACCAGAGGCATTGAAACTTTGAAACATAATCTTGTGCTCCTCTCACCAGAGGCATTGATACTTTGAAAAATAACCTTGTGCTCCTCTCACCAGAGGCATTGGGACTTTCAAATATAACCTTGTGCTCCTCTCACCAGAGGCATTGAGACTTTGAAAAATAACCTTGTGCTCCTCTCACCAGAGGCATTGAGACTTTGAAATATAACCTTGTGCTCCTCTCACCAGAGGCAATGAAACTTTGAAAAATAACCTTGTGCTCCTCTCACCAGAGGCATTGAAACTTTGAAACATAACCTTGTGCTCCTCTCACCAGAGGCATTGATACTTTGGAAAATAACCTTGTGCTCCTCTCACCAGAGGCATTGAGACTTTGAAATATAACCTTGTGCTCCTCTCACCAGAGGCAATGAAACTTTGAAAAATAACCTTGTGCTCCTCTCACCAGAGGCATTGAGACTTTGAAATATAACCTTGTGCTCCTCTCACCAGAGGCAATGAAACTTTGAAAAATAACCTTGTGCTCCTCTCACCAGAGGCATTGAAACTTTGAAACATAACCTTGTGCTCCTCTCACCAGAGGCATTGATACTTTGGAAAATAACCTTGTTCTTATCACTCACTAATATACCAAATCCAATAGTCTTAATATCACAACACGACATAAGATTCAAAATTTCATTTCCAAGAATTTCGACTTCTCGAGTTTTAATCTATTTCCTTCAATGTATGCACCTAAATAATGCAAATGTAAATGTATGTCAAATAATGCAAATGTCCATGCAACACTGACTCTTTTTTTTTTATGTTAAAGTGAAAGTAATGAAATTGACAACATTCCTATCATGAAGTGAATGCCTATAACCTAAATGTATGATGCAAAATGTTAAAAATCAGTTTTTAGTTAGAATCTTAATGTCCTCCAAAATTAACCCCCACATTCCAATTTCCATTCTTCCACTATTCTTGCCTCGCTCGAGATCAGTGTCATACTTCTATTGAATCAATCTTTATCTTTCATGTTTTTGCCCCAAGTAATGTTGGCAATCATCATCCCTTTGTATTTCCTTCAATGTAATGCAAACACCCTTTTTTTTCTTTAAAGACCCTATAGTACGCTATTCAATTCCAATTAGAACAAAAGCAAGATGAATAAGATAAGAACACGATGGTGTATTTATTTGAACAAGGTATATTTATTTGAATAACAAGTGAACATTTTCAAGAATTGATAGGGATAAGTACAAAAGCAATGGCTAGTGAGTCACAAATAATGAATACCCGGACAACTACAAACCCATCATCACAGAATTTTGCTTTAGAAGCCTCATTAGTAGATGTCCATAATCTTCCAAGAACCTTTAGATCAGAACTTTGCCCCCTTCACTATGAGACATTCCTCTTTTCAATCTTTGGCCCAATTATTCTTTTTGTTCAAGCCGCCTTTTCAGGTTTTCAACTTGAAATTTCTTTTTTTTTTTTTTTTTTTTTTTTTTTTTTTTTTTTTTTTTTTTTTTTTTTTCTTGAATTCAAGCCGCCTTTTCAGGTTTTCAACTTGAAATTTCTTTTGTTGTTTTTTTTCTTTTTTTTTGGTTTTTTTTTTTTGAATTCAAGCCGCCTTTTCAGGTTTTCAACTTGAATTCTTTTTTTCTCTTCAGGCATAGTATTTCTTCACTGCATCTGAATTTATTGGATTTGGTAAATCATCTCCGTCCATTTCACTAAGTAACAATGCCCCTCCTGAAAAAGCTTTCTTCACCACATAAGGGCCTTCCCAATTTGGTGCCCATTTTCCACGAGGATCTGGCTGATTTGGTAGAATTTTCTTTAATACCAATTCTCCTTCCTGAAAATGTCGAGGACGAACTTTCTTATTATGAGCTCGCATCATCCTCTTTTGATACAATTGCCCATGACAAAGAGCCTTAAACCTTTTTTCTTCGATCAAATTTAGTTGTTCATAACGACAACGGACCCATTCAGCTTCTTCTAATTCAACCTCCATCAATACTCGTAATGACGGGATTTCTACCTCGATAGGTAATACTGCTTCCATTCCATATACCAATGAAAATGGGGTGGCCCCAGTAGATGTACGAACTGAAGTGCGATAAGCATGCAAGGCAAATGGTAATTTCTCATGCCAATCCCTATATGTTTTTGTCATCTTGCTAACGATCTTCTTTATATTCTTGTTAGCTGCTTCTACTGCTCCATTCATCTTCGGACGATATGGTGCTGAATTGTGGTGTTTGATTTTGAACTGACTGCACACTTCTTTCATCATTGTGTTATTTAGGTTAAGTGCATTGTCTGAGATGATTCTTTCTGGAAGACCATATCGGCATATTATCTCTTTCTTGATAAACCTACACACCACAGCTTTCGTCACATTAGCATATGAAGCTGCCTCTACCCATTTTGTGAAATAATCGATGACCACAAAGATGAAACGATGTCCATTCGAAGCTTTTGGAGTAATAGGCCCAATGACATCCATACCCCACATAGAGAAAGGCCAAGGAGTTGCCATTACATGCAAAGGCAACGGAGGAGCATGCATCTTGTCTGCATATATTTGGCATTTATGGCACCTTCTGGCATACTTAATGCAATCACCTTCCATAGTCATCCAATAATAACCTGCCCTCATAATTTGTTTAGCCAATCTCTGACCGTTAGCATGGGTCCCACAAACTCCTTCATGAACTTCTTCAAGAATTCTTCTTGCTTCAACAGCATCTACACACCTCAAGAGCACTTGATCCTTTCCTTTTTTGTACAAGACTTCACCATCTACCAAGAAATTCATTGCCAGTCTTCTCAATGTTCTTTTATCGTTTTCAGAGATCGAATCTGGGTATTGTTGATATTTCAAATATCTCAAAATATCATAATACCATGGTTTTCCATCAACTTCCTCTTCAACATTGCAACAATGTGCAGGAGACTCTTGTATCCTTAGCTTAATGGGATAAATTTCGGCATTAGAATCCACTTTAAACATTGCAGCTAAGGTGGCTAAAGCATCAGCCATTTGGTTCTCTTCCCGAGGTAAATGATTAAATTGAATTTCCTCAAACTGTTCAACCAACTTAACTATGAAGTCACGGTAGAGAAGTAACTTTGAGTCTCTTGTTTCCCATTCTCTTCGCAATTGGTAGATTACTAAAGCTGAATCACCATAGACTTCCATCTTTTTGATTTTCTTTTCAATAGCAGCCTGAAGCCCCATGGCACAAGCTTCGTATTCTGCCACGTTATTGGTGCAATTGAAATTCAATCTTGCAGTGAATGGGCATTGATCTCCTTTTGGGATATCAAGACAGCTCCAATGCCATGCCCCAGGGCATTTGATGCACCATCAAAGTACATCTTCCATGTATCCTTTTCTACTTGATCCTCATCAACTTGCATGACAGCCATTAAGTCTTCATCTGGGAAGTCAAAATTTATGGACTCATAATCTTCTAAAGCTCGTTCTGCAAGGAATTCCGCAATGGCACTCCCTTTGATGGCTTTCTGTGACACGTACACAATATCGTATTCAGAAAGCAATACTTGCCATCTTGCTATTCTTCCAGATAGAGAAGGCTTCTCGAATATGTACTTGACAGGATCTAATTTTGAGATCAACCAAGTGGTATGATACAACATGTACTGTCTGAGTCTATGAGCTGCCCAGGCCAAAGCACAACACATCTTTTCCAAGGATGAATACTTGGATTCATAGTCAGTAAACTTTTTGCTCAAGTAATAAATAGCCCTTTCTTTTCTACTTGTAGCATCATGTTGCGCCAGTACACATCCCATCGATTTTTCATGCACTGTTAAGTAGAGGATGAGAGGCCTCCCTGGAACAGGAGGGACTAATACTGGTGGACTTGAGAGATACTCCTTAATTTTATCAAAAGCTGCCTGACAGTCTTTATCCCAATCCCCCTTATCATTCTTTCGTAGGAGTTTGAAAATTGGATCACACTTGGCCGTTAATTGAGAAATGAAGCGAGCAATGTAATTCAACCTTCCAAGAAAACCCCTTATTTCTTTTTGAGTACGTGGTGGAGGCAAGTTTTGAATAGCACGTATTTTGTCTGGGTCCACCTCAATGCCTTTTTCACTAACAATAAATCCCAACAATTTTCCAGAAGTTGCTCCAAACGTGCACTTGGCAGGGTTCAACTTGAGTTGAAACTTTCTCAATCTTTCAAATAACTTCTTGAGATTGACCACATGATCTTCTTCTTTATGGGATTTGGCAATCATATCATCCACATATACTTCCATCTCCTTGTGCATCATATCATGGAATAGAGTTACCATAGCTCTTTGATAAGTTGCCCCTGCATTCTTTAATCCAAATGGCATGACTCTGTAACAGAAAGTCCCCCACATCGTAATGAATGTAGTTTTCTCCATATCATCTTTATCCATCTTGATCTGGTTGTAACCTGAAAAACCATCCATGAAAGAGAAGAGGGAGTACCTAGCAGTATTATCAACCAAAGTATCGATATGTGGCAATGGAAAGTTGTCTTTTGGGCTAGCCCGATTCAGATCCCTGTAATCGACACACATTCGTACTTTCCCATCTTTTTTCGGAACAGGGACAATGTTTGCTACCCATTGAGGGTATCTTGCCACTTCCAGAAAACCAGCATCAAATTGCTTTTTAACTTCTTCTTTGATCTTCAAAAGCATGTCTGGCTTCATTCTTCTTAACTTTTGTTGAACTGGTTTACATTCTGGTTTCAGGGGTAATTTATGTACCACAATGTCTGTGTCTAAACCAGGCATGTCTTGATATGACCATGCAAATACATCCTGGAACTCATGGAGCAAATTCACCAGATTCTTTCGTGTAGAAGATGAGATGGAAGTTCCGATCTTGACTTCTTTCTTGACTTCTTCATCTCCTAAATTGATGACCTCGGTAGATTCCTTATGAGGCATGATTTGTTTTTCTTCTTGCTCTACTAATCTCAATAGATCGGGAGGCAAAGCATAATCATCAGAATTCTCATCTTCATTAAGTTCACCCACACAACTTGACCTCTCAAAGTCAAATCCTGGATCATCATTATAATTGTCTGTGTATTCATCATTTGTACACCTGGCATTGGGCAACAAATAGGAAAATATAGAGAAGTGTATAGGCAAAAAGAAACGAATGCAAAAGAAGAGAAAAGGAAAAAAAATGGAAAAAGATATGAGCAAATGCATCATGCTTTTATTTTATTGAAATTGAATAAACGCCCTACATAAGGTCTCTAATGCTTTTGGGCATAAGCATTGAGAAAGGATTTATTGCATTACTTTGAAGAAGTCTTATAGACAGTAGGGATCTCAACAGCACTCCAATTCTTCAACTCAAAACCTGGTGGGCAAGGAAGTACTTCTAACATCTCAATATTCTCTCCAATTTCTTCTTTATGTACCATCTGGATAGAAAGTTCTTCAAAAGCCTTTTCCAATGCGGAACTATTCACTCCAGGATAGACATATCCTGCTGAATGGAAGGTATCATACAATGGAGGGAATACCATTGGTTCAGTTTCCAGATCCTCCTCGTTGAAAGCAGCCCTCCTTTTCTTCCTCTTTTCCTCAACAAACCTCTCCATCTCAAACCCTTTTGGCTTATAGCCTAAGCCAAACCTATCTTTTTTCATGATGACCTTCACCGGCATCCTGATCCCTTGCAGCCTCTTTCCCAAGCCTGACCCAGCACGGCATCCTTTTCCTACAATCTGACAAACACCTGCTTTAGTAACCCTAGACAATCGTGGCACGGGCACAGTAGATCCTTCTCCTACAAAAGTGGCATTGACCAACTCCAAAGATCTGAAAGAACATTCGACGGCATTTTCTGCGATTTCCACATATGGTGTTGACAAGAAGGTTGTGGCAATCATATCCTCTTCAGCATTCACAGTCACTAAGTGTTCATCCAGACAAATTTAATCTTTTGATGCAAAGTTGAAGGGATTGCACCAGCTTGATGAATCCATGGTCTTCCTAAAAGACAATTGTATGAGGGGGTGATATCCATCACTATGAACTCAATGTTGAATACATGTGGCCCAATCTCGATAGGCAATTCAATCTCTCCTATTATCTCTCGACGAGTACCATCAAAAGCTTTGACTATCGTGTGGCTTCTTCTCATGTGAGACTTATCAACTGGTAACTTAGATAGAGTAGCCATTGGCATTACATTCAGAGCTGAGCCATTGTCAATAAGGACCCGTGGTATGATATGATCTTTGCATTTGGTAGTTATATGCAAAGCCTTGGTGCTACCTCTTCCATCAGGAGGAATCTCATCATCACTAAATGAGATAAAATTATCAGCCGTGATATTTCCCACCAATCTATCTAACTTTTCTACCGAAATGTTATGTGCCACATGTGCTTCATTGAGTACCTTTAGCAAGGCATTCCTATGTGGCTCTGAATTTAGCAATAAAGAGAGCATTGTTATGCGAGCCGGCAGTTTATTCAGTTGCTCTACAACACTATACTCACTATGCTTGATGAACTTTAGGAATTCACAAGCTTCTCTTTCTGTCACGGATTGCTTAAGTTCCGCAGGTATTACTGTCTTTCCTTTGTCATCCTTCAACAGAACCTCTTCAACCTCTTTCCCTTTCTGTGACATCAGCATTTGGGGTGTATAGCAACGCCCACTGCGGGTTATCCCACCTTCATTTGTTAGATTCCCAGACATCGCAGCACTATTAACATCTGATGCATTTTGAGTTACAATACTGCAATTATAGTTCCATGGAACTGCTTTATCATCCCTATATGGGAATGGTTTTGGAACTTTGATGGTGACTTTGGGAACCATTGGAGTAGTATTAAGTGCTGGTTTCTTCTTACAAAATATGGTCACTGGCTCTATTCCTTCAAAAGGGTGATCCTTTTTTGAATCTTCTGCCATAGCAACAACTGCATCTTCAGCCGTTTCCTCATAAAATTCTATTGTACCCTCATTCATCATCATCTGTACTTTCTCTCGAAATTGTTCACAAAATTGAATGGTATGACCAACTGATTGTCCATGATATTTGCAAAAGGTTTCTTCACTGTTCTCTTCTTCAACTCCCAATCCCATATTAGCAGGTTGAATCATCTTTGCTTTTATCATTGCATCCATTACCCTTTCCATTGGTGTCTTGACTTCATCGATGCTACCCTTAACCCAACATATTTTTCCTTCAATAATAGCATTGACTTTTCCTCCATGATCCGGTAAAGGATTTCCAACTACATTTGGTTCTTTTTCAACATCAAAGTTCAAAATTCCTGCTTTTATAAGATCACGAACTTTGTACTTGAGCCCTGTGCAATTTTCTGTCGAATGACCAGTGATCCCATAATGATAATCACAATGAGCATTGGGATCATACCATTTAGGAAAAGGAGGTTTAAATGGCTCAATATGGACTGGTGCTATTAGGCGTTTTTCAATGAGTTGTGGTAGCAGTTCAGTGTAGGTTATTGGGATGGGATCGAATTGGTATTTGTTTTGATTATTCCAAGATCTTCCTGGGTTGTGGCCTGAATTGTTGGCTTGGTATTGTGTTTGTGGAGTGAATGGGGTTATTGGACGATAGGTTGGAGGTTGGGACACCGATTGGTGAGGGTATGGATTTTGGGACATTGGTTGGTAAGAGTAGGGGCTTTGTGATACATTGTTGCTGGTAGGGTAAGAATTGTAGTTGGATCGAGCTGGTAAGGAACATTGCTTGGTTGCCTACTTCCAAAGCTGATGTTGTTGGCCTCCCCTTCTTTCCTCTTGAGTTTGCCCCTTTCCTGAAACTTGGAGCATCACTTGCTTCAATTCTCCCATTCTTTATTGCATTTTCGATCATTTCCCCTGCTACCACTAAATCTGCAAAGTCTTTTGTTGCATTGCCAACAAGCCTTTCATAATAAGGTGTTCGAAGCGAATTAATGAACAGCATGGTCGTCTCTTTTTCTGTGAGAGGTGGGTAGACTTGGGTAGCCATGTCTCTCCATCTCTGTGCATATTCCTTAAAGCCTTCACTCGACTTCTTTTCCATATTCTGAAGAGATAACCTATCTGGGGCCATATCCACTACATGTTTATACTGGGCTTTAAAAGCTCTAGCCAAATCTTTCCAAGAGCGAATTCGCTCTTTATCGAGTTGAACATACCATCTAGCTGCAGATCCTGTCAAACTATCTTGGAAGCAATGGATTACAACTTTTCATTGTTCGTATACCCAGCCATTTTCCGACAGAACATTGTGATGTGAGTCACAGGGCATGTCGTTCCATCATATTTTGAAAATTCAGGAACTTTAAATTTTGGCGGAATCACCAAATCAGGAACTAGACTCAGTTCACTTGCATCACTGCAATCAAAATTATCTTTCCCTTCTATGGCCTTCAATCTTTCTTCTAACAAATCATATTTAAGCTGAATTTCTTTATCTTCTACAGGTTCAGAAGTTTTTCTTCTCAGCTTTTCCTGTTCCAGAGGATCGTCTAGATTTGGAACATATAAAGGGTTCACAAAGCCTCCTCCAAGGTTTGATTCCACTTGAGCTTGATTTCTTTGTTGCCCCATAGGAATAAATGGTTGCTCTACAGCTGGTGAATGACCTTGAATAGTTACGCCATGAGAATTCTGTGGCGGGGTAAACCCTGGTGGATAAACTGGTTCAGCACTGAATTCATGAGACCCGCCTTCATCTTTTGAGGAGGATGTTTCGACAACAGCTTTCCCTTTTGTCATAGCTTTCATCATTTGCATCATCTCGAACATTTGCTTCCTCATTTCTTCCAATTCTCCTGCCACTTGTTCTCTCATTTCTTCTTGCATTCTCTCCATCTTCTCAACTCTTGCAGACTGTTCATTCTCCATTTGTTTACTTCGAAGACGGGTACTATATGGATGTTGAGTAGATCGACTTGCCACTTTGGATCTTGTCACCTCGAGACCTTTGTGATTGATATACATCCCAACATTAGTCCTTTTATTCTTATTTTGTTATGAATGAATTTATGCATGTATGCAAAGAAGACTTGGAACATAATTATTTGTTAAATGAAAGAACCTTTATTATTAAAAAATCTGAGATTACATCCAAGAGAAAATCTAAAGAACTTGTAGCCTAACATAAGCATAAAATGAAATCTACTACATAAAGAGGACCTATGGTCTCCATAATAGCCTCTTGATCAGGCTATAGTGATGTTGCACCTCATCAAGTAACTGCTCTAATTGTCTCCCATGATTGAAATAGGGCTTACCCTGGTTTTATCTCTTCTATCCTTTCTTCCATTTCTCTGGCTTTGCGCGCGGCTAGGTTGAACTGCTGGAACATCTTCAATAACAGTTGAGATCCCTCAGCTTTCCTCCAACCATCACATTCTTCTCTTAGAGTAGTCACTTCATGAATATTTGCTGAAGTGCCTGTCTATATTCTTGGGTTTCAGAAAGTGCGGCTTGCATCTGTGCTTGCACCAAATCTTTCTCTGTTTGAAGTTCTTCTTGCTTAAGCTTCATTTTTTGTATTTCATCTTTCAATTGTTCATTTTCTTGCTTTTTTGTCTGCACTTCTGTTTTCAACTGCTCTTTTTCTTGCTTCAATCGCCTATTTTCGGATTTGGACAATTCCCTTCTCAGTCTGGTGACTAGTTCTGTTAATTCCTTCTTTTCTTGGTCAACTTTCTTGATTGTCTGGTTACACTGTCTAGATTCTTCCTTCATATCTACTTTGAGCTTCTTATTTTCTTGCTCAAGTTGCTCTTTCTCTTCCTGAAGCTTTCTCTTAGAAATTTCCAAATCTATCATGGGGTCTCGTGGAGTAGGTTCTGTGATTGATCTAACTTTACTTCTTTAGGAACTACCACATCCTTAGCTCTCCTCATGTGCCACACCGCATACTCTGGAGTCACATCATTAGTAAGTCTTCCTTGATCGATCCTCAAAGTTTGTTTCCAAACCTTTATAACTTCTTCAATCTTTTTCAAAGCTCCTGCTTCAGTGTATGCAAATTCCAATTTATCCAGTCCTTTGGTCATAGGAATGAATTGTTCATAGCCTGCCTGTCTCCTTACCATTATTGGTGCATAACTGATAGCACCCCACAGCCCCAAAAGTGGAACCCATGGTTGACCCCCACAACTAAACAATACGGCATCATGTCGCATCCAAGGTGCCATCCATACTATCTCTTGACTGGTACTAGAAAGCTTGCGAAAAATTGAGACCCACTCATTCTTGGATTTGGGTTTTGGCCATTGACTCTTGCAAAATTCCTTGATAGGGAAGCTGGTATTAAGGAAAGCTCTGCGAAATTCACTTTTATCGCATACAAGATGACTTCTTATCCAAAGGTATAATAATTGGGCACAGCCGATGAAGCGTCCTTCCCCATTTCGTCGACAAAAGCTCAAAGATCTGAGAGTTTCAGCTAGAATAGTTGGAACGGGATTAACTCCATGCTCAACTTGATCAAGGAAATCTATCACTGTGACATCTATATATCCCAAGACTTTGGGAAAGACCACCAAGCCATATATTGCCAATGCCATCATGCTCATACTTTGATCATTCTCTATATTCTTCCTGATGTGATCTCGTAAGAAATCCCAAGGCACATAATCTTGCCCTCCTTTCTGTCTCACCCATTTATCAATTTCTGGCAAACTAACATTCATCATTCCAGCGAGCTTCCTACGATAACCGATCTTCTTGTTCTTCCAATATATCTTATCTGCATTGGAACACTGGATGCGGAGTAAGAGTGAGTACTCTTCAATCGTTGGAACCATGTCAACTTCATTAAAAACAAAGCATCTATAGGAAGGGTCCCAAAATTGCGTTATAGCTCTAATCAAGTCTTTGTCTACAGTAACTGCAATTAATAATGCTATGTCACCGTACTTCTTTTCAAAATCTTCTTTTTTTGAAAGACTCCAAAGCTTCCAAAGATCAATGAACTCAGTAAAATCATTTTGTTTGAGATCCAGGTGAACTTTTTCAGGGAGTGGTGATATAAATTCTTGAGGTAAACAGTCTCCTTCTCTTCGTTGAGCTTCTTCAGATCTGATTCTGACACTGTTGGAATTCTCAGTGGGGAAAGGTGTGACTTTAACGCTTGATAAATCCTCCATGGATGTAACTGAGGTTCAATCAATTAACAAATTGTTATGTAAAAAGCCTTCTTTTATATGATATGACAATGCATGAGAATGCAACTATGGGAAAGATATTGGGATTTTGTTCCCTCATGTGTCCTAACTTTGGCTTACTACTTCACGGATAATCAAGGTTCTAACTTAAGGGTTGGCTCTTAGGCTTTTTATATGCTAGGTTTGGATAATAGTTACTAAAGGTTCCCAAATTGTTCCTCACTGTCGTCCACTCTGGACTAGTAAGGCACCCCAATCCTCACCCATGACAGGCTACAAACGGAAAAGGTTCAATTTGAGTGGGAGTATTTGGCTAGCCCATGCGGAGGTTACCACCTCACGAGAGCGGTAGCTACTCTACTCCCTCCTAGAAAGGACTGAGCTCGGGTCGAGAGCTTTATGTATGCAAATGCAAGGTGTGGTGTGTGAGAGGGAACTTTATTTTAACCAACTCTTCAAAACACTAAACAAATCAAAGAGAACATCAAATAAGATTAGTGCAATAAATTCCAACAAATTTTAGGCCATCAAAAATTTAGACTTAGTATAACACAAGATCAAATTATGGCTCGACTCACTTTGATGTCCCCAGTGGAGTCGCCAAGCTGTCATAACGTTTCCTAGACCTAGGACGCTAGACATTAAACAAATGGAGTCGCCACCAATCTTTTTTTTAACCTAGGTGTGATTGGCCACCTAATGACTCTAGGACTGGTCTACATTTTAAGTTTTGGGTTCGGGAGTTCATTTACGTGTAGGGAAGGTTATAGCACCCCTACAACGCCCAAAGTTGGTACCATTTTAATCTTGTATTATTTTAACTTAGTCTTAGTTACATGGCCTTTATATTTTATTGTTTAAATATTGAAAATTCTTTTAAGAATCCTCCATCATTCTGATGAACTCTTAAAAAATCTTCTCACCTCAAGAGTATTCAAGGGGTACCATTCGACTCCCATGAAGAGGCTCCATCGTCGGAAGTATTTTAGAATTTTATTATTCCTTAATTTATTTTTTATTTAATTATTTTTATTATTTTATTTATTTATTTTAAATATTATTATTATTTTTTATATATTATTTATTAATATTTTTAAGGATTTTGGTATTTAATATTGAAAATATCTTCTAAATTTTCCATCATTCTGGATAAACTTAGAAGAACCCTCTCACCTAGGAATTCCTCAAGTGTTACTCATTCGCAATCGCCTTGAAGATTCCATCATCGGAATTATTATTAATTATTTATTAACTTTATTAATTATTTATTTTTTTTATCTTTATTAGAATATAAATTTTATTATTATTATGTTTTATCTTTATTTATTTGTTTATTTTGAAAATGCCTTCTAATCTTCCATCGTTCTGGATAAACTTAGAAGGATCTTCTCACCTAAGAATTCTTCGAGTGTTACTCATTCGTAATCACCTCAAAGATTCCATCATCGGAATATTATTATATAATTTATATTTTATTATTATCTTAGCCTTCTATCATTATTATTGTTACACAATTATTTTATAATTATTTTTTATTTTATTATTTTTTTTTTATCTAGAGAATAAAGTGTCAACCTTTTTTTATTTTTGAAAATACCTTTTAAATCTTCCATCATTCTGGATAAACTTAAAAGGATCCCTCACCTAGGAATTCCTCAAGTGTTACTCATTCGTAATCGCCTTGAGGATTCCATCATCGGAATAACTCATCTTTTTATTTAAAATTTATAGTTGTTGTTTAATTGTCAAAACAAATTTTAATTTTTTTGGTTTATGTTAGAATATTTGCCTTTTTATGTATTTGTTTCATGAAATATATTTGTGCAACCTTACTGTTTTTAAAGTATAACTAGACTCATGTAATTGAATAAACCCATAAATGACATTAAGATATATTATAAACATGACCACAAACGTATAGACTCCTAATCAATCAAGATAAATAAAACAAAAGCTCATTACAAATGCATAAGATCATAAATGCATGTTACACACGTATAATCATGTAAACACATGGCTGTTAATCCAATTGAACAACAAGTAAATTAACTACACATGCATAAGCTCATAAAAAGCATTTACACGTGCAAACATAATAAACACACCACCATTAATGCAGAAAAACGTGAACCTGTGTAAATCAAGCTTTCTTACTTTTCTTTCACACACCGATTTCAACTAACCTCCTATCGCAGACGTCAACCACGCACGTGGGGCGAAGGTGTAGTGCAGAGAAGATGCAAAGACGATGAAGCGGCAAGGAAATTGAGGATGACGAGAGCAATTCAGGCGGTGATGATGTGCAGTGGACAAATGCTGGTGAAGGTGTAAGGCAAAAGTGACGGGCTGCTTGGGCAAGAGACGACGAAGGGAGGTTTCGGAGGAGCTGTGTTTTATGGTGGCTGGAAACGACAAGGCTTGGCTCTTAGCTAGAGCAGAATTACTTTGTTGAGATGCTTTATGGTTTTTTTTTTTCTTCTCCTTAAATCATAAGCCTTAACCCCTTTTTATAGTCACAAAATTGTTAGAGTCCTAATACAACTATACTTATTCTAATAATTATCTTTTATTTTTAATATTTTATCTATTTAATTTTTATGTTAATCCTAATCTAATCCTATCAATTTTAATATTAATTATCCTAAAAAAATCTAATTATCTTATCCTAAAAATATTTTAATTTATAATTATCTAATAAATCCTAACCTATATTACTATTTATCTTATATTAATAAAATTATCCTAATCTATTAAATATTTCTAATTTAAATAATCCTAATAATCTTAATCCTAATTTTTCTAGATGTTAATTCAAAATGTCAATTCAAAAATTTACAAATTATTATTTTTTCACAACCCGGACAAAATGAGGTGTCTACAGTCAATACTGAAAATTCTTGTCAAATGATAAATCCACATTCTTCAGTTTGAGATTGGCTAAAATATTAAAAAACTCCTAAATTTTGTTACTTTATTTAAATAGGCCCTTATACTTTTATTACATCTAGATAAGCCCTTATACTTTGATTTGTACTCAAATAAGCTCTTATTTCAAATAAAAGATTAAATATGAATAAAAATTATTTCAAACTAAGTTAACCAATCAAAATTCAATTAATTTGATTCAACTAAGTCACTTTTGGATTTAAATTAATTTTTATAGGTTGATTTATTCGATTAGTTCGATGTCTAAAATTACGAATTAAACTAACTGAACTAATTAACATTTTTTTAAGTATATAATATATAGTATAATATACATAATTAAATATTATATAATATATTCTATCTAATTAGCCTTTTTTTTATGTAGAAAGTTAGGTTTTAAATGTAATAAAAAAAATCGATTAATCACTTTTATAAAAGATTGATTTATATTAATGGCTTATTTGGGTATAAATTAAGAATGAAGGGCTTATTTGAGTACAAATTAAAGTTTATGTGCTCATTTGAGTACAAATCAAAATATAAAAACTTATCTAGATGTAATAAAAATATAAGAGTCTATTTAAATAAAGTAACAAAATTTAGAGGCATTTTTAATATTTTAGCCTTTGAGATTCAATAGATTGTTTCTTTTACTAGAAATGTAAAAGAATTGTGCTCTTAGAAGGCCTTGAGGAATGGAAGAAATGTCAAGAATTGCGGCATTGAAAATTTATCCCGGCATGCAATCTGAGCCCAGACAGGCAGGCAGGACCCAATCTTCTGACCCAAGTTATTTTCAAGAATTTTCTTTGTAGAAAGCCCCTTAGAAGTTGGAACGGTTTTTCCCTTGGTATTTAATTTGTTTACTTTTCTTGAAGCAAATTACATTTTTCACTAAAATATATAGGTTTTTGAGTCCTTAAGGTCTAAAATATAACCAGTTAATTTGTTAAGCAGAGGTTTTGGGAGAAATTAGTCACATCATTGGCTAGCAAAAAGATTAATCAAAACCATTTTATCCCCTTTAATTAGAGTTCTGTAGATCAACACAAAAATTACTTTTCATCGAATTTGCTGAAAAACCTGTCAATTAACTAGGTGGAATGTTAGAGACTTGGATGCATTCAACAAAGGTAATTAAGTTTTGTGTGTCAATTGTCGTCAGTTTATTAAGCGGCCCTAGTCCTCAGGCCATTGAGAGCAGGTTAACATTCAGAGGCAACCACAGGTCCACAGGGTTGATGTAGCAGCTAGGGTTGGTTAATTCCGAATGGAATTAATCAAAATCGAATTATAAATTTTTACTTTCGTTAATCGAATCGAAATTTATATTTTCAAATTAACCGAACTGAAATATAATTCAATTAATTCGGTTAATTAACCGAATTAACCAAACTTTATACAAAATTATATAATTATATAAATTATAGTATATACTATATATTATCATATTTTATATTATATATATTATAGTGTATATTATATATTATATATATTATAATATTATATATTATATATTATAGTATATATTATATGTAATATAATTCGGTTAATTCGGTTTTCGAACCGAATTAACCGATAACCGAATTTTCTTAAATCCTATTTTCGTTAACCGACCGAATTAAATTCGGTGGCCGACCGATTAATCGAATTAAATTCGATCGATCGATTAACCGAATTTCTTGCAAATTATGAACACCCCTAGTAGTAGCACAGCCCGCAAAGGTATCTCTAGGCCTTTCTTGTTGGTTCTATAAGCAAGGGGCTGGAAAGGGCAATAAGACATGAAGCTAGGAACTAGATTAAATAATTTTGTGTATAAAATTTGTATTTTAATCATGAAAAATTGTGTTCGTGTCATGTAAAACATAAAATTTCATGTTGACACAACAAAAATAATTTTAATTTTTATCATATTCATATACAATTTTTACCAACTTTTAGCTTGTGTCACATTCGTATTATTTATTCATGTCGTGTTTAGAACTACCAAGATTGTTAAGAACACATTTTCATAATATATTTATCATACAAATTCAGCTTATTTGATTTCAAATTAATTAAGTTGACTCCACCTTATGTTATTTATTTGGTTTTTTTATTTAAAAAAAAAAGAATTATGATACATATATTTAGATCTGATCAAGGTTTGAATTACTTGCTTAAGCTTGTGGGTTCATCTATATTTTAACGGGTTTTGACAAAAATATTAAGCTCATTAAATGTGTTTAGACTTGAAAAATAAGACCAACTAAAAAACCGAGTCGAGCTTGGATTTACTATTTCAAATCTAAGTTCGGTTTGACCTGATAATTATAATTTTTTACTATTTTTTACACTAATGCATTTTTAAATATTTTTATTTTTTATACAATTTAATTTGAGTTTGTATATTTTGACTTTAATTTAAAATTTTTATATTTCTTGTAATTTTTTAAAGAATTTGTGTTATATTTATTAATTATTATATATTTTAATATATATTTAAAAAAATTAGTAATATATAGATAGATTTAGACTTATTTATTGTATGTAAAATAAACTTGGACAAAAAATTATATTCAAAAATTGGATGGGACCAAACTTAAGCTCACTTTTAATTCTTTAATACCTCGCCTAAACTTGATCAGAATCCAACTCGACTCATGAATAGATCTACATATATCAATCATTGACTCAAATCTTGCATGAGAAGAAAATGATAGTAAAAGATAACAAGATAATATGACTGCGTTGAGAATTAATCCAAGATGAACATCTCGCACTCAATGCTTTTAGTTTCATCAAATGTAAATGAGAAGAGCTTGGCAGTGGGGAGGGAATGTTGAATTTAATCGTATACATGAACACACATCCGGGATCTCTAAAACTAGATATCTTATACTTTCTACACAATATAAAATTATATGCATACCTCTGTTCATTGTAGGCGTTAGTGAAGAAGAAGAGGAAGCCATCATTGCAATCTCTGTAATAGTAAATAGATTTTTCTCTCTTGCTCTGTTTTCTTTCGTTTACAGTGTAGATGGAAAACACCGTACGAACTGAGAGAGAGAGAGGACTTGTTTTATTTTAATTAAATAACTACCACTCTAATCATGTCCATCATGTAATTGGATGTGGTTCCTAAAATTAAGGGATAGAGGCCCATTAAATAACTTCCCTTAGATTTTAAGAAGAGCCACACAAATAAACGTGGATTTATCTTACATTCTCTCACTTAGCTTGATTAAAATCTTTATAATGGAAGTTAATTTATTATCTCTCATCATAATACCATAATATAAAAACTGTTCAATATGAGTTATGGCGGTCATGTTCTAATTTGTAAAACACTCTCTTTCATATACTACAACACCTACAATTTATTATATTAGGTCCTTAGATTATCATTATATTATAATTCCATTATGGTCCACAATAATGACTTGTTAAGTCTTTTCCTGTCAACATCAAACAATAATGTATACGTAGCATCATAGAACAAGAAAACATAATAGTGTCAGAAACATATCACTGAGCTCAAAGTGTCACTACAAAACATCACTACAACCAAGACCCATCCTAAGAACATGTAAACAACTTAGGTTGTAAGCCCTTCGTTAATGGGTTAGCAATCATGAGATCAGTACTAATATGCTAAATGGACACTGTTTGTTTCTGAACCTTCTCCTTAATGGCAAAATACTTCAATTCCATATGCTTAGCACCTTTAGAGTATTTGTCGTTCCTGGAGAAGAATATTGCTGCAGAGTTATCACAATAAATTTTCAGCGGCTTGGTAATGGTGTCGACAACCCCAAGTCCTGAAATAAAGTTATGCATCCGTAATGCATGAATTGTTGCTTCAAAGCAAGCCACAAATTCTGCTTCCATTGTGGATGAAGTAGTGATAGTCTGTTTTGCACTTTTCCATGAAACTGCACCTTCAGCTAAAAGTAATAGATAAACAAAAGTGGACTTCCTGCTATCAAGACATCCGGCAAAATCTAAATCCGTGTATCCGACTACCTCCAGTTGATCAGATCTCTTATACGTGAGCATGTAATTCTTTGTTCCTTGCAGGTACTTCAAAACTTTCTTTACAGCCTTCCAGTGATCAATTCCAGGATTACTTTGATACTAGCCTAACATTCCGACCGCAAAACTTATATCCGATCTAGTACAAGTCTGTAGGTACATTAAGCTTCCAATAACATAGGCACAAGGAATTGATTCCATTTCCTTTTGTTCCAATTCATTCTTTGGACACTACATGAGACTAAATTTATCACCTTTTTGAATGGGAACAACCCCGAGTGAACATTTACTCATATTAAACTTTTCGAGAATTTTGTTGATATAATTCTTTGTTCCTTGCAGGTACCTCAAAACTTTCTTTGTAGCCTTCCAGTGATCAATTCCAGGATTACTTTGATACTAGCCTAACATTACGACCGCAAAACTTATATTCAGTCTAGTACAAGTCTGTAGGTACATTAAGCTTCCAATAATAGAGGCACAAGGAATTGATTCCATTTCCTTTTATTCCAATTCATTCTTTGGACACTACATGGGACTAAATTTATCACCCTTTTGAATGGGAACAACCCCGAGTGAACATTTATTCATATTAAACTTTTCGAGAATTTTGTTGATATATGCTTTCTGAGATAGGCTTAGTATTCCTTTTGATCTTTTTCGAAATATTTCTATTTCAATCACATAAAAAGCCTCTCCCATATCTTTCATTTCAAAATTCTCAGAGAGAAAATCTTTAGTTTCATGCAGTATACTTAAATCATTTGTTGCAAGCAAAATATCATCAACATATAAGACTAAAAATATAAACTTACTCTTATTGATCTTTTGGTATATACAACGATCTACAATATTTTCCTTAAAACCAAAAGACGTAATAATGGTATTAAACCTAATATACCATTGTCTGGAAGCCTATTTTAGTCCATATATTGACTTCTTAAGTTTACATATCATTTGACCTTTACTTCCTATGGAAAAACCTTCAGGTTGATCCATATAAACTTCCTCCTCTAAATCTCCATTTAGAAAGGCAGTTTTCACATCCATTTGATGTAACTTCATATCATATTGAGCCACCATTGCCATAATTATTCTTAATGAATCTTTCTTGGATATAGGAGAGAATGTTTCTGTATAATCAATGCCATCTTTCTGAGTATAACCTTTTGCAACAAGTCTGGCTTTATAACGTTCCACCTTGCCTTTTGAGTTGCGTTTGGTCTTGAAGGCCCACTTACAACCAACCCTTTTACATCCTTCAGGCAATTGAACGAGATCCCAAACTTTGTTTTGTTCCATGGATTTTAGCTCTTCCTTCATGGCATAAATCCATTTAGCAGATTTTGAACTTTTTATGGCTTGCGAAAAAGTAACTGGATCTTTATCAATGCCAATATCAAAGTCTGATTCCTGTAAATAAATCACATAATCGTCCGAAATAGCTGATCTCTTTTCCTTTTGAGATCTTCGTAGTGTTATTCCCTGTGATTCATTTGTATTTGATGTTTCTTTATTAGGTCGAATATCAGATACTTGATCATTATAGGGTCCGACATTAGACTGTGGAGGTGTTTCATTGTCCAAATGTTGATCAACATTGTTGTCCCCTTCCACAAATGTTGGATCAACATTATGTCAATTGTGGATTTTGGATCAATAGTGGATAAAAGAACATTTACCCTTATCTTGTTTATTTCCACAACTTGACATTCTACACTCTCACTGACTTCAGCATTCTCAAGGAATTTGGCATTACCAGTTTCAATTATTCTCGGATTATGGGTTGAACAATAGAACATATATCCTTTGGATTTCTCAAGATAACCAATAAAATATCCATTTACGGTTCGAGAATCCAACTTTTTCTCTTGTGGATTATATACTCTTGCTTCCGCTAAGTAACCCCAAACATGCAGGTGCCTTAAACTTGGTTTCCTTCCCGTCCACAATTCAAAAGGTGTCTTTTGAACCGCTTTGGATGGAACTCTATTCAATAAATAAGCTGCGATTTTTAGTGCATGCATCCACAAGGATTTAGGTAAGGAGGAGTTACTCATCATACTCCTAACCATGTCCATTAAGGTCCAATTTCGCCTTTCTACTACACCATTTTGTTCAGGTGCACCTGGCATAGTATACTGTGCACATATGCCACGTTTTCGAAGAACATAGCAAATGGACCAGGACATTGTCCTGATTCATCATATTTCCCATAGTATTCACCACCTCTATCAGATCTTATGATTTTCACTTTTCTATCTAATTGTCTCTCAACCTCATTTAGAAATATTTCCAGAACATCTACAAATTGAGATTTTTCCTTAAGTAGATAAATATATCCATAACGTGATTAATCATCAATGAAAGTGATGAAATACTTTTCTTTGTTAAAGGATGAAACATCAAAAAGCCCACATATATTAGTGTGTATTATTTCAAGAAGTTGTCTGCTTCTTGTGGCTCCTTTCTTGGTATGTGTGGTTTGCTTTCCCTTTATGCAATCCAAACAAGTTCTAAGATCAATAAAATCTAGATTTTGTAAAATCTCATTCTTTACCAATCTTTCTATCCTTTCTTTGGATATATGACCCAAACGTTTATGCCACAAATAAGCTGAATTTTCATTAAGCACGCTACGTTTTGAACCAACACTATTATGTGTGACATGCAAAGATTCAGCAAAAACATTATCAAGTTTTATTCTATATAAACCATCAATAAGAAAACTCAATCCATAAAGAATAGAGTCTTTATATAGATTAAAACTTCTAGAACAGAAATTAACATAAAAACCACAATTGTCCAATTTTCCTAAAGAAACAAGGTTTCTAGAAATTGAAGGTACATGAGTGTATCATAAAGGTCCAACTGATATCCAGTGTCCAAGACCAATCTGTAAGTCCCTATGCCTTCAACAAGAGCCTTCATGCGGTTCCCCAAAAACAGAAAATCATTTCTTGGATTTGTGGTTCGGATCGTAAGGAATCCCTGCATAGTATTGGTAACATGAGTTGTAGCACCGGAATCAAGCCACCAAGTATTATTAGGAACTTCACTTAAATTTGATTCAAAACATACAAAAGTATTGAAAATACTTTTATTTTCGAACCAAGCTTTTCGTTTATGACTAATGAACAAAAAGTTATATTCTTGCAAGTGCACGAATCAAAATAGTATAGCGTGCAAATACAAGAGTCGATTCCACAGATATTTGCTAAATTTATTCAATTAAAATTTAACTACTTATGCCCTAAAAATTATGAAAGTCAAGTAAAGAAATTACCTAAGTATCTAATTAATTACTAAATTAACTAATTAAATTAATTAACCTAATAAAATAAATAAATTAACCAATAGAGAAAAGCCTAGGGATTTGATTTCACCAATACATTGCAATTTTATGTCTTCAATGCTAAAAATCTCAATTCAATTCTAGGGTTCATTTTTTCTAATATATGATTACTCTGTTTGATAGCAGCTATAATCAAGTATCTTTAATCATTAAATTATCTATGATGTGTAGCATAATCAATGACTAAAAACCCATTAAGAACAGAAGAACATCTAACAAGAACCAAATAAATATTCTAGCTTGATGTATGCATCAAATATTTATTCAATCATTCAAGAGAGTTATACATGGCTTAGCATATGATGTGTACCCTTACCATGTCTCAAACAATCAATTAATTTATATTAAAGGTGGCCAATCAATAATACAAATCAAAAGATTAAATTAATCACAATGAATGATACTAGAAATAAGAATTGATTAATTAATCATAAAGACATAAAATATGCAAGTAGGCTCAATCAAATTCCTAGTAAAAAAATAATAAGTTCATGTTTAATCTAACACAATACATCAAATTAAATTTAGAATTCATCTTTAATCACTCAAAAACTAATTAAAATATATAATTTAATAAAGTAATAAATAAAGTTTAAACCCCTTTGTTGATCAATTCACGGCAAGTATTAGTTGAAGCAAACAGCAAAATAGCAAGGGAATGATTTGGCACGTGCACAGCAACAACTACAATGGATCAAGTCGGTTTCTTCCTTCAAAATTCTGCCGCTTCAAGGAAACTCAGCTACCTTAAAGCTTGGTCAGTATCTTTCGTCTGCAACACACGCTTCCCTCACCAGCAACTCAGGGTTCAAGAAAGTTTAGGGAACGGAACAACTGCTACTCACGGTTTCTGTCTTGGCTTCAACATTCTTCTCTTTAATTCCCCTCGGGTTGTTTGCTAACAACCTTGAAACAAGCTGAAAAATAACAAAAACTAAACAGCAAGAAGGCACAAAAAAACTAAAACCAAATTTCTCCTCCTGTTTTGTTGATTTGCTTCTTTGTGTTTTTTTACTGCCGCCCCTTTCCTCTTCTTTTATAATTTGTTTTCTTTCCTTAAAAATTTCTAGGGCTTCTTTTTAATCAAGAAATAAATCTTAGCCTTTTATTCTCTTCTTTTCCTATGGTCCAAAGGTCTTTAAAACAAATCAGAATTTAATTATAACTTCAAACAATATATCTTCCAAAATATATTCAAATCACATAAATTATTGTTTGATTTCATGCCATAACTTCCAAAATTAATTCCAAAATCACTTTATCTAAATTAATTTAAAAGATACACTTAACAATTAATCTTACACAAGAATATAGCAATAAATGTGGTAATAAATAATAAAATAATAAAACAAATATTATTATCAATGACAGTCTTTCTGATAGTGCCTAGCTTTCTTACAAAAATGGCACTTTTCTATCTTCTGTTCCTTCTTTTCAGTTTCAGAATCATTAGCAGACCATTTCTTCTTAAACTTTTTGGCTTGGAATCCTTTCATAGCTCTCTTTCCTACTAGGTTAATAGAGTGACTCTTTTGACTCTTGAGTCTTGCTTCCTTTTGTACAAGCTTACTGGCCAATTCATTAACATTCCACTTATCCTTTATAGTGTTGTAGTTAATTTGAAAAGGCCCATCTCAGAAGGCCAGGAGTTCAAAATAAACTAAACTAAAAAAGGAGTCCTCTACTGCCAAACCCAAAGTCTTAAGCCTTACAGCAATGTTTGTCATCTCAATGATATGTTGTTGTATGCTTATCGACCCATTAAACTTCATGATCGTAAGCTCAGCCATTAAAGTACCAGCGAGTGACTTGTCCGCAGAACAGAACATTTCTTCCACAAAACTTATATATTCTTTAGCACTCTCAGTTTGTAGAATTGTAGTCTTAATGTTGTTAGCAATTGTCATTCGCAGAAACTTTAAGCATAATTTGTTGCTTCTTTCCCATGCAGCATAATGTAACTTCTCTGTCTCACTGCTTGTATCCTTGATAGCAGCAGGATTTTCATGAATGAGAGCTAAGTCAAGATCCAAAACCCCTAAGTGGAAATCAACTTGCTCTCGCTATTCTAAAAAGTTCATGCCATTAAGCACAACAACAGATGATGCATGCAAATTAATTGCAATAACTGCAAAACATAACAAATAACGCTCACATTTAATTATAATGAATTTAGTAAAACAAACACTAAGATATATAGTAGTTCTCCTTTGCGTAGATACTACAATATACATGCCTCAATAAACATAACATAAATATAAAGTAAAATACCTTTGGATAAATTTTACAATATATTTTTCCTTTAAATGAGTTAAATGTATATACGTTAATGGGTAAATAAATATTTAAAAATTGAACATGTCTTTTATCTTTGGATAATTAATATATTCAATTAAAATATTAATTTACCCCCGTAATATCATTAATTTACTGAATAATAATTTACCTTTGGATAAATTTCTTAAATTCTAGTAATTAATAACTACTTAATTTTTAACTCATTATTTTTAGATCAAAACTTCAGGATCTAATTGAAAATATTTTTCATACATATTAAACTTTAATTTTTAGATAAACACTTAAATATACAAAATTGTATACATTATCGAAAATTTAAACTAGCAGCGAAACAAATCTGGATAATCATAAGATATTATTGACTTTCATTTAACCACTCATAATAATAAATCATACTATATATAAGATCATTCAACAAAATTAATTTTTACACAAAATCTTAAAATTGTACAAACATGATATCATTCTTATTAATCATCATTGTTATCATTAATAATCATCATCATTAACTCATCACCATTATCAATCACAATCGACAAATATATAAATTGTTTCAAACAATGGCAAATACATATAATATATGTTATTACAATCAATTATTCTCTTCTTCTTCAAGAGATCATGTTTGAAAAAGATAAATTGGTATGTACGATTCTTGCACTTTACTGTTTGCATTATTATTATTATTATTATTATTATTATTGTAAACCCACATTAGTTCTTCCTGCCACTTACACACCTCTCATATATATATTTAATAAAACAAAGATAATCATAAGAGCCACTTAATAGCATTTTACAATTACATTGTTGAGCTTACATGCATCGGATGATTACAAATGTAAATGAAAACTTTTAATTGATGTTTGTTGTTGCACAAAACAACAATAAAGGTATGCTGACGTCGGCGTTCGTGGCTTAGTTTCCACGTGTCTCCAAGAAGCTTCTGTAAAACAAGAAAAGTCAGAGAGACGCAGGCGTGGTTCCCTGCGTAGACACTCCGATGCTTAAGTCAGCAGAAAGTTCTTTAGAATTGGGAAGCGTAAAAACCAGTAGTCAAAAATTAGGGAATAAGATTATACCTGAAGCCTATTTATAGGCAAATATTCTAGGTTAATTACCGGGGGATAAATACGTAACTTTGCCAAGAGTTTGTATCTAGATGTAATACAAATTCCACGTACAGATAAACTCAAACACTGTCGCTGGCGAGAGACCATCTCGCGATTCACGATATGGCGATAGGGGTCTGTCGCCAGACGGTAGACAGACGATGCCACGTGTCGCGCTGTGGCGACAGGCGACAGGCTGGGAGTCTGTCGCCAAGCGACAGGTGTGATGTCGCAACCTATGTTGTCTGTCGCCAGACGGTAGATGGACTGATGCCAAGTGTCGCGCTGTGGCGTCAGGCGATAGGCTGGGAGTCTGTCGCCAAGCGACAGGTGTGATGTCGCAGCCTATGTCGTCTGTCGCCAGACAGTAGATGGACTGATGCCACGTGTCGCACTATGACGTCAGGCGATAGGCTGAGAGTCTGTCGCCTAGCGACAGGTGTTATGCCGCAGCCTACTTAGCCTGTCGCCGAAGGCCACGTGGCCCAGTGATATCCTGCCACGTGGTGTCTTTTATGATCTTGGGCTTGGCCCAAAGTTGGTATTCTTGGTCATATCAATTGCTCCCCACTCTCTTGTTGGATTTTTCTAACCAAGAGAGTATAAATATGTGTTTTTTGGGCTTCAGCCCAACGTGAATAGTCTTCTCTATTTTTTGCTACTTCTTATGGTATCTTTTACAGGTGAAAAAGCTCTACTCTGCGACAGACGTGATCAGGCACGACGTTTAGCATTCCCTGTCGCAGCTATATAAACCGCTCGGGCTCGTCGAGAGAGTGCACGAAAACCTCTGAGCAGCCGTCTGTCGCCATTTTTCTGCTCTCTCATCAAAAGAGTCTGTCGCCTAAAAGAGTCTGTCGCTCCATTATCAGGATCTCTCGCTCATCTCAGTGACAGTAAGTGCATATCTGTCGCCTTATTTATCACCTTTTCACATTCAGATTTAGGCCTCCCGCAGGTGTTTTTAGTCTTCCGCGTAGAGCCTAGGTCTCCCGCAGGTCTCTCGTTCAGCAGGTCTGTCGCCCTAACAGGTCTGTCGCCTATTAGGTCATTCCTTCATCATGTCTTTGCTACGTCCGGGTAAAACACTCAGAACCGGTGGTGTTCTGTGTTCTTTGACAAATGCTGACTTAGAGGATTTTAGGACTCGTTTCCCTCTTCCGTCATGTTATGGTTATAGACTTCCAATCCAAGGGGAGGCTACACCCGACTTAGTTAGAAATGGTGTAGCCGTTCATAAGGCCTCTTTATTCTTCGGTTTTCGATTCCCTCTTCCGGAGTTTGGTGAAGCGTTTCTTAGGTATAAGGACATCGTCTCGTGTCAACTCCATCCCTATGCGTGGGCTCAGTTGGTAGCGTTTTCCATAGTGTGTCATCACTTGGGTATTGTCCCAACTGTTCCTCTTTTAAGCACTTTTTTCAGAGTTCGTGGGTTGAAAGGGATGATAACGTTCTCTCTCCAACGGTTGAAGTCCGACAAGTTTCCTAATAATAAAATCTTCTCGGATCTTCCCAATAAACTTCGTGGCTTTGAGAGTGAGTGGGTCGTTGTCGATATTCCAAGCGATCTACGGATCCGCAAGAGATGGAATCGTGATACCTCCGACCACTCACAGTGCTCAGAAAGATTCAAAGCAGAAACCTTGAGAGACCAATTTGGTGAGCCTATTCGGCGGATCTGTTCTACCGGGGAGCGTAACTTATTCTCCCTTTTAACGCCGGAGAATATCGCCGTTGCCGGCTGGGGGATAAGCAGGACCGTTGGTAGGACTTCCGCTGCCCCGTCTAACTTACTTGCGACTACACGTGTTTTTGATGCTGGTCCTAGTCAGCCATCTCCGGTAGTCGTAGCCGAAGCGTCCGACCCTGTAGGTCATCTTGTAGATGAATCCTCTTCGGACTCGGAGGACGAGACTCCTGAAGGTGCGGGTACTAGTGATCAGTCAGAGGAGAATCCTGAGTAGGCTTGGGCCGATGCCTTTGGGAGTCCCTTTGTCGATTTCCCCTTGGATTCATCCTTGAATAGTTTAGAGGATATTGGTGGTTTTTTAGTTTTCTAATTTCCTTTTTACTTCTTGTATACGTGTGTGTGGCGTTTTACTTGGTCAGCTAATTCCTTCTTATATTGTGCAGGTATGAACTTTCAGGAGTTTTTGCGTAGGAGGGATGCCAGTGATGCTGCTCGAGCGGCTCCCGCTTCTCAGTCGCAAGCTGGGGCTTCCTCATCTGGACCAGCTCGTGCTCCCTCATCTGGGCCAGCTCGTGTTCCCTCATCCGTACCAGCTCGTGCTCCTAGTGCCCCTCCTCCTGCCGCTGGTGTATCCAGTCATCCTACACAAGAGGCCGGGAGAAATAAACGAAAGAGGCCTCTTGTCCCTGATCGTGGTTCAGATGACCGCAAGAGCTCAGAGTCCTAGAGGAGTGATTCATCCCGTCAAGAGGGTGGATCTCGTGTTGCTGAGGATAGGTCTGTTCCTCGCCAGCCTAGGCGCAAATACAGGAAGAGGCTAATTATAGAAGCCACAATGCCTGCAAGACCAATTTTGCCTAAGGTGGCTGATCCGACTTTGAGGCGCTATCAAGTTGATAGCGGGGTCGTTGTTGGTGGAGAAAACTTCCAGACCTATCCCGGGGTGAATGACAACGACAGCATTGAAGATGCCGGGATAGCATCTCGTCTGGCTTGGAGCACCATTCTCCCTCGCGACGAGGCGAGGCTTTTCACCAATCTGACTGAGGCGGAGGATAATTCTGACTACCTCGCGATGAAGGTAAGCTTTGTGCTTGTTTGGTAATTAGCTTTTTCCTTTTTATGCTTTTTCGTTAGGTTTGTTGAGCCTTTTTTTTTTTGTCAGACGGCTCAGTAAATTGCAGCTGTTAATGCTTGACACAGGGCCCTTAGGGAGCAAGCCGATAAAGACATTCGTGAGCTTCGAGAGCAGAAAATGGAGCTTATGAACGAGGTTGTCCAACTTCGCCCCTATCTCAAAAGGATGGAGGAGCTAAATAAAAAGAGCGCTGATCTCGAGCGAAGGAATGCTGATCTTGAGAGAAAGCTCCAAGAAGAGAAAGCGAAGGTGGCTTCCCTTCAGGGGTACCAAGAAGCTTATAATAAGGCTGTCAATGATCGGGGAGGCATGGAGAGACAACGAGATGAAGCCATTGAGGAGCTGCACAATGTACTGGACCGTCAAAGAGAGGTTCGGGCAGAGGCCGTTCGTGAGTACCGCTTGTCCCAACATTGCTACGATAAGAAAACAATGTTCGCAGCGGGATTCATCAAGTACGGTTTTTATTTGGCTCGTTCGTGGCTGGAGAAGCATCGGCCCAGTGAAACTTTTTCTGAGTTGCTCTATACTGAGGGGGCCAAGTACTACGCAGCTCCTCTTTGGACTGAGTACGAGCCCAACTCGCAAGGTCCGGATGCCTATTTGGAGGAGGGTGCTGAGGATGAATTGGACAATCTTGAGGGCCCATGGCCTCCTCAACAGTTACAACGTCAGCCTGAGTCTTCCGGCGCACGTGATCGAGTCGAACCTTCAACAGTGTGTGACATCCCTGAGGCTATTGAGGCGGGCGATCAGCCTGAGTCTATCGAGGCACTTCTAGGGTTGGACAGCGATGAGTTCCAGATTTCTGATTCCACAGCCGTTGATCCTGTGCCAGACTCCGCAGCTGTGGTTGGGCCTTCGACTGATGATCCTTCATCCGGGATGGCTCCTTCGGCTCCCCAGGATCCTTGTGCTTTGGTTCCTCAAGTTCCTGATCCCCCGGCTATTGAGGGCTCTGATGTCAAGGCGGCTTCTTCTCAGCCAGATGACTTAGTTCTCAGCGTAGATTAGGATTTTTTGTATTTTCCTCTGTTTGTAAATATTCAATGAATATTCAGTGAAAAGTATATTTCTTTTTGCAGCTTTTTGTATTTTTCCTCTTTTCTTATCTGAATGGATGTTTGTTTTTATCACAAGATTCTAAAGAGCAACATTAAAGCATAAATTATGAAATGATTCTGTTTTCACAGTATAAAGCGTACCTTTATACCATGTTGCTACCCGAGTTCTACTTTGAGACAGCATTGTCATTACTGTTCAAAGATGAACTTTTCTCGAGCGTTGTGCTTATCTCGCTCTCTTTTGTCTTAAGGACTTAGTAGAATAATCAAGACTAAAATGTCCAAGTGTTAACCTTAATTTGTCAACTTATTGCAACATATTAATCTGAAGGATTTGTAATGTACCTCGTAACATGCTATATAATTTGTATCTTTGTGCCATTTGGACTTCACACATGTATGTTTGCCTAGTGCTTGATGATTCCGTGATTTGTCTTTTTATGCACTTTTTTAAGGATTGGTCTTTTGCCCGTCTCGCGCTTTTTTCGCTTAGGGACTTTTGATTTGCTCGTCTCGCGTATTTTTCGCTTAGAGACTTTTGATTTGCTCGTCTCGCGTATTTTTCACTTAGGGACTTTTGTTTGCCCGTCTCGCACCTCTTGTGCTTAGGGACTTCTGATTTGCCCGTCTCGCGCATTTTTCGCTTAGAGACTTTTGTTTGCCCGTCTCGTGCTTAGGGACTTTTGATTTGCCCGTCTCGCGCATTTTTCGCTTAGGGACTTTCGTTTGCCCGTCTCGCACCTCTTGTGCTTAGGGACTTTTGATTTGCCCGTCTCGCGCATTTTTCACTTAGGGACTTTCGTTTGCCTGTCTCTCACCTCTTGTGCTTAGGGACTTTTGATTTGCCCGTCTCGCCCATTTTTCGCTTAGGGACTTTTGTTTGCCCGTCTCACACCTCTTGTGCTTAGGGACTTTTAGATTTGCCCGTCTCGCGCATTTTTCGCTTAGGGACTTTTGCTTTTGTTTGCCAGCTGTTGCCTCATTTTAATTCTTGTAACACATAATTTGTCTCACATAATGCGTTAGAGAATATAGGAAATGATTGGCTGGCCTTTATTCATGAATCAGAAAAATAATAACATCTCTAAAGTAATGTAGCAATAGATGGGAAGGTAAAGACAAGAATAATAACAATCAGAAAGCAAAAATTACAATGTTTACTGCCAATATAGCTTAAGATGGTTGGCATTCCAAGTCTTTGAGATCTTCTTTCCTTGCAAGGTTTTCAAGGTACATGTGCTAGATCCGACTATCTTTCTGATTCTGTATGGTCCTTCCCAATTAGCCTGGAGCTTTCCATCCTCCTTATGGGCGTTTGTCATTGCCGATTTTCTCAACACCAGGTCTCCTTCTTGCATTTCTCTGTTCTTCACCCGTGCATTGTAATAAGTAGCTACCCTCTGTTAGTAAGCAGCCAGTCTCATTTTTGCTTTATCTCTCAGTTCGTCTAGCAGGTCTAGATTCTCCCTTAGTCCCTGAGAATTGAGTTCCTCGATGTAAGGGATCAACCGGGGTGACTCAGCTCCAACTTCTACTGGGATGAGGGCTTCAGTGCCATATACCAAATTGAACGGTGTTTCACCTGTTGATACTTTGCTTGTCGTTCTGTAGGCCCATAAGACACTTGGGAGCTCATCTACCCATGCTCCCTTTGCCTTGTCCAGTCTAGTCTTCAACCCATGCAGTATAGTTCGATTGCTCACCTCTGCCTGCCCATTGGCCTGTGGGTAAGACACAGAAGATATTCTTAGGAGAATCTTCAGGCCACTACAAAAATTTCGGAAAGCGTCACAGTCGAATTGCTTCCCATGATTTGCATTTATCACACGAGGGATCCCAAATCGGCAAATTATGTCTTTCCACACCATTGCTTCCACCTTCTTCTCAGAAATTGTATCCAAAGGCTCGACCTCTATCCATTTCGTGAAGTAGTCTGTGGCCACAAGCAAATATTTCCTTTGTCCTGAGCCTAGGGGAAAAGGCCCCAGGATATCTAGTCCCTATTGTGCAAATGGAGTTGGTTGGAGTGTGTTCTAGAGAGCCGAAACAGGCGCAGTAGTTATAGGAGCGAATTTTTGACACTTTTCACATCTTCTTACTTTGTCTGTGGCATCCTTCCTCAGTGTAGGCCAATAAAACCCCGTATGCAATATTTTCGAGGCCAAGGCTCGAGCCCCCAAATGTTCACCGCATATTCCCTCATGAACTTCAGCTAAGGTGTACTCAGCCTGTTGGGGCCCTAGACACTTCAACAGGGGCATTGTGAATCCCCGTTTATAGAGTTCCCCATTCACCATAGTAAACTTGGCACTTTTTAACTTCAGCCTTCGAGCTTCATCTCTGTTAGTGGGGAGTGTGCCCCCCAGTATGTAGTTTTTGATTGGGCTTCTCCAATCACCTCCGACTTCGACATCACGGACATCTTCTTCTTCAATACTTGGCCTAGCGAGGGATTCCACTTTGACCATACCCCCTTTGACCCCTTTGGAAGAAGTCAATTTTGAAAGAGCGTTTGCATGGTTGTTCTCTGTTCGATTTATCTGCGTCAGTTGGAAGTGCTTGAATGACTGTGCCAACAATTGTACCTTTTGTAGATAAGGGACTAAGGCGGGTTCTCGTGCTTCATACTCACCCGAGAACTGGTTTACCACCAATTGTGAATCGCTATGTGCCACTAAGTTGCTGACTCCTAGTTTCTCAGTAAGTCTCATCCCAGCAATCAAGGCTTCGTACTCGGCTGTATTGTTCGAACTTGGGAAATTGAAACGTATGGAATACTCATAGGTTTCCCCTTCAGGCGATATTAGCACAATTTCGGCTCCACTGCCGTCCATGTTACGAGCTCCATCAACAAATAATTTCCACCAGACTAACTCTGTTTCCTCTTGGACCTCTCGGCTAGTGCATTCTACAATGAAATCTGTCAATGCCTGTCCTTTTATTGCTTGGCGAGGCTGGAAGTGAATGTCGTATTCACTTAATTCAATAGCCCACTTAATTAGACACCCAGAGTGTTCTGGTTTCTACAGTATTTTCCTGAGGGGCTGATCTGTTAAGATAGTCACCGAGTGAGCTTGGAAGTAAGGCCGCAACTTCCGAGTTGCCATCACCAGGGATAAAGCTATTCTTTCAACTAAGGGGTATCTTGCCTCGGCATCTAGCAAGACTTTACTTACATAATAGATCGGGCAATCTCTGTCCCCTTCTTTCCTTAGTAGGACTGCACTTACAGCTTTCTCTCCTACACCGAGGTACATAAGAAGGTGGTCTCCGGGATGTGGCCGTGATAATAAAGGTAACTCTTTCAGGTAGTCTTTCAACCTTTCAAAAGCGTCGTTGCATTCTTCCGTCCACTTGAAGTTCTTTTCTGCCTTTATCGCCTTGAAAAATGGTAGACTTCTTTCAGCTGATTTGGACAAAAAACGACTTAAGGTTGCTATTCTTCCTGTCAGCCTTTGAACTTCTCTTACTGTATTAGGCGGCCTTATGTCCAAAATAGCTTGAACTTTCTCGGGATTAGCCTCTATCCCTCGATTAGTAATCATGAATCCCAGAAATTTTCCAGATCTTACCCCGAATGAGCATTTGTTGGGATTCAACTTCATCTTGTATTGTCGCAGTACATTGAATACCTTAGTCATTTTCTCGGCATGTGATTCTCCTTGTCGGCTTTTGATGATCATATCATCAACATAGGCTTCCATGGTATTGCTCTACAAGTCTTGGAACACCTTATTTACCATGCGCTGGTAGGTTGCACCCGCGTTTTTCAAACCGAACGGCATTACCGATAGTGGGACTCGATAGCAATACATCCCACCATCGGTAATGAATGAGTTTTTCTCCTCATCATCTGGATGCATCATGATTTGGTGGTACCCCGAAAAGGCATCTAAGAAGCTAAGCAATTCATACCCACAAGTTTCGTCTACCAACTTGTCAATTCGAGGTAGTGGATACGAATCCTTAGAACAAGCTTTATTCAGATCTGTGAAGTCCACACACATTCTCCATTTCCCGTTGGTTTTATTCACCATTACAACATTAGCCAACCACTCCGGATAATTAACTTCTCTGATGAATCCTGCTTGCAACAACTTCGATATTTTTTCGTTTATTGCCTGTTGCCTCTCTGGAGCAAAATTCCTCTTCTTCTGTTTTATCGATTTTGCCCCTAAGATTATGTTCAACCGATCGCAAATAACTTCAGGGTCTATTCCAGGCATATCGGCCGGAGTCCATGCAAACAAATCACAATTCTCTTTTAAGCATCGGACTATCTCCCTTTTTACTTCTTCAGGCAGTTGGCTTCCTACGTACACTATTCTTTCTTCAGCCTTCTCATCCAACCGGATTGCTTCCATTTCCTCATCAGGTTTTGGCTTTGGCTTTTCTTCGATCGTAAGAGTTTCCTTCCTCTGAATCCCTTTACATGCGGTGGATGCGACATTACACATCCTAGCTTTCCTTTGATCTCCCCTCACTTGTCCAACACCGCGGGGAGTCGGAAATTTCATTAACAAATAGCAGGGATGCACCACCGCTCTCATGTCATTTAACAATGGCCGCCCGAGGATCATATTGTATGCCACGGAAGCTGATCTCACTACCATAAACAACACTTGTCGAGTGACACACTTTGGGCTTTCCCCCAATGTCACAGGTAGCTGAACTGCACCCTCCACCTTCACTTTTTCTCCTGAGAAGCCATACAATGGTGTGGTTACTGGCTTCAGTCTATCATTCGAGATGTTCATTTTCTCAAAGCAACTCCAGTAAATCAAATTTACCGAACTCCCATTATCAACTAGGATACGACTCACTAGGTGTTTTGCTATTACCGCCGAAATCACCATTGGGTCATCATGAGGGATCATTACATCACCTCTGTCAGCTGGCGTGAAAGTAATGGGCTCTTCATCATGCTTTTCCTCCATCACCGAATTAATTTGATAAACCTGTCGGGCGTAGGTCTTTCGAGACGAGGAAGAAGTGCCAGCTAATGACTCACCTCCGGATATCACGTTAATAGCTGGCTCTGTGGGTTCATAATCTTCCTCTCGATTCCTTCTTTCTACCCTTCTGTCATTATCTCTTCTTTCTCCTTTATTTCGTCTAACAGGTCTTCTGTTTTCACTTCTTCTATCTCTGAAATTGTTTCCTCTATTCTGTGCAGGATGGTTAGTTCTATCACCTGTCCATACGAAACGGTTTATTTTTCCCTCTCGTGCTAGCTTTTCTAGCTGATTCATCAACTCCCTACATTTTTCGATTGTGTGCCCATGCGCTGAGTGATAATCGCAGTACGACCTTAAATCACGGCCCAAATTCCCTGACGTCTTCTTTGGAGTTTGTATGAAACCTGACCCCTCAATAGCTGCCAACACTGAAGCTCGAGATTCGGTGAGTGGAGTATAGGAATTGTATTTCAGTGCGAGAGCTTTCTCAAACTTTCTCGGTTGGCTAGAAGATGCTTCAGTGATCTCTCTTCCTCGTTTCCTTCCATCCTTGGATTCTCCTATCGCTACCATTTTCATTACTTCCTCCTGGGTTACATACTTATGTGCGCGGGAAAGCAGGTCTGAGATGGTTGTTGGCTGATCTAGCGACAAGGATTCTTGCAATTTCTCAAACCTTGTCCCTTGTAACATGGCTGCCACGGCTATACCGACTTGCAGATCTCGTACCTCTAAAGTAGCATCTCTGAACCGATCCACATAACTCTTCAACGACTCCTTAGCTCCCTGCTTAATGGTGAGCAAATAGGTTGGTTCCTTCCTTCTCTGACTATTTACCGCAAATGCCTTGAGAAACTCGCTTCGCAGTTGGTCAAAAGAGATAATGGACCCTTCAGGCAGGTTATTAAACCATTTCATCGCATGTCCAGACAGAGTTAAGGAAAAGGCCCTACACATTATCTCGTCTTCCCATCCATGTAACAACATTAGGGCCTCATAGTTTTGCATATGGTCGTAGGGGTCCATCTTTCCGGTGTAGGCGGTCATCTGCGGCATTTTGAACTTTGGGGGCAGAGGTTTTTGCATAATGGTCATGCAGAACGGTACTCTTCTCCTCTGGCTTTCTTCTACAGACACTAACTTTTTTTCTTCCAGTACCTGTTCTATAATCTTTTTCATGTCCACGGGGGGAGCGAGCTGATTTCGGGCATGAGACGAATCAGGTAGGTCTCCGACTACTTCCTTGCCCTTAGCTTGAGGTGCGTTTGTCCGTACCATTTGCGTGCACCAAGTGGGGTCAAACTCCGACCCGGTTCCCCAAGTGCTTTGATCTTCGACCCCGTTCTTTCCAGCACCTCCAAAACCATGGTCTAAGTTAGCACCATCAAAATTTGACAAGTCATGGTGGTGGGCGGTAGGCCCTGTCGCCCAGACATCTGCCGTCCTACATGTGGAACCTGTCGCCTGAACCCTGTCGCAGGATGTAAACCTACTGCTTCTTCATTCTCTCGCTGGGTTTCTACGACAGGCCTCCCGACCCCCTGTCACCTGAACCCTGTCGCGGACCCTGTTGCGGGCTCTACACCAAATTCTTCCTCAGCCTCTCGCTGGGTACCTGCGACAGGGTTCCCGCTTCCCTGTCCTGCCGCCCCCTGATGATTGTCATGCTCCTCCACAGGGGGAACCTCTCGCCGACGAGAAGGGTCTGCCGCTGTCGTGTCCTCCTGTCGCCCAAACTCCTGCGACGGGACACCTCTATTCGTTCCTCCTACCAAGTTCTGCACGGCAGGCGGCAGATCCAATGTCGAGAGAACTCCTTGGAACAGATCCACCATGGCTCGCAGCGCCTGGGTAGTTTCTTCGCTTTGTCGCCTTAGAGCTTCGAATTCTGTCGCCGACACAGTAATTCTTTCTTCCTCCCTGTTCACCTGGTTTGTCTAGCGAATCTGTTGTTCAGGGGAACTCACAGAGTTTTCCTCACTTCCAGTCCTTACGTTTGTAGATCTTGTTCTCACCATCTTAGAAAATCTTGGCTTTTTATACTTTTCCCACAGACGGCGCCAATTGTTGTTGCACAAAACAACAATAAAGGTATGCTGACATCGGCGTTCGTGGCTTAGTTTCCACGTGTCTCCAAGAAGCTTCTGTAAAACAAGAAAAGTCAGAGAGACGCAGGGGTGGTTCCCTGCGTAGACACTCCGATGCTTAAGTTAGTAGAAAGTTCTTTAGAATTGGGAAGCGTAAAAGCCAGTAGTCAAAAATTAGGGAATAAGATTATACCTGAAGCCTATTTATAGGCGAATATTCTAGGTTAATTACCGGGGGATAAATACGTAACTTTGCCACGACTTTGTATCCAGATGTAATACAAATTCCACGTACAGATAAACTCGAACACTGTCGCTGGCGAGAGACCATCTCGCGATTCACGATATGGCGGTAGGGGTCTGTCGCCAGACGGTAGACTGACGATGCCATGTGTCGCGCTGTGGCGACAGGCGACAGGCTGGGAGTCTGTCGCCAAGCGACAGGTGTGATGTCGCAGCCTATGTCGTCTGTCGCCAGACGGTAGATGGACTGATGCCACGTGTCGCACTGTGGCGTCAGGCGACAGGTGTGATGCCGCAGCCTATGTCGTCTGTCGCTAGACGGTAGATGGACTGATGCCACGTGTCGCACTGTGACGTCAGGCGATAGGCTGAGAGTCTGTCGCCTAGCGACAGGTGTTATGCCGTAGCCTACTTAGTCTGTCACCTAGCGACAGGTGTTATGCCGCAGCCTACTTAGTTTGTCGCCGAAGGCCATGTGGCCCAGTGATATCTTGCCACGTGGTGTCTTTGATGATCTTGGGCCTGGCCCAAAGTTGGTATTCTTGGTCATATCAATGTTGTTATTTATTTATTTATTTATTTTATAACAATCATCACATCATCATTAGATCATCATCATAATATTATTCATAGTATAAAACGTTTATTGTTACTGCTTTTATATATATATATATATATATATATATATATATATATATATATATATATATATATATGAAACATTAAAGCCTTGTATGTATTATGCCAAAACATAATCTAATTAATGGGATTTGCATCCAACAGTAACAGAATTTCTTTTCTGCAAATTGTGTGCTCATGTTTTTTACGTAATTAACCCACATAATTAATTATGTTAATTATCTAATTATTATCTCATCCAATAGGCAAACAAATAAACAGTAGTTTATGATCATTAAATTGTGCCTTTAAAATTGAATAGAAATTTATGCATACTTTTAAGTTTTAATTCTTAATTTTTCAGAGAAATAAAAAAGATGACATAAATCTTTCACAGAATATGTCTAGTTTAGAACAATCAGGCTTTGATACCACATGTTGAATTTAATCGTATACATGAACACACATCCAGAATCTCTAAAACTAGATATCTCATGCTTTCTACGCAGTATAAAATTATATGCATACTTCTATCCGCTGTAAGCGTTGGTGAAGAAGAAGAGGAAGCCATCGTTGCAATTTCTGTAGTAGTAAACAAATTTTTCTCTCTTGCTCTATTTTATTTCATTTACAGTGTAAATGAAAAACACTTACGTACTGAGAGAGAGAGAGGACCTGTTTTGTTTTAATTAAATAACTACCACTCCAATCATATCCATCATGTGATTGGATGTAATTTTTAAAATTAAGAGATAGTGATCTATTAAATAACTTCCCTTAGATTTTAAGAAAATCGACACGTGGATTTATCTCACAGGGAATTATCTCACGGGGAAGGCAAAATTTAATGAGATACTGGTGCACTGATTTGGAAGTAGGTTAAGGCATGGCAGATCTCTTGAATAGCTTCATGCAAATGTAAGTTATACTTGTGAGTTGCAACGAAGTAATATCTCTACCTGAATTATGCAACCCCATGGAAATCGTATGTTTGAAAAGTACCCATGTTTTTGTTTTGTTTTCTGTTTTGCAACTTATTAGCCCCACTGTTGTTCCATTCCATTGCTTAGCTTATTCTGTTATGCTGTCTCCAGCACTACCAGCTCTCTCTCTCTCTATGACACAGTTTATTCACTTTCTTTTCAGTTTTTCCCATAGGAAAGGACCCCAAACCTTTAAATTTTTTTAAAGTTTGTTTTTACTAACAGGCTAACATGTATTGATTGCAATTTGAAAGAAGGCTTTTCTTTTTGAATTTCTACATTAAATAGAAATAATGAAAGAAAGAGGAACACTGTTACACCGAGAAAGAGCATTGGTTTCACTGGTGCAACTTTTGGATTTTGTGAGAATGGCTTACAAGGACAAAGATGCTGACGATAATAGGGCCTACTTCTTGTTACAAAAACAGTCCTTTCTCTTTGCCCTGCAATGATTCTGAGCTGGTCTTTGGACACTCTTTTCGGTTTCTAAATCCTTTTACCTGGTTTGGAAAGCTTTGTTCTTCATTAAGCTCCTACTCCAAGAAAATCTATAAAGGGCGGTGGTGGTGATGATGGTGTAGTACTCTCAAAATGGATTCCTACTGTGTTCTCTGCAGCTGATGGTGATGGTGATGGTGACGATGGTTCAGTGAATGTGACCTGAGATGATGATGCCATGGAGTATGAGAAACCAGATAGCTGACGATGGTTACTTGATTGTTGCATTAAAACCCTTGAAAGATGGGAAACAGTCGAGATCGTTTCATCTTGCAGCATATGCCATCGCCTACTGTTCCGGCTGATTAAACATTTTTGACTCCTGTAATCTGCCAAATCATCCACAATTGATATTTTCAAGAAAATGAATAATCAAATACAACAAATGAAACACCCAGAAGTTGAAGAAGTTCTTCTATGCAAAATGGAGAAGTACTTAATTAAAGCTGATCATCTCTGATTATTAGTGCCAACAATTTTTTGATCTAATAATTAAGTATGAATTGTATATTATAAATTTTGAATTTAAATTTAAATATTTTTATTTTTAATTATTTAATACTTTTTTGGTAAAAAAAAAATTTATGATGATTAGTAAAATATGAACTAGCATACGCAAAAGTATTATCTGTCAGTAGGACGGCCAGACGTTGAAGAGAAACTTGGTGAATGATCGGAAAATTTATCTTGAAGTAGCCAGTGAAAGGAAGCACAAAACTAAATGCATAAAGGTAATATGACAGAAAGTAGGGATTGAAAGGACTAAAAAGTGTCAAACTCAAACCTGCTGAAAAGAAATCTAAGGGTGCCTGGTTTTTACAAGTTCTTTCCCCAAGAGAAAAAGAGTTGTAGCTTTTAGACCCAAGAAACAAATCTCTGTCACAGGTTGCAGCAGCAGCTGCACTCCCTGAAGTCTTGTCGTAAGAGCCATTAGACCTGATAGATGAAGCTAAATATGGTTTGTTAGAGGAGTTTGTGAAGTTTCCATTGGCTGACTCTCTGCAGTCCAAATTCCCATCTTCTCCCAGCTTTCTTTGAACAGCTCGACTTAGCTTTCTCCTTCTATAGGCACTGGCCTGCTCCCTGTATTTCCTGGCCATTATAACATGCCAATGGTTTTTGACAGCGTTATCAGTTCTCCCAGGGAAAAGCCTAGCAATCATGGCCCATTTGTTACCATATGCTCTATGAGCTGCCATCAGCCTCTCTTCTTCCTCTTCGGTAAAAGCCTTTTTGTTGATCCTCGGATCAAGCTGGTTAAACCACCTCAATCTACAACTTTTACCTTCAAATGTGACCAGCAAAACTTGTCAATAACAAATTCAAGGACAAGATTCATGTTTTCATCATTGAAGGAAAAAAAAAAACTCTGCAGTGTGTTTCTTTTAAATGATTCTATTTTACCTGTTCTTCCTTGCAACTTGTCAGCTATAAGGTTCCAGTTTTGAGGTCCATAAAGTGCAACAAGTTCCTTGAGTTTAGAGTCCTCAGCAGGTTTCCAGTGCCCTCTAGCACGAACCTTTGCCTGCCCAACGTCCTTCTCATTGAGAAAACCATCACCAGGGTTAGTATCTTCACTCATACAGATCATTCTTCTTCTCCTAATATCCTCCGTGGAAACTGCAGCATTGTTTTCTCCAAACCCATCCATGGATTCAGAGCCCTCGGGAAAACGATCAGCTACCTCACTGCTTTGGCCATCCTCTTCCAAGCGACAAGGACACCTCATTATACTATATGAAAACAGTAACATATATTTTGTGAAGAAACCTGATAACTTGGAGTAGCAGAAAAAGAAACCAAGAGTTTTAAGTTAACACCTCCATTTAAGAGCTGGAAAGTAGATATATGCCGCTGCACCAATTGGACAAGCAATTGTTTTCTTGGTGACAACAGGGACTGTTGCGAGGTCATCTTGATATACAAAATGGTAAAAAGAAAATGCAGAAAAAAACAAAGAAATGTAGAGAGAGAGAGAGAGAGAGAGAGAGAGATTGTGCCAAGGAAAAGAAGAGAGAGGTGCACAGTATAAACAGGAGAAGTAGGAAGATTGGTACATTTTTTTTAACTGAAAAACCACACGATTACTCATCTTCTTTTGAAGGAGTTTCACTATGACTGGACCCTAACATCTAGTTTGTCTCTTTCTGTCAGACAGATTATTTCATAGAGCCTAGAACATACACATGTATACCTTAACTTCAAGTAGACTTCTGAATCTTAGACATGATACACACAAGAATGATAAAATAAAATAAAATGTTATAGATTAAAATTCTAATAAATTTTATGTAAAAATTTGATAAAAATTAAATATTTATTCAACATGTTAATATAAATTTTATATTTTACATAATTTGAGACGAAATAGATACAATAAAAGTACTAAATTTCTGAATTTAAGTTCAAAAAAGATAGTTTAGATTTTAATATAATTTAGATAGACGATATAATTAATTTCGGTAAGATTAGGACAGATAAAATGATAATTTAAGATATATATTTTTAATAAAATAATAAAACAAAATTGAAATTAAGAATGAAAAAATAATTTTATTCTCATCTTTTGTGATTTCACCGGACTAGACCTTGCTGAACCAATCTCCCAAACCAGGCCTTTATCTCTCATTTTTTTTAACTACATATTTGTAATAAAAAAACTTTCCTATTACAGGTTTAGTTTTATTAGTGTAGTTATTATTGCGGAAGTACAATAATATTTTATAAGTGGTTGATATATGGATAGGTAGTGTTTTACTTTTAAGATGGTTTGAATTGATATCTGAAAAAAAAGGATGGTTAGATATGGATTTGGAATCTCTTTCTTGTTTGGAATTACATAAAAAAGATGAAACATTAGTGTTGCACAGTTAGACACAAATGTACATATTTTGGTGTATAAATACATATATAAAACCCATTTTTGGTACAATTTTTGAATTCCAATTGTACAAACTGAAAAAGGAGTGGAAAAGGGTTTGGTGGGGTCTTTTATTTGTGTTTTCACCTTCTAATCTATGAATATCTGCCATAAATCTGGCCTTCGACTTAATTCCCTTTTAATTCACATCGATAGGCAAAGAAATAAGGACAAACAAGCCTTGAAAACAACAAAACTACTTCTCTGGCTTGGCTATAATTAGACCTGATCATGGCCCGGGCCGGGTTCAGGCCGAGCCCACGACAGGTAATAAGAGTAATAAGCAATGCCCAAGCCCGGCCTGGCCAGGTAAAACGAGCCTGATATTTAGTCCAGGCCCGTTTTATTTTTTATATAATAAGCTCGTGCCCGAGTCCGGCCCTCTCGAATTTAATTTTTTATATTTTTAATTATTTTATTTCTTTTAAAATTTAATTTAATTTGTCAAAATTTGTCTATCAATTTTCATATTAAAAATTTTATAATCATGTTTTTTAATTAATAATGTTTTTTTTATATATAAAATTATATTATACTTAATAAATATATTAAAAACATACTTAATATTATAAATATATTAAAAAATATATATTTAATATTAATATCGGGCAGGGCCGGGCTCGGGCTTTGAAAGGCTAAGCCCGGGCCCGTTTTTAAATGGGTCTAAAATATTTGATAATTACATCAAATATTTTTGTCCAAGCCCGATAATTACATCAAATATTTTTGTCCAAGCCCTCCCAAATATCGAACGAGCTTTCGGGCTTGGGCGGGTAGCCTGGCCCTTGAACAGGTCTAGCTATAATTAGGAGTGTAATTGAACTGAGTTAAGAGGATTTAATACTAATATTAAATTCGATTTGACTGGAAATCTCAAAACCTGAAGTTTGATTCGAGCTCAATTGAATTTGAATTTTAAAACTTGAGTTCGATCCGATAGAATACTTAAACTGTTCAAGTTTAACTCGATAAATTTAAATTTGATTTGATAAGCTCGATTTGTCAATTTTTAACACAATATTGTTTAACAAATGTTGTTGGTAGGATGCATGAAAATTTAGGGGTATGCTCGTCATGGCACATGATTCATGATTTTCATGGATTGTGTTGGATTAGGAGCGATATTATTTTTTATACTAGCAAGATTCATTAATAAAATTTTAGATGTTTTATTATTTTTGATAAATTCTTGTTAGTGTACTTCTTATGATTTTTTTTTACAAAATGTGAATATCATATATTTTGTAGAGTAAATTACACCCATCATCTTTATAGTTTAGGTCTTATAATAAATTGATTATTATACTTTAAAATGTATCAATTTAGCCTTTAACGTTATATTATTGTAACAAATATGTCCTTTCGTCAACTAAACCGTTAATGGAGGTGTTAAATGCCAACTAGACTACATGTGGCCTACGGATGCAGTCCATTTACTTTTTTTTCATTTTTCTTTTTCTCTTTCTCCTTTTCTTTTTTTTTTTCTTTCTCTTTCTCCTTCTTTCTTCCTTCCACCATTTTTTTTTTGAATGAGCAAAAAAAAGAAAAAAAAAAGATAGCATCCATTGTAATTTTCTTATTCTCGCAATCTCTTCTTTGTTAAAGCTCTAGGTACAAGGGAAAGAGCGAGAAATTTCATATCTATTCTGATTCTTTTACCCCTTAAAATCACAAAAAAAAAAGAAGAATTTAAATTCGAAGAGGAGAAATTGATGGATTTGAATCGGTGAATAGTAAAGGTTAGAGAAGGGCAGCATCTTCAGAAAGGTGAGCTTCTGTTTCTTTGCGAATACATATTTCTTTTTTCTCTTTTTTGATCATTTTTACTTCTAGCATTTTAAAATTGGTTGCCTTTTCTTTATGTTTGTATTAATGGGAGAAACTAGGATTTGTGTGGTTTCTTTTGGTGATTGATAAATTGGGAGAAATTCGAAAATGTGTGTTTAATTTGTTAGAATGAAGCTGATCATTTGGAAATGAATAAAGAATTGCAAAAAAAAATGGTAAGTTTTTCTCTGTACTTGAAACTCATGGCATCCTTACATTTATAGTGCTTAATTTCTTTATCATCTTTGCATATATTGGCTTGTAATTTATTGGCTGGTGGGATTTCTTGAGGGTGGCGAATGGGTTTTATTGCATGAGATAAAGTGTGGTTATTACATTCTAGATTGGTTTTCCAGTGGTGCATGCAAGGTGTTTGAGAAAATGCCTAAGTGTTTTGATTGGAGTTTTTGGATGTTTAGGATTTTTATTTATGGGAGGAGTTGAGTGCAAATAAAATGCAATGTTTACCAATATTATTTGTTCAATTGGTGATGGAGCTGAGTTTATGACTTTCTGTTTTTTTTTTGGGTTGGAGTACTCTTTTGCTAAGTGTTTTCTCTGATGAAGTCTTCTCTTCTCTTCTTCCTCTGTTCAACAGAGCTTGGCAAGAGCTCAACAATAATTTTTTTTATTGAAGATTATAAACAATTTAGAGGGAATAAATTTTGTTTTTATTTTTTTACTATTTCCATGTCAGCATTTGAAGTGAGTTGATTGGCATGCGTGTGGGTCACACATAGTTCAACTGGCATTTAACATCTCAATTGATGGTATAAATGATGAAAAGACATATTTGTTACAAAAATGTAGGGATTAATTTGTTACATTTTAAAGTATAGAGATAAATTTGTTATAAGGTCCAAATTATAAGAATCACGGGTACAATTTATTCTATTTTGTATTAAAAATGAAATGATTATAAATTTATGTACTAATAATTTAAATATTTCATAGCTAAAATTATTTAATATAATTTTATTTTTATAAATTGCTAACAAAATATAAATAATTAGTATAATTTTATCATAATATAAAAAATAACATGAATACAATTAGTAAGTCAATCAACTGAATCTATTTATTTTAATTATGGGCCAGTATGGACATGAAACATGGATTTATGTGCAATGCCATACTAATTTACACGTCACATGCTAATAGTGACTCTTAATTTGGCCGTTTCACATATAGACCTAAAAACTTTTTGTAGCATGACATATTTTTATGTTTTTAATCATTTTAAGTTAGACTACTTCAGTTTCGAATTAATTCGGAATCAGTTTATTTCAAATCTATGTCATTCTGAATTCAAATTTGATATTTGAATTATTCATATTTGAAATTTCGAATTAAATTTTTGGATCATGCAAGTTTAAATCATTTTATAATTGAAATAACTCAAATTTAAATCATTTTAATATTGAATTGGATAGATAAATTTTTTTTATCAAATAGAGTTGAATCAAGTGAAACAAAATTTTCTAATTGGGATGAGCCGGACAACTCCATGGGAAAGACTATTAATGTGTATATGAGCTTTCAATTTTAGAAAATGTACCAGGCAAGGCATTAAACTCCCAAGTTAATTTGGACCTACCATTCTTCACCTGTTTCGTTTTGGTTACAATAACTTCCAAAACACCCTCAGATTATACTAATTGCCAAAATTTCAGGTTTTTGAGTTTAACTTTCCAATCCCTAAATAGTATATCGAAAAATTTGTGGAACAAGCTACACAAAAACTCAAGCTTCAGGGACGGGTTCTGAAAATATTTTATAACAAAAGGTGAATAAATCGGAAAATTAAAAAAAAGCTGTGTGTGTGTGTGTGTATATATATATATATATATATATATATATATATATATATATATATATATATATATATATGACCTTGCCGGTTAATGCCGAGTCCTTTTTTTGAAAGAGGAAGCTTGCTCAATTGCCAAAGAAATGAAAATGTTACAGTTAAACAACTATATAGCTGTCAAATTTAAACCATGTGTGCCATAATTTTCATCGAGAGCTGAGATTGGAAAATTGGCAACATTAATTCAATCATCGTTGTTGGCAACTTTCTTACAAAATAAAAACCATGAGAACTGTAGAACTCGAAGATGGTCAGAAACTTCCGATCCAAAAAAAAAAAAGATGGTCAGAAACGGTTGCACAAGTTATTATAGAGGCAGTAGATAGCTAGAGGTTATAGGCTAACATCAGTTGAATCTGCGCATGCATGGGGGGCCCTAGGACTACCAGTCATTCAGTTGGGTCTACAAGTAGTTGTCTTGTCTCAAGAAAGGAACCTTCATTTTTGTTGCTTCCCCAACTTTTTATTCGTTTTTAATCATTAATGCAATAAAACAGGGAAGATTAGAAGCGCATGCCACACTTCTTTGAGACAACAATTTTCCCTTTTCAGCTTTGGTCTTTTTTTGGTCGAAATTTTTATTAATTCAGAGTTGAATTATGATCACATTCAAAACGAGAAGAGCTTTTTTTAATATTATTTTTTTCATTCACAAAATTTAAATTCGAAATTTTATTTAAGGGATACTGAACTTCTTCCCCTACTCTAAATCATTAACTAAATCTGACCTGTTTTCTTGTCCCTCCCCAACCAACCTTGGTTTCTCTCAAGCCATAATGTAATTTAGCCCAGGTACCTACCCATCCACAAGCCAAAGAACCATTGAAGAACATACTATGTCCTTCAAAAACAAGCATTATTACTGTATATTCCAAGCAAATGGTAATGAACAAAGCAAGCCATTGAGCAGGTAACCAGTCCGCTGCTGCAAAATAGCCAGCTGAATTCTTCTTTATTGTGACATATAGTATGCTGTCTAATAGATCGATGTTACATTTACTTTACATGTTATTGGTGATCTATCAGAACTACTTTCTTCACATGGAACTGATAGGTACGGTTCTGCACATCCTAAAAGTGGATGTGAAGAAATGACAGATTTTGGACTATTACGCTGAAAATACACTATTCTAATGGAATCAAATAACATGCTAAGCATAATGGATCACTTCAGGGATTATGGAACAAAACCAACATAGGATCTAAAGGTAAAACTGTTTCCAAGCCCAATATCAATCCAGGCCAAGAAGCTTGGGCCAATATTAGATGATTCTCAGAAACTCTGGGCTGCCTATTTCTCCTATAATCGGGGACAAAACTGAGCCTAAAAGGCTTACACTTGACCAAACTAAGTAAACCCCCTTCTCATGTACCAAAAAAAACTAAACCCACTTCTCGTTTAACTTTACAGGCCTTAATTAATATGGTCCCCAAGGCCCGAAAAGCTATTCATGCATGCCATTTGATGGGATGTCTAATTTGTCATGAATGGATGGACATTGAAATTTTGTTATTGTATTTTAATTTCAATGAATTTTATCTTTATATAGTAGAATCTCTATAAATTAATTTTCTTTAACTTAGTAATCTCTCTAAATTAATAAAAAATTATGGTCCCACGTTGGGACAGTAGGAAAAAATTTATAAACCCCTATATGGTAATAATTAATAATTTGGTTTTAAAATTTAGTGTAAAATTTTTGTCCCAACTCTTGTTTAAATTAATAACTTGATAAAAATACAAAATATATTACACAATATTCAAGAACTAAAAAAGCATTTTGTGATATTAATTTTCAAAATATTATCATGTTTGTGATTTTTTATTTTCAAAAACAAGAAAAGTAAAAAAAAATATATATTACATAAAAATATTTACAAGCATATTTTTAAGGAGTTTATCTTCCGAGGTTTTAAGAAAATTACATGATATAAAGTTATAGGATAAGTGTGAAAATTAAATAAACACATTTTTAAAACAAAAAAACAATTTACAAAGTAAACCCTCTAAATTAAGAATCCCTTTAAATTAATATTTAGTAATTGGTTCCATAAAAATTAATTTAAAGGGGTTTTACTATATATATTATTATTTTTTTTTGAAAAAAATAAGGGAATTAATGTAATTTTGTTTAGGGGAATATTTTGTAAACTATTTGAATTTTATTATTTAATCTAAAACTTAATACAATTAAATGACACAATTCAACAAAATTATCATCTATCATTCATGTACATAGTTATAGACACTCATGCCGAACCACATAAATCTTAGGGTCATTTACGTTTAGCTAACCCTATTCACACCCACAACAATATAATTTTAAGAAATTCGATAAAAAATTAAAAATCTGACAAAAAAATTAATTGTGTTTTACCCTATTGAGTAACATTTCTGGCTACGCCATTGCCAGCGAGATGCAGACTTGCCATTGGACTACATGTTGAATTCTTTGAGATAGAGACGTGCCATTAGGAAGGACTGATACATTGAGCTCTAGGAGATTACATGTACCTAAGGTACTTGCTAGGGAAAAAGTGCAAGCAATTTGAACCAACCATACTCTCACCCAAATCGTGACATTTAACTTTTTGTATAAAATAATATTAAACCTTCAACTTTCTTTTCCTTATTCGATCATTTACAGACTCAAACTTTTGAAAAGCATTATGGAAATCAAACTACGACGCCCCTTTGATCTCATCTTTTTCCTTGCAAGTCCAGTTAGCTAGCCCAAACCAAAAGCAACTTCGATTGCACCTAAAATTACCTAACAATTTTAAAGGCATTTTATTCTTGAATTATTCTCAAGAAAATCAAATCTAAAAGATGAATTTCTCTCAAAAATCAAATCTGAAAAATATCTCTGTCGTCAACTAAACTAATGGAAGAAGTCTATTTTAGGAACAATGACTGGCTTTGCATGTTTTATCTCGATATTGGGGTTAGTTATCTAGTCTAAATCGCCTAATTTTGAGGCATGCAGCTAGGAATCAAGTTGGCACGTGAAAATTAAACAAAGTCTTTAATCTGATACGCCACTGAAAGATTAATGGGATCCGATAAGACGTATGAAGGCAACATCTCGGGCGAGTTTCCTGCTAATTTCATCAGATTTTGCATGCAAATCTTCTTCCTCGTCGTCTTCGTGGATTGCTTTAGGAGTTTGGGTAATCATCTTTTTATCCCATTATCAAATTGCATGCAAACTTCTCACATGCACCTTACATTGAGTTCTTATATCCATGTACCCAAAAAAAATAGTAAATGCTAACATTTTTTTTTCTTTTTCACACCTAAAAGAAGATGATAAGAAAAGAAAAATTGTATGAGACACTACTGGTATATATATTTTTCATTTCAATCATCTCACTGATTGTATTATGAAAAAAAAGTAAATCATTTAATATTAAAATAAATATTTACCATTTAATTATCACATATAATATGCAATAAATGATTGATTTTTTAATAATATAATTATATGTTATTATTTGAATGAAAATTGTGTATAGTAACGCGAAAAATTTGTTTCATACACTACAAGACAAATCACTTTTACCGGCACTTATAAGTGCCGGTAAAAAGCAAACCAAACGCCGGTAAAGAGGTTACCGGCGGTTAATTAACCGCCGGTTGACCGCCGGCTAGGTGGATGCCGGTGAAGGTCTACCGGCGGTGATGTACTCCAATGCCGGTAAAAGCTTGACAAATTACGGCATGACTTTTCCCGGCGCTTTTAAATGCCTTTAAAAATAAAAAGCTTTTACCGGCACTTTAAAGTGCCGAAAAAAATCCTACTTGAAATTTAAATTTTTTATATTTATTGAGCATTATTTTAAATTTATAAGTTTTTACCGACACTTTTAAATGCCGGTAAAAATCTTATTTGAAATTTAAAATTTTTATATTTATTAAATTTTATTTTAAATTTAAAAGTTTAATTAATTCTTTATGTTAATGTCATTGTCCACTGATAGTACAATAAAATGATTTTAATTCTTAATTCAATTTTTTTTAATCTATTTTAATTTTTTTTCCAACTTTACTTTGGTTGTGATGAAATTATAGCATGGTTCGGACCACTAGGAAGAAAATAGAATAACTATAATCAATAACAGCAGCTAAGTCCATTGCCTAGACGTGTTCAGAACAACCTGAAATTGACTGTATAGATATATTGAATGTTGTTGCTTGGATTAGTATTATGGCTAGAAATTGAAACTAATCTACTAAGAATTACCAGCACCGTGTCCTTACAAAGTAACAATTTCCTTGTACAAAAGATAGAGGAATATATAAAAGGTACTGGACCAGTTAACTGATACTTGAATGCCCTGATTCACATCTTAGGTGTTGATTCTTCACATAGCTTTGATGAAAACTTTCAGGGCATGTGTCATCCGGACAAACCTGTTATGCACAGATGCCAAGCCATAATTACGAGGCAAAAAACTGAGGCAGCAGAAGGGAGAGGTGGAGGGTGAAAAAAGGCAGTCAGCAACAGTTGCCCTTCAAGTGTGGGGTAATAGCAACCATGGGGCTGTGCAATGAATTTGAGTTTCATTCCTATGAGATAGATTACAGTTTATTACCAAGAAATGAAATAGACAAATTAATAATACAAATATATTAAGAAGTTAGATTCGAAGAGCAACTACCTGAAACATTCCTGAAACTTACTTTCAGGAAAGATAATACAAAAACTTCTAATATCTATAGTTCAATTCATAGAAAGATAATGCAAATACTTCTAATATCTATAGATGCATTGAAACACCTGAAACATTCTTGAAACTTACTTTCCTTCCATAACTTCTGGAGCAAGTAGACCAAAACAGTTAAGAAAATCATAAAATGTGCGCTTGGTAAGATATCCAGAACAGCTGATCCTAATTGCTTCAAGAACACCCTAGAAGTGAAATAAATGAAATTTTTAGTCAAGATCAGGAAGCATGAAACCTATATACAATGAACCAAGAGCATCTTGACAGGTAACAGTCAGACTAAACAACAGCACGTATAAAACACAAATACTTACACCACAGCGTAATTGTTGAATGACATTGGAATTCTAAAAAATGGCAGGTTTGAGAACATTGTTCGGCTTCACACATCTGAAGTAGTGTGGTTCTGTAGCAATCAAGGTCTCCATCAGCGATTGAAGTTGGAGCTGCAATTTAGACAAATTGTTAGCAAATTCTCAAGATCAGATTTAGAGCACAAAAGATAATAACAAAGTTGTCATGCATGGCAACCAGTAAGTCTTTCAAAATCATTAAAGCTTTATGACAACAGCCAATAGGCTATCCAAAGCGACCAATGGGAGCAAACAGCAAAATGCAAAATGGATAAACAGGGTAGAAGCATATAGATCATGACCCAATCCAGAGAAATAGAATGAAAGGCTAAAAGCATAATTTGATTGCTAAACACTTGAATTAGTAAATGCCTGCCGTGTCCTGGCCAACTTGGTGCCCTGACTTAAAACAAAAGTGAAAATGTAGTCATTCAGACAATCCATATTTTCCATCAGTTTTCATATGCCACATACAATGACATATTTCAAGCTCCAGTAGTCAGAGTAAAATAAGAGTACCAACACAAGTTAATCAAATTAGTCAAAGGGAAACAAATATAATCCATGACAAAGTGCACAGGTTTTCTTCTATTGAGTGAAAATAGCCAATGAATGATGAATCTATTGAGTTGGCAGAACTGCCTATAATATGAACACATACTATTCAAAAGTTCAGATAAGCAATAAGATGAGAACTGCCATTCCCACATAGTCCTTTTGTGCTTTAAACGACCAGCAAAGTGCCTAACTAGAGGCGTAACAACCATGAAAGACATACTCATCGCAAATGTATAACCAAGCAGCACAAACTTAATAATTCTATCTCAATTTACAATGTACAATACCTTTCACGTTGAACAGCATAAATGCAACAACAAATCCCCAAAGTGGACCACTGCAGGAGATTAAACAAACAGAACTTTAGAAATCTGTGACTTAAAATGAACTAAACCATGAAGCCCACAATGACACCCAAGAACAGAAATATGTGAGTTGCAAGGTCTTGGTAGTAGTTTCAAGTACGACATATCTGGAAATAAAAAGCACATTTGCTAGGTAGTGGCACAAAAGTAAGGATCAATACAAAGGACAATCCATTGAGGTATGATCTTACCATACTAGGGAAAGAGTCAAAAAAAGATAAGGGCGAGGAAGATAGAATTTGCACTTTGGCACTTGTCATTTAATGTTATTGATCCATTTCATGGCTAAAAAGAAATGAGCTATAGTTATTCCATAAACCTTTCAGATAATGCAGAGACCAAACAAAATATCAAAAAATCAATGGGCAGGGTGCACATCTTAACCATTCTGTCAAGATTGCCTTCAAGATTTTACTCTATGGGAGACATCCAGCATTAGATTATAATCCAACTATGTCAATTATTTAGCATCTTGCCTGGGTCTCAGAAGAAATATTAATGTGTTATTGAGTTATACTTAACATTGCTATAAAGAGGCTTAAGAACTAACTCTCTTGCTATTTTTTTCATTGACAATACACTGGCACACACTTGGAGACATAGGTACCTGCATGAATGTGAGAGCAAATATAGGTTTTCAAAGAGACAAGTTCATTCCTTTTTTCTATTAAATTAGTTCAATACAGAATAAATATTTGACAAGAGTAATCTGTAATGCAAATGATAAAAGTAAATTTCAGTTAATGCACACCTTAGGCAAGCCAACAAACTCTTCCTCCATCAAACGAATCATATAACTGTGAAGTGAAAACATCAAGAGCCAAAATATATAAACCTAACTGTTTATGCTAGAAAAGACTTTCAAAATTTTGTTCAACTCAACAAGATTATAAAAATATTCGTGCATTCAAAGACCAGCTAAATTAAACTAAATACCGGTGTGTTCAAATCTAATGGCATGAATGAATTTACCCTATCAAGATCATAACAGCAACTCAGCAATCTGAACAGCATTAAGTGCAGCTCCCTTGCGTACTTGGTCACCACAGATGAAGATGTCCAGCCTATTTTAAAATTTCGTATGAGTATGAAATAGTCTAAAAGGACAAACAAAAATGTAGAGAAGAAGGAATTTTACCCATGATTTCCATCCTGTGACACGTCCTGGCATATTCTGCCAACTGCAACATCATCTTTGTTTGATACCTCCAATGGCGTAGGGAAGTGATTGGAAGTCCGATCATCAATAACTACTACTCCAGGAGCATTTTTCAAAATTAATCTTGTTTTATCCTGATGAACAAAAGATTTACCAAATAAAAAGTTGAAAATAAAACCAAAGCTACATTTGTCACGAGGAAGATGTTTTTGGGCCAGAAATAGGGAACCTAGAAGACAACCACGATTTTCCTTCTCAATTGAAAATTCAAAGGAAAAAGACATTAGATAATTTTATATACCAGAACACTTTAACTACTTACCCAGATTTTCCTTGTCTCTTTTACCATTTTCATTTCCTCTTCATTATATCCATTCTCAAGAACAGGGGCATTATGTGAGAACAAATTAAAAGCATACTCTCAAGAACAGAGGCATTATGTGAGAACAAATTAAAAGCATACTGCAGAAGTAAAAAAGAAAAAAGAGAAAATCATAAGAAATCTGGTCAGATGAAAAGATACACAAATTTATGGGTACCGTAAAACAGTTATACGTACTTGTTGCTTAAAGATATTACAAGTTGGTGGTTTCCCTTCCAGGACCTAAAAGAAAATGCAGCAACAAATCATTTAGAAAAAAAGATTAATCAAACTCTGATTCAACAAGTATCAATAAACGAAAAATAGAAAAGGAAAAAAAAAGCTGAATCGAATCACCTCAGGTGTTTGTAGCTCAAGCTCATGCATAGCAGCAGCACCAGCACCACAATAAGCAAATAAATAAACAAATAAATTTGCTGAAGAATAATAAGCAAATAAATAAATAAATAAACAAATAAATTCAGTATCAAAGCTTATGATGAAAGAAAGATGCAACAATGGGTATTGAGATACTAACCTCCAAAAACAAAAGCAAAGCAGAGGCAGAGGCAGAGGCAGAGGCGGAAGCGGAAGCAAGGGAAAAAGAGATCAGAATGAAGCCGACGATTCGCCTCCTAATTCCCGTTTATTTATTGTTTGGTTTGAGTTTGAGAGAAGGGGGGAAGCACGTTATTTGGAGACTACCTAATTGAAGAATCTACGGTGACAGTCGTGAGCGGCGAAATTGATGATGACGGTGGTGAGAGCAGAGGTGACGATGACAGTAGTCATAGCAGAGCTAACAGCGAGGATGGTGAGAGGAAAAAGTTAGGGTTTGGATTTAAAATTAGGTGAAATCTGACTACAGACAAAAAAGGAAAAAGAAAATTTGGAGAAGCATAAGACTTTTCTAGCTTTGCTTTAAAGATCTCTTTGGTTCCTTGCTTTAAAAGAGTTGAGTGATAAATTCATAGTGACCTAGAAAATACTGTTAACACCGGCGGTTGTTTCAAAGCCGGTAAAAATCAAGTCAAAAAGGAAAATTTCGGCGGTTTTTAAAACCGCCCAAATAAGAATGCCCTTAAAAATGTTGTTTTTTGTAGTGATACCGTCCTTTAAATTTTGACAAATTTTTTTGAGTAGTATATTTTCATTAGAAGTTATAATTACAATCAGCATATTACATTCCATAAACAGGTAACTATAAAAATCACATTACTCAAACTAGATAAATTAGTAAATAACTATAACAGACTAAACAAACTAGTAAATAACTAGACTAACTCAAGCTCATATCTGGTGAGACTCGGATCTGAGTGAGATCTCAAAATCTCAGAACCTTCTTTTTGCCACTAAACCAAGGCCTCATTAGCAAATTTTGACAATTTTAGCTAACGAAAATCTTAGACATGAAGTTAATTAACTAGAGTTTATGTGTGATAATCGTAAATTTTCCATTTATTGGAAATTAGGAATATTGGAAATTAGTGAAATAAATAAATGAATTAATTATGAGATCGGAATATTGTGGAAATTCCGAAAATGGAAGAAGTGACGGAATTGGGAAATTCGAGTGAAAGAAATTAAGTTGGAAATAAAATAAGGAATAGAGGAAATTTAATTTGGATAAATAGAAATCCAAATTAAATAAGAAAATGAGGAAGAAAATATATATATATTGTAAATATAATATATATAGTATTATTTCATTTATATCAAAATATATAAATGTAATTTAAGTTAAAAGTATGTAGATATATATATTAAATATATATGTGTTGATAATATATATATATCTATAAAATATTATATAGTATGTACTATATAATATAATATTAATATTATATTTATAAAGTAAATTATAAATATAATATATAACAAAAAGGAAAAAAAGAGAAGAATCCCGATTCTTCCCCGATGAAGGCCGACCACCATCGGCGGCCGAGAGAGGGAGAGAGGAGAAGAGAGAGCCGTCGCCGGCAAAGGAAGAGGAGAAGGAATCGACCGGCGACAGAAGGAAAGAAAATAGAAACAGAAATGAAGGAAAAACCGACGGAAGCCGAGAAGGGAAAAGAGAAGAGGAAACGGCGGTGCCGGCCGGTCTTGGCACTGCCACCGCCACTCGAACCTCGGCAGAGGTGAGAGGAAGGAAAAGGAGGCCACCGGTGAGGCCAACGACGGCGGAGGAAGGCCGAACGAGTAGGAGAGAAACTGAGCCAAAAATCGAGTAGATCCGTCGTCGTGCTGTCGAACCAGGCCGAAGGGAGGCCACCGGCAGCTTCGCCGTGCCGTCGGCCAGCTGAGGAGCAGCCGAACCGTCGGAGAACCAGTCGCCGGAGAAGAACCGGCGGTGAACTAGTCTGACCGGTCTGATGGGTCCGGTCAAGAAAGGAAAAAGGGAAAGGAAAAAGAAAAGAAAGAAAGAAAAAGAAAAGAAAAGAAAGAAAAAGAGAAAAAGAGAAAGAAAAAGGAAATTTCCGGAATTTGGAAAATTCAAAAATTACAAGAAATTCAGGAAAATTCGAAAACTTGAAAATTACGAAAATTCGATAAGAATTCCGGAAAATGAATTTCGAGTAAATTTAATAAATTATTTGGAAAAATTCTAAATTTAGAATTCTAATTTCAGAAAAACCATCCTTGATGACCGAGACGATGGAATCGGGAGAGGTGAACACGGGCGCGACCTTCGAGAGGTAGTCGCCAACCTGAGACAGGTAAAGGAGACATGTGCCGCCTGTAAGGATATTCGGCCATGTTTTTAAATTGCATTTAATTTTATAAATGCTATTGATAATTATCGGTTTTATAGTGTGGTGTTTTATCGGTTTTAAATTGTGGTAAAATACTGGTTGAGGAATATAAACTGTATTTTTCGTCCAGGAGGCTAGCCAAATCGGCAGCCGTTATACTGCCGAAAAAAATTATCAAAAAATTATTAAAATTTATCGAAAATCACCGAAAACCATAATAAATGATTTGATTTCACGTGGAACGATTTTTAGGTACGAAATCGAGAAATCAAGTGAATTTCATAAAACATGAATATAGTGATCTTTGATTTTAAAATATTCATGTTTTCGAGAATGGTGAAAAGGAAATCATCGAAAATTCACCCGGTAGGTGATATTTCATGTGAAATGAGATGAAAATGAAAAAGAGACTGAAGTGAATATTTTTATAAATATTCTTAAATATTCACTTGATTTCATATGAAATCTTTATGGTTTTAATTATGGAAATAATTAAATATATAAATTCCATAAAGATTAAGAAATGATGAAAAACTATGATTTTGAACTAGAGGTCTCTATACGTGTTTTAGAGGAAAACATGGTGCCGAAATTATTGAAAATTGGAAAATAAATAATTTATTTTTACATAAATTACAAAAATATTTGAATTGAATTCCGATGATTTTAAAAACCATGTTTTCGATTGATAGCACGGAAAGGCGTGCATACATATGTTACGGTGAAATAAACACTGTCATGAGATTTGTTTTACAGTGTGACTATTTTATAACTATTTTCACCATATGAGAAATATGATTTATACCTTTATGAAATATTTTGAGAAATGTGATTTAAATTATAAATTTCATAAAGGTGATGATTTATACATGTGAGCCTTATGGATAATTGTGAAATGTTTTTACACTACTGTGTTTAAAATCCATAAAGGCTATGGTACGGTTTATACTGTTTTGAGACTTTAGGCCTTGAGTTCATGCATTACTATTCGCGTAATTGCGTGACCCACCTGGGGCGGTGGCTCGGGTCTATGGACCAACGGGTGCACCTCAGGGCGTCACAAGGCTGATGGACCCGCCAAGTCATCAGTGGTCTTGAGGTCACTTGGCAAGTGGACCCGAGGACCACCTATAGATTATGGCCATAGATCTAGCTGAGATAGCAGTGAGGGGCGATGGCCTACGGGTGCACCCCAAAAGCGGACGATTTGTGTTCCTATGGGAACGATGATAGCGTGATTTAATTGTAGGATGATGCTTAGTCTCACATATTGATTACTGTTTACTGAAAGGATTTACTGAATCCTGTTTACTGTACTGTACTGAAATACGGTACTGATTTCTGTTTACTGTTTACTGAGCAAAACCGTACCAAAACACTGTGCTTACAGAACTATACTGTATACTAGAATGGTAGCCACTGATTACTTTTTTACTGAACTGAAAGCTACCATTTACTGTTTACTGAACTGAAAGCTACCGTATACTGTTTTCTGAACTGGTAGCTACTGTTTACTGTCTACTGATTGAACCGTATCGAATTACTGTTTTATTGAACTGTATGATACAGTTACTGATTTGAAAAGAGAAATAAATGTTTATTCTAAAAGAATAACATAAGAATTATTTCTAAAAAAAGAAATAAGTGGTTTACTCCGTGGAAAAAAAACGAAAATTATATCATTTTGAAAACAACGGAATTAGTACTCTCTACAGTTGCTTCTACGTTCCGGAACAAGTCAGGTATTTTAAAATACCTGCCTTACTCTATCTGGATCCCTAGCCGACTGTAGTATCCTTCCTACATGTGAGCCTAGAGCCAGTTAGGAAGATTGAAAAGAAAGTGAAAAAGTATTTTCAACATATAGATAGCTGAATATCAAGTGTGACATATAACTCTCTTATTGAGCCGTAATTTAGTCACTCCCCAATTTTAACATTTCAGGTTTTGATGATTATGAGATCAGTTGATTTTGGATCACAGCTGCACATAATGGACGATGTGACAGACCGATTGATTTATATGAGGTACGATCATTTATTTTCTGTATTTAAACATGTCTACAGTACTACTTGTCTAATTAATTAAGATAGGGGATATGTATAATATAAACAATGTTATGTAAAATTGTTTAACAGCTAGCACAAGTGAAGTATCACAGACAGCCCAACCGGATAATTTGTGTAAAATAAGGTGAAAAATGTGGTAACGGGATGTTACATTATGAAAGATATTTTTGGACAAAAGCATATGCTTTGCATTTCAGTACTTTCTTCCATTTCAAAGTGTAGTGTGTCGATGCTTTCTTTTTCAATTTCCATCAAAATCAACCGCAAGCATTAAATTTTCAGTTAAATGCTCATTATCAAAGCTTTTGAAAAGGCAAAAAACACAACAAAGTCATTTGTCCAGCTGTCTAGTGCATGAAATCTTTTTAAGGCACATAAATTACAAGGATAATTATTTTATGTTAATTTCTTTTTTAGGGGAAGCATCCATCGATTTTGGTGTATCTTGAAATACTTTCATTTCACTTCGAACAAAAGAAAAATTTATACCTTTTTCAACTTCTGAAAGCCAAATAATTATACATTAAGTTTGACATAATAAAAAAAAAATACTCGAACACCTGATTTAGTGTCTGATATATATTTATTTCAAAATCCGGAAAAGAGACAACGGATTAAGCATTCAAGCTGAGATGTTGCAAGGTGAAAAGGTGCAGCAAAATGCAACAAGCAGAGGAAGCAAAGACCATCTAAATCTAATAACAAAAACTCAAAAATGTACTTTCTGGCTTTGTGCAGCACATGCCATTGCCAGAACTCAAAAATAATAATGATGATTATTCACACTCAACTAATTAACAAAAGCTAAGATCTCTGAATCACCACAAATTGCTGAATCTTCTTGAGATTTCAATTATCGTTCAAAAGTACACAACCACAACAACAGCAAACAAAGACATTCATCAGCCAAAAAGAAGATTTTAAGTGGCTTTTCAAGAGAAAGCAAAAGTGCCTTTTTGGCTTAAAAAAATATATCTTATATTTCATAACTTGATGTACCACAGTACCGGTAGTAGCTGGATGGAAAGATTCTTCTTTAGACAGAATCTCATTAATTAATAATATGCCTTCAAATACAGTCTCTCACTCTCTCTCGCCACAGCAGTTACTTCCAGGTCGCAATTCAAAGCCGACAGAACTGCAAAAACTCTTAATTATAACTAATAGAAAAGGGCTATTCAAAAATCAATCTTGACCCAAGTTTCACCATCATACTAATACTAGCAAGGAGCTGTTATATTTTGCTGAAGGGTAGTTGAAACTTATAACCTAAACTGGCCACCAGTGTAAGTCTGTCCGAAGGACCAACCGGCCGGAGCAACGTTGAAAGAGATAACACTGCGGCCATCACTGGTAGTGACGAGGAAAGAGAGGCTTTGTCCATTAAGGTAAGAATTGCTTTGCCAGTTCTGGCCCCAGTTTCTTGACATTGGTTGCCATCTGGTCCTTGAACCCTTAATGGATACAGAATGAACATCCCCAGCACCTCCAACGTTGGTCACAAGCACTAAATTGAAGTAAGAATGTCCATTGATTGTGAACCTGATGCCCCCACTTCTCCTGCACCTCACCCTGGGAAAACAAGTTTTTATTAGTAATATGAAAGAAAATGTTGAAACATTTTGGTGAATTCAGCCAGTTACGTTTACCTTCTGTAGATTACAGGAACGATACCGGCTTTGTATTGGGCAATGTGTTGGAAAATAGGCTGAGAGAGATCAAAGTGGTGATTAGGAGGGTCGCACCAGCCTCCTGGAGGGCAGAAGTTGGTGGCTGTGACCACAATGGAGCCAGGCAGGCACCATTGCGGGTCATTGACACACCTGAGCTCATAGCATGCACCGCAGCTCAAGCCATTGTCAAACAATGCAGTGCTCAAGGCTGCTGTGTTTACACCATAACCTTGGCTATATAGGTTTCCATAGCCACAAGCTCCACCTAGAGCAAAACCCGAAATTGAAATTGCATTAAGTAGTAGATACCAAGAACAACATGTCAGATACAACAAACATACAAGAATAAGGAAAAAAAAAAGTGATATTTGGATTTTGGAATGTACCCATTGTTCCAGAAGCATCACCACCTCCATAGAAAGTGGCATGAGCATTGATCCAGGGTCCAAGGTATCCATGATGGGCATGATTATTCCTTGGAAAACCATGAACAAAGTTGAGCATTGAGAGTAATACAACAAGAAGAAACCCCAAAAGCCCCATTGCCCTGCATATGAAAAAACATACTCCATAAACAAAATAATTGTACTGAAAGTCTAAAACTAATAAAGAAAACAAGCACATTTAAGTACTGCAAAGCCTTTTTTTCTTTTGCATTATGCTGTTTTAGAGTAAAAGAAATAAAAACCAGAAGAGAAAGGAAAATGAGGCTTGGGACTAGTAAATTGAACCTTGAAAGGAGTTGTTTGTGGAAATGAAGAGGGGTTGTTTGAAGGGAATAAATAGAGGGCAGTCAACATCGCAACTGACTGACAACCTGACAACCATTAAGCTGTTGGAACCAAGCAACTGCAGTATTGGTTTTTGGGGACTCTTGATTTTGTGGAAACAAATGCAGTTTTCATGGGGTTAGGCTAAACTAACGAAATAGCGGTTTTCAAGACTCAAACCGGATGGTTTTGAGGGGGGTTCCACTGGGGGACAAGCAAGGCATGGAATCCTTGAAGTGGGGCTTAAGTGAATTTGGCTCTGGGATTGAAATCCTTAAGATCACAAGCATTATATGCTAACAACATCGGAATCACGGGGAAGACAAAAACAGAATTGGCTTCATCTAAGATTAACTTTGCTGCTGTGAAGAATTTTTTGGACCATTAACACTTCAACAGTGCACTGTGAACTTTTTAACTTGGGGAAGCGTTCAAATCCCGCCCAAAGAGCAAAGTAACTTCTTTTAAATCATTGATAATGTTTACCAAATCATTTCGCCATATGTAAAGTGCGTTTCCAACTTTATCACCATATCTCAGTCACGAAATTAAAAAACGTCTTTCTATCAATCTAAACACGTTCAATTGTTCTATTAATAGTACTACGGAGAAAAACTTTTGAGGGTCTACTTACAATTAAGATTACAGATTGACATGCACTGGACATTGTACGAGGGCTACTAAATCATATTCATGAACATGGATTTGGTGGTGATGAGGATTACAGCTCGTGGATAACGTTCTTTATGATTTGCTTTTGATGGGAAAATTTTGTACTACCTTGTTTACTATGCCAAGGAATGGGACGGGGGTACAACTGCATTCTTGATTTGCTAGCAGCACTCTATTCTTCCTTTCTCCTCTTTTGATTTTGATTTTGGTTTTTTCTATTGACAGACATATTGGCCAAAGATTCATAACAATGTTTAAGAATTTAGGCTTTTAATTACTGATTTTTGGCAGAGGACTCAACCAGCCTCTCCTTAGTTAAGTTTCAGTTTGAAAATATCAGTGTTCTTAAGCAAGTTCATAGTGTAGGCAGAGTATGATTAATATACCAATATCGAATACACAATCGTATCAGACTTCTTATTGTAAGATCTGATTTTACACTACTGTAGACTCTAATTTCATGAAATTGATATTGAAAATTAAATAAATAATGAATATTGATTTCACTTAAGTGAAAAGCTCCTTAACTTAGGATGAAAAGGGAGCAATTTCTGTGAAAGACTCGACGGGCGAGTACCATGAAGAAACGGCTCACCAATGGGTGAGCAAGGTAATGGTGTGATAGCCAATGGATTATGGCGAGGGTGAATAGGTGAGTTCGCCAAGGCTGTGATTAGATGATGGCCCGTGTGTGGCGAGGACTGTGATCACCCAAAGAATGTATTTGGCGAGTAATGTGGTCGCCCATATAGAAGCACAAATGATAGCCTAGCAAAGGAAATCATTTCGTAAATTCCAGATATTGAGTTGGCGAACTGAAATCGAGTTGGTGAGCTGAAGGTCTCCAGAATGAGGAGGCGAACTGAAATTAGTATAGACAAAATGAAAATAGATTCAAACCATTTTGCAGCCAAAATTGACTTTGTAAGTCATACGATTGAAGACAATAAATTGAGAAAGAATAAAGTCAATAAAGGAAGTAACCTCATTGGTTGAGGAATAAGACAAAAGGTGAAATAAGTCAAGAAAAGAGGCTGTGGATTTCACGCCATTGGCTTCTCGGTTTAGACAATTAATGGCAAGTGAAGTAAGTCAAAATGTGCAGAGAATAGCTTCTCATAACTGTTCCTTTTGCTGCAGTTTTTCTTCTGTTTTAAATGAATGAAAGACGTGAAATAAATGAAAGAAGGTGGGATAAGGCCAAGTGAGGGGCTCTGATTGGATAGCATGGCTATATAAGGAGAAACAATTGAGGAAGACCGGCTTAGCAAACTTCATCTTCCTCCCGAAAACTATGCAACTTCAAGTTTATGTTATTCCTTCCAATCCTGCCATGCTTGATTTATTGAGCTTTACTCTTCAGTTGACTAAACAAATAAACCTTCCTCCATCGTTGATGAACTAAAAGGGTAAACAAAGTAAGGCCAACATGAGACAGAAAGTGATCTATTTTGGAAGTGCAGTTGATTGAGGTGAGATTTAATGGTTTCTTGAGATTGAATGATATATTTCTATGATTTCAAGTATGAGAAGCATGATTTTAGTGTCGCTTTTGATTTATTCTTGTTGGATCATAAAATAGAATAAATTCATATCTTGAAGTAGATGAAGAATAAAATGAAACTAGGTTGAAATTGTAGTAGAATGATGGAAAAATACTGGAAAAGTGATGAGAATGGCGACTATAGTGATCGCCCATGTTAAAAGTTAGTAATCGCCAATAAGGCGAATAGGAAATAATGAACTCGCCAAAGTTGTTGTTCAAGTGGGCGAGGTCGCCCAACGCTAGTCTAATACATGGGCGATCTCTCACTTGTTAGCCTTTTGATGAATGGCGAGCTCGATAGGGTGAGCTAGTAAGAGCTTTGTTGGGCGAGTAGTCATTTGATTTATCTCAATCTCGCCTAGTGATATAAAATGAAAATATTAATAGTTTTAATAAATTATTTTGCAGCCGGGAATTATGTACTTGGTAAATGTGATCAGGAAGGCGAGCAGGAAGCAAGGCTTCTTTGAACCAAGTAAGGGAGATGTGTGTTAAGTGAAATGCATGTCCTGTGGAGTAAAAATATTATGAAAATATCTAGAAACTATTTTGGTTTATGACATGCATTTATTTAATAAATTATTTTGACTTGGGCGAGCTACAGAGATAGCCGACCCTTGTTTGTGAGCGAACTGGTATTAGCAGGCGAGCCAAACGTTTTATAATTTTGGGGCGGGCGACCCCTTTTTATTAAGAAAGCTATGGGCGAGCCATTGTTTTTGTTTTAAATGTAGAGGGTGGCGGGCGATTACTTGTTCAACCCTTAGAGTTTACCATGGGCGAGCCGGGCTGGCGAGTTGACCATGGCGAATAGATTTCGATGGTATTTTCTTAAGAAAAAATGAGCCATTTTAATATCTTTGAAAATAGAAAATATAAACCCTTTTGGGCGAATTGACTAATGGGCGAGCCACTGAGGGCGAGCCAGTTTTGCTTTCTGATTTTAAAAGCAAAGTTGGGCGGGTGAACACAAGTTCTCCGCACTGGGCGAGCTGCCATGGGCGAGCTGACCATGGGCGAGCAGTTTTTAAAGGTTGAGATTTTGGAATGTTGTCAAGATGTTTTGTAAACATAAAGCCTAAACCTTTTTGGAAATTAAATCATTTTGAAAAATGATAATATGGTGAGATAATTCCATACAGGTTTTCATGTGAGATAAAATGATTTTTAGACTTTAGGCCCCTAGTTTCATGCATTATTATTTATGTTATTGTGTGACCCACCTGGGGCGGTGGCTCGGTCGATGGACCAACGAGTGCATCTCAAGGCGTCACAAGGCTGATGGACCCGCCAAGTCATCAGCAGTCTCGAGGTCACTTGGCAAGTGGACCCGAGGACCACCTATAGATTATGACCATAGATCTAGCAGAGATAACCGTGAGGGACGATGGCCTACGGGTGCACCCCAATAGCGGTAGGTTCCGTTCTCGCAAGGGAGAGGGGGAACGATGATAGCATGAATTATTCGTAGGGTGATGCCTAGTCTCAACTTGTTGATTTCTGTTTACTGAAAGGATTTGTTAAAATCCTATTTGCTGTTTAATCTATTTTATTGTAAACTGTTGAGAAAATGAGTTGATTGACGCATTGAGAGTACTGGTTGATATAACCACTGTTTTCCTATTTGACATGATTTAGGAAAAACAAATTTATTGTGATATATGGCTTTGGTTTTGTAAAGCAGCATATGTCTCCTTTACTGAGCACATGAATTGCTAATCCCTTTGTTTTAACTCCACAGATAAAAGACACGGAGTTAGAGGAGTAGCTCCAAGATGGATGATTAACATTACAGGTATAGTCCCTTCTCTTCTACATTTCAGACATGAGTATACAGTATTACTTTATTGAGACAAAGATAATAGGGGATGTTAGATGTAAGTAATAATGAAAAGAAATTTCATATTCCATATTTGATAAATAAATATTATTATTGTAGAATGTTATTGGCATCGCAGACAGCCCAACATGTAAAATTATATGGAAATACGTGAAAAATGTGGTAACGGGATCTTATACCTATCTTAAGTACATGTAGCATACAGCTGTTAACAATGAAATAAATATAGTATTTATGCCAGCATATATGAGAATGACTAATGCTTGTGAATATATGCAGGAAGAATCTGTAAAATGGGCCAGCTTTAAAATATCAAGAATTCAAATAATGCTATTCTCCCTCAAGTGTAACAGTTAACACTGAAAGGGAAAATTAAAAGAGACCTTAGAAATTAACAAAGAATTCATACATGTCAAAACCTGTGGATGGGAATTCTGATTAACCTTAGGGCTTCAGGGACTATGATTGGTTAGTCGAAAAATATTTACATCTCGACCTTTCTAAAGCTGCAGAAGTTCTAACTAGGAATTTGGGTTATCTCTTGTCATTGTTATTTCAGCAGTCACTATTGCTAGCAAGGTCCAAAAGAAAGATAAATTCATCACCGGCGATGGATTGCCAAGCTACTCAGGCTTTGGTTAGCACTGTCGCTTTCCCAATTAATAAAGCCTGACTTGGGTTGGATTTTGCTTCAATCCAGGATAGATAGAGCAGCTTTTAGGCTTGTGGACAAAAAATGCTCCCTTCTTTCTACCCGTCTGTCTATCTTGAACTTAGTTTTCTTGAACAAACTGGTGGTTTTCTTCTTTTTCTTTCTTTACCATTAAAATGGTATAGAAATTAAGTTGATTTTATGCCATGCATGGTAAATGGTACTCAAATTTTCATGATGATTACATTATATGCATATGCATATGCATATACATATACATATACACACACACAATGAACCTAGTAAATAGGAAAAAAAGGATATCACTTGGACCAGACTAGCTAAGAAATGAAGCATTAACTCTAGGTGGTAAAGTTCCCACAGCAATGGCAATGATAGTTCAATTAGAGCCATATATTACTTGGATTGGACCAATGTGAGAACTTAATCCAAATGACTAACAACTAACCACCTTAGTACTTTTATTTTCATACTTCTCTTTTAATTTAGTTATTTTAATTACTTCTTAAAAAAAAAAAGAAAGAAAGAATGAACAAATAATCTAAAAAGGATATCATAAATGACAGCATTTTCTAAGCATGATCATAAGAATTCGTACTTGTTGAGAAACGAAAATCAGAAAGACTAAACAGACAGCTTGCAAATAATGAGTGAACCGTTCTTCAAAGCCTCCAGTTAAAGAGTAGCATTTATGTTAAAAACAAGATTGAATATAGAGTTTTATGAGATATATGGTTTGTCATAAAATGCCAACATAAGAATTTTATCATTCAGAAGAGGGTCACTATGCTTTAATTAACGTTTATGAGATAGGAGACAATATCAATATGGAAACCTAGCATATCCCAATGTGGGTTCAATCTGTCTAAGGTTCATGCTTTGATTCAGAATGAGGACCATCATTCTTCAACTCAGTTATTAAGCTATAAAATTCCCAAGCCAAGTTGAACTAGTGAATAAACCAATTAATTACATTGTGTTTGGTGGGAACGAAAGGGAGTGGGAGGAAAAATTAAGTTGAAATTGTGAGTAAAACAGTACTAAAACTGGACAACCCCCCTCCCCGCCCTTACATCATTGCCTTGCATGCATGCAGTGGCGGAGTCACGTTATAGCAAGGAGGGGCCATGGCCCCCCCAAACATTTTTGATATTTTTTATTTGTACTGTAATATATATATGTATTTTAAATTTTAATTTACCTTTGGCCCCTTCAAAAAAACAAAATGTCTCATCTCCTTATAAATCCAAAAAAAATATCAATCTTTATAAATATAAGAGCTTAAATTTTAAGAAAAAAAAATCAACTATCAGATTTTAAACAAATTTTCCAAGGGTATTAATATCATTTTATACAATGAAAAAAAATTATTTGATTTTAATTTTCATGAAATTATTTTATAGATATTATTAATTTAAACTTTGTATGTTAGATATATGTTAAAAAAACTAGTTAAGCATTTTTTTAATTGTTACAGTCTTATAAAAAATTTAAACTTCACTTAATTATATTTTATATCCTAAATAAATATTGTTAAACCAAACATCACTTAAAATTTGAAAGAAATAATTAATTAATATAGTTCAAGTTTTTTATTATTAATTTTTTAGATAAACTTGTAATTGTGAAGAGTGATTAAATTAATGTGTATTTTCTTATTGATAGATTAATTAATCTTACATCAATAGTTTTTACTGCACCATTTTTAAAAATATATATTTTTAAACAATGAAAATTGTTAAAACAAGGTTCCAAAATAAAATAGAATAAAAGTTAATATTTATTCTCTGCATTGAGATAAAATTTATTGAAACTTTCAATTCAAAAATTTTTTTCTTACCAAAAATAATCATGCATTGTTGTAAACAAAAATATCTGTCTTTCCTCCATTTTCAATAATTATATATTTTTTTTCTTTTCATACTTCACTTTTTATCTATATATGTTTCTATATGGAATGTCATGTTTCACATGTATTTTTTATGTTTTTGGTAAAATAATAATATATTATATGCTAAATAAAAAATTTAAGCTAGTAACAGATTTTATTGAATAATTAAAATTTTTTTATGCAAATGGTTTGGCCCCCCCTATTCCGAAATCTTGGCACCGCCACTGCATGCATGCATAAATATGTCCATGCATGCGTAAATATGCAGGTAAATGTTATATGCATTCATTTATAAGAAAGGATAAATTAAGAGGATTATAAAAAGGTTAGTCTTATTCTTATTTGTGTATTAAGATGGAATTTATTTTGAGTTTTGTTGTTGGATCAATTTAAAATAGTAGAATAGCTGTGGATAATGACATAACCAAGTAACACTGGTGCATGGCAGCACAAGGGGGGCATGAAATAGACATGGTACTCAGGGATGCATGTGCTCATTGATTTCTCTTTAGGTAGGCATGTGGAAGCAAATGATGACAAGTTCATATCGATAACGACCTAAGCTAACAATTAATGCATGAGATCTCCACAACCATGTCGCCATGTACAAAACCTAGGGCTATGATATTAACAACAATGATTCATCTATTCATCAATTTTTTGGACAAGTTTTCTGCATCATGAAAAACAATTGAATTGGGGGTAAATTAAGAGATACTTTAGGATTTAAGATACCCAAACAACCATTATTGAACCAAACCAAAAAAAAAATCCTCTCCTAAGATGCCATTAAGAGGCATCGAGATTGATGTTACAGTGTTTCATGGACCCATGTCATATGCATATGCTCAAAGAAACATAAGCTGACGCTAACCTTAATCAGACTTTAGTTAATTTTAGGCCAGACAGAAGGGTACTTCATATCAGTTATGGCTGACCCCATGTCCAATGCCAGTCTATATATACTCCTATTATATTGTGATAAAACTTGATAATCAATTAAGAGGTCCCCTCTTCCCCTATTATCAAAAATAAAAATCACTACCAAGAATAGTTAGTGTTTCACAGTCTTCCAATTTGAGTGTCTGCGTAGAATATGAATTCAAAGTGCTGCATATCAACAGTTTAAACTGGGCAGTCATGCTTTTTATTCTCAAGCTGTTTTGATGATTACTTCAAGCTCGCAAACGATAGAAAATCAAGTTCAGTTTTCGCAACAGAAAAGTCTTGTGTTCTTCCTGGCCTTCGAAGTTTGATGTTTGTTGGAAATTAATGTTTGCCTGCTAACAAATTGTGATAAATATTGTGTTCAGTATCTCATCACTTAAGGTTCTGTCTTAAATGTTTGAGGTAGTTGATTAGTAAGTGAAGAAAGAAGAAACTGAGGCTGAACATTGTGTGGTAAATATTCAGACATGAGAATCTCACACAAGGTTTGTGTTCTTCTTTGCATGTGGTCCGGTGAGCAGCCAACATCAAAAAAAGCAGAAATTTCTGCATGAATGAGATGTAAGACACATTGCAGATGGAGAGCAAATTCAACAGAGTGAGTGAAAGAAGTTTTCTTCCTTGCAAACTCACAAGGTGGACCATGCTTGCATTAATAAAACCGACAATCACCCAAGAGACAAAACACAGATGAATTGACTCAAATGGAAAGTGGCCCCTGCAGGAAACTGAAACAAGAGAAAGTGAGTCTGAATTTTCACTATTTCAACCTCTATGAGAGTCCAACTTTGTACTGGAAAATCCCAAGTGAAATTCAGATGCTGAATTGAGTGGTAGATCTCATTCTTTTTTTTTTCTTTTGATTTTTAAATGACCTAATGCTGCTATAACTTTTTAATACTATAGCAAAATCTTCAATGTAGTGCAAAAAGATTGGCACACATTTAACTTCTCTGTTGTATAAAAATTAAGAAAAATAAACTTAACAATTTGTTTGTTAAATCTAAAACTTTTAACCTAATTAATGTAGCACACTATCATAATTGTTGGGATCTGTCTTAAAACTAAACCAAAGGAAAAATATAAGAAGAAATGGATCTACCATCAAACCAAGGCATAGAGAGAAGAGCAGAAATGGATCCCAGAGCAGACATAATGTTTTCCTATCAGGTTTTTAAAAGGTGCCGACATCACGAAGCAAAATAAGATTAGTGTTAACTGGCACAAGCACTGTCGGTGCCCCAACTAAACTAAATATTGAAGTTTGATGCCCTTTTTTTTTCCTTTGTTGGTTCTGGGCCTACTCTTTGCCCAAGTTTTTCTGCGGCATAATGGTGAGCGACTGTCACTGTCCTTCTGGCATCACATTCTTTCTGCTCTTAACTAAGAACTATAAAACTAGTAGTTGTAGTAGTAGCAGCTAAAGATAGGCTCGGCGGTAATATGTAGAGAGAGATTGACTGTACAAATAGAGAAGTAAATGACAATTGCCAAAGATACGGTAATCACATGGCTGCAGAGAAGTTTGCCCCTACACAAGCCAGTTGGTGTAAATTGTACTCCAACGGAAGAGTGATTGATCCTTTCAAGCTTTTTTTTTAATAATATAATTAGAGTAGACATTAATTTGACTCAGTTTTTTTAAGAAATCGTTTAATTACCTCTTTATGCAAAGAATTTGTGTCAAATACCATCATCAAAAATAGAATTGTCCTTTCAGAAAACCTCAAGAGGGTTCCACTTATATTTCAAACATTTTTCTTTATTCTAGCTTTTTTCCATATTCTACTAAGATCATAGTCCGAACAATATGCATCACTCTTGCAATTGACATCACACTCGAAATCCCTTTCAAATTCAAAGTCATCATTTTGTATGAACTCACCAGCTTTTTCTTACTCCACTTCTTCAACATTTTCATTTTTACTCCAATGAAGATCCCATTACTACTAAACACTAACACTAATTCTTTAGAATTCAAGGCCACAAAACCACCACCAGAACACTTAACGAGTGAATTACAGCTTGATCTTCACCACTATTCACAGTATTATTGTCATCAATCAAGGGAGGTGGAATAAGACACTCAGCATCTAAACTACTTTATTTCTTTTTTATTCTCATTGTGCAGATGAAATGAGACACTCAACATCGACCATCTCAAAGCACCAAATTCTGTTCATTTTTGCAAGCGATCTCTCAGAGGAAAATGGCTGATGATCATCCAGAAGTAAAATGTTCTTACGCCGCTAGATTTCGATACATAAACATGTAATGTTCTGACAAGAAATGGTGTCATCAGATCAGTAAAACCTTAAAAGACCGTATAGAAAAGAGACGGAAAAAGGTGGGGACTGAAGAAGGTTGGACTTGAGGGACCAACATAACAAAGTATCAGCTTACAAAGGGGTCTAAAGGCAAAAATTGCTGCAGGAAAATATAGCATGAAAGCTTGTCTTTTAAGTTTTATATTAATTTACCAATCCATTTTGAATGTAAGCTCCTACATCAATGATGGTAGGGTTTCAGAAAGATAAAGATGGAAAAAAAAAAACACTTCCAGAGCAGCAAAAATAATAACTTCAATCATAAAGGCTTGGGCAGCAAGAGATCCAATTGGCGAATCTTTACCAGAATTATACAGCGGAAAGACGAACAGCTCGTTCAAATTCATGAGAAGAAAAAACAGATCACTGACCATAATAAGGAGGCTGGCCCGGCATTGGTGCACCACCAGGTCTAACATTAACCCCTGGCTGCAGCATTCTCATGGAGGACACACCGGATTGCGAATGGGGTGATGAACCAGCTGCTGTTGCTGTGTTCGCATATGTATGGATTGGGGGTGCTTGGTATGTTTGACTAGGAACAGTCCCAGGAACTGATCCGTACGGTGGTCTAGCCTGTAAATTTGGATCCCAAGCTGGAGCTTGTCCACCAGGGGGTTGAGCCTGCGTTGCAGCTGAAGCTGCATACTCAGTCCCAGCGTACAATGGAGCACTCTGAGGATTCTGCCAAACATTTGGAGCAGCAGGCATACCAGGAACTTGTGTTGCAAGCAAACTTGGGTCTGAGATTGTGTAATCTCTACTTTTATCACTGTAAGCCTGTGCAAAAGATGAACTAATCAGAATCACATCACATGTCTGTCAAGACAAATAATATAAGCAATTAGCAGGCAAGGGTGGTAATAAAGTGTCAAGAAGAATACATTTTAAGGCAAAAATCTTTTTTCTGTCAAGAACGGATCCACTTTATCTTCTAACAACGTTTTTAATTTATTTTTTTCATTTTTTTCCTCATGAACATTAACTCAAAAGCACATACTTATACCTTTACATTGAGATCAGTATGACGAGAGTATGATAGATGAAGCTTACAATAGCCACCATCATATATGCAGTGTCCCTCCAAGGATTCTTTGGCTACAGCTGCAATTGCGACGTCTGAATGTAACAACTTCTACATCAGTACAGTATCAAAATACCTCTCTAACAAAATAGAACATGAGAGAGATGTCAACAGTCCCCAATAGACATTAATACTTTCAACTTGTGGGTCTCAAGATCAAACATTTGGAAAGAGCAGGAAGGAAAGACATATCCCACAATCATCAGAAATGAAACAAATTTCAAATGAAACAGGTACAAACGCAAGCCAAGTGAAAGGTACTATAATTATATTTATAGTAAATTAGATACATGAAAATAAGAAAAAGGAACAAATATTGGCCATTAAATTTAAAAATACACAGTAAATTAGATCTGATTTTACAGTGTATTTTTAAGAATTATTTTAACTTTGCTAGAAAAATTTAAGAATTATTTATTCTTTGCTTTAAAAGAGAGTACACGGCCTATATATAGGGAAGCAAACAATCTTAACTACAAACTCTCTATTAAAACCCTACCCTAACCTTACTAATAAAAATAAAACAATAAAAAACTAAAAATAAAATCTTTTTTTTATTTGAAAAAATAAAATCCTAGATCATAGAAAATTTGAATTTCTAATAAACCTTGAAATTACAAAATTACTCCTAACTTTAAAAGATAAATAACTAAAACTAAAATATAATCATATTACTTCTTCACCTAATAAAAACTTAACCAAGTTCCCAATAAGACATCAAATAATCAAAAATGCCAAATTAAAGCTTGAATTTGGGCATGCCTTTTATACACTTTCAAAGGTTGCTGCCATTTTCCATCATCTTTCTTCAAATCAAAGAAGAACTCAGAAAAAAATTTTAAATCACATTCAACAAGACAATTGAGTACTTCAATAAGGTAGGTGCCTTTTGGATCTCTTGTATACAGGAAAAGTGCCAAGGTGCCAAAACTTTGCATGTTAATAAAGTTCCCTCACAAAAAGGTCACAAGGCACTTGTAATGTATGACCTTTCATTAGTGCCCAGGGGCTACCTCGATAATGAAATAAAACTATTGAAAATAGAACAAGGACATTCAACAAAGTATCCTATGGAGGTGACTTTCTAGAAGCAGGGAACGAAATGACCAAAAAGAACCGAATTAAATTCTCCAAGTCAATCCTTGCGTGAAAGGATGATGGGGTATCAAAAGATAAGAAGGCATGGATTACCAAAAACGTACATAAAACTAATAAAAATTCATGGATGAAAACATACCAGGATATTGAATTAGTGCCTGTGTTCCACCATTCTTCTCAAATATTGCAATCTTTTGGACTGTGCCAAATGCAGAGAATACCTAAAATAACCAACCAGTAGAATAATATAAGAAAATTTTCAAGAAATTTATCAGTATTTTTCATGTCAATGAAGTAGCAACACAATGCCCTACCGTGTGAAGAACATCAACTGTCACAGCATACTGCATATTTTCAATTGAAGCAAGTAGCACATTACTTTGAGGTTCTTGCTTTTTTCCATCCGGACCAACTACAGGCTGGGCATTATAGCATATTAGCGAACACCCAACAATAAAAAACAGGTTAAAATATTTGTAAAAGAAAAGGCTACCTGCATGAGCCCCTCCATTGCAGTAGGATTTACAGGAAGGTATGGATTGGTATAGTCCCTACAAGTGTCAAAACAAAATCAGAATGTTCAATGTAAACATTACATATAAAGTACAAAAGCAAAGCCCAATGTCAAAGTATAATTTTGCACTTAGTCAGGATAAATAACTTATACAAGTAACAAAGTAATGAAATTGCAAATGTCCAAGATGTCAAAAGATTATGGGTTCAAATCCAGAACCATCCTGTTTGACAACATCACGTTGGTTCCAATAGCAAAGAGCATCTCAAATGCTTTGAAAGGTATGTCAATCTAACAGTCTTACCTTAATTATACCCAACTCTCTAAGGCTTAGTTTGGATCCAATAGCACAGTGCGGCGCAATTGGATCCTATTTTTAGTCCAAATGCTCCAAAAGGTGCATTTGGTTTCATTTGCTGTGGCACAGTGGAATGACTCCACCATACCACAACTTGATTTTCCACTGGACCCAACAAGGTTAGGTCCAGTGGAAATTCCGCTCACTGGTATGCAGAATTTTCAATTCTGTCCTCTCTCTCTCTCTCTCTCTTTTTAACATTAAACCATTGGACAATTTTTTCCATTCTAATTTTTATTTAAATATTAAAATAAATTTATTAATTTAATATAAATATAAATACAAATAAATTTTATTATTATATAGTAAATTAATATTACATGTATGTATATACATAATAAGTTTTAAATATTTAATAATAAGAGTATTATTTGATAAAAAAATATTTTAATAACTTTTAATTTATAAACAAAAATATTACTTGATATTTTAATAATTTTTAATTTATTAATTTCACAAATATAAATATATACAATAATTTTATTGTATATAAATTTTAATCTAATGTCCTTTATTGTTATTTTCTCTTGTCGCTACACTTTACCTCTTAGTTACTACTGCATTTGCATCCAAACACATATCCTATCACTAATTCTAATCTCACAGATACAATATCCAATTTCCTCGCTAAAATAACTAATCTCATCTCCACTATTGTTTTCAATCTCACCAAAGCCAATCTTATCACCCATCCAAATGGATCCTAAATGCTAACGACATTTTTATGAAGTGCCACTCAAATGATAACGTTGAATATTAAATTGAGGAAAATTAGATCTATGTAAACATTCCTTTTCCCCCATAACAAGTAGCTTCTCATGCAATTAGCAATATGCTCACCCACCCTCATTAAACAATTCAAGATAAACAAATTTCAATGTAGAAACAAGACTTCAAAATACTATGAAATAACTGACATTCTACAATGACTAATTGCTCAGCTATAAAACAAATAATTTGCAAAGATAAAACAGTTGGCAAAAGCATCTACTTCAAACACAATGTTTGCAATGGGAAACACTAAACAAGCCTAAAGCCAACACTGAAACCTGAAATCAAATTAATATTACCCAGCTATCACGTTACAGTATACACTCTAATGTTCCATTCAATACTAAAAACTTATTTGAATGAAAGGAGCTGCTTCATTTGAATGCAGAAAGGGGTAGGCCCCCATTCATGGTACCACCAAAGACACCAAAGTGGCAATTCCACAATCAACAAATAAACAAATGCAACTATATTGAGATTTGCAAATGCATGGAACTATTGTCAAAAGATTAAGAAAATTACTAAGCAGCCATGACAACACATCTGTGTGCTGACTACCAAGCTTCACTAACACCCTAGATGACAAAAAGCACACACATTGATTAGCAACACATCAGATGCCAAAATAAATATTTAGCAGAAATATTACTTAAGCTTTTAGGAATGAATATGACCAAACATTGATGGAACTTCGAATAAAAAATAACATTAAACTTTGGGTCCACTTTTACCTGCTCCGATGAGACTGAAACTTGATATTCAGATCAGTGTGCGCAGAATACGAGATTCGCAGGTGACAAGAAGCAACATGATCAGGAAGCAAGTACCTAAATTCAAAACATCATCATAAAGCATTACAACACAAGCACACTGTTGTGCAATTCCCAAACTATAGATGCATAATCAATATGAAAAAGGGAATTAAGTGATGTTAAAGAGATGAACAAAATAAGTGTGCATGTGAATTGGGGACTAGAGAAGTGCATGTGTGAAAAGAGGAGACAAGGGAGCAGTACATACTTGGGAATACTTCTCCCATCCAAGGCATTCCTCGCAGAAGATGCAGTTTCAGCATCAGTGAATTGGATTAATGCCTACCAACATTTTTATAAAAAATTAACATGATATTGAAAGACACACATATCTCCAAAAACCCAAATGCACTTTTGACATCTCACCTGGAATCCAGCAGCTTTTTCAAAAGTAGCAATTTTGTGCACAAAACCAAAAGCAGAAAATACCTGAAACAGAATTCAATTAGATACAATTACAAATCACAAATACAAATAACAAGGACATTAGAAAGTAGAAATCATCACAAACATTGGATAATGGGAAACATATTTGTTAGCAAATCCAAATCGATGAGAAATAAGTACAGAATGACACCTGTAAATACATGCCCCATGATAGACCTTAGAAAGGAGTATGACGTACATGACAATATTTCCAAACTGTCTCCAACAAAAGAATCTAAATAAGAGGCATGACCATCTGTAATTCAACTGATTTCAATCAAAATGCTGCTATCTCTATATATGTAAAAGAAAAAGAAAAGATAACAGTTTAATTCATTTCAGATATAAGAAATGGCCCTGTAATCTCTAAGTGAGAACCATACTCCTCAAAAAAGGGGTTTAAGAACATCAATTATCCCTCGCCAATCACTTAACAAATGACACAAGGCTAGATAGAACTGATACTATCACCATATGGTACCTTTAAGTCTTTAACTTCAGAGGTCTATACCTTATAAGCTCAATCATCTATCGAATGGATGATTCATTTCAGCTCTATAAGAAATGACCCTGTAATCTCTAATTGGAAACCACACGCCTTAAAACAAAGAGTTTAAGAACATCAAGCATCCCTCGCTAGTCAAAACATAACAAAAGACACAAGGCTAGATAAAACATATACTTTAACCATATGATACCTTTAACTTCAGAGCTCTATACCTAATAAGCTCAATCATTTGTCCAATGGACAATATTTCTTCAATTCTCTATATAATAGTTCGCAAATTCCTTAACAAGTATGCTCATTTACAACAACAGTTAACAAGATTTTCAAATGACTTAATATAGGCCACTTTTAGAACTAGAAATACAAGACACCTTCATTTAATCATACAAAATATGCTCCTTATTCTAGAGCAAGAATTATCCAAGACTTCAAGCTCCTTATACAAATATCAAAAGCCCCTAAGCATACAGAGCTTTAACACTCTTAGACTACCCATTCATTACCAACGATGCGATAGAGAGCCTGTAACAACTGATAGTATTTAATCAACAAAATGCATATGACAGCAATACGCACTTACCAAGTGAATGGTCTCAATGGTCAAGTCATTAGCTTCTACACCCTCAATGGTGACCAGCAACACATTTCCTGGGGTATCTCCAGGACTCTTGTTGTTGACAATTTCATGTCTGTTTGAATATTGAATGTACACAGTTTTTCCTCGAACCTGCGCTGGCTCTGACGATGAAGCATAGTATGAAACCATTGAAATAGCCTGATTTAAGTCTGCCTGCAAATAAAAGTAACACCTTTTATTAACAGAAAACTGTCACTGATCACCCCTTTAAAAAATTATCTAATTTCGTTATTCAAAATTAACTCATCAAAATTTAAATTATAAAGAAGAATAGGAACCAAAAGTTCAGATTTTTACTATAAGCCCGTGACTAATTGCCTTTGAACAAACACAATAAACTATCACCCAAAAAATTTCCAAGTGGCAATTAACACATCAAAATGTACGCTTGAAAAATGAAAACAAAAGCTAAAAACAATTAGACTTTTATCATGAGCACAAGACTAATTAACCTTGGAACAAAAGCATCATTCTCCCTCCTGCCCCACCCAAAATAAATAAATGAATAATCGCAATTCTGCTATTAGCCCATCAAATTTACATTGCAAACTAACAAAAGCAGCAAAAATAAAATCAGATTTTTACCATGCCAAACAACGAAAACAAATCACCCAGAAAAAGCTCAAAATTTTCATTTTGCAAATAACCCATCGAAATTTAAACTTGCAAAAAACCAAACAGCCAACCATCAGTAAGTAATTGACCTTAACCTAACACAAAGCAATCTATAAAATATAAAAATTCAAAAAAAAAAGGTTGATTTAGAAGCTTACGAATTCAACAAAAGCTTGGTTTCGATTGGCGCCGACATTGCACTTAGTGTTAACGATCTTACCAAAGGGTTTACAGAGCTCGACGAGTTCCTCTTCCGCACACTCCCATGGGAGATTACGGAGATGTAGGACCTTCGATGGCGTCTGGGTATAACGGAACTGGGGCTGGCTTGACGTTGACATCTAGGGTTTTTGAAAGAAGGGGGTGCTTGTTTGAATAGAAAACAGGGGAATTTTCTCGGGAAAATTTTATAATTTTGGGGTAAAGCAGATTTTGTTTTGTCAGTTTTGGGAGTTCTGTTAGATTGACGTGATTGTGACGGACTATTGGTGAGAGAAGTATCGAAGTTGGAGGAGGTACTGCATTGACTGATCTGCCCTTGTTTGTATTAGAGGAATATTTATGATTAATATCTAGGGTGTTCATACTTTGATTTTATCCTAATTAACTTTTTTTGTTATCCAATATTTTATCCTAATTAACTTATTTGCCATGTTTGGATTTAGACGAATATTTGTATCCATTAGATTTGATTAAATTATGATTTTAGCCAAAATAATTGCTTAAATCATAATTTAATTTGATTAATGGATCGATTATCTAATTATTTTAATCCACTAACAAAAATGATCTTGAAAAAGATTTTGGCTTTCAGTTAATTAATCAAATTAAATAAATTAGTCAAAATTTTAATCTAAACATAAAAAAAGTCAAAAATAAAATTAATAATATATAATAAATATATTTAATATTTGAAATTTAGATAATGCTTTAAGTTTAACTAGTTTGTGAATTAGTGCAATACAAGGATTAAAATTTTTACTATTCACACTTTTTTTTTTGAAATTATGCTTAATTATTTTAAATGCATTAAAGAATTAATTTTATTTTTAAATGGATTAGAAATCACATAATATTTTAATTATTTTTAAATTAGTTAATATTTTAATTATTTTATTTGAAGTGATTAGATTTTAGTTAAATTATTTTTTTTGTTACAATTTTAGTTAGATTATTAAAATTTATTAAAATAGATAGTTTTTAAGTTATAAAATTTTAGATAATTTATTAAAATTTTTTAAATTTGATAAGCGATATATTTTCATTTTTACTTTTTAAGATGTTAATATTAATTGGATTCTCTTTAATAATTTTGTATAATTTTTTATAGAATTTTCAAAGTTTAGAAAAATGGATAACAAATTATGCTTAATTAGGTTTAAACTCCTGCACTATACAGAAATACATTAATCAAATAATAAATTCATTGATAATATATATTTTTTAAACACTTCGTAATATAAATTATTACATTTATGAAAAAAATAACATTTGTATATTTAATTTTTTTATTTGTAATTTATATATTACAATATAGTAATATATAAAATTATATATTGGATATAATTTTTAGTAAATTTTGTAAAAGTTAAATCACACTCATATTGTAATTTATACAATGAACATAGTATTATAAAGAAAATTTAACATGCCTTTTATTTGAAAAAATTGAAAAATTTTCTATCTTAAAATCAACTACATGTACAAATTTAACATGTCTTTGATTGATAAATGTATTCTATGTTTTTTGTGTTTCTTGATTGGTTATTTACTGACAGTTTGAGCAACTTGGCACATCCCTCATAACATTAAAAATATGTTTTGACTAATTTGTGTAACGTAATATGTTTCGAATGTTGCTTTTGAGTTAAAATTGACTCTATTTAATCTTGTGTTCATAATTAATACATACATTAATCTTATTTAGTTAACATTAAAATACAAATAATTTATTAAATATTAAATAATCAACATTAAAAAAAACATACTTTTATGCATGTATAAAATGTGATCAATGAAAAAGTTGATAAAAGATAATTAATTTATTGTTTTAATTTTAATATATATAGATGTTTATCTCTTAAGATCTTTATCAATAGGATATTTATTTAAGTCAAATGTTAATTGGTAACCGCTGTAGATATAGATGTTATATTTTGTAATATTAATGTGGAAAAAAAAAGAGAAATGATTACATGTTACTTACTAATTAAAAAATTTAAAAATTAAAAAATGATGTTAGCTTTTAGAATATTAAAAATATTCAGTTGGTAATTTAATAATACGTAACATGTCATTATATAAATATTGCATGTTATATTACATTGTACATATTGAATTTAGTATATATAAATATATAGATATAGATGTTTTCTTTTAAAAAAAAAAAATTAATTGATAAAAGTTATAGATATAGATTTTATATTTTGTAATATTAATATAGGTAGAAATAAATAATATGTCATTTTTATTAATTTTAATCTATATATAAATATAGATGTCTATATTTTAAAATTTTAAATGGATAATGAATTTAAAAAGATAATTAATTTATTTTGTTTTTTTAATATTTATATAAAGAATATTTTTTAGACTTGAAAATGGAGAATTATTATTTAATTATAATAAATTACACATGTCAAACATATAGACAATCCACATTAGATGTTTTACTTCGAGTCAACTGCTTTGGCTTTTATATACATATATAAGATTATTTTAATTGTTTTAAATATATTAGATAATTAGTTTTATTTTTAAATGGGTTAGATACTATATATATATATATGTGTGTGTGTGCGTGTGTGTGTGTATATATATATATATATATATATATATATATATATATATATATATTCAAAGATTGAGATTAGAGATGAGAGAATATAGAAGAGATATGTTAAAATTAGGGGGATACAATAAGTTAAAAAAGAAAAATGAGTACCATTAAAAAACAACGTGAGTATTTATAGAAGAAAAAAGTTGATGTAGTTAATTAATATGATAATAGTTAGATATAAGTGGAAGTAGTTAGTTAATGTGATAACAGTTAGATATATCTTATTAAAATTTAATTTGCTTACGTGTCATTCAATAAGAATGTATATGCCAGTGTCTATGTAAGCTTACTTTATATGTGTGCATATTTTCTATTTTATAATATATATATATATATATATATATATATATATATGATGTTGTCATAGTTTTTAACATATTACTTTTTTTTAATTGAATATTTGGTTGAATGATATTATTTTGTTTATTTCAAATATGAGATATTAATAATTTAATTTAAATGTTTTTATTATTTCGGTTAATTTGGTTAATTAATCAAATTTAACTAGTTGGTTTTGAGATTATAAATTTTTGTTTGGCTAACGAAACAAAAAATAAATTAATTCACTTAAATTCAATTTTGGTCAATTTCGTTTGAAATTAATTAAATTGGCCGAATAAACATCCTTAATCATTATCTATTTAGGCAAGGTTATTATTGATAATTAAAAAAGTTAATCTTGTATTAATCTTTTGTTGTACTAAAAAAATGAAAAAAAAATCATAACATTAAGTGTTTGGTAGGGTGAAAAAAATGAAAGGATGGAGGATATGAGCATGTGGAAAGAAAATAATATATTTTTAGTGTTTGGTTAAAGAAAAAGTGTGAAGAAAAAAAATAGCAAAGATTGCTATTTTCTTTTTTTATTAACAAAATCAAATCATATCAAATTGGAAAGATTAGTGGGGAGAAAATGAGATAGTAAATCAAGTATGTATATATACAAAATTATATTTCGCTTTTAATTTTATTTTATTACCCTAACTAAATAATGATATAATAATTAATTAATAAAATTTCATTATTTTTCCTTTTGTTTTCAGTTCAATGAGAAAAAAAGTTAGTGTGTGTTTGGTTCATTAAAATATAGTTGTTTTCTATTTTCATTTTCATAGAAAATAGAAAATATAAGAGAAAATATATTTGGTTAAAAAAATGAAAAACAAAATTTAGGAAAATGAAATTGAAAATAGACCAATTTTAGAAAACAAAAAAAAACATGTTATCAATATCTTCAAAAAAAATAACTTAGAAAAATGAAGAAGGAAAAACACGAGTCTCATTTTTAAAAAAATACATATTAAAGTACACTAAGTTTCAAGTTCGAACTATTATGAAAGTAAAGTTATATCTTCTATTCTTTTTCGTTTAGATTGATATAAAAAAATTTTCTTTATATATATTTTTTTCAGCCGTCCATCCTCACGTCTTTAATTCTTACTCTTTTGTCAGCCACCATCATCCATCAAATAGTTCTTTTTTTTTTGTCTCATCTTTCGTTTGCTTTATTATAAATTATATATGATGAAACAGGTTATTTATGTTATTTTGTGTTTATTTTTTTAATTGCTTTTTCCTTTGAACTCAACACCTTGACTTCATCTTCTTTTATATTTAAAAAATTTAATTAGCTTTTTAAATAAAAAAGTTAAATTTATACTTAAATTTATTTATTTGTTTTACTAACCAATTATTATTACTAACATAAAATATATATATTTCATAAGCTTTTTATATTTTATTAGTGTATATTATTTTGCATATATCTTTTATGTTAGTAATATTTGTCGATTGATTTGTTTGTATAATTCATGAATATTTTTCTTATACAAATGCAATACTTGTGATTATGATTGTAGCATTTTCTTATAGGCTTGTCGAAAAAAAATGAATTGTAATAATATATAGTTAATTAAATTTGTAGAAAAAAATTAAAAATTTTCATAGACGATAAAACTATTTATAAATCAACATTGGGACTTTTTCATTTTAATTTATTATGGAGATAGCTAATAAGAGACACTCCATATATGATTTTTTTTTTAATTGTGAAATGGTGGAATAAGTAAAGTTAGTTGCACAAAATGCCATTTGCTACATTTCTGATGAAGTATTACATTTGCACAAAATTGAGATATCAAAAACCATTGGAATTGGCGTTGTAACTTAATTTAATTTAATATTTTAGTTATTTTTATATTTTTCTTGTTTTGAAAATATAGATATCAAAAGTATTTTTATAATTTTCATTTTCAAAAAAAATTTTTATTTTCATGTACCAAACATATTTTTCAAAATTCAAAAAACAGAAAATAAAAATTGTTTTTAGAAAATGAAATAAAAAATAAAAACAAAAAATATTTTTATGAACTAAAGGAGCTTTAGTTTTAAAAAAAATGATAATATTTTTCAAAATTTATTTAAGGAATGTTTTCAATAAAACAATCGATGTCTAATGGTAATAAATAGTCATGTAATTGACAATCCTTAAAACTTAAACCTAATAAATGTAATTTAAGATAATTTGAGGGCATCTAAATGTAATTTTGAAAACATCACAGAATCCATCTTAAATGCCACCACCAAAAACCTCGTAAAAACACGAAATAAATAAATAAATATTTAAAATTAAAAATCCCAGCAAAACCCTAAGAATAAAAATCGGCAAATCCTCAGCAAAACGAAACAAAATTGTTTTTCCCACAAAATCTCTCAATCTTTTCTCCATCTAAACTCCCATCTTTTTCTCTTTGAGAATCAAATCTCAATCATCAGGTAAAAATCCATATTCTTTTGCTCATTATTTCCTTTTTATCTACACTCTTGCCCTTCTGATTTCTGTAATTACCTCTTTTCTTGGCTCCAAGACTCAATTTTGATCCGATCTACGTTTTCTGCTGTTGTTTTTAATAAATTTAAATACGTTTTTGGGTGAAATTATGGGTCCTTTTTGGTTTCAATTTTATTGGATTTAATCAGAGAAATTATAGTTTTTGTTAATTTTAAGATTTTTTAAAGTAAATTCTGTCTAAATTTGTTGGTTTGATTTGAAATTTTAATTTTTTTTTTGTGAAATATTGGGTTTCTCTTAATTATCTGTTATTTTAATTTTTGGTGGGTGATTTGAAGTGTGATTTTAGTTTGTTATGGAAGTTTAGTATGGTCGAAGTTGTTGAAATGCAATTAGTCCTCTATCTTTGAATTTGTGTGCTTTAAATGCTGAGATATGGAATGTTATGGATTTATATAAGACTGTTGTTTTCAATGTTGTTAATGATATTTTGCTTCACTTTATTGAAATTGCTAAAAAAGTATGATCTTATTTTACTATCAATGAATAATGGATAGAATCTAGTGTGTACCAAACATAATGCTTTTTTTTTATAAAAGTAATTTTTACATTTTATACATTTTGCTGTTCACTAAGGTGAAAACTTTTAATTTTTCCAAAATATGTATTTGTTTCTGTATTTGGATACACTTTCTTGAAATTGCTCAAAAAAGTATGATCTTATTTGGCTAAGGACAAACAATGGTTGGAATCTAGTGTGTATTAAAACATAATGTTTTTCTTATAAAATTATCTAGTGTGTATTAAAACATAATGTTTTTCTTATAAAATTAATTTTGCTTCTCACAGAGGTTAAAACTTTTCATTTTTGCAAAATGTTTTTTTGTTTCTGTATCCGAGTACACCTTTTGTTCTTTGTTTGTATAAGTAAGAAGTAAATAGTAAAACCAACAACCAAGTGAAGCTTTAATGTCATCTAAGTTATGTTTCGGTGTTTGAAAAATGAAAATATGCCACTCTTCTGATTGATTTGGTCCGTTGATAAGCTTTATGCTGGTGCTTTACATTTTGACTAGTTTGGTCCTCAAGATTGGTTCAGTTAGTCTTTTGAAATGTTTTATGATCGATTTGGCAACAGTTATTTATTTTGCTGATTATAATGGCGGGCCAGAGGAATAGCTATGTAAAGAGGACTCACTCTCAGTCTGACTATTCTGAAAATGGATCAAATAAGAGGAGAAATACAGGTGATGATAGGGAACAATTTGTTATTGATTCAGAAGATACCGTATATCGGTATTTATGTCCTGTCAGAAAGATAGGAAGCATTATTGGAAGGGGCGGGGAGATTGTTAAGCAATTAAGAGCAGACACTAAGTCAAAGATTAGAATTGGTGAGACAGTTCCTGGTTCTGAGGAGCGCGTGGTTACTATCTACAGCTCTACGGATGAGACAAATGCCCTAGAAGATGGTGACAATTTTGTTTCACCTGCTCAAGATGCCCTTTTCAGGGTGCATGACAAAGTTGTTGCAGAAGATTTGCATGGTGATGAAGAATCTGACGGCCACCAAATTAGTGCTCGGCTTCTTGTGTCTTCTGATCAGATTGGATGTGTTATAGGAAAGGGTGGACAGATTGTTCAGAACATACGCAGTGAAACTGGAGCTCAGATTCGCATTCTCAAGGATGAGTTGCCTACTTGTGCCTTGGCATCAGATGAACTTGTACAGGTTATTGGACTAACTTTGATAGTTCTGGTAGTATTTTTAGATTATTCTGATTCATTTCACAATCCCTTCTCTCCTGTAAAACAAAGTTAGGCCTTACATTGATATGCACAAGAGTTGTTCTGAGAAGAGTTTTAATTTATTGAAAGCTTTGGCAAGCTGTTTCTCTTGTAGCTGGATTCAACGTCTTTGACAGTTTTTGTTGTTCTTATCACTGGAATTAACATATTCAGCACTTAATTTTTCTGCCTTGAGTTTTTCGATTACTGAAACAATACTTAAGTCTTTTCCTTTAATTTTGGGAATGTGTCTAATATGTTCTATTTGTATTGTTTTTTTCATTTGAAATCTTCATTTTCTTTCAATCAGTACCTGTAACATTTATTTATCTTTTTTTTTTTTTACTTTTTGTGATGTTCTCTGACAGTTTTTTTTAATATATTTAATATATTTTTGTTTAGATATCTGGGGAAGCTGCGGTTGTGAAAAGGGCCCTGCATCAAATTGCATCTCGTCTTCATGAGAATCCTTCACGATCTCAGCACTTGCTTGCTTCTGCCATGTCAAATGCATATCCTGCTGGTGGTGCACTGCTTGGTCCAGCTGCTGGTGCCAAGATCGTAGGAATAGCTTCATTGGTCAGTCCTTATGGAGGATACAAAGGTGACACTGGAGAATGGCCACGCTCCTTTTACTCGGCTCCAAGAGATGAGACGTCATCAAAAGAATTTTCTCTTCGTTTAATTTGTCCAACTGCTAATATTGGAGGTGTGATTGGCAAAGGTGGTGCTATAATAAACCAGATCAGGCAAGAATCAGGTGCAGTCATTAAAGTTGATAGCTCAAGTACTGAAGGAGATGATTGCTTAATAACTATTTCAGCCAAGGAGGTCAGCTTTTAATCTTTGCTCTAATTATATTTCTTGTGGAATTATCTGTGGTCTGCCTAGCGTAAGGTTTTTGATGGTATTCCAAATCTTGTGCTATATTAGTTCTTTGAGGATACATATTCACCTACTATTGAAGCCGCTGTGAGATTGCAACCTAGATGCAGTGAGAAGGTTGAAAGAGACTCTGGAATCATATCATTCACAACGCGCTTATTTGTGGCAACCTCACGTATTGGCTGCCTTATTGGTAAAGGAGGAGCAATCGTAACTGAGATGAGGAAGAGTACAAAAGCTAATATTCGTATATTGTCAAAAGAAAACCTTCCAAAAATTGCATCAGAAGATGATGAGATGGTCCAGGTGAAGTACCATCGGTGTTTTTATAGAATTTTCTTAATCATTGCTTTGTATTTGTGGGTTCAAAATTTGTCTTATTTAATATGAGCAGAAAGTGAATGTTGGTTTTTGATTATCAGATTTCTGGAGACCTTGATGTTGCAAAGGATGCCCTCATTCAAATAACAAGACGGTTAAGAGCAAATCTTTTTGATAGGGAAGGTGCTGTTTCTGCATTCGTGCCAGTTTTGCCATATCTTCCCATGCCAACAGAGGGAACAGACAGCTTGAGTTATGAAAGTAGAGACAGCAAGAGGCATGCACGTGGCATTTCTTATTCTGGTGGTTTTGGCTCCAGTGATTTAGCTGCGAGGGACAGTTATGGAAGTTATGGTGGTCACCAGGTATTTCTTTTGATAACTTTACCGTTTTACAGGTACCTTAAGCAGATGCAGTGTAAAAAATGTCATTTGTTTGACTTTGTTGTACATTTATCTGAGTGAAAATTCTTTTAGTGCCTTAACACCTTCTTCCCTTTTATATGTATTTCTTATTTTAATTAGTTCTCTTGTAAGTTGTAACCACACTGTTAGTCTCTCTTTCACTGTGCAGATAATGAATAATGATAATTCTTCATTTTATTTGTAGGTTGGTGGTAGTAGCAGTGCATACGGAGCTTACGGAGGCTATTCTTCAGGACGTGATGCTCCTTCTGGGTGAGAATTTATTGTTTTCCTTGAAAGAATATCTTTATTGTTTTCTCCATTACCATCATGATTATCATCGACTACAGGGGAAATGCTTTGAGCTGAGAGCAATTGCACTATTATAAACATTATATATAAATATTTGAACTAGATGACATAAAGTTTTCTTCAAGGTTAAAAATGATAGACTACATTTTATTCTTTCCCAAGCATATCTATGGCTTTTAGTTTCAAATAGGTTTGGTATATGCATACTCTCGTAGGATTCTTCAATATTCATCATTAACTTCTCTTACCAGGTTATCCAGCCATAACCCTGTTTCCCGGCGCAAAAACTATGGTTACTAAAATTTAGTGATTGGTACGTGCAGATAGACCACGGGTTTCCTTTTGGTATTCTTATGTCTCTTGTTGTAACTGTCAATTCTCTCTGATTTGGGCCACTACATACTAGTGTTTGACAGTTTGATAACATAGCCTATCCAATCTTCCTATTTAGGGTTCTGATGATCTTGATTTCCCTTTGTTGCCTTTCCATTCCCATTAAAACAGCTGAGATTTATGAAGCCTGAAGCCAGCCTACTGCCTACTTTGATGAAGCCTGCCTAAATCAGAAGACCAGATGAACCAGGGTTTGACATACTCATGGCCCACATTGATGCTTCTACCTACAAGGACCAAATATATGTGGAAATCTTATTATTCTCTTTGAAATTTGCCATGTCCATGACACCGAAAACACCAAGCTCTATAATATGTGCTCCCAAGAACCTAGCTAGCTGGCATGCTTGTACCTTTATTTGTTGTCATTTCTTCTTTCTAGTTTGCATTTGTTTAGGGGTTCAAAACCTTGTAGCTTCTTCCATCCTTTGGCAGTTGTACTAAGAGTGCTGGGTTTGTTAATTATCTAACATTTGTCTTCCCTGTTTTCTTATTTCTCTGGTTGTCTCAATTTATGATTGGATCTTATCCTCAACTTAACCAGTTGACCCTGAAAAGTAGTGCAGAAGACGCATAACCTGGTATGCAGGCATTTTTATTCTATTTTATTAAAATATCTAGAGCTGCACAATGGTCCTTGAGTCTTTGTAATATCCCTTAATCAAGAAGTCCATTGGTATCTGCTTGAATTTATTGAGTGATAGCATTCTTACTCAAAAGCTTAATAAAGTGATGCCAATTGCTTTCCTCAGCTTAAACTGATCAGCTGAGCATGTAATATACATCATGGTACGATATGTAGAACCGGTGGTGGCACACACTATCTTAATGATGTGGAGAGTGGATGTAATATGGCATCTAGTCATCTACTGTTAGGGTGTGACTCTTCGACAATGGTTTTCGGTGATATATGGATGTTTTATTGTTTTAGTAAAATTGCTAGTTTAGGTAGTTGCACAGCTAGACGTGCAATGCTACCAATGAATTTCTTAATTAATTGACATTATAAGCTTGGGAAAGGACTATGTTTTGGTTTCTTCCGCAATGTTGTGGTAGGCTTTTGGATTTTTTCATGCACAAAGACCTGAAATGATAGGGAACAACTTACTGTTTTTTATGGTTTCATGGAACTTGAGAGAACAAAGAGCTCGCCGAGGTGTTTGAAGCACACTAGTAAGTGATTGCTTAGTCTCCTAACAGTATTTTTGTCAATATGGTTGGACTACTTAGAATGTTTTATGAGCAATTGATTTGGTGGCAGGTTCCGAATCTCGGTTTAAAAACTGGTGTAGGTTTTTTCTGGGCACATGTGTGCTACGCCAGAAAGTTGAAGAATTTGAGCGTCTTATTCTTAATTTCAGGGAAGAAGATCCAAACCCTTACTGAGTGAGGGAATACATACACTTATCATTTCATATATATGTTGAGGTGCATAATTCTTTGTTGTGATGGTGCATGCGTTGTGTTTTGATCTGCTTGTATATAGCAATTTAATGGAGTTGTTCAATCTAAACTCTTGCTTCTGCTATATTCAATCTCAGCCTATTCTGTTACCTGTTACTAAAATATAAACCAAGTCTGCTGTTACTGTTTATATGCTTGAATAATGTCAAAGTTGAGCCGATGGTAAAAGAGGTTGGAAACGAAAGAAACTTTGCTTCTGTTTGTGTTGCAAAAAATGATTCCCGAAAACATTTATATTTCTCGGAAAATTGAAAGTTTTTTTTTTTTGGTTGTTTTATGAGTTCATGACAATATTTCTTTTCAAAATAAAATGAAAAAGGTTTTTTTATTTTTATTTTTATTGTTTGGTTGTTTTTCGAAAGATTTATTTTTATTCGAGGGATATTAAAATAATTAATACAATATTAGAAATTATTTAGTAATCAATTTATTAATATTAAAAAATAGTTATATTTTGAAAATAATATAATAATACTTATTTAAAATATTACAAATTATTAAAATAATTATATTTTACAGTGAAAGTATCTGTTATTAAAATTATAAAAAATATTTATATTTATCATTAAAATATGGTTTAATATCTAAATATGTCTTTTATGTTTATCATAAAATGAAATTAAATCTTTAACGTTTAATTGCATAGAAATTAATTTTAAGCTTTTCAAAATGACAGGATTAAAGACATTTTTGTTAAATTTTTTAATTTTCGTTATTTTTGCACGTTAATAAAATTTAACGGTGTTAGAGGGAATTAGTTATTTTGAAACGCTTAAGACTTATTTCTATGCAATTAAACGCTGAAGATTTAATTTTATTTTATGGTAAACGTTGATATATTTTGGTATTAAGTCTTAAAATATTAATAAATGCATTATATTTAAAATTAAAAAAGTAAAAAAAATATTAATTATTAAAATAATAAATATATTGTTAATAATATAATAATTTTTTATTGAAATATTAAAAATATTTAAGATTAATAATATACGAAATAAAATATTTAAACTTAATATATTAATATTTAAAAAATTTTAATGTCATTATTATCAGAATTTTTATTTCAATAGATATGAGGTAGGTTATTTGAAATCACGTTAAATCGTTAATAAATTAAAAATTTTAATGTAATTAAATAAAAATATTTAAATAATATAGTAATATTTTAAATAATGTTAAATTAAATTCAAATTTAAAAATTTATATTCAAAGTTTAATTTGAGTAAAATTATATATTTCTTTTAAAAGTGTAAGATAATTTTCATAGAATGACATAATTTTTTGTTACTTCAAGTGTTATTTTTATTAATCAATTAATTTTTTGTCAAACAAATATTAAAAGTACACCGAAATTATTTTTTAAAAGTAAATTTTTAAGAAACAAATGGATTATGGATGGTTCAATTGATCGAAAATATCTGAGAGGATCAAAAAACTTGATGAACTGGCACCTTTTTTTTTATAATTACAATTATTTTTATTCGTTTTACAATTTAAAATTAATTTTTGCTAAAATTAAAAGTAATAAACGATAAAATCTTTTTAACATTATGATTTTAGAATTCAAATTATATCTAAATATATAAAAAAATTTACTTTCACTTTTTTTCATCACTTTCATTTCTTTCGATCATGATGCACATTTTTATTTTCGTTCCTAGTAGCCAACATTTTGTACTGTTGATGTATTAATTATCACTGGTTTGGTTAATTTAGAGCACATGGGTTCTCCGGGATTGTGATGTGACAAATCGTAGATGGCTATGACTTTATTGAACTTAAATAAAGAGGCAACCCGATCGGTAGAATTGAATCGAACTGAAACTAATGTTATTAAGTTTGTATATATTTATTATCAAAAAAAAAAGTTTGTATATATTTAATTATTTATTAATATCGTACGTGTTTAATTCATATTTGTTAAGTCTATTTTTTATTAGTAATAACATGTTTATGAGTACATATTTTTTAATATTGAATGAACATGCTCATAAATAGGTGTTAATGAACATTAAACAAATTAAATTATATAAATAAATTGTATTCATTTTAATATATAATATTAAAATTTAAAAATCTTACACAAACATGTAATTATGATAATTACATATTAAAATAACTTATGAATTATTATGTAATTTAAATTTTATTATTATTGAACAACAAATAAATTTTAAATGATTCATTTTAAATAAATTTTAAATGAATTTGTTCATAAATATAAACGAATGAACAATATTTTTGTCTGTAATTATTTGTTAAAATTAATAAACGAATAAAATTCGAATATATTTACGAATTATTCTTCAATTATTTTGTTCATTTATACTCTTAAATTTTTGAATTGACAATTTTAAATTATTTAAAGCGGTGGAACGGAAGAGTATAATAAAAATGAAAAACTTAGTACCAAAGAAAAGCACAGCTTGGTAGCTGTGATCCACCACAGCATGGTTTAATGATATACTTTGTTTATGGACAAGAAGGAGCCCATAATCTTCTTTTTCACTGCAAAATCTTTTCACTGTTTTTCCTTAATTTTGTACCAAACCAATAACTCAAGAGGCCAGCAGTCCTGCATGAAGAATTTGATTTCTCTTTACCAATCTATCGGCAGAACTTCAAAGAAACCATATGTACAAACATGGGAAAAAGAGGCTGCAATCCAGCAAATCAACGTCAGTTTTTTAATTAACTAATGGCTTAATCAGACCAGAAAAACAGCTTCAGCATTACACATAAAGAATGATATTGGTTCAGTTTATGTATCCTCAATGTAACAGAAAAGTAAAAAGATTTTTCTTCTTTTTTTTCCTATAGCAAATTACTGAATGAGGATTGAAACCTTTTGATTCGTGCAAGACTTCTTTCTCTCAATGAAAAAATATAACTACATGAGCCATTGGGCACTCATAAAGTGTACTCATCCTTTAATCAAAAGTAGGGACAAGAAATTATAAATATCGTATGGGAAAGTGTTGGAACTTGGAAGTGTTTGATTGAGACAACTTACTATGATTAAATCAATAAAAATACAGGTGCATGAATGAGTCGTACTCCCTTGTCGTACAGGAAATTAAACAAATGGGAACGTGGTCCCTTGCGAATATATGGAAAGTTGCCCACAGAGTTTTCAGATTCTGAAGTTTTGAGTCGGCTAAATGAAGTGAATTCACTTACCTACCACAACTTACTTAGTCAATTAGTACAGATTTCGGGCAGGCACTTCATTACTGCAAAGCAGGTTAAGAAATGGTGGTAGTATATATCTTTTAAATGGCCGCTGTTGATTACAAAATTTTGGACTCATTATCATCGATGTTTTTATTCAAATAAATTGAGATAAGTTATATAAATCAATATATGAACTTACATTAAGTTTTCAAATTAAATTTTCATTTTTCACTCATTTCTGTCTAAAGTAATATGCTCTTTCAGCTCTAATATTGACATATCCTTTTGAATGACTTCTTTCCAAATCTTTTTCGATCTTTTTCTAGTTTTAACCATTTTTCATCATTTATAACCTCCATTCTCTTAATTAGAGCATTTACAGATTCACATTATATGTGCTCAAATGAATGTAAATAACATTCACTTATCTTGTTTTCGATAAGTACTACTCCAACATTTTACAGATATTTTCATTTCTCATTTTATTCTTCATTATATATATCTGTACATCCATCGTAACATTCACAGTTTTGTTAGACACATTTTTTGTGTATGCAGTCTCTTAGGGCTAACTTGATTCTCACCACATCAGAGACCAGTTGTGAATAGTGAGCAAAAAAAAACAGTGAGAGACTCTAAATTACCATTTTATCTTTAATTTTAATTCTTTTTATTATTTTATTAAAAAAGATATATCTTTAATAGTCATTTTATCTTTTTCAATTTTATCGAAGCCAATTTCACCACCTATCTAACCTAGCCCTTAATCACCAAACATTCACTACCACATAGCAATGTTGTCAAATAAGTACTCTGTAAAACTTGCCTTTTAACTATATAGGAATTCCTTTATCACATAGCACACTTACATCGCTTCTCCACTTGCTCTAACTAGCCTAGATCCTATAAGTCACATCACTTTTAATCTCTCCATCCATTTGTATAATCGATCTCAAATATTGAAAATGATTCTACTTAGATATTGCCACCCTATCTAACGTCATTATATTTTGATCTTTTTCTTTGTTTGAATTGAATTTACATTCCATATATTTAGTTTTCACTCTACTTAGTCTGAATTCTCTTGATTCTAACATTCGTTTCCATAGTTCCAACTTTTCGTTGATTTCCACTTTAGTCTTTGCACGTAGGATAATATCATCTACAAATATTATACATCAAGACACCTTATTCTGGATTGATTTTGCCAGTTCATACATTACTACAGCAAACAACAATGGACTTAGTGATAACCCTTGATGTAATTCCATTGTCATAAGAAATTCACTTGTTTGGCCTCCACATGTCCTGTAAGACCTGATTTTACACTACTGTAGACCCTAATTTTATAAAATTTGATAATGGAAATTAAATAAATAATGATTGTTGATTTCCACTTGGGTGAAAAGCTTCTTAACTTGAGATATGAACGGAGCAATTTATGTGAAATACTCTACGGGCGAGTACAATAATAGGACAGCTCGCCAATGGGCGAGCAAGAGGATGATCGCCAACACATGATGGCGAATTGATAATGGCGAGATGGTTTAACTGCTTGTTTGGCGAAGAGGTGAGTTCGCATGAATGTCGATTTAGATTAGGGGTGTAAAACGGGCGGGGCGAGGCGGGTACGGGCCGGGCTGTAAGGAAGCGGGCTTAAACGGGCTAAGCCCGTTTAGGCCTGTTTTTAAACGGGCTGAATATTACATGCCCGATCCGTTTTTAATACGGACCAGGCCGGCCCGCGGGCAAAGCATTTTTTTAAATAAAAATTAAATCAAATTAAATTTTAAAAAATCATTAAAATTCATATATAAATACAATCTAAATACAATTACAATTCACTTACAATATTTTAAAATAAATAATTACAAACTTGAAAAAACATAAATTTTCATTAAACATTAAACTTTTCCAACATTTTTTTTCACTATTATACATATAATGTCATGGTTTGAATTCAAAGTAAAATTATATGAATTCATTTTTTTGCTAGAATACAATAAAATCATGTTATGTATTATTTTGATAAGAAATAAAAATACATTAATAATATAGTTTAAAAGCTAATTATATAAAAAAAACAAAAAAAATGGCTTAAAGGGGCGACCCGCGGGCCACGTGAACAGGCCCGGGCGGATTGGCGGCCCACTCGAGCCAATCCGTTTAGGCCCGTTTAAAAATGGGCATAAAAAATTAAAATCGGCCCTCATAAAGCCTGCGGGTTTAATGGATTGACCCACGAGCTTTGGCCCGTTTTACACTTCTAATTTAGATGGTCGCCCGAACGGGCGAGGACATGTAATTGCCCATATATATATTGAATAAACTGAAAAAGAAAAATGGTGATCGCCAACTTGTGGCTTGAGTCATAGCAAATAGGCGAGTAGAACAATAAAAGGTGATCACCAAATATTGTTGGCAAACTGAAATTGAAATAGAATGGGCGAGCTTAGGGCTGTAAACGAACCGAACACGAACGAACGAACTGATGTTTCTGTTCGTTCGTTTATTTTTCAGTGCCGTTCGTGTTCGTTCGTGTTCGTTAAGGAGTGCGTTCGTGTTCGTTAAGGAGTGCGTTCGTGTTCGTTCGTTTGTTTGGTAAGGCTTGTTCGTTAATGTTCGTGAACAATTCGCGAACATGTAAATGGATGCGTTCGCGAACACTTAAACGAACGCATTCGCGAACACTTAAACGAACGTGTTCGCGAACACATGTTCATGAACAAGTTACATAAGAACAAACTAAATATTAAATATTAAAAATCTTACATAAAGATTAAATTTCACATGTAAATTGAAATCATCTAATACAAAATCTTTAATACAACTTAAGTCAACAATGTTTTATTAAAATTGATAATTACTATTTTAAGTATAATTTATACACATATACATATATTAATGTATCATATATATGTGTGTGTATACACAAATATGTGTAACATATATATATGTAAAATGATCAATGGATAGCTCATATGAATGAAATCTTAACTTATTATGAAACTTTTATTAATTTTATTTCAGTGTATTATGTTTAAAATTTTTAAAAATAATTATTTTAAGTATAATTAACTAATTTAATTTTATAATTATATTATAATTATATTTTATCAATTTTTTAAACCAACAAAGTTATATTGTATAAATATATTTAAAAATTAGGTACTAATTTTTTAAGTTAATGTCTTAAAAATAGGGTATATATTATATAACTTATATAATATAAGTAATTTTGGTATTTTAATAAATAACAAACGAACAATAAACGAACGAATAACAAACGAACAACAAATGACACTTTAAACAAACGAACAATAAATGAACATAAACGAACGAACAACGAACGAACAATAAACGAACAATAAATGACACTTTAAACGAACGAACAATAAACGAACATAAACGAGTCTGTTCACGAACAAAAACGAACGAACCATACCTCTGTTCATGTTCGGTTCGTTTAACAAATGAACACTAAAATGTTGTTCGTGTTCGTTCGTTAAGCTTAATAAACGAACATAAACGAACAGAAACCGAACGAGTTCACGAACGGTTCGTCGAACGTTCTGTTCGTTTACACCCGCGAGCTGAGGTCTCTGGTTGAATAGGCGAACTGGAACTGGAATCAACACGTGACCATTGCAGCCAAAATTGACTTTGTAAGTCATACGGATGAAAACAATTAATAGAGAGGATGTTAAAGTCAATAAGGAACTTATCCTTATTGGTTGAGGAATAAAACAAAGTCAATAACAGAAGAAAAAGGCGTGTGGAAGGGAGACTTTCACGCCACCTTGAGCTGCAGTTTTTCTTCATGCATTAAAGGAATGAAAGATGTGAAATGATGGAAGAAACAGGATAAGGGACAGGTGGTAGATTTTGATTTGGAAAGCATGGCTATATATATATGAAGATTTAATGGAAAACCGATGCTATGTTGCTACAAATTCATATTTGATTCCTTCCATTTCTGCCATGCTTGATTTACTAAACTTCACCCTTAAGTTGGCTAAACATGTAAATTTGCTTGCAAAACCTTTCTTCCATCGTTGATAAGCTAAAGGAATAAGAAAAGTAAGGCCAACATGAGAAAGAAAGTGTTCTGTTCTAGAGGTGCAGTTGATTAAGGTGAGATTTGATGGTTTCTTGAGATTGAATGATATATTTCTATGATTTCAAGCATAAGAAGTATGATTATAGTCTTGCTTTTGATTTATTCTTATTAGATCATAGAAATAGAATAAATTCATATCTTGAAGTAGATGAATAAAATGAAACTGGGTTGAAATTGTAGTAGGATGATGGCAAAATAATCGAGAATGAATAAGAAAAGTAATGGAAATGGTGTAAGAGTGATAAGAATGGCGACTATTGTGATCGCCAATGATGAATGTTAGTGATCGCCAATGATGAATGTTAGTGATCGCCAATGAGGCGAGTAGGTAATAAAGAACTCGCCAAAGTTGTTGTTCATGTGGGCGAGGTCGCCCAACGCCAGTTTAAGTTATAGGCGAGCCCACCTCTGAGTAGAAAGCCACGTATGGCGAACTCGAATGCATAGGCATAGGGCGAGTTGAATTGTGGGCAAACTCCCATATTAAAGGCTATGTGGTGTGGCGATTTATTTGTGGGTGAGCTCTCACTAATTAGACAATATGTGAATGGCGAGAATGTTGGGTGAGCTCACACGTGTAAGCCATTTGATGAATGGCGAACTCGGTTGGGCGAGCTAGTAAGAGCTCCGTTAGGCAAGCTAATTGATTTATCTCAAGTCTCGCCAAAGTACTGGAAATATTTGAAAAAAGGAAAATATTAATAGTTTTAATATATTATTTTGTAGCCAAGAATTGGGAATGGCTATTGGCGAGCAGGAAGCAAGGCAAAGCAAGGTTTCGTTAAACCAGGTAAGGGAGATGTGTGTGAAGTGAATGCATGTCTTATAGAGTAAATATTATGAAAATATTAAGAAATATTTTTGGTTTATGACATGCATTGGTTTAATAATTGATTTGATTTGGGCGAGCTACAAAGCCGACCCCTATGTTATTTTGGGCGAACTGATAAAGGGCAGGCGAGCTAAATGTTTTAATGTTTTGGCGATCCCTTTTATAATGTATTGGGGCGGGCGACCCCTTAGTTAAGAAAGTTATGGGTGAGCCACTGAGGGCGAGCCAGTTTTATTTGTTTTTAAAAGCAATGGTTAGCAGGCAAATACTTGTTCACCCCACTTTTGAGTGAGCCATGATGGGCGAGCTGACCATGGCGAATAGATTTCCATTTGCATTTTCTCAACGAAAAATGAACGAATTTTTATATTTTTGTAAATAGAAAATATAAAACCTTTTTGGACGAGTTGACCATGGAATTGCTATAGTTGGGCGAGTTGACCATGGGAAATGCCATAACAAGCGAACTGGTCGTCGGGCGAGCCATTATGGGCGAGCCAGTGTTTTTGTTTTAAGTGCTATGGTTGGCAGGCGAACATTAGTTCACCTCACAGGGCGAGCTGCCATGGGCGAGCCATAATGGGCGAGCTAATATGGGCGAGCTAACATGGGCGAGCAGGTTTTAAATGTTGAGATTTCGAACTGTTTTCAAGGTGTTTTGTAAACAGAAAGCCTAAACCTTTTTGGAAATCAAATCATTTTGAGAAAATGATAATATTGGTGAAATAATTTCATAAAGGTTTTTCATGAGATATAAAAGTGATTTTTGAGACTTTAGGCCCTGAGTTCATGCATTATTATTCATGTAATTGCGTGACTCAACTGGGGCAGGGCTCGGGTCGATGGATCAACGAGTGCACTTCAGGGCGTCACAGGGCTGATGAACTCGCCAAGTCATCAGCGGTTTCGAGGTCACTTGGCAAGTGGACTAGAGGACCACCTATAGATTGTGGCCATAAATCTAGCTGAGATAGCCGTGAGGGGCGATGGCCTACGGGTGCACCCCAAAAGCGGACTTGTGTTCCTGAGGGAACAATGAGAGCATGATTTGTTTGTTGCCTAATCTCAACTATTTGATTTCTGTTTACTGAAAGGATTTATTGAATCCTATTTACTGTTTAATTCAATTTATGGTAAACTGTTGAGCAAATGATTTGAATGGTGTATTGAGAGTACTGTTTACTATATCCACTGTTTTCCTATTTGATATGATTTTAGGAAAAACAAATATGTTGTGGTATATAGTTTTGGTTTTATAAAGCAGCATATGTCTCCTTTACTGAGCGCGTAGTTCGCTCACCCCTTTGTTTTAACTCCACAGATAAAAGACACGGAGTTAGAGAATTAGCTCCAAGATGGATATAGCTACGTATACAGCGTTGGGGCAAACTTATGTCAATTATGACAGGTACAGTCACTTCTCTTTTACATTTCAGACATATGTATACAGTATTACTTTATTGAAATAAAGACAATAGGGGATGTCAGATGTAAGGAATAATGAAAAGAATTTCATATTCTTTATTTGTTAATAAATGCTTATCATTTATGACTATCACTGTAGAATGTTAATGGCATCGCAGACAGCCCAACCGAAAAAGTTGTATAGAAATGTGTGATAAATGTGGTAACGGGCTGTTACATGTCCTCACATGTGTCCTTGCATCTCTATACATATCCTTAATTAGTTCAATATATTTTACAAGAACTCTTTTCTTCATTAAGGACTACCGTAACACCTCCTTAAACATTTTATCATATGCTTTCTTCATGTATATAAAGACCATGTGAAGATCTTTACGTAGTATTTGGTAATGCTCTACAAGTTGTCTAAGCAAGTGTATTGCCTCTATAATTGATCGACCAGGAATAAAACCAAATTTATTTTTCGATATCTTTATAGTCTTCTTTAATCCCCATCTATCACTCTCTCCCATAGTTTCATTGTTTGACTATCAATTTTATGCCTCGATAGTTTGAACAACTTTGAATATCTCTATTGTTCTTATAAAAAGGTTTCAAGACACTTTTCTTCCATTCCTCAAGTATTTTGTTAGTGTGTCAAATCTTGTTAAAAAGGTCTGTCAACCACCTAACTCCTACCTCTCCAACATATTTATGAACTTCAATTGGAATGTTGTCAAGCCCAACAGCCTTTCCAGTCTTCATCCTCTTTAGTGCCTCCTTTACCTTTATCCCTTTAATTCTGCATATAAAGTATTGATTAGATCCCCGAGAGGTATTGATGTATTATCCAAATTTTAACATTGTCTGTCATTAAATAGTTTGTTGAAATAACTACATCATCTTCCTTTAATGTCACTGTCCTTAAAGAGACTTTTTTTTATACTCATCCTTGATACATTTCACGATTCTAGGTCTTGACTCCTCTTTTCCTTTGCTAGCGCCAATCGATATATATTTTTCTCTTCATCCTTTGTGTCCAACTTGTAAATTTCTTTCACAATCTTCGCTTTAGCTTTTGCCACTATCTTCTTTGCCTCCTAACTAACCTATATTTTGCAAAACTCTCTTGATTTTGTTCTTCTTCAAAGTCTTGTAGCACTCTTACTTAGTCTTCATAGCTTCCTTAACTAATGCAGTCCACCATGTTGCATTCTTTTCAGTAAGTGGTTTTTCATTTGATACTTCCAGTATCCTTGCCTGCCTCTCAAATTCATTTTGCTATCTTGTTCCATAGTACATTTGGAGTCTCCTCTGTTATCCAATCCTCTTTTTGGATCCAAATATTTGTAGATACTGCATGACAATCTTCTTTAATCTTCCGCCATCAAATCCTTGCAATTTTTTTTGTTTCTTCTATGTTGTCTGTGAATCCTTATGTTTAGAACTAGAAGTCTATGTTGTGTGGTAACACTTTCATCTGAAATAACCTTGCAATCCAGACATCTGCGTTTATTCCTTCTCTTAGTAAAAAGAATCTATTTGGCTTACGTTCGATACACTTTTAATGGTTCAAAAATTAAATATTAAAACAAATTAATAGTTCAAAAATTATTGATAAGAAAATGGAAATTTCTATTAAACAAGCTCTTATAATGCCTAACTCTCAAAACATGCTATTTTCATTTTAAATTGTACACTAGTCACTAAAATAACTATATCTTGAGCTACAAAACTTGAAATAATAATCCGTTTGAAGTTTCTAAAACTAGACTTAATTATCTTTTTAAATCTACTCTTATGTAATGCTAGATAGTCTGCATAATTTGTATTACAATTTTAATATATTTTTATAGAATGTTTAGATTTTAATTTTATTTGATCCATTAGAGACTAAAAAAATATTTCCAACCATATATATATTTTGAATATACATATTGAGCTCCAATATAGCATTTATTTTATTTTTTGTATTTATATAAAGTTTTAATATTCAAATTATATATGGTTGAAAAGATTTTTTAGTTTACTTTCTAATAGATTAAACAAAATTACAATCCAATTTTTCTATAAAAGGATAGTGAATTTTTACTACAAATTGTGCTAACTGTCAGACATCTGCGCAAGTGGTTTGCTTTTTTATTTTTCTGTATTTATATATGTATATGGTTGGAAATATTTTTAAGCCTACTTTCTAATGAATCAAACAAGATTAAAATTTGAGTTTTTTTTATATATAAAAATATATTGATTTTTTAATACAAATTATGGATACTATTTGGCACCTGCAGATGGTGTAAATTTAGAATTTTATTGCACTTTTTTACAGTTATTCCTATATTGGTTTTTATATGTATGAAAGATAATTAAATCTTATTTTAGAAATTTAAATGGATTATTATTTTGGGTTTTTTAAGCTCAAGATATAGCTAATTTAGTGAGTAGTCTACACACAATACTACTCATTCCAAAAGAGAAATTATCTTAAGTTTTCAAATACCTAAAATAAGGAATTTGACTACTTATATGGACAAAACTCTATAAAGATAATAATTAACTATAAGTACATAATGACACCGTAGACACCATTTTTGTCCGGACTTTATACAATAAATTTGTTTAATTGGGCCCAAGTTTGGGTTAGTAAATAAATGCTCATATTATGGACTCATTAGATTTTGAGTTTGTTTTTTATTTTTTATTTTTAACAATGTACATAGAAAGGAAATTTAAAAAAGAAAGAAAGAAAGAATTTGGATCAAATTGAAAAAGGAAAGTCTTGTTTGAGAATTTTTGGGATTTTAAATAAAAATTACATTTAAGTTTAAAATAAAATCAAATCTGTATAATATATTTTTGGCAATAGGATCAAGGACCAAATTAAATAAGATCTTGTCATTAAGTTTTTGGAAATATTGGGAAGAAATCGAAATCATTTAAGATCAAATCAGAGTTTAATGTTTGAGTTCCAAGCTTTCTAAAAAAAATCGGTATTTAGATCTATAAAAAGAAAAGAAGGCAAAGCTTAAAGGGGACACGTGCGATTAGAAAAAAAAAAGAAAAAGAAGTAAAAAGCTACTGCCCTACTTCTTCTGCTTACAGCCTTTGCCGCATCATCGCTACTCCCTAATGTCCCGTTGTTACCAAAATTTAGTCAAATCGATGGAATACTTTAGAAAGAATTTTTAATAAAATATAATTCATGTTTTATTTTAAAAATAAATAAATAAAAATAAATTTAATAAATAAAAATATATTAGATAATGATTAAATAAATAAAATGAAATAGCTTAGACTAAAAATGATTAGTAATTAATAAGATTAAATAATATAGAGTAAATATGAATTATGCCAATGATGAAATTTCAAGAAAGTTAATTGGAACTCCTTGAAATTTTTTAGGTGAAAAGATTTTTTTTATGCCAAGCCAAATTGATGGGATGCTTTTAAGAAAATCTTCAATAAACCATAATTCATATTTATTTTCTAAATAAATAAATAAATAAAATATATGAATAAAAATAAGGTAAAATAAGATTTAGGAAATATAGAAAATAATATGGAGTCAATGCTAAAGCCAAAGTTAGAAAAATAAAATCTTCATGAAATATTTAAGTAATTCGATGACGGAATTTAAGAAAGTCAATTGAGACTCTTTAAACATTTTGAGGTGAGGGAGATTTTTAAGATTGTAGTCAAATTGATGAAAAAATCTTAGAAATATTCCAATAGATAAGCATATTGAAATTAGTATAAACAAGGCAAATTATAAAGATAACCTAAAGCTTGTTGGTACCATTTTAGGATGGGCGTTGTAGGTGTGCTAATCCTTCCCTATGTAAAGAAAGAGATTATAAAAGAAAGAGATAAAGAAAAGAAAGAATGAAAGAAGGAATTGTATTTCTGATAATACATTACAAGAAGGTTAAAGGCCTTTATATAGGCAATAAATATGACAATAAAGGAAATACAATCAGGAAATAAAATCGTAATTAAGTCCTAAAATCAATCATAATCAATTAGTCAACTATAATCAATTAGTCTAAGGTAACTATAATATTACAATTGATTGTAACATTAATTGTAATATTACGTTTACATTATCGTAATCAATTAGTCAACTATAATCAATTAATCTAAGTCAACTGTAATATTACAATTGATTGTAACATTAATTGTAATATTACGTTAACATCCCCCCGCAAACTCAAGGTGGTAATGTGGAAGCCAACTTGAGTTTGGAAACTTGTGCAAGAAATTGTCCAGGTGGATGTGCTTTGGTGAAGATATATGCTTTCTGATCTGTGGTAGTGACAGGAACAAGCCGTAGAGTTTGGCTGAGCAAATGATGACGAACAAAGTGACAATCAATCTCGATATGTTTAGTACGCTCATGAAAGACATCATTATGAGCTATTTGAATAGCACTTTGATTATCACAATGGATTGGAGTACGAAACGATGAGAAACACCCATGTCTTGAAGAAGCCATCGTAACCATAGGAGTTCAGATGTTGCATCTGCAAGAGCTCGATACTCAGCCTCAGTACTGGAGCGAGAGACAACAGTTTGTTTCTTACTACGCCAAGAGATAAGTGACGAACGAAGAAAGAAACAATAACCAGTGGTAGAACGACGATCAGTAGGATCCCCTGCCTAATCAGCATCACAATAACATTGCAAATCCAATGATGAGCTAGAAGGAATATGCAGTCCATGAAACATAGTACCCTTTACATATCTCAGGATACGAAGAACAGCAGCAAAATGAGTAGAACGTGGAGCTGAAAGAAACTGACTGACCAAGTGAACAGCATAAGCAATATCTGGGCGAGTAACCGTCAGATAAACAAGACTACCCACTAAAGTACGATACAAAGTCGGGTCTGGGAGAAGACTACCATCAGAAGGAGAAAGCTTGATGTTCTGTTCTAGTGGTGAAGAGGAAATCTTACTATCTGTCAATCCTGCTTTGGCAATAAGATCAGAAGCATACTTTGTTTGTGATAAGTGTAAGCCCATAGAATCAGAAGTAACCTCAATACCCAAAAAGTAACTCAAAGAACCAAGATCCTTCATCTCAAACTGGGAATGGAGAAAAGTCTTGAGATCTTGAATACCATCACTATCATCACCTGTAATAATCATGTCGTCCACATAAAGTAAAAGAAGGGTGGTACCTTGGCTAGTTTTTCGAGTAAAAAGAGCAGAATCATAGGCACTGGATGTAAAACCCAACTGAGCAATAGTGGTACTAAATTTTGAAAACCAAGCTCTAGGGGCTTGCTTAAGACCATATAATGCTCGTCGAAGACGACAAACCTTGTTAGACGGTACAAAAGAACCAGGAGGTGGCTTCATGTAAACTTCCTCAAGAAGATCACCATTTAGAAATGCATTCTTAACATCCATTTGATATGTTGGCCATTTTCTAGATGTAGCAACAGCTAAGAGGGAGCGAACAGATGTGAGACGAGCGACTGAGCAAAAGTCTCTTCATAATCAATGCCATATTCTTGAGTAAATCCCCGAGCAACAAGGCGTGCTTTGTAACGTTCCACTGAGCCATCAGACCGAGTCTTGATCTTGTAAACCCACTTACAATCAATGACTGACTTATCAGGTTGTCGATCAACAATGTCCCAAGTATGTGTTTTCTCAAGAGCTTGTAACTCTTCTGCCATTGCTTGCTGCCACATAGGATTAGAAGCTGCCTCACTAAAATTATGAGGTTCATGTAATGTGGCTAAGGCATAATAACAATGAAAATCACGAAGTTGAGTATTTGGTTCCCTTACTCTAGTGGAGCGACGAAGAGAAGGAGGTACATATGAGGAAGGCACGGATGTATCAGCAGGAGCCTCGATCAAATCAAAAGTTGAGGGAGACAAGGAAGATTGGTCACTGTTTGAGCTAAAAATACCTGCAAGATTCTCGTCAGCTAGTGAAATATCAAAAGATAGGTCTGTGAAAACCTGTGGAGAAGAAGATTGGGATGGCAATGCGGAAACACTAGTAAATGGCTTATGCTCCCAAAAGACCACATGACGCGAGACACGAAGACGCTTAGAAATTGGATCATAACACCTATAGCCTTTATGTTCTATATCGTACCCTAGAAAACAACATAAACGAGCTCGAAGTTCAAGTTTAGTTCTTTCATGATCAAGAAGTAGAACAAAACAAGCACATCCAAAAACTTTAAGAGAATGATAGTCAGGGGTCTATTGTATAGACACTTAAAAGGAGTTCACATGCCTAATACTGGTGTAGGAACTCTGTTGATAGTGTAAACAGCAGTAAGAGCAGCTTCGCCCCAGAATTGTTCAGGAAGAGAGGATGAAACAAGAAGGGCACGAACAGTGTCTAGGATATGACGGTGTTTCCTTTCAGCTCTACCATTTTGTTGTAAAGTGTGTGCACAAGATCGATGAGAAAGAGTTCCATCATTCTTTAACAATTTACTGAACTCAATTGATGTATATTCACCAGCATTGTCAGACCTAAAAACTTTTATCTTGCGAGAAAACTGAGTTTGTATCATATTATTGAATTCATTGAAAATTGACAAGAGTTCAGATCGTTGTTTGAATAAATAAATCCAAGTATATCGTGAAAAGTCATCAATAAAAATAACAAAATAACATGAACCTCCCATAGTTGATGTTGGAGCTGGACGCCAAATGTCAGAATGGACTAAATCAAATGGTGAAGAAGAAGAAGATTCACTTTTATTGAATGGTAATGCACTTTGTTTTCCAAGTTGACAAGATAAACAATCAAAAATGTCCTGAGAAACTTTACCTAAAACACCAGTAGAAGATAATCATTTTATTCGAGAAATAGATGTATGACCTAACCTAGAGTGCCATAACTCTAAAGAAGCTGGAATAGGTGTTTGAGATGTAGCAGCGGTGATCAAGTTTTGTGGAACTTTCAGGCTTTCAAGTTCAAACAGTGTTCCAACCTTACGCCCTGTCCCAACTTTCTGACCTGTTCGAGGATCCTGCACAATACAACCATATTGTTTTGAAAAATGTAAGTCAAGACCGAGATCACAAAGTTGGCCAACAGAAAGCAAGTTAAAGGCAAGGTTAGGAACAAGATAAGTATTAGGTATACAAAGAGTGGAAGTTTCAACATTACCAATGTAGGTGGCTTTCAAGGTGGAACCATTGGTAGTTGTAATGATGGAATTATTAGAAATAGGCATTGTATTCTTAAATAAAGAAGGATCAGCAGTCATATGGTTTCCACAAGCAGTATCTAACAACCAAGTGTTACCTGATGTAGCAGCAGACATGGCAGTAGTGTGATTTTGAGACCTTACTTGATTGATCAAAGCCTGAAGGTCATCAGTCGAGATAGTAAATTTGTTAGAAGAAGATTCAGAGGTAATAGACTCAGTGTTGGTTGCTGCAGCAGCTTTGGTGCTTGGAGAACCATCAAGACGTGTTCCATTGGCATGAAATGTAGCCTTGCATTTTTCAATAGGATGATTAGTCCTACCACATCGCAAACAAGGCATTGCCGAAGAAGATTTGGAGTCAGAAATCCGTGCTCCATTAGAATGAAATATTGCTTTACAATGGGCAACAAGATGATTGCTTCGTCCGCATCGAAAACAAGGCGGAGTGCGTTGTTTAGGAGTTGCAGCAACAACAGTGTCTGTTTGATGAGTTCGAGTCATAGCTAACCGAGTTTCTTCAGAAATCAACTCTATAAGTGCATTATCCATAGTCGGTAGAGGGTGTCGACGCAAAAGTGAAGACCTGGTATTCTCAAAATCATCTCGAAGAGCCATGAGAAATTGAATAAGTCGAAGTTGATTCCGATAATCAATAAAAATATCTTGATCATTTTTGAACTCTGGCTCAGAATTCTCAAGCATATCCCATAAATGTTGCATTTTGGAATGAAATTCATCAATTGACTGACCTGATTCTTGGCGAAGTTGAGACAAAGTGATCATAAGATGGTATTGATGAGAAAGAGTAGTAGAACTGTATCGTGTTGCAATGAAATCCCAAGCTTCCTTAGCAAGATCAAAGCGTCCAAAATGTACATTGATAGACGGAAAATAGTGTTGGTGAACCATGTAAGGATCCGATGGTTCTTACTTTCCCATTCTTCAAGTCGATCTGCGTACTTCTCATCAGATTCTTCTATTTGTTTGACCGGTGCCTTACGTTCTCCAGTGACAACAAGCCATAGTTTCATCCCCTTTAAATAACTGCGCATAGCTGAAGCCCATCGATTGTAGTTATGCCCATCAAGAATGACTGAGATTGGTTGTGCGGTTTCTCTTTGAGTACTTATCATCTTTTCTAGATGATTGGGTTTTAAAAAAAAATTTAAAAGAAACGAGTTATCCCAAGATGATTCACCTTTGAGATGAACAGAAAATTTGCTCTGATACCATGTAAAGAAAGAGATTATAAAAGAAAGAGATAAAGAAAAGAAAGAATGAAAGAAGGAATTGTATTTCTGATAATACATTACAAGAAGGTTAAAGGCCTTTATATAGGCAATAGAACATGACAATAAAGGAAATACAATAGGAAATAAAATCGTAATTAAGTCCTAAAATCAATCATAATCAATTAGTCAACTATAATCAATTAGTCAACTATAATCAATTAGTCTAAGGTAACTATAATATTACAATTGATTGTAACATTAATTGTAATATTACGTTTACATTATAGTAATCAATTAGTCAACTATAATCAATTAATCTAAGTCAACTGTAATATTACAATTGATTGTAACATTAATTGTAATATTACGTTAACACCCTACACGTAACCGTAGTCCCGAATCCTAAATCTGAAATGTAAACCAATCCTTATCCTTAGTTTGAATAGATGACCAATCACATCTAGGTTAGAATGATTGGTGGCAACTTTATTGATTTTGTGTCTAAGTATTAGGTTTTTTTTCAAAACTTAATACATTATGACAGACATAAATATATATTTGTTTGCTCCAAGAAAGAAATTAGTCTTAGGCATTTGAATACCTACAGTAAAGCATTCGAATATCTATGTAGAAAGTTCTAGTTAAAGACGTGTACTTTTTATGATAACTATGTGTACATCATGATTCAAATGCCTTATTATAGGTATTTGTATATTCAAGACTAATTTTCAAGAGAGAAATTAGGGTGGGAATTCAAATACTTAAAATAAGGCATTTGAATACTTATTGGTACAAGACTATAAAATATGTACATTTGATGATAATTATAAGTATATCATGATATAAACATATGTACATTTTTTCTACAAGATAATTATTCGAATGCTTTATTGCAGGTACTCAAATGCTCAAGATTGATTTTTAAGAGAGAAAATAGGGTTCGAAATTTGAATACCTAAAAAATGACATTTGAATACTTATAGGTACAAGGCTTTATAAAATATGTACATTTTATGATAACTATAAGTATATCATGATATAAACATATGTATATTTCTTCTAAGAAATAAGTATTCAAATGCCTTATTATAGTATTCAAATACTCAAGACTAATTTTCAAGAGAAAAATTAGGATTCAGAATTCGAATACCTATAATAAGGAGCTCGAATATCTATAAGTAGGCATTATAAAATATGTACATTTTATAACTACAAATACATCATGATATAAACTTATGTACATTCTTTCAAGAGAGAAATTAATCTTAACCATTTAAATACCTATATGTACAAAATCAATAATTAAATATTTTAAATTAATAATTAAGTAATAATTAATTAATACTTAATAATTACTCACAATAATTAACAATTTAATAAAATTTTATTTAATTATCATTTTGTATTTTTTATACATTAATAATTAATTTTAATAATTAACTACTAATAATAAATAATTAATAATTAGAAGTAATTATTAATTAATTTACCATTAAAATATTGTGAGTCATGCTATCTTCAAACCCTTGACTTTCATTTGAACAAGCATAGAATTATCGCTCATTTTTATTTTCTTATCACTAATTTTTGAACTATTTTTTGATTTTTAGTATTTAAATTTTCATACGATATTAATCTCCAAAAATTCTGAGTCCACCACTAGAGATGTAATCGAGCCGAATCGATCCAGTACTAGGCTTGAGCTCAACTTGATAAGTTTCATTTGTCAATTTTTAACCATATATTATGAAGATAAAATGGTAAATTTATACTAAAATATTAAAAATATATATTTAAAAAAGTTTGATAATGCTCGCATGTCGCTCAAGCTGGATATTAAAATACTCGAACTCATCTTGACTAGTTACTCTAATAGCGCAAACTTAAGATTGGTTAAAAATAAATAATTCATATTCAAGTAATCATTCTATAAAATTCGAATAATTCATGAATAACTTAATTTGTTTAGGTTAATATGCATTACTCTTTTTCAAACTTTTACCATATCTTTAGACTTAATATCTCTTGGTTTTAGCACCCATGGAAAGTCACATCTTAACCACATGCCAAGCCCTCCCGGTTACTCCCTTTTTTCTGTTACTTTTATGGACGCTGAACACACCTAGTAAAGTTCTAGAGCTGCCTTCCTTGTGTAAAAGCTAGCCTCTATTACTCTACATCACCCTTGCCATCACTGTGTAAGCTGAAAGTTTCATTATAAGCAAGCCACTCTAAGAGAATAGCTCTTAATTTGCTGCAAAACTCCAATTCGTCATGCCTGCTATGAGAGTTTCCTTGCCCAATCCGCTTCTTCTTCTCTGCCTGTTTCTTCATACCCACTTTTCTTTGAATAATGCTAGTTTTCTTTGCTGAAATAAATGGAGAATGTCTTATCCTTTCTCCTTTGGGAAAGTTTACTATCTCTCTTCATCTCTGAGTTTATGGCATTGCGTGGGTTCTAAGTATTGGTTTAGGCTGTTTGGGAGAAAATTACAGATATCATTCTTTTATGGAAAGTTCTATTCAATTGTTAGCTTGTCAGTGTTTTTCATCTAAAGTCTGGCATGTGGAAATGAGGATATGTGGTTCAGCCAAGGATGACTTGCCGGTGAAGTTATAGAAACATTATCATGTTAATCATGGTCTATATATATTTCAATATCCAATAATCAGCTTAATATTCACACTCTATATCAATTTTAACTGTATAATTTTAACTTTACATGATCGGCAAGTCGTCTTTGGCTATATCACTATCTCATTTTCTCATGCTAGATTTAATTATGATGAAAATTGCAAAGAAATAGCAGTTAATTCTTTGGTGATGGCGCTGCTCAACTACTGAAGAAATGCTATAATATAACCCTAGCTTGAAAGGTAATATCTATTATCATGCAAATTATAATTGAGATCAGTTTCTTTTGTCTAATCCTTAGTTTGTTGCATCTTTTCTGGTTTTGGATGACAAGGAATCTCTTGTGGTTAAGTTGGAACAATTAGTTTTCATTGCTACTGCAACCATCTCACTATTTTCTTAATCTTTCTAATATTTCCTCTTCTTTTTGACCATAATTAGATCATACATACCATTCTCACTTAAGATTTCGCTAACTTTTTTGCTTGGTGAATCTCATGAATTCTAGCCAGCCAAGGATTCTTCTTCCATGAAACTTGGCATTTTCTCTAGTGAAATTTGCTCCTATGCTAAGATATTACCTGTCTTTCATCAGTGTCTCAGGAACTGATCATCTGAAATAGGCTAGAGATGTATCAACAACTGCAAATCTTGGATTATTTCATCTCAGATTACAATTTTAGACTCCCTTTGTTATCAATTCTCACATGCACGGACGATGGATGGAGAGCAACAGATCTTTAAATATATATATCAAACAGGTAGGCCGTGGCCATGCTGCAGCCAGCAGTGATGGTACAGAAAAAAAAAACCCTATGGTTTGGCGTGGGAAAAGGACTTCAAGGCTTGAAGCCTTGTCCTTGTCTTCTAAGTTAGATCTTGTGTCAATGTCTACTCATGTATTATATGTTAGGAATTCCTAAGTTCATAAAACAGTGGGGCAAACAAAGGCAGTTATGTTGATTTTAAGTTTCACATCAGTGTTTTATCAGTTTGGTAACTTGTGCATTCACTAATTGAGACTTCTATCTTGAAGGGTTAAAGAATTGTTCTTGATTTTTTTTAAGAGGTACACAATTATTTAATTATAGCCAAATATTACATTATTAGAATTTATAATCATATGTTGCAATCAGCAGGTTGAGTTTGTGGGAAGAGTTATTGGGTTTAATTTCCATTAAACACACTTTTGGGGAGGGATGAAGAGCCTTAACTATGACAAATCTCCGAGCAAGATTAATCTCAGACCGTTAAAATGGATGAAGATACCTATGGTTTACAAAAAAAAAATTTATAATCATATGTAAATCACTTAACTATTTAATTAATTGAACTAGTATATAACTAAATCCAAATTCAATCCAAATTCAAATAAGATGAATTTAAGATTTCAAAATCTCAAGATTTTATTGGCACATTGTCCTTGTTTTCTAAGTTAGATAATAGATGTCTCCGTGCCAACTGATTTTTAAGCTAAAAATGCGAGTACTTATATTTATTTGGCTTTGGACATTAATTTTGTGTCAATATATAAAACTTGCTGATACCATTTTCTCTCTCCACTACCAATGTGTGTGTGTATATATGGGATAGTTCTAATTAATAATAACTTGAATTGTTCCACATGCTCAGAGCAATTTCCCTTCAATTAGCCCTCTAGCTTACTTTGCATAAAATACAGTCCTCTTACTTAACAGATTCTTGGATTTTGTTGTTCTTTACTTTTAGGTAAGCTGTTGTTCTTTACTTTTAGGTAAGCAGATGGCTGTGGGGAGTAGTAAGGATTGGTTGGATCATGATTTGCTCTTAGCAAGTTTTACGTAATTTTATATTGTTTTTTTACTGAGATGGAATATTTCACACACACACACACATATATATATATATATATATATATATATATATATATATATATAAATGAATCTTAGAAGTGAAGGACATATTTGATATATAAAATGATGGATAGGATAACATAAAATAATATATCAAGGAAATATGATTAAATTATTTATTTTATCATATCTTATGTTTGATATGTTTATGGATAATGAATAAGATACAATTTTTTGTACCGCGTGTAACATGAGATACTGATAAAATACAAAAATAATTTAAATTTATAATAATTTTATGATTAGTAATCCTAATCTTTTCCAAATGAATAAAAAGACTTTTTAAGAAAAATAAATTGAATTTAAAAAAAAGATATTTTAAAATATAATTTTTATAAATATATTTATAGTTTGGATTTTTCGTTTGTCTTAATCATTGTAACTTCGGCCTTGGCTTTTCCCAAGTTATTCATTTTATTATTAAATTTTGGTTTTGTGAAACTCATTCATTTCATTGTTTAGGGTTCGGTTTTGTCCTAATCATTTGTTTCAGTATTTAGGTTTTAATTTAATTCTCAGAGCCATAGAATTTCTAGTGAGATGAGTTCATTCTATATTAAAATTTTCAAAGTCATAAAACTTCTGTTGAGAGAAGTTCCTTTGAGTTTATTTTTCTAAAGTTGTAGTGCTTCTGGTGAGAAGAGTTTATTTCAATTTAATTTTCTAAAGTTATAGGGCTTTATTCGAGAAAAATTTACTTTAATTTAATTTTTTTTAAAAATTATCAAGTCTTTAATGTAAAGAGTTTCATTTCAAGTTAAACATTTTTAAAACCTCAAAACCCGACAAATGGCTCTGTCTTTGTCATATTGTTGATTGTTAACAACGTACACAGTGAGACAGCTGTAGCCACTGTTTTTGTCAGAGTTTTTGGAATAAGAAAATTAATTTTGAGCCTGGATCATTGAAACTTGTATTTTTTTTTCGTTTGGGCTTCAAGCCCATCAAATGTTACAATTCAACTGCATTTAAAACATACCACATGAAAATCAAAATGCTAGAAAGGTAACAAATAAAAGCAGTAAATCATCAACCTCAATGCAGAATTGCCAACATGAGAGAATTAAAGCATAGAATCAAAGATCATAATTCCAATAGAAAAATTATGTGAAAAAGACATAAACATCAAGAAGACTGGGAAGCTATAAAAATGAATACAAGGATGGCCTTTTCCTACCTACATGCATAATTTAAGTGCTACTATTAACAAGGAAATGCAAAGCAGATTATGAAATTGGAAACATACACTCATGTAAAAAAAAATGTCATTTACTTTGAACTTTTAGTTGAATAGGAATATCTAGTTTTGACAACGTAGGAAGCACTCAAATTCCTTCCCTGAAATGAAATTTTTCCAAAAGTAACTATAAATAAGACAATAGCTACCGTATCTCTATTCTGGGACTGGAAAACAAGCATTTGGATTTTGTTTCCTACAAGTCTTTCATATCTCAAAAAGAATGAAAATAAAACCAAATATTACCTGTTCTAGAAATCCATCTAAGACTTCAACTAAACAAAAACTTTGTCACCTTCATCAGTCTATCTTTTCTCCTGAATAGGATGATATCTTGATTTTTCAAAGCACTACAACGACTGATAATTGAATTACATCTTGAAATAAATATAACTAAGTATTGAACGGTAAAGGCATTGGGAAAAAACTGAACAAATAGATTTAGCTAATACCCACTAAAAATCTGATGGCAAGAAAATGGATCGGATATCTTAAAACCCAATAAAATCTAAAGATGGAAATGCTATCAACCCAAATAGATCTATTTATCAATTGAACTAACTAAGTAGTAACTAAATAACTTTTATCATCTAATGATCAAACATCAAACAGAGTAGAAAACATAAAGAGCAAAAGAGGATTGACTCAAGAGATCAAATTACGTGTACTTATCATGTAAAATCGTGTTCGTGTTGTGTAAAACATAAAAATTTAGTGTCAAAATTAATGTTGACACACCAAACATAATTTTTTTTAACTTTTATCATATTTATACATAATTTTTATTAGATTTTAACTCGTATTACCTTTGTGTCTTTTATTAATGTTGTTTTTGTATTATCTCTACTATTACCAGGTATATAAGCAAGATAATAGTCATGAGTAACATAACCCAATTTATAAACTATTTATGAATAATATGGTAATTTTCAAATCATAAACTCAATTAAAATATTCTAATTAAACCACTTTATATTGAAAAATAAAATAAAAATAAATAAAATCAAATAGCAACCCTTTAACCACAAGGTATCCTATAGTATTCAAATAAGCCTGCCTTCGGCTCATCTTTTCATCTGTCCAAAGAATGTTTGGTCATAAACAATCTAGAATCGTATCCATGCCATTTTTATTGCTATTAAACAAATGATTAAATCATTATTATCAGCAAAAAAGGAATTGGATTATTATTAAATAAACCAATCAGGATCTACCATAATTTTGCAAATGGTTGCCTATTCCACCTTTTTTTTTTCATTTTTTTGGCCACATGTTGCTATCACACATCCTTCGTACATAAATTAGGTAATATTAAACCCATACAGGTTAATTCGGTTGATAAAGAATTTTTCCTTACCAATTGAAGTTCAAATTTTTGTAAGAAGTACTTCAAAAATAAAATCTTAAATGCCCTAAAACGATGTAAAAATATGCACCTTTAAAATCATTTAAAAAAAAGTATATTAAAGTAAATCCTCAAGATACCCTTGTTCATATTACAAAAAATTTAATAATAGTAAAACTTAATTATTTAGATTATCTTTCATTGATATTGATCTTCTAATTGGTTTCTGCATTGACTTAGACAATAGAGCTGTCGAAATGAGTCGACCTGACCCAGCCTTGAGGAGCCAGGTCATAAATGGGCCGAGCCAAAAAGCTCTTTTTGTTAAATGGGCTTGAAAACGCAAGCTCATATTCGACCCTAAAAGTTAACGGGCTTAAATGGGCCGGCTCGTATAAGAAATCAAAAAAATTAAAATTTATATTAAAATCCTATTTTTTAGTAAATAAACAAAATAAAATTTGAAATAAATATCAAACAAACATCAAATAAATTCATATCAAATCCATCAAGTCTTTAATATCATTTGAATATTACATATTAATAGTCTAACAAGCATAATATAAATTGTTTTAACAAACCTAGATACTGAAAAACATGTCTCAACAATATTAAAAATAAAAAACATGATAAATAGATCCATGTCCATCCATCTCTTACATAGTGTCAATCGCATTCAATCAATTCTTTTTCAACTTCGCTATTTACATACATAATTAAAGAATAATATAAGAACTCACAAGAATTAAACTTATGAATTGATTAAAAATTGTTAACTAATTAATAATATTACCTTCAAAATAAAAAATCCAATTTTGGGTGCAAATGAGAGTTTCCACGTTCTCATAATCTAGAGAATTTTGATACTTATTTAAAACATGAGAACCAATACTAAAAGAACTCTCTAATGTCACCGTTGTTATTGGAATGTTCAAGAAGATATCACAAGCTATACTTGCAAGCTCTGAAAATCTTGGCTTATGATCTTTCCACCATTGTAACACATTTACATCTTTAACCATGCGACCCATAATCTTTAGCTCTTCCAAACAAAGATCTAATTGAGATTTTGGTTCTTTCACTTAAATAGTTTCAAATCTTTTGAAAGCATATATTATTGGACATTTCAAAATAAATTAATTGTCATTACAAAAGAGACTTTAAAATATACTTAAAAACAAAAATAAACTTCAATCACTCAAAGCATGTGAAGACCATGAAATTTCGAAAATAAATAGTAAATATCCGGGAAAATTTAATTTGGATAAATTGCAATCCAAATTAAATAAGAAATGAAATAAAGAAATTAATTTGGATATTAAGAGATCCAAATATTAAAGAAATAAAAGTGAGTATATTTATTTTGGATATTAAGAAATCCAAAATGTAAGGAATGAAAATGTGTATATATATATATTTATTTATTTATTAATTAATAATTATATTTATAAATATTTATTTATAAATATAATAAAAAAAAGAATGGGAAAAGGGAGGGAATCGGGATACCCGATTCTCTCCCAAAATTTTCCCCCTCTATTACAAAACAGAGGAGGGAACCCAACGGCAGCCCCCTAGTCGGTGAGAAGAAGAGAGAGGAGGGAGGAGGAGGCGTCGCCGGCCAAAGAGGGAGAGAAGGAAGCTGTCGGAGACGGGAAAGAAAGGAGAAAGAAAGAAAATGAGAAGAAAATCGAGAGGAAGAAAAGAGAGGAAAAAGAAAAAGAGAGAAGTGGCGGTGCCGTCGATCTGACCACCGCCACGCCACCCACGCTGCCAGCGGAGGGAAAGGAAAGAGGAGGCGACCGCTGGTGAGGAAGAATGACGGCGGAGGAAGGAGAAACGTGGAGGAGAAGAGACCGAAAACCCACCTCTAGATCCGCCACCATCGGTGCCGCCACTCGGGAAGAAGAGACCAGATCCGGCTTCATGGAGATCCCAGGGTGCTGAGGAGTGGCCGAACCGCCAGAATGGGTGGCCGTCGATGGCTGAACCGACCAAGCAAAACTGAACCGGCCAACCTGATCCGACCCGACCAACCCAAACCGACCCGATCAACCAGTCCTGACCCGGTTCAGAAAAGAAAAGAAAAAGAAAGAAAAAAGAAAAGAAAGGAGAAAAGAAAAAGAAGAAAGAAAACAAGAAAAAGAAAAGAAAGAGAGAAAGAAGGAGAAGGAAGAAGAAGAAAGAGAAGAAGAAAAAGGAAAGAAAAAGAAATGGTAAGGAAAAATAAGGAAAAAAATTGATGATATTTATTGAATAATTTTATTGTTATATTGATGTAAGTGCATTGATATTGAAATTGTAGCAAAAACGGAAATGAGACAAATGGTGGAGTTCGGCAAGGCTCGAACGTCGGAAACACGCTAAGCTTTGGCAAATAGGTCAGATACTTTTATAAAGCATTAGTAGCATTATATTGTATGTTTTGGGATTATGATTTTTATATGATGCATTGATGGAATGATTTTTAAATACTAAGAGGACCCACAACTGATGGTGGGGGTCTTAGTAAGAAATAAATAAATGGTGAGAATCAACGGTTGTATGGATATAAATTGTAGTTTCCTTGCAGGAGGTTCTGACAAAATTAAGCCATTATACTGCCGAAATTCATAAAAAAATGTGATGAATAAGATCAAGGTTTTTCTCGTATAAATGGGATTGGATAGAATTATGAAGAGATAAGTATTGAAAGGACACTGGCATATTGCCAGAAATACTTAATTTTTGGAATGGTTTAAATAAGTAAATGGCTGAACGAATAAATTGTGAGAGTATTGACGGAGTGATAATCTTAGAAATTTCGAATTTTCTGATTTTCTGGATTCTTGGAATAGTTTTGAACATAATAATACAGACATTGCAAGAGATTGGTGTTGAGATGGTTTTGTCGTAATACATTGTATTGTCAAATATACGAGAAATAATAATCGGGCATACACTTGTGGAGGTGGTCTTAATATTGACATGTAGCACCCGATGGATAGTAGTGATATTGAATTTTAATAAATGTATGCTACATGCATACATAATCTTATTGAAAATGAGGTTGAGTTCTGACACAATCTAATCACTGATAGATTTAAATAAATAAGTGACTCGGAGAAATTTGGAAGATATGATAAATGGCCCATTTTAGTATTGTGTTTGAGATGATGATAATAAGAAAGTAGATTGTGATGCCTTGTGGACATCTGATAGAACATACATCTACATAAAAGTATACTTATACATGACTATGTTAAATAGATGTGAATTGGGATTTTTGCAGTAATATGGGTGGTCATCAGGCGACTGAAATGATTGAAATACTGCTAATAGTGGCAATTGGCCAAATCTCTTAAGTGGGTAAATTGCTGACCCAATTGTGACTCGACAATATCTTTGTAGATAATTCTAGTGTGGTATAATACACAGGCCATATGAAAATTGATTTAAAACTATGATTGAGTTGGTGATAGTGAATGAAATTGGGCATCAAGTTGGAATTACGAATGGGTGCCAATATGCCAGACCATAAACAGATTTGATAGATGACTATTAATCTTGTGGTTGCAATTCCCTCGATGTCGACTCTGGAATATATCTTGAATGCTGATATTGGTAATGGCATAATTCCAGTATCTTGATGATTATAGAGAAATATGATATCTAAATGTTCATAGATACTAAGAGGACTCATACTAATGGTGGTAGTCCTAGTATTGATAATGAAATATACAAGTGATTGTATAGTCGATAACTGTAGAGAAAGAATATGACATATCGACGAACCACAGTGAATATCGAATTTACCTATTAGGTATGATCTGATTGAAATCAAAAGGATGGAAATGAGGGAATTGAATTATAGTGAACGCTATACTTAAATGACATGTTTGATGAAAATGATAGTTCACTGTTTGAACTTGTAATTTAAATTGCATTGCATTTAAGCATGCCTTGTTACAACTTGGAACATTTTAATAATGTTTATATGAATACTATAAAGTATTGATTAGTTTTGAAAGGAAAGTATATGGTAGATATATATATATATATATGTTATATATAAAACTTCTTAAATGATGATACCATATGCTTTACATGATTTTGATAAGAAAAGATAAAGATTTAAATGTTTTATGAGACTGTAGGCACCCTAAAAGAATTAAATTCAATAAAGCATAGTGAAAACCGCCTAATTGGAGCTTTGCTCATTAGGTAGAGATGCTTGTCCGACAATAGTCGTGGACAGGTCTCAGTCACGCCCGATCAATGGGGCTGAGAGAGATGAGGCCTATGGCCATAGATAGCGCCCTAGTTAGTTTCCAGGGGACGATGACATGATTTTCATTACTAGCTACAGTGATTTAAGTCTTTATTGATAGAGTGATAGGGATTTGGCCTAGTCTCTAACCGATATGATATGAAGTCTATAGTATGATTTTATTGATATGAACTCTAGACTTGACATGATTTATACAGTACATGAGACATGTTTAAAATGAATTATATTTTGAAACAATACATGTTTTAAACATGTTTTAAAAGTACATGTGATATGACTTCGACACTTATATGATTTATTTATGATTTTGTGTCGAACTTGAAATGATAAGCGGTCTAGAGTATAGATTGATTTGATATGAACTCTACACCTGATATGACTTACAGTATATGAAAAACGTTTTGAATTGACATGATATGAAAAGAGAAATGTGCACGTTTTGATTTGAAATGATATGAAAAGATATGTTTTGAATTGACATGATATGAAAAGAGAAATGTGCACGTTTTGATTTGAAATGATATGAAAAGACATGTTTTAAATTAACATGATATGAAAGTGAAGAGACATGTTTTGAATTGACATGATATAAAAAGAGAATTATGCATGCTTTCAACCTTAATATTAAATGAATTGAAAATTCATATGTTGAGCGTGTCCTAAAGTATATATGATATGATTTGAAATGATAGCAGTTTATACAGTAAAGTTACATAAACTGCCTACTAAATCATGACATAATAATATGTTTTTTACATAAGATATGTCATGACCTTATATGGTACAAAAACATGAAGAGTATATGAGGAGTATCACGACTTGGTGGTAACAATATTTCATCTACATGATGTTATGATATGGTATGATATATGAACATAGAATATGCACGAAGAGAATTATGACTTCGTACCACCGTGATCATAATCCTCCATATAGAAAGTGATATAAGATGATAGAATACAGAAGTATGATTATGAAACGAAAAGTGATTGATACGATATCTCAATTGGCATGATGTACTATGAGATTGATGAGAATATGGACTAATAGTATATGATATTCAAATTGGACACGACATATTGTTGTGCGATGACTTGATAGGATATCTCAATTAAACATGATACACGATGCATTGTTGTGCGATGCATCGTAGTATACGGATAAGAAGTTTGAAAATGATTATTGATTTATTTAGAAGTCTGAATGATAGACAGATGACAAGAATTGAGATAATGAAATGTTATCGATGAAAAAGGTGAACTATAATTGCAAACTTGCAGGTTTTAAGTATTGCGGTTTAAGACAGTATAATTCTACTCTTGCATTTAGACTAATATCTTACTGAGCCGTGGTTTTGCTCACCCCACTAAATTTCATCTCTTTTCAGATTATTGAAGTTACAATCTGCTATGAGAGCTTTTAAGTGGGCCTTCGGAGACGATATACAAGTTTGGCACTGGCCATTATCCTGCGAATCCACTTCGTTACTTTGAGGTATACATTTTTGTAAATCTCTTGTTTACATGTACAGACTTTAATTAATACACAGTACGTACGTTGTCCAGTGAGTTGGGATGTAACTTAGAAGTGTGATAAAGTATTGTATAGAGAATCAGTGAAATTAGAGTAGTAACTATACTGACACCGAATACAAACCTTAAAATGAAAAAGAAAAATTTAGTTCATAAATTTGTAGATTGAAGAAAGTATGAGTAATAAGCGAAAGTCGCAGCCTTCGGGTCGTGACAAAGCAAATGTACTCTTCTCCTTCCAACAAACATGTGTAAGAGGTTGTGAGTCATTAGATTGGCTTGAAGTCATTTAATAATACTAAATAGAATTAATTTTATATAATTTACTTTGATTAAAATGTTAAACATATAAATAATTAAAATAAAAATAAAAATAAAATTTTAATATAAAAAATATTAAAAAATTAAACGGGCTGGCCCATTTAAGCTTGAGCTAAATCCATTTAGGTCTGGGCCTAAATGGGCAGGGCTAAAAAGCCTTCTTTTTTAAATGGGCTACAAAAATGAGATCCAAGCCCTGAATAAATGGGCCAGGTTGGACCTGCCTAACGGGCTTTGGCCCAGTTTGACAGTGCTTCTTAGACAATATAATAATAGAGTTTATATTTGATGTACTGATAGTATATAACTTTCATAGATCGTCAATGCACATGAGGTTGACAACTTATTAATAAGCAAATTAAAAAGATGTCAAGTCCTTAAAAATAAATACAAATAAATATTTTTCAATTTGCTTAGGAGGGCTTAGTATCTTTTTAGTTTGCTTATTATGAAGGTGTTAATCTTTAGTATATTGACAATGTATAGAAGCTATATGCTATCAATGTATTATATATAAACTCATAATAATAACTATGGTGGCATATTCTCTAGAAGAAGAAAAAAATTAAGGCCATTGTTATATTCTACTTTTCCAAGTCATCGACGTTGCCATTTTTCTAATTATCTAATTATTGAGATTAAGCCATTGATATGATAATTTGTGTGTTTTTGTTTTGTTTGTTTTGTATTAAACATGTCTAACATATAAAAGTTATCATATTGTAATTCATGTCAATATATTAAATATGAAAAAAAAAATTTGTTTTTATCAAATTTATATATAATCTTTATCAAAATTTTAACTCGAATTATTTTTTTTTACTTTTTTATTTTTTTCATATCGTTTTGATATTATGTTATTGTATCATATCCAAAATTACTAAATTTACTAAAATGTATTAATTATTGTTAGATTATCGTATACTATTTGTTTCACTTTCTCACTAAGAAAGTTAGATTCTTGAACAATAATAAAGTGTTTCCACCTTTGGTTAGCCATTTCCAATTTTGTCCAAGTCAAAAGCAAAACTTGCGAATAGATCTGATAATTTTTTAGTATATTTTCTATTTATATTGTGTTAAATCATATATATATATTATTTAAAATACAAAATTTAATAGCAAAACTCATGTCAACATATAAAAAAAAACTTTTTTAACTTTTGACGAAATACTTGTATAAGTTAGAATTATTATTCTATCTACAGCTAGTAGAGTTTCTTAACTTCACAAGTTAGATTAAGATAATGACATGTGTTTTTTAAAAATTTAAGAAAATAAAAAATAAATAAAATATAATATGTGTTATCATTTTAATCTTATTTTTGAAATTAAAAAATTTCACTTATAGTAAATAAGATAATAATCTTATAATTTATGTAAATTTGAGTTCTTGTTACTTTTTCTTATTTATTTTGGCGGGGCTTTTGTACCTTTCAAGTGTGGACAGTAAAATTACAAGATTTATTTGCCAATGGGGATGGGTGCCAACTTAGATAGGGTAGCCTAACCCTAGTTAAAGACCGTACTTTTTATTTAACACTTCTCCCCCAAACATGTTTTGCCACGTGTTCTGTCTCCTGTTGAAACCTCATGTTGGAACAGAGGAAGCGGTGGTCCACACTGCCAGCTCATCACTAAGTTGAATGGTCAAACCTCACAAATATTTGGGTTTGGTATTTACTTTCTTAAATGCCCAATTAAGAATTTCCACGTATACATTTTTGGATAATTCATTTCTCAGTCGTCGGTGGCTGGCACTGTCCACATTCCTTTCTGTCAGAACTTACGTGGCAAACATCAAGCTTTGACTACATAAAAATATATCAACCGTTGGATCTGTCAAGTTCCCAAGATGGATGAAATTGCTAAAATAATTAATTCTGCAACGCGTGCTTGAAAATAATTTGATTTGTCCCCTGACAAGGAAATAAAATTTGTCCTTACTTGGAAAAAAAAAAAAGTTGATTATAACATAAAATTGAAAAAACACTATGCTTTGAGAAAGTGATAGATTTTTCAAAATATAGATAGATATATATTTCTTTAATTTAACAATTTTTTAAAAATAATATTTATTAGAAGGAAGAGTAAATAAAGTAAAAGAAAAAACAGAGGGAAGATATAAGATATAGGATGATAAAATATGTTTTATTTTTATTTATTTATTTATTCTCTTTTTTTGTTCAACTTTGAAAATACAATGCCATAGATCAAATAAAGTATCTTTCATTTTTTAAAATTATAACAACTTAGAATTTTCTTTGTAGAGTTTTTTTTAGGAAAAAAATTGTAAGAGGAAAAAATAAATGGCGGAAAAGTTTAAAAACATTTTTTTCATATACATAAAAGGTTCAAAATCATTTATGTACCAAACATATAAAATCATATATATATATATATATATATATATATATATATATATTCTTTTGCTATCTATCCTCACCTTTTAACTTTGTTTTTTTAAAGTTTTTTAAGGAAACAATATGTGATTTAAAAATATTAATTTATTGATAAAATCTTATATATATATATATGATATTATGAAATTATTTTAAGTTCTATTTTAAAAAAATATTTCAAAAGTAAAGAAAAATGAGTAAGTAGAAAATTAAAAATGAGACAAATAAGAATAATTTCATAGTTCTTTTTTAAAGCATTTTTTCTTACTCTATTTTTTTTACTATATAACCCAAAATATTTTTAATCCATGTAAATAATTAATTCATTAAATATATACATTTTTTATCAAGATATACTTGAAATTATTTTAAATTGGAGTTTTTTAATTAAAAATATAAAAGGAATAAAAATAGATTAAAAAAAAGAATCAATAAGGGGGCAATCTTTGGAAATTTGATTTACGACCAAAACATTGTACTTTGAGAATTTTTGGAATATTAAGGGGTCGGGATATTGTTGTCAATTTTATGTTTTATATTTTCTGTTTTTGAAAATTTTGTTTTTGTTTTTGTTTTATTTTGTTTTGAAATTTTGAAAACATAAAACATGTTTGGTAAAATTATTATTGTTGTATAATTTTTAAAACTGAAAACATAAAACATGTTTGGCATTTAATAAGTTGAAACATAATTTTTTTAATCTTATAATTTATTAATGTTGCATTAAATATTTTTATTAAAATTATATGATTTTAGTATATTATTAATAATGTGCAATTTTATACTTAATTTTGATATATTACATTAATTTTGATATATTACATAAACTATTTCATTTATTATTATATTAAATTTATCTTAAAATTATTATTTTAAAATTTATATGAGACTTATTTCATACTCTATATATCTAAAAATAATTAATATTTAAATTTAATACAACTAAATTTTAATACGATATCAATAAAATTACATAAGGACAATTAAAAATGCAAAAGTAAAATTTATAATACAAAATAAAAAAAAAGATATTTTAAGTCTAATTTAAGTTATAATATATATATATATATATATATATATATATATAACAATCAATTATTTTGATATACATTTCATAATTCAGTAACAATTTCATCACGAATTCTATGCGTAAGGGCCAACACCGTTCGCTTCCAATTGAGATAACTGATCAAGAAGCCGATCAAAACTCGAACCCATTAAAACTCCCACATGCTAGGAGATAGGGGCCGAAGACCTGACCCAGACCCATCATCATAATAAAGCTCGAGATTATTGTTCCCTCTTTTGGGAACTACGTCATCAGTTTCAGGCATGGGTCCACGGAGAACGACAACGGGATTGAAAGGGGATCGATCGCCAGCGTTTCGTCGAGTTTCGCAAAAACGAGGAGTAGCAGTGGGGCTGGGGCTGAGAGCCGGCCTAGGTGTGTCGGAGTACATGGCAGCAACGGGGAAACGATGGTTTAACAAAAAAGCTACAAATGTCGCTGGTAGGACTCGAACGGAAGATCTCATTAATTGTCACTGTTCATCCTTGTTTTTGTTGAAATTTTGTTGCCAAAATGTTTTGGAAATACTTGAAAACAGAAAATTATTGTTTCCTATAATTTTGGAAACACCACTGCCAATTGCTGAAATTATAAAACAAAATTTATCAGCCAAACACAATTTTATTGTTATGTTGCAAGATTTTAGAAAACAAAAACATAAAACTGAAAACAAAATTGATACCAAACAAGGCCTAAGTTTCTGCATTTGGTTTAATTGAAAAACAAGTAAGATTTTTGTATTTGATTAGGAGAATGTAAGATTACCTAAGCATGTATTTTACTATATTGCCAATACATATTATTAGTTGTGTCAAGTAGATAACACCTGACAAACATTTATGTTTAAATTACTTATTTATTTATTTAACATATTAAATTGTTTAGTATTAAATATGTAATTTATTTATTTATTTTAACATGTAAATAATGTTTAAAAAGGTTATGCTTAAACAATTTTTTTATCATTTATGTTAAATGAAAATTAAATATAATTATTATTAAAACTTTTCAATATAGAAGATAATCATGCATATTTGTTTTTGTATTTAACATGTAAATTTTTTGTTTATTTAACATATAAATTATATAATTACTTAACATTTAAATTATTTATTTATTTAACATATAAATTGCTTATTTATATTCTTTAATAAGTAAATTATTTATTTTTTTAGCATGTAAATAATTTTTAATTGTTGGGTTGCAAATATCACTCAATAGTGAAAGAGATTGTGAAATAATAAAACACTTTTATTTTGTAATTTTAAGTGACTAAAAATGATAATATATTCCAAAAAAACAAAAATTAAGTGATGACAAAATTGAAAAAAAAAAGTCACTTTTCTTTTAGAATTTTAAATACCTCCGAAGATAGAGGTTTTATAAGGGAATTTCTATAGTAAGGTCATAAATTTTGACCCTATTATAAGGTCAACGTAAAAAATATATGATTAAGCGTAAATTTAAAGTCATTGGGCATAAAAAATGTTAAACGTATCGTAAAAATGTGATTATCAATATAAATATTAGTGTCAATAGATTTAAATACATGATAATTTTACTATAATGTATGTTTATATTAATTATCATGTGTTTACAGACTTCTAACATATTTTACACCTAATAACTTTAGATTTATGCTAAATCATGTGTTGTTTACATTAATTTTAAGTTAATTATTAAGTATTTACGATATGTCGAACATTTTTTATGTCAATGACTTTAAATTTACGTTTAATCATATGTTTTTTACATTATAAAGTCAAAATTTATGATCTTACTATAGAATTTCCCGTTTTATAATCCATCTCTATTTCTCCCCTTTGACACTATTGAAAACGTATAGTTCACGATGCAGAGGAAAATATCATAGCCAAACTAAAGAAAATAATTACGAAAAATAAAATTTTAGTAAAAAATTTCGTTCCGCTAATCAAACGAACCTTAAGGTTGTGTTTGGATGAGGAATTTTAAGGAGGGAATTCATTTCAATCAAGATATTTAAAAGTCCAAAATGTAAATTTCTTGTTTGGCAAAAAAATTTGAAGAATTTGAAAATTTATGAGGGATTTAAAAAGGGAATTTGAAATGCTCAAATTCCTTTTTGAAAATCCATCAAAAGAGGTGGTTTTTCAAAATTCCTTATACTCTTTCCTATTTTATTAGACATGACCCACTATTAAATATAGAGTTAAAAACAAAAAACATTTTGTTTTATTTAAATTTAATATATATCTTTATTTTTTATATTATTAACAATATCTATACATTTTTACAAATCTAATGATACCCATATTGCATATTTTATTTGATATTTTTCTTTTTGTAATATATAATATTATTATTTTTCTTTTATAATTATTTTTTATTTAATCAAATTTTAGTATCCAAAAATTCTTTCTAAAATTTTTTTTATCCAAACAAGTCAATTATAAATGTTAGTATTTTAAAATGATAAATTTTGAAATACTTTCATTTTAAAATACCTCAAAATTTTAAAATTCCTCATCCAAACGCACCATAAAAGAAGTCTAATCCCAATTTTCTATTTTTCTCATTTCTTCTATTTTTTTTTCCTTCATTCTTTTCCTATTTGCCTCTCTCCTCTCATCCTGTCTTTCGTCTACCAATCAGACTCCCTCTCTTTTCTCCTTTCTCTCAATTCCTCTATTAGTCTTCAAAAATAAATTAATATCTCAAATTTGAACACACAGACTTAATAAGACAAGAATACCCCTCAACTAATTTTGAATATACTCCTCAAGTCCCTCCAAGACTTGGCAATGAGTATAGTACTTAGACTATATATATAAATAATAAATGTCCTTGACAATTTTATGTTTACAAAATTAATGGGAGGGTATTTTAGCCTTTTACTGTTGACAACAATCACGTGGGATGGAGCCTCACTCTGAAATAGTTAGATACATTATTGAGTATTAATTTAAAATCTTTTTAAATTAATACTCATGAGATGCATTATTGAGTATTAATTTAGAATAGTTATTAATTTAAATGGTTTTATTTGTAAACTATTAGTTTGTTTTAGAAAATATGTTTATTTAATTTTCACATTCTTTAAATCTCTCTAATAATTCTATAGCATTTAATTTTCTTAAAATTTTCATTTTGATTGATAAGTTCTTTAAAAATGTCATTGCAATTATATCTTATGTAATATATTTTATACTTTTTTGTTTTTGACAAAAATAATCTAAAATATGATAGCCTTCTACAAATTAGCATCTTAAAATGCTTTTGTGGTTATTGAATATTATATAATATATTTTATATTTTTTATCAAATTATTTCTTTATGCAACAGTCGCGATTGAAATTTTACACTAAATTTTTAAAAACAAAATTATTAATTATTACAATAGATGTATTTATTAATATTTTATACTGACACAAGATGGATCCATGATTTTTTTATTAATTCAGAAAGGTTATTAATTTAAAAGAGATTAAGTTCTACTGCAAGTAAACTGTGACCTGAGTTCATGTTTTAGACGAATCTCTCCATTCCAACTTTGGAATAATACTATTGACGTCAAAAAAGGGAATTTCAACAGCAAATTTTCCAATTGTTTGGTTATAAGAACTAAAATTCAATTTGTTTGGTTCATTGGTGACAACAGCCAAAAAAAAACCAAACCGAATTACCGACTGCAAAGAAAAACCAAGCACATTTTCCCAATGCTCATGCTTTTCTGTTAAATACATTGTCAGCCTGCCATATGAATACTACTTTGATAGATAATCTTAAACCTGAGGTTGTTATTTTTGTCCAACAGAACAAAGCTCTTTCACATTTACTGTCTTCTAATAAACTATAGTTAAATATTAAATCAATATATGTGTAATTTTACCATTGTACTTAATAATTTGATAAAAAATTTATTAAAAGTTATCGATAAAAAAATTCATGAGAAAATAAAAGAATATTTTACACAATTTTAAACTTTTAATTATTTTTGAATCAAATTACAAAATACAATGGTAAAATTAAATCTGTTCAGAATCAAAGATTAAAAATAAATTTAATTCATCACTTTAAATAGAGTAGTAAAAAATAATTAACATTGGACCCGAATTCGAATATCCTCCTTAAATAAAAAATAGACAAAATTAAAGTACTTAAATTTGGAAATAGTGACAATATGCTAAGCTTGACTCGTAGATAAATCACATCTCGCTGATTTTTGATGGATGGGTGGGGCTTAGTGATCTTTTCATGCATGTAGACGATTAGCTCACAGTCTGTTATTCAATCATGCCAAAGCCAAGGGAACTTTGTATTTTTCTATGGATTTGTTTTCTATTGCACGGTAGATGAACTTGGTTAAACAGATAGCAACTAACATAGAAACTTTAATTACGCATATAATTGTTTTCTTCTTTACCAGAGGATTATAATTAAGAAACTTGCAACTAGCATTAATTAATCATGCTTTAATTGTCTAAAAAGCCATTTTTATCAGATTTTCATGCAGGAAAACGTAACTGATCTATATGGTCCTGGTCAAAATGAACAAGAAGAATATGAAAAATTATTATTAATTACAGAAAAGTTAAAAAGAGAGAGCTGAAAGCTTGAAACTATCCATCTAATGCCTTAAAATCCACGTTTCTTTCTTTCTTTTTTCCTTTTTCCTCACCCAACAAGCAGTATTTAGGGGCTTTCTGATCCTCACCACCCTTCCATTTCTGCTGGTGGGAGCTTTTCTGTTCTTTTTTTGGCTCTCTTTTTCTCTTCTTTAGACGCTTTCTTGCTTACATTTTGGGCTTTGAATTTGCCTTTTAGGTTGGCTTTCTTTGTTTTCTTCTTCTATTAAGGATTGGGTTTTCTTTGTTTCCTTTCTTTACTGGTTTTGTTGTTATTGGATTCGAATGGAAAACATTTCTAGCTTTAGGAAGGAAGATGAGCAGATGGAATTGCCTCCAGGGTTTCGATTCCACCCTACCGATGAAGAGTTGATAACTCACTATCTTTCGCAGAAAGTTGTCAATAGCAAGTTCTATGCTATAGCTATTGGTGAGGTTGATTTGAACAAGTGTGAGCCTTGGGATTTGCCTCGTAAGTCTCTTAAGTTTTTGTTCTCTGTTTTTCTCTGTTCCATAAGGTAGTTTATGTTTATAGAATTTATTCTAACTTTATGCTTTGTGTTTGTTGAAACGAAGGGAAAGCCAAAATGGGTGAAAAAGAATGGTATTTTTTCTGTGTTAGGGACAGAAAATACCCTACTGGTTTGAGAACAAACAGGGCCACTATAGCCGGTTATTGGAAAGCCACAGGCAAGGATAAAGAGATTTTCAAGGCTAAAACACTTGTTGGAATGAAGAAAACTTTGGTTTTCTACAGGGGCAGAGCGCCCAAAGGAGAAAAAACCAATTGGGTCATGCATGAATATCGTTTAGATGGGAAATATTCAATATACAATCTCCCCAAAACAGCCAAAGTAAAAAAATCATTCCTCTGTTTTCCTCTGTTTGCTCTGCCTTCTACTCTTGGTAATGCTTGTTTCTTAATCCTTGACTCTTGTTTTCCTCTTGCTTTGCAGAACGAGTGGGTTATTTGCAGAGTATTTGAAAAAAGTCCTGCTGGTAAAAAAATACATATTTCAGGATTTGTAAGGTTGAGTTCCAACGAGAACGGTTTGCCTCCATTGATGGATTCTTCACCACACAGCAGCGAAATAAGAACAAATGATCCCATGGAGGACCAGAAAACACCAGAACAAATGATCGATAGCTTCGCTACTACTTTTCTAGCTTCGTCACCTTCGTCTAATATGTCCTCTACTTCAGTTCTTTTCTCTAAAACCTCTCTGCCAAATTCTGCATGCATCAACCAAATCAATCCAAACATTGGAAACTTGCAATACTCGGATTCTTTTTGGATGCAAGATCAATCTTCATTGAAGGCGTTGCTCGAAAGTCCAGGAGGGCGCTCCAAGCAGAACTCGAAAGCAGAGTTCTCTAAGGATTCAGTCGTATCAAACCCTGAAATGATTCAAGATCCTTCATGTTTTGCAGTGCCAGTCGACCTTGGTTACCTCTGGAGTTATTAAATTTGAAGATAGAAAAAAAAATTATCGTCATAAAATTTATGTGTGTATAATAGTGGGAAAGTACAGAAAATGCATGTGTTGTATGTAGTTACACTTTGTTAAGGTTTTGATGGCCAATTGTCATTTATTTTCTTCTCAGTCTAGGATTTCACTATTATGTCGTGGCTTCTTAATTGTCAAACTTCTTTTATATAAAACTATTGTAATTTAGTAATTAAACATCTATTCAAATAATCATGTCTCTGCTTCTAAAATTACAGAGTTCTATAAATTTAAAGCTCAAGTCTTGACATTTGCATTTCTTTTTTTCTGTGCCAAATGCTTTCAGTGTAAGGAAAAAAAAGGCTATTGTAGTTCTAGCCATGTAAATTATAGATGATAAGCTTGATTTATTTACTTCGAGTGATATCATGGTGTATTAAGTTTTAAAAACCTAATAACCATACATAAAATTACGGAATTACCTAAAATTATTTTAATTTAAGTATAATTAGTCACCTATTAAAATTAATGAAAAGAGCTTACTTACGTTTTAAATTTAAGATTTGAGGATATGGTTATGTGTGAAGAATGTGTAAATACCCTCATAACGACTATGCTAAAATGATACCTAATTAATCTTATGTTATTTTTAAAATAATTTTGATTAAATGGTTTGTTTCTCAATTTTGTTTTCTTTATTTTCCTTATTTTCTTAATTTTTATTATTTAGATATTGAAAATTTTCGCAAGTTTTTTTTTATTTTACACTTTTGGCTATGACTTTTAAGAAAATTATTCACCTCAGGATATTCAAGAATTCATTTTATTTTATTGTCTTATTAAAGAGAATTCATTTTTATTTTTATTTTTGACATTAAACATTTTACTTTTTAAAGTATTTTATTTTAGCATTTGAAAATCTTTCCAACATTTTTGGCAAGATTTGAAAGAAATTCCTCACATAGGATCTTTTATTAAATTATCATATGAGGTTTATTTAAAATTCACAATGGTCATTTAATATCAAATTTTATTTTATTTTTTATTTCTCACAAATTTTATATTTTATTTTATTCTTCTTATAAGTTTTGTTTTAAAAAACTTCCCAACCCTCAAGTAAGTTTTTAAAGAAAAATCATCATTTAGGAACTTTTAGTAAATTATTATAGAAAATTAAAATATTAACCAATTGATTATTTGAATTTTGTTTAATAAAAATTCTCTTTTATTGAAATATTTCCAAAACCTTACTAACATGATTGGTAAAATTTTGAAAGTATTCCTTAGGTAGAAAGCTTAAGAAAAATATCACTTCTAATTTTCTTTTAATTCCATCATTGGGAGAAATTTTATTAAAATTTAAAATTTACAAGATTTGCATAAAACAAGATTTTAATTTCCAATTACATTTAATGAATTTTTTTCTTTTTTGTAGTTAGTTTAAAATTTTAATGTTTTAAAATAAATAAATAAATAAATAAAACTTATGCATTAAATTTGGGCTTTCAAAATGTAATTTTGATCTACAATTGGGCTTTGGTCCTTCGGATTCTTTTACTTGGATTTTGGGGATTCAAACGCATGTGACCCAATTTTGATGGATTGAATCTTGGTTCATAAAGCCCAAGTGAACTCACCATAAGATGATTCAATTAAAATATAAGTTTATATATGATATATTGATAATTTATAGTTTTTATACATTATCAATTAATTATGGGATGACACTTCATATGGAGATCCTTAAAAATAAATATTAATAAAGTTTTTAAGTTTTTTTTAAGGGCTTATACACTTTTAAACTTTGCTTATTAATGAAATATCATATTATGATTAATTGACGGTGTATAAAAGCTATACACTGTCATGACATCATATATAAACTATTAAAATATCCATAATCCAAATCAAATATGTCAAAATTGAAAAAAGAATAAAAGAGTTAAACTTATTTTTAGATAACATTTCATAGTATGAACAAAATTAGATATCTGCATTTATATCATTTAAAATGTATGTAGCACTACTCTCAAAAAAAATGTATACAGCATTTTTTTAGACATACGTAGGCTCATGTACAAAATTTTATTTTATTATTATTATTTTTTTATAGTTGATAATAGAAAAGTTCTGCATAGCTGGACTCGTAGACACCTATGAAAATAAAAATTTAGTAGAAACTAAGTTTATGGACCTTTTATTTATTTTTCAAATTTGTTAATCCAACTTAGGAGAACCATCAATTATTGAGTATCAGTGAAAGCAAAAGACAGGAATTGCTAACTGAAGTTGTGCAAAGAATTAATTGATTATTAAAAATATTGCATGAATATTGGGCAGACAGAATATTATTCAATAAGCTTTTGTTGTTCTCTCACTTTATTCTCATTTTTTATTTTTTTTATTTTTATTGAAATTTCACCAAAAAAAGCTCCACCAACATAATATTCCTCAATATATGCATCAATTCAGAAAGATCTTTATGGGACATAAGATCATTTTCAATATATTAAGTAAAAGATGTTAAAAAAAATGAATGACGTTGAATATGAAAATGATATCGGGTCTTCAATCTCTTAATTGTGTAACTAAAAATTACTGCATTTAATTAACATTTAATTTGATAATGAATGTAGTAAATGCATTGTCCTCGGGAAATTTTTTTTTTTTTGCCTTTTCCCATGCAACGAAATCGTGTTCCCATCACAAGAAAGAGTTAGGAAAGTAGCGCTGGCGGCGATATGGTATGGGACTCGAAATTGAAAAAAAAAAAAAAAAACCTATGTTCGCAAACTATTTTTTATTTTTGAAAAAAAAGGCGAGTCCTAATTTAAGAGAAAGATTTTACATTTCATGTCATCATTTTTTTCTTTAATAGTTATTATCCATTCTAAAAGGAATAAAATTCAAAATTGGAATTTTTTTTTTCTTCTAAACTTTCTCTTATGTATATTCATTGTTTCCTTCTTTTTATAGCTTCAAACCTTGCATTAATCCAATTTCGGTTACTTAATGAATACACATTACGTTTGAAACCCTAATAAATTTATATTAAACTGAATAGGGATTAGATCTGTCCAAAGATCGGATTGTCCGTTGAAACCCCAAAGTTGATCCCATTTTTTAAAGGGTTTGGACAAAAATATTGAATGCAATTAATGAGTTTGGATAAAATTTTTTAGACTCTATCAAAAATTGAGCCGAGCCAAGGCTTGACCATTCGAAACCTAGGTCAATTCCGGCCCGAACATAAATAAAATTAAAGTTTTTATTTAATATATTTAATAAGTATAATGTAATTGTATGCATAAAATAAATATTATTATATATGTTTAATATAAAAATTGATATGTAAATTTTTACAAATAAAATTAAATTTTAAAGGAAATAAAAGAAAAAATAAATAAATAAAATATTAAAATACAAAAATTAATAAAATAATATCTAAATCGAACCGAATTGGGCTCGAGCTTAAATGATAAAATAAAAAACTGTTTTGGACCAAAGATACTGAGTCTTTTCCGAAACAAGATACCTTTTAATTTTAATTCTTTAGCAAGGGTAAATTTTAAAATTTATTCCAAAGCATAAGTATTTTTACTCAAATAAATTTTACATGCAATGTATTCTACATTAACATCTCCTTCCTTCTATCCTCTCCCTTCTCTCCCAAGCAACTACAATTGTATCTTTTTCAATTTTTTTTTAAAATTCATTCTCAAAATATCACAATGCAAATCCATCAATTGATACTAAAGAGAGGAGACTGCTCATCGAGGAAAGAAGCATAGAGTGGGGGTTAAGAGTGGTCCTGTAAGACTAAATAAAGCCATGGTTGAATCAGATCCACCATGCAGCATTGCTCGCAAGCTATCTTGACACTATATTAACAAAGAGGATAACGCTAACAAGGCTATGTATTTTATATAGGTAATTTAGCTTTACAAAAATGAAAGAACATAGGCTTCTCTTTATTATTTGTGTTTTGTTTTCTCAGAGTACGTCATTTGAGGGTATTGTAATATTCTGAGAATGATATTGAAGAAGAAAAATAAAATTGAGAAAGAGGACAAATGTGTTGGAAGGAAGAAAAAGAAGGTAGAAGATTGAACAAAGAACCTGTTGAGATGGAATAAAATGAAAATTTTGAAGTAAATGAATCTTGGTTTTGGAGTAATGTTTAAAAATATTTTAATTAGAGAATTAAAATTCGAAAGAATCTTAATTTGAGAGAAAACTCATGTCATGATATATTGGCTTGTTAATTTTGGTCTAACCATAGAGCAAAGACTACATTAATTGAATTAAGATTTTAAGACAGAAATTGTACTCGATTTAAATTTTATTAATTAACAACTTAATTTAATTTTATCTTGGTCTGGGATAGTCAACTAATGCAAAATTTTAGTCAATTGTCCTTATTTTTACTATATCATAAAATAATATAATGGAAGGTAGACGACTGCTTGAAAATAATTATGGATTGCCTTTATTATATCGTATAATTTAATGTAAAAAATTTTGAAATTTAATATGTAATATAATTTGTTTTTATAATTTGAAGGGATAAAAATATAATTATGATTGTTTTATGAATGGATAAAAATGTAATTTAAATATTTTATTGCTTTTTGAATGGATAAACATGTAATTAATTATATTTTATTAAAGTATAATTTATCTGTTGACCTGTTGAACCATTATTTACCTTTTTTAAAACTTTTATAATTTATTCAATTTTTCATGAAATTTTATGATCTTATAATAAAATTGATATTTTACAATTTTACTGTAGATAAATCGATTTTTTTTATTTATGTTTTTGAAGAATGAGAGGTTTTTCATGTGGACCAATCCAAGATTGACACGTGTAGTTGATTTTCATTTAATGGGGTAATTAAGGCAGTGATGGACCAGACCAAACCAGAGCTGGCAATGATCAAAGAGAGAATTTAAGGTGGTGGCCCCGTTGTCCATTCCCAGCCAATCCGAACCTTTGCTATTTAAGCCTTCTATTTTTGCTTTTTCCAATGGGACCTTTCCCTCTCTCTTTCTTTGTCGTCTTATACTCCAAAATCACAAAGGATGGTACCCCTCCAATTGCCTCGAGCCCACCTCAATAAATCCCCTCCCTCTGACCAAACGATACTTTCAAACTTTACCTCTCTATTAAGAAATTGTTAATTAATAATGATTATGATTGTTATTTTTATTATTATCATAAGGTAGAGGTTACGGGAGCTAGCTTGATCAAAAAAATTTCTTCGTTTAGATCGAACCCAAATTCATACGATTCACTTTAATTAGAAAAAGAAAACAATTTAAATCGAATCTGTTCCAAATTTTAATCGATCTAAATTTAAATTAATCTAAAATTGACTTGATTTAAATCTGAATTCATCTGAATCTGATTGATTCGAAATCAAATTGATTCAAATTCAACTTGACTTAGAATTGAATTGATCCGAATCCAAATTAGTTCAAATTTAAAATGAGACAAACCAAATCTAATTCGAATTCAAATTGGTCGAAACCCGATTTGATCTGAACTCAAATTTATATATACTCAAATTAATCAAATGTCAAATTTTATTAATTTATTATTTATTGATAAGTGATGAATACAAAAAATATTTAATATTTTAGAGGTAGAATACTAATATTATTTTAGTTATTTATTTTAATTATTAAATATAGTAATTTTATAATATATTCCTTAATTAATATTAAGTTTAGTTGTATTAAACAAATAAACTTCTTAAGTTTTTTTATGAACAAAATTTTTAAAAAATTATATAATATAGTTTGTATAATGCACTTATATAGATATATATATATATATATATATATTGTTATACCTAAAATAACACTTAAATTCAAATGTTATAAGTTATAACTTGTTGTTGCTCAAAACAACAATAAATGCTTGCTGACGTCGATATTTGTCTTCTTCCTCCACGTATCTCCAAAAAGGTTCTGTAAAAGTAAGAAAAGTCAGAGTAACGCAGGGGTGGTTCCCTGCGTAGGCACTCCTATGCTTAAGTCAGCTGAAGGTTCTTGAGTATTGAAAAAAGTAAAACCAGTAGTAAAAAATTAGAGAATAGAATTGTACTTGAGGCCTATTTATAGGCGAATATTCTAGGGAAATTACCTGGGGGTGATTGCATCTTTTTGGTAGGAGTTTGTTTTCAAGTATAACACAAATTTCTTCAATATCGGAATAGCGGGAGGCTGTCACCGACAGGAGACTATAGAAGGTACGGCACGTAATGACAGGGGAGGCTGTCATCTAATGCGAGAGGCCAGATATATGCCACGTGCTCAAACGACAGGTATCCGACGATAGACTTACGGTTCGGTCGCTGCGACAGAGGTCCTGTCGCTGGCGAGAGTGATCTTCATGTTGCTGCGTCAGTCTCTCACATATTGCCACGTGGTCCAATAAGATCTTGCCAGTGGCGAGCATTCTGGAGTTTGGGCCCTAGCCCAATATGAATGGGCTTTGCCATATCAATTGCTCCCCACTCTCTTGTTGGATTTTTCCAATCAAGAGAGTATAAACACTCCTGCCTAGGACATTGTAGTCTTTTCCTGACTTTTTGTAATTTTTTGGGTTTTTTTTACTGTAAAAAAGCTCAGCACTACGAAAGGTGTTGTTAGGCGTGACGTTTGGTATTCCCTGTCGCGGCTATAGAAACAATTGGAGTTAGACGACACCGAGTATGAAAAACCTCTGAGCCAGCAGTCTGCCGCACATATCTAGCTCTCTCACCAAAAGAGTCTGTCGCCGAAACAGTCTTTCGCCCTCCCACAGAAGTCTCTTGCCTATTACTATCACAGTAAGTGTGTGCCTTTCGCTTACACTATACCGGCTCCGTACTTGTTTTTGAGTCTCTCGCAAGTGTCTAGCCTTAGGTCTTTTGCTCTTCAGGTCTCTCGCGTCATAGGTCTCTCGATCATAATAGGTCTCTCAAATCTTTTGGGCTCTTGTCTCATGCTTAGGTCTCTCGCCCTGCAGGTCATTCGCCCAGTAGGTCTCTCACACTGTTTCTTGAGTTTGCTGCCTCACATCCTATTCTCAATCAACCATGTCTTCGCAACGCCCTGGTAAATCACTAAGAAGGGGTGGTGTCGAATGCATACTAACGAATGCAGATTTAGAAGATATCAATACTCATTTTTCCCTTCCTTCTGGTTATCGTTATAAACTTCCAGCAGATGGGGAAGTTATACCCGACCTAGTTAGAAGCGGCATGGCCGTTGATAAGCATCTTTATCTTTCGATTTTCGTTTCCCTCTACCTAAGTTTGCTCGAGCTTTCCTTAGGTATAAGGATATTATTCCGTGTCAACTTCATCCCCATGCGTGGGCTCTACTAGTAGCATTTTCAATAGTATGCTGTAATTTAGATATTGTCCCAACGATTCCCCTTTTAAGCTCCTTTTTTAGAGTCCGTGGGCTAAAATGACTGATAATGTTCTCTCTTCAGATGTTAAGGGTCGACGGGTTTCCTAATAAAATTTTTTCGGACCTTCCTAATAAATTGCGCGGTTTTGAGAGCGAGTGGGTCGTTGTTAAGATTCCAAGCGATTTACAGATTCGCACTAGATGGAACCGTGATACCAGCGACAACTCGAAGCGCTCAAAAAAATTCGACATAGCTAGCCTGAGAGTCCACTTTAGCGAGCTAATTAGGCGTATATGTTCCACCGGAGAGTGAAATTTATTTTCCCTTTTAACTCCCGAGAACATTACAGCTGCTGGCTGTGGAGTAAGCAGGGCTGTTCCTGGGACTATTGCTGCTCCGTCCAACCTTCCTACAACCTCGTCAGTTCTTGGTTCTAGTTCCAGTCGCCCATCTTCAGTTCCCATAGTTGAATCAACTACTCTCGTAGGTCGTCTCGTAGATGAACCTTCTCCTGACCCAGGAGATGAGGCATCCGGGGCTGTGGGTGCCGGTGACCCATCTGATGAAGAACTTGAATGGAGCCAAGGCGATGTCTTTGGGAGTCCCTTTTACGACTTTTCATCGGATGCGAACTTGGCTAACTTAAAAGACTTCGGTGATATTATAGGTTTTAATTCATTTTATTCCTGGCATATTTGTGCGTAGTACTTTCGAACTTTATTTGCTAACTCCTTCTCTTCGTGTTATGCAGATATGAACTTCACGATAGCTATGCGTAGAAGGGAGGCCGCTGCGTCTGCCAGGGCTACTCCAACAGTTCCCTCATCTCAAGAGCGGCCTTGGGCTGAGACATCCACTTCGGGGCATCATCGCGCCCCTACTCCTCCTCCCCCTCCTCCGATCAACAGTGAGCCTAGTCGCCCCACTCAAGAGGCCGAAAGAGGCAAGCAAAAGAGGCATCTTATCCGTGATTGTATCTCGGACGATCACGAGAGTTCAGGGTCGTAGAAGAGTGAGTCCACCCGCCGAGAAGGTGACCCAAGTACTGTCGAGAACAGGTCGGCTCTTCGTAGGCCTCGTCGTAAATACCAGAAGAAGTTAATTATCGAAGGCTCGATGCCTACGAGGCCAATGCTACCTAAGATAATCGATCCTACCTTGAGGCGATATCCAGTAGATGGTGGGGTCGTTGTTGACAAAGAAGATTTTCAGACCTACCCCGATGTTAACGACAATGATAGCATCGAGGAGCCCGGGTTAGCTTCTCCTCTGGCTTGAAGTACCATCCTTCCTCGCGACGAGATGGGGCTCTTCACGAACCTCACAGATGCTGAGAACAATTTTGACTATCTTACAATGAAGGTGAGAGCATCGCACTTATTTGGTAATGATACTCCCTTTTTTAACTTTTTTTTGTCAGGTTTTTGAGTTATGTTGCTTTTGTTTTGTCAGGCGGCTCAACAGACGGTTGCCATTAATGCACGGCACAGGGCTCTCAGGGAGCAAGCTAATAAAGAGATTCATGAGCTCCGGGATCAAAACATGGAGCTTCGAAATGATGTTGCCCAGCTTCGCCCATATACTAGCAGAGTCGAGGACTTGAGGAAAGAAAATGAAGCCTTGAAACAACAAAATGCGAACCTCGAGCACAAGCTGCAAGAAGAACAAGCAAAGGTGGTATCCCTCGAGGGATTTCAGGAAGCTTACAATAAGGTGGCTAACGATCGGGGAACCATGAGGACACAGCGGGACAAGGCCATCGATGAGCTACAGAACGTACTAGATCGGCAAAGAGAGGTCCGGATCGAGGCCGTTCAAGAGTACCACATATCTCAACATTGCTATGAAAAGAAGGAAGAGTTTGCGGCGGGATTCGTCAAGTACGGCTTCCACTTGGCTCGTGCTTGGTTGGAGAAGCACAAGCCTGACGAGACTTTCTTTGAGCTGCTTTTCACTCCAGAGGCCCAGTACTGAGGCTCCTTCTTGGACCAAGTATGAACCCGATTCGCAAGGTCCGGATGATTATTTAGAAGAGGGTGCCATAGATAACTTGGATAACCTCGAAGGTATGTGGCCTCCTTGACAGCCACGCAGCAAGCCTATGTCTACTGAGGCACGTGACCAGTCTAGGCCTGTAGAGGTGTGTAATGAACCTGAATCTATCGAGGCAGGCGATCAACTCGACCTATCGAGGCACTACAAGGGTTAGATGGCGACGAGCTCAATCCTCCGATTCTATTGCCATCGATCATGTGCCAGACTCTGCGGCTGTTGCTGGGCCTTCAAGCGATGCCCCCTCTTCTGGAATGGCTCCTTCGGCTCCTCAAGATCCTGATCCTCGGCTCCTGAAGATCTTAGTGTCAATGCAGCATCTTCTCAACCGCCGACTTGGTTCTCACCATAGACTAGGATACTTTCATTTTCATTTTGTCTTTTCATTTCGTTTTTATTTGTTAATTCCTCTAAACGATGTACAAATTCGTTCTTAATGAAAAGTGCAATTTCCTTTTGTGTTTTGTTCTTCTCTTTGTATGCTTGTGACAGAATATATGCTGTCATGCTCATTCAAATTTTACATGTTCATTCAAATTCCAACATGTTGTAATGACAATATGAGTATGTTAGAGTGCTGTAATAGTATTTTGTCGATAAAGCAATTATGTGCTTTCAAAAAGTTGTAAAATAAAAATACCTTTTATCTTTCATATAGTACTGCTCTCCAAGTTCTTTTTTGAGACAATGTTACTTTTCTTGTCCGAAGAAGAACTTTTTGCTTGAGCATTGTGCCTATCTCGCGCTTTCTCCGCTTAAGGACTTATATTTGCCTGTCTCGCACCCTTTTGTGGTTAGGGACTTATGTTGCCCGTCTCGCATCCTTTTGTGCTTAGGGACTTATGTTGCTCGTCTCGCACCCTTTTGTGCTTAGGGACTTATGTTTTGCCCGTCTCGCACCCTTTTGTGCTTAGGGACTTCTGTTGCCCGTCTCGCACCCTTTTGTGCTTAGGGACTTATGTTGCCCGTCTCGCACCCTTTTGTGCTTAAGGACTTATGTTTTGCCAGCTTTTACCTCAATTATTTCTATTCCTGCAACACATAATTCATCTAACATATTGCGTTAGAAAATGTAAAATGCGAATAGCTGGCTTTATTCATAAATCAAATGATAACAGGGCGATGGTATCTGCAAAATAATGGAGTAATTGATGGAAAAATAAAGACAAGAACAATAAAAGAGTACAATGATTCACTGCCAATATAGTTTAATATCATTGGCGTTCCAAGTCTTCGAGATCTTCTTCCTTTGCAAGGTTTCTAAAGTGCATGTGTTGGGTCCGATCATCCTTTTGATTCTGTAAGGTCCTTTTACAGTCTCCCGCCACTTGTCCAACACCGTGGGGAGTCGGGAACTTCATTAATAGATAACAAGGGTGCATTACCGCCCTCATGTCATTCAAAAGTGGTCATTTGAAGATCATATTATAAGCCGCTGATGTTGACTTCACCACCATAAACAATACTTGGTGGATGACACTTCTTGGGCTCTCCCCTAACGTGACAGGTAACTGAACGGCACCTACTACCTTCACCTTTTCTCCAGAGAAGCCATATAATGGTGTGGGCACTGGCTTTAGCATATCCTTCGAGATGTTCATCTTCTCAAAGCAATTCTAGTAGACTAAGTTTACCGAACTCCCATTGTCGATTAGGATTCGACTCACCGGGTGCTTTGCTACAACTACCAAAATCACCATCAGGTCATCATGAGGGATTGTTAAATATCCTCTGTCGGCCTGTGTAAAAGTGATGGGCTCTTCACCTTGCCTTTCTTTCATCACTGAGTTAACTTGATAGGCCTGCCGGGCATAGGACTTTCGAGAGGAGGAAGATGTACCAGCCAACGATTCTCCTCCAGATATAACGTTGATTGCTGGTCCCGTGGGTTCAGTATCTTCCTCGGGGTTCTTCCTTTCTATCCTCCTATCGTTATTTCTCTTATCACCTTCATTTCTTCCAGTATTCCTCCTGTTCTAATCTCTTTTATCCCTTGGGTAATTTTTCCTGTTTTGCATGGGATAGTTGTTTCTGTCACTCCTCTACACAAACCAATATATCTTCCCTTCCCGTGCTAGCTTTTCTACTGATTCATCAACTCCCTACATTTCTCTGTCGAATGTCCATGTGTCAAGTGATAGTTACAGTATGAGTCGAGGTCATGACCTAGATTCCCAGACATCTTCTTTGGGAATCGTATAAGACCTGACCCCTCAATAGCTGCCAGCACCAAAGTCCGAGGTTCAGTGAGAGGAGTGTAGGCGTTGTATTTTAATACAGGGGCTTTATCAAATTTTCTCGGTTGGCTAGAAGATGCTTCAGTGACTTCCCTTCCTCGTTTCCTTCCTTCCTTGGGCTCCCAATTCGCCACCATTTTCATCACTTCTTCTTTAGTGATATGCTTATTTGCTCGAGAAAGTAGGTCCGAGATTGTGGTTGCCTGGTCTAGTGACAGGGATTCCTGCAATTTCTCAGACCTTGTTCCTTGTAGCATAGCTGCTACGGCTATTCCAACTTGCATATCCCGTACCTCAAGAGTTGCGTCTCTAAACCGATCCACATAATTCTTTAACGACGTCGTAACTCCCTGTTTAAAAGTGAGCAGATAAGTTGGCTCTTTCTTCCTCTGGCTATTTACCGCAAACGCCTTAAGGAATTCAATTCGCAATTGATCAAAAGAGGTAATAGACCCTTCGGGCAAATTATTAAACTACGTCATCGTATGCCCTGTCAAAGTAAGCGAAAAGGCCCTGCACATTATCTTATCTTCCCATCCATGTAACAACATTAAGGCCTCATAGTTTTGCATATGGTCGTAGGGATCCGTCTTCCCAGTGTATGCGGTTATTTGTGGCATTTTAAACTTTGGAGGCAGCGATTTTTGCATGATGGAAATGCAGAAAGGTACTTTTCTCCTCTGGATCTCCTCTGCGGACACTAGCTTTTTCTCTTCCAATGCCTGTTCTATCATCTTTTTCATGTCGATAATGAGAGCGAATTGATCCCTAGCATGGGACGAATCAGGCAAGTCTTTAACCACTATTTTCTTACTCTTTCCTCGAGGTGCATTTGTTCGTGTCATTTGCATGCACCAGGTGGGGTCAAACTCTGACCCGGCTCTCCAAGTGCTTTGATCGTCATCACCATTCTTTCCAGCACCTCCTACACCAGGTTCTAAGTCAGTACCAGCAAAATTTGACACACTTTGGCGATGGGCGGAAGACCCTATTACAGCTTCTGCACCCTGTCGCCATACCTCAGGGGCTTGTTGCCTGAAACCTATCGTCGGCCCATAGTCTGTCGCCTCCTGATACTCTCGCAGGGATCGTACGACAGGGTTCCCATATCCAAACCCTGCCTTATCCTGTTGATTGTGGACATCTTCCACATGAGGCACTTGTGCTAGCGGGGGTCTATTGCCATACAATTAGCCTGTCGCCTAGTCGCTTGCTGAGGCACCCCGTCGCTCCTCTCTCCTACGAGATTTTGTATGACCAGCGATAGATTCATCTGCGGAAGAACTCCTTTAAACAGGTCTACCATGGCTTTGAGCTCCTGAGTAGTCTCCTCGCTCTGTCGCCTCAAAGCTTCAAACTCTACCATGGTTACAGTCATTCTTTCTTCTTCCCTGTTCTACTGGGTTCTTTGGCGAATCGGTTGTTCGGGAGAACTCACGGAGTTCTCATCACTTCCACCCCTCACATTAGTTGATCTTGTTCTCACCATTTTGATAGTTTTGATTGGCTTTTAGTACGTTTCCCACAGACAGCGCCAATTGTTGTTGCTCAAAACAACAATAAATGCTTGCTGACGTCGATATTTGTCTTCTTCCTCCACGTATCTCCAAAAAGGTTCTGTACAAGTAAGAAAAGTCAGAGTAACGCAGGGGTGGTTCCTTGCGTAGGCACTCCTATGCTTAAGTCAGCCGAAGGTTCTTGAGTATTGAAAAACGTAAAAGCCAGTAGTAAAAAATTAGAGAATAGAATTGTACTTGAAGCCTATTTATAGTCGAATATTCTAGGGCAATTACCTAGGGGTGATTGCATCTTTTTGGTAGGAGTTTGTTTTCAAGTATAACACAAATTTCTTCAATATCGGAATAGTGGGAGGCTGTCACCGATAGGAGACTATAGAAAGTGCGGCACGTAACGGCAGGGGAGGCTGTCGTCTAATGCGAGAGGCCGGATATATGCCATGTGCTCGAACGACAGGCATCCGACGACAGACTTACGGTTCGGTCGCTACGACAGAGGTCCTGTCGCTGGCGAGAGTGATCTTCATGTTGTCGTGTCAGTCTCTCGCATATTGCCACGTGGTCCTATAAGATCTTGCCACGTGGCGGGCATTCTGGAGTTTGGGCCCTAGCCCAATATGATTGGGCTTTGCCATATCATAACTTAAAAATTAAAATCAAACCAACCAACCGAATAGATCAAATCATATTATGTCATGCCATGTCACGCCGTGCAAATAGGGTTATTATGTTATTTTCATATTTCATTAAACATTTGTATTATTTGCTATTCATATAATTAACTATGCAAATTAAATTAATACTGTCTAGGTAATATTAATATTTTAAATTTTTTAAAGTTTTAAGATTAGACTATTATGACACTTAATTAATTAACCAATACCAATATATTTTTTTTAATATTATCTTACTCTTTATTAATAACTTCGATTGTGAGTTTTCTTGAAACTATCTAATTATTTGTTTATTTTTAATTCATCATCAATGAACATGGGCGAATGCAAATGTATAAAATATTAATATGAATCATTACTAATGGATTTATAATTAATACATTAAATATTAAAAATAAATGCTAATGTTGTCAATAAAAAATCATTAATATCATAAACAAAATTAATTTTATATTTAATGTAACATAATTTCACATTATTAACAAATTACTTTTAAATCATTTAACTTTGACATTTTAATTTTTATATAATTTAATTATGTTTATTTCATTTTTTATTTTTGGTTACAAATTGAAAATGATTAACAGTATGAGTGTTAAACCCCAATGATCAAGAATCAAACAAAACAAAACGATTCAAATTCAAATTTATTCGAATCTGAATTAACTCGACTTGAAATACCCCAAACTTGAACAACTTGATTTTTTTAATCTGAATTCAACCGACCCAAAATCAAAATGATTCAAATATGAAATGATTTGATTTTTTCTCGACTCAAACCTGACCTGACACAAAATCGAAATTATCCAAATCTAAAATGATCTGATTTTTTCTTAATCTAAAGCCAACTTGATCAAAACCTAAATTGATTTCAACTCGAAATTACAAGATTTTTCAGTAACTCTAACCTGACTTGATCCAAATCTAAAATAATCTAATTAATTTTTTACCTAAAATGATCCAATTCACAATAACCCAATTCAAACTCAATCCAACATGATCATTTGTCACCTATAAATGTTAGGCCAATAGAACCCTTTGGACGCTTTTTTGAGTCCAAAACTATCCTTGGCGTAGGCTTCAGTTGCTTAGTACAAGTACCTTGTACATAAATCTAATCATGGGCCGGGCCCATGACAGGTGATAATAAAATTTGTGCATGCTCAAGCCCGGCCCAGCCGAAAATTCGGGCTTGATTTTTTGTCCAAGCTCGTTTTCATTTTTATACTACAAGCCCGAGCCCAACCCGATCCGAAAAATTTTTTTATATTTATTTGTTTTTTATTATTTTATACCATTTAAAATTTAATTTAATTTGTCAAAATTGTATATCAATTTCCATATTAAATATTTATAATCATGTTTATTATTCAATAATATTTTATATACATATAATTATATTATATTTAGTAAATATATATAAAATTTTAATTAATATTAAAAAATAAAAAAATAAAAAACTATAAATTCAGGCTGGGCTTGGCCCAGGCTTTGAAAGTCAAGCTCGAGGCTCGGCCCAATTTTTAAACGGGCCTAAAAATTTTGCCCAATCCTGTTTTTTCATCAGATATTTTTGTCCAAGCCCGATCAAATTTCATGGGCTTTCGGGCTTGGGCGGGTAACTCGGCTCTTGAGCAGGTCTACTTGTACACTCAAGTTGTGAGCATGGCAAGAAATCAGATGAGACGTGACTTAACATAGACAATTTGATCGTAGGTATAAGATTGATTTTAGTGTCGGGGAACATTTTTTTAAATGCAGGTCCTAAGAAATTCACAGTCCACTTACCCAAAAAGCATTTCGGAGAATGACCTCCACCAAGCTCCAAAAGGAAATCAACAATTATTATTATGATTATTGCAAATTGAATAGGAGCTTGGGTCACTAACACTAATATTTACTACATATAAAGTGTCAAACCTTTGCGGAATTACAAATTTTGGAATGGGCTAATAAACATATGCATCGATAGTCTCATTTGAACAGTATTCAAGCATTTTGTTTTGTTAAACCAAAAGGACAGGAAGACGACTGATAAAAAACAGAAAAGCTTTTATGAACCAAACTCTGGATACTCTTTATTGATTCTGATAGTGCCTATTTATACAGAAAAACTAAATAAATAATCTCCAACTGAAACAGAAAATCTCGCAACAAACAACTGAAAATGCTACAACTGCATCTGTTATTGAACCTAAGATAATGGCTAGATAATAGGACAAACACTTGACTAAACCAGCAGTGCACACCTGTAACATGAGGTGGCAAGCTTTGAATCATTCTTCAACACTCCCCCTTGATTCAAAACTGCACACACCAAGTTGGAGTCTGAAGAAGTCATGCTTTGCTCGAGAAAGTGACTTGGTGAAGATATCTGCAACTTGAGAATTCGTGTTGCAATACTTCAAACTGAGTGTTCCATCTGCTACAAGCTCCCGAATATAATGAAATCGAATATCGATGTGCTTTGTTCTCCCATGAAATGCAGGATTTTTGGTCATAGCAATTGTAGCTTTGTTGTCACAGAAAATGTCAGTTGCATTTTTCTGTTCTTGATTAAGATCAGCAAGTAGCCTTCTTAGCCATATAGCTTGACAAGCAGAAGAAGTTGCAGCTACGTACTCTGCCTCTGAAGATGATAAAGCTGCTGTTGCTTGCTTCTTTGAACTCCAAGTGATAGCTCCTGATCCAAGGCTGAAAACATTGCCAGAAATACTTCTTTTATCGTCTAAAGAGGCTGCCCAATCACTGTCTGTAAAGCCAACCAAATGAAAATTTGATACTTTATAATACCAAATTCCATAATCAAGTGTTCTAGCAATATAACGCAGGATTCGTTTTGCTGCTCCATAATGTTGTTAGATGGATCTTGCATAAATCTGGAAATTGCACCTACAGAGAATGAAATGTCAGGTTTAGTATTAGTTAAATAATTCAAACCTCCAACTAGACTCCTAAAATGCCTTGCATTTGCCTTCTCTGTACCATCTTCAAGCTGCAATTTTTCATTTGTATTCATGGGTGTAGCTGCCATCTTACAATCGACCATGTGAAATCTTTTTAAAAGATCTGCTGCATATTTCCTTTGTGAAATAAAACTCCATCATCACATTGCTTCACTTCAAGTCCAAGGAAATAATGTAGCAATCCTAAATCTGACATCTCAAAACTCTTCATCATATTAGCTTTGAATTCAGATATTAGCTTTGAATTCAGTTATAATTGAATTCAAAGCTAATATGATGAAGAGTTTTGAGATGTCAGATTTAGGATTGCTACATTATTTCCTTGGACTTGAAGTGAAGCAATGTGATGATGGAGTTTTTATTTCACAAAAGAAATATGCATCAGCTTTTAAAAAGATTTCACATGGTCGATTGTAAGATGGCAGCTACACCCATGAATACAAATGAAAAATTGCAGCTTGAAGATGGTACAGAGAAGGCAAATGCAAGGCATTTTAGGAGTCTAGTTGGAGGTTTGACTTATTTAACTAATACTAGACCTGACATTTCATTTCTGTAGGTGCAATTTCCAGATTTATGCAGGATCCATCTAAACAACATTATGGAGCAGCAAAACGAATCCTGCGTTATATTGCTGGAACACTTGATTATGGAATTTGGTATTATAAAGTATCAAATTTTCATTTGGTTGGCTTTACAGACAGTGATTGGGCAGCCTCTTTAGACGATAGAAGAAGTATTTATGGCAATGTTTTCAGCCTTGGATCAGGAGCTATCACTTGGAGTTCAAAGAAGCAAGCAACAGCAGCTTTATCATCTTCAGAGGCAGAGTACGTAGCTGCAACTTCTTCTGCTTGTCAAGCTATATGGCTAAGAAGGCTACTTGCTGATCTCAATCAAGAACAGAAAAATGCAACTGACATTTTCTGTGACAACAAAGCTACAATTGCTATGACCAAAAATCCTGCATTTCATGGGAGAACACGAATTCTCAAGTTGCAGATATCTTCACCAAATCACTTTCTCGAGCAAAGCAACTTCTTCGACTTCAACTTGGTGTGTGCAGTTTTGAATCAAGGGGGAGTGTTGAAGAATGATTCAAAGCTTGCCACCTCATGTTACAGGTGTGCACTGCTGGTTTAGTCAAGTGTTTGTCCTATTATCTAGCCATTATCTTAGGTTCAATAACAGATGTAGTTGTAGCATTTTCAGTTGATTTGTTGCCGAGATTTTCTGTTTCAGTTGGAGATTATTTATTTAGTTTTTCTGTATAAATAGGCACTATCAAATCAATAAAGAGTATCCAGAGTTTGGTTCATAAAAGCTTTTTTGTTTTTTATCAGTCGTCTTCTTGTCCTTTTGGTACCACCTGTATTTTGCTTTTAAATAAAGTGTAGGCTCATTGTCACTTCTTACAAACCCATTTTGTTGAAAATAAGTGTCAATCTTGCTGTACCATGCTCAGGGAGCCTGCTTTAACCCATATAATGCCTTCTTCAACTTGTATACCTTATCTTCCTTGCCATCTTGGATGAAGCCTTCAGGTTGGCTAACATAAACTTCCTCTTCCAAATCACCATTCAAAAAAGCATATTTGACATCAAATTGATAAACAGGCCAATGTAATTGTGCAGCCAAGGCTAAAATAATTCTCACTGTTTCAATCCGAGCAACGGGAGAGAAAGTTTCTTCAAAGTCAATTCCTTGCTGTTGTGAGTACCCCTTTGCAACAAGTCTTGCTTTATGTCTTTGTATGCTACCATCAACATGAAATTTTGTCTTAAATACCCACTTCAAGCCAATTGAACTTTTCCCTTGAGGAAGGTCTACCAACTGCCATGTTTTATTCTTTTCAATGGCTTCAATTTCCTCTGCCATAGCTTTCTGCCATTTAGCTTCATTGACAGCATCCTCAAATTTCAATGGATCGCAATATGAAAACAAAGCAAAATAAGTGTTATTAGTTTGATCAAGACCTGACACCTTATAATCATCCATCCAAGCTGGTCTTCTTTTGTTGCGTTGAGGACGTGACCCAGATCCCATTTCTGATTCTGTTTCTATAAGAGCATGTGGGGGTTCTATAGCCTGCTCCTTTTCAACTTGTTGCTGTTTCTTTTCTTCTTCAATGTCAAACTCAACTGAAATTTGCTTTCTACCACTTTTATCTGTCCATGACCATGTGCTTTCTTCATCAAAAATGACATCACGACTAATGACAATTTTCTTGGTGATAGGATTATACAATCTGTAAGCCTTTGAATAATCACTAACACCAAGAAAAATACATTTTTCTCCCTTTTCATCTAGTTTGCTCCTTTTCTTATCTGGAATATGGGCATATGCAATGCATCCAAAAATCCTGAAGTAGTCAACAAATGGTCGGACTCCACTCCATGCTTCCTCTGGTGTCATATTTTGAACAGAAAGAGTTGGACTTCTATTCAGAATATGAACACTCCAATTGACTGCTTCTGGCCAAAATTCCTTAGGAATATTGCCCCTTGACAAGAGACTTCGCACCATATTCAGGATTGTGCGATTTTTCCTCTCATTCACGCCATTTTGTTGAGGCGTGTATGCTGCTGTAAGCTGCCTTTTGATCCCATGATTCTCACAAAAATCGATAAATTCTTGAGAGTTGTATTCACCACCACGATCTGTGCGAAGTATCTTTATAGGATTGCTAACTTCTTTCTCCACTAGCACTTTAAACTTCTTGAAAACATCCAAAGCTTCAGATTTATGCTGCAAGAAGTAGACCCATGTTTTCCGACTATAATCATCAATAAAAGTAATAAAGTACCTTTTACCTCCGTTAGATGCCGGATTTATAGGTCCGCACAGGTCAGAATGAACAAGTTCCAACACCTGTTTCGCTCTTCGGGATTTGCCTTTTGGAAAACTATCACGGTGTTGTTTCCTAACAACACAATCTTCACATATTTTTGAGGGAGTACCAAACTCTGGAAGACCAACAACCATCTTCTTTTGCTGGAGTGTTTTTAGCCCTACAAAATTCAAATGCCCATACCAAAAATGCCATAGCCAAGCTGCATGCTCTAAGTCTGCCAAAAAACAAGACTTACTAATATTCTGCAAATACAAAGGAAACATTTGGTTTGCTGTCATTTTGACTTTTGCAATCAAGCCAAGCTTTGGATCTCGAATCTGACACTCTCCATCCCTAATAACTATCTCATATCCCTTCTCTTAAAGTTGACCCACACTAAGTAAATTTGATCTCAAGTCTGGAACAAACAAAACATCAGAAATAGTTTGAATTGAATTGGCCTTGGTTTGAATATTTACCTTTCCTTTTCCCATAACTGAAACAATAGAATTATCTCCAAACCTCACAGTGTCGTGGAAAGATTCATCCAGCTCATTAAACGCAGACTTGTCTCCGCACATATGGTTACTGCAACCTGTATCTAAGTACCACAAATTTGTGTGAGTCTCTTCTTTAGAGTGACACACCATCAATAAGGTGATTTCCTCCTCATCTTTCTCTGCAAAATTAGACCTTTCACCACGTTCTTTGCTTAAATTTGCACGGCATTTAGAACGATAATGGCCAAACTTATGACAATGAAAACATTCAATATTTGATTTGTTTGCAAACCTGGTCTTAGAGTCTGTTGAACGATGACTTGGATCTTGTCCTTTTTATGTTCTCGAATTTCCATTGGCTTGGCACTCCTCTGATTTGGAATTTCTTCCTTTGCCTTTCCAGTGTCCTTTTCCACGTCTAAAGCTTCTTGAGTTTACTGCTGCTTGCAATGCTTGCTCCTCCTTGTCCTGTTTTTTGATCTTCTGTTCATGAATTTGCAAAGAATTTTGTACATCATCTATAGAGAGAGCATCAAGATCATGTGATTCTTCAATCGAACAAACAATGTAGTTGAATTTTGTTGTCATTGAACGGAGAATCTTCTCAATTATGGTGACATCCTCCATTTTTTCACCATGTATCCGCAACTTATTTGTAGTGGCCAATGTCCTGGAGAAGTAATCTGCAACTGACTCTCCACTCTTCATTTGTAACGTCTCAAATTCAGCACGAAGATTTTGTAGCTGCTGCCTTTTGCCCTTGCATTCCCATATCTTGTTCTTCATGGAATCCCAAATATTTAGAGGTGTCTTTGTGGAGGATTGTTTCCAAGATTGAGCGATCAATAGCTTGGAACAAATAGTTTTTTGCTTTGAGATCTTTCAAACGCTGCCCTTCAAGCTCTGTCTTCTGTGCATCAGTCACCGTTGCACCAGCTGCTGGTTCTGCTACACCATTTTCAACAATCTGCCAGTATTCCTTTGATCTTAGGAAATTCTCCATCAACATGCTCCAATGATCATAGTGACCATCAAAGTGAGGAATAGCCGGCTGTACAAAACCTTCAGAAGCCATAAAAAATTACGTGTTAAGAAAAATAGTTGCTGCTGAACACTCTCTTAACTTCTTTTGTTAACCTGGCTCGGATACCAAATGTTAAACCAAAAGGACAGGAAGACGACTGATAAAAAACAGAAAAGCTTTTATGAACCAAACTCTAGATACTCTTTATTGATTCTGATAGTGCCTATTTATACAGAAAAACTAAATAAATAATCTCCAACTGAAACAGAAAATCTCGGCAACAAATCAACTGAAAATGCTACAACTGCATCTGTTATTGAACCTAAGATAATGGCTAGATAATAGGACAAACACTTGACTAAACCAGCAGTGCACACCTGTAACATGAGGTGGCAAGCTTTGAATCATTCTTCAACATGTTTAAAAGTTTATATATGATACACTGACAGTATATAGTTTCAATACACTATTAGTTAATTATAGGATGACACCTCATAAATGAGCAAAGTCTAAAAATATATAGATCCTTAAAAATAATTTTAAAAATTTTGTTAATATTTAATTTGTAAGGACTTCCATATAAGGTGTCATCTCATGGTTGATTGACAGTGTATAGAAGTTATACACTGTCAGTGCATCATATATAATCTTTTTGTTTAATTTCAAATACCTATTTTTTATACTTAAAAGTTGAGTTTGAATTTATTATCTTTGTCTCGTGTTAGAAAATAAAAAGTATGAAAATGATGAAATAAACATCCTTATAATTTTTGGAAAATTATCCAATACACTGTTAGTGAAATTTTTTTACTCCAAAAGCGGGATTAAGATGATGACACGTGTTTTATTTTATTTATTTTTTATTTCTTAATATTTTAAAGGATATATGTCATCATTTTAACATTGCTTGTGGAGTCAAAAAAACCTTCATTAATAATGTATTGGATATTAATCCGTAACTTTTTATATGGCGGAATGCATTACTTTACCAGTTTACCGTTATATATATATTAACTGGATTATCTAATACGCCATCTGTGAAATTTTTTTACTTCACAAGCGAGGTTAAAATGATAACATATGTCTTATTTTTATTTATTTTTATTTTCTCAATATTTTTAAAGGATATGTGTCATCATTATACCCCACTTGTGGAGTCAAAAAAAATTCACTAATAGTGTTTTAGATATTAATCAATATTAATTATATATGATGTTATTTTTAGTTATTTTTCTATTTTTAATATCAACTATGATTTTGCATCTGAGTTTATATAGCAACGTCTTTTCAAGGTAAAATACACATAACAAGGTGTTAATTTTGTGTTAATATAAATGCCACAGCTAATAATTTGATGCTAAGTTTTAATAAAATAAGTAATTGGACAAATTGACATTAATTATATGACAAATATTAGTAGACGTGTTGAATTGATCAAATTTTAGGGAGATCCCCATGCATTTATACTTTAATACTTTTGCTTTTATTGATGAAAATAAAGATTAATTCCACTAATTCAACTTTAGTCATGATCATCTATTGAAATCTTACATACATGTTAAATATCAGCTATACCATTTTTATATTCAATAACAGCAAAGCATACCATTTTAAGAGATTGATTTGAATAAGAAATGAGCAAAGTTTAAAAGACAATGCTTAAATTGGATAAGAAATTATTATTACGCCTATGAAACGATTCTTCTTGGGCAAAAAATTAAATGATCAAGGACAATAACTTTCTCCTAGTGCACCATAAAAACTCTTATATTTCTAGATCCAATGTTCGAACTTTTCATCTTCTCTTAAACTTTCTCATATATATACAAGAAAAAAAATACTAATACAAAGGTTTGCAATTTTTTTTAAAGGGTTAAGGTCAACATCTACCCCTTATTTCATCATAACCTAATTGTGTTAATGCCAATTATATAATCATCTTCAATCAAATCAAGTATAATATATGTATGTATGTATGCATGCATGCTACCATCCCTAGGGGTACTAAAACTTGTATTAGGACAATTAATCCTCACCTACATAAAAAAGTTTGCTTAAAATTGCCTAATATTTTCTTTCTAATGGGATTAGGTCACACATTCAGTGTCATATCAAAAGGACAAAATTGAGTTCCATTATACAAATCTATATGTCAGATTATTTAAGGCAATAAATTCATCAACTATTCCACAAAACAAAAGCCATAGTTATTTCTTCAATAATTTTGGCTCATATTTTCCTATATTTTTAGACTTTATAGTAGTCATTTTCAGGGTTATCTCTTTGATGATCTGTTACTAACTTACTAGCTAGCGCACATTAGTAAATGCCAAGCCAGGGGGGAAGAAAGAATAAACAAATAAATAAATAAAAAGAGATAAAGAAGAGAGAGAAGCCCTTATAGCCGTAATAATAATATTGCTTAACTGGGCTACCAGGGCACTCTCATCGTCCACAAATAAGTAGCAACAAAAAAAAAAAGAAGAAGAGAGAGAACGAGTATTCATTGAAGCTCACATAAGTAGATGTCTCTCGTACTATCATTTCTACTTGCAAATTTATGTTTGATATTCAGATCTGGACCAAACTAGTATATAGGCAAGAATCCAAGAGCACGTAGATCAGCTGGTAAAGAATTATTTTAGTTTAATCAAAGGTTTCGAGTTCGAGTCCCTGGATATGCAGCTGTGTTAAAACTCTTGAGGAAGAGCTTTGCCGCCCTTTGAGTCCTACCCGGCTCGAATCCGGATTAGTCATATACCAAAGGTATGAGGATATCTGTTGGTTTAGATAAAAAAAATATATATATAGGCAGGAACATATATTAAATGAGACAACGTTCCATAAGAGGGGAAAATGAACTGATTAATATTTGGAGCAAAAAATAAATTGGTTAAAAAATAGATTATTATCAAATATATTGTTAGTTGAGTTTTAGATTTTATAAGTCAATTTAAGATAGTGACATGCATTTTTTTACTTTTTTCATATTATTTAAAGAGTATTTATTACCATTTTAACATTATTCGAGAAATCTAAAAATTTTCGTGATATTGTATTTGATAATCATCCTTCAATCAATCATAATAAATATTCACATGGGATATATTATGAAATCAGACGATTTTATTTTTTATTTCTACTTGATTAATTTCTCATGATAAATATCATTTAAAAGAACAAAAATAAAGAATAGTTAAATGGAAATTTTTTTTAAAAAAATTTTGACATATCAATAGTTATTTATTTCAATAACCACCAAAAGTTTGCAAAGTTTAGTTAAAATGATAAATATATATATACTATTATTATTATCCAATACACTGTACTATCACTGGAGATTTTAGAATTCACAAGCGAATTTAAGATGATGACATAAATCTCTTTTTATTTTTTATATTTTAATATTTCTTAAAGGTAGGTGTTAACATCTTAACATGGTTTGTGGAGTCTAAAAATGTATTAACATCTTAACCCAATTTGTGGAATCTAAAAACTTTACTGGTAATATATTGGATAACAATTAAAAAAAAAGTTTTTGTAGGTTGGGAAAAAATATGAAAATCTTAGAGAAATAAATTATGTTTGATTGATTGTTAACTCAAAAAATTTGTTTTATATGTTGGATTTGGTGGTTTTTTTTTTTAAATTCTTAATCCATCCTTTAATTTCCGATCCTTATTTATTTAACTCACTAGCTTATCATTATGCAATTCATGAATTTGTTTTATTTATTTTAATCTCTAATTATGCAATTTGATATATTAAAATTATTGTCTTTTTTTTTGCCAAATATTAAAATCATTGTTTCGCAGGCAAAATTTTAAGAATTCACTACATGTTATTTTTCATTATTTTAATTATTTTTAAAATTAGATAATTTTTTGGATAAATTTCTCTTGGGTCCTCAAAGTTTTACCATAATTCAACTCTAGACCATTAGTTTTGCAAATGGACACTTTGACCCAAAATCACGTATTATTTTAACATATATCAGTCAATTATTAAACTTGAATTAATAATATCACATTCCCAAATATCAACAATGAATTTTATTACAATTTATTATTTTTAAAGAATTTTTAAAAAAATTATTCTATGTAACATTTTTTTAATACAAAAAAAAGGTATTATGGATATTTCATGAGTAATAAATGTTTAGATTAATGGATTTTTTTAATAATAACTTAATAGAACAATTTCTTTTTGTACCATCAAACTTATAATTTTGAACCAAAATGTTTATTTTTCAAACTAGTAGACTAGAATCGAATTATGATAAAACCTTGAGGACTTCAATGGAATTTACCATAATTTTTTAAAATTTTGAATATAATACTTAAATAATTTTAATTGTTTTAAATGTATTAGATAATTTTTAATTAGATATTAAATAATTTTTATTTTTTTAAATAGATTAAATATCATATAATATTTTAGTTATTTAAAAAGTAGATAATATTTTAATTATTTCACAAATTTGAAGATAGTACTTAGATAATTTTAATTGTTTTAAATATATTTTGATAAAATTTCAATTATTTTAAAATTAGTTTTGTCTTGAGTGAACAATAAGGCAATAAAAGCTTGTTGTTATTAAAAAAGAATATCTACACAAGCGACTACATAAACAAAGTTTTATTAGGTAAGTGTTGAAACTTGAAACTCAAACTTTAGACCGGCAAAACTCTAACACCTAAAAAATGATAAGATAATCATTTGAATCAATACTCAAACTTAATTATGATTAATCATTTATAGTCGACAAATTTAACTTAAAAAAGTAATTGATGCGTTTAATAAATCTCATATACGTTTTATTACGCCAATGAAAAATAATTGATGCTAATATATTTGTCTTACATGAACTAAAATGTTAAGAATGCAAGTTTAATCTTAAATTTGTTATCTCAAGTTCAACCATCAAAGATCTAATTTCTTCTCTCTCTTGGCATTTCAATTGTAAAAAAAAAGTTTACTGCAATTTATTTACTATATATAAAGGACTTATTAGCTTTTTTATGAATGAAATAAGAAAATATAAAATTTTCAAACGTTATTTTATGAGGTAATATTATAGAATTATAGTTTTATCTCAAAATCTTGCTATAAATATAAACAATATCCAAAAAAAAAACTTGGTTTTAGATTTAACCAGATTATCTAAAAATTATCTTAGCTCTCCCAAACAAAAGATCATTTAAGAAATTACTTTTTTTGCTTTTAATCATTTTTCTCTTCCAGCAATAACTATAACAAATTTTATTTTATTATATATATATTTAATCATTTTTCTCTCCCAGCAATAACTATAACAAATTTTATTTTATTATATATATTTAATCATTTTATTTTATTTTAATATGTACCAAAAAATTTTATTTTATTATCTTTTATATATATATGAAAGCCAAAACAGTTGATTCAAAGTAAAGCATCCTATGTGGTTATTTTAAAAATTTGACATGTGTAATATCCTAAAATAAAAAATAATAATTTTATTTAATTTTCTAAAAGATAGGAATTTATAATAATTAAAATTACAAAATAAACTAATTATCTTTTTAAATCAATTATCTATTTCAATTTCTATAAAATAAACATCTATATTTATATACATTAAAATTAAAGAAAATTTCATATCATTTATCAGTTTATTTACTCATCTTTTATCAATATATATATACTATTGTTATATACATTAAAAATATATTTATAGAAATAATGAATTTTGGTATAAATTTTTTCTTGGATGTACTTTTTTTAAGAAAAATATATATGTATTTTATCTAAACATGCAACATGCGTAGTGAGATAAATTTTTTTCAAATGAAAAATCACCTAATCATTAATCTAAAGTTACACTTTTAATTTCAATAAAATTTAGTTTTTAATAATAATCTTATATCTTATATGAATATATAAATGTCAAAGCTATTGGAATAATAAATTAATTTTAATTTTTTTATGAATAATCTTATTCCATTAGTTATTTAATTTTAAAATATATGAAATTTAAAGAAATATTATATTTTAATCTTATTAACTTTATTTAAATCAAATAAAATTTATATCTAAATTTAAATTTTCTGTTATCACTTATTATGTTATTTTTAAATTAAAAAAATATCCATATATTTTGATTGGAACTATCTTGAAGTTTTAAATCTTTTATCCAAAAAATCAAAATGGGGCATTCAAGTTATATTTTAGTATTGAATTAAATTTTCATGTCTTTTTTCAATTTTTATTTCATTCCTTTTTCAGATTTATTTATTCACTAATTTAATTATTTATTTTTTCAATAAATTCTTTGGTAAAAAAAATCTGAATAGATTATCTATTAATTTAAAACGTGTACTATCTTAAATATTATATTTAATTATTTTAAATTAATTTAAATTTTATAAATTTAAATAATAATTTATTTTGATTTACATTTTTACTTTACTTACTTTTAATGTTTGAGACTATTATAATTTTTTTTAAACCCTAAAAGATAAAGTTTTCAACACTAATTAATTTTATAAGATTAATTTGGAATCATTTAAATTCAAATTTTAAAAATAAATCAATTTAAAATATGCAACATTAACCAATAATTTATTAATTATTAATGAAGTAAGAGTTATTTTCATTAAAATTGTAGCTATTTAAATATATTAAGATTTGTGATATTTAATTTTTCTATAATTTTTTAATTAGTATTTAATTTTCAAATTATTTTTTAATTTGTGTATTTTGTATATGCATCAAATTTTTTTTATACATTATTCAATATGTATTTCAAAATAATTTTTTGAAATTCTATTTTATTTTTTTAAACTTATTATAAATTAAAATCATTACCGTGCATACACAAGTTTTTATTTTTTGAAAAGCCAAAGAATTTATTAATGATATTCATCCTGATAAAAGCAGGAGATAAAGAGTGCAGGATCAAGTTAAACAAGAGAAGATAAAACACCAAAGGAAGCTTGTCCTTACAAATAGGGAAAGCAAAACCAACAAAAAACCACTACAAAAGAATCTGAGCGCCTAACTACCATTTCAAAAGACTGCAATTTTCTAGCAACACAGGAAAACTTAACCCAAACCAGGCTTGACAATGAATAGCCATCCAAAATTAGCTTCTTTGCAAACTTACTCTTCACAATAGGCTTCTAATCATGAATGTCAACTTTGCTGCCAATCAGAACAAGGTGATCTAATGAACCAAGCCAATCTTCCAAAGAGGTAACAGTAAAAGAACATTCTGTTTTCATTACTGAAACCATAAAACCATAAAAAGAAAAAGAGTCACCGTGCATCGGACAAGTTTAAATCCAGTTATTTTTTTAAACAGGATGAGTTTGTTGTTAGTGGTTGCAGCTATTTCCCATTGGCCTTTCATTCGTTTCATTTCCACTTTCTCTCTCTAGAGTCTCTTCTTCTTCCTTCACTTCCTCATTTTACTACTACAAGTAATTGCTGCTTAACATATTAACGGAGCTAAAATCATAAATTGGCATTTAATTGCTATGTTTTTTAAGTGTCTTTCAAATAGACTGTACACATAAGCGTCGACGTAAGCATACATTTACACGTAAGCATATATCATGCAATATATATATATGTATGTATTATGACACCTCATCAATAGGCCCTTATGGGCAAATAAAAAAAATTTATTTATATTTGCATATAAGGGCCTAATGATGAGGTGTCAACCTCTGATGCACTGACAGTGTATAGAAACTATACACTATCAGTGCATCATATATAAATCCATGTATTATATACATTTGTGATTTGATAAATACATTATGGGCCTTGTAAGAGTTGTAACAAGCTCACCAGATAAGTCTAGTGTTTAAAGTTAAAATAGCCAAATGAGATAAAGCTTGTCTTTTTTTTTTTTGTGTAAGCTTGTCTATATGTATATCAAATGCTTAAAGTTAAAATCAATTGATGAATAAGCTTGCCCATGTCTTTTGAATTCATCTACACACTTAATGATCAACAATGTTAACGTAATACTACAATTAATGTTACAATCAATTGTAATACTACAGTTAACTTAGACTAATTAATTACAGTTGACTAATTGATTACGATAATATTAACGTAATATTATAATTAATGTTACAATCAATTGTAATATTACAATTGACTTAGACTAATTGATTACGATTGATTTTAGGACTTAATTATAGGGTTGATTACGATTTTATTTCCTAATTGTATTTCCTTTGTTGTCATATTCTATTGCCTATATAAAAGCCTTTAACCTTCTTGTAATGTAAATATCAAAAATATAATTCTTTCTTTCATTCTCTCTTTTTCTTTATCTCTTTCTTTTATAATCTCTTTCTTTACATGGTATCAAAGCAAATTTTTCGGTCATTCTGAAGGTGAATCATCTTGGGATAACTCGTTTCTTTCTATTTTTCAATCCCATTTTCTTTTTCAAAACTCAATAATCTAGAAAAGATGATAAGTACTCAAAGAGAAACTGCGCAACCAATCTCAGTCATTCTTGATGGACATAACTACAATTGATGGGCTTCGGCTATGCGCAATTATATAAAGGGGATGAAATTATGGCTTGTTGTCACTGGAGAACGTAAGGCACCAGTCAAACAAACAGAAGAATCTGATTAGAAGTACGCAGATTGACTTAAAGAATGTAAAGTAAGAACCATTGGATCCTTACATGGTTCACCAACACTACTATTCCCGCTATCAATGTACATTTTGGACGCTTTAATCTTGCTAAGGAAGCTTGGGATTTCATTGCAACATGGTACAGTTCTACTACTCTTTCTCATCAATACCATCTTATGATCACTTTGTCTAAACTTTGCCAAGAATCAGGTCAGTCAATTGATGAATTTCATTCCAAAATGCAACATTTATGGGATATGCTTAAGAATATTGAGCCAGAATTAAAAAATGATCGAGATATTTTTATTGATTATCGGAATCAACTTCGATTTATTCAATTTCTCATGGCTCTTCGAGATGATTTTGAAAATACCAGGTCTTCACTTTTATGTCGAAACCCTCTACTGACCATGGATAATACACTTACAAAGTTGATTTTCGAAGAAACTCGGTTAACTATGACTCGAACTCATCAAACAGACACTGTTGTTGCTGTAACTCCTAAACAACGCATTTTGCCTTGTTTTCGATGTGGACGAAGTAATTATTTTGTTGCCCATTGTAAAGCAATATTTCATTCTAATGGAGCACGAATTTCTGACTCTAAATCTTCTTCAGCAATGCCTTGTTTGCGATGTGGTAGGACTAATCATCCTATTGAGAAATGCAAGGCTATATTTCATACTAATGGAACACGTCTTGATGGTTCTCTAAGCACCAAGGCTGCTGCAGCAACCAACACTAAGTCTATTACCTCTGAATCTTCTTCTAACAAATTTACAATCTCGACTGATGACCTTCAAGCTTTGATCAATCAAGTAATGTCTCAAAATCACACTACTGCCATGTCTGCTGCTACATCAAGTAACACTTGGTTGTTAGATACTACTTATGGAAACCATATGACTGCTGATCCTTCTTTATTTAAGAAAACAATACCTATTTTTAATAATTCCATCATTACAACTGCTAATGGTTCCACCTTGAAAGCCACCCACATTGGTAATATGGAAACTTCCACTCTTTGTATACCTAATACTTATCTTGTTCTCAACCTTGCCTTTAACTTGCTTTCTGTTGGCCAACTTTGTGATCTCGGTCTTGACTTACATTTTTCAAAACAATATGGTTGTATTCTGCAGGATCCTCGAACAGGTCAGAAAGTTGGGACAGGGCGTAAGGTTGGACCACTGTTTGAACTCGAAAGCCTGAAAGTTCCACAAAACTTGATCACCGCTGCTACATCTCAAACACCCGTTTCAGCTTCTTTAGAGTTATGGCACTCTAGGTTAGGTCATGCATTTATTTCTCAAATAAAATCACTATCTTCTACCGGTATTTTAGGTAAAGTTTCTTATGACCTTTTTTATTGTTTATCTTGTCAACTTGGAAAACAAAGTGCATTACCATTCAATAAAAGTGAATCTTCTTTTTCTTCACCATTTGATTTAGTCCATTCTGACATTTAGGGTCTAGCTCCAACATCAACTATGGGAGGTTCATGTTATTTTGTTATTTTTATTGATGATTTTTCACGATATACTTGGATTTATTTATTCAAACAACGATCTGAACTCTTGTCAATTTTCAATGAATTCAATAATATGATACAAACTCAGTTTTCTCGCAAGATAAAAGTTTTTAGGTCTGACAATGTTGGTGAGTATACATCTATTGAGTTCAGTAATTTGTTAAAAAATGATGGAACTCTTTCTTATCGATCTTGTGCACACACTTCACAACAAAATGGTAGAGTTGAAAGGAAACATCGTCATATACTAGACATTGTTCGTGCCCTTCTTGTTTCATCCTCTCTTCCTGAACAATTCTGGGGCGAAGTTGCTCTTACTGCTGTTTACACTATCAACCGAGTTCCCACACCAGTGCTAGGCATGCGAACTCCTTCTAAGTGTCTATACAATAAAACTCCTGACTATCATTCTCTTAAAGTTTTTGGGTTTGCTTGTTTTGTTTTACTTCGTGATAATGAAAGAACTAACTTGAAACTTGAGTTCGATTATGTTGTTTTCTAGGTTACGATATAGAACATAAAGGCTATAGGTGTTATGATCCAATTTCTAAGCGTCTTCGTGTCTCGTGTCATGTGGTCTTTTATGAGCATAAGCAATTTACTAGTATTTCTGCATTGCCATCCCAATCTTCTTCTCCACAGGTTTTCATAGACCTATCTTTTGATCTTTCATCTGCTGACGAGAATCTTGCAGATACTTTTAGCTCAAACAGTGACCAATCTTCCTTGTCTCCCTCAACTTCTGATTTGATCGAGGCTCTTGCTGATACATCCATGCCTTGCCCATATGTACCTCCTCCTCTTTGTCGCTCCACTCAAGTAAGGGAACCAAATACTCAACTTCGTGATTTTCATTGTTATTATGCCCTAGCCACATTACATGAACCTCGTAATTTTTGTGAGGTAGCTTCTAATCCTATGTGGCAACAAGCAATGGCAGAAGAGTTACAAGCTCTTGAGAAACACATACTTGGGACATTGTTGATCGACAACCTGATAAGTCAGTCATTGATTGTAAGTGGGCTTACAAGATTAAGACTCGGTCTGATGGTTTAGTACAAGGCACGCCTTGTTGCTCGGGGATTTACTTAAGAATATGGCATTGATTATGAAGAGACTTTTGCTTCAGTTGCTCGTCTCACATCTATTTGCTCCCTCTTAGCTGTTGCTACAACTAGAAAATGGCCAACATATCAAATGGATGTTAAGAATGCATTTCTAAATAGGGATCTTATTGAGGAAGTTTACATTAAGCCACCTCCTGGTGCCTTTATACCATCTAACAAGGGTTGTCATCTTTGGCAAGCATTGTATGGTCTTAAGCAAGCCCCTAGAGCCTGGTTTTCAAAATTTAGTACCATTATTGCTCAGTTGGGTTTTACATCTAGTGCCTATGATTCTACTCTTTTTACTCGAAAAAATAGCCAAGGTTCCACCCTTCTTTTACTTTATGTGGATGACATGATTATTACAGGTGATGATAGTGATGGTATTTGAGATCTCAAGACTTTTCTCCATTCCCAGTTTGAGATGAAAGATCTTAGTCCTTTGAGTTACTTTATGGGTATTAAGGTTACTTCTGATTCTACGGGCTTACACTTATCACAAACAAAGTATAGTTCTGATCTTATTGCCAGAGCAAGATTGACAGATAGTAAGATTTCCTCTTCACCACTGGAACAAAACATCAAGCTTTCTCCTTTTGATAGTAGTCTTCTCCCAGACCCGACTTTGTATCGTACTTTGGTGGGTAGTCTTGTTTATCTAATGGTTACTCGCCCGGATATTGCTTATGCTATTCACTTGGTCAGTCAGTTTCTTTCGGCTCCGCGATTTACTCATTTTGCTACTGTTCTTCGTATCCTGAGATATGTAAAGGGTACTATGTTTCATGGACTGCATTTTTCTTCTAGCTCATCAATGGATTTGCAATGTTATTGTGATGCTAATTGGGCAGGGGATACTATTGATCGTCATTCTACCACTGGTTATTGTTTCTTTCTGGGTTAATCACTTATCTCTTGGCGTAGTAAGAAACAAATTGTTGTCTCCCGCTTCAATATTGAGGCTGAGTATCGAGCTCTTGCAGATGCAACATTTGAACTCTTATGGTTACGATGGCTTCTTCAAGACATGGGTGTTTCTCATTGTTTCGGTACTCCAATTCGTTGTGATAATCAAAATGCTATTCAAATAGCTCATAATGATGTCTTTCATGAGCGTACTAAACATATCTAGATTGATTGTCACTTTGCTCGTCATCATTTGCTCAGCCAAACTCTATGGCTTGTTCCTGTCATTAACGCAGATTAGAAAGTAGATATCTTCATCAAAATACATTCACCTGGACAATTTTTTGCACAAGTTTCCAAATTCAAGTTGGCTTCCACATTACCACCTTGAGTTTGCGAGGGGATGTTAATGTAATATTACAATTAATGTTACAATCAATTGTAATATTACAGTTGACTTAGACTAATTGATTACAGTTGACTAAGACTAATTGATTACAGTTGACTAATTGATTATGATAATGTTAACGTAATATTACAATTAATGTTACAATCAATTGTAATATTACAGTTGACCTAGACTAATTGATTACAGTTGACTAATTGATTACGATTGATTTTAGGACTTAATTATAGGATTGATTACGATTTTATTTCCTGATTGTATTTCCTTGTCATATTCTACTGCATATATAAAGGCCTTTAACCTTCTTGTAATGCAGACATCAGAAATATAATTCTTTCTTTCATTCTCTCTTTTTCTTTATCTCCTTCTTTTATAATCTTTTTCTTTACAAACAAAAAGTTAAAAAAAGTTAAAAACACTGAATTTCTGTTTGTTATATATATCTAAATAATTCTCTAACCCGTAATCTCTTCAAAAATTTATTCAATATGCATATCATCCAATATATATTAATAATTTCACAAAGTCCTAGTAAACTTTTTTTCCTAAATAATGGAAAATGCAAATGGAACACAACACAATCAACACATAAGTGTTTCTTAATCTGTGCCATTCTAGTGGTAATAATATTGCTTGCATTCAAGCATATCTCCTAATGTCTGAGCGACCAGGGCACCATCCTCCATGGATGGGAAGCAACAAAATATATATATACACATATGCAGTTATCGAATACGATTTATAATAAGATAAGAAAAGTATATAATAGGGGTTATATTTATATTAAGTGAATATTTGTGTTTGAACTTGATTTCAATGGAAAGAATTGGTGATTTTTTTTACAAAAGAGATCGCAATCTGAAAATAAAAAAATAAAAATGAGATTTTAATCCCAAATCTAATGAAAATCACTTATCAAAGAAAATACATGAAGTAATTGAATTAAGCTCTAGATTCAAATTTAGTGACATACTGATATATAGAAAAATTAATAAAAAGATTCACGTAGATCAAGTAAAACATTTTGGTGATAAAAATGCTCCAACAATTCCTGAATTCATTGTAGACACCTAATTTTTTATTTTATTTTTATTTTTATTTTTCATTCTATTTATTTTATTATTCTATTTATTTTTTATTTTATTTTTCTTCTCATTTTTATTTTATTTATTATTTTTAATTATTTTGATTGTGTTTATTATTATTATTTAAATTAATATTCACAAAAAAAGGGGATAGAACTGGTGCCGTGCACGGCACCAGTTTCTGACGCCGTGCACGGCACCAGTTTCTGACGCCCCTTCTTGCCACCACCACCCCTCCCTCACCGAAACAACCACTCTCTGCTAGCCCATCCCCTCTCCACCAGCCACCACCAACTCTGTGAGCCTCACCCTATAAGCAACCAAGTCCACAAAGAAAAAAGGGAGGAGAAAAAATTTTTGGGCTACCCGTTGGTTCAGAGCTTCCCTTTCTTTTCTTTTTTTCTCTCGACCAAAAATCACCACAAAAACCCCTAAGCACCACTACCATTGTCACCACCGAAGCCCCAACACCACCACCACGCCCAAAAGAAAACCCTAACCCAGATCTAGAAAACCTAAGATCCGAAACCCTCAAAACCCTAGAGCCCTACCACACAAACCAGTACCTGCAAACACACGCACACACACATATCAATAAACCACAAAAAACCAAAAACCCTAATCGAAACCAACAACAACGAAAACAAAAAAAAATGGTGAGGGAGGCTTCGGTTAAAGTCATATTTGTGAGGTTCGGAGTTTTTTTTTGGTTAAACGGAGGCCGGAATCGAACTCAGGGGGGTGGAAAGCCTTCGGAAAGTGGGAAGCTTTTTGTGATCCGACCACCGAAGGCGGCGGCCGGCGGCGGCGGACGGCGGCCGGAAGCGACCCTAGCGACGGCCGGGAATCGCCCCGGCGGAGAGCTTAGAGAGCTCTGAAGTTTTTTTTGGCGAAAGGAAGAAAAATGAAGTGAAAAAAAAAGGGGAGGCCTTTTATAGGGGTGCAAAACGCACCATTTTGGAAGCTGACCCACGCAGATCCGCGCGCCGACCCAACCCGGATCCGAGATCCGCTCGACCCGGCTCTGCTTCACCCCTCGCGACCCGCGTGCTCCACCCGACCCGCTTGATCCGACCCGTTCGCGACCCACTTCCCTTGGCAGACGTGGGCTTGGGCTGAGGCCTGATTATTTGGGCCCGATTGGAAGGCTTTTGTTTTGGGTTCCAAGCCCAATCCGTGGGTATATTTTTTTTCCTTTCATTTAAATATTTATTTATTTATTATTTCTGTTAAATATGTTGTTTTATGTTTTAATATATTTGCATAAAAAATGAATATTTATTTGTATATGAAAATTTTAAGATTCAATAACTTTAAATTTAATTATGGAATTAATCTTAAATGCATAGCTTTGATATGTACAAATAAATAAACAAAGTATGTAAATAACTATAGGAGATATATATATATGGTTTGAATATATATAAAAAGAAAAAAAAACAAATATGTAAATAAGTATGTAAACAAATATAAGAAATATTTAGTTTAAAATATATATAAATATTTATAACAAAAAATGTATATAAATATATATATAAAGTAAAAAAAGTATACAAAATATATATTACATATATAAAGTGCATAAAATAAGTATATAAAATACACATAACCACATAGTTTTCTTTTATGTATTAAACATTTCTTAAACAATTCACTATAAAGTTTTTTTTAGAAAGTTAGGAGAAATATATAATTTTGGGATGTACATAGGAAATAAAAAATGTAAATAAGCATAAAATGTAACCATATAGTTTTTTTTTATATACATATAATTTTCTTCTACAATTTACTATAAAAGAATATTTTAGGAAGCTAATAAATAAAAATAAATGAATAAAGAATAAAATAAAATAAAATAAAGTAAGCGTAGAATTATTCCGATGATGAGATATCGTAGAAGTCACAAGTAGTGATTCTTCGAATATCTCTAGGTGAGAGGAATTTATCGAACGTCGCCAAAAGTATTGGGATATTCGATTCAATTTCTCAAGATTCAAATTTGTGCTTATTTTAAAAATATATTTTGTAATAAAGAATATTTAGAAAAATACTAATTAAATGAAAATTAATAAACACAAAAGAGGTAATGGAGATAGGTGGGAAAAATTAATAAAAGATAAAAGGGATTTTAGAGATATACGAATACAAAATAATTAAACTAATAAAAAAATAATAATAATAAAGTTTCAAAAGTGATTAAATTAACCAAATAAATGGTAATAGGATTTTAATAAAAAAAATGATAACAAAAGGATTAAGTTAATAAATCTAAATAAATGAAGACAACAATTAATGGAGATAAAATAATTCATAAGAGATGAAAGCTAATGCCCGATGATGGGATGTTACGGAAGTCACAAGTAGTGATTCCTAACTGATCCCTAGGTAAGAGAAATTTCACTAAATGTTGCCAAAAGTATTGGAATATTTAGAGAGGTTTTTCAATACATAAGCTTTTATCTTAAAAATATTTAATAAAAAATATAAAAAAAAATAAGATCAACAAAAATAACAAAATAAATAAAATAACAAAATGAAGATAAACAATGAACATGTTAAATAAGAAAAAATCTATATGCATTATATATTGTATGCTTGTATCATATGCATAAATGTTAATATTAAAACAAATGGAGTTCGTCCGATGATGGGATGTTACGGAAGTCACAAGTAGTGATTCCTAACTGATCCTTAGGTGAGAAGAATCGTACTAATTATTGCCAAAAGTATTGGAATATTTAGTATAATTTTTCAATAATTTAAATTTTCATATAAAAAGAAAATGAATAAGTTTTAAAAAAAAACAAAGAAATATAAATAACTAAACAAATAAATAAAGAAATTTAAAATTAAAAATTCATTTACATGCGCATCATTATCTGTTTGCCTCACATGCATTCACGCGAATTTAAAAACGTGAGTCCCACCGATGATGAGATTCTATAGAAGTCACAAGTAGTGATTCTTTAGAAATCTCTAGGTGAGGAGAATTATTTCAAATGCCGCCAAAAGTATTGGGATATTTGATTTAATTCTTCAATAAAAGGGATTCATGTTATTTTCAAAATAAAACCTATTTTAATATAAATGTTAATCTTCGATCAATTATGCAAATAATGTGGGTCCCACCGAGGATGAGATTCTATAGAAGTCACAAGTAGTGATTCTTTAGAAATCTCTAGGTGAGGAGAATTATTTCAAATGTTGCCAAAAGTATTGGAATATTTGATTTAATTTTTCAATAAATGGGGCCCATGTTAATTTTCAAAGGAAGTTTTAAATATACATATAATAGTAATTTTTAAGCCAATACACGAGTTTTCTAAATAAGCGAATTAGTGTTAAACCAAGACTCTCTTATTAAAATCAAAAGATACCACGTAGTTAGGATGGTACCGTTTTTCAACGGGCGTTGTGAGGGTGCTAATCCTTCCTCACACGTAACCGTACCCCCGAATCCGATTTTTGTTTTCGCAGACCCAAATTGTCTTTTTAATAAAACTTGACTAATTTTTGAGATTTTATTAATAAGATAAATATTTTAGGTGGCCAATCACGCCTAGTCAAAAAAGATTGGTGGCGACTCCCTTTGTTTTTAAAGTGTTTTCAAAATCGTCGAGCGCGAAGCCGTTACGACATTCATCTTAAATTCAAATTTAGATTATATATCTTTACGAAATAAGATAATTTTCTATCATATTCCTTCACTTTCATATCTAATTATAACCCGAACTTGCCAACAATTCTTGACCAAGTGATTTAAATAGAGTTATGACATGTGTAAGATTCAAGTTTGAGTCTAAACAACCTCAATTGCCACCCTTAATTATAAAATAAAAATTTAATACCTAAACTTAATTAAGTTAATTTAGACTTTAGAATCTCTTTTTCTTATAGTTTTTAGAATCCCAATTTTGTTTTCTAAAAATAAAGGTATAGTACAACCATAAGTAGAGATGGCAAACAGACTTATTTGAATGAATTTTGTTTGAGATATCTTTGAATTCAAATAATTTTAGGTTTGTGTTCATTTCAGATTTGGATTATCTAAGGGTTAGATATTTTCAGGCTCAAGTATTTTTGGGTTTAGATAATTTTGCGTTTGAGCTATTTCGGATTTGGATATTTACAAGCTTGAACTTTTATGGGTTCGGACAATTTCGAAATCGATTCGTTTCAAGTCAAACAAGTTTAGATGAGTTTGAATGATTTCTAAATTTTATAAGATATATATATATATATATTTTTTATAATTTTGAATGTAATAATTAATTTATTTTTACATAATTAAATAAAAAATATACCAGAAATACTAAAGTTAAAATTTTGAAAATTAATAAATATTTTTATATATATATAAATTATTACATTTTGTTGACATTAATGGTTATGTACTTATATTGTTTAAAATTTTACCATATTTGATATTATATATCAGCATAATTAATGATTATATAAGAATGTGTTTTTTAATTGAACTAAAATAAATATATAGCGAGTTAGTGACATTATAAAAAAGTAAGAATCCTAAATGATTGATTACATAAAAAAAAATTATTTTAAAGAAATAACTAACAGGTAATAAATAAAATTCACTAAACATTTATGTTTTCTATAAACAGCATTTTACTCTTAAACCAATAGACTACATATTGAACAATTGGACACTTAACCGTTAGTTCAACAAATTTTTATTTTTCTTTCAATTTGTTTTTTTTTTTTGTTTTTTGTCATCATATTAAATTTTTTTAAATAAGATTTCAAATTTTCAAGAATTTTTCTTACATATATAATTTTTTTTGGGTTTGGATGTAAATTAAATATCAACATAATTACATTAGATTTAATCGTATGATTAGTTGATTAAATGTTTAATTAGAATGTTGAATGGTACTACAGTAGACTTTAAAAAAGTATCAATAATTTTTTTAGCCTCAGTAATCAATACTTAAAAATTTTAGAAAATCATGATACATACAAAATAATAGACATAGTATTGATTTTACTTTAATACTTGACAATTTTGCCATTAACATTAGATTTCATCAATTATCAGATTTTCACTTATAATGTTAAACAATAGACATTATTAAAACAAGTATCAATTATCATTTAAAAAAAACTTAATATGAATAAATGCTTCATTAATAGCTAAATTTTATCTATTTGAATTAATTTTGCATTTAAATAAAAATTTTAAATATGAAATAAGTATAATAAAATATTATAAATGACTATTTTATAATAAAATCAAATGTTAATTAAATTAATAATATTTTTCAATTTTGTTTATTATTGTAAATATAATAAAGATAATATTAAAAATAATTTGGTATTCATATTTACTGTATGTCAAATTTATTTTTATTTAATAATTGAATCTTAAGATTTAAATTTTAATATTATTGATAATACATCATTGGTATAATTGTATAACAATTACAAATAATAATTATTTTAAAATTTAAAAAATTTTAATTAAGAAAAAATAAACCATTTATTCATTTAATTATTTTAATTTTTAATATAAAATTAAATAATTATATTTTGGATTTTTAAAGTTATAAATTCAATTTTTTCGAATTTCAAATCAAATTGATCTTAGATTTGGATCATTTTGGATTTGGATCATTTTGGTTTCAAGCTTTTTCAGATTTTGCTTTTTTCAAATTTTTGCTTTCACGGATTTGATTTTTCTTGTTCATGTTGAGCTGGGTTCAGTTATTTTACTTTTTAAGCCAATGATTGTTTCAATTCAAAATTTATGTATAAAGTTAAGCTTTTAACCACAATTTCCTTACAAGAAAAATAAGTTTTTTAATTCAAAAGCTTCAGCACTACACTAGAAACCTGTAGTTAAAGATCTTTCTACAGAGAGAAGGGATTGCAACAATACTTTTCAGTGAGTTGTAGTATACAACCACAACTTTTTCTTTCTTTTACATTTGCACACCAAGGAATCAAAGTTTTTCACATTCTGCAGCCCTTTTAATTTTCATTTTACATTGATCAGCACTACTTTCTTTAGTGATTAATTTTAACAGCACAAGTTGAGTGTTAAACAGATTCAGTGTCATAACTATTGGAAGATTTAAGTGAAAATTATTGTGCTATATTTAATAAAAGTTGTTATTGATCAAAACCCTACTTGTTGTAGACATATAGCATTGAAAGGGTGATCTCTCTCTCTCTCTCACTCTCTCTTGGTTTCAGTCGAAGGGAGAAATAATAAGAGGGGAAAATGGGGGTTGGATCAGTTCTCGGTAGTTCTTTGCAGTCATCACCAGCTTTTAGCAAACCAGAAGAAAATCTGTCACCGATTCAGCGGAATCTATAAAATCAATATCCCATACACTAGCTGACTACTGCATGCCTATGAAAACTCTGACTCTTCCTCATTTCTGATAGCAATATATATGAGTATCCACACTCAAGTCTCATGGCATGGCTTAGCCAATCAACAGTTCATGTTTCTGCATTGTGTAAGGAGGGGCAGTCAGCTGAAAATTCACATTCACAAAAGTAAAAGGCATGGATTTTTTCACTTAAGTTTTGCTAGGTTGGTCCAAAAGTAAAGCTCTATAGTCTCCAAAACAGTTAAAATCTATAATTTCTTTTCTAAGTAGGGTTCTACAGCTTGGAAAGCCTAAGGTAAGTTAAATTTCCATAATGGTCAATCTTTTTGATCTATTTATATAATTACTATGCAAATTTCAAGGACTTCAAATATCTTATGCAAAAGTTTAACCATAATGAGTTTTTAGCCACTGGAGCATCTCTTTAAAAAACTTAATTTTAAATTACTAGTACTGTTTTTATGAATTATCTTTAATTTGTTTTCTTTAATTTTTGGGGATAAGTTTGTCTTTATTAATAACATCATGCGTAGAACAAGGTTTTCTAATTATATATTAATGTGTCACTATTGTACATTTTTGGCCAAAATCTTATTTCATGAAAAAGTTAGTGTATAAAGCATCTCTTTATTTAACAAACTCAAAGTGCTCATAAATTTAAAAACACTTGAAACTTTAGAAATACTCTTTATCATATTCTTGTTCTAGATAAATTTCAACTTTATAAGCTAATTAATACACCTTCAAAAAAGGTCAAAATTGAAAGGAGAAGTCACCATCACCATGAGTAATGTAGTGAAAATTGTGAGAGAGACATGAAATTTTGGATCAGACCCCATACCATTTACTGCCCTTTTGCTTTGTTAACTGTGAGGACGAAAAAATCCTTCAAAATCTACCATTTACTGCCCTTTAGGTAAAAACCCTAGAGGGTTTGGATTTTTTTTTCTTTGGCCATACATGAGACATTTTTTTTGGATGCCCTATAAATTAAGTAAAGCTACATAGTGAAGTAATGCTTGAGATGGCAATTGGTACTCTATAAATAGGTACTTGGCACTATCCAACCTGTTTAAGTAGGGTAAAAGTAGTATATAATCAGGTTCGGCTAAGATTTGGTAGTGAAATTATTATCCATCACAAGTTCGGGTAGTTATCTTTGGATTCCCGTTACTTGAATCCGATTATAAATAATAATTAATTAATATGATGTTTATTTTATATATATATAAATTATTTATTATTAAAGTTGTATTTAATTAAATTAATTCATTAAATATTATAATTATGATTTTTAACTTTAATTTATTTTAATGAGTTAAATTAAATCAATTAAATTAATTTTTTTAATTAAGTTATTCTAAAATTGATTTTAAATTTAAATTTGAAGATCAAACTTTAACTTAATAAACGGACAGTTAATAAATTTGGGCAATTAAATTGATATTTTTTATTTTATAAGATTAGAATTTGGATAATACAAAATAAAATAATCGAATAATTAATCGAGTTTAGATATTATAATAAGTAATTAGATTTGAGTTCAAATATCTCAAATTTAACGGGTATTCGATCCGTTTACATTTATAAATAATGCTAACTAATAAAGAGGGTTCATGTGACTTTAGCATATACTCTGATACAAAATTTATTTTTTTCTCTATCATATTTATTTCGCTGACTTTTCTTCTCCGCCTATCTCTTCATTTACAGACACAAGTTTCACTCCCTTCCCTCTTACTTTAGTTTCTTCATCAATATTATCTTGTGTAAGAGTGTTATATAAAGAAAGAACCAACTGCCTTCTTTCTTTGCTGATTTATTTTAATATATGATACCCGATGGGGAGATCGCCTTGCTGTGACAAAGTGGGGTTGAAGAAAGGACCATGGACACCTGAGGAAGATCAGAAACTCTTAGCTTACATTGAAGAACATGGTCATGGCAGCTGGCGTGCCTTGCCGGCAAAAGCTGGTGACTAACCTAACCTTTGATTTTCTCGGTTACTCTATTACAAGCTATACTTCATTTTCATCCTCAGCCATTCTTCAGTTCAGCTCAATTTTTTTCTTTTTTGTTTTTTTTTTTTAGGTCTTCAAAGATGTGGGAAGAGCTGCAGGCTTAGATGGACTAATTATCTAAGACCTGATATTAAGAGAGGAAAGTTCAGTTTGCAAGAAGAACAAACTATCATTCAACTCCATGCCCTTTTAGGGAACAGGTAAAAAGGTTCATCATATTGTTACATAACTTAAAATGATTTTTTTTCTTATCAATTTTATGCCTTTTTCTTCCACATATTTCAGAGTTTTGTTTCACTAGCTAGTTTTCTGGTCTTGGGTTTTCTCAATTTCTCAACCTAGTTTTTCCAAATTTGGTTTTGAAATTCAAGCTCAAAATTCTTGTACTCAGTAACATATTTTTGGCCGCACGAAGTTACTCTCAAGTCTGAACTGCCACTCTACCCTATCACCTATAAAACTTTTTTTTATTATTTTTGTTTGGTAATTTTGACCCTACAGATACTAAATAAAACTGTGGTCGCTGCCATTAGCAATGAGTTATTGCTTCTTCTGACATCTGATTTTAATAGAATGGTATCCTTAAATGCATGATGGGTCTTCAATTTTTCATTACTAAAACGAAATAGCAAACCAGTTTTTTTCTCATTCTTTTTTTCTCATTTTTTTTCTCATTTTCTTGTGCATTTGATCAATGAGTTTTTTTTTGTCCTTTGGATGACCAAAACATTGAAAAAAAAGCTTTGTGGTAGTTGATATTTTCAAAAGTTTTAGGTAAGGGATTCTGTCTCTATTATGTCTGTTTTTTTTTTCCTGTCTTCAGGTGGTCTGCTATAGCCACTCACTTGCCGAAGAGAACTGATAATGAGATAAAAAACTACTGGAATACTCATCTGAAGAAAAGGTTAGCTAAAATGGGGTTTGATCCAATCACTCACAAGCCAAAAAGTGATGCTTTACTCTCCACTGAGGGTCAATCCAAGAATGCAGCAAACCTTAGCCATATGGCTCAGTGGGAGAGTGCTAGGCTTGAAGCTGAAGCTAGATTGGTTAGAGAATCAAAGCTACGTTCACATTCACTTCAACATCAGCTGACTCCTCCAGGTAATTTTGCTCCTCCAGCTTCTGCTTCAGCTTCAGCGGCTCAGCTTGTGAATAAGACATCTTGGAATGGTACTAGTGCTGTTCTAAACACTGGACTTGGTGCTGCTGCCGACCTTGAGTCTCCTACATCAACACTTACTTTCTCAGAAAATGCTCCACCTATCATGAGTACAGGGCTCGGAGTGAGTTCGATGCCAATGACTCAGTTCGTTGGCACTGCTTCAGGTTCATCCGAGACCGGAATCATCAAAGAAGAAGGTGAACAAGAGTGGAAAGGCCTTGGAAGTTCAACCAATTTGCTTGATTACGAAGAGGGTATGGAGAATTCTCTATCATTCACCTCTAGCCTCCAGGACATGACAATTTCCATGGAAGGAGGTTGGACTCCAGAGTCCTTAAGGCCAAATAGCAGTCATGTTCATGTTGGAAACGTAATGGAGGAAGGCTTCACTAATCTTCTTCTTAACGATTCCATCGACCGGAGTTTATCAGATAGCGGCAAAGAATCTGATGAAAACACCGGAGGCAGCGGGGATGGAAGTGATTACTACGAAGATAACAAGAATTATTGGAACAGCATTCTCAATTTGGTGAATTCTTCCCCATCAGATTCACCAATGTTTTAAAGGATTTGATCGCAACTACAATGCTTAGCCCAAGGCAAAGAGCTATAAATTATATTTCCCAATAATGTTCTTAAGCAGTGCAAATACCATCAGCTGATATATGTTTTTCCCACAATTCATGATGGTTTTGCTACCTTGCTTCATCCATCTCTGAAAGCAGCAAATACACAGCTCTGACGACTCAGTCACTCTCCGCCTTTGTTCAAAAATGAAATGTTGATAGCTTTTCGATTTTAGTTCGGTTGCAGTTGATAGAATTTTAACATGTTTGAGTGCAATTCAATGGCATTTAATTTTGTTTATTTTTATCTTTCTATCAATTTCTCATAATCTAGAACTCTAGCTCATCATCAATGGAGGGTGTCTAGCAAACAGTCTAATGGAAGATGTTGATCATCATTTCACCATAAAAGTTCACTTCCTTTGTGTTAGACCTTTTATATATAGACAAAAAGTCCAATAAATAAAGAGATGTATTCATGGCAGACTTAATTGCCGCCAGTTTCAGATCAGATTCTGCTAAGTATAACAAGCAAGAATATTTCTTGGGATCTTTTGCTTTTCCTGTTTGCTTGGTTAATACAGTTTTACAAAATTCAGGGATCAATACTTTTTATTTCTGTTGTAAAAAGAACAGAGATTTCTCATCAGAAGCTATGGTGCAAACCAATTAATATTCACCATATAACTATTTATAACAAATATCATTATTTTCGATTTTGCAATCAGATCATTTCTTTTCTTCTAGTTATTGATTCAAGGGATTCTCTTTTGACTGAAGTGGGATCACAAAATTGAAATTAATGCCTGGATGTTGCCTGCATGCTCTTCACCATTTAATTTCCGAAACAATAAAATTATAGATGGGCCGTTAGTATGAGGTTCAATTTAGACGAATTGAAATTGATACTGATAAGATTAAAAATAGTAGTGATGATAAGATTAGTTATTGTAATAATGAAGTTGTATATTGTAACGGTAAGATTAAAAGCAATGGTAAAATTATGTATTTAGATACAAATACAAGTTGTTTAATGAGAATAGAAAATGATTACTAAAAACATTAAGGCTCCGTTTGGTTCGCGTAAAATGACTTTCAGAAAATAATTTTTGTAAAATGATTTCTGAAAATTTGATTTTCTGAAAAAACTAATATTTTTTGTTGTTTGGTTGATATGCTGAAAAATATTTTTTATTGCTTGTTGTTTTAACTCAATATAGATTAAATTAAGTTTCAGTGGAGTCTTTTTTCTTAACAGTGGTATAGGTTTGAAAATTGTTTTCTCCTTTTGAAAATGGTAAGACAATTTCCCAAAATCCTTAAAAATTTTTCACTGATCGAATTTCATTTTTCGTTTACCGAAAATGTTTTACAGGTACCAAACACTGAAAAATGTGGAAAATATTTTCTGAAAAATGAAATTCGTGTACCAAACGGACCCTAAATTAAACTTTGTATATAATTAAATGTCTAATATACATATGGTATTTGTAAAATTAATAAATAATTAAAAAATTATTTTTTACATCAAATAATATTTTTATTATAAAGATTTATATATGATACACTGACAGTATATAAAATCTATATACTATCACTGTACAAGAGGTTAACATCTCATTAATGAGCAAACTAAAAAGAAACTAAGCCCTTTTGAACCTAAAAAAAATTTATTTGTATTTATTTTTAAAGACTTTACATATTTTTTGTTTTCTCATTAATGATGCGTCAATTTTTTATGCATTGACAGTGTATAAAGATTATACACTGTCAATGCATCAAATATAATCTCTTATTATAAATAGTTAAAATATACCGTTAATGTTATTTAATCTTTAAATTTTTATTTAATAAATAGTGACACGTTATTTTATATTAAAATAATATATTTAAAATTTTAAGCAATATAATTGAAAAAAAAATTCCTTTCCACATGGCCTTGTTTCTTTTGATTCCTTGCCTCTACAAGTGGATACTAAAAGGATAGTGAAATTAATTGCACTGCGAAATTCTATGTAAATGAATCCTAACATAATTTAAATGTAAAAAAAAAAAAAAATGATGAATACCATTGCACCGGGGATGCGAAGGTATCCAAATACACCATAAATTCTAAGCCTACAAGCATGGACCAATTATTGTGACAACTCAGGGCAAATGCTGTAATGTCAAAATCTTACCTCGCTCTTCAGTTATCTCTAAGTACTTAATTTTTTTTTTGTCTTCTGTTCCTTTTATTTCCGCTTCTTCTTGCCTGAAACATAACTTCCATGTACTTTGATCTTTATTAGATAGAAAAAAAAAACTATAGGCAAAGGTCTCAAATTAGAATAGTTCTCTCAAATTAACTAGAAGAGAGAAGAGGAATTGATTACAAAGTTCAGCATAAAAAAAAATGTGTCCCAAACCCAAACCATCATTGCCAACATCAGAGGTAGGTTGGTGCTATGTAATTTATACGCAAGCGTTTCTAATTTTGTTCATGTTCACAGAGAACCCAATTATTTTGCAAATTCATTTCCTAAATTAGGAGTTAATATAAAATTTGATTTATTCGTTTGGTTAGAACTTTGTAACTCTTAATAGTAATAAAATTATAATTTAAATTTAACTTAATAATTAAAAATACCTTTGACCTTTTATATAAAATGGATCTTAACCTTCAACATTTTTATTTCGTACAAATCAATTCATAAACTTTTGTTTTTTGTAAATAAACTTTCAATCTTTAAAAATCATATAATTAATTTTAAATTTGTTAAATAACATTAACTTCTATTTATATAACACATGTGACATGTCATATAGTAACCAACAAAGCCATTTGCATCAGTTGACACATAAAATGGTCAAATGAAAACTAATATCATTTAATAAATTTAGACTTAATTATTTTAAAAGATTCAAAGTTTATTAATAAAAGATAAAAATTTGTAGACGGTAAATACATTCAAATATTAAATTTAAAAAGAGAGAGTAGATAGTTTCAAAAAAAAAAGAGAGAGTAGATTGGCTCTCTAGCTAGGCTCCTTTAAACTTCTTGGATGTATAATTAAGTGGATGACAGTCATGATCCGACGTCAACTTCGGCAAATTAAGATAACTTGACTACCGACAACAATAAGCCTGCTGGATACATCGAAAACACTAATCTTTGTCATCAAGTTTTGCTAATAAACACTTTATGTTTTTGTACCAAAAAGGATGACGACGACGTCTGATGATCAGTATCTTTCCATTGTTCTTTTTTTTTTTTGAAAGCTACTATTTGATTTTCTCAAACACCTAATAATCAATTTTCTATTTTTGTTTTATCAGGCAACTTATTATGAATTGAAATGTATATTAATGCTCCAAATTAGCGTTGTTTTCAAAGCTTTCCTGATCAAGTGACATGTAACTGCTAAACCTATAGTTCCGCTGCTCAAAAAGGTTATGCAGCAATTAATATAAATCAATTTATAAACAATCCGTCAACATCTCAGACTTCAAAATATCATGCATTAAACAGTATATAATTGTTAATGACCCCAAAAAGAAGAACAAAACTCCATCAGCTTTATATGTGCATTCAATATTTTTATCCAGTCTGCAGAAAAAAACAAGGTGAGGTTCTTAACTACTTTAGAGTGAACAGAAAAAGCAAGATGAGAGTTCCCCACACTCCAAAATGGATACTCTTTAGAATGAACAATCAAGTCAGTTGTTTGTGACTAAGGCAGGTGCATGTGCAAAGGCCAATAGAACATCCATAATTTCTTTCCCAAACTCAAAATTGTCAATGTCTTAATTGTTTCTCATGCTGATTGATGAACTATTCAGCCACCGGTCTAACCATCTCACAACTTAAACACTTGTCTTATAATCAAAATGTGCATCGAAATGTAGGTGACAAAATGCAATATCATGTTCATATACATGTCCTAGTATATTTGACATGGTAGTTCCATACTCAAGTACACCATCTGAATTAGATTATACAGGTCTTCGATTTGAACATTAAAAAAAGAAAAACTGTAGAGATCGAGCTTAAGTCTTCGAATTTGAGTACCAGGTTTAAGTGAGATCTGGTAGGATTTCAATTTGCAGATAATTAATGAGACTTTCAAATCCCAATTTTTATTTCTTTTCTTGTCAAAACATTCTAAGAATACAGTGGTTATAATAATAATGACCACATGCTCCATGTTTCATCAATTTTGATCTCTTGAATAAAGAATAGATGTAGATTGATAGTTGATCATACATCATATATTATAAATTTCTTAGCATAAAATTGTTTTGCATATCAAAAACAGCTACTAGGTGGCTGCAGCAGAAGCACGAGGTAATGAGAGAAAATCTTGAAATATGGTTCCCCTCAATGAATTGATTTATGCTTAATGAATGAATCAGAGATCTTCCACATGTCTGGTCATATAATTTTTTTCCTCAATAAGCCAAGACTAAGCATTGTTTCCATGTCCGCTGATTTCCTCCCAGCAAGATTCCATCACTGCACAGTAATTACTTGAACTCTATGAAAATAATATGAAAATGTTAGAACTTAGATATAACAGTTGCATTCTTCGGTATCAACTTTAGTTTCTAGGATAACCAATCATCCAATGGGTGAAGAGCCTTAACTGTGACTAAATTTCGAACAGGATTAATTTCAGACCGTTAAAACGGATGAAGATACCTGTGATATACACAAAAAAAAAGATAACCAATCATCCAACTTAACATAATAAGTATCAGAGTTCTCGAATTCACTAATCAACGATCAAACCAGATATAGACATATCTAAATGTTGATATAACATAATCAAATTTATTCTGATAAGATGAGATAATGTTGAAATTCGAATTATTCATTATAAGTGAAAAAGTTCAGAAACAGAGATCAAAACAAAATACCTGTCCTTTTTAACTTCCTAAACAATTTAATATCTTTTTCACATACACAGCTAAATTGTTATGAATTTTTTATTCTTTTTACAAAGAGATCCAAGGTTTAAGGAGAACCGAGAAAAAAAATTACAAATGTTACTTAAGAATCGAATCTCAATCTTGCAAAAAACCCTAAACCTAGGATTCTAAATCGGAAAAAATTTATTTCTCAGATGAATAAATTTCTGAAAAATACGAAATTGTAATTAATTACAAGAAGAACGTATATAGGAAAAGAAACTGCATAATGTCTGCAGATAAAATGTCTCATTCTTCTTGAATCACCCCACCATTGCATTAATATATATATATATATATATATATTTTCATGTCATTTTTTTTTTTGCCTTTTGTTTTTCTATCCCTTCTGCCCTAGCTACTTTATCAGTATTTTGAAAATAAATTTACGTAAGTTTTATAACATACCACAATTCTTCATCAATCTTCAATAAAAAATTTGTTAAATTCCTGTGCATTGAAATAAAATTTATAGTTATGTTTGGTACCGTATATGTATTCAATTAAACTCCGATAAGAGAGTAAAAATACAAAGATCATATAAAATGAAAAGCGAATTAAAAATATCCAACGCAAGTATGGAAAATAATTCTTCAAATGAATTTCAAGCAATATAATTGTCATGATTTGACGGTCAGAAGCATGGCAGCCTAAAACAAGAAGGCATATGGATCACACCACCAGACATGTCATCTGTCATGAAAATTCAACAGCCAAAGAAATTGAATTAACCGTTATTTTCCCATTAAATGAAAGGATGAGGAAGCCAGGCTGTGATGAAAGTGTTGGGAGAATAATGGTGAAATGTTGGCCACACCTTCAATTGTCAAAGACAACTAATTAACTCTTCTTTTATTTTCCCCCTTTATTATTATTATATCATTATTATTATATTTTTAATTTCTCTCTCTAAAATTGGTGTACATGAACATTTATTTCAGTATGTAATGCTGGCCACATGGGTCTTAAATTACCCCGACTGCGCCCAACTGCGCTCATTAAATGAGGTTTTTTTTTTTGTTTGTGAATTGGATGGATTTTGCATGCAACATTGTTCAGTGAAACTGCTCTGATTTGATGTGTATGTGTACCTTTGGTTTGGTTGAACTACTCTCTAGACCTAGTTTTATCTCATAATCGTCATCATATGTAATAAATGAAATATACACGTAAGAAAAAATTTACTTTTCACTTATCTGAACAGAAACCGTATAGAGGTTTTCCTTTTTTTTTTTTACAACAATGATTTTTATAAGAGGAAAAAAGAAATATAAATATTAAGATTTGAATCCGAAAAAATTTTTATTAATATTTTAAAAGTAAAAATATAATCATTTAAGAAAACATTAAAAATAGTGTTGTCATATTTATATGCAAAAAATTCTTATATAATTTTAAAAATATTGAACTTATGACATAAATTCTCAAATTTCATTTGATTAACCATATGTTTAAAGATTGTTATTCTATCAATTGATAGTGAAATTTAAAAATTCTACAAGCGAAATTTAAATTCTGACACATATCCTTAAAAATTAAAAAATACTAATCACAACAAATGCTAATGACTTAATGTTAAAAAAGCAGCACTAATAATTTGTTAGATTTCATTTACTTTTAACAACTTCACAGATCGTATAATCGTATCACGAAAGGAAAGTCTCAAAACTTGAATCTTTAATAGTCTTGCTGCCAGCAGTTCTTATTATTGAGCGATCTATATATTTAATATAAGTCTTCATTAAGGCTAGCGAATATGCCCTATCTCTGGACTGAGAAAGCCTCCTCACTTAAACTTTTATATGTACCAAAAAAAATAAAGAGAGATTCTGGAAATCGATTGGTAAAAAATTGGGGAAACCTTTTGAATTAATCAATAATTTATACCAAAATTTTAAAGAGTTTGCTGGGCCGGAAGTAGAGGTTAATCCTTCACAGGTCTTCACTATAAGCGGCATCTGCTATTTCCAACAGATGCTTTGCCTTATTTTAGCATTCGAATTGAATTTTGAATGATCAGTTATCTGAACTACCTTAGACTGGAATTTACAACCAAAAGTTCAAACTATTAAAAGGATGAGTCCAAAGCAGTACTCTTCTGCACATCCCCTTAAATACAAAACTGAAGAGTGATTGGATCAACTGATGAACTGACAAATTCAATAAAACAAATATTTATAAACAATATGATCTTACAATTTTTTCAACACATTAATTCTAGCTTGATGCCTTATAATTTCAAGAATTTATATAAACCATGCTAAGTTAGAGTTTAAGACCAAGTTTCAACTTCAGTTCTACCCTAATGTTTCAAAGAGCTGGCTTATCCTAGTTAGAATGTTGGTTGATAGTATGAATGAGAGATAAATTTCACATGACCTAATTGGATTCCAGTTCCACATGTGAAACTGAAACAACATACAAGGTATAGGAAAACAAAGATGGATCAAGCAAAAACACATAACTAACACAATTGGATAGACAAATTAAGTAGGTTTTAGTTTTAGTTTTTGCTTACTTCACAAACCCTATCCCGCTCATCTCATGAATATGAGATTTCATAATTAGATTTTTCAAATTGTAACCTTGGGATGTTTCTTGAGATTTTTTGTTTTATATATATATATATATATATATATATATATATATATATATAAACTAAACCACTATTTTTTTGGTACATAAAAAGTTTGCTGAGGAGAGACTTCCTTAGTCCATGATCAAAGCATGCAGGCATCAACAAGGACTTACAAGACAAGTAGACAATTTTTACCAACTCAACTAATTTCCGTTGACAAAACTAAACCACTATCAATCGTCAGATATTAGCCGCTTCTACCCTCTAAGCTTTTCACTTCCAATATGTAGGGGAGGTAATGTCATTTTTAAAGTACCAGAGACATAATCCATGTCTCATTATTAATCATCTTATCAATACGAGACACTGTGTATATATAATAAGGGTTTATATTGATACACTTTACCAATCAACTACACGGTATTATCTTATTATGAGCAAAGTTTAAAATTACAAAAAATCTAAAATAAATTTGAAAAGTGAATTAATAATTTTTAAGTGTATGCATAGTGTATAAATACTATCATAATCAGTGCATTAATATAAACTAATATAGTAAACCCCATTCAAATTCAAAACCCTAAAACTAGACTCTCGTCAAATTTTAACCATTGAAATGTCCCGTTTGAAACGTTAGGTAGCTCTCTTTTAGTTGTGTAACATCCTGTTACCATATTTTGCACGTAATTTCATACAACTTTACCGGTTGGGCTGTCTGCGATGTCAATAACATTCTACAATGATAGTGATAAATAATAACATTTATTTATCAAACACTGAAATGAAAATTCTTTTCATGATTTCTTACGTCCAACATCCCCTATTGATTTACTTCACTAAAGTAGTACTGTATACTTATGTCTAAAATGTAAAAGAGAAGAGACTGTACCTGTCATATTTAACATCCATCTTGGAGCTACTTCTCTAACTCCGTGTCTTTTATCTGTGGAGTTAAAACAAAGGGGTGAGCGATCCATATGCTCAGTAAAGGAGACATATGCTGCTTTATAAAAATAAAGACTATATACCATCAAATATTTGTTTTTCCTAAAATCATATCAAAACAGAAAAACAGTGGATATAGTAACCAGTACTCTCAAAACCTCATTCAAATCACTGGCAATCAGTTTACTTTAAAATGTAGTAAACAGTAAATAGGGTTTAACAAATCCTCTTAGTAAACAAAAATCAACAAGTTGAGACTAGGCATCCTCATGCTATCATCGTTCCCCATCCCCCTTGCGAGAACGGAATAATAATCCCAAAAAGGGATATAGTAGATCTATGGCCACAATCTCTAGGTGGTCCTCGGGTCCACTTGCCAAGTGACCTCGAGACCGCTGATGACTTGGGGTCCATCAGCCCTGTGACGCCCTGAGGTGCACTCGTTGGTCCATCGACCGAGCCACCGCCCCAGGTAGGTCACGCAACTACATGAATAATACTGCATGAACTCATGGCCTAAAGTCTCAAAAATCACTTTTATATTTCATGAAAACCTTTAAGGAATTCTCTCACCCATACTATCATTTACTCAAATGATTTAATTCCCAAAAAGGTTTAGGCTTTATGTTTACAAAACACCTTGAAAACCTTTAAAATCTTAACGTTTAAAACCTGCTCGCCCGTGGCAGCTCGCCCAACATGGCTCGCCCATGGCAGCTCCCCCGGTGCGGAGAACTTCTGTTCGCCTGCCCAACTTTGCTTTTAAATCAGAAAGCAAAACTGGCTCGCCCTCAGTGGCTCGCCCATTAGTCAACTCGCCCAGAAGGGTTTATATTTTCTATTTTCAAAGATATTAAAATGGCTCATTTTTCCTTAAGAAAATACCATCGAAAATCTGTTCGCCATGGCCAGCTCGCCAGTCCAGCTCGCCCATGGTCAACTCCAAACGGGTGAACATTTAGTCGCCCGCCAATTCTTTCTTTTAAAAACATTATGTAAAACCGGCTCGCCTTCAATGGCTCGCCCACAACTTTCTCAACTTAGAGGTCGTCCGCCCCAAATAAAATATAAAGGGTTCACCCAAAATGGTTCGCTCGCCTTTTATTAAATCAAGGGTTGTTCGCCCGAAGACAAAACAAAAAGGTTCACCTATATGGCTCGCCCTCTCTATACCAATTCGCCAAACTAATATCATAAGGGCGGCTTGTAGCTCGCCCAAGACAGAACACTTTATTAAACCAATGCATGTTAGAAAACAAAACAGTTTCTCGATAATTTCTATAAAACTTAACTCCACAGGACATGCATTCACTTAACACACATTTCCCTTACCTGATTCAACGAAGCCTTGCTTCCTTCTCGCCTTCCAAATCGCATTTACCGAGTTCATAATTCCCGGCTGCAAATAATTTATAAATTCTATTAATATTTTCATTTCATATTACTTGGCGAGATTGCGATAAATAAAATGACTACTCGCCCGACAGAGCTCTAACTAGCTCGTCCGACCGAGCTCGCCATCCATCAAATGGCTTACACGTTGGAGCTTGCCCGCCATTACTTGCCATTAATATATTTTGGCTATTCAGAGGGAGCTCGCCCTCGACCAACATGCCATGCCACAAAGACCTTAATGTGGGAGTTCACCCATATATCAACTCGCCCGAAGCCTATGCATTTGAGCTCGCCCACTAATTCACTTCACTAGAGCTGGGCGATCTCGCCCATTTGGATAAAACTGTGCTTGGCGAGTTCCTTGTTATCTACTCGCCTCATTGGCGGTTACTAATTTTCATTATTGGCGATCACAATAGTCGCCATTCTCGTCACTTATTCCATTATTTTCCTTGTTTTCGTATTCTCCAAGGATCTAACTAAAAAACAAGACTGTATCTATGTTTATTACTTCATAAAACATAGAAATCTATCATTAAGCATCAAGAACACCTCAGAAATATGAAACTCACCTCAACCAATTGCACTTCCAGAACAAATTGCTTTCCTTCCCATGTTGGTCTCCTTTTGCTTATTCCTTCAGCTCATCAAACTAAGGAGGAAAGGTTTGGTTTACTTGTTGGCTAACTTAAGGTGAAGTTTAGTAGATCAAACATGGAGGAGAAATGGAAGAAACAGAGCATAAATTGCGGTGAAATGGTTTTCCTGAAGAAGCTGGAGTTGGCTAACTCTGTTATCCTCATTTGTTTCTCCTTTTATAGCCATACTATCCTATCATAATTCACTGCTTGGTCTTATCTCATTTCCAGCATTTATTTCACGTCTATCATGCATTTAATGCATGAAGAAAAACTGCACTTACATTGGCGAGAAAGTCTTCCTTCCACACACATCTTCTGCTTCTATTGACTTTGTTTTATTTCTCAACCAATAAGGTTAATTCCTTACTGACTTTAACATCTTCTCCATTAATTGTCTTCAACCATAAGACTTACAAAGTCAATTTTGGTTGCACACGTGTTTTGAATCTATTTTCATTTTGTCCACAAATGTTGCTTCGAGTTCGCCCCATCATTCCTGAAGCCTCAACTCACCAATTCACTTTCAGTTCGCCAATATTCACAACTTGCCTGTGCTCATCGCCACTTTGTCTTTATTCTAACTTAAGATTTGGCGATTACTCCTACATTGTTGGCGATCACTGGGTTTGATTTACTAGCCCACTTGCTATCATAAAACCCTCTCAATCCAATGGGCGATCACAAATCCTCGCCCAGTTCGGCTAACATCTTAAGCAAAGAACTTGGCGAACTTACCTATTCGCCAAACCAAAGAGGCAACGAATCAACTCGCCCTACTCATTCCTTGGGCGATCAGATCCCTCGTCACAACGGGCGATTACCTCACACAACTAGTTGGTGAACTCATCTATTCGCCCACGCCATTGTCCAACTTACCGTGACCATTGGCGAATGTCCTCTTGCTCACCCATTGGCGAGCTGCCAGCTTACTCGCCCGTAATGTATTTCTCATAATTTGCTCCGTTCTCACCTCAAGTCAAGGAGCTTTTCACCCTTGTTGGAAATCAACCTTCTTTATTTGTCTAATTTCCATTATCACTTTTATGAAATTAGACTCTAAAGTAGTGTAGAATCGGATCTTACATTTTCTCCCCACCTTAAGAAATTTGGTCCTCCAAATTTCAACCGGACCTATCAGTGTGAAAGCTCTGTATATTTCTTACACATAAGCATTCTAATTCTCAAGTAGTCTCATACTGCCAAAGAATCCCATCAAAGAATTAATCTTTGATCTCCACACTCTATCACAATGCTTTATCCTTCCTATCCAAAATCTGTACCGATTTCTCAACGTAATTCATGTCCTCTCTAATCTCAAGGACTCATGTCGAATCACGTGAGAAGGATATGGATAGTACTTTCTCATCATTGAGACATGAAATACGTTACACACTCCTGACAACTCGAGAGGTAGTGCACATCTTTCACATGATCTAAGATCTCCAAAGATAAGATGCGTCGGGAACTCAATTTCCCTCTCATTATGCATCCCAATGGTGAGACCTTAATATACAAAATCTCTTGTATATCTCAAGAAATCTGTTCGACCAAGTTGAAAGTAATTCTCGGTCTCCCATTTTCTCATGCTATCGTGGATTATATCGTCTGCTAAATAAACTCTTTAAGGAGTTATGCCTATACTCTCCTTTGGCTATTATCATAAGCAACTCTGCCAGGGTAGAGGATTATCCCACGAGCCTAAACATCAACTGCATACGCTCACACCATATCCTCGAGCGTCCATCATAAGCTCGGACTGTCTCTCAGTCTACGGATAAACTACGATGCAAAACTCAATCGGGATCCCATAGCTTCCTGTAATCTCTCTCTCAACACTGAGATACGAAGCGGAACTCCCTATCAAATGTAATGCTTCCTGGAATACTGCAAAACCTCACCATTACCCTGACATATAACCTGGCCAAGGCATTAATTAGCTCAATAAATTCCATAATTAAGGACTAAGCAGACTTAATCAATATATCCACAACTATCCAGATAGCATTATACTCTTTTCATGTTTTCACTTAGTATAGGAAGTACCACCAATATAGGTATTTTTCTTCCTTATCACATTTTTAACTTTTATTAAATCTCATCTCTAATATGAGACCACGAATATTTCCTTATACTCCTTATTGTCTCTAAGAGTACTGCACGTCTCTTCAGGCCATCGACAATAATCCCTTTGGCGCTCTCTCGCGCTCTAGGATTACTCTTTCAAGTGAGTCGGCGATTACATAGTTTGCCCATATCTCACAACACATTATCCGCTATTAGGCGATCGCCCCTCTCGTGGGTCGCCATTTCGAATTTTGCTCAAGGTCTTGAAGAATCTTGGGCTTCTTCTCTCAAAACCAATTTACACTCCCTGAAGTCCTTTATCGTCCTTGGGAGTTGGTAATTTTCACTTCCTTTACATAGTAACTCATTCAGACTATTTATCACTTATCATCTCATTCAATGCTTAGTCGATAATAATTTTGGGTGACTATCATTTAGATAGTTCTAATCATTCGTATGTAATTGTCCCAGTAGTCTCTGAAATACCACACACTCGCTCTCAATATATCCCGGAGCTTCCACACAATGCGCTCGGATATCTATATCAACCAGAGGCGGTGCTCATAGCAAAATTGGGAATCCCAAGCCTCTTGCTATTCTCTCAAAGCATATGGCGAATCAGGGATCCCTATCACAAGTACCAACTCACTGGAACTTCACATACGTTCTCTCTGTTTTACCAATATATATCGACCAAGGCACTCATTACATCCCGAAACCTGATGATGAAGAAGTGCAATAATTTGGTTACTCAATCCATACTCACTACTATAACCTCATAGTTCTTTCGGATTCTCCACCATCTCACAGGGATTGTTTCATGATTAATCTAGAACTGCTTTTCTTTTGACAGACTTTAATACTAACCATCGATTACGCCTCAGGTAATCATTTTCCCCTCGATAACTTCTCTTTTATCAAGTTATCTCTTTATCTCTTCTATTCTACTAGTACATGTATACACATATGTATATCCTTTTTCAGGACTAGCAGTATTTCTTGTATCTGCTCCTTTGAGTATGACAATTTCATCCGTCTAATTCTGGCTTGTCATTAATTCCAGCCATAATCACGTGATGATCATACAAAATCACATTTATTCTTATACTTGGGAACTACCTCATCACTCGTGTTCCCTAGTCATCATATGACTTGTCTCTTAAGATATTTCCATTCTATATCATTTATCACCTCTGTCATTTTCCTACTTAATATAGTACTTTACTGTTACTATCTCGTAACCATTTCGAATACTATATTCTCACATACCCATTCAATCTTACTTTTTTCCACAAAAAAGTATTGCATCAATAAGGTAGCAAATTCCACAAACTCTTCAACAATTCATTTATGCTATACAGGTAAAACTCATAAATTTTATACCCAATAACCACACTTTGATCTCACTTAAGTAGTAAAATCTTTTACTCAGACAATTTTATTGTCCACTTAATCAGTTGAGACCTCACGTCTCTAATACATATAGTTCAATTAGAACTTCTGTTCGCTGACTTAACAGTAAGGTTTTCCATACCTTATTCAATAATATTGCCTATATCAATATACATATTTATTCTCTTTAAAATCATCCTAGTTGGCTCTAGGCACACAAATAGGAAGGATACTACAGTCGGCTAGGAATCCAGATAGAATAAGGTAGGTATTTTAGAATACAATACTTGTTCCGGAACCTAAACGCAACTGTAGAGAGTACTAATCCCGTTGTTTTCAAAATGATATAATTTTCGTTTTCACCAGTTACACCAAAACAGTTTATTCTCTACTCATTTATCTCTTGAGTAATTTCTCAAGCTCTGCTGATTCACTGGTAAGAGCTTACAAACAATTTCTATTTCAATTCGCCACTTTGCTATGATTTATATCACAATTTGTTGATCAGATTACTGGCCATACTCTTTGGGCGATCGTCACTAGAACTATTTAGGCGGTCAGGGTCCTCGCCCACTTGAGCAATTCATGTTATATTGGCGAACCCACATATTCGCCCTCGCCACTTTCCAGCTCGCCCTCACCATTGGTGATCATTCATTTGCATGCCGATTGGCGAGCTGTCCAATATAATTCTCGCCCGTCGAGTATTTCACATAAATTTCATAATAACTCGGTTCGATGGATATCATAACGGACCAGCCCGATCGGCCATGGCAACCCCATTTTGGGCCCATCGACAACGATTGCTGTGACAACGCTACTCATCCATACTGTCCTCTTTGGCGATCACCTCGACGCCCGGTCCTTCCAACCGTGCTCGAGTTCGCCCATCTCAAGGTTTTCTTTCTCATTCGTGATGACTCGAACACTTGACTTACTTAATTATCAAGTTATTACTCATTCTCCTAAAATATATGGAGTATATATAACCAGTATTATCATCGATATTTACATCATTTCTCACACAATTCACCTTTTTAGTTCACACTCTATAAGTACATCACTATTCATAATATTCAATAATCTCTCATCAATATAATCCATATTTTCACTTTAATTCAAACCCTAACATCCACAACAGGCTGACTATCTCGCGACCTCTCATAGCTTGTACTCTGGGTTGCCTTACTTATCAAGATATTAGTGGGGTCCACAATAGGGATCATCATTTACACCATCACATACTATTTCACCATCAATTTCTATTTTAAATCAATTTAGTAATCCATGACTTAAATAGAGCATTTCAATATAGGGTATATTCATAAATTCCCCTTTAATTCTCTCTCTTCAATATACCTCCAACCACGGGATCTCAGGGCTTATACATTAATATTATTCCTTTTTTTTTTCAATATCATCATTTCAGGATCTTAATTAGATATGGACAGAGAAATCCTGGTGGGGCCCTCACCGAGTTCCTCACTGTATCTTATCGAATAGATCTGACATTATGATGATAAGATGCCTATCTCATGTAAATTTCCTGGATTACAATCTCTATCTGTAACCCATAATTCATCAACTTTCACCTCATTGAAACATTTAACTCAATTTACAGTCACTTAACTCCTCTATACATTCAGACTATACAGTACTACAGAGGATGTTAACCTTTCTCAACACTTCCCATGCTAAAGGCATCAGCAGACATCAGACCAACCCAAGCTCTGATACCATTAAATCTGTAACATCCTGTTACTACATTTTGCACGTAATTTCATACAACTTTACCGGTTGGGCTGTCTGCGATGCCAATAACATTCTACAATGATAGTGATAAATAATAACATTTATTTATCAAACACTGAATATGAAAATTCTTTTCATGATTTCTTACGTCCAACATCCCCTATTGATTTACTTCACTAAAGTAGTACTGTATACTTATGTCTAAAATGTAAAAGAGAAGAGACTGTACCTGTCATATTTAACATCCATCTTGGAGCTACTTCTCTAACTCCGTGTCTTTTATCTGTGGAGTTAAAACAAAGGGGTGAGCGATCCATATGCTCAGTAAAGGAGACATATGCTGCTTTATAAAAATAAAGACTATATACCATCAAATATTTGTTTTTCCTAAAATCATATCAAAACAGGAAAACAGTGGATATAGTAACCAGTACTCTCAAAACCTCATTCAAATCACTGGCAATCAGTTTACTTTAAAATGTAGTAAACAGTAAATAGGGTTTAACAAATCCTCTTAGTAAACAAAAATCAACAAGTTGAGACTAGGCATCCTCATGCTATCATCGTTCCCCATCCCCTTTGCGAGAACGAATAATAATCCCAAAAAGGGATATAGTAGATCTATGGCCACAATCTCTAGGTGGTCCTCGGGTCCACTTGCCAAGTGACCTCGAGATCGCTGATGACTTGGCGGGTCCATCAGCCCTGTGACGCCCTGAGGTGCACTCGTTGGTCCATCGACCGAGCCACCGCCCCAGGTAGGTCACGCAACTACATGAATAATAGTGCATGAACTCAGGGCCTAAAGTCTCAAAAATCACTTTTATATTTCATGAAAACCTTTAAGGAATTCTCTCACCCATATTATCATTTACTCAAATGATTTAATTCCCAAAAAGGTTTAGGCTTTATGTTTACAAAACACCTTGAAAACCTTTAAAATCTTAACGTTTAAAACCTGCTCGCCCGTGGCAGCTCGCCCAACATGGCTCGCCCATGGCAACTCGCCCGGTGCGGAGAACTTCTGTTCGCCCGCCCAACTTTGCTTTTAAATCAGAAAGCAAAACTGGCTCGCCCTCAGTGGCTCGCCCATTAGTCAACTCGCCCAGAAGGGTTTATATTTTCTATTTTCAAAGATATTAAAATGGCTCATTTTTCCTTAAGAAAATACCATCGAAAATCTGTTCGCCATGGCCAGCTCGCCAGTCCAGCTCGCCCATGGTCAACTCTAAACGGGTGAACATTTAGTCACCCGCCAATTCTTTCTTTTAAAAACATTATGTAAAACCGGCTCGCCTTCAATGGCTCGCCCACAACTTTCTCAACTTAGAGGTCGTCCCCCCCAAATAAAATATAAAAGGGTTCACCCAAAATGGTTTGCTCGCCTTTTATTAAATCAAGGGTTGTTCGCCCGAAGACAAAACAAAAAGGTTCGCCTATATGGCTCGCCCTTTCTATACCAATTCGCCAAACTAATATCATAAGGGCGGCTTATGGCTCGCCCAAGACAGAACACTTTATTAAACCAATGCATGTCAGAAAACAAAACAGTTTCTCGATAATTTCTAAAAAAACTTAACTCCACAGGACATGCATTCACTTAACACACATTTCCCTTACCTGATTCAACGAAGCCTTGCTTCCTTCTCGCTTTCCAAATCGCATGTACCGAGTTCATAATTCCTGGCTGCAAATAATTTATAAATTCTATTAATATTTTCATTTCATATTACTTGGCGAGATTGCGATAAATAAAATGACTACTCACCCGACAGAGCTCTAACTAGCTCGCCCGACCGAGCTCGCCATCCATCAAATGGCTTACACATGGGAGCTCGCCCGCCATTACTCGCCATTAATATATTTTGGCTATCCAGAGGGAGCTCGCCCTCGACCAACATGCCATGCCACAAAGGCCTTAATGTGGGAGTTCACCCACATATCAACTCGCCCGAAGCCTATGCATTTGAGCTCGCCCACTAATTCACTTCACTAGAGCTGGGCGATCTCGCCCATTTGGATAAAACTGTGCTTGGCGAGTTCCTTGTTATCTACTCGCCTCATTGGCGGTTATTAATTTTCATTATTGGCGATCACAATAGTCGTCATTCTCGTCACTTATTCCATTATTTTCCTTGTTTTCGTATTCTCCAAGGATCTAACTAAAAAACAATACTGTATCTATGTTTATTACTTCATAAAACATAGAAATCTATCATTGAGCATCAAGAACACCTCAGAAATATGAAACTCACCTCAACCAACTACACTTTCAGAACAAATTGCTTTCCTTCCCACGTTGGTCTCCTTTTGCTTATTCCTTCAGCTCATCAAACTAAGGAGGAAAGGTTTGCAAGCTGGTTTACTTGTTGGCTAACTTAAGGTGAAGCTTAGTAGATCAAACATGGCGGAGAAATGGAAGAAACAGAGCATAAATTGCGGTGAAATGGTTTTCCTGAAGAAGCTGGAGTTGGCTAACTCTGTTATCCTCATTTGTTTCTCCTTTTATAGCCATACTATCCAATCATAATTCACTACTTGGTCTGATCTCATTTCCAGTATTTATTTCACGTCTATCTTGCATTTAATGCATGAAGAAAAACTGCACTTACATTGGCGAGAAAGTCTTCCTTCCACACACATCTTCTGCTTCTATTGACTTTGTTTTACTTTTCAACCAATAAGGTTAATTCCTTACTGACTTTAACATCTTCTCCATTAATTGTCTTCAACCATAAGACTTACAAAGTCAATTTTGGCTGCACACGTGTTTTGAATCTATTTTCATTTTGTCCACAAATGTTGCTTCGAGTTCGCCCCATCATTCCTGAAGCCTCAACTCACCAATTCACTTTCAGTTCGCCAATATTCACAACTTGCCTGTGCTCATCGCCACTTTGTCTTTATTCTAACTTAAGATTTGGCGATTACTCCTACATTGTTGGCGATCATCGGGTTTGATTTACTAGCCCACTTGCTATCATAAAACCTTCTCAATCCAATGGGCGATCACAAATCCTCGCCCAGTTCGGCTAACATCTTAAGCAAAGAACTTGGCGAACTTACCTATTCGCCAAACCAAAGAGGCAACGAATCAACTCGCCCTACTCATTCCTTGGGCGATCAGATCCCTCGTCACAATGGGTGACTAGCTCACACAACTAGTTGGCGAACTCATCTATTCGCCCACGCCATTGTCCAACTTACCGTGACCATTGGTGAATGTCCTCTTGCTCGCCCATTGGCAAGCTGCCAGCTTACTTGCCCGTAATGTATTTCTCATAATTTGCTCCGTTCTCACCTCAAGTCAAGGAGCTTTTCACCCTTGTTGGAAATCAACCTTCTTTATTTGTCTAATTTCCATTATCACTTGTATGAAATTAGACTCTACAGTAGTGTAGAATCGGATCTTACAAGTTGATACCAAAATAAATCAGTTGTTTCACCAGAAAACTTAAGTCTACAAAACGAAAAGCAAACTAATATTATTATAGTATCACCTATTATTTATCATTTGTAAGAACCATGTCGCCTTATTAACCATCTTATATCAAGCTGAGGCAACTTAGCTTTATATATGAACAGAATGCTGTTATAACATCTCAGCTGTTTCATTTCTTTCATTGATAATCTAAAATTGTTTAATTCCTACCCAAAAATGTAAATGTTGGATCTGTAGAGTGTACTACTAGACTGTTAGATCAGTGCCAGGCCAGAGAACCTACGATAAAATGAAAATCAACCACCTTTATGGATAAGTGTAGATCCAATTCGGTTTTTGAAATACTGCATTAATTAACTAATTAAATCATAAAAAAATTACGAGTAACCAATGATTGTGTCCTGTGAAACAGATCAATTTCTCAAACCCAAGTCTCCAACACTTCTTTTTTCTGTAATTTTAAGCAGAGATGGGATTTAGCTCATGGTTTTATATATGTCGAAATGCCTATCTCACAGTGATCTCAGATCTCACCACCTCAGGCATATTTATGGTGGAAAGAAAGGACGACCCCCGTTTTCTCAAGTTTAAATATTCAAACTCTGATAAATGATCATGGGGCCGGGTCCTTTTTATTGATAGACTTTTAGGCTTACAAGATTCAAAGTTTGTTTGTAATTTTGTATTAATCTATATGAATTTAGAGTGTTCAAAAAGTGTTGCACATGGATATGTTAAGTTAAATGCAGAGTTCGTCAAACATAGATAAGGACCTCATCTTTCTGCATTAACATAATCTAAAAGGAGTCAAGCTGCTTTCTTCAAAACCTATCCATTGATAAAATCCAGCCTGCCTGCCAGCCTTCGTCAAGAAGCTTAGAGCAAATAGGATCTATATAATATAGTCTATAATTTGATATTAATCTCCCAAAGCTAATCCGTTTATTACCACATGAAAAAACACTTTACAGGCTAAGTTAGCTGGCACATTGACTGATGACTCGCATTGAAAGCTTCAATACTCTTCATGGAAAAGGAAAAAAAATCAGGAAGAAAATCATTTCAAGTCTGATTTACCCTTTTTCTGATTCTCCAACATATAATAATCTGTCATTAGAAATTAATTAGGATCATGTTTTGATGGGATATGAAATTTGAAATCCATTAATAAGATTTGTATGTAAAACATACACATTGAAAACCAATCACCAAAAATTTAAGACAAATACATGGATGGCTAGCATGATCAAATCTCGAGGAAAAACAGATCATTTGCAAGAAAAACTGTGATATAAATCCGTCAATGAAATTTTTTTATTCTACCAACGGATTAAGATGATTACACATGTTTTATTTTATTTATTTATTTTTTATTTTTTTAATATGTTTAAAAGACATGTATAATCATTTTAATCTTTTTTATGAAATCAAAAAACTCTACGAACAATGTATAGATATTAATCCTATAAAATATGCAGAAACATTTGTTTCCAATTCCTCCTTTACAAATCCATCTAAATTATTATAATTGTAGACATCTCATGGACTTATCCAAATTGTTCAACCTATTGAATTAACTGGATCATTGGACTTTGAAACTTTATTGAGTTCAATTTTAATACTAATAGTCTTGGTTTTGAGGCTCAAATTAGTATCAAAGCCCAAATAATGAAAGCCCGATTTGTTAAAGTCCAACTTCATATTTTAAGCTTAAGTTTATTTTTTCTCTCTTTCAAGTCCTTTTTATTTAAATTTTTAAAAAAAAGAAGATAATAAGTAAAATAATAAAAAAATCAAAAGAAGGTTCTCATAAAACAAAAAGACAAAAAAAAAAAGTCAAATTTTGTAATATTACTGTAGAAATTCCTGAAATTTGGCTCAAATTTAGAATTTCTTTAAAAGAATATATATTCAAAAAGGTATTCAAACACACGACCTGACTTAGGATTCAATATGACAACACTTTCTTCTAGTTTTTTTGTCAATTAAATTAGCTTAAATTTTCAAATGTTCCCCCATGTTTTCTCTCTATCTAAATGCTCATTAGAATTATCAAGAATTTCACTAAATTAATCAAGCATCCCCAGTTGACTCATGATTAATAAATGTATTCCAGGCTAATTGATATTTTAAAATTATTGACAACCAAAATTACTAAAATTTTTATGCAACAAAGAGTATTAGCTTCAATGTTTATATTTTCGTCTCTAGCTATCAGATTCAACTCTTAACACATTTCTCCTCTTCAAGAGTCTCTTTATAAAAAATGTATTAACAAATTCATAAAATAATAATAATAATAATAAATGTTAGAATAACCAGACATGAAAAGAACTTGTGAAGAATGTGAGGGGGCATTACTGACAGCAAAATCATGGTTTAGATTTGAAGCTGCAAAGCGGATCCCTTTGTTCATTTTTGCACATTTAAGATTAGGCAAATTCATGAACTGTTTCAACGTTCATGATGCCTCAGTACAAGTGCAGTATTAAATCAAAGATTTCGTAATTTTTTTCAGTAAAGAGAAAGCTGAATTAAAAGAGAAAGAAAACAAAGAAGAAACAATCACCAGAATTGGTTTTTTCATTTTTTGCCTCGAAACTTCAGTTTCGGCCACCATTAGAGAGAATTCATGAGCATTTGCAAAGAAAGAGAAAGTCGGCATTATAAATAGCTGAAGCAAGTATAAGGTATGTGTTAATGTGTGGCTTTTTTAGGGCATTGCAGGGAGACCCATTTAGACCATATCTTTGGTATGCAATATAATATTCTAAATCTCCGATACCCTGATTGGAGAATCTGAAAAATCAGGGACATTGGACGGTTCAGATTAGGAATGTTAAAAGATCATATCAATAATCAATGACAGATTTTGCTACAATCATATCAACCTAGAATATTATTTTATGGCCAACAATTTCTTGGCGTAGTGGTTAATAATGAGTTGTGGCATATTATAAGTTTTGGGTTCGAATTCAAACATCTCTCTCTCCAGTAATTTAATATTCCTCTTGCAACAAAAAAAATTATGTTATCAGTAAATTTTTTATTTAATATTAAAATTATTTCAAATGTTGTCCTATATGTACTATGATTTTAAATTGATATCTTTAGTCTCTAATCAAAAGATTTAACTATTGCAAAGTTCTCACAATTTTGTTGTGAGAAAATTTTATAATGATCAATGAGAAAAAGTACATATTATTCTATCATTTATTTAGAGATTTTTTGTTTTTTTACCAAAAAATGAAATCAATGCTTGTATGAAGACAATTATAAGCACACATAAACGGACATTTTGTATTATGAAGAATCACCCAAAAATAAGAAAACAAGCAATAAAGCATGCATAAATGTGAAATATAAACACTAATTCAACCAAATTTTGGGTTTCTTTGAATATTCTGTGGTAAATATCCCAATGCAAACTACAAGTTATCAAAATGAAGTGTTAAGACGTATAGGCTTAAAGTAATTGGGTGTGCTCATGTAAACCCAATTCGGCCATAATATGGCCTATTTAAACAGAGCCCATGGTAGGAAAGACTATAGCCCAAACTAGGAAAATAAATACTACTTAATATGTAATACGTGCTACGAGTACTTAACTTTACATATATTCTTCTATCAAAAAACTTTTTTTACGCATATTCTTATAATCTTATTGCTAAAACAACAGAAAAGAATTATACAACCAACATATTACAAAATTTAGCTGGTCAAAATTATAAATGAGTTAAACCAAATCGATACAGTGCCCGAATTGATACAATGCCAATCCCAACATGTACACAAAAGTGATTATACGATGCTCAAATCCTGTCACCAGGTGGAGAAAATCAATAATAAGTCTCAACATGTAAATATCTGATTCCTAATGATGCAACGAGATGAATTTCTGTCATAGCACATCGGACAAAAAAATAATAGAAAAAAAAATGAATCTTGATAATAAAAAGGACAAAAAAATTTCGAATTTAGCCTAATATTCTACCACTTTAAGGCTTTGTTTGGTAAGAAAGATAGAAATGGGTGAGGATGGAAAATTTGAAAATCTAATGGTTAAGTTTAATAACCACTTTCTTATTTTGTAGCTTAACCATTAGATTAACAAATTTTTCATCTTCACTTTTTTTTTTTCTTTTTTACCGAGCAAAGCCTAAAAGTATTTAAATACCTAGCATCCAATTTTCCTTTTTTTCTTTAAACTTCTCCATATGTACAACAAAAATTGAAAAGAAAAAAAAAAGATAATTAAAAAAAGTCTAAAATAAAATTTATCAAAATGAAATAGTGTCTAATTTAGTAAAATCAGATACATGTAGACAATTTAGCTATTAAATTTATTCTCCCTTTTATATTCCATACATGTCTTTTTCATTTTCTATTACTCTACTTCCCATCTTTTTCTTTGCTTTTTCTCTCATTTAATTTAAAGCATATGGTCTATTATCTTGAAAATAAGTCAAAAAAGGATCCTAAAGAATTAGAAAAACGTTTACTGATACATAATCTAGTTCCTTGAAGAGATCAAATTAGTCAAAATTGCCGTCTAGGTGGCTGGCTTAAACAACGCGTTTGAGCTTGACAACACCAAAACAAAAAACAAATGGATTATAAAATTTTCATGTGCTTGGTAAATTTAGTGGGACAGCATTTTCCTTAATTTGGGTAAGCATAAATTAAATTATCCATACCCCAACTCTTGCAATTTGAGAATGCTACTTCAATCTCATTAAAAATTGAAAATGTTATCTTGAGAGGAACAACTTTGCTTTTCTTTGTGGATTTATTTATTGAATAATAAAAATGCGTGGCTTATAAAAATGTAGATAGAAACAATTTTTAAATTAAAATCATAATTTTTATTCTAAACTTTAATTTTTTTTATCAAAATATTATCATGAAGTAAATCTTTTTTATATTCACTCTATTTTATACTTAATTTATTTTTTACTTAATAACGTTGAAAATATATACATGAACAATAAAATAATATCAAAACACTCCCAAAAGTTTTCTCCATCCACTAAATGTTGAAATTTATATCTTTGAGGTTTGGAGTTCAAATTTTCTTCAACGATTGATGGTTTATTTGGATGAATGGTAAGACTAATTCTAATGAAATTGAAAATAACGTGGTTATGGTAATGTTGAAATTAAAATCAATGATAAAATTAGGAGTAAACAAAATTCGATTCAAACAAACTTGATTGACCGAAATGAATCGAATTCGATTAATTTATTCAATTAATTCAATTTAGTCAAAAAATATATTTATGAGATCAATTTAATCTATTAAGTTGGTAAGTTTTTCGTGTCTAAAATTAACAATTGAAGTAGTCGAATTAATTGACGTTTAATATATATACTTTAAATATATTTTTTATATAATATAAATAATTAAGTATTTCTAAATTGTTATGTATTGTCAGATTTGAATCAAAGGTAAATGAAAATTAAAGGATTAAAAAAACATTTGTAATAGTAAAAATAAGAAAAATAAAGATAGGATATTTTGTTTTTAATCAAACCGATTGAATCAAATTAACTTTTTCAATTCAATTTTTTTTAATTACTAGAATTAAGTCAATTAATTTTTTTTCTCAAATTGAACCGACCGAAAAAATCATGCTTATCCATACGTGAGACGTGTATGTGGATACCAGCGTAGCATTGACAGTAAAGCAAAATGTAGTAAGAAGAGAAAATGATCATTAATTATATAAGATTAAAATTTATAATTTTATACTTATAAAATTAATAAAAATAATTGAAAATTATCAAAAATATTTTATAATAAATTAAAACTTACTAAAAAAAAAAGTATTATATCAAATATTATTTTTAATTTTTTATATAATTTCTTATATAGTTATCTTTTTTTTAGTTAACTAATATTAATATTTAATTATATAATAATTAAATTTATTTATATATTGATTTATTGCTTTATCATATATTAATAAAATTTATTTTTTTTAATAGGTTTATTATAGAATAAAATTATCATCATATTAGTTTACTATATTAGAATAAAATTTATTATATTAAATTAATAAGTTATTTCAAAGTTTTTAAATTAAAAATCAAAATATAAAAAAGAAAAAGGAAATATTAAATGTAAGGATATTTTCGTCAAATTATGGCAACATTAAGCGGAAAAACAAAAAGTAAGGGTATAAATGAAAGAAAGACGTGTGATTGGACCCGGAAGAGATAAATTTGCAAATGCAATCGACCTAAAAGATTCAACGATTGGCACAATGAGAAAGCATCCACAGATCTACATGAGCGTTACCAAACACTTTTTTTGTGTGTGATTTTTTTTTTTTTAGGTTTTTATGGTTAGAGAGTCTAGGGTTAGGTTGCACATTAATTTTTCACCGCACGATGTTATGAACGCAGCTCGCTTGATGCATTAAAAGAAATTAATTTTACTAAATGCTGATTTACAACTTGAACTTTGATCTTTTTGATATGATTCACTAAAAAAATATGTTGAGTGAATTCAAACTATCTCTAAATTTGTATTGTGGATGGAAAATAATTACATATCTCATTCTATGTATCGAAACCTAATAAATTTTGTATCTAAAATTAGTTTAGTAAGTTCATGTATATTTTTAAAAGTGTATGTCGATATGTCTTAGATTCAAAACCCAATACTTGCAACATTTTATTTGTATTTCCAAATTGGGATCTCTTTTGTTAAAAAATAAATAAAAATAAATTTTACCTCTACATTAAAAAAAAAAGAATTGAACGTAAAAGCTGCTATTTCATCCATTTTCCTTATTTCACCTTAATTTCTTCTTAAAAAAGGGAAAAATATACAATTTGCAAATCCTATTTTGCAAATTGCAATGAAATCTAAAAACCAATTGTGGCACTAACTTGATAAAAAAGAAATCGAGTTATTTGAGAATAATTGAGAATCAAGTTGATGATGAAATTCAAGAAAAGAAAAAGGTCATTCTACAAATCAAATCTTCTTTTCCTTCTAAAAAGTAAAGCTATTTTTTTTTTTGTAAAAAAAAGTAATGCTATATGATTCTATTACAGCCTGACTCTTTGTCTACTATCTGTCGATTTATTATGCTACAGCTCAGAATCAGATAACTAGTTCGTTTATTTGGTTGTTGGGTTGTTGCCAATGCGAATCCAGTCATTATCCACCCAACCTTTCTCTTTATAGATATCTAGATTTAGTCTCATTACTATAGATTTTACTTTCAATTTTCTTTCTTTTTCTCTTTTTTCTCAATGCAATAGAAAATTGTTGGCTTATTGATTTTGAAGCATCGTATTTTAATACTGAAGAATACAAAAGTTTGAAAATATTGATTTTGGACATTGTGCATGTCATTATCTCAACAGCCATGTGAAATATAGATATTATCGAGTGAAGAATATTTTTTTTATAATACAATCAAAGTGTTTTCAAAATTTGTTTAGGTTTAAATTTTAACTCAATTTGAGCGATTTTAAGGGTATATGTTTCATACTGATTTTGAATTTTTTTTTTGATGGATGATTTTGAATATTTAAAATTTTATTATCGAAGTATTACTGACCAGAATCGAATGTTGATTGACAGAAAAAAAATTCTTTTTTTTTTGCCAACTAGGCTAATAATTTTGATAGATAGTGAAATATAATTTGGAATGTTGAAATATTAACTCTCATGTAAAATAAATGCAAATTTTTGAATTCATAACTTAGTCTAATCAATTCATGCAATTTAAAATAAAAAAAGTTTTGAATATAATTGGAGTGAATCCCAACTTCTGTATTTCTTTCCCTAAATTACGATTTTTTGTAATTTAAAAATCACTTCTCGACATGCACAACATTGTATTTTAAGAAAATTTACTTTCTAACTTACTTATTTATTAGATTAATATCCAATACAACGTGAGTAGAATCTTTTGCTTTTACAAATGAGGTTAGAATATGATACATATTTTTTAAAAGTATTAAGAAAATAAAATAGAATATATGTAATTATCTAAATTTTGTAGTCAAAAAACTTCACTAACGATGTATTAAATAATTATCTTTATTTATTTTAAATAGATTATAAATTCAACCATTTCACCCTAAGATTTAAATTTAAGATCTATAAAATTAGAATTTTAAGTTCAAGATGGATGTGCTCTTAATTAAGACAAAAGTACTCAAATCTCTTAAGTTTGGAAGATTTTTGCCACTGCATATTGTATCCTTTGAACAAAATATGATCGCAGTGAAAAATGCTCACCTTTATTTCATTTGGCTTTATTTCATTCTCTTTCTCTATGTCCCATTCTTCCTAATATATTACCATTCAATACAATAAAAAGGGTATAAAGAGAAAAAATGTGAGTGTATTTAGAATCTTTCATGACTTTGATAGGAGATAGAGACCAGAGAAGTTTCGTGCACAAGTGTGACTGAGTCCGCTGTACTCCAGTCAAGCCTTGTTATATTTACATTGAACTTTCAACTAAAGTAGGTAACAAGTCATTTTCTTATTACCATTTGAGATTTCCTATTGGCTATTTTACAATTATAGTTTTATAATTAAGTACAAAAACATGATGTGTCATGTAATTACTAACGTAAAGAAAACATAATTAAAAATGTGACAGAAAGAATCTTATCATATTTATCACGATTTTATAATTAATATATGTTACATAGATCATAAAAAGGAGGTATGCCAACAACATCTTTATTGAGTGGTGAAAGATAAATTGTGACATCTTATAATGCCTGAATTCGAATCCAAATAATTTTCATACTATCTCCGATTATTAAATATTGAAATATTGAGAGATTTTTGTCCAACTTTTAACTCAAGTCCATTATCATTATGTCTTAAGAATAAAGACTAATGATCCGGTTCAATTGTAAGACCGTTCCCACTATTCGATTCACGAAATTATTATATCTATATCTATAGAATCTACTAATAAAGGAGATTTACTAGATGAATTGAAAAATCTTTGGTTGAATTAAATTATATGGTTAATTATTAACACAAACAAAATATGTTTTTTTAGGGAAAAATTCCATAATGTAGAAAGAAGAATAAAATTGAGATATCTAAACCTTAAATTCTTAAATTCAATTTTTTGCATAAAATTTTTTTATCTCACTGGGTGGAGTAAAAAAAATAAAATTATTAAAAAATATATGGTTATACTTTAGGGACAAAAATAATCCTAATTTACATCTACAAGAAAAAGATTCATTAAATGAACGGTACGATTAGTTATAGTAAAATTGAAAAAAAATAGATTATTAAAAATATAAATTTTTTAATAAAATAATAAAAAAGTTTATTACTGAAGGTAAAAATGTAATTTACACAAAAAATTTGTCTTATTATAATTTCCAACCGTATAAGGGCTCATTGGTGCCAACAGGACAAAATAGCCCAATGTACATAGAGTCCCATTTTTGGCAATTGCCAGATTCTTTGAACTCAGCGTCCAACAAATAAAGCCAAGATGAGATATCGCTGGTACTAACTTCATGAAGTATGGACTGCACATTCTCGCATCAATTTGCCTAATAAAATTTCATAAATCCGAATATTCCTTCTCTCACTATTTGAGTGATATACTTTTATTTGCAAGAATATTTTGAAACTAGTGAAAGAATCTTTCGTAAAATAAAATAAGTATTTAATGCACAGACATTACACTATTAATCAACAATAAAATAGCATCTCCTTAATGAATAAAGTTTAAAAATATTAAATATTTTTTTAATTATTATATATTTTTCTTGTATAAAAAAGTTAAAAAATATATAGTCCTTAAAATATAAATTTCAATAAAAACTCCATTTGGTTCGTTAAAAATGATTTTTGAAAAATGATTTTCGTATTTTCTAGTATTTGATTGACAAAAAATTGATTAGGTAACGAAAAATCACTTAATGGTCAACAAAAAATGTCTAGATATTAAATGTATATATATAGACTACAATTATTTGTTTTAAACGTAGTCTTTTATGGCTCAAAGTTTAACGTTTTATCATCTAAGATTCAAATACATTAAAAACATATAAATAATAGACTACAGTTTTTAATTTCTAACATAGTCTTTTGTGGCTCAATACTTAATATTTTGTCTTCTAATATTTAAGTACATTACAAGTATATAATTAAACTACTATTTTTTTTATTTCAAACATATATGGCTCAAAACTCAATGTTTCATCTTCGAATATTCAAGTACATTGAAAAATCAATTTAGTTTAAGGTAAGACTACTGCAAAGTTATTTGTAAAAAGATATTTTATTGTTTAAATGAATTCAACTATGATTTCTACTTATTAACAGACCGCGGTCATTGTTTTTAAATATTAATCTTCTGTAGCTTGATCTCTCTTCTCTGTACATGAAATGATTTTTGTTTTAGCCAAGGTTGATACAATGTCATTTTGTTGTTTGAATAAAATTAACTACAGCCTATGGTTTTAAACATAAGATTTTGTGTTTAATGTTTCGTCTTCTAAGATTCACATGTAACAATAAAAGACTACGTGTTTTATCATATGTGTAAACTAATTTTGCAATAAATTACAATCTTTATATTCAATGCAATAGTTTTATGTATTTTCAAATTAAATTACTATTACGAAAGTTTATAACTATAGTTTGTGTTTGTTTTTATTTAGTTTATAAAAATATTTAGGGTTCATTGCTCACTCTTCAAATCATTTTCTCATGTTGAAGATATTTTTTTCCCTTCTCTCTGTCTCTGTGCTGTTTTGCCAAATTTAAAGTCATTTTTATCAAATAAAAACCTATTCTAAGTGTTGTTTACTTTATAAATCATTTTTAATGTAATTTCATTTCATTTCGAACATAAAAACTCAAAAAAAAATCATTTTCATTTCTAAATTGATTGTTGTAATATATTAATGAAACATGAGGTTGAGAAGAGAAAAAATGGAAAAACTGACAAAAACATGACCCATAAAGGTGGATGAGAGAGTTTTTAAACTGCTATAGATGGGAGAAAATTGGACAAAAAATTGCTTGCGTGTCATTCATTCAGACCATACATATAAGCGTTCATGTAAACAAAAAAAATGATATATGTGCATGGATTCTGAAATATATATATATATATATATATATATATATTATACGGTGTGCTGCACATTACCTATTGAGGGAAAGTCAGTGGGAGAAACAATGGAGAGTGAAGGGGAGAGATAATTTAAAATTAAATATATTGAGTTACTGTTTCAATTATATTTAAAAACTGATAATTATTTTAAAAAAATTTAAAAATTTAATATATGATGGTTAGATGAAAAAGAGACGTGAGAAAGAAACAGTAATATAAAAAAACTGTCAATTAATGTAAAAAAATATTAGTTTGTTTGTGTAATATATTCAATATCATTTTTTTTTACATACAAGCAATACACAAAATAATGATTAGATATCCACGATCAATTATTTGGTTTATTTTTCACGAAAATTACTAATCTTAAACTCCAATCGTAACATAAAGAAAAACATCTACAAGAATAATTTCGAGTCTTATGAAGTCTAAACCCAAAAATTTCGGGATAAAGCAGGGGACATGCTCAAAAAGAAAAAAAAAAAACTCCATTTCTTTTGCGTGCGTTGGTGTGTGGTCTCAAATGTTGAAACTAAAGCATTAGATTTAGTATTTATTTATGATGCACTAACAGTATATAATTTTTATACACTGTTAATATAACAAAAATTAACATTTTATCGATAAGTCCTTAAGAGTAAATTAAAAAAAATTTATTTATATTTACTTTTAAAAATTTGTCATATTTTTTAATTTACTAATTGATAAGGTATTAACTTCTAATGCATCGATAATATATAAAAAATATACATTATCAATAATAATATACAAACCCTTAATTTTATCCTCAGAAAGTTTTGTGTCTATCTCACATCGTGTATGTTTGTGTGTGGTATATACATTATATAAAATTTCATGCTACTTCAAAGCAATAGATTTAATGACGTGTTCCTTCTCTTAAAAAAAAAACTCATCCCACCATACAAACAAACTTCTAACCAGTCTCTATCTGCCACGTTAGTAAAATAACCTAACTCAACAAAAATCTAACCCAGGTTAAAAAATCACTACTTTCCGCTAGCTAAAAGTAGACCTGACAATTGATACAAGTCACGAAATGATATAATATTAAAATTAAATAAAATTAATATATAAATATAATAAAAATTAAAAATAATATTTTAAATTTTTTTATCGACATAAAATTTTTTTATTTATACTATATGAATATAATTTTACATGATACGAAAATAAATTATAAACACGAATTGTTAGGTCTAGTTAAAAGATATCCACAAAACGACAATGCAATTCGCGTATTTAACCGGTTAGAAGCCGGTGGAGAGAAAAAGAGGGAGCCTCTTCGCATTTCGGAGCAGTAGCTGAAGAAAAGAGAGAGGAGAGCTGAGGTGTTGTTTATTGGTGAAAGAAACAAATGGCTGTGTCCTCGTGTTCGTGTCCTTCTAGGGTTTTTAATGCCTATTCTTCTTTCGAGTGCCGTTCCGATCCCGACTTCTCCGGTGCACCGATCGGGGACAAGCCTCGTGTCAGGTCGACCCGTCGGGTGACGGCATCGTCGTTTTGTACCGGAGGAGGAATCGGCAGTGGGGGTCTATCTTCTCTGATCTTTCGTTTCCCGCCCAACTTCGTGCGCCAGCTCAGCGTCAAGGCTCGCCGCAACTGTAGCAACATCGGTGTCGCGCAAATCGTCGCGGCTTCGTGGTCAAACGGTCCCGCTTCTGGTTCTCCATCCTCGGCGGCTGCTGCTGCTCAGGCAGCCGCAGCCGCAGCCGCCGTCCCCGTCGCTGATGTCGTGACGGTTGTAGATGGTTGTAACGTTAGTGTACAGATTGGGGGTTCAGATATTTCCAGTACATCTTTTTTGAGCTCCGATGGGAGCATCTCTGTTCATGCTGGTAAATAAATCAATCATTTTTAACTTTTTTTTTTAATTTCTTCGAAATATATATTTATTTATTTCTTTTTGAAAAAACTTTTATTTTGAAAGGATAAGCAAGGATAGTGATATTTGTGGTTTATATGTTGATTCATGCTCTTGAGATAATTAGTAATTTAATAATTACAATCATTTGTGATTATTAGTATATTATTTAAGATTTAATTTAATCATTAATTAAATCCTTCATTTACGCGAAAAATAAGTGTTTAAGGCCGTTTATTATCATTTTTTAATGACCGAAAACGAAGGGATCTTGCTTTTTTATTTACGCAGGTGAAAGATTAGGTCGCGGTATAGTTACTGATGCAATTACTACTCCAGTGGTTAATACTTCTGCTTACTTCTTTAAGAAAACCCAGGAGCTTATTGACTTCAAGGTATAATAACAATGGCTTGTACAAATCAGTTTTCATGTTAGTTAATTTACTCATTGATCTATGTAGGTACTTTTTGAGGTTTCTATCTAAATAAATATCTTGGTTCATGCCATTGTTGGGTTGCTACTATATGGTAGCGTTTGCCAAAATACAAAGCAAATGATGTCTTTTGCTTATTCATTTAAGGAGTGATTGAGTGATTAAAGGATGAGTTCTTAAAAGCATTTGATAGTTGACCCAGATATTGTATTGCATTAACTTTTTGTGTGATCTTGTTACAGGAGAAACGCCATAAAAGTTTTGAATATGGGCGGTATGGAAATCCAACCACAGTGGTTGCGGAGGAGAAGATAAGGTTTGGCTCTCTCTCTTTTTGTCATTTTTATTGTACTTTTTGTTAATGTAAATGACGTTTGCTTGCCTCTGCAATCTCTGTCTTTGAAACATTCATGAGGTGATCTTTCTTTGTTTCAGTGCACTTGAGGGGGCTGAATCGACCCTGATTATGGCATCTGGAATGTGTGCTAGCACAGTCATGCTGATGGCATTGGTTCCTGCTGGTGGTCATATTGTGACAACAACAGATTGCTACCGAAAAACTAGGATATTTATTGAGACCATTCTGCCTAAAATGGGAATCTCGGTATGGATTCAAATTTGTTCTTGTTCTTGTTTTGTTTTATTGCATTGTTTCTAAAGAATCTTGGTGAGTGAAATGCCCAGGGCTTTTTTACCATTCTTGTTTTATAGGAGGCATTGGGGCAATGATATTGAAATTGCTTTTAACCAAAATATTGGTGCACCTACGGGAACGTAGTTTTTAAAGTAAATGTTTACACCTGCCCCCTTTTCTATATCAGGTATATATATATATATATATATATATATATATATATATATATATATATTTATGAGAAGTGCCAATGCCATAAGAGCCTAATCATGTTTGTAGCAATTTTAATGCATGACTTGCTTAAATATTATATTTCTATAGAGTAATATGTTGAATTTTGGTTCATTTCTAATTGAGTTCTGGTTATCATCCAATTTGCAGGCTACTGTTATCGACCCTGCAGATGTGGATGGCTTGGGGGCTGCACTAAACAAGAACAAAGTCAGTAGCATAGAAAGTGGTTCCATTGTTTTGCTAGATTTATCTTTTCATGTTTACTTTTGAAATGAAAGCTCATCCTGAGTTCATAGTGAATTATGATTCCGTACAGGTTTCACTTTTCTTTACCGAGTCTCCAACAAATCCATTCCTCAGATGTGTTGATATAGAAAAAGTATCAAAGCTGTGCCACAGCAAAGGTGCACTTGTCTGCATTGATGGTACCTTTGCTACACCTCTTAACCAGAAGGCCCTGGCCCTTGGTGCGGACCTTGTTTTGCACTCTGCAACAAAATTTATTGGGGGCCACAATGATGTAAGCTTCTGCTCTTGCTAATTTAGTCAGTTTGAAATGAGTTCTTTGTAATTCAAGGGACAAGCAAGTGTAATTCTTCATGTCACAGGTTCTTGCTGGTTGCATAAGTGGTTCTGAGAAGTTGGTTACCGAAATTCGTACTTTGCATCATATTTTGGGCGGTACTCTCAACCCGGTGAGTTCTCTCAAATCTTGAGTTCTCTCGAATCTTGATTAAGAACTTTCATGGTGTCTTTCATGTTTTTGTGAAATTACATATACTTATTTGTCAGTCTTAAGTAGATTTATTGGGTAGTTATACTCGGTTAAGTGGACTAGATCGTTAAGGTGGTAGGTTGAACTTATAGTAATAATATGTTATGTTTTTTCAAGAATGATACTTTAATGACTTTCACCTTATTCTTATAAGATTTGTGCCCTAATATTTCTCCATTATTAGTTGCAGTTCATAAAATAATATGTTTGTTTCTATGTTTAAACAGAATGCCGCGTATCTGATCATCAGAGGCATGAAGACACTTCATCTTCGTGTACAGCAACAAAATTCAACAGCATTAAGGATGGCCAAAGTTTTAGAGGCACATCCTAGGGTATGAATGGCTGTGAAATTCCCTTTTTCCATTCTTTTTTATTATATTCCTTTTAATGCTCGTAAAGTTAAGAACGAGTCAACCAGATATGGCCAAAAAATTGGAGGATGGGAGCATGGAAATGACTAGTCAGTTTTAAAAGAAAGTGAATGACACTACACACATGTGAATAAAATTGTTGCTGTTAGAATTTTTTGATTGATAATTGGAGGTAGGGATGAGGTTATTTGGGCTCGAACTTAAGTCTTACAACATGCCATAACTCTTCTTTCACCACTTGATCAAAGAGTTGTTGGTGGTTGCTGTTAGATTTTACTGTCTCAATGAACAACTCAGTTTAATTATTATTTCCAACATTTTGTGTCATTCCTACACATGCTTGAATTTCGGGGTGAGGATTTGGTTTACTTTCAATGGATGTGATAGTGCTATTGCATTTGGTTCCCACTGGGAATACTTCCTAAAGGTTTGGTTATTATTAGTTGTAATTGCATGGGATTACTGGGTGAATGGCCTTCATCTAGCTTTTGATGTCGTCGTATTTTGGAACTTCTCTGACATTATTTGATTTATCATTTCTTACTTCTTCTAATTTGCACTTATTTTCCTGATCTCTTGCTGTATTTTAAATATAAATGTCAGGTGAGACGCGTCTATTATCCAGGCTTGCCAAGTCATCCTGAACATGAACTTGCTGAGCAGCAAATGACTGGCTTTGGTGGTGTGGTCAGTTTTGAGGTTGGTATTCTATAAATAAAGACTCATAACTAGTTATTCGTCTTTAATCTTTGTTGCTTTCATGATATCATTCCTGCAAAATTGTTCGTAGTTGATGTCTTCTAAATCATTCAGGTGGATGGAGATTTGATGACCACCATCAAGTTTGTTGATGCATTGAAGATACCATACATTGCTCCATCCTTTGGTGGATGTGAGAGCATTGTGGATCAGCCGGCTATCATGTCCTATTGGTATGACATGTTTATGTTTTATGTATTTGTCAGTACTGCTTGTGTTTATCCTTCTAGGCAACAGGTCAACTCTTGCTGAACTGAGACCAAGGAAATGAGAACATATACATGGGAAGCAACGACAGCATAGTGAACCTATATTGACTTATATGCTTGCCTGCTTTTGTAGCAGTAAAAAACATATTTATATGGTCTTATGTTATTAAGGAGGAGTGTTAAGTATTTGATAGAGACTAGCTCCTGACATAGATCGAAATCATTTTCGTGGTTCTTTAACATAATTATGGCCTTGTTTGAGGGTGGATGTAAAACTCCATTAATCTTTTTGTGCAACATGAAACAGGGATCTTAGCCAAGCTGAGAGGCACAAGTATGGCATTGAGGATAACTTGATTCGATTCAGCTTTGGAGTCGAAGATTTCGAAGATTTGAAAGCTGATATACTCCAGGCTTTGGAGACCATATAATGGCGTACAATGCCCGTCTTTTTTAGCCGGTCTTGTGTTGCAGTCCTTTTGTCTTGTAGGTTTTTAACGACCACCAACCTAGTTATTTCGGTTTTGCAGTTGGCATTGAACTCCAAAGTTTTTCTTTTATGTTTCATTTTGGCAGATGATTGGTTGAATGAAATTATCTTATGAATAATTTGAAACTTTATTTGTAATCCTTTTCTCAATGGGATTCGCTGTTTGATTTCCAGTTTTGTGAATGTTCTAAGCAATCAGAATAGAAAACGGAGGGCTGAAAGAAGCTCATGGAGGAAATTTAGTATCCTGATTTCCTTTTCTACTCGCTCATACTTTGTTGTTTAGCAAACGTCTGTTAATTTAATCAAAATTCAACTTAATATATTCGAATCAAACCAACTGAAATGGTATCTGTTGAATCTTTGATTCCTGTAGGCATTTACTGTAAGCAAATGACGAAAGAAATGAAGAAATGAAACTTGGTCTGCATTTTTAGGGGAAAGAAGGCAATTCATTGAACATTAAACTTTTTTCTTTTTGCACTTTTTATCATCCTGGGGATAATATAAGATAAAATTATACACTATAAAAGCAATATACAGTTCAAAACAAATAATAATAACATGATTATTTGTTTTACACGCTGAGAAAGCTTTTATGATTTTTTTTTTCTAAGATTCATAAGTTCAAAGATTGTTATTTACATTAATATTTTTATTTTTAAATGTAACCTAAGAACTGTGTTAATCTTTTAATTATATAATAATAAAAAAAAAAATCATCTTGGTGCTTCATGCTTGAGAATACTTGATCAGGTGGTTGGGCTGGGCTGAGCTGAGCTCAAATCGGCTTGGGTTTATACAAAGATGTTAATAGATTTTGTGTGCGGTGCGGTCCGATATTCGAGTTTAAATTTTTTGTTCAAGTTTATTTTTAAAAGTAATATAAAAATAAAGCTTGTTCAAATAAATCAATTTTTTTAACAAAAAAATAATGATTTTTATTATTAAGTTGGTTTCTGTAATTAGATCGATCAATATATGTTTCTTTAATTATTAATGGATTAACATATTTAATAAATTTAATGAATTTTATTGATTGGATTCATTTTTATTAGGTTTAATTGATTTTGACATGTTTTAAAAGTTGGTAAAAAACATATTGAAATACTTAAAAAATATAAATATTTTTAGGTCAAACCGAAATGTTTTTGAATTTTTAAGAATGAGATGAAAACTCGATTTGATTTTTGATCGGAATTAATTTATTTACCCTAACTCATTTTAATTAATTTAACATATTGTCCTTATGATGGATATGTGACCTTTCAGTTGAAATGAGCAACCTAATCATTGAGCAGATCCGCACGAGATATATTTATTTTGAAACAATTTAAGTATTATTATCTTTATCCACATTAGATTCCAAATTCCAGCTCGCCCTTCGAGATCCTCCTCCCTCTTTCATTTTCTCGCTTACTAACAAAGCCAGAAAAAATCTTCATCGTAATTGTTAAAGAAAAAAAAAAAAAAAAGAAGGAAAAAGAGCCAGTTTTCGATGAAATTCGGCAAAGAGTTCAAGACCCATCTAGAGGAGACTCTACCCGATTGGAGGGACAAATTCCTATGTTACAAACCACTGAAGAAACTCCTCAAAAACATTCCTTCAACCCCATCCCTCGATCCTCAACTCCCTCATGATCAACGGTCTGTGTTTACTGATGCCACCGACACAGCTGTTGATCATGATCATCAACAGCCTTCTGTTGATTTGCAGGACTGGTTCGTTAGAATTCTGATTGAAGAGCTTGAAAAGTTCAATGATTTCTATGTTGATAAAGAAGAAGAGTTCGTTATTCGCTTTCAGGTTCTTCATCCCTCTTTTATCTTCAATTCTTTTTCCTCTTTTTTGGGTAACAGTGAGATTGTTTGTTACAAATGAGTGAATGGGCTATTGGGTTTCTTTTAAAATTTCCATTTATGGGCAGTTTTTTCATTTTATATGTATGAGAATGAAAAACGAAGTTAAATTTTTGTTTTTGATGACTTCAAGATAAAATTTAGAAAGATTTTAGGAGTTTAAACTTTTGTTTTTGCCTTATATATTGTTGGGTTGTTGAAAATTTTGGAATGGAACAGTGGTGGTGGCAAGCAAAGTTTGCTAGAAGCTCTGTTGGTATAGGTAAAATAGTGAGGATATGAGAGTTATAATTCCAAGACAATGTTTTCAATGACCTGGTTCCTCTGTGTTTATGGAATCTTTTTTAATGCAATTTTTGGAAGGTTATTGTCTTGAGAATTGCCCATGGATGATGAGCTTTAAAATTGTCAAGCAAATATGTACAAAAATGGAAAAATTGTCCAGATTTGAAGGCATCTAATTATGATTTGCCAAGATATCTCTGGCCGATTATAACCAAGATATCTCCTTCTGTTAAGCTGGCCTGTTTTTGGTATGTTGAGAAAACCTCTCTTGACTGGCGATTTTACCTTGTCAACTGGATATCTAGTGGAGCTCTGTCAAAGTTTGATTTACTTGAATTTTTCAGAGTTTATTATATGCCTTTAGTTATTTGGAAGTGGTGGAGAACATGAATATTATTGGCACATCATAAGCGTCTAGTTGTCTTAAGAAGTTATTCTTCTTATATCAGTTTAATGTGTTGCATGAGCAGTTTCCTTGGGTAACACATTTCTGGCAACGATGCTAAATTGGTGTAGTCCTTTGAAATCTACACCAGTCATTCAAGAAATCCTGATTACCCAATCATGCTTAATATGCCTCGGCCTTAAGTTCATCTTTTGTTATTTTAGGTAGCATGATTTGCCTATTGATCCAATTTTAACTCAATAAGCACGCCTCTCATCCCCATCCTCATCATGGCCTTCAGATTCCCATAGTGTAAATGGCCAGCTAATCTTTTGAGTATATTTTAATTTTCTGTTGATCATAATGTGATTTTCCCTTCCATGTTCTAGTTGGCATCTATTGCATAAAAAAAAAAGATTGAAGTCTGTGATCTAGTATTTAAAAGAACACTAATCTCGTGTGAATGTTTCTCAGTAGTTTATTTAGTTCTTTTTGCTTTAAGTTTTGTTGCTTGAGAGTTTGAATCTTTGTAAATTTTATTTAGTCTGTAGTTTTAAGATTATTAGTCCAATAATCTCCATTGGAGGCATTGATTGGTCAGTGTAGAGTTTTCTGAAATGTTCTATTTCTAATTTTTTATGCAATTTTATCTTTGTAACAGGAGCTGAAGGAAAGAATTGAACAAATTAAGGATAGCAGTGGCAAGGGTGGAGTTTTTGCATCAGAGAGTGAATTTAGTGAAGAAATGATGGATATTCGCAAGGATCTAGTAACTATTCATGGGCAAATGGTGCTTCTCAAGAATTACAGTGCTCTCAATTTTGCAGGTATGGAAATTACACCATCAATTTCTTTCTACTGTATTTATCTGTCATTTTCTAAACTATTTCTATATTTCTGCTTCATAGGGATTGTTAAAATTTTAAAGAAGTATGATAAACGGACAGGGGGACTGTTGCGATTGCAGTTCACACAACTTGTCCTTCGCCAGCCTTTCTTCGTAACAGAATGTCTTACAAGGCTGGTTCATGAGTGTGAAGCAAATCTCGAGCTTCTCTTTCCGCTGGAAGCAGAAGTCATTGAATCTACTTCGCATGGAGCACCAAACCTACCATCAAAAGTCACTGCAATTCATTCACAGGAAGCTTCGTCAACTCTGGGAGAGGAAACCTTGGATATATATCGTAGCACTCTGGCTGCAATGAAAGCAATACGTGGCCTTCAAAAGGCAAGCTCCACCTACAATCCATTATCGTTCTCAGCTCTCCTTAAGAACCAGGATGATGACAATGGTGCTGTAACAGCGGAAAACTCTGCTTCAAACTCTTCAGCCACTTTGCAAAAGAGTGAGGAGGCTGACAAAGAGGATGCACAATCTGTTTAACTACACTCGTTTTCCCTTTCTCTTTGGCTACTTTATCTTTTATTTTCTTTTATTTCTTCGAACAACTGACGAATGAATAATGTGTTCGAAGCTGTGTTTTGCACCGACTTTCACAATATAAGCTGGGTTCAGAATTCAGGCTGAATTTATTTGAAAAGTGCTGATTTTGAATGTTTTACATTTTGCTTTTTTGGCATATTTGACATGGGATTTTAACTTTGGACCTCGACTCTTCCGATAGGAAACAAAACTACAACTAGAATTCTACAATTGCTATGTACTAGATTTCGATTGAATATTTAAGCGTTCATGCCTCTTTTAACCTGGCCATGACAATAGTTGTCATCTTTGTCTTCTAAAATTTTGATTGCCCATCTATTGAAAGATCCATGGTCGGCTATCAGCATATAGTTTTCATTCAATATATATTGTACTACTACTCATATTTACTTTTGATTTTGCTTTCCTCCATTTACAATAAAAAGAATTAAATAATTAAAAAAGATAACAAGGTAATCTGGAATGAAAATTTTAGTGAGAGTTTCCTATAATTCCTCGTGTGCAGTGAATGTTCATGTACTCTTGTCTCCATTGTAATCATAGTAGAAAGGCAACGGTACTGATTTGAATGCCCGGTACTTGCCCACATTGTTCAAATGCTCATTCTCCAACCTGATCAATTGAAAATCAAGTCAGAAATGGTTTGATTTATGTACCTCATAGCCATCTGCAAAATTGACTTGGTAGGTCTCATATGAAAGAAAAAATCACTTCAAAAAATGTTCAAAGACAGAAAGCTGACAAAATATGAAACCAACTCTTGCACATGGCGGCCTAAAAGGCACGGTTGAAAGTCGAAAAAGCTGATAAAATGTGAAACTAACTCGTGCACATGATTGCATCAAATATTAACAGAAATGAACACTTGATTTGTTGAGAATCTAGCTCTCCTACCAACAGTGCTTATCACTTTCATGGCCCCAGCAATGGGAAAACTTGTCACATTGCTTGCCTACCGGTGACTTTAATGTGAATAAAGATAAAAAAAACAAATAGGCATTTATATATTTTCAAGAAGCAAATGGACTCTTGACTTTTGACTCATGCAATTAACTAATTTTCTGATATTTTCTTTTGTCAATAGAGTATACTCAGAGGGAATTGAGAGCTAATTACAAGTTTAAAATTACCTGAAAAAATTCCAAATGCCACGGCGAATGATCTCCAAGCTAGCAACCACTGCAATCAAGGCCGTATGATGCAGGAAAGGTACACTTTGAATACCTAACACTTGCTGCATCCAAGCAAGTCTTAATAGACAGTTCAAAACCTGCAATTTTTCACCCAAATTTATTTTCAGTTTGGAAGTTAGTACAGCAAGCAAGGAAAGTCAATTCTTTTGAAATGTTGACGCCATGACAGTTCTCATGACAGGAGAAATCAGTGGCATGACTTCTTACCATGGCTACAAAATAAACTCCTTTGTGCGGAACAATAAGCTTATCTCTCAGCCAAGGGTTTCTTGAATTTCTTCTAAGAAGACCCCAATCTATGACAATGTCCCAATATGTATTAACTATTGTAGCAATACCAGAAGTTGCTGTGGCAATGACCAGCCAAGCAGTAGTTTTCTGCTCTTGGAATTGATAAATTGTCCTAATGGCAACTGCAGCGATTGTTGAGAAGTATTTCAGACCATTAAGACCATGTGCCATGTCTTTTTCTTCGAACAAGCGTCTAAGGCACTAGAAGATAAAGATAACAGAAAGCATTAAAGAAAATCCAGAAATGACACTGGAAAGAGTGAAATGACGAAAAACAGTTTCATTGCTGCATATGATATGTGCATTGTCATTAATTACCTGAACGAAACGAATCCAATAAGGAATAATGGCTATAACAATGTAAAAAACTTTGTAGACTTCACTCTCCCCACACTTGTTCAATCTCTTTCTGAAGTTTCCCCAACCATAGTAGCAAATATAGAATTCCAAACTTCTAAATGCTTGAACCTGGTATATGAAATGCCAATGAATGATCAGAAACACACCAGGATTAAGTTACAATAATGTTTATAGATTGTTGGCCTGAAAATCGAACCTGGCTGGTAAGTTGATCTGCCAAGAAGAAATCAGGGAGTGTGACCTACACAGTGAATATTGAAGAAGAAATCAGTCCGGTATATCAAACATGACTTTTCTCATATGTCAGTGAACATAACTTTTATTTATTTTCAGTCTTGCTACCTTGTAAAGAGGTGCACAAACACAGTGAAATGCACATTTGATAAGAAAGAATCGACTTGAACGGAATATGATATTGAAAGGGCAGAATGTTATTGAAAGCACGGCCTGCAAAATAGGTACACCAATGAGCATGTGAGGCAAATTTATTTCAATTTCACTGAGCAAAAATATCTAAAGAGACATTGTATTCTATATAGGACTTACAATGAGCAAGGCCAAGGGGATTAGCTCTGTTAAAGTTCTGAAGCTTTGTGTTCTTGGGTCAATCTCCATATCCAAATGTGAAATGACACCAGCTAATGCAAGCAAAGAAAGACCAGAACTAAGAAGAAGCACTTCTTTATATCCCAACTCTGTTCCTTGCTTGAAACCAAATATAAATGAAAAGTTGACTCGATAACGCTTCCAAAAGAATACATTTCCCGAGTACATCAGCATGTGAAGGACAATGTAACCAAACAGGCTGCAAGAAGATGAAGCAGAATCATTAGTATAATCACTGAATTCACTAGGAGTCATTAGAAATATCAGTTAAATTTGAACTTAGCAAGTAGATAACTGCCTCAACTCAACAAGAATCAAGAATTTTGAAGGAAAATTTTCATTTGAATGACTTTACCTGTAAAGTGGAAATATGTTGACCATATACTGATCTCTTCCCTGACTCTTAAGAATATCTCGTGCGTGTATATTCACAATAATCGCTACGATAAGTGCAATGGAGCAACCGGAGAAGAAGCCTGGAAATGAAGAGAAGTTCTCAGTTAAAATAAGGAGCCAGGATGGAGACTGAACAACTCTAATGAACCTCTCTTTTTTTTGTTGTTGTTGTTGTTGTTGTTGTCGGCAAAGATATGATTCAAAGCAAGTGCAATTTTATGATGATACAAGGTCTTTACCATAGAGAAATGTAATCCTATGTCTTTCTTTCTTAGCTTGTGGTCTTAGAGTTTTCATTCCTTTTCTGTGATTTCCATTAGCAAAGTGTTTAACATAGGTATTTTCCACCCTTTCCACAAGCTTAGTAACCTGTCAAGACAAAAGAGGGTAAGGAAGAGAAAAGTTAGTGACAAAGGGAAATTCACTCAATTGACATAGACAGAGTTCTATTAGGCTCTTTAACCTCATCAGAGCTGCCAAGATAAGATTTGTCCACCATCTGTAAGTAAGCTTTTGATGCATTGCGTGATGTGATCTGCACTAATCTAAATTAATACAAATGAACCAAGAACATTGTATTTCAATTGATTCACACAGAAAGCAAAAATGACAGACCTTGTCATATTTCTTCATGATCTTGGAAAATGCCAATTGATTCAGGAAGCTGATAAATTAAACAAAGATATGATCAACTATAAACCCCCAAAAAGGATTTGCATTTGTTTATAGTTCTAAAGAGAAAAGAGGAAGCCATGTTAATTACCAGTAGCTTTTCAAAAGTCTAAGCTTTCTGTAGAATTCAAGAAATGCCTGAGTGATTTTTTCCTCTGCTGTCCTCAGCTCCGCCTGCTGAATGACAAGTCTGATTTTGAACTTCTGATGACACCTTTGAGAGTGGATATAGGAGTTTCAAGCTCAACATTGATCTTTACATGATCCAAGACATCTAATGGAGCGGGTGTAAAGCCCTGAGTACTATCAGCTTCCTCTCCACTGAGTTTCTCTCTATCATTATCTTCCTTCATTTCTTCTCCTGATATTCCATCACTGCTCATCTCAACTTCTTGGATAACATCCATCCTTGTCCATCCTACACAAAAAAAAAAAAAAAAGAAAAGAAAGAGGTTGGAAACTTCAGAAAACTGAAGGACTCTTTGAATATAACCCAAGATTGAAACTGTCAGATCATATTAGAAGAAACCCATTTTGTTTTTTTACAGGAAATTAACTGGATATGTTCAATTCATCAGAATTTCAGGTTCCCCTGACCTTGCCTTCCACCATTGGTGGGATGAACAACTGATGAAGAATCGGAAGAAAATCCATTAGCAGCAAGATCTACCATACCGGTTCCTCCAACAACTGGATTATCAACCTTAATCCTAAGAGCAATCAAGGCCTTCATTTGCTTACTCAGCTCATCAGCCTCCGCCATCACTTCTTCAACTTTCTTCTTGTAGAACTTAATCACCTTGTTGAACTCCTCATCGAGTCTCCTAAAGAAAAGTAGCTCATACTCACCTCCTTCTTCACCTGACATAAGAAACATTGTCTGGTAATCCCCTTCGCTCCCTTCTTCTTCAACTGCACTCACTAATATCACTTCATCTTCATTGTTCTTTCTGGAGAACCTGATCGATACCGGCTTGTTAGTCCACTAAATGCCCTGTAAAGTGACACCCTTCTCTTCAATGATCCTTTCGTTGTTGCCGCCATTGGAGATGGCGCCTTGATCTGTTGCTTGAACCTTAATATATCTTTCAAAATTGATTTGAGTTTACTGTAATCCATGTATGCTTCCTGCCATTCTGGTACCATTTGTGCTGCAAATTCTTTCCCAAACTTCATCTTCTTCCACCATAAACAAACTAAGAAATGCTAAAAAAAATTTAAAAAAAAAAAAGAGATTTATAATGATTTTGATGGGCTTGAGTCTTGAAGTTAGATATACCAATTCCAGGCTATTTACTTTCTTCTTGCTTGGTTGCCTCCTAAATTAATATCGTGGTGAACACTTCTCCTGCATTAACCTCCAATATAAGAGTTGAGATTGTTTTGGTTTTTATTTTTATTCAATTTATAGGAGGTAAAAGAGGAATAAAAAAAATCGAATCTTGGTCTTAATAATTAGGCCCAGCATTATTGAGATTGTTGTGTTTCAAAATCTAACCTTTCAATATCATGTAACTTTAGCCGATGTTTGGAGTGAGGATGGAGAAGTGAAAGGAAAAGAAAGTAAAGTAAAACAAAGGAAGGTTGTAAATTTTTTTTTGTTTGGGAAGATTTTTAGCTAGGGAAAGGAAAGAGAGGGGGAGTGAGCACTCCTTGCTTTTCTTTGAGTTATTCAGTTTTTTTAAAACCCCAATTTGAAGTAAAGGGGAAGGAAAGGAAATTTGAAAAAAAATTTGACATGTAGAATATCAAATTTAACCTTATTATCTTATAAAATTTAAAACAAAAAGGGTTATAATTGAAAAAAAAACATTACAATAAATCATTTTCTTTCCTTTCCATTGTTTAACCAAATAATGATTGTTAGGATTCCTTTTCTTTCCTTTCCTTTATTAATTTTAGCTATCCAAACAAGAGGTACATGTACCCTTTCCTTTCCTTTAATTTACATTTCTTCCTTTCTATTCCTTTTTTTACTAATGTTTATCCAAACATAATGTTAATTTAACCAATTTTTGGCGCATACTGGCATACAAAACAAAACAGTCAAACAGAAAGGCAAACCAAGGACATGCAACTTCACGGGGTAACAGTGGTTATTTTGGCGAAGAAAATCAACAAAGTGATTCAAGCACGTGGCCTTAAGTCACGGCTAGTTGTCGTCAAAGTCAAGTCTTTGCTATAATCAAGGAAGGAAATGTTGAACCCGAAACAAAAATGAAGGAACTTTTAAAGTGAAAATATTATTTAAATCGTAATCAATCCATCAAGAAAACAGCTGGACACGCGTTTCAGAAAACTACAAACTCTGATATATATTTTGTTTGTATTTTGATATTTTTCTTTCTTTTTTCTTTTTTTTTTTCATTTTCAATGGTTATATATTCAAAATATTTAATTCAAAGAGTTGAGACATATCAGGGAAAGAATCAGCTAACTATGGAAAGTAATCGAGAATGTTGACACATCAATCAGTACAAAATTAATAGAGCAGAGACAACATTATAATTTCTTTTTTTTTCATTTGAGGTCAAAGTTGTATATGAGACTGGCTGAAATCTAAATATTATAGTGGTGATATGATACTATTCTTTATTCCATGTTTTAAACGCATCTTTCAAAAGTTTTTTTTTTTTTACTTTGTATTAATTTAATATTTAAATGATGAGCTCGCATATCTGTTTTTTATATTTTTATAATTTTTTTATTTATCGTAAAAATAATTTTATAACTAATATCTTAGCAAGTATAACAAAAATTAATTAAGTATAAGGTTTAAATTGATATAAAATATGTTAGTGTTTGGTAAAACAAAATTAGAATTATAATGATTTTGATGGGCTCGACTCTTGAAGTTAGATATACCAAATCCAGGCCAGGTTATTTACTTTCTTCTTGCTCGCTTCCTTTATTAATGTCATGCCGACCATTTCCTCTTGCATTAACTTCAAATTTATTTTACTAATAAGTAATTAAAAAAAGTGAAAGTAAATTTTTTTAAATATTTAACAAGATTCGATTTTGAATTTTTACTGTTACAAAGATTTTATCATTTATCATTTTCTATTCGAATAAAATTAATTTCATACTGTAAAACAGATAAAAATATTGTATTTATATCAAAAATTCTCTCCAATTTATTTTATTTTTTATAATTGAAGTAAGAGTGGCAACGCAAATTGAGTTTGTGGGAAAGTTTTCAGGTTCGAATCTCACTAAACACATATTTGGGACGAGTGAAGAGTTTTAACTGTGATTAAGATTCGAGCATGAATAGTCTCAAATTATTAAAATGAATGAAGATACTATAATTTACAAAAAAAAAAGTAAGAGTGGAAAACAATTCAAACGTTGCAACTTATTCTATAATTTTGCTTTATCCACGCAATATTTGGAAGTTGGCAAACTTCCATTTTTAATTGTAATTATATTATATTTTGACGAAGAAAATCAATCAAACCACAAGGCCTTAAGGTATCGCTGGTTGTCTTAAAGTAAAAGTCTTTACTGCAACAATGAATAAGAAAAATCTTCAGCTTGAAAGTTGAAACAAAAAGGAAGGAATTTTTTTTTATGTATTTTCAGAGAGAAAATATTCTTTAAATCTTAATCAATCAAAATCATTCATCAGGAAAAACAGCTAGACACGCGTTTGATGTTTCAGAAAATTACAAATTCTGATACGTAGTTTGTTTGTATTTTGATTTTTTTCCTTTTTTTTTCATTTTCAGTGGTTATATGTTCAGAATTTTTAATTCAAAGTGTTGATACTATTTTTTTATGAGTTTATATAATGTACTAATAATATAAAATTTTATGTATTATTAATACATCAGAGATTATTACTTATTAATAAACAAATAAAAAATCAAACTCTTAAAAATAAATAAAAATAAATTTTTTTCAATTTACTTATAAGAATTTATTGATAAAGTATTAACTTTTAATATATTGATATATATAAAGATTATATAATATCATTGCATTATATATAAATTTATTCTTTATTTCATGTCTTAAAATTTAAACTGATCTTTCAAAAATTTATTTTTTTATTTTGTATTAACAATACTATATTTAAATGATGAGCTCGCATATCAGTTTTCTATATTTCATGATAATTCTGTTTATTGTAAAGTTAATTTTATAAATAATATCTTAACAACTATAACAAAAATTAATTAAATATATGAGGTTTAAATTGATAAAGTATGTTGGTATCTTGTAAAATATACCAAAGCTAACCAAAAAATTTAGATAATAATAATAATATTATAATAATTTTTGCGGAGCAGAAAAGTAGGAGAGAAGCCAATAGTCATTGGGTTCATAGGTTGTATTATTATGTAGGGAGGGAGGAGGCAGGCAGGACAGCTGTGATCAGTTTGTCAGTACCTTTTCTTGGTACAGGTTTGTCAGTATTCTTTGTTAGTGGCATGGGATAGCAAAAGAAGCCGCGTTGTTTAGATTTTCTAAAAACAAATTTCCCATATTTTTGAATTAATATAAAAAAGTTGTACAGAAAGTTGGAATCATATTTATATATATATATATATATATATATATATATATATATATATTTTAAACAAAGAACCCTAGATGCGATTTTTTTTTTTTTCGGCTTAATAAATGTTGTTGCACGAAACAACAATAAAGGTATATTTACGTTGATGTTCGTACCTAGTCTCCACATGTTTCCAAGAAGCTTTTGTAAAACAAGAAAAGTCAGATAGACGCAGGGGTGGTTCCCTGCGTAGACACTCCGATACTTAAGTCAGCAGAAAGTTCTTCAGTATTGGGAAGCGTAAAAGCCCGTAGTAAAAAATTAGAGAATAAAATTGTACCTGGGGACCTATTTATAGGCCAATATTCTAGGTTAATTGCTTGAGGATCAGTTTATCATCTTGCTGAGAGTTTGCGTCCTAATATAACACAAGTTCCTCGAAAACCGGGAGCATTCGGAGCCTGTCGTCGGCGAGAGATTCATACCACGTGGCATGTTGTGACGTCAGGGATCTGTCGCTAGCGAGAGCCGAAGTCATGCGCCACGTGTCGCCTTATGACTATAGGTGACGGACTGGGAGTCTGTCGCCCAGCGATAGGTGTAATGCGCGCCATGTGTCACGTTCTGATTGCAGGTGATAGACTGTGAGTCTGTCGCCCAGCGACAGGTGCGATGACGCACTTTGCCTCTGTCTCCGAAGTCCACGTTGACCAATGAGCCTTTGCCACGTCGTGACCTCTGACGCTTTTGGGCCTGGCCCAACACGGGTAGACTTTGTCATATCAATTGCTCTCCACTCTCTTGTTGGATTTCTCCAACCAAGAGAGTATAAATATGTGTTTTTGGGCCTTAGCCCACTGTGAATAGTCTTCTTTGTTTTTTGTGATTTCTTCTGGTATTTTTTGCATGTGGAAAAATTCTATTTTGCAACAGGCGTGATCAGGCGCGACGTTTGCCATTCCCTGTCGTGGCTATACAAACTGTTGGGACCCAACGAGAGAACGCACGAGAAACCTATCAGCAGCCGTCTGTCGCCCATCTTTCAGCTCTCTCGCCAAAAGAGTCTTTCACTCTCACACCAGGAGTCTCTCGCTTATCTCATCGACAGTAAGTATACATCTGTCGCCTTATTTATTCACCTTTCGCACTAGGTTTAGGTCTCCTGCAGGTGGCTTGGTCTTCAGCGTAGAGTTTAGTCTCCCGCAAGTGTCTTGCTCAATAGATCTGTCGCCCAAAAGGTCTGTCGCCATAATAGGTTTGTCACCTATCGTGTCTGTCGTCTGTAGAGTCTATCGCCGAGTAGTTTTTGCTTTTTTTGCCATGTCTTTGCTACACCCGGGTAAAACACTTAAAACAGGTGGTCTCGTGTGTTCTTTGACAAGTGCTGACTTAGAGGATATCAGGACTCGTTTCCCTCTTCCCTCGGGTTATAGCTATAGACTTCCAGTACAAGGGGAGGTTACGCCTGACTTGGTTAGAAACAGTGTAGCCGTTCATAAGGCTTCTTTGTCTTTCGGTTTTCGCTTCCCTCTTCCGGAGTTTGGCGAAGCATTTCTTAGATATAAGGACATTGTCCCGTGTCAACTCTACCCTCATGCGTGGGCTCAGCTAGTAGCGTTTTCCATAGTGTGACAAAACCTGGGTATTATTCCAACAGTTCCTCTCTTAAGCACCTTTTTCAGAGTTCGCAGGCTGAAAGGGTTAATAACGTTCTCTCTTCAACGGTTAACGGTCGATGAGTTTTCTAATAATAAAATCTTCTTGGATCTCCTCAATAAACTGCGTGGCTTTAAGAGCGAATGGGTCGTTGTTGAGATTCCAAGCGACCTGCGGATTCGCTTTAGATGGAATCGTGATACTTCCGACCATTCACAGCGCTTGGGAAGATTTAGAACAGAAATTTTAAGAGACCAATTTGGTGAGCCTATTCGGCGAATCTGTTTTACTGGGGAGCGTAATTTATTTTCCCTTCTAACCCCAGAGAATATTGCTGCTGCCGGCTGGGGGGTAAGCAGGACCGTTCTCGAAGCTTCTGCTACCCCATCTAACTTGCCTACAACTCCTCGTGTATCTGATGCTGGTCCTAGTCAGCCATCCCCGGTACCTGTAGCCGAAGCATCCACCCCCGTAAGTCGCCTTGTAGATGAATCCTCTTCAGATTCGGAGGACGAGACCCCTGAGGTTGCGGGTACTAGTGATCAAATAGAGGAGAACCCTGAGTGGGCTCAGGCTGACGCCTTTGGGAGTTCTTTCGTCGATTTTCCGTTGGATTCCAATTTGGAGAGTCTAGAGGATTTCGGTGGTTTTCTAGGTTTTCAATCCTTTTTTATTTTTTGTACGCATGTGCATGGCGTTTTACTTGGTCAGCTGATCCTTTCTGTTTATATTGTGCAGGCATGAACTTCCGAGATTTGATGCGTAGGAAGGATGCCGGTGTTGCTGCTCGAGCGACTCCTCTTCCTTAGTCGCAAGTTAGAGCCCCATTTGGACTGGCTTGTGCTCCTACTCCTCCTCCACCTTCTATTGGTGAATCCAGTCGTCCTACACAAGAGGCCGAGAGGAATAAACGAAAGAGGCCTCTTGTTCCTGATCATGGTCCGGACGATCGCGAGAGCTCTGAGTCCCAAAGGAGTGATTCAGCCTGTCAAGAGGGTGGCTCTCAAGTCACTGAGGATAGGTCTGCCCCTCGCCAGCCTAGGCGCAAATACAGGAAGAGGCTGATTATTGAAGCCACTCTGCCTACAAGACCGATTTTGCCTAAGGTAGCCGATCCGACTTTGAGGCGTTATCCAGTTGATAGCGAGGTCGTTGTAGGTGGGGAAGACTTCCAGACTTATCCTGGAATGAACGACAATGACAACATCGAGGATGCCGGGATAGCGTCTCGTCTGGCCTGGAGCACCATCCTTCCTCGCGACGAGGCGGGCCTTTTCACAAACCTTACAGAAGCGGAGGATAATTCTGACTATTTCGCTATGAATGTGAGAGCTTTGTGCTTGTTTGGTAATTAGATTCTCTCCTTTTTAAGTTCTTTCGTCAATTTTTTGAGTTACATATGATTTTTGTTTTGTCAGATGGCTCAACAAATTACTGCGGTCAATGCTCGACATAGGGCCCTTAAAGAGCAAGCCGATAAAGAGATTCGTGAGCTTCGAGAACAGAGCATGGAGCTTACGAACGAGGTTGTCCAGCTTCGCCCTTATCCCAAGAGGATGGAGGAGTTGAGTAGAAAGAATGCTGATCTCGAGCAAAGGCTTCGAGAAGAGCAGGCGATGGTGGCTTCCCTTCAAGGGTACCAAGAAGCTTATAATAAGGCCGTCGATGATCGGGGAGCTATGGAGAGGCAGCGGGATAAGGCCATTGAGGAGCTGCACAACGTACTGGATCGTCAAAGAGAAGTTCGAATCGAGGCCGTTCGTGAATACCGCTTGTCCCAGCATTGCTTTGACAAGAAAACAGAGTTCGCGACGGGATTCATTAAATACGGCTTTTACTTGGCTGGAGAAGCATCGACCTAGTGAGGCTTTCCCTGAACTGCTCTTTACTGAGGAGGCCAAGTACTACGAAGCTCCTTCTTGGACCAAGTATGAGCCCGACTCGCAAGGTCCAGAGGCCTATTTAGCGGAGGAGTTGCAGATGAGCTGGAAAATCTTGAGGGTCTGTGGCCTCCTCGACAGCCACAACGCTAGCCTGAGTCTTCTGAGGCACTTGATCGATCTGAGCCTCCAGCAGCGCGTAACGCTTCTAAATCTATCTAGGCAAGCGAGCAGCTTGAGTCTATCGAGGCACTGCTGGGGTTAGACGGTGATGAGTTCCAAATTTCTGATTCTGCAACCGTTGATCCTGTGCCAGACTCTGCCGTTGTGGTTGGGCCTTCAGGTGACGTTCCTGCTTCCGGGATGGCTTATTCGGCTCTCTAGGATCCTGATTCTTCAACTCCTCCAGTTCCTGAGCCTCAAGCTTCTCAAGACGCTAGTGCTGATGTAGCACTTTCTCAGCCGGCTGACTCGGTCATTGCCGTAGATTAGAATTTAATAATTTTTGTTTTGTTTGTTAACTCTAATGTACAGATTCATTTTTAATGAAAAGTACCGTTTCATTCTGTAGCTTTTTCGTTCGCTTATGTGAATTCAGTATAATACTTTGTATACCTGTTACATCACAAAGCTCTGAAGCGATATCAAATAATTCTATTTTTACCTTTATACTATGTTGCTCCCTAAGTTCTACTTTGAGACAGCGTTTTTATTCCTGTGAAAAGATGAACTTTTCTCGAGCATTGTGCCTATCTTGCGCTTTTTTCGCTTAAGGACTTTATTGAATAACGAATAAAATGTCAAGGTTTTAACCATAATTTGCTAACGTATTTCAACATATTAGTCTGAAGATTTCAACGTACCTCGTAACATGCTATATATTTTGTACCTTTTGTGTTACCTGGATATCGCGTTTGTTTGTTGCTGGATGGTTTCTCGGTTTTGCCTTTCTCATGCACTTTTCGTGTTTAAGGACTGGTCTTTTGCCCGTCTCGCACTTTTCCGTGCTTAGGGACTTTTAGATGTGCCCGTCTCGCGCATTTTTCACTTAGGGACTTTTGCGTTTACCCGTCTCGCGCATTTTTTGCTTAGGGACTTTTGTTTTTGCCTGTCTCACGCAATTTTCGCTTAGGGACTTTTGTTTGCCCGTCTCGTGCATTTTCCGCTTATGGACTTTTTTGTTTGCCCGTCTCGCGTATTTTTCGCTTAGGGACTTTTTTAGATGTGCCCGTCTCGTGCATTTTTCGCTTTGGGACTTTTTTGTTTGCCCGTCTCGCAAATTTTTCGCTTAGGGACTTTTTTAGATGTGCTCGTCTCGCGCATTTTTCGCTTTGGGAATTTTTTGTTTGCCCGTCTGTTGCTCATTTCAATTCCTATAACACATAATCTGTCTCACACATTGCATTAGAGAATTATAGGAAATGATGGGCTGGCCTTTATTAATGATAAAACAATAATATCTATAAAGTAACGGAGCAATAGATGGAAAAGTGAAGACAAGAATAACCATAATCAGAAAAGAAGTACAACGTTTACTGCCAGTACAGTTTAAGATGGTTGGCATTCTAAGTCTTTGATATCTTCTTTCTTTGCAAGGTTTCTAAGGTACATGTGCTAGGTCCGATCATCCTTCTGATTCTGAATGGTCCTTCCCAATTAGCCCGGAGCTTTCCATCTTCCTTATGGGCGTTTGTAATTGCCGACTTTCTCAATACCAAGTCTCCTTCTTGCAACTCTCTGTTTTTAACCTGAGCATTGTAATAAGTAGCTACCCTCTGTTGGTAAGCAGCTAGTCTCATTTTTGCTTTGTCTCTCAGCTCATCTATCAGGTCTAGATTCTCCCGTAGTCCTTGAAAATTGAGTTCCTCGATGTAGGAGACCAACATGGGTGACTCAGCTCCAACTTCTGCTGGGATGAGGGCTTCAGTCCCATACACCAAATTGAACGGTGGCTCCCCTGTTGACACCTTGCTTGTCGTTCTGTAGGCCCATAGGACACTCGGGAGCTCGTCTACCCATGCTCCCTTTGCTTTGTCCAGTCTGGTCTTCAACCCATGTAGTATAGTTCGATTACTCACCTCTGCCCTACCCATTAGCCTACGGGTAAGACACAGAAGATATTCGTAGGAGAATGTTTAGGCCTTTGCAGAAATCCCGGAAAGCATCACAGTCAAACTGCTTCCCATGGTCTGCATTTATCACACAGGGGATCCCAAATCGGCAAATTATGTCCTTCCACACCATTGCTTCCACCTTCTTCTCATAAATTGTAGCCAAAGGTTCGGCCTTTATCCACTTCGTGAAGTAATCTGTGGCCACAAGTAAGTATTTCTGTTGTCCTGAGCCTAATGGAAAAGGTCCCAGGATATCTAGTCCCCACTGTGCGAATGGAGTTGGCTGGAGAGTGTTCTGAAGGGCCGAAACAGGCGCGGTTGTTATTGGAGCGATTTTCTGACACTTTGCATCTTCTCACTTTGTTTGTGGCATCCTTCCTCAGTGTAGGCCAATAAAACCCTGCGCGCAGTATTTTCGAGGCCAAGGCACGAGCCCCTAAGTGTTCACTGCATATTCCCTCATGAACTTCAGCTAAGGTGTACTCAGCTTATTGGGGCCCTAGGCATTTCAGCAAGGACATTGTGAAGCTTCGCCTATAGAGTTCTCCATTTACTACGGTAAACCTGACACTTTTCAATTTCAACCTTCGAGCCTCGTCACTATTAGCTGGGAGTGTGTTCCCCAATATATAGTCTTTGATCGGGACTCTCCAATCATCTTTGATCTCAATATCGCAGACACCTTCTTCTTCGATACTTGGCTTAGCGAGGGATTCCACTTTGACGATAACTCCTTTGACCCCTCTAGAAGAAGCCAATTTTGAAAGAGCATCTACATGGTTGTTCTCTGTCCAATTTATCTGAGTCAACTGGAAGTGCCGAAACGACTGTGCCAACAATTGTACCTTCTGCAGATAAGGGACTAAGGCGGGTTCTCGTGCTTCATACTCACCCGAGAACTGGTTTACCACCAATTGTGTATCGCTATGGGCCACTAAGTTGCTGACTCCTAGTTTCTCAGCAAGTTTCATCCCAGCTATCAAAGCTTCGTACTCGGTTGTATTGTTCGAACTTGGGAAATCGAAACGTAGGGAATACTCATAGGTTTCCCTATCAGGCGATATTAGCACAATTCCGGCTCCACCGCCATCCATGTTACGAGCTCCATCAACAAATAATTTCCACCAGACTAACTCTGTTTCCTCTTGGACCTCTCGGCCAGTGCATTCTACAATGAAATCTGCCAATGCCTGTCCTTTTATTGCTTGGCGAGGCTGGAAGTGAATGTCATATTCACTCAATTCGATAGCCCATTTAATTAGACCCGGAGTGTTCTGGTTTCTGCAGTATTTGCCTCAAGGGCTGATCCGTTAAGATAGTCACCGAGTGAGCTTGGAAGTAAGGCCGCAACTTCTGAGTTGCCATCACCAGGGATAAAGCTATTCTTTTAACTAAGGGGTACCTTGCCTTGGCATCTAGCAGGACTTTGCTTACATAATAGATCGGGCAATCCCTGTCCCCTTCTTTCCTTAGTAGGACTGCACTTACAGCTTTCTCTCCTACACCGAGGTACATGAGGAGTTGGTCTCCGGGCTGTGGCCGAGATAATAGAGGCAACTCTTTTAGGTAGTCTTTCAACCTTTCAAAGGCGTCGTTGCACTCTTCCATCCATTTGAATTTCTTTCCTGCCTTTATCGCCTTGAAAAATGGTAGACTTCTGTCAGCTGATTTGGACAAGAAACGACTCAAGGTTGCTATCCTCCCTGTCAGCCTTTGAACTTCTCTTACAGTATTGGGTGGCCTCATGTCCAAAATAGCTTGAACTTTCTCGGGATTAGCCTCTATCCCTCGATTAGTAATCATGAATCCCAAGAACTTTCCGGATCTTACCCTAAATGAGCATTTATTGGGATTCAACTTCATCTCGTACTGTCGCAACACATTAAATACCTTAGTCATTTTCTCAGCATGTGATTCTCCCTGTCGGCTTTTGATGATCATATCATCAACATAAGCTTCCATGGTGTTGCCCAACAAGTCTCAGAACACCTTATTTACCATGCGCTGGTAGGTAGCCCCCGCATTTTTCAAACCGAATGGCATTACTCGATAGCAATATGTCCCACTATCGATAATGAACGAGGTCTTTTCCTCATCATCTGGATGCATCATGATTTGGTGGTACCCCGAAAAGGCATCTAAGAAACTAAGCAATTCATACCCACTAGTTTCATTTACTAACTTGTCTATTCGGGGTAGTGGATACGAATCATTAGGGCAAGCTTTGTTCAGATCCGTGAAGTCCACACATGTTCTCCATTTCCCGTTGGCTTTCTTCACCATCACAACGTTACCAACCATTCTGGATAATTAACTTCTCTAATGAATTTCGCCTGTAACAACTTCGAAATTTCTTCGTTTATTGCCTGTTACCTCTCTGGAGCAAAATTCCTATTCTTTTGCTTTATCGGACCTTGCCCCCGAGACTACGTTTAACCGATGACAAACAATTTAAGATTAATTCCGGGCATATCGGTTGGGGTCCATACGAACACATCACTATTCTTTTTTAGGCATCGGATTATTTCTCCTTTCACTTTTCAGGAAGTTGGCCCCCCACATACATTATTCTTTCTCCATCTTTTTCATCCAACCGAATTGCCTCTATCTCCTCATCAGGTTTTGGCTTAGGCTTTTCTTCAATTGGAAGGGTTTCCTTCCTTTAATCCCCTTACATGTGGTAGATGCGACATTACACGTCCTGGCTTTCCTTTGATCTCCCCTCACTTGTCCAACACCGTGAGGAGTTGGAAACTTCATGAACAAACAGCAGAGATGCACCACTGCTCTCATGTCATTTAACAATGGCCGCCCAAAGATCATATTGTAAGCCACAGATGCTGATCTCACCACCATAAACAACGCTTGTCGGATGACATCTTTTGGGTTCTCTCCCAATGTAACAGGTAGCTGAATGGCGCCTGCTACCTTTACCTTCTCTCCAGAGAAACCATATAAGGGTGTAGGTACTGGCTTCAACCTGTCCTCCGTGATATTCATCCTTTCAAGGCAGTTCCAGTAGATTAGGTTCACCGAACTCTCATTGTCGACCAAGATTCGACTCACTGGGTGCTTGCTACCATAGCTGTAATTACCATCGGGTCATCATGAGGAACCACTACATCTCCTCTATCGGCTGGTGTAAAAGTAATGGGTTCCTCATCCTGCTTTTCCTCCATTACTGAGTTGATTTGGTGGGCCTGTCAAGCGTAAGATTTTCGAGATGAGGAAGAAGTACTAGCTAATGATTCACCTCCGGATATTACGTTAATAGCTGGCCCTGTGGGTTCATTATCTTCCTTTCGATTCCTTCTTTCTGTTCTTCTATCATTATCTCTCCTGTCACCTTCATTTCGTCTCACAGGTCCCCTGTTTTCACCTCTTCTGTCTCTAAATTGATTTCCTCTATTCCGAGTAGGATAGTTGTTTCTGTCACCTCTACACACGAAACGGTTTATTTTTCCCTCTCGCGCTAGCTTTTCTAGCTAATTCATCAACTCCTTACACTTCTCGGTCGTGTGCCCATGCACGGAGTGGTAATCGCAGTACGACCTTAAATCACGGCCCAAATTTCCTAACGCCTTCTTTGGAGTCTGTAGAAGCCCTGGTCCTTTAATAGTTGCTAACACTGAAGCCCGAGATTCAGTGAGTTGGGTATAGGAATTGTATTTTAGTGCGGGAGCTTTCTCAAATTTTCTCGGTTGGCTAGAAGATGCTTTAGTGACCTCTCTTCCTCGTTTCCTTCCATCCTTGGATTCTCTTATCACCACCATTTTCATTAATTACTCCTGGGTTACGTACTTATGTGTACAGGAAAGTAGGTCTGAGATGGTAGTTGGCTGTTCTAGCGACATGGATTCTTGCAATTTCTCAGACCTTGTCCCATGTAACATGGCTACCACGGCTATACCGACTTGCAGATCTCGCACCTCTAAAGTAGCATCTCTGAACCGATCCACATAACTCTTCAACGACTCCTTAGCTCCCTGCTTAATAGTGAGCAAATAGGTCGGTTCCTTCCTTCTCTGACTATTCATCGCAAACGCCTTGAGAAACTCACTTTGCAGTAGGTCAAAAGAGACGATGGACCCTGTAGGCAGGTTATTGAACCACTTCATCTCATGTCCGAATAAAGTTAAGGAAAAGGCCCTACACATTATCTCGTCTTCCCATCCATGTAGCAACATTAGGGCCTCATAGTTTTGCATATGGTCGTAGGGGTCCATCTTTCCAGTGTATGCAGCCATCTGCGGCATTTGAACTTTGGGGGCAGAGGTTTTTGCATGATGGTCGTGCAGAACAGTATTCTTCTTCTCTGGCTCTCTTCTGCAGACACTAATTTTTTCTCTTCTAGTACCTGTTCTATCATCTTCTTCATGTCCACGGGGGGAGCGAGTTGATTCCTGGCATGAGACGAATCGGGCAGGTCTTCAACAACTATTTCCTTACCCCTTCCTTGAGGTGCATCTGTTCGTGCCATTTGTGTACACCAAGTGGGATCAAACTCCTACCCGATTCCCCAAGTGCTTTGGCCGTCATCACCGTTCTTTCCAGCACCTCCGATACCTTGTTCTGCGTTGGTACCAGCAAATTTTGACAAGTCATGGTGGTGGGCGGAAGACCCTGCCGCTCGGTCGACACCCTGTTGCTCAGGTACCTGTTGCCCGCACCAGACACCTGTCGCGTGACCCCTGTCGCAGGGTCTAGGCTGCCGCTTCCTCAGTCTCTCGTTGGTTACCTACGACAGGCCTCCTACTCCCCTGTCCTGCCGCACCCTGATGAATGTCATGCTCTTGCACATGGAGAAACTATCACCTACGATAGGGGTCTGCCGCTGTTGTGTCGTCCTGTTGCCCAAACACCTACGGCAGGACGCCTCTACTTGTTCTTCCTACCAAGTTCTGCACGGCAGGCGGCAGATCCAATGTTGGGAGAACTCCTTGGAACAGATCCACCATGGCTCACAGCGCCTGAGTAGTTTCTTCACTATGTCGCCTTAGAGCCTCGAGTTCTGCCGCCGACACAGTAATTCTTTCTTCTTCCCTGTTCACCTGGTTCGTCTAGCGAATCTGCTGTTCAGGGGAGCTCAAGAGTTTTGCTCACTTTCGGCCCTTACGTTTGTCGATCTTGTTCTCACCATTTTAGAAAATCTCGATTGGCTTTTTATACGTTTCCCATAGACGGCGCCAATTGTTGTTGCACAAAACAACAATAAATGTATGCTGACGTTGATGTTCGTACCTAGTCTCCACGTGTCTCCAAGAAGCTTCTGTAAAACAAGAAAAGTCAGAGAGATGCAGGGGTGGTTCCCTGCGTAGACACTCCGATGCTTAAGTCAGCAGAAAGTTCTTCAGTATTGGGAAGCGTAAAAGCCAGTAGTAAAAAATTAGAGAATAAAATTGTACCTGAGGACCTATTTATAGGCCAATATTCTAGGTTAATTGCTTGAGGATCAGTTCATCATCTTGCTGAGAGTTTGCATCCTAATATAACACAAGCTCCTCGAAAACCGAAAGCATTAGGAGCCTGTCTTCGGCGAAAGATTCATACCACGTGGTTGTTGTGGCGTCAGGGATCTGTCGCTAGCGGAAGTCGAAGTCATACGCCACGTGTCACCTTATGACTGTAGGCGACGGACTGGGAGTCTGTCGCCCAACGATGGTGTAATGCGCGCCATGTGTCGCATTATGATCGCAGGCGATAGACTGTGAGTCTGTCGCCTAGCGACAGGTGCGATGACGCACTTTGCCTCTGTCGCCAAAGTCCACGTTGACCAATGAGTCTTTGCCAAGTCGTGACCTCTGATGCTTTTGGGCCTGGCCCAACACGGGTAGACTTTGTCATATCAATAACCAAATGCACCATTAACTTTTAGCATAAAATAGAATTAAACTTTCAATGTTTTATTGTGTAGAAATCAGTTCATAAACTTTTATTTTATTATAAAAAAACCCTCAACCTTTCAAAATTATGCAATTAAGTCCAAATCCGTTAAATGACACTAAATTCCATTAGTATTGCATATGTGGCATGCCACGTGGCAGCCAACTAAGCAGTTATCCACGTTATCTTTCCAAATGGTTGTTAGTGTCATTTAACAGATTTGGACTTAATTGCATAATTTTAAAATGTTGAGGGTTTATTTATAATAAAATAAAAGTTTATAGATTGATTTTCACGCGATAAAACGTTGAGGGCTTAATTCCATTTTATGCTAAACGTTAAGGGTGTATTTGACTATTAAGCCTTTTTCCATTTCTTCTTAAAAAAAAAGTATAGCAATCTAGGTAGTTACAGAGCTAGTTAACGGGACGGGTCAAGTCAGCTCGTCACCAAAATCGACCCAAAATGGAATTAAGTTTAAAATTTTTTGGAAGCCTGATGGGATCAAGATCGAGATCAAAACAGGTTCGATTCTGAACCACCATAGGCCTATAGCTATTACTCTGCAACTTCCTTTAAAATTTAAATTTTTATTTTTTTCATTTTTTCTCTATAAATACCTACTTAATTTTATTTTTTTTCTTTACATTTTCTCTCCAAATTCTCTCATCTTCTCTACAATTCTCTCATTCTAAATTCTTGATATTATTCTTTCACTCAAATTCTCTCTAAAATTCAAAATCCATTTACATTATTTTCTTTAATTCTCTAACATAAGTCTAATTTTCTCTAATTCTTTCCTTTTTATAATTTTACAAAATTTACTTCCAACTTCCAATATATATTCCTATATTTATTTCTTTCAAATTCTAAATTTTCAATCATATTTATTTTAAAAAATAAAAATATCAAAATTGTTTCGTCATTCATGTTCCATTTCTCACCTTTTTGGTTCCATTCAAATTCCTAATTTGGGTGAGGAATCTTTCAATGAATTCGAACTCGTATTCATCTGGAAGGAGCCTCCACCATATCGATACATGGTAGTCAAACACAATCATCAACTACCACCACTACTACTGCATCATCAAGATTAAAGACCCACACTAAAAAGAGTAAGATATGAAAGTATTTCGACATTGTGCAAAAAGAAAGTATGAAAAAATATTTTGTTGTATGTAAAATATGTAAAATGAACTATGCTTATAGCTCCAGTAAAAGTGGTGGGGGTATAGGTACATATAAAAGACATTTAATTAGTAAACATAAATTCAATCTAGATATGGTACAAGAGGAAATTAGGAAATTAATATACAAGAATGTAGAAAAAGAATTTATTTTTGATAATGCTAAAGCTAGGCGTGATTTATTTAAATTTGTAGTTATGACTAAACAACCATTCACAATATGTGAAAAAGTTGGATATTTAAATATGTTTGTTAATATTTACAAAATGTATATAAATCCGTTTCTCAGCATACATGAAAAATGATTGCATAGAAATGTTTAAAGAATATAGGGAAGCTTTAAGTCATAACTTTATTTATATTTCATCTAGGGTTAGTTTAACTATTGATATTTGGACTAGTACTAACGATTGAAGTTATTTTGTTATAATTTGTCATTGGATATATGAAGATTGATGTATACAAAAACATATTTCAAAAGAATCACAAAACGCATGTACTATTAGTCAATATATTACTAATGATATAGGAAAGCCCAACCTAAGGAAGGCCCATTATGAAGACAATTTGGCAAGCCATGTGGCACGCTCTTATTGGGCCATGTGGCAAAATGGCAGGAGACCACTTGCCACCCAGCGGGAGACCACCTCCCGCCTAGCGGGAGATCACCTCTCACCTGCGAGAAGTCTTCTCTTGCATCACTGTAGGCAGTCTCCCACATCTGGCAAAGAAACCTCCCGCACAACTATTGTAGCCTATTGAGAAGGCCTGCGGGAGGCATCCTCTCACATCCAAGGAACAACAGTCGTTGGAGTTTTTGAGACGTACAGGAGAAACAAATTCTTTGGAAGTGCGAAAAGATAATATTTCCCTCAGGTAATTACTTTGCAGTAACAGTAATTCATTCGCCTATAAATAGGCCACAAGTATTATTTTATTCCCTAATTTTTTACTACTACTGCATCGAAGTGTCTATGCAGGGAACCACCCCTTGCGTCTCTTTGACTTCTTTATTCTTACAGAATCATCCCGTGCCACATGTGCAGAAGAATCGAATTACTTACTTTAGCAATTCCTCATTGTTGTTTTGTGCAACAACAATTGACGCCGTCTGTGGAAAATTCGAAATAAAAGCCAACTAAATTTCAAAGATGGTGAGGACAAGGTTAACCACTGTTAGAGAAGGAAGCGATGAAAACTCTGTGAGTTCCCCTGAGCAACAACCCTGCCAAAGGACATAGGTGAACAGGGAAGAAGAGAGGATGATAGTGTCTGCAACTGAGTTTGAAGTGTTGAAAAAATAGAGCAAAGAAACAACCTAGGTGTTGCGGGCGATGGTGGATCTGTTCAAGGGAATTCTCCCGCGATTAAGCCTGCCTAAGCTGTGCAAAATCTCGTAGGAGAAACGAGCCAAGGGGTGCCGCCATCGGCACTAGGTGGACAGAATGCTCATATGGTGGAAGACCCCCTACTGAGACAGGAGGTGCAGCCTGCGAGAGAGTCTTAGAACCAGCAAGATGCGATAGGGCTTAGGAGTAAACAGTCTGTCGCAGGGTCCCCACCGGAGTATGTGGCTACGGTAGGCTTGGGACCTGCGGCAAGGTGTAGGCGGCAGGGTGTAGGCGACAAGTTCTCGAGACTGTGCGGCAGGGTGCTAGGTGACAGGGTGTTGAGACTACGGCAGGGTCTTCTACATTACATCGAAACTCGTCGAATCTTGTCGGATCTGGACCAACTTAAGGTGTATGAGGTGTTGGAAAGATGGATATCAGGCAAAGATAGCCTCCTCATTGAGGGGAAAGCACTTGGTGGACTGGCTCAGAGTTAGACCCTACTTGGAACACGCAAATGGCTTGAGGGGATGCCACTCAAGGAAAAGGAAATGAAGTGATTGTTGAGGACTAACCCGACTTGTCTCATGTTGAAAGGGATAAAGATCAACCCGCTCCTGCGATTGATATGAAGAAGATAATAGAATAGGTGCTAGAAGAAAAGAAGTTGGTGTCAACAGAGGAAAGCCAAAGGAGACGGGTACCATTTAACCCAACCATCATGCAAAAACCAGTGCCCTCGAAGTTCAAAATGCCACAAATGACCGCATATGCAGGAAAGACAAACCCGTATGACCATATGCAGAATTACGAAGCTTTGATGTTACTCCATGGATGGGAGGATGAGATAATGTGCAGAGCTTTCTCTCTTCCCTTTACAAGGCATGCGATGAAATGGTTTAATAGTTTGCCTGAAGGGTCCATCGCTTCTTTCGATCAGCTGTGGAGTGAGTTTCTCAAGGCGTTTGTAGTAAATAGCCAGAGGAATAAGGAGCTAACTTATTTGCTCACTCTTAAGCAAGGGAATAAGGAGTCGCTTAAAGGTTACGTAGATTGGTTCCGAGATGCCACATTGGAGGTACATGATTCGCAAGTGGTGTGGCAGTGGCAGCCATGTTAAAAGGGACTAAATCTTAGAAGTTATAAGAGTCCTTATCGTTCAATCAACTGACTATGATCTCGGACTTGTTTTTTTGAGTAAATAAGTACATTACTCAGGAGGAAGTAATGAGAATGGTATCGGTTGAGGAGCAGAAGGAAGGAAACAAGGAAGAGAAGCCTCGGGGGATCTTCCAACCAATCAAGCAAACATGAGAAGGCTACCAAGTTGAAATATACCACTTACACCCCACTTACTGAATCTCGAGCATCGGTATTGGCAGTTATCGAAAGGTCAGGTCTTATACAATTTTCGAGAAAGACATCGGGGAGTCTAGGTCTTAACTTAGATTCATATTGTAGTTTTCACTTGGCACATGGACATTCTACAGAAAAGTGTAGAGAGTTGATGAATCAACTTAAGAAGCTAGCATGGGAAGGTAAGATAGATTGATTCGTGTGGAGGGGTGAAAGAAACAATTATCCCTCACGTAATAAGGGTAAATATCCCAAAGATAAGAGAGACAGGAATAGGGGAAATGGAAGAAGAAATGAGGATACGAGGAGGAATGAGAACATAAAGGTAGATAGGAGGAATTAGGAGGAAGACAATGAGCTTACGAGTCCGACGATCAATGTTATATGGGGCGGAGAATCAATGGCTGGCACTTCTTCCTTGTCTAAAAAATCTTATGCCCTACAGGCCTATAAGATAAACTTAGTGATGGAAGAAAGGTAGGATGAGGAGCCCATTACCTTTAAGTTGGCTTATAGAGGAGATGTGGTGATCCCTCACGACGACCCAATGGTGATCTCGGCAGTCGTGGTGAAATACCCAGTTAGCCGGATCCTAGTTGATAACGGGAGTCCGATAAATTTGATTTATTGGAATGGATTCGAGAGAAGATGAACATTACGAATAAAAGACTGAAGCCTGTGCCCACACCACTATATGGGTTTTTTGGTGAGAAAGTGAAGGTAGCAAGAGCGATCCAACTACCAATCACGTTGGGAAAAAGCCTGAGGATGTTACTCGTCAGGTATTGTTTATGGTGGTAAAGTTAACTTCAGTGGCCTATAATATGAGTCTCGAACGATCGTTGCTAAATGATATGAGAGCCGTGGTTTCCTCTTGTTATCTATTAATGAAGTTTTCGACACCTCATGGGGTAGGCCAAGTGAGAGGGGACCAAAAAAGGGCAAGGACGTGTTATATCGCGTCCACCACATGCAAGGGGCCCCAAAGAAAAGAAATTCTTACTATCGAAGAGCAACCAAAACCAAAGCCCAATGAAGAAATAGAGGTAGTTCGGTTGGTTGAAAATGATGAAGAAAAGGTGGCTTATATGGGAAGCCAATTGCCCGATGAGATTAAAAAGGAAATAGTTTAATGCTTGATGTAGATGTTTTTGCATGGTCTCCAGCTAGCATGCCTGGAATCGACTCAAAAGTTGCCTGCCATCAATTGAATGTTATCCCATGAGCTAAACCAATCAAACAAAAGAAGAGAAATTTCGCTCCGAACAGGCAGCAAGTTATAGATGAAGAAATTTCAAAGTTGCTGCAAGCAGGATTTATCAGTGAAGTCGATTACCCTGAGTGGCTGACGAATTTAGTGATGGTGAGAAAAGCTAATGAAAAATGGAGGATGTACGTAGACTTCACAGATCTGAATAAAGCTTGCCATAAGGATTCCTACCCACTGCCGCGTATTGATAAGTTGGTAGATGAGACTTCGAGGTATGAACTCCTGAGTTTTTTGGACGCCTTTTTGGGATACCACCAAATCATGATGCACCCAGACGACAAGGAGAAAACCTCTTTCATTACTAATAGTGGAAGTATTGCTATCAAGTAATGCCTTTTGGTTTGAAAAATGCAGGTGCCACGTACCAACGAATGGTGAATAAGGTGTTCAAAGATTTATTGGGCAACACAATGGAGGCTTATATAGATGACATGATAATAAAAAGCTGTGAAGGGGAGTCACATGCGAAAAAAATGGCGAATGTGATAAGGGTATTGCGCCAATATAATTTGAAGTTAAACCCCAACAAATGTTGGTTTGGAGTTAGATCGGGGAAATTCTTGAGGTTCATGATTACCAATCAAGGAATTGAAGCTAGTCCTGAAAAGATTCAGGCAATCTTAGATATGAAACCACCTGACACTATTAAGGAAGTGTAGAGGCTTATCGGAGGATAGCAGCCCTGAATTATTTTCTATCCAAGTCGACGAAAAAAAGCCTCCCACTCTTTCGAGCAATTAAGGGAGGCAAAAACATTGAATGGACTGAAGAATGTCATGCTGCATTTGATAAGTTGAAGGAATATTTTAAGGAACTGCTATTACTGTCGCGGTCGCAGGAAGGAGATAGGCTTTATATGTACTTGGGAGTAGGCGAGAAAGCAGTTAGCGTAGTTTTGTTAAAAAAAGATGGGGATAGGGACTGCCCAATCTATTATGTAAGCAAAGTCCTGTTAGATGTAGAAACAAGATATCCATAGGTTGAAAAGGTGGCCTTATCGTTGGTGATGGCAACTAGCAAGCTGTGCCCATACTTCAAAGCCCACTTGGTAACTGTTTTAACTGACCTGTCTTTAAGGCAGATATTATAGAAACCAAAACACTCAGGGTGTCTAACCAAGTAGGCTATCGAGCTTAGGAGTACAATATACATTTCCAGCCTTGTCAAGCAATAAAAGGATAGGCGTTGATAGATTTTATTGTCGAATGCACTGGTCATGAGACCCAAAGAGAATTGGAGCCAATATGGTGGAAATTGTTTACGGATGGAGCTTGTAATGTGAACGGTAGTGGGGCTGGTATTGTACTAGTTTCACCTAAAAAAGAAGTCTTTAAATAATCTTTGCGCTTCAACTTCCCGAGCTCTAATAATATAGCTGAGTACAAAGCCCTGATAGTTAGAATGAAAATGGTCGAGAGGCTTGAAGTTAGCAATCTGATGGCCCATAGTGATTCCCAATTGGTGGTAAATCAATTTCTGGGTTAGTACGAAGCATGAGAGCCTACTTTATTACTGTATTTGCAAAAGTTCAGCTACTGGCACAATAATTCAAAAATTTTTGGCTGGTCTAAATTAATCGATCAAAAAACAATCATGCGGATGCCTTTTCTAAATTAGCATCCTCTAGGAGAGAGAAAGGTGGAATAGTAAAAATAGAATCTCTAGCCAAGCTGAGTATTGAAGAGGAGGAAGTCTGTGATGTTGAAATTGGAAATGATTGGAGGAACCCGATCGTAGATTACATCCTAGAGGGAAAGCTCCCCGATGATAGAGACGAAGCTTAGAGGTTAAAATTGCAAAGTGCCAGATTCACGGTCGTGAATGGGGAGCTCTATAAGCAGGGATTCACTAAGCCCTTGTTGAAATGTTTGGGACTTGAACAAGCTGAATACACATTGGTTGAAGTCTACAAAGGCATATACAATGAACACTTAGAGGCTCGAGCATTAGCCACGAAAATACTCTGTGTTGGGTTCTATTGGCCTACGTTGAAATAAGATGCTGTTGATAAAGTGCGAAAATGGGAGAAATGCCAGAAGTTTGCTCCATCATATCGGCACCCATCATAGCCTTCAGAACACCTTTCAACCTACACCGTTTGCGCAATGGGGGTTAGACATTTTGGGGCCTTTTCCCTTAGCCACATGCCAAAGAAAGTTTCTGCTAGTAGAAATTGACTATTTCACCAAATGGATAGAAGCAAAACCTTTAGCCATGATCTCTGAAAAGAAAGTGGAGGCAATGGTGTGGAAGGATATCATCTGTCGATTTGGCATCCCTCGGGTCCTAAATGTCGATCACGAAAAACAATTTGACTGTGATGCTTTTTGAGAGTTTTGCAAAGGGTTGAACATCCAGCTTCGGATATCTTCTGTCTCTTACCCACAAGTTAACGAGCAAGCCAAAGTTAGTAATCGTACTATACTTCATGGATTAAAAACCAGGCTAGACAAGGCAAAGTGAGCATGGGTCGATGAACTCCCTAGTGTTTTATTGGCCTACAGGACAATAAGTCGGGTATCGATAGGAGAAACGCCATTTAATTTGGTGTATGGGACTAAAGCCCTCATTCCAGTTGAGATTGGAGCAACATCGCCTAGAATGATCCCTTATGTGTAAGAAGTCAACTCCCAGGAGCTTAGAGAGAACCTTGATCTAATAAACGAACTAAGGGATACAGCAAGAATGAGATTGGCCGCCTACCAACAGCGAGTAGTAGGATACTATAATACTCGAGTCAAGAACAGGGAACTATGAGAAGAAAACTTGGTGCTAAGGAAATCAGCTATTACGAATGCCCATAATGAAGATGGAAAGTTTCGGGCTAATTAGGAAGGACCTTATAAAGTTAGGAGGATCATTGTACCGAACACCAACATGTTGGAAACTCTACAAGGGAAAAGAATTTTGAAGACTTGGAACATTAATCATTTAAAGTTGTACTGGCAATGAGAACCTTGTAATTTATACTTTATTATTTTGTTGTTGTTATTTTATGATTGTTTTGCATGTATGGCAAATGTTACATGATATTATTGCTTGACTATGAATAAGAGGCAAGTTATTCATATCTTCTATTTTTTGTAGTAATAATTTGATTGATAAATGCATTGCAGGAATAAGAATAATAATACCAAAAGCTGGCCAAACCAAAAAGTCTTAAGCACAAAAAGGTGCGAGATGGGCAAATGAAAAATTTCCTAAGCACAAAAAGGTGTGAGATGGGCAAATTAAAAAGCTCCTAAGCGAAAAATATGTGAGATAGGCAAATCGAGAAAGTTCTAAGCGAAAAATGAGTGAGACGGGCAAAATAAGTAAGTCCCTAAGCGAAAAAAGTGCGAGACGGGCACAATACTTAAGTAAAAGTTCTTCTTTGAGAAGAAAGCAATACTGTCTCATAAGGAGAACTGGGGAGCAATATGTTATGGCATGTCGAAAGATATGTTGCAACTTTATTAAGTGTTGCAGTTTTATCAACAGAATGTCTTAACTTTGTAACATTTCAGCATACTATGCAGCATTGTGGCTATAAAAATATTATAACCTTAATAGATATGATCTTATGATACAATAACATGTCAGCATGTTATATATATATATATATATATATATATATATATATTATAGCTCCATTTTAATGGCATATCACATGTGTCAACAGTTCGTGTTTTATCATAAATCACAAGCATGCAAAGAAAAGAAAAACTGCAAAAGAAATTATGATTTTCTTTAGAAGTAAATGAATTATTTACAACTGTATAATGCTTGTATGAATTACAATCAAAACAAAACAACTAAAAAAGGAAAAAAATATTTGAGTCACTCAATCGTAAGGATGGAGTCGACTGAAGGAGGATGTGCTGTGCCAACAATCGATCCTCGGGAGCTGGACCTGTGTTTGGATCTTTGGAAGGAGCAACTTCAGAAGATGGAGCGTCACCTGAGGGCCCAACGGTCTCGAGAGCCGTAGAATTTAATGCGGGCTCGACACGATAAAGTCAGAGAATTAAAGATCCTCACTGTCTTAACCCTACAAGGCCTCAATGGGCTCAAGTTGGCTGCGTGGCTGACGAGGGGGCCAGGGAACTTCAAGGTTTTCCAACTTATCCACAGCCCTTGCTCCAAGTAGTCCTTAGCTTCTCTGAACTAGGCTTGTACCCAGTTCAGGGAGGAGGATCATAAAATTCTACTTCTTTAGTAAGCCGAAGCTCCGAGAATGTGTCTATAGGCCTTTGCTTTTCTAGCCAAGCACAGGAACGGTAGAAGCCGTACTTGACTAAGCCTGCAGAATAAACTTGCTTCTTTTCGAAGCAATCTTAAGAAAGGCGATATTCTCAGACAGCTTCGGCGCAAACCACTTTCTGTCGCTCTCGTAAGTTGTGTACTTCATCAATGGCCTCATCCCGTTGCAACCTTATGGTCCGCAAATCATCCATTGCTTTCTGATAAGCCTCCTGAAACCCCTAAAGGGACTGAGTCTTCTCTGTTCATCCTTCAGCTTCAGTTCAAGGTCTGGTATTTGGGACTTAAAACCTCGTTATCCCTCTTTAATTCATCCACTATGTTGGGAAAGGAAGAGTTGATTGACCTCTTTTTGAAGCGCCATGTGTGCCTCCTGAAGCGGTGTAGCTCTTTCTCGGTCCACTCCCTATAGGTCTTATGCTGCGCATTAACAGCCACCACTTGTTGTGCAGCTCGAAAAACAAAAGAGAATAGTTAAAATCTAGATGGAAGAAGCTAAAATACAAACATTCAGAAAAGAGACGAAACTCTTACCTTCATCATAAGATAATCCTAGTTGTCTTCGCCTACAGAGAGAGTCTTGAAAATTTCCTTCTCATCACGTGGATGGATGGTGCTCCATGCTAGGCGAGACGCTACCTTGGCTTCCTCTATGCTTTCATTGTCGTTTACCCTAGGGTGGGTCTGAAAAGTCGTCGCCGTCAACAACTTTGCCCTCGTCCACCTAGTAGCGCCTAAGTGTAGGAGGCCCTATCTTAGGCAAAATCAGCCTCGCTACCATGGCTTCCTCCACAAACAGCCTCTTTCGATTTTTCTGGCAAGGCTTGCGAGGCACACCCACCCCTTACGACATCGAGATCACCTTCCTGGGGAGCGAATTCACTTCTTTGCGACCCCGAACTCTCGTGACCCTTTGATTTATGCGCAGGACGGTCACGAATAATGTGCCTCTTCCTTTTACCCCATTTGATCTCTTGCGCAGGACAATAGCTCACCAATGATCGGAGGGCGAGTAGGAGCACAAGGGCCCTCTGAAGCAGAGGCCTCAATCTGAAGCTGTTTTCGTGGTGGGGGAGCATCCGAAGGAACTCTAGAAGAGGATACTGAAGCTTTCCTTTTGTGGATAGTGTCTTGAAAACTCATGTCTACACAACACAAGAGGGGAGAGTTAGCATACCAGGTTGAAAGATATTAAATAAGTGTAAAGGTAAAAATCATCGTTTAAAACATAAGAAATCACTAAAGTCATATATATTAGCTAAATTCTCATCTGATGGAAAGTCGTAAAAGGGACTTCCAAAGGCGTTTTCTTGGTTCCACTCAAGGTCCTCTTCGGAAGAATTACTAGCACCCGTGGTCCCAGATGTTTCATCCCTCAAGTCAGAAGAAGAGTCATCATTAAGTGACCTACGGGGTTATTTGATTCGGTTATGGGGACCACCAGCAGATTATTAGGGATAGGGCTATGTGTGTTTGAGGCTGTAGGTAGGTTTGAATGAATGGCGGAAGTTTCAAGAATAACTATGAATATTCTTGGGGTTAAAAGAGAAAACAAATTTCGCTTCCCGGTAGAACAAATAAGTTGTATAAACTCGCCTAGTTGGTCCCTTAAGAAAGCTAAGCTAAATTTTTCTGAGCGCCTTGTGTAGTCGCTGGTATCATGGTTTCATCTAGTAGGGATTCTCAAATCCCTCGAAGCTCAACAGCAACCCACTCGCTCTCGAAAATGTGAACTTATTGGGGAGATCTGAAAAAATCTTATTAGGGAACCCTTTGTCTGTCACCTTTTGAAAGGAATATGTTACTAACCCAGGTAACAGACGAACTCTAAAAAACGCATTTGGAAGGGGGATAGAAGGAACGATGCCTAGGTCACGGCACACTATAGAGAATCCCACTAATTGGGCCCAACCATGGGGATGAAGTTGACATGGGACTATCTCCTTATACCTAAGAAAGTCTAGTCCAATTTCGGGAAGTGGAAAACGGAAATCGAAAACATGGAAGCTTTATATACAGCTACGCCGTTGGCGACTAAATCGGGAGAAGGCTCCCTATTGGTTGGGAGTCTATATTGATAGCCTTCAGGAAGGGGGAAGTGAGTTTTGATTTCCTCTAAGTCTACATTGAATAACTTACACTCAACACCACCCTTCCTTAATGTTTTACCTACACTGTGAGAAGCCATAACTAAAGACAGAAGGAACAAGGGAAACGGGTGATAAATGGCAGACCTAAACCCTGCAGAAGACCTAAAACCCTACGGGAGACTACAAATGTGCTGGAGACTACGGAGGTCGCGGGAGACAAAAATTAGTGTGACTGATATAAGTTTGCGGGAGACTTATTCTCGACGACAGGGTAGGCAAACGAGAGACTTTAGAGAATGCGAGAGGCTAGGCACATAAGAGGTTTAAGGAGTGGGCAGGCTGAAAAACGTGGGAGGGTTAGGATTCGCGGTAGAGTGTTGCTACAAAGGATTTATCACGTGTTTATGGTCACCTCTTACTGCTTATATAGTCGCGGCAGAGAGTACCAAGCGTCGTAAACCAGAAAATCACCTCCCGTAGGATTATGCTTCGTGACATGCAAAAAATACCAAAAAAACTACAAAAATTCACAAAAAGACCAAAATATCCCAGATTTATGTATATATACTCTATTGGAAAAAAATCCAATAAGAGAGTGGGGAGCAATTGATATAGGAAAGCCCAACCTAAGGAAGGCCCATCATGAAGACAGTCCGGCAAGCCACGTGACATGCTCTTATTGGGCCACGTGGCACAATGGTGGGAGACCACCTCTCGCCTAGCGAGAGATCACCTTTCGCTAGCGGGAGACCATATCTCGCCTACGGGAAGTCTTCTCTTGCATCACTGTAGGTTGTCTCCCGCATCTGGTAAAGAAGCCTCCCGCACGATCATTGTAGCCTACTGAGAAGGCCTGCGGGAGGCATCCTCTCGCATCCAAGGAACAACAGTTGTTGGAGTTTTTGAGATGTACAAGCAACAAATTGTTTGGAAGAGCAAAAAGACAATATTGCCCTTAGGTAATTACTCTGCAGTAACGATAATTCATTCGCTAATAAATAGGCCATATGTATTATTTTATTCCCTAATTTTTGACTACTTCTGGCTTTTACATATAATTCTTCCAAGAATATAGTGCTGAGTTAAGCATTGGAGTGTCTACGCAGGGAACCACCCCCTACGTCTCTCTAACTTTTTTATTCTTGCAGAATCATCCCGTGCCACGTGTGCAAAAGAATCGAATTACGTCAGCAATTCCTCATTATTGTTTTGTGCAACAACAACTAATGTGTGTAAATTGCATGGAATTGAAAATAAAGTTTTTCTATTACTTTAGATAATGCTTCAAGTAATACTACAATTATTCCTATGTTAATTAAAAATTTAAACCCAAATATGCAATGTTTACTTTTTTCATGTTAGATGTGTATGTCTTATATAAATTTGTCATAATTTTTTCTTGTATTGCTTAACTCAAATTGTAATTACTAAAATGTTGATAATGCTTCTTATCTAACAAGGTTTTTTTTTTCTATTAATTTTCACAAGCCCATCACAACTTACCTAAACCTTAATAGGAATTTTGAGGTGTTAAGCTTATAATTTGGTTTAAAATATTTCAAAACTATTCTAGTTACTATTTTTTCCTTATTTTATAAAAGAAAAACTCCATTACTTTAGACCCTAAACCATAAACTCCACTCAAATTAGGAGTTGTCGCATTAATTAAATTCCAAAGGTGTACGACTTTTTCACTTTAAAAATCTCAACGCTTAAACCACTTAAAGGTACTCTGATCTTATTTCATTCCTTTTTTTCTTGTGCAATTATTATTTCTAACTAAATTTCTATTTTATGCAGAAAATGTTGGTTGTGATTTAGGCTAAATTTGACAGAGAAGAGGGGAAAGTGAATTTTGATTTGGCCATTTTTGTTGTAGATTTGGTTGAAAATTTAGGAAAAAAAATGCTGAAAGTCATCCTAAGCATAAGAAAACTATTAAAGATTTGTTGGTTTTGGCTTAAAGTAGTGCTATGACACCATTTGGAGAGTTTTTGCTTAAGGATGAACGCATTGTCGAGAATTATTCAGGAGGTGGCGATAATCGATGATCAGTAAGGCAGTTGGTAGCCAAAATCTAAAAAGAGCAATAATCAATTGGTAGAATAAAGTTAGAGAGGAAAAGGTTGAGTTAGAGAGAGAAGGGATAAGGGGGAAATGAAAATGAAGAAATTTTTTTAACTTTTTATAGGTTAAATTATATGGATAGTTTCTGTATTATGTTAAATTTTAAAATTTAGTCCCTTTAATAATTTAAAGAAATTGAGTCCTCTTGCTATTTAATTTGATATTATGATTCCAACCAAAATGCCGCATCAACATAGTCAACACTCGTTAGCGTGACCAACGCGATGTCAACATTTTTAATAGAAAATGTTATCCACGTTATCAATTGAACTAAATTTTCAAATCATAATACTAAGGTGACTTTATTTTTATAAATTATATTAGAGGGACTAAATTTCAAATTTCATGATATTACGAAGATCAATTGCTTAATTTGACCTGATTAACTTAAAGTTTAGCATTTTGTTATTACTAAGAATTTAGCAAAAAAAAAAAAGATTCAAAGTATTAAAATTTATATACATATGTCCTTGCATTCGATTTGATTATACAATAAAAAAATAATACAATCTAGCTAAATTAAAACTATCAAATTCAAGTTTAGCATTTTATTATTGGTAAGAATTTGGCACCACAAAAAAGTTCAAAATTTTGAAAGGCACACTTGCATATATTGGATTTGTATTGTATAATAAAAAATGATTCTATCAAATTCGAATATTTTAATTGATTATCATCTAATACCTGTTTATGAAACTTTTAGAATCAATGACACATATTTTTAATAAAATATTAAAAATAAAAAATAAATAAAATAAATGTCCTATCATTTTAATATTGTTTATGCAATTTAGAAATTTCACCAACAATATATTAGATAATAATCTTATTTCAATACATGTTTTGGGTAATTTGTGAGTATAATCAAAATTTTAAAATTGTTAATAATTCAATAAATAAAAGAACTAAAAAATAAAACTCACTCATTTCCAAATTCTAATAATTATCTATAACTATATATAAAAAGAATCCCTAAGGGATTCTTTGTTTGACATGCGTCATATTTTTTTTTTGAGTTGGTTTGTCTTTTTTTTTCTTAGTTTGTTTGTTAATTATATATATTTTACAATTTTTATATTATTTTAGTTTGATAAAAGTCATGGCAAAGCATGAGTGAAAATATTGGTGAGTATAAAAGTTATATTTTAATGAGTGAGTGGCTGTCATATGACATTTCATTATCTTTTTAGAGAAATTTTTTTTTATTTTTTAAATCTATAATTAGTTTTAATTTTTTTCTTAACATTAAATATTAAAAATAAATTCAATTATGTGGTAGCTTTAAGTTTCATATGTGATGTATTTAATTGAAATAAAAATATATATTTCTAAAATTTTTTAATGTTAAAATACTAAATATATGAAAAAAAAATGAACTTACTATAAAGTGGAGAAGAGACTATGAAAAGTTCAAAAAAATTTTGAAAAAAATTAAATCAAATATTCACAATTTTTTTATAAATAATAATATTTTTATAAAGTTAAAATTAAAAAAAAAGGTGCAAGATCTGAAAAGCAAAGAGAGAACAAAATTTAAAATTCAAATGTTTTAAGGAATTAAACCAAATACCATGTAAAAAAAATTCAAAATATGTATTAGAAGTTTTTAAAAAATTCAAATCAAATATCAAAAAAATTTGGTTTGCGAAAATTCAAATAAAATACTAAAAGTATTACAAATAATATAAAAATTCAAAAAAAAGATAAAATTATAGTATAAAGCAAAAAATTTCAAAAAATAAATTTTAAAACTTAAACACAAATAAATATAAAAAAATTATAAAAAAAATAAATCTAGGAATCAAAAACTTTCAAATAAATTCTTTAAATATGAAAATCAAATAATATAAAAGAGAAAATAAAGTAATAAATAAATAATTTCAATATTAAACACTTAAAGATTACGATAACTGAAAATAAAAAACGGTAGTGGGATTAGTTTAATATGAATTTACCTTAAGACAAACAAATTAGAGCCAAATTGTATAAAAATTTAAATATTGTATAAGCTTTTTTTTTTTGGTCTATTTAATTTTCTAACTTTGTATTAGAATTTTATTTTATTTTAAAAAATAAAAATAAAAAAAATAAATAAGATGATTAATTGATAAATTAAAAATTATCATTTTCATTTGATAAATCAATATTTTAAAAATAATTATCTTGATTTATTATTATTTTTAATACTATTTATAATATAAATATTTTTATTTCAATTTTCTTAAAAAATTTAAGAAAAAAATAAATTATACAATTACTTTTTAAAAATAAATTATATAAATAATATTCTTTTAAAAAGAATAATTGTGTTATACTTAAAAAGAATAAATTATACAAATATAAGTTCGATGTAGTTTCAAAGATGTGAGCCTATGTTTGATTAATAACGATATAATACACACACTTTAATATTTTAATATCAACCCCTAAATAAACTGTTAAAATTTATATACACACACATCTATTACAGTAAATGAAAAGACTTAATATGTATCTTTTTTTTATTTATAAATATTTTAAATAAAAAATAATATAAGTTAGAATATTTTAAGGAAAAATATAATATGTGCATTTAGTTTATGAATTGCCTTTTTTTAAAGTAAATTTGAGCAAAAAATTTTAAAATATACATATATACTCTTTAATTAAAATGATATATATATATATATATATTTATATATTTATATCAAACTCCTCTTCAGATTAATGTTTATTTCTATGCATTGAGTCAATGATCGAATTTTTTTTTAAACTAGCTGAATTTATTTCATTAAGTTAAAATAAATCATTGAGGGTATTTTAGTACCACATTTTTGGTACTCACACTTTCACTTTAATATATTTTTAGTAAACAAGTTCAACAAAAAAAATGTAATTAGTTTAATTTTATTTTCCCTTCTTTTACAAACATGTTCACTTATTAAATATATATTCTTAACTTTTATGTTAAATGGTAAAAAAAAATTATTTGAAAAATCTCCAATGAATCATGAAGATTATATTAGAATTTATAATGGCAAATTTAAAAATAATTATTTAGTGTCATATAGTCAACTTACTAAAGTGTATGAAATTTTTAAAAACTTATTCCAATTAAAAATAATTTCAAATGATCATAAAAATAATTTATTTTTATTATTAAAATTAAATTTTTTAGTTTATTAGATAAATAAAATATCAAAAAAAATAATAATAAGAATATAATATAATATACTTTTTTAATGATTACAATATATAAAAATAAATCTTATTAAAAAATATTTATTTTAAATAATTAAAATAATTTGAGGGAATATCAATATTTTAAAAATAAATTTATTTTTATTAAAATAATTAAACTAAAATTTCAAATTAAATTAGATGTATTTTTTTTAAAATTTAAATAATTGAATAATTAAATTTAAAATTTATATTTTTAAAAAAAAAAATTTTGTCCGCAACGAAGTGCGGGGTAATGTCACGTACCGAAGGCTTTAGCCCAACAACCGTGCGGCCCTAGGCGGGAAACTTGTGTCCCACGTCCTTAAGTCAGCCTACTCCTTGCCAATGATGCTTTGCACAGCGGAAATCTCAACACCCTACAGCACACTACAAGCACACAAGCTAATAAGCAAAGCAGACACACGAACACATGCACACTAATGTGGGGAATTGTACACTTGCATTAATTCCAATCAGCTATACAATGTACAGGAGCTATACAAGAGAGAGACACAGCCTAGGACTCTACCCATAGGGAGGAGCACGACCTTGGGTCTCTACACAGCCTAGGAGACTCACCAAGGGGCTCACTCTACCTAGAGAAGCCCTAGCGGCTCAACCTATCTCAGCAGCTCTCTCTCCCACCCATAATGAGACCCTCTCATCTGTTGCTGAAATGTGGGGGAAGACACCCCTTTATATAGGCAAGCCTCACATAGTTGTGTGGGGGTGGTTAGGCCAAGTGTGTGGTTGGCAGACTGCTTTAGGAACCTCCCCTGCGTATTGGTAGCCAGCTAGAGGCCACTGGAGCTGAACTGGACCGAGGCCTGCTGGTGTGCGCACTTGGCCGAGCGGGTTCCAAGTCTTTCTGCTCAAGGCTCATGTCTGGACGTGCACTTGAGGCCTCTCGGGTCTGGCACTATTCTACTCGCAAACCTTCTACAGCTGCTTCCTCGCCTGCTTCTTCCACACGCCTGCCTACCTGGTGCGCTCGCCCTCGCCTAGTCTCTGTTTCCTTCGCTTGGCATCTGGGAGCTCGCCCACTTGTCTAGGTTGCCTGGCTGGCTTCGGTCTCTCGCACTTGTGGGCCTATCTCCGCGCACACCCTATGGCCTGCGTCCGCATCATGCCCACCACCTTGGGCTGCCTTGGTTTGGTCCTCCAGCCTCTCATCAACTCGGCTGGGACCTGGTTTGGCCTGGGCGATCGCGCGGGACGTGACATTCTCCCCCACCTGTTCTAGCAACGCCCTCGTTGCTTGGGGAGTGTCGGTCCTCCTTCCGTACCCCTCTTGCTCTCCTCCTCGAGCAGGGCCGACTCATCCTCTTGCTGCCTTGTGCCTCTTGCTACACGCCTAAGCTGGAGGGGTCTGGCTGCACATCCCGACCATGGACCTCGCCCTCGTCCCCTGACTAGGAGCCCGCACCCTAAAACTCACTCGTATGGCGCTCGGTCGCCGAACTACCCTTGGTTCGCCCACTGACCTCAGAACACCAAGTCGGCTATATCCCCTAGATCCTCTGTCGACTGCTCGCCACCCTGGCTATTGCTACGAGCCTCTGTTTTGGTTGGGCACTCCCGCACTCTGGGCGATCCGCTACACAATGGTCGGTCCTTACCTCTTGAGGACTTCCGCCAGGCAGAATGTGGCATCCCTTTGCCACTCGTGAGTCTCACAGGGCCTCCTGCCCCTCAATGTACGCGCACGCCTCCGAACTCGCCCAAATGCTCATTCCAGGCTGCACACTCGCCTGCTCGCTTCTGCTAACTTGGCTCAGACCTCGTCTCAACCAGCACTAGGCACAACTAGCACTGCGCACGCTTGATCAGGCTGGACTGACCGCTGCTCGCCACTGAACATTGATCGTCCGCTCTGATACCAACCGTCACGTACAGGGGGCTTTAGCCTAACAACCGTGCAGCCTTAGGCGGGAAACTCGCATCCCACGTCCCTAAGTCAGCCTACTCCTTGCCCAGGATGTTTTGCACAACGAAAATCTCAACACCCTGCAGCACACTCCAAGCACACAAGCTAACAACGCACACATGCACACTAATGTGGGGAACTGTACACTTGCGTTAATTCCAATCAACTATACAATGTACAGGAGCTATACAAGAGAGAGACACAGCCTAGGACTCTACCCATAGGGAGGAGCACGACCTTAGGTCTCTACATAGCCTAGGAGACTCACCAAGGGGCTCACTCCACCTAGAGGAGCCCTAGCGGCTCATCCTATCTCAGCAGCTCTCTCTCCCACACACAATGAGACCCTCTCATCTGCTGCTCAAATGTGGGGAAGGCACCTCTTTATATAGGCAAGCCCTCACATAGTTGTGTGGTGGTGGTTAGGCCAAGTGTGTGGTTGGCAGACTGCTTTGAGAACCTCCCCTGCGTATTGGTAGCCAGCTGGAGGCCATTGGAGCTAAACTGGACTGAGGCCTACTGGTGTGTGCACTGGGCCGAGCGGGTTCCAAGCCTTTCTGCTCAAGGCCCACGTTGGACACGCACTTGGGGCCTCCCGGGTCTGGCACTGTTCCACCCGCGAACCTTTTACTGCTGCTTCCTCATTGCTCCTTCCGCATGCCTGCCTACCTGGTGCGCTCGCCCTCGTCTAGCGTCTAGCGTCTGTCTCGCTCGCTTGGCATTTGGGAGCTTGCCCATCTGTCATGGTCGCCTAGCGTTCGGGAGCTCACCCACTTGTCTAGGTTGCTTGGCTGGCTTCGGTCTCGCGCACCTGTGCGCCTATCTCTGTGCACACCCTCTAGCTTGCATCCGCATCACGCCCACCACCTTGAGTTACCTTGGTTTGGTCCTTTAGCCTCTCATCAACTCAGCTGGGATCTGTTTGGCTTGGGCGATCACGCGGGACGTGACAGTAACTTGCTAGTTATTAGTAATAGTTTTAGTGTACTTACGTGGCAGAATCTAATAGGCTGTTATAAACTCATAAATTAACATTTTTAACGTAAAAAAAATACTCTTTAACGTACACTAAGCCAACAACATTGACAGAAACGGATATCTTCCGAAGTTTCAAAACAAAAAGAAATCTGGGATTCTTTTTCTCTTTATCTAAGACAAGAATGTCTAGATTACATCTGGGTTTAGTTCTGATAATCCTAGGATTATTGTTGGAAACAGATATTGGGGAATCAATGAGATTTGAGTTGGAATCAGGGAGCACCAAATGCATTTCAGAAGACATCAAGACGAATGCACTGACTGTTGGCAAATACAGCATTGTCAACCCAAATGAAGGTTACGCTTTGCCTGATTCCCACAAACTCACAGTCAGGGTATGTCGCAAGCATTTTTTTTATTTTTCGTTTTTGTTGATTTTTATTCCGATTTTTCTTTTGGATTTTTTAATGTTGAAATTTTTATTGATTTGAGAAGTTGAATTTAGTTTGGAAAGTTTAAGATATAATTTGAAGATAAAGTTTGTTCTTTTCCAAAAAAAAAAATGCTTTCTTTTGTTGGGTGAATCTATGATGGAAGTTTGATATAGGAAAGAATCTGGATTGTTGGATTGAGATAATAATTTGGAACGAAAATGGGTAATTTAAAAACTCAATCTTTCTCAGGTTAGATGCATTTCGCTTGTTGGGATAATCTTGGGCTTGGCTTGTTTCTATTTTTCAACTCTTGTAGTGTTCAATTTACATTTGTTTTATGGAATTAATGCAAATGGAAAAAAAAAAGTGTTTTTATAACATTATTTGTGAAATACAAATTATGCATTGGAATTAGCTCTCTTTGGTTTTGTATTTTAGGGGATACGTTTTGGTGATAACAAGATGTTTATTTATTTTCGTAGGTGACTTCACCTTATGGGAACAATTATCACACTGGAGATCATGTGGATTCAGGTACTTTTGCATTTACTGCAGCTGAGGCTGGTGATTACACTACTTGTTTTTGGGCATTGGAGCACAAGCCTTCGATAAGGATTACGATTGATTTTGATTGGAAAACTGGTGTTGCTGCTAAGGATTGGTCCAAGGTTGCCAAGAAAGGGCAGATTGAAGTAAGTGTATTCACCGCAACCGTTTACATATTGTTTGTGGTTAGTAATTTGATTAATGTTTAAGTTAAATTTTGCAGCTTTTGGAAACAAAAGTAGATTTGTAGGTCCAGTTGATGGTAGTAGTTTCTTAGTTATATGATGACTGCTCGTGTTCTTGATCTAATATAAATCTATAATTTGTAATTTCATAGTAATGATTGTATAGCTTTGGCTACCTACTTTTGTGAAGCTGTCATTTAAAAGGGCTGACAACATGCCTGAAGTTGAAGTCAGCCAAACATAATGCACGAGCGAATTCTTTCACAGCATTTGACAGTTAGCTTTATTGATATTTATCATCTGTTTTGTGTTTCTTTTCTGTTTTCTGCTTGAAATATGTCCCTAAAAAGCATTGAGGACTCGACTGTATAACTATCATTAGAAAAAAAAAATGAGTTTCTGCGTTTCTAAAAGATGTTCTAAGATGTATGATGAAACATGCTTTTGGTGATTTAAATGTTATGAATATATATTTGCCATAGTTTGATTTAATCTGCTTAAAAAAGTCACATTACAAAGTACTATGAGTTGAAGGATTCATTTGAATGTACTTTCACTCTATGTGGTGAAAGTGGCTAATAGTATGTAGCTGCTTTGAGAACGTAGTGAGGGGGAGGAAGGGACAAATCTGTGGTTGTGCACCATTCCGTTTGAAAATCACAACAAAATGTGTAAGGATTCATTGGAGTAATTTCACTCTTTGTTGGGGGAAGGTGTTGTTTGTCGGTAGTTCTTGATGGTTTAGTTTTCTTTCTATATATGAACCATAAGTTAAGCAATCTTAGTATGAAGCTGCTTTGAGAACATAGCAGGTGAAGGAAATGAGAAATCTGCTGTGCACCTTTCAGGTGTGAATTTTGATATAATACGGATGTCTGGATGCCTCTAAGAAGTCAGTATATGCTATTTCATAGTTATTGCAACATTGAATGCCTGTTAACATGAAAAAGGAGGGTTAAAAAGATGCCACATAACAACTTTAGCAAGAGCTTTGGATTGTGACATTGTTATCGACTTAATATTTCTTTCGTTGTGCTAGACGATGGAGCTTGAGTTGAAGAAATTGTATGACACTGTCACATCCATTCATGAAGAGATGTTTTATCTTCGTGAGAGGTATGAACCTGTCATTATAAGCATTCAATTGGCTCGGTTCCAACTTTTTCTCATCTAACTTCTTCTGTCAGCATCTTCCCTCTGGTGTATAGCTATCGTGAAGCACCAGTAGATTTTTACATGTTTGATCTTTCCTTTCTCTATCTGTTTCTTTTTATTCAGGGAGGAAGAAATGCAACAGCTTAATAAAGAAACAAATTCCAAAATGGCTACTCTTAGCCTCTTTTCGCTTGTTGTTTGCTTGTCTGTAGCTGGCTTGCAGATATGGCATCTAAAGACATTTTTTGAGAGGAAGAAGCTCCTGTAATTTTGCTCTGCTCTCCTTCTAACTTTGCTGTTTGGAAGTGATAGGCGTCTCATCTTTACCTTCATTGCTGTTTTCAGAGCTTAACTAATTTATCAGTTAAGCTGGAGTTCTAGTGTGCAGAACTTCATACCAGGAAAATTTCCTGTCAGCTGTAGTTTGAACATTATATTTTATTGATCAATTTGTCGAATTGAATTAAATTTCTCGACTTGATTATCATCAAGTTGAAGAAAAATTGTTACTGTCCCTAATGACTTAAATGATATTAAGAAACCATCAAAGGAGGCATGCTTCAACCTTTTATTTAGAAGCTATTATGGCATGAACTCCATTTTACAGAGTGACCACCAATCTGATTAATCATCAGCATCATCATGGCGCCCGTGGTGGTGGTGATGGTGGTGCTTATAGCGGTGATGCTTCTTCTCTTCATCATCGCCAGAGTTGTCACCTCCCTGCAATGTTAATTATGATCAATCAAAGGAGTTTTGAGACGAACAATCAAACACGAACAAGTATGAATATGACAACATAGCTCACCTCACCATTCAATCTCCAGCATATGACAGTATAAGCCTTCTGAAACTTAAGACCCGAGTTTCAACATGCAGCCAAACAAACAGAAACAGAAAAAATTAACTTGTGGAAATTTCAAAGTACAAGTGTACAACACAAAAAAGGAAAAAGTTTGTAATTTTACCAAACGGAAATGCCTTGGTGCATTTTCTCAAAGGCCCGAGCTGATCCTTCATTTTCCAGTGAAGATGATAAAACACAAATCCAAATAATAAAAGCAGCCATGGTAACATGTTGTAAAGGCGATATTTGCTATATGTCATTGAAAGCAAGTCTAGAAGACCGAACAAAAAGCTTCTGTAGAGTCAGAATTTAATCAAGCTTATTCATAAATAATTAGTTCTTTAATAAAAGATTTTATTTTATTATCAAATAAATCACAAGTAAATGAATAAAATAAACTTCTTTATAATGATCCTGGCTTGGTCTAGCGGTCATTAATTTTAAGAGAGATTTGGTTCAAGGTTTAAATTATGCTTTCTTCTTTGTACCTTTCTATAAACCAAACAAAACTTTTTTATAATTAAATAATTAACTAAAATAAATAACTTCATAAATAGTAAAGTAAAAATATCAATAATTTTTATTTTGAGATAGGTAAATATATTATTGTAAAATATTATTTGATATAAAATAAATAAATTAATTTATAATTATTTATTAATTTTACAAATAGAAATTATATATTATAAATTTTAGTTTAAGGCTTTCATTTTCATTTTATCTTCTCCTACGCTTCACATTGTTGCGTTTATATCTAAACACATATCTCATCATCACTAATTTTAATTTCACCGTTATAGTAACTAAATTCATTTTTTCATTGTTTTCAATGTCACCATCTAACCAAATCAACCCTTAATAGAAACTAATTTTAAGCTACCATCTTAAAGCCATTGAAAACACTCCTGAAAAAAAAAAATTTTATTTCTAAACCTGCAAAAGTGCCAACAAAGCTAAAACAAATAGGTAAAGGTTCATTGTTCCCAACAAAGATACTGCAAAGTTTTAATGAGTGAAACTTGTATACTGCTTGAATGCGGTGGACTATTCTCTGTTTCTTTCTGCATTGAAAAATCAAATCTAATGGAGATGCGGGGGATCGAACCCCGTGCCTCTCGCATGCAAAGCGAGCGCTCTACCATTTGAGCTACATCCCCGGTTGACAAACTCATGAAATGTTTGTTAGTAAAAGATTAACCCAAGTTCGATTTTAGAGAGATTTTGAAATGAAAATCCGAATAAGCATTTTATTGTCTTGTGCATATTTGCAAGCTCTTTTAATATAATTATCGATTTTCCCATCAGAAAATATAAAATTCCATTTCACATAAAATGCTAAAACAAGGAGAACATGCATCTTGCACGAGCAGATTGGGAACAGCAATATTTCTTCATAAAGGTTAAACTTAAGGTTTAGAATTTGATTCATTTAATGTCGATTTGATACCGTCATGGACAATCACCAGAAATCACAACAAGAACATGATCCTTGCTTAAAACAATGAAACCGGTTGCGATCTCTGACAACAATTTCCCGATCGTAGACCTTCGAAACAATCTTAAGCGCAGCATGACAGTCTTGGCATATACGCAAGTTCTTGAAAACATAGAGAGGCGTGCCAGCTTTTGTGCTTAGAAGTCCAAAACAGACTGCTAGCCTCTCGCTGTGTGAGAACAGCGCCTGCTCCTTTTCCTCCAAATCCATTGCATTATCCTCAATGCCATCAGAACCAGAAAAAACTTGTGAAGCCGGATTCGGAACATAGCCGGCTGACCGCAACCTTCGAATCATGTCATCTAACATGAGATAGATCTCCTGGGTTTTGGGGTGTGACTTATCCCCTGCACTAAACTGATGAACATGGCCATCCACATGAATGGAACTCATTCCAGGAACCTTCCTGATTCCTTTAGTTTTAAGAACATTGCGAAGGGCATTGGCTTTGTCTCGCTTACCTGCCAAAGCATACATGTTAGAAAGCAAGATATGGTATTCTGTGTTATAAGGATTCATCTCGATCAGCTTTTGCAGAACACGTTCAGCCAATTGTAGCTTTCCATGTGAATTGCAGGAACCCAAAAGAGATCCCAGAACAACTCGTTTGGTGGCATTGGCATTCGATTTATCAGAGTTTCAGCTTCCTCCAAACGACCAGCTCTTCCGAGTAGATCTACCATACAGGCATAGTGATCAATCTTAGGGGTTATACCATAGATTGATTCCATACTATCAAAGTAATAAGAACCCTGATCTATTAGGCCAGAATGACTGCAAGCAATTATAACAGCAATAAAGGTTAAATCATCCGGCCTGACTTCTTCAATCATCTTCGGGAACATATCCACCACAACCTGAACTCGTCCATGCATAGCTAATCCGCTAAGCATAGCATTCCATGCTACCACATTCCGTCGTGGCATGCGCTTGAAAACCTTAACTGCAGTGTCTACCCGACCACATTTAGCGTACATATCCACCATGGCAGTTCCCACCATGATATCCATCTCCATCCCCATCATTTTTAAACCATAAACATGAATCCATTTGCCCATAACCACATCTCCGGACTGTGCACAAGCTGACAATAAAGAACAAAGTGTTATATAATTCAATTTAAACCCGCAACGAAACAGCATTTCACTTAAAAGCAAAAAACTCTCCTTGCTAAATCCACTCCCTACATAACCCACAATCATTATCGTCCATGCAACTTCATTCCGCTCTGGCATCGTATCAAACACCAGCCTTCCACTCCTAATATCCTCCCACTTCAACACTGCGTCCAAAACCACTGTCCATGATACCACATTCTTCTCCTTCATCTCACCAAAAACCCTTCTCACCTCCCCCACCATCCCACACTTCCCATACATATCCATCACCGCGTTACACACTTTTACCCTTCCTTCAAAACCCATCTTCACCACACACCCATGGCCCTGGCTCCCCAACCCAACATCCCGCAACCATGCACACGCGCTAAACAAGCACACCATCGCCACATCATCAATTTCGATACCGTTTTCAAGCATTTGAGCAAACAAACGTAGAGCATCATGGGGCTTGTTTTGGCGGGAAAAGGCAGACATCAGAGCAGTCCAGTCTGCAATATCCTTGCTCAAGTGGGGAATTATATCGAACAGTTTTTGTGCAGAGGTTATATCACCACAAAATGCATAGAAGTGGAGGAGGGCGTTGAGGAGAAAGGAGTTTTGGGTTGTGGAAAGGCCGGTGGTAATGATCAAGGCATGGAGTTTTTTGCCAATGCTGAGAGCAGATTGTTGAGCACATAAGCGAATTAAAGGACGGAGGTAACCAGGAGAGAAGGAAGGGAAGGCTTGGAGGATTGGCCATTTCATCTATCTTAATTTTACCGGCAACAATGAACAGCGAAGGGGCATGTATTTTAAATTATTCTTGACTGACGGGGCTGCAAAAGAGGAAACTTTCTTAAGGAGAATGAAATTTTCAAAAGTGAAATGCAAGAATAAGCAAAACTATTTCTTAAAAGCTACCACATAGAATTGAAATTATGAACAATACAAAGTCTTTGGATTAATGAAACAAACATTTATATTAGCACTCAAAATGGGTAACCCCGCATTGACAAAATAAAATTCTCTCTCAAACACACCCGCAAACCCAGACAAAACCAAGCGTTGAAGAAACAAATGGTGACTATTTAGCAAGTTTGAAGTACAAAACAAGGACGATAGCAACGATAAGGACTGCTATAATGATGCCAACAATCCATTTGTTCCGACTCATCCTCCTTGACATAGCTGTCAAAATTCGCTTACTCTTGCCAACGTTGTCATCCACTCCATGAAGCTGCAATAGAAAGGAAAACCCAACTTTAAATATATAGCCCAAAAGGTTTACAATCAACCATTTTAGATTAATGTACGAAAATTTATGACTTAACTATCATATAAGCCTTACCACCTAGCGTGTTTTGTACAACAGAGAGATTACAATCAACCATTACAGCTTAATATGAGAATATTTGAGGCCTAACTACCATATAAGCCTTCAACATAACATGTTCATGCAACACAAAGGTTTACAATCAAACATTACAGCTTAATGTGAGAAAATTTAAGCTTTAAATATCATAAAAGCCTTTGATAGCATGCTCATGCAATGGTCAGCTGAACACAGGGAGGAAGAAGGAAAAGAATAATGCTTGATGACTACAAGGTGGCATGCTGATGCTTTTTTGGGATGAATACTAACATCATAATCAAACAAAACAATTACTATTAAGGAGTTGTTAAATAGAGCTTGAATGAAATTACAACTCAAATGTGAGAAAAATAAAGCTAAAAAGAGCATACTGCTATGATAGAGAAGGTCATGAGCCATAAAGAGAGTTGAAAACGTTAGTGAAAAGAAAGAGATACCGTGTTGTTGGCATGTAAGAGAGCCTGCCGCTGTGAACTCAAATCCTGAAGAATTGAAACACCAAGCTCTTCTGTTTCCAGCATGGTTCTTCTGCTGTCCTTAATTCTGTCGCTGCTCTGATTCAACTGCTCTGTAGTCATCATTAGTCTCGATCTTTGATCAGATGATGCCTATTACATATTCATCAATTATAAGTAATCAAAAGTTAAATGTAAGGAAAGCAGACAATAATAGAACCCAAGCATGCTAAAAGGAAGGTAGAAGAAAAAAAAACATACCATGTGGGTATCAGCCATTCCAGATTCTAACAACTCATCTCGAGCAGCTGGATATAAATTGCCAGATGCAATTCTTTTAACTTCACTTTTCAGATTGTTAAGATCTGATTTATATTCCCTTAACTTAGCAAGAAGCACAGCCTTAACATTTGGCTGCAAACTTCTTGCCTCAAGGTCCATTTTCCGAATCTGAGATACGAAAAGAACAACATCAAGTTGAATACCCAAAGCAAGGAAGGACTAAAAACGAGTATCTGAAACATGCAATGAACTAGGTACCAGAGCTTCTGCATCATCCAATCCAGCTCTTATATCAGAAAGCTTTTGTTTCTTCTGCTCTGCAAATCAGAAAAACAATTAAGAATTTGAAAAAGACAATTGGCTAATCATAGAGGCAGATGCTTGAACAAGTTTGAAAACATTTCTCATCAAACACCTCTGGTGAATTAAAAAATGAACTTGCCGCATTATTCAACAAAAGGAAATGCGTATTAATCAGCTTCATGTCTTAATTTTCTGTCTACCAAACTCGTTACTGTCACTTTTATTTACCAATTCAATGATTCACACGGTAGATGCAAGGATAACCACACACAAGTTCTTTCTAAAACGAAGTAAATTAAAATCTTTATTCCCAAGTAGAGATAATTTTTTTTCCTTAAATGGGGTACTCTAAGCCATATCAGTTTGATGCCATTGTTTACAAGGCCAAAACTTATCAAGTGACTGCTGAATTTATTTCTTTTTTTTTTCCTTTCTCTTTCCTTTTGGTCTTTCATTTTTTTTTTCATTTTAGATTCATGTATATAAATTGTCCGTATCAGTTTCCTTTGCTGTTTTAGAGATTCACATGATGCAAGCAATAACACATCCACATAAAGATTCTAAGTAAAGAACAAAAACGAAGAAGTCTTAAAGCTACGTCATTACACATCAAAATATGATATCAATATACAGTTAATTCCAAAACTTGGTATCTTTTCATTCGTAGTAGTTTAATGTATTACTAATTTACTATGCAGTTAAATTATTGCAAACTAATTCCAATCACATCATGCATTCCACTTTATACTTCAGAATTACTTTCTAAATTTCCAGTTTATTGCTTAAAATTCAGGACATTTCAAATTCTTCCCTCAGATATATTTAACTCGAAGTTCCAAATTCAAGTGACAAAAGTTTAATTTTTACCCCTAATCTACAGCAATGCCGTAGAAAATTACACAAACTAGTAAAAAAAATTTAAATACTTCAAGCTGAAAATACGCACCGTGGAAATCGTGATTATAAATTAAATTGGATTAAATTTAAGAACAAAAAGAGAGTGAATAATGTCGGATCTTCTTTTCTTCTTCCTCATATCGCCCAATTAAGCAATCTAAGTTTTTGCTTTAAAAAAATCCTAATTTGCGATCAGCTTAAATCCAAAAAAAATAGCACAAATAACCCAGATTCCTTAATCTTGCTAATTAGAAAGAAAAGACTACGACGTATCGGTAACTAGAAGCAAAAAAAAATGAAGAAATTAAAAAAAAAGAGTCTAAAGAAAGGATTTTTTTTTGTATGAAGATTTGAATTATAACCTCCATCAAGAGCACCAGTTGCCGTACACTTCTTAGAAAGATTCGCGGATAGCTCGCAATACTGCCGTTCATATCCTTCAAAAACTTCACTCATCTTTTAATTTCTTATCCCAAAAACAATTCTCCTTGAAATCAACTGAAAGTCAGGAAAGTACATTTTAAAATCAGATCAAATTTTGATCGAAAAGAGAAAGAGAGAAACAGAACCGAACCTGAGATGGCGATGATCGTGGCTCGGTGGCTTTCGATAGTTTTCCTTTTTCCTTTTAAGAAAAAGGGCGACCAAACGACAGCGCTTTTGGTAAATTATCGTCATCTTCTTTTTCGTGTGGGCCTTGTAGCGAATTAGAGATTGCAATGGATATGTTATAAATCAGTACCAAGCATTACTTGATCCATTTAAGTAAAATTAGGATAGTCTATAATCGAATTCGGAAAGAAATTGTTATTCGTTATGAGTTCAGATAGTTATTTTAGGGTATCTACAATCTAAATTCGATTATAAATAATAATTAATTAATATAATATTTAAATTTTTTATATAAAAATTATTTATTATTAATATTATATTTAATTAAATTAATTTATTAAATATTACAATTATGATTTTTAATTTTAATTTATTTTTATGAGTTAAATTAAATTTATTAATTTAATTTTTAATTAAATTATTTCAAAATTGATTTTAAATTTAAATTTAAAAATTAAACTTTGATTTAATAAACGATTATTAATGGGTTCAAGTAGTTAAACAATTTTTTTATTTTATAAAATTAAAATTCAAATAACATAAATTACAATAATCAAATAATTAATCACATTCAAATATTATAAAAATTAATCAAATTCAAATTTAAACATCTCAAATTTTACTAATATTCAATCTGTTTACGTTCTAATGCCGCTGTCTATGGGGACACAGGTAATGTTATTCCTTTTCAGAGTTTCGAAGTTTGTTACGGACACGTTGCAGCCTTATCTTTTCTGCTTCAGCTCATAGTACGATTAGTGTTTGGCCTAATAAGAGAGGAGGTGTTAATTCCCTATGAGCGCCCATACAGTAGTTAATCCAATTAGCCAGTAAACTTATGCCACGTATGTTTATAAAAATCTTTTGGAAGAGCCAAGCTGTAATAACAAGATTGAAAAAGACTTTCACTTCTCATTGTTACACTTTCTACAAAACAAATACTCTGCAACAAGTACAAAAATTGAAGATGAACTAAGACACTGTAAATCATCATGGGTGGTATAAGTATTACGTATACAGAGGAATGGGTTTCTCGTAAAGAGATTATATTTGCCAACACAAAAACTATGAACGGATTCTACTCAGATCCCTTGGTAGAACAAATGGACTCTACAACACTTTCCAGCAACACAACAAAATTTCCAGGGAGTGGAATCATGAAGTTTTCCTCTTGCCAACACAAGATTCCGGAACCAAGCTGTGAAGCTTAAATTCCGATGTTTACTTCCCTTTCCATGGCTTCGATTCTGGATTCTGAGGTTTCGCAATGGTTGATATGTATAGGGCAGGGTATGAATGCCATTTGCATCATCTTAAAACACATTGTGCTCCGAGATTATCCAGTTAGAATTGCCTTCTTCATGCTGTGGTCTCATTCGATTGAACAAGCACAGCCCCATCAGCCACAGGAATTCCTGCTGTCTGTTTGTGTTTTGCTTGTATCTGCTCCAGTTCTTGTTCTGAGAACACTTCTGATTGCAGAGATGGAACTATATTCTTCACATGCAGCCATGTCAATTGCCAAAAGCTATCTCCACCGATATCATTGCTAGGTATGAGAATCCCTGTTGTTTTCATCACTAGCAGGGTGTTCTTTAGAAGCTCTGGGATTAGTTCATGAATTTTTTCACTATGCTTTCCCCGGAACTTAACCTTCATATATCTCTCCATACGATTTAGAACCCCTAGCCATAATTTGCAGAAGGATGGTTGCTGTGACAGATCCTGAAGTGACTGTAAGAAAGCTTTTGACATTAGTTTTGTGGCTAAAACAAGTGTATCCTCCAATTTCCGATATTGCTTGGAGGAGCTCCCCTGTGCAATTTCTAGCAAATCATCCATTAATGTATAAATCACAAGATCAAAACACTGGAACCACAAAGCATTTGGAACATGTATTCCATCTAACCCTGCCAAGGACCTCTGTAACATTAAAACAGCATGGTTCCTCACCTCTTCCCTCTGGTCCAAACATACTGCCCTCAGTCCCTGCACCAACCTCAGCCACATCTCTCCAATATCCTGACTCACTTTCATGGCAGCCTCCTCCTCAGCATTCTTGGTCTCAGAAGACCATCTTACCAGACAAACAACTGAAACTGCCATCATGTCTAGGGCAGAAATGGACCTATCAACATTTCCAACCCGAGACTCAGCAAACTCCCTTGCTGCATCCACACAAAGAACATAATTAGATGGCAAAAGATGAGCCCCCTCAGACATGATGAATGCAAGTGCCTCGAATCCAAACTCAGATGCTTCTGGATGTCGAGCAGTAATAAATAGCAAGGAGATGATTGTGCGCCAACCCAAATGGGATCTGATGTGAGTTGCATTTGCTTTTACAAGATGCATGACTTCTTGTGTGATAGGTTCACAATATGCATCAGCAACTCGAGCATCGAGTTTCAATATTAGTTGCATTGACTTCAGAAGCTCATCAGTTAGATTTTCCTTGTAAGGAAGTAAGCGCTGGCATATCTTAAGGAGCCCAAACACAGCTTTTTCCACTAGAGTGCAAGGCATTGCCTTCTGCTGGACAATATCTGATATGTGCTTGTAAACATTTTCCCAGATAATCAAAATCCTATCCCGGTTATTTAGAGTAATAGCAATCAGCAACTCCAAGCAGAACACTGCGGTGTCTTCATCTTCCATAACACCACTTCCCTTGCTGAATCGACCTGCAGCCAAGATAATGGCCCCAACAAGTTGCAATAAAGACTCTGCTTGGAGAAACTTACTCTCCATGAATATATTATCAATGTGCCATTTCTGCACTATCTCACGAAGGCACTGTTGAGCAGCAAGCTGTTCCTCAGTTGGCTGCAAGATTGGCTCCTCCATATCAAAGGATAGGAGTTGACTGAACCGACCAATCAGGCTGGAGGATTTCCGGGGAATGGCTGCAGGTGCTATCTGTGATGTTGATAAGGAACTAGTAGCAGGCTTACTCCGCTCATGGTCGGATGTGGAATCCATTTCATCAGCTGCATCACTAGTCAGACAGGCAGGAAGAAGGCCAAGCTTCTGCAAGCTTAAGACGCAATCCAATATGTTTCTCCAGCCACTGCGAATATAATCACCATAGCTATTTGCTATTGTGAAAACAGCTGTGGTTGCCATCCTGCCTCTGGCATCATCTCCGAAGGAAACAATGGCCTCTTCAACAGACAATGGAGTCCAGAGGGTGGTGAATTTACAAAGAGACACAACCAAATCATCCAATACATCGCCAAGGTGATAGCGTGCTGAAATTTTGGCAATGGCCAAGAATCCATCAATGCATGTTTGTAATATATCTTCCTGTTCCACTTGATCAAAAACCACTGACATCGCAGCAATTGTGGGGCCGGATAGGATAGAAAACATATCATGATCAAGGAGTGCTCCAGAATTACAGGCAATGAAAGGAGTGCTTTCTTTGGATTTGTGCACCACATTAATCCAGCGGCTTGACGTCATCATTGGGAAACCAGTATCTTGATCCGGGATCATCTGAATTTCATTCTCACAGATAGAGCGGTAAAGCTCAGACAAGTACTCTCGAGGAAGATCTTTTCCCCCATTGATGAGTCTATTGTTGCGGATAAAATCTTCTTCTGTCATCTTTTTCTTAACTTGTACATTGTGTTGATCTGTGTTAAGCATTATAAGTGAATATGACAACAAAAGGGCAGCATCTTTATCACACAATATTTGTGGTGATTGCTCATAATATCTTTCAGCAAAGGCGTCGAGCACTCTCTGTATCTTCTGTGATTCTCCAGGTAATCTGAAAGTTCCCAAGAAAGCACGTAATGCAGAATCTATATTCATGTCATGAAAATCAAAGGTCCTAGCAACTTCATGAAGCACCTCAACACAAAATTCATCATGATTTCCTAGAAAATCTCCAATAAGATTCTTATCTAACCCCATTGTGTACCTAAAGAATGAAGCTACACTTTTTGGGTCAAGCTTATCAGGTAATAGATGGATTTCTTGGAGAAATTCTAGACCTTTCTTGGGATCTCGATTAAAATGGTCAGCTCCAATTGTCAACTTTCTCTTGATGTACTTCATCTTTCGGACAAAAGGAATCCATGAATTAGGATCACTGTAATTCTGACATTTCAATGTCCAGAAAGCTTCATATCCCTCATGATCTGTTGAAGCCTCATCTGAAACAGGCAATTCACTGCCAATTCTCTCAGCCATGCCCTTTATCATAGATACCAGACCATCCAGAGCAAGGATATGCATTGCAGACAAAGGTCCATTCACGGGAAATGCACTCTTTGACAGCAGGTTGGCAATGTCTTCAAAAACATTACTGGGTTATGTCACAATCAAAATTGGCATACATCTCAGCCACAAACTCCTGCTGCCTACAAAGGTCAACCAAAGCTTCCATAGCAACCTCCTGCTGTTGGTATGAAGACCCATGCTTGCTTTGAGCAAGCTTCAAAAGCACATATGAAAAGAAAGCTTCAAGCTGCACTTTTAGTTCAGTGCGCAAATGATAATATAGATTGAGAACGATGCTACATACAGTAGAAAGAATAAGTGGGCTCATGGATAATCCAAATTGCATCAGATTACGAAACAATTCATCCTGAATTAAAGCCAATAACTTGGGATGTTTTCTGAATGATGGCCCACCCAACTCAATAGCTGAATTAATTAAACCCAGTGCAAAGAGGGGAACATCTTCATCATATGCGATGGAATTTGATTTAGGGCCAATACCAAAGTTTTCAATCACATTTAACAAAGAACACAAAAATTGAAATATCTCCACCATACATGGGATCCCAAAAGGCGACATCATCAATATTTCACCATGTTGAGCATCCTCTTTCCTATCGCTTTCCCCAATCTTGCTTGTATCCATTTCAGTGGCTGACTTCACTACAGCAGGACTAGAAGCATCACTAAGAGAGGATGGACCATCACAAACAATATCCATATCTCCATTTTGTAGCAGCGAACTTCCAAGCACGTGATTACTGTTCTGTACAGCCACCTGCAGAAGAAAATTGAAATTCATAGACATTAGGGGGTAAATAAAGAGTTTGGACATTCAACCAAGTAAGGAACAGAAGGTCCAGAACTACAACTTATTTATTCAATGCTAAAATTTCAAATTACCACATCTGAAACAGATAATGAGCTTCCATCAGCCATTTCATGTTCTGTGCTGCTGATCTCAGGAAGGTGTGAGAAAATACACCTAACTAATTCATGCATTGTATGCCTAGCTATCCGCTGCAAAAGTTCACTTTTGGAGCTTGCTTGATGAACAATACGGAAGCATGTATTTGCTATCATGCATACATGCTTATTACTCAACCTAGTTGCTGCCTTACTTTTCATGCATGCTAGAAGAACCTGAAGTATCTTCATCAGCACCACTTCTTCAGATGCTGGATCAGTTACCTCAAAACGGCAAGTTGCGACAGCATCAACAATGAGATGCATAGCATCTCCCACATTTACAGTCTCCAAATCAAGAACGTCAAGGGTTAAGATTTTGTAAATGGAAGACAAGGCAACACCGGTTATTGGTGCACCAGTTTCATCAGACTGAATTACATCCAAAAAGGGCTGGAGGTACACAACTGGATCAACATTTTGCCACTGATGTTGCCACGAGAAAATTTGCTTCCGCAATTCTTTCAATGAATGGATGAGAGAGTGCTCTAACTGATCATCATCTGCAACATAGCGGACTCCCCATCGAACATTTCTCCTCATGACAGCCAAAACAGCCCCAATTTCAGAATTAATCATACATGCGAAAGCACCTCTAGAGGGCTTGACAAATTCTCCATTAAATCCATTGCATCCAGATTGTGTACTCAGATCCCCCATATTCAACCAAGTTTCTTAATATTGAAAATTATATTTCAATGAAGAAGCTGCCAACTATGCAAACAACAAGCTGAATTCCAGAAAAGTCATATTATCTGCTGCAATTAACAAAAGGACATCAACATAAACGAATTCAAAAACATAAATTTAGGGAAAAAATTTTCTCAGAGGCAGTCTTAAGGTAAGTTTGATGGGGAATTTTCACATTTCAAAGTTTATCATTCTCATGAAACAAAGGAAGAGGTTTCATGGGAAAGCAATATTACCAGACTCTTATCAATCAATTCATGCCACTCACTTCCCACATTACAATAGTACCAATTAGCAATGATAATCACCAATTACTAGTAATGTACAGTATCATGAAAATTGTACCATTGAAATAATCATAATTAGTAGAAACTTCACTTATATTACAGCAATGATAGCGTGTTCCAAACTGTGATAAAAACAATTAAACTAAGCAGGCTCAAAAAATGAGCAATTAAATTCACTCCTGCTATGCAATAACATGACTAAGATTTGAAATCAAGCTTCAAAGGGCAATAAAGCTGAATCAAAATAACTATAAAACTGGTAATAGAAAAGAAACAAATTGAGATTACAACTTGATAAAAGAAGAAACTTTGTTAAACCTGGATTAACAAGCTAAATTCCTGTCTTGAAGCTTCCGTTAATCAACAAAGGAACAAAAACCCAATAAGCAAACAATGTGCAGACAAAATAATAAAAACCCAATAAAGGAAACAATGTGCAGACCCAAAAGAAATTAAAAAAGCTAAAACGAATAGAACCCAAATTGAAATCCCAGAAACCAGATCTAACCCAATTCATCAAAAACCCAAACAGCATCAAACTAAAAACTTAAACAAAATTATGAGTGAAGATCAGTTGAAGGATAAATCATGAGACATCAAATCTGGGTCGATTTAGACGGCAAGGAAATCGTTATTTTAAGAAAAAAAAGGGAAAAAAAACGGATCGAGTGAGGAAATATGGTACCTTTTCAAGGATTCCCAGGTTGGAAATTGGGCAATTGGGGAATAACGTGAGAAAAGAGTGAGAGCTGAAGAAGTTTTGGAGGTTTTTTTTTTTTTTATGTTACATAGAGACTGCAAGGAGTTGGACAATTTGATTTTTGTTTTTTGTTTCTGAAATGGTAAAAATGATCTGAACCTATTCGCGGCTTCAAAGAAAACAAAATTTTTCATTGGGCCCAATAGAGAATCGACTTCGTTTTTAGAATTTCTTGTTAGGAAACATGTATTTTTCTATAATAAATGTTACTCTTTTAGTCTTTTTTGAATATATCCATATTTAGTATTATTTTTTATATTGATCTTCGTTTATTAATATATTTTTCAATCCAATTTTAGTTTATTAATAGGTGTAATATATTTCATTTTATGCTAACAACCTCTTGATTCAATGATTAAATGAAAGTTGTGACATATTATAAAATTTGAATTCGAATCTAAACAAATTCATATCTATCATTAATTATCAAATATTTCCATTATAACAAAATATTTTTTTTATTTTTTAAAACTTTTTAAGAAACATATATCATTATCTTAATTTTGTTTATGAAGTTTAAAAATTTTACGTGTTTTAGATAATCATCCATTAAAAAGTTAAAAAAAATGTGGTATGTATCACGATTTTAACTACGTTTGTGAATAATAAAAACTTTACAAATAGAATATTAGATAAGAAATTCCTCTATGTCCTCAAGGGTTTACAATAATTTAATTCTAGTACATTAATTTTAAAAATGGATATTTTGAACCAAAATTATAAATGATTTTAACATATATCAGTAAATTACCAAACTTGAATTATTTGTATTTATTTTTAATAGCTTGACATTTTTTTAGTTTGCTTATTATGATATGTGAACCTCTGGTACATTGACAATATATAAAGATTATACATTATCAGTGCATTATATATAAACCCTAATTTTATTACTATTTATTATTTTTAAGTAATTTTTTTAAAAAAATTATTTTTAGGTAAGATTTTTATTTTCTTAATAACAAAAAAGGGTATTATGGATATTTTATGAGTAACAAATGTTTAGGTTAATAAATTTTTTAATAGTAACCTAGTAGAACAATTTTGTACCGTCAATTTTTTTTTGGTTACAGTCAAATTTATAATTTTGGATTGAAATGCTCATTTCTCAAACTACTAGACTAGAGTTGAATTATAGTAAAACCTTAATAATGTATTTTAATGAAGAATTTTAAAATTTTGAGGCATTTTAAAATTTCTCATTTTAAAATACTAGCATTTATAATTAACTTATTTGGGTAAATAATTTTTAGAAAGAATTTTTGAATACTAGAATTTGATTAAATAAAAAATAATTATAAAAGAAAAAAATAATATTACATATTAGAAAAAGAAAAATATCAAATAAAATATATAATATGAATATCATTAGATTTGTAAAAATGTATAGATATTATTAATAATATAAAAAATAAAAATATATTTTATTTAAATAAAACAATATGTTTTTGTTTTTAACTTTATATTTAATAGTAGGCCATGTCTGATAAAATAGGAAAGAGTGGGAGTAATTTTAAAAAACCACTTCTTTAGGTAGATTTTCAAAAGGAAATATGATCATATTAAATTTTCTTTTGAAATTCTTCCTAAATTTTGAAATTTTTTAAAAATTTTTGCCAAACAAGGATTTTGGATTTTCAAATATCCTAATTAAAATGAATTCCTTTTTTGAAATCTCTCATCAAAGAATTTCAAAATGAATATTTGATATTCCAAATCCATGCTTGAAAACCCACCTAAATAGGTGGTTAAATTCCTCCAAATTTTCTTTATATTTTTATCCATGACCTACTCTTAATATAAAATTAAAAAAGAAAAATATCATTTTTAATTATATATACTTTTTTAAATTATTTATAATATCTACACATTTTTTATGAATCTAATGATATTTGTAGACACCTAATTTTGTCCGAATTTTACAAATTATTTTGACAAATTTAATACTTATTATTATTATTATTATTATTAGTATTATTAGTATTATTATTTTACTTATTTTACTTTATTTTTATTTTTATTTCTTATTTCTTTTATTTTATTTGTTTTTGTTTTTGTTTTTATTTGGTTCCATCAGCATTGAATGGGGTTCAGTACCCCCATACACGTCAGCCTCCACCATTGCCCATCTCCCTAGGCCGTCCCATCTCCGCCGGTCACCGACTCTGTCACCCCATCCCATCTACACCAAACCTTATATAGACTTCTCTCTAAAAACACATCATTTTGGGCCACTGCAAAAGGCAGAAAAGAGGGGGGGCATTTTCTCGAGGACTCTTTCTCGACCCTCACAGACCTAAACCCAACTTCAACCAAGCCACCATTTTCAACCATTTTTCACAGCCCCTTACAACCACCCGAGATCCTCTGCTCACTAAAAACCACCACTACCATCCCAATTCAACCCCTTAACCCGAGCTCCCCAACCTACTTTGGCCACCACCCAGGTCCCGGCTCGGCCACCACCTCCCACACAGACCCGAGACCCCCCAAGAAATAAACCCAAAAAAAAAAAACCCTATAACACTTGCAAAACACAAAACCAACAACAACACAAACCAAAACAAAATCCAGATCCAAAAAAAAACAAAAATAAAAAAGGGGGAAAGGCTTTCGGCTTAGGTCAAATCTAGGGAGTTAGGGAGAGTTTTAGGCAAATCCAAGGTTAGAATCAGGCTCGGGAGACAAGAAGCTTTCGGAAAGCCGAAAGTTTTTTTTTTGCATTTTGGTCGGATTTTGGGAAGAAAGGTAGAGAGGGGAGAAAGGTTTTTTTTGTGATTTTTTTTTAGAAATATGAAAAAGTGAAACAAAAAAATAAAAAGGGTTATTTATAGAAGAACGAAACTATGTCGTTTTGGCCCTTGGAGAAGATCCGCGTGCTGACCCGACCTGGAACCCGGGATCCGCGCACCCAGCTGACAACCCAACTCCACCACCTACTCGCGACCTGTGTGCTGACCCGATCCGACCAGCGTACGACTCGTTTCAGCCCACCAGATTCGGCCCGCTTGCGGCTCGCCTCAACCAGCAGACTTGGGCCTTGCCTTTTGGGCTTGATTTTGGGCTCTTTTGAAGGTTTTCTTTGGGTTCTAAACCCAAACTAATTTGGGTATTTTATTTTTACTCTTTTATTTATTTATTTATTTATTTGTTTTGTTAAATAATTTATTTTGTGTGCTTTTAATACATTTTTATGTCAAAAACATTCATTGTTACTGTGATGTATAATAATTTCAAATATAATTAATTTAGTTACATGGAATTAAGTTTTTCTTTTAAAAAAAAAAAGAAGGGGAAAAAAAATAAGAAAAAATAATAATAATAATAGAATTAAATTTTAATTAAATAAATATCCGATGATGAGATGTCATGAAACTCACAAGTAGTGATTTTTTGATTGATCCTTAGGTGAGAAGAGTCTACTAAATGTTACCAGAGTATTGTGATATTTAGTATGATTTTTCAATAATTTAAATTTTTATTAAAAATGAAAATAAATAATTTATTTTTTTATAAAAAAACAAAGAAAAATAAATAATGAAACTTAATAAATAAACAATTGTACAATGATGGGATGTCATGAAACTCACAAGTAGTAATTTTTTGACTGATCCCTAGGTGAGAAGAGTCTACTAAATGTTACCAAAGTATTGGGATATTTAGTATGATTTTTCAATAATTTAAATTTTTATTAAAAATGAAAATAAATAATTTATTTTTTATAAAAAAACAAAGAAAAATAAATAATAAAATTTAATAAATAAACAATTGTCCGATGATGGGATGTCATGAAACTCACAATTAGTGATTTCTTGACTGATTCCTTGGTGAGAAGAGTCTACTAAATGTTACCACAGTATTGGGATATTTAGTATGATTTTTCAATAATTTAAATTTTTATTAAAAATGAAAATAAATAATTTATTTTTTATAAAAAAACAAAGAAAAAATAAATAATGAAATTTAATAATTAAAAAATCTTCCGATGATGGGATGTCACGAAACTCACAAGTAGTGATTTCTTAACTGATCCCTAGGTGAGAGAAGTTCACTAACTGTTACTAGAGTATTGGGATACTTAGCACAATTTTTCAATAATAAAAATTTTTATTTAAAATAAATAAAGAAATATTTTTATAAAAAAATTAAAAAATTCATTTGCATCATTCATTATCTGTTTGCATCATATGCATTAATAATAATTTTTGAAGCGAGTGTGAATCTTCCGATGATGAGATTCTATAGAACTCACAAGTAGTGATTCTTAAGAAATCTCTAAGTGAGGAAATTATTCGAAATGCTACCAAAAGTATTGGGGTACTTCGGAATAATTTTCAATAAAAAAGATTTTCACTTATTTCAAATAAAAAAATAAAATTTAAATGTTTCAAAATTAATACAAATAAAAAATGACTTTGAATAAAAAGAATAAAATTGAATGCAATAAAATAGGAATTATTTTTAAATATTAATTCAAGACCATTTTATTAAAATTAAAGGATAACACATGATTACAATGCTACGATTTTTTAACGGGCGTCGTGGGGGTGCTAATCCTTCCCCACACGTAACCGTACTCTCGAACTCAACCTTGTTTTCGCATACCTGAATTGTCTTTTTAATAAAACTTGAGCAATTTTAAGATTTTGTTAAAATGACAAATTTTTAGGTGACCAATTACACCTTTTCAAAAAAGATTGGTGGCGACTCCATTTGTTTTTTAAATGTTTTTCAAAATCGTCTAGCGCGAAACCGTTACGACAGCTTGTCAACTCCACTGGGGACTTTTGAGAGTCGAGCCATTTATTAGTCATGTGTTATCTTAAGTTTTAATTTAATGGTCTTAATTAATATTTAAATTTAATTTCTTTATTTTTAAATAATTTGTTGCATTTGTATTCAAGTTATTATGTTTATTTTACAGCATTCTTTATTTTTTATATATTATTTTAATAAATTGTTGGGGCATATAGGATAAGGATTATGGTTTGATAAATGTTCCCTTATACACATACTTGCATGTACATTTTCATAACATGAACTCTATACACGGGTTCCATCCTTCTTAGGAGGGAGTAGAGTACCTTTGCTCTCGTGAGGTAATAACCTCCGCAATGGCAAGTGAAATACTCTCACTCAAATTAAATCTTGCTAGTCAAGGGTGGATGACAGTGAGGTATAATTTGGGAACCTTTAGATCTTCATATCCCAGCCCAGCATATAGAAAAACTTAAGAGGCCAGCCTTAGGTAGAGCCATGTCTAATTTTTGTAGAAATTATCCCAAAATTAGGGCATGAGGGAACACTATTCGACCCATTTTCTCATGTCAATAATAAAGGTACAATCAATTTTGATTTGAATTGTATATAATTTAAGTCTTTGGTTTTTTCTAAAAAAGGGAATTTTTGTAAAATAAAAATGGAAAAAATATATTTTCTTTATAAAAGATCTTGTAAAAAGAAAATCACTTTTTTTTGAAAAAATAAAGATGTGTGATAAAACTAATAAAACAAATATGTAATCTTTCTTTTAAGAATGCAAATAATTCTTTATTCGTTTTTTTTAAAGGGTAATTTTTTTATTTTTTTGAAAATAGGATCATAAAAATAGAAACTAATTAAAATATTTCCTCCAAAGCAAGAAGAAAAGGAGGTTTCTGCATTTTTTGCTATAAGAGGTTTTTGTATCTACAAGAGCAACAAGAAAGTTTTAGTTTCTTCCACCATTTAAAAAAAATGAAAATGATAAAAAAGGATCATAAACTATTCTTTTTATAAAAAAATGAAATAATTTGTAAAAAAAAAAGGTTGAGAAAAATAAGATTTTTGTTTCCCTCACTAAAAATAATAAGAAGAAATTTAATTAAGTCTTTTGTTTTAATTCAAAAAAATTTTTTTTTCATTCCTTATTATTCTTGTAAAAGAATTTCTTGAGACAAAATCAAGAAAAAGGAAAATAAAAGGGACTAAGAGAGAAAGGTATTCATTTTTTTTTCTTCCAAAATAAAAGAATGGATAAAAGAAACTTTTTTATTCTTTGTAGAGTCAAAACAAATAATTAAGACTGAAGGAGAGTCAACGAGATTTTTTTTCTTTTCTCTTTTTTCCTTTGAAGAATTTTCAAATAAATTATATGATGTAAAATAAAGATGAGGAGAAAATAGTGTTGAATGGCAAGGTTAGGTTAAATAAATGTGGAAATGGTTGAAAAAAATTTGAAAAAAATTAATTTGAAAGGAAATTAAAAAATTAAAAATTGGTAAGAATGGTCTTTTGGTTTTAATTCATGGACTCTTATCCATTTTTTTTTACTTTCTCATTTTATGTTACATGCATAATAAAAATGTTATCGTCATGGCATTGTACATTAAAAAAAATCATTTTTCTTAAGCATATTTGCACCTCATGATATTTTTTATTTTGTATCATTCAATTCATCAGTCATCAATGTGTTTATATATTCGTTAACATGTCATGTGCATTTTGTCATCATGTAATTTAGGTGATTTTTTTAAAAAAAAAAAAGAAAGAAGAAAGAAGAAAAAACAATCTTTGTTTTATTTGCATTTAGCATATATTCCATTTCATGCAAATATGTTTCGTAATTCATCTCATTCTATCATATCTCATGCATTTTACATCGCATTTCAAAGTGGAAGAAATTCTTTCTGATTTTTATGAAAAAGGAAACTTTTTGGAACATTTTGTGGGGCATAAAATGATTCTTTGATTTTTTAACTTGTCATTTCTACATGTTTCAAATTTGATTTTCCAAGTTGATCTGTGAAGTTGTCAAATATGAAAGAATTTTCAACAAGAATTTTTGTATATTTTAGTTTGTTAGGCCATTAATTGTTGTAAATAGATTTTTTGAAAATATAGTAGAAAATTTTTCAAGGCCTTGGATCCATTCAGCGGGTGCAGTTCCTTCAACTCTGCATCAAAAGGTCAAATTCGTGGTTGATGGACATTTGGTGAGTATAGAAGGAGAAGAAGACATGATTGCGACCATTACTACAAGTGCCCCATACATAGAAGTTGCTGAAGATGCGGTGGAATGCTCTTTTAGATCTTTAGAACTTGTTAATGCTACATTTGTGGGAGAAGGGATGAAAATACCCGTACCACATTTGTCAAAAGCCACCAAGCTCGGGATCCAACAAACGATGGGAAAGGGATGTCATGCTGGAGCAGGTTTAGGAAAGGAGTTACAAGGAATGAAGAGAGCAGTGTCTGTTACTCCTAAGATGGATAGGTTTGGGTTAGGATATAAACCCACTGGACTTGAAAAGAAAAAGTTCATAGAAAGGAAGAAGAAAAGCAAGTTGGCTAATTTTATGGGACACGAAATAGAGTTTGAACCAATGGGTTTCCCTCCTCTATATGAGTCTTTCTATTCGGCGGGATACATCTACAATAGCTCTGCAAAAGTTGAAGAAGGCGAGTCTATCCCAGCAATGGCTAGAGCTTTCACAGATCTCTCTATCAATATGGTGGGAATAGAAGAATTTCTAGAAGAGATGGATAGTTCCGGAATTCGTCCTTGTCCTCCCGACTACAAATTGGAGAATTGGCATACTGTTGAGCTCCCCTTTATTTTCAAATCATGTTCCATGTAATGCAATAAACTTATCCAAGTGCCTTTGCCCAAAGGCGTTAGGGTCTTTTATGTACGGGCTTTTATTTAGTCTTTATCATTCAATAAATGACAAGCATGATGCATTTTATTCATTCATCCGTGTTGTTTCTCTTCATTCATTTTTATACCTTCTCCATATCAATCCCATTTTAATTATCTCCAGGTATCCCGATAATGAAAATGAGGACCTTCTCAACAATAATCCAGAACTTAATTTTGAAAGAACTGTTTGTGTTGGTGAACTTAATGATGAAGGAGATGTGGATGATTATGCTTTACCTCAAGATTTGTTAAGACTAGTACAGCAAGAAGAGAAACAAATTATGCCCAATCAAGAACCAATAGAAGTCATAAACTTGGGGAATGAAGAAATAAGGAAAGAAGTTAAAATTGGGACCTCTCTCTCCTTGCCAATTAAACAAAGATTAATAAGCTTGCTCCGCGAATATACAGATGTGTTTGCTTGGTCATACCAGGACATGCCAGGTTTGAATACTGATATTGTAGTGCATAGATTACCTTTGAAGCCAGGTTGCATACCGGTTCAGCCGAAATTGAGGAGGATGAAACCAGAAATGTTGTTGAAAATAAAAGAGGAGGTAAAAAAGCAATTCGACGCCGGATTCCTAGAAGTGGCAAAATACCCTGAATGGGTAGCAAATATAGTCCCAGTACCTAAGAAGGATGGAAAGGTGAGAATGTGTGTTGATTATCGGGATTTGAATAGAGCTAGCCCTAAAGACAATTTCCCATTGCCACATATTGATACTCTAGTTGATAATACGGCCAGGCATTCATTATTCTCTTTCATGGATGGTTTTTTGGGATATAACCAGATCAAGATGGCACCGGAGGACATGGAAAAGACCACGTTTGTGACAATGTGGAGAACTTTTTGTTACAAAGTAATGCCATTTGGTTTAAAAAATGCTGGGGCAACCTATCAAAGGGCCATGGTAACTTTATTCCATGATATGATGCATAAAGAGATCGAGATTTATGTAGATGATATGATTGCTAAATCGAGGAGAGCGGAGGACCATGTCGACAATTTAAAAAAGCTCTTTGAAAGATTAAGAAAGTTTCAACTTAAACTCAACCCGGCTAAATGCACATTCGGGGCTACATCAGGAAAATTATTGGGTTTTGTTGTTAGTGAAAGAGGGATTGAGGTGGATCCGGATAAAATCAAGGCTATCCAAGACTTACCGCCACCGCGTACTCAGAAGGAAGTGAGGGGTTTCCTCGGACGATTGAATTATATCTCCCGTTTTATATCTCATCTCACTACTAAATGTGATCCAATTTTCAAGCTTCTACGAAAACATGACTCAGGAGAGTGGGATGAAAATTGTCAACTAGCATTTGATAAAGTCAAAGAATACCTTTCGAATCCACCAGTTTTAGTTCCTCCTTTTCCAGGAAAGCCGTTTATTCTGTATCTTGTAGTTCATGAGCACTCGATGGGTTGTGTATTGGGGCAATACGACGAAGCAAGCAAGAAAGAGCGTGCAATCTACTACTTGAGCAAGAAATTCACGGATTGTGAATCCAAGTATTCCTCACTAGAAAAAATGTGTTGTGCACTAGCCTGGACTGCCCAGAGACTTCGGCATTATATGTTATATCACACTACTTGGTTGATTGCGAAGTTGGATCCCATTAAGTACATTTTTGAAAAGCCTTCTTTGTCAGGGAGGTTAGCAAGATGGTAGGTATTACTCTTCGAATATGATATTGTCTATGTAAGTAAAAAAGCCATCAAGGGGAGTGCGATAGCTGAATTCTTGGCAGATCGAGTTGCAAAAGAATATGAGCCTATGAGGTTCGACTTCCCGGACGAGGATTTGATGACTATCCTCAAGATTGATGAAGAGTTAGTGAGAGATAAGGCATGGAAGCTGTACTTTGACGGAGCATCAAATATTTTGGGGCATGGTATTGGTGCAATCTTAATATCTCCAAAAGGGGATCATTATCCATTCACTGCAAGATTGGATTTCAATTGTACCAATAATATGGCTGAATATGAAGCATGTATCATGGGACTACAAGCAGCCATTGAAAAGAAAATTAAGGCGTTAGAAGTATACGGGGATTCTGCATTGGTAATTTACCAATTGCGAGGGGAATGGGAGACAAGAGACTCAAAAATGGTCTTGTATCGTGAATTCATCATCGACTTGATCAAACAATTTGAAAAGGTTTCTTTTGACCATTTACCTCGAGAAGAAAATCAAATGGCAAATGCTTTGGCAACATTGGCAGCCATGTTCAAAGTAAATGCAAATACTGAAGTTCAGCTTATTAAGATGAGTGTACGTGGTTCCCCAGCTCATTGCTTAAATGTGGAGGAAGAAATTGATGATAAGCCTTGGTTTCATGATATTCTACAATATGTTAAGAACCAACAATATCCCAAGCAAGCCACGGGAAACGATAAGAGGACCATAAGAAGATTGGCGATGGGATTCTTTCTCGATGGTGATATCCTGTATAAGAAAGGGAGGGACCAGGTTTTGTTAAGGTGTGTGGATGCTATGCAAGCTAGAAAGATCCTTGAGGAGGTTCACGAAGGAAGTTGTGGGACTCATGCGAATGGGCATATGATGGCTAGAAAGATCATGAGAGCAGGCTATTATTGGATGACTATGGAGAGTGATTGCATTAAATATGCTCAAAGATGTCACAAGTGTCAAATATATGGTGATAAAATACACGTCCCTCCAACATCTTTACACGTCATGACAGCTCCTTGGCCTTTCTCAATGTGGGGAATGGATGTAATTGGGCCAATCACTCCAAAAGCGTCAAATGGGCATCGTTTTATCTTAGTGATGATTGACTACTTTACAAAATGGGTGGAAGCTGCATCATTTGCTAGTGTGACGAAGTCTGTGGTATGCAAGTTCATTAAGAAGGAAGTCATATGCAGATTTGGATTCCCTGAGAGGATTATTTCAGACAATGCTATGAATTTTAATAACAAGGTGATAGAGGAGGCTTGTGAGCAATTCAAAATCAGACATCATAACTCAGTCCCATATCGCCCGAAAATGAATGGGGCTGTAGAAGCAGCAAATAAGAATATCAAGAAGATTATTCAAAAAATGACAGACACCTATAAGGACTGGCATGAGAAACTTCCTTTTGCTTTGCATGCTTATAGGACTTCAGTGCGTACATCCACCGGAGCCACTCCGTTCTCGTTGGTATATGGAATGGAAGCTGTTCTGCCTATTGAGGTTGAGATTCCTTCCTTACGGGTATTGTTGGAAGTAGAATTGGAAGAAGCAGAATGGGTCCGTGCTCGATATGAACAGTTGAATTTGATTGAGGAAAAGAGGCTTAAAGCACTTTGTCATGGCCAATTATATCAAAGGAGAATGATGAGAGCATATGACAAAAAGGTCTGCCCTAAACAATTTCGGGAAGGGGAATTAGTGTTGAAAAGGATTCCATCTAATCAACATGATCCTCGAGGAAAATGGGCACCAAATTGGGAAGGCCCGTATGTGGTGAAGAAGGCCTTTTCAGGGGGAGCATTAATTTTGACGGAGATGGATGGGTATGAGTTACCAAACCCAGTCAATGGTGATGTGGTGAAAAAGTATTATGCTTGAAATTAGATCTAAGTTGAAACCTGAAAAGGCAGCTTAGATTCAAAAAAAAAGGGGGGGTCTAAGTTGAAAACCTGAAAAAGGCGGCTTAGATTAAATAAAAAAAAAAGGGGGGGGGGGGTCTAAGTTGAAAACCTGAAAAAGGCGGCTTAGATTAAAAAAAAAAAAGAGTTGGGGTTTAAGTTGAAAACCTGAAAAGGCAGCTTAAACCCACAGGAGGTATCTAAGTCGAAAACCCGAGAGGGCGGCCTAGATAAAAAGGGGCATCAGTTTTGCAAGTTTAAAGGGGTTAAAGATGATAGGAAACATTTTCCACACATTGGGGTCATCAATCAATGGTTCATACAATAAGGATTCTGGATTATTCGATAGAGAAAGTCCAAATTTTTCTTATAAGGGAACTTTTGCCACCATACAATTTTTTATTTTTATTGTCCCTTCTTCGTGAATTCTTAGATATTTTGAGACAAAGCCAAATTGTTCTTCATTGAAATTACCTTGTACATTGACTTGTTTGCCTTACATTCATAATAAATGTATCTTGCTTGGCAATTTTGAATGGTTTTGATTCAATAAATAGTCCCAAATATAAAAGGAGTTTGCATTGCTATGTGAATAATAAAATGGAAATATGAGGGTTTAAACCCAACTCTGCGGGCATATAGACCAGAAGTACAGAAATCGCATAAGGAGGCATTGCTTTCAGAGAAAAAGGGAGTCCGATATCTTGTAAGCTCAAAGCTTGATAATTTGATTCGAGCATCCAGGGTGACGATGAAATATGCGTTTACAACCAAGTGTGTACCCGCAAATTAGGTCACTTGTTATGATTTGCATTCACATTCATGAATATTGCATCTGCAATCATGCCCTTTGCATTTATATAATTTGATGTGTAACCTATGATTCGGAAAATTTAAACCTTCCATCCTTGGTGTAGAGTCAAGGACTTATGTTTCAAAATCGAATTCACTTTTTCATAGTGGATCGAGCCTTGGTATGGAGTCAAGGTATCATGTGTTTCAAAATCGAATTCACTTTTTCACAGTGGATCGAGCCTTGGTAGGGAGTCAAGGTATTATGTTTTAAAGTCGAATTCACTTTTTCACAGTGGATCGAGCCTTGGTATGGAGTCAAGGTATCATGTGTTTTAAAATCGAATTCACTTTTTCACAGTGGATCGAGCCTTGGTATGGAGTCAAGGTATCATGTGTTTTAAAATCGAATTCACTTTTTCACAGTGGATCGAGCCTTGGTATGGAGTCAAGGTATCATGTGTTTCAAAATCGAATTCACTTTTTCACAGTAGATCGAGCCTTGGTAAGGAGTCAAGGTATTATGTTTTAAAGTCGAATTCACTTTTCACAGTGGATCGAGCCTTGGTATGGAGTCAAGGTATCATGTGTTTCAAAATTGAATTCACTTTTTCACAGTGGATCGAGCCTTGGTAGGGAGTCAAGGTATTATGTTTTGAAGTCGAATTCACTTTTTCATAGTGGATCGAGCCTTGGTATGGAGTCAAGGTATTATGTGTTTCAAATCGAATCCATTGTTCTCATGGGTCGAGCCTTGGTATGGAGTCAAGGTATTATTTTCGAGAATCAAAATTGAATTTTCCCAAAAAAAAAAAAAAAGGTTCGGACAAAATTGTTGTCTATAGTCTTTGCCCTATTCCTGATTCTCAGCAAGGTGCAAAGAGGGGCAGCTGTAAACACCGAATTTTGTCCGAGCAAAAAAAATAATAATAGTAACAAATAATAAAGAAAATAAAAAATATATATAAAATAAAAAATATATATAAAAAATAAAAAAAATAAAAATAATGATAAAAAATGTCAATGCTGTTCCATGCAATTCCATGCACATCATGCAATCTTCTCTTAAAGAATTAAATCAAAATGTTAACCAAAAGGGATTTGTTGCCAAGAAGAAAATAAAAGAAAGAATCAAGGAAATGATCAAGGAATTAAAGTTAATTACCAAAAATAAAAATAATGAAAAGGAAACAAATAATAAAAAGATGGAAAGGTCAAATGGAAATAAATAATAAAATCCCATGATTGTGGGATTGATAAACTGATTTTTTTTCATTTAAAGAGGGAGTCTGCTAGGGTTTTAGGGGAGGGGATTTTTACAGAGAAAAAAAAAGAGAAAAACCGGAGCAACCTTGGAGAAAAAAAAAATCAGAATATCATCACCACCGTCATCTTGCTTCATCACTATCACTGCCAAGCCCTATCGTCGCTGCTCCCATCGTCGAATCCCTGCTGCTGAGCCCTACCCTGCGTTCCTTCCTTCATTGTAGGCAGTACAACACTGCACCGCTACTACCCTTGCCGCATCCAACCTTACTGCTCTGCTTCATAGCTTCTCGGCTGCGGCCATCGCTGAGTTGTTGTGCCATCGCCACCTTCAATCCCCATTCCCAGTCCCGAGCTGCAGTGCTTGCATCGTGCCTCTCTTTTCGGCGCACCACCCTACACAGCACCGCCACTTTTGCAACCCTCTTTGCAGCCCGCTACCGTCCATCGTTATTCTCCCCTGGCATCACACCGCTGGCTGTGTCACGACCACAGTTGTAGCACTCTTCAAGTGTTCAATACCCTATTACGTTGCTGCTGTTCTGAGTAGATATTTTCTAGAAGTCAAGGCAAAGATTCATTGATCCGACAGTAAGAAGACTTAGTGGACAGCACGTCCTTGCTTAGTTGCTTGAGTCCCTGTTGCTGCGTTGGCTTCTGTTGAGTCTTTGTTTACTGTCAAACATTGCCTGAGAAGAAGGTGTCTTCCACGTGAAAAAGAAAAGGAAGTGGAAAGTGGGTCATCTTGTCAAGGTATATCCTTTGCCTTATGCTTTGTAAATTCTGTTTTCATGCATGCAATAATAGTGATGAGTAAAAAGAAACGGAAATAACAAAAGTTGACAAGTTTATATATATTTTACTTACATGCATCATTGTTTGTACGTATCCATGCACTTAGTTTTAGGTTGGATAAAAGAATCTATATAAAAATATATTTCTTTAGAAAAGAGATTGAAAAAAAAAAGAAGAGTTGTCTTGTATTTTAAGTAGGTTAAAAATTTCACATACGTAATTTTTTTTCTTGTGGTTAAGAGAGTTTTTTTTTTTAAAAGTAACAAATAAAGCAATAAAAAATAATAAAACAAATAAATAAAAGATAAATACAAATAATAAATTTGGATTTCCGATGATAAGATTTTGAAGAAATCACAAGTAGTGATTCTTCGATAATCTTTAGGATCGAGAAAATTCATTAGATGTTACCAGCGTATTGGAATATCTAATTTGTTTATCTTGACATCAAAGTTCCTTATAAATATAAAAAAAATAATAAAATAAATAAAAAGGGGTAAAAAGTAAATAAATATAAACTTAAAATACATAAATTTAAATATAAATTTTTAATAACAAATTTCAAATTTCCGATGATAAGATGTCGAAGAAATCACAAGTAGTGATTCTTCGATAATCTTTAGGGTCAAGATAAAATCTTTAATGTCACCAGCGTATTGGGACATTTAAATGATTTTATTCCGATATAAAGAAAATATTAATAAGACTTCTTAGTATAAAAAAATAAATATAAAGATGGTAATAAAAATAATAATATAAAAAAAATAAGTAAATATGAGAAAATAGTAAGCAAATAGAAATTAAAAAAAAAGGGCTTTTAAATAGGTAAAAATTTAGGAATTAAAATAAATAAATAAATACACATCTTAAATATAAAAGGATCCCCGATGATAGGATTTTTTAGAAATCACAAGTAGTGATTCTTTGATAATCCTTAGGGTCGAAATAAAATACTTGAATATTATCAGCGTATTAGGGTATTCAAGTAATTTTAGTTCGATGCTAAGATTTCTAATATAATTAATTTGTATGAAATAAACTAATGCTTAAATAATAATAATAAATAAATAATAATAATAAATAAATAGAAATTTTAAACCAATAAATAAACAAGACTTCAAAATAAAGAGTAAAGCAATTTAAAAATAAATAAGACATAAATAATGTCCGATGATGAGATGTTACGGAATTCACAAGTAGTGATTCCTAACTGATCTCTAGGTGAGAGAAATATGCTAAATGTTACCAGCGTATTGGAACATTTAGTATGATTTTTCAATAAAAATAAAATTTTATAAAATCAATAAATTTCAAAAGCAATAATATAAAATATAAAATAAAATAATATATTTCTCATGTGCATCATATTTATTTTGTTTGTATCATTTGCATTCATGAAATTTCAAAAAAATAATAAGTGCGAATCTCCCGAGGATGAGAGTCTATAGAAATCGCAAGTAGCGATTCTTAAGAAATCTCTAGGTGAGGAAATTATCCGAAATGCTACCAAAAGTATTGGGGTATTTCGGAATAATTTTCAATACAAAAGATTTTCACTTATTACAAATAAAAAATAAAATTTAAATATTTCATAAATAAAACAAATAACAAAAGGATTTCGAAATAAATAAATTTCTTTTAAATATTTAATTAAGACAATTTACTTAAGATCAAAGGGTTAATATATGATAAAGTGGTACCGTTTTTTTAACGGGCGTTGTGGGGGTGCTAATCCTTCCCCACGCGTAACCGAACTCCCGAACCCAAACTTTGTTTTCGCAGACCAAAAATTATTTTTTGATAAAACTTAATTAATTTTAAGATTTTATTAAAAAGATAACTAATTTTAGGTGACCAATCACACCTAGTCAAAAAGGTTGGTGGCGACTCCTCTTTATTGTGTTTATCCAAAATCGTCTAGCGATCGAGTCCCCGGACGAAAATCGTTACGACAATATGCATTCATAATAATTTTTGAAGCGAGTGTGAATCTTCCGATGATGAGATTCTATAGAACTCACAAGTAGTGATTCTTAATAAATCTCTAGGTGAGGAAATTATTCGGAATGCTACCAGAAGTATTGGGGTACTTCGGAATAATTTTCAATATAAAATATTTTCACTTATTTCAAATAAAAAAATAAAATTTAAATGTTTCAAAATTAATACAAATAAAAAATGACTTTGAATAAAAAGAATAAAATTGAATGCAATAAAATATGAATTATTTTTAAATATTAATTCAAGACCATTTTATTAAAATTAAAGGATAACACATTATTACAATGGTACCGTTTTTTAACAGGCGTCGTGAGGGTGCTAATCTTTCCCCATATGTAACCGTACTCTCGAACTCAACCTTGTTTTCGCAGACCTCGAATTGTCTGTTTAATAAAACTTAATCAATTTTAAGGTTTTGTTAAAATGACAAATTTTTAGGTGACCAATCACACCTTGTCAAAAAAGATTGGTGGCGACTCTATTTATTTTTTAAATGTTTTTCAAAATCGTCGAGTGTGAAACCGTTACGACAATATCCATATTGCATTTTTTTATATTTTTCTTTTATAGTTATTTTTTATTTTATCAAATTCTAGTATGTAAAAATTCTTTTCAAAATTATTTATGCAAATAAAACAATTATATATGTTAGCATTTTAAATTGATGCATTTTGAAATGTTTTCATTTTAAAATTCTTTAAAATTTCAAAATTTTCCATTTAAACACACTATAAGGATCTCAATTAAATTTAGTTAAAATTTTAAGTTTATAACTTATAACATATTCCCCTTAGAGAATTCTAATTGACTCATTTGCTTGAGCACTTTCTAAAATTTTCTCAATCATTTGATACGACCACTTGTCCACTTCTTCACTTTCACTATACTTTCAATCCATTAAAAATATATATTTTTAATTTTTTTAAGATTACAATCATTACAACTTAATTTGTTTTAAAAATGTGTTATTCACCTTAAAATCTTCTATTTTATATCTATCTATACATATTTAAATAACTAAAATTAACTTTTCACCAAAAAAAAACTAAAATTAACTCGTACATTACTTGAGTAACAAGCTATTTTACACGCTTTTCAACTAAAGTATATTTTTTGTAAAAAAAAAAATAGATTGGGTTATAAATAAATATATGAAGTACTTGATTGAATATTTAAATTCAAATAATTTGTCATTAGCATCATATATAAAAATTGATAACATTGATTATGGGGTAATTTGGATCTCACCTCAAAATTATTTTTAATTGTACCAGTGAGATGTATTCGGATTGCACTCCATTAGTTGGGTTGGGAGGAAACCCTCAAGTGAAAATGGTGATTTCCACCAGAGGGTGCAATCAGCGATGGGAATTTATTTTCCATCCTATCCTTTTTTTTTGCTTTAATATTTTTATTAAAATTTTATATATGTTATTAAATTATTAGTTTCAATAAATTTATATTTTTTTAACTTTTTTATTCTTAATATTTTTATTCACTTTTGAAATATGTATTTTATTAAATAATTATACTAATTTTTAATTTATCAAAATAATTAATATAAAATCATTTTTAATGATTTTAAATTATTTTTCTAATTTTTTAAATCTACAACATATTATAAATTTCAATATATATGTATAAACTTTAATATGATGTCTTTAATGATCATTTTCTCTTTTCATTAAATTTATCTACTGTCGTTATTGCAATTATATTAAACACATATTATTGATTCACTATCCAATCTCATGGCAATTGTTGTTTTCAATATCATCCAAACTTATCTCATTGTCCATCCAAAATCTTTACCTTTGCAAATTTTTTTCCTGAATATGTTTAGAGCAGCATTAGTATCCTCAAAATTCTTGTGACTTTTTTTTATACCAAATCATACTAAAATTTTTGAAAGAGACACCAATTTATGAACTTACCAATTTAACCATACTAAAATGAAAATATTCATTAACAAATTGTTTGTACTTTGGCAGTGAGATGATGTTGGACTTGTTCACTTTTTGAGTTGATAATTTGATAAGAATTTTTTATGCCTTAATTAAATTCTCTTACAATTTGTTTTAGACTAATGTTGGGTCTGTTTAGTCCAATTGGAGCTGTCATAAAAAGTATTGTTCAAGTAAAACTTTTATAAAAGTACTATTTAGAAAAGTTAAATTAGCATTTAGCAAGTCTAATATAAAAGTACGGTAGTACGTTGAAAACTATTTTATAAAATTTTTGTATATTTTAATAAATGAAAAAAATAAAACAATAAACTTTATTAAATTAAATTACAAGTTTTTAAGTTAGACAAATAAATAAAACAAAATAAAAACTTTGCTAATTAAAATGAAAAAAGAAATAAAAATAAAAATGGCACAAAATAAATAAATAATTGTGAAATAATATGAATCATCTTTTATAATTATGAAAATTATTGAAAAATAAAGTAAAAATGTAAAAAAAATTAGCACTTTTTGGAAAAATTTCAATTTATAATTTTATTAAAAAGTTCAAATTTACTTTTCACATAAGTTGAAATTTTTAAAATTTTGAAAGCCACACACTTGATTTATACTTCTAGAGTAGATAAACTCTTTCATAAATTAAGTCAAACATGCACTTTAAATGATTCAAATGCTTTTGCATGTGAGAAAGTCGAATACCTCGACAAACAAATTAAGCAATAAAATGAACTTTTTATTTATTCTTGCACACACATGGGAAGCTACCTTAATTCAAGTTCAAGTTACCCAACCATGTGCACTTTAATGCTGTAATTTTTATTTTTATTCTCTTTTCCTTTCATCGTTAAAACTTCATTAATTGGATACTAACTCATGAGATGATTGAAGGGTTGTACTGAGTTAGCGTTTTTTTTCCCTATATTTTTTATAAAAAAAAATCTTACTGAAATTAAATTTTTAAAATGAATTTAACAAAACAACTAAATAAGTTTGAAATTCATACCAAGTTAATGTTTTCGCTTCACGTTCACGAGCTTAACATGGTTTGGTTGGAATCGGATTTTCAACTTTTTATTTTATTTTATTGAATCTTATTTATGTTGTAACTGTAATTTTAATAATAAAATAAATATAATAATTAATGTTGAAATTATAAGTTTCTGTTACTAATAGTTAATATTGTTTTAATAATCAGTTATATTCTAATTAAATTCTTTATAATTATGGTGTATAAGTTACAAATGATTTTAAAATCATCATTATTATTTGATATGAGTTATAAGTGTGTGAGGCTATAAATAGAGGTCCTAAACTTCAAACAAAGTACAACACTTATCTATTCACAACTTATTCTCTACATCAACTCAATATGCTCTTGGACAAGAGAAGGGTGTTTGATTTTAGAGCTTTTTATTCTACATGTTAGTGCAGAACTGTAGAGTGTACGACGAAGATAGGTTGGGTTGTTGTATCCTGGAGGTGACACGCTTAGAGTTCCTGCTGCACCGGTGATATAATTCTCGCAGAGGCGTAAATCGTCTTAAAAAGAGCGAGATTTCGTGCCTCAGTCCAACTCTTCGTGACAAATAAAATAATTCTAATTTATATCTTCTTATATTATTTTGATTATTAACAATTTCTTATTCTTGTTTTAGCTTCTAGCACCTACAACTTACAGAGGAACTCCAACAGTTTTAAAGCGAGATCCAACAATTTTAAGACGATTCAGTAATTTTTCAAAAATAATTTCATCTCAAGAAAATAAGGTTTGGAAGTTATATTTATGTGATAGAAAATTTTGATTATTTATTCACGCAATATTTGCTTATTTTTACCATACTAATATGTTGTTGCAGCAAAGTAGTAAAGCCAAAGGAAAATTTTTTTTTGAGATCATATTTATTGTTTATCTATTGATTTGTTGCTAAGAGAAGACAAATCTTGAAAAAAAAAAATTAAACACTGAAGGTATGTTATCATGTTTAAGACTTCATAGTTTAGTTGAAGAATATAAGGCTTATTTGTTGGACATGCTTCAAAGTTCAAGTTGTATTTTGTATTATTATATCGTTATAGTCAGATTTTATTTGCTATATTTAGCCATTCATGGCTTTGAAAAACACTAGAATTATAACAACCTAAGCCGTAAACCTGCTCATGGGCCAGGCCGGGCCGGGTTCGGGCCGGGCCCATGAAAGGTAATAAGGAAATTAGTCAATACCCAAGCCCAGCTTGGCCTGATAAATCGGGCCTGATATTTTGTCCAAGCTCGTCCCATTTTTTATACAATAAGCCCGAGCCCGACCCTCCCGAATATAATTTTTTTATATTTTAATTATTTATTTATTTGTTTTTTATTATTTTATTTCCTTTAAAATTTAATTTAATTTGTCAAAATTTGTATATCAATTTTCATATTAAATATTTATAATCATGTTTTTTAATTAATAATGTTATATATATATAATTATATTATACTTAACAAATATATTAAAAATATACTTAATATTAGAAATATATTAAAAATATATATATTTAACATTAAGTTTGGGCTGGGCCCGGGCTTTGAAAGGCTAAGCCCGGGCAAACGGGCCTAAAAATTTTGTCCAAGCCCGATAATTGCATCAAATATTTTTGTCCAAGCCCTCCCAAATATCGAACGGGCATTCGGGCTTGGGCGGGTAGCCCGGCCCTTGAGCAGGCCCGTTTACTATAATCAAATTTAATTTTGTCTACAACATTATTGTTTTAACAATATGTTGCCGTCGGTTATGCTTTTTATGACAAAGCAAAATATAGAGTATTTTCTGTCAAATTCACAATGGATATTTAGATGTAGTGACTAGTTATTAAATAGGAGTTTATTAGTTGATAACATTAATATTTGTAACTCTTGATCTACAAAATGAAAAAATACTATTATTGAGCATGAGTTACAAATTGTTGTAACTTAATAATAAAATAAAATATTTAACGCTAAGTTATTAATGAGAATATATAAGAACTTAACGTTATAAAACAATATTATAGAAACTGTTGAATAAAGGAATAACGTTTTATTAGCTTTTGAATATGGTTTTCCATGCAATTACTGTGGTATGAAAACATTACATTGTTGTTACATTTGTTGTAACATTTGAAGACTGGTTACTAAGTTATAAATTCTTAATTATTAAGTTACAAATATTTATACTCATAAGACCTTTAAAAAAGGTGAACCGTTTACTTCGAAATCTTATGCCTATAAATAATGGTAGTGTATGAGGATGAAACCTTTTGTGGCTATGAAGAGAGGCATTTGGAGTTACACAATATTATAGTTTTTACTTGTATATTGTAATGAAAAAAAAATTGTGAGCCTCTCTCATTATTATTTTTATTTTCTAGTAATGGAGATGCTCTTCAGCTCAAATTAAATACCTGTTGAATTATGAAACTATTTTTATGTTTATTGACAACAAGTTGAGATTATATTTTGTTTCTTGTGGTGGAATATACTTTTAGTCTATAATTAAAGTTATACATTTATCTATTGCATGTTTGCAATCCTTTAACTGAAATGGTTGACTATTACCTAAGTGATAGGTGAACAATCAACTTCACATGTTCTATCCACGATGGAGGTTAAGCTAATTATCTTAGCTTCAGCTAAGGAAGAGATGGAGAATTGAAAAAGTAATTTACATATTGTGGATAAATTAGACTACTGATCACAAGCGAATTTTGTGATTCTTAGTAGTATGACTTTTACTGTTAATAACAAATTAGACTACTGGTCACATAAAATATGTGATTCCTAGTAGACTTTTGGTGTTAAGAAAAATTAGGCTACTGGTCACAATAAATTTTGTGATTCCTAGTAGTACGAATTTTGGTGTTGGATAAAATTAGGCTACTGGTCACAAAAATTTGTGATTCCTAGTAGTATGATTTATTATGATAGAGCATAAAAATGTTGTACGCCCTACTATAAAAATATAGTTGTGGCAAAAAAGTTAGATACTTGAGAGTTTTAAATCTAGATCGTGTGATAAAATATTTGTGATGGCACTACTATAATTAATAGAGTGCATAACCATTATTATAATGGTAAATCCAGATCTGTTAAAGGGAAATACCCTATGGTGAGATCCTATATGAATAATGGGATTATAAGTGTGAATTATAAAGGCCTTTACTCAAGAAAAGATCTGGTATACATCGAGGGGGTTGAGACTTTTTGCCCAAATAATCTGGAATCTCCTATGAGGATACCCAACCTAATTATCAGAGATCCTGAGAGTTAGGTTCAATGGGAAGAACGAATCATAGAGAAGTCGCTAAAAGATACACACTAAGAAGCTTTAAGCTTATTTGTCCATCCCTATGGTGTAGTGTATCTATCCTGTAACGTTGGAGGGTTGATTTTTTAAGAATCTTAATGAAATCTATAGCTCAATATGAGTGGGGTATATTTGTTACAAGAACGCTCCTGATAGATTTCACCTATGTGAGTATTGGAGTGGGGCCGCTCCTATGAAGCTTGGTTGGACAAGTTTCTAGATTACTCACTAAGTCTGGGTTCAAGCACAAGGCCGTAATGTGCTGGCTTAAAAAGAAGCTCGTAAACACCTGAATTATTATGTGTGTACTGCAAACTCTTGTCTCCCTTGTACAGCCAAAGTTCAATGCGTATGACACACTATTGGCTTAGGATCAAGATTTGCTACTACACTAAGTAAAGGTTCAATGCGGTCGCACACTTTTATTATGCATAATAATTCATCTTTGTCCAAGTTAATAAAAATATTTGAAATATTATTTTATTATTAAAATGGAGAGGGAATTGTTGTAACTGTAATTTTAATAATAAAATAAATATAATAATTAATGTTGAAATTATAAGTTTCTGTTACTAATAGTTAATATTGTTTTAATAGTCAGTTATATTCTAATTAAATTCTTTATAATTATGGTGTATAAGTTACAAATGATTTTAAAATCATCATTATTATTTGATATGAGTTACAAGTGTGTGAGGCTATAAATAGAGGTCCTAAATCTCAAACAAAGTACAACACTTATCTATTCACAACTTATTCTCTACATCAACTCAATATGCTCTTGGACAAGAGAAGGGTGTTTGATTTTAGAGCTTTTTACTCTACATGTTAGTGCAGAACTGTAGAGTATACAACGAAGATAGGTTGGGCTGTTGTATCCTGGAGGCGACACGCTTAGAGTTCCCGCTGCACCGGTGATATAATTTCGCAGAGGCGTGAATCGTCTTAAAGAGAGCGAGATATCCGTGCCTCAGTCCAACTCTTCGTGATAAATAAAATAATTCTAATTTATATGTTCTTATATTATTTTGATTACTAACAATTTTTTATTTTGTTTCAGCTTCTAACACCTACAACTTAGAGAGGAACTCCAACAGTTTTAAAGCGAGATCCAACAATTTTAAGACGAGATCCAACAATTTATGTGAACCGACACGGATAAATCAGATTGGTTATTTGAGTTTTAAATTAGATAATTTTAGTTTTTATTTTAATTTGAATTTTTAACTGAAATACAAAATTTGGGATTTTAATATAAACAATACAAATTACTACAGATTAAACAATAAAATATTTGTTCATGATTAATATCGAACCGACCCGAATGTATTTAAATTTAATGGTGTCATCTATTTAAATTGAAATTTTTATAACTCAAACTGAATCGAATCAAATTTTTAATTCGAGCCGATTTTCTTTTATTTTCAATTTTAGTTGGAACTTATAAAAGATAGATTGTATTGTTGTATTGAAGCAACTCAAAACGTATTATAAGACCAAAAAAAAAAAACTCTGCATTAGTTAATATTACATGTTTTTCCTACTAAAAAAACTGGATTGGATCATTGAAATCATCTCCCCCATCAAATATATATCTTGGATTAATTGTTGGGAAAGCTGAAGTATAACTTCACTTTTACTAAAAAGAAACACATGATTTTTGTTTTTGGAAATTAACACAAATGATTTAGATAGGTATAGAAGTGTTCAACAATTTAACGACGAGTTACTATAAAAATTAAATACCATTTTGTAACCTTATATGAATAATCAGACTTTATAAGTGATACTGTCTAATGCTGCAATGTAAGCATTTGAGTTATTCTGTCACTTATTGGTAGTAGTATTACGTTCAGTTTCATAGTACAGTTTTCAATGAATTTTCCTGGAATCCTCCAACGCAGTTAGATTCAAAATTACAAGCAGAACTTGAAATAGCAAAAGATTTGATCATCATTCAAGGGGGAAAGAAGCAGACAAAGGACCCAAAGCAAACTTGAACTAGCAAAGGAACAAAGGGACAGAAACGGCACTTCACAAAAAGTTTTGGCCAGTTTCTTAAAGTTCGGTAAAGTTAAGAGCGATACTATGCTATCAACGCGAAAATTCCGTTCTTGTTTTGTGTTCGCTTTGTTTCCAGGAGCTAACACTAACCCAAGCTTTTGGTTTTTTTCTCTTTCCCACTCTGAAGTCTAGACCAGGTTTTCCGCTCTCTCTCTCTTGTAGAAGAGTTCATTCTCTTGCTAGGCAGTTTGGTGCCTTAGCATGAATATGATTTTTTTTATGTCTTAAATATGATTAAAACATAGATTTCTTTCCTGGGTTTTAGTTGTTTTGATTTAATCTTAAGCAAATGTTTAGCGATGTTTACAATTTAGCTTGATATTGGTTTTTGAGCAATTGCCTGAAACCTTTGTAGGTAATGAAGACTTTTTAATGTATGGTGAAAATTAAAAAGCAAAGTTAGTGTTACTAACCGAACAATAAGTTTAGAAGGTTCAAAAAGTTGTTAACAGAAGTCGTGTATTTCACTGTTTTGATAATGCAGATTTTGTGTGCTCTGTTTTCGTCTGCTAATCAGTTATGTTGATTTTGGGTTTTTTTATTTGACACAATTTTGAATATCAGGGAATTTAGCTTGGCCAGTCAATGACTGCAGTTGAGTTGTTGGTTTGAGGAATTTATAAGGGTGATATATCAGGGCTTGCTGTGAAGAGATGATTCTTTCTGCTCTTTTAACTTCTGTTGGGATCAATCTTGGTCTTTGCTTCTTGTTTTTTGCTCTATATTCGATATTGAGGAACCAGCCAGGTAATATCACAGTCTATTCGCCTCGATTGTTTGGTGAAAGAAAAACTCAGCAGCAGGATGAATTCAACTTGGAAAGATTGCTACCATCACCTGGTTGGGTGAAAAGAGCGTGGCAGCTCTCTGAAGATGAATTATTATCAATTACAGCCTTGGATAATGTTGTGTTTATGCGCATTTTTATCTTCTGGTAATTTCTATGTCTATTGCTTTGACTTCATTTTTTTTATAGTACAGTCGGGGGAAATCTGCTTTCTGGACTATAATTAGGATGCTGTCCCTTGTATCGTCCTTATGATGTCAGTGAGGTTTCTTTAATTGATAAAATAAGAATAGAACCTGCTATTCACTAATAGGGGTAGTACTATATGGGGATTCATTTCCATCAGCAGATTTGGAGATTTGATGTGAGAAATTCTAGCCATTTATCAAGCCAATCTTTACTGCAAGATAGACAAGGTCACTGCCTCTGTGGCTGGTATAAATGTGGCTAATCAAAAAAGTTGTAAGATATATTGTGACTGGATTGAATTCCATTTGGTATAAACTCATAATAATGGGATCAAGAATCCTTTTGATAGCAAGAGTTGTGTATGAGTTCACTAATCATTAAGAATTCCATTTAATGGGTTATGGTCTTAACTTTGTTCTGCTTGGTTTCTTTATAATCGAGTCAACTGGACTTTGCTTTGGTGAGAAATGTGTGCTAGACTGGTATCTCAACCTCTAGTAGAACCATTTTGACACACTGCTTCATATTCAGGATGATATCTTTTTTTACTATTATTTATTGTTGAAAATCAATTATTCTTCCTAAAAGGAAAACCTTTTTGTATGCATTTTCCTTTGATTTTCTTGAGAGGATGGGCTTGCTTTTTCCGTGGTATATGAAAGCACATTATTTTACTGGTGTATTTTTTCTGGATCCATCTTTCTGCATGTCATCTTCAACTCATCTGGATGTTTTTTTAATGCAGTCTGAGAGTGTTTACCTTTGCCTGCATCATTGGAATCTTTATTCTTCTGCCAATTAACTTTTTGGGGAACCAGTTGACAGACGATTTTTCTAATTTGCCAAAGAAATCTCTGGACTCGTTCAGCATTTCAAATGTGGATGATGGTTCAAACAGGTAATTATTATGTGATTTGTCAACACAATTTTAGTTTCTGATGCTAAGACTCCTGATCAATTGTAGTTGGATGGACATTGATCAAAAAGTTTCAGCTGATGTCTTATCAAAATTCAACTTATCTTTTCATATGCGGTGATCGTTAATATTTCTGTGCTTAAATTCAAGATTGAGGGTCATTTATGATAATTCACCATTTTTCCGTAATGCTTCCGTGGTGGTTTCTCTTTGTCAACTGTTTATTACTTTATTGAATTTGAAGTAGCACTTCCTTCAAAAGTCTGTGAATGGCAGTTGTTAGATTTTATGAGTTTATATAAAATTTATTGTTTCAAAACGTGCATTTAGATTCTTAATGTTGAGGGAATGCTGACTATAAGTTTTTGCCATTCTCAAGGTTATGGATTCACTTTTGTGCTGCCTATGTTTTCACCGGACTTGTCTGCTATCTTCTGTATTATGTAAGCGATATGCATATTGTGCTGACACCATCTAGGTTGTCGATTCATATAAAATCTGTTGAAGCTTTAATTCTGGTGATTCCACAATTTGCAGGAGTATAACTATATTTCATCGAAAAGAATTGCCTTCTTCTATTCTTCCAAACCTCAGCCACATCAATTTACAATATTAGTTCGTGGTATTCCTGCCTCACCTGGAAGCAGCTTCAGTCAAATTGTGGAGAACTTTTTCACGGAGTATCATCCTTCAACTTATCTTTCAAATACAGTGGTTCGTCGAACAAGCAAGATTCGAAGTCTTATGGTAAGCATCAGTGTTAATATTTGATTAATTCAGTTATCCTTGGGTTGCTACTTTTTATTTTGGAAACATAACTTCCACTTGAACAACTAATCTCAAATTGGATTACGTATTCATTGTTGGAAAACTTTAAATATGAAAATTGCACTAGATAAAAATGTAAGAAATTAATGTGTTTTATTATTGGTCTAGCTAATAAAATTTAGAAACTGAAACCAACTCCGCTGAGAAATATGGTTAGTTACAATTGATTTTGTTTCATGTAAGTAGAACATATTTGTAAATTTTTAACATTAATTCCTCTGATAGATTAAATATATAACTCTGAGATGTGCTTAAACAGTAACTTTCTATGCAATTGAAACTGTTTCTAAGTGGATCAGTTACTGAAAAGATGGCCCTTAACTAAAGGCTCTATGATCAATGTATGGGACAAAAAGAATGTTCTCATAAATATAAAACTGAAACTATGAACTTTAACACAAAATCTGTCCCTTTTTCCTTTTCTACTTTGCTATTCTTTATCAGAGTTTTGACAATTACATATTATTGTGTGTAGAATGATGCAGAGAAGCTATATAGAAGGCTTGGTCATTTAAAATCAAAAAATTCTCGGCAAAGGTTTAAGCGTGGTGGATTTTTGGGATTATTTGGTCGAAAAATTGATCTTGTAGACCATTATGAGAAGAAGTTGGAAGATGTAGAAGATAATGTGAGATTGGAGCAATCATCATTGGCTGGAGAGGTTCGTGATTTTTTTTTGTCTATCTACTGGTCTCCTAGTCAAAGAGACACTGGCATCAATGCATAGGGGAATTGAAAATGTGAAGCATATTATATTTTGTTGATTTTTGTAGTGACAATGTCTGCTGATATTGAGAAATATGTGAGCTTGTGGACATCTGTGATCTGTGTCTATATCTTGATTTAAATACGAAGGATAATATTTATTCATCTAATCTTATGCCTTCTAAACTTGCTAGGAAGTTCCTGCTGCTTTTGTGTCATTTAAGTCAAGGTTTGGTGCTGCAATTGCTTTGCACATCCAACAAGGGATTAATCCCACGGAGTGGGTTACTGAGAGAGCTCCTGAGCCTAAAGATGTTTACTGGCCATTCTTTTCTGCATCATTTATAAAAAGATGGATCTCAAAGATAGTGGTGGTTGTTGCATATATTGCTCTTACAATTCTATTTCTTATTCCAGTTGTTTAGTGCAAGGTCTCACTCATCTAGAACAGCTGGAGACCTGGCTTCCCTTTCTAAAAGGCCTCTTGAGACTGTAAGTGCATATTCTTTCTCTTTTGCTTATCAGGTTTCATGCTTTTGAAATAAAAAGTAGGCCATTGGTTTTATCAAGTTCTCTTGGCATATAGAAAAAGCTTAATTTTGCATGTAATTAAGTGTCTTCGATAAAGTTCTTGGTTTTTTATTATTTTGATTGAAAGGTTTGTTGGCCAATAACCATATCAGAAGTTTATTCCCAAGGAAAGCCATTTTAGTAATATTTGCTTTGGCATGTGCTGTTTGAAAGTAAAATCATTGGATTATAATGTAAAAATACTGACCTTCAAAAGAAATAACCAAGTAGCAAGCTGTCTAAAGTGTATTTATTTTTGAAAGGATGAGCTCCAATTATTAGATAAAGATAAAAGACAAATGATAGTGTTAATGCAAGGAATGTTGGACTGTACCTGCTAGGTATTGTCTGCTTTAGGGGCTTGACATGGCTTCCCTCATGGTTTTGTCCTTTGAGAAAAGGTGCCTTGGTAGAGGAAGTATGGCACTTGCATATAAGCCACAGCCCAATCCTTGGCTATTAGTTGCCGGATCCTTTCCCCCTCAACAGATAGGATGAGTCACTACTCATGCTTAGCAATTGGTAGTATTTCCTCTGCTTGCTTATTAGCAGTGAATAACTTTAGCCATATCCAGTTGATATGGTAGATTTGAGTATGACTTTGTCCGTTCACAACATAGTCCTGAATGTATGATTCTTGAATTGCAGGACATTTGTCAGTGACTTGATTACAGGATATCTTCCAAGTCTCATTCTTCATTTGTTCCTATCTGTTGTGCCACCCATTATGATACTCTTTTCTTCCATGCAAGGATATATATCCCTCAGTCAAATAGAGAAAAGTGCATGTACCAAGCAATTATGGTTTACTGTGTGGAACATTTTCTTTGCAAATGTGCTATCAGGATCTGCTCTGTCTATGGTCAATATCTTCCTTGAGCCCAAGAAAATTCCCAGCCTGCTAGGTGAAGCAGTTCCAGCACAGGTGAAAACGGAACTCATGATAGTGCACATGTTGATTTCATAATTTAACATGGATAATGCCATGGAGTTTACTTTTATATATCTGTTAATTCTTCTTGCCTTTCTATCCATAAACATGTTAATATTCATAATTACTCGTTCTGGTTGAGAACAAATGCCTAAGCCTCAATGATTATTGCCACTTCACCACTGCCCATATTGAGGGCCTTGATCTGGTGAAAGTTTTATGGGGATGTGCCTCTCTGCCCTTTTTAAGTTCTTATATCTTCAAGGAGACTCCCCCCGTTGACTTGGTTGGCAAAAAGTAGAACAGACATAAAAACATTGAACTCTATTGTAAGCTTTAGAATAGGCAAATTCCCTAAAGTCAACAGTTTGAGCTGTAATTTGTCGTAAAAGGTCTCTGCATCTACTGCTGCTAGAGACTCAAATATATGTTAGTGCTGGAGAATGGAATGGCAGAATAGTAATGTTGGAATCCAAGTTTTTGAAATGATATGTTTTCTTGTGTTGAGTTATTTACTCGCCAAAGAGTGGTTCAACTAGAGGTAACCAATCCGTGTTGATGTTTTGCAAAACCTCGCATCTTAGTCTGGTTAGTATGCTACGCACCTCATCCATGAGCAGTCTACTGACTTTTATCAACCTTTTTATTTTTTAATATTTCTGTACGAACATGTTGGATTGATATTTACTTTAACATTTAGCCAAGAGCGAAAAAATGAACATTATTTTTCATCAATTATCATTTACTTATACTGATCTGTAATGTGTACTCAAATATTAACTCTTTGTTTTTGGATCCAATCATGATATGACGTGGGTTCTTTATCTTTTGTGTAGGCCTCATTTTTCATTGCCTATGTTGTGACGTCTGGCTGGACCAGTCTATCTTCCGAACTTTTTCGTTTGATTCCTCTTCTTCGGAATTTCATGAATAAACTATTTGCCGGGAAAGAAGATGATGATGACAACTTTAAAATCCCTTCAATCCCTTACCACAGTGAAATTCCCAGGGTTCTCTTCTTTGAACTTCTTGGTGTTACTTATTTCTTCCTCGCTCCACTAATTCTGCCATTCCTCTTGGTTTATTATTGCCTGGGATATATCATCTATCGCAACCAGGTGAGCGAAATGCTCTTTTTACAGCTTCCATCAGATATAATAGAACAGAAGAAAGTGGGTCCACTTTGTTAAGGAATCAAGGAAAACCTTTCTAAAGTCGCTATCTACTTCATTTATCTATATTTCTGGTCTCTAAGTATTCACAATCCCTTCTGCATGTTGATGAAGTTGAATTCAAGTCGCTGATATTTTGTGCTGATTAATGTGATTGACTATAAAGGTTCAGATGCATGTAGCAAGCCGGTACTAGGATTATATGCTTGATGTGTTGCTTCTTCAGTTTGGCTTGACATAGAAAAGATAAAGGTCATTTTCTTTTCTAAGTGCAAATTTCTCAAGAAAAGAAAGAAAGAAAATGGAAAATCAGAGTAATATCCTTCCAAAGCACAATTTCATCTTTCTGCATAATCTTTATTGGTATCAGTTTGTGTTACTTATGAGCTGTAAGTCAAAAACATATTATCTATATGGTAATACTTTCTTTAGTGGATTGAACTCGACTCAAGAGGCTTGAATGATGGAAGTGGGCTGATCTAACAATAGACTTTATAGGTGATAACGGAATATGAGTGAGGTGCCTAAGATGTTAACCCAGTAGGATTGTTGAATCTCTCCGAATGATAAGAGAAACTGTCCTAGGTTATGAGGTGACAATTAGGGCACTTAATTGAAACGATGTAGGTTCTTTAATTTTGAACTTTTCCAATGTTTAATTCCTACCAAGTAACAACATTCTATCTCTGAATTTGTGGCACTGTACTATCATCTCATTTTGATTTTTTTTTTCCAGTTCTTGAATGTATATGCACCCAAGTATGAAACTGGTGGAAGGTTTTGGCCAATAGTGCACAACTCAACAATTTTTTCCTTAGTGCTGATGCATATTATTGCAATTGGAATATTCGGGCTTAAGAAGCTTCCTCTAGCATCCAGCTTAATTGTCCCTCTTCCAATTCTCACACTTATCTTCAACGAATACTGCCGAAAGAGGTTCCTGCCCATATTCAAAGCATACCCTACTGAGGTAAAATTGTGAATGATATTATGCATTCAGTAATTTATATTCGCCCTGAATTAGGAAGTTTTTGTAGTTCAAACTAAGGCTCCGTTTGGTTCGCGTAAAATGACTTTCAGAAAATGATTTCTGAAAATTTGATTTTCTGGAACAGCTAATATTTTCTGTTGTTTGGTTGATATGCTGAAAAATATTTTCTATTGCTTGTTGTTTTAACTCAATATAAATTAAGTTGAGTTTCAGTAGAGCCTTTTTTCTTAACAGTGGCATAGGTTTGGAAAGTGTTTTCCTCTTTTGAAAATGGTAAGACAATTTCCCAAAATCCTTAAAGATTTTCCATTGACCGAATTTCATTTTCCGTTGACCAAAAATGTTTTACAGATACCAAACACCAAAAATGTGAAAAATATTTTCTGAAAAATGAAATTCGTGTATCAAACGGACCCTAATGTTCAACATATTCTTCAGTTTGTTTTGCTCTCTTTAGGTATATAATGAGTTGTGTCCTATACATAACTAGATACTTGGGAATTAGGCTTCTTAGTGGTAGACATATTCATCAATTGACTCAGATATAGATTTAGATAATGTTCTTTGTCTTGCAGTGTTTGATAAAGAAAGATAGGGGAGACCAGAATGATCCAACCATGACTGAATTTCTCGAAAAGTTAACCACTACATATCAGGATCCAGCTTTGATGCCTGTCCAATATTCTAGAAGTGATGATGGTCGCAGCTCTCCCCTTCTTCGTGCTGTCGAAGTTTAAAGTCAGTAACTTTTTCTCGTGTGGTTCTCAGTTCAGGCTGAACTTCAACAAACACAAACTCGTTCATAGTTTGTAATGCCAATGAAATGAAATTTCTCCCTCCATGTCCATATGCCGGTAAAGATGACCAGTTTGCATGTTGTACATTTAAATCATGACAGTTCCCAATTCAGCATGAAAACTTTGTTGTTCTGACCCATGATTTCTTTCAGTTCTGTATCACTAGAGGAGTAAAATTTCTTTCCCATCAACTTTTGTGTGTAGTTTCTGTCGCATCTAGTGTTACATTAATACATGGCTTATTTTCAGCAAATATTCTAGAGAATTTCATGCTTTATTCTTAAATTCTGCATATGATAATGCAACATTTGATATCAGAATAGGTATTGTCTTGAATGAGCTGATGCTGTCTGAGTCGAATGTCTCACCAGACCAGACATAAGATTAATTTGGTCTGTACAACTTTGGTGTTTTTGGTATCACAACTTGGCAGCTAACAAAAGGCAGTGTCTTGTCCTTTGAAATGGTCAATGGGAGGCCAAAGTCCTTCTCAATAAACAAGAAACAAGAAATGGGTTGCGGGTTAATGTTGTAATGCTCTAATTCTTCTTCCATTTGCCATATTCTCTAAATTGTTAATTTGAAACCAAGTTTCTAAACCCTAAACCATAAGAGATAGGATTAAAGAATGGCCAAGTTCTAAGCTTGACCAGGATGATGAAGAAGAAGAAGAAACTTGAGGAGACAACTGACTTTATGACGGTCCTCCACGTGGAGGCATAGCAATAGCCATTGACATTTCCATGCTCTCAAATTCTCAATTAATAGCTTATTAAGCTTAATCAACTAGTAATTTTTTTCTTAATGATTATTACATGAGGCATCTTAGCAATGCAAGTGGCAGCATGAGCTGGATTTTACAAAAGTCAATCCCAAGTTAACATTTATATTTGTTTATTTTTTGCATATTATTTTAGAAAGTTATAAAAATAAAAAAGTCTTGGTGGTGGTTAACTTCAATGATATTAAAAACCAACATTAAAATCACAAAAAGGGGAATTTTGTCTCATTGGGGAACTTTAAATTATCTCAAATTTCTTTGTTCTAGTAGCACGATACCCTTGTATTCCTTTATCCGATCTTGGTCAACTACATATTAACATTGACTAATTTTTTTATTGATTTTCAATTTATTTATTGAAATTTAATGTTTATTCTGAGTTGTTATACTTAATCATATGATAATTTTCCTTTTTATAAAGTACAAGTCGATCATTATTTAATGAAATTTTCTAATATTTAACAGAATATGCTATTCTGTTTAAGAATATCACCCAAACCAAACATTATAGGATGCAAATTATAAGTCAAATTCAAGTTCAATCAGATATTTCTCTTTATTTTTTTCTTTTTCAAGGGGTTAAAATATATTGAAATTTCCTCCCAATTTTTATTTTATTTTTCACATTTTTCATTACCATGGTTTAAGATCTTATAAGCATTACATTTATAATCAAGATTCTGGTTTTACATGACCGTATAAAGGAGACTGGTTCTATTCAAAGATTCTTTTCTTTCCCATTTTGTCACAACCATATTGATGATTGATCCATTCTTTCAAAGAACAAATAAGCCATTTTTTTTGCTTGATTCATAGCAACTAACCTTTTACAATGCTTCAAAGTGACTCAGTGAGCACTCATTTGGACCTATTCCAATATATCATTTTCTCTGCTTTTAAAGAATTGATTAGAAAAACCTCGTCAATATTATTGTAATCAATACACAAGATTTTTTGGTGTAAACCAAATGTATTCTCATCCTGGTAAGTAGATAAAATTAATCAAGTAGATTTAATATTAATCTCAATGTCAGCTTTAATGGCTAGAAGCCTAGAAGAAGCTTATTGGTAGAGGAGGAACTTTGTGGGAATCGTTTTGTTTGACTTATATAAGCAGTGAAAAAAGCAAAATGATCATTGGCTTACCGCTTGCTTTGTACTAAGGGCTATTAATCCAATGCAATTTTCTTGATCTCTTGCAGCCCCTGAAAGTGACATTGCAGCTTCTTTTCACACTATGAATGGTATACAATTTGTCAATTTTATATCACACTTCTGTCAAGTTTGGATGAATATTACGTTGAAACTAATGAAAAGCTCACTAAATCACTAAATTAAATTGAAATGCAGTAAAAATGATCTAATTGCGGGTGAAAGTTCAATCCCACAAATACAGTTGCTCCAAGGGTGAAGCGCTTTTTAAATGCTTTCCATTAACTGTCCCTCCGCCTGCAAGCAAGAGAGATATGAGAGAAAGTGAAAAGGAGAACAAGAGAGAAGGAGGTTGCTACTCTTATTCCTTCTTCTGAAGTTATGAAACATACTAGTTTCATATATATAGGTTGAGAATAAAACCTCCCTTTATTGATTCATGTATAAACACATCTCATTATAGGTTTAATACATATATATTTTTAACGAATCATACTACTTAATTTAGGTATATTATTATCAGTATTACTAAAATGTTTATTAATTTGACATTAATCAGAATTAAGTCCGGATCATAATTAACTTTGCTAGTCCACTAAATGTGATAAATCCAACATATTATTCCATGGAAACCTTAGTGTTTTTTGTTGTTATTTAGATAGCATTTCAACACTTTCCATCAAGGAAGAATATAGAAGTGACTGGATCCAAGATCGAAGTATCATAGCAGCAATCTCTAACCTGATATATTTGTCGTACATTCGAACTCTGTAGAAGTGCCAAATGCACCCTAAATAACATTTATTGATTACAGAACTGTGGATTTTCATATTATTTTATTAGAATCTGGAAACTGCTAATATATATATATATATATATATATATATATATATATATATATTTATGACTGTAAGCCAATGAATCTCCATTTACAAGTGAAAATAATGGTTATTCTGCATTGTTTGAATATCATTTTCACTGGTTTTACAATGCATCTGGTTTTCCAAGGCATACAATAAAAAGGGTACAATAAGTCTCTTTCAAGACATTGATGAATTCTATGAGTCCACAGTTAGAATGCTATTAGATTATTTGCAAAAAAAATGCACTTGTCTGATGAAGAAAGGTATAGAACAAGTGATGACTCATTCATGCTTATAATTTTCACATTAAAAAAACAAATGCTTAGAACTTACCTAATGGAAGCAAAGATCCTCTTTGACTTAGTCAGGCCAAAATTGCCTGAAATGTACCAATCATATACTTTTTTTTTCATGATTGTCAAGGAGAGAGTGAGAAACATCCATGTGTTTGCTTATGGAGCAAAATTATAAAAGAACAAAAAGGTACGAACAAGAGTTAAGACCTTTTCAGCTGTCTCCTCTCATTTGACAGGATCTTCACTCTTCTGCATATAAATGCAGACCAACAGAACAGAACCAAAGCAGTAAATCATCTGCCAACTGCCATAACTGAATAGAAGAAAACTCACTTCATTACAAAGAAAAAGAATCATGGCTAGGAAAAGAAAGGCTGGTGAAGTGGTGGAAGAGAAAAATGTTGCCAGTGAACAAAGCATGACTTGGGATGAAATGGTGAAGGAAGCTGCAGCAGCAGCTGCACTAGGAGGCCCTAGAAGAGCTCGGAAGCGATTTGTTGGTGTCCGGCAAAGGCCATCCGGAAGATGGGTTGCTGAGATCAAAGACACCATACAGAAGATAAGGGTGTGGCTAGGCACTTTTGATACTGCAGAGGAAGCGGCCAGGGCCTATGATGAGGCTGCTTGCTTGCTTCGTGGTGCCAATACAAGGACAAACTTCTGGCCTTGTTCTCCCCCGTCTAATTCAACCCCAGCTCTTTCTTCAAAGATTACTAATCTCCTTCTCCAAAGGCTTAATGCAAGGAACAATTCTTGTGCTCCTCTGCCTTCTTCTCCACCCATCAACCAGCAACCGGTGCAGCAGGCAGAGGAGTATAAAGAAGAAGCAACAGATTTCTTGGATAGTAAGTTTGCTGATTTTCTTAATGATCCTGAAGATTATTCCATGTCCTATGACAACATCAACAATACAACTGCAACAACTGCTGACTACTTGACAACAAGTCTTGAATCATGTTTAACTGATAATGAAGATTCGCAGGAGAGAATTGGGCTCTAATTTCACTTGCAGTGATGCTGCTCAATCTCCCAGGGTTGATGATGATGATTTGGGAGAGGATGGAGAAGAAGGCCATGATATGGAGGCACTGGATTTCCAGTTTGTGGATGATATTGGATCATCTTGTTTCTACTCTCCTTTTCAGATTGCTGAAGAGATTGAGGTGCCAATGGAGCCAGAGAGTTTTGGAGATGAACCCTCAATGATTGCTGCCATGAAGAGAATGACATATGAACGCAAATTCTCAGCTGATCTCTATGCTTTCAATGGGATACCCGAGCTGTTAAGGCTAAAGCGTGATTCAGAAAATGTCATGGGGAGGGCAAGATCAGAACAACTAATGAAACTTCAAAGTGCATGTAACAAGAACAAAGGGGAAAGAATGTGAAAGGATATGATTCAGAAATGATGGGGGAAAAACAGAAGGAAAGCCCACAAAGTTCATTTGATTCTTCAAGTTCAAGTGATATGGGGTTTTCATCTTCAAGTTCACTGGATATGTCTTCAACAGCAAATGATGGTGAATCTCTTTGGAGCTCACTTGATCTTCCACCAATCTGCTATGTTAACTAAATAACCCAAATGGTTGACTCAGTAGTGTAAGATCCAACTGAGTTCCTAAATGAGGATGATTCCGAGTGGAAAGTCCCGTGTGAAGGGATTTATCTCATATGCAATGTAGTAAAAACATCTCTAAATTTACAGCAAAAAAGCCTAAATGATATAGGATATGCAGCTCCTAACTTATATTCATTCTATTTCATGCAACGCTGATCTTCATATATATATAATAAATACATATATTAAGGAACAATGAAATGTAATTTTCAGATTTCTATCCTGTTGCCAACATTTTGCAAGCAGTCAATTTATTCGTTTTTCTCTTATACGAGCAATCATATAAATTGAAGAATTTTGGAGTTAAAAAAGGCAGAAGATGTGCACTGACTAGGAGCAACGGGTAGAATACCTGCTATTTTTTGGGTACTTGTACTTAAATTTGATTATATTTCTTAATATTTGAATCCGACTAACTAACTATTCGTTTTTTTTTATTTTTACTACTCAATCTTACTCATATAGAGAATGCTCACTAACTACCCAAACCTACTAAATTCACATTTATTAAGTTAGAATTTAACTTTCAAATTCAAATTTAAATCAAATTTAATGTATATTATTAAAAAATTAAATTAATAAGTTAAAGTTAAAAATTATAATTAGAATGCTTAAGTATTATGTTAATAATAAATAATTGATAAATAAAAATATATAAATAATATTAAAATATTTTTTTTGAAGGATAAAAATTATTATTTATAAACTAGTGTTGATGATGGGTATCCTAAAATTACAATTTTTAGTATTCAAATTCAATAATAAGATACTATAGTCCTACTAATCAAGTTATGTAGTGTAGAGTACTCATTTATAGAGTACCTGTTACCACATAATATTGACAATTAACTTGAAAGTTCTCTCTCAATATTTTCAATGATATAATTACTTAGGCTAAAATACTAAATAAACCGATGTACTTTTATGCTTTTTTTAATCAAGTCCTTGAATTTTGATTGTATTCAAATAAGTCTTCATATTTCAATTGATACTCATACAAATCTTTTTTTCTTAATGGAAAAATAATGCTGCTAATTTATTTGTCACATGATATGATATTCGATGGCCACGTGAATAATTATACAACAAGATGACACGACCAAATGAGATTGAGTTGGGCTTAAATAGTAAACAAAAAATTAATTTCTAATTATCAATTAAAATTAAAACCCAAACTAATCATCTGCAAATCCTATTCCCAGAAAAAAGGTAGCGGCGGTTCTCCTCAACAAACTACTACTCATCGGATGACAACCACTTTCAATTTTGTTCAAGAGAATTGCGACTAACCGGACGGCAATCGCATTTTGTTCTCACCTCCTTTTGACTCTCGCTCGCATCAAGTAAAAAAAAAAAATCGGTTTTGAGTATAGGACCTTTCAGTTATAACTAAAGGCCTGAGAAAATAATACCTGCAGTGGAATTTCAAGTGTTGTTGCTAGTATAGACTAGAAAGGTTTCACTATATGTAAAAGTAACTTAGTGAAATGATAGCAAAACGAGTCGGTAATGGCAAAAATTTCAGTTGATTTTTCAAGTTTGTCATGAGATGGAAATTGAATAGAATGTTTTGCAGCAAAACTGAAGTTGAACTGATGTTTTATATTCAAAAGCAGTAATCAAGGACAGAGATAAAGTTGGCAAGGTTTGGCCATTTTGATATTCTACAAGTGATGGTGTGATTGGTGATCACAACCATTGCTGCAAGGATGCTACTGTTGGTTTAGCTCCCTTTTTGCAAATCCACCTTAAAATTAATAGAGCAAAATCCGTGAATATTAAATCCCCTGTTTACTCACATCTTCTCTTTTAAGAAGAATTAAGTCAAAGAGGTGAGTAGAAATTCAAAAACAAAAAGGAAAGGAGTTGCGTTAAAAATTTGAAAACTAAAGTTTAGAACAAGATTCTTAATTACAAATCTAGAAATCACATGTGCTTAAAAATCACATGGATATTGAAACCAATGAAAACAAGCTCAACTACAAATGCTAAAATTCCATTAGTAGTTTAACTAATTGAAGTAAAGTGGAGCAAATGTCTCCTAAACCTTGTTGTTCCATCAAAGATTGGAGGTGGGTCTTAAGTAGAATCAAGAGCTGGTGGAAGCTACAGTTATCTAATTCGAGCAGGAGCCCAAGGGAAAAAGCTAGAATAAATATAAACTGAATAAGGGCTGGTGTCATCGTCCGATGGTCGTTGTCTGATGGTAGTCATCCGATGGCCAGTAGTTAGGGAATAGGTTGTGGGTAATTTGGATTTTAATTTTGTAATTAAATGTTAAAGTTTTTTTTTCTACTATTTAAGTCCAACTCAACCTCTTTTAGCTGTCATCTTGCCATATAATCATTCACTTAGCCATCGAATGCCATGTGACGAATAAGTTAATGATGTTATTTTTCGTTCAAAATAAAAATTTGTATGAGTATCAATTGAAGTATAAGATTTATTTGAGTATAATCAAAGTACAAGGTCTTCTTGTAACAAAAAAAAAGTACAAGGTCTTGATTAAGAAAAACATAAAAGTACAAGGGTTTATTTAGTATTTTAACCAATTACTTAGGCCCTAAACAGGAATAATCTATAATTCCAAGCTTCATTCTACCAAGTATTGACACTGGTGTGGAGCTTATTCTATGTTTGTACTCTACACAATTAGTGTTCTTTTCTGATTCATGTTTAATCTTGGCTTCAATCATCGGTTGTGATCACTGGCTTCAATTATCAATTTTGATCACGATTTTACCTAATCAGTGGCTTCAATTATCGGTTTTGATCACAGCTGGACCTAATTATTATGTCACTAGCTTCAATTATCAGTTTTGATTACCATTTGACCTAATCATTGGCAACAACTATCAATTTTGATGAGAGCTTGACTTAACCATTGTTATCTCGTAACGAAAAGTCAAAACCTATAAAGTTCAAAACCCCCTTGACCTGTACAATTAATAAGTAGCCCCAGTTCCCCTGCTCCAAGTATATGGATGTTTAGTTGCCAAAAGATAGAATTCATTTCTATGCATCATGATGAACTGGATTTGATGTTGGGCATTATTGTTCTATGATATCACACACCAAAATCACCAAACTACAATAGCTTGGCTGCTAAAAATACTTTCAAATGCCAGATTGATGCCAAAACTAAAGCCCAAGCCTTGTTTAACTAAGTTGAATGCTCAGTTGCTTTTGATCGAGCAAAAATACAAGAACACCTCGTCCGTTGGAGTCCCAAATAGAGAACTGGAAAACAGATCCATATGCTATTAATTAGCTAAACCTGATCTTTACACATAAATTCTTCATATCTATACAATCAAGGTGTCATGCAAAAATAAGGCAAGAAAGAAAGATTTACTTACGAATGCTGATACTGCTGCATTGACAGTGGAGTGGGAGTGAAACAAAAAGGTCCACCCCAACAAAAATTTTTGACTTGTGAAAATTAATAGCATAATTGCTGAAAAAAAAATCCAAAAGACCAAATTCTATCATGATATTTCATTACAATTCCCCTTAGGTACCATAGCATTGTGGAAACCCTAGTTATGATTAAGGCAAACTGTGTCAGAAACTGGACTAAAACACAGTAATATTGCCTCGGCGGCTTGACCAACCCCAGTTTTGAGGACTGGCTCCACAATTACCCATCTAAAATTGAGGGTTACAAAACAAAAAGGTGAAGGTTTAGTCAACTAAAAAAGAAAAGAGTTATATACATCTTTCTTATTCACACGCATCGTAGAAGATTCACAGACAGGGCTTCTTGGAAATATAGGCTTATCGTGTTAGAGGACACGAAGCTGTAAAAGGAATGCAGCACAAAAATCCAAGAATAGGAACTGCTGCCCCTGAACCCTCTGAAGATCAAGCAGATACTTCTCCTCACGGGTTTTGTAAAGCTGTCAACAACCATGGCAGCAAAAATAGGTTAGCACTTTAATTGAGGGCATTCGATAATCTACTCTAAGCAGCACATAAATAATCTAGTCTCAACGCCAAACACCTGATTTCCTCAAAAAATTCCATTTGCTATCAGAATAATCAGTTATACGTTACCTGCACTTCAAACTTGACAACATTTGGCAACTTGGTAACTCCATCATTTTCTATAATGGTTGATTCATCCCCAAAGTAGTGATTATTGTGCACAGGATTGTTAACCATCCCTTCATTAAGACCAGGAATGCTAGCAAGCCACCTACACTTCATGTTATAATGCCCTATCTTCTTCCAATAGACATTGAGTTCTTGCAGAGCTTTGAGAACTGCTGTCATGATTTCACGAGGAGGGGCTCGACACTATAAAAATAAAAACAGTGCAATGTCAAACTTTTGAGCATAAAAGAAGTTAGTCCCCCTACTGGAACTCCACATGTGCTATAAGCTAAATCTAGTGTTCATAGTCCAAACTTCTCAACAAGTATCAACCGCATTTATCCAGCTGGTTATAGTTCATTTTTCATACGGCCAGTCAATATTTGAAATAAAAGCACAGAACTTTGAATGCATACCAATTGATGTCTAATCACCTATGTAACTACTATCATATATCAATGTAATAGAAAGTTGGCTCAGTGGGAAAATTGCTTGAAAATCATGGATTGAACCTGAAGTCCAAGAGCCCATTTCCTCTCAAGGCCTCTTAAACCCATTGCTTGATAATCAGCGTATCCTGGAAGGCGGTGGGCAACAGCTGGAGCTGTAGGTTCGCAGGGATGAATGCGGTTGAAGCCCGGTTCCTAAAAAATGGATTAAAAAAAGACGAATTAGAATTCCAGCTCTATAAGAAAGTCAGCAAAGGAAGAAAAAATATAATGTCAAATGGTCAATCAACTAAGCTAATGGAAATAGGCACTCAACAGTGAACTCTATTAAACCATGACTCTTTTTTTTTAAAGAGTATATTCATTTCAATAACAGGAGGCAGCTTTGGATAAGCAATGTTCGCAATAAATTGAAAAGGTAAAAAAAAAAAAAACGCACCATGGTCTCTTGAAACTCAGCTCCAAGATAGCCACTGGAGACTCGAAACCGATTGTCCGATAATAAGTAGTAAGCAACAGTTCCCTGGAAGATAATGCAATAAGAAACTGCCTAAAAACCATGAAAACAAGGAGTTAGAGAAGATCAAACCTCATTTTGGATTCTCTTGCGAAGAGATTCAACCAGAAGGTTCCTTTCAAATCCCATTCTGATTACTTCCTGAAGGATCTCCTCATCAATCTGCAAATTACGTTTCAATCAGGAACCAACCCATGACATAATAACAAGTACAAAAATATCTAATATAGCATAATTCAAAAGTTCTCAGGCACTACCAAATAGCTAGCTAAATCTTAAAATATGCTCCAAAAAGCATTTAGGCAAGGCTTGTGTCACCAACCAAAAAGAGGATGACAAGGGTTAGGGAATATTAGGGAAGTAGCTTATTGGAGCAAACCTATTTCCCAAAGTCCAATAATGAGCAAAGAGAACAAAATGATTACAAAGCATCCCATTTTAACAGTAATGGCATGAGTGTTCAAAAGGCGTCCCCATGACACAAACCACGGTGTTACAGTGCAGCAAAACTACATCCAAAAGCTGGCAAGAGTTCAGACTTTTAAAGGACATTAACTCTAGGAATATTTATTCGACCATAATGGTTACTTTTCACATCATGTCAATCCTTTTCAGGGGTTAATATAGCAGTAAATAAAAATATTTACAACTAAAGTTGACCTCAGAAGAAAAAAAAATTAACCTTTTTTGCTTGTTGCATTGTATCTGGTGGGGGAACAGCTAAGTATCTTGGAAGATGTACTTGAAACCACGGGTGCTGGCGGATCTCAGGAATGGTCATTCTCTTCATTGGATCAACTACAAGCATCCGTGGGATCAAATCTCTGGCACCAGTAGATAAATGGCTAGGAAGAGTGTATATGCCTCCCTGAAGGACAAATAATATAAATCCCAAGGCATCAAACTTTCAGGATTTAAGCAAGTAAGAAACAGGATACACAGTGAATCTACTTCAGAAATTATTGAAAGGATAGAGAAACAACAAAGTTAAGATCAGACAGCATAAGAGTATAATCAAGACTTATTTTTCAGAGAGCTAAGCAAAATCTCGGATTACAAAAATGATAAAAGAATGCCACTTACCTTTATTTTCTTAAAGAGGTTGGGAATGTTTTCGTCATCAAAAGGAAGGGTGCCGCAAAGAAGGGCATACAATATAACACCACAGCTCCATACATCTACTTCAGGTCCAGCATATAGTTTCCCAGAAATAACCTATAACAATGGAGATCCATATACATTACAAAATGCCATCATAAGATGATAAACATTTTCTATTAAATAAAAGAAGACTACAAACTATCCACCTTTCCATGACCATAAATGTAAGATATCCAGCACTAATTATAAACTCCTACCTCGGGGGCAGCATAGTTTGGGCTGCCACAACTTGTCTTCAGAAAATGACCATCTCTCATTATGTTGCTCAAGCCAAAATCAGCAATCTTCACATTGCATTTGGAATCCAGAAGCAAATTTTCAGGCTTAAGATCCCGATGAACCACCATATTTCTGTGGCAGTACTCCACCCCAGAAATTATCTGCTTCAAAACAAAGATCAATACTTATAATTTCTAAGACGAAAAGGAAACTAGATAAATACTAATAAACAAAAATATCCAACCAGACCTGCTGAAAAAAGTTGCGAGCCTCATCCTCCTGCAACCTTCCTTTCTCTACGATATAATCAAAGAGTTCTCCAGACTTCACATATTCCGTGACCACAAAAATGTCTGTTGCTGTCTCTATGACCTCATAGAGTCGTATGATGTGAGGATGCATAAACAATCTCAAAATTTTAATCTCTCTTCTAACTGCAACAAAACTTAAACATCTCTCCATCAACAATTACATAGAATTAGACTAAGGTATGCAAGAATTCATGCATGACTGATGCAGCAGATGAGTCGAGAAAGCACTAAAGCTTCTCTTTTCGTTATATTCAATGAAATATTTCCAATATAAAAGCAATGAAAATTAAGAAATTTGATCATTCAAAAGAAAGAACTTAAGAATCATGCACTTTGTTATTTTTGAATTGATAGCTCTTTTTTTCATCTGAAATCAAAACTAAAGTAGCAAAAACAATAACCAAAGGAACCTAAGAAATTCAATCCTAAAAAATAACAAATTTAAGAAATCATTTTGAGTAAAAAAAATCATGTGAGCAATCTACTTTAAAAACAGTGAAGTAAAAGGTCACAAATTTCATTATTCTAATAAATCACATACTTAATTCTCAAGTTTTTTTTTACTTCAACAACTAAACAAAGGCACAGCCTAAAAATGCAATAACTGAAAAAAAAAATTACCAAATTATTTTTTAAGAAATTACCTTTTTCCTCCATCTCCATATTCTTAATCTTTCTGCGATTTAGAATCTTAATAGCAACTTTATGACCAGTCAAAGCATGTTCAGCAATTTTAACCTTTCCAAATGAACCAATTCCAAGCGTTTTTCCAAGCTTGTAATTCGGTAATACATTATCCATTCCACTACCTCCTCTTCCTCCTGATCCATCCATTTTTCCCCTGAAACATAAAAAAAACAGAAAAAAATCAAAATCAAATAAATCAGAGCCCGTAGAGATCATGCAAAGTAAGTGTAAGATTACCTGATTCGATCCCAACTGCCTCGAGATAGGTTTTTTTTTTTGCCGGAGAATCCGATAGGAAAATAGAAAAAGAGAGCTAGCGTAGGAGAACGAGAGAGCTTGGAGGGATTTTTTCTAAATGACCTTTTTTTTTAATTTGGGGAGAAAATTTTGGCCTGTGGATATGACAGAATGACAGTGATGTCCCCCTCCTTTCTGTCGTTTCCTTGCCAGCGTTGGAGGCCAGATTTATGTTGATTTTATCGGAGCAAATCAGAGATTAAAATTTAGGAAAAAAAAAATAGTATTGTTTAATAAGAAACGAATTGAAATTCATGAAAAAGATTCAAAGGGCTAAATCACTAATTTTTTTAATAAGAAAAAAAAGAAACAAATTGAAATTCGATTTTTTAAAATAAAAAACAAATAGAATAATTGATAAAAGTTCATGAATATGTTCGATTTTTATTCATTTATGTTCTGTTATTAATTTTAATAAACAATCACGAACAAAAATATTTAGTTTGTGAATAAACTTATTTAAAATTTACTTAATCGTTTAATAAATCATTCAGTATTTGTTTGTTGTTCAATAATAAAACATTTTAAAATTACACATTTTTTATAGGTTATTTTAATATGTAATTATTAAAATCACATATTTATGAAAAAAATTTTAATTTAACATCATATATATTAATGTGAACGAACAAGCTTAACGAACATAAACCAAACATAAATAATATTAAAAAAAATAAACGAATGAATATGAAAATAATAATATTCTTTTATGTTTGGTTTGCTTGCATCTACAATTACATTTCAATGTTTGCTTTATTGAAATAAACTACTTATTGCTGAGAAAAATGATATTCTTAACTAAGTCAAACTATGCATTTTTGTTAATTACAAAGAAAGGTAAAAAAAAATAATAGTGTTTTTTCGGCCATCAAAAAAAATAATAGTTGATTATAAGTATTATTATGTATAAAAAAATAAAAGAAGAGATAATAAGCAAGAGTAAAATAAATTTTAGTTGCGTGTCAAAGACAAAGAAGAAATGATTTGGATGGTGTGGCATTGACTCATCAATTAGACGATTTGTTTGGTTTGTATGATATGGACAACGGACAAAACAAAACAGAATAAAATAAAACAAAGCAACATTTCTTTTTCTTACTATTATTTTTAGTAATTTTCTATTTAATTTTCCCTCCGGTTTTCCAACCTTTCAAAATCAACCTCAGCTTGCAGATCTAAATAAAGACAAAAAATCAACTTCAACCTCAGTTAATTAATGTTATGGGTTTGGACGGGTAGGCTGATCTTCAGACAACTTCAAGATGATTTTTTTTTTTATCTAGATCATCCGGTATCTTCATATTTTTGGTATAGGACTAATCCGGATTCGAACCGGGCAGGACCCCAAGGGCGGCAAAGCTCTCCCTCAAGAGTTTTAACACAGCTGCATACCCAGTGACTCGAACTCGAGACTCTGGTTACTTCAAGATGATCTTTACAACTGTTTTTGATGGCCTGCCACTATTTTTTAAAAAAAAGACAAACGTTTGCTAAAAATAAATTTGATAATTTTAAATAAAATATGTTGATACACGATATAAAAGTAGTATAAAAAATATAAAATTGATAAAAATTATATATAAATTTAATAAAAATTTAAAAAAATTATGTTTGACATATTAATACAAATTTTAACATGATTGTGTTTTACATGGCACATACACAAAATATATACATGAATTACCAAATCTAACTAAAAGATTTGCGGAAATCAAACAGATAATTTATTTTATAACAGTAAATGGCTTAGAAGTGAGCAATTTTCGTGATCTCTTAAACCAAAGATGCTCTGGCGTGTGACAAAACCTATGTCTATGAAGAAAGAATCTAAAAACCAATGGATTTTCTGCCTCATACTTCAAATAACAAACAAATTACATTCAAAACTAAACAATTTACAGACGTATATGGACTTTGTAGATAAGCTCTAAGTGTAATATGCCATAAACTTTACGCAAAAGAGTGGGGGCATGCATCAACTTATCAACTCATCAACTCGAGGAACATCATAAAGGAACATGTCTTAATAATCAGGAATGGAAGCAAAGCGATATCCTTCGACACCCCTCCAGGAATAATAAGCTATTCGAGTCTCGTAAAAACCTGCAGCGTAATACTTCCGGTCAATAAAATGTGTTGGACAAGCTCTTTATAAGTTTGATAACAGGATTACAAATAACTTCTAGGAAGATAACTACAGGCTTTCAATATACATCAGAAAGATGGTTGATAGAGTAATTCTAGAATATGTTGATACACGATATAAACGTAATATAAAAAAATCTAATGAAAGATAATCCTATTTAATTAATGATTTAATTTTAAATAATTAAAATTTAAAAAAATAGATTTCAACATTTTATCTTTATTTAAATCAATTAAAATTTACCTTAGAATTTGATTTTTTTTGTCACTTATTATGTCATTTTTTAATTAAAAAAATTCATATATTTTAATCAAAATTATCCTAAAATTTTATATATTTTCTCAAAAATATTAATATTGAGTATTTAAATCTATATATTTTATCATTGAATTAATCTTCCATGTTCTTTCAATTTTCATTCCATTCCCATTTTTGGGATTTTTGTTATATTTTAACAATTTTGTTTCTTCCGTGTTGTTTATATTGACTCCATTTTATTTATTTTATTTCCAAATGGAGTCAATATTAAAAAAAATAAAAGAAACAAAAATGTAAAATAGAACAAAAATTTGAAAAATGAATGGAATGAAAATTGAAAAAAAAAAAGAAGACAATGAAGTTTAATTCAATGTTAAAACATATATTTAAATACCTAGTTTTAATTTTTTTGAGAAAATATTTAAAACTTTAGAATAGTTATGATTAAAATATATGAATGATTTGCCAATGAAGCCTTAGTTTAGTGATAAGGAGGAGGCCTTGAGACTTTGAGGTCTCAAGTTCGGTTCTCACCAAGTGTGAGCTTGAATTAGTGAAGTTATTTACTAGTTTATTTAGTTTGTTATAGTTATTTACTAGTTTACCCAGTTTGAGTAAAGTGATTTTCATAATTACCTGTTCATGAAATGTAATATGTTGATTGTGATTGTAACTTCTAATGAAAATGTACTACTCATATATATATATATATATATATATGTATGATTTTTTTAATTTAAAAATGAGATAATCTAATACACACACACTGACACACACATATAAGCTAAAGCATTTGACTACAAATAGAACATCTTATGTGGATGTCTAAAAAGTTGACACGTATAATATCTTAAAATTAAAAAATATATATTTTTTCCAATTTTTTTATAGATAGGAATCTATATACATTAAATTTTCAAAAAAATTTAATTATCTTTTTAAATCAATTATTTATTTCAATTTCTAAAAGATAAACATATATTTTTATATATTTTAAAAATTAAAGAAAAACCCCATATTATTTATAAATTTCTTTACTCATCTTTTATCAATATACATGTACTGTTGTTATATACATTATTTATAGAAATAATTAATTTTGGTATAAATTTTTTATATTGATACACATTTTTTAAAGAAAAAGACAAATATATTATATATTGTTGTTGCTCAAAACAACAATGAATGATTGCTGATGTCGATGTTTGTCCTTTTCTTTCCACGTGTCTCCAAAAGCTTCTGAAAAATATGAAAAGTCAGAAGGACACAGGGTGGTTCCCTACGTAGGCACTCCGATGCTTAAGTTAGCAGAAGATTCTTTAATATTAGGAAACGTAAAAGCCAGAAGTCCGAAATTCGAGAATAAAGTAGTACCTGAAGCCTATTTATAGGCAAATAAATTACCATTACTGCAGAGTAATCATGTATAGGGTAATTTCGTCATTTTAGAAGAGTTCGTGTTTCAGTACGACTCTAATATGTCAAATTCGGACAGTAGAGGTCCGTCGCCCAGCATGAGACGGATTCAACACATATAGGCGAGAGATGTCTGTCGCTAAGCGGAAGTCTCAGAATGGTGCCACGTGTATAAGACAAGAGGATACTACGTTGTGGCCTTTGGAGGTCTACCACATGCGACAGACACCCTATCGCTAAGTGGAAGGGTCTTTCGCACGTGATCTCACTAGGTTAATAATGCCTCCCGCTCGATGCCACGTGGCATATTAACTTGTCTGCCACAGGGCAGTCTTCCTGAGTCTTGGGCTTCGATCTGACGTCACTGTGCTTTGCCATATCAATTGATCCCACTCTCTTATTGGATTTTTCCAATAAAAAGAGTAAAAATACTTAGATCTGGGTCATTGTGGTCTTTTCTTGATTTTTTGTTGTTTTTCTAGTATTTTTTTGCAAGTGAAAAAGGTCCAATTCTGTGGGAGGTGTTACCTGGCGCGACATTTGGTGTTCCCTGTCGCAGCTATATAAGAAGCAGAAGTCCGATGAAATCGAGCAAGAGAAACCTTTGTATCAGCACTCTATCGCACGCTTTTTAGATCTCTTGCCAAACATAGTCTGCCGCATCGTATAGTCCATCGCCCTCACGTAGAAGTCTCTCGCTCGTCACCTGCCATAGTAAGTGTGCCTTATCGCTTCATTTTTGATGTCTCCCGTACTTGCCTTAATTCTTTTGCAGGAGTTTAGTCTCTCGCATAGTGCTTAGGTCTTCCGCGTATTTAGGTCTCTCACCTAACGCTTAGGTCTGCCGCCTGTTACTTGTCTCCTCTCACATTCAATCCTCGATCATATCTTCGCAATGTGCAGGTAAAACACTGAGAAGGGGCGGTATTGAATGTAGTTTATCAAACGCGGATTTAGAAGATATCAACACTCGTTTTCCCTTTCCTTCCGGTTATCAATATAGACTTCCAACTGATAGAGAACCTTCACCTGATTTGGTTAGAAGCGACGTAGCTATACATAAAGTGTCATTAGTCTTCGATTTTTGTTTTCCTCTCCCCGAATTTGCTCAAGCTTTCCTTAGGTATAAGGATATAGTTCCATGTCAACTCCATCCTTATACATGGGCTCAACTAGTAGGATTTTCAATAGTATGTCATAGTTTAGATATCGTTCCCACCATTCCTCTTCTAAGTGCCCTTTTTAGAGCTCGTGGGTTAAAAGGTCTGATTACATTTTCTCTCCAGAGGTTGAAGGTCGATGGGTTTCCCAATAAAATTTTTTCGAACCTTCCTAATAAATTGCGCAATTTCAAGAGCGAGTGGGTCGTTGTTGAGATTCCAAGCGATTTAAGAATTCACAATAGATGGAATCGTGATACTAGCGACCATTCTAGCTGCTCTGAAAAATTTAATATAAGCGCTTTAAGGATCCACTTTAGTGAGCCTATACAACTCATTTGCTCCACCGAGGAACGAGACCTTTTTTCTCTTTAACTCCCGAGAACATTATAGTGGCCGATTGGGGAGTAATTAGAGCAGCCCTTGAAACTCCTACTGTTCCATCAAGCCTTCCCACAGCCTCGCCTAGACCCAGTTCTAGTTCTAGCCATCCACCCGTGGTACCCATAGCCGAACCATCTAACCTCGTAGGTCGTCTTATAACGAATCTTCTTCTGATTCAGGGGACAAAACACCTGTGATGGCGGATGCCGGTGATTCATCCGAGGAAGATCTTGAATGGAACCAAGGCGACGCCTTTGGGAGTCTTTTTTACGACTTCCCTTCAGATGCAAATTTGGCTAACTGAGATGATTTTGGTGATTTTATAGGTTTTCATTGATAATTCTCTTTACTTCTTCATACGTGTTTATAGTCTTTTCAACCTGACTAACTCTTTTTTTCTCCTGTTATGCAGATATGAGCTTCCAAGCTGCTACGCGTAGGAAGGAGACCACTGTGTCTTCTAAAGTCCCTATAGAAGCTCTTCCACCTCAGAAGCAGAGGCATCTACGTCAGAACATCCTCGCGCTCTTACTCCTCATCCTCTAGCCAGTGGCGAGCCCAATCGCCTCACGCAAGAGGTTGGAAGAAGTAAGCGAAAAAGGCATCTCATTAGTGATCGTGGCTCAGACGATCACGAGAGTTCGAGCTCTCAATGAAGTGAGTCCGCTCCTCGAGAAGCTGATCCTGATGTTGCTGGGAATAGGCCGGCTCCCGCAAGCCTCGTCGTAAGTATTAAAAAAGGCTGATCATTGAAGATGTGATGGCTGTGAGGCCAACTTTGCCCAAGATGGCATTACCTACGCTTAGGCGCTATACAGTGGACGGTGGCGAGGTTGTTGATGGGGACGACTTTCAAACCTACCCCGATGTCAACAATAATGACAGCATCGAGGAGCTCGGGGTAGCTTCTCGCCTGGCTTAGAGTACTATCCTTCCTCACAATGAGAAGGGAATTTTCAAAAATCTTCCCGAGGCTGAGGACACTGTTGATTACCTAGTAATGAAGGTGAGAGTGCCGGCCTTTTTTTATAATGATGCACGCCTTTCCCTAAGCACAAAAAGTTGCGAGATGAGCAAATATAAGTCCCTAAGCACAAATAGGTGCGAGACGGGCAAACATAAGTCCCTAAGCACAAAAGGAATGCGAGACAGGCAAACATAAGTCCTTGAGAGAAAAAAGCGCGAAACAGGCAATCCAAACGTACAGGTCCTTAAGCGAAAAAAGCGAGATAGACATAACGCTCAAGCAAAAAGTTCTTCTTTGGACAAGGAAAGTAACGTCGTCTCAAAGAAAAACTTGGGGAGCAATACCATATGAAAGATAAAAGGTATGTTATGTTGTAACTTTTGAAAGCGCGTAATTACTTTATCGATAAAATACTGTTATGTCGCAGCACTTTGACATACTCATATTGTTATGACTACAACATGTTGAAATTTGAATGAATATGATGATACAACATAGCATACATTCTGTCACAACATACAAAGAAAAGAAGCAAAACACAAAAGGGAATCGTAACTTTCATTAAAAGTAAATGAATCGTTTACAACTATCATTTGTACTAGTTACAATCGGAATGAAAAACAAAGTGAAAAAGATAAAGGCCCTAGTTAGTCTATGGAGACAATGGAATCGGTCAGTGGAGAAGGCGTTATGTTAGCACCTAGATCTTAGGAAGCCGAAGGAACATTTTCAGATGAGGGAGTGTCATTTGAAGGCCCAGCAACATCAATAGCCGCAGAGTCTAGCATAGGATCGATTGCACTAGAATTAGAGAATTGGAGCTCGACATCGTCTAACCCTTGCAATGCCTCAATAGGTTCAGGTTGGTCGCGTGCCTTAACAAGTTCGGGCTAATTGTGCACCTCAACAGGCCTAAGCTGGTCACGTGCCTCAGTGGACCCGACTGACTACGTGGCTGTCGAGGGGGCCACGAACCTTCGAGGTTGTCTAGGTCGTTTACGACCCCTTCCTCCAAGTAATCCTCCAGGCCTTGTGAGTCGGGCTCATACTTAGTCCAGGGAAGAGCATCATAGTACTAGTCCTCTTCGGTAAAAAGCAGCTCGGGGAAGGTCTCATTAGGCCTCTGCTTCTCCAGCCAAGCGCGAGCCAAGTAAAAGCCATACTTGACGAATCCTGTCGCAAAGTCCTACTTCTTTTCAAAGCAGTGTTGAGATAGGCGGTATTCACGAACGGCTTCGATTCAAACCTCCCTTTGCTGATCTAGTACATTTTGCAGCTCGTCGATGGCCTTATCATGTCGTGATCTCATGGCCTTCAAAATCATTTACTGCTTTATTGTAAGCCTCCTGGTACCCTTGAAAAGATACAACCTTCACTTGTTCTTCTTTTAGCTTCAGCCCGAGGTCCGTATTTTTCCTTTTCAACTCGTCCACTTTGTCGGAAAGTGGACATAGTTGGTTAAGTTCGTTCTAAAGCGCCATGCACTTCTCCCGAAGATCATGTAACTCCTTCTTAGCCCGTTCCCTAGCAGTCTGATGCTGCACATTAACAGCCATCGCTTGCTGAGCAGCTTGGTAAAACAAAAAGAAAATAATGTAAAAACTCGACAAAAGAAGTTAAAAGGTGTGCATCATCATCAAAAAAGGCCGGCACTCTCACCTTCATTACGAGGTAATCAACAGTGTCCTCAGCCTCGGGAAGATTTTTGAAAATTTCCTTCTCATTGCGAGGAAGGATAGTACTCCAAGCCAGGCGAAAAGCTACCCCGAGCTCCTCGATGCTGTCATTATCCGTTGATATCGGGTAGGTCAGAAAGTTGTCCCCATCAACAACCACGCCACCGTCCACTTTATAGCAACTAAGCGTAAGTGACGCCATCTTGGGCAAAGTTGGCCTCGCAGCCATCGGATCTTCAATAATTAGCCTTTTCTGATACTTATGACGAGGCTTGCGAGGAACTGGCCTATTCCCAGCAACATCAGGATCACCTTTTCGAGGAGCGAAATCACTTCGTTGAGAGCTCGAACTCTCGTGATCGTCTGAGCCACTATCACGGATGAGATGCCTCTTTCGCTTACTTCTTCTAGCCTCTTGCATGAGGCAACTGGGCTCGCCAATGGCCGGAGGAGGGGGAGTAGGAGCGCGAGGATGTTTTGACGTAGATGCCTTAACACGAGGCTGCTTTCGAGGTGGAGGAGCTTCTGAAGGGACACTAGAAGACACAGTGGCCTCCCTCCTACGCATAACAGCTTGGAAGCTCATATTTGCATAACATGAGAAAAAAAGAGTTAGTCAGGTTGAAAAGACTATAAACACGAATGAAGAAGTGAAGAGAATTATCAATGAAAACCTATAAAATCACCAAAATCATCTAAGTTAGCCAAATGTGCATATGAAGGGAAGTCGTAAAAAGGACTCCCAAAGGCGTCGCCTTGGTTCCATTCAAGATCTTCCTCGGATGAATCACTGGCATCCACAGCCCCAGGTGTTTCATCCCCCAAATCAGAAGAAGATTCGTCTACAAGATGACCTATGGGGTTAGATGGTTCGGTTACGGGAACCGCAGGCAGATGGCTAGAACTAGAACTGGGTCTAGGCGAGGCTGTGGGAAGGCTTGATGGAACGGTAGGAGTTTCAGGGGCCGCTCTAATTACTCCCCAACCGGCCACCGTAATGTTCTTGGGAGTTAAAAGAGAAAAAAGGTCCCATTCCCCAATGGAGCAAATGAGTTGTATAGGCTCACTAAAGTGGATCCTTAAAGCGCTTATATTAAATTTTTCAGTGCGGCTGGAATGGTCACTAGTATCACGATTCCATCTACTGAGAATTCTTAAATCGTTTGGAATCTTAACAACAAGCCACTCACTCTCGAAATTGTGCAATTTATTAGGAAGGTTCGAAAAAATTTTATTAGGAAACCTATCGACCTTCAACCTCTGGAGAGAAAATGTAATCAGCCCTTTCAACCCACGAGCTCTAAAAAAGGCACTTAGAAGAGGAATGGTGGGAACGATATCTAAACTATGGCATACTATTGAAAATCTTACTAGTTGAGCCCATGCATGAGGATGGAGTTGACATGGAACTATATCCTTATACCTAAGGAAAGCTTGAGCAAATTCGGGGAGAGGAAAACGAAAATCGAAGACTAATGACGCTTTATGTACAGCTACGCCACTTCTAACCAAATCAGGTGAAGGTTCTCTATCAGTTGGAAGTCTATATTAATAACCGAAAGGAAGGGGAAAACGAATGTTGATATCTTCTAAATCCGCGTTTGATAAACTACATTCAATACCACCCTTTCTCAGTGTTTTACCTGCGCGTTGCGAAGACATGATCGAGGATTGAATGTGAGAGAAGACAAATAACAGGCGGCAGGCCTAAGCGCTAGGCGAAAGACCTAGGGTGCGAGAGACCTAAGTACGCGGAAGACCTAAGCACTATGCGAGAGACTAAACTCCTGCAAAAGACTTAAGGCAACTATGGGAGATAGCAAAAATGAAGCGATAAGGGCACACTTATTGTGGCAGGTGACGAGCGAGAGACTTCTACGTGAGGGCGATAGACTATACGATGCAGCAGACTATGTTTGGCGAGAGATCTAAAAAGCGTGCGGCAGAGTGCTGATACAGAGGTTTCTCTTGCTCGATTTCGTCGGACTTCTACTTCTTATATAACTGCGACAGGGAACACCAAACGTCGCGCCAGGTAACACCTCCCTCAAAATTGGACCTTTTTCACCTGCAAAAAAATACTAGAAAAACAACAAAAAATCAGGAAAAGACCACAATGACCCAGATCTAAGTATTTATACTCTCTTTATTGGAAAAATCCAATAAGAGAGTAGAAGCAATTGATATGGCAAAACACAGTGACGTCAGATCGAAGCCCAAGACTCAGGAAGACCGCATCGTGGCAGACAAGTTAATGTGCCATGTGGCATCGAGCGGGAGGCATTATTGACCTGGAGAGATCACATGCGAAAGACCCTTCCGCTTAACGATAGGGTGTCTGTCACATGTGGCAGACCTCCAAAAGCCACAACGTAGTATCCTCTCGCCTTATACACGTGGCACCATTCTGAGACTTTCACTTAGCGACAGACATCTCCCACCTATATGTGTCAAATCCGTCTCGCGCCGGGCGATAGACCTCTGCTGTCCGAATTTGACGTATTAGAGTCGTACTAAAAACGAACTCTTCTAAAATGATGAAATTACCCTCTACGTGATTACTCTGCAGTAATGGTAATTTATTCGCCTATAAATAGGCTTAAGGTATTACTTTATTCTCGAATTTCGGACTTTTGGCTTTTACGTTTCCTAATATTAAAGAATCTTCTGCTGACTTAAGCATCGGAGTGCTTACGCAGGGAACCACCCCTGCGTCCCTCGACTTTTCATATTTTTCAGAAGTTTTGGATACCCTTGGAAAGAAAAGGACAGACATCGACGTCAGCAATCATTCATTGTTGTTTTGAGCAACAACATATATAAACATGTGATATGTGTGGTAAGATGAATTTTTTTCATCTTTAAAGTATAAAATGTCCACAAAAATTTTTAAATTAAAAAAATATTTATATATTTTGATCAAAATTATCTTAAAATTTTAAATCTTTTATCAAAAACATTAAAACTGGATATTTAAGTTTATATATTTTAGTATTAAATTAGGCTTCCATATCTTTTTTCAATTTTCATTTATTCTTTTTTCAGAATTATTTGTTCAATTATTTTATTTGGAAAAGAAGTCTATATGGATTATCTATTCTCTTGAAATGTGTATGATCTTAAATATTGCATTTAATTATTTTGAATTGATTTGAATTTTAAAAAACTTAAAAAAAATTATTTTTAGTTTTATTTCTATTAATATTTTTACTTTACTTACCTTTTATGTTTAACACTATTATAAATGATTTTTTAAAAACCCTAAAAAATAGAGTTTTTCAACACTAATTAATTTTATAAGATTAATTTGGAGTCATCTAAATTCAAATTTTAAAAATAAATTAGTTTTAAATATGCAATATTGACCAATAATCTATTAATGATTAATATAGTAAGGATTGTTTCCAATAAAATTATTGTTATTTAATTTATTTATTAAATATTTAAGATTTGTGATATTTAATTTTTCTTTAGTTTTTTTAATTGTTTTTTTATTTAAATTATTTTTTAATTTGTGTATTCTATATATGCATTAAGTTTTTAATACATTATTCAACATGCATTTCAAAATAATTTTTTTGTAATTTTATTCTTTAAGAAATTATTACAAATTAAAATAATTACTATACATCACTCATGTTTAAATCTAATGAGTAATAAAAGAGAAATCAAATTTTAAGATAAATTTTAATTGATTTAAAAAAAGATAAAAGGTTGAAATCTACTCTTTTGAATTTCAATTATTTTAAAATTAAATAATTAATTAAATATGATTATCTTATAGAAAAGTAAAATTAATTTATCATTCTATGCTTAAAAAAGTTAAGCTATCCACGTGTTGTTTTTTTTTTTAGCTAAAAGCTTTGGTTTTTTTATATATTTATATATGATTTTACTCCTTAAATCTTACAGATAGATTGATAATTGACAAAATTTTTAAAATAGAATTTCCTTAAATATTGGTCATTAATCTGATTTAAATAAATTTAAGTATTTTCTACAAATTAAATCATCTAGTTAATAATAATATTTGAGCATTTGATTCAAATAATTGATACATAATATATATATATATATATATATATTAAAAAAGTAGTAGACTTGTCCAAGGATTAGACGGCCTGTTAAAGCCTAAAAGTTAATCTGATTTTGAGAGAGTTTGGACAAAAATATTAAGTACAATAAACAGGTTTTGACAAAAAATTAGGCCTGATGAATTTTTAGGTTCGACTCGAGCATTATTGTTTGAGATCTATGCTCAGTCAAGCTAAAAAATAATTAATAATAAAAGTTATATATATATATATATATATATGCATACACACATAGTTACTAAGTATAATCTAATTATATATTTATATATATATATATATATATTATATTTCAGAAAACAAAGGTAAGACGTGTCAGTACTTCATTAATTTTCAATTTTTTTATTTTTTTAAAATAATTAATCAACAGTTGACGTAAGTTTCGCAAAACCATCTCCATCTCTCTCAACTGTTAACATAAATTTATAGCTAATGTAGCTACAAAATAATTGAAATATTTATCTAAAATCTTATCAGTTTAGGATATCTATTTTAAATAATATATATTTTGAATAACTTAATATTTTTCAAATATTTGTTATTCAAATTTTAAACATTATTATTTAGTTATCCTATCAAATTATCTATTTTTAAAGAAATTAAAAAATTAATTAATTTAATAAATATTTAATATTCACATCTTTTTCAAATTTTTTATGATATTATCAATAATAAACCAATATTAATTTTTAAAATTATTATCTAATCAAATCTTTTATATTCAAATCTTTATCAAATGCTTTATTATCTAAAATAAATAATAAATTACATATTTTAAATTCTTTATTATCTAATTAATAAATAAAAACTACGTTCTAATAACCATTCTATCTGCTGTAAACTGTTCCATCCACGTTCTAATAACCCTTAACAATCCTCACTTCTAGTCCACGTTTTAATAACTCTCAACAATCCTCACTTCTAATCCACGTTCTAATGACCTTTTGCAATCTTCACTCTAAATCCACGTTCTAATAACTCTCTGCAATCCTCAATCCAAAACAATTCAACCATCAACTTAGCAATTAGATTGTCAACATCCATCTGCTCCAGTTCGTTGCCCTTGTTACAAGTCTACACGTTGTCCAAGCAGAAACAACAAAAACAAGTCTTCATTTTGTTTTAAGGTATGAAAATAGTTAGAATCATTTTTTGAAGGAATATTTTACTTTTTTTTAAAAAATATTTTCCATTTAAAACAATTATCTAATACATTTAATATAATTAGGTTGTTATATAAGCAATATTCATGTATATACATCTTTCACATATGTTTTTGTAATAATAAATTTATTACACGTATTGACATATATATGATATGTTATAATTATATTCTAAAATCAAATAAAAATTTTATTATTTAAAATCCGTGCAACGCACGAGATACAATCTAGTTATATTATATAAAAGAAATATAGTCCTCAAAGTTTAAGAGTAAATTCTATTGAAGTTCTGAAAGTTTTACCATAATTCAATTCTAATTTATTAGTTTGAGATATATATATTTTGGTCCAAATTTATAAATTTAACTGTACAAAAAATTGTTCTATTAAGTTACTATTCAAAAAATTCTATTAACCTAAACATTTTTTATTCATGAAATATCTATAATATCTTTTTTGGAAATTAAAAAAATAAAAATCTTACATAAAATAAATTTTTTAAAAATTACTTAAAAATAATAAATAATAATAAAATTTATTGTTGATAATTGAGAATGTGATATTATTAATTCAAGTTTCGTAATTTACTGATATATATTAAAATAATTTGTGATTTTGAATCAAAATGTTTATTTTTAAAACTAATAGATTAAAGTTAAATTATGATAAAACTTTAAGAATATCAAGAGAATGTACCCAAAGAATAATGTAAGAGGGAGAGTGTGATTGTTTTTAATTGCTCCGTTTTTTTATGACAAAATTAAGAGTTTTAAAGTCGATGTTTAGGCAGTATTAGCCATGATTACACCAGAGAAAATCTTACCTAGAAGTTTTGTGTTAGTTTCTGGTCGTTGGGAAAATGCGGCGAAAGTAACCCAATAGGTTCACCAAATCTAGAAAACATGAAAGAAATATCTATATCATAAGTCTCTTATTTTGTTTTCCTGACACAATTTCACTTGGGGATTGAACCCATCTCCGTCCAAATAGAATGGAAGAAACCCCATCTGTTACAATGGATTGTACGGGAAAAATCATCAGAACTTCAATCCATACCTTTCTGAAATATTTTCACTACTTCACCACCATCCCAATTCTCCTTTTGCTTCCTTTCTCGGCTTCCGTCCTCCTTTCGCAAGCAATTTTCAGAATACTATTCACCACTTCAGAAACCATCCATGCTCAATTTGATTCCATCTTTGATCCTGCAGGGTTTTCTTTCTCTTCTCAACTCAAATCCCAAAGTGTTTTTCCCTTTGTTTTTAGTCTCCCTTTTGCACTTTCATCCTTCATCATAGCAAAAGCATCTATAATTCGGGCTATGAATCAACATAAACCATCATTTCCAATACCCTTTTTTAGTTTCATGTCACTTTATAAACCTCTACTTTTAACACACCTTTTCAGCTTAATCCTGATCATTGCCATCAACTCAGCAATCTTTTCTCTCCTTTTCATTTCCTTGAATACTCTGAAACCATTTTGGTTATCATATATCAGCCTAATTCTACCAGCTTTTGGAGCGGTTTTTTACTCATTCTTAGCCAACACAGTGATGGTTAGCAACTTAGCTCTGGTTGTGGCAGGGATGGGAACTTGTAAAGGACTTATAGCAATCTATAAGGCTTGTTTGCTAAGAAGAGGTAAAAATTCCATGGCTCTCTTGTTGTTTCTCCCAACAAATTTGGGTCTTGTCTCTATCGAAGCGGTGTTCCAATTCAGGGTGACAAGAGTTTTCCAACTTCAGGGAGGGCTTAATTCTTCTATGGTTTTGGAAGGGTTATTCATTGCTTATTTGTATTCTCACCTTATTGTTCTTGACACAATCATCTGTTGCCAATTTTACAAGTGTTGTGAATCAAGTTGTATGGCAAGTGATCAAATTCATAGAAGTTGCTATGATATTGAACTTGTCCAGGAAAGAGAGTCTTTTAATGAATGAATTCTCTCCAACATCATCAAGCAAAGGCAATTTTCAGCATGGGAAAGCAAAGAAACAATACCTGAAGCTATAGCTTAGAAATGGGGAGTTGCTGTTATTTTCTTGAATTGGATAAAGTTCCCTTCTTCAAAGGGTTGCAGGCAGCCTTGTAAATTATGTCAGGGAACTTATATATAGGAATGTTTTGCACTTTCGGAAAGAGATATCAAATTGTATTAAAGAGATCAATGCAAGCAAAAAAATGTAAGGTGATGAATAGAAATCAAACTTGAATGATTTAATATTTGCAGTCAGGTGTAATGTTTTGCTTTCAGGATTGATGCCTTGATTATTGCTATTGGGTAGGCTACTTAGCATCCAAACCTTATGAAATGTCATGGGCTGAAATGATTCTGATCAAACCAATAAACCAGGAGAAGTTCCATAGTAATTATGCTTATACAAATTGCTAAGGCCTGGCTTCTTCAGGCCTGTGTTAATGCAGAGGTTCACGCCCAGATTAGTCATCAAAGTTTCTAAAACAAGAAAACCTTAAGACCAATTTTGCCTCTTGTTTTTTATCATCTTGTTTTTCCTCATTTTTTTTCTCATCCTTAATTTGCAGTTAATGGTGCGCACTGTGCAAGCAACAAAGCTATTATGGTTAAAAAAAAAAAACCAAGCTATTGCTCACACAAGGACAATACTATATACACATATTTTATGCATGTAAATTGTACACATGCATTATATTTTTCTTTCAAATTTTATTCTTAAAATAGTTTTTATATTGTCAAAATTTTATGTAAATGTACGAAATTTATGCAATTGTTATATGTATACAATCTTTTCCTTTAAACATCTCACAATAACTGATCTTTCGTTTTCTTCTTTTGATTTCTGAATCTAAAACTACATTATATATCTTTAGTAACTTGAATTACACAATTTTTTATTAAAAATAGTAAATAAATAAATTCAATGTACAACTGTCATTAACTCAACTTTCATATATGCAACCAAAAATTAATAGTACCGTCATTTGCTATTCCATGTAACCAAGCATATAATAAAAAAAAAAAGAAAAAGAAGGAAAAAACTAAAATCATTGTACATTTCCAATGAAATCTTCTTCATATCTTCTTTTACCAATTAAGGAAAAAAATTGAAGAAATGTACCAATCTTTACTTTTTAAATACAGATGTTATTCTTTCCCAAAAAAATAATAAAAAAAATCTTTAATCAAAAGATATTCCATCCACATTCCTCCATACAAATGAGGCAGCAAGCTTGTTCTTCTGAGAATCTAAAGAAAAAAACTATGGCTTGAGACGATGAATTGAGGGATCAAAACAATAACTTATGTGGTCTAATGTTTAGGGTTTAGTTGAACTTTCTTTATTGGGTGGCGGAAGGTACCTGGTCAAGTTCTTGCAAATAATAAAAAGCTTTAAAGCATCAGCAGCAGTTTCCAAGAGGGATTAATTTTTCTATTATTCAAAAGGCCAAAAAGAAGTTGATCATTTTAAGGAATCCATTTGTATGAAAGGTATTGAAAGACTCAACAAAGGATAATAATAAGTAGACAAAATCATTTGGAGAGACCAATCTATTAATCTCACTTCTTTATTATTAATCCAAAACAAATGAAGCTTCTCAGCGGCCTCTTCAGCAAACTTTTGAAATTTTTTGCAACATAAAATCTACTCAGCTTTAGTTCCATGCGCTTCTGCTTTGCAATTCTGAAAAGAAAGTTTATAAAAAATCCGAAAATGTAATGATCTTATCTTATATACTTTAAAGGTTTTTTTTTATTATTAAGGCTAGATTAGATGAACGGTAAAATTAGCTCTATTGAAATTGAAAAAGAAGAAATGATTATTATGAAATGATATTTTTATTTCATTTATTTCTATTTTTTTAACATTCTATTAAGGTTATAACTTCACCAATAGTGTATTAGATAATAATTTATAAAATAAAAAATAAATATTTGAAATCAAGGTGGAACTGCACCTAAAATTATTATGTTAAATAAATAATTAATTTTTTCAATGAAATAGCATTAATTGTTAATTGCATCGTTTAATAAAAAAATAATTAAAAAAATTTTTTTAACTAATTTTAAAAAGATATTCTTAAAATACTTGTTAGTAAAATTCATACATCAAATACGGCATATCCTCTCCAAAATTAGAATTAGTTAAGAGGAATTTTTTTGGTACAATGAAGATCTTTGATCTAAAAAGTGAGGATAAGAACTGAAATTCAAACTTCAAATCAACGTAATTATCATACTTTAAAGATATAATCATTTAAGTCAATACTTAAAATATAACAAATTATTTATATTACAAAAACTCGAATTAAACAGGAAACTGAGTTTTGGGTTGTTTGAAAGATTGTTTTATTCAAACCTAAAAAAGTGAACAAAAGGAGTGGGATAGCAAAAGTACATGAAACATGTGCCAGGGATCCTAAAATAATCTCTGGTTGTAATATTATAAGGAAATCTTTACCTCAGAATTATTTCAGTGCTAGCTCCAAAGCAAATTTATACTTAAGCGTGTAGGCTATTTGGTGTGCATCTGCTCATTTCTCTGGCTATTATTGATATTCAATCTTAATGTTTGTGCATTAATCGTGGGTGCACGTGTGCCTTCATGCACTCTCATGTGAACAGATTGTGCAGTCTCTCATGAGAATTTCTAAATATACCGACATTTTTACTCTTTTTACCTCATTCCTCTTCATTGATCACTGTTTATTATTGAAAAAAAGGGGTATGAATAGAAAAAATGGGGTATATTTAGCAGCTATCGTCTCTCATTCTTTCACAATGTCTGACAATCAAATAGACAACTTTAATTAAATTTTAAAAATTAGGATTTTGCTTGACTTCATGCTTATAGATTAGTCTCATACAAACATACATTATATATATAATAAATCTAGAGTGGTGAGTTCCAAATTTAGAAACTGATATTTTTAAAGTTTTCAAGTCTATAATTTTTTTTATTTCAAAATTAAAAATAAACTTATTAATAAGTTAAATAAATTGTTCCTTGTAGACATTTCCTCTCGTTTAACTAATAACTTTCTAGCCATAGACAGGAAAACTAGGTTTAGTCCCACCAAATGTCCGTATAACCGGCTAGACCCTTAAATGTGACATCTTTTGAATGAACAAAAAAAAATCACATCTTTTGAGTTTTTTTTAAATAAAATGGAGTCATTTTTTTTTCTTTTTTGGTATAATCATAGGTATTTTCATCGTTTTAGGTTTGAGATCAATTTTGTTCGGACTGAAAGTGGTAAACGATCAACCCTTTCAATTGTGGCGACTCTAAAATTTGAACCATGTTAAAATACTTAAGAAAAGAAGTTTACTTTCACTTCTTCTAATTACATGTTGGTGGATAAATAAAGACTTTCTTTCATTTGCTTATGGTTCTTCCTTGACTTTTCATGCTATCATCATTCACATTATTAGCTCTTTTGTTTTTCATTTTGTAGTTGTTCACATGCTTGCATGTTCTATTCTTGCTTTTATGAAATTCATGCCTAATCATTCTCGCATTATCTAAAATTAAATGGTTTAATTTTCGTATTGGTAGCTTCAAAAGAAATGTCTATTTTTCTTTTTTAAGACTTAAAATCAAACATCTTCATGTAAAACTTTAATGCATATGTTGTAAAAAACAATTGTTTTGGTGTTAACCTCCTTGGTGGATATGAAGATGATCTTGATCTTGCTTGAATACTTTGAATCACCTTGAACTTTAATCTCCTTGGTAATACGAACAAGTGCAGAAATAGCTTTTAGACGTGCTGCTATAATGTCACTTTCTTTAGGATTATTTCACCCCCACCAATTACTATATGCAATAGGGGTTTATCAAATATCTTTAGAATACAAGAAGCCCTTGTGTTAAATCACTTTGCACTAGTGAAATTAAACTACTAAATACCCTTGACAAATACAAAAATATCTTGTCTTAGTCACTATTTTTTGCAATAAATAAAGTCTAAGAGATTTAACTCTAGTTTGAGAATGAGAGGGAAGAGAGAATATCATAATTCTTATGATTCTTGATGCGCCTCAAGTATGAACTTGACATCTCTATTTAAAGAAATTAATTCCAATTAATGTAATTTTTAATCAAGTGATATGATTTTTCAATTGATGTACCAAAAAAAGATATGATTTTTCAATAATGTTGTTTGATTCAACAAACACAATTGTTTAACAAGATCACAACTTCTGAAAACAAATAGTAATGTTTCTTAACCATTCAAAATTAGAACATCTTATGGAAGAGTTTGCAACTCTTCAAGTGAGAAACAAGTTGTCGTATACACTTTTATATTAGATAGTCGGATACCCGAAAATGACAGTCGAATGTCTTAGTGTATTCTTAAAATAATGTACAATTTCCAGGTAAAGTAGTTAGCTGCCCTCCTAGGGTAGTTAGCTGCCCTCCTAGGGTAGTCGACCTCCCTAATATTAATTTTATACAGAAACTTGACTACATTATGGGTAGTTGACTGCCTCTTAGGCATTTGAATGCCTTCCCAAGGTATCAAACTGTATTAGTGCATATTTATTACAAAAAATTCCTTGCCCTATATAGACAATTGACTTCCCTTACAAGCTTCACTTAATCAAATTTACTTCGATTTTTTTAACTCGAAACCTTACCAAAGCATTAGTTTCTTAATTCCTTAAACATTATATTTAATCAATTATTCATCCACTTATTATAATAACTATGATTTTTCTACATGTTAAATACTGCTAAATGACCCCTAAAAGGTGTTTGGAGGCCAAATTGTGATATTTTTTACTTTTGATTAAGGAACGCATGCTTTCGTACGAACAAGCCGGTGGGCCATAAGGGAGCACGCACCCACCCAAAAACCATTTAAGTATCTTAAAGTTGTCATAAATGGTTTTGGGTAAGACAATTTAGTTCTTATTTTTACAATTTAGGCCTATTCCAAGAGTTAGACAATAAATCGAAAATTTTAGTTCTTGGCTTATGACCAATTTGCCTTGTTTGGATCATATCTGTTAATCAGAGTATCAAAATGATAAACAGTAAAATTTTTGTGAAAGTTGACTTAAAGGTCTTTCAGTCACAAAAAGCTTATACTTTAATTCCCAACGGATTAATGCTAGAAAAATTTTGAAGTTGCACTAAATGTAATAAAATATATTAGTCGACACCTCCGTAAAAAATTGAACATATCTCTTAGTAGGAAACTTTGATTAAGGTAATTCAAATTTTTTTGAAAAGCTAACTCTATAAGCTATCCAACCATATAAGGCTCGTATTCTAATTCAATGTGGATCAACGACAATACATATTACTTATAGATTATTTTAATATGTAATTATTAAAATTACATATTTATATAGAATTTTTTTTATTTTTACACCATATATATTAGGGTGAATTATAAATTTTCTTGTTTAGTGTTCACAAATATGTTCGTTTAATATTCACGAATATGAGTTCGTGAATATGTTTATTTAACATTTACGAATATGTGTTCGTGAACATTTTTGTTGATATTCATGAATAAGCTTAACGAACATGAATATAAACGAGAACGAGAACAAACTTAAAAAATAAACGAACGTACATGAACATAGTAACTTTCATTCATGTTCGGTTCGTTTACACCCTTAAAAATTATGCGACTAGATATAATTGAACTGTTTATGTCCTAGGTGTGATTCTCCATTGGAATCAATTATCACTTGTTCATTTCATACCCATTTGCCAAAAGAATCTGGTTTGCATCTATGTCGGTTATATTGTGGGGGGGGGGGGGGGGGGGGGGGGGGGAATTTTTTTTGGTTCATGAATGGTTGTCATGTCATTTGAATGGAAGCTATAGAAAAGATGCATGTAAAGATGAATTATCCTTTAAATGTAATGATATGTGGGCAATTTGGCTATAAAGAAATAATGTTGTTTTTTCGATCTCTAGCACCTAATTTAATTACTACTATGGACTGCGTGAATAAGTTGGTGCAAGGTAATTCTCTTAGTTGTTACTCTCAATGTCTTTTTTCCCAGGTTCATACTTGATTAAAGCAGTGATACTAAAGAGAGTAGATGGTGGGTCATGATAGATGGTTTTATCTTGATGGAGCATAAAAGAATTTTGGTGCAACAATAATTTTAAATCCTAATGGGATCACTTTTTGTAGATGCATTTCGCATTTAAATATAGGTAATAATCCTCTCATGGCAGAAGTAATGGGTCTCAGTGTAGGGCTCCAGTTAGCAAGTTCCTTGAGTTCGATTCAAGAGGATATCCTAACAGACTCAAGCACATTACTCTCTATTACCAAGCCAAATGCAAGATGGCCTACTGGCCTTCTACCAATCAAAGAGGATTCTGTTGAATCCTTGATGTCTGATAAGCATAGGATTTAAGTGTTTCAATTTTAATAGAAGATGTATTAAGATGGCTCATAATTTAGATGGATTGTTATTCATAATATTGCCTAGGAATTAAGATCATATTGCTACCTTGACGGTTTTAGATGAATTCTATTTCAGGTAGGAGTTTTGTAACTGTTGTTGGAGATGATGATCCAATTCCATTATCAAAAAAATCCTCCTCGTTCCTTAATAAATTCTTAAATCTTCACTGATAATTTATGAAATAATTTCTCCATAATTTAATTTTGTTGCAACACATAATAAAAAGAATGTTTGCTGAAAATAGTCTGCTTTATTGCTTGAAAGTTGAAAAACTATAGCTTCGCTTGAAAGCCACCACAACAAATAAGACAAAAAAATAACAATAATAAAAAACAAAACAAAAATATATGTAATATTATTTTTTATATTTTATTAAAATTATTTTTACTTAATATTTATTTTATCTTTATCAATTTCATTGAAATCAATCTCACCGTTCATTTACTCCGAATCCTATTTTTATTTTGTATCCATAAGATAAGTCCCAATTATTGCTAGACTTTGTCATATTCCATTTTGACAACCAATCTTTTTTTTTATGTTTATCTTTTTTATGTTCTAAGTAATTTTACTCTAGAGATAGAATTTCATCGCCATAATTAGAAAAGCTCAAAATTTATAAAATTAATATAAAATTTATCCATTTTTTATTTATAAATATTTTCCTGTGTCATAAAACTGCATCGTTTTTTAATTTAAATATGAAACTCTAACGTTAACTATAAAAGTAATCCAATTTTAAAAGAAAAAAGTTTAAAATGGAAAGATAGTCTTTACCAATCATTACCCGACAAAAACCCGTATCTAACAATAAAATTTACCGGAGAAGGGATGATGACGTGGCGTTCGGACAACATCAACAAACTGATTCAACTGAACAATCTTTAAAAAGGCCAGCTCAAAATCTTTATTACATAATAACAACCAAAAGCTTATAAAAGGACTTCGTCCAACACCATTTTTATTTTTTTCATTTAATTAAGCCCTTCATTAACCATGAAAATCGCTTGTTTAACCCTTTAAATTCTCTCCTCTCCTCATTTTTCTTTCTTCCAGACCGACAGCAAAAAGAAAAAGGCTTGCTGCTTTTTCTTTTTGTTACTTTTTTATCTATGCATTGTTCCGGATCCGACCCGACCCACATGAGTTGACGTGGTTCTGTTTTTCTTTGTCTCCTTTTCTCTGCAGAGACTCTTGGAGAGAGACAGAGAGATCCCATTGCTGGAAAAAAGGCTGGACCTTTTTTTTTTGTTTTTGGTTTTCTTTGTTCTCGAGGTATTTTATTTGATTTTGATATTTTTTTGGTTAACTTTCTGGGTTTTTCTTTGTTTTTGTGATTATATTTTCTGCGTTTTACTTATAATGACTGCATTCATATTCATTAAAGTTTGTTTTTTTTTATTTGGTTTTTAGATTTTCTTTTTGAAGATGTCTGCATTTGGTTCTGTTCTTCAACACCTTCAAATTTTCTTTCTCCTAAAAGTTGTGCTTTTTCTATTTTCCATCTAATTTCCATTTTCGGATTCAAAGTTTCTGGTTTCTCTTTTTCTGAGTTTGTTTATAATAGCCGAATTAACTTCTTTCTCTAATATTCATTTTAGCAACATAATCATATCATTGATTTCTTGCCAAGTAGTTGTATGCTTTCATAATAAGATTGTGTGTTTTATTTTTTTCAATTTTCAGTTTTGGATTCAAAGTTTCTATTTTCCATTAACATTTTCTTTGTTAATATTCTCTTTGAAATGTCGTTTTCACATAATTTATTTGAACATTGTCTGGCTTCATGTAAATGTGGACAAATTTTCTCAAATTTTTTTAACTTTCTTCTTTTCCAATGTAGGTTGTGTTTTGTCATTGTTTCGAGTTTCATTTTTGGATTCAAAGTTTTTTTTTTTTAATTATTCTTTTGTTACCTTCTAATAATTTTTTTTTGTATAAAATTATGTAGCTTTCGGTTTTCACTTTCACATTTAGTTATTTGACCATTTTCTCATCCCTTTCTGATGTGGGACAGGTTTAATTCATTGTAAATTTTTGGCACACTATTCTTTTTTAAATTATTTTGTTTAGTGGTCCTCTTCATTTTGTCTCTTTAATTTCATTGGATGTGGAGCATATATTGTCTTTGTTTTCAGCTTTTCCATTATATATTTCTAGTTAAACTTCAAATAGGTGCTGCTTCGGGTTTAAAAAGGGGTCTTCCTGACACTGATCATCCCAAGTGTTCAGGACTTATTTGTGTTGTTGATTTTGGCTATTATCAAGGTTTTTCTCCTCCTTAAAATGGTTTTTCTGATTTTCTGAATTTGGCAAGTTTAGGCATTTATTAACTACTGAGCTGTAGATTCCATTCTGAGAACTTATATTGGGTTCTCCATTCAGTTACTAAAATCTATGTTTGTTTGGTAATATGTGCTTTCTGTCAGCTTCAGCTAAGCAATTTGATGATCATGATCATGACGGTTGCATACATATACATATATATATATATATATATATATATATATTATATTCACCTTAAGAAACATCTTTCCTTGAACTGAGCATCTGATAATGCCCACCATTACTTGCAAGTTATTTTCTCTTGGAATGGTACTTTAGGATTCATACAAAAAGGTCTGCATATTAACGTTGACAATATTTACTGTTAACAGGGTTCTGCAATTAAGCTGTCTTAATGGGGAGTTGTGTATCAACACCTGCTAAAACAATCCACACACCGAAAAGGCGGCACCGTTGTTGGTCCAGAAAATGCCATGGGAAGGTTTCTGGTTCTATTGCAGATGTAACTAAGAAAACGAATAGTGATGCTTGTGTCACAGATATAGCTGTTAGCGAATATGTACATATGGATTTTGAGAAGGGTGAAACTACTACTTGTAGAAGATCTGAGGTTTCAAACTCGACCTTCCATCTCACCCAGTTGCAGTGGCATCTCAGTCAAATTGATTCAAATGGTAGATCCTATCTTTTCATCAATATTAATGGTTTACAGTTACCTTTTGCTAAAAAAACATAGAATTTTACCAAAAACTTCTGAAGAAAGGGTTTGAAACTTTTTTTTTCAGAGCGACTTGAGTTATTCATTTCCTTTGTTTGATCAGCAAAATTTTATTTTTTTTTCCCAAAAAAAAGAAGTTTCTGACCTTCCAACCATGAGGATTTTTTCTGTTTCTTTACCACTAAATTTTTAGTATAGTGTAGCCAGAAAAGAAAATTGAAATTGACCAAACAAGTTTCTTTTTTGCAGTAGCTTGCCAAGAGGATGCTTGGTTTGATTCAGCCAGTATTCTGGATTCTGATTCTGATGATGATTTCATCAGTATTCATGGAGGTAACAAAAGATTCAACTTTTCCTTGATTGTATTTAAAGGAGTGCTGCTCTCTGTAAAAGAAAATTAAGCGATGGCATAGCAATGGAATGATTTGGAGCAAAACTATCGATTGCCATATGCCAATCTATTAGAATATAAAACTTTCATTATCTGGTCTGTCAATCAGAATGTCGGGGCTAAAATATCACAAACTTATGATTATCTCAGTGTATTACATTATAGAGTTTGCCTTGTTTAGTATGCTACATTACAAACTGTTTAAGTTGTTGATGTGTGAAGTTCTAAATTGCTGATTCTAAACAGACTAGTTGAAGATGTAATCATCTATTACCATCTTATTTTATATAATATTTCTTGATTTTTCTGTTCCAGATGGTTTTCCATCAGTGGGCAATGCAATGAGCAATATATCAAGTGGTCAGGTGCTTCAATATGAAAGTTCTTCATGCTTTGTAGATGGAAAGTGTTATGAAGAATATCGTGAAAGTTATTTAAAAATAGATGGAGGTAAAATAAGCAAAGACGAACTGAAAGAATCAAATCAATTTTCTCTCATTAATAGCCAAGGACACGAGCTTGCGCGTTTTGGAAAGGCTGATGATATTTGTAATAGGAGGAAGAAACTTTTAGATCATTCTCATGGAAGCTTTAAAGGTATGAAAGAGGATAAGCGTAATTCTGAAGAGAAAACATTAATAAGATCTGGCTTATCCACAATGGTTCCTTCTGTGAGTTTCAATGAGAAGATTTTGACATCAAGTATGGTTCCACAATCCCAAATAAAAAAATCAGCAGCAGTTTTTAGGCTTTCTTTTAAAAGGAGATCATGTGATGGAGAAGACAAACTCGATGAACGTAAGTAATTTGAGTTGGTTTTATTTCTAATTGAAAATTTACTGATTTATAGAAATTGATAGATCTTTTCATTGTCATTGTGGTAGAATTTCTCTTCTCTCTTTATGATCATGTTGTTTTTGGTAACATATTGAAAGTACTTTTTTTTTGGGCCATAAAAAAAAAAAACAAAGTATTTTCTCAATATTTTTTTTGGTAATTTGTGTTGAGTTCAATGATGTACTCCTAAAATATAAATTTTACATTTAATATCAACTTCATCTATGTCTACACAGGTTCACCAAAACAATTTTTATATCGTCCCAGAGCGGGATATATAATTCCATGTATCAAGGATGAGAAGGCAAATCAAGGATGTTGGTCTGAGATACCGCCCTCATCTTTTAAACTACGAGGCGAGACCTATTTCAAGTATGCTAGTGATTCTCACCCTTTATTTGTTGGAATTCGCACTAGTAGTTATTCTATTGAAGTTACAATTTTACCGTTGTGTATTTCTATCCTTTTAATTTTAAACTTGTAAACATTGATTTGTTTGCCGTACAGAGATAAACGGAAATCTCCTGCTCCAGAGTACTCCCCGTATACTCCAATAGGTGTTGACTTATTTATCTGTCCAAGAAAGATAAATCACATTGCCCAACATATTGAGCTTCCTAGTGTAAAAGCAAATGGGAAAATCCCTCCTCTTCTAATTGTTAATATTCAGGTATGGTTTGAAATGACCATATTTGTAGGGTATCTTGGTGGAATATTGGACCGCAATCTCATCAATAAAAAATGCTTCCCAGTAATTTCTTATATTGTATCTTACTATTGTCTTGTGTGCCTGTCGCAGTTGCCAACTTATCCTGCTGCAATGTTTCTTGGTGATAGCGATGGTGAAGGAATGAGTCTTGTTCTTTATTTCAAAGTTTTGGAGAATTTTGAAAGTGTCATCTCTCATCAATGTCAGGAGAGCATCAAGGTAACACCATAAAATTATTAAAAAATAAATTTCTGCATCAAGGTAACACTATAAAATTATTAAAAAAATTTTCTTTCTGAATATCTGTATGACTGTATAATTTTCAGTTCATGCCCTCAGCATGTTGTAATTCTATAGCTCCAAGGACTCACTATAGTCTTTAGTGTAACAAGGATAAGCATTGTCAGTATCAGTAGTCACAGTAATAGAAGGGTCCTTAAAACCAAGTGTGTGAGATGATAAGATTCTGAGCTTTTCCTCTTTGCTACTAGAGAATCCACTTGGGGTATTAAATTAGATGCTCTTACTCGTTTGGGTACTATTTCTATGCATTCGACTGAATAATATGTAAGCATCTCTCTTGGCTTGATGTGTGTCCTCTAGTACAGTAGCTTATGTGAAAAATGAATAAAAACCACAGAATGAACGTATCTTTTTGAATCAATGTTACCTTGTTTCCAGTTTACCAAGTGCCCTCGGTAGCATTCATTAAAAAAAAGTGTTGGTAGCCAAATTTATTCATTCCATATTTGGCACTATTTTCACCATGTACAGTCTGTTAAGAGTTTAGTGCTTTTGCCGCAGAAATTCGTTGAGGATGAGATGGAGAAGGTTAAAGGGTTCACGAAAGATTCTACCATTCCCTTCAGAGAAAGGCTAAAGATCATGGCCGGGTTGGTTAATCCTGATGATCTCAACTTGAGTTCTACTGAAAAGAAACTTGTAAATGCCTATAATGAAAAGCCAGTTCTCTCACGCCCTCAGCACAATTTTTATAAGGTAATAACACAAGTTTCTGCTTCGTACATTGGCTTTATTAGTGTTCACCTAGATGATGGAATATTAAGAATATAAGCAGAAGGGTATTATCATTAACCAAAAATTTTTGTCCTATGGCGTGACTTGGACACACTAGTCTTGTAATTTGGGCATCATGTAACTAGCTATTTTTCTGTGTTTCTTTGCTGATCCAACAAATATGATACTATTCCTAAACAAGAATTCACACAATGCTTGAAATAATGCCAATGGGTTTCAATTTCTTCATGGAGATTCTTGAAAAGTACTCAGCAAACTCTAGGTCTGTTCTAGAGAAATAAGAGTATTAAGACTTTACGTTTAGAACCTTTGCTTGAATGCCCTTTATTTTTTTTTTTTTTTAATTTAAAAAGCATGCGCCAAGCATCAATGATGGTAATTTGTTACTACCAAGTCATTGCAGCATACGATCAGTTATGAGGTTGTTGATTTTATTTCTCATGCAGGGCCCTAATTACTTTGAGATTGATTTGGACATTCATCGCTTTAGTTACATATCAAGGAAGGGACTTGAGTCATTCCGAGATCGTTTGAAAAATGGAATACTTGATTTGGGTTTAACAATCCAGGTAAGACACCAATCTGATTGCATTCACCAATATATCACAAGATAATCAGAAACCGAACAGAAACTGAACTCTAAATACTGTGACATCTTTCAAGCAACTTCTCAATTGTTTACTTTAGTATAATGATCTTTGCCTTCTGTTAACAGGCACAAAAACAAGAGGAACTGCCAGAACAGGTTTTGTGCTGTTTGAGACTGAACAAGATTGACTTCTGCGATCATGGCCAAATACCTACACTTATGTCTGTTTCTGATAATTGACATGGTTGTAAAGGTGCAGGATATGGATCTTGAAAGATTTAGAAACTCTTCGCACCAAGAAAGATTTAGAAACTCTTGTACGGTGGATCAAATGTTCATTTTATACGCGCTCACCCACTATAGTTTCAGCCTTCAACAATTAAAGGAAAAGAAAATCTTTACTGCAAATATGTTGATGAAACGCTTAATTCTGGCAAGATAACAATGCTTGCATTTGCTTTGTAATAATATCTTTTGGAAATGCCACACAAGTTTACTATGAATCTAGCACTTCAGTTTGACCTTCCCATGGCTGCTATTTAGAGAATCCATTGGCAGTAAAAACTTGGTAGGATTCTGAAATATATACAGTTTGCCAAATTATCAATTTATCAGTGTTTATTATTAACAATATTTCAGTTTAAGAGCCCCTAAATATTAAGGGGACAAAAGTTTGCAAAAAAATGCCAGCTAATTTAATTGGACATCTTTGTTGAACTATCCTGTCTTGCTACCAACAGTTTAAGCTGTATGTGGATAGTTGTCCTGTCTAGCTCTTAGACTTGCTATCCTGAACAAGCAAAATGTAATAATCTCACCAATTTCAGCTTTCCGGAGAGTGTTTGGGTTTGGTAACCAGATACTGTCATGAGTCTTGACAAATCTGTCCCATATTTCCATCTCAATGTTTAAATGATTCCAGTTGTAAGCTGTTTGCTAGTCTAAAAGAGGTAAATAGGTTGGCAAAAATGCTGATTAAATGTTATGAAATTACAATATTGCAAATATCTAGCAGTAAATCAATTGCAAAATTACAAGTTTCCCAGCTAACAGTAGCTTGAACAGAAAGACTTCAATACCAAATATATAAATAATATATTTTTGTTTGGCACATAAGATGAGAATAGAATAAGATAATATAAAATTGAAAAAAAAATAGATTAGATGATATCATCCTATATTAAATTTGTATTATGTTTGGTGTGTGAAAAGATTAAAAGCAAGATACGATGAGTTTTTATATATTTTTATCAAATTTGCTACATGTAAAATTAAGAATAGGATAATGATTTTTTTTTATTTATAAAAAATGCTCTTCTTTAAAGTAAATAAATTTAAAGTTATAATTTTTTTTCTTATATATAGTTTAAATATTTTAACAAAAAAAATATATTATTATGATTTATATAGTTTCGAGTTAAATTTTATTTTCAAAGAAAAAAATTGATTTTTCAAAAAAAAAGTTCTTTAAATTAAATTTTTAATAAATCAATTTTGTTAAAAATTAATTTTTATTAAAAATATTTCTCTCTATTTTAACAATTTTTTATTTTTTATGACTTGAATTTAAAATAATTCCTATGATTTTATTTTAGAAAGTAAACTTTTTTTAAAAAATAAGTTGATTGTTTAAAAAATGTATATTGATTTTTCAAAAAAAAATCTGATATTTTTTTAATTTTTTCTTCATTTTCTTTTCTTCTTGCTGAGAAGAGAAAAACAAAATTTAATAAAGTCTACAACTAATTGATCCATTTGGAGCCTTTCATATATGTTCTTTTGATAGAGTTATATAGATTAAAATTTTGATGAAAGGAATTTATTATTGTACCTAATTTTTGAATTTATTAATGGTATTGTTATTGTTGTTTTGTATAACTATTGGGTACTATGATTCGAGCCACCGATAAGAATAGTGATTTTATAATTGTTGTTTTGTGCAACCATTAATTATTATGAACCAAACCACCCATTAAAAATAATGGTTTTGCAGATTTTTGCTTTGTGCTATCATTTATTGTTTCTGTTATTGATAATTTGTATCTCACGGGTTAAACTTAAATGTGATCGTGCCTTGTTAAAGGAGACAAATTTGTGAAATTAATATTTGAAATATGTGCTTAATTTTTGTCGTTTTGTTAAACGCCATTGTCAAGACATTCAGTCATGGTTGGATCCAGTGTTCCTAATGTGTGATGGGAAATTTTTCAAAAATTTATGGCCGTGATGCTTGGATCATTTCTGGCACTCAAGATCTTTGTTTATCAAACACGGCAAAACAAAAGCATATTGGTCAGGCCAATCTTGGACAGGCACCAAACAAAGACAACCGGGAAGAAACAAAAATAATTGATTCATGAAGATGATAGTGGCCCAAAGATCAGCATCTAAGACTTGCTAGCATATCAGTATGAAAAAACTCATCTTCTAGCCATATTTCCAACATCATCTGCCCCGCTTTGCTTCATTGCTTGCACCTGGATTAGCTGAATGACTTGAAGAATATGCTAAACACTAACACGAAAACATTTCAAAACATATTTTTAACTTTACTTATTACTTAATTGATATTTTATAGTTAACTGACAATGTATGTATACTATATATATTATTGGTGTATCAAATATTACTTTTTAAAGTTTTAACAAAAATTGTATATAAATTTAATAAAAACTGAAAATTTTATTTTGTTTTTGATTTGTTGATACGAAATAAAAAATAATTTTTTTTTATGTTTCACACGTGTTTTATGCGAAACAGACACAAAATAAAAGCACGAATTGTCATATTTGAATATATGCAATTTTTTTATTATTTTGTCTTTTTCAATTTATATGAAAAGCTTACCTTTGAGGGTTTTTTTGGAATTCTTTAAAGAATTTATATATTATGCACAGAAAATATATAGATGTTATACATTATTAATACACCAAAGATTAATACCTTATTAATGAGCAAACTAAAAAGATGCTGAACCTTCTAAGCGTATTGAAAAAAATTATTTGTATATATTTTTATGGCTTGACATCTTTTTAATTTGCTTATTAATGAGGTATCAACTGCAAATGTATTGACAATTTCTGAAAGCTATACACTATCAATACATCATATATAAACTCTTTTTTAAATTGATACAAAAATTATAATTGAACAATTTTATGAATTATAATACTTTGATTTCTATTTTAAAATTTAATTTTCACTGATTTTTTAATTAAAAATTCATGAACCTAAATCAGGCGTTGATTTTGTTTAGCTTTTATAAAGTGAGTCGTAAAATCCCAACGCCATATATTTCTTTACGGGAAAAATGGGCTTCAAATCCACGTAAAAACAAGACAATCTTTTTTTTTTCTTACAAAAAAAGACAAGTTGGTCTACTCCGTAAGTTGACAGATATCCACTTTTTTCATTTCTCTTTCTCATTAATTAGAATTGACAATGCAAAAAGCAAAACCGTGTTTAGTTAAGAAGAAAAAGAAAATGTTGCTCCCATCGATCCTCAAGTCAATGACGACATTTTACAACTTGATTATTGCCACCTCCATTTCTGCTAGCGAGCAGTGCAAGACACAAACAAAACAGACCCCAACACTATTGCTTTTTCTTTTTAATACTATACTTTTTTAATAAATTTGTTATTAATTACTTTCGTACTAGATAAATAAATTGTTCGCTTTTTCACAACACATAAATATTTTGTTAATTAGATTATTTTAATTTTTTTAAAAGTAAACAAAGTCAAACAGTCCAAGTTGAAAAATACCATTAATTTTCTATTATACTTTTTTAATTATTATTTAGCTGGCTTTTTAAAAATTTTCATTGATTTTACTTTTTTTTTTGTTTTTCATATTTGTTCACACACACACATATATATTTGTTGAAGATGTCGTTATCTTGATAATAACATTTTGTCCACACAAAACTTTTGCTTCAATTGCTATAATCAAATACTTGTCATGCATAGAGATCCAAATTCAAGTTATAAATTTCATTTTTGATGAGATATTTCAAAGGTTAAAATTTAATATTATAATTAAAAATTTCAAATTTGAATTTTAAAATTAAAAAATAAATTTATATAGATAAGAAAGAGTTATGTACATATTCTAGTGCTTATGAACTCCATTAACAATTTTTTTCTACTTTTCACACAAAAGATAATTAAGCATTATAACTTGGCTTAATTTTTTTTTTAAATTTATATATCTTGATTATGCTATTTAAGCTCAAATGAATAAGGTTAATGTGATTAATCTAGAATGCTCTGATTTGACAATTGGGAGATCTTTAAATGATTGTGGCAGCAGCTACCTTCACTTGCCAAACGTTGTTTAACAAAAATAAGAAATGATGACTTTGTACCATAAAAAAGAAATGATGACTTGGATGAATGACTCAATGTCAGCATCAAGAAGGACAAGTTGGGGAAGCAACCTTTGAGGAGATTATTGGTAAATTTTGAGACATTGCGCTCTGCATTTTGTGAGGAAGCAAACTTTTATTATATTTCCTCAACGAATATGCATGCAATAAAATAATGAATTGAGCCCAATGGTTCAAGCATTTGTGCATTGAACATGATCTCATGAAACTTGTAAATGGGCTTGAATTATGGTTCCAAATCTTTCAAAATTTCTCATTATATATTAGAAACGCTTAATAGTCAAATAAACCCTCAACCTTTAGTCCAAAATGAAATTCAACCCTCAATATTTTATTACATGACATTCAGTCCATAAACTTTTATTTTGATGGAAATAAACTCTCAACTTTTTAAAATTATGCAATTAAGTCCAAATCTGTTAAATGACATTAACTGCCATTAGTATATCTAACGTGAAAGCTGACGTGGAGAGCTTAGTTGGCTGTCACGTGGCATGCCACGTGTGCAATACTAACGGCAGTTAGTCTCATTTAACAGATTTGGATTTAATTGCATAATTTTAAAAGGTTGAGGGTTTATTTCCATTGAAATAAAAGTTTATGGACTGAATTTCACGCAATAAAACGTTTAGGACTAAATTCCATTTTGGGCTAAAGGTTGAGGGCTTATTTGGCTATTAAGCCTATTAGAAATGTTTATAAATACATTATTAAAAGAAAAGATTATTATCTTATCCACCGTCGGTAGAATTTTTTAACTCCATAAGCAGAGCTAAGATGATGACACATGTCTCATTTTATTTATTTTTATTTTCTTAATATTTTTAAATTACACATATTATTATCCTAACCCCGCTTGTGGAATTAAAAAACTTTATCGGTTGTGGATAGGATAATAATCCTAAAAGAAATCTAATTTGCAATTTAATTTATTTGCTGATTGCAGAAATTTTATATATGTAATATTTTTTATTCAAATAAATGCAAATTTATGAAATTCATCGTAGCCTCATTTAAAGAAAAATTACCATAAAAAATTATTTTCATTTTTAGATTGACTCTTGCAATAAATGAAATACCACAAATTAGCTATAATAATGATTAATCATTTCCATTTATAAATCAAGCAGTGTAACTCATTTTCTCCTGTTTAGGGTTTTTTTAAATTATTTTTTTACTTTATTATTTTGACTCTTTTTTTTTTGTCACTTGTTTTTATAGATTTTGACATTTTGCACTTACCTCATATGGTTTCTATGCAAAGGAGGTTTGCTATCCAAAAACTCTATTTTTCTATTTTTAGGGTTCAATTTATGCTATTTTATAGTTTTATGGTTTTTTTTGTTCTTTTAATTTTGTTAGTTTGTCACCCTTTTTTTGGTAAATTTGAAGGAAATTTTTAGTTGCAAGTCATGAGGTTGAAGGTTTGTTGGTTCTTTTACTGTTGAACATGAGCTTCCTTATCAAAAAATGAATGTTTAAACTATCACAGAAGGATTTCGAGGAACGCTATTGGCAGCAAATAATTCATTTCAATTTTTTTGGAAGTTAGAGTTCTTTCTCTTTTTTTTTTAGTTGTTATATGAGTAACATTTTTAATTGAACAAATTTTACTATAGTTTACCTTTAATTAACATGATTTTTTGAATTTGTCAAGTTTTTATACAAAGAGTTAGCTCATCTTGATTAAGTTGTGGATGGCTAGAAAAGCTTATACGTTGTGGGTGATTTGCTATTTTACTCGATGAGGCAGGTTGTCGAATTAATGGACTATCTAGTGGCACTGCATCCATTATACTAGCCATGTATTCATCATATTTTATATTATGCCATTATCCAATGTGCATCTAAGTCACTTATGAATGAACCTTGGTTTTTTTTTTTTTTTCGATAGACTATGTTTCAAATTTATAAATGTGGTCTTTTTAATTAAATAATTTATTTTTGTTTTGGAAAAACACGAAACGTGTGTAATCATTAGTGAACGTGATGAAATTATGCACCTTCACTACATGACCTTACATTCATTGGGCCATAAATATCAAAACGTATCAATTGCAATGAACTTTTAACTATAGTTCTGTTACCAAATGGTTTTCTTCCTATTTTTCCCACTAGACAGTTTTCACAAGTAGATAATTAACTTTCCTATAAGGCCTAGTAATCCCTCTTTAGCTAATATATCCATTCTTTGTAGCCCAATATGGCATAATCTAGTAGCATGCCAAATATTCACATCACATTTGAAGATGTAATAAGGGAAAAACTATTACTACACATATTACTATTTGAAGTGAAGTCAACATCCATTATAATAGAACCATTCAGTAAATATCCAAAACCATAACAATTTGTTCCCCAAAACAAAAACATACCAATGCTAAGAAAGTTAAAAATAAATCCCAAATTAAGAAGAATAGTAACGGACACTAAATTCTGTCGAATGTCGGATGCAAATAAGATATTACGTAGGATGAGGGTTTTTCCGCCATGCATACTTAACCTGAAGGTGCCAATACCCTTTACTTTAACCCGTGTGTTATTTCCTCATAAATCCATTTGATTCTTGCAAAATCCAATGAAAATCCAAGAACACATACCTGTCTTCAGCTACTGGTCTGTGGCCCCTGGGTCTATAATCCACAAAAGATGAGATTCAATCATTAAAACAGTACTAGACACAAACACAGTACTTTGCAAAGTATCTGAAGTATTCATAAAAGCTTCAAGAGTTTCTACCTTTTTTTGCTCTTTAGATTCACGAGCGAAATGACCCTTCTTACCAAAGTTAAAGTACTAGGCCTTTGCCTTGTTCTTCTTAGGATAAGTCATGAAACATTTTCTTTTGCCAGGATAACCACCTTTTGCTTTTTAGGAGCTCTACCTTTTATACCCACCAAATGGCTTTTGTTTGAAGCTCGAAGCTTCTTTAGAACTTGCACTAACCATATACATGTTAGCATTAGGCCTAGTTGCCTCAATGTGATCTTCCTCTAATTATAGGTAATGTGAAGCATCATCAATAGTCCTGATGCTTTCATTGTGGGTAAGATGGACTTTCATATGCTTTCATTTATGGGGCAAGGACTGAATAACAGCTTGAACTTGTTGTTTATTTGTTAGAGTTTGACCAGCCTCCTTCAACTCACTAATTGTATTGGACATTTCTCTTATGTGTTGCCTCATGTTGTGGTTAGGAATTTTTTGTACATATAAAACTTGATCGTAAGTTGCTTGAGTTTAGTGACTGAAGTGCCACCAAACTTTGCCTTTAAGGCTATCCACATCTCTTGGCAATATCATGTTTTCTGAACTCATGCATGATCTAATTCTCCTCACTACTTAGCAACATAATGCGAGCTATGGAGTTTTTCTTTTTCTAGGCTTCGTAAGCCTTTTAGTCCTTATATTGGGTAGTATTTTTTTATTCAGGCTCTTTTAGGGCATTATTTTAAGAACCTCTTGTTCTTTTAATATATACTGGATTTTCATACTCCAGATTTCGTAATATATGCAAATAATTACATAAATTGATTGAATAAAAATATTTTTTATGGTATTTAACTACACTACACATTTCAAGAAAATACTTAAGGTAGTCAAATGCGTTGTCTAGGTATTCGCCTGCCCATGATAGAAATTATAATTTTCAATTCCTTAACATTTTAGTTAATAATATTTTCTAAATTTAAACATCTTGTACACATTTACAACAACTTTTAATAAATCACACACATTTGTGTGATCTCTAATGGCATAGCATATTAATTGTGTTTTTTTTTTATTTTTCTACAAAAATAACAATAATTAAAAATCTTTGTTTACATGCATTTATCATATAAAAAATGCTTACTAGCCAAAAATACCCTCAATCTTTAGCACAAAATGGAATTAAATCATCAACATTTTATTGCGTGGAAATTAGTTCATAAATTTTTTTTTCATTGTAAATAAACCTTCAACCTTTTAAAATTATGTAATTAAGTCCAAATCTGTTAAATGACACTAACTTCCGTTAGTATTGCACATGTGGTAGCCAACTAAGCTATTTACGTCAGCTTTTACGTTAGATGTCCAAATGACGGTTAGTGTCATTTAACAGATTTGGACTTAATTGCATAATTTGAAAAGGTTGAGGGATTATTTACAATGAAAAAAAAAATTATGGACTGATTTTCACACGATAAAACATTGAGTACTTAATTTCATTTTATGTTAAAGGTTGATAATCTATTTGGCTATTAAGCCTATAAAAAATGACAAATGCAAGCTCTGATACCAATGTTAAAAATGATATACCATACATATAATATATAATATCATGATCACAATTAAAATGTCAAAAACAATTCAATATATAATTGATCATACGATATTCGAATAATAAATTGCGAAATTTAAACACTTAAAGTTTCGAGTAAAATCTTTTGCTTAATTTATTGATAGAGTACAAAAACACAAGTAAAAGTTGCATAATTTTCACAACCTAAATTCTTTTATAATTTCAGAGAGATTGATCGAGAGAGTTTGTTTTTTCCTATTTTCTTTTCTACCCACGTTTCTGTTCACTTATTTTGGCCGTTTGACACAATATATCTTCCTTATTCAAAATAGAAATTGGCATAGGTAGTTTTACATTGTATTGAGTTTCACCAAGTATTGAAGAATCCGATACTTATCATAATGACACATGCAAGCTCTGATACCAATGTTAAAAATGATATACCATACATATAATAATAACATCATGATCACAATTAAAATGTCAAGAACAATTCAATATACAATTGATCATACGATATTCGAATAAGAAATTGCGAAATTTAAACATTTAAAGTTTCGAGTAAAATCTTTTACTTAATTTATTGATAAGTACAAAAATACAAGTATTGCATAATTTTCACAACCTAAATTCTTTTCTAATTTCAGAGGGATTGATCAAGAGAGTTTGTTTTTTTCTATTTTCTTTTCTACCCGCGTTTCTGTTCACTTATTTTAGCCGTTTGACACAATATATCTTCCTTATTCAAAATAGAAATTGGCATAGGTAATTTTACATTTATCGGGTTTCGTCGATTATTGGCGAATCTGATACTTATCATTGAAAAATCACATATACACTCAACATGAGTTTTGATAATATATGATCAGTTGGTGTGCAACTTATGTTCGAGAACTCTAACATTAGAATCCGAGTATACTTTCCTAGCAAAAATTAACCATTTTATTGATAAAATTAATTAATGTCCAAAATTATAATTACGGAATAATGACAAAAAATGGAAGTGCACAAATCAATAGATTGTTGGAATGGGGTGGAAAGAGTTTAGCTGGAGTCACTCTGGGGTTGAACTTGTCCACCCAAGCACATGTACAACAAAGAAATCAAGTCAAGGTACCAAGACTTACGCTTGATTTGCAATTGATAGCAACTTTGGATTTTACTTTTGTTAATTCCACTGGAGTGATATTTGAATACTTTTTCCTATTATTTTCACCCTTTAATTTTTGTGTTTGAGCTTCTTTTCAAGTTTTCTTAAAATTTTTATTGTAATTTTCTTATAGTCATTCCCTTTTTAATTAAAACCAATTCGAATTGATATACTAGTATGCCCAAATTGTAACCTTTTTTAAAATCTAAAGTTTCATAAAATTTTTAAAAATACCAACAAATTAGCACAATCAATATGGGTAAATTGAGTTTAAATTTTACAATAATATTTATGCACAAAAATTTATTTCCTAATAGCAATGGAAAATTTCTTAAAAAATAAAATTTATCTAAACGATAAAATTTATAAATGTTTTTACTTTCAATTTATTTTTTTACAAATAAAAAATTATAAATAGAAAGGAGAGAGATCCACTTTTCAAGTGAGTAGGATATGTTTTTGCCTAATTTTTCTAAGTGGTTGATTTGCTTTTGGTGGATTTAGTGGTTGATATTTGGTCCGCCTCTTGCCTAGAAGACTATATATGCCGGTCATGGTGGGCAAGAAGTCAATTCATAGACTTATGACTTATCCTTTTCTTGGCTGCCTTTTGACATTTCACTTGGGCAAACCCACCAAGTTTCAAACCGCCCAATTGGGTAAAAAAAAAAAGGACAAATCTGTCAATTGTCATTATTTTAATTACTTTGATTTATGTATTTGATTATTTTATCCAAATTTCTAAATATTCAATTTGCATAAAGCATACAATATTAAGTCATGACTCAAACTCTATTAAAAACTATTTTATGTCAATTGCTTTTGTGACGTGGTAGCATGATCTTATGTATGATTCATTACCTCAATTATACAATGGAATAAGGTTCTTATGCATTTAATATTGTCTTAAATATTTTTCCTTAAAAAATCAAAATCAATTTATAACTTATAAACCAACAACTGGTTGGTGAGTGGCTAGAAACTCTCGTCCCTTAAACAAGATCAGAGTTCGAATCCTGACTTGTGTATGGAGTGCCAGTGTTGGCAGGGGGACTGCCTAACCACGCTCTGCTTCTCCCGACTCCGGATTAATCACCGAAAGTGGATACCGAGGGTTTTTCGACCAAAAAAAATAAGTTTATCGTCCACTTTGTAATTTTTGAAAAATTTAAAATGTGACAAAAAATTATAAGAGTTAATTTCTGATACGTCGATAATGAAAATTTTAATTTCACAAATGAAATTAAAAAAATTACCATCCATTTTACTTTTTTTAAATATTTTTAAAAATGCATGTGTCAGGTTTCTTGCTCTTTCAAATGACCATATTAATTACAAATTCTTTTTATTTTTTTTATTCACTTGCTTATAGCATCGTTTGACATGTTTCACCTTCATTAAATATTAATTTTGCACTAATTAAACACATAACTAATATTTCTATGACAAAAGTCAATGGAATAATTAAGGGTGTAAATAAGTCAAATTATTTGTAAGTTGCTTGAGTTTGATTTTATAATTATACAAATTTGATTCATTTATTTTTGAATCGAACTCGAGTTACTCGAGTAATGATTACAATTGAGTTTAAGTATTTTAATATTTGGCTCAAGCAACTTGCGAACCTAATTGAAATATTTTAATATATATATTTTCTATATTATTTTATTAATTTCCCATTTTAATATATGTTTGATAAATAACAAATCGAAAGCGGCTAGAGTATTTTATCGAATGGCTTAATACTTAAATATACCTTTTACGTTTATCACAAAATAGAGTTATACCATCAATGTTTAATTGCAAGGAAATCAATCATAAACGTTTCAAAATAACATAATTAAGACATTTTTGCTAACTCTCTCTAACACTATTAAGTTTTATTTTGTGCAAGGGTAATGGAAATTAAAAAATTTAACGAAAATATACTTAATTTTGTTATTTTGAAACTTTTAGGAGTGATTTTCATACAATTAAACGTTGAAAGCTTAATTCTATTTTATGACATATATAAAAAGCATATTTAGATATTAAGACTTATCGAATCAAATTTAATTTTTAAAAGCTAATATCAATCAAACTCAAACTTAAATATAATATTAGATCGTTTGGATTTAATTCGATTACATGAGTACCACTAATAAAAATATTTGGATTAAATTAAAATATTCTTTTTGTTGATATCATCGTTCCATTGACTTTAATCATTTCTTAATCCAAAATTTATAATAATAATAATAATAATAATAATAATAATAATAATTTTTTCTTATGGGGCAAGATTACTAGATTAGATTATCGTTAAAAGCTATGTAGCATGCCACAAGAAATAAAAAAATAAAAAAAAAATGTCATTTTCAGTTCACATCTTTAGACTTCCCACTCAAAGATGAAGATAACACGAAACCATCTGAAGAACCAACCAATTTACAAAGAGATAAACAACAAAACTAAGGAATCAGAGAAACAGAAGAAACCCAAAAAAGACAATTTTATTGTCTTTGTTATAAGTAAACACAGAGGAAAACAGGGGAAAAAACACAGAGGAACAGCGGGGAAATGGCAGAGAAAGAAGCGGAGCAAGGAACAAAATCAATGCTTTCAGCTCCAACACGACCAACAATAACTTTACCACCAAGACCAGCCATGGATGGCTTATTTTCAAGTGGTTCAGGGCTAAGTCCGGGGCCTATGACACTGGTTTCAGCTTTTTTCTCTGACCCTGACTCAACAGAGCATAGGTCTTTTTCTCAGCTTTTAGCTGGAGCTATGGCTTCACCTGGAGCTAGACTACCTTACAATTCAATGGATGGTTCATTTATGGAAGTGGGTTTTAAAGATGGAGCTGAAAAAAGTCCTGGGTTTAAGCAGAGTAGACCTTTGAATTTGGCTGTTTCTAGGTCTCCTTTGTTCACTGTGCCTCCTGGGCTAAGCCCTTCTGGCTTGCTTAATTCTCCTGGCTTCTTTTGCCTTTCTCCTCAGGTAAATGGAGTTCAATTATCATTATTATTTTAATTATGGCTATGCTTTATCTTGGTGTCAAAGAAGAAAAACAAATGGAGAAAGGATCGGTTTTTATGACTTGGGTGGTTAGAGTATCTTGAATTTCAATGTAGTTTATTCAGTTTTTATGGTTAATTTCATAACAGCTTTTAGCCTCTAAATGATTAAAAGAATTTGTTTTTTTTGTTTCGCCGGGGGATTGTCAGGTGCTTAGAGAAGCTTATGGTTGTGTTATTTAAGTCATTGTATTGGGAATTTTATTATCAACTAATTGATCTGTTAATCATCTTGATCTGTGGCCGAGGATGGCGCAGCTTACCATGCATTTTCTTCTTTTATGATGAATTCTTTTGGCCTGCATCAAAACTGAACTTTTGGTTTAGCATGAGATGTTAAACATTTGAGAGTTGTGAATTACGTTTTGCAAAAATGTCATTCGTTGGCTTCTGGTTCAATGTTGCTGGAGATGTTAATGCTGAACCTTAAATTGAGCACTGAAACTTGTAGCTGTTGACTCAAGAGTTGGATGGAATACCAATTTACATGCATGGTCTAAACGCAGATTTGCGTTATTGATCATTATATGTGTGTCTTCCCTTTCACTTCTGCCTTCTATATAGGAATTATAGCATTATGTCAACTATAGCAATTGAACCCAGAAGTTGGAAAGGATGACCTGCTTATCGTGTCATGATTGTCATTAAAATCTCGCTTTACTTTGTCATCTGGTGCCATGTTGATGGCTACCAATCTACTGTACCCATGGTTTTATTTTGATGATGATGAGTTAATCAAACTTTTGTTCCATAATTTGTGCAGAGTCCTTTTGGAATATCCCACCAGCAAGCATTGGCTCAGGTTACAGCTCAAGCTGCCCTAGTCCAATCTCATGTGCGTGCACAAGCAGAGTATGAAACTTTACCAGTAGCACCTCCTTCAGAGTCATTGACCCGTCATCCATCCTTCAATCCTGAAGAAACTTCGCAGCAGATGCCTCCTTCAGCCTCTGACCCTCAAAGTTCTGCAATGGAATACTCAGAAGCTTCTCAATCTGATAGGAGAACTCAGCCTTCTGTGGCTGTGGATAAACCAGCTGAAGATGGCTACAACTGGCGTAAGTATGGACAGAAGCCCATAAAAGGCTGTGAGTATCCACGAAGCTACTATAAATGTACCCATCTGAATTGCCCTGTCAAAAAGAAGGTTGAGCGATCTGCTGACGGCCAAATAACTGAAATTATATACAAAGGTGCACACAATCACGAAAAGCCTCAACCGAATAAACATGCAAAGGGTGGAGAGGATGGAAATGCAAATTCACAGGGTAATCTCGAATTAGGTTCTCAGGGTGTAGCTGGAAGTTTGAACAAGTTAAGTGAAACTGTACCAGCTCATTCCATACCTGGGAAAAATCATGAATCTGCTCAAATGGCTGCAGAATTACCTGGTTTAAGTGACAGTGAGGAAGGATGTGATGAAGAGAATAAAGAACAAAGAGAGGATGATGAACCAAATCCAAAAAGAAGGTATGTTTCAAATCTAATTGTACCTGATCGTGTAGATTCATATTTCTACTATGTAACTTTTGGAGCATTGTGCGTTTGACTGTAGGAATACTGCAGAAGAAGCTGCAGTAGTCTTCTCACACAAGACAGTTACAGAACCAAAAATTATTGTGCAAACAAGAAGTGAAGTCGATCTTTTAGATGATGGCTATAGGTGGCGCAAATATGGGCAGAAAGTGGTCAAAGGGAACCCTCATCCAAGGTGCAATGAACTACATATTTGCTTGTTTGTCTATTGTTCTAATAATTACATCATGTCATGAGTTCCAGTTCTGGACATATTCCTGATTAATTAAATTTACAGCTTCCACTCTGTTCACAACATTCTAATATTCATTCACACGGCATTTTTCTCCTTTTAAGCTTAAACTTTTTTAATTGACATTATTGAATTCTACAACCATTTGAAGATAAACAAAATCTACAGCTAATGATGTTTTAGCACTAGGTATAAACTTGCGATGCTTTACACTTGCATATTGACTGCTTTATAATATCTTAGAATTGATTATCAGAAGCAGTATGATCTAATTTCTTACAGCATGTCCGTACTAGGCATACACCCCTAGGACTGCTAATCATTGTGACTTGTGTCTTTCTTGCATTCAGTCTTAATAAATTGATAAAAGACCTCTATTATGCATTTTATAGCAAAAACTTTTCTTGATTGTCTACCATCGATAGATATTGGCTAGATTTTTTGCTGGACTGGGCTTATTCAACACACCCAATCTCTCTCAATTTGTGTGCATATTGGCTGAAATTTTGTTGAAGATGAGAAACTTAAATGGGAAAGATAATATTGTTCTTCATCTGCTCAAAGCATCCATCAAATTGTTAGACCGTAGTTTTGCATCCCAACCACAAGTGCCAAACTAAGTGTAAGTCAAAGGAATTCATGCTGCAGAAGAGATGTTACCGTCATCAAATTTATCTCCCATTTTGCTTATTAAATACTGTTTATTTAATACTGATTTGATAAATGCAGATGTAGTAGCAATGCTGTTATATTGTTGCAGATAAAAAGTGTTAATGTGAATTAATCCATTCATTTGTGACTTTGAGTTTATTATCTTGTTGCTTCTTTTCTTTTTTCTTTTTATCTTTTCTAATTCCCATGTAACATTTTTATCATAAAAACTACTTTAGTTGAACGTGCCAACGACTATTGGTTGCAAAAAAAAAAACTCGATGGTTGGTTGTATTAAATTTTTTTTATATTATCGTTATATACCAAAAACCTCTGATCTTATCCATCTTCAAGGAGAAGGTTTAAGGGAAGGAGAGGGTAACTGTTCATTTTGTGGAAAACACTTAAATCATTGTTACCTGTAGTATTAGGAATTGATCTAGTATGTCCTGATTAGTTATTTAATATGCTCTGCATGATCTGCTACATCTACCTTCTAGAGTTATTTGTTTTGCTTTCCAGCTGCTGTACTTCAATTACAGTTTGTTTTCCTTTTTGGGATTATTTCTGATGCATCCAAGTTTTTCCCACAGGAGCTACTACAAATGTACGAGTGCAGGATGCAACGTTCGGAAGCATGTGGAAAGAGCTTCAACAGATCCCAAAGCTGTCATAACTACATATGAGGGAAAGCATAATCATGATGTTCCAGCAGCTAGGAACTGCAGCCACAACACAGCCAACAATATTTTGCCGCAGCCAAAACCACTCAAGGTGGTACCTGAGAAGCATTCTTCAGTTCAAGAGATGGATTTTGGAAGAAATGTCCGGGTACCAGCAGTTTTAAGGCTAAAAGAGGAGCAAATAAGAGTGTAACTTCTCTGCTAAAACACGTTAAGTAATAGGTTTGGCTGCTGATCCCAGCCAACTAACTGGATTATAAAATGAATAAGCATATGGCAGAAATGGTAAAAACAAATGTGACAAAAATCAAATGATAATAGCTGCTGCACCATAATTTGATTAACAAGGCGTGTTGTATTCATTATCCAGTTTTGTACATTGGAATTCATAAGAACTGTTGTATATTTGTTTACACTCTTTTGGAGAAGGTAACCTAAGTTGTGTTGTTCAAGTTGCCAGGATTGTTGCTACCGGCGTTGATTTATACTTTGTAGATTCAGTTAATAACACAATAAGCACTTTGATTTAAAAGCAAAGTAACCAGGGTCCCTCTTATCTGTCCATGGCCAGGTTTTTATTTTTTATTTTTTGGAGGTTTATGGCAAGATATCTACATACTATTATGACATTATCTAATTCTTCATGTCTGTTTTTCATATAACAATATCGGTGGTAGCTCGAGAAACTTTGTTTTCCATTAGCTTAAATGTGTTTCAGATCAGATAATGTTCACTTTGCCATGCTTTTTTACCTTTTCTTTGTTGGATATTTTGATATTTTAAAAAGATTTTTATCATATTTGTTTTTTATTTAATTATTTTTCAGTATTTAACCTTATTTGAAAAACTAATGTTTTGGTTTATCTAAAACTTTGACAAGATTTGTTTCAGATTTAATTAAATATTATTTTAGATTTAGTCAAAATCTTGTCTTGATTTTCTCCAAGATTATGTGTTGATTTTATTATGATTTTATTACGATTTTATTACGATTTCCTTCCGATTTTTTGCATCAATTTTTTACTATAAATAGAGGACTGTAGAACATAACTTCTTCACCCCCTCACATCTTTCTCTGCTTCTTCGCTCTTTCTTCTTTTCCAGTTGGGTTAGAATAATATTCTTTCTTTCTTACTGTTCTTGATACCTGAGCAATTCCAGAAGAGCCTTTTGAATCCTGGGGATTACACATGTTGGTAAAATAATCTTTAAGGACAGTGCGATTGCAGCATGCCTTAGGCTGTTTTACTGCTGTTTGTTTCTTCTAACTACAACAATCTTAAGGATTATTTTCCAAAAAATATTAGTAAAAATCTCAAATTTGAAATATCTCAATTTTCAACGTTGCTCGCTTATTTTAGAATCTTTTCTGAAAGATGAGTTTCACTAGAAGCCGGATCCTAACACGTTGCAGGAGAGTTCAAAGCATTGAACGTGTTTCTTATCATAGTGGATTGTACTCTCGAGATTGCTACAATCATTGTAGTAAAAAGTACAAGTAAGTAATGTACATTTATGTTAGGTGGCATATTGTTAAATTAAATCATTAAGAGTTGTATGATTTAATTGTAGAGTTTAAATATCTTTGAGGATAAATTCATTTATGGTATGAAGAAAATAAAAAAAATATATGATTATATTTTGTGAAAATTGGGATATAATCCCATGATCTGATAATACTTGGTATGTAACAATTTGCATAGATTTGAGATACTGAGAATTGATTATGAAATGATGGAATTTAATAAGTAATGATGGTATTGTGATGAAATGAATATGGGTAAATCCATAGATTAAATAATTTAATAATTGCTTGATGTTTTGAAAATTGTGGATTTATTGTGAATATTTGTTGAAGTTATTCTTAAATGTTCATGGGATACTAAGAGGACCATAGTAATGGTGGGGGTCTTCGCATCAGCACTTAGAGATAAATGCAATTGAAATAATATTAATATCTTGTGAAATAACTGTATACGCTAGAATTGGATGATGATGCAGGTTAAAAGGTCATGTGATTATGGCATTAGGGATAATTATAATTACACCATTATAATGTTGATTTTAAGTTAGAAATCACTCTAGGCAGACTCCACGGGCTAGTTAGGCTTGCATTGTATGTCAATATGATTATGCATTTCATGAATGCAACTTTGCATCGAAATCCACTTGTGTTTTCTCATATTGTTTTACGAAAGGATAAAATCCAATATATATATGCAATGTGAAAGTGATTACTCTGACAGCTTTGCTAAAGTGTTTTGGTATTATGTGACAATTGTTCAAAACATGTTTTATGTACGCTAATGCTTTCAAACTACATGTGTTTATATGATGGAAGCTTTGGCTATATAAACTTTGTTTTAAAGTTGTTTGTGCATGGATTTTGATACTTGAGACTTATGGCACTGCTATGTGCCTATGTGGCACTATGTTATGCCTATGTGGCATTATGATGTGCCTGTATGGCACAGTGATCTGCCTGTGTGGCATTGTGTTATGCTATGTGGCATTTAGGCGACTGTATAAGTATATGCATCATGGAGTCCACTTCTGTGGCAATGGATATTGATGTATATGGGTCTGTGAGTTGTCTGACAACTAGTCGAGACACGTACCTAGCTACTAGATGATCGTTGGTGCTGAGACTATTAATGATCATGAGATATTTGAGAAGTACCACGAATTATGGTATTTTATAGTGGATTTCCCACTGTATTGGAAAGATACAGTGATGATAACTGGATTTAGATTCAATGAGGCGAAATTCACTAGTGGTTATGATTTTACCCTCAGTAGGGGTGTTATTGCATGAAAATCAGCCAAACAGACTATTATAGCTAAATCTACTATGGAATAAAAATTTGTAGCTCTGGAATTGGCTGGTAATAAGGCTGAGTGGTTGAGAAACCTCTTAGCTAATATTTTGTTGGGTTTAAAACCAACATATTTTGTGTATATGTATTGTGATTGCCAAGTGGCAATAGCCATTGCAAAGAACAAAAACTCTCAATGGTAAAAATAGACACATTTATTTGAGAAATTATGTGATTAAGCAGTTGCTGAATGATGAAATTATATTAATCGATTATGTGAAGTCCGAAGTGAATTTGGTCAATCCTCTGACTAAACCTTCGGGGAGAAAATTTTGAAACATCAAGGGGAATGAGACTTACGCCAATTTGAGAATAATGGTGATGGTAACCCAACCTTTGTGATTGGGGATCCCATGAATAATGTTCAATGGGTAATAACAAATCATTGTTATTCCTGCTAGCACTAATAAATTTGTCCATTCCTATGATGTGTGTAAGTGCTAGATTGCATGAATTTGAGAGGATGAGCTAAAGCTCTTAATGTTTTTCATATCTCTTATGGGTGGTGTATATCATTGCAGTATACACTTGATGAAAACACCTATGTGAGTGTGGAGTGGGGCCGCTCCTATGAAATTGTGGCATAATTTCTAAAGCACTCATGAAATAACAGGCACGCGCATGGCCTATTAGCGCAAAACGGCGTCGAACAGTAAAGAATTGTGAAAGTATAGTATGATTAATTTAGACCTCTATTTTACAATAATGAGTTATTGGTTCAAGAAGCTAAAACTTTACCAATTACTCAGTAAAATAAGTTTTATTATTCTAGGTCTGGTTCAAGTCCAAAAGACACCAGATACGAAGCATTATACTTATAATTAACTCAGCAAAATATTTTTCTTTTAAAAGTCTTTTTGAAATAGTAGGGATTGCTCGATATTTTGATATTTCTAAAAAAGACTTTTATCATATTTGTTTTTTATTTAATTATTTTTCAGTATTTAACCTTATTTGAAAAACTAATGTTTTGGTTTATCTAAAACTTTGACAAGATTTGTTTCAGATTTAATTAAATATTATTTTAGATTTAGTCAAAATCTTGTCTTGATTTTCTCCAAGATTATGTGTTGATTTTATTATGATTTTATTACGATTTTATTACGATTTTATTACGATTTCCTCCAGATTTTCTGCATCAATTTTTTACTATAAATAGAGGACTGTAGAACATAACTTCTTCACCCCCTCACAACTTTCTCTGCTTCTTCGCTGTTTCTTCTTTTCCAGTTGGATTAGAATAATATTCTTTCTTTCTTACTGTTCCTAATACCTGGGCAATCCCAGAAGAGCCTGTTGAATCCTGAGAGATTACACCTGTTAGTAAAATAATCCTTAAGGATAATGCGATTGCAGCATGCCTCAGGTTATTTTACTGCTGTTTGTTCCTTCTAAGTACAGCATTCTTTTCAGTCATGGTGACCAAGTTTATTGACCAAGGATACTTTTGATTGCTATAATAGCCCTTTAAGGCAGCATTAGAGCCTAAAAGTTACTTGACGCTGTTAAGAGTTGATTTCCTGAAATCTAATATCTTAACTTGAAAACTAGACTTCCTTTTATGCACTGATCAGCAATAGAAACAGCTTGGTCAGAAATTTAGATATTCAGTTCAGAAGATCTTTGTGAAAAAAAGTTTCTGGTCCGACCAGAATGTTCCAATTTTGTTCCGACAAGGCCATGATTCAAACAAAACAAAAAATCCTTTATCCTTTTTCAAATTGACAAGTTCTTTACTCGAAAATCACTTATTTGAATGATAAATTATTTAATTAAATTCCGACCAAAAAAAATTATTTAATTAAAGGTTTTTCAAACTAAATCCTTAAATGGTACCTTGAAGACTGCACTATTGTTTAAATGCCTTTCCCAATATTTTAGTGATGGTTTCTTTAGATTAAAGTATGGACCCATTAGAAGATGTAACAACAAATCCTTCATAAAACTCCAACACAAAATTCTAAGGCACCCTTTAACTCACTTAAATATAATAATTATAAATTATCGCCATTTAATCCTCCAAAATGATTCGAAAGACTCATTAATCAATCATCAAAATTAAATCAAGCTGGCAAGAAGTAACGAATCAACACATAATTAAAAGTTGTAACACATCTTGATTTATAGAATTAGTGGTTGACGAAAAATAAACAAAAAGGGTTATTTAATAATTCTTCTAGAATTTTCTGTTTTGCTTCTATTCCACTCTTTTCCTTTTATAATAAATTTTGCTGTTTATCAACAAGAACCAAATCAACAGAAAGGAAAATGATATAACAGAAAACAAGAAAATTCGCAACTGTCACGTTTTTAGCCTTTTGCAAGTACAAGAAACCTCTATTCCAACAACAATAGATGTGCCATTATGGACCCACGGATCTCTCTCTTTCTTTCTCATCCTTTGCTATCCTTCCATCGCCTCCGCAGATCTCGCAAAACAAAAACCACGACAGACAGAAAGAAAAGACAAAACAGAACCTTTTTTTTCCTTTTCCCCTGTTTCTCCTCTGTTTTCTTCTTCTCTTTGACTCTGTTTTTGTCCTGTTTCTCATTTTTTGTTTCTCTCTTGATTCCCAGGTTAAATGCTTATCCTTTGGGTCTAATGTGGCGAGGATTCCCCATTTTTGACCCAGACCTTTTTCTCCTGATCTGGGTCAGTCGGTTTCCAGCTAAATGGTTTGTATTTCCTCCAAACATGGTGGCACTGTTGTGGCAGCCTCCCCTGTTTCAGTGGTTCAAAACAGTAACCATGGTTTGATATTTGCTTCTCCTTCATCATCAAAACAACAATATGGGAATTTAGAGGTTGATAGAAATGATGAGAAATTGGATGGAAATGGCAAAACTGTTAACCACCACCATCATAAGAGAAGCCGCCAGTTGTGGAAATCAAAAAAAGGGAGCTCTAGCAGGAAAAGTGGCTCCTTAAGCTTCAAATTAGGCTTTTCTCATAGGCTTGTGGAGGCTGAACAGGTTGCAGCCGGGTGGCCTTCTTGGCTAAGCTCAGCTGCTGGTGAAGCTGTTGATGGTTGGGTCCCTTTGCAGGCTGATGCTTTTGAAGATTTTTTAAAATTTATAAGCTTTCCTCATCAAAAGGACTTGGAAGTAGAATATTCCAATCATGATTTCAAACCAAGTGCCTTATGCCATTTTGAACTTGGTATGTTCAATTGTGGACTGCTGTCAAATTTGTGAGCATATTTGTAGGCATCCCTCTGTCTGATATAAATTTGTCGCAGCAATGGATATCTTGTTTGATGTACAAGCATGCTGGACTTTCAACTATACTGATTGTATCATTTTTTTTTTTCTGGTGATGACTGTTGTTTCTTTTCTTATTTCTCGACAGTAGGTGGTTCAATGGTCATAATTTGGTCATTGCGTGAATCCTGATTTTGACAAGAATTCTTTTCAATCCCTGATATTCATGTAGATTGGACAAGGTGCGTACAGCAGCGTATTCCAAGCTCGCGAAGTTGAAACTGGGAGGATGGTTGCCTTGAAGAAGGTTCGGTTTGACAACTTTCAACCAGAAAGCATTAGGTTTATGGCACGAGAAATAACAATTCTACGCAGGCTTAACCATCCAAACATCATGAAACTGGAAGGGGTAATCACTTCTCGGTTTTCAAGTATTGTCTACCTTGTGTTTGAGTACATGGAGCATGATCTTGCTGGACTGTCTTCTTCTCCTGATGTCAATTTCAGTGAGGCACAGGTTTGTTTTGCATCTTATGATAAACTTGAGAACGCATTAATGGAGTTGAAACTTGAGAGTGACATTACCTTCCTGTGTAGGTGAAGTGCTATATGAAGCAGCTGTTGTTGGGACTTGAGCATTGCCATTTGCGAGGTATAATGCATCGAGATATTAAAGCATCTAACATTCTAGTAAACAATGAAGGAATTCTGAAACTAGGGGATTTTGGATTGGCAAACATCCTTACTTCAAACAACAGGGAAAAATTAACTAGTCGAGTAGTGACTTTATGGTATCGGCCTCCTGAACTTCTGATGGGATCAACAAGCTATGAAGTCTCAGTGGATCTGTGGAGTGTAGGCTGTGTTTTTGCAGAACTTCTTATGGGAAAGCCTATCCTTAAAGGGAAAACTGAGGTCATTGTGTTGTTATATTGCATTGCCTTCTTATTGATTGTCTGACAGTCATATTTACTTATTAGGCAGCTCAAGTAGATTGGTTTCTTCTCCTTCATTTGGCAGGTTGAACAACTGCATAAGATCTTTAAGCTATGTGGTTCCCCACCTGATGAGTACTGGGAAAAGATTAGCCTTCCTGGCTTCCTCATTCAACCATGTTTAAACCTCAGCATCCTTATGAAAGTTCTCTTCGCCAAAGGTGTAAAGGTATTCCTGCAACTGCAATGAACTTGTTAGAAGCTCTTCTTTCGGTAGAACCCCACAGGCGTGGCACTGCCTCTTCATCAGTAATGTCTGAGGTAATGCCACCAATATAATTTCACTTCAGTTCAAGATGCAGCAATTTTTTCAGTAATGTCTGATTCCATGTTTATCGGTTGCCTCTCTTAGTATTTCCACACAAAACCCTATGCCTGTGATCCATCAAGCTTGCCAAAGTATTCACCCAATAAAGAAATAGATGCTAAACAGCGCAATGAATTACGAAGGTGAAATTCTGACCTCTTGTTTTGAAGTCTAAGTTTAAATTATTTGCATGCTTATAATTACTAAATATCATCAGGAACCATGGAACTTTGAGACTCAGACATATCCATAGGCAGTCATAAGTCCTTAAACTTGTTCATTTATCTGCTGCAGTACTCTAACCAAAAGCCTCTACTTTGTTCCAGAGCTGCAATGATTTATACGTTTTTTATGTATCTTTGTTCATTATAATATCAGGAAGAAGTCTGGATCTAAAACCCGGGATGCTGGAGCATTAAGAAAAACAAGAAGATCTCATAGAACTTTACAAGAACCAAACAATTCCAGCAAAACAACGCCAAAAGAGGTCTCTCTGTCTCTTAGAAGGTATGTGTGTGTTAACGAATTGAGCTAACGATTAGGTACTTTCATTTCTATGTGCAGGAACTGCGAGACAATACTCAGGTTGCCAATAAGAACTATGGTTTTACTGCAAACAATCTGAAGGGAATAGAAGGTAGTGGCCATGGAAGGCAGCTGAATCTCTTGTTCTTCGATTCAAGGTCAGAGACTTCTCATGTAAAAACTGCGTCTCAAGTTGATATTTTCACAGCTCCACCACCGCTGACAGGATCAAGCGGCTTTTCCTGGGCCAACAAGTGAAAAGATTCCACGTCTACACTTTCCTACGATCAGCTCTCTTCGTTAAGTCAGCCTAGTGATGCAGATTCATCGAGCTTCACCATTTCAAATACTAATAATACAACCTTTAACCTAACAAAACAAGAACTAAAGCAACAAAGCAGCCATGGAAATCCCTCACAAAAGACGAATTGCGTTAATATGCACCTATCGCACTGACGTGCGCCACGATGTTAAAGGACCTCTCTTCGTGGAATAACACGCCACCCCTTTTTTCACGAGGGATGCGCTCGGCCCCAGGCGCTCATTTCTTTTTCTTTTTTCCCTCACACATAATGAGCTGTTTTGAGAACAGATTGAGTTGTTCTAGGAGGAATTGTTCCATGAAATGTTGTTTTGAGAAGAATTGTTTTGTGAAGAAATTGTTTTGAAAAGAACTATTCTGTGAAGGTGAATGAGCTTTTTTCAAAAGAGGTCATGAACTTTTTTGAGAAGAAGTCATTTTTGTGAAAAAGTTATTCTGAAAAATAAAATATTAGTTTCATAATCAAGTGTGAAACCAAACCTTTCAAAGTATAGAAACTTTTGAACACTAGCAAAGAAAAGAAAATCATATATTCCATTAAACTCGATATAATCTTACACAGAACGTTTTCCTGGTGCTTTATTGTAGCCATCTAGTTTAAAATAACAGAACCAAATATGTCACAGCAATGGAATTCAGAATGAGCAAAAGCATATAGCTGCCAGAATTTAATGGGGAGCCATTTTTGGCTGGAGCAGGTGCAGGAGCTTGAGGTAGTGTGTCAACGTTTACAGCAACTTTCATCCCATGAAAGCAGTATCCTCCACTGCTAAGGAAGTAATATGGCCTTGCCTCAGTCAGCTCAATCACATCGCGGCCACCACGAGTAATGTTGTGTATGAAGCTTTGATCATTGCAGTTCTCATAGCTTGTCTGGTTCACCTCCAGAACATTGAAGTAGCGCTTGTCAAAGTTAAAGACTAAACAAGAGCAAGTTAATTAGCAAAGCAAACCCCAAAAATCTAATTATGCAGCTGTTTGGTTTATTAGCGAAGTATGACAATAAGTAGCATACCACTTCTAGATAGAAGATAGAAAAACAAGATAGATTCATAAGTGGAATGATTCTCTTTTCATAGTTTCAGAAGTTCTCCGGAGTGCAAGCAAAAGCTAAGGCTTGGAAAAAAGCATCAATTACTTCCGAAATTTTGCAAACAAAATATTCTAGCGAACCAGTTCATAAATTGCATTAAATTCTTCCTTCATGTCTAAGTCTTTATTCATAGTATCGAACAAATATTATCAGCTAAAACAAATTAGAAACAATGATGATCAGTTTATGATAATGAAGTTATATGCTGATAAACTGACAGATCTTATACACTTGGTTATTTTGGTTCATTTAATAGAGAAAAAGAAATGGAAGAAAAAGAAAAAAGGTTTTTTCCCCTTTATTTATCTACTTATTGTCAACTCAACTGAAGAGAAAAAAATAAATAAATCTCCTGATCTTTATTTTTAAAATTTTGTTTGCTACTGATTAAACAAACCAGCTACAAAAACAAATAATGCAAATAACATCTTCCTCTTTATTTCATCCAAAAATATTTTAGTTTAAACTAAAACAAATGCATAAAGAAAGCGATTAAAACTAAGTTCAATCAATCATTAGCAGATTTATTTTTATATATATGAACTTGAAAAACGAAATCGATTTTCAACGGCATTTTAATTCCAAAATAAAAAAATATATACAAGTAAAAAGAACCATGTCTATCATGTTAAAATCTTTGTAAATTATGATGTATACTCTTTTTTATTCATACAAATTAAAGAACTTTATAAAAGTAAAGGATTTAAATCTTAAATTTTATATAATTCTTTAAAAAAAATGTAAACATGAATAGTTAATCGTGATTCATGCATACATATAAATGAAGAGTTTATAAATATATAAATAAAGAGATTACGCACGTAGCCATTCACCAACGTAGAATTGCTCATGGTTTGACCATTCAGAATAATTAACGTTGGGTTGCCAACCTTGCTTCCCTCCCACTCGATGCAGTGTCGCCATAGCTAACTCCAACACCATAACCATCATCATTAACATCAAAATTAACTTAACTAACGATCTATTTTCCACCATCATCTTTCTTCAATTTTCTTCCTAGCTAGATAGATAATATCTGAAAATTTTCTGAGAAAAAGCCAACCTAGGCAGCTGCTAAAAACCTCGGAGCGATATTCTCTTCACAGCTCACTTAAAGCTGAACTGAAACAGTCATATGTAGGAGAATGGCTGTGTCTTGCTGGAGTAGTCAAATGATGAGTTGGACAAAGTAAATCAGGTGGCGCAAGTTTATAGTAACGTAGTAGGGTGACACTGCTAAAGTTACAAGGTTGTTGCTAAACTTGCTGCCTAGTCACCCTCCATGTGTACAGTGAGAGTCCCATATTTTGACATGGCAAAAGGTGGTTGGCTGTTACGGCTATCTTGTTTATGTAGATAAGAATTCGAAGAGCAGTTCCACAAGAAGAACGAGCGATGAAGGGTGGTTTAGTTTTGATGCGTTAAAAAGATTTTGTCGAAGAGAGCAATTAAAAATGATGATTATACAGTGCATGTTTTGCCAACTTATGAAAGAGTTTCTTTATTACAAAAGCAGAAGTTAACTATTTAAATTTCAAATTTTTAAATTTTTTAACTTCTACGGAAAATAAATTTGAGTTTTTTTTTAAGTTATAAATCAAAACTTTAAAAAAAATGCCAATTTTAATAACATGTATTTAGTAAATTATTTTATATTTTCACTTTACTCTTCAATAATTCACAAAATTACAAAGATGATTATATTATTTTATATTAATTAATTAATTTTGTTTAATTTTTATATTAATTTAATTTTTTATTTTAATAAGCAAAATTATTATTTTTAATTATTTTTTATTTATTTCACTTAAAAATTTGTGGTTTAATTTAATAAAGTTTAGTATTTTTTATTTATTAAAAATATATAAAGATTCTATTAAATAGTTTTCAGCACTTTACAACATTTTTGTATTAAGTTTATCAAATGTTATTTTTTTTTTGTTCATAAAGAAATATAAAAGAGAAAGGATATTAGAAATTTAGATCTAATCGCTTTTAATGAGAAATAACAATACTAGGTCAAGTCTTGTTCATTGTCAAATGTTAATTTAACTTTTTTTTTAACAGCATTTTTAAAATAACTCTATTCGAATAAACATTTTTTATAAATACTTCAGCTAGGTCAAATAAACCCAAATAATCTAATTGTTGACAAAGCCTAATTAATGTCTATACATTAGTGAATAGTCAGACGAAATAGCATTACTCTTTGTTAATTAATTTAATAATTATTTACATTTTTTTATTATATTAGATGCTATGTTAATTTATTAAAACATTTCGCCTCATCAATGTATATATTTAAAAATATTTTTTTAAATAAATATTATTAAATTCACAAATTAATGAAATGTGTCATGATGTGATGATTGAATGATCATGTTTGATTTTTATACATTATCAATACATCATCAAATGTAAATTCTTTTTCTATCAATTGTGAACTTGTGAGACTGGCCCTCGTTTCGGCTTGTTGGCTTGGTGTGCTTGGGTAAGAGTACCCGAGCCACATGTCCCTGGCTCGAGGGCTAGTAAGAGAGAAGATGAAAAAGAAAGAGAATGAAGCAAAAAAATTGTGAACTTGTGAGAATGTTCTAAAAAGTATATTCCTCTGTTTTTATGAAATGATTTTTACGAAAGTATTTATTTCAAATAATAATTAAACCATTTTGTAAGATATATATAAATATATATATATATATTATTTGAGCTATAAGCTTATAATTATTTCCTAAAAAATTGAATTTAAGACGCACGTCTCCTCTCAAAGTAGAAATTTTTTTTGGTACAGAAAAGAAGTTAAATTAATACAAATTGAACAATTATTATACAATGAAAATTTAATAAAAGTTTCTTTTATAAGATAGGCCATAGTTTAATAAATTAAAAAAGTGGTATGACATTAAGGCTTAGTTTGGGAGCGCTTTTGGCTCCAATGCGGCACAATGAAGAATTTCTCCTTGTCGCAATTACAATTTTGTCACTTATTTATATTTTTTATAATTTTAATAAATTTTTAATTGTCATTTTATCACTTATCTCATCGCTATCACTGCGATTGAATCCAAATATATAACCATTTGACACCAATCTCACCACCATCACTGTTTTCAATCTCATTGGAGCTAATCGTGCCACTCATCCAAATTAGTCTTAAATTTGTTCAATGTTCGGGTTACTTGTCTAAACTTGAAGGTCCACTCAATTTTTGGACGAATTTGGGCAAAACTATTAAGCTTGTTAAATGCGTTTGCTCTTGAAAATTACGGCCCACTAAAAAATAGACTAGGTTTGGGTTCATCATTTCAAGCTCAACCCGACTTGACCTGTTAATTATAAATTTTTTTTATATTAATGCATTTTTTAATTACTTTTAATTTTTTTGTGCATATTAATTTGAGTTTATATTATTTTTTTTTACTTTAATTTAAATTTTCTTTGTAGTCTTTTTTTAAGAGTTTATTCAAGCTTATTGTGTTATACTTATTAACTATTATGTGTTTTAATATTTTAATATTTTATAATAGTATTTTTTAAAAAATAATAGCATTTAAGTGGGTTTGGATGGACTTGAACTTGTTTATTATATACAAAAACAGGTTTGAATAAAAAATTAAGCCCGAAAAATGAGTTAGATCAGACTTGAACTCACTTTAAATTCTTTAATACCTTATCATGTTTGATTTGAATCCGAACTCACCTGACCCATTACTAGGTTTATATGAAATATGAATCAATTAAACTAGTTTTTAATTTCAAAAACTTCTTTTAACTTAATTAGAATTGCATGAATTCTACCCTCAATAAAGTATCTTAATATTTTAACCAAAAAAGAACTTCATTATGAAAAGATTACTCTCATACGTTATTTAATCTTTTGGGCGAGAGCCTATTAATTGAAAGAATTCTTGTACGATAATATTTTCTTATTAGGAAAAGGTTCGGTGGCTAATTCAATTTATACGTTCATTGTTGTGGGCCAAGTCCCAACGGCACATGCCAACTGTTATAACTTAAGAATAAAGACTTCTTTCAAAGTTTAAATTTTTTAAATAATTGTAATAAAATTTATGAGATAAAAATATTTTATATATATATATATATATATGAGATTATGAGTCTGTTTGGCCTATCTTGAATTTTTATAAAAAGTACTGTTTAAGTAAAGATTTTTTAAAAATGCTGTTAAAAAAAACTAAACTAGCGTTCGGTAAATTTAATATAAAAGTGCCATAAAATGTTAAAAATTATTTAACAAATTTTTTTTATTTTTTAATAATGGAAAAATAAAATAATAAACTTTATTAAATTAAATCACAAGTTTTTAAGTGAAACAAAAAAATAAAATAAAAATTAATTCAACTAATTAAAATAAATCAAATGAAATAAATATAAAATTGCATAAGATAAATAAATTAATGTGAAATAAATATAAAATTACTCAAAATAAATCAATTAATGTGAAATAATATAATTATCTTCATAATTTTGTGAATTATTGAATTATAAAATGAAAATGTAAAAAAAATTCACTAAATTCATTTTATTAAAATTAGCACTTCTTGAAAAATGTTTAATTTATAACTTCATCAATAGCTCAAATCTACTTCTCGTATAAGCTAAAAATCTTAAAATTTCAAGAGCCAAATACTTGGCTTCTTCTTTTACAACAGATAAGTTCTTCCAAAAGTTGAACCAAAAATGCACTATATTTAATTTATTATTAGTACAATGAGGAAGAGATTTATGAAGCCTTGTGTTCAATGGCTCCCTTTAAAGCACTTGAACTCGATGGCTTTCAAGCGAGGTTTTATCGATCTAATTTGGTTGTGGTGAAACAATCAATTTGTGATTTAATTAGGGGTGCTTTTCAAAATGGTTACTTTGATGCGGAATTGAGTAAGGTTCTTGTTGTTTTAATTTCTAAGATGGAAAGACTAGAAGTTATTACGCAATTTCAACACGTCAGTTTGTGTAATGTGTCAATAAAGTTGATATAAAAAATTATAGTCAGTAGATTGAGACCTTATTTAACAAAAATGGTGGCCCCTACACAGAATAGTTTTATTTCGAGTCGAAGTAGTGCTGGCAATATAATAGTGGTTCAAGAAGCGGTTCATTCTTTGATGCGTAAGAAAGGAAAAGAAGGGGAATTGATTTTCATGCTTGATATGGAGAAAGCGTATGACCGAATTGATTGAAATTTTTTGTGAAGGACTTTGATTGATTTGGGGTTACCTCAGAACTTAATTGAACTGATTATATTTTGTGTAACATCCACTGCGATAAATATTTTATGGAATGGAGAGTTGACTTTTAATTTTAAACCATCGAGAGGGCTCAGACAAGAAGACCCTTTGTCACCTTATCTTTTTGTTCTTTGTCTGCAGAAACTTTTGGAGATCATTGAGTTGGAAGTTGATAGAGGAGTGTGAAAACCAATTCAATTATCTCAAAGAGGGCCTTATTTATCTCACTTAATGTTTGCAATTGATTTGATCTTGTTTGGAAAGGCTTCGGTCCAACAATGTCAGGTGATTATGAACTGTCTAACTAGATTTTTTTTTTTCGGTCTAGACCATCCGGTATCCCCATACCTTTGGTATAGGACTAATCCGGATTCGAGCCGGACAAGACCCAAAGGGCGGCAAAGCTCTCCCTCAAGAGTTTTAACACAGCTGCATACCCAGGGACTCGAACTCGAGACCTCTGGTTAAGCTAGAACAGTCCCCTACCAGCTGATCTACGTGCTCTTGGGTTGTCTAACTAGATTTTGTGACATATCGAGGCAAAGAATTAATTTTGCTAAGTTCAAATTTTTTGCTTTGAGAAATGTTCATCAGAATTTGATTGGTAATATACAATCAGTCACTGGAATGACCTATTGTGAAAATTTTGGGAACCGCCTTGGTGCGCCCATTGTTATTAAGCGTGTTAAGAAAGCTGCTTATCAGCCTTTATTGGACAAGATCAAATCCAGACTTGCTTCATGGAAGACTCAACAGTTATCCATCGCAGGTAGGGCCGCGTTCATCCAATTCTGTCACCATTACCATGGCTAACTACACCATGCAAACAGTAAGGCTTCCGGTTAGTGTGACTAAGGAAATTGACTATCTAAACCGAAATTTCCTATGGGGTTCTACTACAGAAAAAAGAAGATTTCCCTTGGTAAGATGGAAGGAAGTATGCAAACCTAAAAAGGTTAGTGGTTTAGGTTTTCATTCTGCAAAAAATATGAATACAGCTTTATTATCTAAGCTTGGGTGGAAGTTGGAAACGGAAGATATAGGTTTGTGGGCGAGGGTTTTAAAAGCTAAGTACCTAAAAGGGCTTTCTTTTGTTCAAGCTAAGAAGAAACCATGGGCTTCTCATACATGGAGGAGTATTGTCTCGTGTAAGGAGTTGGTGGCCAGTGGTTGCACGAAGATTGTGGGTCATGGTCAAGGAACGTCCTTTTGGTTTGATAGGTGGTCGGGAGGAAAAGCTCTAGTGGAGGTTTATCCAAATTTGGCTACTAAGGTTAACTCTGAGGATAGGGTGAGTGATTTCGAGAGTGATGACGGCAGTTGGGACTGGTCTAAATTAGATGACATTCCAAACAAGGTGTCACAACAATTGTTGTTGTTTCCACCTTTTACTGAGGAAGTGGATAGGTTGTTTTAGGCTGCATCAAATTTGGGAGAGTTTACTGTCAGCTATGAGTATAAACTAGTGTTGGGGAATCTAAGTTCGACTTTCTCATGGAAATTGTTACGGCGTACTACTATTCCACCTAGAGTAAAACACTTTATGTAGTTAGCAGTGCATGGCAAGTTATTAACAAAGGAGAATTGCTTTAAAAGAAACATGACTCTGAATTCTCGTTGCTCTGGGTGTGGGGGGAATGTGGAAACTACATTACATATATTTCGCGATTGCTTTTGGTCTCAACAACTTTGGTCACAGTGGCTATCACCCTCTGAACTTCGACATTTTAACAGTCTTAATCTCCAGGATTGGGTCAGTTTAAACCTTAAGAAAAGTAACAGAGTACTTGATATGGTAGTGGAATGGGCTATGGTGTTTTCTTTGGCTTGTTGGCATATATGATCATGGAGGAACAAGGTTTTGTTTGAGGAGAACTTTACTTGGCCAACTGATGGTAATCAAGTCGTGCAAAATTATGTAACTGATTTCAAAAGGTACTTAAATACCTAGGATTCAGCTACACTTAAGTGGGGAAGACTCATCAAGTGGGAGAAGCCTCCTGATGGGTTGCTAAAGGTGGATGTTGATGCTTCGGCTAAAACTATTCCAGGATGGACAGCTGCTGGCAGATTAGGAAGGGATGCTACGAGAAACTGGTGTTTTGGATCTACATGGAAAACGGGTTGGGGTTCAATTGCAAAGGCTGAAGCGTATGCTATTTTTGCTGGCTTGAATCTTGCATGGGATCTTGGCTTTCGAAATGTGGTCTTAGAATCTGATTCCCTTTGTGCAAAAAACAGTCTTACAAACTCTCAAGGAGCGTGATCCGCTCTATCAGCTTCTGCATGCATGTAAAGTACTGCTAGGGAGAGATTGGACTTGCTTGGTGCGACGTGTTTCATGAGGCTAATGGATGCGCCGACTACTTAGCCAATATAGCACATGGTGTGATGCTAAGTTGGAGCAACCTAACACTCCACCTCAGGGATTAGATGTTTTATTACAGTTTGATTGTAATAATGTAGGCAGACTTAGACTTTGTTCAGTTTGAAGCAGGAAACTGCTCATAAGCACCCAAAAAAAAAAATCTAATATATTCATTTAATTATATCATAATGCTTCATTAATTGTTGAATTAATAATATTTATTTTTAGAGTTTTTTATTTTAAAACTTTGACAGTGTATGGGATTTATTCATTGATGGTGCATCAAATATAAATCCTCTATAATGCACTAATTTATTGAAATATTGTCAACATTTTAATAATATATATTTAGATATTTAAATTTATATTTGTGAAGCCTTTTTTTAGAGAAAAGCCTGAAATCTTTGCATCAATGCGAACAATGCCTAATAAGTTAGAAGAGAATTTTCACAAATAGCATCAAAACAACCACCAATCGAAAATATTGGAGTTAAATGCTGTATCTAATGAGCCATCTCTAGAATGTTAGTGAGTGAGAGTTAAGTAATATATAGTGGAAGTCACTTTTAAAATCTTAATGTCTTTTGTGATTTTGATTTTATAATAAATCATTAAAAAATTTTGTGATGCTCTAATCTTGCATCAAAATATTGAGTTTTTTTTTATAATTTAAGTCAAATTTTGAACTCATACTTCTAAAATTTGTAAAATATTAAGATTTCAAATCAAAATAAACAATAATGATTAGTTTGTATCGAATCTTTGCACTATACTATTATGTATTCAGAAACAATAAGATAATGTAAAAGTAAAAGAAATTGTTGTGGAACAAAGATGTCAATGCCATGGGGCATTTTAGCAAAAAGTTTCTTTCCTTCGGTTCAGGCATAAAGAATGGAAGTAATAAACAAATAAAAAAAAGCATGGTCCCGAAATCAGTGGCCATTTTGGGATACAAAGAGATTGACAATCAAACCTACCACATGCGGCATTGAATTTGGACCCATGAATTTAATTTTCATTTCAAAAGCTCAATAGCATTGGCATTTTGCCATAATTTAAACATCTCAAACTCTCAAACAAAGAAGAATTTTTCAAATGCTTCTAATTCTAAGTATGCACACCCTGGTACAATTCCAAACTCACACATCATTCACAACACCCATCCTAGCTAGTTCAGGAGAACTCAACTATTACGAAAAAAGACAGAAAAAAAATTGAAAAATTAAACCAATAATTTAAGAACAAAATGGAAAATGACTCAATTTCTTTGGTAATTGATGGGGGAATGTGTAAGCTGATCTTGATATCCAGCTAAACTTGCTGGTATGGTTTTTAGTGTTTACTACCAGACGCGAACCAAAGCATCCCACAGCACACCAATGGCGAAAACAGCTGGCCACACAATCTGGACCCTGTAAATGGAGCTTGGCGAGCCACTCTTTTCGTTTAAAAGCGAAGATGTGGGAGGCGGAGGTGGGTTCTCGACGCGGACAGCTAGCTTCATGCCGCCATAGCAGAACCCTTTGCCACTAATGAAATAGTAGTGACGAGTCACGTTCAGTGGAACCACATCCCTTCCGGCTCCTGTTGTCCAGTTGTGAAGTGGATGGTCTGAATTGCATGACTCATAGTCTGTCTTGTTCACCTCTAACACGTTCATCTGGTTTCTATCGTACACGAAAACTGGGAAAAACAACAGACATCAACGCAGATGCTTAACTAATGGCAATGTTTGAAACAAGTTCTATAATTTGAATCAGTTATAACTCAAAATCGGGGTTTGCAATCAATGCAAGCAGCAATTAAAAGTTGGCCAATCTTTCATATATTTGACAGATTAGTCTTGTCCTTGAAAGCAAATATCACTGTCTGAAAACCCATTGATTCATGGCCTGTCCTTAGCTTTAGTAAACAGAATCAAGCACCAAAAAACTGGTAACCCAAAGCTAGTAGTAATGTATTTGACAGATTGCAGCAAGTGTTTCTTCTTTGTATATCTGGTTCTTGTGAATGCAACAAAGCAAATAGCATTCCAACTGATAGGAGAAAGAACAGTACTTAGAGAGGCTCATCAACATTTGTATATTAGAAATTCAATCTATTTTTAGGAGACAGAATTTAAAGAAACTGGAATTGTTCACTCCGCCTGCCCTGAACACAGAGCAGATGAGCCTATGATTGGGGAAAGGTGGAAAAGGATTCAAGATAATAAACAAAGGTTTCCAGGTCAGGGATGACCAAGGACAATCATATTCAGCAAACATTAATCCAATTAAATTAGAAAATCTTTACCCAGCATCGCATAAAAAATTAAGTAACAAAGTTAAAAACCTTTCTCACTTTTCCTTTATTCTCCTGCATTTTCTAGGCAGCTAAAAGAATGGACCTTAGTATCAGCCTTGTAGACCAATGAGCACGCAAAAATGAAACTCTCTTCTTTTAAATCTAGATTAAAAGTTTCCCATTTTTTAGTTCAAAGAAGTGATTAGTAACAGCTAAAACTAAAGTAACTATCCAATAGCCGCAAAATTACTAAAAACAGCAGGTAAGCTGTAGCTTTCCAGGAAAACAGGACAAAGCTCAAGATTTAAGACTACCAATTCATTCAAACAGCCCAAATCTAGATCTATTAATCTAGAAAGCACATAAGCCAAAAAAACAAGCTGAAAATTGAAGCAAACAAGGTACAATGAAAAAACAGTATAGTGAAAAAAAAAAGCAGCTAGTAGATCTAAAGATGGATGAACCAAAACAAGAAAGGAAGAACTTACAGAGCCAGTCTCCATTGTAAAAGTGCTTGCCTTGAGCCCAGATAGTGTAATTCACATTACTAGTCCACCCCATATTTGCTCCCACAATGAACCTTGTAGCATCAGCCTGTGGCACCATCACAACTAAGGCAAATGCCATAGCTGTCACTAACATCATCAGTTTGCTTCTCTCCATTGCTATCTCTCTCTCTCAACTGATCGAGTTTTTCTCTGCTTTTCTTTGTGTTTGGTTTTGGTTTCGTTTATAAGCTATAGCCAGCTAATGCTCAAAGAAGATTAGTTTCTACTCTTTAGATTCACACAACTGCTAAGATTTTTTAAATGGAAAAGGTAAAATGGGTTGAGTCCAAATCCTTTGTGTTCGCAAGTTTTAGGAAGAGTCTTGCTTCAACATCACGGTGTTGTTTTCTTAGTCATTAGTGTTACAGACAAAAGTTCAACATGTCATGCTGTTCTATCTTTTGCGTTTTCACCCCTTTCCTGTTAAGTTTATTTGGTTTCTTTTAACTGTATTTTTACAAGCAAATATGCGCATGTTGTCATTTATATTATATACAAGCAAATTTGGATCACTAATCCTATATTTATATATACACACAAAAAAGATGGGCTCTGTCCCTTTATATACATATATGTGAATTATTATTCAATATATTATTAGTGGAGTTTTTAGATTATACAAATAGAGCTAAAATGATGACATTTAACACCCCCCAAACTTTATTTATTTTCATGTCACGCTGTTTTATCTTTTGCATTTTCACCCTTTTTCTGTTAAGTTTATTTGGTTTCTTTTAACTGTTTTTTACAAGCAAATATGCGCATGTTGTCATTTATATATACAAACAAATTTGGATCACTAATCCTATATTTATATGTACACACAAAAAAGATGGGCTTTGTCCCTTTATATACATATATATATATGGATTATTATTAAATATATTAGTAGTGAAGTTTTTAGACTATACAAATAGCGTTAAAATGATGACATTTACCCCTCACTTTATTTATTTTTATTTTTTTTAATATTCATTAAAGGGTATGTGTCACTATTAGAGATGGCAAATGAGCAGGTCGATCGGGTTAAGTTGGATTATTTTGGATCAGATCATTTTGAGTTAAGAAAAAATTGAATCTTTTTTGGTTTAGATCATTTCATGTTCGGATTGAGGAAAAATCAGTTCATTTCGAATTCAGATTATTTCGAATTCGAATCAAGTCGTGTTCAGGTCATTCGAGTTAGGACCAATTCAGGCTTGAATTAGGTTGGGTTCGAGTTATTGACTTTTTTTAGTCAAATTGGGTTGGTTGGGTTTAGGTTCAGGCTTGGGTCGAGTAGACGGGTATTTCGGGTTAGGCCTTTGTTGCCTTAGTATAATGTGTCTAGTATGAAAATGAATTGGAATCATATTTATAGAAATCACATTACCCATAAAAATAAATTCTCCTTCTTGCATAACCTATAATAAAATTGGGATTGAAATATTTAAAATATTTAATAATTAGTATGATAGTTTTCTTTATAATACATTTACCAATATTAAAAAATTAATTAAGTTTTTTTCATTTTGTTTCTATACATTATCTATAATAATTTTTAACTCTAGGCATTTGAATTCTGAAATGATTTAATTATTCCTAAATACTATAACAAACTACTTATCATATATCTCTCTAATTTCTCTTGATCTTTTATAGAATAATTGGAAGCATTAAGATAGGTGATATACCTTTTGTATTCTATGAGAGATTAACCATTAAATAATTTTACATTAGTTCTTGTAAAATTTTGTTTTTGGTTAGATTTAAATGAATAAAGTATAAAAGTGAACATTTAAGTTTTATTAGATTCAAAATATATAACACTCGTTTTAGTAAAAAGAAATATATTTTTACCATAATATAATACTTTGATCATTAATTTTGACATTCGAATATTTATTGTTAGTATTAAATTTAAGTTTAAATCTTTTTGGGTTTGGGTTAATTAGGATATGGATCAATTCAAGTTCGGACCAATTTGAGTTCGGATCAAGTCAGATTTAGGTTAATCTAAATATGAATGAATATTGGTTCGGATCAATTAGGGTCAAATTAGGTCAGGTTTGAATCAATATAAATTGGGATCAATTTAGATTCGATCAAGTTGGATTTAGGTTGTTGACTTTTCTAGTCAAATTAGATCGGTCGGGTTTGGGTTCATGTCGACTAGGCCAATTTTTTGAGTCGAGCTAGTGTTTGCCTCCTCTAGTAAGTATTTTAATCCTGCTTGTGGAGTCTAAAAGTTCCACTGGTAGTTTATTAGATAATAATCCTATATATATAATGATGTTGGGGTCACCAAAAATAATTTTACATAACAAAACTATAGTTAGGATAAGCAAAGATCGATCCCACAAGAATTGAATTAATTAAATTATTTATAAAACTAAGTTTAATTTTAAGAAGAAGAAATAGGGGTTTTCAAATTAATTATCTAATTTAAACTAAAGTTTAAAAATTAAAAATAGATACTTTAAGAAAAATCAAGTTGAAACAAATTCAAGGATGCTTCGTCACTAGGCATCTAAGGTTTTGGATTTTCACATTGATAATAGAATTCAAAACATCACTATCGATTAAATAATCAATCGTAGCATAACAACAAACTCTATTACACTATTAATTAATATTGTGTGGCGTTAATTAACAGTGATAACATATAGTTTTGCCCAAACCTAATCCGACAAAATTTATGTAATTAACAAATCCATAGAAGGGTATATCAATTGTATAATAATTTGATGTTGATTGTGAATTGAAATAGAAGCATGATTAATATCTATGGTAATTTAAAAGAAATTATGTATTAGTTTACTTTGAGTATTGGTTTAAAAGATTATATTTTTATTTTTAAGAATGAGAATAATACAAATTTAAAATTCGAATTTCAATATATATATTTTTTTTTTTTCAAATAAAAGATCTTCATTGCGTATGTGTACATATATATAACTGTCCTTTTTCTACTCATAATGGAGATGGCAATGGCCATGGCAATGGTCCCCAGGCTAGGAAAAAGGAGACTTGATTGAATAAATGCTGCAAATTAGCACCAAAAAAAAATTTTCAAGTAGGTCTCCCCCATGTGTTCATAGTGATTGTTATGTTTGTAGAATCATCATAATGTACACCAACATAATCTATGTCCTTTAGTGTGGATAATTAAAGTTATATTTCTTTCACCATAATTACTCACCAAAAAGTCTAATTTGTTCATTCTTAAAAAGCTATTTTTAAGATGAACCCAAAAAAATATTAAACTTAACGAGGATATTTATTTTTTTTCAAACATTAAACTATTCAAATTACGCCATTTTCTTCTTAAGTTACAACATAAAGAAGCTCAACCAATGTGTTCACATTTTACTCTCATTTTTTGGAATATGATATTTTACTCTAACAATGTATGTTTTTTTTCACGTGCTTGTGTGCTTTTAGTGAAAAAATTTGTGGTTTTCGTTGCCAATAAATCTCAAAGCACATAAGTTGTTTGTTTCAATCTCTATTTTTTTGGGTTACAATTTCAATCTCTATTTTAAAGTATGGATATTGACAATTATCTTATTTATTAAACGAAATAAACCATTAATTTTTTTTTTTTTTTTTTTTTTTTTTTTTTTTTTTTTTTACAGTCGAATTGAAAAGCACTTACTAATCTTTTCAATTAAATCAAATTATCCTTTATGTTCAAAGTAAAGAGAAAATGTTGAAAATTAAGAGCCATGATCCCCAAGGGATATCCCTGGAATTGTAGTAAGGTTTCATCTTAGAAATTTTCGAGTTCAAATCTTAAAATAAACCAAATGAGATTTATGAAATGAAAAAGATTTCTCCTACTATCACAAAAACAAATATTATTTAACATAAGAGGCGTCTATTACCTTAAATAGTCTAAATGCAACGTTAAAGCTTTGTTGGGTAAAAATGATGAAAAGATGTGAAATTGAAAATTTTATTAATATAACAGTTAAATTTCATACCCATTTTCTTGCTTAATAACTTAATTATTAGATTACTCAAGAGTTGTGGCTCAGTTGGCAACGCAGGCTGAGTTTGTGGGAAGAGCTCTCGAGTTCGACTCCCTCTAAACACATCTTTGGGGAAGGGTGAAGAGCTTTAATTGTGACTTAACCCTGAACAAGATTAATGGAAGTAGCTTATGTGATTGTGTTCCCATTCCCGATAGTTTCTTTAAGTCGTAGGCTTGATTTGATCTTTTGTAACTCATGAAGTTAATTTTCTTCTTACCGTTAAAACGGATGAGGATACTTGTGATTTACACACAAAAAAACTTAATTATTAGATTAATAATTTTTTTTATTCTCAAGATTTACTTTCCTTTTTACTAAACCTTAGTTTGAATTCCATCGCACCTCCGATGCTGTAGAAATTTTTGACAAAAACACAAAAATTTTGAAATAAAATTACCAAAATATCTTTTTAAATATTTTTTATTATTTCAATTATTACTCAATCGCTGTTTTATCTTTCTCAATCTCCCTGCTAAGCCAAACTAATTTTCACTAAAACTAAATCTAGAGATTTTGAATCTAAGATCATATTGTCGTAAGGTCTAAAACCTCGACCCATTTTAAGCCCAATTTGCATTAAAGTTGGCATGGTTTGTCTTTGTTGGACTTGGACCGAGGGGCCATTGAGCCTAACCCTCACTGCTTAACAAATTTTGAAGCAAAATTAAACATGCTCTAGGATTCTTTGTTCATGAACATTGGTTTTCCAGAATCATGATCATATAGGCATAGTTCGGTAATACAAAAAAGCCTATAACTCTCTTTACGTATATTAATAAAGCATCTTTTAGTCTTATTACACAAAAACCTAAAAGCATTGGCAATTAACAAGCCAATACCTCAGTATTAATGCACACAATAATTATAAAAGTTACATGTAGAAAAAAATTGCGGGCAAACCGTATAAGAACAGTTCAACCGATCCTTTTTTCTTCCATTGATCAACTTACAACAACCACATCACTTTTTTGGCATTCAATTTTCCATACCCCTTAACCAGCAATCATTTTTCCTACCCCCTTCTTTGGATTTCTATTTCATCATAAATTGCTAACTAAACTCCCTTTAATTCATTCCATGGGGTCTAACCTTCTCAACAGGTATTCAACTTGGACTTCCTTTGTCAACGGCATGATCCAGTCGCCATACAGTTCAGCTATCAAGCTTGGATTTATTTTGTAAACTGGATCGTCACCGTGGTCTTTTATATTATCCGATACTACTTGCCCGTAAGCTCTGGTTTTCGTTTCTACTCTTTTCTTGATTGCCTCTTCAACTGCAGGATATGTCAGGAGCTGCATCAACGAGTTCCTGTCCTGCAAAATTCAGGACCAAATGATGAAACACAACCTAACAGATGCTTCAATGAACTGTACTTGGAATGAAACCAGTAAAGCATACCTGGTCTAAAATGGGTTGTCTATAGATATTTGGAGCTGCCCCATATTTACACTCTGCCACAAATTTCCCATAATGAATTCTCTTTGAAAGAGCCTGCAGTGACACTCAGATGTTTAAGCATCGACAATTCCCAAAAATTATGTTGTCAGAAGTACAACCACCAGTTAGACGGAAGAAACGATCTGATCAACAGGCATTCAGTAATGCAACAAAAAACTTATAACACCACTAATCCCTCCCCAAGATTTTGACTGAGACCCAAAAAGGTAACAAGATTGTAGCATAAATGGTTGGCATGCATGAAGTATAGACATACAATAAAACAACAATGCTGTAAGCTGTTACACTAGCGAAATCAATTTAGTATATTCAAATTTTATTTATGGATCAAAAGACAATACTTTCACTATCTCATCATCAATTTCCTGCAATTTGGTTCACACTTAGAAAAACAAATGGAGTAACTTCCCATGGTACGGGATCTTTACTCACTAAAAGATCATGTTACCGCGATACCCAACTCCATCAATTAGTGCCCAACATAGCCTGTAATGAACCAAGAAGACTAGTTTGGCAGGTGAATTATCATACTTGTCTGCTTTTAAATTCAAGCAAACCAAAGCAAAGAAGGAGCAATGTTACAAAGTTCCCTCAGTGCTAGAAAAGTTTCTAGACAATAGGTGCAGACGGTTTTTTGCTCTGGCAGCTGCACCCATCTTTTAAGCACTGGTCACCATATGTTAATAACATATAGAAAGTCTTAAAACCATTCAAATACCAAGGGATCATTTACCCCTTTCCAGAAAATCTACTCAACTTCTGCTGCCCATTCTGCTAGCTAAAGTTTTGAAGAAACATTGATAGACATCATGCACATAGTAAATCTAAATTAAAAGTACATAGAAGGGAAAGAAGACGGAAGAATTCACAACATTTAGTACAACCAGTCAATCACCATTTTAGACCAAGGTGTAGGAAATCAAAGTATTGTATTGAAAAGACTTAAGATAAAACTGTACATAGGTACCCTATTTATATACAAAGAACTTCTAACTAAATAGGAAAGTATATCACTCATAATCCTAGATATTATTCTAATTAATAGAATCTATAATCGAGTGATTCTCTAACCTTAATGCTAGGGATACACATATATACTAATTTCCTAAAATAACAAATTAATTAAAACAGCAGTTGACTTTCCAATAATATTCTTGACACTCCCTCTCAAGCTGGTGAATAAACATTGTCCATTCCCAGCTTGGTTACAATCTTGTGGAAGAGTGGATTGTTAAGTCCCTTGGTTAGAACATCTGCTAGCTGTGATTCGCTTGGTACATAGGGTGTGCAAATGAGACCACTGTCAAGCTTCTCCTTAATGAAATGTCTGTCAACTTCAATATGTTTTGTCCTGTCATGCTGCACAGGATTGTGTGCGATGCTTATTGCAGATTTGTTATCACAGTAGAGCTTCATAGGGCCATCCCACTTGAGTCTTAGATCTTCCAAAATGATCTTCAACCATAGTAGCTCACATACACCTTGTGCCATTGCCCGAAATTCTGATTCTGCACTTGATCTTGCCACAACATTCTGCTTTTTGCTCCTCCAAGTAACTAAGTTTCCTCCCAAAAAGGTGCAGTAACCGTGGTGGATCTTCTATCAACCACTGAGCTTGCGTAGTCAGCGTCGGTGTAGGCCTCCAAAGTGAGCTTATCACCTTTTTTGAACAAAATTCCCTTTCCTGGAGTTCCCTTGAGATAGTGCAATATTCTATGAACTGCATGCAAATGGAGTTCCTTAGGGTTGTGCATAAATTGGCTCACCACACTAACTGCATAGGCAATATCAGGCCGTGTGTGGGATAGGTAGATTAGTCTACCAACCAGTCTCTGATATGATTCTTTGTCTGTAGCATTGTCTCCCTCTACTTCCCCAAGTTTATGATTAGGATCAATTGGTGTGCTGGATGGTTTGCACGCCAACTTTCCCGTGTCTTTCAAGAGATCAAGGACATACTTTTGTTGAGATATAAAGATCCCTTGTTTCGACCTTGCCACTTCAATGCCCAGAAAATATTTCAAGTTTCCTAGTTCCTTAATCTCGAACTCCTTTGCCAAACATCTTCCCAAGTTCTGCCTTTCCTTTTCATTATTTCCCGTCACTATGATATCATCAACATAGACAATGAGAGCAGTAACTCCCTCTGAACTTGAGTGTTTTATGAATAGGGTGTGATCCCCTTGGCTCTGCTTGTACCCCATGGAATGCATTACCTTGGCAAATCTCCCAAACCAAGCTCTTGGTGACTGTTTTAGGCCATATAGTGCCTTCTTGAGCTTGCAAACCTTATTTGCAGCCATGTTTCTATTGAATCCAGGGGGTATTTCCATGTAGATTTCCTCTTCAAGATCTCCGTGCAAAAATGCATTTTTTACATCAAACTGTTGTAAAGGCCAATCAAAGTTAACTGCTAGAGACAAAAGAATTCTCACCGTATTCATCTTGGCAACCGGAGCAAAGGTTTCTTGGTAATCTATCCCATATGTCTGTGTGTATCCTTTAGCCACCAACCTAGCTTTGTACCTCTCAAGTGTTCCATCTGCTTTATACTTAACTGTAAAGACCCACTTACATCCCACTGCTTTCTTTCCTCTTGGTAGCTCCACAATCTCCCAAGTATTGTTCTTCTCCAGGGCCTGCATTTCAACATTCATAGCATTCTTCCAATTTTCACAATTTAAAGCCTCTGATAATGTTTTGGGAATGGATATTGTGTTTATGTTTGTAAGGAAACTTCGGTGAGATGGAGAGCATTTTTCAAAGGACACAAAATGGGATATTGGGTATAATGGATATTTTGTGCACTCTCTAGTTCCTTTCCTAAGGGCTATAGGTAAATCAATGTTAGATAAGGAATCACTTTGAGGAGTAGAGCTAGAAGATATTACCTCATTTCCAGGATTTGAGTCAGATGATTGGTCCGGCCTTGGTTCAGGAGCTAGACTTTTCCTTCTTGAGTAAACCTGTGAGAACCGATTGTTAGTAGTGGCCTTTCCCCCATCTGCTTGTGAACTAGGTTGTAAGGAGGGCTCATTTTGGGTTTGTGAAGGAGGAGGCTCAGGTTGCTTAATTGTAACTTCAGCGGAGGGCTTGGTCTCGGGTTGGAATTTAGAAGATGATGACGGCAAGTCAAGGAGAAAGAAGTCTTGATCCTTATCTTCCACAAATGTTGTCTCCCTCTGAAGATAGGGCTGAGTGAAATATGGTTCTGTTTCAATGAAGGTAACATCTGCTGAGATTAGGAGTTTTTTAGTAGGTGGGTGATAGCACTTGTATCCTTTCTGTGTTGAAGAGTATCCCACAAAGACACACTTGATAGCTCTAGGGTCTAACTTTCCTCTATTTTGGCTATGGACATGAACAAATGAGACACACCCAAATACTCTAGGAACAAGATGGTTTGTTGTACGGAGACTTGGATAAAAGTGAGACAATACCTCCATGGGACTCTTGAAGTTTAACACTCGGGATGGTAACCTGTTTATGACATGTGTGGCTGTAAGAACTGCTTCCCCCCAAAGGTATTTTGGCATTTTTCTGAAATAATAATGCTCGGCTAGTGTTTAGGAGATGGCCATTTTTCCTTTCTGCAACTCCATTTTGTTGTGGAGTAGAGACACAGGATGACTCATGAATAATACCTTTTTGTTGGAAATATGGGGAAAGTGTTTGGTTGAAATAATCTTTTGCATTATCTGACCTAAACCTTTTGATTTGGACCCCAAATTGGTTTTTTATCATGGAAAAGAAGTTTGGGAGGATATCACTCACATCGGATTTTGATTTAAGCAGAAATATCCAGGTAACTCTTGTACAATCATCAATAAATGAAACAAACCAACGTGCCCCAGAAATATTTGGAATTGTAGTTGGACCCCATATATCACTATGAATCAACTCAAAAGGAAAAAGGCTTCTTTTGTTATTGGTGGGAAAGGTAGCACGTCTGTGTTTTGCAAGTTCACATGCATCACAATGAAACTGCTTATCAACTAGTCCTTTGAACAAAGAAGGGAACATAATTTCAAGGGTTGAAAAAGAAGGATGTCCGAGCCTAAAATGGTGAAGCCAGATTGTGTCTTTATTGGTGAGGTTTTGTCCAGAAAGGTAGGTTAGGGGCTGGTTCCACTTACCAACTTTCGATTTTCTAATTCCTCAAGATAGTATAATCCGTCCTTCTCCTTAGCACGTCCAATCATCATTCCCGAGCCCTGGTCTTGAAATAGACAATAAGATGGAAAAAAAGTTACTTTGCAATTCATGTCATGAGAAAGCTTGGATATTGATAAAAGATTGGTGGACAATTTGGGAACATGTAGGACATTTTTCAAAGTAAGGTTAGGACTGATTTTTATTTCTCCTACCCCAGCTACCGTGGCCAAGGAGCCATCGGCAGTAGCAATTTTCCTACTACTAGAACAAGGTGAATATGAACTAAAGTTTTGAAAGGAATGAGTCATATGATCTGTGGTTCCTGAATCAATAATCCACAAATGTTTAAAGGTTCTATCTGAGGCATTTAAAGCGTGAGAGGTTGGAAGTTTACCTGAATGTATCAATGAATAGGTACCTGAAGGTTTTTCGAGGATACTTAGGAGATTTCTCAGCTTTTCAATCTCTTCTTTGTTGAGACTGCCCAACTCCTTTGGTGCTGCAATGGTTGTTTCTGCAACTTTTGACATCTTTCACAAATCAAAACTTGCTGAAGGATAGGTGAGAATCAGGGATAAATCGGCAATGAAGGCCAAGCAACAAAGAGAAACCACCAATGATGGAGAACAGAGGAAAAATTCAGCTATGAAGGCTGATAAAAAAGAACACATGAAATACTCTGTTTTGTCTTTAGAAAACAGAGCACAGACAACAGTGATGAAGGCTGGAACAATAGAACTAGAACCGAGCCTATAGAGATGAACAAAAACAAATTTTCATGATGAAGGCTGGATGAGAAAATGGCTATGAAGGCCTAAGGCAAAAAAATCAGCAATGAAGGCTGAAGAAGAAACTGCAGAAAATCAGCAATGAAGGCTGAAGAAGAAACTGCAGAAAATCAGCAATGAAGGCTGAAAAAGTGACTGATTTCCAAAAAAAAAAACCTAAAGCTCTTGATACCATGTAGGAAATCAAAGTATTGTATTGAAAAGACTTAAGATAAAACTGTACATAGGTACCCTATTTATATACAAAGAACTTCTAACTAAATAGGAAAGTATATCACTCATAATCCTAGATATTATTCTAATTAATAGAATCTATAATCGAGTGATTCTCTAACCTTAATGCTAGGGATACACATATATACTAATTTCCTAAAATAACAAATTAATTAAAACAGCAGTTGACTTTCCAATAATATTCTTGACACAAGGCATGTAAGGTTCATAATAGGGGTGTGTGTGTGCACACAGGTAAAAACTAAATTAGAATCAGAAGGACAAAATAAATATGTTTTGACTAGTTTGTAACAAGTAGGCCAGCCATTCAGGATAATGTGATGTCTGTTCAAATAAGGACGCTAGTCAAAATAGTTACCTGCAAACACATTGTGTCACAAACAGCAGTAGATCCACAATTTCCATCATCTCCTTTCTTTACTATTCTCGGAATAAGATTTCTGAAGTACAGTTCCCAGACTTGGTTATTTATATTTATTGAATCAGCAATAGGATGTAGCACCTGTTTGATTGTCAGAAAAAAGGCTCCAATAAGAAGTTAAACTTAGCACCCACAGAAGAAAAATCTGAATGTCCACAAATTCAAAAATATTATGGACAGTGAGAGAGAAAGATCATGTGCAGAGGAGATTAAATTCTTTGAATAGACTGCTATATAGTATAATAAAAAATTAGAAGATAGCATTCCTCTCCATTACAATTTAAATGTTATATCCTCATGATGATAAAAAGCGGAATCAAACTGAATTCTCACTCATATACGAGTTATGTTTATATGTTGCATTGGCATGAAGAGTATCATCATCATCAAAAAATAGTTGAAGAGTGTCATAGAAAAGTACTCTCCGAGTTCTTCAAGAGACTACCTTGTACCTGATGTCCAAGCAGAGGACTATGTTTTCCCCTGATTTATCATTTTACACTGTTAGATTTGAATCCATGACCTACCTCAACCTACCCTATCGCTTCACAAGTAGAGTGATGGCGGTAACCAATACTTAAAATTCCAATGAAACAAGTAATTAACAGATTACTTCATGTATTAGTGAGAATGCTCATATGGAGCAATAAATCATAAGTCTAAGGCTGCTCTGCAAAAAGAAACAAAAATAGTTTTATTGCATCCTACTATTTTACCTGTGGGTATTGCAAAGGAGGCAACATTGGGTCTGGTAACTCATCTGGGAAGAAAGGATGCTCATCTGGGCTCTTGTATCTGCCAACCTAATTTGCAACTAAAGTTTATCAGAAAACAAGCACTGATTTTGCTATACTTCTTTCCTTTATCTCTCTTCTTTAATTATCATTTTTCCAACCAAACTTGAGTATAATATACCTGGGCATGAAGCCTTTCAGTCTCTCTGAGCATATACTCCACCAAAGAGCCGTGGAAGCCCTTGATTGAAAAGGCATCAGGGTCATAAGTAAATGCATTATAACAATATTGAGCTCTCTCCAGAAGGCTAAATATTATGCTATCTTCTTGTCTAATTAATGAATGCCTCACTGCCTCCAGGGTCAAGTTCTCGCTCTCATCCACCCTCTCCTTTATTACCCTATAGAGATGTTACCGAGACATTAACAATCAAAAATATCCATCAAATGTCAAAAAAAAAAATCAGCTAATGCACAATAGAAATGCCAAATAAAGAAAAAAAGATACTGGAAGAGTTTAAAACAATAGCCAGTAAAAGTTCCATTTAGTCATACTAACAATTTTCTGAGTATGATTTATGAGCTATTGCACTTCATTCTAGTACCACAGTGACATCAAGAATGTCTTGATTCTTATACGTGCAAGCATGTAAATATAAATGCTTGTAAAATATTCTTTCATTTATAAGCTTTTCAAGTGTGTTCAAGTATCAATAATTCATTAAAAGAACACAATTAAAAAAAATGCATGTTTATAAGAATCATTCAATTTTTCTATATCATCATCATGGTTTATGTTTACCAATTCCAAAGATAGGAAAACTCAGATAAGACAATTATTTGCATTCTTGGGCATATGTAGCAGAATGAATTAAGAAAAATAAAGTAATTAATTCTTATTAATAAATAACAATAAAATTCCAGCAACAAAAATAAATAAGTGAGAAAAAGGAATTCAGATATGAATTACCTTACTACATTAGAGATAGAAAAGCTTCTCAAGCAATCATCTGACAACTACGAAAACTTTGTATATTTTTTTACAAACACCAGGAAAGCAATTAAAAACCCAGATTTCAAGCAATCTAACAATGTAATATCGCAACTAAGAAAAAACCCAATTTCATAACAGGCAGGAAGATCCAAAATCAGCCAAAATCAAAGACAGAGGCAGCAAAATTAGCTAATTCAATACTCAAAACCACCCACTTTCAAATTCAGCCAACTAAAAAAAAAACAAAGCTTTTTTTTCGAAGAACCAATGAAAGAAAGACTGTGTTCAACCATTTAAAAGCTGAATTATGAGAAACAACGAAAAAATAGCCAAAAGGGTTGCTTCTTTTATACCCAAAAGAGGAGGTCGTAGCACGAACAGATTGGTCTTTCTTTGACAACCTAGCAAACCGATCACACCTAGACCTGGGAAATTCCCTTGTTTGCGAGGTTAAAAGGTAACTGGGTCTTGAAAACTTGGTGGTGCCATTAACAGCAGGCAAGGCTGGCAAAGAAGCACTTAACAGCTTAGCCTCCATTGATCACAAAGAGAAGAGAAAAGGAGAAGGCTTCTGAAGGAAAACACCAAACAGAGACAAATAAAACAAAGGTATATACATAGAAACAAAGTACAAGAGAAAAAAAAGTATATATAGAGAAAAATAAAAGAGAAATAACATAAGAAAAAAAAAAAAGACTGGTTCGTGCTTTCGTGTGGTGGGTGAGGAGTTAGGTGATGGAAACGGGGGTTGGTGGAATGTGAGTGAGATTCAGAGTACGGAGAAAAAAAAAGGGGCATACCAAGTTGCTCCATAGTCCATCCATAAAGCAGCAGGAAGTGAATGCTTTGTCCACCAAAGTTTGATTGAGTTGTCAAGGGCTGTTCACGCTGTTGGTAAAACTTAAATTCGTTTTGTTTTTTATTTTCTTTTACTCTTAATGCTTTCTTTTTTTTTTCCATTTCGTTACATTTTTTATTTTGAAAATTTCAATTATGCATATATTTAAAATACAAATAAATTTATATATTAATTATTATTTTATATTTGAAATATATAATTATTAAATTTTATTTCTTAAAATCCTAAATATACTATTTTAATATAAATAATGTGTCACTACTTACAAAATAAAACTTTAAAGATTTTAAATGTTAAATAACATGCAAATATAGATAAAATAATTTCAAAATATTTAATATATCAAATTATTATTTTATATAAATATAATTTTAGTAATTTTATTTTTAAAATTATATTTATATAAAATAACATGATTCTATATAAAATAGTTTTAATAATTTTAAATTATTTATTAATTTATAAATATTAAATAGACATTATAAATTTCATTTTATATAAATTTTAATTTAAGGTACTTAATAGATATATATTTTTAATTAATTCAATCCTTTGGATCTATCAAGTTGTATTTTTTCTTAACGTAAACTTACTTTAACTAAAGTTGAGATATTGATGTCGAGATTTTTTTTCCTCTTAATTTAATTTTTGTTGAAGTATTTTGTTCTTTTATCTAAAGACTCATAATCAAGTTGATGTTTGAATTAAAGATAGACTTTTTGGTTATTGCCTACTACTGATGAAATGTAAGTGAGAATATATGTCTGTTATTTTTGCACATTCTATATCTCTACTCAAAACAATTACTGTTATGATATTATTCATATTATTGGATCTTTTGTTATTGTCTCCCTTAAAAGTCATCTTCTTTAGTTGATTAAATTTGAAATTAGATTATTAAAGTATTTTATTTTTTTATCTACAGACTTATGATCAGGTTGATGTCTGAATTAAAATTAAGCTTTTTGGTTGTTCCTTGTTGGTGATGAAATGTAAGGGAGAATACATGTCTATTATTTTTCTACATTTTATATTTGTATGCAAAATAATTGACCATTATGTGTGATATTTGATAAAAAAAAATTATTTTTGTTGATTTAATAGTAATACTTTTTTTAATAAATTTTTGAATGTTATAATTTCTGTAATTTTATAATTATTAATTTCAAAGCATTATATAATACTATAAAATGACTTCCAAACGGTAAAACTACCTAGTTTATAATTCAGAAAAATGATAAATATTTGGGTTTTTGTAAAACAAAAATAAGTTATTTAATTAAAAAGATAACGGTTTTGAATACAACAATTGAGAATTCCTTGGATAGATGATATAAGTGAATCTAAAGTGGTAATTAAACTTCATTATTTAGGTCATTTGTTGGAACGTTAGCTTTCTATAAAAAGGCCTGAAGTGTTAAATTTTTTTAATTACTTTACTTCTTGTAGTGGATTTTATCCTATTTGCTTTGTGACCTTTTTCTCTCCAAATCAGAGTGTTTTCTTCATGTTATATTTGATGCCCTTTTTACTTTGCGCTTTATTACTTATGAAATATCTGTTGTTTATCCCGTTGATTGATAGATTAGTTTAGCTTAAATTATGTTGATTATTTATATTGCTTCGAGTTTTCTTGTCTGTTATGAGTATTTATATTGCGGTATTGTACTGTCGCATTGTTTATCACTTGAGGCTCCAAAAGTTTATTACATTTGGAACAGAACATCCAAAACATTAATAGATCAAATCAGACAACTGAGACCATATAAATAAGGTTTCAATGTTCCAATTCTTTTTTTTTTTTGTTCTTTTGATTGAACTGAAATGTTCCAATTCTTTGGATACAGATGACAGATCAATATTTGGCAAAATTAGAGAAGAAGGGTTTGCCTGGAAGAATGAACAAAGATATATAGTGCTGAAAGAATTGAACCTGATTAAGATAAAAATGGTAAAGAAATATAAATAAGAGTTTCAGAATGAGCTTCATGCTTTTAGTCTGTTACACCTAACAATGAGATCTAGTTAGAAGATGCAAAGCGTGATATATACGAGAGATTCAGACCAACTAGTCTTATGTTTTTAATTACAGATTTTATTGGATTTCAGCTTTCTCTACTACTTATTCCCTCTTTTATTAGAAAATTCTTGCAAGCAAAACCATTTTCTTTCACATATTCCAGAAAAATATTTCACTTCAGCAGTATTTACTGCTTCGAGAATATGCCATTGTTACCTTCCTTCCAAAATCTCCCCAAATGATCCATATATTTATTTTCCAGCTAACCAATAAAATGAAGTTGCATTGCATCAAAGAGCTCAATTGTCACCAACAACTGGTTGGCGTGGGTGGCAAGCGGCCCTCGTCCCTTAAGCAAGGCCAGGGTTCAAATCTTGACTTGTGTATGGAGTGTCAGTGTTGGGAGGGGGATAAGCCTAACCACGCTCTGCTTCTCCCAACTCCGGAATAATCACCGAATGTGGAAATCGGGGGGTTTTCGACCAAAAAAAAAAAAAAGAGCTCAATTGTCTATGGTGCTGGTTGAAGAGAGGTAACAAAAATTGTAGTTAATCAAATGTTATCAACCAGCACCAGAGACACTGATCTGTTTGCTGAAATTCTGTTTTACTGGCGAAAGGTCCATGCAAGCTACTACTACAGGGTTCCTTTGTTTTGTGCTCTTCTTACGTACACGAGACTTATGAGCAATGGAATTTCAGAGTTGTCATTTACTCCTTCCAGCCTTGCATATTCTACAAGCAAAGAGATTTCTCCAAATGCCTTGTATTCACTTCAGCAGCGACGTTGCCTTCTTCTGCCTCTGCGTGACTCTTGCTCTAACATATCAATAGAAATTGCAGAAAGTTTGTTTATAGCAGCCGTCGCAGTTCGAGCTTTATCAGCAATCCTAAATTAAGATTCTGTGTCTTTCTCAGGACAGTTCTCACTGTATTTGATTTTTGTTCTTGTTTTTTAATTTAATCTTTATCGATTATGAAAACTATAGTTTGTAATGATCCACATTTTTTAACAGAACTCCATTCTATTGCCAGGGCTCACTGGAGTCGGAGAATTCTAGTGCAAACCTTTGATTGGTTCGACTAGAAACTTTCAGCTCTCAACAATTTGATTTTATTACTTTTAAGAAATCTCAGATAAATTCATCTTTTTGGCGACCATTATTAGCTAGAGACTTGTAACGTACATATATTCACATATGATGATTGTAATCTTTGCAGGCAGAACAGCCATAACAAACGATCAAATAAGAGAACCAGGAGATGACTATAGAAAAGTGAGCATTAATTTCCTTGGGTGATCAAGTTGATGAAGATGAACAACGTTAAAATATTGATTCTTGTGTGTGATTTAATTTATTGTTTAGCTTGTTACGGAATACGTTTCTCACATTGATGAAGATGACCAAAAATAAGGAGAAGACTTACAAAACTGTTTGTTTTCGGTAAGAACAAGGGAAGGAGCAATGATGGAATTTTTGGTGCAGAAAGAATTGAACCTTTCAGAATGAATGAACCTGATTAGGTACAAAAGGTAAAGAAAGATGAGGGATTCACAATGAATTTCATGCCTTTTGTCCGTTAGAGGCATAGATTAGTTAATTAGTAGACACCGTGAGTTTCCCATGGTTTAGCCTCTAGGTACACTTTCCTTATTTCCTCTCTTTTTCTTGCATTCTGAAATTCATAAATTTTCTCTACATCCTTCTTTAATCTGAAACATTCTTTTTGATTGGTTACAGGCATCTGATCTAGTTTCCGGATTACATTGCTTCTGTCCAAATCCAATTAAAATGACGAGAACATGTGTCTTGTCCCAGCATGGAACTTCTCTATCTACAACCAAGACACTGTACTTGGTTTGCTCTCATAACTATTGATGATTGCAAGTAAATTGTAAGGGCGTCAAACCCTTTACTATCCATCATCATCATGACGCTATAAATATTTGAAGTTTTGAAGCAACTCTAGTCTTTCCAGGTCATCTTCAGAAATATAAAAGGAAAATAATTTTTGTAAGTTAAATCCCACTGTGGTCAACTTATTAGATGGGATCCATTTGAGATATTGATTTAAAAAAAGTTGAAAGATGAATAAAAGATCAATAAGTGGTTAGAAGAAGTGGAAGTGAACTTTTTCTTCAGGTATTTGGACAGGATTCGAATCCTGAAGTTCCCACTGTTAGGAGGGCTTTACCGTTTATCACTTTGGATCCGAACATGATTAATCTCAGACGGTAAAACGGATGAAGATACCTACTCTTGCACCAAAAAAGAAAGATGAATAAAAGTGTACAAAAAAAGAAGGGAGATTTACCATTTACAAGGTGGTTCCATTTAAAAATTGATTAAAAAAGCAAAAAGATGTGGAATCTAGAAAGTTGGGGTAAAAAGATATTTTACCTAAGGTGAGACCCATTTGAGATGTAGATTAGAAAAGCTAAAAAGAGAGTAGAAGCGTAGATGGGAGAGTGAGGGAGACTAAAATCGGTTTTGAAATAAAAAAAAAAAGTAAAATGAAAGGGTGGAAGTGCGATTGTAACAATGATTTTTGTTAGCATTTCTCATTATATGAATTTGGTAAAAACAAAATTAAAATATCATATAGGTAATGTGTTAACACGATTTTTCACCTAAAATTTTGGTAATTTACACAAAATAAATCTTCAAGTCCAATTTGGATAATGTTTTGGGCATATGTACACAAAACCAAGCTCACAAAAGTAAACCCAACGGGCAACGGCTAAGCTAAAAAAACACATACATACCTTGTCTGATCTCTTCACCTTAAACTCTAAACTCTGTCATGTTTCGGCTCCAAAAGACTGCATTTTTTTTAGGGAAACCCCTTTGAAGAACGAGTAAAAAAAACAAGCTTTTTTCTTTTACAATATCGAAATCTCCGATGCGCCAAAATCCCGTTTTCCATGCAAAATTCCCACCTTTTTCCCCTCTCTAAACCCTTCCAAGACGCCATGTCCATCCCTTTTAAATCTCCATCATGGTTCTCAACAAGAAGGCTTTTCGAACAAAAACTCCAAGACCTCCATAAATGTACCAACTTAAGCCATGTTAAACAACTTCAAGCCCAAATAATCAAACAAAATCTTCATCAAGACTTTTATATAGCTCCCAAGTTAATCTCAGCTTTCTCTCTTTGCCGCCAAATGACCTTAGCTCTCAACGTTTTTAACCAAATGCAAGACCCCAATGTTCATTTGTATAACACTTTGATAAGAGCATGTGTGCAAAACTCACAGCCAAGCCAAGCATTTTCTTTTTTCTTTGAAATGCAATCGAATGGGATTTTGGCTGATAATTTTACTTACACTTTTCTTTTAAAGGCTAGTTCTGGTTTGAAAATGGTGGAAATGATGCATACCCAGATTGAAAAGAATGGTTTTTTGAGTGATATTTTTGTGCCCAATGCTCTTATTGATAGTTATTCAAAGTTTGGAGAATTGGGTATTAAAGAAGCTTTGAAGTTGTTTTTGGTAATGGAAGATAGAGATGTTGTTTCTTGGAATTCAATGATAGGTGGATATCTGAAAGTTGGGGAGTTGAGGGAAGCTAGGAAGTTGTTTGATGAAATGCCTGTAAGAGACATGGTTAGTTGGAATACAATCTTGGATGGTTATGTTAAAGCAGGAGAAATGGAGGAAGCCTTTGAATTGTTTCAAAAGATGCCTCAGAGGAATGTTGTGTCTTGGTCAACTATGGTTATGGGTTATAGTAAGGCTGGGGATATGGATATGGCTAGAGTTTTGTTTGATAGGATGCCAGTTAAGACACTGGTTCCTTGGACTATAATTATATCCGGGTATGCAGAGAAAGGTTTAGCAAAGGAGACTATTGAGTTGTATGATCGAATGGAGAGAGATGGACTGGAGTTGGATGATGGCACTGTTATTAGTATATTAGCTGCTTGTGCTGAGTCTGGCTTGTTAGCAGTGGGTGTGAAAGTTCATGATTCAATAGAGAGGCTTAGGTTTAGATGTAGCATTGCTGTGTGTAATGCATTAATTGACATGTATGCAAAGTGTGGTATTCTGGAAAAGGCATTGAGTGTTTTTAATGGAATGAAAAAAAGAGATGTGGTTTCTTGGAATGCCATGCTGCAGGGGTTTGCTATGCATGGGCGTGGCAGGGAAGCACTTCATATTTTCTCTAGAATGAAAAAGGAAGGATTTCAGCCAGATAGAGTCACTTTTGTTGGTGTCTTGTGTGCGTGTACCCATGCAGGCTTTATTGATGAGGGAGTAGAATACTTCTACGCCATGGAAAAGGATTATGGGATTGTTCCCCAAATCGAGCATTATGGTTGCATGATTGACCTTTTAGGCCGTGCAGGGCGTTTAAAGGAAGCTTTTAGGCTTGTACATACCATGCCTTTTGAACCAAATGCCATCATTTGGGGTACACTTTTGGGTGCATGCCGATTGCATGATGCGGTGGAACTTGCAGAGAAAGTGCTTGATCACCTTCTTAAATTGGATCCTTCAGATCCAGGGAATTATTCCATGTTAGCGAATATTTTTGCTGCAGCAGGGGATTGGGACAGCGTTGCAAGTGTAAGGTTTCGGATGAAGAGCATAGGGGTCCAAAAACCATCTGGAGCAAGTTCTATTGAAATAGACAATGAGGTCCATGAGTTCACCGTGTTTGATAGATCACATCCTAAATTTGATAGAATATATCAAATGATTGACAGGTTGCGTGAGGACCTTAAGCAAGTTGTACATCCCAAAGATACAAACTTACCATTAGAAGTTGGTTAGGTGGTGATTTAGATAGATGCACTGCTACAAGATTGCTTAATTACAATTTACAAAGTCTTAATGCACCAAGTGGTAGGACCTTTGTAAAAGCCTGTATTTCAAGAAAGTGTCAAGATTCTTTTCTTTACTACCTTAGCTGCAAACTGACCAATAAGTGATGAGAATGACATTTGTACAAAATGAAACACAGAAGTAGATGCCTCATGCCTGTAGTATGGAGATGGTGGTTAATTTATTTTTATATGATTATATCTGTAAACTTAAACTTATTTTAGTTTCAATGTATTTCATATTTGTTCAAATAGATGATGAAATTAGTTGACAATTCAACTTCTCCTTTTACCGCTCTAACGATGGTGAACAGATTTCCTTTCTTATTACTCTGTTTTCCCCAACTTCCACTCTCTTTTTCGAGGCTTAATCCTATGTCCAACATCTTGACTGATAACATTAGTCATCCTAATCAGAGGCGTATCGGTACATCTATTTTGTTGTTTAGATCTTTCTCCTGTAGGTTGCTGTAAGTATACAAGGTTATTGATCCAAAGAAACTATAGGCTTGTTCTTTATCCTTTTTCAACCTGTGCTCTTTCACCTTTCTTACCATTTAAATGTTCAACATATGTGCTGCAGACCTACGATTTTTTGCTGATGGAAGTGCATTTCCAGAAATGCCTACTGTTATATCCTCAAGCAGTGTAGGCAATATAGCAGTCCCTACTCCAGCAGCTCCCCCTCCCCTCCACCTTCTTCAACAGCCTTTCAAACTAATTTTGCTTGGGTGCTTAACAGAAAAAATGAGCCTGCACTAGCTTCACTCATAACATATCATCTGAAAAGGGTTGAAAAGCTCAATAATCCAACACCCACAATTGAAGGTTCGGTTTTAGTGATAAAATGTTCTCCAGTTCTGCCATGTGTGAGTCATGTCCACTGGCCCATACTTTCCAAAGCTCAAGAAAATACCTCGAGGCTACAACTTGGGTTGAACAGGATGGGAATGAAATCAGCTCGTGGTGCATATTTACTCTCATTCCAAGCATAATTTGCCTAGAATTAGCTCCCCTATCCTTCAGGATCTTTACTTGCATTAGACAGAACTAAGCCAAGAAGACTAGTTTCCTTCACTAAAAGTTTTGAGCTTGTGGCATCTGTCAAAGCAAGAGCAGTCTCCTTCCCTAAGGGAAACCAAACCTTTTCCACTCTAGAAAAGCTGCTTTCCCAACTTCTATAACATATAAGTTCTTTAATTAATAATCAAATATATCTTGAATCTTTAGCATAAAATGGAATTAAGCCCTCAACGTTCTATCACATGAAAATCAACCCATAAACTTTTATTTTACTGTAAATAAACCTTCAGCATTTCAAAATTATACAATTAAGTTCAGTTCTGTTAAATGATACTGTCACTTGGACATTTGATGTGTAAGTTGATGTGGATAGCTTAGTTGGCTGTCATGTAGCATTCCACGTATGCAATATTAATGAAAGTTAGTGTCATTTAACAAATTTAGACTTAATTGCATAATTTTAAAAGGTTGAGGGTTTATTTATAATAAAATAAAAGTTTATGGACTAATTTTCATGCAATAAAACGTTGAGCGTTTTATATCCGTTTTGTACAAAAATTGAGGATATATTTGACTATTAAATCATTTTTTTATGACAAATAATATGCACAGTTTTCTTCTGGTTTAAAAAAAGATTAATGCTATTTCATCCAAATTTGAATACACGATGCATAAATTCACTTGAGACATTCACATTTACTGGTTGATTCAAAAGTTGAAAATTCAATCATGAAACGACACATTATGGGTCAGAGAAATTATCACCATGCATGCATTCGAATGAACCTTTAGAAAGATTTGGACCTTTTAGTCTCAAGGGTTTTTGCATAATCTAATGAGTTGTCAATGATAGGCTGCCACTTGGATTCATTTCCCCATTGGACGGTCACAACAAACCAGCCCTTGATTCTGATTGGCGCTCATTTAAAGCAGAAAAAAAGTGGTTTGACGAGGCCGTAGGAAATCATCCAAGTTTTTCTGGTCAAATTTTGAGCACGAGAAATGCTTGACTTCTGAAATCAAAATTCCAACAAAAAGACATACCATGAAGTTGCTATTGTTAGGTTTATTTGCATTTAGCTCTAAAAATTTTGGTTCGGTCTCTTGACTCTCTTCCTCAACCCCATATGGAAAAATGGATCAAAAATGCTTTACCTTGATGACTTGATCACCTTTTATGCTTTTATCTTTGTATAATAATCATCCATAGATATTTCTATGACACATTTTCTTTTTTGCTTCACGACAACAAAATTCTTTCTACATGTAACATGACGATGTTATGGACCTAATAATTTGATTCTGAATATTCAAAACATTCAAATACAATTGATATTAGAGAAAAAAAAAGTCAGACCCAGCTCTTCGAATAAAAAGAAATATACATGGACTGCTATTATGCTAGCTCGAATGCAATATTCAGATACTTTGACTAATCAAAACAATATCTTTATATTATGGTTTACAACTGACCAACAAATTAACAGCAATTGGACAAAAAAAAACGTATAGAGATGGTCCTCCTTGAAGCCAATATAGCTGTATTTTTTAATGTTAGCTTGAGTAGTTAGGTTAGGTGGGCAAGCCAATTAAGTAGGGGGTTTTCCAAAATTGATGGAGGATTGACCGTATTCAACCAGATTTATGAGATGTGAAGATCATATAATATATGGACTATTAATTTTAAATTTCATTCAGATCTAACAAAATAATTACAACTACAAAACTTATAATAATTTCAATTGTAGATGGTTCTAAATATATGCCAACTGGCCCAACTCTAAGAAGAATAAGAAGATATTATTTCATGGGACCAAACAATTTATGTACAAAGATTTACAGATCGGTGATCAAGACTTAGTCTATTTGTTGCTATCTTTCTTCAAGAAAATCTTATGAAGTCCTTAGGACCTCATTGGAGAAAATGCCATATTAAATTACAATTAAAATTTCTTGTGCCCACCAATTTAGTTTGAAAGCTAAGGTCCCAGTCCAAAAATTTGAAGATGTCAAGCTGCAGAAGAAGTTCGTTTGGTGATCATTTCAGTTACACTCTTATTCCCTAGATCATTCCATTAGGAACAGATAGGCTTTTAATATGCATACATACATACATGTATGTATGTACATGCACACATATTTGATTGCTGCACAGTATCAACCGTGCAAATGTTGCTTTATGAGGAACAAATTTAAACTATGTTAGGTTTTCCAATTAAATTTGAGATCATTTTAAATTCAAAACTTATACAAAACTAATATATATAATACAATTGCTTTTCAATAGGGAATCAAATATATATAAATATCAACAAATGGAAATAATTTAATAACAAGTTGAAGATACCAAAGGAATAATAAATGTGACGTCAAAAATGTATCCACGTTTATTGTCTTCATTGTTTTATTAATTAATTGAGAAGTAAGGTATAGCAGCTGATGATCATTATTGGACTACAACAATGAGTTTGCTAATAAAATAGTTAGGTAAGATTCCTAGGCTTATTGGATTTACACCAAGTACACTTATAAAACTAAATTGAGAGGGCATATTTCAGAGAACAAATAATTTAATAAATATGAAGCTAATTAGGTCTCACCATTGAACATCAATTTTCCTTGTATTAAAGACGAAGGGTTCGATCTTTACCTTGTTTTTAATGAAAAAAATATAAAATAATTATTGAATCAAATATTCAGATACATCATCAAACATCTTAACATGTATTTAAAGGTATTTATGGATCGAATTGAGTTTAGATGGAATCTAATGTGTGTGTCTATATATATATATATGTGTGTGTATAAATATTTTACATGCTTGTTCACCAAACTTGATTTGAATATGAAATTTAAAATCTGTCTAGAATATTGAATTAGAATACTGAATAGCATAATCTACACTCATTTAAGCTTAAAGATATAATTTTTTTAGAAAAATAATAAAAAATACAAATTTATTTTTTATTTAATATTTTCTGTTAAAATTTAAAAGATGAATAACTTAACATATTTTTTTAATATTTACACAATAATATTATATATTTTATAATATAAATATGTTTATATATTATTTATCAATTTTATATAAATCTTCCCATTTAAAAAATTATTATTATTATCCAAATTAAGATTAAAATGGTAATACACGTACCGTATTTTTAATTTTTTTAAATTTTTAAAAGGTATACATTGATATCTTAATCTTGCTTACAAAATTTAAAAAAATCTACTATATTGAATAATAATTCTTTAAAAAAAGACTAAAGAAAAGTTGAAAAAAGAGAATTGTGTAAAAAATAATAAAATCATCCATTGGACAAGAGTAGACACAAAGCTTATCTCTTAATGAAACATAGCATTCCATGATTGGTCACAGCATTTAGAATATAAGTCATCAACCGACAAAGCAACGCAATAATCCGAAATTAAGCAATCAATCCAAATCTGAAAAATTCTAAAACAAAAAAAAAAAAAAGGAAAACTTTCCTTTTGTCTGCGCGCGTGGCAGAACTTCACTTCTTAGCCAATGTTTGGATTGAGGGTGGAGAAGGGAAAGGAAAGGAAAGGAAAGTAAAACAAAGGAAGGTTGTAAACCTTTCCTTTGTTTGGGAAGATTTTTTAGCAAGGGAAAGGAAAGAGAGGGAGAGTGAGCACCCCTTGCTTTCCCTTGAGTTACTTAGTTTTTTTAAAACCCCAATTTGGGGTAAAGGGGAAGGAAAGGAAACTTGAAAAAAATTTTAACATGTAGAATATCAAATTTAACCTTATTATCTTATAAAATTTAAAACAAAAAGGGTTATAATTGGAAAAAGAACATTACAATAAATCATTTCCTTTCCTTTCCATTGTTTAACCAAACAAGGATTGTTAGGATTACTTTCCTTTCCTTTCCTTTATTAATTTTAGCTATCCAAACAAGGGGTACATGTACCCTTTCCTTTCCTCTCCTTTCCTTTGGTTTACATTCTTTTCCTTTTCATTCCTTTCCTTTACTAATGTTTATCCAAACATAGTGTTAATGGTATTTAAAAAGAAAAGCATTATTCATTTCAAAAAAAGGAAAAGAAAAGCATTATTCTTCGTCCGAAAAATGACAATGTCGTTGTTTCATGCGGTTGAAAGTGCGCGTGGGGTAGAGACAGAGTCCTGCAGAAAACAAGATTTTATAAGTGAAACAAATGGTGGGGTCACCTACTTTTGGAAACTGTTAGGGAGTTCTTGTTTAAGTAAATACAGGTGTCTGAATTTTTCTTGAAGTACTTAAAATATTTGTACTCTAAAAGCATGGAATTGGAAAGTGGGTGAGAATCCAGAAATTGTAAAACTATTTTTTTGTATATAAATCTAATTCCATATCTTTCACATCCTCATTAACTTATGAAAGAATTATTATTCGTTGGATAAAAAAAAAGAATTATTATTCGTATAATATATTAACAGTAACATTTAAAATTTTACAAAATAAAATTAAACAGCAATATATATTTATTTATTTCATTTTTAATAATTTTAAAAACATGTATTCACATCTTAATTATGCTTGTACTATTGATAAAGATTATTATTCAATCACTGTTAGTTGAATTTTTAAATTTAACAAAAAGTAATAATGGTACATATATTATTTTATTTATTTTTTATTTTTTAATAGTTCAAATGAAGTGTGTGCGTATATATATTGTAAACCACATGTATCTTCGTATGTTTTAATGGTTTAAGATTAATTTTGCTCAAGACTTAGTTAAAATTAAGGTTCTTTACCGTTCTTCAAAAGTGTATTTAGTGATGATTAAATCTGAGAGTTCTTCTCATAAATTTAACTTGCGTTGTCAACTGAACCACAATCTATAGGTAAATGCATATGTGTGTATATATATATCTTAATTTTTCTCTTGTGGAATTTAAAAACTCTACTAATAATGTATTGAATAAAAATTCTTAATAATGTATTAAATAATAATAAAAAAAGAAATTTTATACAAAAACTTTAAATTTCTGATAAATTTTATATATAAAATTTGATAAAAATTAAAATTTCATTTAATATTTATAAGTAAAATTATGATACAATAATTTTAATACAAAACAAACCAAATACAAATAATAAAATTTAATAATAAATAACGAGGGAGACCACAAGTTGACAAATTTGATTTGTGAGCCATTGTTGTTTGAGAGAAGATTTTTATTTTGGTACTCGGTGAAGAGCTCTTATCTGGGATGTGGCATCTCTCTATTTTCTCTTATCAGATACTGGCCCAGCAGATCTGAATTTTCCTAATTTTTGTTCCGGGGTGACCATGATCTGAGCTTTTTTTTTCTTCAATGGCTGGTTTTTTCAGATATCCAATTTCTTCTTTAGGCTCTACTCGATCTTTGTTATAATATTTTGGTTCATTTAGATCCTGGGTTGCCTAGATTTTGTGTACTTTTTTTCTGTGCTGCTACAGTGATTTGTCAGGAAGCCTGTTGGATTGTTGGTGGCTGTCATTTTCTCGATAACATGGTGATTTTATAGAGCAGTTTCTGATAAGAGAGGTGGCAAAGAATATAATTACGAGGTAATCTTTTTTTATAATTTTCAAAGTGGATGATTGATTCTGTTTATTTATTATATCTGGAGCTCCTCTTTGATTGTATGATTGTTTTGTTCCCCTCTCTGTCTCTGTCTGACTCTCTGAGTTTCTATGTTTCTGGATTTCTTCCATTTTGCTTTTTAATTTAAGCAATATTGCATTCTAATGCTTGTAATGTTACCTAGTGTTTGTTTGTTCTTTCTGGTGGAACTTGATGATTGAAATCACAGATTTCAATCCAGATAGGCCATATTTATAGACTCTTGCCTTCTGAATCTGCATCCAGCTTGGTTTTATGAGTATTGTTTCAAATGCATTTCTCTGTTTAATAATGCAATATTGAGTTGTCTATTTTAGCTTGCGTGTGGATTTAAGCCACCATTTGGTAAGGTTGGTGATAGTTTGTGGAAACCAACAGTGTTTTAAGTCATGTTTGTGACGTTTAGTTGATGATTTGACTTCAGAAATGCTTAACAATGAAGACAAAAGACCCTTAGATACTATAATACTTGGCTAATAGTAAGTTAGGATGTTTGCTTCTTTGAATTTCCTAGTTAAACCGACTAATACCTTTCTCTCTCTCTTAGACACATGGTATACTTCTCAACTGGAAGATTTGAACAGAAAAGGATAATTTATACCATTGTAGTTTTCCTGTTCCTGGAAGTGAACCACTACATTTGATGCTGGAAATTGATTTTGTTTCTTGCTGTTGGTTTAATACTCTTGAATAGTGAAGTTGGTTATGATTTGGGATGTTGCGGTGATTATGCACAGATGGATCAGTAGGATGTAGATTATGTTATTACGCCCAAGTTGTCTGGGTCATTTTATGTTTTAGGCATTATTCAAGGATTTTTTTCAGTTGTTCGGGTCATGAACAGTTTATTACTCCTGTGAAAATACTCATTTAAAATACAAAGTATGTCTTTTAGATTGCGTTTTCTGGCCTAGTTATTCAATGCCTCTTCTGTTCAGGAACGGGAGCTGAAGTACATTCAAACATGCAGCTTCCTGGATACTATTCCTTGAGGAATATAAATGGCAATACTGGCAATGTCGACCGGCCTTCACATCCTGAAAACAGAAACTCCGGGCAGTACAGTGATTTATTCGTGAAAAGTCCCACAATGGGATATGATAAGGAACAAGTGAGGCAAACTATCTTGAAGCATGATTCTATATTCAGGCATCAGGTATGCCCTCTATTAGCTTGTTTGGGCTATGGTATTTCCATGGAAGCCTCAGAACTTGATTTGGAATGCAGTTTTCTGATTCTTGAATTTGTTTCTCCAGCTCCATGAACTCCATCGTCTTTATGGAATACAGAGGGACATGATGAATGAAATCAAAAGCCAAGAAGGAAACAAACATTTGATTCCTGTGGCTATATCACAGTCTTATCCTTTTTCATCTAGCTTTATGTCTGAAGATGAACAAAAGAGGTGGCACGGTTTGGATTCAAACTTGTTGGACTTAAATTCTTTTAGACTATCTACGTCCAGTGAACATAGCATCCACTCTCAGTTTAGTCCCTTAAAAGGGAATGTTGTACAATCTGGTTGCTGTTTGAGTCAAAATGGATTAAAGTTGAGAAACCGTGAAACTTTAGAGTCTCAAAGCAACAAGGTTCGAAGCAGATTGTTTGACCTTGAATGTCCAGCCAAGGAATATATTAATAATGAAGAGGGAGGTCAAGGAGATTCTGCAGTGTCAGGATTAGAAAGTTACCATTTAAAAAGGAGTTACGAGGTTCCCCTTAAGAGGGATGAAAATTTATGTATGGACTACAATAGCAATTACAGTTGTAATGGTGAAGCTACCGGTTTCAATTTAAATCTAAAGAGAACTCCAGATTTGAATGAACCTATCCTGGTTGAAGAAGCATCTACTTCAGATTGTGTTGGCATTCCAGGTAACATTGCTTTCTCTGAAGAGAAGGTCCAAAGGAATGATCTATCATCAGTGCCACACTCATATCTAGGATTCCACCAATGGGGTGCAGAATTTTGCCAGGAACCCCATAAAGCAAGAGATAGAGGGATTAGTCTTAACAATCTGCATTTGGAGGCTGAAAGGAGGCAAAATGGATGGTTCTCTAATAAATTTGAAAATGGTAATGTAGCTATGATTCTACAACTCTTTTGATGTTTAATTTTTTTTTCTATTACAAGTGGTTATATCCTTTCATTTACCGACCCTCGAAAAAATCCTTTAAACTTCTGACAACTTTTCCATTTAATCCCCAAGCCAAATAAGTTAGTGCCTATTGCCAAAGCAGGAAAAAAGAAAAATATATATTTTTTATGTGTTTGTTTGAAAGCAGGTTTAGTTATTAGTGTTGCAACATCATTCGATTCATCTTTACACTTTGATATGGCACAAACTTTCAGGACAAACTGGAAGCAGTGGGAGTCTTCATCCTGAGCTTGAAGATTTGCATAGCAAATGTCAATCAGTGCAAGTTGATACTATTGCAGCCCATTCTGCAATGTTTCTTTTACCGGATCAGAAGAAAAGAGAAACATTTAGAAAATGGAAAATTTTTGGCGTAGAAATACCTGAAAAGAATAATGGTAAATCCTCTATTGTATCACATGCACTTGATCCACTGCCTGTTCATTCTCTGTCAGACTCAGCCAATTCTGAGATACTCTCTTGTTCAACTGGGACTAAGCTTTCTGGTAACTTGAGCCAGAATTTGTTTGGAAACCCTGGCTGTAGTCCCTATGGCAATAGTTCAATGTTCTTGATGCAGGGTCAGGACATTACCAGGGGCGAGTTGCTTGTTGATAGCAATTCAAGATCTCTTCCAAGTTTTAGAGCTGAGGCATCGCTCCAAAATGACTTTAACTTTAGCTGTCCCTCTGATTCCAAGGAATCACGTGGCTGCTGGCCATCAGTTGGCTTACGCAACCAAAATGGCATCACTGGGGGTAAATTTGGTCCTGAGCAATCTGCTCAACATGCTCCTAAAAATAGCTTTAGACTTGTACCATGGATGATGGAAGAAAAGTCTGCAGTAAATCTAAATATGGGTGCTGTGGCTGTGGACAGTTATCAGCATGAAGAAATTTCTCATTCTAACTTTGTTTCTGTTAATGGATCATTAAAGAAGAACTCAGATGGAGGATTGTCTTGGTTCAGAGCCACAAGACCATGTGACACAAAACCTAGAAAAGATGTTGAAGGTTCTGATCAAATGAATTTGGATTCCTTTCAAAACTGCTCCCACCAGTTTATTGACAAAACTGCAATGAGAATCCAAGATTCCTTGTCACCAACTTGTGTTGATGATGTGAAGCACAGGAAAAGTGATACTAGTTTCTCTTCAAACAGTACAAAGCTTCTTGGGTTCTCCATTTCTGAAAATGTATGCAGAGATCTGCCTTCGACCAACTCCAACTTAAAGCCGGTTTTTCCTGCTTCTGCAATCGATGGCGTTAACTTTGTTATGACTCATGGTTCTCCACTGCCCAAATGTGGAGAGGAATGTCTAATAGAGGGTGTGGTTGCTGAGAAGAGATCGGTTGATCAGAATGATGATTTCAGACACATTGATTTGAATTTGTGTGTTAATGAAGAAGGGATAGAAGAAGATTTTCAATCAACATCCTCTTCTATGAGAACCAATGCAAGGGCTGCCCAGATAGATTTGGAGATGCCACTGACTATCGAAATGGGAACTAAGCTTACTTCTGGTTGTGAATCTCTTGAAAACAACCTTAAAAAACCTTCTGACTTGGTACATGATGAAATCAGTGAGTCTCAAGGACGTTTGAGTGTTTCTGCTGCAGCTGAGGCACTAGTTGCCATATCAGCTTGTGTGATTAATCTTAAGCAGAATGCTGGCTCTCACGAATTGGAAATATCTGCAAGTGATTCCCTTCATTGGTTTGCAGAGATAGTTACTTCCTGCTGGAGTGATACTGAGAATGATATTGGATCAGCCAATGTTGCATGCTTCGACAACTCAATACCTGATGGGATTGATATTTTTGAGTTCAAGACATTAAATTTAACAGAAACCAAAGTAGAGGAGTTTTGTTATAACCCCCAAGTTCAAGAGAACAAAAAAAGTGAAGACACACTTCCAAGACGGCCATGGAGACGACAGGCAAGGCGAGGAAGGCAGCGGAAGGACTTTCAGAGAGATGTACTTCCCAGTCTTACTTTTCTGTCAAGAAATGAGGTGACTGAGGATTTTCAGATGATTGAAGGGTTAATTAGAGCAACTGGTGGAAATTGGAAGTCAAGTTTGACACAAAGGAATAATGTTAAGGGTAGCACAGGTAGGGGAAGGAAGCGTGCAGGGGTATCTGCTCCTTCCACCATGGCTGAAGACTGTTCGAACCAGATTCAGAAAATGAAAATGGGACATGAAGAAAGAAGCCTAACAGGATGGGGAAAGAGGACCAGATGTCCGCCACGCCAGAGATGCCTGATTAGCAGCCCTGCTCTAGCTATAAAATAATGAAGGAAGATCAGTTTGTCATTTCAGAATGAGCTGGAAATTTCTTCTCATGGCTTTGGTAGTCAGATTTTCCAAGCCGGAGAAATCCACCCTGTACATATTTCTTTTCATTTCCTCTTCTAAACGATAGTTTGGTTTTCTCTTGTACTTCACAGCATCCTGATTTCCGAGTGACTTGTATAATTCTTTATAATAAGTTGCATTGTCCCTTATGTAACCAGAAAAGGAAAACAGGGACTGAAATTTTTCAATGTAGAATGTAAAATATTCTAGGATTGTTTGAGACTTGAGAGTGTCCCAGAATATTGAAATTGAAGAATCATCAAAACCATATTAGTATTATTCAAGAAAATAAGGATAACATACTACAAAAGATCAAAGATTATTACGATCAGAGAGAAACTGTTGAATCCAAATTTTCTGAATAAATGTCTTGTCGAGATGATGAAGAAAATCTCTTTGAATCTTTCCCAGCACCAATAAGGAACAAGGCACAGATAAAGTAAGGGCAATAAGCATGGATCTCAGGCGAATGGACATTGCAATACCATCCTCTTCACCTTGACCTCTCGGCTGTGAACAATTATCTCAAAATGTTCCTGAAAATATTTTTTCTCAATTTGATATTGTTCACTTAACCCAAAATGTGTCATAACAAGGCAAACATGAGTTAGCAATTCTCCACCATTCCTTAGCTTTTGACCATTCTCTTTCCATCCACAATAAAGTGCAGCATATGCCAGCAATTCCACCCATACTTTGTTCATCATCTCCCATTTTTTCTTACAATCCCAACCATCCTGGTTTGCCAAAGATTGCAATTGTTTTGCAAGCTTGCATCCATAGAGAAGAACTGACTTGGATTTATCTTCTTTCACATTTTCTAGTGATTTGGTGTCCTCTAAAAATATAACTCATGACAAGCATCATCTACCTTAGCTCCAACTTTGTTTCTCTTTTTGAAAAATCTGGTGGCGTCTGCACATGTGTTTCTGTACCTTATCTCACCAATCCCTTTGGGTAGCATATCTGGACACATGACAAGAAGATAAAGCATGTAATCCGATAAACATCGACTGATTTTGCCATATCCATCGATACAATTAGTACTGCTAATATTGTCCTTGATATCTTCAGAGTAACAAAGTTGCTTAGCAATGTGCCAAAGAAGAAGGCTATGGTCAAATTCTACATCGATCGTGCTCCATTTAAGCTCGAGGCATTGCATTTTATGAAGCACACGATCACCTCTGAAATTCAATACTTTCTTGGATAAGTTGATGTCAAAGAGGTGAATGATATTGCTACTTCTCTCTTTAAGATCCTGGAAGATCAGCTCTTGTAGTTCAGAATCTACATCTTGGTAATCCACATTCAAATGCTTCTCCAGTATTTCATAAATGCCAAGGAACTTTTGAACTCTGATCCACACGGTGGAATCTCGTCTGAGACAAAATTTGACAAGGTTGTACTTGGATATGGTTCTTGACCACCTCTTACCAATACCAACTCGTTTTAAAGAATTCGCCTGCAACAGCTTTGTCCAGTCAGAGAGCATGAGTAAAATGAGAGAATAAACCTCGAAAGCAACAGCTCCAATTAGCAGTGAGTATGTTATTGACATGTCGACCATCGAGTAAGCATTCTCATCGATGAAGATTGCCAAGGTAATCAATGAAATAACAGACGAGAAAAAGCTCAAACAGCGGAGGAACCCCAACCTTGAGTAGACTATCGTTGCTTTAGAGTAAAGCACGTCATACAAAAATCCAAGCTCAGCTTCTGCCAATTCAAAGGCTTCTTTTGATGACTTGTACTTGATCATGAAGTGACAATCTTCTCTCTCATAATAGCCAAGGATAAGGTCTGCAAATAAATATTTGAGCCTATTGAACAAGTAGTAAGCTTGAGAGAGATGATCATGTTGAGATCCTGAATATCTTTGAGGCAACACCTTTTTTGGTGGTGGCCCTGCCACCAAGCCCTCCTCTACGTTTCCTGTCGTACTCGTATTTTCTGTATAATCAGGTCCGGGATCAGGATCTGACAGCAATGAGTCTCTGAAATTCTTGGTGCTTGATGACCTGAGCACCCAGGTTCTCTCCCCATACTTGATGATTCCGGCAATGAACACCGGAATTGCTATGAGAATAAGGACTGTGTCATCTGAAGACTTCAAGAACACAAAAAATGCAACTCCGGTCTCAACAAGAAGGCCAAGAAGGTGCCTAAGCCACAGCTCATTGTCTTCTAAAGAGTAAGCAGTAATAGTATCTGGACCCCCAGGGTGCAAGAGAAGAAATGGTGCCCAAAATGATTGAAGTGGATGGTTTGGTTTATTTCCATATTCTCCTTTGGCAAGAATGCCCAATGCCACAGTTGCCACCCAATCTGCTGTCATGTATGCTAACCAAACAAGGATCTTGATCCATACATTTGTTGTAACCTTTCGTCGGGAACCGAAGACGATGAGGATTATTTGTAATTTGAGGCTGAGTAAAACCATTCCTCGGATCTCCCATCCATTCCAAAGATTAAGCAATGATTGTAGAAATATCCACATAGCTCTGCTCTTTCCCTAAAAGATCAAATGCTGGCAGTTGGCAGCTGCAAAATTCTATTGACATTTGACATTAGGAATTCGATTGTACAAATTTAATGTACGAATTTCTTCATAGTTAAATCCCCACCCCAGATGCCACAAGCCTTCAGTTATATTTGAAGAAAACCGAAACAAACACGCAGCGGAATTTAAATCATTCGGCCTCCACCAGGATCGATTCGGAGAGTTGCCTGATTAGGGTTTCGAGATTTTACCTAACGTTTTCTCTGATTTTCTGTCGTTGGTCGAGTCACAAGCAACAACTTTTCGTTCCTGCCTCTATGGTATCCACACGAACGTATCTCACGACTCTTGAACGTCTCACGATCAGAAGCCTTAAAGAGCGTTTTTTTTTATTTTAACCGAATTGCTAGCTTCGATTAAAAGAATATTTTGTTTTTGTTTGAAAGAAGCTCTAAAACCACAGAGAACATGTGACGTCCCCGCCACTTCATCTTTTCACTTAATTCTTTCTTATTATCTTATCCGACATTATTTGATTTAGTTTATCCAGTGTCATTCTTTCCTTATTCTTAAGCTAATTATCTAATAGCTCATATAATTTTATTCACTTTCCATAAGCATAAAAATGATATATATAAATACCATTCTATTCCCACAGGATCTCCTACATCATCTTATCTTACATCCCCCAGACATCCTATATACATATTGGTTACTTGTACTATACTGTAACTGAATTAGAATTTACTGTACATAAACATATAAGTATACCTTCTATGCTAACTGGGAAGCGTATCGAGAAGGTACACTGCAATCTTTCAAAATTAAGCTCCTCAAATCGGAGCGAGGCTCACTTCAGATAATCTGTAGGAAAAATAGTCGTAGAAGGGTGAGTTTACGCTCAGTAAGAAAAATATGTAAAAGAGCGTACTATGCCTCTATATGCATTTTTCCTACTTGGCTCTATAATGTCATGTAAAGCATTATAAAGTATGCATCATAAACATCTTTCATGCATTGTTTGCAACCATGCATATTTAATTCAAATGACATGGCAAACATACTTTGTATGCTTCTTTTAAAATATAGCATACGTATAAAACATGCATCATATACTTGAAACATACATCGTACTTCTTTCTTTAAAACATCATACTTCTTTACTTTAAAACATACATCGTATATCCTTTGAAATAGGATGGAGACTATGTACAATTATTTAAGCGATTGTATCGTCATATAAATCCTTTATACCCATTTATATGACTCTAATCATGCATTAGTACATTGGTGCACTCCGTATAGGTCAGGGATTCTCTCCTGCCTTTATAATTCCACAGTGAACACTAGTCAGGTGTCACATGTGGGATTGAGGACCGGACTAGGGTTCCTCGCTCAACATACATATTACTGAGGACTTGATCAGAGTCACTCAGCCATCAGAAATGCATAATCATCACGCAGTCCATAGTCTCAAAACATTTATAATATACTTTTTCATAAAACACTTTTGTGTTTAAATCAAATAAGCTTTGAAAGCTCTTTTCATACATGGCAGTCGACTGGTCTTATAGGGCAGTTGACTGCTCCTTCATAATTTCTTTTATGGAAGTTAATTTCATTTAAAATTCTGATATTTTCATCTTTGAAAATACATGAGGGCAGTCGACTGGTCAATATAGCAGTCGACTGGTTTTCAAACAGAATGCTTCTTAAGAAATAGCAGTCGACTGGTCATATAGCAGTCGACTGGTTTTGAAACAAAATGCATTTTTGGCAAATAGCAGTCGACTGTCCCATATAGCAGTCGACTGGTTTGAAACAGAATGCTTTTCTGGAAAATAGCAGTCGACTGGCTTACATAGCAGTCGACTGGTTTATCTCGATTTTCGAAAAACGGCGTTTTGGTTGTCTCTAGGCAGTCGACTTCCCTTTATGGCAGTCGACTGCCCCTAGCCTAATTGGTACTAGGAGACAAGTCCGAAAATGTCATTTTTCCTGCACAAAACAGCTAGTACATCTCTCCAGACCACATCAAAACATCATAAAACATGCGGACATAGCCGCCTTATGTCCGTTACATAAATTTCTTACCTCGATTCCTTCGAAAACGCAAGATCACTTGATGCGTCAACCTTAGCTTTTCACTTCTTCAACCTAAAATCATCATATCAAGTTAGACCTTTAATTAATCACCATATACATCTTGTACTAACTCAATACAATTCCAAACCATGAACCAAATTGACTAAATCATCTTCTTCTCTTACCTTCACTAGAGACCAAAACCTCAAACTTTGAGATCTCTTCCAATACTTGGAATCAATCCACCAAACTTTGGATATCTCTTAGTCTAACTACAAGGATCGTTTTTCATTCAATAACCTAAGGGAATCGATGGATGGATGAGGGGTTTGTCAAGGTAGCTTTGAATGGAAACTTGGAAGCTTGAATGGAACGAGAGGGAGAAGGCTGGAAGAGTGGCTGACGTTGGTGGTGGCTGGTGAAGGTGACTCATGCACTTGCATTAAATGCACCTCTATCCCTTTAATCATCTCAGCCAACTTTATCCCTTTGACTCAAGACCATTTGTCCATTTAATTCCTCTTCCATATGACTCATCCATTTAATCTCCAATAAAATTTCTGATTTAATTTCTTGTCTCATACTCTTAATATTTTTCTGATATCAACATAATTTATTTGACTAATTGATATTTAACTTTATTATTTCTTCTATACATTATGCATACATCATTCATACATTAAACTTCATATTCATTTAATCATATTGAATTGAAATACCTTACATACATGGAGGAATACATGGAAATTGGGGATTTCACAGAACAGGTTTCTCTTTTCTGTTTAATTGTGCGGCTCAGTTTTAGAAAACACAAAACATCCTTTTATAGGCAGTAAATTTTACTCTAAAATTTACTGTCAAACAGAACTCTAATCCTACTTAGAATAGGATTAGTTATATCCTTAATCCAATTCAGAATAGGATTAGTTATATCCTTAATCCAATTCAGAATAGGATTAATTAAGCTCCTCATTGATCCGTTCTAAGTGTGCGACCCAATAGGTTCTCAAAACAATGGCAATGACAAAATTGTCACAGGCAATGAGCGGTATCTAGCAACACATCATTGCTACCCATGTAACGAGAATGTCAATGACTCGACATAACCTTACTCGTGATAGATGTTACCGTGTAGTCTAATCCCTTTATCCTTTAATGTCTTGATTAGACACAAGTCATGGAATGTGTCACACTTGTATAGTCTAATCAGCGTTTCTTGATTCCTGAGTAGACTAATTAAACAAATAAAATCAATATCTCATATTGACTTATTCGAGCATGGCCATGCATTTCTTAGTCTCACTCTATCAAAAGGCCCAAGACATCACTCTTGTTATATAAGAGGGATAAATCCTATCTTGATCACTCAACATCCCTCTACATAGATCAAGGCATACCCAATTACTACCTTTATAGTCCATCCTGTTACGAATGACATCTAGCAGCATTAAAGTATGCAATTCTCTATGTTAGGATCTCTGATGATCTCAAGTCAAAGGATCGCATACACCATCATCACTATGAGAATCGCTTATGACACTCATATAACAATCCATGTAGCGTTCTCATGGAGGGTCGATCCAGTACATAGTTCTCTAACATGTACCTATGTGATGACTTGATATCCTATATCCATGACAATGGTCATCAGTTAAACACATACTAGTCTTATCGTATCATTGTTATCCTTGTTTACAATAATACTTGACTAGGGATATTTTAAGAATAGTGTGTTATTACTATTCTAAGGACATTATCATATAAGATTACATTACGCAGTTATAAGACAAATATAATAATGAACTATAATAAATAAAAATGTCATGATACATAAAAAAATGCCAAAGTCAATCATCTAATGAATGGTTCTAAGGGCATAATCCAACAATATTAACAACAGTTTTTTATTTATATGTTAACCATATTTATACAAGAACAATTGTAAAATTATGTTGTAGAAATTCTTTAGATTAGAAATTAGAGCCAAGGCCCATTAGGATTTTTTTTGAAGTTAATCAAACAAAAAAACTTATAATATATTCTAATTAATTAAGGGTTTAACTTATATTAAGATGATTTTAAAACATCTACTTTTTATGCACCAATAATTAAATAAATCTGACTTGAAATTAGACCAAATCAAAGTATATAAGATGATATTTGAATTCATTAGATTCTATGTAACAGTCCGTTACCACTTTTTTCGCGTATTTATATACAACTTTACCGGTTGGGCTGTTTGCGATGCCATTAACATTCCATAGTGACACTAATAAATTATAAACATTTATTTACGGAATATGAAATTCTTTTCATTATTCCTTACATCTGACATCTCCTATTATCTTTATTTCTCTAAAGTAGTACTGTATACTTATGTCCGAAATGTAAAAGAGAAGAGATTGTACCTGTCACGTTTAACATAATTCGCCCCAGTGCTTTATATTTAGCTATATCCATCTGAGAGCTAATTCTCTAACTCCGTGGTTTTTATTTGTGGAGTTAAAACAAAGGGGTGAGCGAACTACGCGCTCAGTAAAAGAAACGTATGCTGCTTTAATTAAAGCAAAACTATATACCACAAGTATTTGTTCTTCCTAAAATCATATCAAATAGGAAAACAGTGGATATAGTAAACAACCCTCTCAATACACCATTCAAAATCATTAGTTCAGCAGTAAACAGGATTCAATAGATCCTTTCAGTAAACAGAAATCAATAAGTTGAGACTAGGCAATAAACAAATCATGCTCTCATTGTTCCCCCAGGAACACAAGTCCTCTTTTGGGGTGCACCCGTAGGCCATCGCCCATCACAGCTATCTCAGCTAGATCTATGGCCATAATCTATAGGTGGTCTTCGGGTCCACTTGCCAAGTGACCTCGAGACCGCTGATGACTTGGCGGGTCTATTAGCCCCTATGACGCCCTAAGGTGCACCCGTTGGTCCATCGACCCGAGCCATCGCCCCAGGTGGGTCACGCAACTACATAAATAATAATGCATGAACTCAGGGCCTAAAGTCTCAAAAATCGCTTTTATATCTCATGAAAAACCTTTATGGAATTATTTCATAATTTCTATCATTTTCTCAAAAATGATTTGTTTTCCAAAAGGTTTCATATTTCTATTTACAAATATATTAAAAACAGCCCATTTTCACCAATTTACGTATGAAAAATATGGGTTAACTTGGCTCGCCAGGGTCAGCTCGCCCATAGTGGCTCGCCCAAAATCAGTTCGCCCGTTGAGGTGAACTAGTGGTTCGCCCGCCAACCATATCACTTAAAACAAAAACACTGGCTCGCCCATAATGACTCGCCCGACGACTAGTCCGCCTGTTATGGCATTTCCCATGATCAACTCGCCCAAAAAGATTTATATTTTCTATTTTCAAAAATATTAAAATAGCTCATTTTTCGTTAAGAAAATACAATCGAAATCTGCTCGCCATGGTCAGCTCGCCAGTTCGGCTCGCCTATGGTCAACTTAACAATGCGGTGAATCAGTATTCGCCCGCCAACCATTATAATAAAAAACAACGGGTGAAACTGGCACGCCCTCAGTGACTCGCCCATAATTTCCTTAACAAAGGGGTTGCCCGCCCCAAAACATTATAAAAGGGGTCGTCTTCTATTGGCTCGCCCAGATTTCATTTAAAATAGGGTCGCTCGCCCAAAAGACACTATAAAAGGGTTCGCCCAGCTAGGCTCGCCCGCCCTTAACATATTCGCCCAAAAACAACATATTGGTCGGCTTTGTAGCTCGTCCAAGATCAAAACACTTTATCAACAAATGCATGTCATAAAACAAAATATTGATCAATATTTTCATAATATTTACTCCACAGGATATGCATTCACTTCACACACATCTCCCTTACCTGATATTACGAAGCCTTGCTTCGCCTTGCTTCCTGCTCGCCAATAGACATTCCAAATTCCCGGCTGCAAATAATTTATAAATTCTATTAATATTTCCTTTTTCCAATATTTCCAACATTTTGGCAAGACTTAATAATCAAATAGCTCGCCCAAGTGACCTCGCCATTCATCAAATGGCTTATAAGTGGGAGCTCGCCCGCCATTATTCGCCATTAATATATTTGGGAGCTCGCCCAACTTTCAACTCACCAAGCCTTTATTGGCTTAAATGTGGGTGATTGCCCACAATTCAACTCGCCACTGAATATATTGGCTTAGTTGTGGGATTTCGCCCATAATTCAACTCGGCCAATGCCTAATGCATGTGAGTTCGCCCTACAAGGCTTTCTATTCAGATTTGAGCTCGCCTATAACTTAAACTGGCGTTGGGCGACCTCGCCCACTTGAACAACAACTTTGGCAAGTTCTTTATTACCTACTCGCCTCATTGGCGATCACTAATTTTCATAATTGGCGATCACAATAGTCGCCATTCTCGTCACTGTTCCATTATTTTCCTTGTTTTCATATTCTTTGAGGATCTAACTAAAACAAGGCTACATTCTATGTTTATTACGTTGTAAAACATCAAACTATATCATCAAATACCAAGATAACCGTAGAAATATGGAAGCTCACCTTAACCAATTGCACTTCCAGAACAGAACACTTCCTGTCTCACGTTGGCCTTACTCTGCTTATCCCTTTAGCTCATCAACGATGGAGGAAAGGTTTTGCAAGCAGGTTTTTTTATTTAGCCAACTTAAGGAAGAAGTTTAGTAAATCAAGCATGGTAGAAATGGAAGGAACCGAACATGAACTTGCAGCAACAAAGAATCGGTTTTCCATTCAATCTTCATATATATATATATATATATATATATATATATATATATAGCCATGCTTTCCAAATCAAAATCTACCACCTGTCCCTTATTCTGCTTCTTCCATCATTTCACGTTTTATCATGCATTAAAAACCGAAGAAAAACTGCAGCAAAAAGGAACGGCTATGGGAAGCTATTTTCTGCACGTTTTGACTTACTTCACTTTTCCATTAACTATCTAAACCAATTTGTACAGAAGAAGTAAATGGCGTGAAGTCCATAGCCTCTTTTCTTGACTTATGACACCTTTGTCTTATTCCTCAGCCAATAAGGTTAACTCCTTTATTGACTTTATTCTTTCTCTATTAATTGTCTTCAACCGTCTGGCGTACAAAGTCAATTGTTGCTGCCATGTTTTGAATTTATTTTCATTTTGTCCGTGTTGATTCCAGTTCGCCTGGTCAATCTTGAGACCTCAGCTCGTCAACTCAATTTCAGTTCGCCAACATTCTCAGGCTTGCCTGTTCTCATCGCCACTTTGTCTTGATTCTAACTTAAGATTTGGCGATTACAAGCTAACTTCCTTGCCTTAGGCGATCACCATAAGATTTGGCAATCACTGCCATAGTTACATTGTTGGCGATCACAGGTTATAGCTCTACTCGCCCACTTGCTATCATATAACTCACTCAATCCATATGGGCAATCACAAGTCCTCGCCCCATTCGGGCGATCACTAGGTATGGCTCAACTCGCCAACTTTGCTCTGATTCACGCCACATGTTGGCAAACTCACCTATTCGCCAGTATGGCCGTTAGATACATCTAGTCATCCTCTATTGGCGATCACCCTTATTCGCCCATTGGCGAGCTCTTCCATTGTAGTACTCGCCCATAGTGTTTCACCAAAATTGCTCCTTTTACATCTCAAGTTAAGGAGCTTTTCACCAAAATGAAAATCAATATTCATTATTTATTTAATTTCCATTATCAATTTTATGAAATTAGGGTCTAGAATCAGGTCTTACATTCTAAAACTTATTACTTCTCAAATTTCATTAATGAAACATTTTACTAATTAAGGTTGACATGGCTGAATCAATTTTTACTTGCTTTTAAGTCATGAAGTAATTTTTTTTGAGTAGTACATTTTTATTAGAAGTTACAATCACAATCAATATTTTACATTCCATGAATAGGTAACTATGAAATCACATTACTCAAACTAAATAAACTAGTAAATAACTATAACAAATTAAACTAACTTAAGCTTACACTTGGTGAGATTCGAACCTGAGATCTCAAAGTCTCAGAGCCTTCTCTTTGCCAGTAAGCTAAGGCCTTATTGGCAAGTCATGAAGTATTTGATAATGAAAGACAGGGTTGAATAAAAAAAAAGGAAAGACATAAAGAGTTTAATATATATTTCTTTCTTTATTTTATATCAGACTTTTTAAACTGTCACTACAAAAAAATAGAGCATTAGAGACGGAATTTGTGACCGAATTTCCGTCACAAAGTTTCAATTTCCGTTACTAATTATAATTAGTGACGAATTTGAGACGGAATATTCCGTCTCAAATTCCGTCTCTAAATTTAAAGTAGCTAAAAGTCTATCCGTCACAAAATTTTTTTTTCCGTTGCAAAATCCGTTACAAATTTGAGACGGATATTTGCGACTAAAATCCGTTTCTAAATTTATTTTCCGTCAGAAAAATGTAATGAAACAAAAAAAAATTTTAGTTTTTGCTACGCTTTTTGCATGGGATTTTGTAACTGCTTTTTTCCGTTGCAAATTTTTGTGACAGAAATTCCGATACAATTTCCGTCACAAATTGTGACGGAAATTCCATTTCTAAAAAGTATTTTCTGTCACCAAAAATTAATTTATTCAAATTAAAAAAAATCAAATTCTACAATTTGTGATGAAATATTGGTAGAAAATTCCGTCTCAAAATAAGTTGTAACGAAATTTGTAACTAAAAATTCCGTCTGTAATTTCATTTTTTTGGTCACAACAAATTAATACAATATAAATATTAAAATTATAATTTGTAACAAAATTCTGTCACAAATTCCGTCAGAAAACTATGACAAAAAAATCATTTATATTATTATTTCATAGCTATTGAAATTGTTGAATTTCATTAAAAAACAATTAATTTTGTAAGCTAAAATCTAATTTCCAAATATACCTAAAATTGAATCCAATTAATTTACAATAAATATAGTTTAACAAAAAGATATACATTTAATATATACATAATTAAACAAAAACCTGAAATACACATCTAATATCCACAAAATATGTACCAAACATCCATGCATAAACATTATATTCAATTCAGTACAAAAGTATGAAGTCCTATAACATCGTAGCGCTTCATGAAGATGGTCCTTCAAAAAGTTATCGAACACCTATAACAAAATGAATTATTTTGTTAAATACGATTTAACAAAAATTCATACAATTAATATAGATTCAGACTATAGCAAAAAAGCGAACAGAAAAAGCAACCAACAGGGAAATGTCTGTACACACATATGTTTGATAGACAATGAGGACGAGTCTATACACACACACACACACACACACACACACACACACACACATATATGTGTACTTGATAGACAATAAGGATGACTACTATGACTTTTGTGCTTCTATCAGGCATTCAAAGAAGAGAAGACTTCTACTATCTCAAAAACCTCAAATAATAGACAATGGAAATCATGGATCTTCCGAAGTATTATTCCATTATGATACTAGCACTTGCGGTAGGCAACCTAAAAAATAAAAGAGTAAAACGGAAAAAGTGGTAATAAATATAGCTCTCGTCCCTAAGTGGTGTAGTTGTAATAAACGTGTGTATATGAGGCATGATGAGGCCTATATTTATTAGAAAAAAAAAAGGGAGAAAGAATCCACTTAACTGATTTAATTGTATATTTGGTTTTACTTAATTTACTGGTTGTGTATCATGCTTTATTTATGTAGATTATATATGTCGCATTTCATGTTTATTAATATTTTTATATATAATTATTTTCGATCAATATGATAAAGATATCAGATTGATTTAAAATTTTTGTTGCATGACAGATATGACATTTACTGGTTGTGTATCATGATTTACTTTTGTTGCATGACAACAGCTGGTAGTGCACCAACTGCAGGACAGCAGCTGGTAGTGCACCAGCTGCAGGACAGCAGCTGGTGGTGCACCAACTGGCTGCTGTCCTGCAGCTGGTGCACTACCAGCTGCTGTCCTGTAGCTGGTGGTGCACCACCAGCTGCTGTCCCGTGGCAGCTGGTGCATCACCAGCTGCAGGACAGCAGCTGGTAGTGCACCAGCTGCAGGACAGCAGCTGGTGGTGCACAAGCTGGCTGCTGTCCTGCAGCTGGTGCACCACCAGCTGCTGTCCTGTAGCTGGTGGTGCACCAGCGGCCACAGGACAACTTTCATCCTGTTTAAACTAAGCAAGCAAGATTAAATTTTGCTTTCTATAAGTGACAACAATTGGCTTCTACCAATTTATGATTGAGATTGAGGTCTCATAGAGTTTGAATAAAAAGTCTATATAACCATAATTTACTATAGAGTAATTAAAAAGGTACTTATTAGAAGTTAACAACAAAAGCATGCCATTATTTTCATCTTGCAAATGCACTGAAACTTCACTTTGCATCTTGTTCTTTATAGCTCAAGATTATAAGTATGATTGGTTGTCTGTTGTTAGCTAAAATATGATGCCTTTTCGTAAACCTAAAGGTTTTTTTTGCATGACAGATATGAATATATTATTAAACCTAAAGGTTTTTTTTTTTATAATATTAATCATACATAAATTATGAGTGTAAAACTAATTATTTTTATACCATGGGATTTTATCTTCCCTCAAGTGTTTGTGTGCTTGTCAATATTCATTTCCAAATTCTAGTTAACATGGACAGCAGCTGGTGGTGCACCAGCTGCTGTCCTGTGGCAGCTGGTGCACCACCAGCTGCAGGACAGCAGCTGGTAGTGCACCAGCTGCAGGGACAGCAGCTGGTAGTGCACCAGCTGCAGTGACAGCGGACAGCAGCTGGTAGTGCACCAGCTGCAGGACAGCAACTGGTAGTGCACCAGCTGGTGGTGGACAAGCTGGCTGCTGTCCTGCAGCTGGTGCACCACCAGCTGCTGTCCTGTTGCTGGTGGTGCACCACCAGCTGCTGTCCCGTGGCAGCTGGTGCACCACCAGCTTCAAGACAGTAGCTGGTAGTGCACCAGCTGCAGGACAGCAGCTGGTGGTGCACCAACTGGCTGCTGTCCTGCAGCTGGTGGTGCTGTTTCTGGTGGTGCACCACCAGCTGCTGTCCTATAGCTGGTGGTGCACCAGCGGCCACAGGACAACTTTCATCCTGTTTAAACTAAGCAAGCAAGATTAAATTTTCCCATCCTATAAGTGACAACAATTGGCTTCTACCAATTTATGATTGAGATTGAGGTCTCATAGAGTTTGAATAAAAAGTCTATATAACCATAATTTACTATAGAGTAATTAAAAAGGTACTTATTAGAAGTTAACAACAAAAGCATGCCATTATTTTCATCTTGCAAATGCACTGAAACTTCACTTTGCATCTTGTTCTTTATAGCTCAAGATTATAACCTAGACTGGTTGTCTGTTGTTAACTAAAATATGATGCCTTTTCTTAAAACCTGAAAAATTTTTAGCTAAATCCAATGAATTTGTAAACCTTTTCCAAGTCAGCATAACAAATTTTCAGAGTACCCATGTTTCATGCATGCTTTGACAATCCAAAGAATGTACAAAGTGAAAATTATTTTCCATTGTCATTATAGTTAGCATAAGTAGATAAACCAAACAAGTTAGATATAATATAAAAACATGAGCTGAGAAGAATAATTAAATAAGTAAATGTTATTAATTATATATGAGACATACCTGAGTGTGAAGCTACTAATGTTACACTTATACCAGAAGTCTTTAGTTTCTTTACTTCTTCAGAAGCTTGTATGACACCAAAATATAATCCAGTTGCATGTCTAAAAAAAAAACAAAAAAACTTACATATGCTATCATCAACAATACCAAATTAAAGGAAAACGTATATGAAGATAGAGGGAAAGAATGCATATGACAATAAACAAAACAGGCTCTGCAGAGGAATAAACTTATATCCTTTTTCTTTGGTTCAAATAGAACTCTAAAGGAGCCAGACAACACTTACCATTGCCCTACTCTTGATATGCCTTTACTGAAACTCTATAATGATACATCAGTATACACTCTTTAACTTAATTTTTAAAACACAAAATGAGTATACAAAAAGCAACTAGCTCATGCAACATTGCTCCTTAGAATCCGTCTTCTTTATAAGCTATTCTCACGGAAGCTTGAAATTACATTTGTATGTTACAGTAAACAGTGCAAGGTGCAACTATTACAATATATCATTCTTTCGTTTTGTAATACATATATATAAACAAACTTAATTAATTATAAACAAAATAATCTAAGAAAGATATGATTTACAATAATTATTCTAATTTCAGTGATGGAACAAACATGACAGCAGCTGGTGCACCACCAGCAGGTCTTGAATCAACTCCAAAAATTAAACTAGCAATTCATTTACAATAATGAAGCAAATCAAGAAAGAATTAATAAAACAACTAAAAATACAATTCATTTTATTGCAACTATATAAAACTCACTTTCTAATAGTAGTATTAGAAAAAAAAATTGCAAAATCCTAAGTATGCAAATCAGCTGCTGTCCTGCATGATTTGCCTAAATGCATGATGGTATGGCTACTAAACAATGGAATTATACTATAAAACATTCCTCTTTTCCATCATTAATTTTCTCTTAATGCTTGATAATGCTGGTGATTCATAATCATTTACTGCTCGACCTTTCTGCTATTTTCATATTTATCATTGGTTCACTATCAAATTCACTGATAATGTTGATTAAACAGAGCTTGGACTGGTTGGTACAATATGTAAGCTAGCACAGTGGCAGAGAAAGGAACCTTAACATCATTTACCATTACCATTCTTTTTCTATATCACAAGCATTTGATTTTTGGATTGAAGGTGGGTGACAAAGACCTCAGTAAAGCTGATCAAACCACAGGGTACAGGTAAATGAAGTCCACTCCCTCCCAACCCGACACCCCCCCTTTTTAAAAAAAAAAAAAGAACAACAGATTAATAGTATACTATATTCATTTCAACTCACTGTGGAAGGAAATCTGTTGTAAGTTGTTCATAATTGCAGCTCATGTGAAGTAGAACATTTAAAACTAGTGAGATCAAACATGAGAAGATTCACAAAGTTAGCAAGAATGAGCAGCCAGTCTTTAACTTTTGCAAAGATAGCAGTTTTTTACTCGGCTGGAGGGAGTAAAGAAGGTTTGTGTAGCAGAATCCCATTGATTAGTATTACTACCTTCTTTAGTTTAAGTACGGATAATTTCACCTTGGAAGTATGTTTACTATAGGGTTTTTTAGCTAATGGTTCCATAGCCCGACTGATCATGCTCTTTAAACTCAATGAGATTCATCACATTTCTGTCTAGTGAGAATGCTTGGTTTCTACATCTTCGTCTATCTTTTACATCAAGATTTGACTGCAATTTTCTGTTTTCTACCGTATGTGCATATCTAGTTTTCTTCCTTGTGAGAATAAATAATCAAATTAAGAACTGCAAGTGTAGTGTAGTCCTAGATAATAAATTTTGTTACTAAACATGATGCAATGACAGACTTATATAACTGCAGAAATCAGAATATTAATATTTTTCCTTGGTGTTTCCTCTCATGTTCTTAAGTTAGTTTTTAAAATCCAATTTGCAATTGTAAAAGTCTAAAATAGACATAAATTTTGCTTAAAGGAGCAACTAAAACACTGAACCATCTCAATTGTTCATCTAATTTTCTATTAAGAGGTGGATCAATCCTGTCAAATTGAGAATAAGATCCATCCTACAAAATTTTTCTATCCCAATTTTCCCTAGGTTTTAAGCCAATTTTTTATAAACAAAATCAGAATCAATGTGAGAGGAGATATACCAGTAGTGATAATCTGTCAAGGGAGTAGGCTGCGACCGGCGGCAGCTGCTTCTCTCGACACTGTCACTGTAGAGGCGCGAAAGGGAGAGGCAGTGGGGAGGCGCGCAGGGGAGTTCGAGGCGGTGGCGCGGAGCGGGAAGGGCGGCTGGCTTGACGTCGGCGCCGTAGGTGGGTGGCTGTGGCCAGCGGGAGGAGTCGGGGTGAGGGATATTCTGCTTGGTTTAGTTTTTTTGTTCTTTCTCAGCTAACGGGAAACGGGGCAAAATGGCTGGGGCGGTGAGGGAGGCCGATTGGGTGAGGGATTTTGCCTGGGTAAAGGTTTTTATTTTCTTTCTCAGCTAACGGGAAACGGGGCAAAATGGCTGGGGCGGTGAGGGAGGCCGAATGGGTGAGGAAAATGCTTGGTATTGGTTTGTTGTTCTTTCATTGCTAACGGGAAATGAGAAATTGAAGAAGCTCGCTGGCGGTAAACAAAAGTGTTAGGCGGGAAGTGAAGAAAAATGTTGAGACGGATTTTTGGTAGCTAAATCCGTCACAAAATTGTCATAGATTTTTAATATCAATTAAATAATATTATTTTAATTAAAAAATAACATTATTACAGTTTTTTGTATTAAAATGATAATTTTTTTATCAGGAAAAAATGAAATTATTTATAATTTATTTACTCAAAACAATATTATACAACATTAAACAAAAAAAAATTATTATATTATTAATATTATAAAATAATTTATAATATTAATTTATATACTATAATATTAGAGACGGAAAATTCCGTCTCAAAATCCGTCTCTAACGTTAGAGACGGATTTTGAGACGGAATTTTCCGTCTCTAATTAACCAACAAAAAATGTTTTAAAGGTTTTGAGACGGAAAATTCCGTCTGAAAATCCGTTTCTAATATTAGAAACGGATTTTGAGACGGAATTTTCCGTCTCAAAACCCTTAAAACATTTTTTTCCCTTTTGTTGGTTAATTAGAGACGGAAAATTCCGTCTCAAAATCCGTCTCTAATGTTAGAGACGGATTTTGAGACGGAATTTTCCGTCTCTAATTAACTAACAAAAGGGAAAAAAATGTTTTAAGGGTTTTGAGACGGAAAATTCCGTCTCAAAATCCGTTTCTAATATTAGAAACGGATTTTCAGACGGAATTTTCCGTCTCAAAACCTTTAAAACATATTTTCCCACATTTTGAGACGGAAAATTCCGTCTCAAAATCGGATTCTAATATTAGAGACGGATTTTGAGACGGAATTTTCCGTCTCAAAACCCTTAAAAACTTTTTTCTTTGCGTTGGTTAATTCGAGACGGAAAATTCTGTCTCAAAATCGGATTCTAATATTAGAGACGGATTTTGAGACGGAATTTTCCGTCTCAAAGCCCCCAAAAGGGTTTTTTTTTCTCTTTGCTGGTTAATTTGAGACGGAAAATTCCGTCTCAAAATCCGTCTCTAATATTAGAATCCGATTTTGAGACGGAATTTTCCGTCTCGAAGCGCTTAAAACATTTTTCTTAATTTGAGACGGAAAATTCCGTCTCAAAATCCGTCTCTAATGTTAGAATCCGATTTTGTGACGGAATTTTCCGTCTCAAAACCCTTAAAACATTTTTTCCCTTTCTTTGATTTAATTTGAGACGGAAAATTCCGTCTTAATATCTGTCTCTAATATTAGAATCGGATTTTGAGACGGAATTTTCCGTCTCAAAATCCTTAAAACTTATCCTTCTTTACTTTGGTTAATTTGAGACGGAAAATTCCGTCTCAAAATCCGATTCTAATATTAGAGACGGATTTTGAGACGGAATTTTCCGTCTCAATTTTGATATAAAACATTTTTTCTCTTTGCTGGTTAATTTGAGACTGAAAATTCCGTCTCAAAATCCGTCTCTAATATTAGAATCCGATTTTGTGACGGAATTTTCCGTCTCAAAACCCTTAAAACATTTTTTTCTTTTCTCTCATTTAATTTGAGACGGAAAATTTCGTCTTAATATCCGTCTCTAATATTAGACTCGGATTTTGAGACGGAATTTTCCGTCTCAAAACCCTTAAAACTTATCCTTCTTTGCTTTGGTTAATTTGAGACGGAAAATTCCGTCTCAAAATCCGATTCTAATATTAGAGACGGATTTTGAGACGGAATTTTCCGTCTCAAAATTCATCATAAATTTGGCGGGATATGACACTGTTCACTCGCGCCTCTTTAGCTTCGGAATTTGTAACGGAATTTATTCTGTTACAAATTTGTAACGGTTTTTCCGTAACAAATCCGTAGCTAAATTTGTCACTATTACTTTTTTTAGTTCCGTTACTAATCCGTTGCAAATCCGTTGCAAATTCGTAAGAACTTGTAACGGAAATTTCCATCTCAAAAATTCCGTCACTAAAAGTCCAATTTCTTGTAGTGTGTAAACAAAAAACACCGTTAACTAGGGACCAAATCATTTTATTTAATTAAAGTACCAACTCGAATAGATAAATTAATTCTCTAACAATTTCAGCTTTGAAATTTCTCTTAAAAGCTTCAATCCTTCAATCGAGTAGAAGCTTCTCAAAATGAGAAATGCAGAAAACAAGAATAATAATAACAATAATAGTGTTATTCGGTTTTCTTGTAAATCATTTTACTGAAGAAGAACAAAAAAACAAAAATCTTTGCCAAGTTCAAAGAGCAAGGTATATTCATATCTTGAGTGCATTCTCACTAGAAAGAAAACAACAAATTAAAAGGAAGAATTCATGAAGGACTGTGGAACTTCAATTTGTATGCATTTGGCAGAACCTGTTTTCATATATTAGAAAAACTTTAGATGGATATTCAATCTAAAACCAACTAAGGCTAATTAGAGACAGTTTTGTTATATTTATGTGCCTATAATATCCGATTTAACTTAAGTGGATTTATTTTATCTCCGCTCCAATAAAAACAACAATTTTAGATGCTTTCTTTAGTTTAAAGTTACCCAAAAATCAAGGACAAATTAATTAATAAGTTCAGCCTCTTGACTTTAGAAAGGATTAGCAAAACTTGGATAAGATTACTTACTTCAAGTTTTGTTTTGTAGGTTCTAACTAAAAGAAGATTAAATAAATTTAAATCGAAACTTTGTTGTTTGTAGTGTTAAATATATATCATTGAATCTAGAATATGTGTACAATTATTGCATCTGTCCAAAAGGACAATTTTTTTTTTCAAGCATAGATCAATATGCCGATCTAAAGCTAGGAAAGAAAGTCCGAACCCTCTAACTCGCTCAAATTGATTTGTGATCAAATCTAAATCGATCGGAATAGACTTCAAAAAGTTAAAGATTCAAACTCGATTCAATTTGAACAAAAAAAAAATCAAATATGAAAAAACTTAAACTTGAAAAACCTGAATATAAAAAGTTAGAAACTAATAAAATGATTCGAATATGTCATAACTGGAATTCGAAACAATTCAAACCTAAGATCAAATGATCCAGAATCCCAAAAAATTAAACCTGGTGTTTATTCATCTAATTTGATTGAATAAAATAAATTAAAATTTAGATATAATAATTAAAATTTTTTATTGATCCGATACAATACAAAATACTCTAAATATTATATATCAACAATTTTTATTTTTAATCATGTAAAAATAACTGCTAAAAATATAAAGTAACTAAATATTTATAACTATAGTTAAATATTTGACTCAACGATTAGTGCACGCGCGCGCGCACATATATATATATATATATATATATATATATATATATATTTATATTCCCTAATGAAAGAGTTGAATATTCACATTCCTTCCTCAATTCTTTTTAAAAGGCAACATTACAAGAAAAAAAAAAGTAGCATATTCCATGAATTGATAAGGTTGCAAGAAAATTCATTAATTTAAAGAAATCCAACAAGCTTTTTCAATCATATATTAGATAGATAAATGAATTAAATAATCTTCAAATGTTGGTAAACATCTAAGATTACGTTACCATGCTAAACAAATCAATTTGAAAAATGTTGGATCCTTAGACGGTAGATTTTGATAGCAGTAAGAGTTACCATATAGTTAGAGGACACTAACAGAGTGCTCAATAATGGCTAAACAGATTTGATTTTCAAACTCTTCTGATTCTGGTGCTTCTAATTTGATCGTTGAATCAGATTCTGACTTGGCTATTAGTTGGTGCTCAAACTCTTCTCTTAGAACGTGGAACCATTGGTCGACTCTCTGTGAAATTGACTCGCTGGTGCAGAAGATTGGAGTGGTGCAGTTTTCAAAGATCTTCCGTGAGGCCAATGGTTTTGCCGATTCTCTAGCTAAAGCTGGTACGTTTAGGGCAAGCCTCCTGTCGGTCTGATGATAGTTCGTTTGCCTCTTCTATGGTTGTTTTTGAGGCGACTCATCTCCTTTGACGTGCAGTTTTTTATTTGCTTCTTTTGTTCGGTGTTCCTGTTGGCAACATGTTCTTGCTGTCTGCTTTGTCTTGTAATTTGGTTCTCGGTTTTTCTGATCTTTAAGTGTTTCCCGCTGTTGGATCAGACTTCATTCAGTAAAATTTCTCTGCTTCCCAGAAAAAAAAAGATTTGATTTTCATCCAGCTGGTGAAGATTTCTCTGGGAATTAGCTCCGAAAGTAGGGATTGGCGCAAGAAACTACAAAAGGCATCTAACAGTCTTACACCCATTGCTTTTGAAATCATAACCAAATGCCATGGCAGTGAAATAGGGATGTTCCAAAAATCCGGATTGAGGACGCAAATGGGATCAGGAAATGGATTTGAACCAGTAAAATCTTAGGCTTGTTTGGAAAAAAAGATGAAAATGAATAGAAAAATTTAAAACTTTGTTAATTCAATAAGTAGTTTTTATATCCGTTAGTTGTTTTGTAATTTAATCATCGAATTAACAACATTTTAATTATTTATCTCTTTTCATTCTTCCTATCAAGTAAAGTTTTAACGTAGATCAAGTATAAAATGAATACTAACATTATATTCAATTGAAGTCTGTCCTGGGTGATGTGGTTGGAGAAAATCAGTTTGCGTTCATCAAAGGCAGACAAATCTTGGATTGCTCTCTCATCGCAAATGAAGTCATTGATGAAGCCAGGAGAAATTGTAACATCCCAAATCCCCAAAATAAATAATATTCACTTACTAGTTATACTCACTTACCGGTTGGGCTGCCTGTGATGCCTATCAACTCCTATCTCTTTTATAAGAATTAGTACTCTCAATTCCTTATGCTAATATGGAAGTATGAATTATTAAATTATTTCCTTAAGATATATACACATTCCCTTCTATTTAAAGTAGTACTGTACTATTTTACTGAATATATAAAAGAATCCAACATACCTTCGATATTAGATCTCTGGAAAGTAATTCGCTTAGCCCAAGTTCAATAATCTGTGGAGTGGAAAATAGGGAGTGAGCGACAACGTGTTCAGTAAGAAAGGTGTATGCTGCTTTATAAAAATAAAGACTATACTCCCAAAACATCTTATTTATCCAATCATTCAAACCCATTTAACATTAAACAGGATTCAATAGATCCTTTCAGCAAACAGAAACCAATAAGTTGAGACTAGGCAATAACTAAATCATGCTCTGTTCCCCCAAGAACATAAGTCGTCCGCTTTTGGGGTGCACCCGTAGGCCACCGCCCCTCACGGCTATCTCAGCTAGATCTATGGCCATAATCTATAGGTGGTCCTCGGGCTCACTTGCCAAGTGACCTCGAGATCGCTGATGACTTGGCGGGTCCATCAACCTTGTGACGCCTTGAGGTGCACTCGTTGATCCATTGACCCGGGCCACCGCCCCAGGTGGGTCACGCAATTACATAATAAAGCATGAACTCAGGGCCTAAAGTCTCAAAAATCACTTTTATAACTCATGAAAACCCTTATGGAATTATTTCACTCATGTTATCATTTCCACAAAATGATTTGATTTCCAAAAGGTTTTATAAAATAGTACAACAGCCCGCAATGTCAACATTTTTCGTGTGAGAAAGGCACGGGTTAAGCTGGCTCGCCCATGGCTAGTTCGCCCATAGTCAGCTCGCCTATTGGTCAACTCGCCCAATGTTCAACTCGCCCAAAAAGATTTCATATTTCTATTTTCAAAATAATTTATTATTTGTTGAGAAAAATACTCATAAATCAGTTCGCCATGTAGGGCTCGCCCAGTACGGTGAACTTGTGTTCGCCTGCCAACCCTTGGCGATTGAAACAAATTAACCTGGCTCGCCCCAAGGCTCGCCCTTTATGGCATTGCCATGGTCAACTCGCCCACCCATAAAAACACAGGGGTCGCCCGCCCCAAAGCAGCATTAAAAGGGTTCGCCACTTTAGCTCGTCCAGGTTTCTTCTTAAACAGGGCTACTCGCCCAAAATATCAAAAATCATAAAAAGTGAGCTCGCCCAAGTAGCTCGCCCGCCATTTTGCCAATTCGCCCAATCACACGATTTTTCATAGTAATGCATGTCATAAAACAAACAATTTCTCAATAATTTCATAAAATTTAACTCCACAGGACATGCATTTTACTTCACATATAACTCCCTTACCTGGTCTCTTCAAAACTTAGCTTCCCGCTCGCGTTTATCAACTCTCACTTCTCAGCTACAAGGTAAAATATTAATACCATTAATATTTTCTTTTCGTATATTTTCTAAAACTATTAAGATTTTCTAACACTTTGGCGAGATTCTGTGACTACTCTACAGCTCGCCATTCGCCCAACAGAGCTCTCCAGTCGTCATTGGGCTTACATGTGGTAGCTCGCCCAGTCTTATTCGCCATTCACTCATTGGCTTATTCTGGGAGCTCGCCCAACCTGCGACTCGCCATTCATAATGGCTTAAATGTGGAGTTCGCCACAATTCAACTCATCATTTTCAATAGTTTGGGCGATCACATGCCCTCGCCCATTCGGGCGATCACTCTGACTAACCATAAATATTGGCGAACATGCATATCACAACTCAGACATTTTATTTAGCTCGCCTCATCCTTTGGGCGAGTATCTTCATTTCTTGCTCACCCATCATGTTTCCTCTACTCAGGTTACACATGCATAACACAGCAGCTTATGTTCAACCATTAACGTCCCCAACCATTAAAATTTTATCCATGTTAACTTACTACATACTTTCATGCTAAGTAATATACCTACACATCTTCTACTTAGCATATCATCACTATAAGCCAAGGATTAAATACACACAATGTTGACTGGAAATTTATTTACCTGTTTTGATTGAGCCAACACAATCTCACAACTTGTTTTGTTGTTCCACACGTCTGTCCCCTTCTCTTATTGTTTTTAGGTGATCTTGAGATAAAAGGAGGATTTAGCAAAGACGGCTAGGTATTTAGTTAGCTAGGGGAAATGAGTTTTCTACTAGGACTCCTTGGAAACAAGAGTAAAGCGCTCCACTTCCAGCTATAACATCAAAGCTGGCATACAACAGGAGGAATCGAGAGAAACATGAAATTGCTGGGTATTCGATCTCACCATTCCTCTTTATATACAGGTTTCTCAATACCCCTTTGCTGTCTGTTAACCTCAGTTTCTTCCCTCATCATTTCTCTTGTCTTGTAGCGTGTTAATGCATGAAGAAAATTACTCCTCAATAAGTCGGTTAGCTCTCTTTTCTACTCTCATTAATGGTTGAAGAAAATATGGCAATAAAAAGGAGATAGCGTGATGCAGATTTTCTACCCTCATTAACTGGCGAAGACCATTCCAGCCAATTAAATTCATCCTATGTTAGACTTTAACATTCTTTTTCTTCTCCTCGCCACTTCCAACCACTATCATTGACCTTTTTATCTAATTTGTTCCTCCTTTGTCTGACATCCATTACTCTTCATCCCTTTTTTACATTCTTCAACCAATAACAAATATTCTCTTATTGACTTTGATCTTTTTGCCATTAATTCCAACAATTTAATTTTCATTCTTAAAATTTTAAATGTTCATTCTACCTCACATACACCATAAATTTAAATCCAATAAGAAAATGAAAAAAAAATGAAAATCTGTATTCAATATTTATTTCCACTATCAATCCTTTACAAATATGGTGTACAGTGTAAAATAATAGGGTCTCACAGAAATAATAGGGGGGGTCTGATTCTTAAGGTAGTTTTTGAAAAAGCCTACGATAGTGTTGATTGGAGATTTTTAGATTTTGTCATGACTAAAATAGGTTTTGGGGTCAAGTGGAGATCTTGGATCCAAGCTTGTATCTCTACGGTGTCTTTATCCGTTCTAGTTAATGGGGCTCCGTCTAAGGAGTTTAGCATTTCCAGAGGGTTACGTCAAAGCTGTCCATTATCACCATTCTTGTTTAACATTGTTGCTGAAGCCTTAAGTATTTTGCTAAGGAAGTCTACTGAGTTGGGTTTGTTTAGTGGCTTGATCGTGGAAAGTAATGGTTTTTTGGTATCACATCTACAGTTCGCTGATGACACGGTAATTTTTTGCGAACCTGCGCTGAATCAGTTGACAAATATTAAAAGGGTCCTCAGATGCTTTCAGGTTATCTCAGGACTCAAAATTAATTTTAAGAAAAGCAGCCTCATAGGAGTTAGGGTAGATCAGCACGTTTTGGAGAGTTGGGCGAGTATTATTCGTTGCAAGACTGACAAGCTGCCTTCAGTTTATCTTGGCTTGCCTCTCGGAGTTCACTCTAAGAGTTCGTCCTTGTGGAACCCAGTCATCGAAAAGTTTGAAAAGAGGCTTGCTGGTTAGAAATCCAAGTTCTTATCTATTGGAGGTCGGCTGACACTTGTTAAATCTGTTTTATCAAGCTTACCTATGTATTATCTGTCTCTCCTTCAAATCCCCGTCGGTGTAAAGGAAAAACTAGATAAAATTCAGCGGATATTTTTGTGGGGTAGGTCTTCTGCAAACAGAAAGATACATATGGTGGATTGGGCTTCGGTTTGCAACTATAAGGAGTTTGGTGGACTTGGCATTGTTGATCTTGGAATAAAAAATAGGACGCTATTGAATAAATGGATTTTCGTGTATGGCTTGGAGCAAAATGTGTTGTGGAAGGAAATGATCTTAGAGAAATATGGTGGTAGTCTCTCTGACCTGATTCCATCCCATGGAAACTATTCAAGAATCTCAAAAGTGTGGAGAAATATTTCTAATGTCTTATCCTCTAATAATTCTCAGTCTCAAGTTTTGATCAATGGGCTGGGGTTTTTGCTCGGCAATGGGAGAAGTATCAACTTTTGGAGGACGAATGGATTGAGGGGATTATTCTGAAGTAGACTTTCCCACGCATTTTTGCACTAGCAGTCAAGAATTGCGGCAAGGTTATTGAATTTGGCTTCTAGAATTCGTGGTGTTGGGTTTGGGATGTCCAGCTGAGAAGAAGGCTGTTTGACTGGAAGCAGCAACAATGGTTGAATTTCTTGAGTACGATTAAGGAGCATAGTGTGTGTAATAAGTTGCATTATGCACTGATTTGAAAAGGTTCTTCAGATGGGGTGTATTCGGTTAAGGAGTACTGTAAATCGGTTGCCACTAGAGTTAGTTCGATGTTTGCTAACTGGAAATTTATTTGGGCTGGCCTCACTCCGCCTAAAGTTGAGGTCTTTGTTTGGCAACTATTGAAAGGCAAAATTGCTGTCAAAGAGCAGCTTGTCAGAAGGGGCTTGCTTAATAGAGACAATGCGGTGTGCGTCTTTTGTAGAGTTGAAATTAAATCTATTGAGCATCTATTTTTTTCATGTTTCGAAGTTTGGAAAGTTTGGGCTCAATGTTGTAAGTGTTAGGGTGTGTACTGGATTGGACATGAGAACCCAATGTCCTTCTTCTTAGCATGGCAACTTGCTTTGCCTAAGGATAGATGTGATAAGGTGTGGAAAATGGCTTTTTTTTTTTTTGCCATTTTGTGGTCTATTTGGTTGTACAGGAATGACTTTGTCTTCAAGGGTAAAGCGGCAGATTTGAAGTGTCTTATGGATGTTGTTTTTTTCAGGCTTGCTTCCTGGTTTAAAACCAAGTGGTCGAGATCTCCAGCGTTCTTCTCTAATTTTTTTAGGTGTCCCTCTTCAATGTTACCCACCGCACACAAGGTTCCTAGACCAGCATTTGACTGGAAGTGTCCTCCAAGTGGTTCGCTGAAGTTTAATGTTGACGGATCGGCATTAGGTAAATCGAGACTTACTGGTATTGGCGGTGTTTTGAGAGATGATAGGGGTGCCATTAAAATTATGTTCTCAAAGTCCATCGGTGTCGAGGAATCGAATGTGGCTGAAGTCATGGTTGTAAGGGAGGCTATGGTCATATTCTCAACGTCCAGATGGGTCAATGCTTATTCCTTGATCATTGAGAGCGATGCGGTTAACACTGTGAGATGGGTTTAATCGCCTAATTCTGCCCTATGGAAGCTCAGGAGGGTGTTTTCTCAATTGAAAATCTTAAACTTCAACTGGTTGGCTTTCAAATCCAACATGTTTTTCGGGAGTGTAACGACATCGCTAATTCCCTCGCCAAACAGGGAGTTAACAGAGCTTCAAGCCTCTTGCTTGTTAACACTTAAGGAGTATGGTGTTGGTCCTTATTCATTGCTCTAACTCTGTTTTCGATGGGACAAGGGAGTTGATGTTTCTTCTCTGGCTCTGCCTGACGTTTGGCTTGGAGCTTTCTTCCCTTTTCCCCTGTTGGCCCCTGATTGAGATTCTCGGCTTCTTAATTGAGTTGTGGTTCGGAGTCCTTTTGTGCTGCTTGTGTTTTTATTTTTTCTCTTTTGAAAGATAGGTTGTGGTTTGGTTTTTACTTTCCTAGCTGAAATGTGTTTAGCTGCTATTAGTTTTTTTTGGTTTATCATTCGTGCGATGAGGTCTTTTTCTGTTTATGTGTTGGCTTGCCCACCAGGTGCTCGACGATTTGTAACTTTGGGTTCTTGGTTTCTTGATGTCTGTTATGTGACAATACTGTCACTACAGCCTTGATGCTCTCTTTGTAACTTTTCAGGACATAAATAAATTTTGCCTTTCAAAAAAAAATATATACAGTGATGGCTACAGAGTAGCGACTAAGATTTTTTGTCCCTTAGAAAATATAATAAAAATATTTTAAAAATATTATATATGATATATGTATAAATGTTGAAAATTTTAAAACTATAATTGTAATAAAATTGTCTTTACTGAAGAACCACCATGCAAAAAGTTAAAAAGTGATAATATTCTATTTCATCCATAACTTTCCCTTTTCATTTTCCTAAACTTAAAACAATTTTCAATAGAGATAAGAAAACTAAAGAAGTAACAAGAAGAAAATAAAGAAAGTTATTAAGCTAAAGAAAAGAAATTTTGAGTGGACTATTTTATTCTTTCAACATGAAAAATTGATTTGTCTTAATTTTATTAAATCGAGTTCTCTAACGTGAAACTATTTACTTTTGATAATCAATTTGAAACTTAAAATATAGATTTAAGTTTCCCGATGAGTTTACACGCTTGAAAAATATCATGAACTTCGTAAAACTGTTGACAAAGAAAATAGTGTAAGTATACGTATTAGGGTAATTCCTTAGAAAAATTAGTTTTGATATTACCAAAGTTTTACTGCATCAGGTGAAAGAGGTTTTTTCTATGAAAAATGTGAAGAACCGTTTGCATCATCAAAGGGAGAGTTTTACATAAATGATTGTTTTGTTAACTTACATATACAGAGAATAATATATTTTATAATATTGATAATAAAAATATTTAACAACCTTACCAAATTATGAAAACTCATAAAAAACAATTTTAATGTGTGTAATTTTTGTTTATAAATAAAATAATTTTTAATACATTTTAAGTAACTTATATTTAATATTGTATATATAAGTTTAACACCACTAAATTAATATCATTCGAAGATCGGCCGTCCTATATAAATTATTTATATTTCTGATATATCCTATGGATTATTGTATGTAAATAGTTCTCTTGGAATATATGCATCGGAACCCAAGTATTTGTGCTTGCAATTGGTAAAATTTAAAGAACCAACAATAATCACTTACGATAGAAAGGGATTGAAAAAAACTTTACACTATCATTAATAATAATAAGAAACAACGGATTGTAACCGAAAAAAAAAAAGAAACAATGGAGATATATAGAAATAACTGAAGTATAAGACAATCAAGAGGATTATTCCAAGAGGACCAAGACCCTATCTTACTGGCTCAAATAGTTTTATCCTACAAAATAAAATTACTACTAATTAACAAAAAAAAAAAATCCTAACCATCTTCATCACTTGTAAATGGTGCATATCCTTCTTCATGCAATGGATTCCCTTCTCGTTCTGATTGACACAAGGCTCTCCATATACACAAAAGCTTCAAAATAAGATGTTCGTGGACATCCATGAATTTGAACATCCTTAAATTCTTGTTTTCTTTGATCGTAGGACGCCAATCGAATATGAATCCTATCTTTATCGTCTGTAATTTCGAAGAGGATCTCATTATTTCTCCATATTGTCAAAGGCCTTACAATTCTTAAACCTCCAATTTCAACAGTAACCATCTTGGCCCAGGACTCCATCACACCATATTCCTTCATAACAAACACATCCAATAATGTATGGTTACAACGAGTCACACTTACAGTAAAGCTTCCATTCCATACCAGAAAATGCTGGAAAGGCTTGGCATCATCTGGGAGTTGTATTACTTGGAACTCTTCGACACCCAAGTTGAACAAGACGATGACAATATCTTTTCTATCAATAGGAATCTCAGGATACCAACCTGGCCAATGGATTGCTCCATTGAAGTAAAAACCCGCATGACAACCATTAATTTGACCGGATTTCAAGCTGCTGAACTTACCCTTTTTTACTTCTCTCCAACAAGAAGCTCCCAAAGTGTACACTTCCACATTGTACACCGTCCAGACCAAATAACTTGTACTATCAAAGTCTGCTGCGGAGTATGTAATTCTGACGGCTTTGTACAGATGATTCTTGAGATCATAACCAAATCCTAGAGTAAAGCAACAACTCGAATTGTTATCCGAACTGGGTTTTGGCAGAAGAATGGTCTTCCTGGTGGCTAAATTGCATAGAACGCTATATCCTTGACTGTAGTTGGAGTCAAAGACAATACCATCACAATGGGCTAAAAGTCCTAAATCATACGCCGAACACTTGCCAATGAACCCTAAATATAGATTTTCATCAACACTATTACTTGAAGAATCGTTAATATTAGAGATTATCGAGAAGGAAGTTTTTGATTTTGATGCTTTGCCGATGAAGCTCTTGATAGCGATACCTTCCTTCTTGTTGCTGCGGCTGCGATCCAAGTGCATTGCTATGAAATTGTTACTGTTAAAGAGAGCGTACCATGATTTGCAAACGCACTTGAATCGCAACAAAGATGTCACTGGCAAGTCTAAAAGGATTTCCAAGATCAAATCTGTTGGAAGACGAAGATCATTGGAAATTAAGAAACCCACCATGATTTTTTTTTTTATTTTTGCTTTTTTTAGGGAAACTATGGTATATCTTAATAGAAGGTTTGATATATTTGCCTTTTTATATAAGAACCAGCTAGTGTGATATTTTAAAATCGAATTCTAGACCTATTTGAATTACAACTTGTAATTATAACTTTATTTTCAAATAGTAAAAATAATTTTTGTTCTTTCAATCCAATTTAGTAATTGATAATAATGAGTGTAATGAAAATTAAGGAGCTTTCCTTGTTTGAGTTGGAAAACAAAAGTTACCGAACAAAGGTAGTAGTCAACTAGTCCAATTCTGTTCATAGTGTAAATCTATTAGTGATTACTCAAATTAGGTAAACTAGTAAATAATTATAACAAATTAAACAAATTAGTAAATAACTAAACTAATTCAAGCTCATATTTAGTGAGACTCGAACTTGAGACCTTAAAGTCTCAGGGCCTCCTCCTTGCCACTAAGCCAAAGCCTCATTGGCACTACAAGGGTTTTTTATTTATTTATTTATATATCCATAAAAACTAATGGAATCCAAGTAAACCTGACATTCGAGCATAAATTAATGTTTAATTATGGTAATATGTTTTTCTTTCTAAATCAATAAAGAATTGATCGTTAATGCCTCATTGGAATTCATCGCACTGGAGGTGTGGTGGATTCCAATGGAAGCTTTAGCTATTTTTTGGTGTTAACGGTACCGTAAGGTGCATTTGAAATGCATCCCATCCCATTGCAGTTGACATCAACTCCTTCCAATTGGCCTCTGGCAAGATGTGGTAGGGAATGAATTTTTTATTTCATTCTTTTATTTTTTTAAAAATAATTTTTAATATTCTTATTTTATTATATTTTTTTACTTAAAAAATTTACATTATTTATTTTTGTTATTTTTTTCGTTTTTTACATTTAATATTTTTTATTTTGTTATTTTTAAATTTAATATTTTAATTTATATCCTCAATACAATTTTTATTATTTAACAGGAAAACATTGTTTGAATAAAAATATTTTTAGTATTAATTTATTAATATTTTTTATATTTTTTAATATTACAATTATTTTATTAATTTTATAAATGTAAAATATATATTATAAATTTTATTATATATAAATGTCCTTAACTGTTATTTTCAGTTTTCACTACACTAATCTTATTGTAACCGTTGCAATTGCATCCAAATACATATTACCCTTTCACTATCCAATCTTACTGTTACAATAACTAATCTCACCGCTACAGTTGTTTTCAATCTCACTAAATTCAACGATCTAACCGCACGTCCAAATTAACCCTAAATTAGATTTAATTTATTGATTTTTTTTAACCAAATCAAATTGAATGGAGTGTAGATCCAAATCAATGAGATAAACTTTTCGGATAGAATAAGCTCTTACCACCTTTAAATTGAATGTCCTTTTCATAGTTTTGATATTCTTCAAACGTTTTCGCCATGAATAGAAAGAAAATAATAAGATTGTTTAAGTTAGCCTTTTCTCTGTTTGGTAAACTGTGATCCAATGCATCATGTGGTATAATTCATTTCTGGAATGAGTTGGCAGTAATTCTAATTATTTTCGCTGCAAACATCAAATGCCAAGATCATTTTAATGCATAAAACAGATGGATTTTCACACATCTGTTCGTTTTCGTATAGTAATTGAGTTATATTTTCATGCAGCCAATGAAAAAATAAATCTTAGGAGATAATTGATTATATTTGCCATCTGCATTGAATTATATTAATCTTAGGAGTTGCTTAAGCTTTTCTCTATCTTGATCCTTACATATGCATAATCTGTTGTCCTTAAGCATTTTTCTTTAACATTCAATTTGGACAAATAGTTTGGGGGGACTTTGTTTAAGTTGGTATACAAAGCCAAATAACTTAACCAAGGGCCCTTAACAATGGAGTGAATTCAGTCAAGTTTTACAAAACCAAAAAATAAAATCTAACGCCTTCAGCAAATTCTCAAAAAGAACGGAGTAAGTCGAGAAATGTTTCTTCACAATCTGTAACTACGCAATCTACTGTTTACATTGTTGCGTAGAAATTTTAGATTAAACTACTGCAAGTAGCATCCTTGGTTATTAAATTAGGATACAAGAATTTCTATACAAACTCGGTTTTTTTCTTTCTACACTCAATTCTCTTCATATTTTACTGTTTAAAAACAAAGATAGATGGGTGTGAGAAGAAGAAAATTGGGTGTATTTAGGATCCTTCTTAGGATACAGAACAAACAGTTCTATGAAAATATAATACTACAGTTTAGTCTACTCATTTGTGTCAAACGTCCTCATATTTTAATGTTTAATATTTCAAATAACTTAACTTATAAAATATTTTAATGTTTATTAATTCAACATATGGAATGGAACTCACTCCATCATGCTACTCAGAAGGAGCAAATTTGGAATCCTTTTTTATAGTTTTTGGAAAAGACCACATGAAATTTCTTGGTGGATGAAGGCAGTAGACTCTATCAGAGTTTTTGGAAATGAGCAATACAAGGTGTTTGATATAATTATATGGTTTCTATGCTATAAATTGCTATTTTCCCCCTTGTAGATTAAACATGGTACAATCAATTGAATCATTAGGCCTTCCACTATCTGAGTTATGAATGCTTAATGATGCTACACTTTCTACTATACATCTGATTATTGACTTATTTTTCTCTTGGAAGTGTGATTTACTGCTGCGCTACTCACTGGATACCCTAACCTATTTCCTCTGACAAAACAAAACTGTAGGATTGCTCTTAGAAAATATTGGAAGGCTTTGCATTACTTGGATGTTTGTTGGGAGCAGGAGGGCATTGATGAAGCTGCATAATTTAGTTTCTTTCTTTAACGATCATGATATTACTGCCATGAATCCTTTAGTTTTTTTATGAATTTTTTTTTCAGTTTTAATTTATCATGGCACATGGAAGAGTTCCTCTTTGCAGAAGACTAAGTCTCATATATTTACTAGTAGTTTTATAAGATTTTGAATTCCTTTCAAATGTTAGATCATCAATAATTCACATGTTTAGGCATCTAGCATGGCAAATTTAGATCATTCCAATCTTTTAGATTCTCATTCGTTGAGTCTGCTTTGTAATGGTTGGCTTGAGAGTATATGATGTTAGAGAGTTCCTCTTCAATATCTGATTCACTTATACATACTGTTTTCCTGTTGTTGATGTTTTTCTCCTTCCATATAACTGCTGTCCAAGTTGTCTGATAATTTTCAAAATTAATTTAACAAACACTCATAATTTTCAAACATTTAATAGTAATGCATCAAAATTTAAGGAAAAAAAAAAAGATAATCAATGTTTGATCGAGCCTGCACAATGCCATGAGAGCAATATAGTTGACAATATGAATATCAACATGTATCTTTTTTTTGTCAAAATGTACACAGGAACAATAACAATGAAAAGTAATATTAAAAAGGGTAAAGATGCTATCTGAATACAAAATATTTTCAACAAATTAAACACAGGATACACATAATAAATCATGGCTTACTAAGTTTGGGGAAGCAAATAACAAAAAAATATAAGCTGTCAATGTCATATTCTGTTCTACTTTTAACCCTATAATTCATCAATAAATTTGTTGTTTCATGTAACATTCCAAATCCACAAAATACGTAATATTCACTTTCTAATTACACTCACTTACCAGTTGGATTGTTTGTGATGCTTATCAACTCCTATTTCTTTTATAAGACTTAGTTCTCTCAATTCCTTATACTAATATGAAAGTGTGAATTATTAAATTATTTCCTTCCTATGTATATACATTCCCTTCTATTTAAAGTAGTACTGTACCATTTTACTGAATATATAAAAGAATACAACATACCTTCGATATCAGATCTCTGGAAAGTAATTTGCTTAGCTCAAGTTCAATAATCTGTGAAGTGGAAAATAGGGAGTGAGCGACAACATGCTCAGTAAAGAAGGTGTATGCTGCTTTATAAAAATAAAGAGTATACTTCCAAAACAATCTTATTTATCCAATCACTTAATCCCCTTTAACATTAAACAGGATTCAATAGATCCTTTCAATAAACAGAAATAAATAAGTTGAGACTAGGCAACAAATACATCATGCTTTCATTGTTCCCTCAGGAACACAAGTCATCCGCTTTTGGGGTGCGCCCGTAGGCCATCGCCCCTCACGGCTATTTCAACTAGATCTATGGCCGTAATCTATAGGTGGTCCTTGGGTCCACTTGCCAAGTGACCTCGAGACCGCTGATGACTTGGCGGGTCCATCAGCCTTGTGACGCCCTGAGGTGCGCCCGTAGGTCCATCGAACCGGGCCACCGCCCCAGGTGGGTCACGCAATTACACAAATAATAAAGCATGAACTCAGGGCCTAAAGTCTCAAAAATCACCTTTATAACTCATGAAAACCTTTAAAATAATTTGATTTCCAAAAGGTTTTATAAAATAGTATAACAGCCCGCAATCTCAACATTTTCCGTGTGAGAAAGGCACGGGTTACGCTGGCTCGCCCATGGCTAGTTCGCCAATAGTCAGCTCGCCAATAGTCAACACGCCATTGGTCAACTCGCCCAATGTTCAACTCGCCCCAAAAAGGTTTCATATTTTTATTTTCAAAATATTAAAATAATTCATTTTCGTTGAGAAAATACTCATAAATCAATTCGCCCATGGTCAGCTCGCCCAATCTGGCTCGACCCTGGTCAACTCTTTCAGTGTAGTGAACTTGTGTTCGCCCGCCAGCCATTCGTTTCAAAAACAAGTAAAACTGGCTCGCCCCAGTGGCTCGCCCATTATAGCATTGCCATGGTCAACTTGCCCAAATGAGGCACTCCATGGTCAACTCACCCATTTCATGAAAGCAGGGGTCGCCCGCCCCAAAACAACATTTAAAAGGGCTCGCCTATATTGGCTCACCCGGATTTCTATTTAAAAACATCGTTGCTCGCCCAAAGGAACATAAAAGAGTTCTTTGACCAAAATGATAAAAAGGTTTGTGCTCGCCCGCCTTAACAGTTCGCCAATCATAAAAAACAAAGGTTCGCCCGCCATATACCAGTTCACCCAACAAACAGTATTGGGTCGGCTTTTAGTTCGCCCACAACAAAGCAATTTATTAGAATAACATGCATGTCATAAACCAAAACCATTTCTCAGTAATTTCATAAATTTAACTCCACAGGACATGCATTCTTTTCACACACATCTCCCTTACCTCATCTGATGAAGCCTTGTTTCCCGCTCGCCTTTCTCAATTCCCGTCTGCAAAAATTTATTAAAACTATTAATATTCCTTTTTCGAATATTATCCAAAACTATTTATATTTCCCTTCCTAATATCTGTGACACTTTGGCGAGATTAAGATCGCCATTCGCCCACAGAGCTCGCCATCCGTTAGTGGCTTATTCATGAGAGTTTGCCCATAGTATTATCTTACTCATTCTTGATTATTTTCCATCTGATTTCTTATATATTCCAACAATATTTAACTAAAACCAGGCTATATCTATGTTTATCACGTTATAAAACATAGAAGTCTAGTATGGAACATCAAGAGAACCATGGAAAATATGAAACTCACCTTAATCCCAGTTGCTCTTCCAAAAACAGAATGTTTTCTTGCCTCACTTAGCTTTGCTTATGTCTCAGTTCTTCACACACTGGATAAAGGTTTAGCTAACTAAGGATGAGTTTCATGGCTCACTTATGGGAGTAACGGAAGAATTAATGGTGAACTTGAAATGAAAATAGAATGGGCGAGAATGATTTTGAGGAAAATGAAGTTGCTTCCATCGATTTTTCCTCATGAATTCTTCTTATATAGCCATTCAGTTTCACTTAGAATCTAACACCTGTTCTTATCCCGTTTTTCTTTCATCATTTCATGCATTAAAACCAAAGAAAACTGCAGCAAAAAGAACGGTAGTCAAGTCCTTACTGCAGCTCTATTGTTGACTAATTTCACTTGCCATTTATTGCTTAGCCCCATTGTCAAGAAAAGCAAAGTGGCGAGAAGTCCACTGCCGCCCATTTCCTTGACTTTTTCCCTTTTCTTTTCTTCTCTTCTCCACGCCAATCCACTTCCAGCAGCCACTATCATTGACTTTCATCTCATTCTTTTCTTTTATCTTGTAGTATATTAATTCTTGAAGAATTTCTCAACACAAGAAATCGGCTAGCCCTTGTTTGTCCTATTGCCATTAATCCCTTTCACACTTTCAACCTTTTTATCAAGATTATATCTCATCTATCTCTTCTTGCAACTTTAATGTTTGTTTTTCTTTCTTTTATACACCACACTATACATCATAACTTAAAATGAAAAGTGAAAATTCCCATTCAATGACTCTTTAATTTGACTAAAAGAATTTATTTCCACTATCAATTACGTACAATTATGGTATATAGTATGAAAAATTTGGGTTTTACATTTCTCCCCACCTTAAGAAATTTGGTCCTCCAAATTTAACTTGAACCTGTTACTGGAAGAGCTCTGGATACCTCTCACGCATAAGGCTCTCTAACTCCCAAGTAGCGTCCTCCTCGTTATGATACTGCCAAAGCACTTTAACCAAAGGAATCGTCTTAGATCGCAATACCTTATCTTTCCTATCCAGGATCCGTACCGATTTCTCAACGTAACTCATGTCCTCTTTGATCTCCAGTGGCTCATGTCGAATTACGTGAGAAGGATCTAGATAATACTTTCTCAACATTGAGACATGGAATACGTTATGCACTCCTGATAACTCTGGTGGTAGTGCTAACCGATATGCCACATCTCCCACGCGATCTAAGATCTCATAAGGCCCAATATATCGAGGACTCAATTTGCCTCTTTTCCCGAATCTCATTATACCTTTGGACGGTGAGATCTTTAAAAACACATAATCACCCACTACAAACTCTATTGGTCGGCGTCTAGTATCTGCATAACTCTTCTGCCGACTCTGAGCCGTTCTGAGCTTCTTACAAATCATTTGTACATCATGAGAAGCGTGCTCGACCATATCAGGAGCTAACAGCTTACGGTCTCCCACTTCTTCCCATGCTATCGGGGATCTACATCGTCTACCATACAAGGCCTCATATGGTGCCATGCCGATACTCGTATGAAAGCTATTATTATAAGCAAACTCTGCCAGGGGTAAGTGATCATCCCATGAGCCTCTAAAATCCAATGCACACGCTCTCAACATATTCTCGAGCGTCTGTATCATACGCTCGGACTGTCCATCAGTCTGTGGATGAAAAGCGATGCTAAAACTCAACTTGGTTCCCATAGCCTCCTGAAATCTCTCCCAGAAATGAGAGGTGAAGCGGGAGTCCCTATCAGAGGTAATACTCACTGGAACACCATGTAACCTCACTACCTCCCTGACATACAAATTGGCCAAGGCACTAACTGAATCTGTAGATCTCATGGCCAAGAAATAAGCAGATTTAGTCAATCTATCTACTATCACCCAAATAGCATCATACTCCTTCCGGGTCCGTGGTAATCCCATAATAAAATCCATAGTAACATGCTCCCATTTCCATATAGGAATCGATAGTGGTCGAAGCATATCGGCCGACTTTTGAAGCTCAATCTTAATCTGCTGGCATGTTAGACATCCGGTAACAAAATCAACGATGTCTTTCTTCATCTTAGGCCACCAATACACTTTTCGGAGATTCTGGTACATCTTAGTACTACTCGGATGTAATGTGCATCTAGAGTTATGGACCTTTGATAAAATCAAATCTCGAATCTGTCGATCACTGGGAACACATATCCGACCTCTAAACCTTAGTATCCCATCGGTGCCAATCTCAAAATTTAACATAACTCCCATCTGAATCTGACTGGCAACCCCAATACAATAATCATCCCTCCTCTGAGCTTCCCTGATTCGATCCATCAAATCCGGCTCTATACGAAAACTAGCCGTAAATCCATACCGGTCAGAGGAAACAACTGTCATACTGAGGTTAGAGAACTGCTCTATCAAATCATGCTCCCTGATCATCATGTAAGATACCATGCCAACATGTTTACGGCTCAGTGCATCTGCTACTACATTAGCTTTACCTGGGTGATACAAAATCTTACAATCATAGTCCTTTAACAGTTCCATCCACCGTCGCTGCCTCAAATTCAACTCTCGCTGTGAGAATATATATTTCAGACTCTTATGGTCTGTAAATATATGAAATTTCTCACCGTACAAGTAATGCCGCCATATCTTTAGTGCAAACACTCTGCGGCTAGCTCTAAATCATGTGTCGGGTAATTCTTCTCATGATCCTTCAGCTGTCGAGAACCATAGGTTATAACTCGACCATGCTGCATAAGCACACACCCTAAACCTTGAGCGGATGCATCAGTATACACCATAAATCCACCTAATCCACTAGGAAGGGTTAAGACGGGGGCAGTAGTTAATCTTCTCTTAAGCTCAAGAAAACTACGCTCACATGCATCATTCCACTCAAACTTTACATCCTTACGTGTAAGTCGTGTCAATGGAGCAACAAGTCTAGAAAATCCCTCCACAAACCTGCGATAATATCCGGCAAGACCTAAGAAACTCCGTATCTCGGTAACCGTGTTAGGCCTTTCCCACTGAACAATGGCCTCTATCTTGGACAGATCAACTGACACCCCGTCCTTTAACACTACATGTCCGAGAAATGTAATATGGTCAAGCCAGAACTCGCATTTATTAAGCTTAGCATACAACTTTCGATCCTTGAGGGTCTGTAGAATAATCTGCAAATGCTGCTCGTGCTCCTCGGAAGTCTTAGAATAAATTAAGATGTCATTTATAAATACTATGACAAATTTATCCAGAAAAGGATGAAATACCTCATTCATCAAACTCATAAAAGCTGCAGGGGCATTTGTTAACCCAAAAGGCATTACTAGGAACTCATAGTGACCATAACGAGTCCGAAATGCTGTCTTATGAACATCTGACTCCTTAATTTTCAACTGGTGATAGCCTGATCGGAGGTCTATCTTAGAAAACACCTGTGCACCCCTGAGCTGGTCAAACAAATCATCAATCCGGGGTAGTGGATACTTATTCTTAATGGTAGCTCGATTCAACATCCGATAATCTATACACAACCGGAGGCTGCCATCCTTCTTCCGAACAAAGAGTACTGGAGCTCCCCAAGGTGACACACTGGGACGTATAAATCCCTTATCTAATAACTCTTGGAGCTGCTTCTTGAGCTCATCCAACTCCGTCAGTGCCATTCGATGTGGGGGTCTAGAAATCGGCTCTGTACCGGGTACCAACTCGATCATGAACTCTGTCTCTCGATTCGATGGTAACCCTGGTAAATCCTCTGGAAATACATCCGAGAAGTCCTTAACCACAGGAATCTCTTGAATCTCTGGACGTTTCCTCTCTACATCCTCCACACTAGCAATATATCCTTCATAAACATTCATACACAACCACAATTTCAGTACACATCATTTCACAAACATATATTCATAAACATTTTATTAATTTACAATAATTTTACAATGTATTTTTCAGGATGAGAGAAGGTTAGCTAAAATGATATCAAAATCATATATATCCAACAAAATTATAACCCCTTCCTCTTAAAGCATCTTTACCGAATGATCCTTACATTTCTCCTGGACTAGACGTATCCTTCTACATCACACGTGCCATGCCCAACAACTCCAGAAAAGGGTAAGAGCCAAAGGCATGGTGTCAAACTAGGTTATTAGGGTTTAGTGTGTGTGTTTTTTGTTTCTAGTCTTTTTTTTTTGGGTATGAGACGAAAATGAAATCATGGCACGACAAAGATATTGTAAGAATAATTTATTGATACTTTAATGTCTCCGGGCACTTAAATAGATGTTTCCTAACTTACTTTCATCACTATGTTACATAGTTTTCTCTGTCTTAGGTAATTAATAACTGCATGAAAATATACAGAAGAACCGGATTCAAGAAAAAGCAAAGAACCTGTTGAAATGGCTAGTCAAACTTTATGTGAAACTTTACTTGCATTGGGATTTTGGACAAAGGGACAAGGAAAAGCCATGGAAAGAGAAATGGGGTTTTTGGGAAGAAAGTAAGGGGGTGCATTGTTTAGCTACCAGTCAAGGGTCTGTCTTAAGGTCTATCTTCTCTCTCTGATCTTTTTATGGGATTTCTGTCTGGAAGAAGAGGAAAGAGAGATTGTAATTAGTGAAAAGATAGGGATCCAAAGATGGGTTTTGGAGACACTGATCAGATACTTAAAGTGGGAAAAGGCAAAGGTTTCTGCTCATCATCATCATCAGAAGTATTGAAGCCTTGATAGAAACATTTCAAACAACATTTTAAGTCAGTTCTCATATCTCGCTTTCATCGAATACCTTACTCTTTGTATTTTTTTTCAGTATCTAATTCTTTGATCAAACTCAAGATTCCCTTTTTTTTTGCTTGCTTGACTGACAGTTCGTTGAAGGGAGAAATGATAATGGAGATTATAACCTTCATTAAACGACAAGATAACCTTCTTTTTTGACAATAATTGCATTATTGTAGGAATTACGAGGAGTCTGTTTTCGATGGCTGTAGGAATTATGAGGAGTTACGAGGAGTTTCGTTGAAGGGAGGGTGTGATTCATGGCTGTTTTCGATGAATTAAGAGTAGATTTAGACTGTAGGAATTACGAGGAGTCTGTCAGTATGCTCGAATTTAAGATCTGACGCCAAACGAAGAAGTTGTGTTATACTACCAGTAAAAATTATATTGCAAAAATAGTTACACTGTCCAATGTGGCTTCATTTTGATATGAACTATAGCTTAAAAATAAGTATTTGATAAGCTAATAATTTTGGTGGAATTATCTACATCCCAAGAGTTACGATTTTCGTGTGGTACGATCGAGAACCTCTATTTCCCTAGACAGGTAAGGGACGCCTGTGTAATTTGTAGGGATATCCCGAATGCATGATTTTTATGCTAATAATTTTATAAAATTACTTTGAAAGTGAATTGCCTCGAATACTGTGAAATTGTGGCTGTTTGGCTAGTTTGAACTGTGTTTGCAATTGCAGAGGGCTAGGGTGATAGTAGCTGTTATGCTGCCGGAATTTATTAGAAATATTTCTAAAAATGCTATGAAATATTTTAGTGCATTGTGAAATATTTTCCTAGCATCGAGAGTGAAATATTTATTTTTTTTCATAAATTGAAAATTTACCGAAAAACATTTATTAAATATTCGTGCTACCGATTTCGATAACAGTTAAATTACCAAAAATTCACCTCAAGTGTTTTATAGTGGAATATGTGATTTGTAAAGTGAAAAGTGGAAAGGGTGAAAATTTTATAAATAATTTTCCATAAATATTCACCATATGCTTAAATAAAAACCTTTATGGACTGACTGATAATTTTACTCATTTTACTAATTGCCATAAAAGGTGATATTATCGTGTGAATATTATTTTGAGACTAAAATGTTTCTACAAGTGTTCTATAGTGAGAAATGTGTTTGTGGAATTACTATTAATTTTGAAAAATAAATATTTCTATTTTTCATAAAGTATGAAAGTATTGGAAAATGATTTCCAATAATCTTGAAATTGAAAGTTTTGAAGGAAAAGTATGGGAACACGTGTATGTGATTTACAATGAAATGTAATATTTACAAAATTTTATTTCTACAATGTAAATATTTTATAACATTGTTTTCACCGTATGAGACATTGTGATTTATACCTTTATGGATTTTTGAATGACATTATTTATTTTATTAAATTTCATAAAGGTGATGAGATTTCATATACATTGTTTTGAGACCGTTAGACCCCATATCATGCTCACGTGTCACGTGTTCATGTGTTACTGTTACTGTGTGAAGCTGTTGACATTAAGCCTGTCTTTAGCATCCCGATTGACACATGCTTAGTGTACGACCGAGGACATTTATAGACTATGACCATAGATCTCATGTGTTTATTATTATTGTTCCCTACGAAGATTATAGCATGATATCATTACGGTGATGCCTGGTCTTCATTATTATAACACGTGTTATTACTGATTTTGTGATATTTACTAAACTGTAATGGTTATTGAAATATTTCTATCAATGAACTATTATCATATTGAACAATCTATTTATTGTTACACGTGTGAAAGTGATGATTTTAAGGGGGGAAATCAAATTGTTTTTAAAGTGATGAATTATATAATTTAATGAGTTATTTTACTCATTTTTGTGAAATATTTATATATGGTGAATTATTAAATAAATTTCATAATAAATTAAATTTCTACTCCCTATAGTCGCTCTGGGCTTCTTAGACAAGACAGGTATTTCAAAATACCTTCCTTACTCCATCTGGATTACCTGGCCGACTATAGTATCATTTCTTTCAGTGTGCCTAGCATACCGATAGGAAACTAAAGGATTTTACGACATATAATTTTCGTGATATCGAAATTACATACAACTCCTTTACTGAGCTGTGGTTTGCTTACTCCTTTATTTTCATCTTACACAATTTTTATGTATGAATTAAGTGAAGTATCAATCCGTGAATTAGCTGCATTTTCAATAGCTCGAAATAACCTCTATTGGAGTCCAAAGGTATCATGTTTACATTGTATGTTCAGACATTTTTATACAGTACTACTTGTTTTAAATCTTAATTTCAGGGGATGTGAATTGATTCATACTACTGTAAACATTTCTTACTTATGTGAAGTATTACAATTTAAATGAATAGTATTAAAGGTATCACAGACAATCCAATCGGTATAAAATACTGTATATTTAGACTGTGACATTTGCACCAAGCTCAATAAAATCTTGTATTATCCTCTCATCCTCACTGATTCTCTGAAGAACATCTGCTGCAACACTAAACAATTGGACAAAAACCCAAATTTATCAGATTGTGCTTTACGAACCATCAGGCCCCAATGAGAACAAGGATATGACAACTATTCAAGGATTTTAGGGCATATAATTTTCATGATATCGAAATTGCATACAATTCTTTTACTAAGCCATGATTTGCTCACCACTTTATTTTTATCTTACATAAATTTTATGTATGGATTAACTGAAGTATCAATCCGTGAATTAGCTACGTTTTGAATAGTTCGAAGTAACCTCTATTGGAGTCCAAAGGTATCATGTTTATATTTGTATGTTCAAACATTTTTATACAATACTACTTGTTTTAAATCTCAATTTCAAGGAATGTGAATTGATTCATACTATTGTAAACATTTCTTACTTATGTGAAATATTACCGTTTAAATGAATAGTATTAAAGGTATCACAGACAGCCCAACCAGTATAGTGTGTGGAAAAGTGTGAAAAAATGTAAAACACTGTATATTTAGACTGTGACATTTGCACCAAGCTCAATAAAATCTTGTATTATCCTCTCATCCTTGCTGATTCTCCGAAGAACATCTGCTGCAGCACTAAACAACCGGACAAAAACCCGAATTTATCAGATCGTGCTTTACGAACCATCAGGCCCCAATGAGAACAAGGATATGACAGCCCTCTCATTAATTAAACTTATAAAAGCTTGATCACAGTTTACAAATACCTGTTCATTGTATGAACGACCGTCTCTGGAGATGGCTGCTGGAAATATGTTTTTGGCATCACCCCTTGCCAGATGAACATATATGCGGACAATCTTCATATAAATAAAATAAGAGTTAGTGCATCTCTTTCCATTCTTCAGCGATGCACCAATTTTGGGCTCAAAACATAGTACATGCAAATGACAGCACATAAAACACCAGTTAAATTCAAAGGGACTTCTGAGAAAATGATTAAAGCTTTTCTTTCCTCTTTGTACTAGTATATAATACCCCCAAAATGAAAAAAAATCTACACTTTGCCAACCTGCTTGAGTAACTCTTTTGGACGGAATTCATACTTCTCAGGGTCTTTCAGAGTAAGAGATTTTCTTTGACCCACTAAATGCAATAAAAAGTAATTGAGCATACTCGCCACTCTTTCAACCTGGAAAAAAGAAATAAAAGAATGAAAATTGATTAACTGAAGATTAGAAGAAAGGAGATCACAAAGTGAACCTAATTATAAACAAAAAGCGGCGGCAACTTGTCAGCATAAATTTGATGGATGACAAGCATAAGTGCAGCTGAAGAGATGTTACCATCTCAGGAAGTAGAAAAGGAGCTGTAATCTGCTCAGACGTAAATGCCAGCATACCAACATCTTTATTTGCCAACTTAATATCAATCCATATAATCTGAAAATAATCAGTAATAAATGTTTAATTGAAATCTAAATTCAAAATCATAAGTCATACATATAAATGTGAAGGGGGAACAGGGAAAAGGAACGCTGACGTTCTCTTGGGAGTGGAACAGTCGAGTTCTCTCTTGCCTCTCCTGAGCTGGCCTGCGCTCCCATTCTGCAGTATTTGACATCTCAGCTTCAAGTTCTTTGAGTTCAAGAATTTTGTTCAGACTTTCATCAAGGAGGTAGATGCTATGGTTGATTAGGAAATTCAAGAAATTCAGATAAACACCCTTTTCTTCTTCCTTAGCTATCTGATAGAGCATATTACAGTTCAATAAAATTTGGAAATGCATTGATTGTTCAATTAAGAACACAAACCATAGAAAGTGCTACATGTAAGGGCCGAGGAAGAAGACCTACCTGTTTCCAAGCATTACGGTGACTAGGAACTTGCCAAAGATATTCAAAAAGTTCAACAATATTATGGAAGATGTTGAACTTATCATAGAACTGCACATATTAAAAAAAAAAAGGGTAACAATGTATGTTTACTTAAATTGTTAGCAAACCATCTCCCTTTATCACTTTTAATATGTAGCAATTACCTGTGTATGAGAACCTGTGAACTCAATGTCAACATATAGCTTCAAAAGATTCCTCACAAGATATTCCAAAGACAACTGATTCCCTTCAAATAGTGTCAATAAGGTAGAGGAACCACTGGAAGAAAAAAACGGTGTAAACTTAGGGAACATATCTTAAGTGAGAAGCATTGACGACATTATATATCTTTGAAATGAGATAGAGTAACCTTCTATGGGGCATCCAACAGTTCAAAACTTCAACCATTTTTGCCCTGAGATAGGGGTTCTTGATAAATTGGGGACTTGCCATAAACATAATAATAAAATTCATAAAGTCATCCTGCCAAGCAAAATGCAAAAGATAATTAAATAAAACCTGTAATAACAGGAATGAACTAGTGGTATAAAAAAGCACATAGCTATCCAATCCAAAACCTACCAGTAAAACCCCATCCATAGCTTTCGGAATCTGGGAGGCAAATATTAATAGTTCCACAGCATCTTCCACAAAATGCTCTGGCATAGAAGCAAATTCCATTGGACAAGTAGATGGTAGGGGCATTTTAAATCCACCGACCAAGCCAACTAACCAAACCACCATTAGTCGATAGAATGAAATTGCATGCTGAATGAGCTCCCCATCCTTGTGAAAAGAAGCAATCGATACTTCAAAATTCTACCAAATTTATAATTTTTGTTTTTCTCAATATATTAATAGCAAGGAAAAGACAATCATACATAAATATAATTATTTAAAAAAAAAATCTCCTACTCCAGAAGAAAAAAGAATGCTAACATGAAAAGAGGGAAAACAAGAAGGAAAAACAAAGAGAAATGCTCCATAAAGGCAAGGTGGTCGTAACAATTACAAAGAAAGTGGCATGTGCTTGTGTTTCTCTTGGAATGTTCTTCTTCTTGCTTTTCTTTTCTCGGTGTGGCAGAGATTAAGCTGAAAGGGAGAGGAGGGATACTAGTGATGGCTCATGCAATAAGTTTAACCATTTGACATCTAGGACTCTACAGATAAAGCAATTAATAGAAAAGACACTAATTCACTTTAAAGTTCACTAGACAAGCAAATCCATATGCATGTGTGGAAAAGTCAACTGTATTAAATTTAGAAAATATATAAATATCTGTATTCTTAGAATTAAGGTTAGACAATTCCTCAATTATAGAGATTAGGTTTATGCAGATTCAGTTTCCAATCTACTTCTTAAAAGCATTTGTATATAATCCTAATGATTTTGTATCATTCAAGTAAGGTTCTTAATAAAATATTCCAAATTTTCACATGGTATTAGAGCAGGAACCTTTCTATCTTGCAAAACCCTAAATCGTCAATTTTCCAAGAGCCACTGTTGTTGCTGCTTTTTTTTTACCACCATGGCAGATGTATCTTCTGGATCTCCTCTGGTCGTGAATTCTAGCACTCAGACCAGAGTTCCTCTCCAGGTCTCCTCCAATTCTGAATCACACCCAGTACAAATTATCACCATCCGACTCAATGGTGATAATCTTCTACAATTGTCTCAATCGGTTTGTATGTATATCCGAGGAGGCAAAATTGGCTATTTGATGGGAGATATGCAAGCTCTAGACAATGACAATCCAACTTATGCAACCTAGGATGCAGAAAATTCAATGGTGATGACTTGGCTCGTGAACTTTATGGATAAAGACATTAGTTCTAATTATATGTGTTATTCTACGACTAATGAGCCTTAAGACAATGTTACCCAAATGTATTCAGATTTGGGTAACCAATAGGGCCGTAAACGAACCGAATACGAACGAACGAACTGATGTCTCTGTTCATTCGTTTGTTTTTTAGTACCGTTCGTGTTCGTTCGTGTTTGTTAAGGAATTTGGTTTTTACATCCATGTTAGTTCGTTTGTTTAATAGGGATTGTTCGTTAAATGTTCACGAACAAGCTCATTCGTCATAAATGAACACATAAGCGAACATTTAAACGAACGCGTTCGCGAACAAGTATTCATAAATCGTTAAACAAACACGTTCACAAACACATGATCATGAACAAGTGTTCATGAGAACAAATTAAATATCAAATATTAAAAATTCTATATAAAGATTAAATCCCGCGTGCAAATTCAAATCGTTCAACATGAAATCTTAAATATAACACAACTTAAGTCAGCAATGTTTTATTAAAATTGATAATTACAATTTTAAGTACTATTTGTATCATATAAATATGCATATATTGGAATACATATATTAAAATCTCATATATATGTGTGTGTACTTATATGTGTAATATATATAAATGGTCAATGGATAAAAATGATATCTTAACTTATTATGAAACTCTTATTAATTTAATATCAATAGATTATGTTTAAAATTTAAAAAGAATAATTATTTTAAGCATAATTAACTAATTCAATTTTATAATTATTTTATTATTATATTTTATTAATTTTTTAAGCCAACAAAGTTATATTACATGTATATGTTTAAGAATTAAGTACTAAATTTTTATGTTAATGTCTTAAAAATAAGGTATATATTATATAACTTATATAAGTAATTTTAGTATTTTAGTAAATTACAAACGAACAAAAAATGAACAATAAACGAACAACAAACGAACACTTTGAATAAATGAGTTATAAACAAACATAAATGAACAAACAACAAATGAACAATAAATGACACTTTAAATGAACAAGTAATAAACGAACATAAATGAGCCTGTATGCGAACAAAAACGAACGAACCACACCTTTGTTCATGTTCAGTTTAATAAATGAACACTAAAATGTTGTTTGTGTTTGTTCATTAAGTTTAATAAACGAACACAAACCAATAAAAACTGAATAGATTCACGAACGGTTCGTCAAACATTCTTGTAGACACCCCATTATGTCCGGGGTCTTTTAATGTTATTGGGCCTATTGGGGTTTGATAATTAGAAGATGAATTTAATTTTTGTATTACTATCTTGTTTATTATTAAAAAAAATAAAAATGAAAAGAAAATAAAAAATAGAAAAAAATAACAAAAATGAAGTGATCAAAGAAGGGAAACTTGGAAAAAAAAATCAAAATCTTAAAGCAAAGGCAAAGTCAAAAATTTGAAAATTTAAGAAAGAAAATCAAAATCAATGAGTGAATCAAGTGAGAATCAATGAAGATACAAGTCAAACTCAAATTGGTGCATGGATGGAAAGGAAATAAAGTTGGTTTAATACCCGTATCAAGAAAAGGAAGGAAAATTAAATAAAAAAGGGGGGCAACACACAGGCAAAAAAAAGAGAAAACCCTAGAAATCTTGGAGGAAAAGATTATAAAGCAGAGGAAGTGAAAAGAGAAAGGGGGGGGGGGGTGAGTCTTATACGATTTTCACAAGAAAAAAATGGAGAAAGAGAGACCAAAAAGATAAAAAAAAAAAAGAGCCACCACCCCGAACGGCTCCAACACTCGTCATCATCATCTTTCTCGTTAGTCTTGAGATCCCGTCACTGCCACCTTGCTTCCGCCCATTATTGCTATCCCATTTTCATCCATCGTCCCTGCCATTCTTGCCGCCTCTGCATATTGCTTTACACTGCACTTGCGCACGTTGCTGCACTTTGTCTTCAGCCTTCCCAATCCGCCACTACTTGGCCACCACGCCTTTCCTGCTCTGCTTGTGCTCAGATTTGCTGCAATACCTTCTTTGTTCCACTCTGAGTCCAGCTGGTGCACTCTCTTGGTCTTGCACTCTTGCTTGACTACTGCTTTGTCGCACAACCAGTCTTGCTCCATCGCTGACATCACATATTGCTACACCACGGTTCGGACATCTCTTGCTTTTGCTGCTTGTGCCTCCATCGCTGCCCCCTTTACTGCACCATTTTTCTCGCGCCATCTCCCTTGCTCATCCAGCACCGTCGCCTTCTGCATCCATCAATGTCGCACGCTGCAGCTCCATATTTCCTTCCCCTCTGCTGCGATCGCCTGTGCCAATCCTCTGTCCTCTGCTATTTCTCGTTGCACCATTCCAGCCCAACAAAAGAGAAAAGAACGTGGACTAAAAGAAAGAACAAATCAAGGCAAGAAAACAAATTGCAATAGAAAGGTAAGAAATATTCTGACAACAATAAATGTTTTTTTCTTGTTCACATGCATGGTGATTATTTAACTATTTTTGTTTCCTTTATATTAACGTGTATTAGGCTCTCTTTTTTATTTTTCTTTTTCTAATCATGATGTGTTTATTATTTTTTTAAAGGTGATTTTATTTAGTTTTAATATTTAAGCATGGATTAAATACAGTATTAAGGTGTCTATGAAATTTTTAGTATTTTTTTTAATTAATTCATTATTTCGTTAACTTATTAGTTTTACTTAATTTATTTTGTTTTATTAATTTATGTATTATTTATTTTAAGTTTAGAATTAGATTTGTTAACTAATAGAAATTAAAAAAAAAAACAAATTAGCCTAAAAATAGATCTTTGTACATGAAACTTACATAAAAATTAATTAAAAACTAAATGAAAATAAATAATTGAAAGGAAATGAATATGAATTATACCAATGATGACATTTTGAGAAAGTCAATTAAAACATCTTAAAAATGTTTAGGTGAGAAAATTCTTTCTTAAGTTGAGCCAAATTGATGGATACTTTTGAAAGAATTTTCAATAAATTATAATCCATGTTTGTTCTTAGAAAATCAAATATTAATAAAATATAAATGAATATAGATAAAGAAATACAGGAACATAAATTAGATGAGAAGTTGAATAAATAAAATGAAATAGCTTAGATTGAAAATAATTAGTAATTAATAAGATTGGATAATAATGAAATAAATGTGAATTATACCGAGGATGAAATTCCAAGAAAGTCAATCGAGACTCCTTGGATATTTCTAGGTGAGATGATTCTTTCTTAAGTTGAGCCAAATTGATGGAATACTTTTGAAAGAGTTTTCAATAAAATATAATTCATGTCTATTAAATAAATATAAATAAATGAAATAAATTAAATCAAGATTAAAATTAAAGAAATTTAAATAAAATTAGATAAGTAAATAAATAAATGAATTAATAGCTTAAAATAAAAATTGTAAGAAATAAAATTAGTTAGATAAAGGAGTAGATGCAGATTATGTCAATGATGAAATTTCAAGAAAATCAATTGGGACTCCTGAAATTTTCTAGGTGGAATGATTTCTTTTAAGCCGAGCCAAATCGATGGGACGCTTTTAAGAAAATCTTCAATAAATCATGATTCATGTTTATTTTCCAAATATATAAATAAATTAAATATATGGATAAATATAATATGAAATAAGATTAAAAAATATAGAGATTAATATGGAGTCAAAATTAGAGTCAAAGTTAGAAAGAATAAGATTTTCATAAAATATTTAATTGGTCCGACGATGGAGTTCAAGAAAGTCAATCGAGACTCCTTGAAATCTTGAGGTGAGGGAGATTTTTAAGATTGGAGCCAAATTGATGGAAAAATCTTAGAAATATTCCCAATATATAAGCATATCGAAATTAATATAAACACAAGGCAAATTGTAAAGATAACTAAAACTAGTTGGTACCATTTTAGGATGGGCGATGTGAGAGTGCTAATCCTTCCCTACACGTAATCGTACTCCCGAACCCTAGTATCTTTGAACGTAGACCAAGTCTTATCCTTAGTTTGAATAGGTGACCAATCATACCTAAGTTAAAATACCATAGATTTTGTGTCTAGCTATTAGGTTTTCCAAAAACTTAATACGTTATGACAGTTTGGCGACTCCTGGGGATGTTAGAAAGTCAAGCCAACAGTTGGTTTTAGGTTATCTTAGATTCATCTTAAGAGTGTTAAATTTTATAAAAGAAAAAAAAACATTAATAATTACATGTTCCTTCAACACACACTTCACGCGCATTTGCATACATCAACCCTCTTCCCGGGCTTTACCCTTTCTTAGGAGGGAGTAGAGTACTTAGCTCTCGTGAGGTAATACCTCCGCAATGGCTAACGAAATACTCCCACTCAAATTGAACCTTTCCGTTTGTAGCCTATGATGGGTGAGGATTGGGTGCCTTACTAGTCCATGTGGACGACAGTGAGGAACAATATGGGAACTTTTGAAGGTCGAATTATCCAAAGCCCAGCATGTAATAAAACTTAAGAGGCCCAACTTTAGACAAAGCCTTGCCAACTTAGTGTGTAGAAATAACCTATAGCTAGGACACAAAAGGAATATTCCTTTTAAAAAAATAAAAAAAATAAATTAGGAGACAAAATGGTTTATTATGACGTGCATCAATTTGATTTTACAATGCATGACATGTCAATTTAACATTGCACCTATACATCTAGATATTTTTGGTCATACATAAATTGAGCATGCATCTCATGCATAGGTTTGTATGTGCATATCATGCATCTTAACTTAGACTATGGTAATAAAGGTGAGAAGATAGCTCAACCATCAAAATTGCCAGTCACCATACGATACTTGTTTGCAAACAAGAGTAATGGAGAATGAGCAATTGGCACGAATTGATGAATAGAAAAGTGCAACAAGAGATTGTCAGGGCCCAAGAAGAGTCAAGGAACAAATGACCAAGATGATGGAGATGATGATGAGCTTGGCAAAAGGAAAGGGAGTTGATGAAGACACTAACGTTAGAGTGGCGCCCCAAATAGAGGACCCCATCAAGCAAGAGAAGCTTAGGAGGGAGGCGATTGAATTAGGTTCTCATGAGGGGATGCATCGTATATGTGATATGTTAGAGGAGAGACTGAGGGCTATCGAAGGGAGCACTATTTATGGAAACATTGATGTGGAGAAATTAAGTTTGGTTCCTGATTTGGTGTTACCGCAAAATTCAAAGTCCCCAACTTTGAAAAATATGATGGAACTAAATGCCCATTAGCCCATATTACAATGTTTTGTGAAAAATGGCAGGGCATACTACAATGAAAAGTTGCTCATCCACTACTTTCAAGATAGCCTTATTAGGTCTGCAGCAAGGTGGTTTATCAATTAGATAGAGGACGTATCCATTCATGGAAGGATCTTGCATGAGCCTTCATAGCTCAATATCAACATGTAAAGGATATGCACCAGATCGATTATTCTTACAGAATATGGAAAAAAGGGCTACCGAAAGCTTTAGAGAATATGCTCAGAGATGGCGAGATATTGCCGCTCAGGTTCAGCCTCCCCTTATAGAGAAAGAGACGACAATTCTGTTTGTCAATACACTTAAGGCTCCATACTCATTCTCCATTTGTCCACACTTAAGGCTCCACGCTCCATTCTGTTTGTCCAATGCTGTGGACAAAATGTTCTGATCAACGTGAGATTGATGACAAGCCCCAAGTGTGGTGCGCCACTGCAACAAACAACGCCATACTCGAGAAACTTATTGGCATATCCATGGAAACTAGTAAATTGGAAGCAAAAGCGGTCACAACCCTCTATCAATGAAGCCAATACAAGTTCCTTTAGCATAGAGTAGCTCAACCAACTCCTAAGACTACTAAAGTCCAATCTGGCATCTGGTACATCTAATTGTTCATTGGCTCATTCAGTAGAAATCCATTAGCCTTATCCAATGTCTTTAATTTTTCTCCATGGGTTTAGGAGCATCTGATCATATGACTAACTTGTCTAATCTATTTAGTTCATACAATCCCTGTTCAGGTAATGAAAAAATAAGAATAGCAAACAGTAGTTTTTTGCCTATTGCAGGCAAGAGTTCTGTTAAACTTTCTGAAAGTATTGATCTTAAATATATATACTTGAAGTTCCTAAACTTGCTTGTTATCTTTTATCTGTCAGTATACTCTCAAAGGACTCCAACTACCGTGTTATCTTTTTTAACTCTCTTTGTTAATTTTAGGAATAGAACTCAAGAAGACGATTGGCAATGCTAGAGAAATAAATGGGCTCTACTATTTTAATGAAGATTTCTTAGGTAATAGAAAAGCCTAAAGGCTTAGTGGTACCAATTCAAATTCTATTTCTGATCAAATCATGCAATGGCATCTTGGGTTTGGACAACCTAGTTTCTCTTGTTAAAACATTTATTTCCTTATTTGTTGAAAGGAGAGGATTGCTTTATTTTTCAATGTGAAAGTTGTCATTTATCTAAAGATCATCAAGTTAAATTTATTTCAAAGCCTCATAGTCTATCAAAACCATTTTACTTGATTCATACTGATGTTTGGAGACCTTCAAAGGTTACCACCTTGTTGGAAAAAAAAAGTGGTTTGTAACTTTTATCAATGACCACAATAGATTGTGTTAGGTTTACTTACTAAGCAAAACATTTGATGTAGAAAAAAATTTTCGAAGATTTTTATTGCATGATTGAAACCCAATTAAAACAAAAATTTGCATCCTTCAATCAGATAATGGGATTGAGTACTTTAATGAATCATCATCATCATCATTAGAACCTTCATCCCAATACTGAGTTAGGCTATATGAACCAATATATGACCTCACGCTAAGATATCAGCATGAATTTTCCTTCTCCACTCATTCTATCTAAAGCAATGTGTTCTTCCAACTCGTTCCACCACATCTTTCCAGATTACTTCTTTTCAAGTCTTCTTCGGTCTTTTCCTAGTCTTGACCCTTTTGACATCATTTATAACCTCCACTCTTCTAACGGGGACGTCCATAGGTCTACATCGTGTGTGTTCAAACTAACGTAAACTACTTTCACTCATCTTATATTCGATAGGTGCCACTTCAACCTTTTTGCAAATGTCCTCATCTCTCATTTTATCTTTTCTCGTATATCCATACATCCATTGCAGCATTCGCCTTTCTACTACACTCATATTCTGTGTATGCATCTTTTGGTTGCCCAACATTCACTGCCATACAACAATGTTGGTCTAACAACTATCCTGTGAAACTTGCCTTTCAACCATACAAAAATTCCTTTGTCACACAACACACTTGTTGAGCTTTTCCACTTGCTCCAACCAGCCTGTATCCTATGGGTCACATCCTCATCGATCTGTACATCCCTCTATACAATCGACCCCAAACACCTAAAATGATCCCGCTTAGGGATCGCCACCCCATCTAGCATTACTATGTTTATATCATCCTCTTTGTTTGAACTGAATTTACATTTCATGTATTCGGTTTTTACTTTGCTTAGTTTGAGTCCTCTTGATTCCAATGTCTATCTCCACAGTTCTAACTTTACATTAACCTTTGCCCTAGTCTTACACTCAAGATGTAAGACAAAGAAGGGCATCTTTTTCAGCCAATGTAAGTATGTCCTAGACTTGCTGGTGAGATAGGAATGCTTAGTTGCAAGATAACTGAAAGCCCAATAAAACCCAACTTGAAGCTTCAGCATGCTGAAATGAAATATGTGATAGATAGAGAGAAATACCAAAGAACTATAGGTAGACTAATCTATTTATCACATACACAACTTAATATAGCTTTTGCAGTAAATGTGGTCAGTCATTTATGCACTCACCAAGCTCAAAACACTTTGAAGTTGCCTATAGAATCCTAAGGTACCTAAAGAGAACACTTGGAAAGGGATTTCTCTTCAAAAACCATGGATGCCTACAAGTGGAAGCCTATACTGACACAAACTTGCCAAGGAGTATTACAGATAGGAGGTTCAATTTCAGGCCATTGCACCCTTGTGGAAGGAAATCTTGTCACTTGGAGAAGTAAGAAACGGAATGTAGTAGCCAGAAGTAGTGCCGAAGTTGAGTTTCATTCAATAGCCCATGTGATTTGTGAGGTAATGTCGATTAAAAGACTACTTGAAGACTTGAAGGTTTCCAATTCCTCACCGACAAAGGTCTACTTTGATAACAAAGCTACAATCTCTATTGCTCACAATCGTCCTCCATGACAGAACGAAGCATGTAGAAGTGGATAACATTTTATCAAAGAGAAACTTGATAATGGAATAATTTGCATGCCATATATTCCAACAAGAGACCAAGTTGCTGATGTTCTTACAAAGGGATTGCACAGGAAGCAATTTGAAAATCTAGTGAGCAAGCTTTTGCAATGGAAGATATCTTCAAACCAGCTTGAGGGGGAGTGTGGGAAAGTCAACTATATTAAATTTAGAAAATATGTAAATATCTGTATCTCTAGAATTAAGATTAGACAATCCCTCAATTATAGGGATTAGATTTAAGCAGATTCAATTTCCTATTTACTTCTACATATGTCAATGTATCATGTGTGTGCACACACTTAAAGGGGGAGAGACAAGATGGTACCCTTAAAATTTGAGCATCGTAACAAAATTTTTCCTGTAAATACAATTCGATTTCCCTCTCGAGCCTAGATATATCCAGCTCCAGTTGCGAAGAAGGTGTCTGTCCTTGCATAGCTTTTAAGGTGGCAAGAGTATCTTCACTTCTTGAAATCTCCTAGGTGAGGGCAAATCAAATAATTTCACTCATCAATAGATGAAACAAAGCTTAGGAATCAAAATGTATTACCTGGAGTAGATGTCTAAAGTCAGAAAATGCCTTTAGGAGGCCCAAGTTAAGTACCCTAGAGTCATAAAGAAGCATTCACAAATAAATGGATATTTAGCTTTTCCACCATTACTTGAGGTTGCTTCGCATTAAGGGTACTACCAGAACTAGAAGCTTTTAGAGATTGCAGCAAATGGTTTTCAACATCACTATGCGGTCTGCTCTCATCGATTTTCACAGGATTATCTTTATTAATCCATTCAGCAACTTCTTCCGACGTTGCATACAGAGCAGTTAGCGCCCTACGTATGTTCACTATTAATACTTAGGAAAAGAATTCAAAGCATAAAATAGTTAGAAGCAAAATGATCTCCATTGAAAGGAAAGACATCACCTCAAATCTAAACGATTACTGTAGAAGACATCATTTGGATCAATTTTATCTCTTTTTGTAAGACTTGCATCCAAAAATGGTTCAGAAAGTCAAAGCATAGCAACTCTGAGATTGACAAACATGCCAGCACTAGCACAAGATATAGGATCCACCTGTGTTACATATCATCAACAAGATTGTGTCGAAGAGGCTATAAATATTCCTAAAAGTTGAAAGCATCAATTAATCAGTTAAATACCATTAAAAAGACTTAAGCTTTTTACTTAAAACATTCTTAGGTAGAATAAACCAAAGAACAAATTCTCATTAATCAACATGCGGCATTAATGGCCATAATTAAGCTATTGAAAATTAACTGCATTTTAACTGAAACTCAAAATGTCATTCAGGAGAAAAACCTGTATACGGGCCCTTGATGCATTTTTATTAATGACTTCTGCAAGATACTCAAGGACACTCTCACGGGCCTCAGTGTTTTTAAGGAGACAGAAGAACTTCTGCCAGACCATCATATAAATTATTCATGAGAGCCTTGATTGTATCGTATGAAGATAATAAGTCAGCTGCTCGTCTAATTGATGCATTTGAGAAGCACTGCTGGCTGTATTTTCAAGAGATAAAATTAATTACTAGACAAAAGTTAATAGGAAAAATCAAAGATAAATATAATTGCATAAAAACTATTGAGGGTGAGAAATAAAAATTAAACTATGATAAAACACAATGACGTGGATCTTCGAGCACAACCTCAAACTTCCAAGGGATCTGTAAAATAGACTAATAGAAAGACAAAAAACTTCAAATATCAAGCAGCTTCCAAAATAAATAAAGAACACCAACAAACATCATTCTCTGAAACATACTAAGGCACTTCATCAAGCCTCTCTCAAATGTAAACGAGAATATCTTTTCACTAGTATTGACAAAAAAAAAAAAAGAAGAACTCAAATTTACTCAAAGCTAAGCATGATTGAAAAGTAGATCACATGGACATTTGAATCATCAACTTATTATCAAACTATCCAACCTTATTCCAGTGAACAAGAGGAACTATTCCTGTACAGATGCAGAGGATAAAGATAGAGTGAAAAACTTATAGGTTGAATGTGGACTCACTTCAACATGAACAAAAGCCAACTATAAATCCAAAATTGAGGCAAACAGCCTTCAATGAGAAAACAGTTGCTCAATCTTCCCATTGGAGGTCCCTCCCATAAAACCCTAAGCAATCAAGACTGCTATGACATAATTAACAGCCAACAAGCAAAATAATATAGAGTCTGCCATCCAAAGATTTCAATACTGCCCATAACCAAAACGGCAAAGGCTGCAATTCACTGACATTGCTAGCCCACTATCCGAGCACATCTCTATTAAGTAACTGCACCAAGCCGGCTGGACAAGGAAATGGCTTTTGATGTCATTCAGCTTAAAACTGAATATGCCTTTCCCGTCACAAGTATTTATAAATATGCTCGGGCAAGATACCATTCTGAAACATCAATCAAGGTTGCTCAGATGAGCAACTCTGATAGCTTCCTAACACATTTATTATAACAGCCTCGAGATCAGTTGCCCTAGTAAACTGAGCACACACAATGTAAGTTTAAACTCCTCAAATTTTAACACCAGATAACCAATAACTTCAATGATTCAATCCATTCCACAAAGCAAAATTGCAATATTAAATGCTGGCAATGTTTTCAATAGCTTTTTATATCTGCTCCATGGCCACTAGAAGTCTAGAGCCCAATTAATTATAATGGCTAAATATAAACATAATGAGGTAATACTCTTTCTCAATTAACATCCCAGAACTGAAAACCCAAAACACAGAGTCAGCATCAAAGCTTACCCAACATTAGGCTGGCTCTCGGAAATGGTGTGATCAGGCAAAGCACTAACATGAAAAAAGGGACCCAAGATGCTAGTCATTTCAATAACACGTCCATTCAAGTGAATCCCTTTAGGAATCCACCATGGATGATTAACCAAGCTCTTAGCACCAACTGGGAAATTAACCAAATAAAACAAAGCCCTCAATGGCTGGTGAAAATTCCCTAAAGCTGAAACTTTCAAAACACTCCCTCTTAAATCCTCGTACAACCCTCTCAAAATCGGGTCCAAAGTATCAAAATCCGAATCCTTAAAGAACTCTTCCAAGAACCCAGGAGGACAGTCCACCCCACTCCCCAATTCCCTCCCTCCAAACCATCAAGCATTACTCCACTTGAAACTTCAGAAAAAACTAGTGGCAACAAAGGCGAATTCGAAGGCAAAGAAGAACCCGCTTGCGTGGTACCATCCCTTAAATTCCCATTAGAAAATAACTCAGGATTTCCCAAATGAATCCTAGCATAATTAACAGCCAACTTCTTAGCCTGTTTAGCAGTAGACTCCATCTCAGAACGCAGCGTTTTGTCTTTCATGCTGGAAATCTTCTTCATTTCTTCATGAGCTCTCTTGTAACAACCAATGAGATAATTAAAATGAGATTCTGAATTGGGAAATTCACCAGAAAGACGATCAGTTAAAACCCTTTCCATTAAATCACGTGAAAGTAAAAGACTTTTTCCTTCACTTAAGATCTCAGCTGCAGTCATCTCAAGGTAAACAAGTCTTGGATCAGAATAAGAAGAAGGGTTTTCTTGGTTTTCTTTAAGGGTTACAAGGAAGATTTTCCTCAGGATTATATCCTCTATTTCTTCCCGGGTTCTTTGGGGCTTTTGGGTAGCCATAATTTACAATAAAAAAGAATGAAAAAAATGGATTTTCCTTTCTCTTCTTTTCCCGGGAAAAATTTAGTCTTTGAACATTGTTGAGAAAAGAGCAAGAAAGAATTCGAAGACGTAGATGACTTCTGAGATTGCTGGACTGCGTTCTTTTTACTTTTGGAGGATGCTGATGCTCTGATAGTGGACTTCGATGTTGAGAACTTGGGTTGTTGGTGCAACAGGATGGTGCCACGTTAGTACTTGAAGTTCTTTGAAGTTGACGACTATTTTTTTTTTTCTAAAGGGTGAAAATTTGGAAAAGGACTAGGATACAAGGAAGGAATATATTTGCACCAAATAACAAGAAAAGATGTTTGGTTATTTCTAATGAAGTAATTTACATAACTTGTTTCATAAAATGCATCTTAACATTTAATTTAATCAGGATGATGGTATAATTTTAGTCATCAAAGATGGAATACATTGCACTATTGCAGACACTGTTTACCGTTTGCCAACTTCATTTCATCTTCATAATTTTGATTAACAGCTTCTTCAAAAACACTCTTTAATTTGCTATTTTCAGTGTGAAGAGCAACAGACACCAAGCAACAAGTACAGAGCTAGATCCTGTTTGAGGAGAGAAATATATAATCAAGTGGAAGTCAGGATAGAGTCAGACTGTCAGAAGGTGAAATTTGAGATGCCTGTGAAGCTCTGAAGATAGATGATACTGAATACTGATGCAGTTTCACACATCTGCAGACTGTGTCAAACAGTTTATATAAATCTCATCTTCTACAAATGCTCTAATCTATGAGTACAAAACTTGTTGTTATCCCTTGTATATTAGTCTTACCATCCATGAAAACTTGAAGGCAAAAATGCAGAATGAATCAGTGTGCTGCAAGCTACCGTATCAGGTGATCAAACAGACCATTTCGCCTGAAAAAATCAAACCAACGCAACTTGACTTTAGATTTCAGCAACAAATTCGTCACTACATGTATCGTAATCGGATGTACACATGGAATGCTTCAGATTAGTTGGACCAAATAGCAACTCCACACAGAAGGCAGGGCCGCATATTGATCTGCCTGTGCTTCCAACTATGTGTTAGGAAATAATAAGAGAATATGACTTTGACGTGTAGAGTTACACTATCTTGAGTATAATATTGCTTACACAGAAGCAAATTACCCAGGATACAATAAAGCCTTCAGAATTTTCGTAAAAAGTAAGAAAATGCAAAGTAAGTCTTTTCTAGAAATCATCACTCTTATATAAGTATGAAGAGATATAAATGAATGGTTGTAATTCTCTGTTAAATAACAACCATTCATTTCAGATATAACTGTTCCAGACATATAATTGAAAATATGTCTGTTGGAACAGTTAAAATAATTTTAAATTCGAAATTGAATTTAAAATATTCTATCAAAAAATAAAACTTTGACTTAAGTCAAAGTCCAAGAGCCCAAAACTTTTAAAATAGCCCAAGCTCTAGACCAAGCCCAAACCAAGCAAGCTCAAACCAAATGGTCAAAGCCCATTCCCTCTTTGGCTCCAAATTATTTTAAGAGTTGATTTCCCTTTATAAATATATCACTTTATACTTTTACAAGCAATGGGAACTTGTTCCCTTGTATTTATTACAAGCTATCTAACACTATGTCCAAATCCTGGATTGTAAACTGACAATGTTAAAATACAACTAAATTTTAAGATGCAAAAATCTTTAACCTTGGTATCCTTCATAAGAAACCATAAAGCTACCTGTAACAAGCCGTTTTTAATGAAGGCTGTACAGAAACAGGCATAAAAAACGCGGCCTCCAATCATTTTCTGATAGAATATGACGAGTAGCTAACCTGTCCAATCCAGCATGATCAGTTCATGGTTTTGGTACTAAATTGTGAAGAATAGTATTAATACATTAATACTTACTCGCACAGGTTTATTGAAATGATAGTCGAGACAGGTCTTCTGGTATAATACAGGACTCTCTGTTTCCATTTGGACTACCACATGAGGTTCTTCGGATTCCGATGTTGCCCCTTCTTCGTCCCCTTCGACAAATGAAAAGAAGTAGCGAGGGCTGCAGTTCGCCTCACATCCTTTCTTGATTTCTCTACAGCAATTCTTGGCAACTTCCACAGGTGGACGGTAAAGCTGATTAGGAATCTGTGGCACGAATGAACTTTAGTTGAATTTACATGTTGACTTTGTGGCATAAATGAACTAAACTGACCTCTTGGAGCTTTGAGACGATAAAGAAGACAGAGGTTGTGTTAACTGTGTCATAAAGACGAATCGGCGCAATTCTCTGCTACATGGTTGAGGCAAGTTCACAACTCCCCTAGGAAAAGAAAGCATTTTTTCACAATAGCCCACATACGACGTTGGGTTGGTATAGAGACCTATTGGCAGAAGTGCACATTCAAGCACTGCCAGGCAGCATTCGGAAAAAAATTTGCAAAAAAATGTCTAAATTTTTTTGCAATTAAGGATAATATTGAAAAATTATTAAATTTTTAAGGTGTGAGCAGTGATTTTAGAGAAGAGATTTTGGGGTTTAGCGTTTTTTTAATAAATAAGTTTGTCTAGCAATTTATAAGTGTAAATAGAATTATTCATTCTCATATTATACGAAAAGTACAATGTCCCATGGTTTTTATTGCAATTATTCTGCCAAGAGAAATAAGACTTTATTAGATGACAGTACAGAATGACTGCAGCAGCCGCTTTTACTCTAGATGGTCGTGTGGCCTGATTGACATGAACATTGCAGCATATTGTAGCAACCGGCGGTCAGAGCTGTTTCCATTCTCCATAACTGAAATCATTGGACCTCTAGTCCTCACTCTGTAACGCCGCCATGCAAGTTGTATGTTCACAGCTGCCCATGTCCGCCAATTGGATGAATAGTATCTTGCGTTCTCTTAAGCCTCTCATTGGCAAATTTGTACCTGAAGTGATCTGTGATGTATCTGAGATGGTTTGCATCAAGACCAAATGCTTCAATTGACTCAACACAGACAAATGTTGCAGATGAGGCTGGAAGACGGTCTATAAATGGGCGGCGAAGACACCAGGAGAGCAGCTCATCACCCAAAAATCCTCCTGGCTCAATTATGCTTGTGGCAACCATGCCTTTGCTAAGGTTCTGGCTACGCTTTATGCGTCCGCGAACTATAAAAATCATTCTTTGCACAGGATCTCCTTCTCTAATTATCTGTTTCATGGGAACATTACCAAGTTAAACAACCTTGTACAGTGTTGTAACGGTGTAGGGATAACATAAACTTCATAAGCTCTTACTTTTTCATCTTTAGAGAAGACAAGGGGCTTAACTCGATCGCAGATGTTATCCAGAATAAGATCATGCAAGTTGTGGAACAGAGGAACCTGAGAGAAGAAATTGCAATTGAATTGGATTGATTGGAGAAATCCTCAAATCATACCATTTACATTAGTACCTTTTTGATGAGATCAAGGCAAAGGTAGCGCTTAATGTCCCTGCGGAGGCCTTCAGGCAAGTCTTTGATTAAGTCCATTTCATCCTCTCCTCTCGAAGTCGCCCATTTCTGGCGTTCGAAGTGGCGAACTCTTTGTCTCAAACACGATGGTAACTGTCTACGCTTCATCCACCATTCCATGTCTCGACATCGCAGCTGCATTTTTCTCTTCTTTGCCATGACAGCATGCAAGAAAACCTTGATCACAAGGGATCAATTATCAGTTAGGTCGGCTATGGAACCTTTTAACATATTCATCAATTGTTAACCAAAAAAAAAACATATTCATCAATCCATACAAAATGGTTTTGTGAGTTTTCACTTACTTGGATGTTTCCAATCAATAAAGTGAAGAGCATCAATCCAGAAAGCACAATGCATATACTGAAAATCACTTCTAACCAGTTACTTGTTGGGTCAAGATCGTTTCCGAAGGTACTGCAAATGGAACTATGGTGATGTCTAATACTAATTAAACAAACAAATCAAAGGGATATTAATACTTGAATTCATTTACCTGAGAGTCATTAAGCCCCAAAATATGGGATAAAGGATCTTAACAGCAAGAGAATTGCTAGAAACAACAGGAAGAGCCCACTGATAAATCCCATATTTGAATGGTCCATGAACATCTAAGCATAATGGTTTTCCAATAACTTTTGTCGAGTTACCACCACAAGCACTTCCAACTGTTTCAGCTGGAAATAGAAACTCGTAACACACCTCCTCTGAGCAAGACAAAGAGATTTTGCACATCTCATTTCTCTCACACTGTTGCCGGAGGCATGAGGCTACGCGCTGTATTGCAAGAACATACCAGCACCCTCCAGCAACCTGCGCACCAAAATAAAATGCAAAATCAGCAAAAGGAATAGGAAAACTTGTTAAATTGTGTGAAAATGCAACTTATAGAGGGACTTACATGCGAGGCTATGAAGTAGGCAATGAGATTGAGGCCAAAACCCCACCAAATAGTGCCAAAGAGGTAACCTGTGACCTTTTGCATGTTTCTCATCAAGCAAATGCTGTGGTAAACCTTTGGGAGGAATTGGAACAAGAAGATTAATAACATTATTGTCATTATAAGCTTGATCTGCTCTTCCCTGATTAATTTTGGTACAACTAACCAGAATACTGCCTGCAGAAGATATAAGACAATTGGATCTGAATAAAAATTACACGCACATAACAATCTTGGAAATCTAATCAAGATCATTAGTCTTCTTAATCTGCCAAGTAAAAAAACTTCAATTCTCCATTGAACATTCTGTATAATCTTTATATTACACTTTTACTATTAAAGTAATATCATCCCACATTTGTTAAATCCTAAATTTCTTATGACCTTATATTCAAGTTGGACTCTTCACCTATTGTCAATTGGTTTTAAAATGGATATCCAACATGATATCAGAGCTCAAGTTTTATTATGTTGATTTTTTCATGTTATCTCTTCTATAAAAATTGTCACGTGATAGACTTTATCTCCATTTCCGCCTACACGTGATGAGAGCTGTTAAATTAGTGTCATCCCATATTTGTTAGATACTAAATTCCTTGTAACTTTATATTCAAATTGGACCATCCACCTATTGCCAATTTGTTTTAGGATGGATATCTCACATCTACTGATCTACAACCTTAAGAATTCTTCAAAGGAATCATGTTAGAATTAGCCTCTTAATTGAAAAAGAAAAATCAGGTTATTAAATCAAACCATCCCTGTCTAAACTATCAAACAAATACATGCAAATGGGTATCATGTTCCACGGCAAAATATCCAACAAGGAAGAAACACTAAAGCTTCTGGGTAATGATGCAAAGATGAACATCACCCGGTTGCTATGGAAGCAACCGAAGTAGTTGTCAGCAATCTTCTCGTCCAATAGTGAAACAAAGCTATCAGCTGTAAGATCATTATCAAAAATTCATACTAAAACAAAAGGTGAAAACTAGGATTCAAAAAAGACCAAAACGCATTATTAAACTGTGGGGTTTGTGGCACCCACTTAATATTCTTCACTTTTTGGGTCTCACTTTCTCGTATGATATGAACACTCAATTACCCCATAAGCCACTAAATCTTTCCCTTTTCCTTTCCAATGGCTCAGAAAACCAGGCCATCCATAAAAAATTATCAAAGGCCTAGTAATATTGAGCAAAGTTAAAATATAATATGGTGGTGAGTAAGTATGTAATGATTTTGCCTAACTCAAAGAGCAAAAATCCAAAATTGCCAACAAACCATTGATGATCAATGCACCTATCTTGACAGTTATGTTTTGCTAATTCTTTAAAAAAATCAAAGCTTCATTTATGCATCAGCCTACAATCATAAGTTATAATTCAAATTTTATATTAAAAATAAAACGAGTTAAGTAACTTAACAAACCTGAGGAACTGGGAGAATCACAAAGGCATCAAACCAGAAACCTTTAAGGGAACGAACATAATGAGAAGCTACGGCACGTGCGTCCCACACGAGTTTACCGCAGCCGACGACAAGGGACTCCCTTGACACGTACGCCAGCCTGAACTGAAGCCACAGATGGAACAAATGCACAGCGTCGACGCACGTGCGAAGGACGGTTACAATGGCAGCAAGGCCACCATCCATGTACAAACAAGGAGAGCCACCTCTGCCGATCGATAGGGCGTAAAAAAACAGAGGATCGATAGCCAAGGCCATGCCACGAGCCAACAGCAACGCACGGTTCCATTTCTGCACCCGCTTGCTCCTTGGATCAAGCACGCGTCCGAACGGGCCAGAAGGTTCCCGAGTGGCAGCTTGAGCCTTCTTCTGGCTCGCTCGGGCCTGAATGGGAACGAGAGACGAGCCTGCCGAGGCTTCCCATTCAGGCGGGTGAGCATGGTCACAGCTAGTGGAGTGGAAAACCGGGACTCCTACTTGAGTGCAAGCGTAGCATTCTACGGTGCTGGAAACTGGGTTGTCTTCATTGCTGTCGCCGCCATGATCAGAGTTCTGGCTGGGAGAGTTTTGAAGCTGACAAAGCCCAATCCACCTGTTACAAATTTAGACAAAACACCACCTTAGACTTCTGTAAATATCTAACAAACGTCAAAGACGCTGTCACTCATATTGTATTAAACCTGGACAAGTTGGACTGAGAAGGCATTGTGAGAAAAGTGGAACCATGGGAGAGAAAGGAGAGCCTGGAGAAGGAGAAGAGGAAAGAAAGGGAAGTGTTTTGGGAGGTGGGAAATGAAAAGAGAGAGAGAAGGAGGGAGGGCGGATTCGATTGAGTGATTTGGAAGGATTATAATAAAGAAGAATGTGAAGTTTGAGGAGTACTGGCGTGTCACGTAACACATGAAGCAGGCGGATGGTAAGGGGATGAGATGAAGCCAAACCTAGCGACGGAACATCAATGTGGGGTGAGGTTGCAGTCGAGCCATTGGGTCCACCGCATGGGGTCAAATGTGACTCGGATGAACCGTGGCCACACACCCTTGTCAGTGTCAATTGAATCAAAGTTCAATCATAAACACCATCCCCAACAATAATACAATTCTCTTACAATAATGCAACAATGGCAATTCCTCTTTATTCTCTTGACCACTTCGCATGAATTTTCAACACTTATTAGCAGCTAAACCATACCCAGAATTTTTCCGTCCTATTTACTAATATGTATATGTATATGTGTACGTTAAATGGGGTCAGCGGAAATTTCTGTTAAAATCTAAATTTAACAGCTTGAAGGGTTAACGGTAAAATTGCAGCACATAGCTGTCATTTCATTTCATAAAGTAAGCAGGGTTATTGTAAGTGAAAAATGAAATTGACCCTTTTGTTTTTTTTTCATTTATTTTGTTATATCAAACAAATAAATTGCTCTTTATATTGAAATTTTGATATTAATATTATCTAACATATATTGCATAGATCTGTAAATATTCCAATTGAGATAAAAACTTCGATAATGATGATGATAAATCAGAGCTGTCTCAAGATGGTCTCCACCAGTGGATCCTCTTGTCAAATCAATTTCGATGGAGCTTTAGACACATGCACAAAACAGGGTGGAGTCATTATAAGAGACAAAGATGGCAAGGTACTAAGTGCAGCAATGTGCAAAGTTGGTACAGTAACCGACACCAGCATTGTTGAAGCTTTGGCATCTAATTAAGCATTGGAGATTGCGTACTTGTGTGGGCATCGAAGAATCTGCAAATTATTAGAAGACTGCAGGATGATGAGGAAGACCTTTCAGCAGTAGGTCCATTGGTTGAAGATGGAAAAAAATGGGTCACATTGTTCGATAATTGCCAATTTTCCCACATAGGAAGGAAGGGTAATAAAGCAGCTCATAGACTAGCCAAGCAAAGTCTAGTATTGACACAGATATCTATTGGTTAGAGGAGAACCCAGATTTCATTGATGCTATTATATTTGACGATGCAAACTTTGCAAGTGCTTAATAAAAATCTGCCGTTTTGATTAAAAAAAAAAAACACATGCCTTTTGCAAAAATCATGTTAATATATACAAGGCAATGATATGAACTTTTAAGTTCAAATTTCATCATATCTGCTGGTACTTCAAATATCAAATAAGTAAAAAGGATGTCAGTAATTGACTTGGACTTAATGAATTTTATTCTAAGTACGAAGATAATAAACCTGACGGGTAAGTGCATAGCTGAGGAAAGATTGTCATTGTTTAATCCAATCATTAGAAAACAAAAACAAAGATGCAGCTAGAGAAGACATTCAAAAGCTCTCTGTTCTCCTGAATTCTAAGAAGAACAGTGAGTAATAATTTAACATTTATGCACCTATCCATAATTAATTGCTCTCCTCACAAGAATACATCTTGAAAAGAATGGTCCCCTACCCCCAAAGCCATGGGCTCCAAACTGCGAAGGGTGTTTTTTGTGGTTGAGCATTGATTTAATAGTACAAAAAATGTTGGTTGAATGAATATAGTCTGGATGAGTAGGTGGTATCTGGTTTTATACATAAGTGAAAGTTCAGGCTTGTTTTTCTTTTTGCTTTTAGTTTCTTTAATTCCTTTGTCTTTTATATGTAGTTGAATCATAATTTGCTACATACTACTTGACTTACCAACAAATGTTGTTGGTATATATATATGTTGAATGGGATCAGTGGATCTTTCCGTTAAAATCTAAATTTAACAGCTGAAGGTTAACGGTAGAGTTGCATAACATAGCTGTCATTTCATTTCGTAAAGTAGGCGGGGTTATTGTAAGCGACAACTGAAAATGACACTTTTGTTTTTTTTTTTTCATTTATTTTGTTATATCAACCAAATAAATTATGCTTTATATTGAAACTAATTTTTTACTTGTGTGATGCATAAATTAATTTTAATTATTTAAATTTGTAAATATTTAGAAAAATATCATTTAATTTATATGTTTAAAAAATATATACAAAAGGGTTATTATCCAATACACTTTTAATGATGTTTTTAAATTTCACAAACGGTGTTAAAATGATGATACATATTTTTATTTTACTTATTTTTTATTTTTTTAATATTCGTATAGTTTAACAATTTTTAAGCATTAGAGCAACATTTTGAGGTAGATTTTTAATATTGACCTAAATCGTCATTATTGTAAATATGCATATAATATAAATATAAATTCTTATATATATATATATATATATAAAAGAATGATTATAATATAAAGGGATTTATATTTATATATGAAAGCTTCGTGCAATGCACTAATTAATTTTATTAATTTATTGTAAATTTATATATTTTATACATAAATTTTATTTATTTAGAAAAATAAAAATTTTAAATATTTAAATAATATACATGATATTGATAGCTTACTTTTATACATTTCAATTTAGTTTAAAATATTTTTTAATAAATTAAAATTGAAATTAAAATTATTTATTTTATAATATAAATCCATATTAATTAATATTTTATTTAGTTTTTCAAAAACAATATTAAAATTATATTTTTAAAGATATTTTTGAAGTATATAGTATTTAAAATTATTTTAAGATAATTTTATTATAAAGATTGAGAAATTTTAGGAAAGTGGAAAAAGTGGAGAGTATTTATTGTTTGTTTTGACTTACAAATAAATTAGTGGATGTTTACATGTCATTCAAGAGAATGTCCAAATAAGCATATGTGTAGACATCTTACCATAGTTGGTGGTACCTTGTAATATACTATATATATATATATATATATATATATATATTAGATTTGATATTAATATTATTTAACATATATGATGTAGATCTGTAAATATTTCAATTAAGAGAATGAAAGTTATGAGTGATAAAAAAACAGTTAAAATTGAAAAAAGATCGAAAAAGATGTAGAAAGAAATCATTGAAAAGATACGATGATATTAGAGTTATAAGTAAGAATGAGTGAAAAAAGAAAATTTATGTTGACGATTTAATTTAAATTTATATATTGATTCATGTAGCTTAATTAACCTAATTAATTGAGATAAAAGCTTCAATAATAAAGATGATAGATATTACCTAACACTAGTTTATTAACATGCCTTTTGCAAAATTTTATGTTAATTTATATAAGGCAATGATATGAATTTTAAGTTAGAATTTCACCATATTTGCTGGTACTTCAAATATCAAATAAGTAAAAAGGACGTCATAATTGACTTGAACTTAATAAATTCTATTCCAAGTATGTAGATAATAAACCTGACAGGGGTGCATAGCTGAGGAAAGATTTCCATTGTTTAATGCAATCATTAGAAGACAAAAACAAAGATACAGCTAAAGGAAACATTCAAAATCTCTGTTTCCTGATTTGTAAGTAGAACAGTGAGTAACAATTTAACATTTATGGATCTATCCATTATTAATTGCTCTCCTCGTGGCAATACGTCTTGAAAAGAATGGTCCCCAACCCCCAAAGCCATGGGCTCCATTTTGCAAGGGTGCTGTTTGTGGCTGAGCCTTGATTTAACAGTACAAAAAATGTTGGTTGGATGAATATAGTCTTGCTGAGTAGGTGGTATCTGGTTTTATACATAACATAAGTGAAAGTTTACGCTTGTTTTTCCTTTTTCTTTTAGTTTCTTTAATTCCTTTGTCTTTTATATCTAGTTGGATAATAATTTGCTACCAACAAATGTTGTCCAATGAGAAAAAATTAGTTTTAATGACAAAAAGACAGATTTTTATGAATTGAATAATTGAACCTTCCCTCTCTCTCTCTCTCTATATATGTGATGGTTTGGTATGCTGTGGATCAGGAGTTGTAAAAGTTGTTCCAAGGAGATTGTAGGAATTTTAACTATATCATTATTATTAGAGTTTTTATTCTAATATTGAAATAAGTTATATAAATCAATATATGAATTCACACTAAGTCGTCAGCATTAATTTTTCTCTTCCACCCATTATTATTTAAGACAATAATTTGAAGTATCTATCATTTAAATGACGGAGATCAAAAATTTTACCTGAACTAGCTAAATGTATCAAAGCGCACCTTCCACTCCTTGTGGTCCCCTAGCATGGTCCCCTAGCAATCATGAAGTGGGACATGAGAGCCATGAGGAATATTGCAAATGAATAAAACCTACATATAAAAAGCAACTTGTAATTTAACATATATAGCTAGTTAATTAGATGCAAGAGTTTATGTAGATATTTTTACTTTTTTTTTGTTAAAGAAAGAGATGAAAAAAGCCTGTCCTCATTCACGCTATAGCTCAAGCCGTGCCTATCTATGTAACGAGCTACTTTAGGTTAACCAAGGAGTTTATCCATAAGCTTAATATGATGGTGGTTGGGTTTCGGTGGGGTGATGGTACTTAAAAAAGTATTCATTGGATGGCTTGAGACAGGTTGTGTAAATCCAAGTTGGACGGTGTCATGGGGTTCAAGGATTTTGAGGCTTTTAACTTAGCCTTATTGGTCAAGCAGTGACCAACCAACTCCTACGAAGGTTCGTGCTTTGATAAATCTGGTGACAAGGTGTTGGAATGTTGAGATTGTAACATTCTGTTACCACTTTTTTCACGTATTTCCATACAACTTAACCGGTTGGGCTGTCTGCGATGCCATTAACATTCAACAATAATAGTGATAAATGATAACCATTTATCTGTTAATTATAGAATATGAAATTTCTTTTTTTATTATCCATTTCATCTAACATCCCCTATTAACATTTATTTCACTAAAGTAGTACTGTATACATATGTCTGAAATGTAAAAGAGAAGAGACTGTACCTGTCACATTTAACGTGTCATGTCTCAGTGCTTTAAACATAGCTATACCCATCTGAGAGCTAATTATCTCAACTCCATGTACTTCTTATCTGTGGAGTTAAAACAAAGGGGTGAGCGATTCATACGCTCAGTAAAGGAAACATATGCTGCTTTAAATAAAGCAAAACTATATATCACAACACATTATTCTTTTCTTAGCAATAACCCAGTAGAAAAGACAGTGGATATATAGTAAACAACTTTCTTAAAACACCATTCAAATCACTGGCTAAACAGTTTACTTTAAAATGTAGTAAACACTATATAGGATTTCAACGAATCCTCACAGTAAACAGAAATTGGTAAGTTGAGACTAGGCAACAAATAAATCATGCTATCATCGTTCCCCCTCCCCCTTGCGAGAACGGAATCTGCAGCTTTTGGGGTGCACCCGTAGGCCATCGCCCCTCACGGCTATCTCAGATCTATGGCCATAATCTATAGTGGTCCTCGGGTCCACTTGCCAAGTGACCTCGAGACCGCTGATGACTTGGCGGGTCCATCAGCCCTGTGACGCCCTAGGGTGCACTCGTTGGTCTATATGACCCGAGCCATCGCCCCAGATGGGTCACGCAAAGTATATAATTAATAACGCATGAATTCAATGCCTAATGTCTCAAAATCAAGTTATATCTTATGTATCATTTCCACAAAATGATTTGATTTCTTATAAAACAATAAAACACCAAAAACAGCCCGTAATCTCAACTTTTAAAACCTGCTCGCCCATGGTCAGCTCGCCCGACATGGCTTGCCCATGGCAGCTCGCCCATGGCGGAGAACATGTGTTCGCCCGCCCAACTTTGCCTTTTAAATCGACAAGCAATATTGGCTCGCCCTCAATGGCTCGCCCATTAGGCAACTCGCCCAAACATTTCATATTTCTATTTTGAAAATATAAAAACGTCTTATTTTTCGTATAAGAAATTACACTTTAAAACTGTTCGCCAGAGTCAGCTCGCCCTTCACGGCTCGCCCCTGACTAACTCGACAAGATGGTGAATTAGTATTCGCCCGCCACTTAGCTTTCAAAATAGATGTCTCGTTGATAGCGGTTCGCCCGCCTTAAATTTAAAACAAGGGCCGCCCGCCCAAACACTTTAAAAAGGGTTCGCCCAACTATGGCTTACCCGGATTTCCCTTAAAAGAGAGCTCGCCACTTGGCTCGCCCTATAGCTTTCTATAAAAACAGTTCGCCCGCCCTTAAAACAAGAAACGAGTGTATAAAAACTATAAAAGGGCTTGGCTCGCCCGCCAATACCAATTCGCCCAACATAAAAATACAAGGGCTCGCCCAATATAAAAACACAAGAGCTCGCCCGCCCTGTATCAGTTCATCCAGAAAACAGCATAGGGGTCGGCTTTTAGCTCGTCCGAATCAAAATAATTATCAATTAACTTCCTCAAACAATGCATGTCAGAAAACAAAACATTTAACTTAATGTTTTCATAAAATTTACTCCACAGGACATGCATCACTTCACACACATCTCCCTTACCTGATATTACGAAGCCTTGCTTCGCCTTGCTTCTTGCTCGACAACAGCTATTCCCCATTCTCGGCTGCAAAAATGATTTATTAAAATTATTAATATTCTTTTTTTTTCAAATTTCCAACAGTTTGGTGAAACTTAATAATCAAATAGCTCGCCCATACAAGTTCTCACTAGCTCGCCCTATCGAGCTTGCCATTCAACAATGGCTTACAATTTGGGAGCTCGCCCGCCATTACTCACCATTAATACTTTTCAGAAGCTCGTCGAACAGTCAACTCGCCAAGCCTCTATTGGCTTAAATGTGGGAATTCGCCCACAGTTCTACTCGCCCAATGCCTCTGCATTTGAGCTCGCCACACACAGATTTCTTATCAGAAGTGAGCTCGCCCATGAACTAAACTACCGTTGGGCGACCTAGCCCACATGAACAACAACATTGACGAGTTCATCATTTCCTACTCGCCTCATTGGCGATTACAAACTTTCAACACGGGCGATCAACATAGTCGCCATTGTCATCACTTATTCCATTATTTTCCTTGTTTTCATGTTCTCTAAGCATTTAACAAAAACAAGGTTGCATTTCTATGTTTATTACTGCATAAAACATAGAAATCTATCATTGAGCATCAAGAAAACCTCAGAAAATATGAAACTCACCTCAACCAACTGCACTTCCAGAACAGACTACTTTCTGTCTCATGTTGGCCTTCCTTTTGCTTATTCCTTCAGCTCACCAATTATGAAAGAAAGGCTTTATAAGCAGGTTCATGTGTTTTGGCCAACTGAAGAGTGAAGCTTAGTAAATCAAGAATGACAGAAACGGGAGGAATAACATAAGCTCTCAGTTGCATAATTTTCGGGAGGAAGATGAAGTTTGCTAAATAGATTTCCGTCAAGCGTTTCTTCTTAGATAACCCTGCTCAACCAATCAATAGCTACCGCCTGTCCCTTATCCTGTTTCTTTCATTATTCCTCACGTCTATCATGCATTTAATGCATGAAGAAAATTGCACTTACATGGGCGAGAAAGTCTTCCTTCCACACACCTTTTTCTTCTGCTGCAGCCTTTGCTTAATTCCTCAACCAATAAGGCTAATTCCCTTATTGACTTTAACTTTGCTTCATTTATTGTCCTCAACTGTGGGGCGTCCAAAGTCCATTTTTGCGGCACGGTTCTGATTTATTATTTCATTCTGTCCGTGCTAATTTCAGCTCGCCTAGTCAAGCAGAAACCACAGTTCGCCCGATTTACTATCATATGGGCGATCAACAGTCCTCGCCACGTTGGGCGATCATCCAAAGAAACTCAATTGGCTAACACATTAGTCAATAAGATGAATATTCATACTCGCCCTCAACAATTGGCCATAAGCCTTTATCTTACTCGCCCTTTGGCGAACTGTGCCATATATTTGCCCATAATCACCATTGGGCGATCACCAGTTATGGCTCAATTTGCCAACTTGCTCTGATTCACGCAACACGTTGGCGAACTCAGCTATTCGTACTCGACTCTAGTGTTTTTCACAAAAATTGATCTCTTCTCATTTTAAATTAAGAATCTTTTCACTTAAGTGAAATCAATATTCACTATTTATTGAAATTCCATTTTCAATTTTATGGAATTAGAGTCTACAGTAGTATAGAATCGGATCTTACAGAGATGTTGAACCCACGGGATGTATAGTGTATACTGTAGATTCCTTTAAGTAGATGCCCAATCCAAGATAAACTTATTTGGAATGATGGATTGCTAGGCATTACAATTAGGTCTGCTTACTATGTAGCAAGAGAATGGCTGGGTAAGGAGGTTGATTCCAGAGGGCAACGATTGTTAATTAATATAAAGACAAATTTGGAAGGCAACAGTCCAACCAAAACCGAAGATATTAGTGTGGCGGTTGATTCATGGCATTTTACCGACGACTAATGCTTTAAGGAGGAGAGGTTTGCCTATCGACATTCAGTGTTCAGTGTGTGGAGGCCTAGAGGAGTCATGGCAGCATGTCTTCTTTCATTGTCGACTGAACAGATAGGTTTGGTCCCAGATAGTTCAGGATTTATGTCGCTTGGATGAGGAAAACAATAATCACAACTTCTAGTCTACTAATCTTGACAAACTAATGTAGGCAGATTGTATGGAATCAGGTCTTAAGCAAATTTGGGAGAATAGGAATCTGTGTTTGCGTAAAAGGTTTTGTAGGACAGTAAGTTGTATATTGTTCAAGTCGAGAATATGGGCAAATTCTGGGGAAGCAATTCAAAATGGTTCTTACGCAACTATAGTGCAAGGAAATGCTGTTGATAGATGGTATACTCTTCATCTACCAGTGGTAAAAGTCAATGTCATGCCTCATTTGTGGAACAAGATAAACGTGCAGGCTTAAGGGTCGTTGTTCGTGATTCTAGTGGAGTGGTTCTCTTGACAGGTGTGCAAATAATGGCAAATGTTGGCAGTTCATTACTGGCAGAGATGTAGGCTATTTTGTGGGGTCTTGAGTTGGTAACGGAATAGGTTAGCACATGGGATAGCAAAGATAGATTATTCAGAGGATCAGAGAATGGCGTGGTGAAGTTTTCTTCTTCCTGGTATTTGCAATTCTGATGCTTAATGAATGGATTATTAATATTATTCAAAAAAAAAATGAAAACATTAATGAGGTGAAAATTCTTAATCCTTGAGTGAGAAAAGCAATTATATAATCAATTAGGTTGAATAAAGTAATAATGGAAAAGATTGGAACCCCGTACGTTTGTGCCTCAGAATTTCTAAATGAACCCTTTTTTTTTCTCCGTGCACCCAATTTTTTGTTTTATTGTTCAAACACACAAACAAAAGTGAATGCAAGAAGGAAAAAAAATGAGTGTATTTAGAATCATTCTTGTGCCTCTTGTAGACCATATTCTTACTCTAAAATGGATAATGTAGGAAAAGAAAAGATTTATATATATAATATAAAATGGATTATTATCCTATCCACTGCCAATGGAGTTTTTTAACTCCTCAAGCGAGGTTAGGATGATATACATGTCCTTTAAAATATTAAAAAAATAAATTGAACATGTTTCATCATCATAATCTCGTTTGTAGAGTTAAAAAACTCTACTAGCAATAGATAATGTAGACACCTAATTTTGTCTGGATTTGATAATTCGAAAATTTAATAATCAAATTTTATAGAATAAAATTAACCCAAATTTAATTAAAGCATATTTTCTTAGTTTAAAATTTGATAAAATTTGTGTGAATTTGAGTCATGTAAAATTTGTTAGACTTATGGACTTAGAAGTCCAAATTAAGTTGAATTATGGTCTGTAGGCTTGAAAGCCCAAATTTTTCTATTTTTAATTTAATTTAATTTTCTAATTTAGTTTTTGATTTTTGATTTTTTATTTTAGTGAATTTAATTAATGATAATTTCTTTAAAAAAAAAAAGAGGAACAGAAAAACACCAAAAAGAGAAAGAATTGGTGCCGTCTTAGCCCCCTTTGCAGGCCGAAACAGGCCGCCTCTGTCCTTCAATCCTTTCTTTCACCATCAACCATCATGGCAGGTTGAAAATTCAACTTCCCTAAATGACCGAAACACAAAGGCAAAGTCCTAAAGATTAAACAAAGTTGCTGGATCAAAGGACGATCCTAATTGGATTTAAAAGGAACGTTTCTACAAAGCGAAGGGGGCTCTCGGTACCAATTTTGCAAAAAATCCAAGTGCTCTAACTTCCAAATTCCCTCAAAGAATACAAAGAACACTGATAGTACCCCAACGAAATACCACCTACACCATTCGACCCTCTCCATCGCAACCACCTCTTCATCGCCACAAACCGGAGACACTGAAGCTTCACCACTTTCACACATAGCCGAGCCCCCTATCGCCTTCAACAAACCTAAATTCAAACACCAAACCCAAGCCTAAATTGAGAGCCACCAACACCACTGTCCATTGCTGAACCTCACTCAAAAATCTCACAAATTCACAAAAGACCTACACAAGCTCCTTTCAGCTCCATTCCTCTCCACCTCCATCACCCGAAATCACCAATACTGACTCCAATCCCCACCAAAACCGAGACCCTTGACCACTCTCAAAACATCTTCCATTCACATCGTGAACCACCATTCTACCGCCCCTGTTCTAGTCTCTGCCACCTACCCTTCACCAAAAAGCACCACTCCACAGCCCCATTCTAAACCAAATCGGAGACCCCCCCCCCCCCCAAAACCCAAAGATCACCATCTTCACCGAAGGCCCTTGTAACCCCAAACTTCATCATCATCCCCTCCAATCCTAGAACCCAGAAACTAAATCCCCATTATGGCAACTAAAAACCCAGAAACCACTTAACTCAACCGCCCCGAATACTAGGTCTGAAGCCCAAAACCAAAAGTCAGTGTTCTTTAGATTTGTCAAAAAAAAAAAAAGAAAACACAAAAAATTAGAACCACTTTCCGTCTTTAAGAGGGAAGAGCAATACAAAAGAGAGAAGCTTTATTTTCTTGTTTAGGCTAGATCTAAAAATAAACATCTTTTTTTAGGAAATAGTTTAAAGAAGGAGAAAGGGGATTTGAAGAGATCTAAGGCTATGCTTGGTATGGTGGAAAGAAAAATGGAAGGATAGAAAATTAAAGGGAGAGAAAAATGGAGAGATGGAAAGTATTAATATTTTTCCTCAAGTATGCTTGGTAAGAATGATGGAAAAATAGATGGAAAACAAATTTCTTTCCTTCTATTGCTTGGTAAAGTGAAAAAGTTAGAGGAAATAAAATTAAAAATAGAATAATTTTACCATCCTAACCCCTTATACAAATATTTATCAAGTTTAATAATTTTTTTTCACTTTTTTGGTATTTATATAGTTTTTATTTTTCAAAGAGATTTTTAAACAAAAATTTGTTAATTTTTTTTGAACGAATAAATTATCTTAATTCCTTTAGATTTACAAATAAGATATTAAAATATATATAAAAAAACACCATATTCATACAATCTTTTTTAACTCCAATAAAAATTAAAAATATATATTATAACAAGTGAAATAATACTAAAACGTAAATTTATAATAAAGAAAATGTAACATTATAACATCATAACTAATTACAAAGAGTTCCATGCCAAATTAAGTATTTTACAGAAAACAAACTAAAAAAAAAATTAAAAAGCTATCATCTTTGTGAAACATAATCTTGCCACATTGTAGCAGCTATATTGTTGCGTATAGCAACTCCTAGCCTAGCATCTTCATCACCACCAATGTTATTAGCATTACTCTCATGAGTTTGCTCAATTTCTATCATCAACTCTTTCAATTAACTCCTAATCAGGATCAACACCCATTAAGTAATTATGCAAAATGCAACATGCCAAAATTATATTTGTCTTTGTATCAACTGGATAGAATGACTCGGTCATTCTAGAAATAATTGCAAAACGTTTCTTTAACACTCCAAAAGCACTTTCAATCACATTTCTCAATGAGGAGTGTCGATGGTTAAATAGTTCTTCAACATTTTTAGGTCCACGTCCAGAGTACTCCTTCAAATGATACCGTGTACCTCTAAATGGTTCAATAAGTCCACTTCTTAGCATAAAACCAGCATCTACTAGATAATATTTTCCTTAAAAAAAAAAACTAAGTTAGTATTAATTCTATAAGATAAATTTAGATAATTTATTTACAAGTGAATATTACCTTTAAGAATGATAAGCTTGTCTTCTCTAGTTAAAGCATCTTTTATGATTCTTGAATCGGATGCTGTTCCTTCCCAACCAGCTAACACATATGTAAACTTCATGTCAAATCCACAAGCAGCCAATAAATTTTGTGTTGGATATTCTTTTCTTCCTCGATATCTTGGAGCATCTTTTCTAGGAATTTTAACACGAATATGTGTACCATCAATTGCACCAACACAATCTTAAAATTCAACCTTTTAAGTAAACTCTACCTATAGTGACTATACTATTATTTAGAACTTATAAAACTTATAACATAATTTACCTTGAAATATGGGTAAAATCTATTGCTTTTGAGAATTTGTGGTGGGACTTTAAAACCATTTGGTTGTACCAAAAACTATCTTCTAAGCTAATGATTACTCTTAACACATCATGAAATTGATGACTTATGGTCTCATGGGATCGACGAAACCATAACCCAACTGGACGAGTTCGTTCATTATGTCCTACTATATAGAGAAACTTCGCAACTTGTTCCTTAACAGAAGAATTTTTAGTATCTTTGAGACGCCTAGATATTTGAAGAAAGCGACAAAATCTAAAAAAAAACGTTTGGTCCCATCCGTATAACATTCCTATAATGTTGTGCATAAGTCAATTCTTGCATTAATTCATGACGAACTTGTTCTCCTTCCCTATTATCATTGCTAACTATAGTATTGACATTTCTTGAATAATAGTGCATCTTCATCAAGCACACTACATGAATGATGTGACAAAAAAGATTAACAATTCCCATACGTTGTCTTTGCTCCCAAGCATTTAATTCTTGCAAAGCATATCTTACGAGATGTTCCTCAAAATTGTCTTCTTCATTTTCTTTATCAACCAATTCCATATCACTCAATCTTGGAGGACATATTTCTTCTCTAGACTCCAAGAAACTATTATCCCTATTGGATTCAAACACATCATTTGTATTCATTCTTGAACTTCCATCACAATTAGTTTCTCTATCCATCTACGCAAGGCAATATAATTAATAGAAAATTAATCAAATACAACAAAAAAAAATATATGCACGCATGAAAAAATAAGATGAACAGAAATAAGTTGTAAAGATTAACCTCACTAGTTAAATAGAAACAAATTACAAACAATTAACTTTAAAAAACCATTAGGGGCAGAAGAGGCATAGGAAAGCAAAAATATTTATATCCTTCAACACTAATGGTGTCAAATATATGTCATAGGAATCACTAGGAAAATAATAAGCAAAGATGAAACACAAATGAAAAATTTTTACTTCAAGTTTAATTTACTAAACCAAAATTTTTAACCCTACATTTCTTTGATCACAACTTTATATTAAATTTCCTCTCTTTTCATACCAAATAAAGTTTAATTCAGCATTGCTCAAACAATGCTACATTTGACTCTTGCAGGTATTACCTAAATGGTGGGTTGGCTGTATTGGATTGTCCCAACTTCTTGGATGTTGAGAGGTCTCCTCACTTCACAATATGGAGATATAAATCAGGAAATGATGGCATTTGGAGAGCGTAAAACTATCAGTGCCTTCTTAGAAGTCCGTTATGGGTTCAAACACAATGATTTACCCATCACAGCTATTGTACTGATTGCTTACCCCATTCTCTTTGCCTCTGTTTTTACATATTTTACGGGTAAGCTAAACTTTCAAAGGAGGTAAATAGCATGCTAGGCTAGCTCCTGAACTCATTCTGATACATATTTAATAAACTTACCCATAAATAAAATTTATTATGTATAGCAATTGTCTCTTCAAAATTGCATGCAATCCTAGCTTGTTTTATGCTATCAAACCTTTTTCCTATTATCTTTTTTTCCCCTTTTAAAAGCTTGTGACATGCCCTTACTGAAGGAACCTAGAACATAATTAGAGCCCTGTCTTGAGGGCTTTCCATTTTCTCTGAATCACTTTAATTTTTGTATAAGTATACTTGCTATTGTTAGGGTTTAATTTAATATTAATCATATCGAAAATATCAAGAAAAGGTTAGAAACAGTAATGCTAAATTATGCTAAACTTGCTGAAAAGCATCTGTTAGCATCAACAAGTTCTCAATAAATTTCTATTAAATGAATAATCAATAAAGCATCAATGAATTTCTGTTAAATTCATGGTACGTAACCACATGCAATCTCAACTACTACTAAAAAAATTGAAAGTTCTCTTCAACAATGAAATACATTTTGAAATACAAACAAGGTTATAACCAAAAAAAGAAATGCAAACAAGGTAAATACATGAATGTGAAAGAAATTAGTCGAGCTTTGACAGGTAGTTTCATAATTATGTTTTATTACACTACTGACAGGCAGAATGAAACGATTTACATGACTTCAACAACTCAATGGAATCCTGTGAAATCCCCAATTCCATGTAATTTCCTTATGATTGTAAAGTATTGTAAGCTGAAATAATTAAATAAATATGAGAATTATGAAGTATGAATGAAGTATGGGACATTGAAGGAATAATGAAATTGATAGTTAATTAGTTAAAAAATTAATATTAGATTTTATTTAGTATAATGGACAAGTGGCTGATATGAAAAAGATGAGAAGAGAATTAAATGGTCAAATGTCAAAGGGTCAAGGGAAGTTAATGGCTGAGATGATTAAGGGATAGAGAGGCATTTAATGAAGCATGAGTCATCATCCTTCTCCATCAAAGTCGGCAGCAACCTCCAGCCCCTCTCGTTCACTCCATTTTCTCCAAGTTTCCTCCATAGCTACCTTGACAAACCACCATCTCCTATCATCCAATCGTTAAGCCTACTTAACGAAAAACGATCCTTGTCACTCGCCAAGACTATGCCTTTAATATGAAAGGCTGAATCCAAGTAATTGAGGAGATCAAAAATTTTGAAATTTTAGTGACTAGCAAAGGTAAGAGGAGAAATTGATTTAGTCAATTTCATTTATGGTTTGGAGTTATATGATGTTGGTCTAGTAGGCTTATGGTGTTAAAATGAAAGAAAGCTAAAGGTTTGAATTATGATGTTTACAGCTGTGAAGAAGTAAAGGAAAGGAATTGGTGCCACCAAGCGATTACGTGTTTCGGTGTAATCGAGGTAAGGAATTTATGTAACAGACGTAGGGTGACTATGTTCGCATGTTTTAAGTGTTTTGGGAAGAAGTACCAGCTGTTTTAAGTGCAGGAAAAGTAAATTTCGGATTTTACTCCTAGTTACCAAAATGCTAGTAGCAGCTGACTGCCTTAAGTAGCAGCCGACTGCCTAGAGACAACCAAAGAGTAGATTTTCGAAAATCGATGAAAACCAGTCAATTGCTATATAAGACAACCGACTGCTATTTTCCAGTATGCATTCTATTTCAAACTAGTCTACTGTTATATGGGATAGTCGACTGCTTTTACTTAAAGAGCATTCTGTTTCAAAACCAGCCAACTGCCTATAAGACCGGTCGACTGCCCTGTTTTCAGAAGCATTCAGTTTGCGAAAACAGTCGATTGCTATATGACCAGTCGACTGCCAATTCTTGAAAAGCATTCTGTTTCAAAACTAGTCGACTGCTATGTTGGACCAGTCGACTGCCTCATGTGTTTTCAGAAATGAAAATATCGAAATTTTAAAAGAAAATAATTTCGATAAATGAAAATATAAGGTAGCAGCCGATTGCCCTATGAGGCCAGTCGACCGCCCTGTTTGAAAAGAGGTTTTAAAACCTATTTGAAGAAAGTATGAATGTCATAACAAATAACTATATGACAAATGTTTTGAAACTATGAAGTACTTAATGATTATGCACTTTTGTATATGTTCACGGCTGAGGAGCTCTAGTCTAGTCTCAGTGCCACAGATGACACCCGACTAGTGTTCATCGTGGCTACCGACATTTGGCCAAATTGTCTCTGAAATATGATTGGCTAAGGGAGGATTCCTGGCTCCTATGGGAGTATGCCACATGTTATTCAGTGCATAATTCTGTTAAATTGCGAATAGTCTCTCTGTTATTTGAAAGTTATTTGGTGTATGTTTTTGAAGAAAGAATATGATGCATGTTTTGAAGAAAGAATATGATGCATGTTTTGAAGAAAGTATATGATGTATGTTTGCATATGCTATTTGAAAGAAGTATATGATTTACTTGATTTATACGCATATGCTATTATGAAGAACTTTTATATATTTGATGAAAGTATACGAATATGCTTTATAATGATTTTACATGACATTATAAAGCCAAACAGGAAAACTACATATAGAGGCATAGTACGCTCTTTTACATATGTTTCTTACTGAGCGTAAACTTATCCTTTTACGACTATTTTTCATACAGATTACCTGAAGTGAAAACTTGCTCCAAATAGAGGAGCTTTCTTTTGAGATATCAAAGTGTACCTTCGAGATACGCTTCCCAATAACTATTGAAGGTATACTTAGTTGAGATGTAATTAAGATATTGTACAGTATAAGCTTACAATAATGTGTATAAGATGTACGGGGATTTAAGTTAGGTAAGATGTGTAAGATCCTGTGGTAAGAAACGATATGTATATATATCATTATTATGTTTTATTGGATATTAAATCATTATGATGAATTATTAAATTTCAAGTTTAAAAAGAAAGAAGAAGAAATGACATTGACGAACAGCCTAACCACACAAGTGTAAAGTAAAGATTTATATATTTATTAGGAAAAATAAGGATGTCACAAATCCGGAACTTGATCCAAGACCAACATTTGTATTATGTCGCATACAAATATTGAGTAGCTCCATGTGCTATGTTTTTTGTATTATGTCGTATACAAATCTTAATGCTTTATGCAGAACATGGTTGGTGGATGGGAACAGAATTGCAACCAAAATCAAGAGTGCATCTGATCCTGAAAGGGTGACATGGACAAGCAACCCAACCATATCTTGTCCTAATTGCAATCATACTATTGACAACAGTGATGTATATGTCTTATCTTTTCTACTGCTTCAAGTTCTATGCTTTTGATGCCTAGAACAAATTAGTTAAATAAACATATTATGGTCTGTGCAGATCATAATAATGCAACTGAAGGTTATCCTAAAAGCACAGAACTTTCTTTGATTTCTTATCACTACCTGAACATCTTCTATGATATAAACAATAAAATGCTACGCTCAACTACCATGCCTTAAAATATAATAAGAGTTGCGTTACTACAACTTGCTAGAAGCTAACATTTTTACCTTATGTCTCTGAAAGACTAACCATCTGCAGATCTGTGCTTATTTTTGTGACATTGTTCTATCTGTCAAGCTAGGTACTCTGTATTGCAAATACTTGCTCTACTCTAACTTGTAAAATCCCAATCTCACCTGAACTAACTTCTGTTTACAACAATCTATCATGTGAATAGGATTAAGATAACCCCATCATTCCCGCAAACCCAATGCATGGATAGCTTTAATTTATCAGCCATGTACCATAGCTCAAATTTCCCAGTTCCATATAACAAGTACAGAAAACAGTAACATTTTTGGCTTAGAGACATGACAAGGAGTTTTAGCTATGTTTGACAATGTACCCTAGTTTTCTCATGCTAGATTTAAATAGGAAATGTATCTAGAATAAATGTCAGAGCAGAATAATCATGACAGTTTGTACATCCAGAGTTTGAAGAACAGAACTTTAGAACTCAAGGAAAAAATTACCATGATTTATCCACTAGAGTAACGAATTTTTTATTTTTACTCCTCGTCTTTTTTACCTAGCAAAATTTTAATCCTAATAATCAAATTCGATTCCTGACAGCCACAAATATGAAAAAAGATATTCAGACTTCAGAGAAAGGATGGGTTGTTTCACTAGATCTTTAACTCAAAAAGTACACAATCACTCAAAATTTGCAATTTTCCTCGGTAAACAAGAGATCAAATGAATCATCTTTGAGCATCGATGCAGAATCTCAAATTTTGCAGCAGCTAACATTTGCTGCTAGAAATTAGGGATCGAAACATACTTGACTAATTAGAATGAAATGAAAGGAGATAGGAAAATCAAAGAGCTTCAGAGTCCATGAACAAGCTCTAATCATCTAACCCATTATAAATGGTGGCTTGAACGGTAGCTCAAACGGCAGTGGGACAGAGGATATCGGCGATAGAGAAGGAGAGATCGGGAGTTTGGGGAAAGGAAGCTCAACGTTCTAGAAGGAAAAAAAAAGGCCAAGTTGATAATTTTAAGTTTTATTAGTGGCAATTTGGTCTTTTTTATAAATTTATTCACATGCCTCCCTTTTCTCTCATTTTTTCTATCCAATTTGGACAAATTGATATTTTTGAAGGAGAGAAAAAGAGCTTTCTCTCCTTTTTTTCTTTCTTTCTCAATTTCTATTATACCAAGCAATCTCAAATTTTATTTTCTTTCCATTTTTCCTTCCATAACTTTCTTTCCACTTTTCTGCTGTACCAAGCACAGCCTAAAAGAGTAGTTGGTTTTAGGAAGCAAAGGGAGCTATTTTCGGCCCTTCCTCAATCACCGGTGACAGCACTAGAGCTGGGCTCACTACAATCGACGATCGTGCGGAGTGAGAAGCGAGAGAGTAGGGACTGAAGGGAAAGGCTCTGCATTTGCTAGAAACTAAAAAACTGGGAAAGGAAGGCCTCACTTTGGTTTTAAGAGCCAGGTGTTAAACAGTGCCATTTTTGAAAAGTAACAAAGTTACACGGATCCTAACCAATGCAGTCCGCCTGAGATTCGACTCGGACAGCAGCTAACTGACCCAAACTAAGCTTGATCTCCGCTAGGCTCTCATGCCTTGGGCTGTCTTCCATTTGGGTTTTGGACCCAAACATTTGGGTATACTCTTTCACTTAATAACTTATTATTTATTTTTACATTAGATGAGCATGGTTTATTTTTTTTATAAATAAAAATTGTAGATATAACGATGATATAAGAAATTTGGTACTGTTTAATTTTCTATGTCCTGTCTAAAACTTTCAAGGTAGGGATTTTGTAAATAGAAATATATTTTTTAAAGGAAATATAAAGTTGCTTATGCTTAGGGTATTGTAAAGGATTAGAAGACATTAATAAAAATAAAATGTGAATCCCCAATGATAAGATATCATGGAAATCACAAGTAGCGATTCCTTGAAAATCTTTAGGTGAGAAGGATTTATCGAATGTTACCAAAGTATTGAGATATTCGTTGTAATTTATCGATATAAGGATTCATTTTATTTTCAAAAGGAATAATAATGTTTTTTTTAATATAAAAAGTGTTAAATGAAATAAATGGAAAACAATATAATAATGGTAAATAAAAATAAAGATAATGAGTACATGCACCATGCATTAAATATTTTGTTTTCGATAAAAATTAAATGAATTTCTGATGATAAGATGTTATGGAATTCACAAGTAGTGATTCCTAACTGATCCCTAGGTGAGAAGAGTCCACTAAATATTACCAGCGCATTAGGGTATTTAGTGCTATTTTTCAATAATTTAATTCTTTTGTTAAAAATGAAAAAGAAAAAAAAATTTAAAATAAAGAAAAATAAATAAGTAATGAAATTTAAATTTAATTAAATGAATGTCCGATGATGGGATGTTACGGAAGTCACAAGTGGTGATTCCTAACTGATCCCTAGGTGAGACGAGTCTACTAAATATTACCAAAGTATTGGAATATTTAGTATGATTTTTCAATATTATATTTTTGTTATAAAAATAAAATTAAGATTTTTTAAGGAAAAATGATAAAATTTTAATTCATTTGTATCATGCATTATTAGTTACACCATATGCATTTACTTAATTCAAAAAATGTAAATTTACCGAGATGAGATTCTATAGAAATCACAAGTAGCAATTCTTAAAAAATTTCTAGATGAGAATTTTGCTTCAAATACTATCAAAAGTATTGGGGTATTTGATTTAATCTTTCAATACAAAAGGGTTCACATTTACTTTTGAAAAATAAAATTTAACCTTTTTTTAAAAATTAAAGAAAAAAATGATTTGGATAAATGAAAAATATGCTTAAAAAAATTGCAATAAAAATAGAAATTATTTTTAAATGTTAAATTAAGACCATTTTATTAAAATTAAAGGATAACATGTGATTAAGATGGTACCGTTTTTAAACGAGCGTTGTGAGACTGCTAATCCTTTCTCATGCGTAACCGTACTCTCGAACCCAAATCTTGTTTTCGTGGACTAAAATTATTTTTTTAATAAAACTTAAATATTTTTAAGATTTTGTTGAAAAGATAAAACTTTTAGGTGGCCAATCACACCTAATAAAAAAGATTAGTGGCAACTTCATATTTTTTTTATGTTTCCAAAATCGTCGAGCGGTCGAGTTTTTGGACAAAATTGCTACGACAGATAGGATAATAATCCATATAAAATATCAAATTAGCTTTGGTTTAAAAAATTAAAAATGTTACTTTCGCTAAATGATTGATCATTTGATACAACAAATAGAAACCTTTAATTAACTCAAAATCCAACTTAATCTAATTTTTATAATGCAAACGCAACAAAAAATGAGGTACATTAGGTTTTCATTTGTCGGACGGCAATTCAAAGTCGAAGAATCTCTTATTTTTTGGTAGTTGAACAAAATTATTAAATTTATTATATGGATTTGAGCTAGTAAATAATGCCCGATACAAAATCGGACAGGTCTTGGGCTTATTACTTACATTCAAGTTTGATCCAAACTGATTATCTCGATAATTATAATTTTTATAATTTAGTTAGTTTGATGTTTATTAAAATATAATGTTGTATTTTGTAAATTTTAAAAAGATTTTTAAAGATACATAAGTAAAGAAGCTATTGAAAAATATATTAGTGTATTTTATTAATTATTTTGGATTTTTTTGTGTTAATTTGAGTTTTGTTATTTCTTAGATTTTGATTTAAGTTTTAGTTTAATACCTAAATATACTCTCAACATTTATCATAAATTAGAATTAAATTTTCAACATTTAATTGCATAGAAATCAGTCTATTAAGTTTTATTTTAAGCAATTAAAACCTAAAAGTTTCAAAATAGAATTAAATATATTTTTATTAAATCTCTCTAACTACTGTTAAGTTTTAATTATTGTGCAAGAGTAAGGGTAGAGAAAGGACTTAATAGAAATGTACTGAATTATGTTATTTTGAAACGTTTGGGTTTTAATTGCTTAAAATAAAACTTAATGAACTGATTTTATGCAATTAACTATTTGAAATGGGTCATAAACGATAAATTATCATTTTACGCAAGAATTGCTAAGTGATGTTTTCAAGTGATTTTGTGAAGGATATTAAACTGGGACATTAGGTATATTACCTTAAATAGTATCAAGCAACTAGATGCTTGATTTTACTTAATGCCACTGCTCACTTGACAAACCCAATATAAAAAAAAAAAAAAAGTTAGCCCATATTTTCGATTTTCACATAAATACATCATCCTGTCACGTCTTTTGGGAAGTGACACTAGCTAACTTCATGGTGTTTATGTAAATTTTAGTAAGCTCAAACATTCAATAATTGTAATTGAATAATTCTTAAAAAAACGTGGTAAAACAATTTTTTTAAAAGAATACTTCAATTCATTGACTAATGATTAGAACCATTACAATCATAAGCAGCTAAATTTGACACAAAATCAAGAAAAATCACATGCCAAGAGCAATCTGCCTTAGTGTCCAGTGCCCATTTAGCCAGCCCATGTGCTATTTCATTTGCTTCTCTTCTGATGTGTGTCGTAACGATTTCGTTCGAATACTCGATCATTCGACGATTTTTGAAAATATTAAAAATAAGGAGTCGCCATCAATCTTTTTTACTAAGTGTGATTGGACACTTAAAAATCTTATATTTTCAATAAAACCTTAAAATATTTAAGTTTTATTAAAAAGATAATTTTGGGATCTACGAAAACAAAGTTGGGTTCGGGAGTACGGTTACGCGTGGGGAAGGATTAGCACCCCTACAATGTCCGTTTAAAAACGGTATCATCTTAATCATGTGTTATCCTTTAGTTTTAATAAAATGGTCTTAAATTAATATTTAAAAATAATTTACTTCTTATTGCAACCAATTTTATTTTTTAAAATCATTTTTTATAAAAGAAATAAATTTTATTATTATTATTATTATTTTTTAAACGTGAATATGAACCCTGTTGTATTGAAAAATTAAATCAAATACCCTAATGCCTTTGGTAATATTTGAAATAATATTCTCACCTAGAGATTTCTTAAGAATCACTACTTGCGATTTCTATAGAGTCTCATCTTCAGAAGATTCACACTTGCTTCGAAAATTATCATGACTGCATATGATGCAAACATGTAATAAACAATGCATATGTTTTTTTATAATAAATTTTTTTATAAAATTTTATTTTATTTATTTTAAATAAAAATCAATATTATTGAAGAATCACACTAAGCATTCCAATACTCTGATAATATTTAGTAGACTCCTCTCACCTAGGGATCAATTAGAAATCACTACTTGTGATTTTCGTAACTTCCCATCATCGAAAACAAAATTGTCATTTCATTTTTAAAATTTAAATAGGTGCATATGGTACAAGCATATAATATATGATACCTATGAATTCTTACTTATGTCTCTTTAAATTAAAAAACTTTTAAATTATTTGCATTTGTTGTTTTAAAAATAAGTAATAAAAATTCGTATATTGAAAAATCACATTAAATATTCCAATACTTTTGGTAACATTTAGATGATTTCTCTCACCTAGAGATTTTCAAAGAATCGCTACTTGCGATTTCTACGAAATCTCATTATCGGACTAAATTACTCAAATTTATACTTTATTATTAATTCATTTTTTTAAAATTTAATCTTTAACAAAAATTTAAATTATTGAAAAATCATACTAAATACCCCAATAGTTGATAATATTTAGTAGACTCTTATCACCTAGGGATCAGTTAGGAATCACTACTTGTGATTTTCATAACATCTCATCATCGAACTATTTTATATTTGTTTAAATTAACATTTTCTAACACACAACTTTGATGATAAAAAACTTAATTACTTGCTAAAACACATTGTAGTAAATTATATTAGATCAACTCAAAATTAATGTTTAATATAAATCTTAACATAAGTTCTATGTTTGTCCCCTTTTTTACAAAATGAAAATATGGAAATTATTAATGACATTCAAGATAAATAATTAAACAAATATACAAACAAGTAAAAATAAATTGAAAAATGCAAGAATGTACCCAAATGGTTTAGGTTTAAAACCAAAAAGACTCCTTTCAAAATGGTCCAAGCAAAGCAGCCCAAGAACTTCTTCAAAGAGAAATGGGCTCAACAAGAATCGGCCCAGGCAGGAATGGGTTGGATAGCTTTGCTGGGTCCGAATCAGGCGAAGAGGGCTAGAGTGTGTTGGTGATGAGAGATGGTTGTTTGGTGATAATGGCGGTGGTTGGTAGCTGCACGTGGTAAGCTGAAGGGGTGAGGGTTCGGGCTTATGTGATTTTGGGTTTGGAGGGTTACGGGTTTGGGTAGTTGAAGAGGGGTGATAGGGTGTTGGTCTATGGTGGTGGTGGAATAGTTGGGGAAATGACGGCCGAATGGTGTTTGTGGTGGTGGCTCAAGTTCGAGTGAGGCTATTTCAGTGGTTCTCAGTTTGGGTAGTATGGTGACTGTGTTTCTGCCAAATGAGCTAGTTGGAATTGTAACGAGGATGCTCTCAGTTTCAACAGAGTTCAAAGTGGGTAGATGGTGTTGGGTAATAGGTTTGGGGTTGAGATGAATGTCAAGGATGGTGGTGTGCAGTGGTTTAGAGTTGAGCTTGGAAAAAGGCTGGTGATCAGGGGCGGTTCAGTGAGGGTATGATAATCAGTGGTGGTTGAGATTAGGGGCTGTTTGTGGTGGCATTCTCGCAAAATGGGATTGCTTTGGTACTTGAAAGAGGATGGGTTGGGGTCCCATGGAAGAGCTGGCCGACCTACCTCCCTTAGAGCAATGTTCATTTTAATCAAATTAGAACACCTTCTTTTATCCAGTTTTTAGTTTTGTCTTTAAGATCTTTGAAGGTGTTTGTTATTGGAACAGGGATTGAGTGACTAGTTTCCTGGGAATGAGTAAGTTGTAAAACAATGGGCTGCTAGTAAAAGGGGCGGCGAGAGGGTGGCCATAACTTTAGGGCGTTATACCCACATTAATTGTTGATTGGATTTGATAAAATTAATTAAAAAAATAAAAATAAAATAAATATATTAATAAAATAAAGCAAATAATAAAAACAAATCCAACTAGGACTTGGACCATGAAGCCTATATCTTAATTTAAATTGGGTTTGATCAATGAAGCTCAAAATTAACTCATTATATAAATTAATCTATTTGGGATTTAGGCCTTGAAACCCATGCATTTTGGATTAAAATGGACATATATGAAATTTTTATTGGTATGATTTAAATTAAATTTCTTCATTCTTTTTCTCAAGTCTAAAACTTAATTTAATCGAACTTAATAGCGAATCATTAAAAAAAAATTTAACAAAACTTCAAAAAATTGATAAGTATCAAATTTATCAAAATAATTTGTAAATCCGGACAAACTTAGGTGTTTACAATGTGCATGTTTAAAGTCGAGAAAAACTCTACTACTCTCCCTTACATCTTCAATTATCATCCCAACATTAGATAAACACTTTTCCTTTGACTTCAGTAACTTGTGCAGTATTAGTGAATCTATCTCTAGGACCAACCTCTCATAACCCAATCTTTTGGCTTCTTCCATTGCTGTCTATGCTGCTAACACTTCCACTACCACAAGGTCTTGAACATGGTGGACCATCTTTGATGTAGCAATAGTTACCTGACCCATGTGATTCCTAAAGACCACCCAGATCCCTTCCACCTTTTCGCTCTGCTTTAGTGCTCCGTCGCAATTCGCCTTGTACCACCCTTCTCCAAGAGGTTCCTATTGTACTGGCACTATCTCTTACCTTGTTGTCTCTCTCACTTGACATCTCTGAAACTCTTCAAGGTACTGCAAAACAAAACAAGCTGTATCTCTGTAATCCCTCCTACTCCCCTTCTTAACCTTTTTATTCTTGTAGAACCATACTATCCAACAAACCATCATAAACTTATCCACAAATTGATATTCCAACTGTCCAAGAAAACTGATGAACCAGTTATGCGAATTGGTGCAGTTTCAAAAGCTCGAGCAATGAACTCCAAATTGGCTTCCTTCCAAAACTCCAATGCCCTCTCACACCTTCCAACAGCATACAACATTGTTTCTGCTGCATTGCCACATCTTTGGCAAGCATCATCAGTTAATATCTTTTTCTTCTTTAAGTTGTACCCAACTGGTAAGATGTCTCTGCCCAATCTCCAACAGAATACATGCACTTTATTTGAGACTCGAGCTTCCCAAATTCTTTTTCAGCTTCTCCTGTGCTCTTATGTGTTGATTGTTGCCATCACCAACTCATTCTCCATAGCCAATCTATATGCACTCCTAACAGAGTATATAAAACCTTTTTGTTCCTGACTCCACACTAAATCATCTTGTCTTCTTCTTCTGCTTAAAGGAATAGATAAGATTTTATTCGCTACCTCCACAGTAAATGACTCCACCACCAAACTTGCTTTCCATTCTCTTGATTCTTGGTTTATTAACTAGTCCACGGTAGCTTCTCAGCTCAAACCTGCTCTAGTATATTCACCCACCTTTTCCCCAACTCCAATCCACCTATCATCCCAAACTTGTATACTTCTCCCATCCCTTACCCTCCATATTAGACCTTTATCTAGGAGATCTTTAGCACTCAGTATGCTTTTCCATGCATAAGATGAATTTCTATTGGGCCGAGTCTTCTAAAAGGAACAATGAGGAAAATATTTATCTTTCAACACCTTATACACCAAGGATTCTGTATTACCCATTAATCTCCATACCTGTTTCCCAAGCAATGCCAAGTTAAACTTTTCAAAATCACGAAACCCTATTCCTCCTACACTCTTGTTGACACACAGTTTACTCCAATGGAGCTAGTGTATACCCCTGCCTCTTATCTTGCTAGTCCACCAGTATTTACTGATCACTTTGTTTAACTCAGTACAAAGCAATTTGGGTAGTAAGAACACATTCATGGCATAAGCTGGAATAGCCTGTAGCACCGCTTTTATAAAAATCTCCTTGCCTCCTTGAGATAGGAATCTCTTACTCCAATGATTAATACAATTCTAAACCTTGTTGCAAATCTCCCTAAAGGCCTTTTTTTTATCTCTCCCAACCAGAGATGGAACCCATAAATATTTCTTTGGGGATTCTATAAACCTTATTCCAAGTTGCTGCTTCAGATCGTTTTTAACATTTTCTGGGACATTGCCACTAAAGAAAATAGAGGACTTATCAAAATTAATCTTTTGCCTTGAGCAAGCTTCATACCTATTGAGTATTGCTTTGATCTCCTCACACTCATTTGTCTTGGCTCTAAGAAAAACCATACTATCATCCGTAAAGAACAAATGAGAGATCTTTAGATCATTTTTGCTTTCTTTAACCTCGTGTATGGCTGCCAGTTGTTGCTTTCTCCTTATCATTGCCGACAATGCTTCCGTATATAATAAGAATAAATATAGGGACAAAAGATCCCCTTGTCATAGTCCTCTCTCTGGAGAATACCCTCAAGTGAAGGACCCATTAATTTTGATAGAAACAGAGACAGATTTCACACACCTCATTATAAGAGCCACCCATCTATATGGAAATCCCATCTTTATCATGGTCGCTTCAAGAAAAAGCCATTCTACTCTGTCATAGGCCTTACTTATATATAGCTTTAACGCTACAAAGCCTTTCCACCCCTTTTTCCTTTGGCGTAGGTAATGTAATACTTCATGGGCTGTAAGGACATTATCAGTAATCAACCTTCCTGGTACAAATGCACTTTGAGACTCGTTAATACAATAGGGGAGGACAACTTTAAGCCTATTAGCTAGTGTCTTAGCAATTATTTTATAGAGGACATTACACAAGCTAATAGGTCTAAAATTTGCCATTGTCCTTAGATTATTTAATTTAGGTATAAGCACAATATGAGTGTGATTGTTGTCTGTCAACTCAGCCACCCCATTCAAGAAAGATAAGCAATAATCTATAACATCATTACCAACAATGCTCCAGAAGCGCTGGTAAAAACTTGGAGATAGCCTATCTGGTCCAGGTGCTTTGTTTGGATGCATATGATCAATTGCTTTTTTAACCTCATCCTCAATAAAAGGCTCAATTAAATACGCAGCTTTGTCTGGTGTTAAACATCTATCCAGATTATCCAGCAAACTCTTAGGACTGATTGGAAGTAAATAAATGTTGGAAATAACCCCTAGCAATCTCTTCTATTTGTCGTCTTCTTTCACACCATTGACCATTCTGGTCCTCTAGTCCCCAAATACAGTTCCTCGTTCTCCTTGCAGTGGCCTGTGCGTGAAAATAAGCTGTGTTTCTATCTCCTTCTTTGAGCCATGTTACCCTCGATCTTTGTCTCCAATACAACTCTTCCATCTCTAACAAGGTGTATATTTCATCTCTTATCTCCTTTTCCTTTGCTAAAGTTTGATTACTTGGCTTGGTTCCTAGAATCGCCTTGAGCTCTTTATGTAATAGATCAATTTTCCTCTTCCTGCCTCTATAAACATTACAATTCCACTCTCCTAATCCATTGGCCACATTTTCTATTTCTCCTAGCACCGACACTTGTGAAGAGGTTCCCCAAACTTCTCGAACCACCTTTTCACAACTATCCTTTTTCACCCACGAGGCTTCAAAATAAAATTTCCTTTTCATTTTTGCCTCCCTTGGCTACGGTAGATTTTCTTTTGTATTGACTAAGATCGGCTAGTGATCAGACAGAGATGTTATTAGATGTTGCGCACCATGATATGGGAATAAATCTCACCATTGTTGATTACCTAAGGCTCTATCGAGCCTTTCTCTTATCAAGCTATCAACCTCATTACCTCTCTGCCAAGTAAACGACTCTCCTCTGAATCCCAAATCATATAAATCTGCATCCTCAACAACATCTCTAAAATTTTTCATCAGCCTCTACGCTCTTTGGCCACCTTTTTTCTTTTCAAAATCCCACATAATCTCATTAAAATCCCTAAAACACAACCATGGCTTGTTATTTTGATTCGCCAGTCTTCTCAATAATCCCCAAGCTTCGTGTCTGTGGCTTGCCATCGGTTCCCCGTAAAATCCTATTAACCTCCATTCTTTTCCTCTGTAATCTTTCAGCTCCATGTCCATGTGATTTTTTGAGAAACTAGTTAACGTCACATTAACATCACCCTTCCATAATACAACTAAACCCTCAGTCCTCCCATTCGAACTAATACCTACTTCATTTTCCATGTTGCATTTGCTTTTAATCTTGTCTACTTTACTCGCATGGATTTTTGATTCATTCAGGAAAACAACATCAGGACCTTTGTGTTGTAATATCCCTATTTGTGTGGACTAATTAAGTAAAATTAGTATCATATAATTTATTTAGTAGTATAATTTATGTATAGTGTGACCATATATATATGTAATATATATTTATATTATACATGTATTTATCCTTAATGGGATGGATATAATACATGATTCAAAAATATGGGAGGTCCCTACTCTTGGCATCAATATATAAATGGTGGCCCATTAACCATTTGTAGTATGGAATGAAATGCTCAAGAGTAGCCTTCTCCCTTTCCTCTCTCCCGTCACTCTCCCTCTCACCAATTTCTCCTTTATCCTCAGGAGCCACCAGCACGGCGGACCTCCGGCGTGCATCCGGCGGCACCTCCTCCCTCCAGCAATGGCGAAACGGTGGTTATTGTGATGGGTTATGGCTTACCCACCAAAGGTTATTGTTTTGTTATTGTGTTAATGACTTTGTGAGTTTTATTAATTAATTCCAACAATTGGCATCAGAGCCACTCACCCAAAGAGTCATTAACCATTTTTGTTTAAGGGAGAGAAGCCATAGATAGCCATTTTTGAAGCTTTAATTTTCGGATGGCTTAGACCCATTTCGATTTTGGTGTTTTCGAAGCAAAATTTTGTTAGATTCTTGTTGTAGAGGGATTTGGGATAAAAAACCTTCAATTTCGATGTAAAAACGTGGCCGGAATGGCCATTTTTCTGCCGGTTCGGGTCGGAACCCGTTTTCTGCAACTCGCCTGATGAGGCGAAGAAGAAAGTCGGGCACGTGCAACACACGCGCCCAACAGCCACTAAAGGGCTTGGTAGTAATGTTGCGGGCGCGTGTGCCACACGCGCCCGCCTCTGAAAATATATATATAAAAAAAATTTTATTTTTTTCTGGGCCGTTTTCGGCCCCCCTTTTGTTATTTTGTTTTTTGGGCCATTTTTGGGACATTGGGCCACCATTTATTGGGCCATTCGGCTGGCCCTTCCATTTGCATTTTGGGCCACTATTTTTGGGGCCGGTTGGGCCAATTTATTAGGCTGTTTTTTTTTTGTTTCACTATATTGGGCTCAGTTTTTTGGTGTTATTTTGGGTTGTTATTTGTTTAATTTTGGGCCACTAATTATGAAAATAATAATAATAATAAAAAAAAGGAGCTATTTTATTTTATTCTAATTAAGCCATATTGTTTAATTTATTTAGTCCAAATTAATTTTGTTGTATTATGGGCATGATTTATTTAATTTTATTAATTGGTCATTTAGTATTAATTAATTTTGGGCAATTAAAATTAATTAATTTTAGGGTCATGTTGCTTAATTAATTTAGGGGTCATGTTGCTTAATTATTTTTATTTGGCTATTAAATTAAATTGATTATAGGCCATTTTGCATAATTATTTAATAGGCCATTTTGGGTTAAAGTTTAATTGGTCATTTTGATTAATTAATTATGGGTCATATAATTAATTTTTTTTGACAATTTTCGATATTTAATAGCCATAATTAATTGTCAAGCCCAAGATTAAAGAGGTATAAGTGAATTTTTGAAGGAATTAATTTTGGAGTAATTTCTAAAAAATTTAATTACTCATTTAATTCATAATTCACTTAAATTTTGAAATTATATACTCATGCTCATAAATTACTAATTTTTGGCCTAATTAAATAAATTTAAATAAATTATTTGGGTATTTTGTTGAGCCATTTTGGATTATAGTTTACCCATTCGTTAATAATTTATTTAAACAAATAAACTCTCTTAAAATAACATTGCCTTATTATTTGAATATTCACTTTTGTGAAATTAATTAAATTCATTAATGTTTGGCCTAAAATTACTACATATGCTTCAGAAATTGCATATTTTGGATGTAGTTAATTTTGATTAATAAATTTTGTGAATATTCTTAAAATTATAAATCATTAATTGGATTGACTAGTACTTGCCTGTCGCAGGAATAGTCATGAAGATTTTTTGACGATTTATTCTGATAATTTTAAGGATATAATAATACGGCAATGCATAGTGATAGTTGCAGTTATATAAATTTACTGAGGTCTCTAGAAGTAGCTAGTCTCTCCCTGTCAGATTGTTAGTTGCTTTTAGAGATGCTTGGGACTGAGAGGATTCTAGTTGGGATATGACACGGTCTTCCTACCCTGTCGGTGGGCGATCATTCAGGTTGTATTCAACTAGTTTTGTCTTATCCTCAGTAGTGTATCGTGGAATTTATTTAGTCATTCCACTAGCCTCCATATTGTGCAACTATCACATATCGAATTTCTAGCAGGATCAAATTAAATAGATAGTATGAATTATTCTCTACAGTTAGGGACATATTGAACTAGGAAGTAGTCCCGAAAGTCGATTTATCTACTATACCCAATAGTATGAGCGCTTTGAGGACAAAATATTTGGAATTTCTAGAACACTTGAGTCAGAATTCTTTTATTATAGGGGCATGCCATTAATGAGCACATCAGAGAAAGTATTCCAATTAGTGATAACCAAGAAGTATTTATGGACGCCATTAGAAAATAGTTCGCATAAGATGGATAAAGGTTGCTATAGGATTTTGATTCCATATATGGCAGATTCAGTACTTCTTCCTTCTGGGATGGAGAATTGGAGATCTTCCAGTTTTACAGATCTCATTTAATGCAGAAGGAAGTGTGGCATTTTAATATCAAAATTGATATTTTCATTCAAGAATGAGAGATCTTTCGGGTTAACAGATCTCATTTAGTCATAATGATGACATATGCCAAATATTACTGCCAAAAGAAAATATTATTAAGAGGTCTCAATAAAAGGTCATTTTAGAAGAAGAAATTTGTCAAGTCTATTTCTCATTCTAGTTTCACCAACACCTCTAAATATCAATGTGTGTCACTTTTGTAATAATCCTAGGCATAAGAGGTAGATTGCAAGAGTCCTCTAGATTGAGATATGCAAAAGGCATACTGTTAGCTTTTATTTTGAATCCAATCTAGAAGATATGCTTTCTAACTATTGGTGTTTTGGATACCGGCGCTATTATTTATAAATCTATAAGCAACCAAAGATCGAATAAAGGAAAATTGTTGTGAATTGGAGTTATAGAGTTAGAATCCATATTGAAAACATGGCCAGATTGTTGTTACATTTTGAAGACAGTTTTGGAACTACTATCAGTTTATACTTTTCATTCCGATAACAGAAAAGTATTTTGCTAAGTAACAACATATATATTGATTCTGGCGTTTTGCGTGATGGATACACAGTGGACTTGTACCCCAATATTTGGGCAAATTTTCTTCAATAGTGAATGATGTGACTGTAGATTTTGATTATGATAGGATAGATAAGAAATCTATTAAGTTGTGGCATGGGTTAGGGACATTTCGAAGCACATGAAGAGATTGTATTAAGGGAGATCTTGCTGCTAATATTAAGGACATGATTAGTAGATATTGAAATAATTAGGAACTTATGTATACCGACATTTGTAGATCATTTTCACATATTGTATTTAGTGATATAAAGGTTTCATCACTTTACTAACGACCATTTCAATGTAGGTCATATGGAGTAATAGATCTGATCTTATAGAGGCCTTAGGCATTCTGATTAATTCCGCTGCGCTGCTTAAGGCAATGATCAGACAGTAGTGATGAATATCATGTTCGGTATAATGAAGCTAGGCAAAATCATATACCGGTTTTCGGTTAAGTGCACTATAGGATTATATATTGACACCTAGTGTACAGTGCTTGAAATATTGAAACAGAATGAGATTATAGTTGCAGTCAATCGTACATTCTGATCTAGTACGATTTATGTTAATCACTCCAAATCTTTAAAATTCGGGTGGAGTGAAATTAAAACTACAATTCACATTCAAAGTTGATCTCCAAGCAAGACCAGTTCCTAAATGCATCCCAAGTTATAGTCAGACATTAAGCCGATTTTATGTCGTTTTATGTGTTTAGGGTTATAAGGTAAGGCAAAAGAGCTATAACCCATAGTCAAGAAAACTTGATAAGAAACCTATCAACGGCAATTTTGTTGGCTATTATATCGACTAGAAAGATTCTAAATTCATTTCTCGTTATGTGACACTAGAATCATTAAGTCTGACAATGCAATCTATTTAGTAGATGACTTAAAGAGTGGGAGTTGTGAACTCTACAAAGTCATTATTAAGATACATTTTGTTGTGTCATTCCCATATATGCGTTATCTTTTGATGATGAAAAGCCACAAAGCAAAGGAATCAACGATTGATCCAATACCATATTTTGAACCTGCACCTGACTTTACAGAGGGACATGAATATAAGATTCATGTGTCTTCTGATTCTGATGTTTATCAGGAGACTATCCTGATTCGAACTCTTAGAGTTGAATATTAGTCACGCAGGATGAGTAAGCATCTATGTTGCAAAAAATGCATGAGATCTATTTCTGTTGTCACATCATTGTAGACCAAATGAAACCCTAAAGATTAGGCTAAAAATTTTAAAGCTAAAATTTGCCAAGGTTTTAAATAAAGCAACCTAAAAGTTTGTTGTTCTTAAGTTGGAACATATAGTTTGTGAACTCAAGGAGTTTATTTGCGAATATTAAAAAGGCATCCAGACTGTATCTAAAATTTAATGAGATTGTCACTTTGAGGAGAACATTATTGTTTGATAATTGGATCCATTGCGAGGTCAGTGGGAGTTATGTGCTTATTGTGCTCCAAATTGATGATATCAAAGAGTAGCCCATAGCACTGACCTATTGTATGAGACATTCCATGTCGTCATGTCACTTGAGGATGAAGAATCTAAGTGAGGCTCTATTTCGTTTTAAGGATTGAGATTCTTCGTGACATATCAATAGGCATACATTATTGGTCTCATAGAACCTACATTGAGTGTTGAGTAGGTTTATTGTATGTTATTCTCCTAATAAGACGTCATTTAGTGAAAAGTGACATATTGTGAAAATCTCAAAGTCCTCAAGATGAAAAATGAAAGAGCTCATATCGAGTATTGTGTATGCCTTGTTGTGGGTAATTAGTGTATGCTCAAGTTTATACACATTTGGATATTGTGTATATTATAGATGTATTTTGGAGATACTTGAGCTATCCTGTAGTAGAGAACTAGAAGCTATAAAGAGAGTATTTGGATATTGACAAATCTGACATTCTGAGTTTGGTCAGATATTTTGATGTTAATTTTGCAAGCTATCCAGATATTGAAAATTATGTTGGTTACATATATATATATATATATATATATATATTTATGGACATAAAGGAGTTGTATCTTGGAAAGTGTAAAGCAAACACTTACAGCATCCTTGATCGTGGAGGCTAAAAATGTAACATGTTGTAAAGTTACATGATGGGCCATTTAGGCTGCAGAATTTCGTCTCATGGTTGGTCTTCTGTGATTGCCATTTCGAAGTGTTGGAGATGTACTGTGGTAATGCTGCAGCAAATATTTTTCTCTCAAAATGTTAGGAGTTCCTCACACTCCAAATATTCAGATATCATCATTCAGTTTGATAGAGAAAATAATGGAATTCATTACTTGATTGAATTGTAGAGCACATGGTTTAAGGGCTCATTCTGGCTAACTAAGGGTTTGGCTGCTGAAGTGCTTTGACGACATAGCACTTGTATGAGGCATATAGAGCCATTTGCTGTATTAAGTTAGTGGGAGATTTGTAATAAAATTAACTGCAGTTATGTAAATGGATTCCTACTTGCTATTTATGCATATTCTATTTACGCGTATTTTGGTGCATATGGCAATTTATTGGATAAGACATTCTATATTAGTCTCATATGCTTATGTTGAAGCAATGCATTATTCGGTTTAGATGTATGGACCTAATGGAAATGGATATTGATTTTGTTTTTCATATCATTTCCATTTCACACTAATACTACTATTTTGTTAAAGTCTTTATAAGTTTACGAATTTGTACCCTGTCGGTATGATGCATTCTAAAGCTTGTAAAGGCTTATTGTTGTTAAAGTATTTGTAAGCCTACACATTTGTACCATTTCGGTACAATGCATCTAGAAGGTCTTATGAATACATATTGATATTATATGATATTTTGTTAATTAACTTAATTGTCCAAGTGGGAGAATGTTGTAATATCCCTATTTGTGTGGACTAATTAAGTAAAATTAGTATCATATAATTTATTTAGTAGTATAATTTATGTATAGTGTGACCATATATATATATGTAATATATATTTATATTATACATGTATTTATCCTTAATGGGACGGATATAATACATGATTCAAAAATATGGGAGGTCCCTACTCTTGGCATCAATATATAAATGGTGGCCCATTAACCATTTGTAGAATGGAATGAAATGCTCAAGAGTAGCCTTCTCCCTTTCCTCTCTCCCGTCACTCTCCCTCTCACCAATTTCTCCTTTATCCTCAGGAGCCACCAGCACCGGCGGACCTCCGGCGTGCATCCGGCGGCACCTCCTCCCTCCAGCAGTGGCGAAACGGTGGTTATTGTGATGGGTTATGGCTTAGCCACTAAAGTTAGATTTATTGTTTTGTTATTGTGTTAATGACTTGGTGAGTTTTATTAATTAATTCCAACACTTTGCTCCTTAAAATCTGTTGAAGAGCTTGAACTGTCCATGGGCGTGGGATCCCAAGCCCACGGTAGTTCCATGCTAAACACTTCATGCTCCTGACGGGATTGGAAACCAATCTCCACCAATGTCTGACATGAAAATATCCTCTCCATCACCGTATTCCTTCATCTTTTTCATTACAGGATCAATCTCCATTAAATTGACTATATCCCTTCCATCCTCGTTTATCTTCCTTTTAACACCCACTTCTCCTTCCTTATTTTTATTTCCAGCACTGGCTCTAGCCATTCTCTTCCATCGTGCTTTAACTTTTTCGGTGCCATGGATTTTAACCATCAAGTTTGGCTGTGTTACTGAAGCCTTATACAGTTCCTCATCTTTGTCCACGTTAATGTCTGTATGTGGGGCCTTTTCCGACATCTCAGTGACAATTGGATTACACCTCCTCACATCCTTTAAATTCTCCATGCAACCACGAATATTTCATTGAACAGCCCTTACCTTCAACAGCATATCTCCTTTCTCAATTTTTTCTACCTCTCTACCCGTATTTTTCATCAATTTAGTCGGGCTCACCTTCCATCAAACTCTCCCTCCCTCCTTATCTCTAAATTATTCTCCTTATCTTTCGCACCTGAAGATCCCATAGCTCGTGCCACTTGCTCTTCCGTAACCGATTCCACCACAGCATTCAAACGTTCAGCTAATGGTAGCCTTGCCGTTCCCATTTCATCTCTGGCCTTGGGTGCCGGCATTGTTTTCGCATGAGATTTGCCAGTCTCTCCACCTAAACCCCATCTCATCTTTAATGGAGACGCACGCAACCAATCCCCATACTAGTTGCTGGTCGCTTCAGTACCTTCTCCCCCTCCTCCAACAGAACAATCCGCTTCCCCATGACCAAGGGATCCACATTGATAATAGAAAGTAGGAAGCCTCTCATATGCAATCCTTCCCCAAACCCCTTTTCTTCCTTGTCCACCATTGATTATAATTGTTCTTCTAAGTGGCTTCTTAACATTCAAAGCCACTCTCATACGTATAAATCTTGACCAAACACCCTTATCTAGTCCTGCACCCACCGTGATTAGCCTCCCCAATTTCCTTCCAACGATTTCTGCAACATGTTGTGATCTCATGCCCAGTGGAAGATCATAAACCCGTATCCAGAACAAAGCTTCATTAAAAGAATATTCCTCTGGTTTCAATTCTGGATTGAAAATCCTGCAACAATAAGATGTGTTTATCGAAGGACCACGAGAACCCTCCACTACCCTCAACTTGTCTGCCATTGAACCGAACTTGAACAAGAACAAGTTCTCCTCTAACACCGAGATATCCACTTCTTTTGCCAGCTTCCAGACTAAACGCAAAGTGCTCATCATCGCTTCTTTATTAAAGAAACGAGAAGTAAATAGCTTCCCCACCATCCATTTCTGCTCCCCGGTTGAAATCCCACCATCAGAGTTTTCCTCAACCCGTACTTCATCTAACTCCTCTTCCGTAAGTTTCAATCCCTTCCACAACTCCGTTAACTCCGACTCCATACTCGACTAACTGTGCTCTCTAACTGGTAATTAATCACCACTAGACTGCACTAGCCCTGAAGAGCAACACGCACTCTGAAGGGAGAACTACTTGTATTCACAAGACTCCACTCACTCCTACAACCACAAGGATGAGGAGACTTTTTTTTAATGAGGTAAAACAATTGTAAAATTGTATTGGTATTTATTAATTTATTTAGAATCTTGATTTTTTATGGTTAAGATTTCGGATTATGGAACAATTAATTAGGAAAAATTAGGTAGGTACATTGTCCATATTAATATGATCTTGTGCACAAAAAAAAGTCAAAATTTTAAACAAAACTGAATTTATATTTGATACAAGGTCAATATAAATTTCATACACTATTATCAAATCATACCATAACATTTCATTAATTAATGAATTACTATAAATTAATAAAATGACATGCTATGATTTATTGACAGTGTATAAAATTTCATAACAAAAAAAAAGACAGTGTATAAGATTAATTACATTGATTTACATGAAATATAAATTCAATAAAATTACCTTAAGATTATTTTTAGAACAGATTATGTTATAAAATAAACAGTAAACTTAAGTACCTCTAATTTATTTTTTGACTCAAGTTAATCATCTTTCATTTCATAAAAACACTCTTCATAAATAATATCATTGAGCAAAGGTGGCTCTTCAACCCACCTCAATTCCTCGTCCGACCCTAACCGAACTCCAACGAGTCTAAACTCTAAACCTCTAAAAGCCTAAAATCGAATCCAGAAAACAAGAAAAAAAAAAAAAGTCCGGCAAACCCTTGGATTTCTGTGGCAACAAAGATTTACCGGGGCCCGACAACAGGAAAAGAACCCGTTAACATCATTCTTAACTGTTAATCCATCTGTAGTACAAAAAGTAAGCATCTTTTTTCCAAGGAATAAATTAAAATTAGCAGGAGATTCAAAGCTTTGATTTTATTAGTTTTAAAAATGGATAACAATCATTTAAGTCAAGATATATAATAATCAATTAATATGCAACAAACTTATCTGTCGTCAGAAAATAGAGGAGAATTAGAAGTTAGAAACCCTATAAAATTCTTAATATATATATATATATATATATTTATGTATCTTATGAGGTCTATTTCAGATAATAGTGTCAATATCTTTATTTTAATTGAGTATTTTGTATTTATTATATGAACTTGAATAGATTAATTTTTAATTTTGTTAATCACTTAAGGTTTTAAATTTTTTTTATTTATCTGAATTAGGGTGTGTATAATTTGAGTTAAATAAAATAAAATAAATCTACATATTTAGTCCCCTAAAAGAATATTTCACCTGATTACCATCTAATTCTAGAGCATGTATCAAGAACTATTTTTCATTTTCTCACAAGTCTTTATCTAAAATAAAATTGCGGCAATTATTCTTGTGGTTTTAATTTGATTTTGATACTCTAGGTAATGTTGGTATTAACCTTTCGCATTATACTAAGCTACAAATCTAACTTCTCTTCCGCATTCTTCCTTTTCATCACTTTTTGTTTTTTCATTTGAGACCAATTGGCAAAAGCTTTTTTTTTCTTCATGATTCTAATTGTCAAGATTAGATTAGACAAAACTCATTATAATTTGCTATAAAATTCAAACTCGAGGCATAAACATAAATAAGTAAAACAAAAATTGAGAAAAGAAAAGGATTTTTGAAAGATTTTAGGCCCCATGCATGCATTATTGGAGAGAACTGTTATATAAACAAACACTTTCTTCTGAAACACCCCAATCAGTTAAAATTATTTTGGCTTTTCAATCGATACTAAAAATTACAATTGTTTTTAGATTATTATCCTATCCATCACCAGTATAGTTTTTTAACTCTACAAGTGATATTAGGATTAAGACATGTGTCTCATTTTGTTTATTTTTTATTTTTTTAATATTTTTAAAAGGCATATGCCATTATCTTAATTTCGTTTGTGAAGTTAAAAAATTGCACTAGCGGTGGATAGGATAATAATCCATTGTTTTTTTGCTTCCTTCACAAATTCAACTATGAAGATTAGGATTGGAGAAATTCCAAATCAAATGCCTTCAATTTCCAATTAAAAATGAGTGATTTTAGATTATGGACATATAAAGCTTATATAATTGACAAGAAAGACACATAATTGCATAGACAATGAAGCCAATATGGTACCTGATATGATTATCACTTTATCTTTTAAGGTATACAGATATCGGTATTTTTCCTGTTGTGGTTTGTTGAATTCCATTTGTTGCTTCATCCTACTCTTCACAAAAAAGAAATTATATAGAACAATTTAAAAGATTGTAATTGAATGTTATTTATTAACTTGTTTATCATCATATTATACTATACTATTTTTTCGTTTCAGGATTCAAGATACTTCGGTTGGTTCATATATAAAATTTCGATTTAGAAATCATATAAAATTTAACTTCGTAAAGAAAGAATGACTGTGTTCAGAGCATAAGAATTTACTACTCAAGTTGCATTATTTATCCATCATCAATACATCGCAAACTTCATCATGACAAGAGCTTTTGCTCACGCATCTATATTTTTTAAAACCATTATAATCCAGAACAGAACGAGAATAATGTATTATTGAGAATTTTAGACCATAAAGAAGCTGTCATATCCCTTTCAAGTTGGATTGAAAATGATTTTATACGCCGGCCAAAACATTTTGTATATATATTTTTCTCTATGATTTTGAAAGACAAAGTGTTGGGCAACAACCTGACAAAAGGTTTTGGAATGTGGTCCTATCATTGACTCTAAATAGTTTAGCAGGACAATGAAGAGTTCGCTTTAGCAAGTTTGCATGCATGATTGTGGTCCAAATGAAAATTGGATTATATTCTCCATCATCATTGTTTTTTCGAACACATAAGATACCACAATTACCATTCATGTTAAATCCATTCATACGCGATTTGTTCGTACAATAAAATAAATGGAAAACGAAAAAGGTATTATGTGGGAAAGGAATACAGTAGAATATGTTTTATGATGTTTGATTTATTAAATTAAATATACTAAGAAATAATATTAATATGTTTTATTAGTTCAAAGAATAATGATTGAATAAAATTAAAAGATCATTTTACCCTATTAATAAATTGATTATAATTTTTATATGAAATAATACTAATAATAATAATTAATTAATAAAGATTAATTATCAATTAAGAATAACTACTAATGATTAATTATTATAATTACTAAATAATAACTATATAGTAAGTGCTTTAAGATTTTAAGAATAAATATTTACTAAATAATAACTATTTAGTAAGTGTTTTAAGATTACTAAATAATAATTAATTAATAAAGATTAACTATCATCCTATTTTTTCTAAGTAAAATTTCATGGTGACGTACGATAGAATATTTCTGATACAATCATAAGTGTTTTCAAATTTTATTTGAATTTAATTTTTGAAAGATTTTAAGAATGCATTTTGCTATAAAAAAAATCAAATCTTAATCGATAAAAAATTTCTTTTCCTTGCTAATTGCAAAAACCTTTGTAAATTTTTCACTTCTTAACTCATTTTACTCTATTAGATAAAGTTTTTTTTTATCTATTTCGATTATTTGTGGAATTTAGATCAGCAGTGGTATGCAAAACTTCCTTGACTTCTATTTTTTTTTTAAGAATTTTCTTTTTTTTTCTTCACTTCCCAAAAGCCATGTTCTGGGACCGAATAATTTTGTGGGTTGATGATGTTGATAAGTTTTTCTATTGCTGGTTTTTCATTTTTCACATGAAAAGAAAGGAAGCCATGTGAAGCTTTACTCAAACAGGCCAAAAAGAAGCAATTAGAAATGACTCTCTTATGAGTCTTCGCTGAACTCGGTTTCTCTGAACTTGGGTTCTGTGGAAGGTTGCTATAGTCTTGTCGTAGTACAAGCTTCTTCTATCTCAGGTTCATCATCAATGATCTTTGAGATTGGCATTAGTGTTTTGTAGTTTAGTTGGCGGCTTTCTTCTTGTTTTCTTTTATCCTGTCTTTCTTTAGTTCCAGTTTTATCATTTGTTTTTCCAAAACATATAAAAATAAATAAAAAAAAGAAAAAAAAGAAAAAAGAGAAGGAGATAGATAAGAGTGAAGGGAGGGATTGTGTTTTCAGGAGAAAGGGGACAATGGCAGACGATCTCCAGGAGGTATGGAAACATATGAAGATCACAGAGGACGAGGAGGATACAATAGTTTTGGAGGGTGTTAAAGGTGATGAGAAGGACGAGGAAAGTCAGAAATGGCTTGTAGCAAAGCTGTGCACGAGAAGGTTCTTTAACAAGGACGCCATGTTTGGCACCATGAAAGTAGTTTGAAGGCTATCCCAGGATGCTGAGATGTCGTGCCTAGACTCTAACCTTTTCCTTTTCAAGTTTGCAACCATAAGAGACAAGCAGAGAATTGTGGAGCGCTCTCCATGGTCTTTTGATAAGCATTTGATGGTATTCCAAGAGTATGATGGTGATCTTAGTCCCAGTGAGTATAAGCAAGACAGTGCATGGTTTTGGGTCCGAGTATATGGCTTACCACTAAAATTGATGAACAGAGAAGTTGCAGAAGCTTTGAGGTTGAGAATAGGGATATTTAAGAGTTTAGATGAGAATAAGTCTTATCATGGCTGGGGGAGATTTCTTAGAATCAGAGTGGAAGTCGACATCAAAAAACCATTAAGGCGTTTTGTGAATCTCTCGGGAATGAAGGGGAAGGAAAGCATCCGGTGTCGATTGAGCTATGAAAGGCTACCCACTTTCTGTTATGAATGCGGGATCATTGGCCATACCGACGTGTAGAATGTGTCCTCAATCAGGAGGCTGAGGAAGAACCCAACAGGATCAAACAGTACAGAGAATGGTTGCAGGCTTCTCCGATAACTCAGAAAGGGCAGATCACGACTGGTGGCTTTGAGGAAAGGTTCAAGAACCATTGGAAACAAGTGGAGCAAGGGATGAACGGCATGAATTCGGAGCCCAAAAAGGTACTGAAAAAGAGATTTCGGAGGAAGGTGGCGGGTTGGTGAGGAGGCGGCTAGAGTTGGGTAACCGCGAACAGCTTGGCAAGGATAGAGAAGAAGTTCAAAATCCCACTTATCTTGGTGATTTGAGAGGCAATGCCGCGAAAGAGACGGCTGCAGATAAACATAAAATAGTGGCAGTAGTTACGTAACTAGAGTAGAAGGTAGCAGCATAGCTCCACATGTCACAACAATGGGCCCACATGAGGACACAGCAAAGTTGGGTGACGTGGAAAGATTCATGGCAAGGACACGGATGAGTCAGCAAAAATGGCAAGATCGAATGGTTCCAAATCGATGATGGGAGAACCGAAAGGTACAGAGAATAGGCAAACATGGAAGAGGAAGGCTCGAGCTGCTAATCACTCAAAAACTGGAGAAGAGGTACAAATGGGGAAGAGGTACAAATGGGGAAGAGGAAAGCAGAGTTAGTAAATTGGATGGTAGACTTAATAGATATTGATCAAATTCAGAAAAGAACCAAGGAGTGAGACAGAGGCAAGACTACCAACAACTTCTTCGGCGGAGATTGGATTCCAGTCCCATTGAGAGCAATGAGGTGTCGGGCATGGAACTACCGTGGGCATGGGAACCCACGAGCAGTTAGAGCTCTGAAAGAGCTCATAAGGAAGCAAGATCCCCATGTGGTCTTCTTGAGTGAAACTAAACTACATGAACGTAGAATGGATAGAATTTGAAGAGGATGTAAAATGACCAATGGTTTTAGTGTGAGTGTTGAAGGAAGTAGCGGAGGTCTAGCAATGTTCTGGGTTACAGAGGTTAACTTTGTAACAGCCCGTTACCACATTTTTTACATATTTCTATACAACTTTTACGGTTGGGCTGTCTACAATGCCATTAACGTTCCACAGTGACAGTAATAAATGATAAACATTTGTTTAACAAATACGGAATATGAAAATTCTTTTCATTATTCCTTACATCTGATATCCTCTATTATCTTTGTTTCAATAAAGTAGTACTGTATACATGTGTCTGAAATGTAAAAGAGAAGTGACTATACCTGCCGTATTTGACATAAATTGCCCCAGCACATTTTATGTAGCTAAGTCCATCTGGGAGCTAACTCTCTAACTCCATGTCTTTTCATCTGTGGAGTTAAAACAAAGGGTGAGCGAATCATACGCTCAGTAAAGGAGACATATGCTGTTTTATAAAACCAAAACTATATACCACTAAATATTTATTTTTCCTAAAATCATATCAAACAGGAAAACAGTAGATATAGTAAACAATACTCTCAATTCACCTTTCAAATCATTAGCTCAACCGTTTACAATAAAATGAAGTAAACAGTAAATAGGATTCAATAAATCTTCTTAGTAAACGGAAATCAGTAAGTTGAGACTAGGCAACAAATAAATCATGCTCTCATTGTTCCCCTAGGAACAGAAGTCGTCCGCTTTTGGGGTGCACCCGTAGGTCATCGCCCCTCACGGCTATCTCTGCTAGATCTATGGCCATAATCTATAGGTGGTCCTCAGGTCCACTTGCCAAGTGACCTCGAGACCGTTGATGACTTGGCGGGTCCATCAGCCCTGTGACGCCCTTAGGTGCACCCGTTGATCCATTGACCCGAGCCACCACCCCAGGTGGGTCATGCAACTACATGAATAATAATGCATGAACTCAGGGCCTAAAGTCTCAAAAATCACTTTTATATCTTATGAAAAACCTTTATGGAATTATTTCACCCATATTATCATTTCCTCAAAATGATTTGATTTTCAAAAAGGTTTTAAGCTTTCTGTTTACAAATGGCAATTAAAACAGCCATTTTTCGTATGAGAAAAATACCGAGTAACTCAGTTCGCCATGGTCAGCTCGCCCATGGTCACTTGCCCATATTCAACTTGCCCCCGAAAAGGTTTCATATTTTCTAGCTTCAAAGATATTAAAAATAACTCATTTTTCGTTGAGAAAATGCGAATTGAAATCTGCTCTCCCATGGTCAGCTCACCGGTACGGCTCACCCATGGCAGTTCACCCAGTGCGGTGAACTAGTGTTCGCCCTCCAACCTTAGCATTAACAAAACAATTTAAACTGGCTCGCCCATGTCAGTTCGCCCATTAGGCTGTTCCCATGGTCAACTCGCCCAGTGCGGCACTACCATGGTCAACTCACCCAATGAGGTCAACTCGCCCAGTTTATTAAAAACATAGTTCGCCCGTCCAAAACATCACAAAAGGTCGGGTTCTTAGCTCGTCCAAAATTATGTTAAAACAGGGGTCGCCGGCCCAAACAACATAAAAGGGTTTGCCCACCTTGGCTCGTCCGGATTTCATTTAAAACAAAGTCACTCGCCCAAGATATCATAAAAAGGGTTCTTCGCCCAAAAATCATAAAAGATTTGGCTCGTCCGCCCTTACCAGTTCGCCCAACAAACCATATATGGGTCAACTATCTTTATAGCCCGCCCAAAACCAAAATAATTTAACAAACGAATGCATGTCATAAACCAAAACATTTTCTCAATATTTTCATAATAGTTTACTCCACAGGACATGCATTTTACTTCACATACAACTCCCTTACCTAATCTACCGAAGCTTGCTTTCCAATCACCTTCTCGATCACTTTTACCGAATCCTTAATTCCCGGCTGCAAAATAATTTATAAATTCTATTAATATTTCCTTTTCAAATATTTCCAACACTTTGGCGAGACTTATTAATCAACTAGCTCGCCCAACAAAGCTCTTACTAACTCGCCCAACCAAGCTCGCCATTCATCAAATGGCTTACACGTGGGAGCTCGCCCAACATTCTCACCATTCATAAATTGGCTAATTAGTGGGAGCTCGCCACAATCAACACGCCATGCCTTCATTGGCTTAAATTTAGGAGTTCGCCCACAATTCTACTCACCCAATGCCTTATGCATGTGAGTTCGCCATACGGCTTTCTACTCAGGGATGGGCTCGCCCATGAACTAGCCTTGGGCGACCTTGCCCACTTGGACAAGTACTTTCAACTTGGCGAGTTCATATTTCCTACTTGCCTTATTGGCAATCACTAACCTTCAACATGGGTGATCACCATAGTCGCCATTCTCATTACTTTTACATCATTTCCATTTCTTTCCTTATTCATTCTCGATTATTTTCCCATCTGTAAGACCCGAATTTTATTATACTATATACCATATTTGTACATGAATAATGGTGGAAATAAATTGTTTAGTGAAATTAAGGAATCATTGAATGTGAATTTCCACTTTTCATTTTATGTTATAATGTATATATGGTGTATAAAGAATAGATGGGATTTACTTTTATAAAGTATGAAGCATTTAATGAAGATATGGCTGTCAGACAAATGGAAAAAAATGAAAGGAGAGCCAATAAAACATTGCTGACAGTGGGCGTGGACTGGGAAGGATGAGGAGTTAGCCAATCAGCGTTGGCTGGAGAGAAGTTGGCGAGGAGAAGAACAATTTTAGTCAAAAAGGAAGGAAGAAACGGATGCAACGGGAGACCTTACCACCGTTCCTTTTGTCACCAATTTCTCTAGGTTTTAATTGCATGAAAGACGTGCAATGATGACATAAAACAGGATAAGAATAGGTGGCGAGTCCTAAGTGGATTTAAGGGGCTATATAAGAAGAATACCTGAGGAATTGTTACTCGCCCATTGTGTTTGCAGCAAATTCTACTTCATTTCTTCTGTTCCTTTCATAACCAAGGAGTTTCATTTTTCTGTCAGTTAAACCTTTTCCTCACCGTTGAAGAGCTAAGGAACAAGAGAAGTAAAGCTAAGAAAGGCAAGAAAGCATTCTGTTGTTGGAAGAGCAACTTAGTAAAGGTGAGTTTCATAGTTTTATAGTTCTCTTGATATTTAATGATAGATTTCTATGTTTTACAACGAAATAAACATAGAGATAGTATGGTTGTAGTTGAATATTGTGGAATATATAAGAAACTAAATGGAAAAATAACCAAGATTGATTAAGAAAAACAATAGGCGAGTAAAGAGTATTCGCCCAAAGGGTGAGGCGAGTACGTTGCAATACATGACTAGGCGAGAACATGTTCGCCAATGGTTATGGGATAACCAGAATGATAGTTAATGGGCGAGGACATATATTCGCCAAAACAGCGAGAAGGTTGACCATAGAGATCGCCTTTGTGAAATGTTGATGATCGCCAATGGGGCGAGTAGGAGAAAAAGAGGTCGCCAAACGTTATCCAATACATGGGCGAGCCCATTTATGAATGAAAAGCCACGAATGACGAACTGAATTGATAAGCATGGCGAGTTGAGCTCCCAAGCTGGGCGAACTTCCATAAATGAGTTAATATTGAATGGCGAGCTCTTTGGGCGAATGGCGAACTGAGTCTCGCCAAAGTGCCACTATTATTAGGAAAATATAAATCGTTTTGGAAAATATTCGAAAAAGAAATATTCATAGTTTAAATAAATGCTTTTGCAGACGGGAATTGAGGAAGGCGGGCGAGAAGCAAGGCTACATCAAACGAGGTAAGGAAGTAGTATGTGATGAAAATGCATGTCCTGTGGAGTAAAAATGTTCAGAAAATATTAGAAATTTTTTTGTTTTTCGACATGCGTTGGTTGATAAAATTGTTTGATTTTGGGCGAGCTATAAAGCCGCCATATGTTGTTGGGGGAAACTGGTTAGGTCGGGCGAGTAGAGTTGTTCTAAACAGAACTCGGGCGAGCCAAGTGGCGAGCTCCCTTTTTTGAGAAACTGGGCGAGTGCTCTTGTTTTAAAGAGAAATTCGGGCGAGCCAAATTTGGGCGAACCCTTTTTAATGTGTTTGGGCGGGTGACCCTTGTTTTAAATGTAAGGCGGGCGAACCATTATCAACGAGCCATACTTTTGTTTTAAAAAGCTTGGTGGCGGGCGGATACTAGTTCGCAGCCTTGATAAGTTAACCTTGTTTTAATCGATAAGGACCGACGGGCAAGTACTCAACGTACTTGGCGAACTGATTTTGAATATTTTCTCAACGAAAAAATAAGTTATTTTAATAGAAATACGAAACCTTTGAGGCGAGTTGACCATTGGGCGAGTTGACTACTGGCGAGCTGACTATGGGCGAGCTAGCCATGGGCGAGCCAGTTTAACCCGTACCTTTCTCACACGAAAAATGTTGAGATTACGGGCTGTTTTATTGTTGATAAGACCTTTTTGAAATCAAATCATTTTGATACATAAGATATAACTTGATTTTGAGACATTAGGCTATGAGTTCATGCATCATTATTCGTATACTTTGCGTGACCCCTCTGGGGCGGTGGCTCAGGTCAAATAGACCAATGAGTGCACTCCAAGGCGTCACAGGGCTGATGGACCCGCCAAGTCATCAGCGATCTCGAGGTCACTTGGCAAGTGGACCCGAGGACCATCTATAGATTATGGCCATACATCTAGTTGAGATAACCGTGAGGGGCGATGGCCTATGGGTGCACTCCAAAAGTGGATGACTTATATTCCTTGCATGATTTAAATTGTTGCCTAGTCTCAATTAAATGATTTCTGAAAGGATCTGTTAAATCCTATTTAATGTTAACTATATTTCCTAATGAGTTTGATCGTTAGGATAATTAAGGGGTTTTGAGAATATAGTTTATATTTGTAAAGCAGCATACACTTTCCTTACTGAGCACGTTGTCACTCACTCCTTATTTTTCCACTCCACAGATAACTGATTTGGGCTAAGAGACTTACCTTCCTGAGATTTGATATCGAAGGTATGTTATATTCTTTTATATATTCAGCAAAGTTGTACAGTACTACTTTAAATAGAAGGGAATGTAGATACATCTTAAGGAAGAGACTTTAATAATTCATATTTACATAATAATGTAGTAGAAGTTGTTAAGCATCACAGACAGCCCAACCGGTAATTAAGTGTAAGTTGTGAGTAAATATCATGTTATACAGTAGCTTTGGGATGTTACACCATCATTCTACTACAATTTTAACCCAGTTTCATTTTATTCTTCATCTACATTCAAGAAATGAATTTATTCTATTTCTATGATCTAACAAGAATAAATCAAAAGCAACACTATAATCATGCTTCTTATGCTTGAAATCATAGAAATATATCATTCAATCTCAAGAAACCATTAAATCTCACCTTAATCAACTGCACCTCCAGAACAAAACACTTTCTGTCTCATGTTGGCCTTACTTTGCTTATTCCTTTAGCTCATCAACGATGGAGGAAAGGTTTTGCAAGCAAGTTTTCTTATTTAGCCAACTTAGGGATGAAGTTTAGTAAATTGAGCATGGTAGAAATGAGAGAAAATCAGAACATAAACTTGCAGTTGTATAGCTCTCGTGAAGAAGATGAAGTTTGCTAAGCCGGTTTTCCTCAAATGTTTCTTCTTATATAGCCATGCTAATCCAATCAGAACTCATCATCTGGCCTTTATTCTGCTTCTTCCATCATTTTACGACTTATCATGCATTAAAAATCGAAGAAAAACTGCAGCAAAAGGGAACAGCTATGGGAAGCTATTCTCTGCACATTTTGACTTACTTATTTCGCCATTAATTGTCTAAACCAATTGTCAGGAGGACAAAGTGGCGTGAAGTCCACTATAGCCTCTTTTCTTAACTTAGTGCACCTTTGTCTTATTCCTCAACCAATAAGGTTAATTCCTTTATTGACTTTAGCAGCCTCTCTTAATTTTCTTCAGCTGTGTGGCGTACAAAGTCAATCTTGGCTGTACTATTCTGATTTATTATTTCCAGATTGCCAGCTTTTATTTCTATTTTGTCCGTGCTGATTCCAGTTCGCCTAGTCAACTTGAGGCATCAGCTCGCCAACACAATTTCAGTTCGCCAACCTTTCATCTTGCCAATATTCTTATGCTTGCAAATATTCAAGCTCGTCTCTGCTTGCACATGGTTATCACCACTTTGTCTTGTTGCCAACTCAATATTTGGCCATTACGAAATGATTTCCTTTTCTTGGCAATCACATAGAGGTTTGGCGATTTTAGCAATTGTTACATTGTTGGTGATCTGCATGTATTGCTCTACTCGCCCACTTGCTATCATATAACTCACTCAATCCATATGGGCGATCACAAGTCCTCGCCCCATTCGAGCGATCACCAGGTATCGCTCAACTCGCCAACTTTACTCTGATTCACGCCACATGTTGGCGAACTCACCATTGTTCGCCCATTGGCGATCACCCTTGTTCGCCCATTGGCGAGCTCTTCCATTGTTGTACTCGCCCATAGTGTTTCACCAAAATTACTCCTTTTACATCTCAAGTTAAGGAGCTTTTGACCCAAATGGAAATCAATATTCATTATTTATTTAATTTTCATTATCAATTTTATGAAATTAGGGTCTAGAATCAGGTCTTACAAACTTGCAGCTGCAAAGTTATTCTAGGAATCACATAGATATGCGAGTAGTTGAGGAGGCAGATGACAACCATTGGCGACTTACAGGCTTCTATGGGGAACCAAATGCGAATCGTCGTGATGAATCTTGGTCACTACTGAGGAGATTGGCTGATGGAAATGGGACTTCATGGGCAGTGCTAGGCGACTTTAACGAAATTCTTTGGGACCATGAGAAGTCGGGCCACTGTCTGAGGCGAGAAAGACAGATGATAGATTTTCGATAAGCATTGGAGGATTGTGAGTTGGAAGATTTAGGTTATATAGGAGACTGGTTCACATGGCAGTGGGGTAGGTCCGAAGCAACTCTAGTTAGGGAAAGACTAGATCGGTGCTATGTAACAAGAAGCTGGGGTAACCGTTTTGGAAGTGGGGCACTCTACCACTTAACGAGCTCAACTTCGTAGCACGCCCCTATTCTACTAAATACAGAAGCAGTTCAATGGAAAAGGTGTAGAACAAAGAAGAGAAAATTTAAATTTGAAGCAATGTAGGTGATGGACGCATTATGCAAAGAAATAATTAGTCAGGCGTGGGATGCATCAGAGCAATCAATGGTGACAGACAAAATTAAACACACGGGTGCTGAGCTGTTGAAATGGAGTTGTGACACCTTTTGGAGAGATAGGAAGAAAATTGAGATCCTGCAACAGGAACTACAATCATTGCGTGGGCAGCGACCGACCGATGCATCTTTAGCAAAGGAGAATGCAACCAGAAAGGAAATAAATAAGCTTCTTGAAAAAGAAGAAGCATATTGGTTGCAAAGGTCGAGGATCAGCTGGCTGAAAGAGGGGAATCGAAACACAAAGTTCTTCCACTCACAGGCTACTTTGATAAAGAAAGCAAATGTAATACGGGATTAGAGGATGAAAGTGGGAATTTAAAGGAGGATATTCATGAAATACAAAAGATTGCCACTGACTATTTTCAAAACATTTTCCAATCTTAGGGTTCAGCCCAAACTGATGAGATCTTAGAGATAGTTGATCCTTGTGTTACAGATGAGATGAATAACTCCCTCACTGCAGAATTCAAGATGGAGGAGATCGAGCTAGCTTTGAACCAAATGCACCCCACAAAAGCTCCGAGACCTGATGGTATGCCTACCTTTTTCTATCAAAAATTTTGGTCCATTGTTAAAACTGATGTTATAACTTTTTGCCTTGAGGTGCTAAATGGTAACAAAAGTCTGAGAGAGGTCAACCACACCCAAATTGTCTTAATCCTGAAAATCAAAGATCCAAAAAGAATTGCCCAATTTCGTCCTATCAGCTTATGCAATGTGCTTTATAAGATAATAGCAAAAACTCTTGCGAATAGGCTTAAAGTAATCCTCCCTGCATGTATAAGTAATACCCAATGCGCATTTGTACCAGGTAGATTAATTACAAACAATGTTATAGTAGCATATGAATTGTTACATGCTCTAAAAAAGAAGAAATCAGGGAGAGATAAATTTTTTGCTCTAAAGTTAGATATGAGTAAAGCTTATGATAGGGTGGAGTGGTGTTTTTTAGAAAAGATGATGAGAAAGATGGGTTTTCATAATAGATGGTGTAATCTGATCATGAATTGTATCACTTCTGTCTCATACAGCTTATTGATTAATGGTGAGTTAATTGATACTTTTTTTCGAGAGAGGGGTCTTCGACAAGGAGACCCATTATCTCCTTATTTGTTTTTGATCTGTTCTGAAGGTCTTTCGACTATGCTTGCGAAGTGCCAACAAGAAAATACCATCCAAGGCGTCAGGGCATGTCGAAGAGGTCCCAAAGTGAGTCACCTATTCTTTGTTGATGACAGCTTACTTTTTGCTAAGGCAGATGTAAGCGAAAGCAAGAGGGTGAAAAACGTGCTAGAGACATATTCTAAAAGCTCTGGGCAAATTATCAATTTTGACAAGTCCTCACTTTTCTTTAGCAGTAATACCGATGACCAATGTATTCAAGAGATCAAAGGCAAATTTGGTATCTAAGTTGTTACTAGTCCAGAGAAGTATTTGGGGCTCCCCACAATGGTAGGTAAAGACAGAAGGAAAACATTCAGGGAACTAAAGGATAAGCTAAGGGCGAAAATTAAAAGTTGGAGCTGGCATACATTATCCCAAGGTGGTAAAGAGGTTTTTATCAAGGCTGTTTTGCAAGCTGTACCAGTTTACGTGATGAGTTGCTTTTTGTTGCCTCATCTCTTTGCTAGGAGCTGAAAAACATTATTAGTGGATATTAGTGGTCTAAGAAAATTGCAAAAAGGGGGATCTATTGGATAAGCTGGAAGAAAATGTGTGCTAACAAAGACAAGGGAGGGCTGGCTTTTCGAGACATGCACCTCTTCAACAAAGCCATGCTTGCCAAACAAGGGTGGCGTCTATTAAAGGGTGATGGCAAGTTAACTCATGACGTCCTCAAAACAAAGTAATTTCCTATAGCTGACTTCATGGAGTCTAGATTAGGAAGGTACCCAAGTTTTATTTGGAGAAGTGTACATGAGGCAAAATCAATCATCCAAAATGGGAATCGATGGAGAGTTGGAAATGGTAATTGTATCCGGATTTGGAAGGATAGATGGGTACCAGGGGAGAGACCAACAATACCAATGCCGAGAGACACCATACAGGATGAAGAGGAGTGTGTTAGCTCTCTTATTGACGAGCAAACAAGGAACTGGAACCAGGACAGAGTAGATCAACTATTTCCTCTGAATGTGGCACAGACCATAATGGGTATCCCGTTAAGCAACATGAATGTACAAACACTAGGATTTGGCACTTTAGCAAAGATGGAGTTTTTACTGTCAAGAGTGGCTACAGACTTCTCTGTGATGAGATCGCAAAAAATACTTCAACAGACAGAGGAGAAGGTAATGCTTGGAAGACAATTTGGAGGCTATCAGCCCCTACAAAGATGAAAATATTCTTGTGGAGGTTACTTCATGGGATTCTACCAACAAAAGGGAACTTAAGAAGGAAGAAAATCTTATCGGGGTCGATATGTCCCAGGTGTAACTTGACAGAGGAAGATATCGATCATGCTATTTTTCAATGTTCCTTTTCAACAGCAGTATGGCAAACTATGAGTATAGCATGGATTTTTCCGAATGATGGCCATCATTCTCAATGGTTGTTTAGGATGTTGCAAGGTTTAGATAAAAGTAAGCTTCAGGAGTTTATTTTTACAGCTTGGGCCGTGTGGAATGCCAGAAACAAGGAAGTATACAATAATGAAAAGGGAGAAGTAGCTACCACTGCTAGTTTTATCCAAAGCTATATCGTAGAGTATAACTCAACCACAATCAGCATAGGTGCAGAACGGGGTAACCTCATGCAGAACTGGAGACCACCGTTTGGGGATATATATAAGGTGAATTTTGATGGTAGGGTGGATTCAAACAAAAGATCAGGAGGAATTGGGGTGGTAGCTCGAAACTCGATGGGGGAGGTAATGGGTGCACTTGCCGACAAACTATCATGGATTGTGGACCCAGAAGTAGCTGAAGCTCTAGCTGCAATAAAGGCTATGGATTTTGCTTGGATGATGGGACTTAGAAAGGTAGTTTTCAAGGGAGATGCGTTGGGTTTAATTCATAAGCTACAGCGAAGCTCATTGGACCTCTCTGTAGTAGGAGCCCTTGTTGAGGAATTGAAGACCAAAGCTTCTAGATTTCCTGTGATAACCGTGAATTTTCCATTTATTGGAAATAAATATTGGAAATTCGGAAAAATAAGGAAAGGAGGAAAATTAATTTGGATAAATTAATATCCAAATTAAATAAGAAAATGAGAAATAAAAGAGAAATATATTTATATAATTATAAATTATATAAATGTATTTTTATACAAATACATATGTAATGATATACTATATCGTATATATTAATATACAGAGGTATATATAGTATATATACTATTTGATAAATTTAAATAATACATATGTATTAAATATAACATTGTATGTATATATAAGTATATACATATTTGAGAAAGGCAAATATTAAACTATATTAAAGTTTGAAAAATATATATTGTAAATACAATATATATTACCTCATAACATATATATACATATATATATATATATATGTAAAGATTGTTAATTTTAAGCATATAAATATATACTTATATATATCTATAAATTTAATGCACAAAATATATATTTTAGATATATATTATATATATAATACTATATTATATATATGCTAATAATAAGATTTTTGTGTATTAGGTATATTATTATATTATGTATGTATATATATTATATAGATATATTATATAGTATAGTATAACTGATATACTAAATAAGGAAATAAAACAAAAAAAAACCCAAAAAGGAAACAAAACAGAAAAATGGAAAGGAGAATCGGGGAAGCCAAACCCGATCCTCCCAGGCGAGGCCGACGGTGGCGGAGCTGCCACCGCTGGCGAGAGAGGAAGGGAGGAACGGCGCCGGCAGAGAAAGAGGGGAAGCTGGTGACCGGCGGAAGAAAGAAGCGGGAACGAAACGGGCGGAAACCGGCGAAATCAAAAGAGAAGGAGAAAATCAGATCTGGCGGTTGTCGGCCAAATCGGTCGCCGCCACCACAGCCACAGCACTGGCGGAAGGAGAGGAATGGGACGGAGGCCACCGGTGAGGCCAACAACGGCGGAGGAAGGCCGACGGAGGAGGAGAAGGAACCGAACCAAAACCGAGTAGATCCGTCGCCGTGCCACCGATTCGGGATGAACGGAGGCCAGATCCAAGCTCGCCGTCGCGCCGGCCAGCTGAGGGGCCACCGAACCGCCGAAGAACCTGTCGCCGGAGGAGAACCGGCGGCAAGGGGGGACTGACCGGTCTGGCTGGGAAGAAAAAGAAAAGGAAAAAGAAAAAGAAAAAGAAAAGAAAAAGGAAAAAGAAAAAGAAAAGAAAAGAAAAGAGAAAAAGAAAGAAAAAAAAAGAAGAAAAAGGGAAAAGGAATTTTCGGGAATTTGGAGAATTCTCGAGAATTCGGAAATCACGAGAAATCTCGAGAAATACGGGAATCGGTAAGAAATCCCGAGAATTGGTAAATTATTTAAATAATTTATTTATTTTAATAATTATGGAAAAATTCTAAATTTAGAATTTTAATTCCAGAAAATTCCCTCGATAACCGAGCCGATGAAATCGGGCGAGGTGAACACGGGCGCGACCTTCGAGAGGCAGTCGTCGACCCGAAACAGGTAAGGGAGACATGTGCAGCCTGTAAGGATATCGGCACACATGTTTTAAATTATGCATTTAAATTTTTATAAATGCAATTTACAATGATTGGTTGCAAATTGTGGTGATTTATCGGTTTTGGAATTGTGGTGAATTACCAGTTGAGATTTAAACTGTATTTTCTGTGCAGGAGGCTAGCCAATCGGCAGCCGATATACTGCCGAAATTTATTAGAAAAAAATTACCGAAAATCACAATAAAGGATTTTTCATCATGAGAAACGATTTTTAACACGAAAAATCGAGAAATCGATTATTTTTCATAAAACATGAATATATTGATAATTAATTTTAAAATATTCATGTTTTGGAAATGGTGAAAAAGGAAATCACCTAAATTTATTTCGATAAGTGATATTTCACGTGAAACGAGGTGTAAAATGAAAAAGGACCAAAGTGAATATTTTACTAATCTTTTTTCAAATATTCACTTGATTTTATAAATAACCTTTATGGGTTCAATGGTGAGAATAAGTGTTTATAAAAAAAAAAAATTCCATAAAGGTAATTAAAGGTGAAAAACAGTGTTTTGAGACTAAAAGGTCTCCACATGTGTTTACAGAGAAAACATGGGACGGGAGTGGTAATTTGGAAAATAAATATTTTGATTTTTCATAAATCATAAAAATAATTGATTTGAATCCCGATAACTTTAAAAATCATGTTTTCGATAGAAAGCACGGAAAAGCGTGCGTATATGTTTTACGGTGAAAAAGAACGGTTATGACCTTTCATATTTTACAGTGATTATTTTATAAACTGTTTTCACCGTATGGAAAATATGATTTATGATGTTCTATAATGTTTAGAATATTTTCGGGAATGATGACCCCAGTATGAATATTTTATAAATGTTATTCATAAGATGAAAATGTTTTTCCTTATGAATATTTGTGGAATGATTAAACTTATATTTAGTGAAAGTGATTTCATAAATGGGGTCTATATCACGTGTTTACTGTTTTGAGACTGTTAGGCCCCATATCATGCTCACGTGTCACGTGTTAGTGCTGATAGATACTGATCCTATTATCAGCGTCCTAGTAGACACCTGATCAGTGCACACTGAGGACCCTATAGACTATGGCCATAGATCTCATGTGTTTCCCCTATTAGGGATGATATTATTATAGCATGATATATGTAGGGTGTTGCCTGGTCTCCATGATACTGAACTGAAAGCTACCGTATATTGTTTACTGAATTGGTAGCTACTGTTTACTGTTTACTGATTTAACCGTATCAAGATATGGTTTTACTGATTTGCAAAATACTGTTTTACCGAATGGTGCTGTATTAAATATTACTGTTTTACTGAACCGCAAGATACGGTTACTGTATTGATGAGAAAGAAGGTAAACTACAGTTTTGCTACTATACTGGCATGTGTTTTAACTGTACTGACAGAAAGCACTGTTTTATTACTGAACTACCACATGTTTTAAATTATACTGAAGTGAAAAGAAATAAGTGGTTTACTCTGTGAAAACGAAATTTTTATCGTTTTGAGAACAAGGAATATAATACTCTCTACAGTTGCTTCTAGGTTCCGGGACAAGACAGGTATTTCAAAATACCTGCCTTACTCCATCCGGATCCCTAGCCGACTGTAGTATCCTTCCTACATGTGAGCCTAGAGCCAGTTAGGAAGATTTAAAAAGAAAGTGAAAAAATTATTTTCAGCATATAGATAGCTGAATATCAAGTGTTGCATATAACTCTCTTACTGAGCCGTGGTTTGCTCACCCCTTAATATTAACATTTCAGATTTTCGAGGACTAAGAGATTTGACATATGAGGATTTCGAGCTGCGCATTTGGAGACACTGCGACAGCTTGATTTATAATATGAGGTATGATCATTTATTTTCTGTATTTAGACTTACTTTCAGTACTACTTTCTTGAGCATTAAAATAGGGGATGTAATTAATAATATTTAATTTTACATTTAACAGTTAAATGAATATGAAAAGTGAAATATCACAGACAGCCCAACCGGGTAAGTTATATAGAAATACGTGAAAAATGGGGTCACGGGATGTGACATTTCCTTTCTGCCAGTTCGAGCACACCAGGCGAAGCGAGAATGGGGCGACACATGGTTTAATGAAGTTCGGGGTAACTTGTACACAGGAAACTGTTTAGGTCGAAAGCTATCCTATGTTTTTGCATGAGATTATTAAAACTGATGTAGATTCGTTCATGCAATAAGAATTAAAGCAATTTCTATTTCAAAAGAAATGACTCTCTTGTGCTATATATATTTTGTAATAATATATATATAGGACTATTATCCTATTCACCATCAATGGAGTTTTTCAACTCCACAAACGGGGATAGAATTAAGACTTGTGTTTTATTTTATTTATTTTTATTTTTTTAATATTTTTAAAAGAAATATGTCATTATCCTAACTCCGCTTATGGAGTTGAAAACTCTACCGACGGTGGATAGGATAATAATTCATATATATATATTTGATGCACTACTAGTCAATTATAGAATGTTATCTTAATAGTGAGTAAAATTTAAAAAATATGTAAGCTCTTAAAAAAAATTACAAAAAGTCTTATTAATATTTATTTTCAAAGATTTGTATTTTTTTAATTTTATTCTTTAATGAAATAGCACTTTATGATTTGATTAACAATATATAGTTCCTATACGCTTTAGGATTCTCATTATTTTACGTTTATAATAACTATTTTTTTAATTCCTTCTTTGTTGACAAATTGGAAGGTATATGCTGGGTTCAGTAAGTTAAACACACACACACACACATACATATATCTATGTAAAATTGTATCAACACGTCAAATATAAAATATATTTTTACTTTTTTTAAATTTATATACAATTTTTTTATAGAATTTCAATGTGTGTTATTTTCGTATATTTTTATATTATCTAAAACTATCAAGTAGATTTGTTCAAGTGTCAGGTTACACACCCAAACTCGAAGGATCGCTCATTTTTTTAGTTGGTTTAGACAAAAATATTAAGCTTATTAAATGGGTTTAGGATTGAAAATTGAGACTTGTTAAAAAATGAGTTGGGCTCGAGTTCACCATTTCACTATAATTTTTTATTATTATTTTATATTAATGTATTTTTAATTATTTTTGCTTTCTTTGTACAATTTATTTTGAGTTTGTATTTTTTTATACTTTAATTTAAATTTTCATGTTTATTGTAGCTTTTTTGTAAAACAATTATTCAAACTTATTGTGTTATAGTTATTAACTGTTTTAATATTTTTCTATATTTTATTATAAATTTTTTTTTAAAAAATTAATAATATTTGGGTTGGCTTGGATGGACTTGGATTTATATATTATATGTAAAAACAGATTTTGAGAAAGAATTAGACTCGAAAAAAGGGTAAGACCGGATTTGGGTTTATGGTCACTTCCTTAATAACTTACCTAATCCCAATTTGGCTCATAAACAAGTCTACCATCAAGTCCAATAAATAAGAAATTAAGAAGTTACGAGTATAATTAAATTAATTAAGATGAGAAACTCAACCAGCTGCCAACTTCTATAATTTACGACTTTTTTGGTCATCCAAAACAACTTTTATTCACTTAAACTCAAACAATACAGCAACAGTATTTTAAAAACAACTTAGAAACAAACTTCTATTAAAAAAAAAAGAGAGACAAGCATATAGAGAAACAACATGCAACTTTTTCTACTTATCCCTTCATTTCCCAACTATCCAACCGGTCGAGTTGGTAGACCATCCTTATCTAGAATTCCAACTAGAGAAATTTGTAACTGTCTTTTCCAATCAGCTTGGCATAATCCCTTTTTAAATGCTTCAGAACAAGCTTTATCCATTCTTTCATATCTTGAATAATTGGCCTGATACATCCAAGCACACTTCAACCCCTTCGAATAGAACTAAACGTCTTCAGCATATGCTCCACAGATTCTTCCACTTGTTTAGACACCTTATATATAGGATGATTTATAATTCTCTTCCATGGCAACAAGCCTATTTGTATAGCATTGCAGTAACGTCTTTAAGGGAATATTCTAATCTTGCTTCGTACATTTATCTTCCATATAAACCTTCAAAAATTTTCAATTATATCTTGAATAATTGACTTTGAACACCTCTTAACCTATTAGAACCATTCTCGACAGAACATATTTCATTTTCACAAAAAGGACATATTAACTAATCTTTTCCACCTTTTTGACAAATAAGAATACCTTCAATTGCTACCCTTTCTTCTTCAATGATCCATTGCTCAACCCCCATCAAATTCTATACGCCTCTTTCCTTATCTATAATATCAACTACCTTCTTTACGAACAAAAAAAAAACTACCTTCTTTAGTAAAACCCCATCATCTATGTTAGGCTTTATCAAAGTTTTGCCTATCACACTTGGTATCCAATGATCATGCCATACTGACACATCATTTCCACCCATGATTTGACGCTAACACATTTTCTTTTCAAAAATCGCTCCCTACTAGCATACTACTCCAAGCCCATGAAGCTCTCCCACGTCTTCTCACATTCATCAAGCTTTTGTCAAGATTGTAAATACCATTTAGGACTTTCACACGTAAAGCTTCCTGTTCTAACATCATTCTCCAGCTCTGTTTTGCTAACAAAGCATAATTAAACAACAGCAAATCCTTAAATCTTAAACAACATAATTTTTTTGTCCTAGTCATATTCATTTAACTCTTCCAATGAACCTTCATTTCTACTTCCTTCTGTCCCCACCAAAAATTCGAGATAGAAGAATTAATACTATCACACATTTTTTAAGGAAACTTAAACTAAGCCATTGTATATGCTAGAACAGAGCAAGACACTGCCTTAATCAGCATCTCATTTACCCCATATGGGCTTCTAGTTTGAAAGTTTCCTCATAACTCTCTCTTTAGCAAACCTCAAAGCTTCACATTTTGTTTTACCCTGAAAAAAAAAATGGAATTTCCAAATATGATCTAGGATTTCTAGCTTTTTTAACTCTCAAACACTCTTTAGTTTCCAACTTTACACTTTCTGGTACACTTGCACTAAAAAAAAACTGGATTTTTTTTAGTTAACTATCTATCCCAAGGCTTGAAAATAATCCTGAATAAATGAAGCTATCATTTGACAGTTCCTTTTCTTTGCCCCGAGAAAAAACAAAGAGTCATGTGCAAAGAAAAAAGGATGGGTTAATTCTAGACGATTCCTCCTAAGTTTGAGACCACTAGTTCTATTTGGTTGAGCTTTTTTAAGAGTAATATGGACAGGACAATACATCAACCACTAAAAGAAATAAATATGGTGATAAGAGATTGCCCTGTCTAAAACTTCTGGAAGGACAAAATCTCGAAGCAGACTTATCATTTAGCAGTACAGAATATGATACAGTTTTAATACATTCCATAATCTATCCCACCCAAATTTTCTCAAATTCTAACTTATCTAAAATAGCATTTAATAATCTCATTCAAAACGATCATATGCCTTATTCGTGTCTAACTATAGTGCTAACTCATAATTTTCATTTCTTTCTCATCTTCAAATAATGAAACACTTCGATGTTATCATGAATTTTCCTATTCTCAGTAATTAACTCCTCCAGTATAGATTTCATGCTGTTAACTATCACTTTTGAAATCACCATGTAGAAAAAATTGCACAAACTTATTACCCTTAAATGAGAAACCGTTTCAGGCCCTTTTACTTTAGGAATTAGCACTACATCTATTTTCAATCACCTCCGATGGCAATTTTCCATTCTCAAATAAACTAATCACTGCCCAAATCATGTCCTTTTCCACTATATTCCAGAATTTATGGTAAAAACACTCAAACCAATTGGTCCCAATACCTTATATGCCTTAAAAGTTGATAAGATAGACCTTTTTTTCTTGATATATTAGCAGTCAATCCCTTAATCATTTCTTTAGTTACAATCCTAGGTACACATTGCGTCACATTCCTCTATTCCCTATCACTATTTGTTTCAAACAACTTTTGAAAAAATTCTTCATACATCAAACTCACCTCAGCCTCCTCCTTAACCCATACTCTATTCACTCATTTAGTTCCTGTAACTCTATTTTCTACCTTCTCTAAATTGTAGACAGGTGAAATTTTTTCATTTTTTTTCTCCCATTTTCAACCAACTTACTCTAGCCCTTTGATACCACTACCTTTACTCTTTATCCCACACCTCTTTTATTCTATTTTTAATCATTCCCAGGTCACAAAAATCGTTTACGGTATTCCCACTACTTTGAATTTCCTCTACTTTCTTAATCAACTCTTCCACTAGCCTTCTATTATTTGAAACATACCTTTTACTTCGATTGTCCAAAAACCTTCTACATTTGTTTTGCATTTTCATTATCTTCCCAATTTTGGAACTGTGGAATTGATTATTTTGTCCCTCTTTAACTACCTCTTCACACCCATCCTGTTCCATCTAGTTAGCCTCAAATTTAAACTTCTTGACAACTTTCTTATTTACAAAATCCAAATCCATTACCACTGGAGAATGATTTGACCCTATAGCAGGCAAATTAGTAACACTCATGTTAGGATATGCTTCAAACCATTCCAAATTAACCAACAAATGATCCAACCTTTCTTTTACAATCTCATCTTCTTTGCACCAAACTAGGTAAAAGCTTGCCTCTTAAACTCCACCTCATATAACTTGCATACTCTTATCATTTCATTGAAACACTCGAACATTCCGATCTCCTTTATTCTTCCTAGTCCTTTCCCTTGCTACTGATTATATCATTAAATATCCAATGCACATCCAAAGACTCGCAATATACTGTGATTTCTCTTTAAGATATTCTCATACCTTTCATCTATCGTCAAACATTGGTGCTCCGTATATCCAACAAATCCTACAAGTTAAACCTTTTCCAGAATCAACCATTACAAATATCAATAAAATTTTTGTTTCCTATCAATACTTGAATCTTGTAGATACTTGATTTTGGAAACTAATATTTTATTTCTCAGAATAACTCTTTTACAAAAATAACTTCTTTTCAGAAGAGCTCATTACCTTTTCTTAGAAGAGCTTATTCACATAATAGCTACTTCACAAAATAGTTCTTCTCATAATAGCTCTTATCAAAATAACATATTCCTAGAACAGCTCATTCACATAACAACCTGTTTTCAGAACAACTCATTCATAGAACAACTTATTCTCCAAACAACTTATACATAGAATAACAACATCACAAAATATCACCTTCATAGAACAACATCTTCACTGAATAGCACTTTCAAGAAGTGGAGATAACCCTAGAATAGGGCAGGGTTCTTAGGTTAACTTCACTATTGGGATGTCCTGGAAAGTTTGGCTTGGTGGATCAAATATAGATATAATTAAGAGCTCCTCTTAACCTTTCTCTAAAGTATGAGTGCTCTTTCCTATTTCTTTCAGTAACCTTTTCCTAAAGCATAACTCCTATTAGACAAAGCATTAATGCTTTGTAACTGCCAATTCTCATTATTATGTTATTAATACCAAAGATATGTAACTCACATTCTCCACACCTATATATAGGATTTCTTTTTATCCTTGAAAAGGACTTTTGGCAAATCAACTAACTTAGAAATTCTCTCAAATCCTCTCTACACTATTCTCTCAACTTAGCCTCATTCAACCTTTTACTTTCTTTACTCAGCCTTGTTCTCAACCTTGCTCAGTCGTCTACCACCACCTGTCACTGCACTCGTTCTTTAGGGTTTGCTCTAGTCTTCCTCTCTGCCGCCTCTTGGCACATCTTGTTCTATTGGTTTGTAACGTTTTCTCTTTATAGCAAAGAACTCATTTACAAACTAGTAACTTCCACCACAAAGCAAGACCCCTACTCAAACCCTCTGGATGCACATACAATGACTCTTCTAATTTCATCATCCTCTTTATTTCTCCATTTTCTCTCTTCTATTATTAGTCTCCATTAAAAAAATCTAGATTGTGAACTCGAGTTCATTTGCGAACATTAAAAGGTGTCTAAATTGTGATATATAAAGTCTAATGAGATTGTCACTATAAGGAGAACATACTAATAAATGGATCCATTACAAGGTCAGTGGTAGTAGTTATGTAATTGTGGTGCTTTGAATTGATGATATCATATAGCAACCAATGGCATTGACCTGTTGTATGAGACGAATTTCGTGTCGTCATGTCATTTTAGGATGAAGAATCAAGGTAAAGCCCTATTCTGCTTTCGGGATTGAGATTCTTTGTGACATATTTATGGGTATACTATGTTGATTTTAGAAAACCTATATTTTGTGTGTTAATTAGGTTTGATGTATATTGTTCTCTTATTGAGGCGCCCTTTCGTGAAAAGTGACATACTGTTAAAATCTGAAAGTTCTCAAAGTGATAATAAAAGAGCTCATGTTGAGTATTATGTATGCCTTATTGTGGGTAATTACTGTATGCTTAAGTCTATACACATTTTGATGTAGTGTATGTTATGAGTGTACTTTGGAGATACTTGAGCAATCCTACAATAAATAGTCGGAAACTGCAAAGAGAGAGTATTTGGATATCAGCCAATCTAACACTCTGTGTCTAGTTGAATATTCTGATGTTGATTTTGCATGCTATCAAGACATAGAAACCTATTTATAGTTACACTTCTGTGTTATGTAGAGGAGCTACTTGTTGGAAAGTGTGAAATAAACCCTTACAACATCCTTATTATGAAGGTTGAGTATGTAACATGCTATAAAGCTACATGATGGGCCATTTAAGCTGTAGAATTTTATCTTAGGGCTAATTTCTGTGGTTGCCATTCTGAAATCTTGGAGATGTATTGTGGTGATGTTGCAGCACTTGCTTTCTCTCTCAAAATACTAAGAGATCCTCACACTCCAATTGTATAGATATCATCTTTCGTTTATTAGAGAGAAAGCAATAGAATCCATTATTTGATTGGATTATAGAGCACATAATTAAAGAGCTCATTCTGGTATCCACTAAGAGTTTGGTTGCTCAAGTGTTTTAACGATATGACACTTGTATGAGGCATATAGAGCCTCTTGCTATATTAAGTTAGTGGGAGCTCTATGTAATAAAATTAGTTGCAACTATGTTGGTGGGTTCCTACTTGCCATATATGCATATCTTGTTTACGCGCATTTTGATGAATATAGCATTTTGTTGGATGAGACATTCTGTATTAATCTCATGTGCTTCCGTTGAAGTGATACATCATTCGATTTAGATGCATGGACCTCATGGAAATGGATATTGATTATGTTTTTGTATCATTTCCAGCTCACACTTCATACTACTATTTAGCAAGGTGCTTATGAGTATATACATTTGTACTCTGTCGGTGCAATGCATTTTGATGCTCATAAGTGCTTATTGCTAATGAAATGTTTATGAGTTTATGCATTTGTACTCTATCGGTACAATGTATTCAGAGGCTCATAAATATTTGTTGTTGATGAGGTAGTCATAAGTCTACACATTATTACCATGTTGATATTATGTGTTATGGGACTTGTGAATGCTTATGTATTCTATGGTAACTTGGGTATTTGTTCATATTTGACATGTTTTGATATAGTGGGATTGAGCTCTCGCTCGCATTCAGATCAGTTTTACTACATTTCAATATCATGTTAGTGACTTGGTGAGGTTTCGATTAGTTTCAACATAAATAACTTGTTAGTTGCTAATGTAATGACTATAAATGAAAAATACAAATGCAGCTTTTGATTAAAAAAATTACATACTAAATCAACTTAAATGATTATATTCCTACTTTTAAAATGTGAAAGTTATATAAATTTAAAACTTCAATTCCAATTTTATATTTTTTTCTTAGATTAAAAGCCACCATTGTATAAAAAACTTTTTTTAAAAATAAAGATTTCACATGTGAGCCAAATGCGGATAATGTTCAGATAAATAAACTTCACATCAACCGTCTCTTTATTTCCAAGATTCGATTATGATGTTTTGAGATGGAGTTTCAAGATTTGTGTACGTTTATCTTTCTACTTTAGTGCTTTAAAGGTCATAAAAAGAGGAGGGGATTCGAACAAAAAATAAAATAAAATAAAAAGAGGAGGGGAGATTCTTAAAAGAGTCAACAATTATGTGGCCCAAAGACAAACCATACTAGAAAATTGGTGGGTCACAAGGAACAGATGGAGAATTGAAAGAGAATTCCCCCAAACAAACGACTTCTTAGTGTTTCAAAGGTCATATAAAGAAGAGAAAACTTATGAACACGAATATTTGTTTGCTGCTCTTAAAAGTCCGTTGGATCACTATACTCAAGATTGTCTCATAATTATTTTTTTGTTTGTTTATAAGTTTAATAATCAAATATACTCTCAATCTTTTACTCAATGGATATAAACATTCAATAATTAATTATATTATAATAGTCCATAAACTTTTATTTTACTATAAATAAGCTCTTAACCTTTCAAAATAATATAATTAAGTAAAATAAATAAGAGGTTATGATCTTATAAGATCTCAACCTTTTTATTTTATTGTAAAAATTTATAACTAATTTAGACTTAATTGTATTATTTTGAAAAGTTAGTAGTTTATACAGTAAAAATAAATATTGATGGCTTATTTCTATTTTTTATGCAAAAGATTGAAAGTATATTTAGCTATTAAGCCTTCTTTATACATAAGTTTTGAAATAAACATTTTAATATATGCTTTCATTTTGTATGTACATAAAAACAATAAATAAATAATGTACTTTGGTTTAATTTGTAAAAAAAATTTAAAATTCATTTTTTTAAAATACTATTAATAAAGGTATTGGCATTGTAACGTTTTTAATTATCCAACAATGTGAGAAATATATATATATATATATATATATATATATAAATTTTGAAATGATTTGTGTAGACACCTAATTTTATCTTATTATTATTATTATTATTATTATTATTATTATTATTATTATTATTATTATTTATTATTATTATTTATTATTATTATTATTATTTGTTTTTTATTTTTATTATCTTATTTATTTATTTATTTATTATTACTTATATATTATTATTATTATTATTATTATTATTATTATTTTTGTTCTTTTGTCCATCAGCCGCCGGTGTAGTTCCTGTCACCCATCCATCACCTAGCCGCCGGTGCAGTCCAAGCCCTTCTCCCCAGGCTGTCCATCAACCCCATCTTTCACATCCCATCCCAGCAAAAAACCCTAGACCAGCCCCATTTACCCGAGAAGGACTGAACACCACAAGGGAACCAAAGCTTCAAATCTTCACTACCCAACCCCACGGCTCAATAGCCACCCGAAATCACCTAGAAAACCAACACAGAGCCCTTTCACACCGAACCCTTACACCAAGCCACCACTGTGTCACCAACCCATTCACCACCGTGGCCATCACCATTTTCCCTTCACCACCTGAGCCAACCTACGTCTCACCTCACCATCACTTCACTACAACAGACACCGTGAACCCCCTAATCTAGCCTCAGCACTACCACCTCACCGAAACCCATCATTGCCTCCATCTTCACCAACCCAAACCATCACCCGAGACCACCACCACCATCACCGAAAAACCCCAACACCACTGCCAATAAAAGCCAACCGTGAACCACCACGTACGGCCGCCCCCAAAAAAAAAACAGACTTAGATCTAAACACATACCCACTTGCAAAAAAAAAAAAAAAAAAACAAAGAAACAACAACAAGCCACAACCAAACATCATCAACCAGATCTGGAAAAAAAAAAAAGAAAAACAAAAAAAACCATCGAAAAGAAGGGGGAAGGGTTTCGGTCAAGCTTAGATTTGTTGGGTTAGAGACGTTTTCGAAGGAAAAGGAGGCCGGAAATGAAAAGAGGAGGATGAGGATCATCGAAAAGTGGGAGTCTTTTTGAATTTTGGCTATCGGAGACGACGACTGGCGACGGTGCACGGCGATCCGGCGGTGGCCAAAAATCGCCTGGCCGGGGAAGCCTTTGAAGGCTCTGAAATTTTTTTCTTTTTTGGGTTGAAAATGAAGTAAAAAAAAAGTGTCTTTTATAGTTTGTAAAAAAAAAAAGGGAAAGAAAAGGCAGACCCGCGCGTGGACCCGGACCTGATCCGGGACCCGCGCGCCCGACCCACTTCAGAGGAGAAGACCCGCGTTCCGGCCACTGACCCGGATCCGACCCGCACGCTTGACCCGAAAAGAGGCGACCCACGTGCCTGTCGACCCGACCCGATCCGGCCCACCTGTTTTGGGCTACGTGGAAGGCTTTTTGGGCCTCCTTGTGTTCCTTTGGGTCCAAACCCAAATCCATTTTAGTAAATTTTTTCTTTCTTTTCTCATTTGCTTATTTATTTATTTATTTATTTAGTATTTATTTGTTTTGTTAAAAAGAATTTTAATTAATTAAAAATAAAAAATAAAAAATATGACTATGTGTACTTTTAATATATTTTCATGGCAAACAAAAAAATAAAAATAAATGTTTTTTTATCTAAATAAATAAAAGTTAATAATAAATAAAATGAAATTCTTCCGATGATGGGATGTTATGAAACTCACAAGTAGTGATTTCTTAACTGATCCCTAGGTGAGAGAAGTTCACTAAGTGTTACCAGAGTATTGGGATACTTAGTGCAATTTTTCAATAATAAGAATTTCTATTTAAAATAAATAAAGGAATATTTATATAAAAAATAAAAAAATTCATTTGCATCATATGTTATTTATTTGCATCATGTGCATAAATATTAATTTCAAAATAAATGAAATTCTTCCGATGATGGGATGTTATGAAACTCACAAGTAGTGAATTCTTGACTGATGCTTAGGTGAGAGGAATTAGCTAAATGTTACCAGAGTATTGGGATATTTAGCTAAATTTTTCAATATTAAGAGTTTCATTAATAAAAATCAAAATATAAAGTTCTTTTTATAATTCCATGTGCATCATGTACTATATGCTTGCATCATGTGCATAAACATTAATTTCAAAATAAATGAAATTCTTCTGATGATGGGATGTCATGAAACTCACAAGTAGTGATTTCTTGACTGATCCCTAGGTGAGAGGAATTAACTAAATGTTACCAGAGTATTGGGATATTTAGTTAAATTTTTCAATATCAAGAGTTTCATCAATAAAATCAAAAAAAATAAATTTTAATTTTTTAAAATAACAAAAAATGATTTCTACAAAAAAAATGACTTTGGAAAATAAAAAAATGCAATAAAATATTATTTTTAAATATCAAATTAAGACCATTTTATTAAAACTAAAGGATAACACATGATTATTATGGTACCGTTTCTTAACGGGGCGTCGTAGGGTGCTAATCCTTCCCCACACGTAACCGCACTCCCGAACCTAACTTTTGTTTTCGCAGACCAAAAAATTGTCTTTTTAATAAAAATTAATTAATTTTGAGATTTTGTTAAAAAGATAAACATTTTTAGGTGGCCAATCACACCTAGTAAAAAGGATTGGTGGCGACTCCCTTTTGTTTTTTTAAATATTTTTCAAAATCGTCGAGCGCGAAACCGTTACGACAGTTTGGCGACTCCACTGGGGAATTTTTTGAGACTCAAGCCATTTGTTAGTCATGTGTTATCCTAAGTTTTAATTTAATGGTCTTAAACTAATATTTAAATTTAATTTCTTTAATTTTAAATAATTTGTTGCATTTGTGTTATAGTTATTACATTTATTTTACTGCATTATTTATTTTGTAAATATTATTCTTAACAAATTGTTAGGGCATGTTAGATAGGGGTTATGGTTTGGTGAATGTTTGATGTGTTCCCTCTCATGCACACTTACACTTGCATTTTCATGACATGAGCTCCATACCCGGGTTCCGTCCCTCTTAGAGGGGTAGAGTAGCTATGCTCTCGTGAGGTAATAACCTCCATAATGGCAAGTGAAATACTCTCACTCAAATTATTTCTCTACTAGTCCAGAGTGGACGTCAGTAAGAAATGGATTTGGGAACTTTTAGTTTCTTAAAACCAAGCTCAGCATATAGAAAGCCTCAAAAGGCCAGCCTTAGGTAGAGCCATGTCCAATTTTCGCAGAAATTATCCTAAGATTAGGACACATGAGGGAACATTTTTACTATCTTCTTCATATCATAACTCTAATCATTTTTCAAACTCGTATTTTCATAAAATCACGATATATATATATATATATATATTTGTCATTCTCAAATAAAATTTCACAATTTTACAATTTTAAAGAATAAAACAAAGATTTTGTGATAACCGTAAATTTTCCATTTATTGGAAATTAGGAATATTGGAAATTAGTGAAATAAATAAATGAATTAATTATGAGATCAGAATATTGTGAAAATTTCGAAAATGGAGGAAGTGACGGAATTGGGAAATTCGAGTGAAAGAAATTAAGTTGGAAATAAAATAAGGAATAGAGGAAATTTAATTTGGATAAATAGAAATCCAAATTAAATAAGAAAATGAGGAAGAAAATATATATATTGTAAATACAATATATATAGTATTATTTCATTTATATCAAAATATATAAATGTAATTTAAGTTAAAAGTATGTAGATATATATATTAAATATATATGTGTTGATATAATATATATATCTATAAAATATAATATAGTATGTACTGTATAATATAATATTAATATTATATTTATAAAGTAAATTATAAATATAATATATAACAAAAAAAAAGGAAAAGAAGAGAAGAATCGGGAAAATCCCGATTCTTCCCCGATGAAGGCCGACCACCATCGGCGGCCGAGAGAGGGAGAGAGGAGAAGAGAGAGCCGTCACTGGCAAAGGAAGAGGAGAAGGAATCGACCGGCGGCGGAAGGAAAGAAAATAGAAACGGAAATGAAGGAAAAAAATCGGCGGAAGCCGAGAAGGGAAAAGAGAAGAGGAAACGGTTGTGTCGGTCGGTCTTGGCACTGCCACCATCACTCGAACCTCGGCGGAGGTGAGAGGAAGGAAAAGGAGGCCACCGGTGAGGCCAACGACGGCAGAGGATGGCCGAACAAGGAGGAGAGAAACCGAGCCAAAAATCGAGTAGATCCGTAGCCGTGCCGCCGAACCAGGCCGAAGGGAGGCCACCGGCAGCTTCGCCGTGCAGTCGGGTAGCTGAGGAGTCGCTGAAACCACCGGAGAACAAGTCACCGGAGAAGAACCGGCGGTGAACCAGTCTGACCGGTCTAACGGGTTCGGTCAGGAAAGGAAAAAGGAAAGCAAAAAGAAAAGGAAAAAGAAAAAGAAAAGAAAGGAAAGAAAGAAAAAGAGAAAAAGAGAAAGAAAAAGGAAATTTCCGGAATTTGAAAATTTCGAAAATTACGAGAAATCCCGGGAAATTCGAAAACTTGAAAATTATGAAAATTCGGTAAGAATTCCGTAAAATGAATTTCGAGTAAATTTAATAAATTATTTGGAAAAATTCTAAATTTAGAATTTTAATTTCAGAAAAACCATCCTCGATGACCGAGACGATGGAATCGGGAGAGGTGAACACGGGTGCGACCTTCGAGAGGCAGTCGCCGACCTGAGATAGGTAAGGGAGACATGTGCCGCCTGTAAGGATATTCGGCCATGTTTTTAAATTGCATTTAATTTTATAAATGCTATTGATAATTATCGGTTTTATAGTGTGGTGGTTTATCGGTTTTAAATTGTGATGAAATACTGGTTGAGGAATATAAACTGTATTTTTCGTGCAGGAGGCTAGCCAAATCGGCAGCCGTTATACTGCTGAAAAATTATCGAAAAAATTATTAAAATTTACCGAAAATCAGCAAAAACCATAATAAATGATTTGATTTCACGTGGAACGATTTTCAGGTACGAAAATCGAGAAATCAAGTGAATTTCATAAAACATGAATATAGTGATATTTGATTTTAAAATATTCATGTTTTCGAGAATGGTGAAAAGGAAATCATCGAAAATTCACCCGGTAGGTGATATTTCACGTGAAATGAGATGAAAATGAAAAAGAGACTAAAGCGAATATTTTTATAAATATTCTTAAATATTCACTTGATTTCATATAAAATCTTTATGGTTTTAATTATGGAAATAATTAATTATATAAATTCTATAAAGGTTAAGAAATGATGAAAAACTATGATTTTGAGATTAGAGGTCTCTATACGTGTTTTAGAGGAAAACATGGTGTCGGAATTTTTGAAAATTGAAAAATAAATAATTTATTTTTACATAAATTACAAAAATATTTGAATTGAATTCCGATAATTTTAAAAATCATGTTTTTGATTGATAGCACGAAAAGGCGTGCATACATATGTTACGATGAAATAGACACTGTCATGAGATCTGTTTTACAGTGTGACTATTTTATAACTGTTTTCACCGTATGAGAAATATGATTTATACCTTTATGAAATATTTTGAGAAATGTGATTTAAATTATAAATTTCATAAAGGTAATGATTTATACATGTGAGCCTTATGGATAATTGTGAAATGTTTTTACACTACTGTGTTTAAAATCCATAAAGGCTATGGTACGGTTTATACTGTTTTGAGACTTTAGGCCCTGAGTTCATGCATTACTATTCACGTAATTGCGTGACCCACCTGGGGCGGTGGCTCAGGTCGATGGACCAACGGGTGCACCTCAGGGTATCACAAGGCTGATGGACCCGCCAAGTCATCAGCGGTCTCGAGGTCACTTGGCAAGTGGACCCGAGGACCACCTATAGATTATGGCCATAGATTTAGTTGAGATAGCCGTAAGGGGCGATGGCCTACGGGTGCACCCCAAAAGCGAACGATTTGTGTTCCTGTGGGAACGATGATAGCGTGATTTAATTGTAGGATATGCCTAGTCTCACATACTGATTACTGTTTATTGAAAGGATTTACTGAATCCTATTTACTGTACTGTACTAAAATACGGTACTGATTTCTGTTTACTGTTTACTGAGCAAAACCGTACTAAAACACTGTGCTTACAGAACTGTACTGTATACTGGAATGGTAGCCACTGATTACTGTTTTACTGAACTGAAAGCTACCATTTACTGTTTGCTGAACTGAAAGCTACCGTATACTGTTTTCTGAACTGGTAGCTACTGTTTACTGTCTACTGATTGAACTGTATCGAATTACTGTTTTACTGAACTGTATGATACGGTTACTGATTTGAAAAGAGAAATAAATGTTTATTCTAAAAGAATAACATAAGAATTATTTCTAAGAAAAGAAATAAGTGGTTTACTCCGTGGAAAAAAAAACGAAAATTATATCGTTTTGAAAACAACGAAATTAGTACTCTCTACAGTTGCTTCTAGGTTCCGGAACAAGTCAGGTATTTTAAAATACCTACCTTACTTTATCTGGATCCCTAGCCGATTGTAGTATCCTTCCTACATGTGAGCCTAGAGCCAGTTAGGAAGATTGAAAAGCAAGTGAAAAAGTATTTTTAGCATATAGATAGTTGAATATCAAGTGTGACATATAACTTTCTTACTGAGCCGTGGTTTGCTCACTCCCCAATTTTAACATTTCAGGTTTTGATGATTATGAGATCAGTTGATTTTGGATCACGGCTGCACATAATGGATGATGTGACAAACCGACTGATTTATATGAGGTACAATCATTTATTTTCTGTATTTAGACGTGTCTACAGTACTACTTGTCTAATTAATTAAGATAGGGGATGTGTATAATATAAACAATGTTATGTAAAATTGTTTAACAGTTAGCACAAGTGAAGTATCACAGACAGCCCAACCGGATAATTTGTGTAAAATAAGGTGAAAAATATGGTAACGGGATGTTACAGATTTAATGGTATCAGAGCATGGTTGGCCTGATGTCTGTGAATACTTTTGGAAGGAAAAGTGTTAAACATCCCCGGTAGTACTATGTCATCTGAATACATAGAGAAAATAAATGATTATAAACTAAGTAAAATAATTTAAAGGAGTGACAAAGTGTAAATTGAAAATGTTAAAAAAAATAGGCTCAGAAATTACTAGAAAATTGGTGATTCTTATAATTTAAATGAAAGCCTATTCGGTAAGGAACCGAAAGGACTCGGTGAGGGCCCCACCAGTACTTTCCCTTCCGAATCGAATAGAGACCTGAAAGTGATGATATAAAGGAGGGGAATGAAATATCATCATTAAATAGACTTTAAGATCACTGATTGGGGGTAATTTGAACAGAGAGAAAATTTTTGACCAAAAATGACCAAAATACCCCTACCTCCAAAATTTTACTGGGAGTCAGAATAGACCAACAGAGGTTGGATTTGATTGATTTGACAGAGAAATTGATGAAATAAAGCTGAATTACAGGCAGAATAATCCAAGTTGGATTTTAGTGAACTTCTCTGTCGAAATTGAACAAGATCTTAACGGCTAATATTAGTATGAGAAGGATACTATCAGCACATAGATGATCAGTTCATTGATCCAAATGTATACTGAGGAGAAAGAAATAAAATGTCAAAATGACGAAAATGCCCTTATGTTGGGCGAAGTTCTGAATAGTGATAAAACCAAGTGATCTTGAACCCATTGATAGTAATGGAGTGATTAATGGCATAGAGGATGCAATATGACTACAGCGATCCCTATTACTGATTCCACTAACACTTAGATTTTGGACGCGACTATGAGTGACCTAATGAACTGACTGGGCCTCATGATAGATCCTTGAGGGGGGCCAGTATGCTTGCCAAAAGAGGATGGTATAGATATGTACAGGCGGATGGCGGACGGGCCGGGACCTTACACGATGCGATCCAATGAGTGTATAGTGGAATGTCATAAGATGATTGGCTCGGTTATAAATTGTAAGGGCCTGAATTACGAGTGTATTGAAATGGATATTATTGAACGGGATCGTTGAATATTAGGAAAAGTGAAATGAATACAGAAAATGACTGAGAAAGTGAATAGTACAAATAATGAAATCAAGGTGGATAATATTTCAAAATGATTTGGATATTAAATGTTCTACCTTGAGGATATATAGTGAAAATGATAGGACATGAGATTAAATGTCTGAAATAATAAGAGATGTGTGACTAAAGAAAGTATTGGATGTGATTCCTGATAAATTTTTCAGGGTTATATAGATTAGAGAAATCGAGCTAACATTGACTCAGTTGATGATATGAAATCTAATTCCAAGCTTATATCGGAGAATATAGAAAGAATCCGAAAGGCTTAAGAAAATAACTCTGGAAAATGTGTGGATAATGGAATTCATGTGTAAAAGTGTGATTAATGATAGTACAGATAACATAAATTTGAGAATAATAAAGTTGTCTGTATAAGTGTAAATGAGAGAAATACAGATGACATCGATATGTAAATGAATGAAAGTGATATAGTAAATTCCTATCATTAATAAAGTTCTTGTGAAGAACAAGTATTCATCTACATGAAAATGGACGCTTTACTGATCCGATTTGAGATGCATGAGGAGTTCATAAGATTAACCTCTATATAAAGCGTCATTAAATAAAAGTTGGAGACTGATGTCATAAGATAATGATTAGAACTTGATAAATAATTACAAGTTCCTGCGGAGGTATATAAGCCTAATGAATGAGGCCTCCATACAAGATAAAGTGATGAAGTATCGAAACAGTTAAAGATACAAATGGAATATGAGCAGCATTGTGGTATGACCCTTAAACTCTTAAAGACTATGGAATTGTGCTAAGATTAGCAACTAAGAGATTTGGCCAGACAGTATCTCCTCCTGAGATATATGATCTCGAGACGACAGGATGATAGTGAACCTGTTTATGATATAGAGATAATGATTGAGATACGAAAGTAATAAGTCTAGCTAGATACTACTAGAGTCTATAAAAGAGTGATGAGACTAGCTGCTCTATAGATGAGACCTAATTAAAGAAAGAAGTTAAAGTCGGTAAATGGATAAGTGTAAAGAAAAGATAGTATGCAGGATTTTAAAAGATCTTAGTAGTATAGTACCATACCAATTGAGAAAACCGACTAAAAGGATGGGAGTAAAAACATGAAAAGATAAAAGTAGGAATATGAAAACAAAAATGAAAGTGGAATAAGGAAATAAGTTGCATGATGAGAAGGGAACATCAATATGAAACAGTTCCCGAAGGTAAGACTGAAAGTGATTTGTGTTGGTTATCATATAACTGTGGCAAGATAAAAAAAATCAAAAATCAAGCCAGATTTGATAAGTGAAAGTAATGGTACTCAAAGGAGTAAAATGAATGACACGTGTTATTTTACTGCCAGTATATAAATGAAAAATGTTTGTACATATAACCTCCTTGACATGATAGAAATGGTGGAACTGTATAGATGATGTGGTGATTAAATATATAAATTGAGGATCAATTGTGGAATCTAAATTATGAAAAGAGACGTAAAGACCATACTACATGAAGAGAACATGATTGTCTAATGAATTATGATTGCAAGAGATAACCCATAATAAAGTCTGCAAGTGAGATGCCGCCTTGATAAAATGAATATTGTGGACAATAAAGAGTCCAAAAGAGAAATAATGATATGGAAGTGATTAAAGACTGATGATGTAAATAGAATCACTTTCCATTATCAGACTCTTAAATTCTCTAGTGCCATAGTCCACATATGAGTGTGAAACGGTGTTAATGTATATGTACAGTTCCAGTGAGCATGACATGTGATGGGAGTCTCTGAGTTGCCATATGCTAATGAGAGATAGCGAAAGGCTTTGAGATCCCAAGTGTACAAATGACACAGCTCCATACTGATGTATACATATATGAGCGTGAGATGTAAACGCTCCATGATATTGAGAGAGCGTGTGCATAAGATGTATAAGCGACTGGGACAATTACATATAACTGATTAACATGAGTACATGATAGTACCGAACTATATCGACTTGGCACTAAGTGAGAAAATGGATGATGAACAGCATAGATTAGCTGTGACATGAAAAATACTGTGCATGGACTCTTATGTGAAAAGAGTAAAAATAAATAACTCCCGATTTGAGAAATGAACTTACGGGAGTATAGACATATATGATGAAAGACAGCATGTAGTGGTCTAAAGTACTCTTGATGTTGAAAGTGTACTGGCAGTATTACTTGAAGGATGACCTAGAGGTCAAAAGTCGCAAGTATACGACATGTACCACCTTTGAATTTAAGTTAAATTCGGAGGACCGAATTTCTTAAGGTGGGGAGAATGTGATAACCGTAAATTTTCCATTTATTAGAAATTAGGAATATTGGAAATTAGTGAAATAAATAAATGAATTAATTATGAGACCGGAATATTGTGGAAATTTCAAAAATGGAGGAAGTGACGGAATTGGAAAATTCGAGTGAAAGAAATTAAGTTGGAAATAAAATAAGGAATAGAGGAAATTTAATTTGGATAAATAGAAATCCAAATTAAATAAGAAAATGAGGAAGAAAATATATATATATTGTAAATACAATATATATAGTATTATTTCATTTATATCAAAATATATAAATGTAATTTAAGTTAAAAGTATATAGATATATATATATATTAAATATATATGTGTTGATATATAATATATATCTATAAAATATTATATAGTATGTACTATATAATATAATATTAATATTATATTTATAAAGTAAATTATAAATATAATATATAACAAAAAAAAAGGAAAAGAATAGAAGAATCGGGAAAATCCCGATTCTTCCCCGATGAAGGCCGACCACCATCGGCGGCCGAGAGAGGGAAAGAGGAGAAGAGAAAGCCGTCGCCGACAAAGGAAGAGGAGAAGGAATCGACCGGCGGAGGAAGGAAAGAAAATAGAAACAAAAATGAAGGAAAAAAACCGGCGGAAGCCGAGAAGGGAAAAGAGAAGAGGAAACGGCTGTGCCGGCCGGTCTTGGCACCGCCACCGCCACTCGAACCTCGGTGGAGGTGAGAGGAAGGAAAAGGAGGCCACCGGTGAGGCCAACGACAGCGGAGGAAGGCCGAACGAGAAGGAGAGAAACCGAGCCAAAAATCAAGTAGATCCGTCGCCGTGCCGTCGAACCAGGCCGAAGGGAGGCCACCGGCAGCTTCGTCGTGCCATCGGCCAGCTGAGGAGCCGCCGAACCTCCAAAGAACCAGTTGCAGGACAAGAACCGGCTGTGAACCAGTCTGACTGGTCTGACGAGTCCGCTCAAGAAAGGAAAAAAGGAAAGGAAAAAGAAAAGGAAAAAGAAAAAGAAAAGAAAAGAAAGAAAGAAAAAGAAAAGAAAAGAAAGGAAAGAAAGAAAAAGGAAATTTTCGGAATTTGAAAATTTCGACAATTACGAGAAATCCCGAGAAATTCGAAAACTCGAAAATTACGAAAATTCGATAAGAATTCCGAAAAATAAATTTCGAGTAAATTTAATAAATTATTTGGAAAAAATTCTAAATTTAGAATTTTAATTTCAAAAAAACCATCCTCGATGACCGAGACAATGGAATCGGGAGAGGTGAATACGGGCGTGACCTTCGAGAGGCAATCGCCGACCTGAGACAGGTAAGGGAGACATGTGCCGCCTGTAAGGATATTCGGCCATGTTTTTAAATTGCATTTAATTTTATAAATGCTATTGATAATTATCGGTTTTATAGTGTCGTGGTTTATCGGTTTTAAATTGTGGTGAAATACTGGTTGAGGAATATAAACTGTATTTTTCGTGCAGGAGACTAGCCAAATCGGCAGTCGTTATACTGCCGAAAAATTATCGAAAAAATTATTAAAATTTACCGAAAATCAGCGAAAACCATAATAAATGATTTGATTTCACGTGGAACGATTTTCTGGTAAGAAAATTGAGAAATCAAGTGAATTTCATAAAACATGAATATAGTGATATTTGATTTTAAAATATTCATGTTTTCGAGAATGGTGAAAAGGAAATCATCGAAAATTCACCCGGTAGGTGATATTTCACATAGGTGATATTTCACGTGAAATGAGATGAAAATGAAAAAGAGACTTAAGTGAATATTTTTATAAATATTCTTAAATATTCACTTGATTTCATATAAAATCTTTATGGTTTTAATTATGGAAATAATTAATTATATAAATTCCATAAAGGTTAAGAAATGATGAAAAACTATGATTTCGAGACTAGAGGTCTCTATACGTGTTTTAGAGGAAAACATGGTGCCGGAATTATTGAAAATTGGGAAATAAATAATTTATTTTTACATAAATTACAAAATATTTGAATTGAATTCCGATGATTTTAAAAATCATGTTTTCGATTGATAGCACGGAAAGGCGTGCATACATATGTTACGGTGAAATAGACACTGTCATGAGATTTGTTTTACAGTGTGATTATTTTATAACTGTTTTCACCGTATGAGAAATATGATTTATACCTTTATGAAATATTTTGAGAAATGTGATTTAAATTATAAATTTCATAAAGGTGGTGATTTATACATGTGAGCCTTATGGATAATTGTGAAATGTTTTTACACTACAGTGTTTAAAATCCATAAAGGCTATGGTACGGTTTATACTGTTTTGAGACTTTAGTCCCTGATTTCATGCATTACTATTCGCGTAATTGCGTGACCCACCTGGGCGGTGGCTCGGATCGATGGACCAACGGGTGCACCTCAAGGGGTCATAAGGCTAATGGACCCGCCAAGTCATCAGCGGTCTCGAGGTCACTTGGCAAGTGGACCCGAGGACCACCTATAGATTATGGCCATAGATCTAGCTGAGATAGCCGTGAGGGGCGATGGCCTACGGGTGCACCCCAAAAGCGGACGATTTGTGTTCCTGTGAGAACAATGATAGCGTGATTTAATTGTAGGATGATGCCTAATCTCACATACTGATTACTGTTTACTGAAAGGATTTACTGAATCCTGTTTACTGTACTGTACTGAAATACAGTACTGATTTCTGTTTACTGTTTACTGAGCAAAACCGTACCAAAACACTGTGCTTACAGAACTGTACTGTATACTGGAATGGTAGCCACTGATTATTGTTTTACTGAACTAAAAGCTACCATTTACTGTTTATTGAATTGAAAGCTACAGTATACTATTTTCTAAACTGGTAGCTACTGTTTACTGTCTACTGATTGAGCCGTATCAAATTCTGTTTTACTGAACTATATGATACGGTTACTGATTTGAAAAGAGAAATAAATGTTTATTCTAAAAGAATAACGTAAGAATTATTTCTAAGAAAAGAAATAAGTGGTTTACTCCGTGGAAAAAAAAAACGAAAATTATATCGTTTTGAAAACAACGGAATTAGTACTCTCTACAGTTGCTTCTAGGTTCCGGAACAAGTCAGGTATTTTAAAATACCTGCCTTACTCTATCTGGATCCCTAGTCGACTGTAGTATCCTTCCTACATGTGAGCCTAAAGCCAGTTAGGAAGATTGAAAAGAAAGTGAAAAAGTATTTTCAGCATATAGATAGCTGAATATCAAGTGTGACATATAACTCTCTTAATGAGCCGTGATTTGCTCACTCCCCAATTTTAACATTTCAGGTTTTGATGATTATGAGATCAGTTGATTTTGGATCACGGCTGCACATAATGGACGATGTGACAAACCGATTGATTTATATGAGGTATGATCATTTATATTTAGACATGTCTACAGTACTACTTGTCTAATTAATTAAGATAGGGGATGTGTATAATATAAACAATGTTATGTAAAATTGTTTAACAGTTAGCACAAGTGAAGTATCACAAACAGCCCAACCGGATAATTTGTATAAAATAAGGTAAAAAATGTGGTAATGGGATGTTACAGATTTACTCGATTTTTCTTCTTTGTCTAAAAATAACAAGAAAATATCCCTTCATTCTTTAATACCACAAAAAAAATATATTTCTTATTTTTTTTTTGGAACTTATGCATATACACAAACATTTTTTTTACATTATCACATTTCTTCAAAAAATAAAAAGGGAAGTTAAAGGAAATAAATCATGGTGTGAAAATAAGATTTTTTTTCTTTTAAATAAAAAAAAGAGAAAAAAAATCTATTCTTTAAAAAAAAAAGAAGAAATCATCAAACTCAAAAAAAAAAAGAGAAGAACTCATTCATTGAACTTAAATAAGAGAAAATTTTGATTCTTTTATTCTTAAGTTTTAGCATGGCATATCTCATTACATTAATGCATTCACATCACATAATAAGGAGGGCATTTATCTTTTTAGGTTAAAGGAGGTCAAAGACATGGGAGATCAATTAGAAACTAGACTTACTACATTGGAGAATAATCAAGAAGAGTTTGGACATTATATACGGGAGATAAAAGGAAAGCTAGCTAAGATAATGCAGATGCTTGAAAGTTTTGGAGAGACTAAATTGGTTCATTCTCAAGGGTCATTGTTGTTTCCAAAACAACTACATGTTGAATCATCAGCAAGTGGAAACCAATCAACTTTTCATATAAGGTGAAAGGACTTATTGATGTATAGTCGCTCGATTTAAGGGAGGTGGTTAATCAAGGAACCACAATGCTTGATTAGAATTTAGAGAGTGAAAAGGTGGTTGTTGTTGTGAAATTTGTTTTTGAAAGACTTTGAATGTTGAGGGCACTAGAATAGTGAAGAGTTAGTAAGGAATTTTTGAATCTTGTGAACAATTCCTATATGAATATGAAAGTTACAAGATTTTGTATAAGTTTGCATTCACTTCATTCATATGTGCATAACATGATTTTTACAGAAAATAATAAGGCTAACAATAACTATTTTCCAAAAAAAAAAACAGATGATCAAAACAAATGAATGGTCAAATGACAATTTTTAATTTTTTCTTTTTTTTTCTTTTCTTTCTTTTCCTTTTTCCTTTTGGTATACAACTTGTGATACTATGAAATAATAACAATATTTAAATTTTGTTCTTTTTAAATTTTCATACAATAAAAGCTTCATATTTGCATGGCAAGCATGACATTTAATTCAGGGTTATGTTGGATTAGGTGTCAAGTGGCTTGAACATCGAAAAGCTTTGGAGATAGTTTTGGACCATGGAAGAAACAGAAATGATTCGAATGGAAAGGATGGAAAAAGCACAACAAGAGATAAGAGAGCAATTATCACAGATGGTAGCTTTGTTGGAAAGGTTGAATAATGGAAAAGAAACGATGGGAGGACTAGCTACTCAAGAGGGGCATCAGTTGCGAAATGCTGAGAATTCTTTTTGTCAAATTAACAGTGGCTCATGAGAAACCCAAACATCTCAACAGCCACAAGCAATGCCCACCAAAGATTATGTATGCCCTAATATGCCATCTTCAGTCGACCCTAGTTGGTTTTAAGGGCATGCAACTCCTACAATGAACCCCCTCGAACCAACTCATATTGCCAATTTGGATAGTCACAAAGATCAAAAGATGCCACAAGTGGAAGAAGACTCAAGTTCCCAACAAAAGATAGAGCTTATATAAGAAAGGCTTCGGATCGTTGAAGGAATGGATTTCCATGGATTTTTGGATGCAACTAGATTATCTCTAATACGTGGTGTGGTCATTCGTTTAAAGTTCAAGGCCCCAGAATTTGCGAAGTACGATGGGACTACGTGTCCGAAAGCCCATATCACTATGTACTGCAGAAAGATGGCAACTCATGTGCATGATGACAAGTTGTTGATCCATGTTTTCCAAGACAGCCTTAAAGGATCTACTGCCAGGTGGTATACACAATTGGGCGGGGGCGATGTTCATTGATGGGAAGATTTGGTAAGGGCATTTGTCGCCCAATATAAGCATATTGTGGATCTAGCCCCGGATCGTTTGTCTTTACAAACTATGGAGAAGAAAGCTACTGAAGGCTTTAGAGAATATGCCCAGAGATGGAAGAATGTTGCCACCCAAGTCTAGCCCCCCCTCACGAAAAAAGAGATTGCAACTCTGTTTCTTAGTACCCTTCAGGCACCATACTATGACAGGATGATTGGGAATGTTACTAAGAATTTTGCTGACATGGTAGCCTCCGGAGAGATGATTGAGAATGCAATCAACAGAGGCAAGATCAAGATAGGTGACATTGCTAATAACAGGCCAGAAAGAATGGAAGAAAAAGTGCAAGCTGTAACATTTGAGGGGCAGTTTTCCAGAAACTCCATTCCACCTCATCCCTATTTGCCATACCCATCGTACCATCCAACCTTGAGCAATGTTTCTTGTGATCCATATCTTTATTCACCAATTCCACAACCAGGAAACCAAGCAAACTCTTACTCCCCAGTAATTGCTCACTCACCTACCTTTGTGACTAATCCTAGAGCTTGACCTGTCCAACAACCAATAAACAACAGAAAAAGATCAAGAAGCAACCAAGGAAAAATTCCCATCTCAATTTCTAATCTCTTGCCTTTTCTAGTTAAAAACCAATATTTGACCCCTATTTCTTTGAGAACAGCCCCAAACCCATTGTCCAAGAGTTATGATCTGAATAGTAGATGTGACTATCACATGGGGGCAATCGGGCATTCAACAGAAAAATACAGGCAATTGAAGGAAAGGGTTGACGAGCTAATCAATGGGGGAATCAAGAACTTATTGATCTGTGGAAGTCCATTTTGATGCAAAGTTAGGTCATGATGAGAAACTAGATTGGAAGAAACTGAAAAGTCAAGATTTTAGAGTTTGTGTTTTGTTAGAAAATGCTTTGTCAATTCCGTTGGCCTAGGTGACAATTGTATGAGTACAACTTTTTGCATAATTTATTTTCCAGTGGCATATGACAAGAATGTTTCTTTTCTTCACAATAATGATAAAATGATTCTAATAAAATTGGTGATTACTATCGAAGATGAATGTCTTAAGTCGTTTCAGGATCATATCATTCTCATGTAAACCCAAATTGCTCAAAAGCTAAAATGGGGTATAAATTTTTGAAAGTTCGATTCTGTTTTCGCTTTGACCATGATAGGACTTCGTTGTTAATGATTTTTAAAGGAATGACCAACTTGCAAAACTTTTTGAGAATCATTTAGACATCAATTTATGACAATCTCGAAGATTTTGGATATTGGCAATTTGATATTTGGCAATATAATTTTGAAATTTTGAAATACCTATCCACCTAAATTCTTGTACAAACCCAAATTGTTCAATCTTGTACCCTCGAGATGCCTTTCGCTCATGTTTTGGAGCAAAAAAATGAAAAAAAAAAAAAGAAAAAGGGAACCAAAGTTGAGGATTTTTCACTGTTGTCCATCTATACAATACCTTGAGTCGCGCATCACCTCTTTCCTTGAATGAATTTTTGGTGTGTGAGGTCAAGTTCTGTCATATTAAAGTGTTGCATTATAAGGAAATAAAAAAATAGAAGAAAAAAAGAAGAAAAAATGAAATTGATTGTGGCATCATGCAAACTTGATATTCAGATGATTTCAAAAGCCAAAAGAAAAACTTGTCCTAAGAATTGCTTATCAATATAAGCATCTTAATTTAAGATGATGAATGGCCGTCTTTCATATTCTATTCACAAATATAAACATTATCCTTTTGCTACCCCTTTTGAGCTTGATAATTTCTTTCATAATAAACCTCTTCCAAGGATCACCCTCCACATCGAGGGGCATGTGCAGAAAATATCTCTTCAAAGAAAATGAATGATTAAACTGTTGTTTTCGATCAAATAAGATTTACTAGGTTTTTGAAATCTTGGACATGAATTAATGACAAAAAGAAAAAATAAAAAAAAAAGAAAAGAGAAAGGATACATGTGAAAGTACACAAAGAAAGATGCTTCAAAGGATGAATAGGATTTTGAAAAAAAAAAAAAGAGAAGAAGAGATACATGAAAAAGTAGAAAAAGAAAGGTGCTTTGAAGAATGACAATGATAGACATCTATATGAGAAGAAATGATCCTTGGATTGATCATCCTTAAACAACATTTTGGGCCTGTTTATCCATTCTTTCAAAACCCTGAACCATAGCCTACATTACGTACTTAAAAGTCCATTTTGATCAAATATGGATGCTTGTATCGAAGAGCTCTTCTTTGGAAAATTCTTGCCATTATCTGATTTGAATGAAATCTGAATTCTTGAATGCATGTGGAACAATAAAAAAATGCAAAAAAAAACAAAAAGAAGAGAAAAGAAAACAAAAGAAAGAGTGCAGCTCTATGGTGAAAACCCGAAAAAGGGCAGTCTAGAGCAAACAATGAACTCTTAGAGCAACAAATCAAGCAGTGACACGAATTGAAAACATGGAAAAAGAACTAATAGTCCTTGAGAAATCCTCGAGATATCCAAAGATTCTGATGTCACTTGATTGCCCAACATTTTTTTAGAAAGTTTGAACCTTTATACTCTTCCTAAAACAGAAAAGCCCTCAGCCATTCATATTTCATCTTGGCATTTGTGGAATGCCATTATTCGAGAATTTAAGAGATTGTCAAACCAAGTTTTAAATATTTTATTTCTTTTCTCATTCAAAATTTTGTTCAAAAAAAAAGAAAAGCGATAGTATTTTAAGAAAACCAATTTGAGCCAAGAAAAGAACCATTGTTTGTTTTTGATAAGTGGCAAAATATTCCCCAAACAGAACATCCTTATGCACCAAACTTTCAATTGTCCAGTTAAAAGATCCGAACAAGATTTATGTCACTCATCTTGAAAAGTAACCACTAATTTTTCGAAAGGATCAAGTATCACTTGTGAAATTTGGATTCATTCCCTCTGGAAAATAGTTATGTGGAAAATTTTTAGCGCTTTTCGTCAACAGGTTATGATGAGGTACAAGAACTCTACAGAAATGGGAAATAGAAAGGAGCTTTCATGATCATGTTGGGGCAAAAAAGATGCAAAAGACAAATGATGTGCCTCTTTGGCAAGATAGGAAGGAATTTCAGAGTTAGACAATGTTCAGGATTGAGTTCCATGCATACATACACAATATCATACAGCATCAACACTGAAAGTTTTTGTGTAAAATTTGAAATTAAAACATGTTTCTCAAGCTGAAGGCTCGACACCATCCAATCAAGATTTTAAAGGTTATACAACCTTTTCCAAGATAAGAAAGTCAAGTTTGCTCATGATAAAGAAATTTTCAAATCCAGTTTGACCAATGCCATGTTTAATTCAGATTGAAGATTGATTTTCAGAAGATAAGCAAAATTTCTAAGTTCTCTGGGCACAAATTCTAAGTCCTCCAGGCATAATTTCAAGTCCTTCGGCATGAATTACAGATCTTTCAAATCTCAAGTCCTCCGGGCATAATTTTAAGTCCTCCGAGCACAAATATAAGACCTCCAGGCATAAAATTTCAAGTCCTCCGGGCATAATTCTAAGAACTCCGGGCACAAATCTAAGACCTCCGGGCACAAATCTAAGACCTCCGGGCACAAATCTAAGACCTCCGGGCACAAATCTTAAGTCCTCCGGGCATAATTTTAAGTCCTCCGGGCATAAAATTTCAAGTCCTCCAGGCACAAATCTCAAGACTTCCGGGCACAAATCTCAAGTCCTCTGGGCACAAATCTCAAGTCCTCTAGGCATAATTCTAAGACCTTCGGGCATAATTCTAAGACCTTCGGGTATAATTCTAAGACCTTCGGGCATAATTCTAAGACCTTCGGGTATAATTCTAAGACCTCCGGGCACAAATCTAAGACCTTCGGGCACAAATTTTAAGTCCTCCAGGCATAATTTTAAGTCCTCCGGGCACAAATATAAGACCTCAAATTTCAAGTCCTCCGGGCACAAATCTCAAGACCTCCGGGCACAAATCTCAAGTCCTTCGAGCACAAATCTCAAGTCCTCTGGGCACAATTCTAAGACCTCCGGGCACAATTCTAAGACCTCCGGGCACAAATCTTAAGTCCTCCAAGCATAATTTTAAGTCCTCCAGGCACAAATATAAGACCTCCGGGCATAAAATTTCAAGTCCTTTGGGCACCAATCTCAGGACCTCCAGGTACAAATCTCAAGTCCTCCGAGCACAAATCTCAAGTCCTCTGGGCATAATTCTAAGACATCCGGGCACAAATATAAGACCTCCGGGCATAAAATTTCAAGTCCTCCGGGCATCAATCTCAAGACCTCCGGGCACAAATCTCAAGTCCTCCAGGCATAATTCTAAGACCTCCGGGCATAAAATTTCAAGTCCTCCGGGCACCAATCTCAAGACCTCCGGGCACAAATCTCAAGTCCTCTGGGCATAATTCTAAGTCCTCCGGGCATAATTCTAAGACCTCCGGGCACAAAATCTAAGTCCTCCGGGCAAAATTTCAAAGACCTCTGGGCACAAATTTCAAAGACCTCTGGGCAAAATTTTTAAGAATTTAAAGCTTCATGGCCTTTGCTGCAAGAGGAGCAAATTTTCAGGAAAAATTTAAAAGTTTCGTTGCCTCTGCTGCAAGAGGAGCACATTTTAGGAAAAAAACAAAACAAACAAAACAAAGAAAAAACAAAAACAAAAAAATTAATTAAAGTTTCATTGCCTCTGCTACAAGAGGAGCACATTTCAGGAAAAATTTTAAGTTTCATAGCCTCTGCTGCAAGAGAAGCGCATCCCAAAAAAAAAATTTAAAGTTTCATCACCTCTGCTACAAGAGGAGCACATTCCAAAAAAAAAAGAGAGAGATTAGGTTATAAGCCGGACAAAATTAGTGTCTATTGTCTTTGCTCTATTCCTGATTCTCGGCAATGAGCAATTCCTGATTCTCAGCAATGAGCAAAGAGAGACAACTGTAGACACCTAATTTTATCTTATTATTATTATTGTTGTTGTTGTTGTTGTTGTTGTTGTTATTATTATTATTTGTTTTTTATTTTTATTATCTTTTTTATTTATTTATTTATTTATTTATTTATTATTATTATTATTATTATTATTATTATTATCTTTTCTTTTCTTTTCTTTTCTTTTCTTTTCTTTTCTTTTCTTTTCTTTATTATTGTTGTTGTTGTTGTTGTTGTTGTTGTTGTTGTTGTTCTTTTGTCCATCAGCCGTTGGTGTAGTTCCTGTCACCCATCCATCACCTAGCCGCCGGTGTAGTCCAAGCCCTTCTCCCCAGGCTGTCCATCAACCCCATCTTTCACATCCCATCCCAGCAAAAAACCCTAGACCACCCCTATTTAGCCGAGAAGGACCGAACACCACAAGGGAACCGAAGCTTCAAATCTTCACTACCCAACCCCACGGCTCAAGAGCCACCCGAAATCACCCAGAAAACCAACACAGAGCCCTTTCACACCGAAACCCTTACACCAAGCCACCATTGTGTCACGAACCCATTCACCACTGTGGCCATCACCATTTTCCCGTCACCACCTGAGCCAACCCACGTCTCACCTCACCATCACTTCACTACCACAGACATCGTGAACCCCCTAATCTAGCCTCAGCACTACCACCTCACCGAAGCCCATCATTGCCTCCATCTTCACCAACCCAAACCATCACCAAACCATCACCCGAGACCACCACCACCATCACCGAAAAACCCCAACACCACTGCCAATAAAAGCCAACCGTGAACCACCACGTACGGCCACCTCCCCCCAAAGCAAACCTAGATCTAAACACATACCCACCTGCAAAAAAAATAAAAAAAAACAAAGAAACAACAACAAGCCACAACCAAACATCATCAACCAGATCTGAAAAAAAAAAAACAAAAACAAAAAAAAACCATTGAAAGGAAGGGGAAGGGTTTCAGTCAAGCTTAGATTTGTTGGGTTAGAGACGTTTTCGAAGGAAAAGGAGGCCTGAAATGAAAAGAGGAGGTTGAGGAGCATTAGAAAGTGGGAGTCTTTTTGAATTTTGGCTATCGGAGACGATGGCCGGCGGCGGCGCACGGCGATCCGACGGTGGCCAAAAATCGCATGGCTGGGGAAGCCTTTGAAGGCTCTGAAAATTTTTTTCTTTTTTGGGTTGAAAATGAAGTAAAAAAAAAGAGTGTCTTTTATAGTTTGTAAAAAAAAGGGGGGGAAAGAAAAGGCAGACCCGCGCGTGGACCTGGACCCTATCCGGGACCCGCGCGCCCGACCCGCTTCAGAGGAGAAGACCCGCGTTCCAGCCACCGACCCGGATTCGACCCCCGCTCTTGACCCGGAAAGAGGCGACCCGGGTGCCTGTCGACCCGACCAGATCCGGTCCACCTGTTTTGGGCCACGTTGAAGGCTTTTTGGGCCTGTCCTTAGGCTATCCAACTTGGGCCTCCTTGTGTTCCTTTGGGTCCAAACCCAAATCCATTTTGGTAAATTTTTTCATTCTTTTCTCATTTGCTTATTTATTTATTTATTTATTTATTTATTTATTTAGTATTTATTTGTTTTGTTAAAAAAAATTTAATTAATTAAAAATAAAAAATAAAAAATATTACTATGTGTACTTTTAATATATTTTCATGGCAAACAAAAAAATAAAAATAAATGTTTTTTATCTAAATAAATAAAAGTTAATAATAAATAAAATGAAATTCTTCCGATGATGGGATGTTATGAAACTCACAAGTTGTGATTTCTTAACTGATCCCTAGGTGAGAGAAGTTCACTAAGTGTTACCAGAGTATTGGGATACTTAGTGCAATTTTTCAATAATAAGAATTTCTATTTAAAATAAATAAAGGAATATTTATATAAAAATAAAAAAAAATTCATTTGCATCATATGTTATTTATTTGCATCATGTGCATAAATATTAATTTCAAAATAAATGAAATTCTTCCGATTATGGGATGTTATGAAACTCATAAGTAGTGATTTCTTGACTGATCCCTAGGTGAGAGGAATTAGCTAAATGTTACCAGAGTATTGGGATATTTAGCTAAATTTTTCAATATTAAGAGTTTCATTAATAAAAATCAAAATATAAAGTTCTTTTTATAATTCCATGTGCATCATGTACTATATGCTTGCATCATGTGCATAAACATTAATTTCAAAATAAATGAAATTCTTTCGATGATGGGATGTCATGAAACTCATAAGTAATGATTTCTTGATTGATCCCTAGGTGAGAGGAATTAACTAAATGTTACCAGAGTATTGTTGAGATATTTAGTTAAATTTTTCAATATCAAGAGTTTCATCAATAAAATCAAAAAAATAAAATTTAATTTTTTTAAAATAACAAAAAATGATTTCTTTAAATAAAAAATGACTTTGGAAAATAAAAAAAATGTAATAAAATAGGAATTATTTTTAAATATCAAATTAAGACCATTTTATTAAAACTAAAGGATAACACATGATTATTATGGTACCGTTTCTTAATGGGCGTCGTGGAGGTACTAATCCTTCCCCACGCGTAATCGCACTCCCGAACCTAACTTTTGTTTTCGCAAACAAAAAAATTGTCTTTTTAATAAAACTTAATTAATTTTGAGATTTTGTTAAAAAGATAAACATTTTTAGGTGGCCAATCATACCTAGTAAAAAAGATTGATGACGACTCCTTTTTGTTTTTTTAAATATTTTTTAAAATCGTCGAACGCAAAACCATTACGACAATTTGTTCATCTAATTTTTTGTATTCACATGCCATCCGAAATTTTGTGCGTACAAGTCAGTGAATCCTCTCTTTAACAATTCTTTTTCCAGCCGATTTGAAACCAAACTGAAGCTGATGTTACCATGATTTCGTTCTGCAATACTGTTGTTACTCTTTCGTTCTGTAATTTTCTAATGATAAAAAGCTCCTATAAAAAGTAAAGTTGAAAAGCAAATAAGCACATGACGGCAGCAATCAATGTTGCCGTGCATCACGCTTTCATTTCGTTTTGCTTTTGAGAAAATATGAGATAACGACAGCAAACTTGAAACTTTCTTTTATGAAAATTGTTTGTTTGCTTTTTAGCTTTTATGTGTGTTTTTTTATAGATTCAGTGCTTGCATAAGATTCCTCATATCTGCATTTCGAAGAGTACATATGGCTCAAAACTATTACCACTGGATTCCAGCTTGGGAAGTAACTTTCTCGAGTTCACATCTTAAGACTGCAACTAAAGGGGCATTTCGTTGGGGAGAAGTAATATTTTCAATCAAAATCTTACACTTAGTAATTAGTTTTTTTGATTTGGTATTAATATTGAGTATTGAGTATATGTAGGTTAAAATTTATTTGTAAGTTAAATACAAATAGCTACATGTTGAGTATTGAGTATTTGTAAGTTAATATTTATTTGTAGTGGTAATCTCAAAAATGGATAATATTTGTTAATTATAAATAAATTAATAAAAAATTTATATGTATAGTTGATATGACAAAGTCTACCCGTGTTAGGCTAGGCCCAATAGCGTCAGAGATTACCACACGGCAAAGACTCACTGGTCCACGTGTCCATCGGTGACAGAGGCAAAGCGCGTCACACCTGTCGCTGGGCGACAGGCTCTTTGTCCCACGTGGCATTCGGCGAAAGAGGTAGAGGTGTTTGATCATACCTGTCGCCCCGCGACAGGCTCGCAGTCTATCGCCTACAACCATAAGGCGACACATGGCGCTCATATACCTATCGCCTGGCGACAGATACACAGCCCGTCGCCTTTACTCATATGGCGACACGTGGTGCCTGACCTCGGCTCCCGCGAGCGACAGAACCCTGACGCCACAGCGTACCACGTGGTGTGAGTCCCTCGCCGGCGACAGGCTCCGAGTGCTTCCGATTTTCTAGGAATTTGTGTTATATTGAGACACAAACTCTTAGCAAGATAATAGACTTATCCTTAAACAATTAACCTAGGATGCTGGCCTATAAATAGGCCCCCAGGTACAACTTTATGCTCTAATTTTTTGACTACTGGCTTTTACGCTTCCCAATATTGAAGACCTTTTTGCGGACTTAAACATCGGAGTATCTACGCAGGGAACCACCCCTGCATCTCTCTGACTTTTCTTGTTTTACAGAAGCTTTTTGGAGACACGTGGAGACTAAGTACGAATATCGACGTCAGCATACTTTTATTGTTGTTTTGTGCAACAACAATTGGCGCCGTCTTTGGGAAGCGTATAAAAAGCCAAGATTTTCTAAGATGTTGAGAACAAGATCTACAAACGTAAGGACTGGAAGTGAGGAAAACTCTGTGAGCTCCCCTGAACAACAAATTCGCCAGACAAACCAGGTGAACGGGGAGGAAGAAAGAATTACTGTGTCGGCAGCAGAATTCGAAGCTCTAAGGCGACAGAGCGAAGAAACTACCCAAGCGCTGCGAGCCATGGTGGATCTGTTCCAAGGAGTTCTCCAGACATTGGATCTGCCGCCTGCCGTGCAGAACTTAGTAGGAGGAACAAATAGAGGTGTCCCGCCGCATATGTTTGGGCGACAGGAGGACACGACAACGGCTGACCCCTCTCGTCAGCGAGAGGTTCCCCCTGTGGAAGAGCACGACATTCATCAGGGGGCGGCAGGAAAGGGGAGCGGAAGGCCTGTCGCAGGCACCCAGCGAGAGACTGAGGAAGCACTTGGCCTAGAACCTGCGACAGGGGTCAGGCGACAGGGCAGTGGGAGGCCTGTTGCAGTAACCCAGCGAGAGGATGGAGAAGCAGTAGGGTTAGAACCCGCGGCAGGGGTCAGGCAACAGGTTCCACATGTAGGGCGGCAGATGGCTGGGCGACAGGACGATGACCGGGCGACAGGGTCTACCGCCCACCACCATAACTTGTCAAATTTGGCTGGTACTAACTTGGAACATGGTGTCGAAGGTGCTGGAAAGAACGGGGTCGAAGATCAAAGCACCTGGGGAACTGGGTCAGAGTTTGACCCCACTTGGTGCACGCAAATGGTACTAACAAACGCACCTCAAGCCAAGGGCAAGGAAGTAGTCGGAGACCTGCCTGATTTGTCTCATACCCGAAATCAGCTCGCTCCCCCCGTGGACATGAAGAAGATGATAGAACAGGTACTAGAAGAGAAAAAGTTAGTGTCTGCAGAAGAGAGCCAGAGGAGGAGAGTACCGTTCTGCACGACTATCATGAAAAAACCCCTGCCCCCGAAGTTCAAAATGCCGCATATGATCGCCTACACCGGAAAGATGGACCCCTACGACCATATGCAAAACTATGAGGCACTAATGTTGTTACATGGATTGGAAGACGAGATAATGTGTAGGGCCTTTTCCTTAACTCTGTCCGGACATGCGATGAAATGGTTTAATAACCTGCCTGAAGGGTCCATTATCTCCTTCGACCAACTGCGAAGTGAGTTTCTTAAGGCGTTTGCGGTCAATAGTCAGAGAAGGAAGGAACCGACCTATTTGCTCACTATTAAGCAGGGAGCTAAGGAGTAATTGAAGAGTTATGTGGATCGGTTCAGAGATGCTACTTTGAAGGTGCGAGATCTGCAAGTCGGTATAGCCGTGGCAGCCATGTAACAGGGGACAAGGTCTGAGCAATTGCAAGAATCCTTGTCGCTAGATCAGCCAACAACCATCTCAGACCTACTTTCCCGCGCACATAAGTATGTAACCCAGGAGGAAGTAATGAAAATGGTGGCGATAGAGGAAACTAAGGATGGAAGGAAACGAGGAAGAGAGGTCACTGAAGCATCTTCTAGCCAACCGAGAAAGTTTGAGAAAGCTCCCGCACTGAAATACAATTCCTATACCCCACTCACCGAATCTCGAGCTTCAGTGTTGGCAGCAATTGAAGGATCAGGGCTTATATAGACTCCAAAGAAGACATCAGGGAATTTGGGCCGTGATTTAAGGTCGTACTGTGATTACCATTCAGCACATGGGCACACAACTGAGAAGTGTAGGGAGCTGATGAATCAGCTATAAAAGCTAGCACGAGAGGGAAAAATAAACTGTTTCGTATGGAGAGGTGATAGAGCTAACTAACCTGCACAAAACAGAGGAAACAATTTCAGAGATAGAAGAGGTGAAAACAGAGGGCCTGTCAGACGAAATGAAGGGGAAAGAAGAGACGGTGACAGAAGGGTAGAAAGAAGGAATCGAGAGGAAGATAATGAACCCACAGGGCCAGCTATTAACGTGATATCCGGGGGTGAGTCGTTAGCCGGCACTTCTTCCTCGTCTCGAAAGGCCTACGCCCGACAGGCTTATCAAATTAATTCGGTAATGGAGGAAAAGCATGATGAAGAGCCCATCACCTTCACGCCAGCTGACAGAGGTGATGTAATGATCCCTCATGGTGACCCAATGGTGATTTCGACAGTAATAGCAAAACACCCAGTGAGTCGCATCTTAGTTGATAATGGGAGTTCAGTAAATTTGATTTATTTGAGTTGCTTTGAGAAAATAAACATCTCCAATGATAGACTGAAGCCAGTAACCACACCGCTGTATGGCTTCTCAGGAGAAAAAGTGAAGGTGGAGGGCGCAGTTCAGCTACCTGTGACATTGGGGGAAAGCTCGAAGTGTGTCACTCGACAAGCGTTGTTTATGGTGGTGAGATCAACTTCCGTGGCGTACAATATGATCCTCGGGCGACCATTGTTAAATGACATGAGAGCGGTGGTGCATCCCTGCTATTTGTTAATGAAGTTTCCGACTCCCCGCGGTGTTGGACAAGTGCGGGGAGATCAAAGGAAAGCCAGGACATGTAATGTCGCATCCACCACATGTAAAGGGATTCAGAGGAAGGAAACCCTTACGATCGAAGAAAAGCCTAAGCCAAAGCCTGATGAGGAAATGGAAGCAATCCGGTTGGATGAGAAAGATGAAGAAAGAATAGTGTACGTAGGAAGCCAATTGCCTAAAGAAATAAAAAGAGAGATAGTCCGATGCTTAAGAGAGAATTGTGATGTGTTTGCATGGACTCCAGCCGATATGCCTGGAATAGACCCTGAAGTTATCTTCCATCGGTTGAACGTAATCTCAGGGGCAAAGCCGATAAAACAGAAGAAGAGGAATTTTGCTCCAGAGAGGCAACAGGCAATAAACGAAGAAATAACGAAGTTGTTGCAAGCAGGATTTATCAGAGAAGTTAATTATCCGGAGTGGTTGGCTAATGTTGTGATGGTGAAGAAAACCAACGGGAAATGGAGAATGTGTGTGGACTTCACAGATTTGAATAAAGCTTGTCCTAAGGATTCATATCCACTACCTCGAATTGACAAGTTGGTAGACGAAACATGTGGTTATGAACTACTTAGCTTTTTCGATGCCTTTTCAGGGTACCACCAAATCATGATGCATCCAGATGATGAGGAGAAGACCTCGTTCATTACCGATGGTGGGACATATTGCTATCGAGTGATGCCGTTCGGTTTGAAAAACGTGGGTGCAACCTACCAACGCATGGTAAATAAGGTGTTCCAAGACTTGTTGGGCAACACCATGGAAGCTTATGTTGATGATATGATCATTAAGAGCAGACAAGGAGAATCACATGCCGAGAAAATGACCAAGGTATTCGATGTACTGCGACAATACAAGATGAAGTTGAATCCCAACAAATGCTCATTCGGGGTGAGATTTGGAAAGTTTCTGGGATTCATGATTACTAATCGAGGGATAGAGGCTAATTCCGAGAAAGTTCAAGCTATTTTGGACATGAGGCCGCCAAATACAGTAAGAGAAGTCCAAAGGCTAACAGGAAGAATAGCAGCCTTGAGTCATTTCTTGTCCAAATCAGCTGAAAGAAGTCTACCATTTTTCAAGGCGATAAAGGCAGGAAAGAACTTCAAGTGGACGGAAGAGTGCAACGACGCCTTTGAAAGGTTGAAAGACTACCTGAAAGAGTTGCCTCTGTTATCCCGGCCACATCCCGGAGACCACCTCCTTATGTACCTTGGTGTAGGAGAGAAAGCTGTAAGTGCAGTCCTACTAAGGAAAGATGGGGATAGAGATTGTCCGATTTATTATGTAAGCAAAGTCCTGCTAGACGCCAAGGCAAGATACCCCTTAGTTGAAAGAATAGCTTTATCCCTGGTGATGGCAACTCGAAAATTACGACCGTATTTCCAAGCTCACTCGGTGACTATCTTAACAGATCAGCCCCTCAGGCAAATACTCCAGAAACCAGAACACTCCGGACGTCTGATTAAGTGGGCTATCGAATTGAGTGAATATGACATTCACTTCCAGCCTCGTCAAGCAATAAAAGGACAAGCATTGGCAGATTTCATTGTAGAATGCACTGGTCGAGACGTCCAAGAGGAAACAGAGTTAGTCTGGTGGAAATTATTTGTTGATGGAGCTCGTAACATGGACGGCAGTGGAGCTGGAATTGTGCTAATATCGCCTGAAGGGGAAACCTATGAGTATTCCCTACGTTTCGATTTCCTAAGTTCAAACAACACAGCCGAGTACGAAGCCTTGATAGCTGGGATGAGACTTGCTGAGAAACTAGGAGTCAGCAACTTAATGGCGCATAGTGATTCACAATTGGTGGTAAACCAATTCTCGGGTGAGTATGAAGCAAGAGAACCCGCCTTAGTCCCTTATCTACAGAAGGTACAATTGTTGGCACAATTGTTCAAGCACTTCCAGCTGACTCAGATAACTCGAACAGAGAACAACCATGCAGACGCTCTTTCAAAGTTGGCTTCTTCCGGAGGGGTCAAAAGGGGTATGGTCAAAGTAGAATCCCTGGCTAGACCAAGCATTGAAGAAGAAGATGTCTGTGATGTCGAAATCGGAGACGATTGGAGAAGCCCAATCAAAGATTACATACTAGGGGGCACACTCCCCACTAACAGAGACGAAGCTCGAAGGCTGAAGTTAAAAATTGCCAGGTTCACCATGGTAAATGGGGAACTCTATAAACGAGGATTCACAATGCCCATATTGAAGTGTCTAGGGCCCCAACAGGCTAAGTACACCTTAGCTGAAGTTCATGAGGGAATATACGGTGAACATTTGGGGGCTCGAGCCTTGGTCTCAAAAATATTGCACATGGGGTTTTATTGGCCTACACTGAGTAAGGATGCCACAGATAAAGTAAGAAGATGTGAAAAATGTCAGAAATTCGCTCCTATAACTACCGCGCCTATTTCGGCTCTTCAGAACACACTCCATCCAACTCCATTTGCACAATGGGGACTAGATATCCTGGGGCCATTTCCCCTAGGCTCGGGACAAAGGAAGTATTTACTTGTGGCCACAGACTACTTCACAAAATGGATAGAGGCGGAGCCTTTGGCTACAATTTCTAAGAAGAAAGTGAAGCAATGGTGTGGAAAGACATAATTTGCAGATTTGAGATCCCCCGCGTGATAAATGCAGATCATGGGAAGCAGTTTGACTGTGACGCTTTCCGGAATTTTTGTAGTGGCCTGAAGATTCTCCTAAGAATATCTTCCGTGTCTTACCCACAGGCCAATGGGCAGGCAGAGGTGAGCAATCGAACTATACTGCATGGGTTAAAGACTAGGCTGGACAAGGCAAAGGGAGCATGGGTAGATGAGCTCCCAAGTGTCCTATGGGCCTACAGAACGACAAGCAAAGTGTCAACAGGTGAAACACCGTTCAATTTGGTATATGGCACTGAAGCTCTCATCCCAGTAGAAATTGGAGCTGAGTCACCCCGGTTGGTCCCCTACATCGAGGAACTCAACTCTCAAGGACTAAGGGAGAATCTAGACCTGCTAGACGAGTTGAGAGACAAAGCAAAAATGAGACTAGCTGCTTACCAACAGAGGGTAGCTACTTATTACAATACACGGGTGAAGAACAGAGAAATGCAAGAAGGAGACCTGGTGTTGAGAAAGTCAGCAATCACAAATGCCCATAAGGATGATGGAAAGCTCCGGGCTAATTGGGAAGGACCATACAGAATCAGAAAGATGGTCGGACCTAGCACATGTACCTTGGAAACCTTGCAAGAAAAGAAGATCTCAAAGATTTGGAATGCCAACCATCTCAAGCTATATTGGCAGTAAACATTGTAATTTTTGCTTTTTGATTCTTGTCTTTACTTTTCCATCTATTGCTACATCACTTTACAGATGTTATTATTTTTTTGATTCATGAATAAAGGCCAGCCAATCATTTCCTATATTCTCTAACGCAATATGTGAGACAGATTATGTGTTACAGGAATTAAAATGAGGCAACAGTTGGCAAACTAAAGTCCCTAAGCGAAAAATGCGCGAGATGAGCAAAAACAAAGTCCCTAAGCGAAAAATGCGCGAGACGGGCAAAAACAAAGTCCCTAAGCGAAAAATGCGCGAGACGGGCAAAAACAAAGTCCCTAAGCGAAAAATGCGCGAGACGGGCAAACTAAAGTCCCTAAGCGAAAAATGCACGAGACGGGCAAATACGAAAAGTCCCTAAGCGAAAAATGCGTGAGACGGGCAAATACAAAAAGTACCTAATCGAAATATGCACGAGACGGGCAAAAGACCAGTCCTTAATACGAAACGTGTGTACAAAAGGTAAAGGTACAAGCTATATAGCAAGTTACGAGGCACAACGCTCGAGAAAAGTTCATCTTTGAACGAAATAATAACACTGTTTCAAACAAGAACTTGGGGAGCAACATGGTGTAAAAGTAAAGTCATACAAGGTACTCTACTAAATTCACATAAGCAAGAGAAAGAGCTACAAAATGAAACGGTACTTTTCATTCAAAATGAATCTGTACACCGGAGTTAACAAACAAAACAAAAACTACAAAACTCTAATCTACGGCAATGACCGAATCAGCCGGCTAGGAAGGCGCTACATCGGCACTAGCATCTTGAGAAGCTTGAGGCTCAGAAACTGGAGGATTCGAAGCATCAGGATCCTGGGGAGCCGAAAAAGCCATCCCGGGAGAAGGAACATCACCTAATGGCCCTACCACAACGGCAGAGTCTGGCACGGGATCAATGGCTGCAGAATCCGAAATCTGAAATTCATCGCTATCCAGCTCCAGCAGTGCTTCAATAGACTCAGGCTGATCGGCCGCCTCGATAAGCTCCGAAACATCACGCACTGCTAGAGGCTCAGATCGATCAAGTGCCTCGGAAGACTCAAGTTGATGCTGTGGCTGTCGAGGAGGCCATGGACCTTCAAGATTGTCCAGCTCATCTACGGCCCCCTCCGCTAAGTAGGCCTCCGGACCTTGTGAGTCGGGCTCATATTTGTTCAAAGAAGGGGCGTCATAGTACTTGGCCTCCTCAGTAAAGAGTAATTCGGGAAAAGCCTCACTAGGTCGGTGCTTCTCCAGCCAAGAACGAGCCAGATAAAAACCATACTTAATAAATCCCGTTGCGAACTCTGTCTTCTTGTCAAAGCAATACTGGGACAAGCGATATTTGCGAACGGCCTCGATCCGGGCCTCGATCCGAGCTTCTCTTTGACGATCCAGTACGTTGTGCAGCTCCTCAATAGCCTCATCTCGCTGCCTCTCCATAGCTCCCCGATCATCGATGGCCTTATTGTAGGCTTCTTGGTACCCTTGAAGGGAAACAACCTTCGCCTGCTCTTCCCGGAACCTCTGCTCGAGATCAGCATATTTTTTATTCATTTCCTCCATCCTCTGGACATAAGGACAAAGCTGGCTAACCTCGTTTGCAAGCTCCATTTTCTGCTCACGAAGCTCGCGAATATCTTTGTCAGCTTGCTCCCTGAAAGCCCGGTGTCGGGCATTGACAGCCGCGATTTGTTGAGCCGACTGATAAGATGAAAAAACAGAAGTTAAAAAAACAGGGAATTAATCATCACCAAACGAGCACAAGAACTCTTACCTTCATAGCGAGATAATCAGAATTATCCTTCGCTTCAGGGATGTTTGTGAAAAGCCCCGCCTCGTCGCGAGGAAGAATGGTGCTCCAGGCCAAACGAGATGCTATCCCGGCATCCTCGATACTGTCGTTGTCGTTTACTCCGGGATAGGTCTGGAAATCCTCCCCACCGACGACGACCCCGCTATCAACCGTATAGCGCCTCAAAGTAGGGTCGACCACCTTGGGTAAGACTGGTCTTGCGGGCATTGAGGCTTCAATGATCAGCCTCTTTCTGTATTTGCGCCTAGGCTAGCGAGGAGCCGACCTACCCTCAGCAACACGAGAGCCACCTTTTTGAGGGACTAGATCACTCCTTTGGGACTCGGAGCTCTCGCGATCGCCTGAACCTCGATTAGGGACAAAAGGCCTCTTCCGTTTGTTTCTCCCGAACTCTTGTGTAGGACGACTGGATTCACCAGTAGAGGGAGGAGGAGGAGTAGGAGCACGAGCCGGTCCAGATGGGGCTCCAACTGGCGACCGAGGAGGAGGAGCCGCTTGAGCAGCAACGTTGGCATCCCTCCTACGCATCAAATCTCGGAAGTTCATGCCTGCACAATATATAAAGAAAGGATTAGCCGACCAAGTGAAACATCACGCACATGTATACAAGAAACAAAAAAAAGGATGGAAAACCTAGAAAACCACCAAAGTCCTCTAAACTATCAAGATTCGAATCCAACGAAAAATCAACGAAGGGACTCCCAAAGGCATCAGCCTGAGCCCACTCAGGGCCATCCCCTGAATAACCACTAGTACTCGGAGCCTCAAGGGTCTCGTCCTCCGAATCTAAAGAGGACTCATCTACAAGGCAGCCCACGGGGGTAGATGCTTCGGCTACTAGGACCAGGGATGACTGACTAGGGCCAGCATCAGATAAACGAGGAGTTGTAGGCAGGTTAGATGGGGCAGCAGAAGCTTCAAGAACGGTCCTGCTTACGCCCCAGCCGGCAGCGGCAATGTTTTCCGGGGTTAGAAGAGAAAATAAATTACGCTCCCCGACAGAACAGATTTTCCGAATAGGCTCGCCAAATTGGTCTCTTAAAATTTCCATCCTAAACCTGTCCGAACGCTGTGAGTGGTCAGAGGTATCACGATTCCATCTAGAGCGAATCCGCAGATTGCTTGGAATCTCGACAGCGACCCACTCGCTCTCAAAACCGTGCAGTTTATTGGGGAGATCCGAGAAGATTTTATTACTAGGAAACTCGCCGACTGTTAACCGTTGAAGAGAGAACGTTATCAATCCTTTCAGCCAACGAACTCTAAAAAAGGCGCTTAAAAGGGGAACCGTTGGAACAATACCCAGATGATGACACACTATGGAAAACGCTACCAGCTGAGCCCACACATGGGGGTGGAGTTGACACGGGACGATGTCCTTGTATCTAAGAAATGCTTCGCCAAACTCTGGAAGAGGGAAGCGAAAACCAAAAGACAAAGAAGCCTTATGGACGGCCACACCATTTCTAACCAAGTCAGGCGTGACCTCCCCTTGCACTGGAAGTCTATAGCCATAACCCGACGGAAGAGGGAAACGAGTCCTAATATCCTCTAAGTCAGTATTTGTCAAAGAACACGCAAGACCACCTGTCTTAAGTGTTTTACCCGGGCGTAGCAAGGACATGGCAAAAGAAAGCAAAAACTACCCGGCGATAGACATAGTAAGACGACAGACCCTTGGACGACAGACCCCTTGGGCGACAGACCCCTTGGGCGACAGACCTACTGAAAAAGACACTTGCGGAAGACTAAACTCTACGCGGAAGACCAAATCACCTACGGGAGACCTAAAACTAGTGCGGTAGGCGAACATATAAGGCGACAGGGGTATACTTACTGACGATAAGATAAGCGAGAGACTCCAGGCGTGAGAGCGAAAGACTCTTTGTGGCGAAAGAACGAAAAAATGGACGACAGATGGCTACTCAAAGGTTTTCTCGTGCGTTCTCTCGTTGGGTCCCAGCAGTTTATATAGCCGCGACAGGGAATGCCAAACGTCGCGCCTGATCACACCTGTCGCAGAGTAGAATTCTTCACCTGCAAAAAATACCAAAGAAATCGCAAAAGAACAAAGAGAACTACTAATTGTGGGCTGAGGCCCAAAAACATATATTTATACTCTCTTTGTTGGAGAAATCCAACAAGAGAGTGGGGAGCAATTGATATGACAAAGTCTACCCGTGTTATGCCAGGCCCAATAGCGTCAGAGATTACCACATGGCAAGACTCACTGGTCCACGTGTCCATCGGCAACAGAGGCAAAGCGCGTCACACCTGTCGCTGGGCGACAGGCTCTTTGTCCCACGTGGCACTCGGCGAAAGAGGTAGAGGTGTTTGATCATACCTGTCGCCCCGCGACAGGCTCGCAGTCTATCGCCTACAATCATAAGGCGACACATGGCGCTCATATACCTATCGCCTGGCGACATATCCACAGCCCGTCGCCTTTACTCATATGGCGACACGTGGTGCCTGACCTCGGCTCCCGCGAGCGACAGAACCCTAACGCCACAGCGTACCACGTGGTGTGAGTCCTTCGCTGGAGACAGGCTCCGAGTGCTTCCGATTTTCTAGGAATTTGTGTTATATTGAGACACAAACTCTTAGCAAGATGATAGACTTATCCTTAAACAATTAACCTAGGATGCTGGCCTATAAATAGACCCCAGGTACAACTTTATGCTCTAATTTTTTGACTACTGGCTTTTACGCTTCTCAATATTGAAGACCTTTTTGCTGACTTAAGCATCGGAGTGTCTACGCAGGGAACCACCCCTGCGTCTCTCTGACTTTTCTTGTTTTACAGAAGCTTCTTGGAGACACGTGGAGACTAAGTACGAATATCGACGTCAGCATACTTTTATTGTTGTTTTGTGCAACAACAATAGTAAATAAATAAATTGCATGTTAAATAAATAAGTAATTTAAATATAATTTGTTTTCACATATTATTAACATGAACTAACTAGTAGAGCAAATTAAAAAAATATATATATTTGTATTTATTTTTAAGAGCATGGAATTTTTTTATTTTATTTATTGATGAAGTATCAACTTCTGATGTATTGATAGTGTATAGAAATTATACAATGTTCGTGTATTATTTATAAACTCATAATAAAATATATCATTAAATAATCTTATATTCCTCTAATCAAACACAAAAATTTTATTTTTCTTTCAAATAAATCAAAGGAAAGAATTCAACATTTCGATGAGTCTCTATGTACTGTATTTTGATCGTGCATCACGTTTTCTTTGTTTTTTGCTTTTGGCGAAATATGAGACAAAAAGGTAACAAACTTGAAACTTTCTTCTATGAAAATTGTTTGTTTGCTTTATAGCTTTTTTTTTTCTCTTAAGATTCATTGCTTGCATGGGATTCCTCAAGGGTCACATCTGGATTTCTAAAAGTGCATATGGCTCAAAACTATTACAACTAGATTCCAGCTTGGGAAGTTACTTCCCCGATTGAGTTCACATCTTTAACATTTTGCTTGATAAGAAGGATGCAAAGAGATGAAGATAAAAAATTTGTTAATCTAATTGTGAAACTATAAAATAGAAAAGTAATTATGAAACTTAATAATTAGATTAATAAATTTTTTATTATCGTCTCTTTCCATCATTCCTATCAAGCAAAGCTTAAAACTTACATCGAAAAGAGTGTTTAGTTGGGGAGTTCTAAGTTTTCCGACCGGAATGTCACCTTTTTGTAATTAGTTTTTCTGATTCGGTATTAATATTTTCCCTTTTGTCGGGAATCTGACTTTCCCAACTATATCAAAAGGAGAGAAAATAAGGAAAAAGTGAATACTTTATCTCAAAGACAATATCAAAAAGAGAGAAAATAAGGAAAAAGTGAATCTCAATCTTTGAGGTTTTCTTAGATTCCTAGAGGAAATATTAGTATTTTTATCATTTTACTCATATATTTGTATTTTTTATGTTTTTATAAAAGAATTATTATTTAATACACTGTTAATAAAAATTTTAGATTCCATAAGCAAAGTTAAGATTTTAACATATACTTCACTTTATCTACTTTATTATTTTTTTAATATTTTTGAAGAGTATGTTTTTATAAAATATAAAAATAATTTTACCATTTATTTAACATTCTAAAACGTGAAACCGCTTTCAACATAAAATATTTTTGATAAATAATATTGTTATATATTAAAATAAATGTTTAAAGATATTGAAATTTATAAAATAATTTAATACATAAAATAAATTTTTAAAAAAGTTTAATAAATTAATTTTGTATTTAATAAATAAAATTATTTTATTTTATTAACTAGTAATATAAATTACACAATATGTAATAATACTATTTAACAACAATATTAACTATTATTATTGAATCATATTACTAGAGTTTAAGATCTACAAATAAATAATGATTAAATTTGTAAGTTAATATTTATTTGTTGGTGAAATCTTATTGAGTATATTTAACTTAGTATTTATTTGTAAGTTAAATACAAACAGATATATGTTGAGTATTGAGCATTTGCAAGTTATTATTTATTTGTAGTGGTAATCTTACAAATAGATAATATTTATTAATTATAAATAAATTAATAAATAATTTACATGTAAAGTAATAAATAATTAAATAATTTACATGTTAAATAAATAAATAAGTAATTTAAATATAATTTACTTTCACGTATTATAAACATCAACTAACTAGTAATATAACTAAGGAAAATATAGTAAAATACATCATTAGATAATCTAATATTCCTTCAATTAAACACAAAACTTTTATATTTCTCTCAATTAAATCAAACGTAAAAATTTAATATTTTCATGATTCTCAATGTATAGTGTTTTGATCGTGCATCACGATTTCGCTTCTTTCGGCTCAATATGATACAAAAAGACAACATACTTGAAACTTTCTTTTATGAAAATTGTTTGTTTGTTTGCTTTATAGCTTTTTTTGTTTTATAGATTGAGTATAATTATTACAAATAGACTCTACCTTGGGAAGTTTTTTTTTTTTATGGATAAATTTTACTGAAATTATCAAAGTTTTAGAATAATTCAGCTTTAGTTCATTAGTTTTGGAAATGGACATTTTGGTCCAAAATTACAAATGATTTTAACATATATTAATCAATTACTAAACTTGAATTAATATGGCATTCTCAAGTATCAACAATGAATTTTATTACTATTTATTATTTTTAAGTAATTTTTTAAAAATTTACATATCTTTTATCAATATATATGTACTGTTACTCCTTATATACATTAAAAATATATTTATAGAAATAATTAATTTTCGTATAAATTTTTACTTGGATGCACCTTTTTAAATAAAAAAGACATAGGTATTTCATATGGATACGTGACATGTTCATTAAAATGAATTTTTATTATAAATCTTTTATCAGAAAAGCTAAAACTGGGCATTTAAATCTATATATTTTAGCATTTAATCGAACTTTCTTTTTTTTTCAATTTTCATTTCATTAATTTTCAGATTTATTTGTTCAATCATTTTGTTTATTTATATGTTCAATCATTCTCTTTAGTATAACAATATATATCTTATATATGATCTTAAATATTGTATTTAATCATTTTGAATTGATTTAAATCTTAAAAAGATTCAAATAATAATTTTTTATTTACATTTTTACTTTACGTATCTTTTATGTTTGAGACTATTATAAATAAAGCTTTTCTTTTTCAAAACCTTAAAAAAATAGAGTTTCCAACTCTAATTAGTTTTATAAGATTAATTTGGAGTCATTTATTTTAAATTCAAATTTAAAAAATAAATTAGTTTAAAAGATGAAACATTAAGCAATAATCTACTAATGACTAATGTAGTAGGAATTGTTTTCATTATGGTTGTAACTATTTCATTTATTTATTTAATGTTTAAGATTTATTATATTTAATTTTTTATAATTTTTTAATTAGTATTTGATTCCAAATTATTTTTTTAAATTTGTGTATTCCATATATGCATCAATTTATAAAATATAAAAATACTTTTACCATTTATTTAACATTATAAAATGTGAAATCTCTTTCAACATAAAATATTTTTGATAAAAAATATTGTTATTTATTAAAATAAATGTTTAAAGTTATTGAAATTTATAAAATAAGGATTAGCATCTCATACACTGTTGGTGCAGTTTTTTCATTCCACAAGCAAGATTTAGATGTAACACATGATCCTTTAAGAATATTTAAAAAATAAATAAAAATAAAGTGAAATATGTGTCATTATCTCAACCTTACTTGTGGAGTGAAAAAACTCTATTGACAATATATGTAATAATAATCCATAAAAAAATTTAATGCATAAAATAAAATTTAAAAAAATTCAATAAAATAAGGATTATTATCTCATTAATTGACAGTGAAATTTAAAAACTCTACAACCGGGGTTACAAGGATGTCACATGTCTCATTTTTATTATTTAATTAATATTTTTAATTTTGGATAATTATATTATACACCGTCTGTTGAGTTTTTTGACTCCACAAACTAAGTTAAAATGATTACACATGTCTTATTTTATTTTCTTTTAATATTTTTGAAAGATATATGTCATCATCCTAATCTTACTTGTAGAGTAAAAAAATTCTACTGACGGTATTTAGAATATTAATCCTTTAAGAAATAAAATTATTTTTTTAATCAACTAGTCATGTAAATTACACAATATGTAATAATACTATTTAACAACAATATTAACTATTATTATTGAATCATATTACTAGAGTTTAAGGTCTACAAATACATAATGATTAAATTTGTAAGTTAATATTTATTTGTTGGGAAAATCTTATTGAGTATTAAGTATATGTAAGTTAGTATTTATTTGTAAGTCAAATACAAATAGCTACATGTTGAGTATTGAGTATTTGCAAGTTAATATTTATTTGTGGTAGTAATCTTAAAACAGATAATATTTATTAATTATAAATAAACTAATAAATAATGTACATTTAAAGTAAATAAATAATTTACCTAATAAATAATTAAATAATTTGCATTTAAATAAATAAAGAAATAATTTAAATATAATTTCCTTTCACGCATTATAAACATAAACTATAGTAATATAACTAAAGAAAATATAGTAAAATACATCATTAGGTAATCTTACATTCCTCTAATCAAATACAAAAATTTTAAATTTCTCTAAATTAGACCAACCAAACGTAAAAACTTAATATTTCGAAGTACAGTGTTGTGGCCGTGCATCACGTTTTGGTTCCTTTCGGCTTTTGGGAAAGTATGAGACAAAAAGACAACATACTTCAAACTCTCTTTTATGAAAATCGTTTGTTTGCTTTATAGCTTTTTTGTTATATAGAATCAGTATTGGCATAAGATTCCCAAGGGGCTCATACTTGATTTTCTAAAAGTGCATATGGCTGAAAACTATTACCACTAGACTCCAGCTTGGGAAGTTACTTCCCCAATTGAGTTCACATCTTAAGCTAAAGGATAAAGCTCATGACACCCATCATCACCCATGATTACTTGAACTTTATATAAAGCTATTGCAAATAGTCTAGCTTGAGAAATTTTTTTTTTGTTTTAAATAATAAAAGCTAATATAAGAAAAAAATGCAAGTTTTGAGATTAATTTTATAAGATTAATTTGGAGTAATTTATTATAAATTCAAAATTAAAAAATAAATTAATTTTAAATATGAAACATTAAGCAATAATCTATTAATGACTAATATAGTAAGAATTGTTTTCATTAAGATTGTAACTATTTAATTTATTTATTTAATGTTTAAGATTTATTATATTTTTTTTGTAATTTTTCTGATTAGTATTTGATTCCAAATTTTTTTTTTTTAATTTGTGTATTCCATATATGCATCAATTTTTTAATACATTATCAACATGTATTTAAAAATAAATTTTTTAATAATTTTATTCTATTTTTAAAAAAATTTTATAAATTAAAATTATAATATTTAAATCTAGTAATCCTATTTTTAAAAAGATTTTTTTTCAGAGGATATAACAAAAGAATCTTAAATTCAAACAAGATAGATTTATTTTATTGCATTGTTGACTTAGGGACCCCACATAATCATCCGATTTACTTGAAAATGTATGATCATGCACTGCTTTCTTTCTTTGATCATAGTAAATAATGTGTTTGCAAACTAACAAAGGATTTGCAGGGTTTGGTTAAGCTTGGAGGAACATTCCAACTCAAACACAAAATAGATTCAAGGCAAAGAAAAAAAAACCTTTGGAGAAAAATAGACACTATATTTTGCAGCTTGGCAATTTGTATACAAAATCCATGTTCGTGTAATGAAAAATCGTGTTCATATCATATAAACATAAAAATTTCGTATCAAAATTTATGTTGATATGCCAAACATAAAACCTATTTTTGAACTTTTGTCATATTTATATAAAATTTTTATTAATTTTTAACTTGTGTCATTTTCATATCTTTTATTCGTGTCATTTTATATTATGTCATTGTATTATATCTAAAATTACCAGGTCTTTCCCAAGTCATTAGACCGATTTATTGGATTTAATGAATTTATTGAACTAATTGATTAAAATCGTTAAATTTCTAACTAAATGAATATTAGTAATTGGTCTAGATCCAAAACCCAAATTCAAGGGCCAATCCAAGTCTATATCAACTCCAAAAATGCTTTACGCGTTTAAAGTTCAATTTTGTGTTCAAATTTCAAGCCCAAGTTAATGAATAATGATCCAAATCTTGTTTATTCAATTTATTTTATGTTTATCCTTTTATTTTCTTTGTTTAACAATATCCGAAAAATAAATACAAAATATATACAAAATCAAAATAAAAGGTATAATGGAAGAAAGAATAAAAAAATAAAAAATAAAAAGGGATATAAATCTAGGTTTGAAACCGAAGATTATTTACAGAAATGAAAACAATAATCCTAGATTGAGATAAATCAGAAGAAAATAAAGAAAAAAATAAATATAAAAAGGGAAATAAAATATATTTTAAAAAATAAAATAACATACAAACCTTAATAATTTTGATATTCTTGTTTTTGAGGGGATGGTTGGCAAATTCTTAGGCAATCAAAATGATAACATTACAGCAAATTTAGCAATTTGCGACAATTTCTCTACAGATTAGACTATCATGTGATGACATTTTCATATGAAATTATTTGTTAACATTACAAATTCAGTTATTCAAACTCTAAGTCGGATGATAACATTGTGAAATAATGTTGTATTTTACAATATACATACATACATACTCTCTCTCCCTCTCCAACATCTCAGTATAAAATTGTGGTTTCAAGTTATTGTTATGAAAAAAAAATTGTATGAAACGATTATTCCACGTCAACATATATTTTTTTCATTCAAATAATTATGTCACGTATTTGTATTATTAAAAAAGTAAATCATTTATTATACATCACATATGATAATTAAATGATAAATATTAATTTCAAGATACTTGTTAATTATTCCGTTATAAAAGATTGTTTTTTTAATAATATAATTACGTAATATAATTTGAATGAAAAAGACAAGTAATTTATGAAATAAATGTTGCATACATTCCTTTTTCCGTTGTTACGACATCAAATCCCCAAACTCAGGCTCAGTTGGGAAAATTTTGGTTTCACACGAAAAAGCCATTGGATCAAAACCAACTTTTTGAGGAATGTAATAATATCTTACGGCTCACGCTACTTTCAAACGAAAATTCTCCTAGAAAATACAAAGCGGAGGAAGTTTCCTTTTAACTACTAATGATCCTCTCTCATCAACCGAAAGCCAAAACCTAAAGATTCACTTGTATTTTAACACCGACTCCAACTATATGCATTCAGCTTTTAGTAACTAACATGCATTAATTATTGATTCTCATTAATCCAACTTGATTTTCTAAGAATTAACAAACAAATCAAAGAGAATAACTCCACCATGACTTGAGCTAGAAGTTGATAAAGTAAATTGTGATAAAACTCTACTCAAACGAAAAAACAAATGCAGTATGCGTAGTATGCAAGAGAATTTGTGAATACCCAAGGAATTTACTCAAACCCTTTTTCTCCAAAATTTGAAATGAATAGAGAAAAGGAAACTTCTTTTGAAATGAATAAAAAGAAAAAACAAAGAAAATGTCAGGATTTGAATAGAGTGGCCCTTGAAGAATTCCAATTCATGGCATAAGTGAACTAGGAAAGTGTGGGAATCAGTTGACTGTAGGCTTACACAGTATCAGTCTTTTGTACACAACCCCGACACTAACTTCCAGACGTTCCTCAACTTAAACGTGGCTTCTCTTGGTTATCGCCAGGACACCCCCTCATGCACTACGCGACACAGTCTTTTCTCTCAACTACTCCTTTTATAATCCCTCCAAAAACCTCCCCATTAGCCCACCTCCTCCGCCTCCTCCCTCCCATGTTCCCACCATGCCTTCCCTTCCCCTCCTCAGGTCGCCTTCCATTTCCCGAAACCATTAGAATGCTATACTCTCTTTCACAGGCACACACACACGTGTACATCCACAAACTTATAACGTTGAGATAATAGTAAAGGCATAAACACAAACATGACATGTGCTAATTAGCTAAGATGATATATATTTATATTACGTTGCACGTAAATGAGAATTCAAAGTATTGGCCATGCAGGTGGTTTGGGCTAGCGAGAACCTGGAGCTTGAAGAATGATAGCCGGAGCAGCAGTGAGCACGACGGAGCTGTTTCCAGTGTTTCCAACTCCACTGAATGTTATGCTTGCACCCTAGTTGGAGTTCCGGTTTTCCATTCCACCAGTTGCGACAGCGTCCACCAGCCTCAGTGGGAAGCTTTTGCCGGGTCATCATTGTTCCCTGTCAACGCTCAGACCGACCCAAGTAAGAATTCGACCCGGGCTCGCTCAAGATATTCGCCGGGCCCGTTTGGGAAAATCCTGGACCCACGTAGTGCATTAGTTCAGAGGTGGAACCGGGTTCTCTTGGTGGCGCGTGGCATTGCCTTGGCCGTTGATCCTTTGTTTTTTTACACACTGACTTTGATCGTGAGCCAGGGCAAGGCGCCATGTGTCTACTTGGACGGCGGGTTGGCAGCGATCGTGACCGTTGTTCGCACGTGTGTGGATGCGGTGCACTTGTGGCACCTGTGGCTTCAGTTCAAGTTAGCATACGTGTCAAAGGAGTCATTGGTCGTCGGGTGCGGGAAACTCGTGTGGGACGCACGTGCGATTGCCTCGCACTATGTGAGATCAGTCAAAGGGTTTTGGTTCGACGTTTTTGTTATACTTCCAGTTCCCCAGGTTAGTAGTGAGCTCTTTTCGAATCATGCATGCATATGCATTGCCTCATCATACAATAATCTATTGCCACCTCATAAATATTAATGATAATCACCATCTAAAATAATCATATCCTAATATTGTTGCAAAGTCGTTATCTGAGATTATGAATAAATGTTATGCTTGTAAAACATAGTATATACTTCCCATAGTTGTCATTATTTTTTCTAACAAATATTAGTACTTGTGGTTGATGTGCATTTGCTAAAGTTACTTTGGATAAGAAAAAGGACAATATTGCCCCAAATGTAGATGGAAAAATTTTCAAACCAAAGCTTAAGAATAGTTATTAGGTTAGTGGCTGTTGACATTGAAGTTCTCATACTAATAGAGAACATCCAAAATTGCCTTCCTAGATTTGATATTCACTAATTGCTGAGGTTCTAACAAAAGTAAAGGGAAAATGTAACCAAAAAAAAAGGGAAAATGGCCTGGATTTCTGCCTTGCTTTTGCCTCTAGTGCCATTTATAGTTGCCAATTTTCAATGATGTTGAACATCTGCTCAAGTTTGCTCCTGGCAGCCGGATTCTGGTTTTGTTTAGTTGGTGCCGCGTCAACCTTGTAATCAATTCCGTGCCCTGAATTGTTAACAGAGTAGCTTATATATCAATGGAAGCAGGACCACCAGTGAAAATTGTTTCATTGCTTCAGCAACCTTTTTCCAGTTTTGTATAAACGAGTCAACTTCAATGGATTGTTTGCAACTCACTTTTGGTTGGTGGATATGCAAGGCAAGGAAGGAATGTCAGTCCATTTCAAATTTATTAGTAAAAACCAATAAGAAATATCCTGTTGTGGGCTGTAAACGTCGCTAACATATTTATGTTCTTCATACTCGAAAGTTAAAGGGAGAATCTTCCTATATCATGAAAACATACTAAAGGAACAATCACTACAGGAATATCATGCAGAAACTGATCTGATGGTACTTAGCAGGGCCATGTAACTCAAGAAAGGCTCGTAAACAAACAGTTAAAGAACTATATACTTTACTTAAGTTCACTGGAAATGATTAAAAGAGCATACTCCATCCTCCTCTCCTGAAACTTCTTGCTGAGCATCATCTGCAAACAACTTAGTAACTGCTTAATGGCAACTATATATTACATTTTTTATTTTTTTTCTCATGCTTTCTTGCAGGCAGTATTTTGGTTAATGGTGCCAATATCGCTCAGAGAGGAACGGTATAAGCTAACAATGACGATAGTTTTACTAATTTTCTTGTTCCAATTCGTCCCTAAGGTGTACCACAGCCTTTGTTTGATGAGAAGAATGAGGAAAGTTACAGGTTATATATTTGGTTCCATTTGGTGGGGTTTTGGCCTTAATCTGATTGCCTACTTAATTGCATCTCATGTGAGACTACTGTTATTTCTGCATACAAATCTGTATTAAGCTTTCTTCACGTTTGACACTTTCAACTTGGGACATTCTCTTTTCATGCTGCAGGTTGCTGGAGGATGCTGGTATGTCCTAGCGACACAACGCGTTGTTACATGCCTCCGAATGCAGTGTGAAAGAAGTGATTATTGCGATCCATCTTCCGCTTGCTCAAAGAGGGTTTGCAGCCAATATATGTCACCTGCAAATGGGGTAAAAGGTCAATGTGGAAGGAATTCAACTAGAATGACCGAGTCATTTTGCTTCGATCCCAAGGGACCGTTCCGTTATGGGATCTATGAACCTGCCCTCCCAGTCATTTCTAGCAATTCTCTAGCAGTTAAGATTCTATATCCCATATTTTGGGGTTTATTGAACCTGAGGTAACCTGCAAAAGAAGCAAACTTTATGATTTCAATAGTCTCACAAGATTTTCAGATGCATTTCTGCTTTGCTGAATGATATCTCCTGACACTGCCAACAATCAAGATATATGATTCAATTTGAATTGATATTTGTTTCGGTATGACAAAAAATAGCTGGATTTCTATGTTTTACAACCAGATTTAAATTGATTATATGACTAAAAATGTGCTAGAATAAGGTGGAACTTCTTAACTTTCTAAAAGGTGCCAAAATATCAAAATAACATGAGAACTGTGAATGGATCGCCTAATTTCACTGAAATTCATCAATAAAAAGATAGCTTTGGATTGAATTATGGCAGTTGAAAATATGTGTTACATTGTGATAATAAATATTTGCAGCTCCTTTGGCAACGAGCTTAGCCCTACAAGTGACCCTCTAGAGGTGGCATTCAGCATTTGCATTGTCCTGGGGGGCTTACTTCTCTTCACTTTACTGGTTGGGAATATTCAGGTGAAGAACTATTCTCGTTATTTTGTAAAATAAGGGGGTTTTTAATTTAGGAGAAAATGGCATTGACAATGGCCTTGTGATTGTTACACAGGTATTTCTTCATGTTGTTATGGCAAACAGGAAAAAGTTGCAGTTGAGGCACCGAGATGTTGAATGGTGGATGAGACGAAGGCAGCTGCCTTCTGGTTTAAGGCAACGGGTACGCCATTTTGAGAGCCAAACATGGGATACCCTGGGAGGGGAAGAAGAGATGAAATGGATTGAAGAGCTTCCAGAGGGGCTCCGGAGGGACATTAAGCGATATCTTTGCCTTGACTTGATAAAAAAGGTAACAAAAAAATCATAAGCTAGGAAATATGACACTAAAAGTCTAGTTTCTTGTAGTGACAGTGAGATAGCTCAAAGCAGAAGAGAAGAAAGTCCTACATGTTTGTGAACTTTATCTCGGTAATCCTTCTGATTGCAACTTCTTTTTCTTAGGTACCACTTTTTCAAAGCCTAGATGACCTTATTCTTGACAACATCTGCGATCGCGTCAAGCCTCTTATTTACTCTAAAGATGAAAAGGTGCAGAACAAAACTGAACAGGTTATTTACTTCACTACCTTGCAATAACATGCATGAAATTCGCTGAGCATTTTTAGTCCTTAATGAGACAGATAACTAGAGAAGGAGATCCAGTAGTAAGGATGGTCTTTATCGTTCGCGGACATGTTGAACGTAGCCAGGGCCTCAGCAAAGGGATAACAGCCACCAGTGTGCTTGAACCTGGTGGATTTCTCGGTGATGAACTGCTCTCCTGGTGCCTTCGTCGCCCATTTGTAGACCGTCTTCCAGCCTCATCAGCAACGTTTACCTGCAATGAATACACAGAAGCATTTGGCCTCGATGCAGACGATCTTCGGTACATTACTGAACACTTCAGGTACAGATTTGCCAACAATAGACTCAAGAGAACAGCAAGATATTACTCGTCAAATTGGAGAACATGGGCAGCTGTGAATATACAGTTTGCTTGGCGCTGCTATAGGATGAGGACTAGATCAGGTCCGTTGATTCCTGTGACTGCAAGTGAAGGAATCGAAGGTCGCCTTAGAAAATATGCATCATTGTTCTTGTCATTAAGGCCACATGACCACCTTGAATAGAAAGCAAAGATAATGCTGCAATTTTTGGTTGGTTCAATACTCCGATTCCCCCCTTATTTTATAATAAAGGTTAGTTAACATGAACCTGAATCAACACCATGAAAATTTTGGAAGGTGAAAGATACTGTATAGTAAAACAAGTTTGAAATCGCTTAATAACCTATACTTTTGGTGTTTGAAATCTTAAGGATAAATATCTATCTTGCACCCTTATTTTGTAAACTCAATTATATTTAAAAAAAACTTATCATTTTATTGTTTTGTTTGATAGAGTGAATAAGAAAAAATGAAATGATAGAAAATTGAAGGGGGAAAAGTTAAAAGATAGAAAAAAAATATTTTTTTTATTAATGTGTTTAGTAGTAAAGAAGAAAAAGTAGAAGAAAATATATAATTTTCTTTTCATCCATTATTTGGTAAAAGACTTAACAACTAAATATGCACTCAATCTTTTGCACAAATTTTATATAAGTTCTCAACTTTTAATTTTATTGAAAAAGTTTATATACTTTTATTTTACACTAAATAAACCTCCAACCTTTCAAAATAAAGCAATTAATTAAAATAAATAAAAGGTTGAGGTCTTATAAGCCTTCACTATTTTATTTTACTATAAAAGACTATAATAGATTTGGACTTAATTGTATTATTTTGAAAAGTTAATAGTTTATACAATAAAATAATAAAGATTAAGGGTTTATATCTATTTTATGCAAAAGATTGAGAATATATATTTAACTATTAAACCTTTGATAAAATTAAAAAATGAGAAAAAGAAAATAAAAATAGTATTGTTTTATCATTATACTACTAGTAAGTTAAGTAACAGGATAAAATTTAAAAACAGAGGATAATCTTGTAAGTACACACACTTTACTCACATCTTTTTTATTTGAGAAATTCTATTTGCAGTCACATTTTAGCCAAATACAACCACATTAAAGAATAATGAACTTCTTGATTTCATAAACACCAATAGTTTTATGACGGTGTTCGAAATGTCATTTACACAGTAACTTCTTGAGAAAATATAAATTTGGTTGTAGGTTTCAATTCATGCATAATCAAATGCATACATCAACAAAGTATACAGTAAAATACATTAATAAACATGCAATACCGAAATCATCTCATGGATTACACTTAAAATATAGAAATCGTCATACATGTTAAAAATAATGAATTTCAAAATAATTTCATACATTAATCTTGAGGATTATTAACTCAAGATTATGAAGACCCAATTCAAACGTGTACACAAGACAAGTTGTCCTAATCCAAAAGCCGTTTAATTGCTTGGCCTATAACGGTAATCACACAGATAACAATGAGATCCTACAAGAGGTTAGATTGTATTACGACGGTCTCTATGCTAGTAGATTGAGATTCTTAATCTCATCATCCAATCTCGATTTTGTCTTCTTTGTTTTTGGTTACATTCAATTTTGTCTTCTAACTATGGAAGAAACATTTTCTTAATCTTTAATTAACCTAAAAGAATTTTGAAATCAAAAACACAAGAGATAAAACGGTTGTAGCAAGAGAAACAATTCCGCTTGGTATGTGCCACTAACTATTAGGGTTTTTTTCAGTGATGGCCAACCATAATAAGGCTTTATAGGCTAACGTTTTGTCTTTTTTTTTTTGTATAATTACCCTTTGGCTTTAGAACTTATTATAATTATAATTTGGTCCACAACTTAATTAAATACTTTTAATTAAGCCTATCTAATTTAACATTTTAATTGGGCTCAATTATAATTCTTTCTTAATAAGTCCAACTAAGAAATTTCAAATTTCAAGCCTATCTATTTAATTTAATTCTTTTATTATCTTATTGTGTGTGACCTATCGGTTTTCAATATATTGGCAATGAATTAAATTTCTATTTAATTAATAAATCAAGGTGGCATCTAGCAATGCATCATGACCATCCAAATGTTAAAAAGGTCAAATGATTTAACCAATCTATTCAGTATACAACGTCTTGATTTCAGCATAGACCATCTATAAGTTTAAATAAACTAAGCTGAGGATGCCTCAATTCTTACCAAGCCAAGTTGAATTGAAATCCACCAAATTGGCATTAGCTAGGATGGATGAGCTTAGTCAACCAAGCTTTTGTTATTGTTTAGTGTTTTCTTAATCCACTTTGTTCAGAGGCCATATTATGGTAAACCTACATGTGTTTATCTTGATATTAGTTGATGAGGGAGTATATGCACTTGAGGACAATATAGTCTTTTGTCTTTGACGATGACCCAACAGAGGAGATGCTCGCGTCACTTGACTTGGAACCTAAATAGTCTCAGTAAGTCAAGCGCTGACATGCCACGTATGAGAGCAACCACCTCGGGACCAAGAAGTCACCTTAGGACTTAGCTCCCACGTCATCCCAATTTCCCACCTTATTTTTCCGCTTAAACAAGTAGGAACCTAAGTTCTAACGTGGAAGGTCTCTATAATACTATTTGACCACGGTCAATCCACATATGAAGGAAAATTTATGAAGACCAGAGAAGTCCAAAAGCCTAACTCGCCTATATAAAGCCTTCCAGTGTAACTGGAAAAGGGGATCTTTCGGACCCAAGATAGGTAAAACCTTAGCTCTCACTTCAACCCAAAAAAACCTTTTTCCCACTTCCCTACTATTTCCTCTCCACCCTATAAGTCATTCTCAGCACAAACAGTAGTGAAGACAATCAAAGAGTTATTACTTGCCTGGTATTTATTAGTATGTTTTTAAGCATTCTGTAGATTAGTGTAGTCAATGAACCTAATAGAATGGCTCCAACTCAAGCTTAGAAGTCATGGATGGAAGAACATATACAAACCACTAGAAAGGTCCCAGCAGTTAACGAATCAAGGAACACCACTTGGCTTCAACAGCCTCAAAGGAAGCAAGATCTTCAACCTACTCTTGGTCGTCATGTCTAATTGATTGTTATTTTTTTGTTTCAAGATAGTTTGATATTGTTTTTTAAATACAATTAAACTTATTTGATACTTTTATTGTATGAGTTATCTTTTTTTAAAAAATGAGATTAAAAAAATACGCAACAATACACGCGAGTCAATTTTAGTAAACATAATATTTGGGTATTATCCCTAAATATTAGAGTGAGAATAACCTTTTAAGCACTACATAAGGATGGTCATAAATAAACCATAAAGACTTTGGCTTTGCTTGGTAAGGTGGAAAGAAAAATGGAAGGATAGAAAATTAAAGGGATGGAAAATGGAAAGATAGAAAACATTAATTTTTTTTCTAAGATGCGTTTAGTAGGAAAGATAGAAAAATGGATGGAAAACATATTTCCTTCCTTCTATTGCTTGGTAGAATGAAAAAGTAAGAGGAAAGAAAATTAAAAATAAAATTATTTTACTATCTTACCCTTACACAAATATTTATCAAGTACAATTTTTTCTCATTTTTTATGGAAATTATTGAATTTTCATTTTCAATGAGATATTTTTTTAAAAACAAAATCTAATCAAAATAATTCATTAATAATTAATTAATGATAATTGATTTTTAATTATAAAATAATAAATCAGTAAATAATTAATTTATGATAATTAATTATTATTAATTTAATTATTATTTTACTATTAGTTAATGATTATTTAATTAATAATTAATCATAAATAGTAAATTAAATTTTAAATAATTGATTATTATATTAATTTATGATTAATGATCAACTAATTAATATTAATTGTTTAATGATTTATTTATTTATAATTAATAATAATTTTTTTTGTTACAATTAATAATAATTTTACTATCTTACCTCTTATGCAAATATTAAAGCTTAGCAGACATACAAATAATGTCACAATTCTCATGCATGCAAGAACATTTTTTTATATGCAATTTGATACCAAATACAAAATTAATAAAGTGATAGATGTCAAATGCTTAACCATGACAAAGCCTAATGCTAATAAAATCATTTCCAAAACATACCGTAGAGGATGAATTAGCAGCTATGAACTTGTGTCAAATAAAGATCCCATTTTTCTGTTGAGATTGGTTATTTATGAACTTGGATTGAAAAGAGAAAAAATTAATTTTGAACTAGCAATAAGCCATGAAAAGGAGGCCATTATCTCCAACCAAACAACAAGCCTAGAAACAAAGTGGTGATAAGATATTTCCCTATGCTTTTAGTACATCAAAGGCACCTGTTCCAAATCGATACATCAAAAATCAGAGATAATAATTTTATAGCATTGGTCTACTTAATCAAAATGACTCCATATCCATCTTGGAAGTAAGAACTAACAATCGAGCACTAAACCATTTTAAACAAATATCAAAACAAGTAGATCAAAAATCACCATATGTCTTAAGTTAAGCCATAGAAGATTAATTGGCAATAAATATTACAAACTTTATTTCAAGGCACATCCATGGCTTTCTGACAGAGAGAAAGAAGAACTTTGCAACATCATCGACAACTAGAAACTCTCTGTTGATGCTTGTAACATCCCCAATCTACAGTATAACATAATATTTACTTATAAATCACACTTTTTCACCGGTTGGGCTGTCTGTGATGCTTAACCATCTGTTAATCACTTTAGTAAAATTAGTACTCTTAATCATCGTACCAATATGGAAGTATACATTGTTACATTATTTCCTTAAGATATATATATATATTGTAAGATCCGATTCTACATTACTGTAGACTCTAATTCCATAAAATTGAAAATGGAATTTAAATAAATAGTGAATATTGATTTCACTTAAGTGAAAAGCTTCTTAATTTAAAATGATAAGAGATCAATTTTTGTGAAAAACACTAGAGTCGAGTACGAATAGCTTGCCAGTGGGCGAGTATGAAGTGATCGCCAATGGTGATGGCGAGTTGGACGAGGCGTGGGCGAATAGGTGTGTTCGCCAACGTGTGAGGTGAATCAGAACTAGGTTGGCGAGTGGAGCCATACCAGGTGATCGCCCAAATGGGCGAGAACATGTGATCGTCCATACATATATATTGAGTAAACCGAAAAAAAAAAGAAAGAGAAAAATGGTGAACGCCATTTGTGGGGAATCATGGCAAAGTGGGCGAGTAGAGTAATACCTTACGATCGCCAACAATGTAACAATTGTTGTAATCGCCAAACCTCATGGTAATCACCTAAAGGAAGAAAATCAGCTCGTAATAGCCAAATCTAATGTTGGCGAACTGAAATTGAATTGGCGAGCTGAGGCCTCAAGTTGACTAGGCGAACTGAATAAGCACGGGCAAAATGAAAATAGATTCAACCTGGCAGCCAAAATTGACTTGTAAGTCATACGGTTGAAAACAATTAATGGAGAAGATGTTAAAGTCAGTAAGGAATTAACCTTATTGGTTGAGAAACAAAACAAAGTCAATTGAAGCAGAAAAAGGAGTGTGTAAAGAGGACTTTCACGCCACTTATGCTTCAGTTTTCTTCATGCATTAAAGGAGTGATAGACGTGAAATGATGAAAGAAACAGATAAGGGACGGGTGGTAGAGTTGGATTGGATAAGCTGGGCTATATAAGAGGAAATGCTTGAGGGAAATCCATTTAGCAAACTTCATTCCCTTCACGAAAACCATCCTCCTGCAAATTTGTGTTCTGACTTCTTCCATCTCTACCATGCTTGATTTACTGAGCTTCACTCTTCAGGCGGCTAAACAAGTAAACCAGCTTGCAAACCTTTTTCCTCCTTAGTTTGATGAGTTAAAGGAATAAGCAAAGGAAGGCCTACGTGAGACAGGAAGTAATCTGTTCTGGAAGTGCAGTTGGTTGAGGTGAGTTTTATATGTCTGAGGTGTTTTTGATGTTCATCAGTAGATTTATATGTTTACATAATAATAAATATAGAAATGCAACCTTGTTTTAGTTAGATCCTTAGAGAACATGAAAACAAGGAAAATAATGGAATAAGTGACGAGATTGGCGACTATAGTGATCGCCCATCAAGAAAATTAGTAATCGCCAATGAGGGCGAGCAGGTAATAAGAACTCGCCAATGTGTTGTTCAAAGGGCGAGGTCGCCCAACGCCAGTTTAAGTTACAGCGAGCTCCACTCTGAATTGAAGGCCACGTATGGCGAGCTCAAATGCATAGGCTTTATTCGAGTAGAATTGTGGGCGAACTCCCACATTATAGCCTATAAGAGCTGCTGAAGTGAATGTTAGACAAGATCACAAATATATGGCGAGTAATGGCAGGCGAGCTCACACGTGTAAGCCATTTGGTTAATGGCGAGCTCGGTTGGGCGAGCTAGTTAGAGCACTGTTGGGCGAGTAGTAATTTGATTTATTTCCATCTCGCCAAGTGATATGAAATGAAAATATTAATAGAATTTATAAATTATTCGCAGCCTATTATTGGGAATGGCTATTGGCGAGCAGGAAGCAGGGCGAAGCAAGGCTTCGTTAAACCAGGTAAGGGAGATGTGTGTGATATGAATGCATGTCCTGTGGAGTAAAATTTATGAAAATATTGAGATAAATGTTTTGTTTTCTGACATGCATTGGATTGATAATTGTTGTGATAATGGGTGTGAATTAGGCGAGCTACAAGCCGCCATATGTTGTTTTGTCAGGTGAGTATCTTTGTTCTTGGCGGAAATATGGGCGAGCCAAGTGGCGAGCTCTCTTTTATGAAAACTGGGCGAGTGCCCTTGTTTTAAAGAGAAATCCGGGTAAGCCAAAGTTGGGCGAACCCTTTTTAATGTGTTTGGGCGGGCGACTCTTGTTTTTAATATAAGGCGGGCGAGCCTTGTGTTTTTATGTTGGGTGAGCCCTTGTATTTTATGTTGGGCGAACTGGTATTGGCGGGCGAGCCAAGCCCTTCTATAATTTTTATAAACCCGTTTGTATTTTAAGGGCGGGCGAACCGTTTCGATAGTAAAACTTGGGCGGGCCGGAAGTGGCGAGCCAGTATTTTGTTCTAAATACAGAGTGTGGCGGGCGAACACTTGTTCACCCCATTTTGGAGTGACCATGGGCGAGCCATTCTGGGCGAGCTGACCATGGCGAATAGATTTCTATGGTGTTTCCAACGAAAATGAGCCATTTTAAATATTTTTTAAAAAAAATAGAAAATATAAACCATTTTGGGCGAATTGATTAATGGGCGAGCCAGTTTTGCTTTCTGATTTTAAAAACAAAATGGGCGGGCGAACACAAGTTCTCCGCGCTGGGCGAGCTGCCATGGGCGAGCTCTGTGGGGCGAGCAGACTATGGGCGAGCAGTTTTTAAAGGTTGATATTTGAAATGTTTTTAAGGTGTTTTGTAAACAGAAAGCCTAAACCGGGAATTAAATCATTTGAGTAAATGATAATATGGGTGAGAGAATCCCTTAAAGGTTTTCATGAAATATAAAGTGATTTTTGAGACTTTAGGACCTAAATTCATGCATTATTATTCATGTAGTTGCGTGACCCGCCTGGGGCGGTGGCTCGGTCGATGGACCAACGAGTGCACCTCAGGGCGTCACAGGGCTGATGGACCCGCCAAGTCATCAGCGGTCTCGAGGTCACTTGGCAAGTGGACCCGAGGACCACTTATAGATTATGGCCATAGATCTGAGATAGCTGTGAGGGGCGATGGCCTACGGGTGCACCCCAATAGCGGCATATTCCATTCTCGCAAGGGGGAGGGGGAACGATGATAGCATGATTTATTTATAGGGTGATGCCTAGTCTCAACTTGTTGATTTCTGTTTACTGTTAAGATTTATTGAATCTTATGTATTGTTTACTGCATTTTAAAGTAAACTGTTTAGCCAATGATTTAAGTGGTGAAATGAGAGTGTTGTTTTACTATAACCACTGTTTTCCTATCGATATGATTTTAGGAAAATCAAATAGTTTGTGGTATATAGTTTTAATTTATATAAAGCAGCTTATGTTTCCTTTACTGAGCGTATGAATCGCTCACCCCTTTTGTTTTAACTCCACAGATAAAAGACAAGGAGTTAGAGAGTTAGCTTTCAGATGGGTATAGCTATGTTTAAAGCGCTGAGGCATGTTGTGTTAAACGTGACAGGTACAGTCTCTTCTCTTTTACATTCCAGACATATGTATACAGTACTACTTTATTGAAATAAAGACAATAGGGGATGTCAGATGTAAGGAAATATGAAAAGAATTTTCATATTCCGTTGTTATTAAATAAATGTTATCATTCATTTCTATCACAGTTGAATGTTAATGGCATCGCAAACAGCCCAACCGGTAAAGTTGTATGGAAATACGTGAAAAATTGTGGTAACGGGATGTTACATATATATACATTCCCTTCTATTCAAAGTAGTACTGTACCAATTCACTGAATATATAAAAGAAAATCATATACCTTCGATATCGAAAATCTGCTGACTCTAGCAGTCGATAATCTCTGGAAGGTAATTCTCTTAATACAAGATCAACAACCTGTGGAGTGGAAAATCAGGGGTGAGCGATGACGTGCTCAGTAAGGAAGGTGTATGCTGCTTTATAAAATAAAAACGATATCCCACAGAACGTTTATTTTCCCTAACAGCATACCCAATAGGAAAACAGTGGATATAGTAAACAGTCTTTAATATTCAAATCACTGGCAAAACAGTTTATAATATAATGTAGTAACCAGTAAACAGGATTCGGTAAATCCTTTCAGTAAACAGAAATCAATAAGTTGAGACTAGGCATCACCCTACAATTAAATCATGCTATCATCGTTCCCAAAGGAACGCATCGTTCCAGAAGGAACGTAGTAATCATCCTCCCAGGGATGCAGTAGATCTGTGGCCAAGATCTATAGGCGGTTCTCAAGTACACTTGCCAGGTGACCTCGAGACCTCTGATGACTTGGTGGGTCAATCAGCATCGTTAATAGTAATGCATGAAACTCTGGGCCTAAAATCTCAAAATCACTTTATATCTCATAAAGAACCTTTAAGGAATTATTTCACAAATTTCATCATTTTCTCAAAATGATTGTTTTTGTAAAAAGGTTTTATATTTTCTGTTTACAAACATAGTAAAAACAGCCCGTAACCTCACCAATTTACGCGTGAGAAAACATGAGTTAAACTGGCTCGCCCATGGTCAGCTCGCCCATTATGGCTCGCCCATTACGGTTCGCCCATGGTCAGTTCGCCCATTATGGCTTGCCCATGGTCAGCTTGCCCATAAAAGTATTCGCCCGAAGGCTGAAATACAACTCAATGGTTCGGGGTCGCCCATAAGATTATTAGGGATCGCCCATAAGCACTTATCTTTAAAAACCAAGGGTTCGCCCACTTTTGGCTCACCCAAAATATCACAAAAGGGGTCGCCTATCTTTGGCTCGCTCGGATTTTATTAAAACAGGGGTCACCTATCTTTGGCTCGCCCAAAACATCACAAAGGGGTCGCCTATCATTGGCTCGCCCAGAAACAACATAGGGGTCGGCCTATAGCTCGCCCAAATTCAAAACAGTTTATCAAATTAATGCATGTCTCAAACCAAAATATTTTCTCAATATTTTTATAATATTTTACTCCACAGGACATGCATTTTACTTCACATACTACTCCCTTACCTGGTCTTACGAAACTGTGCTTCCCGGTTACGTCTATTGAAATCGTACTTCTCAGCTGCAAAATAATTGTATCACTCATTAGCTTAATTATCCTTATGTATTTAAGCTATGATTCATAACAAACTGTAAGTAAGTCCCACAGCTAAAATGGCTATTCTTCATGCCATTCTCTCTTACTTTATAACTCTAAAGTGAGATCCTCGCCTACTTGGACAAGTACTTTCAACTTGGCGAGTTCTTTATTTCCTACTCGCCTTATTGGCGATCACTAACGTTCCACATGGGCGATCACAATAGTCGCCATTCTCGCCCTTTTGGGCGATCATACCTCGGTCCATTTAGGCGATCCTATGCCCTCACCTATTCTCGCTCTTTTGGCGATCATCAATTCCATACATTTTGGGCGATCATAAGCCTTCGCCCATTCGGGCGATCATTCTGATTTTTCAAAAAGGTTGGCGAACATGTATATCGTCGATTCATGCATTTTATTAAGCTCGCCTCATCCCTTAGGCGAGTACCTTAATTTCTTTACTCGCCTATTTGGCGAGCAGTTAGATAATCACGTTCGCCCATCGTGTTTTATCTACTAACGTTACATATTATTTAGCTCGCCCATAATAGCTGAGCTCGCTTATTTCTCATCACTTTGACAACGTTTCCAGCACTTTCCTTGTTTATCCTCGATTATTTTCTAAACCACATCTTTTTCTAGCAAGATTTAACTGAAACAAGGCTATATCTATGTTTCTTACGGTATAAAACATAGAAATATACTAATAAACATCAAGAGAACCAACAAAATATGGAACTCAACTTAACTGAGTTAAACTTCCAAAAACAGAGTGCTTTCTGCCTCACTTAGCTTATTCCTTAACTCTTCAAATGATGGAGTTTCGTTAAACAAGTATGGAAGAAATTGAAGAACGAAGTCTGGAATTGCAGTAAAACAGAATGGCGAGAAGCAGTAGAGTGGTTTTCTCATGAAGTCTTCTTATATAGCCATGCTAACCCAATAAGAGTTTACCACCTGTTTCTTAACCCGTTCTTTTTCAACATTTCAGGTCTTATATGCATTAAAAACTTGTAGAAAACTGCAGCAAAAGGAACGGTGGCGAAGCTTTCTTTCTTTTCTCCTTCCTCTCCACGCCATTTCCAGTCAACTATTATTGGCTTTTTATCTCATCGTCTCTTCATTTGGCTAACAGCCATTTATTTCCTTTCACACCTTCCATTCGGTTTTCTTTCACTCTTTCTTTTCTTTGTTTCGATTTCAGTCTTAAATCTTTATATTTGTTCTTGCTTTATTTAATGCTTTCACAACGTCAACACTATGTTCAACCTTTTATCAAGATCAAATCCCATCTATTTCTTGTTGCACTTTAGTGCTTGTTTTTCTTTCTTTTACACCATACTATAAATCATAATTTTCAATAATTAAAATGGAGAGTGGAAATCCACATTCAATATTTATTTAAGTCCATTAAATAATTATTTCCACCATCAATCATTTACAATTATGGTGTACAGTGTAATAAATTTGGGTCTCACAATGCTTGTGTCCATGCTTCCCAAAATGAAAGACTGCCACTCAGAATCATTTTGCAAGTCTTGTTCTTTGAGCAAATGCATTTAAGAACAAACTAGCCTACAAGAAATATATACAAGTGACATAATGGTTCATAAGAAGATAACATAAAATTTAAAACTGGAAAATATCAAAATAGGACATGTATGTAGCGAAGATTAACCAAGCAACATAAAACTTACACCATTTGTCAAAACTTCTTGCAAGAAACCTCTTTCCCATCTCTAATATACTTTTTTATTTTATTTTCATTGTAATTGTAAACAACAAAAACATGTTAGGTTTGGTCCTAAATGAGTTTCTCTGCCTATAAAATGTCTCAAAATTAATACCCAAGGGCTTTTTTTTTTCTTTTTTTGCATTTGAAAATGATCATAGCAACTAAATGTGGGCTAAGCTTTGAAAACCAGTACAAATTGTCTTGCCAATTAAATCCAAAGCCATGTGAAGCCAACCAATTTATTAACAAATGGAGATTGAAACAAGATATTAGTGTACAAACATTGCATGTAATCAATAATTTAATAAGCTATTATATTCTTACATGTACTTTATTATACATAAATCTGTAATTAGCCTTGTGATTATCAACTAGAAATCATTGGCCATTTAATTTCACAATGCCATACTTTATTATACATGTACTTTATATATAGCCCTTTCTATATATATATCATGGTTTAAAAGATATAAAAACTGATCAGTAAATTATTTGGACTAAAATAAGAAAATCCATCCAACCATTTTCAAAAACAAATCATATGTTTCAATTTGACCATAAAATTTTGCTTAGCTTATGCAAAAGAAAGTAAGCAGAAAATTAAAGCAGCACCAAGGCAATTTTATTTGGAAATTTCTGTTGAATGCATATATAATTATAAACTCTAATGATTATCTACAGTAAAAACAAACAATGAATTTAAGAAATAGCTGTTTAAGGAAATTCACCTTCTTTTCCTTATCTAGTTCAAATATTCTGGCCACTGTCTCTGGCCTCAAACTAGCCTTCTCACACAGCTTCTCTGTTGATTCTTTCTGGTTCTTCTTCATCTTTGCATATTTCTTTGCATTCAATCTTTTCATAACATCTAAAAACCAAAAATTAAGCAAGCAAACACGAACTCAAAATCAAATTGGCAAATGGCTCTGTATCAGGCTCAGCTGGGTAAAACAGGCTGTAGCCTTATGGTACTCATATTCTCCCAATTCTTCTTAGTTTCTCAAAATTTTGACATTTACGAACTTGAAGTTGACCAAAATAGAAAATGGGTTTATGAGTAAAATTGAAAAGACTAACCTCGTCTAATTAGGATTGATATACAGAGATATCCATTTTCAAGCAAAGATCCCTCTTTAGTTTTCTAAGGAATGATTAAGGATACAATAAAATAAAGATTAGATCTAAACACACCTGATGTAATTTGAACAAAATGATAGGAATTCGAAAATGAAGGAGCTCTAAAGTCTAGGCTCAAGCTCTAATCACTCAACCCATTGCGACCGACGACCTGAACGGCGGTGGGAGAGAGGAAATCGGCAACAAAGAATGAGAGATTGGGAAAGAGTGGCGATAGTTATGGCACTTCGGAAAGAAAAGGAAGGCAAAGTTGATCATTTTAAATTTTGATAAGGGTGATTTTGTCTTTCAATTAATTTAATCAGATAACCGCCTTTTCTTTCCTATTTTCTGTCCGATTTGGAAAGATGAGCTCTTCTTAAAGGACGAAAAATATGTTTCTTTCCCCTTTTCTTTCCTTCTCTTTTTCTGTAGTACCAAGCAACCTAAAAAATTGTTTTGTATCCACTTTTCTTTCCTTAACTTTCTTTCCTTCTAATTTTCACTTGTACCAAGCACAGCCTTTGGCTTTGCTTGGTAAGGTGGAAAGAAAAATGGAAAGAAAGAAAATTGAAGGGAGGAAAATTTGGAAAGATGGAAAACTTTAATTTTTTTCCTTAGGTGTGCTTGGTATGAAAGATGGAAAAATGAATAAAAAGCATATTTCTTTCCTCCTATTGCTTGGTAAAGTGAAAAAGTGAGAGGAAAGAAAATTAAAAATAAAATGATTTAACCATCCTACTCTTGTACAAATATTTATCAAGTGTAATTGTTTTTTGGATAATTTTTTTGGCATTTATTGAGCTTTCATTTTTAATGAGATTTTTTTTAAATAAAACAAAATCTAGTCAAAATAATTCATTAATAATTAATTACTGTAATTAATTAATTAATAATTAATTAATTTATTGATTATTTATTAATTATGTAATGACTAATACTTGTTAAATACTCAACTCAACCATGAATAATGTCACAAAAAAAGTCTAATACTAATAGAGTTATTTTATTATTATTTTAAAAAAAAGATAGTATTTGGATTAGTTTGAAATGGATGAGCTTAATTTTTAGTGTAAAATCCATGAGAGAGCAGCTTTGGTTAATTTTTATTTTAATTAATTTTTTACATGTGGATGATTGTTATTGGGTTTGGACCCAATCCGACGATGAGGAGGCTTACCGGAAATACAATAGCACTATTTCTCTCTATTTATATATAGCGAATATCACGTCTTTTTCCAAATTGGACAGATGCTCATGTTTTCTCTCTTATTTTATGTCTGTCGTAACAGCTTCGCGCTCGACGATTTTGAAAAAACATTTAAAAACAATGGGAGTCGCCACCAATCTTTTTTGTTAGGTGTAATTGGTCACCTAAAATATTTATCTTTTTAACAAAATCTCAAAATTAATTAAGTTTTATTAAAAAGATAATCTTTTGGTCTGCGAAACAAAAATTGGGTTCAGGGGTACGGTTACGCATGGGGAAGGATTAGCACCCCCACGACGCCCGTTAAAAAACGATACCATAATAATCATGTGTTATCCTTTGGTTTTAATAAAATGGTCTTGAATTAAATATTTAAAAATAATTTTTATTTTTATTACAATCAATTTTATTCTTTTTATTCAAAGTCATTTTTTGTAAAAAATCATTTTGTTTTATTTTAAAAAGTTAAATTTTATTTTTCAAAAGTGAATGTGAACCTTTTTGTATTGAAAAATTAAATCAAATATCCCAATACTCTGGTAACATTTGAAATAATTTTCCTCACCTAAAGATTTCTTAAGAATCACTCCTTCTGAGTTCTATAGAATCTTATCATTAGAAGATTCATACTCGCTTCAAAAATTATTATGAGTGCATATGATGCAAACAGATAGTACATGATGCACATGGAACTTAAAAGAAATTTATTTATTTTGATTTTATTAATGAAACCCTTGATATTGAGAAATTTAGCTAAATATCCCAATACTCTGGTAACATTTAGCTAATTCCTCTCACCTAGGGATCAGTCAAGAAATCACTACTTGTGAGTCTCATGACATCCCATCCTCGGAAGAATTTCATTTAAATTTAAATTTTATTATTGATTTCCTTTTTTTATTTTCCAAATTAAATTTTCTATTAATCTTTTTATTTTCTTTTAAAAACTTATTTATTTATTTTTATTTTTTAATAAAAATTTAAATTATTGAAAAATTTTAATATTATTTTTTCTCCTTTTTTATTTAAAAAAATATTTATTTTTATTTTTAATAAAAATTTAAATTATTGAAAAATCATACTAAATATCCCAATACTCTGGTAACATTTAGTAGACTCTTCTCACCTAGGGATTAGTCAAGAAATCACTACTTGTGAGTTTCATGACATCCCATCATCGGAATTTATTATTAATTTCCTTTTTTCTATTTTCTTTTAAAAACTAATTTATTTTATTTTTAATAAAAATTTAAATTATTGAAAAATCATACTAAGTATCCCAATACTCTGGTAACACTTAGCACGACTCTTCTCACCTAGGGATCAGTCAAGAAATCACTACTTGTGAGTTTCATGACATCCCATCATCGAAATTTATTATTAATTTCCTTTTTTCTATTTTCTTTTAAAAACTAATTTATTTTATTTTTTAATAAAAATTTAAATTATTGAAAAATCATGCTAAGTATCCCAATACTCTGGTAACACTTAGCACGACTCTTGTCACCTAGGGATCAGTCAAGAAATCACTACTTGTGAGTTTCATGACATCCCATCATAGGACTTTGTTTAAATTTAATATTTTATCATTTATTCAAATTTAAATTTCATTATTATTTTTTTAAAAAAAACATTTTCTAATCAATAATAATAATTAAGGAAAATATGAATAAAAGAAAATTTTTTTTCCAAAACTTTTGTTTTACGCCATGCACTAATAATAATAATAATAATAATAATAATAATAATAATAATAATAATAATAATAATAATAACAATAATAATCACAATAATAAAACACAAATAATAATAATAATAATAATAATAATAATAATAATAATAATAATAATAATAATAATAATAATTAAACATTAAAAAAGGCTAAAGTTAGAGTAAATATACCAAAAGAATTTGGGTTTCAAAACCCCAAAAAGAGCCCTTCAAAACAACCCAAAAGGTAGCCCAAAATGAAGCCCAAATACAAGCTGGATTGAGCCGGATTTGCTGGGCCAAGCAGGTTGGACCGGGTCGGACGCGGCACGGGTCGGGTCGGAGCGCTGGGCACGCGGGTAGCTGGGATGCTTCCGGGTCGGACGCGCGGGTCGTGGAGTCGGGTCGGGCGCTACACACGGGTCGCGGGAAGAAGGTGGAGCCGAGTTGGGCGCGCAGATCCCGGGTCGGATCCGGGTCGCGCGCGGGGTCAGCCAAATTTTTTTGCTATATAAACCAACTCTTTTTTTTTAACTCATTTTTTCTCTTTTACCCAAAAAAAAATTCTAGAGCCTCTGAGGCTCTCTGCCGGGGGAGATTCCCGGCCGCCGCGGGTGTCGCCTCCAGCCGCCATCCGCCACCACCAGCCGCCGTCTCTGGTGGCCGGAAATCAAAAAGGAAACCACTTTCCGGAAGCTCTCCACCCCTTGAGCTCGATTCCGGCCTCCGATTCACTCGAGAATGCCCCTAACCCCACGAATCTGAGGTCGAAATCTTCGGCCTCTCTTTTTTATTTTTGGTTTTTTTTGCTTTTCAGATCTGATTTTTTTTTTGTTGATGTTTGGATGCTCTGGGTTTGTGTTATGTTGTTCTTTTTTGTTTTTGTTTGCAGGTTTCAATATGGGTTTAGGTTTCAGATCTGAGATTTGGGGTTCTCAGATCTAGGGTTTTTCGGGTGGTTGTGGTTTGTGGGGTTGTTGGTTCGGTGATGGTGTCCTTGACAGAAGTAGAGGAGGTGTCGATTGGGTTCACGGTGGTGGGAATGTGGCTGTAAGGGTGATCTGTGCGAAGGCTTGGTTGTGACGAGGCTCGTGGGGTTTGGGTAGCTTCAAGCTTTTTGGGTCCCGGTGAGGGTTGAATGGGGGTCTTTTAGAGGGACTGGTATAGGGGTTTGGTGTAGAAGGGATGGCTGGCAGGAGTAGCTGGTGGCCGGCAGTGATGGGATGAGTGACAGGGTTGATGGACTGATTAGACCAAAAAAAAGAAAATAAAAATAAAAATAATAATAATAATATAAATAATAATAATAATAAAAGTAATAAAAATAAAAAGAAAATAATCATAATAATAATAATAATAATAATAATAATAAAGAAAATAATAATGATAATAATACAAATAATATAAATAAATAATAATAATAATAGTAATAATAACAAAAAGGGACAAAATTAGGTGTCAACAGCTGCCCCTCTTTGCTCATTGCTGACGATCAGCAATAGAGCAAAGACAATTGACTGTAATTTTGTCCGACTTATGACCTAATCTCTTCTTTCTTCTTTTTTTTTCTTCTTTTTTTCTTCTTTTTTCCTCTTTCTCTTTTTTCTTTTTTTTTTCTTTGTTTTTTTGTATGTGCTCCTCTTGCAGCAGAGGTGATGAAACTTTAAATTTAAATCATCCATTTTTTTGTTTTTTTTGTTTTTGCTGTTGTTGTTTTTTTTTAATGTGCTCCTCTTGCAGCAGAGGCGATGAAACTTTAAAAAAAAAATTTTCTAGAAAGCTCCTATTGCAGCAGAGGCAATGAAACTTTAAAATTTTGCCCGGAGGACTTGAGATTTGTGCCCGGAGGACTTATGATTTGTGCCCGGAGGACTTGAGATTTGTGCCCGGAGGACTTAGAATTATGCCCGGAGGACTTAAATGCTTTTTTCTGAAAAGTGCTCCTCTTACAGCATAGGCATTGAAACTTTAAAAATTTTTCTGAAAATGTGCTCCTCTTGCAGCAGAGGCAATGAAACTTTAAATTCCCTTTCTGGAAAAGCTCCTCTTGCAGCAGAGGCAATGAAACTTTAAATTCTTTTTTTTTCTGAAATGAGCTCCTCTTGCAGCAGAGGCAATGAAACCTTAAATTCTTTTTTTTTTTGAAATGAGCTCCTCTTGCAGCAGAGGCAATGAAACTTTAAATTCTTTCTGGAAATGTGCTTTTCTTGCAGCAGAGGCAATGAAACTTTAAATTTTTTTTTTCTGAAATGAGCTCCTCTTGCAACAGAGGCAATGAAACCTTAAATTCTTTTTTTTTTGAAATGAGCTCCTCTTGCAGCAGAGGTAATGAAACTTTAAATTCTTTCTGGAAATGTGCTCCTCTTGCAGCAGAGGCAATGAAACCTTAAATTTTTTTTTTTGAAATGAGCTCCTCTTGCAGCAGAGGCAATGAAACTTTAAATTCTTTCTGGAAATGTGCTCCTCTTGCAGCAGAGGCAATGAAACTTTAAATTCTTTCTGGAAATATGCTCCTCTTGCAGCAGAGGCAATGAAACCTTAAATTCTTTTTTTTTTTTGAAATGAGCTCCTCTTACAGCAGAGGCAATGAAACTTTAAATTCTTTCTGGAAATGTGCTCCTCTTGCAGCAGAGGCAATGAAACTTTAAATTCTTTTTTTTTCTGAAATGAGCTCCTCTTGCAGCAGAGGCAATGAAACTTTAAATTCTTTTCTGAAAATGTGCTCCTCTTGCAGCAGAGGCGATGAAACTTTAAATTCCTTTTCTGGAAAAGCTCCTCTTGCAGCAGAGGCAATGAAACTTTAAATTCTTTTTTTTTTGAAATTAGCTCCTCTTGCAGCAGAGGCAATGAAACTTTAAATTCTTTTTTTTCTGAAATGAGCTCCTCTTGCAGCAGAGGCGATGAAACTTTAAATTCTTTCTGGAAATGTGCTCCTCTTGCAGCAGAGGCAATGAAACTTTAAATTCTTTTTTTTTCTGAAATGAGCTCCTCTTGCAGCAGAGGCGATGAAACTTTAAATTCTTTTCTGAAAATGTGCTCCCCTTGCAGCAGAGGCAATGAAACTTTAAATTCTTTTTCTGAAAAGCTCCTCTTGCAGCAGAGGCAATGAAACTTTAAATTCTTTTCCTTTTTTTTCCTTTTCTTTTTTTCTTTCTCTTTTTTTTCTTTTCTTTCTCTTCTTTTCTCTTTTTCTCTTCTTTCTTTCTCTTCCCTTTTCTCTCTTCTTTCTTTCTCTTCTCTTTTCTCTTCTTTTCTCTTTTTCTCTTTTTTTTCTTCTCTTCTCTCTTCTCTTTTCTTTTTCTCTTCTTTTTTCTCTTCTCTTCTCTCTTCTCTTTTCTTTTTTCTCTTCTCTTTTCTTTCTCTCTTTCTTTTTTTTTCTTTTTCTCTCTACTCTCTTTTTCTCTTCTTTTTTCTTTCTCTCTTTCTTTTCTTTTTCTCTCTTCCTTTCTCTTTTTCTCTTCTTTTTCTTTTTTTTTCTTTTTCTCTCTACTCTCTTTTTCTCTTCTTTTTTCTTTCTCTCTTTCTTTTCTTTTTCTCTCTTCTCTTCTTTTTTCTTCTCTCTTTCTCTTTCTTCTCTTCTTTCTTTCTCTATCTCCTCTCTTCTCTCTTTCTCTTCTCTTTTCTCTTCTTTTCTCTTTTTCTCTTTTTTTTTTCTCTCTTCTTTTCTTTTTTTTCTCTCTCTCTTTCTTTCCTTTTTTCCTTTTTTTCTTTCGAACAAATTTTCCTCTCTTTTTTAATCAATTTTTTTTCAATCCAAAATCTCCTATATTCACCTTTTTTCAATGTTTGGCTGATGCAATGATCACTAATGCAAATGCAATATCAACAATACGAATGCAAATTTTTTTATCAATGAATAACCAACTATTATGATGCAAATACAGACGACTTCTATCATGATGCAAATGCAAATGAATTCTATCAAGATGCAAATGCTAATGTTTCATGCGAATGTGCATTGTAAAGATGCAAATGCAATTATCCAAAATTTTCTTTCAATTTTCTTTTCTTGTTGACGAAAGCTTTTTCATTTCTGATTTCTCATCTATCTTACCCTAAAATATGTCTCATCACTTGAAGCGATTTTTTTACTGTGTCATAAAGGTTGCCCCAAGACAATAATCACATTTTTATTTACTATTACTTTTTGAAACACCATAAGAATTCATTTTACAATCAAAATTTTTTCTAACAAAAATTTCCCCCAAAATGGAACAAGAAATTCTTTACGCCACAATAATTATTAAATTCTCTCTCATTTCTACTTGAAACACCATCAGAATTTTGATTAGCAATCAAAAAATTTTCAAACAAAATTGCCTCAAGCATCCTTCCCATTTTCAGATTCAAAAGATAAACAGCTTTTATTTTTGAAAACGTTTATCTATCCAAAACTTTTTAATTTCACAAGATTGCCCCACATAATCATGATCAAAGAAAGTTAAACACAAATGCAACAAAGAATTATCATTTGAGTTTCTTGAAGATTGGTGATCACTATTTAGGTAGGTGTGGGGGGAAGGTAATTTATCCTCATCAAATGGATCAGGTGGTTTTTACACATCAACGTTTAGTCCATCAAGAAAAAGCTCACAACTCAGTGAAGAAGGGAATGAATGTTCTTTCATTTGGGCTCACAAATGAAACACAAGTTTTTCAAAAAATGATGAATTCCTTGCAAATCATGGTTTTGCAAAAAGGTTTATCTTGAAATGCAGACAAAATTTGACACTCCTTTAATTTTCAATTTATGTATTTTGATAGTTGTCAAAACTAGCCACAATGGACCGAAGCTTTTGTTGGGTTGTTTGGGAATGGAGAGTAGGTTCAAAATTTTACATCAATCCCTTTGACGTATCATCAAAATGGACATTCTCTTAAGGGCCTTAGATGTTCATGGGTCTCAAAATTATTTCGCAATGTCACTTCTCGTTTGACCTTGCCAGCACTATGAATGACCTCACAAATATTTTCGTTTTGGCTTTAGACTGCCCCCCCCCCTTTTTTTTGTTTGGGGTTTTCACCCTAAAGCCCCGTCCTCTTTTCTTTTTTTTTTTTGCTTCTTTTTTTTGTGTAATTGTTCCATCATGCACTTAAGAATTCAAAATTCATCCAAATTTGGTTGTGAAGATTCTTGAAGAATAATCTTGGTTGAGAAATGAGCGAAGTGCTTCATTGGTTATGATAATTCATCAAAGAAAAATCCCTTCAGTTTAAGTATCCACGTTTGATCGAAATGGACTTTTCAAGGTACGTAATGTAGGCCAGGTTTCGGGGTTCTAAAAGAATGGATAATAAAGCCCAAAAATGTGTTTAAGGGTGATCAACCAAGGATCATTTAGTATAATGTAAAGATTTATTCAATTCATTTGTCCTCTTATTTCTTATTTTGCCACTCCTTCATTTCATTTTCTCTTTTTTTCTTTTTCTTTCTTGCAATTTCTTCTTCTTCTTCTTTTTCTTCATTTTTTTTTTTACTTTATGGAGTGAAATCAAAATCTTGTAAAGCTAATTCACCTCACATTTGCCCCTTAACATGATAAACCATTTTGACTTAGAATTGGGGCCGGTCATTCGTACTCTTGGACACGATTTTTGTATATGTGCCCCCTGATGTGGAGGGTGATCCTTGGTTAAGGTTTATTTAGAAAGAATTTATAAGGCCCAAAGAGGGTAGCAAATGGATAAATTTTAGATTTGTGAAAAGGATGGTGAAAGATGGCCATTTGTCATTTCAAACATGGTCACTTAAATTGACGAAAGTTTCCATGAGCCAAAAGGGTCAAACATTTTGTTTTTCTGGCCTTTTTGTTTTTCTGAATTGAATTTCTTGGATTTTTTCATATTTTGGCATTTTCTTCTTCTTCTTCTCTCTTTTGTTGTATGGAATCATTCGAATATCCTGAGTGCATGATGTCACAATCGATTTTTCTCTTTCATTTTTTTTTGTTTTTGTTTCATTTTTTCACTTTTTTTTTTGCTTTTTTCTTTTTTTTGCTTTTTTTCTTTCTTTCTTTTTTTTGTTACAACTCATGCGACAACAAAATATTGCTACAAAATGCCCACAAGCTAGTGAAAACTATTGGAATTGGCATATTCAACTTTGGGTTGCTCATGGTATTTTTACCGAGAGAGGAAAAAGGTATTGCATCATTTGGGCAAGTTAAGGGTATGATACTTTGTCCTCCTCAATCTTGGTTTCAGTCACATGAATGAATCAAAGATTCATAAATGGCCTAAGGAATCTCATGGTTTATGGTTCTTCAAACAAAATTAGGCAATTCTGCCAAGTATGAATTTCTGGCATAGTTTTGATACATATCAAATTACCAAAATTCAAATTTAAAAGAGTGTAATGCTTGATTATTCAAGGAATCCAAAAATTAATTTTATCAAATTGATTATTTCATTGTTCATTGCCCAGGTGAAGGTCATCAGACTGTAATGGCATATTGTGATCGGATGAAAATGGATCATTTGAGTTCAAGTTTTTGCCCCTCAAATGCCTGAAGGCCTTTTAAGAATTTTAGGGCATGAAAACAATTAGCGAAGGTAGTGGATGAATTTTTCTAATAATGATCACCAATTTTTCAAAACTTTCTTCAATCTTTCTTTATTTTGTCATTTTGTTCAACTTCTTTGATCATTCGGTTTAGTCATGTGAGGCTTTATTTGAATCATTATATATATTTAAAAAAAACTATGATTTCTTTACAAAAAGAATCAATCAATGCCATTTATATATATCAAATACAATGACAAATCAAAATAAAAAATGTATATGAAAAATTTTCACTATATTTTCAAGAAATCTATTTACAACAATTAATGGTATAGCAAAGTAAAATACACAAAAATTTTTGTTGAAAATTCCCTCCTGTTTGACAAGTTTACATATCATCTTGAAAAATCAAATCTGAAACATGTAAAAATGACAAGTTAAAAAAATCAAAGAATCCTTTTATGCCCTAAAAAATGTTCCAAAGAGTTTCTTTTTTCATAAAAATCAGAAAGAATTTCTTTCTCTTTGAAATGCAATGTAAAAATGCATGAGATATGATACAACAATGATGCATTGGTGAAAGACATGTATATACGAAATGCAATCTATGCAAAATCCAATTATAAATGAAAATCAAATTCTGTTTTATTTCACTTGTGTGATCCTAAAATGCACCTAACATGATCTTCAATACATGTAGACACGATAATGTCAAAATGATATGAAATTAAAATGATATATGATGCTAATATGCTTAAAAATGAATGCTTGTATACACAGTACCTAGACACAAATTCTATTGCTGCTGAGTCCGTATGCAAGGAGGAACGAAGAAAAACATAATTTTTAACTAAAACTAAACACTCTTCACACCTTTTTTCATCCTTTTTTTCTCCCTTTTTTTTTTCTTTTTTTCTTTTTTTGTGTACCAGACAAAAAAAAATTTTTTATTCCTTTTTTTAAAAAAATTCACATTTTCTAGTAGATTTTTTCAAGAATTATTTTTATTTCATTTTTATTCCCGATCAAATTATTCTTTAAATTCTTTACCAAATAAATTCAAGGACAATTTTTGTTGACATCTTTTTATTCAAGAAAAACTCAAATGTTTTTATATTTTCGTTAAATTTCCTATACGACCCAAAAATAAAATAAAAATATTTTTTTCTTCATTTTTTTCTTGTCAACTTATTCTTTAAATTATTCAGAAAAAGGGATAAAAAATCAAGGAAAGATTTTGTTGACTCTATTTTACCTTTATTTAGAAAAATGTCAACTCTCTTTTTATTGCTTTATAAAGTGCATTTTTCTATTTATTCCCTTTTTTATGTCTATATCTTTGAAAGAAATCCTTCTCCTCTTTTTATTCTCCAAGAAAAATCATTCTCATTGTTTTGAAAGAAAAGTTTGTTTTATTGTTTTTCTCACACTTTTTTTTGTTAAAAAAACCTTAGATTTATTTTTATTTTACAAAATTTCTTTCCACAATTTTATTATTTAAAAAAAATCCTTTTTGAAAAACAAGAAAAACAATTCAAACCAAAACCCATAGTACCTTTATTATTGATGCAATAAATGGGATCAAATAATGTTCCCTCTTGTGTCCTAATTTCAAAAATCGGACATGACTCTACCTAAAACTGGCTTCTTATGTATTTCTATATGCTAGGTTAGGATCTAAAGATCTTAAGGTTCCCAAATTATACCTCACTGACGTCCACACTGGACTAGTAAGATTTAATTTGAGTGGGAGTATTTCGATTGCCATTGCGGAGGTGATTACCTCACGAGAGCAAAGGTACTCTACTCCCTCCTAAGAAGGACAGAACCCGGCTATAGAGCTCATGTCATGCAAATGCAAGTGCAAGTGTGTGTATGAGGGAATACATCAAACATTTATCATACCATAACCCCTATCCTAGATGCCCATAATTATTAGCAATAATATATACAAGATAAAGAATGCCATAAAATAAACATAATAACTTATTCACACAAATGCAACAAATTATTTAAAATTAAAGAAATTAAATTTAAATATTAATTAAGACCTTTAAATTAAAACTTAGGATAACACATGATTAATAAATGGCTTGACCCTCAAAAAGCATCCCTAGTGGAGTCGCCAAGCTGTCGTAACGGCTTCGCGCTCGACGATTTTGAAAAAACATTTAAAAACAATGGGAGTCGCCACCAATCTTTTTTGTCTAGGTGTGATTGGTCACCTAAAATATTTATCTTTTTAACAAAATCTCAAAATTAATTAAGTTTTATTAAAAAGATAATCTTTTGGTCTGCGAAACAAAAATTGGGTTCAGGGGTACGATTACGCATGGGGAAGGATTAGCACCCCCACGACGCCCGTTAAAAAACGGTACCATAATAATCATGTGTTATCCTTTGGTTTTAATAAAATGGTCTTGAATTAAATATTTAAAAATAATTTTTATTTTTATTACAATCAATTTTATTCTTTTTATTCAAAGTCATTTTTTGTAAAAAATCATTTTGTTTTATTTTAAAAAGTTAAATTTTATTTTTCAAAAGTGAATGTGAACCTTTTTGTATTGAAAAATTAAATCAAATATCCCAATACTCTGGTAACATTTGAAATAATTTTCCTCACCTAAAGATTTCTTAAGAATCACTACTTGTGAGTTCTATAGAATCTTATCATTAGAAGATTCACACTCGCTTCAAAAATTATTATGAGTGCATATGATGCAAACAGATAGTACATGATGCACATGGAACTTAAAAGAAATTTATTTATTTTGATTTTATTAATGAAACACTTGATATTGAGAAATTTAGCTAAATATCCCAATACTCTGGTAACATTTAGCTAATTCCTCTCACCTAGGGATCAGTCAAGAAATCACTACTTGTGAGTCTCATGACATCCCATCCTCGGAAGAATTTCATTTAAATTTAAATTTTATTATTGATTTCCTTTTTTATTTTCCAAATTAAATTTTCTATTAATCTTTTTATTTTCTTTTAAAAACTTATTTATTTATTTTTATTTTTTAATAAAAATTTAAATTATTGAAAAATGATGCACATGGAACTTAAAAGAAATTTATTTATTTTGATTTTATTAATGAAACACTTGATATTGAGAAATTTAGCTAAATATCCCAATACTCTGATAACATTTAGCTAATTCCTCTCACCTAGGGATCAGTCAAGAAATCACTACTTGTGAGTCTCATGACATCCCATCCTCGGAAGAATTTCATTTAAATTTAAATTTTATTATTGATTTCCTTTTTTATTTTCCAAATTAAATTTTCTATTAATCTTTTTATTTTCTTTTAAAAACTTATTTATTTATTTTTATTTTTTAATAAAAATTTAAATTATTGAAAAATTTTATTATTATTTTTTCTCTTTTTTTATTTAAAAAAATATTTATTTTTATTTTTAATAAAAATTTAAATTATTGAAAAATCATACTAAATATCGCAATACTCTGGTAACATTTAGTAGACTCTTATCACCTAGGGATCAGTCAAGAAATCACTACTTGTGAGTTTCATGACATCCCATCATCGGAATTTATTATTAATTTCCTTTTTTCTATTTTCTTTTAAAAACTAATTTATTTTATTTTTAATAAAAATTTAAATTATTGAAAAATCATACTAAGTATCCCAATACTCTGGTAACACTTAGCACGACTCTTCTCACCTAGGGATCAGTCAAGAAATCACTACTTGTGAGTTTCATGACATCCCATCATCGGAATTTATTATTAATTTCCTTTTTTCTATTTTCTTTTAAAAACTAATTTATTTTATTTTTTAATAAAAATTTAAATTATTGAAAAATCATACTAAGTATCCCAATACTCTGGTAACACTTAGCACGACTCTTCTCACCTAGGGATCAGTCAAGAAATCACTACTTGTGAGTTTCATGACATCCCATCATAGGACTTTGTTTAAATTTAATATTTTATCATTTACTCAAATTTAAATTTCATTATTATTTTTTTAAAAAAACATTTTCTAATCAATAATAATAATTAAGGAAAATATAAATAAAAGAAAATTTTTTTCCAAAACTTTTGTTTTACGCCATGCACTAATAATAATAATAATAATAATAATAATATAATAATAATAATAATAATAATAATAATAATAATAATAATAATAATCACAATAATAAAACACAAATAATAATAATAATAAATAATAATAATAATAATAATAATAATAATAATAATAATAATAATAATAATTAAACATTAAAAAAGGCTAAAGTTAGAGTAAATATACCAAAAGAATTTGGGTTTCAAAACCCCAAAAAGAGCCCTTCAAAACAACCCAAAAGGCAGCCCAAATACAAGCTGGATTAGGCCGGATTCTGCTGGGCCAAGCAGGTTGGACCGGGTCGGACGCAGCACGGGTCGGGTCGGAGCGCTGGGCATGTGAGTAGCTGGGATGCTTCCGGATCGGGCGCGACACGCGGGTCGCGGGAAGAAGGTGGAGCCGGGTTGGGCGCGCGGATCCCGGGTCGGATCCAGGTCGCGCGCGGGTTAGCCAAATTTTTTTGCTATATAAACCAACTCTTTTTTTTTTAACTCATTTTTTCTCTTTTACCCAAAAAAAAATTCCAGAGCCTCTGAGGCTCTCTGCCGGGGGCGATTCCCGGCCGCAGCGAGTGTCGCCGTCGGCCGCCATCCGCCACCACCGGCTGCCATCTCTGGTGGTCGGAAATCAAAAAGGAAACCACTTTCCGGAAGCTCTCCACCCCCTGAGCTCGATTCCGGCCTCCGATTCACTCGAGAATGCCCCCAACCCCACGGATCCGAGGTCGAAACCTTCGGCCTCTCTTTTTTATTTTTGGTTTTTTTTGCTTTTCAGATCTGGTTTTTTTTGGTTGTTGATGTTTGGATGCTCTGGGTTTGTGTTATGTTGTTCTTTTTTGGTTTTGTTTGCAGGTTTCAATATGGGTTTAGGTTTCAAATCTGAGATTTGGGGTTATCAGATTTGGGGTTTTTTGGGTGGTTGTGGTTTGTGGGGTTGTTGGTTCGGTGATGGTGTCCTTGATAGAAGCAGAGGAGGTGTCGATTGGGTTCACGGTGATGGGAATGTGACTGTAAGGGTGATCTGTGCGAGGGCTTGGTTGTGGCGAGGCTCGTGGGGTTTGGGTAGCTTCAAGCTTTTTGGGTCCCGGTGAGGGTTGAATAGGGGTCTTTTAGAGGGACTGGTATAGGGGTTTGGTGTATAAGGGATGGCTGGCAGGAGTAGCTGGTGGCCGGCGGTGATGGGATGAGTGACAGGGTTGATGGACTGATTAGACCAAAAAAAAAAGAAAATATAAATATAAATATAAATATAAATATAAATAATAATAATAAAATAAATAATAATAATAAAAGTAATAAAAATAAAAAGAAAATAATAATAATAATAATAATAATAAAGAAAATAATAATGATAATAATACAAATAATAAAAATAAATATAAATAAATAGTAATAATAATAGTAATAATAACAAAAAGGGACAAAATTAGGTGTCAACACTGTCCAAATTGGACGGATTAATTTTTTGTCTAAAGACAAAAAACGTTTTTCTTTCACTTTTTTTTCCTTCTTATTTTCTGTTCTACCAAACAACTCTAAATTTCCTTTTCCTTTCACTTTTCTCTCTTTCATTTTATTTCCTCCCACTTTTCAGCTGAACCAAGCAAAGCTTTTATGTTGCAGTTTGCAAACATCTTTTGTTTTATTAGTTGAAAAGGTTAGGTAAGTTGATCAATAGATAATAATTTCTTCTCATCAGCTATCAAAATTTGATTTAATAGTTATTATCTCATTAAAAAATATTAAATCCAAGATTCAAATCTTTTTCTCCTTTACCTTCCCATGAATAAAAAAAAAATCTTCTCACCTTGTAACCTAAAAATGGAAAAAAAAATCAGTAAATAAAATCTGATCAATTAACAAAGAAGCTTAAAATATTGAATTTTGTAAAACTTAAAAAAAATGTAGAAGAAAAGAAAAATGACAAATAACACTCATTCTAAGAAGTATTTATAAGTATATTATTGTATATTTTCAATTAAATAATAAATAAAAAATTCTAAATGCAACCACTTTTTCTTCCTAAAATTCTTTTACTTTCACAATAATATTTATTTCCTTCACTAATTTAATTATTAAAAAAAAATATCGTACTCAGCAACTTGGTGAAATAATAGTAAGACAACTGAAAATGGGGCGTTTAAGTAAGTCATAGTCAAGGGGACAAGGACAACGACCGTCATTGTCATGTTTAAAGATGAACAAAGCCCATGCCAATACGAAAGAAAGACGGCCTCTTTTCAAAATAATACTTCCAGTTCCACGAAGATTGAATCTGGATTTTTTTTTTAATGACACAAATAAAAACCCAATTTTTCTCCTCATTTCTTTTATTTTGCATTTTTAGAAGATATATTTCATAATCAGAGAAAAAGAATACAACGGAGTAAAATCTAGAAAGCGATGAGAAAGAGAGGAAGCTTCAAACTCTCTTCGACTTTCCTTGTTATCATCAAATCAAGATACCAAATACTCTGTAAGATCATTATTTCAAGTTTCTATTTTTTCTTTTTTTACTGTTAAAAGATGCTTTTAATAGTAAAGATCATACAATTTGTTAATTATTTTCTTATTTTTTTGGTAAATTTTCTTTGAGATTATTGTTTTGTTGTTCCCAAGCTGATAATTTCTTTTTGTCTTATTTTTTATTCTTTCTTTCTGGGTTTAATGTTGAATGATTATTTAAAGTGTTCTCCTTTCTGGGTTCATTTTCATTCCTATCAATTTGTGATTCAACTTGTAGTTGATTGTTTCTTGAATATATCAATTGTCAATAGTAGTTTTATAATGATATGGTTGGTCCTTAAACTGATCAACAAACCTTTTTTGTCTTTTGCTATAATTTGGATGAGGTAAATTTATTTATTTTTCTGATTTAAGATGATTTGTTATTCTCAGGAGTTGGGCATTTATTTATAATCTTTGGTCACTAAGGATTTGATATAACAAGAATTTGCTTGATAATTTATTTTAGCTTGTCTTAGATTGGATATGTTGAACTTGAACTGGATCTTGACAAGGCAAGTTTGCATGGCTGCTGCTGCTAATGTATTGTGGAATGCTTGAAGAAAGATAAGTGTGCATCAAGCGGATGGTTTAGAGGACATTTTTCAAGTAGTCTTCTTATGACTAATCCAGAGTAGACAGAAGTGGTTTTCCAATGAAATCTTTTTTCTTAAAGATTGGAACTCCGGAATATTTTGTCGAATTAGAGTTGTTTCCAACTTAGAAGGCCAACAATCACCTTACCTGGTGTAGAATTTCCACTTTGGCGCTTAGTAACCACCCTGTATTTTAGTTTCTCATTTGTTTATTGAAGATTTATGCACGAGCAGATCTTACGGTTTTCCTTTGGATTTGTAGTGTTATATGCATGTGTATAGAAGGTAGGCTAATTCAAAATGGACTGCTAGACCGATACATTAGCAATAATTGCATGCAGTTAAAATGGTAATGCTTACCGAATTATTTCTCTCCATGGTAGACGAATGCAATTGTCATTCTTACTTCTTATTTTTCCTTTCAGGTTGACTTTTGGCACTCAAAGCTGTCAATATTTGTAATTGGCAAACGAACACCATCAGTTTTGACATTACCTTGTAACTATTGAGGCTCAGTTTCTGCTACTGGAAAATGTTGTTGTCTGTGTAATCACTTATATTTCTCCTATTAACATGTGGAGTTTTGCATCCAACTGCATCGCTGGAACTGTTGGACGGAGAAATGATTCTGTAAAGCAAGCCCTTGCAGCATCAGAATATTCAGACGATGAAGATTCTTCTGTAGTTAGCAGGGATGAAGGTTTAGAATGCCCAATATGCTGTGAATCCTTCAACATTGTAGAAAATGTGCCCTATGTTTTATGGTGCGGTCACACCCTTTGTAAAAACTGCATTCTGGGACTTCAATGGGCTGTGGTGAAATTTCCAACTCTACCAATTCAACTTCCACTTTTTATCTCCTGTCCATGGTGCAATCTCTTGTCTTTTCGTCTGGTTTATCGGGGAAATCTCAAATTCCCTCGGAAGAATTATTTTCTACTTTGGATGGTTGAGAGATTGAATGGTGATAGACTGAAGTCTCATTCTGCTTTCTGTGAAGATCATCAGCCAGACTGGTCATCAAACAACAATCTAGCCTTAGGAAACCAAGTGAATCCAAGTAACCATAGAACAGGACAACATCCTCATCATTCTGAGTCATCAGGAGCAAGCCGCAATAATGCTCATCATGTCAATGCCAATTACTTCCATGTGGATAGAATACATTCTTTCCTTCAGAAATCTCTGGTATTCTTTATACATCTGACAGCCAAGTTCCCGCTGGTCATCATATTTCTCATAATCATCCTGTATGCAATACCTGCCAGTGCAGCCATCTTGGCCCTGTACATACTTATTACTGTTCTGTTTGCAGTCCCTTCATTTCTCATTTTGTACTTTGCATATCCTAGTCTAGACTGGCTTGTGAAAGAGATCATCACTTGAGATGAGATCAGTTTCATAATCAGTGAGCATTATGAATATAAGTTTGCACCAATAATGCTCATTTCTAATTCGACGACTTTCTAGTGTCAAAGTTGGCAGTTCTGCATGAAAGCTTCTCAATCTCTTCTTCCCAATCTATCTAGAAACACTTCAGCTTGTGTTCAATGTAGCAGCGTGATTGTTTTAATTCTTATTTCGGGATTTGCTTATACGATGGCAACCAAAGTTCTCAGATGCAGTACCACATGCTCTTTATATAACAGAGCCCTTGGTTAGTATAGAGTTTAAATAGTTGTGTAAGTTTTTGAGAATGCTTAAGTACGATTGTACTTGTACTTTAGACAGTTAAGACTGTTGTTATTTTGATCTATCTTATAGGTACATAATTTTTCTGCTTATTCTTTTGGTTTGGATGAAAGCAATCAATAATGGGTCGACACATCTTGATTAAATATTTTTCGCGGTTCTATGTTTCTTTTCTTAACCTATATTCTAACTTCGTATGTGTGACATCACATTCTTGCATGGCTTGTCTGTTTGAGTGCTCATCATCTTGTAGAAACTGATGTACATTTACTGAATTGCAATTTTGAGCATTGAGCCTTTGACACAGATGAATTTTTGTTTTGATAATTTCTTGATGTGGTTTCTTTGGATCGATCAAGGATTCTAATGTCAGTGAATACTTTTCTAAACAGTCACTTTGAACATTGTTGTCACTTCATTTTGAGGATGTCTCTTTAATTCCTTTCTACTACCGCCTTTCACTTCTAAAGATTATAAACTGCCACTAGACCAACATGCAAACAGCGGATTTTTAGTTACAGTTTTATGGTTGAAAAATGAGTGAGATGGGTCATTGGTAATATTCGAATTCAGGATTACTCATCGTTAAATCAATGAACTTATAATTTGAGCTAACCCTTCATTGGTGATGGATAATACATGTAACTGTTGAAGGTAGAGCTAAATACATAAATCTCTTGTACACATTTCTTTCCATTTTTAAATGAACAATGACCTTTGTTTTCCCTTGCAGCGAGGATAGTGCACAGCATAGATGGGAACCTTCAGAAATGAAAGATGAGCTAAAAACAAGGATGTAATAACTTTTCTTTGCCTCCTATTTTTGAAATTCAAAGTCTCAGTCAACTTGGCCTGTCTGATTTTTGAAATGTGGTGATGCCTTTGGCTACTAAGCCATCAGCAAATTTCCAGCAATGGAATTGATACCATGTCCTTTTAAGTTGCAGTGGAAATGAATATTTGCTGCATAGCATTTTTGCAGAATAAAATTGTGTATATCCAACAGTTAAACTGTATAATGTTTTGGTTTTTGCTTGTTTCTCTGAAAAATAGGGACAAAGCTGCCTAAATTATATGCGTAGGTTTCTTTTGAAATCATTCATTGTCTAATTATATGCAAAGTTTTGATGTCTCCATGAATCAATAAAGAAAAAAAAACTGTTTAAAAAAACTGATTTTACTTGATTGATGGGGACTTCTACATTATGTTTATAAATTTTAACCATAGTATAGGGTTTAGCAAATAATAGTCTTTAAATCAGTAATATTTAATCAAAATCAGTGATTAAATTTTAAAAAAAAAATTAAACCTTGTAACTTGTTAAACTGATTTCTTAAATTATCATTACATATTAAATATTAATGAAAAATATATAGAAATATATTACTAATTTAACCTTAGTCTAATGCACTTCATTAATGAAATACTTAACTCTGTTTAGAAAATTTTTGCTTTGAATGAGATGCATCCACTAATAAGCAAGTGTTGTCTTGTAAGCTAGATTCAAGATTCAAATCTTGAGATCAGCATCTAAGGAATAACTTAAATGCACGAGGCCGATATGAGACTGCACCCTTAAGGTCATCTAGTGAGGGATTAATCTTAAGATGTGCGTAAATTGAATCGAAGATTTCCTAACTGCAAAAATTAAAAAAAGAGCTTTGTTTCCTTAAACCAATAAACATGGTGTAGACTAGACAACAAGAGTTCTAATTTTTTATTTTTAAAAGTTTTTAAACTGCCGATTCGGTAGTGGGGTTGTCCCCTTTCGGTTATTGCCTCGCTTCAAATGGAAAATCGTCAACCTTGAAACTTTTAACTACAGATTCTGCAGTCCAATCTTCTTTGGCAATTGCAAAAGATAATACTGTTTATTGACATGATGGTCACAAATAGCTAAAGTGAGCAAAAGACTTAACGATGAGAGTGCATAGGTTGTGAATGTAGCTAAAGAAAAACAAAGCTTTTTAAAAATATTAAATACTCAAGCGATTGATTTGAGTGATGATGAAGAAGATGAGGATTTGAAGAAAGTTAAGGCACATGATGACATGAGTAGTTTGATGTGGCATTACGCAGACCCTCAGGGAGACATACAGGGCCTTTCTCTCTCAAATCACTAAAAGCTTGGATGGATGCTGACAACTTCCCAAGTGATTTTAAGGTTTGGAAGATGACCCTCGGTTTTTCTTTATTATGGAAATAGTATGAGAAGGAGTTCTATGTGAATCCTGATGCTATTAGTGGGGGATTGGGATTATGGTGGAGAGAGGAATGTGAGGCAAAGGTGAGGTAGAAATACAGAAAATTAATTGATAGAGGTTATAAATAGTGGTATAGAAAATTTTGGGTTTGTAGACCTACAGATTTTGGTAAGGCAAGAGACTCTGAACTATATTGTGGATAAAGAAAAAAGTGTGATAAGTCCATGGTTATGTGTAATGATTTCAATTTTATGCTTTATAGTTATGAGAAAGAATGAGGGAGGATAAGGGTGACAAGGAAGATTAGAGGATTTAGAGATATGATTGAGACGAGTAATCTAATTGATATTCAGTATCAAGGACAAAAATTTACATGGATTAATAAAAGGAGGATAAGATCATTAAAGAGAGAATTGATAGTGCTTTGGTGAACTTGTTATGCCTACAAAGCTATCCAAAAACACAGGTGTTCAATTTACCACTCTCCTATATTCGTTGATTCAGATTTTTCTATTAAAAAAACTCTCCATAATAATTTAAATTTAAGATTTTTGGACAGAATAAAAAAAAAGTGTGAAATGGTGATTAAGGTGGGATGAAAGATCCATTTTTTGGGATCAAGGGCTTTTAGGCTGGTTCAGAAATTGAAGAAGTGTAGAAGATTACTAATAGAATGGAGCAGGAAGATGTTTCTAAACAATAAGAAGGTGATGGAAGAGATAATGAGGAAGCTTACTGAAATAAAAGACAAAGATCATATTATTCAAGGATGTTTTGAAGCAGAGAAATTAATAAGAGGACTGAGTGACATCTGACAGAGGGAGGAAAAGTACTTGTTTAAAAGATCTCAGGTTAAATGGTTGAAATTTGGAGATAAAAACATAAGTTTCTTTCATCAGATGACAATATAAAAAAGAAGACAAAATAAGATCTTGAAAATAAAGAATGATAATGGAATATGATTGGAAGAAAGACGGCAATCCAAAAGTGGAGCCTGTGCCAGTTCTGATTACTAGGGAAATGAATATGGACTTGGAAAATGAGGTTAACAGGGAAGAGGTTATGGATGTAATATATGAGCTCGGGGTCTTAAGGCACCTAGACTTTGATGGTTTAGTGGAGTATTTTATTAAAAATATTGGGAGATTGTTAATGGTAGTAAAGGGGTTATTTTAATCCAATAATCTACTGAAAGAATTGAATAGAATTTATGTAATTTTAATTCCGAAAGTAAACAAGCCAGAGGAGGTGTCACAGTATAAACCTATTAGCTACTGTAATTTTGCTTATAAAGTTGTCGTAACGGCTTCGCGCTCGACGATTTTGAAAAACATTTTAAAAACAAAAGGGAGTCGCCACCAATCTTTTTTGACTAGGTGTGATTGGTCACCAAAAATATTTATCTTTTTAACAAAATCTCAAAATTAATTAAGTTTTATTAAAAAGATAATTTTTTGGTCTGCGAGAACAAAAATCGGGTTCGGGAGTACGGTTACGCGTGGGGAAGGATTAGCACCCCCACGACGCCCGTTAAAAAACGGTACCATAATAATCATGTGTTATCCTTTGATTTTAATGAAATGGTCTTAATTTAATATTTAAAAATAATTTCTATTTTTATTGCAATCAATTTTATTCTTTTAATTTTGAAACATTTAAATATTATTTTTTATTTGAAATAAGTGAAAATCTTTTGTATTGAAAATTGTTCCGAACTACCCCAATACTCTGGTAGCATTTCGGATAATTTCCTCACCTAGAGATTTCTTAAGAATCACTACTTGTGGTTCTATAGAATCTCATCATCAGAAGATTCACACTCGTTTCAAAAATTATTATGAATGCATATGATGCAAACAGATAATAAATGATGCAAATAAATTTTTGATTTTTTATATAAATATTTCCTTATTTATTTTAAATAAAAATTCTTATTATTGAAAAAATTGCACTAAGTATCCCAATACTCTGGTAACACTTAGTGAACTCTTCTCACCTAGGGATCAATCAAGAAATCACTACTTGTGAGTTTCATGACATCCCATCATCGGACAAATATTTAATTAAATTTAATCTTTATTATTAATTTCCTTTTTCAATTTTCTTTTTAAAAAACTTATATATTTTTATTTTTTATAAAAAAATTATTGAAAAATCATACTAAGTATCCCAATACTCTGGTAACATTTAGTATGACTCTTCTCACCTAAGGATCAGTTAAGAAATCACTACTTGTGAGTTTCATAACATCCCATCATCGGGCGAATTTCATTGTTAAAGCTTTATTATTATCTTTTATTTGTTTATATTAAAAAAAATTTATTTTTATTTTTAATAAAAATTTAAATTATTGAAAAATCATACTAAATATCCCAATACTCTGGTAACATTTAGCACGACTCTTCTCACCTAGGGATCAGTCAAGAAATCACTACTTGTGAGTTTCATAACATCCCATCATCGTACAAAATTTCATTTAATTAAATTTAAATTTTATTATTATTTCCTTTTTCTTTTTAAAAACTTATTTATTTTTATTTTAATAAAAATTTAAACTATTGAAAAATTATACTAAATATCTCAATACTCTGGTAACATTCAGTACGACTCTTCTCACCTAGGAATCAGTTAAGAAATCACTACTTGTGAGTTTCATAACATCCCATCATCGGAATTTCATTTAAATCTTGTTATTACGCTCAAATTCAAATTTCATCATTTTTAAATACATTTTCTAATTAATGATAATTAATGAAAATACAAATAAAATCAAAATTTTCAATTTCTTATTTTGCAACATGCACTAATAATAATAATAATAATAATAATAATAATAATAATAATAATAATAATAATAATAATAATAATAAAAACAATAATAAAAGCACAATAATGATAATAATAACATAATAACATAATAATAATAATAATAATAACAACAATTTTTTAATTTAATTTTTTTTAATTTAATTTTTTTAATTTAATTTTTTTAATTTTTTAATTTTTTTAATTTTTTAATTAATAAAAATTTTTTTTAACAAAACAAATAAATAAATAAATAAATAAAGAGAAAAGAAAAAAAAATTTACCAAAATAGCTTGGGCTTGGACCCAAAGGAAAGCAAGGAGGCCCAAATTAGGCAGCCCAAGGAAAGGCCCAAAGCAGGTGGGCCGGATCAGGTCGATAAGCAGGTCAAATGCGTGGGTCGGTCGGAGCGGGTCGGATCCGGACCAGCAGGCACGTGGGCCGCGTCCTTCGCGGATCGGGTGCGATCGGGTCGAGTCAGATTTCGTGGGGCGACGCGCGAATCCTCCCCTTCGGACCGAGCGCGCGGATCCCGGGTCGGATCCGGATCCACGCGCGGGTCGGCCTCTCTCTATAAAATCTTCTCTTTTTTTTCCTTCACTTTCCCTTTTTTCACAAAAAAAAAAACAGAGAGCTTTCCAAAGCTCTCTCGGCCAGGCGATTCCCGGCCATCGCCGGGCTGCCGTCCTCCGCCGCCTAGCTCATCGCCGGCCACCGCCGCCGGTGGCCAAAATAAAAAGGCAACCCTTTTCCGAAAGCCCTCAACCTCCTAAGTTTGAATCCAGCCACCGTTTCACCAAAAAAACTCTCTAACCACCTAAATCTGAACTCCACCGAAAACCTTTCCCTCTTTTTTTTTTGCGTTTCGTTTTTGTTTTTTTTTTTTTGATCTAGCTTTGGTTTGTTGTTGTTGGTTCTTTTGCCTGTTGTTGATATGTGTGTGTGTGTGAGTGTGCGTGTGTTTGTGTGTTTTTTTGCAGGTGGGTGCAAGGGTGGCTACGGGTGAGTTTGAGTAGTGGTTGGTGTTGGGGCTGTTGAGTGGTGAGGATGATGTTGGTGGTGGTCTCAGTTCTTGGGTGGTGATTGAGGCTACTGGTGGGTTCTGGTTGAGTGGGTCTCGGGTGAGTGGGGAGAGCTTGATTTTTTTGGGTGGTGAGGATGGTGTTTCTGGTTTCGGGTTTTGGACGGAGGCGAGGGGCTTTTCTGGTTTTGGAGTTTTCGATGTGGATGTTTGCTGTGATAGGGGTTTGGTGAGCCCAGGATGGTGAAGATGATGCTCCCTCTTTTTTTTGAACCGAGGCTTGAGGGAGGATTCTTGTAGGGGGACTGGTGCGGGAATCGTGGCTGGCAGGGGCTGATGGACGGGCGGCAGTGGCTGATGGACAGCCTCGGGAAAGGGGCTGGCAGGGGGAAGGCCGACGGTTATGGGGAAGGAAACCCCATTCAATGCTGATGGAACTTAGACAAAAAATAATAATAAACAATAAAAAAATAATAATAATAATAATAAAATGAAAATAAAAAAGATAATAATAATAATAATAATAATAATGGGACAAAATTAGGTGTCAACAGCTGCCCCTCTTTGCTCATTGCTGAGAATCAGGAATAGGGCAAAGACAATAGACACCAATTTTGTCCGGCTTATGATCTAATCCTTTCTTTTTTCTTTCTTTCTTTTCTTCTTCTTTTCTTTCTTCTTCTTTTTTTTATTTATTATATTTTTTTGGAATGTGCTCCTCTTGCAACAGAGGCGATGAAACTTTAATTAATTTTTTTTCTGAGAAAGCTCCTCTTGCAGCAGAGGCAATGAAACTTAAAATTTTTTTCTTGAAATGTGCTCCTCTTGCAGCAAAAGCAATGAAACTTTAAATTCCCTCTTTTTTTTTGAAAATATGCTCCTCTTGCAGCAGAGGTATTGAAACTTTAAAAATTTTGCCCGGAGGACTTAGAATTGATGCCCAAATGACTTAAATTTTTTTCTGAAAAATGCTCCTCTTGCAGCAGAGGCATTGAAACTTTAAAAATTTTTCCCGGAGGACTTAGAATTGGTGCCTGGAGGGCTTAAAATTGGTGCTCGGAGGACTTAAATTTTTTCTGAAAAGTGCTCCTCTTGCAGCAAAGGTATTGACTTTAAAAATTTTGCCCGGAGGACTTACAATTTTGTGCCCGGAGGACTTGAAATTTATGCCGGGAGGTCTTAGAATTGTGCCCGGAGGACTTGAAATTTTGTGCCCGGAGGACTTGAAATTTATGCCCGGAGGTCTTAGAATTGTGCCCGGAGCACTTGAAATTTATGCTCGGAGGACTTGGAATTGTGCCCGGAGGACTTGAAATTTATGCCCAAAGGTCTTAGAATTGTGCCCAGGAGGACTTTTAATTTATGCCCGGAGGACTTAGAATTATGCCCGGAAGACTTAAAATTTTTCTAGAAAGTGCTCCTCTTACAGCAGAGGCATTGAAACTTTAAAAATTTTGCCCGGAGGACTTAGAATTTGTGTCCGGAGGACTTAAAATTGGTGCCCGGAGGTCTTATGATTTGTGCCCGGAGGACTTGAATTGGTTTTCTGGAAAGTGCTCCTCTTGCAGCAGATGCATTGAAACTTTAAAATTTTTGCCCGGAGGACTTGAGATTTATGCCCGGAGGTCTTAGAATTATACTTGAAGAGTTAAACTTTGCGCCCGGAGGACTTAATATTTTTGAATTTGTGCCCGGAGGACTTGAAATTTACTTATTTTCTGAAAATCAATCTTTAATCTTGATTAAACATGGCACTGGTAAAACTGGATTTGAAATTTTCTTTATCATGAGCAAACTTGCCCCTCTTTTTTTCTTTTTTTTTCTCTTCTCTTTTCTTTTTTTTTCTTTTTTTCTCTCTTCTTTCTCTCTCTCTTCCCTCTTCTTTCTTTCTCTTCTCTTTTCTCTTCTTTTTTTTTCCTTGGAAAAGATTTTATAACCTTTGAAATCTTGATTGAATGGTGTTGAGTCTTCAGCTTGAGAAACATGTTTTAATCTCAAAATTTTACACAAAAACTTTCAATGTTGATGTTGTATGATATTGTGTATGTATGCGTGTATGTATGCATGTATGCATGACACTCAATCCTGTACATTCTCTAACTTTGAAACTCTATCTTGTCTTGCCAAAAGAGGCACATTATTTGCCTTTTTATTTTCTTTGCCCCAACATGATCATGAAAGCTCCTTTCTGTTTCCTATTTCTGCATATTTCTTGTACTCACATCATAGCCTTTTGACGAAAAGCACGAAAAATTTTCCCATAACTATTTTCCAGGAGGGAATTGAATCCAAATTTCACAAGTGATATTTAATTCTTTCAAAAAAATTAGTTATTACTTTTCACAATGAGTGACATAAATCCTACTCGGATCTCTTCAACTGGACAATTGAAAGTCTGATGCACCAAGATGTTTTGTTCGAGGAATACTTTGCCATTTATCCAAAAAACAAAGATCCTCTCTTGATACAAAATGGTTTTCTTAAAATACCATCGCTTTTCTTCCCTTCTCTTTTTTTTTGAACAAAATTTTGAATGAGAAAAGAAACAAAATATTTTCAATTTGGTTTGACAATCTCTCAAATTCTCAAATAATGACGTTCTACAAATGCCAAGATTGGGCATAAATGACTGACATCTTTCCTACTTAGGAAGAGTATTTACAAGAAGGAAGGTTCAAACTTTTTCAAAAAATGTCAGCAATCAAATGACATCAAAATCTTTGGATATTTCGAGGATCTCTCAAGGCTTGTTAATTCTTTTTCCACGTTTTCAATTCATGTCACTGCTTGACTTGGTTGCATGAAAAGTTCATTGTTCGCTCTAGACTACCCTTTTCGGGTTTTCACCCTAGAGCCTCATTCTTTCTTTTGTTTTCTTTTCTTTTTTCTTTTTTTTTTTGAAATGATTGATTAATTGTTCTACCACGCGTTCAAGAATTCAAATTTCATTCAAGCCAAAAATTGGGAGAATCTTCCAAAGAAGAGCTCTTCGATACAAGCATCCATACTTGATCAAAATGGACTTTTAAGTACGTAATGTAGGCCATGGTTCAGGGTTCTGAAAGAATAGATAAACAGGCCCAAAATGTGTTTGAAGATGGTCAATCCAAGGATCATTTCTTTTCATATAGACATCTATCATTTACATGCTTAGAAGCACCTTTTCTCTTTTTATTTTTCCATGTATTTCTTCCTTTTCTTCTTTTCTTTCTTTCTTTTTTCTTTTTTTCTTTCTCTTTTTTCTTCAAAATCCTATTCATCCTTTGAAGCATCTTTCTTTGTGTACTTTCACATGTATCCTTCCTCCTTTCTCTTTCTTTTTTCTTTTTTTATTGATTCCTATCCAATATTTCCAAAACATAGTAAATCTTATTTGATCGAAAGCAAAAGCTTAATCATTTATTTTCTTTGAAAAGATACTTTCTGCACATGCCCCCCCAGTGTGGAAGGTGATCCTTGGAGGAGGTTTATTTTGAAAGAAACTATCAGACTCAAAAAGGGTAGCAACAGGATAACGTTTATATTTGAGAATGGAATATGAAAGATGGCCATTCATCATCTCAAATTAAGATACTTCTATTGAAAAGCAATTCTTAGGATATGTTTTTCTTTTGGCTTTTGAAATCATCTTACTATCATATTTGCATGATGTCATAATCAATTTCATTTTTTCTTTTTTTCTTTTTTTTTCTTCCTTTTATTTTTTTTTGTTTTTTTTTTGTAATACAACACTTTAATATGACAGAGCTTGACCTCGCACACCACATCGTCATTTAAGGAAAAAGGTGATGCGTAACCCAAGGTATTGTATAGATGGACAACAGTGAAAAATCCTCAACTTTGGTTTTTTTTTTTCTATCTTGCTCCAAATCATGGGCGAAAGGCATCTTGGGAGTACAAGATTGAAGAGTTTGGGATTCGTACAAGAATCTAGGTGGAAAGGTGTTTCAAAATGATCTTGCCACATATTTGACCGCCATTATCCAGAATCTTTGAGACTGTCATTGATTTCCAAAAAATTCTCAAAAAGTTTTGCAAATCGGTTATTTCTTGAAAATCATTAACAATAAAGCCCTATCATGGTCAAAATGAAAACAAAATCGAACTTTCAAAAATTTATTCCCCAATTTAGCTTTTTGGCTCTCGACTGACTTAGATTTTATTGAGATGTGATCCAAGAATGATTCAATACATTCATCTTTGACAGTAATCACCAATTTTCTTGGAATCATTTTTATCATTAATGTGAAGAAAAGAGACATTCTTGTCATATGCCACTGGAAAATAACTCATGCAAAAAGTTGTGCTCATACAATTATCACCTAGGCCAACGAAAATAACAAGCATTTCCCAACAAAATACAGGCTTCAAAATCTCACAATCTCTTTCTTCCTTCCCCTCCAGATTGATCTGCCAAAATGCCATGATTTTACACCAAAGTGGACTTCCACTATTCCATGAGTTCTTGAGTCAAGATTCCACCATGGATGAGCTCTTCAATCCTTTCCTTCAACTGTCTGCATTTTTCTGTTGCATGCCTAATTGCCCCATGTGATAGTCACATTTGCTGTTCGGGTCATAGCTCTTGGCCAATGGGTTCGGTGCTGTTCTCAAAGGTATAGGGGCCAAATATTGGTTTTTTATCAAAAAGGGCAAAAGATCGGAGATTGGAATTGGGATTTTTCCTTGATTGCTTCTCGATCTTTTTCTGTTGTTTGTTGATTGTTGAAGAGGTTGAGCTACTGGCCTAGGCATGAAGATAGGCGCATGAAAAATCGTTGGAGGACAAGAGTTTGTTGGAAATCCTGGTTGCGGGATTGGTGAATAAAGATAAGGATCACAGGAAGCATTGTTCGAGGTTGGATAGTATAATGGGTGAGACAAATAAGGATTATGTGGAGTGGGATTTTTGAGAAATTGCCCCTCAAATGTCGTAGCTTGCACTTCTTCTCCCATTCTTTCTGACTTGTTATCAGCCATATCACCTATCTTGATCTTGCCTCTCCTAATTGCATTCTTAATCATCTCTCCGGAGGCCACCATGTCGGCAAAATTCTTCGTAACATTCCCAATCATCTTATCATAATATGGTGCCTGGAGGGTGCTAAGAAACATAGTCGTAGTCTCTTTTTCTGTGAGGGGAGGCTGGACCTGGGTGGCAACATTCTTCCATCTCTGGGCATATTCTCTAAAGCCTTCAGTAGCTTTCTTTTCCATGGCTTGCAAAGATAAACGATCTGGGGCTATATCCACAATATGCTTGTATTGGGCGACAAAAGCCCTTGCCAAATCTTCCCATGAGTGAACATCGCCCCTGCCCAATTGTGTATACCACCTAACAGCAGATCCCTTAAGGCTGTCTTGGAAAATATGGATCAACAGCTTGTCATCATGCACATGCGCTGCCATTTTTCTACAGTACATAGTTATATGGGCCTTTGGACAAGTGGTCCCATCATATTTCTCAAATTCTGGAGCTTTAAACTTTGAAGGAATGACCACACCAGGCACTAGAGATAATTTGGCTGCATCTAAAGATCCATGGAAATCCATTCCTTCAACAATCCGAAGCCTTTCTTCTATAAGCTCTATCTTTTGTCGGGAATTTAAGCCTTCTTTCACTTGCGACATCCCTTGCTCATTGCGACTATCGAAATTGGCAACCTGAATTGGTTCGAGGGGGTTCATGGTGGGAATTGCATGCCCTTGAAACTGACTAGGGTCGACTGCAGACGGCATATTAGGGCACATATAACCCTCGGTGGGCATTGCTTGTGGCTTTTGAGATGATTGGGTTTCTCGTGAGCCAATGTTAAGTGGACAAAAAGAATCCTCAATATTTCGGAACCGATGCCCATCTTGCGTAGCTAGTTCTCCCATTTTTTCATTGTTCAGCTTCTCCCACAAACCTGCCATCTGTGACAATTGCTCTCTCATCTCTTGTTGAGCTTTTTCCATCCTTTCCATTCGACTCATTTCTGTCTCTTCCATGGTCCAAAACTATCTCCGAAGTTTTTCAATGATCGAGCTATATCTACACCAAGTCCGTCACAACCTAAAATTAGATGTCATGCTTGCCATGCTAATGTGAAGCTTTTATTGTATTGAAATGGTATATCTACATGTAAAAGAAATTTCAATCTTGTTATTATTTTACAATATCACAAGTTATACATCAAAAGGAAAAAATTATAAACAAAATTTTTTTTTGACCATTTATTTATTTTCTTCATTTTCATTTTTTCATTTTTTTTAGGAAACAATTATTGCTAGCCTTATTATTTTCTGTCAAAATCATGTTATGCACATATGAATGAAGTGAATACAAACTTATATAAAATCTTGTAACATTCATATTCACATAGGAATCGTTTACAAGATTCAAAAATTCTTTACTAACTCTCCCTTATTCTAATGCCCTCAACATTCAAGGTCTTTCAAAAACAAATTTCACCACAGCAACTGTCCTTTTCACTCTCTAAACTCTAATCAAGCCTTGTGGTTCCTTGATTAACCTCCTAACTTATATTGAGGACTTTGCATCAATCAGTCCTTTCTCCTTATATGAAAAGTCGATTGGTCTCCATTTGCTAATGATTCAACGTGTAGTTGTTCTGGACATGACAGTGACACTTGAAAATGAACCATTTTAGTCCCTGCAAAACTTTCAAGCACCTTCATAATCTTAGCTAGCTTCCCTTTTATCTCTCGTATATCGTGTCAGCAAAATTCTTCTCGATTATTCTCCAATGTAGTAAGTCTAGCTTCAAATTGATCTCCGATATCTTTGACTTTCTTTAATCCAAAAAAACAAATACTCTCCTTATTATGTGATGTGAATGCATTAATGTAATGAGATATGCTATGCTAAAACTTAAGAATAAAAGAATCAAAATTTTTTCTCATTTAAATTCAATGAATTCTTTCTTTCTTTCTTTTTCATTTTAGAATTTGATTATTTCTCCTTCCATTTTTTTTAAATGAATAAATTTTCTTTTTTTCTCTCTTTTTCTCTTTTTTTTTTAATCTTATTTTCACACCACAATTTATTTTCTTTAATTTCCTTTTTTATTTAATCTATTTTTAAAAGAATGTGACAATGCACTTACCTTTTATTTTCTCATCAAAATTCTCTTTCTTTTTTAATATCTATGCATTAGTTTAAAAAATAAAAAAAATTATTGTTATTTTTCAAATTGTATTAAAGAATGAAGGAATATTTTCATGTTATTTCTAACAAAGAAAAAAACCGAATAAATCTTTGCTTTATTCTTTAAAGTCGTAAAATTGTAAAATTTTATTTGAAAACAAATATCTCTTGATTTTGTGAGAGTATGAATTTGAAAAAATTATTATAGTTATGATATGAAGAAAAAAAATAGTAAAAATGTTCCCTCATGTGTCCTAATCTCGGGATGATTTCTACAAAAATCGGGCATGGCTCTATCTAAGGCTCGGCTTCTTAGGGCCTTTTACATGCTGGGTTGGGATATGAAGATCTAAAGGTTCTCAAATTATACCTCACTGTCGTCCACACTGGACTAGTAAGATTTAATTTGAGTGGGAGTATTTCGATTGCGATTGCGGAGGTGATTACCTCACGAGAGCAAAGGTACTCTACTCCCTCCTAAGAAGGACGGAACTCGGGTATAGAGCTCATGTGATGCAAATGCAAGTGCAAGTGTGTATGAGGGAATACATCAAACATTTATCATACCATAACCCCTATCCTAGATGCCTCATAATTTATTAGCAATAATATATACAAGATAAAGAATGCCACAAAATAAACATAATAACTTATTCACACAAATGCAACAAATTATTTAAAATTAAAGAAATTAAATTTAAATATTAATTAAGACCTTTAAATTAAAACTTAGGATAACACATTATTAATAAATGGCTTGACCCTCAAAAAGCGTCCCCAGCGGAGTCGCCAAGCTGTCGACGATTTTGAAAAACATTTTAAAAACAAAAGGGAGTCGCCACCAATCTTTTTTGACTAGGTGTGATTGGTCACCAAAAATATTTATCTTTTTAACAAAATCTCAAAATTAATTAAGTTTTATTAAAAAGATAATTTTTTGGTCTGCGAGAACAAAAATCGGGTTCGGGAGTACGGTTACGCGTGAGGAAGGATTAGCACCCCCACGACGCCCGTTAAAAAACGGTACCATAATAATCATGTGTTATCCTTTGATTTTAATGAAATGGTCTTAATTTAATATTTAAAAATAATTTCTATTTTTATTGCAATCAATTTTATTTTTTTAATTTTGAAACATTTAAATATTATTTTTTATTTGAAATAAGTGAAAATCTTTTGTATTGAAAATTGTTCCGAACTACCCCAATACTCTGGTAGCATTTCAGATAATTTCCTCACCTAGAGATTTCTTAAGAATCACTACTTGTGGTTCTATAGAATCTCATCATCAGAAGATTCACACTCGTTTCAAAAATTATTATGAATGCATATGATGCAAACAGATAATAAATGATGCAAATAAATTTTTGATTTTTTATATAAATATTTCCTTATTTATTTTAAATAAAAATTCTTATTATTGAAAAAATTGCACTAAGTATCCCAATACTCTGGTAACACTTAGTGAACTCTTCTCACCTAGGGATCAATCAAGAAATCACTACTTGTGAGTTTCATGACATCCCATCATCGGACAAATATTTAATTAAATTTAATCTTTATTATTAATTTCCTTTTTCAATTTTCTTTTTAAAAAACTTATATATTTTTATTTTTTATAAAAAAATTATTGAAAAATCATACTAAGTATCCCAATACTCTGGTAACATTTAGTATGACTCTTCTCACCTAGGGATCAGTTAAGAAATCACTACTTGTGAGTTTCATAACATCCCATCATCGGGCGAATTTCATTGTTAAAGCTTTATTATTATCTTTTATTTGTTTATATTAAAAAAATTCATTTTTATTTTTAATAAAAATTTAAATTATTGAAAAATCATACTAAATATCCCAATACTTTGGTAACATTTAGCACGACTCTTCTCACCTAGGGATCAGTCAAGAAATCACTACTTGTGAGTTTCATAACATTCCATCATCGGACAAAATTTCATTTAATTAAATTTAAATTTTATTATTATTTCCTTTTTCTTTTTAAAAACTTATTTATTTTTATTTTAATAAAAATTTAAACTATTGAAAAATCATACTAAATATCCCAATACTCTGGTAACAGTCAGTGTCATAACGTATCAGGCTTTGGGGGAAACCTAATAGCTAGACACAAAACTATGGAGTCGCCACCAATCATTCTAACCTAGGTGTGATTGGTCACCTATTCAAACTAAGGATAAGGCTTGGTCTACGTTAAGAGTTCTAAGTTCGGGAGTACGGTTACGTGTGAGGAAGGATTAGCACCCTCACAACGCCCATCCTAGAATGGTACCAAGTGATCTAAGGTTATCTTAATTTTGCCTTTTACTTTAATTTCGATATAATTAAATATTGAAAAATCTTTTAAGTCTCCTCCATCAAGCTGGTCGGATAACCTAAAAGTTTTTCTCACCTCAAGAGTATTCAAGTAGGACCAATCGCCTTTCTTGAAGAGGCTCCGTCGTCAGATTGTTTAGATATTTTATGCAAACCCTATTTTGACTCCTATCTAATTTTCGTTTATTATTTTATCTTATTTTATTCTATTGTTATTATTTTCTTATAAATTATTATTTCATGTATTTTTATATCTTTAAATAAACATGAATTATTTGATATTGAAGATTTTCTTAAAGACCTTCCATCAAGCTGGTAAGACCTTAAAGAAACTTTCTCACCCTAGGAATTTTCAAAGAAACTACTCAAGCGCAATTTCCTTTAAATTCCATCCTCGGAATAATTCACATTTATTAAAATATTTAATTTAATTTAATTTCTATTTATTTCAATTCTTTTCTAATTTTAATTCTAATTTATTAATTTGATCTTTATTATGTATTGTAATGAACTTAATTTTAATTTACTATTTCTTAGTTCAATTTTTATATTTTATAATTAGATTGATTTATTAAATATTGAAAATATCCCCCTTAGATCTTCCATCAAGCTGGTAAGACCTAAAAGAAACATCCTCACCTCAAGATATTTAAAAGTACTACTCAAGCGCAGTCCTTTTAGAATTCCATCGTCGGATAATTTATCGTTGTATTATTTTATTCTATTTTATTTCTAAATATATTAATTTTTTTTGGCTCTTAATTCCTAATTTGATTTTTAATTCTTTTAGTTGCGATTAATTTTTATTTCAATTTTTAATAAATTTCAGTTTTAAATATCGGAAATAAACTTTTTAAATCTTCCATCAAGCTGGTAAGATTTAAAAAGGACTTCCTCACCTCAAGATCTCTGAGAGCATTACTCAATCGCAATCCCCTCGAAGTTCTATCGTTGGAATAATTCATCTTCTATTTTTTCATGCTTTTATTTAATTTATTTTTTTAATTCGAATTTTAATAATATTTTCTTAAGGGTCTTATTTCCTAAAAGTTTTTAAAATCTATCCCATGCATCATAAAATTATTCATACAAACTAAATATATCACAATCATGCAAACAAATCATCACATTTAACAAATTATCGATCATATTTAATTATAACACAAAATTATTAATTGAATTTTTATTATTAAATCACATGCAAATTAAACTAATATTATCTTATCAATGTACTACATCACATGCAAATTAGTAATTAAATTTATGAATACGCAGATTAAGATTAAAGCACACACTAAATTTTATGTCCACTTGTTAATTTATATTATCAGCATATACTATCTTGAAACTAATAATTTATTAATTGAGTTTATTTTATCATGCAACAGTTATGGAAATACTATTAACCAATACACTATAATATCAAATTATATATCAATTACCAACCTAAATATAATATTATTAATCTATTGAATAATTGAATTAACATTAATAAAATAATAAAGCGAACCTGATGAAATTGGCTTTCTTGTCTTTTGCCCAAACTTCCTTATTTTGATGTGCTTGAACAGCAGCCAAGTTGATGATACGGTAGCCAAGCTGATGATACGGTGGAGATCAAACACGTGCATGCAACAATGCTATGTTGTCACGGTTCAATGTTGCAATATGGCCAAGACAACACAACAAAGGACGGTGTGGACGGAAGAAAAAGCAAGACCCAATGATGGCGTGATGCACAATGGATGATCGATAGTGCAACAGCCACAGAAACAACTGGTTACGGCAACAGTAGGAAAACAATAGCTGGAAGCAATGACAAGCAGTGATGATGGAAGACTGGTGGTGCGGTTCGGCAAGGCTGTGCAGTAGTGATCAGCAATAGTGCAGCACGCTTTGGATGTGAAACAGGTGAGCTTGGGTTGAAGCAAGAGGCGATGACAGTGACGATGCAGACAGAAGCGATGGAGATGATGATGGCTATGGTGATCCCAGTGAAACGTGTCCACTAGGATTTTTCCGAGGTGAGCACCTCTCTTTCTTTTGTTACTTTTTTTACCTTCTTTTGCTGTCTACGTGTTGGCCTCTCAAAACAGAGGCCAACTTACCTACTGCAACAGCCACGTAGTAAGACCGGTGGTAGCAGTAGACAAGTGATGCAGATATGAACTGGCAGCAAGGGACAGCAGCTTGAAGCAGGATGAAGGAGATTTGATGCAGGAGCGATGAAGCAAGCATGTCGTGGTGATGAAAATCAGACAACAACGGTGACGTTGTAGCGCGGTGTAAAAGCTCCACACGGTGACAACAAAACAACGATGGTGCGGGTGGAAGAGTTGGAAATCATAGACCAAAAGACGGTGAAGGGGAGGGGGTAAGCATGGAACAGTGATGGCGCTGGTACAGAGCGGACAGACTAGCAGTGGGAGAATGTTGATGTTGAGGCAAGGTTACCATCCAGATCCTGAAGTGTGGCTCTCCCCTCTTCTCTTTTTTTTCTTTTCGTTTTCCTTAGGGTTTTTCTAGGGTTTTTCCGTGTGTTGTTTGTCTAGGTTTTTTTTCTGTCTCCTCCTCCTAGGTTTCTAGGGTTTTCAGCCTCCCCCTAATTCGTTTCTTATATTTTTTTCATTTCCCTCTCTCCCCCTAGCGGCCCCCCCTTTATTATTTTTTTTCCTTGTTTAAATAGACCTAAGTCTCCTTTTATTTTAGGTAATTAAAAAAAAAATCAAGAATCAATCTTTTTTAGGAAATTTTATATTTCAAGAATCGGATATTAAATCCGATATTAATTCTGATTTTTCTTTCCACCAAATCCAAATTAATTTTTCATCTTTTAATGGTCTCATTTAATTTTACTTTCCTATCAAAATTAATTCTGATTTCCTTTTCCTTTTTTTATATTTTTTTCGAAAATAAAAAAGTCAAAATCAAAATTTCTAAATCTAAAATAAAATATATATATATATAAACTAATTAATTAAAAATGTTTGAAAAAGACCCGGACAAAAATGGTGTCTACAGTCAGTACAACTCTTCTCACCTAGGGATCAGTTAAGAAATCACTACTTGTGAGTTTCATAACATCCCATCATCGGAATTTCATTTAAATCTTGTTATTATGCTCAAATTCAAATTTCATCATTTTTAAATACATTTTCTAATTAATGATAATTAATGAAAATACAAATAAAATCAAAATTTTCAATTTCTTATTTTGCAACATGCACTAATAATAATAATAATAATAATAATAATAATAATAATAATAATAATAAAATAATAATGATGATGATGATGATGATGATGATGATAATAACAACAATAAAAACAATAATAAAAGCACAATAATGATAATAATAACATAATAACATAATAATAATAATAACAACAATTTTTTAATTTAATTTTTTTAATTTAATTTTTTAATTTTTTTAATTTTTTAATTAATAAAAAAATTTTTAACAAAACAAATAAATAAATAAATAAAGAGAAAAGAAAAAAAATTTACCAAAATAGCTTGGGCTTGGACCCAAAGGAAAGCAAGGAGGCCCAAATTAGGCAGCCCAAGGAAAGGCCCAAAGCAGGTGGGCCGGATCGGGTCGGTAAGCGAGTCAAACAAACGGGTCGGTAGGAGCGAGTCGGATCTGGACCGACTGGCATGTGGCTCGCGTCCTTCGCGGGTCGGGTGCAATCGGGTCGGGTCAGATTTCGTGGGGCGACGCGCGGATCCTCCCCTTCGGACCGGGCGCGCGGATCCAGGGTTGGATCCGGGTCCACGCACGGGTCGGCCTCTCTCTATAAAATCTTCTCTTTTTTTTTCCTTCACTTTCCCTTTTTTCTCAAAAAAAAACAGAGCTTTCCAAAGCTCTCCCGGCCAGGCGATTCCCGGCCGCTGTCCTCCGCCGCCTAGCTCGCCGCCGACCACAGCCGCTGGTGGCCAAAATAAAAAGGCAACCCTTTTCCGAAAGCCCTCAACCTCCTAAGTTTGAATCCAGCCACCGTTTCACCAAAAAAACTCTCTAACCACCTAAATCTGAACTCCACCGAAAACCTTTCCCTCTTTTTTTTTGCGTTTCGTTTTTGTTTTTTTTTTTGGATCTAGCTTTGGTTTGTTGTTGTTGGTTCTTTTGCCTGTTGTTAATATGTGTGTGTGTGTGTGTGAGTGTGCGTGTGTTTGTGTGTTTTTTTGCAGGTGGGTGCAAGGGTGGCTACGGGTGAGTTTGAGTAGTGGTTGGTGTTGGGGCTGTTGAGTGGTGTGGATGATGTTGGTGGTGGTCTCAGTTCTTGGGTGGTGATTGAGGCTACTGGTGGGTTCTGGTTGAGTGGGTCTCGGGTGAGTGGGGAGAGCTTGATTTTTTTGGGTGGTGAGGATGGTGTTTCTGGTTTCGGGTTTTGGACGGAGGCGAGGGGCTTTTCTGGTTTTGGGGTTTTCGGTGTGGATGTTTGCTGTGATAAGGGTTTGGTGAGCCCAGGATGGTGAAGATGATGCTCCCTCTTTTTTTTGAACCAAGGCTTGAGGGAGGATTCTTGTAGGGGGACTGGTGCGGGAATCGTGGCTGGCAGGGGCTGATGGACGGGCGGCAGTGGCTGATGGACAGCCTCGGGAAAGGGGCTGGCAGGGGGAAGGCCGACGGTTATGGGGAAGGAAACCCCATTCAATGCTGATGGAACTTAGACAAAAAATAATAATAAACAATAAACAAAAATAATAATAATAATAATAATAAAATGAAAATAAAAAAGATAATAATAATAATAATAATAATGGGACAAAATTAGGTGTCAACAAAAGTCATATCTAAAGTAATGACTAATAGGCTAAAACTCCTTAGGGAAAGACTAGTTACACGAAACCAAAGTGCTCTCGTACGGGGGAAGACAGATACAAGAAAAGAAGCATCATCATCGTTAGACCTGCTCAAGGGTTGGGTTACTCGCTGAAGCTTGAAGACCAGCTTGATATTTGGTTAGGATTGAAAAAAAAATCTGATGCAATGATCGAACTTGAGCAAAATTTTTAAGCCCGTTTTCGGGCTTGACCTTTCAAAGCCCAAGCCCAAGCCCAACTCGACCTAGCTCGAATATTAATATTAATTATATATTTTTAATATATTTACTAAGTATAATATACTTATATGTATATAAAACATTATTGATTAATAAACATGATTATAAATACTTAATATGAAAATTGACATACAAATTTTGACAAATTAAATTAAATTTTATAAGAAATAAAATAATAAAAACAAATAATTAATTTATTAATTAGAACATAAAAATAAATAAAGTTATATTCGGGCCGGGTTAGGCTCGGGCTTATAGCGTAAAAATGAAAACGAGTTTGGACTAAAAGTCATGCCCGAATTTTCGAGCCAGACTGAGTTTGGGCATACATATAAACTATTATTACTTGTCTTGAGCCCAGCCCAGCTTGGACCATGATCAGGTTTAATCATCATCCTGATCTCATCAAAGTCAAGGTAGCTAAAATGAGCTACAATTTTGTTTGAGACAATGCTTTGACATGAGAAGAAATTCGATCTCCTTTAGTGGTGAAAACAAAATGAAAAAGAATATTCGATCTTAGCTTCAATAGTAAAAGTTGTTCTCATGGTTCAAGTATCTTTTGTTGCATCAAAATTAGTATTTTCCACTTGTGGAAGAATAATTGAAGACCGTCGAACCAATCTTCCTCTAGCATCATTATGCATGCTCATATATCTTAAATATGGGTTTGAAGTAGAATCAAAGAACCAAGAACAAGGAATACAAAACGAGTTTCATGGCCATAGTTATGCGGAAGAAGAAGAAATGCAAAACAAACTCTTATTAATTAAGAGCAATAATTTTTTTAACTTCTTTGTAAATTTTATACGTAAACAATTTATCATATAATAAATTCTTTTATGGACTATAGTCCCATGGTGTTTACTGGCTTTTAAAAGGGTAATCATGTAAAAAAAATTTTGGTCTTCTTTTTTTATTTTCGACTATTACTTATAAGAAATTTAGAATTCTATAAATAATACTTAAAATTAATTTTTTTTTTTTAAAGAACGGGGGGAATTGAAACCAATTCGGTCTAATCCAAAACCTTCATTCCAATAAAACTCATTAACATGTCTAGTTAGGAGTTTATTTACAATAAAATAAAAGTTTAGGAACTTTTATAGTAAAATAAAAAGTTTAGGCCTTATATTTATTTTATGCAAAAGGTTAAAGCTACATTTGGCTATTAAACCTAATATACGTTTAAAATTATGTTTTTTTAACTAAATTTTTCTGAACGCACCCGTAACCCTCCTAGATCCTCCCATTTTATAAGTGTAACTAGTTTTATATGATTTACACATAGCAAAATAATCAGAGTAATTTTCTTTTTGAACAAGATCAAAGTTATCTCATACCTTACTCATTTTAGTGCAATTAGATGTTATAATAATAGTGGTGGTGGCGGATAATGATTGTGTTTGTTGGACTTGGATTGGAATTTCTAACTCCTCCTCCATAAGAATATCAGGCTCAAAATGATTGAAAGATTTTTCCCCTAATTTGGAAATGCAAGTAGAAACATGAAATGATGTGATAAACCCCCACGAAGATAACTTGTCATTTAAATGAATTAGATGATGTTGAAAGAAATTGAAAGAATTTGTAAGCAAATATATGACTTTGCTATTTTTGATCAGGCTAGTGATTGGAGATGTTTATATATTTATCACCACGATTTGGAGATTATGGACAAGGCGTTGCTCTTTGTCCTTGAACAACTCCATTCCCTCTAACAATTCACTGGAGCAGACAAACTAGCAAAACTAGCTTGTGATTTGAATGTTGATTTCTTAAAGCTGGAGGATCTACCACACTGTCTTCATGATTCAATAGCAGCTGATGCGTGGGGAGTCTCCTTCCCGCCTGGATTTGTAGGATAGTGTAAATTTTAAGCCTTTCTCTTGTAACCAAAAAAAGAAAGAATTTTTAAGTAAATAAATAATATTGAAAGAATTTATAAGTAAATAAATAATATTGAAAGAAACTAAAATTTATAAATATTAGAATTGTATGAAATCGAGTAAATAAGTTACTTAGAGAGAAGTTAAGAGATTTTGATGTAGAAAAAATAAGAATGCAAGGGACTATTTATAGGATTAGAAATATACATACGCACATAAAACAATGGATAAAATTTCTTTTTTAATTGTACTGTAGTTCTCTTGAGTATTGTTCCAGTGTTTGGAGGTATATCACATCACTCATGGCCATGACTCATGGGGGATGCAGCAAATTAATTACCAGCCAATGATATGATATGAAGACGTTGTCATCCCTTGGTGAATTTTTAATCTGTGGGAGCCGTGAAGATAAGGGTTTCTAGCAGAAATGACCGACTTAATTTTTGTACAACTTACATCGAAATGAAATTCAAAAACATGAAGTCAAGTAGGAATTCTCAGATGCATTTTTATTTCATTGAATGTTGCATGTGCAACACATTTCATCTCTCTAGACCTGGTCCTCTTGTTTTTCTTCATGTTTTGCTTAACAATGAAGCAAAGAAATAAAAAGCTGCAAGAACCCTACACGAGTAAGGGCCCTTCTATCAATTACATAAGTAAAGACACACACAAAGAAAACACTTGGCCTTGACAAATTATAAGATAAGGGAAACAACAAAGAGGAGAAAAGATATCCTCAAAAAATGAGAAAATAAATAAGGATAAAAAGAACAAGAAATTATCTTGGGGTCCAATTGGAGAAAAATGCAAGGCAAGTAGCAGCTGGTAGGGTGGGTTTTCTTTACTCTAATCAATGGTGCAACTGGCTTGCCTGTTGCCTATACAAAACTTGTCTTGTGGAACAAATTATGACCAAGAAACCTATGAAGAAGCAAATTTTCTTACCAAATAAAATAAAAGTATTTGATTTTCATAACCATCATGGACCCAACTGTTTGGTTGTGTGGTCAACTTCTTCAACTAAAGCTACCAAATTTAGACAAATAAAAAATTTGTGGCCCTTAACTTCTTAGAGGCTTGATTTCTTTTTGAATAATTACATTAATAAAAAAGATGCTAGATCAGAAACATAGAGCATGGGTGGGGATTGGAAAGGAGAATCCAAGGTGAATTTTTCCCATTACTGAATTGTTCCTTTCACTCTTTTCTATTTGTCAGCCTTCCAATCTGGCCATAACTTTGTCAAAAGCCCTTTTAGGGTGTGCTCCCAAATATTGCAACTTTCACTTTTTTCTTCTCTCTATCCTAAAAATGATTAAAGAATTCAGCTTTTTCCCTATGGCAGAAGCCAGGCTTTACCTTGGGAAACCCAATTGCCCATTTTTCAAGTTTGTGAGATGCCAAAGCACAAACTATTATAAAATTGCATTTCTTTTCCTGGGATGTGGTGGCCAAGTCCTAGCCAAATCCAATGCTTAAAGAAATAAAAAAGAAATTATAAACAACTCTTGTACCAAAAAAATATTTATAAATTGAAACATAAAATTTGCGTAAACTATGTACTAATTTAGTGGGTTAGGGTTTCCAACTTCCCATAATTATAATGATTAATTGAAGTTGAAATTATCCATTATTATACTTATCTTCTCAAGCATGAATTACAATCATAAGAGGGTCATATCTCTCTAACAAAATAAATAAATACTATTTAATAATCATCAATCATCATGAAATCTCAAATGTTAGACTACATATTTCATGCGATGCCAATGCATCAAATTTTTCTCATTTTCTTGGTACTTTAAATGCTATTGCAACATTTCAATGACAATAAAATCATTTAATATGAGCAGTAGTGCCTCTCATCAATGTTGTAAAATATGGGAGAGAAATAATGGAAGAATCAAGAACAAACCAAGGACAAAAATGAAAAATGTGTTTGTAAACTATCTTTTCATTTGATGGTTTCAAATGTTCTTCTTAAATAATATTATATAGCATGCTTTCAATATATAATTGCAAGGAGAGATTTTTTACCTTAATTTAGAAGAAATCAAATCAATTATTTGTGTATATATATTTAATTTATTTTTTCAAGAGAGATTACTAGCAATTTAAAAAATATATATTGTTTTTTTTATTGTCTAATAGTTTTCAATGGCATAAATTTGTTCATTTATGCAAGTGAAAATCAAGGATATCGTTGCAGAAGATAGACTTAGGATCCCTAAACATTGCTTCAAACCGACCAAACAAAATAAAATAAAATAAAGTAAACGTGGTTGAGATCTTAGATGACGGTTGAAGAAAAGAAGCCCCAAGAGGATCTTTTGAGTAAGTCAACAAATATATTAAATTCCCCCAAAGGAAATAAGACATATCAGGCAGATCTTGATGTTTGGGTAAAATAAATTATCACTATCTATTTCGTTAGCCTTTTTGCAAAAGTGAATCTAAATATTTTTTTTGTGAGATGTACTTTGATTTATTCGAAATAAATATTTTGAATTTCAAATAATTATAAAAAAATTATTAACGAAACTTCTAATATCATGTATTAATATCACGAATCCAATAAAAACTATATATTTCGCTTGCATGCAATCTTATATTTGGGTAAAATGTACTATTAGAACATGTTCTTAACCAAAACTTTTTATAATATAGTACAATTTTTTATATAATTTATAATTCGATTTATCCCATTTTTTGTTTTTTCTTGTTTGTCTAAATGACATTATTCAAATTTTTCTAGATGGGATTTTTGGGAATATTCTAAGATTCAATCCATGTAGAAACTTCTTAATATGTAAATTGACAAAAGAAGGCACATTTAGCATTGTCATTTTCCAAAAAATGTTTTCATCATATTCAAAAGTTCAAGTAAATGACTATAAAATTATTATCTATTGGAATAAAAACAAAACATAAAAGATTCTTCTATTGGCCAAAAAAACACATGAAGGGGGTATTAGGACAACCCTACTCAACCAACATGTTAGAAAATGTAAGGCTGGCCTCTCTCTGCCTCCAATTGCCAATATTCTTCTCTTTGACATATCAAACCTAATTTTAATTTTTTTTTCTTTTGGAACCAATTACACTTTCAATTCTGTAAGTCTGTAATTGAGGGATTGTCTTTAAATAGAGGTAGATATCCCTAGCTCTCCACCAAAAAGTAAATAATATTAATTAGTATTACTTATTGTTATTTGATTCTTTTTCTTATTAGTAATTTATTGTTATTTGATTCTTTTTCTTATTAGTAATTATCATTCACGAGATCGTACAAGGTAACACCTCAATACTGAGTGTAAGAAAAAAAATTATATCAATTACGAAAGACCACACATCTCTTGAAAATTATTTAGTGATCAATTATATTTTTACATACATTGTTAAATAAAATAATTTAAAGTTAAAATCAAGTTTTGACCAATTAAATTTTAAAAATTTTCATGGGATAATCCAATGCAATTTTATCCATGAGTTATCTTTTTTTTATCTCTAATTAAATTAAAATAATTAAGCTCTCTAAGATCTCTTTCACCTAGTATAATCTACTACCATAAAAAAATTATGTCATTTGACACTCAATTGGAGAAAGAAAACCAAGAGATAATTTGAGGAAAATTGGGAAAAGAAGATCTGAAAACAACTGGAAGAAAATCTTTAAATTGGGACCAAATTTAAAAATAAATAAATAAATAAATAAATTGAGATTAAATTTCAAAAATTCCTAAATTTACAAACAAAGTTCAACATATCCAAAACTCCAGCCCAAATTACAAGTCCTCACACATTCTTGATAAATAGTTTTTTATTTGACTCTAAAGTTTTTTAATCTTATTTTTCAACATGAAAATTATTTGCACACTTAGATTCACCCTTGGACTTTCCAGCAATAAGAAATATTTAGCTGCTTCTTGGGCCCATTTTAATGTATCAAAATAAATTGATGTTAATGCATTACAAGCTAATATTTCCCATACCTACTCAACATGTTTGTGGTAATTTATCCCGCTGGGATGTCATTGACAAAAAAAAAAGTACAATGATTTTGCACCATAGTCATCTGCACATTGCAACTTAAGCTGTCGGCAAATGTATTGACTTAACTAATTCAGTGATTACCATTTTTCACATTGATTCATTTATGTGAAAATTATCTACGTTAAGGAAAAATAACAATATATATAATTGGGTGTGTAAAAAATTATAAAATACTAAGAAAAATTTAAGTTTTAGGAGGAAAAAATAAAGCTCATAAATTAATTATCTTTTATATATATATATATATTATAACTTAAACAATAAAGTATTATTATGAAAAGGATTGGGAAATTAATGGTAATAGAGATGATCATGAAGTAATAAGAATTTTCTTTTAATCAAGTGGAAATGATGAGATTGAAAGCTTATATATGTGTCCATTCAATTCTAAGGTTGAATCTTATTTATGTTTCCAATCTATTCTCTCTTTTCGTCTATATCTAAACCCTTCATCATTTGCCAATATTGGCAAGATGGGATTAAGTACAATTGATTTTAAAAAGTAAAATACTTTTAAAAAATGATCATGTACCAAAAAATTTGATATTCTTATTCCAATTGTTTTTGCAATGGGAATGACACCAAAGCATTGAAGACTAAAAAATATTTTGGAAATATTCTCTTTAATTAAGAAATTTTCATATAAAAATGAAAGGTTATCATTTTCTCAAATTACCTCACAGTCTATAATTTATACCAATCCATTTATTTATAAATGGTGAAAAAAACCCATATTGACATGTCAATTAAGAAATAACTACCCTTCCCAAGAGAAAGAATCTCATTTAAAAAACATATCCTAATGCAATTATTAAAAAATCAACAATTAATTACTCAATAAACAACCCCAAAGAAGATCAATGTCCATTCATTTTCACAAAAATTAACAACCATAAAAAAAATTATAATGTCCATGTCCACCATTCCACTTCCATAACCATCAAAGCATTTTCATTTAATTAAATATAATTATTATTTATTTAATGTTATATTTTAATGAATTATTAAAATTTTAACAATAACGACGTGTAAAAGATATTAATCAATAAAGACAAAAATATTAAAAAAGAAAGAATGAATTTTTGAGTATTGAAAAAGCTTAAATATTTTTTTTAAAAATTAAATAAAAATATTCCAATTTTATTATGTCTTATATCATGTGAGATTGTGAGTAATTGGACAGATTTTTTCACCAAAAGAAAAAAAAAAGGGAAAATTTCGAACTAATACGATAAACTAGAAAAATATTACAATTTCTCACATATAATGATAACTTTTTTTTTATTAGGAATTAATAACAATATTTATGCATGTAGACTAAAAAATAAAACAGTTTTTAAATATTTAAAACTAATCATTTATACTTTTATAACTTATTGAAATTTAAACAAAAAATAAAACTGAAATATAACGTTCTAGATTTGATGTTAAACTTAAATAACATTAAACAATAAGTATTTTCATATATAATTAATTGAGTTCATGGATAGATTTACAAACATTAAATAGATTTCGAGATCCTAAGTTTGAGTCTCACTAAGTGTGAGTTCGAGTTAGTTTATTTGTTATTTGTTTAGTTTATTATTAGTTTTTTTATCAGGTTTAGTTTATTATTATTATTTTTTGTATTTACCAATTTATCAAGTTATAAATTAATGGAATGTGATATACTGATTGTAATTATAACTTTAAATGAGAATATACTACTCAAAAAAAAAGTTAATAAATAATTAGATTTATGTAATTTGGATTTGATTTGTGGTTATTACTAAAACTATATATGAATGTGGATTCAAAATATTAAATTTAAATGAAGCTAAACATGAAGACTAAATTAATGAATAGTTAGATTTATATAACTTAAGTAAAAAAATTAAAAATTAAAAACACATGACATTCAATGTAAATAAAAAATGATCAAGTTTAATCAATTAAACTCAAAATAATGGTAGGAATTAGGATATGTATTACAACCTAAATACCATAACTCAAATTAATTAAACTAATCTACTATTTATTATAAGGATTAAATTACATACACCTGTTAGTGAAATTTTTTTATTTCACAAGCAATGTTAGGATGATGACACATGTCTTTTAAAAATATAAAAAATAAAAAATAAATAAAATAGAACATATATTACTATCTTAATCTCACTTGTGAAATCTAAAAACTTCGGTGTATAGGATAATTATCTTTATTATAATACTTTTTTATATGAGCTAAAATATTTTAGCTTTGGAAATCAAGTTAAGAGTTTATTAAATATTTTTAATTATTTTTAATATATTTCAAAAAATATATTTCTTTTTTTTTGGTGGAAATGAAAAAAATATATTTCATCAAGTTAATTTTGTAAATTAAATATAAAATTCCGCTGTATATTTTTCGTTTCAGATTTTCAATTTTGCTTGAGTGGGGTCCTCTCTGTTTGCTCTCTCTCTCTCTCTCTCTTTCTATAGAAATCCGCAACAAAACAAACGCGCAAAGCAAAACAAAAAAAAAAAAAGAAGAAAAGAGCAAAAACAAAAAAAACAGTTGCTGGCACGTTCTCCAAGCAAAAAACAAACTTCGTGTGAGCTTCCATTGCAAAGCCAAAGCCTTCTTTCAGTTCCTTGTTTTTCAGTTGCCTTTTTCTTAGCTTTCTGGTTAAGGGGAGAGAGAAAAAGAGAGAATAATTACTTGGCCATTGCATAAAAAGGTATAACTTCCCCTTCCTTCTTATCAGCCGTTTCTTATCCTTTGTTTTCCATTTCATTTAGAAGTGCTGGTTTTTTTTTTTCCTGAGAGAAAATGCGACATGGGTTTTGGTTTTTGGATTGTATGGAACAAAGGGTTTCCTCAAAAGTGTGAGTCTTGAGATGGGTTTGGGAGCAAACCTTAACTTTTTCTTCTTCATCTTCTTCATTGTCTTGGTAGGTTTCCTGTTTTATTTGTTTCTAACATTGATTTTTTATCTTCGATTTTTTCTTCAAAGATCGATTTTTTTTCTGTGTTCGTGATATAGTTGCTTTATCATCAAGCTTCATTTGAACTGTTTTTTTTTCTTAAATTATTTGTTGTTTGATTTTGATCATAAAGAAATATATGGGTGAAATCTTGATTTTGTGTTAACCTTTGGTGTGATTTTAGGTGAGACTTAGTCTTCACTGATGGTTGATTTATCAATATCTAAGATTGGTAGATTAGAGAATTTTGCAGCCCTTCTTTTATTACTCCGTCAAACTTGCGTGTTGTTCTCTTCTATGCAATCCAAAAACTTGTATGACCCCATTTTTATACATGAAAAAAGTTACTGTCTTTCTTTTGTATTTGCTCATCATGATGAACCTTGGGGTACTGTATATTTACTGTATTTTTTTAAGAAATCTGCCATTTTGATAGGTGGTGATGTATGATAGACAAAAATTCCTGAAGCACTTTCGTATATTGGTTGTATAGTTTAAAAAATGCTTTAATTGTTACGCTGAATAATCCACCTGGAGATGCCAATTGGTTTTTGATGGAATTTCCCAAACGAGAATGTATGGTGAAGTAAAGCTCTTTTGTTGTTTAGATAGATATGAAGTTGCTGTATTTATCTCTTTCTTCTTTGTCTTTGTTCTTATCTGCATTCTAGTTTATGCCGATTGCTGGAGAACTGTCTTCCCAATTTTCCAGTTAATTGTCTCTCGAAGTTAGTGATATTTTATTTATTTGTTAAATTAAATCAATCATAAGAACTAGTTTCTAATGATCTTTAAATCTTTCTGTCATTTTATTGAGGTAGAAATTTTTATATTCACTCCAGCCCAAGTAATATCTCGTATAATACCAGAATAGAGCTAGGTTGGTGCTCGACTGTGCCTTATTCATCTAGCAGTCCTTAAATGTATGTGTGTGTGTGTGTGTGTGTGTATATATATATATATATATATATATATTTAATCTAGTCTAATTGATAACCATTAATATAGTTTTGGTTGATTTTCCAGGATTCTCTGTTGACTCTGTTCTAAACTTTTATTGTCTTCTACATATTTGATGGCTGAGGATAGTATAAGTTCACCAGTGACACCAGATATTGCATGGCCGGATGGGGGCAATTCACGAAGAAACTCCTTGTCAGGAGCAGGTTCTGTAAACAGCAGAGAAAAAACTCTTCCTCGCTATCTGAGAGCTTCTACCGGTTCTTGTCATGATTTCTGCAAATATGGGAAGAAACACGAATCTGAAGAGAAGGCTAGACACCCCTTTCCAAAGAGGATTATGAAAAAGCCATGTGATGGGCCAAATTCGCTTCAGAGCTTGGACTTGCCACAGAGGAAGAAGACATCAGCTGTTACATCCAAATCTTCTCCCAATTCCAGAACTCATACCCCTGGTACGCCTGAGGTCATCAAGCTCCAAGTGTCCACAGACTCTCCTGGTGGAAATAATTCTAGGATACATGAAGTTCTGACAAAGAAAGAAAAGACATCAGTGGCAAAGCTCAAGCCGAAACCTTCTCCCAATTCCAGAAGTCATTCCCATGATACCTTTGATGTCATCAAGCTTGAAGTGCCCACAAACTCTTCTGAGAGCAAAACTTCTAAGGAACACGAAACACTGTCAGAGGAGAAAAAGACATCAATGGAAAAGCTCAAATCTTCACCCAATTTAAAATCCCACTTAACTGGTGCCCATAAACTCATGCTGCAAGATGGATCATCATCTTCTGAGAGGGTAGGAGTCTCTTCAAAACAAGTTCCATCAAAAGCTAAAGAGAAGAGTTTTTCTAAATGGCGCACTACTTTGAAGCTGAAATCTCAGGCAGAAAACCTTCCTTCTTCTGTCCCTTCAGAAGGTTTAAGTATCAGGAGAAACAGTGGAATCAGTAATACGAAGATGGGAAACCGGACTGTGACCTCCAAAGTAGCTGTAAAGAAAGCAATGGCATCTCCGAGAGCTTCATTGACCCCAAGAGCTTCTCTAGTTAGAGCTACAAGCCTACATGCAAGAAAGAACAGGAACTTGAAAGTTGTGCCTCCACAGAAGAATCAAAACAAGACAAAAAAGCTTGAAACTGAGCAACCTGTCAATGAACATGATGAGTGCATTAATGACAAGCTTCAGGAGAAAACCCTGTATGTTATCAAGATGGAGACAGAAAATATAACGTTGGAGACTCATAAAAATGAGAATTGTGCTGCTGAATTGTCTCCACCTGTTGCTTCACCTCCCAAGTCTTCATCCCTCCCAATCTCTCCATCTGTGTCATCCCATAGTGGAAGAGATCAAGATGAATCTGAGTACACAGTGACTGAAGCAGAGGATGACTCTGACTCGGAATATGATGATGATGAAGATGAAGCTGTAAATATGGAAGAAGCAGAAATTTTGGAAGGAGAAAATGGAGGAAGGCCCAGGAAGGCTCGTACAGTTTCCTCAAATGACAAGGATTGCCAACCTGTGAAATTATCTTTTAGGAGAGGAAAGGTTGTTGAGCTTCAGTCTGAGAATAATGGTCCAAGAAGGCTCAAGTTCAGGCGAGGAAGAGTACTGGGGGAGAAGCAAAATGTTAAGGGTGAAGGCCATAGAACCTTTAGGAGGAGAGGAGTTACTGGTGACACCAATGACCATAAACCTGGTGGGGAAAAGGTCATTTTGAGACACCAGGATGTACAGGGGAAGAAAGATGAAAAGGGTTTGTTTAATAACGTCATTGAAGAAACTGCTAGTAAACTTGTTGAAACCCGAAAGAGCAAGGTTAAGGCCTTGGTTGGTGCGTTTGAAACTGTGATATCCCTCCAAGACACCAAACCTTCAGCAAACACTGTCACTTGAGTTGGGTATGAACTTCTCTATTAACAATTGGTTTCTAGGACGGCAGAAGAATAAACCTAAGCTTCTGAGAGGTAACCCAAGCTTTTGGAGTTGTGGAAGTCTAAAAGTAGATTTGACTATTATTACTTTAAATATCCTAGATCTTGATTTGAATGTTTGATCCTGACGTGCTTAACATACAAATTGTGCAATGGATATGCTTCTTTCTGCTTTCGGAAATTATACTATGATTGATTTGTATCATATGAATAAAACAATATACTCTGGATTTTTTGTACTTTTCAGAGGTAAAGAGAGAGCTTGATAACTGTGAATTATTATGTTGTATCATTCTTTGTGGTTCATTCGGTGATGCTTTTCAAATTATCATACTGGTTCCATATAAGTTGGTTTATCATATATATTTGTGGGCATGGTTGGTTATTTCTGTCTTTTAAGCATGAATACCTAATTTGTTCGCATGAGTTCTGCTGAATGAAAGTTTCTAAGTTGATATCTTTTTGGTAACGCGATGCCTAGAATACCTTCACCTGTGGCTTTTGTCATTAGGCCTTCTTTAGTGCTTATTCCCTCATTTTGCCTGATGTTAAACCAGGAAAAATGTCCCCTTTTATCACGGTAGTTTCTGTCAATGACTCAATGTGTCCACATAATTACACGAGGCAAAATAAAGACAACTTGCACATTACATTTTGTTAACAAGTCTAGCACTGTGAAAAAACGGCATGAAGAAACTGAATAGAAGAATGTGGTGTATCTGCTAATATGGTTGGTCTGCTGACAGTTCCTCAAGTGCATGGTATAGCAAATCAATTCCATTTGGAGCTAAATCACTAACTAATTTCTGGCCTAAACTAGAAATGGATTGCCTGAAAGAGATCTTATTCTATTATCAATATCAAATTATGGATTCACTTCAACAGTACAAATGTACGTATGATGTGCCTCTATAAATGCTTGAGAGCAATTATTGTGTCATGCAAAGATCAGTGTGATTTACTTTATACTGAACATAAAACCTGGGAGCTGGTTTCAGATTAAGGAGAGTTTCTGTAGGAACATAGTTGGCATTTTGATAGCAATGTTTTCCAGAAATCTTGATGGTTTATTATTTATTGCTCCTGTTGATTCTGTGTTAAAAGCAATGAAACTCTCAATGGATTGAGGGTGCAATCTTTTTTAATTCATCAGAAATACAGATTCCTGAATCCTGATCCTATTCAGACAAAAGTCCACCTTGCCCTATCATACTCCACAGGCTGTCCTTGTTCTATTTTTCTACATGGAAATAAAGATATAATGACAGTGTTCAACTTCCCAGACAGTTGAAGTTCCAGGAGTATTCAAACTCCATAATATTCACGCAAACTGCAAAAGAAAAAAACATATTTAAGAGGGGAGGAAGAAAAAACTTATCCAAAGCCGAAGAAGGTAAGCTGGATGGAGCAAAGGCCTGGCCTAATAGAAATAATGCCCAGGCCATGGAAAAATGACGGGAGGATAATTGTAATATTTATTCTCAAACTTGAACTTTTTTTCGTACAAAAATGAGCATTAATTGATAATCTAACAAATTCTAGTCCGACTATAACCCATGGCATCTCCCATTAACAATTTCTCTAGTTCACCTGAGGACTCTGAAGCTTTCCAAACTTCTAGCGTCTTAGCATGAGCTAAATTAGCCAAGTAATCAACACAAACATTAGCTTCTCTGTAGACATTGTTAAAAACTTAATCTAACTGTTAATACCTCTTGTTAAGAATGATTAATTCAATGTTCTGAGATTTTTTTTATTGTACCCTTTTAAGAAAAAAAATCAATAAATTTAAAAGAATTAAAAAAAATAGAAAACTCTTTAGGAGTTCAAACAACGGAAAAAGGGTACAGCCAATGAGGGGCCATTTTGCCACGTGGCAAACCGTGAGTGTTTAGAATTAGAATCATCTGTGAACAGTATACTACCTTGTCATTTTACCTTTCAGGTCCCGACACGAAATTTTAAACAACTAACAGTAAAAACTAAGGGCTAAAATCTTAAAACGCAGAAAGTCTTCATCTCTTAAATAACCTCCAATGACATAACGCCACGTAACAAAAAGGTCCGGCAAAAACTATTTACATTTCTTAGGTTACACGTGGATTGATATAATTAGTCGTTGCTGTCAGAAAAACACTCCTTGTTGTAGAAGTAGTTTTTCTGAAAATTATTTAATTTTTTTTCTTGCTTCTATATAAAATCCCCAACTTAAATATTTGCTTCCACTTCGGTCTTCCTTCGCCACCGCTCCTTTGCAATTTGATTTCTAAACACTTTTCAGTGACCAAAAAAAAAAAAAGTTTTTCCTAAGTGCCCTCCTAGAGATGTTTAAACCCAGATTGAATTCCTCATGTAAACTTATATATATATATATATATTTTAAATGGTTCGTTTTTGGGGCAGGTTTTTTTTTTGAGCAAATGCAAGAAAACCCTAATCTTTCGTTCGTTTTTATTTGTTGTTTGCAGAATTTGGTCCATATTTAAAGTTCTAAAGACTATGTAAAGGAAGCTTCTTTAAAGCTAAAGGTGAGAGCTTTAGCTTTTATCTTGTAAAATTTTTGCTCTTTCTGTGCTATTTTTTCTAATTAATTTTTTAATGGGTTTAGTTTTTTTTTCCTTTAATTTATAATGTGGATTTTGGAGAAATTAGTGAAGAAGTTAAGTGGGCTTTGATTGGTTTAAGCATTTGAGTTGAATTTGCAAAATGGGTTTCTTTTGGATCTGAGCTTTAGTAAGTTAATGGCATGAATTGGTGGAATAAATTAAGTTTTAATGTATCGTTGTTTGATCTAAGAATCTAAGTTGATGTTTCATTGAGAAGAAAAAGTAGTTACTAGGAAAAAATTGAACGAGTTCTTTTACTAAGATGGAAAGATATGTTAAGGTTGTGATTGCTGGGGTTATGAATTATGGAGATTTTTGTAGTTGAAATGGAAATTTTAGTGTAATGAAAGTTAATCAATTGTCCAAAAATCCATTTCCGCTTCTTACATGGTACATTACATTTCTTGGGTTTTACACCGCACTTTAAGTTAACTTTCTGCAATTGAAGCATCCAACCAGTTTAGAGTTACACTTGACATGTAATTTAGAGAAGAGATATATTCCTTCATTGTTTAAATCTAGGTTTGAGAGCTCTTAACAATGTTGTTATAACATCTTTATCTCTCTCTCTCTGGTCTCCCCTTCCCACCCCAACTACTTTGCAGAGAGATGAAAACTAAAGAACTTGTTGTTGAAAAGTGAACTGATCCTCCATATTGCAGATTATGGATGATACTCAGACATCCTCACTTTTTTGTCTGAGAAACTATAATCTGGATTTGAAATTTAGGATCGGGAACCAGCAGCCCACTCCCCCGAGTTTCTCGGGAATTGCTGCCTGGGCAGCCTGGCAAGAATATGTCGTAACGCATGAGTTTGCAATGAAACCTTAGCTCTTCTTTGCTCTATTTTATTCCAAGATGTTTATAATTTATGTTGTTAATTTTCAAGTCATTTGTGATGACACCCTTTGCTTTTCATTCTTTCCTTTGCTCGGAAAAGGAAAAAGGTTATTTGAGTTTCTAAGCCATTATATTGAGGAATCTTAGGTTGTAGTCGTCCTCTTGGAACTATTCCCTATGCCAAGCTTCCTGGTTCATAAAGTGGATATTCAAGATACTAAAATATTGTGTCTAATTATGATGTTTTATTTACTTGTATAACCAGGACATATGATCATTGTTTCTTTGCTCGTGTCAACTGGAGATAATGATCCTAACTAAGCAGCATCGTTGCATACACTCATCTAGTTGTCAATGCACAAAAGGTCATCTAAGTGAAGATGCGATTTTCCTAGTGTTTCAACATCTGAACTGGAATCCTAAGTTGATTGCCACTCTTTCATGTGTATGCAAATGGTTCGATGATCTTGCCAAGAGGGTACTATGGAAGGAGTTCTGCAAAACAAGGGCCCCAAAAATGATGCTTGATCTGCAATCTAATGGAAGTCACAGTGTTGATGGGAACTGGAGAGCGCTTGGAAAGCTTCTTATTTATTGTTCAGGATGTAGCGATGGTCGCTTGTTCAATAGCATTCAAATCCCTGGCCATTTTGTTTACAGGACCAGGTTCTCTAGGACCTCAGGCAAGAGTTTCCTGTTACCACAATGCAGGACTGATATTCTCTATGTGTCTGACCCTTGTGAACATCTTGACCAAGGGGATGATGGCGATGTGGGATTTTTCCGAGGAGTTTTCAAGTCCTTCTTGGTTTCAAAGGTTCGGAAGCTGTTGATTGACAGGGGTGCCAAGCTTCATCCAACAGCAGCGTGCCCTTATTGTAAGGCAAAGTTGTGGGACATGCTGCAAGCTAAAATGATACCGCAAAGTGCAAGCTGTAGGTTGGGTGCTTATGAGGATTGCATTGAGTATTATGTGTGCCTTAATGGACATATGCTTGGCATCTGCACCCTTTTGCCCCTGTCTGATTCTGAAGAGGCATCTAAATCAGAGTGATAGTTTTAACGCGAACCAGGTAATCTATTGCAGCAAGCATTCATACTTAAAAAAAAAAGAATGGGGTTAAAACTTTTGAGACAATTGCAAATGATTGTTTATGGTTCTTTCACTCCCAAATTACTCAACGGAAACTCCGTTCATGGGTGCTGACATTGAGGCAAGTTTTCTGGTTCCCCTTGGGCTTTTTATTTTTTGAACATAAGAGAGAGAGAGAGAGAGAGTGGATGAAATAAAAAGTTGACAGTCTATTGATACTGTTAGGCTAGGACCATACGAGCCTTCTTTTTCTCCAGCTAATCATGATGTAAAATTCGTGTACTTTCTTATAACTCCTTTGTTTCCTTGAGGAAAATTTACTTTCTTAGTGAGTTAACTTTTTTTTTTTTTTTTTTTGCAAAAATTACATAAATTTTCTATCTGATAACGAGCAAGCATTTGGTGTAGGGTAACTAACTTTTGTTGGGGAGTTTGTGAGTTCTTAGCCGACAAAATATGCCTATATCTGACTACACGAATCATGTTCATTGCAGTTTGTTTATCATCACATGTGTGGATTGATCTCCTGGTGGATCAGATAGTATGGAGACAACATGGGGTGTACCAACTTTGTTTCTCAGGACCCGAAATTAACCTTCATAGCTTGGCCTCAACTCAAGGGTGTTTTGCTGCTTGTCTTGCTCTCGCCAAGTGTTTTCCAGAAGGGTTAGAATCTGTCGCTAACCACTTTCTATTCAATTATCATTGGTTAACGGTGGTCATTGCGAACTTGTAATACTGTATACTTTGTACATTTGTGTATGGCTCATATGTGTTTGAATAGCTGATCAGTGCCTTCAACAATCCATATAGTTGTTTAGATAATTCATCCCCCTCTCTTTATACTTGCTTTTCAAAAGAAATTATCCTCATTTTGAGAAGGGTATCTCCGAATCCGATTTGCAAGAAGGGAGTTCCTTGTTCCTGTTACATTTATTCATTACGTTGTGCATTCTCTTTTGCCAAAATGCAGTTTGTAACTACTCATTGAACTTTAGTTTACTTGAAAATTACTCATTGACTCAATATCTTATTTTAAATCCTGTGTTTACTTAGTCACACTATGTGATAATTGAGATAAAATTATAAATAGGAAAAAAAAAGTACGTGCTTTATATGTTTTTATTCATACTAAGAAAATATTACCACGTGAGACGTGTTAATGAACTCCTGCACCAAATTACTTTTGAGCCATTTGGGAGTTGAATCCAGGAATGGCAGTGAGATATTCAATATTCACTCGTTAACAAATCTCATAGACAGAATCAGATATAAAATTCACTTCAACAAAAGCTATAGATTAGATTGTTTTCTTATGTTCATATTCTGGGGAGTTACATGAGAATATACATATTAAGCAGTTGATAAATCCTGCTTAGAATCTGCTGCATCTGCTTCAAAGTCCAACCCTGATATCGTCATCCGTCCAATGTTAACTGCAATCCAAACTCTAGTTAGGGGCTTTAACATGCATTTTTGGCAGACATGACATCAAAGCTGCACAATATAACGTTTTACGGGGTTGTTTAAAAGCAAGAGGTCATTTAGCTAGAAGTTTGGACTATAGAGAAAATGAAAACAAAAACTTGTAACTGAGGTTAGAGTGAAATTGCCATGCATCTAAAGGTTTGTTTGGCCTAGCTGAGACTTTTATAAAAAGTGCTGTTTGAGTAGAGCTTTTTTAAAAGTGCTATTAAACAAAGTTAAATTAGCATTTGACTAACTTAATATAAAAATACTGTAGAACGTTGAACACTGTTTAATAGAATTTTTGTATATTTTTAATAAATTTTAAAATAAAATAATAAACTTTATTAGATTTAATCACAAACTTTTTAAGTGAAATAAATAAATAAAATAAAAATACTTTACATATTAAAATAAACAATTAAATAAATATAAAAATTGCACAAAATAAATAAATTAATGCAAAATAATATAATTTTCTTTATAATTTTGTGAATTATTGAATAGTAAAATGAAAATGTTAAAATTTTCACTAAAGTACATGTTATTAAAATTAGTACTTTTTGAAAAAGCTTCAATTTATAGCTTCATCCAAAAGCTAAAATTTGCTTCCCGCATAAACTAAAAATTTTAAATTTTTGAGAACCAAACACTTGGCTTGTGCTTATGCAGTAGATAAGCACTGGAATAAGCTAGGCCAAACAGGCACTAAGACATATTGCCAGTTCAAAGGAGCAAATGCAGCACAGTCAACAATAGTTTCCTCATATTTGGTAATTGAAAATAAGGAAAAGAGCTTGTTCTTACCAACAGCATCTAGCCCTGATAATTTAGGCATGAACTGCTTTATGTGGTCTTCAGCTGCTTTGTCCGATTTCAGTGTCTCACATTCGAATGAAATCAAAACCTTTTTCTTGCCTTCTTTTTGTTCAACCATATCCACAATATCCTTCTCCCAACTGCCTCAAATATGAATTACAACAAGAGATGGCATTTGTTATCCACATGCTCATTGCAGGAAAATTTATTTGAACAAAAACATGTACCAGGAGCCGACTGTAATATATTGATGTAATTAAGCCCAGAAATGTATACTTCATGAAAGTAGAAACCATCTAAAGTTCAAATGTCTATGTTTAGGGTTTCTAAGGGTGAAGTTTATTACTGATGTCTTTCTTGAAGTTCTCTAATTCAACCATATTTTTAATTATTAAGCACATAGAAGCTGATCTGAAAGCATATTTGAAGAATGATTGTATAATATAAAGTCTACAAGTCAAGATACAAGCAATAAGAAGGTGAAAGGATTCCACATCTATGACATTAAACATGAATAATTGACGGAGAACTGTGTTTTAACATTTAGCAAATTCATCCATAGATGGCTTACCCGTGAGCATGGTCAATGTTACGGAACCGAGCAGCATCATGCCCTCTACACTCCACTACAACAGTGTGATCTTTCTTACTCTGCCAGATACTAAAACTAATTAGAGAAAAATGAAAAGGAGAAACATTAAATTTACAAAAAAAAAAAAGAATATTCATGGAAGACAATTACTAGTACTGTAAACAAAAAAAAAAAAGTTAAGGCATGCGACTCATACATTGTAGTCTATGATTGTGAGCTTAATCAGGCGGTAATCCTCACCCCTGCTGCACTCCATCTCACAAGCCAACTCTTTAACCATGGAAAGATAGTGAAAGAGTGCATAAAAAAGCATCCAAACCAAAACGATTAATAAAAAGTTTCGACAATATCTTACAAATTGATCAAGGAAGCGAAGGAACCCAATTTTCTAGTAAAAACTAATTACGGTAGAGAAATTTACTCGATGATATCCAATAACTTAATCATCCACTACTTTTTTTTTGTGTAAACCACAGGTATCTTTATCCGTTTTTAACAGTCTGAGACTAATCCTGCTCGGGATTTAGTCACAATTAAGGCTCCTCACCCCTCCCCAAAGGTGTGTTTAGTGGGGATCAAACCCAAGAGCTCTTCCCACAAATTCAGCCGGCGTTACCAACTGAACCACAACCCATAGGTAATCATCCACTACTTTTCTAGTACATTTTATGAGGCTTGTATATCCTCCAAGCTAAGCAATGAATTACACAATATCATATGCAATGCAACCTTCGGTATCTAACATATTGAATGGCTCTAGGAAATTAAATTTACAATTTTGAAAGATACTAGCATATACATGTCATTTTCTCCATTAGTACCATACGCAGTGACAAGTCAAATCTCATGTTAGAATGTAAAGCAATCCAGCAGTTTAGCATTAAGAGCATTTGAGCAGCTAATAAAAATTTGTGTAACCATCGAACCAAAACTTAATCACACCAAGGAAATAGAAGTACTAAACAAGCAATTTACAGACAGAGACTCAACTTTCCACAAATTGATTATAGCCTGGGACCCCCTCATTTTTTCCATTGATGCATTACACAAAACCATTTGTATGAAAACATAGTAAATAATTGATTTCCACATGAAATTCATGACAAATCAAAACAACCAAAAAGAACCCAGTTACTGGAAAGTTCAAAGAAAAACAAAGATGAAAGAATAGAGGGAAAATAAAAAGTGAAAAAAGTACCAGTGCCATGAAGGCCATAGCAGATAGATTGAGGAAGCTGAATGAAGTGGCCTGACAGGGATCCACTTGGCAATAATGCTATTGATGCCACTCCTTCCTTCACTTCCCCAGCTCTCACTTCCTTTGATTCTTCTCCCACTTCTTTTCCTTCTTTAAACCGTTCCAATCCAAAAAGAAAAACGAAAATCAATACTGAAAAGGACTAAGAAGAACAAACGTAAAATAAGAAAAAATGGCACTTTTTTCCAGGAGAAAAAAAGAATCAACTTTACCCATTTGTTCAATTCTTCAGAGAGTGAAAGTGTTCTCTGTATTTTCAATTTGACCAGTTGAGTAGCTTTGATTAGAATTTAAAGACATTAAAACGGTGCGTTGCAAAAGCCTACCAAACTTATGTGCTTTGGCTAGAGTATCTTCAAGGGACTTTTAGTTGTTCTTTTGGAAGCTTACGGTTTATTAAGGCTAAATGCTAATTTGATTGATCCCAATGTTTGCGGGGTTGACTGAATCAAGATTCAATCTTTTAATCGTAACAAATAAAGATCTAAACTTTTTGAGATCTAACAAATAAAAGATTTTTTTGGAAGAAATTTAGGTAATGGCATACACACGCGGTTAAGTGAATTAAATTGGGTGTCATTTTATTAGTAAAATCTAAACTGGTATTATGTTACAAAATTAAAAAATTGTATTCGTATTGGAGATTAGCATTTTAGCTTCCAATCCAAAGCCAATTTGAGGGAAAACATTATTTAAGGTTAAGAATTCTCACGTTTTCTATTTACACGTTTATCTCTCTTTTTGAGCTTAAAATCTTAGATTTTTAAGAAGTTACGGTGCGAGCGAGAGAATTTTCATCTCAAATCATTTAAGGAGTCATTGAAGTGAGGTGAATAATTTTCTCTTTGACAGAAAAGCCTTTCTGCAATAAGGGTGGGTAATTTTTGGCTTTTTTTTTTTGAAATAGGTAATTTTTGGCATTTTTTTTTAAAATAGGTAATTTTTGGCATTTTGTTGTTGTGTATAGTATAGTTGTAAAATGGGTAGTTAATTTAAGCATATTATTATCATAGAAGCCTTAAATTTTTTAACTTTATATTTGGTAAATATTTTGAAAATATTTTTTAATTTTTCAAATTTTTAAATAATTTTTTTTTCATGATGATTTGGCATTTATTGTCACATATCACGGTTTTATTAGGTATTCATGCCACATCAACATATTTACTAACGATATTCGCCTTAGGTGCCAAATTGTATGACAGAATTGAAGTTCAAGTATCAACATGACAACTTTTATTCGTTAGACACCAATATGACAAAAGTAGTAAAATTCAAATACTAATTTTATCATTAATCGTTATAGAAACACAATCGATAAATCAAACAGGACCTTATGGTGCAAGTAATAGGATTTATGATGGATATTAAGACTTTTTTTTTGTGTCATCATAGGTATTTTCTTTCATTTTATGATTTGAAATTAATCATATTTGGGTCGGAAATAATAAACAATAAAGCACTCTCAACAATAAAAATTTCAAGATTCGAACTATGTTCAATAAATTTACTTCTACTTCTTCCGACTATTAGATCAGACTTTGTCCATTCCACTAGCCTTACGCTTAATGATAAACAGGCAACTGACAATGGTATTCCAGTTAGGCAGTAATCTAGTGAAAACTAGATCAGCTGCAAAGAAAATCAGATGTTCCACCGGCATCATTTTCTCTGAGAAAGTAGCTGTCATCTTGGAACAAAGACGTTTGAGCCAAAATGGATTTAGGTAGCAAAGTAAGCACCGTGTGCCATGACAGATTACAATCATCAGTTAAAGAATATCTAGGCTATAATTTATGAGTTGTGACTTAAAAGAGAAGTCATAAAATATGAGAGATTCACGAGCTAAGGTATTCCTTGTGCAAAACTGTGTAAAACCTGTAGTATTTAGGTAAGTACAACTCTCAGACAGTCTGTGATAAAGTGTCTTGACTATCTGTTGCTCGAGTATCCAAATCACAGTCGTGTCTGATAAAAATTAGCTTCTGCTGGGGGAGCTGGCCGTTAGCAAATGCTGTTAATTCTGTGTCTACTAAGATGGTATCCCCATCCTCGACCTCCCCTCACAGGATGCCCTTGGCAAGTTCATTTTCAACATTCTGCTGATTGGTCTAGCACCGTAGTTTGGACATAACCAAGACTACCGAGAAACTGAACAGCGGTGTCCATCACCTGAAGTTCTATTTCCTATCCGCAATCCTCTTTTGCACACTTTCCAGCTGTGAAACGTGGACAAAAGGTAAGGGGGTGACAAACTATACAAGGCAGATACCTCAGAAAAACAAAGGGAGCTTGACTGCAACAGAAATAGAGATTTATCATACGAGTCCTACTTAAAGACTGTAAAGTGTAAACTGATCATTTAGAAGAAAAATAATCAATAAAGGGCATATTTACTGACTTGCATAATCAAATCTAGTCTAGAGAAGAAACCCAAACCAAGCAATATCAGATTCAAGGATGACAAACCAATCCAACGTCTCATTCTAACAAAGACCATTTAAGAATCAACAGCAGTAGCATAATATAACTATAGTTTTAGTTAATTATTTTACCATTGCTATAGTAGTTCATTTTTTAGATTATGGTTATAATTAAATAATGGAATTATTGTCCTTATTACATTCTATAATGGATATGACATTGTTGAGAAATTCAGAAACTCTTTCCATTATAATAAAATCCACAGAATGTAAATGCACATTAATTAAGTCATAAAGAGGAACTTACCTGTAATCGCACAATACTGTTTATTTGTTCGTGGTCCAAAGGCTGGAATACTATACACTCATCAACACGATTCATGAACTCAGGTCGAAAGACTTCTCTTGCAGCCTCCATCACCCTCCACTTAATGGTTTCATAAGCTATACTTTTTGGTGTGTCTTCGTTTGAGTTAAGAATATACTGTGAATCCACATTTGAAGTCATAATGATGACAGTGTTAGTAATACTCACAGTTCGACCCTGTGAATCAGTGACCCTACCATCATCCAAAATTTGAAGGAAAACATTAAATACATCTGCATGAGCTTTCTCTATCTCATCAAAAAGAATTACAGCATAGGGCCTCCAGTGAACTATCTCTGTCAGCTGTCCTCCTTCATAACCCACACAACCAGGAGGAGCACCTATAAGTCTTGAAACAGCATGTTTTTCCATATACTCACTCATATCAATGCGAACAAGTGCTTCTTCAGTATTAAACAAGTAGGATGCAAGGGCCTTAGCAAGTTCTGTTTTCCCTACATCAGTGGGACCCATAAACATGAAACTGGCAATTGGATGAAGGGGATCTAAAAGTCCGGCTTTAGATCACTGGATGGCCTCGGCTACAGATCTGACAGCAGGATCTTGACCCACAACAAGTTTATGCAACTCTTCCTCCAAACGTAATAGTTTCTCCTTCTCTGATTGTTGAAACTTGGAAACTGGCATGCCAGTCCATTTAGTGACTACTTCAGAAGTATCATTTCCCGTAACTTCCTCAGCATGGATTTTCCAGATTTTATATACTCATATAATTCTTTTTCGGCATCAGCAAGTTGACTCTGCAAAGAGTTCAAGCTCCCATACTTCAGCTCAGCAGCAAGATTGAGATCATACTCCCGCTCAGCCTGCTGGATCTCTACATTTACCCTGTCAATCCATACAAGTAAAACAGTTAGTGGACTATCTCCTTTTGTCTTCAATTGATATAAAAGGTCAGCCTCATCATCAGTTTCTACATTAATGTTAGTAGGGGAAAAAATCTGGGAACACTCAAAGTCTTCACACTCGAGGATGATAAATGACTCTGGCGGTAGAAAATAAAGATTTTAGAGAAGTTTCTAGAGAACACTCACATACCTCCTCCTTGATTGACTGAAGGCGTGTCATGACAGTCTCCTCATGCTCCCATTGCTCAGTCAACTCAGCCTCAAGGCGGCTTAGTCTATCTCTTGAAGCTTTGTTGGTATCATTTGTGAGAGACAGTCTCTCCATCTCCAGCTTCAATACCGATCGATTAATCTCATCAAGGGCAGTGGGTTTTGAAGTGATTTCCATTTTCAATTTAGCAGCCGCTTCGTCACCTAGGTCAATAGCCGCATTTTGAAACCATATATTAGTACTCAAAATGATTTCCAAAAACTAAAAAGGTACTGTCAGAAAAACATATAAGATGTTTAAGAAACTCATGCAGCTAATTGTCTTAAACCTAACAACCATCCCCACAACTGAGAAAATAGAAAACATAAAGACAGTTAAATTGGTTAGTAGCGTGGCAAAATTATTCCAGCTCTTGCCATGATAACCTATTAATCAATAGCGTTTTATAATCTCAGGTTACAGCTTGGTTGACCATCACCAATTTCCAGTTGGTATATTCATTCATATATTACCTTTGTCCAGTAAAAATCGGCCGCTGATATAACGGTCAGACAAGATGGCAGCTTCCACGAGTGCGCTGTCACAAATACGGACTACATGATGAAGCTCATATCTCTTATGAAGTCCTCGGAGTATAGAAATTGTATCTTCCACTGATGGCCGATCAACATAAACTTGCTGAAAACGACGATCCAGGGCTGGATCTTTCTCAATGTATTTACGACATTCATCCAGTGTTGTTGCCCCAATGCATCGCAGTTCTCCCCGACCAAGCATAGGCTTCAGAAGATTGCCTGCATCTATTGCACCAATCATGGCACCTGAAACGGAGATCATTTTCATAGAACGGGAATCAAGTATTGTCAGCCTATCAGTCTTAGAACTTTATCAGGAGAGAACACATAATTTCCATGAATAACAATCATCTCCAATCTAGTAGAAAAGGTAAACTTTCACAAACTACTATAACCCATAAAGACCAACACAAAGAGACAAAAAGGCTTTGGCAGTTCAGCTGGCTTTAAAAATATTGGATAATTGACCTATAAAATTGGAAACTCAACAAAAACATTACCTGCCCCCACAACTGTGTGAATCTCATCCATGAGGAGGATAGTTTGACCATCTGATTCTATTACTTCCCTAAGTATAGCCTTCAGTCTGTCCTCAAATTCTCCCCGTCATTTGGCCCCAGCTATGAGTGCACCCATGTCAAGAGATATAAGCTGCAGAAAATAACTGGATTTCATCAGCATCCCCCATTTCATCACCAGCCAGGATAGAATAGCAACATTATGACTGTAGCACATCCAGCCACACCACCCCACACCCCCCCCCCCCCCCCAAAATAAAATAATAATAATAATAATAAAGAGGCAACATTTGATTTTTACTAACAAAAGATGTTAGTTAACTTCAATGCATAACACATACCTTACGGTTCATCAAAGCTTGAGGGACATCCCCTTGCACAATTCTCTGGGCAAGCCTGTTAAAAGAAACAGTGAGATCATACAGACAATGTAGTCATCAAGTTAACACTAATTGCAAGGATGCTAATTACAGCAAACTGACTTCAGCATGCCAACCTAAGAGCAGGTGAACATATAAGAACTGGCCAGCGGCAGAATTGCTGGGGCTGGTTATTATAAGTGGTCATAATAGTATGTTACCGACCACACTCAACACGACATATTAAATAAGGGCATAAGATAACAATAAGGACACTAAAAACTTCATGATATTGAAAGTCAGCAATATACTCTGGAATTATTGACATGATTAGCCAGGAATTTGAAAATAAATAAATAAGATCATTTCTGAAACATTCATTATCCTGTTTACTTGTAGGGCTATTTACATTACCTTACATGAATGAAATAAAATCCAAGTGCTTACCCCTTGGAGATTGCAGTTTTCGCAACACCCAGTTCACCAATCAGAACAGGATTGTTCTTTGTTCTCCTAGAGAGGATCTGGATGCACCTGTGTATTTCATCATCTCTTCCAATCACTGGATCAAGCTTTCCTACTCTCTCCATTGCTGTCAAATCTTTCCCATACTTTTCCAAAGCTTCATACTTCCCTTCAGGATCTATATTCAAATTCACAATGTCAGGAAAACAATAAGTGAACAGAAAATGTACCATTAAAACCCAAGGAAAAAAGAGAGCAATCAAATACACTGAACCTCAAGAAGCAAGGTTATGGCCTGGAGGATTGAATTATTCCCTTAATCGACAAAACAAGATGCCTAAAAGATAGCAGACCTTGAAGAAATAAAATATTTTAGCAAACAGAAAGCCAAAGCAAAAACATTACATAATTTGGCCCATCGGATTGTGAATCGAACAACTGGTTCAACTTTGTATCCAGAAACTCTAATAGATATCTGAACCAACGACCACCAAACCCCAACCCCCCGCGCCCCGGAAAAAAGAAAAAAAAAAGGGGGGGGGGGGGGGGGGGGGGGGTGAAGTTCTACATGAAATCAAGAAGCCAGCACCTACTTTGCAGGAAAAAAAAAAAGGGCATCAATCCACAAGATCTACAAAAAGATAATGCAAGTCATCCATGAAGAGAAGAAGAATACGGTTCACTCTCTACAACTGACATATAACTTGCTATATTCTGCATGTGCCAGTTTCATTCAACCAAGCAACTCCCAGCAAGACATACCATTTGGTTAACAGAGTAAAGAAAGGGAAATTTTTATTACCTTGGTCAGTAACTGACTGACGTCCCCTAATGGATTCTATTACAGATTTCAAGGATTGGTGGGATATCTGGAAATCCTGAACAACTGCTTCCCAAAACGATGATCTTGTGTAAATCCAAGAACAAAATGCTCAACAGAAACAAATGAATCCCCATACTCCTTGTACTCTCTAGCTCGCTGGATCAGAGCTTCAAGATCTTGTCTCAACATTGAACCAGTTGACTCACTCAAAACCTAGTACAATTGGACAGCAGAGGAGATTTAATCAGGATAAAGCACTTTGTAATCAACAGACAGAACATAGTTAACGTGGTCAAGCATTTACTAAAAAAAATAAAAACTTGTAGTTAAACATGATTTTCAATGAGGTAAAAGTTTCAACTATCAGCACTTCAAAACAACCATACAGTCTGTCATGAGCCACAGAGGCAAACAGTGAAGCTCTAAAATCAAATGCAAAGCCACAGAGGCAAACAGTGAAGCTCTAAAATCAAATGCAAAGAAAAAAAACTAAAAAATTCCACTAAAATCCATGGATAAGGTGTTGTAGAGAATATCGAGGAGAAAAGATTAGAATGTGCTAGGAGTTACCTTTGGCTGACGTTGGATGAATTTATCAGTGGCTCCAAGAAGGCGAGTATTGTCAACTCCAACTTTAGAAAATATCCTACGAGCAAGACCATTTTTCTGCTCCAAGAGAGCCTTCATCAAGTGTTCTGTCTCCACTATCTGATGCTTGTTCTCTTTAGCTATATCTGGAGAAGAAACCATGGCTTGCCAGGCCATTTCAGTAAAATCTTGTTGAGCCATCTGTCACAACATCGCAACCCCAACTAAATAAAATTTTTTCAAAAGGAAAATGATACAGAAAAACAGGGCAGAAAAGAGCAAATTTTAAATTCATAAATTAGAAGCATTGGCTTAAACCAAAACTAAATAGAACTTCAAAAACAAAGAAACATACAACATTAGCATTGAACAAATGAAAATCACTTATGAAGCAACTCAAAATAATACAAATTTAATCTCCTTAACACTAACAAAACTAAACCCAAAAAAATGGTACAAAAATATTCAATTTTCTTATTCAGGATTGGCTCAAAAGTTGATGAAATGACTATCAAAACAAATGTCTACAGTCAATGAATCGAAAACCATCAAATAAACTGTCGACTATTAATATTTTCATAAATAATACTGCTTAAAAAGCTTACCCTCCCCGTTGAAGCTGCACAACGAACAATGAAAGACCTTGAAGAAGTCCTTGAAAACCTCTCGAAAACCCCATTTTTCTTTAACTGGAGCGGTTTAAAGGATTTTAACGAGTTGGGTTTCGAAGGAAAACTCAAAGAATGGCGTGGGTGAGCTAAAAGAAATAATTTTTATTTTTGTCTTATTTAAAAGTTTATTATTAAGGTTTCATCTTTATTTTTAATTCCTAACTAGAGAAATCAACTTATCAAAAATCATAATACGATGAAAAAATAAAAAACCAAAAGGCAACAAATATATCAGCATACGACGCAAGCTTCATGAAACAATTTTGGCCAAAGAAACTTTTCATTGATGAAATCATGGATGCATCAGAACAAATCCAATATACTTGAGCTTACATGATAAACTCACATATCAGATTACAGACTTGCAATTACATAGGTGGAGCTGGCAGCCCGTCTTTGTCCAATATACCAACCAAAGAAGATGGAAAAGGTCCAATTTTGCCGGACCAACACATCCCCTTTTTGGCTAAGGAAGCCCCCCAATCAGCTGCTTTGTTAGCTGTTCTACCAACTCTACGAACTCTGTACTCTTTAAACATTTGAAGAAGCGTCTGAATATCTTTGATCACCAGCACACTTTCCAGCAAACAACAGATCTCCCTTGAACCATATTGTATACTTCTATGGCATCGATCTCAAAAACAACCTTATCATATTTATTTTGCCTGACTAAAAAAAATACCATCTTGAAGCGCGAAACACTCAGCAACCAAAGAACTATTTGCAATAATATTTCTGTTCCAACCATCCACAACCTTGCCTTCACAATTTCTAACAACCAATCCTAAACTAGCTTTATTTGTATTTACATCAAAAGCACCATCACAGTTTACTTTCATCCATCCTAACTTCGGAGCTACCCATTTTTCAACAGATTTATTTTCTACACTTCTATAAATTCCTTCATTTCCCTGCAATTTATGCATCCTACCTTCAAATTCAGCAATTACAGATCTGGTTTTAAAAGCTATGCAGAAAACATCCAAACTATTCCTCCCAACAATTTTGATTACAACTTTATTACAACGAGCCTTTAATTATACCCTTTAATTTCAATATTCAATTTGATCTATTTATCATTATGGGTATTTTTTAAAATTTATACCATTTTACATAAAACACACTAATTCGCTTCTTCCCTTCTTTATATTCTTTAGAGTCATTGCCATAGCATTAAGCTCTATAAATAAATGAGGAAACAATATCAATCTATCAAAATACATTTCGATTGCTTTAATTATTCTTGTTTATAAATGGAGTATTAATTCAGTCAATATACATGTTGAATAAACTCTTCAAAGTTATAAATTCAAGGGAGTTGGGTTTGTAGTGTTCAATTTACGTATCATTCAACAACTAAAGCTTGATTTAGTGATTGTTACTTTTTTTTTAAAAGAACTAGGTTCAAGATTTGAATTTCTTTCTCCCTTGTACCTCTTATGAATAAAAAGAAAATTTACATACCATTCCAAGTTTGTAACTGATCGGATTCGAGTTGGATTATTTTAGATCAGATCATTTTTTTTTAAGGAAAAATCAATCCATTTCAGGTTAGATTGAGTCGAGTTTAGATCAATTTGGATTATGATTAATTTAGGTTCAGATTAAATCAAGTTTGAGTTGTTGACTTTTTTAATCAATTTAGGTTGGTCAGATTGGGATTTGTGTCGAACGGGTAAGTTTTTCGAGCTAGGCATTAGTCATCTTGGAGTGATTTGTCTGATATGAAAATTAACTGAAACCATAATTTTAAGAATCACAAAACTTATGAAAATAATTTTTTCTTTTTGCATGACCTATAATAAAACTGGTATTGAACTATTCAAACTATTTAATAATGTATAGGATGGTTTTCTTTATAATATATTTACTAATATTCATAAATTAATTACATTTTTTATTTTGTTTCAATCATCTATAATAATTGTTAACTCTATGCATCAAAGTGATTCAGTAATCCCTACAAAATTTTATAATACACTACTATACAACTCTTTAATTTCTCTTAATTTTTTATAAAATAATTGAAAGCATTAAGTATAGCGATGTAGCTTCTGTACTCTATAATAAATTAACCATTAAATAATTCTATATTAGCTTTTGTAGAATTTTGTTTTCGGTTAGGTTCAAATGAATATAATATAAAAATGAATATTTTAGTTTAACTAGATTCAAAAAAAAATATCACACTGGTATTACTGAAAAATTTATAATAAAATACTTTAATCATTAATTTTGACATTTAAATATTTATTGATAATTTTAAATTTAAGTTTGAATTTTTTTGGGTTTGCGTTAATTTGGATGATCAAGGTGGGTTCATATTATTTTGGATTAGGATCAATTCAGATTCAAATCAGGTCGAGTTTGGGTTAAGCAAAATCCGGATTAAATTGGATTTAAATCAATTCAAGTTCGAATTAAGTCGTGTTTGGATCATTATGAATTCGAATCAATTTAATTTCTTATCAATTCAAATTTAGATCAGGTTTAGGTTGTTAACTTTTTTAGACAAATCAAATATGTCAAGATTGGTTTCAGGTTGGTTTTTTGGGTTAGGTAAGTTTTTGCCACCTAAGCCGAACCCAAAATGATAGTAGATATGGCAAACGTGCAAATCGGATCGGACTCGAATTAGGTTATTTTGAATTAGATCATATTGAGTTAAGAAAAATTGAATAATTTTAAGTTCGGATTAAATCAGATTTAGGTCAAGAAAATATTAATCCGTTTCGGATTCATATCAGTTCGAACATTACTGTCAAGTTTGTCATACTTGTGTAGACAAAAACAGTCATGAAAAATATCACATTTGCTGTCCACTGAACAATGCTCATCCAGTTTTGCCAAAGAAAATTGTTCAATATCTAGCTCTAAAATATTCAACTTAAGCAAACCTGTTACAATTTTTAACTCAGCCATACGGAAATCTATTGGCATCAGGTCGAGCACAGGCCAGGCTGAACTAATCTATTCCATATTCCGGGAATCTCCAGAACAGGGACCATAAAGCAACAATCCTGGCTGTCGGACGATCAACATGATCAAGAAAATGCAGAAACAACTTTATGATCAAGCAAATAGTTTAGGCATAGTATCTTTTAATGTGTAATGCTAGTGGTATTCCAACAAAGTCTTTGATTGCTCAGAGACAACATTTCGTAGATCATGAACTCGTAAAATGACACAATTTAGGTGATCTTCAAATTACCGAAGAAAAGCACACCTGCTAAAATGGCTATTTGTATTTTGTACATGTTTCTAGAATTAAGAAGTGGGTTATCCTCTCACACCAACAAATAATGCAAACATCTAGTAAATAAAATCTATGAAACCGTCCGTGATATGAACTCCGGACCACAATGAACCTTTCTTAAAAGAAGGATGGTATGCAGAAAGAATTTGAGTCGGTACCTTTGTATTTTTTAAGACAACGTAATAAATTAGAAAAATAGAGTTTGAGTAGAGAAAAAATTGTAAAAGATAGAGGTTTTAAGGAGAGTTTGAGCCAATCAAAACTCTTTTCAGACTTCTACTTTACATAACATTCTTAGGCCTATATAAAGAGTGCATTGGCTCTCACAAAAATCATCCCTCTTCTCTCTTGTACTCTTGCTGATTTCTTTAATTATTTTTTTTATTTTCTTTCATATTTTCAATTCTGATTTCTTTCTTTTTAGAAACTGATTTCTTCTTTTTCTTTTCTTTTAAATTCTGATTTTTAGATTATTAAAGTACAAACAGATTTCTTTATTTCTTAGTTTATAAATTGTTTTTTCAAAAACCGATTATTATTCTTTTCTTGGAAAGACTTTTGCTTTCTTGTTTGATTTCACTCTGTTTATACTTTATTAATCTAAAAATCAGAATTTAAAAGAAAAGAAAAAAGAAGAAATCAGTTTGTAAAAAGAAAGAAATTAGAATTGAAAAGATGAAAGAAAGAAAATAAAAAAAAAATAATTAAAGAAATCAGCAATAGAAAAAAATAAGAAAAATAAAATTTTTATTTAATTTACTCTAAAAACCGTACAAGAGAGAAGAGGGGGAAGAGGCACAAGAGGATGATTTTCATGAGAGCCAATGTATTCTTTATATAGGCCTAAGAATGCTATCTAGAATAGAAGTCGGAGAAGAATTTTGATTGGCTTAAACTCTTTTTAAAACTTCTATCTCTTTACAATTCTTACTCTACTCAAACTCTATTTTCCGACTTTATTACCTTATCTTAAATACTAAGGTACCAACTCTAATCTGTAGCTCTCAGCATTTATACTAAGGAACAATACTAAGGTACCAACTCTAATCTGTAGTTCTCAGCATTTATACTCGGTAAAAGTGTGACCAGCAAAATGAATTCGAGTACCAGGTCAAATTACACAATAAAAAATGATATCATACATGGGAAGATGAATTTAAAACATCAAAATGTGGAAAATGCACTCGGTGAGGCATATTTGGACATAAAATCTGAGATTTAATTGCTTGATAGCAAAGTCTAATTAATGTGAAAAGAACAAACTGAACAAAATGGATGGACAATCATCAACTACACAAATAAGGCATAGACCAGCAGAAAAAAAAATGACCTATATAATAAATGTGCATGATGCCAACCGCCTTCATCCATCAGAAAGTCCCCAACTTCATTTTCTATACCAGCTCCAGCACTATTCATCTGCGGAAAATTTGTGGACACATACCTTAGTTTAAGGTCAAGGTTATGTTAACAGTAAAGAATTGGTCAATTAACTAAAGCCACCTGAAAATGATGCCATCCCATCTTCAAACTGTGGATTATAATATGACACAAACACATTTGTTCTGCTTTGGTTGGTTTGTTGCTTTCTTTTCTGCTCATTAATGAAAGATACAAATGTTACTTTGAGGAAAAAAAAACATTAAAAGCATCACGAAAGAAAAGTTGGGAAAATGACAACATGAGTTGGTAGATGGAAATGTATGGTTGGCTTCAATCCGTTGCTTTACTTTAACAAGAAGTGGCCAATAATCTAATGTAATTCCACTGACCCTAACATAAGGGTTTTCCTTTTATTTTTCCTTAAAAAAGATAAATCCAGATTTTCAACTGCAAACAAGAGGAGTAGTACAAATCCAGATTTTCAACTGCAAACAAGAGGAGTAGTACTATGGTTCTTTATGAAAATTTTCATATTATCATTTTTGGAATCCAACAGATAATAATTGTACCTTTCTCGAAAGGAGGAGGTTGAACAACAACATGCATAGTCGTCACTCCGCCAGGAATATCACAAAGCGGGCTCTGGCACTCTCCCAGTGTTTTGTTGTTCTCCAATATTTTCCCTGCACTAATTAACTTGACATCTTTCACCGTCCTTGGACCATTCTCCTTATCTGACATGATTAAAAGAGTATAATTACACATTTGTAACAATTTGTAATCAGAAGAACTTTAATACAACTGAAACAAAATAAAAAAGGAAAGAGGTGTTGTATATATAGGAATTGCAAAAGAACACAAGGAGAAATTCAATATCTTTCAATCCAAGACAAAATTAATACTTCTCCCAAACTAAAGTCAGCACTAAAAGAAGCAATCCATTCCTTACTATCTTGAATGACATTGTGTATTCATACAACCATTTCTTTTACTTTTCCTCCTCTTTTTTTTTTTTACAAAAAATAGTCCACTGCATTCACCAGTTTTCCTCTTACGTGAAATGCAAGGTAAAAACAACCAAGGCTTGGCCTCGTGGTTGTTACCCCTCCTTAGGAGGGATTAGATCCAAGGTTCGATTTCCCACTCCCCCTTTGTACCTCCTATGAACCAAAAAAAAAAAAATGCAAGGTAAAGGAAGAGGTAGATGGCAGAACATAGCTCAAAATAAGCATTTACTTAAACTGAGCAACTTAATTTACAATAAAAACTAGCTGCAACTCACCCCATATGCTGACATGAATAAAAAAAATGCAAGCACCAAAGAGCTAGTAATCAAGAGAGAGAGAGGACAGGGATGGAGAGCAAAGCAGGACCAACAAACTGACTACAGCAATATACCACCAAAAATTTTAGAACTTCAGTCCAGACCATCTCAATTCAGAATTCAATTATAAACTATTCATCAAAAATGCCTCCAGATGTCCTCAAACACAGTTTGAAAGCCTGGAATATACCAAAAGCGCACATTTCCCATACAAATGCCTATGATGCAATGACCCTAAACCCAAAAACCTTTATAATATGTAGGTTTCAAATAATAAGAAAAAGCACTATATTTTGACACTCTTCAAATGATATAAGTTTGCATAAAAATCCATTTGACAGCTGCTCATATTATATTGGGAAAAGGCCTGAACCATTCTTTATTCATATTCCGTAGCATGCTATTGTGATTGTCTTGAAAGTAGTTCATTCAGCATTTCATATGGTATTAGTAATCAGCATTCTAATCAATTTTCTGATCAAAGAACATAGTCCAGTTGCTCAGGTCTAAAGGATTGAAATTTTTCCTAATTTTGAAGGTAGTAAAGCATAATATAATCACCCCATCCTAGCTCAAACCATATGGAACAATGAAACAGTAACCAAAAAGCAATTAGATGAAGAGCAGACATATAAACACAATAAAGCTGAAAGTTTGCCTACACAAATACATTTGGATTTAATCAACATCAACAAACCTTTAGGCCACTGAGCAAGAACACTTTCCTTCAAGGTTGTAACACTAGTTGCAGCAGGAAAGGTTTTAGGACCAATATCCGATCCATCGGTCAATCGAAACTTGATCTCCAACTGATCTTGGACACCGGCCATCTCCAGAAACCTTACAGTCTTGAAAATCAGAATTACCCCAAGATATTTACTTGGGCCTTCTCCTTAACTGTATACAAAAAACTCAATCTGGATTGCTGCAAAGATACCAATACTCCTCTCAAGTACTTAGCTTGTTATACCAGAAATTCTGCAAAACTGAAATTTTGAAAAAGAAAAAGAAAGCAAAATTGAATTCTTTTGATCATAGATATATGAGAAACATATACGCGGGCAATCTAGTTTAGGAAATAAAGTTAATAAAAGGTAACAACTTTAGGATTGGATTTGAATAACTGTTTTGCAAGCAACCCAATTTGGGTAAATCCAAAAATAGAATAGAATACATTAAAAAGGAAAAGAAAACAAAAACCAGTGAGACACACATACAGCACACGAACAGTTGAAAAAATAAACATACAGTAAAATTACCAAATAAGCAATCATCCACCAACAGAAATGAACAGCAAATCTCCAATTTAAATTCTTTAAGATCACAAAATTAACTAAAATCCAAAACTTGGTCTCTTCAAAACCAAACAAGTACTTAAAAGAAGTGAAAAAGCTTGATGGGTTATCTTACTTGAGCCAAAAACTGATCTGGATCGGTTTCTTTTTGCTGAAAAATCCAATCTTTGAAGAAATAGAAGAGCAAGAAGAGAAAAAGAAAGAGGGGGCTGCTTTGATATTATTATTATTATTATTATTATTATTATTATTATTATTATCAAATTAAAAGAAAGAGAGATGAAGAAGACGAGATCAAATAAGAAATCTCCACAGACGAGGCTGTTTCGGTGCTTACAAAGTCTTCTAAATCTGTGGTCAATGCTTCCATTCTTGCTTTCTCCTTCCAATCTCCTATGGCTATGGAAATGGACAGATTTCTTTCTCCTCCTTTTATTAAAAAAAAGAAAAAAACACCTTTTCTAACTTCCAATGTTACTGCAACTTACTGAAGTTAAATAAACTGAAATACCCCTTGTTTGCACTTGTATTTTCTCATGTCTTTGCGGAAATTAATAATGATTTTGCATTCAACATCACAACCATTGATCTATATTATTTATTTATTATTTTGATATGAAACATAAACATTATTTCGACATTTTGAAGAAATTTCTTTGGTCCTACGCAATTAGATGATTTTTTTCTTCAAAAACTTTGTTTAACATGTGGCCAAAACTGTGTCAGGAATGAAAGTAGACAATTAGGGTCATCATTCACCAAATCCATGACTATTATGACAATGGCAATTGATGGTACAATCCGCGGTATATTTTGGAATTTGTCAAACTCAAGGTTGTTTTTTTATATTTATTTTTCAAACTATCATTTTACAAAACGTCCAATCATCAAAAACAAGGATCATTTGAATTAAGAAATGTTTTAAAAATTCAACTAATCCTAAAAAATTAATAAACTCCTCATTAGTAAAATTCATTTTTATTATAATATGATCGGTAAGTTTTCAAGTTTGTTAGGATGGAATTTTTTTTTTTAGAGATTTTAGTAACGCATTTTCTCATAAGAGTTCGATGCATTTAAAAATCAAATTCTGAGTAAAAGAATAAAAAATTCTCTCCTGCCAAGCACCAACTATCCATGTGAATAAAACCCGACTTTTATATAATACAATTTCCATGTCTGCTTTAGTTTGGCCGTTGACATGTCCAAGACCTTTTCAGATGCTTCCATTTCCGTATAAGGCTGTCTGGGATAATAATCAATGAGATGAGGCTAATAAAAAGTCTTAATCATTTGGTTAAAATATTGGAAAGATGAAAGCAAGTTGTATTAAAGAAAATGGAGCAAATGGCGAAGAGAATCATGCTTGGTAGGAGGGAAAGTGGGGGAAATTAAGATGATTAGGAATGTGCTAAGCGTAAGGAACCTTTCACCTTGAAAGATCATAATTGCCAAATTCGGTTTGTCGAGTGCTCAGAAAAAGACAATTCTTCTAACTTGGTTTTCTTGCAAACATAGCTTAACAAATTCTCTAAATTAAGAATATTTTCATTGAGCATATTTGTTAAATAAGTATTTCTTGCTTAATAGAATCATTATATACAATAAAACAATTCTGTTTGCACATAAAATAAGATAAGATCATAATTGATCTCATGCTTTGGTCATGTCACATACCTCAAAACAGGAAATAAAGTGTATTCAATCTAACAGGGGATACAAAACAGATGATTATTGGACATTTAGGCATGAACACTTAACACTCTAATAAGTTAATTTTGTGCAAATAAGATAATTGTCATGTGATAAGTGATACCAAAACCAATTTTTAATTGTTTGACTTTATACTGATGGTTCTCTCACAGTAAGCAGGTAAATTAGTTCCACATCGAATGCCCCAACAAAGATAAGTAGGGTGAGTTAGCCGTGATAACTCATTACGAGATTAAATAAAAAAGAATGTTATGCACATACTCCAAAAAAAAAAGGTAAGATGCATTCAGTCTCATATCAAATAAGAAATAAAAAATTAGTGAACATATAAACATTAACACTATATACATCAATAAAATAAGTCTGGCTAAAAGAAAATAATGATCACGTGACACCTTTGTAGCTATTTCAATTACAAAAGATTCTAGGAAGAGGTGTCAGGCCAAGCTGAGTCGGATTGAGATTGAGCTTAGACTATATATTAACGAACTATATACAAGCTCAAGTTCAATTTGACCCATTCGAGTTTAAATTTTAGTCTAATCCCATTTTAAATTTTATTATATAAGCTTGGGCCCGACCCAACCTTTATTTTTTTCCTTTATTTTTTGCATGTTAATTTTTTTGTTAATTCTTGGCTAAAGGGTAAAAAAGTCCTTAAATAATAAAGGATTCCCCAATTGAGCCCCTATCTTTTTTTCACAGTCAATTGAGCCTTTATATTTTCAATTCCACTCTATTGAACTCTTACTTGAACGAAAATCGTTAAGTCTGTTATTTTATTAGCCACATGTATTGTACGGATTTAACAGTTTCCGTCAACAAAAGGGCTCAATTGAGTGAAAATTGAAATATAATAGCTCAATTTATTGCAAAAAAAAGTTAGGAGCTCATTTGCGAAAATTATTATTTTTAGAGGGCTTTTTAACCCTTTAGCCTTTATTCTTTTATTTCCTTTAAAGTTTAATTTGATTTGTCAAACTTTACATGTCAATTTTCATATTAAATATTTATAATATTTATTAATCAATAATGTTTTAAATACACATAATTACATTATATTTAGTAAAATATATAAAAAAATTCTAATATTTAATTATGTTCGAAACGGACCTTGATCTCCATGGGTAAAACCCCAACCCGACCTGAGAATTCATTTGAACCTTGATCTCCATGGGTAAAACCCCAACCCGACCTGAGAATTCATTTGACCTATATTTTTTATCCTAACCTGCTCATCAAACTTTTTTTTTGATCCAAATTCATTAAAAAATCGAACTAATTTTTGAGTTTAAACAAACAATCCAACCCTTGAATAGGTCTAATTCAAGCCATTGAAACAAGATATTTAAATCCTATTCCTTTTATAGGCTAAATTTAAGAGTAGATTTGACTTTGAAACATTGTTGAAAAGAAAAGCTTATCATTCAAGGTTTAACTACAAAGAGATGCCCTGCATGCGAAATATGGGCTGCACAAAGGCCATGCAACAAGTCTCATCAAACTACTTTCTAGTTTCGTCTGGTTCTTTTATGGGTCGACAACATTTCCCCGGAGATACCTAAAGAATGAGAAGCTCAGCTGGGGTACGAGGAAAGGGAAGATGAATGTGCAAAGCAGATACGGTAACAAGTCAAGTATGTAATGGAAAAATTGGAAAAGAATTTTTCTGCACATTTTTAAATGTTTCTTTTCAAGTGTACATAACAAATACCAATATATAACCTAAGAAGAGGTCCCCAATTCATGGGAGCTGTAACAAAGCAATCTCCATGTTCTAGTCCTAAAATTCAACAAGATATTTAAAATCAAGGGGAAAAAATGGGGGAGGAACTAAAAAAAATGAAATCAACAAAAAAAAATTTTCTAAAAATGGAAGGGAAAAACACTCAGGGTTGACGAGGGAGCCTCACCAAATGACCTTCCCAAGCCATTCTCTTCCTACACCAATGAATCCAATGACATCAATTGGGAGCACTTCTACTCTTGTGCATTTTGCAACCTATTCCAACACATGCAATAAGCCAAGAATCCTTGCAGGAAGACCGATACAAGTATCCTTTTCCCACCCGAAAAAATAAACATCGATTGCTATGTTACAAACTGAAAGAATGAATTTCATGCCCGTACTAGTAATGTAGATCCTTCCTGCAAAATATTTTGAGTGATGACAGTAAATCCAGTCCTCAAAATTGTTGCTCTCTAGGCCAACTTTCGTCTCACCTTCTCAAATAGATTCAAGAAAAAATATGACACTTGACTTGCTGGTTTCTCTTCCAAGTTTATCTTTTCTTCTAACTCCTCTACCTGCTTGACTACAAGTCCAAAATGTTGCAGTTCCTAACAAAATCATTGGAGTAATTGACATACTTGGTCCAAAATGGCCGAAGATGCTCAAAGCCAATCTGCAGCCATGGTTTTGACTGGCCATTGTAATGAATAACTGCAGCTCTTTTCACATTCTCAATGTTGGTCTTACTCTGATAGCCCAAGCCAAGCATGTGCCATGATGGGTCAATCGGATGAACATGGCCTTTAAATGCAATCAAAGCAGGAGGTAGAGTTCCAAGCTTCCACATTGTCAGGTTTGACTTTAGGTTCTGCCACAAAGAAACCAACAGTCAGAGTAAAGAGTCAAAAAAACTGTTATTTGCAACAATTCACCACAAAAAACTAAATACTAGTCTGCATGTTATGATCTAAGTATACATCCAAGATGAAGTTTTAGTTTCCATCACTTTGTTTCAATCCAACTAAAGATGGGTCAAAAACCTGTATTTAATTCTGACTTGAAAATAATGTAAAACAAAAAGGAATTTCCTGTATAGAAACAGTTCCGTTACACAAAATATAAAAAGATTGAAGCCATCCCCATATAGATCGGTGATGCAATTCAATTTCAGATATAAGGAGAGGGTTAAAATCATTGGTCTGAACCCTTAGCTAAATAGATGATATTTCATTTCCAAAATTCAAAATAATCAACTTTGATAGTCATTGTGAGCAAAGTCCAAAAGGAAAGGAGGTCAAATTACAGAAACAGCCAGGAAAACTAGTAGCTGATGAGTTACCTCTTTCAGCCAGGAATGATATGTTTCTCTTATATTTGTCTTTCTCCACGCATGGAGATCAAATATATTCATCCCATAAGCCCATGCACATTCATCAGGATCCAAATGCTTAGCTATAAGGGGATGGGAAAAATTGAAGTAGTTTCTAAAATGTTTGGACATCACCCACTCATCTTCACCTTTACAGGTTTCTACAGCTCCATTAACCTTTCCCCGTAGATCAATCTCCCAAAGGGGAGCCAAATCACGCTGAATTACAATATCATCATCCAAAAAGACCACTTTGTCAAGGTTTGGAAAGAGCTGTTAAAAACACACAATCAGAACACACATTTTGGGAGGAAAGACAAGGTGCAATAAGTGAAATTGTTATAGCAGCATCTAATTACCTCTGGTAAATATATCCGAAGATGGTTGAGTAAGGAAATGTATTTTGGACTTCTAGCCTGCAATTTTGAAGCGAATGTTCGAGGAGTAGTATCAGAGAGATTTGCCCCTGCAACATGATTGCCATGATAGTAATTTCTGATGCTGTGATGACTCTCTACAGCTTCAAGCACAGGAACATTCTCTCTAGTTAACCATTCAAACTGGTGAACACCTTTCACTTCAACTATGGCGGGGGATACAGGGTTTAGCGCAAACCAGGAGTGCATACCCGCATAAGTTTTCTTGTCTGTGATGATATGGAAGACAATTTTTTCAGGTTCTAGTGATGACTTGACAGCAGAAGTAACAACTACTGATGCAGCCAATATGTTGTCTGTTGACAGGACAAAGTGGTAGTAAGAGTTGTTAGAAAGCACAGGGAGGAGCTCAGGAGAAGGCAGTTGTCTGCGTGCATGAGCATTGGAAGAGTATTCATCAGTTAAACGCAGAGAAAGACAGTGGATGCCTTTTGGAATGGAACTTGCAGCAAAGTGTTTGTTCATCAGCTCTGCAAATTTAGATTCCCTAATTTCTTTTTCAAGTTTCTCCATCTGTGCAGAAAAGACAAACACTAAATAGGAAGTTCACTAAACTTACATAATATGAGAAAAATTAGAATGCAAATGTATACAAAGATATTTGAACTTCTGAACACTTTCTTACATTTTTCAAGATGCAAATATAACATTAAAGAAGTTCCATTAAAAAGAGAAACGGTTTCGGAGCTACAACAGAAAAACCAGGAAAAGTAAGCCAAAGTTAGCATGTAAAGGACATTTTAACAACACCAGGTCAAGATACCCTTCTAGCAAAAATAATAACAACGGCAAGATGGTCAATCAATTTCTTCTTTGCATGTAAAACTTTTCCGGCCTGATGAAATCTTGTAGAGCTCCTTCATTTTGCCTTCCTAAGGCCACAACATGAGGCTTTTATGTCACTGATATTAAAGTCCATCCAGAGTAAAGCAAGATGATAGCACTTGCTGATACTAGAATTATAGCTGATATACAGAACACATACAGGTTGAGGCCTAGCAAACAGATCATGCACCCATAATGTAATCCAAACTGCAATTCATACATCCATGGAAGGCCAACAATCAGGTTAATACCTAGTATTATTTCACACTTCAGAAAGTAAGATCCTACAGAGGAAAAATCGTTACAGCCCTAACTTTCGGCATTTTTGTTCAAAGAGGAATCTGTAGACTTTTTAAGTTTCTTCCCGCTAATTCATTAACAGCATTAAAACCAATCACAAAAAGATGCCATGGACACACAACAACTTCTTCCTTTTTCTTTTTTTTTGCTTTTCTTTTTCCTTTTTGGCAGCAATTTATATGAACTAGGCTGTGCTCGTGAATCATAAAATTTGAAAAAAGAATATTGAAACAAATTAGAAATTTAAAGACTATTTAAAATAACTACATAAATTTTTTGGTCTCTGAATAATGGACTTGATCTCTCCTAAAAAACTTGGGATTAAGGCTCAGTAAAGTCTAATTGAGTTGGATGACAGGTATAATTGTTAAAATTATTTGGATGAAGAGTTGCAGACTGATATTTGATAAAAAAAATGGAGAGAAAAGATGAGAAGGGGAAGAGAATGAGGGTGGGAGAGATAACAGATCTAACCACATCATCTTATAGACATTAACAAATTAAAAACTTGAAACATTCGCCATAATAATTGCATTTTTGTCTTTGGGAATACTGCCATGTTATGTTATAAAAGGAGTTATCTCCAAGTCACTAGAACAAAAAGGTAGGCGAAAACCTGATAATCATAGAGAAAAGGGAAAAGCTTGTTTACTCGCTTGCTTTCATAGAGAAAAGGAAAAGCATGTTTGTTAACTCTTTTAACGTCAAAAGCTAAAACCTGATAATCATGCTGAGGTGTCATATAGATAGAAGCTGACGTTCTTAATCTCCTTTAGTTCATTTTTAAGTCTGTCTTGTCTGTTATCCCATTTGTTCTTGAAGCCAAAAATGCCAGGGAAGAGAGTACAATGCAAAATACCATTGAGTTAGTCTTCCATCCAGATTATGCACACTTCCACCAATTAATATATGGCCCAAAGTCCATAAAACTGCCTAAATGAAACAAGCATTTAAACCAAGAACTCCTAGGTCTACTATGGTGACAAGAAACGGTTCCAAAAACCATTCAACAATCAACCCAAGTTGCTTAATTTATTAATTGATGCAGGGAAAAGAAATAAATATCAACCGTAGTTCTAACAAGCTTTAAACATGTTAAAAAGATAGCAAATAACAATAAAGTAAATTAAAAGTAAGCATAATTTATGTAACATGACCATACCATTGCTCTTAACATGAATGCAAAGGTCTTTGCATCATACTGGTTGTTCTTCATTTCAGAAACAAGTTGACTAAATGAATCTGGAAGCTTTAGACCATCTGGGATTTCCTCGGTGTTTACTTGACTGAGAATCTTATAAAAATCCTTAACTAGTCTCTGCTGCGCCATCATCATCACCACCAACGACCAAATCAATTTAAAATCATAAATAAATTGTTGACTGCAAAACAAATCCAAAAGCATTTCCAGTATGGTGAGAACCGGATACTTACTCCTGAATCATCAACTCTACCAAGAAGCCTGGGTCCTAGCCGCCTACCTAAACAATCTGGGCACAGTAGAATAACAACAAGAAAAGTCATGGATCCGATGACAAGATTATAAAAAGATAAAAGGCAGAAAGGAGGATACATACCAGGAGGATACATACCAATCTAGTTAGTTAACTCAGAAAGCAACATGAAAAACAAACAGTTCCTAAATGATCATAGCCAAATTTTATCCATATAGACATTGATATGAAATAACCAGAAGAACTAAAGAGCAGGATTAAAATAGGGGGTTACAAGCAATCAATTTCAAGCACCACAAGGCCATCGTTATATAACTTTGGCTTAACCAGTTCTAACCAATTCCCATTGTATTTCCATCAGGAAAGTAGGTGCTAAAATTTAGACATTAAATACAAAAATAAACTTTTGAAATATAGAAACATCTGGTCCCAAGTCGACCGCTCCGATTCCACAGAAACATAAATAATTTTAAAACCTAGAATTTCAGTAAGGCTAATTTGTGTAATTCAACTGGAACAGAATTCATATGGACAAAAAATAAGAATACAGCAAAGAGCAACACTATAAATCCATAAACATGGACGAGAACTTCAATTGAAAGACAGGCATCAAAATATGGAATAATATATCTACTTCAATTATGAATTGAGACAGTGGAGAAACCAAATGTGTTTTGAGCTTTCAGCAATATCTTCATAATATATCTACTTCAATTAATCTGATTGTCCAAAGCATTTATTGAATACCAAATGAGCTACACTAACTTAAGATTCAGATTCAACAAAGAAAACCCATTGGCGGATCCATTTTTATTATATTTGGATCTTATAAGAATGCAAATAGCTTTTTCAACCCTCAGTACAAACACAAATGTGCCATCAACATACACTGCAGAATAGAGAATTAGGGACCAAGGCAATCATGCTGCATAACAACCTAGATATCCTAATTCCGTAATCCAAATTAAACCAACACATTCACCAATTAGCTACATTCACACACCAAATCAGATCGACAAGAATTCCAAAAAATGGAGCTTTGTCACATAAACCAAATGAAATAAAATCGAGAGCGCCCCCAACCCAGCTACCCCCAAATCAAGTGCATGAATCAGGATAAACTAAGATCCTATGAAAAGAAATATCTAACATATCAACAAAACTAGCAATATGAAGATAATAAAATAACCAACAGATTATCCAATTAGCTCCATCCACACACCAAATCAGATTGACATCAATCCAGAAAATGTAGGCATCATAATATCAACCAAAATCAAATGCACGAACAAATACACATAAACCGAGTGAGAATAGGATAATTAAGATTCCAAGAAAAGCCTGATAGATAATAAAACTAACACCAAAGGGCAATAACAAAATAAAACCCACATCAAATCAGTTGCCACGCCATCAAATCCAAACAAGAGGAACCCAAATCAAATCCAAACAAGATTTATTAGAAGAAAATAAAGGAAAACGAAACGATGCACATTAAAAAGAAGGGTACCAAATGAGGAGCACTTGTTGACACCTTCAAGGGTAACAAGAGCAGTAAGAATGAAGACGAAAGGCAACAAGAAAGCGAGGATGAGAATGGTATGGAAAAGGGTCCTATATGAAATATGTCTAGCGGCCACCTTGATCTTCATCAAGTCAATAAACCCATTGTTGCTCGATATCGTTATACTTCTCATGCTAGGCGAGAAGTGAAGCTGCATCCTTCTCTCTGCAGCCCCACCACACCTGAACAACTCTTCTCCCCTCTCTCCAAAAAAACACCACCTTTCTTATTATTATCAAAACCAGCTGCCGCTCCTCCACAATATCTCTCTCTGCTGCTCTCCACACACAATCCTATCCCCACCACCATCAGATCCGACCCTTTTCTCTTCTTTTCCTAATTCAGACTTTGATTTTTTTTATCTGGGTTCCCTTCAAAACTCTCCCCTTTCGTTTTGGTGTTTCTAACAAAGACCTCCACTGCATTGGATTTTTAACCCCCCCACCAAGTCTACGGGTTCTTTCTTCTTTTTCTTATCCTTTCTTGAAATTTTTAGATCAAAGAATCAAACTTTGGGGGGTTTTGAAATCTGGGCTTTGATAATTGGAGCTTTGGCTTTGTTATTTTTTGGCTGCCAAGGATCAAAAAAAAAAAACAGTTGCGGAAAAAGAAAAGAAAAGAAAAGAAAGAGAAACTTGGTTCCGTTTTGGTTTATTTCTGTGCGAAGAACATGGGTTTTTTCTCCTTCCTTTTGGGTTGCGATGGAGAGCTCTCTCATTGGTGGATCAACTCATCAAAACTTAATTAAATTTGATTATTTTTTGGAAAATTTGATTATTTTCAAGAAAACGAAAAACAAAAAGAGAGATGAGAAAAAGAATAATTTTTAAAAATTAAAAAAAAAACAGAAAAATAAAAGTTTGATTTTGATAAGTCAATAACGTGTTGGGTGTAGAGAAAGGAAGGTGGGTTTGGACGTTGGAGTTTGACCTTTGATGAGAGGGGAAACAAAGCAATTTTCTTATTAAACCTAAATTTAGATTTCTTCTCCTGAGTTTATGGATGAGCATTTGCTTTATATGAGGATCTCATTTTCTTAATTTACTTACAATTAAAAACACCACCTGATTTTATTAGTGATGTACTGCAAACAGATATTTATTCTTGAGTAATAAAGTAAGGTATTATTTAAAAAAAAAACACCATAGTAATTTCACTTCTTTTATTATGTTTATGTTTTTTTTTTGATGAATTTAGAGACTTTATTAAGATAATTAAATATCAAGGTTTACAAAATTACTTGGGCATGATCCATGCCAAACCCTACACTCTAGTGCAATATCCTCCAATTGTGATAGATTACCTCCTAATTAAGACAAACTTGCAAGAATTAAACTTCTTAGATATAGCCCAAATATTGTCAAACAAAGCACCTCCTTCTTTTTTGTTCAATGACGAGACATGATACAACTCCAAAACCGATTGCTTTGAAGTTGCGCGGACGAAGCACCTCCCTTCTAATAGACTTGCGAAGCTATCGTCAAATTATTTATCGCCTGCTTACTGTCACTTTCGATTACTATATCCATATTCGTATGTTCCAACGCAACTGAAAGTCCCATACAGATGGCCCAGCATTCTCCCTGCCTGGCATCTTGGACATACAGTTGGAAACCACTTAGGCAAAGGACAATGATTTATGTTTTTCAACTTAATAAAACAGAAAATAAAATGCAAAGTTTGTGGAATTTAGAGGGTTGAAAAGTGATTTAATATTGCAGTTTCTCATTTAAAAAAAAAAAAGCTAAGCTAGTTTTGTGCACTAATGATTATTGAGTTTTTTTTTTTTGTATAAAAAATCATTTGATGCATTGTTAATGAAATTTTTAAATTTCAAAAATAAAGTTATTAGAATAATACATATCACTTAATATGTACTAAAATTAAAAAATTAGACATGTGATAAATTTTTAATTTCGTTTATAAAATTAAAATTTTTCATAAATATAAACGTTTTTTATACTTACAATGAAAAAAATTGAACCCAACTCCTTTAAAATTCTAATAAAAAGATTAATAGGTTTTTAAAATTGTTTAACTATATGTACATTTAAAATTTCAGACAAGATATAATAACACAATAAAAAAGATGAAAAAAAATATAAAAATGACATAAAAACTCTATATGAATTGAAAAAAATTGAACATCTTATTTGGTTCTAACATGAGGATTTTCGTACTCTATACGTTTGACATAAAATATGTACTACAAAATATACAAATTATCACAATAAATAATTAATTAATAACTTGTTATGATTAATTAAGGCTTAATAGCCAAATGTGTACTCCACGTTTGTCACAAAATAAAATTAAATCTTTAACGTTTAAATGAATGAAAATCAGTCCTAAATATTACAAAATAATTGAATTAAGGACATTTCTGTTAAATCTTTTAATTTTCGTTACCCCTAATAGTAATAAAACTTAACAAAAATTAAAAGATTTAACGGAAATGTCTTTAATTCAATTATTTTGTAACATTTAGGACTGATTCTCATGCATTTAAACGTTAAGGACTTAATTATATTTTATGACAAACGTGAAAGACACATTTGGCTATTAAACTATTAATTAACTGTCAAAAAATTATTTTTCCCCAAAAATTAAAAAAAAAAACTGCTATTAATGTTATAAATTTTTTTTTCTTTACCCAAAAAGGCATACACAATCCTTTTATAATTCAAAATCACATTTCATACAATTAATTGATATGACAGGTGAAAATGGGAAAATTTAAAAAGGCTAAATGTTATTGGACATTTGAAACTTTTGTGAAAGTGACTTAATTTGATTGCCAAGTTATAAGGTTGTACATAGTGGCATTTTTTTGAGTGTAACGTCCAACCGACACCTTCGAATCTGCAGTAACTTGTAGACTTTTACCAATTTTGGTACAAATAATAATTATAAATTAATATTACGTAACCCTCACTAAATATAAACGTAAATAGTTCTTTTGGTCAACGGAAACTTACTAGGTTTTGCCTATTCAATTATGGCAGATCCTTTTGTTTGATTGTTACTAAATTTGATAATTTGTGTAGTTTGTATCATATTATTTTTATGTTAAATATGTGTTATTGTATTGTAATTTGTGTTGATGTATAAATATTGAATAATTTTTTTTAGTTTTTACAAATTTATTAAAAATTTTTCTCAACACTTTAATTTTTGTTATTTTTATATTTTTTTATGTCATTGTGTATCATTGTAATAATCTCGTATTTAAATTTATTAGATCTAATTATTTTTAACTGCTAGAAAGAAATTTTTTCTAATATCCAAAAAGCAATTCATGATAAGAATTTTTTTATAATTTCCTATACGCTTTTATTTTTTGTTTAAAAATATTATTTTCTTGAGATCAGTTTTTGAATATTGAATATAAGTGTTTATGATTATTTATGTTTATGTCCAACTGCTAAGCAAAAATATTTTGAATGAGTGACAGGGAATATATAATATAACATTGAGTTTGTATATGATGCACTGACAGTGTATAGTTTCTATACACTGTCAATGCATCAGAGGTTGACACCTCATCAATAAGCTCTTATGAGCAAATTAAAAAAAATTATTTATATTTGCATATAAGGGCCATCGATGAGGTGTCAACCTTTGGCGCATTGACAGTGTATAGAAACTATACACTGTCGGTGCATCATATATAAATCCTATAACATTTGTGCCATTGCTCAAGACAGAAATTGGTGCAAACATCACAATGATTTTTTTAAGTAAAAAAAATTGTTGATCAGCTCGCTTTATTCGTTTATTAGGAATTATGGATATAATAATATACATGGCTTGGATTTAAAACTTGATTTAGTAGTTGTTACCCTTCTTAAAAGAAATTAGATCTATGAATCTAACTCTTCTCTTCCTTATAGGCTTGTACCTCCTTATGAACAATATATAAATATGCATATATATATATATATATATATATATATATATATATATATATATATAGTGTATACATACTAGATTTTACTCTGCTATGCATGAATTAATTTTAATTATTTAAATTTATAAATATTTAAGATAATATTATTCAATTTATATTTTTATAATATATATAAATTGATTATTATCTAATACACTACTAACGAGGTTTTTAAACTTCACAAACTGCATTAAAATGATGACACATACCTCTGCTTTATTTATAAAGGGTACTTATCATCATTTTAGTCTCCCTTATGGAGTCTAAAAACTCCACTAACAGTGTATTTGATACATATAATACAATAAATATATCCAATCATAAAAGAATTAAATATTTAATTATAAAATTATAAAATTCAAAACATAAGATAAACAAATATTAAGAAGAATAGAAAATGAAAACATATTATAAATAATATTATTAAGCGGATCAACAAAACGTTAAAATAAAAATTAAAAGTATATTTTAATCATTTTCAAGCATTAGAGTAATATTTTGAGATAGATTCTTATTATGGACCTAAATAATCATTATTATAAAAAAAATTTATATATATATATATATATATATATATATAAAAGGATGATTATAACATAAAAGTATATATATTTGTATATCTAAAACCGTCGTGCAATTTACGACTTAGTTTTAACTATTTAAATAAGTATATAAAATAATATTATTTAATTAATTTATTTAAAGTGTATATAAAATACATATAAATAATATAATCAAGATAGCTAATCATAATTAAATATTTAATTAAAAAATTAAAATATTCAAACATAAGATAAACAAATATTAGAAGTAAAAAAAAACATATATTATAAATAATATTATTGAGCGCTTCAACAAAATGTTAAAATAAAAATTAAAAGTATATTTTAACAATTTTCAAGTGTTATAGTAACATTTTGAGATATATTTTTATTATTGATGTAAATAATCATTATTATAAATATGCATTTTATATACATATAATATATATAAAAGAATGATTATAACATAAAAGTATTTATATTTATATCTAAAAGTATAGTCATTTGTGCAATGCACGAATTAATTTTATCTATTTAATATACGTAACATATATATTTATAAAGTTAGATGTTTTATACATGAATTTTATTTATTTAGAAAAATAACAATTTTAAATATATAAATAATATACATGATATTGATAACTAATTTTTTAAAATACTTTTAAGTTTTGTTAATAAAATATTTTTTAAATAAATTAAAATTATTTATTTTATAATATAAATAGATATCAATAAATATTTTATTTAGTTTTCCAAATAGACAATATTAAAATTATATTTTTTTATTGGATAGTTAGTATTTAAAATTATTTTAAGGTATAATTTTTTTTAAAGATTTAGAGATTTTAGGAATTAGAAAAAAATTTAGAAAAATGAAAAAGTGGGGGAAGTTAATACTTATTATTCTTTTTAATTTATGTGAATATAAAATTAATCGATGCTTATATGTCATTTAAAGATAACGTCCATGTAAGCATCCATGTACACATCTTACTAAATTTGCTACGTACCTTGTAACATAATATATATTAGATTTTATTTATTTAGAAAAATAATAATTTTAAATATTTAAATAATATACATGATATTCATAGCTTACTTTTATACTTTTCAGTTTAATTAATAAAATATTTTTTAAATAAATTAAGTTAAAATTGTTTATTTTATAAAGTAAATAGATATCAATTAATATTTTATTTAGTTTTTCAAAAATATAATATTAAAATTATATTTTTTAAAATAGTTTTGGATTAGATAGTATCTAAAATTATTTTAAGATAATTTTATTAGAAAGATTGAGAAATTTTAGGAATTATAGAAATTTTAGGAATTAGAGAAATTTTAGGAAATTGGAAAGGCGGAGAAAATTTTAGAGTCATTTGTTATCGTTTTTTGTTTCCTGTTTTTTGAAAATTTTGTTTTTATTTTTGTTTTGTTTTATTTAATTTTGAAAACAAAAACTATGTTTGGTTAACATTGTTACGTTTTAAAAACAAATATTTAAACTGATTCAGATATGATAATTCAATTCACAAAATAAAAATTTAAAAACTAAATAAAAATAATATTGTAGACACCTAATTTTGTCATGTTGAAAATTTAAAGATTTTATTCTTATTTTTATTTTTCATTTTTATTTTATGCATTTTATTTTATTATTCTATTTTATTTTATTTTATTTTCATTTTATTTCCATTTTTTTTCATTTTTCTTTATTTATTTTCTTTCATTTTCGTTTTTATTTTATTATTTTTATTTCCATCAGTTTGATTTTGTTTATTATTATTATTGTTTAATCTAATTAAAAAAAAAAGGGGGGGGGACAGGACTGGTGCTGTGCACGGCACCAGTTCCTGACACTCCTTCCTACCACCACCACCCCCTCACCGAGACAACCACCCTCTGCTAGCCCATCCCCTCTCCACCAGCCACCACCAACTCTGTGAGCTTCACCCTATAAGCAACCAAAATCCACAAACCCTAAGGCGGACGAAAAAAAAGAAAAACGATTGCTACCCAGAACCCTTTTTTCTCTCTGGACCAACTCAAAATCACCACTGAAATCAACACCAGGCCACCACCGAAAAGCCACCATTCAGAACCGAGACTCACCAAAAAAACCAAAACTACCGGGACCAAAATCCCAAAACCCGAGAACACCCAAATCTGGAAAATCCTAACCCAGATCTGGAAACCCTAGAGTCCTACCACACAAACCAGTACCTGCAAACACACACACACACACACACGCATATCAACAAACCACAAAAACCAAAAACCTTAACCGAAACCAACAACAACGAAAACCAAAAAATGATGAGGGAGGCTTCGGTTGAGGTCAGATTTGTGAGGTTAGGAGGTTTTTTTGGTTAAACGGAGGCCGGATCTGAGGAGAAGGAGACGAGGGGAGTGTTTTTGGTGTGTCGGGGAGACTACCGGTGACCGGCGCACGGCGGAGCACGGCGGCCGGAAATCGCCCCGGGGAAGGAGGGTCGAGAGGATTTTCGCGTTTCTGAAATTTTTTTTTGGAAAAGCCGGTTGCAAATGAAGGGAGAAAAAAAATGGGATCTTTTATAAAGCACCAAAACGGTGCGTTTTGACTGGTTGACCCGCGCGCCTATCGCCGACCCGAATCCGAGATCCGCGCACCCGCCCGCGACCCGGCTCTCTCTTTTCTCGCGACCCGCGTTCTCGCCCGATCCGGACCCGCACGGCGACCCGACCCGCATCGCGATCCGGCCCAGCAACCTTAGCCCGCCTCACTTGGTTTTGGGCTAGATCTTGGGCCCGTTGGGAAGGCCTCCTTTGGGTTTCAAGCCCACCCGTTTGGTTTATTTTCTTCTGTTTATTTGTTATTTATTTATCTTGTGATTACTTAGTTATTAGTTCTGTTAAATATGTTATTTTATGTATTTTAATATGGTTGCATAACACAAAAAAAAATATAAAGAATTTTTCATAAAATTCTCAAGGATTTAATAATTATAAGTTTAATTATGGAATTATAATAAATATATAGTTTTAAGGTATACTCATAAACAAAAATTTTGTAAATGAAGGAAGTATATATAGTTTTTAAATAAATACTTTAACATGAAATAAAAATAAGAAAATAATAATAAAAATAAAAATAAAAATAAATTTTTTTTTTACAAAGAAAATTAATAATAATTCTGAAATGAATGGAATTCTCCCGAAGATGGGATGTCATGAGACTCACAAGTAGTGATTTCTTGACTGATCCCTAGGTGAGAGGAATTAGCTAAATGTTACCAGAGGATTGGGATATTTAGTTAAATTTTTCAATATTAAGAATTTCATTTATAAAAATCAAAATAAAAAAATTCTTTTCATAATTCCATATGCATCATAAAACATATGTTAGCATCATATGCATAAATAAAAAAAAATAATAAATGGAATTCTTCCGAAGATGGGATGTCATGAGACTCACAAGTAGTGATTTCTTGATTGATCCCTAGGTGAGAGGGATTAGCTAAATGTTACCAGAGGATTGGGATATTTAGCCAAATTTCTTAATATCAAGAGTTTCATCAACGAAATCAAAATAAATAAAATTTCCTTTAAGTATCATATGCATCACGCATCTTTATCCATACTACATGTATACGATTAATTATAAAATAGCGTGAGCACCACCGAGGATGGGATGTCATGAGACTCACAAGTAGTGATTTCTTGACTGATCCCTAGGTGAGAGGGATTATTTCAAATGTTACCAGAGGATTGGGATATTTGATCTAATTTTTCAATAAACGGTGTTCATGTTGATTTTCATAATGAATCCCATTATAACATTAATTTTTCAAACAAATACGCTAATTTTTCATATAATCAAAAGCCAAGACTATCTTCTTAAAATCCAAAGATACCATATGGTTAGGATGGTACCGTTTTTTAACGGGCGTTGTGGGGGTGCTAATCCTTCCCCGCGCGTAACCGTACCCCCGAACCCAAATTTTATTTTCGTAGACCAAAAATTATCTTTTTAATAAAACTTAATTAATTTTGAGATTTTGTTAGAAAGATGAATATTTTTAGGTGACCAATCACACCTAGTCAAAAAAGATTGGTGGCGACTCCATTTGTTTTTTTTAAAATAATTTTCAAAATCGTCGAGCGCGAAGCCGTTACGACAAATATATTTATTAAAAAAAACATGTACACAGTATTAAATAATATTATTTTATACTATTTAATACTAATATTAAATATTTTCATTTAATCATATAAAAATTTAATATAATTTAAATAATATTATAATTAAATATAATATTAAATAAATAATTCAATTAAAAATAATATTAAATAATTTTTTAATATTACTTTTTAGTAGATAATAATTGAGATTAGTAAAATTCAAAATTTATATATTAAATAATGATATGAATTAATAATTATAAATTACATAAATAATATTATTTAATTTAATTGTAATTATATTAAATTGTTAAATAAAATATTTAACTAATTAATTTATAACAAATTATATAGTTATGAAAAATATATTATCTTTAATATAAATAATATTATTTAATGTTAAGTATTCACTTATTTAATAATATTAAATTATTTAATAGTAGTAGTGATATATTTTAAATTTAATTGAAAGAATATAATATTAAATATAATATTGTTTAGTAAAATAATAACTAATTATATTAGATAATAATACTTAGCAATAATATTAATTATTAACATTTCAAAATTATAATAAATGATATTATTTAAAATATATAATATATTTAATAAATTATTGTATAAATTTAAATTTTAATAATATTATAATATTATAGTTCCCTATAATTTATATTTAATTGCAATTTACTGTTTTCAACTTTTCTATATTAAAGTAAATATGTTAATTTTAAAATATTTATTTTTTAATAAAATTATATTTTATATTAAAATTTAATATTATTCTATTTTAAAATATTAATTAATTTTATTTTATAAATTTATTATGAATAATATTAATATTATATTAATATATAAACTCTATTCACTTACTTATAAATAGTAATAGAAATGAAAACATGTTTCTGAAAACAATAAAAACAAGAATTTTTTTGTTTCCAACAATTTTAGAAATTCTTGTTTTCGTTTTTATTTTCTGAAAACAGAAACATGTTACCAAACATATTTTATATTTCTGTTTTAAAAAAAAAACTGAAAACAAAAACAGAAAATAGAAAACAAAAACGATGTCAAATGACCTCTTAGTATTTATTATTTGTTTTGACTTACACATAAATTATTAAGTGCTTATATGTCATTCAAAGATAATGTCCAAATAAGCAACCATGTAATATTTGCTATGTACCTTATAATATATATATATATATATTAGATATTAATATATATATATATATATATGGCTATGCTATTAAATGGTTTAGAATTTATATTTGATATTTTACACACGGTCATTTAATAATATATAATCTCTCATTAATTAGCGAATTTTATAATATTTATTTTTAAAAAAATTTTATTCTAAAATTTATAAACTGATGAGATGATATGCTATGATTTAATGTATATAAAAGTTATACATTGATGCATCAAATATAAATTCATTGTGTAATATCAACATAGAATTTTCTGGGAGTCATCCCAATACTGTTTCCCATTACTCGCAAAATTTGCTCATCCTAAAATTCTATTAGGAGTCCCAGAAAATGGCACCCATCCGACGGTAGAGTCAATAGGAAGCATTGCATGGACTAAACTCAGGCTTCCATCTTCTAACAGTTAAATAATGTCCAAAGACAAAGTAACATTATAAACATATAGTCTCTTTCTTATATGGAAATACTTCATCATGACTCCATTGTAGAGATGGTAAATACTTCTTCTTCTTTGATCTGGGATAAACATCTTCTTCTTTGTTCGAGCTGGAACACTGATTTTCCTCGCACTACATTATTTTGACGAAACGTTTTTTTTTATGCTTTCTTTCTTTATATACCTAACAACATTTAGCAGGTGTAATTTTATGGGAAATCATCTATTAGTTTATGCTTGGTATAGCTGAAAAGTCGAATGAAAGAAAGTGATGTAGAGAAACGTAGAAAGGAAAATGAATTTTGAGAGTGCTTTGTACAGAAAAATAGAAAGAAAAGAAAATGAGAGGAATGATTATTTTTTTCCCTACTCATAAGATTCAATCTCTACAAATCAAAGAGATAATGAAAAAAAAAATGTTGTTCACATGAATAAATTAGGTGAAAATACTAAATTACCTTTAATCACTTTGTTCTTATTTTCTTTCCTCTCATTTTTCAACTCTAAAAAAATACATGGAAAGAAAATATGTTTTTTTGTTCACTTTTACATATTTTCTAGCTAACATGCTTACAAAAATAAATAATATATTTCTTATCTTTCCACTTTTCTTTCCTTTTAATTTTTCACCCTACCAAACAATCCCTTAAACTCATTGAAAGCCGGCTAAGATGAATAAAAATTTTGTAAGTTATTGACCGACATTACTTTCTTCATGCTTTGAAAACTCCCCAACATTGTTTTTGACAAGAGAACTAACTTTACATTAAGCTAAAGTCATATAAAACTGGGTTTAAGATTAATCATCATTACAATTAACTATTTAACATCCTTCCAAAGTTAGGTGACTTTAGGCAACTGACTAATTAAACTCTAAATAATTATGTTTTTAAGATATCCTTTGCACTAAACATGTGATTAACATAGTATTTTATATGAAAAAAAACCTTCAGACTTTAAACATCGACTCAAATGATCATGTTTTTATTTCTAAAATATGAAAATTTTAAGTTCGGTGTTTGAGTTTGAACACTTGCATTTTTTTTCACATCAAAGATCTATTATTAAAAAAAAAAACCTTCCTCTTGTCCCATGATTGATAACAGAATTTGGGACAGGACCATTAGGGATTATTTAATTTCATCAAATATTATACTTACATGTTTTTTCTCCTTTTTTTTTTAAGTGGGCCTATCAAAGAGAATCTCTTAATTGGGAAAGACTAAAGAGCAATAGCACATGGCATGTAGCAGTGAGCTGGAGACAGTGGGTTTTAAAGCTCATATGATCAATGGGTGAATCATTCTAAAAGCCAAGATGTCAAAGAACTTGTATCAAAAAAAAAAAAAAAACAAGATGTCAAAGAACCCAACAGTGGATCAAGCATACATGGAAACAAGGATACTTATTCAATGCCTGTTCACTGTCCTGACCCATTTGTTTTTGTCCCAAGCTCAAATTCCCTCCTTTGCCTGCCAGAGTTCCTTTTAAACAAAGACCCCATAGTTTATAATCCAAAAACTTAGAAGAAATTCTATTGCTTCAACATTTCTATAATATAATATAGAAAAGGTCAAATGGGAATTACAGTACGGAGCCGTTTGATTCGCGAAATTTAGGATTACTTTTGAAAATCATTTAACAGAAAATTATTTTACTTGACGGATTCCTGGGAATATTAGATTCTTGTGTTTGGTTGTATTAGTGGGAATATAAGATTTCTGTGTTTGGTTAAAAGAAAGTAAGATTACTTAATTACTTATTTTACTATAATATCATCCGTATTATTAGTTGATGTAGAGTGAATAACACTTGATATAAATTATATTTAAATTAATTACTTATTTATTTATTTAAGATACTCATTTATTTATTTATTTTGTCCCTTTTTATAAGATTTTTATTATGTAAATTATTTTGATTTAACAAACTATTACTATATTAAATTGATTTTGATTAATCAAAAATCATAGGGTCTATCTTATTATTGGTCCATGTGATTTTAAATTCATTTTTCTCTTCATCAAAATAAGAAAAAAAACAATGGTTGTAACATTAGATAGGTTTAGGGGTAAAATGGAAACAAAATATAATTATTGGAGGGTAAAATAGGTAAAAAAATAGATTCCCCTAAAAAAAATACCTCAAGATGAGGGGGGAATCATTTCCCCCCCCCCCATTTCCCCCCTTTTTGCACTGTTGGTAAAAAAAAATTCCCGGTGTGAAAAAATTTCGCGAACCAAACATGATAATCATTTGACGGAAAAAAAAAATTACTGGGGGGAATCAAAAATTCCGGCAACCAAACGCCCCTACATGTATTTCAACTCTTGGTTTGATATAATTTTGAATTATAAAAGTTTCTGGAACTTGGAATACCACCAAAAGTGAACAGACAAAAGCAAAAGAGCAACCAATCCTTGTCAAGTAATTGTTGGAAAAAATATCCCTCAAACCAAATACCCACAAAACAGAAGAAAGTAAAAATAAACACAATAAATTTTTTAATGTGGTTTGACCCAACCAAATTGGCCTATAAACATCCAATCAAACTAATAATCAATCAAACAATTACAACTGTACAATTTTTAGAAGAGAAAAATTGCAAACTCCTTACAAACCCAAAGCCCAACTATCAAAAGAGCCAAACTAGACCCTTTTATAATAGCCCAAACTCTATAACTCTCTAGGATACTTTACAAACTAAGCCTTAAACATTATTTATAAGAGAAGAGCCCTTATAACTTCTCCTATACTTTCGATGTGGGATTTAAGGCAAACCTCAACAAATCTTCCCTTGACTTGAATCCCCAAACTGCTCAACAATATCTGAAAAACTAACATGTCTTTGAATCTTCTTATTCTTGGAAATAACTCTATCTTTCGCATCATCAAGCAAATATAATTGTTTCTCATTCCTATTTCCTTGCAAAACTAAATCACTATTCTTTTATACTTTGCAACAATCATTATTACCAATATATGTGTACCCATGTGAAGCTAACTCACACAAAGAAATCAAATTGTAGCTAAAACTGGGTACATACCTCACATTATGAAGAGACCTGACACCACCATCATGAAGCTTGAGTTGAACACTCCCAATACTTTCAATCTTCACTCTATTACCATTTTCAACCACAATATTGCCTAAACTTTCAACCTCTTTCAATTCATCAAACAGATCTTTATCATTGCAAATATGCATCGATGCAGCTGAATCCAAAACCTAACCTTTCTCATAAGTATAAGACCCATCTAAACAAGTTGCCAATACATCATCATCTGAATCAGTCAGATCAACACGCCTCATTCTTCTTTCCATCATCACTCTTTTGTTGAGTCATCTTGAATGCAGCCATATATCCTCCTTTAATGTCTTGTAGCGTGTTTGAATATGACACTTCTCTCCACAATAATAACATTCCACCTCACTATAATCTCTTAATCTTGATTTTGATCTCTCTTGATCCACCATATCTCTCATTAGTCCTCCCTCAATTAGAACCTTCTACAGCAGCTAGCACATCTCCCATAGATGAAGAATCTTCTTTGCCCATAAATCTTTCATTCTCACGCAACACAGCAATCACATCATCCAACGTCAAAGTAGTTTTACTTACCAATAAAGTCTGAACTAAAAGTCTATAGGACTTAGGCAAAGAGGACAACAACAACAATGCCTTCTCTTCTTCTTTCAACATTTTGGAATCAAGAGCTAATAAATGTGAAACTAGTCTATTAAATTCATTTAAGTGATCATGAAGACTTGTACCTTCATCTATCTTCAAAGAATATAAATCCATCTTCAAATACAATCTATTTGTTAGCGATTTTGATGCATAGATGTCTCCCAACTTCTTCCACAATTCAGTTGGTGTCGTCTCAGTCAATACATTATACTTAATCTCTGGAGCAAGTGCCAATCTAATTGTACTCACAGCCCTCTTCTGAATTTCAACCCAATCCTTATCAGACATTCCATCCGACTTATTTTCTTCTAATGCCAAATCTAGACCTTCTTGACTAGAAATCCCGAATCGTACTTTGTTATAACATAAAATTACTTTTACTGTCAAATAAAGGAATCTCAAACTTAGACATACCTCTAGACATAGCTTCAGTCATAACTTTCCTTATCTCACAAGATCACGAACCTTCAACTCTTAATACCACTTGTTGGGAAAAATATCTCTCAAATCAAACACCCACAAAAACGGAAGAAAGCAAAAATAAACACAATAATTTTTTTAATGTAGTTTGGCCTAACCAAATTGGCCTATAAACACCCAATCAAACTAATAATCAATCAAACAATTACAATTGTACAATTTTTAGAAGAAAAAAATTGCAAACTCCTTACAAACCCAAAGCCCGATTAGACAAAGAGCCCAAACTCTATAACCTCCGAGATACTTTACAAACAAAGCCTGACATATTATTTATAAGGGAAGAACCCTTATAATTTCTCTTATACTTTCGATGTGGGATTCAAGGCAAATCCCTGTAGGCCAGTAGTAATCACCATGTTTGCTATTAATTTAGAGGAATACTTGGGACAATGATTGATGGATGTGGCTGGTTTTCCCCATTTATGATGAAAGATGAAACTTTAAGGTATTCTATTCTCGTATGCAAATAATGACTCTTTCACCAGATTATTTTCACAAGTTATGTCATAAGGTGTGCCGTCTCTGGAAAAAAAAAAGTTATGTCATAAGGTTGCAATGATGTTTTCACAGGTATTTCCATGGTCATCATAGATTTAAAGTATTTAAAGTTAAATTAATAAAAAAAAGTATTTAAAATTAAATACCAAATAATCTGTGCAGGTTATCAATCACATTGAAAGACCAACAAGAATCTAAAAACAGATTGCTGTTAAATCAATTAAATGCATAGATTAGAGGAATGTGATTAAATACAAAGTTTTAGGAAGTCACGTTTGGTGAAAAATAATGGTTACATCTGTACATTTGACATATTCATGTTCAGATCATGGACAACTGACTCAAAGAATTATTAGGCCTCTCTTCCATAAGCTCAGTGGATGCTTCCTTTCTGCTTCAAGAACATAATCTACAGTTTATGTAAATATCTGGTATTGTCAGGCCTACCTGGTATGTTGAGTTTTCAAATAATGTTCACGTTTGGGTTCCAACTCAAGTCTTATGACATGTCAAAATTCTTCCTTAATCACTTATCACTTGGTCGGCTTAAAGGGTTGAAGCTGAGGATTTTAGTCATTCAAGATAATGATACTTTCATCCTTAAACCAATTTCACATTTTTCTGATCTAAACCAAGCTGTGAGCTGTGCTGCTTTGTGCAATCCAATTTATTATGCGTCTCATATTTTTCACATCTTCAACCTTCCAACATTATTTCCTATGTTCTCAAGGCTCCAGCTCAAAAAGCCACTTTGCTGCTATCTCCCCCAACTCAACGTTCTCATGTACTACCCAAGCACCGAGCAATGCACCCCAAGCAGCATGACTACGTGCAAATGGCGTTGGTCTAATATTACGTATCATAAGCTTCATCTGGTCTACCAGAACGACCAAGAAGGTGAACAATGCTGGTATAATGATCAGCCTGAGGGCTTATTTGACGGTGTTTCAAAGCAGGAATTTTGAACAACTCCAAACCCTCGCCCACCAAACCAGCGTGGCTGCATTCATGCAGCAAGTGAAAGTAACTTCATTAGGCTTTACCCATGTGCTCCACAACCAGCTATTATCACACTCAATAGATACATGTCCTAAACCCTAAACTACCGCATTTTGAATATATATATATATATATATATATATATATATATATCAATCACTGCAGTAGCAATTTGAGTGTTGGACAATAATCCAGAGACCTTATCAGGTAAATGCATGTTCATTGCTTGCTGCAGATATGCGCGGATGCCATATGCAGGTAGAAATCTTCAAGGTAGCACCATCAAGTTTCACTTCTATCAACATTTCTTTGAAAAATTCTATTGCTTCATTTCCAAATCTATTAAACATACAATTTTAATTTCATAGAAAACAATATACTATAATTAGTGTTGCAATACAATGGTTTAATCTTAGGTTCACTGCATGGGGATATTAGAGGTTAATTAAACACCTGTCCTTGGCTTCAAGTTTTCTGGTTGAACGATAATTCAAAGACATGCCATAAACAAGTTAAAAGAAAAGATTATATTTTTTTGGTTATGTTATTAAAAACATTTAGAAAGCTTTTAGAAATTAAATGCAAGTAAGAAATCTCTTTCCATAAACTTGACTCCATACATCTTTTTTTAAGAAAAGATTTATATTCTAACTAATTATTATTTGAATAAGAGACATACACTTATCATTTAAGCTGAATGTTCGGATGCAACAAGCCTAGACATGTTTAAGGCCCAATTGTAAAAACCAGAGCTAATCTCGCTTACCAATAGTCTGTTGAGCATCTAACAATGCATGGAATTTGGCTACAAAATGTACTTAACAGTAACAACACTTGTAGGGGTACACCAGTAGTTGAGTTCTATGTTGCAGATGCCACTATAGTCATAAATGCATTTGCTCCAGGAGCATGAAGAAGAAGGGCAAAAATAAAATCACTGGAAACTTGGTTTTTCCATTTCTTCGTTTGATGATCAGAAGAGGTATATATAGGCCTTGTCCCAGATCCATTTTGAAAGAAAGGCTTTCACTGATCATAATTGGTCAACATGTTCAAATAAGTATGTGATGATTGACTTATTTCCTTTCGCCATTGTGAGTGTGTAGTTTTCTGGGAAAGAAATGTCAAGAAGAAAGAAATAAAGATAAAATCACTCAAAACTATGTTTTCTGCGTCTTCAGGAAGGAGGGCTTGGGGTTATACAGCCTCTCATGAGATGATCGAACTATGCAGTTTGCAAGAAAGGGCTTTCAATGCTCACAAATAAGTTTCCATTCGTTTCAGTTAATAGCAAACATCTGTATCTTAAATCATTTCATTTCTATCTTCAGAATTGCTTAAAGAATCATAACAATCAATGTCACTTATTTGATGGAAGATTTTCTCTCCCTTTTTTTTCACCAACTATCCCTTAAGATTAGTCCATTAACAGCTGTAAAACAAATGTGTGCGATATAATTTGTTGCTGAAAATAGTAAAGAAATGAGAAGGACGTGGATTGTGATTCTGATAGCAAACAGACTTCAGAACTTGTTGCTGAAAGCAGACATAGTTGATGCGATTAGATAATCATATCAACACTGGTATGGGCTCGAAAGAAACGTAAGAACAGAGAAAAAAAAGGAACATTGGCTGAGACTGACTGTTCTAAATCAATGCATCTTATATTTAGTTTCTTAAAGCCACATACGCGCCAAAAAATCCATGACCTGGTAATACTATAATGAGAGGTACTGTTATTTTTTATTTATTTATTTTTGGTGGTATTTTACAACTGAAAATCAACAAAAACAATTTATTGCTCTTCTATAATTAAATCTTATAAGGAAATCCAGCGGGTTAAGATGTGATATATATATCATTCATCACAAACTAGGATGACTCTCACAGAAAATGTCTTATTAAATGAAATATGATGTATTGATACACGATAAATCTGAAAATTTATACATATATATATATTTGTTGGTGTTGAATTAAATAATATTTGTATAGTATAAAATATAAAAATATTTTAGTCAAAATTTATGTGACATGTAAAATATAATTTTTTTAATTTTATTAAATTTATATATAATTTTTATAAAATTTTAATAAAAGACCATTGACCAGAAGTGGCCCAGCCGACCTCAAGCTTCATTACTCACGTGGATTATCCGTAAAATTGCAGGTCACTCTCAAACTCACTCACTCAATATCGTTCTTTGTGTAAACAATAAAAACAATGGCAAACGCAGATCTTGACAACTCCAATCATCCAATCCCAACGACTTCATTACTCATTTCGCCCAAACCCCATGCTCTACTGCCCCTTCGCACAAGCCCCGCAGCAAAAAGTCATGGCCTCTCACCATCACCACCACCACCACCTGCTGCTCCGCCGCCTGCTCCTGTAGTGACTTCCTCCAACCACCTCCTCTAGCACAGCCCCAACAGTCTGATCCTCTTCTACAAGCTCTTGCCTCTCTCCTCGTCCATTCCCAACAAAATCATTATCTAAATCAAAGCCATTTTGCCAAAAGGTTCCAAGATCAAAACTCTGCCGGTAGAAAACATCACTTTCATCAGAAGCAGAACCAACTAGAAGAACCCAGCTTTCTCCTCTCTTCACTTGTCAGTCGCATCAATGCTCTCGAATCATCACTCCAACACTTTTCCAGAACTTCAAATTTTTATTCTTACCCTTCATGTTCTCTTAGAGATGCAGCTGCGCGTGTCATCCAAACCCATTTCAGAGCCTTCCTTGTTCATAGATCAAGAACGCTAAGGCAGCTTAAAGATCTTGCTTTTTTCAACTCAAGACTCAATTCTCTCAAACTCTCAGTTTCGAGTAAAACCCATTTTGATATTGAAACTGTTTCTCAAAAAGCCATGGGCTTGCTTCTCGAACTTGACTGTTTTCAGGTATATCTTTATTTGCTACTTCTTAAAATCTCGGTTGCCTATCCTCTTTTTTTTTTTTTCAAAATATGGGTTTTTTTGTACGTTGGTGATCCAATGATTATAGATGGAAAAAGGTCAGTTAGTAGAGATTTGGTTCACTTTTTTGGAATATATTGATGGGTTGGCTTTAAAAAGGCAGAAGCGTTTGTATAAGAACGCAAAAAATGTGAGGGTTTTGGGCAATGGTAGTAAAGCTAGGGTTTTGACGTCAAATTCTGGAGAAATAATGGAGAAATTGGGAGACAGAATTGAAAGTCTTGAGAGGTTGTCTAGAAATAAAGAGGGTGATGATGTGGAGCTTGAAGGGTTTCATCAAGTAATTGGTGAAGTAAATGGTGGGATTTTGTTGAAAAGGCAAGGGAGTCAACCTAGAGTGAAGAAAACTGTGAGCTTTGCTGAGAATGGGAATGTGTATAGGATTATCAGTAGTGGAAATGAGGTTAGTTCACGTGGACATGGTATTTAACTGATGAGAGTGTTTCAAGTGATGATCATGGAGAGACAATGGAGAATCTTCTTAAAGAAAGTGGAGGATTAGTTAAGAATGAGAAGGAAGTGAACTTCAATAATGAAGAATTCATGCAGAGCAATGAGGAAAAGAAGAATGCCAGGAGGAACTTGAGCAGACAGGCTAGAAGTGAGATTGATGAGGATTATCAGATTCAAGATGGAGACTTTGTGTTTTCTGCTCCATTGCCTGTTAAAATGGAATCCAAAGCTGACCTGATGAAGAAGAGAGAGGGTGCTCTCAGAATTGTCTTATAGACAGGTAGATTATGAGGGATTAGATCTTTATTGGCTCTTCCATGTTGTCACTCTAATTTTTAGTTCAGATTGATGAGAGAAAGCACCATGGAGGAGTCTTGATGGCCCTTGCTACCTGTGAATTTGTTTTGTACTATTCTTATCGCCCATTGGCAGGGCTGGATTTGACTAATTTTCTGCAACTTGCCCCCAATTGTGTGTTTAATGTTAGCTTAACTGAATGGTCATTCTTTTGTATCATGTCTTCTTAACATTGTTTTCTTTTTTTTGATCTGATTCTTAACATTGTTTTCAACTAGTGGGGGTGTTGACTTAGCAATGTTGAACAGTTTACAAGTATTTAAAGATAATAATTGCCTTCTGTTTCCTTTTGTGTCTGTCACACTTGCAACGCTGCAAGTGGTGGTGAGCGGTGACCTATCACCATAGTTATCTAGGCCTTGTAGAAATGGATATAAGATTTTGATGGGGCTTTTAAACAGCTAGTTAGTTCTCAGAAGAAGAGTTCTCATCTGTAAGTTGCAACATTTATGTAGTTAAACCTGATTACCAGGCAGATGCCTGTCCCTTCAGAGTTGCTATTGGAGTTTAACAAGTCAAATCAAGAAATGATCATATTTATTATAATTAAGTGCATTTGCAGCAGAGGTGTTAATGGTCGGACTGTGTGGATTTGATTCGAGTTTCAGTCTGTAAAATATTATGGTAGCCAATAGTGAGTTTAAATTTGGTTTTTCTTGATTTTTTATTTTAATTTTTTGTTCAAATTTATTTTTACATACAATAAATAAATTTAAAGTTTAAACTTATTTAAATTTATTGAAATATTATTAATTTTTTTAAAATATAATAAAATATAAAAAATAAAAAACACAAAATAATTAATAAATATAGTGAAAAAAAAAGAAAAAAAGAATGAAATGAAATATACTTAAACAGTTTTTTACTCTTGAGTGGTCCACATTTATTTTAAAAAATGGAATCTAAAAAGCTTGTATATATTAAAAGATTTGAGTAATAATATATGGATTATTATCCTATCCACTGTCAGTAGAGTTTTTTAACTCTACAAGCGAGATTAAGATGATGATATGTGTCCTTTAAAAATATTAAAAAAATAAAAAATAAATAAAATAAGACACATGTCATCATCTTAATCCCGCTTGTGGAGTTAAAAAACTCCACTGACAGTATATAGAAAAATTTTCCATAATATATATAGTTTTAAACCTAAGTAGTAAAAGAATTAAACTCGTTTGTTAAGTTATCTTCAATGGATTACTTCTAATAAAGAGATTATAGTCATAAATAAGTTAGTGGCGTTAGATTAACATAATTTTAGAAGGTTTGAAATTATATAGAAATAATTTGGTTAAATGTTTAAAGAATTATTTGGATATGTTTCATTTTTTTATGTTAAAAAAACTCTACCTTTTCTTTTAATAGGATTTAATTTATATATTTTTATCAAAATTTATAACTAGATGAGAAATAAAATTTAATAAAATAAGAATAGAAACAAATACAACGAGGATACTGAATTTGGAATGATTACTCTTTGCTATCATACCAAAATATATTTATCGAAAAAAATAATTTTTCAAGAATTATTTATAAGGAAATTAAGGTATCATTGTTGACTCTAATTTTATCTTAAAATTTTAAAATTATGGGAAAATTATAGTTTTGTTTCATTTTTAAAAATGTTAAAAGTTTTATTTCCTGTGTGATAAATGATATCAGCAAAAGTGCACTTAGGCCTTGTGCTTAGATCATTCACCAAAAATTGAGAAGGGAAGAATTCAACAGACATTTTGTTAGTTTTGCAGAGTTGGGAAGCTGAAATGGGATGATCTTCCATAAGAACAATGGGAGAAGAATACATCTCACAGAAATCCAACTTTCTACTGTTCTTCAATATATGAAACAAAATAAGAACATTCAATCAAGATAGAGAAATGTTTCTGCTAATCAACTCCTAGTGATAGATGTCTATGATTCCGTCAAAACTGTTAGTCAAAAGGCAGACAAACAAAATTGTATTACAGAATCAAAATTCTGAAGAAAAGCATCAATGAACTTTGCCATACCAAGTATCAGTCGAAAGAAGTAAGCTGGAACTGAGTTAGTGCCAGTTTTAAGCAATAAGCATCAAGCTCCTGTCTCCAATATGAATTAGCATTGAAAACCGGAGGAAATGCCACCAATGTCTCCAAAATGAAATGTTTGGTATCACCTTTCTTCAGTTAGCAACAAGGTTTACTTCCAACACGACCTGATTAGAATTCAATGTCACCATTAGCCTTTTCATTGTGCAGAACTGGGAGATTAGATCAATAACATCAGAGATATCAGGAAATTCTACCTGCTTTTCAGGTTGTTTGTCACTGGTTCCTGTGTCTTACAAGCTTAAAGCAGATTCAGCACTCGTGCACCACTGAATTCTCAACATACTCAAGTAACTCAACCTTCACAAGCTTGCGACTAGGCTCAGTTTCAGGAGAACTGTTACTGTGGGTAGTTTTCTCGCAATTCTCAATCTGCTCTACAGCACGGCTATCACTTTTTCTGTGGCTTGTTTGGTGACCTCCCAGGGCCTGATGAGATTTGAAAGTCTTGCTGCAGATCCTGCACTTGTATTTATTCTTTTTCTGGGAATCATCAGACATCTCAGAATTCAGTGAAGTAATTAACTTGTTCAAAGAAACTCCTCCCGGTTCAGCATCACAAGCATCAAACATGGCACCATTGCAAGAATTAGATTTTTTGGATTCCAAAGCAGCGAAACTCAATCCTTCCATCCAATCATGCTCTGCTTCTACTTCAGTAGACATGTAGCTCATTCTTTCACCAGAAATTCTTTCCTCAATTTCAATTTCATGCAATTCATATCCTGATTTATCATCCACTTTTGACACACTGAATTCAACACTCCGACAGAGCATGTCATTTGGAGTTTCTGATCCAACCCTCTTTTCCTTATTAGTCAGAATCCCAGAATCCAATTCTTTACAGTCACTCAAGTTCTTCCCATAGAAAACATTCATAGACGCAGAAACATCAGAATCAGACTTATGCACTCTTGGTTTCTTCATCCGGAAAGACTCATCTCCATCACGAAAAGGATTCTGCATACTTTCTTTACTTTGATGGAAAGATTCAATCTCAGAATCATCAAAATTATTATCACAAGACTCCCAAAGAGAATTGAATTCACTCCAATTTTTTACACCCTTAGACAGCACTATCAAACATAAAGCGGCATCTTCCACTTCTTGATCAATGTCAACTAAACCAGAAGATTCATTCAAACTAGAAAACGAAGAATTGGGATCATTATTGCACCTCATTCTTTTTGATCTCTTTCTCCTCACTGATATGCTCTCCAAGACCAGGTCTTGCTTTACAGGGTGTAGCCTCACATGACCAGTAAGAGCCTTCAAAGACTGAAACTTTCTGCCACATTTTTGACATTGAACTCCTTTCCTTTCTCTTCCAGAATGGAGCTTCATATGACCAAACAAAGCTTTCATAGACTTAAATTCTTTGCCACAAGCTTTGCAGTGAGACTTCAGCAACGAACTAGTAGTACTACAATCACCAGCAAAGCCTAAAGATTTCCAAGATTTCTTAGGGTTATTCCTCAAGCCATAACCTTGAAAATCCATGTTCTCCTTTGCCTTTCTTTTACCTGAAATCTTTTCCATTGAAAAATCTCACGTTACATAACTTGTACAAATGATTCTCTTCAATGCAGGTAAACAAAAAAACCCAGATAAAAAACCCAGCAAAAACCAAAACTATCTTCAATGAAGCTCAAGAAACAGAGGAAGCAAAGGTAAGAGTAAGACCCAGATCAAAAAGAAGGTTCTTTTAGTAACAAGAGATGGAAAATCTTGAAACTAAATGCAAGGAAAGAAGAATCAAGTCGTGTTAAACAAGATCTAAAGCGGCTAAAAAACCCTCAACGAGAAGTGAGTTGACTCTTACAATTTTCACTTTGTATTGTTTGAACTAGGCAAGCAGAAGATCAAACTGAAGGAGAGTTTTTGATTAAGTAGCCATTGCTTTTTGGCAGTAATAAGCAAGAAAAAGACACGAGAAACGAAAGAGAGAGAAGATTTGCTTCTTGAAATCCTTCCATGTCAAGCAAAGTTACAAAGACTTTTCAGGGTCGGAAGTGCTTATTTCTCTTTGAGCACAAAATGAACTTAACTGGGTAGAATTGACAAAAGGAAGAAAAAAATTGATTTATATTAGGAGATGAAATTTTAGGAAACAAATTAAAGAAAAGATTGAGAAAAAAAAAAGAAGGTGATTTTATGATAAGGGTTTTCTTGATTGATAAGAAAAGAAAAGTTTTTTTCAAGCTTAACCAATTTTTGGTCAAATTTTTGTATTTCCAAGTCTAATCGATGCAAAAGTTCATGAATGTGATAAACAATACATAAGTGAAAGGGACAAAAACAAACAAAAAAAAGTGGAATCATATTTTCATGATTTTTTTTTTTTACGTTTGTGATATATTTTAAACTTATGTGAGGATTAAAAAGTAAGAAATTTTATTTGTGCTTATAATTTGCATAGGAAATATGATATAATTAAATAAAAGCTAGGAAGAGAACTGGGAGAATTTTGCATAATGATTATAATTTAACAATTCGTCTCTTATATGTTTAATAATTACAGTCACTCTTCTCTCATTAAAATGAATTTAATTAAAAAATTAAATTTTTTTGTTTTATTTTAAAAGATCAAAAGACACTTTTTTTTTTCAAAACAAAACAAAAAATTTAAATTGAAAAGTATAAATGAAAACTACATGAGTTGTAATTATGTGTAATCATTTTAATCTTTTTTGCGAAGTCAAAAAAACATAGAATAATAATCCTTAAAGAATATTCAAGTTCACAATTAAAAGAAAAAAAGCTATAAAAAATCAAAAGAAAACAAAAGATATTGTTGTTAGTCATAGTTATCAAAATCGTATGATACGCAATACGTAACATACGATACGATACAATTCACTATAAAATTGATATGTATCGATCTAAAGAATCGGTTTTATAATGAATCAGTAGCATATCTATCGATATACAAGTGAATCGATGGGTATCATACGATACACCGATACATTTTGATACACTTTATAGTGAAATTGGGTAAGGTCCAATCAAAATCTGATCTGACCTAATTTACTAAGAATGCAATTTTAATAGTTTTTTAACCAAAAAAAAAACTTAAAAACATATTCTCTACATAATTTAATCTTGAAAATTTGAAAAAAAAAAGTTAAACTTTTAATTTAGTTAGTAAATTAAAAATAAAAAATATTATTTAAAAATATTATTTAAAAATATATACTATTAATGAGCATTTTAAGAATTTGCATATAATCATATTTTTATTTTTATCATAACTCACTTAATCCCACTAATATGTATAATATTTTTATTTTTTTAACCTAAAAAAATTTTAAAAACATATTCTTTACATAATTTAATCTTGAAAATTTGAAAAAAAAATTAAACTTTTAGTTAGTAAATTAAAAATAAAAAATATTATTTAAAAATATATTATTAATGAGTATGTTAAAAGTTTACAAACAATCATATTTTTTTCTTTTTACCATATACTCACTTAATCATATTATTATGTATCATATATTTTATTTTTTATTTATCTTAAATGTGTATGTATTATTTATACTTAATTTTAAAATTATTTATCATATCTTAAAATACAATACGATATTCAATATTCGATTCTTAAAAATAAAATTTTAATTTACAATATATATCTCGAATTAATAACTATGTTTTTTGTGGAAATGGAATCCAAGGGATTCTTAACTTATACACACTTAAAAACATCCATGTGCTCTTAAAAGCATCATCAACGGCTAGGATTATTCCATGGTATCAGCCATTGTCTCCAACCATTTCCACAGTCTTACTCTCAAAAGGCAGCAACGATTTTAGAACTTTCTTAACTTAGAAATATGAGTAGCAATCAAGTGATACCAAAAGCATTTTTCCCATAGCTGAGATGGTTGGCGAAATTTGGGAAATTCATGATTTGATTATGAAAATTAGGTTTAAGCAATCACTATGAGATAGACCTTTTGGAAAAATGCTTAAGCATGGCTAGGCATTTTGGAAACCACTACTCACAAGGGAAAAAATACACCAAATTAAGATGCTAAACATGCTAATCATAACCATTCATTCTATTTTCTTAGAAAAAGAATGGAACTTGAATTAGGGTTTTAGCAAAATTTACATGTCGTAAAACATGAAGATATTTTTATAGTGGGAGTACTTGTTGCAATTACCCAAGTGGCCTCAACTCACACTAATAAAGCGTTCTAAATGGTAAAGCATCTACGTAAAATTTCTTAGCTCAACTCAATAAAACACAACCTTTAATACAACTTGTTGGCTTTTGGTTACATCTATCTTCATCAATTTACCAGCTAGGGTTTTGCATTACAAGGATTTCTAGAAAAGAACAAGTTCCTTTTCTTGCCCTTCAACTCATGTAATTCTTTTTGTTTTGGCTTTATCTTTCTACTCTTACATTGTAGATTGAAAGAGCTTAAGGTTAGTTTGGATGAGTTGTGAAATTAAAAAAGAAAAAATGATCATTAAAGATATATATTTTTAATAGAATAATAAAAAGATTAACATCGGTAGTGAAAATAATTTTACTCTCACTTTTTTGTCAATTTTCTTACTGTTCACCCATTGGTCTCTGGTGCAGTGGGAACCAAACCCACCCCTATTTGATTTGCTTTTGTTTATGTTTTCTCTTTTAATCATCATTATGCCCTTAACTCAGTGTGAAAAGTAGTTTCAGATTTTATATCACCAACCGATGATTAAAACCTCAAGTATTCTAGTCTTAAGGATGAATATCTGTGGGGTTCTTAATTTGTTATTCTAATCTAGAGGAGACTTTGCTTGGCGCTTCCCCTTGGCCAATATCTACTATATTAACAGGCTGGCCAACCATAGATCAGATCAGATCAAAGGAATATTCATGTCTTTTGTGGTGAAGATAACGAATTCAAACCCTAGAATGGGAGGAATATTGGGATTTATGACTTCGAAGAGACCTACTTGGCTACCTCCATCCATATGCATCAAAGAAATAAGTATTTTAAGCAGTTGCTAGTACATGTGTATGACATCAATGTTTAGAGCATAAAATCCACCGTGGAGTTTCTGCATTGCTTGGTTTCCTCGATGGAGAGACCCAATTGGGCCAAACTGATATAAGAATGCTAGTAATGCAAGAAGAATGTGGATACTAAATCATATATCTTTTTTTGGTATATCATATTCGGATCGGAAGTAATAAATAATAAAGCTCTCACAACAATGATAACTCTAATACTTGAATCATATCTAAATGCTTAGAAAAGAAGTCCACTTCTTCCAATCACTTGTTAGTATAAGAAGTCATGTATCACTAATTCCAGAGTAAGATCCTACTTATTTTCATTAAGTATTGTTTTGGCATTGTACATTGCCTACAATCTTCACTTAAGAGCATCCGTTTGAGGCTTAAATTGAACAACTTGACACCATCCGTGAAAAAAGCTGACTACTCATCGTCCCATGCCCCCCTTACATCATTCAAATGAAGTTTATAGCCCCCACTTTATGTGTGTGGTTGGTCAAGTATTCCATCACCCATTTTTACCAAATTCAGTCAAATATGGAAAAGAGAGATCATTTTTTTACCACACAATGGTTAATCTTGTCATAAATATGTAATCAACAGCTTACCAGAAGAAGAGAAAAGATAACTCAGATTCTGATAAATGAGCTTTCAGCCAGAGCTTAGGCTAATGTAAGAAGATGTCAATTTCAAGTCCTTCTGTTAAGAACCGAGTTATCATTTAAGAACATGTATGGTTCTCATCGTTAATTTATTAAGTAGCTTTCTATTGGCTCCCAAATTCAAAGCACGACCGATCAATGTTAAAGTAATATCATTTTTTATTCTTATTCGTGGTAGATAATTATAAAAAGGAATAATCTCTGAAAACTCATAAAGTTCAAGAGCACCTCACCAAAAAAGAACAGTTACTCATTGGCAATATTAAGAGTATGCCCAATGTTCTTGTGCAACTGCACTTAGAGAAGACCGAACAAAGCATCAGGCAACATAAAGAAATCACACATTAAGATCACCGGTATAACATGGATACTGCACAAAGAAATACTCATTTGTTCAGGAAAGAGAGAAAAAGAGAAAAGTATTCAGTTCATCAGGCATGAATGAGAAAAACTGGAATTTATTCTCACAGCTTGCAAATGATTACATCTGTAGCAAAGCCATCTTTGCTTGACATATAGACCGCCTAGATAAAAAATAAAAAAATATGAGCAAATACACTCATTTGCTTATGCAAGATAAACACAATAGCAGGATTGCAAAGACCAAAATTAAATCAATTCAAAGGCTGACATCCCTTTTTATTGGGATTCTTTCTGATGTTGGAGGTCACCACTCATCCTGTATATATCATTCCCAAGAGACTGATCCTGATGAAGAAAAAGAACAGGATTCATGTCTTGCCAGTACTGGTATTGCAGGCCAAACTTTCTTGGAGGAAAGCACTTACATTCAAACATTGCATGGCTATAGAAATCAAGTCCTCAACAGTTAGCTTAACATCCAAGTGCTATGATTGGAAGGCTCCTAAATTTTCTCCACCGTTGCTTATGTCAACCCATTAATAGTGTGTGACCAGCCAATACATCACTCTTGACTGGGTTGATTTGCATCCATCACTGTCTCTGGTGGATCACAGCAATCACCCCCCTCCTCCCCCCCTAATACTCATATGATGTGCATGAGTCATCTTGATTATCATGATCATCTTTGTTACTCCCTCGAACCTTACTCGAAAGCTGAAAGTCACTGCTATCATAATTACGGATGCAACATTCAACATGTGGTTCTGAAACTTCATATATATCTCCCTCCTCTTCTTCATCAGTTGCAATTTTACAAATATCACCAGCAATATTTTCGGAAGTATCAACTCCATCCTCATCCTCATTCTCAATGTCCCCATAAAAATCTTCCTCATGGTTGTCTTCATAATGTGCATAAGTTCCTTGATCGATTGGAGATTCCACAACAGAGTCATCATCCTCTGCTGGAATTTCACACTCAGCTATCTGCCATTCATCATCATCACTATCAATATGTACAGGGTCAACTCTGTTCTGCTCAGCACGTTTTCTGAGCATAAAGACATTAAAATAATAACTGACAAAATCATTCTTTGTATGGGAAGGGAAAACTGCAGGCAGATGATCCCAGAAATTCTTTCCCATCGACACAGGGTTAGAAAGGACAACACTATCAAATGCCAGCTCTTCCTCTTCAGTCCATCTTTTTGCAACTTCCTCCCCCATATCACAGAAACCCAACTCCCTGAATACTTCCAGCCCAAGGTTTTGTCTTAGTTTCTCTCTTGCTTCTTTCACATGTTGTGTAATGCATCTGATAGAACCCTGATCATGGCATTCACAATCAATTCTGTGTCCCATATTTTCACGACAAGCCTTTTCGGTTCCTTCAGAATCAGGCATTGGAATGACACAAGTACCCGTCATCTTCCCACAATCATCATCAAACATAAGGCCTGGACATGATGATTTAAGGGCAGATTGCGGATCTGATGTATCTAGACAATCTGAAGAGTGCTTCAGATCTTGTTGGCTCAATTCAGGAATATCTGCTTGATGCTCTGGTCCAATAGAAACTAGCTTTCGAGGAGAACAAAGAGATGAATAGATCTCATCAGAATGAAGAGAAGCCCTAAATTCGTGTTTAGATGAAAAATATTCCGGAAACAATGGAAGTTGAACTGCCATCTCTGACTCAGTATATGCATCTATGCCATTGCTGTTTATCCACCAACAATAAGGATCACATCCAGGAGAACTAGTTTCATATTCCTTATTTGTTCCACTTTGAACTCTGTTGCTTTGATGCACATCAAACCTATCTGCATCTTGGAGCTTACTGTGAATGTCCTCCCATTTACCTTCTTCAAATAGGAACTCTATTAGTTCAACTTATTGAAAATGTTAATTTGACATTTAGATGTGATAAAGGAAACATATGCAAGCAATTAGCTTGCCACATTACAAGATATATGTAGTAGAAAGACACAGGCACCAAAATGCTTCTCTAATTCACATATTCACAAAGTAGCTTATTGTTAACAAGTTTAATGCCCATTATATAAGGGTTATCCAACCATACTTTAAAGAAGAAACACGAGCAAGTTCATCAAGTAAACCTTCCATGTATTAAATCAATGAACTAAAGGAATCTACCTTCTTCTGTTTGACACTTGGAAAACACACGTGCAAGCATCTTTGCCTGTTTACTTGAATAGCATCTTAAGTCCAATATAAAAAGATAGTTGTCAAAAAACTCCTTGCATAAGTTTACCGGATTAAATCAAGTATCAAGAGTCACAGACCCACAGGACAATATACATGCAATTTCCAGGGTAAATGTCTAAGCAAGAACATGTAATACACTTATGCAAAAAGATTACAGATTTATCAACATTGTAGTACCAGGTATTTGATGGTTTTGAAGAACACTGTTGGAATAAACACCATTGATAACTGAAGAAAAGTCACTGAAATCTTCGCATTGCCTTGGATGCTTACAAGCAACCTCTTGAGAGTCATCAGCGAAGGGACGCTTATGAATCATTTTAGCCTGCAAGTAAAACATAGTCATATTTTAGAGGATAAAGTACATGCAACAAAGAATTAGTATGGAAGGATTTAGCTTTTCTATGTATTTCAAGAAATGTAGCCTAGATTGAACAAAATGAAGGAAAAGGGTTCACAAAATTGTTAGTCAACTAAGTTTGACTTGAGTTGTAAGCGTCAAAGATGTAGATGTCCATAACTTAACAGGTAGTTAGGAAAAACATAAAGTGGAAAAAACAAAGAACCAAAATATAAGCATTTCGCTTGCTTCATGAAAGTCATCATACTTGGAAAATAATGAAGCTTTGAAAAGAAAAACAAAGAAAAAGCCAGACTAAAAACTCATAGATTTTTTATTTTAACCTTTCCGCTGATTTTAGAAGAATAAAAAATCACACCTTTACTTTTCCTAGATTTCAAGATTAATATATACCCTTTTCCTTTTTTTTTTCCGCTTGGTAACCCACTTCAAAAACCAACAAACATTCAAATATTAGCTAATAACTAATTAGAATTTTTTATCGCTATATTTTTAACTATCAAAGTCAGAGTAACCAACCTCAAAGTACGGATGAAGCTAATTGCACTTAAATAATTAATTTAAAATTAAAACATATATACTTTTTATTGTTCCATAAAATTAAAGCAGAAGATACAAAAATGCAAGTCTATATTCTACATAATTCACATAAATGAGCTTTGTTCTTACCTGAGAATTTGCTGACCAATCAATCGAGAAATTTAATTTAAAAGAACCACGAATAGGAAATAATATTAAAAAATTAGATAAATGAAAATTATACTTGTAAAAAAATTAAGCAGCGATTTACAAGAATAAAAAGTACAGAACTAGAAGTTTTACTATTTTAAATATTTTACACGGTAAAAAATGAAATGAAACAAATAGAAAATTTTGAATAAAACAATCCCTATAAAGTTACGATATTTAAGAAAAACCCAGAGAAATTCGACCGAACCAGAAGAATTTGAATCAATAAAAAGCGAAAACCAAGGTCAAACTTAATAGATCAAAGAAAACCTTTTTGAAATTCTTCGATTTCCAAAACCCTAACCCTAGAATCAAATTCGAGACACGGGAATGGGTTAATTAGGATCTAACAAAGGAGAAGAAAACGAATCGAAAAAAGATAAGTATCGAATCGGAAGAAAAAAAGGAAAGAACAACGAATTTTGGATCGAAAAAATTGAGACGCAGATTTGACTTGCGATCGCTAATGAGGTAGACTTAGGGCAACGTTGATTTATAGAGTCGGAGGGCTGATCTGCGATTGCTTGAGGAAGACCTACAATTACTAAAAGAGATAGGAATCTGTTGGAAAATTACGCGAAATGACACTTTGGGATTCGGGGATTTAAGAGGACTGATAAGGAAATTGATTTGTTGACGAACATGACGTAAGAAGGTTAGGTTTGACGTCATTGTATGAGGTACGCAGCTGGATATCATTTGCTCGTTTGTGCCACGTGCAAAATGTGTTCAGAAAAATTAGTTTTTTTCTTAAGAGTCAGTGTGAGTTCCAATGCAATTTCAATAAAGAACAAAAAAATTTAATTATTTTTTATATATTAATCGAATTTTATTTAGAGTTTGTATATGATGCACTGTACACTGTCAATGCATCAGAGATTGACACCTTATCAATAGGCTTTTATGGGTAAATTAAAAAAATTTATTTATATTTGCATATAAGAGCATATTGATGAGGTGTCAACCTCTGATGTATTGACAATATATAGAAACTATACACTGTCAGTGCATCATATATAAATCCTTTTATTTATATAATATAAAAACACTAGTTAAGTATCCAAATTTGCTAAATATAAGTTAATTAAGTTAAAGTTTGATTTTTAAATTTAAATTTAAAATAAATTTTAGAATAAATTATTAAAAATTAAATAAATAAATTTAATTTAACTTATAAAAATAAATTAAAATTAAAAATCATAATTATAATTTATAAATAAAAATATAAATATCATATTAAAAGTTCGTATATGTTTATAAGGTATTCATTACCATCTTTAATTCCAATACTAATCACCATTTAAGGTCCGTTTGGTACCTTGATTTTATTTTTCTGAAAATGTTTTACACAATTTCAAGTGTTTGGTTCACCGAAAATAAAAGTGGTCAACATAAAATAAATTTCAGTCCACGGAAAAAAAAGTTGAGAGTTTGGAGGCCAATCCTAAAACACAGCTGCCCTCACACTCCGAAACAGAGCCCACAGCTGCAAACAAACCCAATCGCTCGCAGCAACTACACTTGCCGGTGATGTCGCTGGCACCGCTGTTTCTTCTGCCCGCATCCTCCACAAATCCATCTTGCTGCAAACTCTATCAATTCTACCCGTTTTTAGTGTTCAGGAAGAAAAATGGCTTCCTTTTCTCTTCCAAAATCGTGCAAAATTTCTTTATTTTCTCTGGTTTTGTTATCTATGGTCAAGGTCGCTGCTGCTTCTTTTCAGTTCAAGGTTGGTGGAAACAGAGGATGGACCAAACCGATTGGGAGTGAAACTGAAACCTACAAAGAATGGCTTCCAAGAACAGGTTTCATGTTGGGGATCCTCTTTATTTCAAGTACAACAATGATTCAATAATGGCGGTGGACCATGCAAGCTACACTACTTGCAGTGTGTCAAATCTAATCTTCAAGTTCAAGGATGGAGACAGTTTTCCAGTTTGATCCATACAGGTTACTTTATTTCATCAGTGGGGAGTGTGGTCATTCAGAAGTTGATCATTCGAGTAATGGTGTCCTCTGCAATCAGCTCTCCTTATCCTGCACCTTAGCCTAAGGAGGATGGGTTTGATGATGGAAATGGTTGGCTCCTATTTGGGGTGCCATTGCCACAAAATTTTACCATCCACAGATAGTTGCATCTTATTTAATGACTGCTCTTGGAGGGATGTTAATTATTTTGTATTTGCTGTAGTTTACTTAGTTTTGTTGTTAAGGTGATTATTCGTTTCATTCATTACCTCAATATATATAAATATATATAATAAAAGTTCTGTTTAAAAAATTATTATTATTATTATTTAAGTAATTAATTACATGAATAACACTATTTTTAAAAAAATGTAGATTTTTCAGAAAATAACCAAACAACAAAAAATATTTTTCAACATATCTACCAAACAACAGAAAACATCAATTTTTTTTTCAAAAAATCAATTTTTCAGAAATTATTTTCTAAGATTCGTTTTCTGAAAGTTATTTTCAATAAACCAAACGGAACCTAATATCCACGGTACAACATGATAGGGTTTTTCATCACGCTGCACCTTAGTAATCACATTGGACTTTTTAGGGTTTGGTGGAAAAAAAGCACCTCCATTTACTGTTTTTCTTTTTTATTTTTTAATTAATAAATATATAAATTATTATTTGTTATCAAATAAAGTATAAATAAATGAATAAAATTTTATTTAAATAATTAAATAAATAATGACATAAGTAATAATGTACATAAATATTAATAAATTTTATTTTAAAATGTATAAATGTATTATTATTTTTTCAAATATTATTTTTATATAAAATAATGTTAATATTTTTATAATTTATAAATTTCAAAAATATAAAAAAGTTTTACTATAAAATTTTATTTTATACAAATTTTTGCCTAATGTCCTTCATAGTCATTTTATCTTCCTAGCCACAACCTTCTTAATTTTATCCTTTGCTGGATCAAAATTCGAAATGTCGCACTATTAAGTAATGACCTCCTATAACTCAAGGACTAAGACAATAACGTAGTCTTTTTTATTCTCAAATTTGAACAAAAAATAATCATACCCCAAATCAACAATTTTAAATTTTTCGGACAACCTCCATAGTTGTTTAATTTTTTTTTAGGGTTTACTAAAGAGGAGAAGAAGAAGAAGAAGATAAGAAATTTTATGATTAATTTAGTAATTTTATTAATATTAAAATGGTCTTTTTTTAGCTCATAGAAAGTACAAGAGGAAATGAAGAATTGAATCTTAGACCTAAATCCTTCTAAAGACGAGTAACAACTACTAAGCCAAGCCTTAGTTGTTAAAAAAATGGTCTTTTTGTCATATGATATTTTTGTCTTAAAACTAGATGGGTGTATTTGGGAGTGTATTTTGAAGATCTCAATTCAAAAAATATTGACTCAGTGATCTCTTATTGTTCATTCAAATTTTCTTTTTCAATAAAAAATTAAATGTTCATTTGAAAGTTTTTAATTGAATTATAAATAATTGTGAAATTTAAATTTGATAAGATAATAAAAATATGTTTCATTATATAATTCTAAATTAGTATATGCTTAAAAAATGAAATAATTTTATTTTTCAACATTATGAAATGCATTAAAGTTATTTTTGATAAATAGATAAAATCATATTGAAATTATTTTTTATTCCTGCTGTCTAGATAAATAATTGAATATAATTATTGCTCATAACAGCATAGGAGTTTTTAAATAAGAATTTTGCATGATCGACAAAGTTATAAGCAACAAAGGGAAATCATTAGGGTTAAATAATTGGATAATTTCTCATTTTCTTTGATAACTTGAATAATGCCTCACTAATAAAGTAGGCAGGCATAGTGAGATTTTAAATTATATTGATGTTTTTAAATAATTAAAAAAAACCCTCACATTTTGCGGTGAAATAATTTAGTATATTTGATTAAGAGATATTTATTTATTAAAACAAAAGCCTATATAATATGCACTGATCGTGTATAAATTTTATATATTGTTATTGTATCATAGATTAAAACTTTATTAATAAGCATGAAAAATATAATAAAGATCATAAAAGATTCAAAATTCTTGGTACTTTCAATCCGGCTTTGTTTGTAGACAACATTTGTTTAATAAAACCTTAGTGGTTGTCAGATTCAATTGTATCTTTAATAAAACCTTAGTAGTTGAGCTGTGTCGGTGTCAAAGAAAATTATAACTTTATAGAGACGTGAATATTTTGAACCGACAAGAAAGATTGTGAGTGACTTTGACGGAAGGTGGCTAGTCATCTGTGAATATTTATACAGGGGCTAATGATTAGAACTATTTAAGAATCGAATTATACGTTTAAATCTGAACCCTATTGTGTTATTGTGTTATACTTATAAACTATTATATGTTTTAATATTTTTGTATTTTGTTATATATTTTTAAAAAATTAATAATATTTGGATAGACTTGATTGTATAAATGATATATAAAAAAGAGTTTGGGTAAAAAATTAAACCCGAAAGACGAATCGAGCTGGATTTGAGTTCATGTTTATTTCTTTAATACCTTGCCTAAGTCCAGCCCAATCCATGAGCAATACTACTAATGATTAGTTGATTCACTTATAGATCGGACAGTCCCTTCAAATTTACAAATTAATTGAATTATCTAGAGAATATCGACAAAAATATTAAATTGACTTAATAAGCAAATTTCTTTTCAATTTTTTCCCAAAATATTAAAATGGTTTATGGAATTTCACCGTTGTACATATGACAGAGGATTAAATTGGACAAGAATAAAGTTTTCTAACAAACAACAGAGACTGTAATATCATCCAACACAATGTAAGGCACGAAGAGCAAGGAAAAATAAAACTCGTCAAAAAAATGAATGGTAAAGAATCAAACTGAGGGCTTGAAACTGTAATTCCGTTGACCTGGAAGATATGCATCCAACCTGTGCATCACATTTATGCCACTGCAGGCATGTCCTTGAGCCATGGATCCAATGGCTTACCAATGGAGTACACAATGAAACCAATCTCCCTCAGCTGCTCCACGTTCATGATGTTCCTGCCATCAAAAACAAAAGCTGGCTTTTGCATATTGTCATATATCTTCTGGAAATCAAGATTCTTAAATTCATCCCACTCAGTCAGAATGCAAATTCCATGAGCATCCTTTGTTGCCTCGTAAGCATCCCAGACACAACTGACTTGCCTGACAGTTGTGGGACTCATGGGCTGCAGGTGAATAGGATGGTCCCAGTCAAACTTGTTCATGGTAAGATCCCTCTGGATCTGGTCCTCCGTAACCTGTGGATCATATATGCTCAGCCGAGCCTTGTCTCCCAGAAGGCCCTTGCACACATCAATGGCCGGGGTCTCCCTAGTGTCACCGGTATCCTTCTTGAAGGCAAATCCTAAAATAGCAATCTTCTTGTTTGAAACTGTGTTGAACATGGAGGAAACAACACGGTTAACGAATCGGTTTTTCTGATAGTCATTGACTTTGATGACTTGCTTCCAATACTCTGCCACCTCTGGAAGGCCATTGCACTCACAGATGTAAACCAGATTTAGAATGTCCTTCTGGAAGCATGATCCCCCAAAACCAACACTGGCATTCAAAAACTTGGGTCCAATCCTCGTGTCCTTACCAACAGCATATGACACCTGTGTAACATCAGCCCCGGTTGCCTCACAAAGAGCAGACATGGCATTCACAGATGAGATCCTCTGAGCCAGGAAAGCATTTGCAGCAAGCTTTGAGAGCTCAGCAGACCAAAGATTGGTGGTCAGAATTCGCTCTTCTGGGACCCAATGAGCATAAACATCCTTCAATGCTTGGACAGCCTTATGGCCTTCTGGAGTCTCCCGGCCTCCAATGAGAACACGGTCAGGGTTAAAAAGATCTTGAATAGCAGTTCCCTCCGCAAGGAACTCCGGGTTCGAAAGAATCTGGAATTTAATCCCCTTGCTGTTATGCGTGAGAATCTTTTCAATTGCCTCGGCAGTTTTGACAGGAACTGTGGATTTCTCAACCACAATCTTGTCGGATTTTGATACATCAGCAATCATGCGGGCGGCACTTTCCCAATATGTAAGATCTGCAGCCTTGCCTGCTCCAAGCCCCCGAGTCTTGGTGGGAGTGTTAACAGAAACAAAGACAATGTCAGCCTCGTGCACATGTTTCTCTACATCAGTGCTGAAGAAAAGGTTCTTCCCCCGACACTGCTTCACTACGCCATCGAGACCAGGCTCATAGATGGGGAGCTGGTCGCTATTCCAGGCATTAATCCGAGATACAGAGATATCAACGACAGCCACTTCAATGGAAGGGCACTTGAGCGCAATCACAGCCATTGTAGGCCCACCAACGTAACCAGCTCCAATGCAGCAGATCTTCACCATTGTTTTACTACAGCCTAAACAAAGAGAAGCACTCAAATATCAGATGAAAACAACATGGTGAAAAGCATTCCTCAATCTTCCCAAAAACACAATGCAAATGGTAAATCCAGAAGAGACTTAACAATAATGTCATATTGGCCAAAAGATCCATATGGTAATTATCGCCTTTCAAGAGGCTTCTCTAACTGCGGAACTAGGCTAAGATCTAATAACTATGGAACTAGGATTCTCCCAGACAATAGAAAAGCTGAACTAATATTGAACATGAACTACTACTACCAGTCCGAAGCATAGCTGATAGCACAAAAAAATATAAGTAGAAAAATATACCATCAGATCTAACCAACGACAACTATGTCTAGTTACATTTGATAAACTGATCAATAAAATGATAGATCCCAATGAAAATCACCACAATTCGGTTCAGATTAATAGATAACTAGCTTGATTCAGAGTTCCAATTCAAGTTTCATAACCAAAACACTAACACAACTTACAGATCAACCAAAAGACACAACTTTGACAACAGATCTGTGTAGTTAAACCTATCAAAACGAAGTCATTCTAAAAAATGGAAAACACTCTCTTTAGTTCACGAAAAATCAGCAAAAAAAGCAAGAGATTTTGAATTTTGACAAATACAGACTCTGATCAAGAACTACGACTCAAAAAGATCCAAATTTATGAAAAAAACCTTAAATTTCAATGGGAAAAACTACCAATTTTAATTCATGAAAAACCAAAGTGAGAAAAGAAACAAATTCTGAATCTTGTCAAATGGAGACTCAGATCAAGAACAAGCAACTCAAAAATACTCATTTCGGTAAGCAGAAAAAGATGAAAGAAAAACACTACCAAAAAATGAAGAAAACCCAAATGAGTAAAGAGGAAATTTAAAGAAAAATATGGATCGAAAATGGAATAATTTGCATCAATTTACCTAAAAAATGCTCCTCAAATAAAGACAAAGAGTTCAAGAGAAGAACAGAGGAGCTTGGCTTTAACGATATGAACTCAGAAGAGCGGGGTGGTCGTTTTATACTCAACGTTCTTCAATTTTTACCCTTTGTCATTTTCCCGAAACTCCCCGTTTAGTTGTCCAAGAAGGGAGGGTAAATATGTAAAGGGAATAGTACCGACCGAAATTCCTATCAACTGAACTGAAATTACAGAAATGGGCAGCTGTGAAGAAAACGACGTCGGTTAAGGATCTTTAATATACGCGATTCTTTTCAACAGCAAGGGTCTGGACCGCAATAACATGGAGACCTTCCCTGATGTTGCAGGCTGCCGGCAACCCTTGGGCATTTTCACTTAGACTTTTTTTTTTTATTATTATTATTTTAAAAATGAATATATGAACTTTTGAATTATTAGTTCTTAAAAGTCAACTAAAGATATAAATTTTTTTCATTCTCATCGAGATTTTTCATTTTTGACAATATATATTAAGTTAATAGTTTCATGAGCTCCAATTAATTTGTCTTAGAATTTAAATTCGAAATTTCTAAAATTAGTGTGTGTATTTTTTTGTTCAAAGAAAAATTTGGAAAAAAGAAAAAAGGTTTTCATTTTCGGTTACTATATGTACATCAGAAGTACATATTAGTATATGCTAACTTGAAAGCCAATGCAATTTTGGAGTCCTTTTAGTTTGCATCACATCTTTTGAAAGGCCTTCACATGGGCTCTAGGAATAAATTAATGACATAAAATATGATTAAAGCTTTTAATGTACAATTATGCTATATGGAAACCTTTCTAGATTAACTTGTATTATTTCCTGCCAAATTTGAAAAAAAAAAAGTTCAAGCAGTCATATTTTATAAGCTTAATAGCCAAAAGTGTCCTCCATTTGCCACAAAATGGAATTAAGTCCTCAACGTTTAAATGCATGAAAATCAGTCATCAACGTTACAAAATAATTGAATTAAGGACATTTTCGTTAAATCTTTTAATTTCCGTTAAGTTTTATTACTTGTAGAGGTAACGAAAATTAAAAGATTTAACGGAAATGTCATTAATTCAATTATTTTGTAACGTTGAGGACTGATTTCTATGCATTTAAAAGTTGAGGACTTAATTTCATTTTGTGACAAACATTGAGAACACATTTGGCTATTAAGCCTATTTTATATTACGTAATTGAGGTTAGCTTAGGTTTAGGGTTCTAGAAATATTGTTGGAAACTGTTTTGATCAATGATTTCCACGTGCATTAAAAATGAAAATTAAAGACTAAGCATTTTTTTCTGGTGGAAGAGAGTATGAAAGGGAAACCTTGAAAACCAAGATTGAAATTGCTTGAGGACTCAGGAAAAAGTGTTTGAGTGCAATTGAAGCCATATTAAGTAGTTGAAAAAAAAAAGACTGGAAAGAAACCCAGGAATCAGAAGGAAGAAGGTCCTAGTGATGATGATGATGTCTGATAATAATTAAATAATGATTGAAGCAAAATAAATTAAATAATGACAAAAGGTCATAAAAAATAATAATTACTATATCAGGTAATACTACAAGACATAAAACAAAATGAAAATGAATAAAAAAAAGAGAGAAATGTTTAGAACATTTTAAAAAATCAATATGAATAAAGGAGATAAAAATTCATAAATCACGCATATGAATGAATGGACTCCTAGAAAATATAAATCCTAGAAAAATCTCAAGTTTGAATTTTTCTTCTTTGAAATCGAAACAACTAATAAAAGAAAAATAATTGATTTTTTTTTTTACTTTTTGGTGTAATCACATTTATTTTCATTCATTTTTTGATTTGAGAATAATCTTATTCTGAGTCAAAGTAATAAACGATAAAACCCTCCCAACCGTAATAAAACGTGAACAGTTTTGCTTCAATGTTAAAAAGTTAATTACACTCGTGGTCCTTATAGTTTGAGTTTCATCCCTAAATTTTAAAACGTAACAAATTGGTATCAAACGTTACAATATTATAACAAATATGTCTTTTTGTCACTTAAAACATTATTATAGCTGTTAAATGCCAATTGGACAAAACTTGTGTCTAGCCAACTTTACTTGATGCTTACATGTCTACGGTTGAATGGATTAATCCCTTTTCAATCGAGTTAGCCATTTTTCTTTTTATTTCTTTTTTTACTTATATTTTTATTTCTTTTTTCTATTTTTTCTTTTTCCTGCTTATTTTCTTTCTTATTATTTGTTGTTCTTTTTCACCCAAACAGAACCCTTGTACGCTTTTTCTCTTCTTCTCAACAACAAAGCTACCATCTTCACCAAATCGATACCCAAAAAATATGCTTTAGGGTATGGGAATGTAGCATTTTCACGTTGTGATATTAACTTAGTTTTGGTAGATTTGTTAACTGATTTGAAAGTATATAAAACAACATTTGGATCATTAAAAAAAAAAAGATTAATACAACTTCAAAAATAAAAATTAAAAAACCCATCAAAAAATTAACACACAAAAAAACCCATTCCTCAAACACAAAAAAAAAATACAGCTTCAAAATTCTTAATAATCAACATCAACACAATGCAAGAACAGGAACAATAAAGTGAAAAATTTTTTTCTTGTTGTTTCCATTTTAGGCTTTTCAGTGGATTTTCAAGTTTGGAAGTGGAGAATAAAGTAGAATAGGAGGAAGAGAATGACATAGTAGGAGGAGGAAACAAAATGAGTAGTGGTAAAGAAGATTTTTTTAGTTTGAAACCATAACCTTTAAGCTTAGATCTAAGAGATTCTAAACATTTTCGAAAGAAACTAGCTAGATAGAAAAAAAGAGAAAAAATAAAGAAATTTTTTTATGTATTTTGAAAGTCAAACTGTTGCCAATGAGAGGCAACCAGCAGTGGCCACTGACGGCTGGCACAACTACCGATCATCGGAATTTGAAAATTGTTTTAAGCATGTAAGCCACGGTGGGAGAAAGAAAAAAAAAGGAGAATGAATCTTAAGGAGAGAAAATAAAGAGAATGAAAAAAAGAAAAAAAGTAAGTGGAGTGTACAGCGAAAGAATAAAATGAAAAAAAGTAAGTGAAGTATACATGTTATTCACGTTTAAATTCAGTTAGGATTTAACGACAGTAATGACGACGTTGTAAGTTACAGAAGGATATATTTGTTATATTATTATAACGTTTGAAACTAATTGTTGAATTTTAAAATTTAAAAATTAATTTGTTATGAGATCCAAATTATAAGTACTACAAATGCAATTACATCAATGTTAAAAGAAGTTGACAAAATAAGACCTAAATTAACCCATTAGCCCAATTGGCTGAAATCAACCCATTGCTAAACTCTGATCCACCATTACCCAAAATACAAATCCAACCTCATAGGACTCCATTGTGATTTTCTAAACAATCAAGGGTGTTTCTATAAGACTATAACTATGATCTGGTCTCCTCTCCAGTCCCTCCACGGCTCCACCCACAACGGTTATTAATCAAAGCAAATCCCCTTCTTTTTCTATAAATCTCTTAATCCAACGGTCCAGGAATAAAACCCAAAATTTCAAATTATTAATCTGACGACCCACAAACAACCCCAAAAACTAGCCGTTACACAGGGCGTCCCAGAACCTCTAACGCTCTCCCTTTCTTCTTCTTCTTTCCTTGATTTCTTTGTATCTTGTCATTCAATTCTTTCATCAAAGACTCCAAGCTTTCTCTCATTTTCTTGGATCCTCCAGTTCTCATCAATCAAAGACAAAAACCCGTTTTTGTTTTCCATTTTTTAGTCTATTTCTTGAAAGATTTCTTCTTTTTTCCCAAATGGAGGTTGCTAAGAATTCAAAACTGGGGACTCCTATGAAAGACCCAGAACGAAATTCTCAATTAAAGACCCAAAAAGTTTCAAAACTTTCTGAGAATTCAAATCCAAACATCTCTCATTCAAGTTCTCCATTAACCAAATCTTCGAAAACCCAGAAATGTTCTTCCAAGAATCCAGTTGTTTATTCACCGAGAAACAAGCTTAGAGAAAGAAAGTTCGTGGTGGCTAAGAAGAACTTGAAGAAAGAAAGGTCCGATTCGAATTCAACTGTTGGGATTGATTGCAGATGCAAAGAGAAGTTTGGCGGGAATTCGAAGAAGTGTCTGTGCGTTGCTTATGAGAATTTGAGAGCATCTCAAGAAGAATTTTTTAAGAACAAAGCTGAAAATGAAGCCGAAGAAGAGGTTGAAGAGAAAGGTGTTTTGATTGAGAATCTCCGAGATGGATATGGATCAGAGAATCAAGAGACTGATCAGATCGAAAACTCGAGTCAAACTGGTACTTCTACTGTTAAGAGAAGAAGGGATGAGTTGATGGAAGAAGCAAGGAAGAGCGTGCCTGAATCTGGGAAAGTTCTGCATTTGGTTAAGGCCTTTGAGAGGCTGCTTTCAATACCGAATTCGAAGGAATCAGAGGAGGAGGGAGATGATGAAAAGGATCCAAAAGAGGAGAAGAATGATAATAACAAGAAGAAGCCAATGAAATGGGCATTGCCTGGATTGCTGCAACCGCCAAAGGTGACCGAGGCTGACACTGAGAATGAGGATGAGACTAAGGATTCTTCTTCTTCTTCTTCATTCTGTCCATCAGATTTTGTTTTGACCGCTGAGAATCTTGGCTTGGATCGGCGTTTCTCAGTTTCTTCTTTATCGGATAGCAGTCAGGGAAGGTCAGTGAAGCAACTGATCGAGTAGTTTAGCACCTGCAAATAAATTTGCTTCTTTTTATGTTCTCTAATTTATTTTTTTTCTGGTCCTTTATTTGCAGTATTTCAAGCAGGACATCTAATGGAGGTCGAAGAAGCCGAAGAAATGTAATTAACCATTCATTTCAGCCACTTTATTTTCTATAGCAATAAGCCTTTTCGAGTGGGCTTATATGGATATATTTGTACTTACAACACGGATCACAGATTCACAGGTCACAAATGCAAATATAAATGTTTATTTTCTGCTTTTTGGCTCATGGCTTTCTGTATTTATGTTTGCATTTTAGAGCACTGACTCTGTTGGGACAATTGGTGGAAGGAGAAGGAAAAAGCAGCTCAAACCCACTTCCCAAAAACCATTCAAGCTGAGAACTGAGGTACCCACATCTTTTGACTATAGTTTCTATTACTACCTGTGATTCTTATGTTATAATTTTCAATCGATTGTTACTATTACAGCAAAGAGGAAAAGTGAAGGAAGAAGAATTCATGAAGAAGATCCAAGTGATGATGGTGGAGGAAGAGAAGCAACGGAACCCCATTGCTCAAGGCCTCCCATGGACAACAGATGAACCAGAGGTGAGACCACTTTTATAATGAATTGAAAAAGAAATAGTTACATGGAAGGAGTAAAAGTTGACTTCACCTGGTTTGAATCTTGAAGTCGCCACTTTTAGGAGAGTTTTACCATTTACCACTTTCGGCCCGAATAGTCTTAGACCGTAAAAAGGATAAAGATACCTGTGATTAAAAAGAAGTAACAATTTAACTCTGTCTTCTTCTTTATTTGTTTATGCAGGTGTTGATCAAACCTCCTGTTAAAGAGTACACAAAGCCAGTAGACCTGAGACTCCACAGTGATGTGCGAGCAGAGGAGCGCGCCGAGTTTGATCATCAGGTTCTTTTCATTTAATATTGCTTAATTGCTAGTATTTTGAGTGAGACATTTTATCATGCTTTATTTTGTCTGTGTTCAGGTAGCTCAGAAGATGAGTCTAATAGAGCAATATAAAATGGAAAGAGAGAGACAACAGAAGGTAAATGAGCTGAAAATGCATGATTTAGAGCATTTTTATAAGCAAATAACCTAAATTATTGGTCATTTGCTCTTGTAGATGGCAGAAGAAGAAGAGATTAAGAGGCTGAGAAAAGAGCTCATTCCAAAAGCGCAGCCTATGCCCTACTTTGACAGGCCTTTTATTCCCGGAAGGTATTGATTTTAGCTTGGTGTTTAGGTTCAAGTTGCCAAAAATTTATTGGAAGGCTTATTCATTTTGTGTGTTCTGCAAATGTTAAAGGCCCTCAAGGAATCCTACCATACCAAGGGAGCCAAAGTTCCAGAGTGCACAACATAAGAAGATTAAGTGCTGCATATCATGGAATGACATGAGTTCGTACACTCTCCAAGGCAATGAAATGGCATGAGAAATATAACGAGTCTTGTAATTATTCATTTGTTTAATTATTCTGAATTGGAAGGAAGGCCTCTGAAGATTTGTGTATGAGCAACCAATTTAGTTGCCCTTTCTTTAGTGGAAGAACAGCAGGTCTCGTTCTGATTAGGGAGCTGCTTGCTTGATTATTAAATACTGATATTCTTTGTTCAATTTTCTTCAAAATATGATGCTTTTAGTTGGGATAACCCGGTAATTTGTGCATCCGTGTTTGTGTAATAAAAAATCATATTTATTTTGTATCAAAATAAATATCGACATGTCAGGATACAATTTTTTTTTTCATATTTATATATAATTTTTTACTTTTATGTGTTATTTATTTACGTTATTTTTTATATAATCATTTCGTGTCTAAAGTTATCTATGTGTATACAAAATAAAATCTTCGGCTTTAGGCCTCTCTACCCTAACAAACTTCCCTCTGTAGTTTTGTCAAAAAACCACAAGTCCATAACCATCCGAGTGCCACTGCCGAGTTGAAGGAACAAAGCCCAAAAAGCCTGCAACTAGACTCCGTAATTCTAGACACACACGATAATATGATATAAAAACGATACAAATAAAAAATACGAATCTGATACGAATTAAAATTAAATAAAAATTATATATAAATAGATTAAATGTTAAAAATAAAATTTTTGATTTTTTATATCGACACCAATTTTAACATAAAATTTTCGTATTCTATATAACACAAATCTATTTTTACATAACACAAAGAATTATAGACATGAATTACCATTTTTACCCGCAACCATCAATATGACCATATCTACCCTGCCCTTCCTTTCTTTAAAACGACGTAGTACTAGAAACAATTGGTCGTACCGTTTCCCATCAAGCACGGCGTTGTTTTACACATTTAACTAAGCAGTCATTTCCTCTGACAAACCACCGCAGGCCACAGCCATCCTTTCCACCCTTCACTCTCCGCTTTACCATTTCCCACAAACCCTAAAAAAATCCACAGTCCAAGAAGAAAACTGAGACGAAGAGAATCATCAAAATGGCCATCAGGCAGCTCCTCTCTCTAGTTCGCCGGTCCCACAAGCCGTCCTCTTCTTTCACCATCGCCCGATCGTCTTCCTCCGCCGCCACTGCCTCGGCCGCATCTAAAGAGCTCTCCCCTCCTCCACCAACCGCCATGATCTACGACCACTTAGCTCTTTCCGTCAAATCAACGCTCCAAAAGCTCGAAAACCCAGATCCCCGTTTCCTTAAATACGGCTCTCCTCAGCCAACCCTAACTTCCCACACCCACATCCTATCTTCCCCCGAAACCAAAATTACAACTTTACCCAACGGCCTTCGTGTCGCCACCGAATCTACTCTATCTTCACGGACGGCCACGGTTGGGGTCTGGATTGATGCAGGGTCGAGATTTGAGACCGAGGAGACGAATGGGACGGCGCATTTCCTGGAGCATATGATATTTAAAGGAACGGAGAAGAGGTCTGCCAGGGAATTGGAGGAAGAGATTGAGAATATGGGAGGGCATTTGAATGCTTATACTTCGAGAGAACAGACAACCTATTATGCGAAAGTTATGGATAAGGATGTCTTTAAAGCGTTGGATATATTGGCGGATATTTTGCAGAATTCAAAGTTTGAGGAACATAGAATTAGTAGGGAAAGGGATGTGATTCTAAGGGAAATGGAGGAGGTAATTAAAAAGTTTAGACCTTTTGGAATATTTAAATTGGTTTGGATTATATATGTTTTTTTTTTTTATGGATTTTGGATTTATTGTCTCAGTTTTCAGGGCATATAGGTGAGAATTAGAATTGGTTTGCTTGTGTTTGTGCTTGTGCTTGGCATTTAGGATGTGAATAGTGGAATAATTAAATTAACGGGGTTGGATTTAAAAATGTCAGCTTTTGTGGAATATATATATATATATATATATATATTATATATATATATTTATATGATCTTAGAACATGTAGAGTAAAGTTTGATGAAAATGGGATTAGTCTCTAGAAGGTTGTGATTTTGGTGGAAGTAATAAAAATGTTTGGATTTTTTTTTGGGGGGATTTTTAAAGAGTGTTAGTATTGGTTTTGGCTGATATGGGATTGATGGATTTACAATGCATTCTATCTGTTTTAGGAAATGTATGAGGTAACTGGAATTGGGATATGTGGCGGAGTTTAATATATATATATTTTTTTATATGGGTATTAATGTGTTGTTAAACGGGTATGATAATATGTGTTTTCTTGATTGATTTAGAATGGTAACTATCTGTATTAGGTAACAGAGGGGATAATGGGGTTGTTTGTGTGTTTGCTTGGTGTATAGGATTTATATGGAAAAGAATTTTATCTTAAGGGAAATGGTGTAGTTAAAATGTTTAGAATAATGCCATTTATGATCGGCTTGAGAATTGATGTAGTAAAATGTTATTTTATTCGTTTAAAATAATTTATTTCTGTCTTACTAATAGGTGAAGGTACTTAGCTTCTGTGGAAGAGCAGTTTGCTTTGTTTGACGCATTTGGCAATGACTGGGGTATTATCGGCCTTGTGCTGTATAGGAAGTTATGGGGTTAGAAACAGGTTTGGATCGACTATTTGGTTGTAACAAAAATTGCTGTGTTTTTGTGCAGAGCAGTGATATGTTAAGTATCTTTCTCCTGGTTGGTTTCTTTTTTGGTGGGTTGGCCCTGTGGGGTGTTAAATGATCTCTCGTTAAGCCTCATAAGGATGCTTATCTTCATTATTTTCTATAAGGATAATGTCATGTTGCTTTTATCAAATGCATTTGTTCCTTGTTCTATGTTGATTTTATTCATAATAAAGCTATTATCTTGGGGGATTTTGTAGGTTGAGGGTCAAATAGAGGAAGTTATTTTCGACCATTTGCATTCAACTGCTTTCCAATACACTCCTCTTGGTAGAACTATTCTGGGACCTGCTGAAAATATCAAGACAATCACAAAAGAGAATCTGCAGAACTATATTCAGACACACTACACTGCTCCTAGAATGGTATGTGAAGAACTACTCAGTTTTTCTTGTGTATCTTCATTTCATATGATTTGAACTAGTTCTTAAAACTGATGAATATCTTGTTATCCCATTGATTTCCCAGCATATAATGTAAGGTTCCTTGTAAAAAATTTCTTGTTTGTGGGTTTTTATAAATGTGCGTTTTTTGGTAACTTGTACAGGTGATTGCTGCATCTGGGGCTGTTAAGCATGAGGAAATTGTTGAGCAAGTAAAGAAGTTGTTTTCCAAGTTATCGGCTGATCCAACCACTGCTCCTCAGCTAGTTGCAAAAGAACCAGCCACTTTTACTGGTTCTGAGGTGGGGTGCCATTACTCTAATAAATTTTGCTTTCAATGTCTTATGCCTTCTAAGGTTTTATTTTTTTAATTTCAAAAAATCAGGTTAGAATGATCAATGATGATATTCCTCTAGCTCAATTTGCGGTTGCTTTTGAGGGAGCATCTTGGACAGATCCAGATTCCATTGCGCTAATGGTTATGCAGGCAATGTTGGGTTCATGGAGCAAAAATGCTGGGGGTGGAAAGCACATGGGGTGAGCTTTTTACCTCACATTGGAATTATGTAAACTGAATTCTGCTTTTGAAGTCTCAGAATAAGACGCTTTTGTTGCAACAATTCTTAATTAGTTTTGAAAATCTTTTAAACAGCTCTGAGCTGGCACAAAGAGTTGGCATTAATGAAATTGCAGAAAGCATGATGGCTTTCAACACCAACTATAAAGATACTGGTCTTTTCGGTGTCTATGCTGTTGCGAAGGTGATGTAACTTCCTGTTTCTGTAATGTTTTCTTTTGATCAAAACAAAAGCTTATGCAAAAATTGAAAAGATCAATTCCTGCTGGTTATGATTGACAATTTTCTGGCTATAAATTTGTCATATTCTTTCATATTGTACATATATTTAATTCACCGTCTGGTGGCCTTGTATGGTTGTTGACTCCCCCTCCTTTTTTTTAATGATATTTTAACTAAGTTGTTATATATTTGTGAGCCAACAGTGTTTGCCTATATGCTGTTCTATTTGTGCAATTTTTTTCATTCTATATTGTGCCTTTTATTTTATGATGGAGTATTAAGTTTTATTTTCTGTTTTCAGCCTGATTGTTTGGATGATTTGGCATATGCTATTATGTATGAGACAACCAAGCTAGCTTATCGTGTTTCAGAGGCTGATGTGACTCGTGCTCGTAATCAGGTAGCTAAAAAATGCTGCTATCTTTTCTTTATGTTTGATAGATACTAAGTTTGATAATTTGACATTTTCTGTTCTTTTAAGAACTTATTGCAGTGTGCCAATAGTACAAAACCAGTTGCCAATAGGTGATTTTGGCATTCTACTTCAATAACTTGATCTGAACTTAATGCACCAGGGAATACTGATTTTGCTTAAAGAGCTTATTTTTTGTTGTATAGATTTTGTTTGTATTTTGAATTAGTTCATTTTTTTTTTATTTTTGACTTTATCATTCATATTATGGTGCAATTCTAGAGAAACAATACCCTTTCAATGGGAATCAATGCAACAAAATTTTCTTGTTTTTAGTTAAAATATGACTCTGATGCCTTTCCTAGGTGATATCTTTTTATGCTTTTGAATTTCTTTTCATCCTCCCCCAGTCTTTAACACACTCTTGCATGTGCCCTATTAACAGTGAATGTCTTGTTTCTCCTGTAAATAACTTGTTAATCTATATTGCCATGTGCTAATTAGTAATGCTGTTTATTATTGCAGTTAAAGTCATCCTTGATGCTTCACATGGATGGAACTAGTCCAGTAGCTGAAGATATTGGGCGCCAGGTACAAGTTTTTCCGCATTAGAAGGGTTTTTAAATACAGTGGTGCATGGGTTCGAACAATCACATCTTTTGAATAAGCAAATAAGTCGTTTTTAAGCTAATAAACAAAGATTATATTGCTAATAATGAATTGTATGATCTTAAGATTGGACTTGTGTCATGCTGACCATGCTGCACAAGATATACACCAGAAAGTAGCTGAGCTTAAGCTGTACTATAGTTTATTACTCATTTCAGTTATTGCATTGATCTCCCATCCTTGCAGCTACTTACATACGGTCGGAGAATCCCATTTGCTGAATTATTTGCTAGGATTGATGCTGTTGACCCAAGCACAGTTAAACGTGTTGCAAACCGATTTATCTATGACAGGGTAGGAACTGCAAGCACATACAACTCAATCTTTACTGCTTTGAATGAAATTGGGTTCAGGCTAATTAATTTTGGTGGGATAAGACATGGAAATTGCAGGATAGATCGTTTTAATGCCGTAAATATTTGTTTTTGCAGGATATCGCAGTTGCTGCCATGGGCCCCATCCAGGGTTTGCCTGACTATAACTGGTTCAGACGCAGAACCTACTGGAACCGTTATTAGATTATTTTGCTGTACTTTGTCAATTGATCATTACCATTCTTGGGACAATCACAAAACTTTTTGGCACTTTTACACAACCAAAGCTTCTGGAAACACCAAAGGGTGGGATTTGTATTCATTTTGTAGGGTTGTTGGTTCTGTAACTTAATTGTTATTCTGTAATAAGCATGCTGGCTTCAGTTCAGTGTTTCTGCTGAGAAATTCTTTTGCTAAACAAGGTAAATGGTACCCATCCATAATGCTGAAAATATTGGGGTCGCATTTGTATTTTTGGATCTTAGCTCTAAATGGCATTTGATGTTGGAGCTGAAAATAATGGGTGTCAGATCAACTGGCCGTTTGCTATCCCCGTGCCTGTACCATCACTTTCATTCTGATTAACTCGCTGTATATTAAGGCTCTGTTTGAATGCCCCATAGGCACCCGCTCTGGCCAGCTAGGAGATGAGGACTAAAAAACAAGAGGATAAAATTATTTTGTTATCATTGTTTTCAATTTCTTATTATTTTATTAAAAAATATTTTTTAAGCAAGTTTTTATTATTTTTAATTTTATCGAAATTAATTTTACCGTTTATCCAATTTAAATTGTATGCAAAAGTGAAAATTTTATAGGTCTACTTAAATATCAAGTGATGGATTTACCATATAACCAACCATACGACTCGAAGAAATTAATATATGCAACAAGAGTTGCAAATAAATTCGTATGGCTCAACATAAGGTAAAGTTAAACATGATACGAAATTAGTTAAGAAATCTTATAGGAATTTAGTACAAACTGACATTTTTATTTTTTTTATTTGATAATTTTTGTATTTTACGTGTATTTATTATTTGACACAAAACAAACATAATACAAAAAAATGAATTATTGGATTTTCTTATACTTATAATAATTAATTCTAAAGTAAAATTCCAACATTGTTTAACTATTATAAACTGTACCAAAAATTAAAAATACAAACTCTCATTTATCAAAATTTAAGAAATTATAGAAAATAGCACTTAAAAGAATTGGAGGGAAACCCTCTCTGTTTTTCTCTCCCTGAGAAGCAGACAGGCGGCGTGTAGGGTTGAGTTGGTTACTTGAATTGAATGTAGTTGAGGTTAGTTAAAACCACGACACTGATCTCCTTGCCTTTCCCCTTTCCTCTGTCTTCTCTTCTTCGTAACTATCGAACCCAATATAATTAAATAAACAAATAAATAGCTAAAAACATTGAGCTTTTCCTCTATTGTAGCTCTTAATTCTCCGCTTTAAACCCACTTTTTTTGTCTCGTCTTTTTTGGGTTGTTTTATTTTGTTTTGCCTCTGATTTCTCTCCCTATTTCTTAACTCTCATCGCCACATTTTCTTTCTTCTTCTTCTTTATATAAACAAAGCTAAAACCAGTTCTGGGTTTTCTTTAAAACACAAGAAAAATGGCTTCTTCAATCTATGTTCCATGCCCCAAGATCTCTTCTTTTTTGAAAACAAAGCCGCAGAGCCAAACTAAGATCTCTTTGGCTCTTCCACAAAGCTCAAAGTCCAGCTCCAAATCTTGCTTGTCATTTGGATCTTCTGTCCGGGTACCTCCATTTTCAGGATGTCAGGTTAGTTCAAGCTTTTTCTTTCTTTTCTATTCTTTAATTGTTTAAAGTTGAATCTTTTTGTTTTGTTTGAAAGATAGTGAGATTTGGGTTGATGCGTTTTTGAGATATGGTTAATGATTGTAGTTCGAGATCTGGTTTTGCTTCTTGGGATTTAGTTTGAACAATGCATTAATGGTTTGTTAACCATTTGGGATTTTAATTGTTTTAAGCGTGATTAATTAGTCTTTTAATTTTGAAAACAATGGCGATTGTGTTTCTAGACTTAAGAAACCATGGTTGAGTAAGTTTTTTTTTATCACAAAGCGAACAAGAAATTAAAATAAGAAAGAAAAACTATAAACCATTATAAAAGTTTTTGCACTTGACTTATTAATAGGTTTTATATATACTTATTATGCCTAAATTTCAACTTATCAATGTGTCTAGTGTTTTAAGATTGAACTTTCTTTTTAATCTTTATTTGTTCAGTAATGATAGATAACATGTTTGAAGCATTGCTCATATGAGAATGGCAATCCATATTCTGATTTTTTTTTCTTGCTTGGATTATAGTGACCATTTTGAAGGCTTCTTTCCAACATATATGTGTTTCGACTAAAATCTTGACATACCATGAATATGTTTCTTCTTTGCAATCAAAGTGCTCCCAATGCAAAAATCATATATGCATACTGGGCATCTTTGTACGTACTCATGCGACTAACATCTGGCAATATGCAGTGACAATTGTTTGGTAAAATGTTTAATTTGCTGCTTGTTTCCTTATCTGGCTGTCATTTGCAGTGGCCTAATGGGAAGCAAACTACTTTCTTCAAGAGTCATGCGCAGCTTAATGAGGTGTGTTTTTACCTGTGAAGTTGAAACTTCATTTTTAGGAAGAGTTCTTATTGATGTCTACTAAACCAACTTTGGAAAATCAAGTTTGCTGCAGAGAAATCCTCAAATTCTGTAGCAGTAGTTGACACAAAGCCTAAAGTTGCATTACCCAAGGAAGATGCTAAATCTGTGGAGAACGCTATTCCAGATGTTGCAGCATTATCGGCATTCATGGCACAAGTATCAGATCTTGTCAAGTAAGTTGAAGCATCTTCTTATTTGCAAGTACACTTGCATAAATGTGTAATTTACAAGAAGCATCAGTTTCATAATCAATGTTGATGTTATCTTTGATGAGCAGACTTGTTGATTCAAGAGATATTACTGAGCTACAGCTGAAGCAGTCAGATTGTGAGATTGTAATAAGAAAGAAGGAAGCTTTGCAGCTGCCAGAACAAGCGCCTTCCATTGTCATGCCACAACACATGCCTCATGCAATGTTTCAAACTCCACCTCCAGCAGCCTCAGTGACAGCTCCTGCTCCTGCAAGCCCGGCCCCATCAGCATCGGCACCAGCACCTTCCTTACCTCCTCCAGGTAAAACAGGCAATACATCTCATCCTCCCCTCAAATGCCCCATGGCGGGAACCTTCTATAGGAGTCCTGCGCCAGGTGAACCACCTTTTGTCAAGGTAAGTACTTGTGGCTTTCTGTTAATGGCCTAACAGTTAAGAGCTTCTTTACCAAAAAGAGCAGGAAAAGCTTATTCATTAGTCTGAATTTTTTGTTCAACGAAAATATTCATGTGAACAAAGATTCTATACATTCTTTCTATGGTTTTTTAGGTGGGAGATAAAGTACAGAAAGGTCAAGTTGTCTGCATCATTGAGGCTATGAAACTGATGAATGAAATTGAAGTATGTTCCCACTCTTATATTTCCTAATTTAGAGTTCCCCTCGAAGATTCCAACATTTATTTGGCTGTTAATACAGGATTAATAAAATAATCATGCAGATGATTCCGATATTATTATATATACTTGCTTACCAATTCCTCAAAGTAAAATATTGCCAATAAGTTTTCTTGTTAGTGTTCTTATTTTTAATGGTTCTTAATGCACTGAACTCTTGACTTTCTCTAATTTCTTTGTTCTCATTTTTCATTCTTAATTTTTGGTTTCTCAGGCCGACCAATCTGGAACCATAACCGAAATATTGGTAGAGGACGGAAAACCAGTTAGTGTAGACATGGTAACCTCTCTCTCCCTCTCTCATATTCTATATTTTTGCTTTACTGTTTGTCTGACTTACCTGTATTTCTGACTGCAGCCTCTGTTTGTCCTTGTGCCTTGAATAACTTGGCAAAGGAACCATTTCAAGCTTTGCAACAGACAATGTTTCGGCTTAAATTTTGGTGTACTTTGTAATTTTTAATCTAATAACGTTTCTTTTGTGCTTTTGAAAATTATATGTTTGATACACTTAATGCAAGGCAATAAACTTTCGTCGGGGATTCAACAGTTTGTGTGCTTAGTTTTGTTTGAAGGTTTAACAAGTATTATTTATTCCTTTTTTACTTTATGATGAATTAAGAGTGTAATGAGATATCTAAATTCGCAAGCAATTCAGGTTTGGCTTAGACAGAAGTCAAACTCAAGTTCAATTTGATTATTGTCTAATTGAGTTCAAGTAAATTAAGTCATTGAACAAATCAAATTTAAATATTTTAATATCCGACTTAAGTATTTCTTGAATTTAATCAAATTTTTTATTTTAATATATATATTTTAATTATTTTATGATTTTACCTTTAATGTTTATAAAAATAGCCTTAATTTGAGTTTTAGTTCAAACACAAATAATTGAGCTTAAAATCAAATATGAAAATCAAATTCTTTTTTACTTATAAATGTGTTTTTGAAAACAAATTCATTTATATATTCACAAATTCATTTAACCTGATAAACTGATGAATACAAATAATAACAACAGATTAAACAAATAATTAATAAACTAAACTCGATTTCACATTTGGTGAAATTCAAACTTAAAACTTCAAACCAAAAACTTAACGAAGATCTTAATATCTAAACAAACCAAACAAAAACAAAATACAAAAATTTTTTAACGAATACAAATCGAACACGAACAACATTTAAAAAATAAATAAATAAATGATGTTCGGTTCATTTACGTCCAACCAGAACAAGATCCAAGAAAATGATTTCAGATACTGATGGCTATTTCATTACATTTCTGTATGATAAGAGTTTTCTATCGACCAAAAGTTACAAATCTTGTTGTACATCCAATCTAAATTCTAAAATAGCAAGTGGTTAACTTTCAATAAAAGAAATGAATGCACATTTTGACTCTAGAGAGCCCAATAAAAACTACAAAATGGAAACAGCTAGACAAGAAAAATAAATAAATAAAATCGGGGCAAGCAATGTACTATACTCCTACTGCTTTCAGCCTACTTCCAAATCTCCCTATCCATTTTTGTTCTTAACCTATCCTATTTCTGTTCTTTTCCTTCATCGTAATGTACATGTTAGCCTAGCTGTCATGATATTTACATCTACCATCGTTGCCGACTACCTCTGCCACCGTAACTTTTCCTTCCAGTATTACTCACCCTCCGAACACTTCCTGTCCAATCTTCATCATCATATTCGTCATCTTCATTCCCACCAGTCATGCGACCGGCTTTCCCTCCTCTTCTGGCATTTGGGCGCTTCCTTTTGATATTTGCTGTGAAAGTTGAGTAATCCATGGTATCTTCCCTCAAAGCATTTTTATATTCCTGTACAGACGGCATAGGAGCAAAATAAGAACTAATATAATGTCCAAGATAAGGTTCAGTAGTAAATGAAATTGAACTTCAATACTCTAATCTTCTGCTAAGGGAGACTCCTAAAATGTTCAAATTACCTGATATCTCTGAACCAAATCTTGATATTTGAAAGGCAAAGCCGTGTGTGTTTCACTGATGTCGAAGGGAACGTTCTGCCTCGAGAGAATGTCCCCAGGTTTTATAGGTTCATTTGGAGAAAATGCCTAGTTACACAAAATAAGATTCACAATTATAGTCAGTCTCATATTTGCATTTAGGGGAAAAATGTCTCGTAATGCAAAAAATTGCGATATAATTTTAACCTGGCATCTTTGATCATTCAGGCAATAAACAATTTTTAGGTGTCTTTTCAGCTTCATAAGAAGCTGTAGTGCGATAACAGCAAGACAATCAGCCTGGAATAACAGCAAATAGGAAGACGTCAAAAATAATAAAATACCCAGCTAACCAGTGAACATACGATGTATTCAAAATGCCAGGCAACCACATTTTGCTTGAAGAAGTTGAAAACGCCCTTCTTTCCCTCAAGCAAAACATACAAACGTCCATGCAAAATGTGTTTATCCAAGAAACAAAAGCACTCAATCCAGGGAATAGAAAAGTACAGTTTACAGGGTTTTAAGATACCTGGATTTTTTGCATTTCCTCTTCGGAGAGAGCACAAGTTTCAGAAGGACTCATCTTATGCATTGTTGTCTCTATCACAGGAGGATGAGTGAGTTTTTTTTGGATAATACCATTCAAATCAATGGAAGTCATGTGATAGAAAGCAGGCTGAACCACAGGCTCCTCCTTAATTGTTCCATTCAAATCTACCATAGACATAATTTAAAACTGCTTGATTGGGATCCAGCTGAACTATCCCATTATCATGAGTTGTCTTCTGAGCATCAGTTTGCAGCATATTTGAACTCAAGGCTTTCATATTTGTCTCAAGTGATCCAGCTCTGACTTGTATCACTCGATTTATAGCATAGATCAAATAAAGTGGTTCATCGGGAGATGAAAATGGTAATAATGCGAGAGTTTTGGTACAATACCTGTAAAAAGGAACCAACTTCTCAATATAATTACTCAGGTAGAAAATTTTAGAATTGGTTTTGAGAACTCACATCAAGAAAGGTATAACTGAATCATTCCAGCCAGGATTATCAAACTTGCGCACAATGGAGGACATAAATTTGTTCCTAGCAACCCGATTTCCATGGATAAGCTTGTAAATTCTGGAAACTCCCAGCCTTGCTTGAGTTAAAGACATAACTTCAGATTTCCCCTTCCAATTTCCAGGAAACTTGGATTGGGATTTTTCATTAAAATTTTCACATGCATTGCTGCCAATGGAACGCATTAAGATAAATGACATCTGAAGCCCATCACCTATTCTGCTTTCAAAAAAAGCAGGATATCTGAAAAATGAAGCTTTTATTAGCTGTAGTAAGCAACTGGAAAGGACATATAAAACATTAAAATAGCACAAGGGAAGTACTTCTCATTCATATTCATTAGCAAATGATGAGCCAACTTTTGGTTGACCTCCGGAGGATCCGTTTCAAGTGCTGTAAGGTATGGGACACAAGTGATGGGATGAACAAGACCTTGACGAAGCACTACTTCCACTATCTGCATAAATAACATATCAAGAAAATTATCAATCCAAACAGACAATAATAACAAAGAAAACTGTAGCACATTAAGTAAAACTCAAAAAATTCAACCATCTGATAGACCAAAAAAGAGAATCATATGGGCAGCTTCCAACAATAGCGTGAAGCTAGAATTGGAATCGTAAGGTTTTCGAGGCACCAATTTGTCTTTTCCTTTTTCAAAGTCAACTTTCTATTACCAAATTATAGATTTAAGACGTGCTATAAAGTGATCACCCAAATTTCTAGCTCAGAACAAATTATGTTCAATGATCTAATTTAACTTTTACAGTATTCACTCCCCTGATATAAGGCTCAGATTCGGTCCAAAGTAAATAAATTGCTTCCTCACAGAATACAGACAAGGTAAACAATTTCTCACCTTTAGGGCAGATTGGCGAATTTCTTCATTAAAGTCCAAGCATTTCCCCAGAATATTATCCCAGTACAGCTGGACTATACCCCCACAAATGTTCGTATCACCTGCACCCGCAGCTACAGGAACACTATGGCCACCTTCTACAGAATAATGAACTGCTTTATCGACTCCCATTTGACTTTCCGCATCAAGAAGATATTCCAACAAATTTTGTAACACTTGCATCTAGTGGACAGAATTGCTTAGCATTTGTCATGAAAGTAGAAAGATTATAGTAAATCAAGAAATTAAGTGATAGGGGACAACTTTACCTTAAGACGAACATTAGAAATTGGTGCTAATGCAGCCTCTAATATCTTTCCAATGTCCTTTTCTAACATATATTCTGGCCTAGCAATTAGAGCAAAGCCTAATGCCTAAAAAGAGAAGCCATAAAACAAAAGAGTGTGTTATTATACTAAAATATGCTAATAGGGAAATGAAAGTGAACTCCAATACAGCTTAGTAGAGAAAAATGAGACTTACCTGCAAAGATCTAACCTTTATACCAAATTCATCCATTAGAAGATATTTTTTAAACAAACTTAAACTGCTAGTAGCACTGATATTTTTGTTAGTGGAACCACTAAACAAAGTGTTTCCATAGCAGATAAGCAAACCAAGACAGAAGAGAGAACGCCCCACTTGCTGCAATAAAAAGCAAAGAACAATAATAATAAATAAAGGAGTAGATTTTTTTTCACTGAAAAGACATGATAACAATGATACAAGGTGCTAACTTAGTTTCTTACGGTCCTAGAAATACAGATATATATTGCCAACACAATTTTTGACCAATAGGTTTGCAGGTGGTGCATTAATGAAAGAAAGGAAAAGAGTAAGAAGTTTCAAATTTTCGACATCTCCCCCTTGGTTTCATTTTTCATTTTCTGTACTCTGGTAGCTGACCTATGAACTTAATCATGCTAAGAGTACAAATTAATTTTCTGATACCTCATTCGGAATTTGAAATCAGGAATTATCTTTTTATTTCTCATGTTGCACTTACCAAAAACCAAATATATACATCTGACTAGCCAAAAGATTGCAGGCGGAAATAACAATATAAATACAAATTTCTAGCAACGAGCCTGTTTGTATCAGTCACTTGGGAATCCAATAATTTGAAGAATAACTGAACTACATCTGACTAGCCAAAAGATTGCAGGCGGAAATAACAATATTAAATACAAATTTCTAGCAACGAGCCTGTTTGTTATCAGTCACTTGGGAATCCAATAATGTGAAGAACAGCTGAACGAGATACTCAACAACAGTACCACCATTCCCTGCCTTTTTACTCACAGAACAAAGACACCTGCAATGAGAAAAAAAAAAAGAGTGAATTGAAAGAATAATTGGAAGACCTTCTAAGTGGTAAAACCTGGCTTTTAACTCATGCTGCAGCTTAGAATCACATTCCGGGGAGACAAAAACTCAAACGAAAACTAAATTTAGGCCTTTGACAGAAATAAGAATTAAAAAGCTTAAACCTCAACAACAGAAAAGCTAAAGACAGAGAGAAACTGAAGATACCTGATGCAAGCATGGACAACGGTCAAAAAAGAAAGCCAGACAATCATGTGCTTCAAGTCTTGTTTTAGTTCTTCGACAACATTAGGAGGCAACTTTTGCATCAAAGGGATAGCAGCATCAATTATAAAGATTATACTCTCCAGTAACTGGACAACAACTCTGTTATCAACCTGAACGCAAGTAAAAGCAAATCAGGCATTGCCTCCATAACCTAAAAACAATTGGATTATAGTGGTGAAGAAAATGTCCAGAAACAAACTTTTGAAAGTAATCAATGGAAATAGGGGAAATTGAAGATTCTAACTTTTCCAAACTCTCACAACAACAAATTGAGCTAATAATAAGAACCATTAGATTGACAAACCCAATGAGGATTAGCTGAAAGAAGCATTGCATCAGTGTCCAGAGACAAAAGAATTTTAAACTCAATGCAATCAAACAACATAGAATAGTCTGTTTTTTCAATTAAAAAAAAAAAACTTTAGCTGCCTGGCACAATTAGACCTATCTAAAGCAGGTATAAAAAAAAAGTTAGCTGTTCAAATGAATATAGCAGACAACAAACACAGAATATAATCACTTCAAAGTAAGAATGCCCAGAGAAGTAGACCCAAAAGATATCTGATTATTTAAATATTGTACAAAAAAAAAAAGTATAAAATGAATTGTAAATAACCTGACTCTTAAGATAAGGCCATAGCGTAGTCACAAATTGGGAAGGATCAGAAGCTGGTATGCAAAGTGATGGGTCCACAACACAAAATGCATGCAAGGCCAACACATAGGGAAGTGTAGGAACCAAGTTATGCTTAATGACAGTTACAAGAAGCTGATTATTCGGCGATTGTCTTAGCATTTCAACAATCATCTCAGTCTTCTTAGCAACTTCCAATGGAACAGAACTACCACCTCCAGGATACCGAGTCTGTACTCCAGAATGCTCTTCAAACCGGAACTCATAAAATGTCTTACAAACAAGATCCTGAGGAGGAAAGAAAAATAAAATATTAAGAAAGAATACTGCAAAAGCAACATTTTTTATACGAAAACACATATTATACAAAAAGGTCAATGCTGCTTCATTAAGTTAGAAAAAGAACATGAGACAAATAGTTTGCATCACCCAGGTTTTAGGCATCCGGAGTAGTAAGAATTTTTTTTGTTCAAATTTACAGTACTAAGAAAAAAAATACACTTGGACAACATTGTTCCAAATGCCTCAGTTTAATATTCCAAAAGAAGAAAAACTCTTTAACACAGCAAACACATTTGCACCAGTGCTGCAGCTTCAACATGAAATGCATCGTTTCATTGATTCCGAATTACCCGAATGCTTGATTCATCATCACCAACACGAGAAATAATCTCAATGCAAGCACTTGTAAACCCCGAGAAGTTAGGATTTGTACTGCACATATCTCGAATAATTTTGATTGCTCGTTTCTGAATGCTGACTCCAGTATCTTTAATCCTCTCTGCCACCTTCTCAAAGTGCTAATCACCACCATAGTTTTGGAGAATAGAAAAGGAGTGGGGGGGGGGGGGGGGGGGGGGGGGGGGGGGGGGGGGGGGGGGGGGGGGGGGGGGGGGGGGGTGAAGGGAAGTTTGCCGACTAGTTCAATGCTGCTTACTGCAGAGTCACAAAACCTTCCCTCAACAGCCACTTGAACACGTTTGTCGCTTGGATCAGCTTCTACGATGATACTAACCTGCCATCATCATTCTCATTGGAAAACTTGTTTTGTATATATAAATGAGAAGAATTTGTTCACTTACAGCTCGTAAAGCCTTTGCCCTAATTACAGGAGAGTTCTCTCTTAAGCTAACCTGGAAAGAACACATTTAATAAGAACAAAGCCTGCCTTACTAAATCAAGAACTTGCAAAATGTTTTACTAACCAGAAGCAAACAAAGAATCTTGTCAAATCCTCTAGAGAAAGAATTATGTTGTCCCAGTGCTAAAGCAATCTTCTTGACTGAATCCCTTATCAACACTGAAGAAACAGTCCCTGAGTCACGCACTATTGCCTTTGATCACAGTCTCGCAAGGCAGTACTTGAAATTTTGTTGAGATTTGGGGGCATCCTTATACCACAAGCAAAGATAACACCTGCATGCAAAAACATAAATTTAAACAAAAACAAAGTAGGAAGAGCTAATTTAATTTTCCATTTTCACATGCATAACAATTAGAAAAGAGCTTTGTTAAGGACACACCATCGAACAAAGAGATGGATATCGTCAGTAGAAGAGGCATCTTGAAGATAATTCAAAAGCATCTGCTGAACAATTTCAACTTTCATAATTGGATCAAAAGATTCAGAACTCAATGAACAACCATGTTTCTTGTTCTCATCATCCTTGTATTCACAGTATGATTGCAATACAAGAAGTTGCTTCTTAGAGATGCAAAACTGGCAGTACCAACTACAATTAGGAACCTCTTGTTCTCTTACCCCCATACAATCAGCATGGAAAAATCTTTGACAACCTTGACACCTATACTGCACTTTCTCTACCTTTCCATCCAAACATATTGAACATGCACCTTTCGGGTAACTTTGATCAACATTATCCCCACAAAGCAATTCTTCTGATATCCAGAACCTGTTCTTCCCATAGACAAGAGCATCATGCTTCAACCTTGCCGCTATTGTGCCAAGAAGATCAATGGCCATTGCACTTGCAGAGATGTCCTTAGATATCAAACCGGCATTTTGGAGCAGTAAAACACAAAGAACCTACAAAAGATAGTTCCTTAGTTTTGAAACACTATCACCTTTTTCCAAAAATAATGATGAAACAGATATAGTCTGTCTTTTGTCACCTTCAAAGCAGGAGCTGCAGCAGGATATTCTGGTAGATTCAAAGTTGTCAGTAAATCAGTAACTAGATTCTCAATCATCACTTTCAACTCAAAGGCATCTTGAGTCTTTACAGATGCAAGGCATTGAAGGACACAGGTCCAGAAATGACAACATGCATCCTGGACAGATTCATGGCATTTGGTTAAATAACTAGCATCAACTGAGACTTCCAACATTGGACTCCCACTTGATGTTTGCTTTAAAGCTTCAGGAAGGTTAGCACTGCTATGAACCAACTGAATCAGCAAAGCTGTAACCATCTGGATCTGCCTCTGTTCTTCATCAGGTAGGTGATATGCTTATAATGCTCGCTTTGAAAATGGTAACTTCCACAACAGCTGAACCATTTCATCTATCACATATGTTCTATGTTGGCTGTATGAGTAGAATATCTGTATCAGCAATAACAAAGATTCGGATAAGTACAATATGTAATTAGCACAATTTAGCAGATTGTAGACATTTAATCATGCATATCCTTTCAGCTGCAAATTAAACATTTGAATTCATACCCCAGTTATCAAACCAATTGCTTTGAGTTGCAGGAGCTGTATGTTATCCACAAAAAAAGTAGTAAAGCTTGTCTTCAGCAGTTGTGGAACACAACTATCAGATAACTTCTCAATCAACAACAAGTCCTTGAGTAAACCAAGAATGGTGCAGAGTTTTTGTAGTATAGAATTCACAGCATCAGAGACCCTATCAAGGAAAAAGTTAAACAATAAGAAGACACCTAACATCTGCTATGCTAAATAGTTTGCCATATTTAAGGTTAGGGAACAGCATATGGATAAGCACACTTGTTCAACACTGATTTCTTAGTTTTAACACTCTTCGTACTGTGTCGTTTCTTGCTTGCAGAACCTAGTTCACCATCAGGCTCTTCATCTTCATCATCTAGAAAATATGACATAAAAATTAAGCAGTTCAGTATCATTAAACCAACATAATATGCATTTGACTGAAAGTGATAAACCTAGGGCATGGATTATGCAACGATACAGTTAAGTTCAAAGAAAATGAAGACAATATGAACTTTTGACATGCTGCCACATTCATAGATGCAAATGAAGACAAAGAAGTACCATAAAAACAAAGATCCCAGCATTTTTTGCATAAAGCAGATGACTAACCTTCAAATGCTCCATTTTCACTAGGTTTATGCAAGGCACGATATGATGGATCATAAGCTGACATAACATCCATTATCTGATGCCTAGAGAACCCTAAAATTCTTTCAATGATCTGTTGGGAACAAAGAGAATCCATAATCCATGGAAGAAGAAGAAAAAAACAAAACAAAAAAAAAAAAAAAAAACTGACAGGCAGCATAAGAACTGAATGAAATGCATGCCAACACAGATAATAGATTATAGAACCACTAAATTTAACAAGAGAAGATGAGACAAGCAAAATGCAATAGAGGTCCATAACCTTTAAAAAGCTCATTTTGATCCCTAGCCTCTCAATTGTTTTATTTAAATCCCAAACCTTTTAAATCATTATAATTTAGTCCTACCCAAAAATTATTCGGTTAAAATAGACTGAAAGTGCTTAGGTGACAACCACCATATTGACACATTACATTTCCATTTATTTTAACATATTTATTTAACACATTATTGGAACAATTTAAACAGGTTTGGATTTTGAATGAAACAACTTAACAGACAAAATGAAATTTCACTGAAAAGTTACATTGAGTGCATTTTACTAAAATAAGGAATATACCTCTTCATCATATAATTACTTTGGCATGTCATTATGCGCCATTACTGCCAAAGAAGCATGAATGGACTCCAGGGCACAAAATACTAACGAGAATACATCTGAATCTTTCTGAAACATTTTAACAAAAATTAATAAGGCTGATGAAACACAATAAGTTCCTCACATAAATCCATAAAATCAGGTAAAAAGAAAAAAAAATCAGAAATTTAGAAATTAATAGACTCAATAGGAAGATCAAAACCAGATTTATTCGATGCATATTCAGTTATATAGTAACAGAAAACACATTTTCTTTTTTGCTTTCAAATTTTCATTTCCTTTGCATTGTTACACCTAAATCAATAAGAATCAATTTTCATTGGTTAACAACAAGCATCAAGTGCCATTGCAAAACCTGAAACAAGATTATGCTAACCCATCCATACAACATTATTGCTTAAGTTTGAACCTAAAATCTATCCCAACCTTCCTAGCTGTTCCCAACATGGTGAAAACATGAGGACAACAAATGATAGTTGAAAAACAATGCATAATTAAAACGCATAATCATAACTTACATGCTCACATTCATCAACGGACAAGCCTTCTACTCTATGTATCTGATGATCTAGAACCTGTAACAGTTTCACAAGAATATCTACAGGAACTAAATGTAGAAGTCTCTTTGAATGTATAGACATAATTTCATTTACAAGCATCCTAACATCATTAACTGGCAATGTCAACCACTCCATCTCATCCCAATCATCACAAGGAATTTGAGCTCTGCCGCAAAGGTCCTCTAGCATCTTACGAAAGTTCCCAATGATAGCATCTAAAGGAAAACATTAGCAGCAAAATAAATGTGTTAATATGAATGAGAGGAGGGAGATGAGGGGTAGAAAAACCAAGACAACCTTGACGTTCTGTAGGATCTGGTCGAACAGATGACCCAATGTCATTAGCAGCCTTTTCTTGACTTTTGGCTTCTTGGAAGAAGATTTTGGTGCATCCTGCAATTACATCTATAAAATTTAAGTATGTTTAGACAGCCGAAGCTTTAATAACTAAATTGAAATCCATGCATACATTAGCAGCAACATCAGTCTGCTGATTGCGAGTGCTGCTAAATTCTCTTTGGAATTTACTAATAAGACGAGCACTCAACTCATATGGCTTCCTTTCAAACACTGCACCACCAGAGACTTGCTCCTTGACAAGACCTGAGAAACTTGAGGAAATGCAATGAACAATAAGCGCGGATATATTCAGTTCAGGTAAATGATATCACAGCATCCAATAAAGAGGGCATGAATACAATGGACAAGATTGAATTCATAAAAATATAAATAAAGGGTGAGAAAACAGGAAGGACTTAAATTATATCAAGCACTTCTAAAACGTACTTTAAAACATACTGTAGAACCAAAGCAGCATAAAGATCAAGGTGATGTAAAAAGAGCATAGGAAAAAGAATGGACTTCGAACTTAGCCATGTATACACTTTTGCTGATCCACGACTTTGTAAAAGTGGCAAATCAGCATGCACACAGGCAGCGTGACTTAAGTGCATTCATGCATCCACAATTTCTCTGTGTTAACTTCTTCCTCAATCTCTCCTTAGTAATAAATTTTCATGTGACGAAATTATATCCAATAGGCTCTATTTCTTCTCTTGTATGGAACAAAACCCTATAACCAAAAGAATCTATACCATTTTTAATATCTATGCCAACTAATTCATCCAGAATGTAACAGAGCTAATTTTAAAAAGGCTTCAATCGGCTAATGAAAATAATTTAGTCCTCTCTCTACAAATCACATTCCGATTTTGTGAAAATTCATATGTAATTGAACTAGCAACTGAACTAGCCTCATCTTTAAGATTCTGTAAACAAAACCCGATATAAACACAACCGGTAATCACTTGCAGCATAATGAAACTAACCGGGCTTTTAGAAGACAATCTTGAAGAAAGTGCCAAAACTAAGAAAGACGCAGACAAGGACTCTTTTCAATTCAGTCAGTGCATTTTAACTTCATGCATCAATGTCGTATAAACGTACACAGAAATTGGAAAGCAAGAAGTTTGCCATATTCTTATTTAGAAAGTAACAGCCAAATTATGCTTAACCATCTATATAACCTAATTCAAATTACTTATATTAAAGACCAGCTACTCAAATTCCTAATTGATCACTTAATATTCCATTGCTTGTTACTTCTATATATATTGCTTCTAAAAAAGGAAGCAACTTTTTTGAAAAATAAAAATATATTTATTTAAGATCAAAGTGCATAATTTTATCTTCATATGAAATAAAATATGATAGAATTTTATGTACACTCTATTTCATTTTGCTTATAAAAAAGGAAGCAACATTTTTGAAAAAAAAAGTTTATTTAAAATAAAAGTGCATAATTTTATTTTAATATGAAACAAATATGATGGAATTATATGTCCATTCTATTTCATTTTCACCCGTTCATTTTCCATCAATTATAATTTTCCTTTATAACAACTTTTGAAAGAGCGACAGAAAATACCGAACTTAAGTAGCAATTAAAGTCAAACTCAAATAATTCAAAAAAAAAGAGAGTAAATCTAAAGCTCATATAATCAAATAATAATAAAAAACACGTAAAATTCTAATTCTTGTTGTTCAAATTTCACTACTTTCAGAAAACACCGAAATTTGAACTAAAATTCCAAATTTACAGGAATTTTAAACGCTTACAGATATGAAATGTCAGTTTCGCGAAGCAGATCAGCAATTCGGCTAGCCTGCGCAATAATTTCCGGTCGATTCAAAGACCCGAAGTTCCACCAGCCAGGTCGTCAAACAGTTGGGGCTCCGGACCCGAAGCTCCGGAGAAAACAGGTAACGAAGGAAGCGGCAAGCACTGGGCGACCTCGGAGTGGATGGTGTTGGACAGGCCGATGCCACTCTGGGCGAGGCCCACCATTATCGGGCCTGGTTGTTCCTAAGCCCCGGACATGCTGCTTGGATTGCTCATCGACGCGTGCTCCGAATAAAATTAATTTCAAATTATAATTTATAATGTGGTTTAATATTTTAAATTTTTTCCCAAATATTTTTTTAAGAGAATTTCTACATATACCCTATCTATTGCTCCTTACAACCTATTTACTTAAAAAAACTTACTAATACATTCTTAAAAAAACTTAAACCTTAAATCTTTCTTTTAATTTTTACTCCTTGATATTATTCGACCCAAAAAACCCTCCCCACACTTTAACCATACCACCCCTCTCAAATTCTCTCACTCTTCAACAGTTCTCTCTTCATTATCTACAAAATCTTCATTTTTTTTGTTACAAGAGGAATATTAAATAACTGAGGATGTGGGTGCTTGGATTCGAACCTAAAACTTATAATATGCCACAACTCGTCCAAGAGGTTGTTGGTTACAAAATCTTCATTATTTGCAATAATCTAAGGTAAATCTTCCAATATCTTAATTTAAATTTGTTATTTTTTCATTTTATTACTTGAAATTATTGAGTTTAAGAAATTTTTTGATGAATTTCGTTGTAGCCCTCCAAGTTGGTCTATGTTTCTATACTCACGGAAAGGAATTTCCATGAGCAAAAGGAGCTTCAATTGACTCAAAGTTATTAAACGTAGGCTGATGCTTTATTCAAAAAATCTGACAATTATTAAATTGTCGTGTCGTAAAAATAAATAAATAGAGGGAAAAAAAATTAAAAATCTTTCTTTGTTTAGCGTCTTCGCTCATCTTGTTTTGATGACCTTATCAGTTATCATATCAGAATTTTTTTATCATATTAATTTCTACTCTACCTCCTTCGAATTCATTTAAAGCATTTCGGTGGATTCCTTCCGATCTCCTTATTTTATAATCTCATTGGAAATCATATAAAGACAATTCCTATTTGAGATAGCTATTTGTGCAAGTATTTTACGATTACACTATGTTTGGATAAACATTAGTAAAGGAAAGGAATGGAAAGGAAAGGAATGCAAACTAAAGGAAAGGAGAGGAAAGGAAAGGGTACATGTACCCCTTGTTTGGATAGCTAAAATTAATAAAGGAAAGGAAAGGAAAGGAAAGTAATCCTAACAATTCTTGTTTGGTTAAACAATGAAAAGGAAAGAAAATGATTTATTGTAATGCTTTTTTTCCAATTATAACCTTTTTTGTTTTAAATTTTATAAGACAATAAGGTTAAATTTGATATTCTACATGTTAAAATTTTTTTCAAGCTTCCTTTCCTTCCTCTTTACCCCAAATTGGGGTTTTAAAAAAACTGAATAACTCAAAGGAAAGTAAGGGGTGCTCACTCCCCCTCTCTTTCCTTTCCCTTGCTAAAAAATCTTCCCAAACAAAGGAAAGGTTTACAACCTTCCTTTGTTTTACTTTCCTTTCCTTTCCTTTCCCTTCTCCACCCTCAATCCAAACATAGGCTTAAAGAAACTGTTTCTTGTACAGATTGTGTATTAATCTACTATAACTATAGGATCCCCGCGCTCCGCGAATTACTGCATTTATTCGAGTGATCCACAAACGACGAAAATCTCTTTTTTTACTATCTCTATCCCGATGAGCCGAAACCAAGGCTCTTATTCTTTGTTGAGTAATAGTTCGAGTAAGTCTTGAATGAGCCCCTCGAAAGCTTGATGCAAATAAACGAATTGAATAAAAGAAATTTTGATGAATAACTAATTCTTTCTTTCAGTTATTAGTTCTAGTCTATTAATAACAAAACGGATTCTTCCAATGTATAAAATCAAAATTCCAATGGCTTTTGCTACTATAACCGTCTGTCACTGCAGCCAGGAATGCAGGGATTTGAATTATCTGCAGCAGAGAGCATCCCCAATGAAACGAACGGTAAAGGCTGAACATATTATCATATGTCTAGTTCATTTTCTTTAGTGTGCCTGGTTACAAAGCTTCCACCATTCATTTCCTATCAAGCATTCTAATAGCCACAATACCTCTTCTTCGGAATTGGCAGCATCACAAAAATCCATTTCAATTCCAAAATCATCATCAATGACACCATCATTTCCATCTTCCACAAAAAGCAAGGAGATCCATGCCCGGATTCTAGAAACGAAGGCGTAGTTGGCAGAGAAGTAGAGGTAGTTGAAAGCTAGGGCCCTAGAAGCTGTACTATCTATATAATCAAAGAGTGATTTATTAACTATGCAGGCAACCTTATTGAAGTCCTTCCTCTCCTCATGTACTGAAACACTCACAGTTTCGCTCCACATTGAACCTTGGCTCCCAAGTCGAAACTTAAGCATGTTACTGATTCCAGTCTAGAGGACAGGGCCAGTGACAACTTCAGAGAAAATCAATTTATCTTCAGTCCAAATGTCAATGAAGAATTCCAAAACGTCAAAGGAAAGTCTTGGAGGAGTTGGTTCGCTGATGCTGCTTTTATAAAAGGTTTGATACATCTACATAATTTTCCACCAAAATCATTTCTCATTGGTTCCTATAAGCTAGTAGGTGAGAACTGGCTTTATTACATGCATGTCCCATGCATTTAGTTGACTTTTGTCAAGGTTGGTCGGCCATGCTCATGAATACTAAGGTTTTCGTTTGGTTTTGCCTATTTCGATCCTTTTCAGTTTTATTGTAAAAATTTTCAATTCAGGGCCTAACATGACAATTTAAGGCTTTGACATTACTCAATTAAACTCCAATAGTCAAATTACAGAGTTAGTTTTGACCACCTGATTTGGTGACCTATAGACAAAACCATCATTTTTTAATTTGTTTTTCGAAATTCGAGATAAGCCCTAATCATAATCAAACAAGTTCAAAAGTCTTACTAGAGACTGTAAATTATCAATATATGATGATTCAGATGTATCTGGATAGATGCACTTGCAGTGGGACCCACGAATCTGCCCGTATAAAAGCTAGACTTATGGTACCAGAAACTGAAAAATTACAATTTGGCAATCAAATAAGATTCAATATGCCAAAGTATTCTCTTATTATAAATAGAAATTTGAGTTCTCACATAAATAAACCCTAGTACTTGAAATTTATTATTATAAATATATGAATGCAGTCTATATAAATAAAATTTAACCACTTGTAAGAAACTATAATAACAAATTTTGAATTTATTTAAATAAAAATATAATAAAAATATTATTCATTTGTTAAGTTCTTACATGAATTCACTATTCAAGAATTTCTATTTTCCTTTTTTTTTTTGAGGAAATAGAGAACTTTGTAAATAGTTGTAGATAAAAATTAAAAATAAGTAAAAAGAAACTCTTATGATCGATGGGTTGAGCAATTATAACAAACTTGTCATTCTCTTGCTATGAGGCCCAATCACATGGACTGACTCCGGACCATCGCAACGCATTCTAGCATTTCATTCTCTGATTGACGTATCCTAAGGCTGGCCACACATTCCCAGCCCTAGCCAAACAAGCTCTTGGAAGAGTTGCCACTTGCCACATGCCTCTTAGATACCTTTATAACTCTTAAAAGGAATTGAAGTTTGATTGAGCTTGATTTCATGCATTAAAATAATAATAATAGAAGAACCTTTTGATTGATCAAAGTCAAGCTCTTTGTCTTTTACGACTTGTTTAGCATGACTCTCCACTTTGGCCAAAACTTGTTTGAACTAAAGAATTGTCCTTTTACTGTACCACTCAGTATGGCTATATTTTTCTATTTTAAAATGCCAGTTTTCTAGGCACATAGTATTTTTCTATTTCACAAGTTATCAAATTTTGGATTTAAATATCCCGAAATCTGATCTAACAATTGTTTTTGAATTTGTTTAACTCACTCTTGAAACGTTCATAGAATATGTTAAACCTAAAACCAATTGATAATAAGTAGAGAAGCCCAATTTAGATATAAGATCACATGAAAAAAAAATATTTAACACACATGAGATAACATTATTTTAATATATTTTTATCACATGTAAAATAAAGACATAAAAGCTCACCACGTGATAATTTTAGAGACAATCTTAGAAAGGGAAGCAGACAAGAACCATGTAATAAAACTTGAGCTCTAATATCACGTTAAGTATTTAATCTAAAATCAATTGACGATAAGTAAAGAGATCTAACTTAAATATAAGATCACAAAAACTTGAATATGTAACAGGTGTTAGAAAACACCACTTTAACAATAAATATATGTAAAAAAAAATCTAAAATTCAAATACAAACTCTAGATTTATATTATTTTCCTCCTTAATTTATTCAACAATCCTCTAAACATTTCTCAATTAGTAAAAAGAGCACTTAATCGATTACGTTAATTATGATTGGTAACTCGATAAATTTGCACCTTTGAACCCTAGTTCATTGATAATTTTATAATTTATAGAATTATCATGAGTTTAATGATATAATTTATCTCTAAATCATTACTATTAGATTCAAATCCCTCATTTATCTGTTAAATTTCTCTCAATGATATAGGAACTCCAAATCATAAAGAAGTCAAAGATGTGAAGGGATTTAGTTCCAACTTCCATTCAAACACAATACTTTGTTGATAAAGCTTCATGCATGGATATTTCTACTTGCTGCCAAGAAAGATAAATTGTTGCATTTATCTTTTATGAAGATAAATTATCAAGATGGACTTTTTGCTAAGGATAGAGATAAACAAGGGAGCTGATAAAAGAAAATTTATCTTTTATCAATTATCCATGTTTTTCCTTTTTATCTAGGTCGACCAACATTGAAACCCACTCTTGTTTCTAGCTTTGGACTCCAAACATGCAACCATGGAAAAGAAAGAAGAAAACTACAAACGTCTATAATAGACAAAACAAGTGGGTCATGCATGGGGTTCCCAACCAAAAAAGGCTGAATTATCCATGTCTTTGCCGACCAAAAAACAAAAGGAATAAAGCATAAACCAGCACATCACTCAAACAGCTGTATTCTCTAACGAAACTTTTTTCAATGAATCCACAATTCGAGAAACAAAACAAATCAAATAAATAAATAAAGAAGAACGAAACGGCTGTTCACTCAATGAAATCATCTTTTCAGCTGAGCAAAAAAAAAAAAAAAGAACGAAACGGTTGTATTGTTTAGGATTCTCAACAATGGACCTCATTAGTCATTCTCTCATCTTGTCCTCGCACTTTACACGTTCTTAATTTGTATTCTTTTGGGAGGAACTAAGCTATTTATAGGGAGAAAGAAATTAATATTGATAGACAAGTATCTATTGATACGACTTTATAGTAATTTTTTCACGTACCATGTCTGTTAAACTGTTCACACGTAATTTCGTTAGATTACAAGTCTTCTATATACATAAATGATAGATTGATAGATGCTATTTTGGAGTGATAAATTACAAGTGAATGAAATTTATTGTTTAACAACTAAGGTTTGATTTAATGGTTGTTGTTCTCTTTAAGAAGAATTAAATCCAAAATTTGAATTTCATTTCCTTTTGTATTTTCCTGTAACCAAAAAAAAATTATTGGTTGAACACTTGCCAAAAGCTAAGGATCCTTCCATTTTAGCAAACCTAGCATACATGAGAAATTCAATTGGATGTTATATCAAATGTGAAAAAAAAAAAAATCTAACGCGCTATCCAAATTTTGTTCATTTTCGCAATATATGCAAATTAAAGTGTTGACCATATCTTATCTTTTACATTTTGTTGAGGTGAAACACTTCCAATGCTGATGAGCTGTGTTGGCCCTTTTGTCTTGGTGATTATGTACATAATTTATTGAAACTGTCACATTTTATTAATGTTGCTTCATACTTGCATATTTGTTGGCTTTTACATGATAATTTAAATGTTCTTTTGAGTAGCCAATGAAGTTTTGGCTTAGTAACAATGAAGAGGTCCTGAAATTTTGAAATTTCAAGTTCGAATCTCATCAAGAATGAGCTTGAATTAGTTTAATTTATTTAATTTGTTATAATTATTTACTAATTTATCTAATTTGAGTATATGCTACTAAAAAAAATGTTCTTTTGAGTAATAGGAAATAGATTTAATGGAACCTTCCTACAAAATAAGCATAATTAATATTTGCTTTGCAGCGCAACAAAAGTTGACCAACAAGCATAGACTTATCTCACTTTCTTCTTCTTTATTATTTTCATATTTTTTTGTCCTTTTTAAGGTCCCTTCACTCACGGATCAACTGGTCATTATCCACAAAGAGATAGATAGATAAATATAAATATAAATATATATATATATATATAAAATATTTAAGGCAAATTGAGTTAACTTTAACGAATGAAGATTGTGGACAGACAACTGTCTTTCAAATCTCAAGAATGTTGATAACTTTTAGGGAAAAAGAATCTATTTTATGTAATATATAATTAGAACTCACGGGATAGTCTACCATGGTAAGAAAAAAACACTTCAACTTTTTTAATCAAAATTTAATTTTGTGAAAAAAATTTTGTTTACTACTAAAAAATTGAATGTATATTAAAAAAATGTAAAAAATATATATTTTAAAAATTATTATAAGGAAGAATTAAGCTTAAGCGAAACATAAAGATATATATTTTGAATGTCAATTAAAAGAAATAATTAAAGGAACCATGACGTAGAATCCTAAAACTCAAGTGCAATCATGTGATTCAAATCCATTTTTTTCGGTGTAATCACATGTATCCTGTCAATTTTATGGTTTAAGAATAATCTTATACAGATCAAGAATAGTAAATAATAAAATCTTTCTAATAGTAATGACTCTAAAATTCAAACAATATTCAAATATTTAAAAAAAATTCACTTTTATTTCTTTCAACTACTTAATATTAATTCAAATCCAATTCTAACCATAAATAAACCATGGATTGAATGAACTAAACAAAGGCAAAATAAATATAATTATTTATATATGGGAAAGTTTGGGAAAGGTAGAGGCTAAAGAAATACGAAGAAGAAAAAGGAAAGAAGGTGGTGATAACTGTTGGGAAAAATATCCCTCAAACTAAACACCCACAAAAACAAAGGAAAGCAAAAACAAACAAGATAAATTTTAATGTGGTTTGGCCCAACTAATTTGGCCTACAACCACCCAACCAAATTAATAATCAATCAAATAATTATAACCGTGCAATTTTTAGAAGAGAAAAATTGCAAACTCCTTACAAACCCAACCCAACTATCCAAAGAACCCAACTACACCCTTTTATAAGCTCAAACTCTATAACTCTCTGGGATATTTTACAAACCAAGCCTAACACTTTATTTATAAGGGAATAGCCCTTATAACTTCTCCTATACTTTCGATGTGGGATTCAAGGCAAACCCCAACAAATCCTCCCTTGACTTGAATCCCAAACTCCCCAAACTGTTCAACAACATCTGAAAAACTGACATGCTTCTGACTCTTCTTACTTTGGAAACAACTCTATCCTTCGCATCATCAAGCAAATATAGTTGTTTCTCATTCCTCTTTCCTTGCAAAACTAAACTATCATTCTTTTATACTTTGCAACAATCATTGTTACCAACATATATGTACCCACGTGAAGCTAACTCACCCAAGAAAATCAAATTGTAGCTAAAATTGGGTACATACCTCACATTACGAAGAGTCTTGACACCACCATCATGAAGCTTGAGTTGAACACTCCCAATACCTTCAATCTTCACTCGATTACCATTCCCAACCGCAATATTGCCTAAACTTCCAACCTCTTTCAATTCATCAAACCGATCTTTATCATTGCAAATATGCATCGATGCAGCTGAATCCAAAACCCAACTTTTCTCATAAGTATGAGACCCATCTAAATAAGTTGCTAATACATCATCATCTGAATCAGTTCAAACAACATATGTCTCATTCTTCTTTCCATCATCACTCTTTTGTTGAGCCTTCTTGAATGCAGCCATATCCTCTCTTAATGTCTTGCAATGTGCTTGAATATGACCTTTCTCTCCACAATAATAACATTCCACCTCACTATAATCTCTGAATCTTGATCTTGATCTCCCTCTTAATCCACCATGTCTCTCATTAGTCCTCACTCGAGTAGAACCTTCCACAGCAGCTAGTACACCTCTCGCAGATGAAGAATCTTCTTTGCCATAAATCTTTCATTCTTACGCAACACAGCAATCACATCATCCAACTTTAAAGTAGTTTTACCTATCAATAAAGTCTTAACTAAAGGTCTATAGGACTTGGGCAAAGATGACAACAACAGCAATGCCTTCTCTTCTTCTTTCAACTCTTTAGAATCAATAGCTAATAACTGTGAAACTAATCTATTAAATTCATTTAAGTGATCATGGAGACTCGTACCTTCATCCATCTTCAGAGAATATAAATCCATCTTCAAACACAATCTATTCGTCAGCGATTTTGACGCATAGATGTCTCTCAGCTTTTTCTACAATCCAGTTGGTGTCGTCTCAGTCAATACATTATACTTAATCTCTGGAGCAAGCACCAATCTAATTCTGCTCACAGCCCTCTTCTGAATTCCAACCCAATCCTTATCAGACATTCCATCTAGCTTATTTTATTCTAATGCCAAATCTAGACCTTGTTGCACTAGAAGATCCTAAATCGTACTTTGCCATAACATAAAATTACTTTTACTATCAAATAAAGGAATTTCAAACTTAGGCATACCTCCAAACATAGCTTTAGCCATAGCTTTTCTCCTCTCGCAGGATCACGAACCTTCAGCTCTAATACCACTTGTTGGGAAAAATATCCCTCAAACCAAACACCCACAAAAACAGAGGAAAACAAAAACAAACAAGATAAATTTTAATGTGGTTTGACCCAACTAATTTGGCCTACAACCACCCAACCAAATTAATAATCAATCAAACAATTACAACCGTGCAATTTTTAGAAGAGAAAAATTGCAAACTCCTTACAAACCCAACCCAACTACCCAAAGAGCCCAATTACACCCTTTTATAAGCCCAAACTCTATAACTCTCTGGGATATTTTACAAACCAAGCCTAACACTTTATTTATAAGGGAATAACCCTTATAACTTCTCCTATACTTTCGACGTGGGATTCAAAGTAAATCTCAATAATAACTTGATCAGGTCCATGCAGGGAATGTGCTAAACATGCTGTACATTTCATGCTGATTCACTGTCATACCTTTGTCACATGCCATCACATCTTTCAAAGCTAGACTCCAAATCCTCTTATCTGCCATGTGGCCCTCCCTACTCCCATGTGCTTCTCTTTCTCCCAATGGGGCTTTGCTGGCCCATATCACTTCACATGCACCCTTAGGGAAGCCATCAACGCCATCAAACCCTAAATCCAAACTCCCTCTCTCCCCATTCATTGACTCAATTGCCCTCTACTTCATTTGAGTTTCCATTGTCTTATAGTATCAAAAAAAGATGCTTTTTCTTGCTTTATTTTAATTAGGATTATATATACACACACCCTTATCGTTCTTTATTATGGATACCCTCTTACTTTTTATAAAATTCGGATGTTATTTGGGTTTAAATTGCCAATTATATCACTAATATTGTCGACTCAATTTGATGGTGATTAGACATTATCATCATCTCTATGTAAATATAATAATCACTCAAGTTTATCCTCTTTTCACATGTCTAGATTGACTGATTTGGTCCTTTTTTTATCAAATTATCAATTAATTCTAATTTCTTTACAATTTTGTAATTTCTTACTAATTTTATAACTATATTTTCAAGGGTATTTGGGGAAGAATAAAATTGAACGTTCTCCAACTTGGCATGTGCCGTTACAGATAGGCAGGCTTTTTTGTTGGTGCCCAGCTCTCGGGGCCTCCCTCCCTGCCTTGGTGGGGCTTGCAACTTGCAAGTTGCAAGTTGTGCCTCAGCTCTTTACCCCCGGCCTTAGCTTTTGAAGTGAGATACGAAATTGGTGTACTTTTGTCACCGAAATCAGAAAAACAAGCTAATAAGAAATAACAAGAAAAACTAAATATCTGTATTAAGGTAGGGCCTTGTTGAGCTCATTATCCTGCTAAATTAGGAGCCTTATCCATGTCCTTTTATCACCCAATCAAAACACAATGATATGGCCATTACTTCATCATAACGTTTTTCTTTGCAAATTTGTTTTTTCTTTTTCCCACCACCCTTTTTCTTTGCAACTCCCAACTAGCCAACTTGCTCACATTCTTGGGGTTTCTTCTATTTTTTTAAGAAAATTGTTTCTATAACGTCTTTGCGCTGTTTGATGGTTGAATTTTTACTTTACGTATGCATTTATACATACATAAACGCATACATACATGAATACATATATATACACACATATATTTATAGCATTGCTAGCGATTTGTTCATCAATTATTACAAAATTTAAAATGATGCTTCGTCGAATTGAAATCGATGGAAAAGTAAAAAGCTGGAGAGATGTGTCTATTACAATTTTGCTTGTTGAATGTGAAATGAAAGGATTGTATACTCGAGACAAGATCAATGGCATTGCAATCGACATGTCAGTCAATTATCATAAAATTTAAAATGATGTTTCCATGAATTGAAACTGATGAAAATAAAATTCAACTTTTATTTTACGTATATGTACATACATATATACACATAAATGTACAGCATTGCAAGCGATATGTTAATCAATTATTATTAAGCTCAAAATGATGTTTCAGTAAATTGAAACCAATGAAAAATGATTGAATTTTTAATTCACATATGTTTTTATATATACATATGCACGTACATGTAACATTACGAGCGACATATTAATCAATTATTATAAAGTTTAAAATGATGTTTTGATGAATTGAAATCGAAAAAAATCCATTACTATCATTTTGTACACTCGAGGTGAGATCAAGGGATTTAGCTCAATGTAAGAAAAAGTCCTAAAAGCTTTTTTTTTCCTTTTAATCGATAGAAAAAAGGAACATGTGGTTAACGCCATTTCATTTTGGTACGCTAGGAGGTTAACCTTATACATAGAGAGAGTTGACATGGAAAATTTTCCATGGATAGTTAATCCCCAAAAGTAGTCCCACAAGTTACATTGAACTCAAGAATTGACTCCCAACTCTTGTCAAGCTTGTTAAAATGAACTTTTGATGAACTTAAAAATTTATAATTATTGTTGTATGTTCGATCCTATATTTAATGTAGTATTTCACAAAAAATTTATGTGTGATCGAAGAAATTACAAAGATTTAAAAAAAAAAAACTTATTTCTGATATTTCAAAATGATAATGATAGATTTCAAAATGACAATTTTAACTAGAATTTTAATCATTTGGTTTGTCTCAATGATGATTATTTATATGATGTGTCATTTGTCAATAAATTTAAATTATTCATGTTCAATTTAATCGTGAGTGATGTTATTATTTATAAAAGTGGAAAAGTAGCAGGTTCTTAAATTATAATTTTAAATTTAAATTCAAAATTAGAATCTACTATTCAATTACTTGTTAAAAATTAGAATGATTTCAAGTTGGAATTAATTATTGAACAAAAAAGGCTAACCAATATGTCCATATTATCATCACTTCGACAACAAATTTTCTTTCTCTTGTCGAAATCTTTTTCCTTTAATTAAAATATATGATCAATTGAAACCACGTTACATTTCATAAGCAAAAAGTACACCATATTTAAATTAAAAAAGTCCCAAATAATAAAAAACTAAAACAAACAAGACTTCTTTTATTAAAAATAATGGTATTTCTGTAAAACATAGAAAATCGGGTGGCAAATCCTTAACTTGCCCTTACAAAAACCCCGTTACCCTCCTCTCTGTTCTCTCGGAGAAAAACAATTTCTCACCATTTTCTTCTTCCATTCTCTTTGAAACAAACCCCAAAAAAAAGAAATGAGAATCCAAAAAACCTTCAAAAACTCATTGAAAAAAGCTCAAAGAAAATCATCAACATCAAGAAGAGCAAGAAATATAGCAAGAAAACGAGTTGTTCATGCACGTTGCTGCCAGAGAAAAGGGTTTTTCAAGTGTTCCAAGCAAGTTTCACACAAGCTTGAAGCTCTCAGGAGTTTAATTCCCCATGTTCAAGATGCAAGTAATGAGACAGTTCAAGCAGAACAGCTGTTCCAAGAAACTGCAGATTACATCATTGTTTTGAAGACCCAAGTTTTTGTTTTGCAAAAGCTTCTTGAGTTTTATGGTGATAATGTAGAAATGTGAAGCAAAATGTTCAAGAAGATCAATCATAGTCATTAATTAATTATTTGAGTTCTTTGGTTTTATTTTGTTTTCATTTTCATGCAAGAAAAAGAAGAGATTATCTTTTGCTACCGGCTTGATGGAGGAGAAAATGAAGGAAAATGAAAAGAAAAAAAAAAGTTTTTGGAAATGTCTTGCATATATGCTAATTGTTGGACTCGGAGGCATGTCCATGTTAGAAAAGAAATTTTTGCTTTTCTTTTCTCTTTATTTTCTTGGCATGTTTAAATGTGGCTAGAAAACATAAAAAAAAAATTCAAGTACATAGTTGCGTTTGGATTTGAAATTTTTTCAATTCTACTACTGGTACAAAATCTCTCATTTATGATTATTTAATTATTGAAATTTGATCATTTACTTGAAGAGACTAGTCTAGTAGTAGTACTGTAGTCGTTTACTAAATTGATTTCTTTGCTCTGACAATAAACAGGAAAATTATCAATTTCCCATTAATACAGTAAATTCATTGCTCTATTTTATTTCTTTTTAAATTTTGAATTGAATCAGTGTAATAGGAATGGGAATTTGACATGATAAAAGGTCTGAAGTAAGAAATGGAAATTAAGAAGTGGCCCTTGTCATACGGTTGAAATCTGGCAATCTGGCATGCTTCTGTCTCTCTCTGGGGTTATGAATTGCGATGAAAGTGACTTGTTACTCAGCTGTGAAAGAAACCCACGTGCAAAAGCCATATTTTTTGGGAAGAAAGCTTGCAGTTTGGTTCTTTCTCTTTCCTTTCATTCACATGGGACTGTGAATGCTTTGCTTTGCCTCTTTATTTTTTTCTCCCAAGGATGTCCTAATGTGCATGATTATCAAAGCGTACAAATTCCATGTGCAGGTTGATGGAGTTAGCACCAAAATGGGATTTAGCCTTTTAGGTTCTTCTATCTATTTAGTCCTCAACAAATCCCCGTCATGTTTTGTATACTTCTGATTTTGATCTTCTTCTGGACACGTAAAATTTCGAGTCGATATAAATATTTATTATAAGATAATGCCATCGAGGAGCTACAACATAGTTGGAATTGTAGGCCATTTCTTATCCAAATCTTAATCATTGAACCAACCTCGACGGAAATAGATAATGTCGGCTTTCATGGTTGGCATTTTCATATCCTTTATCTCCAAAAAGTGGGCACAAGTATCACGGGATGACTGTAATTTGAGTTTATAATTATAATGGCATCTTCTTAATTGGATCTAAACTCTTCAATCCAAGTTCCAATATTCAATGTAGTCCTAATTAAGAACATGTATAGAAACAAAGAGTTTATTTATAAATTAATATTCAATACATATTGAGGAGTTTTTTGATTTCATAAGTAGATTAAAATGATGACATATATCATTTAAAAATATTAAAAAAATAATAAATAAATAAAATAAAATATGTATCATCATTCTAATCTTACTGGTGGAGTCAAAAAATTTTTATTAATAGTGTATTGGATAATTATCATTTATTTAAATCCTAAACATTATGGTGGGTCTTGGCACAAGATGTTTAAGCAGCCCATAAAACTTAAAAGGAGCTTAGCTTACACAAGCAACATGACCAATTGCTTTCCAATTCCCATTTTATTACCAACATTTTCTAGGCAGCTGATGCCCCAATGCCAATCAATTGCTGATTCCAATCCCAAGCCAAAACCAAATGCCTGAAGTAGCTTCTGCTGGATTTTGTTTTTGTCTATTGTAGTGTTGGTTTTTTGACATTGGTGGCTTGGCCGTGTTACGCATTTCCTTATAAATTTAACATGGCAAAAATGGATTGAATTCTGTCGATAATATTGGAAGAATTACTCGCCATTGACCTTTCAAGAAGAATTAATTCCTTAAACTCTGTCTTGTGAAGGTTAATGATTTTGCGTAATTTTTCTCTAGAAATCATGTCCCAAATTATTGTTTTTTCTTTCCATCATCAATGACTTTGTAACAGCATAAATATATAATAACGAATTTGCATTGAGCTTAGGTTTCATGTTGCCAAACCGGTTAGAAAAATAAGAAATTGAATAAATAAGAAGAAGAAATGATTTTGAGATGTGAAATTTAATCACTTTATATAAAAAATAAAAAATCTCTTAAAATACAACTGAATCTTACAAATATTTTTGAATGGGTCTTGTCCAAATACACATTTTCGGATAAGTTATATCTTCTGGACCTCATTTTTATCTTCGCTTTGACTATTTTTCTAAACTTTTGGCTTCAGTCAAAGTTATGTCTATTAGACTAACTTTTGGCTAATTTTAATTAATTCAAAATTAAAATTAAAAAATAAATAACTTTTAACCAACTTCAAAAGCCCAGGATGCTCAAGTGTCCATTATAAAAATATATAAAAAAGCAAGGCCTAGTCCAAGCCCACAGTCCAAAGTTTATTAAGAGTTATGAAGCTTGCTTATTTTTTTTTGGTCTTTGACTTTCAGTATCCGCTTTATGCTACTACTCCTGAGTCGGGAAACTATCAAGCCACATGGAAGTGGGGCACCCTTCCAGCACAATTTGCTCCATATGTATGACTCGAACTCGGATCATGTTTAAGAAAAATGAGTCTCTTACTACTCAATCCCAACTAATGTTGGTTACGAAGCTTACTTATTGAAAGGTTTTTTGTCTTCTTTTCTTTCTCAACGTGAAATTCTATATTTTAATCTACTTTGACACATAATTCTTGCTCTCGTTCATTTCCTATGTTTTTTCTCCACTTTGTTTTTTTTCCAAGTCAACAATCTTTCACTTTTTGATATGACAAAACTTAAAATAAACAAATTTTGATTTCTCAAACTCTCCTCAATTTGATATTTAATTTTAAACTTTTGCAAAATCATCTCCCCTAAATTCAAGCATTATAATGATTTTGCATTGGGTGTGAATAATTCATCTCACTCTCCGCTTCTCTCCCTTTTTTGGCACATAAAAAAAGTGTAAGTATTTCAAAGTCCTAACTATAAGTACTACAGGTTTGGGTCTAGGTAGTCTCCTAGGTAGACTTAGTAATTCGTGTTCATAATTCGTTTTCGTGTCATGTAAAACTGTGTTCTTATTGTGTAAAACACGAAAATTTTCTCTTAAAATTCGTGTTGACACAAAAAACTCAAAATGTTATTTTTAGCTTTTACCATATTCATATTTTAATTTTACTTAATTTTAACTCCGTATCATCTCGTGTTATTTATTCGTATCGTGTTCGTGTCGTGTCTAACATTGTCAGGTCTACTCCTAGGGATATAATAGGCTATGCTCAATCTGCAACTGCAGCAGGTCCTTCTCAATCTCAGTTTGTTTGCGATCTTTCACCTTCTAGCATTCCTCAGACTTTGCTCGACCAATTTAAGGATCAAGTTATAATTGAGTTGAGAACTAAGTTGAGGAGTGACATTAAATTGTTGATCGGGGAGATATATATAGGATTAGTTCAGGTTCGATGTCACAAACTCTTTCTCCAGCACCTCCTCCACCATCTGCCCATGCTAGGGACAATGAGTCTTCACTAGGATATGATGTCCAGTTATGATGAGCTGCAGCTACAATTTTTTCTAACAGGTTTTATATATATATATATATATTTATTTTCTTTCTACTGTATAAATAAATAATGTTAATTTATTTTTTAATAGTTAATAATAATTTGAAATTACTAATTTAGTTTTAATTATATGTTCATTAATAAAACTAATTATATAAATTAACAAATATTATTAAAAAAATTAATGATAAATAAATAAATTTCAAAATTGCCGACGATATTTGATTAGTCTATGACTACATATGAAATGCAATGATTTACCGACGAAATTTACCGATGAATATTATCGCGAAAAATTTCATTAGTATTTACCGATGAATTATTTTTATTTTTTTGAAAAAAATGTTACTAACAAAAAAAATAAGATTATTGACAAACCGCCGACAACATTTTCGCCGGATTTTACCGACAGAGTATCAATGAAAAATTTTACCACGGACAAATATAATTTACCAATGAGGCAAATTCTAACTTAAAATCATAAAAAGGATTTTAAGTTTAAATCATAAAAAGAAATAAAAAAGGAAAAAGAAAAATTGTAAAAAATAAAGAGAAATATTTTTACTTAAAATTATTTTTAAAAAATAAATTTTTTAAAAACATTTAATTTAAAAAACAACTCTTATTGAAAAATCCACGTTTTTTTTTCTAAAAAATATATTTAGCTCTTAACTATAGAGATTAAAATAATATATCTTTCTCAAAAAAAAAAAAGATTATAATAATATTTTTTTTAAAAAATCTTTGAATTATGTTTATAAAAAAATTATAAATTATAAATTGTATTTACTTTAAATAAGAGTACTTTTGATCAACAAAGAAAAAAAATTTTATTTTACTTTTAATTTTAAACATATCAAATATGATAAAAATTATATAAAAATCATTCTATCTTAATTTTAAGTCTTAATTTTTACACACACGCCAAGCATAATTTAAAATGATATTTTCTAATTCAATTAAATTTATAATATTATATTTTCCTATCATATCTATAATATTGTGCACTAACCGCACCCAAAGGTAATTATATTAGTTCAGGCACTTAGGTAAAGTGGAAATACTAAAAAAAAAAAAAAGGTAAAGTGGAAAAGACATTGGTTCACCATTGTTGTTTTTAGGGGAAACCCAAGAAGACTGTAAACTTTGTTTATTTCCTAATTTTCATACTTCTTTTTGACAAAGAAAAAGAAATTGCCAAACTTTGTATAACATAAATGAAAAGAAATTATCTATGATTTCATCCATTCAGTAAAATTCTTGAATATCTTGTTAGACCTACCACCTTCATTCACACTTGCTGTAGCCATTTCCTTTAGTTCAAGAGCCCTTCCTTTGATATTCTTATCACCAAGTAATTGTTCAACCTTGGCTTTTATCTCTTCTCGTGTTATGATCCCTCTTTCATCTCTTTTGAATTTCAACCCAACCTTCCAAAAATCACAAAGGTAACTCTCATTAAGGAAGTGGTCAGCAAAGTAAGGCCAGCACAACATGGGGACGCCATTGCTGGCACCTTCAATGGTAGAATTCCATCCGCAATGGCTCAAGAAACAAGCAACCGAAGGGTGAGATAGAACCACACGCTGTGGTGCCCAGCCAACTATCCGCCCTCGGGTGGCTACTCTCTTTAGAAATCCTTCTGGGTAAACATCATCGTTTCCCTCCGTTATGTCTGGTCTCACAACCCAAAGAAATGGTCTGTTGGCGAGCTCCAGTCCCAAAGCCAACTCCTGGAATTGGGTTTGGTCGAAAATAGTTAGGCTCCCAAATGCAACATAGATGACAGAGCCTGGTGGCTGCTGGTCAAGCCATTGCAAACAGGTTGCATCCTCTGGCCATAAACTTCCTGCCAGGTCTCCAAGCTGGCTGCTGGCTGAAACTGGACCTACGGGGAGGATCTCTGGAGCCAAGGCAAAGGCTCCGGGCTCCAAATCATGAGTAGAGTTGCAAATTAGCCAATCTGCTTCTTTGGCAGCTTTGTTGTTTCTCCTCATATAGTCAAAGATTATTTTCTGTGTGAATAAGTCACCAAGGCAGGCCCAAACAAAGTTCGAAGGGTGCATGCCAGGGGTGGTTGGTGACAATTGAATCAACTTACCTTTATCAATTGGAGTGCCTGAAAAACCAAGTTTCAACAATGAATTAGGCAAATATCTAAGCATATGTGCAGTGTAAATGAAAATAGTCTCACCATTTACATCAATAACTCCATCGTCCATTAGCTTCTGGAGGTTAAAAGTCAAGGCCAACAGAAGGGCTGATCCAGGCCAGAAGGCAGCTCCATGGATTCCCATGTCAGCTGCAACTTCCAATGCCCATCCCATATTCACATCAGCAACAACACAAGTAATCTCACCATCTTCGGATCTGTTAATCTTCTCTATAAGCTTCATCAGCTCCTTAGGCATGACTTGACAGATTGACTCAGTTAACTTCCCAAGCTGATTCCTGCTCACCCCATCTTCCATCCCATCTGGGATTGAAACTAGTTGAACTAGCTCATGTTCATCAACTTTCCTGGCAAATGCACCCATGACTCTCTTGTGATTAAACTCTGTGTTCACAAAGCTGACTCTGAAGCCATGTTTAGCCAAATTTTGTGACAGTTCCATGAGAGGAATGACATGGCCTTGTGCTGGATAAGGTATAACCAAAATATGTGGATTCCCCATTTTTTCTTGTGCTTGCTTTGTTCTCTCTATGCCTTGTAGAATCCAGCTCTTGCTTCTTTTTTATGAAGATTTTATTTCGAAACTATTACAATCATAGTTGAGAAGATTGAATTCCTTTTTTCCTACATGACCTAGCATTATCTCTTTACTTCGATTTTGACCGAATACAATTATTGGTTCCTCTGCCGTGTATTCTGTAGCTCCACTTTGACTTTATTAAGTTTGAAACCTTACACAATTTGGTTTGCATTATCATATTTCGTATTAAGATTTGAAATTGAAATCTCCATATTAGAACTCTCGAATTTTATTTTTTTAGTGTAAATCACAGGTATCTTCATCCGTTTTAACAGTCTGAGACTAATCCTCTCGGAGCTAATCACAGTTAAAACTCTTCACCCCTCTTCAAAGGTGTGTTTAATGGAGATCGAACCAGTTAATTTTTTCTACAAACTCAGTTGTTGTTAACTGAGCCACAACCCATAAATGAACTCTCGAATTTTAAGAAAAGAGTATCTGCTGGAAACGAGATTATAAGTCAACTTTAACATATGGATACAGGGAGTAAGTTACTAAAAGAAATAAATTGAAAACACCAATGTTGACGTATATATGCCAGTTGCTTCTGTCAACCATAGGCAAAAGTGATGGGTCTCATGGCTGCAGGCTGCCTGATTTTGTCAATCTTTATGGGTTTGCTGGCCTGTTGATGACTACTAATTTTGCGGTTGGTTTTGGCTGTTTTCCTTTAGTATAACCATAAACATCTTCGTGTTTGAATTGAAAAGTAAAGGGTAAAATTATCCTAACAATGATGACTCCAGATTTTGGATTCTTTCAATATGAAAATGGTGAAATCAAGGGAGATGCCAACTATATAAAATAAGAAATCCAAGCCTACCTTGTCATTAAATTACAATTTTATTTTCGTCTCTTTTGCCCAGTCTTCCAAGGCAGGCAGAAAGGTCATGGAAAGGCCAACTTGCGGCTTTTAGGGAAAAGAAAAATAAATATAGTTGTTTTAATAGAATTTTGATTCCTTCAGGAAATTGTTAAAATATCGTTCAAAATTGAATCCATCTAGATATATAATATAACATAAATATAAGATAAAATGAGACATCGATGCTCAATTCCTTCTATATAATATATATCATAAAAAAATTATCTTATATACGATAATGGATTTTTTTAATTTCATCCTAAAGCTAAAATTAAGGGTTGTTACATATTTTTCCAAAATATATTTAACGATAAAATAAACCACAAAAGAGTTGATAATAATTTCAGACCACATGAAGGTGTATATAGGCCGAATCTGGCAAGGCTTGGATCAAGCCTAGCATAATTAAAAAAAATGTATTTTATATTCGTTTACTAAAATAATAAGTTGGCATTGATTTTGAGTGGTGGCGTTCATGGCCATGGTTCTAATTTAGATCAGGTTTTGGTAGAGTATTAAAAAATTGAAGGGTGAGATTGAGCCCGATTTAACCAGATTTTGGAATCCAATAATTTGCTTTTATTCGTTTTTACATTCAATGAACAAGTTTAAATTTATCCAAATATTATTTGATTTAAAAATAAAAAAAAAACACATAATTCAACAAATAAGTTGAATGCAGTCTCTAGGCTTGAACTGTAGCATGACTAAGCACTTTCCTCCATTCCTCTAGGCTTCTGATGTTCTTTTCAATGGTTTTATCAACAGGAATTTAACAATGATTTTTTTTTTTGTTTTTTGTACATTAAAATTTAAAAGTAAAAGAGATTATTCCATATCTAAAATTCAGATAAACCGCTAACTATTTTGGAATTTATGGATAACTTTCACTTTCAAATTTCTCGAACTTACATATTAACTATCAATGGAAAACTATGAGGATTTGAACTATAATGCCTTACATGCAAATTCGAACTTTAACAATGTAAATTTAATATTGATTTCATCGTATGATTTATGCAGAATGAAAAAAGTTTATAGCTGGAAACACATCCATGAATGATCAAGGCATGAATGAAGAAGAATTTACCTATGCCATTATCCATTCAACAAAATCCTTGAAATTTTTGCTAGAGCTTCCTCCTTCTCTGATGCTGCTCATCACTGTTTCCTTGAGAGCCAGAGCTCTTGCTTTATAATTTTCACTGCCTAAAAGCTGCTCTACTTTATTCCTTATTTCATCCCTTGTAATGATCCCTCTTCCATCTTTGTTGAATCCCAATCCAATATTCCAATCATCACAAATGTAGCTCTGGTTGAAGAACTGGTCAGCAAAGTAAGGCCAGCACAAGAAAGGGATGCCATTGCTTACACCTTCTATTGTTGAGTTCCAACCACAATGGCTTATAAAGCAAGCAATGGAAGGATGCGCAAGAACCTTCTGCTGAGGTGCCCAACCAACCATATGCCCTCTACCAGCTACTCTCGCTTGAAAATCTTCCGGGTAGGCATTGTTTCTTCCATCTGTTATATCAGAACGCACGACCCAAAGAAATGGTCTTCCTGTGAGTTCAAGCCCCAGTGCCAGCTCTTGAAACTGAGTCTTGTCGAAAAAGGTGAAGCTGCCAAATGCAACATAGATGACTGATTGTGATGCCTGTCGATTCAGCCATTTCAGACAACTTGAATCTTCTGGCCTGGAGTTTCCTTTTGAATCTCCAAGATGGTCTGGTGCCAACAGTGGGCCTATGGGTCTGATCTTTGGAGCCATAGCAAATGCTGCAGGCTCAAGTTCATAAGTTGAGTTGCAAAGCACCCAATCTGTCAACTTGATAGATTCATTGTTCCTAACCATGAGCTGAAAAATGTTTTTCTGTGCATTAATGTTGCCAAGGCAAGCCCACACAAAATTCATTGTGCTCATGGGTGGCATTGTTGGCGACAACTTAATCATCTGTCGTGAAATGGGAGTTCCTGCGAAGAAAATCACTCAAAATCATTTATGGCTGAGCATCTATTCCATGGTTATTGTGAGTTACAAAAGTGTAGATGAGTTCTTTGCTGTGGAGAGGAAACGTTGCAAACCAGTAGAATGAGATGTGTCAGGAGGCGACGGGGAGAAAAACTAGAGTAGACCCTAAAGAATGAGTATAGTGGCAGGTGGTGGTAAAAGGCTGAGTAAGGTTGAGAACAAGGCTGAGTTGAGAGAATAGTATAGAGAAGATTTGAGAGAGTTTCTAAGTTAGCTAATTTGCCAAAAGTCCTTTTCAAAGACAACAAGAACTTTTATATATAAGTGTAGAGAATGGGAGTTACATATCTTTAATATTAATAACATAATAATGAAAATTGACAATTACAAAGCATTAATGCTTTGTCTAATGAGAGTTATGCTTTGGGAGAAAGTGTATTAAAAAAAATAAAGAAGAGCACTCATACTTCAGAGAAAGGTTAAGAGAAGAACTTTTAACTATCTTCATATCTGATCCACCAAGCTAAACTCTCCAAGACATCCAATAGTAAAGTTAACTTAAAAACCCTGCCCTATTCCGGAGTTATCTTCACTTCTTCTTAAAAGTGGTGTTCTATAAATGAATTATTCTGAGAACATGTTGTTCTGTGAAGAATTATTCCCAGAAGAGCTGTTCTGAGAAGGGCTGGTCTGAGAAGAGCAATTATGTGAATGAGCTCTTTTAAGATGAAGTAATGAATTCTTTTGATAAGAGGCTGTTTTTGTGAAGGAGCTCTTTTGAAAAAAAGTTATTCTTGTGAAGTAGTCATTCTAAGAAGAGTTTATTTTTCACTTATAGCATGAAACAAATATTAATTTTCAAAATCAAGTATCTACAAATAGTAATCAGGAAAGCTATATCTATGAAATTAGAGATGTAGGACCTCACCATCCTGATCAATAATCCATCATCTATTAGTTTTGGGATGCTAAATCCCAGCACCAAGAGTGCAGCTGCAGCAGGACAGAAGGCAGCTCGCTTGATTGCATGCTTCTCAGCAATTTCCAAGGCCCAACCTATGCTCTGATCTGCAAGGACACAGTTTATCTTGCTTTCTGATCCATTAATGTCTTCTATAAGCTGCTCCACTTTCCTTGGCATGACCTTCAAGATTGCTTCTGATGTCTTCCCTGGTTGTTTCCTATCCTCTGGTGATCCAAGTCCATCCGGAATCGAAACAATGCAAATCTGATTACCCACATCTTCTTTCATCGCCAACAATTCCAGGACATTCTTATGATTAAACTCCATGCAAACAAATGTAATTTTGAAGCCTTGTTTGACTAAGCCTTTTGAAAGCTCCATTAGAGGAATTACATGGCCTTGTGCCGGGTATGGAATCACCAAAATATGTGGAGTATTCATCTTCTTTGCTTGTTTTTGCTTCTAAGATTTGGATTTTCTTTTTCAAATCAGTTTTCCATGTAATTTATACTGCTGACTTGGAGGAAACAGCCAGTGGACATTGTCTTCATGTTGTTCCATGTCAGTGGAATCTTGAACTTGGAATCTGTTCTATTGCTCGTGTTCTTCCTTCCTATTTTAAAATCATGCATTATTTCTCTCTATTATTGATCTCATTTTGTTTGCATTGAGATACTGATGCTGGCCTTTTGGATTTATTGGATTTCTTTGTGGCACCTCATAGGCTGATACAGCACTTTCATATCTTCATAGAATCAACAATTAAATTTTTAATGTACATATGACCTGTGATTGAAAACAACCTTTTTTTCCTTCATTGTTTGGAAGTTCAGTCTCAAAATTTGGTAAAATTAAAAGAAAAACATTGCTTAAGCACAGTTCACATGGCTGCCAAAAAACATGGATATACAGCAGAGTAGAGAATATGGGTTCAACTACAACAGGCTTCTCAGAAGATGGGAATTTGGACATTTCTTATTCTTGAAATATTTTCTTAGTCTTCAATCTTTTGATGAAGTTTTAGTTGAAAAATTCTCCGAAGATTTGGCTCTCTTTTTTTCCAATTCATTCATGGCGGTCTTGGAAAATCCAAGTGACATTAATTTATGCAGCACCTCTCAAGTTGCACTAGCTTTGCTCCAAGCCCAAGGTTACCTCTTTCAGATTTATTATCACTATTTGTATGGTTCTTTTTTTATTTTGGTCACTTCCAGATATCTCTATGAAATTAGAGACTATCTCACTGTTAGTAAAATCCAGTTTAAACTTTTATTGCAATGCAATTTTGCTTTGTATTGAACTGGATAAAAAACAATAGAACTTGTATAAAATTCCTTGCACATGTAATATCATTTTCCTTCATGTTTCCTCGTATCCAGATTTTAAAGTCCAAGCATATGTATGCATGATTTAGTGAATAAAAGATTGACTTCCTAGAAATTGTCATGTCTTTGAACTAAAGATCTGCAACCCATTTCAGAGATTTGGGCTCTAACTGGAAACACAAATTCCCAGACCAAGATTAATCCAATCATAGTGGACTGGGGCCAATTTACTTCTCATTCTGGGCCTATAACTATTAAGTATTAAACCAATCCAATGACTATTTGAGGCCCCAAGCCATTATGTTTTCTTGCTTTTTGGGGGTATAAATAAGATCAATGAGTTTTTTTCCATACTTTTTTTTTTGGAAGCACAGGTATTCTCATTCATTTTACAGTCTGAGATTAATCTTGTTTAGATCGGAAGTAGTAAATGGTAAAACCTTCTCAATAGTGATGACTCCAAGTTTCGAATCATATCCAAATATCTGAGAAAGAAGTTTATTTTCACTTCTTTCAATCACTTATTGATTTTTTTTCCATACCTAAGTACTCTTTAGTCTTATTTCCCAAATTAAGATATTTTAAACTAAATTTCTAAAATAAGATGCTTTGTACACATAAAATCCACATCATCATAATAAATGACAAGTCATTCCATCAAAAGAAAAAATCTATGAAAAATTACTTTTACTAAAAAAGGACTAACTCCTTTAATCCTCTCTGCCATTTAAACGGTATTTGGATTAAAATAAAATTACTTTAAACTCTCTAGGCCAAAAAATCTTCTAATACTATCTCAATTTCTTATAATATGCTAATGAAGCCTTGATTTAGAGGTAAGAAGAAGCAGAATTTGTGATCTTCATAAAGCAAAGAAATCTTAAGTTCAAGTCTTGCTATATGTGATTATACTTCCAGTTATATACTACTGTAATGTATTGTCTCTGTCTCTACTAACAAAGAAAATTCCGACAATATAATAAACAAAGCACACATAGCTGCATCTTAACCAAAAGGAGTTGTTAAAACCAAATACCCTTGTCCCTTCTCAATTACATAAAATATATGTATAATCAATATTTAGTATATCACCTTAATCTCTCTGATTAGCAGCAAAAAATATTTATATTTGGGATGCATGCAGTGCAATTAAATAACACATGGAGAAAAATAAAATTAAAAGGTTAGTTTATAGGTAATAATGTTCTTGGAAACAATTGTTTATTAGATATGAATAAGTGTAAATCCTTTTATGGGTCATTTCCAACAGAACTTTTTCTTACTGTTCCTTTTTACAAGGCTGTTATATGAAAGAAACAAGCAATCTCAATCCGCGCTTGTTTCCTGCCCCACAACTTTAGAAGTTGCAAATTTTCTTAATTTTTCTTAATCTGTGCCAAGTTTGGAACAGAAGCACCTGACAAGTTGCCCTGACTGCACACTTCCCATCTCAATTTTTTTTTTGTAACTTCAATTGCCTATTGATTTCTTTCTTTGAGGCTCCATCAGCAACTGTTGAATTCTCTTTCAGGGTCCCGGACAATCTAATCTCTCTACAAGCAATAAACAGGCTTGTAGCTAATACAACATTCCGGTTTTTGCCATTACAAGATGTACTATCCTTCACATTCTTGTATATCTCACAAGCCCTATCTTTGATAGCTGTAGCAACATCTAATCTGTCAGCCATTACGCCAATGATCCCGAAGCCTTTAATCAGGATCCTGTCGAATTTTGATTCATTCAATGAAGTAAAAGAACCACCAGGGTCACCCTTAGTCCTATTTGATCCAAGTTGTCAGGTTTCCATGTTCAAGAAGATGGTCTACTTTTGATCCAATCCGTTCAAGATCATTATCATCCATGTAATCAACAAATGATCTCCATTCAGAAGTTTCATCAGCATAATTGGATTCAAGAACATGGCCACACTCATTCAGAAACCAGTTTCCTGGATGGAGGGTTTCTGTTGATACATTGGCCATGAGTTCTCTAATCCTCTTCAAGCTTCAAAGTATCAAGAAAAAGTCAATAACCCAAGACTCCAGGGGTTGTTATTTATAGAGAGAAATGCCTTGGCAAAGAAGAAAATATTTTCCTTTGGCGAACACGCGCGTTTGGAAGAGTTCTGGAACAAAATCCAGGTTCTTTATTGGACCACAACAACAGAGCACGAGCAAATAGAATTATCATAAATATATAATAAATCCGGAGAAGAGAGAAAATCAATCAAAATCCAACAGGGGTCCAACGCTGACACAATTGGACAGATTTTTTGGGGCCCATTGATACGAGACAAAAGGTGCAAACTCACGTGCAGATGATGGTGGAAAATAATCTGTTTTTTTCCTCCTTTATTGGAGGGTTATTTTGTTAATGTTGTTATGTTTTTGGACTTTGGATGTTGGAAATATAGACAACCCACCGATGTTGTCAGCAGATTGCTTGTCCACCAATGAGAAAACCTGGGATTTGTGGAACCAGACCCCACCAAAGAATCTGATTTTTTATCCTAGTTCTTTAGTATTATTCTGCATGTCCTCACAGGATTTTCCAGCTTTTCCATGATCTTTCTCAATCACTTTCCAATCATGAATTGGATCGGATACTGACACTGACCTGGTGGATATACAAGAGTATCACAATACTGACGTGTCAGTGCTGCTTTCAGTCAATATTTTTTAAAAAGAAGAGAAAATCAAGTGCTTAGACTCCTTTCAAACATGCTTTGGCTGTCACAAAAAGTCTTCTTTTGTCTTTTACTCAATCTCTGTCTGGTGTGGACAAACAAAGAATGCGTCTGAAACTGAAACCATATTCTTTTCAAAGAAAACAAATGCTTGGTCCATAAAGTTGTCATTGAAGGTTCTGCAATCCTTTTCAGACAGATCTTTGGATTTCTTTCCCCCAATAAAATGCAAGTCAGTGTAACCACACACACGTGACTGAGGAAAGAGATCTCCAATGAAGTACAAAGTCAGAGGCGCATCTTTTTTTTAATTTTTTTGGTTAGATCAGAGGCGCATTTAACCAAGTAGTTGCGTTCCAACGGCCATTTTGATGCTGGAAATCCTTGGTGGGAAGCCCTGTTTACATATCCCAGATTATAAAAATTCCAACCACTTGTGCAAGGCAATAAATATTTTCATTTGCTGCTGGTGTGCAAGATTCTATTCTCCTGTTCTTCCGGCTGATAACAGCATAAACCTGAAAGGATGAAAAGAAAAAGAAGACAGGGAAAGAGAACCCAACAAAGACAAAGATACAAATATTATCCACGTTTTAGGCAAGCTAAATTCTATTTATGTAACAAGTTAAAAGACATTCAGACTGATGATCCTCTTGCTCTTATACAAATGATACTTAAAATACTCCTATTCTCCTTGGACTTTCATGAAAATATAAGAAACAATATTTACTTTCTCAAAAATGACAGCAATGGCCTAAACTCGATTATAACTGAGGGCGGGCCTTGGTACAAGGTTGACCTGTCTGGCATTCCATCATCCATTCTCGTCTTTCTTGCTTGCCAGCATTAGGGTTAGTGACGAGACAGATCATGGAGAGATGTGTTGATATGGCATGCAGAGAATAGATGAAAACAAGATTCAATTCGAGAGAGGATCAGTTAAATCATGATCACAGTGAAAAACATTGTACCCCCTCGGGGAGATTCCTAGGCATTGGCAGTGCTGTGACATATCTTTGGGGAACTGGTTTGTGGATCGCAGAGGATGATGCACTTCCGGATGTATCTCCTTGTCCTCGGATATGAAATCTGGCAAAACGGTTGATGACAGAGAAACGTTCCAGCTCCTGACATTCCGTTCTGATGTCTAGAACTGAAACTTTCTTGTCCAATCTGCAGAAACAAATAGTATTCAGGCAAAGAACATCATGAAGTCATAGATACAATTTTGTCATCAAATGAATAAAAGAACCATTCACTTTGCAGAAGGGTATTAAAACTGGAAAATAAAAGCATATTTCTAATAAAAGAGCAATCAAATTATTTCAGGAGATGAGATTATTAAGGCCACATCATCATTTATTTTGGCACATAATCTAATATTATATTACCATGCAGCAAATGATGGTAAGGAAGCAAGCGAAATCATAGAACAGGACACAAGTTTGATTTATCAGCTGTAAGAAACGTTGTTCTCCTCTGAAGTTGGAATGACAGGGTTGGTCAATTCATTTGTATAATATACATATAATTGTGATCAAATTCACAGCTCAACATATGGGTATAAATGCAGCCATAATTTCTGTCTCTGTGTCACAAGAACAAGAATGGTTGCCAATATGCAAAATAAATTAATGGCACACATACCTTTGGAAATTGTTTTGAAGGTTCTTAGCTCTATCAGTAAAATCTTCCATGACTTCCAAAATTTTCTGTTCACCAGTTCTCTCAAAAGTTTTCAGCTTCTCAGAGATCCTGAAAAACATATAATCTTAGAAGGCAGAGCCAGAAATTTTATGAAAATACCATCTAAAGTTTAAAATTAATGTGCAGCTGAAGTCTACTTAAAGTTAGCATAATGTTATCGTGCAAAAAGAATTTGTATTTTAGTCTTCTAATAAATTCACAACTTCTAAGAACAATACTCACATGTCACTGTTGCCAGAGAGCTGCATATCATTTCTTACACCACAGGAAAGGCTGCATGCATCACCTAGGGCTACTCTAGAAACAAAGTATGACACACTTTCATAGTTTGAGGTGGCATCTGCTCTGAGAATTGATGCCGGTGCAGGAAGAAGCAATAGCTGCATAAGCTGTGTTGTCAAAACAAGCCTCCTCTTTGATCGAAGCATCGGATGCACATCTTCAAGTATTTCGACCTCATCTTCCACCTGCCAGTAGTGTGATGTAATGTTAGAATCAATTTTGGGTTCAACACAAGGAAAACATTTGGAGAGAGACTAAATTCCATTATTATTAATCACACACCTTTGTACACAACCGATTTGTGGCCTCAGCCCACTCCTGTTCTGATACACTGTGGAAGGAAACATAACTTAAATTAACTTCAGTGAACAAAGAGGAAATCAATAATTCACACAAGTAACCAAGAAAAAGACAGGGAGGGAACAAAAAATAACTAAGGAATATAAATTGAAAATTTTCCCATCTCTGCAGCCAATATGAATGGTGATTACTAGAATTTTATTAAAAAGAAATAGGCAATAATGGTAATGACCTGATATTCTGAGGTTTTCTGGAAACTTGTGACACTTCTTTGCACCATGGAAGAAGCTCAGATATCATAGCTTTGCGCTTCTTTGGTCTTGTGATAACAATATTTCGATTGTTGATACCAGATGGCAACACATAGGGAGCTGAAAAGTATTCATTTGCCACCAAGGTGGTAGCTGAGCTTGGCCTGGAAATAACAGCTTGATTAGCCTCCACAGCATCTACTTGTCCAACAGAGGCATGATATGCGGACTCTGAGTAGGCTTCAAGAGGGAGAACTGTCCAGAGACAGATTTTGTAATTGTGGAATCAGATAATGAAAGCATCTGTCCATTTCCCAAGGATCCATACTGCTTCAACCAAGAAGGAGCCATATGCAGGTTACCCAGGCCATGATTCACATGATTAGTTACAAAAGAACTGCTAGTAGATTGGCTCCGGGAACTATTTTGACCAAATCTGACCATCTCAGCAGAAGGCAAATGTCGGATAGCAGTCTGTGACAAAGCTTTTACACTTGGATCTTCTGCTGAACCTGTGAAGAAGCTTAACATTTTGTTCTCCCCAGCTGCTAAACTTGACCCATTATCCATAGAGTTTCTCAACCTTGAATTATGTTCCTGCAACTGCTGTCCCACTACAGAAGCAACTTGCTGAGTGTCATTGGTACTCTTACTAGGATCAGTCTCAGCAGATTTTATTGCTTGTATTTGGTGCAACAGGGAGTAATTTTGCTGGAGACTGTTAGATGGTTTCAAAGAATGAGCACCAGGCGCAAAGTCTCTCTCAGAAGTCATAGAGGCTAGGTCCTCCTGATTACAATGAGACAATGACAAGGAAGAAGGCAGAGCAATTACATCTGAGCAATTCTTTTGTGAAGGTTCTTCTCCTTGAGAGATACTAGCTGGCTGGGAAGAATCTGGCATATCAGAGGACATTTGCGCAGGGACCTGTCTTTTCCTGCCTGCATTTCCCCAGAAACACCTTTATGGGAGTTCATACTACTATCTGTAGGATCCATGGAGGAAGGAAAGCTGGCAGGAGCCTTGAGAGGTTCTAGAACAGAAAGATTTTCCTGGGCTGGTTGATTTGTCCATTCATTTTGCATTGCCGAAAATTCGCCCTGCCGTAACATGCCTGACATGATAGAAGGCTTAGATACCTGTGACGCCTCCAAAACTGGAAACTGTTGACCAAAATGATTGGGAGAAACCAGTTGAGAAGTATCTTGAGAGGTAGCAAGGTTAAAAAGGGGATTTCTACTCATAGTTGGAAGTGTTGTCTGTAATGATTGAGATGCTACAGGTGAATTAGGCATGTGTTGCATTTGTGTTTGATTTCTAAGATGTGGAAGATTGGATGCAAAGGCTGCAAAAGCACCCCCCGGCATATTTGAGTATGACGAGACACCTGTTTGTCCGGACATACTAGATTTACCATCCAAATGTACTCTTTGAGTCAAATCATGAGCAGGAGACAAAGATTGAACGGGATATGGGGAAGCTGCCCATGTTTGATTGACCTGCCCTGATTTTAAATAACTCGGAGTCTGTGGTGAACCCTGAGAACTGAGGAAAAGGTTTGAATTTGGCAGTCGCTGGGATGGGGGGGCCAACCTTAAACCAAACCCTTGAGAAGCAGAAGATGAATTGTATAGTTGAGCAACAGACATATGAGCTTCTGCCTCTGGAGCTTTGGCCATTGCATTAGAGTCTATAGAGCCAGAATGTGCCATGGCACCACCCTCCCTTGGAAGGTTAACTTTGTGAAGTAGCTCAAGCATATTTTGACTGCATAGTTTCAGTCATCACATTTCAACATCAAGTTGTAGAAACTTTAAGCAGAAAATAAGATAAAAAAGATTAGGCTTACACAAGAAAAAAAATTCATTAATAGATTTCGCTGACCAACAAAAGCACAATAAGGACAAACACAAGTATCCCTACATATTAATGGCAATCAATTTGTATGTTAAAAGAATGAATGAACTAAGCCAGTTAATAGGAGCTTGTGTAAGTAAACACCTTGTCTGAGCAGCAGTTTTTGATACATCAGGGCCAATTGATTTGATATGATCCGCAGAAGTTACCTCTTCTAAAGGAGAACGCACCTGCAAAGGACAAATCATATAAATAATCAATAAAATTAACGAAAACCAGCTTTGGAATTAAAAAAAAAAAACACAATTATTTACCTCATGGAAGTTTGCATTGCCACTAGAAACATCAGCAGAAACTTGACCTGACCAGAATGTCCTTGGTTACAAACACTCAATCCTTTTGAATCATGGCTGTCATTTGAGGCCTGCCTTTGGTAGCTCTTTGGTTGATTTACGTATATTTCACCTTCTCTCTCAAAAGAGCTAGCAAGAGCACGAGGCCCATTGCTTATCTGATGCTGTTTTAGCCCTGTACTCTCACTTTCCTTGGTGGTAGAGATATCAGCATGTCTCATGTAATCAGATCTATTATTATCTATGGCTTGTTGACCAGTTGACTGATTATTTATCTGCACATCTTTTCTGATGAACAGATTAGTATCGGTGCCAGATTGTAGTTGCTCCACTCCTCCAGTTGATGTCTTCAACAAATAACCATCATTAGCACTACCTGCAGCCAATATTCAGTCCCATGTTAATATAAGAAACAAATGCAGCAAGATTTCCCTGAGGTAAAGGGGGATCTACCTTTATGTTTAGTATAAGGTTGGCCATAATCTTTGTGTGAGGTAGTTCTCTGCTGATGAGCACCACAGTCTGAATGCTCATACATCTGGCCAGCCCAAGCATTATCTAAATGCATATATGACTGAGCTTGTAGACCTCCCTCACAGGATTGCTTCTGTTGAGTGCGACAATCTACCCACTCAGAAGTGACTTTGGGGGACTTCTTTTCAGAAGACCCATGTGATACATCATGGGGTAGACTCTCTCCCTGTTCAGTTGAAAATTGGGTGCCAGGCTGCTGAAAACCAGGGAAGCTAGAGCTTCCACCAAAATCATTGATCATGGGCATGGGTTTTGAACTAAAGGAGGAGACACTGTGAAGGTTTCCATCAACCCAGCCTGCCTGTTGCTTATCACTTTCAATAAAGTTTGAAAGCTGATTATCAGTTAACTGTTCAGTATTCTGAAATGTCAATCCACTCCACTCCTCCTGTAGCCCAGTATCACTGCTAGAAGCCTCAGCTACAGCAGATTGCATTAGAGCACTCCAGCTCCCACTTTGAATAGATGGAAATGCATTTGAAAAATCTGAGTTCTCCAATGCATTGCTGAAACTTCCAGCACCTAGGTCATTGCGCCTTCCTAAGGAGGTATCCCAGAAGTTGTCATCCATATTATATAACAACTTCTCTTCTATCGGATCTAAAGGAACCAAACCCTGAGAGGGACCAATTTGTGTAGTTTTTTGCTGCATTGCATGCCAACCAGCTTGCTCTTGCCTTCCATTGAAGTCCTTGGCACATGCACTGATTTCTGCAGCATTCCCAGCCTGGAAGCTTCCAGACATATTCCCACTATTTATGCTCTGGACAGAAGCTGGTACAAGTACATCTTTCCCCTGAAATCCTGGGTTGGATATTAAGGAACCTTGTGGCATGTAGACCTGATCTGGTGAAACAGTGTACTGATCTCTTAAGAATGTGCCTGATGACTGCATGGTAGGTTTCTGTACTTGAGCACCAGCCTTGGTTAACAAATTAACAGCGTCATTAGAGACACCTTGTTCAGAATATTGACTCATGTTACTTTTTGCACCAGCAACAGGAGTACTGTATAAAGATGCACCAGGCTGCTGAGAACTTAAGCCCATTAAATGGAAAGCCTGACCTTGATCTGGTGGGAATACAACTCTGTTAGATACTCCTGGAGTAGTGGCAGATGTACCTCGCTGTAAAATGTTCATAAACATTTGTGATGATTCATGAACAGGTGCTCCGTTCATGATAGGTGAGTACTGACCCGCAGCAGACTGTTTGGCAATAGCAGAAAGTTGGTTTAAAGTATTCTGCTGCCTCCCATCACCAAACTGCTGAAGTTGCTGTTGTCTCTGAAGATCTTGCAGCCGCTTGATCATTATGTGCTGCTGCAACAACTGCATGTCATTATAGCCAGACTGCTGCATGGGGAGAGGTTGCTGAATACCCAGTTGTGGGGCGTTCAAGAGTTGTTGCCCTTTAAGAAAGTTTAAATCAGTAGAAGCTTCAGTAATTTCTGATCTTTCCGAATTTGTTGTCAGGGTGGGACTCTCACAAGACTCATTTTCCTGATGTGATTTAAAGATAGAAGAGCCCTTGGAAATTAAATTATGCTGCTCATAACCTGTATTTTCACCCCAATCCCTGGTTGATTCTGTTGTATTCCAAAACTCTGACACCCAAGCATGAAGCCATTTGTATTTAGTTGGTGATTTCTGGAGAGAATTTGGGAATGCTCAAGTGTAGGAGACAATTGCGTAAAGTTTTGATCGTATGTCACCCTCAACGTTTCACCCCCACGTCCTCTCACAGAATCTGTCAATAAAAAGAAAATATTGTAGATAGTTTAATCTGATTAAATGCGTGCTCCAAATAATTACAACTAAACATTTTTTTTTGATATGTTTTCACATTTCAGATTGGGGACTATTTTGTTTTAAGCAGAACGAATTTTCATCATAGCAAGCAAGAAAAAAAGCAGCAAATATATAGATCTAAGAGTGAAAATACTGATACCTAATTGTTGCAAATTGCAGCTTTTCAAATTGAAATTCAGGGGTGCCGCAATCTGCCTCAGCTTTCCAACCCACTGATTAGAGTTAAGCACTGCCCAATTTCCATCCGCAGCTTGAAGCAAATGCTGGCCCTGGAGAGAGTTGTCTAGCTCGAATAGACTGTGGATCCTGTCTTCAGCTTCGTTACCAGGCATTAAAAATCGACCCACCACTGTTTTGCAGTTATATGCTTTTGCACAATACAAGTGTATCCATATATAAGATCATCACAGCTCAAACCACCTTATTCTACAGGAAAGTCTCCCCAAATTCCCACTACTCCGCTCTTCAAGATATCATCCTACACCATGACGTTATTAGGCAAATAAGAACAAGAAACAATCCAGATAATGGCGAAAAAAAAAAAGCACTAGTTTAGTTCATTTTCAGATGCTTTACTTTACTGCCTTTTTTTCTTCTATGTTATACATTTTGATTTTGAAAAATAAACAAAGCATAGTAAGCATGTAATGTAAGGAATCGTGCAAAAACACACAAACAGAGAGAAAATAAAAATCAAATGCCAACAACAATAACTAAGTTGAAAATTTCAGTTTCCACCGGCTTTCTTAGCAACCAGACAAAGCAATAAAAAAACCATAAATTTGTAACAATTTGAGTGAATCCCGGACAAATTTAACACCTTTAAGAAACAAACAAAAAACACACAAAAAAGAAAAATGAAAAACTTATACACCCCAAACTTAAATTAAACCAAAACTTAAACTAATATTAACCCAAATCAACTAAATGCATACAGAAAATAATAAAATTTAAGACACCCCCCAAATTTTCCGTAGTGAACTAAACCCCAAATTTCCACACTCAAAAAACCCTAAAAATTTCAAATAAACACACAGAAATATACTTTAAGATAATTTCAACATAATTAAGAAGAAGTAATGCTTATCACTAAAATTGAGAACTTTAAGCTAAATTAACAACAACAAGAAGAAAATAAGCTGAAGAATTAAAAAAATTACCAAAAAAAATCAGCTTCAGACAAAAAAAGAGTGCAAGAGGAACTCAAGCTTTTGATCTAAGCCCCTAGCTGAAGAGCCTTTCTTTAGGGTTCTTCAAGAGAAGCTAAGAAACGGCAAGTCCTTTTCTCTTTTAAATTAAAAAAAAATTAACTGTAATTAACGAAGCTAAGCTTAATTATACAGAGAAAGAGTATGTCCAAAAACGACGGCAGAGTTTTACTTAAAACGATGGTGGAAACTCTCTCTCACTCTAAAAATCTTTTATTTCCTTCTTGTTTCTCTCTCTTAAATTAGATTTTTCAGACCGAGAAGCGAAGATAAAGGATCGAACTTGTGTCAAAAAAGAAAATAAATAAATTTTAATAAAAGTTGCTTTTTCCTTAAAATTTAAGAAGGGAAGGAACATATCAGGTTCGTTCCAAAGCAAAGGTTTGGGGTTAGGTTCGGAAACAAGGGAGTGTTAATGTGTTTCGCGGGTGGCGATTTTGAGTTGTTTCGGAGCGTTGATGGGCATTGCACGCTGATTAGATGGAGGTTGCGTTCCCTTTTTTTTTTTAAGGTGCAAATATTCAAAATATTTTATTAATCATAGACTATTCTATTACAACCGTTAAGTAGTAAACTAGAAATTCCCTAAGGAGGGTTTCAAACAATCATGATATCAATCCTACTAGCCTAAGTAAAATTGGTCATGAAATCGGTACTCATATTTGCCTCTCTATAGGTTTGAACAATAGATATTTTCTAAGCTCTATTCATTAGATCCCTGAAAGCCAGTATAATACCAGTAAGGGGGTCTCTATTTGCAACCAATGTATTCAACTTCGTTGGCAAAACCAAAAAGCCAAACTCCATCATGGTCCCTCAAAACAACACCTGCTATAGATAGATTCATATTAGAGAAGGCAGCTACATCTTTATTAACTTTGACAAAACCTTGAGGGGGGGGGGGGGGGGGGGGTGTCCATGCAACGTATATCTCCTTCTTCAGCAAGGCCTGATTGGTTCTGCCACTATAAGATTGAAACTCCTTAACATAATTACTAATGACTTCAACGGCGTTTGTTGGCCAATTAAAGCCATCATCAAAAACTCTTATTCTCTAACTCCATGAGAACCAGCAGATATAATTGAACAATATAGGCCAACCCACATCAACTCCAACCACGGCATCTCTAGATGAAAGGTTGTAAGTTAACCACTATCTTATGTTATTCTCCTGCCAAAATAATGAGTTCAAATTCTGTTTCCAAGTAAGCCAAAGCTGGTGCGAAGAGGCACAGTCTCTTAGCATGTGAAGGATGTCCTCAACTTCTGCAGAACATTTAGGGCACTTAGCTTCAGCTACAAAGTTTCTTCTCGTACAATGCTCATGCGTCAATAACCATTCATGTAATACAATCCACAAGAAGTACTTGACTCGTGAAGAGAGATCCAATCTCCACATTCTAGTCCAAATTGCATCATGTGCATAGACCTGCTCAAGGGCCAGGCTACCCGCCCAAGCCCGAGAGCCCGTTTTAAATTTGGTCGGGTTTGGACAAAAATAATTGATAAAAAAAATGGGTTTGGGCAAAATTTTTAGGCCCATTTTAAATATGGGCCGGGCCTCGGGCTTGCCTTTCAAAGCCCAGGTCCGGCCCGGCCCGCCCCAAATTATGAATTTTTTTTATTTTTTATATATCTTTTTTAATATTAATTAAATTTTTATATATATTTACTAAATATAATATAATTATATGTATATAAAATATTATTGAATAATAAAATATGATTATAAATATTTAATGTGAAAATTGATATATAAATTTTGACAAATTATATTAAATTTTAAAGGGTATAAAATAATAAAAAACAAATAAATATAAAATTAAAATATAAAAAAATTATTTTCTGATCGGGCTCGGGCTTGTAGTATAAAAATGAAAACAGAGTTGGACAGAAAAATCAGGCCCGAATGTCGGGCCGGGCCGGGCTTGGACGTGTGAAAATTTCATTAATACCTGTCATGAGCCCGACCCGAGCCCGGCTCGACCCGGCCCATGAGCAGGTCTACCTATGCAACACCATCCCGGATTAACTTATAGGCTAACTTCACCATGAATTCTCCTCCAAAGGACGTAGCCCAAAAGTTTTATCTTCTTCAAAATTTGAGGGAATTACCAATTTTATTTGATTCAAAACGTTGATCGGTAGGAAACTTAATCTAGCCAAATTCCAAGCACCATTGTTGGATAAAAATTCTTTCACCTTTGTTGCACTATTAGCATTTGAAATAAGATCCCACGTAAGAGTTAATTTGAACGGACGGTGAAATTAATTTTGATACGATTAAAACTAATGAAAAATGCTTAAAAATATTTTTTAATAAAATAATAAAAAAATTAAAAAGCAAGGATGGAAAAGTAATTTTCCTCACTAAATTTTTGTCTTTTAATTGTTGGAAGCCACCGCAAAACCTAGCCTTAAATCAATCAGAGATTTATCGCCTAGCCTCGGTTATTCCACTCGCTTTTGAGCACGCGTGGGGGTTGGTGTTGCCTTTTGTTTTTTAGTTAGTTTTTGGAGGCATTTGATTTTGAGAGAGGCTCGGGTTTTAATTTAAAATAAAAAACAAATTAATGAATAGCTTGAAATTTTTAGTTTTTTACAAATATATGTATATTTATGGTATGGTTTCGGATTTATTTATTTTCCCGCCGCCAGTTTTAGCAAATTTATGAAAAGAGATAAAAAAAAAGGAGAAGAATTTCTTTTTTTTTTTAATATTATTATTACAATAGGGAATAAAAAGAGGCATTCCTTAATTACTGTAACTTCGATTTTTACAAGCTGGCGCTGGGGCCAAATTTTTGCTTTAAACCCAATATTGGCGTCAAGTATATTGATATTTAAAATATATATATGACATATTATTATTTTTATATATTATTAATACACTAAAAATTGATACTTCATTAATAAAATTTTATAAACAAATTAAAATCTGACAAAAAAACAAATTAAAAAATTTTATTTATATTTATTTTTAAGGATTTAGTATTTTTTAATTTTTTATTAATTAAATATTAACCTCTAATACATTGACAGTATATAAAACTATGTATTATCAGTATATAATATACACACTCTTTAAAAAATTATGATCGTGTTTTACAAACTAATATAGAGAATATAAGAAATAAGAAAATAAATTTACATTAATTAATTTCATAATCTCTCTCTACATATAAGTTTGGATAATAGATGCCTATAGGCAATTATTATTTTAAAATTAATACATTAATTATAAAACTCTTTTAAAAAAATATCATCTTAACATGTGATTATAGACACTCATTAACATTTTTAAAATTTAGATTTTAATAAGTTATAAACGTGAAATCAAAGTTGTTAATTTAACATTATAATATGACCAAAAAAAATTGGCATTGTAATAAAGGGATAATAATTTTATTAAAATATGAATAAATTGTTACACATAGGTATACACTTTCGTTCGCAAACAAACACATTTATAATACTTGTGTTTTAAAGAAGTTCTATTAAATAGAGAATATTTGAGTTATGAATTTTGAAATAAATCCTTTCTTACGAAAAATGTATTATAATTTTTCTTACAAAATCACAAGCAATCTTTGATGAATTTTGAGAACAAACTAAAAATTTATAAAGCCAGAGAGTAAAGTTTTTTTACTCATTTTTATAAAAATATGTATAAATAAGTATTACAGATATAACGAAGTAAACATTCTCGTATAATTAAATATAATAAATAAAAATTAATATATAATAAAAAATTAAAAAATTTCCCTTGCCATTAAGACTAAATCTCATTGATGTTCAGTTTGGAGATCGACATTTACCTACTAAAATCGGTTTGGAGATCGGAACACTCGATTTTTTTCACACTAAAACAGTAATAAGAAGGCATCGAAATAGAATTTTGGCGCTCAAGCGTGAAGATGGCTCATCGTGTGATGAACAAAAGGAGTTAAAAGATTTGGTTACAGGTTTTTTCAGGCAACTTTACTTGCATGAACCTGTTGATCAAGACTTTGATGATTGGTGCCCGAGGCCTAATTTTCAATTTGATGAGTAGGAAAAGGGGGTTTTGGGACAAATTCCAAATGAGGACGAGATTTTCAAAGCACTTTGCTCAATGCCTTTCTATAAAGCTCTTGGACCAGATGGCTTCCAAGCCATTTTCTATAGAAGCTAACTGGGAGGTGGTTAAATGTTCGGTCTGTAAATTTGTTCAGAATTCCTTTGCTTTGGGTTGTTTTAATTCTGAATTAAGCTAGGTGCTTGTAGTTTTGATTCCAAAGCTGGACCATCCAGAACATGTCTCCCAATTCAGACCGATTAGCCTATGCAATGTGACGGTAAAGTTGATTTCAAGGATAAATGTGAATAGGCCAAGGCCATTTTTAAACTATATTATATCTCCCACACAATGTACCTTTATTCCTGGCCGTAGTAGCTTGGAGAACATTGTGATCATGCATTCCATGAAGAAGAGGAAAGAGAAATTGGGAGACTTGGTCATGAAAGTTGACTTAGAGAAGGCGTATGATAGAGTAAGTTGGCAGTTCCTCCAATGGGTTCTTCAAGATTTATCTCTACCACAGAATTTGATTAACTTCATCATGTTCTATGTTACTTCCACAGAAATGAATATTATGTGGAATGGTGAATTATCGACCTACTTTAAACCGGGACGGGGATTGAGACAAGGGGATCCATTGTCTCCTTATTTATTTGTTCTATGTCTTCAGAAGCTATTTGAGATGATAGATTATGTTGTTTCTGCAGGTAAATGGAAACCTCTCTTTGTGTCACGTGGTGGACCTCCTCTCTCACATCTCTTTTTTTGCAGATGACCTAATTTTATTTGGGAAGGCTTCGACTGAACAATGTCGGGTGATGATGGATTGTCTGGCAACGTTTTGTTCCATTTCTAGTCAAAAAGTCAATGGCGATAAATCCAAATTTCTAACTTCTCCTAATGTCACTCCAGCACTAGTGAAGAAGTTAAAAAAGATTACAGGAATGAAAGTTACCAGAGAATTTGGTTCCTCTTGGTGTTCCAATCCACTCTAAAAGAGTTGGACGTGCTGCATATCAATACATTCTAGACAAGATGTAAGAGACTGTCTTCATGGAAAGTGAATCAATTATCCATTGCAGGTAGAGCCACTTTAGTCCAATCGGTAACGAGCTCCATTGCAACATATACAATGCAAACAGCAAAGCTCCCAGATTCGGTGCTCAAAGATATTGATAAGTTGAACAGGAATTTTCTTTGGGGCTCTTCAAACTTAAAGAAGAAAATTCCCTTAGTTAAATGGGACACTGTATGCAGACCTAGAGATGAAGGGGTTTGGGGATCAGAAAGGCCAAAGATATGAATATTGCACTTCTAGCAAAAATCGGGTGGAAATTGGAGTCTGGTGATACTAGTTTATGTGATAACCGTAAATTTTTCCATTTATTGGAAATTATAAATATTGAAAATAAATATTGGAGAAAATAAATCAGAGGAAATAAATAAAATTTTGTGAGAATGGGATATTGGTGAAAATCTTAAGAATTGAGGAAGTGAAAGAATTGGGAGATTCGTATAAAGGGAATTAAATTGGAAGTGAAGATAAAAATAATAGAGAGAGGAAAAATTAATTGGGATAAATTAAAATCCAAATTAAATAAGGAAATGAAGAATAAATATGAAATGTGTTTATATAATTATATATTATATAAATGTATTTTTATACACATACATACGTATTTGAATATTGTAAAGCATATAGAATATAGTAATATACATTGGTATACATATATGTATACATTATCTAAATTTAAATGATACGTATGTATATGTATATATATAAATAAATCATTTTATGTATATGTAAATATATACTTATATGAATAATGTAAATATTAATTTACATTAAGGTTTAAATATACATATAGATATGTATATTGGAAATACAATAGGTATTGTATTAATATAACATTTATATAAGTATATATAAATGTTATGTAATTTAAATTAAACAAATATATATATATATATATACACACACTAATTATGTATCTTGTTAATACATGAAATATAATATATATATATAGTACTATAATATATATAATAATATTATTGTATGCATTTTGTATATACAATATATATGTATATAATTAAATGAAGAAAAATTAAAAACAAAAAAAAAGAGAGAAACAGATGAAGAATCGAGAAACCCGATTCTTCACCCCGATGAGCAGCCGGCCCCTTCGCCGGAGAAGAGAAGAAGAGAAGGGAGAAAGAGCGACGTCGCTGACGAGAGGAGAAGCAAACGTCGGTGGCCGACGACGGAAAGAAGAAAAGAAACGGAAAGAAAACGAAACAGAAACTGGTGGAAAAACGAAGAGGAAAGAGGAAGGAAACGGCGGTGCCGGCCAGTCCAGGCACCGCCACCTCAACGTCGACCTTGGCTTAGGCGAGAGGAAGGTAGAGAAGCCACCGGCGGTGAAGGAAAACGGCGGACGAAGGACGAACGGAGGAGGAGAAGACGTCGACCTAAACCGAGTAGATCCGCCGCCGTGCCGTCGAACCAGACTAAACGGAGGCCACCGGCGAGTTCGCCTTGACGTCGGCCAGCTGAAGGACGCCCGAACCTCCGGAGAACCGACTACCGGTGAGGAATCGGCGAGGAAGGGAACTGGACCGGTCTGAACCGGTCTGACCGGGAAAGGAAGAGGAAAAAAGAAAAGAAAAAGAAAAGAAAAAGGAAAAAGAAAAAGAAAAAGAAAAGAAAGAGAAAGAAAAGAAAAAGAAAGAAAGAAAAAGAAAGAAAGAAAAAGAAAAGAGGAAAAAGGAGAATTTCGGGAATCTGGAGATTTCCGAAAATTCGACAACCCGAAAATTACAGAAATTCTGTAAGAAATTCCCGGAAATTAAATTTCAGAAAAATGTAATAAATTATGAAAAAATTCTAAAATTTAGAATTTTTATTTCCAGAAATTATTTTCAGCGATCGGGATAAGGAATCGAGAGAGATGGAGTGCGTGCACGATCGATAAAAGGAAGTCGCCGACCCGGAAAAAGGTAAGGGATGCATGTGCAGCACTGTAAGGATATTCAGTCTGCATATTTTAATTTGAAATATTTTATGCAAATATTTTATGAAAATTATTATGATGCATGATTGGCTGAAAATTTTAGGTTGAAGTACTGGCTGGAAATTTAAAACTGTATTTTCTGTGCAGGAGGTTAGTAAATCGGCAGCCGTTATGCTGTCAAAAATTTTAGAAAAAACTTTATAAAATCATATTAAATGATTTTATTTCCGAAAATCGATATTAAATCACGAAACATGAGGAAATTACTAAATTTCATAAAACATGAATGTAATTAGATGGAATTTTAAAATATTTATGTATTCGAGAACGATGATAATGAAACCACCGAAAATTCTCGGAATAGATAAATTACATGCAATACGAGGTGAAAGATGAAGTGAAATACAGTGAATATTTTTATGAACATTTTTATAAATATTCACTAAAGGATTTTAACCCTTATGGTTTTAAATTATGGAATTACATATTTATATAAATTCCATAAAGGTTTATTTTATGATGAAAACTACGGTTTTGAGATTGACTGGCATTCCTATCATGCTGATGCATGATATGTGATATGTTTAGTCCTGGTCGACACCTGATTAGTGATCCACCGAGGATAATATAGATTATGGTCATAGATTTGACCGGTTTATCTCTTTACCCTCCGGGGTTTATAGTATGATAAGATTGATGTCTATCTTAGACTTCATAAATGATAGGTGATATGTTAAAAAAGAAAGTGTTTTACATGATATGGAATATGTCAAACGGAAAATGTGATATATGATGGTGTGACATGTGAAAAGAACATGTTTTATGTGATATGAGAAGAAAATCAATTGATTTATAGCATTTTTACAAAATGCTCATTCAGTACTGATTATAGTACTGTGAGATGATTTTCATAAGACGTGATACGAACATGTAATATGTTTTCAAAAAGGAAGAAATGATAAATCTAATATTCTTACTATGGTCTTAAATGGAATATTAGATTATAAGTACTAAATGAGTTCTGATAAGATAGTGGAAGGTATATATGGCATAAAGGCCAACCCGAGTAAAGACTCAATCTTTGTACCGTGTGAGCCACCTCTAGAAGACTCAAGGGACCTAAGTGCTACATAGATTCTTAGTGAACTATAGGGAGCCACCTCTAGAATCCTTTGAGCACTAAGTGTTACACGAGTTCCGATGTGTTAGTAAGAAGTTTCTGTACCGTGTGAGCCACCTCTAGAAGATTCAAGGGACCTAAGTGCTACATAGATTCTTTGTGAACTATGGGGAGCCACCTCTAGAATCCTTTGAGAACTAAGTGCTACACAAGTTCCGATGTGTTAGTAAGAAGTCTGTGTCCTAAAGGCCAAACCGAGTGAAGACTCAATTTCTATACCGTGGGAGCCACCTCTAGAATCCCAAGGGACCTACGTGCTACACGGATACCAGTTGGACCGTGGGAGCCACCTCTAGAATCCCGAAGGACCTACGTGCTACACGAGTTCCTCGATATGACACTTAACTCCATTGCTAGTTAGGATGGATGTCATAACTGAATCAGTGAATTGGGGCTTACGCCTAAAGTGATTAAGTAATTCGGTTATACTGGAACTGTTTTCAATGAGTTAAGCTATACGCTTAAAGTTTATGGATTTTCGTTTTGTGAATGGATTGATTTATTAACTTACATAGTAACCGCTTTATCAACGTGTATAGTGACCAATCTATCGAAGTGCTTACTGCTTTGCTAATTTGATAAATGGAATAGATTTTAATAGCTTATTTTGCTATTTAAAGTACTGTACTAATTAAGAGAGTACAGTAAAACATGAAATGAGTTTTAAAGAAATAAGATGATGATTTAACTAAAATTCTTTCCCAAGAATATACGAATATTAATTATTGTATTTAAATGCTTTATTTCATAAAAGCATTATTTTGAAAAGAATATGAAAAGGTTATGGAAGGAAAAAGAAAAGGATTTATTAATTCAAAACGAAATGAAAATTTCTCTCTACAGTTGCTTCTAGGTTCCGGAACAAGTATGGTATTCTAAAATACCTACCTTACTCCATCCGGATCCCTAGCCGACTGTAGTATCCTTCCATGCGAGCCTAGAGCCCATAGTGTTAGCTTTAAATTGCAATATATATTTTGAAATGACAAAAACTTAAGTAAGCTTTAATGTTTTAATTCATAGTGTAAATTTGCCTTATCACACATGATTTTCTCAATCCATTTTAAGTGTTCATATCAAACATTAAGACCATGATTTAATGATATATTCTTATTGGTCTTAATACTTTATAAAATGGTTTTCAATATTAAGTAATTTTCTCAAGAATTATTGAACATAAGTTTAGAAAATTACTTATAAGTTTTTGGACAATATTCTCATTTGAGAAAGTCAAGAAAAACTCCCTTAAAGCTTATAAATGTTTTGGGTTGAATTAGGATCAAAGAACATATCATTTCTAACCCAAAAGTGCAGGAAAAATGCCCTCTGAAAGAAAAGGATCGATCCCTTTATGCCAGAAAGCCCCCAACGGCTAGTTTCTGTGAGACATAACGGCTAGTTTCTGTTTTGGCTCCAACCAACGTCCACAAACCATCCAAGGGACTATAAATAGAGGCTTAGAAGCTAAAGGAAGCAAGAGGAACTACTCAATCAACTCCAATTCTCATTTTCCTCGAATCCTCAAGCCTCAACATCAATTCAAGAGATAAAAAGTCTTCATGTTCTATCATTCATCTATTTCTTGTATTGCTTAGCACAAACATTGTATAGGTTTTTCATTGTGCTTAATTTCTGTAATCACTTGCCTACCTAGAGGCCTTTCTTTGATTACATTATTTGTAACCCACCATTCCTTGTAAAAGGGGAGGTTTCTCTTAAGCCTTGAAAAAGAGAGAGGTTACTCTTTAGCCTAAGAAAAAGAGGGAGGTTTCTCTTGAGCCTAGAAAAAGAGGGAGGTTTCTCTTGAGCCTAAGAAAAAGAGGGATTGTAATCACAAATTCAAGATAGTGGATTTGGAGAAAATCCTTGGGAGCGTCTCAAGGTAGAGGACGTAGGCAAGTTGCCTAACCTCTATAAATCGCTTGTGTAAATCTCTCTTTCCTTTCTCTCTTTACTTTCTTGCAATTATATTTGTGCTCATTGTATTGAATTTGAATTGCATGATTGAATAGCCTAGAGAACTTAGAAAATATTTATATAGGCTAGAGAATTTAGAGAAACCGAAAAACGAGCTTAAGATTAGTGAAAAACCGATTCACCCCCCTCTCGGTATAGCCTATAGAGCCAACACATAGGAAAAATGAAAAAAAAAAAGATTTTCAGCATATAGAAAGCTGAGTATCAAATGAGGCATATAATTCCCTTACTGAGCCGTGGTTTTGCTCACACCTTAATTTTAAACATTTCAGGTTTTGATGATTGTGAGATCAGTTTATTGTGGATCACGGCTGTACATAAAGGACAATGTGATAGACCGACGGAGTTATTTGAGGTATGATCATTTATTCTCTGTATTTAGACATGTCTACAGTACTACTTATCTGATTAAATACGATAGGGGATTTTTATAATATAAACAATATTATGTAAAATTGTTTAACAGTTAGTACAAGTGAAGTATCACAGACATCCCAACCGGTTAAGTTGTGTACAATAAGGTGAAAAATGTGGTCACGGGTCGTGACAGTTTATGGGCTTGTCTGTTGTCATCCAAATACCTAAAAGGTGAATCATTTACACAAGTACGGAGTAGGCAACAAGTGTTTTCAACGTGGAGTATTATCTTAGCGTGTGTGGATGTGGTGAAGCAAGGGAGTGCCTGGTTGATTGGATCGGGATAGAGAGCATCTTTTTGGTATGATAGATGGCTTGGTGATAGTGCTCTTAGAGACTTATGTGGAGACTTGGACTTAGAGTTTACTACTGATACAAGGGTGAAAGATTTTTTTGCTTAGTGGTGATATTTGGGATTTGTCCAAGTTGAACTTGATCCCAGCTTACATATTGAACCAAATAAAACTGACCATTCCCTCAATTTCGGAGGAGGATAGAATCTATTGGCCTGTACCTTCGGGGGGAGAATTTACAGTGAAATCAACATATATGCTGCTTCGTGGGAGTGCTGATAAAGATCCACTTTGGCTGAGAATGTGAAAATTGGATATATCTCCACGGGTCAAACATTTTCTGTGGGTTGTTTTGCACAATCGTTTGTTGACTCGAGAGCATTGTCTGCGAAGAAATATATCAGTGGATGCCCAGTGTCTCAAGTGTTCTACAGAGACAGAAGATATTCTTCATGTACTAAGAGACTATGTTGTATCAAGAGACCTGTGGATTAGATGGAAACCGCAACCGAATTCAACCTTTAGGGAGGAGCAGAATACACGCAAGTGGGTTAGTTATAATTTGTCTTCTAAAGATGAAGTGATCGGGATTGATGGAGGATGGGCTACACTTTTTAGCTATGTTTGCTAGTTTCTATGGAGCTGGAGAAATAAAAGTATATTTGAAGATGATTACAGTTGGCCAATGAATGCTGATCAGGTAATTATAAAACTATGTTAAGGAATACCAGTCTTACAATAACAGAGCTAATCGATTTTTGTTACGAAAGGAGATATTTGTAGCATGGAAAGCACCCCCTCAAGGCTTTGTTAAAGTTAATGTCGATGCAGCAACTTTCTCCAACCCAGGCCAAACAGCAGAGGGGCGGCGTCTTAAGAAATTAGGATGGAGTTTGGTTATCAGGTTTTGTCAAAAGATTGGGCTGGGGAACAATCCTTCGAGTGGAACTTTTTGCTATTTATATGGGACTTACAATGGCGTGGGATCTTGGTTTTCGGAAAGTGATTATTGAATTTGATTCTTTGACTACAGTTAGGAAGCTCCATCCATTAGTTGTTAGAAGGGACCCGTTTAACGGAATATTGCAAGCTTGCAAGGAACTAATGAGCAGAAGCTAGGAAATCTCTATTGTCCATGTCATAACGTATCAAGTTTCGGGAAACCTAATAGCTAGACACAAAACTATGGAGTCGCCACCAATCATTCTAACTGGTCACCTATTCAAACTAAGGATAAGACCTGGTCTACGTTAAAAGTTCTAAGTTCGGGAGTACGGTTACGTATGAGGAAGGATTAGCACCCTCACAACGCCCATCCTAAAATGGTACCAAGTGATCTAAGGTTATCTTAATTTTGCCTTTTACTTTAATTTCGATATAATTAAATATTGAAAAATCTTTTAAGTCTCCTCCATCAATCTGGTTGGACAACTTAAAAGTTATTCTCACCTCAAGAGTATTCAAGTAGGACCAATCGCCTTTCTTGAAGAGGCTCCGTCGTCGGATTGTTTAAATATTTTATGCAAACCCTATTTTGACTTCTATCCAATTTATATTTATTATTTTATCCTATTTTATTCTATCGTTATTATTTCTTTATATAAATTATTATTTCATGTATTTTTATATCTTTAAATAAACGTGAATTATTTGATATTGAATATTTTCTTAAAGACCTTCCATCAAGCTGGTAAGACCTTAAAGAAACTTTCTCACCTTAGGAATTTTTAAAGAAATTACTCAAGCGCAATTCTCTTTAAATTCCATCCTCGGAATAATTCACATTTATTAAAATATTTAATGTAATTTAATTTTTAATTATTTTCTAATTTTAATTCCAATTTATTTATTTGATCTTTATTCTTTATTATAATAAACTTAATTTTAACATACTATTTTTTTTAATCTAATTTAATTTTTATTTTTATAATTTAATTTATTAAATCTTGGAAATGTCCTATAAATCTTCCATCAAGCTAGCAAGACTTAAAAGAACTCTGTTCACCTCAAGACATCCAAAAGTGCTACTCAAGCGCAGTCCCTTTAGAATTCCGTCGTCGGAATAACTCATCTTCTGTTTTCTTAATTTTTATACTTTTATTTAATTTTATTTATATAATTTTATTTTTTATCTTATAAGTTTTAAAATTGATTTTTCTCCTAAATTTATTTCATAAACACTAATCCTAATATACTATACTAAATCATGCAATTCTTAAGTCACATTATAAAAGAAACTATTGCTATCATACATAGAAAGAATTAATTAATTAAATTATATGATAAATTACACTAAACTAATAAGATATTGAAGATATGAATAGAAAATATTAATTACGAAATATACTAACTACAATAAAACAAAAGAAAATATAAAATGATGAAGAAAGTTTGGTTGAATTACACGAATAAGTAAATGCCACCTTTAACGACAAAATTCCATACCTTCTTTACTTGTATCACGTTGTAGCAAACAGCTATTGAAAGAATGGTGTAGCAGCAGTAGCGGACAGCAGTGGAGAGGTAGCAACAGGCTTCAAGCAGTAGCAAGGTGGTCTTCTCGCAAGGCTTGGCAAGGCAGATTCTTTTTGTTCTCCTTCTTTTTCTCCCACGTGAATAGGTCAACTTTCTATATTGTAAACAGCAGTAAGCAGCAATAAAGAGTGGCGGTGGATGGCAAGGGTGCAATAGTTGTCGACAGCAAGAGGAATGGTGCAGTGCACGATCAGGAAAGAAACAGCAGTTGATGGTTTGTGATGCGGCTTGGCAAGGTGATAATGGCAGTGCAGCAAGTAGAGGCAGTGACGTGGTGAGGAGCCGGCTGTGTTCAGCTTGGAACAGCAAGCTTGAGGGTGCAGTAGGGGTGAGTAACGATGGGCCAACGTACACTGCAGCTGGGTCAAAAAGCGGTGCAACAGTTTTGACTGGACAGGAACGCAGCAACCGAACGAAGATGGTAGTGGAGGAAAGAACAGAAACAAAGGGGATGGCTTTATCCTTGTGTTGGTCAAGCTGACGGGGAAAGGAAATGATGAAGATGGAGATGGTGCTTCGGTTGGGTCTGATGGTGATAAGCAGTGAGGATGCACCGAGACAAAGCTCCACACAGCAACAAAAAAGTGGCACGCAACAGTAGGAGGTCTGGGCAGTAATGCAAGGCTGAGTTGAAGATGGTGATGAACCCCTGGAAGTGGTTTTCCCCGTGGAAAAAAAGAAAGCCGTAGCCCCCTTCTTTTTCTCGGTTTCTTTAGGGTTTTCTTAGGGTTTTTTCTTAGGGTTTTCTTAGGGTTTCTTTCCTAGGTTTTGTCTTCCTACGTGTGTCCTCCCCCCTCCATCAGGGTTTTCTCTCCTCTCTTTATATACATATATTTTTTTTATCTCCTTTTGAAAAAATCAATCAATGAGTTTATTCATCCCATAATCATGGGATTTTCTTCATTTATTTTCATTTGACCTTTCCATCTTTTTTTATTTATTTCCTTTTCATTATTTTATTTTTGGTAATTTATTTTTAGATTTTATTTCACTTTGATTATTTCCTTTATTATTATTATCTTTCTTATGGCAACAAATCATTGAAGTCAACTCTTTTTTATTTTATGGTTTGTTTCTTTTATTTATTTTTATTTTTATGTTTTTTTTATATATAAAATAAAAAAAAAATTTTGGACAAAATTAAGTGTCTACAGTCCACATATATGGGGAGGCCAACATGTGTGTCGACTTCATGGTCAATCTTGCACATGTAGGCAAGGTTGACACCTTGATCATCCAAAACCCTTCACGGGGTATTATAAACTTCTTGTTAAAAGATTGTAAAGGAGAGGGATGTACTAGATTAGTTTCAGATTAATAAATTTCTATGAACTTTGCACCAAAAAATTTTTTTTATACTTACATTGTTCAACATAATTGAGCTCACATTTGAATCAAAAGTTTAAAATGGATAATGATGAGAAATTAAAATGGCTTTAATTTTCAATATATGGAGGATTTGAAAGGACTATTATCTTGTGGTTGCATTGAAGTTTTAGGATTTTACAAGTAATGTTAAAATAGTGACATAATTTATAAAGAATATTAAAAATTAAAATATTAATTAGAAAATGAGATATGAAACAATTTTCAATCCCGTTTGTGAAATTAAAAAATCTTTATTATCAATATATGAGATCAGTGGCAGATCTTAAGAGTTAAAACTTAATTTAGAAATGTCAAATAAAATTTAAATTTATATACATTTTTTATTTAAGTTATATCACTATATTTTAGGGTTAATACCCAAACACATTATTAGATTTACTCAAAAATGTAAATAAATTCTCTATCTTTTATTACATAAAATATTAAATTATGAAAATTTTTTACTTGTAATTATATCCAATAAATCTTAGAATTAAGTGAATAAGGTTCAATTAACAAAAAGTTTAAAGTAGTTTTTTTTTTCAAATATTTGTCATTTAATTCATCCTAATAAATCAAAATAAATATTTTCTAAAATCAAATCATTCAACTAAAAAAATTTAACAAATAATTGAATATTTTTATGTCGTTAATATTTTAATTACAATAAATAATATATATGCAAATAACATACCAATAAAAAAAATAAAAACCTTATAAAAACATAAATTTTTACCAACTCATAAAGAAAAATATAAGAAAACAAAATGCATCAAATAAATAATTTTATCTAAAATTATGATCGACATTATTTTAAAGAAACAAAATCGGTAACAAACCAATAAATTTTAAGAGCTTAAAAAGTTAAATCAATTTTTTTAATTTATATGACTGTGACTTATTGTTTGTGAAAAATCAATTGATTTTAAGTGTTTGTGAATAATAATTGATTGGTAAAATAAATAGATAGACATCAGTCCATTTTTAATTTTTTATAATCTAGAGAACTAAATTTTAATTTATTTAATATATATATATAAAGGAATTTTGAAAATTTTAGCGAGGCCCCAGACAGGCTTAAGATCTACGTCACTTAGACATGTTAAACAGGTCGAGTTAAACCAAAATTGGCCCTAAAGCGGGCTGGTCTAACACAACTCAAAACCCAAATCCCTTACCAACCCTATTTTATCCATGGTCGGATTGGGTTGGATTTAAGAATTAGGGTTTAAAATCGGTAAAAAATTGATCCGATATAATTTGAAAAAGGTAGTTGCCGAGCTGGTTCTGGATTGGTCTTGTGCAACGATTTATGCTAAGTCAGTAGATCGTTGGCAATGGCTATATGGTCGTTGCCTTTTTTTAATTTTTTACTTTTTGTTTTCATTTTATTTTCCTAATTTCTCCTATAAATAAACCTACTTCATTTTTTCACATATTCTCTCAATTTTTCTCAAATTCCCTCATATTCTCTCATTCTAACTTCATTCTGTTGACTCTATAGGCTATACCGAGAGGGGGGGTGAATCGGTTTTTTACTAACCTTAGGTTCGTTTTTCGGTTTCTCTAAATTCTCTAGCCTATATTGATATTTTCTAAGTTCTCTAGGCTATTCAATTATGCAATATAAATTCAAAGCAATAACCACAAATATAATTGCAAATAAGTAAAGAGAGTAAAGATAGAGAAATGTACGCAAGCGATTTATAGAGGTTCGGCAACCTTGCCTACGTCCTCTACCTTGAGACGCTCCCAAGGATTTTCCCCAAATTCACTATCCTTGAATTTGTTACACTCCCTCTTTTCAAGGCTCAAGAGAAACCTCTCTCTTTTTCTAGGCTCAAGAGAAACCTCTTCTCCCTCTTTTTACAGGTTAAAGAGAAACCTCCCTCTTTTTCTTAGGCTAAAGAGAAACCTCCCCTTTTACAAGGATTGAATGTGTTTACAAGATAAGTAATCAAAGAAGGCCTCTAGATAGGCAAGTGATTACAAAGATTAAGCACAAATAAAAGCCTATACAAGATTTGTGCTAAGCACTACAAGGAATAAGAGAATGATAGATGATGTAGACTTTGGAGCTCTTGATTGTTGTTTGAGGCTTGAGGAAGATGAATAAGATGATGAAAGATGTTGCTTGGTTGTTCCTCTCACTTCCTTTAGCTTCTAAGCCTCTATTTATAGCCCCTTGGATGGTTTGTGGACGTTGGTTGGAGCCAAAACAGAAAGTAGCCGTTGTGTCTCACAGAAAAGAGCCGTTGGGGGCTTTCTGGTGCAAAGGGATCGATCCTGCTACAGTGGGGATCGATCCCTTTTGTCCAGAATCTTAATTCTGGGCTTCAGGGACCTTGGGAAGACTTTCTGCCAAAAGGGGATCGATCCTGCTACAGTGGGGATCGATCCTTTTCTTCCAGAGGGCATTTTTCCTGCACTTTTGGGTTAGAAATGATATGACCTTTGATCCTAATTCAACCCAAACCATTTATAAGTTTTAAGGGAGTTTTTCTTGACTTTCTCAAATGAAAATATTGTCCAAACATTCATCAAGTGATTTTCTAAAATATTCAAGACATTACAAAGTATTAAGACCAATAAGAGTATGTAATTAAATCATGGTCTTAAGTTTGATATGATCACTTGAAAATGAATTGAGAAAATCATGTGTGATGAGCAAATTTACAATGTGAATTAAGACATTAAAGCTTACTTAAGTTTTTGTCATTTCAAAATATATATTGCAATTTAAAGCTAACAATCTCCCCCTTTTTGATATGACAAAACTTAATGTAAAGTTGCTTTGAAAATTCTTTGAAAAGAATACTCCCCCTCAATAAAGCAGGATTTTATAAAGCTCCCCCTTAATATAAGCATGGGTTTTGAAAATGAATTTTCCCTCATTATCTCTCCCCCTTAATATCTCTCCCTATATCTATCTCTCCCTTTATCTATCTCTCCCCCTTTTTGTCATAGCAAAAAGAAGGAAGAAACAAAAAAAAAATATGCTCCCCCTAAAATCATGGCTATGTGAGAACAAATAAAAATGCTCCATTCAACAAGAAACATGTTAGTAGATGAGACTTATAGCACAATTTCATAAGACAATGTCCATAAAGAGTATGAAATGTTTAGGCATGCAAAGGACAAGGCTTATTTTCCTATACCAATTGTTTATAAATAATTTTGATACCAATTGTTGATAAGTAATTTTGCAAGAAGATTCCAATTGGTAAGAAGTTAAGCAAGCACCTAAGTATATCAATTGTTCTCTAAGGTCCAACTAAGGTGCATGGTAATACATCATGATTATGAGCTAAAATTATATAACATATCATATGCATGTGCTCATAAATCATGTTCAAGTAAGAGTGTGCATAGAATTAAGACATATAGCAAGTAACTACAAGTTCTAGCACACAAGAGTTTCATGCAAAAATATCCTAAGAGAATTCTTCTCTATTTGTCATTTCAAACTAAAGAGCATGAGAAGAATTGTCAATTTTAAAGCTCATACCAATTGGCAATTTAGATTTGGCTTACCAATTATTGAAAATATGGTTGCCAATGATATTAATTGTTATTTCAATCTAAATACCAATTGTTACTAATGGTTGACTTAGGCATTTTGCATGAATCCAAGATGTGGTGTGTTCATGTCAAGAAGATAATCATTCAAAATATGCAAGAACAAAATCACATATCATCAAATATGCATATGGATCAATTAATCATTAGTCCACTATTATAAAATATTAATCCATATTCATATTCACAACATTATACCACATGGAAGATACAAAATGTCAAGATATTCAAGCAAACACATTTTCTTTCATAGTTTCAAGCACAAAAATCCTATGCTCATTTTCCAATTCAAGTCCTTAACCAATTATGAGCAAGGAAAGATTCAAAATTACCATTTTAATTAATTACGAGCCATATCCCTAGTTGTTATCATTATTTAACGTTCTAGAGGGTATATGCTATTTTAACTAAAATGGCTTCACCTAAGTGAATCAATGTTATCAAGCTAAAATGTATTTTATCATCAAAATCCATAATCTATGAGTGAGATTAATTACATAATATCATGAAAAGAAATATTCTCATCTCATAGACATGATTATTGATTCAACTCAAGCAAGCATGTAAGGTCAACATCAAATCAATCAAGCATAAATGCATGGATATCAATCAAGGTACATTTGTTCAAGTTTGCATTTATCTTTGAATGTTGGTGTTGTCATTAAAGCCCAAGCTCTTTAATAATTTGGCCATAAGAGAAATTTAAGTTCATGGATGATAAAGTTTCATGCATTTGACATATAGGATCCATTTATCATCACACATTGCAAGCCAAGGAAAATTATGACCTTATACCAATTGTTGAATTTACATTTGAAATCAATCCTTAAGGTCAAGTTTTAATTATTCTTCCACTAGATGTATAATTATCATGAAACCTAGTGTGGAGTAGTTGAGTCAAGCTAAGAAACATAATCCTAAAAGCATGCTTGACTAAGATGAACAAAAGATATGAAAAACATTCATTATGCACAAGTTCATCAAATTCTCAAGTATATCCATAAATCATTGAAACAAATCTCAAAATTATGGTTAAGCATTCATTGAAAGTATATTTCAAGATTATTTCAAGAGTTATGCAATTCATGATTATTTTCAAAATGATTTTGCACTTGTGAGCTCAAGAAACATTATATTGATTGTTGAAAGTCATACCATTTGTTGGAAATGATATTAATTGATGAAGTTGAGGCATGATATCAATGAAGAATGAGTTTTCATATATTACCGATCATCAAAAAGAAGTTAAAACAATGAATTTTAAGTTGAGAAGAGAGAAAATATCAAAACAATGAAAAGTTCTTCTCAATTTCGGTTGAAAACATGCAGGAGTGCCTTTTCTGGCCTGGGGGGATCGATCCTGCTACAGTGGGGATCGATCCCTCATATGCTTCCTGCAAATTCTGCAGTTGTTTTGACAGAAAATTGGACTTGTGAGGTACCAAAACTTTGTTTTTGAGTAATTTAAGTCCAAGTAAGGGTTTAGACATTTGTAAAACATGATTTTGGACTTGTATGAATGAAAAACAAGAATGAAAAATCATTTAACAAAAGATTTTGCAATTTTGGAAGAATTTTCACAATAAAATGCATTTTTGGCCTCAAAGGGGGTCATTTTGAGAGTTATGCATATTTTGACCAAACCAATGCATTGAATTACATAAATATGTCAAAACAAACTTGTTCACATAGATTTTGAGCATATATAACATTAAAACATACATCTTGTGAACAACATGCCATGATTGTCAAAATACAAGTTCTTCATTAAGGCTCATGACAATGCATTTTGCATATATGACTTATTTGACAACTTTTGAGCAACTAAATATATTATCTAAACATATCAAACTTGCTCAAACTACAGAAATCCAATAATCATTTCAAAGTTATAAATCATGCTTTTCATTCAATAATCCAATGTCTCATGAATCATCCATCAACCAATCAACAATCATTTTTCATGCCTTTTGATCAATCATTCAACTCACAAAGATTATCAACCACATTTCTCATCTATGCACAAATAATCAAATAAAAGTTTTAAGGAGTAAAGAATTAAGCTTACGAAACTCCTTTGCTTGAGTATGCTTTGCCTTGAATTGTTGAGTCCACCTTGTGCCATTCTTTTGAAGAATTGTTGTGATGGATCCTCAAGCTTTTCCTTTTTCTCATTGGCACAAGCAATCTCCATAGAGGTGTGTAGAGCATTCAAACTTCATTGTTTCTTGTATCTCCATGCTCTAACACTCCTACAACAAACAAATTCAAGCATGCTTTGGTACCCAAATTTTCTTGGGTCCATGAAAGTTAGTGCAAATAATTTTTGATCCTTTTGGGATCCATTTCAAGCACAAATCATCATTATTTACAGCATGCTTTGGCACCCATATTTTCTTAACTACTCTTCCTCTAAATGTGGTTTTCCTATATGTGCATGCTTGTGAAGAGTGTCCTATTCTATTGCATAGTGAGCATGTAAGAGATAAATCATGCATAGTATTTTTGCTCACAAGGAAATTCTTTAGATGAGTTTCTTTTTGTATTGCATTATAACCTAACCCATCTTTATCAAAGAAAGCTCTTTGGGTCTCTAACATATGATCTAGCTTTTGTTGACCCATATAAAACCTAGAAAATGAGTTATGCAAATTTGTATTCTTTTTATTTAACTCATTTATTTCTAAGTTAGCCTCTTCTAATTTCTTTTCAAATTCTAGCTTAGCATTTATCAAGGCTTCATTTTCTATTTTTAATTTAGCAATGATTTTCTTATATTTGGAATTCATGCATTGAAATTCATTTGCTAAATCATTAAAGGCATTTTGTAGTTCACTAAAGGTATAGTCATTATCTTCACTAGAACTACAACTAGCCTCATCATCACTAATGGCCATAAAGCATGAGTAAGCTACCTCTTCATCTACATTTTCCTCATCGGAGCTATCACTATCGCTCCATGCAGCCACAAATGCTTTCTTCCTAGGCTTCCTATCCTTTTCCTTCCTAAGTAAGGGGCAATCTAACTTAGTATGGCCCGGTTCATTGCACTCATAACATACTAAGGGGTCCTTTTCTCTTCTACTTGACTCTCCCCTTTGAAGTCTCCTATTACTCTCTCTTTCTTTCATTCTCATAAATCTATTAAATCTTTTGGCAAACATTGCCATTTCTTTTTCTTCCTCATTTCCACTCTCATCACTATCATCTTCAATGACCTCATGAGTGGAGGACTTAAGTGCTACCCCTACTTTCTTTGAAGGCACTTCATTTCTTTTCATTTTCATTTCATATGTAAGTAGGGAGCCCATAAGTTCATCTAGGGACAAGGTGTTAGGATCCTTAGATTCTTCTATAGCAGTCACCTTTGCCTCCCAAGATTTTGGCAAGCTATTCAAGATTTTCTTGACCATTTCTACATTGGAATAGCTCTTGCCTAATGCCTTAAGTCCATTAATTATATCATTAAATCTAGTGAACATTTCGCTAATGGACTCATTTTCTTTTATCCTAAATAGCTCATAATCATGTGTGAGCATTCCTACTTTGGTTTCTCTAACTTGATTGGTCCCCTCATGTGTGATGGCTAATTTGTCCCATATTTGCTTAGCATTTTCACATAGGGACACTCTATTATATTCATTGGGACCTAATGCACAAAAGAGAGTGTGCATAGCCTTGGCATTCAATTGTGCCACTCTCATGTCATTTGTGTCCCACTCATCCTCTAGCTTAGGGACATCTTTTCCATCTACTTTCTTCATGGGAATTCTAGGACCATTCACTATAATTCTCCACACTTCATAGTCATTGGATTGTACAAATAACATCATTCTTGTTTTCCAATAAGAGTAATTTTCTCCATTGAAGAGTGGAGGTCTAACTAACGATTGTCCCTCTTCTCCTAGGGGTGTGCCTACATTCAAGTGAGCCATTTAAGATCGTTTTGCTCGATAGAGGTTAATCTAATTCAATCTCGAGCCCAAGCTCTGATACCAATTGTTGACTCTATAGGCTATACCGAGAGGGGGGGTGAATCGGTTTTTTACTAACCTTAGGTTCGTTTTTCGGTTTCTCTAAATTCTCTAGCCTATATTGATATTTTCTAAGTTCTCTAGGCTATTCAATTATGCAATATAAATTCAAAGCAATAACCACAAATATAATTGCAAATAAGTAAAGAGAGTAAAGATAGAGAAATGTACGCAAGCGATTTATAGAGGTTCGGCAACCTTGCCTACGTCCTCTACCTTGAGACGCTCCCAAGGATTTTCCCCAAATTCACTATCCTTGAATTTGTTACACTCCCTCTTTTCAAGGCTCAAGAGAAACCTCTCTCTTTTTCTAGGCTCAAGAGAAACCTCTTCTCCCTCTTTTTACAGGTTAAAGAGAAACCTCCCTCTTTTTCTTAGGCTAAAGAGAAACCTCCCCTTTTACAAGGATTGAATGTGTTTACAAGATAAGTAATCAAAGAAGGCCTCTAGATAGGCAAGTGATTACAAAGATTAAGCACAAATAAAAGCCTATACAAGATTTGTGCTAAGCACTACAAGGAATAAGAGAATGATAGATGATGTAGACTTTGGAGCTCTTGATTGTTGTTTGAGGCTTGAGGAAGATGAATAAGATGATGAAAGATGTTGCTTGGTTGTTCCTCTCACTTCCTTTAGCTTCTAAGCCTCTATTTATAGCCCCTTGGATGGTTTGTGGACGTTGGTTGGAGCCAAAACAGAAAGTAGCCGTTGTGTCTCACAGAAAAGAGCCGTTGGGGGCTTTCTGGTGCAAAGGGATCGATCCTGCTACAGTGGGGATCGATCCCTTTTGTCCAGAATCTTAATTCTGGGCTTCAGGGACCTTGGGAAGACTTTCTGCCAAAAGGGGATCGATCCTGCTACAGTGGGGATCGATCCTTTTCTTCCAGAGGGCATTTTTCCTGCACTTTTGGGTTAGAAATGATATGACCTTTGATCCTAATTCAACCCAAACCATTTATAAGTTTTAAGGGAGTTTTTGACTTTCTCAAATGAAAATATTGTCCAAACATTCATCAAGTGATTTTCTAAAATATTCAAGACATTACAAAGTATTAAGACCAATAAGAGTATGTAATTAAATCATGGTCTTAAGTTTGATATGATCACTTGAAAATGAATTGAGAAAATCATGTGTGATGAGCAAATTTACAATGTGAATTAAGACATTAAAGCTTACTTAAGTTTTTGTCATTTCAAAATATATATTGCAATTTAAAGCTAACACATTCTCTCACTCAAATTCTCTCTTAAATTCAAAATTAACTCACATTATTCTCTTAAATTATTTTAAATTCTTTTTATTCTCTAATATTCTCTCAAGTTCTCTTCAATTTTCTCCAAATAAATATATTCCTCAATTTCTTTCAAAATTTCAGTATATTTACTTTCAATTTTCTATTTTAAAAAATAAAAATTGTCAAACTTTTTTTGTTGTTCATGTTTCATTTCTCATGTTTCCTCTTCTACTTGCATCACAAAATTAGGGGACAAGTCTTTCAATGAATTGAAAGTTTAAACGTGATATTCATATAGAGGAGGAGCTGTTGATTCCGCTAACCCATAATGGACAAACACAATTATCTGTTGCCACCACCATCGTTATCGTTACAACATCTTTAAAACCGAAGACCAACTACGCTAAGATTAGTAAGGTATGAGATCACTTCGACATTATGCAAAATGAAGGTATGTCTGAACTTTATGCAGTTTGTAAATTATGTAAAACGATCTATAGTTATGAATGTAGTGGAAGTGGTGGGGGAAGATATACGTTTAAGAAACATTTAGTTAGTAAAGTATAAATTTGATTTGGATATATACCATACAACCACGAACTAGGGAAAGTACCCAATCCTAAATTATCTACAACAATGTGGAAATACTTGGGTTTTTTAAAAATGACCAAGTTAGGCGAGATTTAATTAGATTTGTAGTTTGATGTGAACAACCTTTCATGATATGTGAAAGTGATAGATTTCTAGAATATATTTTTTAATATATACAACTTGCTTATCAATTCATTTCTAGACATACCTTAAAAAATAATTACATGGATATGTTTTAGAATATAGGCAATCTTTGATTAATAAACTTACAAATATTTTGTCTAAGGTTAGTTTAATAGTATTAATGGTTTAAGTTATCTTATAATAACTTGTTCATTGGATTGATAAAGATTAGTGCATGTAAAAATGTATTTTATCTTTAGATTTATTAGAACAATTGCATACCACATATACTGTTGCTCACTATATTACCAATGCGTGTAAAATATACGGTATTGAAAATAAATTTTTTTTCTATTACTTTAGATAATGCATTAAAATAATAATGCAACTATTCCAACTTAAATTAGAAATTTAGACCCAATTTTAGGTTGAGTATTTTTTTCATGATAGATGTGTATGTCATATAATAAAATTGTGTTCAAAAATGTTAGTGGAACAGTTTCAATCGAAAAAATTAAATCTTTAGTAAGATGGATATCCACAATTCACATCACAAACTTGAACGGAAGTGAATTTGTCAAACAAGTGGCTTAAATCCCAATGCAGTTCCACTTCCTATGAAAACAATATGGAACTCACTTCATCATTTGCTTTCATCTGTTTTACCTTATAAAAATATTGTTACTCTATTTTATAACAGTTATATGAATTTTGTTTCCTCACAAACTGATGATGGTAATGATTGCCTTTTTTATTGAAAATTATATTGATTTGGTTATCTTCTTTAAGAGTTGCAATGGAAAAATTTTCTACTAAATATTATCCAATCACACCTTTTCTGTTTCTTTAGTTTTGACAATGTTCAAAAAGTTTTTACAATTTAGGAACGACGATTGTTTAAGTTCTTTTATGCATGACATTGAAGAAAAATTTTAAAAATATTGAGAAACAATTCCTGAAATTCATTGCATTGTATCATTATTATATCCTAGTCTAAGTGAGGAAAACACACATTTTTTTATTATAAAGATTTTTTCGAGATTAATAATATTGACAACTAAAAGTTGTTAATTAATGTTTTTTTATATATTTGTTTTCTTATTATTACAGTGAGAATGAGCACTAAAGCTAAGGACAAGATTCCAATTACGAAGCTGATAGTGCTAGTGGTGATCGAGATAATTTGGATAGCAATTAAGGCGGCAATAAGAAAGAGAATGAAGTTAAAGGGAAAAGGCACCGCCGAATCAACACCTTTTCGACAAGGTCAGGATGGATGTTTCTCGAATGAGCTACAATTCTTCTTGAATAAAAAATTTTGAATAGAGAAAAATTTTTATATACTCCAGTGGTGAAAAGAAAACTAAAGACAATCTTCGATCTTAACTTCCATGGCCCGAGATATTTTCACAGTTCAAGCATCATCTGTTGCTTTAGAATCTGCTTTCTCAATATGAAAGAATTATTGTAAATCACCAAACCAATTGATTTTAGTGCATCTTTATTATGTATGCTACTGTGTCTCAAAGATTGGTTTGAAACCAAATCTCACAATAAGGAACAAGGAACGACTAATGAGTTCAATGAGCATCATTCGGAAAAGGAATAAGAAATTTCCAAAAAAATCCTTATCAATTATGAATAATAGAAAATACCGAAATATGATTAGAATTAGGCAATAGCAATAATAGCTTTAGTTTTCTTTCTTTGTAAATTGTATGTAAATAAATTCACTTATAGTTAATTTCTTTTATGGATTACGGTTTCATAGTTTTTATCCTTCTAACTTTTGAAGGAGTTTTCTACGTAAAAAATCTTTAGTCTCCTTTGTTATTTTCATTATTATAATTCTTAAATACTAAATAAATTAAAGTTATAGTTTAAAAATGTAATAAATAAAGATGCTTTCTTAAAGGCAAATGATAAAATGAATAAATATTTTAAATACAATAGGATAACTTTGAAATCTAAAATAAAATTTTTTTAAAATGATAAGTTAAATTAAATTTGAAATATAATAAATAAGTTCTTTAGGCTTTAACTTTTTTAAATTAAATTAAAAAATATTTAAAAGTAAACTATAATCTTTTTTAAAATAATAATTTTAATTTGATTAGATAAAAATATATATTTTAATTAGATTAGATAAAAATATATTAAAAAGGACTTATTTAATAGATTTCTATCTAATCTATTTAAAATTATTATTTTAAAAAGATTATAATTTACATTTAAATTTTTCTAATTTCAATTGATAAAGTTAAAGCGTAAAGAACTTATTTATTACATTTCTAATTTACTTAAATTTATAAGCTTAAAAAAATTCTAGTTTACCATTTTTAAACCTATTATTTTGTATTTAAAATATTAAAGTATTTATCATTTATTTATTAGATTTCTAAATAAATATTATCATTTATTTAAAAATTAATTTAAAACATTAAACTTATCATTTTATTTAACCAATAAATGACCGAAAGAAGTGACATTTAACCAAAACCAATTCAATTCAATCCAAAACCGAATTAATTCGATCCATAGTGCCATACCATAAGACAATAATCCACTATTGCAAGCGGGTTAAATTTATGGAAAAGTGCCACTAGAAGGAAGGTATGGGGTAAGTGATTATGCATTAAATGTATGTACCCTTTTTTTTTTTTGCTCTGAAATAAATAATGTATGTACTTTTTTAAGACGTACATAATTGATTTTTCGGATCTGTGTAAGATTTAATGATTTAGGAATCCTACTTTGATTTAGGGAAATGCAAGTCAGTCTCTAGTGGTATTAATTAAAGTGGTGTTTAAATAAATAATTTATAATTAAAATATTGTTTTATATTAAATTATGAAACATATTTTTAAAAAAACATTTAACTTTAAACAGTATATATGTTTTTTCAAAAAAAAAAGTAAACTATATAAATTCCGTTAATAAAACACATCGATTTAATGATATTGTCTTTAAAATTTTTATTATAACTTGAGTTACTTTTATGGGAAATGCTAATAGATGGCTAATTAATGACACTGGTTATGATAATATTTAAGAAAAGAAATTCGTAATTAACGCATTGTTTTTAATTAAATTTAAAAAATAATGCATTAAATAATTTTAACTATAGTTAATGTTGCCTTCAGACACCCGTCAATCAAACCCTACTTTATATAAAAAAAACTTGTTTGATTAACAAATGTTCAGATTTTCAACGATTTATTATAATTTTTTAAATTGATACCAAAACTAATGTCCTCGAAAAAAAAATTCTAAAAGTAAATCGCCAAAAAACCCCCCTTGGCTCAAATCGTCATTGCTTCATAACTCTCTATTATTATTATTATTATTATTATTATTATTATTATTATTATTATTATTATTATTATTATTAATCTGTTGGAAACATTTAAGATTAACCCATCCACCATCAACTTGATGCAGCTTGTGAACTTGAACTTCTATTGAAAAATATGAAAGAAAAAAATAGTGGATCATCCGAAACAATACCAATTTTTGTTGTTTAATCTGAAGGTTCATTTAATGCATAATCCTTTTTAATTAACCATATTAAATAATTTTTAAACTAAGTTTATAAATAACTGGCTAAACATGAAATTTAATCAACAAAATTGAAAAACTAATGTTTTGGAAAAGTCCTGAAATAAGAAAACAACCTAAATCGATTAACTGAAATTTATATAGAGTAGTCAACTGCTCATATGAAGTAATCAACTACTCGTACAGAGCAATCAACTGTTCATGTGCTGAAAAAATTTTGTACTAGTAGCTTGATGTCTTAGGGCAATCAACTGCTTAAAAGTACAATCAACTATCTAAAAAGGACAGTCCACATCTCATAAAAAGTGTAAAACTTCTATAAAATTAACTTTTGGACAGTTTACTGCCCTAGGAGGCAGCTGATTGCTTGCTTAGAATTTTGGCTCTGTATAAAAAATATATTCTAGGGAAATCAACTGCTTTATTTGGGCATGTGATGCTCTAGTACAAAGTGCAAACAATAGCTAGTTTTTTTACTAAAGAGTCACTAACTCTTCTAAAAGTTGTTATTTCACTTCTAAATGGTTAAGAAAAAAAACCATTGATATATCACTACTAAAAAAAAAGCTCATAAATTACATTTAAAAAGTGAAATCTAAAAAAAAAGATTACTTTTTTTAACTGTAGCATATTTTGACAACTTATGTAGCCTTTTTTTCAAGTGTCATATACTACATTTTTTTTTTAAAACTTTTTTGATACATGATAATAGACTATAGTTTTGATCGTAGTATAATATATGATATTAGACTACAGTTATGATCGTAGTATAATCTATGATATTACACTATGGTTAGGGAAAATCGTAGTCCTTTCATCTTTTAATTAAACTATAGTTATAATAATAGTATAATCTATGATATTAGACTATAGTTAGGAAAAACCGTAGTCCTTTCATCTATTAATTAAATTATGTTTTCTGATTTTAAAATCATGATCTTCTTTGGTTATATATCAATAATTAACAAATAATTATTTACAAAATGTTAATCATTTATTCACCTATTTAATATAATTACACAAATTATAAAAAGCAAAAATAAAAAATTCAAAATAATAATAAAAAATAAAATAAAATCAACCATGCCATTAAACAACTCTGATAACAATAATATTAATTGATCAAATTTTATATTTTTATGTGTAATTATTTTGAACAGAGGTATATAATATGCTAATTTAAAGTAATGCAGACATTCTTCTTTAAATTTCATTATAAGCAAGTAGCAACCAAAGAACCTAATTTTAGTTCAGACATCAACCCGATCGATTTGTAGATAAAAGAATAATAGCATTATTTCAACAACAATTAATTTTCAAATATAATCAATTAGAACATAAGACTTTTTAGGGTAAGAAGTAACAATAGATCCAATAATATGAATAATGAATAGAACTAGATCAATTTAATTAACGAAACTATGTAGAACTAGATCAATTTAATTAACGAAACTATGTACCTATCGGGCATGATGGTTGCAGATGGTCGAAATAGCTTGTTGTCAAATTTAAGGAAAAAAAATTGTGACTTAATTCATCTATGCTAGGTGAGTTATTAGTTATATTTGTGTTAAGATGTTTATATGACTTTACTTCTCTTTATTTCGCACATGATTAGTAAGAATTTGTCTGCTCGATCATTTTATTAAGTGATTTGGATCTAAGATTATAGTTAAACATTAATCCAAAGCAGATATATATTTTCTCAAGGAGTTTTTGTGTAAAAGACATCTCGAGTCTTCAATTTTCTCATATTTGCAAGTATTTCATTACAGGTTGTGTTTCCCAAACTTACTTGCCTAATTTCTTAATTTTTTGTTTCTAATTTCTTTGTTCTTTGCTCTTTGTTTTGTATTTTAGTTGAGTCTTTCTAGTTCTATAGTCACAAACTCCTTAACACATGGCTTCAACACTATTTTCAAGCAATGTAAGTGATCTGTATAATTCCTTTTCTTCAACATTGTTTTTCTTTTTGTCGTGTCCTAAGATTTTATTTTTGTTCTTTTTATGTTCTGTCCATCCATTTCCTTTCAAAAGTTCGTAAAAATGTTATTTTAAGTATTTTTCTCTTCATATAAGACCTAGTTCTATGGATGTAGTTTTTTAGTGGTTTTTTTTCCATAATGAAAGAGGTTTTACGTTTGTAAACCATTGGCATAAGCAAGTGGAATGACTAAGAGGATTTCGATATAATTTTAAACAATTGAAAGAATTAATTTCAAGTTGAAGAAACAGTTGTATTTAATGATTAATATATATACATATATAATGAAACCATCAAAATTATACAAAGTAAGGTAGCTAACTACATGATTGCATGATTCTAGACTAGAGTGTGGAAAAATTAGTTTCCACTTCACTCAAGGAAATCCAGTTTTAGCAACCTGATACATTAGTACTTGATATTGCACTACTATTATTTGTTCAATACATTTTATTTAGTTTTTTTTTAATCTTTCTTAAATTGTTGAATGTTAAGTTATAATTTTTTTTGCCACAGTTCTAGTTGTATGCCATTAGTTTGCTCATCACGTTTACATGTGTCCACTATAGAAGACTATCCTACTCTTAGCCTTGACAATACAGATGAATCGGGGAGTTCAATACCTGAAGCTTCAAGACAACCTAAAACATGCTATATTTACAACGCTGGAAGTTCGAAGAGGGATGAAAAGGAAAACTATTAAACCAAGGTAAGAAATATGGGCTCACTTTACTAAGTTTATTAATAGTGATGGTTTGTCAAAGGGCGGATGCAATTATTGTAATAAGGAATTTTATTGTGATGGAAAGAAAAATGGTAATGGATCACTAAAATATCACATGAAACCATGCAACCAAAATCCCTGTAGCATTGATAGTGCACAAGCCCAACTAGTTTTGCAATGCAAGGGTTTTGAAAGGGAAGGAAATATCACCACTTGGAAGTTTGATCAAGAGGTAAAGAGTTTTGCTTTTATGATTGTGATTGATGAATGACCTTTTAGGTTTGTAGAAACTGAAGCTTTTAGGAATTTTATGTCTATTGCATGTTCTAGATTTCATGCTCCTTCAAGACCTACAATTACTGAGGGTGTTTTATCAACTTTATTTAGATGAGAAGTAGAAATTGAAACAAGTTTTGAGGCATTCATATCAAAGAATTTGTAAAACCATAGGCACATGGTTATGCATAGAGTTAATTATTTGTGTCTTTATTGATAACAAGTGGAAACTGAACAAAAAAAATTTAAAATTTTGTCCCATTTCAAGTCATAAAGGTATGGCCATAAGTAAGCTTGTTGAGAAATGATTGCTTATTTAAGGGACTGAAAAAGTGTCATTGTTACAGTCGATAATGCAAGTGCAAATGATGTTGTTATTAGATATTTGAAAAAAAAAATTGGGCATAGAGAGATTGTATTTTAAATGGTTAGTATATTCGTATGAAATGCATTGCACATATAATGAATTTAATTGTAACTGAAAAAAATCATTAGTTAAGGATTGAGACCATACAAGAAGGGATCCTATTGAATAGAATATCATTGAATGAGATCTCTTACATACAGAATCATAAGTATTCACAAATACAACCAGCTTGGTAAGCTATATAAAAGGGAGGTACTTACAAAGAAATCTAAGCCTGTTACAATTTACACATTGCCATACTCTTTGCTTTGACCCTCTTTGAATATTTATTGACTTGAGAATCGGAGCACGTCCCAAAGTAAAAACTCTGGCACCCCTTATTGTTCATTATCCTTAATAAGTCTTGACATTCTCAACCAATTAACCCACTGGCTTTGAAGTCTATCAATGCTAAAATAATCATCAAAGCCTATAAAAGGAGAATAGAAAGCAAGAAAATAATTGAATCTTTAATTTTTTTTTACCTATATTCATATGATTTTAGTTAAAGCTAGAAAAACTTATATAGATCTAAAAGATCATCCAATTGGTTCAAATTTGAAATTGAAACGGTAAAATTCAAATTAACTTGAAATCGAAATTACTTGAACTGGACTAATTTGAAACAATTTATATTTACATTGATTTGATTTTAAAACTCAATAATTTGAATTCTAAAAAACTTAAATATAAATAATCCTAATATCAAATCTAAATGATTCGAAACTCAAATGATCCACATTTGAAATAATTTGAATTTTTTTGAGATAAGATAAACCAACCTGATTTGCAAAACTGTCACCACTAATTCAATTAATACAATTATTTGTTGGTACAAAATTTTCCTCTTTAAAATTATATTGAAAAGCTTTTGTTTAATCGAGTAGAATTTTATCGAATTCTTATCCAAAATATGCCAAAGAAATTTCTTAATTAAAGACTATTTAATGACAAAGGGGAAAAAAACCCAAATCTTAAAAGTTGGATGGAGCTTTAAATTAAAACAAAAGTTAATTTTTTAGGTGACATTCTTTTTCCCTTTTGTGCATATGCTAGAATCTGCCTTAAAGGATTTCTAATAAAAATAAATACCACACAAAGATGACATATGCTCCAAATCTCAACAACTTTTTTAATAAATACATTAATATCATTCTCAAGACTTGCATTGAAAATCAAGTAGTGAGAGAAAAGAGAGAAAAGACAGGTAAGAAGATGATTTGGCCTTTGGAGCTGAAGAATTTAACTCCCAAGTCATAGTTCAAAGGGACAGATAGTGGGGAAAAGAGAGCACATGCTTGAAAGGTGATATTGATTTATACATTGACTCAAATGAAAAAAAAAATCTCAGAGACTTGAGACTTCTAATTAAAAGAGACAAGACAATAGACATTGTCACCTCAGCTCACCCTTTTACCTCTCTCACATTCATTTCCTATATAAGCATACAAAATTTTAGAAATAATGATCCTTGGGAAAGTCCATGTATTGAAAAGTTATAACATAGGAATCTTAGTGCCTAAAATTATATGCATAATAATAGCTATATGATATCATGTCCTATATGATAACTGATCATCCAAGTGTTTGGTTTAATAATAAGCACTCACATTCCATACTTGTGAAATAGAAATTCGAGCCAAGCATGGATGTGAGAGATGTGACTTGGGTGAGGGGATAATGTTCTTTGAAAGTATGTCTGTGGACTGTGGAGTAATCTTTCTACCTATTCACGAATTTTGTCGACGAACAAAAAAATATTTTATTTGATATGAATTTTTTTATTAAACAGATGGAAATATATTTTTCTTCAAACGAATAAAGTTTATTGGTAAAATTAAGATTAATTTTTTTAAAATATGAGATTATGTTATAACTATTAAGAATATTAACTTGTTAACAATATTTTCTTGTGTATTAAAAAAAAAGTAATTTTTTTATGATTATTCAAACTCATTAGTATATTGATGAGAGCCTGAATTGACAATAATTATGGATTAAAATTTCCAACATGAAGTATTCTTCCAATTAAAATCTTAATGGCACATGCAATATTTATTTGATTAGGGGTTTATCAGTATGCAACAGTATATAAATAATAGTGTATATTTTAGACAAGATGGCAAATTGGGGATGTAGCTCAAATGGTAGAGCGCTCGCTTTGCATGCGAGAGGTACAGGGTTCGATCCCCTGCATCTCCATTAAGCCTTTTTTCCTGAGCTCAGCCTCAGACAAACTTCCAAAACACCAACCGCAGACCTGGTGTCACAGGCAATGTTGTATCATTTCCAAACTTCCCACCTTTTTTTTTTTTTAATTTTTATGGATGGTTAAAAACTTTCGTTTTTCCGATATTAACAAGATGCCCCTTGTCTTGTTATCATCAAATTTATTATCTCAATTCTAGTATCATCCAAAACTTCCCTTTCTCCACCTGCTACAATGTTTTTTGTGGTATGGCTTAATTAATATGAACACAATCCTTTGCAAGAAAACAACTACTAAACATTGGAATTCACATGATAAAAGTTCATAAGAAATGTTAACAATCATAATATCAGATTATGGACATAAACCAAACTGATAACCTGATCTACCCATATGTGTAACATAACTTCATTCTTCTGCTTCTTGGCAGAGCTGCAGCAACGGTTTGCAATCCATGTTCAAGGCTTTATGCTTGCATACATGACCCCATTATTGTGTGGTGATGCAGTTGGGGACTACCTTTTCAGTTTTGTGTACAATTATAGATATTCTTCAATCAATGTAACCAAAGATTATTGACAGGCATGATACAAGCATGGAAGAGGAAAACATTTGATTGATTACTGTCTTAACCAAACTTGATAATCTGATTCTTTATCGATAAACTTTTGCCAACTCCCATCCAATTGATTTTCCTTTGAAGGATTCCAATCAAAATGGCCTAGTTTCATCACCAGGGTATCACCAACCTGTGCCACATAACCTTCGTTATTGGCATGGTATATCTTGACAGAACTTCGGCAATGGATCCCAGCCTGTCTTCGAGCTTCTATTAATTCCGTTAAGACATCGCGAATGCCAAAATCATAGAAGTGGTCATAAAATACTACAGGCTGCAATATTTAAAAAAATGAAAATTGTAGACTCATAAGTGCATGTCAAAAGTATGACATTTATAATTCAGCCATGCCCATCATTTGATACTCCATTAATAGACATTTGAAGAATCTAGATAGAGAAAATACATGTTGTAAAACCCAGAGAGTAGGGATTACAAGAAAAATTTTTCAGGAATTCCAGTTGTGTCTATGTGTAGAATGATATAGCAATTTCAGTGAAAAAGAACTTACTGTTCCAGGATGCGTCAGAATGTAAGCATATCCCTGTCTAAGCTTATCACGGGGAAATGGCCAGTGACCCTAAAATAAAACACAAAGGTTTGTAACTTGCCTCAGCCAATAGGTTAAACCTGACCAAGTGGATTTATGTGGACATTACTGATGGATATTATAATCAGCAAATAGGCAAGCCTTTTCAATGAATTTACAATACGGCTGTACTCCATGTACTTGGGTTGGTGGACAGGTATAGAGATCAAGATTTCATGAACTGAAATGACTGTTGGATATATAGAGTTAGGCCAATAGTTTGGCTCAGCTTGAAGTGGATTGAAATTTGCTCAAATATTTTATTCATACAGTCACACTTACTAGAGGTTAAGATATATATATATATATATATATATATATATATATATATGGCATCATGGGTTTGATCAAGATCATACAGCACTATATTCCTTTCACTCTTTCAGATGTTCTTTTAAGAAGCTGGCAATGGATGCTCTATTTAAGTAGAGCAGAAGGAGAAAAGAAAGCTACTTTAAACCCTCAAAGTGACACATATTACAAGGAAGTTTGAGCTTTGAGATTAAGGTGTTAATATAAGTTATACATATTGCAACACTCAGAAAGATGGTACTGCTTTGAGTGAGTGCATGTGTGCCTACCTTTTTGTATGAAAGTATGTGCACGAAGACAGGCATGCTAGCATGCTTTTGAGAGAGATAGGAAGGACAGAAGGAGTACCTGGGTCGATCCTGTATCATGGTTCTCTAGAAACGTAACAGCACGTGAAGGCCACCATCCCATTACTCCTGTTGGTTTTCCTTGAGGATCTATCAATCTCCAATATTGGTTATGTAAAGCAGAGTGGAGTATCCCCTGCAATGGCATAATATTTTGAGTCTGCATTTGGAGGAAGAATGAGCTACTCGACAACATTTTCTCCATAAGGTTTATAATGGACCGAATATGGCTATCAGAAAAATGTGGCAGGTCATATTTCAGAGAAATGAATCACAAGATTTTGCTGGTAGGAAATTATAATGATAATGGAACGCAACTATTTTCAACATGCAAAATGTAACAACGGGCAAATGGAACCTTGGTAGTGCAGATATTATACTAATTAATCAAATCTCAATGTTTTACTTGCATCTTAGCTTCTATATACGTGAAGAAAAAAATGGTCTTTTGTAATTGCTGTTTGCCCATGTATGGCCATGCAAATTAACAATTGAAGAAAAATGCACGAGACATGTACAATTACAGAGGTGTCCATGCTAGACATCAGCAAGTCTCACAGAGAGAATCAAGTAGCATGATTTTAAGATGGCCACGTCATACATTCTGATTTCCAGAGTCCTGTCTTATGCATGTGAGAGGCTTAAGAAAAGACACGCTTACTACCTTTGTTGTGACATCAAAAGCTGAGGAAGTACCACCAGTGGCATTAATCCAGTTGACTATCCGTTGCCGATGAGCATCTGAACATGACATGTCAGCAAAATCCCAAATATCATTTTGGGTAATTATATTTTATGATAAAAAGTACACGGCACTTCCATGCAGTCACCAGAAGGACCTAGAGGCACAGAACATGAATGAAATAACCTTTCTGAGTTAAAGTGGAGATAATATTGTTCATCCCCACAATGTGGAGCCAAAAATAAAATATCCTGAATGAGGTGTGAGTCAATTCAAGCCAAGTTGACTAAACTACCCAGGATAATTTCTTTCTGCAATAACCATTATTGAAATCAATAAAGAGGAAAATTTCAGATATTATCACTCAAGGGTTGGAAAGAACTTTTGAAAAACCCCTATAAAAGATCTAGTTCAATAAATGTTCAGATCTCTGCATGCCAGACCAAGCAAATAAGTTTTTAACTTTCAAAATAGCCATTACCAAAAGATCATATAAGCTTATGTGTTTCACAGTAGGAAACTGGAGTTTGCTATTGTCCAAAATCTTAAACAAGATCAGACAACAATGTTTCAATCTTTATAGACAGTACTACATGATTACCTTGATTGTAACACAAGTTACTGTGTTCATAAGCCAAACTGTCCCAATATTCTCCTATAGAAAATGCAGGATTTGAAGCTTCTATATATTCTTTGACATATGTACCAGAGAAACCTCTGCAAACAAGAGCAAATGGGTCATGAATGCTGCTTACAATGGCATCATCCATAGTATGCTTCAAATATTTTGCCTTCTTTTTCCCCCTTTTAGAATCCTCTTTCAAACTAGTCATTTGCAAAATCTTATGTTCTGATTATCCTTTTAAGTTTTTGACTAAGGACACATTTTATTGTTTTGGGATGCATTATCACATTTTGAGTCGCTTTTGTGATGTTAGTTTTATGCACAAACTAGAAACCATACTTGCATGGACTTTTAATAACATTCTATTGAAATAATTTCTCAGCTTCATTCTTGGTTCATGGCTTACAAAAGTTATTAAAGTAGCTCTCATCAGACAACTACACCTAATCTTTGAAACTTGTAATACATTGCATGTATCAATGTTCTCTTTCTGGAATATGTAGTTGATCATACATATATGCATGATAAGCTTGCATGCATAAAAGTATCGGAACTCCACCTGATATTGCCATTCAATTTCTTAGCTAATTGAGTATGAATGCACGATGTTACAAGAAGTTGCAAGAAGTGATCAATTCTTATTTCTGCGTTACTAAAACCAACTTAATTTGCACTGGTTGAACGACATGGTAGGTTTTAGTGCTTCTAATTCCCCACCCCCCCTATCCATGGTTATCACAAATAGTAGATCAAATCACTTATTACTAAAGAAAAAGAGAAATTACTGAGGGTTGAACATAGGTTCATATACCCCAGAAATTTGTGAGCAAGAAGCATAAACATGGACCAGCCATACCGCATCACGATAGTGGAGGAAATTTCAACTAAGAAGCAATCTAATTCCTTTTTCTCTTGTCATTTCTACCATAATTTCGTTTGAATTGTCAAAATATATGTACATGACAAGATGAAATAATATATCTCATAACAAATAAAAGGACATCAGAAACACCTTCACCTCACAAAGTCAAGCCGCCACCCATCAAAACGAATATCATTACGGAGCCAGTTCAGCCATTCCTTTATATCTTTTCGTACAAAGTCCTGGGAATGATCAATGTTCGGTGCTGCATGGAATATGTTACCTAAAAATAAAACTAAATCAGTTAAATTTATGGGAAGTCCTATTTTTCATTGAATATCCAAAATATCATTATCATGCCATCTGATTCAATGATAAAGTTTAATATAGTTGGTCAGCATTTTGTCAAAATGTCATTGCTATAGTTAACAAAATTTTTTAACAGTTCCTAGTAGCCAGTGAACTTCTGATTAAATGACTGAACAAAGTCTAATTTAATATAGTAAAACTAAATAAATCTGTCACTCTAATTTTATTTTGCAGATGAATGTTCAAACCTATTGAAAGGTTGTTGTTACTATGCATATAGTCAAGGAAAATGATCCTTTCTGATTCATTTGAAGAAAAATACTCTTTAAAACCTTTGCAAGTGCCCCCATTCCATATAAAGCAGATAAAGAAGCATAGCCTCAAATTGACAATTATTTAGCCACATTTTCCGGGGGTTATCATCTGCAGTTGCTACTCTACATTACTGATTAGATGTCTTCCGCTGTACATTTAAAACAAACTATATCATATACATACCACTTGAAGGATTTCCACAGCCCTGGAAATTTGGATCATCACAAACAATTGCTTCAGGCCCCCATGCAAGCTTGCCGCCAAAAATATTCCAGACACCATTTGGACTCTGAAATTAGTAAAAAATCATTTAACTAGACCCTGGAAAAGACTCATTAAGTTCTGTCGCACTCAGCTGTGCCACAAGTTCTGTAAATCTCATGGTAAGAAGTTTATACTTCTGTATTTATGTAATTCAACTCCACATAGAAAGTACCTGCCAGTTCTTTCCCATTTATGGTAGTTAAGGTTGTATGAGATGTGTGGATTACTAACAACTGGACAATAAAGTGGATTTCCAGCATTTAGTTTAATATAATCAAAGAAGGAAATGGACATATGTAGCAACACATAGCCAAATTCTCTTAAAAAAAAATAAAGAATCCAAAACCACTCACTTTGGTTTCACTTAGTTTGAAATCAAAAGAACATCAAGTTAGTTTTATGTCAAATATGCCTATTTGAGATTATTGATCCCAGTTTGCAGCACATGGTGAATACCTCTTTGTTTGAGCAAATTTAACCAAGTGTTTACATAGGAAAATACAGTCACAAAGAGAAAAATTGAGACTTAAAAAAAAAGCACTTATTGAGGGTAAAAGCAGCGTGCAGGCAGAAGGGGGGTGGGTTGGGTAGAGGGCAGGGGAGCCAACCTGTTTATGCGCACATCGATGGTTAAGTACGACATCTCCCAATGCCTGCATACATGGGCAACACAATTTAAGGTTTAGTTCACCATAGGCACAACAAACAAACAGTCTAGAACAAAACAGCATCTTCACTATCATCAATTCTGAAAACTTTTAACCTTTGTTACTTTTTGTTTTCTTAATTGTCATTCTAATTTCTCTTTGCAGCTTCCAAGAAGAAACATGGAGGCTTCATAATATTTCAACCACTTCAACATAATAATTTTTAATAATATGCCTTGTCATGTTTGGTATATAGGATGAAAATCAGCCTATTTTACGTTTGGTGCACACATTAAAGAGAGGATTGGATTGCAAGAAAGATTAGTCATCCTCTTAGTATAGGATGATTCAATTCTCTCCAAAAAGTAAGGATTATTTCTAATTCCATGGGATTAAAAATAAATACTCATATTTTATTTATTTCATCATTAAAATTTATATTTAAAAATTAACTTAAACATTTAATAAAAAATAAGGATATATGTATAATTAATTAATTAATCCAAAATTTTTCTTCTTTTCATTTTTTTTTCTTCTTTTTCTTTCTTTCTTTTTTTTTTTTCTTGTTTTTATTCAAGAAAAACTATAATTTTGATAAAATAATATTTTCTTGAACAATTTTTTAAAAAAATTATTTTTTGAAAATAATAAAAAATTTTAAATCATTTTTAAGAAAATAAATTCTCAAACGTAAAATTATTATAAAATATAATTTTTACCTAGTTTTTCCTTACGTTTAAATTTTTAGTTTTCTTTCTTAATTTTTTTACTGTCACAAAAAAGAAAGAAAAATAACTATTAACCATAAATTTATTAGACATTATATATTTTTTAATTAATAAAATTTAAATTATTAAATTTAACTTGTGTTTTTTCTTTTTCTTTTTTTGCTTTATGTATTTCCTTCTAATTGACATAAAAAAAAAAGAAGATAAAGAAACCATAAAAATAAAGAAAAATATTTAAGAATTGTCTTTTGGAAAAATTAATGTAATTAAAATAAATAAACTTATTTCCTAGAAAAACTCAATTTTCTAAAATAAATATATTTAATTTACAATCAAAAAAATCTTTTTAAATTTAAATCATATAAAAGCAATAAAAACAAAAAGGAAAGAAAAGAAAAAAAGTGAAAAAATACAGAGAATTTTTTGTAAAAAATCATTTTTTAACAAAATAATTTTTTTTGAAAACGTAATATAAATTTTTAAAAGTAATATTTTATTAAAAAAACAACTAATAAATTTGACTATTAATTATAATATTATAAATAATATTTAAAATTTTTATTTTTAATTTATATTTATAACAAAAAATTTATAAATTTAAATTATGTTACTTTAAAAAAGAGTATTAAAAAAATTATTTTATACTACTTTTAATTTTACACATAGCAAATATGACGAAAAATATAAAAAATCATCCTATCCTATTATTAATTTTCGTACACACCAAACATAAGATAAGATAATATAATTTAATCTTATCCTATCCATAATCTTATATTATCCTATCCTATCCTATCCTCATCCCATGCACCAAACATGACGTTAAATGATTTTCCATGAATATACGATTTGCTCAAAACAACACTTGTATCTGTTCTCAACTCTCTGTTATCACCTACAATGAGAAATCCAAATTTAAATAATGCGCATAACTATGCAGAGAAATTCCATTCCAAGAGGTTGAATAAAAAAAATGAAAATGTTAAAAACATGCTCAAACATAAACCACTAAAGCCTACTATTCATAAAAATTGCTCCACATACCAGAAGGTGCTGAGAATGCATTTCCTCTATACAAGATTTCAGTTCATCAACAGATCCGTATGAGGAGTTCAAGTTGTAAAGGTCAGAAGGCATATAACCTACATGTTATTATTCCATATAACTTATTGTCACAAATTGAAAGGAAAAATTGAGAGGAAAAATTTATTTCATTCATTGATTCAATAGAATATATACAAGGATAAAAACAGTGGAAAGTGTTGATTTTCCACATCCTACTCCCCCAATTTTAGGTTTACCAAAAGAATAAACAAATCTCCTAGATTTCAGTGATTACACATAAAAACAGAAACTATATAAATTGTAGTGATCTGTTTTCCATATATGGAAGATACTGAGATCAGTTTCCATATATAGAAGATACTGAATATTGTTAGCCTTATTTTTGTCACTCCCTCTCAAGCTGGTGAATAGACATTGTCCATTCCCAGCTTGGAAACTAATGTTTGGAACAAAGGATTGCTAAGCCCTTTTGTAAGTACATCAGCTAGTTGAGAATTGGATGGAACATAGGGTGTGCAAATAAGACCACTATCAAGCTTCTCTTTAATAAAATGTCTATCCACTTCGATGTGTTTAGTCCGATCATGCTGCACAGGGTTGTGAGCAATACTAATCGCGGACTTGTTGTCACAATAGAGCCTCATAGGTCCTTCCCACTTAACTTTTAAGTCTTCTAGGATGATTTTCAGCCATAGCAACTCGCATACTCCCTGTGCCATTGCTCGGAACTCAGATTCTGCACTTGATCTAGCTACCACGTTCTGCTTCTTGCTCCTCCAAGTGACAAGGTTTCCTCCAACAAATGTACAATATCCAGTGGTAGATCTTCTGTCAACTATGGAGCTAGCATAGTCTGCATCAGTGTAGGCTTCAAGTTTAAGTCTGTCACTCTTTCTAAACAGAATTCCCTTTCCTAGAGACCCCTTTAGATAGTGCAAGATCCTGTAGGCAGCCTGAAGGTGCACTTCTTTAGGGTTATGCATAAACTGACTCACCACACTCACTGCGTAGGCTATATCAGGCCTTGTGTGTGATAGGTAGATGAGTTTGCCAACCAATCTTTGATACATTTCCTTGTCAATAGCCATGTGTTCTTCAGCCTCGCCAAGTTTGTGATTAGGGTCTATTGGTGTACTAGATGGTTTGCACGCCAACTTCCCTGTGTCCTTCAAGAGATCAGTGATGTACTTCTGTTGTGACATGAAAATCCCTTGCCTTGAACGTGCTACCTCAATTCCCAAGAAGTATTTCAAGTTCCCTAGTTCTTTTATCTCAAACTCTTTTGCTAAAAGCTGCCTTAGTTTCTGTCTTTCTTCCTGATCATTTCCTGTCACTATAATGTCATCAACATACACAATGAGTGTAGTAACTCCCTTTGAGCTCGAGTGTTTGATGAATAGTGTATGATCCCCTTGACTCTGTTTGTATCCCATGCCTACCATTGCTCTTGTAAACCTTCCAAACCAAGCTCTAGGCGACTGTTTTAAACCATACAGTGCCTTTTTTAATTTGCACACCTTGTTAGGGGCCATATTCTTCTCATAACCAGGCGGAACCTCCATATATATTTCTTCTTCTAAGTCACCATGTAGGAAAGCATTTTTTACATCAAATTGATGTAAAGGCCAATCATAATTGACAGCAAGAGATAGCAAAATTCTCACAGTATTCATCTTTGCAACAGGAGCAAATGTCTCCTGATAATCTATCCCATATGTCTGTGTATATCCTTTGGCTACCAATCTTGCTTTATACCTTTCTAGAGTGCCATCTGCTTTGTACTTCACAGTGAATACCCATTTGCATCCAACTGGTCTTTTCCCTCTTGGCAAATCCACTATCTCCCAAGTGTTGTTCTTCTCCAAGGCCTGCATTTCCACATTCATAGCATTTTTCCAATTGTCACAGGTTAAAGCCTCAGATTCTGTTTTGGGGATAGATACTGTGTTGAGGTTAGTGAGGAAGGCTTTGTGACTTGGGGAACATTTTTGAAAAGACACAAAATGTGATATAGGATACCGTGGGTGTTTTGTACATTCTCTTGTTCCCTTTCTAAGTGCAATGGGTAAATCAATATTGGATGAAAAATCAGTGGAAGAAATAGAAGGATTAGGCCATGTTACCTCATTTCCAGAATTAGGGTTTGATGTATGGACTTGCCTTGGTTCCAGAGCAAATTCTTTCCTTCTTGAGTACACTTGAGAGAACCGCTTGTCAGTAGTAGTCTCATTGCCTCCGTCTGTTTGTTTTTCAAGCTGTGGGAAAGGTTTAATGTCTAATAATGGGTGAGGCTCAGTTTCTGATGGTGGAGAAGACTCGGCAGGTTGTTTTTCAAACTCAGCAGCAGGTTTTTTATTTTCAGACTCAGCGGCAGATTGGTTCTCAAGGTTAGTAGTAATGGAAGTGTTTGGGAGAGACTTGGTTATGGGCAGATCAAGAAGGAAAAAATCCTTATCTTCCACGATTGTTGTCTCCCTCTGAAGATAAGATTGAATGAAATAAGATTCTGTTTCAGTAAAGGTGACATCTGCAGAAACAAAGAATTTTTTGGTGGGAGGGTGATAACATTTGTAGCCTTTTTTAGTTGAGGAGTACCCCACAAAGACGGTTTTAAGAGCTCTTGGATCCAACTTCCCTCTGTTTTGACTATGAATATGAACAAATGAGACACACCCAAATATCCTAGGGACAAGATGAATTGTTGTACTAAGATTTGGATAAAAATGAGATAAGACTTCCATAGGGCTCTTGGAGTTTAACACCTGAGTGGGTAATCGGTTTATAATATATGTGGCTTGTAAGAACTGCTTCCCCCCAATAGTTTTTTGGAACATTCTTTTGAAACAACAAGGCTCGGGTTGTGGAGAGAAGATGACCATTTTTTCTTTCTGCCACCCCATTTTGTTGTGGAGTGTTAACACAGGACGACTCATGGATAATTCCCTCTTTTTGGAAAAATGGAGACAATGTTTGGTTGAAATAATCTCTGGCATTGTCTGATCGAAACCTTTTAATGCTAACCCCAAATTGATTTTTTACCATAGAATGAAAGATTGGTAGAATCTCACTGACTTCGGTTTTTGATTTGACTAAGAAAACCCATGTAACCCTAGTACAATCATCAATAAAAGATACAAACCATCGTGCCCCAGAAATATTTGAAATTGGAGATGGTCCCCAAATGTCACTATGAATTAAATCAAAGGGAATTGAGCTTCTTTTATTGCTAATAGGAAAAACAACACGTTTGTGTTTTGCAAGTTCACAAGTCTCACAATTGAACATTTTAATATCTAATCCTTTGAACAAAGAGGGAAACATACGCTCTAGGGTTTTAAAGGAAGGATGACCGAGTCTAAGATGATGAAGCCAAATCATGCCTTTATTGGTTGAATGGTTCTCGGATAGGCAGGTTATAGGTTGATTCCACTTGCTGACATTCGACTTCTCAAGCTCCTCTAGATAGTAAAGACCGCCTTTCTCCTTAGCACATCCAATCATCATTCCCGAATCCTGGTCCTGAAATAGACAATGAGTGGGAAAAAAAGTTACTTTACAATTCAAATCCCGAGAAAGTTTGGTGATGGAAATGAGATTTGTGGACAGTCTTGGAACATGAAGAACATCTTTAAGAATGAGTTTAGGGCTGATTTTAATATTTCCTATACCAGCTACTGTAGTTGGTGACCCATTTGCTGTTGAAATTTTTCGACTACTAGGGCAAGGAGAATAAGAACTGAAATTGTGAGCTGCATTTGTCATATGATCTGTAGCTCCAGAATCAATGATCCAGGAGTTCTTAAAGGACTGATCTGAGACATTTAAACAGTGAGAAATTGGAAACCTACCTGATTGTGCCAATGAACAGGTACCTGACGGTTTATCAAGAGTAGCCAAGAGGTTTTTCAACTTCTCTATTTCCTCTTTGTTGAAATCCCTTGCATCTGAAGCCTTTTCTTCCTCCTGTTGTGATGAAGTTTGATGAGCTTGTCCTTGAGTTTTATGTTTTCCACCCTTGTTCGGAAGCCTCCCATTCAATCTCCAACATTGCTCTCGGGTATGTCTTGGTTTCTTGCAATAAGTGCACCATAGTTTGTCGCGGGTTTCTGCACTTTTGGAATCATTTTTTCCATTTTCACCATTTTGGTTTTCACCTTTTGGTCCCCGGTTTCCTCCATTGGTCAACATTGCTGATGCTTCAATCAATTTTGGTTCCAACATTACACCTCGTCTACTTTCTTCAGCTAAGATAATTGAAATAACTTCGTTAAGTGAAGGTAAATTATCTTTGCCTAAAATTTGGACTCTAACCTGATCAAACTCAGCATTAAGACCTGCCAAAAAATCATACGTCCGGTCCTTCTCAATGAAGGCTTTCAGGGTTGCTGCATCATCACTGTTCTTCATCTCTATAACTCGATAATGATCCATCTCCTGCCATAATCCCTTTAGAAGGTTGGTGTACTCTGTAACTGTCTTACTCCCTTGTTTGGTTGAGGTTGTCTTGATCTTCAATTCATAAATCTGGACTGCATCTTTAACTTTTGAGTAAGTTTGTCGAACTGAATCCCAGACATCCTTCGCTGTGGGTAAGAACATGCAGGTATCACTAATTTCAGGAGCCATTGAGTTCCAAAGCCATGCCATAATCATAGAGTCCTGCTCATCCCATGTAGCATAATTCTGGTCCCCCTCCTTTGGCCCCGTTCCCAGGAGATGGCTGAGTTTTCCTTTTCCCTTAAGGATTGTGCGGACTAGTTGTGACCACTTCAGATAATTCCTTCCGTTGAGACGATAGGCAGCATTGATCTGTTGCAGCTCTCCAGGTGTTGGGATCACCGGCGCTTCGTCAATACTGCTGGAAGTGGCTTCAGTATGAGTGGTAGTGCTTGACATATTGTGGTGATTGAATGGTGGGTAATGTGCAGCGATGAAGATGGTTAAAGAAACACCTAAAGCTCTGATACCATGTCACAAATTGAAAGGAAAAATTGAAAGGAAAAACTTATTTCATTCATTGATTCAATAGAATATATACAAGGATAAAAACAGTGGAAAGTGTTGATTTTCCACATCCTACTCCCCCAATTTTAGGTTTACCAAAAGAATAAACAAATCTCCTAGATTTCAGTGATTACACATAAAAACAGAAACTATATAAATTGTAGTGATCTGTTTTCCATATATGGAAGATACTGAGATCAGTTTCCATATATAGAAGATACTGAATATTGTTAGCCTTATTTTTGTCACTTATTAACAGTCTGTGTAAAACAATAAAAAGGGAGTCCACAATGTTTAACAGCCGCAAACATTTTAATTGATGCGATATGTATACCACTGAACAGATGAAATTAGTGGAAAAACTAACTGCTCACTAGGTTGGTTTCTTAGGATTGCAACATTACCATAACATCAGCATGACATTATCCTTCATACCAGAATAACCACATGCATACACAACATATCATTTGGCATAACTAATTACTCTACACAAAGTAATAGAATGGTTTAAATTTAAGAAAAGCCACAATTCCAATGACAAACAAGAGAATAGTAAATCAAACAATAGAAACAACTGGAAATTTACCTTGATGTGCCACAGATTCTGTAGGTGGTGGGAACCATACTGCAGTCATCCCAGATTGAGATAAATCAGCAGCCTTAAGAGCTAGTTCCTGGTACCACTGCCTTCTCCAACTTTCCCAGTTGAAACCTTGAAACTTGAAGATCAACAAACTAATATTTATGAGTAAAATCTCTATTACTACCAAGTTTACAGTTAAAATCAGATGTGAAGACAATGACTAAAGTTATCTTCAAAGTCCAGAGAAAATGCTTGTTGGAATAAACATATAAAGTTATAGGATAGGAAAGAATCCAGGTGAAATTTGAAAATTCTCAGGGTGCCTTCAAAAATCTGAAAATACATCACAGATTGCAGCATCATACGACCAAAATGGAAAAAAAAAAAAATTTTCCCACTATGTAAAGTTTAAGGAACAGAAGGAATAATATATCTTACGGTGAAAGCCTGATTGAGGAGCTATTGATATAAGTTAAATTTACATTTTATCTTCTGTACCATTTAATGGAACAAATTATTCATTCCATCTTCTAGGAGGAAGTAATTGCATAGAATGGATCCATGCTACCATAATTTAGTATTAGAAAAAAGTGTAATGCTTCCTTCAATAAACAAATACAAAACTCTGCCATTTTATTTTCTAGAAAGGGGGGATAAAGAATTAGAATTTAGAAGCTTAAAATGGGTCCTTTTCATGAATGGCAAACAAACTTTCTCTGACTGCTAAAAGTAGAGATGTAAACCAGGTTTAAATCCTATATTAGCCAAATAAAATAATTTTTATTTTCCCAAAATGATAGACCTTTGACCAGGATAGTGTGTATGCTTTAAGTTAAAACCATGAAACCACAGTTAATCAATGTCATGAGATATCAAATAAATAGCAAGTAAATCCAGCCATCAACTCACCACAATTTCCTGTCCTGTTCCAGTTCCTGGCTCTGCATTGAGTTTCAAATTGTAATGTAAATTAGATATGAACCTTCTTCAACAAAGCTGTCTTGAGAATGATAAAAAGGGCATACGAGAAAAAACAAAAATTACCTAATTTTGTTTCTTCTGGAGTCCTCTGCCATTTAACTGTCTTTCTCTGAAGTGCTCGCTCCAAAGCCTTCCGTTTCTTCTCTATTACTTCTTTTTCAATTACAGGTTCAATAAGCATATCACCTTCTTTTGGCTTTTCTTGAGCAATGGACCAAACCTCATCAGGTTTGGGCAATTCCAAAGATTTAAAATGTGTATTCAAGGCTTCAGACATGTCAGTCTTCCTAGGTGGAAACTTGGGACGGATGCTTTGTATCCTCCTTGCCATCCACTGAGGTATCTCCTTATGGGGACCATCGCTCAGAAGTTTCCATTTCTGTAAATCATTGTCAGTCAAAAGGTCTATCCTCCCACCATTAACAATAAAGATGCCATCTTCATCCTCTTCATTTTGTGGTCTTTCCTTCAACAATAATGACTCTGCCATCTCTGCTCTCTGTCTCCACATCTTTAAAGCACTTTCTGATGTCCTCAATGATCTCTGTAGGGCTTCACATCTTCTCAGATAGGCATTTTCCCTCCAATGTGTTGTTTCTTTGGCAGAATCAATGGCAGCCTTGATGCTTTCCATCTCAGCCTTAAAAGCCTTGGACACAGACCTCTTTCTTTCTACTGCTTCTTTCTTTATTTTCTCTAACAAAGACCTAATCTTCTCTTCCTGCTCAAGATCCTTTTTCCTACTTAACTCTTGGTATTCAAGCAATGCCTTCTCAGCATTACTGGCTCGGAGTTCTGCGGCATTTGCTTGTGATTGGGTCTGTTGTAACTCCAATTTCAACCTGTCAACCTCACTTTTTGAAAGCAATAATTGAGATTCTAAATCACTGACAGCACCTTGTAACTTAATATTCTCAGATCGAACAGAAGCAATAGCATCAATTGGATTTATACAATCAGTGAATGCAGCCACAGCGTTTGTAGCCTGGTCGCTGGCATTTTCTGCCACATTAAGGGCCTTTGTTATAGCATCTTTTGACTGCTCTATAATTGACAATATAGTACCTTCAGTTGCTTTCCTAATTTGTTCCTCAATTTGATAAGCTGACTCAGCAGCCAAGGTTTCCGCTGCTGAAACCCTCAGCTGGGCATCTTCTAATATGTGAGATGTGGCCTGTTGGAAAGCAATCTCTGCTAACTTTTCAACTTGTACTGCAAGTTCAACAGCATCTTGTTTTGCAAGAACCAACTTAGATTCCAAGGCAAATTTCTCTTCCATTGACTCCTGCAGCTTCCGATGAAACAGAGATTTGGCTGACTCGAGTTCTGAGATAGCCAATTCTTTGTCATGCAAAATGGCAGCCACATATTCCTGCTGTTTAGCCTTAGAACGGGCAAACTCTTCAAGCAGTTGATCTCTTTCTTTCTCGAGGGCTTCTTGTCTGGCCTGAGCCTCAGAAAGAGCTCTTCTGCTCTCCATTAACTCTTCTTCTTTCATCTCCAAAATTTCATTTCTCCCCAATGAATAACTATCCTCATCATCAGTCACATCTGCGAGTGTGTCACTGGAATCATCCTGCCATAGAAATTCAACAATCATCTGCCATTCCCCAACTTCTTTGTACAGTGCTCACTCAGCATTTACTTTCATTTATTTTTTTTAAATAAAGGGAAAAATTACAAACTACCAACGCCAAGATCCAGGCAGATTACCAACCTAGTGAAACCTTGGTTCCAGTTTAATTTTTGGTAATCATATCAAGGCAAACTTCTACTAGTAAAATTTTTACGAATTCTTTCATTATTTAAATACATAATCACATTATCAAGATTTCAGAATTTCCAAAACACTATTTAAACCTAAATGCCTAACAAGCATAATATATGCACTACTCTAAAGCCAAACTAATGATAGTATTAAAATATGCATCAGTAAGCACTGACCATATTTGAGGCAACAATTATTCTTGGTCTGCACTGCCTGTTGCCATTAAGTGAATGCTTCCTGCAAGAACATCATCTCCCATCCATGATTTTATAAAAAGCTCAAATTTCAAGTAAATTATCCAAAAAGAAAGTTTGCTGTATGAACTTAAATAAAGAACCTTTTCTTGTTAGAAGAGCCTCCCAAGATTGAATGAAACTGCCCACGTGGTGTGCCCGAAGAAACAACAGGGAAGTGGGGAAGAAGGGGACCAAAGGCTGAACTTGGCAATAAAAAAACACCCATTTCGCTCTCTGTCAAGATAGAATAAGAAGTTTAGCAACCTTTTTAACTTAACCAAAGATGACTATTAGCAAAAAGTTTCCATCATAAAAAGTCACCTACTTGGTTATATAAAAAAATATAGCCTAATTGCTTCAAGATAAATAAATAAAGATCTCAAAATCAGCCTAAACAACTAATGAATTCTAGCAGAACAAAAAATAATAATAATAAAGATAAAGCAAAAAAAACATCAAAATGAACATTTTGATACATCTATAGAAGTAATTGGATCATGCTAGAAAGAATAAACAAGTTTAGATCAGTTAAAGTCACCAACTTGGCTATAAAAACAGATATCTCATTGATTATCATTTCAAAAACAAATAGATATGAGAGGATCAATACCAGCCTAAGAAACTAATAAATTCTGGCAAAAAGAAAAGAATTATAAGGACCAATGTCTGTTAAACTGAGTGGAAGGAGCTCAGTGCTACTTAAGCAAGATCTTGGATTCCAGTCTTGTGAATGGAAAATACAGTATTATTAGGTCTGACAGTAACTCGACTCCGGATTAATCCGGCCCAAAGTGACTTTTAGATACTAGAGGATCTTAAACCAAAAAAAGGATTATAAGGACAAATCAGAAAACCCATGATAGTGAACATCTTAATGCATCAAAATAAGTCTTGGGGATCATGTAATAAAAAGAACAACAAATGATAACATGTTAAAAAAAAAACAATGTAACCTGAAATCTAACGAGCTGAAAAGAGTTGTGGGAATTCAGTTCATTGTGTTTGTAAGGTGTCAAGTGATGAAAGAGAGAATTAGAACAATGGGATTTTGGGGTTTGGAGATTTTGCATTGGCACGGGAAACAAGCAAAGATAAGAGAGAGGGACTGATGGGGTGGGTGAGACGTTTACATGGCTGAGAAGACTGAGAGTAGCTTTTTAGATTGCATCACTTATCATGGAGTATCAGTTTTGACTATCAGTACTGTTTTTAAGTACTGAAATGCCCTCTTCCAAGTAAAAAATTGTCACATTATTATCAAAGAAATTAGAAAATGCTTCTTTTTAAAATATTTAAGCAAAATTTAATTTAATTTAAACTTTTATTGTTACTCTCTATTTTAAATAACTTTTCCATATTTATCCCTATTTATTTTTTTCTTTTTTTTTAATATTTTTCGATAGAGTAGCAGTTAAAATTATAATTAATTTATTTTTTATGTCTATTTTATAACATTATATATAATTTATCCTTTTACTTGTTATAAACAACGTTCATACAATTACAAATAAGAAATCTTTTTCCTCTCTTTTTCTAAAAACGACATCTTAAAAGGTAATTTCCATTTATTTATTTGTATAATTTTGAAGATTGTTTTCCTTTTCCTAACATCGCAAATGTTGCATGCTCTTAATGCATTGGCGTAAACATGGTTTCTTTTTCATATTTGAAAAAAAAAATTTGAGTTGAACTATTACATAGAAAATACATTTTCATTAAGCTCAATGTTTGAATGTTTGAACGTATGCACACGAAATCTCAATCATTAGGATAAATCATCGTATCTACACAAAAATAAATAAATAAATAAATAAAGTTGTTGGTTTACTTCTTTTTTTTTTATGTAATCACAAGTATCTTCATCCATTTTATAATTTAAAATTAATTTTGTTCGATCAAGAGTGGTAAACGATAAAATCTTCCTAACAGTTACAATTTTAAAATTCGAATCATGTTCAAATGCTTGAGAAAAAAAAAATCAATTTCTACTTTCCCCCAGCTGTTGACAGAGCTGTAGGTTTACTTCATTTATATGAATCTTAGTCGATTATTGATTATATAGAGAGGAAGAGCTACTTGTGGATGGAATAACTACCTATATTTATAAATTTTGCTTGTATTGTGATCATTTAAGACTAATTAGAATTGTTAAAATCCTAATTAACCCAAATCACTATTGTAAAATATAAATAATGAACATGTAAAATTATATAAACAAGTTCGTGAAATTAAATAAAATACACTGAATAATAATCCATAAAGATTATCTTTTATCTTAAATAAAATTGAATTTTACCAAGTAAAATTGAAAAATAAAATACAAAAGAAAAGCAATGAGAAAGGTGTCATACATAGAAGGGTAGTTAGGAGTTAGATCACATTCACAAGTTTCACATTGGCCTAGCAGCTAAAGTAAATGTGCTTTTCTAAGATCTGCTGAAAAACATGAAACGAATGCAAGAAAGCCCAAAAGCCCCACAAAAAGGAAAATATTAGAGCAACCCATCATCTTGATGCTCAAAAAGGTTGGGAATGGATAATGAGATTTGCTTCTAATCGTTTTTCCAACGACTAGAAGTTCAAATTCATTTTTTCCCAACAAAAAGTTTCAAACTGGATAAAAAAGGTGTTTCATAAGAAAGCATCACATCCAGCACTTCATAATATCAATTATAGTAGACAAATCTCATATTATAGGGTGAAAAAGTAACAGAAGAGATCCCAATTCTAGTAAGAGTGTGATTCAGAAAGGATATAGGGATTTCACAGCATTACCATTGACCTCAAAGAACAGTTCACTTACCTAATACCTATCCTATAAACTTTAATGCATCAACCAAAACATAAACAGTGTAATTAATGATAATTGAACAAATAGAACACAATCTTTTGAGTTAACATTTGAAGGGAATTGCTGAGCCCTATGTGCTTTTTTACATATCCTAAGGTCCCTGAAACAAAATTGGTTGAAAGATGACAATGATCCTTTAATGGTATAACCTCTCACTTCACATGAAATCCATCCAACTCCATATTCAGCACCATGTCAAAGAACAACATTGATATGAACATGCAGTGTCTATCAACCACCCCTTTTGAAAGGAAAAAGGAAAAAGAAAGAAGGAAGCATGTTCATCATCTGGTCTCGAGTTTGCGATGCTGTTTGCTCTGTAGCAAGAAAGGCGAGTTAACATCACCATATGGTGTCATGATGAATGAGACAAAAAGTAGACATGACTAAAGGTTAATTGATTGAACAAAGGCAATGCCTTATGTATACACTTTTTCAGCTACAACCGACGGCTATAAAAAATGAGATTTTCATCGGTAGAAAATTTGGAGCACGAAGAACTAATGATTTACCAACCAAGTATCACTCAAACTGGAGCAGATAAAGCTGAATGAGTAATGAATATTTACAGAAATATAGCTAAATTTTACCTCACTGGATAGAAATGTCTGAAGAAATTTGGAGCTGTGCATCCGCCCCACCACTGACCACACTGTCACCCTTCCACCAGTCAGCACATAACACCTAAAATGCAGACAGGCCACAATGTTAATGGGGATTTCAATATGTTTGCTTGAAAACTACGTCAAAAGAATATAGACAACAAAGAATAGCAGTACACCTTGTCCTTGTGCGTATCTATGATAGCAAGAGGCCACTGCCATACAAAAGCGTTTGTCAAAACAGTTTCCAAAGAAACAAAAGACTTCTTCTGGGTTGGCATATAACACATAGCTAAATAGTGAAAATATAGAAAATACAATACCGCTGTTCTTAGATCCCACAGCATTACTTTCCCATCATAGGATGAAGAAAGTAAATGCAAAGAAGACCTATCGAGCCACTTGCAAGCTGAAATCCAAGAACTATGTGAAGAGAACTGAAACACGGGTGCCGATGTTCCTTGAAAAGTAAAAAGTCTCATGTGAGATGCAAATTTCAGTGGTTTCATGTGTCCACACATGCACCAAGTGGGTGACAAAGAGTGAAAAGGAAAACATAATAAAAAACATGAAATTATGAACAACAGACCTGGCTTACGAGGATCCCATATTCTAAGAATTGGGTCAGAACCACCGGCAGCAATGAGAGCTGATCCTTCACCTCCTATATCAACACAGTTAAGGACTTTGCCACAGAACTGTTCATGAAGGAGGATGGTATCATTCAAATTTTGGAAAAACAAAGTTTTACCTTGATCTCCAACAGAAGACAAAAATCAGAAAAACAAATGAATCATCATAATTGCACCTAGCATTTTTTTAATGCTGGATTTGAAGTCAAGCCACGGAAGTATATTTCCTTTTTTGTCTTTTTTTTTTCAGATGAACAAAAATTGTACATTCAAACATATGAAAAAGAGCAAAGACATGATTCAAGAAGCATAAAATGTACTTCCCATCGTATAACTTGAATGCAAGTGCATGCAATCAAAGAAAAATGAAGTGAGAGGCATACTATATCTGACAAATCTTTGCCTGTCTCAACATCCCATCTTCTAACAGAGTGATCCCATGATGCGGAATAAATTGTCTCATGTTGAGGCCAAACAACACATGAAACACACTGCGTATGACCCACGAGCGTAGATACAGCCTCTCCCTGCAGAAACATGATATTATTATAAATTATAAAAATAATTTGCTGCAGGAAAATAAAAAACCTGAGCAACAAGGGAAGGATGTAGAAGGAAAAAGGGGAAAATTCTGAAATTTATATGATAAAGGCAATATGCATGAATAAGTAAACAGCATTCTTTACAATGACATAGTTGTGTTATAACTGCTTGTAGAGAAATATCAAATTAATGATAATGATTAAAAGCCATTCAACTTCCAGCTAATATTTCAAGATTAAGCAAGGAAAAGACTGGAGATTCAATAAAGATAAATCACTGCTGCTGTCAGAAAAAGTCCATAGTCTTCTTGTTTTACTTTTAAAGACCCTTGACAAAGAAAAGATATTCATTCATGCATGATAGTAAACAAATTCAGCAAAAGGAAAATTAAAATGCAGAGCAAGGGAGCAGAGGACAAGGATGCCATACCTCTGATTGAGATTCCTCAGCTTTATTTTTCATTTTTCTTTTCTTGATAGACACCACATCCCCATCTGTATCAGAGTCATTTGTCCGCCATAAATTGATTGTACAATCCCAAGAACCTGAGCAAACCTATATCAAGTAAAGAGACAGAGGAGTGACCCTGATGTTAAAAATCAATATTATCACAGTACACACCCACACACACACAAAAGATCTAAGGAATTTCAGAGACCATGTCTCCTGAAGTGTTTGCTGCAACACTGTTTACAGATGCGTTATGACCACGCAAAATCTTGAATGCTCTTATCCTTGCAGGATGATCACTGGAGTCCTCTGCATCAAACTTTTAGACGCATAAAGATGTATCAATGAGTAAAGGAATTAACTTTCCGTTTTGAAATGAATGCAATTTCCCTTTTACCTTCCACAGCCTCAGAGTTCGATCTTTTGAAGCAGTGGCTACTGTAGCACTTCCTGCTCCTGCAAGTGCAATTAGAGACACCACACAGGATTAGGCATAAAACAGACACAACAGGAAAATGTGTTTCATTTCACCAAAACAGAAAGGATGATACATAAAGCAGGCTTGGAGTGGTCCAATAAAATCAGATGAAAGAAATAAATTTATCGAAGTCAAATTCACATGACAGTCATACATTAAAATGATTCATTAATAATAAAGGACTAAAATTTAAAGATGAGCACTACTAGCCCAAACCTTCAGAGTTGATGATACTAACAGAAGAAATTGCATCACTGTGTCCTTCCAGTATGTGTGTACACCATCCAGCTCCTTTCCATACTCTAAAGAATTTTATATAAAAAAAGAAAAAGTTCAGAGAAATGGAAGATTCCTATTGACCAACTTCCTCAGATTGAAATGTCCAACAATGCAACAAAATGAAAAGAACAAAGAAATTTAAAAATTAGAAGGAATCAGACAAGACAAAGTAATATTACCTTCCCAAACCATCATAGCAACCAGTCAAAATGAACCTGCAAAACAATGTGAACTTAGCTCTACTATGAAATAAATGTAATGCCAACCAACTCAAAGTCATCTAATCTTGCTTAGTAAATAAGAAAACAGCAGCAGCATCACTAACGCTAAAGTAAAAAGTGAAAACCTGAGCTACAGATTAAAATCAAGCACACGTGGTATGGTTACATATTGGAATCCTTACCTAGAACTAGAACCGTCGACTGCACTGACCCAATCATCATGCGGAGAAGGCTCTTCCTCTTTTCGAGGGACAACAGCTCTTATGTACTCAATTTCCAAAATTTTCTCCTGCAATGGTTCAGACAATACAGCTAGGAATTAATGATTGGCAAAGATATCGTAAATCTTCTCAAATTTCATATATCAGTAATTCTTTACAATGAATGGCATCCTGAGGAGCAATTCATAATAAGAAAGATGGCAATGTTCATCCAGTTGCATCACTAATTATAAGCCTAACCAAATAATTATTAACATAAAATCATGATGGGTCTCTTAAACCGCCAGAGGAGATAACTAGATATGTTTGATAAACAACATATGAATTGCATCTTTCTCAATAGATATTTTCACAAATTTTTTCTACGTACTTAAACTCAGTAAAGCAAATTCAAACATTAAAAAATTAAAGACAAATAAAGTACCGCAGAAATGCCCTTGACAAGAAGAAACTGCTGAAGTGACATCCTAACCAGCTCTCCATCGATCAGGAAATCAAACGGCTCAGTTTTCCACTCAGAATCCACTGCTCATAGCCACAAAATGTCCAACTTAATAAATTACCCCCAAAAACCTTTAACTGAATTATACCAACAGTTCTAAAGTCATTGACTTGACTTTAGAAATAGCCACATATCTCAAAGAAACCAGAAAACAATAAAACACAAAACTAAACAGCCTCCAAAGCAAGAGAAAACCGAATAAAAAATGGATGTTTAAGCATTTATATATATTTACGGGCTTTGGGGAAAGCTTTTACAAACAAGTTAACCAGAAAAAAAAAACCCCAAATTTCTTAAAAGAAACCAGAAAACAGTCAATCATCTGGAAATATAACGTTTGTTGATTTGCTTGGTTGAGGTTATTGGAAACAAATTAAAAGGACCAAGAGAAAACCCAAATCAAATTATAACAAAAAAAAAAAACTTGAATCCCAAAACACCCACTATGTTACTTGAGAAACTTAAAACGAAACTCCAATAAGAAAAGAAAACAAAATTACCTGCTTGAAGAAGCTTGTTAACGATGGAGGACAGGCCTAAACGAGAGAGGTCAGAAGGGATGGCAATGGCTGTTGTGGGAACTTTATATGAAGCTTTTAGCTTTGTTACAAATCTGACTTGAATCCTCCTTGAGTTGTCTTCATTGGCTTCTCTGTCGATTTCCATTTTTCTTCAAAGCTTTTTCTTTCCTTTGAATAGAGAGAGAAGGGGAAACTATGTAAGGGTTTAGGAGGAAGGAAAAAAGCCGAGAACAGAAGAAGTGAGAGCTAGGGTTTTAGTTTATTGTTAAAACTTCGAACCAACCTCGTTATTTTATTTTTATTCTTTAAAAGCCCCTTAGGTTTTTATTTCTTTTATTCTCCCATTTTCGCCTTTTTAATTTGGTTTAATAGCCAAATACATCCCCAACGTTTATTAAAATATGCAATTAAGCCTCGACGTATAATTGCGAGGAAATAAGGATATTAGGTTTTATTTTCAGCATATTAAACCTAAACGTTATAAAATAACGGAATTAAGGATATAACCGTTAAAAACCAACAGTATCCGTTAACTTTGTCCAGCTGGCCTGCCACGTTGACACTGACTGGGTGATAATGCCACATGGAATGTGACGTGGCAAAATATTGCCATGTGTAAAATACAACTCAGAAAAAAAAAACCCCTGCGAATTAAGGTAAAAATCACGTAATAATTAAGGTTATTTTTTGTTTTGTTTTTGAAAAATCAATTTCGTGAAAAAAAAAAAAAGAATTTGGGTGTGATTTCTGCTAGGGGTTTCGAAGAATTAGAGGATTCAAAGAAATTTGCTTAGGTTTTCGAACAATTTGGTTAAGGGGTTTCGATTTCTGTTAGGGATTTGATTTCTATCAGAATCTAAGGTTTCTACTAGGAGAAATCTAGGGTTTTTCGAACTATTCTTGATCTGTGGCATGAAATGCTAATATGGGTAGGCTTGCTTGGGTTCGGTTTAGACTTTCCTGGGTTTGATTTAGGGTTATTGAAAGGGTTCGAACAGGAGAAAGGGACATTTTGAAGAAATTTGCTAGGGGTTTCGAAGAAATCTACTAAGGGTTTCGATTGTCGATTGTTGGGTCTCTTTTTTTTTTCGAACTGTTCTTGATCTGTGACATGAAAAAGAGAATAGGTAGGCTTGCCTGGGTTCGGTTTAGGCTTTCCTGGGTTTGATTTAGGGTTATCGAAAGCGTTCAAACAAGAGAAAGGGGCAGATTCGAGTTTGATTAGGGTTATCAACAGAAGAAAGGGAAAGGGATTTAGGGTTTTCTGGGTTCAATTGAGGGTTATGAACCAAGGTTTCTCTCGATTTGGGGTTTTTTGAAGTAGAAAATTGCGAAAAAGGGTTTTTGAAGCTCGAGATTTCTAGAATTTAGGTGTGTGAGGGGAAGGATTTAGGATTCAGTTGATTTAGGGTATGTGAAGAAAGGGTTTTTGGTTTGTAAAGAAAGGGCTGGTTTAAAGTAGGGGTTTCTAAAGAAAACAACAAGACAAAGGTTTGCTGAACACCTGAACAAGGTAAAAGTCGACCTCTATATTGTGTAACTAATTAATTTGTTAAATTTTTGTTGTTGGTTGTTGTGTAACTGGTCCCATATGCAGCTAGATTCCTGAATTCTTTTCAGATTACAAGTACTGGTCCCATATGGTCCCGTATGGTCCCATATTGCTGTTAGATTCGTTTACTATTTTCAACATATTGACTGGTCGCACATGCATTTTTTGTACTAATTTATTCTATCTAGTGTAATCCATATTGTAGCCCACTTAGGATGCATTTTTATTTGCTTCATCACTATTAATGGCAACTGTATCAACAAGCATGTAACCTGATGCTGACAGCTTCCTAGTTACTTGAAAATTTTGATTTTGATCTTTTTTAAGTCATATATGGTATATATATGGAATACCCACTATCTGGAAAAATATTTAATTTATATAATTTTGTTTATATTTTATATATACTGATGTTTATTTATTTTTTTGGCAGCATGTGGGAGATTGTGACCTTAAGAATCCACCATAGAGGGATTTTTGTGCATGACCCTGAGTTGAAGTACATCAACTATGAAGTAAATGAGGTAGAGTATGATCCAGATTTAATTAGCTATCCTCACATGGTCAAATTGATCAAGACTGGAAACTATGCTAATGTGGGTAGGATTTTGTTTAAGGCCCCTAATGAAAATTTGAATGCCTTAAGGTTGTTATGTGATGATACTTCAGTAATTGATTTAATTGTTGTATGTATTCATTGGGGTAAGTGTGATATCTATGTGGAGCATGGGGTGGATGAACCTGTGGTAGTTGAGACACATTTATTAGAAGGACTTGAACCAAGTAAAGCAGAGGCAGGGGTAAGTGGGGCAGAGACAGGGACTGGTAAGCCTAGCAGTGGGGTAGGGGTAGGGACTGGTGAGCCCAGCAGTGGGGTAGGGCAGAAGGAACAGTTGAAGATGATGATGGAGATGATGTTGATGGTGATAGTGACATGTGGTATGATGCGACTTTTTTATCAGATGATGATGACGAGGTTAGAGAGGCAAGGGAGAATATTAGGCAATGGGGTGGTAAGGAGAACCAAAGAAGGGAAGAAAATGATAATGAAGCAGGGCCAAGTACTGAGCAGCAAAGAGATGAGGTGGCCCCTACTAATGAAAGGGTAGCTGAAAAAGATAAGGGTAGAAAGATTAGAAGAAGGCCACTTCCACCTTCTACAAGTGAAAGTGATCATAGCAGTGGTGGGTCTTCGAAGGAGTGTGCTGATTCTATTGAGCCTCCTAGTTATAAATCTGAGAATGATGAAGATGGGGAGGAGGTTGAAACAGTGAGAAGGGAAGTAATTTTCCATCTTATGACCCGAGGTCCCTTATCCCTGACCTTGAGTTAGGCATGTTGTTTGAGGATGGGACTCAATTTAAGAATGCTATGGTGGATTATGCTGTGTACACCAAGAGGGATGTTTGGTTCATGAAGAATGACCCTAGGAGAGTAAGGGTTGTGTGTACTAGTACATGCCCTTTTCAGTGCACTGCTTGCTATGATGAGGAGTTGAAGTGCTTTCAAGTGAAGACATTGTGCACAAATGTAATTGTAAGTACAAGTTACAATTACTTAGTATGAAATGGTTGGCTAAAAAATTTGAAGAGAAGATCCGAAAAGAACCATACTTAAAGCAAAGTGACTTACGGGCTCATATTGAGTCCGAGCTGAAGGTGTTTGCCTCTGTTGACAAAGTTAGAAGGGCAAAGTTGATGATATTGGCCGGCATGCAAGATGCCTTCAGCATGGAGTTCTCTAAACTAAGAGATTATGCTGATGAGTGCCTCACCCAAAATCCTGGTAGCACGGTTGTGATTAAGACAGAGAGGACAACTCCTACTGCTCCACTATATTTTCAGAGAATTTACTTCTGTTTTGCTGCCCTTAAGGAAGGATTCAAAGCAGGGTGTAGGAAAATTATAGGTTTAGATGGGTGTTTCCTTAAAGGCTCGATTAAGGGAGAAGTTTTAAGTGCTGTTGCAAGGGATGCAAATAATCAAATGTATCCCGTTGCTTGGGCTGTTGTAGAAAGTGAGAATACTGATTCATGGATGTGGTTTTTGAATATTCTCAAAATCGATCTTGATATGACCAATAGTGCAGCTTGGACTCTTATTAGTGACCAACAGAAGGTATGGTTCTTTTCTTTATTTAATTTATTGGATATAGGGTTTGCTAAATATGATTGATTTGTAATATTTTTTATGGTTGTTTTGTAGGGATTAATCAATGTTATAGAGGAATTATTCCCCAATGCTGAGCACAGAAGGTGTGCTAGACACATACATGCAAACTGGAGCAAAAATCATCGTGGCAAGATAATGAGGAAACATTTCTGGATGTGTGCTAATGCAACGACCGAAAGGCAGCTTGAAGATATGTTAGACTTGTTGCATAAGAAAGACACCCTTGGATCAGCAAAGGAGGACCTATTGAAATATCCCCCACGCCACTGGAGTAAGGCTTTCTTCAGAACAGACATCAAGTGTGACGTCTGCCACAATAACTTGTGTGAGACATTCAATGGCACTCTAGTCAAAGCCAGACATCAGCCTATTATAACCATGCTTGAGGAGATTCGAGTGGCTGTGATGACTAGGATAGCTGAGAAAAGAAAGAATGTGGAAAAATGGGTGGGGAATTATGGTCCACTGTGATGGAAAAGTTGAACAAGAATATGAGTGAAGCAACTCAGTGGCGAGTTGTTTTCAATGGCAGTGATGGCTATGAGGTTAAGTGTGGTAAGAGGCAGTTCAAAGCCAATCTTCTTAGGAGAACATGTGCTTGCCGATTATGAGATCTAACTGGTATCTCATGCTACCATGCAATATGTGCTATTTTTGATCATGGTGGTCAGCCAGAAGAGTACATCCATGAGTGCTATTCAAAGGAGACATACTTACGGACTTAAGAGCACACTTTACAGCCTATCAATGGTGAAAATGAATGGCCAAAAAGTGGGTTAGAAGCAATGCTGCCTCCTTTGATAAGAAGAATGCCTAGTAGGCCCAAAAGAAATAAAGCTCGAGAGCATGATGAGCCTAGGAATAAATATAAGTTGTCTAGAAAGGGACAGAAGCAACATTGTGCTCTTTGTAAACAATCTGGACACAATAAAGTTTGCTGCCCTAAAAAAAGCAACTTTATGTGTACATCTCGCTCTGTAAGTTGCTATTGTTTTATAAGTTTCGCATTTTTCATTTGCCTATTTTAAATTGTTTTATAATTTTTGCTTAATCTTTTGTTTCTTTGCTGCTTGTTCTTAGGTTCCACAAGAGGTAGTTGATTCAGCTGCATCAACAAGAAGGAGAGGAAGAGGAACTGACATTGGTTCTCCTGGTACAGAATCCGGTTCTGTTGGAAAAGGAAGAGAAGCTGAAATTGGTTCACTTGGTACAAAATCTGGTACTGCTGGAAAGGGAAGAGGAGCTGAAATTGGTACTCCTAGATCAGAAAATGCTACTGTTTGGAGAGGAAGAGGAAGAGGAAGAGGAAGAGGAAGAGGAAGAGGAAAGGGAAGAGGAACAGAAACTACTCCTCCTGGTGCAAGAGAGGTAAGAATGAATTTTTTTCATATCTATGATATGTTCTACTGTGTTATGATACGTTCTAATATGTTTATGACCAATTAGCATTGTTGTTGAACTTGTTTAGTTAATGAACTTGTTGAACTTGGAATTATTGAATTTGGACTTGAACTTCATGGTGTTTCTGTTGGACTTATGCTTTTGAGGTTTTTTTTTGGTTTTGAAGAAATGGGTTTTGCTAAATTTTGATGCTGTGATTTGCATATGGATCAATTGTTGGTCTGTGGCCTAGAAAACTTGATATCAAAAGCTTTCAAACTTGATCTGCATCTGATGTAGGGAATGATTATGTAATCTTATCATTGGGCTTGAATTTTGCATAACTTTAAATGTGCTATGGTGCTGGATGTGCTATTTATGTTCCATGTGTGTTCTTAAACTTTTTTTTTCCTATTTTTGTTAATGAAGATTACCCAAGAACAAAATGTTGCTCCAACACAACATTTACGAGGCAAAGATAAGTGGAAGGAAAAACTAACCTGACATGTAAGTAAGTTAGTTTAAGATTATAGGTACTTACTTCTTGCAAATGAGCTTGTATACATTTTCACCTTTTTTTTTTGTCAGAACTGGGATGCTTTTGGTTGAAGTTGTGATTGCCACCATGATGCATTTTGTTGAAGTAGCTATTGCCACCATCAATTTGAGCTTTTTGTTTTGTTCAATTTCTTATCAAGCAATGGTGGATTGCTAATTATATTTTGATTTGATTTGATTTGTGTTGAATTTGTAATTGTCATGAACCTTAGTTTTAGGCTTAATTATCGTTAGTTCAAGTTTAATTTAGCTGTGATGGCTGAATGGATTAATTGTAGTTAATTTCTTGCTAATGAATCTGTTTATGGCTGCTAAAAAAAAATTCTCTTTTGGCTTCTTTTTTCCCTATATTAGTAATGGGGTTTATGGGTTAGGATGTTTTGGGGTTGGGGTCGAAACATCCGTTTTTGTGTCGAGCCAATAACATCTTCAGTGAACTCCTTATAAGGGAGATTGAAGAAGAAAAAGAAGAAAAAATGTAATTTTTTAAAAAATAAAATGATGAAAAAAATATAATTTTTTAAAAAATGAAATTATGAAAAAAAAAGTAATTTTTTTAAAAAAGAAGTTATGAAAAACATGTAATTTTAAAAAAGAAATGAAGTTATGAAAAAAAAAGTAAATTTTAAAAAATATGTAATAAAAAAATGAAATTATGAAAAATGTAGATTAAAAAATTGTTTACTTTGAAAAAAAATGAAATTTTGAAAAAAAATTAATATATTGCCACGTCATCATGACACGTGGCAATATTTTGCCACGTCACATGTCCATGTGGCATTATCACCCAGGTCAGTGTCGACGTGGCAGGCCAGCTGGGCAAAGTTAACGGATACTGTTGGTTTTTAACGGTTATATCCTTAATTTCGTTATTTTATAACGTTTAGGTTTAATATGCTGAAAATAAAACATAATATCCTTTTTCCACGCAATTATACGTCGAGGGCTTAATTGCATATTTTAATAAACGTTGGGGATGTATTTGGCTATTAAGCCTTTTAATTTTAACCTTTTTTTTTTGTTTCGGCTAAAGTCTCAAATATGACTTTAAGCTAGTTTTAATAGACAGTAACATTCATTTCGGTGAAATTGAAAATAGCAGTGATAATAAGATTAATTACTATAGCAGTGAAATTAAGTATTGTAGCAAAGATATTAAAATCAATAATAAAATATATGTTTAGATATAAACATAACGCTAATTGTAAGATGAAGCGTAATAAAAAGAAAAAATTGACCATTAGGACATTAGATTTTAAAATTTATATAATAAAATTTATTGTATATGTTTATATTTGTGAATTTAATAAATAATTTAAAATTATTAAAATATGAAAAAATATTTTTGTTAATAAATTAAAATTTTAAAAAATAATTCTTATATCAAATAATATTTTTTATTATTAAATTTTTTAAAATTATTGTCTATATTTTATTATAATAATATTTATTTATATATTATATTAAATTAATAAAATTATTCTAATATATATTAAATAAAAATTAGAATTGATGTAAGTCATACAAATAAAAATAAAAAATATAATAATAGTAATTGTAATGATTATAATATATGTGTGTGTTTATATATCATTGTTATTACTATAATTCTTTAATATATATTGTTATTTTTTAATATATATAAAATATAAATATAAATATATATTATTATTGTAAAAGGGCACAAGTGTGCCTTCCATACTGTGCCGCAAACAGCACAATGTGCCGCAAGAGCACAGTGTGCCGCAAGCTACGAGGGTCTAATTAGTTATTATTATTAACCCAATTTTAACGGGGTCAAGCGCGCGTTTGGGCTTTAACTATTTGATAATTTAACATATTATATTTAACGGAATTCACACATTAAATTTAATTAATGTAGACAAATGACAGAACGGTAAAAACGACTCAATCCACCTCTATAAATAATAGGTCAGATAATTTTTTATTTTGAGGATTGACTATTTTTTTGACTAAGACTCTGCTCGAATTTTGACTTAAGCATTACAGTGCAAGCGCAACTACAAATCCCTGCGTCTCTCTGATTTCTTCTCTTTTCTGCAGAGTTCTTGACAGACACGTGAACAAGAAGATAGAGATTCCTACATCATAAATTCATTGTTGTATATAAGTAACAATAATTGGCGCCGTCTATGGGAATCTGATACGAAAAGCTTTGTAACAAAAGATGGTGAGAACACGATTAGCAGCAAGAAAAGTGAATGAGGAAGAAAATTCAGTTAACTCCCCTAATCATCAAACGCATCAGAAAACTCAAGTTTTAGAAGTTGAATATGTGAATATGATCTCAAGAGCAAAATTCGAAGCTGTAATGCAAAGAAATGAAGAGACTACTCAGGCATTGAAGATGATGGTAGATTTCTTCAAGGAAGCACTCCCACAAATGTGTTTGTCATTGGCTATTCAGAATCTCGCTGCAGGAAGTCAGCTGCAACAAACTAGTGAGGTAGACCCTAGGAACCAGACCAGTTTGAGAGATCAATGGCAGCAGACTGGTGTGCAGCAAACTGATGTATGACGGACTGGTGTGCAGTAGAGTGACGTGTGGCAGACCATAGCACTAGAGACCGGTGTGCAGCAGAATGATGCGCGGTAGAGTGACATGCGACAGACCAAAGTGCGACAAACCGAAAGTGCAAACTCAGCACCACGGTCTAGGGAGCATCGGTTTAATGATATGAGAGGTGTTAGGACGGTGAATCGCAACAAAGCAACACATCGAAATAAGGTCAAGATTTTCAACTCGAAAACTAACTCGACCTGGAATCCAATATGGAAAGAGAGGAAGACAGCTGGGCTGGAGAGAGAAGGAGGCATGCACCCTTTGCCCATGATAAGGGAAAGAGAATTATGGACCAAGCAGATTCATCAAAAGTGAGAAGTTAAATGTATTTTCATGACTCAAGAAACTGACGATGTGAAGAAAATGGTTGAGAAAATTCTGGAAGAGAAAAAGCTGATGTCAGTTGAGGATAGCCAAAGGAGACGGATACCGGTTAGTGCCTCAATCATGCAAAGACCCTTACCCCATAAATTCAAGATGCCTCAAATAACGACGTATGCGGGAAAGATTGACCCTTATGATCACATGAAGAACTATGAGTCGATAATGCTTGTCCACGATTGGGAATACGAAATTATGTGTGTAAACACCTAATTTTGTCTGGACTTTTTTAATCAAAATTTAATTTCAATTTTAATAGATTTAATTTGTGTTCATTAGAGTTCAATGCTTAGTTTGATTTCTTTTGAATCACTCTTGCATTTGATCATTGTAAAAGATCCAACAATTAAGTAAAGCTCACAAAAAACCCAGGCTTGGAGATAATTCAGGTGTTGTTATCCAAACCCAATTACATAAATCATGGACCAATTCCGTTTTGTTTTCATCTTTTATTTTACCATAATTATTTTTATTTCTACTTTTGTTCTTATTACATAATTGAAAAAAAAAAGGAAAAGATTCACTTCTGTCCATGGCAGATACTATACAAATTTCCTCTTTATTTGCGGCTCTCTCACCTCTCGAAATCCAACTCTTTACCCAAAGCAAACACCATTTTAGCTTCATATTTGAAATATCACTCTCTGCCCAAAGCTCAATCCAACTCTCTGCCCAAAACAAACACCATTTTAGCTTTACATTTGAAATCTCACCCTCTACCCAAGCAAAAACCAGTTCAGCTTCACATTTAAAATTCCAAACAATGACCATTTTGAGCTTTACATTTGAACTCTCATCTTAGGAAGAGTTGACCAACCCTCTCCCAAAATTGTAGCAGTATTGCTGCAACAAAAAGACAAATTCCCAATTTTTGTACCTCAAACAAGTAGTTTCTATATCAAGGGAGGGGAGTCAACCATTTCAGGGGGATTTTCAATCTTTCGTCATTGGGTCTCGCAGAAAAAAAAACCCCAATCTTCACCAACCCAAACCACCACCACTCCCCTCAACGACTCTGCCCTCCACTACCATCCTCAATCCCCAAATAATTCAGCCCTTCACCACCTTCAACAGTGAACCACCACCAAAACCCCAACACAGTTCACTCCTCACACACACCGGGCCTCCATCTTCACAGCCCAAACCACCACTACTCCCTTCAACGACTCTACCCTCCACCACCATTCTCAACCGCCATATAATTCAGCCCCTTACAACCTTCAACCGTGAACCACCACCAAAACCCCAACACAGTTCACTCCTCACACACACCGAGCCTCTATCCTCCTCTACCATCCTCAACTGCCAGATAATTTAGCCCCTCACCACCTTTAACCGTGAACCACCACCAAAACCCCAAATAGTTCACTCCTCACACACACCGAGCCTCTATCCTGCACCCACCCTGCCCTCCAACAACAAGTAGCGAGCAGAGAACCCAAGCCTCAACAACCCACACTAATCCCAAGTGCCCGATACTCATTTCCAAACCAAAATCCCATCCCTTCCATCGTAACCAATACAAAAAACACCTTACTATACTACACAATCAGACATTAAAAAAAGAGAGAGAAAAAGCTTAAAGGAGTTTCTATGGGTTTCGGGTTTCCATTGGCCTGAAATTTTTGTCATTCTCGATGGGACCAAAAGAGGGAAAGTATAGAAGAAAGATGAAGTAGATGCTAGTTGACAACTGAAGGAGCAATGGAGAAGGAAGCACACCTGGCAATGGGGCTTGAATGTCTCGATTGAAGAAAGAAAAGGAAAAGTTCACAGTGTCAGTTTGAGAAAGAACGAAAAGCAAACAAAGGAAGATGGGGCAGCTTCTTTGTTGGCTGAATGCTCAAATAAGGATCTAACGTTTTCGAAAATATTCGATTCAGGATCTAAACTTTTATTTTGCTCAATTCAGGATAAAACGTTTTTGATTTTGTTCAATATAGGATTTTTTCACGGGATTGAGCCACACGCGCCGTATACTAGCGTGCGCAGGTTAAAAAACAAAGGATTGAAAAAAAAAAGCTTTTTAACCGTGAAAAAAAAAACAAATAAATGAAGAAAATAATAAATAAAAAGCTTTTTTAACCGTAATTAAAAAAATACATAAATAATTGAAAAAAAAAAAGTAAAAACGTAAGAGGCGTTGTTTATGTGGGTTTTTTTTATCGGTTAGGGTTCTCCATCGACAGGTTAAAATCTTCCAAATATTTGCCAAAATCTTGAGGCATATTTGTTCGTGAGATACGATTTCACGGGATTGCGAGGTACTCTGTTGCAAAACGAAGCAATTTAAGGGGAGTTTTCTTAACGGAAATCGTCCATAAGCCTAGCAGGTCAGTTCTTTGAATTTTTTACTTTTTCTTTTTGGGGGTTGTTGAAATGCTCAAATAAGGTTCGGTTTATGTTTGAGATGCACTGGTTTCTTGAATTTTGTTATAAATTTAATGTTTTTATTGTTTAGGCTAACTAATTTCTTAATTTGGGTATAATGCCCTAATTTTCTAATTTGGTGATTTTCGATTAATTAGTTTTCTTTAGCAATGTAAAAGTGTAGGACAGATTTAGGGTTTGTGGTATTGTGAATGTTGGACTAAATTTAAAATGTTGATTGATTAAGAATTCTTACTTAAAATATGTTTGTCATTTGGTGCAAAGATGAGTTTTGAGCTGTGTACCATAAGGTTTCATTATGCAGGACAATTTATTGGTGAAGGTCTTAGTCTAAGATACATAAATAAGATAGTTGAAGAACTGACAGTTGATCCGGATAAGGTTTGTTATTTTGATTTGTTGAGTGTTTGTGAATCTGCTGGGTTTATTAACATTAGGAGGATTTATTATTTAATGCCCGGAAAAACACTACATGATGGACTCAGGTTAGTTTGGGATGATAAAACAACACTTCATATGATAGGATGTATGACTAGTCAAGGCATTATAGATGTCTATATAGAACATGGTGTAGACAAGCCTGAAGTAATTCTTCAAATATCAAGTCAAGAACCTAATGAGGCAGATAATGTGCCTGTTGAATCTGTGAATGATGATTTAGGAGGGGCTAAATAATAAGGCAAATAGGGCTGATAATGAGCCAAATAGGGTTGATAGTGAGGTAGACATAAATGCAGATAATGATGTTGATAGAGATTCTGTTCATAGTGAATATTTAAGTGGTAGTGAGGATGAAGAAGAGGTTGTGGGAGAAGGGACTGAGGGAAAGGAGGCTATGGGGGAAGAGGCTGAGGGAAGAGGGTTTAATGTTGAGAGAGGGTCTATGAATGAAGAAGCTGGTGAAGGGGCTAAGGCAGAAGGATATCATAGTGAGTATTTTGAATCTGATGAATATGGTGAGGATATTAGTGATGAGGAGGACATTGTGGATGATGCTAGTAGGAGGAGAAGTCAGTTTCCAGTCTATGATCCTAACAGCAGCATACCCTATATTGAGTTAGGCATGTTGTTTGAAAATTCAAAACAGTTTAAGCATGCTGTGTCATTATTGGCTATCCATAGTAATAGAGCTATTGTTTGGGCTAAAAACCATAAGGATTTTGTGAAGGGTAAGTGTGCTCAACCTAACTGTCCTTAGGTGATATATGCATCTTTTAATAAGAAGTTGCAATCATTTCAAGTGAAGACTTATAGGAATACTCATGATTGCAACAAGGTGTATACAAATCCAAGGATGAGTCAGGCCATTTTGGTTGAACTGTATACTGACAAGTTTATGAGAAACCCCTTCATGAAGGATTTAGATGTACAGGAGGCAGTTAGGAGTGATTATGGAATAGGTGTGAAAATTAGCATGGTTAGGAGGGCTAAGAAGTATGTGGCGGAGAAGGTGATAAGTAATTATAAGGAGCAGTTTGCACATTTGTGGGATTATGCAAATGTAATTAGAGAGACTAATCCTGGTAGCACAGTGAAGATGCAAGTACATAGACAGAATCCAGACTCTCAACCTACATTTGAGAGATATTATATATGCTTTAATGCATTGAAAATTGGTTTAGAAAATGGTTGTAGATGTTTTCTAGGACTAGATGGTTGTTTTCTAAAAAGCTTGACAAAAAGGGAGTTATTATGTGCTTTTGGCAGAGATGGGAACAATCAAATGTTTCCAGTTGCATGGGTACTTATGGAAGTTGAATGTACATCTTCATGGAAATGGTTTATTGAACTTCTGAAGTCAGACATTAAACATCTTGGAAATGGAGTGGGCTGGACTATGATGACAGACCAGCAAAAGGTAAATTTTTTAACCTGTTCTCCTTAGTTATTTATTTAATAAAATAAATGATGTTAATATTATTATTTTTATGTAGGGCCTTGACACTGCAATTGATGAGTTGCTTCCAGCTGCTGAGCACAGATTTTGTGCTAGGCATGTTTATGTCAATTGGGCTAGTAAGGGACATAAGGGTTTGGAAATGAAGAAATCCTTCTGGAAGATTGCTAAGTCCACCACTGTGAGGCAGTATGAGGAAAATTTGAATGAGTTAGCTAGAAAGAAACCTACAGCAGCTGAAGACATATTAAGAGTCCCACCTCAAAAATGGTGTTGAGCCTTTTTCAACACAGACTCTAGAATTGATTCGATTGAGAATAATCTGTGTGAGGCTTTTAATGGGACATTGCTTGATGCAAGAAGGAAACCAATCATATCTTTGCTTGAAGACATTAGAAGGAATATGATGGCAAGGATTGTGAGAAAAAGGAAAGAGTGTAGTAAATAGAGAGGCAACCTTGGTCCAAACATTTGGAAGGTGATTGAAAAGAATTCTAAAATTGCTTCTAACTGTTTTGTTCTATTTAATGGGGATGCTGGTTATGAAGTTGAGTTGGGTCAGGATAGGTTTGTTGTAAATCTAGAACATAGGAGTTGTACATGTAGGAGGTTTTCACTGTCTGGTATCCCATGTGCGCATGTCATATGTGCAATTAGAAACCGTAGGGAGAATGTTGAGGAGTATGTCTCTAGTTGGTACTATAAAGAGATATATATGTTAGCATATGGTAATGCACTTCAGCCCATGCCTGGACTTAAAGAATGGCCCAAATCCACTACACAAGACCCAGTCAACCCACCTAAGTATAAGAAGATGCCAGGCAGACCCAAATTAAATAGAAGAAAAGACCCAAATGAGCCCAATAAACAGAAAGAGGCAGAAGGTAGTCTGTCAAGGAAGGGCATGATTATGGCATGCACTTTCTGTCATAAAGAAGGGCACAACAAAAGAGGTTGTCCTGTGAAGGGTAACAAGGTAAATGCATTTGTCACTTCGATGTTTCATTAGAATATCATAATTAATTTTTTATGCAATTAAAGACTATAACCTAACTCCCCTATCTCTTTCTGCAGCAGCAACAATCAGCTCAGCAGATGTTTGGAGAGAACTTTGACCAAGGTGATTGTACTACAGTCAATGTGGAGTTATCTGAAAATGTTGAGGTAGGTTCTGTTGAAAAGGGGAGAGGAAGGGGAAGAAAGAAACAAAGAGTGGCTGATGCTTCGGCTTCAGCCTTAGCCCCAGCTCCAGCCACTGCATCTGCCTCAGTATCTGCCTCAGTATCTGCTACCTGCACTGCTTCAGCATCTGCCTCAGCATTTGGGTTATCTTTTGCTACTGCATTTGCATCTGCATCTATCTCTGGTAATGTTTCTGCACGTGCACAAGTGCATCAAGTGCAAGGTAGAGATGCTGGCAGCTGTTTTGCAGATGGGGATGGAAGACTTTATGGCATGACTGGTGGAGGAAGTGGAAGTCCACTGTCTAAAAACAATCCAAGTAGAACCAATGAGAGGAGGAGGGCCATTTCTGCCAACAAGCCTGCACTGGGAAAATGCTGGGAAAGGAAAACAAAAGAAGTGGAGGATCTGCTTTTAAATGTGAGTATAGTATGTTTTGGATTTTTATGTTCTGTTTTGACCTAAATACTACCATATATATATATTTTTTATTAGCAGCCTGGGTTGTCAAGTCAGAAGGGTATCTCCATTAGTGGTCAGAAATCCAAGAGTGAGGGCAAAAGTAAAAGCAAAAGCAAAAGCAAAAGGCAAGCTACTGAAGACATAAGTGCATGTGCTACTCAAGGGAGTCAAAATGCAGGGAAAGGAAAACAAAAGAAGAGTAGGATCTGATTTTCTGTTTAATTTTCTATTTGATTCTGTTTCTGATGTGGAAAGGAAAACAGAATATGTTTCTGTTTCAGACAAATGTTAAAGAGCAATTTAGTATAAATGATGTTTAATGAATGTTATTTGCTCTTGAACTTCATGTTAACAAGCCTTATATTTTATGAAATGAAATTAGGTATTATTCATAAATATGTGAATTATTGTAAATTCAATTGCATTTCATGTTGACATAACAAATAGATAACAAATCAACCTACTCTGATTTACACATTCATATAACAAAGTTGGCAAATAACATACACATTCATATAACATTAATCATCCTGTGTACATTGACAAAAGGGTAAAAAATATACATATCATTAGCTGAAAATTTACATCCCTAAACCAAGCATACAAATTTTCTCTTCTCTTTTGCCATTCAAAATAAACATAAACATAGCTAAAACAACACATACTAACAACATAATAAACATCACTTTTCATATATTGTAATCATCTTTTTCTTTGCATTTCAATGTTAAAATACTAAGCTCCTTCTTTAGCTGAAAATTTTCTTCAATAAGTTCACCTTCAATGTAATCCACAGCATTATTTTTTACTTTTGACAATCGCTTCTTCAATTCTTTGACTTGATCATACAACATCTTTTCTCTCCTCCTCAGCTCATTGATGATCTCCTCTGCTCTATCACAAAATTTGGGATCATGCCATAAATGAAAACCACAAACTGTATCCTACATTCAAAATGAAAAAAATGTTATTTTTTTATACAAAATATATATGTTGTTTTATTCTCTAATATATGCAACATAATAACTTTCTGACATCCTTCAATTTCATCTTGCAACTAATATGAAAATTTGCAATATGAAAAGTTTATTCTCTAATATATGCAACATAATAACTTTTTGCCATCCACATCCTTCAATTTCATCTTGCAACTAATAATATGCAACTAACATCTATATGAAAATTTGCAACCTACCGGGTACCGTGAGCATCCATAAAATCTTCTCCCTGGATTTGAGCTGGTCCATGAAATCCACCTCGGTGCCTTCAACTTGCAATGACAAAAAACAGTTTCCCCCTCATAATCAAATTCAATAGGGTAACTACTTCTAATTAGCTTAAATGATCTAACATCAAAACATCCATCTCTGGATAAACTGCAAAAATAAATTAAATCAAAACTAAATAGATAATCTGACAAAATATTAAGTCAGTTGAATTAGAAAAGCTAGATGAACTGGAAATGCTAATCAAACTAAATAAATAAATTAAATCAACAACATCTAATCAAACCTTGAAATGGAAATGCTAGATGAACTCATTGTAGCACCAAAAACCAGATACCTTAAAACCAACTCCCCGATAACGAACTCAGCTACCAAGAACGAACTCAGCTACCCAAGCTTTTAAGTGTCGAATTTCAAAAAGAAAATGATTTTCGGGGTTTGCACAAACAAAAACAAATGAAAGATTTTCGGTTGAAATCTAAAAAACATCAAGAGCTGAGTAGCAGAGACTGGTTTTCGAGCGAGAAGAGAAGACAAAGAGAAGAAAGCTAAGCTAAGAAAAAAGCTAAGCAATTTTTTTAATTTTTATGTTTATATATTATATTTCTTTTTAACGTAAAAGTAATTATTTTTTCTAAGCAAAAAAAGTTTTTAATTCATAAAAAATATTAAATTTAACGCCGTTAGTATGATAACGGCGCGTGTGGCTCAATCCCGTGAAAAAATCCTATATTGAACAAAATCGAAAATGTTTTATCCTGAATTGAGCAAAATAAAAGTTTAGATCCTGAATCGAATATTTCCGAAAACGTTAAATCTTTATTTGAGCATTCAGCCTTCTTTGTTTCAATTTTTCAATCTAAGTCTTTATCATTGACTATCTTGATTGGTTGAAAGATTTATTGCTTTTATTTTTATTTATTACATATTTACACGTGTATGGTATCTTTAGTATGTTGTGGGATTTGGCTTTTGCTTGCATGCGCATATGTCATAACTCATATTCCATGACCATTCAATATTTGACGTGCTTTAAATATTTGGTTTCTTTTCCCTGTAATACATTCAATGCTCTTTTGCTATGATTTTAAACAAAAGAAAGTAAGAACCTGATCTGGTTTATTTATTTATTTAGTAAGACCAAATAGTTATGATTCATAATTGTTTGACATACGATGAATTTATAAATTAAAATCACAAAACTAAATTGTAAATTGAAACTTTATTTAATGAATTAAACAATAATTTTAAAGTTTTAACTTAAATAAGAATGTTCCGATGACAAGATTTCATGGAAATCGCAAGTAGCGATTCTTTGAAAATCTTTAGGTGAGAGAAATTCTGCAATTATTACCAGAGTATTGGAACATTTTGAGTAATTTTTCAATACATAAATTCATGATTATCATTCAAAAATAATAAATAATTTTTTAAATAAAAAAATAAATAAACAAGACAAATAAAAATTAAAAGAGATAAATAGATAAAGAATAAAGGGGAAATCAAGTAAGCATATCATGATCATGTAATGTATGATTGCATCATTGGCCTTGATTTTAATAAAATAAATAAATGAAATTCGGTCCGATGATGGAATGTTACGAAAATCACAAATAGTGATTCTTAACTAATCCCTAGGTGAGAAGAGTTCACTAAATATTACTAGCGTATTAAAGTATTTAGTGTAATTTTTCAATAATTTACATTTTTGTTAAAAATGAAAACAAATAAGTTTTTTTTAATCAACACAAAGTAATTAGTAATAACTTTTAAATTTAACTAAATAGTTGTCGGATGATGGGATGTTATGGAAATCACAAGTGGTGATTCTTAACTGATCCCTAGGTAAAAGAAGTCTACAAATATTACCAGTATATTGGAGTATTTAGTGCAATTTTTTCGATATTTAAATTTTTGTTGAAAATAAAAAATGAATAAGGTTTTTTTAAAAAAATAAATTAATAATAAAGTTTTAATTCAAGTGAATATTCATCCGATGATAGGATGTTACGGAAATCATAAGTAGTGATTCCTAACTGATCTCTAGGTGAGAAGGATTTGCTAAATATTACTAGAGTATTGGAATATTTAGTGTGATTTTTCAATAAAATGGATTTCTTTATTTTAAAATAAATGAACAATTTTTTTTTGAGAAAGGAGAAATAAAAATAAAAATCCATTTGCATCATTAATAGTAGGTTTGCATCATTTGCATTCAGTGAATCAAAATTAATGTGAATCATTCGAGGACGAGAACCTATAAAAATCATAAGTAACGATTCTTAATAAATCTCTATGTAAGAATGTTATTTCAAATATTACCAAAAATATTGGAGTATTTGATTTAATTTTTCAATACAAAAAGTTTCACATTCACTTTTGAAAAATAAAATTTAACTTAGTAAGGAAAAAATGATTTAGATAAAAAAATGCTTTGAAAAAGTGTAATGAAAAATTATTTTTAAATATCAAATTAAGACCATTTTATTACAGCTAAAGGATAACACATGATTAAGATGGTACCATTTTTAATGGGTGTCATAGGGGTGCTAATCCTTCCCCACGCATAACCGTTTGTTTTCGTGGACCAAAATTGTCTTTTTAGTAAAACTTAATTAGTTTTAAAGTTTTTGTTAAAATGACAAATCTTAGGTGACCAATCACACCTAGTAAAAAAACTGGTGGCGACTCCCAGTTTTTAATGTTTTCAAAATTGTCGAATGATCGAGTCCCCAGACGAAATCGTTACGACAATGTGTAAAGCATTCTCAATCACCCTAATGGTTCAACAGTTTGAAGAAGGGGTCTATTTCTTCATTGGATCAGTTGCGTAGTGAATTCTTAAAGGCATTCATGGTTAATAGTTAGAGGAAGAAGGAAGCAACGTAAAGGCAATAAGGAATCTTTGAAGAGTTATGTGGACAAATTTTGTGATTCCACTTTGGAGATTCGTGACTTGGAAGCTAGTGTCAAAGTGCAGCTATATTGCAAGGGACCAGATCTGAGAAGTTATAAGAATCACTTTCTCTTAATCAACCAACAACACTTTCAGAGTTGTTCTCTAGAGCTAATAAATATATTACACAGAAAGAAGTGTTGAAAATGATATAGACTTACGATCACGAAGGAGGAAGGAAACGAGAGAGAGAATCTGTTGACAAAGGTGCAAACAAGTCCAACAAGGCTCTAAAGTTGAGATATGATAACTACACTTAATAAGCTTAGAGTTTCTATTCTTGTAGCTATAGAGAGGTCTGGATTGTTATAGTTTTCTGAAAAAACAAAGGGAAGTTTAGGAAGAGATGTAGATTCGTACTACGATTTTCATTCTATAAATGGGCATTCGACTGAGAAATGACGAGAGTTTATGAACCAATTGAAAAATCTGGATCGAGATGGAAAAATAAATAGATACCTTTGGAGGAATGGAGCAGCCCGCTATTTTTCACACAATTAGAGAGATAATTTACCATAGAATAGGCGATATGACAATAATAAAAGAGAGGGAAGAGTAGATAGAAGGAAGAATGATGAAGCAAAAGATGACTAGAGAGGCCTACAGGAAGACAATGAACTTAAAAGCCAAGCAATAAATGTTATTTTGGGAGGAGATTCGATGGCTAAGAGCTCAGTTTCCTCATGAAAAACCTTTGCTGCCAAGCATATCAAGTCCACTCGGTAATAGAGGAAAGGAAGGATTAGGATCCGATTGTGTTTACTCCTGCTGACAAAAGAGATGTGACAACTCCCCATGACGATCCAATGGTGATATTTGCAATAGTGGCCAAACACCCTGTTAGTCAAATTTTGGTGGATAATGGCAGCTCGGTAAACCTCATTTTTTGGAACTGCTTGAGAAGATGAACATCAGTGAAGATAGGTTAAAACTTGTTAAGACACCATTGTATGACTTTGCAGGATAAAAGGTGAACGTAGCTAGGTTCGTACAACTACCCTTCACTTTAAGAGAAAGCCTTAAAAATGTGACCTAACAGGTGCTATTCAAGATAGTAAAGTCGAATTCCACAGCCTATAATGTGATCCTTGGTCGACCGTTATTGAAAGATATGAGAGCTGTGATCTCTCCATGTTACTTGTTGATGAAGTTTCCTGTGCCTAATGGAGTAGGCCAAGTTAGAGGAGATCAGAAGAGAGGAAGGACCTGTTATATCTTGTTCACCATTAGCAAAGAGATTCAAAAGAAGGAAACCCTTACAATGGCTGACCCTTAGATGTGAAGAAGGAGAGGAAAAATTTGAGACATTGATATTTTAAAGTTCCTATTAACAACAGATCTATTGTTTTGAACATTTTATTTTTTGAATTTCATTGTTACTCATTTTCGTTATTATGCAACAAATTAATAAAGGATGTTCCTGATTCTTATTATCTGTTTTTCTCATGCTTGCATATTTTGTAACAGGAATACAAATATTTTGTTAAGCCTGAAACGAAAAAACGTGTGAAGTAAGTCATGCATGAAGATTAAAGTGTAAGGGCTTGAATCAAAAAATATGCGAGTTAAACCACGCACTCGAAGAAAAAGCCTGAAGTGAAAAATGCATGAAGTAGGCTACGCATGAACTTGCAGCGAAAAATGCGCAATGTAAGTCATGTATGAAGACCAAAGCACCTAGGCTTAAAGTAAAAAATGCGCGAGGTAAGCCACGCACTCGAAGAAAAATGCCTGAAGCAAAAAATGCACTAAATAGGCTACGCATGAACTTGAAGCGAAAAGTGCGCGATGTAAGTCATGCATAAAGACCAAAGTGCCTGAGCTTGAAGCGAAAAATGCACGAGGTAAGCCACGCACTCGAAGAAAAAGGCCTAAAGCGAAAAATGCGCAAAGTAGGCTACGCATGGACTTGAAGCGAAAAGTACGCAAAGTAAGTTATGCATGAAGATCAAAATACAAGGACCTGAAGTGAAAAATACGCAAAGTAGGCTACATATGGACTTGAAGCGAAAAAAGCGCGAAGTAAATCATGCGTGAAGATAAAGGAGCTTGGGTTTAAAGGGAAAAATGCACATACGTAAGCCACATATGTAAAAAACAAAAAATGCACAGGCTTGAAGCAAAAAATTCGAGACGTAAGTTAGGCACGTGAAATGTAAGAACTTGAAGCTAAAAGTGAGCAAGGTAAGTTTGTTTATTATGCAAGATAAGTTTAAATATGTATATGATAAATGTGTGACCATTGAAAAAAATTTATGAAAAATTGAGTTCTTTCACAAAAAATTGAAGAGCAATTAATGTAAGTCGTACAAATAAAAAAAATAAAAAATATAATAATAGTAATTGTAATGATTATAAAATTGTAATAGTAATTGTAATGATTATAAAATATATGTGTGTGTATATATATATATATTTATTATTACTATAATTCTTTAATATATAATTGTTGTTTTTTAATACATATATAATATCAAAAAATATATATTATTATTGTAAAGGGGCACAAGTGTGCCTTGCACTGTGCCGCAAACGGCATGGTGTGCTTTGGCACACGTTGTCGCAAGAGCACAGTGTGCCGTAGGTTATAAGGGACTAATTAGTTATTATTGGCCTAATCTTTTATATATATATATATATATATATATATATATAATATATATATATATATATATATAAGCCAAAGCAGTTGTGTCACATCCCGTAATGTACAGTAATTACCATTTTTACACGTGCACAGTGACGGTTGGGCTGTCTGCGATGTCGTTACCCCACACTCTTTAAAACAGTAATCACTATGGTAATGAAATTAAATCGAAATCTAATAAAAATATTTACTTCAAAATATTATATAAAGTATTTACACATGTTCTACATCCCCTGTAGATGAAATATATAATTGTAGTACTGTACAAATATGTCTGAACATGTAAAGGAAAATAATACCTCCAGGATCCACTTAATGCTGCCTCGAGGCAAACTATATCGCAGCCAAATTCGTGGAACGGTATCATTGAAGATAATCCGTGAAGTGGAAAATAAAGGAGTGAGCTAACGTGTTCAGTAAGAGAATTGTATGTAAAACTGATACTATAAAATCTATATGCTAAAACATTTAATTCCTAATAGTTCACTAAAGCACAATTCAAGATGGATACTATAGTCGGCTAGGAAACCGGATGGAGTAAGGAAGGTATTTTAGAATACCTGTCTTGTCCTAGCTCCTAAAAGCAACTATTGGGAGTAAACAGTTGAATTTAATATTCAATCATTTTGAAAACTATTAAATTTGCATAGCAAATAATTTACTTAAATAAGTAAATCAAATAACATTTCTTTTCAATAGCAAATATTCAATTCAAATATGATAAACACCGTACAATCAACAGTTCGGTAATTGGTATACAAAATGCTCTATAATGTAAATAGTTTAGTATCAGCCAATAGTTCAGTAAAATAGTACCGTAAACAATAGGTATAATGGAGACCATGCAACACCCTAAGTATATCATGCTATGATAATATCCCGAATAGGGAGAATAATAACACATGAGATCTATAGCCATAGTCTATGGGGTCCACAGTGTACACTGATCAGGTGCCAATCTGGACGCTGATAATAGGATCAGTATCTATCAGCATGGTATAGTAATAATAACACGTGACACGTGAGCATGATAGGGGGCCTAACAGTCTCAAAACAGTGATTACACAATATAAACACCATTTATAAAATCACTTTCATGGATAGTATCTTCAATCAGTCCATAAATAATCAAAATAAAAATATATTCATTTTATGAATAAAAATTCATAAAATATTCATATTTTAGTATTCTTTCCAAAGAATGTTATATTTATTTATAGAATAATATAAAGTACATGCTAGTACTTTCATGTAATTAAAATTCCTTAACAGGAATATTTAAATATTATTTTTCGGTAAATTATAAAATCATGGAATTTTTAATAAAAAACCATGGAAATCACTTGAAATTTCACTCATTTCTATCCTTAGAAATATTAGGAATAATTTCATAGAATTTCTATAATTTTCTGGCAGAATGACGGCTATTGTAACCTAGCTTTCCTGCACTAAAAACACAGTTGCATAATTAAACCAGTAGCCACAATTTCACCAATTCCAAAACCACTTATTTCCAAATCACTTCATAAAAATAATGTGAACTAAAACATGCATTTATAGTATCCTTAAGGTTCACATACACATCCCTTACTTGTTCGATTAAGTCAGGCTTCCCGCAAGATATTACACCAAACATCATTATTCACCATAATTAAAATTCTAATAATTTTTCCTTCACTAATTTCTACTATTTTATCAGTGGAAAATAATTAACCAGTATAATTTATACCGGTACTAAAACTAAAACTTAACTTCTCCAAATTAACTCCGAATTGAAATTCGACTTCACCAACAGCCTCTTAAAAATTTCTACAGTCTCAAGGCATCCTAAATTCATCAAAATGCAGCACCAAACCATCTCCCCTTTCAATGGCCGAATTCTCCCTTAAGGCATTTCCAAAGAATTTCAACAATATAATGTTATATTCATGCTTAGCCTTGTTTACTCTTGAATTTGGCATCCTTTTTAAGCATCAAACCACAAAATTCCCCCTAATTCCATGCATGGCCGAACCCTCCTTAAATGGCATAAATTTACTTTGTTCAATTTAATCAAAACTAATGCCATAAACAAAGTCAACAAGCTTAGATCTATCATCCTACACCATTAGCATTAAATAAACTACAAGCATAGTGAAGGGATACCTTAGGCCGAATTCCTTAGGCTGTTTTTTCTCTTGATTTTGCCACTTATTCAAAGGGCTATGAGTATAGGTGAAGATAGGAAGATGAGTAGAGTGATTTGGTAGTTGGGATTTTGTTGAAAAAGTGTGTAAATTTTGACTTTTAAAAGGTTTTCTTTTCTTTTCTTCTCTTTTTCTATGGTGGCCACGTGAAAGAGGGGAAGAAGATGAAGAAATAGTGCTGGCTACAGCTTGGAGCAGAATTTAGAGGCTGCTAGATATAGCAAAATGACCATTTTGCCATTGGTTATGAGTTTTTCAGACAAAAGTGCCCTTAAGCTTCCGTAATTTTATAACTAGGTAACTGAACTCCAAAAATTCATATTCCATCACCAAAAATTATTATTAAACATATTTTGATAAATGGTGGTGGTTTGGTTCGGGTTTGGACCTATCCTGAATGTGAAATTATGAAAATACTCCTATTGGGTAAATCGCGTAAATTTCTTATTTAACTACCGATTTAATCTATCTATTAACATAGCCCAGGACCTATTTTCATGTAGAATATCATGCTATTTTTACTTGGTCCAAATTCATTTTAGATTGGGCACAATTTACGAAAATGACACCAAGCTATGTACTTAATCATAATTTTTCAATTTGTTTTCATGTTTCTCAAAAATAATCTAAATGAGAGATTTTAAGTTTGAAATTCTTACCGTAGGCTTATTGGGCTCTTTAAATATTATCTGTCCAGTCTCAAGTCCATCCGGGCACTATAGAGCCTGTGGGGCTCACCTTACTGTACTGGCTCGTACCTGCGAAATACACAGGAATGAACAGTGGTGAGTATCCCTACATGTGCAACAGTACTTGAGTATATGGTTCTCACAAGTTGACTCAAAGTAAAATATTATATGTGGATTGTCTATCTGTTTGACATGTGGCGTTTATTATACTAAAATAATAATTATCTTTTTTTTTTTTCATTTTCTAAAAGATAGGAATATATATACATTAAAATTACAAAATAAATAAATTATCACTTTAACGCAATTATCCAAAATTCCTTATATAGATTAAATTAAAAAAATCAATTATTTTTTTTCAATTTCTAAACCCATGAAAATTTAAATTAAAAAATTCAGTTATCTTTTTTTAATTTATTTACACATATAGATTAAAATTAAAAAAATAATTATCTTTTTCTATAATTAAAATTAAAGGCTTCAAGATATTAATCCAATAATCTCAAAATAAACATCAACAATACACAAAAAAATAATATACCAAGATTTTTTTAACAAATTATAAAGAAGTAAAATTAACACAAATACTTTAAAATGTTTATTTTAAATAACAAATATATATTTGTTCTATTTGACTTCTATTTTTCTATATCTTTTAATTTTTTTGTTACTTTCTATATATATATATATATATATATATATATATATATATATATATTTATTTATTTATGATATTATTGTATTAAATAAGTTATACAATTAAAAAAGCTAATCTTATATATAAAAAAAGTATTCTTAGTTAATGATATAAGGACATCATTACTTGAAATATAAATTAAAATAAAAAAATTATCTTTTTCAAATTTCTTTACTCATATAGATTAAAATTTAAAAAAATCAATTATCTTTTTTCTATAAATTATGTGTATTATCTAAAACTTAATTGTATAAGTTTTTTTAAATTATCTATCATTTTTCAATTTTTTTTACCCGTAAAGATTAAAATATGAAAAAAAGTTATATTTTTCAATTTCTTTATGCATGTAATTAAAATTAAAAAATCAATTATCTTTTTCTATAGATCAAAATAAATTTAAAGATCTTAATTCAATAATTTAAAAATGAATAGTAAGGATACATAAAAAATTAGTATACCATGAAAATTTTAACAAATTATAAAGAAGTAAAAAATACGTAAATTTCAAAACTTTAAGTTTATTTTAAAGAACTTCATATATACCAGTTCTATTGTTTTCTATTTCTTCTATATGTTTTAATTTTTTTTCTTAGTTTTTTGATATTAAAAGATCTAATCTTACACATAAAATTGGATCATAGATTAAAGATACAACCATACATGTACATCATTACTTGAAAAAAATATCTCTAATAAGATATCAATAGCTGTTGAAGGTTTAAATTACAAGAATATGTCTATCAACATCAAGTCGAATTTGTTCAAATCCAAAACATAATTGAATTTTTTATTTATGAATTAAAAAATTATACATGAAATTAATTTTAAAAAAAGAGAAAATTTTCAGTTTCTTAAAATCAAAGACATAATTAAAATTTGTTTAGATATTACTTCAATTAAAGTTACTATATAAATTTTATTTAAATATGACCAAAATTGTATAATTACATCCCATATATATTTTCCTATTTTATTATATTAAAATATATAAGATACAAATAAAAAAAATTATAGATAAAAATTTTGTATTGTTCGTAAATTTAATAACTTATGTTATAAAGTTTTAAATAAAAATTATATTATACATAAATTTATTGATTTATTGATGTATATCCGTGCATCGCACGGGTTCAAAACTAGTTTTAATAGGTCCAAACGCGCACTTGGACTTTAACTATTTGATAATTTAACATATTATATTTAGCAAGACCCATACGTTTTTTTGAGTAGTACATTTTCATTAGAAGTTATAATCACAATTAGCATATTACATTCCATAAATAGATAATTATGAAAATCATATTACTCAAACGAGGTAAATTAGTAAATAACTATAACAAACTAAACAAACTAGTAAATAACTAAATTAACTTAAGCTTACACTTGGTGAGACTCGAACCTGAGACCTCAAAGTCTCAAGGCCTATTCCTTGCCACTAAGCCAAGGCCTTATTGGCAGCAAGACCCATACGTTAAATTTAAATTAATGTGGACAAATGACAGAAGGGTAATTGTAACCCAATCCACCTATACAAATAACAAGTCAGATAATTCTTTATTTTGATGAATGACTATTTTTCTAGCTAAAATTCTACTCGGATTCTGACTTAAGCTTCGAAGTGCGCTCAAGGACAAATCTTTGCATCTCTCTGATTTCTTCTCTTTTCTGTAGTATTCTTGATAGACACATGGACACAAAGATCAAGATTTTTACACCATAAATTTATTACTGTAAACAAACAACAAAAAGAATGAAAAAAAAAACAAAAAAGTTGATATTTGTGTCCAATAATATAATGTTATTAAAAAAAAGTAGTATTGATATTTAGTACAACAGTAAGATTAAAATTTTCTTCGTCGTGCCACAACAACTAAGGACTAGTTTGGATAAGCAGTGAGATTAGTTTCTGTAAGATCAAAAAAGATAAAAAGACCATTAAAGAAATGTGTTTTTTAATAAAATAATAAAAAAATTAGAATCAAGGCTAAAATAATAATTTTACTTTTCAAAAAATTTTGTTTTATATGAAAATGTATTTGTCTTTTATGAAAGATTCCACCGTAAAATAATAAAAAAATTAGAATCTAGGCTAAAATAGTGATTTTACTTTTCATAAAACTTTGTTTTATATGAAAATGTATTTGTCTTCTACGAAAGAGTTCATCGCATCGCACGGGAGATACGGTGAAATTCAAACAGGTCTTAAATCAAAACGCACCTTCTAATGTATTTAGACTAAAAAAAAAAATCCAATCGCACCAAAATAAGAGTGCAATCGGATTCAAACCCACACTCAATTAACACCCGATGATTATACATAGGTATGCTTGATAGAAAAAAAGTGAATGAAAAACAATTTTTTTTCCCTTTATTGTTTAGTAGAAATAAAACATGAGAAGAAAGAAACTAAAATTAAAATTATTAGAGGTAGTTTAACATTTTTATTTTATTTACTCACATGGATCATATTTTCTTTTGTCTTTTCTCTCCAGTTTGGAGAGATTGTACTTTGTGGATAGAGAAAATTTCTATTTTCTAGTGTACCATACATCATCTTCAAATTTCATTTTCATTGTATTTTTCAACCAGTGACTTTCCATCCTTCCACTTTTCAACTATACCAATCATAGTCTCAATTTTATTTTAGGGTTCAAGTGAATTTCAATGGCTTGAACTCAATTATTGGCACCCCAATAGGTAAATTTTCATGGATTTCTATGTCTAATAAACAGGCGATTGTTGCTCAAGTTTAGGATTAACCTTCAGACAGTCCAATCAATTGTCTATGAACATTTCCCATTTGTCTCTCAAACATCTATGTATGATCTTATCTAATGCTAATGTTTTTTTTTCTTACCGTTTTTATATTCAAGTTGAAACATAAATGTTCTACACCACATGTACCCAAGAACCTAACTTAAAAAATATATATAGAAATCCACAATTATGTTACTACTTGAACTGAATACCAGTAGCAACCTAATGGAGATTAGAAAGCAGCTTCTTCAGCAAATATTAGCAATGGTCCTCACTCTAAGCAGTTATTGCTTCGAGCAAAATCCACAATCAACTTCGCAACACGGTGAGGCTTCTCAACGTGAGCAAGGTGACCGCTATCCGGTACTTGTTGCATTCTTGCCTCTGGAAGCTCAAAAAGGAGTCTCTTTAACATGCCAAAAGATAAAAAAAAAAAAAACAAAGGTAAAAAAAAAGGGGTCATTTTTGCAACTTGTCTTGCAGGGTGAGACAGTATTACTAGCATTAAGAACAACATGAGAGAATCTGTGTTACAGAAAGTAGCTGCTCTTAATGGTCTGACTATTCCATGTGATCATCAAGTATGATTTCATAGGAAAAATGTGCAAAAGCAAAGATGCTGTCTGTGTTCTAGATTTTAGTTCATAAATTAGTTTGGGATTCAAGTATTGGGAAATTTCATTAATTAAAATTATGGCCTCTTTTTCTAAAATCGAAGAAAATATCCCAGCACCTGTGCGGCTGTATGGTAATTGTATTTTTTTGTATGGTATTATTCATATTTGAAGCAATACCTCGTAATTAATAACCTGAAAACTTGAAATAGGACCTCGTAAATAATAGCCTGAAATGTCGAAAACTCACCAGTGGGAGTTTTTTGCTTACTATCTTATCATTCTCGCCACAGATGATTAGTGCTTTCTGCTTCACCTGCAGAAACAATATTCAGACAGAATATTAGAACAATATATCCCACTTTGTAGTTTGTCTTCTCTTAACTTCGGACAACAAAATATTATGTCGACCTGTAATATTCAGACGACCGGAGGAAATTATCCTTCCATTTTGCCTCATGCAACAAATATAAGAAAATATGTAAATACTTTCAAAAGAAGCGTTCTTTGGCAGTTCTTTTTGTGCATTCCATTAACACATGTAATGCATACAGAATCCAACTTACTTCGATCTTCAGCAATTCATGCATTACATGGTAGGAACTATGGACATGTGGATCAGTTTCATGAGATCAAGTGAAGCTATAACCTCATTCTTGTGAATGCAGAAAGAAAGATAAATGGATAAATTGATAATGCAGATTGCAGCAAAATAGATCAGATGGATGAACTGATAATTCAATACTTTGACTCAAACCCGAATTAGGTTCATTACATCACCAATAAATCTACTGAGATTTTACATAATGGCATTTTACTTTTTGCTTTGAGATTAACAATTAACAATGTTTTTAAACCAAATAGTAAAGGTGTTAGTTGGGCAGGAATTACTAGTTACTCAGACTTGATTCATCTATTATCTTTAAAAGCATGATATTTGAGCTTGAACTCAGACTTGCTTTTTATTCGATGATCATAGAGTTGAAACAATTCAAGGTCAAGTTCGTCAAGTATATCTTTGAGAAGCATTTGTGACTTCAGAAATCAAGATAAGCAAGAGTTTCTGACTCAACTTGGTTACAGCCCTACCAAATAATACAAAAGACTCAAACTATGTTTAAAATCCTTTATTTTGGCCTTCCCATGGCTTATCAGATTGCCATACAATTTTGTTTAAAAAAAATGAAACAGAAAAGGAAAAGATAGCCTTAGAATATTTGTCCCCTGGTATTTATGTATTAACTTCAATAATGCATGACAAGCATTCCCCATAAACTTTTATCAGATTTTGTAAATCTCCTTATCACCACAAAGAAATTAGACAAACTTTCCATTGCTTCTTGAGATGAATTTTAAAGGATGAAAGTGCTAAAGAATATGCTAATATCAGATCAAAGCTAACTAGCAGCAGGAGAAGCACATGTTCTCGTAAAAATGCTGATGTCCTTGGATATATTTAAATTTTACAGGTCTCATGTATTATAAGAACAAGAAGTTATAAACTGCATGTAAGGGCTAAAACAGAACGGGAAATTCTACAGTAAGGTCGACATAAATGTAAGGTCATTCTCTTTGATGCCTTTTTTATGCTTGATGTTTACTCTTTAAGCACACATGTGAACCTCAAAATTTTTAAAAACGTACCTGCTTTATTTGGGACACTACATTGTAGCCTCCGCTAACCATAAAACTAACAGTTGCATCTTTCCACCAAGGCATGTGGCAATGTAAGCGGCCAACCTAGGTTGTCATATGAAAGCAAGAATGGAAATTAGCTTTTGTACGTAACAACTTATTGGAAGAGAAAACTTAGCGTTACTTAAATCTCAGTGTTCAGATAGTAACCTTTCGATAAAAGGAATAAATAATGTCAGAGCTTAAAACTTACATTTGTCCAGTCTATGCACGTGGATAGTGGAATACCATCAAAAGATAATAGATTTGCATAAAGACGTAAAGGGAATGTTTTTAGTAATGAAACCTGATCCATAAGCATTACTAGAATATTAACATTAAGTTCATTGATATAATAAATAAACAAGTAAAAATTGGAAGGTCATGTTAATTAATGGAGATGGAGAATTACCCCAGCATAGGCTACTACTTTTGGTAACTTTGCAAGGTTTCCTGTGCCTTCTGCATATACACTTGGATTGATCAAAACCAACTTTTCAACCTGAGAAATAGAGAAAAAGTAGTTACCAGTACACAAACACCAAACAAGAGTAACCGGACTCCAAGTGAGTGAGGTTAAGGGAAAAGGCAGGAGTAAGAGTAAAAGCAAACACTAAGAATACTTCAGTAGGAGATACAAAAGGATATAAAGATGCCAGAAAGCCTCTGCAATGGTTACATCTCTATATTTCAAGTGAGGATATGTAAATGACAAAGTGATCATTTAACAAATAATTAATTGGATTGGAAGTAAAATCCATGGCTCACAAAATTTAAAGGATTTAAAAGCTGTCATGATTTTGAAAAGTCAAGTTATTCCCACTTGAGTTTTCTTACTCACATTGCTCTCTTTTTTTATATAGCTCAGTTTCCTTTCTCTTTCTGAGTGCTCGGAGATGTGCTGTCTATAGGGCTCAGACCCACATCTGCTAACTAAAAGTTTGAAAATCAACAACTATAAAGTGGAACTTGTTGAAATAAAACCGGCTGGACTTCAAATTATTCATTTAAAAAAAAATTGAAAAATGAAACAACCATCGTGGTTGAAGTTCCAAAATTGAAGTTCTTAATAAAAGGATAAAGAACACCAAAATAGATGACCAACTGGTTCCATACTAGAAACGTTTGTGTAAAATTTTTTAAATTCCTTGCTAGAAAAATTGTCATTTAGTGCCTGAATCTCAGTCCCCAAATCATTGATTCAAGAGATGAGGAAGGTTAGCTTAACATGCTGTTCATTGATAATTAATCCATTTCCAAACCTCATTCTACATTTTCAGACAAAAATAAACTTCACATATGTTAGTACAGTTTCAAGTTCTCATACTCCGTTCCACAGCTACAGCAGTAAACATTGGAGATTGGATGATTGGACAAGAATTATTTAGCCGCACCCAACTATCAAGTTCTTTGGTAAGGAATATCTTAGGATTTCAATTTTTTTTTTTGACATCTTCCAGTGGCAAGATATTATATATGATAGCAGACCATGAATAGGCACTTGGAAAAGCAGTTAGTAGATTTCCAGATAAAACATTTACAATGTGTAATCCATGAAAATAAGCTAAATCATAGAGGAGAGACTCACAGCTTCTGGATAATTTACTGCAAAGTCAATTGCAACAGCAGCGCCAAGACTTGGTCCAACTAATACCACTGGCCTTTTGATGTAGGACTTCCAAAGCTAGAATAAATAGCAAACAGATCACAGATCCAAACTCAAGGACTGATCTAAATTATCTCCACCAACCAATGCAAAATGCACAGTATCCATATCATCCACACATCTCAAGCCAGAATGTCAACCAGAAAACAAATATGCGTGCGATGTTTAAGAATATTCATTCTCACAGCAGGACTTGAATGCAAATTAAAAGCATTCTAGCTCGTGGCATGAGACAACTGAACCACAAAATTTTGAGAATATAAGAATTTTGTCAATATACCTGATAGAGGTGGTAACGCTTAGATGCTACATTACATGGTGGAAGCCTTCCTAGTAAAGGTTAAAAAAAACAGAATCAAGAGGAAAAAAAATACAAAGACCATTCATTATCAACGCACACAGCAGGAAATCCACATAAAGACAAATTCCAGTGGAAATATATCTAAGATGACAGGACGAACCTAAATCAGAGAAGCCCCACCCGAGAACGTCAAGAGCCCATGCCTCCAAGCCAGACTCTTCAAGCAAAGGGTAAGCACGCCGCCATTCTAAACAAGAACTAATGAGGGGCAACATAGTGAAAAAGGTTCAGCAGGAAGCAGGAAGCAGGAAGCTTATAATTACTTTAAATTAATGTATATATATGCTACTAACCTGTCAAAGCAATGGAGAAGAACAACTGGACTGGCATCACTCTGTACTAGTGGTGGAACACAACTAGTCATTATAAAACTTCCAGAACATTCAGTCTGCAATTGTGACAAAAACATTATATTAGTTCTAATTTGGGAAAGCCAAAGGATTAAAGGCACAAACACAGATATACATGCATATCCCTAGTAATTATCTGGTATAGTTCTATTAAATTAAATAATTTTCATTTTCTAGAATTAAAATTTTAATTTGAAATAATGGGTATGATAGAAAGAGAAGGGTTTCTTCTGCCTGATTGAACAGTAAAGCTAGAAATTTTCAGGAAAAAAAAATCTACCACCCTAGGCATAAGTTAAATATGCAGCAAACAGAGTTGATACAACTTACCATTTAAAGAAAAAATTTTGAATTTTTAGAGTTTCCTAATGAAAGCCTCATTTTTTTTATCCCAGTACAAAATCAATAAAAGAATCTTGATTTTCTATATCTAGAATTTGGCCAAAACCACACATTAATCGCACATAAATCTAAAACTCCCCATCACATTGCAAACTCCGCCAACAGCTACCTTTTTCAAAAAAAAAAAAGAAAAAAAAGCATAAACAGAGAAGAAAGCACTTGGTAGCCAAAAACCATTTTCTGTCAACCCAGGACACCAAACAAAGAAAACAAAAAAGTGAAGAAAACAGAGAGAAATACAACACTGTAAAGAGCAACATGAAGGAAGAAAAGGGAAGAAGAATTAACCTGTACTGGAAGCCTCTTTATCCTCATAGCCAAATTTCTAGCAAAAGGGTCTTTGATTTTCTCAACTTCTTTAGGAAGAAAAGAAGGGAACCCATTAACACCAACACCATCACCAACCACCTTAACTCCACCGGTAAATCTTTCACATTTGTTTGTTGCTGAGACTCCTCCACGTTCTGTGGGTGGAAGTGATCCCAATGTAAGAGAAGCCATCATCACACTTCTGTTCTTTTTCCCAAAACCTGTTCCTACTCTTAATGCAACCTTGAACAAAACAGATGATGATTCAAAGCTTAAAAACAAAACATTAAACAAAATTTAAAAATAAAGGAAAATCATACAATTACTTTTACGTTCTGTTGTGGAAGTGTGTACCTGGCAAGAAAAATGGGATTCTTTTGTTTTATGTGCTCGTGTGACCGCGTCCGATGAACTGCCTTAAATCTGTTTTTGTAGCACTGAAACTTGACTTTTAACACATTTTTTTTTGGTACAGACTTTTAACACATTGTAAAGAAGCCAGAAAAAACTCAGATGACGTCAGTTTTGGTAGACTGGTTCGTACTAGTAGGGTAGCTCCCGGCGGGAACCATGCCAAATAGAAGTGAGGTGCTTTTTTGAGGACTACTGCCTATAAACCTATTCAATATAGCTTTCCTTTTTTTTTTTTTTTTAACTCTTGATATTAGAATGTTAATTTGAATTTTGATTAATTCTAAATTAAGTTATAATTAAACTTAATACGAGAGAAATTCTTTCAATATTATTTTTTTTACAAAACTCAAATTTAAAAATTTTTTACGCGGTGAGAGCTTCTATTTTTTTTTTTATGCAATATATAGCATTCTATATTTATTTATAATATAACAATGCATCATTAGTCAGCCATGCAACATGTGTCAGGATGCACACAACACAATCTTACATTCGTGAATCTCATTTTACGAAGCATTCAACAATAATTCAAGGATTAGTTAATTGCATTTGATTTTTCACCAAAACAAAATGTTTAAGTTGTTTTTCCTTTTTCTTACTTTTCTTTTTTTGTGATCTGGTTGCTATTTCAAATTTTCAATAATTTTGCCTTATGCTTAGATGAAGGGCCAAAATTTTCTTTTTTTTTTTTAATAAATAAGAATTTTTTTTCATTATTCTCAGCCTTCATCTTAAAATTTCAATAAGATAATTTTAAGATAGAATTATCATACACCTAAATCTTACACTTTTTTTTTTTGGGAAAATGTTACACCTTAAATTTTAATTATAAGTTCTAACCGATGAACGAGATTTCTGTTGGAGAAGATAAAACATAAAAAATATGCAAAGAAGAGATATAAATTAAATTAGAATAAACAAATTGTTTTATATCATTTTTATAATTTTATGTACGGTTGATATTTTTGCAAAGCGATCCTTAGATTTAATAGTATTCTTGTATTTGTCATTAGCACAACGGCAGTCAATTTGTTTTACTGAAAATAACTTTCAAAATATAATTTCTAAAAAATATTTATATTTTTTGAAATACAAAAATTTTTTTGTTGACTAATCAATTTTCTACCAACTAAACACCCAAATACAATAATCATTTTTCAAAAAAATATTTTCAATGAATTAAACGAGCCTACAGTTATTGTTGATTTTGAAGAATAAGGGTGAGTTTGACAAGAACAAACAAATATTGAGCAAAGTATGAGTAAGCAAAGAAAAAGGACTGAAGAAAGAATATTGGCTAAGAATTCAAAGGATCTTCTGCATTACTAAAAACTCAATTTGCAACGCTATAAATAGATGAACTGAAATGAAAGCCACACCCCCATGTTCTCACTTCATGGGATGATATTCACCCACTAAGTACACAAACATAAAGTGGGTTAGTGGGAACTTAACTCCTAAAATCTAGAACCACTCTTCCATGTTATGCACATAGTGGAAGACTTATTCAACTTAAACTAATAATTGTTTGCATCAATTTTTAACATCCCCTTTGATGCAAAATCTGCAACTCCAAGTGATAATCGAAACTTTGCAAACTTTGAATAACCAAGTCCCTTAGTAAAACCATCGGCAACTTGATCATTTGTTGAGCAGTACTTCATCATGATCAGTCCTTCAGCAACAGCATCTCGAATAAAGTGGTGGCGAAGCTCAATGTGCTTTGTCCTTCCATGGAACACTTGATTTTTGGTCATTAAAATGGTTGCTTTGTTATCACAGAAAATCTCAGTCGTCTTTCCTTGAACTTGATGCAAATCCTCCATGATTCTTCTCATCCAAATTGCTTGACAAGCAGCAGATGTAGCTGCAATATACTCAGCTTCCGAAGATGACAATGCCGTGCTTGCTTGTTTCTTTGAGCTCCATGACACAGCACCCGAACCAAAGTTGAAAATGAAACCACTTGTGCTTTTTCTATCATCTACACAACCTGCCCAATCACTATCAGTAAAACCAAACAATTTAAAGTTAGGAACTGGGTTGTACCAAATCCCAAAGTTACTTGTAGCTCGAATGTAGCGAAGAATTCGTTTTGCTGCCCCAAGATGATGCAAGGAGGGATTATGCATGAACCTTGAGACCAAACTAACAGGAAACATGATATCTGGACGAGTATGAGTCAAATACATCAACCCACCAACCAAGCTTCTGAAATACTTCTCATTTGCCCTTGGTGTTCCATCATTCATTGTCAACTTCTCATTTGTATTCATGGGAGTAGAAAATGTCTTACAATTCTGCATGTTAAACCTCTTCAACAATTCCAGAGCATATTTTTCTTGTGAAACAAAAACACCATCATCAGTTTGAGAAATTTGTAAGCCAAGAAAATAATGCAACAACCCCAAATTTGACATATCAAATTCATCAGTCATGCTCTTTTTGAATTCTGTAATAAGAACTTCAGAAGAACTATTATAGATAATGTCATCCACATAAACACAAACAATAAGAACATCATCACCTTTTTCCTTCACGTACAAAGTGGGCTCACTACAACTACGATGGAAACCATTTTCAAACAAGTAAGAATCAAGCCTACCATACCAAGCTCGTGGTGCTTGTTTGAGTCCATAAAGGGCCTTCTTGAGCTTGTACACCTTAGCCTCTTTGCCTTCAATAACAAATCCTTGTGGCTGCTCGACATATACCTCTTCATCCAAATAACCATTCAAAAACGCAGATTTGATATCAAACTGATAAACCTTCCACCTCATTTGAGCTGCCAATGCTAACAAAAATCTAACAGTTTCAAATCTAGCAACAGGAGAGAAGGTTTCAAAGAAATCTTTACCATACTCTTGCACATATCCTTTAGCAACCAGCCTTGCCTTGAATTTTTGGACACTCCCATCTGCATTAAACTTCACCTTGTAAACCCACTTTAAACCAATTGTATCTTTTCCTTGCGGCTTGTCTACTAGCTCCCAAGTATCATGCTTCTCAATGGAAGCAATCTCCTCCTCCATGGCATGTTCCCATTCATCTTTTCCACATGCTTCATCAAAACTCATGGGTTCTGTTACTAAAAGAGCAAACATGTTAGAGTTATAAACTTCTTCCCAGGGTTTTACCTTTCTTGGAAGAGCCCCAGACATACTTCTAGTAATCATCCTTGAAGGTTGAGGAGTTGGTGAAGCTTGTGGTGACAACCTTGAAGGACTAGGTGTAGAGGAAACCTGTTGAGCCACTTTGTTCTCGTCATCTTGTGACTCAATTAATTCATTTTCTTCACAAGACAAGTGCTGATTTTTGTCTGCATTCCACTCCCAAAAGTTGTTCTCATAAAAAATAACATCTCTACGAATGATTAGCTTCTTAGTAACTGGATTATACAATCTATACCCCTTTGTCTCATCACTATACCCAACGAAAATACATTTCTCACTCTTCTTGTCCATCTTTGTACGATCATTAGAAGCTAACATGGCATAAGCAATACAACCAAAAATCTTCAAGACACTTACATTAGGCTTGCGATTCCACCAAGCTTCATAAGGAGTCATACCACGCACCGCCTTCGTTGGAGAAATGTTGAGAAGGTGAACCGCTGTAGCAACTGCTTCAGCCCAAAAATCATTTGCAAGCCTTTTCTCATTCAACATACTCCTGGCCATCTCCACTACAGTTCGATTCTTCCTTTCGGCGACTCCATTCTGCTCTGGTGTTCGTCTCACTGTTAACTGCCTTTTGATTCCATTTCGCTTGAGAAACAAAGTAAACTCATCAGATAAAAATTCTCCTCCCCTATCAGTTCGAAGAATTTTTAAGTGATGACCAGATTCTTTTTCTGCAAAGGCCTTGAACTCCCGAAACTTATCAAGTGCTTCTGATTTCTGAACAAGAAAAAACACCCAACTCATTCGAGTAAAATCATCAGTAAACAGCAAAAAATATCTACTCTTGTTCAAAGATAACGTATTCATTGGCCCACAAATGTCTGCATGCACCAACTCCAAAGGCTTCTTTGATCTCCATGATTTCCCAACTGGAAATGATTGTCTATGCTGTTTCCCATAAATACAACTTTCACACAAATCATTAGCAAAAGCAATAGTAGACAAACCATGAACCATATTTTTCTGACACAATAACTTCAACCCATTAAAATGCAAGTGCCCATATCTCAAATGCCATAACCACGAATCACTTTCAACATTAGCAACAAGTGCACAATCATCCAAACGAGAAATCTCAAGAGGAAACATCTTATTTTCAACCATGAGAATTTTTACAAACGGCATATCAGAATTTTTACCCTTAATTTCACACACACCATCATGAAATAAAACTGAATATCCCTTTTTTACCAATTGACCCACACTGAGTAAATTATGTGCCAAGCTAGGAATGTAATAAACATCATGAATCAACCTCTCATTACCTGACTTGGTCCTCACTGCTATTGTTCCCTTACCTTCAATCTGCACTTGTTTGTCATTCCCAAGACGGACTTGCAACTTTACTGATTCATCTATACTCTGAAAAAGACTTCTAACACCTGTCATGTGATTGCTACATCCACTATCCAAAAACCAAAGATCACCGTTACTTTCCTTTGAATTCATAAAAGTGAGAAACAAGTTACCATCTTCTTCTTTTTCAACAAAATTTGCCTGTTGCTTAGCCTTTTTCCAACAATTCGCCTTAACGTGCCCCATCTTTTTGCAAAAATAACATTGCTTGTCTTTATGGTTTTGCCTTTGATTCTCTTTGTCACCATTCTCAGTTTCTTGGCGACTTGAATTTGATCTACCACGACCTCTACCACGACCACGGTAGCCACCTTTACCTCTTCCTCTACCTGCAAAACCATTGTCATTGCTTTTCTCCTTGCTAGAGATCTCCATCTTTGTCTGAAATGCCTGCTTCATACTCTTCTCTGCAGACCTGTTCATCCTATCTTCATGTGCTAAGAGTGAACCCATTAGCTCATTAAGAGAATACTTAGAAAGATCCTTTGATTCTTCAATAGCAGTAACAACATGATCAAATTTAGGAGGTAAACTCCTCAAAACTTTTTCTACAATTGTTTGATCTTCAATTTTCTCTCCATAAGTTCTCAATTGATTCATAATGAGAGAAACTCTACCAATATAATCTTGAACCGACTCACTACTTTTCATACACAAGTTCTCAAATTCTCTACGAAGAGTTTGGAGTTTCACTACAGTTACCTTGTTATCCCCATGGAACTCTTTATGTAGAATGGTCCAAGCTTCATTCGAGATTCGAGGAAAAATTGAGTCTGTCACTGCTTGCTGCAATACGAGCAACGCCTTTGCATCCTTCTTCCGAAACTCCTTCATCTCCGCTGCCTTCTCTGCCTTGTCAGATTCTGTATATCCATTTTCTACAAGATCCCACAAATCTTGAGAAATGAAAAAGGTCTTCATTTTAATGCTCCAAAAAGCATAACTTTCTCCATTGAAGATGGGCACCAATGATTGAGAAACATTCAAAGTATTCATACCATTAGACATGATGAATACAAACCAAAGATCACTTGCTTCAACAAAGATCACCACAACAGAATAACACCCAATTTAATCGAACCTGGCTCGGATACCAAAAATGTTGGTTGTGAAGAATAAGGGTCAGTTTGACAAGAACAAACAAATATTGAGCAAAGTATGAGTAAGCAAAGAAAAAGGACTGAAGAAAGAATATTGTAAAATGTTGGTTTTGAAGAATAAGGGTGAGTTTGACAAGAACAAACAAATATTGAGCAAAGTATGAGTAAGCAAAGAAAAAGGACTGAAGAAAGAATATTGGCTAAGAATTCAAAGGACCTTCTGCATTACTAAAAACTCAATTTGCAACACTATAAATAGATGAACTGAAATGAAAGCCACACCCCCATGTTCTCACTTCATGGGATGATATTCACCCACTAAGTACACAAACATAAAGTGGGTTAGTGGGAACTTAACTCTTAAAATCTAGAACCACTCTTCCATGTTATACACATAGTGAAAGACTTATTCAACTTAAACTAATAATTGTTTGCATCAATTTTTAACAGTTATGGTAATTTACTACCATCACTTTTTAAGGACTTAAGTTTGGTACAAGGTCTGGCGGTTCATGCACCTGCACACTAAACCAGTACAGACATGATAAGAAAATGACAAACATAAATATGAACGATATTTTCGATAACATAAATACGGTTTACTCAAACTAGTTCTCGAGTCAAAATATAAAATACACTACAAAATGCCATCGTTGTTCACAAAAAATTTTAATTTTGCCTGCCCCATTAAATGGGCATCACATGAGTTGAAATTTTCTTATGAAATCTTTAATTTGGGTTTGTTAATAAAAATATCAAGGAGTCTAATAATAATAATAACAATAGGGTTTACATTTGAAGTATTGATAATGTATAGTTTTTATACATTATCAATCAATTACAAAATATTACACCATTAATTAACAAAGTTTAAAAATGCACGTATCCTTAAAAATTAATTAAAAAATTTATTAATATTTATTTTTAAAAATTTATATATTTTTTAATTTTATTCATTAATAAAATGATAATATATAATTGATTGACTATATACAAATGGTATACACTATCGTTACATCAAATATAAACTAGTAATAATGAAGAACATAAGCCTTGCTGAATTTAATCCGTATAAATTCGGCACATCACGTCAACAGATTAAGCTCTTCATGGTTAATTGAAGGCCACGTTCAATTGCTTGATATACTCAAGTCCATATATTCTTTACTCTGAATCGCAGAATTCTCATATGCCACACAGAATTAAACAGCGACGTAAGTCCAATTGAACAATTGGGAAAACTTCCTTGCCGCTCTCCATGCCAAAAGGTGCATTCAAGCTTCAATAATTTTTTTTTGGTTAATTCAAGCTTCAATAATAAAGCTTAGGGGAGTTTGTCATTTCAATGTGACAATTAAGGCCTATGTCCTTTTTTGGTGCAATATGGCCCGTTTCCTTTATGATGATAGCAGCATGTCCCGTAGACTCGGATCAGTTGAGGTTTCAATGTCATACACGCAAAGGTGGACATAATTGCCTTTCTCATGTAACTAAAAAAAAAAGGTGGATATTGTTTGCAAATTTAATGTACAAATCTTATTTCGGTTTACAAATAATTTTAAATCTTAATTTTAATTAACAAATAATTCACAAAAACTCTAGTTTACCGAGAAGTAATTTACAAGAAATTAACTCTAATTCTAATTAGTTTGGCACGTACGTAGTCTTTGTCTCTATTCATTATGATTTTATGAGCAACATGTATAATTAATTTAATAATTTCTTTTATATTATATAATTTTGTTAAAATCGGAAATTGAATTTTAATTTTAAATTGAATAACTTGCATTTGTGATTTTTGAACTTTAATGCGCATTTCATTCGGATTTTAATTTTTGCCAGTAATTTGGCAGTTTCTACATTTTTAACCCTCAAGGGTGGGTTCAACTGGCAAAGACTTATTATACCTCGCTCAATGCCTGGGTTCGAATCTTGCTGGTGGCTTTTGGTAAGGTCGGCATATCTACGTCCTGAAGTAGTCCCTATGTAAAATGTAAGTGCGGTGGGAGATGATCCAAATGTATGTAGAGTGAAAAAGGTGCAATGTTTCCTGTCGGGTGTGTGGGTTAGCCTCTCTTGCCACCCACTTTGTTACAAAAAAAAAAGCTTCTACATTTTAAATGTGTTGTTGCACAAAACAACAATAAAAGTATGCTGACGTCGATGTTCGCACTAAGTCTCCACGTGTTTCCAAGAAGCTTCTGTAAAACAATAAAAGTCAGAGGGACGCAGGGGTGGTTCCCTGCGTAGACACTCCGATGCTTAAGTCAGTAGAAAATTCTTCAATCTTGAGAAGCGTAAAAGCCAGTCGTCAAATTAGCGAGTAAAATCATACCTGGGGCCTATTTATAGGCCAATATTACAGGAGGATAAGTCTGTATTCTGCTAAGAATTTGTGTCCCAATACAACACAAGTTCTTTAGGATCCAGAAGAGACCGAGGTCTGTCGTCAGCGATAGGCTAAACCATCCGGCACGTTTGTAGCGCCAGGGGTCTGTCGCTGAGCCACGTGTCGCGTTCACAACTGCGGCGACAGGCTAAGGAGTCTGTCGCCCGTGACAGGTTCGTGGTACGTGCCACGTGTCGCGTTCACAATTGTGGCGACAGGCTCAGGAACCTGTCGCCCGGACAGGTTCGTGGCACGTGCCGACTCCAAGCGATAGGCTATGGAACCTGTCGCAACGACAGGTTCGTGCCACGTGTCGACATCCAAATATAGGCGATCGACTTTTACGTCTGTCGCCCAGCGATAGGTGTCTATTGCGGCTTTGCCTTCTGTCGCCGAAGGCCACGTGGCCCAGTAGTTTTCTGCCACGTGGTGGTCTCTGACAACATTGGGCTTGGCCCAATATAGATAAACTTTGTCATATCAAGTGCTCCCCACTCTCTTGTTGTATTTATGCCATCAAGAGAGTATAAATATGTGTCTTTGGGCCTTAGCCCACCCTGAATAGTTCCCTTTGTTGTTTGTAATTTCTTGTATTTTTTGCAGGTGAAGAGAGCTCTGTTCTGCGACAGGTGTGATCTGGCGCGACGTTTAGCATTCTCTGTCGCGGCTTTTGGCATTCCCTGTCGCGGCTATATAAACCCCTGAAACCGGACGAGAGAGTGCATGAAAACCCTCTGAGCAGCCACCTGTCGCCCATTTTTCTACTCTCTCGCGAAAGGAGTCTGTCGCCGAATAGTCTTTTAGCTCTCATCCGAAGTCTCTCGCTTACATCGTGACAGTAAGTACATCTGTCACCGAATTTATTTCCTTTAATAGATTTTGGTCTCCCGCAGGTGTCTCGCTTGGTACGTCTGTCGCCCAACTGGTCTGTCGCCTTTAGGTCTGTCGCCCTTTAGGTCTGTCGCAAAAAGGGGTCTGCCTTGAGTTATTCCTTTCACCATGTCTTCACAACGTCAAGGTAAAACGCTTATGAAAGGTGGCGTTCTGTGTTCTTTGACAAGTGCAGACTTAGAGGATATTAGGGTGCGTTTCCCTCTTCCCTCGGGCTATGGCTATAGACTTCCAGTGCAAGGGGAGGTAACGCCCGACTCGGTTAGAAATGGTGTGGCCGTCCATAAGGCTTCTTTGTCTTTCGGTTTTCGCTTCCCTCTTCCGGAGTTTGGCGAAGCGTTTCTTAGATACAAAGACATCGTCCCGTGTCAACTCCACCCCCATGCATGGGCTCAATTGATAGCGTTTTCCATAGTGTGTCATCACCTAGGTATTATTCCATCGGTTCCTCTCTTAAGCGCCTTTTTTAGAGTTCGTAGGTTGAAAGGGTTGATAACGTTTTCCTTTCAACGATTAACGGTCGACGAGTTTCCTAATAACAAGATCTTCTCGGATCTCCCCAATGAACTGCGCGGTTTTGAGAGCGAGTGGATCGTTGTTGAGATTCCTAGTAACCTACGAATTCGCTGTAGATGGAACAGTGATACCTCTGACCACTCCCAGCGCTCGGACAGGTTCAAAATAGAAAGTTTAAGAGAACAATTTGGCGAGTCTATTCAGCGAATCTGTTCTACTGGGGAACGCAATTTATTCTCTCTTCTAACCCCGGAGAACATTGCCGCTGCCGGCTGGGGCGTAAGCAGGACCGTTCTTGAAGCTTCTGCTGCCCCGTCTAGCCTGCCCACAACTCCTCGTTTATCCGATGCTGGCCCTAGTCAGCCATCCCCGGTCTTAGTAGCCAAAGCACCTACCCCTGTGGGCCGCCTTGTAGATGAGTCCTCTTCAGATTCGGAGGACGGGACCCTTGAGGCTGCGGGTACTAGTGGTTATTCAGGGGATGGCCCTGAGTGGGCTCAGGCTAACGCCTTTGGGAGTCCTTTCGTTGATTTTCCGTTGGATTCGAATCTGGATACCTTAGAGGATTTTGGTGGTTTTCTAGGTTTTCCATCTTTTTTTTTTTAATATCTTGTGTGGTGTTTTGCTCGGTCGGCTAATCCTTTCTTTATATATTATGTAGGCATGAACTTCCGAGATTTGATGTGTAGGAGGGATGCCAGTGATGCTGCCGCTCGAGCGGCTCCTCCTTCTCAGTCGCAAGTTAGACCCCCATCTGGGTCAGCGCGTGCTCCTACTCCTCCTCCACCTTCTACTGGCGAATCCAGCCGCCCTACACAAGAGGCCGGGAGAAACAAACGGAAGAGGCCTCCTGTCCCTGACCGAGGTTCAGGCGATCGCGAGAGCTCCGAGTCCCAAAGGAGTGATCCAGTCCCTCAAGAAGGTGGCTCTCGCCCTCGTGTTGCTGAGGGTAGGTCGGCTCCCCGCCAGCCAAGGCGAAAATACAGGAAGAGGCTGATTGTTGAAGCCTCGATGCCTACAAGACCAGTCTTACCCAAGGTGGTAGACCCTACTGTGAGGCGTTATGTGATTGATAGCGGGGTCGTCGTTAGTGGGGACGATTTTCAGACCTATCCCGGAGTGAATGATAACGACAGCATTGAGGATGCCGGGATAGCGTCTCGTCTGACTTGGAGCACCATTCTTCCTCGTGACGAGGCGGAGCTGTTTACAAACATCCCGGAGGCGGAGGATAATTCTGATTATCTCGCTATGAAGGTAAGAGTTTGGTAACTAATTTCCTCGTCTAAACTTTTTTCGTTTAAAGATCTGTTGAGTTACTTATGTTTTTTGTCTTATCAGTCAGCTCAACAAATTGCGACCATCAATGCTCGGCACAGGGCTCTTAGGGAGCAGGCTGACAAAGAGATTCGCGAGCTTCGGGATCAGAAGATGGAGCTTTCGAACGAGGTTAACCAGCTACGTCCTTATGTCAACAGGGTGGAGGAGGTAAACAAAAGGAGCGCTGATCTTGAGCGAAAAAATGCTGATCTCGAGCGAAGGCTCCGAGAAGAGCAGGCGAAGGTGTCTTCCCTTCAAGGGTACCAAGAGGCTTATAATAAGGCCGTCGATGACCGGGGAGCCATGGAGAGGCAGCGAGATGAGGCTATTGAGGAGCTGCACAATGTGCTGGATCGTCAAAGAGAAGCTCGAATCGAGGCTGTTCGTGAATACCGCTTGTCCCAGCATTGTTTTGACAGGAAAGCGGCTTTCTCGACGGGGTTTATCAAATATGGTTTCTATTTGGCTCGCTCTTGGTTGGAGAGGCATCGGCCCAATGAGGCTTTTCCTGAATTGCTATTCACCGAGGAGGCTAAGTACTACGATGCTCCTTCTTGGACCAAGTATGAGCCCGACGCACAAAGTCCAGAGGCCTATTTAGCGGAAGGGGCCGTAGATAATCTAGACAACCTTGAGGGTCCGTGGCCCCCTCGACAGCCACTACACATGCCTGAGTCTTCCGAGGCACTTGGTCAATCTGAGCCTCTGGCAGTGTGTGACGTCTCTGAGCCTATCGAGACAGGCGATCAGCCTGAGTCTATCGAGGCACTGATGGGGCTGGATAGCGACGAGTTCCAGATTTCAGATTCTGCTGCCGCTGATCCCGTGCTAGACTCTGCGGCCGTGGTTGAGCCTTCAGGTGGGCTTTCAAGTGACATTCCTGTTTCCGGGGTGTCTCCCTCGTCTTCCCGGGATCCTAGTTCTTTGACTCCTTCAGTTCCTCAACCCCAAGCTTCTCAAGACGCCTAGCGCCGATGTAGCGCCTTCCCAGTCGGCTGATTCGGTCATCGCCGTAGATTAGAGTTTTTTAGTTTTTGTTTTGTTTGTTAATTCGATGTATAGGTTCACTTTGAATGAAAAGTACCTTTTTCATTTTGTAGTTCTTTCTCCCTTTTCTATGAATGCTTTTCTTTCGTAACTTGTTGTATCGTTATATCGTGAGCTTCTAACGAGCAGGACTAGATATTGAGCAATCATAAGCTATACGGAGCAGCATTAAAGCGTCAATAATAAAATCCTTATTTAAAGCATTATAGATATCAATCAATCGCGAATTCAATAATCTTTAAAGAGCGGCATTAAAAGCGTTTAGAGATACCAATCGATCACAAAATCTAAAGAACACCATTAAAGCATTATAGATATCGATCAATTGTGGATTCTCGACATAAGGCGTACCTTTATATCATGTTGCTCCCCGAGTTCAACTTTGAAATAGCATTTATTTCTGTTCAAAGATGAACTTTCCGCGAGCGTTGTACCCGTCCTGCGCCTTTTTCGCTTAGGTTTTTTTTTTTTGCCCGTCTCGCGCATTTTTCGCTTTGGGACTTTTGGTTTGCCCATCTCGCGCATTTTTCGCTTAGGGACTTTTAGTTTGCCCATCTCGCGCATTTTTCGCTTAGGGACTTTTTGGTTTGCCCAGTCTCGCGCATTTTTCGCTAGGGACTTTTGGTTTGCCCATCTCGCGCATTTTTCGCTTAGGGACTTTTGGTTTGCCCATCTCGCGCATTTTTCGCTTAGGGCGTACCTTTAGTTTGCCAGCTTCTGCTTCATTTCAATTCCTGCCACACACAATCTGTTCTCGAACATTGCATTAGAGGATATATGTAGAAAATGAATAGCTGGCTTTTATTCATGAATCAAGACATAATATCTGTAAAGTAACTAAGCAACAGATGGAAAAGTAAAAATATGAATAATGAATAACCAGAGAAGAGAGAAAAATAGTACAATGTTCACTGCCAGTACAGCTTAAGATGGTTAGCATTCAAGTCTTCGAGATTTTCTTTCCTTGCAAGGTTTCCAAGGTGCATGTGCTAGGTCCGACCATCCTTTGATTCTGTATGGTCCTTCCCAATTGGCGCGTAGCTTTCCATCCTCCTTGTGGACGTTTGTAATTGCCGATTTTCTTAATACCAGGTCTCCCTCTTGTAATTCTCTGTTCTTTACCCGTGCATTGTAATAAGTGGCTACCCTTTGTTGGTAAGCAGCCAGTCTCATTTTTGCCTTGTCTCTCAGTTCGTTTATCAGATCTAGATTCTCCTTAGTCCCTGGGAATTAAGTTCCTCAATGTAAGGGACCAATCTGGGTGACTCAGCTCCAACTTCCACCGGAATGAGGGCCTCAGTTCCATACACCAAATTGAACGGTGTTTCCCCTGTCGATACTTTACTTGTCGTCCTGTAGGCCCATAGGACACTTGGGAGCTCATCTGCCCATGCTCCTTTTGCCTTATCTAGTCTGGTCTTCAACCCGTGCAGTATAGTTCGATTACTCACCTCTGCCTGCCCATTGGCCTGTGGGTAAGACACAGAAGATATTCTCAAGAGAATATTCAGGCCTTTACAGAAATCCCGGAAAGCATCACAGTCGAACTGCTTCCCATGGTCTGCATTTATCACACGAGGGATTCCGAATCGACAAATTATGTCTTTCCACACCATTGCTTCCACCTTCTTTTCAGAAATTGTGGCCAAAGGCTCAGCCTCTATCCACTTCGTGAAGTAATCCGTGGCCACAAGTAAGTACTTCCTTTGTCCTGAGCCTAGGGGAAAAGGTCCCAGAATATCCAGTCCCCACTGTGCAAATGGAGTTGGTTGGAGAGTGCTCTGGAGGGCCGAAACCGGCGCAGTTGTTATAGGAGCGAATTTCTGACACTTTTCGCATTTTCTCACTTTTTCAGCGGCATCCTTCCTAAGTGTAGGCCAATAAAACCCCGCACGCAATACTTTTGAAGCCAATGCACGAGCCCCTAGGTGTTCTCCGCATATTCCCTCATGGACCTCAGCTAGGGTGTACTCAGCTTGTTGGGGCCCTAGACATTTTAGTAAAGGCATTGTGAACCCCGTTTATAGAGTTCCCCATTTACTACTGTGAACCTGGCACTTTTTAATTTCAGCCTTCGAGTTTCGTCTCTATTAGTTGGAAGTGTTTCCCCAATATGTAGTCTTTGATCGGGACTCTCCAATCATCCCCGTTCTCGATATCGTACACACCTTCTTCTTCGATACTAGGCTTAGCGAGAGATTCCACTTTGACCATACCTCCCTTAACTCCTCTAGAAGAAGCCAACTTCGAAAGAGCATCTGCATGGATGTTTTCTGACCGATTTATCTGAGTTAATTGGAAGTGTTCAAACGACTGTGCCAATAATTGCACCTTTTGTAGATAAGGGATCAAAGCGGGTTCTCGTGCCTCATATTCACCCGAGAACTGGTTCACCACCAACTGTGAGTCACTATGGGCCATTAAGTTGCTGACTCCTAGTTTTTCAGCAAGTTTCATCCCAGCTATCAAGGCCTCGTACTCGGCTGTATTGTTCGAACTCGGAAAGTCGAAACGTAGGAATACTCATAAGTTTCCCCTTCCGGTGAAGTTAGCACAATTCCAGCCCCACTGCCATCCATGTTACGAGCTCCATCCACAAACAATTTCCACCAGACTAAGTCTGTTTCATCACGGACTTCCCGCCGTGCATTCTACAATGAAATCTGCCAACGCCTGCCCTTTTATAGCTTGGCGAGGCTGAAAGTGTATGTCATACTCACTTAATTCAACAGCCCATTTAATCAGACGTCCGGAGTGATCTGGTTTCTGCAATATTTGTCTCAATGGCTGATCGTTAAGATGGTCACCGAGTGAGCTTGGAAGTAAGGTCGTAATTTCGAGTGGCCATCACCAAGGACAAAACTATTCTTTCCACTAAGGGGTATCTTGTCTCGGCATCTAGCAGGACTTTGCTTACATAATAGATTGGGCAGTCCTTGTCCCCTTCCTTTCTCAGTAGGACTGCACTCACGGCTTTCTCTCCTACACCGAGGTACATGAGGAGATGATCACCGGGTTGTGGCCGAGATAGAAGAGGCAACTCTTTCAAGTAGTCTTTCAGTCTTTCAAAGGCGTCATTACATTCTTCTGTCCACTTGAAGTCTTTTCCGGCCTTTATCGCCTTAAAAAATGGTAGACTCCTTTCTGCTGATTTGGACAAGAAGCGATTCAAGGCCGCTATCCTCCCTGTCAACCTTTGAACTTCTCGCACAGTATTGGGTGGCCTCATGTCCAAAATGGCTTGAACTTTCTCGGGATTAGCCTCTATCCCTCGATTTGTAATCATGAATCCCAAGAATTTCCCAGATCTCACCCCGAATGAGCATTTATTGGGATTCAACTTCATCTTGTATTCCCGCAACACACTGAACACTTTTGTCATTTTCTCAGCATGAGATTCTCCCTGTCGGCTTTTGATGATCATATCGTCAACATAAGCTTCCATGGCGTTGCCCAACAAGTCTTGGAACACCTTATTTACCATGCGCTGGTAGGTCGCTCCCGCATTTTTCAAGCCGAATGGCATTACTCGATAGCAATATGTTCCACTATCGGTAATGAACGAAGTTTTCTCCTCATCATCGGGATGCATCATAATTTGGTGGTATCCCGAAAAAGCATCCAAGAAGCTAAGAAATTCGTACCCACAGGTTTCATCTACCAACTTGTCAATCGAGGTAGTGGATACGAATCCTTTGGGCAAGCTTATTCAGATCCGTGAAGTCCACACACATTCTCCATTTCCCGTTGGCTTTCTTTACCATTACAACATTGGCCAACCATTCCGGGTAATTGACTTCTCTGATGAACCCTGCTTGCAACAACTTCGAAATTTCTTCATTTATTGCAAGTTGTCTTTCTGGAGCAAAATTCCTCTTCTTTTGTTTTATCGGCCTCGCTCCTGAGACTACGTTCAACCGATGGCAGACAATTCCAGGATCAATTCCGGGCATATCGGCTGTAGTCCATGCGAACACGTCGCAATTCTCTTTCAAGCATCGGACTATTTCTTCTTTCATTTTTTCAGGCAACTGACTCCCCACATATACTACCTTCTTCTCATCTTCTTCATCTAATCAGATTGCCTCCATCTCCTCGTCAGGTTTTGGTTTAGGCGGTTCTTCGATCGTAAGGGTTTCCTTTCTCTGAATTCCCTTACATGTGGTAGACGCGACATTGCACGTTCTGGCTTTCCTTTGATCTCCCCTTACTTGTCCAACACCGCGGGGAGTAGGAAACTTCATCAGCAAATAGCAGGGATGGACCACCGCCCTCATGTCATTTAATAATGGCCGTCCGAGGATCATATTGTAGGCTGTAGAGGTTGATCTCACAACCATGAACAGTGCTTGTCTGATGACATCTTTTGGGCTCTCCCCCAATGTAACAGGTAGCTGAATGGCGCCTGCTACCTTTACCTTTTCACCGGAAAAACCGTATAAGGGTGCGGGCACTGGTTTTAACCTGTCCTCCGATATGTTCATCTTCTCAAAGCAGTTCCAGTATATTAAGTTCACCGAACTCCCATTATCGACCAAGATTCGACCCACCGGATGCTTTGCCACCACTGCTGAGATCACCATCGGGTCATCATGAGGAACCACTATGTCCCCCCTATCGGTTGGTGTAAAAATGATGGGCTCCTCATCTTGTTTCTCCTCCATCACAGAGTTAATTTGGTGGGCCTGTCGGGCATAAGTTTTCGAGACGAGGAAGATGCACCAGCTAATGATTCACCCCCGGATATCACGTTAATAGCTGGTCCTGTGGGCTCATTATCTTCCTCTCGATTTCTTCTTTCAATCCTTCCGTCATTACCTCTCCTTTCTCCTTCATTACGTCTCACAGGTCCCCTGTTTTCACCCCTTCTATCTCTAAAGTTGTTTCCTCGGTTCTGTGCGGGTTGGTTGTTTCTATCACTCCTCCATACGAAACGGTTTATTTTTCCCTCCCGTGCTAGCTTTTCTAGCTGATTCATCAACTCCCTACATTTTTCGGTCGTGTGCCCATGCGCTGAGTGGTAATCGCAATACGATCTCAAATCACGGCCCAGATTACCTGACGCCTTCTTCGGAGTCTGTATAAGACCTGTTCCTTCAATGGCTGCTAACACTGAAGCCCGAGATTCTGTGAGTGGGGTGTAGGAAGTGTATTTCAGTGCAGGGGGTTTCTCAAACTTTCTCGGTTGGCTGGAAGATGCTTCAGTGACCTCTCTTCCTCGTTTCCTTCCCTCTTTGGATTCTCCTGTTGCTACCATTTTCATTACTTCCTCCTGGGTTACATACTTATGTGCACGGGAAAGCAGATCTGAAATTGTAGTTGGCTGGTCTAGGGACAGGGATTCTTGCAACTTCTCAGACCTTGTTCCCTGTAGCATGGCTGCTACGGCTATACCAACTTGCAGATCTCGCACCTCTAAAGTAGCATCTCTAAACCGATCTACGTAACTTTTCAATGACTCCTTAGCCCCTTGCTTAATAGTGAGCAAGTAGGTCGGTTCCTTCCTTCTCTGACTGTTCACCGCAAACGCCTTGAAAACTCACTTCTGAGCTGGTCAAAAGAGATTATGGACCCTTCAGGCAGGTTATTAAACCACTTCATCGCATGTCCAGATAGGGTTAGGGAGAAGGCCCTGCACATTATTTCGTCTTCCCATCCATGTAGCAACATTAAGGCCTCGTAGTTTTGCATATGGTCGTAGGGGTCCATCTTTCCGGTGTATGCGACCATCTGCGGCATTTTGAACTTTGGGGCAGAGGTTTTTGCATGATGGCTGTGCAGAATGGTACTCTTCTCCTCTGGCTCTCTTCTGCAGACACTAACTTCTTTTCTTCCAGCACTTGTTCTATCATTTTTTTCATGTCCATCGGAGGAGCGAGATGACTTCTAGCACGAGACGAGTCTGGTATGTCTTCCACTACTTCCTTGCCCTTTGCTTGAGGTGTGTTTGTTCGTACCATCTGTGTGCACCAAGTGGGGTCAAACTCCGAATCAGCAACCCAAGTGTTTTGATCTCCAGCACCGTTCTTTCCAGCACCTCCAATACCATGGTCTACATTAGTAGCATCCAAATTCGACAAGTCATGGTAGTGTGCGGTAGACCCTGTCGCCCTGTCGCCCTCCTGCCGCCCAGACACCTGCCGCCCTACATGTGGGGCCTGTCGCCTAACGCCTGTTGCAGGGTCTAGGCCTGTCGCAACCTCCGTTTCTCGCTGGGTTCCGGCGACGGGTCTCATATTCCCCTGTCCTGTTGCAGCTCTTTGAATATCATTCTCTTCCTCAAGGGGAGCCTCTTCCCGGCGATAGGGTCCTGTCGCTGCATCATCCTCCTGTCGCCCAAACACCTGCGGCCGGACCCCTTGATTTGCTCCTCCTACCAAGTTCTGCACGGCAGGCGGCAGATTCAACTGCGGGAGGACTCCGTGGAACAGATCCACCATGGCTCGTAGCGCCTGGGTGGTTTCTTCGCTCTGTCGCCTCAGAGCTTCGAATTCTGCCGCTGACACAGTGATTCTTTCTTCTTCCCTGTTCACCTGGTTCCTCTGACGGATCTGTTGTTCAGGGGAACTCACGGAGTTTTCCTCACTCCCAGTCCTAGCATTTGTTGATCTCGTTCTCACCATCTTAGAAAACCTTGGTTGGCTTTTTACACGCTTCCCACAGACGGCGCCAATTGTTGTTGCACAAAACAACAATAAAAGTATGCTGACGTAGATGTTCGCACTAAGTCTCCACGTGTTTCCAAGAAGCTTCTGTAAAACAATAAAAGTCAGAGGGACGCAGGGGTGGTTCCCTGCGTAGACACTCCGATGCTTAAGTCAGTAGAAAATTCTTCAATCTTGAGAAGCGTAAAAGCCAGTCGTCAAAAATTAGCGAGTAAAATCATACCTGGGGCCTATTTATAGGCCAATATTACAGGAGGATAAGTCTGTATTCTGCTAAGAATTTGTGTCCCAATACAACACAAGTTCTTTAGGATCCAGAAGAGACCGAGGTCTGTCGTCAGCGATAGGCTAAACCATCCGGCACGTTTGTAGCGCCAGGGGTCTGTCGCTGAGCCACGTGTCGCGTTCACAACTGTGGCGACAAGCTAAGGAGTCTGTCGCCCGCGACAGGTTCGTGGTACGTGCCACGTGTCGCGTTCACAACTGTGGCGACAGGCTCAGGAACCTGTCGCCCGTGACAGGTTCGTGGCACGTGCCGACTCCAAGCGATAGGCTATGGAACCTGTCGCAACGACAGGTTCGTGCCACGTGTCGACATCCAAATATAGGCGATCGACTTTTACGTCTGTCGCCCAGCGACAGGTGTCTCTCGCGGCTTTGCCTTCTGTCGCCGAAGGCCACGTGGCCCAATAGTTTTCTGCCACGTGGTGGTCTCTGACAACATTGGGCTTGGCCCAATATAGATAAACTTTGTCATATCAAAATGTTTCAATGATTTTTGTTAATGATTTCGCTAATTTTTAGTGTTTGGATTTCATCGCATTTTCAATGTTGTAAGATGCGGTGGAATTTTTTAGAAAAAGACAAAAGAGTAGAATGTAAAATTACTTTTTCACCTTGGATTTAATCGCATTTTCGATGTTGTGAGATGCGGTGAAGTCTTTTAGAAGAAGACAAAAGAGTGGAATGTAAAGTTACTTTTTCACCATTTTTTATTATTTTACTAAAATTATTCTTATTCAATGGTTACTTTATTTCTTTTTAATCTTAGCAATATAGTTATATACGATTAGTCAATTACAAAATATCACTTCATTAATAAAAAAAATACAAATCATTAAATATAAATTTAAAACTTCATTTATATTTATTTGTAAGAATTTGCATATCTTTTTACGCTGCTTATTAATGACATTGATATTTTGTGATTGATTGATAATGTATAATTATTATATATTTCAATGCATCAAATATAACCTTGATTATGTAAAATATATATATAAACCCTGATTACATTATAGATATTTGATGAATTTTCTCCAAATGATTGAATGCAAGTTTTAAATCATCAACTAACTGTTAACTAACTGGATTTAAGTCTACACTACTTGGAGAGGAACTTTTACCAAACTGCCTAACCCACATTAAGGGCATTTGGTCCAGTAGTATGATTCTCGCTTAGGGTGCGAGAGGTCTCGAGTTCAATTCCCGGAATGCCCCTTCCAAATTTTTCTCAGACTTTATCCTGCAAATATTTTAAGTTTGCAGGATTTATTTCGTTTTAACAAGTGTTTTGCTTGGTGAAGAACGAAAGCTTGAAATGAAAATTTTTTTTTCCTCTTTTCGAGAAAATCAGAAACAATATCAAATAGGAAAAACATCACGACCACAATAGTCAGAGAGCAATCATCAAAGAAACAAGCATAAACACAAAAATCATAAAAAAAAAAAAACACATCCAGTAAACTTCCTGTGATTAATGCTCAGAATGCCATCTTAAGGTTTGTTTACTTTCACTTTTTTTTTTACTTGTTCATCTGTACTTGCTTAATTGTAAACATAAAGTACTAATGTTTTGCATTTTGAAAAGAAGAAATCAACGAAATCAATCCGTATTTCTTTAATTAGCTGGATTGAACACTTTCCATCCAGTAATCATCCATGTAATTAGACAAATAATCAAATGTTAACTACTAAATAAAACTAGACTACTAGCAAGCACTATTTGGAAGCCATTGACAGAAAAAAGCAAAGCTCTAAGTCCTAGAAGTCTCTGAAATCGGCATCTCAACGGCAAACAGGGCAATAATGGCTCTGCTTCAGCCATTGTTGGATGCAGATGGCATGAAAAGTATGAGAACAAGGCATCTGACAAGCTTCTGAACCGAATTCCTCCATACATATAACGCAATCTTCGCCCTTCACCTTCGCTTTCTTGTCACTTTCTCCACCCTCCGCACACTGATTTCCATCTTCCAGACTAACCCTCTTCAGCATCTTCTCCACCGATGACTCCTCCGATGGAACCATGCCGTAGTCACTCGCTGAAGCTGATTCCTCCATAGCTCTTCTGATCGAAGTCCTGTCGATGATCACGTGTTGCTCAACCATTCCCCATACCTCAGCACGTAAAGAAAAGACTACATTTCGCCTGTTGGACGCCCGGTTTTCGATACTAAGTCCATGACGGATGATATCATTAACGATATTGTCAAAAGCTAAAGAGGCTGGGTTGATTTGAAGTCTTGCTAACATGGCACCAAGGATTTCATAAGCCTGGCCATAGTCTGCCAAAAGATGAAAATCGAAACGAAAAGTATCTTCGGGGGAGTCGATGTCTTATCCGAGGATGCGGCCGGTCAAAATACCACGGTAGACAGTTAGGAGATCGACGGCGATTGTTACTTCAATTTGGACGGAATGAGGAGCGGGATCTTGGGTTTCTGGAATTATCTCGGGTCCTAAAACTTGGTGACGTTAGCATCGATGAGAAGCGGAAGCCATTGGAGAAAGTTGAGGAGAAAGCTTTGTGGTGTTGCAAGTTTCGAACGTGAGTGTTATTTGTAATAGCAGATGGCGGCAGAAAGCTAATCCTTTTTGATTTAGGAATAAGAGTTAGTATTCTATTAGATATAGGATTCACCATCTTTGCAACCGGAAAACAGGAAGTAATTAAACTCAACCTTATCATAAAGGCTAAAATAAGTAGTATCTGAACAGATTAAACAGATTCAAGAGCTATGTTTTTACCATAATTCAGGAAATAGTAAATTCTACTGGCAAACATACTCGTATATTCATGTTGTCCACAAGTTTGGCATTTGGATCATGGGCTATTGCAGCCATTCAAGTATTTGAAGAACACAAGGAATCAGCGTTTTACTGGCAAACAGTATATTACTGGAGTGAATGCTTACTGCCTACTTTGCTGAAAGTTTACCTATATGATATCTTCTTGAAAGGTTTGTTCTCCATCATACAGGAAAAAAAAAGCTTAAAAAATGTATGTTTATTTGGATACGCAAATTTGTAACACACTGAACTTTATTAGAGTACTTTTTACAAGGCCTACCTTTATAATTAAGAGTATGCATGGCATATTAGCATTAGTTGCTTTAATCTTACATGAAAGTCATCTCCCACTAAATTCTGCTGTGGGAGTAAGTTGGCCTCCACTAAACGAGCAACCTACCTCCCTTAGAGGAGCCAAGACTGGCCACATGAAAGCCGGTTTCTCAACCGGAACATCTGGAGATTGAGCTTCTCCTGTTAGAACCTGCAAAGCAGTTTTCATAGAGGGCCTTTCAAATGGATTTGGATGGCAACAGGCCAGGGCTAGCATCAACACATTCTTTATCTGCTCTTTATCAGCATCTTCCTTGATTCGTGAATCTGTAACCGAAGTGAGCCTATCCATCCTGTAATTCTCCCAAACCCACTCCGCAATGCTGTTGCTGTAGTTATTTATTTCGCATTGATGTCCTGGTTTTCTTCCACACAAGGTTTCAAGTATCAGAACACCAAATGCATAAACATCAGTTTCAACTGTTGCCCTCCCTGTGTGGAAACTTTCTGGAGCCATATATCCAAGAGTTCCTGCAATCTCTTTTGTTCAGTGGTGAGTATTTTCGTTTAGTTGAATTACTCGGGCTAAACCAAAATCTCCAAGTCGAGCATTGAAATCCATATCCAGCATTATATTGCTGGCTTTTATGTCCCGATGAAGTACCCTTTTTTCACATCCATTGTGGAGATAGTCCAGTGCTTGAGCCACTCCGCAAATGATATTAAGCCTTCTTTCCCAAGTCAAAGTTGTACCCTTAACAGCTGTGGTTTCATTCCAAAATATGAGCTTGTCAAGGCTTCCATTTGGCATTAAGTCATACACCAGAAGAAGCTCATTGCTTTCATAGCACCATCCAATAAATTTTACCAGGTTCTTGTGATGGATATTGCCAATGGAATTGACTTCTGCTATAAAATCTTTCTTTCCATGGCGAGAGTTCTTTGAAATTCTTTTCACAGCTACTGCTTTATTGCCCAAGGTTCCTTTGTAGACCGTGCCATATCCTCCTTGCCCAAGCTTGTTCATCAAACTAAAGTTCTCTGTAGCAATTTTGAGTTCCTCCAAATGGAACTTCTGGGGAGCTGTTGATGAACTTTGAATGTTCAGCTCAATCTCTGGATCTTCATCTGCCACTAACTCTCTTTGGCGCTGCCCTTTCCAATTATAAAATTTGTAAAAGATCACCGTGATCAATAGAGAGTGTACAATCCCTGAAACCAAGATCCAGATCCACACATGGTTGACCGATCCTTTATCTGAAGTTTCGAAACTAGTAAAATTCCAGGACTTAACCGTATTAAGTTGGCAGGCATCCATCCCTGTAGATGCCGAAAACCCCACATAAACATCTTGAGGAAGATAATCAGAGAGATCAAGATGCTGTGAAATTATAGATTTTTTGATCATCACTCCTCCAACGTCAACTGATGAAACAAATATACTCATTCTAGTTGATTGAGCATCATATTGTACAGTTGCCATGATATCAATACCACTTGAAAGATTGAGGCCATGACCAGTTAATGATTCAGAATTCATGGAGACGGCACTTCTCACATCGATTCCAATGTGATTATCATCTATATCTTCTGCATAGCTCTTCCTTGTGTCGAATTCTACACCAACTATATTGATTAATCCAGTGGTACTGCTATTAATGATCCCAAGCCATTGCCCTCCACTGTTCTCTGGGATAGCTATCTGCTCGGTTAAGATAAAGGCTAAACCATCACCAGTTGGAGAGGTCAGAGGCTTGATATTAAGCACAAAGGATGATACGAATGATGCCTTCGTGCCTCTTTATTCTCCCATAGTTTAAATGGTTGATTATGTAGGATCTTTCCAGACATATTTGAGACTAAACCATTAGTAGTATCTGGGGTAACATGAAGGGTATCTAGAAAAATTTTTGAATTCTCAGAGAAAATGAAATCATGTTCGTTTACCTGGTTGAACAGAGGATAACAAAAATTCAGGCAGTTCACCGGGATGATAGTGCAGCCTTTGATAGTGAGCAAAACCAGAAGCCTTACAACTAGAGAGGACATATTATTATATGTCATAGTTTTGAAAGCCATGGAAAGTTGAAAGAGCAAAACTTGTCTGTCTCACAAAGGATGAGAGCATTAGAATGAACAAATTTGCGTATGTTCTGTCTTTATTTTGAGTGAAAGGAATTGAACTACCTCATCCCTTATCAAAGCCTCCATTTTTCCCTTTGGTCTAAACTAGAATTGCTTATCATAAAATAAAATACAACATAGACAATCAATCTGTTACAGTTGTCAGAACATTCAATTTTCTTCAAATCTATATTAGAGTTTCTTATAATAAAATTCGTTGTCAGTTAAGTATAGCAGCAAAATAAATTCATGCAGGGAATTTCCATCTGGTTGAAGTGGTATATGCTTGGTCCTATTATCATTAATTTATTTTAAACAAGGAGCACCAACTCCACACGCTTCATGACCTTGTTTATAATATATGCTTATGTAAACATTGATCATGAAGTCATGACATATATTTAGAAATCCTGTGGATCATTGGCGTAACCACTTTGCATAGGGTATAAATGAACTAAACGTTTGACTAACAGTTTGTGAATATGTTTGGTTTTTGTTTGTTTATTATTCTTAACAAACAATCACAAACAAAGGTGTGATTCGTTCGTTTACGTTAGCGAACAAACTTGTTTAAGGTTTGTTTGGAACTCATTCATTTAATTAGTGTTTGTCTGCTGTTTGATAATAATATTAAATTACTTATTTACTCATGGGTTATTTAAATATGAAATTATTAAAATTACATATTCATGTAGGATTTTTTCTTAATTTGACATCATATATATTAGGGTAAAATATATATTAGAGTGAACATAATTTGTTTGTATAATTTTTTATTTAGTGTTAATTAACATGTTTGTTTAATGTTCACAAAACAAATGTTTGTGAACAAGTTTGTTTATTAATTATTATTCACGAACACATGTTTTTGAACGTATGCGTAATTGTTCGTAAACAAGCTTAGCGAACATGAATTGAATGCAAATAGTATCATAAAATAAACAAATAAACACGAACACAGTGACATTTGTTCATGTTCGGTTTGCTTACACTCTAAACTCTGCTTCTGATAAATATTTTAGGCCATGAGCAAAAATTTGAGAGACTAAAAAGGGTTAAAACTTGGAAGTCTAGAGAAGTAAATTACTTTCAGTATCTGCGAGCCCTTTTAATCAACAAAAGCAAGAAGCTAATGCAAGTGGAATCTTGTCCATCTGTTTTCTAACAAAAGCTAGCTTTTGTTACATATGACATTTCTAGAATGAACTGATTTGTGAGTTTTGCTTGAATGCGAGAGGATTTGGTCATGCATTCTCGGATTGAAGAAGGCTACTAGTATACCAGATAAAGATCTATGAGGAAAAAATTTGAGTGGGATGAATTTATTTTGATTTAACAAGTGCTTGTCTAGTTATTAAACTTAATTTGGTAAAGGTGGGGAACTGATTCTTCAATAACAAGATTGACTTTTCATTTTGGGTTTATCAATTGCCATAATTGTCCTAGGCAGGTTCCTAGGCTGAGAACTACTTTCCAACCAAATTCAAAGCATTGTTCAACTATAAGCATCATTATACTTGCAGCATGTTTTGAGCACTTGAATCTGGATTAATTAAGGTGTTTGAAGAACCATCTAGATGCTAGTAATGCATGATATTATTGAAGTAAATGGCTAGACTTTGGCTGAAAGTCGGTCATATTTCTTCTTTTTAAGCTTTGTGTTCTTCAATTGTAAAAAAAAAAAGGCCTTCTTACTTTCATAACTGTCACAGACTGAATCTTACAAGCATTACATTCACAATTAAGATGCATAGCATTAGCCAGTTTCGGAAGGAATTCGTCTCCCACTAAATTCTGTTGTGGGAGTAAGTTGGCCTCCACTTAATGAGCAACCTACCGCCCGTAAAGGAGCCAAGACTGGCCACATGAAAGCCGGTTTCTCAGCTGCAACTTCTGGATGCTCAGCTTCGCCTGTAAGGACCTGCAAAGCAGTTTTCATAGAGGGCCTTTCATATGGATTTGGATGGCAGCAGGCCAGGGCTAGCATCAACACGTTCTTTGTCTGCTCTTTATCAGCATCTTCGTTCATTCGTGAATCTACAACAGAAAAGAGCCTATCCATCCTGTAATTCTCCCAAACCCAATCCACAATGCTGTTGTTATAGTTATTAACTTCACATTGATCTCCAGGTCTTCTTCCACACACAATTTCAAGTATCAGAACACCAAATGCATAAACATCAGTTTCAACTGTTGCCCTTCCTGTGTGGAAAGTTTCTGGAGCCATATAGCCAGGAGTTCCTGCAATCTCTTTTGTCGAGTGGTGAGTATTTTCGTTTACTTGAATTACTCGGGCTAAACCAAAATCTCCAAGTCGAGCATTGTAATCTTTATCCAGCATTATATTGCTGGCCTTTATGTCTCGATGTAGTACCCTTTTTTCACATCCATTGTGGAGATAGTCCAGTGCTTGAGCCACTCCACAAATAATATTGCGCCTTCTTTCCCAATTCAAATTTGTACCCTCAACAGCTGTGGATTCTTTCCAAAATATGAGCTTGTCAAGGCTTCCATTTGGAATTAACTCATACACCAGAAGAAGCTCATTGCTTTCATAGCACCATCCAATCAATTTTACCAGGTTCTTGTGATGGATATTGCCAATGGAATTGACTTCTGCTACAAAATCTTGCTTTCCATGGCGTGAGTTCTTTGAAATTCTTTTCACAGCTACTTCCTTGTTTCCCAAGGTTCCTTTGTAGACCGTGCCAAATCCTCCCTTCCCAAGCTTGTTCATCAAACTAAAGTTCTCTGTTGCAAATTTGAGTTCCTTCAAATGGAACTTCTGGGGAGCTGTTGATGAACTTTTAATTTTTAGCTTTATATCTGAATCACCATCTTCCACTAGTTTTCTTTTCCGATATAACTTGTAGAACGTCACTAAAACCAATAGAGAGACCAAAATTCCTGAACCAGTGATCCAAATCCATAGATGGCTGACTGATTTTTTATCTGAAGTTTGAAAACTAGTAAAATTCCAGGACCTTACTGCATTGAGTTGAGAAGCATTCACGCCTGTAGAAGCTGAAAAACCCACATAAACATCTTGAGGAAGATAGTCAGAGAGGTCAAAGTTGTACGAAAGTATAGGTTTCTCCATGCTGTCTTCTCCAGAATTTCGTGAGGAAACAAATATACTCATAATAGTTGATTGAGCATCATAATTTACAGTTGCTGTGATATCCATACCACTTGAAAGATTGAGGCCCTGACCACTTAATGATTTTGACCTCGTGGAGACAGCACTCCTCACGTCGATTCCAACGTGATTATCATCAATATCGTCTGCGTAGCTCTTCCTTGTGTCAAATTCTACAGCAACTATATTGGTTAACCCAGTAGTAGTGCTATTTATGATCCCAAGCCATTGCCCTCCACTGTTTTCAGGGATGGAGGACTGTTCGGTTAAAATGAAGGCTAATCCGTCACCACTTGTAGATGTCAGTGGGAAGATATTAAACACAAAGGATGATATGAATGATGTCTTCACGTTTCTTCCATTGTCCCATAGCCTAAATGGTTGATTATATAGGACCCTTCCAGACGTATTTGAGGTTCCATTCACATCTGGAGTCACTTGCAGAGCCCCCAGAACAATGAATGAATTCTGGGACAGAAGGAAATCATTTTCATTTTCTCTCTGGAACTGTGAATAACTGAAATTCAGGCAGTTCACATGGACGAAACAGGAGCCAGTGAGAGTGAGCAAAGCCAGAACCCTAACAACTTGAGAGGAAATGAAGTTATAGGCACAGGCCATACTATTTCACAGAGTTGGGTTTACAAATTACTAATAATGCAGCTAAATACAATTTGAAGAACAAAACATTTCTGACTCAAAATGAAAGGCTGGTTAAGATATGGGGATCAATGGAACTGCTAGGTTCTGTCTTTTCTGTTGGTGACAGTAATTGTACTTCCACATGCTTTGCGAAAAGCTCCTTTGCCTCTGATTTAAACCGAAACATCTTGTGATAAAACTCAAAAGATAGAATTAGTCCGACACATACTAGTCAAAACCTCCCAGTTTTCTTCTATTATATTGAAAAAAAAAATTCATATTGGAAGTTTCTAAGATGCTTATTGGGCCGGGTTGGCCCGACCCGGTTCGTAACCGGATCGGGTCAATCCGGCCCAAAATCCGAACCGGTACAGTACCGGTTCGGAACCGGCCCGGCCCGTCATGTTAACGGGCTGGGCCGGTTTTAACTATCTAAAACCGGGCCCGGTAAGGGCCCGGCCCGTTAAGAGTTCAAAACCGGACCGGTTCGAACCGGTCCGGTAAAAAAAAAATAAAGGAACTGCAGTTGCACTGCAGTTCCACTGCAGTGCAACTGCAACATGTTGCAGACTCGCAGAGGCTTGCCTCTGCGAGTCTGCGTTTGATGGGCAACGGCCATTTGGCCGTTGCCCATCAATCTTTCTTTTCCTTTTTTTTTTATTTTAATTATATTAAAAAAAAATAAAAAGGGGCTAGGCTGCCACTGCGCACGCAGTGGCAGCCTAGCCCTTGCAGAGTTGCAGTTGCACTGCAGTAGTGCAGTGCAACTGCAATATGCAGAGCAGAGGCTTGCCTCTGCTCTGTGTTTGATGGGCAACGGCCATTTTGGCCGTTGCCCATCAATCTTTTTTTTTTTTTAATTTTTTTTAATTTTTTATTTTAATTTTTTCCTATAAATACCTCTATAATCTTCTATTTTCATTTACATTTCTTCTATATTTTCTCTCAAATCTACTATCTATATTCATCTACTCTTATTCTCTTCACTCACATACTCTCTCAATATTCACTCAAACTCTCTCAAATTCACTTAAATTCCCTTATTCCAAATTTATAATATCATCATTTCCTTTCTAAATTTCATTTTTCTTTTTATTTTATAATTTTACAAATTTTTCTTTTAATTTTCAAATTCTAATATATTATATATATTCCTTATTCCAAATTTATAATATCATCATTTTCTTTATAAATTTCATTTTTCTTTTTATTTTATAATTTTACTTTTAATTTTTCAAATTCTAATATATTATATATATTCCTTATTACAAATTTATAATATCATCATTTTCTTTATAAATTTCATTTTTCTTTTTATTTTATAATTTTGCAAATTTTACTTTTAATTTTCAAGTTTCAATTTTTAAATTTCAATATATTATCATACATCTTTTTTTTTAAAATTTTTAACATATATTTATTTTCAAAAAAAATATAAAAATGTCAAATTTCTTTCGTCGTTCATGCTCTGTTTCTCGACCTTTTGGTTCCACTGAAATTCCTAATTTGGGTGACGAATCATTTAATGAAATCGAACCCGATATTCATCCGGAGGAGGAGCTTCCTTTGGCACCATCGTTTGGTCGTGGTCGTGGAGGAAGTCATGCTCAAACACAATCATCAACTGCCACCACTGCTGCTACATCATCAAGACCGAAATTTAGTCGAAAAAAAACAAGCAGGGTATGGGAGTATTTCGACATTGTAGCAAAAGAAGGTGAGACGAATAAATATTGTGCCATCTGTAAATTGTGCAAAGGCGTTTACTCTTATAACTCCGGTGGAGGTGGTGGCGGTACAGGTACGTATAAAAGGCATTTAATTACTATACATAAAATTAATCCTGATGCCGAAGAAAATGAAATTTTAGAAGGTAAACAATCTCAAATTAATACGCATGATAGTGGAAAAAATTTTAATTTTGATAATGTTCAAGCTAGACATGGTTTAGTTAGATTTGTAGTTAGAACTGAACAACCATTCACAATTTGTGAAAAAACAGGATATTTAGAATTTGTTTGTAAATATTTACAACCCGCATATAAATCTGTTTCTAGACATACATTAAAAAGAGATTGCATGGATATGTTTAAAGAATATAGACAAGCTTTAATTGATAAACTTAGTAATATTTCATCTAGGGTTAGTTTAACTAGTGATATATGGACTAGTACTAATGGTATAAGTTATCTTGTTATAACTTGTCATTGGATAGATGAAGATTGGTCTATGCAAAAACGAATTTTATCTTTAGATGTAATAGAAGAAGCACATAATTCATATACTATTCATAAATATATTACTAAAGTTTGTAAATTATATGGACTAGAAAATAATAAAGTTTTTGCTATTACTTTTGATAATGCTTCAAGTAATACTGCAGCTATTCCTCATTTAATTAAAAGTTTAAACCCTGTTATGCAAGGCATATTTTTTCATGCAAGATGTGCATGTCATATTATAAATTTAGGTGTTCAAAGTGGTTTTAGTTCTAGTGGTACTGGTACTGGCATAGGTCCAATTGATAAAATTAAAATTTTAGCAAAATGGATTCGCACACCAAGTAATAAACGTGAATGGAAGCAAATTTGTATAACAAATAATATACCTGTTAAAGCATTTCCACTTCCCGTGGAAACAAGATGGAATTCACTTCATCGTTTGCTTTCTTCTATTTTACCTTATAAAGAACTTGTTACTCCTTTTTATAACAATTATACAAGTAGCACACATTTAGTACTTTTTGAAGAAGATTGGACTTTTATTGAATATTGTGTTGATTTATTATCTACTTTTAAAGATGCAACAGAAAGATTTTCAACTCAATTTTATCCAACTACACCGTATTTTGTTCCTATTATCTACACAATGTTTGACAAATTTGTAAAATTTAGGAATCATGAAACTTTAAGTTCTTTTGTATATGATATGGAGGAAAAATTTAAAAAATATTGGGAAATAATTCCTCCTATTTATTGTATTGCAACTTTACTAGATCCTAGTCAAGGTGAGGTAAATATAGAAATTTTTTTTGATTGTTATAAAGAATTTCTTGGTCTTGATTCTATTGAGGATCAAAAGTCCTCAATTAACAATCTTTTTCGAGAATTGTTTAATGCTTATGAAACGGAAAGGGAGCAATTCAACTTTAATCGAGAAAAAGAAGATTCATACGAAGAAACCGAAAGTAGCAAAAAAGGAAAAGGAATTTTAAACGCAATTAAGGAAGCAGCAAAGAAGAGAATGAAGCTAAAAGGAAAAGCGAGCGGATCGGGATTGGGATCGGGATCAACAACTCGACGGAGTTCTAGCTTCAATGAGCTAGGATTTTTCTTAAGTCAAGATTTTTTTGTAGATGATAACTTTGATCTTCTCCAATGGTGGAAAGAAAACCAAAAACAATTTCCAGTTTTAGCTTCCATGGCCCGAGATGTTTTTGCGGTGCAAGTTTCTTCTGTTGCTTCGGAATCCGCATTCTCGACGTGTGGAAGAATTATTGGAGACCATCGAACCACTCTTAATCCGGATTCATTGTGCATGTTAACATGCCTTAAAGATTGGTTTGATGCGGAATCGTGCAATGTCGAACTTGGAATGGCCAATGAATTTGCTGATAATAATTCAGAAGAGGAGGAAGAAATTTCCAAGGCAATCCGTATAAATTATGAAGAGTAGAGAATAATTTTTTTTTTGTAAATTGTATGTAAAATTGTAAATAAGTTTAGTCATAGTGAATATTTTTATGGACTACGGTCCCGTGGTTTTTACCCTTCTAACTTTTGAAGGGGTTTTCCACGTAAAAAATCTTTGGTCTCCTACTCTCTCATTTTTCTCCTTCGTTGTTGTTGTTATTATTATTATTATTATTACATACCAAATTAATTAATGTTATACTTATATATGTTTAAAATAAATAAATATTTAAAATAAAAATGAATTAATATTTTAAAAACATATTAAATAAATGAATAAATATTAAGTAAATGATATTTCAAATATAATAAATTATTTTAAATGCAAAATGAATATAAATAAAGATATGCAAAATGAATATAATAATAATATTCATAAAATCATTATTTGTATTTTGAATCAAATATCATTTTATCATAATATTATATTCATAATATAACTTTAATTTATTATAACAATAATTTTATTAGATAATTTTATAATAGTTTGTTTTTTACATTATTGTTACATTAATTAAATAAATTATAATATAACTTATATTCTTATAATAAATTATTGTTAAATTAAACTATTAACATTATTTATTATAAAAAAAATTTACTACATTAAATTATTAAAATATATTAATATATATTAAAATAAATTAATATAATTTTTTTAAAAATAAAAATTTAAAAAAAAAATGGACCGAACCGGTTTAAACCGGTTCGGTCCGGTTTTAAGGCGAACCGGTCCAACGAACCGGGCCGGTTCGCCTCTCATAATATATAGAACCGGTCCGAACCGGACCGGTTTAATACCGGTTCGGACCGGTTCTCTTGTGGTTAGGGCCGGAACCGGTGAAAACCGGCCCGGAACCGGCCCGGTCCGGCCCGTAACCACCTCTAGTTTCTATGCAGACGCAGTACGGAAAAATTTCCAGTTTTTATTCATTAATTTTTATTACAAAAAAATTAAGTTGGACCAGCAAATCCCCAGGTCTCATGACCATATAATTTATTGCCTAGTCAAAGGTTGACCAGGGATTTGTGACTTAATATGAAGAAGGCTTGAAAATTATGGCCTAACTAACCTACCTCAGGGAAATTTACAAGGGTTAGAACTTTGAATTCTCCGACGGCAACCCCTCTAGCCTTTTCTTCAACGAAGGCAAGTTGCGAATATAGGAGGAATCTTATGAATCAATATATATATATATGAGGAGGGATCCACTTACACATGTGTAAAATAAATTTAGTTTTATACACTTCCATATCTTTTTATATGATTTATAATTTTTTAATCCGACCGTTGAATTTTATGTTCTATTCACATAGATCATGTATGCAAAATTTCAAATTAATCGAATACGTCTAACTATTTTTTTGTAAAATAAAATTTCAACCGTTCATATATATTGAAAAAAATACTATTCTCGAATAAAATGATAGAAATAACAGATTGATTCAAAAATTTACATACATAATAAATATGAGCAGGTTGTTAAATCCAACGATTGGTTTACAAAAATATTAATCCTATATGAAGATATAAAACTGTGTTGTAAGACCCGAATTTTATTATACTATATACCATATTTGTACATGATTTGTAGTGGAAATAAATTCTTTTATCGAAATTTAAGAAATATTGAATGTGAATTTTCACTCTTTATTTTAATTTTTGGAAATTATGATTTATGGTATGGTGTATAAAAGAAAGAAAAACAAACATTAAAGTTGCAACAAGAGATAGATGAGATATAATCTTGATAAAAAGGTTGAAGTGTGAAAGCATTAAATGAAGGGTTGAACAAATGAAGAAAACAAATGAACAAATGAAATATAACAAAGTCAATGATAGTGGCTGGAAGTGGTGTGGACTAGAGAAGAAGAGAGGAAAGTCAATATAAGAGGCTATAAGTTGACTTCACGCCACTTTGCTTCCCTTTACAATTCGGTTTAGGTAATTAATGATAAGGAAAAGATGAGACAAAAAGGTCAATTATAGTGGCTGGCTGGAAGTGGCGAGAAGAGGAAGGAGAAAAGAAGAGAAAAAGGAAAGAAGATTAGTCAAACTGCAGAAATAGACTTCCCCTAGCCATCCCTTTTTGGCTAGAATTTTCTTCACCATTTAATGACAGTAGAAAAAATTTCACCACGCCATTGCCATATTTTCTTCACCATTTAATGAGTTATAAGACAAGGTAATGATGACAGAAAAATAGGATGAGAACAAGTGGTGGGTTTTAAGTGGATTTGAGTGGTTATATAAGAAGGAATGCATAGGAAAATAGATTTATGCAACATTCTTCTTCAAGAAAAACCCTCTGATGCTTCTAGTTTAGCAAGTGTTCTGCAAACTCAAAATCTTGGTTCTTCCATTCCTCACGTACATGAGCCATGAAAACTTCATTCTTAGTTAGCCAAACCTCTTATGCATTGTTGAAGAGCTAAGGAACAAGAGAAGTAAAGCTAAGTGAGGCAGAAAAGCACTCTGTTCTGGAAATGCAATTTAGTTAAGGTAAGTTCTATATTTTTTGGTTTTCTAGATGTTCAATGGTAGATGTCTATGTTTTACAACGTAATAAACATAAATATAGCATTGTTTTAGCAAAATCTGGTTAGAATATATAAGGAAACATGAGGGGCGAAGTGATTATTCAACTGCTTGCCAAATGAGCGAGCTTCGGGTACTCGCTCAAAGGTTGAGGCGAGCTCAAGAAATGTATGAGTTGGCGACATACATGTTCGCCAACTCTTTGGACAATAAGGACAATTACCAAATGGACGAGGGCGAGTGGCGAGGACTATGATCGCCCAAAATGTATGAAATTAAAGATTGCCAAAAAGGGCGAGAATGGCGACTATGGTGATCGCCCATGTGGAACGTTAGTGATCGCCAATCAGGCGAGTAGGAAATAAATAAAGAGGTCGATAAGTGTTAATGTAATTCATGGGCGAGCCCAACTCTGAATAAAAAGCAACGAATGGCGAGCTACCATGTTGGGCGAGCTCCCACGTGTAAGCCCATAAGCGAATGGCGAGCTTTGTTGGGCGAATGGTGAGCTGTAGAGTAGTTACAGAATCTCGCCAAAGTGTTAGAAATATTAATAGTTTTAGAAAATATTCGAAAAGAAAATATTAATGATATTAATATTTTACTTTGTAGTCGGGAAGTGAGAATTGATAAGGCAGGCGGGAAGCAATGCTTCATCAGACGAGGTAAAGGAGATGTGTGTGAAGTGAATACATGTCCTGTGGAGTTAAAATTGTATGCAAATACTGAGAAAAAGCTTTGATTTATGACATGCATTTTGTTTGATAATTGTTTTGATGTGGGCGAGCTACAAAGATAACCCACCCATGTATTGTTTGTTAGGCGAACTGGTTAGGGCGGGCGAGCTAAACCTTTTATGAAGGTTTGGGCGAGTGACCCAGTTTTAAATAGAAAATCCGGGCAAGCCATTGTGGGCGGACCCTTTTCAATGTTGTTTTGGGGCGGGCGACCCAGGTTTTCATGAAATGGGCGAGTTGACCATGGCAATTCCGCCTTAGGCGAGGTGACCATGGGCAATGCCAGATGGGCGAACTGACATGGGTGAGCCATTGAGGGCGAGCCAGTTTAACTTGTTTTTAACCACTAAGGATTGGAGGGCGAATACTAATTCACCGCACTGGCGAGTTGACCATGGGCGAGCCTTGATGGGCGAGCTGACCATGGCGAACAGGTTTCAATTTTACATTTTCTTTACGGAAATGAGAATAATACCTTTTTGGAATTATTATTTATTTAAATGATTTAAATTCATAAAATGTGTTCCTTAAAGGTATTTTGAGCTATAAAGTTGATTTTGAGACTTTAGGCCCCTGGTTTCATGCATTATGAGTTATGAGTCTGATGGACCCGCCAAGTCATCAGAGGTCTCGAGGTCACCTGGCAAGTGGACCCCGAGGACCACCCATAGATTGTGGCCATAGATCTACTGTATCCCTGTTGGGATGATTATTCCGTTCTTGCAAGGGGGAGGGGGAACGATGAGAGCATGATTTATTTATAGGGTGATGCCTAGTCTCAACTTGATGATTTCTGAGAGGATTTGTTGAATCCTTTTTATTGTTTATTATATGATATTGTAAACTGTTTAGCCAGTGATTTGAATATTAAAAATTATTGATTTCATCCATTGCTTTCCCTATTGGGTTTACTGTTAAGGAAAAATAAGTGTTTTGGGGAATATAGTTTTGATTTATACCGCAGTATACACCTTCCTTACTGAGCATGTTGTCGCTCACCCCTTATTTTCCACTCCACAGATTGTTGATCTTGGATTAAGAGAATTAACTTCCAAGGATTATCGACTGCTAGAGTCAACAGTTATTCGATATCGAAGGTACATTATTCTCTTTTATATATTCAGTAAAATTGTACAGTACTACTTTAAATAGAAGGGAATGTATATACCTCTTAAGAAAATAATTTAATAATTCATACTTTCATGCTACTACAAGGAATTAAGAGTACTAATTTTTATAAAAGCGTTAGGAGTTGTTAAGCACCATAGACAGCCCAACTGGTAAGATAGTGTAATTTATAAGTGAATATTATGTATTTTGTGGACTTGAGATGTTATATGTGTAAAACAAATTTATTTTACATATGTGTAAGTGGATATCTACTATATAAATATATAAATATATATATATATATATATATATATATATATATAGGAGAAGCCTTAGCGTCAAATTGTACAAAAACAATAATAAGCAAAGTTTGGCTTAATAATTGTAACCATTCGTTAAGAAAGATTAAATTTAAGGTTCGTTTTCCCTTTTCTCCTTGTATATTGTAACCATTCGTTAAGAAAGACTAAATTTAAGGTTCGTTTTCCCTTTTCTCCTTGTATATTGTAACCATTCTTTAAGAATGACTAAATTTAAGGTTCGTTTTCCTTTTTTTCCTTGTATATAAACCAAAAAAAATGTCAAGAAACTATGTTTGCTTATCCAAGTGATCTTGGCATTGATGTTCACAACTCAGAAGCCATTGCTGAGGTAGATTATTGAAGGTTAATCCATCAGCAGTTGGATTTTGGAGAGGAGTTGGGTATATAATGTTACCCGGGAAAATTGAACTCAAACATGCCTTCTTTTTTGGCTGTTCCAGAGCCTAAGTTGTTTTCTATTTAGGACCCTTACAGGTTTATGAGATAAATAGCCTTGTTCAATTACCAATTTGACAGATAGTTTGGATAGGGATACACTTCTCCAGGGTCTCAAGGAAATAAGAAAAGAAAACCCAATGAACAGAATAATAAATAAATAAATTCACTGCAAAATTCATGCTGCTACAACAATATTGGTGTCACTAATTTAGCTTTTGAAGAAAGAAATAGGAATTATGGCTGTGGGCTTTTGTATTTTGTCATAGGCTATCCCAAAAACTCGTATATGCACGGAATTTCTCTCTCTCTCTCTCTCTCTCCTCTCTCTCTCTCTCTCTCTCTCTCTTTAAATGATTTGTTTGTATGTAAGTGTGCTAAACGGTGTTTTACTTGTGTACTTATAAATTTGTTAATTCTAAAAGCTTTTGAACAATTGGTGTGCAGGGCAAAGTATCAGTCACAAAATGTTCTGTTGATGGTAAAAAGACTCCTCATTTCAGCTGTTGGCTGACGCTAAGGATGTGAGGAAAAGTGGAAAAGTGAAACGATGGTTTTTGTTTATGCTTGGTAGGAAGAAAAAATACGAGAAAAAAATAGAAAAGATTGTCATTTTATTTTCTTAGGCTAAATGTTTAATTTAAGATTAAATCTTTGTTGGATTTCTCAATTAAGGATACAATCTTTAATTTTGATCAATTAAGGATTAAACGTTTTCGAATTTGTTCAATTTAGGACTTTTTAACGAAATTGAAGTACACGCGCCATTAAAAATAATAACGGCGTTAATAAAGACACATGACAGCATTTAAATGAGACACGTGGTAGCAATTTAGTAGGACACGTGGTAGTGTATTTATTTTTTCCTTTTAATATGTAAAAATACGTGAGACACATGACAGTATTTTAGTGGGACACATGGCAACAAGGGACACATGGCAGCAATTTATTGGATCACGTGGCAGTGTATTTATATTTTTTCTTTTTAATAGGTAAAAATACATGGGACACGTGACGGGATTTAAGTGGGGCACGTGACGGGATTTAAGTGGGACACGTGGCATCAAGGGACACATGGCAGCAATTTATTGGGACATGTGACAGTGTATTTATATTGTTTTTCCTTTTTATAAGTAAAAATACTTGGGACACGTGGCAACAATTGACATGTCGTCATCATCATCTACTCTTTTTAACGGCGCGTGTAACTCACACAAGTTAAAAAGTCCTATATTGAACAAATTCGAAAACGTTTAGTCTTTAATTGATCAAAATTAAAGATTGTATTCTTAATTGAGAAATTTCGCAAAAATTTAATCCTAAATTGAGCATTTAGCCATTTTCTTATTAACAAAACTAAATTATTCCAAATTTTAAGATTAGTCAAGAGAAAATGAGAGAGGTGCAAGTCAAGTATATATAATTATAAAATTATCATTTATTCTTATAATTTTATTTTGTTATCATAGCTCATTAGTGGTATAATGATAAATTAATATAATATCATTTTTTTCCTTCAAATTTTGAACTCTACCAAGCAATGGAAGAAAAGAAAATTATATTTTTTTCACATTTTTCATCCTTTCTACCAAGCACACTTAAGAAAAAATTTAATAATTTTTATCTATTCATTTTTCCCTCATTCAATTCTCTTTCTTTTTATTTTTCTTTTCACCCTATCAAGTAAAGCCTAAGAAACATTTAAAAACTAATTACTTAGTCTATTTTTGGTTTCGTTTGGTCTAGAGTTTTTATAAAATTGGGTGTTCAAATAAAGTTTTTTTAAAAGTATTGTCAAGAGAAGTAAAATTAGTATTTAGTACACTTAATATAAGGTAATGTAGAATATTGAAAATTATAAAACAAATTTAGTATATATTTTTAATAAATGTAAAATAAAACGATAAATTTATTTAATTAAAACACAAGTTTTTAAGTAAAACAAATAAATAGAATAAAAAACAAATGAATAAATATAAAAATTGCACAAAATAAATAAATTGATATAAAATAATATAACTTTTTTTTATACTATGAAATCATGACATGTATTTACAAATCTTGTGGATTATTGGCCTAATCACTTTGCTTAGGGTACAAACGAATTGAACATTCAACAAACAATTTGTGAATATGTTTAGTTTTTGTTCGTTTATTATTATTAACATACAATCACAAATAGAGGAGTGATTTGTTCGTTTACATTAGTGAACAAACTTGTTTAAGGTTTGTTTGAAACTCATTCGTATAATGAATTATTTAGTATTCATCTGTTGTTCGATAATAATAAATTTTAAATTACATATTTACTCATAAGTTATTTAAACATGTAATTATTAAAATTACATATATATTTAAGATTTTTTAATTTGACATCATATATATTATGGTGAATATAATTTGTCTGTATAATTTTTTGTTTAGTGTTAATTAACATGTTCGTTTAATATTCACAAATAAGTGTTTGTGATCATGTTTGTTTATTATTCATAAATACATGTTCGTGAATGTGTGTGTTAATGATCATGAATAAACTTACAAACACAAACTGAAAACGAATAGTATTACAAAATAAATGAATGAACATGAATACAATAACGTTCGTTCATGTTCGTTTCACTTACATTCTTAACTTTGCTTTTGATAAATATTTTAGGCCATCAACAAAATTTGAGATAATAACAAGGGTTAAAACTTGGAAATCTGGAGAAGTAAATTACTTTTAGTAACTGCAGGCCCTTTTAATCAACGAAAGCCAAAAGCTAATGTAAGTGGAATCTGGTCTATCTGTTTTCTAATAAAAAGCTGGCTTTTGTTGCATATGACATTTCTAGAATGAACTGATTTGTGAGTTTGTTTGAATGCGAGAGGATTTGGCCATGCATTCTCTGATTGAAGAAGACTACTAGGATACCAGATAAACATCTATGAGGAAAAAATTTGAGTGGGATGAATTTAATTTTGATTTAACAAGTGCTTGGCTAGCTATTAAAGTTAATTTGGTAAAGACGAGGAATTGATTCTTCAATGACAAGAATGACTTTTCATTTTGGGTTTACCAATTGCCATAAATTGTCCTAGGTAGGTTCCTAGGCTGAGAACTACTTTCCAACCAAATTCAAAGCATTGTTCAACTATAAGCATCATTATACTTGTAGCATGTTTTGAGCACTTGAATTTGGATTAATTAAGGTGTGTGAAGAACCATCTAGATGCTAGTAATGCATGATATTATTGAAGTAAATGGCTAGACTTTGGTTGAAAGTCAGTCATATTTATTCTTTTTAAGCTTTGTGTTCTTCAATTGTAAAAAAAGGCCTTTTTGCTCTCATAACTGTCACAGACTGAATCTTACAAGCATGATATTCACAATTAATATGCATAGCATTAGCCAGTTTCAAAAGGACTTTCATCTCCCACTAAATTCTGTCGTGGGAGTAAGTTGACCTCCACTTAATGAGCAACTTACCTCCCGTAAAAGAGCTAAGACTGGCCACATGAAAGCTGGTTTCTCAATTGCAACTTCTGGAGGCCCAGCTTCACCTGTAAGGGCATGCAAAGCAGTTTTCATATGGATTTGGATGGCAGCAGGCCAAGGCTAGCATCAACACATTCTTTATTTGCTCTTTATCAGCATCTTCGTTCATTCGTGATTCTGCAATAGAATTGAGCCTATCCATCTTGTAATTCTCCCAAACCCAATCCAGAATGCTATTGTTATAGTTATTAACTTCATGTTTATCTCCAGGTCTTCTTCCGCACACAATTTCAAGTATCAAAACTCCAAATCATGAACATCAGTTTCAACTGTTGCCCTCCCTGTGTCGAAGGTTTCTGGAGCCATATATCCAGGAGTTCCTGCAATCTCTTTTGTCAGTGAGTATTTTCATTTACTTGAATTACTCGGGCGAAACTAAAATCTCCAAGTTGAGCATTGTAATCTTTATCCAGCATTATATTATTGGCCTTTATGTCTCGATGAAGTTACCATTTTTTCACATCCATTCCCAAACCCAATCCACAATGCTGTTATTATAGTTATTAACTTCACGTTGATCTCTAGGTCTTCTTCCACACACATTTCAAGTATCAGAACTCCAAATGCATGAACATCAGTTTCAACTGTTGCCCTCCCTATGTCAAAGGTTTTTGGAGCCATTTAGCCAGGAGTTCTTGCAATCTCTTTTGTTGAGTGGTGAGTATTTTCGTTTACTTGAATTACTTAGGCTAAACTAAAATCTCCAAGTCGAGCATTGTAATCTTTATCCAACATTATATTGTTGGCCTTTATGTCTCGATGAAGTTACCATATTTTCACATCCATTGTGGAGATAGTCCAATGCTTGAGCCACTCCGCAAATGATATTGCACCTTCTTTCCTAATTCAAATTTGTACCTTAAAAACTGTGGATTCATTCCAAAATATGAGCCTATCAAGGCTTCCAATTGGCATTAACCCATACACCAGAAGAAGCTCACTGCTTTCATAGCACCACCCAATCAATTTTATTAGGTTCTTGTGATGGATATTGCCAATGGAATTGACTTCTGCTATAAAATCTTTCTTTCCATGGCGAGAGTTCTTTGAAATTCTTTTCATAGCTACTACTTTATTACTTAAGGTTCCTTTGTAGACCATGCCAATCCTCCTTGCCCAAGCTTGTTCATCAAACTAAAGTTCTCTGTTGCAAATTTGAGTTCCTCCAAATGGAACTTCTGGGGAGTTGTTGATGAACTTCTAATTTTTAGCTCAATCTCTGGATCTTCATCTTCCACTAGTTTTCTTTTCAGTCTTTTATGTTTTCTTTTCCAATATGACCTGTAGAAGATCACTAAAATCAATAGAGACCAAAATCCCTAAAACTGTGGTCCTGTTTGCAGTTGAAGAAGCTTGAGTGGCATTTCTGTTGTCATTTTTTTTACATGTTCTGCACATTACTTGTCCTGTTGCATCAGGTTTTAGGTAGTTTTTGATATGATATGGTTATGGTAATCCATTTTGTTAGGCAAACATGTAAGGTAGTTGTTAGGAGTTGTTAAGTTTAAACTTTTGTTTGATGTTTGTATAAATTAATGAACAATGCAACCGAAAATAATAGCTTTTACACTTCATTTTTTTCTCTTCTGTTCTTCTCTACCTCATATCCTTCAATTGGTATCAAAGTCGTTCATGGTCTTAGAGGGCTTGAAAACCATTGAGAGTTGAGTGAAAAAACTAGTAAACCCAACCAGCAAAGCTTTTGTCAATCATATGTGGCCTCAAGCAGTTGCACCTTGCCTTCACTTCTTGTTTTCTTTGGTGAAAACTACCAGATATGGTCTGTCAAAAGACCTAGTTGTGTGCCTTTGATCTGTGGGAGGTGGTTGAGAATGAGAAAGAACCACCTCATTTACCAGCAAATGCAATTGTAAATCAGATGAAGAATTACAGTGAAGAGAAAGCTAAGAGGTACAAAGCAAAGAGCTGCATTGAATCATCAATTTTCGATGAGATATTCATCAGAATCATGACTTGTGAGACAGCAAAACAAGCTTGGGACATGCTTAAGGAAGAATTTATGGGCAGTGACAAGATAAGACAGATGCAAGTGCTCAATCTCAAAAGGGAGTATGAAGTTTTGAAGATGAAAGAGTCTGAAACTCTAAAGGAGTATAATGACAAACTCGTGAAGATAGTAAACAAGCTTAAGCTACTTGGAGAGGAGATGATAGATAAAAGAGTTGTAGAAAAAGTTCTTGTCAGTTTACCTGAGAGGTTTGAATCCAAAATCTCTTCACTTGAAGATTCCAAAGACTTGACCAAGATATCTTTTGCAGAATTGATGAATGCTCTAGAAACATAAGAGCAAAGAAGAGCCATCAGGCAAGAGGATTTAACTGAAGGTGCATTTGTTGCCAAATAAAAAGTCAAAATGCAACATAAGGGCAAGAACAAAAAGTTAGGAGACAAAAGAAACAAAAATGCAAGAAGTGGTAGGAAGAAAGGTAAATTTCCACCATGTTCTCACTATAAAAAAAACCACACATCTAGAGAAATATTGTTGGTACAGACCTGACATTCAATGTAGGTCTTGTAAGCAACTTGTTCACATGGAGAAGGTGTGCAAAAACAAAAACCAGCAGCATGATCAACAAGCAAGAGTTGCTGGAAACCTAGAGCAACAAGAAGAACAAGTGTTTGTGGCATCTTGCTATGCAGTAAAAAACTCATCAAATGCTTGGTTGATTGACAGTGGATGCACTCATCACATGGCATCCGATATCAACATGTTCAAGGAGTTGGATAGATCTTGCATATCAAAAGTTAGAATTGGCAATGGTGACTTCATTGATGTCAAAGGAAGAGGAGTAATGGCGGTTGAAACACCAATAGGTACTAAACTCATTTCAGATGTGCTGTATGTGCCTAAAATAGATCAAATCGTTTTGAGTGTGGAACAGTTGCTAGAAAAGAACTACTCCTTAGTGTTCAAAGACAAAGCATGCATCATCCATGATTCTAATGGTCATGAACTTTGTACTGTTAATATGAAAGGGAAATGTTTCTCCTTGGATGGGTATGAAGCTAACACCAATTTATATGATAGTTCACACGATGAATCTATTTTATGGCATAAAAGGATGGGTCATTTTAATTACAAGGCATTGAACTATATGCATAAGAATGATCTAGTGCAAGATATGCCTACTATTGAGGTATGCTCTAATGTTTGTGAAATCTGTCAATTGGGGAAGCAAAGCAAGATGCCATTTTTAGTTAAAAAGGCATGGAGAGCAACTGAAAAAATTGCAATTGGTACACACCGATGTTATGGACCTATGAGGACGCCATCCCTGAACAACAGCAGGTATTTTATGGCCTTCATTGATGATCTGACCAGAATGTGTTGGATTTATTTCTTGAGACAAAAATTTGAGTTACTGCTACTTTATAGAAGTTCAAAGCTTGGGTTGAAAACCAAAGTGGCTGCAAAATGAAGATTATAAGGTCAGACAATGGTACTGAGTACACATCTGACAAATTTAATAAGTTCTATAAAGATGCAGGTATTGAGCATCAATTGACAGCAACTTATACACCACAACAGAATGGTATTAGTGAAAGGAAGAATAGAACAGTCAAGGAGATGGCTAGATGCATGTTGTTTAAGAAGAATCTTCCCAAGAAATTCTGGGCAGAGGTAGCCAATACCTCTGTCTACTTGCTCAACGGCTACCCACAAAGGCCTTGGAAGGAAAGACTCCATTTGAAGCTTGGTTTGGGAGCAAACCATCGGTCCAACGTGTTAGAGTTTTTGGCAGCATATGTTATGTGTATGTTCCTAAAATCAAAAGGGACAAGCTTGATCATAGAGCTGAAGTTTGCATTTTCTTGGGCTATAGCAGCATCACTAATGGCTGTAAAGCTTACAATCCACTTTATAGCTAAGGTGATTGTAAGTAGAAATGTGAAGTTTAATGAGCAATCAGCTTGGAGCTGGGAGAAATCAGCTGAGGAACCAGCCAAGCTCCTTACAAATGATATGGCTAATTCCCAAAAGGAAGAAGACTAGAGGTTAGAAGATGAAATCATTGATCATGAACTAGTGAGAGGCACCAAACCACTTACTGACATCTATCAAAGGACAAATATTGCAATTCTTGAGCCTACAAGTTATGAAGAAGCTGTCAAATTTTCAGAGTGGAGAAATGCAATGAAGAAGGAGATTTAGATGATTGAAAAAAATAAAACTTGGACTTTGGTTGATAAACCAAGCAACAGCAAACACTATTGGAGTCAAATGGATCTTGAAAACAAAATTGAATGCAGATGGCTCCATCAATAAACATAAAGCCAGATTGGTTGCTAAAGGGTATTCTCAACAATATGGTGTTGATTTTTTTGACACTTTTGCTCCAGTTGCAAGGTTGGACACTATAAGGCTGTTATTAGCCTTGGTAGCTCACAAAAGTTGGAAAACATACCAACTTGATGTTAAATCTGCATTTCTAAATGGTTACCTTAGAGAGGGATCTACATTGAGCAACCTGAAGGTTTTGTTGCGCAAGGAGAAGAAGACAAGGTTTATCTACTCAAGAAGGCTCTGTATGGACTCAAATAAGCCCTAAGAGCCTGGAATTCCAGAATTAATTATCATTTGCTGAATTTGGGATTCAAGAAGAGTCAGAGTGAAGCAACACTATATACTAAAACTACTGCCAGTAATGATTTATTGGTGGTTTCATTGTATGTTGATGATATACTTGTGACACGAAGCAATTCAGAATTGGTGCTGCAATTCAAAGACCAAATCATGAAGGTCTTTGAAATGACAGACCTCAGGTAGATGTCCTACTTCCTTGGAATTGATATTTCTCAAACTCAACAAGGAATTTTCATTTCTCAAGAGAAATATGCTAAGGAATTGTTGAAAAAATTCAACATGGAGAATTGTAAAGCTATTTGTACTCCTATGGTTCAGAATGAGAAGCTTAGCAAGGATGATGGTTCTCAAAAGGTTGATGCATTTACTTGGAACTCTAAGAAGCAAGGAACTATAGCTCAATCAACTGCTAATGCAGAGTACATAGCTACTGCAGCTACTGTTAATCAAGCAATTTGGTTAAGAAAAACTATGACAGATTTGAATCAGAAGCAAGATGGTCTAATAGAAATTTTCTGTGATAATCAATCAGCATTGCAATGGCCAAGGACCCTGTGTTTCATGGGAGAACTAAGCATATAAAGATCAACTATCATTTTCTTAGAGAAGCTGAAGCTGAGAATGAAGTGAAATTAGTGCACTGTAAGTCAGAAAATCAAATTGCAAACATTCTAACCAAGGCCTTGTCAAAAGCAAGGTTTGAAACATTAAGGAGGAGCCTTGGTGTTTCCAGTAGAAATGCCAAGGAGGAGTGTTAGTAGTTGAAGAAGCTTGAGTGGCATTTCTACTGTCATTGTTTTTTACATGTTCTGCCCATTACTTGTCCTGTTGCATCAAGTTTTAGGTAATTCTTGATACAATAAGGTTATGGTAATCCATTTTGTTAGGCAAACATGTAAGGTAGTTATTAGGAGTTGTTAAGTTTAAACTTTTGTTAGATGTTTGTATAATTAATGAACAATGCAGCCCAAAATAGTAGCTTTTACAGAATTTTTTTGAACTCTTTCTTCATTTTTTTCTCTTTTGTTCTTCTCTACCTCATATCCTTCAAATCCAAATCCAAAGACGGTTGGTTGATCTTTTATCTAGAGTTTCAAAACTAGGAAAATTCCAGGACATTAATGAAGTAACTTGAGTGGCATCCCTCTCTATAGAAGCTGAAAACCCCACATAAACATATCCAGGAAGATATTCAGGGAGGTCAAGGTGATAAGAGCGATTAGATTCCTTTGTGCTCTTTTCTTCAAAATTATATTGAGAAACAAATATACTCATGATACTTGATTCAGCATCATATTGTATGGTTGCCGTGACAGGAGAACCATTTGAAAGATTAAGGCCTTGATCATTTAATGATTTTGAAATCGTGGAGATGGCACTTCCCACATCGATTCCAACGTGATTATCATCAATATCTTCCCCGTTGCTCTTCCTTGTGTCGAATGCCACAGCAACTATATTGCTTAACCCAGCAGTAACACTATTTATGATCTTAAGCCATTGCCCTCCACTGTTCTCTGGGAGTGAGTTCTGTTCGATTAAAATGAAGGCTAATCTGTCACCAACTAGATCATTCTATATAGCTGGCATGATACTAAAAACAAAAGATGATATGAATGATATCTTCACATTCGGTCCATTGCCCTGTAGTCAAAATGGTTGCTTGTAAAGGACCCTTCCAGACATATTTGAGTAGTAATCACCATTCACTTCTGGAGTTAATGCAAGGGAATGAGTAGTAATCACCATTCACTTCTGGAGTTAATGCAAGGGACCCCCCATCAAAGAATAAATTCTGGGACAGAAGAAAATCACTTTTATTTTCCTTAGGAAACGATGAATAACTGAAATTCAGGCAGTTCACGAGGGTGATTCTGGAGCCAGTGAGAGCGATGTTGGATCTTGTCTCAAGATTGTTGGTGTTGGAAGCTGCAATAATAAGAAATATTGTTAGTAACAAAAATAATATATATGAAAGTAGAAATTAGAACTGTTTTACTAATCACAAAGAGTTGGATTGAGGCATGGATATCTTGCTCTCTTTAAGATGATTTACGCCTTTGCGGGAATTATATCACATGTGCAGCAAGAACTTTAAGTGTGTCGCCTCCAGGATACAACAGCCTAACCTATCTTCATTGTACACTTTACAGTTCTGCACTAACATGTTGAGTAAAAAGCTCTATAATCAAACACCCTTCTCTTGTCCAAGAATAAAATTATGTTTGAATTGGTGTTTGAATGTACTTGTTGTTATACTTTGTTTGAGATTTAGAACCTCAATTTATAGCCTCACACATTTGTAACTGATACAAATGTTAAATATAAGAACTTTATTATATTTCATTAATACACAAGGAGGTAAACGGTTAACACCAAATTGATATAATGTTATAAGCAATCAATCTTAACATATTAATATTAAAACCGAAACAATAAACTATTTATAGTAACGACAACATTTAACAAATTATAACGTTTTATTTTATTATTAAAATATTAAGTTTCACAATTCCCTCTCCATTTTAATAATAAAATAATATTTTAAAAGTTTTAATTATTTTTTATTAATTTGGACAGAGATGAATTATTATGCGTAATAAAGGTGTGTGACCACATTGAATCTTTACTTAGTGTAGTAGCAAATCTTGTTCTTAAGCCGATAGTGTGCCATACACATTGAATTTTGATTGTCTTGGGGAGACAAGAGTTTGCAGTACACACATAATAATTCAAGTGTTTACGAGCTTCTTTTTAAGCCAGCACATTACGGTCTTACGCGTGATCCCAGACTTAGTGAGTAATCTAGAAACTTGCCCAACTAAGCTTCATAGGAGCGGCCTCACTCCAATACTCACATAGGTGAAATCTATCAAGAGTGTTCTTGTAACTGATACAATCCACTCATAATGAGCTATAGATTTCATTAAGATTCCTAAAGAATCAACCCTCCAACGTTACATGATAGATACACTACACCATAGGGATGGATAAATGAGCTTCAAAGCTTCTTAGTGTGTATCTTTTAGCAACCTCTTTATGATTCGTTCTTCCCATTGAACCTAACTCTTAGGATCTTTGATCATTAGGTTAGATATCCTCATAGGAGATTCTAGATTATTTGGGCAAAATTAAGTTCCATCTGTGATAACCGTAAATTTTCCATTTATTGGAAATTAGAAATATTGAAAATAAACATTAGAAAAATTAAATAAGGGGAAATAAATAAAATTTTGCAAGAAACGGGATATTGGTGAAAATCCTGAGAAATGAGGAAGTGATGAATAAGGAAATGCGTGTGAAGGAAATTAAATGGAAATAAAAATAAAGTATGTTATATAATTATAAATTTTATAAATGTATTTTATACAAATACGTATGTATTAAAATACTATATAGTATATTTTAATATACGTTGGTCTATATATGGAAATATATACTATCCTATGAATCTAAATAATACATATGTATATAAACATAATATTTTATGTATATATAAATATATATATATATACGTACATGTATAGAAAATGTAAATATTATTTTATATTAAAATTTATATGTATAAATATTTTATTATAGCATTTATATAATTTATATATATAAATGTTATTTAATTTTAAGTATATATAAATGTACATATATATATATACTAGACATGTATTTTGTAATGTACAATATATATAATTTATATCTAATATATATTGTATTACAATTTATATGAAATAATATTATATGTGTAATATATGGTAGATATTATATATATAATATATTGTATAATATATAGTAGGTTACATACTAAAAAGGGAAACCAAATAAACCAAAAAAGGAAAGAAAATAAAAGGAAAACAATATATCAGAATCGGATTCCCGATTCTGTCTCCAGGAGGCGCCGCCCCCGTCAGCGGCCGCCGGAGAAGGAAAGGAGGAGAAGGAAAAGAAGCGACGTCGCCGGCCAAGGAAGAGGAAGCCGACGCCAACGCCGGCGAAGCAAAACAAAAGCAAATCGGGAAAACAGAAACGAAGGAAATCCGAGGAGAAAAGGAAAATGTCGACGGCGGTGCCGGCCAAATCGGTGGCCGCCACTGTCACCGAAGCACTGTCGGAGGGAGAGGAACACGATGGAGGTCACCCGACGCGCAATGGACGGCGGAGGAAGGCCGACGAAGAGGAAGAAGAAACCGAGGCAAAACCGCCTCGATCCGCCGCCGTGCCGCCGATCCAGGGCAAACGGAGGGCACCGGCAAGTTCGTCGTGCAGCCGGCCAGCTGAGGGACGCCCGAACCGCCGGAGAACCGGCCGCCGGCGAGGAACCGGCGAGGAAAGAAGCTGGACCGGTCTGAACTGGTCTGACCGGGAAAGGAAGAAGAAAAAAGAAAAGAAAAAAGAAAAGAAAAAGGAAAAAGAAAAAGAAAAAGAAAAGAGAGAAAGAAAAGAAAAAGAAGAAAAAGGAGAATTTTGGGAATTCGGAAAATTCCCGAAAATTCGACAATCCGGGATTTTTCAAATTCGGTAAGAAATTTCCCGAGAATTTAATTTCAGAAAAAAATTAAATAAATTATGAAAAATTCTAAAAATTAGAATTTTAATTCCAGAAATTATTTTCAGCAATCGAGACAAGGAATCGGGAGAAATGGAGTGCGGGCGCGATCGATAAGCAGAATTCGCCGACCCGAAAAAGGTAAGGGATGCATGTGCAGCACTGTAAGGATACTCAGTCTGCATATTTTAAATTGAAATATTTTATGCAATTATTTTATGAAAATTATTATGATGCATGATTTGCTGAAAATAATTTGGGAAGTAGTACTGGCTGAAAGATTTTAAACTGTATTTTCCGTGCAGGAGGTTAGTAAATCGGTAGCCGTTACGCTGCCGAAAATTTTAGAAAAACTTTATAAAATCATATTAAATGATTTTATTTCCGAATTTCGATAGTAAATCACGAAACATGAGGAAATTTCTAAATTTCATAAAACATGAATATAATGAGATGGAACTTTAGAATATTCATGTATTCGAGAATGATGATAATGAAATCATCGAAAATTCTCGGAATAGATAAATTACATGAATTACGAGATGAAAGAGGAAGTGAAATATAGTGAATATTCTTATGAATATTTTTATAAATATTCACTAAAGGATTTTAAACCTTATGGTTTTAAATTATGGAATTTTATATTTATATAAATTCCATATAAGTCTATTTGATGATGAAAACTACGGTTTTGAGATTGGTTGGCATTCCTATCATACGGATGCATGATATGTGATATGTTTAGTCCCGGTCGACACCTGATCCGCGACCCACAGAGGACAACATAGATTATGGTCATAGATTTGACCGGTTTATTTCTTTACCCTCCGGGATTTATAGTACGATAAGATTGATGTCTATCATAGACTCCATAAATGATAGGTGACATGTTAAAAAGGAAAGTGTTTTACATGACATGGAATATGTCAAATGGGAAATGTGATATGTGATGTGTGACATGTGAAAAGAACATGTTTCATATAATATGAGAAGAAAATCAATTGAATTATATCATTTTTATAAAATGCTCATTTCGGTACTGATTATAGTACTGTGAGATGATTCTCATAAGACATGAGATACAAACCTCTAATATGTTTAAAAAAAAAAAAGGAAGAATTGATATATCTAACATTCTCACCATAAATTTAATGAAACATTAGATTATAAGTGTTTCACGAATTCCGAACCGTGGGAGCCACCTCTAGAATCCTTCGGGAACTAAGTGCTACACGAGCTTCGATGTACTAAAGGCCAAACCGAGCAGAGACTCGATGATTGTACCGTGTGAGCCACGGACGAGTGATGAAGCTAGGCAATCGTTGTCTGATGGGCCCAGAGAGGTTGCCATGGCCGATTGTGCTGGTTCGTCACAACCTCTAAAACCTCGAGTGGACTTTGGGCCATAGAGGACAGTACGGATGTACTAATGGCCAAACCGAGCAGAGACTCGATGATTGTACTGTGTGAGCCACGGATGAGTGATGAAGCTAGGCAATCGTTGTCTGATGGGCCCAGAGAGGTTGCCATGGCCGATTGTGCTGGTTCGTCACAACCTCTAAAATCCTTCGGGAACTAAGTACTACACGTGTTCTAACGAAATATGAGAAATCGTAGGATATTGTGACTATAAGTAAGTGATTGTGATTCGTGAATGCGATGAATGTCGAAGGATGAAATAGATCTTAGGCATATGACACATGATGTATATGATTATTGGATGATGTCTATATATGCCATTGAACATGTACTACTTGAATGTTTGTGCTTCCACACATAATTATACTTTTAATAAGAACGATGCCTTGTATGACTAAGGATGAAAAGTAAGCATGAATAAGTTATGACATGGGTGCACTTACGAAATGGTAATAAACCTTAGTATAATCCATGCATGCTAATTTACAATAACTCAAGCATGTATGATACGAATATTAATTATTTTATTTAATTGCTTTATTTAGTAGAAGCATTTTTTTTAAAAGAATATGAAAAAGGTTATGAAAGATTGAAAAGGATTTATTAATTCATAACAAAAAGAAAAATTTATCTCTACAGTTGCTTCTAGGTTCCGTAACAAGTATGGTATTCTAAAATACCTACCTTACTCCATTCGGATCCCTAGCTGACTGTAGTATCTTTCCTACATGCGAGCCTAGAGCCCATAGGAAAAATGAAAAAGATTTTCAGCATATAGGAAGCTGAGTATCAAGTGAGGCATATAATTCTCTTACTGAGCCGTGGTTTTGCTCACCCCTTAATTTTCAACATTTCAGGTTTTGATAAATGTGAGTTCAGCGGATTGTGGATCCTGGCTGTACACGAAGGACAATGTGTCAGACCGACTGTTTATATGAGGTATGATCATTTATTCTCTGTATTTAGACATGTCAACAGTACTACTTATCTGATAAATTACGATAGGGGATGTGTATAATATAAACAATACATTGTAAAATTGTTTAACAGTCAGTACAAGTGAAGTATCACAGACAGCCCAACCGGTTAAGATGTGTATAAGAAGATGAAAAATGTGGTCACGGGTCGTGACACCATCCCTCTCGATGTATACCGGATCTTATCTCTAGCAAAGGCCTTTATTATATAATTCACACTTAGGATCTCAACAAGGATATTCCCTTCTAATTGATCTGGATTTACCACTACAATAATGGTTATGCACTGTAGCAATTAAAGTAGTGCTATCACAAATATATTTCATGATCTAATTTTAAGAACTGCCAAGCCATCACACAAATGATGTATCTAATTTTCTTACCACAACTATATTTATATAGTAGGGCTTATAGCATTGTCATGCTCCATCATAATAAAAATATCATGCTACTAGGAATCACAAATTTTTGCGATCAGTAGCCTAATTTTGTCCAATACCAAAATTCATACAACTAGGAATCACATATTTTATGTGACTAGTAGCCCTATTTTATCCAACGTTGAAAGCAATACTACTAGGAATCACAAATTTATTGTGATCTAGTTTTTATCAACATCATCAATGTCATGCAAATTCTCTTTTCAATTCTCTATCTCAAGTAGCTTGTTTTAAAAACAATCCTCAATATAAAACACAACTTAAAATGTATTCTATATTCTTTTTTTTTTGGTGTAGACCACAGGTATCCTCATCCGTTTTAACGGTCTGAGATTAATCCTGTTCGGGGTTTAGTCACAGTTAAGGCTCTTCACCCCTCCCCAAAGATGTGTTTAGTGAGAGTCGAACCCTAGACCTCTTCCCACAAACTCAGCCTGCGTTGCCAACTCAGCCACAACCCTTGGGTGAAATGTATTCTATATTCCAATCAGTGCCATTAAACATTCAAGAATAACAATTCTTTTATGTCATAATGCACAATTTAAAATGCAAAAGTTAAGAGCTCATACCTTTAGCTAGGAATATTACAATAAGATCACAGCTCTTGCACCAAAAATACTTATAAAAATTCTCAACTTTCCATAATGAGTTATGCAAATGGGCTTTCATCAAGAATACTCGAATAACATAATAGTTGAACATGCTACAAATTTGATTTTTGTGAATTACTTCACTCAATAATTAGATAATAATGGGAAATCAATGCTTCTCAAAGAAGGAGACAATCTAGTGTCTTCAAAATGAATATTTTATCCAAATAAATGAAATTGATGCATTTCCATATCACAACAAAACAACATGCAGATAAGCAATATATAAATTGTTGCAATAATAATTCGACACAGTTCTCTTCCTCCTACAGTTCACGTTACGACCAAGACAATATATGCAAATACCAACTTCAAGTTTTTCACCAAAATTTTATCGGCCATTAATTAAAAGTTAAAGAGAAAGCAATCAAATAACTCTTTTTAAGGCATTGAATGGAAAACGAACAAGGTGTCTACGTGGAACAATTTGTTTTATTCATAATTAAGATGATTGACTTCACTGATCAAAGATAAATAAAGAGACTTGTTTGCTTATTAACACCAATGTAAGTTTAGTACACAAATCGGCAGGAATCAGGCATGGATTATTGATCATAAAAAATGAAATCAACAAGGTTAAGGCTTAGAAGGTTTCAATAGGCTTGAATGACATAATAAGAAAAATAAAAACTGAAGATTTTTCTAGCAATCATTATTTTTGTTGGCAAAAATAAACATTGACACTACAACATGAGATGAAAACAAGTTGGAAGGGAGAAGTTTAGTGAACACTTCAATCTGTTCCCGTGTTTATTGCAAGTCATACATTAACAATTTTTTTTAAGCATTAAACAGAAATGCTCATAAAAATTATAATTAATATTTACAATGAGTTACAAATCAGTACAACCTATAAATAATACTTAAATGTTAAACATCTCAAGCATATAAAGCTTTCAATAACTTTAAACATTATAAAAATGCTATAGAAAGTTTGTTCTTTCAAATTTGTTTGAAATGCTAATCAGATACTATATTTGCTTTGCTAACCAGATGCAAGTGTTTTAATACTTTCTTTCAAATAGTGGCTAGCTACCACGGTTAAACCTTATGGTTATCAAAAAGTAGTCACAAATCATTATTAATATAATATCTAGGATTCCCATCTATTTATTATTAGCATAACTCCCATGACCCTTTTTTTTATGACATCTCAAAAGAAGTCAGCAATGTAGACTACGCAATTGACAACACAAAAACTCTCTCTCAGTGTAAAATAAATAGTTGAAAGCCAAGATAATTAAAAATATAGGATCTTACTTTGTCCATTGTATATGAAGTAATGCTCCCATAGATGAGTGTAGAGGCATGCTTTTTCTCGTGGTCATAAAGCCTATACAACCTTACCTTTGATTTTTCTTGAGATGAAAATATTTTCAAAAATTTATGCATAGTCTTAAAATTGTTGGATCTCATCTCAACATTGTTGGTGCAAGAAGCTGCAACAATAAGAAATATTGTTAGTAACAAAAATAATATATATGAAAGTAGAAACTAGAACTATTTTACTGATCATGAAGAGTTGGACTGAGTTACTGATATCTTGCTCTTTTTAAGACGATTCATGCTTCTGCGAAAATTATATCACCGGTGCAGCAAAAACTCTAAGCGTGTCGTCTCCAGGATATAACAGCCCAACCTATCTTCGTTGTACACTCTACAGTTCTGCACTAACATATAGAGTAAAGAGCTCTATAATCAAACACCTTTCTTTTGTCCAAGAATAAAATTATGTTTGAATTGTTGTTTGAATATACTTGATGTTGTACTTTGTTTGAAATTTAAAACCTCAATTTATAGCCTCACACATTTGTAGCTTATACAAATGTTAAAGATAAGAACTTTATTATATTTCGTTAATACACAAGGTGGTAAACGGCTAACACCAAATTGATATAATGTTATTATAACGTTAGAAGCAATCAATCTTAACATATTAATATTAAAACTTAAACAATAAACTATTTATAGTAACGGTAACATTTAACAAATTATAATGTTTTATTTTATTATTAAAATATTAAGTTCCAACAAGCGAGCAAAACCAGAAGCCTGACAACTAGAGAGGGTATCAAGTTATTGGCACAGGCCATATTATTTCACGGAGTTGGGTTTAAAAATTGCTAAAAGAAAGCAGCTGATGCAGTTTGAAGAACAAAACTTTTCTGCCTCAAAATGGATGGGAAATGGGAATATTAAGACGAATGGCTGGAAACAATATGGGGATCAGTGGAACTACTGGAATCTTTTTTGTTGGTGAAAGAAATTGTACTTCCACATGCTTTGCAAAACCTCCTAGTTTTCTTCTATTATATCGAAAAATAATTTCATATTGGAAGTTTCTATGTAGGTGCAGTCTGGAAAAATTTTCAGTGGGACAAGGCAATAATTCAATTTTAAACTTGACCAGCTTTTATTCATTAATTTTTATTACAAAGAAAAAAAGGCATTGGACCAGCAACTCCACATGTTTCATGACCATATAACTTATTTCTTAGTCAATACTCCTACTTCGGGGAAATTTACAAGGATTAGAACTTCAAATTCTCTGACTGCAACCCCGGTTCTTCAACAAAGGCAAATCGCCAATGTCGGAGGAATCTTAGACTGTGGGGAACCTTAGTGTGAAAATGTACAGAAACAATAATAAGTTAGGCTTGACCAAGCAATTGTTACTGTTTCTTAAAAAAATTCGATTTAAAGTTTGATTTTTCTTTCTCCCTTGTAGATAAATATTGTCCAGAAACCATATTTGCTTATCCTAGTGGTCTTGGCATTAATGATCCCAAGTCATTGCTGAGGTAGTATATTGAAGGTTAACAGCCTGAGTTGTTTTCTATGTAGGACCTTCACATGTTTTGAGATAAATAGCCTTGTTCAATCACCAATTTAACAGATTGAAAGTTTTGAAAATGATTGCTTTGCAGCTAATACAATTTGAAAGAAAAAACCCTTGCCCGTCTCAGAAACAAATTGAAGATTAAGATGAACTGGTTAGTTTGGATAGGGATACACTTCTCCAGGGTCTCAAAGAAATAAGAGAAGAAAACCCAATGAACTGAATAATGAATAAATTCATTGCAAAATTCATGCTGCTACAGCAATATTGGTGTCACTAATTTAGCTTTTGAAGACGATCAACCTGCTGATTAATTTTATTTTATTGTATTTTGAAGAAAGAAATTGGAATTATGACTGTGGGCATTTGTATTTTGCCCTTTTTTGTATTTTTAAAATTTATTATCATGATTAATTAAAAACATTTTAAAAAAATATCATGTGGCAAGAAAAAGACTTATTATGTGATAGTCAAACAATAATTTGAAACTTTTTATATATAATTGATAAATTTTCTGCTTGATAACAAATCTAAATCTTAAATAAATTGACAATATAAAAAAAAACTATTGTCACACTCAAAATAAAAAAAAAAGGTTAGAACTAAAAAGATTGAAGATGTTAGAAAAAGTTGCAACAATAAGCACGTAACATGCAGTAAAATTAGAGGTAGGATGAATAGTACTAATTAAGAATTTAATTAAAAAATTAAGAAGTTAAAGAAAAAATCTGGAAAAAAAATTAAAGAAAATATAGAGAAAGTTAAAGAGGGTAGCTTTGTTTTCTTTTTCCTTGTTTTATTTTTTCTTTCTACAACCAATGATGGTGTTATTATGATCAAATGTAAAAATAAAACATATTATTTTGAGAGTCTAAAATTAAGGTTGCAAAAATGATTGAATCATGTTTAAATTTTTTAAGCAATATGGACTCTATTTAATCAGTTTACTTAAAGTTTGTGTTCTATTTTTTAAAGATGAGAGGTTATAATGTTTGGAGCTTTCTCTTACATCTCCATAGAATTGGGAGAGCATACCTTTGTGTTGAATGCAGGGAGAAACATAATTTATTTTCAACTTGTTAATTGTTATCAATCAAATGGTTCAATGCTCCTGCTCCTATATGATGCCATTGGCCGGAGTCAAAATTCCAAAGCCTATGTTTGTGAATACCAGAAGTTGTGATACATTGTCTTGAAAATTCAACCCATGGTTTCTAAGAAAAATGAATTCAATAGTTCATAACTCGTGAAGATAAGAATTTTCTCAGTTGACTTCTTTGTTTTCAGCCACAATGTATCAGCAAAATGCTCTAGTCCAAATGCAGTTTCTCTTATATCTCTCCTTTTGAAACCATTTCTCACATGAGTGCCAATTATGCAGGATGGTCAGGACCTAGAAAAATTCAAGTTGGAAAAGTCAAGTCTCTTTCAATGTCATGCTCTTTTAAGGTGGACAGGTAACAGGTGCAAGGTTTTTTTAATCCACTTGTCTAGTGTTAATTAACATGGTTGTTTAATGTTCACAAATAAGTGTTTATGAAAATGTTTGTTTATTATTTTTTAATACATGTTCGTGAACGTGTGTATTAATATTCATGAACAAACTTGACAAACATAAACCGAATGCAAATAGTATTATAAAATAAACAAATGAACGCAAACATAATAACTTCGTTTATGTTTGATTCACTTACACTCTTAACTCTGCTTTTGATAAATATTTTAGGCCATCGGCAAAAATTTGAGAGAATAACAAGGGTTAAAACTTGGAAGTTTGGAGAAGTAAATTACTTTCGGTATATGCAAGCCCTTTTAATCAACAAAAGCAAGAAGCTGATGTAAGTGGAATCTTGTCTATCTGTTTTCTAATAAAAGTTGGCTTTTGTTACATATGACATTTCTAGGACTAAAATGAACTGATTTGTGAGTTTGTTTGAATGCGAGAGGATTTCGTCATACATTCTCTGATTGGAGAAGACTACTAGTATACCAGATAAACATTTATGAGGAAAGAATTTGAGTGTGTTGAATTTATTTTGATTTGACAAGTGATTGTCTAATTATTAAACTTAATTGGTAAAGATGGGGAACTGATTCTTCAATAACAGGAATGATTTTTCATTTTGGGTTTATCAATCGCCATAAATTGTCTTGGGCAAGAGGAGGCTGAGAACTATTAGTTCATCATACAAGCCTAACATGCTTCTACACAATATAAAACATGTTAAAACAATCAAAAGTGGAAGTGACAGAATCTAACTAACCTCCAACCATTGCTTTGCTATCTGTCTAATATTGATCCAGTCTCGGAAATCAATGAGCTTGCTTGAATTACTTCCAAGCCTTCCAAACATTCAAAAGCCTCACTAGATGGTGTCTTTGTTTGAGATTAAAGTGCTTGGGGATCGGAAGGAGCCCTCTTTAAATAGTAATGAGAGCATGCTAATTATGGCAATAAAATCATGTTTTAACCATCATAAAATCGTGATTTTAATAACCAAATATGGAGTTGAGATTCACAGTGAAATTATGGAACATATCCGAAAATGGTCAACCAAAAATATTTTACTTCCATAATTGGAGATATACCAACATTCTCCCACTTGGTTCATATATTTCACTCACAGAAAAAACAAATTACATGAATCATGGCAATAGTTCCTCTAATGACGAGTATTATCTTCCATGTAATTACTATGTGAAATGTTTCTAATCAACCCATTTTTACTTAATGAATAAACCTTATGTTTATTCTTGGTCCATACAACAAGGATATTTCTCAAATAAAACTTTAATGTATACAAATCAAAATGAGAAACATCATATTATTAATAAGAGTTTCAATTACAATCATAATGTGGGACCAAGTCCCATTCCTCTCTACATGATCCTTAAATTTAAACGGTGGTATGCCCTTAGTCAAAGGATCAGCTAACATCAATTCAGTGCTAACGTGTTCAATGACCACTCTTTTATCTCTAACACGTTCTCTAATGGCTAAGTACTTAATGTCGATGTGCTTACTTTGACTTCCACTCTTATTGTTCTTAGCCATGAATACCGCAGCTGAATTGTCACAATATATCCTCAATGGCTTAGATATGGAGTCAATAACTCTAAGCCCACCAATGAAACTCTTAAGCCATACACCATGTGAGGTAGCCTCAAAATAGGAAACGAACTCAACCTCTATAATGGAAGTGGCAGTCGGTGTCTGCTTAGCACTCTTCCATGAAACAGCTCTGCCTGCAAGCATGAAGATGTAACCGGATGTTGATTTCCAGGTATCAACATAGCTGGCAAAGTTTGAGTCTGAGTAGCCAATCACCTCCAACTCATCGGTCCGTCTATACATAAACATGTAATTCTTAATGCCTTGAAGATATCTAAGCACCTTCTTCACAACTCTCTAGTGGTCCATCCTCGGATCACTTTGGTATCTACCCAACATTCCCACAGCAAAAGCAATATCAAGCCTGGTACAGACCTGTACATACATAATGCTTTCAACAACTGAGGCATATGGAATGTTCTTCATCTGTTCCCGCTCAAGATAAGTTTTCGAGTACTGGTTCAAATTGAAACTGTCACCCTTCACAATGAGAGCTGGGCTTGGTAAACAATCTTTCATTTTGAATCTTCCCAAGACTTTATTGATATAGGCTTCTTATGACAAACCTAATATACCTCTATGTCTGCCTTTATAGATCTTAATGCCAATGACATAAGATGCATCGCCCATATCCTTCATATCAAAGTTCTCGAAAAGAAATTATTTCACCTCACGTAGCATCCCCTTATCATTGGTTGCAAGCAGAATATCATCTACATATAGCACAAGGAAACAAATCTTGCTCCCACTGACCTGATATATACATTGATCCATGATGTTCTCAACGAAACCAAATGATGAGATGACTTCATGGAATTTTAAATATCATTGGCGGGAAGCTTGTTTCAACCCATATATGGATTTCTTGAGCTTACAGACCAAATGCTCACCATTACTAGAGGAAAAACCTTCAGGTTGTTTCATGTAAACCTCTTCCTCCATATCACCATTGAGAAATGCCGTTTTCACATCCATTTGTTGCAACTCTAAGTCCAAATGTGCAACAAGCGCCATTATGATGCGAAGAAAATCTTTCTTAAATACAAGAGAAAAGGTCTCCTTGTAATCGATTCCCTCCTTTTAAGTGAATCCTTTGGCTTCGAGTCTTGCCTTATAACGCTCAATGTTGCATAATGAGTTAGTCTTGGTCTTAAAGACCCATTTACAGCCTATAGCCCTAGCCCCATTAGGTAACTCAACAAGATCCCATACTCCATTAGATGCCATTGAATCCATCTCATCCTTCATAGCATCGAACCAAAGTTTTGATTCTTTGCTGTTCATGGCTTGTGAAAACGTCTTTAGATCATTAGCGGGCCTAATATTGAAATCATATTCTTGTAGATACACAATATAATCACTAGGAATAGCTTACTTCCTTTTCCTAGTAGACCTTCTTAATGTTGGTTCAACATTCTCCAAAAGATCATGTTGTCCAATTGGTTGCTCATTCAATTTTGGTGTATCTAGAGGAGCCTCGTCTATTGGTAAGTTATCAACTACGTGTGGATCTTCAATGATTGGGTGTTCAATGTCCAACTGTACTGAAGGAACATTGTTCATGATAACCAATCCTTGACTCAAGGTAGAGGGTTGATCTTTCACATAAACTAGTTCTTGAGATTGATCGCTCCCACTAACTAAGTCATTTTCAAGAAACTTGGAGTTCCTTGATTCCACAATTCTAGTGCTATGAGATGGACAATAGAATCTATAGCCTTTGGACCGTTTGGAATATCCAATGAAATACCCATATATGGTCCTAGGATCCAGTTTCTTTTCCTGTGGGTTGTAAACTCTTATTTCAAAAAGGCATCCCCAAACATGCATATGATGCAAACTCAATTTCCAACCTTTGAATAATTTGAAAGGCGTCTTTGGAACAGCCTTGGTTGGAACTCAGTTCAATATATACGCTTCCGTTTTAAAAGCTTCAATCCACAAAGATTAGGCAACTTCGAGTTGCTAAGCATACTACGCACCATTTTCATCAAAGTTTGGTTCCTTCTTTCTGCAACACTATTCTGATCCGGTGAACCAGGCATGGTATATTGGGCAATAATCCCATTTTCTTGAAGGAACTTCGCAAATGGTCCAGGTGCTTGTCCATATTTAGTGTATCTATCATAACACTCCCAACCTTTATCAGTTCTTACTATCTTTATGGGTTTTGCACATTGTTTCTCTACTTCAGCCTTAAAGATTTTAAAGGCGTCTAATGCTTCGTTCTTGTTATGAAGCATGTAGAGATACATAAACCTCGAGTAATCATCAATAAAGGTGATGAAGAACTTCTGACCATATGCATCAATGTCTGGATAGCATATGTCAGAATGTATGATTTCTAATATGGTTGACCTCCTATTGGCACCTTTCTTAGACTTATTGGTTTGCTTACCCTTAATGCAATCCACACAAGTGTCGAAATCAGTAAAATCAAGAGTACTAAGTATTTCGTCATTTACCAATCTCTTAATTCTATTTGTGGAGATATGACTTAATCTCCGGTGCCATAATGTGTAAGAATCCTTATTCATAACACATCTTTTAGTGCCAGTTTGGACATGCAAGGCGTTATGAACAATGTTATTTTGCAATCAATAGAGAAAAGACCATCACATAAGGTACCATTCCCAACAATATCAGACTTAAAATATATCAATACTGATTTATTTGAAAATTGAAAGGAATATTCATAAGGTACCAGCCTAGAAACAAAGATTAAATTTCTCAAGAAACTAGGAATATAAAAGGTCTTTTCCAATTGCAAAACAAAACCACTCCTAAGAACTAAAGTGAACGTTCCAATGCCTTCAACATGTGAGCGCATCTTGTTTCCTGAATAGATGCTCTCCTCATTTCCCACTGGCTTCCTTAGGTTTGTCATACCCTGTAAGGAAGTCGAAATGTGAATTATAGATCCAGAATCAATCCACCATGTGTTATGATTAACCTCAACCATATTTGATTCAAAACAAACATATGAGAGTAGATTACCTTTCTTAATGAGCCACTGCTGAAGCTTGGCATTGTCCTTCTTCATGTGTCCCTTCTTTTTACAGAAGAAACACTTGGACTCTTTCTTAATGTCAGCTTGGGCAGGGATTTTCCCTTTTCCCTTGTTCTTGGCTCGATCCTTGCTCTTTCCTTCGCTTGCAAAAAATTGCACTTTCACTTGATTCCATAACCAGTCTTCCCTCCTCTTGAACACACATGGTCATCAATTTATTGATGGTCCACTTATCCTTATGTGTGTTATAGGATATCTTGAATGATCCGTACTGCTTTGGTAGAGTGTTTAGTATATAGTGCACAAGGAAAGATTCAGACATCTCCACCTCTAGCTTCTTGAGTTGGGCCGCTATATCTCTCATGGCTATTATGTGCTCGCGCACTCCTTTCACACTGGTGAGCCTCATTGATGAGAACTTCATTATCAGGGTGGTGGCCAACACTTTGTCTAAAGTGACAAACTGATCATCTATGGCCTTCAGCAAGGTCCTAACATTGGTATGTTGTTCGACAGAACCACGTATCCCAGCAGATATCTTTGTCTTAATATACATGACACTAAGGCGATTTGATCGCTCCCAGCATTCATGTAAAGCTACTTGAGAAGGAGAGTTGGTCTCAGTTAATACGGGCTCGTCTTTCCTTATAGCATAGTCTATATCCATGCACCCTAATTGGAGGAGAACTCTCTCCTTCCAAACCTTGTAGTTCTTTCCATCTAGCTTGGGAACTTCAAGGTTAATACTAGCTTGAGGAAACACTACATATAGAAAAATACATGCTTATGTATCTAGAATTTTTGAGGCAAACTTAATTATGTCTACCGATGTAAACATATTTTATTAATCAATTATGAATCTCAGACATAAAACTTGCATGTGGGCTAAAGTTCTAATTCTAATAGATTCATATCATAATGATAAAACTATCAAATTATATCATACCTAATCCCTGTGGGCAAATTAAGAAACTAATTTGATATTTTATCCTAATTAGTTATGAATTATAATAAACATTCCTATGGGATAAAATTTATTATAACCTTATAACTAATCACAATTTATGTCTAATACCATTATGTGATTTTTACAAATATAATTTTACTTAATTAAGGTTGCTATGGCTAAGCCCTAATTAAATAAATTATAAATCACTCAGACATATTGGTAAAATTCTAAGTTTATTCATATTTTAAAAATTGCAATTAACACAAGACAATTTTAATTCTAAATAATATGAACAAACTTAGCTACATGTGCTTAAAGTCAATCGCAGTGTAAAATAACAAAAATTATACATATTCATAATAAGGACAAATAGACATTCAAAATCAAATTCTCATAATTTTAACAAATCACCCATAAATTTTCATAACTTTTTTCACAATTTATTTATGAATTATTTGTAAGATTCAAAATTACACAAAAATTCATAAATTCTGAATTTATGAAAATTTACACAATTCATGAAAATTCTTAAATATTATGAGATTGCAAATTTCTGTCAAAAATTAATTTAACACTAAATAGCAAAAATAAATGCATATAACAAAATTATTTTTGGCCATAACAATTAAATCCTTAAAGCCTAAATAAATAACCCAACTATAAATTAAAACCAGAAGCCCATAAAACCAAAGTGGCACATTTTAAAACTCATGAAGACAGCCCAAAAAATAAAATGAGCCCAACGTTTAATGGCCTATTCAATCTTAAGAGGACCCCAAAAGCTATCATCTGTAATGGCCCATATAAGAATTATAGGAAATGGCTCATGTACAAAAACTGTTCAGAAAATAAAAAGATGACAAACCTGTGCCTAGCAGAAAAACAAACCGAGCCCCTTTTTTTTTTTGATTTTGGACAGTGTAGTTACACTGTACACGTACGGGCGCATGTGCCCAGTCTCATAGCACTATCGGGCCAGTCTTCTTCTTCGCCCGAATTTTGCAGCAAACGGGTTTTTCAACCCGATTTAAGACCCGGTTGAAACTTGGCCTTTCATTCATTGATTTGAGTGGTTCTTTATTCTAAATCAATCAAAATGAAGCAAAAAAGGGCATTAGGAAATCGGTTTTGGCTTCAAACGTCTTAAAAACAATTTCACATTTCCACAAAATTTTCGTTTTTGGTCGACTACACAATAAGCATTCATGAATATCTTATTCTATTTTTTGATTCTTAAGGGGTCCGTTTGAAACACGAATTTCATTTTTCAGAAAATATTTTTCACATTTTTCAGTATTTGGTACTTATAAAATATTTTCTGTTAATAAAAAATGAAATTCGGTCAATGAAAAATCTTTAAGAATTTTAGAAAATTGTCTTACCATTTTCAAAAGGGGAAAACAATTTCTAAACCTATGCCATTGTTAAGAAAAAAGGCTCCACTAAAACTTAACTTAATCTATATTGAGTTAAAACAACAAGCAATAAAAAATATTTTTCAGCATATCAACCAAACAACAGAAAATATTAGTTTTTCTAGAAAATCAAATTTTCAGAAATCATTTTACAGAAATTATTTTTTGAAAGTTATTTTACGTGAACCAAATGGAGCCTTAAATGGCTAGAAAATCAGGTCCAAATCATTCCTTATAGCCAAGAACATACAGAAAAACAAGTAGCAGTTTTGGCAGAATAACAAATTACAGAGTAAACGTTCTTCATGCAAGACAGAGGTTATTCATGCTCTGATGCCATTTGTTAGTTCATCATACAAGCCTAACATGCTTCTACACAATATGAAACATGTTAAAACAATCAAAAGCGGAAGTGACAGAATCTAACTAACCTCCAGCCATTGCTTTGCTATCTGTCTGATATTGATCCAGTCTCGGAAATCGATGAGCTTGCTTGAATTACTTCCAAGCCTTCCAAACACTCAAAAGCCTCATTAGATGGTGTCTTTGTCTGAGATTAACGTGCTTGGGGACCGGAAGGAGCCCTCTTTAAATAGTAATGAGAGCATGCTAATTATGACAATAAAATCATATTTTAACCATCATAAAATCGTGATTTTAATAGCCAAATATTGAGTTGAGATTCACTGTGAAATTATGAAAAATATCCGGAATTGATTAATCAAATATTTTACTTCCATAATTGGAGATATACCAACAAGAACTACTTTCCAACCAAATTCAATGCATTGGCTCAAACGCATTGTTCAACTATAAGCATCATTATACTTGCAGCATGTTTTGAGCACTTGAATCTGGATTAATTAAGGTGTTTGAAGAACTATCTAGATGCTAGTAATGCATGATATTATTGAAGTAAATGGCTAGACTTTGGCTGAAAGTTAGTCATATTTCTCCTTTTCAAGTTTTCTCTTCTTCAGTTGCAAAAAAAAAAAAAAGAAGGAAAAAAAGGCCTTCTTGCTTTCGTAACAGTCACAGACAGAATCTTACAAGCATGACATTCACAATTAATATGCATAGCATTAACCAGTTTCAGAAGGAATTTCATCTACCACTAAGTTCTGTTGTGGCAGTAAATTGGCCTCCACTTAGAGGGCACCCTACCTCCCTCGAAGAAGCTAAGACTGGCCACATGAAAGCCGGTTTCTGAACTGCAACTTCTGGAGGCTCAGCTTCGCCTGTAAGGACCTGCAAAGCTGTTTTCATAGAGGGCCTTTGATATGGATTTGGATGGCAGCAGGCCAGGGCTAGCATCAACACATTCTTTATCTGCTCCATATCAGCATCTTCGTTCATTCGTGAATCTGCAACAGAAGTAAACCTATTTATCCTGTAATTCTCCCACACCCAATCCACAATGCTGTTGTAGTTATTTGCTTCCCGTTGATCTCCAGGTCTTCTTCCACACACAATTTCAAGTATCAGAACACCAAATGCATAAACGTCAGTTTCAACTGTTGCCCTCCTTGTGTGGAAACTTTCTGGAGCCATATATCCAGGAGTTCCTGCTATCTCTTTTGTTGAGTGGTGAGTATTTTCGTTTAGTTGAATTACTCGGGCTAAACCAAAATCCCCAAGTCGAGCATTGAAATCTATATCCAGCAATATATTGCTGGCCTTTACGTCTCGATGAAGTACCCTTTTTTCACATCCATTGTGGAGATAGTCCAATCCTTGGGACACTCCGCAAATGATATTAAGCCTTCTTTCCCAGGTCAAAGTTGTACTCTTTACAGCTGTGGTTTCATTCCAAAATATGAGCTTGTCGAGGCTTCCATTTGGCATGAACTCATACACTAGAAGAAGTTCATTGCTTTCATAGCACCATCCAATCAATTTTACCAGGTTCTTGTGATGGATATTGCCAATGGAACTGACTTCTGCTACAAAATCTTGCTTTCCATGGCGTGAGTTCTTTGAAATTCTTTTCACAGCTACTTCCTTGTTTCCCAAGGTTCCTTTGTAGACCGTGCCAAATCCTCCCTTCCCAAGCTTGTTCATCAAACTAAAGTTCTCAGTTGCAAATTTGAGTTCCTTCAAATGGAACTTCTGGGGAGCTGTAGATGAACTTTGAATTTTTAGCTCAATCTCTGGATCTTCATCTTCCACTAGTCTTCCTCTCAGTCTTTTATGTTTTCTTTTCCGATATAACCTGTAGAAGATCACTAAAATCAACAGAGAGACCAAAATCCCTGAAACTGTGATCCAAATCCAAAGAAGGTGGACTGATTCTTTATCCGGAGTCTCAAAACTAGTAAAACTCCACGAGCTCACTGTATGAAGTTCAGTAGCATCCATCCTTGTAGAGGCTGAAAACCCCACATAAACATCTCCAGGAAGATATTCAGCGAGATCAAAGCGATGCGAGAGTATAGGCTCCTTCATGCTCTCTTCTGCAGAATCATATGAAGAAACAAATATACTCATAATACTTGATTGAGCATCATATTCTACGGTTGCCTTGATATCAGAACCGCCTGAAAGATTGAGGCCTTGATCACTTAATGATTTTGAAGTCGTGGAGGCAGTACTTCTCACGTCGATTCCAACGTGATTATCATCAATATCTTCCGTATTGCTCTTCCTCGTGTCGAATTCCACAGCAACTATATTGCATAACCCAGTAGTGGTGCTATTTGTGATCCCAAGCCATTGCCCTCCACTGTTTTTCGGGATAGGGGTCTCTTCGGTTAAAATGAAGGCTAATCCGTCACCACCTGGAGATGTCATTGGACTGATTAAAAACACAAAGGATGATCTGAATGATGTCTTCACGTCTCTTCCATTGCCCCGTAGTCTAAATGGTTGCTTGTAAAGTACCCTTCCTGACATATTTGAGATGCTTGCACCTATCACATCTGGAGTCAATTGAAGTGCCCCCAGAAAAATGTTTGAATACTGGGACAGAAGGAAATCATCTTCATTTCCCTTCTGGAACCGTGAATAACTGAAATTCAGGCAGTTCACGTGGATGATACTGGAGCCAGCGATAGTAAGCAAAACCAGAAGCCTGACAACTGAGAGGAAATGAACTTACAGGCACAGACCATATTGTTTCACAGAGTAGGGTTTAAAAATTACTAATAAAGCAACAAATGCAATTTGAAGAACAAAACTTTTCTGCCTCAAAATGCTTTGCGAAAAGCTCCTTTGCCTCTGATTTAAACCAGAACATCTTGTAATAAAAATCAAAAGATAGACTTAGTCTAACACATACTAGTCAAAACCTCCCAGTTTTCTTCTAGTAAATTGAAAAGCAAATTCATATTGGAAGTTTCTATTTGGATTCTGGAAAAATTTCAGTGGAACGAGGCAAGAATTCAACTTTAAACAGTAAAGCTTCAAATTTGATTTCCTGGCTTTGTTCATTGATTTTTATTAAAAAAAATAAAGGCATTGGACTAGCAACTCCACAGGTTTCATGACCATATAATTTATTGCTTAGGCAATAGTACCTACTTCAGGGAAATTTACAAGGGTTAGAACTTTGAATTCTCTGATTGTCCATGGGAACCTTAGTGTCAAATTGTACAGAAACAATAACAAGGCTTGGCCAAGCAATTGTTATTGTTCTTTAAGAAAATTAGATTTAAGGTTCGAGTTTCTTTTCTCCATTTTATATAAACATAAAAATATTGTCTAGAAACGATGTTTGCATATCCTAATGGTCTTGGCAAGCCATTGCTGAGGTAGAATATTGAAGGTTAATCTATCAGCATTTGGATTTTGGAGAGGAGTTGGCTATATAATGGGAAAAGTTGAATTCAAAGATGCCTTTTTCTCTGGTTTTTCCACAGCCTGGGTTGTTTTCTATATGGGCCTTTACATGCTTCTGGATAAATAGCCTTGTTCAATTACCAATTTAACAGATTGAAAGTTTTGAAAATGATTGCTTTGCAGCTAATACAATTTGAAAGAAAAAAACCCTTGCCCGTCTCAGAAGCAAATTGAAGATTAAGATGAACTGGTTAGGTTGTATAGGGATACACTTCTCCAGGGTCTCAAAGAAATAAGAGAAGAAAACCCAATGAACAGAATAATAAATAAATTCATTGCAAAATTCATGCTGTTGCAGCAGTATTGGTTTGACTAAATTAGCTTTTGAAGACGATCAACCAGCCGCTTAATTTTACTTTATTTTATTTTGAAGAAAAAAATTGGGATTATGACGTGGGCTTTTGTATTTTGTCATAGGCCATCCCATAAATCGTTTACGTAGGGAATTTGTCTTTTTTACTATGATAGAATATTCGAGCCGAACTCGATATTCGACTTCCTATGGGAATTTGTCATAGGCTATCCCAAAAATTGGAATTATAATAGAATATTACAACTTAACTTGATAGAATATTTAAGCCGATCGAATTTGATTTTATAAGTTTGATTTATCAATTTTTAACTATATATTATAAGATGAAATAATAAATTAACAATAAAATATTAAAAATATATATTAAAAAAATTTGATAAGATTTACGAATCGTTCGAATCGAATATTAAAAAATTTGAATTCAATTTGATTCTTATTCGGATAACTCAAGTTTAAAATTTATAAAAAGTAAATGAATCAAATACGAATAAATATTGAATTATTATCTAATAACTCGCGATTTGATCCATTTACATACCTACTCAGTTAAAACAGTTTGTAGAGGCTTTTCAACAACTGGGGCAAAGTATCGCTCACCAAATTGCCGTGTCTGATGGTGAAGCCTCTGTCTTCTCATTTCAGCTTTTGGTTGACACTAAAAGAAACATTTAAAAACTAATTATTTAGTCATTTCTGATCTGTTTGGTTTAGAGTTTTATAAAATGTGTTATTTGAGTAAAATTTTTTTAAAAATATTATTAAAAGAAGTTAGAATTAATATTTAATAAAATTAATATAAAAATGTTTTAAAATGATGAAAATTATTAAATATCTTTTATATTTTTAATGAATGTAAAAATAAAATAATAAACTTTATTAAATTAAATTACAAAGTTTTAAGTAAAATAAATTAAATAAAAAACAAATAAATAAATATAAAAATTACACAAAATAAATAAATTAGCGTGAAAAAAATAAATTTCTTTATAATTTTGTGAATTATGGAAGAATATAGTAAAAATTCACTAAATACATGTCATTAAAAGTAGTAATTTTTTAAAAAGTTTTGATTTATAATTTCACCAAAAAATTCAAATTTATTTTTTTGCATAAGCTTTAAATTTTAATATTTTGAGAACCAGACACTTGACTTCTACAATATATAAGTTCTTTAGTAAACCGGAACCAAACATGCACTTAGAAGGAAAGCGATATATAAAACTTGTTTAATTACCACTGCATTTGAGAGAGCCAGTGGAGCGAATTTAGCTGCATTTAAAACGGTTGAAGAAATGTTGAAACATGGTCAAAGCTCACAGGCAGGTTCTTCCTCATTTATGGCAGCTATGAGCAACGCCTGTGGCTGTGCTTATGATGCTATGCTTGCACTGCAAAGTCTGCAATCCCTATTGTTGTTGAGCTACAACATTGAGATAATTAATTAAGGGATTAATCTTTGACCGAATCCAGTTTCTCGGGCACTTAACACGCTAATATTTGGGCCTCAATGCAGATCCATCCTGAATGTTGAAGCTCGTATCCGTGGGTTAATTGTGATATTTTCATTTACTTCTTTTCTGTTTTGTACTTTCTCTTAAACTTCTTTTCGTTTTTTTGTTTGTAATTACAAGTATTCTTATCCGTTTTATGATTTGAGATTAATTTTGTTCAGACTGAAAGTAGTAAAAGGTAAAGCGTTTCTAACAATGACAACTCTAAAATTCGAACAATATCCAAATACCTGAAAAAGAAATTCACTTCCACTTCTTCTAATCACTTATTGATTTTCTCTAATATTTACTCTAATCCTAGTTAATAATGTTATTTTAGTTCTATCTCTTCCATTAATTATCTGTGAGCTATAGCTGCTCTTATCCTGACATTAGATTGTATAATTATATGAAAGATCAGCTGTCTCATGTCAAGAATATAAACTGTTTAATCAGTTTGCTTAAAGTTTGTGTTGTATTTGTTAAAGATTAGAGGTTCTGATGTCTGAACCTTTCTCTTTCATCTCCATAGAATTGGGAGAGCATATCTTTGTGTTGCTGGTGGTCTGGTTTGAGCTACAAGAAAAAAAAATGAAGAAAAAGAATAATTCAAAGACTCTGACTCACTATATTACAAGAGAAATCGTTTCAAGCCAGCAATCATTGCCATCTTTAATTAACTAAAGACTAAAGAATGAAGGGAGAAATATAATTTATTTTCATCTTGTTAATTGTTATCAATCAAATGGTTCAATGCTCCTGCTGTTCTATGCTGCCATTAGCCGAAGTCAAAATTCCAAAGCCTATGTTTGTGAATGCCGGAAGTTATGACACATTGTCTTGAAAATTCAACCCATGGTTGCTAAGAAAAATGAATTCAATGGTTCATAACTCATAAAGATAAGAAATTTCTCAGTTGACTTCTTTGTTTTCAGCCACAATATATCAGCAAAATGCCTTTGTCCAAATGCAGTTTCTCTAATATTTGTCCTTTGAAACCATTTCTCACGAGTACCATTTATGCAGGACCTAGAAAAATTCAAGTTGGAAAGGTCAAGTCTCTTTCAGATGTCATGTTCTTTTAAGGTGGACAGTAACAGAAGGTCTTTCGTGATAATCCACTTACCTCGGCTGAATATGATGGGCTAACTAGAAACTTTATGACATAAATGCAGGGGAACCCATTTCTTGAATGCCATTCAATGCTTCATCCCCAAGTTGGCTTGGAATTCTACTTGCCATCCTACGCCATGAATTTCCTGAGAGGTAAGAGACCCCTCCAAGTTGAATTCAGTTTCTAAATTTCGTTGAGCCACCTTCATTTTGATCCAAAGCCAAGACTTTCCTAGAAAGTATTGCAGCAAATAACTCACAAATATGGACCTGGTCACCCCCATCTTAATAAGCTTAAGCAGCTTCATTACAGATCTGATAGAATATGTTTGATGCTACATCATACTCATAGCAGAGCAGTAAAGCAATGGAGTTGTATCAGTGAAATAGTGAATCCAACTAGAATTTGCTAACAAAAAATGCAAGTTAAAGGCAAAATACATTGGTCTAATTGCAACTGCCAATATTGAATTTTATCATTGCAAGAATGAGATTACAAACAGCAAAATCATTTTCCTTTCACTAAGTTCACATATTTGGAAGCTAACTGAGAGAGATACTTTTAACAGGTGGGAATTGCCTTGATCCATCTGTTTATTGATCAAAGTAAAAAGCTACAAATACAACAGAAGCCTTTCACCTGTAAAGATACAAACGTGCATGTAGCTACCTTGCTGTCATGGTTTCACCTCCTATGAGGATTATGCAATGATTTTTGTGATCCCTCAAAGAGGTCTAACAAGTAATCCTGCAGATCTTCAGCGTTGTACTTGATGTGTTTCTCACCAATATGGTACATTTGTCTTCCAACAAATGTGCGATAAGCCTGGATCACTTTCAGGGATGTTGAAATTCGTAAATCTTCTCGAAGCTGAGCATCTGGGATAAGCCATGCCGTCTGTGTTTTATAGACCTCTTCAAAAGCAACATAAAAGCTCTGCAATCTCTCCTTGAGAAGTGTCCTTGAGATAGAACCGGAACTGGAGTTGCTCTCATCCTTTAATAGTGAGAGAATTGAACTCCAAGTTGTTCTCTCATAGTCCATTGCGTGCTGTTGAAATTTCCAGTTGTGCTTCCGAATCCACCTATCTCCAAATATAAGCCTGAGTTCTGAATTTTTAACCTTTTGCGCCATGTAATATATATTGTTCATCAAAAAGAATTGTTGCAAGGAAGCATCCCTGTATAATTTGGATTTCTCAAGGAGGTTCACTTCTAGAATAGAAGTGAGTGATTGGAGGTGGACTGCCATTGGAGAACAACTGCCCGATAAATCTTTACTCATGCTTTCCTCCTCTGCAGCTGGACTCATGTCAGGGGAAAGTGGGGTAGTAGCTGCTCCACGGTGGTTTTTAAGGAGTAAATTTAGGGTGTCCTTATAGTCTGCAAGAAGCCGGATGTAATTCATAACATATCTGGTCAACGGGTGAATTGCTCCTCCCGTGAAAGGGCTGGTTGATGTGTTTGATGCAATGGCATTCACAAATTCAAGAAATGTTGCCCTTACAGCATCACCCAATCTCTTCAAAACCTCATGATACTCAAGTCTAACAGAAGAACCAGCCCCATCCAAAAACAATGCATCAATGTCAGGAAGAAGATCTGCGAGCACCTCATACATGTCCAGAAATCGAACTAGCTTTTCTGGTTGACGGGAGCCAAGCGAGATGGCCTCAGCAAAGTTCAGAAGCTGCAGCATTGAGGCCTTTACCGCCTCAACAAAACATACCAAATTAACTGATCCAAGCTCCGCAAAAATCTGGTCGCAGAGCCACTTCTCACTGGCAAGATAAGGCCGCACAAAGACCTTCATAGCTCTAACCCATCTCTTGATTTTGGAATTCAAGGTATCCCACTCCATCTTGAGCACGTCTTCAATGCTCAATTTCTCCATTTCAAGATTGAAGAGGCACTCATCCAATGCATCCCTTCGAACATTGACGTAGGCCTGGCAACATTCATGACCATAATTTGACATGAACATCATATTGGCAATGCATTTGAGATCAGGAATCACATCCGGATGAACCAAATCAACGATATACTCCTCTGAGGTCCTGCTGATGCTATCTCTGTGGGTTGACTCCTCAATCGAGTCATCTCCAAAAGAAACTATTGAGCCCTCATCCACAGCATCATCCTCACTTGAACGAAATGACATGTGCTCGGGCTCAAAGGGTTGCCTATGCTGAACAAGCATGTGCTTAAACTCTTCCTCCAGCCTTTGCATTGCCATCTGAAGAACATCATGAGCCCGGCGCAACAACTCTTTCTCTTCTTCGCTATTCAAACACTGCTTCTCTAATCTCTCAGCCAATCTCCGAGCTTCATCTACAGCATTCAGATATTCAACAGCCTCATCCGGACCTGAATCCCAAATCATAGACTCATCTGCCTCCCAACTCATAATCTTCTCCTGTATAACACTCAACTGCTGTTCAATCCCAGTTTTCTCACCCTCAACCATGCTATCCTCAATTGTAGCCATACTTGATAATTGGGTACCAAGATCTGCCAAAATTTTCTTTACATCTTTTGTAAGGTTCTGAGTAGAACCCAATGCTCTGACTATATGTTTCGCTGCAGCAATTAAATTTTCCTCTCCCTCTAATTGAGGAGGCACAGATTCATAATCCCCCATGGCCATAAGCAAAACCACAACAGCTCAAAAAGAAACTCAACTAAGCCTGTTTCTCCAACTCAAACTCTCTATTCAAATACGAAGAACTGAACCCCCAAACTGCTTCAATTGCCTTGTAAAGCCCAGTTAAACACTGCCCATCTAACTGAAATATCTAACACTATATACTTGCCTAGATCAGAAGTTCAAGCTATTGAAACAAAAAATTAGTAAAAATGGAAACTTCAAACTATACCCAACAAAGGAAATGACATAAAATTCACAAGAAACAACAAAATAGATCAAACTTGATCCAAGAAAAAAAAAGCAAAACAAGCGAAAATCTAAAATACCCACCCTGTCTAAAGACTCAATCTTTTGAAACAAGGCATCAGAGGGTGGAAATGCTCCAAATCACAATAGAACTCTATCAACCGACTTCAGAAACAAAGATGCTGAAGATATATAAGAATAACTATCCAAAAAAAGAAAGCTGTGTTTTAGCACAGCGGCACGACAAGTTAAGAGAGAAGAAGTCTTTTATTTTGAACGGAGACAACAGTCTTTTGAGTGTACGGAAAGTACAAAGGAAGAAAAGGAAAAAAAACTGAAACCAGCCTTTGAAGCTCTAGATGGATTTTTTCAGGAATTTGCAGCTTTTTAGTTACAAGTTTCTAAGCTTAATCTCTGTTTCTTTTTTCTCCTTTCAAGTTTTCAACTTTTCAAGTCTTTTATAACCAAAAAAAAAAAAAACGTTTCAAGTCTTTGGTTACAGCTGTTTCGTTTTTGTTTCGTTGCCAACTTTGTGGCTTTGACTATTTTTGTGTACTACGCGGAAGAAAGGGTGAGAAATAAATCAAAAATGAAAAATAATTATCTGATGTGAATATATCTATATATTATCTGATTTTTTTGGTTCATCCATATATTATCTGGATTTGGTTCTATGCTTTGGCTCAGCTTTTAACCAAGAAGTAAGTTCTTTTTTCTTTGTTCTAAAGTCATTTTCAATTTTGAGTGTTTATTTTCCACAAAAAAAAATTTGAGTATTTATTTCTTATTTTCCTTTTTTTAAAGTTATATTACTTTTTGAGTTAAATTTATTTCACACATTGTCAGTGAAATATTTTTATTCTAAAGCAGTGTTAAGATCGTGACACCTGTCTTATAAAAATATTAAAAAATAATAAAAATAAAAAATAAAATATATGTCACGATCTTAATACCGTTTATGGAATAAAAGTATTTCCCTGACAATTTATGAAATAATTATCCATATTTAATTTCACTTGATCATTGATTTTTTTAAAAAATATTAAAAATGCTAAGTAGTTTTTAGCTATAAGTTAATTTTATTTAATTATACTAAGTTTAAATTCTTTCTTTTTAATTTTTATAAAATTAAAAATATTTATAAATCATATCTCTTTTTATAAAAGTATAATTAAAAATCTATTAAACATTTAACTTTTAGTAGCATATTACATAATTTTTATATTATAAATTTAACACTTAAATTTCAGAAACTTCGAAGTCATTTGGGATCATTTTTTATTTTTTGTTTTATATTTTTTGTTTTTAAAAATTTTGTTTTTGTTTCTTTTCTTTTGTTTTTAATTTTTGAAAACAGAAAACATATTTGGTTAGTATTATTACATATTGAAAACAAATATTTATACTGATTTAGATATAATAATTCAATTCACAAAATAAAATTTTAAAAAATAAATAAACATAATATATTTATTAAATAATATTATTTACATAAATATTAAATAATCTTAATTTATACTATTTAATACTAATATTAAATATTTTAATTTAATTTTATTAAAATTTAATATAATTTAAATAATTTTATAATTAAATGTAATATTAAATAAAATAATTCAATTCCAATAATATTAAATAATTTTTTAATATTAATTTTTATTAGATAATAATTTAGATTATTAAAATTCTAAATTATATATTATATAATAATATGAATTAATAATTATAAATTTTATTAATAATATTATTTTATTTAATTGTAATAATATTAAATAATATATTTAACAAATAACTTATAATATATTAAATAGTTATTAAAATATATTTTATTTAATATAAATAATATTATTTAATGTTAAGTATTCACTTATTTAATAATATTAAATTATTTGATAATAGTAATAGTACTTAGCAATAATATTAATTATTAACATATCAAAATTATAATAAATGATATTATTTAAAATATATAATATATCCAATAAATTATTATACAAATTTAAATTAAAAAATATTATAATATTATAGTTTAATATAATTTATATTTAATTGATTTTTACATTTTCAACTTTTCATTATTAAATAAATATATTAATTTTAAAATATTTATATTTTAGTTAAATAATATTTTATATTATATTTTAATATTATTTTATTTAAAAATTTTAATTTAATTTTATATTTTTTATTATGAAAAATATTAATATTATATTAATATATAAACATTGTTCACTTACTTATGAACAGTAATGAAAACATGTTTCTAAAAATAATGAAAATAATAAATTCTTATTTCCAACAATTTTGAAAATTCTTGTTTTCATTTTCATTTTTTGAAAATAGAAACATATTGCTAAACATATTTTATGCTGTTGTTTTCAAAAAAACTGAAAAAAAAAAAATACCAAACGACTCCTTCATATACAATCCATATTTTTCATTTTACAATCAATAACTAAATACAATCAAATCAAAAATTAAAATTTCTTTTGACAATCATTGCAACCCAAATCATTTATTTATTTATTTCTAAACCTTTCTACCTTCATAATACATTGATTTTAATGAAAGAAAAAAACCATGTGTTCAAAATTATTGACCATATATATTACATTAATTTTATTTTGTCGAATTATATACTAGTTTTCAACATTTGAACTTTTTTTATTAAAAAACTTGAGAATAATTATAATTATTTTTATAAACTTCCTTTTTTTCCTCATGTTCTCTATATGAGAATTTTATTAGTGTATTGTATCTCATGTTGGAGAAAAGATTGAGTCATGACTCAAAGCATGGGAGTTTGGCAGTAACCATAAAGAATAAAAACTTAAGTTGTATACCTTAAGACAGATTAATTTAAAAGAAAAAAAATCTAATTATTGATTTGCTTTTGAGAACAGAAATCAAGTAACCATGTTTTATATAATTTATATAAGGATTTTACTATTTCATCCATCGTCGATTAAATTAAAAAATTTCACAAACAAATCTATTTACATGATATGTATCTTTTTAAACAAAAAATCTATTAGTTAAAATAATAAAAGGACACATGACATATATAGAGACTTGACAATGAAATAATAATCTTATTTGCTTTTGAGAATTGAAACCTAACAATGCTTTTGATCAAGTTTCTAAGCCCTATCTGCCAAGCCATTAAAGGTTCAAATCTAACTGTTCGGACTCTGAAACAATATCAGAACAACGGCTAGAGCTCTGAATCCCTCATTCCATACTCCTGTGCTTGAACGAATTAATCCTCCAGCACCCGCAATCCCAAGATTTCCAAGATTCGAACTATGTCAAATTTTAAACTCAAGTAAAGGAAGTCCCTGTGTGGATGAATTATTCCTAATATCTTATTTTGGAAAAAAAATCTGTTGAAGAAAAATTAGTTCATTTCCCACTTAAAGTTTAAAATATGCCTTATCATTATTATTAATTTTTTGAAAAGAAAATTCTTTTCCCTATATGTAAATTTCAAAGTCTACATTGTCTTCGGGCACATGCGAAATGATTGATGTGGAAAGTCATTTTCTAATTAAAAATATAAGAAGACTAATGCTTTGGTAAAGTCAAAACTTTAACACAAACACACTTTGTTTAATTTGAACTCTCCCAAACAATTTTTTTCTATCTAAGTTACCAATAATTTTGTTTTAAAGTATTTTGAACAACAAAACAAAGATAATTTTTTATTTTATAAATTCTACTCCATCTCAAAATTTGAATCTACAAGTTAATAAAATTTTAAACTTTTAACTGATGTGACACTCTTTTGAAAAAAAACTACTAATAACTTTGACAAAGAAGAAATACGGCCAATACCATAAAAAAAATGAGAGGATAACAACAAACAAACTTTGAACCATAATCACATATGAAATTTAACTCAATTCATGCAATAATTTTTTTAAAAAAAAGTAAAATTCAATAAATTGGAGACTTGAATTTAACATACGCAATCTCTTTTTCTATTCTTAAATTCCATACTCCTTCCAACAAACTTTGGAGCAGAACTTCTAAAGGTCAATGAGTTGGTGGGGACTATATGGCTCTATTATTGATTGGTGAACATTTTAGTGATTGTACCCAACAAAAAAATCTAGTATATGGTAAATTAGCTTGTCAGAAGTAAGCACAAACTCATCCAGAAAACTTAACATTGTTCTGGCTGGAGAGAATTTCAATTTTAAGCAATTTTGTGCATTAGAGCTCTGTATGACAGATTAGGATACAGTCATTGTTGTTGTGGTTGCAATATAAGTGTGTAGGAATGAATTGTGGATTGTTACTGAGAGAATATGGTGATTTGCAAATGCACTTGAATCGCAACAGAGATCTCATTGGCAACGGTTAAAAGACCTCTGGGATCAGTTTCGTTGATAGATTCATGAGGAAGTTGGCCTCCACTAATGAATCCACTTCTAAATTCTTGAGCTCTGGGATCCTTAAGCTCTTGTATATACAACACAGCTATCCTAGGCTGCTCAAACTTTCATCACTTGCTTCTCTCCTTTCTTGTCTGGCTTGGTCTGCTTATATATACAATATTTGGAAAGCTAGGAATCAATGCAGATGCTTATCAGAGTTCAGACAATGTTCCATTTCATGATTCTGTTCTTAAGCAAACTAAGGTGCAAAAGCTTACTTGCTGATGCTGATACACCAGTAAACAGGAGATTACTTTTCTTTGCCTCAATATTTTTGTCGGCTTAAAAATCAAATATACCCTAAACATTTCTCATAAAATGGAGATAAGCCCTCAACATTTTATTGCTTAGAAATCAACCCATAAATTTTTATTTTACTATAAATAAACCTTCAATCTTTCAAAATCATGCAATTAAGTTCAAATTTGTTAAATGACACTAACTTCCAATAGTATTGCACATGTGACAACTAAACCTAACAATCTTGGACACAACACGAAAACGATACAGATAAAAGATACGAACGTGACACGGGCTAAAATTAAGTAAAAATCATATATGAATAGGTTAAATGCTAAAAATAAGATTTTTGATTTTTTGTGTCGATACGAATTTTAATACAAAATTTTTGTGTTTTACACGATACGAACAAGATTTTACATGACACGAAAACGAATTATAAACATGAATTGCCTGATCTAATAGTAACCAACTAAGCTATCCACATCAATTTCCATGTAAGATGTCCAAACGACAGTTAGTTTCATTTAACAGATTTAGATTTAATTGCATGATTTTGAAAAGTTGAATTTTTTTTACAATAAAATTAAAATTTATGAATTGATTTTTATGGGATAAAATGTTAAAGATTTATATCCATTTTTTGCAAAAAATTGAGGGTACATTTGGTTATTAAACCTTTTTTGTCCCAATTATTATAACACAAGATTGGATGATGTCAATTATGAATTCTACTAATTAGTAAACTTTAGATTTATGTCCTAGTATAATGGGCCGATTTCTTAAATTTTAATACATATAATTAGGTGTGAAGAGAGACTAATATTAATATGATCTACAAACTATTTAGTCCTAGTACTTTCCCATTTTCCAAAGGATTTTTTTTTTGAGAATAACCTTTTCGAAGTGTTTTCACACTATTTAGTCCTCACACCTCATAATATCAAAAGAGCAATAATCCCAACTTTCAATGCACCATCACTAGTGGCATTGGTGCTTTTTCCATTTGGTTTTGTTTTTGCCTACTATGGTCAACGTTGCATTTTCTAACTCTAGTGTCCATCTCTTCCACAGTCTTTTTCAATCCATCCAGGCCGCTTGGTTACTTTCCAATCAGCAATATTTGCTATAGATTACCACTTTGACTCAATGGATATCTACTCAAACAATTTGGTAAGTACATGAAGAAGAAACTTTTTCATGGTAAATGGGGATATAGAGGTATATTCATATAAATTCCATAACTAGAATTGAAATGGTGAATTCTATTGTATTATCAGAATTAAAGGGATAACGTCAATCAGGATTCAGGATGAGGGAGGTAAAGCTAACGGCCTTTGATTCAAACAAATGCATACTTACAACCAAAACATTCTTTCATTCCATTTACTCCCTTTTGCTTTTCCCCTTCAAATACACAGTCAAACATTTTCCCTACTGGTTTTGCAATGGTTAAAAAATACATAATTCTGATTTAAACAACGATACAGAAGGAGGTACTTAAGTTTTTCCTCCCTTTCTCAAGATCTTGGAAGAGGTTCCCCTCTCAAAAATGACTTGAATAGCTGAAGAGCTGCTCTTGGTTTGAAAAGTGGTACTTCATGACCTGCTCCTCTTACTGTTGCAAATGTTAGCCCTTGGTAGACCTCAGTCCAGCCCCCCACCTTCAAAAAAATCACATCCCATCTGTTTATATTAGTACCATTACAACTATTTTCATGTCTAAATTGATTAGGAAAATGCAGTCTCAAACAAAGTTATGCATGATCGACAAGTTGTTTCGAGTGAAAATAGTTGTACTCGCAGTCATGATCTTTACAATAATGTTCCTCATCTCTTACTAGATTTATAAATTTTTTAGGCTTAATATCCAAATATGCTCTTCACGTTTGTCATAAAATAGAATTAAGCCCTTAACGTTTTATTGTATAGAAATCAGTCCCAAACGTTTCAAAATAACAGAATTAAGTACATTTCCGTTAAATTTTTTAATTTTCATTATCCTTGCAGAGTATTAAAACTTAAAGGCGTTAGAGGAAGTTAATGGAAATGTTCTTAATTCTGTTATTTTGAAATGTTTGGAACTGATTTCCATGCAACTAAATGTTGAGGATATAATTTCGTTTTGTGGTAAATGTGAAGGGCATATTTAGGTATTAAGCCAATTTTTTAAGATAAAAAACGACATATCAGAGCTTGATTGGATCTTTTGGTTCTTTGAATTCTGATAAAACAAACACCGCTAATGGGACATAATAGAGCTAAAAATGTTGCATAATTATTGCCCTTCCAGAATCATGGTTCAGCCAATGCTATGGTTTAGAATTTGTGTTAGTCCGAACTCTTAAGTCTTATTCAAGATTCAAGAAGAGATATAGGCCACTGCTGCTTATATCAATCACAATTATAGAACAAGTTGCTGAAAATTAAGCAAGAATCGGCCAGGCTTGCTTTGACTATCTAATCCAAACCTAGACACAATCACAAATCTATGGTATTTAGTAATGCCTAGTTGATCAGAATAACTGTACTATATGCCATAAATTGGAAAAAAAAAAATATAATGTTTCTTGTTTTACTTATGTTTGGCTAATGTTTTTTTTTTTCTTTTTCTATAATATAAAAAAAAGGTAAGAAAAGAAGGATGTTGTTTACCTGCTTCTTAACATACCAAGGGTACCAGGGAATTTTGGTTGTTAATTTTAGTTGTGCAAGGGAATATCTCGTGGCTGTAACTGGAACCACTGAGTCTACATCACCACTATTATCATCCAAGATCAAAAACAAAAAAAGGGTTAATTTAGAGTGAGATTTCACTTAGATATAGACGGTGAATTCAAGCTATATCTCATGTTAAGTGCAATGTTGCCAACCTGAAAACCCAAACTCTCAGGCCACCTGCAATCATTTCCCTGTAAATTGGTAGAACGGATACATCTGTATCATTCCAATTGCGATTTAGAACTTCACTGTAATAAAGAAAAAAGCAAATGCATAAATTATAACAGTTAAAGCAAAGCTAACGTTGTTAATTAATCATGTCATCAAATGGCCCAGTATGCAATGAAGTACCTGCAAGCAGTCCATTTATAAGGAATTCCAGTTGTATTGGCATGGAGTGCTTTTTGAACATCTGGCCTGTTGTAGTAAATCTCAGCATACTTTTCTGTGCAAGGATCATAGCCTGATATCTGCCTGAAAATCTGGTAATAGGCCAATAAAGGATATGCACATGGTAACTAGGACCAAGATTTTCATTCTTAAAATTTCAATACATCATAAGTATTAACTACAGCGTGAATATCTGATCATTATTACCCTGTGTGGTCGATGAGGCAATCGCATACTCTGCCTGGTAAAACGGTTACCATCTGAATTATTGCAAGGGGGTGCATATATGTTGTACTGATCAATGTTTCCGAACTCTTGATCCATGGCATATGTATACAGTGATTCACATTCGTCTGATTCTTTCTGCCTTCGAAAATCACAAGTGTTGATGAGTTGCTGATATGTTTTATCAGAGATCATGGCATGGCTCCACCAGTATGTCACTGTCCCAAGGTTATCATAATAGTTGTCTGTGACCGCATTTCCCACCTGCATTTCATTTAAATCTACTTTACAGTTTACAATGTTTGAATGAATGAAAAGTTGTCAATGTTTCAAGGTAGAGGGAGTCTACAATTATAAGTGAAATTTGTTGGTTTGTTACAATATGTTGATAATTAATAACAAAACCTTTCACAAATCTTCTTTCTATTGTATGAAATGCTACAAAATTGAGTTACCTGCTTACCATTATTCCTTTGAGATTTATTGGGTGCTTGGATTTCTTATTGTAAATCATGATCTGTCTAGCCAACTGAGGCACATAATGGCCAGCATAGCTCTCACCAGTGATATAAACTTCACGGTTCCTATATCGTGGGAATCGATTAAGCCATCTAATCAAGAATTCCAAAGAGTCCGTGGCTGAATCAAAATAATCAAAAATCAGAAACTGTGAATGAGGCATTTACAATTAACAAACAACTTTTAACAGTTTAACCAAATCTGTTAACCCTGTGAATCAGCTGAGCTGGCTCTAGATAATACTAATCTTTCACTAGTTGAGTGCTTCCAGAAGAAACCATTTTTGTTTATGGTTGGAGAGCATGATTCCCATTTAGTCTTTGATGTACTGAATGTGGACCAAAGAGCCATAAATCCATCAACAAGCAGTTATGCATGTTTGAAATATTGCTGTTGATCAATGAAGCAAGTTTAATATTAAACATACAATAATCTTGCTTAACTGAAGTTGGTCAAAGGATTGTAATAAAGAGTAGGACCATAGAATCATCATGATCATTGCAATTAGAATATTGCTAGTCTTTCCCACTATGACCAACCAATATTTATCACACGCAAATTATTCTGCTATAAAACTTCTAAGTAGAACAAGAAAAAGAGAAAACCATTGTAACAATTATGTACTAATGTTATGTCGCATAAAATGGGGTTTTGGGGTCCCACCTGTTCGATAATCGCCGGTATCGAACAAATCAGAGCTGTGGTTGCTGTAAGAGAAGCCTACCCCAGCAGGAGTTTCCAGGAACAAGAGGTTAGCCACGTTGTTCCATGAGAACTTGTTGAGGTATAACCCTGAGGCAGACTTGTTAATTCTGAAGGGGCCAATTTCTTCTGATGCACCATATGCCACAGAGGAGCAACCAGGGCCTGATAATAGAATCACAAAACCAAATTAACCATAAAATTAAAAAAAAAAAAAACTTTAGATGGATCCCATTGAGATTTTTAACTGGAAAAATTGCAAAAAGATATCATATGGATGAAAGTTACTGAAAATGTGTATAACTTGCCTTGTTGTCCAAGATTCTCTATGCTATTTAGACTATACTTAGAAATTGTTGAAAGTCCCAAAGTTTGCCAGGCAGCTGTAAGATTGTAATTGATGAAAACAAGCTGAATAGGTGGCTATAACTGCTGCTGTTATTATCTTCTTCCATTCATTATATTTGCTGTTGCCTAATAAATGCAACCCGTTTTTCTGGTTTCTTTTCTGGCATTTATATCTGCTATTACTTCAATGTACAGACAAAGAGAAGGGATTTTCCATATATGGTTTTATGTTCTTGTGTCATGAAGAGATTTTTTATTTTTTATTTTTTATTTTTTAACTTATTTGCTGGTTGAGTGTTTTGGCTAATGACTTTCATTGGTAGTTTGATTGGTAGGTCATTCAGTCAGTTCTCCAAATAAAGCTCTAAGTATTAAGCAGATTGAAAAGGGGATTTTACAGTGCTGAAATGTTACAGTTTTATACAAGAAAAGCTTCAAAAAAGTCTAGTTTCTAATGATTAAAAGAAATAAAAAAGAAAGAGCATGTGAATAAAATAGTATATAACGTGATCTCTTTATATGTATTCAGAAAAATCTTATTCATCAATTATGATCATGTCGGCAACAAAGAGGCTACTGAAATGTGTCGTTTAAGGACAAAATATGGTTGAGGAAAGCAGGAAACAAAGGCCACAACGTTACATTAATGAGCTTTTGCACCTCTTAAGAAAATTATACTGCTTAAACAACTACTATATCACTGCTATACAATATAACAGTACTGATAAAGAAGAAAAACAAAGAAATGAATGAAAATCTTTGGTTTTCTCTTGTTTTCCATACAGTTTATAGAAATGTTTTAGTGTTCAGCTAGGGATGAAGTGAAGCAAGAGTAATTACCTCCATTGAGCCAGATGACTACAGGCTTGGCCAAAGGGTCACTGGCGGCCTCAGTAAGCCAGTAAAAGAGAGCTCGACCAGTAGCATTGTTAACAGTAACATAACCAGAGTAGTGTTGAAAGGAGACTTTGGGTTGCCCTGGAAGTGCTGATATTCTGTCAGCTTCTTCTTCTTCTCGCAATGAGTACCCTTCACTTTTACTATAACTTATAACTACAAGAAAAGCCAAAACCATGGAAGCCAGGATCTGTTTTCTGACCATCTTCATGGCCTTAATGAACAAGGAAGAAACAGAAAAAGAAAAAGTAAGCAGAGAAAGAAAGAGCAGCTAGTGATAGGATGTAAGGACTGTGGTACTTCAAACTGGGATTAAATAGAAGAGAGAGATTATGATTTCTTTGATGTCATTAGTTATCAGGTAAATAATTTTAATTTTGGGGCACCCTCTTTGTGTGGATCCTATGTTATTGTACTTGTATTCTTATTATTCTTATTCTTCATCTTCTAATCATTCACCTCCTGAAAGACATGAAATTTAAAATTTTTTTCTATAACCAATCACCAAAAATTAAAACATCTTTTAACAATGAAAAACTCAAACCTCATTTTGATTTTGTTATTCCTTCTATCCCAATTTTTTTTATCATCTAAAATTATATTTTTTAACATTTAAAACTCTTATTTTTTATATTAAAAATATTTTCATATATATATTATTTATGTTTGATACATTATCAGTATATAAAATTTATATATTGTCAATAAATTATAACATGTCACTTCAATTCATTTATAAATTTTAAAATAATTTTAAAAAAACTATTAATTTGATTAATTAATGAGATTTTGTGATATAATTTAACAATAATATATAAATTTTATACACTTAAAATGTATCAAATATAAATTTAATTTGTTGTTATTTTTTGATATTTCAAATCAGTGTTTATTATTTTATAAACAAAATTTTAAAAATACATTTTTCATATAGATCTAGTTCAATACTTCAAATCATATTATTTTGATTACTATTATATCTTAGGATCGCTTAACATTTTGTTTTATTATTATGGGATCATTAAGCAATAAATTAAAGGATACTCTTGGAACTTTATTAAAAGAGGGGTGTTCAAATCTACAATGAAAACATTTTCGATGATATTATTTTGATAAAGAGGTGCCGAAAATTTGTGTTAATAAATAGGGCATGCAATAGGATCACATGGTTTTCACACATCCATGAAACAGTCCCTTCAATTCTCCATTAATTCCTCCTGTATTCTTATCCCACAAACTTTGACCACCTTTTTCTTTGCTTCAAAATTGGCTTTATCCAAATCTTAATTTGTCTTCCATTTTTATTCTCTCTTTGTTTTTTTTTCCTCTGTTCAATTAGGATGAGTTGTAACCATGGTTTGTCTGTAATCTCGGTTATAGTTTCACTTGTAGATGAATGATCCTCCATGTTATTTATCATATTGTCTTATCCCAAAAATTTTGTCTTAAATCTGATAAGACATCATAGCATTAACCGTTTTCTGTTAACGATCTATTTTTTCATTCAATCACATCATTAGATTGAGGATTATATGATTAGGTTATTTCATAAAAAATGTTATTAGATTCTAAGTACAATAGATCATAATATTCTGTTTCAGTACTATTTGTTTTCAAGATTTTAATCTTAGCATTACAATGTAATTTTTTTGTTTTTCTCTTAATCAACTAGAAAGTACAAATCCTCTTAGAATATGAATATGATGAAGCACCCAAAGTTTGATTTTAGAGTTCATCGAAAATAATCTTAAAGTTATATATGAAAATAAAATCAAGATCCTTATGATTTGATAATTAATTTTCGTACAAAAATAAGCAGAGAATATTTATTAATAATATAGATATTATTTTAACAATTAATGTTTGATCTAATAGTTATTATCACTGGTTAAGAAAAATGATAATTATTTTATGAGTTTGTATTGTATATGATGTACTGACAGTGTATAATTTCTATATACTGTCAATGCATTAGAGGTTGACACCTCATCAATAGGTCCTTATGGAAAAATTAAAAAAATTTATTTGTATTTGTATATAAAGCCTATTGATGAGGTGTCAACCTCTAATGCATTGACAGTGTATAGAAACTATACACTGTCAGTGCATCATATATAAATCTTCATTTTATACAAGTTTTTTAATTTCATAAGAAAAATGACATGTTTTTTAAAATATTGAACTCACCTTTTCTTTATACCTCCTATGAATAAAAAAAATTAAATACTTCTTTTTTTTAACCAAAAGACAAATCAAGATGTAACAAACATATATATAAACAAAATCTACGAAGTGAAGGCATCATATGCATTAATGAGAATAGGTGGTAGATTAAGCAACATGGTGCATAAGTAGAATGGAAATGTAGGGTTATTTTTCAAAAGGCAGTTGCACATTTAATAAATCCGAAAATCTAAAATACCAGAATTTTGTATTGTCTGAACATGGTTCAAGTAGGGACAAAAGAAAAATACGGTATTTATTTAAAGTTTGAGATTTCTTTAATTTATTTGTTTAAACTAGATAATATATTAGTAATTTTTAATACTAAGTAAATAAATAAATAAAACACAGTACTTATTAGGTTTCTTTTGATGCAGAGATTAGGGTAAGATTCAGATCATAGTGCAAAGTATTAATGTTTCGTTAATAAGTGATTTATAAGTTTGAAAAATAAAAATTTGATAAATTTGTAAATTTTAAAATAAAATAATAATTTATTCTGATTTTAAAAATAAAATAATATTTTTTATTCTTGAATCTTTGTACAAAAAAATTGTAGCTGAGAACCAGCTGTACAAGGCAAATAGGACTCCTATCTATTTCCTGTAGCAGATAGGGAGAGTACGAAGCAAAGCAGAAGAGTAGTTGGTGGTGCCAACAGCAAAGAAGACCTTCCTCACTGTACCTCACCAACTGTAGTTATTGAACAGAAAGTGAAAAAATAATAACAATAACGAAAGGGTAATGCCTTAGGTTTGTGACAGATCGCTTTCAAACAGTCAATGACCTTGCACGAACTTTGAAATGCTGATTCATTTTTTGAAGGGTTTTAAGAGATTATTTTTTTAAAATCATATATAATTTTAAATTTCTAGCTCCCTTAACGTTCACTCTATTTTAAAAATTTTAAAGTTTAAAATTATATTTTATATCTATTATATTATTTTTATTTTTAAATATTGTTTTTAAATTTTATAAAATAAATATCGATGATGTATCAAATAATTTTTTTACATAACATAATCGAAATTTTTGAATGAGTTATTTAATAGTATGAAAACAAAAAAAAAAGAAAATTAAATTGAGTAAAAATTTCTTTTTATGATAGATAACTCAATGGATTGCAGCCACTTGTTTAGTGGATGATTGCACATTGGCACACCCACTATATTTGGTTGAACAGACAATAAAGCACTCAATCACTTGCTCTTCGACTCGTTGTTCCAAAATTGGGCTACAAAGCGTTAGTCAATTTGTAATAATTAAAAAAATTATCCGTATTTGATGGTTGATTTTTGTTTATATTTTTTAGAAATGTGTTGAACCAAAATTGAGCACATACCGAAAGCATAAAGAAAGAATGAAATGTCTGTTAGATCGAATGAAAAGAGTTTGGTGCTTTTAAATAAGATCTTGAGTTCGAGTCTTGTAAATAGAGAAAACAGTATATAGAGAGCTCTTTCGTATCGGATTCGATAATAGCTCGACTCCAAATTAGTAAGAACTCAAAGTGACTTCCGGATATCAGAGGGTTTTGACCAAAAAAAAGAAAGAAAGAATGCATTATCTTAATAGCATTGCACAATAATCATTACAAATCTTACAATTTTTTTAATTAAAAAAAAGGCTAGGTATTCAAATTGGTGTCAATATGTATAGCACAGGATAGGATTAGATTTACTAACGAGCTGGGTAGCCCATTAAAGACTAAAATTTAACTCAATTTTTTGTGAGTTCGGATAAAAAAATAAGTTCGATAAACGAGCTTGGACAAAAAAATAAGTCTAAAAAATTTTCGGGCCTCAAGCTTTACCAATGGAGACCTAGGCTCGGCCTGAACATTAATTGTATTATATCTGAATTAGATTTATTAGCTTATCATATTCGAATTAGATAAAGCACATGATGCAAGATTCCTGCAATGGTTGAGCCAATCTATAAGTTTATTTACTAATACTTAATGAAGCTAATACATAGCTTTAACAGTATACTATGTGGCACGTCATGGTCATAGTTCATACAAGGTGAACTTCCACCTATCTCGATGAGGGACCTACATCTTCCCTCCAACAGATTTTGCACTTATATTTATAACATCCGAGTATACAGTAAAACACATATTTTTACACATATTTGACGGTAGGGCTGTCTGTGATGTTTTTAACACTATTCATCTACAACCGTAAATCACTTTAAACAATATTCATTTACTAAAAATTAATATTTACAACTGTATAAATCATTTTACATCCCCTGAAATTAAAATACAAGTAGTACTATATAAAACTGTCTGAACATATAAATGTAAACATAGTACCTCCAAGATCCATAATAACCTCTCTCGAGATCAACGAAGCACAGCTAATCCACGGACAGGTGAATCATGCAATTTCCAAAAATAATCTATGGATGGTGAAAGTAAAAGAGTGAGCAAACCACGGCTCAGTAAAGGATTTGTATGCAAATCTTGATATTTCGAAATCTACATGTAATAAAATCATTTATTTTCCTATAGGTGCACAAGGACTCTAATAGGAAGGATACTATAGTCAGTTAGAGATCCTGATGGAGTAAGGAAGGTATTTTGAAATACCTTTCTTGTCCCGGAAGCCTAGATGCGACTATAGGGAGTAAGCATTGATTTTGAAATAAATCACTTTTGTTATAACAATTCATATTCCTTTCAATTCAATACTTTCAACATATAAAACATTTAATTACATAATCTAATGTTCAAATAAATCATAAAAGAATATTAGATTAATAATTTTCCATTTCCTTTTTGAAAACGTATCTCATATACCATTGAAATCTCATAAACAGTATCGTACTCATATAGTATAGTAAACTGACTGTGTAAAAGTCATTATTCGTTTCATTTAAAACTCACTAAATTTCATTCATCATTTAATATCATCATCCCTTTGAAATCATCATTTTCATATCATAAAAATAGTGGAGACTGAGGCAACACCCTCAATATATCATGCTATAATCCATGTAGGAAACAATATCAGTAAACATGCGAGATCTACGGTCATAGTCTATAAATGTCCTAGGTCGTACACTGATCAAGTGTCAACCGGGACAGTGAAGATGGGATCAGTGTCAACAGCTTCACACAGTCTGTACATATCACATATCAGCATGATACGGGGCCTATCAATCTCAAAACAGTGTATACAAAATCTCATCACCTTTATGGAATTTAATAAAATATATAATATCCTCAAGAAATCCATAAAGGTATAATTCACAGCACTTAGTACGGTGAAAACAGTGTTATAAAATATTTACACTGTAGTAATAAATTTCATAAATATTCCATTTCATCGTAAACACATATACTCACATTTTCATGTTTTCCTTTCAGGAAATTCCATTTTAAAATCACTGTAATATCATTTTTTCGATAATTTGACACTTTATGGAAAATAGTAATATTTATTTTCCAAAGCTAATGGTAGTTCCATAAACACACTGGTTCACTATGGAACACATTTAGAAAACATTTCAGTCTCAAACAATATTCACACGATAACATTACCTTTATGGAAATCAATAAAATGAGTAAAATTATCAGTCAATCCATAAAGGTATATTAAATCATATGGTGAATATTTATAGAAAATAATTTATAAAATATTCACTTTTCCACTTTTCACTTTATAAACTGCTTCATATACTGTAAGACATGCAGAAGGAATTTTCAGTAACCTCACTTTCATTAAATTCAATAACATGAATATTTAAATAATATTTTTGGTATATTCATGTTTTATGAAAAATATTAAATTCATCATTTCCAAGGCTAGGAAACCATTCAAATATGCATAAAGATATGTCATGATATTTTCAATAAATTTCCTAAGAAATTTTAGCAGCATATCGGCTGCTTTACCCTAGCCTTCCTGCAAATTCAACACAATTTAAAAACCAACCAACAACCACAATTTCATAGTTTCCAAATCAGTTCATTTCTCAAGTATTCTCATAAAATTATTTGTAGTAAAATCATGCATTCGGGATATCCTTACAGTTCACATACGCATCCCTTACCTGTCTGTCTTATTCGATCTCTTTGAGTGCACCACCCGTAAACCGTTACTCCTGGGCTGCAGATAATTTCACCAAAATTATTAGCTCATTTAATACTTATTTTGAGCTATTATCCATGTCTATATGCAGCCACATTGAACATTGCAAATATTTTTGCAGTATAAATTCTATCGGTAGTATAATCTAACTTCTTCATTTTGCGTCGGATTTTAAATCCGAGTATACCGACAGACTCTTTGTAATTTTCACAGTCTAAATATACCCTTAAATCATCAAAATCAGCCATGCATAATGGTCCTCTTGTCTTGACCGAATCTTGATGGCGATGAATCCTAAGGATTTTCGACAATTTCTCACTTAATTCTTGTCTAACAATGTGCATTACATCATTTCCATCATTTTTCATGCATGAAACACAATGAATCTATGAGATCCACACATGACCAAAACCCTCCTTTATGTTTGACTAATTGTTTTTCTTCAATCCAAGCTTGTCAACCTTTAAATCTATGCCTATTTAATCATTTTTCACCATTTTCATGCAAGGAATTTCATGGTTTCCATATGTTCCCATGCACACCGAACCCTCCTCTAATGGTAGATTTTTATTTAGTCAACAAAAATTAAATCCAATGGTACATTTAAAATCTACACCTTCGTTTTAGTTAAAGTGAAACTTTAAAATTCAATGAAACATTAAATCATGGAAATTCTTACCTCTTGACCGAAGCCTCTTGGCTCACTTTTCTCCTTGTTTTCTTCTTTATTTGATGAGATATTGGTGTCAAAGGAGAGAGAAGAGTGTGTAGATAATTTTTCTAAGAGCAATTTTGTTGAGAAAGTCAAGCTTTAATGTGTTTTGTTGACTTTTCTTTCTTTTTCTTTTCTTTCTCTTCTTTTTCTTTCTTTGTGCCATGCAAACCAAATTAGGGCTGAGAAAAAAAACCGATAAAATTGAAAAACCGACTCGAACAGGTGGATTCGAATCGGATCGGTTCGGATAATAAACAAATTCGGTTCGGATTCGGATCATGATGTCATTGAACTGAATAAAATCGGTTCGGATCGGATTTGGATACGGATAATATCCGAATACTTTGTTATTTGGTATTTTGTAATTTTTACTATTTAAATTAAAAGCTCAAGTTTTATATTTAATTAAAAATCCAAAGGAAAATTGGAAATAAAGTCCAAAAGTGCTTAAAATGCCTTAAAAAAATTGAAATAAAATTTAAAATTACATTAAAAAAAAACCGAATGACCGATCCGATCCGATCCGTATAAATTCGGATCAGATCGGATCGGATATTTTTTTAATTCGGATCGGATACGGATCACAAAACAAAAAAAACCGCTTAATTCGGATCGGATCGGGTTTTTGCAAAAAATCGATCCGATCCGACCCGTTATCAGCCCTAAACCAAATGAATAAACAGTGGACAGCACTTATGGCTGAGGTGTCTTGATGTTTCTAGAAAGTGAAAAATTACCATTTTGCCCCTAGTTATGAAAATTTTAGACAATTTTGCCCTTAACTTTCGTAATCTTAAAAAACATGTAATTGGACTCCGAAATTTCGGATTCCACTGCCAAATAATCATATTTAATGTATCTTGATGATTGGAAGTGGTTTCGTCGAGGTGCGGTGCACAAATAGTGAAAATTACAATTTCACCCCCATGGCCTGTTGACGAATTTCTCTCACTTCACCACCTTTTTCGATAAATCTCTTGCCACTATCTTATTCTCCTTTTTATGTAGAATATCATGGTATTTTTACTTCGTCCCAACTCATTTTAGTTTGGGCATAATTTACGAAAATGCCCTCAGGACGTATTCGTCATTTTCAAATTTGTTTTCCACCTTCACAAAATAATTCAGAAAAATTCATAATAATATAATTCAATGATTTTAAACCTCAAAATCATCATATTACATTTTATTACACCACTGTACACAACATTTTCAGTCTCGAGCCCATCTGAATACATTAAAAATAAGTGGGGCCCACATCACACTTTCACTTATAATCACTTCTTAGCACATAAATTTTCACTCAAAAATAAATTACATATTACATGTTCAGTACAGTAGAATCGGATCTCACAATATCCATGGGTCTTATACCCACACCATCTATCAAGACCGCACCACCTGCTTAGATTCCTATAAATGGAGCATCTATTGCTCAAGTGGGCACAAGTCAGCACACTTGGGGGGGATTTATAAGATTTCTAACTCTTACATATCCAAATAGGAGGCTGCATATTATTCCATTCGGAGAGGAGTATACTTAAATTTTTATTCTAATTGCTTATTTTTTTATATAGTTCTTTATAAATTATTTTAATTATTAAATTTAATTTGCTTCTTTATAGTTGTTTCGAGCATCCTTTAGTGGCCTCGACCATTTCGACCATTATACAAGCTAATTACTCTGATATTTGGCCTAGTTGGAAAGAGACACCTCCTACACATAAGAAGTTAATGTGGGCTAAATTTTCCAAAAAACAAATTTCTTTTTTAAATATATATTAATTTAAATAGAAAGTTTATGATGTTTTAAATATTATATATTTACTAACATTAATAATTTTCTTTATAGGAAAATTTCAATAGGTTAAGTCCAATGCTGTCTAGATGCGATGTGTCTAGGAGAATATCTGCAAGAACAGGTTCAAGAAAGTCATTGCTATAAGAAAGCGTAGGATAGATAACATTATCCACCGCAAAAGGATGGAGCGAAAGTGAATCTCTCATGAAATCCAGGATGCTATCATCGACAATGTATAGGGGACTGAATCCTAGCAGAAGAGATCTTGATCTATGATGGCAAATCGTAGAACCAAGAAAAAAGATTTGATTACGAAGTACATAAGGGTTTAATTTCATTCCTTGTACATTGAAAGAGAATGGCATGGTGTTCTTATTCTTTTGCATTAGTTAATCACTAAGTTTAATATTATTACTTATAATTAAGTTTAATGTGACAAATTAATTGTAATTTGTTTATGTGTGCTCACAAATGAGGTGCAACGACCCATCTTTTATCTTGAGATGTTCAATCGCACCACAAACATAGCAAAGGACAAGGTGAATTTGTGGACAACAAGTCCAAAGTTGTTGGCTTAGGTATTTAATTAAAAGGATAATCAAGTTAAATATAAATGTCTTATTCTAATATATGGCTTTGTATATGATGCATTGACAGTGTATAGTTTCTATACACTGTCAATGCATTAGAGGTTGACACCTCATCAATTGGAAATTAAAAAATATGCCAAGCCCTTAAAAGTAAATAAATAATTTTTTTATTTGCTTATAAGGGCTTATTGATGAGGTGTCAATCTCTGATGCATTGACAGCATATAGAAAGTATACACTGTCAGTGCATCATATACAAATCCATAATATATTGTCTATTAATATAATTATTATTTATTTCTTTCTTATAGGAGGCATATACTTTTGTATTATCTCAGAAGTATGGTGAAGCCCCCTTTACTCATATTTACTTCACAAGCATGGACCAAAACAGTTGGGCGGCCTGCAACTACATGCGCTCATGTTTACGAGTTTGGGTCTAGGCAGCCTCCTAAAGATATACTAGGCTTTACTCATTCTAGTACTACATTTGGAGGCCTTTCCCAATCCTAGTTTGTTTGTGATCCTTACCTTCTGCCATTCTTCAGACTCAATTTAACCAATTTAAAGATCAGGTCATAATCGAGTTGAGAACTAAGTTGAGAAATGACATTTGATTGTTAATTGAGGAGATGTTTTAGAGGATGGGTACATGCTCGACCTTACAAGCTCCTTAAGTACCTCCTCCATTGTCTATCGATGCCAAGGATGGCAAATCTTCACCAAGAGATCATGATGTCGACCTATGACACTGTATTTTTTTTGTATAATTTTTATATATTTTATTTTATTTTTTTACTGTATAAATAAACATTGTTATTTAACTTTTTTAATAAATTTTTTTCATTATATGTTCATTTATAAAATTAATTATATAAATTAGTAAATAATATTAATAATAAGTAATTAAAGCAAAATAAATAATATTAAATTATTGTTAATAAAATTAATAACAAATAAAATAAAATAAATTATATAAATTTAGTAATAAATATTATTAATAAAATCATAAATAAAAAACAAAAAATAAAAATAGCAACGGAATACTAACGAACTATTGACAAAACTTACCGACTATATTTACCATTAGAAAATGTTATCGGTACTTACTGACAGAATATTTTCCATTTTATAATTTTTGGAAAAAAAACTATCGACGAATATTTTGAACTATCGATGAACTACTGACAAATGTTTCTTCGGTGTTTACTACTTTACTAATGAAATTTTTTGACACCGAGATTACTAAGGAGTAAAGACTAAGGAGATATGATGTGAAAAATTTTCTCTAAAGAAATGAGTAACAACAAAAGCCCTCCTATTACAACTAAAGAAGATGACCAACGAGCAAGGAGTGTTAAGAGAATAAAGAATGGGGAAATTAAAACCACGGATCAAGAGAAACATAAAAATGTATCACCAACGACATCCTACAAAGACTCTCTAATGGGAAGTACTGATGCTTCATCCTTTTCTTTCGTTTCTCAATCATCGTACATAGATGAAGATTCTGATAAGGAGATAGATGAAGGAGATGATATTCCCACAATCCTTTTATCAAAAAAGGAAAAGAATCGCATAAGACAGCCCTGGAAATACTCTATAATTGTGAAAACCTTTGGAAAAATAGTAGGATACAACTTCTTACTCCCGAAGGTTAAGTCACAATGGAAACCAAAAGGGGCCATGGATTGTGTTGATCTCGGCAAGGACTTGTTTCTATTCAAGTTTCACAATGTTGATGACTTCCACCAAGTTATCCATGGAGGTCCATGGTTCGTTGGTCCATTCTATTTAACTATAAGATTGTGGGAGCCTAGCTTCAGACCTGATGCTTCATCTTCATACTCTACCACTGTTGTTTGGGTACGTCTACCAGGATTGCCCATTGAGTTCTTTGATAGAGAAATTCTGCAGAGAATAGGAAATCAACTTGGCAGCCTCTTAAAAATAGATACTTTCACGGAGATGAACTCACGTGGAAGATACGCGAGAATTTGTATTCAGGTTGATTTAGATATGCCATTAATTCCTAAGATAAGAATTGGTAAAACTATCCAGACGGTGCTTTATGAAGGTGTGAATCTTTGTTTCAATTGTGGACTCATAGGGCATAGGAAGGAATCGTGCACTACCAACAAGAATGACAAGGAGGAGATAAATGTATCTGATGCACAACAAGAAATGCAAGAAGCATATTCTGTTAACAAAAAAATCCAGGAAGAAAAAAGCAACGATGGCTTCGGGCCATGGATGGTAGTTGAGAGACGAAAGTCAAGACAGGGAATAAAAACTCAAATGGGTAAAGAAGAACCGACCAATGACCCGAACCGCTCCAACAAAGACAAACGAAAAATGAAAATGTCAGACAACTTGGGTCTAGAGGGACAACGGGCAAACATCTTTTCCACTGAAAATCTTGGGCAGAGCTTCAAGAAAAGACAAGTGATAGAAAAACCACTACTATCTGACAAAGAAAAGATTTGGAGACAGTCCTTGAAACCAAGCGAAGGAAGTCTAGTTTATACGCAACTAGACAATAACCAAATCACTTTCACCAGTCTTCCATCATCGTAAGAAGATAAACACCCAAGTAAAAACATCTCAAAAGGCAGAGTTTCCTCCTCAAAATCTTATGGCAAACTCTCAAGACCTGTTTCCAAAAATAGACCCCTTGCTTCTGATTCACGAGGAGAACATAATTCCATTAAAGAGAGCAATGGAGATCTTCATGGGGAATGTGCGGGAACAAGAATTATGGAACGAAGAAAAGATAATGGCAACTTGGAACAAGCTTCTAATCATGGTGGATCTCCAGGACCCAAAACCATTCCTTCATCTAACAAACTTTCCAACCATGGAACCCCTAAGACTAGTAGTCAGGCTTCCGACTATGCTGAACACTACAATCATGCAGGTGGCCTTGAACACCGCAAGGAAGATGACAGTTCAAGAGGATCACAGCTTAGCATTCCTGAGTACAACTCACCCAATGTTAAACTCGCTGAAGTTGATTCTCAAATCGTTAACAAATGTCAGGACAAGCAAGAAGGAATCCACTCTAATTTGCCTACCCCAATATCACCATACATCGAATGTGCTATGCAGGACATTAGCGAGGGAAGTCACGATGATTCCGGGATTAGCCAGATGGCTTTTGAATCCAACATAAACTGAAGTTTTTCCAATGAGGTGCTTATTCTGGAATGCTAGGGGAGTGGGTAGCTCTGAATTTAGACGTTCTTTTATGGAGCTCACTAGAATCAACAATCCTAGTATTGCTATTCTTGTCGAGACGAGACTATCGGGTGATAGAGCGGATAGTGTGTGCAGATCACTGGGATTCAACAACTACTTCATTGTGGATGCTGTGGCACCCTGCTGAAGTCTCTGTATCCATCCTCCAATCCTCTCATCAGGTCATCCATGCAAATGTCCAGGTTAGTTCTACACATTCTCCTTTTCCATCTAATTGAGTATCTTGGTTAATTTATGCTATCTATGCTTGGCCTCACTATGCTTCTCAAAGAGAATTATGGGAGGAACTCATAAATTTTGCAAATTCTCAAACTCTTCCATGGTTGATGTTAGGAGACTTTAATGAACTCTTAACAAATTCTGAAAAATGGGGTGGTAGACCTATCAGTCAAACAAAAGCACGACATTTTCAAAATTGTATTGATGCTTGTAGAATGATAGATTTGGGCTTTGTGGGTAACCAATTCACATGGACAAATAAGAATCATCATGGACAAATTATCAGGGAGAGATTAGATAGAGGATGGGCCAACGTTGAATGGAAGAGACTGTATCCAAATGCTACCATTTATCATCTAACTAAGATTTACTCTGACCATAATCCCATCCTCCTTGAGTCGAATCCAAAGTTTCCTCATTTTGGGCAACGACCGTTTCGATTTGAGACTATTTGGTTGTCCCACTTGGATTTCAAACAAGTTGTGCAAGCTACATGGAATCAAGTAAATCATTCAGTATTGGAGGCTATTCCTTTATTTCAAAACAATATCACGCAATTGAACAGAAATTCCTTTGGCAATATCTTCTTAAAAAAGAAGAGAATTAGAGCTAGATTGGAAGGTATTCAGAAGGCCTTGTCAAACTCCTCCAATCCTTGGTTACAAAATCTTGAAGATAACCTCCAGAAAGAATATCAAGAACTTCTTAAGCTTGAAGAGGAGTTTTGGGCTTTAAAATCAAGAGTTGAATGGATTACTGATGGGGATAGGAATACTCGATATTATCATATGAGCACGCTTCAACATAGAAGGAAGAACAAAATTTTATCTCTATAAGATTCTGTAGGAAATTGGATTACTGAAGCTGCAGGAATTAATCAGGAGATCACGAGATATTTTGAGAGTCTTTATTCCTCCTCCTTGTCCTACAGCAATATAGATTCTCATCTTTATAGTGGTTTTGGTAATCCTTTGAATGACATTGAGAAAGAAGAGCTTGTTAAACCTTTCTCTCGAATTGAAATTTTCAAAGCGGTCCAAAGTATGAAACCTCTAAAGGCACCAGGCCCTGATGGTCTTCATCCTATTTTCTTCCAAAAATGTTGGATGATTGTAAGAGGATCAATTTGTCAACTCTTGGAAGAAATCTTTAAATCAAATAAGATACCCGAAAGTATTAATGAAACCTTCATTTGTCTTATTCCAAAGGTCAATAATCCAGAAACCATTACTCAGTATCAACTTATTGGCCTTTGCAACACAATTTATAAGGTTGTTTCCAAAGTGTTGGTTAATAGAATTAGACCTTTCCTTTCTCGGATCATCCACCCCCGTCAATCTAGTTTTATCAAAGGAAGAAGAGCCCAAGATAGTGCTATAATTGCACAAGAGGTTATTCATTCCTTCAAAAGAAAGAAGGGAAAACAAGGACTCATGCTTGTAAAAGTCGATCTTGAAAAAGCTTACGATAAACTTGAATGGGGTTTTATTCGAGAAGTTCTCATCTTCTTTAACTTCCCTCAGTCATGGATTGATCTCATAATGTCTTGTATCTCAACAATATCCATAACAATCCTCATCAATGGAGAAAAAAGTTCAAAATTTCAACCTTCAAGGGGTATTAGACAAGGAGATCCTCTATCTTTGTATATTTTTATCTTGTGCATGGAATATCTTTCCATTAAGATCAGTGAAGCATGTGCTAATCGAAGTTGGGAACCTATTCAACTTTCTCGGAGAGGACCCAAACTCTTTCATCTTTTCTTTGCTGATGATCTACTCCTCCTTGGCAAGGCAAATGTCAACACCATTCTAGCTATCCAAGAAACCTTGAGGGATTTCTGCAACAAATCAAGCCAAACGGTTAATCTTCTCAAATCCAACTTGGTCTTCTCACATAACGTTAACTTGGAGGATAAAGAAAGCCTAAGTAGTCGCTTAGGTATTAGTTATTCTGATGAATTAGGACGATACCTTGGTTTTCCTATCACTAAACAAAGAAAAACCTCGGACTTCAGATTTATTATTGATAAAATCAAACAGAAGCTTGCTGGTTGGAAGACATCTCTTCTCTCTCTGGTGGGAAGAGCTACTTTGATAAAATCAATGCTAAACTCTATCCCCATTTACTATATGCAAGGCACTCATCTTCCTGAAAGCATCTGCAGTGAGATTAATAAGCTCAGTAGAAATTTCCTCTGGGGAACAAGAGAAAATGGAAAGAAAATTCATTTGGTAAGTTGGGATACTGCTACCCTACCAAAGGCAAGAGGAGGATTGGGTATTAAAGACATGAAGAAACTCAATATTGCTAACATGGCAAAACTTGGATGGCGGCTACTCACGGATAAGGAAAGCTTGTGGGTCAACATCTTGAAGGAAAAATACTCAAACAATGGGTTCTTCAATAGAAAAGCTTGTTCGCATACTTGGTCTGGTATGCATAAAGGAGCCAAGGTTTTGGAACAAGGAATTAGATGGATAGTCAAATCAGGAAATCTGGTTAAATTTTGGGGTGATGATTGGACGGGTATGGAAGCTTTTAACTCTATTGTTTTTGGACCCTAGCTTCCTCAACATGAGGAATTGATGGTAAGAGACTTCACTACTACAAATAAGGAATGGGACATAAACAAATTAGAAGAGATCATCCCGAAGGAAATTCTTCTTAAAATTTCTGCAATTCCTCTTCAGATACAAGAGAGAGATGAGGACAACATTTCATGGAAATTCTCATCTTCGGGAGAGTTCTCGCTTAATACAGCTTATAATAGCATGATAAAAAAATCAAGATGACAAAATCTTCAACTGGAAAACTATTTGGACAACCCCAACTTATCCTAAAGTGCAACATTTCTTGTGGCTAAGCTGCCATCAAAAGATTGCCACTTGCTTTAACCTCAATAAAAGAGGTATACAAGTCTCCCCCACTTGCCGAAGATGTAGAGATGAAATTGAGACTGTAGACCATTGTCTTAGGAAATGTAGGGAAGTTAGAACCCTTTGGGAGATGTTTAAATTTCCTAAAGAGACCTCAAATTTTTTTGACATGGATTTTGATTGCTGGTTTGACTTTAACCTTAATTCTCCAGCGACCCTAAAAGTCCAAGGAATCCAGTGGAAGGTTATTTTTCCATTAGCCTTTTGGTTTCTTTGGTTGGATAGAAATAAAATCATCTTTAAGGCCTTTGCTGATTCATGTGTTGTCTGGTTTGATAAAGTCACCAAATCAGCTAAGGAATTCTGGACCGTTGTTGCCCCTGTTTTGAACAACAAAATACCTTCACAGATTCAAGTCAAGTGGCAAGCCCCAAGAGATAATTTCATTAAACTAAATTCTGATGGTTCCTTGAAAGGTAACCCAGGCTTAGCAAGTGCTGGAGGACTGCTCAGAGATAGCCAAGGCATTTAGCTGTGTGGATATTGTCGAAACCTTGGTAAAACAACAAGTGTTGGAGCTGAATTATGAGGATTTAGAGATGCTTTATCTTTAGCCATATCTAAGGGATTCCACAAACTTATTGTTGAGACTGACTCTCAACTTGCGGTAAGATTTCTTATTAACGGAGTCTCTTGTAATCATGCTTACAATGGTATTATTAATGACTGCAGATCATTACTCCATCAACTGGAAGCAGTGGAGATTAAGCATGTCTTCAGGGAAGCCAATGCGTGTGCGGACTTCCTTGCAAAGAAGGGCGCTAAAAGTGATCTTCCTTTTGTGTTGCTAGATGATCCCTCGGAATTACTGAAACTGAAATTAGAAGTTGACAGAATGGGGATTTATTTTCCTAGAAATATTAATGTTTTTTTGTAATTTTATTTCTGTACTTGTACTCTGTTTATATTAATTTCAGTTCCTTTTTCCACCAAAAAAAAAGAAATTTTTTGACACCAACAGATATTAGTTGCTGACAACACGAGTTCCAACAACATTATTGACAAAAAATTCATTAGTATTTCCGTTAATGATACTTTTACTGATGGAATTTGGACTGTTACAAACAGCTATTTTTGTCGATAAAGACCTCTTTCTTAGTAGTGTATATTCAAAAGTGGTGGTATGTGTTTATGCTTATTTACACTAATTTTATGTTTATATTAAGTATTTACAATATTTCTAATCATATATAATATTATATTTCAAAAAACAAATTTGACACGTGTCATTAGCTCATTAACTTTCAATTTTTATTTTCTTTTAAACTATCTTTTTAAACTACTTAATGTTTATTAAATTATCTATCTATCATTTTTTTGCTGATGTGGTGCTTATGTGTTTAATCTATTTTACTGACACATAAGAACCATTCATCTCCCTTTTTTGCCTCAACAATTAACGTAAATTTAGCAGAACGACCTCCATCTCTCTTAATAGTTAACATAAATTTAGCAGCAAGTTTAGTAGTCATTGTTAGTTTCTTTTTGTTTTTCAATAGCTAATGTAATTGTAGAATTAATTGTCCGTTTTTGAAAAATAATTGAAACATTTATCTAAAATCTTATCAGTTTAGGATAACTATTAATTTTAAAAATTATTATCTAATCAAATCTTTTATATTCAAATCTTTATCAAATTCTTTATTATCTAAAATAAATAATAAATTAAACATTTTAAATTCTTTAATATCTAATTAATAAATGAAACCACGTTCTAATAACGGTTCTATCTGCTCTAAAACTGATCCATCCATGTTTCGTTTTATCTTAATTATAAGGCATTTCAAAATAGATACAAAATTTTTCTTTCTTTTTTTTTTTTCGATTTATCTCTTTTTATAATTTTTGAAGCAAGAAATTTTTACTACATGATTTTCATTTTTTTGTTAGGTAATCCTCTTTAAATTGATGGGAATTCAAATGGGTTCCTCAAAATCAAAGTTTATTCAGTACAAAATAAAACAATTCGAATGATTTTCTTTGTTTTCTTTTTCAGCTTTCTCCACAATGGTTTGATTTTATCATTCGGCAAGAAATTCTAGTAACCCAGGTAATCTATAATTTTGATTTGTATATTTATTTTAAAATTTTTGTGGTTTCCCTTTAAAAAGTATTTGCTTTTAATTAATTCCTCTAAGACTGTTTTACTCAATTTCTTCTTAGAAGCTCAGTTACTGCAGAGATAAGTATGCTTCATTCATTATTGTATTTTTTCGTAAAAGACTATTTTTTATATAGCAATTTTTTATTTTTGATTTCTATTTTGTTAGATACCAAACACGGTTTTGTACTATCCTGACTAGAAAAATGTAGGAGATTGAGGGTAAATGAGCTTTGTTAAGATTTGATTTTATCTAATATGGCTACTTCACAGTTCTATACTATATTGACTGGAAAAATATAGGAGATTGAGGGTGAATGGGCTTTCTTATGAATTGATTACTTATAAAGTGTATGCTTTTATTCATGCAGGGGTGGAAAATACTCCGAGGATGATGCAAAAGCTGTGATGATTCAGATACTTACTGTTGTTTCCCTTTGCCATCTCTAGGGTGTTGTGCCTGAGGTGAAATATCTTTTTTTTTTCTTTTTAGTCAAAGACTATATTTTGTATGGCGATTTTTTTGTTTTTGATTTGAAAGAAATGATATTCTTTTTATTATTGATAATGTCCATATTCTTTTTGTTGTTAACATGGATCTTGAGGAATAGAAGAAAGTTAACATATTTAATTAACATGTTTTTATTGTAAATATGTTTCATTATTGTATTTTTTTATTAATAGAGATGTACTGAAAAATATTTAACATTTCTATTTATTTGTTATTAGCTTAAGATATATAGTGATTTTCAAAAAAAAAAATGAAAGTTTGATGGTAAGTATGCTTCATTCATTATATTTAATTTTTTTGTTATCAATAGGGTTTATTGAAAAATATTAACATTTTTATCTATTTGTCATTCATTTAAGATATAAATAATTTTCTTAAAAATGATTAAAGTTTTCATATCATAATATATTATGATAAAATATTTTATATATTTTGTCTTTAAACAATTCTTAATAAATTGATTAAAAACAATTCCTTTTATTGATCATGTTGAAATATAAATGTGGCTCTTAAAATGATCAAAAAATTTCTTAAATTTTATTGGTACAAATAAATTCTTAAATTTGGTTGTTTAACAAACAAATTAAAATAACAATAATTGTACATGCTTAGTTGAAATTTGATAAGAAGGAGCACTATTTTTTACATCAATGAAATCAAATATGGTTTATTGTTTTATATATATATATATATATATATATAAAAATTATATCAAAAATACATAAATTATTTTGAGTACTCTTAAACTCATAATTCATTTTTTTCATAACAAGTTTAATTTTCTTATAACATGTTGGGATTTATAAATTATATATTCGAAATTTTGGATAAATATTTTAAAAAGTATTAATTAATGTGTACATATGCATACTTAAGACAAAAAATAAATTTTGAGTATATATTTGAAATAATAAATTATAAATTTAATTATAAATAAAATTTAAAATAAATAAAATTAATCTGTGCATCGTACATGATACAAATTAGTAATATTATATTTCAGAAAACGTTAATTGACATGTGTCAAATAATCCAAAAAAAGTGTGTTAGCTTTAAATTGACATATGTATTTTGAAATGACAAAAACTTAAGTAAGCTTTAATTTTCATTCATATTGTAAATTTGGTTTATCACACATGATTCTCTTAAACCATTTTAAGTGTTCATATCAAACATTAAAACCATGATTCAATTGTATATTCCTATTGGTCTTAATACTTTACAAAATGAGTTTGAATGTTTTCATTAAGTAATTTTCTCAAGAATATATGGAACACAAGTTTAGAAAATTACTTAATAAGTTTTTGGACAAAATCTTCATTTGAGAAAGTCAAGAAAAACTCCCATAAAATTCATAAATGTTTTGGGGTGAATTAAAACCAAAGATCACATCATTTCTAACCCAAAATGGCCCAAAAAAGTGCAGATTTAAGACGAGGGATCGATCCCCCATGTTGAGGGATCCTTCCCCAAGTGGTAGAATGCTCCAGAAAGCTCAAGAGGCAAAATATGAGGCATGGGATCGATCCCCTATTGGCAAAATGCCTGGGAGATGTGGAATGAAGCATAGGATCGATCCCCTAGGCAAAGGATTGATCCCTTAACATGTGAAAAGCCTCCAACGGCTAGTTTCTGTAAGATACAACGGTAACTTTCGATTTTGGCTCCACCAAACGTCAAGAATACATCAAAGGGACTATAAATAGAGGCTTGAGAGCACAAGAAAGAAGAGAGAGTAGCCAAGACATATCATTCTTCAATTTCTTCATCTTCTCCAAACATCTCAAAGAGTTCAAGAGCTAGAATTCAATATCTTCTATTACTCTCAACATCTTTGTACTTTATAGCACAAATACTTTAGAGTTTCCTTTCTAGAGCTAAATCTTTGTAATCATTTGCCTACCTAGAGGCCTTCTTAGATTACACTTTTTGTAAACCCACTCACATATTGTAAAGGGGATTGAACCCTTGAGTGATATATTGGGTAGATAAGGTTTACTCCTTGAGCCCAGAGAAAGGAGGGGATATGTTTCTCTTGAGCCTTGAAAAAGAGAGAGGTTTCTCTTTAGCCCACAAAAAGAGGGATTGTAAAGACAAATTCAAGTTAGTGAATTTGAGAAAAATCCTTAGGAGCGTCTCAAGGTAGAGGACGTAGGCAAGGTTGCCGAACCTCTATAAATCACTTGTGTACATTTCTCTTTCCCTTCTCTCTTTACTTACTAGCAATTATATTGTGTTTGTTGTATTGAATTTGGATTACATGCTTGCATAGCCTAGAGAACTTAGAAAATATTAATATAGGCTAATGAATTTAAAAGAACCGAAAAACGAACCTAAGGTTAGCTAGAAACCGATTCACCCCCTCTTGGTATTGTAATAGAGCAACAATTGGTATCAGAGCTTGGGTTTGAGATTGATTTGGATTAACATCCATCGAGTAAAACGATTATAAATGGCTCACTTGAATGTAGGCACACCCCTAGAAGAAGAGGAAGACTCATTAGTTAGATATCCACTTTTCAATAGAGAGAATTACTCATATTGAAAAATTAAGATGGTGTTGTTTGTACAATCAAATGACTATGAAGTGTGGAGAGTGATAGTTAATGGTCTCAAAATTCTAATGAAGATAGTAGGCGAAAAGGATGTCCCTAAGAGTGAGGATGAGTGGGACACAAGTGACATGAGATTGGCACAATTGAATGCCAAGGCTATGCACACTCTCTTTTATGCATTAGGTCACAATGAATATAATAGTGTCCCTATGTGCGAATGCCAAGCAAATATGGGACAAATTAGCCATTACACATGAAGGAACCAATCAAGTTAAAGAAACTAACGTAGGTATGCTTGTAGACACCTCATTTTGTCCGAGTTGTATTTTTGTAAAAAATAATAATTTGTAAATTTTGAATTGACATTTTTGAATTAACATCTAGAAAATTAGGATTAACATTATCAAGATTATTTAAATTAGAAATATTTAATAGATTAGGATAATTTTATTAATATAAGATAAATAGTAATATAGGTTAGGATTTATAAATTTATTTAGGATAGGATATTATTTTAGATTATTTAAAAAAATTAATTAAGATTAATATTTGATTGGAATTAGGATAGGATTATTTAATTAACATTAGATTAATTTTGAGATAATTAGGATTTAAGAAAAAGGAGGGAAAACAAATCTAACAGAATTTTAGTTCTATTAAACCACTAACTCCATACTTATAAAAGAATAGAGAGAGACCGGAGGGGAGGAAAAAAAGAGCGATTACTGTCATCGATTCTTGCTTCTTGCACCATCACTATCTTCATCACCTAAGCCTCCATCATCACCAAGTTTGCATCTTCATCACTGTCGCCTATCACTACTTACACAGCCATTAAACTTTGTCCTCCACTATCCAAGCTTGCAACAGGCACCTCACTGTCGCTCACTATCGCTGCTCCCCTGCTCACGGTTTAGCTTGCTTCTCTTTCACGTCTATCGCGTGTCTGTCTAGCCCATTTTTGCTGCATCATTGCTGATCACCTCATCCTTGCCCCTATTCCAACGCTGCCAGCTTCAACTTCTGATTATAACTGACTGCTTCTTGCATTGCTGCCACCCTCTTGCTGCTTGTTTGTCTATCTCACTTTGCTACACCATCATCGCTCATCACCTGCTGTTTAAAGCAAATAGGAGATTTTTTTTGTTCCATTGCACTACCACCGCCACCGCCACGTGAAGAAAGGAATTGAAAAGAAAAATACAGAGGAAGACAAAGTAAAAGAAAAGACAAGCAAAGGAAATCAATTATGTGCCAGGTTTTGTTTACTTTGTTTTCTTTAATTAATTAATGAATGGCATGGCACTAAGTATTTAATGATTTGCTAGTTTAATGACTTAATAATTCAATATGTATAATAACGTATATCTTGATGAATGGATTGATATTTTCTTTAACATTAGATTGCATGTTGATTAGTTTGGATAAAGATATGATAATTAATTTAAATTAATAATTTGAGAAATTTTGCATGTTAATGATTTGTATATTCATAGAATGTAATTCAATTTGCATGAGTAGATTTGTAATCTTGTTTGTATTATAGAATTTAGAATTACATTTTTAGAAAGCATGACCTTTTAGAGAAATATGGTGTGGGTTTTTAGATAAAATATATATATAAATAATAAAAAATATATAGATAAATCAAATAAACAAGAAATAAAAAAGGTTATAAAAAATAAGTGGTGGTTATCCGATGATGGAAACCTTAAGGTGACTGCAAGTAAGCAGCACTTAGGGATTTTCTAAGTATGAATGTCCTGTTAAATTTTTTCAGAGTAATGGATGGTTTAATGGGATATTTTAAAAAATGATCAACACTTAGATAACATTAACTATTAATTAAAAATAATAATTACATTAAAGTTTTAATAAATAAATAAATGAATGGTGATTATCCGAGGATGAAATCCTTAAGGTGATTGCAAGTAAGCAGCACTTAAGGAATTTCTAGGTAAAAGTTTCCTTTTAAATTTTTCCAATGTAATGGATGATTTAATTGGAAGTTTTGAAAAATAATCAACATTTATTTTAAAAAAATAAAAAAAATAAAAAAAAATTCAAGAGATAATAATAATATAATAATAATAATAATAATAATAATAATAATAATAATAATAATAATAATTTAGGAAGACTAAACAATGAAGATGGGTAAAGGTTGTCCCGATGATGGAAGTCTTAGGGTAATTGCGAGTAAGCAGCACCTAAGAATTTTCTAGGCAAGAAGTTCCTTTAGATTATTGCCAGAGTAATAGGGGATCTAAAGGTGATTTCAATAGAAAAAACAATCAATATTCATTTTCCTAACAAAGATAAAATAAATAAAAAGAACAAATAAATAAAATAAAATTACGAAATAAAATTAAAAAGGGTTAGAAAGGGTGGAAATAAAATTTTAAGACAAACTTAGAATAATTTAAGGCTAAAATGGCACCATCTTATATTGGCATTGTGGGGGTGCTAATCCTTCCCCACATGTAACCGTACTCCCGAACCTAGAATTTTTGAATGTAGATCTCACCTTGTCTATACTTATGAATACGTGACCAATCACACCTAGGTAGAATGGTTGGTGGCGACTCCTAGAATTTTAAAGTCTAGCGGTTAGGTTCATGAATTTAGACGTTATGACAATGCTCACATATGATTATGAACTTTTTAGGATGAAAGAAGATGAGTCCATGAGTGATATGTTTACTAGGTTTAATGACATAATCAATGGACTTAAGGCTTTAGGTAAGACATATTCTAATGCAGAAATGGTTAAGAAAATTTTGAATAGCTTGCCAAAATCTTAGGAGGCAAAGGTAACTGCAATAGAAGAATCTAAGAATCCCAACACCTTGTCTCTAGATGAGCTTATGGGCTCCCTACTCACATATGAAATGAAATTAAAAAGAAATGAAGTGCCTTCAAAGAAAGTAGGGGTAGCTCTTAAATCATCCACTCATGAAATCATTGGAGATGATAGTGATGAGAGTGGAAATGAGGAAGAAAAGGAAATAGCAATGTTTGCCAAAAGATTTAATAGTTTTATGAGAATGAAGGAGAGAGCGAATGATAAAAGACATCAAAGAAGAGGGGTAATAAGAGGAGAGTCAAGTAGGAAAGAAAAAGACCTCTTAGTGTGCTATGAATGTAATGAACCAGCTCACACTAAGCTAGATTGCCCCTTACTTAGGAAAGAAAAGGATAGGAAGCCAAAGAAGAAAGCATTTGTGGCTGCATGGAGTGATAGTGATAACTCCGATGAGGATAACATAGATGATGAGGTAGCCTATTCATGCTTTATGGCTATTAGTGATGATGAGGCTAGTTGTAGTTCTAGTGAAGATACTGATTATACCTTTGGTGAACTACAAAATGCCTTTAATGAACTAGCAAATGAGTTTCAATGTATGAACTCCAAATATAAAAAGATTATTGCTAAATTGAAAATAGAAAATGAAATGCTATTAAATGCCAAACTTGAATTTCAAAAGAAATTAGAAGAAGCAAATTTAGAGATAAATGAGTTGAATAAAAAGAATACAAATTTACAAAACTCATTTTCTAGATTTCACATGGGTCAACAAAAATTAGCTCACATGCTTGAAACCCAAAGAGCTTTCTTTAACAAAGATGGGCTAGGATATAATGAAATACAAAAAGAAACTCATCTAAAGAATTTCCTTGTGAGCAAAAATACTATGCATGATTTATCTCTTACATGCTCACTTTGCAATAGAATAGGACACTCATCACAAGCATGCACTTATAGAAAAACCACATTTAGAGGAAGAGTAGTTAGAAAAATGTGAGTGCTAAAGCATGTTGTAAATAATAATGATTTAAGTTTGAAATGGATCCGTAAAGGATCTAAAATTTTGAACACTAACTCCCATGGACCCAAGAAAATTTGGGTACCAAAACATGCTTGAATTTGATTGTTGTTGGAGTGTTAGAGCATGGACCTAAAATGAAACAATGAAGTTCAAATGCTCTACATATCTCATGGAGTTTGCTTGTGCCAATAAGAAAGAGAAAGAGCTTGAGAATCTATCCTTGGTAAGGTCATAACAATTCCTCAAAGAATAGCTCAAGATGGATTCAACAAATCAAGGCAAAGCATCCTCAAGCAAAGGAGTTTTATAAGCTTAAATTCTATCTTCTCAAAACTCATATTTGTTAAAATTATTTGAGGCATTTTGTTGATGATTCTTGATGCATTGAATGAAAAGAATATTTAATGATTTTGATATGATATTGTGTGATTTGAGCAAGTATGAAATGTGTTGATAATAGATTTATTTGCTCCAAAATTGTCAAATATATCATGTATGCAAAATGCCATGTCATGAGCATTAATGGGGAATTTGTATATTAGAAATCATGGTGTGATGTTCACAAGCGTGGTGATTTGATGATATGTGCTTAAAATCTATGTGAACATGTTTGTTTTGGCATATTTGTGTTTTCCAATACTTTGGTTTTGCCAAAATATGCATAACTTTTAAAATGACCTCCTTTGAGACCAAAAATGCATTTTATGGTGCAAATTCTTCCAAAATTGCCAAATCTACTGTTCAATGATTTTTCATCCATATTTTTTGTTCATACAAGTCCAAAATCATGTTACACAAATGTTTAAACTTTTACTTGGACTTAAAATACTCAAAAACGAAGTTTTGGCACCTCAAAAATTGAATTTTCTATCAAAATTTTGCAAAAATTGAATGAGGGATCGATCCCCTTCCCCTTGAGATCGATCCCCCCAACGCAAAATGGCTTCCCTGCACATTTTGAGTCGAATTTGAGAAGGATTTTTCATTTGTTTTCATACTTTCATTCGTCTCTACTTAAAATTCATTGTTTTAACTTCCTTTTGATGATCTTTTCAATATGAAAAATCATTTTTCATATGCCTCAACTTCAACAATTTGTATTATTCTTAACAATTAATATCTTCTTTCCTTGAACTTAAAAGTACAAATTCATTTTTCTTGTTGAAGAAATTTATGAAATGCATAAATCTTGAAATACTCTTGAATCATATTTTCAATAAATGCTTAAACATTATTTTAAGAATTATTTCAAGAATTTATGGATATATTTGAGAATTTGATGAACATGTGCATGATAGATAATGATTTTTTTGGTTCATCTTAGTCAAGCATGCTTAGAGGACTTGATCTTATAACTTGACTTATCTATCCCACACTAGGCTTCATGATAACTATACATTTAGTGGAATATAAATAATTAAAGGTCAATATATATTTATTTATATATATATTTATTTTATATATATATATATATGCTTGAATGATAAAATGATTATAATTTGACCTTAATGATAGAATTCAAATATGACTAAGGTAAATATAATGTTTGAGATGCCTAACACATTACCTAAAGTCATAATTGTCCTTGGCCTATAATTTGTGATGATAAATGGATCTAAATGTTCAAATGTATGAAAATTTGTCATCCATGAACTTAGATTTTTCTTATGGCCAAATTTTTAAAGAACTTAGGCTTTAATGACAACATCAACATTCAAGGATAAATGCAAACTTGAACAAATGCACTTTGATTGATATCCATGCATTGAATCTTGATTGCTTTGATGTTGAACATAGATGGTTGCTTAAGTCGAATCAATGATTATGCCTATGAGATGAGAATATTAGTTGTTCATGAATCTATGTACTTGACCTCACTCATAGATTGTGAAATTTGATGGTGTGTGATTGTGCTCTTGCATGTTTGACTTGATGATTCACTTGACATGAGTACACCACACACAATAATTAACATCATGCAACATGTTTAAGTCGACTATTGGTAATAATTGGTATGAGCTTTAAATTGACAATTCTTCTCCTTCTCTTTAGAGTGAAAAGACAAATAGAGAAGAATTTAGTTAGGACATTTTTGCATGAGACACTTTTGTGCTAGAATTTGTGATTCATTGATATATGATTTAATTCTATGCACTCTTTCTTGAAAATAGTTTATGAGCTCAATGCATACAATTTGTCATCTTAGTTTAGCTCATAATCATTATTTATTGACATACACCTTAGTTGGACCTTAGAGAATAATTGATGTAACTAAGTGCTTGATAGAATTAAAATGAGCAAGTTAGAGAAATTAGTAGATAATTTATAAACAACTTGCTTCATTACCTACCAATTGAGAGCTTTTTGCAAAATTATTTATGAACAATTGGTATAGGATCATAACCAATGTCCTTTACATGCACTAACATCTCACATTCTTTATGGACATTAATCTATTTATATTTGTGCTATTAGTCCCATGTATTAACATGTTTCTTGATTGATGGAGCATATTTCTGGGTTCTCACATTAATTAAGCATTATTTTAGGGGGGCATAATTTTTCTTTTCTTTTTGCTATGACAAAAAGCTAGGGGGAGAAATATGGGGTTTGGAAAATTCTTTTGAAAACCATACTTTATTTGAGGGAGAGTATTTTATTAAAGAATTTTCAAAGAAAATTTACCTTAAGTTTTGTCATATCAAAAAGGGGGAGATTGTTAGCTTTAAATTGACATATGTATTTTGAAATGACAAAAACTTAAGTAAGCTTTAATGTTTCATTCATATTGTAAATTTGCTTTATCACACATGATTCTCTCAAACCATTTTAGGCGTTCATATCAAACGTTAAGACCATGATTCAATTGTATATTCCTATTGGTCTTAATTCTTTACAAAATGAGTTTGAATGTTTTCATTAAGTAATTTTCTCAAGAATATATTGAACACAAGTTTAGAAAATTACTTGATAAGTTTTTGGACAAAATCTTTATTTGAGAAAGTCAAGAAAAACTCCCATAAAATTCACAAATGTTTTGGGGTGAATTAAAACCAAAGATCACATCATTTCTAACCCAAAATGGCCCAGAAAAGTGTAAGTTTAAGATGAGGGATCGATCCCCCATGTTGAGGGATCCATCCCCAAGTGGCAGAATGCTCCAAAAAGCTCAAAAGGCAAAATATGAGGCATGGGATCGATCCCTTAAGGGAAGGGATCGATCCCCTATTGGCAGAATGCCTAGGAGACGTGGAATGAAGCATAGGATCGATCCCCTAGGGCATAGGATCGATCCCTTAACACGTGAAAAGCCTCCAATGGCTAGTTTCTGTGAGATACAAGGGTAACTTTCGATTTTGGCTCCACCAAACGTCAAGAATACATCAAAGGGACTATAAATAGAGGCTTGGGAGCATGAGAAAAAAGAGAGAGCAGTCAAGACATATCATTCTTCAATTTCTTCATTTTCTCCAAGCATCTTAAAGAGTTCAAGAGCTAGAATTCAATATCTTCTATTACTCTCAACATCCTTGTACTTTATAGCACAAATACTTTAGAGTTTCCTTTCTAGAGCTAAATCTTTGTAATCATTTGCCTACCTAGAGGCCTTCTTAAATTACACTCTTTGTAAACCCACTCACATATTGTAAAAGGGATTGAATCCATGAGTGATATATTGGGTAGATAAGGTTTACTCCTTGAGCCTGGAGAAAAGAGGGGATAGGTTTCTCTTGAGCCTACAAAAAGAGGGATTGTAAAGACAAATTCAAGTTAGTGAATTTGGGAAAAATCCTTGGGAGCGTCTCAAGGTAGAGGATGTAGGCAAGGTTGTCGAACCTCTATAAATCACTTGTGTACATTTCTCTTTCCCTTCTCTCTTTACTTACTAGCAATTATATTGTGTTTGTTGTATTGAATTTGGATTCCATGCTTGCATAGCCTAGAGAACTTAGAAAATATTAATATAGGCTAGTGAATTTAGAAGAACCGAAAAATGAACCTAAGGTTAGCTAGAAACAGATTCATCCCCCCTCTCGGTATTGTCATAGAGCCAACAAAGTGAAATAATTTAAAGATTTTTTTAAAATCTGGAACGTTCCTTGCTCTTTTTATCTCTCTTTATTTGCAGTTTTTTTATTACACCGTAACATCAATCCACTTCCATAAAATTGCCATTATCCTAAACTACCATTACAATTTTATTTTTATTCAATTTTAATTATCCATTTTTTATGCCTGATTGTTTAGCAATACCTAAAAATCAGTTTTCTTCTGTTATTTTCTTTCACCCTCAAGTGTTTATTTGTACAAAAAATTAGTTTTCTCTACAGATTTTTTTCTCTCCTGTAAGCTACAATTTCAAAACAAAAATTTGAAAAGGATTATTTAAATAGATCACTTTTTTATTTATTCAGATATTATTCAAAATTATATAATTAACTTGACATGAAAAAAAAATCTTTCAACATCCCATATGAATTGATCCACGACCAATATCTTATTTGCTTCACACCCACCATATCATTCCATCTCATCTTTTATTTTATATGATTGTTGTATCTTACCCCTTTTTTTTTCTCTCTCTCTCTCTTGGTCTCTATTTAAATTTATTTTGTATCCTACCCTTTTTTTCTTCACTCTATCTTGGTATCTATTAATTGTTTTTTAGAGAGTTAGATTCATTTTTTGAAGGATTATTTTACCTATTTTTTAAAAATATTTTCCATTTAAAACAATGATCTAATACATTTAATATAATTAGATTGTTATATAAACAATATTTGTGATATACATTTTTTGCATATGTTTTTGTAATAATAAATTTATTACACGCATTGATGTGTGTATGTATGTGTGTGTGTGTGTGTGTGTGTGTGTGTGTATATATATATATGATATGCTATAATTATATTCTAAAATCAAATAAAAATTTTATTATTAAAATCCGTGCATCGTATGGGATATAACCTAGTATATTTTTATATCTATCGACACTAAATTTATATTTATTATCATGTGTATTTACACTAACTTTTTTTGGTGTAAACCACAGGTATCCTCATTCATTTTAACGGTCTGAGACTAATCCTGCTCGGGGCTTCGTCACAGTTAAGGCTCCTCACCCTTTTCCAAAGGTGTGTTTAGTGGGGGTCAAACCTGAGAACTCTTCCCATAAACTCAGCCTACGTTACCAACTGAGCCACACCCATGAGTGTATTTACACTAACTAAAAATTTTTTACATTAATAAAACTTCCATAAATATTTTTTCATGATTGTAGCCATGACATGTGGGTCCGAGTTATTATTGTAATTATCCTTAACCACCTGGTAGGAACAAAAATAAGATAAAAGGAAATAAAATTGGAGTTTAACTTTTTTTTTATGATATACTTACACCATGTGTGTGAATGGAATTATATACGGAATTATATATGATCAATTAATTAAATTGGTTACAAGTCAATTAAAGAGATGGTTACAAGTCAATTAAAGAGACACCTAATTTGCTTATAATGATAGTTAATGAAGAAGAAAGAATGGGTGGGTCAGACAATATCCACTTGTTAGGGGGAATTCATCCTGACCTAGTCATACATTGATAAATGCATAATGTTAGGCTGTGGTCCATTTATAGCTTTCATTGTTTCTCAAGAATTCTAGTCTAAGGATAGACTTTTTGTGTAAATGAAACTTTGCTAATCTGCCAAACCCAATTACTACATAAGTTTCATCCTATATCTAAGAGATCAACAAATTTGTAAATCTACAATTTACAAAGAAAAGAAAAAGCTTTTTAAATCATTTTTTTCTTCCATCCAATTGCTTTTAATAAGAAGAGGAAAAGTAATGTTCATCAAGTTTTAGTCTATTGATCTAATCATGTCACTTACAAATTGTTGTGAAATTTTGGGCAAGTTTTCAAATTAAAAACTGAAGTAGACGCATAATTTGATTAAGAGTGCAGGTTATTTATATTAGAAACTTTATTAAAATATTAAAAATATGCATTATTTTAATATTTTAAAATTTATTTAAAATTAAAATATATTTTATTAATAAAATAACATTTCATATCAATTATCAAGTCTTGTTTGAGATTGAACAAATCTGTCATGAACAAATCTATTTGTTAAAATTAAATTAACAATATTATTTCGAATAAGGAAAAAAAAAAGCTAAATCAATGCAAAATGGAATGTTTTCCTTTTGTTTTTTATTTTTAATTTTTTTGTTTTAGCCTGCCCACCTAGATGGGTGATCCTAGAGATTCAACCATAGCATTTGACACTAGGGAAGACGCCAGCCGACAAATGGGACCAATTATTATTTTTTTAAAAGGTACATCTCATTCAAAATCACAATCATAATCAAATATTACATTCAATGAACAGGTAACTTGATGATAAATACAATAACAATATTTAACAAACTAACTAAACAATAACAAACTAAATAAATATCACATTTAGTAAGACTTGAATTTGAGATCTCAAAATCTCAAAGCCTCCTTCTTATCATCAAGTCAAGGCCTCATCGACAACCAATTATTACTTTTGTGGGCGATATCCAACATTAACAAGATAAGTATTATTGAATATATTATCAATAAAATTTTTAAACAATATAAATAAAATTTAAAATAAAGTTATATATTTTTATTTTATTTAATTTTATTTTTTAAAATATTTCAAGTGAATTATCTGTTATTATCTTAATATCATTTGTGAAATCTAAAAACACTCCTAACAATATAATATATTAAATAATAATTCATGCTAAAAAAACCAAAATCATGAGTCTCACGTGTAAATTTGGGAACTTTATTTTAAACATCAACGGCTAATATTGGCTCCAAAATTTGACCGTTAGAATCCCTCTTTTCTTTCATGTAAAAAAAAAAAAAAAACAATTTTCCATTTTATTTACGCTGTATAAATTCACACCATACATCTCTGTCTTCAATCCCACTGAAATTTTTCTAATAGTTTAGCAAATATTTTCCATTTCGATGGACCAAGTTATGGAAAAGCCTTTTAACAGTCCAACTCAATCTGAAACTGGTGGATTGGAGAACAAAACACCCCCCCAGATTCAGAAAACTGATCAGAATTCTCAGGATTCCGGCAACGATTTGAGAAAAACATGCACCCCAGATAGGCTTAAGGTCCCTAAGGCATTCAAGTACCCTGAAAGGTAAGTAACCTCTACATAATTTTATCTTGTTTCTAAATCTGTTTCGTGAATTTTAATATGTAATTTTCTTCCTCGGGTTTGGTTCAGGTATAGAAGTCCAACTGATTCTATGATGTCACCTGTTACAAAAGGTCTTCTTGCAAGGAACAGGAAAGGTGGTGTTTCACTCTTGCCACCCAGTCTAAATCAAACCAAGGTAAATTTTGAAAGCTTTTTGAAGACTGTAATCTGTTTCTAAGAAACCCTTTTTCTTGCTTCCTAGTTTTTTTTTTTACTGTATTTATCGATGTTTCAGATTCATGAGTTGCGTGCTCAAGATGTTGGTCTTTCTCAGAATTGAAGAAGTGATATATGGTGGTGTAAGACGGCAAAAATCGGATGGATTCTTGAACCTGATGAATTTGTCTGAAATGGTGTTAATGTCAATGTATAAATTACAAGGAAAGAAAAAATAGTATGGGATGCATCTCTTGAACCTGTTTCTATTCCCATTTGATCCAGTGAAATGGGTTTTTCTTGTAGTTTTTGTGAAATTTTGTAACGTAATGTTAATTTTGTTTCAATAATAAAATCTTTGGCTTACTAATTAATCATCATGAATAGACTGAAGGATATCTCTAGATTTAGCACTCAGTATCTTTATAAAGTATGAATGAGAGTAATTTACATGATTGCTAAATGGTCAGGACTTATGACTGATATTCTCATTCTAGTCGAACTTCATACCATTGAATCGAACCGACATCTCCATCGATTTCAAGCTCACAAACAGATCTTACTAAGTAAGAAACACATTCATCAATGGTCACAAATCTCGCGAGGTCCGGTGGAAGGGTCTTCCCTGGCCAATTTTCAAGCCAGCCCTTTAACTTGGCTTTCAGCTCTTCTTCAGAGACAAACTTCTCCTCTTGTCCAGGTTCTAGTAGAACATAGGTTTCAGTTCTTGAATATGCTGCCCTTCTCCTGGTTGCACAAATCTGATGAAAAATAAGCTGAGTAAGATTACATGAGGACCCGATGAAGAAAAAAAAGCAACAAGAAGCCAATATTTCAAAAGTTCCGGATGCTTCCTCTTCATCCACCTCCAGTAATTTGTTGGAAAAAATGTCCCTTAAATCAAACACCCACAAAAACAGAAGAAAACAAAAACAAATACATTAATTTATAATGTGGTTTGGCCCAACCAATTTGGCCTACAACCACTCAATCAATCTAATAAACAATCAAACAACTACAACCGTGCAATTTTTAGAAGAAAAAAATTGTAAACTCCTAACAAAGCCCAATCATGCAATTTTTAGAGAGAAAAATTGCAAACTCCTAACTAAGATCCCAAAGCCCAATTACACCCTTTTAATAGCCCAAACCCTAGTTATTCTATCGGTGTTTACAACTCCTTGGGACACTTTACAAACCAAGCCTAACACATTATTTATAAGGAGAGAGCCCTTATAACTTCTCCTATACTTTCGATGTGGGATTCAAGGCAAACTCCAACAAATCCTCTATTGACTTGAATCCCCAAACTCCACAAACTGTTCAACAACATATAAACCATTCTCAAACTGAAGAATAACTCCACCATCATCCTCATCATCTTCCTCCAATCATCATCATCAAACTCATCATGGTCATCTTCTGCCAAATCATCATCATCATCATCATCTTCATCTTCTTCAAACATAGCTTTCATCTTCATATTCATAACTTTCATCTTTATCTTCATAGCTTTCCTCTTCTCGCAAGATCACGAACCTTTAACTCTGATACCACTTGTTGGGAAAAATGTCCCTTAAACCAAACACTCACAAAAACAGAGGAAAGCAAAAACAAACACGATAATTTATAATGTGGTTTGGCCCAACCAATTTGGCCTACAACCACTCAATCAATCTAATAAACAATCAAACAACTATAACCGTGCAATTTTTAGAAGAGAAAAATTACAAACTCTTTACAAGTCCAACCATGCAATTTTTAGAGAGAGAAAAATTGTAAACTCCTTACAAAACCCAAACCCAACTATGCAATTTTAGAGAGAAAAATTGTAAACTCTTAAAACCATACAATTTTTAGAGAAAAAAATTGCAAACTTCTAACCAAGATCCCAAAGTCCAACTACACCCTTTTAATAACCCAAACTCTAGTTATTCTATCGGTGTTTACAACTCCTTGGAACACTTTACAAACCAAGCCTAACATATTATTTATAAGAAAAGAGCCCTTATAACTTCTCCTATACTTTCGATATGAGATTCAAGACAAACCCCAACATAACCCACCATCCTCAAAACCCTCTTCCTATCGCTTCAAAAGATGCCCATTCTCCTAAAAGAATATTCATATAGTAATATAAATGAAAAGCGCAGTTAGCCTAGAAGGCTCCAGCTCAAAGACAAGATATCAGCCTCAGATTACACACTTAAATCATCACCAGCCACAGGTTACTGGGAATTGACGCCATTTTCAATTGTTAAATATAGTGTTGCAGAACAAGATTTATATTAGTCAAGATCATCTAAGGACGATATTTTCAAAATCATCTCAGATCATGTGAAATGTTTTTATCTTCTCAGTTTCACTAGCGTTACAAGTGGGTAAGTCTCAGAACTGCCTAATAAAGCAGACGCTACAGAAGATTTATAATTATAGCCTTACAATGAAAATGAGCACTTGGAAAAAATGTTTACCTTCACAGCATTGCGATGCTGACTCCCCATTTTAAGAAGATCCACGTGAACAGGATTAAAATTCTCAATTCCAAATACTGAACTAGCTTGAACAAATGGTGTAAGAGTGTATCTTGATACAATATGACCTGCAAACAATTGGAAGTTATGATATCATTAGCACATATAGCCCTACTCTCTTACAAAAGAAGTCATACTCTTTGCCCTCTTATTGTTAATTTGAACAATGATGCCGTTTTGTAAAAAATTTAAATTTTATTTAGACAACTTTGAAGTCAGATTTCTTCATCTCAATTCCAAAATAAAATTCCAGGCTTAATGCAAAATAATTAATGGACAAAAAATTTCATTGTTGCAGATCATTATAAGACCATTTCAGTTCCACAGACAGCAAACTTACCAGCTCTCACTGCCTAGATTTTTTTTATTCTGCTCTTTGTTCTATGTAGAGTCCAAACTACATTGAAAAAGTTGATGATGCAATAACTGAGCAACAGTTTACTCAAGTTGTAGCTACTGTGTTGTTAATCATGAGCTTAAACCCCAATTTACCTCTTACATGATGACAATAAAATACCTGTGAATGAATCACATTACAGCTGTTCAATCAATGCCAACTTATTAAATGCTTCAAATCAATTTTACAATTAAATGAGGGCACGACCATCTGGACAGCTTAGGTATTCCTGAAGCCACCAAACCAATACTTCAAAATGTGAGAACCTGATGCTATAAACAGATGGTTTCATACTACTTCTGAGCCTTTACCCAAAGATAGTAGCAAATTGTGTGGCAATAACTTGATACTGCCAGGGATACAGAGGCTTCCGACAGCAGAAGATAGTAAAATGACAAATAGATCTTCAAGATGATTCCGCTGGAGCTTCATAGAGCTACAGGTTCTCTCTATGAAGCATCCCTCGAACCAAAATTTGGGTTTTCCATAAAAGTAAGCAGGTATCAAGGATGCAATGGGTAGCTGCAGAGAGGCTGGCAGCATCACCTCCAGTACGGGTTATTGGGCATCTACCAAATAAAGAACTTAAAATACATCTTCATCAGGAAACAAAGTGCCATCTCTGAGGGGTATGTAACCAACATCCTTCATATGATCTACTAGTATGACAAATCACTTCACATATCTTTTCTATCTTAATGGTATCTTTCTATCATACATTCCTCACTTCAATCCAAATATAAGCCGCTTCTTTTCTTAGACATCTCTCCTCCATGAACCTTCTCACCACTTGGGAAACTTACCATCTTCTAGCTGCAGCATAGACATTTGATAACATTACATATCTGGCAGCATTCTTCGTTCCAATTCAAATAGAGCCTCTGCTACCCTCCTAAGAATACCTAAGTTACCATGGACATGACAAGCACCCAGCCCACATGCCAACATAATACACTCCATTAGTTCTATTAATCGCATTCATTGCTTCCTTCAGCCAGTTTTTCCTTCTAAGCAAATCAATCAAGAATTCAAAATTGCATAATGATCAGACCTAGGGATCAAACCAAAATCTTTTTTCATCAAGTCTAAAATCTTCAGTCTTTCAGAAACTAGACCTGTGTGACTACAAACAGATAATGCCTCAAAAAACGTGACATAATTGGGCCTTAAGTTTGGTTTTATCATCATTCTGAAGACATTAAGTTAACCCTCTCCATGCCGATTTTGAGCAAAGCCAGTTATTAATGAGTTCAATGAAAGAACATCCTCCTCATGTATCCTATCAACCAACAATTTTGCTGAGTTCATTGTCTCCAAACTTAAAGTACATGTCAATTAAAACATTAAAAACAAACTGATTCAACAAAACACATCAACTGCCAACTCTAACTATGCGTCCATGGATCTGTTCACCTTTTTCACTAAGTGCTAAATCTGCACAAGCACTTAAAACAGAAAAAAAAAAGGCATAAGCATTAGGCTGCAGTTCTTCCTCCGACATCCAGCAGAAAAGATTCACTGCTTCAATTCCACAACTATTTTGTACAAAACGTGAGATTAAACCAGTCAAGATACTGTAATCTTAACTGGCATTTCTTTAAACACATGACAAGCATCCTCCATTCTAGACACTTTAGCATAAACAACCACCATAGAAATCCATGAAACAAGGTCTCTTTCACCGGTTCGATTAAAAATCCTATACACAATATCTACCTCCCCACATTTCCCATAAGCAGCAATCAAAGCATTCTAAACAAAGAAATCCAACTTAAAACCAGAAACCATTATAAAGCCATGACACAAAAATTTCAAGCACCTAAGCAAGCACAAGCACCAACAACGCTGACAACCATACAGCCATCAATAACCAAATGATGACATTCATTCATTTAGCATTCCTTGTAACATATTTACTGACTCTTTATAAAACTCATGTTTGGAAAACCCAGAAATCAATAAAACTAACAAGATTTCTCCTTGGCATATGAACAAACAAGTTACAAGCTCTATCAGTGACCATGCTTTGAGTACACAAATGTTCCAAGAATGGCTGTTTTTCACATGAAGTTCATCAAAGGCCTTTTGGGTATTTCATTGAAATTTGAATACATGGCTATATGATGAATGGTTATAAAGGGTTTAAAGGTTACAACTTTTCGATAAAATGTTTACGTAAAAGTAAGCCTAGCTTCAAGTTCTTTTTTTTTTTAATAAATTTTGAGATGAGCAATGTGAAAAAATAATCAAAATACAAATTTTCTTTCAATAGTTTTACTTGTTTTGGGTTTCTTCTAGTTGCTGAAATATATGATAATATTGAAAAGTGCATTTATAGCTTAAAGATTAGTTTAAAAAAAACAATTAAAGGCCAAAGCTTACAGTTAAAGAGCTGATGAAACCCATTGTTGAACAGCTTTTTCTCCATTGAAAAATTATTGCCTGCAAAACTTAGCATGTTTTCTTCGTGTTCGTAAAATAAGTGAAAAAATGGCGAGGAAAAAATAACGTGCTTTGTTTAACACAGGTTTTGGAGATAACATGATAAAATTGTATGAAACTTTATTAATTTATATCTGTGACCCTCAATTTTTGGCATATTCCCTTACTTACCCACTTTTCTTTTTTGTATTGTAATTTAGTTTTACATAAAGGGCTGTTTGGTTCGCGAAATTTAGGATTACTTTTGGGAATCATTTGACGAAAAATTATTTTACTTGATAGATTCCTCGGAATATTAGATTCTTCTGTTTGGTTGTATTGGTGAAACTATAAGATTTCTGTGTTTGGTTAAAAGAAAGTAAGATTACTTAATTACTTATTTTACTATAATACCCTCTATATTGTTAGTTGATGTAGAGTAAATAACACTTGATAAAAATTATATTTAAATTAATTACTTATTTATTTATTTAAGATACTCATTTATTTATTTATTTAGTCCCTTTTTTTATAAGATTTTTGTTATGTAAATTATTTTGATTTAACAAACTATTACTATATTAAACCCCCCCCCCCCCCCACCATTTTCCCTCCTCTTTGCATTGTTGCGAATATAAAATTCTCGGTGTGAAAAAATTCCACGAACCAAACATGGTAATTTAATTACGGAAAAAAAAATTCCTACTAGTAATCTAAAATTCCTAAAACCAAACAGCACCAAACTGTTTTTTAATGTAAAATATTATCCTCATATCATATATAACTAATATTTATGGCTACAATCTACAGTAAAAGCAAATCTTATATTTTTCTTGTCAACCAGATTAGCAGACAGAACATAACAAACTGTCTAAAGATTGTTTCCAATGTAACAAAAACATGAGGATGTGCCCATTGAGCCAAATGTTTGTTAACGTGTTACTAAGTTATAAATGCTGTTTCATCAGCTGAAGAAAATGGCTCCAACAACTCTCCAAAAAAACTCAAAAGTCAGTTACTTTGGTTATACCAAAGACAAAGTACCACCCCAAAATCTTCTCTTTGCCTTCCCTTTTCAGCTTTGTAAAACCCCACCAACATTTTGTTTATGTTGCATTGTTCTCATACAGGTTTTGGCTGCAGCTTCAATCTTTGAATCCTTAGGGAAAAAAGGTGATAGATTGAAGATACCGAGACTTACTCAAGTGAGCTTGGATTCCTTTATGCTCATATTCTATGATTATGTTTCTTTTCCATATTTGAATTAGTAATTATTCAAATCCTGCAAAAATCTAAATGGGAGCCTCTGAAAAGTTCCATTTATTTCTTACAGATTTAGCTGAGAAATCAAGAACGTTACGCCTGAATCTTTTTTTTTTCCCTTTTCTTTTGTTCATTTTGTAGCTCAGTTGAATAGCAATTGTGATTCACAGTATTGGGTCATTGAGAAGTTGGTCTAGTAATAGAGTTGAAGCTATGGATGATAAAGAAGGGGACAGAAGCAGCAAGCATTTAATAGATTTTGAAGTTAATAATAATGAAGTTAAACCTCTTTCAAGGCATGGAAGTTCAGCCTCTTCTTCCTCATCTAATTCTTCTCAGGACCTTATTAATGTTCATGGAAATGGTGATAATAAACCCCTGGAGAAATCTGAACAGCCTGAACTCAAGTGTGTTTCGTTTGCGAGTTCAACTGAGCTGTCACCTGTAAATAACAAGCCTGCAGGGCATTTTCCTGGAGGCTATGTACCAAATCGAATACCATCATCCATTTTTAGCAGCAAGCCTGCAACACCAATGGATTGGAGCACTGCTTCAAATGAATCATTATTTAGCATTCATGTTGGAAATAGCAGCTTGTCAAAGGATCAATTTTTTATGTTATATAAATCTGGAGAATTGACCAAGTTAGATGAGCAGATCATTGCTCAAGGTAACTTTCTGCCTCCATTAAAAGAAACAGAGGACATGGCTGCAAGGAATGAAAATATAGACAGGGATTCAGGAGCAACAGAAATGTCAAAGAATACAACAACAACGGTGGTCGAAACCAGTGAAGTTGCAGAAGCTCAGAGTCACCAAGATAACAAGGGATTACAGATAAAGTCAGTAAAGCAGCAGCAGCAGCAGGAGCAGAAGCCGAAGCAATCTACAGGGGAATTGCAACTACAGAATCCTGTTACACCCCAAAATGCTTCTAGTCGCTGTTGGTTTTCCAGGTTCAATTGCTGCCGCTATTCATGATTTCAACAATGTTTTTGCCTATCAATGGTTACAATTTACATTATTTACCTTGATGAAAAGAACCTGCTTCTCTCCTCTTACAGAAGTGGACATTATATCCTTCCAAACATGCTAAATGTTTCCAGAAGGTAAAAATCCATTGAGTCTATTTAAGAATGTTGGTCCAATTTGTACAGTTTCATGTTGTAAGATTAAAACAATAGAAGTTGTTTGCAATGCTGAATAAACATAAATGTGTTGAGACAGAAGAGAAAGAAAAGAAAGGGAACTCGTGTGAGTGCTGGTGGAATTAATACGATAAAGCATTATCTGTATTTCTATGGGGCAGAAGGCGTTGGTTTGAGTTGTTAAGATACAAGAAAAGAAACCTGCTTATGTTTAATAAGCCCAAACCTAAGTGCTTGACCCTTGAACTCTCTATTCCCTAACCCTATCTAATAAGTTGATGGTCTAGAGATTTGTAAACTTGTTAAGAAAATGGAAAATTTTTACACTCACTCGCAAACTCTGTTTTCCTATTCTGTTTTGGATAAGCACAATATTGCCAACCTCTCGACCGAGAGTTATGGAATTGTGTAAGGTTTGATTTCGAACCTAAATAATCTCAACAAAAATTTAGAGATCAAAATTTAAATCGATAGACACAAAGACATTGCTTGTAAATTCATTCAACGCTAAGAGAATGGATTGTATAAAAACGATATTCACGTCGGCATATGTTTCATTCATATCAGGCCACACAATCACAATATTAAAGAAGGTAAATCATTTATCATCACAATCATTAATGAATCTACTAAAATAAATATTCGCTATTTAATTATTATAAATAATGTATAATAAATACTAGGAGTCTCAAATGGAAGAGCACAGATTGGAAAGAATGCTAAATGGTGGACTGAATCTGTTAAGGAAGCTATAAAAACTAAGCGAGATTGTTATAGGACTTTGAAGATGAACAACATTGAAGAGGGCTTCACAAAATACAAGTTAGCTAGGACGGAAGCAAAGAGGGCGGTGGCAGAAGCTATAACAAAGGTGGTGAAAGAGATTTATAACAAATTGGATACAAAGGAGGGAGAGAAAGAGATATATAGATTGGTGTGAGCAAGAGAGATAAAGAGTCAAGATCTGTGAGTTGTAAAATGTATCAAGGATGAGTAGCAAAAGACTCTAATTAAGGACAATGATATTAAAGAAAGGCGGCGTAATTATTTCAACAAACTATTTAACAACGGACAAAGCCAAATTTTGGACAATATTTCAGTGCCTCCAAGGGATTTGAACCAATATTTTATATGCAAAATTAAAGAGATAGAGGTAAAAGAGACACTAAAGAGGATGAAGACATGAAAAGCTATTGGGCCTGATGACATTCCTATTGAAGTTTGAAAATACCTTGAAGAGGTAGGAGTTAAGTGATTGACAAATCTTTTCAATAAGATTTGTTGCACTAACAAAATGCATGAAGAAATGAGAAAGTGCGTTGGTACGTCTCTATAAAAACAATGGAGATATTCGGAGCTGCTCCTACTATTAATGCATAAAACTAATGAGTCACACGATAAAATTATGAGAAAGAGTGATAAAGAGAAGATTAAAGAAGATTATAGTGATATCAAAGAATCAATTTGGTTTTATGCATGGCCAATCAACTATGCAAGCAATACACTTACTTAGACAACTAGTGGAGTGTTCTCAAGTACAAGGTAAATATGTTTATATGGTCTTTATAGATTTTGAGAAAGCATATGATAAAGTGCTTAAGGAGGTGTTATGGTGGTCTTCAATGAAGAAAAGAGTTCCCGTGAAATATATTGAAATAATTAAGGATATGTATGGAGATGGAAAAACACATGTAAGAATGTGTGGAGGGCAAACAAGTGAATTTCCAATCAAAGTATGACTACATCAAGGTTGGCATTAAGCTCATTTCTATTTGCTACAATAATGGACGAGCTAACAAAATCTATCCAAGATAGTATACCTTGGTGTATAATGTTTGCAGATGATATTATCTTGAGTGTTGAGACTAAAGCAGAGGTAAATGTGAGGTTAAAACTGTGGAGACAGACGTTGGAATCAAGAGGATTCAGACTAAGTAGAGTAAAGACTGAATACATGAAGTGTAAATTCAATTCAAACAGAGAGGGTGATAGAAACATACTGATGCTAGATAGGCTGGCGATCTCTAAGCGAGATCATTTTAGGTATTTGGGGTCGATTGTACAAAGGGATGGAAAGACCGATGGTGATGAGACCCATAAGATACAGGCTTGGAGCACGTGAAAAATCGCTACAAGTGTGTTGTGTGACAAAAGGAATTCCTGTATGGTTGAAAGACAAGTTTTACAAGAAAGTTTTTGGATTAACATTACTTTATGATAATGAATGTTAGGCAACTAAAAGACTGCATACACAGAAGATGAGTGTAGCAAAAATGCGAATGCTACGATAAATATGCGGATATAGGAGAAAAGATAAAATGAGAAATGAGGACATTCGCAAAAAGGTGAAAATAGCACCTATCAAAGATAAGATGAGTGAAAGTTGTTAACATTGGTTTCGACAAGTACAACATCGACCTATGGACGCTCCCGTTAGAAAAGTGGAGGCTATGAACGATATAAAAAGGGTTAGAGCTAAGAGAAGATCGAAAAAAACTTGGAAAGAAGTAATCCAAAAAGATATGATGGAATAGGAGTTGGAAGAACATATTGTTTTAAATAGAAATAAGTGGAGGATGAAAATTCATGCTGACGACTTAGTATGAGGTCATATATTGGTTTATATAGCTTATTCCAATATTGGGATAAAAGCTCTGATGATGATGATGATGATGATAAAAGTTTTCCATCTTAATAGCACATGTTTAAAGCAATGGATAATAGCAAGAATTACTACCTTGTTGGTTGGCTGCTGCTACAACTTTCCCAAGTTGACTGCTAAGTATCACACCGAGCAATATATTTTATGCTAAAAAAAAGTGAAGAAAAGCCTGAGAAGAATATTATATTTATATTTATATTTATATTTATATTTATATTTATATTTATATTTATATTTATATTTATATTTATATTTATATTTATATTTATATTTATATTTATATAAAAGAATGATTATAACATATTATATCTGAAAGCATAATAATTCATGTAATGCACGAATTAATTTTATCTATTAAATATGGTATGTTAATATATATATATATATATATATTTGTAAATTTATATGTTTTATACATGAATTTTATTTATTAAGAAAAATAATAATTTTAAATAGTTAAATAATATACACGATATTGATATCTTACTTTTATACTTTTTAGTTTGGTTAATAATATATTTTTAAATAAAAATAAAAATTATTTATTTTATAATATAAATAAATATAAATTAATATTTTATTTAATTTTTTAAAAAGATAATATTAAAATTATATAATTTTAAATTTTTTGGATTAGATATTATTTAAAACTAGTTTTCAACTAATGCAATGCACGGAAATACATTAATTGAATAATAAATTTATTGATAAAATATTTTTTTGAAACTTTGTAATATAAATTATTATGTTTATGAAAAATGCAGCATATGTATATTTAATATTTTTATTTATAATTTGTATATTACAATACAGTAATATCAAAAAATTATATATCATATATAATTATGCAAATTTAATAAAAATTAAATCAAACTCGTATTGTAATTTATTGAATCAAAATGATATATAAAAAAATTTCACATGTATTTGATTTGAAGAAATTGAAAATTTTTCTGTCTTAAAATTAATTTCACGCACAAAATTTTTTTTAAATGAAGATTCTTCCATAAATTCTTGTTGAGCTGAAGATGTAGCAAATGATTCTTGAAAATTTATTGCTATCTTTCAATAATGTGTCACTTTACTCGATTATCCAAGAGATTCCATAAATAGAATAACAAACATAGATAAAACACTAATATGTGATTTGATTAAATTAATTGTTAGTTATAACATATGTTATATAAAAATGTAACAAAGATAGTCATATTATAGAAATATATATCTATTTATTCCAATAATTTTTTATATTTAAGTTTATAATCAAAGTAATACACTTTAGACACAGTAAGCTTAGTATTTCCTGTCTCAATATTATAATTTATCACTCTTGTTTCGAACACAAAAATTTCATCATAAGATATTCAAATATTTCTCGAATTTTATAATCCCTATTTTCTTAAATCCTGGTTGTAGCCATATCATTAAATTAAATTGAATATTAAGCAATATTAAAATAATTGTTAACTAATCAATATCTTAAGAAAAATTTTATAGATTGTCAACATATTTAAGTCTTAGGTTTAGAATGAAGAAGTACAAACATTGTTTTTTAGAACCATTAAATGCCTTAACATTCAATTTGCACCTATAAGTTATATAAAACGCTACAATTAAGTTATATATATTAAAATTATAAAATGTTTATATTATCATCATTGAATAATTTCTATGTAATGTTTTAAATATAGTAAATATAATTATTATTTACCTTGGAGTTGAATTATAGACATAAACATTAAAGGAGGAATAATGACATTTTTCATTAACTTCGGCTAACTTTTTATTGCACCCACATGACATATAATATCAACAAAAAATTGTGTAAACTTTCATGATAGTTACTCCATTGGTGAAAGATTTTCCATATATATGTGTATATATAACACAAATTCAAAAATAATCAATAATAATATACATGCTAAATTAGTTATATTTTAAAATCATGTTGCTATATATTTTATCATTGAAAAAATATATGTTAATTTAATATCTTGAACAGTGACTTTGTGACCAATACTTTAATCTCTAACAAAAGTGTTACAAACATTGAAACCTCATCTGATGCTAGTCTTTTTATGCAATGTAAGATGAAATTTTATGCTATAATCTCCTTTTAATAAACTAAATACAAAAAGTAATGAAATTTTAGTTTTTGACTTTTAAGATTTATGAGTATCAATCATTAATAAAAAAATGAATGATTACATGCAATTTATATAATAACAATGGAGAAAATTAAAAAATTTAATATATATATATATAGATATAGTGTCACTTTTTAGACAATTAAAAAAATTTAATTGATAAAAGCTAAAGATATAGATGGTATATTTTGTAATATTAATGCGCAAAGAAGAAATTATTACATGTTACGTATTAATTTAAAAAATAAAAAATGATTTTATTGTTTAGAAAAAAAATTGGTAATCATTAAACGTAAGATATTGTTATATTATTGCATGTTATATATTACATTATCCATACTGAGTTTAATATATATAAACATATATGTTATCATTTAGAAAATAAAAAATTAATTGATAAAATTATAGATGCTATATTTTGTAATTTTAATGTAGGTAAAGATAAACGATAAGTTATTTTTATTTAATTTAATATATATAGATATGAATGTTTTTTTTAAAAAAAATTAAATAGATATTAATCTAAAAAGATAATTGATTTGTTTTGTATTTTTAATATATATATATTTGTTTGAAACTTAAAAAGGATAATTATTTTTTTATTTTAATATATTACATGTGTAAAATACTTAGACTATCCACATATGATGTTTTACTTGTAGTCAAATGCTTTGGCTATTGATATATACTAGATTTAAACCCGTGCGATGTATAATGATTATTTTAATTTATAATAATTTTTTAAAGAATAGAATTATAAAAAAATTATTTTGAAATACATGTTGAATAATGCATTAAAAACTTGATGCATATATAGAATACACAGATTAAAACATAATTCAAAATCAAATAACAATTAAAAAAATTAAAGAAAATTAAATATCACAAATTTTAAAATATTTAATAAATGAATTAAATAATTACAGTTTTAATGAAAATAATCCTTACTATATTAATCATTAATAGATTATTGGTTAATATTGCATATTTTAAATTGGTTTATTTTTAAAATTTTAATTTAGATGACTCCAAATTAATCTTATAAAATTAATTAGTGTTGAAAAACTCTATTTTTTAGGGTTTTTAAAAAATTATTTATAAATAGTGTCAAACATAAAATGTAAGTAAAGTAAAAATGTTAATAGAAATAAAACTAAAAATAATTTATTAGTTAAGTTCTTTAAAATTCAAATCAATTCAAAATAATTAAATGCAATATTTAATATCATACACGTTTTAAGAGAGTAGATAATCTATATGGACTTTTTTTCCAAATAAAATGATTGAACAAATAATTTTGAAAAAGGAATAAATGAAAATTGAAAAGAATATATGGAAGCTTAATTCAATACTAAAATATATAAACTTAAATATCCAGTTTTAATGTTTTTGATAAAAAGATTTAAAATTTTAAGATAATTCTGATTAAAATATATGGATATTTTTGTAATTTAAAAATAACATAATAAGTGATAAAAATTTAAAGTCTGATATAAATTTTATTTGATTTAAATTAAGATAATATAGTTGAAATCTATTTTTTTAAAATTTCAAATATTTTAAAATTAAATAATTAATTGAATAGGATTATTATATAAAAATTAAAATCAATTTATTATTTTTTTGAAAGACAATCAATTTATTATTTTAAGTATAAAAAAGTAAAGCTATCTTCCTAAGATATTTTATTTTTAGCCAAGAGTTTTGGCTTTTTTTTAATACATAAGATATAAGATCATTATAAAAAATTGAATCTTATTAAAATTAGAGGTGTAACATTGATCAATGATTAAGGGGTTGTTTGGGATTAATTTTATTTTGTGTTTTATGTTTTTGTTTCCAAAATATCAAAACTTAAAACAAAAATTGTGTTTGGTACACTAATTTGGTTTTACAATTTTAAAAATTGGCAACAAAGTTTTGGAAATCGAAGGAAACAACAATTTTCTGTTTCCTGTAATTTCCAAAACATGTTTTCACGAAAACACAGAGAATGAACAGTACTTTTAAATGAGGACTCCAATTCGAATCATGCCAACAACGCTTTTATTTTTTTTTTCCTTACAAGAATGGTTTCAGGAGGAACTATTTTAAAACAAGACAATTGGCCGTTTTATTCCACTGCCACAAGTATGCCTTTATGATTCAAACCACTCTTCTTTTTATAATGTAATCTCTACGTTAATTAATTAAAAATTTAAAAAATTGTTTCAATTTATTAGATGAAATAATTTTTGTAAAATATATAAAAATTATATAATAATATAATTTGAATAAATTAAAAATAAAATAGCATATTATTAATAATATATTAAAATTATTTAATTTTAATAAAAAATATTTAATGTTCAACATTAATTAATTATAAATTTTAAAAAATTATATTTCAACTTATTAGATGCCATACATGTTTTATGGTTTTAGTTTTTAAAATTATACAACAACATTAACTTACCAAACATGTTTTCTGTTTTCAAAATTTTAAAATAAAACAAAACAAAACAAAAACAAAATTTTCAAAAATAGAAAACATAAAACATAAAATTGACAACAATACCAAACGACCCCTAAGTAATTTTTTGTGGACATTTTATACTTTAAAGATAGAAAAAATTCATCTTACCACACATATTACATGTTCATATAAAATATGTTTGTCTTTTTCTTTAAAAAAGTGTATCCATATAAAAAATTTATACCAAAATTAATTATTTCTATAAATAATGTATATAACAGCAGTATATATATATATAGATAAAAAATGAGTAAAAAAATTTATAAATAATATGAGATTTTTCTTTAATTTTTAAAATATATAAAAATATATATGTTTATCTTTTAGAAATTAAATAGATAATTGATTTAAAAAGATAATTAATTTATTTTGAAATTTTAATGTATATAGATTCTTATCTATAAAAAAAATTGGAAAAAATATTATTTTTTATTTTAGAATATTACATTTGTCAACTTTTTAGACTATCCACATAGGATGTTCTACTTGCAGTTAACTGCTTTGGCTTTTATATATATATATATATATATATATATATATATATATATATTAGATTAGAATATTAGATTACTTCAAGATAATTTTATTAAAAAGATTGAGAAGTTATAGGAATTAGAAAAATTTAGAAAAGTGAAAAGATGGAGAAATTTAACATTTATTGTTTGTTTGATTTACAAATAAGGTAATGGATGCTTACTTGTCATTCATAGAAAATGTTCAAGTAAGCATCTATATAGATATCTTATCGTATTTGTTATATACTTTGTAATATAACATATTAGATATCTATTTATATATATATATATATATATACACACACACACATGTATTCCTTCTTTTTATTAGTTATAAAGGATGAAAAATTAAAAAAAAATAGATTATAAATAAAATGATTGATTTAAATAAAAAGTGTTTTTTTACTGCTTTTGAAAGTACAAACCCCTTCTTTCACACGAAAACTTGGGTGCGGATCCATTTTGAGGGCTGAGGTTTATGCGATATATGAAGGATTACAATTGGCTTGGACCTTGGAGCATGGGCTATAAGAATGTCTCATTGAATCTGATTCACTCCTTGCAGTGAAGAAAGTAACTCTGTTTCAGCAACTGACCCTTTACTTCCAGTTTTGAAGCCTTGCCAAACTTTGTCGAATCTTCAATGGACTTGCTCGGTCAAGCATATTTATCGTGAGGCTAACCATTGTGCTGATTTCATTTGCCAATATAGCCTATGGATGTAGTTATGAACTTGCAACATTGGTTGATCCTCCTGTGGGTTTGGGTTCCCGGTTACTCTTTGATGTAATGGGTTTAGGCTTAACTAGAAGTTGTGTCTTACTGCTCATTTGAATAAAAATAAAGTACAAACCCCTTCTTTCTTTATTGTTTCTATTATCATCAAATTAAAAATGTATAAACATTTATTTTTTTCTTAATTTTTTTACTACTAAACCAGAAAAGAAAAAAGTGCTTAAATGTTAAGCAAAAGATCCAGATTTTCCGTAAATAATGCAAACTTTCCATTATTCCATACCTTTCTAAAATTCTCCCTGCACTAAAATAAAAAGAAAGTTCTAAACTAAAGAAAAACGAAAAGGAGAATAAAACACGTCTTCCATTGTTGAATTTTCCCTTTCATTTTTTTTCCTCTCAATGCAAACAGCCCAAAAATTAGGGTTAGGATTAAAAAAAAAAAACCAGAAGAAACAAGAAGAAAAACCCAGATATCAATCTTCAAATTCTTGTGGAAAAAATCAAAAGAAAGCTTTTTTTTCTGTGTTTTTAAAGTTCCCTTTGAAAAGGATATCTAAAAAAATGGATTCACCTTCAGTTATCAAGTGTCAGCCAATTTTGTTACTTTTCTTTTGTGCATTGAACTTTGTCGTTTTGGGTGACAATTCTTCAGACAAAGCTGTTCTTCTTGAGTTTACGAAGTCTGTCTTAGATCCTTCAGGGCTTTTGTCTACTTGGACCGCAACTTCCCATCACTGTTCATGGTCTGGTGTTACATGTGATACAAACTCCGAGGTTTTATCTCTTAACATAACTGGTTATGGAAAAGGGCGAAATGGTAATTTCCACAATACAGCTGCTTCTGTTTCGTTTTCTTGTTCTGATTATAGTTTATTTCCATTTTATGGATTTGGCATTAGAAGGAATTGTGGGGAAAGTAATGGGAGTTTGTTTGGACAGTTGTTGCCTTCCATTGGAAAATTGAGTGAACTTAGAATTTTATCACTTCCTTTTAATAGATTTGGTGGTGAAATTCCTGCTGAAATTTGGGAGTTGGAGAAGCTGGAAGTACTTGATTTAGAGAACAATTTGTTAACTGGGTCATTCCCTGTTAGCATTTCTGGGTTAAAGAATTTGAGAGTTCTTAATTTGGGTTTTAACAATATTAGTGGAGAGATACCAAGTTGGCTTTCAAGTTGGGAACAAATGGAGATTTTGAATTTGGCTGGTAATCTCGTGAATGGAACCATTCCCGGAATTGTTGGAAGGTTTAGAGGTGTTTACTTGTCGTTTATGCAGCTCGGTGGGTTGTTACCGGCTGATATTGGTGAAGGTTGTAAGCTTGAGCATTTGGATTTGTCGGGGAATTACTTGTTCGGGCAGATTCCTGCTAGTTTGGGAAAGTGTAGTCAGTTGAGGTCATTGTTGTTGTATATGAATTTGTTGGAGAAAGGTATTCCGAGTGAAGTTGGCCTGCTTCAGAATCTTGAAGTGTTGGATGTTTCAAGGAATAGTTTGAGTGGTTCGATACCTGTTGAGCTTGGGAATTGTTCTGGATTGAATGTGCTTGTGCTTTCAAATATGTTTAATCCATATGTTGATCCTGCTATGGCTAAAGGTGATCCAGATACTGTAAATAATGATTTCAATTTTTATCAAGGTGGGATTCCTGATGAAATTTCTAAACTTTCAAAGCTGAGGGTATTATGGGCTCCAAGGGCAACGCTTGAGGGCAACTTGCCCAGTGATTGGGGTGCTTGTGATAACTTGGAGATGGTAAATTTGGCTCAGAATTTTTTTGCAGGGGAAATTCCTATTGGTCTTAGTCTCTGCAAGAAGCTGCGGTACCTTGACTTAAGCTCAAATAAGCGTCTTACTGGAGAGCTTATTCAGGAACTTGCAGTTCCTTGTATGAGTGTGTTTGATGTCAGTGAAAATTCTTTGTCAGGTTCAATCCCTAGATTCTACAACCATGGATGCCCTGATGTTCTTACCTCAGATTCATATTCCCTTGAACCCTTCAGCCCAACATCTTCATATTTATCATTTTTGGCAAGTAAAGCTCAAGTTGGAACATCTTTCGAATTTTTTGGAGGAAATGGTGGTCCTGCTGTGTTTCATAACTTCCGAGGTAACAACTTCACTGGCAGTGTTTTGTCAATGCCAATTGCACCACAAAGATTAGGGAAACAGATTTCTTATGCATTTTATGCTGGAGAAAACCTACTCAGTGGACCGTTTCCTGGGAATTTGTTTGAGAACTGCAACAGATTGGACGCACTGTTGGTTAATGTTAGCCACAACACAATGTCTGGAAATATTCCAGTAGAAATCAGTCAAATTTGCAGATCTCTCAAATTTCTGGATTTGTCTGTGAATCGAATAACTGGGCCCATTCCCCCTAGTGTTGGCGGCTTCATTTCACTTGTTTCTCTTAGTATGAGCTGGAACCTGTTGCAAGACCAGGTTCCAAGCAGTTTTGGTCGGATGAAGGATCTCAGGTATCTTTCTTCGGCTGGTAACAATCTTACTGGATCTATTCCTTCCATCTTGGGCCAGTTGCAATCTTTAGAAATGCTGGACCTGTCTTCAAATTCTCTTTCTGGTGAAATTCCTGATGGTCTGGTCAACTTGAGAAACCTGACTGTTCTTCTGCTCAATAACAACACACTCTCTGGGCAAATTCCCTCTGTTTTTAACATTAAAATTAAGAATAAAAAAATTTTTAACAGATTTCCTACATAATTTCACATATGAAACTACAGAACAAACAAATAAATATTAAAACTAAAAAAGTTTCTCAATGAAATTTTGGGATTCAAAATTTTAATAAGAGATAGGAATTAAAAAAAAAACAATGAACATAATAAAACAATTAAAATAATTATAAGAAAATTACATCAAATTAAACAACAACAAATCCAAATAAATTACTTTGCAGACTAAAGAGGCAACAAAACACTGCAATCAGATTACGGTCTTTTAAAATGCAGAGAAAGTAAGGCACTTCCCTTATACCAAACGGCCCCATAGTGTTTCTGGGAGCTCTAGCATCATTCTGCGCTGCTCTTGGGTAGAGTTCTAAGCTGTAGTTATTGCCACTTGTAAATTGTAGTACAGTTTTACTCCCATTTTTCTGATGCTATTTCTCGGGTAGGGGTTTACTGATGACTCTGCAGAAGAATGCAGATATTTTTTATCGAAATTGTACGCGTGTATTTGAGTTTCATTTGATGTCTAATAAAAACAATAGAATAGTTTTCCTCTGCACAGTTCAGTGTCATGCAAGTATCCTCTCTCGTGAACCTTCTTTCTGCAACTCTAGAAGGAAGTGATTTTGAACAGTTGAAGTTACAGGGTGGGAAACTACAGGCGAGAAATTTTCGATTAAGATAAATGTTCTGCTTTAGGGAACCATTTGAAGACTAGATACCGTTATCAGCAATGAAAATTTTCTCAAGAACAATGATTGTCAACGGCTCTGATTGTTCCATTCTTTAGATGATTACTTTTGTATCATGATTCCATCGCATTTTCAAACGCATCCATGAGGTTCAGGATTTATGTTGTAAGAATCCTAGGTTGTATTTTGAGTCAACCAAAGATTGTATTTGTGCATTATGTGTATATGGCATCATACCAGAGTACTTGAGATGGATCAATCAAACTCAGCAGCCCACCCATGACATCATTGAGAACTTCAATCCTTTTTTCCTTAAAAAAGGAATTTTTGAATAATTGGCTTTGTCAAACGCATCCCCTTCTCACTTTAATTTTTCCGTTGATAATTCCATGAAGGTGATCCAAGGATTTCATTCACTGAGCATGTGATACTATAGGAAGATTTTTTGGCTTGAATGAGAATTGAACCGGTGAAAGAATGAGAGAGTTCAGACGAGTTGTCTTAGAATTTTCCAAAGAGAAGCTTCATTTACTAAATATAGTTGACAGCCTAGTCCAGAATAAAAGAAAATGAGATTCTGAAATTAATATAGGCGAAAATCATTAACCTTTTCTCTGCTCTCCACCTTTTCATGGATTTGCATCAGAAAAGGAAAGAAGGGACAACAATTATATGCTTTAGAGGGTGTTCTACATCGCCGCCACCGGCATGCTTGACAAATTCAGCTGGGGAGAGGAAGCTGCCATGGCAAACACATACTATTCTCACCTCCTCACCTTTTCTATATCTGTAAAGAAAGCCTTCTATTCTTTTCCCATTGGGACCATCTCCGGTTGTTGACACACAGGGCATATCCTCCAAAATGTCCTTCACCGCTTCCTTAACCCTGCTTTTAGCTACTACTGGTTGACAAGGCTGATTCTCTGTCGCAACTCCAGCTAAATTTTCTGATTTTTGACTCACGATTGTTGTAGGGAAGATGACTGGTTTCTGCTCAGCGTCTGCAGCAGAGTGCACACTAGTAGGGCTTCTTGCTTCAGGGCATTTATAAGTTCCTGTGATTTAATGCAAAATACATGAGCTCAAGCTGAATGCCAGATTAAGATAACAAACAAGGCCATTTTATCACTACTTAGGGTCAAATTGCCGCCATCAAGATCAAATCCTTAATGAGCTTAAAGACATTAGCAGAGGAAGTTACAATTGAGATATGACAGCTTTGTTACTGACATTAGAATCAGTTTTCGTTCTCCAAAACGTCTTTCTAAGTTTTCCACGAGAAATTTCCACTTTAAGCTATCAAAAGTTCAAAGAAACTACAAAGATTCATCATGAGGTTGAACCTGAGGAGGTTGCCACTAAATAGTTCCTGTATCACCTATAACATTATCAGATACTACTACCTTTTTGTTCAAACCTCAACATGGAAGTCAATTTTCACCTGGATAGAGGGAAAAATAGGCACTTCCATGGCCGCAGCTCCACAAGATATTCACAAACTTCAACTCTAGCAAAAAGCTAGTTATCCTTGTTTGCTAAATCTAGGCATCAGTATGAAGGATAGTAACAGATCACTGCCACTTATTGCATTATTCTTCAATTGGATTTAATTTGTGTCTCAGGAAGTTAGTATAATTTTAAGTACTGTCCCAACCTCATTTTCCATTGCTTACCATTGGATCGTAGGTAAAAACTAGGATAATCTTTGTTCAACTATAATATAACAGCAATCCTAAGATGATCAGTCAACTAAAGGAAAACAAGAACCTAAAATATACCCTTTCAGATGCAACTGTTACAGATTCTTTATAATCTATTACTTTAAGTATGGCATTTTTACTGGACTACTGGGCTAGCATCATCAACAATCAAAATCTTGAATAATATCAAAACAGTTTCTTTTTTTTTTTTTTTAAGGAAAGAAAAAGAGCAAAGATCTTCCAAAAATCCAGGAAAAAAACCTAAGTTCTAGCAACTTTAAACATGTCTCCCTAACCAAAGCCCAAAAGAGGTGGTCAAATGCTGAAATTGAGTACAAATCAACATGATTATGAATCTTTAACTTATGATGACAAGAGAATCTCAGCTTTCCTGCCATTCATATCACTAGTAATTAGAGGAAAAAAAGGAACAAAACAAAAACTAGACTGACCAGTGTCAAGATCAAATAGAAAATAATAGGACAAGAAAACATGAGTAAATTCATGATGGAATAAAGCACGAGTAAATTCACCCCCACAATTCCACCCACATAAATAAAAGTAACAAACATGAGAAAATTTTCTGAGGAACAAAATAAGGGGGCAAAATGTTTTGATACCTTGAGCTGGTTGGCTCTCAAATTCTGATATCCCTGAGGAACCACTTCCTTCACAAGTTCCTCCACCATCATTAACCCAACTAGCACCATTACCAGCCTCTTCTCTCTTATCTTCTGCAGAGTTCTCTTCCCCAAAACCCCCTTTATTCCTATCCCTTACAGCTTTCAAATTCTTCTGTTTCTCTGATCTCTTTCTCTTAGCTTCCATTCTCCTTAAACTTTGCAACTCCTTCCTCTTCCTCCACTGTTCCTCTGTCTCGGTAGGCAAAGAACATGTCCTCACAAGAGAACCAGAAGCCATGGGGAACAAAGGAGAAGAAGATTCATTAGTGTTTTTACTTGTTAAGCTGTTGATGAAATCCGGTATTGAAGATGATCTGGTGAGTTTTTTGGCTCTTGGGTCAACCCCAAAACGACCATTCAATGAAAGTCCTAAGCTTAACTCAATCTCTTCTTCTTCTTCACCATTCTCTTCTCCATGATTTCTGTGGAAAAAATGGTTGTTTGATGACATGACTCGTTGAAGTTGATCACTTTGAAGATCTGCCAGTTGCATGGAAATGTTCTGGTTGGGTTTCTTAATACTTCCCAATTTCCTCAGCTTTTGACATTGAAAGACGACCCAAAATTATTAGAAAAAAGGAGGGTTGGTGAAATTAAATTTTCTAAAACATGAAATTGCAAAGATGAAATATTGACCCAAACAAAACCTCAAGTTCCCATTTTTTTTCATTCAAAAAACCAGCAAGAAAAATGAAAGAAAACAAGAGAAAAGAAAAACAAGTTATATGACAAGAATGCCCTTTCAAAGATGCAGAGTCATGCAAAGGAAACACGTGGCGGACATGAAGAGTAACCCACAGAAAGAACATGACCCCACGTGTTGCCTTCATTAAAACCCAGAAAATAAAATGATAATAAAAAACCTCAGGGTGATTTCGAACGAGCTGTCGCCACGTCATTAGCGTCTTTAAACATGACTGTCGTTTTGTCTTTTAACACGTTTCGTTGAATGATTGCAGGAGCCACTCTCAGCTGCCACATGTCACTGGAAGGAGCAAAAATATCTGCCCTTGATCTGTTTAGCGATTTGTCTGTTATTTTCGGAAAATTGCAGTTAAAGTGATTTTACGTTTTCCTTTACGCCTTAAAACTATTTGTCTATTATTTTGATCTGTTTAGCTATTTGTCTATATTACTTGACACGTAAGCTCTGTTATTAAAATAGTATGATATATCATACGTATCGTATGATTCGGTTCGATTCAGTATAAATTCGATACGTATCTATACAAAAAATCGATTTTATAATGAATCGGTAGCGTATCTATCGATACACAAGCGAATCGATACGTATCGTATGATACACCGATTCACTTCGATACGCTTTAGAGTAACAATGAGCCAGGGCCAAAAAAATTTGATTTGGCCCAATTAATTAAAAATACAATTTTAATAGTTTTTTAACCTAAAAAACACTTAAAAACATATTTTCTATATAATTTAATCTTGAAATATTGAAAAAAATAAACTTTTAGTTAGAAAATTAAAAATAAAAAATATATAAAAATATTATTTAAAAATATATACTATTAATGAAGATGTTAAGTGTTTGAAAAAAATCATACTTTTTTATTTTTATCATATACTTACTTAATCCTATTAATATGTATAATATTTTTAATATTTTATTTATCTTACAAGTGTATATATTATTTATAATTAATTTTAAAGTTATTTATCGTATCTTACGATACGATACGATACTCGATCTTTAAAAATAAAATTTTGATTCACGATACGTATCTCAATTTGATAACTATGCACGTAAGTTGAATGGTCGTTCTGTTAATTTTTTTTGAGTAGTACATTCTCATTTAAAATTACAATCATAATCAACATATTATATTTTATGAACCGATAAGTTGATAAATTGATAAATACAAATGATAATAACTAACTAAACAAATAACAAATAAACTTACTCAAACTCATACTCGATGAGACTCGAACTTGAGACTTCAAAGTCTCAAAGTCTCCTCTTTACCACTAAGTCAAGGCCTCATTAGCGGTCCTTCAGTTATTAATGTAATATATCCATGAGTATTTGATTAAATGCCAACGAAAAATAAAAATGAAAGTAATTAAATGCACTTCAATTTTTATTTTTACTCCCACTAAATATGGGAAGATAAATGGAATGCATTCAATTTGTGAAATGTGAAGATAAAAATGCGAAGTGCATTTAATAATTTTTTAAAAAATTATTGAAGTAGAATAAGAAATTTCAAAAAAAAATTATCAATTCAATTATCATATAAAAATAAAATCTAATTGAATTGATAGTTAATGCATTATTATTGTATTAAATATAAATTCATAATAATTTTTTTTGTTATCTTATGAAATCTATATCTTTTGAAAGTATGAACATAAAGAGAAAATTTTCTAATTTTAAAAATTATTATTTAGCTTAGTTATTGTTTTAGTTACTTGAATTTCACTTCTTTAATTTTAAAAGTTGTAAAAATAGAAAGTACTTAATCCGTCTCAAATTTTTAATTTTCCTTTGATTTTAATGAAATTTTAAAAATATATAATTTTGGTGTATTTTATTATTAAAATTTTTTTTTTCAAAATTGATGTCCAACGTTTTTATTATCAAAAAGTAAAAAAAAAAAAATGAAAGATAGTTCTAAAATATAAAAAATAAGTATTTTAAGTGTTCAAAAAATGACACAATTTTAAAACATTTAGAAAAAAATGGATACTGAAAATGAAATGTAACTGTTTTATATAAACTAAAATGTATTGATATATACGAGAAATTTAGTTGTAAGTTTTTTTCTTTTAATGGATTAGTGGTAAGTTTTTAATTATTCAGTAGTATTTTTTTTTTCACATAGCAAAATGTTGTATCATATTAGTTTCTCATGTGAATGAAGAAGTAATGAAGAAAAATGTTGTTTTAAGTAAATTTGTAAAATTAACAATAATCATTCAGTGATTTTGAGAAAAGGTGACATCCAACAAAAGTTAAAAAAATTCCCCTTAAATCAAGGGAAAATGAATTAGTACAATGGTTTGTAAAATCATTGCACAACCCTTTTGAGTTTGATATGACATTTTTGGTATCATAATCACAATAGACAACAAAAGTATCTATTAAAGTGACAAGATAAGATAATGGCAAAGTGAGATGAAAATATTACTTTACATACACATTAATGGGATAATTTGCATTATATTGGGTAATGATATGTATTATTTCAGCTAATAATCTCTTGATTTAATGATTAAAGATGAATTGTAACACATTATAAGTTTTGAATTCGAATTCAAACACCTTCATCTCCAATTATTTAACATCTTCTTGTAACAAAAAAAAGATATGTATTATTTCATAAAAGAAAAATATTGAAACACTTACTAGCAAAATCTTAGCTTAATTTACCACACTAAACTTTGATCAAAAGCTAGCATAATACACAATAAGCAATGGTAGAAGCTAGTTGCTTAGCAACTTCTTGGCAACCTTTATTGCAAAGCGTCAAGTTTTGATTTCACACTCCAACAACTGACATTGCAACCATTAACGATGGATGCCAACAAGGTCTTTTAACACTTTAAATGATAAACTAACCCAATTTCTTACGATATCATAAATGAATCTTTTGTTGTTTCTGCACGTTTCAGAAAGAAAACTCTTGAGAAAAACATTTATTAATCTTGATAAAAAATCAATCCTTAATTTTTGAAATTTTTGCATACTTTAGTTTTTTTTTTCACATAAATATTTAAACACAGATAGATTGTTCAGTTACGTGAAGCAAAATAATATGTATACAAAATTCGAAATTTAATTTAAATAGTGCATGCAGGTATTTTTAAGAGATGACATCTAATAAATCTGATGTTCAAATCTTATCATTTGCATTTTTTTTTCTTTTTGTACCAAAAATAAAAATGAGTACAACATAAAAGTTATATATTCAAGCTTATTGTTGAGATGGAATCATTAGATAAAATTAGAATTTAAGATCATTTATTGTCAAGAGAATAAAAAAAATTAATCAAGTCTAATTGAAACGATTTAGTGTTAACTTAAAAATTTAGTTCGATTTGAAATTTTAAAATTTGAAACTTTACTCGAGTTTGATCAACTTTAATTTTTTTAAACTCAACCTCAATATGATAAAATATTCAAATTATTTGATTTGATTCGATATATTTGATTTATTATTTTCAATTATATAATAAAATAATAAAATTAATAATCAAATATAAAAATATATTAAAAAAATTTCAATTCGCTTTATGAGTCTCCGAATAGAGTATTATAATACTCAAATTATTCAAATAATTCAAGCTCCATTCAAAAATAAATTAATCAAATTCGAATAATCATTGAAATTAATTAGTTTATTAGTAATTAACGAATAATTTAATTCGTTTACTCCTTTAAAAGAAAATATACCATTTGAGTCAATTATTCAATTTTGTAAATGAAATAGTATACACACATATAAGATGTATATTGATGTAGACTAGATCAATTGTTACTGGGCTTTTCTATAAATCAAGTTGAAGACCATTGAGCCAAATAATAATCTAAGCCTAAGAGGAAAGAGGACTCAGAAGGCCCATAAATGATCCACTGGGTTATTATTTAAGCTGTGGGGCTTAAAGGTAATTACGCGCAAAATAACTCCTATAAATAGGTCACAGGTATCATTCTTAAACCCTAAGCTCTATTTGCCTACAGAAACCTTGCCAAAACCCTGTCTGACTTAAGCATCGGAGTGCGCGCGCAGGGGAAAACCCCTGCGCCTCTCTGACTTTTCCTATTTCGCAGATTCGTTGGAGACAGACTAACGCGAAGATCGAGGATTTGACGTCAGCAACTTTTTATTGTTGTTTTTGGCAACAACAATTGGCGCCGTCTGTGGGAAACAAACAGAAAAGCCATAAAAAATTGGTGAAAGACGATCTGCGGAAGAGAAGGTACGTAGGCTGCGGCAGAGTGCACAAATTACGCCACAAAATTGGGCACAGCATGGCAAGAGACTTGCATGGGCGGGAGGCGATTTCAACTTTTAGTTTTATTAATGAGGCACATTTGAAAAGAATTATGACCCTGACTGCGGGGTTCCCAGGGGCAGCAGCCCCTAAAAAAAAAAAGGGTTAACAAGAGACCTGCGAGAGATTTGCATGGGCGATAGGCGAGAGACACCTCCTGTCACCTGGGCGAAAGCTCTCTCTCGCGCAGACAAGTCCTTTGGCGAGAGACTCCCTTGTTGCATTGGGCGAGAGCTATCTCTCGCGCAGACATGTCCTTTTGGCGAGAGACTCCTTTGTTGCATTGGGCGAGAGCATCTCTCGCGACAGACAAGTCCTTTTGGCGAGAGACTCCCTTGTTGCATTGGGCGAGAGCTATCTTTCGCGCAGACAAGTCCTTATGGCGAGAGACCCCCAGTTTGCATATGCGAGAGCTATCTCTCCTGCACACAAGTCCTTTGGCGAGAGACCCCCAGTTGTCATGGGCGAGAGCATCTCTCGCGACACATAAGTCCTTTGGCGAGAGACCCCCAGTTTTCATGGGCGAGAGCATCTCTCGCGACAGACAAGTCCTTTTGGCGAGAGGCTCCCTTGTTGCATTGGGCGAGAGCTATCTCTCGCGCAGACAAGTCCTTTTGGCGAGAGACCCCCAGTTTGCATATGCGAGAGCTATCTCTCGCGCACACAAGTCCTTTGGCGAGAGACCTCCCAGTTTTCATGGGCGAGAGCATCTCTCGCGAAAGACAGTCCTGGGCGAGAGATTCCCCTGTTGTATTGGGCGATAGCTATCTCTCGCGAGCTGAAAAAGTGCTTTGGCGACAGTATTTGGCGAGAGCACCCCTGTAAGTGAAATGCTTTTGGTGAGAACACCTCCCGTACGTGACATGCTTTGGCAAGGACACCCTTGTAGGCGCAATGCTTTTGGCGAGAACACCTCCCGTACGCGACATGCTTTGGCGAGGACACCCTTGTAGGCGCAATGCTATTGGCGAGAACACCTCCCGTGCGAGACATGCTTTTGGCGAGAGGACCTCACTCTCGCGACAGACAGGTCATGGCGAGAGGCGAGCGACTGCATGGGCGAGAGACTTGCTCTCTCCACTCGGCAGGCGTTAAGCGAAAGAGCCCATCTCTGGCGACAGGAAATTCGAAGCAAAGTTGATAGACCATTTGACGAGAGGGTGTCTATCGCACCCGACAAGCATGGCGAGAGCTAGGCTTTCTCACATAACACCTTGGCGAGAGACCTGCATGGGCGAGAGGCGAGAGACACCTCCTATCACCTGGGCGAGAAGCCCGGAGAATGGTCTTGGCGAGAGACCTCTTTCTGCTACCACGGGCGAACAGGCTTGGGCGAGAGGTATGGATCTCGCGTGCGATAGGTGCTGGCGAGGAAGCCTCTCGCCCGCGAGACAGACCTTGGCGAGAGACCTCTTTCTGCTGCCACGGGCGAACAGACTTGGGCGAGAGGTGTGGATCTCGCGTGCGATAGGTGCTGGCGAGGAAGCCTCCCGCCTACGACAAAGCAATGCTTATGAGTATAGTGTCATGTGGCGAGCATAAGACCACTGGCACTTTTGACGATTGAATGTCATACGGCGATTACATAACCAACGCCACAGCCCAGCCTTCACAGCAAGGCTCGGCTGGTAAAGCACGCACTATGGCAGAAGTGTGCACACAACGCTAGATGAGCTCACCTAGGAAAGGAAAGAGCTAGACGAAGAACTAAGAACAAGCGAGAATAAGTCCAAGAGAGCTCTATTGGGCGGTCCCCAACCAAAGACCTCAGGTAACACGCTAGGACTTAAAATGCACCCTCGTGTTTGCCCAGATGTGCAAGAGCATAGATGAGCGGCGAAAACCGGACAGGACACAAAAGGTCAGACGAGCTAGTGGCCACCACGAGAGTACGGTTGTGAATAATGAGTCAGAATACAGCCATTCTAAGACCAATCCAAGCAAGCACTTATCAACCGACATAGGAACTCGCCTAAGAGAGAGAACTCTATAGGCGAGCCATTCAGAGTGACCGAAGCGAGAAAAGATTAGGCAACTCTGCATACCATCAAACACAACGCTCGAGAAAAAGTTCATCTCTGAACAGGAATGACAACACTGTTTCAAAGAAGAACTCGGGGAGCTATATAGTGTAAAGGCAATAATCTCTGGCGGCAGAATACAAGAAGTAGGCTACAACCCTGCCTATCGCCCAAAAGTTCCCTGGTGATTGAGTACGCGGAATGGGCAGAGCCCAACCTGTTGCCTGAAAGATCTCTGGCGGCAGAGTACAAGAAGTGGGCGACAGCAGTGTTTTCAATTCGGCGAGCATAGGCACGCACATGACAAATTTTGGCGACAAGGTTCCACGTGGCAGACTCTTTCTGCGAGAGGTGGCTCACGCGTGTGATAGCCAAAATGGCTAGAAAGGGGGACCACTCTTGAAGATCTCACAAAGATGCCACTCTTTTGAATATTCAGTTGCATGCAAGACGTTATGTGACAGAACAATCTGTCGCTCGAAAGGTGCTTGCTACACTGCAAATTTGCGCGACTACAAGCATGCAACAGGCACTCTGTCCCAAGCTAGCTCAAGGTCACGCGACAGAGCAGTTTGCACCACTATAGGCATGCGACACGACTAGAACATGGGCAACCTTATCTTCTTCAATGTGAAATTGAACTTCAAAGCCAAGGAGAGTGACAGGCCGTGAGCTAGACAAGAGCTCCCGTGCGTGACAAGCCTTTAGCGAGACATAGTCTCCCGCATGCGACAGACCTTGGGTGACAGGGGAGCTCCCACGAGCGACAAGCCTTGGATGAGATATGGGCTCTTGCATGCGATAAGCTCCCTACTTTGATAAAATGACAGCGAAGAAAATTAGGTGAACACAGCACCCATACGCAAAATTCCCCCGTTAGCACAATGCAGGCGATGTCTGCGCACGCCCAAGTGCGGGATTTGAGCGGAACAATCTAGAATCTTCTAGACCTAGTCCGACCGAGTGTCCAAAAGCTTCCTTCGACCCAAGAACTGCTCTAGCAATCTAGAAGTGGCTTAAGAGCCACACACTTAGACTATTGATAATCACACATGTGAAAGAGGGCTTATCTATATAAAAAGTGTGTCGGCTTCATGAGTCCTTTAAGCAAGACAAGGATGTGCCGGCTCAAGGTGTCGAGATCAAGGATGTGTCTCTTTTGTAAGCCCCTATACATAGCATTCTGGAGTATCAATACAAGTGAGTGCTTGGCACAACGGAAATTGCAAACACACTCAAGCAGGGACATAAGGGTGGTAACCAGATCTGAGGTACTCTCAAACGATGTTTTCAATTTTCTTGTCCACTCTAACAATTGTGATTGAATTAGGCAGGTGTCCGAGATAGGCACTAGCCACTGTCGTGAAAGGCAGCAAGCCAGGAAGAGCTTGGTTCAATCGAAAACAACTTGTGGTAAGCTCGCGAAGGTAGATTGCTGGTCCTTATGAGTAAAGAACCAAGGTGCGACTTAACGCATGATCCATGATTAACAGCTGAATGTCCAAGCAATTGCACTTTACAGACTCTACAAAGACAAAGACTTTGAACTGTACAAGCGATAGAAACTTATTGTTATTATTCTAACATTTGCTGCAATTATGTTCTTACTTGTTCCATTTGATTGGAAATACTACATTATGAAACGAAAGGCCAGTTATCTTTATCTGTACTATGATAACCCTCCATGTTTGATAGACATGTTGCAGGAATAGAAGAACACGCGAGACGGGCACAAATAAGTCCCTAAGCGAAAAATGCGCGAGATGGGCACAAATAAGACCTTAAGCGTGAAGAAGACGCGAGACGGGCACAAATAAGTCCCTAAGCGAAAAATGCGCGAGATGGGCACAAATAAGACCTTAAGCGTGAAGAAGACGCGAGACGGGCACAAATAAGTCCCTAAGCGAAAAATGCGCGAGACAAGCAAAAATAAGTCCCTAAGCGAGAAGAAGACGCGAGACGGGCACAAATAAGTCCCTAAGCGAAAAATGCGCGAGATGGGCACAAATAAGACCTTAAGCGTGAAGAAGACGCGAGACGGGCACAAATAAGTCCCTAAGCGAAAAATGCGCGAGATGGGCACAAATAAGACCTTAAGCGTGAAGAAGACGCGAGACGGGCACAAATAAGTCCCTAAGCGAAAAATGCGCGAGACGGGCAAAAATAAGTCCCTAAGCGAGAAGAAGACGCGAGACGGGCACAAATAAGTCCCTAAGCGAAAAATGCGCGAGATGGGCACAAATAAGACCTTAAGCGTGAAGAAGACGCGAGACGGGCACAAATAAGTCCCTAAGCGAAAAATGCGCGAGAGGGGCACAAATAAGACCTTAAGCGTGAAGAAGACGCGAGACGGGCACAAATAAGTCCCTAAGCGAAAAATGCGCGAGACGGGCAAAAATAAGTCCTTAAGCGAGAAGAAGACGCGAGACGGGCACAAATAAGTCCCTAAGCGAAAATTACGCGAGACGGGCAAAAATAAGTCCCTAAGCGAGAAGAAGACGCGAGACGGGCACAAATAAGTCCCTAAGCGAAAAATGCGCGAGACGGGCAAAAATAAGTCCTTAAGCGAGAAGAAGACGCGAGACGGGCACAAATAAGTCCCTAAGCGAAAAATGCGCGAGACGGGCAAAAATAAGTCCCTAAGCGAGAAGAAGACGCGAGACGGGCACAAATAAGTCCCTAAGCGAAAAATGCGCGAGACGGGCAAAAATAAGTCCCTAAGCGAACAAATCAAAAGTCCTTAAGCACAGGAGGTGCGAGACGGGCAAAACAAAAGTCCCTAAGCACAAAAGGGTGTGAGACGGGCAAAAATAAGTCTCTAAACGAGGTACGTTACAATCTTATCAGATTACATTTAACGTATTATGTTGGCATAAACGATATTATATTCTGACAAGTCCTTAAGCGGATAGTACGCAAGACAGGACCAATACTCCAGTAAAAGTTCTTCTTTGGACACAAAAAGTCGCAAAGAAAAGCTTGGGGAGCACGCAGTATGCAGGTTGTGAGGTATGATACGAGGCACGTTACAATTTTATCGGATGAATATGTGCTACAATTGATAAACAAAGTGCATTTAACGTATTATGCTGGCATTCCGGATATAAAAACGATGTTATAGTCTTATCATTTCTATAAAAGTCCCCAAGCGAAAATGCGCGAGATGGACAGTTCTCTAAAAAGTCCTTAACCGAAAATGCGCAAGATGGGCAATTCTATAAAAAGTCCCTAAGCAAAAATGCGCGAGACGGGCCGTTCTATAAAGTCCCTAAGCGAAAAATACGCGAGATGGGTAAATTGTGAAATCCTCAAGCAATAAAGTGTATGGATAATGCGATACCCAAGTACGAATTTTTCTTTAGATGTAAGTGCTTCATAAGAAGAGCTGGGGAGCACTATAGAATAACTTCTGCATTAAAATGAGTATCGAAACTAATAGGCACTCATGCATATGCGTCCCGAGGTGCTATAATGTCAAGAGCTTGATCCTTAGGAAAATTAGTCTCTGGATTATCTAAATAATCTTCGTCCAAAGCTTGTGAGAACCTCGACCATCTCGAGTCGACAAAAAGGCCTCTAAGAGCTGGTAAGATCAGGTAAATCTTTACAAGTGCCTATCCTCAGAAAAGGTTCCAAATTCTCAGCATCTGGATCGCGCTTCAACCAATCAAGAGCATGCCAAGTACAAACCACATCTGATGAAACCAGATAAGAACATATACATCCGCTTAGGGCACTTCTTGACGATGTGCCCTCATGGCCTTAACCCAGATTCGGTTTTCTTTCTCTTGGCTAATAGAAGGCACTTGACAAAAGAAATGATGACACGAAGTCGTTTCTGCTACAAATGATAATGAAGTCCACTAGTTGAGCCCTCGAGTGAAGATGAAAAGACTCTTGTGATAATCCCAGGAAGAGGGTAGCAAAAGAATTCAAAAAGCCCATTCTTTATATACTCTTTCACAAGGTAAACCTTGTAAAAGAGTGGGGAGCAATTGATGTGGACTAGATCAATTGTTACTGGGCTTTTCTATAAATCAAGTTGAAGACCATTGAGCCAAATAATAATCTAAGCCTAAGAGGAAAGAGGACTCAGAAGGCCCATAAATGATCCACTGGGTTATTATTTAAGCTGTGGGGCTTAAAGGTAATTACGCGCAAAATAACTCCTATAAATAGGTCACAGGTATCATTCTTAAACCCTAAGCTCTATTTGCCTACAGAAACCTTGCCAAAACCCTGTCTGACTTAAGCATCGGAGTGCGCGCGCAGGGGAAAACCCCTGCGCCTCTCTGACTTTTCCTATTTCGCAGATTCGTTGGAGACAGACTAACGCAAAGATCGAGGATTTGACGTCAGCAACTTTTTATTGTTGTTTTTGGCAACAAAATTGATGTGGACTAGATCAATTGTTACTGGGCTTTTCTATAAATCAAGTTGAAGACCATTGAGCCAAATAATAATCTAAGCCTAAGAGGAAAGAGGACTCAGAAGGCCCATAAATGATCCACTGGGTTATTATTTAAGCTGTGGGGCTTAAAGGTAATTACGCGCAAAATAACTCCTATAAATAGGTTACAGGTATCATTCTTAAACCCTAAGCTCTATTTGCCTACAGAAACCTTGCCAAAACCCTGTCTGACTTAAGTATCGGAGTGCGCGCGCAGGGGTTTTGACTTTTCCTATTTCGTAGATTCGTTGGAGACAGACTAACGCGAAGATCGAGGATTTGACGTTAGCAACTTTTTATTGTTATTTTTGGCAACAACAATTGACGTCGTCTGTGGGTATAAATGCATATGCATGTATACATGCTTGTGGATATTATTGTTGATATTGTTAAAGCATTATGAAAAAAGATATTTCAACAAAAAAAAAAGGAAGACAGCAACACGTGAAGAGAAACAGAGAAAATATAAAGAGAGCATAAGAATCTCCGTAGAACACGCAAAAATCAGGACAAGATCGGGGAGTGGGGCCCAAAAAGATCCAAGTTGCACACTTTATCCTATTTATTTCTAGGACTTTTTGGGTTACTGATCTGGGTTATTGCCACGTGGCTCCAAGTTGCAAGGAGGTACACGTGGCGAATACCGGTTGCAGGGAAACAGCTAAGCAGGCAATCAAGTTGCAGGGGAAGAAAGGATCGCGGAGTTGACGGGAAAAAGAAAATGTGATGTAATGCCTCTGTCGAATGCACGCGTCTTGTCAGAATTTAATTTATATTTTTTTTAATGTTTCAACATGACTGTATGACACGTTGTAAGATGGCGATGGCATCGGCTGGGATTAGGTTATTTTATAATGAAATTAGGATAGTAAAATTTCAATCGTCACGGATTCTAATAATTTTGCTTACGATTTTAGGATAGCCATTATTTACAAATAATAAATTTTTAATGTTATATATTCTTTATAAATTATTTGTTATTAATATAATAAAAATTTTAAATTAATTCATTTATTATATAATTATGATTTTTATCTTTAATTTTTTTATCAATTAACTTTAATTTATTAATTTAACTTTTTTTTAACAATATGTATTAAAATTAATTTTCAATTTGAGTTTAAATTCAAATTTTAATTTAATAAATGAATATTTAATGAGTTCGAAGAACTAACGAATAAGTTTCAGATAACAAAATAAAAATTTTTATTAATAAATTAAATTCAAATATTATAAAACATAAATCAATTTCAAATATAAATATTTCAAAAGTAACTAGTGCTCACTGTCCATTATCATATCTGCTTTATGTTGTAGAAAAGATATTACTTTGGTGTTGAACTTTCTTGGTGAATATGAAGATGACCTTGAGTGTTCTTGAATGCCTTAAATCACATTAAACTTTGATCTCCTTGTTAATCATGAACCAATGCATAAATGGTTTCTACGTGTGCTGCTTTAATGTCACTTTCTTTGCGATTATTTTGCTCCCACTAATTATGGTATGCAACAGGGGTTTATCGAATATCTCTAGAATACAAAGAAGCCCTTGTTTAAAATCAATTTGCACTAGTGAAATTAAACCACTAAATACACTTGACAAGTACAAAAGTATCTTATCTTAGTCACTATCTTCTGCAACAAATAATGCCTAAGAGATTAATCTTTAGTTTGAGAGTGAGAGAGAAGAAAGAATATCATAATTGTTCTGGTATATTTTTGATATATTTCAAGTATGAACTTGACATCTCTATTTATAGAGATTAATTCCAAGTGATGTGACCTTTAATCAAGTGATGTGATCTTTCAATTGTGTTGTTTGATTCATCAAACACAATTGTTTAACAAGATCACAACTTTTAGAGACGAATGGTAATATTGCTTAACCAATCAGAAGTTGAATAACATCTTTTGGATGAGTTTGTAATACTTCAAGCAAGAAACTAGCCGTTGTATACACTTTTATACTGGGCAGTCGGATGCCCGAAAATGGCAGTCGAATGCCCTAGTGTATTTTTAAAACAGTGACAATTCCAGATAGAGCAGTCGGCTACCCTCTTAGGGCAGTCGACTGCTCTAACATTAATTTTATTACAGAAGCTTAACTATATTATAGGCAGTTGATTGCCTTATATGGGCAGTTGACTGCCCTATAAAGGCAGTTGATTGCCCCCTAAGGCATTTGATTGTCTTCCCAAGGCATCCAACTGCCTTAGTGTAAATTTTTTTTTATAGAAGCTTTTCTGCACAAAAGTAGTTGACTGCCCTTCCAAGCTTCAAGTGATCGAGTTTAGTTTGATTTTCTTAACCTGGAACCTTACCAAGGCATTAGTTTCTTAATTCCGTTGATTAAACTTTATATTTAATCAATAATTCATCCACTTATTTTGAAAATATTTTAACAATCCCCTATTATTTTCAAAATAAAGTAAATCCAATACTTAAGGAATCCTTATGCATAAATGAAGGTATCAATCTTGGTTTAAAACCTGCACCTTAGTGAAAAAGTACTGTTGAGTTAATCAGAACAGCATGGTAGAACTAGTTCTTTGAACCGGCGGTTCTATATTGTTAGCTTTAAATCGACATATATATTTTGAAATGACAAAAACTTAAGTAATATTAAATGTTTGACTCTATAATGTAAATTTGCTTTACCAATCATATTAATTTCTCAAACCACTTTAAGTATATATATCAAAGTTTAAGACCATGATTTAATTGCATATTCTTATTGGTCTTAACATTTTACAAAACGATTTTGAATATCTTCACTAAGTAATTTTCTCAAGACCTTATTGAGCACAACTTTAAAAAATTACTCAATGAGTTTTTGGGCTATGTTTTCATTTGAGAAAGTCAAGAAAAACTCCCAAAAAATTCTAAAATGTTTTGGGATGAATAAAATCAAAGTCCACATCATTTCTAACCCAAATTAGCCCAGAAAAGTGCAGGAAAAGCATGAGGGATCGATCCCCCATGTTGAGGGATCAATCCTCGAATGGCAAAATGCTCCCAGGAAGCAAAATCAAGCAAAAAGGAAGCATGGGATCGATCCCTTCATGGCAGAATGCCTTGGAAGCTTGCAAAGAAGCATAGGATCGATCCCCCAAGTCAAAGGATTGATCCCCTACCTCGAAAATGCACTCCAACGGCTAGTTTTTGTGAGATACAACGGTTACATTTAGTTTTGGCTCCTATCAACGTTTAGAAACCATCCAAGGGACTATAAATAAAAGCTTGGAAGCTCAAGGAAGTAAGAGGAGCATCTAAGGAACATTTTTCTTCATCTTCTCCATCTTCCTCAAGCCTATCAAAATCACAAGTGCTACAAAGTCTTCATATTTTATCGTACTCATCATTTTTGCATAGCATAGCACAAATATTGTATAGGATTTCCCTTGTGCTTAACCATTGTAATCACTTGCCTAACTAAAGGCCTTTCTTTGATTACATTCCTTGTAAACTCATTCACACCTTGTAAAGGGGAGGTTTCTCTTAAGCCTTAGAAAAAGAGGAAGGTTACTCTTGAGCCTGCAAAAAGAGGGATTGTAATACAAATTCAAGTTAGTGGATTTGGGAAAATCCTTGGGAGCGTCTCAAGGTAGAGGACGTAAGCAAGGTTGCCAAACTTTTATAAATCGATTGTGTACATCTCTCTTTCCCTACTCTCTTTACTTATTTGCATTTATATTGTAATTGTTGAATTAAATTTATATTGCATACTTGAGTATCCTGAAGCACTTAGAAAACTTCAACATAGGCTAGAGAATTTAGAAGAATCGAAAAACGAACCTAAGAGTACCACAAAACCGATTCACCCCCTCTCGATTTAGCCTATAGAGCCGACATATGATTAGTCATACACTAATTCACACATAAGATTTCAAAACTCATCAAGAGTCATTTAGCAAAAGCTCAACATGTTTATTGGCCATGTGTCTTGTATCTATTAAAGAGTGCTTGAGAGCTAAGCTCTTAGCTCCTAAAAGCGACACCACTTACACTCATATAGGTGAACTCCATCATGAATGCAACCGTATAAGCATTCCAACACTATATTTACATGTTATGGGTCTATTAAGAGTAAAAACTCAACCTCCTTTTTTATCATACAGTTTCAAGCATTTTATCTTTAACGCCCTCAGAAGTTGGAATTTTCGGGCTAACTTTTTCCTTTACTTACTATGTTTGTCACTCGCTCAGTGTAGCTAAAACCTAACAAGTAGATTTCTACTCGTTTAATTGTTTAAAACTAGTTGTCTAAGGTCCCATTTAAGTCGCCTCGTAATATGTGCCAAAAACAAAATTGAAAAATTCCACCCCTACTTGGAATATAACCCATCCTCATACATAATATAATATCATCTCAACCTGTCTCAATATACCATCTTAGATATCTCATATTCACCAATTTGTAATATTGAGAATACAATTCATTACAAGGCATAATTCATATACAATCTCGATACACTCCTAATACTTACATCCCGAATTCTATGCACTGTGTATACAAAATGAATCTTTAAGTCTGGAATATAAACAGAGATATTAAGGAGATTTATACCTCGACACAAAAGTAAAAACGCCTAGCGGCCCACGCATCGAACTCTCAATACATCACAGTTATATCCAAGCCTATCTGAAATAATCTGTGAGGTGGACGAGGGGGGGAGAGCTAATGCCCAGTAAGAAAACATACGTTAAATGATATTAGGTTTCTACTATGCTTAATACATGTGTATGCGTGAATAAATGCGCCAAAACTCATGTTTAAATATGTTTTATTGAAAATAATGCAAAGTTGATAAGCCATTATTTTATAAGCTATAAAACGCTTATGCTTATGCATTTATTAAATCGAAATACACATTCAAAGTATTTTCAAGAGACAGGCATCCATTGATAAGATATGGTAATATAACTGGGATCTTTGGAAATAACCGATAAGCTTTCTATGAAAGTATCCACTGTAGCTAGCAGTGGTCACAATCCCATACCAAGGCTCTATCCATGATCATGAATCATCACAGCACCAGTGATCATCTAGTAGCTGAGGAACAAGTCACGACTATTTGTCAGACGCCTGGAAGATCACAAAGCATCCAGGACCTGGAAGATCACAAAGCATCCAGGATATTTCACAATTCATATAAATACATAGATATCCATCAACACAAAGGAGGAAATCTGAATTATGTATATATAGATAAGCACCTCAATGCCACACAGGCTCAATAATTGCCACACTGGCGAGTTAAGTGCCACATGGGCATCTCTAAGTGTCCCTTGTCTCATATGTCAAAATTCGTGCAAGAATACTTTTACAACATATCTTAAGTATTGGAGGCAAGAATCATGTTAAACACTCTAGTTTTGATAACCTCATCATACAAAACACATTTTAAAAAGACATTATTTTGATGACAAGTAATAGTGCTTAAGGTATATGAGGTTTTAAATACATTATAGAATTTAAACTAACACCAAAATCCACTTAATAATTTCTAACGAAATTTCGGCATTATGACGGTATAGGCAAGACACTACCTAGCATCATAATCCAGAACTAAATAACCTGCAGAAAACTCCAACTAACAGTATATTCATTCACTAATCCAACACAATTCAAATCTCAAAACCATTTGCACTTTAAACTCAGTTCAATATATTTGAAATTTAACCAAGGAAGCACTTAAAATCCATAAGCATTAATTTAAATTAATTTAAACATACATAAACATAGCAGGCTAACAAGCATTTACCGTATATTCCCCTACCTAATGTTGCGCAATATCGCAATCAGTGACACCACACTTGCACAACTTACTACTTAAGCACTTTCTCGGATTCTTTCTTCGCGTACCTACACTAAAACCAACATCTTTAACCTTACTATAGAATTTAATTTATATTTTTTAATGTTTCAACATGACTGTATGACACGTTGTAAGATGGCGATGGCATTGGGTGGGATTAGGTTATTTTATAATGAAATTAGGATAGTAAAATTTCAATCGTCACGGATTCTAATAATTTTGCTTACGATTTTAGGATAGTCATTATTTACAAATAATAAATTTTTAATGTTATATATTTTTGATAAATTATTTTTTATTAATATAATAAAAATTTTAAATTAATTCATTATTTATATAATTATGATTTTTATCTTTAATTTATTTTTATCAATTAACTTTAATTTATTGATTTAACTTTTTTTAATAATATGTATTAAAATTAATGTTAAATTTGAGTTTAAATTCAAATTTTAATTTAATAAATGAGTATTTAATGAGTTCAGAGAACTAACGAATAAGTTTCAAATAACAAAATAAAATTTTTTATTAATAAATTAAATTCAAATATTATAAAATATAAATCAATTTCAAATATAAATATTTCAAAAGTAACTAGTGCTCACTATCCATTATCATATCTGCTTTATGTTGCAGAAAAATATTGCTTTAGAGTTAAACTTCCTTGATGGATATGAAGAGGACCTTGAGTGTTTTTGACTGTTTTAAATCACATTAAACTTTGATCTCCTTGTTAATCACGAACCAATGCATAAATGGCTTCTACGCGTGCTGCTATAATATCACTTTCCTTAAGATTATTTTGCTCCCACTAATTACGGTATACAACAGTGGTTTATTGAATATTCCTAGGATACAAAGAAGCCCTTATTTAAAATCACTTTGCACTAGTGAAATTAAACCACTAAATACCCTTGACAAGTACAAAAGTATCTTGTCTTAGTCATTATCTTCTGCAGCAAATAATGCCTAAGAGATTTATCTTTAGTTTGAGAGTGAGAGGGAAGAAAGAATATCATAATTATTCTGATATATTTTTTATATATCTCAAGTATGAACTTGACGTCTCTATTTATAGAGATTAATTCCAAGTGATGTGACCTTTAATCAAGTGATATGATTTTTCAATTGTGTTGTTTGATTCATCAAATACAATTGTTTAACAAGATCACAACTTTTGGAGATGAATGGTAATGTTGCTCAACCATTCAGAAGTTGAATAACATCTTTTGGATGAGTTTGTAACTCTTCAAGCAAGAAACTAGTCATTGTATACACTTTTATACTGGGCAGTTGGATGCCTGAAAATGGCAGTCGAATGCCTTAGTGTATTTTTAAAACAGTGAACAATTTCAGGTAGGGCAATCGGCTACCCTCTTAGGGCAGACGACTGCTCTAACATTAATTTTATTACAAAAGCTTAACTATATTATAGGTAGTTGGCTGCCTTATATAGGCAGTTGACTACCCCCCAAGGCATTTGACTGCCTTCACAAGGCATCTAACTGCCTTAGTGTAAATTTTTTTACAGAATCTTTTCTGCACAATGGCAGTTAACTGCCCTTCAAAGCTTCAATTAATCGAGTTTATTTCGATTTTCTTAACTCAGAACCTTACCAAGGCATTAGTTTCTTAATTCCATTAATTAAACTTTATATTTAATCAATAATTCATCCACTTATTTTGAAGATATTCTAACAATTCCCCACCATTTTCAAAATAAAGTAAATCTGATACTTAAGGAATCTTTATGCATAAATGAAGATATCAATATTGATTTAAAACCTCCACCTTAGTGAAAAAATGTTGTTGAGTTAATCAGAACGGCATGGTAGAACTAGTTCTTTGAACCAGCGATTCTATACGATTAGTTACACACTAATTCACACATAAGACTTCAAAACTCGTCAAGAGTCATTTAGCAAAAGCTCGACACGTTTACTGGCCATATGTCTTGTATCTATTTGTGAGTGCTTGAAAGCTAAGCCCTTAGCTCCTAGAAGCGACACCACTTTCACTCATATAAGTGAAATCCATCAGGAATGCAACCGTATAAGAATTCCAACACTATATTTACGTGTTATGGGTCCATTAAGAGTAAAAACTCAACCTCCTCTTTTATCATACGATTTCAAGCACTTTATCACTTAGGGATGATTATTTAAAATAAGTGCTTGCAGCTACATTCATATGATCTGCTTGGACTCATTAAAACTCAAGACTTAATGTCCAATTAAGCGTACAGTTGAGGTTCCATCATGTGTGACTAAGTTAATGGGCTTAAGTCTCATCCCCTTGGAAGTCTTAGATACAACTTCTCATGTAAGTCCTTTTGTCAATGGATCCAACAAGTTTTCGCTTGACTTGACAAAATTTATGGTGATCACCCTATCTAAAATAAGTTGTATAACATAATTATGTCTTAGACCAATATGTCTACACTTCCCATTGTAAACTTGGCTATAAGCCTTTGGTAATGTTCTTCATTATCACACCGAATTGAAATAGGTGACATTGGCTTTGGCCATAAAGGAATCTCATAAAGTAGATTTCTCAACCATTCAGCTTCCTTACTTGATGAAGGTAATGCCACAAATTTCGAAGCCATGGTAGAATCCGTTATGTATGTTTGTTTCTTGGATCCCCAAGAAACTGCACCCCCACCAAACATGAATATCCATCCACTTGTGGATGAATAATTGTCCATGTTGGTGATCTAACTTGCATCTGTGTATCCTTATAAGATTGAAGGTTCACCATTATAAACAATGCCATAGTCAATGGTTTTCTTCAAGTATTTTAATACTCTAGAAATGACATTCCAATGCAAGTTACTTGGGTTAATAGTATATCTATTAAGCTTGCCAACCACAAAAGCAATATCTGGTCTTATGCATGTCATAGCATACATCAAACAACCTATAACTCTTGCATATTCAAGATGTGCAACCGACATTTCTTTATTTGAAGTTAATTTCAAATTAAAATCATAAAGTGTTACAATCGTTGCACAATCAAAATGATTAAATCTTTTGAGAATCTTCTTAACATAATGTGATTGGGATAAGATCAATTTATTATCTATTCTATGAATCCTTATACCCAAAATCACATCGGCAACACCCATATCTTTCATGACAAATTTATTTGACAAAAAATTCTTAGTACTTTTCACTTGTTCTAAGTCCATACCAAAAATCCACATGTCATCAACATATAAAGGAATAATGGCCAAATAAGCCCTCGACCTTGAGCCCAAAATGGAATTAAGCCCTCAACGTTTTATTTCGTGGCAATCAGTCCATAAACTTTTATTTCAATGGAAATAAACCCTCAACCTTCTAAAATTATGCAATTAAGTCCAAATCTGTTAAATGACACTAACTGCCGTTAGTGAAAGCTGACGTAGATAGCTTACTTGGCTGCCACGTGGCATGCCACGTGTGCAATACTAACGGCAGTTAGTGTCATTTAACAGATTTGGACTTAATTACATAATTTTAGAAGGTTAACGGTTTATTTCCATTGAAATAAAAGTTTATGGACTGATTTTCACGAAATAAACGGTTGAGGGCTTAATTCCATTTTGGACTGAAGGTCGAGGGCTTATTTGACATTTTGCCACATATAAACAAATGATGACATCTTTTCCATTTTCAAACGTACTATAAACACATTTATCGGATTCATTAATAATAACGTTTGCAAGAACAACCTAATCTAATTTTTTATGCCATTGCTTAGGGCTTGCTTAAGTCCATACAAAGACTTAATAAGTTTACACACTTTCTTTTTTTTATCTTGTAATCACAAACCCTTCGAGTTATTCCATATACACCTCCTCATCCAATTCACCATTTAAGAATGTAGATTTTACATCCATTTGGTGAATTTTTAATTTGTATATAGAGGCCAATGCAATAAGCATTCTTATTGTAGCAATTCTTGCTACCAGTGCATATGTATCGAAATAATCGATTCTATGCTTTTGTGTAAATCCCTTAGCAACAAGTCTAGCCTTAAATTTATCTATAGTACCATCCACTTTCATTTTCTTTTTGAAAATCCACTTGCAACCTATTGACTTGCAAATCTACTAAGATCCATGTATTATTTCCCATAATTGAATCCATCTCATCACTTATAGCTTCTTTCCAAAAAGCTACATCTTGAGACTTCATAGTCTTTTCAAATGTCTTAGGATTGAATTCCATATTGAAGCAATATTCAATATGATTATCTATATTTTCTCTTATTCCTTTAACAAGAAACATGTAAAAATTCGATCCATAAGTTTTAGCTTTTCTTGCTCTTTTACTCACTCTAGGTACAAGGTTTTCTTCTTCTTGAAATTTGGAAGAATCATTCTCAAGTTCTCTTGAACTATTTTGAGCAATGTCTTTAGCATGAGGAATTGACTCAAATCTTCCTTCATCAAATAAGGCATCTTTCGATTCAATAACTGTATTAATTGAAATCGAATCATTTGATTCAATGACCAAAAACCTATAAGCCTTACTATTTTGTGCATAACCAATAAAGATGCACTCAACTCCCCTTTCACCTAATTTCTTTCTTTTAGGTTTAGGAACTTTTACTATTGCTCTACAACCCCAAACCTTGAGATAACTTAAGTTAGGTTTCCTTTTCTTCCATAATTCATATGGGGTTACTCTGTTCTTTTTGTTTGGAACTCTATTTTAAATGTGACATGCAGTCAACAGTGCCTCATCCCAAAAACCCTATCCTAATCCAGAATAGGACATCATGACATTCATCATTTCAGTTAGTGATCTATTTTTCCTTTCAGCCACATCATTAGATTGAGGATTGTATGGTAGGGTTACTCATGTACAATTTCAACATATTCAAAATATGATGGATCAAAGTATTCACCTCCCCTATCAGTTCTTAAGGTTTTAATTCTAGTATCACAATGCAATTCTACTTCATTCTTATAACTTTTAAACTTTTCTAATGCTTCATCCTTAGAAAGCATCAAATAAGCATAGCAAAACCTAGAGAAATAATCAATAGAAGTAACGTAGAAATAATCACCTACATCACTATGTACTAATTTAAGCAATTTAGAACTTCTTTCCACCTTAGGAAATGATTTCCTTGTTATCTTTGTAAGCATGCAAGTTCTACATTTTCTATTACTTATTTTTATGACAGGAATCGAGTTTGATATAGACATATTAATCATTCTATCATAATGTACATGACCTAATCGACTATGCCATAAATCAAAAGAGTCAACCATGTAAATAGAATCATTCATCTTATTATTTATGGAAAATACATTAAGTTTAAACATGCCTTCATCGGCATAACCCTTCTCAACAAAGATTCCACCCTTGGATAATATAAATTTATCCCCTTCAAACACTAGCTTGAAACCAAATTTGTTGAGCAAACTTACAGGCACAAGATTTTTCCTAACTTTTGGAACATAATAAACATTAGTTAAAGTTAATATCCTTCCAAAAGTAAAATTTAAATCTATTGTCCCATTGCCTTTGATTTCAATAGTTGAAGAATTCCCCATGTAAAGCACATTGCCTTTCTCTTCCTTTTGGAAAGTTTTGAATAGGGCTTTGATTGTGCACACATGCTTTGTAGCACCAGAATCAATCCACCATGCTTCCTTGTCTTCAAGGACATTGATCTCATAAATTACAACAACAAAGTTGTCTTTGGTTACCATGGATGCACCTTTCTTCTTTTTGAAGATGTAGCAGTCCTTCTTAAAGTGCCCTTGTTTTCCACAATGGAAACATGCACCTTATTCTTTTTGAATTTCTAACATTTGATGGATGCTCATTTTTCTTTGTGGATTTCTTGTTGGGCTGAACATCCTCCACCACATGGACCTCGGAGATGTTAGTCTCATTTTTTTTTCATTCTCCTTGTGATATTATTCCTCTATCTGAAGATAACTTGCAAGATACTCAAGAGATATATCTTCTTTTTTATGTTTAAAGATCCTCTTGATATCTTTCCATGTTGATGGGAGTTTATCAATAATAGAAGATACAATGATTGATTCATCCATAGACATATTATATTGCTTGAACTTGTTTAGGATGATTTCAATCTCAGCAAATTGTTCCATGACAAATTTGGATTCATTCATTTTGAAAGAATTCCAACTTGTCGCTTGAAACTTTTTGCTAGTTGCATCTTCTGCCATGTATCTTGCATCTAACTTATCCCACAATTCTTTTGTTGTAGTAATTGTGATATATGTATCAAATAGGGAATCAGACATACCGTGCAAAATGTAACCCCTACAAGTGTAGTCATCGTTTTCCCATTTCTGTCTTTGATTAACTTCCTCACTTAATTCATTTTCTTTCTCTTTTGGCTTTGGAGTAGTGTGGACATATGCAATGTTGAGTGTGGTGAGGAGAATCCGCATCTTTTGTTGCCACCTTAGAAAATTCTCTCTGTCAAATCTTTCCAATTCTTGAAAGTTGGTAGCCATCTCTCTCAAGGAATCCATCTTCATTGCACCATAAATAATCCTAAGATTGTTGTAGAAAAGATATTGCTTAGCTTTTAAACCTCCTTGGTGGATATGAAGATGACCTTGAGTGTTCTTGAGTGCCTTGAATCACCTTAAACTTTGATCTCCTTGGTAATCATGAACAAATGCAGAAATGGCTTTTAGGCGTGCTGCTATAATGTCACTTTCCTTAAGATTTTTTTGTCCCCACCAATTACGTTATGCAATAGGGGTTTATCGAATATCCCCCATGTCACGACCCGTGACCACATTTTTCATCTTCTTATACACAACTTAACCGGTTGGGCTGTCTGTGATACTTCACTTGTACTGACTGTTAAACAATTTTACAATGTATTGTTTATATTATACACATCCCCTATCGTAATAAATCAGATAAGTAGTACTATTGACGTGTCTAAATACAGAGAATTAAATGATCATACCTCAAATAAATGAAAACGTACAGAACCATAAGTAATCATACCAGTATGTATTTCATTATCTGTACTTTTCACCTCATCAGTCAATTCTTGTAATCATTTCACTTTTCACAGTATTTAACGATCCCTTTCAATACACTCTTAATTTTTCGACCCCTTTCAGTCAATAACCGGGCCAAACATTTGATGACATTCCACTACACTCTTTGGATCGCATCATATAAGGCCCCGGCTCGTTCGCCGTCCGTCTGTACACGTTTTATTGTGATGCCTCGGATTTGCCGGTCTCAAGCCGGAGGGGCCCGAGCCGCACCACTCATCCGTGCTGTCCGCTCTGGGTTCTAGAGGTGGCCCCCGTCACACAGACGTGGCACTTAGTCCCTCACGGATTGTTTTATTGTGAAGCCCAGGATTTACCACTATGGCCCAAAGTCCACTCGTGGGGAGGCCCTGGCCGCCTCACTCAATCGAACGGTTATCCCCTATGGCCCACAGTCCACTCGGGTTTTTTTTTTTTTTCCTTTTTTTTTTTCGCGTCTATAATCTAAATGTTAGTGGAATCAGAAATAGGGATCGTTATATTCATATGACATCTTCTATGCCATTAATAATTCCATTACTATCAATGGATTCCAATTCAGCTCGGTTTTATCACTATTCCGACATCGCCCAATATAGGGGCATTTTCGTCATTTCGACATTTATTTCTATCTCCTTAATATACATTCAAATCAATGAACTGATCGTCTATGTGTTGATAGTATCCTTTCTGATACTTATAACAGCAAGTTAGATCTCATTCGATTTTCGACAGAGAAGTTCACTAAAATCCACAATGGGATTAATTTACTTGTAATTCAGCTTTATATCATTAATTTCTCTGTCAAATTGATCAATTCCAACTTCTGGTGATCTATTTTGACTCCCGATAAAATTTTGGGGGTAGGGGTATTTTGGTCATTTTTGGCTAAAAATTTTCTCTCTCTTCAAATTACCCTCAATCGGTGATCTTAAAGTCTATTTAATGATGATATTTTATTCCCCTATTTTATACCATCACTTTCAGGTCTCAGTTCGGTTCGGACAGAAAAGTACTGGTGGGGCCCTCACCGAGTCCATTTCTGTTCCTTACCGAACAGGCCTTCATATAGATTAGAAGGATCACTAATTTTTCGGTAATTTCTGAGCCTATTTTCTTCTTTAACATTCTCAGTTTATACTTTCTCACTCCCTTTAAATCATTTTACCGCATTTACAATCATTTATTTTCTCTATGTATTCAGACGACACAGTACTACAGGGGATGTTGAACTCTTTTCTTTCCAAAGTATTCACAGACATCAGGCCAACCAATGCTCTGATACCATTACATATCATTTTTCCACCGTATATCCATACTTCCTAAAATTTCTTATCATCTTGGGAGTTATCACTTTCATTTCTTTTTACATGATAGCTGTTCCACACCATTTATCATTCATTTCTCTCATTTGGTGCCAAGTCGATATAATTTGGTAACTATCGTTTACCAATTTAATCAGTAATATGTAATTGTTCCATTAGCTTTTAAATCTCGTGCATCCGCTCTGTCAACATATCTTCGAGCATTTCCACATTACGCTCGAATTTTCATATCAGTATGGAGCGATGCCGTCAATAAATTTGGAATCCCAAAGCCTTTCACTATTTTCCATAAACATATGGCAATTCAAGATTCCATCACATGTAATGCTCACTGGAACTTCACATACATTCTCTCCATTTCATATTTCTATTTCGACTAAGGCATTAGAGAAATCTAGAAGTCTGAACATGGAAAAGTGATTCAATTTGATTAACCAGTCTATAATCACTTTCATAATATCATATTTCGTTTGGGTTTCGTATTATCCCACAACACTCATTATCACATTGATGATTCAAGGCTGCACCTCATTGCAGACTTTACTGTTAATCATCTCTTACCATAAATGCAACATTTATTAATCATTTTATCTCTATATCTCTTTTCATGTATCATTTTCTTTCTATATCTCTTTTCATGTAGTATTCTTATTACATCTCGATGTGATAACCAAGTGAAATCACTTCCAGTCTTAAATTCGAAAATTGCTTCATATTCGTGTTCCCTTATAACTCGAAATCATAGTTTCCAATTCCCAATAGTCCTCATAATTAAGGTAGGGTTGTACTTCCGACCAAACCATATACCTTATTCGATCATTTTCATTGGCGATTCCTTTACCTCTTCCAATCCTTTTTCAGTCCACATATCGATCATATTCTATACAATCATTCCATTATCTTCCATATAAATTGCCACAATCAATCATTCTCGATCATTCATATCCTATTCCTTTAAGGTGATACACAATTCTTCCAAACCATATCGATACCATTCATTAACGGTTTCCAGTCCGTTTTAATAGGTCATCGATTAGCATCTTTATGTCAAAGCCCAGCCTGTTTCAATAGGCCGTCGACTGGTATCACCCATACCAATAGCTGACTAATCTTGGTACAGATTGAAAATCAACAAGTTTACATGTAGACACTACACAGTACATGGGATGTAACACTATCACTGTTTCAACTACACCGACACGTACTAGACAAACCGTGCTCTGATACCATTAAATCTGTCACGACCCGTGACCACATTTTTCATCTTCTTATACACAACTTAACCGGTTGGGCTGTCTGTGATACTTCACTTGTACTGACTGTTAAACAATTTTACAATGTATTGTTTATATTATACACATCCCCTATCGTAATAAATCAGATAAGTAGTACTATTGACGTGTCTAAATACAGAGAATTAAATGATCATACCTCAAATAAATGAAAACGTACAGAACCATAAGTAATCATACCAGTATGTATTTCATTATCTATACTTTTCACCTCATCAGTCAATTCTTGTAATCATTTCACTTTTCACAGTATTTAACGATCCCTTTCAATACACTCTTAATTTTTCGACCCCTTTCAGTCAATAACCGGGCCAAACATTTGATGACATTCCACTACACTCTTTGGATCGCATCATATAAGGCCCCGGCTAGTTCGCCGTCCGTCTGTACACGTTTTATTGTGATGCCTCGGATTTGCCGGTCTCAAGCCGGAGGGGCCCGAGCCGCACCACTCATCCGTGCTGTCCGCTCTGGGTTCTAGAGGTGGCCCCCGTCACACAGACGTGGCACTTAGTCCCTCACGGATTGTTTTATTGTGAAGCCCAGGATTTACCACTATGGCCCAAAGTCCACTCGTGGGGAGGCCCTGGCCTCCTCACTCAATCGAACGGTTATCCCCTATGGCCCACAGTCCACTCGGGTTTTTTTTTTTCCTTTTTTTTTTCGCGTCTATAATCTAAGTGTTAGTGGAATCAGAAATAGGGATCGTTATATTCATATGACATCTTCTATGCCATTAATAATTCCATTACTATCAATGGATTCCAATTCAGCTCGGTTTTATCACTATTCCGACATCGCCCAATATAGGGGCATTTTCGTCATTTCGACATTTATTTCTATCTCCTTAATATACATTCAAATCAATGAACTGATCGTCTATGTGTTGATAGTATCCTTTCTGATACTTATAACAGCAAGTTAGATCTCATTCGATTTTCGACAGAGAAGTTCACTAAAATCCACAATGGGATTAATTTACTTGTAATTCAGCTTTATATCATTAATTTCTCTGTCAAATTGATCAATTCCAACTTCTGGTGATCTATTTTGACTCCCGATAAAATTTTGGGGGTATGGGTATTTTGGTCATTTTTGGCTAAAAATTTTCTCTCTCTTCAAATTACCCTCAATCGGTGATCTTAAAGTCTATTTAATGATGATATTTTATTCCCCTATTTTATACCATCACTTTCAGGTCTCAGTTCGGTTCGGACAGAAAAGTACTGGTGGGGCCCTCACCGAGTCCATTTCTGTTCCTTACCGAACAGGCCTTCATATAGATTAGAAAGATCACTAATTTTTCGGTAATTTCTGAGCCTATTTTCTTCTTTAACATTCTCAGTTTATACTTTCTCACTCCCTTTAAATCATTTTACCGCATTTACAATCATTTATTTTCTCTATGTATTCAGACGACACAGTACTACAGGGGATGTTGAACTCTTTTCTTTCCAAAGTATTCACAGACATCAGGCCAACCAATGCTCTGATACCATTACATATCATTTTTCCACCGTATATCCATACTTCCTAAAATTTCTTATCATCTTGGGAGTTATCACTTTCATTTCTTTTTACATGATAGCTGTTCCACACCATTTATCATTCATTTCTCTCATTTGGTGCCAAGTCGATATAATTTGGTAACTATCGTTTACCAATTTAATCAGTAATATGTAATTGTTCCATTAGCTTTTAAATCTCGTGCATCCGCTCTGTCAACATATCTTCGAGCATTTCCACATTACGCTCGAATTTTCATATCAGTATGGAGCGATGCCGTCAATTAATAAAAATAAAATACAATGTTAAACCTTTAAATTAATAAAAAGAATAGCCAATAGTATCTTTTTGTTATTTTTATGTGAATGTTAAGATCAATAAAAAATCTTTAGGTTAAACTGAGAAAGGCAACTACTCGATTGGACAAAAGATCCGCAACTTCATTTTATCTATTGAAAAGAGTAAAGGCTTATTGAATTTTTCGAGAAAAAAATGAGAATTTTTTAAATTATCAAAAAGAAACAACAATAATTATTTTAATTACATTGTTGCATCGAGAGAAATCATATTCTTCCTTCAATCCTTTCTCTATAGAATTCACCATTTCTTATTGTTTTCACTTATACTTCCATTAGCTCCTCGTTCAACCCTTATTTCTTCTCTTTTTCAACTTATATGTGTATCAAATAGCGAAGAAACAAGTCGAAATTCAAAGAATTTGATCATCCAGTCACCATGGAAGAAAGTTTTTAGAATTTCAAATATTCAAATACCTATAAGAGGGAATTGAATACATACACATATAAAGCAATAAAAAACAACGTACATCTCCTCATCTCTACATATACATTTTTCACAAAAGATACAAATAACTCAAAAATCGCAAGAATATTTGAATTACTTCATGTACTAATTGACAATCTCATCAAATAGAGTTATATAAGTGATGTGACAAGAAAAAAAAAATCTGAATACCAGTGAATAGTCCATCGAATAACACCTTTTGTGTAGCTATAAATTGATATGTACTTCTTTTGATTTCTATTTGTATAATCTGTTGAAAAGTATGTACCTTTCTCCGAAAAATGATAAAAACCTAAGAAACAACAAAATTCGAATACCATTTTGATAATAGTGCAACAAACATAATACTGATAATTCGAATATTACTTATTGATATTCGATTACCCTTTTATGCAAAAGCTACATATTTTATGTGATTTTGCATGTACTCTTAGATAAACATATGTACGCCTATTACTATTTCTCAAAACTAACTACAATATTCGAATATTTTTAGGTTATGTTTAGTACATAGAATGATGGATAGGATAGGATGATAATCATTTTATCTTATGTCTGGTGCACACATTAAGAGGATGATTGAATTGCAATAAATATTAGTCATTCTCTAAGTATAGGATGATTCAATCCTCTCCAAAAGCTAAGATTAGAAATAAATACTTATATTTTATTTATTTCATTCTTAAAATTTGTATTTAAAAATTAACTTAAACATTTAATAAAATGATAAGGATATTTGTTTAATTAATTAATCCAAAATTTTTCCTTCTATTCATTTTTTTTACTTTTTTTTCTTTCTTTTTTTTTTATTCAAGAAAAACTATAATTTTGATAAAATAATATTTTCTTGAACAATTTTTTTAAAATTATTTTTTGAAAATAATTAAAATTTTTAAATCATTTTTTAGAAAATAAATTCTCAAATATAAAAATTATTATAAAATATATTTTTTGACTAGTTTTTTCTTACGTTTAAATTTTTATTTTTATTTCTTAATTTTTTTTCTTTTTTACTGTAAAAAAAAGAAAGAAAAATAACTATTGACCATAAAATTATTAGAAATTATATAATTTTAATTTATAAATTTTAAATTATTAAATTTAAGTTGTATTTTTTCTTTTTCTTTTGTTTTCTATATTTCCTTTTAATTGAAAAAAAAGAAAGTAGAAAAAGAAACCATAAAAAAATATTTAAGAATTGTCTTTTGGAAAAATTAATGTAATTAAAAAAATAAACTTATTTCCTAAAAAAACTCAATTTTCTAAAAATACATATATATTTAATTTACAACAAAAAAATTATTTTAAATTTAAATCATATAAAAGAAATAAAAACAAAAAGGACAGAAAAAGCAAAAAAGTGAAAAATTACAAAGAATTTTTAATATAAATTAATTTTTTTAACAAAATAAAATTTTTGAAAACGTAATATAAAATTTTAAAAGTATTTTTTTATTAAAAAATCATCTAATAAATTTGACTCTTAATTATAATATTATACATAATATTTAAATTTAAATTTTTTATTTATATTTATAACAAAAAATTTATAAATTTAAATTACGTTACTTTAAAAAAGACTAATAAAAAAAATCAATTTTATACTACTTTTAATTTTACACATAGCAAATATGATTAAAGACATAAAAAAAATCCTATCATATTCTTAATACTTGTACACACCAAACATAAGATAAGATGATATAATCTAATCTTATCATATCCATAATCTTATATTATTTTATCCTATCATCATCCTATGCACCAAACATGATTTTAGTGTCTTTGTAAATTTATAAAAAATAATATATTGCAAAAAGTTACTTCAGATGAAATTTTGAAATTCCATCTAAAAAATATATCATATATTCATTTTGCATTGAAATTTTAATAATGGATTAGAATACTGATATATATATATATATATATATATATATATATATATATATATCTTTAAGAATATGTTTAAAAGAAAAATAATACTAATATAATAAAAAATGATAATTTTTAAATTACATTTATATACTTTAAAATTTTCATTTTATGTAAAATATTGATCCAAAAAATTAAAATTAATATAATAGAAAAAGTACATTGTTGATGCGAAAAGGATGCGGGCTTGTTAATGGTAATTTAACTTTCTTCTTTTTGAATTAACTTGCAAATCAGAAAGTTTATTGGGATTGTTACTGGTGGAACTTGCTTCAATACCCCAGTAACAGTGCTTGAGAGTGCAAATTAAGAATGTATAAGAGTTTTTAAGAGTGTTCATACCATATGTCAAAAAAAGTGTTCATACCTTGCTTTTTCCAGAGTCCTTTATCTTATAGGAAATGATTTCTCTTTGCATGCAACTCACATCTCCTATGCACAAAGTGTGCATGAGTGGACAGTTATTTGCAAGAACGAGGATTATTTCTTGATACTATACTATAAGTGGATTAGTAAATAGTTTTGTACTCACTCAATCAATGATCCTTTTTAGAGGATTCAGGACGGCATTGACTATCCTTGATCATGCTGAGCTCCTAAAACCTTAGTTTTAGGGTTCATTAGCCCTGCTCTCCAAGTTAATGCAGCCCACATCTCTTATGCACAAAGTGTGCATAAGTGGACGATTATTTGCAAGAATGAAGATCACTCCCTCATATTATACTATTTAGTGGATTAGTAAATAGTTTTGTACCCATTCGAGTCAATGTTCGTGTTTAGAGGATTCAAGGACCGCATTGACCATCCTTGATCATGCTGAGCTTCTGAAACTTTGGTTTTAAGGTTCATTAGCCCTGCTCTCTAAGTTCATTAGCTCTGCCCTCAGAACGCAATGTAATTTTTTTTTTTGAAAAGCGAACCCAATTTAATTAAGTAGTAACACACATGATATTCTTTTGACGTAGAAATTAAAAAGTCCACAAAATCGATTTATGAAATAATAATTCGGTTTTTTAAATAGTTGGAGCCAAGTAATTATTGAAGAAAACAGCAAACATTCAAGATAAATAGACAGTGGAGGATATGTTATTCATTATAACTACATTATTAGTTAGTGGTAGTTTCATTGCGCGACTTTTGGCGAAAATAACAATAATGATGAAATAATAAGGTGGTAAGCTTTGACTGCTAATAATTCCATAACAAGGAAATTTTGAAGGATACAATGAAAATTTTAAGAGTGTACTGAAATCCAGAAACAAATGAGCTATAAGAGCATTTAAGCATATATTGACATGAACTGGAAATTACCAAAAAATTGGAGAGGTTATTTGTACTTTTTTAGAGCAAATGTACCAATGATGGTTTCCAATTCCATCTGAAATCCTAATTGAAAAGTTAAAAGGAAACCAAGAGGAGAAGATGAACCCCATGCATCATTCCAGTCAAAAAAAAAAATTACATCCATTTGAAAAATACCCAAAACAAGAAAGTTTCCATCTACTTTGAAGTTAGGATCATCCCCTTACAGCCACCACATGCTAAAAATTCAGTGATTTCCATCAATGCAGTATCAGAAGTTAATCTAAATCAAATCTGGTGGATGACCTTAAGTTTGCCATGGTAACAAGAGGCACTACACAAAATTCTCTAACAGAATCTCAAAGGTACAACGCTGCCTTTCATCTGAATAACTTTTGCTCCCATTCATTCCGACATTCGGTTTCTTGTCAAATCAATTACTAAATCCAATTTCTCCAAAATGTTTAGCATTAACCCTATCGAAAAAAATCTGCCAAGAAAAATAATTTTTACTCTATTGGGTTTCAAGTAGAAGCATAAGTCTGCTTTGGTCCACTTGAACCGCTACCTCTCCCTCTCCCTTCGCGCCCAGCTGAACCTCTAGGTCGACCAGAAAATTCACCACGGTTTCCATATTCATTTCTGCCAAAGCTTCGACTAGCACCATAGTTTCCACGTCCCCTGAAGCTGTCACTTCGAAACCCTCCTCTTCTGGAAGGGAAGCTACCTCTTCCGCTACCAACTGTAAGAAACAGCAGGCAGCATGGAATCATGCAGTTTCAACAACCATCACAAATTAATCAACATAATGTCCATTTTTCCTAAGTTTTACAAAATTTGCAAATATTCCAAGGGAAACTTCCAATCAATAAAAAGAAGAGCATATCAAAAAATTCATACACTTTTTATTTACCTCTAGTTGACGTTCTCTTTACCTCCACAACAGCTTGACGATCCCCGACTGTAATTGGTGAAGCCTGAATATTAAAGTTTATTAATAGAAGATGGACATAACAAGGAAATGGCACATTTCAAGCAGGGAATGACATTTTAAGTACAGCATTTATAGCTATGACAGAAGATAATGGTCTGGAATCAGGATCAGCTAGCTATGACAAAGATGTGATTTGAAGAGAAAAACCAATACCTAAGGTTAGCAAGGGAAATAATGTTATCTTGCCATAATTAAACAAAACAACTCGGGTGGATATAAGTCGTGCGAAAGGATGTGATGTACACATTAACAAGAGCCATTTCAAGCAATACAATATCTTGTAGGTATCTTCATACCACTGCATATGTGAAATGATTCTAATAGTCACATCAAAAGAATCAGGTGCCATACTTAAAGTTTCATCTCATAGAGACAGACCAAGTAAGCATCAGCTCAGCCATATCACGTATGAGACCTAGCTGTATAAATGATAAGTTACTATGCATTATGACCATTACATGTGTAATCATCAAACAAGGCTTTTAAAAATTAATCTACAAAATCCCTATCACACATAGCAGGCCGGTGACAGATTATATCAACAGATATATGAGAAATAACAAATAGTCTTATACGAAATGAACCTGAATCTGTAGGTAATCAACTGATAAGTTAATTAGTACCTAAAGTCAGACAAAGTTGCACCGTCCTACTTTGGAATTTGTACAAAAAAAAAAACTAATAAAAAATTTAAAGATGCTCTTCACAAAATTCTAATGCCCCTAATTGGTTGAAAGAGTCGTGGTGGCGGTGGGGTGTCAAGAATTTGTAGCTCATCCTCATATAACTTTCAAAACCTTGTCTGATAACAAGGGCAGTAAAAAGTATAGACTGAAAGAAATTGATAAATTTGAAAAATACTTTAATATATATCAAACAAGGACCATACCTGAATCGCATCATTCATGGAGCTAAAAGACAGAAATTCAACGAAACCAAAACAGTATCCCTGTTGCTGAAGAAAAAGAATGTAGAAATATCAACAAATGGATGTAAGTGAGAGAGGACATAATCTATTCATTCAATGCATCAGCAACCAACCTTATTGTTTCTAACTTGGACACCCCCTTGCTTAATTGGTCCAAACTTCTTAAATTCTTGTTCCAGCTGTGCAGATGTCACATTGAAGGGCAAGTTTCTAATGTAAATGGAATGACCCTCAACTGTGAGTTAAATAGGGTTAATATACAGTTACTCGTACTGAAAGCATTATAAGATCATTTTGATTCACAAATAACTGGAGTATTATAAGATCATTTCGATTCACACATAACTAGAGTAGAGAAGCAAAATATATTTCTTTATTCACTCAAAGGTACCTCAACAGTCCATTTTTGTAAACAAAACACACACACACACACGAGATACCTTCCTCAGGAATATTGTTACTCTCAGGGGCATCAATGCTAGAAGATGCAGATGCTTCTGGTGCAGCAGGCACTGCAGACACAGGAGGCTGGCTCTCAGTTTTCTTGGGTGTCACTCTTGGGGAATTAGTAGGCACATAGACTCTAGTTGGCCCTGAACCCCCCTTCGGTACTTTTACCTACAACAATAACTTAGAATTTAGACAAGAAATTGGATGCAAATACCTGGTAAATAGAGCCTATTCATTTACAAACTCACAATTGATGCATAAGATTTCTTTGGAGTATCCTCTTGAGACAGAGAAGTTGATTCAACAACTATGGGAACATCGTTACCATTTGATTGAGATTGGGATTCCAAAACAAGCTCCTTTTCATTGACCAACTGCCTTTCCTGATCTAATGACTTGTAAACCTCCTCAGCAACATTTTGATTCTCGTCCACAAGAGCAGTTGCAGGATCTGGTGCAGAACGATCTAGAGCTTGAGTAGTCTCTGGAAAAAAAAATTAAAAGAATATTGAAAGAAATCTCAATGAAACATAAGGAAAAGAAAAGTAAGAAAGCAATATAAGTTTACCAGGTTCTGGAGCTGACGGAGCTCTAGGAGCATCATGAACACCGTTAACTTTATGATTCGCCAAGGCTTCACCATCTTCTACATACCTAAATACATCATTTAGAACAAAGTACCCATTGTCTTGGGGAGCAAGAAAAAAAGATTGTGCAAATTTTCTCTTCACGTTATCCTTGCCAGTTAGACATCCCGTTACTAGCACAGTTACCCCTTCCTTATAAGATTTCTGAGCATCAGCAGTATTAATCTCAGCCTTATGGTTTGTGTAATCCAAGGAAAGAATCTTCTCATTAATACCCTGTCCAAGAGAAACAACATTGGAATCACTTTGCACTAGATGATACTGACAACAATTATAACCTAAGATAATTAAACATTGTTGTTAGTGGAATCTGAAAAGTATGCTAATACTGCAGACCACAATTTAACTTCTAAAAAGAAAAATACATTTATAGGGGAGAAGGTGGGGGGAGAGAGAGATAGAGCATACTTGACTGACTGATTTGCCATGTTTACCAAATTGAATACCCTATGTTCAAGTACCAAATGTATGGGCTATATCGTAAATCAAAGGTGAACATTACAATCACGAGAAAATTGAGACATTTTTCAGAAAATTACGCCTGATTTTTTTGTTCTGAAAACCAAAAGAAAAGTAATAAGTCAAGCTGCGACTAAACTAAATTAAGATTTATTACTGAAGGAATGATAGCAGCAGAAACAAACAACATTTGTCAGCATAAAAAGACAAAAAAGTGCATAGAGCATGACACACATTTTATTGCCAAAGTAAAGAATCAATGGTGCTACACTTAGAAGCATCATAGCCTAACTTAAAAAAGTTTAACTCCCAACAATGCATTGATTAAACAAAACCAATGCTCAAATTAGCACCACCTAAATCATATACTTTGTACTATACTGCCCTTTAACCATGCAGTAGCTGACAAAAGACCATTTGCTGACGCCAGAGCACACCATGCATATTGGATCAAGCAAATTTTAGGAACTTAAAACATGCTAAAGGTTGACAAGAAATGTTTAAAGATAAATGATCAGAAACTCATAGAACCAACTAAAACAACATTGAGAATTAATAACACAATCCAAGGAGCTTACTTGCATGGTTGTCACTGATGCCATTACTCCATTGGAGTCCGGCCGGCTAAGGACACTTGAATCATGATAGAATCTATAAGCCAATTCTGGAGAGTTGTAAAGAATGTGGTAATACTGCTCGACAAAAGCATTTCCAACAACTTGGGCACTGGGAATAGCTGGGGCACTAGCTGTTTCCAATGCCATCTTCTGGAAGAAAACACCACAAATAATATTACACCAGAAAAATATCTTCAAGCTCAAATGAAAAAGACTGCCCCTTTAATTACAACCTCTGAGCTTAAGTATGGACAACTTCACACATTCAGGCAGTATCGAAACTATAGAAATGCAGGAGGAAATTAAAATAACAAGGCCGAAAGAAACAAAAAGAAAAAGCAAATTGAAAAGCATTTCCATTAAAAATTCCTAAAAAGAGCCTAAATACCAACAAGTTTTATAAAAATTCAAACTATATAGAACAATAAAATCATAATAGGGCTTAATTTACATTTTTTTACCTACATTCTCTAAGAATAGACTGCTGCATTATCATGAAATCCTAACAATTAAATGCATTAAACCAAGTATTCATCTAAAAAAATAAAAAATAAAACAAAGCTAGATCTTCAAAGAAAAGGTTGCACATTCCTTGGATCCAACCAGCAAATAGCTCCAAAAAATAAAACCTACAAACCAAAAAAGTGACAAATACCCATTGAAGAAAGCCAACAGCCTTTAATAAATCAAGCAACAGTTTTAGGCCGCACTAAGACTATAAAGTATACGAGCATAAAAAACCCTTAACTAAAAATCAAGTTTTTAATATAAAAAAAAAAAGAAGAAAACTTTTAACTTCGTAATATGACTGATCAAAGAAATAACTATAAAAAACAAAACTTTAATAAATAGCCACCCAGTAAAAACAAAAGAAAAGAAATTCTCTTTTACTTTAAGATTAAGGAAGGAAAAGAGAAGAAATAAAATGATCCGAGGTAAAAGGGAATGATAAGGTACCTGAAAATGGGAAATGTTGAATGTTTGGAAAGAATACGAGATATTTTGTTGAAGTGGTAAAGATGGCACAGTGACTTTTAGTTGCAGGGAGAGAAAGAAAGAGGAAGAAGAAAGGTCGAGAGAGTGAAAGCTGCTTGTGAACTGTGAAGGTAATTTTTTCTTTACAATACGTGTGCGTTAGGTTTCTCCTTTACAATTTGTGTGGTTTTTTTTTTTAATTCTTTAAAAACTATTAATAGAAGTAAGAAAGATTCTAAATTACTTATTTATTTATTATTAAACTAATGACATCCATTGCCGAATTAATTTTATTATTTAAAATAAATTACTTATTTACTTATTATTATTCTAAATTAATTTTATTTATTTTAAAATATATTAACACATAAATTAATATTATTTAATTATTTATGTGTTCAAGTTAATCTTTATTGCTTTTGATATCTTACTATTTATATGTATCTATGCAAACATGTGGTAAAATGATTCCAATTACAACTAAGTAAATAAAATGAATCCGTTCATAACTAGCAGTTTGTGATAATTTTTTTAGAAAATATTAATCAGATTATTTAGATAAAATTTTATTTAAATTAATTAGATATTAAAGAATTTAGAATGTTTAATTTATTATTTATTTTATTAATTTCAATTAATTAATTTTTTTGTCAACTTACTTTTTTCAATATATTGTCAATTCCCACCACTTTCAAGTGTTGAACTTAAATTGCTGATCACTAACTTTAACCACAGATCATGTTTCAAAAACATATTATTTTGTTAAAAATTAAGGAGTTCACTATTATGATTTATTAAATTGATTTATTAATTTGTTTAAAATAGATAATTAGTAGACAATTTGATAGAATAAGTAAATAATGTTTAAAATTTGAATAACAAATATTTGAAAAATATTAAGTTATTTAAAATTATTTAAAATAGATAATTTGATAAAGATTTAAATAACAAAATTTAAAGAATATTAATTTGTTTAAAATAGATAATTAGTAGATAGTTTGATAGGATAAGTAAATAATATTTAAAATTTGAATAACAAATATTTGAAAAATATTAAGTTCTTTAAAATAGATAATTTGATAAAAATTAATTAGTTTAAACTAGATAATTAGATCATACTTAAAATTTGAATATTAATATCGGTTTAGTAGAGATTTGACTTGACGGCTGCTTTGGAGTATTAAAAAACTGAAAATAAAGGTTATTATGGATCATTAAAAAACCAAAAATAAACAGAATAAAGAATAAAATAGATAATTAGTTGATAAACTGATAGGATAAGTAAATAATGTTTTTGAATAACAAATATTTGAAAAATATTAAATTATTTAAAATAGATATTATTTAAAACAGATAATTTGATAAAGATTTGAATAACAAAATTTAAAGAATATTAATTTGTTTAAAATAGATAATTAGTAGATAATTTGACAGAATAAGTAAATAATGTTTAAAATTAAGTTATTTAATTTTAAAATAGATAATTTGATAAAGATTAATTAATTTAAAATAGATAATTAGATCATACTTAAAATTTGAATATTAATATCGGTTTAGTAGATATTTGAATTAGTGGTTGTTATGGAGCATTAAAAAACTAAAAATAAAAGTTGTTATAGATCATTAAAAAAACTAAAAATAAAGAGAATAAAATGAAAAGTTAATGAGGTAATGACACGTGTCACTACTATTTTTTGAAATATAATATATCTATATACAAATGATCACACTCCGTTTGAGTTTATGATTTACTAAGAAGAAAATAAGTCTCTCTTCTCTAATTTAAAGACGAGAAAAGCTTATCCGAGATTGAAACTCATTCAAATCAATCCAAAAACTCGTAAAAAATCAAATTTATAATATGAAAAAACCTAAATTATAATTATATAATTATATTTTAAAAATAAATAAATAAATCAGACACCTTTTTTAGTTAAATATTTTTAAAATTTGCAAATAATTATTATTTATTATACAATTATGTCAATAATATATTATCAACAAAATAAGTTGTGAGAACTTCGTTTTCCTCATATCCGATATAAGTTATCGAGTGTAGGAACTTAAAAAAAAATAATTATTGTTAAATATTTAAATGAAGGGTCCGTTTCGATAAGGTTTAGGGAAGTACTCGGTGTGGGCCCCACCAAGATTTTTTTTGTCCAGATCGAAGTGAGACCCTAGAATGATGATATTTGAGGTGAAATATGAATATAGTAAGAACTGCATCTCAAAATAACCTCGTTTGAGCATAATTTGAAAAGTGTGAAACAATTTCAAAAATGACGATTAAGGACATAGGTCGGAAGAATTTTTGTAAATTACGATTAAATCAAGATGACTTTTGATCCATTATCAGTGGTGAATAATTCTTCAAGTAATAAGATTTTAGATCATGTGGACTAATAAAAGAAATCAAGCGTAAAAGTAAAAATTTACACGATGTAAGTTAGGGGTATTTTTGTAATTTCACCCAAATCAGTAACCGAACCCTAACAAAAGCTTTACCAAACATTACAGCAAGTTAAATAGAGGTGATGATTAAATAAAATATTTTGGAGGTTGGATAGACTGTTTTTAATTAAGTCAAACTTTTGGGGGCAAAATTGAAAAGTTTCATAAGTATAAGAACAAAATGGTAATTTAAGATTCAAAATGTCAAAATATCAGAATTTTCTAGCAACCATCTTCTTCATTTTCGTCCAGCCTCGCCTTCTTTCATTTCCACCATTGATGAAAGCTTAAGAGGAGAGAGAAAGTGCTTAACAACCTTAGAAAAAGACGTTGAAACCGAAAACTGTCTTCACCAACCCTACCCAGTTTTCAGTGCTCTATCTTTTGACACCAAAATCAAGTCCTAAAGTAGCCAAAATCATGGTGAATCATCCCACATCAGATATGGCCATGAAGAAAGGTGAGAGAATTCTTGAAATTTTCATGATTTAATGGTTTTTAGCTATGTATTTAAGGTCTTTAAGCTTGTATCTAGGCTTGGATTGAATCAAAACCATGAAATTCTCTCACTTAGGGTTTTGGTCACTATTCATTGTGCATGAATATGGTGTAATTTGATGAGAATTTAATGTAGAAAAATTTTAGAAATTATGAAAAGTAAGAAACAAGCTTAGTTTAGCTTAAATGGAAGAAAATACAAAGTGTAGGGAGAAAATGTAATTTGGCCATGGCTAGGAGAGCTTGAATTCAATATTATTTAATGTGTAATTTATATAGAAGTGGTGTAGAAATTTGGTAGAATTAAATTGGAATTGAAAAGGAAGCTTAATTTGAAGGAAATCAACATGTGGCATAATGAGGGTGATTCCGCCATGATAAGGGAGACTGAAATCATGCTTGTTTCAATACAATTGAGGCCCTAAAATAATGTATAAATTATTCTGAGAATGTAGGCGCGATTGAAATCGAAAACGAAGTTGTGTAGCAAAGATGTAATTTTGGCACGATAGGAATTACACTGAATTTAGAGATTTTAACAAACCATGTATTAGTATTTGAATAATTAGATATTCTCTTAAATTAAAATATGATAAATTTATCAAGTTGGGATGGTAAATTGTAGCTCAAGATCGGAGGGTGCTACTAGTGCTGAAGAAGTGAATACCGATAAATTAAGAGGTAAGAGACATATATAGGAGACGTAAGGATTTCATGTTTTGCATCATGATTTGATTTTTGAAACTTCAATGCCTAAATTTTGAATTCTAAAATGACTTTAATTTATTTGGATTTGAATGATTTCTAAATCTCTAGTGTCTGAACTCTGAGAATTGAAATGTTTTGATATTGAATCTGATTATTAATCCGATATTTGTTTTGATTTTGATTGATACGAATTTAGAATTATTGAACGGTTTGACTCTGATTTAATACGCATGAATTCCTTCTATGTTTGTTCACTCAAGATTCTCTATAGACAAAGAGTTAGGGAACCTGGACAAGCGAGGTGCTTTAAAGCATCCTTTCATACTCACCCAACTTTCTAACTCGCTATAGAGATTTTCTTATCCAAATTTTCTGTAAATGTTTATTAGTTTATTTCGATACCTAGAATAGAGGGATAATATTTCAGTTAGTGATGGGTTTCATAAACGGAAGAAATGTGATAACCGCTAAATTTGTAAATTTAATATTAAAACAAATAAAAATAAATTAAAGAAAATAAATGAAATTATATAAGAGATAGAAATATTTGGAAATTCAAAATTCGATGAAGTGATGAAATGGAGAATATGGAATTTGGAAATTTAATTCGGATATTAAGAAATTTGAATTTAAAATATAAAAAGGCGTATATTTATATAATATATAATTATATTATATAAATATACTTTTATATGTTTTACATAAATAAATATGTATATATTAATATTATACATATTGTCGTACATAAATAATATATATATATATATTAAATGTATATAGTACTTTAATTTAAAGTATATAACAAGATGTATATTATATGTAAATATATATTTTAATGTACAATGTGTGTGTATATATATATAAAAGATATATTATAAATAAAATATATACATATAATAATAATATGATATTTATAAATGAATTTTATAAAAAAAAAAGAAAGGGTTAAAGACAAAAACGGGTATCGGGACCCCTGTTTCTGTCGAAAAAACAGAAAGGGCGTGCCGACCCCGACAGCAGGAGAAAGAGAGAGAGAGAGAGAGAGGGGAGAGGCCAGCTAGCTGAGGGAGGGGAGGACGAAAGCAGCTGACGGTCGGCGAAAAAGAAAAGAAAGAGGGAAGAGAAAGCGAAGCAAAATAGAGAAGGAAAAGAAAGGAAAGAAAAGAAAGAAGGAAGCGGCAGTGCCGGCCGATCCGAGCACCGTCGAACCTGCCACGACGCCAGCGGAGGTAAGGGGAGAGAAAGGGAAGCCGCGGTGGAAGGGAGAAAGGAAAAAAGGAGGGAGAAAAGAGAGGAGAAGAGGTCGAAACCCACAGTCCTAGATCCGGCGGCGTCACAGACGGTGGGGAAAAAGGAAGCCAAATCGACGTCAGCACTGCCTCAGCAAGCTTTGGGGTGGCCAAGCCGGTGAGAACTGGCCGATGGGGCGCCGAACCGGCCGAACCGGTCTGAACCAATCCGAACCAGTTCAGACCAGAAAAAAAAAGGAAGAAGAGAAGAAGAAAAAAGCAAAGAGAAGAAGAGGAAGAAAAAGAAGAAGAAAGAAGAGAAAATGCAGTAGGAATTTTGAGCAATTTATTATTATTAATTTATTTAATAACTGTAGAAAATTTCTAAAGTTTAATATGAATGTGGACGTGTAGAAAAATATGCTCGAAAGCCGAGGCAAATGAAATCGGGAGATGTGATTACAAGCGCGACGTAATGAGGAAGTCGCTAGCCCGAGACAAGTAAGAATATCTAGATTTGCATGATTTAATTATGCATGAATTTTATGAAAATATTGTGAAAAATCGATTGGTTGGAAATTGTGGAGATTCACTGGCTGTAAAAAGGTTATAAACTATCTATTTTGTGCAGGGAGGCTAGTCCATAAGCAGCCGTTATGCTGCCGAAATTTTTTAGAAAAAAAAATTCATACGTAAAAATCATTTTTAAAAACGATTTTATTACACGAGAAGTAAATTCCAACCACGGAGATGAGAAATTTAGTACTTTTCATAAAAACATGAATATACTGAATTTTAATTAAAAATATTCATGTTATGGAAATTGGTAACATCGAGATCACCGAAATTTCTCCCGGTCTGTAAACTACATGTGAATTGAAAAGAAAGAAATGAAAGAAAGAAGAGAGAAGGAAAGAAATACATACATACATATATATATATACATGAATATGTATGGTATGTCAAATGAATAAGCACAGGTATGATATACATAATTATGTATATGTGACAAGAAAGAAAAGAACAAAAAGAATAAATAGGAAGAACAAGAGAAGGATTTATTAAATCCTTATATGAAAGTTAGTCAGTTAATAAATGAGCCTAGTAATATATTCACGAAGCTTTTATGAATATATTTAATTAATTCTCGACTAAGTTACAATGCGGTAATTGTAAGAAAGCTATAAAGCGGGGACTTTGTTGGCGATTGAGCGGCCACCATTAACATAGCTAATCTCAAGGTGATTAGTTTAAGGAAGTTGCACGATGTAAGACGACGATTCGAGTTCGGCGAAGCCCCACACATGAAACACCAAGCTCAATAAGGTAAGACATTTCTATAATTCAGCGTTAGAATTATATTGTATAGATATAGTTGATTGTATGATAATGGTGGTAATTAAAGGTTTGAGGTTTAGTGACGCATAAGGAATGATATACCCATGGTAATATGGTAAATTGAGGAAATGACTCAATGATATGAGTATTGTGAGTAAATGATCTACATAATAGATCTCGAATGAACTCCTTAACATTGAATGATTTTAGTGTTATAGTGGGAGTCGCTAAAGTAATATGCGAATATACATGAAATACTAAGAAGACCGACATGAATGGATGAGTCTTAGTTTTGACATTGAAAGTAAAGGTGATTTATTTTACCAACACCGTGAAATGATATTATATGTTATTGGACAATAGAAAATCTTGGATGATTTATTAGATGTGCTCATGTTGAAATAGAATGGATTGAATTGAGGACTTTAAAATGAAATGTAAAATGATGACGAGTTAGGTATAGGTGCTAAGTCAAGATGTTTGAGGGTGATGATCTAAGGAAGAATTGATATTATAGTTAGCACTATACCGAGTGACATTACCTTAATCCATTTCATAAGCATGCCTCGTTTCAATATTGTTTTGCTTCCATTGTTTAATTGCATCGCTCTTAAAGATGCCTCGTTTTATGCACGAGATTTGAAAACATTCATTTATACGATACTTACATGAATGTTTTGAATGCTTAAATTGTTTTGAAAAGATTGAACATATAGTGTAATGTATGTATTCATATATATGCAAATGATCTTAAAGAAAAACGTGTTACATACTTTACACTATTTTTACAAGAAAAGTGAAAGATTTAAATGTTTTATGAGACTGTAGGCACCCTAAAAGAATTAAATTCAATAAAGCATAGTGAAACTGCCTAATTGGAGCTTTGCTCATTAGGTAGAGATGCTTGTCCAACAATAGTCGTAGACAGGTCTCAGTCACGTCTGATCAGTGGGGCTAAGAGAGATGAGGTCTATGGCCATAGATAACGCCCTAGCTAGTTTCCAAGGGACGATGATATGATTTCACTGCTAGCTACAGTGATCTAAGTCTTTATTGATAGAGTATTAGGGATCTAACCTAGTCTCAACCGATATGATATGCAGTTTAGAGTATACTTTTAGATTGATATGAACTCTAAACTGATATGATTTTACAATATGAAATCTGTTTCGATATTTTATTCGATCACACATGATATGAAAAGAGAAATGTGCACGTTTTGATTTGACATGATATGAAAAGAGAAATGTGCACGTTTTGATCGAAATGAAATGAAAAGACATGTTTTGATTTCACATGATATGAAAAGAGAAATGTGCATGTTTTGATTAAAACGAAATGAAAAGACATGTTTTGATTTGACATGATATGAAAAAGAAATGTGCATGTTTTATTTGAAACGATATGAAAAGTACATGTTTTGATTTCATGAAATGTGAAAAGAGAAATGTGAGAACTCGTTATCTTATACTGTAGATGTACAATTATACGAATTAATTATCAATAAAGAAATTATTGATAATATTTTGAGGAATTAAATATATAAGAATACTGTCTCTCACATAGAAAATTTAAAATCTAGATTAAAAATATAAGTATGGGAAATTATTACATAAAAGATGGGATAAAAAGAAGATTAATTAGCTCTTACAAAATTTTGACTTGGGAAGTCAAATGTTGGGGGCGGCATGAAGAAATAAAAGAGGTAACAGAAAAGAAGTGGAGTCTCGGTTGGACAAATGAGTAGTAGAAAAGACAAAATAAATAATAAAGGAAGACAAAAGAAAGTCTTCCTCACATTTTTCCTAGGTCGGTAGAAAATATAGCACTGACTTCACTTCTTTGTTCATTTTCTTTGCTCCACCGAAGAGCAAATAATAACAAGACAAGAAAAGAAAAACAAAAAGGAAGTAGGCAATTAAGAAGGCTTTTAATGAAGGCTGCTATAGTCCGCTTAAAATAATTCTTTTGCTTTGTTTTTCTTCCTGTAGTGATCCTCATCTTCAACCCTTATCACCGAAAACTTCTCCTCTGTTGGTATGTCGAGTAGCCTTCCTCTCCATAGCAGAACCTCTGTGTTCTTCAGTAAATAAAACAAGTTTCTTTAGGAAAGTTAACCCCTGACTCAAGAACATTTGAAACCACAAGAAACTTAGTCAAAAAAAAAAACCTCCAAACAGAGACTGAATCAACGTGGACAGATTCTCCCCTGTACAGGTAATTTCCAACATCAGCTTTTAAGCTTTTTAGTTCTTTAATTATGTCTATGGTGAAGTAAAATAAGTTGTTTATAGCATGGTTTTGAAATAAGAACATATATAAATGAAGTCTAGAGGTTTGGTCATGAGGGTTCAAAGAAAAAGAGATGATGTTGATAAGGAATGATTCACGTGGAAAAGGGAAACAAGCTGACTTGAAGAAATCGAAACAATCAAGAAGAAAAATATTAAAAGAAGTAAAGCTATAAGTTACATGCTATGGTTGAATCGGTTAAGAAAAGATAAGTTAGTATGAGATGAGGGCCACGTGAACCATGAAGAAAAAGGAAAGAAGTGTTTTTAATAGAGTCAACAAATGTGGCTGATGAAAGAAATAAGAGAGGCTGTTAGTATAGTCGAAAATAAAGGAAAATCGTGTGGCTGATTGTGCATTCAAAAATGAGGGAAATTTGTGTGGCATGACTTACTTTTGTAGGTGAGAACACTGAATTTTGGTGACTTAGAAGTGTACTAGATATAGCTAAATGTAAAGTTAATATGGCCAAACAGAAAGAGGAAAAAAGCTGTCGAGTTGGACAGCAATGTAACAGGAAAAAAAATAAATTCTGGTTGAAGAAGGTTTTGAGGTTAACTTTGAATGAGGGTTACGTGAGCTAAGGGGGAAGAAAAAGATAAACAAGTGACTGACTTTTAGATGACTTCATATGTGTGAATGGTAGAATATTGGCAACCTATGATATACTAGATATAGCCTTATTGTTGAGACAAATTGAAGCCAACGTGGATTACAAAACAAGAAGGAAAGAAGCTGTCGGTTTAGACAACAAGAAAAATGAAAGAGAGGGTTAGGTTTAGGTTGACTAAAAGGCATGATGAGGTACTTATAAAGTTAAATTATATATGCATCACAAAGGAATAAAATTTCCTAACTAACATACAGCCAACGTGGACTGAACTGAAGGGAAAGAAAGCTCACGGTTAGAGGTCAACAAACACTAGGAAAATAAAAGAAAGAAATACTTAAGTTGACCTAATTGGATTGGTAAAATAAAGTGGCATTATAGTTGAATATATATATATATATATATATACACACACACACACACACACTATGGAGGAATAAATCACCTAAGTCATTCAAGGCCATTCGGCCATAATGGGAAATAAAAGAAACTGACGTGAATGGTAAAGGAAAGGAGGAGAAAATTAGTCAACTATAGTGGCTAGGAATTATACAAGAAAATATATAGAATATAACATGGAAAAAAAAAACAAGGTAAATAAGCCAAGTAGGCTTATATATATATGTGTGTGTACCGAATGGTATTTGGTCATCAAAAAAGGATGGTGACTATAATGTTGAGAAGAGGAAAAATGCCAAAACAGAAAATGGAAAAGGAATGAAATATTCATTTAGCATGAGAAATTTTAAGAAATTCTAATATTCCAAGTAATGGGAATTTTACTAAGAATTAGACAAGTGAAGGAATTTTATACCGAAAATTAATTATATTAAATTGTGACTTGACAGTTTATAATTCGGAGAGATAGGAAGCATATTGGTGCAACTTAAGGCATTGCTTTACAGTGTACTGAGGTAAGGGATGTAATTTAAAGTTGTGATGGTGTCCCTTACTTTCATCTCAATTTATAAAGAAATGTTTGAAGCATGAATTTTGTTCCAAAATTAATTTTCATAGTCTTTTGATAATTAACTAAACGAACCTTTTAACTTCTATGCATATTTTCCATAATGTTTTAAGTATGACAGTAAATAAATATGTTTTCCGAAAAAGGTATCGGAGTGGCAAACCCCTGGCTAACTTAGACCCTAGCACGCCCGGTCTTTATTATTTTGTACTAAATGTATGATTAAGAAGTTACAAAAGTAAGTAAGATTTGAGACTTAAGGCCTTCCTATAGTTTATGTTATTGCTTGTCATGCTTGCCACATTGTGCATGTTTTCATACCTTGTGGCATATGTTTAGCCCACGTCGTGCATGTTCTCGCCCACATTGTGCATGTTTCCATCCTTTGTGGGTATGTTGGTCCTTCGTGGTGCAATGTTAGCTGTACGACCCTGATCAGGTCTACAGCCCATACCATGGCCATAGGTTTTTTGTTCCCTCTTCAGAGGATGAAGTAAGTGTCATGACCCGCATACTGGCTATATGATTCTGCCTAGTCTCCAAGAACTGTATGATAAGTTTTATTAATTATGATGTTATGTTTCTAAAGTATGATGCATGCTTGAACAAGTATGAATTTTAGATATATGTATTAAAGAATTCATACAATGTTTTAAAGTATGAAACGTATTATTATGGCACTTATTTTCTGCATATATCGATACTATGACTATTTTAAATGCATTTCTTACGGGGCTTTTCAAAAAGCTCACCCCCTTTTATTCTTCCAGATTATCTACAGTGATCATCTCTTTGTCGGTTGTGCATATGACGTAGGCTGAGGGATATGTCTCTCCTCAGACTACTTTTTGTACACACGTAAGGTATAGTCTTATTTTGTTACCAGACATCCAGTATAGCACAGATATTTGTATATAAATAATACTTTTGGGATGTAGTCAATAGCGTATGAACGTAAGCGTTATTCTGAGGAATAGGTCAATATAATGTGATGAAATATTTTATGAAAATATTGTGATGATTCTGTGGTTGGAAAATTGTGATGATGTACTGGCTGGGAATATAAACTGCGTTTTCATGCAGGAGGTTAGGATAGTTATAGTTGTTATGCTGTCGAAATTTTGGAAAAAAAATGTAAGTAACCTACACTGGCAGGAATGCAACCTAAGTAAGAAATTAAGAATAAATTTATAAAAATGAAAAAGTTAGCCCAAAAATTCCACGTTTTTGGGGTGTGACAAGAAATGTGCATGCTTTGATCACACATGATATGAAAAGAGAAATGTGCATGCTTTCAATCATGTCTTCAAAATAAACGAGAGATGATTTGAGATTTGACATGATTTGAACGTGTTCTTAGAGTACATATGATATGATTTCAATATCACATATGATTCATATACGACTATATGTTAAATGTAATGAAATGTGAGATGATAGTCGTTTTATACAGTAAAACTTGCATAAGTTTTATGTGGAATCAGAATAGAACAGTATACATTTTGCATGAAATATGTTATGATCTTATGCTGTATATTGAACATGAGATGTATAGGAAGAGATATCATGACCTTTATACTATATGTGACTATATTTCTCTATGTTGAAAACATTACGACTTGATACAGTACAAAATGTACTTATTGATGAGAAGTGATATGATCTAATAGTGTCTGAACAAAACTTCACATGAAATATGACATGATATGATATGATATGGTATGAGACCGATATGAGTGTAAGTCAATGCCACATAATAACGAAATTATGTATTCATTATCATATGGTATATTATGGAATAATGACAAAAGATTGAAAATGGTTGATCGACTATGATTAAAGGTTAATGTATCAGATAGGTATCGGGATGAGTATAATAAGGTACTACGAAGAGACTCTCCCCTATTGATACCTTAAGCTCTTACACACGAAGAGACCTTTAGGACATGATCTGAGCCGTTTGATAAACGATCATAGAGTGAATATGACGTGAAAATCCTTAAAGGTTTCATGCATTGCATTAGGATAGTATAAGTCTAATTCTGCACTTATATAAATGACTTACTGAGCTGTGGTTTTGCTCACTCCCTCAATTTCATATCTTTTCAGACTACTTGGGTTGAACTTCGCCAGGAGGGTTTTTGAGTGGGACTCGGAGGCGGTATCTAGGTTTGATACTTGTCCCTATCCTCCGAAACCACTTGGTTGTTTTTGAGGTATGCACTTTTGGGCATACGCTTTTATTTTTAGGCAAATTTCTGTATGATACTATAGGATGGGATGTAAACTAAGATAATGAGTAATCGATATAATGTTTTAATGTTATATGATAAGTATGCGATGATTAGTTATGGACAATAATTGATTTCTCCTCATCTTAAGGAGCAAATTTAAATCATAATTGAATTAAGGAATGAACGGAATTAGATAGTGACTACACTGACACCAATACAAACTGTAAAATGAAAAGGAAAAATTTAGTCCATAAATTTGTAGACTAAGAAAAAAAAAGTATGAGTATCAAGTGAATGTCGTGGCCTTCGAGTCGTGACAAGAAAATGTAGCGATTGATGGGTTGTAAGGATGATTATTTTGAATGATTATGACTTGATTAATGGATCTAAGAAATGCTTATCGTTGGTGGATTTATGGATTTGTACTAATTAAAGTTGTCGGATGTTCAGATTATAAAATCATTATGCTTCCAAAACTTTTGCAAACGGTTTGAAGTGAAAATGTCATGAATTTTAGATAAATTATTTCAACTATAAGTTTAGTGTTGATCTTAGGGATATATTTTGAAGGTACTAGAATGGATTCATAATAATGAGATATACATTTTAAAGAAAATAGGATTGATCTGTTGAAAATATTTGGAGATAATTGACTCGTATCAAATTTGATATCAGGAGGTATATGGCGGAATTTTGATGGAATGAATTAATATTTGAAAGCTTGTGACTGATTATTGTATATCGAATTAATAGTTTATGGAATGTATCGAAAAATCTAAAGTCGATCTATACGACAAGGTATGAATTGAAGTGAATAAAATAATATATTTTGGTTATTTGATTTATGCATAAAACATAGTTTTATATACATGTCAGTTTTTGAAATATGCACGATCTTTAACTTATTAATATTTGCAATAATGATTGTATTTGATTATTTTAAAATTGGTTCGATGCCATCGCATGCATTCTGGTTTATGAAACGTATTATTTATTGTTTTGAATGTCAGTTGAAATAATATTTCTAATTATTTGGATTTATCTGAATATACTAAATGAAATGTTTACTTTTTGAATAATACATTTTGAAATGAAACTTAGTTCCCAAAACTTATATTTTGATTTTTTGGGATGGTAAATCCTTGGTTAACGTAGATCTAAGCACTCGCAGACTCTGAAAATCAAATGTGTGTTTATATTACTCTATTTGGTTTTAAAGACTTACTGAACTATTTGGTTTTCTTTTGGGAATCAAGTGAATGTGTGGTGACTGTTGGCCTCGTAACTACCTACAAGTACATGCTTTCCATTCCGTTCCGAATGTTGTTGACTCTAGCCCAGTCATCTAGCTCCCATAGGTGTTACCTGGCTAGTATACACACTGTAACCCCTTGGACTATTGGCCATAAGTCCACTAGTATGATTTTATTGCGTGAAGCCTAGTCTCCACTGTTTTTGTTATACTGGGGCGGTAAATCCCTAGCTAACTTAAATCCAGGCATTTTCAGACTAAATAAATATTTGATTTTAGTGTTTGGTTAAGTATATTTTCTGATCTCTATACCGTTATTGAAAATAATTTATTTTACTGGTTTAAAAGAAAGTTAATTCCTAGTGTTGATTAAACTTTACGATCAAATAAGTTTAAACGAATTTTCGACTTCGATACTAATTTTCGTTATTGATTTTAGCATCCTTGGCATAGAATTTTAAAATGATTATTGCATATAGTTACATGATATCAGTTTTTTTATGTATGTTTCTTACTATGTTTTTCCCAAAGCTTACCCTCTTCTCCACCTTCCAGACTTAATTGCAGAGATAGTAATCTGTTGAAAGAGATTCTGATGAGATGTCTATGGGATTTCGATGTTGTACCCTGTAGGTATGGTATATAGACATTTATTGTACTGTACTTTAATATGCAAAAAGGGATGTAAACAGTAAATCGAAAAGATGTATAAATAAATCATGGTATTTGTTATAAAGTATTTATGTGAGAAAAACAATTTGTACTCAAATTTTATGTGCTGGGACCTATATAAATAAATAAATAAATATTGTACTCGTTAAATAAGGACACTACCCAACCGTTAGTGTGAAAATGGAAAAAGTCAGTCCTGATTTTCAAAATTTGGGGCGTTACATGAGTAATCATTCTTTAAATTCAACTAAATAAAATTAATTTAAACCATGGTGTGTGTGTGTGTATTGTCACATACCAAATTTAGATATATATATATATATATTATACTAATTCACCAAATTTTATACATTTACGATTGGACTATCTGTAGTGCCTTCATTCTCATACATATAAAATATATACAAGGTAAATTTATTTATTACATTATGAAGTAATTCTTAATTTACATCTCGTATATGTATTTACATATAATAGTACCGTACAACCAAAGTCTGAATACTATACCTCCACGGTAAACTAACTCCGCTTAAGGGATATCATGTCGAAATCCTCCTGAGCGAAAGCAGATGACTACTGGAAATAATCTGGAAGGAGGGGGAAAAATGGGATGAGCTAATGCCCAGCAAGGAACATATATAACAAAATCGATACTATGCATCTATATGTAATTATTTTAATGTGAGAACCGTGTATTTAGGTACTGTTTCACATGTAAGGACAGTCACACTATCTATTTTCTGTGAATTTCGCAGATACGAGCCAATACAGTGTGGTGGGCCCCACAGGTTATACAGTACCAGATGGACCTGAGACCAGAAAGATAATACACAGAGAGTCTAATAAATATACGGTATGAATTTTAAGTCTAAATTTCCTCATTTAGATTATTTTTGAAGAGTATGGAAACAAATTAGGAAATGACGTTTAAGTCCATAACCCGGTGGCATTTTCGTAAATTGAGGTCAAAATAAATGGGAATTTAATGTAGTGATTAAAGAATGATATTCTACAGGAAAATAAGTCATGGGTTATGTAAATAGATATACTGAATCGGTAGTCAAATTAGAATTCTACGCGATTTAACCGATAAGGGTATTTTTGTAATTTCACCTTCTCGAAAAAGTAAAACCCGAACCAAACTCCCACCATTTATCAAAATACATTTAATGTGAATTTTTGGTGATGGAAAATGGATTTTTGGAGTTCAACTGCCGAGTGATAAAAATTTCGGAAGAAAAGATCGAAAAACCTATCATTAATGGCATTTTTGTAATTCTTAGCATTTTTTTAAAATAACTACAAACTATTTTATTAATTGTTTTGCTGCCGCCGGCCACTGTTGCAGCTTCTTCTTCTCTTCAATCCCGTAACCTCCATGGAAGAACAATAGAAAGAAAGTGAAAGCTTCCAAAACTCACCAAAAAACACCAAATTTCTACTAAGCTATTTCTACCAAAATTACTCTACTCATTTTCCTCTCTCAAACCATACCAATAGCTCCTTGATTAAGTGGCTAAATCAAGAGAAAAGTGAAGAGGAAATTTCGGCCAAGGTACCCATTTATTGTGTATTTATATTCTTTGATTTCTAATGGTTGATTTTAAGAGAATTAAGCTTCCTAAGCTTGTTCATGGCATTAGATTCATTGGAAATTAGCTAAATCAATTTCAAGCAATTCAAGAGGGTTTCGGCCATGCTTAGAATATTAGGAAATTATAGTGTTTAATGCATAAAAATAATTCTAGATTGATGAATAAGCAATATCAAGACAAGTATAAGTGGAAATTTGTTGAAATTCAACAAATTCAATAAGAGGCCATTTTCGGTCAAGGAGAGATGGGAAGGTTTAATTGCTTCAAATTATGATGTTAGGATGTTAAGAGACTGTAGAAATTATAAGAAGACTGATGGTGAAGTCGGATTTCGATTTGGAGCTAAATTGGCGAAGTTAGGTTTTAGCACCAGTGCGAATTATACCGGTTTAATATTTTCTACTGGAAATATAGTAGAATTTAATTCTAGAAAAATTATTAGAATTTTAATTATGGTGAATAATGGTCTTGGGTGAATTTTATTGCAGCCTGGGAGTGGTAAATTATACGTGGTGCTATCGGGCGATTAGATTTCATCAGACAGGTAAGGGATGCGTGTGTGAGCCGTAAGGATACTGTAAATGCATGGTTTGGTTCACACTATTTTTATATAATAATTTGGATATAAATTGCCTTGAGATTGGTGAAAATTTGGTGGAATTGTGGCTGTTGTTGAAATATTAAACTGTAATTTTCGTGCAGGGAGGCTAGGTTAGAAATAACCGTTACTCTGCCGAAAATTACATAAATAATTGAGAAACATTTCTAGTATTTTTCTAAAGTGAAATTTTGAGAAATTTCCATGAAATTCATTAAATTGCATAATTTTATAGTTTACCGAAAAACTATATTTAAATATTCCTGTTAAGGAATTCTATTTATGTGAAAGTACCAGCATGTGATTTATACTATTCTACAAATATCTAGAACATTTTCTAGAATGATTGTTACAGTATGAATATTTTATAAAAATTTTTCATAAAATGAATATATTTTCACTTTAAATATTTATAGATTGATTGAAAATATATTCGGTGGAATTGATTTCATAAATAGTGTTTAGATCACGTGTTTTCTGTTTTGAGACTGTTAGGCCCCGTATCATGCTCACGTGTCACGTGTTATTGTTGATAGATACTGATCCTATTGTCAGCGTCTCCAGTGGGCACCTGATCAGTGCACACTGTGGACCTCATAGACTATGGCCATAGATCTCATGTGTTTCCCCTATTTGGGATGATATTATAGCATGATATATTTAGGGTGTTGCCTGGTCTCCATGATACTGTACTGATGATTGTACTTTTCACTGAACTTTTAACTGGTGCTAAATTAATTGCAGCCACTGAGTTTTTGATATACTACGTGTTGAACTGAATATTATAGGGTGCTTTACAAGTGTGAAAATAAATATCTTTTGAAAGAAATATTAATTCCTCATTTGTTTACTTAAGTGTTTTATCATGTGAATATCAATTATTTTTAGCATATAGATTTTATAGTATCAGTTTCACATACAATTCTCTTACTGAGCGCGTTAGCTCACCCCTTTATTTTCTCACTCCACAGACTATCTTCAGTGATTCTGTTTCATAGATTTGGCTGCGTCGTAGTTTACCCCGAGGCAGCACTTAGTGGATCCTGGAGGTAGCATTTCTTTTATATGTTTTCAGACATAGTTGTACAGTACTACTTTTGTATAATTCCTGTACCGGGGATGTAGAACACGTGTATATACTGTATATATATTGCGGTAAATATTCTCATCGACTACTGATTTAATTTAAGCATAATAGTAGTTACTGTTTTCATAAGTGAGTGACAAAGGTATCACAGACAGCCCAACCGTCACGTGTGGTATTATAATATGGTAAAAACTGTACATTTTGGGATGTGACAGTTAAATTGGTATCAGAGCAGGTTGGTCTGATGTTTGTCGGTGTCTTTAGGTTTAAATAAAAGTACATCCCCTGTAGTACTGTATAGTCTGAACACATTTAAGTGATTAAAGTGATTGAACACTGTTTTGAAATGTCTGTGTTGTGCAGAAATGAGTGGACGCAGGGGTAGACGAGGTAGAGGACGCGGTAGGGCGGCACCTATTCCGGAGCCTACACCGGAGTCAGCCCTAGGACCCGCACTCCCTCCACAGCCTGAGAGTCCAAATACCAGAATGAATAGGATGGAACGGATGTTAGCAGACTTTGTAGCCACGTATAACGCTGATAGAGCTGCTGACAGAGCTGAGAGAGATAGAGATAGAGCAGCAGCAGCTCCCGCAGTAGCACCACCCCCACCACAGCCAGTAGTACCACCTCCCGAGCCGCAGTCTGTCCCTCGGCCAGTATCGCAGGCACCTGCCGTAGTAGCACCATAGCCACCAGCACGGCCGCGTAGTGTTGAGTCTTACTGTGATGTCACTTTGATACGGTCGTTTAAGAAGTTGGATCCTCCGAAGTTTAAAGGGGATAAGGATCCATTGGTGGCAGAGCAGTGGGTTGAGGCTACAGACAAATTATTTAGGTATATGCGGTGCACAGAGACAGAGAGTGTTGGACTAGCAGTGTACCAGTTGACTGATGATGCGGAGCACTGGTGGAAGTCCACACAGACAGTTTTGTTTGCCCAGCATCAGGTGGTGACCTGGGATATATTTATGGAGGCTTTTCGCCGACAGTACATTCCCGATACAGCACAGAAGAAACTTCAGCAGGAGTTTTTGGAGTTAGTACAGGGGAGTATGTCGGTGGATCAGTATGAGTCACGATTCACCACCTTGAGCAGATTTGACCCGCAGGTTCAGATGAGTGGTCAGTATAAGATAGATAGATTTATGGCAGGTTTGAGACCCTCTACTAGGACCCGGTTAGTTCCGTTAGACATCCGTACTTATGATGAGGCCGTGAGACGAGCACAGTTATGCGAGCGAGATTATGAGCAGTTTCATACAGAGTCTGGGTCTAAGGGTAAGGGTAAAGGCAGAGAGCAGCCGAAGAGGAGCATCAGTGATCGATCCAGTAGATGGCAGCCTAAGAGGGCCAGGACATCGGGTATACAGATTTCAGAGGGGAGACCAGTTAGATCTGCTACAGTTGCCCCTACTACTACTAGCCCTAGTGTATTTCAGAGAGGTACTGCGGCCAGGTGTACATTGTGTGGGAGGTCGCACGGTACTAGACCATGTCATATGATATCTAGGGCGTGCTTTAGATGTGGACAGACGGGGCATTTGGTCAGAGATTGCCCGATGTTGAGAGAGGCAGCTGCATCTATAACTTCAGCTCCTACTCCTCCTCCAGCAGCCCCGATACAGGCTGAGACAGATAAGGCGACCCCTTCACAGCCTAAACGCGCGACAGCCGCAGAGAAGGGTAAGAAGGCTGTGATACATGGACGGGTGTTCGCATTAGATCAGGAGGCTGCTGATACTTCTGCAGATGTAATCAAGGGTAAGATTTATATTTTTGATATTTCAGTATTAGCACTACTTGATCCTGGTTCTACGCATTCGTTTGTATCACCTGTATGTGCTAATAAGATACCAGTAGAACCTAAACCTTTAGGGTATACTTTGCAGATTAGTACGCCATTTAAGGAGTCCCAGATGACGGACATGGTGTATAGAGATTGTAAGGTTACTGTAGGAGAGAAGGAGATGACAGCTAACCTTATTTTGTTAAACATGATTGACTTTGATGTAATCCTAGGGATGGATTGGTTAACTGCGAATTTTGTTAGTTTAAACTGTAATACCAAGTTTATTACCTTTTCTTGTCCTGAACGATATACTGTAAAGTTATTTAATAAATAAATAAAGTGAAGTATTTTACTAAAATTGTTTAAATGCTACTTTGTTATGATTGAAGGTTTTATTGCGTATGTGGAGGACGTGGAACAGGAACGTCCAAATCTGTCAGATATTCCTGTGGTTAGGGATTTCCCAGATGTATTCCTGGATGAATTACCAGGGTTACCACCGGATAGGGAGACGGAGTTTGTGATTGATCTAGTACCCGGTACGGAGCCTATATCTAAGCCCCCATATCGGATGGCATTAGTGGAGTTGGAGGAGCTTAAGAAGCAGCTCCAGGAGTTGTTAGATAAGGGTTTCATTCGCCCTAGTATTTCTCCGTTGGGTGCTCCAGTACTATTTATCCGGAAGAAGGATGGTAGCTTTAGATTGTGTATTGATTACAGGTTGCTTAATCGGGCTACCATCAAGAATAAGTATCCCTTACCCAGGATTGACGATTTATTTGACCAGCTCAGGGGTACAGTGGTATTTTCTAAGATTGATCTCCGATCAGGGTATCATCAGTTGAGGATATGGGAGTCTGATGTCCCTAAGACTGCATTTAGGACTCGGTATGGTCACTACGAGTTCCTAGTGATGCCTTTTGGATTGACTAATGCCCCTGCAGCTTTTATGAGTCTGATGAACGAGGTGTTCAAGTCATACCTGGATCAGTTTGTGATTGTTTTCATAGATGATATATTGATTTACTCCAGATCATCAGAGGAGCACGAGCAGCATCTCCAGATAGTCTTACAGACCCTTAGAGATCGGAGGCTTTATGCCAAACTCAGTAAGTGTGATTTCTGGCTAGATCGCATCGTATTTCTGGGGCACGTGGTGTCTAGAGACGGGGTATCTGTGGATCCGTCTAAGATCGAGGTGATTATTCAGTGGGAGAGGCCTCGTACAGTTACAGAGATACGGAGTTTTTTGGGTCTAGCCGGATATTACCGTCGGTTTGTAGAAGGGTTTTCGAGACTAGCTGCTCCACTAACGCGCCTCACGCGTAAGGATGTTAGATTTGAGTGGACAGATGCATGTGAGCGTAGTTTTCAGGAGTTGAAGCAACGGTTGACTAGTGCTCCTGTCCTTGCTCTTCCTAGCGGATCTGGTGGTTTTTCAATGTACAGTGATGCATCTGCTTTAGGACTGGGGTGTGTTTTGATGCAAAATGGTCGGGTAATTGCTTATGGTTCCAGACAGTTGAAAGAGCATGAGAAGAATTAGCCGACCCATGATTTAGAATTAGCCGCAGTAGTATTTGCATTGAAGATTTGGCGGCATTACTTATATGGAGAGCGATTCCAAGTATATACAGACCATAAGAGTCTGAAGTATCTATTCTCGCAAAGAGAGTTGAATATGAGACAGCGCAGATGGATGGAGCTGTTAAAAGATTATGACTGCGAGATCCTCTACCACCCGGGGAAAGCTAATGTGGTGGCAGATGCTTTGAGTAGGAAGCAGATGGGTATGGTTGCTTATATGATGGTCCGGGAGTATGAGTTGATTGAGCAGTTCTTGGGCCTCAGTTTGAATGAGATTTCTTCTGAGAGATATGGATTTACGGCTAGCTTCAGGATAGAGCCGGATCTGATGGACAGGATCAGGGATGCTCAAAGGAGTGATTCTGATTGTATAGAGGTTGCCAGTCAGGTACAGATGGGAGTTCAGTCTAATTATGGGATTGGTAGCGATGGGATACTGAGGTTCAGAAATAGGATATGTATTCCCGATGACCAGCAGCTAAAGCATTTGATTTTGGCAGAGGCTCACACCTCTAGGTACTAGGTACACTCTGCATCTAGGTAGTACTAAGATGTACCATGATTTACGGAGAGCGTATTGGTGGCCTAGGATGAAGCGAGACATCGTGGAGTTTGTTGCTAGATGTCTCACATGTCAGTAGGTAAAAGTTGAGCACCAGAAGCCTGCTGGATTATTACAGCCTCTAAAGATTCCGACATGGAAGTGGGAGCACATTACTATGGACTTCGTGATGGGCTTACCAAGAACCCGGAGGAATCACGATAGTATATGGGTGATAGTTGATCGATTGACGAAGTCCGCCCATTTTCTTGCCATGAAGTCTACTTATTCCCTCAGTGCCTTAGCCGATTTGTATATTCGGGAGATAGTGAGATTGCATGGTGTTCCAGTGATTATCACTTCTGATAGGGATTCCCGGTTTACATCTCATTTCTGGGAGAGATTTCAGGAGGCGATGGGATCCCGATTGAGTTTTAGCACTGCTTTCCATCCGCAAACTGATGGACAGTCCGAGCGCACTATCCAAACGCTCGAGGATATGTTGAGAGCGTGTGCACTAGATTTTAGAGGCTCCTGGGATGACCATTTGCCACTAGCGGAGTTCGCATATAATAATAGTTATCATTCCAGTATCGGCATGGCACCTTATGAGGCTTTATATGGCAGGAAATGTAGATCACCTGTTGCATGGGAGGAAGTAGGTGATCGTCAGATATTAGCTCCTGATTTAGTAGAGCAAGCTTCCCGAAGTGTACAATTGATTTCGGATAGATTGAGGACAGCCCAGAGTCGACAGAAAAGTTATGCAGATACTAGACGCCGACCATTGGAGTTCTCAGTGGGGGATTCTGTCTTTCTTAAGGTCTCACCATCGAAGGGTATTATGAGATTCGGTAAGAAGGGCAAGTTGAGTCCTCATTATATCGGGCCCTTTGAGATCTTAGACCGTGTAGGAGACGTTGCTTATAGGTTGGCATTACCTCCAGAGTTATCAGGGGTTCATAATGTCTTCCACGTATCGATGTTGAAGAGATATCATCCAGATCCCTCTCACGTAGTTCGACATGAGCCACTGGAGATTAGAGAGGATATGAGCTACGTGGAGAAACCGATACGAATCTTGGATCGGAAGGATAGAGTACTACGGTCTAAGACGATTCCACTGGTGAAAGTACTCTGGCAGTATCACTCAGAGGAAGAGGCTACATGGGAATTAGAGAGTCTAATGCGAGAAAAGTATCCAGAGCTCTTCCAGTGATAGGTTCGATTTAATTCGGAGGACCGAATTTCTTAAGGTGGGGAGAATGTGAGAACCGTGTATTTAGGTACTGTTTCACATGTAAGGACAGTCACACTATCTATTTTCTGTGAATTTCGCAGATACGAGCCAATACAGTGTGGTGGGCCCCACAGGTTATACAGTACCAGATGGACCTGAGACCAGAAGATAATACACAGAGAGTCTAATAAATATACGGTATGAATTTTAAGTCTAAATTTCCTCATTTAGATTATTTTTGAAGAGTATGGAAACAAATTAGGAAATGACGTTTAAGTCCATAACCCGTGGCATTTTCGTAAATTGAGGTCAAAATAAATGGGAATTTAATGTAGTGATTAAAGAATGATATTCTACAGAAAATAAGTCATGGGTTATGTAAATAGATATACTGAATCGGTAGTCAAATTAGAATTCTACGCGATTTAACCGATAAGGGTATTTTTGTAATTTCACCTTCTCGAAAAAGTAAACCCGAACCAAACTCCCACCATTTATCAAAATACATTTAATGTGAATTTTTGGTGATGGAAAATGGATTTTTGGAGTTCAACTGCCGAGTGATAAAAATTTCGGAAGAAAAGATCGAAAAACCTATCATTAATGGCATTTTTGTAATTCTTAGCATTTTTTAAAATAACTACAAACTATTTTATTAATTGTTTTGCTGCCGCCGGCCACTGTTGCAGCTTCTTCTTCTCTTCAATCCCGTAACCTCCATGGAAGAACAATAGAAAGAAAGTGAAAGCTTCCAAAACTCACCAGAAAACACCAAATTTCTACTAAGCTATTTCTACCAAAATTACTCTACTCATTTTCCTCTCTCAAACCATACCAATAGCTCCTTGATTAAGTGGCTAAATCAAGAGAAAAGTGAAGAGGAAATTTCGGCCAAGGTACCCATTTATTGTGTATTTATATTCTTTGATTTCTAATGGTTGATTTTAAGAGAATTAAGCTTCCTAAGCTTGTTCATGGCATTAGATTCATTGGAAATTAGCTAAATCAATTTCAAGCAATTCAAGAGGGTTTCGGCCATGCTTAGAATATTAGGAAATTATAGTGTTTAATGCATAAAAATAATTCTAGATTGATGAATAAGCAATATCAAGACAAGTATAAGTGGAAATTTGTTGAAATTCAACAAATTCAATAAGAGGCCATTTTCGGTCAAGGTGAGATGGGAAGGTTTAATTGCTTCAAATTATGATGTTAGGATGTTAAGAGACTGTAAAATTATAAGAAGACTGATGGTGAAGTCGGATTTCGATTTGGAGCTAAATTGGCGAAGTTAGGTTTTAGCACCAGTGCGAATTATACCGGTTTAATATTTTCTACTGGAAATATAGTAGAATTTAATTCTAGAAAAATTATTAGAATTTTAATTATGGTGAATAATGGTCTTGGGTGAATTTTATTGCAGCCTGGGAGTGGTAAATTATACGTGGTGCTATCGGGCGATTAGATTTCATCAGACAGGTAAGGGATGCGTGTGTGAGCCGTAAGGATACTGTAAATGCATGGTTTGGTTCACACTATTTTTATAATAATTTGGATATAAATTGCCTTGAGATTGGTGAAAATTTGGTGGAATTGTGGCTGTTGTTGAAATATTAAACTGTAATTTTCGTGCAGGGAGGCTAGGTTAGAAATAACCGTTACTCTGCCGAAAATTACATAAATAATTGAGAAACATTTCTAGTATTTTTCTAAAGTGAAATTTTGAGAAATTTCCATGAAATTCATTAAATTGCATAATTTTATAGTTTACCGAAAAACTATATTTAAATATTCCTGTTAAGGAATTTATTTATGTGAAAGTACCAGCATGTGATTTATACTATTCTGCAAATATCTAGAACATTTTCTAGAATGATTGTTACAGTATGAATATTTTATAAAATTTTATTCATAAAATGAATATATTTTCACTTTAAATATTTATAGATTGATTGAAAATATATTCGGTGGAATTGATTTCATAAATAGTGTTTATATCATGTGTTTTCTGTTTTGAGACTGTTAGGCCCCGTATCATGCTCACGTGTCACGTGTTATTGTGATAGATACTGATCCTATTGTCAGCGTCTCCAGTGGGCACCTGATCAGTGCACACTGTGGACCTCATAGACTATGGCCATAGATCTCATGTGTTTCCCCTATTTGGGATGATATTATAGCATGATATATTTAGGGTGTTGCCTGGTCTCCATGATACTGTACTGATGATTGTACTTTTCACTGAACTTTTAACTGGTGCTAAATTAATTGCAGCCACTGAGTTTTTGATATACTACGTGTTGAACTGAATATTATAGGTGCTTTACAAGTGTGAAAATAAATCTTTTTGAAAGAAATATTAATTCCTCATTTGTTTACTTAAGTGTTTTATCATGTGAATATCAATTATTTTTAGCATATAGATTTTATAGTATCAGTTTCACATACAATTCTCTTACTGAGCGCGTTAGCTCACCCCTTTATTTTCTCACTCCACAGACTATCTTCAGTGATTCTGTTTCATAGATTTGGCTGCGTCGTAGTTTACCCCGAGGCAGCACTTAGTGGATCCTGGAGGTAGCATTTCTTTTATATGTTTTCAGACATAGTTGTACAGTACTACTTTTGTATAATTCCTGTACCGGGGATGTAGAACACGTGTATATACTGTATATATATTGCGGTAAATATTCTCATCGACTACTGATTTAATTTAAGCATAATAGTAGTTACTGTTTTCATAAGTGAGTGACAAAGGCATCACAGACAGCCCAACCGTCACGTGTGGTATTATAATATGGTAAAAACTGTACATTTTGGGATGTGACATTTAAAACATGCACTTAGAATTTAGAAACAATGATTATATAATTTCTTTGGCATGAATACATAGGGAAGGATATTATAGTGGATTAGATAACCAAATTGAGTATGGGAAAATGCTTTGGGGCACCTCATGTGTCTCAATATCCAATTCCACTATAGGGAGTTCGATAAGATTAAATTAATCACAAATTTAACGACATATGGCAAATAGCTTCAAAATACAATTTATATGTTAAACGCAATTAAATTAATCTTAAAACACTCCGCAGACATATGTAAAATCCATTTCACTAAATTCATGTCAAACCACAATTAAAAAGTCACAATTTTCATCAAATTGGAATTGTAAAGACAAGGCATCACCCAGTAGACTCATGCAATAAGACATATGACCATAGTCAGAATAAAGTCCTCAGTGGTACTAATCAAGCACCATCAGGGATGCTAATGACAGGTTCAAGGTCAATCAGCCCACAAGTTAATCATACGATCATACACTCATAGAAGCATGTGCCTGCAGGCAGCTATAGGGCCAACAATCTCTAAAAATAATATAAAATATTTTATAGTTGTTTACAGAGATAATTTCAGAAAGCTAAATCTTTAGTCAGTCCATAAAGACATATTTTGAAGATATAAGCAGTTCAAAAATAAAAATTCATAAAGTATTCATAGTTCAGTATTTAGTTCTAAAAATATTCTATTTATCTATAAATAAGCTATAAAAACATGCAAGTACTCTCACGTACGTAAAATTTAATAATATGGATTTTTAAATATTGAATTTCCAATTTTATTATGCTTATGAGATGTTTATAATAAAACATAGTTAAAACTTATTTAATTTCCATTACTAGGATTCAAATTGTAGCAAATCATAATTCTACTAGTTTCTTAAAATTTTCGGTAGTATAACAGTTAGGTATATCTTAACTTTCCTGCACAAAACACACTTTAAAATCTAGAACAACAGTCCACAATTTCAACTCAAATCATTCCAAAGCAATTTCAAAAGATCATTCTTATAATAAAACATGCATCATAGTACCCCTATGTCCATCATATATGTCTCTTACCTGATAATTGCTCATTATGCTACATGTTAGCACCAGTGTCTTCCTTAGGCTTTCTAATTGCAATTTATCATACAATTATTATCAATTATCTATATTTCGATTATAAAAATATTTAATACCTTAAGACATAGTATATTACCTATTGCAGCCTTAATTGCAATCTAATTTTTACTAGTGCTAACACTACAACTATTATAAAAACTTCTCTGTTTTCAGTTTCAATTTTGCCTACAGTCTCCTATTAATTTATTCATTATTTTAAGACCTTAAATGCATTAAATTAAGCACAATTTCCTCCTTCCCTTCACCATGGCCGAATGCTCCTAAGCTCCCTACACATGTATTTTCTTTAATTTCAACACAATTTCATGTTCTATGATATTTCTACACTATTTCTACATCATTTCCCAATCAAATTACACCATTTTGATACACATGGGAGCTTGGATGAAACCCTAGAGAGGTGTTCTTCATAGTTCTAGGATGATTCAAGCTTGAATATTCATCTAAACATGCTAAATACTAAGTAAAGATCATGAAAACCATGAAAAATCCAATATTTCCATACCTTTCCCTCTTGGTTGAATCCTTCAAGAGACCCCACACCCTTATTTTGGCTGATTTAGATGATGATTTTGGTATAGGAAGATAGAGGAAGTTGAGAAGAACAACTTTGGTAAAGAAAGTTTTCGATTTTATCAACTTTTCGGTATAGTTTTCTAGGCTTTCTCTCTCTTCAAGCTTCAAAAATGGTGGCTGTTTAACAAGGAAAGACTGCTGATCGAAAATGAGAAGAAAAAGACAGAAAAATCTGGAAAATTTCTTATTGTACTGGCAAAATTACCATTTTGCCCTTAATTATGAAATTTTAAGACTATTTTGCCTTTTATAGTTTGACTTTGTTGAAAACTATCAATTTAATCTCCAAAATATTTCTTTTAGTTGCCAAATTCATCTATTTAACATGTTCTTATGGTCGGAGGAGGTTTCGTTGCAATTTGATTGACCATTTGCATAAAATTACGAAAATACCCCTAACCATAAAATCGCGTAATTTTCTGTTTCTTCAGGTGATTCAATCTACCTATTGACATGGCATGGGACTTTCTCACATGAGGATTATTTTACATTTGACACTTGGTAAGAATTCAATTTTGTTTGACTCTTATTCACGAAAATTCTACCGACCTATGTCCTTAATCATCATTTTTAAATTTGTTTTACATGCTTCAAAAATGACATATATAAATGAATTTGGATTGGAATTTCTTACCATTACTTTATTTGACTCTAAATATTGAGTCTACCAAGTTTCACCTTCCCCCGGACACTAGAAAGTCTGTGGGGCCCACCATGCTATTACCTTTTTTGCATACGAAATACACAGGAATTGAATAGTGGTGAGAAATCTTATATGCGCTACAATATTAGAATATGTGGTTCTCACACACACACACACACACACACACACACACACATATATATATATATATGAATATCAAATAATTTTTATATTATACTTATTGTATTTATAATAATAAATATATTTGTTAATTTAACATTTGATATTATTATAAAAGAATTATTATAATGTTTTATCATATTTATTTCATAATAAAATTTTTAACTTTAATACAATAATAAATCTAAAATAAAAAATATTTTATAATATTTTATATTGTATGTTAATGTTACATTGTATTAATCTGATATTCTTAGTCTTGCATCATGTAATATAGAATAAACTATATAACCGGTATAAAGTATTATCATGTGTTTTAGAACAAAGTATATAGAATAGTTAATAAATAGTTTTTTATTATAACTATTTGTATATTATAATTACTGTTATCTTAAAAAAAAATTTATCACATGATTTAAAACAAAATACATAAATATTTCAATCATAATATCCATATCTTTTTATAATGATTTGTATAACAACGACAACAACAATAATAACAACAACAACATCTTATCATGTAACATAGAATAAATTATGTAATCTATTAGGGTAAGTATTATTTTGATAAAATTAATTATCTATTATCTATTAAATATAAAATTAAAGTGTGGATAAAAATAAGAGTTTATATATGATGCACTGACAGTGTATAGTTTCTATATACTGTCAGTCAATCATAAAATGACACATCATATATAGGTCCTTAAAAATAAATATTAATAAAGTTTTTGAATTTATTTTTATAGGTTTATACACTTTTAGACTTTGCTCATTAATGAGATGTCATCATATGTTTGACTAACAGTGTATAGAAACTATACACTAGCAGTGCATTATATATAATCTCTAAAAATAATTATTTTTAATAGTAAATTGAAGTGTAATTTAGAAATGTACTATAGTAGTAATTTTTGTGTAAGTGATAATATTCAATAAAATTATCTATTAAATATAAAATTAAAGTGTGGATAAAAATAATTATTTCGAATTGTAAATTAAAGTGTAATTTAGAAATATCCTATAATAGTAAGTATTGTGCAAATGGAAATGATAATATTAATACAATTAGTTTTTTATACTTTATTGACATTAAGAATAATTATAGTTAAGTAATTAGTATTATATTAATTAATTTAGTAATATCTACTATTAACATTCTAATTGAAAATTCGATCAATTGGTGTATATATAATATTATTATGTTAATGTCAACATGATCAAATTAGTACTTAATTAGTCTATAATTGGATATGATATAATTATATCAAATGTTAATAATATAATGTCAATTGGTGTATATAATTTTTTTAATTCAATGTTTTAAATTTTTAATAGGATATTTGATTAATTAGTGTATACAATTATATTTAATGTAATAATGTTAATAACTTGACAATTCTTGACAAGACATGAAATAATAAGAATAAAATATACAAAGGTGACACAAGTTAAAAGTTGATAAAAATTGTATACAAATATGGTAAAGATAAAAAATAAGTTTTATGTTGGGCATGTCGACATAAATTTTGACACAAAATTTTTGTATTTTACACGATAGGAACACAATTTTACATGATATGAACACGAATTTTATACACGATTTGTCAAATCTAATTAATATTATGATTTATGTACAAATCAATAGCAAAATAGATATAAAATTAAGCTAATTAATTGACTAATTATTCATATTAATTTTTTTTTTTGTAAATGACAATTGATACTTTTTTTTAATAATGTCCATAAATTTTGTAAATGATGAATATAATTATATCTAATATTAATATTAAAATGGTTAAATTAGATCAATTATGCTATATTTATTAGTTTCAAATTTTTAAGTTTTGATTATAAAGGTTAAATAAATTATTAACATTATTTTAATGTATACTGTAGTCTTATTCCACATTATAATTGAATAATTAGTCGACTAGTTATGTAATTAGATCTAATATAATTATGTTAGTATTTAAAAAAATAACTATACGAAAAAATCTTGAAATTTTAAAATTTTATTAGAAAAATATAATTACTAAAAAACTAATAAAACAAACTAAAAAAGAAAAAAAATTAAAACTTTGTTGGACTAAGAGTTTAAATTCCAATGGTCTAACTTTGACAAAAAAAAAATTCAATGGTTCAATGACTTATCGGTTTACCTTAATAGTACAAAACAATTTATATAAATATTTATTTGTTTAGTATGATTTATTTATAACTTAATAGTTATTTCTTTGAAATAATTGTGTTTTTTTTTATGTAATGTATTGTAGTTAATGATTTTTTATTTTCACTTTCCTTTAGTTTTACTATATATCTCTTATTTTGACTTACTTAAAAAATAAATTCTTACATAATTATTAATATATATAAATATATTTTTTATAACAAATATTCGAAGAAAATTAAGAGAAGTAAATAATCATTGTCAAGTAATAAAAGTATTAAAATTTATTTTTATATAAATATTTTTTAAATGTTAACTTTAGTATTTCTGTTATATTTTTATTTAGTTATATAAAAAATTAAATTAATTATTATATTCAAAATTATAAAAAATATTTACAATGTATTATTATAGTAACTGACGTACACTTGGGTCTGCATGGGATAGGAATGCATATAATTTAGCCTTATATGGGCTTTAATTTTCTTAAGAAAATTAGAGATACAGAAAATATGTCTTTTGAGGATACATGGGCCTTAAGTGAAAATGACGGGATGGGCTTTTCATTTACCTCTTCGGATTCCAAACAAAATTAATATGTCCCACACTCCAAAGATTTCTTGGCACCAAAACACAAAAAATAATAAAGTGCTTTTTCTTTAAGATTAGGAAAACTTATGTTCAATATTGGTGGTGAAATTATTAAATTCAACAAGCTGAGTTATAGGTTATCATATCTCCAGGCACTCAGTTTTAAATAAAAAATAAAATTTTTTTATGTAATCACAAGTATCTTCATCTGTTTTACAATCTGAGATTAATTTTATTCAGATTAGGAGTAGTAAACGGTGAAGTCCTCCCAACAGTGACGACTTCATAATTCGAACCATTAACAATTGCTTGGAATAGATATTGGATTCTCAGTTTTCAGAATTCAATTTCTAATCATTTAATACAAAAAAATCTTAAGAAACGGAAAATTTTTGGCGAGGAAAAATTAATTAATTAGTTATATATACACAAATATGATTTTAAACGAATTAAATAAAGCCTTATTAAAATTTTTGTTAAATATATAAAATATCATTGGGAGTAGTTGAATTAAATTTAATATTCCAACCTAAAAGTTGGATTGTTATTAATGTTGTTTGTTCAAACAAAGTAAGATCCTGTGGCACTCACTGTAATAAATGGCAATGGTTTGATTTTGATATATGAATCGTGAAACACATTGCTAAAAATAGATCCAAAGGCCACAAGCAAAAGGCAGACTAGATATTCAACATTTTCGGCCATAACATGTTTTAATTTAAGCAAATTGGCATGCAAAATGAAAATACCTTCAACTGTGATAGGAACGTTTGTGAAACAGTTCATTCCTTAGAATACTTGATTGGTCGGGCGGTGCTGCGTGTAACATCATCATTTTCTTGAAAATTAATGGGTCATTTAGTATTGTATTTATTTTCTGTTTTTAATTTTAATTTTTAATTTTTTTGAAAACATAAGTAGAAAATATGTTTGACAACATATTTTAAAAAAAAAAACGAAAACAAAAATATGAATTTTCAAAATTATTGAAAATAATTTTTTTTTGTTTCTATTGTTTTCGGAAATATGTTTTCATTTATGCTAATATTCATAAGTAAGTAAACAAAGTGTATATATTAATATGATATTAATATTTTTTATAATAAAAATATAAAATAAAATAAAATATTTAATATTATGTACACATTATTATTTAATAAATATATTATTTTTTATTTAATTTTTAAAATTTTATTTTGTGAATTGAATTATTATATCTGAATTAATTTAAATATTTGTTTTCAAAACGTAATAGTATTAATCAAATATGTTTTCTGTTTTCAAAATTTGAAAACAAAACAAAATAAAACGAAAACAAAATTTTTAAAAACAAGAAACAGGAAACAAAAAAGGGGAACGATGCCAAACAATGATTACCTTTTTTATAGAAAAAAAGAGTCAGATTTGTTCAAGCAATGTAGTTATTTAAAGGACAATTTCGTTTTTGAGAGGAAAATATCTATGAAGTTTTATTGATTTGATTTTATGGGTATTATTAATAAATTTTGATGCGGTTTAGTTACAATTATAAAATATTTTTATTAAAAAATTAAATTTATCTAATTGACATATTTAAATAAATTACTGACTATTCATTATGAATTTAGATTATTTTTTATCAGAACCTTTGTTGCTGGCCTGTAAAATTTGTGGTTAAATGACCATCACCTAACTCTGAAGACCACAAAAAAATGCAATCAGAGTTGTGGTGGGTAAGAAAGTACAATAAAATAGCACCAAACATCAATTAGCAGCAGCAAGGAATTTTTTTTTTTATAAAATGCAAACTTTTGGCATGAAGGAACAAAGAACACAAATGTTGAAACTTGAATTTTAAATTAGTAAAATTTTCGTACTTTAAAATTAAAACAAGATCATTTGAATTAATGTTCAAGATCAAGGTGACAATGATTTATTTCCTTGATTATTCTATTTCATTTGTAAATAGAATTATAGATAGCTGCAAAATTTCATTTCTTGAGTTTTTTTATATATACCGTTTCTAGTTTTCTATAGATTAATTCAGTTTTTTGTTCAGCCAAAAAAAGAGGTAAACCAAACCCACTAGCTGCAGAGTGTTTAACTATTTCATCTGCATTACGGTTTGCAACAGATATAGGACTCATTGATATATTGCTAGCTACGGATTCTCAAGTGGCTGTAAAAGAAATCCGGAACTACAAACTCAACTACTCCCTTGTAGGTGCGGTTATTGCCCAAATCCAGTCTCAATCAAGGTGCTTTCGTAATTTCCAAATCCAGCACACATATCATGAGGAGAACAAAATGGCACATGCATTAGCTCAGTTCTCGCTACCATAACTGACATGGTAGTTTGGTTGGAGGATGTTCCTACTTTTTTAATTTCTATGTATTTATCTGAAAAATGTATGATGTAACTTTATTTTGTTAATGCAATCCATCGTTTCCAATAAAAAAAAATTCAGTTTTGGTGTTTGCCTAATCACTTCCATCTAGACTTGCTCAAGAGTCAAGCTATCCGTCCAAATTTGAAGAAGGTTCGCTTTATATTTGCTAGGGTTTGGATAAAAATATCGAATGCATTTATCAAGCAATTGGTAGACTATAAATAGAGGCATTTATGAAGATTAAAGAAAAACCAAACACTCAGCAATTTTTTTAAGCTTAAAGAGAGAATTCAAATATGAAAAATCATCCTTTGTATTTGATTTGTGATATCCCACCTTGTACACCACCCAATCACATTAATTTCTGTTATTCAAAGGGGTGTGCTAGCCTTGTAAAAGTGAGGGTAGCTTTGCAAGGGGATAGGTTGGGAAGGTTACTCCTAAGCCTTCAAAAGGAATTGTGAGAAGTTTCACTACACCTTGAAGTGGTTTGTACTCATTCACAAAAGAAGAGTGGAATCAATCCCTTGACAAGAGGATCAAGGAGAGAGGACGTAGGTAAGAGATTGGCCGAACCTCTATAAATTCTGTGTTTGTTTCTCTTCCCTTTATCTTTATTTACTGCATTTGTTTTATTATTGCATAATTTGCTTTATTTGTTAATTAAGCTCTTAAAAACTCAAAATTAGTAGTAAAATCGATTCACCCCCCTCTTGGTAGAGCCAACAAACCGTTGATCGAAAATGAGAAGAAGAAGGCAGAAAAATCTAGAAAATTTCTGATTTTAATGTCAAAATTACCATTTTGCCCTTAATTATGAAATTTTAGGACTAGTTTGCCTTTTATAGTTTGACTTTGTTGAAAACTATCAATTTAATCTCCAAAATATTTCTTTTAGTTGCCAAATACATCTATTTAACATGTTCTTATAGTCGGAGGAGGTTTCATTGCAATTTGATTGACCATTTGCGTAAAATTACGAAAATACCCCTAACCGTAAAATCGCGTAATTTTCTGTTTCTTCAGGTGATTCAGTCTACCTATTGACATGGCATGGGACTTTCTCACATGAGGATTATTTTACATTTGACACTTGGTCAGAATTCAATTTTATTTGACTGTATTCACAAAAATTCTACCAACCTATGTCCTTAATCATCATTTTTAAATTTGTTTTACATGCTTAAAAAATGACATATATAAATGAATTTGGATTGGAATTTCTTACCATTACTTTATTTGACTCTAAATATTAAGTCTACCAAGTTTCACCTTCACCTGGACACTAGAAAGTCTGTGGGGCCCACCATGCTGTTACCTTTTATGCATACGAAATAAACAGGAATTGAACAGTGGTGAGAAATCTTATATGTGCAACAGTATTAGAATATGTGGTTCTCACACACATATATGAATATCAAAGAATTTTTATATTATACTTATTGTATTTATAATAATAAATATATTTGTTAATTTAACATTTGATATTATTATAAAAGAATTATTATAATGTTTTATCATATTTATTTCATAATAAAATTTTTGACTTTAATACAATAATAAATCTAATATAAAAAATATTTTATAATATTTTATGTTGTATGTTAATGTTACATTGTATAAATATGATATTCTTAGTCTTGCATCATGTAATATAGAATAAACTATATAACCGGTATAAAGTATTATCATGTGTTTTAGAATAAAGTATATAGAATAGTTAATAAATAGTTTTTTATTATAACTATTTGTATATTATAATTACTGTTGTCACGATCCGAAGTGTGATAACCGCAAATTTTTCATTTATTGGAAATAAACATTGAAGAAAATAGATAAGTGGAAATAAATAAATAAAATTGTAAGAACGAGATATTGGTGAAAATCCCGAGAATTGAGGAAGTGATAAATCGAGAAATATGAGTGAAGGAAAATAAAATTGGAACTATGAAAAATAATGGAAAGAGGAGATTTAATTTGGATAAATGGGAATCCAAATTAAATAAGAAAAAGAGAAATATATTTATATAATTATAAATTATATAAATGTGTTTTTGTACAAATACATATGTATTTAAATGCTAAATAGTATATATTATTATACATTGGTATATATGTAAATATATATTATTTTATACATTTAAATAGTACATATGTATATCTTATGTATATATAAATATATATACATATATGAGAAATGTAAATATTAATTTGCATTAAAGTTGAATATATATATATATAAATATATATATTGTAAATACAATATATATTATATTATTACATTTATATAAATATGTATATAAATGTTATTTAATTAAAAGTATATAAATATATTTTATATATGTTAGAGATATATATATATATATATATATATATTTTATACAAAATATATATATCTTTATATAATATATATAGTATAATACTATATATAATAATGATATTATATGTATAATATATAGTTATAAGTATATTATATATAATTATAATAGATAAAAATAAAAATAAAAAAAAAGAAGAAAAGAGAAGAATCGGGAAATCCCGATTCTTCCCGAAACAGAGGAGGCCGACGGCAGCGGAGCTGCCACTGTCGGCGAGGAAGAGAGGAGAAGAGGACGTCGGCGGTGAGCCAAGGAAGGACGGGACAACAAGCGACGGAAACGGGAGGAAACAAAAACAGAAACAGAAGCAAAAACCTGGCGGAGCGAGAAGAAAAAAGAAAAGAGAAAGTGGCGGTGCCAGTCGATTCGGCCACCGCCACTGCCACCGAAGCTTCGCTGGAGGAAGAGGAAGACGTGGGAGGCCACCGGAGAGGCGGCGAACGGCGAAAGAGGGAGAACGAAGAGGCGGAAGAAACCGAAGCTAAACCGAGTAGATCCGTCGCCTTGCCGCAATCCAGGCCAAACGGAGACCACCAGCAGGTTCGCCGTGTCGTCGGCCAGCTGAGAAGCCGCTGAATCGTCCGAGAACCGATCGTCGGAGAAGAACCGGCGGTGAACTAGTCTAACGTGTCTGATGGGTCCGGCCAGGAAAGGAAAAAGGGAAAGGAAAAAGAAAAGAAAGAAAGAAAAAAGAAAAGAAAAGAAAGGAAAGAAAGAAAAAGAGAAAGAAAAAGGAAATTTCCGAAATTTGGAAATTTCAGAAATTACGAGAAATCTCGAGAAATTTAGAAACTCGGAAATTACGAAAATTCGGTAAGAATTCCGAAAAATGGATTTCGAGTAAATTTAATAAATTATTTAGAAAAAATTCTAAATTTAGAATTTTAATTTCAGAAAAACCATCCTCGATGACCGAGACGATGGAATCGGGAGAGGTGACCACGGGCGCGACCTTCGAGAGGCAGTCGCCGACCCGAGACAGGTAAGGGAGGCATGTGTAGCCTGTAAGGATATTCAGTATGCATGTTTTAAATATGCATTTAATGTTATAAATGCTGTTGACAATGATTGGTTAGAAAGTTGTGGTGATTTACCGGTTGAAAATATAAACTGTATTTTTCGTGCAGGAGGCTAGCCAATCGGCAGCCGTTATACTGCCGAAAAATCTTTAAAAAATTATCGAAAATCATAATAAATGATTTTTCATCACGAGAAACGATTTCCAACCACGAAAATCGAGAAATCGATTAGTTTTCATAAAACGTGAATATACTGATACTTAATTTTAAAATATTCATGTTTTTGAAAATGGTGAAAAAGGAAATCACCTAAATTTATCTCGATGGGTGATATTTCAAGTGAAACGAGGTGAAAAATGAAAAAGGACCAAAGTGAATATTTTAATAATATTTCTCCAAATATTCACTTGATTTTATAAATAACCTTTATGGGTTCAATTGTGAAAATACGTATTTATAGAAAATTCCATAAAGGTAATTAAAGGTGGAAAACAGTGTTTTGAGACTAAAAGGTCTTCGCATGTGTTTACAGAGAAAACACGGGACGAGAGTATTGATTTGGAAAATAAATATTTTAATTTTCCATAAATCATAAAAATAATTGATTTGAATCCCGATAACTTTGAAAATCATGTTTTCGATAAAAAGCACGGAAAAGCGTGCGTATATATTTTACGGTGAAAAACGACAGTTATGACCTTTTATATTTTATAGTGATTATTTTATAAACTGTTTTCACTGTATGGAAAATGTGATTTATACTGTTCTATAATGTTTAGAACATTTTCGGGAATGATGACCCCAATATGAATATTTTATAAATTGTGATTCATAAGATGAAAATATTTTCCTTATGAATATTTGTGGATTGATTGAACTTATATTCAATGAAATTGATTTCATAAATGGGGTTTATATCACGTGTTTACTGTTTTGAGACTGTTAGGCCCCATATCATGCTCACGTGTCACGTGTTAGTGCTGATAGATACTGATCCTATTATCAGCGTCCAGTGGACACCTGATCAGTGCACACTGAGGACCCCATAGACTATGGCCATAGATCTCATGTGTTTCCCCTATTAGGGATGATATTATTATAGCATGATATATTTAGGGTGTTGCCTGGTCTCCATGATACTGAAGTGAAAGCTACCGAATATTGTTTATTGAATTGGTAGCTACTGTTTACTGCTTTACTGATTTGCTAGATACTATTTTACCAAATGATACTGTATTGAATATTACTGTTTTACTGAACTGTAAGATACAGTTACTAAACTGATGAGAAAGAAAGTAAACTACTGTTTTATTACTGAACTGTCACGTGTTTTAAATTATACGGAAGTGAAAAGAAATAAGTGGTTTACTTTGTGAAAATGAAAATTATATCGTTTTGAGAACAAGGAATATAGTACTCTCTACAGTTGCTTCTAGGTTCCGGGACAAGACAAGTATTTCAAAATACCTACCTTACTCCATCCGGATCCTTAGCCGGCTGTAGTATCCTTCCTACATGTGAGCCTAGAGCCTCTAGGAAGATTTAAAGAGAGCCTCTAGGAAGATTTAAAGAAAGTGAAAAATTATTTTCAGCATATAGGTAGCTGAATATCAAGTGTTGCATATAACTCTCTTACTGAGCCGTGGTTTGCTCACTCCCCAATATTAACATTTCAGATTTTCGAGGACTAAGAGGTCTGACATACGAGCATTTCGGCTGTGCATTTGGGGACATTGTGATAGCTTGATTTATAATATGAGGTATGATCATTTATTTTATGTATTTAGACTTACTTTCAGTACTACTTTCTTGAGAATTAAGATAGGGGATGTAATTCATATTATAATTTTATACGAAATTGTTTAATAGTAAATGAAAAGGTGAAGTATCACAGACAGCTCAACCGGGTAAGGTACATAGAAATACGTGAAAAATGTGGTCACGGGATGTGACACGAAGGCCGCGACTTTCTCTAGATTCTTATACTTTTTCTCTCTTACAAATTTATGGACTAAATTTTTCTTTTTCATTTTAAGGTTTGTATTCGGTGTCAGTGTAGTTACTACTCTAATTTCACTGATCCTCTATTCAATGTTTCACATCTCTAAGTTACATCACGACTCATTCAACAACATACGTACTCTGTATTAATAAAAGTCTGTACATGTAAACAAGAGATTTACAAGGAATGTATACCTCAAAAGTAGCGAAGTGAATTCGCAGGATGATGGTCAGTACCAAACTTGCAAACCGTCTCCGAAGGCCCACTTAAAAGCTCTCATAGCATATTGTAACTTCAATAGTCTGAAAAGAGATGAAATTTCGTGGGGTGAGCAAAACCACGGCTCAGTAAGATACTAAAATAAATGCAGGAATAGAATTATACTGTCTTAATCCTCAATGCTTAAAACCTGCAAGTTGCAATTACAATTCATCATTTCCATCGATAACTTCTCGTTATCTCAATTCCTCTCATCTGTCTATCACTCAGATCTCTATATAATCATCATAAGTACTTTTTATTCCTCTTATCATTATAATATAGTGCATCGCACAACAATATGTCGTGTCTAATTTGAATATCATGTACTATTAGTCCATACTCTCATCAATCTCATAATACATCATGTCCAAATGAGATATCGTATCAAGTCACTTTTCCATTCTTAATCATACTTCCGTATTCTATCATCTCATATTACTTTCCATATAGAGGATCATAATCACGGTGGTACGAAGTCATAACTCTCTCCAGGTATATTCTATATTCATGCGTCTTCTATATTCATGTCTCATATCATATCATGACATCATGTAGATGAAATATCGATACCGCCGGGTCATGATACTCCTCATATACTCTTCATGTTTTTGTACAATACACTAATGATTTAGTAGGCAGTTTATGTAACTTCACTGTTAAACTGCTATCATTTCAAATCATATCATTTATACTTCAGAACATGCTCGACATATAACTTTCAATTCATTTCATAATTACTTTCAAAACATGATCGATGCATGTACAATTGCAAATCATGTATTCGTTTTTAGAGCATGTCTGAAACATTTGTGTTTTCAAATCATTTTTCATATACTGTAAGTCATATCAAGTCTAGAGTTCATATCAAATCAAACTATATTCTAGACCGCATATCATGTCATGTTCGACACAAAATCATATACAAATCATATAGGTGTCGAAATCATATATCATGTACTTTTAAAACATATACTATAAGTCATATCAGGTCTAGAGTTCATGTCAAATCAAACTATACTTTAGACCGCATATCATGTCATGTTCGACACAAAATCATATACAAATTATATAGGTGTCGAAATCATATATCATGTACTTTTAAAACATATACAGTTTCAAAATATTTCTCTTTTCAAACATGCTTCATGTACTATATAAATCATGTCAAGTCTAGAGTTCATATCAATAAAATCATACTTTAGACTTCATATCATATCGGTTAGAGACTAGGCTAGATCCCTATCACTCTATCAATAAAGACTTAAATCACTGTAGCTAGCAGTGAAAATCATGTCATTGTCCCCTGCAAACCAACTAGGGCGCTATCTATGGCCATAGACCTCATCTCTCTCAGCCCCACTGATCAGGCGTGACTGAGACCTGTCCACGACTATTGTCGGACAAGCATCTCTGCCTAATGAGCAAAGCTCCAATTAGGTGGTTTCCACTATGCTTTATTAGATTTAATTCTTTTAGGGTGCCTACAGTCTCATAAAACATTTAAATCTTTATCTTTTCCTGTCAAAATCATGTAAAGCATATGGTAAAATTCTTTAAGATGCTTCATATATAAAAATGTGTATCTACCATATACTTTCATTTTTAAAACTAATCTATACTTTATAGCATTCATATAAGTGTTAGTATAACGTCTCAAGTTGTAATAAGTTATACTTAAAAGCGATGCTATAAAAGATTTCAGTATGCAACTTCGGTAATATTTTCATCAAATACAGTGAAGCAATTCATCTAAATTATCACCATCAATCTTTCAATTTCAAAACTTTCTTTCGGTCAAATTAATAAATCAATATTCAAATCATTCAATATTCCTTTCATTCGGTATTCAAATTATTCAGTACTCAATTTATTCAATAATCAAATCACTTGGTATTTAAACCATTAGGTATTCAGTATCCTTTTCGATAATTATCGACTATAACAATCATTCGTATATTTCATTATCGATGCTAGTACCACATCATTAGTATGAATCTTCTTAGTATCTATGAGTATTTAAATACTATGTTTCTATGTAGCCATCAAGGTACTGCAATTATGCAACAACAATATTATCATTCGATATCTATTCCAGAGTCGACACCGAGGATAACAGAACCACAAGATCAATAGTCGCTTATCAAATTCATCTATGGTTTGACCCATTGGCACACGTTCATAATTTTCGACTTGAGGTTCAATTTCATTCACTATCATAAAACCAGATCACAATCCTCAAATCAATTTTTCATATGGCCTGTATAATTTAATATTGAATTTATGCAATCGTCAATCTTATTGTTCAAGGCCTATTCTATGGTTACAAGCAAAACCATATATTCATATATTTTCATCACTCATTTATTTGAATCTATAAATGATCGCATTGTGTCGTAATTCAACCTCAATGTCAATAAAGTTATGTATACTCAAATCGTATATTCGTTATGACTCAACATCATAGCCATCCATTGTGTAACACAACATTGATACTAAGACCCATATCACTACTGTAGGTCCGTTTATTATCTCACGTATAACCAGTAATACGATGTAATACGGTGAAATCGCCTCAGCATCGACCTCTTGAATTGTCCATATTATCACATTCGGAACCATTTAAAATCAAAAGATCGAATTCGACAAATTCTCAAACCATTACTCCGTTTATAGTTCCACAATTCAATTGCTCGACTATCAAAATTCCAACTGTGGTCTCCTCTTTCAAGCTATATCGTATAATTATCATTACTTTCTTCACTATTCCAACGAACTGATATTCCATCTCATTTTCAACTCGATAATCAACTTGTAATGTTGATATAACTCGAATTGTCGATTCTATAAGACTCACAATATAATTCTTCACGTTATCGTGTTCATCCATTTACCTTCTCAACCATTTCAAAAATCAATTTTCCTATGTCAAAAATCAATTTTCCTATGACACGATAAGGTCCTTTCAAGTTTATCTTCGATAATTCTTTCTAGATTCCATTTATATGAGAAACTTAAATCTTTTTCCTCAAACATTTTCATGAAAATTTCGGCAGCATAAAGGCTTAATTTTTACTAAACCTCCTGCAAGGAAAACACAATTTATACCACAGCCGTTGATTCTCACAATTCCTATGTCTCTACTAAGACCCCCACCATCAGTTGTGGGTCCTCTTAGCATTTTAAACATCAATTTAATCAATGCATCATATTAAAAAAATCACAATTCCAAATCATACAATATAACGCTACTAATGCTTTATAAAAGTATCTTACCTATTCGCTAAAGCTTAGCGTGTTTCCGAGCCTAGCCAAAGTCCACTATTAGCCTCATCTCCATGCTGCCACAATTTAATACACATATATTCGCTTAGAAAGAAATTTAATAAATTCCATAAATTTCTACGAAATATAGCAAAATCCTTAAATTCCTTACCATTCTTTTCTTTTTTTTTTCCTTCCTTTTCTTCTCTTTCTTCTTTATTCTCTTTCTCTTTCCTTTCTTTCTTTTTCTTCTCTTTCTTTTTCCTTTCTTTTCTTTTCTTTTCTTTTCTTTCTTTTTCTTCTTTCTTCTCTTTCCTTTTTTTTTCTTTTGTTTTTCTTTTTCCTTTCTTCTTTTTTTTTTGGTTTGAACCGGTTCGGATCGGTTCAGACCCATCCCACCGGTTCAGCCTGTTCGGCCACCGACAGTCACCATTTTTGGCGGTTCACACGTCCCACGGTTGGTCGACATTGCGAGGATGTCGGATCTGGCCTCCATTTCTCGATCGGTGACGCCGACGGTAGCAGATCTGGGATGGGTGGCGGCGGCTCCTTTTCTCTTTTCTTCCTCCCTTTTTCTGTTGTTTCCTTCACCGTCGGCCCTTCCTTCCTTTAGATTTGACCTCACCGGAGCTTCGCAAGGCGACGGCGATAGGCAAATCGACCAGCGTCGCCTCCTTTCCTTTTTTTTTTTTCGGTTTTCCTTCGATTTCGCTTATCCCATTTTGCTTCCGTTTCTGTTTTCCGTCGCCGGCTGCTACTTCCCTTCACGTCGCCGGCGTCGTTCTCTCTTTCCGTTCTCCTTCCTTGCCACCGGCGTCGACCGGCTTCTCAAGCTTCTCCTCTTTTAAATAGAGGAGAAGGAAAATAGAGGGAATCAGGTTATCCCGATTCCTCTTTTCTGTTTTTATTTATTTTTTTTAAAATTATATTTATAAATAAATATTTATAAATATAATTATTAATTAATAAATATATATATACACATTTTTATTCCTTACATTTTGGATTTCTTAATATCCGAAAATTATTCAAAATAATTTCCTCAACTTCATCACTTCATCACTTTTGGGAATTCCGACAATATTTCGATCTCATAAATGAATTTATTTATTTATTTCAGGATAATTAATACCAAAAATAGAAAAATTTTCGGTTATCACAACTGTTACCATAAAATTTTTTTTATCACATGATTTAAAACAAAATACATAAATATTTAAATCATAATATCCATATCTTTTCATAATTATTTGTATAACAATAACATCAACAACAAGAACATCTTATCATGTAACATAGAATAAATTATGTAATCTATTAGGGTAAGTATTATTTTGATAAAATTAATTTTCTATTATCTATTAAATATAAAATTAAAGTGTGGATAAAAATAAGAGTTTATATATGATGCACTGACAGTGTATAGTTTCTATACACTGTCAGTCAGTCATAAAATGACACATCATATATAGGTCCTTAAAAACAAATATTAATAAAGTTTTTAAATTTATTTTTATAGGCTTATACACTTTTAGACTTTGCTTATTAATGAGGTGTCATCATATGTTTGACTAACGGTGTATAGAAACTATACACTGTCAGTGCATCATATGTAATCTCTAAAAATAATTATTTTCAATAGTAAATTGAAGTGTAATTTAGAAATGTACTATAGTAGTAATTTTTGTGTAAGCGATAATATTCAATAAAATTATCTATTAAATATAAAATTAAAGTGTTGATAAAAATAATTATTTCGAATTGTAAATTAAAGTGTAATTTAGAAATATCCTATAATAGTAAGTATTGTGCATTTGGAAATGATAATGTTAATACGATTAGTTTTTTATACTTTATTGACATTAAGAATAATTATATTTAAGTAATTAGTATTATATTAATTAATTTAGTAATATCTACTATTAACATTCTAATTAAAAATTCGATCAATTGGTGTATATCTAATATTATTATGTTAATGTCAACATGATTAAATTAGTACTCAATTAGTCTATAATTGGATATGATATAATTATATCAAATGTTAATAATATAATGTCAATTGGTGTATATAATTTTTTTAATTCAATGTTTTAAATTTTTAATGCGATATTTGATTAATTAGTGTTTACAATTATATTTAATGTAATAATGTTAATAACCTGACAATGCTAGACAAGACATGAAATAATAAGAATAAAATATACAAAGGTGACACAAGTTAAAAGTTGATAAAAATTGTATGCAAATATGATAAAGATAAAAAATAAGTTTTATGTTGGGCATGTCGACATAAATTTTGACACAAAATTTTTGTATTTTACACTATAGGAACATAATTTTACATAATATGAACATGAATTTTATACAGGATTTGTCAAATCTAATTAATATTATGATTTATGTACAAATCAATAGCCAAATAAATATAAAATTAAGCTAATTAGTTGACTAATTATTCATATTAAGTTTTTTTTTTTGGTAAATGACAATTGATACTTTTTTTTTTCAATAATGTCTATAAATTTTGTAAATGATGAATATAATTATATCTAATATTAATATTAAAATGGTTAAATTAGATCAATTATGCTATATTTATTAGTTTCAAAATTTTAAGTTTTGATTATTAAGGTTAATCAATTATTAACATTATTTTAATGTATACTGTAGTCTTATTCAACATTATAATTGAATAATTTGTCAACTAGTTATGTGATTAGATCTAATATAATTATATTAGTATTTTAAAAAATAATTATATGAAAAAAATATTGAAATTTTAAAATTTTATTAGAAAAATATAATTACTAAAAAACTAATCAAACAAACTAAAAAAGAAAAAATTAAAACTTTGTTGGACTAAGAGTTTAAATTCCAATGGTCTAACTTTGACAAAAAAAAATTCAATGGTTCAATGACTTATCGGTTTAACTTAAGAGTACAAAACTATTTATATAAATGTTTATTTGTTTAGTATGATTTATTTATAACTTAATAGTTATTTCTTTGAAATAATTGTGTTTTTTTATGTAATGTATTGTAGTTAATGATTTTTTATTTTCACTTTCCTTTAGTTTTACTATATATCTCTTATTTTGACTTACTTAAAAAATAAATTCTTATATAATCATTAATATATAATTATATATTGTATAACAAAAATTCGAAGAAAATTAAGAAAAGTAAATAATCATTGTCAAGTAATAAAAATATTAAAATATAAAAATTTATATTTGTATAAATATTTTTTAAATGTTAGCTTTAGTATTTGTGTTATATTTTCATTTAGTTATAAAAAATTAAATTAATTATTATATTCAAAATTATAAAAAATATTTACAATGTATTACTATAGTAACTGACCTACGCTTGGGCCTCCACGGGATAGGAATGCATATAATTTGGCCTTATATGGGCTTTAATTTTCTTAAGAAAATTTGAGATACAGAAAAAATGTCTTTTGAGGATACATGGGCCTCAAGTGAAAATGAAGGGATGGGCTGTTATTTACCTCTTCGGATTCCAAACAAAATTAATATGTCCCACCCTCCAAAGATTTCTTGGCACCAAAACACAAAAAATAATCAAGTGTTTTTTCTTTAAGATTAGGAAAAATTATGTTCAGTATTGGTGGTGAAATTATTAAATTCAACAAGCTGAGTTATAGGTTATCATATATCCAGGCACTTAGCTTTAAATAAAAAAATAAAAACTTTTTTATCTAATCACAAGTATCTTCATTCGTTTTACGGTCTGAGATTAATTTTGTTCAGATTAAAAATTGTAAATTGTGAAATCCTCCCAACAATAACGACTTCATAATTTGAACCATTAACAATTGCTTGGAATAGATATTGGATTCTCAGTTTTCAGAATTCAATTTCTAATCATTTAATAAAAAAAAATCTTAAGAAACGGAAAATTTTTGGCGATTAAAAATTAATTAATTAGTTATATATACACAAATATGATTTTAAACGAATTAAATAAAGCCTTATTAAAATTTTTGTTAAATATATAAAATATCATTGGGAGTGGTTGAATTAAATTTAATATTCCAACCTAAAAGTTGGACTGTTATTAATGTTGTTTGTTCAAACAAATTAAGATCCTGTGGCACTCACCGTAATAAATGGCAATGGTTTGATTTTGATATATGAATCGTGAAACATATTGCTAAAAATAGATCCAAAGGTCACAAGCAAAAGGCAGACTAGATATTCAACATTTTCGGCCATAACATGTTTTAATTTGTGCAAATTGGCGTGCAAAATGAAAATACCTTCAACTGTGATTGGAACGTTTGTGATGAAAAAAAAAAAAGAAGATAGGAACGTTTGTGAAACTGTTTATTCCTTAGAATACTTGATTGGTCGGGCGGTGCTGCCTGTAACATCATCATTTAGTATCATTTTTATTTTTTGTTTTCAATTTTTATTTTTAATTTTTTTGAAAATAAGGAGAAAACATGTTTGACAACATATTTTTAAAAAAAAAAATGAAAACAAAAATAAAAAATTTCAAAATTATTAAAAATAATTATTTATTGTTTCTATTGTTTTCGAAATATGTTTTCATTTATGATAATATTCATAAGTGAACAGAGTTTATATATTAATATAATATTAATGTTCATAAATAAGTGAATAGAGTTTATATATTAATATAGTATTAATATTTTTTATAATAAAAATGTAAAATAAAATAAAATAATATTAAATTTTAATATAAAATATTATTTCATTAAAAAATAATGAATATATTTATTTTATTTTAGAAAAGTTGAAACATAAAAAGCAATTAAATATAATTTATATTGAACTATAATTTTATAATATTATTTAATTTAAATTTATATAATAATTTATTGAAAATATTATATATTTTAAATAATATCATTTATTATAATTTTGATATGTTAATAATCAATATTATTGCTAAGTACTATTATCTAAGATAATTAATTATTATTTTACTAAACCATATTGTTATTTAATATTATATTCTTTCAATTAAATTTAAAATATATCACTACTACTATTAAATTATTTAATATTATTAAATAAGTGAATACTTAACATAAAATAATATTATTTGTATTAAATATAATATATTTTAATAACTATATATTTTATTATAAATTAATTTGTTAAATATTTTATTTAATAATTAAATATTATTACAATTAAATAAAATAATATTATTAATATAATTTATAATTATTAATTCATATTATTATTTAATATATAAAATTTGAAATTTACTAATCTCAATTATTATCTAATAAAAAGTAATATTAAAAGATTATTTAATAATATTACTTTTTATTGTTTTATTTATTTAATATTATATTTAATTACAATATTATTTAAATTATATTAAATTTTTATATGATTAAATGAAAATATTTAATATTAGTATTAAATAGTATAAAATAATATTATTTAATATTATGTACGCATTAGTATTTAATAAATATATTATTTTTATTTAATTTTTAAAATTTTATTTTGTGAATTGAATTATTATATCTGAATCAATTTAAATATATATTTTTTCAAAATGTTATAGTATTAACCAAATATGTTTTCTGTTTTTAGAATTTGAAAACAAAACAAATTAAAACGAAAACAAAATTTTCAAAAACAAGAAATAGAAAACAGAAAATGGGATCAATGCCAAACAATCATTACCTTTTTTATGGAAAAAAAAGGTCAAACTTGTTCAAGCAATATAGTTATATAAAGGACAATTTTGTTTTTGGGAGGAAAATATCTATGAAGTTTTATTGATTTGATTTTATGGGTATTATTAATAAATTTTGATGCGGTTTAGTTACAATTATAAAATATATTTTTTAAAAAATTAAATTTATCTAATTGACATATTTAAATAAATTACTGACTATTCATTATGAATTTAGATTATTTTTTATCAGAACCTTTGTTGCTGGCCTGTAAAATTTCTGGTTAAATGACCACCACCTAACTCTGCAGACCACAAAAAGATGCAATCAGAGTTGTAGTGGGTAAGAAAGTACAATAAAATAGCACCAAACGTCAATTGGCAGCAGCAAGGAATTTTTTTTTTTTATAAAATAAAATGCAAACTTTTGGCATGAAGGAACAAAGAACATAAATGTTGAAACTTGAATTTTAAATTAGTAAATTTTTCATATTTTATTTTTTTATAATAAAATTTTCATACTTTAAAATTAAGAACAAGATCATTTGAATTAATGTTCAGGATCAAGGTAACAATGATTTATTTCCTTGATTATTCCATTTGTAAATAGAATCATAGACAGCTGCAAAAAATTTCAATTCTTGAGTTCTTTGTATATACCCTTTCTAGTTTTCTATAGATTAATTCAGTTTTCTGTTCAGCCAAAAAAGAGGTAAACCAGACCCACTAGCTGCAGAGTGTTTAACTATTTCATCTGCATTACGGTTTGCAGCAGATATAGGACTCATTGATATATTGCTAGCTACGGAACTACTAATTCAACTACTCCCTTGTAGGTGCGGTTATTGCCCAAATCCAGTCTCAATCAAGGTGCTTTTGTAATTTTCAAATCCAGCACACATATCATGAGGAGAACAAAATGGCACATGCATTAGTTCAGTCCTCGCTACCATAACTGATACGGTAGTTTGGTTGGAGGATGTTCCTACTTTTTTAATTTCTATGTATTTATCTGAAAAATGTATGGTGTAACTTTATTTTGTTAATGCAATCCATCGTTTCCAATCAAGAAAAAAAAATCAGTTTTGGTGTTTGCCTAATCATTTCCATCTAGACTTGTTCAAGGATCGAGTTACCTGCCCAAATTTGAAGAAGGTTCGCTTTATATTTGGTAGGGTTTGGACAAAAATATCAGATGCCTTTATCGAGCTTGGGCAAAATTTTTAGGTCCTATAAAAAATCAGGCCTTGACCGGACTCAACCTTCTAAAGCTCGGGCTCGGCCTGAAAATAATTATTATATAAGTTTTTTCAAATATATTTACTAAGTATAATATAATTATATGTATATAAAATATTATTGATTAATAAACATGATTATATATTTAATATGAAAATTAACATGCAAAATTTGACAAATCAATTTAAATTTTAGAAGGAATAAAAGAATAAAAAACAAATTGTGATAATCGAGAATTCTCCCATTTTTGGAATTATGGATTTGTAAATTCAACTTCTGATGTTAATAAACAAGTTAGAGTAAATAAATAAATTTATTAGGGGATTGGAATATTTCGGGATTATGGTACTTGATCCATTAACAAATTGGAGATTTAATAATTAGGAATTTATTTTGGGTATTAAGGAATTTAAAATTTTAAAAAATATATATATATATATATATATATATATATATATAGTAAATAGATATCTATTGCTTGTTATTCCTTATACCAAAATAAATGTATATTCAGAAATAAATATATATAATTATAAAAATATATGTATATGTATATATGTATATATATATATATACATGTATATATATATAAATAATAATATATATAAATATATATATACACACAAATGATAAAATATATATAATAAATAATAAAATATATTACTATGTATTATAAGGATTGATATATAGATATATAAAATATGTGATATGTATATACTAGGTATATTTAGAAAGATATAATAAAAATAATAAATAAATAGAAAAAAAAAAGAAAAAGAAGAGAAGGGAAGGAAGGAAGCTTGCTGAATTCGTAGTCTGCATATGCAAACTTAATAAAAGAAAAAGAAAAGAGAAAAGAGAGAGACGAATTGTCAGAAGGGCTGAGGTTGTCATCGACCAAGGGAGAGAGGAAAGGCTAGTAGATGACAGTGGAAGGGAGAAGAGGACCAGCAAATCGAAAGGAAGAGAGGAAAGGAAGGAAAAGAGAAAGAAAGAAGAAGGAAGAGGAAAAAGAAGTCGTTACTTGCCATCGAGCCAGGTGGGCCAGATCGACATCAATCTGGTGAATTTGGCAACACCATGAGAAGAAGGAAGAGTCGATGGTGAAAAAAAAGAAAGAAGAAAAAAGAAGAAATCGTCCTAGCTTTGCTACATCATTGGAGTCAACGACGTTGTTCACATCGGCCCTGCTACTATTGATTAGTGTGGAGCGGCGAGCAGCAATAGTGGGTTCGGCCCCCTTGGCTAAACTAGAGAAAAAAAAAGAAAGAGAATAGAACAAAAAGAAAGAAGACAAAAAAATAAAGAGAAGAAAAGAGAGAAGCTGATGAATTTCTTAGATTTGTATACTTACAAAGGGGTGAGGAAAATAATAAATTGTTGATATTTTTATTCATATATTTTAATTGTTTTTCTAAATGTATGTGAAATTATGAAATTATAGTAGAATGGTAAAGAGGCAAGTGGTGAAGTTCAACTAAGTTCGGAAGTGTTACAATGCTAGGCATTGGTAAAATGGGTAAGATATTCCTATAAATTAGTACGTAGTGAAATTATACTATACAGTTGGAGTTATAATTTGTTGATATTGAGATAGCGATGAAATTATATTAGAACGCTAAGAGTACTCACAAGTGGTGGTGAGAGACTTAGTGAAATTATCGTGATGTGAAATTGAATTATGTGAAGTGCTTGGTATTGTGATTTGACCTTAATGTTAGCATGAGGTACAAGGTGTTAGGATATTAATTTAACATTGTTTGAAAGTTAATAAGATATAATTAAAATAATAAGATATAATTAAAATAGTAATGAAAGTTTATTTTTGGAAACGTATGAAATGAGATTGAATGAATGGTACAATACGCAATAGAATTGAAAAATACTAAGTGTAGAGCTAAGAGGAGCATTCAGCCAAAAGGGGCGTCAAGTGTTACCATGCTCAATTTGATGCTAAAAATGGTTTTAGCTGAGATGTTAATGAGACAGTTAGTAAAATTAGACTCGAAAATTGAAATTTTTTTACTGTAATTGCAGTTTTGACATTTGGTAGAAAGTAAACCTAAAGTTTTTACTGATTTAGTTGTTTATTGGAAAAGGAATAAAACCTAAAGTTTAAAGAATATATATATAGAAATGTATGTTTAAGAATTAAATAAATTCATGATTGGTAATTGTGATAATCATAGTTAAAGAATGATGATGACATGATTGAGATTGAAAGGTGATAAATAAATAATAGTGTGATAGTTTAACCTATGATTTAAGAAAATAATTGTTTATGGTTTGTATGGAAAATTGTGTTTTGTTGGGCGGAGGTTTCTAAAGTGAAATTTTAATTGCCTATGACTTTGAAATGATTGAGTGTTGGGATTGAAATATTGTTACTATATTAAATCAATTGATTTTGGATAGTTAATAATTTGATTTTAGTATATGTATAAGGGAACGAGAAGTATTTAAGTATTTGAAATGAATTGTGAACTGTAATGGGGATTGCGAGTGGTTTGAGATATATAAACTGTATTTTCATGCAGGAGGGTTAGGACAGTTATAGCAGTTATGCTGTCGAAAATTTTATAAAATCATAGATAGGAAAAGTAATTATTAGTGTGAAAACCGAGAATTTTCTAATAAATATAAGGTATCTAAAAAAAAAAACTTAATTTGGACAAATTGAAATCCAAATTAAATAAGAATGAAAATAGAGAAAATAAATTTGGATATCAAGAAATCCAAAACGTAATAAGAAATAAAAATATGTATTTTGATAGATTTATATAATGATATTATATAAATATACTTTTGATAAATATATATATTTATACATGGAATATATGTATATATATTATACATTGATAAATATACTATTTTATATGATGGAACAAATACATGTATTTTATTGTACATTTATGTACATATATAATATATATGAAATATATGTATAGTATTTTAAATTAAAGTATGTATATATATATGGTTTATACAAATTATGTATATATATATTAATATATATATCAAATATAGTAAATATATATAATTATATGAATATAATTATATATAATAATAAATATATATTAAATAAATAAAAATTAAAAAAAAATAAAGAAGCGGGAATCGGGATAACCCGATTCCCAGCTTCTTTCTCCTCTCCTCTGTTACAAACAGAGGAGAAAGACAAGCAATGGCCGGCCCCTGCCGGCCGAGAGAGGAGGAGGAAGGAGAGAGGGGTGTCGCCGGCGAGACGAGGGGGAAGACAAGAAGCGACCGACGACGGCCCGAAGCGGAAAAAGAGAAGAAAATCGGGGGGAAACCGAGAGGAAAAAGAAGGAAAAAGAGAAAAGGAAAAGTGGCGGTGCCACCGATCTGGCCACCGCTACACCACCCACGTCGACGGTGGAAGGTCAAGGAAGAGGTGAGGAGGGCCCGACGGTGAAGGAAACAACGGAGGAAGGAGAAACGTGGAGGAGAAAAGAGCCGAACCACCACCTCCAGATCCACCACCGCCGGCGCCACTGATTGAGAAATGGAGGCCAGATCCGACTTCGTGCCAACCGCGGGATGCTGTAGGGTGGCCAAACCGTCGGAAATGGTGGCCGCTGGTGGCTGAACCGGTCAAGCCAAGCTAAACTGGCTCGAACCCGACTCGACCGACTCGGTTCAAAAAAGAAAAAGAAAAGAAAAAGAAAGAAGGGAAAAAGAAGAAAAGAAAAGAAAAAGAGAAAGAAGGAGAAAGAAAAAGAAAAAGAAAAGAAAAAAAAAGAAGAAAAGAAAAGAAAAAGAAAAAAGAAAAGAAAAAGGAAGAAGAAAAGAAGAAGAAGAGGAAATGGGTAAGGAAAATTTAAAAGATTTTGCTATATTTTATGAAATTTATTAGAAATTGTTGGATTATTTTCTAAATGAAAATATGTGTTAATTATTGAAATTGTAGCAAAAACGGAAATGAGACGAATGGTGGAGTTCGGCAAGGCTCAAAAATCGGAAAGTGCGCTAAGCTTTGGCGAATAGGTAAGATACTTTTATAAAGCATTAGTAGCATTATATTGTATGTGGGATTATGATTTTATATAATACATTGATGGAACGATTTTTAATGGAATTGTGATTTTTAATATGATGCATTGATTGAATTGATGTTAAAGATGCTAAGAGGACCCACAACCGATGGTGGGGGTCTTAGTAGAGACATAGGAATTGTGAGAATCAACGGCTGTGGTATAAATTGTGTTTTTCTTACAGGAGGTTTAGTAAAAATTCAGTCGTTATGCTGCCGAAATTCTTAGGAAAACGTTGAGGAAAAAGATTTAAGTTTCTCACGTAAATGGAATCTTGGAAATAATTATTGAAAAATAAACATTGAAAGGACTTTATGATATTATCGGAAAAGTATGATATTGAAATCGATGAGAAGATAGATCGTTGAAACACGATAATGTGATGAATTATATGGTTTAAACCTTATAGAATCGATAAATCAAGTAATTTTAATATCTCAAATGGTATCAAGTTGAGATTGAGGTGGAATTATTTATTAGACGGATCACGAATAAAAGTGACAAAGATTATATGATACAACTTGAAAGAGAAAAATCGAAGTTGTGATTTAGATGGTCGAATGATAGAATTGCGGAATTATCAATCGAGTGATGATTATAAAATTGATAGATTCAAATAAATGGACAGGTCTCAATCACGCCTGATCAGTGGGGCTGAGAGAGATGAGGTCTATGGCCATAGATAGCGCCCTAGTTGGTTTCCAGGGGACGATGACATGATTTTCACTGCTAGCTACAGTGATTTAAGTCTTGATTGATAGAGATGATAGGGATCTAGCCTAATCTCTAACCGATATGACATGAAGTCTAGAGTATGATTTTATTGATATGAACTCTAGACTTGACATGATTTATACTGTACATGAGACATGTTTGAAAAGAAATATGTTTTGAAACAGTACATGTTTTAAACATGTTTTAAAAGTACACGTGATATGTTTTCGACACTTATATGATTTATATATGATTTTGTGTCGAACATGACATGATATGTGGTCTAGAGTATAGTTTGATTTAATATGAACTTTAGACCTGATATGACTTATAGTATATGTTTTAAAAGTACATGATATATGATTTCGACACCTATATGATTTGTATATGATTTTGTGTCGAACTTGAAATGATATGCGATCTAGAGTATTGTAACAGCCCGTTACCACATTTTTCACGTATTTCTATACACTTTTCCGGTTGGGCTGTCTGCGATGCCATTAACATTTAATAATGACAATAATAAATGTTAAACATTTATTTAACAAATATGGACTATAAAAATTCATTTCATTATTCCTTATATCCAACATCCCCTATTGTCTTATTTCACTAAAGTAGTACTGTATACTTATGTCTGAAATGTAAAAGAGAAGAGACTGTACCTGCCATGTTTAACATACTTTGCCCCAGCGCTTTATATGTAGTTACATCCATCTTGGAGCTAATTTTCTAACTCCGTGTCTTTTATCTGTGGAGTTAAAACAAAGGGGTGAGCGATTCATACGCTCAGTAAAGGAAACATATGCTGCTTTATAAAACCAAAACTATATACCACAAACTATTTGTTTTTCCTAAAATCATATCGATAGGAAAACAGTGATTATAGTAAACAGTACTCTCAATGCACCATTCAAATCATTTGCTCAACAGTTTATAATATCAATTTAAAATAGAAATTAGGATTTAACAAATCCTCTCATTAAATAGAAACCAACAAATTGAGACTAGGCATCACCTTACGAATAAATCATGCTATCATCGTTCCCCCTCCCCCTTGCGAGAACGGAATTTACCGCTATTGGGGTGCACCCGTAGGCCATCGCCCCTCACGGCTATCTCTGCTAGATCTATGACCATAATCTATAGTGGTCCTCGGGTCCACTTGCCAAGTGACCTTGAGACTGCTGATGACTTGGCGGGTCCATCAGTCCTGTGACACCCTGAGGTGAACCCTTTGGTCCATCGACTCGAGCCACAGCCCCAGATGGGTCACGCAATAACATAAATAATAATGCATGAAACTAGGGGCTTAAAGTCTCAAAATCACTTTATATTTCATGAAAACCTTTAAGGGATTATCTCACCCATATTATCATTTACTCAAATGATTTAATTCCCAAAAAGGTTTAGGTTTTCTGTTTACAAAATACCTTGAAAACATTCCAAAATCTCAACGTTTAAAACCTGCTTGCCCATGGTCAACTCGCCCAATATGGCTCGCCCATGGCAGCTCGCCCAGTGCGGAGAACTTGTGTTCGCCCGCCAACCTTTGCTTTTAAAACAACAAGTAAAACTGGCTCGCCCTCAGTCGCTTGCCCATTAGTCAATTCACTCAAAAGGGTTTATATTTTCTATTTTCAAAGCTATTAAAATGGCTCATTTTCGTTAAGAAAATACCATCGAAATCTGTTCGCCATGGTCAGCTCGCCAGTACGGCTCGCCCATGACACTCTTAACAGTGGGGTCGCCCGCCCCAATACTTTATAAAAGGGTCACTCGCCCAAGATATTATAAAAGGGTTCGCCCTTCATCGGCTCGCCTGGGTTTTGATAAATCAGGGGTCGCTCGCCCCAATCACAAAATAAAGGGTTAGTTCGCCCGCCCATTTACCAGTTCGCCCAACAATTAACATAGCGGCCGGCTTTGTAGCTCGCCCGAGATCAAAACACTTTATCAAATAATGCATGTCATAAAACAAAACATTTATTAATATTTTCATAATATTTACTCCACAGGACATGCATTCATTTCACACACATCCCCCTTACCTGGTCCAACGAAGCCTTGCTTCCAGCTCGCCTTCCTGATCGTATTTACCGAGTCCATAATTCCCGACTGCAAAATAATTTATAAATTCTATTAATATTTTCTTTTCCAATATTTCCAACACTTTGGCAAGACTTAATAATCAAATAGCCCGCCTAAGAGAGTCTTTTTAGCTCGCCCAACCGAGCTCGTCATTCATCAAATGGCTTACATGTGGGAGATCGCCCGCCATTACTCAACACTAATACATTTGGGAGTTCGCCCATCATTCACTTTGCCAGGCCTTTATTGGCTTAAATGTGAGAGTTCGCCCACAATTCTACTCGCCCATAGCCTTATGCATGTGAGTTCGCCATACGGCTTTCTATTCATAAATGGGCTCGCCCATGAATTCACTTGGGCGACCTCGCCCATTTGAACAACAACTTTGGCGAGTTCTTTATTTCTTACTCGCCTCATTGGCGATTACTAACTTTCAACATGGGCGATCACCATAATCGCCATTCTCATCACTTTTACACCATTTCCATTACTTTCCTTATTCATTCTCAATTATTTTCCCATCATCCTACTATGATTTCAACCCAGTTTCATTTTATTCTTCATCTACATTCAAGATATGAATTTATTCTATTTCTATGATCTAACAAGAATAAATCAAAAGCAACAATATAATCATGCTTCTCATGCTTGAAATCATAGAAATATATCATTCAATCTCAAGAAATCATTAAATCTCACCTTAATTCAACTGCACTTCCAGCACAGATCACTTCCTGTCTCATGTTGGCCTTACTTCGTGTAAGACCCGAATTTTTTTTATACTATATACCATATTTGTACATGATTGATAGTGAAAATAATTGTTTTAGTAAAATTAAAGACAACAATTGAATATGAATTTCCACTTTTCATTTTGAGTTATGATTTATAATATGGTGTACAAAAGGAAGAAAAACAATTATCAATTGTAGCAAGAAATATATGGGATTTAATAAAAGGTTAAAATAATATATATAAGGTATGAAAGCATTAAATGAGGGTGTGAAAGGAATTAATGGTAACGAGACAAATGAAGAGACGAATGAAAGGAAAGCCAATAAACGTTGGCTGGCAGTGGTGTGGACTGGGAAGGAAGAGGAGAAAGGGAAGAAAAGTGTCAAAAACGTGCAGAGATTTTCTTCTCACCGCCGTTCCATTTTGCTACAATTTTCTACAAGTTTTAATACATGAAAGACAGGGTAATGATGAATAAAACGGGATAAGGAACAGGTGTTAAGCTCTAATAGGATTAACATGGCTATATAAGAGAAATGCATGAGGAAGAAACCGATGAAAGTAACTTCATCTTCTTAAAACAACCTTCTCGCCCATTCTGTTTCACTGCAAGTTTATCTTCCGTTCCTCCATTTTTCTCATATATTAGCCATGAAATTTCATCTTCTAGTTAGCCAAACCCCTTATTCAGTGTTGAAGAGCTAAGAAACAAGAGAAGTAAGGCTAAAAGAGGCAGAAAAGCACTCTGTTATTGGAAGAGCAACTGGGTTAATGTGAGTTTCATAGTTTCCATGTTTGTCTTGATATTCCATACTAGATTTCTATGTTTTATAACGTGATAAACATAGACATAGCTTGGGTTTAGTTAAATATTGTTGGAATATATGAGAAATCAGATGGAAAATAATCAAGAATGATTAAGAAAAATAATGGGCGAACTGGCTTACCCAATAGCTTGCTAAATAGGCGAGCAAGGGGTACTCGCCCAAAGGTGAGGCGAGTTCAATGGACACAGGAAGCGGTGATATACCTGTTCGCGAACACTGAGGATAATCAAACTGATCGCCCGAATGGGCGAGGGCGATGATCGCCCAAATTGAATGTAATTGGTTATAGTTAAAGAAAAAGGGCGAGGAACAATGATCGCCCAAAGGCGAGAATGGCGAACTCACAAATACAAGAAGGCGAGTAGAATTTGGGTTGAGCTCCCATGTTGGGCGAACTCCCAGAATATGCCAATAAGTGAATGGCGAATAGGACTGGGCGAGCTACCACGTGTAAACCCAATAACGACTGGCGAGCTCTTTGTAAGTGAGCCGGAGTTGTTAGAGTATACTTTGCAAGTGAAAACTCCTTTTAATGATTTCCAGAGGACGGATATTATATATAGGAATTGTAAATTGACTATAGGAGAGAAGGTAATGACAGCTAACCTAATTTTGTTGGGTATATATGATTTTGATATCATTCTAGGTATGGATTGGTTAGCTGCAAACCATGTTAGTTTGGATTGTAATACTAAGTTTATTACCTTCTCTCATCCCGAAAAGTATATTGTAAAGTTATTGTAAATTAATAAAAAGTATAATTGTGAAATGTTATGTGTATTGAAATTGTGGTTGTGTATGAATGTTTATGAAGGATATATTGCTAGTGTGGAGGATGTAGAGAGGAAACATCCAGAGATCCAAGAGATTCTTGTGGTTAGGGACTTCTCGGATGTATTTCCAGAAGATTTACCAGGGTTACCACCGGATCGAGAAACAGAGTTTATGATTGAGTTGGTACCTGGTACGGAGCCGATTTCTAGACCCCCATACCGGATGGCACTGACCGAGTTGGACGAACTCAAGAAGCAGCTACAAGAGTTACTAGATAAGGGATTTATATGTCTCAGTGTGTCACCATGGAGAGCTCCAGTATTGTTTGTTCGGAAGAAGGATGGTAGCCTCCGGTTGTGTATAGATTATCGGATGTTGAATCGGGCTACCATTAAGAATAAGTATCCATTACCTCGGATTGATGATCTGTTTGATCAGCTCAGGGGCACACAGGTGTTTTCCAAGATAGCCCTACGATCAGGCTATCACCAGTTGAAGATTAAGGAGTCGGATGTGCATAAGACAGCATTTCGGACTCGTTATGGTCATTATGAGTTCTTGGTGATGCCTTTTGGATTAACAAATGCCCCTGCAGCTTTTATGAGTTTGATGAATGAGGTGTTTCATCCTTTTCTAGATAAATTTGTCATAGTATTTATAGATGACATCTTGATTTATTCTAAGACTCCAGAGGAGCACGAGCAGCATTTACAGATCGTTTTACAGAACCTCAGAGAAAGAAAATTGTATGCTAAGCTTAATAAATGCGAGTTCTGGCTTGACCATATTACATTTCTCGGACATGTAGTGTCGAAGGACGGGGTGTCAGTTGATCCGTCCAAGATAGAGGCCATTGTTCAGTGGGAAAGGCCTAACACAGTCACCGAGATACGGAGTTTCTTGGGTCTTGTCGAATATTATCGCAGGTTTGTAGAGGGATTTTCTAGACTTGCTGCTCCATTAACCCGACTTACACGTAAGGATGAAAAGTTTGAATGGAATGATGCGTGTGAGCGTAGTTTTCTTGAGCTTAAGAAAAGATTAACTACTGCCCCCGTCTTAACCCTTCCTAGCGGATCAGGTGGATTTATGGTGTATACTGATGCATTCGCTCAAGGTTTAGGGTGTGTACTTATGCAGCATGGTCAGGTTATAGCTTATGGTTCTCGACAGCTGAAGGATCATGAGAAGAATTACCCGACACATGATTTAGAGTTAGCTGCAGTAGTGTTTGCACTGAAGATATGGCGGCATTACTTGTACGAGGAGAAATTTCAGATATATACAGACCATAAGAGTCTGAAATATATATTCTCACAGCGAGAGTTGAATTTGAGGCAGCGACGATGGATGGAACTATTAAAGGATTATGATTGTGAGATTTTATATCACCCAGGTAAAGCTAATGTAGTAGCAGATGCACTGAGCCGTAAACATGTTGGCATGGTATCTTACATGATGATCAGGGAGCATGATTTGATAGAGCAGTTCTCTAACCTCAGTCTGACAGTTGTTTCCTCTGACCAGTATGGATTTACTGCTAGTTTTCGTATAGAGCTGGATTTGATGGACCGAATCAGGGAAGTTTAGAGGAGGGATGATTATTACATTAGGGTTGCCAGTCAGATTCAGATGGGAGTTATGTCAGATTTTGAGATTGGCACTGATGGGATACTGAGGTTCAGAGGTCGGATATGTGTTCCTGGTAATCGGCAGATTCGAGATTTGATTTTATCAGAGGCCCATACCTCTAGATACACGTTACATCCGGGTAGTACTAAGATGTACCAGAATATCCGGAGAGTGTATTGGTGGCCTAAGATGAAGAAAGACATCGTTGAGTTTGTTGCTAGATGTCTAACATGCCAACATATTAAAATTGAGCATCAGAAACCGGTAGGTATGCTTCGACCATTATCGATTCCTACGTGGAAATGGGAGCATGTGACTATGGATTTTATTATGGGATTACCACAGACCCGGAAGGGATATGATGCTGTTTGGGTGATAGTCGACAGATTGACTAAGTCTGCACATTTCCTAGCCATGAGATCTACAGATTTAGTTAGTGCCTTGGCCGATTTGTATGTCAGGGAGATAGTGAGGTTACATGGTGTTCCAGGGAGTATTACTTCTGATAGGGATTCCCGCTTTACCTCTCATTTCTGGGAGAGATTTCAGGTGGCTATGGGATCCCAGCTGAATTTTAGCACCGCTTTTCATCCACAGACTGATGGGTAGTCCGAGCGTACGATACAGACGCTCGAGGATATGTTGAGAGCGTGTGCATTGGATTTTAGAGGCTCATGGGACGATCACTTACCCTGGCAGAGTTTGCTTATAATAATAGTTTTCATACGAGTATCGGCATGGCATCGTATGAGGCCTTGTATGGTAGACGATGCAGATCCCCGATAGCATGGGAAGAAGTGGGAGACCGTAAACTGTTAGCTTCCGATTTGGTCGAGCAGGCTTCTCATGATGTACAGATGATTTGTGAGAGGCTCAGAACGGCTCAGAGTCGGCAGAAGAGTTATGCAGATACTAGACGCCGACCATTAGAGTTTGTAACGGGTGATTATGTCTTTTTAAAGATCTCACCATCCAAAGGTATAATGAGATTCGGGAAAAGAGGAAAATTGAGTCCCCGATATATTGGGCCTTATGAGATCTTAGATCGCGTAGGAGATGTGGCATATCGGTTAGCACTACCACCAGAGTTATCAGGAGTGCACAACGTATTCCATGTCTCGATGTTGAGAAAATATCATCCAGATCCTTCTTACGTAATTCGACATGAGCCACTGGAGATCAGAGAGGACATGAGTTACGTTGAGAAATCGGTACGGATCCTGGATAGGAAAGATAAGATATTGCGATCTAAGACGATTTCTTTAATTAAAGTGCTCTGGTAGTATCATAATGAGGAGGAGGCTACTTGGGAGTTAGAGAGCCTTATGCGTGAGAGGTATCCAGAGCTCTTCCAATGACAGGTCCAAGTTAAATTTTGAGGACCAAATTTCTTAAGATGGGGAGCAATGTAAGACTCGAATTTTTTTATACTGTATACCATATTTGTACATGATTGATAGTGGAAATAATTGTTTTAGTAAAATTAAAGAAAACAATTGAATATGAATTTCCACTTCTCATTTTGAGTTATGATTTATAATATGGTGTACAAAAGGAAGAAAAACAATTATCAATTGTAGCAAGAAATATATGGGATTTAATAAAAGGTTAAAATAATATATATAAGGTATGAAAGCATTAAATGAGGGTGTGGAAGCAATTAATGGTAACGGGACAAATGAAGAGAAGAATGAAAGGAAAGCCAATAAACGTTGGCTGGCAGTGGCGTGGACTGGGAAGGAAGAGCAGAAAGGGAAGAAAAGTGTCAAAAACGTGCAGAGATTTTCTTCTTACCGCCGTTCCATTTTGCTACAATTTTCTATAAGTTTTAATGCATGAAAGACAGGGTAATGATGAAGAAAACGAGATAAGGAACAGGTGTTAAGCTCTAATAGGATTAACATGGCTATATAAGAGAAATGCATGAGGAAGAAACCGATGGAAGTAACTTCATCTTCTTAAAACAACCTTCTCGCCCATTCTGTTTCACTGCAAGTTTATCTTCCGTTCCTCCATTTTTCTCATATATTAGCCATGAAATTTCATCTTCTAGTTAGCCAAACCCCTTATTCAGTGTTGAAGAGCTAAGAAACAAGAGAAGTAAGGCTAAAAGAGGCAGAAAAGCACTCTGTTATTGGAAGAGCAACGGGGTTAAGGTGAGTTTCATATTTTCCATGTTTCTCTTGATATTCCAAACTAGATTTCTATGTTTTATAACGTGATAAACATAGACATAACTTGGGTTTAGTTAAATATTGTTGGAATATATGAGAAATCAGATGGAAAATAATCAAGAATGATTAAGAAAAATAATGGGCGAACTGGCATACCCAATAGCTTGCTAAATAGGTGAGTAAGGGGTACTCACCCAAAGGTGAGGCGAGTTCAATGGACACAGGAAGCGGTGATATACCTGTTCGCCAACACTGAGGATAATCAAACTGATCGCCCGAATGGGCGAGGGCGATGATCGCCCAAATTGAATGTAATTGGTGATAGTTAAAGAAAAAGGGCGAGGAACAATGATCGCCCAAAGCCGAGAATGGTGAACTCACAAATATAAGAAGGCGAGTAGAATTTGGGGCGAGCTCCCATGTTGGGCGAACTCCCAGAATACGCCAATAAGTGAATGGCGAATAGGACTGGGCGAGCTACCACGTGTAAACCTAATAACGACTGGCGAGCTCTGTTAGGCGAATGGTGAACTGTAGAAAAGTCATAGAATCTCTCCAAAGTGTTAGAAATATTAATAGTTTTAGAACATATTCGAAAAGAAAATATTAATGGAATTAACATTTTACTTTGCAGCCGAGAAGTGAGAGTTGATAAAGGCGAACGGGAAGCTAAACTTTGAAGAGACCGAGTAAGGGAGTTGTGTGTGAAAAGAATGCATGTCCTGTGGAGTTAAATTTATGAAATTACTGAGAAATGGTTTTGGTTTATGACATGCATGTTATTCAGATAAATTGCTTTGTTATGGGCAAACTAAAAGCCGACCTAATACTGTTTGTTGGGCGAACTGGTACATGGCGAGCGAACCTTTGTTTTTTTTGATGATTGGCGAACTGTTAAGGCGGGCAAGCACAAACCTTTTTATAATTTTGGTCAAAGAACTCTTTTATGTTCCTTTGGGCGAGCAATCATGTTTTAAAATAGAAATCTAGGCGAGCCAATATAGGCGAACCCTTTTAAATGTTGTTTTGGGATGGGCGACCCCTGCTTTCATGAAATGGGCGAATTGACCATGGAGTGCCGCATTGGGCAAGTTGACCATGGCAATGCTATAATGGGCGAGCCACTAGGGAGAGCCAGTTTTACTTGTTTTTAAAACTAATGGTTGGCGGGCGAACACAAGTTCACCGCACTGAAAGAGTTGACCATGGGCGAGCCAGATTGGGCGAGCTGACCATGGGCGAACTGATTTATGAGTATTTTCTCAACGAAATAAAATTGAATTAATTTTAATATTTTGAAAATAGAAAATATGAAACTTTTTGGGGCGAGTTGACCATTGGGCGAGTTGACCAATGGGCGAGTTGACTATTGGCGAGCTGACCATGGGCGAACTAGCCATGGTCGAGCCAGCTTAAACCGTGCCTTTCTCACACAGAAAATGTTGAGATTGCGGGCTGTTTTGCAATTTTATAAACCTTTTGGAAATCAAATCATTTTGTGGAAATGATAACATGAGTTATAAAAGTGATCTTTGAGACTTTAGGCCCTGAGTTTATGCTTTATTATTCGTGTAATTGTGTGACTCACCTGGGGAGGTGTGTAACATCCCGTTACCACATTTTTCACGTATTTCTATACAATTTTATCGGTTGGGCTGTCTGCGATGCCATTAACACTCAACAATAATAGTAATAAATGTTAAACATTTATTTTATAAATATGGATTATAAAAATTCTTTTCACTATTCCTTATATCCAACATCCCCTATTGTCTTATTTTACTAAAGTAGTACTGTACACATATGTCTGAAATGTAACAGAGAAGTGACTGTACCTGTCATATTTGACATAAGTTGCCCCCGCGCTTTATATGTACCTATCCATATGGGAGCTAATTCTCTCAAACTCCGTGTCTTTTATCTGTGGAGTTAAAACAAAGGGGTGAGCGATTCATACGCTCAGTAAAGGAAATATATGCTGCTTTATAAAACCAAAATCATATACCAAAAAGTATTTGTTTTTCCCAACATCATACCAAGTATGAAAACAGTGGATATAGTAAACAGTAAATAGGATTTAACAAAACCTCTTGTAAACAGAAATCAACAAGTTGAGACTAGACATCACCCTATAAATAAGTCATGCTATCATCGTTCCCCCTCCCCTTTGTGAGAACGGAAAAATCATCTCAAAAAGGGATACAATAGATCTATGGCCACAATCTCTAGGTGGTCCTCGGGTCCACTTGCCAAGTGACCTCGAGACCGCTGATGACTTGTCGGGTCCATCAGCCCTGCGACGCCTTGAGGTGCACTCGTTGGTCCATCGACCTAGCCACCGCCCCAGGCGGGTCACGCAACAGCATAAATAATAATGCATGAAACTAGGGGCCTAAAGTCTCAAAATAACTTTATCTCTCATGAAAACTTTTATGGAATTATCTCACCCATATTATCATTTTCTCAAAATGATTTGATTTCCAAAAAGTTTTAGGCTTTCTGTTTACAAAACACCTTGAAAACATTTCAAAATCTCAACGTTTAAAACCTGCTCACCCATTTGGCTCGCCCATGGTCAATCATCAGTGCGGGGAATAGTATTCGCCCGCCACATAGCTTTTCAAAACAAAGCAACCTGGCTCGCCCTTAGTGGCTCGCCCAAAAGAATATCAAGGGGTTCGCCCAACCTGGCTCGCCCGCCTTTTATTTAAAACAGGGTTACTCGCCCAAGATGTCATAAAAGGGTTCTTCGCCCAAAAATCATAAAAGCTTGGCTCGCCCGCCAATACCATTTCGCCTAGAAATATCACAAGGGTCGGCTTAGTAGCTCGCCCAATATCAAATAGAATTCTCAAACAATGCATGTCATAAACTAAAACAAATTTCACAATATTTTCCTAAAACTTAACTCCACAGGACATGCATTCACTTCACACACATCTCCCTTACCTGGTTCAACGAAGCCTTGCTTCCTTCTCACCTTCCGAATCGCATTCACCGAGTTCATAATTCCTGGCTGCAAATAATTTATAAATTCTATTAATATTTTCATTTCATATCACTTGGCAAGATTGAGATAAAACAAATGACTACTCGCCTAAAAGAGCTCTAACTAGCTTGCCCGACCGAGCTCGCCATTCAATATATGGCTTACACGTGGATATCGCCCGCCATAACTCGACACTAATAGATTTGGGAGTTAGCCCAACATTCACTTTGCCAGGCTTACATTGGCTTAAATGTGGGAGTTCGCCCGAACATTTCAACTTGCTCAATGAACGTCTAATTGAGCTCGCCCTGCACTGTTTTCTATAAAGAATTGAGCTCGCCCATGAATTAAACTAGTGTTGGGCGACCTCGCCCACTTGACAACGACTTTGGTGAGTTCTTTATTTCTTACTCACCACATTGGCGATTACTAACACTCAACATGGGCGATCACCATAGTCGCCATGCTCATCACTTTTCCAGTATTTTCCCATCATTCTACTACAATATCAATCTAGTTTCATTTTATACTTCATCTACTTCAAAATATGAATTTATTCTATTTCTATGATCTATCAAGAATAAATCAAAAGCAAGACTATACTCATGCTTCTTATACTTGAAATCATAGAAATATATCATTAAATCTCAAGAACCATTAAATCTCACCTTAATCAACTGCACTTCCAAAACAGAATTCTTCCTGTCTCCTGTTAGCCTCACTTTGCTTATTCCTTTAGCTCATCAACGATGGAGGAATGGTTTTGCAAGCAGGTTTATGTGTTTAGCCAACTTAAGGTTGGAGTTTAGTAGATCAAACATGGCAGAGAAATGGAAGAAACAGAGCATAACTTGCAGTAGAATGGTTTTCGTGAAGAAGCTGGAGTTGGCTAACTCTGTTATCCTCAATTGTTTCTTCTTTTATAGCCATGCTATCCAATCAGAACTCATCACTTCGCCTTATCCCATTTCCCTCATTTATTTCACGTCTTTCATGCATTTAATGCATGAAGAAAAACTGCACTTACAAGGGCGTGAAAGTCTCCCTTCCACACGCCTTTTCTTCTGCTATTGACTTTGCTTTTGTTCCTCAACCAATAAGGATAAGTTCCTTACTGACTTCAACATCTTCTCCATTAATTCTCTTCAACCGTATGACTTATAAGTCAATTTTGGCTGCCAATTGTTTGAATCTATTTTCATTTTGTCTGTGCTAATTCCCGTTCGCCTCCTAATTGTGAGACATTAGCTCGCTAACACAATTTGAGTTCGCAAAAGATATTTCAATTCGCCAACTCAATATATGGAAATTACAAGATAATTTCCTTTTCTTGGCTATTACATATAGGTACGGAAATTGTCATATTGTTGGCGATAAACATGTATTGTTCTACTCGCCACATTGCTATGATTTCCCACAAATTTTCACTTTTATTTAACATTTTAATTTACTCAATCTGTATGGGCGATCAGGAGCCCTGGTAGCATTTGGGCGAACTCACCTACTCGCCCTCGCCCTATTTGGGTGAACTCCCTATTCGCCCTCGCCATCATAATTGGCGTTCTGCTCTCCAATTCTGCTCACTCATTGGCGAACAGCCTTCTTTGCTATGATTCAGGCATATAGTTGGCGATCACATTCAGCATCTCAATTTACTCAATAAATATGGGCGATCACAAGCCCTCGCCACAATCGGCGATCATCCCAATCAACTTTATGGCGAAGTCAACTATTCACAAAAGGCCATTAAATCAACTCGCCATCATCATTGGCGATTATCCTCTAGCTCGCCGTTGGTGAGCTGTCCTCTTACTCGCCCGTAGAGTATTTCACTTAATTCGCTCCGTTCTCATCTCAAGTTAAGGAGCTTTTCACTTTAGTGAAATCAATATTCATTATTCATTTAATTTCCATTTTCAATTTTATGAAACTAGAGTCTACAGTAGTATAGAATCGGATCTTACATTTTCTCCCCACCTTAAGAAATTTGGTCCTCCAAATTTCAACCGAACTTATCAATAAAGAAACTCTGGATACTTCTTATGCATCAGGCTTTTAAATGCTCAAATAGCCTCATACTGCCAGAGAATCCCATCAAAGAATTAATCTTTGATCACCACATTTTATCACAATACTTTATCCTTCCTATCCAGAATCCGTACCGATTTCTCAACTTAACTCATGTCCTTTCTAATCTCTAGGACTCATGTCGAATCACGTGAGAAGGATATGGATAGTACTTTCTCATCATTGAGACGTGAAATACGTTATGCACTCTTAACAACTCGGAAGGTAGTGCACATCTCTCACACGATCTAAGTTCTCCAAAAATCTAATGCGTCTGGAACTCAATTTCCCTCTCATTATGCATCATAATGGTGAGACCTTAATATACATAATCTCTTGTATATCTCAAGAAGTCTGTTCGACCAAGTTGAAAATAATTCTCGGTCTCCCATTTTCTCATGCTATCATGGATTATATCGTCTGCTTAGTAAACCCTTTCAAGTGCTATGCCTATACTCTCCTTTGGCCATTATCATAAACAACTCTGCCAGGGTAGAGGATTATCCCAGGGGCCTATAAAATCAACTGCACACGCTCACACCATATCCTCGAGCGTTCATATCATACGCTCGGACTATCTCTCAGTTTGCGGATGAAATGTGGTGCAAAACTCAACCAGGATCCCATAGCTTCCTGTAATCTCTCTCTCAACACTGAGATACGAAGCGGGACTCCTTATCAAATGCAATGCTCACTGGAATACTGTAAAACCTCACCATTTCCCTGACATATATCTTGGCCATGGCATTAATTAGCTCAATAAATTCCATAATCAAGGAATAAGCAGACTTACTCAATATATCCACAACTATCCAGATAGTATTATACTCTTTTCAATTTTCACTTAAGATAGGAAGTACCTCTAATATAGGTATTTATTCTTCCTTATCATCTACTCAACTCTTATTTATTCTCGTCTCTACTATGAGAACATGAATATCTCTTTATACTCCTTATTGTCTTTAAGAGTACTGCCCGTCTCTTCAAACCATCAATAATCATCCCTTTGGCGCTCTTCTGCTCTCTAGGATTACTCTTTCAAGTGAGTCGGTGACCACCTAGTTCGCCCACATCTCTCAACATGTTATCTGGTGTTGAGCGATCGCCCCACTCGTGGGTCGCCCATCCCGAATTTTGCTCAAGGTTCTGAAAAATTTCGGGCTTCTTTTCTCAAAACCAATTTACACTCCCTAAAATCTTTTATCGTCCTTGGGAGTTAACAAATTTTTCACTTCCTTTACACAGTAACTCATTCATATTATTTACCACTTATCATCTCATTCAGTGCTTAGTCGATAATAATTTTGGTGACTATCATTTAGATAGTTTTAATCAATCATATGCAATTATCCCAGTAATCTCTTAAATACAACGCACTCGCTCTCATTATATCCCGGAGCGTCCACACAATGCGCTCGGATATCTAAATCAATCTGAGGCGGTGCTAACAGCAAAATTTAGGAATCCCAAAGCCTCTTGCTATCTTCTTAAAGCATGTGGCAAATCAGGGATCCCTATCACAAGTACCCACTCACTGGGATTTCACATTCGTTCTCTCTGTTTCATTGATATATATCGACTAAGGCATTCAAGACATCCCGAAACATGATGATGAAGTGAATTAACTCGGTTACACAATTCTTAATCACTTCTATAACCTCATGGTTCTTTCGGATTCTCTACCATTCCACAACGATTATCTCATGGTTAGACTATGACTGCCATTCTTTTGCAGATATTAATACTAACCATCGATTACGTCTTAGGTAATCATTTACCTCGATAACTTCTTTTCATATCGAGTTATCGTTTTATCTCTTATTCTCCTAGTACATGCAATGTCACTACTTGGAGAATATATTTGAGGGTATAATTTCCTCACATCAATTTCTGAAATTTAAATTTGTTATCATTCAGATTCCATCACCACTTTACTTAAACAATTTTACAGTTCTAATACGTACATATATACATATATGTATATCCTTTTTCAGGATTAGCAGTACTTCTTGTATCTGCTTCTCTGAGTATAGCAATTTCTTCTGTCCACATCTGGCTTGTCATTAATTCCAGCCGTAATCACATGATGATCAAACAAAATCACATTTATTCTTGTACTTGGGAACTACCTCATAACTTGTGTTCCCTAGTCATCATATGACTTGTCTTCTCAAGACAATTTCATTTTTCACCTTCATCACCACAATCGTTTTTTTTTCACTTAATATAGTATTTTACTGTTACAATCTCGTAACCATTTTCGAATACTATATCCATACATACCCATTTACTTTCACTTTCTCACAAATAAGTATTGCATCAATAAGGTAGCAATTTCCACAAATTTCCTCAACAAATCATTTATGTCATACAAGTAAATCTCATAAATCCTATACCTCAATAACCACACTTTAATCTCACTTAAATAGTGAGATCCTTTACTCATACAACTTCAATATCTACTTAATCATTCGAGACCTCACGTCTCTACTGTATATAGTTCAATTAGAACTCATGTTCACTGACTTAACAGTAAGGTTTTCCATTCCTAGAAGTTCGTGACGTTATTCAACGATATTGCTTATATCAATATACATATTTATTCTCTTAAAATCATCTTAGTTGGCTCTAAGCACACAAATAGGAAGGATACTACAGTCGGCTAGGGATCCAGATAGAATATGATAGGTATTTTAGAATACCATACTTGTTCCGGAACCTAGAAGCAACTGTAGAGAGTACAGATCCCGTTGTTTTTCAAAACGATATAATTTTCATTTTCACCAGTTATATCAAAACAGTTTAGTTCTCTACTCATCAATCTCTTGAGTAATTTCTCAAGCTCTTCTGATTCACTGGTAAGAGCTTACAAACAAATTCCATATTGTGAATCGAGTCAACAATCTCTCGAATCCACGTTACTCCAGAAGCTTACTTAAAACATCATCACGAAATTTCAAATTCACAAACTCATATCATCTCGGATGTCTCGTTATTTACATCCAGCCAAATCACTATGTATCCTCCAAACACATATATAAATTTTCAAGTCACTTTACAAGTATTTCACAATATTTCGGTTCTATGGATATCGTAACAGACCAGCCCAACCGGCCATGGCAACCCCTTTTTGGGACCATCGACAACGATTGCTGTGACAACGCTACTCATCCATACTGTCCTCTATGGCGAATGCATCGACGCCCCGGTCCTTCCAACCGTGCTCGAGCTCGCCTATCTCAAGGTTTTCTTTCGCATCTGCAGTGACTCGAACACTTGACTTCCTTAATTGTCAAGTCATTACTAATATTTATTCTCCTAAATCATAAGGAGTGTCTAGAACCAGTATTAACATCATCGATTTTACATCATTTCCCACATTTTCACTTTAATTCAGACCTTAAAATCCACAACAGGGCTGACTATCTCGCGACCTTTCATAGCATATACTTTGGGTCGCCGTACTCATTCATATATCAGTGGGGTCCACAGTAGGGATCATCCTTTACACCATCAAATACCATTTCACGATCAATTTTATGCCAAATCCATTTAGTCATTTGGGATTCAAAGAAAGCATTTTAATATAGGGGTATATTTATAAATTCTCCTTTAATTCATCAACTTTTATCACATTTACACACATAACTCAATTTACAGTCACTTGACTCCTCTATACATTCAGACTATACAGTACTACAGGGGATGTTAACCTTTCTCAACACTTACCGTGTTAAAGGCATCAACAGACATCAGACCAACCCAAGCTCTGATATCATTAAATCTGTAACATCCCGTTACCACATTTTCACGTATTTCTATGCAATTTTACCGGTTGGGCTGTCTGCGATGCCATTAACACTCAACAATAACAGTAATAAATGTTAAACATTTATTTTATAAATATGGATTATAAAATTTTTTTCATTATTCCTTATATCCAACATCCCCTATTGTCTTATTTTACTAAAGTAGTACTGTACACATATGTCTGAAATGTAACAAAGAAGTGACTGTACCTGTCATATTTGACATAAGTTGCCCCCGCGCTTTATATGTACCTATCCATATGGGAGCTAATTCTCTCAAACTCCGTGTCTTTTATCTGTGGAGTTAAAACAAAGGGGTGAGCGATTCATACGCTCAGTAAAGGAAATATACGCTGCTTTATAAAACCAAAATTATATACCACAAAGTATTTGTTTTTCCCAACATCATACCAAGTATGAAAACAGTGGATATAGTAAACAGTAAATAGGATTTAACAAATCCTCTTAGTAAACAGAAATCAACAAGTTGAGACTAGGCATCACCCTATAAATAAGTCATGCTATCATCGTTCCCCCTCCCGCTTGCGAGAACGGAAAAATCATCTCAAAAAGGGATACAGTAGATCTATGGCCACAATCTCTAGGTGGTCCTCGGGTCCACTTGCCAAGTGACCTCGAGACCGCTGATGACTTGGTGGGTCCATCAGCCCTGCGACGCCCTGAGGTGCACTCGTTGGTCCATCGACCGAGCCACCGCCCCAGGCGGGTCACGCAACAGCATAAATAATAATGCATGAAACTAGGGGCGTAAAGTCTCAAAATAACTTTATCTCTCATGAAAACCTTTATGGAATTATCTCACCCATATTATCATTTTCTCAAAATGATTTGATTTCCAAAAAGTTTTAGGCTTTCTGTTTACAAAACACCTTGAAAACATTCCAAAATCTCAACGTTTAAAACCTGCTCGCCCATGGTCAGCTCGCCCATTTGGCTTGCCCATGGTCAATCATCAGTGCGGGGAATAGTATTCGCCCGCCACATAGCTTTTCAAAACAAAGCAACTTGGCTCGCCCTTAGCGGCTCGCCCAAAAGAATATCAAGGGGTTCGCCCAACCTGGCTCCCCCCTTTTATTTAAAACAGGGTTACTCGCCCAAGATGTCATAAAAGGGTTCTTCGCCCAAAAATCATAAAAGCTTGGCTCGCCCGCCAATACCATTTCGCCCAGAAATATCACAAGGGTCGGCTTAGTAGCTCGCCCAATATCAAATAGAATTCTCAAACAATGCATGTCATAAACCAAAACAAATTTCACAATATTTTCCTAAAACTTAACTCCACAGGACATGCATTCACTTCACACACATCTCCCTTACTGGTTCAACGAAGCTTGCTTCCTTCTCGCCTTCCGAATCGCATTCACCGAGTTCATAATTCTGGCTGCAAATAATTTATAAATTCTATTAATATTTTCATTTCATATCACTTGGCGAGATTGAGATAAAACAAATGACTACTCGCCCAAAAGAGCTCTAACTAGCTCGCCCGACCGAGCTCGCCATTCAATATATGGCTTACACGTGGATATCGCCCGCCATAACTCGACACTAATAGATTTGGGAGTTAGCCCAACATTCACTTCGCCAGGCCTACATTGGCTTAAATGTGGGAGTTTGCCCGAACATTTCAACTCGCCCAATGAACGTCTAATTGAGCTCGCCCTGCACTGTTTTCTATAAAGAATTGAGCTCGCCCATGAATTAAACTAGCGTTGGGCGACCTCGCCCACTTGACAACGACTTTGGCGAGTTCTTTATTTCTTACTCGCCACATTGGCAATTACTAACACTCAACATGGGCGATCACTATAGTCGCCATACTCATCACTTTTCCAGTATTTTCCCATCATTCTACTACAATATCAACCCAGTTTCATTTTATACTTCATCTACTTCAAAATATGAATTTATTCTATTTCTATGATCTATCAAGAATAAATCAAAAGCAAGACTATACTCATGCTTCTTATACTTGAAATCATAGAAATATATCATTAAATCTCAAGAACCATTAAATCTCACCTTAATCAACTGCACTTCCAAAACAGAATTCTTCCTGTCTCCTGTTAGCCTCACTTTGCTTATTCCTTTAGCTCATCAACGATGGAGGAATGGTTTTGCAAGCAGGTTTATGTGTTTAGCCAACTTAAGGTTGGAGTTTAGTAGATCAAACATGGCAGAGAAATGGAAGAAACAGAGCATAACTTGCAGTAGAATGGTTTTCGTGAAGAAGCTGGAGTTGGCTAACTCTGTTATCCTCAATTGTTTCTTCTTTTATAGCCATGCTATCCAATCAGAACTCATCACTTCGCCTTATCCCATTTCCCTCATTTATTTCACGTCTTTCATGCATTTAATGCATGAAGAAAAACTGCACTTACAAGGGCGTGAAAGTCTCCCTTCCACACGCCTTTTCTTCTGCTATTGACTTTGCTTTTGTTCCTCAACCAATAAGGATAAGTTCCTTACTGACTTCAACATCTTCTCCATTAATTCTCTTCAACCGTATGACTTATAAGTCAATTTTGGCTGCCAATTGTTTGAATCTATTTTCATTTTGTCTGTGCTAATTCCCGTTCGCCTCCTAATTGTGAGACATTAGCTCGCTAACACAATTTGAGTTCGCAAAAGATATTTCAATTCGCCAACTCAATATCTGGAAATTACAAGATAATTTCCTTTTCTTGGCTATTACATATAGGTACGAAAATTGTCATATTGTTGGCGATAAACTTGTATTGTTCTACTCGTCACATTGCTATGATTTCCCACAAATTTTCACTTTTATTTAACATTTTAATTTCCTCAATCTGTATGGGCGATTAGGAGCCCTGGCAGCATTTGGGCGAACTAACCTACTCGCCCTCGCCCTATTTGGGTGAACACCCTATTCGCCCTCGCCATCATAATTGGCGTTCTGCTCTCCAATTCTGCTTGCTCATTGGCGAACAGCCTTCTTTGCTATGATTCAGGCATATAGTTGGCGATCACATTCAGCATCTCAATTTACTCAATAAATATGGGCGATCACAAGCCCTCGCCACAATCGGGCGATCATCCCAATCAACTTTATGGCGAACTCAACTATTCACAAAAGGCCATTAAATCAACTCGCCATCATCATTGGCGATTGTCCTCTTGCTCGCCGTTGGCGAGCTGTCCTCTTACTCGCCCGTAGAGTATTTCACTTAATTCGCTCCGTTCTCATCTCAAGTTAAGGAGCTTTTCACTTAAGTGAAATCAATATTCATTATTCATTTAATTTCCATTTTCAATTTTATGAAACTAGAGTCTACAGTAGTGTAGAATCGGATCTTACACGGTGGCTCGGGTCGATGGACCTACGGGCGCACCTCAAGGCATCACAAGGCTGATGGACACGCCAAGTCATCAGCGGTCTAAAGGTCACTTGGCAAGTGGACCCGAGGACCATCTATAGATTATGGCCATTAATCTAGCTGAGATAGCCGTGAGGGGCGGTGGCCTATGGGTGCACCCCAAAAGCGGACGACTTATGTTCTTGGGGGAACAGAGCATGATTTTAGTTATTGCCCAGTCTCAACTTATTGGTTTCTGTTTACTAAAAGGGTGTATTGAATCCTGTTGAAGTTAACAATATTCATTGTTTTTTTTAATGGGTTGATTGTTAAGATAAATAAATTGTTTATGGGAAGATAAATGTTATTTTATAAAGCAACATACACTTTCCTTACTGAGCACGTTATCGCTCACTCCCTATTTTCCACTCCACAGATCATTGAACTTGAGCTAAGCGAATTACTTTTCAGATATCTGATATCGAAGGTATGTTGGATTCTTTTATATATTCAGTAAAATCGTACAGTACTACTTTAAAGAGAAGGAAATGTATATACATCTTAAGGAAATAATTTAATCATTCTTGTTAAAGTGATAGGAGTTGATAAGCATCACAGACAACCCAACCGGTAAGTGAGTGTAATTGGTAAGCGAATATTGTATATTTTGTTGATTTGGGATGTTACACTTCGTTTATCCCTTTAGTTCATCAACGATGGAGGAAGGTTTTGCAAGCTGGTTTACTTGTTTAGCCAACTTAAGGGTGAAGTTTAACAAATCAAGCATGGTGGAAATAGGAGGAAATCAGAGCATAAACTTGCAGTTGCATAGCTTTCGGGAATAAGATGAAGTTTGCTAAGCCGATCTTCGTCAAATGTTTCTTCTTATATAGCCATGCTAATCCAATCAGAACTCATCACTTGGCCTTATCCCATTTCCTTCATTTATTTCACGTCTTTCATGCATTAAAAACCGAAGAAAAACTACAGCAAAAAGAAACGGCTATGGGAAGCTATTTTCTACACTTTCTAACTTACTTCACTTTGCCATTAATTGTCTAAACCAATTCGTACAGGAGAAGCCAATGGCGTGAAGTCCACAGCTTCTTTTCTTGACTTATTGCACCTTTGTCTTATTTCTCAACCAATAAGGTTAATTCCTTTATTGGCTTTAACCTTTCTCTATTTATTGTCTTCAACCGTATGACTTACAAAGTCAATTTTGCCTGCAAATTGATTGGAATCTATTTTCCATTTTGTCTGTACTGATTCCAGTTCGCCTAGTCAATTTATGACTTCAGCTCGCCAATCTCAATTTCAATTCGCCAACTTTTATTTTGATGCCACTTTAAATTTGGCAATTATGAGAAATTTCCTCTTCTTGGTGATCATATTGAGATTTGGCGAGTAGCTATTGCCTTTCTCGCCACTTTGCTATGATTTATACCGTAAGTTGGCGATCATCTAACCAGAGACAAGGCGAACTCACACATCCTAACCAAGACAAGGCGAACTCACCTATTCACCCAACAAACAAAACTCGCCAACAGCACACTCGCCATCATCCATTGGCAATCACTTCTTACTCGTCCACTGGTGAGCTGTTCGTACTCGACCATAGCATGTTTCACAAAAATTGCTCCCTTCACATCGTAAGTTAAGGAGCTTGTTATCCAAGTGGAGATCAATATTCATTATTTATTTAATTTCCATTATCAAGTTTTATAAAATTAAGGTCTACAGTAGTGTAGAATCAAGTCTTACAAGTATAGATTGATTTGATATGAACTCTAGACCTGACATGACTTATAGTATATGAAAAATGTTTTAAAATCGCACATGTTTTAGACATGCTCTAAAAACGAATACATGAATTGAAATTGAACATGTTTTTATCATGCTGTAAAGGTAGACTTGAATGAATTGAAAATTCATACGTGGAGCATGTTCTAAAGTACATATGATACGATTTGAAATGATAGCAGTTTGTACAGTAAAGTTACATAAATTGCATATTAAACCTTGACATGATAATATCCTTCGTACATGAGAGTTCCATGAGGAATGTCATGACTCGACATTAATGATATTTCATCTATACGATGACATGATATGATATGATACATGAACATAAGATTGATATGAAGAGAATTGTGAACTTACACTATTGTGATCATAAGTCTCTATATGAGAAGTGATATGAGATGATAGAGTACAGAAGTATGATTATGAAATGAAAAGTGACTTGATACGATATCTCAATTGGATAGAATGTACTATGAGATTGATGAGAATATGGACTAATGGTACATGATATTCAAATTGGACACGACATATTGTTGTGCGATGCACTATAGCATAGTGATGAGAAAACTAAAAAGTGATTATGATGATTTATTTAGAAGTCTGAGTGATAGACAGATGACAAGAATTGAGATAATGAGATATTATCGATGAAAAAGGATTAATTGTAATTGCAAACTTGCAAGTTTTAAGCTTTGCGGTTTAAGACAGTATAATCCTACTCTTGCATTTATATTAGTATCTTACTGAGCTGTGGTTTTGCTCACCCCACTAAATTTCATATCTTTCAGACTATTGAAGTTAACATCTACCATGCGAGTTGCTAAGTGGGCATTGGAGACGGTATCTAAGCTGGGTACTGGCCACCGTTCTTCGAATCCGCTTCATTGCCTCGAGGTATACGTTCTTTGTAAATCTCTTGTTTACATGTAAAAACTTTAATTAATACACAGTACGTATTTTATTCAACGAGTTGGGATGTAACTTAGAAGTGTGATAAATTATTGTATAGAGGATCAATGAAAGTAGAGTAGTAACTACACTGACACCGAATACAAACCTTAAAATGAAAATGAAAAATTTAGTCCATAAATTTGTAGACTAAGAAAAGTATAAGTATTAAGTGAAAGTCGCGGCCTTCGGGTCGTGACAATTAGAAAATTTTATATTTTCAAGAAAGTATTTAGAGGTTAAAACAATGGTGTTTTCTAAGAATTGATTTTAATGATCTAAATGAAAGTGTCAAGTAAACTTTGTGAAACTGTATAGGATTAGATTGAAATGATGATGTGTTTGCATGCATTAATCATGCATAAGTGCATTGTTCACGTCATGCACATTGTTTGACAATTTTGAAACGTTTTGTATTATGGTTTTAAAATGCATTAAGTACTAATTTTAAATGATCCGAAAGAATGAATAAATTAAATGTTTTAAAGATTAAATGAATATATAGCATTTGAGGTTTTATCATATTAAAATGGTTTAAAACGTTCAAAAGTATTATGAATGATTTTGTTTATATTGAATGAAATGTTTGATAAAGAAGGTTTATCACAATTGTTTTATCATGGTATGCTATGGTTAAGGGTCATATTGTGGGAGCTACCTCTGGAGTCCTAAAGGACCTATGTGCTACATGAGTTCCTCGAGATCGTTAAAGTACGTATGTGCTACACGAGTTCCTTGATGTTGTGATAATCACCTCTAGGATCCCAAAGGAGCTAAGTGCTACATAGTAAACCTCATCGTTGTATTCCATGGAACTATAAACAAGCTTGGTTCCCTAAAGTTTACATGTCAATTATGTTATTGTATAAGGATTTGGAAACAGAAAGTATTGTTTTATGAAACTGAGAAAACTGTTTTGAGATTGTTAGCTTCTTGGTAATCATGCATATCGATTGTATTGTTAATGGCTGTGAGACCTTAGTTAAGTTCGCAGCATCCATAGTTGGCACTTGACTAGTGAGCCTTGTGGACCCTTCAGTAATGGCCATTGTTATTGTTTCATAAGAATTTCTTAGGGATGGATACCTGGCTCATACCTTCCTACATCGATCCCTTATGAGATTTGTTCATGCATGAGTCTCTTGGATGTTGACCTTCTCTATCGATTTGTTAAAGCTTATTAGATTACCTGTTTGACTGATTTGAATCTAAAAAGAGTATTTGATCAAATTGAAATATTAATGAATGAAATAATAGTGTTTTAAAAGTAAGTTTATATGGTATAAAGTGTACTTATCTTCTTATAACTATTTTATGATATACTTAACTGCATTGTATTATATTTTGTGAAGATCACATTGTTTTCCTATAGCCGAATTTGGGACCCAGGACAAGTGAGGTGCTTCAAAGCATCATTCCATATTCAGCCTGGTAATCCTAATCAGCTATAGTACTTTTTCCTTATAAACTCAAGTCAATGTTAGTGATAATCGATAAAATATTAATTGAAAGAGTCGCATTGATTTTGTGTTATCATGTAGATATATATAGGGGATTTCTGCATATAATTAATATGATATTCTTTCTTTTATATATGTTTCTTATTGGGCTTGATAGCTCACCCCCTATCATCTCAGATAGCTCATCGATACACGTGATAACCGCTGTTGTAAGGTTGAACGAAAAAAATTTCTAGAAGTCTAAACGATTAAGTAAACAGATATATCTTAAGTGATATGCTTTTATATTCAGACATGTGTGTGCACAGCAACTGTACTTATAGTCCAGGATGTAAATCGTATAGCGTAAGGTCAAAGAATGTCAAAAAAATAGTTGGAATGTATTTGTAATAAGTTGATATTAAAAAAAGCATAAATTTTTATACTGTGATTTATATTTTGATTTCATATTTAATATGTAGATAAATTATTTTAATGGTATAAAGATTAATAGATATTGAAAGTTATAGGGTGAACTTACACTAAGATCAAATGCAAATCGATTGGTAGTAATTATTTGAGTAACGATATTTGTATTGGAAAAAAAAGTTAGTTTGAAATTTCACATTTCCAGACGTGACACAAATAAACAAAAAATAAATACAAAAAAATAAATAAAATAATATCTAGGCGGGTTAGGCTAGGCTTGGGCTTTTATAATAAAATTAAAAACGGATCTGAACTAAAAGCCATGCTCGAATTTGCAAGCTGGGCCAGGCTTGGTCTTGCACATAAAGCATTGTTATGTGGCTTGGGCTCGGCCCATAATCAGGTTTCCTCCTGAATAATTTCCAAAAATAATTTATAAACAAATGGGCGATTTTCTAATGAATTCAACTACTCATTCTAATTGACACTTAAATTTTTTTTTTGAAATGGTACATTCTCATTTAAAGTTATAATCATAATTAGGATATTACATTCAATGAATAGGTAACTTGATAAACTGGTAAATACAATAACAATAACACTAACGTCTGTTGGGCTGAGTGGAATGAGCTTGGTACTCTTTAAGTAAAGTCTCGAGTTCAAGTATTGTGAATGGAGAAAATAGTGTTGGGAGAGCTCCCATTGTTTGAGGTTTGACAGTAGCTTGAGTCTAGATTAGTCGAGGCCTAAAGTGACTTTGATTTCGACTAAAAAAATATAATAGCAATAACAAACTAAACAAATCTCACATTTAGTGAGATTCGAGGTCTTAGGTTCCCTCCTTGCCACCAAGCCAATGTCTCATTGGCAATTAGCGCTCAATTTTTAAAATTTCCCGATCCATTATCAAGAATTTATATCTTCAACTAACATCTTCAGCTATATATAGGAAAAGTTAAGCTTGGTTATGTACTAGTGCACCACTTAAATTTATCTCGAACCTGACACAACTCTCACATCCACTCAGAAATATGCTAAAGAAAGAGCATGTGCTCATTTGCAGCAAAGTGAAGAATTGTTCAGTCTATGGAAATGTTCGGATTCAAGAAACCAATAGTTAGCACTATGCATTTGAATTTTAATTTGACGTTAAGCTAGAATTTTTGTTGGCACATGAATTTTTTTTATAAAGCTATAAATATAAAAAAATAAATTTTAATCAAATATTATATTCATATAAAAAATCACTAAATCGTTATATGGGTATTAATTAAAGCAAATTGACATTTAATTAGGTTTCTCATACAAAATTCTACACATCTTATACCCTAAAATTGACATTTACTTGCTTTCCAATTCTTATTGACAAATTAAAATTTGAAATAGAAATTTTTTGAATAAAGTAGTTTTCATATATATAAATATATACCATAAAGTTTAATTTATTAAATATTTAAAATAATTAAGGTCAAAATAAACTTTAAAAGTCACAATTCTACCTCTGGTCAAAATAATTATGGACTCAACTGGTATAATATTAGCTATTAAGTCTATAAATTAGCTAATATATATTATATAAAATATGCTACCCTATCCCTACGTTAGCATTGCAATGATAATTGCTAACTCTGTTGTTTAATGTCGTGTGCTTCTTTGTTCTAATTCTAAGGTCTGTTAATGCTTTTGGGTATTCACGCATGCGCATGCATTCTCTGTCTCTCTCTCATTTGTGCCTGCTTTGCTATGCCTTTTTTTTTTTATCAAATTTGTTTCAATGTTTACTCTTTTTCATCCAATAACTTAATCTAGTGTAGTGAAAAGCCTAAAAGGATGTAGTAATGCTTTTGTCCCTTTCTTTAATGAAAAATTGCTTACTCTATTAATGGAATAGACATTAGAAGCCTTTTCAACACCAAAAAAATGTAAAAGATGAAAATGGGTTATTCCTTTATAACAAATTTTTTCAAAAAAAAAAAGTCAACTTGTTATTGAATCAGTCTAAAACATTGATTGCATTGAATTGAGTTTCTATCCAATGATATTGAATGTCAGAGAGAAAAAGAAAAGAAAATTATGGATTGGAAACAGTGGGGTTATTAGAAAAAATTTTTCAGTGGGGCATCTACCGACTAAAAATATGTAAAAAAGTTTTACACTAATCCAAGATTATAAAATTGACAAAAAAATAGAATATATTATCTCATTATTTCAATAAAAAATTTAGTATATGATACACTGTTTCATACTTGTAATATAATCATTTATGATTTTTAAGTTTGGTGTCATTTTTTTTTAATATTTGTTTTGCTTTTGAAAGCAGAAACAAAAAAAATAGTAATATTCTTAAATAAGTAAAAACTAAGCATTAACAATATGTGTGATAATATAAAACCCATGATTCTATTTTTATAGAGAAGAATTATATTTGAATGCATGTCACATTTTACATTTTAATCAATTTTCTTATTAAGGTATGGAATACACACAAATCACAAAACAAGAAAGCTCCAATTCCATGGAAGTATACTTGTCTTCCCTTGTCAGAAGGAGGTTTAGGAATTAGAGATCTAAACCTACTCAACCAAGTCCTCTTGGCTAAAATCATTTGGAGAATTATTTCTTAGCCTTATAACTTATGTAACACTATCCTAAAACAAAAATATTCCAAAGATACAGATATATTGGAGACACCATTAAAATCTAATGCTTCTTCACTATGGAAAGGTGTTGTTAAGCAAACTCAGGTTATTAAAGAAAATGCACGATGGAAAATTGGAACAGGAAATCATATAAATTTATGGAATGAATCATGGAGCACATTAGGTAAATTATCAACTTATGTAATCTAATCAATTCCCCAAAATCTAAGCGATGCCAAAGCTAATTACATTATTGATCAACAAACATCAACCTGGAAATTACAAACAATAAGCCAATACCTTCCCAAAATAGTTCTAGAACAAATCTAGAGTATACCATTGACTTTGTGCCCAACAACAGATAACTACTACTGGTCCTTATCACGTTTAAGACAATTTACAGTAAGCTCTCTGTATAATAAGCTTGTGAAACTTCAAACAATAAGTGACAATCCCCCTCTTCCATGGAAATATATCTGGACACTGAAAACTCTACCTAGAATTAAACTTTTTCTATGGCCAATTGCTCATAATATATTAGCAACTTCAAATTTCTTATACCCTAGATATATCATTCCTTCACCTATGTGTAATTTATGCCAACATCATACAAAAACTATTCATCATCTATTCGATGGGTGTACATCTTTGAGTCAAATCTGGACACACATTAATTGCTCATGGAATGCCAAGATTATCCATTTAACAATTCAACTTAAACTTCTCCTTGAAAGTAAGAGATCTTATGTCTGTTCTGAATTCAAAATTCCTTACATCGATTTTATACCAACCTTATTTTGGACCCTTTGGAAATCAAGGAATGCTTTTATATTCCAACAGCAAAACTTTACAGTGCCTTCATTACTCAGACAAGCACTCCAACATACTCTATCAATCACCTCTGTTTTCCAATCTCCAACAATGCAGTCACATCAGATTTCTTCCCTCAAATTTATCTCTTGGCTACCACCAAACCACTCGTACCACAAACTTAATGTAGATGGCTCAAGTCATGGCAATCCTAGACATTCGGGGTGTGGTGGGATAATTAGAGATACAAACGGGAATTGTGTTGTAGCATTTTCTAATTGTCTTGGCATAACAACAAATGATCTTGTAGAACTCCATGCTATTAAAACAAGTCTGCATTTAGCAGTACCAAAGGGACTCAAAAGGCTTATCGTTGAGACTGATTCATTGAGTTCCATTCAACTATTCCACAGGAACAAGGACCATCAGGGCATCCATCCACTACAGGCGATCCTAATTAAGGATTGTGTGCAGTTAGCGGTAGGATTCGAATCAGTGCAGCTCACTTTTGTTTACAGAGAAGCTGTAACGATCCGTTACCATATTTTTCACCTTATTTTACACAATTCATCCGGTTGGGCTGTCTGTGATACTTCATTGTACTAACTGTTAAACAATTTTACATAACATTGTTTTTATTATACACATCCCCTATCTTAATTAATTAGATAAGTAGTACTGTAGACATGTCTAAATACAGAGAATAAATGATCGTACCTTATATAAATCAGTCGGTCTGTCACATTATCCATTAGGTGCAGCCGTATCCACAATCAATTGATCTCACAATCTTTAAAACCTAAAATGTTTAAAATTAAGGGGTGAGCAAACCACGGCTCAGTAAAAGAGTTATATTTCACACTTGATATTCAACTATCTATATGCTGAAAACATTTTTTTTCTCTTTCTTTTAAATCTTCCTAACTGGCTCTAGGCTCACATGTAGGAAGGATACTACAGTCGGCTAGGGATCCAAATAGAGTAAGGTAGGTATTTTAGAATACCATACTTGTTCCGGAACCTAGAAGCAACTGTAGAGAGTACTAAATCCATTTTTCTCAAAATGATATGATTTTCATTTTTTTCACGGAGTAAACCACTTATTTTTTTTCACTTCAATATCCTTTAAAACACATGACAGTTCAGTAGTAAAACAGTGGTTTACTTCTCTTCTCTTCAGTACAGTGATTTGTAATTATCCAATCATTGGATAAACATTTCTTCGATTATTTCTATCTTAGAAATAATTCTTATGTTATTCTTTTAGAATAAACATTTATTTCTCTTTTCAAATCAGTAACCGTATCGTACAGTTCAATAAAACACTATATTCAATATTCAGTAAAACAGTATCTCGATACGGTTCAATCCGTAACAGAAAACAGTAGCTACCAACTCAGTAAATAGTATAAGGTAGCTTTTAGTTCAGTAAACAGTAAATGGTAGCCTTTAGTTCAGTAAAACAGTAATCAATGGCTACCATTTCAATATACAGTACAGTTCTGTAAACAGTGTTTTGGTACGATTTTTCATCAGTAAACAGTAAACAGTACTGTAGTTCAGTACAGTAAACAGTACAGTACAGTAAACAGGATTCCGTAAATCCTTTCAGTAAACAGTAAATAGTAAGTGAGACTAGGCATCACCCACAAATAAATCATGCTATCATCGTTCCCCCTCCCCCTTGCGAGAACGGCATAATCATCCCAAAAAGGGATACAGTAGATCTATGGCCACAATCTATGGGTGGTCCTCGGGGTCCACTTGCCAAGTGACATCGAGACCGCTGATGACTTGGCGAGTCCATCAGCCTTATAACTCATAAAAATGCATGAAACTAGGGGCCTAAAGTCTTAAAATAGTACAAAAACCGTACCTTAGCCTTTATGGATTTTAAACACCGTAAATCAAATATCCATAAGGCTCACACGTAAATATAATCACCTTTATGAAATTTATAAAATAAATAACATTTTTCAAATTATTTCATAAAGGTATATATCATGTTTTCCATACGATGAAGACAGTTTGCCGAATCATCACTGAAAATATAGAAGGGCAAAACTGTCCTTTTTTCACCGTAAAATACATATGCACGCTTTTCCGTGCATTCAATCGAAAACATGATTTTATAATTATCAAAATTTCAAACAAATCATTTTTATAATTTATGAAAATAAATTATTTATTTTCTAACTTTAAATTCTCATCACCATGTTTTCTTCTAAAAGCATGTGTAGAGACCTCCAGTCTCGAAATCATAGTTTTTCTTCATTTCTTAACCTTTATGGAATTTTCATAATTAATTATTTCCATAATTAAAACCATAAAGGTTTTATATGAAATCAAGTGAATATTTAAGAATATTTATAAAAATATTCACTTCAATCTTTTTTTCATTTTCATTTTGTTGCACGTGAAATATCACCTACCGGATGAATTTTCGGTGATTTCCTTTTCACCATTCTCGAAAACATGAATATTTTAGAATTAAATATCACTATATTCATGTTTTATGAAATTTACTTAATTTCTCGATTTTCTACCCAAAAACCGATTTACGTGAAATCAAATCTTTTATTTTGGTTTTCGGTGATTTTCGGTAAATTTCAGTAATTTTTTCGATAATTTTTCGGCAGTATAACGGCTGCCGATTTGGCTAGCCTCCTGCACGAAAAAATACAGTTTATATTTTTCAACTGGTATTTCACCACAATTTGAAACCGATAAATCACACAATTTTCAAAACTAATCATTATAAATTGCATTTATAAATTAAATGCATAATTTAAAACATGACCGAATATCCTTACAGGCGGCACATATCTCCCTTACCTGTTTCAGGTCGGCGACTGCCTCTCGAAGTTCGCGCTCGTGTTCACCTCACCCGATTCCATCAGCTCGGTCATCGAGGGAATTTCTAGAATTTAAATTCTAAATTTTAGAATTTTTTTATAATTATTTAAATAATTTACTATTTTTCGAGATTTCTTACCGATTCCCGTATTTCTCGGGATTTCCCCTAATTTTCGAATTTTCAGGAATTTTCAAATTCCCGGAATTCCTTTTTTTCTCTTTCTCTTTCTTCTTTTTCTTTCTTTTCCTTTTTCTTTCCTTTTCTTTTTTCTTTTTTCTTTTTCCTTTTTCTTTTCTTTTCTTTTCTTTTCTTTCCTGGCTCAGACCGGTTCCAGACCTCCCCTCCCCTCGTCGTCGGTTCTCCTCCGGTGGTCGGTTCTCCGGTGGTCCGGTGGTCCCTCAACTGCCCGGCGTTGAGGAGAACTCGCCGGTGGCCTCAGCTCGACCTAGATCGACGGCACGGTGGCGGATCGAGTCGGTTTTCCCTCGGTTTCTTCTCCTCCTTTTTCGTTTCTATTTTGGGCCGTCGCCGGTGGCCTTCACTCTTCCTCGTCGGCCGGCGACGCCCTCTACCTCTCTCTCGCCGCCGACGGTGGTCGGCTTCTCGGCTAGGGAAGGAAATCGGGTTTTCCCGATTCTTCCTCCGTTCTTTTCTGTTTTTTTTCTATATTTAGTATATATAATATACTATATATATACTATAATTTATATACTATATTTATTATATAAAGATATATATTATATATTCATAAAATACATATATATTATATATATTTATATAAATTAGCATTTATATATATATATATATATAATATATACTTTACATAAATGAAAAATACAATATATATTTTTCAACTTTAATATAATTTAATATTTGCCTTTCTCAAATATGTATATACTTATATATACATACAATGTTATATTTAATACATATGTATTATTTCAATTTATACCATAGTATATATATCTATATATTCCTTTATATTTTAATATATACTATGTAATTATTTCAATACATATGTATTAATATAAAAATACATTTATATAATTTATAATTATATAAATATATTTCTCTTTCATTTTATCATTTCCTTATTTAATTTGGATTTTCATTTATCCAAATTAAATTTCCTTTTCTTCATTATTTTCCATAATTTCCAAATTTTATTTTTTTCGATTTAATTTTCCTTCACTCGAATTTCCACCATCCGTTCCTTTCTCCATTCTCGGGATTTTTACTAGTATCCCGTTCTCATAATTTTATTTTTTATTTATTTATTTCTAATATTTATTTGCTCTAATATTTATTTCCAATACTTATAATTTCCAATTAAATGGAAAATTTAGGGTTATCACATAAGCAAACCGAATAGCAGTTACACTGGCAGGGATAGCAGCATCATCTCACATGTCGGAAATCTACTTAGCAGCACCCACTTATATCCTGCCGTTTTGTATTTTGATCAAAGTAATAATGTATCACTAAGATAACTAACTATTACTTCAGTTTGTTCCTTTTATTTCAGTTAATAAAAATCCTACCATTATGTCTAGAAAAATGTATGACCATATTTAAAATACAAGAATAAAACTTTATTAAGATTTTTATTGAAATCGATGTATTACTAATTATCATTTACTTTTTTAATTTGACCCTCTCTCTTTAGATTTTTCAATTAATTTCAGTGGGTTGAAAAAGAAAATTATAAAACAATTATTATTTTACATGCATTTAAATTTGATTTTTCTATTGGTGAGTGAGGTGAATTGATCCCATTGAACTCCATGTGGTTGTGCACCTAGTTGGATATGCTTGATTATGTCGCTATTGCAAATTCCTACTAATGTCTACTAATGTTAAAGATGAATTCTGTTCGAAAATTGTTAATGAGCTATTTAATAGTCATTTTAAGGTTACAATTTGAGTGAAATTCAAATTGTGTTAGTGGAAGATTTATACACTAAAAATACATGGTGAATGAAAAATAAATACCCATTACCGATAAGTGGTTAAAAGATGTGAAAGTGAACTTTTTCCCTTGGTATTTGGATAAGGTTTGAATTCTAGAGTCCTCACTGTTGGGAGGACTTTACCGTTTACTACTCCTTACTTGAATAGGATTAATTTTAGACAGTATAACGGATGATGATACCTGTGCTTAAACAAAAAAAAAAAGAAAAATACATACCGATTGGATTAAATGAAGAGGAATGCCAAGGTCAATCACTTTTATCACTTTCACTTTTATTGGGTCACGTAACTTTCTAGTTTTACGTAAAGACTAGTTACCTATAATTACAAGTTACTTGAAAAGTATCATCCACACACTTTAGCTTTTTTTTTTTATTTATAGGAGGTACAATGGGAGAATGAGGAGAATCGAACCTTGAACCTAATCCCTCCTAAAGAGGGGTAACAATTGCTAGACTAAGCTTTGGCTGCTAGCATCCACTACTTTAGCTTTTTACTTTTTACATAAGTAATCCATCTTCACATAAAACTAATAAATGACGTGGTTTAATAAAATAAAGAGTATTGAAATATGATTGTAAAAGTGATTGCCTCTAGCATTTCCCTTAAATGAATGTAACTCTAATTCATTAGATTAAAATGAATGAAACCATCATTGCATTTAATGGCTAAATTAATGTTAGATTAAATTTCCAAATTTGTGAATGACTAAAATGCCCTAGATGAAAGTTATAAAAGGAGTCTTCCTCTCAATTCAAAATAATAATAATAAATAAATAAATAAATTCTCTAGCTTCTCTCTAGTTTCTTTCTCTAAGTTAGTGTGCGACTTTGTTCTTTCTTGGCTCCTAGTTTTAGGTGCTTCAAGTCTTGTTCTCAATGTGAGAGAGTGAAAAAGGACTACTTTAAATCAGCCAATACAAAGTGTGCCTTGCTTATCGGTGTCAAGATAAATAGCTTTCTTTGACTATCTCACTCAGATTTTGCTTGCTAAGGTAGAAAGAAAAATAAGAAAACGGAAAATTAGAGGAGGAAAAAATAAAGATATGAAAAATATTAATTTTTTTTTAGATGTGTTTGATAAAAAAGATGAAAAATATGAAATAAAATATATTTTTTTTTCCTTTCATTGCTAGGCCTAAAAAGCTATTGTTGTTGGAGGAGTTTTGCATGATCATGATAGAGTAATAAATGTGGTTTTTGTGCAATCTCATTTATGATTGCATTTGAAATGCACCTTGTGATACATTTTTACCAAACATCCCTCTAGTTGAAGGGTTCAGTTGCTAACTGGACCCTTTGCGGTGGTATAAAATTCTCACCTTATCCCTTTTTAAAATTTTTCATTTTTTCATTTTATTAATTTTTAGATCATTTATTAATTTTGTTAAACTTTTTATTTATCTTTTTACCTTTGATGCTTTATTTTTTTGTTACTTTTTTGCTCTTAGGTTTTTAATTATAAATTTATTTAAATTAGAAATAATTTATCTAAATGTAAATTTATATATAAACTATTGTTTTATATTTACAATATATAGTTGTCAAATTGTTATTACTTAAAATCTTAAATATGTTACTTTAATATAAAATAATGTATCACTATTAATTAAATAAAATTTTAAAGATTTGAAATATTAAATAATATTAGAATATAGATAAAAATCATTTTCAAGTATTTAATAACAAAAATATTATTTCATATAAAAATAATCTTAAAATTTTAAATTCCTTAAAAATATTTTTTGATATGAAATAATTTTAATAATTTTTATATATTTATTAATTTTGCAAATTTAAATATATTAAAAATTTCATTATATATAAATTTTAATATAATATTTTCATTAATTTTTTTTCATTACATCATTACATTTAAACATATATTTTACTATTGATTTTAATTTGTTTTGTTACAGTAAATAATTTAATCGTCATACGTGTTTTTAATTTTATTTGAATCAATTTCATTTTCCATTTAAATGAATTTCAAATCAATGGGTGTGAAGGATTCTAAATATCCGAAGTACGAGACAATCGTGGGGGGGACTCTCTTTTCTGGTTTTACTTGAGCTTGCTCTCATTATGTTTATTTTTGAAATGATTCTAAAAATGCATTTTTTTTCTTGGTACTTCGCATAAGAGTAACTCGGTTATTGATATATTACCAACTCAAATATCTCTCGAACTAGTGAACTTATGGCGTGACCATAACGATTTGAAGTTTTTTTATGACTTTGTTCCGCGCCCTAATTTTCACTCCAATAAAATTTTTCTTGCCTCCAAGAAAACAGTAGTAATAGTACTGCACCAGAATGTTCCTGAAAATAAATAAAAAACTTATCTGTCTCACCAGCAGCTTACTATCACTGTCACCATCACCTACGGTACCCTAATTATCTTCCAGTATCTCCAGCATCATTATCATAAATTTATGGCAGCAAGAGAAACAAAAACCAAAAACAAAAAGAGAGAGACCCTTCTCTTCTTATGCCAGTTAAGACTTAAGAGAGCTGGTGAGGTTATCGGGCAGTAAAACTGCCCACAAGACAGATAGTTCTTATTTATTTATTTATTTTCTTTCCTGGGTGGTGGGCATTGGGGTGGGGATAATGTTTTTGGGACTTTTTTTTTTGGCTGTCTTTTATGTTTAGTTGTTTTCGTGGTGTTTTAGGGATTGCCGCTTTCTTCTGATAATATTCAGTAGGTGATAATGTCTCCTGTTAGCCCATGAAAAAGGATCGAAAGGAGAAAGAACCCCAGAAAAAATAAGGAAAAAAGGTGTTGGAAGAGCAGCAGTAGCAGCACAGCTAGCAGGTGACCAGAAGAGCAGAGATACATAAATGCATACAGTCAAACAAGAAAAAAGGCTGAGAAAGTGAACTACAACATCCTTTCTCTGCCATGAAATAAAACAGCAATTGCAGCTCCTCCTGTTTTTAACCCTGTCATCTTTCACACATGCTATACAAGAAAGAAGAGCTTAAACTCTTGTTTTGTGTTTCCTTTAGAGCTTTACAATTCCTTGGGAGACTGGAAGAATATGAATATTTTTTTTGAAAATTAAAACATTTTATTAAAAGAGCCAAAAAGCATTAAATCCAAGCAAGCAAATCAGAGCATTTAGACACTCTTGATTTAGCAAAAAAATCTATCAAATAATTGGCTTCTCGAAGAACATTAATGTTTAAATTTGAATACATAACTGTCAAATTAATAACAAAGATAATGCAAGCAAAAATAGTTGATGAAGATGTTGAAAATGCAATTCCTTAGAGATTCGAAATAAAATCCTACCTGCGAATGCTGACTTTCTTTTTTCCCCCACTCCTTTTGGCTTGTTAAAAACTTTAATATAACATGAATATTAAAGAAAAATACTTCTATGAATAGCATAAATTTGAAAATTTGTTGTTATTTTTATTAAACTTATTCTTAATTATAAGTGGCATAATTGTATGTAGTACTCAAAACTGTATAAATAGTATTTTTATTAGATTTTGTCATATATTATATATATTCTCATCTTTAGTAGTAGTATAGTAGAACCCTCTAAATTGATCTCCTTTAAATTAATGAAAGATCATGGTTCCAATTCAAAAAAATATAAAAAATTAATAAACCCTTATATAACGATAATTAACAATTTCATTTTAAAACCTGGTGTAAAATTTTTGTCTCGACTCTTGTATAAATTAATAATTTAATAAATGTACAAAATATATATTACATAATATTTAAGAACTAAACGGCATTTTAAGATATTAATTTGCAAAATGTTACTATATTTGAGATTTTTTATTTCAAGAACTAAAAAAGTACTAATTATAATACGTAAGATATATTTCCAAAAAGATTTTTAAGGGGTTTATCAACCAAAATGATATTTTAAGAAAATTAAATGCAATAGAGTTATTAGATGAATTTAATGAATGTGAAAATTAAATATACACATTTTTAAAGACAATTAATATTCTTTAATATTCAATTATGAGTCCCAAGAATATTAATTAGAGGGGTTCTACTTTATATAATATCGTCAGTAATTTGTACCCTTACTTACAAATACATTTAAGAACACTAATTTCTATAGTGAGATGTTTCTAAAATATAATCAAATGTATAAAAGTACTGATAAAGAAAGGACTTTCAAGTTTTCAATAATACAAATTTTAAACACAATGTTGATGTTGTTAAGGTAGCTGTCTAGCTAATTATTAATTGAACACTTTTCTATATAAGCAAAAAAAAAAGAGTATCTAAGAACATAAATAAAAAATGTTATGAAAGAAAATTTCTTTTGCAATAATCAAAAGCAAATTCTTTTTTGTCACCTTCTTTTCAAGCAGTACAATTATCTTTATGCATGTAAAGCTTTTATATTCTAACAAAGAGTTTCATTATGTCATCATGAAAATGATAACACATAAAACTTGCATGTAAATTATTTTTAGCAGTTAGTTTCTGTTGAAAAGATCAAGGAAGTTAATTATCATAATATTTATGGAATTCAAACAATATATGATTATGGGAAATTTTCATGGGGGCAATGTTGGATTTATATAATTAATTGTTGGGTGAACAATTACTTGTGTCTGGATTTTGGGGACCATTTATTTGGAATTAATGGTACCTTTGCTTTGTATCAGTCGATCAGAACAGTTTGTGAAACTCTCCACTGTGTCATCTTGAGATGCCCACCACTGCTTGTTTAGAGTTAAAAATCAAAAAGCAAAAGAAGTGGGTGACTGGTGTGTTGAGAAAGAAATACCAAAGCCCTAAAAGTTTCTCTCCCATCTCTTTCTCCCTGCAAACAAGCAGTGAAGGCCGGCTTCTCTCTCTGTCTTTATGAATTAAGGAAAAAAAATTAAAGAAGAATTGCTTAAAAAGTACTTAAAAAAACAGAAGAACTCTTCTGATATAGAGTACTTTAATCTTCATGATGACTCTGTCCTGCTTATTGTTGTTTACTTGACAAATATGTTGTCCTTGAGGTTGGAGAGCTTTCTCCTCTCTTCATATATTACATTTTTCACTTCCAAAGAGAAAAACAAGCTAGGTTTAATTGCTGTTCAGCGGAAAAGAAAATTGATTCAAAGAAAAGGCAAAACTGTTTCTAATAATCCATATTTTTCACCAGCCAGTAATTATCCAGATTGTTTGTTTGCTAGGAAAAGGTATGTCATAAGTAATAACTCATATTATCACAATTCACAAGTTTAACTTAAAGTTTTGAGTGAAAATAGGGTTCTTGGTGTCTGTCTTTTCAATTTTCCTTTCTTTATTTGTATAAATGTGTATGTCTATATGATATGAATGTGGTATACTGAATACCGATATTACATTTATTTACTGATATGATATCAATCTGACAGTTGAGTTCTGCAACTTCATCTTAAAATCAATTAATTGAGTCACTTCTCTTAGTCAAAGACAAACCAGAGAGGATAGCATTGTAAGGTCAAATTTTCCTGCATGTTGGTGGGGTTTTTTTTTTAAGTAGAACTAGAAGAACAAGAAGAATTCCAACTCATTTTTGTCTTTTATGATTTCCTTTCAATCATTTGATACGAGGGAGCAATTTACATATGGTCTTGTAAAGTCTTTGTCGATTCAGGAAGTAAAATTCAATTCTTGATTAATTGCAAGGAAAAAGAAAAATCAGTTTTCTTGTTTTCTTCCTAGTTTTGCTTCTTACATTTTTCTTACTTCCAAGGGTCAGAAACAAAACCTCCCTCCAAAGATTGAAAATTTGCTTTGCAATTTATTCTTGGTCTAGCCCTAGGGTTTCCACTTTTGCTTGTCTTGGTGGATGCATTATTCATATCACACCAAATACGAAGAAACTTTTGCATATATAAAACTAGCTAACTTCTTATTCCTTCAGCAAAGACCGGTACCGAGAGAGAAAATGCTAGGTATATTTCAAACCCGGATCCATTTTCTCCATCCCAGATTGTTTCTTAAACTTAATCATTTGAATAAGTGAAAGGATGTTTGAATTTTTTTCCAGGATGAGCAAACAAACTTGCCTACGGCACTACTTACACTCAATTGGTCTAAATGAATTATGAAGTAAGTACTAAAAGAATTGAAATTCAATTGAGTTTTTTTTTTTCCTTTTTCTCAGCTGTTAGGTTCAACACTTCAACTTGCCTTCCATGCATATCTTTCAACAGAAAAGTTGAGTGGTCCTCATTTCAACTCTAGTGGGATGTCTTAAAGGAGAATTATATAGATTGGTCCCAACCAAATAAGGTAGCTGTTTATGTCTCAAGTAACTAGCAAACACATCAAATTGACAATTCCCGTTAAGAGCATACAGTATACACCACAAGTTTTATCAAGCACCAATCACAAGACTTATTCTTGGTAGATATCTTTTTTGTCTCTTAATCCTTTCTCATATGTAATCCCGTTTCTATATAAGCTATTTGATCGATATTCTATTTTTTGGAGTATTATGCTGAAAATTTTGGTCTTCATATCTTAGATATTATTTGTTTTTTTTATTCACAAGGAAGTACACAAGAGAGGAAAAAATCGAACTTTGGACCTTATAAAGAAAAGTATCAATTGTTACGCTAAATCTTAATTGTTTATATATAAATTTTTATTAGTGTATGATAGAGACAAGACATTTTTACCTATTTTGTAAAGCATGGCCAAGAGTGTTTTTCAATAGCCTAACAAAGTCAGTCCATTTGCTTGAACGATTGACATTTTACCTTGAACTGCAAAAGATTGAAGTGGGAATAAAGCAATAAAACCTAAGAAAAATTGTGTATAGGAAAAAAAAAACTTTGGAGCTGCCTGCTTCCAATTTTTGCTCACATGAACATCTTCCTTAGTATTAGGCGTGCATTCATCAACCCCATGTGATAGAGATTCAGTCACAAGGCCTTTTGTAGTTGTCGATAAAGCATGCCGCTTCACTTTTTTAAACGTGCAACATGGTCCCCCTTGTACTTACATTATACACTTTGTTTTTGTGTGGGAATCACAGACTATTAGCTTACTCAAAACCATGCGTTTTTCCTCGCTTACAATCAACTTGATGAATCCCTGCTGCCATATTTTTGTTGCTATGGCAGAGAGGAGTTTATTAAGCATTTCTAATGATCCCATTGATGCAATGATTACTTACATGCTTGAAGGGAGGAAATGATAAGATATCGACTAGCACATATATTTAACAGATGGCGAAATGCACCACGTGGCAGCCCTACTGCCATTGCTTTATTTCTTCAATTCTTCCACGGACAATGGTCCTTTGAATTCCAGCATCTTTCTTTTCTCAAATGGATGAACTTCACCAATAAGTTTTATTCTCTCACAAGTAAAAGCAAAAGAAAATTGATCTTTCAATATATATGCAGGTTAATTTGGATGAGTCCAGCACCAAAGTTTCAAGGTGTAATATATTTTTTGTAAGTTCATTTCATTTGCAAAACAGTCGGGTCTTTCTTCTTCTGTATAAAACCAGATCTCTATGTACAATTCCTATAGATCTGCCTCACATCCTCATATTTTCTTGCTTTCTCTTCTCCACTAAAGAGAACTAAGTTTGAGCTTGATTAACTTCTATAAGATAAAAGGACATGAGATTTAGGGTTATACATATATAATATATATACTGATCATCTAACCTTTTCAGAATTAGTACATAAGTCTAAATTTTCTTTTCCGTTCTCTCCTTTTTCCTTTTGCATATGTGGTTAGTTCAATAAATTTTTCAATGTTTTCTCTTCACTTGAAAGAAGTTTGCTTTGATTTCACTAACAATTGGGAATCTGTGTTTTTAGCCTTAAGATTGTACATCTTAGCAGGAGATTTATTTATTACTTCATATTAATTGATCAACTTTCTGTCTTTGTTGTTCTTTTCATGCAATTTTGAAGCAGATAGTTGCCAGTAACTTCACTAAGCTTTCTGCCAGCGAACTCTGACTGAGAAATATAAAGGAAGATCCAGGTGAATCTCAATTTGGAAGGATCAATTCAACGGGTTTTCAGCTACTTATGCTTGAATAATGAAAGACGTAAGAAGATGATTGCACGTTCAAAGGAAGCAGATTCTCCCTCGTCTAAACAAGAAGGCAACTCAAATGATTCCAAGGTGAGTAAAGGTCCATCTAGTTCTTCGCCATGGTTGAGATTGAAGGATCCGCGCATTGTGCGTGTTTCGCGTGCCTTTGGGGGGAAAGACAGGCATAGTAAGGTTTGCACCATAAGAGGATTAAGAGACAGAAGGGTGAGGCTTTCAGTACCTACGGCTATTCAATTGTATGATCTTCAAGACAGGCTTGGACTTAATCAGCCTAGCAAGGTTGTTGATTGGCTGCTTAATGTGGCTAAGCATGAAATTGATGAACTCCCTCCACTCCCAGTGCCACCAGGGAACTTCTCCCTTAACCATCAAATGGTTCTGAGTACTTCTCAAGAAGCTGGGGCTTCCCAATCCAACAAAGAAGGGCTTAAAACCAGTAGTATTGTTAATTGGGAAGATCCTGCGGGGAGGTTGTCAAGAACAAGCTTTTGGAGTTCCGACGCTTTTTGGAGGGCTAAATCCAAAGAAGTTGCAGCGGAAACAACCAATGACAAACACAACTGGAACAAAAGAAATGAAGAAGAAAAACAAGAAGGCAGTGAAGGTCATCATGGAGCACAAGTTTCGTCAGATAATATCTTACAACGAGTCAATCATTCTTCCTTACCGACATTGTTAAACAATGCAGTGCCATATGGTTCTTACTATCATTTCGAACCTTCAAATTTTCCTTTATCACAGTTAGGAAGCCATGGATTTGCATCCCACACTGGAGAACTGCATAATTTCAATGTTGCGCCATTGCCATCCACATTATCTCTATCATCCGGCTCTCAGATATTGGTGTGTCCACCAGGAGCAACACAGCCTTTCTTCCCTCCTCAGGCTACGGCCTCTCTAGAGATTGATCCTAGACAACAAGTTAACCATTTCCAAATGCTGAGCTCAGGAGCACAAAACCTCTTGCCTAATTCTTTTAACCCTCCAGCTGCGGCATACTCCATAAGCCAATCCATCAGACCCTTCCATTTTAGTGTGACTCCAAGGCTTCCCAATTCTCCCAACAGCAGTGGAAATCAGCCAGTTAAGGAGCAGGAGTTTCCTTCTAAATGACAGTAGAAAGCAATGTAATGGAGAATGAAGTGAGGAATTTCCTTTGGAATAACGTGCACGGTGCAAGACTAGAACTATTTTGCCTGAGGAGGAGGGAAAAGGTACCGTTTGAGTCCATATATTTACATAATTTTAAGTCGTTCTACTTCCTGGAAGTGAGAAGCAGATGAATTAAGTTATAGTTACCGGGATAACAATTAAGGTTTTGTGTTTGATTTCATAATTTTGTTCTGGATGATTGGGAAATCAGATCTTCATAGATTTGAAAGCCATGCTAAATAATTGAAATATAATTATGCTATATGAATATAAAGTTTGATATCATAACACCCGAAATTGTTCATATATAGTTCTTAGATTTTTTAGCTGAATGAATGACCATAGTATTGCTAAAGCAATATCAATGAAATGCTAGAAAATTATGTTGCATTGATTATGAAATTTGATTATGTGCACATGACAAGCATGTACAGTATAACTATTTGTGCTGAGAGAGATCTATAGAGATTATTTTCAGCTTAGGTTCATTGGTAAATTTGTTAAGTTATATGCTATTATTATAATTCTACTGCATTTTAATTTGACAAGGAGGAATCCAGCCCCAATGGGAATTAAACTTCTCATATCATTATCCTTCACTTGCTATATAGGCAACTGCTATCTTTACCATCTTCCTCCTTACACTCTTTTCTCCCAGAAAGCAAAAACCAATGGAAGGAGTTATATAAACTAAGTAGGTGAGGAACATAAACTTTCCTTTTGAAAATATGCTGGAGAAACTTATCCATAGAACCTGGGATTGGGAAAGATTTGATTGTTGAAAGCTTCTGCAAAGCAAAACAAAAAAAGAAGAGAATTATACATATTAGCAAGCAAAGTAGATGAAGGAATTTTATGGCAGTGCGGACTTCGCACAAGATCCAACAGGCTAATGTCACGATGAAAGAATAGCAGGCTGAAAAAATAGGGTTAAAAAAGGGCATTGATTTTGAAAGTTCGACGAAATGAAAATATGGCTGTGGTCCTTAACACTGTCTAAGAAAATACATTAAGGAGAGAAGGAAGAAAAGTTGATGTAGTGTTCTCAGAAGTTAATTTATTATCTCTGGTCCTTCAGTTTTGGAAGAGAAAGAAAAAGCCCCACAAGCCTGATATGGCAACTAGCATTCCCCAGCTTTCATCTGTCTGTCTATATATACACATAACAGCACTTTTTGCAACTTTAAGTCAAAGCAATTAAAACTGTTTGATTGATTGCTCTATGCAATAATACAACACAAAACTCTTAGATTGGATATCAGCTTGAGCTTGTCATTACTGCTGCTTATAGCTAGCTTTTCTAGGGTTTTGAACTGCTTGTGAATACAGGTTTTAGTCCTAGGAAAAGCTGCTCCAGGCTACATGCCTCGAGAAAACTTTAGCTGTATATTAATGCTTTGCTATTGATGACTGATGTAATTAAGACCTTATGGTAACATTTAGAATGAGGATAGTTTTCAAACAGATACAGATATATCATTGGCAAGATAGGTTCTTCAGAAAAAAACTATAGTGTTTTTTCTTAGAAAGAACAATTAATGCATGTTATAGTAGATCTATTGAGGCACTAAGCTTATAGTTCAATTCTAAAGCTTTGCTTGGTAGGAAAGATGAAAATGGATGAGGATGAAAAATTTGTTAATCTAATAGTTAAGTTACAAAATAAAAAAATGGTTATGAAATCTAACCATTAAATTAACAAATTTTTCATCCTCACCTTTTTTCATCATTTCTACTAAGCAAAGTCTAAATAATTGATCCTGTTTAATTACATGCAGTATCTTAGATAATCTCTCTCTCTATCTCTCTTCTTCTATCTCTCATTAATAATAAGCAATGATTTTCTCTTGGGATAATATTTTTCCGGCTTTGAACTTTATTTGAGAATTATGTTCTGCATTTAAGTATTTGATTTAATGAACTATGCATGCATCTTCAAATTTGAAGATTAAATTTTATAAACCCTATATATATATATATATATATATATATATATATGTTTATATACACACACATCCAGGACTCTAACTAGGTCATGATAATTGTTTCTTTTATTCACTTATTTGACATATCCTCATTTTTTTCCCTCTAATTAATATTTTGCATTTATATGTGTTCGACATTTTTATATAAACACTTGCCAATCTTCAACCAAAGAAAAGCCTATCATTAATCTAAGAACTCTTCTAATTGAGGTTTTTTGTTTTTTGCTAAATTTCTAATTAAGGTATTTGACTCTAATCATTGTTTTGATCAAAATAAACTACATAATAATGTGATTTGATAAAATTGTTTCTTTCCTATTATTATATTCAAATTGTTTGCTTTCTTTTTAACTTGTGAAAGGGTAAAAATCAATTTATTGTTTTTGGTTAATTTATAATATAAAATAAATTAAGTTAGTAGTTAATTGTTGTTTTTGGATTGAATTTAAGTTACTACTGAAAGAAAGTACAGAATGTTTATTCTACAAGTTTTTATTTTTTTTTCTTATCACACAAGAGTAATCTAAATTTTTTTTTTTAATTTTCGGACAGTTTTAAACGTATTTCCCTTTATGAGGTACTTTAAACTAAATAATGTCATGCCATATATATATTCTTTTCTACTTGTGAATCATTCCATGGAGTTTTTTCTTGCACTAGAGTCTAGAGTAGAATAAAATCTTTATTTTTTTTTGTTACAAAATAAAATCTTTATTACTTTATAAGTAGAGGTGGCAAAAATTGACTCGACTTGAAAAACCAACCCGATTAATCCGAAATCAAATCCGACCAATCCGATTGGACTAAAAAAGTCAACAATCCAAATCCAACCCGATCCGAATCCGAATTGATCCGAAACCAAATTTATCTGAATTCACATTGATCTAAATCCGACCTGATCAGAACCCGAATTGATTCAAACCCAAATTGACCCGAACACAAATTGATCCGAATCTAAATTAATCCAAACCTGAAAAAAAAAATCAAACTTAAATTTAATATTATCAATAAATATTTAAATGTTAAAATTAATTATCAAAGTATTTTAATATAGTAAAAATATAATTTTTTTCAATAATATGAGTGTTATTTTTTTAATCTAATTAAACTTAAATATTCACTTTTGTATTATATTCATTTGAACCTAATGTATAATTATTTAATGGCTAATCTATAATAGAGTACAGAATCTACAGAATCTATATCACCTACACTTAATGTATCCAATTATTCTATAAAAAATAAGAGAAATTAAAAAGATGTATAGTACTGTATTATGATATTTAGTATGGATTATTAAATCACTTTGATTCATAAAGTTATTAATTATTATAGATAATAAAAATAAAATGAAAAAAATGTAATTAATTTATGCATATTGGTAAATATATTATAAAGAAAACTATCATACAGATTATTAAATATTTTGATTATTTTAATCCTAATTTTATTATAGGTCATATAAGAAGAAAATTTTATTTTTATGAGTTTTGTAATTCTTAAAAATATGGTTTCGGTTGATTTTCATATCAAACAAATCACATCGAGATGACCAAGGCTTAACTCAAAAAACCTGTCCGCTTGACTCGAATCCAAATCCGACCAACCCGAATTAACTAAAAAAGTCAACGACCCCAAGCCAACCTAATCAGAACTCGAATTAATCCGAATTCAAATTAATCCAAACCCAACTTTATTCGAACCCCAAATGATCTGAACCCGAAATAGACCAATTTTTTCTTGACCCAAACCCAACCTTATCTGAATCTGAAATGATCTAAACCCAAAATGATCCGATTTTTCCTTAACCCAAAATGATCCGATCCAAAATAACCCAACCCAAACCCGATCCGATTCGCCCATTTGCCACCTCTATTTATAAGGGTACATTTAATCTTATACTTCATGCCACATCATTATTTGATTGTTTCTCCATTCTTAGTGGAGGTGGCAAAAGCTGGCCCGAGCCTAAAAATCCTTCAGAGATCGAATTGAGACCAACCCAAATTGATCAAAAAAGTCAAAAACCCGAAATCGAAAAAATCCGAAACAAAAAAGTTTGAAATCAAAAAACCCGAACCTGACACAACCTGAACCCAACATAATTCGAACCTAATACAATCTGAAACTGAGATGATTTGATTCGAAACCCATAAAAACCGAATTTATAACCCGAAAAAACTTGAATTATAATTATATGATTATTATTTAAAAATAAATAAATAAATAATTCATACACTTTTTTAATTAAACAGTTTAAAATTTTGAAAACAATTATTATTTATTATACAATTATATCACTTATATATTACTAGCAAAACAAATATTGAATCTTTTGAATTCAATTATTAAATTAAATTAAATTAATTTAAAACACCATAATATATGATATCAAATAATCTTTAATATTATACCTATTGTATTTATAATAATAGATATATTATTAATACAACATTTGATTTTATTATAAAAATCATTTTAACATTTTATTATTTTTATTTTATAATAAAACTTTAATTTTAATACAATAATAAATAAAATAAATAAAAAAATTATATAATTTCAATATTTGTTTGAAACTTTGAATTTGATATTTTGCGCAACACATTAAGAACATTTTTAATAAAATTAAATTTAAACTATATTTTCTTAAAGTTTCAAGTATAGAAAGATATTAAATTTACATTAAAAAAAAACCTAATCTTAAAATTAAAATTCAAGTTTTTAATATTAGAAAAAGTTAAGTAATTAAACTAACCAATACAAGTACAATTTTTGTTATAACCTTAGACATCATTAAAAGAGAAAATTATAAATCAAGCTAGTGGTAATTTTATTTTTAGCCTTAAAACAAAAGACATTAATAAATCAAGTTAGTGATAATTAATTATTTATTATATTATAATAATCTTATACATGAACAAACCGATTTGGTATCTTATAATAATGATTTGTATATTATATTATAATAACCTTTTAAGAATAAATTATGTAATATCTTATTGTGTAAGTATCATAGTTATCAAAATCGTACGATACGCGATACGTATCATACGATTCAGTTCGGTTCGATTCACTATAAATTCGATACGTATAAATACAAAGAATCGGTTTTATCAAGAATTAGTAGCGTATCTATCGATACACAAGCGAATCGATATGTATCATATGATACATCGATTCACTTCGATACGCTTTATAGTAACATTGGGCCAGGCCCAAAAAAATCTGATCTGGCCAAATTAGCTAAAAATACAATTTTAATAGTTTTTTAAACTAAAAAACACTTAAAAACATATTTTCTATATAATTTAATCTTGAAATATTGAAAAATATATACTATTAATGAATATGTTAAGTGTTTGAAAAAAATCATACTTTTTATTTTTATCATATGCTTACTTAATCCTATTAATATGTATAATACTTTTTATATTTTATTTATCTTACATGTATATAATAATATTTATAATTAATTTTAAAATTATTTACCGTATCTTACGATACGATACTCGATACTCGATTCTTAAAAATAAAATTTCGATTCACGATACGTGTCACAATTTAATAGCTATGGTAAGTATTATTTTGATAGAATTAAGTATTTATTAAAAATAATTTATTTATTGTCTATTAAATGTAAAATTAAAGTGTGGGTAAAAATAATAATTCTAATAGTAAATAAAAGTGTAATTTAATAATATACTAGAGTAGTATTATTGTGCAAGTGGTAATTTTAATAAAATTTGTTTTTTATACTTTATTAATATTATTAATTATATTTAAATAACTAGCATTATATTAATTAATTTAGTAATATACCATTTAACACTTTAATTAGACATTTAATCAATTAGTGTGTATATATATATTATTATGTTAATGTGAACGTGAAAAAATTAGTACATAATTGATGTTTAACTATATATGATATGATTATATCAAATGTTATTATTTATAATATAATATCAATTGGTGTATACAAACTATGTCAATTGGTGTATATATTTGGCTCACTTAAAATTTTTTTATATAATTATTAATATATAATTATATATTTTATAATAAAAGTGAATATCGCAGGAAATTAAAAAAATAAATAATAATTGTCAAGTGATAAAAACATTAAAATGTAAAAATTTATATTTATATAAATATTTATTAAATTTTAACTTTAAAATTTGTTTTTTATACTTTATTAATATTATTAATTATATTTAAATAATTAGCATTATATTAATTAATTTAGTAATATCTACCATTTAACACTTTAATTAGACATTTAATCAATTAGTGTGTGTGTGTGTGTATATATATATATATATATATATATATATATATATATTATATATGTTAATGTGAACGTGAAAAAATTAGTACATAATTGATGTTTAACTATATATGATATGATTATATCAAATGTTATTATTTATAATATAATATCAATTGGTGTAAACAAACTATGTCAATTGGTGTATATATTTGGCTCACTTAAAATTTTTTTATATAATTATTAATATATAATTATATATTTTATAACAAATGTGAATATCGCAGGAAATTAAAAAAATAAATAATAATTGTCGAGTGATAAAAACATCAAAATGTAAAAATTTATATTTATATAAATATTTATTAAATTTTAACTTTAATTTAGCATTTCTATTATATTTTTATTTAACTATATCAAATTAAATTAATTATTACATTCAAAATTATAAAATATTTATAACTTGCAAAACTTGAAAAGAATTTGACTAAGCCCGCTAAGCTCTCCTGGTTAAAACCGGACCGGATCCAAAATCGAACTGAAACAAAAAATAATCGAATCCAAAAATACCTAAAATCGAAAAAATCTGAAACCAAAAGTATCCGAGAGTGAAAAAACTCGAAACCAAAATAACCCAAACCCAAATATAACCCGAACCGAACTTACCGAATGTCATAACGGTTTCGCGCTAGACGATTTTGAAAACATTTAAAAACAAAGGGAGTCGCCACCAATCTTGTTTGACTAGGTGTGATTGGCCACTTAAAATATTTATCTTTTTAACAAAATCTCAAAATTAATTAAATTTTATTAAAAAGACAATTTTTTTGGTCTACGAAAACAAAGTTGGGTTCGGGAGTACGGTTACGCATGGGAAAGGATTAGCATCCCCACGACGCCTGTTAAAAAACGATACCATAGTAATAATGTGTTATCCTTTGATTTTAATGAAATGGTCTTAATTTGATATTTAAAAATAATTTCAATTTTATTACAATCAATTTCATTCTTCAAAGTCATTTTTTATTATTTTAAAAAAAATCAAATTTTATTTTTCAAAAGTGAATGTGAATATTTTTGTATTGAATAATTAAATCAAACACTCCAATACTTTTGGTAATATTTGAAATAATTTTCCTCACCCAGAGATTTCTTAAAAATCACTACTTGTGACTTCTATAGAATCTTATCCTTGGAAGATTCACATTATTTGTATAACTATGGATGCATGTGATGTAAACAGATAAAAAATTTGCATATGACACTTAAAAGAAATTTTATTTATTTTGATTTTATTAATGAAACTCTTGATATTAAAAAATTTAGCTAAATATCCCAATACTCTGGTAACATTTAGTTAATTCCTCTCACCTAGGGATCAGTCAAGAAATCACTACTTGTGAGTTTCATGACATCCCATCATCGGAAGAATTTTATTTATTTTAAAATTAATATTTATGCACATGATGCAAGCATATAGTACATGATGCAAATGAATTTTTTTTATTTTTTATATAAATATTCCTTTATTTATTTTAAATAAAAATTTTTATTATTGAAAAATTGCGCTAAGTATCCCAATACTCTAGTAACACTTAGTGAACTTCTCTCACCTACGGATCAGTTAAGAAATCACTACTTGTGAGTTTCATAACATCCCATCATCGGAACATTGTTTAATTATTAAATTTTATTATTTATTTTTCTTTGTTTTTTTATAAAAAATTATTTATTTTTATTTTTAATAAAAATTTAAATTATTGAAAAATCATACTAAATATCCCAATACTCTGGTAACATTTATTAGACACTTCTCACCTAGGGATCAGTTAAGAAATCATTACTTGTGAATTTCATAACATCCCATCATCGGGAGATTGTTTAATTATTAAATTTCATTATTTATTTTTCTTTTTTTAATAAAAAATAAATTATTTATTTTCATTTTTAATAAAAATTTAAATTATTGAAAAATCATACTAAATATCCAAATACTCTGGTAACATTTAGTAGACTCTTTTCACCTAGGGATCAGTCAAAGAAATCACTACTTGTGAGTTTCATGACATCCCATCATCGGACATTGTTTGAATTAATTTTTTACTACGCATTTTGAAACCTAACAATTTACCCAAAAAGGGTATTATTATTATTTGTTTAAAAAGAGATATGTGATTTTATTATTACAGTTAATTTCATATAACTAATTATAATTAACATTATTAATAATTATAAAATTTACAAAAAAAAATTTATATATATTTTTCATCATAAAATTATATTAAAATACATAAAACAAATTATTAAAAGCATATAAAAATGTAAATAAAAGAGCTGAGAATGTACCCTAACCAACTTGGGCTTTAAACCCAAAGAAAACCCCTTTGAATGGCCCACTTAACGGCCTAATGATCTCCCCACACGAAAATGGGCTCAGCTGAGGTTGGGCCGCCCAATGAGGCTTTTGGCAAGTTGGATAGTGGACCGGGTCGGATCAGGTGCAATACAGGTTAGGTCAGCTCCACACAGGCCGGCTAGGAGTGCTTCCGGGTTGGGCGCGCGGGTCGGGTCGGGTCGGACGTGTGGATCTGGGAATGAGCCTTCTCCTTTGGCTCAAAGCGCAACCGTTTAGGCTACCTATAAATACCCAAAAAAAAATTTTGTTTCAGATTTTAACTTCTCTTTTTTAAAAAATGTTATTTTTTTTCTCTCAACTCTCTCTTCATTTCTCTCCTTCACAAGGGTCGACCGACGTAAGCCCGGCCACTGCCGTCGCCAGTCACCGCCATCCACGGTGACCGGAACACAAAAATCTTCTAACTTTCAGAAAGATCTTCACCTCCCCTCTTCGTTTCTCCATCACTCCGTCCTTCGCCTCGCACGCTACCGTCAGCAGCCACCGCCGTCTGGCGTCCGACGAGCTTCCCAAGATCCTAAAAACGCTCTACTCCTTGTCCTCTACTCAAATCTAGCCACTGATTTGTCCAAAAAACTTCCCTAACCCCTTGGATCTAATATTAACCTAACTCTCTTTCTCCTTTTTGTTTTTTTTTTGTTGTTGATGTTGTTGACTTGATTGTGGCTTTGTGTTGTTGTCTCTCTCTTTTCTCTTTTTTTTGTTTGTGTTGGCTGCCTTAGAGGTTTGTGGCTTGGGTTATATTTGTTTCTTGTAGGGGTTTTGAGAAGATGTTGTGACAGGAGGTGTAGACACCATTTTTGTCCGGTTCTTTTTCAAACATTTTTAATTAATTAGTTTTTTATATTTGATTTTTAATTTTTATTTTTTAGATTTAGAAATAAATTTTGGATTTTGATTTTGATTTTTATATAATAAAATAAAGAAAATAAAAAAAGGAAGGAAATCAGAATTAATTTTGATAGGAAAGTAAAATTAAATGAGACTATTAAAGATTGAAAATCAAAATTTTGTGAAAAGGAAAGTCAAAATTAATATCGGATTCAAGTCCGATTCTTGAAATATAAAATTTCCTAAAAAAGTTGATTCTTGATTTCCAAATTATTACCAAAAATAAAAAATATAAAAAAATATATAAAAAGAAAAAAAGAAAAAACCTAGGGCTATAAAAAGGAGAAAACCCTAGGAACACAGGGAGGGAATGAACCCGAAAAAAAAAACCTTGGAAAAAAAAAACCTTAGAAACCTTGCATGAAGAAAAACAAAAAAAAAACCTACAGACATCCATTATCATCGTCTCCCCATCGCGTGCCGTTACATCCCTTGCTCCTAGCCATCGTGCCAACGGCCCCAGCTCATTGAACCTACTCGCTGTACTACTGCCCTGGACCGAGACTCCCAGCTACTTTGCACCGCCTCTGTTTATCATCTTCATCACACCAGCACCTTCTTGAGGTCTTCATCAACATCGACCAATGGCAGCTTACTTCACTAGTTTCCAGCTACCCTATTGCCGCTTCGACACTGCTCCTGGCCACCGCTTCCTATGCTAACTTCACCGCCTCTGTTCCAAGCTGTTGTGTACCGCAATTCAATTTTATCGTCGTTGCAAGCTTGCACGTTGTTTTTGCTACTGTTTAGATCAAGATCTTCCGCTGTTGAATCGCCCCTGCCTTGCATCGCACTACTGCCGTTCCTCCTTGTTCGAAAATTCTCACTGCAGCCACATGAACTGAAAAGTACAGTTGTTGAAGCTTGTATCTTTGTAGTTGACGTGAATAAGCTGTGAGAACCCCTTTCCTATTCTTTTATTTATGCCATATAAAGTGCATTTGAAATTTTGTTTTTAGTAGTAATCATCATGGCTGACGTGAATTGATGGTGAATATATATATTTTTTTCTTTTTTTCTTGATTTATCTCCAAATTGTCATCAATTGAATAAACAATAATATGTTGGTATGTGTATGAGGATCATTATTATTATTATTATTATTATTATTATTATTTATTATTGCTATTTAAGAAAAAAAACTAGAATAATGACTTGATTTGCATGATATAATTTGATTTGTACTATTAATGATTTATATAATATAATTTGTATGATTTAATGAATCGCATAATTTAGTATGGTATGATTAAGATTAAGGTCTAGTTCTTAGAATAAAAAATAGTAAGTTAATTTGGAATTATGATTCGTTTGAAATTCACAATATTAAAATATAAGTTAGATGAAACATAAAAAAATAATATTATTTGGATGAAAATTCTCCGACGATGGAATTTTAAAAGTACTGCGCTTGAGTAGTACTTTTAGATATCTTGAGGTGAGGAGATTCTTCTTAAATCTTACCAGCTTGATGGAAGATTTAAAAAGATATTTCCAATATTTAAAATTCAAATTTATTATTAAAAATTGAAATAAGAATTAGTTAAGATTAATTACAATTAAAAGAATAAATAATAAAATTAAAAATTATGAATTATAAAAATTAACATATTTAGAAATTAAAATAGAATAAAAATAATAAAAAAATACAAATTATCCGAAGACAGAATTCTAAAAGGACTGCGCTTGAGTAGTACCTTTAGATATCTTGAGGTGAGGAGAGTTCTTTTAAGTCTTGCCAGCTTGATGGAAGATTTAAAGGATATTTCCAAGATTTTATAAATTAAATTATAAAAATAAAAATAAAATTAGATTAAAAAATAGTAAATTAAAATTAAGTTTATTATAATAAAGAATAAAGATCAAAGTAATAAATTAGAATTAAAATTAGAAAATAACTAAAATAAATAGAAATTAAATTAAATTAAATTAAATATTTTAATAAATGTGAATTATTCCGAGGATGGAATTTAAAGGGAATTGCGCTTGAGTAATTTCTTTAAAAATTCCTAAGGTGAGAAAGTTTCTTTAAGGTCTTACCAGCTTGATGGAAGGTTTAAGAAAATTTTCAATATCAAATAATTCATGTTTATTTAAAGATATAAAAATATATGAAATAATAATTTATATAAGAAAATAATAACAATAGAATAAGATAAAATAAATAGTATAAAATTAATAGAAATTGGATAGGAGTCAAAATAGGGTTTGCATAAGATATTTAAACATTCCGACGATGGAGCCTCTTCAAGAAAGGCGATTGGTCCTACTTGAATACTCTTAAGGTGAGAAAAACTTTTAAGTTGTCCAACCAGCTTGATGGAGGAGACTTAAAAGATTTTTCAGTATTTAATCATATCGAAATTAAAGTAAAAGGCAAAATTAGGATAACCTTAGATTATTTGGTACCATTTTAGAATGGGCGCTGTGAGGGTGCTAACCCTTCCTCACACGTAATTGCACTCCCGGACCCTAGGATTCTTTGAACTTAGACCAAGCCTTATCCTTAGTTTGAATAGGTGACCAATCACACCTAGTTAGAATGGTTGGTGGCGAATCCATATTTTTGTGTCTAGCTATTAGGTTTTTCGAAACTTGATACGTTATGACAGTTTGGCGACTCCACTGGATATGGAGTTTCGAAACTGTCATAACGTATCAAGTTTCGAAAAACCTAATAGCTAGACACAAAAATATGGAGTCGCCACCAACCATTCTAACTAGGTGTGATTGGTCACCTATTCAAACTAAGGATAAGGCTTGGTCTACGTTCAAAGAATCCTAGGGTCCGGGAGTGCAATTACGTGTGAGGAAGGGTTAGCACCCTCACAGCGCCCATTCTAAAATGGTACCAAATAATCTAAGGTTATCCTAATTTTGCCTTTTACTTTAATTTCGATATGATTAAATATTGAAAAATCTTTTAAGTCTCCTCCATCAAGCTGGTTGGACAACTTAAAAGTTTTTCTCACCTTAAGAGTATTCAAGTAGGACCAATCGCCTTTCTTGAAGAGGCTCCATCGTCGGAATGTTTAAATATCTTATGCAAACCCTATTTTGACTCCTATCCAATTTCTATTAATTTTATACTATTTATTTTATCTTATTCTATTGTTATTATTTTCTTATATAAATTATTATTTCATATATTTTTATATCTTTAAATAAACATGAATTATTTATTATTTTTTTGATATTGAAAATTTTCTTAAAGACCTTCCATCAAGCTGGTAAGACCTTAAAGAAACTTTCTCACCTTAGGAATTTTTAAAGAAATTACTCAAGCGCAATTCCCTTTAAATTCCATCCTCGGAATAATTCACATTTATTAAAATATTTAATTTAATTTAATTTCTATTTATTTTAGTTATTTTCTAATTTTAATTCTAATTAATTACTTTGATCTTTATTCTTTATTATAATAAACTTAATTTTAATTTACTATTTTTTAATCTAATTTTATTTTTATTTTTATAATTTAATTTATAAAATCTTGGAAATATCCTTTAAATCTTCCATCAAGCTGGCAAGACTTAAAAGAACTCTCCTCACCTCAAGATATCTAAAGGTACTACTCAAGCGCAGTCCTTTTAGAATTCTGTCTTCGGATAATTTGTATTTTTTTATTATTTTTATTCTATTTTAATTTCTAAATATGTTAATTTTTATAATTCATAATTTTTAATTTTATTATTTATTCTTTTAATTGTAATTAATCTTAACTAATTCTTATTTCAATTTTTAATAATAAATTTGAATTTTAAATATTGGAAATATCTTTTTAAATCTTCCATCAAGCTGGTAAGATTTAAGAAGAATCTCCTCACCTCAAGATATCTAAAAGTACTACTCAAGCGCAGTACTTTTAAAATTCCATCGTCGGAGAATTTTCATCCAAATAATATTATTTTTTTTATGTTTCATCTAACTTATATTTTAATATTGTGAATTTCAAATGAATCATAATTCCAAATTAACTTACTATTTTTTCATTCTAAGAACTAGACCTTAATTTTAATCATACCATACTAAATTATGCAATTCATTAAATCATACAAATTATATTATATAAATCATTAATAGTACAAATCAAATTATATCATGCAAATCAAGTCATTATTCTAGTTTTTTTTCTTAAATAGCAATAATAATAATAATAATAATAATGATCCTCATACACATACCAACATATTATTGTTTATTCAATTGATGACAATTTGGAGATAAATCAAGAAAAAAAGAAAAAAATATATATATTCACCATCAATTCACGTCAGCCATGATGATTACTACTAAAAACAAAATTTCAAATGCACTTTATATGGCATAAATAAAAGAATAGGAAAGGGGTTCTCACAGCTTATTCACGTCAACTACAAAGATACAAGCTTCAACAACTGTACTTTTCAGTTCATGTGGCTGCAGTGAGAATTTTCGAACAAGGAGGAACGGCAGTAGTGCGATGCAAGGCAGGGGCGATTCAACAGCGGAAGATCTTGATCTAAACAGTAGCAAAAACAACGTGCAAGCTTGCAACGACGATAAAATTGAATTGCGGTACACAACAGCTTGGAACAGAGGCGGTGAAGTTAGCATAGGAAGCGGTGGCCAAGAGCAGTGTCGAAGCGGCAATAGGGTAGCTGGAAACTAGTGAAGTAAGCTGCCATTGGTCGATGTTGATGAAGACCTCAAGAAGGTGCTGGTGTGATGAAGATGATAAACAGAGGCGGTGCAAAGTAGCTGGGAGTCTCGGTCCAGGGCAGTAGTACAGCGAGTAGGTTCAATGAGCTGGGGCCGTTGGCACGATGGCTAGGAGCAAGGGATGTAACAGCACGCGATGGGGAGACGATGATAATGGATGTCTGTAGGTTTTTTTTTTGTTTTTCTTCATGCAAGGTTTCTAAGGTTTTTTTTTTCCAAGGTTTTTTTTTCGGGTTCATTCCCTCCCCTGTGTTCCTAGGGTTTTCTCCTTTTTATAGCCCTAGGTTTTTTCTTTTTTTTCTTTTTATATATTTTTTTATATTTTTTATTTTTGGTAATAATTTGGAAATCAAGAATCAACTTTTTTAGGAAATTTTATATTTCAAGAATCGGACTTGAATCCGATATTAATTTTGACTTTCCTTTTCACAAAATTTTGATTTTCAATCTTTAATAGTCTCATTTAATTTTACTTTCCTATCAAAATTAATTCTGATTTCCTTCCTTTTTTTTATTTTCTTTATTTTATTCTATAAAAATCAAAATCAAAATCCAAAATTTATTTCTAAATCTAAAAATTAAAAATTAAAAATTAAAAATCAAATATAAAAAACTAATTAATTAAAAATGTTTGAAAAAGAACCGGACAAAAATGGTGTCTACAGGGGGTTCTCGGTTTGGGGTTGACTGGTGGCTGTAAAGGGGCTGGCCAACGTGATGGTGATGGGTAAGCAATGGTGGCTCGGATGGTGGTGTATGGTGGTGTTAAAGACAGTTTAAGGGTGCTCGATGGTGGCCTAGAATGGAGGCTTGGGAGGCCGCTTGGTGGGTTAGGCAGTGGTTGGTGTTGGGACTGTTTGGGATTGGTTCTGGGTAGGGAATGGTGGTGTGTAACAATAGAGTCGGGGAATTTCTTGGGTTGGCAGTGGCTCACGGTGATGGGGTTGGAGATTGTGATGGTGATTCGAATGATGCTAGGCTATGGTGGTTTACGGGGTTTAGGTTTTGTTTAGGTTCAAATGCAATAAAGAGAGGGTGGCTGTCGTGGTAAGGGTCGGATGAAGCTAGGACAGTGGGCGTTGAAGTTTGCTGCTTGGAGATGGTGAATGGTGACCGAGAATGGTCTGTGTTGTCGAGCAAGAAGAGCCAAAAAGTCCCCGACCCCGTGGGCAGTGTGCATTTTAACCGAATTCGAAAGCCATCTCTTGGTCCAATTCTTAGTTTTGTCCTTTGGATTTTAGCATTGAAGTTCAGTCATTTAGGTGTTTGATTTTGGAATGGGGTTTGATTGATTGGGTTTCATGAGAATGGGTGAGGGGCAGAGTACTGGACGACTTGGGGAGAGAGGCCTGTGAGAAGGTGGAGAAGTTGATGCCGTGTACGGCACTAACTTTTACATTTTTTATTTTTTTATTATTATTATCTTTTTTTTCCTTTTTTTGTTTTGTTTGTTTTTTTTATATTTTTATTATATATAATTTTATTAATTAAAAAAAAATTAACAACCAACCAAAAAAAACAACCCATTTGAACTTGGGCTTTTAAGCCTATATATTTTATTGGACTTTGAATTGAATTTGATCAATTAAGCCCAAATTAAAAATTGATAAATATAAAACTTTTAGTAATTCAATTTAAATTAAATTCAATTATTTATCCGTTCAAGTCTAAAATTAATCTAATTGAGCTTAATAACAAAAATGTCCAATAAATTTTAGCAAACTTCAAAATCAATTATTACTGAAATTACGAAAATGAAATTTACAAATCCGGGCAAAATTAGGTGTCTACAGCTTCCTCTCTTTGCACATTGCTGAGAATCAAGAATAGGGCAAAGATAATAGACAACAATTTTGTCCGGCTCATGATCTAATCTTTTGTATTTTTTGTTTTTTGTTTTTTTTTTTGAAAAAGTGCTCTTCCTACAATAAAGTGCTTCTCCTATGATAGAGGCATTCAAATTTTAAAATTCTTCCTCAAAAGTGCTCTTCTTACAACAGAGGCATTGAAACTTTAAATTCTTCCCTGAAATGTGCTCCTTTTGCAACAGAGGCAATGAAACTTTAAAATTTTTCTAAAAAAGCTCCTCTTGCAGCAGAGGCAATAAAACTTTAAATTTTTTTCCTAAAATGTGCTCCTCTTGCAGCAGAGGCAATGAAATTTTAAATTTTTTCTTAAAATGTGCTCCTCCTACAGCAGAAGCAATGAAACTTTAAATTTTTTTTTGAAATGTGCTCCTCTTGCAACAGAGGCAATGAAACTTTAAATTTTTTCTTGAAATGTGCTCCTCTTGCAGCAGAGGTAATGAAACTTTAAAATTTTTTCTTGAAATGTGCTCCTCTTGCAGCAGAGGCAATGAAACTTTAAATTTTTTCTTGAAATGTGCTCTTCTTGCAGCAAAGGCAATGAAACTTTAAAAAATTTCTTGAAATGTGCTCCCCTTGCAGCAGAGACTATGAAACATTAAAATTTTTCTAAAAAAGCTCCTCTTGCAGCAGAGGCGATGAAACTTTAATTTTTTTTTTGGGTTTAATACCACACAACGGTGCCAACTACATTGGGCTTAAATTTTCATCTTGGATGCCAACTTTATTGGGCTTAAAATTTTCAACTTGGGTGCCAGCTTTACTGGGCTTAAACTTTCAATTGTGCCGACTAGTTGGGCTTAAAAATCTCATCTAGGTGCCAGCTACGTTGGGTTTAAATTTTCTCCTTGGGTGCTAACTTTACTGGACTTAAATTCAATTAATTATGTGCCGATTTCATCAGGCTTAATACCACACAACGGTGCCAACTACATCGGGCTTAAACCTCATTTAGGTGCCAGCTACGTTAGGCTTAAATTTTCATCTTGGGTCCCAACTTTACTAGGCTTAAAATTTTCATCTCATAATGTGCCGATTTCGTTGGGCTTAAAACCATACAACGGTGCCAACTACATCGGGCTTAAATTTTCATCTTGGGTGCGAACTTTACTGGGCTTAACAATTTCATTTCATAATGTGCCGATTTCGCTGGGCTTAATACCACACAATGGTGTCAACTACATCGGGCTTAAACCTCATCTAGGTGCCAACTTTACTGGGCTTAACAATTTCGTCTCATAATGTGCCGATTTCGCTGGGCTTAATACCACACAACGATGCCAACTACATTGGGCTTAAACCTCATCTAAGTGCCAACTTTATTGGGCTTAAATTTTCATCTTGGATGCCAACTTTACTAGGCTTAACAATTTCATCTCATAATGTGCCGATTTCGCTGGGCTTAATACCACACAACGGTGCCAACTACATCGAGCTTAAACCTCATCTAGGTGCCAGCTACGTTGGGCTTAAATTTTCATCTTGGGTGCCAACTTTACTGGGCTTAACAATTTCATCTCATAATGTGCCGCCAACTACATCGGGCTTAAACCTCATCTAGGTGCCAGCTACGTTAGGCTTAAATTTTCATCTTGGATGCCAACTTTACTGGGCTTAAAAATATTCTCTAATTATGTGCCGATTTCATTGGGCTTAATACCATACAACGGTGCCAACTACATCAGGCTTAGATATCATCTAGGTGCCAGCTACGTTGGGCTTAAATTCACCTTGGGTGCCAACTTTACTGGGCTTAAAAATCTCCTCTAATTATGTGCCGATTTCATTAGGCTTAATACCACACAACGGTGCTAACTACATCGGGCTTAGACATCATCTAGGTGCCAGCTACGTTGGGCTTAAATTTTCTTCTTGAGTGCCAACTTTATTGGGCTTAAAAATCTCAATTCCTAGTTCGCCAATTTTGCTGGGCTTAATACCACACAACGGTGCCAACTACATCGGGCTTAAACCTCATCTAGGTGTCAACTTTAGTAGGCTTAAACCTCATCTAATTATGTGCCGATTTCGCTGAGCTTAATACCACACAACGGTGCCAACTACATCTGGCTTAAACCTCATCTAAGTGTCAACTTTATTGGGCTTAAACTTTCAACTGTGCCAACTACGTTGGGCTTAAATTTCATCTTGGTGCCAGCTACGTTGGGCTTAAATTCTCTTCTTGTAATGCCAACTTTACTGGGCTTAAAACCTTATCTCATAATGTGCCGATTTCACTGGGCTTAATACCACACAACGGTGCCAACTACATCGGGCTTAAACCTCATATAGGTGTCAACTTTAGTGGGCTTAAACCTCATCTAATTATGCGTCGATTTGGCTGGGCTTAATATCACACAACGGTGCCAACTACATCGGGCTTAAACCTCATCTAAGTGCCAACTTTATTGGGCTTAAACTTTCAATTATGCCAACTACGTTGGGCTTAAATTTCATCTTGGTGCCAGCTACGTTAGGCTTAAATTTCATCTTGGTGCCAGCTACATTGGGCTTAAATTCTCTTCTTGTAATGCCAACTTTACTAGGCTTAAAACCTCATCTCATAATGTGCCGATTTTGCTGGGCTTAATACCACACAACAGTGCCAACTATATTGGGCTTAAACCTCATCTAAGTGCCAACTTTATTGGGCTTAATCTTTCAACTATGCCAACTATGTTAGGCTTAAAAATCTCTTCTTGGTGCCAGCTACATTGGGCTTAAATTCTCTTCTTGAGTGCCAACTTCACTAGGCTTAGAATTTTATCTAATATCAAGATTGCAATTATTTTTCGAAGATTCTTGATTCTACAATTTCCTTTATCAATTCTTTACCACTCATCTCAAGTTTTTTCTTTTTTCCAAATTCTCAAAATTTTTGAAACTTTCCATTTTATCTCTCATATTCTCAAAATTCCATTAAACTCATCTCATTTTCCCTTTTTTTTTTGTTTGACTTTTGTTCTTCTTGCTTTTTTCTTTCCTTTGTTCTCTAAAATAAAAGAACTATCCCTCTTTTTTTTTTCAAGCTACATTTTGATATTCTTGTCATTTTCAAAAAGAAACTTGTTTATTATTTCTTTCCTCCTCTCTTTCACACAAACTTTTCTTTTCCTTTTTTCAATTTTCACTTTCTTTTCTCATTCACAAAACTCCTGTCTTCCCTTTCTTTCTTTTTTTTTTCGACCTTGACAAATGCAATGATTGATGATGCAAATGCAATTTTATTTCAGTGAATGATCAGCTATTGTGATGCCAATTTTTTCCATCTTTTGTCCAAATGCAAATTCAAATGTCTCATGAAAATGCCAATTTGCACTATAAAGATGCAAACACAATGATCCAAGATTTTTCTATTTGATTTCTTTGTCAGCAAAATTCTTTATTCCATGAAGTCCTATTCTTCTTCAGGAGTTGCCTTAGTCATCACATTCCTTTTTACTATTATTTTGAAACACCATCAAAATTTTCTTTAATAAAAATTGCCCCAAAAAGGCACAAGAAGTTCATTGCCCCACCATAATTATCAAATTTCTCTCTCATTTTTCACTTGAAATACTAAAAAAAATAAAGCAAAATTGCCCCAAAGAAATCATAAGGAGCTTATTATTTCCTGTAAAACAACCTTTCCATTTTTCATTTGAGGGATATAAATGATTTCATTATCCAAAAATGTTTATCCAGTCAAAACTTTTTAATTTTACAAATTACCCCATACTCTAGTCAAAGGAAGTTGAACCTAAGACCCACAATTATACAATATATTTGACATTCAACTCTCTTAAAAATGGGTGATCACTATCTGGCTGCATATGGAGGAAAATAGTAATTTATTCTCATTAAATCGATTGAGTGGGTTCACACATTAAGGTTTTGGTTTGGCAAGGATGGTTGCCATTTGATGAGAAAAGGGATGGGTGTCCCTTCATCTAGGCTCACAAAAGAAGTTTAAATTATTTTAAAAACACTAGATTCCTTGAAATGATGATTTTTTTTTATGAAAAGATCCATTTTAAAGTGCAATCAGACACTCTTTTAATTTTCAAATGAGGTATTTTTACATTTGTCAGGACTAGCTACGATGGGCTCAAATTTTTGGCATGTTATTTTGGGAGGAGACAAAAGCTTCAATCTTGGTACCAATCATTTTAATGCCTTTCAAAAGGGCATTCTTGGATATCTTGATGGTTTGGGATGCTCATTGGTCGCTTTAAAATAACTTTCTTAATGTCATTTCTATTATGGCATTAACAACACCATGAATGAACTCAAAGAGTTCTCACTTTTGCTCTAGACTGCCCCTTTTAGCGTTTTCACCCTAGAGCCTCAATCTTTCATTTTGCTCTCTTTCTTTTTTTTTCTTTTGTGATTGTTTCATCATGTACTTAAGAATTCAAAATTCATTTGAAATGAATATAAGGGTTCTCAAAGGATAATACTGGCAAAAAAATGAGATAAGCGCCTCATAGATTTTATGACTCTTCAAGGAACAATCTCTTCAATTTAAGTATCCAAGCTTGATCAAAATGGACTTTCTAAGGTATGTAATGTAGGCCAAGGTTCGGAGTTTTGAAAGAATGGTAAAAAGGCCCAAAAATATGTTTGAAGGTGATCAAACCAAAGATTATTTAATATGATTGAAGGATTCATTTCAAGACTTTTCTTTCACTATCAAGTCTCACTTTTCGTCATTTTATTTCTCCATTTTTCTTTTTCTTTTTTTCTTTGGCATTTTAGGTCCAACATTATTGGAAGTCAATTTAATTCGAACTTGCCCCTCATCATAATGATCTTCTTTTTCCAATTTAGAAACTGAGGCTGGATCGTTCATATTCTTTGAAAAGATCTTTCTTCTTTTTCTCTTCTATTTTTTTTTTTTGCACTTGCCCCTTAATGTGGAAGGTGATCCTTGGTTAGGGTTAATTTAGAAAGAATTCATCAAGCTCAAAGGAGGTAGCAAATGGATAAATTTTCAAATTTTTGAATGGATGATGAAAGATGGTCATTTGTCATTTCAAATATGGCCACTTAAATTGAAGAGTTATTCCTTGAATCAAAAGAGGTAAAAAGCTTTACTTTTATGTTTTCTTTTTTTTTTTTAAATTTTTTTGGATTGAGCTTTATGAATTTTTTTATCTTTTTCTTTTTCTTCTTTTCTTTTTTTTTAGGAAGGGGATTTTTGTTTGGAATCATCCGAATATCTTAAGTACATGATGTCACAATCAATTTTTCCTTTTATTTTTGCTTTTTTTTTTTGCATCCCATGCATCAATCTTTCCATGGCAATGATGTAATCCATGGATGATGCCTCATAGACCAATGAATATCATGTTGTAACATTTCATTCTAATGATATGTTGCTCGTAGTATTTCTACCAAGAAAGAGGGAAGAAATACTATGGTATTTAGGATGTTTTAAAGGCTTAGGGTACTTTGTTTACCATGTCTTTCGTTTGTGTGCCTCAAGAAATAGGTCAAATAGAAGAAAATTGGCCAAGGTGTTTTAGGATCTATGGTTTTTCAAAGAAGTTTGAATGATTTTAGCATAATCTTGATAATTATTAAACTACCAAAGTCCAAATCTAAAAGAGTGTTATTTGTTTGATCATTAAGGAATCCTAACAAAAGGGTTTTAACAAACAAATCATTTTATTAGCAATTACCTAGACAAAGGTCATCTTTCCTCAAAATCTCACCATGACTTAGTGAAAAATGAAGGTCCCTGAAGTTCCAACTTGTGATTTTGAAAGAAAGAAATTATTCGAAGAGAATGTATTTGCTGGAATAATGATCACCAATTCTCTAGAGACTTCGTTATATCCTCTTCTTTTATTTATTTATTTTTTTTGGCAATTATGAGGGCTCTTATTTTCAAAAGAAATGCCCAGTTACCATTTTTTGTTTTTTTTAACCTTAAAAACACAATTTTAAAAGAAATCTAAAAATTTCAAATATAAATATTTACAAATTCATGAAATACCTAGTCAAATCTAGTTCACATCCTTAAAAGAGATTTTGAAATGAAAAAAATATATACATGCATAACCAAAAGTTTCCCATTGGAACACATGTTCTCCCTTGAACCACTAATCCTTAGGTCTTTCTCCCTTGATGATGATAGCCACAGACAAGTTCCCTGAATTTCATTGGATCTGCATCGATCAAAGCTTGCACCTTATCCTTAAACGCAGTACAATTTTCAATGGAATGTCCTTCAATCCCATCATGGTAGTCACATTTGGTGTTGAGGTCATACCATTTTGGGTAAGGAGGTTTTCTAGGTTTGACATGAACAGTGGAAATCTTGTAACTTTGGACAAGGAGTGGGAACAAGTCTGTATAGGTCATTGGGATTGAATGGTACAATTTAGCCCTTTTTCTTATCTTGGTCTCAAGATGGTCAAGATCAATCTCATAGTCATTTGGTAAAATGCGCTTCTGAGGTAGAGGGGGTTGTGCACAGGGGACTGAGGTGTTAGGATAACGTGGTTGTGACAACTTGTGGGAATAGGATACTGGAGTGCAAGGATAAAAGGATTGTAGCAAAGGGTGAGAATGACTGTTAAAGGGTCCTTGCATCACATTGAATTTCCTCTTGTTTGATCGTTCAATAAACGCTTCTTGAACTTGCTCACTAAAGGTGTCCCATCCCTTCTCACCTTAATTCCTTGTACTAGTATCTGTAATCTTCCCTTTTCTTATCCCATCTTCAATATTACCCACAGAAAATAACAAATCTGCAAAATCTGAAAAAATATTGCCAATCAACTTGTCATAATATGGAGAAGGGAGAGTATCTACAAACAGAGAGTTCATTTCTCTATTTGTAAATGGTGGTCAAACTTGTGATGCCAATTTTTTCCATCTAAGAGCATATTCTTTGTAGCTTTCATTCAAGTTCTTTCTCATGCTTTGGAGGGTTAAACGATCTGGAGCTATCTCCATCAAATGTTTATATTGCTCTAAAAATGCTCAAGATAGATCCCTCTATGTATGAATTTGGCATCTTTTCAACTTAAAATACCAATTAGCTGCTGCCCCTATCAAACAATCTTGAAATACGTGAATAAGTAGCTTTTCATCATGAGCATGCCCAATCATCTTGTGACAATATGTGGCTAAATGTGTTTTAGGGCATTTAATCCCATCATACTTTTCAAATTCTGAGACTTGAATTTTGGTGGGATGACCACATCGGCACCAAGCAATACTTCTTTGGATCATAAAGTTCATTCCTTCCTTCAATTGCTTGAATTCTTTCTTCTAAGAGGTTATACCTTCTTTCTACAACTGGACCCCAAGCCATTTTTGATGGATTTTCATTTGAAGGTCTTAACTTAAGGACACCAATAGGATTGGGAAATTTTGTCTCTCGACCAAGAATTGATTGAAAATTCACATTGCTAGAGGTTTGTCCTTGGAAGTTCCCTTTTGGGTTGCTAGGCGCATGAACTTGATTGTTTCCTTGCTGAGTACTCCCTTCCATAGTCTCCTTCATTTCTAGTGTACCCTTAATTTCTTGCATCATTCGAGAGAGCTGTTCCTTTATCTCATTTTGGTCTTGTTCCACTTTGTCCATTCTGGTTACTTGATCATCTTCCATGTTGAACCACTTTATAAAGACAAGAATCAACCTTCCAAGGGAATTTAACAAAATGTTAAGGTTATTGAACTCTTTTGAACATGGGCCTAATCAACATGATGCACACATGTCAATGGATGCATGGATGTAATGATAGATGATGTGAGATGACATAAAATGCAAAACAGGTTTACTAAATTTATTTTCATATGCACATTGCCCAAATGATTATGGTATCATTATTTTATGAATAAAACAATGGAGGAAAAAAATAAAAAAATAAAAATGACACCTCTCTTTTCATTGCAATTTGTACTCATTATTGTCACTAGGCTACTCTCTTAACCCTTTTTTTCTTTTCTTCTTTTTTCCATCATTTATATTCTATAAAGTATTACATCTTTTCTACTCTTTCTTTTTTTCTTTTTTTTTCTTCTTCCTTCCTTCTAACCTAATGAATTTTCTCCTAAAATCAGGATTTCTTCCTTAAAATTTTTTTTATTTTTATGCCATTCTCCCTTTTTTTTAAGGAACACCTTCTCCCTTTTAATCCCTCTCATTTTACTTTTTTTTTTTGCCCTTATCTCAAGAGAAAATTTTTCACAAGCATTTTGCATTTTTATTAAACTTCTTGTGCAACCAAAAATATTTTACACATCAAACTATTCTTTGAAAATTCTATACAGGCAAATCAATTATTCATCTCTTTTTTTCTTCAATATTTATTTGGACTTCAAAAAGAAAGAAAAAAAGAAAGAAGAAAAAGAGAAAAAATTCATTCTCTCATTTTATTCTAACTCTTTTTTTTTCAAGAGAGCTTAATTAATTTCCTACTCAATCCCTTTTACTCTTTTTTTTATGCCTTTATCTTAAGAAATTTTTCCAAGAATAATAAAGAATAAAGAATTCGTTTTTTTTGTTTGAATTAAAAAAACTTAATTGAATTTCTTTTTATTATTTTTGAAAGAGACAAAAATCTTATTTTTCTCAACCATTTTTTAACAAATTATTTCATTTTTTATTTTAAAAAGAAAAGTTTGTGTTTTTTTATCATTTCATATTTTCTTTTAAAGGAAAAAAGTGAAAGGAATTAAAATCTTTTTTGCTTTTGTAGATAAGAAAAACATCTTGTAACCAAATATACATAAACCTCTTTTTCTTCCTCTTGCTTTGGAGAACGTATTTTTATTAGTTCCTATTTTTATGAACCTATTTTCAAAAAAAAATTCCACTTTAAAAAAGGAATGAAGAATTTTTTGCATTTTAAAAAAAAATTACATATTTGTTATATTATTTTTATGACACATCTTTATTTTTCAAAAATAATTGGATTTCTTTTTTGACAAGAACTTTTCCAAAGAAAATATATTTTTTCATTTTCTGTAAGACCCGAATTTTATTGTACTATATACCATATTTGTACATGATTAGTAGTGGAAATAAATTTCTTTATTGAAATTTAAGAAATATTGAATGTGAATTTCCACTCTTTATTTTAAGTTATGAATTACAATATGGTGTATATGAATGAGGGTTGAGTATTAAGAGATGCATGGAAAGCATTAGGTTGAAAAGAATGCAAAGGAAATCTTATTGGTTGAAGTGTGAAAGGGAATAAATGTTGTTAAACAAATGAAGAATAAAAACAAAGTCAAGAATAGTGGCAGGAAGTGGCGTAGACTAGAGAGAAAGGAGAAAAAAAATGAAAGAAAGTTTAGTCAAAATTGCAGCAAGAAAACAAGGTGGCGTGGACTTTCCTTAATGAACTGTGGAAAAACTTCACCTCGCCATTTAATGGAATGGCCATTTTTCTCTGTCATTTAATGAGCTATAAGACAGGGTAATGATGAAGAAAACAGGATAAGGAAACAGGTGGTATGTTCTAACAGGATTAACATGGCTATATAAGAAGGAAGACATGAGAAGAAGAACCAACGTAGCAAACTTCATCTCTCCATAAACCTCCTCGCCAGTCTGTTTTCACTGCATGCTTACAAGTAGTTCTTCCGTTTCTCTCATATAAGAGCCATGAAAACATCAATTTTAGTTAGCCAAACGCTTCTGCAGTGTTGAAAAGCCAAGGAACAAGAGAAGCAAAGCTAAGGGAGGCAAGAAAATACTCTGTTTTTGGAAGAGCAACTGGGTTAAGGTGAGTTTCATATTTTCCATGGTTCTCTTGATAATTCCATAATAGATTTCTATGTTTATAACGTGATAAACATAGATATGGCTTTGTTTTAGTTGAATCTGGTTAGAATATATAGGAAATTAGAACAAAACATATTCTGGAAAGTAATTTAGAATCAGGAAGGAATTTGAGTACTCGCCCAACGGTTGAGGCGAGCTCAAGAGTTGCATGAGTTGATGACTTACGTGTTCGCCAAACTATTTGGACAATCAGAGTGATAGTTGGCATGGGCGAGCACCAATGATCTCCAAAAGGGCGAGAATGAAGAGCTCACAAATATAGGTAGGCGAGTAGGATTTGGGGCGAGCTCCCTTGTTGGGCGAACTCTCACAAATAAGCCATATGAATGGCAAGAATGATTGGGCGAGTTTCCAAGAGTAGATCAATTATAGAAGGGCAAGCTCTATGGGCAAATGGTGAACTCAATCTCGCCAAAGTGTCCCAAATATTAGGAAAATATAAATAGTTTAGAAAATATTTGAAAAAGGAATATTAATAGTTTTAATAAATTTGTGCAGACGGGAATTGAGAAAGGCGAGCGAGAAGCAAGGCTTCATCAGACAAGGTAAGGGAGTTGTGTGTGAAAAGAATGCATGTCTTGTGGAGTTAAATTTATGAAATTACTGAGAAATGGTTTTGGTTTATGACATGCATGTTACTCTAATAAATTGCTTTGTTGTGGGCGAACTAAAAGCCGCCCTAATACTTTTGTTGGGCGAACTGGTACAGGGCGGGCGAACCTTTGTTTTTTTGATTGACGAACTGTTAAGGCAGGCGAGCCCAAACCTTTTTACAATTTTGGTCAAAGAACTCTTTTATGTTCTTTTGGGCGAGCAATCATGTTTTAAATAGAAATCCGGCGAGCCAATATAGGCGAACCTTTTTTCATGTTGCTTTAGGGCGGGCGACCCCTGTGTTTTTATGGGTGAGCGAGTTGACCATGGCAATGCCATAAAGGGCGAGCGTTAGGGCGAGCCAGGTTAATTTGTTTTAATCGCCAAGGGTTGGCGGGCGAACACAGGTTCCTCGCACTGGGCGAGCCCTACATGGCGAATTGATTTATGAGTATTTTTCTCAACAAATAATAAATTATTTTGAAAATAGAAATATGAAATCTTTTTGGGCGAGTTGAACATTGGGCGAGTTGACCAATGGGCGAGTTGACCAGTTGGCGAGTTGACCAATTGGCGAGTTGACCAGTTGGCGAGTTGACCAATTGGCGAGTTGACCATGGGCGAGCCAGATTGGGCGAGCTGACCATGGGCGAACAGATTTCAATTTACATTTTCTATGAAAATGAGAATAATACTTTTTGAAATTATTATGAATTAAATATGATTTTGAGACTTTAGGCCCCTAGTTTCATGCATTATTATGAGTTATAAGGCTGATGGACCCGCCAAGTCATCGGCGGTCTCGAGGTCACTTGGCAAGTGAATCCCGAGGACCACCCATAGATTGTGGTCATAAATCTACTGTATCCCTATTGGGATAATTATTCCGTTCTCGCAAGGGGGAGGGGGAACGATGATAGCATGATTTATTTATAGGGTGATGCTTAGTCTCAACTTGATGATTTCTGAGAGGATTTGTTGAATCCTTTTTATTGTTTATTATATAATATTGTTAACTGTTTATCCAGAAAGTTGTTGATTTTATCCATTGTTTTTCCCTACTAGGTTACTGTTAAGGATAAATAAGTGTTTTGGGAAAATATAGTTTTGATTTACACCGTAGCATGCACCTTCCTTACTGAGCACGTTATCGCTCACCCTTTATTTTCCACTCCACAGATTGTTGATCTTGGGTTAAGAGAATTACCTTCCAGAGATTATCGACTGCTAGCAGATATTCGATATCGAAGGTATATTATTTCTTTTATATATTCAGAAAAATTGTACAATACTACTTTAAATAGAAGGGAATGTATATACATCTTAGAGTATTAATGTAACAAGTCATATTTGCACAAGTAATAAGAGTTTTAATTCTTATTTAAAATGTTAAGAGTTGTTAAGCATCACAGACAGCCCAACCGGTAAGTAAGTGGAGTTTATAAGTAAATATTAGTTATATAGTGGATTTGGGATGTTACATTTTCATTGTACAAAAATTCTTTTTAAAAAAGATCAAAGACTCAATTATACACAATTCAAACCGAAATTGATAGTACCTTTATTACAGAATGAGAAAAAGGGGTCTAATATGTTCCCTCGTGCCCTAATTTTGGGATAATCTCTATGGAATTTGGGCATGGCTTTTACTTAAGACTGGCTTCTTAGGTTTTTCTATATGTTGGGCTGGGATATAAAGATCTAAAGGTTCTCAAATTATAGCTCACTGTCATCCATACTGGACTAGTAAGATTTAATTTGAGTGGGAGTATTTTGCGGAGGTGATTACCTCACGAGAGTAAAGGTACTCTACTTCCTCCTAAGAAGGACGAAACCCAGGTATAGATCTCATGTCATGAAAATGCAAGTGTAAGTGTGCATGAGAGGGAACACATTAAACATTCATCAAACCCTAACCCCTATCCTAGATGCCCAACAATTTATTAGTAATAATATATACAAAATAAAGAATGTTGTAAACATAATGACTATAATATAAATGCAACAACTTATTTAAAATTAAAGAAATTAAATTTAAATATTAGTTAAGACCATTAAATTAAAACTTAGGATAATACACGACCAATAAATGACTTGACTCTCAAAAAGGTCCCCAGTGGAGTTGCCAAGCTGTCGTAATGGTTTCGCGCTCGACGATTTTGAAAACATTTGAAAGCATTTAAAAACAAAAGGAGTCACCACCAATCTTTTTTGACTAGGTGTGATTGGCCACCTAAAATATTTATCTTTTTATTAAAAAGACAATTTTTGTGGTTTACGAAAACAAAGTTGGGTTCGGGAGTACGGTTATGCGTAAGGAAGGATTAACACCCCCACGACGCCCGTTAAAAAACGGTACCATAGTAATCATGTGTTATCCTTTGATTTTAATGAAATGGTCTTAATTTGATATTTAAAAATAATTCCAATTTTATTGCAATCAATTTTATTCTTCAAAGTCATTTTTTATTATTTAAAAAAAAATCAAATTTTATTTTTCAAAAGTGAATGTGAATCTTTTTGTATTGAATAATTAAATCAAATACTCCAATACTTTTGGTAATATTTGAAATAATTTTCCTCACCTAGAGATTTCTTAAGAATCACTACTTGTGACTTCTGTAGAATCTCATCCTCGGAAGATTCACATTATTTGTATAACTATGGATGCATGTGATGTAAAAAGATAAAAAATGATGCATATGAAACTTAAAAGAAATTTTATTTATTTTGATTTTATTAACGAAACTCTTGATATTGAAAAATTTAGCTAAATATCCCAATACTCTGGTAACATTTAGTTAATTCCTCTCACCTAGGGATCAGTCAAGAAATCACTACTTGTGAGTTTCATAACATCCCATCATCGGAAGAATTTCATTTATTTTGAAATTAATATTTATGCACATGATGCAAGCATATAGTACACGATGCAAATGAATTTTTTTTATTTTTTATATAAATATTCCTTTATTTATTTTAAATAAAAATTTTTATTATTGAAAAATTCCACTAAGTATCCCAATACTCTGGTAACACTTAGTGAACTTCTCTCACCTACGGATCAGTTAAAAAATCAGTACTTGTGAGTTTCATAACATCCCATCATCGGAACATTGTTTAATTATTAAATTTTATTATTTATTTTTCTTTATTTTTTATAAAAAAATTATTTATTTTCATTTTTAATAAAAATTTAAATTATTGAAAAATCAGACTAAATATCCTAATACTCTGGTAACATTTAGTAGACTCTTCTCCCCTAAGGATCAGTTAAGAAATCACTACTTGTGAGTTTCATAACATCCCATCATCGAGAGATTGTTTAATTATTAAATTTTATTATTTATTTTTCTTTTTTTATAAAAAAATAAATTATTTATTTTCACTTTTAATAAAAATTTAAATTATTGAAAAATCATACTAAATATCTCAATACTCTAGTAACATTTAGTAGACTCTTCTCACCTAGGGATCAGTCAAGAAATCACTACTTGTGAGTTTCATGATATCCTATCATCGGACATTGTTTGAATTAATTTTTTACTACGCATTTTGAAACCTAACAATTTACCCAAAAAGGGTATTATTATTATTATTTGTTTTAAAAGAGATATGTGATTTTATTATTACAATTAATTTCATATAACTAATTATACTTAACATTATTAATAATTATAAATTTTACAAAAAAAATTATATATATTTTTCATCATAAAATTATATTAAAGTACATAAAACAAATTGTTAAAAGCATATAAAAATGTAAGTAAAAGAGGTGAGAATGTACCCTAACCAACTTGGGCTTTAAACCCAAAGAAAACCCCTTTAAATGGCCCACTTAACGGCCTAATGATCTCCCCATACGGAAATGGGCTCAGTTGAGGTCGGGCCGCCCAATGAGGCTTCTGGCAGGCTAGATAATGGATCGGGTCGGATCAGGTGCGGTACGGGTCGGGTCAGCTCCACACAGACCGACTGGCAGTGCTTTCGGGTTGGGCGCGTGGGTCGGGTCGAACGTGTGGATCCGGGAATGAGCCTTCTCCTTTGACTCAAAGCGTAGTCGTTTAGGCTGCCTATAATTACCCAAAAAAATTTTTTTGTTTCAGATTTTAACTTCTCTTTTTTAAAAAAATGTTATTTTTTTCTCTCAACTCTCTCTTCATTTCTCTCCTTCACAAGGGCCGGCCGCCGTAAGCCCTGCCACTGCCGTCGCCGGTCACCGCTGTCCACCGTGACCGAAACACAAAAAGCTTCTAACTTTCAGAAAGATCTTCACCTCCCCTCTTCGTTTCTCCATCACTTCATCCTTCACCTCGCACACTACCGTTGGCAGCCATCGCCGTTCGGCGTCCAACGAGCTTCCCAAGATCCTAGAAACGCTCTACTCCCTGTCCTCTACTCAGATCTAGCCACCGATTTGTCCAAAAAACTTCCCTAACCCCTTGGATTTAATATTAACCAAACTCTCTTTCTCCCTTTTGTTTTTTTTTTGGTTTTTGATGTTGTTGACTTGATTGTGGCTTTGTGTTGTTGTCTCTCTCTTTTCTCTTTTTTTTGTTTGTGTTGGCTGCCTTGGAGGTTTGTGGCTTGGGTTATATTTGTTTCTTGTAGGGGTTTCAAGAAGATGTTGTGACAGGGGGTTCTCGGTTGACTGGTGGCTGTAAAGGGGCTGGCCAAGGTGATGGTGATGGGTAGGCAATGGTGGCTTGGATGGTGGTGTATGATGGTGTTAAAGACAGTTTAAAGGTGCTCGATAGTGGCCTAGAATGGAGGCTTGGGAGGCCGTTGGTGGGTTAGGCAGTGGTTGGTGTTGGGACTGTTTGGGATTGGTTCTGGGTAGGGCATGGTGGTGTGTAACAATAGAGTCGGGGAATTTCTTAGGTTGGCAGTGGCTCACGGTGATGGGGTTGGAGATTGTGATGGTGATTCGAATGATGCTAGGCTATGGTGGCTTACGGGGTTTAGGTTCTGTTTAGGTTCAAATGCAGTGAAGAGAGGGTGGCTGCTGTGGTGAGGGTCGGATGAAGCTGGGACAGTGGGCGTTGAAGTTTACTGCTTGGCGATGGTGAATGGTGACCGAGAATGGTCTGTGTTGTCGAGCAAGAAAAGCAAAAAAGTCCCCGACCCCCTGGGCAGTGTGCATTTTAACCGAATTCGAAAGCCATCTCTTGGTCCAATTCTTAGTTTTGTCCTTTGGATTTTAGCATTGAAGTTCAGTCATTTAGGTGTTTGATTTTTGAATGGGGTTTGATTGATTAGGTTTCATGGGAATGGGTGAGGAGCAGAGTATTGGACGGCTTGGGGAGAGAGGGTTGTGAGAAGGTGGAGAAGTTGGTGCCATGTACGGCACTAACTTTTCCATTTTTTTGTTTTTTTATTATTATTATTATCTTTTTTTCCCTTTTTTTTGTTTTGTTTTTTTTTTATATTTTTATTATATATTTTTATTAATTAAAAAAAATTAACAACCAACCAAAAAAAAAACAACCCATTTGAACTTAGGCTTTTAAGCCTACATATTTTATTGGACTTTGAATTGAATTTGATCAATTAAGCCCAAATTAAAAATTGATAAATATAAAACTTGTACTAATTCAATTTAAATTAAATTCAATTATTTATCCATTCAAGTCTAAAATGAATCTAATTGACCTTAATAACAAAAATGTCCAATAAATTTTAGCAAACTTCAAAATCAATTATTATTGAAATTACGAAAATGAAATTTACAAATCCGGGCAAAATTAGGTGTCTACACCCAAATTCAGCCCATTTGCCACCTCTAATTCTCAGCACAAACAAACTAGCAAAAAGGTAAATAAGATGGTTCTTATTTGTGGTGGGATGAAAAAACTAAAATGATGATGCAGCATGTGAAATATTCCATTTAGGTAAATAGGATTAAAAGTACACTTGTTAATATGGAATAAAGATTTTTTTATCGAAGTGTAGGAAAAACTCTTTATTCTACAAGTCTTTTCTGCATGACATATAATTAATGTCTAAACAATTAAACTGATCAAAATGAAATATCTAAAAAATTTATCAAAAAGGTCTTGAGAACTATATATAGACAGCTTATATATTGATAAAAACTTGAAAGATATATATTATATTTATATATATAAATTTAACTTTTGAATTAAATGTGTTTATGTTGTACAATTTTTTTCACTTGTTATAAATTCTTTAATTTAAATGCTGATATTTATGTTAAAATTTTAAATTAAAAATAAAAAGCAAATTTGGGATTTGTTTTCTTTTTTAAATGTTTAAATAAGATTAAGTTATTAAATGGATATATTCTTAATTATTTAATTTTTATTTTTCGATGTAAAAATTTATTCAAACAAAATAATTATAAATGTTATTATTTCACATTAATACATTTTCTAAATTTTAAAATTCTCATCCAAATGCATCCTTAAACTTTAGTGCAAGCACAACGCCAAATTACTTTTTTTTTTGTAATCAAATGTATCCTCGTCTATTTTACAGTCTGAGATTAATCCTGTTCGAACTGAGAGTAGTAAACATAAAATCCTTCCAACAGTAGCGACTTTAGGATTCAAACCATGTCCAAATATCTGAAAAAAATTCACTTCTACTTTTTTCAACTACTGGTTAATAAATCCATTTTTTTATACATGTGGTCTTAGGCTAGAAGAGGAAAGATAGCCCTATGCTCCCCTCCCATCATAATCTCACCTTCCATCTTTTATAATCCAATACTTTTTAAGTTAGAATTTCAAAATTTAATCATGGAGTATCTTTTTGAAAACCTTAAAATAAAATTTTGAGAAGTGCTTTCTTCGGTAATTCCATCCATTTTTGTAATCAATATTGTTGTCACGCCAAGAGCCAAGATTTTTTCACATAATATTGTTACAATCACATTTTTGAAAAGCCTAAATGGACATATAATTACAATAACAGTTTTCTTTGTGTGAATGTTCCTTATAAGTATGAGTTTTATAACACTTCCATGACCTCTAATAGATGTTAAGTAAGATGCTCTATGTTAAATTAATCTTCTCTTTGATTTGACTTATTATTATTTTTTAGTGTAAACACTCTTTTTATCAAAAAAAATATTATATTTTTATTTCACCAAAAAAATATTATTGCACTCCATATTTTACTTATTGATTAATGTTACAATCTATTTACAAGAGAACAAAATTTAAATTCCATTTCCTCCAGAAAAAATTAATTGTATAATATTCTTTACTTCTTCAACAAGGAAAAAACCTATATTTTAAATATATGTGTTAGCTTTGAATTAAGTATGATTTTAATATGACAAGTAACAAATTTTAGTTATGTGTTTAAATGATCAAACTAGTAGTTTTTCTTGAAAGTTTGCTTTTTAAAATCATTTTGAAAAATTAATAAATGTGTTGAAAAATTATTGACTGAAAAATGCTTGTTGGTAATGTTGAAAATCAAATTGAGTATTTTTGAAGTCTTATGAAACTGTTTTCAAATTGATTTTGAGTTGTTTAAAAAAAAAATTACTTGATTGAATCAGGAGGGATAGATACCTTCATGGAAGGTACGATCCCTTTGCCTTTTGAAGTCAAAATGCTTACTCTGTTTAGAGATCGATATAAAAAAAAAGTATTAATCTCCTAGTTTAAATTTGACAAACTTTTTGAAGGAGGGATCAATATCAGGAAGGAGAGTATCAATTGTTGAATTATCTCAATATTGTGGACTAATTAAGTATAATTAATATCATATAACTTAATTTAGTAGTATATTTTGTATAAGGTGTGACCATTAATAAACGTAATATATTTATATTATACATGTATTTATCCTTAATGGGACGGATATAATACATGAATTATGATATAGGAGGTCCCTGCTCTTGGCACATATATATAAGCTACAGAATGGCCCATTGATCATGGTAGCCTTTTGGTTGAGCTGAACAAGAGCAGCTCTCTCCTTTTCCTTTTTTTCTCTTCCTCTCCTCACCATCAATTTCTTCACCTTGGCAGCTCCACCATCACCGGCGGACCTCCGGCGGAGCACCAGCGACATTCCCTCTCCATGGCAGTGGCTGGAAGCAGTCAGGATGGTGGTGATTTTGTGGGTATATTGCATACCCACAAAAGGTTAGTTTTTCTTCCTAATTTATTGTGCTAATAGGCTTTGTGGACGAATTTGTTCCAACAATTGGCATCAGAGCATGTCCACAATAAAGCCATTAGCCATTTTTTGAAGAAAAATGAGAATCTATACATTTTTTTATTTTGGGTATTTTCGGATTTATGTCATACCCAAAGTATTCATGCATTTTCGAGCTGAAATAATGCAATATAATTGTAGAGGATGATTTGTTGTTGAAAATGCCATGAAAATGAAGTGAAATGGGTCAAAAAATGAGGCTAAAATGGCGAAAATATAGCCGGGTCGGGTCAAGACCCATTTTCTCTGCAACTCGCCCAAACGGGCGAGGAAGACCCGTTGCACGCGCCCGATAATGCAACATGAAGCTGTTGCGTAGCTAAGGATGGCGCGTGCAATGCACGCGCCCGCAACAAAATTAAAAAAAAATAATTATTATTTTTCAGCACTTGGGCCGTACGGTTTGGGCTCTTCCTTTTGGTTTTCTGGGCTTGTTTTTGGGTCCATTTTGTTGTTTTATGGGCTGTTACTTTTTTTTTTTCGGGTTAGCCTTTATTTGGACCAATTTTTACATTATTTGGACTTTGTCATTTAAATTAAATTAGTCCATTTATTTTGAAATTTATTTTTTGTTATTTAGTTTAATTATTTAAATAATTTAGGCCAAAGATAATTTTATAATATTATGGGCATTAATTGTTTAATTATTTTAATTGACCATTTAGTATTAAATTAATTTTGGGCAATTAAAATTAATTGAGTTTAGGGCCATTTTGCCTAATTAATTTAGGAGCCAAATTGATTAATTAATTTTATTTGGCTATTAAATTTAGATTAATTTATGGCTATTTTGCATAATTAATTAAAAGGCCATTTTTTGGATTATAATTTAAGGGCTAATTTTTGGTTAATTAATTATGAGCCATATGGTAAATTGATTTCTTGGACAATTTTGGATATTTAATAGCCATAATTAGTTGTTAAGCCCAAAATTAATGTGATATAAGTGAATTTTTGGAGAAATTAATTTTGGAGTAATTTCTAGAAATTTAATTACTCATTTATTTCATAATTCACTTAATTTTGAAATATATATTTATGCCCATAAATTACTAATATTTGGCCTAATTAAATAAGTTTAGATAAATTATTTGGGTATTTTGTTGAGCTATTTTGGATTATGGTTTACCCATTCAGTTAATAATTTATTTAAATAAATAAACTCTCTAAAAATAATATTGCCTTATTATTTGAATATTCACATTTATGTGAAATTAATTTAATTAATTAATGTTGGGCCTAAAATTACTACATATGCTTCAGAAATTGCATATTTTGGATGTAGTAAATTTTGGTCAATGAATTTTATGAATATTCTTAAAATTCTAAATCATTAATTGGATTGACTAGTACTTGCCTGTCGCAGGAATAGTCATGAAGATTTTTTGACGATTTATTCTGATAATTTTAAGGATATAATAAGGCAATGCATAGTGATAGTTGCAGTTGCATAAATTTACTGAGGTCTCTAGAAGTGGCTAGTCTCTCCCTGTCGGATTGTTAGTTGCTTTTAGAGATGCTTGGGATTGAGAGGATTCTGGTTGGGATATGACATGGTCTTCCTACCCTGTCGGTGGGCGATCATTCAGGTTGTATTCAACTAGTTTTGTTTTATCCTCTGTACTGTATTATGGAATAAATTTTGATATTATTTGGATTATTCCACTAGCCTCCATATTGTGCGACTATCATATATCGAATTTCTAGTAGGATCAAATTAGATAGATAGTATGAATTATTCTCTATGGTTAGGGACATATTAAACTAGGAAGTAGTCCTGAGAGTTGATCTATCTTCTATACCCAATAATGTGAGCTCCTTGAGGACAAAATATTTGAAATTTCAGGAACACTTAAGTGAAAATTCTCTGATTATATAAGGTATACCATGAAAGAGTACATCAGAGGAAGTGTTCCGATTAGGAATAACCAAGAAGCATTTATGGATGCCATTAGAAAATAGTTCGCATAAGATGGATAAAGATTGCTATAGGATTTTGATTCCATATATGACAGATTTAGTACTACTTCCTTCTGGGATGGAGAATTGGAGATCTTCCAGTTTTACAGATCTTATTTAATGCAGAAGGAAGTATGGCATTTTAATATCAAAATTGATATTGTCATTCAAGAGCGGGAGATCTTTCAGGTTAACAGATCTCATTCAGCCATAATGATGACATATGCCAATATCACTGCCAAAAGGAAATATTATTAAGAGGTCTCAATGAAAGGTCATTTTAGAAGAAGAAATTTGCCAAATCTATTTCCCATTCTAGTTTCACCAACACCTCTAAATATCAATGTGTGCCACTTCTGTAATAATCCTGGGCACAAGAGGTAGATTGCAAGAGTCCTCTAGATTGAGATGTGCAAAAAGCATATTGTTAGCTTTTATTTTGAATCCAATCTAGAAGATATGCCCTATAACTATTGGTGTTTGAATACCAATGCTATTATTGATAAAGCCATAAGCAACCGGAGATAGAATAAGGGAAAATCGTTGTGAATTGAGGTTATAGAGTTAGAATCCATATTGAAAATATAACCAGATTGTTGTTACATTTTGAAGACAATTTTGGAACTAATGTCAGTTTATACTTTTCATTTTGATAACAGAAAAGTATTTTGCTTAGTAACAACATATGCATTGATTCTGGTATTCTGCGTGATGGATTGTACACAGTAAATTTGTACCCCAATATTGAACAAATTTTCTTCAATAGTGAATGATGTGACTGTAGATTTTGATTATGATATGATAGATAAGAAATCTCTTAAGTTGTGGCATGGGTTAGGGACATTTTGAGGCACATATAGGATTGTATTAAGAGAAATCTTACTGCTAATATTAAGGACATGATTAGCTGATATTAAGATGATTAGGAGCTGATATATACCGACATTTGTAAATCATGTTCACATACTGTATTAAGTGGATATAAATGTTTCATCACCTTCACTAAAGACCATTTTGATTTAGGTCATATGGAATAAAAGATCTGATCATATGGAGGCCTTAGGCATTCTGATTAATTCTGCTGCGCTGCTTAAGGCAATGATTAGACAGTAGTGATGAATTTTATGCTCGGTATAATGAAACCAGGCGAAATCCTATACTAGTTTTTTGAGTTAAATGCACTGTAGGATTATGTATTGACGCCTAATGTATGGTGCTTGGAATATTAAGATAGAATGAGATTGCAGTAATAATCATTCGTACATTTTGATGTGGTACGATTTCTGTTGAATCACTTCAAATATCCGGAATTTAGATGGAGCGAAATTATAGAAACTGCAATTCACATGCAAGGTTGATTTCCAAGCAAGACCAGTTCCTAAATGCATCCCAAGTTATAGTCAGACATTAAGCCGATTTTATGCCGCTTTCTGTGTTTAGGGTTATAAGGTAAGGTAAGGTAAAAGAGCTATAACCCATAGTCAAGAAAACTTGACGAGAAAACTATCAGCGGCAATTCTGTTGGCTTTTATATCGACTAGAAAGATTCTAGATTTCATTTATCGTTATGTGACAGTAGAATCATTGAGTCTGACAATGTAATCTATTTAGTAGATGACTTAAAGAGTGGGAGTTGTGAACTTCACAAAGTCATTATTAAGATACATTTTGTTGTGTCATTCCCATATATGCGTTATTTTTTATGATGAAAAGCCACAAATCAAAGGAACCAATGGTTAATCTCAATACTGTATACCTAAACCTGCACTTGACTTTATAGAGGAACATGAATGTGAGATTCATGTATCTTCTGTTTTTGATATTTGTCAGGAGACTATACTGATTCGAGATCTTAGAGTTGGATATTAGTCACGCAGGATAAGTGAGCATCTATATTGTATAAGGATGCATGGGATTTATTTTAGTTGTCACATCATTATAGACAAAAGAGACTCTAAAGATTAGGTAGATGATTTAAAGCCAAATTTGGTCAAGGCTTTAAATAAAGCAACCTAAAAGTTTGTGATTCCTAAGATGGAACATGCAGTATGTGAACTCAAGGAGTTCATTTATGAACATTAAAAGGCATCCAGATTGTAATATATATATATATATATATATATAAAGAATGAGATTGTTACTTTGAGGAGAACATTATCGTTTGATAATTGGATCCATTGCGAGGTCAGTGGGAGTTATGTGCTTATTGTGCTCTAAATTGATGATATCAAATAGCAGCCTATAGCACTGACCTATTGTATGAGACATTCCATGTCGTCATGTCACTTCAGGATGAAGAATCTAAGTGAGGCTCTATTTTTTTTTAAGGATTGAGATTCTTTGTGACATATCAATAGGCATACATTATTGGTCTCAAGGAAACCTACATTATGTGTATAGAGTAGGTCTACTGTATATTGTTCTCCTATTTGAGGTACCTCTTCCATGAAAAGTGATATACTGTGAAATCTCAAAGTCCTCAAGATAAAAATAAAAGAGCTCATATCGAGTGTCGTGTATGCCTTATTGTGGGTAATTACTGTATGCTCAAGCTTATACACATTTGGACATTGTGTATGTTATAGGTGTATTTCGGAGATACTTGAGCGATCCTGTAATAGAGAACTGGAAGCAATAGAGAGAGTATTTGGATATTGATAAATCTGACATTTTGAGTTTGGTCAGATATTCTGATATTAATTTTGCAAGCTCTCCAGATATTGAAAATTATTTTGGTTATATATTTGTGGATATAAAAGAGCTGTATTTTGGAAAGTGTAAAGCAAACACTTACAGCATCCTTGATTGTGGAGGCTAAATATGTAGCATGTTGTAAAGCTACATGATGGGCCATTTAGGCTGCAGAATTTCATCTCAGGGTTGGTTTTCTGTGATTGCCATTTCGAAGTCCTGGAGATGTACTGTAGTAATGTTGCAGCAAGTATTTTCTCTCTCAAAATACTAGGAGTTCCTCACACTCTAAATATTTAGATATCATCATTCGATTTTGTTAGAGAGAAAATAATGGAATCCATTGCTTGATTAGATTGTAGAGCACATGGTTAAAGAGCTCATCTTGGCTAACTGAAAGTTTGGCTGCTTAAGTGCTTTGACGACATAGCACTTGTATGAGGCATATGGAGTCATTTGCCGTATTAAGTTAGTGGGAGCTCTATGTAATGAAATCAGTTATAACTGTATTAATGGATTCCCCACTTTCCATATATGCATATTTTGTTTGCGTGCATTTTGATGAATTTGGCATTCTGTTGGATGAGACATTCGGTATTAGTCTCATATGCTTCAGTTGAAGCAAGGCATCATTCAGTTTGGATGCATGGACCTAATGGAGATGGATATTGATTTTGTTTTCATATCATTTTCATTTCACACTTTATACTACTATTTTGTTGCAGTCTTTATGAGTTTACGCATTTATATCCTGTCGGTATGATGTATTCTGAAGCTTGTAAAGACTTATTGTTGTTAAAGTATGTATGAGTCTACACATTTGTACCCTTTCGGTACAATGTATTTAGAGGGCTTACGAATGCATACTGAGATTGTATGATATATTTTATTAATTAACTTAATTGTCCAAGTGGGAGAATGTTGAATTATCTCAATATTGTGGACTAATTAAGTATAATTAATATCATATAACTTAATTTAGTAGTATATTTTGTATAAGGTGTGACCATTAATATACGTAATATATTTATATTATACATGTATTTATCCTTAATGGGACGGATATAATCCATGAATTATGATATAGGAGGTCCCTGCTCTTGGCACATATATATAAGCTACAGGATGGCCCATTGATCATGGTAGCCTTTTGGTTGAGCTGAACAAGAGTAGCTCTCTCCTTTTCCTTTTTTTCTCTTCCTCTCCTCACCATCAATTTCTTCACCTTGGCAGCTCCACCATCACCGGCGGACCTCCGGCGGAGCACCGGCGACATTCCCTCTCCATGGCAGTGGCTGGAAGCAGTCAGGATGGTGGTGATTTTGTGGGTATATTGCATACCCACAAAATGTTAGTTTTTCTTCCTAATTTATTGTGCTAATAGGCTTTGTGGACGAATTTGTTCCAACATCAATCCCCTACTAACGTTTGAATTGAAGTTTTGCAGGAAGATCGATGCCCAAGAGGAAGGTATCGATCCTCCCAAAGTCAAAATCAAATCCCTTATTAAGGGATCGATATGTAGGTAAGGGCATTGATCCCCTAAGGTCTAACAGCAAGTAAAAATTAGTTTTGGTGTCTTTCAACGAGAAAAATTTGCATTCAATACTACACCAACAGCCTCAAACACTTGTAAAGTATGAATCGAAGCACTCAAGAGCATTTATATCAAGAGAATACACTTTGAGCTATCTTTTATAACATCATTAAGTGCAATCAATCTTTTTAGAGCAAATTTCACCATATACATTTATTGTAGTCGCAGTCTCTTATATTGGTACGTTAATATCAATTGCTTAGTCTATTTAGAGGTTTCATTTGTTTGCCAAAAACTAATCCATTCACTTGAGAGATTACTGTAAAGGCTTAGGTGGAACTCGTAAAATGTGGATATTAAAAGATTATAACCTTAACCACAAAAGATAAGTGTAAATGTTTTACCTTAATCTAGAAAAAGATATTTGTAAGCTTGTTAAAGCATAAGGGACTGAAATTTCTTGACAAATGAAGTTAAGGAAGAGGACATAAACAAGTGGAAGATTTCTCTATATTTTTTTTGCTAAATCAAGGAAAATTTTTGATAATAAGTGACCAAACTGGAGTTGTTAGAAACACACTCCAATTCAATACAAACCAGAAACTGATACAATCAAAGAGACCCCTAACAACACAACACCTAAATACATAATAACAAAGCAAACCAAGCTTAAAAAACCAGACACACCTAACATCAAAAAGAAACCATGCAACTCTGGAAAAACCACTATGTCTCAGATCCCAATTCACAACCGAGAGAACAACATAAAAGAGAAATGATTGGAAGCTCAAATCAACCCCAATCACCGAACACCTAAATAAAATAGCCAATATCCTATTGTAATAATCAAGCCCCTTGGCTGACCGATAGCTCCCAGAAAACGCCAATCAAAATCCCTCAGAAATTTCTAAAAGATTGGTTTCTTGGATCAAAAACATCTCCACTTAAAAAGATAACACCATAGCCTTCAAAACTCTATACTTATCCATTCAATCCATTTCCTAAAATTCGTGACAATATTTTCATATTTCCTCCTACATAAATCACCGAACTAACCATTTCAAGCAACATAACTGTGGCAATTCTCCAAAATGAAAATCACCCGATTACTTGTTAATCAAAGCAACTTTAATCTAAATCTCCCAATTCTTCAATCTTTCGAAGACTCTCTACTCCAATCTGGCCATATACTTTTAATTAAATATACATTAACCTCCACCACCTTTAATTCTTGCAAAAAAATCATGTCCACCTTATGTCTACTGATCAACGATCTTAAAACACCCTAATTTGTCGGACACCTATTTTCATCTTACCCCCCACACGTTACCTACCCTAGTCCTTTAAACTCTTTCATCTAATTCCGTTAATCTTTCAGTAACCGTATGATCATCACAACTTTAGATAAACCCAATTTTTTTCCTATCTCCCATGTTGCCCTAGCCTCTTCAAAGCATATTACTCTTCTTCTATTTATGAAATCTCCATCTGATAAAGAATTATTCACCACATCATGCTCCTTTGATTTATTTTGTCTATTCTTCTATTTTTTTTTAATTTTCCTTCCTTTTTTCTTACGTTTATTATCTAATTTCATCAACAGTACTTCCTCAATATCTACTATAGATCTTACTTTTCTTTCTCTTCTCTTCAATTTCAACTTTTAATCTATTACATCTTTCTCCTTCTGCAATATTTCCTCATTTGGTAGCTCTATATCTCCATCCTTATTACTACCCTCTTCAAACACATTATTGCTATACTTACCTTCCTTTTCTTGGTCCACTATTAATGCCATATCACCTATATTATTCTCATTTAATCCCTTATCTCCCAACCCACTAATATCCCTTTTATCATAAATTCCCTCCTTCTCTCTCCTGTAACACCTCCCTATAATAATTATGATTATCCAACTTTGCATCACTCATCAATCTTACCTCATCTTCATTCTTTGACACCAATTCTATAGCCTCCATAATATCACTCTTCTTTAAACTCCCCACTTTTACCACGCGCCCCATACTGTCAGTTTCCATGTCGGTCCCTTCACTTCCTTTCAACCTATCCCCACCAATATCATTAATTGTTCCTTCAATCCTATACCATTCCTCTATCTCCTACACTTGTTCATCTTCCCTGTCGTCCTCTCCACTGTACCTGATCTTTGATGTAACGTTCCGTAATATACAGTAAATATCTATAAACACATGTACAGTTAGTTAATTGGGCTGTCTGCGATACTTTTATAACACTCATTTATTTCAATAATCATACTTTTAAATAAAATTTCATTTATAATTGATAATAATATTTGCATCAATAGTATCATTTCCAGTATAATTCACATACTCTACATCTCCTATACATAATTATACAAAATTTAGTACTGTACAGAAAAGTCTGAATATATAAAAAAATAAAATATACCTCCAAGATCTAATGACTGCTGCATTAGGGTACCAAAAGTGCAACCAATCCGTGGACCAGTATATTACTACAAATAATCTTTGAGGTGAAAAATAGGGGGTGAGCTAATGTGTTCAATAAGAAATTCGTATGCAAGAACTGATACTATGAAATCTATATGCATAAAACATTTGAATCTCTAACAGTATGCTAAAGGACATTTTTAGGAAGGATACTATAATCAGTTAGGACACCGGATAAAATATGGGAAGTACTTTGAAGTACCTTTCATGTCCCAGTCCCTAATAGCAGCTTTAGGGAGTATACAGTTGTAGATGATATAAATAAATAGTTTAAAACACTTAAAATCATTTCATGCACTTTTCAATATATAAAAAATGTATAAACAGTTCATATGGAATACTTCAATAAACAGTTCAATATAAAAATCTAGTAAACAGTACAATAAACACTTAGAAATCCACAGTATAGTCGATATAGGAATCATTTACTTCAGTATCAGTAAGAGATTCAATTCGGTAAAACAGTACAGTACAGTGGAGACCAGGCAACATCCAATAAATATCATGCCATAACAGTATCCTAAGAAGGGAGAAACAGTAACAGTAAGACATATTACTATAGTCACAGTGGGTCCACAGTGTACACTTGGCAGGTGACAACTACGAAAGCTTCAAACTTGGCAGGTCTATCAACAACAATAACAGTCAGCATGATACGGGGCCTAACAGTCTCAAAACAGTTTATAAACAGTATAAATACTTGTAAGATTGGCGATTTTTCCTAAAGTATATATGTACTCAACGTGTAATTTAAGTAATATAGTAAATTAATGTACTCTTGGAATTTCAATTATAAGATTATAGTTCATATTCATAGAAATGAAACCTTCAAGCAGAACATGAATCACATACTAATGCAGCATATGTAACATATGCATGCACAAATAAAAAAAATGCACATATAAATATATATATATGTATACACAAAAGTGAAAATAATTTAATATATATGTAAGTAAATACGAATGAGAATGAATAGATAATTACATTTATACAAGTATAAATAGATGACCACACAAATAAACTTAAATGTAAATGTATAAGCATCCAAAAATAAAAAATAAAAAGAAACATATAAGTAAAACATGTTTGAAAGAATAATGAATTTGAATAAATATACCATAGATAAATAAAGGTACACAAAAGTATATGATGTGTATATATATATATATATGTATGTGTATGTATATAAATTAAAATAGATATACATATATATTTTAGAAATTTAAAAGATAGAATATATAAAATAGATATATGTATATAATATCTTAAATATATATATATATATATATATATATATATATATATATATACCCAATTAAAAAAAATGAATAAAACACAAGATATATTATATATATACATATAGTACGGGTTGATGGGAAAATTCCCATCAACCCGTCACTTTAACCAAATAAGGTGGCAAAGTTCTGCCTCCACCATCATTTCCCCAAGCATTTCTTATATTTTGTTTTCTTTTCTTTTCAAAGCTATTGGAAATCACTCATCTCTCTCCATCACAGACACATTTTTATTTCATCTTTTTCTCGTCTCCATTCTGCTGCTGTTACCTCTTTGCAAACTCTCCTCTCACTTGACTTCTCGCCCTCACCACAATATCTTACTGAAGGAAGCCATAGCCGAGAGAAAGGGAGGCTGATAGCATCGAACCGAGGTAGCTGGGGGCTGATCGTTGGTGGTTCTGCTACCTTATTCCTTGATCTGAAACAGTCGGCTTAAGCAGTGTTCAGGGGCAAGATCGAAGCTAGTTGGAGTAGGGAAAAACGTAAGGGAGTTGCTACTATTGGAGTCCTTGCATCTTGCTAGAACTGAGCTGAACCGTAAGGCCTTACTTGATGCTGGTTCAGGCGAGAAAAGTGGGCAATGCATGGCATTTATAGGTCTGAAACAGGGTACACACAAACAAAATTTAAGGTTGTTGAACTGAAGGAGAAAAAAAAAAAGAGGGGGCCATTCGATGCTTTGTTGGGAGCTGACTTGGTGCCTAAACAAGGCATTCTTTTTTATGCTCTATGGGCGGTATAATGGGGCTGGAAAATACAAACTGAGCAAGGCAATTCCAGAGGGTATTGAGCTGCCGTATACGCGGTGTGAATGAGAGCTGTTTGGGGGGTCAAAATGTCGAAATTAAGGCATTTTCTTTGGCTGTTATTGGTGCTGATCAGGACAGTTCGTGAAGTCTAGAGATTGGTTGGATTTTTCTTGGTTAAATTTAATAGGAAGATTAGAAGAAGAGGTTAAGTGATACGAGTTCCTCCTACCTTTTAGGGCTGATTTTGGGGCTATGTACAGTGAGCTCCAGGGGTATTTTGGAAACAAAGGTAATTGAGATTCTAGTGATATACTCATGAAAACTACTATAAATACGTTTAATTAATTCTCAACTATGGTATAATACGGAATTATAGGAAAATATTGTTAAGGTGGAGGTCCTGTGCAAGATCAAACGACGAACATTAATCTAACTAAATCCTGGGCACTCGCATAGTGTTTGATTTAAAGAAATTGGTAAGTGAAGATGTAAGGTATCGTACCATTTTCAAATATATATATTTTTATCGAGCTAATACTGAATCGATTAATGGTGTTTAAATGTGGAGTGCGATGCTAAGGTGACGAACACAGATTCGGCTAAGCTCGATGCTCAAGCATTAAGCATAAGAGTAAATAAGACGTTTATATAACGTAAAAGAAAAATTATCCTGTATAGGTCGAAATTGAATGGTGAAATGATTTGAGCATCTAGGGACTCGATTTAATGAAATGAAATGCAGGTGCAATGTTAAGCTCGATAAGGTATCATAGTGATGCAGTGTTAAAAGGAAATGGATCGATATAGTATTGACTTATACGCATCACTAGATGGAATGATAAAGCATTCATACATTTCATGAGCCTTGCTGTAAGACCTGATTCTACACTACTGTAGAGTCTAATTTCATAAAATTAATAATGGAAATTAAATAAATATTGAATATTGATTTCCCTCGGATGAAAAGTTCCTTAACTTGAGTTGTGAAAGAAGCAATTTCGATGAAATCCTCGACGGGCGAGTACTAAATGGATGAGTTCGCCAATGAGCGAGCAAAGCTAATCGCCAATGGAGGGTGATTAGTTATACCGGTGAACTGGTGAGTTCGCCAATACGTGGCACGGCGGGCGAGTTGATCGCCCAATGTGATGTGCCGCTTGATCGCCCAAGGAATAAGTATGGCGAGTTGATGGTGGCGAGTTGATGATGCAAGCTATTTGTTGGACTTTTTGTTTGATAAATAGTTGACTTCGCCAAGTTGATTTGTATGGTGAAGGCCCGTGTGTGGCGAGGAGTGTGATCGCCCAATGATGATTACGGGCAAGTATATGGTTCAGTTCGCCAAAGGGCAAGTAAGATGAAGGCTTGTGGCCAGTTGTTGAGGGCGAGTATGAATATGCATCTGATTGATTAATGTGTTCGCCAATTTAATTTCTTTGGATGATCGCCCAACGTGGCGAAGACTATTGATTTCCCATATAATTACAAGTGGGCGAGTAGAGTAATAAGCTGTGAATGTTGGCGAACTGATGTAGTGTGGCGAGCTGAGGTCTCAAGACGAGGTGAAGACCGGGAATCAGCTTGTGTGGACAAGGAAAATGGCTTCAGAACCATTAGCAGCCAAGATTGACTTTGTGAGATATACGGTCGAGGACAATAAATGAAGGAAAGTTAAAGTCAATAAGGGAATTAGCCTTATTTGTTGAGGAAATAAACAAAGTCTGCAGCAGAAGAAAAAGAGTGTGAAAGGGAGACTTTCACGCCACTTGTGCTTCAGTTTTCTACATGCATTAAATGCATGATAGACGTGAGGAATGATGAAAGAAATAGGATAAGAGGCAGACGGTGGCTATTGATTGGCTGAGCATGGCTATATAAGCAAAGACAATTGAGGAAAAACGAGTTAGCCAATTCCAGCTTCTTCACGAAAACCATTTCTCTGTTTCTTCCATTTCTCTGCCATGTTTGATCTACTAAGCTTCTTCCTTAACTTGTCTAAACACATAAACCTGCTTGTAAAACCTTTCCTCGTTGATGAGCTGAAGGAATAAGCAAAAGAAGGCCAACATGAGACAGAAAACAAGCTGTTTTGGAAGTGCAGTTGGTTGAGGTGAGTTTCATATTTTCTGAGGATTTCTTGATGCTCAATGATAGATTTCTATGTTTTATGAAGTAATAAACATAGATGCAGTCTTGTTTTTAGTTAGATCTTTGGAGAATATGGAAACAAAGAAAATAATGGAATAAGTGACGACAATGGCGACTATGTTGATCGCCCGTGTTGAAAACTAGTAATCGCCAATAAGGCGAGTAGAAGATAAAGAACTCGCCAATGTAAAGTGTGTGTCAAAGGGCGAGAACGCCCAACTTTAGTGAAGTGAATTAATGGGCGAGCTCACTTCTGATAAGAAATCTGTGTGTGTGGCGAGCTCAAATGCAGAGGCATTGGGCGAGTAGAACTGTGGGCGAATTCCCACATTTAAGCCAATAGAGGCTTGGCGAGTTGACTGTTCGACGAGCTTCTGAAAAGTATTAATGGTGAGTAATGGCGGGCGAGCTCCCAAATTGTAAGCCATTGTTGAATGGCAAGCTCGATAGGGCGAGCTAGTGAGAACTTGTATGGGCGAGCTATTTGATTATTAAGTTTCACCAAACTGTTGGAAATTTGGAAAAAAAAAAGAATATTAATAATTTTAATAAATCATTTTTGCAGCCGAGAATGGGGAATAGCTGTTGCCGAGCAAGAAGCAAGGCGAAGCAAGGCTTCGTAATATCAAGTAAGGGAGATGTGTGTGAAGTGATGCATGTCCTGTGGAGTAAATTTTATGAAAACATTAAGTTAAATGTTTTGTTTTCTGACATGCATTGTTTGAGGAAGTTAATTGATAATTATTTTGATTCGGGCGAGCTAAAAGCCGACCCCTATGCTGTTTTCTATGAACTGATACAGGGCGGGCGAGCTCTTGTATTTTTATGTTGGGCGAATTGGTATTGGCGGGCGAGCCAAGCCCTTTTATAATTTTTTATACACCCGTGTCTAGTTTAAGGGCGGGCGAACTTTTTTTATAGAAAGCTATGTGGCGAACCAAGTGTCAAACTCTCTTTTGTAAGAGCTGGGCGAGTGCCCTTGTTTTAAAGAGAAATCTGGGTAAAGCCGTAATCGGGCGAACTTTTTTTAAAGTGTTTGGGAGGCGGCCCTTGTTTTAAATTTAAGGCGGGGGAACCGCTAATAACGAGACATCTATTTTGAAAGCTAAGTGGCGGGCGAATACTAATTCACCGTCTTGTCGAGTTAGTCAGGGGCGAGCGTGAAGGGTGAGCTGACTCTGGCGAACAGTTTTAAAGTGTAATTTCTTATACGAAAAATAAGACGTTTTAATATTTTCAAAATAGAAATATGAAATCTTTGGGTGAGTTGCCTAATGGGCGAGCCACTGAGGGCGAGCTAATTTTGCTTGTCGATTTAAAGGGCAATGTTGGGCGGGCGAACACATGTTCTCCGCCATGGGCGAGCTGCCATGGGCAAGCCATATCGGGCGAGCTGACCATGGGCGAGCAGGTTCTAAAAGTTGAGATTACGGGCTGTTTTTGGTGTTTTATTGTTTTATAAGAAATCAAATCATTTTGTGGAAATGATACATAAGATATAACTTGATTTTGAGACATTAGGCATTGAATTCATGCGTTATTAATTATATACTTTGCGTGACCCATCTAGGGCGATGGCTCGGGTCATATAGACCAACGAGTGCACCCTAGGGCGTCACAGGACTGATGGACCCGCCAAGTCATCAGCGGTCTCGAGGTCACTTGGCAAGTGGACCCGAGGACCACTTTAGATTATGGCCATAGATCTGAGATAGCCGTGAGGGGCGATGGCCTACGGGTGCACCCCAAAAGCGGCAGATTCCGTTCTCGCAAGGGGGAGGGGGAACGATGATAGCATGATTTATTTGTTGCCTAGTCTCAACTTACCAATTTTTGTTTACTGTGAGGATTCGTTGAAATCCTATATAGTGTTTACTACATTTTAAAGTAAATTGTTTAGCCAATGATTTGAATGGTGTTTTAAGAAAGTTGTTTACTATATATCCACTGTCTTTTCTACTGGGTTATTGCTAAGAAAAGAATAATGCGTTGTGATATATAGTTTTGCTTTATTTAAAGCAGCATATGTTTCCTTTACTGAGCGTATGAATCGCTCACCCCTTTGTTTTAACTCCACAGATAAGAAGTACATGGAGTTGAGATAATTAGCTCTCAGATGGGTATAGCTATGTTTAAAGCACTGAGACATGACACGTTAAATGTGACAGGTACAGTCTCTTCTCTTTTACATTTCAGACATATGTATACAGTACTACCTTAGTGAAACAAAGGTTAATAGGGGATGTTAGATGAAAGGGATAATAAAAAGAAATTTCATATTCCATAATTAACAGATAAATGGTTATCATTTATCACTGTTATTGTTGAATGTTAATGGCATCGCAGACAGCCCAACCGGTAAAGTTGTATGGAAATACGTGAAAATGTGGTAACGGGATGTTACACTTGCATTATACTGTTTTTATTTCATTTGCTTAATTGTATCACCCTTAAACATGCCTTATTTTTATACATGAAACTTGAAAGGATTCCTTCTTATCATGTTACATGAATACGTTGGTGTTTAAATTGTTTTGGAAAGGAATGAATTTATAGTGTACGCATATGTACGTGTATATGTAAATGATCTTAAAGAAATGTGCTACGTACTTTACACTATTTTCATAAGAAAAGTAAATGTTTAAATGTTTTATGAGACTATAGGCACCCCAAGAGAGTTAAATTCAATAAAGCATAGTGAAAGTCGCCTAATTGGAGATTACTCATTAGGCAGAGATGCTTGTCCGTTAATAGTTGTGGACAAGGCTCAGTCACACCTGATCAGTGGGGCTGAGAGACATGAGGTCTATGGCCATAGATAGTGCCATAGTTGGTCTTCAGGGGACGATGATATGATTTTCATTGCTAGCTACAGTGATCTAAGTCTTTATTGATAGTGCATTAGGGATCTAACCTAGTCTCAAACGATATGAAATACAGTTTAGAATATGGTTTTAAATGGAAATGAACTCTAAACTTGATATGGTATATGAATGTATTTTGATACTGTACATTGCTTAAATATGTTTCAAAAGTTCATGTGATATGAAATAAAAATGTGCATATTTTAAAGCATGTCTTAAAAATTAAAATCGAGAGGTTGTCATATTTCGCATGTTTAAACATGTTTTGAAAGAATACGTATCACACCTTTTAAGACTGCAAACACCTCATATACAATTACATGCTAAAAGACACGATATGAATTCATGGTTTAGGCATTACATGACAAATTGTAATATTACTACATCAAGATCGAGAGCATAACATGTATATACTACATGCTGAATAAGAGAGCGATTTAGTAGTGAATTCTCATCACATGACATCATGCATTTGCATTAGAACAGTATAATTTTACCTCCGCATTATATAAATGACTTATTGAGCCCTCACTCATTAAACGTTATTTAAACTTTTTTATATTGAGGACGGAGTTGGGAGTATTTCGGAGCTATCCGAATATTTCTAAGCCTGAAATATAGTCCCAACTCTCTAAGGAGATTATTTTTTAGCACTTTGGGTATATACTCTTCTTTTGTATTTAATATCAATTTCAGGCTACTTTTGATTCAGTGCTATAGATGGGATGTAACCTAAAGTAGTGAATAGTATCTAGACTGCGTTAATGATAACTTATAGAACTGCTAATGCTTGCATGAGTATAGATGTATGATATAATGGCATGAATAGGTGACTAAGCAAGAAGATATGAAGCCATATGGATGAAATGTTATAATTTGGGAAATAGACAGATGTTGTGAAGAAAGTTAAACTCATTAAGTGAAAGAAATATGGTGAATTTAGAGATAATAATGGAAGACTATAAATCAACTGCCATTGTGGGAATTATTATCTGTATATCAGTTGTGAGTTTTGTGTAGGTACTTAATCTGGGCAAAATGATAAAAATAGGCAAAGGAGTTAACGTCCCTAAATAAATTTCACTGTACTGCATTAGACAAAATATGCATAGAAAAAAATTTTTGCCATAAATTCTACGAATCTGTACAAGAAAGAGTTATCGTCATGGCCTTCGAGTCGTGATAATACTATTTAAGAAATCAATTTTTGTGATAAAATTTTCAGTCAGTCCATAAATAAACATATTGAGAAATATAAACAGTTCAGTAATAAAAATTCATAAAATATGCACAGTTTGGTATTTTTTTTCTAAAAACATTCATTTATCTATAGAACAGTTATAAGAACATGTTGGTATTCTCATGTAAGTAAAATTCATTAACATGAATTTTTAAATATTATTTTTCGGTATTAAATGAAAATATGCAATTTCAATAAATAAAATGAATTTAACTAAATAAATTATTTATTTTCAATATTCAAGGAGATTAAAAGATGATTTCATAAAATTATTAGAATTTTCGACAGTATAACGGCTGTTTCTAACTTAGCCCTCTTGCATTGAAAACACAGTTCATAAACCAGCCAATGTCCACAAATTCAACAATTCCAAGGTAATTGACTTCAAAACAATTTCATAAAATCATTTTCAACCACAATATGCATTCACAGTATCCCTACGTCTTCCATACTCATCCCTTACCTATCAATTTCTACCACGACTTGCCAATTGTACCACACGATAATTTCTCACTCTTGGGCTGTAAAACATTAAACCAACACTATCATTTCTCCACATTCTAATTTATAATAAATTTTTCTCCATTAAATTCTATCATATTATCTACAGAAATAATTAAACCAGTATAATTTATATTGGTGCTAAAACACAACTATGCCTAAATCAATTCCGATTTTAATTCTGATTGCACCAAAAGTCTCTTCTCAATTTATACAGTCTCATGGGACCTAGAACTCATCAAATTGAACACAATTACATGGTCCCCTTACATTGGTCGAAACCTACATGGTGGCTTATACATGGTTTTTTAACAATTTAGCCATTAATTCAAACTTAACCTTTATTCTTCATCCATCAAGCATCATTTTCATGCATCAAACACAAGAATTCATGAACTTCCTATCATGGCTGAAACCCTAAGGGAACACTTAGGGAGTTTTGATTCAATCCAAGGCTAGAATTATACTTAACACACTTAATTACATCATTTTCTATCATTAAAAGTTAAAGGAAATGAAAGCATAAGGTTACCTTATGGTGGCCGAATTTGAGGGGATGCCAATCACCTTGATTTTGTCCACTTCACACATCAATATGGGTATGGGCTTATAGAGGATTGAGTTTTAGACAAGGTTGTATAAGAAATTTTGGAATTTAAGCTTGTTTAAGTGGAGTTTTCTAAGCTTTTTATTTTCTTCACAAGGTTGTTAATGGAGAAAGGAAGAAAGGTTGAGGATGATGGTGTGGAGTGGTTGGCCCCTTGTGTAGAAATGTTTAGAATATTCACTTAATAGCAAAATGACCAAAATGCCCTTGGTTATAATAATTTTGGACACTTTTGCTCTTAAACTTTCATAATATTTTTAACTGGTCAACTTAGCTCCAAAATATTTTATTCCATCTTTAAATATTATTATCGGACATAATTTAATGGATTGATGGGGTTTTCTTAAGGTTTAACTGACCGTAAGGGTAAAATTACGAAAATACTCATGTCGGGCCAATCTCGTAAATTTCTGATTTTACCACTAATTCAATTTATCTATTGACATAGCCTAGAACTTATTTATACGTAGATTACATACTTCAGTCAGTTGGTCAAAAGTCAATTTAGTTTCACCATTATTCATGAAAGTTCAACTCGGTTATGTCCTTAATCGTTATTTTCTAATTTATTAGCACACTTCTCGAAAATAAATTAAATAAAGGATTTTGGGTTTTAGATTCTTACTTTAGACTTATTTGACTTTCCGTACAGTATCCATCCAATCTCACATCCATCCGGGCACTATAGGGCTTGTGGGACCCACCATACTATTTCATTTATTACCTACGTAATACACAAGAATTGAACAATGGTTAGAAGTCTGACATATGTAACAGTACGGGAATATGTGACTCTCACATCTAATCTGAACTCCGATTGACTTCCAGAACTCTCCTCTACAGTAGTTTCTCTAATCTTGCATCTATAATAAAGAGCTAGAACTTGGTGATCCTCCCTTATCTCATATACTCTGACTAGAAACACCTTGTTCCCACATTCCACTTGTATTATATCATCAATCCTTTCAAGCTTATTAGTCACCACAAACATGGTTCCTTTACTAAAATCTTGGAAATTCAATGTCATCCCATCCACGCTCAATAGCTCCCCCTAAAGACTGGCTATGTTATTGAACATTGATAAATTCCATACATGCAATGGCACCCTAAAACACATTAACCATACAATTTTGTCTTTAAGTTGTATCTGTTCAGATCATTCTTCAATATTCTCGAACCAATCCATTAACCATGACCACCATTCTCTCCTCATTGTTTCCTTCAGTTGTCCATCCTCAAACTCGATTAAAAATTGTCTTCCAAAGATGCGTTTTACCATAATCTCACATCCTTTGTGACATTTGAAATTCTTAATAAGCCCATCAGCTTCATGTCCTCCACTCACCATCTTTACCAAGCAATTTTCCAATTTGCGAATACACTTATCCTCTATTATGCCTTTGCACACCTTACTGTCTTTATTACATTCACAGATTTTTATAGACTTTTTATCATCCATTTTAAGAACCTTCCTTACCTTATTTGGTGGATCACCTCTTTCCGTTAAAGCCTCGGCATACATTTTGAATCTCCCCATAATTAGATCATTCCCTACCACCTTCTTGACATCTCCGTAATCACCATCCATTGTATCTTGTGTGTATATTCTCCTTCCTCCACTACTGACACTTGTAAAGAAGCCCCTTCCTTGGTCATTTGTGTTCTGCACTCTTTTCCAATAGCTTGCTCTCCAATTGAATCTGAAAAAGTTAGCCCTGATACAATTATCCAATAACCATACTCCATTCAAACTATCCACCGCTCTCCTTGCTCCTATTGAATCCAAAAATCGAACAAAGCCAAATCTTCTTCGTAACTTACTTTTCTTTTGCGAGATACAGATGTCAACCACCTTTCCATAATGCTAGAAAATATGCCATAACCACTTCCAATTAACTTGATTTGGTAAATTGTTGACAAATAATGTTGATATACTTCTTTCTTCATATTCATTAGTACGCCCTACTCCTCTGTCTCCATAATCCTTTGAACAACATACTTCTTTAAACGCCATCTTCGAGATTGCAGCAGTGGCATCAGCAACAAACGTTTTCTTTTTCATGGAAAGTGAACAGTTTTGTTATGTGTCACGCTAATTTTCTGAGTGTTTTTTATGTTGTTCTTTGTGATGATAGCTTCCCTTTTTTTGCTTGAAGTTGTAGAGACGGTGAGAGGAAATACTCAAATGAGGCAGATAGAGGGTGGAGGTTGATTGGAAATACTCAAAGGAAACTTGAATAATAACGGTCTGAATTGTCCAAAGGAATATAAAATATCGGTGTGCTAAAGCTTGATTGGTAATAGAGGGTGGAGGCTGTTTGTTTTTAGGTTTTACTTCCTTTTAACTGGATTAAGCTCCAGAGTTTCATTGGTAACTTGTTTTTTCACAAGAGCTAAGGCCCTCAAGGCTGTCTGGGTCGATGTCTGATAATTTGACAAATGGAAGACAGACGGAAGAAAGGTTAGATATGTTTGTGTATGGATGAATAGTCGAAATTAAAACACAAAGGACAAGAAGATTTCATCTTTAAATTTTGTGGAATTATGGTTGAGGTTGTTTGGAGTAAGAAGATCGGTCCTGCGAGGTTTTGTTGATGATCGCATATTTCCTGTACAACTGGTCGCATGGTCACTCTTCTTAGTTTCCTCTATTAATTCAAAGCTGGTTTTAAAATATGTTGATGTTTTGTCATTTCTGGGGAGCTTCAACTGTCAAACAAGGATTGCTTAATCAATGTCTTTTATGCTTTCCATGTGCTTGATGTAATGCTCCTTAGGAAGAGTGATTTTTGTTTACCCCGGGCTGTTTACAGGTTGATACCCTGTTTATTTTGTTCACTTGGGCTTAACAGCCAATTTAATCAATAAATTACTTTACTTTTCAAAAAAAAAATGAGGCAGATAGAGAACGCCACAAGTATGCAAGTCACCTTCTCGAAGCGATGTCGAAAATAAGATTTCTCTATAATTATCGTGTTTACTTCTCTTTTTTTTTACCTTTTACATTTCAAATCATTTATATTCTCCGAATTGTATGAGTTGTTTTTCCAAAATTTGAATTAGTTGCTAAAATTTATAAAATTCAATTATAAACCAATTCACCTTTTTTTGTTTATTTTCCTATTTGAGCTGCCAATATGTTTAAATATCATGTTATAAGATAGTGCCTTAAGAATATTTATTTATTTTTTTGGTTCACAAGAGGTACAAAGGAGGAGTGGAAAATTGAACCTTGAACCTAATTCCTCCTAAAGAAGGGTAACAATGTGAGAACCGTGTATTTAGGTACTGTTTCACATGTAAGGACACTCACACTGTCCATTTTCTGTGAATTTCGCAGATACGAGCCAATACAGTGTGGTGGGCCTCACAGGTTATATAGTGCCGGATGGACGTGAGATCGGACAGATAATACACAGAGAGTCTAATAAATATATGGTATGAATTTTAAGTCTAAATTTCCTCATTTAGATTATTTTTGAAGAGTATGGAAACAAATTAGGAAATGACATTTAAGTCCATAGCCCGGTGGCATTTTCGTAAATTGAGGTCAAAATAAATGGGAATTTAATCTAGTGATTAAAGAATGATATTCTACATGAAAATAAGTCCTGGGTTATGTAAATAGATATATGAATCGGTAGTCAAATTAGAATTCTACGCGATTTACCTGGTAAGGGTATTTTTGTAATTTCACCTTCTCGGTAAGGTTAAACCCGAGCCAAACCCCAACCATTTATCAAAATACACTTAATATGAATTTTTGGTGATGGAAAATAAAATTTTGGAGTTTAAATGTCTAGTTATAAAAATTCCGGAAGAAAAAGACCGAAAAACTTATTATTAATGTCATTTTTGTAATTCCTAGCATTTCTAAAATATTTACAAAATATTTTATTATATTTCCAGCTGCTGCCGGCACTGTTGCAGCTTCTTATTTCTCTTCATCCCGTGACTCCATGGAAGAACAAAAGAAAACAAAACAAAAGCTTCCAAAAACTCACCAAAAACACATTATTTTCATTAAGCTATTTCTATAAAAATTGCTCTACTCATCTTCCTCTCTCAAACCATACCAATAGCCCCTTGATTAAGTGGCTAAATCAAGAGAAAAGTGAAGAGGAAATTTCGGCCAAGGTACCCATTTATTGTGTAGTTATATTCTTTGAATTTTAATGATAGATTTTAAGAGAATTAAGCTTCCTAAGCATGCTTATGGTATTAGTTTAGGTTGAAATTAGCTAAATCATGCTCAACCATTAGAGGGAGTGTACGGCCAAGAGAGGATTTCCATGAATTGCTATGGTTTGATGTTTAAAAATAAGATTAAGATGATGATTAAGCTTAATTAAACAAAGTATATTAGTTAAATTGTGGAAAAATCACGAAAATGGCAAGAAGCCATTTTCGGTCAAGGTGAGATGGGAGGGTTTAATTGCTTCAAATTATGATGTTAGGATGTTAAGAGACTGTAGAAATTATAAGAAGACTGATGGTGAAGTCGGATTTCGATTTGGAGCTAAATTGGCGAAGTTAGGTTTTAGCACCGATGCGAATTATACCGGTTTAATATTTTCTACTAAAAATATAGTAGAATTTAATTCAAGAAAAATTATTAGAATTTTAATTATGGTGAATAATGGTCTTGGGTGAATTTTATTGCAGCCCGGGAGTGGTGAATTATACGTGGTGCTATCGAGCGACTAGATTTCATCAGACAAGTAAGGGATGCGTGTGTGAGCCGTAAGGATACTGTAAATACATGGTTTGGTTCACACTATTTTTATAAAATAATTTGGATATAATTGCCTTGAGATTGGTGAAAATTTGGTGGAATTGTGGTTGTTGTTGAAATATTAAATTGTAATTTTCGTGCAGGGAGGCTAGGTTAGAAATAACCGTTACTCTGTCGAAAATTACAGAAATAATTGAGAAACATTTCTAGTATTTTTCTAAAGTGAAATTTTGAGAAATTTCCATGAAATTCATTAAATTGCATAATTTTATAGTTTACCGAAAAACTATATTTAAATATTCTTGTTAAGGAATTTTATTTATGTGAAAGTACCAGCGTGTGATTTATATTATTCTACAAATATCTAGAACATTTTCTAGAATGATTGTTACAGTATGAATATTTTATGAATTTTTATTCATAAAATGAATATATTTTCATCTTAAATATTTATAGATTGATTGAAAATATATTCAGTGGAATTGATTTCATAAATGGTGTTTATATCACGTGTTTATTGTTTTGAGACTGTTAGGCCCCGTGTCATGCTCACGTGTCACGTGTTATTGCTGATAGATACTGATCCTATTGTCAACGTCTCCAGTGGGCACCTGATCAGTGCACATTGTGGACCTCATAGACTATGGCCATAGATCTCATGTGTTTCCTCTATTTGGGATGATATTATAGCATGATATATTTAGGGTGTTGCCTAGTCTCCATGATACTGTACTGATGATTGTACTTTTCACTGAACTTTTAGCTGGTACTAAATTAATTGCAGCCACTGAGCTTTTAATATACTACGTGTTGAACTGAATGTTATACGGTGTTTTACAAGTGTGAAAATGAATATCTTTTTGAAAGGAATATTAATTCCTCATTTATTTACTTAAGTATTTTATCATATGAATATCAATTATTTTTAGCATATAGATTTTATAGTATCAGTTTCGCATACAAATCTCTTATTGAGCGCGTTAGCTCACCCCTTTATTTTCTCACTCCACGAACTATCTTCAGTGATTCTGTTCCACAGATTTGGCTGCGTCGTAGTTGACCCTGAGGCAGCACTTAGTGGATTCTGGAGGTAGCATTTCTTTTATATGTTTTCAGACATAGTTGTACAGTACTACTTTTGTATAATTCTTGTATCGGGGATGTAGAACACGTGTATATACTGTATATATATATTGCAGTAAATATTCTCAACGACTACTGATTTTCATAAGTGAGTGACAAAGGCATCGCAGACAGCCCAACCGTCACGTGTGGTATTATAATATGGTAAAAATTGTACAATTTGGGATGTGACAAACAACCACTAAAATATTTATTTCACTCTTACAGATTTTCAAGTTCATTCATCCAAGACAATTGATCAACTAGCTAGAGAGGGCTACAATTTCTTATCAAATTGCATCATAATTAAACTTGATCATTGTAACATCCCAAATCCACATTATAATATAATATTCAGTTATAAATCACACTTACTTACCAGTTGGGCTGTCTGTGATGCTTAACAACTCCTAACACTTAATAAAAATGAGTACTCTTATTCCTTGTTAATAATATGGAAATAGAAATTATTAAATTCTTTTCTTAAAATGTATATACATTCCCTTCTATTTAAAGTAGTACTGTACCATTTTACTGAATATATAAAAGAATACAACATACCTTCGATATCAAATCTCTGGAAGATAATTCTCTTAGTCCAAAATCAATAATCTGTGGAGTGAAAAAATAAGGAGTGAGCGACAACGTGCTCAGTAAGGAAGGTATATGCTGCTTTATAAAACCAAAAGCTATATCCCCAAAAACAATTTATTTATCCTAACAATCAAACCCATTAGGAAAACAATAGATATAGTTAACATTAAATAGGATTCAATAGATCCTTTCAGTAAACAGAAATCAATAAGTTGAGACTAGGCAACAAATAAATCATGCTCTCATTGTTCCCCTAGGAACACAAGTCGTCCGCTTTTGGGGTGCACCCGTAGGCCATCACCCCTCACGGCTATCTCAGCTAGATCTATGGCCATAATATATAGGTGATCCTCGGGTCCACTTGCCAAGTGACCTCGAGACCGCTGATGACTTGGCGGGTCCATCAGCCTTGTGACACCCTGAGGTGCACCCGTTGGTCCATCGACCCGAGCCATCGCCCCAGGTGGGTCACGCAATTTCCTGAATAATAATGCATGAACTCAGGGCCTAAACTCTCAAAAATCACTTTTATATCTCATGAAAAACCTTTATGGAAGTATTTCACCCATATTATCATTTCCTCAAAATGATTTGATTTCCAAAAGGTTTTATAAAATAGTAAAAACAGCCTGCAATCTCACCATTTTCCGTGTGAGAAAGGCACGGTTAAGCTGGCTCACCCATGGCTAGTTCGCCCATGGTCAACTCGCCCATATTCAACTCGCCCCCAAAAAGGTTTCATATTTTCTATTTTCAAAGATATTAAAAATAGTTCGTTTTTCATTGAAAAAAATTTGGAAAGTGAAACCTGTTCGCCATGGTCAGCTCGCCCATTCGGCTCGCCCATGGTCAAGTCATCAGTGCGGCGAACCAATATTCGCCTGCCACCTTAACTTTTCAAAACAAAGTTAACCTGGCTCGCCCAAAAGAACATAAAAGGGTTCGTCCACCTTGGCTCACCCGCCTTTTATTAAAACAGGGGTCGCCCGCCCCAAAACCAGTTCACTCAGAAAACGAAATCGGTTTTGGCTATCTTTGTAGCTAGCCTAAATCAAAACAATTATCAACAAAATGCATGTCATAAACCCAAGCATTTTCTCAATATTTTCATAAAATTTAACTCCACAGGACATGCATTCACTTCACACACATCCCCCTTACCTCGTCTGATGAAGCCTTGCTTCCCGCTCGCCTTATCAATTCTCACTTCCCAGCTGCAAAGTAAAATATTAATACCATTAATATTTTCTTTTCGAATATTTTCTAAAACTATTAATACTTCTAACACTTTGGCGAGATTCTGTGACTACTCTACAGCTCGCCATTCGCCCAACAGAGCTCGCCATTTGCTTATGAGCTTACGCATGGGAGCTCGCCCAACATGGCAGCTCGCCCAACAATTCAACTCGCCATTCATGGCTTTTTATTTAGAGGTGGGTGATAAGTCCTTGAAATGTCTATTTTTATGAGATATTATTACATGATTTTTGGATGAATTTTGGAAATTTTTATTTATTTTCTTTCCTAATGAATTAAATTTTTTGTCTTGTGTAGAAAATTCAAAAATCAAGATAAAGTTGAGAAAATGATGCAAAAAGAGACAAAAGTAATTGCTTTGGGATCTAAATCACAAACACAAGAGCCCATGTAATCTCATACAAGCTCAAAACACATTCTTTATTTAAGTGGGCTTCAACAAACACAAGAAAGAAAGTCTAGCCCATACACTACAGCCCATGTGGATTTTCTGCCTAAAGCCCTTGAAGAACCCTAGTGAATAAAAGGAGAATGAAGCTGCCGCAAGGGAAGAGAGGCGTGGAGGAGGCTGGGTGACAACTGCCTATCTTCACCGATTATTTTCCTTGTTCAAAGACGTTACAGGAGTTTTATTTGATTGGATGTTTTATTAGTTTACTCAGTAAGTTAGCACTTGTATATAGCTTTAGATGGCTGTGGTGGGAGTAAGGCTGGTGACAGAAGCCGATTTTCATCATCTTCCTCGGACAATTTTTTCGTTTCTTTGCTGTTTTCTTTTTGGATTAGGAGCACTTTTCTTTGATTAGTTTATTGTATTGCCAAGATTAAATTTGTGTTTTAAACTTTAGTTTATTTTTTTTTTAGTTCCAGTACTGTTATTTATGTTTTAAAGTAGATAAGAGTTTATATTTAGGTCTGTTAAACAATTTTATATTACTGAACTCTTAAGTTTTTATTTTAGTTTGGTGCTCTTTTCAATTTCAAGCTTCTTGTTCTATTTCTTTACTGTTTTTATTGGTTAAAAAGAATCTTGCATATTAGATTTATAGCTTTAAGTTTAGGTTAAAGAGAGAAGAATTGCTGCGTAACAGGCCACAAACTCTTCTGTTTTCTGCATATTATACTCTGTTTTGGGGGCTTACGATGGTTCCTACAAGGCTCGATTGATGCTGCTCCTTAACTTGTTGTGATGCCTGGTTTATATTGTCGCCTGAAGCAGCTGCGTGTCCTGTGCGTGGAGGCTGCTGGAGTCAACGCTTGAGGTGTGAGGGCTGGTCTGCTTCGCTGCGCTAGAGGTTGCTGGTTCAATGAGACATGGTGAAGCAGGAGCTGGTATGAAGGGCTGGCATGTGCATGGCAATAGAAACATGAAGCAGGACGTGGCCGCAGTAAAGTAGCTGAAGTGGTGTAGAGGACAGCTGGAGCAATGCGTGTCGATGCTTAGTGCAGCCGGACGTGGTGTGTAAAGCAATGGCAGCTAATGGTTTTCAATAGTTTTATTATTTGTTTAATGTTTTATTTATTTATTTATTTATTTTAAATAGCTGATTAGATTCTTGTTATAATAGGTTAGGTATTGTTAGTTTATTAGTCATCCATTTAATGGTTTCGTTAGTTTAAATAGAATTAGTTTTAGGTATTTAGTTAGTAAAGTATATTTGGGTAATTTAATTTTGCATTTATTTTTATTTTATTTTTATTTTTTATTCATATTAATTTTTCAATTTATTTTTGTTTTTATTTTTTATGCATTTTAATTTTTTTATTAACATGTTTATGATTTTTAGTCTTTTTGCTAATTAAATATTTGCATTTTAATTTACATGCTTTTCAATTATTTGCAAATTAGTTTTATTTTATTTTATTTTATTTTATTTTATTTTATTCTAGTTAAGAAGATTTAGTTAACTTGAATAAACTTAGGATGATCAATTTTAGTACTTAGCTATAGCAATTCTAACTAATCCTCCTGGGAACGATACTTTACTCACTCTTTATTACTTGTCGCAACCCGTGCACTTGCGGTATAGGTCTTAGAGCGCAACAAGTTTTTGGTCTAGGTTGCCTGGGATTAGTCTAGGTTGCCTTTAGTTAATATTAGAATCAATCATGCCTAGGTTTAGTTCAAGGCTTTCCTTTTTCTTATTTTTGTAAATATTTCTTCTTCTAATATTTTAATTCTGTTCTTGTGCGAGGCACCATGGTGGATCTAGCAGAGCCTAGAACCTTGGGAGATTACGTTATGCCTCGTGTGCCTACGATACATTCAAGCATTAGGAAGCCCGAAATCAAAGCTAATAGCTTTGAGATTGAGCCGGACTTCATCCTAATGATCTTGAATTCAGTTCAATTTGGAGGTTTGCTTAGTGAAGACCCATATGCTCATCTTGTCAAATTCTTAGAGATATGTGACTTGTACAAGTACGAGGGCGTTTCTGATGACGCCATTCAATTGAGACTTTTCTCATTCTCACTCCGAGATAGGGCAAAGGATTGGTTACGGTCACTTCCTCATCATTCTATTTATACGTGGGATGATTTGGCTCGTAAGTTCTTAGCTAGATTCATTTCACTTGAGTACATGGCGAAGATGAGGAATCAAATTTTATCCTTTGAGCAATATGACTCAGAGCCTTTCTGTGAAGCATGGGAAAGATTTAAGGACTTGATCCGAAGATGTCCTTCTCATGGATTGCCCATATGGCTACAAATTCAAAGTTTCTATAATGGTGTGGGTGATCTATCCAGAGATGTGATTGATGCGGCAGCGGGTGGAGCGCTTATGGGAAAGTCTGTTGAGGAAGCAAATGAATTGATAGAGGTATTCACTTCCAATGACTTCCAATGGTAGTATGAGAGAGATATATCAGGGAAGATCGTCAACAAACAAGAGCTTGATTTTATTGAGACCATGTCTTCTCCAAAGCCACCTTATCCGAAAAAGTCTACATAAGTCCTTTTATCTCCTGTGAGATATGCGAAGCGAGTCATTCCACTGAGAATTGTCCTATCAATCTGAGTTGGGTGAGTTATCCATGTTGTTCCTCAAGCAATTACGAAACACCTTCATCACCATCTTTGGAGTTAATGGAGACATGTGACCTTTCTCATCAAGCTCCTCTACAACCATTCCATCAAGAGGTGTTGAGTGAAGAAGTTGAAAAGTCTACACCACCCGAACTTATTGAAATTGAAAGTGCGGTTGTTGAAAAAGAAATGGAGAATAGTGAGGGTGAGAAAGAAGTCCAAGAAGAAGGGTTTAAGATTGAAGTCCAAGTCCCAAAAGTTGACAAGAAACACCTAGAGGCATCCTTCATTGTTTCTTCATAGAACTTTCCACAAGAGAATTTAGTGGGTTATATCTTAGAAGATTATGGAGTGAAGTTCTTTGAAGAAAAATATCTGATGGAGTCACCTTCCATGGTGGTGCACTATGTGCATCCATCAATCTTCAGACCATTTAAACCACCGTGAAGGATGACAGAGATAGTCAAGCTGATGACTATAAATCAAGCGCTTCTGGGGAGGCAACCCTAGCTTTTTATTAGTTTATTAGTTGTGTTTTTCTTTTATTAGTTTTAGTGTTCCTATTTCGTAGCTTGGATTTTCTTTTTCTTTCTATTTTGTAGGTTTGAATCTAAGTTTAGGGGAGCAGTGAAGACACCTTGTGGGCATGCAATTGAGCTTCAATGAAAAATTCAGGGGAGTTTCCTTCCATCTTTACTGAATTCTTGAATCACTTACACATTAAAGGACAATGTGCACTTCAAGTTTGGAGGGAAGCAAATTTGAGCTAAATTTTTTCAAAGATTCCAAAAATTTTCAAACTTTTTGAGCTTTAAATATTTTGCCTTGAGATATATTGTGCTTGATTTGGTTATTTCCCATGTCCCCATGATTGAGTTTATGATTGAGTCTGATTCTGATCTTTGGAAAAGCATGATTATTGAGAAGCATGAGTTGAATTCTTGAACTTGCCTTGTTCTGATTATGGTTTTTCCATCTTTATGCATTATGTCTTGATCATGGATTGGTATGCTTGTTTAGAGAAGGATTATGTGAATATAGGATTGTATTTGTCTTTGAAGTTGTGAGCATATCCTAGTTGTGTTTTTCTGTGACTACTCTACAACTCGCCATTCGCCCAACAGAGCTCGCCATTTGCTTATGAGCTTACGCGTGGGAGCTAGCCCAACATGGCAGCTCGCCCAATAATTCAACTCGCCATTCATGGCTTTTTATTTAGAGGTGGGCTCACCCATGAATTGAACTAACACTTGGCGACTTCTTTATTTCCTACTTGCCTCTTTGGTGATCACAAACATTCCTCATGGGCGATCACTATAGTCGTCATTCTCGCCGTTTGGCGATCATTGGTCCGCGCCCATCCGAACTATCATTCTGATTATCCAAAGAGTTGGCGAACACGTATGTCGCCGACTCATACATTTCATTGAGCTCGCCTCATCCTTTGGGCTAGTATTCACCTATTTGGAAAGCAGTTAAGTAATTCTGTTCGTCGTTCGTCGTTCGCCCATCATGTTTCCTTATTCATTCTTGATTATTTTCCATCCAGTTTCTTATATATTCCAACAATATTTAACTAAAACCAGGCTATATCTATGTTTATTACGTTCTAAAACATAAAAATCTAGCATTAAATATCAAGAGAACCATAGAAATATGGAACTCACCTTAACTGAGTTGCACTTACAGAACAGAGTGCTTTTCTGCCTCACTTAGCTTTACTTTGCTTATTCCTCAGCTCTTCACACACTGGATAAATGTTTAGCTAACTAAAGATGAAGTTCCATGGCTCATGTATAAGAGGAATGGAAGAAACGAGATTGAGTTTGCTGTGAAAACAGAATGGGCGAGAAGGTTGTTTAAGAAGATGAAGTTTGCTAAGTCAGTTTTTTCCTCATGTATTCCTTCTTATATAGCCTGCTGATCCAACCAAAACTCACCATCTATTCCTTATCCTTTTCTTCATCATTATCTTGTCTTATAGCTCATTAAATGATAAAGAAAAAATGGCAATTCCATTAAATGGCGAGGTGAAGTTTTTCCATAGTTCATTAGGGAAAGTCTCTTGCTGCAGTTTGACTAAATTTTCTTTCCTTTTTCTCCTTCCTCTCCAGTCCACGCCACTTCCAGCCAACATTTATTGGTTTTCATCTCATTCTTTTCTTCGTTTGTCCTATAGCCATTAATCTCTTTTACACCTTCATTTAATGCTTTTATACCATAGATATTATCTTAACCTTTTTATCAAAATTAAATCTCATCTATTCTTTTTATACACCATACTATAATCATAACTTAAAATGAAAAGTGAAAATTCATATTCAATGTTTTCTTTAATTTTACTAAAAGAATTTATTTCCACTATCAATCATGTACAAATATGGTATATAGTATAATAAAATTCGAGTCTTACAATCATGGACCGGGCCGAGCTTGGGCCGGACCCATAACAGATAATAAAGATTTATGTGTATGTTCAAGCCCGGCTTAGCCCGAAAATTCAGGCTTCAATTTTAGTCTAGGTCTGTTTTCATCTTTATTCTATAAGCTCGAGCCTGGCCCGCTCGAATATAAATTTATATTTATTTTTTATATTTTAATTAATTAATTAATTATTTTTATTATTTTATTTTCTTTAAAAGTTTAATTTAATTTGTCAAAATTTGTATGTTAATTTTCATATTAAATATTTATAATCATATTTATTAATCAATAATGTTTTATATATATATAAAATTATATTATACTTAATAAATATATATATAAATATAATTAATATTAATATTCGAGCCGAGTCCAAGCTTTGAAAGGTCAAGCCCGAGCCTGATCCAATTTTTAAATGGGCCTAAAAATTTTACCTAAGCTCAATAATTGCATTAGATATTTTTATCCAAACCTGACTAAATATCAAGTGGGCTTTCGAACTTGAGCAGATAGCCTGACTCTTAAACAGAACTAATCATAATCTTAACCGTATTCATTTGACTATTTTTAAAACCTAACCATTTTTATGCTTAAAATTAGAAAGTGTTGCATCCTCCCACTAAAATCTATTCGTTCATGTATCATGTTCCGATAAATCAGAAACATTTGACAATTTGCTGTCAATTTGACAATGGCCAATCAAATGAAGCACATTCACAGAAATTTTAAAGAGCGGTTATACTCGTGTATTTATGCTTTTACCTTTTTAATCAATCTCTCCTCCCTTATGTCAAAATAGCGCCCAATTTCTCGAAAAATCCTGAATTTTCAAAATCCTAAGAATTAAAATTTCCCCAAACCCTAATTCCCCCATTTCATCCTCAAATGCCTGCTCCCACTCATCAACCATAATAAAAAAAGGTGAGCCTTCAGCCTTTATTTCTCTCTTTCTTTATATTTTCAGGGTTTTCTTTTCCAATTTTAATATTTTTTTTTTAGATAAATGAATATGAACTTGATATGAAGAATTATTGAACATGAAAGCTTTGGAAAATAGAAAAGAACATGAAAAATTACAAAGACAGTCAAAGTCTTCCAAATTCCGTACCAAAAGTGATGATTTTGCCATTGCAATCGCGAAGGTTGCAGTAGCGCAAGTATGCTAAAGCGTAGGGTTTCAGAGTTTCCAACACTCTGCCTTAGAAACATTATCTAATGTTATTGTTCGGTACATTTATAGCATAGGAAAAACTGCTAATTTTAATGCTAATTTGGCGGGAAGAATAGAAGCTAATATGTTTGACGTTATTCAGTGGTTGGAAGAGTTAGAATCGGGTTTAGGCTTTGCTAGTTCATTTTATGTTGATCGCTGTGTTGTTAATTCAGGGATTGTTAGGGATATTGTTCGCTTTGTTGGTGATGCATTTAATATCCCATTGGCATATGATATTCCCCGATTCCCAGCTGTTAAAGAGTGGAAAGAAATGGGAAGTTTTGGGAAAATGGAAAAGAGCCTCCTGGGGAGCATATACTGAGTTGGTAGCTTGCCTTTCGTGATCCTGAGACTTATGCCGCTCGTTCGAGCACAGGGAATGAAATGATGAGTGTTTCGAATGGAGAGAAAACTCAGTTAGCCAGGGTTGAAAGGAAGGTGGATCAGTGGTCGTCAAATTTGCATCAGTGGTTTGCATGTAATGGGAATGAAGAAGGTTCTTCGCGTGATGATGGAGATGCTGGTAGAGCAAGGGAAGCTTCTGTTATCAATCCTTATCTTGCTGACCCTCTGCATTTTGGAGAAGAGGAAGTGAAAGTGTCTCCTGTTGTTCTTCCAGCTAAGCTTTCGAATGAAGTGGCTTTGAGAAATTTTGTTCCAGAAAATTGTGTTGTGGGAAACCATGTTTCCATGCTGGAGACATTTGCTCCTGCTATTGAAGCGATGAAGAGTGGGTTATTTGATTCGAACAGTGAACAGGAAAAAGTCCTTTATGACCAGATGTCTTTTGTGCATTTTAGGATTGGAACTAGAAAGAAGTCTTTAGGCACGGCACCAGATCTCAATTCACCAAAGAAGGATCTTGAGAAGATTATGTCATGGTTTGGAAATGATAATGAGAAGGATAACAAGAAAAGAAGAGCAGAAAAAATTCTGAAAGAATCTATAGAAAGCTCTCAGGAACTGGCTCAGTTTTAAACTAGGTTTGTTATCATCCTTTGTAGACTGTTCAAGTATGGACCTTGAAATGGACAGCAGAAACTAACAGAGAGAAGTCTCCTGCTTTGAAAGCTTTCTTGAGGTATGCATGGGACAGTTGCCATGATAAAAATTTGTCAGTGTCTAATCCTTTTTAATTGAAATCATTTTTTATGATTTCTTGGTTTTAAACTGATAATGGATTTATCAGTTTCTGGCTCAATCTGAACTCTATTTGTACACTACGCCCACAGTTGTTTTAAGCTTTTTACAACATTGTATTAGCACTTGTTATTAATGAAGGCAGGTTAATTTCACGTTACACACATTCTGCATTTTAAAGTTGAGACCAAGCAAGTATCATTTGCTGTAAATTTTCTTTAACTGGCAACATGTTGCACGCCATTATGACTAATGTGGAATCTGATTATTAATTGGTTGACAAGTTAGATTTAATTGGCATCTACACTATAGGATGAATCTTTATTCCATGTTAAATGGCCTTGTTGATTTGTTTTATTCCCATCTTGATGGTAGCCTTTGCTGAAACATTCATAAAATGGTTAATAGTTGAAAGACTGAAACAAAATGGTGAAGGCTAGGGGTAAATATAATTAATATCCTGTTACATGTAGGTAATAGTATATGGTGCCCACACTCATTGACATATGTTCTATGTTATGTATAACTTAAATTAATAGCTATAATGCTTTCACAGGAATTTTAGATTTTACTTTTAGACAAGGGATCAGGGCTTGATATAGGGTACTAGCATCTTAACCCAGCAACTATCTAATCTGTTACAGAAGAGTAATTAAATCCTGTGTGTCAACAGTCCTTTGGTTGTAGACGTTCATGATGATGTGGGTAGACTCCGGTCCATATTATTATTATAAAAGATTTTTTACATATTAAAATAGAATGGCTTGTCTATGGATCAAGATTAATGTAATCAGATGCTTTCACAGATGATTTTGAGCATCATTTTCTGATGGGATTCCAGTATAGTGCAACCCTAAATGGGATGCCTTTAATTCCTTTAATCATCTGAATTTTTGGGTTACACATGTTATGACATTGAACATTGTGTCCAGCCTTTTTCTGTGTGAATAATATATGTTGGATTTGTGCAGAAATGTGCTATAGGACCTAGGATGGGGCCTTACTCTAGCAAAAAAATCCCACCCGTTTAGGAATCAGTATCATGTAATTTGCAAAACTGCATTATGATGCAGAGATAGTTAACTATCCAGGATTTTCAAATTTAAATCAGAAGTAACTAACGGCATTTAAAGATCACCAATTGGGAGTAGAGTTGAAAGTAACTAATTGCACTGCATCACCGCAATCCAAACCCTAATCCAACCCACTATAACTTATAGTCAATTGCAGAAATTTATAGCAATCAACAATATTTTTAAAGATTACTTAATGCTATTGTTTCTGCTTTCATACTTTGATGTCAAACGCCCCCCCCCTCCTCTTCCCCAGCTTCCCTTTGCTCGGTATTTAGAAATCTCTGTCAATGGTTTGGCCTTTATTACTGATTAAAGATGTATTAGCATGGCATTTGAATGCAATAATGACTTGCATCCCTAAAACTTCAAGTCCTCTTATTTAAGTAGCCTTTTTATATGTCTCTAATATATATATATATATATATATATATATATATATATATATATATATATATATATGTATGTAACTTGGGAGTCAGAATTTGTGGTGGTTCACTAAGAACCTTTAATCAAATTTGAAGGAGAAACTAGCTTTAGGTAACCACATATGTCGAAATTGCTGTTAAACAACTGCACATTTAAGTTCCTAGAAGCATTTTGCAAATAGATCATTTATGGAGGTCATATGTATCAAGAAATGCTTTTTGACACTGAAGGGGCTTCTTTTATTTTTGTTGAGGAGGTCTTGTTTAACTGTTATTACTTGCATAACCAGTTGAAATGGTGATTTATGAATTGTCTGTTTGGTGCAAATGGTAAGCAGAGCCTTATATCTAATGAATCATTGTACCAACAATATATGCTATACATTTGGACCAACTCTCACCGTTCAAAACTTTATTAATTTCTTTGATTACTTCTTTGGTAGTAGTTAAAAAAAAAAGAAAAGAAATTTATCTTCTATGAATATGTTTGATCTAGATATCTTGTACTGCCCAAAAGGGAGAGAATACTTGTATTATTATATACATAAGATTGCAATTTACATGTATTTCAAAGGGTTTTTAAATACATGGTGTCATCAAGGTAAGTTTCATTCAAGTTTTATTTTCAAGTATAGCCCAAAAAAATTAAGAAAAAAAATGACTGAAGAAATTGAGTACCCCTCCACCTTCTTTCCTGTTGTTCCTCTCCATCCCAGATAACATTATTAGAAATTCTACTTCAAAAACAGTCGCCTGCAATGTCCAGCCGGCTGTCCTTGTGTATTTGCTGCGTCACCACTGATAACTTCACATATTAGGTCTTTGAAGATCAACCGCTCCACATCTAATACTACCCATGGAATTTCACTCTGGAACTCCATCCAATCCACTGATCCAAGTGTCAAATCTCCCCATAAGATGCTTTTTGGATCATCATTTAGGCTTAAATTTGATGCATTTTGTAGTTTATCTATATCGGAACATAAATCTCTTACCAGCTGCTGTCTCATTGGTCTTGTATCCTCAATTGCACTTGGTGAGAACCACTGCTTGTAAGAGCCTTTCTTCATGAATTTTCTGACTAGAACTTCATTAACTGCATCAAATATAAGCTGCCTGTGGTTCTTCTCAGTAGGCTCTAACGGGTTGATCTTTTTGCCTTTATGTTTTCTGTTTATAATGTTTTCCTTGGTTTGTTCAAGGGCAGGGAACAAGTTAGGATTGATTAGATGACCTGATGGATGAAGCTGGTAGGCCATGAAGCTGGATTCAAGTTCATTGAGGAGACCGGATGCCAACAATACTTCAGCAATGTATTTATGGTCTGGATTTGGACTATTGCAAACAGATGCAGTTTCATTGATAATGGACCACTCATGTATAGAATCTAAATCATTGAGTTTCCGTGCCAAGTGCTGGATGTTTCCTGCTTTCTTGTAATCTGTCTTGAACCTGAAATTAGTTTTTCTGCAGCTGGGTAAGTGATTCAGACCTATGGTACTCCAGTCTGCTTCATCGTCATCTGTCATAAAAAGAAAGAGGAAAGAATTCAATCTATGAAATGGCCAAGTCTCCTATAACAAATAGTAGCTTCCTCAATTATTTATTTATTAATTTATTTTTTATAGATACTATCTATATGCAATTCTTCAAGTTGTATATGTTCTGCTTTCTACATATACTTGATTCTAGTAAGTACAAACTATTTTATCAATTGGCTTGGTGTATAATTATTATATCCATAATTTGCTTTTATGATGATGGAATTCATTATAATTGAAGTTTCAGCTTAGCACACTCTAGGCATAAAGGATACGGGAGCTTGACCTTTAAAGGCATTTGATTTTTTCTTCACAGGAGATGGTGATTCATCTCCATAAAATGTGGTATCTAGAACAGATACAGGACTAGGTTGTTCTAGCACAGCTCTTGGAGGTTCTGCTGTTGAATCACCTTCACTAAACCTTGCTGCTGGATTCTGAATGATAGAAATGAAAGCTATTCAGCAGATGTTCAAAATAGCGTATGAATGTAAAGAAGGAAGAAGACTTACATTCTGCTTGTTTTCATGCTTTTGAGAGAATGTACCATCTATCCTGCAAGATCGGTCAGCACTTGTGACTTCAATGTCACCATAGGAAGCCGTGCTTGTATTGCTCTCAGATTTTATCGAACTAGGATCTCCTTGGTGACTCAAACCTCTCATGTTACTACTGATATCACCCAATTGGTCATCACTATGCGAATTGTAAGATTTATGGCTAAACTTCTGATGCAGCAAACGTGATTCTGCTTTCAGCCTGCTTGGTTGCCTCCTCCTGCTCTGATCTGATGCTGGACTGTTGTGACGAGATTGCTTTTCCAATTCAAGCTTCTTCGGCTGCAGTTTAAGGCATGCGTTCCTTGAGCTCATTGCCAGATTAGGGTATTCTTGAGCAGTAGGTGACAGCTCTTTTGAAGTTTGGTTGAATCTTAGAGTTCTGGCAGTGTTTTTATCCCTTGAATGGAGTCGTCTGGAAGGATCCCTAGGAGGATTAGGTCTTGGAGTTAAATCTTTATATGATCTCTTGTCAACCTTCTCATTTCTCATATCTGCAGGGCTGCGGATGCGAAGCCTACTTAAACTCCCTGTTGGAACTACTGATGAAGTAGAAGTGCTGGCATTTTCCATAAAATTTTCTGGTTTTATAACCATGATTGGAGATTGAAGGTGTGCTGGAGAACTAGTTCCCTTAATTGTGACTGAAACTACATTGCTACTTTTGAGCACTCTCAGATTTGGTGCTTCTGAACTCTGACTGAGGATTCTGTTTGTGTGAGATCTAAAATTTGAAGCTTGGTCTTCTTTTCTGTTCTCTGAGATCTGTTTAGACTTCTGCATTGCTTCAAGTATTTGTTTAAGGGCTCTGAGATCCTTTCCTGACTTCTTGAACTTGAGTTCTGGCAACCTTTCCTCAATTTCACCATAAACAGTTATAGAGGAGTTTGGAGTTTTTATTGGAGTTTCTTGACACTTCAAAGCTGATGTTTGACCCTTGCTTCCATTCAGCTGCTTCCGTGGGGCTGGTTCAATGGGGCATCTAGTTGCAACTGGTTTCTTTGAGTCCATATTTGTCAAACAGGGTGAGGTGGGTTCCTTTTTTGAATTTCTTGGAGAACCAGAAATCCAATTTTTCTTATTCTCATCGATTCTTGATGAATGTGAGAGGGGATCATCTTTCAAATCTTGACATGATTTCACCTGCTGACTTTGATTCCAATTGGTTAACATAGGATCTGGAAATGCTTCCAACCCCATCAACTTTGCTACAACACTAGACGGCCCTCTGTAGCTTCCAAGTTCTTGCTGTTGGTTTCTTATGTCATCAGAGTTCACGTTACTTCTGTGCAGCTCCCCTACAAGAAGATTTGATTCCATATTATTGACGGAACCCTTTATGGTGCTTTTCCTGCTATCTAGTGATAGCCTTGGGAGATCTATGAGCTTAATTTTATGTGCACCTTGTGACCTCTTTCCATCATAAGAGAACCGAGGAGCATCCCTTGGTGCAAAAGTGAGAGAACCATCCTTGTATCCATTGGACATTTGAGGCACTTTTTGAAGCTTTGTAAGAACACGACTTGATTCATCGAGACTGGTGTTCGTAGTCTTTGCAGGTTTTGGTGACTGCAGAGGCCTTGGGGAATCTATGTACTTCAAGGTTTGGTGGCACCCTGCTTCCTCTTTGATTGTAGTTTTAATTGATAATTCACAGGCTTCTTTGTAGATTGAGTCTTTAACCACATTTCGGAGATCAAGGGAGTGTTGGCTTGATTGCAAAGAAGCATCTGACTGATAATTGTATATTTCCTGCCTTGGGGATTCAGGGAAGGTGGTTTGGCTCATTGAAGATCGGTGTACTCGAGATGCTTTGCTGCAGTCAGCAAATGAGAAACTAGATGAGCAAGAGGAAGACGAAAATGAGGTTCTGGGTGATTCAAAAGAAAATCTGTGTTTCTCCTCAGTCTTCATATTATTTCCCTGCAGGTGCAAGTCACATTAGCTTTACTTATTTTTGTCAATTTCTCCACAAATTTAAGTGATTGGGATAAGTTCTTACTTTTATAATTTGTGAAGCAATCTTCGGTTCTGTTCCATGCTTGACTTTTTGACCTAGAGAAACACTTACTGTCAGCCACAGATGAGCATTGTGGATAGTTTTATACATGAAGAGGTTCCAAAGTTGGAAAATTAATGAAAACAACAAAATTTGGTTAGTGCAATAAAAGTGTTAATGATGCGCATGAATCACTTAATCTATCAAGGAAACCCTTTAAACAAAATTAATTTTCCTAGAAAATAATGACAATTTCTGTAGAAGCAAACAGAATCGGAAGAAGTTCCACCATTGAAAGCTAAAGTAAATTTAAAAATTATCTTAGCCTGTTTGAGGCCTCAAATCTCAATGGCTGCTGATGGAGGTATTTGGCTTTAAAGCAGATGCATCTACAATGTTACGGGCAGAGCATTAACTTCTTTTACATGAAATTTTTAGAAGCACGGCAAGCAAAAGCAGAACTGAGAACAAATTAAGTCAAACATGTTGCTGAAATTAGCAGAACTAGAAACCTCTCAGGCCTAAAACGGTCATGATAGAAATTCGTAAAACGTTATAAAAACAGAGATAAAGCACCTGGTGGAAGCCTTATGTGGTTTGGCCTGGCAATGCGTCGGCTTCCAAGGAAATAGTGGCGGTCAAAGAGCTGTAATAGTCCATTCATGCACCCAATCTGCTTCTGCAGATCTGGATTTTCATCTGATAAAGAATGCATAAACTTTGCAGACATGTTCACTTTCTTAGCTTCCATACAAATCTCTGGGTAGTTTCAACGTCTCTTTTTCCCTAAGATCAAATCATAAGAGAAAATAAAATGTCGACACTGAATGAGTCCGCTGTTTCACAAAGTTAACATGCTACATGCAGACTAAGTATATTCTAGCTAGTCGAATGTCAGCATTCTGAAATATCAAAGCTGATGTTTTTTTCATCTATAACTCAGAGTTGTGTGTTTTTCGCTTAGGTTAGGCTTCAGAGAATTTTCTGAAGAATAACATAAAGGAGAATGGGAGGGACGAATTTAAAGATAAAAAGAGAGACTGACAGAAACCCACATTTCCATTCTTCCCATTTGCAATGAGAAAAAACTCTTTCTTGGGCTTCACAGAAGAAGGCAGACAATATCTTCTGCAAGAAAGCCAAAACGAACAAAAAACATAAATGGGAAGGGGGGACCCAAAAAAAACTAAAAACTAAAAACAGTCACCACCTTACTAGCCCCCAGCTTCTAATGACTAATCTAATCTATATGAAACACTGCAGGGGAAGTTCAGCAGACCCAAGAAGAGATGTTTTTTGGGTTTCTTCACTGAAGAAAACAAGTCTTATTTGTCTTTTGGCTCTCTCAAGATAAATGCAGCTTCAGGCTTATATGTAGGCAAGGCAATGTGAAAATCTAGTTGCGACTTGCGAGAAGAATGAGAAGTTGCAGCGCCAACTATTATTTATTTATTTAATCTATAGGAATACGTAAGAAAGAGAGGTTTGGAATGTGTAGATCTGATCTTTCTTGAGACTTTAACAAAGCAGATAAGTGGGTAATTAAATAATGGGAAAAGAGAGAGAGAGGTGAATTGGTGGGTCAGATCTGCTTTGGTAATTTTCTCCCACTTCCTCTGGACAAAATGTTGTGGGTGGGTCTGCAATGTGGACCTCTCCGCCATGAGCATGTGGAGTTTGTCAGAGAGTGACAAAACCGTACTGTAAAAAGCCGCCCTTTTTCAACCATTCTCTTCTTCAGCCCTCAGCTTTAACTTGCAATTACTCCACAAGAAATGCTAATGTGTTCGACACTGTGATTAATTTATCCCACGTAAATCTCATAAACTTATTATTACTCAGACAGTTTGCTTATGATGATATCCTACTGTGATTTCAATAATGAAATTATGTAATACAAGTCATGAAGTTTCCTAGCTGAGCTGCTATACTTATTAGCTGCTAAAAAACACCTCTCATTATATTGTGATTTCTGTGTAGAAATCATTTTCATAGTACAGTAGTGCATGTAGTTTGGTTACATGTGATTTGCCTTTTGTACGTTTCATTTGATCATAACTGTGGTCCAAAAACTTGATGCTAGATTGTATTTGAAGACACTCTCAGTGCTTAGATCCTCTCGGTGTCGGATTGCTTTGGTTTCCCAACACTGGAGGAATGGACAAATACATTCTCATCAGGGTTTGGATGAACTACTTGAAACTTTGAACCACATAATTTCTTTCTTAGCTCTTTCTTTCGTAGCTAAGAATTAGGTTAATCTCTACTTGTTATGTAGGATCACACTGTACGATAAAACCACATTTATCAACTAAATTCTGTATTATTATGACTTGATAGTTCTATTAGGCAGTTATAGTCATTGTATTGGTTACTTTGTGGGTCTGATATTTCTCAGACAAGCTATTATTTGTCTAATAATTGTCTCAGTTTGGTCGGTGAAGATAAAAAAAGAGAAAGAAAAAGGAAAACAGAACATAATAAACTGTATAAATTTCTTAGCTTGCATTTACTATGGCACATTGTACCGAATTTGCAAGAATAATTCCTTGTTTCGAGCCAAAATATTTTTTTAAGAGGTATATATTACAAGAGAAATTACAATATATATTCCTAGAATTCATAACTTTATATAAATCACTTAAGTCAATTAAGTAAACTAATAGATAACTATATTAAATAACTAAATTCGGACTCACATACGGTAATATTTAAACTTGAAACTTCAAAATTTCATAACTTCTTTCTTATTATTAAATTAAAACCTTATTGGTAGTGTAAAATTATTATGACTTTATTTCTTTTAATTTTCATTTATACGCTCAAACTTTAACTTCCATTCATTTCATTCATCTCATTCTCTTATATGTGTTTCATTTGTTTTTTTTTTGGTTACAAATATGTGTTTCATATTATTCCAACACTTCACTTCTTTTTCAATATTAGTGTCCGATTAATATTCAACAGATGATGATATGGTTTTCTAGCCATTCAAATATAAAGTAAAAACTTGAAAAATTTTCAACTTATTTGTTTTGTAAACATATCTGTATGTATCTTATTCTTCCCAGTCTTAGCATATAGTATGTGCTAATAGTTAATTTTAATGTCCATGTACAAATGTACCATGTGATTCTCGGGAGAGAGAGGACTATTGGAATTATAACACATCAGCAACAATGGTGGTAGCTAGCCAATATCATTTAATGTGATTTGTCGAATTAAATTGAATGTAATAAACACATGGTAGCGCTGATTTGTCAAACATCATTTAACAAAACTGGGCTCCCCAATCTCCATCTCATACAATTTCATCGTCTTCCTGTATTAGCAGTTTATTTATATGGAGAAAAACAACTGCATACGATGTCTACTGTCTAGCACTTCCACTTGCTCGATTATGGCCTCAAGGGCATTTATTGCTTTCCTATTTCAGGATTAGACTTTGGAGAATTAATTATTTATATTCCTCAATTACTCTTTTTTTGGTGAAAAAAAAAATTAAGATAGTAGAAGTTATTCTTTTTTTTTTTCGGTTTAGGTAGACTATCAATTTTTTATTTAAATTTATAGATACATAGCATGCAAAATTTTTGAAATTTATAGATTACTTACCAATAATGAATTAGTATTTTTCTTGACAAGTGTATTTATGAGATTAATTATCAGCAAATTTATTTAACAATTATTTAATATTTTTTAAAATTGTACCATCAATGTAAAAAATATATATTTTTTATTGACTATGAAGATTGTTCATTGTCTTCAAATTGAATAATTGATCTTTGAGGATGGTACATTAATTCGATAGGAAGATGGTGATCTAATCTCCTTTAAAGAATCAAAGATGAAAGGAAGATGGTCTAATCCTTCTACCCACGTTGATGTCAATGTCTCACTTTTATGAAAAAGGAAATTTCTTAGTTCTAATAATTGTCTTTAAATCCCTGGGTATGCAGCTGTGTTAAAACTCTTGAGGGAGAGCTTTGCCGTCCTTTGGGTCCTGCCCGGCTCGAATCCGGATTAGTCCTATACCAAAAGTATGGGGATACCGAATGATCTAGATCAAAAAAAAAAAAAAATAAATTTTCTAGCAATTTCCTTGAATCATCCTCGAGAAGAAGATCTCATTTACTTAACTTGAGCATTAAGATTTTAATTTAAAAGTTCTAGATTTAAATTTTAAAATAAAAATAATTTTTTTCCTATTATATAGTTTAAAATTATATGAAAAAAAGGACAAAACAAAACTTTCATGATCTCAATTTTTTTTATTAATCAAGATGAAATTTTGTAAAAAAAAATATTTCCAAAATAAAATTTAAATACATCAAATCGATGTGAAAATTTAACTAATCTAAACTCATTTTTTGTGTTATTATTTCTTTTAATTTGGGAGTACGATTTTTTGAAATTAATAGATAAAAAGAATTATTTTAATTGTATTAAAGAATGAATTTCAATTGCATGTTCAATTTTCACTACGAGACAGTAACCAAAAAAAAAAATCACTAGGAGACAGAATGGCGTCACGTGCTTTTGCCAATCCAATGAGTTGTACGGCCAATTGTGCTTGTACGATTGACCAAAGGGAAAATAAATAAATAAAAAGTAGAATTATTAGAATTATTGGCATTTTCTTTCTTAATAGTCAAGGCATTATTGGAGAAATAAAATTTGTATAATTATTTTGTTCCAAGAGACAAATTGAATGAGCTTGCCATAAAAAATGCATTCAAAAGGATTATTAATAGAAAACAATATTATATTGTCCCTATGAATTTGGGATATTTTAATTCTTACTTATTCCTAGAACTATCCTTTTTGTAAAATTTCTTTATTCAATAATTCTTTATGGATTACTATCTTATCCATTGCGAAAGAAATTTTTTAACTTCACAAACGAGGTTATGATGATAACGCGTGTTTTTTAAAAGATTAAAAAATAAATAATAAATAAAATAAGATACGTGTTATCATACTAATCTTGCTTGTGGAATTAAACAACTACACTAATTGTGGATAGGATAATAATCTATTTTTTATTTAATTTTATAATCCCAAGAAAACTCTATTACTTTTTTTTGGCTAAAATATAAAAAAAAAACATTTGAACTTTATCACTTTATTTAAGCAAGTCCTTATACTTTTATTATATTAAGATAAGTCCCTAAACTTTAATTTATATTCAAGTAAGCCCTTAAACTTTAATTTGAGTATTTAAATAAGCCTCTAACCTTTACTTTGTACCTAAATGAACTTTTAACATAAATCAATTTTTTATAAGTGTGAGCAATTGATTGATTTTTCGAATGGCTTTTAAAATCCAACTTTTTGCATAAAACAATTGATTATATATAATATTATATAATATTTAATTATTTCTATTATAATAATATATTTACAAATATCGATTAATTGAGTTAGTTTAATTCGTAATTTTAGATATTAACTTAATCAAATAAACCAATCTAAAAAAATGACTTGACCTCAAAATTGACTTAATTGAACTGAATTAATAGAATTTTAATTGGTTAAATTGATTTTAATAAATTTTTACTGACATGTAATTTTTTATTTGAAATAAGGGCTTACTTGAATACAAATGAAAGCTTAGGAGGTTATCTAAATCCAATGAAAATATAAGGATTTATTTAAATAAAGTGATAAAGTTTATGAGCTTTTTTAATATTTTAGCCTTTTTTGTTACACGTGAGAGCTTGTTAAACCTTGAAAGTTATACTCCTTTTATCATATTCTTCATCATACTTTTTTAAGATATGAATTTAAGAATTTTTTTAATTAAATTTTAAATTCTAATCTTTTATGCTCACTAATGAACATTACATATGTATTTTTTAATTCCTTTTTTTTAATAATTATAGGAGATGAAGGATTACAAGAGTTTACAAGTCTAAGAATATTAACTAATTAAATCCCTTAGTTCCCTCCTCATGCTAATATTTATAGTTCTCTACAAATTAGAAATCCCTTGATGTAATATCATGAAATATATAGATAAACATAGTGAAATATATAGATAAACATAGTACTCATTTGATCCATATATTATATACATCAGTTGTCACTTTAGTACTTAATTAAAAAATAAAAATTCACACTTAAGTACTTAATTTACATTTTGTTAAGTACTTCTAATGTTAACCTCATTCTGACATGGCTTATTTGGCTAAGGATAAATAATCAAATGTCAGGCAATTGCTTATTTATCCCTTAAATAAACCTCCCTTACATCTATTTTTAAAGATTTTTGAATGAAAGTCATGTTTAAATTATTATCGGTTTAGTTTGCATCAAGTATTTAGCTCAAAAATAAAGGCTTGGATTTTTTTTTTTTTACTTAAAAACAGGATCCAATCTCCTCTTCTCTTGTGTCTGCTTGGTTTTATTAATAGATATTATTAGCACACGATGGAAAGTGGGTTTTGCGTGCATAATCATAATATCTAACTCAGTTCAGAAATGCAATTATGAAATGATATAATATGTGAATTGATGGTGATGGATGAAATGGAAACGATTGAAAAAGGGATGCAAAACCACATGCATAAAGTGGGAGAATCACTATCACATGACGGATCAATTCAAGGATACCTACACTTCATTAGGCAATGGCAAGGAGCCAAGGACCAATGCCAATACCAAGCCATCTCCATCCTAAAACTAGGTTCCAAAATCCAAACAGCTGGTTAATTTTACCTTGTCAACTCAACCTTGATTGCCACATCAATGTTCCCTACTCTAGCACCCATAGCCCAAATATACCATGTGATTACCAATCTTAATTGATTTTTTTAGTGGGGTTTTACAAGTCAACACAAAAAGAGGCTACAAAAAGTTTGTCAAATCTCTATCAAAAAAAAAAAAAGTTTGTCAAATAGAAACAAAGAATGAATTAATGTCAACGGTATCAATAGAGTTGTTGATTTTATTAATGAAATTAAAATAATAACACATCTTATATTTTATTTATTTTTTATTTTTTTAATATTTTCAAATGATCTATGTGATTATTTTAATATTATTTGTGAAGTAAAAAAATTTTACTAATGGTATATTCGACATTAATCCATAAAAAAATTTCATGGGTCAGAGGGTGAGAGATTGGAAGAGGGAAATTTAAAAATGCAACAAAATTAAAGTGTATTTCGAAACCAAAAAGGCAGGTTTTAAGGCGTTTTCATAAAGGACCCTGGATTGTGTGGCCATTAACAAGGAGAGGGCAGGGCAGGGGAGGGTAGGTTTCATTGTGGGGTTTAGTCAAAGATTCCATCTTATCCCTTTTTCGCAATGTGAATGACAAGCTTTGGAAATCTTTACAGATCTAAACTTGGAATGTAAGAATCCCAACAAACAGAAGTTGAAATTTGGAGAAATCATCTTTCTTCCCAACTTCCCATATGCATTTTCAGTTTGTTTGTGCTAAATTAAGGAAGGACATGTTCATTGGTGAGAAAGAATGGCTTATTACCCAAGAAAGCACTTACAATAAATGGCATCAATGGAAGGTTGTGGCCTTCCGGATTTATTGATGAAATAGCATATGCAAATCCTTTAATTATACCACAAACAAAGATTAGTCTGCGTCACGTGTACTAAGATGCATTTCAGCCACTAAAGGATATCACACAAATCAAATTGACAGTTAGCAGCAAGAGTTACCTATACTGCACATGCATGCATGCATGCCTACTTGATTATGCTTTGCCATGTTCTGATCAATCAGATGTGGCTAGGAAACTCTAATCTTTCACAACTGAGCAGTCCCTAAAGAGTCCAAATAAAATTTCTTTCTTCACTTTATTGGACCTTTAATGAAGATTTTTAACTTTGGTTCATGGGGACCTTCCTGTTGGCGGGTTCAATAAGTTATCGATGACTATGAGATATGCCGTTTTCAATGGTATGATAACTGTACTGTAACCCTTCTAAATGATTGCTATGAGCTATCTGTTATTTTCTGCACCCAGGAAAGTGAACGAGATTTTGGAGTAGGTTTCCATGGAGTGGGCAATGGGGCTTAAAAGCTTGTAGAGTCAATACCGAGCTTCTTTGGAGTGGAAAACGGGAGGAAGAGAAAATGATGGTGAATGACAGCCATGAAAATTGTAGATATATTTAGCAGCATGCAGCTTTAATCAGTTCATAGTTTCTCATAGTTTGATTTATGAAATGACTTTTTATTTCTTATGGGACACCACTTTGTTTATCTGAGAAAAATAGAAAAAGGGCTAAAAGTATAAGGCTTTCTACTCTAAATGTCTTTAACCATCAATTCAACTAAATGCAGAAACGCAATTGACAGTTTCTGTGTCTGTTCAGTGGATAACACGTTGCAAATGTCCTTTAGCATTATTTTTTGGGTGATTTGAAGTGTGACAACAAAGAGACAGCAGACCATTTTAATGCTAATCCTGCCATTGTCAGTGAACTCACGAGTCCTTGAATCCTGAGTCCTGGCCTTCAGCTTCTTTCCCTCCTTTATGAAACATGAAGATATTTACAGTTTGTAAAATGTTCTCCTTGCAATCTGTTCGAAGCCTTAAAATGTCTTCCTCAACTTAAACATAACCTTTTTGTAGTCATTTCTAACATTTTCTTTTAACATCTTTACTTTTTATTTACTCACTATTCAATTATTGTTTCCTGAAATTTTCTTCTCTCAGCCCAAATGTGTTGAACGTATATAGTTGTAGCAAAGCTAACTCTTTTGATATTATTTCTTGTTAATTAGGAATATTGATTCAATTCTTAAAATTTATAATGAAATATTTTGAATATATTATTGAAATTATTAGAGATTGTTTGATGGACGAAAATTTGTAATAAGAAATTTTGGCTAAGAGGAAAGGAATTTTTGGTGGACGACTCGATGGACCTATAAACACTGAGAGTTTTAAGCGGGTAAAATATGAAAGATGTGTAATTTTTATATGATTTTTAAGTGGGAAATGACTGTTTATGGAGACGTAAATAAGAGCTGGAGAAAGTATGGAGTTAAATGGATAAAGTAGATTTTGTGTTTAAATATTTAGCAGCATGAAAGCTAAAATTGGTTCAGAACTCAGGATTAGTATTTTTATTTTTATGGATTTATATACAATGCATTAACAGTATATAATCTTTATATAATATCAAAGCACTAGAGATTACCATCTCATTAATTAAAAAAATAAAAAAAGTCAAATCCTTAAAAAAATATGCAAATAAGTTTTTTTTTAATTTGTTCATTATGGCTTCGCATTTTATTAGTTTACTCATTAATAACGTATCACACTCTGATGTATTAACAATTTATAGAAGTTACATATTGTTATTAAATCATACATAAACCCTTTGTTTATTGGGTGTTTTGTATTATTTATAATCTCTTTATTTATGACAGATTTTAGATTTTTTCCTTTAGTTCATGGATATAAGCGATTAGAGTTGAATCACGTTAAATATTGTTTGTTAATTATATGTTCTATTTCGTGTTGATCTCTTTGCTAAGCGTATTCCTACTTCTAAATTTCAATAACTAGTATCAAAGTCATAGTTTGAGTATTATCATAATGCGATTAAAGTATGATGTAGAGATGATTGCTAGATATAGAAGGATTTGTTGTTGTAAAATGTAATCGTGAGATTTGATGCATACAAGAGACTTGTTGAAATCAGGTGTCAATTGCAAATGGAGTTATTCTCAAACTAATTTAGTGAGACTCCAACGAATTTGTAGATCTAGACGAGAGTTAGTGTTGTTGAATATCTGAAGGCAGCAGATGTACATATTGTGTATTTACGAATGAAGCACTTCGAATACCTTGGAAATGTTTTCACTATTTTAAAGGTATTGACGCTTGTCTTATGATGTTATAGTTTCGATCTTGATGCACAATTTTTAGATGGTACGATGCATAATAAGATTCCTGACGTGAAAAAAAAATGTGGTGATTTTGTCCACCAAAAATTGATAAAGAAAAAAGATTTCGTTAGTGCTAGCTAAGCTCATATGTTTATAAGTAGAGAGTCTCAATTGATAATCTCTATAATTACAATAAATTTTTCTTTTTGTTTGATGATGTAAGCAATTAAAATCAAACATGCATGTATAATTTATTTCGCATTAATTTCATGAAATAGGTTTTTTTTTATTTAATATTTGACATTTCTCATACTCTTCCTAAATTTACCAGCACCCCAAACCACAAATCATGCTCCAAGTAAATTTTTTTTTAAGGCTTACCATAAGTTATCTGATAACAAAGTAAATTTTCCACAAAAAAGGACTATATTTCCTGAAACATGCACCATAAAAATTGAAATTGGAATTTGTAAGATGGGTGCACTTCATGGTAACCAACTTTATCCACAAAGCATAATATGCTTCTATAACCACATTCATTTATGGAAACTTATCTTGAATACCATTCTTAACAGCTAGGGAGCACTTTCCACTAAGCAAACTGGAAAAACAAAAGACCAAGGTTCCAGATTCTAATGATATGAATAAATTATGGTCACCCTACCTTTCTCAAGGCATATAAAGCCCTAACAACCTGTGATGAAACAATTATACGCAACCATGATGGTAAATAACAAAACAACATAATGTTCCTTTTCTGTTATAAAATCATATGCATTATACTTTCCAATCACCAACCTGATCTCACTTATGTTACCTCAATACTTATCCAAAAGGAAAACAATAACAATTATCATGACAGCAATTCCCTGATAAGAACAGGCAAAAGTCAATCAAATCATGTTTCCAACCATTAGCTTGCGCTAAACATTGCACGCTTTATGATTAAAAGAAAAAGGAAAAACTGGCAACCTGCTCTATGTGATCCAACAAAAATACAAATAATAAAAGCATGGCACACGCACAAACACAAACAAAAATTAGCAATTCTCAGAAATGGATCCTCCATAGACCTTCACCTTTTTACGGTTTTTCTTGAACTCTCTTCCATGTAAGCTGCTTATGCTAACATTATTTCAATCAACAGAATCCTGACTAGGAGTTAAGCCGGGACACCCTCATTATTCTGTAGTTCAGAATGAACACACGTATTGATAACATGGCTGTAGAAGTCCCACTCATGGCTTCTTTCAGTGATAGGTATCTGACCATATGGGTTTTGCTCTATAAAGTTCTGTACATTCTCGGCTGAAGCTAATCTTTCTAAATAAACTTTAAGATCACCTGCAGCACCTGAAATTAATAAATTATAACTCCTAATAAAAAAACCCAACCTACAGGCCGCCTAGAAGGCAAACAGGATAGTCAGCTGAATATACTGCACCAGATTATTGTACAAAAAACTGTACATATAAATTTTTTACTTCAGTGAACAACAGTAGACAATAACTCCGTTTTTCTTCTTTTTCCTTTTTTTTTTCTTCCAATTTATTTTCCTTTGACCTCTTTGTGAGGTACATCAATGCCAAATTGATGTTACTTGCAATTATTGTTGTTGAACAAATGAGAGATATAGCGAGTTAATTAACATTCTTTGAGTTTCGGAACTTAACAATAGTAAATGATTTCAGAAGTCATCTTACCTAATGAATTATCACTGCTGTCAAACTTGAATGAATGAGGAAATATTGCAGTGTGTGGCTACAAGGTAAAAAATTAACAGAAAACAAAAAAAAAATCAGGACCTATATTAAAAAGACAGACAAATCTTAGAGGCCCAAACAACAAATAAAAGTGGTCCATTAACTTACAGGATTAAGCAGTGCTTTGTAGGGAGAATCATCTATCAACAATGTATTTGATTCATTGTAAGATCCCTTCTCAAATGGAAGATCAGGATCATGTTTTTTCCAAATCTTCCTCAAATCTTTAAAAACCAAGGGCTTATGTTTATGCCCAGGAGTATTGAACCGTGTCTCAGTGCAGTAAGATGAATCCTAATAAATCATTGTGCATAAAGCAAAATGAATTAGAGTTTGAACTGTTCCCAGTTTAATTGCATTTGAAACTTGCACTTGATTCTAAAAAGCATTGATAAATTGAGACCGGTATATTAATAGATCAAATTATCTTAAAGACTTATTGTAAAATGACATATCAATTCATGATTTGTTCAAGTATATTCCAATACCATGTAAGCATCCAATAATCTTCTCGTGCTATCTCTATCTAGCTCTCAAGTAAAGGGGTATCAAAAAGGACTCCTGGCAAAAAAAGCCCTATCCTCAAACTAAGGAAATTGAGTTTATTTACTCAATGGGACAGCAAAGCAGAGCCTTTTTTTTTCTTTGAGGATGCAAATAGAAGGTTAAATGGCTAGAAGATTCAATCTGTACACTGATATCAGCTGGAAATGATGTTACCTGATGATGTAGAAGGACCGAGAATGATGTACCGACCACAAGGATCTGTACAGTGATGAAGATGAGTTTCCTGAAGAGAATAACAGAGAGAGAGAGAGTCTGTTTTGACTGAATTCTTGTATATTCCCTGAATTTCAGAATGGCAGTACATATATTTGTGTTGATGCCTTTCGATTACAAGTTTTTTTCTCATTTATCCTCACAGTTTATAACAGTCTGTATAATGTAATTAATAGCATAAATAAAGCCATGACTAAAACACTAGCGATTAATTTTTCCATTGTTGCCATGCAACAATACCTTTCCGTTCAAAACATCCTTGTCCTCAAGGATGGAAGTCTGGATAACATTGCTGCAGTGCAATCAATGATTCCCAAGTAGCATCCTTTGGAACTGTATTGCGCCATTGAACCAAAACCTTTATGAAGGGTTTGTTGTTTTTCTTGACCATCTTCCTGTCCAAAATGCTAACTGGTTCTTTGGCTATTAATCCTTCCTCATCCATTAATGGTAGTTGAGACTGAGTTTCCATAGGACCAACATGCTTCTTGAGTTGTGAGGTGTGAAATACTGGGTGAATCTTTGCTCCTGCTGGCAATTCTAAGTTTAAATGCAACCTCTCTGATTTTCTGCAAGATCTTCTAAGGACCAAAATATCTAGTAGACAGCTTCAAGCATTTCCTTTGAATTATGGTACTCTATATATAAGGCTGCAATTTGACATACACCAAGTCACCAGGTAGAAAGTGCTGGTCTATCATCTTCTTATCAGTCTGCTATAGCATTCGTAATATGCCCTACTTAGATGGAGCTTACGTAGTTTGATAGAAGCTTCCCTTGCTTTCAAACTTCTGTCCACAGCCCCCATCTAAGATTGAACAGCCAAATAAGGTTAGATAATTTAGGGTTAGACTTGGCAATCCTAGACACGACACAGTGACAAAACATGAAAACGACATGAAAACGGCACGAATAAAAGACATGAAGATGAGACGAGCTAAAAGTTAGTAAAATTTGTATATGAATATGGCAAAAACTAAAAAAAAGGTTTTATGTTTGGCGTGTCAACATGAAATTTTCGTGTTTTACACGATAAGATTTTACATGACACGAACACAGATTTTAAACAGGAATTGCCAAGCCTATTTGAGGTTGATTTCCTATACACAACTTCATAAGGAGCGGTATGTATAGCTGTGATAAGTGGTGTCATACCATCACATTGTGAATGGCAACCATCTGGACCAATCCCTAGGTGTTTTAGCTGACATATACGTAAGATAAGTTTGGAGAGACCTGTTGACCACCTCTGTCTAACCATCAGTTTGAGCGTGGTATGCAGTGAACTTCGGTTGAGTGCCTTGGAGTTTAAAAAGCTCCTTCCAAAAGTGACTGAATAATTATTGTCTTAGTCTGAAACAATGTTAGTGGGAAGCCCATGGAGTTTATATATACTGTCAAGGAATAATTAAGCTATAGTCATAGTTGTATAAGGATGGGATAGGGGTAGAAAATGAGCATACTTGCTCAATCAATCTACCACAACCAAGATGATAGTTTTACCTCTAGAATTAGCTAAGCCTTCCAAGAAGCCTAGAGCAATATCATTGTATTCTTTCTGGAATTGGTAGTGGCTGCAGTAACCATACTTAACCTATTGGCATATTTGACAGCTTCACACAAGTTGTTGAACCACCCTTTTTAACCCGTTTCAGTAACAAACATTGCCAAGTCTTTTCATGGTTGCTTCAGCTCCTAAGTGGCCTCTTTCAAGCATACTATGGAAGAGTTTAATCAACTTGCCTTAGGATCCCATCCTAACCAATAACAGGTCTCCCATTCATCCTCAGTTGATCATCCTGCCAATTGTACTTGGAAGCATTATGAGGCGAATTTTTCAATTTATAAATCAAGTTAACCATTGAAGCATCAGTGTTCCAAGATTTTTTAATCTTGTGGAGCAGTTCAATTGTAACAACAGAGATGGCATGTAACTGCCCTTGAGGCCTCCTAGCCAATGCATCTGCTATTGTGTTAGAAGATCCCTTCCTGAAGATCAGCTCATAATCGTATCCCATCATCTTTGATCACCCAAGTTTGTTGAGCTGGAGTATTGGTGTTTTGATCCAACAAGAAGTTGTAATGGTCTGTCGTAATTTGAAAATGCCTCCACAGTGGCAAAAGGAGTGAAGATTGGTAGTTGGCGCTAATGGAAAGCAAAATGCTGAAAGCCGAAGGAAGATAAACCGTTGCTATCCCCAATCCCTTGATGTAAATAAGGGCCCTCTTTTGGCTTTTCCCTCAGCGATTCGATGGCCTTCTCGTAGTCATTCATAGTCAAAGCTTTGAGGAACAGCTATGCCTAGTAATTGTACGTTGTAGGGACTTTTGCTCTTGAAAGAGGAGGTGATCACTAAAGAATGTTCTCCTTTGCTTTCATTATTTCATATAGGTAGGTTGAAAGGTAAGCAAGAGGAGACCTAATGGCTGCTTTTTAGACCTCATAGAGAAGTAGATAGGCGTTCCATTTTTTAAAGTAGCCAAAATTGCCATCATCTCTTTTTCATACATTGACAAAACTTGGTCCTTTGGGGACAAGGCTTTTCCAAAAAAAGTAACAAGTCTACCGTTTTGACTTAGAACAACCTCAATCCCCCCATGTGATGCATCTGGTTCCCCTACAAAGGTGGAGTTGAAATCTGGTAGTGCAAAGACTAGCTATGGCAGTTGTCATGGCATTTTTAGAGCCTCAAATGCTTATTGTGCCTCATCGAACCAGCTAAAACAACCCTTCAACAAATCAATAAGTGGTTTAAGTGGTTTAGCTATTGTACCATAGCCTTGGACAAATAACCTATAATAGCCAGTAAGGCCAAAAACCCTCAAAGCTCTTTTGCAGTGCTAGGTATTGGCTAGTCCATAATAATAGAGATCTTTTTGGCATCCATGGCTACTAATTATATGTCCCAAGTATTCCACTTGAGATGCACCAATGTCACAATTAGAAAGCTTCAAAAACAGTTGATTTTGCAACGGTACTTCAAATACCTGCTATAAGTGCTTCAAATGTGCCTGGCCAGTTAAAGGAATACACTATAATATCATGGAAAAAATACAAACCTCCTCAGATATGGCTTAAAGATGTTCATAAGGCTTTGGAATATTGATGGCATAGTTAAACCAAAGGGCATCACCATGAATTCGTAATCGCCTTGGTGAGTCTTGGATGCATTCTTGTGTACATCCTTGTCCTGCATTCGAATTTGATGATATACAAACCGTAAATCCAATTTGTAAACCAGCAAGCGCCATTAAGTTCATCCAATAGCTCTTCTACCAAGGGTATAGGAAACTTGTCCTTGATAGTTAGCTTGTTCAATTGTCTATAATCGATACTTAAACGCCAAGAGCCATTCTACTTTTTATTAAGACAACAGTGAACGCAAATGAGCTATTGCTATCCCTAAAATTTCAGCTTCTTTCGTCTCTGCAACCATCCTCTCAATTTCTTTTTTATTTTTTTATTTTTTGAACTGTCAGATACCTGTATGGTCTAATGTTGACCACTTGAGCTTCATCCTTGAAGGGAATTTGATCGTCATGGCTCCTCGTAAGGGGTAAACCCATGGGTGTCTCAGAGAGTGAAGAATATTGCCGCAACAAGTCTTGTAATTCTCTAAGTTCATTCACCTTCAGGTTGTTACTGGCAAATAATGGCCTTGCTTGCTACCACTGTCATCTTGGAAAGTTGTTTTTTAGAAGCTAGATGAACAGTACTACCTTGCACTCCCACTCTATTTTCCCATGAAAATTTCATACTTAGTGCTTTGAAAACCAAGGTGATAGGACCTAATGTTTTGCAACCAATGAAATGCCTACCACCATTTCACAACTGAAGAGAGGTATGACCAAAATGTCAGTGTGTTGAATCAATTCCTGAACTTCCCACTCCACATTCCTACAAACTTCTTGATTCACAAGTTTGTCACCATTTGCCACAATCACATTTGTGCCTGGAGTAACCTAAGAACCGCACCCCCAACCTTTTGGCCATTGTTTGGTCAATAAAATTATTAAGCGTTGCCCGAATCTATTAGCACCATCAAGGGTTGTTTCGTGATCCTTCCTACCACACGCATTGTCTAATAGCCTTCAGTACCCAGCAGGGCATGTAAGGAGATAGTAGGATTCTCATCCCTAGCATTTCCTCCATGCATTAAATCCTCCATATTCTCTACAGTTTGAAAACTCCTCAAGGTTCCCCTCCTATTTCTCCATGTCCTCCACCAATATATGGTAAAGTTGAGACCTAGCACACTTATGTCTCAATACAAATTTAACTCCACACCATATACACAGTCCCTTCTTTCTCCAGTCTTCTCGTTCCTCTCTAGTTGAGGCTTTAGTGACTTTAGTGTTTGATGGATCTGTTTTGGTCAAGGGTAGTTTGTTGATGTTGATATTGGTGGGGTAAAAGGGCCTAGGTTGGTTGTAAATAAGAATAGGGTTAAGCTTAGGAGTAGGTAAGGCTACGGGTAGGGGGTTTGTGGTATGGTTAAATGTGTTTTTGGTCAGGGTCGTAAATTTGTAGAAGTAGAATGAAGGCACCTATAGCTAGTAAAAGATTTCCTAGGTAGGTTAAGGAGTAATGCCTCCTTTCGTTTGGCCAAATTCAAAGCGTGGCTGAGATTCTTAGGATAAAATAATCGGACTGGTCTAGAGATCTCAGGTCGTAAGTTACTCACAAATATACTTAAAGCGTAGTCCTCTGAGAGTTGTAAAAGATTGAGTAGAGCATCAAATTCATCACAGCACTCTTCCACCAATGCATGCTGCCTCAAGCTTACCAACTCAAACATGGTACCCGCAAATTCATTATCATAGAATCAGGCTCGCATTTCCCTTGTGTACAAGCTCCATTCCACATCCTTTAATCTCCCTTCGATGCGCATGAATGTCTGGTGCCACTATAGTGCCTTATAGTCCAAGTGGATCATTAAGGTTTGAACATTTTCATCATTAGGTATGTTCACCGCTTCAAAAAACTACTCCACCCTCATATGCCATCCCAAGAAGTCATACCCATCAAACTGAGGGCATTCCAACCTGGTGCGTCTGGTGTTAAATTTTTTATGGATCCGAAGTCATATTCTGACTATCTGATTCTTGAAAAAGGCATGAGACATTTTGTTTGCGATGTTTCTGAGCCTAGTGCCCCAACCAAACTCAATGGTTGTTTCCCTGGAGAGGCCATTTACAGCTTCAGGATTGTTCTTATTGGCTGAAGTTTCACCCCCTTTGAGCAAAATTGCCTCAAGACCTTACTAATTTCAGTGCTTAACCTTTCCAACCCCTTGTTCAAATCAGACTGCTACTCCATCTGAACCACTATACCTTCCATTTTTGACTCGAGCTTCTCTACATCTTTCTGTAATTGCCCAACATCTTTCTGCAAACAAGTCGTAATGCCTTCTACCATAGCCATGACCGGGCTCTAATACCAGTTGATATCAGCTGCAAATGATGTTACCTAATGATGTAGAAGGATCGGGAAGGATGAACCAACGACAAGGATTGGTACGGTGATGATGAGTTTCTAGAAGAAATTGAGAGAGAGAGAGAGTCTATTTTGACTGAATTCTTGTAAATTCCCTGAATTTCAGAATGGCAGTACATATATTTCTATTTTGATGTCTTTCTGTTACAAGCTTTTCCTCATTTGCCCTCACAGTTAATAACAGTTTGTTTAACATAATTAATTGCATAACTAAAACCATGACTAAAATGGTAGCGTTTTATTTTTCCGGCATTGCCATGCAGCATACTCTTGCTGCTGATCAACCATCAATCAGCTAGAACATTTACCAAGCAGGGCTTTCTCTTTTCTTTTCTTCTCTTCTTCAGAGAATACAAAGCAAAGGTTAAATGGCTAGAAGATTCAATCTGTACTCTTGCTGGTGATCAACCATTATCATGCCTAAAGTCAGCTTGAACATTTTCTTAGGCATGGATAACAAGGCAATGGTAACAAAGATGACTTGAAAATACAAAGCATACAAAAAAGCAAGGAAGTATTCTGCAGTTTAAGAGAGAGTAAAAGGAAACAGGCTATAATTACCCAACAAAAAAGGAACTTATGTTTCATATCTCCCATCAGAAAATCAATGAATCTCTCCACATTTTTCCTGCAAAAGTTAATAAATCTAGCAATTAACAACGATATATCAATGCTCCATGGCAACAATTTAGCAATGAGAAAAAGCAATCAATTGTTTGTTCACAAAAGAAATAAGTAAACCAAAACTTACTGAAAAATACCTGTTTCTTGAAGACCAGATACCAACTTCAAACCTCTCAAAACAAAACCTTAAAAAATCATCACAGAAGGGTCTCTTAAAAACTGAAAAAGAAAGAAAAGTCCCAATTAGTTTTAAATAATTTGGTCATAAAATGCATAAACATAATAAAGTTTTAAACACCAAGTTCTCACTTGCCCGTCCTGCAATGTATGCATCTGCTGTGTAATTCTTTGGAGGAGGATAGACTATATCAGCAAGTATCCCATTCAAATCAAGAACAAGAAGTTTATTCCTCAATTGACTAACAGGAGGTTTAGTAATAGCAAGAGAAACATCATTTATTTCACTTGCTTCGAATGAATCATTATCTTTTTCACAATTTCTTTCATCTCTTAAGGTCAGAGTTGATATAGTATTCATTTGATCTGTGTTAGTAAGGCCAACTTCCTCAGGCAGGTTATCAGTTTGACTTTGACCACTATTTTCTGAGGAATCAAGCTGCTGGTGCTCCATCCTTTTCCTAAATTTAGTTTTCTTTCTTATCGCTGATCTTACTTCCGAAAAAATTTGAACTGCATCCTTGCCTGTCTCTAAGGTTCCCACAAATGAAGTTTGTGGTTTATTTACTTCTACAAGATTATCTTGCATTTCAATCTTGGCTATCGAAAAAGAATCAGAATTGCTTAAAACCCCAAAATTTTCATGCAAGGATCGTTTTCTATCATTTGCCTCAATCAGGTCAGCGTCCATGTTTTCAGCAGCCTCCTTTATAATTCCCCTTTTTCATAGGGCCCTGTGAACAAAGACAATATGTATCAAATGAACTGAAGAAACAAACTTATTACTTGTTAGTATAACATAACCAAAGTACGTCACATACAAAATTTAAGGTTGGTGCTAACACTTCAATGGATTGGACATCAAGGTCAAGATTCTTAAAGATGCAGAGTTTAAACTAGAAAACCTCTAATTGCTAAATACATATTCTAACTCTGCCAATCCAGTTACGCTAAAATTTACATTGCAGACAGTCTAGAACAAGCATCGGTATTTTCCTCTTTTATTGACCAACACAACCTAGCAAAAACATTATACCCCACCAGTAAATGCCACCATCACAGGTTTTTGTGCTTGAGATTCAAGTATGAGTTGTAGTGAAGTCTAAAACATTACAAGAAAATTTATGCACTTGTTACATATCCATTTATCTAACTATATTAAATTAATACAATTCATTGTTAGATTCCTTATTTATAGTTAAACAGACATGAGAACATGGCAAGTGCATAAATCTGGTAATAAAGTTTTTACACTCCATTGGTCGGTGTATATGATAATAATCCTTAAATTATACCGTACAATGGAAAATCGAATCAACCTTTCTTAGAACATAGAATTAAAGCTTAAAAACCAATGAGCAAAACCCAAAAAGATTGCAAACACAAAAAGCAAACAATAGTACTAAGAGGAGAAGGAAAATTCTCCAAAGGCTATTAAAAAATAAACAAACAAGAGATTAGCAAAGTACAACTTTACATGTTCGACTGGAATAATAAATTTAAACAAAAATAAACGAACCCAAATATCCTTACAAATGGTATGTAACAAACCAATAAAATAATGATTCACACAACGAGATGAAGAGATTCTAAGTAGTAACTAGAAATAAATTAACAGAAAATTAAACTCTAATTACCCAGGAAAAAAAAAGGCAAAGGAAGAGAAGGAGAAAAGACCTTACGCAATTGGGGTTCGATTGATGACGTGAAAGATGGATTTTGACTTTCAATAGAAGACAAAGAACCTTAAAGCACATCCTATAAAACTTACTTAGATTAACCGTACGATTGTTTTGTTCTTGTAGATTTGCGATTTGCCTAGATCCAAAATAAAAGGACGCAAAACTGAAACGACGTAGTTTTAGCATTTTTTCCGTAAACAACGTGCTTTTTGTTTTTCTTTGGAAATGGGCTTGTTTTCGGATCTGATGAACCAAAACCAAAAAGGAAAAGGATTGGCTGCCCAAATAAATTGGGGGCTGCGCGTGAGCTTGTTTTAAGAATTAATCAAATGGCATGTGAGTTTACTGAAGGTGCATAAAATTTAGATACAGATAATATATTATATGTAAATAGTTGTTTTAAATGTTTATCCAAAGTCAATAATTTTTTGATCGAGTAATTAAAAATAAATTGTAATATTTTATAAAATTTGAATTCAAATCTATACAATTTCACTTCTATCAATAATTATTTGATATTTTTCTTGTAATCAAAAAAATTAAATGTTCAACGGAATAGAACTTTTGAACCTTTTCTCATTGGCTTTAAATCGACCAACCCAAACAAGTGAACCCTTTTCTCTATTTTTATTGAGGATTAATATGTCTTTTTCAGACAAATTTCTTAATTAAATTTGAATATACATATTTTTTTACATGAAACATTATTAAAAATGAGTGGTTTTTGTTTTGGTTATGTTTAGTAATAGTATATTCAAGGTAATCAGATCCCAAAGTAGACAGCGTGCTCTTTGCCTTGTATTCACTGGTGCAATTCAGAGTCCCACGTCCCAAACTTTGCCCAATTCTTAAATTAGCACCTAATGTTGGTCTGAGTCAATGTTTGTTTTCTTTGTAGATTCGAATCTCTTAAATTCATAAGATTTTGAGAGAAATAAAATTCAATCTTGGACCGCTGATTACTATATACATATATATAAAAGAGAATAGTGCCACAGCAAGAACCTTTTAAAAGGTTGATGACATCCATTTGAGCCAGGTCCCTGCCCGTCATTACATGAAATGGTTCATTCCAAAACCAAGTTTGTAGGAAAACTAAACTTGATTTACCGATATACATACTGGACAAAAATTCTTCCCAAGCGCGGATATTAACCATGTAGTACTTGTATCAAAACCCCCTAGCTCTGTCATCTAGAAAGGAATTACCAAATGTATTTCACTTATAACACAACATATTAAATCGAAGATTGTAGACGATAATTCAATAAACATTTGGACAGACAATTGGACACCATTAGGCAGGCTTTCAAATCTAACTATTCAAGACATACCTGACAACTTTGAAACCACTACAGTTGATAGTCTAATAAGTTTAAACAATTGGAACTTGGAAATAATCACACAATATTTGTCGAGGAGGACTATATTAGACTATATAAAAGGTATATCGTTACTATTACAAATTTGATACTCCCTTTTGGTCCCCCTAAAAAAATGCAAAATTTTTGACAAAATCATTATACAACATTTTAATTTTATATAATTCTCCCTTTCAACATCCTCCTTTACCTTGGAAGCAAATCTGGACTCTTAAAATCCTGACAAAAATGAAATTTTTTTCTTTGGACACTAGCACGTAATGAATTACCAACCTCATCATTTTTATATCAAAAACACTCTATTCCCTCTCCCACTTGCAACCTTTGTTCTCAAACGGATGAAACAATAAACTATGTGTTCAACTTCCACCCTAAATTCAAAAATCTGTGGCAACATTTAAACTAGAATTGGAATTTTAATTTTAATCACTTAACCAGACTAATCACATCCTTATCCACATCCCGGTTATCATACACTTAATTAAATTATACCATACCTCATGCAATATATATATATATATTTATATATATATATATATATATATATACCAAACTTACTCTGGTACGTTTGGAAAATAAAGAATGAGGTGATGTTCAATAATACCAATATAACATTACAAATTGTGCTACATAACACCTTCCATTTGAGTGGGCATTTTCTATCCACAAATACACATCTGGGACCACTAAATCATTCTATACCCATCATTCTACTCCTATACCACAACTTTGCCTAATATCTTGGACTCCACCAAGCACTCCTTATACCAAACTAGATATGGATGAATCTAGTCTAGGTAATTCGGGTCAAGCAAGTTGCAGAGGAATTCTAAGGAATGATGTTGGTAACTTTATCTTTGCATACTCATACTATTTAGGAATTACTACAAATGTCATTGTTGAGCTTCAAGGTATTCGTACTGAGCTGCATTTAGCAAGGTGTCACGGGGCAACTTTTTACTACAGATTTTTTGCCTCGTAATGGCACTTGGCTGTCCACAAGCCTAGTTTAGCCAACTGATTAACCCACACACACAAAACAGAATGCTCTCGTAAAGGTACGTACACCAACACCCAAGTACGCGCACACCGCCGCCCAAGGGTACGCACCAACGCACTAACAACGCTAAGCAAGTATAAGAGACAAAGGCACAGTTCACAAGCAAGAAACATGATTACAGGTTAAATCCCAACCTTTTTATTCACTCGTAAAGGATTACAAAGTCTGTCGCAAGAACACAACAATTGCTCAACCTAATTGAGGTCTATCTCTCTGTCTATGTCTATATCTATGTGTTCTCTGCTTTACACGACTATCTTTATATAGGCAACAATGTGATTGACACTCCCTGTCACTAGAGGATTCAACTTGCTTACTTGGTCTTCAAGTAGAACTCTGAGTCTGACTCCAACTATGATTCCCATCCGCATTATCTCAGGACAAGCCAACTCATGTGCGCGCCAATCCTAGGCTTTCAGCGCCACGGCTTAAGGATCGAATCCGTCAGTCTCAAGTTATGGGACCATCTCGTCTGGACACCCACCTTGGGTCCGAACACCTATGCAAGCCCATCTGCTACTCGCATGGTGCGCACCAATTGCATGTGTCAGTTTTGGGCGAGTGTTGCATGTGATTGTCGCACCTTCTGCCTTGCGCACCAAGTCCACTTGTTGCCCACTCGCATGATGACCGCATTATGTTTTCCTTCAACGGCCAACTGATCCTATTCCATGCCCCCTTCCTAGTCATGTTGCATCATTGCTCGTGCCACCTTGCGCACAACCATCCATCCAGCTCATATGGGTGTAACAAACTCTCCCCTACCAGTTAAAGCCGACGTCCTCGTCGGGAGGTTTTCCAGGTAGGTCTTAATCAAGTCCTCGTATTCCCATAAGGTCACATCCCTTTCCCATGTCTCGCTCCCATCTTCCCATCGCACTAGAAAAATCAGTGCACCTATTCTTGCTGCTAGCCTCCTAGCTTCTCCGATCAAGAATTTTCACCACTTTCTTTTGAAACTCCTTTCAAACAGTTGGTAGAGCTCTCTTTGTCTGTTGCTAGGTGTCATCAGCATTGTAAGGCTTGAGAAAACTTACATGGAAGGTTGGATGTATCTTTATTGCCGCAAGTAGATCAAATCGGTATGCCACATTACCAACCTGCTTGATCACCTTGAATGGCCCATCGTATCTTTGGATAAGGCCTTTATGGTGCCACTTATCTATCACCTTCTTTCATATTTATGAGGTGAGCTTCAAGAGCACCAAGTCTCCCTCTTGAAACTCTAAGGACCTTCAGTTTTGATTTGCATTATCCTTCATCCTCTGCTACGCTACAGCGAAGCTATCTCGCGCTTGATTAATGAGCTCTTGTTTGTCACAGGCAAATGATACACAACTAGGCAACTTCCTTGTGATTTTAGCTTGACTACCTCCAAAGGGGTTAAAGGTTAACACCTAATAGCTAGCTCTGATGGGCTCAAACCTCTAGCCAAGGACTTATTCAAATTGTAGCACAATTGGGTCACATCAAGCAAACTTAACAAATTTCGCTGGCTTGCCGTCACATAATGCCTTAAGTATTCCTCCAATAAGGCATTAACTCGTTCAGTCTGGCCATCTATTTGCGGGTGGTTTGCTGTAAAACTTAAATTCTAACCCTAGCAACTTGAACAAAACAATCCGGAACTTACTAGTGAATCGAGCATCACGATCACTGATAATATCTTTGGGGACACCAAATACGTTCATCACATTCTTGAATAAGAGTTTAGCAGCTAGTTCTACAGTACAAGCATGAGGCGCCAGTATGAACACTCCATATTTCAAAAAAAAATTTACCACTACCATAATGGATCTCATCGATCGACTGCTAGCAAACCTGTAATAAAATACATGGAAAGCGACTCCCAAGGCCTTTCAGGAATGAGTAGTGGTTGAAGCAGCTCAGCTTGCTTCTTCTTCTTCGATCTTATCTAGTTGGCACACTAGATATGTGCACACATAGTGCTCAACATCCTCCAACATCTTTGGCTAGTAATAGTATCTCGATATCTAGGCTAGCATCCTCTCCACTCCTAGATGTCCAACCCACTGTGGGTCATGTGTTTCTTTCAACACTTCGCAACTCACTCTCCCGCCCTTAAGGACAAACAATCTGTTACCACTAGCATATAACAAATTGTTTTCGACCCAATACTCGCAAACCAAGCCATCTTGAACTTGTTGCCTCAACTTGCAGTAGGTAAGATCTTCCTCCGCTGTTTGCTTGATTTAGTCAAGTCAGAATACACTGTTGTTAAGGAAGCCACATAAGATTGCACTCCTTTTCTACTTAATGCATTCACAACCCGAATTTTGTTGCCTAGATGGTGCAACCATTCAAAATCGAACTCAGCAAGGAACACCTGCCACCTTGCTTACTTAAGGGATAGATTCTTATGAGTTTTGAAATAGGTGTTCACCACATTGTCTGTCACAACCGTGAATCTAGTCCCCAGCAAATAATGCTTCCAAACAGTCAAGCAATGGATAACCGTAGTCATTTCCTTTTCATGGGCTTAGTAACGTTGCTCAACATCCTTCAACTTTCAACTTTCAACTTTCGACTTTCATAAGCAATGGGGTGTCCCTTCTAGACCAACATCCCTCCAATTGCTTTATTTGAGGCATCGGTGTGTACTTCAAAGGGAAGTTCAAAATTTGGAAGCTTCAGTACCGGTTCCGAGGTTACTTCTTCCTTCACCTTCTTAACGGCTTCTTGACACTTGGCCTTCCACTCCCAAGTCTTCCCTTTCTTCAACAGATCGGTGAGTGGACTAACCATTTTTTAGTATCTAGCGATGAACCGCCGATAATAGTTCGTCAAACCAAGAAACGATCTTAGTTTTGGCACTAATGTTGGGAAAGACCACTTAACAATGGCTTGTATTTTCCGCTCATCCATGCAGATATTCCCCTTACTTATCTGATGGCCCAAGAACAAGATCTCTTCCATTGCAAATTGGCACTTCTTTCTCGAGAAAGAGTGTGTTCTCCCTCAATTTCAAGAGTACCTTCTAAAGGTGCTGCACATGTTCATAAAGGGTCTTGCTATACACAACAATGTCATCCAAGTACACCACCACAAAATTATCCAGAAACTCGTATAAAACACAATTCATAAGGTTACAGAATGTAATAGGGATGTTAGTGAGATTGAAAGGCATCACAAGAAATTCAAACGACCCATACCTCATCACCATCGTCGTCTTAGCCTCATCCCCAAGGGCTATGCAGACTTGCCAATATCCGGATCGCAAGTCTAATTTGGTGAACAATGTAGCCCTCGTCAACTTGTCAAATAAATCTGCCACATTCAGAATGGGGTATTTTTTTTCGTAACCTTATTCAATGCTTTGTAGTCTACACACATTCAAAAGGACTTATCTCATTTCTTCTAGAACAAAACAGGAGCACCGTATAGGGCCTTCAATGGTTGCATGAAACCTGCCTCCAGCAATGCATCAAGCTGTTTACGTAACTCAGCCAACTTTAGAGGCATCATTCGATAAGGGGCTTTTGCTGAAGGTTGTGCACTCAGCTCTAAATCAATTTTATGATCAATGCCCTTCCTCGGAGGCAGCTCTTTCGATAGCTCAGGTCGCATCATGTCACTGAATTCCTCAAGTACTTTGGCTATACAGTCAGGAACATCAACAACCCAATCTGGCTTGATCTCCACAAGTGCTGCAAGTATAGTTGTTTCACCCCGCTTTAATCTTGACTTTACTTAAGAAGCCGATTGCTCCAAAGGCTTCTCTACCAATTGTCCCTCTTGTTTCTCTTGGACAAAACCTAGGCACCTCTCATCATTAATCCATAAGCCACGAAGGTGTGGCATAGGTGTTGCTTTCTCCTCAATAAAGAATTCCATCCCAAGGATTAACTTAAAATTATTAAGGGGCATGACCAAGAAGGTGCATTGACATTCCCAATTTTCCACCTTTAAGGGCATGGTTATGATCCCTTGAACTAGCTGAGCATCTGAATTCACCGCTTTGATCTTACTTGTGCTCTCAGAGACTGTTAGTCCAAGTTAGCTAACACTTCATTACGAGATGAAATTGTTGGTTGCAGCAATATCCAACATAGCCTAGACGCCTTGTCCATTCATCATCACCAGCAAGTACATCAATCCTTTGTAGACAGGCCTCTTGTCCATTGTAATAGCATTCAGTAATCGTAATAGATTGAGCTTAGGGTTGGCCTCTTCTGTCTCCGTTTTTGAACCTTCCTTAGCAATAAGAGCATCATGTTTCTCTCTCTGAGGACAATCCCTAGCACGATGAGGTTCATCACAAAGAAAGCAACCCATGTTTTTCTTCCATAGTGACTAATCTGATCCTTTTTGCTTGGATGTCTCACCATCCTTTTTCTTCTTATCCCACTTTCCTTTCTTACCATGCTTCTGGTGCCTTCATCATTGGACTTCTTTTTGTCACGGTTGGATGAAGAAGCACCAAACTTATAATCATTAAGGCTATCTGCAGCAGCAATAGCTAAAGGTAGATTAGTTACCTTCAATCGTCTTAGCTCCACCTGCTATGAGACCCAGTTATTTTGTACTGTACATGTACAGCTATTCATTTATTATTAATAAATGATTTATTTGTAAAGATTTTATAAATTGTAAATATAAAATGATATGGGCCCCACTTAGAATTTTATGCTCAGATGAAATTATGAATATGGAAACAATGTACAAATGGTGAAATAATTATAATAAGGAAATTTTAGAGACTCGAAATTATGTTATTTTCAGTGTTTGAAGTGGTTAGCAAACAAATCCGAAAATGACGGATACGTCTCAAGGGTATTTTCGTAATTCTTCCTAAACTAAAAGGAGTTGGGATGAAGTAAAAATATAATGTTATTCTACATGAAAAGTACTTCATCATAGTGTCAATGGATTCTTTGAAACAGTCATAAAAACAGAAAAATTCGCTGGCGGGTCGCGTGGGTAAAATCGTAATTTCTCACTATCCGTACACCACACATCAACGAAACCACTTCCAATCATCAAGTTATGATAAATATGATATTTGGAACTGGAATCCAAAAATTAGGAGCATATTTACACTGTTTTTACGCCAACGGGACCGTAAGGGCAAAACTGTCCAAAATTTCATAACTAGGGGTATTTTGGTCATTTTGTAAAATTCAAGAGTTGTCTTTAAAAGTCAGTCAGCAGCTGAAAAACACTATTCATCATCCCTACCCAAGACTCCACGGCACAAAAAGAAAGAAAAGAAGAGAAAGAAAAGAAAGTCAACAAAACTTAATTAAAGCTTGACTTTCTCACCGAAATTGTTTCTAGGAAAATCATTTACACACTTTCCTCTCACCATTGACACTAATATCTCATCAAAAGAGTAAGAATACAAGGAGAAAAGAAGGCTAGAGTGGTTCAGTCAAGGTATGGATTTACAAATTTTTAATGTTTCAATTAATTCTAAAGTACATTTTGACTAATTTAAAGGTGTAGATTTCCTTTCTACCATTAGATTTAATTTATTTTGGCTCAATAAAAATCCACCATTAAAGGAGGGTTCGGTGTGCATGGGAACATATGGAAACCATGTAATTCCTTACAAGAAAATGGTAGAAAATGACTTAGTGAACATGGATTTAAAGGTTAGGAAAGTTGATTGTTGAAATTGGATGAAAATCATTAGGGGAGGTATAAGGGAGGTTTCGGCCAAGCCCCTTTTGAGGGTGTTATTGTGCTGCATTTCATGTATTTGATATGCCAAATTACTGTAGAAATTAAGAGAAGAAGACTGGTGAAATCGAAGCTAAAACGGGAAAGTTAAGTTTTACTACCAGTGTAATTTACACTGGTTAGGCATAGGCAGTATCATATGTGGCTGCATTTAGTGAAATTTAATAGTCTAAAAATAAGAGGAAAATTAATGATAATTTTTGGTGGAAATATTTTGCAGCTGGAAATAATGGATATCGAGTGGCGCGTATAAAGAGATCGAATACGTTATATAGGTAAAGGATGCGTATGTATGTTGTAGTGATATTTCAAATGCATATTTATTATGCAAATAATTTATTATGAATATTCTTGAAATGAATTGCATGAAAATATGTGGAATTGAGGCTGTTGTGAAAAACTGAAACTATGTTTAATTTGTATGAGAGCTAGGGTAATAGCAGCCGTTATGCTGCTGAAAATTTCTAAATTATTTTCTAAAAATATTAGAAAATATTTAATTACATGATTTGAGAATTTCCTAGCCTTGAAAATAAGGAATTTATTATTTTTCATAAAATATTAATATACCGAAAATATTAATTATATATTCATGTTACCCATTTTATTGAAAGTGAGAATATAGAATATTCTTATTACATGTTTTACACCATATGATATGGTTTATGAGATGAAAAAATGGGAAGTGAATATTTTATAAATAATTTTCAATACATATTCACTTTATAAATTAATAAAATCCTTTATGGACTGATTGAAGATTTACTGATTTTAACTATTTCCATAAAGATGACATGACTATGAAAATATTGTTTTGAGACTGCTAGGCCCCATATCATGCCGATATGTGATATGTGATATGTTGTGATATGTGATATGTGACATGTGATATGTATTCAGTCCCAGTTGACACCTGATCAGTGTTCAACTAAGGATTACCCTAGGACTATGGCCATAGATCTTACAAGATTATTATTACCCTACGGGATACTTTCTCTCTAGCATGATATATATCCTAGGCGATGCCTGAGTCTCTGTTTTTATGAAATATGAAATGATATGTGATATGGAAAAATGGATATTAAATGATAAAGTATATAAATATGTTTTATATGAAAAGGAAAATGATTTCTAATAGTTTATTGTACTGCACGAAGTACTATAAAATTTATGATTTACACAGTGACATGCGGAAATGACTTTCAATAAGAATTATGTTTGATTTAAACTAATATTCTTTTTAAAGAATATATGAATATTAGTTTAATTTATTTAAATGCTTTATTTTATAAAAGCATTAATTTGAAAAGAATATGAAATGAAATGGAAAATGATTCATACCAACGTAATATTTACTCCCTATAGTCACTTCTAGGTTCCAAGACAAAATAGTTATTTCAAAATACCTTCCTTACTCCATCCGGATCCCTAGCCGACTATAATATCCTTCCTATTTTGGTCCTTAGAGCACCTATAGGAAAATAAGGATTCTTATTGCATATAGATTTCGGAATATCTAGTTTTTGCATACAATTCTCTTTCTGAGCCGTGGTTTGCTCACCCTTTTATCTTAACATCTACAGAGTACTTCTAGTGATTGCATGATTAGCGTTTGAGGATTATTGACTACGCATTTAGTGCTCCGAGGCAGCGAGCTTATATCCTAAAGGTATAATCATTAATTTTATATGTTCGGACATATTTTTACAATACTATTTCGTTGTAAATTTAACAAGGGATGTAAACGATAAATAAATTCTTAATATATAAATATTTCTTTAAATATAAATTTAAATTTTAAATAGTTACCGAATAAAGGAAAAGAGGAAAGTAAGGCATCACAGACAGTCTAACCATATAAAATAGGTGGAAAAGTATGTAATATGCTGTATACAGGATGTGACACCTGCGCCCAAGGCTGGAGTCTTGATAGAAAATTAAAAACTCGATCCTCTTCGGTCATATTGTTTATTTCCAGCATCAAAGAGCTAAACCCCTTAACATAATCTTGTATAGAACCCATGTGCCTTAGCTTTTTGAGTGATTCTTTTGCCAACCATGCCGTTTTCATGGGAAGGAATTGGTCTCTCAATTCCCTTTTCAAAGCTTCCCATGTTTGGATTGGTTCTCACCCAAAACTTGTACCATCATCCAATCGAGTTCACCACCACAACTTCGCATCACCAACTAGATACATACTAATGATGGAAACTTGATCTTTTTTTGCCACTCAAGCGGCCTTGAAGTACTGCTCCATGTCCTAGATGAAGTTTTCAAGTTCCTTAACATTCCGACTTCCATTGAACTATTTTGGCTCAAGGACTTTCAACTTGGATGCTTGTTTCTCACTAGCACCGCCACTAGAAGCGCCAAAAACGACCACCTTCAGTAATCCAACATCTCGGTCAATGTCGTGGAGTTTATCCAACAACAACTTAAGCTGTTGTAGCAATTCGTTAGAACTCTTTATGGTTCTCGCCAACCATATGTTGAAGATCAACAATCATTCAAGAGTGTTGTGCTGCTTGCTCCGCCAAAGAAGCAACATCGAGAGCTAGCGCACCAACCAACACCTTAAGTACACCTACCCGATCATTAAGAGTTCCAACCGTAGCAACTCAAGCTCTGATACCAATTATCACAGGGCAACTTTTCACTATTGATATTTTTGCCTCGTGATGGCACTAGGCTGCCCGCGCGCCTAGTTCAACCAACTAATTAGCCCACACGCACAGAACAAAATGCTCTTGTAAAGGTACGCATACCACCACCCAAGTACGCGCACACCTTCGCCTAAGGGTGCGCACCAGTGTACTAACAACACTAAGCAAGTATACAAGACAAAGGCACAGTTCACAAGTAAGAAACATGATTATAGGTTAAATCCCAACCTTTTTATTCACTCATAAAGGATTACAAAGTCTACCACAGGAACACAACAATTGCTCAACCTAATGAAGATCTATCTTTTTGTCTATGTCTATATCTATGTGTTCTCTGCTTTACACTACTATCTTTATATAGGCAACAATGTGACTGACACTCCCAGTCACTAGAGGATTCAACCTGCTTACTAGGTCTTCTAGTAGACCTCTGAGTTCGACTCGAACTAGGATTCCTATTCGCGTTATCTCAGGACAAGCTAGCTCGTGTGCGTGCCACTCCTAGGCTTTCAGCTACGCGGTTCATGGGCCAAATCTGTCAGTCTCAAGTTACTGGACCATCTCATCTGGTTCGCACGACTATGCAAGCCCATCTGCTACTTGCATGGTGTGCGCCAGTTGCATGTCTCTATCATGGGGGCATGCTACATGTGATTGTTGCACCTTTTGCCTTGCGCACCAAGCCCATTTGTTGCCTACTCGTATGATGTTCGTGTCATGTTTTTCTTCAGCGACCAACTGAACCTATTCCATACCCCCTCCCTAGGCATGTTGCATTATGGCTTGTGCTAGCTTGTGCACGGCCATTCGTCCAGCTCGTATGGGTGTAACATAAGGACATTAGGAATTTGGTTTTTACATGTGGAAACTAACTCTATTATATGTTTACATTTGCTACATAGGAAGTTGGATATTCATCCACACTAGGAGACTATCAATATTGATATCATAGACTTGGCGATAGAATTTCACCAATTGCATGCTAGTTTGTGTACCTTGAAGCGAACCATACATCAAATTGTCAGGCAATTCGAGTGGCATCTTCCCATATAACGGAATTATATAATATTATCTTTGGATTTTCTACTATTGTTTGTTCCTTTTGCTTGTAATGGTTTTAAATCTCATCTTATTAAATCTGTTGTATCATGTACTTTTTTTTTGTTACAAAGGAAATATTAAATACCTGGGATGAGGGTGTTTGGATTTGAACCCAAGATTTACAATCCACAACTCATTTTTAACCACTAGGTCAAAAGATTATTGGCATTATATCATGTACTTTGAACTTTAACTAAATAATAAAACTTGCCTTTTTTTTTTTTTAAAAAAAAATTGAAAAAAAAGTGTGTTTAAATGCCAACTCTTTAATTTTTACAGAGAAAAAAATTAATTTACCTTTTTTTTTTCACATGGTTATGCAAAAAATTTGATGCCAACAACCAAGTGTTGGCTTTGTCAGGGGAAGGAGTTACCAAGATCATATGGACCTGATAATTTTAGACACAATAAAATAATATGACAAAGCGATATGAAAAAAAAGATACGAAAGTGATACGAATTAAAATAAAAATTGTATAAAAAATTGGTAAAAATTGAAAAAAAATGTTTTGTGTTATCATGTCAATACAAATTTTTATATAAAATTTTTGTATTTTACACGACACAACAAACACAAATAACTAGGTCTTCATGTCATGCCATGCATGATTGTAGAAACTCAAGCTCCTTTTGATTTTGATTCTGTAATTCGCAATGGCAAAAGAAATTCTCTTAAAATAAGAGGAAACCATTAGTTTTTTATGTTGTAATGCCTCATAAATATGCAACAATTTAGTGACCACTAGATTTGGTCATTGTAATTTTAGTCGTTGATGATTTAACCAACCATTACCAAGTGAATTTTTTTTTGAATTTAACCTTGGTGACAACTGGCTTGTATTTTTTCAATAAAAGTCAAAGAGCTAATGAAAATAATTAGAATATTTTAGCCTTTTATTTTTTGTTTTTATTAGTTTTCCCTTAAAGGCAAAAATGAAAAAAAATTATTTTTTTATGAAAAAATAATATAGTTATAAAAAAATCAGTATAGGATAGTGTGAGACCTTATAATTTCAAGTACTATTTAATTATATTTATATAATTGAGAATTATGGAATAATTATAATTAATAAATATTTGAATTTATCTTAGGTTATAAGTTAAACATGTAGTGGGTCCTACTGATTTTCGGAGATGTAAACGAGGGTGAAACTTTAGGGACTCGATATTTGGAGTTGGAAAATATGATGGTAAGGGTTCTAACTTTAATCTCAATTATTTTTGCATATTTTGGAAAATGTGAAACAATTTGAAAAATAACGGTTTAGTTCATAAACCGTCGGAATTTTCAAAAATAATAGTCAAATCAAGAGGACTGTGGACCTATGGACTATACCAAATAATTCCTCATAAAATATAGTTTTGGAATATCTAGACAAATGAAAGAAACTAAAGGTAAAAATAGAAATTTATGTGATTTTACGGTTGGGGGTAATTTGGTAATTTCACCCAAACTGATAGCCAAACTTCAATAAAAGCTTCACCAAATGTTACAGCAAGTTTAATAGAGTTGAATATGATTAAATAAAATATTTTGGAGGTTGGATAGACTGTTTTCAACAAAGTCAAAGTTTAAGAGCAATTATTGAAGAATTCTTTAAGTATAAGGGCAAAATGGTAATTTGCTTTCTAGCTGAAAAACCCACACTCAGCCTCCATTAACGTGAGCTCCCAAGAAAGAAAAACTCCAAAACTCTCAAGGAAAATCATACCAAAATCAAAAACCATCTTCACTAATCTTGTCTTACTCAACTTGCTCTTCAATTTGGTACCCAAATTAAGTACTAAATCAGCAAAAATCAGATTGTGAGACCTCCCATTGATTTTGATCAAGGTGAGTTTCATGGGAAACTTGGAAATTCTCATGGTTTTCTTACTAATTCTCATGTGTTTAAGCTATATCCATGTTTATTTAAGCTTCAATCATGTTGAAATCATGTGTTTGGATTGATGAGGGTTTTCATCAACATTTCATGCGAATATGGTGCAATTGGATGAGAAATTAGTGTAGGAAAATTGTGAAAAATATGAAAAGCATGGAATTTAGCTTAATTAAGCTTCGTCATGATTTAATTGAAGAAATTCAATTTGTTGGGCACCAAGACTGGTTCGGCCAAGGCTTGTTGAGCGTGATTTTGATGTCATTTGATGTGACTAACATGTGAGAAAAATGTAGAAAATCAAATAAGCAAGTTTAGATTTAATAGTGAATTAAATTTGGAAAAATTCAAATTGTGGAAATGAAGGAAGCATTCGGCCAAGGAAGGGGAGGCTGAAATTTTGTCCATTTCAATGTAAATTAGGTCTTAAAATAATGTAGAAATTATTCTGAGAATTTAGGTGCAATCAGAATCAAAATCGGAACCATGTAGCAAAAGTTAGAATTTTGTACTGATAGAAATTAGACTGCAATTAGTAAATTATTCTGACAATTTATTAGCATTTAAATTATTAAATATTGTTTTAATTAAAGAATAGTGAATTTATCAAATTTGAATAATTACTTGCAGCCTCTAAGTCTGAGGATACTACTAGTGCCAGAGATTCGGATACCGATAAGCTAAGAGGTAAGGGATATTTGTACAAAGTGTAGGGATATTTTGTCACAAGATTTTGATTAAATTGTGATTTGATGAAGTTGGATTTGATGCTTGGATTGAATTTTGGACACTGTAAATTGTGGTTTTGAAGCTAGTTTTCGTGTAGGAAGATTAGGCAAAAAATACCGTTATGCTATCAAAATTCTCAAAAATAGCCTAAATCCCTCAAAATATTATTTAGCATGATATTTAAATTAAAGGAAATGAATTTTAGAATGTTGAAGAATTTAAAGTCCTTAAGTATGATTTAAATGCATTAAATCACAAATTCTATTTAAAATTTATGTTATTGAATTTGGCATAAATGAAAGTATTTATATACTTTTATAACTTATTTATAGTTAAACAGAATATTTTAGAACTAAATATTGCTTTATGAATATTTTATGAATTTTTGTTTTGAACTGCTTATATTTTCAAAGTTAAGTATTTATGGATTGACTGAAGATTTAAATTTCTGAATTTATCTCCGTAAACGACTCTAAATTGTTTTACATGATTTTAGAGACTGTTGGCCCCATAGCTCCCTTCGGGTACATGCATTTCCATTCTGTTCTAATTGCTGTTGACTTTAACCCAATCTTCTAGCTCCCACAAGTGACACCTAGCTAGTGCTCGCACTATGGCCCCCTGCCTATGGCCGTATGTATATTATAGTACATGTGTCTATTGGGTGTAGCCTAGTCTCCACTAAAATTATATTGCGGTGGTAAATCCCTGGTTAACTTAGATCCAAGCACTCCCAGTTTGATATATATTTCTGATTTTGATTTATCCTTATGATATGTTTTTCGATATGAATGATATGCCTATGAAATTATTTACTGGACTATCTGTTGGAAAATTGGTATAAATATGGTTTAAAATGTTTACGGAGAAATTATTTAATTTTTTATGTTTTATATTATATTTTGCAAGATGTTGAATTTGTGATTTAATTATGTTGGCTCTATGACTAAACCGAGAGGAGGGTGAATCGGTTTTGTGCTACTCTTGGTTTCGTTTTTCGGTTCTTCTAAATTCTTTAACATATATTAAATTTTGTAAGTTCTTTAAGCTACACAAGCATGCAATTCAAGTTCAATTCAACAATTACAATATAAATGCAAATAAGTAAAGAGAGAAGGGAAAGAGAAATGTACACAATCGATTTATAGAGGTTCGGCAAACTTGCCTACGTCTCTACCTTAAGACGCTCCTAAGGATTTTCCCCAAATTCACTAACTTGAATTTGTCTTTACAATTCCTCTTTTTCGCAGGCTCAAGAGTAACCTCTCTTTTTCTAGGCTCAAGAGAAACATCCCTCTTTTCAAGGCTTACGAGAAACCTATCTCCTCCTTTTTCCGGCTTAAGGAGTAAACCTTATCTACCCAATTCTCCCTTACAATATAGCACTCAAGGGTTCACTCCCCTTTACAAGATATGATTCGGTTTACAATGGGTGTAATCAAAGAAGGCCTCTAGGTAGGCAAATGATACAAAGGCTAAGCTCTAGAAAAGAAAATCTAAAGTATTTGTGCTATGAAATACAATAAGATGTGAGTGATAAAGGATAAAGAATTTCTAGCTCTTGAATTGTTGATGAGACTTGAAGAAGATGATGAATTTTGTTGCTCAGATGTTCCTCTTGCTTTCTTGAGCTTCCAAGTCTCTATTTATAGTCCCTTGGATGTATTCTTGACGTTGGTTGGACCAAAACTGATGGTTACCATTGTATCTCACAAAAACTAGCTGTTGGGGTGCTTTCTCGAGGTAGGGGATCAATCTTATGCTCTCGGGGATTGATCTTGTGCATGTTTTCAAGCCTCCAGAGCATTCTACCATGAAGGGATCGATCCCTTCCCTTAGGGGATCGACTCTCTTGGGAGCATTCTACCATTAGGGAATGGATCCCTCAACATGGGGGATCGATCCATCAACCTAAACCTGCACTTTTCTGGCTAAAATGGGTTAGAAATGATGTAGACTTTGATTTTAATTCACCCTAAAACATTTTTGAATTTTGTGAGAGTTTTTCTTGACTTTCTCAAATGAAGACTTAATCCAAAAACTTATTAAGTAATTTTCTAAACTTGTGTTCAGTATATTCTTGAGAAAATTACTTAATGAAAACATTCAAACTCATTTTGTAAAGTATTAAGACCAATAAGAATATTCAATTAAATCATGGTCTTAATGTTTGATATGAAGATTTAAAATTGTTTGAGAGAATCATGTGTGATAAAGCAAATTTACAATATGAATGAAACATTAAGGCTTACTTAAGTTTTTGTCATTTCAAAATACACATGTCAATTTAAAGCTAACAATCTCCCCTTTTTGATATGACAAAACTTAAGGTAAATTTGCTTTGAAAATTCTTTGATGAAATACTTCCCCTCAAATAAAGCATGGTTTTAAATATAAAGCTCCCCCTAAATATTAGGATGGTTTTCAAAAGAATTTTCCAAACCCCATTATTTCTCCCCCTTTTTGTCATAGCAAAAAGAAGGAAAAAATTATGCTCCTCCCAAAATTATGGCTTAATAGATGTGAGAACAAAGAAATATGCTCTATCCACCAAAAAAAACATGTTAGTACATGGGACTAATAGCACAAATAAATAAGTCCATGTCCAAAAAAAATTATGAGATGTTTGAGCATGCAAAGAAATATGCTATATCCACCAAAATAAACATGTTAGTACATGGGACTAATAGCACAAATAAATAAGTCAATGTCCAAAAAAAATTATGAGATGTTTGAGCATGCAAATGACATTGCTTATGATTCTATACCATTTGTTCATAATTAATTTTGCAAGAAGTTCTCAATTGGTAGGTAATAAAGCAAGTTGTTTATAAATTATCTACTAATTTCTCTAACTTGCTCATTTTAATTCTATCAAGCACCTAGATAGATCAATTGTTCTTTAAGGTCCAACTAAGGTGCATGTCAATAAGTAATGATTATGAGCTAAACTTAGATGACAAATTGTATGCATTGAGTTCATAAACTATTTTCAAGAAAAAGTGTGCATAGAATTAAATCATATATCAATTAACCACAAATTCTAGCACAAAAGTGTCTCATGCAAAAATGGCCTAATTAAATTCTTCCATATTTGTCATTTCAATCTAAAGAGAGAAGAGAAGAATTATTGTAAATCTAAAGCTCATACCAATTGTTACCAATGGTTATCTTAGACATTTTGCATGATGCTAATTGTTATGTGTGGTGTGCTTAGTGAATAAATGTAAGAACACAATCACACACCATCAAACATACATATGGATTTATTTGACGTTAGCATCCTATCATAAAATATTAATCCATATTCATAAGCACAAATGGAATATTCAAAAATTTATATCATCCAAGCACACACATTTTCTTCCATAGTTATAAGCACAAAAATCTTATGCTCACTTTCCAATTCAAGTCCTTAACCGATTATGAGCAAGGAAAGGTTCAAGATTTTCATCTTAATCATTTAATAGCCATATCCCTAGTTCTTTTTATCATTTAAGGTTCTAGAATGTATATGCTATTTTAATTAAAATGGCTTTACCCAAGTGAATCAATATTATCAAGCTAAAATGTATTTTATCATTAAGATTTTCAATCTATGAGTGAGGTTAAGTATAATTTCATGAAAACTAATATTTTCATCTCATAGACATGATCATTGACTCAACTTAAACAAACATGCAAGTTCAACATCAAAACAATTAGGATTCAAAGCATGGATATCAAAGTGCATTTGTTCAAGTTTACATTTATCCTTGAATGTTAATGTTGTCATTAAAGCTCAAGTTCGTTAAAAATTTGGCCATAAGAAAAATTTAGGTTCATGGATGACAAATTTTTATACATTTTAACATTTGAATCCATTTATCATCACAAATTGTAGGCCAAGGACAATTATGACTCTAGGTAAAGCTTTTTGAATCTCATGTATTTCTGTCACCTAAGTCATGTTTGACTCTATCATTAAGGTCAAGTTATAATCATTTTATCATTCAAGCATATATATATATATATATATATATTGACCTTTAATTATTTATATTTTACTAAATGTATAGTTATCATGAAGCCTAGTGTGGGATAGGTAAGTCAAGCTATGAGATAAAGTCCTCTAAGCATGCTTGACTAAGATGAACCAAAGAAGTCATTATCTATCATGCACATGTTCATCAAATTCTCAAATATATCCACAAATCATTGAAATAATTCTTAAAATAATGTTTAAGCATTTATTAAAAATATGATTCAAGATTATTTCAAGATTTATGCAAGTCACGAATGTTTTCAACAAGACAAATGATTTTGCACTTGTAAGTTTAATGAAAATGACATTAGTTATTGAAAATAATACCAATTGTTGAAGTTGAGGCATAATATCAATGAAAAATTATTTTTCATATTGAAAAGATCATCAAAAAGAAGTTAAAACAATGAATTTTGAGCTTAAAAAGAAAGATAGTATGAAGTTAATGCAAAATCCTTCTCAAATTCAACTAAAAATGTGCAGGGAAGGCATTTTGCCTTGGGGGATTGATCCCTAGAGGATGGTGATCGATCCCTCAAAGCCAGAATGTAGATTTCTCCAATTTTTGGCTAAAAGATTGATCCTACATGTGGAGGGATCGATCCCTCATTCAACTTCTGCAGAATTTTGGCTTAAAAGTTAACTTTTGAGCTGTCAAAACTTCGTTTTTGAGTATTTTAAGTCCAAGTAAAAGTTTAAACATTTGTGTAACATGATTTTGGACTTGTATGTATGAAAAATATGGATGAAAAATCATTTAACAATAGATTTCACAATTTTTGAAGGATTTTTACCAATAAATGCATTTTTGGTTACAAAGGAGGTCATTTTAAAAGTTATGCATATTTTGGCAAAACCAAAGCATTGAAAAACATAAATATGCCAAAACAAACATGTTCACATAGACTTTAAGCACATATCATCAAATCACCACACTTGTGAACATCATGCCATGATTTCTAATATACAATATTAATGCTCATGACATGGCATTTTGCATGCATAACATATTTGACATTTTTGGAGTAAGAAAATATATTATCAACACATTGCAAACTTGCTCAAATTATAGAAACCCAATAATCATTTCAAAATCATGTTACATGTTTTTTATCCAATCATCAAGAATTGTCCATAAAATAATCAAAAATTATTGATCATGCCTTTTGTTCATTCATTCGACTTAAAATGCATAAAAAATCATCAACCTAATATCTCATCAAGACATAAATAATTTAATTAAATATAAGTTTTAATGAAAAATAAATTAATCTTACAATACTCCTTTGCTTGAGAGTGCTTTGCCTTGATTTGTTGAGTCCACCTTGAGCTATTCTTTGAAGAATTTTTGTGACCTTGCCAAGAGTGGATCTCCAAGCTCTTTATTCTTTTTCATTTGCACAAGCAAATTCCATGGGAGTGTAGAGCATTTGAACTTTATTGTTTCATTGTGTGAGAACTCGTTGTTTTGTACTGACATGTACGAAATAAAATTTTAAATAAATAAATAAATAGATATAATTTTGATATTTTCTAAATATAGAAATTAAGGTGGGATAGAATCGAAAATTCAAAGTTGTACAAGGGTAAAGTTGACTTTTCTCAAGGGTTGATCAAATTTTTGATTAAATTGGCTTGAGAAATAAATTAAATAAATGAAATTTTAAATGGAAAGTGGGCTGGAACAGAAAAGAGAAGGTGCAGTGGCATAACTTAGTAATATCTCAATATTGTGAGGGTATTTTGCATTGTGTAAGTGTTGGCTGAAATTGTTAAATGAAAATAAAAATTATTGTCCAATGGAGAGGAGACAACACCACATCATTCAGCCTTTATCTTCAGCAAACTCCACTGCCTTATGACATTGCACTCTGTTTCAGCTTCATCTTCTCGATTTCTCTAGTTCTCCAAGAGCCCTTCCGATTCTTTCATGCAAAACAACCTCTCTTCCCTCCATTTAATCAGTTAGGCCTTGAAAAAAAAATTGTTTCCTATTTAAAAAGCTTTCTAAACTTCTCCAAACCCTAGCCACAACATGCAAGGAACTAGTAAAACAAATCTGTTTTGCTCCTGTCAGTAACCTCCTATACAGGTAAAGATCAATTTTAGTTTTTAGCTTTTGTAGTTTGTGTATGATTAAATTAAATGAGTTGAGGATGTGGATGATTGTTATCTTGAAGAAAACTTGTTAAAGTGTAAATTGGATGGTTGTTTAGGAAATAAAAACTTGAGGAAATAAGGCAGAAACGCTGGCTACTTGTATATGGCGTGAATGGATGAAATGAGATGTTGTTGTGTGCGTGTGTGGTGTGAATAGACAGAAACAAACATTATATATATATACATACATATATATATGAAACCATGCTGCTGGTGAGCCATGATAATTTTAAGAGGTATAAATATGGAGTTTTGGTGGCGTGAAAACAAGGAAATCACGGCTGAAACCGAACAGAACAAGGGGGAGCTGATTTGTTATGTTGACCGATTATGGCGAGGGCTGGAATAAAAGTTAGAAAAAGGGCTGTTATTGAAGATTGTGGTGTGGAAATGAAGAAGAAAGGAAGACTAATTTATGAGAAATGACCAAGGAAACAAAATGGTCAACAAAAGAGGCTAATAAGGCGTGAAAATAAGAAAGAATAAGGTATTGTTGTTGCCATGAATGGAAGAAAAGAACATGGACTGATTTGAAATAAATAACCAAGTAAAGAAAGTCAAGGATAAAAGACTGATTTTGGCGTGGAAAGAGGGATAATATAGGGCTGGAATTGTGATAAATGAGCAAGAATAAAGGGGTCAACAATGAGTGCTGGTAGAGCAGAAAATAAAATCACCAAAAGAACAAACATAGTCAATATATGTGGGCTGTCGGATGGAGAAGAAATAAAAATATGAGATTTTATTCCTTAATTGATAAAAATACAAGTAAGAGGGCAGCTCATGCATTTTGTATATTGACTTAAAATTTAAAACAACAAATTTAATTATTTAAAGGCCATTTGGCCATAGTGGAAAGAGAGGAAGAATGGCATTAAGAGTAGCCATTTTTAGCTATGAGAATTTACTTATACTTATTTTTTTTATATGAATCATAGCTTAAATTAAAAGAATAATTAAGATAATGATTTTGGTGAATTAAATTGCAGTCGGAAGTTCGACGTTCGTGTGGAGCACGAGATAGCACGATCTCGATAAATAAGAGACGTGTGTAGATTTGTAGGGATATCTGAATGCATGATTTACGTGCTATGACTTTTATACGAATTATGGAATATTGGTTTGCCTCCAATTACATGAAATCTGTGTTTTTGGTTGGTGAACTATGTTTAAAAGTGTAGGAGGCTAGGATTCGAGCAGTCGTTATACTGCCGAAATTTATTAAAAATATTTCTAAAAATGTTAGAAATTATTTTGGTGCATTATTGATATTTTCCTAGCCTCGAAAAGGATAAATTAAATATTTTTCATAAATGGTTTATTATATCAAAAAATATTTATTAAATATTCTTGACACCGATTTAAGTGAAGGTGTCATTACTGAAAATTCATCCCATATGTTTTACAGTGAAATGTGTGATTGGTGAAATGAAATGGTGAATAGTGAATATTTTATAATTATTTTCAGTATGATATTCACTATTTTAATTATGATTATCCTTTATGGACTAAATAAATTTTTATCACGTGTAATGATTTCCATAAAGGCTTTATCACTGTGTAAACATTGTTTTGAGACTAGAATGTCTCTACACGTGTTTATGATGGAAAATGTATTGGTGGAATTATTAAACTTGGAAAATAAAATATTTTATTTTTCCATGAATCATGAAAATATTGGAATTGATTTCCAATAACTTTGAATTTCATGTTTTGAAAAGAAAGCATGGAAACATGTGTGTATATGTTCTATAGTGAAAAAGAACAGTTATGAAAATTTTATTTCTAAGGTGTGATTATCTTATAAACTGTTTTCACCATACGAGATACTGTGATTTATACCTTTAAGGATTTTCGAAAAGATGATATTGATTTTACTTAATTCTATAAAGGTAGATTGATGATGAAAAACATTGATTTGAGACTGTTAGGCGTCTTTATTATGCTGATATGTGATACGTGATATGTGACATGTGATATGTGAATAGTCCTGATTGACACCTGATCAGTGCTCCACCGGAGACGATTATAGACTATGGCCATAGATCTGATATGTTTATTCCTTTACCCTCCGGGGTTTATAGCAGGATATGATTTGGGTATTGCCTTAGTCTCCACTATTTTTATGACATGAAAAGTGATGATTTTATATGGATGATAACATGAAAAGGATGAATGATTTTCATACATTTTAAAAGAAGTGAATGATGATTTTTAAACAGTGTACGGTACTAAATTTAGTCCGATACTGTTTATGAGATTTATTCAATGTTATATGTGACATGTTTTCAAAAAAAGCAAATGGATTTTTGTGAATCTAATATTCTTTTAAGAATTATTATGAATATTAGATTATTTAAATCAAATGCCTTATTATGTGAAAGCATAACTTTGAGAATTATTTTCAAAAGGATGGAATAGTGGTTTATATAGAAAAATAAACACTTACTCCCTATAGTCACTCTAGGTTCCAAGGATAAAACAGATATTTCAAAATACCTTTCATACTCCATCTGGGTCTCCAGCCGACTATAGTATCTTTTCCTTATAGTGTGCCAGCTATAAATAGGAGATTTAAAGATTTTACTGCATATAGTCTTTGAGGTATCAAGATTTGCATACAAATCTCTTATTGAGCCGTGGTTTTGCTCACTCCAATATTTTATCTTCCTAGATATTTTTGCAGTGACCATTCAAGGTATATTATCCGAGGATTCTAGACTGCATATTTAGTACCCCGAAGTAGCTCTTATAGATCCCGAAGGTACAATTATTTTATTTTATATGTTCAGACTTTTAATTTACAGTACTACTATGTGGTAATAAATTAGGGGATGTAATTATATATATATATAACTTAAATTTTAGAATATTCACTCCCGTTAATTATATTAAATTACAGATATCATGTGTTAATGAATTACATGTGAAAAAATAAGATATCGTGGACAGCCTAACCTACACATATGTTGTGAAATTGTATAAAAAGGATAAAATACTATGTGCTTAAGATGTGACACATTGTAACTCCATGCTCTATCACTCCTACAATAAACAATTTCATGCATGCTTTGGTACCCAAATTTTCTTGGGTCCATAAGAGTTAGTGCTCATAATTTTAGATCCTTTAGGGATCCATTTCAAACCCAATTCATCATTATTTACAACATGTTTTGGCACCCACATTTTTCTAACTACTCTTCCTCTAAATGTGGTTTTTCTATAAGTGCATGTTTGTGATGAGTGTCCTATTCTATTGCACAATAAGCATATGAGAGATGTATCATGCATAGAATTTTTGCAAACAAAAAAATTCTTAAGATGAGTTTCCTTTTTGTTTGCATTATATCCTAACCCATCTTTATCAAAGAAAGCTCTTTGGGTCTTAAGCATGTGATCTAATTTTTGTTGACCCATGTAAATCTAGAAAATGAGTTTTGCAAATTTGTATTCTTTTTATTAAACTCATTTATTTCTAAGTTTGCTTTTTCTAATTTCTTCTCTAGTTCTAGCTTAACATTTGTCAAGGCTTCCTTTTCTATTTTCAAATTAGCAATGATCTTTTTATATTTGGAGTTCATGCATTGAAACTTATTTGCTAGTTCATTAAAGGCATTTTGTAGTTCACCAAAGGTATAATCGTTATCTTCACTAGAACTAGAACTAGCCTCATCATTACTAATAGCCATAAAGCATGAATAGGCTACCTAATTATCTATGTTTTCCTTATCAGAGCTATCACTATCGCTCCATGCAGCCACAAATGCTTTCTTCTTTGGCTTCCTATCCTTTTCTTTCCTAAGTAAGAGGCAATCTAGCTTAGTATGACTCGGTTCATTACACTCATAATACACTAAGAGGTCTTTTTCTTTCCTACTTGACTCTCCTCTTATTACCCCTTTCTTTGATGTCTCCTATCATTCTCTCTCTCTTCATCCTCATAAATCTATTAAATCTTTTGGCAAACATTACCATTTCTTTTCTTCCTCATCTCCACTCTCATCACTATCATCTCAATGTTCTCATGAGTGGATGATTTAAGAGCTACCCCTACTTTCTTTGACGGCATTTCATTTCTTTTTAATTTCATTTCATATGTGAGTAGGGAGCTTATAAGCTCATCTAGAGACAAAGTGTTAGGATCCTTAGATTCTTCTATTGCAGTTACCTTTGCCTCCCAAGATTTTGGCAAGCTATTCAAAATTTTCTTAACCATTTCTACATTGGAATAGGTCTTGCCTAATGCCTTAAGTCTATTGATTATGTGATAAGTCTCTAAAATATACACTTTTTAGAGTATTTTATTGCATCAATTTTGATTGAATTTTGGAATTTTAATGTATTTTCTTCTCGATTTAATTAAATTGTCTTCATGTGTAGGAAATTCGAGAATAATGAAGAAATTGAGAAAATAGCAAGAAAAAAAAAAAATGATCGGATTTGGTGTTTAAACCTTAAGCCTAACCTTACCCCTAAACTATTTTTAAGCCAAAACCTTAGCTAACCAAAACCTTTACCATAAAAAAAACCATTAAATTTACCTTTAACCCTACCTTTTTAAACCCCTTATATCTAAACCTCAAAACCAATAGATCACACATTAAACCCAACCCAAGCTAAACCTATACCATCCAAAAGCCCATATTCTACATTAACTACCAAAACCCAACAAGCCCACTTTAAAAGTTCCACACAAGTCTTGGCCTTTTTTTTTAGACTTGGACGTGTGAAAGGAAAAGGCAAGGAATCCAACCCACAATTGAGGCCTTTCTTCAATGCAAGCCTACGGAAGCAACCCTAACTTGTAAAAAGGAGGAGAGCAGCCGAATGGGAGAAGTGTGGAAGACCGCTGGCGACAGCAGCTCAAGTCTTCCCAAGTAGCTGCATTTTCTTCATCGTTTTTTGCTTCAAGATTGTTTTGGTTTCTTCAATTTAGCTACTGTTTTAATTTTAAACTTTCTTCTTAGCACTTTTTTTTAATGTTTTTAATTAATTTAGAGACATTTACATTTGTTTAAAAAGCTTTTAATGTTGGTTTTATTTAAACAATTTGGTATCGAATGATAATATAGTAGTTTTCTTCATGTTCTGTTTTAAGGTTTAAGTTGCAGTGTTCTCCTTTGTTTGAAATCAGTTTTGGGATTTAATCTTACAAGCTTTTATTGTGTGTCTTTATATTAGATTAGGTAATAGTTAATTTAAGTAAAATTTGAATAAACATTGCGTTAGTTTCGTAAGTTTCCTGTGCTATTGTTTCTTCCTCTGTTTCTCGGTTTCTTGCACCAGTTTGGGTTTAAGATTGGCTGAAGCTTACCGGGGGTTGTTGAATGCAAGAACCCATTGAAAGCATGCTACCTGTTGGAACCATATTAGGCTGGAAAGTGCATGCTGGCTAGAGGCGCAGACTGCTAGTGACTGAAGTTAGCATGTGCGTGATACAGTGGTGGAAGCGTTGCTGTTTGAGGTGCATTGAAGGTAGCTGCAAGGTGACGTTTATGCTTGGACGTGGCTGGCAATTGTAGCAGGTGCGTGACATGGCAAGAGCTGGCATTGCTTCCTGGTTCTGGGCTAGTATTGCTCTCCTTGCGTGGCAGAGCTTGGGCTGTGCGTCGCTAGTTGGAGTGACAAGTTGATTGGTGTGAGAGCAGGGACGTGTGACTGGTAGCCTTAAATTTTGTTTTGTTAATTTTATTGTTAGTAGTATATTAAATCTGTTTATTAATTTAATTTATTATTTAGTTAATTAGTTTATTACCTTATAATGGCTTTAGTTCAATTAGAGCATTTTTTATTATTTCTAATATTTAATTAATTAGGTACTCAATTTTCATGTATTTAAATTTTTTTCTTTTTAAATTTCAAGTTCCTTAAAATTAGTTGCGTTTTAATTTTGCTTTGCTTTAATTTAGTTTGCATTTTTATTTTTATGTTTATTTTTAGCTGTATTTTTTTATTGCTCTTAACTTACAATTTAGTTTTCATGCACTTTAATTTAATTTCTAATATTAGTTTAGGTTTTATTTTAATGCTTTTAGTAGTTAATTGACTTCTAGAAAATGTTCATTTGCTTGAATAAACCTAGGATGACCAATTTTAGTACTTAGCTATAGCAATTCTAACTAATCCTCATGGGAACGATACTCTACTCACTCTTTATTACTTGTCGCGACCCGTGCACTTGCAGTATAGGTCTTAGAGCGCAACAAGTTTTTGGTGCCGTTGCCGGGGATTAGTTTAGGTTGTCTTTAGTTAATATTAGAACCAATCAAGCCTAGGTTTAGTTCAAGCCTTTTCTTTTTCTTATTTTTTTAAATATTTCTTCCTCTAATATTTTAATTATGTTACTTTGCGAGGTACCATGGCGAATCTATCAGAGCCCAAAACCTTGGGAGACTACATTATACCATGTGTGCCTACGATACATTCAAGCATTTGGAAGCCCGAAATGGAAGCTGATAGCTTTGAGATCGAGCCAGACTTCATCCTAATGATCTTGAATTCAGTTCAGTTTAGAGGTTTGCCTCATGAAGACCCATATGCTCATCTTGTCAAATTCTTGGAGATATGTGACTTATATAAGTACAATGGTGTTTCTAATGATGCCATTCGACTGAGACTCTTCTCATTCTCACTCCGAGACAGGGCAAAGGATTGGCTACGATCACTTCTTCATCATTCTATTTGTACGTGGGATGATTTAGCTTATAAGTTCTTAGCTAGATTTATTTCACCTGAGTATATGGCGAAGATGAGGAATCAAATTTTATCCTTTGAGCAATATGACTCTGAGCGTCTTTGTGAAGCATGGGAAAGGTTTAAGGACTTGATTAAGAGATGTCCTTCTCATGGATTACCCATGTGGCTACAAATTCAAAGTTTCTATAATGGTTTGGGTGATTCATCGAGAGTAGTGATTGATGCGATGCGACAGCGGATGGAGTTCTTATGGGGAAGTCTATTGAGGAAGCATACGAATTGATAAAGTTATTGGCTTCCAATGAATTTCAGTGGCAGTGTAAGAAAGATACACCGAAGAAGATCGTCAATAGTCAAAAGCTTCATCTTATTGAAACCTTGTCTTCCCCCAAAGCCACCTTATCCGAAACAGTCTACATGAGTCCTTTTTATTTCCTGTGAGATATGTGAAGGGAGTCATGACACTGAGAATTGCCCTATAAGTTTGAGTTGGGTGAGTCATCCATGCTATTCTTCAAGCAACTACAAGAAGCTTTCATCACCTCCTTTAGAGCTCATGGAGACATGTGACCTTTCTCATCCAGCTCCTTTGCAAGTACTACAACAAGAGGTGTTGACTGAAGATGTGAAAAGCTTACACCACCCAAGCATATTGAACTTGAAAGTGTGGTTGATGAAAAAGAAATGGAGAATAGTAAGGATGAGAAAGAAGTCCAAGAGGAAGGGTTTAAAATTGAAGTCCGAGTTTCAGAGGTTGACAAGAAAAATCGAGAGGCATCCTTCATTGTTTCTTCAGGGAACTTTCCACACGAGAATGAAGAGGGTTATATCTTAGAGGACTGTGGAGTGAAGTTCTTTGAAGAAAAATATCTGATGGAGTCACCTTCCATGGTGGTGCACTATGTGCATCCATCCATTTTCAGACCATTCAAACCACCTTGAAGGATGACAAGATAGTCAAGCCGAAGACTATAAATCAAGCGCTTCTAGGGAGACAACCCCAACTTTTTATTAGTTTCTTAGTTGTTTCTTTCTTTTATTAGCTTTAGTGTTAATATTTCGTAGCTTTGATTTTCTTTTTCTTTCTATTTTGTAGGTATGAGTCTAAGTTTGGGGGAGCAGTGAAGAACTTTTTGGGCATGCAATGAGCTTCAACAAAAAATTCAGGGAGTTTCTTCTTTCTTTTATGAATTCTTGAATCACTTACACATTGAGGACAATGTGCATTTCAAGTTTGGGGGGAAGGAAATTTGAGCTAAATTTTTTAAAAAATTCCAAAAATTTTCAAACTTTTTGGGCTTTAAATGTTTTGCCTTGAGATATATTGTGCTTGATTTGGTTATTTCCCATGTCCCCATGATTGAGATTTTGATTGAGTCTGATTTTGATCTTTGGAAAAGCATGATTATTGAGAAGCATGAGTTGAATCCTTGAACTTGCCTTGTTCTGATTATGATTTTTCCATCTTTATGCACTATGTCTTGATCATGGATTTGTATGCATGTTTAGAGAAGGATTGAATATAGGATTGCATTTGTCTTTGAAGTTGTGAGCATATCCTAGAATTTGTTTGATCTCCTCTCGAGGCGAAATTTTTAGCCCATGCTTAGTTAGGAAAATGATTTAGGCCATCCTTGGATCGTTTGAGCTTTTCAAGCTAACCTTGTACATATTTGTCCTTAGTGACCCCTCTGTGCCAAACTAGCCTATCTTTGTTTACACACCTACAAGTTAATTTCCTTTAGCCAAATAAATACACTTTCCTATCCCTTACCCCAAAAGCATGCAATTTACTAGGACATATCATGAGCTATGTAAATATTTGGGTAGATAGATAGGATATAAAAAAAATTGAAAATGAAAAAAAAAGAAGAAGAAGAAAAAAAAAGAAAAAAAAAGAAAATGAATGAAAAATAAGAAAAACACAAAAATAGAATAAAGTGTATAACAAAGTAAGAAGAAAACAGTTCGGGGGAGTTAATTGAAGCTCAGAAAAGTAAATATCCTAGAGTTAATGCATGCTTAGGGGTTATTAAGTCTAAATAGTCTTTTATCATACCTTCACCCTAGCCTTACATTACAAGCTTAAATAAGTCCTATTGATTCTTGATTGAGTATGGCTACATTAGTGGAGAGAGAAGTGAGAAGCAAACTTATGGGATTGTTCATGCTTTAGAGATTTTACTTTTTATGTTTGCATAATCTCATTCGAATATGTATGCTTTGATACGTGATAGATGCTTCACACACACACGAAGAATCTAATTAGGACTTGGCATGTGATTGATGGAAACTCTATATTGATTAATAATTGTGATTTTTTTCCTTAGATTAGATCGGTACTTTTTCTCTGAGGTGTATGTGGGGAGTAAATCTATCAAGTATATGTTATCTTTTGTCATATTTTGAGATTGTTTTGCTGGAGGGCAAGCAAAATATTAAGTTTGGGGGTGTGATAAGTCTCTAAAATATACACTTTTTATAGTATTTTATTGCATCAATTTTGATTAATTTTGGAATTTTAATGTATTTTCTTCTCGATTTAATTATATTGTTTTCATGTGTAGGAAATTCGAGAATAATGAAGAAATTGAGAAAATGGCAAGAAAATAAAAAAAATGGTCGGATTTGGTGTTTAAACCCTAAGCCTAACCTTACCCCTAAACTATTTTTAAGCCAAAACCTTAGCTAAACCTAAAACCTTTACCATAAAAAAAAAACCCTTAAATTTTCCCTTAACCCTACCTTTTTAACCCCTTATATCTAAACCTCAAAACCCAATAGATCACACATTAAACCCAACCCAAGATAAACCTATACCATCCAAAAGCCCATATTCTACATTAACTACCAAAACCCAACAAGCCCACTTTAAAAGTCCCACACAAGTCTTGGCCATTTTTTTTAGACTTGGACGTGTGAAAGGAAAAGGCAAGGAATCCAACCCACAATTGAGGCCTTTCTTCAATGCAAGCCTACGGAAGCAACCCTAACTTGTAAAAAGGAGGAGAGCAGCCGAATGGGAGAAGTGTGGAAAACCGGCTGGCGACAGCAGCTCAAGTCTTCCCAAGTAGCTGCATTTTCTTCATCGTTTTTGCTTCAAGATTGTTTCGGTTCCTTCAATTTAGCTACTGTTTTAATTTTAAACTTTCTTCTTAGCACTTTCTTTTAATGATTTTAATTAATTTAGAGACATTTACGTTTGTTTAGAAAGCTTTTAACGTTGGTTTTATTTAAACAATTTGGTATCGAATGATAATATCAGTAGTTTTCTTCATGTTCTGTTTTAAGGTTTAAGTTGCAGTGTTCTCCTTTGTTTGAAATCAGTTTGGGTTTTAATCTTACAAGCTTTTATTGTGTGTCTTTATATTAGATTGGGTAATAGTTAATTTAAGTAAAATTTGAATAAACATTACATTAGTTTCGTAAGTTTCCTGTGCTATTGTTTCTTCCTCTGTTTCTCAGTTTCTCGATTTCTTGCACCAGTTTGGGTTTAAGATTCGCTGAAGCTTACCGAGGGTTGTTGAAGGCAAGAACCCGTTGAAAGCATGCTACCTGTTGGAACCATATTGGGCTAGTGAAAGTGCATGCTGGCTAGAGGCGCAGACTGCTAGTGACTGAAGTTAGCATGTGCATGATATAGTGGTGGAAGCGTGGCTGTTTGAGGTGCATTGAAGGCAGCTGCAAGGTGACGTTTGTGCTTGGACGTAGCTGGCAATTGCAATAGGTGCGTGACATGGCAGGAGCTAGCGTTGCTTCCTGGTTCTGGGCTAGTATTGCTCTCCTTGCGTGGCAGAGCTTGGGCTGTGCGTCGCTAGTTGGAGTGACAAGCTGATTGGTGTGAGAGCAGGGACGTGTGACTGGCAGCCTTAAATTTTGTTTTGTTAATTTTGTTGTTAGTAGTATATTAAATCTGTTTATTAATTTAGTTTATTATTTAGTTAATTAGTTTATTACCTTATAATGGCTTTAGTTAATTAGACATTTTTTATTTTTAATATTTAATTAATTAGGTACTCAATTTTCCTGCATTTAAATTTTTTTTCTTTTTAAATTTCACGTTCCTTAAAATTAGTTGCATTTTAATTTGCTTTGCTTTAATTTAGTTTGCATTTTTATTTTTAGCTTTATTTTTTTTATTGCTCTTAACTTGCAATTTAGTTTTCATACGCTTTAATTTAATTTCTAATATTAGTTTAGGTTTTATTTTAATGCTTTTATAGTTAATTGACTTCCAGAAAATGTTCATTTGCTAGAATAAACCTAGGATGACTAATTTTAGTACTTAGCTATAGCAATTCTAACTAATCCTGTGGGAACGATACTCTACTCACTCTTTATTACTTGTCGCGACCGTGGACTTGTGGTATAGGCTTAGAACACAACATTATGTCATTAAACCTAGTGAACATTTCACTCGTGGACTCATTTTCTTTCATCCTAAAAAGCTCATAGTCATGTGTGAGCATTCCTACTTTGGTTTCTCTAACTTGATTGGTCCCTTCATGTGTAATGTCCAATTTGTCTCATATTTGTTTAACATTCTCATATAAGGAGACTATTGCATTCATTTGGACCTAGTGTACAAAAGAGAGTGTGCATAGCCTTGGCATCCAACTGTGCCAATCTCATATCATTTGAGTCCCACTCATCCTCACTCTTAGGGACATCCTGTCACATCCCAAGTATAGTGTTTTACCCTTTTTACACGTTTTCCATAACATATGTATAGGTTGGGCTATCTGCGATATCTTACTTTCCACATTTTATTCACTAAAAACACAATATCCGTAACTCAATATAGTTAACGGAAATAAATATTCACAAATTGTATTTGAAAGCAATACTTATATCCCTATAATTAATACAATATCGTAGTACTGTAAATCATAAGTCTGAACATATAAAATAAAATAATTATACCTCCGAGATCTATACGCGCTGCCTCGAGGTACTAAATATGCAGCCTGAATCCTCAGATAACATACCTCAAATGGTCACTATAAAATATCTGGGAAGATAAAATATTGGAGTGAGCAAAACCACGGCTCAGTAAGAGATTTGTATGCAAATCTTGATACCTCGAAGACTATATGCTGTAAAACTTTTAATTTCTTATTTATAAACTGGCACTCTACAAGGGAGTGATACTATAGTCGATCGGAAATCCAGATGGAGCATGTAAGGTATTTTGAAATACCTGTCTTATCCCGAAAACCCAGAGCAACTATAAGGAATAAATGCCGTTGTTGAGATAACTCATTTTTCCATATCATTTCATATCTTTTTTCAAAGTAATGCTTTTATAAAATAAAGCATTTAAATAAAATAAACTAATATTCATATATTCTTTAAAAAGAATATTAGTTTAAGTAAATCATCATTTTCATTTAACCTCATTTTACATGTCATTGTATACATCATAAACAGTACGGTACTCCATGTAATGCAGTAAACTGATAGAAATCATTTTCCTTTCATATAAACACATATTCATATACTTTTTCATTTAAACACATTTTGCATATCACATATGATTTCATATTTCATAAAAGTGGAGACTAAAGCATCACCTAGAATATCATGCTAGAGAGAAAGTACCCCGTAGGACAGTAATAATCATGTCAGATCTATGGCCATAGTCTATATTGTCCTCGGTGGATCATTGATCAGGTGTCGACCGGGACTATCACATACCACATGTCACATATCACATATCACGTATCACATATCGGTATGATATGGGGCCTATTAGTCTCAAAACAGTATATGTGAAATCTCATTACCTTTATGGAATTCATTAAAATTAATAACATCTTTCAAAAGATCCATAAAGGTATAAATCACATTTTCTTGTACGGTGAAAATAGTTTATAAGATAATCACACTGTAAAAATAAAATTTCATAACTGTTTCTTTTTCACCGTAAAACATATACGCATGTGTTTCATGCTTTCTTTTCAAAACATGATTTCAAAGTTATTGGAAATCAATTCCAATATTTTTATGATTTATGGAAAAATAAATAATTTATTTTCCAAATTCAATAATTCTGTCACCATATTTTCCACTATAAAAATGTGTAGAGACATTTTAGTCTCAAAATAATATTTACACAGTGATTAAGCCTTTATGGATCATTTGATGTGATAAAATCTTCTTTATTCCATAAAGGAGAATCATAATTAAAATAGTGAATATCATACTGAAAATAATTATAAAATATTCACTTTCACCTTTTCATTATACCAAACACACATTTCACTATATAACATATGGGATGAATTTTAGTAATGACATCTTCACCGAAATTGGTGTCCAACATATTTAATAAATATTTTTGGTATAATAACTAGTTATGAAAAATATTTAATTCATTCCTTTTGAGGTTAGGAAAAATATCAATAATGCACCAAAATAATTTATAATATTTTTAGAAATATTTTGAATAAATTTTGGCAGTATAATGAATGCTGAATCCTAGCCTCCTGCACTTATAAACACAGTTCACCAATCATAAAACCACAGATTTCATGCTATTCAAGGTAAACCAACATTCCATCATTCTTATAAAATTTAGAGTATAGGAATTATGCATTTGGATATCCCTACAAATCTACACACGCGTCTCTTACCTGTTTATCGAGATCGCGCTATCTCGTGGTCCACACGAACGTCGAATTTTCGATTGCAATATGATTTCAACAAATCATTAGTTCAGTTATCCTTTACTTTGGAGCTATGATTTATGTAAAAATGTAAATGTAAGTATGATCTCATAGCTAAAATGGCCATTCTTTCTCCCTTTCTTCCTCTATGACCAAATGACCTTTATCTAATTAATTTCATTATTTCATTTTCTTAGTCAATGTGAAATATAGTTGTACTACCTTCTTCCTTGACATTTTCCATCATATAAGAAATAAAATGTAATATTTTATTCTTTCAATTTCCTTTAAAATCGGTAGCCCTCACACATTGACCATACTTGTATTTTAACTATATCTTATAGCCATATTTTCTTCATTTTCAACCTTTCCTTTTGACTTCCATTACTTGGCTATTTATTACAAATCAGACCATGTTCTTTTCTTCCATTCACGGCAGCAACATGTTCATTTTCTTTCTTATTTCCCCACCATTTCAGCCCCTTTTATTGACTTTTATGCCAGCCCTCATCATAATCGGTCAACATAACAATTCAGCTCCCCCTTGTTCTGTTCGGCTTCAGGCAGCATTTATATTCAGTTTTCATGCTTTTTAAACACCATGTTTATCTTTTAATTTATCAAACTCAACAGGCAACATGGTCCCATATTTATATATATATATATAATTTTTCCTCTTCCTATTTCACTCTCGTTTATATCAGCTACGCCACCTGCACCTTAGCTTTTGTTTTTTGTTTTAACATCATTTAAGCACCACGTTAGGCTTCTTTGAACCGTCATGGCTAGCCTAATTACTATGGCTTCTTGAATATATACACTATCATTAATTTATTTTCATGTTGAAGCCCTCTTTACTGCCATTTACGCCACATACATAGCAAAAATTCATTCCATCATTCACGTTGCTAACCTACAGCCATATTTTCTTTCTTCCTCACCATTCACGTCACACACACACCACAATAACAAATTATGTTCAGCCATACTAAATTTTCTACATGTTTTTCATGCCAAGCCATGTGCCTATGCATCACCTACTTACAAGTCATCACCACAACTAAGGATTAATGCATGAAGCGTTGGCTGAAATTGCTTTACCTGATTCACGCTACTGGTCAGCTGCAGGGGAGCCCTCCTTAGGCGTTTTTTGGCTAAACTTTTGAAAGAAAGATGAAGTTAAGGTGGTGAGGGGAAGATTATATGAAGAAGCTTGGCTGATTTCTTGATGAGAGGGTGGTATTTTAGAGCTAGAATAGGGACTCGATGGAGGAGGAGAAGAACAAAACCATGACTGATGTAGCAGAAATGGCTGAGGCGGTGCATTCAGTTGGAGAAATAAATGAAGCTTGCATTGTTGGATTATTTTGATTGGCCAAAAATAAATTTTAATTAATAAATTTCTGATTCCATTTATCTAAAGACTAAAAAGCCCTCTAAAGTCACATATTTACTTCATTTGCCATTGCACAGTAACTTTCTAGTTCAGCCCATTTTTCCATTTAAAACTTTAGTTATTTTAATTTACTTCTTAAGCCAAATTATGGCTTATTTGGTCCACTTGGACCATTTCATGAGAAAACTAATTTTGCCCTTGTACAACTTCAAAATTTTCGATTCTATCACACCTTTCTTTCGACATTTATAAAATATCAAAAATTTATTTAAAATCTATTATTCTGTACATGTACAGTATAAATTAACAAGTTCTCACATATCCTTTCCATCCACTTTCATCATTGGAATTTTGGGACCATTAACTATAACTATCCACAGTTCATAATAATTTGATTGCACAAACAACATCATTCTTATTTTCCAATATGAGTAATTTTCTCCATTAAAGAGTGGAGGTCTAACTAATGAGTGTCCTTCTTCTCCTAAGGGTGTACCTATGTTCAAACGAGTAATCTATGATCATTTTGCTCGATGGATGTTAATCCAAATCAATCTCAAGCCTAAACTCTGATACCAATTGTTGGCTCTATAACTAAACCGAGAGGGGGTGAATCGGTTTTATGTTACTCTCGGTTTCGTTTTTTGGTTCTTCTAAATTCTCTAGCCTATATTAAATTTTCTAAGTTCTCTAGGCTACACAAGCATGCAATTCAAGTTCAATTCAACAATCACAATATAAATACAAATAAGTAAAGAATGAAGGGAAAGAGAAATTACACAATCGATTTATAGAGGTTCGGCAAACTTGTCTACGTCCTTTACCTTGAGACGCTCCCAAGGATTTCCCCCAAATTCACTAACTTGAATTTATCTTTACAATCCCTCTTTTTCGTAGGCTCAAGAGTAACCTCTCTTTTTCTAGGCTCAAGAGAAACCTCCCTCTTTTTCAAGGCTTAAGAGAAACCTATCCCCTCCTTTTTTCGAGCTCAAGGAGTAGACCTTATCTACCCAATTCTCACTTACAATATAACACTCAAGGGTTCACTCTCCTTTACAAGATATGATTTGGTTTACAATGGATGTAATCAAAGAAGGCCTCTAGGTAGGCAAATGATTACAAAGGTTAAGCTCTAGAAAATAAAATCTAAAGTATTTGTGCTATGAAATACAATAAGATGTGAGTGATAAAGGATGAAGAATTTTTAGCTCTTGAATTATTGTTGAGACTTGAAAAAGATGAAGAAGATGTTGAATTTTGTTGCTCAGATGTTCCTCTTACTTTCTTGAGCTTCTAAGTCTCTATTTATAGTCCCTTGGATGTATTCTTGACCATTGTATCTCATAAAAACTAGCCATTGGAGTGCTTTCTCGAGGTAGGGGATTGATCCTTTGCCCTAGCGGATTGATCCTGTGCATGTTTTCAAGCCTAAAGAGCATTCTACCATGAAGGGATTGATCCCTTCCCTTAGGGGATCGTTCCCCATGCCTCAATTTTCCTCCTGGGAGCATTCTGCCATTAGAGGATGGACCTTCAACTTGGGGGATCGATCCGTCAACCTAAACCTACACTTTTCTGGGCTAAAATGTGTTAGAAATGATGTAGACTTTGATTTTAATTCACCCCAAAACATTTTTGAATTTTATGAGAGTTTTTCTTGACTTTCTTAAATGAAGACTTAGCCCAAAAACTTATTAAGTAATTTTCTAAACTTGTGTTTAATATATTCTTGAGAAAATTACTTAATGAAAACATTCAAACTCATTTTGTAAAGTATTAAGACCAATAATAATATACAATTAAATCATTGTCTTAATGTGTCACGACCTGAAGGCGCGACGGTACCTCTTATTTGTACAGATGCATAGAATTTAGGGCTAAATTTTTGGCTTTTCTATACTTGTTTTGTCCAAGTACAATGCAGTGAATTTTGTTTCAGGACGTTAACTCCCTCTCCTATTTTTATCACTTTACCCAGGTTACTTACCTGCATAAAATTCACAAGTGATATCTTGCTCATGCTTCCTACAATAGCAGTTGATTATATTCTAACATTACTATGACCAAGTTCACCATTATTCTTTCTTCTAATGAGTCTAAACTTTCTTCATAACCTAAGTCCATTTCCAATTCATAACATTTCATCTTATGGTTTACATCTTCTTACTTGGCCACTTGCTCATGCTATTCAATCATATATCCATACTAATGCAAGAATCAACAATTTTATAGTTCATCTTTACTATAGTCTACATGATATTCTCTATATTAGGTTACATCCCATCTAAGTACTGAATCAAAAACAGCTTGAATTGATATTAAATGCAAAAGATGAGTATACATACCCAAAGTGCTCACAAAAGTCTCCTTGCAGAGTTGGGACTATATTTCAGGCTTGGGACTATTTGAAAAGCTCCGAAATACTCCCCCAACTCCTTGCTCAATCTGAAAAATTTAAATAGCGTTTAATGAGCAAGGCTCAGTAAGTCATTTATATAAGTGTAGAGTTAGAATTATACTGTTCTAATGCATATGCATGATGTCATGTGAGGAGAATTTACTATCAATCATTCTCTTATTCATCATGTTACATATGTCTGTTATGTTCTCAAGCTCAATTCAACTATACCTCATCATGTCATGAGATGTCTAAGCCATGAGATCATACATGACTTTTAACATGTAACTATATAGAAGTGATTTCTGTCTTAAAACATATGATACATATTTTTTAAAACATGTTCAAGACATGCGAAATATCAATACATCTCAGTTTTACTTTTAAGACATGCTTGAAGATATGCAAACTTTTCATTTCATGTCACATGTACTTTTGAAGCATATTTCATGTCATGTGCAATATCAAATACATTTCATATGTCATAAAGCTATATCGAGTTTAGAGTTCATTTCCGTTTTAAAACCATACTCTAAACTTCATTTCATGTCACATGTACTTTTGAAGCATATTTCATGTCATATGCAATATCAAATACATTTCATATGCCATAAGGCCATATCGAGTTTAGAGTTCATTTCTGTTCTAAAACCATACTCTAAACTTCATTTCATATCATTTGAGACTAGGCTAGATCCCTAATGTACTATCAATAAAGACTTAGATCACTGTAGCTAGCAGTGAAGAGCATATCATCGCCCCTGGAAACCAACTAGGGCGTTATCTATGGCCATAGTGTAACATCCCATTACCACATTTTTCATGTAATTCCATACAACTTTTTCGGTTGGGCTATCTGCGATGCCAGTAACATTCAACAGTGACAGTAATAAATGATAAACGTTTATTTAGAATATGAAAATTCTTTTCATATTTCCTTACATCTGACATCCCCTATTATTTTTGTTTACTAAAGTAGTACTGTATACTTATGTCTGAAATGTGAAAGAGAAGAGACTGTACCTGTCACGTTAACATAACTTGCCTCTGTGCTTTATATGCAGCTATATCCAATTAGGATATAAACCTCTAACTTCGTGTCTTTTATCTGTGGAGTCAAAACAAAGGGGTGGGCTATTCATATGCTCAGTAAAGGAAACATATGCTGCTTTATAAAACCGAAACTATATACCACAAACTATTTGTTTTTCCTAAAATCATATCAATAGGAAAACAGTGATTATAGTAACCAACACTCTCAATACACCATTCAAATACTTTGCTCAACAGTTTAAAATATCATGTAATTAAACAGAAATCAATAAGTTGAGACTAGGCATCACCCTACGAATAAATCATGCTATCATCGTTCCCCCTCCCCCTTGCGAGAACGGAATCTACCGCTATTGGGGTGCACCCGTAGGCCATCGCCCCTCACGGCTATCTCTGCTAGATCTATGGCCATAATCTATAATGGTCCTCGGGTCCACTTGCCAAGTGACCTCGAGACTGCTGATGACTCGCGGGTCATCCTGTGACGCCCTGAGGTGCACTCTTTGGTCCATCGACCCGAGCCACTGCCCCAGGTGGGTCACGCAATACATAAATAATAATGCATGAAACTAGGGGCCTAAAGTCTCAAAATCACTTTATATTTCATGAAAACCTTTAAGGGATTATCTCACCCACATTATCATTTACTCAAATGATTTAATTCCCAAAAAGGTTTAGGCTTTCTGTTTACGAAACACCTTGAAAACATTCCAAAATCTCAACGTTTAAAACCTGCTAGCCCATGGTCAACTCGCCCAATATAGCTCGCCCATGGCAGCTCGCCCAGTTCGGAGAACTTGTGTTCGCCCGCCAACCTTTGCTTTTAAAACAACAAGTAAAACTGGCTTGCCCTCAGTGGCTTGCCCATTAGTCAATTCGCCCAAAAGGGTCTATATTTTCTATTTTCAAAGCTATTAAAATGGCTCATTTTCGTTAAGAAAATACTATCGAAATCTGTTCACCATGGTCAGCTCGCCAGTGCGGCTCACCCATGACACTTTTAACAATGGGGTCGCCCTCCCCAATACTTTATAAAAGGGTCACATGCCCAAGATATTATAAAAGGGTTTGCCCTCCATTGGCTCTCCCGAGTTTTGATAAATCAGGGGTCGCTCGCCCCAATCACAAAATAAAGGGTTCGTTCGCCCGCCCTTTTACCAATTCGCCCAACAATTAACATAGGGGCCGGCTTTGTGGCTCGCCCGAGATCAAAACACTGTAGCAAATAATGCATGTCATAAAACAAAACATTTATTAATATTTTCATAATATTTACTCCACAGGACATGCATTCATTTCACACACATCCCTTACCTGGTCCAACGAAGTCTTGCTTCCAGTGCCTTCCTGATCGCATTTACCGAGTCCATAATTCCCGGTGCAAAATAATTTATAAATTCTATTAATATTTCCTTTTCCAATATTTCCAACACTTTGGCGAGACTTAATAATCAAATAGCCCGCCCAAGAGAGTCTTTTTTAGCTCGCCCAACCGAGCTCGCCATTCATCAAATGGCTTACACATGGGAGATTGCCCGCCATTACTCAACACTAATACATTTGGGAGTTCGCCCACAATTTTACTCGCCCAATGCCTTATGCATGTGAGTTCGCCATACGGCTTTCTATTCTGAAATGGGCTCGCCCATGAATTCACTTGGGCGACCCCGCCCATTTGAACAACAACTTTGTCGAGTTCTTTATTTCTTACTCGCCTCATTGGCGATTACTAACTTCCAACATGGGCGATCACCATAGTCGCCATTCTCATCACTTTTACACCATTTCCATTACTTTCTTTATTCATTCTCGATTATTTTCCCATCATCCTACTACGATTTCAACCCAGTTTCATTTTATTCTTCATCTACGTTCAAGATATGAATTTATTCTATTTCTATGATCTAACAAGAATAAATCAAAAGCAACACTATAATCATGCTTCTTATGCTTGAAATCATAGAAATATATCATTCAATCTCAAGAAATCATTAAATCTCACCTTAATTCAACTGCACTTCCAGCACAGATCACTTCCTGTCTCATGTTGGCCTGACTTCGTTTATCCCTTTAGTTCATCAACGATGGATGAAGGTTTTGCAAGCTGGTTTACTTGTTTAGCCAACTTAAGGGTGAAGTTTAACAAATCAAGCATGATGGAAATGGGAGGAAATCAGAGCATAAACTTGCAATTGCATAGCTTTCGGGAATAAGATGAAGTTTGCTAAATCGGTTTTCCTCAAATGTTTCTGCTTATATAGCCATGCTAATCCAATCAGAACTCATCACTTGGCCTTATCCCATTTCCTTCATTTATTTCACGTCTTTCATGCATTAAAAACCAAAGAAAAGCTGTAGCAAAAAGGAACGGCTATGGGAAGCTATTTTCTACACTTTCTGACTTACTTCACTTTGCCGTTAATTGTCTAAACCAATTCGTATATGAGAAGCCAATGGCGTGAAGTCCACAGCCTCTTTTGTTGACTTATTGCACCTTTGTCTTATTCCTCAACCAATAAGGTTAATTCCTTTATTGACTTTAACTTTTCTCTATTTATTGTCTTCAACCATATGACTTACAAAGTCAATTTTAGCTGCAAAACAGTTTGAATCTATTTCCCATATCATCAGCTTTTATTTCCATTTTGTCCACACAAGCTGATTCCAGTTCGCTTCCACGTCTTGAGACCTCTGTTCGCCAACTCTATCTCAATTTGTCAACCTTTCATCTCGCCAATAGCTCTTAGGCTTGCCTCTACTTGCAACTGATATCACCACTTTGTCTTGATGCCAACTTAAGATTTGGCAATTATGAGAATTTTCCTCTTCTTGGCGATCACATAAAGGTTTGATCTACTCGCCCACTTGCTATCATTTAACTCACACAATCTATATGGGCGATCATGAGTCCTTGCCAAATTCGGGCGATCACCACACAAATCAACTTGGCGAACTCACCTATTCGCCCTCGCCATCACCCATTGGTGATTATCCTTTATATTGTTCGCCTATTGGCAAGCTGTCTCATTGCAATACTCGCCCGTAGAGTATTTCACATAAATTGTTCCGTTCATCTCTCAGGTTAAAAGCTTTTCACCCTTTTGGAAATTAACATTCATTATTTATTTAATTTCCATTATCAAATTTTATGAAATTAGAGTCTACAGTAGTGTAGAATCGGATCTTACACATAGACCTCATGTCTCCCAGCCCCACTGATCAGGTGAGACTGAGCCCTGTTCACGACTATTGTCGGACAAGCATCTATGCCTAATGAGTAATCTCCAATTAGGCGGCTTCCACTATGCTTTATTGATTTTAACTCTTTTAGGGTGCCTATAGTCTCATAAAACATTTAACTTTTCTTATGAAAATAATGCAATGTACGTAATACTTTTCTTTAAGATCATTTACATAAATACGTACGTATGCATATACTATAAATTCATTCTTTTCAAAACCATTTAAGCATCCAAGTATTCTTGTAAACATGATAAGAATAAATCATTTCAAGTTTCATGTATAGTACTAAGGCATGCTTAACGGCGATAAAATTCAAGTAGATGAAATGAAAACAATACAATGTAATACTTATGAAATGCATGAATGCTTATTGTTCCATCTAGTGATGCCTATATGTCAATACCATGTCGATTCATTTCCTTTTAACACTGCATCACTATGGTACCTTAGCGAGCTTATCATTATACTGTATTTCATTTCGTTAAATCGAGTCTCTAGATACTCGAATCATTTCATCATTAGATTTCAACCTATACAGGATAATTCTACTTCTACGTTATATAAACGTCTTACCTAGTGCGAGCTTAGCTTGAGCTTGTCCCGTGGTTAGCTAGACCGTGTCCGTTGTCCTTCCGTCGTGCTACACATTCACAAAAATCCAACTTAAATCATGCCTAGCCCATTTCTGTATATTTGTAAAAATTTAAATTCCAACTTAATGCATATATATATATTATATATATACACTTAACACTAAACTATAACTCAAATCCTTAAGCCAAATTCTCTCATCTTTCTACATCTTTACATATATATGTACTATACATACATATATATATATATATATATCAATTTCCTTTCTTTTTGATTCTTTTTCCTTTCTTTTCTTTCTTTTCTTTTCTTTATTTATTACCTTGTCTTCAAGTAAGTAATATATATGTGTGTGTGTATATATATATATACATATTTAACACTAATATAATAAATTTCTTAAATTTAATTCTCTCATTATACGTGCATTATATACACATCTATTTTTTTTAATACTAATATCATATAAATTCTTAAATTAAATCCTCTCATTTTCCTACATATATATATATATTATATATTCATATATATATATATATATATGTGCACTATTCATTCATATATGTATATATATATATATTCATATATATATATATATATGTGCACTATTCATTCATATATACATATTTTTCCTTTCTTTTATTTCTTTTCCTATTCTTTTTCTTTGCTTTTTCTCACCTTGTTAGACTTTGATAGCTTGCATAAATCCATCTACGGTAGCCTTTAACTCTCTATGGACAGCCCTTATACATCGACTGCAACCACCAGCAAATGCCGCTTGTTCTGGCCCTTGAAAGCCCCTCGTTTGGGGCTGGAAACACCCAACTCAGCCACTACAAGCTCACTTTTTAGTGTTCTGATTCAACACCCAAGTTAACCACCAATTGTCTTCATTTTTCACGCCTCTAATCAGTCCCCATTCCAGCTTCTAAGAGCACCATTTAACCTAGCCTTGATCTGTCCTGATAGGAATCCCAGCTCAGCCCTTTAATCATCTATTTGCTCCACGCCGAAACCAACAGAAAAACCACACACATACGACTTGTCTCTTCCACACCCGAATCAGATTAGAACTTCACTGTTGTCTAAGCTTTAACAGCCTGTAGAGCATAAAAGAGAATGCTCACCTAGAATGCTACACACAGCCCCCTCTTTTGGCTCTTGTTTCAAGTCCGAAAATGCAACACTAATGGCATTCTTAAAAATCATTCTGGTGCCCACCTTGTTGCTGTATCTTCTGCCTTCATTTTGTGCCGTCGGCTTTTGTCTTCTCTTCACTAAGCTTTGTTCAACAGATAAGGGAAATGAAGGAAGGAAAGCTGTATTCGTGAGTGGCAAGGGACTGTCGTGTGAGGTAAGGAGCCACAAGGAGAAACTGCTAGGTTTAGATGAAATGGGGGAGTTTTAGGCAACAGTAGCAGACTTAGACAATAAGGAGAAGGAGCCGGCTGAAGAGGATGATGGAAGACTAAATAAAATCAAATAAAATCTATAGGCGAGAGGGTTGTCTGACGGGATTAGATGGGTTGATGGGAAAAATTCCCATCAACTCTTAAAAATATATATTATTGTTTACTTTACTTTTTTTTATATGCTTTATTTATTTATTCATTTATTTTTTTATCATATATATATATATATATATATATATTCCACTAAGCAACTTCTATATAAATATATTTATACTTGTGAATATATATATGTATTTCTTTTTCATATTTACATTTCTATTTATTAGCATATGCATGTATTTATTCTTATGGTACAAATATAAACATATATATACCCATGTTCATACATATTTATTTATATGTATCATAATTTATTTATTTATTTATTTTTTTTCATTTGATCCTCTCTCGCTCTCTCTCTCTATATATATGTTCGTATCCATCTATATACATATATATATATATGTTCATTTATGTGCATACGTACGTTCATTGTATGCATGCACTTTTACGTACGCATACATGAAATGCACGTTGCATGCATGCATATTACGTGCTTTTAGTTTGGCTTATGTGTGTACGTAATCCCTTTCAATTATAGAATTACAACTCCTTTCGTACTCATTTAGTGCGCATTGTATAGATTGTATTATCGTATGTTTCACATTACTCTCGGATACTTGACTTCTTTGAATATGAACCAAAATCTTATATTTGAATTTCTAAAAGTACATTATCTCTTTATGTTTACTAGATTACACAAGAAGTACACATTTAGCTAAAAAAAATTACGGTTCTCACATAATGTTTGATATGAACACTTACAATGGTTTGAGAGAATCATGTGTAATAAAGCAAATTTACAATATGAATGAAACATGAAGGCTTATTTAAGTTTTTGTCATTTCAAAATACACATGTCAATTTAAAGCTAACAAATTAAATCAAATAAATTCTCTATAGTGGCTTTGGATATCAGAACACAACAGGTACTCCAAAGTACCTCTCATACTCTACCCGGTTACCCAACCCACTATAGTATCCTTCCTAATAGATCGTGCCAAATTTTATTCCTGTTTTAAATTCATGTTTTCGTATAAATATTTGTTTTATGAAATTTGCATATAGGATATGCTATATCAGCTTTCGTATAGATGTCTCTTACTGAGCACGTTTCGCTCACCCCTTTATTTTTCACTTCCAAATTACTTGCAGTGAGTTGGGTCTGCTATTTCAGGAGAACCTGATTTTAGATATTCCTTTGGCGATTTTACGGATTCATCGAGGTATACGGATTTTATTTCATGTATTCAGATTTTTGTACAGTACTATTTTATATATATGAATACTTGGGATGTAAATCTTATCTTTTGTTATAAAATCGAAATTTGAGATCCTGGGTTTTGTATAAAATAAATAAATTTCATTTTGAATGTATGGACATTGCAAACGAGCCCAACCTATGTGACTTTTATATGTGAAATTTAGTAAAATATACAGTATTTGGGACGTTACAGATAGACCTGTTCAAGGGTTAGATTATCAGTCCAAATCCGAAGGTTCGTCTGATATTTGATCAATTTTAGACAAAAATATGAGATGTATTTAATGGGTTGGGCAAAATTTTCAAACCCGATCAAAAAATGGGTCGGGCTTGGGCTTGACTCTTCAAAGTCGGCCCGAATATAAATAAAATTAAAGTTTTTTAAAATATATTTACTAAGTATATTGTAATTATGTGTACATAAAACATTATTGATTAATAAACATGATTATACATATTTAATGTGAAAATTGACGCGCACCAACAAGTGATTAAAAGAAGTGGAAGTAGATTTCTTCCCAACGCATTTGGACAGGGTTCAAATCCTGGAGTCTCCACTGTTAGGAGAGCTTTATCGTTTGCCACTTTCAACCACGACATGATTAATCTCAAACGTAAAACAAATGAGGATATCTATGCTTACACAAAAAAAATCAACATGCAAATTTTGACACAATCAAATTAAACTTTAAAGAGACTAAAAATATAAAAAAATAAATAAAAAATAAAATACTAAAAAATAAATAAATTAATATTTGGGCGGGCCAAGCTCGAACTTGTAATATAAAATAAAAAACAAATCTGGACTAAAAGTCAGGTCCGAATTTTCGGGTCGGGCTTGAACTTGTAGATAAACCATTACTAGTTTTAAACCTGTGCAATGCACGGATATACATTAATAAATTAATAAATTCACATATAATATAATTTTTATCTAAAACTTTATAATATAAGTTATTAAATATGAACAATACAAAATTTTTATCTTTAATATTTTTTATTTGTATTTTGTATATTTTAACATAATAAAATAAGAAAAAAATATATTCGATGTAATTATATAATTTTGGTCAAATTGAAATAAAATTTATATAGTAATTTTAATCAAAGTAATCTATAAATAATTTTTAATTATGTCTTTCATATGAAGAAATTGAAAATTTTCTCATTTTTTGAATCAATTTCATGTACACTTTTTCAATTTATAAATAAAATTCAATTATGTTTTTTATTTGAACAAATATGTCTTGATGTTAATAGAATCACATATTTTTATAATTTAAACTGTCAACCTCTATTCATATCTTATTGGAGATTGTTTCAAGTAATTACGTCCATATATGGCTATATCTTTAATTTATTATACAATTTTATATGTAAGATTAGATCTTTAATATTAGAAAAAAATAAAAAAATTAAAACATATAGAAGAAATTAAAAATAATAGAACAAATATATATAAAGTTATTTAAAATAAACTTTTTAAAGTTTAAATTTAAATTGTTTTTACTTCTTTATAATTTGATAAATTTTCATGGTATACTAATTTTTTGTATATCCTTGATATTCATTTTCAAATTATTGAATTAATATCTTTACAATTTTAATTTTAATCTATTAAAAAAGATAATTGATTTTTTTAATTTTAATTATATGGGTAAATAAATTAAAAAAATATGACTTTTTTAATCGTATTTTAATCTATATGGGTAAAAAAAAATCTAAAAAGGATAAATAACTAAAAAAAATCTTATACATTTAAGTTTTAGATAATACAATTTTTTTTTAATTTTAATTTAAAGAAAAAGATAATTGATTTTTTTAAAATTTAATCTATATGGGTAAAAAAATTTGATAAAGATAACTATTTTTTTAAATTTTAATCTATATTTCAAGTAACGGTGTTCTTATATCATTAATTTAAGATACGGTTTTATATATAATATTAGATCTTTTAATTGTATAACTTATTTAGTATAATAATATCATAAATATATGTAGAAAGTAACAAAAAAATTTACAACATATAGAAAAATAGAATATATATATATATATATATATATATATATATATATATATAAATAGCACAAATATATACAAGGTTATTTAAAATAAACTTTTTAAAGTTTTTGTTTTAGTTTTACTTCTTTATAATTTGTTAAAAAAATTCATGGTATACTATTTTTTGTGTATTATTGATGTTTATTTTGAGATTATTGGATTAATATCTTGAAGCCTTTAATTTTACTTTATAGAAAATTAATCTATATGTGTAAATAAATTGAAAAAAAAATGAATTTTTCAATTTAAATTTACATGGGTTTAGAAATTGCAAAAGGATAATTGATTTTTTTTTAATTTAATCTATACAGGGGATTTTGGATAATTGAATTAAAGAGATAATTTATCTATTTTGTAACTTTAATTTATATGTTCCTACCTTTTAAAAAATGAAAAAAAAAGATATTAATTATTTTAGTATAATAAATAAATATCACATGTCAAATAGATAGATAATACATAAGAGTAATAAAATATGGGTAAAGTATTTGATAAAAGATAATTATTATTTATTTAAATATTAATATAGATGGATTGAATAATTAATAAAATATTATCTCATTAGTCTTTTAATTTAAATATATATAGATAAAAGATTATCTCATTAGTATTTTAATTTTTATATATATATATATATAAAAGATTATCTCATTAGTGTTTTTAAATTAAATATATATCGATAAAACATTATCTCAATAGTGTTTTAATTTAAATATATAAATAAAAGATAAATTTTTATTAAATAAATTTAATTTAGTTAAATAATTTTTTAATCATGAAATATAAAAGAATCTCAATTTATTCTTGAAAAGTTTTACACTCTTTTTGATCAAAACAAACTTTTTAAGGACGTGAAAGAAAAAATGAGAAAAAAATAAGAAAAACTAATTGAAAAAATCATAGATGAAGAAAAGGTCAATTTATTTTTTTAGTTTTGTCATGCTAAATCAACTTGTTTGTGTTATTCATATTTCATGATCCATTAACAATATCTGAATTTTTTTTCATTTTTCATTTTTATATTTTTTTTCATTATTAATATTTTTGTCAAAAAAACACTTCATAAACAGGATTATTATCACCTCATGTCATGATTCCTGTTCACTCTTTAGTTTTGATCAACAATAAAAAATTATGTCTTTTAACTTTATTGATAAAAAATGTTTATAAAAAAGTAAAAATAAAATATAAAAATATCCTATATGATTGAAAGTAAAATAAAGTTATTCTCTAATACATGAGTAAAATATATGAAAAAAATTAATTCAATATTAAAAACATAGTTTTTTTTAAAACAGATATATAATAACTATTATATATAGATATAGATGTTATCATTTAGGTAATGAAAAAAATTTTAATTGATAAAAAGTGTAGATATATATGGTATATTATCAATGAATATAGATGTTTTGTTATTGAAAATAATTTATTTTGTATTTTTAAGATATGTATAAATAAGAAGAGATTTTTATGTTTAAAAAACTTTAAAAATGATAATTATTATTTTAATATATTAAAATATACGTATCAATTATATAATTCATTCACATAAGATTAGATTATATGTATTGGGTCCAGCCCAAACTCGTTCATGATCAGATCTAATATAAAATATGTGTTATATTTTAATTTCATTTGTGAAATCAAATTTTTTTTATGGTGTATTGGATAATTATATAGATTTATATATGATGCACTGATAATGTATAATTTTTATACACTGTCAATATACAAGTGATTGACATATCATCAATAAATCCTTATGAGTAAATTGAAAATATTTTTAATTTGCGTATTGATCTCTGATACATTAATAATATATAAAAACTATATATTGTCAATGCATCATATATATATATATATATATATATATATATATATATATATATATATATATATATATATCAAAGCCAAAAGTTAACAGACGGTTTGTAATGAAAAAAAAAAAAGCTATAAATCTAAAAACGTTAGGGTTTTTCATTCTCTTTCTTTCTCTCTCTGCTCGGCTGCCATAATCAAAGCGAAGCTAGGGTTTTGCAGAGAGCTTCAAAACGATAATGACGACCGTCGTTCCAACCTCCGAAGAAGATCCGGCGCTCGCCGTCGTCCGGTTCACAGCTGATCTCGCTTGGGCGGATGCTGGTCCTGAGGTGAACCTCAATTTATTTTCCGAAATCTATTTTAAGTCAGAATTGTTAATTTTTAATTATTTTATGTTAAATTCTGGTGAGAAGGTTGCGGAGCCGCAAGTGACGAGGCTTTGTACGGAAGCGCTAGACTCTATGGTGATGGGGAGATGGTTGGATTTGGCTTCTTTAATGCTTACTTCTGCTGATTTGATCTTTTCCAAGGTCTCTGATAAAGGTACTTTTTTTTCTTTTCATTTATTTGAATAATATTGGGAGATTTATGAATTGAGATAAATTTTATATATATATATATATATTTTATTTTTTTCAGCGCTTCTATGGAGTTTGGCGAATTCTTAATTTAAGTTACCATTAATTGATTGGTAGAGGATTTAGGTACTGCTTTGCTTTCTCATTGGCTGAAATCGTGTTTGAATATAAAAGCAAACAATGATTTGAAGAATTTATAAATTAAAGATTTTTTTGGCCAAATTGTAAATTAAAGATTGAACTTTCTGGAGAATAAATGGTTGGTTTTAGTTTTTGCAATGGATTTTTTTTGGCAACGCTTTAGGATGTGAAAAGCAACAAACTGAAATGGATTATTATCCAATAAATTGCTAGGGGAATTTTTAAACTTCACAAGCGGGTTAAGATAGTGACTCATCTTATTTTATTTTTTATTTTCTAAATATTCCCTAAAAGGTATATGTTATTATTTTTGTCCAGCTTGTGGAGTCTAAAAACTCCACTGGCAGTGTATTAGATAAGAATCTTTATATCCTTATATTATGATGTTTAGTGTTGAGATATTAGGTACTTTCAAAATCACGAGTCTCTAACAGCTAGTATTTCTGCAACTTCTTTTCCTGACATAATAGTCGAGATCTTGTTGTTCAGGCCTGCTTTTTGTCCTATGAATAAATTTTGTGTAAGTAGTGTAGATAGGAAAGATTGAATTGTCGTTTTGACTTATCTTAGAATTTGTTTTCTTTTTCCATTTGAGTTTCAATGGAAAAATTGAAATGAATTGAGTTGATGCAAATATGATTAACATTCAGTTTATGAGGATACCCTGGAGTTAGATATATGATTTCTAGTTTCTACCACAATTCCATTGTGAATTTATAAATTTTCTTTACAAATAATTAACTTATTTTATTATATTTCTTCAGATCTTGAGTGTATCTTTACTGTTATCTGCAATCTTGTCTCAAAGCTCGAAATCCAGATGACGAACTTGAGGTGGCAAAACTCATATCAGTAAAAATCACTCAACAACCAAATGACAAGCCTGCAATGCGTTTAAAGATGTAATATCCAATGATAATCCAGAATTCTAGCTTATAAAATTTTCAAGGCTCTCTCTCATGTTTCTAGTTTTCTCTTTCCAGCTTGTTTAATCTCTATAATTTGTTGGAGGGACCAGATAGCCGGTTCTTTGTATACATGCAAGCCTTAAATTTGGCATTGAATGGAAAAGTTGCTGATCATATTATACCATCTTTCAAAAAGATTGATAGTTTTTTGAAAGAGTGGAATATTGGGGTCGAGGATCAAAGGAACCTCTTCCTTACCATTGCAAATGTACTGAAAGAAAACAAAAGGTATATAGGAACTCGAAAGTATAAATTACACGTAAACCTATATGTGATTGTACATGTTCTTTTATATTGGTTGCACTCTCACATAGACTTCAATTTTGTGGCTTTTTTCTGCAAATCCAGCTCAGAAAAGGATTCTTTCAAATTCTTGACCAAGTATTTGGCAACTTTCTCTGGTGATGACTCATATATAGCGGGTGAAGCTAAGGAGGAGGCTGTGCGCGCTGTAATAGAATTTCTGAAGGCACCTGACATGTTTCAGGTATCTTAATATCTTACTGATTGCGGATCCTAGCTGATATACACACTTACACGGACAGACACACACACATGCGCACACATACATTTCTTTGTTGTAAGCTTATGTTATTCTAGCCGTTTCCATGCTAGTTCAAATGCCCCCCTTCCCCCATGAATTTTTTTTTTTGGCTATGTCACCCCTCTAGAGCTTTTTAAATATTTGGCTTGTTTGTTTCTGACATTCTAGCAGAGTATGTGCATGATCATCTATTTTTCTACATCCTTCTTGTTTAAGCTCAGGATTAATTGGCCCGAGATCAATTTTTGTTATCTTTTTGCAGTGTGATCTATTAGATATGCCTGTTGTAGGGCAATTGGAGAAGGATGCTAAATATGCATTGGTCTATCAGCTTCTGAAGATCTTTCTGACTCAACAGTTGGATGCCTACCTGGAATTTCAGGCTGCCAATTCTACCTTAATGAAAAGTTATGGTAATGCTTTGTCTTTCTTATTACCTAGTATAATGGGCTATTGCGTGAGGTAAATTTCCTCAAACTTTCAATATATTTCAATATTATCACTCTCCATGGTTCAGGTCTTGTTCATGAAGATTGTATAACAAAGATGAGGTTGATGTCATTGCTTGATCTTGGCTCAGATGGATCTGGACAAATTCCATATGCCCTTATCAGGGATGCTCTTAGGGTAAACTTGCTTAGCTACCTGTTTAACACATTTGCTGCGTAATCTTGGTTTTTCATTGATGTATTTCGCTTTGCAGATCAATGATGATGAGGTGGAATTGTGGGTTGTTAAGGCAATAACTGCTAAGTTAATCGACTGTAAAATGGATCAGATGAATCAGATTGTGATTGTGAGGTAAGCTGTTCTCTCTCTTTTTGTGATGCCTGTTGATTCAAGTTTGTTTAATTTCATTGCTTTGTTGTCCATCAGATTAATCTAAAAGATACTTTTTTTCTTTTTTTAAATTTAACTCTTCATTTAACATGCAGTCGCTGTACTGAGCGGATTTTTGGACAGCATCAATGGCAGTCTCTTCGATCAAAACTCGCAACATGGAGGGTAAGGAATTTCACACAATTGCTGCTATATTTTTCCGCTCAAGTTTCCTTTCTTTCTGTGATATGCCCCATATGCATGGCAGTTGTCAAGGAAAAGAATTCTTTTACCCAGCCATTTATCTGTTTGAATATTCACATTTTTGTTGATCTTGGTTGAAAATTTTTCCAAATTGTTTCTGCATATTTTGTTCTTCTCAGTAACTATTCGTTTCATCAGATACATGCATCTGATTAAAGCTTGTTTTGGTAAAATATCAATGTGTCTAAAGCAGTAATTTGCTTTGCGTTTGATTTAACTTGTGTTTGTATTTGGTGACCCGGTCTATTTCATTTATCAGGGTAATGTTGCCAGTCTCATCAGCACCATTCAAGCAAACAAGGTTGTTGAAGAAAGCTCACAGGTGACACAAGGGATGACAATTCGTTAGAGTTCTTTTATAGGTACTTTTCTTTGCCATTTTTTGTGGAAGACCTTGTTTGTCCAGCAATATATCAGACTGCAAGTGGGGCAACACTTTGTATACAAGTATTCCCTGGATTTTTGATGGATGGTGGTAGGAAATGAAACGAAAATTTTGTCAGTGTAATTCTTTATTCTATGTTGTTCATAAGTCTACCTATGCAAATTTTTATCTGATCTGGCTAACGTCAGCTAATATCCATTATTTTTTATTCAATGGGTTAAGAGTTAAGGGGATAACTTTATGATTACGGGTTAAATTCCTTTAGCGATAAAATAAGAGGGAGGTATTTGTAATTTGCTTTGCTCCATTGCGGCAGGTGTTTGTTTCACTGAAAAGCCAGTTGGGCAGGGCATGATGTGCGGTGTAGTTCTCTTATATGTGCTAAAAGAAATGTAATGTGTCCGACTATTTGATTACTTTGGGAAAATATAAATATTCCTAAACTTAGAGTGAAATGCATAAACCCTTTTATACTAAAAGGATATTAGTCCCTTTCTAGTTTGAAAAAAAAATAATAAGTTTGCCCTCTTTAACAAGGTTTAAAATTTAAAATGTAGGGGTTTATAATTTGGGGTTTAAAATTTAAGAGTTATAATTTATGGTTTATAGTTTTTTAGGTTTAGATACTAGAGTTTAGTGTTTATGATTTTTAGATTTAATGATAGTAAAAGGGGAAAAAATTGGTATTTTGAAACTAGAAGGTGTTAATATCTTTTTAATATAATAAATATAGGTTTATGTATTTCACCTCCTAAACTTACTCTTTAGCATTAACCAATCGCAAATCCGAGCATTGTTTTTCTCTGCATCTCAGAGTCATTTGCTTCCTCTAACACAGGCTATTTGGGGATTGAGATGGAGATTTGAATTTGCTTACCAGGGCAAATATTCAGTATTCCCCTATACGGGCATTGCTTTTGAATTTGATCATTTAAATCTAGATTTTATTTTGGTTTTGGATCCTAGTAGTTTCCTCCTTACAAGTGCAGTGTAGATACTATACTAGAAATGGTATAGAAGCTCTTCATGGGTGACAGCTATCTGATCGTCAGATATGAGGACAACAGGACAACTAAAAGAAATGTATGAGAAAAAATTGCTTTCAACATTATCATGAGAGCCTTTAGCTCAAAAGATGGGATAGACTATGAACAAATATATGAATTTGCATTAAGTTGTTAACATGAATTTTCTTTCTCCACTCCTATTCAAGACAACATATTCTTCTAACTCTAGTGTAACTATATCTTTTCGAATAATTTTCTTCTATGCCTTTTCAATCTTCTTATAGTCTTGACCTCTTTTTATTTTAATCATTCATCACCTCCATTCTTTTAATTGAAACATCCATGTGTCCAAAGCAACGTATACGACTTTCACACATTTGTCTTCAATAGATATCACGCTAACCTTTTTACAAATGTCTCTATTTCTCATTTTATCTTTTCTTGTATATTTGCACATCCGTTGCAACATTTACATTTTTGCTACACATATTTTGTGTATGTAGTCTTTTAGTCGCTCAACATTAATTGTTATACAGTAATGTTGGTCTAACAATTGTACTATAAAATTTGTCTTTCAATTATATAGGGATTCTTTTATCGTAAATCACACTTGTAACAGTTCTCCACTTACTGTAACTAGCTTAGATCTTATGGGTCACAACGCCATCAATCTCTCCATCTATCTGTATGATCAACTCTAGATATCGAAAATGATCCACTTAGTTATCTCACCCTATCTAAGGTCCATATGTTTTGATCTTCCTCTTTGCTTGAATTGAATTTACATTCCATGTATTCAAGCATCTGTATCCATAGTTCCAATTCTGCATTGGTCTCTGCTCTACTGTCCTCACATAGAAATATATTATCTGCAAACTTCATATACTAAGACACCTTATATTGGTTGGATTTTGTTAGTTTGTCCATTATTACAATGAACAAGAATGAACTTAGCATCAACCCTTGATGCAATCCTACTATGATAGGAAATTCACTTGTTTGCTCTCTACATGTTCTAACATGTGTCCTTGCATCCTCGTACATTTCTTAATTAGTTCACTATATTTCACAAAAATTCTTTGCTTCATTAAGGATTACCATAGCATTTTTTTAGGCACTTTATCATATACTTTCTCCATGTCTATAAAAACCATATGAAGATCTTTACTCGATATTTAAGAACGCTCCACAAGTTCCAAGCAAGCATATTGTCTCTATAGTTGATCGATCACGCATAAAACTAAATTAATTTTCTGATATTTCTATAGTCTTTCTTAATCTCCTTTCTATCATTTTCTTTTATAGTTTTATTGTGTGATTATGTCTTGGTAATTAGAGCAACTTTAAATATCTTCTTTGTTCTTATAGTGAGGTTTCAAGTCACTCTTTTTCCATTCCTAAAGAATTTTGTTAGTGCACTAAATCTCGTTGAAAAGATCTATCAACCACCTAACAATTACCTTTTCTAAACATTTCCAAACTTCAATTGGAATGTCCTCAAGCTCAACAGCTTTTCTAGTTTTCATCCTTTTTATTGCCTCATTTACTTCTATCTCTCTTGTTCTGCACATAAAGAACCAATTTAGATCCTTGAGAGGCATCTAGATATTATCAAAATTTTGACTTTGTCCATCATTGAATAATTTGTCAAATATAATCATGCCATTTTTCCATAATATCATTATCCTTAGTGAGCGTTCTTTGATACTCTTCCTTGATACATTTCATGACTTTTAAATTGCGACTCCTCTCTCTTACTCGCACTAATATATATATATATATATATATATATATATATATATATATATATATATAGATAGATATCTCTATCCATTGAGTCTAGCTTGTCGTTAATCTCTTTTATAATCTTTGCTTTAACTTTTGCTATAGACTTTCTTGGCTCTTTCTTAGCTAACTACATTTTGGAAAATTTTCTTTTGTGTTGTTCTTCTTCAAAGGCTTGTAACACACTTGTTTAGTATTTATAGCTTCTTTAATTGATGTAATCCACCATATTGCAACATTTCTAGTCGGTGCTCTTTCGATGGATATTCAAAGCATCTATTTGTAACTCTCAAATGCATTTTGCTATATCGTTTCATACTATATTTTGATTATCCTCTATTGTCTAATCCTCTTTCTGTATCTAACTCTCTCTACATACTACGTTACAATCTTATTTTAGCTTTCACCATCTAATCTTTTTAATTCTTTTCTATTGGTTCCTTCGATGTTATCTATAAATTTTCATATCTAAGATTAAAAATTTATGTTGCATGGTAATTCTCACATAAGATAATCTTTTAGGCCAAACATTTACATCTATCTTTCTTTCTAGTAAACAAAAAAATCTTACTCTTAATCTACTTTTAAAGGTTACAAGGTTAAATTCTCTCTTATTAAATAATATATTCACTAAAAAAATATTAGCCACAATTATTTTTTTAATTTGTGTTCTCGTCCTTTTTAGTTAAAGATAAATAGTAAAATCAACAATGAGGAAGCAAGACATTGGTAAGTACAGATCCTTTGTCAAGCGACTAAACTATGCCTTCCGTGCAAGTCCTCCTGAAATAAAAGCTAAAAGCTCTTTTTTGGCTACATGTTTTGGTTGGAAGTAAACTATCGATTGGAAATAGATTAGATTTAAGGCTTTATTTAGTTCATTGAAAATAATTTTTAAAAAATAATTTTTATATTTTTTTGTGTTTGGTTGGTAAAAAATTAATTGATTAACAGAAAATGACTTTCCAGTCAACAAAACATTAGGTCACTTTTTTGAAAATTGTCTTACCATTTTAAAAAGAGAAAGATATTTTCCAAAAAATAGTTATCTATGTGGAAGGTTATTTACCAAACTCGTAAGTAAAATTTTACTTAAGCTAGACCTCGGATATGATTTTTTATTAACTTTGATTTAATTTAACTTTATATAAAATATTATTATATTAATAAAAACATTTTTATTTACTTAGATTAAAAATTATATATTAAAATAATAACATTAAAAATATTTCAATATTTTAAGTTTAAATATTTTATTTAGTATATTATTAATCTTAAATATTTTTAATATTTCAATAATTTACAATATTACATATTATTTTAATCATAAATAATAAATACTAATTTAATAAATAGTATATTTATTATTTTCATAATTAATATTTTTAATAATTTATTAATATTTTAATTTAAGATATAATGTTTTTATATTTTATTTTCAAATATTTTTATCATTATTTTAATAATAAATATGAATAAATAATACTTTTGTAATGATTTTAATAATAAATACTTTCAGTATAAAATATAATATTTTAATAGTATAAATATTTTTAATATTTCAAATGTAAATATTAATATATTATGAATATTATATATTAAAATAGTAACATTACTTAAAATTTTTAAAAATATTAATATAAGTAATAATAAATAGTTTTCTTTTAAATATTTAACAATATAATATTTTAATATTAAATATTATTTTCAAAATTAATTATTTTTTAATATTAATAAAATTAATTAATAAATAATAAATAATTTTTGATATTTTGTTAGTTATATTAGTATCATTTGAAACAAGAAAATTGATTTTTCAAAAAATAATCAAACAAAAGAAAATATTTTTCATTGGCTCAGTCAAAACAACAGAAAATATTTAGCTTTTTTAGAAAATGTAAACATTTTTCAAAAATCATTTTTCGAAAGTCATTTTTAGTGAGTTAAACGGAGGCTACGGGCAACACTTTCTTTCGTTTAGGGCAAAGGAAGAGAGAAAAAATAGAGGGGAAATATGAAATTATTTTTTATTGGGATATTATTTAATTAACAATAAAAAAAGGAGGGGTTGAGAATCCCTCTCTTTTTTTTATGTCTTTTTTTTTCTTATCTTACTTTGAAAGAAATGTAAGGGAAAGATATAAGTATAAATTTTTTTAATTGCTTTTAATATTATTTTTAATTTTCAAATAAAATCATTATAATCTGTTATCTCTTATAGCTCCTTCATCAATTTTTTTTGGTTAATTTTTGCTTGGTTCACAAATATAATTTTGTCTTTTATTATTATTTTACAAATTTAAATTTTTTTGTCATTTTATTATTTCGAGCATTATTACTTAAAGTGAACTGTAGGTACGTTTGCTCTAATGTAGCAACCACTTCTTGGACCAAATTAAAGACAAAAGATAAAATGACTCAGTATATGTCAAAGTTTTATTGCTAATCAAATAAGTAATGAGTATAAATTATTATAAGTTATTTTATAAAAAAAGCTTTTAATTGAAAAATAAAATTATAATGAATTCCTTTTTTTTCAATTGTTTAACAAAAAAAATGATTGTTAAGATTTTTTATTTATTTAATTGGATAATTTTTCTATACACCGTCAATGAAATTTTTTTATTTCACAAGTGAAATTAAGATGAAAATACATATACTTTAAAATATTAAGAAAATAAAAAATAAATAAAATAATAATATGTTATTATCCTAACTCCACTTGTGGAGTCAAAAAATTTTACTGACGGTATATATAATAATTATCCATTTTAATTATCGAACAAGAGATACATTAGATTTTTCTTTTAAAAAACTGTTTTTTTTTCTTTCTTTTACTTACTCAGTCCATACAAGCGTGTAACAAAAAAAAAATTCCATCCAAACGTTGGTAAAAGTTGACACGGAAGATGTCTTCCATCAAAGGTTTTGAGATCAATGATGGGCCTGAAATTGGTGGAAGTTATTTGTTCAAACTTGTTTGATTTCTAATGAGTCAATTTTGACCATAAATCAACACTGGGTTAACCAATATGCTCGAGACGAAGCTGAATACAAGGCAAATTGATCTTTAATATACAGATCAAATTCCATTCGAGCTGATGCAAAGCTTTGTTTCGAGGAATCCAGACACATCTAAATACCCCTTGGTAAACTGTATTCTGGAGAATGCGAACATTCTCCTTCCTTTCATCTCAGAATTATGTCAATTTTCTCCGGAATGTGCCATCTGATAAACTGGATATTTCATTTTACTATTGTAAGTTTGTAACATTTGAGAATTCCACGAAGTAGTCTTATCAACAAATCTATCTATCTATAATAGAGATGCCAACAGCAGATACCAACTCAGCTTCTCAGCTCCTTCAACTGCATCTTACTCTTTAACTGATTGTAAAACTTGCTGAGTCAGCAAGTTAGTTATTCTGTTAAGATAGGATTAGTTAGTTGCTATATACTTCAAGTATATAAGACAATACTCTGTATTCTTTGATCTATTGAGACTTTCAATAAGAATTCAAGTGTTAATTCAACATGGTATCGGAGCTGGCATTTTAGCCTCTCATTTTCTTTGATTTTTTTTCTCTCTTTTTCATTTTCTTGCAAATTTTCTCTGCATCCAAACAGAGTTGTTATTTCACTTCTTCATGGCTGATTCAGTCAGAACAGAAGGCAACAATGGTGTACCAGTTCGATCAGAAGACTTCATTTCTTCTATCTCCAACCCTTTCTTCCTTCACTCAAACGAAAACCCTGCCTCAGTTCTTGTTTCCTCGGTGCTTACTGGATCAAACTACCATTCTTGGTATAGATCCATGAAAATGGCCTTACTTTCTAAAAACAAACTTAAGTTTGTGGATGGTACGATCTTGCCTCCTTCAAAGACTGATCCTATGTTCCCAGCATGGGAAAGATGCAATACCATGGTCTTATCATGGATCTTGCATTCTCTTTCACCCTCTATTGCTCAGAGTGTTTTGTGGCTCGACATGGCTATGGATGTTTGGAAAGATCTTCAAGACAGATTTTCCCAGGGTGATTCTTTCAGAATTGCAGAACTTCAGGAAGAGATTTACTCATTTCAACAGCAATCTTTATCTGTTACTGATTACTTCACGAAATTAAAGATGATGTGGGATGAGCTTATCAATCTTAGAACAATTCCTAATTGTTCTTGTACTCCACAATGCAAGTGTGGTGCTTTGGATGTGGCTCGGAGGCATCAAGAAAGTGATTATGTAATACGTTTTCTGAAGGGGCTCAATGAAAGCTTCTCAACAGTAAGGTCACAGATAATGCTGATAGACACTTTGCCTACCATTAACAAAGTTTTCTCTATGGTGATCCAACAAGAAAGGCAAATGAATTCTGTTACTTCTTCACAAAGGGCAGAATCAAATGTTTTTGCTAGCAAGACTGTGTCTAATGGTGCTGCTCACAGGAAGTTTAATGGCAACAGACCAGTTTGTTCACACTGTGGTCTCAAGGGGCACCTGGTAGATAAGTGCTACAAGAAGCACGGTTATCCACCAGGTTTTAAATTCAGAAATAAAGGTGCTTCTGTAAATCAAGTTGGCTCAGAATTAGATGAGTATCATGGTGTTTCAGGGGGGCAGCCAGGAAACACAGATCAGGGTGCTTCAGTACCAGTTTCCTTCACTAAGGAACAATACAACAAATTGCTTGAATTACTTCATTCATCTGCCGTGACTTCTGCTTCCACACCACATGCTAATGCAGTAACTGAGTTTGCAGTAACTGAGTTTACTCACCAATCCCCAAAGACATCAGGTATTATAGCAACATGCAGTATTGATCAATCACCTTTTCCTTCATTATTCATCCTTGATACAGGTGCCACTGATCATATTATTTGTTCTTTGAAATTTTTTGACTCCTATAGATCAGTGAATGACTCATTTGTAAAACTACCAAATGGACATTCTGTTGCTGTCACACACTTAGGAACTGTAAAATTAAGTCCTTCTCTTATACTTACAAATGCATTATTTGTACCCTCATTTTCCTTCAATCTAATCTCAGTAAGCAAGTTGACAGCAACACTTAATTGTTTTCTTACCTTTAAACCTGATTTTTGTGAAATACAGGACATGAAGACTTTGAAGATGATTGGTTTAGCTAGACAAATTCAAGGCCTATACAAACTTGAGATTTCTTCTACCACACCTACTGTTCCACATCATAGACTAGTTGCTTCCACTACATTTCAGAATCGTGTATGGCATTTTAGACTAGGACACACTTCAAATGCCAGAATTAGATTGTTACATAAACTAGATCCTTCAATTTCAGTAACTGATGAATTTCCTTGTGATACTTGTCATCTTGCTAAGCAAAAGAAACTTCCATTTCCAATTAGCAATTCTATTTCTGCTAGATGCTTTGATCTAATCCATATAGATATATGGGGCCCGTACCCTATTCCATCCCTCTATGGACAACATTACTTCCTCACCATTGTTGATGACCATAGCAGATACACATGGATATACTTGATGAGACAAAAATCAGAAGCAAGGCCATTGTTACAGAACTTCTGTACTTTTACTGAAACACAATTCAATACCAAAATTAAAACCATTAGAACAGACAATGGTCAAGAATTCAATATACCTACATTCTATTCTTCAAAAGGAATCATTCATCAGACCTCTTGCAATCAAACTCCTCAACAAAATAGCATTGTTGAGAGAAAACACCAACATATATTAAATGTTGCCAGATCATTGAAATTTCAAGCAAACCTACCTAACCAATTCTGGGGAGATTGCATTATCCATGCTATTCATCTCATCAACAGAATCCCTTCTCCAATCATCCAAAATAAAACCCCATATGCAATTCTGTATAACAAAGAGCCTATTTTTTCTCATCTCAAGATATTTGGTTGTCTCTGCTATGCATCAACATTGTCTCATCCTAGATCTAAGTTTGATCCTAGAGCAATCAAATGTGTATTTTTAGGATACCCTACTGGTACAAAAGGTTACAGATTATATGACCTACAAACTCACAAGATATTTGTTTCTAGAAATGTTATCTTCTATGAACATGTTTTTCCTTTTCATTCATACTTGTCAAATATCCATGATCATTATACAAATCATGATAATTCTATTACCCTACCTTCTCTTCCTACTCAAACTGATCTCAGTTTCAATTTCTTTTCTGATAATTCTTATAACCAAGATAGGCATGTTCATGATCATGAACCTGTTTCTGCTAATAATTCTGAAAATCTTTCTGATCAAACAGAACATGTTCATGAACATGAACTTACTACTACCCATAATCCTGTCCAATCCAATCCTCATCCTCATGTTTCTACTAGAAGATCACTTAGAGCTTCTCACCCTCCTTCATATCTCCAAGATTACCATTGCAATCTAGCTAAGTCAGATCATTTTCAAGCTTCTCATCCTGCATCACCAAGTTCAGGTACTCCACATACACTATCTTCTGTTATTAACTATGATCTTTGCTCTATGTCACATAAAGCATTTTCTATTAACATCACTACTATTTCTGAGCCAAAAACCTATACTCAAGCTGCCAAACATGAGTGTTGGAAGCAAGCTATGGCAGCTGAAATAGAAGCATTGCAAGCAAATAAAACATGGGAACTCATAGACTTGCCTCCTAACAAGAAGACAATTGGGTGTAAGTGGGTATACAAAGTAAAATACAGATCTGATGGTCAAATTGAAAGGTTCAAAGCCAGACTTGTGGCAAAGGGATATACTCAGCAGAATGGTATTGATTACACTGAAACTTTTTCCCCAGTTGCCAAAATGACAACCATCCGAACTTTATTGGCCATCTCAGCAGTAAAAGGATGGCACTTGCATCAGTTGGATATCAACAATGCATTCCTCCATGGTGATTTGCACGAGGAGGTCTTTATGGAATTACCCCCTGGATATCCCAATGCTAAGCCTAACCAGGTTTGCAGATTACTCAAATCCCTGTATGGTTTAAAACAAGCAAGTAGGCAGTGGTATTCAAAGCTAACCACTGCATTACTTGCCAAGGGCTTCCAACAGACTACATCTGACTATTCTCTCTTCACAAAACACACTGGTTCCTCTTTTATTACCCTACTAGTATATGTCGATGATGTGATATTAGCCAGTGATGATGAGAATCTCATTCAAGACATGAAGTCTTATCTTCATACTACTTTTCAGATCAAAGATCTCGGAACACTTAAGTATATTCTTGGCCTTGAAGTTGCAAGATCAGCTAAGGGGATTAACATCTGTCAAAGGAAGTATGCTCTTGAAATTCTTCAAGATGCTGGTTTTATTGGGTGCAAACCAGCTTCCACACCTATGATAGCCTCTTCAAAACTTTCCAAGCTATCTGGTACTCCTCTTGAAGACCCCTTTCATTACAGAAGACTGGTTGGCAGATTATTATATCTCACTACCACACGGCCAGACATATGTTTTGTGATCCAACAACTCTCTCAATATGTTGATAAACCAACTGATCAACATTTAAGGGCTGCACAGAGAGTCCTTCGATACATCAAGAAGAATCATGGCCAAGGAATTTTCTACCCCTCACATTCTGTCTTACATTTGAAAGCATTTAGTGATTCTGATTGGGCCTCTTGCCCTGACACAAGGAAGTCAGTCACTGGTTTCTGTGTATTTCTTGGTGATTCTCTTATTTCATGGAAATCCAAGAAACAACAAACCATTTCCAGATCTTCTTCTGAGGCAGAATACCGAGCCATTGCAGCTTGACATGTGAACTTCAATGGATACTTTACTTACTGTCTGATCTTCAAGTCCTTCATCCTCAATCAGCTCTTTTGTTTTGTGACAATAAATCAGCTATAGCAATAGCTGAAAATCCAGTGTTTCATGAGCGCACAAAACATATTGAGATAGATTGTCACTTGATCAGGGAGAAACTTCAAGCTGGAGTGATCAAACTACTGCACACCTCTTCTTCATCCCAGCTTGCAGATGTTTTTACTAAACCTCATTCCCCTGATAGCTTACATCTCTTCCTCTCCAAGCTTGGTCTTCACAGTATCTACACCCCAGCTTGAGGGGGGCTAATAGAGATGCCAACAGCAGATACCAACTCAGCTTCTCAGCTCCTTCAACTGCATCTTACTCTTTAACTGATTGTAAAACTTGCTGAGTCAGCAAGTTAGTTATTCTGTTAAGATAGGATTAGTTAGTTGCTATATACTTCAAGTATATAAGACAATACTCTGTATTCTTTGATCTATTGAGACTTTCAATAAGAATTCAAGTGTTAATTCAACAATCTATATAATAAAAGTTTTAGATCTACGCGCGATCACCCTTTGTCACGTTTTTTCTGTCAATTTTTTTTTCTGATTTTTCCCTCCATCTCTTTTCTTCATTTTGTTTTATTAAAAAGTAAATGTCACAAGCGATACATAAATACTATAGGGTGAGCAAGAGAAAGTATATGGACATTGTTAGACCATTTAGAACTAGATTTTTGTGTTTGATTCTTGTAGTTGCCTCCTAACAAGTGCTGTGTAGATACCATCCCTGCTGAGAAGCTCTTCATGGGTGCCACTCTCAGCTATCTGTCCATCGGATATGACGGCTACCCTGTCTGCACTCTGGACTGTTGAAAGCCTGTGTGCTATGACCAGAACAGTCCTACCCCTCATCAATGAATCCATAGCATCCTATTCGGTGCACGAAAATTAGTTAGGATGCTATTCTGAAAAAGGCTCATGATTGAATAGATAGATAAAATCAACTAAATACATCTTTTGAGCTGCAAGAAATTTTAAATTGTCAAGGAGCTCCAGTGGATTTAAGATTAGTTCACTAACTTCGTTGGACATGTCGTGTGCAAGGCAAACAAAAGAAATGTTGTGAACAAAAGAAGATAGAATAGCTAGCTAGAGGAGATCAGATTCACGTTTTCCTTTTAATATTTCTTTTCTCCTTGAAAAGGATTAGCTCAGCATCGGATTGTATGGAAAGTGGAAACCCATAATCTTGAATGCTAATAAGCAACTTCAGACTCACCTGGACAAGATATTCACTCTCAGCATCCAGTGCACTTGTGGCTTCATCCAACAGCAAAACTTTTGGATTCATTAATAGTGCTCTTGCAATTGCTAATCTTTGTTTCTGGCCTCCTGAGAGCCTCAAGCCACGTTCTCCAACAACTGTTTGATACTTTTCAGGAAATTTTTCTATGAATTCATGAGCATTAGCCATTTTCTGTAGCATTTTACTTTATTAGTACATGCATAGAAAAAACTGAAATCTATGGAGATGGCTTATCGGTAATGGTAAAAAGAGCAAGAAGTTGGAAGATGATTATAACTCACAGCTACTGATTCTATTTCAGCAGTGCTGGCTTTTCCATTGAATCCATAGGCAATGTTCTCTTCTATAGAACCATTGAAAAGAACAGGTTCCTGACTGACTATACTTACCTGTATCCAGAAAGACAAGGAGAGTAACAGTGTTAAAAAAATCTCAGGGCATCTAAATGATCAAACTTTTGTGGAAACCTTGGATAACTGATTGAGGATCAAAAGGGAGAAAAATGTTAAACATTTATATTAAGAATTCAGAGGACTATAGTATCTATAACATGAAGCGGAAAGGATGAAATTATGCGATAAAAATAATTATTTACACAATTCCTTTCCATCTTGAAAGGTTGATGGAAAGCTTAAACTATGCCATGCTTTCATTCATTTCATTCCACTTCAAGGCCACAAAAGTTGCACGATTGGTGAGAAGTTGTGAACAAAGTTGATAAACAGATGCATTGCTGTCTTATTATGATTCAAAGTGCCTCAGTGACTGGTCCAGGAGTCAATTAGGAAGGAAATTACAAATGACAAGGTCTGATGGATAAATATAGGTAAGTTTGTTCCAATAATGTTTTCTGGTAATGATAAGCTTTTGAAAAACTTTTTTTTCTCTTCTATTGGTTAATGCAGCTCTTAAAATGACATTATGATAGTCTGTTCACTGTTATGAACTAGACTTGAGTTTTTATGAAGGCAACCCAGATCATTGAGAGATATCAGAAAAACAGAGGCCAACCTTTCTGTGTAGATATTCATGTGATATATCCACTAAAGGAACCCCATTTAACAAAATCTTTCCCTTAAGAGGATCATAGAACCTCTCAATTAAGTTTGCTATCGTGGTCTGCAACAGATAAGAAATTTAGCTTCATTTATTAGTACAGTTCCTACAGGATGGAGAAAATGAAATCAACTACTGAAATACTCTAACAAAGAAAACTGGAAAACAGTAAGAGGGAAAGGCGTGATGATACTTTTCCACCACCACTAGGTCCAACGAGGGCAACTTTTGAACCAGGTTTTAATTTTAATGTTATTCCCTGCAATTCAAACAGTGTCATCAGATTTAAATCTTGAAGTTAAGAAATAGTAAAATCTTGATGTGCCTTGGCAATGTTGATAATAAAAACTTAATACTCCCAGAAAACAAATGTTCATTCTACAGTCAATTGTTCAAAGACAGGGTTAAATATATACCATTTATTGGGTTAAGCAATGCCAATCTATGTACTGATAACATGTTAAATTCTTAATTATTTGCAGGCATTATTAAATAGCAGGACATAAAAATAAAAGATTTGTTTTTCATTTGTCCCATGTTTTAGGATTGATCTTCAATTATTTTTATCAGACTGCAAATCCTAAAAGGAAGGACCTACTGAACCAAATCCATTACCACGGTATAAATGTACAATCTTAGTTGATGCACAAAAGGGATTATTTTAGCAGAGGAGAATACATTTTAGTTTGAAATAGTGACATGGTCAAATTCACATATATATGTGACAAGAAAAACCCTTACCTTAAGTATCATATGACTTGGTCGAGAGGGATAAGCAAACCAAACATCATTTAATTCTACATCTCCATCTGGATTTCTGTCATTGACAATTTAACATTACTGATTAGAAGCAATTGATGCCTTGACAAAAACAGTATTATTATTGTTTGATTTCAAAATTGTTACACAACTGTTTCTTTCTCCCAGCATAAGACTAATAGACTTTTTCAATCATATTGTAATATGACTAACCCCTCTGGGCACTTGTCTCCTGATTTTGGCATGCTAGAGACATGGTCTAAGAGCTGAAAAACCCTCCTACTTGCCCCTGCAGCTTTCATGGCAGCTGTATATAATCCTGATAAAGAGGAAACTGAGGATCCAACTGCAGGGAGAGAGAAATGCAGCTATATGAAGATTTTAGTGACAAGATTCAGCCATAAAATCAATCCATTTGTGAACAACAGAATAGGTTAAGCTTAAATTGTTATTTATCAGAAATCAGCAATCTTCAGTTGATATGATTTAACCATCAGGGATGGAATGAGAAACAAAAGCAGCTGTCAATAAATCATTGAACAAAAATGGTCTCTTACCAAGATTGACTAATAACATATGGTTTCATCTTTTGACCAGAATTTTTTATTGCTGCTTTTAGACATTTTTTTACAGAGGTCAGAAATGTTGGTTAAATTTCTACTAAATTTCAGGATTTGCAGTGTCTTTATTGAGAACAAAGATAGAATAGAAGCTAGGCAAAACTTGGGAACGGGGCAGTTACAAACATTGAGGAGGTACCTGTGAGACTATAAAGGATGAAGGATGTAAGAGAACCCGAAGTCATAAATCCCATTATTGTCAAGTGGGCACCATAAATCACCACTACTATAATAGACAACATGAATGCAGCATTTAGTCCTCCAAAGAATAGACCGATTACTTTCTGTTGAAGAAAACAATATAAATTATGCAAGTTTAGTTTCTGAATTGCTGGGCATGCACATGTGTGTGTTTGTGACAGGAAGAGAGAGAGAACAAGGGTATTATCCTGAAACTCACAGCTTGTTTTAGTCCAAGCTTCAGTGTATCATCAACTTTTTCAGAATACTTTGATATAGCATAACCTTCTTGGGCAAATGATCTAACTGTTCGGATGGCTCCAAAAGATTCCTAAGCATTAAAGTCACTCATGAAGGATAGTATACCAAATATTGGATAATGACCTTACCATCCTGCCTCTTTTTTTTCTATTAATTTTTTACTTAAATTTCTCAGCAAGTAACAGTAAAGGAAATCATATATACACACACACACACACACACACACACACACACACACACACACACACACACACATATATATATATGTCTATCTATAAATATATATACTACAAACCTCAGAAATTGACGCAGCTACTGCAGCTGCAGCTTGGGTTGTGTGTGAAAGTTCTTTGAGATAGTGCCCAAATTTTCGTGCAACAACAGAAACAACTGGCACTACAGCCAAGGCTAGCACTAAAGAGGAATAAAAGCTACCGTGAGTGCTACACTCATTTGATAGAGGGTATTAATAAGGAATATTCAAACAAGAAAAATCACATACATGTTAATTTCCATGATGATGAAAACATGAAGCCAACACCAATAAAGGCCGTAGTTAGATCCCGGAGTGCCTCGGAAAGATTGGTTGTTGCTGCATTTTTAATGATCTGGGTGTCCTCAGATAGCCTGCTGAGGAGTTCCCCTGTTCGAGTTACATCAAAGAAGGCTATTTCCTGTTGAACTATTTTAGGATCAATATTGCTGAAAATTGACTTCTGTGAAGGCTGATAAGAAAGACAAGCTGAATAACTAGCAAATCATTGGTCTTAGACTGCGCTGCATGGGACCTTTGGGTCAAGCATACATGAAACATGAATTTTAAACCTACAGTGCTAATCAGTAACTTGGCATATCTTACATATAATTTTTTATTTAATTGGACTGACCTGCTGGATAAGGTGACTGAATAAGTCTATCCTTAGACGAGCCACAACCCTTTCACTGGCAGAAGAAAACAACCATGTTCGAAGTGCAGTGCACAGAGACCTAAAGGGATGAGAGAAATAGAGAACTATGGGATCAATCCATTTAAGGTAAAAGATCAAGTGATATTATTTTTAATTTAGATGGATGACTATGGATACAATAGATCAAATAAATAGAGACGAGGAAATCCCTGAAAAAGTTAAACGTGACAGCCATAAGTACTTGAACATGAAAACTGAAAAGGGAAAAGTAATACCCTACTACAACTATCAGCACAATGTATATTACAGTGTTCTTGACAGCTTCCAAAGCATCTGATTGCTGTTCAGGTGTCCTTGTATCTCTTGACACAATGTCTATAATCATTCCACCATATTTGGGCTGCAACAAAAGCACTTTAACATTATAAGAAAAGGACAAAAATAATAAGGGCAGAATTGAAACTTACTTCAAAGTTAAAATTCTGCTCTTGATTTCGGACATGGCTCATATGAGCATTTTCTTTGAGGTACTAGAAAAAAGAGTCTGAAGTGAAAGAATTCTCTTGTAGGTTCAGTTCATGTTTGCACAATATGGTGCAGAACAGAAAAAACAGAGAATGCCTTAAGGAAGTACTCACAATCTTGTACAAGATTATTCTTTCAGTTTTCAAAAGACACAATATATTTAGAATAAACTAGTAACAGAAGGTGAAAATTTTGTGCAATATAATGTTCTATGCAAAGAACGACACTGCTATGGAAACATCAAATCTAGAAGATGTGATAATCTCAGTAAAAATTGGCCACACCATCAAAGAAATTGCCTTTTATGTTGGATTTCAAGGGTGAGCAGCTCTGAGAAATAAGGGCTTCTATTGGTCTTAAAGGGAAAAATGAACGGTTGAGCCTACATGGATCACGATGAATTTCACACTTTGTAGTTTTCTTTCTACTTAGTAGTTAGGGGCTTAAGAAACAACATACAATCAAAAGACTTGATGTAGATGCTATCAGTAATGCAATGGTGCCAACAATTATCTTCCCAGCATATGGCTTTGCCTGAAAAGTAAAAAAAAAAGATCAATGCACATCAATGTTATAGCTCCATGCTCAGAGATAATGGAAAATAAATTCATTACTAACCAGTGAAAATACTCTACAAAATCCGACATTGGCTGCCTGAAATTTTCAAATAAAAGATCAAGAGTCCTTTGCAACAAAAATTGTTAATTGGGAAATAAAAATGTGGGGCAAATGGCATGAACAATCACCTTTACTTCATTGCCTTGCTCAAGGTCCGACACAGGATCATCAGGTGACTGGTGGTCATTTGTCTGCTCACTTGCCTACACAAAATAAAGTGAATTGTTTCCATTAAACTGATGTCTTTTCTACCAAATAAAACCCCTTCTAAACAAAGTGAATTGCTTCTAAAAAATGTAAAATAAAAAGGTATTTTAAATAGTCCTCTTCCAGTTCCATTTCTGCAAGTTTTTTCTTTTAAACATGCACAAGCACCCAGAAAAAAAAGGAATAGATTATAATTAATTGTAGGTTTAAGACTTTCTATCATTTTGCTCGCGTGAATAGTCTCAATTTCCTTTTTTTTCTTTCTTCTGCTAAGCTTTTATTATTATTATTATTATTATTTCTCTATGTTTCATTTTTGTAACTAAAATGAAGTATTATGAAAACTAAAACCATTCTTCCAAGCTCTGTGAATTTTTTTTTCATAGGAAAGTACAATGGAAAGAGGGATTTGAACCTTTAGACCTAATAGGCTAATAACAGGTTTTGGTTGTTAGCTGGTGAAATTTTCTTTTCAATATACATAAGAAATGTAAAATCTAAGAGCGTTTTCAATTTGAGAGTAAAAGAAAACAAGATAACAACTTATTTAAGCCTAAATTAACTACGGAAATTGATTTCATATTTGTCAATTATACACCAAAACATCAGAAGAAATTATTATCATTAGAAACAAAGACCCTAATTAGAGTCAGACTCAAAAAAACAAAAGAAAAGAAAAAACTAATTCATAGAGAAAACAGAAAGATCCCACAAAGAAAAAGAAAAGGATATAAATTTTCAAGAACAACCCTCTTCAGCTTACATTTCATACACAACATTCAGGTGTTCGAACATATTCCCAGAAACCAAAAGAAACATTCTTTACAAAATCAAGTAAAAAAAAGAAATGTAACATCAGAAAAGGAAGAACATAGACCTCCTTGTTCAAAAGAGGGACACGTTCCCTGCCGGAATCAGAAACGGACTTTGAAGACCAATCCGAGTTTTGTTTCTTCCCCATGAAAAACCCACAAGAAAAAAATTAACAGAACCCAAAGCAGGAAGTGGGAAATTGGAGAATTTTTTTTTTTTAAAGTAGTTGCTTCTTTAGTCTTTTTGAAGACTTCAAGTACTAAGACACACAAGAATATCATTGGTTTCCCGGATTTCTTCCACCGGGAAGAACCATTAATGTCAACTTTCCAACGTCATGCTTCGTTACGTATGATGAATATGTCCTTTGATTTCCACATGGTTTTATGTCATATTCAGTTTGACTTCTTGTCCTTTTGTTTAGGGAAGGAACGCAGCACTTTACAAAACCATACTCATTTTCAGTGTTGGAAGGTTTCCTTGTAGTTTACTAGAAAGACTTAATCGCATGAATTATTTTAGGGTATATTTTAAACAGAAAAAATTTAATAGTCAAAATACACTTATAAGAATTTTTTAAATTCTTTTGTAAAATTTAAAAATGCAATACATATATATTTTTTCATTTTTTTATTTTTACTGGTATTTTCATTTTTCTGAGAATTAAAACTGCACTTTTGAAAGATTTTATCTTTAATAAGAAATGTTATATTAAAATAAGAATAAATATTTCATACATGGTCGGTAAAATTTTTTTATTCTACAAGTAGAGTTAAAATCTTGATAGATGTAATATTTTATTTATTTTTAATTTTTTAATAACTTTATATGACATATGTCAAGATTCTAATACCGTTTGTAGAGTAAAAAATTTTATCTACGGTATATGAAATAATTATCCTTAAAATAAATACTCTTTCTAATTATTTATTCATTTTTAGTTAATTTTAATTTTTTTTCACCTTGCAACAAAATTTTTATAAATTAGAGTAATAACAAAAATAAATATAGGAATCCAATTGTGTCAGAAAATCAATACCTGGAGGGATTTAAATGGACCAATGACAAACGTTTCCTTAAAATTAATCTCTTAATTAGTTGTTTCTCGATATATTTGGAGATTTTAATGTGGTTTTTTTATGGTTTTCTGGCTTTTCGCATGAGGCTTTGATTTAAATTAGAATTAACAATTAAAAAAATAAATATTGCAAGCAATTACTCTTACAATTTAGTCAAACGTTTGAGAGGGGCTGCCTATGCTGGAGGTTAGGTTATATATCATTGTCCAATACTTCATTTTACAACAAAATAAGAGTTAAATTAGAAAAAAAAATCTTGAATTATATTTTACAAGTCAAAATGAGAGTAGGTATGAATATCTATTCTCCAATTAAGGTGATTTTTGAGTTTCTGAAGTTGGCTGAAAACTTGGTCTCCTAAAGTTTCAGCGACTAAAATTAAATATTAGTAGAGTTGGCAAAAGATGATCTGCGCCCAAAAATTCGTTCAAACATATTCAAAACTAAATTCGGACTAATTTGAATTGATTAACAAAGTCAAAAATTTGAATTTGAAAAAACTGAACTCAAAAAACTCGAACCCGAACAAAAGCCGAATCCAACATAAACCAAATCCGAGATCGATCCAATCCAAAAATTATAAAAAGCCAAATTTATAACAAAAAAAACCCAAATTATAAATATATATTTATTTTTAAAAGATAAAATAATTTTTTTTGTTACAAAAAGAACTTAAAAAAATAAAATAAAATAACAAAGCTAAGCAGAAAAGCCCCTTGGGAAAGCTACACCTCTCGTATCAGCCTCCAGTAAAGAAAGCAAAAAATTAGGTGGCTCCATCAAAACTTCAAACTTAACATCCATATCACATGCAGACTTAGCCTTGGCATTAGCACAAAAATTGCTTTCTCTAAAACAGTGTTGGAACTTGCAAACCCACCTTCTTAAATAAATAAATAAATGATACACTTTTTAATTAAAAATTTTAAAATTTTGAAAGTAATTATTATTTGTTATAAAATTATATTAATAATGTATTATCAAAAAATAAGTATTGAATCTTTAAATTCAATTATTAAATAAAATTAATATAAAAATCAAATAATTTTATATTATAGTTATTGTATTTATAATAATAAATAAATATATTATTAATTTAACATGATTTTATCATAAAAAATTATTATCATATTTTATTATATTTATTTCATACTAAAAATTTAATTTTAATACAATAATAAATCAAATATAAAAATATTTTATAATATTTTCTTATTGTATGTTAATGTTACATTGTATTAATCTTTTACTCTCAGTCTCTCATCATATGATAAAAAATAATTATATAATCTGTGTAAAGTCTTATCACGTGTTTTAAAATAAAGTACATAAATTAGTTAATAAATAGTTACTTATTAAAACTATTTGTATGTTATAATTATTGTTACCTTAAAATATTTTTTATCAGGTGATTTAAAACAAAATACATAATTAGATCATGATACTCGTATCTTAGAATATTCGCCTAGATGTAAGTATTAGTATGCCCTTTCTGCAAAACAAGAAAACAAAGATTAACATGATCTTGTTTTTACAGGTGTTGTTGCCCAAAACAACAATGATTGATTGCTGACGTTGATATTGTCTTCTTTCTCCACGTGTCTCCAGAAGAGTTTTGTAAAATAGAAAACCATCAGCTCCTGCGTGCGCACTCTGATGCTTAAGTCAGACAGGGTTTCAGTAGGCAAATAGAGCTTAGAGTTTTAAGAATGATACCTGTGACCTATTTATAGGAGTTATTTTACGCGTAATTACCTTTAAGCCCCACAGCTTAAATAATAACTCAGTGGATCATTTATGGGCCTTCTGAGTCCTCTTTCCTCTTGGGCGTAGATTATCATTTGGCTCAATGGTCTTCAACTTGACTTATAGAAAAGCCTAATAATCTTTAACCTAACCCACATCAATTGCTCCCCACTCTTTTGCAGGGTTTACCCTGTGAAAGAGTATATAAAGAATGGGCTTTTCAAATTCTTTTGCTATCCTCTTTCTGGGATTATCACAAGAGTCTTTTCATCTTCACTTGAGAGCTCAACTAGTGAACTTCATTATTATTTGTAATAGAAACGACGTCGTGTCATCATTTCTTTTGTCAAGTGTCTTTTCAGAACACTACCGAGATACGTTTTTCTCCTCTGAGCTAAATGCTTCTCCAGTGGAATATACCACCCTTCTTTTCAAATTCAAGGTCTTAGCTGACCGAAACCAAGAGCTATAAGGAGAAAAATCCGGCAGGTCGGAGCCACCAAAGCCTTTTGGTTTCATCAGATGCGATTTGTGCTTGGCATGCTCCTGATTGGTTGAAGCTTGATCCAGATGCTGGGGATTTGGAACCTTTTCAAAGGATAGACACTTATAAAGATTTATCTGATCTTACCAGCTCTTAGAAGCCTTTTTGTCGACTCGAGATGGTCGAGGTTCTCACAAGCTTGGACAAAGATTTTTAGATAATCCAGAGACTAATTTTCCTAAGGATCAAGCTCTTGACATTATAGCACCTCGGGATGCACATGCATGGGTGCCTGTTAGTTTCGATACTCCTTTTAATGCAGAAGTTAATCTATAGTGCTTCCCAGTTCTTCTTATGAAGCACTTACATCTGAAAAAGAATTCTTACTTGGGTATCGCATTTATTCGTACACTTTATTGCTTGAGGATTTCACAATTTGCCCATCTCGCGCATTTTTTGCTTAGGGACTTTTTGTTTGCCCGTCTTGCACATTTTCACTTAGGGACTTTTAGAATTGATAAGACTATAACATTATTTATATCCGAAATGCCAACATAAAATGTTAAATGTAATTTGTCAAGCAATTGCAGCACATATCCAATGATAAATTGTGACATACCTCGTAACATACCTCATAGCCTGCATACTGTGTGCTCCCCAAGTTTTTCTTTGCAACTTTTTGTGTCCAAAGAAGAACTTTTACTGGAGTATTGGTCCTGTCTTACGTATTATCCACTTAAGGACTTGTTAGAATATAATATCATTTATATCCGAGATGCCAACATAATACGTTAAATGTAATCTGATAAAATTATAACACACCTCGTTTAGAGACTTATTTTTGCCCGTCTTGCACCCTTTTGTGCTTAGGGACTTTTGATTTGCCCGTCTCGCGCACTTTTCGCTTAGGGACTTTTGTTTGCCCGTCTTGCGCACTTTTCACTTAGGGACTTTTTGTTTGCCCGTCTCTCGCACTTTTCGCTTAGGGACTTTTGATTTGCCCGTCTCACGCATTTTTCGCTTAGGGACTTTTGTTTGCCTGTCTCGCGCATTTTTTGCTTAAGGACTTTTGTTTGCCCGTCTCGCGCACTTTTCGCTTAGGGACTTTTGATTTGCCCGTCTAGTGCATTTTTCGCTTAGGGACTTTTTGTTTGCCTGTCTCGCGCACTTTTCGCTTAGAGACTTATTTTTGCCCGTCTCGCACCCTTTTGTGCTTAGGGACTTTTGATTTGCCCGTCTCGCGCATTTTTCGCTTAGGGACTTTTGTTTGCCCGTCTCGCGCACCTTTCGCTTAGGGACTTTTTATTTTCCCGTCTCGCGCACTTTTCACTTAGGGACTTTATAAAGAATTGCTCGTCTCGCGCATTTTTCGCTTAGGGACTTTTAGATTTGCCCGTCTCGCGCACTTTTCGCTTAGGGACTTTTGTCTGCCCGTCTCGCATATCTTGTGCTTAGGGACTTTTCATTTTTTGCGACACAATACCTTTTACTTTTACAGTATTTAGCGTACCTTTACACCATATAGCTCCCCAAGTTCTTCTTTGAAACAGTGTTGTCATTCCTGTTCAAAGATGGACTTTCTCTCGAGCATTGACCCAAAATGGCTTGCCCATAGAGTTCTCTATCCTAGGCGAGTTCCTATATCGGTTGACAAGGGCTTGCTTGCTTGGGTCTTAGGATGGCTGTATTCTTACTCATCATTCACAACCGTACTCGCATGGTGGCCACTAGCTCGTCTGACCTTTTGTGCCTTGCCTGATTTTTGCCGCTCGTCTATGTTCTTACGCATCTGGGCGAACACGAGCGGGCATTTGAAGTTCTAGCGTGTTCCTTGAGGTCTTTGGTTGGGGCTCACCTAATAGAGCTCTCCTGGACTTACGCTCGCTTGTTTTTAGTTCTCCATCTAGCTCTTTCCTTTCCTGGGTGAGCTCATCTAGCATTGTGTGCACACTTTTGCCAGACCCTTCGGCTTATTCCTTGCTTGCCAATCTAGATTGTTCCTCGCGCCTTGGTACGTGCTTTACCGGTCGAGCCTTGTTGTGAAGGCTGGGCTGTGGCGTTGGTCATGTAGTCGCCGTATGCCACTCAATCGTCAAAAGTGCCAGTGGTCTTGTACTCGCCACATGACACTACACTCGTAAGCATTGCTTTATGCCTTGTGTGCAGGAGGCTAGGCTCACGGGAGCCATTTGCTTGTCTAGAATGCCTGCAGTGTGACTTTTTCTATCCCGCACAGCTGTTGTATAGAACGAACCACTTTATCATGATATTTCCTATCGAATGTGCTCACCATTACCTTTTACCTATTGGGCAAGCATGCAGCTTGGGATTAGTGCTCGTGTATTTGCACTATCGCCTTGAGTACGGTGAATTGACCTGTTGTGGTAGGAGCCCTTTTGTTGCGGCGGTGCCTGCCGTACGTTAGCTGTTTTTTCGATCTTTTACTCTACAGGCCGTGCTTGCCATTGTCTCTTTATTGCCTAAGATTGTAGCGTATGTGCGGTGTTTGTCCTCATGGCTTACTCTTTCGCCAAAACTCGTGCAGCGTTAACTGTGCTTGCCTGTTCTGGCTGTCGATAGACGAGCCATAATCTCTAATTGAAGGCCTGCGATGCAACATGCTTGCCATATAAACGCCTGCGTGTGCTCTTCGTGTGGTACCTTACCTCCCTTGCATGCGTGAGTGGCTATCTCTCGCCAAAGGGTCCTGCAGCATGGTCCTGCTCGCCCATCACTATACCAGGTGAGCTCGGGTGCGGTAGACGAGCCTGTCCCGCGCGGGAGCTCCTATCTCGTCCAAGGCCTATCGTGCGCGAGAGCTCCTCTCTCGCCCAAGGCTTGTTGCGTGCGGGAGCTCCTCTCTCGCTTGAGGGAGATGTCGTGTGTGGGAATCATTGCTTGCCTGCTTTGCCGTTCATGTGCCGATTTGCTATCTGGGATAGCCCGTGTTCGAGTCACGTGCTGCCCAATAATTTTTACATTATTTGTGTGCGCCTCCTTGCGGCAGAGTGGCATGCACGTGGACCTTACGCAAGCTTGCGACAAAGTGGCCTGCTGCGTTGGCCTTGTGCGAGATAGCGGCAAAGTGGACTGCATGTGGGTTGACGCTCGCATATGCTTGCGGCTGAGTGGTCTGCCCCGTGGGTTGTGGTTGCGCGAATTGCTTTGTCGTAGACTGTTCTTTCACGTGAATAGTTTACCGTATGCACCTTGCCCGCGACAGACTGTTTTGTCGCGTGAAATAGTCTGTCACATGCACCTTACCCGTGACAGACTATTCTGTCGCATAAAATAGTCTATTGCATGGCTTTCGCGCACGACAGACTATTATGTCGAGTGAATAGTCCGCCGCATGCATCTCTTGCGTAAAGATTGTTCACAAAGAGTCCCAGACGTTTTTTTATTAACGTCTTATTTATTGAGGTAGTTGACCATTCATTGCTTTCTTTTTCCCACAGTTTCTTTTCGAGAAAATATCATATAAAATTGCCACTTCTCCTTAGGCTCTGTCTTTTTCATTCAAACGATGTATAATAATATTCTTAAAGCCCATTCAAGTTCGTCTGCTAATGTTTGGTTCGTTGACCCTTGCCTGCCTTTTCCTCATGTCCCATCAACCCATAGCAGTAACAGAAATTTGGCAGCCTCTTGTGGCCAAACTTTTTTTTATGGAAGCCATCTGTTAATCTATTATACTTATAGCCCTCTCCAAAAAGTTCTCTACATTTAGTTCAACTCTCATCCGGAGAAAACGTCCCCAGCTGCCTTTCCCGCTCACGTACAGGAGGAACAAAAATTGCTTTTCCTTTGTCTTTAGCAGTGCAGCAAGTAACGAAATTGGCAGCAAATGGTGGCGCGACAGACTTTGATTGGTGGAGCAAAGGGACGACAATCTTGGTAGGAATGAGCTAGCAGCAACGAGTGACGCTAACAACAAAGACTTTTTACTGCTACTCCACCCTGCGGTTCTGTCTCCTTCGATTCAACGATTCTACAATTCTACTTCAAATCGGCTATATTTGCTTCCCTTGGCTTCTAGTTACAACAATTCTTGGTACTGAACCACGTTACTCTGCTCTACGGGTCGCGTTCGGTTCTGAAAACAGCAGCTCTTGGTTTAAGCAGCAACTCTTTAGCTCCGTTTTTCACATGTTTTAACAGCTGCTTTTCTTGAAACACAGCAAACAGCAGCTCCGATCCCAAGGCTCCAGTAGAAACCGAAAATGCAAAGTTGATGGAACCGTAATGGATACAGAACAACAACTCAATGGGAAGCAAGGATGGTGGCGTGAAAGTGGCAGCAGGGAGAGAAGATGTAATGCAGAACTTGTTGAGACGTCCAATAATGATTTAGACGGAGCAGCAGTAAAGTAGGGCGTGGGTTGTAGGCGTTCAGCACCGGTTATAAACTAGACGGTGGTTAGTGCGGCGGCGATGAAGATGGTGGCTCGACAGGAATCAACAGTGGAAAGAGAGCGGGCAGTGTTGGAGAAGAATAGAACCACTAGAGGCAGCGTTCTGGGTCTGCTGGCAAGGCAAGAGTGGTGCGAAGCGATGGAATGAGTATGCAAGGGACGCAGCAAATGACGACAGCAGTGAGGTCTGTGATAGCAACGATGGAAGCTGTGCTGGGCGATGCAAGAATGGGATACGGGCAAATGTGGGTTTCCAAACTGTCTAGGAGCAGGAAACGTGTGAGGAAGCGAGGCGGTGCAGTGGTGCTTCGGGGCACGAAGGAAATCGCAGTCATTTTCTGTTGACAGTGACACCCACTTTAATTAGTTTGGTTTGACTTATATAAATAGATTTTGGCTTTATAATATTATGCTATCTCTCGCTAAGCCTGTCGCATTGTCGCTGGTTGTTCTATCTAACGTGTCTCCCGCGTAGTGTCCCTCTCTCGCCTTTTTTACCTGTCGCGTGTAGCCTATCTTTAACTCCAAGGCCTGTCGCGTGTAGCCTATCTTTAGCTCTAAGGCCTGTCGCGTGTAGCCTATCTCTATCTCCCATTACATGTCACGTGCGAGAACCTATCTCTCGCCCAATGCCTGTCGAATGCGAGAGACAGTCTCTCGCCCAAATACTGTCTCTCGCCTACTCCTTTGTACTCTATCGCCAGAGATCTTTAAGCAACAAGCAAGGCTATCGCTAGTAATATGTACTCTATCGCCAAAGGCCTGTCGCACGTGATAGCCAGCCTATCGCCCAATACATACGCTGTCTCCCGCAGACTTTTTTTTTGCGTAACCTGTGCACCCTTTCGTAACCTACATACCCTGTCTCCCGCAGGTCGTCTTTTCACCAGCTTTTGTATTTGGCTTTTTTGTTTGTTTCCCACAGATGGCGCCAATTGTTGTTGCCCAAAACAACAATAAATATGTACTGACGTCGATATTGCCTTCTTTCTCCACGTGTCTCCAGAAGAGTTCTGCAAAATAGAAAACCATCAGAGGGCGCAGGAGTTTTCCCCTGCACGCGCACTTCGATGCTTAAGTCAGATAGGGTTTCAGTAGGCAAATAGAGCTTAGGGTTTTAAGAATGATACCTGTGACCTATTTATAGGAGTTATTTTGTGCGTAATTACCTTTAAGCCTCACAGCTTAAATAATAACCCAGTGGATCATTTATGGGCCTTCTGAGTCCTCTTTCCTCTTGGGCTTAGATTATCATTTGGCTCAATGGTCTTCAACTTGACTTATAGAAAAGCCCAGTAATCTTTAACCTAATCCACATCAACATGAAATAATCCAAGAATGTTTGGGGGTTTCAAGAAGGCTATGGTTCCAAGATTTGAGATAAGTGACATGAGACTCAAATAGAAGATGTAGACACCCCCATTTTGTTAGATATTTTTTTCTTTAAGCCTATCTAGTTATATGAAACCTAAGTTCGTGTTTAAAAGTCTAGTGACTCCGACAAATGAATTCAAAACTCATTTCGGATTTTTGTTGCTAAGTTGCAAGTTGATTTTTGGACTTTAAATATTAATTAGATTTAGATTCTTGTGATTGAGCTTTAGGTGGCTTGACTAAAACATGGACCAAAGAAAACTTTGGGCTTTAATGAATCAATCTCTTGTTAGACTTGGTTTTGGGTACTAGACCCATTTTCATTTTATTTATTTATTTATTTAATATAGTATTTATTTCATTTAAAATTAGAATAAATTAAATAATTAGGATAATATAGATAAACTAAGATAATTTAGATAAATTAGGATTTAGAATGCATTAAGTAATAAAGATAAATTAGGAAAAATAAGATAAATTTAGATGATTTAGAAAAAGTAGATAAATTTAGATGATTTAGAAAAATTAGATAAATATGGATAGTTTAAAAACTTAGATAAATTAAGATAATTTAGAAATTAAGATAAATTAGATAATTTAAAGTAAATATATTGGGATAGAGATTAAATTCGATCTAAACATTAAGATTTATGCCTATAAATTCAATCTAGGATACACAAGCAACATAATGGAGGAGAGTGAGCAAAAAATCACAAGGCAATAATGATAAAATTCTTAAGGACTTTGGTTTCATAATGTATTAAGTTTTCAAAACCTAATAACTAGACACAAAATCTAAGGAGTCGCCACCAAACGGGTGATTGGTCACCTATTCAAAAGAATAAGAATAATTTGATCTACATCTTATATGTAGGGTTTGGGGGTACGATTAAGTGTGAGGAATATGTCAGCACTCTCACGACACCCATCATAGAGTGGTACCTAATTAATCTTGTATTATCTTTAAAATGGTTTTGATTAAATTGTCTTTAACTAAATGTTCTTTATTTTTATTCAAATATTTAAATTTTAGAAAATTTTTATGAAGCTCTCCATCATTCTGGCAAAATTTCTTAAAAATTTATTCTCAAAACAAAAGTATTCAAGTAGTACCATTCAACTTTTTTGAAGACGCCTCGTCATTGAATTTATTAAATTTCTTATGAAAAGTCTTTAAATATTCGTATTTAACTCGTTAATTTCAATGAAATGAAGTAATGGGAGAAATTCATTCGGGCGTCCCATACACAACGATGAGCTATATCGGAGTCCAGGTATAAAAATTATGCAAGAGTTGTTAAGTCATCGTTTGGAAGAGATGCACCACATCAACAGAGGTGGGTAAAGAAGTTAGTCCGTAACTATAAGCTTAGGTTAGGATCCTAGAATATAGGTATGCTTAATGGTAAGTTAGCTAAGATTTGTGATATTATAAGTTAAAGGAGGGTTAACATCTTGTACCTACAAGAAACCAAATAGATTGAGAAGGCTAGGGAGATAGCACCTTAGTGGTATAGGCTTTGGTACATAGCAAAAGACAGAGATTGAAATAGTGTAGTTATCATCATAGACAAAAAGTATTAATAGGTCGTTGTATAGGTTAGGAGACAATGGGATATGATTATTTCAATTTACTTAGTTTTAAGATGAGAGGTTTTAAATGGTATTAGCGTGTATGCACCGTATATAGTATTTGATGAAACTAGTACATGATAGTTTTGAGAGGATTTAGATAAGATAGTACAATAAGTTCTTGTAGGAGAAAACATTTTTATTGGTAGTGACCTTAATTACAATGTAGATATTAGTAGAAAGGGTTTTAAGAGTGTACATGAGAAAGCCTAAGCATGAATTAAGCACTATTTTGAAAATGAAGTTTGAAGAAACCCAAGACAAAAAAGGTGATTGCCTACCCGAGGACTACATGTCCACCCTTCTTAAGAGAATCCATTCTAATCTTAGGCAGAATAACATTCCTAAACTTCCTAGCTTTTGAAACAGTGATGTAGATCAAGACAAGAAGCATTTCAAGGAAAGTATGGAGATTTGATGCTACTTCTCTCTATAGATGTGGATAGAGAGTTGATTAGAGCCATGGTTCAGTTTTGGGATCTTTTATATAGGTTATTTGTATTTAATGAAGTGAACTTGGTGCCAACAATTGAAGAATACTCAGTTTTTCTCTATTTTAAATGTCTTGATTTTAACAAAATATATTTAATGAATAAGAAAATTGATCTTAAGAAGCTATCAAAAATCATAAACATCGGGTTGAAGAAGTGGAAAAATGGGTTAGGTCAAAAAGCCAACAAGACTACATACCTTGGGATTTCTTACGAGACCATATCAACAAGCATTTAGAAGAGGAACGAAGCATGAGCATGATGGCTTTAGTTGTATATTGGATGGTTGTGTTGTTTTAGAGTCATAGGGCATATTGATATCACAATTATGATTTTGTCAATAAGTTGGATCATGAGACCAATCTCGCACGGACAATCTTTGCTGAGACTATTAGGTTATTAAAGGCAAAAGGGAGAGGGATGTTCATTGGATGTTTACCCCTTTTGTACATATGGATGAAAAGCCATCTAGAGTGCATAGATTCTAAGTTTCATGTGCCTTAGTTTAAAACTTTTATTCTTATCAAGGAATTTTATAGAGAGTAAATGGTTAGAGTCACAATAAAGGAATGCATTAGTTTCAATCCTACACAATCTTACCAGACAAAGATAGTTTCGAGAGCAAATTGAATACAATATATCCCCATCTTATTCAGCTGTTGAAAATTTCCTTGGATCTCTTTATTACGGTTGTGGTGCTATTAGTTATGGTCTAACCATGGTACAATGGTAGTTGGGGTTTAAACATATTAATCCAATGGTTCATGGGCTTATATAGTTTGAGTTCATTAATACTGAGCTAGGGGATAAGAAGAAGATAAAGGAAGCTCTTCAAGCATGGAATTCACTATTAAAGTAAGTAAAGGGATATACACGAACAAATAGCCCTTAAATATTCGGTTTGGCATGTTCTTCAAGGTAAAGATGTCAAGTTTTCTTTGAAAAATGATAACCTATTGAAATTGATAGTATAAGAAACTGTGATAGATCTAGATCTTGCCAAAAGAAAACTCCAAAAAAGAGAAAATAAAAAAAAAAGAGTTGGAGTGAGGAATTGAAAGGCTAAAAAAAGAAATGTATTTAAGAGAAAAGTTGGTAGTGATTCCATGTGTTTAATGTCTAACGACCAAGTTCTAAGAAATATTATGACATTGCAATTTAAATTTTTTGAACATTAGAAGACAAGCGATTCAATTCCTTCTTATAGGGGATTAATCCTTTTTAGCTTTTTAGAGCTAAATGAAGTATTCTGTTTGATTGGCTTTCCGAGAAAGGCCAGTTAATTTGGTCTATTCGATTTAAGAATAAAAAACTGATCGAATTAGTCAACAAAAATTGTTACAACTAAAACACATGCCTTACATTTCTATTTTTGTACTTCTGTTTTGTTGTCATTTTTCTTTTCAAATTTACCACCCTTTTGTTTTAGCACCAAGTACATTTTTGTCGAAGGCTTGGCTATATAAAGACTACTGTGTCAATCACACGTCATATATGAGAAATATAAGAGAATTTCTTTCTCACATTTATACTCTGTTTTTCTTTCCCTTTCGTTTTCTTTCTTTCTTTCTTCTTCCTATTCTTCATCATTTCTTTCAATTCAACATGGTATCACAGCAATTCCATTTTTGATTGCTTCTGACGCTGCCATGGCTCGAGGGAATGCTAGAAGTAATGCTACGAATACTGGTAATGGCATTGTCGTTGGATCTCCTGCTGTAGAAGATTCTAGTAGTCCCTATTTTCTCCATAATGGAGATCATCCTAGATTGATTTTGGTTTCTCATCCTCTTACTGGATCCAACTACAACACCTGGAATCGAGCAATGTTGATGGCTCTCACAGCAAAGAATAAGGTTTGCTTTGTTGATGGTTCTGTTGCGAAATCTGTGAAATCCCCTAATTTCATGTAATTTTCTTATACTTGTGAAGAATTCCAGCTGAAGTAATTAAATAAATGTAAAGTTCTGATGTATAAATGATGTATGAGACATATGAAGGAATACAGAAATGGATAGTCAATTGATCAAAGAATTTAATTTGATATCAGGAAAATATTTAGAGTATGAGAAAAGAATTAATGTTAGATTTTTATGGTAATTAATTGGACATGTGTCATATGAAGAAAGAAGAAGATAGATTAATGGTCAAATAGTCAAAGAAATGGCTGAATTGATTAAAGAGATAGAGAAGCATTTAAGCAAAATTCATAAGTCATCATCCTCATCAGCCATTACTAATCGACAGCCCCTTTTTCCAGCCCCTCTCGTTCTCTCCAAGCTTCCAAGTTTTTCCTCCGTAGCTACCTTGACAAACCACCAAATTCTGTCATCGATTCGTTAAGCATGTTAAACAAAAATTGATCCTTGTCATTAGCTTAAACTATATTCGAAGTTTGGTAGATTGAATCCAAGTATTTGAGGAGATCTCAAATTCTGAAAATTTGGTTATTTACAAAGGTAAGGATAGGAGGTGATTCTTTCAATTTCGTGCATAGTTTGGAGTCATAGTGAGTTGGTATAACATATCTATGGTAATTTCTTAAAGGTTTGATTTGTGATAATGTTTTCAGTATTGAAGAAGAGAAAAGGCTAAGGTTGATGCAACTAAGCTTAAGGATTTTGACAATTGAGGTAAGGAATTTATGTAACGGATGTTGGGTGACTATGTTCGAATGTTTTAAGATATTTTAAATGTCATTTAGAAAGAAGCACCAGCTATTTTGAAGTGTAGGAAAAGCTAGGTTTCGGATTTTACTCCTAGTACAATTAGGCTAGGAGCAGCGGACTGCCTTAAGTAGCAGCCGACTGTCTAGAGACAACCAAAGCGTAGTTTTTCGAAAAACGAGACAAACTAGTCGACTGCTATGTAAGCCAGTCAACTGCTAATTTCCAGTATGCATTCTATTTCAAAACTAGCCGACTGCCTATAAGACTAGTCAACTGCTATATTTCCAGAAGCATTCTGTTTAAAAAACGGTCGACTGCTATATGACCAGTCGACTGCCATTTCTCGAAAAGCATTCTGTTTCAAAACCAGTCGACTGCTACATGGACCAGTCAACTGTCCCATGTGTTTTCAGAAAATAAAATATCAGAATTTATAAAAGAAAATAATTTTGATAAATGGAAATATGAGGCATCAGCCGATTGCCCTATGAGGCCAGTCAACTGCCCTGTTTGAAAAGAGGTTTTAAAACTTATTTTAAGAAAGGATAAATGTCATAGCAAATAGCTATATGACAAATGTTTTGAGACTATGAAGTACTTAATGATTATCCACTTCTGTATATGTCCATGATTGAGGAGCTCTAGTCCAGCCCTCAGTGCTACAGATGTCACCTGACTAGTGTTCACTGTAGCCACCGACGTTTGGCCAAACTATCTCTGTTATATATATTGGCTAGGGGAGGATTCCTAGCTCCTACGGGAGTACGCATGATTCAGTGCATAATTCTGTTAATATGCAAATAGTCTCTTTGCTATATGATGTATGTTTTGATGAAAGTATATGATGTATGTTTTAAAGAAAGAATATGATGCATGTTTTGAAGAAAGAATATGATGCATGTTTTGATGCAAGTATGTGAAGTATGTTTTAAAGGAAGTATATGGAATATAATTCCATATAACTTTTTGAAAGAAGTATATAATGTATGTTTTGATGTAAGTATACGAGCATGCTTTATAATGATTTACCTGACATTATAGAGCCAAGCAAGAAAACTGCATATAGAGGCAGTATGCTCTTTTACATATATTTCTTACTGAGCATAAACTCACCCTTTTACGAACATTTTTCATGTAGACTATCTGAAGTGATCCCTCGCTCTCGATAGAAGAGCCTACTAGCGGATTTTGAAAATTTACCTTTGAGTACGCTTCCCAGTTAGTATTGAAGGTATACTTATGTAATTATGTAAAGTAAATTGTAATTCAGCTATGATACAGTACAAGTTAACATTTATGTATATAAGATGTCGGGGATTTAAGTTAGGAATGATGCGTAAGATCCTGTGGGATGGAATGATATATATACATATCATTAGTCTGTGTTATTGAAAATAAATTATTCATATTGAGCTGTTAAATATTAAGCTTAAGAAGAAGAATGAATGACATTGATGAACGAGTCAAATCAAGTCGTATAAAATAATAAGAAAAAAAGTTAGATGGTAAGATGGAGTGACGGGGACGTCACAAAGTCGGAAGGTGATGATCTGCTCTATGGGGCTTAACTGAGATGCAATAGCATGGTCATATCTTGGCTTCTCAACTATACTATTCGAGAAATTGCGGATAGCCTGTTGTATTACTCTACAGCTTATGATATATGGCGAGATCTCAAAGATCGGTTTCATCATAGCAATGCTCTTCGGATCTTTCAAATTAAGACTAGCCTTCTTGCTCTCCATCAAGGCTCAATGGATGTTAGTACTTACTATACTCGTCTCAAAATTCTTTGGGATGAGCTGAAGGAGTATCAACCTGTGCCAATTTGTACCTGTGGAGGAATGTAATCTTGGTATGATTTTCAACAACGCAAGTGTGTCATGCAGTTCTTAATAGGGTTGAATGATTCTTTTACACAAATTCGTGCTCAAATCCTCATGATGGATCCACTTTCTGCTCTCCCTAAGTTGTTTTCTCTGGTGGTACAAGAAGAACGACAGAGAGTTATAAGCCGGCCTCCCTTACCTCTCTTAAACTCATCAACTGTTCCAATTACAGCTGCTTCTCATGGCACTAAAAAATTTAAGCCCAAACGAGATCGTCCTCTTTGCACACATTACAATGTTCTTGGCCACACAGTAGAAAAGTGTTATAAGCTTGTCGACTATCCACTAGGATATAGAATCAGAAGCAAAACTCCAACGCCTAAGGCATATGTTCATGTCACAGCCCGTTACCACATTTTTCACTATATTTCTATACAACTTATCCGGTTGGGCTGTCTGTGATACTTCACTTTTCATATTTTTTTAACTATTAAATATAAAATTAGTAATATCAATTACATTCTCTATCTTAATTCTCAAGAAAGTAGTATTGAAAGTAAGTCTAAATACAGAAAATAAATGATCATACCTCAAATTATAAATCAAGCTGTCGTAATATCTCCAAATGCGCAACTCGAAATCCTCAGATGTCAGATCTCACAGTCACCGAAAATCTAAAATGTTAAAATTGGGGAGTGAGCAAACCACGGCTCTGTAAGAGAGTTATATGCAACACTTGATATTCAACTACCTATATGCTGAAAATAATTTTTCACTTTCTTTAAATCTTCCTAGAGGCTCTAGGCTCACATGTAGGAAGGATACTACAGTCAGCTAGGGATCCGGATAGAGTAAGGCAGGTATTTTGAAATACCTGTCTTGTCCCGAAACCTAGAAGCAACTATAGAGAGTACTATATTCCTTGTTCTCAAAACGATATAAGTTTCGTTTTCACAGAGTAAACCACTTATTTTTTTTTCACTTCCGTATAATTTAAAACACGTGACAGTTCAGTAATAAAACAGTGGTTTCCTTCAGTACGGTTAAAACACATGACAGTACAGTAGCAAAATTGTAGTTTACTTTCTTTCTCATTAGTACAGTAACCGTATCTTACAATTTAGTAAAACAGTAATATTCAATACAGTACCATTTAGTAAAACAGTATCTTGCAAATCAGTAAAACAGTATCTTGATACGGTTCAGTCAGTAAATAGTAGCCAGCAATTCAGTAAACAGTATACAGTAGCTTTCAGTTTAGTATCATGGAGACTAGGCAACATCCTAAATATATCATGCTATAATATCATCCCAAATAGGGGAAACACATGAGATCTAAGGCCATAGTCTATGGGGTCCACAGTGTGCACTGATCAGGTGTCTACTGGGACGCTGATAATAGGATCAGTATCTATCAGCACTAACACGTGACACGTGAGCATGATATGGGGCCTAACAGTTTCAAAACAGTAAACACGTGATATAAACCTCATTTATGAAATCAATTTCACTGAATATAAGTTTAATCAATCCATAAATATTCATAAGGAAAATATTTTCATCTTATGAATAACAATTTATAAAATATTCATACTGGGGTAATCACTCTAGAAAATGTTTTGAATATTATAGAACAGTATAAATCATATTTTCCATACGGTGAAAACAGTTTATAAAATAATCACTGTAAAATATAAAAGATCATAACTGTCCTTTTTCACCGTAAAACATATACGCATGTTTTTCTGTGCTTTCTATCCAAAACAGGGTTTTCAAAGTTATCGGAATTCAAATCAATTATTTTTATGATTTATAGAAAAATAAAATATTTATTTTCCAAATTCAATAATCCCGTCACCCTGTTTTCCTCTATAACACATGCGGAGACCTTCTAGTCTCAAAATTCTGTTTTCCACCTTTAATTACCTTTTTGGAATTTTCTATAAACACTTATTTTCACAATTGAACCCATAAAGGTTATTTATAAATTCAAGTGAATATTTGGAGAAATATTATTAAAATATTCACTTTGGTCCTTTCATTTTTCACCTCGTTTCACGTGAAATATCACCTATCTGGATAAATTTAGGTGATTTCCTTTTTCACCATTGTCAAAAACATGAATATTTTAAAATTAATTATCAATATATTCATGTTTTATGAAAACTAATCGATTCCTCGATTTTCGTGTTGGAAATCGTTTCTCGTGATGAAAAATCATTTATTATGATTTTCGATAATTTTTTCAATAATTTTCGGCAGTATAACGGCTGCCAATTGGCTAGCCTCTTGCACGAAAAATACAATTTAAATCTCAACCGGTAAATCACCACAACTTTTCCAACCAATCATTATTAATAGCATTTATAAAAATTAAATGCATAATTTAAAACATGTGTGCCAAATATCCCTACAGGCTGCACATGTCTCCCTTACCTTTTTCGAGTCGGTGACTGCCTCTCAAAGGTCACGCCCATGTTCACCTCGCCCGATTCCATCGACTTGGTCATCGAGGGAATTTTTTGGAAATTAAAATTCTAAAAATTAAAATTTTTTTAAATATTTTATTAAATTCACTCGAAATCCATTTTCCGGAATTCTTACCGAATTTTCGTAATTTTTGAGTTTTCGAATTTCTCGGGATTTCCCGAATTCCTGAAAATTCCTTTTCTCTCTCTTTTCTTCTTTCCCTCTTTTCTTTCTCTTTCTTTTTCTTTTCTTTTTCTTTTTCTTTTTCTTTTTCTTTTCTTTTCTTTTCCTTTTCTTCCCTTACTGGCCAGACTGGTTCAGACCGGTCAGTCTCATCCACGGCCGGTTCTCCTCTGACGGTTCGACGACTCCACAGCTGGCCAACATCAAGGCCAACCTACCGGTGGCCTCCGTTCAGTCTGGTTCGGCGGCACGACGGTAGATCTACTCGGTTTAGGTCAGCGTCTTCTCTTCCTCCATTCGTCCTTCCTCTGCCGTTTTCCTTCACTGTGGTGGCTTCTCCACCTTCCTCTAGCCTCCACCGAGGTCGACGTTGGGGTGGCGGTGCCTGGATCGGCCGACCCGCCGTTTTCTTCCTCTTTCTCTTCGATTTTTTCCGCCGGTTTCGCCTCTGTTCCGTTTCTGTTTTCTTCCGTTTTCCGTCACCGGTTGTATCGTCTTCCTCTCCTTGGTTCATTGGCGACGTCTCTCGCCTCGCCTCCTCCTCCCTTTTGGCCGGCCGAAGTGGTCGGCTTCCTCACGGGAAAAATCGAGATACTTCTCGATTCTTTCTTTCTTTCTTTTTATTTAATTTCCTATTACAATTATATATATTACACTTATATTATATATATTATATATAATATTAGTATTTTATATATAGTATAGTACTATATTTATTTATATTATATATAAATGTGTATATATATATTATGTATTAACAAAATACATATTTAGTGTGTATATATATATTTGTTTACTTTAACTTACATAACATTTATATAAACATTTATATAAATGTAATACTACTATATATATTGTATTTACAATATATATCTATTCAAACTTTAGTGTAAATTAATATTTACATTTTTTTCTTATATGTATATATTTATATATACATACTTATATACATAAGTACTATTTAAATTAATCAAAGAGTATATATATACATATATACATACCATTTTTTTTATTGTATATATATACTATACAGTATTTAAGTACCTATGTATTTTGTATAAAATACATTTATATAATATATAATTATATAAATATACTTTATATTCTTTTCTTCATTTTCTTATTTAATTTGGATTTCCATTTATCCAAATTAAATTTCCTCCTTTCTTTATTTTCCATAACTCCGACCTTATTTTTATTTTTATTTCCAATTTAATTTCCTTCACTCGGATTTTCACAATCCGTCACTTCCTCCATTTTCGGAATTTCCACAATATTCCGATCTCATATTATATTTATTTATTCATTTCACTAACTTTTCAATATTAATAATTTCCCATAAATGGAAAATTTACGGTTATCACAGTTCATCAAACAAGTTCTGTGGTTATTGATGATACAGAACATTTTCTTGCAGGTCTCAGTTCTACCCAGTGCAAGCAGCTGATTATGCTTCTAAATTCTCAATTGAACACTGCTTCTCCATCTATTCAAGAACAGCAGCAGCCTGAACATATAGTTTCTTGTTTCAGTGGTATAGTTTCTTCTTCTTTACTTGATTCACATACTTATCCCTCACATACTTCTTGGATTATTGATACAGGAGCCACTCACTATATTTCCTGTTCCCTTAGTCTATTTCAGTCATCTCATTTAGTACATACTTCTCATGTCACATTGCCAAATGGTTACATTGTCCCTGTTACTCGTATTGGATCGGTTCAATTGTCTAACTCTCTCATTCTTGATAATGTCTTGTTTGTTCCTGAATTTAAGTTTAATTTGATATCTATTAATTCCTTAACTCAACAATATTGTTATTTAGTCACCTTTTCTTCTTCCATCTGTGTCATTCAGGATCTTACAACGGGCCAGATGATTGGGATGGGTAAGAGACTTGGAAACCTCTATGTCATAAGCTCCACAACTTCCACTTGTACAAATATGCCTCTTTCCTTTGTTTGTAATAGTGCCATATCTACAGATACACAACTTTGGCATTTTCGATTAGGCATCCATCTCATGTAAAGCTTCAAACATTAAAAGGAAATATCGATGTTTCTTGTCATGCTTTTCCTTGTGATATCTGTCCATTGGCTGAACAGAAACGTCTACCTTTCCCATCTTTACCATCGTTATCCACACAACCTTTTTAGTTAGTTCATATCGATATTTGGGGTCCTTTTACCCCTCTTTCAGTTGAAGGTTTTAAATACTTTCTTACAATAGTAGATGATTGTACAAGATACACCTGGGTTTATTTACTCAAAAACAAATTTAATGTACTTACCTTCTTTCCAGAATACTGTGCTTATGTAAAAAATCAGTTTAACATCACAATTAAAGCTGTATGATCAGATAATGCACATGAACTGGCTTTTTTTGAATTCTTTAAATCTCATGGCATCCTGTCTTTCCATTCATGTGTTGACACACCACAACAAAATTCAGTAGTGGAGTGAAAACATCAACACATCTTAAATGTTGCTAGATCACTTTTATTTCAGTCTCATCTTCCCTTACCTTATTGGAGTGATTGCATTATAACATCAGTGTATCTTATCAATCGTATACCCTCACCTCTCTTGCATCATCACAGTCCTTTTGAGTTCTTGTGGAATAAAAAACCCTTGTATCAGCATCTAAAAGTGTTTGGGTGTCTGTGTTATGCTTCGACTCCTACCCGAAACTGATCCAAGTTCTCACCTAGAGCAGCTCCAACAGTCTTCATTGGTTATCCACCTGGTATTAAGGGATATAAACTATTAGATCTTGAATCCAATACAGTCTATATTTCCAGAGACGTTGTTTTCCATGAACAAATCTTTCCTTTCAAAACTTCTTCTACACCACAATCAAATTCTGATTTTGATATCTTTTTTGATAGAGTCCTACCAATTCCCATTATCGAGTCATCTACTCCTTCTCTGTCTTCTTCATCTTCTATTCCATCTAGACCAACCAGAATAAGTAAACCTCCTTCATACCTCACTGATTATCATTACTATTCTGCTTCTTCTACTATAGGATCCAGTAAATATCCATTGTCTTCTTTTCTTGGCTATGATAAATTGCCATTGTCCCACAAAGCATTTGTTCATGCTGTGTCCTCTTACACTGAACCAAGTTCCTATGAACAAGCTGTTGCCTTCCTAGAATGGAGAGAAGCAATGGATGTTGAATTGAGGGCTTTAGAAGCTAACGACACTTGGACTATTTGACTTTGCTTGCAGGAAAACAGCTTGTTGGTTGTCGATGGGTCTACAAGGTCAAGCTCAAAGCTGATGGGAGTCTCGAACGGTATAAGGCTCGGCTAGTGGCTAAAGGATATACACAGCAAGAAGGGGTGGATTTCATTGATACCTTCTCACCGGTAGCCAAACTAGTCACTGTTAAGGTACTTCTTGCCTGAGCCTCCATTTATGGTTGGAGTCTCACTTATATGTGAACAATGCGTTTCTACATGGTGAATTAGTTGAAGATGTGTATGTCATAACATCTAGGTCCGTGAACCTAGCCGCTAGATTTTAAAATTCTAGGAGTCGCCACCAACCATTCTACCTAGGTGTGATTGGTCACCTATTCATAAATATGGACAAGGTTAGGTCTATATTCAAAAATTCTAGGTTCGGGAGTACGGTTACATGTGGGAAAGGATTAGCACCCCCACAATGCCTATTTAAGATGGTACCATTTTAGCCTTAAATCATTCTAAGTTTGTCTTAAAATTTTATTTCTACCCTTCCTATTTCATTTTAATTTTATTTCGTAATTTTATTTTATTTATTTGTTCTTTTTATTTATTTTATCTTTGTTGGGAAAATGAATATTGATTGTTTTTTTTATTGAAATCACCTTCGGATTCTCCATTACTCTGGCAATAATCTAAAGGAACTTCTCACCTAAAAAATTCTTAGGTGCTGTTTACTCGCAATCACCTTAAGACTTCCATCATCAGGACAACCTATACCCATCTTCATTGTTTAGACTTTCTAAATTATTATTATTAATTATTATCTCTTGAATTTTTTATTTTATTTATATTATTTAAATATAAATGTTGATTACTTTAAAAAACTTTCAATTAAATCATCCATTACTTTAGAAAAATTTAAAATTTTATTTTATTTATATTATTTAAATATAAATATTGATTACTTTAAAAAACTTTCAATTAAATCATCCATTACTAAATTTAAAAGGAAACTTTTACCTAGAAATTCCTTAAGTGCTGCTTACTTGTAATCACCTTAAGGTTGCAATCACCTTAAGGATTTCATCCTCGGATAATCACCATTTATTTATTTATTTATTTATTTACTTACTAAATTTAATATAATTATTGTTTTTTACATAAGTGGTGATTTTTTAAAATATCTTATTAAACTATCCATTACTCTGGAAAAATTTAATAAGATATTCATGCCTAGAAAGTCCTTAAGTGCTGCTTACTTGCAGTCACTTTAAAGTTTTCATCATCGGATAATCACCACTTATTATATTTATTTATTTATTTACTATTTTTTATTATCCTAAAGAGTTCTACTATAGTTTCCTAAATAGTCATATTTTTTAAAATCAAAAGTCTTGTCTTGTAAATCTTCAAACAAATCACATCATTTCATTAAATCTTAATTACACTTGTAAATTATCATACAAATAAATCAAGTTGTACAAATACAAATCATATTTATTAATGTGCAAATTATTAAATCAATCAACATGTAAATAGTTATGAAATCAATATGCCAATTAACGTGCAAACCAAAGTCTATTTGTCAAATCATCAAATCAAATTAAAAATATCCTTCAATTATCAAATTATTAGTATTTAAATAATTATCCACTTTCACTTTGTTAAGGTATTAAATCCAAGTTATCAAATCACATTATTAAATTATTAAACTAACTATTAATAACTTACTTAGCCAATTAATAAGCCAATTATTAAAATAAGAAGTGAAAGAAAAACCTAAAAAATCAGGAACCTTCTCTTTGGCTTTGTCGAGTAAGTGGAGTTGGAGCTATAGGTGAGATGAGATAGTGGAAAAGCGATGAAGGGCACAGCAGCAGCAATCAACGACGACTGGGCCAATAGCGTGATGACCTGGGCGATAACTAATGCGATGCGAGGAACGAGTGGCTTTGGACAATCAAAAACGGTGCAGCGGTGCAAGCAAGACAGATCCGAATCGTCAGCGGGCAGGAGAGTTAGAGCGACGATGATGTTTGTTGACAGTGGTGCTGATCAGCTCAACACAAGCAGCAACTCATTGTCACTAATGCAGGGAGAATGATGCGGCAGTAATGTAGGGAGCAAAACCAGCAAATTGATAATGGCATGGTGGTGAACTATGATGGGTGCAAGCTTGGACAGTAGTGGACGAAGTTTAATGGCTATGTAAGTGGTGATGATAGGTATCGGTTGTATTTAAGATAGGTTGAATATTCCCCAGTGACCTCCTCCTTTTGTCCGGTCTCTCTCTATTCTTTTATAAGCATGGAGTTAGTGGTTTAATAGAACTAAAATTCTGTTAGATTTGTTTTCCCTCCTTTTTCTTAAATCCCAGTTATCTCAAAATTAATCTAATGTTAATTAAATAATCCTATCCTAAAAATATTTTAATTTATAATTATCTAATAAATCCTAACCTATATTACTACTTATCTTATATTAATAAAATTATCCTAATCTATTAAATAATTCTAATTTAAATAATCCTGATAATGTTAATCCTAATTTTCTAGATGTTAATTCAAAATGTCAATTCAAAATTTACAAATTATTATTTTTTACAAAAATACAACCCGGACAAAATGAGGTGTCTACAGCTGCCTCTCTTTGTACATTTGCTATGAAATAGTAATTGTACAAAGACAAAGACACCCATTTTATCTTACTCTATTTTTTTTTCAAAATTCAGGAAATCACTCTGAAATTTCTATCTCATCCAATCTTTGAAATTTAGGAAATCACTCCAAAATTTCTTTTCTCATCCATTTTTCCGAAATTTTAGGAAATCACTCTAAAATTTCATTGCTCATCCAATTTTTCAAAATTTTAGGAAATCACTCTAAAATTTTTTATCCTATCCAATCTTTGAAATTTTAGGAAATCACTCTAAAATTTCTTCTCCTTTCCAAAATTTCAAAATTTTAGGAAATCACTCTAAAATTTCTTCTCATATTTATCCTGTCCATGTAAAGTCATTAACTTCATCATTTTTTTTTGGTTTTTCTTATCATTTTCTTCTCACTTTTTCTCATTATCACATCATTTTCTCCTCACATTTTCTCACTATTTTCATCATTCTTTTCTCAATTTTTCACATCATTTTTGTCATTTTCCATTCCTTTCTTTCTCATTCTTTCTTTCCTATTTTTCATTCTCTCTTTTTTTTTTTTTTCATTTTTCCCTTTATCATTTTTCATGTATGCAATTAAATGCCATGAATGTCAAGTGTACAATGCAAATGCTTAAATTGCTCTTCCTATATTCAAATGCATCGATGAAATGCAAATGCCAATGTGCAAAGGTTATGGTAACAAGGTTCATCAGACGTTCCTTTTACTTCTATCTTCCTACCTTTTCTGCTTCTCACAATTGTAATTGCCCTTTTTCTTTTCTTCTTGGTCAACTATTTGGACTTTCCCATCTAAAGATTTATCATTTTACTATCTTCTTCATCTTCCTTTTCTTTTCTCACATGCCCTTGATCATTCTCAAATTTCTTCTCATGGTAATGCAAGGATCTTTCATGAAGATTTTCAATCATTTATCTATCATCATTCCAATTTCATGAAAAATGCGAAGCAATATGTTTTTTATCTCAAATGCGAAGTGGTTAGAAGAAGGGAAAAGGATATTCATGGTGAAAGAAATAAGAATAAGTTAGTTAAAGAACAAACAATCAAAGAAACAATCTAGGGTGACAAGATAATTAGCATCTAAACACTGAATATACAACCAGTCTGATATACCAATTCAGGATTTTTTCCAAAAATTTACTCAACCGACAATTCTCAAACTTTTCATTCTATTGGTTTTTGCCCGCCCCATGTGATCTGTCGATTCTCCTTATGCTGAAGCCATCTTCTGAAGCCATCTTCTGAAGCATATAATCTCTATCTTTTGACTCAAATCACCCTTTCAGGTTTTCAACTTGAGCCTTCAAACTTCACATTTCTCTTTTCTTCTCTTCTCTTTTTTCATTTTCTTTTTTTTCCTTTTTTCTTTTTTTTTCATTTTTCACTAACATTCTCAATAACTTTCTAATCAATCCCAAGAAGAAATTACAGTCTCATTTCTTTATGATGTCATCATAAGCATGCCTTTGCTTAATATTTGATTCTTTCAATTCAAATATTCTCACTTGATCGAAATGGACTTTTAAAGCACGTAACGTAGGTTGCGGTTATGGGTTATGAATGAAAAGGATAAAAGGCTCAAACATGTGTTTCAAGGGTCAAAAACCAAAAGATCATTTTTCACTGTATTGAAGCACTCGGGCATTTTGCCCCATTCTTTATCAAATTCTTGGCATATGTCTCATTTTTGCCAACTTCTCAACATCTTGCCTCCATTCTTGATTCACTCCTTTTATTTGTCTTTTTCTTTTCCCTTTTTTTTCTTTTTTTTCAAGGATTTTAAACATGAAAAGCTTTTTCTTATTTATTTTCTAGACCTCTCCAGAGACTTCTATGAGTTGGCATTCTTCTTCAACAAGATTCTCTTTCAATTTTGCCCTCCAATGTGGAGGGTGATCCTTGGTCAAGGTTTATTCAAAAAGAAATGAACAGGCTCAAACGGGTTGGCAAATGGATAATTTTTCACAATAGGAAAATGAAAGATGGCCATTTCTCATCTCAAATGTGAACATTCTCATCGAAGAATCATTTATTAAACAAGTACAAACTTATGAATGATACTGCATGTCAATTCTATCTTCTTCTTTTTTTTTTTGCACAATTCGTCATTCGCCTTCAACATCATATTCGAGGACAAAATATCATCATGCTTGTCAATGTGAATATAATTCTCAGATTTTAATCCCACATTATTATCATAACTGATTGTACATCATCATTTAGACACCAAGAAAGGTATAAGGAAATACAAAAAGATATACAAAGTTAAGGTTTAATTTGAGTAAGAAGTGTAATGAAATGCATTTGCCACTTTATTGAAATGATGAAAAATAAACAAAAGTCAATCCATAGAATATCCTATTGCAATACTTTGAAAGAAATCAAGAAACTAATCAAGAACAACCCCTTGCACATACACACTTTCATGCCCCAATATGATCATCATTTGACTAATTTTTCTCCTCAAAATCTAACACACCTGTTCTAATCAAACTTTGCACCTTATACTTAAAAGCAGGGCAACTTTCTATTGAACGGCCTTTATTCCCACTATGATATTCACATTGTGCTTCAGGATCATACCATTTCGGATATAGAGGCTTTAAAGGTTCTAGGTGGACTGGTGCAATCAGATTATTCTCAATGAGATAATGGAACAACTCAGTGTAAGGCATAGGAATTGGATCCAGGATAGTCCTTTTTCATTTGTTTCTTAAGCCTCTTGAGATTTCTATCCGAACAGGTACTGGTGCTTGAAAGTTTGTTTGAACAACTGGTTGACAAAAATTCGAGTTTGAGATGTTGGGTTCATATGATAGGTTCATTGAATAAGGAAGACATGGGGTATATCATCCTGTATGTTGCCCCTCATACTTCAAAGCTTGGACCTCTTCCTCTTTCTCCTTCACTGTTAATCTTTCCTTCTTATCAGCCATATCACCATCATCTAATCTACCACTCTTGATAGCATTCTCTATAATTTCTCCAAATAGCACTATATCTGCAAAATCTTTAGTAGCGCTACCGATCATTCTTTCATAATAAGGTGCTTTAAGAGTATTGACAAACAAGGTGGTGATTTCTCTTTCTGTAAGGGGAGGTTGGACTTGTGCAGCCACATGTCTCCATCTTTGAGTATACTCTCTAATGCTTTCAGTAGGCTTATTCTCCATGGCTTGTAGAGATAACCGGTCTGGTGCTAGATCTATGACATGTTTGTACTGCGATATAAATGCTCTTGCTAATGCTTCCCAAGAATTGATGCGAGTCCTATCCAACTAAGCATACCACTTAGCAGCAGAACTTGTAAGGCTTTCTTGAAAAATATGGCTCAATAACTTATCGTCATGCTTGTGAGGAGCCATCTTCTGACAATACATGATGAGGTGAGTCTTGGGGCAAGAAGAGTTCCATTAAACTTGTCAAACTCCGGTGCCTTGAACTTCGATGGGATGACTACATCCGAGACTAAGCATAGGCTAACAGCATCCAATGAACCATAAAAATCCAACCCTTCCACAATTTGCAATCTCTTTTCTAAAGAGTCAATCTTCATTCGGTTCTTCATATCATTCTTCTCTTCCGTACTTTCCATGTGATCACCTTGTCCTTTCTCCTTGAACTTGGTGAGTTGATGAGTAGATTATTTCAAGAGGGTGTCTTTAAACCTTATTACCATAACCCAAAGTTAAGATGTTATGTCATGATGTGTTAATGCCTAAAAATGCACACATAAATGAGCCAAGTACATGGTATGCATACTAAATTTAAATCTAACTATATATCCTAATAATTAATTCCATATACATTCTTATGTATGCAAAAGTGTGTGATGTAATTATGATATGTTATGCAATATGTGAATTGATGACCTAGACAAACTCAATTTTTTTTTTTTTTTTAATTTTTAATTATTTTTTTTTTATTTATCTATTTTTGTTTATTCAGAAAGATGTATATATTAAAAAAAATACCAATGCTATTAAATGAACTTTGTCCCAAAACAAATGTCTAACAGAATATAAGAAAATTATTACATCCAAAAAGAAAATCTATAGCTTCCATAAAAGCTTTCCTAATAAGCCATAGTGCTCATATGCCATGTCTAAGAACTGCAACAATCACCGCCTATAATATCCAAATGGGGGTGTAGCATCTCTCAAGTTCACTATAGTTTGCTGGACCTCGTCAGCTATCCCCAGCGACCATGTTGATCTGCTCAAATATTTGCTCTAGTAGTTGAACGCCACGAGCCTTCTTCCATTTCCCACATTCTTCTCTCCAAAAGATCTTCCTCCATTTTCTTATATGATTTGACCACATTTTCAATTTGAGCTTGTGCGTCATTTATCATTGCCTGCATCTTGTTTTGAAGTTCTTGATTTTCAAGCTTCTTTTCCTCCACTTGAGCCTCGAAGAGTTTCTTTTCTTCTTTATCTGTACTAGCTCAGAACTGACATTTGTTAATTTCTTCTTCATCTCATCAATCAAATTTTGCACCTTCCCCTTTTCTTGATCCATCCCCTGAGCTTGTTCTGACATCTCTTGTATTTCTTTCTTCAATCTTTTATTTTCTCCTTATAGCTCATCCTTTTCCACCTATAGTTTCCTTTTAGCTACTTCCAACTCTATTACTGATTATCGCATTATTGGCTTTGATGGATCGCCATTTTCTAAAGGGAACTTAACATCTTTACCTCGTCGGGTATGCCAAACCAAATAACCAGGAGTCAGATTGTTGGTGTAGATTCCTGCACTTATTCTGACAGTGGACTTCCATGCCTGAATAGCCTCTTCTGCCTTCTTCAAAGACCCTACTTCATTATAGTCAAACTCAAATTGTGTAAGCCCATGAGTCATTGGAATAAACTGTTCAGACCTTGATTGTCTTCTAACCATGGCTGGAGCATAACTAATAGCACCCCATAATCCTAGTAAAGGAATCCAAGGATATTTTCCACAACTAAATAAAGTTGGAACATGTCGCATCTAAGGTGCCAACCAAACTACCTCTTGCCTGGTAAGGTTGCGTAGCTTCCAAATCCATGCATTCTTTGATTGTGGTCTTGGCCATTAACTTTCACAGAATTCCTTAATAGGAATACAAACCTTGTAATATGCTTTGTGAAAGTGGGATTCTTTACATTCAAAGTGACTCTTCATTCAGATGTAGAGAAGAGACAAACATCCCATGAAGCGTCCTTCTCCCTTTCTTCTACAATAATTAAGAGATCGAAATGTCTTAGCTAAAATTACAGGTGCAACATTGATATCGAAATCCAATCTTTCCACGAAGTCGATAACCGAAATGTTAATATAGCCCAAGACCCTAGGAAACACCACCATTCCATATATAGCCACAGCCATCATGCCCATGCTCCAATCTTCCTCTAAATGCTTGCCAATGTGGTCTCGCAAGAAATCCCATTGTATATAATCTTGCCCACCTTTTTGTTGAACCTATTTGTCTACATCTTCGACTTCAACTCTCATGATGGTCGCCAACTTCTTTCGATACCCACTGTTCTTATTTCTTTTATAGACTTTGTCAGATTTGAAGCATTCCAAGCGAAGCATGATTGAATATTCTTCGATAGTTGGTACCATGTCAACTTCATTAAAGACAAAGCACCTATATGATGGGTCCCAAAATTGAACCATAGCTCTAACTAGCTCCTTGTCTACGTTGACTGAGAGGAGTAACATCAAATCTCCATACTTTGCTTGAAATGCTTCACGTCTTTCCCTTTTCCATTGTTTCCAAAAGCTGACAAGTTCAGGAACATTATTCTGCTTCAAGTCAAGATGTATCTTCTCGGGAAGGATAGACACAAAATCTTCAGGCAAACAATCACCCTCTTTTTGTTGGGTCTCTTCTGACTCCTTTTTTAGAATGGCACATGAAATAGGCTCTTATTTCTCCATGGAAGTAACTAATCCTTATTCCTGTGACATTTGTTGAGGGACAAAGGAATCTTTTAGTTAAATTTTTTTCATTTTTATTTTATTTTTTATAAAAAATTGTACATTATTTGTCATTTTATATTATCATCACATTTTTTACTAATTATGGTTCCTTCATGTGTCTTAATAGGGTAATCTCTACACTAGCATGGCTTTAGCTTAACCTAGGTCTCTTAGGCCCTTACATGCGTGGTTTGGACAGGTAGACTAAAGGTTCCCAAATTGTTCCTCACTAATCCATAGGACTAATAAGGCACTCCAATCCTCACCCAACGGCTACAAGCGGAAATGATTCAATTTGAGTGGAAGTATTTCACCAGCCCATGCGAAGGTTGCCACCTCAAGAGAGCAATAGGTACTTTACTTCCTCCTAGAAAGGACAAAGCCCGAGTAAAAGGCTTATGCATGGACATGAAAGTGAGTGTGTGGGAAGGAACCAATGCTTTGATTATTGATGTTTTCTTGTGAAAAATTTTTAGACAAACTTAAATAAACCTAAGGCTAATTATTGGCCTAACTCTCTAACGTCCCCAACGGAGTTGCCAAACTGTCATAACGTCTAGGTCCGTGAACCTAACCGCTAGACTTTAAAATTCTAGGAGTCGCCACCAACCATTCTACCTAGGTGTGATTGGTCACCTATTCATATATATGGACAAGGTTAGGTCTACATTCAAAAATTCTACGTTCGTGTAAAATCCGAATTTTATTATACTGTATGCCATATGTGTACATTATTGATAGTGGAAATAAAAATTTTGTGAAATTAAATCGAATGTGAATTCCACTTTTCAATCTAAGAGATGATTTATAGTGTAGTGTATAAAGAAAGAGAAACAAATATTAAAGTGTAATAAGATATTGTGGGGATTTAATTATTATGGTATGAAAGCATTAAATGAGGTAAGACAAAGTTAATAATTGTGTGTTGATATTGGCGTGGGAAAGAAGAATGAAAGGAGAAATTGTAGTAAAAAATTCAACATTTAATGGGCTGTCAGACGAATGGAGAAAATAGAGAAAGGATAGCCAATCAACGTGGCTGGAAGAGAGGTTGGCGTGGAGAAGGGAAGAAAAGAAAAGAGAAAAGTCAAGGAAAGGGGCGGTGAAGACTTCTCGCCAATTGCCTCTCCTGACAAGGGGATTAAGCAATAAATGGCAAGTGAAAATTGTCAAAAAGCAAGGAAGATACAGACTACTACGGGAAGCTTACTGCCGTTCCTTTTGTCACCAAATTCTCTGGGTTTAATTGCATGAAAGACGTGCAATGATAACAGATAACAGGTGGTTGCTTCTAACAAGTTATATTGGGCTATATAAAGAGAGTTCATGAGGGAAGATCGATGGAAGAAAACTTCATTTTTCCTCAGAATCATTCTCGCCCAATCTGTTCCTCTGTAAATTCATCTTTCATTCCTCCGTTCTTTCATAAATGAGCCATACAATTTCATCTTTTAGTTAGCCAAACCCTTCTAAGGTGTTGAAGAGCTAAGGAACAAGAGAAGAAAAGCTAAGAAAGGCAAGAAAGCATTCTGTTGTTGGAAGAGCAGTTCAGTAAAGGTGAGTTTCATAGCTTTTATAGTTCTCTTGATATTTAATTATAGACATAGCTTGGTTGTAGTTGAATATTGTTGAACAATATAAGAAAATAGATGGAAAAATAACCAAGAATGAGTAAGGAAACACGACGGGCGAGTAGAATATTGCTAGTCGAATTGGGATAGTTCTCGCCCAAAGGATGGGACGAGGTTGAGTTCGCCAACATGTGGTCCGGGCGGGCGAGGACCCGTGATCGCCAGTATGCGAGAATGGCGATAATAGTAGTCGCCCATGTAAAGTTGCTGATAGCCAGTAGGGCGAGTAGGTGAAAAAGAAGGCGCCAACGTATTCCGTTACAGGGCGAATTCCCACGAATAAGCTGCAAATGAAAAGGGTGCTATGACGGGCGAATGGCGAACTGAGTTCGCCAAAGTGCCATATTTTTAGGAAAAATATAAGTCTTTTTGGAAAATATTAATAATGTGAATAAATGCTTTGCAGACCGGAATTGAGCAAGGCGGGCGAGAAGCTACGCCGTATCAGACGAGGTAAGGAAGTTGTATGTGATGCAAATGCATGTCCTGTGGAGTAAAAACGTTAAGAAAATATCGGAATTTGTTTTATTTTCTGACATGCATGTTTGATAAATTGTTTTGGTTTCGGGCGAGCTACAAGCCGCCATAAGTTCTTTGGTTGGTCGAATTGACTAAGGCGGGCGAGTAGTTTTGTATTAGACAGAAACTCGGGCGAGCCAATGGCGAACTCTTTGTTTGAGATCTGGGCGAGTGCCTTTGTTTTTAAGAGAAATCCGGTAAGCCTTGATCGGGCGAACCTTTTTAAAGTGTTAGTGCGGGCGATCTTTGTTTTAAGTAAAAGGCGGGCGAACTGTTATCAAAACAGCCGTACTGTGTTTTGAAAACCATGAGGCGGGCGACTATTATTCGCCGTCTTGTCGAGTAGTCAGGGCGAGCTGATAAGGGCGAGTAGGCTCTGGCGAACGGTTTTTAAAATGTAATTTCGTAAACGAAAAATAAGTATTTTAATTATTTTTGAAAATAGAAAATATCAAATTTTCGGGCGAGTAGTCCCTCGGGCGAATCGACTCTCGGGCGAGTAGTCCCTTGGGCGAATTGGCTAATGGGCGAGCTGACCACGGGCGAACTAGCCGTGGGCGAACCGGCTCCCAACCTGCCTTTCTTTCATAGAAAATGTTGAAAAAGGAGGGTTGTTTTACTTGTTATAAACCCTTTTGGAAACTAAATCATTTTATGGAAATGATAACTTGATTTTGAGACATTAGGCCATGAGTTCATGCATTATCACTTATGTACTTTGCGTGACCTAACTAGGGCGATGGCTCGGGTCAAATAGACCAGCGAGTGCACCCTGGGGCGTCACAGGGCTGATGGACCTGCCAAGTCTTCAGCGGTCTCGAGGTCACTTGGCAAGTAGACCCGAGGACCACCTACAGATTATGGCCATACATCTAGATGAGATAGCCGTGAGGGGCGATGGCCTACGGGTGCACCCCAAAAGCGGATGACTTGTGTTCTTTGCATGATTTGAATTACTGCCTAGTCTCAATTAAAAGATTTATGAAAGGATCTGGTGAATCCTGTTTTTATGTTAACTGTGTTTATTATTTCCTAATGAGTGTGATCGTTAGGATGATTAAATGGTTTTGAGATTTTAGCTTTTATTTTAAAGCAGCATACACCTTCTTTACTGAGCACATTGTCGCTCACTCCTTATTTTCCACTCCACAGATAACTGATTTGAACTAAGAGACTTACCTTCCAGAGATTTGAGATCGAAGGTATGTTATATTCTTTTATATATTCAGCAAAGTTGTACAGTACTACTTTAACTACGAAGGGAATGTATATACATCTTAAGGAACATACTTTATTAATTCATAATGTAGTAAAAGTTGTTAAGCACCACAGACAGCCCAACCGGTAAACAAGTGTAGTTTACAAGTGAATATTCTGTTGTATAGTGGTTTTGGGATGTTACAGTTCGGGAGTACGGTTACATGTGAGGAAGGATTAGCACCCCCACAATGCCCATCTAAGATGGTACCATTTTAGATGGAAAATCATTCTAAGTTTGTCTTAAAATTTTATTTCTACCTTTTCTAACCCTTTTTAATTTTATTTCGTAATTTTATTTTATTTATTTGTTCTTTTATTTATTTTATCTTTGTTGGGAAAATGAATATTGATTGTTTTTTTTTTATTGAAATCACCTTCGAATTCTCTATTACTCTGGCAATAATCTAAAGGAACTTCTCACCTAGAAAATTCTTAGGTGCTATTTACTCGCAATCACCCTAAGACTTCCATCATCGAGACAACCTTTACCCATCTTCATTGTTTAGACTTTCTAAATTGTTATTATCAATTATTATCTCTTGAATTTTTTATTTTATTTATATTATTTAAAAATAAATGTTAATTACTTTAAAAAACTTTCAATTAAATCATCTATTACTTTGGAAAAATTTAAAAGGAAACTTTTACCTAGAAATTCCTTAAGTGCTGCTTACTTGCAATCACCTTAAGGATTTCATCTGTGATAACCAAAAAATTCTTACGATATTAAATTAATTGTTTATTATTTAGCATAATTTTATAACTAATAAAAATAAATTTAAATAATTACATAGGGACATGTAGACGTGTGGACCTTTCGGCACAACTTAATTAGTCCTGGAGATAAGAGATCCTGTCTACTTCGAGCTCGAGTGAGACAAGTTATAGCAAGCCTATGAATTTTGGTTAGACCTTGTGTAAGTCAACTAAATTCATAAAGTTGATTGTAATGTATTTAATTAGTTAAATTTGGAAATTAATGGAATTATTAAATCTAAAGTGAGTCTTGGGTATAGTTACATGCTATACATCATAAATATATAAAATAAATATTGTATACACATATATAATAAAATAAAATAAAATAAATAAGATAAAATGTTACAATAATATACAATAGATACTAAGTACATACATATTATAAAATATACTTATATATATATAATATAATAAAAAAAAAGAAATGAAAACCGATTGGCTTCTTGAAGAAGCCAATCGGCTTCCAGCTTTTCCCACTACCGTGGGATTCAAATTAAAACAGAAAAAGAAAGGGAGAACAGGAAAGAAATAGAAGGAGAAAACAGAAGAGGGAAAGAATTGGAGAGGGGCGACAAAGGTTGTAGCTGGGCTTCTCGACTGAACCGAAAACAGCAAAGGAAGGGCTGTTCGACGACTGGGGAAAAGAAAGGAAGAGTCGTCCGACATCAGAGGAAAGGAAGGAAGAGAGATTCATGCCAAAAAAGAGAAAGAGGAAGAGATATTCTTGCCAAGAAAAAAAAACAACAGCAGATGAGGCTGATTTGGGAGGCCTTGTAAAAGGTTGTAAGAGTGACATTAGAAATGGCCTAAAGCTACTGTTGGGGGATTAAATCGAGATCGGAAGTAGCAGACTTTGGTGGCAATTGAGGCGACTGAACAAAGGGGTTTAAAACAAAGAATTTTTAGGCGTGAAGAGGGAGAGACACTGAAAATAGAAAACGCAACAACAGGGGAGTTGTGCTTTGCTGCTGGATTCTCTCTTTTCCAAGTCAAGACAAAGTGGAATTTGGGAGAGAGAAGGCATTGAACCAAAACGGTGGTGTAGGCACTAGTGGGGTTGGTGTCGGCGTCACACAAGGCTATTGTTGAAGGGCTCAAGACACCTAGACAGCGGTTGAGTTAAAAATGAAATAGAAGCATCGAGAAGGAGGAAAAACAAAGGTTTTCCTATCAGTTGAAGCAATAAACAGGAAGTAAGACTTGCGGTAAAGAAGTTTTTGTTTCTTTTTGTGGTTTGTTGGTGTGAAAAATCTATTTTAGTAGATTGAGCTTGGTCTTAATAATATAAGTATTATTGTTAAAATTCTGTAGGGTGTTGTTGGTGCAGGAAGCCCGCGGACTTATTATTATTAGTGCTACAATGGCCAACAAATTTCAAAAACAAGGATAGTATTAGTTTTGGATCGACAATCGCATTTAAGGTAAATGGTTTAACTATGGGATATGATACATATACATACACACACACACATACACACACACATATATATATATATATATATATATACATACACAAATAAAGAATAATGATGAGAAGATTATGAATCTAGGAGTGAAGAGGAAACATAAGATTATTGGTAAGGGTGGTCAAAAGGCATAGTTGGTATTGCAAAGGTAAGGGAATATACGGTAAATGTTTATTAGTCTACTATGTTGTGTATGTCTAAATTGTTGTTATTTAATACTTATGGATTTAAATGCATTCTTGGTTAAATTTCATACATATTGAATTGAGTTTGAGGTACAAATGGTCTTGAGTTTTGAACTGTGTTGGATTTGTGAATGAATATACTGTTGGTTGGAGTTTTCTGCAGATTATTTGGTTGTGGATTATGATGCTGGGTAGTGTCCTACCTATGCCATCATAATGCCGAAATTTCGTTAGAAATTATTAAATGGATTTTGGTGTTAAATTTAAATCCTATAATGTATTTAAAAACCTCACATATCTTAAGCACTATTTCTTGTCACCGAAATAATGTCTTTTTAAAATGTGTTTTCTACTATAAGGTTATCAAAACTAGAGTGTTTCACACAATTCATGCCTCCTATACTCTAGATACGTGTAAAAGTATTCTTGCACGAATTTTGACGTATGAGACAGGGGACATTTGGAAATGCCTGTATGGCACTTAACTTGCCTGTGTGGCATTTACTAAGCCTGTGTGGCACTCGCCTAGGGGTGTAAAACGGGTTGGGCGGGCCGTACGGAAGCGGGCTTAAATGGGCTAAGCCCGTTTAGGCCCGTTTTTAAACGGGTTGAATATTACATGCCCGGTCTGTTTTTAATACGAACCGGGCTGGCCCGCTGGCCAAGCATTTTTTAAATAAAAATTAAATCAAATTAAATTTTAAAAAATCATTAAAATTCATATATAAATACAATCTAAATACAATTACAATTCACTTACAACATTTTAAAATAAATAATTACAAACTTGAAAAAACATAAATTTTTATTAAACATTAAACTTTTCCAACATTTTTTTTCACTATTATACATATAATGTCATGGTTTGAATTCAAAGTAAAATTATATGAATTCATTTTTTTTTACTAGAATACAATAAAATCATGTTATGTATTATTTTGATAAGAAATAAAAATACATTAATAATATAGTTTAAAAGCTAATTATAAAAAAAAAAACAAAAAAATGGCTTAAAGGGGTTGGCCCGTGGGTCGGCCCGCGCGGGCCAATCCGTTAAAAACGGGCCTAAAAATTAAAACCGACCCTCATAAAGCCCGCGGGTTTAATGGATTGACCCGCGGGCTTTGGTCCGTTTTACACCTCTACACTCGCCTATGTGGCATTTATTAAGCCTGTGTGGCACTCACCTGTGTGGCACTCACCTGTGTGGCGTTTAAATTATGCCAATGTGGCATTTAGTAAGCTTGTGTGGCAATTATTGTGAAATATCCTGGATGCTTTGTGGTCTTCCAGGTCCTGGATGCTTTGTGGTCTTCCAGGCGTCCGACAAATAGTCGTGACTTGTACCTCAGCTACTAGATGATCACTGGTGCTGGGATGATTCATGATCACGGATAGAATTTTGGTTCGAGACTGTAACCACTGCTAGCTACAGTGGGTGCTTTCATAGAAGCTTATCGGTTATTTCCAAAAATCCCAGTTATATTACCATATCTTATCAATGAATGCCTGTCTCTTGAAAATACTTTAAATGTGTATTTTGATTTTATAAATACGTGAGTACAAGTGTTTTTATCGCTTATAGAACAATGACTTGTCAACTTTGCATTTTTCCATAAAACATATTTAAGCATGAGTGTCGGCGCACTTATTCATGCATACAAATGCACAAACATAGTAGAACACCTAATATCATTTAGCGTACGTTTTCTTACTGGGCATTAGCTCACCCCCTCCTTCCACCTCAGATTATTTCAGGTAGACTAGGCACGAGAGTGGTGCATCGAGAGTCATTTTGTTGAGCTGCAGAAGGTTGTATTTTGAGCCAAGGTATAATCTTTTGTTCTTTTGTTTATATCCCAGACTGAATTCTTTTGTGTACACAGTGTATAGGGTTCGAGATGTAAGTACTAGGAGATATCGAGTCTGTAAACATAATGTGTTATGTAGTTAAGTTGTAATCTCGATATATATATATATATATATATATATATATATATATTGAATCAATGGATGTCAAGTATTTCAGAAGTTATATTGAGATTTGAAACTGCTACAGGTTGATATGATGATGTACTTAGTATGGGGATGGATAATAGACCAAAATAGGGGCGAAATTTTTCAGTGTCGTTTTCGGCACGTCTTACGAAAAGACTATAATGGGACCTTAGACAACTAGTCTTAAACAACTATAAGAGTAGGATTCTACTCATTAGGTTTTAGCTACACGGAGCGAGTGACAAATATAGTAAGTAAAAGAAAAAGTTAGCCCGAAAATCTTGCCTTCCGAGGGCGTTAGAGAATGGTATCAGAGCCTAGTTTGTCTAGCCTTGTGTTAGTGTAGATAGGCTAGAATTAGTCTTACATCTCATATAACTGTGTGTGTCTGGATATAAACTATAAATGATGCTTTGACACGATATTACCGTGTGTTTTTCAAATAAAGTGCTAAACATGTTTTTCCTATTTAGGTATATCTAAAATGAAAGGATGGTATAAAAGCGTAAGGAAAGTTGGGAGGAGACGAGAGGAGTTGGCTTCCGAAACACAGACTCCAGAGCCGCCGCCACCTCCTCCTCCTCAGCCAGAAACTGATGGAGATCGTATTGCTCGGGTTGAGAGGAACTTAGACACCATGTCCCGGAACATGCCGAAACATGGATGCCATGTCTACCATGTTCACTTAGTTCATAGCGAGGTTTAATAAAGATCAGGTGGTGCCACCCTTGGCCCCAATAGTACCACCACCTCCTCCATCAGCTGTACCTCCTCAAGCACCTCCACCACCACCACCGAGCACTCAAGCACCTCCGCCATCACAAGTGGATACCTCGCAACCACAACTGAGCCTCTACAACCACCAGCAAACCCCTCATCATTGACTCCTCCATAGCCACGAGCAGCATCTTCTTCTACTGGGGACAAAGTTAAGAAGAATATGAAGCTCCTCAAACAATTTCAGAAAATAAGTCTCCCGGTGTTCAAAGGAGTAAAGGATCTAGTGCAAGCACAGGAGTGGATCCTACAAATGGAGAAGTCATTTAAATTTATGGGTTGCAGTAGTACAAAGAGGGTGTCCTTAGCCACCTTTATGTTGCAATCAGATACTGAACATTGGTTAATGTCCACTAAGAAAATATTGAATGCAAAATACTCTAAGATTACATGGGAAGTCTTCCTACAGTACTTACAAAATCAATATATTCCCAAGACAAACCAAAGGAAGAGGCAAACAGAATTTTTGAGCTTGACTCAAGGGAGTATGACGGTGGACCAATATGAGGCCAAGTTCACGGCCCTCTCTCGATATGATGCTGACATTTCCGGTAACGAGACTAAAAAGACTCTAAAATTTATTACGGGATTGAGACTGTCCATCCGGAGTCGACTTGCAGTATTGGACATTACTACTTACCTAGAAGCCCTTAGAAAGGCCCAGCTAGCGGAGCATGATATAGAACTCACACAGAATGAGTATGGTTACAAGGGAAAGAACCATGGAAGGAGTCAAGCGAAGAGGCCAGACATGGGGAAACAATAGCATAATCAGACTCCCTTTAAGAGACAAAGGTTTCCTAACCCTCGACATCAGCCTACTAAACCCACACCATTCCATACCACACCAAAAGCTCAGACTTGTGGGGTATGTCGTAGGTTTCATGAGAATAGGCCTATCACATGGCGATTCGGGTTTGTTATCACTGCGGGAAGTATGGGCACATGATGAAGGATTGCCCAACACTCACTACCCCACCTTCGACTTCATCGAAACCAGTTGAAGGACAAAGTAGTCAACAGAAGAAGGTCACAGATAAGGGAAAGAAACCAATGACACAGGGGCGAGTCTTTGCCTTAGATCGGGAAGCAGTTGACGCTTCCACCGATGTGATCAAGGGTAAACTTCTAATCCATGACTTAGAAGCATTTGTTTTTATTGATTCAGGTTCCACACATTCATTCATATCACCTGCATTTGCTAAGAGATTGCATATAGAGCCTGAACACTTAGATTACATATTGCATTTTAGTACTTCTATGAAAGAGTCACAAACAACCGACCTAGTAAATAAGAATTGTAAAGTTAAGGTGGGAGGTAGGAATTTAATAGCAGACTTAATTATGTTGAATATGTTTGACTTTGATGTTATTTTAGGCATGGATTGGTTAACAGCTAACCGTGCCAGTGTAGACTGCTATAGAAAGATTGTAACCTTCTTCCTACCTGAATCACTTGTAATACATTTTCAAGGTGAGAAATAAAATATAATTAATATCTTTTGTGAATCTTACTTATGAAAACGTTGCTCTTATGAAGGCTATTTAGCATTCGTTTAGGATGCAAATAAGGAACATCCAGAATTGTCCGAAATACCCATTGCGAGAGACTTTTTTGATGTCTTTTCGGATAATCTACCGGGACTACCACCAGAGCGAGAAACTGAGTTCGCCATTGACCTTCTTCCCGGAACTCAGCCAATCTCCAAGCCTCCGTATAGAATGGCCTTGGTAGAGTTAGAGGAATTGAAGACACAGCTTCAAGAACTTTTAGACAAGGGATTTATACACCCCAGTGTGTCTCCGTGGGGTGCTCCGGTACTATTTGTGAAGATGAAGGATGGGAGTATGAGGTTATGTGTAGACTACCGGTTATTAAACAAGGCCACTGTAAAGAACAAGTACCCGCTACCTAGAATAGATGACTTATTTGATCAGTTGCGAGGTGCAGAGGTATTTTCCAAGATTGATTTGAGATCGGGATACCATCAATTGAGGATCAGAAGTCAAGATATCCCAAAAACTGCCTTTAGAACACGTTACGATCACTATGAATTCTTGGTGATGTCATTTGGTTTAACGAATGCACCCGTAGCATTCATGAGTTTGATGAATGAAGTTTTTAAGCCGTTTTTGGACAAGTTTGTGATAGTGTTCATCGACGGCATCCTAATATATTCTAAGTCTCGTGATGAACATGCTCAACACTTAAAGATTGTTTTGTAGACACTTAGAGAAAAGAAGTTGTATGCCAAGTTTAGTAAGTGTGAGTTTTAGCCGGAGCAGATTTCTTTCTTGGGTCATATTGTGACAAAGTATGGAGTATCCGTGGACCCGTCCAAGGTTAAGGCCGTCGTTAATTGGGAAAGGCCAAAGACCGTCATAGAGATCCGAAGTTTCTTGGGCTTAGTAGGGTACCATAGGAGATTTGTTGAAGGATTTTCTAAGATAGCGGCTCCATTAACACGCCTCACACGCAAAGAGGTCAAGTTCTAATGGACCGATGCGTGTGAGCGTAGTTTTCAGGAGTTGAAGCAAAAGTTGACCACAGCACCAGTCCTAGTTATCCCGAGTGGATCGGGAGGTTTTATAGTGTATAGCGATGCATCCATTCAGGGTCTAGGTTGTGTGCTAATGCAAAATGGGAGAGTAGTAGCTTATGGTTCTAGACAGTTTAAAGACCATGAAAAAAATTACCCTACTCATGATCTTGAGTTGGCGGCCATAGTGTTTGTATTGAAGATTTGGCACCACTATCTTTATGGAGAAAAGTTTCAAATATTCACTGATCATAAGAGTCTCAAATACTTGTTCTCTCAAAAGAAGTTAAATATGAGACAACGAAGATGGATGGAATTGTTAAAGGACTATGATTGTGAAATCTTATACCATCCCGGTAAAGTGAACAAGGTGGCTGATGCCTTAAGTCGGAAGAACATAGGTTTGGTTTCATACATGATGATCAAAAAATGGGATTTAATGAAACAGTTTTTCGAGTTGAGTGTGAATGTAAAGCCTTCTGAAGGTTTTCTAATTACTAGTCTAAGAATCGAACCAAGTATAGTGGAGCAGCTCAGACGAGCACAGAAAGAAGATTCTAGATTAGTGAAAATGGTTAGTCAAGTTGAACAAAGTGAAAATTCGGAGTATAAGGTAGGTGAAGATGGATTACTAAGGTTTAGAGGCCGAATATGTGTCCCTAGTGATGATAACTTAAAGAAGCAGATTATGGATGAAGCTCACAATTCTAAGTACACCATGCATCCGGGGAGTACAAAGATGTATCAGAATTTGTGTCGAGTGTATTGGTGGTCAGGGATGAAGAAAGTTATAGCTGAGTTTGTATCCAGGTGCTTAGTTTGTCAACAATTGAAGGTTGAACACCAAAGGCCAGCAGGATTACTTAAGCCTTTGAAAATTCCAACATGGAAATTGGAGCATATAACCATGGATTTCATCATGGGATTGCCGAGAACCAAAAGGAATCATGATGTGATTTGGGTCATAGTAGATCAATTAATCAAGTCAGCTCATTTTCTTGCCATGAAATCTACTGATTCCTTGAGTGCATTGGCGGACTTTTATATAAAGGAAATGGTTCAATTACATGGTGTCCCAGCAAGTATTACTTCAGATAGAGACTCAAGATTCACGTCCCAGTTTTGGGAACACTTTCAAGAAGCTTTGGGATCACAACTCAATTTTAGTACTGCCTTCCATCCTCAGACTGATGGACAATCTAAGAGAACTATATAGACCCTGAAAGATATGTTGAGGGCATGTGCTATTGATTTTAAAGGATCATGGGATGACCATCTGCCCTTAGCCGAATTTGCCTACAACAATAGTTATCATGCTAGTATTGGAATGGCTCCTATGAGCCATTGTATGGATGGAGATGTTGATCTCCAATCAGTTGGGAAGAAGTGGGTGATAGAAAGTTGTTTACTCCTGAGCTTGTTGAGCAAGCTGTAGAAGATGTTAGACTAATATGTGAGAGACTCCGAATAGCTCAAAGCCGACAAAAGATTTATGCGGACACTCAGAGGAGAGAATTGGAATTTGAAGTGGGGGATAGTGTCTTCTTGAAAGTCTCTCCATCAAAGGGTATCATGAGGTTTGGCGCGAAAGGAAAGTTAAGCCCTCGATTTATTAGTCCATTTGAGATTTTAGAGAAGGTTGAAGACGTGGCATATCGATTAGCCTTACTGCCATAGCTATCGAGTGTGCATAATGTCTTCCACATATACATGTTAAGGAAATACCATCCGGATCCCTCTCACGTGATAGCATATGACCACTTGAGATTAGAGAGGACTTAAGTTATGTAGAGAGGCCAATCAGAATTGTAGATAAAAAGGAGAAAGTGTTGAGATCAAAGACTATTCCTCTAGTAAAGGTTATTTAGCAGCATCACTCATCTGAAGAAGCTACTTGGGAACTTAAGAGCTTAATGAAGGAGAAGTACCCCCACCTATTCCAATCGAACATGGAAAATTTGGAGGACCAAATTTCTTAAGATGGGTAGAATGTGATAACCGAAAAATTCTTACGATATTAAATTAATTGTTTATTATTTAGCATAATTTTATAACTAATAAAAATAAATTTAAATAATTACATAGGGACATATAGACGTGTGGACCTTTTGGCACAACTTAATTAGTCTTGGAGATAAGAGATCTTGTTTACTTCGAGCTCAAGTGAGACAAGCTACAACAAGCCTATAAATTCTGGTTAGACCTTGTGTAAGTCAACTAAATTCATAAAGTTGATTGTAATGTATTTAATTAGTTAAATTTGGAAATTAATGGAATTATTAAATCTAAAGTGAGTCTTGGGTATAGTTACATGCCATACATCATAAATATAAAAATAAATATTGTATACACATATATAATAAAATAAAATAAATAAGATAAAATGTTACAATAATATACAATAGATACTAAGTACATACATAATATAAAATATACTTATATATATATAATATAATAATAAAAAAAGAAATGAAAACCGATTGGCTTCTTAAGAAGCCAATCAGCTTCCAGCTTTTTCCCACTAACGTGGGATTCAAATTAAAACAGAAAAAGAAAGGGAGAACAGGAAAGAAATAGAAGGAGAAGACAAAAGCGGGAAAGAATCGGAAAAGGGCGACAAGTGTTGTAGCTGGGCTTCTCGACTGAACCAGAAACAGCAAAGCAAGGGCTGTTCGGCGACTGGGGAAAAGAAAAGAAGAGTCGTCCGGCATCAAAGGAAAGGAAGGAAGAGAGATTCACGCCGGAAAAGAGAAAAAGGAGGAGATATTCTTGCCGAGAAAAAAAAACAGCAGCAGATGAGGCTGATCTGAGAGGCTTTGTAAAAGGCTGTAAGAGTGACATTAGAAATGGCCTAAAGCTACTGTTGGGGGATTGAATCGGGATCGGAAGTAGTAGACTTTGGTGGCAATTCAGGAGACTGAACAAAGGGGTTTAAAACAAAGAATTTTTAGGCGTGAAGAGGGAGAGACACTGAAAACAGAAAAAGCAGCAACAGGGGAGTTGTGCTTTGCTGCTGAATTCTCTCTTTTCCAAGTCAAGACAAAGTGGAATTTGGGAGAGAGAAGGCGTTGAACCAAAACGATGGTGTAGGCATTAGTGGAGTTGGTGTCGGCGGCACACAAGGCTATTGTTGAAGGGCTCAAGACACCTAGACAGCGGTTGAGTTAAAATGAAATAGAAGCATCGAGAAGGAGGAAAAACAAAGGTTTTCCTATCAGTTGAAGCAATAAACAGGAAGTAAGACTTGCGGTAAAGAAGTTCTTGTTTCTTTTTGTGGTTTGTTGGTGTGAAAAATCTATTTTAGTATATTGAGCTTGGTCTTAATAATATAAGTATTATTGTTAAAATTCTGCAGGGTGTTGTTGGTGCAAAAAGCCTGAGGACTTATTATCATTAGTGCTACAATGGCCAACAAATTTCAAAAACAAGGATAGTATTAGTTTTGGATCGACAATCGCATTTAAGGTAAATGGTTTAACTATGGGATATGATACATATACATACATATATATATATATATACATATACACAAATAAAGAATAATGATGAGAAGATTATGAATGTTGGAGTGAAAAGAAAGTATAAGATTATTAGTAAGGGTGGTCAAAAGGCGAAGTTGGTATTGCAAAGGTAAGGGAATATACGGTAAATGTTTATTAGTCTGCTATGTTGTGTATGTCTAAATTGTTGTTATTTAATACTTATGGATTTAAATGCATTCTTGGTTAAATTTCATACATATTGAATTGAGTTTGAAGTACAAATGGTCTTGAGATTTGAACTGTGTTGGATTTGTGAATGAATATACTGTTGGTTGGAGTTTTCTGCAGGTTATTTGATTGTGGATTATGATGCTGGGTAGTGTCCTACCTATGCCGTCATAATGCCGAAATTTCGTTAGAAATTATTAAATGATTTTGGTGTTAAATTTAAATCCTATAATGTATTTAAAAACCTCATATATCTTAAGCACTATTTCTTGTCACCGAAATAATGTTTTTTTAAAATGTGTTTTGTACTATGAGGTTATCAAAACCAGAGTGTTTAACAAAATTCATGCCTCCTATACTCTAGATACGTGTAAAAGTATTCTTGCACGAATTTTGACGTATGAGACAGGGGACACTTGGAAATGCCTGTGTGGCACTTAACTCGCTTGTGTGGCGTTTACTAAGCCTGTGTGGCACTCGTCTATGTGACGTTTATTAAGCCTGTGTGGCATTTAAATTATGCCTATGTGGCATTTAGTAAGCTTGTGTGGCAATTATTGTGAAATATCCTGGATGCTTTGTGGTCTTCCAGGTCCTGGATGCTTTGTGGTCTTCCAGGTCCTGGATGCTTTGTGATCTTCCAGGCATCCAACAAATAGTCGTGACTTATATCTCAACTACTAGATGATCACTGGTGCTGGGATGATTCATGATTATGGATAGAATCTTGGTTCGGGACTGTAACCACTGCTAACTACAGTGGGTGCTTTCATAGAAGCTTATCGGTTATTTCCAAAGATCCCGGTTATATTACCATATCTTATCAATGAATGCTTGTCTCTTGAAAATACTTTAAATGTGTATTTCGATTTTATAAATGCGTGAATACAAGTGTTTTTATAGCTTATAGTACAATGACTTGTCAACTTTGCATTTTTCCATAAAACATATTTAAGCATGAGTTTCGGCACACTTATTCATGCATACACATGCATAAACATAGTAGAACACCTAATATCATTTAGCGTACATTTTCTTACTGAGCATTAGCTCACCCCCTCCTTCCACCTCAGATTATTTCAGGTAGACTCGACACGAGAGTGGTGCATTGAAAGTCATTTTGTTGAGCTGCAAAAAGTTGTATTTTGAGCCAAGGTATAATCTTTTGTTCTTTTGTTTATATCCCAAACTGAATTCTTTTGTGTACACAGTGTATAGGGTTCGGGATGTAAGTACTAGGAGATATCTAGTCTGTAAACATATTATGTTATGTAGTTAAGTTGTAATCTCGATATATATTTATATATATATATATATATATTGTGAATCAATGGATGTCAAGTATTTCAGAAGTTATATTGAGATTTGAAACTACTACAGGTTGATATGATGATGTACTTAGTATGGGGATAGATAATAGACCAAAATAGGGGCGAACTTTTTCAGTGTCGTTTTCGGCACGTCTTACGAAAAGACTATAATGGGACCTTAGACAACTAGTCTTAAACAACTATAAGAGTAGGATTCTACTCATTAAGTTTTAGCTACACTGAGCGAGTGACAAACATAGTACGTAAAGGAAAAAGTTAGCCCGAAAATTTCGGCTTCTGAGGGCGTTAGAGAATGGTTTCAGAGCCTAGTTTGTCTAGCCTCGTGTTAGTGTAGATAGGCTAGAATTAGTCTTACTGTTAGAGTATGCCCTACAATCAATTGGATTTAGATTATATAATTTTAAAAGGCCCAAAAGACCCAATATAGTTGGACTAAGGCTAAGGCCTTTTTAGGGTTTTGTTAAGAGGCACTATAAAAACAATATTAAGTCTAAAAGTTAGAGAGAAGAAGAGAATATTTTTTTAGTCGTTCTGCCTCTTAGAGCTAGCACTCTCAGAAAACAATTCCCTTCCTCCTCCCTTTGCTTCTTGTAGACACCCCATTTTGTCCGGGGTCTTTTAATGTTATTGGGCCTATTGGGTTTGATAATTAGAAGAGGAATCTAATTTTTGTGTTACTATCTTGTTCATTATTATTAAAAAAATAATAATAATAAAAATGAAAAGAAAATAAAAAATAGAAAAAAATCAAAAAAATAATAAAAAAATAAAAAAGGGGAAAGTCAAAGAAAATAAATAAAAAAACATCCCATGATCATGGGATCAATAAAGGGCCTTTGATTTAGACGTAAAAAGGGGAGCCGATTTTTACATTCTTTATTAGACTCATTCCTACACCTTTGTCCATTTAAAGAGTTGACTTGAAAAGTTTGGAAAGAATTAAACTAAAAATGTGAAACCAGAAAAAAAAGAAAGGGAAATAAATCAAGATTTAATTACTAAAAAATCAATTTTAAATAATTCAATACAGCCATGATATGGGGCCTAAACTTGAGGAAAGTTGATTCTTTCCTCAAGCATGTGGCCATGAAATGGTTATAAAAGCCAAGAGCACAATACAGAAAGGGGGGATAGGAAAAAACCCTAGACAATACACGGAAAGAAAAAACACAGAAAAAACCCTAGAAGGAAGAAAAAGAGGGCTGGTGGCAGCAGCTGCTTGTTCCATTCTAGTGCTGCATTTTAGGATTTTGGTTCAGTTTCTTCAAGCGTGGTCTGTAGCTTGGCAAGGCTACTAGGCTATGGTCTATCCGCCGTTTGTTGTTTGGTGCTGAAGACGTGCGTGTACAAGTGCTGCGTGAACCACGGGAGCATGCTGGTGCAGTGGCTATGTTGAGTTGCTCTGGTTTGTGGCAAGTGGCATGTACGTGCCTGAAGCATGAGGATGGCTGTTGCGCATATAGCGTTGGGCAAAGGACGTGTGAGCAGCACGTGTTGGGCGTGGCAAGGATTGGTGTATTCTTGGCGTTAAAGGCTGAAGCTGTGCAAGGTCTTGATGACACAACACTGCCCTGGTCGTCTCCGCTGCCTGGAACTTCCCTTGCAACCGTTGCTGCATCGCAGAAAACCTCCACCGCTTCTGCACCAGCGCTCGCGTGATCACTGCCCAAGCTTCTTCCACCCGCCGCTGCCTGCTGCTACACGCCTACACCTTGCACCTGCAACGTTGCTGTTCCAGATTCACGCTTGGTCTTGGGTGCTAAAGGTGTAACCAAATTCCAATAAATGAGGAAGCCTGCCATGACTTGGACCATTGAAGGTGTAAGACATTGAAGAAAGAAGGCCACGTGATCTCCCATTTACCAAGGTGAGTTTATTTTGTTTAAATATATTTTTAGGATTAATTAATTTAATTAACATGATTTAATTAATATAACATGATTTGGCTTAATTTAATATGAACTAATTTATAAAGATTTATTTGCATGACTTGTATGGTAGGATTGATTCCGCATGATTCAATTAATTTGATTAATATATATATATTGAATAAATGATTTGTGTATTGATATATTTGGTTAGTTTAATTTGTATTTTATATGTTAGTATGATAGATATTAGGTAAATAAAATAATAGAAAAATAAATTAAATTAGAAAAAATGCAAATAAGAATAAATAGAAATAAAATTAAATAAAATTATTTTAAATTTGAATAAATATGATTCCGACGATGGAATTCTTAAAGAAACTGCGCTCAAGTGGTACTTTTAGAGATCTTGAGGAGGAAATTCTATCCAAGGCCTCACCAGCTTAATGGAGGGTCTAAATAGGATTTTTGATAACAGATAATTCTTATGCATTTTTTTAAAAAATAAATAAATAAATAAATAAATAAAAGTAAAAATAAGTTTATTATAAAATAACACTAAAAATAATTAGTTACAAAATTAGAAAAAGGTGTTAATGATTAATAATAATAAGAATAGAAATGGCAAATAAGGAGGGAAATAAATGAAATGACCGAAGCTAGATATTAAAATAATAAAAATGAATATGATTACTCCGATGATGAAATATTAAGGGAATTATGCTTAAGTAATTTTCTTGAAGATTTCTAGGTGAGAAAATTCTATTCAAGGCCTCACCAGCTTAATGGAAGGTCTAAATAGGATTTTAATAAAAAGTAATTTATTCATTTTTATAAAATTAAATATGAATAATCAGTAGATTTATCATTAAATTAGAACAAGAATAATTATTTATAAAAATTAGAAACAATATTAGTGATCCATGATAACATTATGGAAATAAGAATGAGTAGCAAAATAAGGAATGGAATAAATAAAATTAGATATTAAAATTATAATAAAAAAGAATATGAATTACTCCAATGATGAAATATCGAGAGAGTTACGCATAAGTAATTTTCTTGAAAATTTCTAGGTGAGAAGATTATTTTCAAGGCCTCACCAGCTTAATGGATGGCCTAGAGATAGTTTTCAATAATAAGTGATTTTTATCTAAAAAATATTATTAAATTAAATTTAAAATAATTAATTAAGAAGATAAAAAAATTTTCAATAATTCATGTTAACTACAATAATAAAATAACAATAATAAATAGTAATAAAATTTGATGAAATAATAAAATGATAATTATTGATAATGAATATTGATTGTTTCCTATGATGAGATTCCAAGTAGATTTACGCTTAAATAACGATTTGGAAATCTTTAGGTAAAAAAAAATTTCTTTTGGGTCTCACCAGCTTAATGGAAGATCTAAAAGGAATTTTTGATAAAAATAATTCATATTCATTTTTGCATAAAAATAAATAAATAAAATTAATAATTAATAAATAATAGAATGCTAAGAATAAATTGGTTAGAAAGAGTCAAAGTTAGGAATTTCTCATAATATATTCAAATGAATCCGACGACGGAGCCTCTTCAAGCAAGTCGCATAGTACTACTTGAATACTCCTGAGGTGAGAAAGATCTTTTTAAGTTGTCCCACCAGCTTAATGGAGGACACTTAGAGATATTTTTTTTTTAATAATAATTATATCGAGATTAAATATCAACATAAGCAAATTTAGCAAATAACCTAAAACTAAGTGGTACCATTTTAGGATGGGCGTTGTGAGGGTGCTAATCCTTCCTCACACGTAACCGTACTCCCGAACTTAGAACTTTGAACGTAGACCAAGCCTTATCCTTAGTTTGAATAGGTGACCAATCACACCTAGGTAGAATGGTTGGTGGCGACTCCATATCTTTGTGTCTAGCTATTAGGTTTTTAGCTAAAACTTAATACGTTATGACAGTTTGGCGACTCCGCTGGGGACATAAGAGAGTCAGGCCAATACTTAGTTTTAGGTTATCTTAGAATTTGCTTAAGAGATCTTAATAGAAAATGGACATTAAATGAAACTTTATTCCTTCATACACACACATCACTTTGCATTAGCATGCATAAGCCCTCGACCCGAGCTCGGTCCTTTTTAGGAGGGAGTAAAGTACCTACGCTCTCGTGAGGTAATACCTCCGCAATGGCTAGCGAAATACTCCCACTCAAATTGAACCTTTCCGTTTGTAACCTGTGATGGGTGAGGATTGGGTGCCTTACTAGTCCTATGTGGACGATAGTGAGGAACAATTTGAGAACCTTTAGAATTCTAACTTATCCAAACCAAGCATATAAAGAAACCTAAAAGGCCAACTTAAGTTAGAGCCATGCCATCTCATCTTGTAGAGATAACCAAGGATCAGGACACATGAAGGAAAATTTGTTCTTTTCAAGAAATATAATAATAAAAAATCAAAATAAAGAAAATAAAGAGATGAAATGTGTCTATTCATCGCATGAGGCTTTCTTTTGATTTTGCGATGCATAACATGTCAATTTGAACATTGCACCTATACATCTAGACATTTTTTGTCATACATAAATTGAGCATGCATCTCATGCATAGGTTTGTAATTGCATATCATGGCATCTGGACTTAGACTATGGTAATAAAGGTGAGAAGATAGCTCGGCCATCAAAATTGCCAGTCACCTACACGATACTTGTTTGCAAACAAGAGTAATGGAGAATAAGCAATTGGCACGAATTGATGGAATAGAAAAGGTGCAACAAGAGATTGTCGGGGCCCAAGAAGAGTCTAAGGAACAACTGGCAAAGATGATGGAGATCATGATGAGCTTGGCAAAAGGGAAGGGAGTTGATGAAGACACTACCGCTCAGGTTCAGCCTCCCATTACGAAGAAAGAGACGACAATTCTGTTAAGGCTCCATACTATGAGGGAATGATTAATAATGTCGCCAAAAACTTTACAGATATGGTACTCTCTGGTGAGATAATCGAATATGCTATAAAAAGCGGGAAGATCTAATGGGCAAATACAATGAGAGGTGCAACATTTAATAACGAGAGTCAAGATGTTCAGGTCGTGACTAATGAAAAGCAATATGAAAGTTATACCCCATATTACCCATACCCCATGCAACAAGCCCACCACCTTTGTCCATATCCTTATCAGTCAATTCCTCAAAATGTTTTTCAACCTAACTTTTGTCCTCAATCACTCTCCACCCTACCAAACAATCCAAGAAGGCCAAGAAACAGAACCAGTATCTGGTGCCTACGTCTTTGAAAACAACTCCAAACCCAACAGCAAAGAGTTATGAACCAAATAGCAAATGTGAATATCACATGGGGGCAATTGGGCATTCAACAAAAAAGTGTAGGCAATTGAAGGAAAAGGTTGAAGAACTCATCAGTAATGGTGCCTTGAATCAAGAGCTTATTGAACAATGGAAGTCCGTTTCTCCATAGGCCAAGTTTCCTATTGTAATTTGTGGATGTGAGATGTTCTCAGGATTCTTGAAATTTTCATCAAGTTGTTTTGAAAGCTTTCCATAATTTTCTTTCCAAGTAGATGAAATAAAAATAATTTTGAAAACATTGGTGATTTTTATTGAGAATGAATAGACCTAGTCATTACATTACATTTCCAGTATGCTTCCGATTCAGTGAAAACTTGGAATCTATAGAGACAAACAAGCTCGAAATTAATTCATTTTTGCTTACCATGATGAACTTTTGAAGTCAATGATCTTTGTTAAGGTGATAAGCAATGAAATGATTGATGAATTTGCAAAACTTTTTGAATTGTTTTAAAGGACCAATTCATGAAGCATTCTCTTAAGGACTTTGTATTTGAAAATTTGATAGATGTTCAGGCCAAGCTAAGAGTCCCAAACACATCAACCTAAATTCTTTCTCATAACTTGAACTTTTCTAACTCAAACCATCCTTCACTATATCCTGGGGCAAAATGATTGAAAGAGCCAAGCTTTTGATGGCCATTCTAAATTTGATTGATATCCTTTTTCCGATCTTAAACCATGATGATGAAAATTGCTGCATATGGCCTTCATAAAGTTGAGTTGATACATTCTGGGCATGAGTTGTGAAAAAAAAGTGAAGAAAAAAAGAAGTTAAAAAAAAGAGAAAAAAAAGAAAAAATTGATTGTGAAACCATGCACGAGGGATATTCAAATGATTTCAAAAGCCAAATTTTCATCTTGAGGATTGGTTTTCAATAGAAGTGTCAATATCTGATATGACAAATGGCCATCTTTCATATTCCTATTACTGAAATGAAATCATCCCTTTGTTACCCCTTTTGAGCCTATTGATTTCTTTCTAAATGAACCTTGACCAAGGATCACCCTCCACATTGGAGAGGCAAATACATCAGAGGAGTTTTAGAAGCATTGGTGATTGGTCTGTCAAATGCAAGAAAATGATGCCCTATGTTAAGGGGCAAATGTGAGAAAAAGGATATGTGAAGATGAAATCAATATGAAAAAACAAGAAAATGAAAAAAAATGAAAAAGGTAGATGTGGAAAAAAAAGAAATGAACGAGAATAAAAGGTTAGAAAAGAAAAAAAATGCTTCGAAGACTGGGAAGGACAAATGTTGACAATCGAAGAAACGATCCTTGGTTCGATAAACCTTGAAAACACTTATTTTGGGCCTATTTATCCATTCTTTGAAAACCCTAAACCTTGGCCTACGGTACGTGCTTAAAAGTCCATTTTGATCAAATAAAGATGCTTGTATTGAAAAGCTTTTCTTTGAGAAACCATCATCATTATTTAGTTTGGAATGAAATTTGAACTCTCAAATGCATGGTAGAATAATCAATAAAAAAAAAAGAAGAAAAAAAAGAGAATGAAGCTCTAGGGTGAAAACCCATGAGAGGGCAGTCTAGAGCAAATTTGAAACAACTCAAGGCCATTGTTTGTGACTATGCTAAGGCAGTAACAAGAAAGAAGAAAAACCAGAGGAGTGATGCTTTCAGTCAAGACCTTTTGAGAAATTCAAAAACCATCACCTTGAAATTTTGACTTGAGATTTGTATCTTTGGTTTCCTTACCCTGAAATCTGAGCCATCATAGCTAGTCTTGACATTTATTAAAGTCCACGTATCAAGAAATTAAAAGAGTGCTAAAATGGAGCGTGTTCTGTGAAAGTTATTTTTACAAAAGGAATTTTGATTTTCAAGGAATTTGTTTAATTTGTGAGCCTAGATGAAGAGACATTGATCAATAGAACCTTTCTTGATAACCAAACATCCTTGATGCACCAAATCAGTACATTTATTCAGCTAAACCAAGTTGTGACTCATTCTATTTGTTCTCAATAATAATCACCAATTTTTAAGAGATTTAAATGTCAAATGTTTTTATCTTGGAAAATTATTATGTGGGGCAATTTTCTATTTTCAAAAAAAAGAAACTTGAAAAAGTGAAAAATGAGAGTTTTGCAATTTTATGGGGGCAAGTTCTTGTTTTAAAGAAATCAAGCGTGGTGATGGTGTTTTTAAAACTATTCTTGGGGCAATCTTTGGTTGATTTGGGAGCATGAATTTTCTTGAAGATATGAGAAGTGGTGAAGTGTTCTTGTGAATAGTTTGAGATGATTTTGTTGTTATGATTTGGATTTTAAGTTGATAAGAATTGTGAGCTAAAGAGAAGACTGAATGAACGACAATGATGGGACAAATGATTTTAGGATTGCTAAATTTGAAGAAAGAAGAATGATGAGGCAGTGAAAGACTGAATGATAAGGCAAAGAGAAGATTGAAGGATGACAAATTTTTGAAGAAAGGAATAAGGTAGGCTGATGATGTGACTTGGTAAGACATTGTTTATCATTTGCATTGCATTCATGACATGCATGGCATTGCATTCCATTACATGCGTTTTGACAAAAAAAAGGGTAAAAAAGGGTTCTGAAAGACTAGATGGCTAAAATTTTGAGAAAATTTTTTGTAAAAAAAAAAAGAGAGAAAAAGAAAAAAATTCAGAAAATGTGAGAAGGATTAGGAATAAGATGTGATAAAAAAAAAAGAGGTTCTAAAAGACCAGTTGACTAAAATTTTGGAAAATTAAAAAAAAAACAAAAAATAGAGGAAAAGAAAAAAATCAGAAGTGTGAGAAGGATTAGGAATAAGATGTGATAAAAAAAGAGATTTGAAAGACTAGTTGACTAAAATTTTGGAATTTTTTTTTTTTTTTAAAAAAAAAGAGAAAAAAAGAGAGAAAAAAATCAGAGAATGTGAGAAGGATAAGGAATAAGATGTGACGAAAAAGGAATGAAGTGTTGAAACAAAAATGTTAAAATTTTGGAAAGAAAGAGGAAATTAAACAAGTATGGATATGATGGGACAATGAAAAAGGATTGAAAGATGTGATGAGATGAAAAAATGTGATATTTAGATAGAAAATAACAAAAAGAAGAAACTGGAATGATAAGATGATCTAGAAGATAGAATTGAAATGATGAGATAAGATCAAAACCTCCGGGTCCAACCTGTAAGACCTCCGGGCATGATTCACTAAAACCTCCGGGTACAATCTGTAAGATCTCCGGGCTTGATTCATTAAAACCTCCGGGTACAATCTGTAAGACCTCCGGGCATGATTCACTAAAACCTCCAGGTACAATCTGTAAGACCTCCGGGCATGATTCATTAAAACCTTCGGGCATGATTCATTAAAACCTCTAGGTACAAGCTATGAGACCTCCGGGCATAATTGAGCATTTTAGAGAGGAGAATTTTTAAAGTTTCAGGGCCTTCCTAGTCGAAGGAGCATTTAAGAGATGAGAGAATTTAAAGTTTCAGGGCCTTCCTAGTCGAAGGAGCATTTAAGAGATGAGAAAATTTAAAGTTTCAGGGCCTTCCTAGTTGAAGGAGCATTTTACAGAGGAGAAATTTTAAAGTTTCAGGGCCTTCCTAGTCGAAGGAGCATTTAAGAGATGAGAAAATTTAAAGTTTCAGGGCCTTCCTAGTTGAAGGAGCATTTTGGAGATGAGAAATTTTTAAAGTTTCAGGGCCTTCCTAGTCGAAGGAGAATTTTAGAGATGAGAAAATTTTAAAGTTTCAGGGCCTTCCTAGTCGAAGGAGCATTTTACAGAGGAGAAATTTTAAAGTTTCAGGGCCTTCCTAGTCGGAGGAGCATTTTAGAGATGAGAAATTTTTAAAGTTTCAGGGCCTTCCTAGTCGAAGGAGCATTTAAGAGATGAGAAAATTTAAAGTTTCAGGGCCGTCCTAGTCGAAGGAGCATTTTGGAGATGAGAAAATTTTTAAAGTTTCAGGGCCTTCCTAGTCGAAGGAGCATTTTGGAGATGAGAAAATTTAAAGTTTCAGGGCCTTCCTAGTTGAAGGAGCATTTAAAAGATGAGAAAAATTTAAAGTTTCAGGGCCTTCCTAATCGAAGGAGCACTTTCAGATGAGAAAATTTAAAGTTTCAGGGCCTTCCTAGTCGAAGGAGCATTTTTGAGATGAGAAATTTTTAAAGTTTCTGGGCCTCCCTAGTCGGAGGAGCATTTTCATGATGAAAACCAATTTCTTTTAGAATGAGTAAATATCCACACACAAAAAAAAAAGGAGGAACAAAAAAAAATTGAAAAGAAAGGAAAAAAATAATAAAATGGATGCGGACAAAATGGATGTCCATGTCTTTGCACAATTACTATTTCATAGCAAATGTACAAAGAGGGGCAACTGTAGACACCCCATTTTGTCCGGGGTCTTTTAATGTTATTGGGCATATTGGGTTTGATAATTAGAAGAGGAATCTAATTTTTGTGTTACTATCTTGTTCATTATTATTAAAAAAATAATAATAATAAAAATGAAAAGAAAATAAAAAATAGAAAAAAATCAAAAAAATAATAAAAAAATAAAAAGGGGAAAGTCAAAGAAAATAAATAAAAAAACATCCCATGATCATGGGATCAATAAAGGGCCTTTGATTTAGATGTAAAAAGGGGAGCCGATTTTTACATTCTTTATTAGACTCATTCCTACACCTTTGTCCATTTAAAGAGTTGACTTGAAAAGTTTGGAAAGAATTAAACTAAAAATGTGAAACCAGAAAAAAAAGAAAGGGAAATAAATCAAGATTTAATTACTAAAAAATCAATTTTAAATAATTCAATACAGCCATGATATGGGGCCTAAACTTGAGGAAAGTTGATTCTTTCCTCAAGCATGTGGCCATGAAATGGTTATAAAAGCCAAGAGCACAATACAGAAAGGGGGGATAGGAAAAAACCCTAGACAATACACGGAAAGAAAAAACACAGAAAAAACCCTAGAAGGAAGAAAAAGAGGGCTGGTGGCAGCAGCTGCTTGTTCCATTCTAGTGCTGCATTTTAGGATTTTGGTTCAGTTTCTTCAAGCGTGGTCTGTAGCTTGGCAAGGCTACTAGGCTATGGTCTATCCGCCGTTTGTTGTTTGGTGCTGAAGACGTGCGTGTACAAGTGCTGCGTGAACCACGGGAGCATGCTGGTGCAGTGGCTATGTTGAGTTGCTCTGGTTTGTGGCAAGTGGCATGTACGTGCCTGAAGCATGAGGATGGCTGTTGCGCATATAGCGTTGGGCAAAGGACGTGTGAGCAGCACGTGTTGGGCGTGGCAAGGATTGGTGTATTCTTGGCGTTAAAGGCTGAAGCTGTGCAAGGTCTTGATGACACAACACTGCCCTGGTCGTCTCCGCTGCCTGGAACTTCCCTTGCAACCGTTGCTGCATCGCAGAAAACCTCCACCGCTTCTGCACCAGCGCTCGCGTGATCACTGCCCCAAGCTTCTTCCACCCGCCGCTGCCTGCTGCTACACGCCTACACCTTGCACCTGCAACGTTGCTGTTCCAGATTCACGCTTGGTCTTGGGTGCTAAAGGTGTAACCAAATTCCAATAAATGAGGAAGCCTGCCATGACTTGGACCATTGAAGGTGTAAGACATTGAAGAAAGAAGGCCACGTGATCTCCCATTTACCAAGGTGAGTTTATTTTGTTTAAATATATTTTTAGGATTAATTAATTTAATTAACATGATTTAATTAATATAACATGATTTGGCTTAATTTAATATGAACTAATTTATAAAGATTTATTTGCATGACTTGTATGGTAGGATTGATTCCGCATGATTCAATTAATTTGATTAATATATATATATTGAATAAATGATTTGTGTATTGATATATTTGGTTAGTTTAATTTGTATTTTATATGTTAGTATGATAGATATTAGGTAAATAAAATAATAGAAAAATAAATTAAATTAGAAAAAATGCAAATAAGAATAAATAGAAATAAAATTAAATAAAATTATTTTAAATTTGAATAAATATGATTCCGACGATGGAATTCTTAAAGAAACTGCGCTCAAGTGGTACTTTTAGAGATCTTGAGGAGGAAATTCTATCCAAGGCCTCACCAGCTTAATGGAGGGTCTAAATAGGATTTTTGATAACAGATAATTCTTATGCATTTTTTTAATAAATAAATAAATAAATAAATAAATAAAAGTAAAAATAAGTTTATTATAAAATAACACTAAAAATAATTAGTTACAAAATTAGAAAAAGGTGTTAATGATTAATAATAATAAGAATAGAAATGGCAAATAAGGAGGGAAATAAATGAAATGACCGAAGCTAGATATTAAAATAATAAAAATGAATATGATTACTCCGATGATGAAATATTAAGGGAATTATGCTTAAGTAATTTTCTTGAAGATTTCTAGGTGAGAAAATTCTATTCAAGGCCTCACCAGCTTAATGGAAGGTCTAAATAGGATTTTAATAAAAAGTAATTTATTCATTTTTATAAAATTAAATATGAATAATCAGTAGATTTATCATTAAATTAGAACAAGAATAATTATTTATAAAAATTAGAAACAATATTAGTGATCCATGATAACATTATGGAAATAAGAATGAGTAGCAAAATAAGGAATGGAATAAATAAAATTAGATATTAAAATTATAATAAAAAAGAATATGAATTACTCCAATGATGAAATATCGAGAGAGTTACGCATAAGTAATTTTCTTGAAAATTTCTAGGTGAGAAGATTATTTTCAAGGCCTCACCAGCTTAATGGATGGCCTAGAGATAGTTTTCAATAATAAGTGATTTTTATCTAAAAAATATTATTAAATTAAATTTAAAATAATTAATTAAGAAGATAAAAAAATTTTCAATAATTCATGTTAACTACAATAATAAAATAACAATAATAAATAGTAATAAAATTTGATGAAATAATAAAATGATAATTATTGATAATGAATATTGATTGTTTCCTATGATGAGATTCCAAGTAGATTTACGTTTAAATAACGATTTGGAAATCTTTAGGTAAAAAAAAATTTCTTTTGGGTCTCACCAGCTTAATGGAAGATCTAAAAGGAATTTTTGATAAAAATAATTCATATTCATTTTTGCATAAAAATAAATAAATAAAATTAATAATTAATAAATAATAGAATGCTAAGAATAAATTGGTTAGAAAGAGTCAAAGTTAGGAATTTCTCATAATATATTCAAATGAATCCGACGACGGAGCCTCTTCAAGCAAGTCGCATAGTACTACTTGAATACTCCTGAGGTGAGAAAGATCTTTTTAAGTTGTCCCACCAGCTTAATGGAGGACACTTAGAGATATTTTTTTTTTTTAATAATAATTATATCGAGATTAAATATCAACATAAGCAAATTTAGCAAATAACCTAAAACTAAGTGGTACCATTTTAGGATGGGCGTTGTGAGGGTGCTAATCCTTCCTCACACGTAACCGTACTCCCTAACTTAGAACTTTGAACGTAGACCAAGCCTTATCCTTAGTTTGAATAGGTGACCAATCACACCTAGGTAGAATGGTTGGTGGCGACTCCATATCTTTGTGTCTAGCTATTAGGTTTTTAGCTAAAACTTAATACGTTATGACACTTCTGATCACATCTTGTCTCAGGTAAAGGTTTTGTTTTGCATCCTACTCGTGTGGATACCGTTAGAGGGCTTCTCTCAGCTAGGAGTTTGGAGTTAACGATAAATCAAGGACTGTTCGTGGGCTGCCATATTCAAAAGTCGAACATTCCTACACGAGTGCACCAAAAGGTTAGATTCTATCCCGTCATTAATTTTGTTGCATAATCCTGGTGATTTTGGTTTTGTTGTTTTTAATCCGCTGCATATTTTCGTGTATGACATGATAAATCGAGACAACGAAACTTTACAGTGGTATCCGAGCCAGTGTGCAAACGGCTTTTGGGATAGCAAATTCGATTCGTGGTGATGCTGTTTTATTGTAAATTGTTACAGATTTGATTTTAATTTTCAAAAATTCGTTTGGGAGACCTAAAATAATTGTAAGACAATTATAGATTTAAAAAAAAAACCCTGTAGGCAATCTTGTAGTTGCCACTCTTGCAAAAAAAATTAATACTTGTTATTATTTTATTTAAAATATATAAAATAAATTAGGATAATGTTATCCTGATAAGAGTTTTAAATTAAATATATTTTAAAGAGAGATATTTTTTAAAAATAAAATTGGACAAGAGTTATCCAGTGGTTTTTGAGATTTTAATAAGATTAAAATTTTTAAAACATTATCTTGATAAAATTGTTTTAAATAAAATATATCCTTTATTAAATTGGATAAGAGTTATCCAATATTTTTGAGATTTTAATAAGATAAAAATTTCAAAAACATTATCTTGATAAAATTGTTTTAAATAAAATATATTCTTTATTAAATTGGATAAGAGTTATCCAATATTTTTGAGATTTTAATAAGATTAAAATTTCAAAAACATTATTTTGATAAAATTGTTTTAAATTAAAATATATATCCTGTATTAAATTGGATAAGAGTTATCCAATAATTTTGAGATTTTAATGAGATTAAAATTTCAAAAGGAATTATCTTAAAAAAAAATTTCTTTTAAAATAAAATATTTTCTATCTTAAATTGGATAAGAGTTATCCAATACTTTTGACATTTTAATGAGATTAAAATTTCAAAAAGAGTTTTTTTTTTTATAAATTTTTGTTTTAAAATAAAATATTTTAAAATGGATAAGAGTTATCCAATGGTTTTGAGATTTTAATAAGATTAAAATTTCAATTAAGCTCAAATTGAATTTTGAGAATTAAAATTAAATTAAAACAGCCCTACCCATAATTAATTAAAATTAGATTTTAATTAGGAAGCATACAAATTAATATGTGATATTACTGTGTATGCTTAATGCTTGATTCTTATGTGATATGGATGATTGCATGATGCATGGTTATGGGCTTAGGTTTACATGGATTGTAATTTATTTAAATAAATTTAAATTGGGCTGTGAGCCTTGATTTATTTGTAATTTATTTATGTAATAGTTATATAGATAAATTAGGATTATCTTGTAAAATGTACAACATTTTGAGCCAAGATGATTCGGAGCCAAGGCGAATCGAGGTGACGCTTGAAGGGAAATCGAAGAGAAGGCATTTAGAAAAATAATGTATCCCTAGGTTCTTTTGTAATAGAAAGGCCATAACCATGTCACGTTTAATTTTACACTTTTATTTATATATGTTGATATATATGTTAGAAAAGCATACTAGGTGAGACAATAAAATTAAAAATCCCTCAAAATAAATATTAAGTCAAAGATAACAAATAAAGATGTCTTCCAATACGATGCATGTGAAAGAGACTTTGTTCGGTATTGTGCTACTTTGGCTCAGTCAAGGCTATACCTACCTTAGGAATTCACATTGCATGAGATAATAGTTATCTCCAAGTGTATTGGGTCAGACTTAACTAAATCAAATTAGGGCATTGGCTCAGTCAAACCTAATAAGATTTAGAGACATAGGTTGGGCTTTAACCCATATGATGAGTTAGAACAAGAGTTGTTCACCCAACTATCCGGGAGTTGTATGAGATGCAATTGACAAGAGTTGTCTACCTAAATAATCTCATTGGATGCATTAGCTCAGCTAAAGTCATAATGGGACCAAATATGGATCCTGGCCCACTAGGAAGTCTCGGCGAAAAGGCTTCCCTAGTTGATAGTGAGGGCTATTAGCTTGAGGAAAATAGTGGGAGTAATTCATTTAATTAAAAAACCATAATGAATGATTTTAATCACAATGTTACTTAATTGCATATTTTATGATTGTAGAATTATCATGGCAAACAACAATTTATCCCTTCGTTTTATCCTTGAGAAGGATAACAAGTTGGTTGGGGCAAACTTCTTAGACTAGTACAGAAATTTGAGGATAGTCCTCACTCAAGAAAAGAAGTTATATGTTCTAGAGCATGCGATCCCTGCTCAACCGTGACAGAATGCTTCCACTACTAATAAGCATGCTTATCCAAAGCATTTGGATGATGCCATTGACGTACAATGCCAGATGTTAGCTTCCATGAGTTCTGAACTCCAGAAGCAACATGAGAATATGAAACCATTTGATATGATCGAATATCTCAAGGAAATGTTCCAAGAGCAAGCACGACACGAACGTTATGAGGTGTCTAAGGCACTCTTCCAGAGTAAGATGGTTGAGGGAGCTCCGATGCACACTTATGTACTTAATATGATTAGGTAAATTGAGAGGCTGGAAGCACTGGGCTTCACCATGCATAAAGAGTTGTCAGTTGATCTCATCCTCCAATCCTTACCGGATAGCTATAGTTCATTTGTGTTACACTACAACATGAACAGTATGGATAAGACACTGGTAGAATTGCTCAATATGTTGAGAACTGCTGAGAAGGACTTGAAGAAGTCAAGGCCTACTTCTGTTATGGTGATTGACAAGACTAAATCCAAAGGCAAAGGCAAGCCTAAGGGTAAGCCCAAGCCTAAGGGTAACAAGAAGGAAAAGGCCAAGAAACTCAAGCCATCTGGTGGAGTTGCTAAGACAGGAAAATGCTTCCATTGCAATAAGACTGGTCATTGGAAGCGAAATTGCACTGTGTACCTTGAGGAGTTGAAGAAAAAGAAAGGAAGTGAGACTTCCATCTCAGTTATATATGTGATTGAGATCAATTTGCCTACTTCTTCATCTTGGGTATCAGATACTGGATGTGGTTCTCCCATTTGCATGAATGTGCAGGAACTAACAAGGAGTAGAAAACTTGTCAAGGGCGAGGTGGTCTTATGAGTTGGAAATGAAGCAACGGTTGCTGCGTTAGTTGTAGGAACATTTAATTTATCGTTGCCTTCGGGCCTAATTCTAGAACTTGACAATTGTTATTATGTTCCAGCAATTGGCAAGAACATTATTTCTGTTTCTTGTTTGGATAAAAAAGGTTTTTCTTTTAAAATAATGAACAATAGTTGTTCAATTTACTTTAATGATATTTTCTATGGCAATGCTTCCATTATGAATGGATTGTATGTTCTAGATTTAGATAATCACATATACAGTGTTGATTCCAAGAGGTTAAAGGGTAATGAGATTAACCCTACATTCCTCTGGCATTGTAGACTTGGTCATATAAACGAGAAACGCATATCTAGGCTCCACAAAGAGGGACACTTAGATTCATTTGATTTTGAATCATATGATGTATGCGAATCTTGTTTGCTTGGTAAAATGACCAAGGCCCCTTTTACAGGAGCAAGTGAAAGGCTAGTGGTTTATTAGAGCTCATACATACAGATGTATGTGGTCCATTAACCACACAGGCTAGAGGAGGGTTCCAATACTTCATCACATTTACTGATGACTACAGTAGATATGGCTATGTTTATTTAATGAGACATAAGTCAGAATCCTTTGAAAAGTTCAAAGAATTCAAGAATGAAGTACAAAACCAGCTAGGCAAGAATATCAAGACACTCCGATCAGATCGCGGTGGAGAGTATTTGAGCTTAGAATTTATAGATTATCTAAAGGAGTGTGGAATAGTTCCACAACTCACTCCACCTGGTACACCTGAATGGTCATATAAACGAGAAACGCATATCTAGGCTCCACAAAGAGGGACACTTAGATTCATTTGATTTTGAATCATATGATGTATGCGAATCTTGTTTGCTTGGTAAAATGACCAAGGCCCCTTTTACAGGAGCAAGTGAAAGGCTAGTGGTTTATTAGAGCTCATACATACAGATGTATGTGGTCCATTAACCACACAGGCTAGAGGAGGGTTCCAATACTTCATCACATTTACTGATGACTACAGTAGATATGGCTATGTTTATTTAATGAGACATAAGTCAGAATCCTTTGAAAAGTTCAAAGAATTCAAGAATGAAGTACAAAACCAGCTAGGCAAGAATATCAAGACACTCCGATCAGATCGCGGTGGAGAGTATTTGAGCTTAGAATTTATAGATTATCTAAAGGAGTGTGGAATAGTTCCACAACTCACTCCACCTGGTACACCTGAATGGAACGGTGTATCTGAGAGGAGGAATCGGACCTTGATAGACATGGTTCAATCCATGATGAGTCTATCTGACCTCCCTATCTTCTTTTGGGGTTATGCTTTAGAGATAGCAGCATTTACACTAAATCGTGTTCCTCCTAAAGCTGTTGAAAAGACACCACATGAGATGTGGACTGGAAAAAAGCCTAATCTGTCTTTTCTAAAGATTTGGGGTTGTGAGGCTTATGTCAAAAGACAAGTCTCAGACAAATTAGGACCCAAATCTGATAAATGCATATTTGTGGGGTATCCTAAAGAGACAAAAGGATACTATTTCTATAATCCTATAGAGCACAAAGTGTTTGTGGCTCGATATGGTGTTTTTCTAGAAAATGACTTCTTTTTTAGAAGAACTAGTGGGAAGAAAATAAAGCTTGAAGAGATTCAAGAACCACAAAATGTCAATGAACCTTTAGTGGAACAGGAGCAAGTCCCACAAGATGTTGTGGAACAGGAAGTAGCTCCAGAAACATAAGGCCCGTATAGGTCTAATAGGATACGTCAAGAGCCTGAGAAGCTTAACCTTCTCACCACTCAGCACAACGACGTATTGCTCATGGATAATGATGAGCCTACCACCTATGAAAAAGCAATTACGGGCCCAAATTCTGAGAAATGGCTTGAAGCCATGAAATCCGAAATGGACTTCATGTCTACAAACCAAGTATGGACCTTAATTGATCCACCTAAAGGGGTAAAACCCATAAGGTGCAAGTGGGTCTTCAAAAAGAAGACTGACATGGATAGTAACGTCCATACCTATAAAGGCCGATTGGTGGCCAAAGGTTTCAAACAAAGGCATGGTATAGACTATGATGAAACCTTTTCACCAGTTGCAATGCTCAAGTCCATTCGAATTTTGCTTGCTATCGCTGCATACCATGATTATGAGATATGGCATATGGATGTTAAAACTGCGTTTCTGAATGGAAACTTGTCGAAAGATTTGTATATGACACAACTTGACGGTTTTATCACTCCTGAGAATGCCAATAAGGTATGCAAACTTCAGAAATCCAATTATGGATTGAAGCAAGCTTCTCGGAGCTGGAACATTCGTTTTGATGAGACAGTCAAAGAGTTTGGCTTCATCAAGAACGAAGATGAACCTTGTGTTTACAAAAAGGTTAGTGGGAGTGCTGTCATATTCCTAGTGTTATATATGGATGACATACTACTCATAGGAAATGACATTCCTGCCCTACAATCTATCAAAACTTGGCTAGGGAATTTCTTCTCCATGATAGACTTAGGAGAAGCAGCCTATATCCTTGGAATAAAGATCTATAGAGATAGATCGAGTAGGCTGCTAGGTCTAAGTCAAAGTACATATATTGACAAAGTGTTGAAAAGGTTTAACATGGAAGAATCCAAGAAAGGATTTTTACCTATGTCTCATGGCATTTATCTCTCAAAGGACATGTGTCCTAAAACACAAGATGAGAGAGATAAAATGGCTAGGATTCCATATGCTTCAGCTATTGGATCTATCATGTACGCCATGTTATGTACGAGGCTTGATGTCTCGCATGCTTTAAGCATGGTGAGTAGGTATCAAGCTTACCCAGGTGAGCGTCACTGGATAGCAGTTAAAAACATCCTTAAGTACTTAAGAAAGACTATGGATGCTTTCTTAGTCTATGGAGGAGAGAATGAGCTCATTGTAAATGGTTACACTGATGCTAGTTTCCAGTCAGAAAAGGATGACTTTAAGTTACAATCTGGCTATGTGTTTTGCCTGAATGGTGGTGCTGTAAGTCGGAAGAGTTCAAAACAAGAGACAATGGCCGATTCTACGACCGAGGCTGAGTATATAGCGGCTTCAGATGCAGCTAAGGAAGCTGTTTGGATCAAAAAGTTCATCACAGAACTTGGAGTAGTCCCTAGCATTGCTGATCCAGTGGCACTCTATTGTGACTACAATGGAGCCATTGAACAAGCTAAGAAATCTTAGTCTCACCAATGGTCCAAATAGATACTCAAGCCCTTCCATGATCGATTAGCTGTAGTGTAAGTAAGAGAATGTTAGTGTATGTGCTATGAGCCAATCGGATTTGGACTTATAGTACACTTAAGACATTGTGATTATTTATGTTATTTAATAATACATGGCAGTTATTTATCATTATTGACTATATTTAATTTGATCAAGTCATAATCAAATGATAATGTCCCTAGAATAGTGGATTCGTATAAAAGGAATCAAAGTAGTGACTTTGATAATGAGATCCTTATGATACAAAGAATACTATTCTTAAATATCCTTAGTCGTAGTATCACTGAGAAGGGACATCAGTGATATGGTAAGACTAACATGTGTTAGATTCCTTTGGGTGACTGATCTCATAAGTCATGGATATGGTGATATCCAGATCAACACATGGGTGATCATTGTGAATGAATACACTAGATTGACCCATCTTGAGAACCCTATGTGGATCGTTGCATTGAGTGTCATTAGATGTTCTCAAATGACAATGGTATATGTGATCCTTAGACTTGAGATCACCATGGTATCCTATGTGTGGATTGGTGTACTTTGATGCTGGTAAATGTAGCTCAATAAGGGTTGCAAGTAAGACAGTAATTGGGTACATCATGAATCATATGAGGGTTGTGAGTGATCAAGATAGAATTTGTCCCTCTTGGTAACAAGAGTCTATATCTCAAGGACTCTCAATAGAGATTAATGATTGAAAATCTGTAGGCACAGTACAAATGAGATTTAAGATGAGATCTTGAATTCATTTGATTAAATCATTTATCTTAAGATTGAGAAACAATGGAGTTGAACTTTAATAGAGATGACACGTTCCATACTCTATGTTCAACTGAGATATTAGGTGACAAAACGATCGAATTATACGGTAATTGCTCATTGAAAGGTTGTCGTCAACTCACCGACATTTTCATTACTTAGGTAGCCATGATATATTGCTAGATGCCAATCTTGGCTTGTGATTTATGAATGAGATTCTGAATCACTGCCAACGTAATGGAAACCTAAAGGGTCACACACAATAAGGGTATGACCAAGACAAGGTAATTGGAGTTGGATCCATGTGATGAATCCTAGTACAAGAAGGATTCCTAGTGAGACTAGAATCCTATTCCAACTATAATTCGGGATTTAATTAATAGTAATTTTAGCTTGAGATTACCAAATGGTACTTTGGTCTTTTCAATTATAATGAGATTATAATTATGAATTATTAATTTAATAATTCATGGGCAGACCAAATTATTAATCCAAATGCATAACCAATTGGTTGTAGTGCAAGTGGGAGATTGTTAGAGTATGCCCTACAATCAATTGGATTTGGATTAAATAATTTTAAAAGGCCCAAAAGACCCAATATAGTTGGACTAAGGCTAAGGCCTTTTTAGGGTTTTGTTAAGAGGCACTATAAAAACAATATTAAGTCTAAAAGTTAGAGAGAAGAAGAGAATATTTTTTTAGTCGTTCTGCCTCTTAGAGCTGGCACTCTCAGAAAACAATTCCTTTCCTCCTCCGTTTGCTTCTGATCACATCTTGTCTTAGGCAAAGGTCTTGTTTTGCGTCCTACTCGTGTGGATACCGTTAGAGGGCTTCTCTCAGCTAGGAGTCTTGAGTTAACGATAAATCAAGGACCATTCGTGGGCTGCCATATTCAAAAGTCGAACATTCCTACACGAGTACACCAAAAGGTTAGATTCTATCCCTTAATTAATTTTGTTGCATAATCCTGGTGATTTTGGTTTTGTTGTTTTTAATCCGCTACGTATTTTCGTGTATGACATGATAAACTGAGACAACGAAACTTTACACTTACATCCCATATAACTGTGTGTGTTTGGATATAAACTGTAAATGGTGCTTTGACACGATATTACCGTGTGTTTTTCGAATAGGACAATTGGTTAGCATATCTTAACAACTTGAGGAAGTCAAGGGTTCGAGACATGCGGGACGCGAAATGTGAGTGAGCCAGTGGTAGGGCTGGCCATAGACAGGCACTCACGATAAAACGTTGAGGTGGGCCAGTGGGCTCGCCAAAGAGGACAGTACGGATGAGTAATGACCTAGTGAACGGGCTGGGCGTTACAAAAAATGTGCGTTTTATTGTAAAACCCCAGTCCACAAAGCAGGGTCACTTTACTCACCCATACTGTCCGCTTTAGGTCCAGACCACGAAGCAGGACCCTTACGGATTTCTTGGGAAATCATTTCCCAATTTGCGTCCTGCATATCTCGAACCCTTGACTTCCTCAAGTTGTTGAGACATGCTAACCAATTGTCTACTAACCAAAAGTAGTGATTTCTTGACTGATCTCTAGGTGAGAAGAGTCTACTAAATATTACTAGAGTATTAGGATATTTAGTATGATTTTTCAATAATTTAAATTTTTATTAAAAATGAAAATAAATAATTTATTTTTTATAAAAAACAAAGAAAAATAATAATGAAATTTAATAATTAAACAACTTTCTGATGATGGGATGTCATGAACCTCACAAGTAGTGATTTCTTGACTGATCCCTAGGTGAGAGAAGTTCATTAAGTGTTACCAGTGTATTGGGATACTTAGTGCAATTTTTCAATAATAAAAATTTTTTATTTAAAATAAATAAAGAAATATTTATATAAAAAATAAAAAAATTCATTTGCATCATTCATTATCTGTTTGCATCATATGCATTCATAATAATTTTTGAAGCAAGTGTGAATCTTCCGATGATGAGATTCTATAGAACTCACAAGTAGTGATTCTTAAGAAATCTCTAGGTGAGGAAATTATCCGAAATACTACCAGAAGTATTGGGGTACTTCGGAATAATTTTCAATACAAAAGATTTTCACTTATTTCAAATGAAAAAATAAAATTTAAATGTTTTAAAATTAATACAAATAAAAAAAATGATTTCAAAATAAATGGAGTTCTTTTTAAATGTTAAATTAAGACCATTTTATTAAAACCAAAAGATAACACATGATTACAATGGTACCGTTTTTTATACAGGCGTTGTGGGGGTGCTAATCCTTCCCCACGCGCAACCGTACTCCCGAACCTGATTTTGTTTTCGTAGGCCAAAAATTGTCTTTCTAATAAAACTTAATTAATTTTGAGATTTTGTTAAAAAGATAAATATTTTTAGGTAACCAATCACACCTAGTCAAAAAAGATTGGTGACGACTCCTTTTGTTTTTTAAATGTTTTTCAAAATCGCCGAACGTGAAATCATTACGACACCCGGTTTCAGAGGTATTTGTTTCGTAGATTAGCTTTAACATTTTGTAATGGCATGATGATGAGGACAACACCAAATTCTATAAAGCTAAAACTTTATTCACTTTTTTTTTTGGTGAAAAAAACTTTATTCACTTTATTTATCGTGGAGCTGAACTAAAGAAACGTGAACTTTTTCATGTCTTATTACTTTAACAAAATTCTCAAGTTTTTAGAAATTGAAAAATATGATTTATGAATTACTTGTTAATTGCTTTGTGTTGATATTAATATTTGTCTTAGCTAGTCCTGTTCACAGGTTGGGCAGCCCATTAAAGTTCGAAATTTAATTTCATATTTTAATGGGCTTTGAATAAAAAATAAATCCGATGAACAAGCTTAGACAAAAAAAAAATGATCCGATTAATTTTCGAACCGGACTCGAGCTTTGCCCATGAAGATTTAGGTCTAGCTTTGCTCAAACATTATTAATGTTAAAATTTTTTATATAGCTTATTAAATATAATGTAATTATATGTATTTAAAATGTTGTTTATTAATAAACATTATATATATTTAATATAAAAATTAACATGTAAAGTTTGACAAATTAAATTAAATTAAATTAAAATGGCATAAAAGAATAAAAAAAATTAAAAAACAAAATAATCAAAATGAAAAAAAAAATTAAATAAAATCAAGTCGAGCCCAATCTTGAATAATAAAATATATAAACGAGCTGGGATTAAAATTCAAGTCCGAATAATCGACTCGACTGGGCTAAAGCTTATATAATCGATTAATATATAGCTTAGGCTCGGCCCGGCCCATGGATACCCCTAGCCCCAACTCAGAATATTATTTTACCATATTAACTAATAATCCTTTTTAATTAATTTCAACATTTTGTTTATTTGTAATGTTACAACTCTGGTCTTTGTTCTTAATTAGAAGCCAAAACTAAAAAACAAAAAATGCATTCAAGAGAAAAGTGAAATATTTTTTTGACGTAATTTTACATGCTTTTGCCGAAAATTCGAAGTATAATATTGATGAGTTTAATAAGCATGAGCTCTTTTCTCTTCTTTAATATATATATATATATATATATATATATATTATATATATATAAATATATATATATATATATATAATATATATATATATTGGTTTTGGGTTTGGTGGCTCTCGAACTTTGCTCTTTAAGATTAAGTGCATAGCACCTAACCTTTTAGGACAAGAGGAGAGTCTCTTTAATTTTTTTTTTATGAATAATTCATAAAGTATATGGTCCACCATTAATTAATTTCCTTAAAAATTCTCTCCTTTTCTATAAAGTGGGCAATATATTTCCCTTCCATCTTCAGTTGCAAAGTGAGCGGCAGTTTGGGAGAAAGAAAGGAAGAAAGAAAATGGGGTTTAATCAGTTCTCTCTAGCGTTAGTGGTGGTGTTGATGATGACGATACTCTTAAAACCAAATTGTGGTAGAGCTGCTGTCCTGGTGAAGAGCAACACCACTTATCAGTGCAATAGCCTCCTCAACGGATGCCGAATGGACGAAGATTTGAAGTTAGAGCTGGAGTTCATGGGCTCTGACGTTATCAGAATCCTCCAAGGCGGCGGTAACAGCCAAGTAAGTGGCACCAACAATGGTAATAGTCAAGCGATCAGCTGCCCACCAAACGTTCCCTATGAACAATGTTTGGCCCAAGGAGGTCAATCCGGACGTAGAGGCGTGTATGACAGAACACCAGTACGTTGATCCCTGAATTTGTATGGACAATTTCAACCCATATCCAACCTTGTTGCCACTTTTGTGTACTCGTCTGCCTTTTATTTCGTCTTGGATTTGTATCCTTATGTGGATTTGCCTTTTATTTTCCTGTATCCTTCTACTTGTTCTAAATATAATATTGATCCTCTTCCCTCACCCTGGATTTGTCTTCCCATGAATTGCGTTGGAAACTACCTTGGGAAACTGTCGTATTTTTCCCGTTCGAACCATTTTATAAATTCGATGATCAAACAAAATCAAACCCGAATATAAAAAAAAAAGGGTAAAAGTCAGAATTTAGAGATGGCAAAAACTGGCCCGAGCCTGAAAACCCGCCCGAGACCGAACCGGGACCAGCCCGAATTGATCAAAAAATTCAAAGGCCCGTAACCGAAAAAGCCTGGAATCGAAAAAACTCGAAACCGAAAAAATTCGAAACCGAAAAAACTCGAACCCGACATAACCCGAACCCGACATAACCCGAGCCCGATACGATCCGAAACCGAGACCGACCCGAACCGAAAATTGAAAAAAACCAAATTTATAACCCGAGAAAACCCGAATTATAATTATATAATTATTATTTAAAAATAAATAAATAATTGATACACTTTTTTAATTAAAAAGTTTAAAATTTTGGAAAACAATTATTATTTATTATACAATTTTATCAATTATATATTACAAGCATAATAAATATTGAATCTTTTTAATTAAATTAAATTAATTTAAAACACCATAATATATGATATAGTATATGATATCAAATAATCTTTAATATTATCCTTATTGCATTTATAATAATAAATATATTATTAATTTAACATTTGATTTTATTATAAAAATCATTTTAACATTTTATTATTTTTATTTATAATAAAATTTTAATTTTAATACAATAATAAATCAAATATATAAAAATTATATAATTTCAATATTTGTTTGGAACTTTGAATTTGATATTTTGTGCAACACATTAAAAATATTTTTAATAAAATTAAATTTAAACTATATTTTCTTAAAGTTTCAAGTATAGAAAGATATTAAATTTAGATTAAAAAAAACCTAATCTTAAAATTAAAATTCAAGTTTTTAAGATTAGATAAGTTAAGTAATTAAATTAACCAATACAAGTACAATTTTTTTATACTTGGGTATCATTAAAAGAGAAAATTATAGTAGTAATTTTATTTTTAGGCTTAAAACAAAAGACATTTAAAAATCAAGCTAGTGATAATTAATTATTTATTATATTATAATAATCTTATACATGAATAAACTAATTTGGTACCTTATAATAATGATTTGTATATTATATTATAATTATCTCTTAAGAATAAATTATGTAATCTCTTAGTGTGTAAGTATTATTTTGATAGAATTAAGTATTTATTAAAAATAATTTATTTATTATCTATTAAATGTAAAATTAAAGTGTGGATAAAAATAATAATTCTAATAATAAATTAAAGTGTAATGTAATAATATATTAGAGTTGTATTACTATGTAAGTGGTAATTTTAATAAAATTTATTTTTTATACTTTGTTAATATTATTATTAATTATATTTAAATAAATAGCGTTATATTAATTAATTTAGTAATATCTATTATTTAACATTTTAATTAGATATTCAATCAATTGGTGTATATTTAATATTATTATGTTAATGTGAATATGAAAAAAAATTAGTACTCAATTTGGAATAGTTTTTTTGATAGCAAATAAAATACATAATATAGTTAATAAATAACGCCTTATCATAATGATTTGTATGTTATTATAACTTTAAAAATAATATCTTAGCATGTGATATATAATAAACTATACAAGCTCTTAATTAATCTCTCATAAGAGATTTACAATAGTATATAAAATAGATTATTAATATGTTTATCTTATCATAATGATTTGTATCTTACATTATAATAATCTCTTACCATGTAATATAGAATAAATTAAACAATCTCTCATAGCATATTATAGTTTTAATTTCAGACATTTTTCATTCCAATTTCTTATCATACTTTTAGAATATACTCTTGTTTTTAATTTCAAACATTTAATCTCTTATGATGTATTCATGTAATTTAGTTTAACTTGATCAATTAATAATCATAATATTATATGATTAAATATATATTGACCTTCTCAACTACTTTTTTAGTCAAAAAAGTGTTTTTTTTAATTTATTATAATGAGTTACAAATAAAATAATAAACATAATATACTATATATATATATATTAAGATTTACTGTAACATCCAGAATTATGAAATTCAGACTAAATTTTTCCTTTCAATTACTATCTTTTCCATTCAGTTAGTCGATATCAATCGGTTTGCATTCGGTGTCAGTGTAAGTTCATTTTACAATTTTCATTACAATTCATAAACATGCTTTAACATAACATCACACTATTTACATCCCATCGCAAACACATCTACTGTGCATTTATAAATCTGAATATAAATATAAAATTATATATATATATATTTATATATATACACATGATCACTTGGTACTTCTAACCTCTAGCGATTTCTTCGACTAACTAAAGGCAGCGGACTTCATGTATATCGATAAGCTATCTGGGATGGTGAGAAGGGGGGTGAGCTTTGGGGAAAGCCCAGTAAGAAACATATATAAAAGCGCATATAAAATTCAGTTGACGATAAAACGATTAATCGATATAAAACGTTTAACACTTTATGCAAAGCAATTTCAATTCATTAATCAATATAAAACATTTAATAATTCATGTGATGCTATTTCAAATCAATAATCAGTATAAAAAATTTTATAATTTATGCGATGCAAGCTCGAATCATTAATCACTGTATAAGCCATTTATGTAGGCGATGCTATAAGACCATTTCAGTATGCAGCTTTGGTAAACAACATGGTAACAATTTCAAAATCATGAGATAATGCAATAATTTCAGAAACTTCGATCAGTACAGTAATGCGATTAATTTAAAATCCTTAAAATAGGATAAATGCACTTGCATCAGAAAAACATATACTGTAAAACTTGTATCACTTTCTTTATCATTTTTCAATTAAAATCATGCACTAGTTTCGTAAATTAATTCACTAAATCAATTATCAGTCAAGTTTCACTTATCGATAGAAAATAATCTCCCAAAGATTCATGCACGCACTATATCCCATAAGGGACCTGTATAGGAAGGCTAGGGATCCGGAACTCCTTAGCCAATCCTATGAAACACTATAACGAATGGCCATCGTCGATCACTCACAGTTCGCACTGGTCAGGTGCTCACTGTGTAAACCTGTGGGGTTTGACCGTAACTCCCACAGTCATACCATGTAAAAGGAAAGGTCTGGGACGTCTCCCAGCCTAATCATCACTGTCTCGTATGCACGATCGTCAGGGAGACATCAATTTCATAAAATCACTTCATATACTCGTAAATCATTTCATATAAATCACTTCATGTAAATCTTTTCATGAAATTCGATTCGTGTAAATCATTTTGTATAGTTCAATTCATGTAAAGCACTTCCTGAACCTCAATTCATGTAAAACACTTCATGTAATTCAAATCATCTAAATCTTTTCATGTAATTTAATTCATGTACACCGTTTCTTGTAATTCAATTCGTGTAAATAATGTCATGCGATTCAATTCATGTAAATCATTTCTTGTAAATCAATTCCCGTAAATCACTCGTGTAATGCAATTCATGTAATTCATTTCATATAATGAAATTCGTAAATCATTTCAGATAATGCAATTCATGTAAGTCATTGCATGCAATTTAATTTGTGTAAATCATATCATGTACTCATTCCATGTAAATCATTTAATGTAATTCAATGCATATAAATCATTTCATTTAAATCAATTCATGTAAAACATTTCATATAATGAAATATTTAAACTTGTAGGAATTAAATATAATTCCTATTTCTTGTATTTAGGAAAATTTGATAAGAACGATTAAAACGAAATTTCAATGAATTTTCAATTGCAATTAAAACATGTTTTACACGACTCCTATATATGTATCTTACTGGGCTTTCCCCAAAGCTCACCCCCCTTCTCACCATCCCAGATAGCTTATCGATATACATGAAGTCCGCTGCCTTTAGTTAGTCGAAGAAATCGCTAGAGGTTAGAAGTACCAAGTGATCAGGTATATATATATATATATAGAATTTTATATTTATATTCAGATTTATAAATGCACAGTAGATGTGTTTGCGATGGGATGTAAATAGTGTGATGTTATGTTAAAGCATGTTTATGAATTGTAATGAAAATTGTAAAATGAACTTACACTGACACCGAATGCAAACCGATTGATATCGACTAACTGAATGGAAAAGATAGTAATTGAAAGGAAAAATTTAGTCTGAATTTCATAATTCTGGATGTTACAAAAGTGGTATCAGAGCAAAGTTTGCCTAGTACGTGTCGGTGTAAGTAAGTTGGAATTGATTTACATCCCACATAGTTGTGCATTGTATGAATATAAATTGTGAAAGTTAGTTAGAAAATGGAGCCAATAGCTTATCGATAAAGGAGTAATAATGGTTGATGGAAAGAGATGAGTGGAATAGAAATGATAGTCATGGATATTAGGGAAGCGATATGAAAATGAGTACTGAATAATTAAGAATGATTAAAGTAATTAGGTTTGAATTGAATGATCAAAAGTCATTAATGGATTCTATTTGATTGAAAATGATAGAGTGATCATAGTGGAGTTGAATGATATAGATAGAAACGAGAATTACCGGAGGATGATACAGAGATTATATGGGAGTATGGATACAAACAGATGAGGTTGGTATTGAGTGATTGAAAAAAAAAATTGATTGGAGAATGTGTTAGCTAAGGATAATAGAATGATCATACAAGATATAATTGACGTGGAAATATTGTAGAGATAAATACTGAATGATCGGAGATAAATTAATGTTAATAAATGAAATTCAGACTAAATTTTTCCTTTCAATTACTATCTTTTCCATTCAGTTAGTCGATATCAATCGGTTTGCATTCGGTGTCAGTGTAAGTTCATTTTACAATTTTCATTACAATTCATAAACATGCTTTAACATAACATCACACTATTTACATCCCATCGCAAACACATCTACTGTGCATTTATAAATCTGAATATAAATATAAAATTATATATATATATATATATATATTATATACACCTGATCACTTGGTACTTCTAACCTCTAGCGATTTCTTCGACTAACTAAAGGCAGCGGACTTCATGTATATCGATAAGCTATCTGGGATGGTGAGAAGGGGGTGAGCTTTGGGGAAAGCCCAGTAAGAAACATATATAAAAGCGCATATAAAATTCAGTTGACGATAAAACGATTAATCGATATAAAACGTTTAACACTTTATGCAAAGCAATTTCAATTCATTAATCAATATAAAACATTTAATAATTCATGTGATGCTATTTCAAATCAATAATCAGTATAAAAAATTTTATAATTTATGCGATGCAAGCTCGAATCATTAATCACTGTATAAGCCATTTATGTAGGCGATGCTATAAGACCATTTCAGTATGCAGCTTTGGTAAACAACATGGTAACAATTTCAAAATCATGAGATAATGCAATAATTTCAGAAACTTCGATCAGTACAGTAATGCGATTAATCTAAAATCCTTAAAATAGGATAAATGCACTTGCATCATATGGTTAGTCATGACTTGACACTTACAAGTGGTAAGGGGTTCAAGTCATGGCGGACGCGAATTGGGAATTTATTCCCGATAAAACCTTGAGTGATGCGGCTGGGCCCCTCCGGCTTGAGTCCGGCAAATCCAATGCATCACAGAGAGGACAATACGGATGAGTGATGCGGCTGGGCCCCTCCGGCTTGAGACCGGCAAATCCAGTGCATCACATTTACATTATAATAAAATGTCATATATGTTAAATTATCAATATTTTAAGAATTGTATCTTAACATATTATGAAATTTCTATTAATTTAATTTTAGTACTTTATGTCTAAAATTTTAAAATCTTATTATCTTAAGAATAAATTATTATTATTATTATTATTATTATTATTATTATTATTATTATTATTATTATTCAGTAAACTATTTTTTTGGCCAACAATGTTTCATTAAATTTTAAAGTGCAAGTTGTGTTAAAATAAAAATAAAATTTACAACAAATATAACAAATTCCAAATCTAGCTCACGTGGTTAACATATAACAATAAATATAAGAAGCCATGGTTCAAATCTTTGTACAATCATATAATTTTGATTACTTTCATATAATTGATGAACAAGTTCAGGTACCAGATACTACTTGATCAAAAGTTAATCAGGTATAGCGTACCCTAAGGATACTATCCGAATCCGATACGGATAATAAGAACACTATCCGAAGCCTATAATTACTCGATTATAGAGTCGGGTAGTATCGGGTACCTGATTATATATTACTCATTTACATCATTATATCAAATGTTTTTTTTTGGTACATTATATCAAATGTTATTATTTATAATATAATGTCAATTGGTGTACATAACTTGTTTAATTTAACGTTCTAAATTTTTAAAAAGATATTTGATTAATTAATGTGTTTGAGTATGATTATATTTAATAAAAATAATGTTATATTATGATTTACGTACAAACCAAAAACAAAATAAATATAAAATTGAGATAATTAATTGACCAATTATTCATAATATTAATTATTTTTTTTGTGTACTATAATTTTATTCAACATTATAATTGAAGAATTAGTTAACTAGTTATGATGTTAAATTTAATTTAATTACTAATTATGTTGGTATTTAAAAGACAAAATAAATGTAAAAAAGATTCTTAAAAATTTAAAATTTTATTAAAAATATAATATAATTATTAAAAAAGCTAATTAAACAAAGTAAAAAAAAAAGAAATTTATTGAACTAAGAGTATCTAAATTCCAATAACCTAATATTGACAAAAAAAAAACACAATGACCCAATAAGTTATTGTTAAGAGTATAAAGCTATTTATATAAATGTTTAATTGTTTAGTGTGATTTATTTCTAATTTGTTAGTTATTTATTTGTATAGCTAATACTTTTGGATTTTCACTTTCTTTTAGTTTTACTATATATATTTGGCTCACTTAAAAAATAAATTTTTATATAATTATTAATATATAATTATATATTTTATAACAAATGTAAATATCACAGGAAATTAAAAAAATAAATAATAATTATCAAGTAATAAAAACATTAAAATGTAAAAATTTATATTTATATAAATTTAGTCAAAACAACAAAAGAAATTAAAAATAATGAATAATAATATTTTATTTATGAGAGTTTCGTGTGAAAGGAGATCTGTTTGATTTTCATTTTTCAATTCCCTCCAAACAAGCTTTTCTCACATTACCAAAAAATTTCAAATTCTTTGGGAATATGCCTTTTCCCTCCTTTGAGAATCATGTGAAAAAACTTCAAAAGCAAACTTTGAAATATCTTTATTTTAATATACTGTAATGCAATGTAGATATGATAATTAAAAAAAATGAACGTGACATTGGATCAAATTTTGATAAAAATTAGAAAAAAAAATTGTGCTTGGTATATCAATATAAATTTTAATACAATAATTTTTATATTTTATATGATACAAATATATTTGATGCAATACGAATACAAAATATATATGTGTGTGTGTATATATATATGTATATATATACGAATTATTAAGTCTAATATAATATAATGTCTATTATAATTGAATTCAAAGATGATTTTTTTTATTACAATGGAAATATTAAATAACTGGGAATGAGGGTGTTGGATTTGAACCCAAGACTTATAATATGCCACAACTCATCTTTAACCACTAGGCCAAGAGGTTATTGGCAATTCAAAGATGATTTTTAGTAGTTGGAGTTTGTGGACAAAAAAATTAATTAGTCCAGAAATCCAGATGCTTCCAAGGCAGAAGTTTACAATAGCGAAAGTGCTTTCATTTCTTGCAAATGCAATGCAAGATTTAAAACTTTTTCAATGTCTTTTACGTCTTCGAGTATTTTACTTGTAATTCTTTTTACGATAATTAATCAATTATAATTAAAAATTATGTACTGGTCCATCATTTACAAGTGCGAACTTTATGTATTATTTTGATAGATCTCACGTGACTTTAAATTTTGATTAATTAATTATAATGTAATAATTATAGATGATATGTTCTCTTTTATGATTGTAGATAACTATATTCTTCATTGGTCCACTCCCAATGTTTTCAAAATCATCCCAACCAAATTTCTCTCTCTCTCTCTCTCTCTCTCTCTCTCTCTCTCTCTCTCTCTCTCTCTCTCTCTATATATTATATATATTATACAATTCCCATTTATTAAATTTTAAGTTTAATTTAGCATTTCTATTATATTTTTATTTAACTATATAAAATTAAATTAATTATTACATTCAAAATTATAAAATATTTATAATTTATAAAATTTTAAAATAATTTGACTAAGCCTGCTAAGCCCGCCCGATTAAAACCGGATCGAACCTGAAACCGGACCGAAACCGAGAAAACTCGCAACCGAAAAAACCCGAAACCAAAAAAACTTGAGACCGAAAAAACTCGCAACCGAGAAAACCCGTAACTGAGAAAATCTGCAACCGAGAAAACCCGCAACCGAAAAAACCCGTAACCGAAAAAGTCCGTAACCGAAAAAATCCGAACCGAGCCCGCCTGAGCCCGCCCGTTTGCAACCGAATTTTCACCTGATCAGTTGAACGACAAAGATACAAATGTCATGTGAATTCAAAAAACCTAAAAAACTCAATTATTATAAACTCTACAGGCAGATTTGTAAGTTTCTACATTTCCGCTGAGTGTATAAGTTAATTTACTAATTTTCTGAAGAGCTCACAGGACTTAATAGCAATCTTTTCGATCAATCGCAATTGAGTGAAAATTAATGGGTTGAGAATCGAAGAAACTTCTTTACTTTTTCTCAATAACTAAAAATTACAAACAATCCAACGCTTTACTTATAATTAATTAACATGGACACATGGTCCCTCAAAATTCAAGATTAATTGAAGTTTCGAAACGTATTCATCTTTTATTTCGGCTTCATGTACTTATCATGGCCGGTCCTCTTCTTTTTTCAATTTCCAAATAATCAAAAAAAAAGAAAAAGTAACTGTTATTCAAACGCGAACTTGTACAAGAATTGAGTGGACATTTATAAATATAAAATAAAATATTGGCAATTAAGACTTAATCAATAGGTCAAACACATTATTCCATCTAAATGGTTGACGTATCCATGGATTAAGTCCAGTTAAGTTAGACCCGATTGATTTCTTAACAAGCCGTTTGCTTCAATGGAAAAGAATTCCCTTTCCTCGTCCATTCCGCACATGACCACAGATTTCAACCCCATATCCAGCACATTTTCTGGAATCTTCCTCCTGCATCGATTGTGGTTGTTTCAGGGTTGAATTGGTTGATGTTGAGTTTTCTGGCTTTTTCTTTTTTGGCTTCAATGTGTGGTTGTTCTATGTGTTTTTTGGCTTGAATTCGGTTTCTTATTGATTGATTTCTGCTTGATTCTGGGAATTGGGGTTCTTGGAGGTTGATTGAATATTTTGCTTGATTCTGGGTATAAATTTTGAGCATAAATGGCGATCATAACAAGGCATTCGAATGCCTTACAAGGGCATATGAATGGCCACCTCTACAGCACTCCCTCAATGACAAGGTCATGATCGAGGAACCTACTGATGGGGTCAAGGCAACTGAGGTGAGCAAGCTAAGCATAAAGCGAACGAGGAATTCTTGTTTGCATGTTCAATCATTTTAATGTCTTTGTCATTGGATTGATTATATTTCACTTGCTATGATTCAAATGACTGTAGCATTTTTATGTCTTCTCAGTTCTCATAAACTTTTCTGAGGTTATTCTTTCTCCCATTTTGGAGTTGAAAAGAAAACTATGAATGGTTCTTAATGTTGATGCAAACGCTCTACTGCAATTGAAGGGAATACTTTCACGGTTTTACCTTGATAAAAAAAAATCAGCAATCATCCCTGGTTTAGGTTAAATTTTCATTAATTTAACTCAAAACTTTTTTATTATTATTATTTATTTAAAATTTAGGTTAATTTGTTTTTATTAATTAAATATATATGAAAATTTTGTTTTTTATTAATTAATTATTAATTAATATCACTAATAAGAAAAAAAGTTAATTAATAATTAAATATTCTTGATAAATAATTAAGTAATAATAACTAATAATTATTAATTATCACTTACTTAATAAGTAAAATTTTTAATTAATAATAAATTGATAATTAATAATTAATTAATAATTAATAATTAATCAAAATAATTTATAATAAAAAATTAATAGTTATTTTTAAATAATAATTAATTTTTTATTTAATTTTACTTAGTATTATAATAACTTATAATTAATTTAATAAAACGGTAATATAATTTTTTAAACTTATTTCAATCATATTTTTTACTTTAAATTAAATATATTATAAGTAATTACTACTATATTCCATTCTAATAAACTAAGGATTATTATCCTATCCACTGTCAGTGGAGTTTTTTAACTCCACAAGCAGAGTAATGATGATGACATATGTTCTTTAAAAATATTAAGAAAATAAAATATAAATAAAATAGGGCACATGTTATTATCCTAACCCTGCTTGTGAAGTTAAAAAACTCTACTGACAGTATATAGAATAATTTTTCATAAACTAAACTTCATAATACCTATTTTATTCTATTTTTTTTATTTTCATATAATATCTATTCCATTCCCCCTTCGTTTTATTCTGCGAACCAAACACTAGTTAAAAACTTTGTTCAAGATTTCATCTAATTTGAATGACTCAATCCTAATAAGCTTGAAAATGTTTAAAAAATATTGAAAATATAAAAAAAATTATTTTAAAAATTAAATAATAAAATTCGAGACTTAAAAAATTCTTGTTCAAAACTGAATTATACCCATTTACAAGTCTACCTGGTAGATCTAGCGAGTATTATTTAATTATTTTTGCTTGTAATTTTGATCTTTTAATTATTAATATCGTAATTAATAATGAAAAATCGAGATTCTTCATCAAGCCAATAAAATTTCATCAGTGAATAGACATCTAAAGTAAAACTTTGAAAGAGCCGACGCAGCTTTTAGGATAATATTTTCTTCTGAGGATACCTTTAGCTGATGAGATCGGTCAGTAGATCAGCTAGATTAGGCTTAAGAAAGTGTCCGGTAGAACGACAAAGTAAAAATGTAAATAAATAAAAATATGTGAAAAAGCAAAAATATATATTTTTATTAGCATTTCGTAAAAATTTTTTAAAAAATAGATATTTTCTTTCACTATTAACAATATCAAATTATTATAAATTGAAAATTTGAGAATATAAATAAAATGTATATTTATAAAATTATATTTTAATTTTTAAATTTTATTTTATTTTACTATCATAATTAATTAATGATATAATAATCAAACAATATAATTTTTTTACTTCACCTACCAAAATGGAAGTAAAATATTAATTTCTTTCCATCAGTTTTTTTTTTTGTACATAGTTGGAAAAAACGATATATTTCATTTTTCTCACCGACTTTTTTAGACGTCATGACAAGATGTTAATTTAGTGCGAAATAATTTTAAATTAAATAGAATTTTAAATTCTTTAATTATCTCAAAAGGTGCGCTACTAACAACATTGAAAATTGCTGAACAAAGACCAAGCTCATAGGCCAATAAAATTTTGACTTAATGGTAAAAAGATCTTAAAATTTTTAGAGTTTTAAGTTTAAATTTCAAGTCTTATTAAATGTGAATTTGAGTTAATTTAATTTATTTAGTTTTTTATAGTTATTTATTAATTTATTTAATTTAAATAATATAATTTTTACAATTATTTATTCAAAAAATATAATATATTAATTATAATTATAACTTTTAATAAAAATATATCATTACAAAAACCAAAGCCATAGACCAATGAGATCATTACCATATTTTATTCTCACTTCATTACTATTTTATCATCCCACTTCGATTAATTAACTAAATAACATTTGTCTTGTTTCACATCTTGTATTTTTCTGTTTACTTCACACTTTACAGCTGTAAGTTAGAAAAGACAGATGCAAGGTGGGACAGAATTAAAGTTTTTTTAGATTTATTCTATACATTATTTAATTTTTTTCACTTTCTTTAAAAATAAATATTTTGAGCAATACTTTTTTATAAAAAATTACAAACAAAATAAGTCTATCATATTTCATAAACTAATTAATAAAAATGATTTTATTTAATCTTAATAAATTAATAAATAATTAAATTAAATTTAAACTCATACTTAGTACGACATAAATCTAAAACCTCCAAATTTTAAGATTTTTTTGTCACTAGATTAAAACTTCGTTGGATGAAATAAATATTAATTTGATCAATTTCAAGAGCAATAATCTTTCATTTTTTTTAATAATTAAAATTTGATTTAACAGTTATTATTTAATCTGTTTCCCTTATACCTTCACATGAAAAAAAATTCTCATATATTCTGTCCCCCTCCTGATAAATAAATAATAAATATATATATAATATGTTGACAATATATATATTTTTTACATTATCAATAAACCAAAGGTTTTTCATAAAAAAAAACCAAAAGTTAATATCTTATTAATAAATTTTTATGAGCAAATTAAAAAAATTATGTATATTTATTTTTAAAAATTTGACTTTTTTTATACTACTTATTAATAAAATATCAACTTTTAATATATTAATAATATATAAAAATTATATACAATCAATACGCATATATATATATATATATATATGTATATAAACTCCTGATTAAACATATATATCTCGTGTACCTGCCTTTCCATTTTTGCTTTCCAGCTTTTATTTAATTAGAACGGTGCCCCCGTGATTCTGGACACAGCTTGCCTCCTAGTATGGCCCAATCCCATTTCAGCTTATTCTTTTCTCCCAAATAATTGAGCATCCTCTAATCAAAGGCACGTACAAAACAATTATTGCTGATTATATCAAGTATAAAACTAATAGTTTACAAAGATAGAGATCATAAGAAATGGATACACAAACTAAACAGCCTAAAATAATATTCGTTTTATAGTTATGATTTTGAATTATAAAATAAATAATCAATTTTTTTTCATAAATTTTAATATACTTTTTTCGAAATTTGAACTTAAAAGACTAAAAAGTTAAATTTTGAAAATTTACCATTTTCAAATTTTAACTATTAAAAAGTCTTTTTTAAGTATATTGATTTTGAGTTTTAAACATTGAATTATCCTCTTTAAGGACAGCCCAAAATAAAATTAATATGAGAAAAAATAAAACAAATTCCAAAAGGATAACCATCGATCTTTAACATTTTTGTAATGGCGTTATGATGACAATATAAAACTCCAAAGCTAAAACATTAATTCACCCAAAAAAAAAACCTAAAACTTTACCCCCTTTGTTTCTCTTGAAGCCGAACTTCAGAAACGTAAAGTGCTTCATGTCTCATTACAATGGATCGTTACTCAACAATTAAAATTCTTACAAAGTATTTTGAAATTGAAAAATATATTTTGATGAATCATTCGTGAATTGATTTGGGTTGATATTATAATTTGTCCTAGCTCATAATATTATTTTACCATATTAATGAATAATCCTTTTCAATTAGTTTCAACATTTTGTTTATTTGTAATTTTACTAGTCTGGCCTCTGTTCTTAATTAGAAGCCCAAACTAAAAAACATAAGATGCATTTAAGAGCGAAAAAAAATATCTCAAGTTTCACACGCTTTATCGAAATTTTGAAGTATAATATGTTGAATTATCTTATTAATGTGGATTAATTAAGTATAATTAATATCATATAAGTTAATTTAGTAGTATATTTTGTATAAAGGTGTGACTATAAATATAAATAATATATCTCTATTATAAATATATTATATCCTTAATGGGACAGATATAGTACATGAACAATATTGTGGGAGGTCCCTACTGCTGGCACCACTATATAAGTGAAGGCCCATTATTCACTTGTGATTAACGGAAGAAGTGCATAGCAGTAGCACTCTCCCTCTCTTCTCTCATTCTCCATCTTGCCTCACCATCATCCTCTCATTTTCTCTCAACAGATGGCCACCATGGACAGTAGCTGGCGTGATGGAGCTCTAGCGGACCTCCAGTGATCTCCTCCTTCCTCCATCATTGGCATTGGCGTTGGTTATGGTGGGTATTTTACTTACCCACAAAAGATTAGTGTTTCTTCCTAATTCATTGTGTTAATGGGCTTTGTGGATGATTTGGTTCCAACAATTGACATCAGAGCATGTCCAACTCAAAGCCATTAGCCATTTTCGATGAAGAAAAGAGATCTGTGCATTTTTTATTTTTTTGGGTTTATTTTGGATTTATTTAAAACCCATGAAATTTATGCATTTTTGAGCCAAATGAATGCAAGATATTAGTTGTATGATGTTTGAGGATGAAGAACCCTTTTATTTTGAACCGAAAATGGATGAAATGGAGAGAGAAAATGCCGAATCGGGTCAAATGATCCATTTTTCTGAGTTTTCGCTCGGTTTGGGTGAGAAGACGACGGGCGCCCACAACTGAGAAATAAAAAAAAAAGGAAAATTCTTTTTTTTTTCAGCCCGTTTTTTGGGCCAACTGTTGGGCCCCATTTTTATTTTTTGGGCTGTATGGCTTAGAGCCATTATTGATACTTTAGGCCATTCTTTTGGGACATTGGGCCACCGATTATTGGGCTCATTTTGGGTTTTTTTTTGGGCTGTTTTTTGTTTTGATCTTGAGCATAAATTTTGGGCTGCTATTTTTATTAAATTAGACCATTATTGTTTATTTTCTTTTATGGGCCTTCTTGTTTTATTTAATCAGCTCTTGAAATCTAATTAAATAAGCCTTAATATTTTAATTAATTTAGGCCAAAATAATTTTGTAATATTATGGGTATTAATTGTTTAATTATTTTAATTGATCATTTAGTATTAAATTAATTATGGGCAATTAAAATTAATTAATTTTGAGGTCATTTTGCCAAATAAATTTAGGGGCCATGTTGCTTAATTAATTTATTTGGCTATTAAATTTTGGATTAATTATTGGCTATTTTGCATAATTAATTAATAGGCCATTTTGGATTATGATTTTAAGGGCGAATGTGATTAATTAATTATGGGCCATTTGGTTAATTAATTTTGGACAAATTTGGTTATGATCAAATTTATTTAATAGCCATAATTAATTATTAAGCCCAAAATTAAAGGAGTATAAATGAATTTTGAGGAATTATTCTGGGGTAATTTTTGGAAATTCAACTACCCATTTAATTCATAATTCACTTAATTTTTGTAATATATATATATATATATATATATATATATATATATATATATACTCATGCCCATAAATTACTAATATTTGGCCTAATTAAATAAGTTTAAATAAATTATTTGGGTATTTTGTTGAGCCATTTTGGATTATGGTCTACTCATTATGTTAGTAATTTATTTAAACAAATAAACTCTCTAAAAATGAAATTGCCTTATTATTTGAATATTCACATTTATGTTGAATTAATTTAATTAATTAATGTTGGGCCTAAAATTACTACATATGCTTTAGGAATTGCACATTTTGGGTGTAGTTAATTCTGGTCAAATGACATTTGTGAATATTTTTAAAATTCTAAATTATTAATTAGATTGACTAGTACTTGCCTGTCGCAGGAATAGTCATGAAGATTTTCTGACGATTTATTCTGATAATTTTAAGGATATAATAATAAGGCAATGCATAGTGATAGTTGCAATTGCATAATTTACTAAGGTCTTTAGAAGTGGCTAGTCTCTCTCTGTCAGATTGTTAGTTGCTTTTAGAGATGCTTGGGACTGAGAGGATTTTGGTTGGGATATGACACGGTCTTCCTACCCTATCGGTGGGCGATCATTCAGGTTGTATTCAACTAGTTTTTTTTCATCCTATGTAGTGTGTTGTGGAATAAATTTTGATATTGTTTGAATTATTCCACTAGCCTCCATATTGTGCAATTATCACATATAAAATTTCTAGCAGGATCAAATTAGATAGATGGTATGAATTGATCCATACGATTAGGGACATATTAAAATAGGAAATAATCCCTAGAGTCGATCAATCTTCTATACCCAATAGTATGAGCTTATTGAGGACAAAATATTTAGAATTTCGGGAACACTTAAGTGAAAATTCTCTGATTATATAAGGTATACCATGAAGGAATACATTAGAGAAAGTATTCCAGTTAATGATAACTAAGAAGTATTTATGGATGCCATTATGAAAATAGTTCGCATAAGATCGCTAAAGGTTGCTATAGGATTTTGATTCCATATGTAGCAGATTCAATACCACTTCCTTTTGGTGGAGAGTGGAAGATATTCTAAGTTTACAGATCTCATTTAATGCAAAAGGAAGTATGGCATTTCACATCAAAATTGATATTGTCATTCAAGAGTGGGAGATCTTTCAGGTTAACAGATCTCATTCAGCCATAATGATGACATATGCCAATATTACTGCCAAAAGGAAATATTATTTAGAGGTCTCAATAAAAAGTCATTTAGAAGAAGAAATTTGCCAAGTCTATTTCCCATTATGGTTTTACCAACACCTCTAAATATCAATGTGTGCCACTTCTGGGATAATCTTAGGCACAAGAGGGTAGATTACAAGAATCCTATAGATTGGAATGTGTGAAAAGGCATTCTGTTAGCCTTTTATTTTGATCAATCTAGGAGATATGCCCTCTAACTATTGGTGTTTCGATACCGGTGCTATTATCGATAAAGCCATAAGCAACCAAAGATCGAATAAGGGAAAATTGTTGTAAATTGAGGTTATAAAGTTAGAATCCATACTGAAAACATAGTCAGTTTGTTGTTACATTTCGTAGATAGTTTTGAAATTACTGTCGATCGATACTTTTCATCTTGATAACAGAAAAGTATTTCTAATTAGTAACAACATATGCATTGATTCTGGCATTTTGCGTAATGGATATATAGTAGATTTATACCCCAATATTAGGTAAATTTTCTTCAGTTGTGAATGATGTGACTATCGATTCAAATTATGATAGAATAAATAGGAAATCTATCATATAGTGGCGTAAGAGTTAGGGACATTTCGAGGCACATGAAGAGATTGTATTAAAGGAGATCTTGCTACTAATATTAAGGATATGATTAGCAGATATTGAGATGATTAGGAGATGATATATTCCGACATTTGTAGATCATTTCCACATACTGTATTAAGTGGATATAAATGTTTCATCACTTTCACTAAAGACCATTTTGATATAGGTCATATGGAGTAAAAGATCTGATCTTGTAGAGGCCTTAGGCATTCTGATTAATTCCGCTGCGCTGCTTAAGGCAATGATCAGACAATAGTGATGAATGTTATGTTCGGTATAATGAAGCTAGGCGAAATCATATATCGATTTTCGATTAAGTGCATTGTAGGATTATGTATTGACGTCTAATGTACAGTGCTTGGAATATTGAAACAGAATGAGATTGCAGTAGCAGTTATTGGTACATTTTGATATAGTACGATTTATGTTGATCACTCTAAATTTTCAAAATTTGGGTGGAGTGAAATTATGAAAACTGCAACTCACATTCAAAGTTGATCTCCAAGCAAAACCAGTTCCTAAATGCATCATAAGTTGTAGTCAGACAATAAGCTGAGTTTAGTGCCGCTTTCTATATTTAGGGTTATAAAGTTAGGCAAAAGGCCTATAACTCAAAGTCAAGAAAACTTAACAAGAGAATTATCAGCGACAATTTTGTTGGTTATTATATCAGCTAAAAGGATTCTAGATTTTCGTTTCTCATTATGTGATATTAGAATCATTAAGTCTAACAATGCAATATATTTAAAGGATGACTTAAAGAGCGGGAGTTGCAAACTCCACAAAGTCATTATTGAAATACATTTTGCTGTGCTAGTCCCATATATGCTTGATCTTTTGATGATGAAAAGCCACAAAATCAAAGGAACCAATGGTTGATCTCAATACTGTATATCTAAACCTGCACCTGACTTTACAGAGGAACATGAATATGAGATTCATGTATCTTCTGTTTCTGATATTTGTCAGGAGACTATACTAATTCGAGTTATTAGAGTTAGATATTAGTCACGCAGGATATGTGAGCATCTATGTTGCATAAGGATGCATGGGATCTATTTTAGTTGTCACATCATTATAGACCAAAAGGAAGACTCTAAAGATTAGGTAGATGATTTAAAGCCAAATTTGGCCAAGGCTTTATTGGCCTTAAATAAAGCAACCTAAAAGTTTGTGATTCCTAAGATGGAACGCATAGAATGTGAACTCAAGGAGTTCATTTGCGAACATTAAAAGGCATCTAGATTGTAATATGTAAAGAATAAGATAGTCACTTTATGGAGAACATAGTTGATAACTGGATCCATTGCGAGGTTAGTGGGAGTAGTCATGTGCTTACTGTGCTCTAAATTGATGATATCAAATAGCAGCTTATGACACTGACCTATTGTATGAGACAAATTTCATGTCGTCATGTCACTTTAGGATGAAGAATCTAAGTGAGGCTTTATTTCGTTTTAAGGATTGAGATTCTTCGTGACATATTAATAGGCATACATTATTAGTCTCATAAAACCTACATTGTGTTTTAAGTAGGTTTATTATATGTTGTTTTCCTATTAAGACGTCATTTAGTGAAAAGTGACATATTATGAAAATATCAAAGTCCTCAAAAAGGTAAAAAATGAAAGAGCTCATGTTGAGTGTTATGTATGTCTTATTGTGGGTAATTTGTGTATGCTCAAGTCAGTACACATTTTTTATATTGCATATGTTATAGGTGTATTTCGAAGATATTTGAGCGATCCTGCAATAGAGAACTGGAAGCTATAAAGAGAATATTCGGATATTGACAAATATGACATTCTGAGTTTGGTCAGATATTCTAATATTAATTTTGCAAGCTATCCAGATATTGAAATTATTTTGGTTATATATATTTGTGGACATAAAGGAGTTGTGTTTTGGAAAGTGTAAAGCAAACAGTTACAGCATCCTTGATCGTGGAGGCTAAAAATGTAATATGTTGTAAAGTTATTTGATGGGCCATTTAGGCTGCGAAATTTCATCTCAGGGCTGGTTTTGTGTGGTTGCCATTTCGAAGTCCTGAAGATGTACTGTGGTAATGCTGTAGCAAGTACTTTCTCTCTAAAAAATGTTAGGAGTTCCTCACACTCCAAAATGTTTATATATCATCATTCAGTTTGTTAGAGAGAAATAATGGAATCCATTGCTTGATTGGATGGTAGAGCACATAGTGAAAGAGCTCATTTTGGCTAACTGAAAGTTTGGCTGCTTAAATGCCTTGATGATATAGCACTTGTATGAGGCATATGGAGTCATTTGCCGTTTTAAGTTAATGGGAGCTCTATGTAATGAAATCAGTTATAACTGTATTAATGGATTCCCACTTGCCATATATGCATATTTTGTTTGCGCGCATTTTGATGAATATGACATTCTGTTGGATGAAACATTCGGTATTAGTCTTATATGCTTCCGTTGAAGCAAGGCATCATTCGATTTAGATGCATGGACCTAATGGAAATGGATATTGTTTCTGTTTTCATATCATTTCCATTTCACACTAATACTACTATTTTTTGTTGCAGTCTTTATAAGTTTACGCATTTGTACCCTGTCGGTATGATGCATTTTGAAGCTTATAAAATGCTTGTTATTGTTAAAGTATGTATGAGTCTACACATTTGTACCCTTTCGGTACAATGTATTTAGAGGGCTTATGAATACATATTGAGATTATATGATATATTTTGTTAATTAACTTAATTGTCCAAGTGGGAGAATGTCGAATTATCTCATTAATGTGGATTAATTAAGTATAATTAATATCATATAAGTTAATTTAGTAGTATATTTTGTATAAAGGTGTGACCATAAATATAAATAATATATCTCTATTATAAATTTATTATATCCTTAATGGGACAGATATAGTACAGAACAATATTGTGGGAGGTCCTTACTGTTGGCACCACTATATAAGTGAAGGCCCATTATTCACTTGTGATTAACGAAAGAAGTGCACAGCAGTAGCACTCTCCCTCTCTTCTCTCGTTCTCCATCTTGCCTCACCATCATCCTCTCATTTTCTCTCAATAGACGGCCACCATGGACAGCAGCTAGCCTGATGGAGCTCCAGCGGACCTCCGATGATCTCCTCCTTCCTCCATCATTGGCATTGGCGTTGGTTATGGTGGGTATTTTGCTTACCCATAAAAGGTTAGTGTTTCTTCTTAATTCATTGTGCTAATGGACTTTGTGGACGATTTGGTTCCAACATAATATTGATGACTTTAATAAGCATAAGCTCTTTTCTCTTCTTTACTAATTTTTTAGGATCATAATTCATAAAGTATATGCTCCATATTGAAGTGCGCCATTAATTAATTTCCTTAAAAATTTCTCTCCTGTATAAAGTGGGCAACTTATTTCCCTTCCATCTCCAGTTGCGAAGTGAGCGTGAGAGAGAAAGAAAGGAAGAAAGAAAATGTTGTTTCATCAGTTTTCTCTGGCTTTACGAGTGATGATAATAATAATACTCTTGAAATCAAATTGTGGTAGAGCTGCTTTCTTGGTGAAGAGCAGCACCACTTATGAGTGCAATAGCCTCCTCAATGGATGCCGAATCGGCAATGATTTGGAGACGGAATCGGAGCTCTTCATGGGTCCTGATGTCATCAGAATCCTCGGGAGTAGTAGTGACTCAGTAACTTCTTTTACTGGCGATCCTCATAAACAGATCCCTTGCCCCCCCTCCCCCCGGGCGTTCCATAGACAAACTGTTTACCCCCTACTGGTAAGGACCATTGCAACACATTTAATCGTGATTGTCATAACCCCTGAAATTTATATCGACAATTTCAACCCCATATTCAACCTTGTTACCACTTCTGTGCACTCGTGTGTCTTTTATGTTGCCTTTAATTTGTATCCTTCTGTATGTATGATTTTGCTGTACCCTTCTACTTGTTCTATATATAACAATGTTCCCGTCACTACATCTAATTCCCCCACAAGTCCTGGATTTGTCTTCCCATATATCGCTATAAGATCGAGGAGAGGCCTACCAAATTGCATTGGGAGCTACCTTAGCTAGTACTTTAAAATTGAATCAAAGTTCGAACAGTTTTTTGAACTCGATGATTAAACAAAATCAAACTTGAATATAAAAAAAAAAGTAAAAATAAAAAATTTTACCTAACGAGTTGAACAATGAAGATAATCATGTCTTGTGAATTCAAAGATTAAAAAAATATCAATTATTACAAACTCCACAATCAAATTTATAAGTTGCTACATGTCCGTCTAGTGTATAAGCTAATTTACTAATTTTCTAAAGAGCTTACAGGAACCAATGTCTGTTGGGTTGAGTAGAAGGAGTTTAGTCCCTTTAAGCAGGTCTTGAGTTCGAGTCTTGTGAATGGATAAAACAGCATTGGCAAAGCTCCCTAGTATCGGATCCGACCGTAGCTCGATTCTGAATTAATCGAAATCCAAAGTGACTTTCGGATATCGAGGAGTCTTAGACAAAAAAAAGAGCTTATAGGATGTAATAGCGCTATATTTCGTTCAGGTTTTGCTCCTAATCCTCTTCAAGCAAAGTTCTTTTTTATTTTTTTTCCTCATTTAAATAAAGTTTCTTTTTCAGTTGGGAAATGTTATGCCACTCAAATGTTTTATTTTGATTTATTTTTCTTAAGATGAATGGTTTTATTCTTTAAGCAGGTTGTTCTTCTGGTATCTTGACCCATTAACTCTAAAGCAAGCGGTTTCGAAGATCTTACAAGATACCAAAGAAAGGCCTTTTCTTTGTTTGAGTGAAGAATTTCACCAGAGAAAGGATTGGCGTGCTATCATCATATGCTTGGCACTTTCTCCTGTTATGTTTACTGAGATCAGAGCTCTATTGCATAACTGGTTTCTCAAGACGTGAGTTCCTTTTTCTTACTCACAAATGTTTCAACTCTGACTATTGTTGTTTTCATATGCTTTTGTGAATATATCTAATCGTTTTTAAAAAAATGCGATTTCAATAGTGCCATCTTTCAACAACCCTGTTTTACTCTGTTTCTACATGTATACTTTTCTCTCTTTGGAGGAACATAGAAGCAGATTTGAGTTATTTTTTTATGTGGAACGAATATCATGCATTGCCTGCCTTCATTTTGGTTTTAATTCATGGTGTGTGCAACTCTATTTCGTAAATATGTTTACTTCAAGCTTTTTGACAGTCAGACTGGCCTTGTTATTTCATAAACCAGAATGTTCAGTCCTTTATTTTCCCTGTGAATTTGTTTTACGTATATATGTGATATGCCTTTTCTTTTCTCCATTGTCATGGTCATCAATCATGATTCAGAATTAGTTGAGGTATTGTAGTGGAAAATTGTTATTCATATATGGCAAACTCCAAGGCACTTAAAGTTGTTTTTGGTCTGCTGCTTCTATTAACCAAAGATATTTCGACTAATAGATAGCATAGATGCATTGTATCACTATATTGTAATTTTTCATCTAGTATAACCTAATTAACAAGTATATCTCCTCATGATTAGTTTATAGTTCTAAAACAGGGGTCTGGCTTCTGTACTGGAGCTTCTGGTTGGTTTAGTGTCAGCAATACTGGACGTAATTTCCAGACCAACATGGTGGGGCATATCTTTGGAATTGGGATCTAAGCTACCATTTTCCTGTGCATATTTCCCAAATAAGAGCCACTTGTCGAGGATCTTAGCTAGAGTATTCTCTACCGAAAACTTTCTACATTTAGATCGTGCCACAAGTGAACAAGTTTCTCTTGGTAAGGAGCAATTGTGTCCTGCTATCAAGCCAACAGCAGTTGAAGTATGATTGGATCAATAAGCAGAAGTCCAATCAGAATTGGCTGAGGAAAGAAGGCGAGAAGTTCCTGTTTCCTGGTGGTGGTACTATGTTCCCCAGAGGAGTTGGTGCATATGTAGATTTGATGCAAGATCTGATCCCTGAAATGAGAGATGGCACGGTTCGAACTGCGATCGATACTGTTTGTGGGGTGAGTTGCAATTCTGAAAGTGTATGGAGTTCTCATACTAAACATAAATCAGACATGTTTGCATCTGTGTTGCATTTCCTGTTGTCTGTATTTGATTGAATCATGGAAGGGAATTGATTGTCCGTCTCTTAGCTTCTCACTTTCCCCCATGCTCTTCTCTGCCTCTATCCTTTTCTAGATTTAAACTCTTTTAATTGATATATTTCTAGGTTGCAAGTTGGGGAGGTGATCTATTAGATTGTGGAATTTTGACAGTTTCTCTAGCTCCAAGAGATAATCATGAAGCTCAGGTCCAGTTTGCATTGAACGTGGAATACCTGCAATCCTTGGTGTCATTTCTACCCAGCGCCTTCCTTTCCCTTCAAGTTCATTTGATATGGCTCATTGCTCAAGATGCCTTATCCCATGGACTAAATTTGGTAAATTATTATTCTGAACTAAGTTCAAACTTAAATATAGATTTCGTTCAAACCAACATAATCAGGATGCCTTTTATCATAATTTGTTTTTTATCATTGTTGTTGTAACTTTCATGTTGAATGATTTTGTTTGATGGAGTTCCTTCTATGGCCTGATAATTAAAAGGCACTAGCACCTGTTTCCTTTGCTTCTTTTTACTTTGCTTATCATATCCACCTAGTAAGCACCTTTTCTGGTTAACACTTGCTGTGTTTAAACAATAGTTGCTCTTGCTTTCAGGTGGAATTTATCTCCTTGAAGTTCATCGCATACTTCGTCCTGGTGGTTTTTGGGTCTTGTCTGGACCTCCTGTAAACTATGAAAACCGCTGGCGTAGATGGAATACAACTATGGAAGAGCAGAAATCAGAATATGAGAAGTTGCAGGACTTGTTGACTTCAATGTGCTTTAAATTGTATGCCAAAAAGGATGATATTGCTGTGTGGCAGAAATCTTCAGATAATACCTACTACGATAATCTTGCTGATCCAGATTAAGTATTCTGTAACTTTAATCTTTGTTTTTTTTCTTTTTTCTTATATATGTTTTCTTTATTTAGATGTTGAGAGACTCAAATGTTTAGGACAGATTTATTTTTATATAAAATAGGAGACGTATTTTATATATAAATATATTTTTACATTACATTTTATTAATGGCTGTGTGAAGCATGGTAAAAGTTGTGGCTATTATGTGTGGTTGGAAGGATGGTGCAAGACATATTGTAGTTAAAAGGTATTAAAGCAAACAATAAGAGATACCCATCGGCCATACTTTTATCGCAAGACATACCAAATCTGGTATGGTGCAAGACCAATTATGAAATATATATTCAATTTGAAAAATATAAATTTATTACTTAAAAAATATAAAATTTAATTATATAATTAATATTTTAAAAAATATCTAAAAAAAAAGCCTAACTTAGCGGCGTTTTATAATAAAAATGCCGCTAAGTTCTAATTTAGCGGCGTTTTTCGTGAAAAATGCCGCTAATTTTGTGGCGTTTCAATAGAAAATGCCACTAACTTGCGGCGAATATAACTGTCGCCAATTGGTGTAAAATTGCCGCAAAATTAGCGGCATTTTTCACAAAAAACGCCGTTATTTTTCCCGACGGTAGAAAAACTGACGTTTTTTGCGACGTTTTTTGCTAGTGCCGCAACATTTTAGCGGCATTTAAAACGCCGCTAAATAACAAAAAAAACGCCGCTAAAAATATATTTTGCCGGTCTTTTCAGTCAATCGCAATTGAGTGTAAATTAATGTGTTAGAATCAAAGAAACTTCATTACTTTTTCTCAATAGAAAAAAATTGCAAAATTAACATGGACACATATGGTCCCTCAAAATTCAAGATGAAATGAAGTTTCCAGCGTGTTCATCTATTTAATTATTTTTACTTGTAATTTTGATATTTTAATTAGAAATATCGCAATTAATAATGAGAACACAGGGAAAGTGAGAATTCGAGCTTCTTCGTCAGCCAATATAACTTTATCTGTGAACAAAATTCCAAATTAAAAGCTCAAAAGAGCAGGCATAGCTTTTAGGATAATATTTTCTTTTGAGGGGTACCTTTGCCCATGAGATCAACGAATAGACCAGCAGGTTGGTAGTGTAGATAGACTGGGTGTGTAAAAAATATAAAAAGAAAATAATTTTTACCAGCGTTTGTTAACAAAAGAAATACGAAAAAGATAAAAAAATAGATTATTCTTTTAATAACAAATTTAAATTATTACAAATTGGAATGATTAAGAAAAATATAATAAGAATATGTATATTTATAAAATTCTTTTAATTTTTAAAATTTTTATTTTATGATCTAAATTAATTAATGATATATCAATAAAATAAAATAATTTTATTTTTTATTTTCTTTTTTACTCCACCAATCAATGGATGAAAATAAAATTTAATTTTCTTTCAAACATTCCCTTTTTTATATCAAGTATATCAATTAAAAAATATTTTTCATCACCGAGCACGATATTTCCAGACATTACACAAGATTTTAATTTTTTGTGATATAATTTTAAATTAATTAAAACTTTAAAATCTTTAAGTTTTCTCGACAGGTGTGTAAATACTAAATAGCAACGCTGAAAAATAATTATAGATGAACAAAGACCAGGACCAAGACCAAGACCAATGAGATCATTACTCGTTACTATACTTTATTCTTACTTCAGTGCTATATGATGTCTAGCCTTTCCGATCAATTAATTACACAAGTTTGTCATGTTTCGCGTCTGCCGTTTCCTGTTTGCTTTTCAGCTTTAAGTTAGAAAAAAAAAAAAGAAATGAGACAGGATAAATTGAAATTTAAGTTTATATATGATGTATTGATAGTATATAATTTTTATATATTATTAATATATTAAAGGTTGATATTTTATTAATTGGTAAATTAAAAAATATATCAAGTTCTTAAAAGTAAATATAAATAAATTTTTTTAATTTACCTATAAAAATTTATTAATGAGGTGTCAATCTCTGATACATTAATAATGTATAAAAATTATACACTATCAATACATCATATATAAATTTTTAAAATTTTATAGATTTTTTTTATCAGAGAAGATAATGATATTTCTTTCGAGGAAAGCGATACATTATAGCGTATCGGTTACAAATAAAGAAATTAAAAAACTTTGAACTTATTCTGACCATACTAACATAATAAGCGATTCCAATTAAGTATTTAGCAAGTGCATTAGTCGTCTTGTCGAGTATGAAGAATTTAAAATAGGAGAAAAAACAAGATTTAAGCTTATTCTGCTTTATATTAATGGCTCTCACAGGTGAATGATCAATGTGAGCTTCCTTTGTTGCATTGACAGCCGTTATAAAATCACTCTCGACAATTATCTTCCTCGTGCCACGTTCGCCGCAAAATGTGAAAGACTCATTTAAAGCTATACACTCAACTCTTAAAAGGATCCACCTTTCCACTCTTTTTTGCCAAGAGAAGTGCCAAAGCTTCTCCATTATGATCTCTAATAGCTACTCCAATTTCCAAATTATTATTGTTAAAGAACACTGTTGCGCAGACATTAACCTTAAAAATTCCATCTGTTGGTGGAAACTAGTTTATTTCCCCAAAGGTAGATGATACCAGGATGGGATTATTATTTTATTTTAGAGATAATTATTAGATTAGAATTAGTATTCTGGTAGGATTATTATTGAATTTTAGGGACAATTATTATATTAGAACTAATATAGGGTAGGTTTATTGTTTTTTAGGATATTACTAGGTTAATTATTAGGATATTTTAGAATAATTATTAAATTGAAAAAATAAAAATAAAAACAGTGTTTTAATTTGACATACTCGTGGAAAGTAAAGAGAAAAATATAAAGAAAAAAATAGAAATTTTGAAAAACTGATTCTTGTTTGGACTCAAGAAGCCCTCAGAATCAGACTCATCATCGAGCTTATCTTTAAGAAAATGTCAGATAAATCATTGAAAAAGGATAAATTAGAAAATATGAAAAATAAGAAAATACAAACACAAGTTAAATCCAACTCAAATACAGATTTGGGTCTCTATAAACAAAGAGTAATCACAATCGACATGGTTATACCAAATTAAAAAATCTAACATAAACATGTAATTTTGATAATTGTTGGGAAAAATATCCCTTAAACCAAACATCCACAAAAACAAAAAAAAGTAAAAATAAACACAATAATTTTTAATGTGGTTTGGCCCAACCAAATTGGCCTACAACTACTCAACCAAATTAATAACCAATCAAATAATTACAATTGTGCAATTTTTAGAAGAGAAAAATTACAAACTCCTTACAAAGCCCAATCGTGCAATTTTTAGAGAGAAAAATTGCAGACTACTAACAAAGATCCCAAAGCCCAACTACACCCTTTTAATAGCCCAAACCCTAGCTATTCTTTCAGTGTCTACAACTCTTTCGGACACTTTACAAACCAAGACTGACACATTATTTATAAAGGAAGAGCCCTTATAACTTCTCATATACTTTCGATCTGGGATTCAAGGCAAATCCCAACAAATCCTCCATTGACTTGAATCCCTAAACTTCACAAACTATTCCAATAAACATGCAAACCATCCTCAAACCGAGAAGTAACTCCACCATTATTATCACTATCATGCTCATCATCTTCTTCCAATCATCATCATCAAACTCATCATGGTCACCATCATCATCATCATCATCATCATCTTCATTTTCATGGCTTTCATCCTCTTATAAAATCACAAATCTTGAGCTCTGATATCACTTGTTAAAAAATATCCCTCAAACCAAACACCCACAAAAACGAAATAAAGTAAAAATAAACACAATCATTTTTAATATGGTTTGGCCCAACCAAATTGGTCAACAACCGCCCAACCAAATTAATAACTAATCAAATAATTATAACTGTGCAATTTTTAGAAGAGAAAAATTGTAAACTCTAACAAAGACCCTAAAGCTCAACTACACCTTTTTAATAGCTCAAACCCTAGCTATTCTATCGGTGTCTACAACTCTTTGGGACACTTTACAAACTAAGCCTAACATATTATTTATAAGGGAAGAGCCCTTATAACTTTTCATATACTTTCGATCTGAGATTCAAGGCAAACCTCAACAATAATTACATATTAAAATAATTTACAAGTAACTATATAATTTAAAATTTTATTATTATCAAACAACGAACGAATTTTAAATAAATTTTAAATGAGTTTGTTCATGAATACAAACAAACAAACCATATTTCTGTTCATAATCGTTTGTTAAAATTAATAAATGAATAGAAACCAAACATATTTTTGAACTATTTGTTGAATGTTGCGTTTATTTATGTCTCTAATAGTAAAGTACTTCATTTACTCACCAAATTCATAAAGGAAAGATTTTTGTTTTTGTAGACACCTAATTTTGTCCGAATAATTTTTTTAAATAAAAAATATAAAAAAATAAAAAATCAAAAAATAATAAAAAAGGTCAACTTTGGTTTTCATGCAATCCCAAACCTTAAAAATCTTCCCATGCAAACCATGTTTCCTAAGCAACCCCCACATTTAAAGAGTTGACTTGAGAGATTTGGAAAGAAATAAATAAATAATGGTAGAGATTTAAAAAGTTGATTTTTTTAAAGAAAAAATAATAAATATAGAAGAAATATGAAAATAAAAGGAAAGAAATTAAAATGAAATCAAAATAAAAAATAATGAAAGGAAACAATTTAAATGGATGTAAATAATCTGTAAAAAAAAAAGAGGTCAAACAAAAACAATTATAAATGATAGAATAAAATCTCATTATGGATGGAAACGAACCAAATTTTGGGTCTTTCCTTTCTCACTTTAAGCTAGCAATTTATAGATACATATGGAGCTCTACATAGTTGGGACAGAGCAGGGGTGAGTCCTATTGACGGAGTCAAGACTAGCTACAATTTATCATCACCTTCATCCCTTCACTTTCTCAAACGAACACCACGATCATCTCACCACTGCCCGTGCATCATCCCTACATCGGTTCTGCTATTTTCTTTCTCCACGCCTCGCCACTCATCTACACAGTCACTACCGGACGTTGCCACCGCAACCAGTCCAGCCATCCACGCCAACTCCCACTGCTATCTGACGTTACAGTCCTTCTACACCATCCCTGCCACAGCTGCTCCTTGCAACTTCACTGCATAGCGTTTCTGTCACCATTTTGCTGCATATCACTCGCCATAGCTTGCTGCACTTCGCCTCCACCGATCGCTCTTACACCATTCACGGTTCCAACCTTGCACCGATCCTTTTGCACAGCCACCATCCTCTGTCATCCTCGCTACAGCCCCGTGGTCCCAACTCGTACACCATCGCATGAACCGCTGGCCTGCGCACTAACCCCTGCCATTACTACTCTGTTTGCGCGCCTTTGCATCCATCTGCTCCGCTGCACTGCATCACACCGCGTTGCATCATCTTCATTACTGCACCGTGCATCATCACCATTCTCTTGGCTGCTACATCGCACTGCCTGGCCACACGTTCCTGCTGCTGCACCATTTCCTCGTGAAGAGGAGAAGTGAACGTTGGAGAAGAAAGGAAACTTCAATAAAAAAAATATATCTTCAAGAAAAGACACCGTTCCTTTGAGGTATATATTCCTTTATCTTATTCTTTTTATTTATTATTTTTGTTGTTTTATGTATCATACATTATCCCTTTAAAAAATTTGTTTTATCTTTAATGAATTTTACTTATTCAAAGGTACAAAAAAATAATGATAATAATGTTATGAATAATTATAAATATGGATGTCCATTCATCTCTCATGACTCTTCATATTGATACATGAATGAGTCCATTCATCTCCCATACTCTTCATATTGGTACATGAATAAGAAACTATTCATCTACCCTTTAATTAAGTTTGTAACTACCCATTCATTAAGTTTGTAACTTTCTCTTTATTAAGTTTACAACTTCCCCATTATTATGGTAACGGATAGCCGTTACGATATTGAATGCAATAGTGACGGATGTATTTGTGAAGCTTATAAATAGAGGCTCACCATCCTTGTATTGAATATAGTTGAAGAACATACTTGAAGAATAAGAGAAAATCTCTCTTCTTGCTTTCTCTCTTTGTGTTCTTTCTATAATTTCATAACACATTATCAGCACGAGACTCTAAAAACCAGTGAGAGATTTGGAGAATAGGCGTCTACCAAGGATCTTCATCAACCAGACTTGAGATCCTGTCTCCTTTGTGCTAAAGGACACAGAGGTACGAGCCTATAGAACAGATCCTGTTCAAGTAAGGTCGTTAATCAACCACAATTATCTTTTTTTTTTTTTACGATAATGAAACTATTTTTATCTAGCTCCTCCGTAATTATCTATGCTTGTGCACATTTTATTTGCTTACTCAAATCTGAGATTACAAGATTTAAAATCTGTAAGTGAATATAACTCAACTATGTTTAGAATCAGTTCTCAATTAAAGTCATGTGGAGAAAAGATCACTAATGAGGATATGTTAAAAAAAAAACATTCTCCACCTTTCATGCATCTAATATGCTCCTGCAGTAACAATATCGTGAAAAAGGTTTTAAGAAGTACTCTGAACTAATTTCATGCCTCCTTGTGGCTGAGCAAAATAATGAGCTATTGATGAAAATCATGAGGCCCGTCCAATTAGATCTGCTCCATTCCCTGCAATGAATGCAGCAACATATAATGAAAAAAAACAGAGGTCATACTAGTAGTCATGGCCGTGGTCATGGACGTGAACATAGTAATTATCGAGATGGTCATTTCAAAAACACATATACCACCAGAAGTGGGAACATAGTGATGGAAAAGATGAGACAAATTTTGTTTGTGAAAATGATGATTTTGATTATGGTTACGTTGATGCCACTCATTTAGATGATATTGGACTTTATTTTACACATGCTTCTTATTAATAGGATTCTAATTATTAAGTATTTGTCATGTTTAGATGCTTCATTATGTTTTGGTTATTTATGAGTGTAACTGCCAATAATTACATAGCCGTCGTAACTGCCACTCACTTAATTATATATTTAATTATGTAACTGCCCATTTAATGAGTGTAACCGCCCACTTAAACACCTATATAAAGGTGTAGAGACATAGGAAGCAGGTACGAGCATACTTTTACTCTCTTCCAATTTTGATATTCTTTCTTGAATACTCTACATATTTCTTATTTTCAATGAAGAACATAGATACTCTCCTGGTTCGATTTGCAATGAGTAGTGGAGATATATGTCTCGCAGACAGTGCCACTACACATACTATATTAAAGAATAAGAAATATATTTCTTATTTGATAATGCAAGAGGCCAATATTAGTACTATATCGGGTAATGCAGAATTGATAGAAGGCTGAGGAAGAGCTAACATATTGTTGCCTAGAGGAACAAAATTTGAATCATTATACTCTCTCAAGTCTCAAAGAAATTTATTGAGTTTTAAGGATATCCGCCGAAATAGATATCATACTGAGACAACAAGTGAAAGAGACATTGAGTACCTTTACATTACGAGTATAATCTTGGGTAATAAAATTGTATTAGAAAAATTACCGGCCTTTTCCTCCGGTTTGTACTGCACAAGAATTAAAACAATTGAAACAAATGTGGTCATTAACCGAAGCTTACAGATCACAATAACTTTGTTGTTTGGCATGACCGGTTAGGCCATCCTGGATTGATAATGATGCGAAGAATAGTTGAGAATTCATGTGGACATCCATTGAAGAGCCAGTAGATTCTTCAATCGAAAGATTTCCCATGTGCTGCTTGTTCTCAAGGCAAGTTAATTGTTCGACCATCACCAGCTAAGATAGGGATTGAATCCCTTATTTTTCTAAAACGAATATAAGGTGATATATGTGGACCAATACATCTACCATGTGGACCTTTTAGATATTTTATGGTTTTAATTGATGCATCAACTAGGTGGTCACATGTATCTCTATTATCAACTCGCAACTTGGCTTTTGCGAGGTTACTTGCTCAATTAATCAGATTACGAGCACATTTTCTAGATTATCCCATCAAGACAATTCGTCTTGACAATGCTGGTGAATTTACTTCCCAAACTTTCAATGATTATTGTATGTCTATTGGGATAAGTGTTGAACATCCTGTAGCACATGTTCATACACAAAATGGCCTTGCAGAATCATTTATTAAGCATCTTCAATTGATTGCAAGACCATTACTAATGAAATCAAAACTCCCAATTTCTGCTTGGGGTCATGCTATTTTACATACGGCAGCACTAATTCGCATCAGGCCAACAAGTTATCATAAGTCCTCCCTTTTACAATTGGTTTTTGGTAAGGAACCAAATATTTCCCATCTAAGAATTTTCGGATGTGCTGTATATGTTCCAATTCCTCCACCACAACATACTAAGATAGGTCCTCAAAGGAGGTTAGGAATATATGTTGGATATGAATCTCCATCTATAATTAAATATTTAGAACCATCAACAAGGGATTTATTTACAGCTAGATTTGCTGATTGTCATTTTGACGAATCAGTCTTCCCAACCTTAGGGGGAGAAAATAGGCAGCTGGAAAAAGAGATAAGTTGGAATGAATTATCATTATTTTATCTTGATCCTCATACAAAACAATGTGAACTAGAAGTTCAAAAGATAATTCATTTACAAAGTTTAGCAAATCAATTGCCAAACGCATTTACTGACCCAAAGAGACTGACAAAGTCACATAAACCAGCTGTTAATGCTCCAATTAAAATTGACGTCCCAAAAGGACAACTTTTTGTTGCCAATAAATCTAAAGCACGCCTGAAGCGTGGTAGACCAATTGGTTCCAATGATAAGAATCCTCGAAATAGAAAAGGAGCAAAGATTCAAGATGGCCAAGTCGAGGAAATTGTAACTCCAGAAGAGTTTACAGAAGAGCCCCTAGACATGACTAACATTATAGTTCCAAAAGAAAGTCAGGTACCTGAAATTACTGAAAATGAAGAGATCTCGATAAATTATGTCATGTCAAGAAAAATATGGAACCGAAATAAAATTGACGTCGATGATGTTTTTGTATACAATGTAGCACTAGATGTTATGAATGATGACAAGGATCTTGAACCAAAGTCTATCGAGGAATGTAAGCATAGACATGATTGGCCAAAATGGAAAGACGCAATTGAGGCAGAATTGAAATCTCTTGAAAAGAGAAATGTTTTTGGACCAGTAGTCTGTACACCTGATGGTGTAAAACCATTGGGGTACAAATGGGTCTTTGTGCGAAAACGAAATGAAAAGGGTGAAATTGTGAGACATAAAGCACGTTTAGTTGCACAAGGTTTTTCGCAAAGACTTGGTATTGATTATGAAGAGACATACTCTCCTGTGGTGGATGTGACTACTTTTCAATTTCTAATCAGTCTGGCAATAAAAGAGGGACTCAACTTGCGTCTCATAGATGTCATTACAGCCTTTTTGTATGACCCACTTGATAATGACATTTATATGAAACTCCCAGAAGGATTTAAACTGCCAGAAGCATGTTATTCTAGTTCTTGAGAACATTACTCAATCAAATTAAACAGATCTCTATATGGATTGAAACAATCTGGTTGCATGTGGTATAACTGCCTTAGTGAATATTTGTTAAAAGAGGGATGTAAGAATGATCCCATTTGCCCATGCATTTTTATAAAGAGATCTAGATTTGAGTTTATTATTTTTGCGGTATATGTTGATGATCTGAATATCATTGGAACTCCTGAAGAGATTTCAAAGGCAGTAGAGTACTTGAAAAGAGAATTTGAGATGAAAGATCTTGGAAAGACAAATTTGGTCTTGGGTTACAGATAGAACATTTAAAAGGACGGGATTCTTGTGCATCAAACAACTTATATAGAAAAGGTGCTAAAACGATTTTATATGGACAAAGCACATCCGTTGAGCACCCTAATGGTTGTGAGGTCTCTTGATGTAAATAAAGACCATTTTCTACCTCGGGAAAGTGATGAGGGAATTCTTGGTCCTGAAGTACCATCCTTCAGTGCAATTGGAGCACTAATGTATCTCGCTAGTCATACACGACTTGATATATCATTCTCTGTTAACTTATTAGCGAGGTATAGCTCTTGTCCAACCCGAAGGCATTGGAATGGGATTAAACATGTACTTCGTTACCTAGAAGGTACAAAATATATGGGTTTGTATTTTTCTAACCTACCCAAAACTGATTTGATTGGTTTTGGAGATGCAGGGTACCTATCTGATCCTCATAATGCTCGATCACAAACTGGATATGTATTCACATGTGGTGGCATCGCCATTTCATGGCGTTCCATGAAACAAACTATAGTAGCCACATCTTTTAATCATGCTGAAATTTTGGCAATACATGAGGCTAGTCGTGAATGTGTTTGTAATTCAGCACATACAAAGAGATTGTGGTTTATCTTCAAGAAAAGAGGCACCAACGGTCTTATATGAGGATAATGTAGCATGCATTGCCTAACTGAAGGAAGGATATATCAAAGGTGATAGAACAAAACACATTTCACCGAAGTTCTTTTTCACTCATGACCTTCAGAAGAATAGTGATATAAATGTTCAACAAATCCGTTCAAGTGAAAATTTGGTAGATTTATTAACAAAGGCACTTCCTACCACTACATTTGAGAAGTTAGTCCACAATGTTGGATTGCGTCGACTCAGAGATCTCAAGTGATATAATCATGAGGGGGAGTAAATTCATGTTGTACTCTTTTTTCCTTAATCATGGTTTTGTCCCACTGGGTTTTTCTGGTAAGGTTTTTAATGAGGCAGCATCTCATGTGTATTTTGAAGAATAATGTACTCTCTTTCCTTCACTAGGTTTTTGTCCCACAGGGTTTTTCCTAGTAAGGTTTTAATGAGGCATATTCTTCAGTAATGGACATCCAATGAGGAGTGTTATGAATAATTATAAATATGGATGTCCATTCATCTCCCATGACTCTTCATATTGATACATGAATGAGTCAATTCATCTCCCATACTCTTCATATTGGTACATAAATAAGGAACTATTCATCTACCCCTTAATTAAGTTTGTAACTACCCCTTCATTAAGTTTGTAACTTCCTCTTTATTAAGTTTACAACTTCCCTATTATTATGGTAACGGATAGCCGTTACGATAGTGAATGCAATAGTAACGGATGTATTTGTGAAGCCTATAAATAGAGGCAGACCATCCTTGTATTGAATATAGTTGAAAAACATACTTGAAGAATAAGAGAAAATTTCTCGTCTTGCTCTCTCTCCTTGTGTTCTTTCTATAATTTCATAACAAATAAATATTTTTTAGATACACAAAATTTATGAAACAATAGATTATTATAAGTAAGAAACAACAACAACAACAACAACAACAACAACAATAATAATAATAAAATAAGAAATTATCCGATGATAAAATTTCATAGAAATCACAAGTAGTGATTCTTTGATAATCTTTATGATCGAGATAAAATCCTTAATGTCACCAACGTAGTGGGATATCTAAGTGATTTTATTTCGATAATAAAATTCCTACTTTCATGAAATAAATCAATTTAAAAAAATAATACATAACAAAACAAATAAAAACAAATGGAAAAATAAATATATGAATAAATAAATAAATATATAAGTTTTATTTCCGATGATAAGATTTCGAAAAATTCACAAGTAGTGATTCTTCGACAATCTTTAGGATTGAGGAAAAATCTTTTAATGTTACCAGTGTATTGGAACATTTAATTGGTTTTATCTCGATATCAAAACTTGCTATAAATATATAAAAAATAAAATAAGTAAAGAAATGGTAAAAATAAATAAATTTAAATGTTGAAATAAATAAATATAAGTGTAAATATAAATTTTAAGATAAATAAATAAATATAAATATAAACTAATTTCTGACGATTAGATGTTGCGGAATTCATAAGTAGTGAATCCTAACTGATCTCTAGGTGAAAGAAATCTATTAAATGTTACCAGTGTATTAGAATATTAAGTATGATTTTTCAATAAAGATAAATAATAATATAAATAAATAAATAATGACAATAAAATAAGTAATAGATTTCTCATTTGCATCATATTTTGTTTACATCATCTGTATTCATGAAATTCTAAAATAAGTGTGAATCTAACGAAGATGGGATTCTATAGAAATCACAAGTAGTGATTCTTAAGAAATCCCTAGGGGAGGAAATTATCCGAATTGCTACCAGAAGTATTGGGGTATTTCGGAATAATTTTCAATACAAAGGATTCTCATTTATTTCAAATAAAAAAAATAAAATTTAACATAAATAAAAATAAATTTTAATATTTCAAATAATAAGTAAATAAATAAATGATTTAAAAATAAATGGAGTTCTTTTTAAATATTTAATTAAGACTATTTCATTGATATTAAAAGATAATACATGATTAAGTGGTGCCGTTTTTAACGGGCGTTGTGGGGGTGCTAATCCTTCCCCACGCGTAACCGAACTCCCAAACCCAATCTTTGTTTTCACAAACCAAAAGAAATTTTTTTAATAAAACTTAATTAATTTTAAGATTTTATTGAAAAGATAAATAATTTTAGGTGGCAAATCACACCTAGTAAAAAAAATATTGGTGGCGACTCATTTTCGTGTTCTTCATAATCGTCTAGCTATCGATTCCCGGGACAAAAATCGTTACGACAGTTTTACATCAAGATTTTCGATTTTTATTGGAAAATGAAAGAGGGTTAGGTGAATCATTTGTCGATTAATTTGGTTTTTAAGATTTCCCTTGTGTGTATGTCTTTTTTAAGTATATTGATTTCGAGTTTTAACCATTGAATTATCCTTTATAAGGACAGATCGAAATAAAATCAATAAGAGGAAAAATGAAATCCAAAAAGATAATCATTGATTATCTTCATGGCATTTTGTAATGGCGTAGAGGACAACACACTAAAACTTTATCCCTTTCTTTCTTGTGTAGCCAAACCACAGAAACGTAAAGTGCTTCATGTCTCGTTACATTTGATCGTCACTCAACCATTAAAATTCTTACAAAGTATTTTGAAATTGAAAAATATAATTTGATGAATTATTAATTTGTTAAATGATGTGGATTTACATTATTATTTGTCCTAGCTCATTATGTTATTTTACCATATTAATGAATAATCCGATTCAATTAGTTTCAACATCGAAATAAAATCAATAAGAGGAAAAATGAAATCCAAAAAGATAATCATTGATTATCTTCATGGCATTTTCAACACACTAAAACTTTATCCTTTCTTTCTTGTGTAGCCAAACTACAGAAACGTAAAGTGCTTCATGTCTCGTTACATTTGATCGTCACTCAACCATTAAAATTCTTACAAAGTATTTTGAAATTGAAAAATATAATTTGATGAATTATTTGTTAAATGATGTGGATTTACATTATTATTTGTCCTAGCTCATTATGTTATTTTACCATATTAATGAATAATCCGATTCAATTAGTTTCAACATTTTGTTTATTTGTAGTTTTACTACTATGGTCTTTGTCCTTGATTAGAAGCCAAAACTAAAAAACAAAAAATGCTTTTAAGAGCAAAGTGAAATATCTTAAGTTTCACATGCTTTTTGCCGACGTTTGAATCATAATATTGATGACTTTAATAAGCGTGAGCTCTTTTCTCTTCTTTATTATTTTTATAGGATCATAATTCATAAAGTTTATATGCTCGATATTGAAGTGGGCCATTAATTAATTTCCTTAAAAATTCTCTCCTTCTTTGTAAGGTGGGCAACTTATATCCCTTCCATCCCCAGTTGCAAAGTGAGCGGTAGGGAGAAAGGAAGGAAGAAAGAAAATGGGGTTTCATCAGTTTTCTCTGGCGTTGCTAGTGATGATAATGATAATTCTCTTGAAACCAAATTGTGGTAGAGCAGCTGTCCTGGTGAAGAAAAACACCACTTATCAGTACAATAGCCTCCTCAACGGATGCCGAATCGGCGACGATTTGGAGACGACCTGGAGTTCTTCATGGGTTCTGATGTTAGCAGAATCCTCGGCGGTGGTAGTGACCCAATAACTCCTCCTACTGGCGATCATTATCATAAAGTGATCAAGTGCCCCGATGGCATTTCATATTCAAAGTGTTTACTGTAATATAAACCCACTCTGTGTGGCTCTTCTTAAAATCTAAGGGAAGTTATTTAATGGGTTACTATCTCTTAATTTTAGGAACCACATCCAATCACATGATGGACATGATTGGAAGTGGTAATTATTTAATTAAAATAAAATTAATCCTCTCTCTCAGAACGTACGGTGTTTTCATCTACACTGTAAACAAAAGAAAAAAAGAGTAAGAGAGAGAAAACTGTTTACTGCTACAGAGATTCCAATGATGACTTCTTCCTTTTCACTAACACCAACAACAGACAGAGGTATGTATTTTATTATTATCATACTACGAAAAATTATGAAATATCTTGTTTTAGAGATCCTGGATGTGTGTTCATGTATACGATTAAAATTCAACATGTGGTATCTGAGCATGATTGTTCTAAACTAGATATACTCTGTGAAAGATTGTTGTTCTCCTTTTGATTTCTCTGCCATAATAGAGAATTTTACGAATTTAGAAAAATGTTCAAAGAAATTTATTAGAAAATTAAGAATTAAAAAAAAATAAAGTGCGGCAACCACATTTGCCATTAAGAAACCTTCACTGTTTGAAGATGATGATGTTAGAACTAAGATGTTTGCAAGTAAAAGCTTGACGTTTCATACAACATTATAAACAGTTTTGAACAGTAAAGTTTTTATACATGTAATGTTATAAGGTTATGTATACTATATATATAATTGTTACAAGTAAAGGGTTTTATACATATATATATAATTTAACGGGACAAACTTACCATAAAGGCTTTGCAAATTTTACTGGGCAAATGGAATTGTATAGCAAGCTGCATACCAAGCTGGGAACAGTAGAGATTCCTAACAAAATTATATATATTTATATAAGTAAATGGATGAAACCTTCTTTGTTTGCAAAGATATACCCTATAAATTTGCTGATTGTGATTGACGATGGTAATGAATTAATGATGATGTGATGATTTTAAAAAAAAAAAGTAATGGTTTCAAATAGAATAGTAGCACTTGTAGCCTTAGTAGTCTCAAACATTAAAGTTGTATCTATAAGAGGTGTGAAACTATTTCTGTTTGAGCAAGTAAAAACATTTTTGTTGGAAAAATAATATATATTATATATTTATCATGATTGTGATTAACCATGCTAATGAATTGATAATGATTTTTAATGATGATGATGTTAATTAATGATAACAATGATGATATCGTGTTTGTTCAATTTTACAATTCTGTTTGGAAATTAATTTTGTTAAGTAATCTTGCATTTTGTATGATTTATTATGAGTGATTACATGAATGTCAATAAATATCTTATGATTATCCATATTTTTTCCACTGCTATGTTAAATTTCTGGTAATGTATGCAATTTGTACATTTAAGTGTTTACCGAAAAATTAAAGTTTAATGTGTATGAAAAATATATTGATATTCAATTAGGTCATAAAGTTTTGATCTAAAAATAATGAGTTAAAAAAAATTAAGTTTTCATTAATTACTAGAACTTAAGAAATTTACCCAAAGGTAAATTATTATTCAGCAAATTAATGATATCACGGGCGGTAAATTAATATTTTGTTTGAGTATATTAATTATCCAGAGATAAAAGACATGTTCAATTTTTTAGATATTTATTTTCCCATTAAAGTGTATACATTTAACTCACTTAAAGGAAAAAAATATTGTAAAATTTACCCGAAGGTATTTTACTTTATATTTATGTTATGTTTATTAATGCATGTATATTGTAGTATCTACCCTAGGGAGAACTACTATATATCTTATTGTTTGTTTTACTAAATTCATTATAATTAAATATGAGCTTTATTTGTTATGTTTTGCAGTTATTGCAATTAATTCACATGCGTCATCTGTTGTTGTGTTTAATGTCATCTGTTGTTGTGTTTAATGGCATGAACTTCTCAGAGTGGCGAGAGCAAGTTGATTTCCACTTAGGGGTTTTGGATCTCGACTTAGCTCTCATTCACGAAAAGCCTACTGCAATTAAAGATACAAACAGTGAGGCAGAGAAGTCACATTATGCTGCATGGAAAAGAAGCAACAGATTATGCTTAAAGTTTCTGCGAATGACAATTGCTAACAACATTAAGACTACAATTCCACAAACTAAGAAAGCTAAGCAATATATAAGTTTTGTGGAAGAAAGGTTCCGTTCTGCGGACAAGTCACTCGCTGGTACCTTAATGGCTGAGCTTACAATCATGAAGTACAGTGGGTTGATAAGCATGCAACAACATGTCATCAAGATGACAAACAATGCTACAAGGCTTAAAACTTTGGGTTTAGCAGTAGAAGACACTTTTTTAGTTCAGTTTATTCTAAACTCCTTGCCTCTTGAATATAGGCCTTTTCAAATTAACTACAACACTATAAAGGATAAGTGGAATGTTAATGAATTGGCTAGTTGGCTTGTACAAGCGGAAGCAAGACTTAAGAGTCAAAAGAGTCACTCTACTAACCTAGTAGGGAAGGGAGCTGTGAAATGATTCAAAGCCAAAAAGTTTAAGAAGAAGAAATGGTTTGCTAATGATTCTCAAACTGAAAAGAAGGAAAAGAAGACAGAAAAATACTATTTTTGTAAGAAAACTGGGCACTATTAGAAAGACTGTCATAAACGAAAAGCTTAGTTCAAAAAGAAATGTATTTCAATACTTTTGTTTGTTTTGAATCAAATTTAAGTGAAGTTCCTAATAATACTTGGTGGTTTGATTCTGGTGCTACAACTCATGTTACCAATACTATGCAATGATTCCTTACGATCTGAACCACAAATCCAAGAAGTGATTTTTTGTTTATGGGGAACCGCATGAAAGCTCTTGTTAAAGGCATAGGGACTTACAGATTGGTCTTGGACACTGGATATCAGTTGGACTTTTATGATACACTTTATATACCTTCAATTTCTAGAAACCTTGTTTCTTTAGGAAAATTGGACAATTGTGGTTTTTATGTTAATTTCTATTCTAGAAGTTTTAATCTATATAAAGACTTTATTATTTATGGATCAGGTTTTCTTATTGATGGTTTATATAGAAAAAAACTTGATAATGCTTTTGCTGAATCTTTGCATGTCACACATAATAGTGTTGGTTCAAAACGTAGCATGCTTAATAAAAATTCTGCTTATTTGTGGCATAAACGTTTGGGTCATATTATCCAAAGAAAGGATAGAAAGATTGGTAAAGAATGAGATTTTACAAAATCTGGATTTTACTGATCTTGGAACTTGTTTGGATTGCATAAAGGGAAAGCAAACCAAACATACCAAGAAAGGAGCCACAAGAAGCACACAGCTTCTTGAAATAGTACACACTGATATATGTGGACCTTTTGATGTTCCTTCCTTTAACGGAGAAAAGTATTTATCACTTTCATTGATGATTATTCACGTTATGGATTTATCTATCTACTTAAGGAAAAATCTCAATCTGTAGATGTTCCGGAAATATTCCTAAACAAGGTTAAGAGACAATTAGATAGAAAAGTGAAAATCATAAAATCTGATAGAGGTGGTGAATACTATGGAAAATATAATGAATTAGGACAATGTCCTGGTCCATTTGCTAAAGTCCTTGAAAAACATGGTATATGTGCACAGTATACTATGATAAGTGCACCTTAACAAAATGGTGTAGCAGAAAGGTGAAATCAAACCTTAATGGACATGGTTAGGAGTATAATGAGTAACTCCTCCTTACCTAAATCCTTGTGGATGCATGCAGTAAAAATCGCAGCTTATTTATTGAATAGAGTTCCAACCAAAGTAGTTCAAAAGACACCTTTTGAATTGTGGATGGGAAAGAAACCAAGTTTAAGGCAGCTGCATGTTTGGGGTTGCCCAGCGGAAGCAAGAGTGTATAATCCACAAGAGAAAAAGTTGGATTCTCAAACCGTAAGTGGATACTTTATTGGTTATCTTGAGAAATCCAAAGGGTATATGTTCTATTGTCCAACCCATAGTCCGAGAATACTTGAAACTGGTAATGCCAAATTCCTTGAGAATGCTCAAGTCAATGGGAGTGTAGTCCGTCAAGTTGTAGAAATAAACGAGATAAGGGTAAATGTTCCTTTATCCACTATTGATCCAAAATCCACAATTGACATTAATGTTGATCCAACATTTGTGGAAAGGGACAACAATGTTGATCAACATTTGAATGATGAAACACCTCCACAGTCTGATGTCTATAATGGTCAAGGAATAGATATTCAAACTAATGAAGAAACATCAAATACAAATGAATCACAAGGAATAATGTTAAGAAGATCTCAAAGGGAAAAGAGATCTTCTATTTCGGATGATTATGTGTTTTTTATAAGAATTAGACTTTGATCTTGGAATTGATAAAGATCCAATTACTTTTTCAGAAGCCATAGAAAGTTTAGAATCTGCTAAATGGATTGATACCATGAAGGAAGAACTAAAATCTATGGAACAAAATAAAGTTTGGGATCTCGTTCAATTGCTTGAAGGATGTAAATGAGTCGGTTGTAAGTGGGTCTTCAAGACCAAATGCGACTCAAAAGGCAAGGTGGAACATTATAAAGTCAGACTTGTTGCAAAGGGTTATACTCAGAAAGATGGCATTGATTATACAAAGACATTCTCTCCGTATATAAGAAAGATTCATTAAGAATAATTATGGCATTGGTGGCTTAATATGATCTGGAATTACACCAAATGGATGTGAAAACTGCCTTTCTGAATAGAGATTTAGAAGAGGAAGTTTATATTGATCAATCTAAAGGTTTTTCCATATGAAGTAAAGGTCAAATGGTGTGTAAACTTAAGAAGTCAATATATGGACTAAAACAGGCTTCCAGACAATGGTATATTAAGTTCAATACCATTATTACATCTTTTGTTTTAAGGAAAATATTGTAGATCGTTCTATATACTAAAAGATCAATGGGAGCAAGTTTATATTTTTAGTCTTCTATGTTGATGATATTTTGCTTACAGCAAATGATTTAAGTATACTGCGTGAAATTAAAGATTTTCTCTCTGAGAATTTTGAAATGAAAGATATGGGAGAGGCTTGTTATGTGATTGGAATAGAAATATTCCAAAAAATATCAGAAGGGATACTAGGCCTATCTCAAAAAGCATATATCAACAAAATTCTCAAAAAGTTTAATATGAGTAAATGTTCACCCGAGGTTATTCCCATTCAGAAGGGTGATAAATTTGGTCTCATGCAGTGTCCAAAGAATGAATTGGAACGAAAGGAAATGGAATCAATTCCTTATGCCTCTGTTGTTGGAAGCTTAATATACCTACAGACTTGTACTAGACCAGATATAAGTTTTGCAGTCGGAATGTTAGGCAGGTATCAAAGTAATCCTGAAATTGATCACTGGAAGGTTGCAAAGAAAGTTTTGAGGTACCTATAAGGAACAAAGAATTACATGCTCATAGAAAAGAGATCCGATCAACTGGAGGTAGTCGGATACACAGATTCAGATTTTGCTGGATGCTTGACAGCAGGAAGTCCACTTTTGGTTATCTGTTTCTTTTAGCCGAAGGAGTAGTTTCATGGAAAAGTGCAAAACAAACTGTCATTGCTTCATCCACAATGGAGGTAGAATTTGTAGCTTGTTTTGAAGCTACAATTCATGCATTGTGGATGCGAAACTTTATTTCAGGACTTGGGGTTGTTGACACCATTACCAAGCCGTTGAAGATTTATTCTGATAACTCCGCAGCAATATTCTTCTCCAAGAACGACAAATACTTTAGAGGTGCCAAGCATATGGAATTGAAGTATTTTGCCGTTAAGGAGGAGGTTTAGAAACAAACAATGTCCATTCAACATATTAGTACTAACCTCATGATTGCTAACCCATTAACGAAGGGTTTACAACCCAAGTTATTTAAGGAACATGTTCTTAGGATGGGTCTTGATTGTAATGATGTTTTGTAGTGACACTCTGAGCTCAATGATATGTTTCTGACACCATTATGTTTTTCTGTTCTATAATGCTATGTATACATTATTGTTTGATATTGACAGGAAAAGACTTAACAAGTCATTATTGTGGACCATAATGAAATTATAGTATAATGATAATCTAAGGACCTAATATAATAAATTGCAGGTGATGTAGTATATTTTACAAATTAGAACATAACCGCCATAACTTATACCAAACAGTTTTTATATTATGGTATTATGATGGGAGATAATAAATTAACTTCCATTATAAAGATTTTAATCGAGTCAAGTGAGAGAATGTAAAATAACCCACGTGTGGCTCTTCTTAAAATCTAAGGAAAGTTATTTAATGGGCTACTATCCCTTAATTTTAGGAATCACATCCAATCGCATGATGGACATGATTGGAAGTGGTAGTTATTTAATTAAAATAAAACAGGTCCTCTCTCTCTCTCTCTCTCTCTCAGAATATACAGTGTTTTTCATCTACACTGTAAACAAAAGAAAAAAAAAGTAAGAGAGAGAAATCTATTTACTGCTACAGAAATTCCAACGATGGCTTCTTCTTCCTCTTCATTAACATCAATAGCAGACAAAGGTATGTATTTTATTATTATCATAATACGAAAAATTATGAGATATCTAGTTTTAGAGATCTTGGATGTGTGTTCATGTATACGATTAAAATTCAACATTTACCCCTTGAAGGTAAAACCAATTGTGGCCAGTATAAACGTGATTGCCACTAAATAATGCATGAAATTTATATCGACAATTTCAACCTTATATTCAACCTCGTTACCACTTATATGTACTTGTGTGTCTTTTATTTTGCCTTGAATTTGTATCCTTCTGTATATATGATTTTCCTGTATCCTTCTACTTGTTCTATATAAATATTGATCTGTCGCTACAACTAATTCTCCCCTCACCCCCTGGATTTGTCTTCCATTCCCATATAATGCTATAAATCAAGGAGAGGGCTGCCAAATCTAGTACTTTAAAACTGAATCAAATTGTATAAACTATTGACCAATTGTATCAAAGGTAAATCGGTAGGAAATTGTCGTATTTTTTTCCTTTCGAACAATTATATAAATTCGATAATCATAAAAATCTATTATTGCAAACTCCTCAAGAGATTTATAAGCTGCTACATGTCCGTTGAGTAATTTACTAATTTTCTAAAGAGCTTACAGGACATAATGGCAATCCTTTCAATCAATTGCAATTGAGTGTAAATTAATGGGTTGAGAATCCAACAAATTTAATTACATTTTTATCAATAGCTAAAAATTGCAAAGAATTGAAGGCTTTACTTATAGGATTTATATATGATGTAGTGACAGTGTATAATTTCTATACACAATCAATGCACCAGAGGTTGACACCTCATCAATAACCCCTTATGAGTAAATTTAAAAAAATTATTTATATTTACTTTTAAGAGCTTGGCATATTTTTTAATTTACCAATTGATAAGGTGTCAACCTTTGATGCATTGACAGTGTATAGAAACTAAACACTGTCAGTGCATCATATACAAACGCCTACTTATAACTAATTAACATGGACACATGACATGGTCCCTCATAATTCAAGATTAAGTGAATTTTTAAAACGTGTTCATATAATTCAAATAAGCCCTTAAACTCCAATTTATACCCAAATAAGTCAATAACATTTAATTTATAACTAAGTGAGTCATTAACATAAATAAATCATTTATAAGAGTGAGCAATTGATTTTTTTTATTGAGTTCAAAACCTAACTTCTTACATAAAAAAGGTTGGTTAGATAGAATATAAAATATAATATTTAATTATGTATATTATATATTTAAGAAAAATCTCAATTAATTTAGTTGACTTAATTTGTAATTTTAGATATTGAATAATTAATTGAATTTTGATTAGATAAATCAATTTAAATTAGCTTTTATTCATATGTAACCCTTTATTTGAAATAAGAGCTTATTTAAATACAAATCAAAGTACAATGAGTTATTTGGATACAATAATAGTGTAAGGGCTTATTTCAATAAAGTAATAAAGTTTAACGGCTTTTTGTAATATTTTAGCCTTAGTTTTTTTTTCCTTATTGTACTTAATTTGTCTATATTTATTTTGCTTCTCATGTATATGTGTCTAAATATTACCTAAAATAAAAATATATATGCATGAAAAAAATATAGGATACAAAAAAATTAATTTTTTATGAAAAAGAAAAGGAAATATTAATGACCGTATATAGTGTAATTAGGAAGAAGAAAAAAAAATCTCCACTGAGAGGCATGAGCTCTATTTCTATTTTTATCATAATTTTCATACAAAATAGGCCTAGACTCATCTACAATTAAGATCATGATTGTTGCAATTCAATGACACGCCATCTTTTTTAAATAGTGATTTCTTATAGGGTTAGAATTAGAATATTAATACTTGAAGTCTTTGATCTCCGATGTACACAAAAAAAAAATCCACAACTTATTGCATGGCATGCATATTCTTTCTCCACCTCATATATTAAGAGTTAGCATTAAGTTTTGGAACCTCTAAGTTAAGATCATGATTGATGCAACCCGAACAAGAAAATTGTAACCTATATTGCAAGCCATTCTTTATGCATGTTATCAAGCCTACAATTGATGCAATTGAAGGAGCAAAATTCTTCCCCATATTGCAAACAATTCTTTCTTCATTTGATAGAGTTATGGAAAATTACAGGGTGACTAACAAATTAAAAAACAAAACAATTAACTAAAAAAGGCGTGGCTTCCACTTGGTTGATTTTCTTATTCTAGATGCCGCTCTATTCAGTGTAGTTTGGTTCAAAAATTTGTGAAGAATAATTATTTCGGTCAAAGTAGTTGCTATTCTTTGGTTGCCAACAAGAATATCTAGTCGATCAGTGAGAAAGAAAATAAAATAAAAAACAAAAATCAGAGAAAAATAAAAATATTATAGTAATAAAAAATAATATTAGTTTTTTTGAATAATTATGATTATTATTTTATAATAAATATTATAATTATTTGTACCCAGTTAAGTCATTAATATTTAATTTATACCTAAATGAGTCATAAACATAAATAAATCTTTTACAAGAGTGAGCAATCGAATTTTTTTTTGGGTTTAAAACTTAGCTTCTTATATAAAAAGGGTTGGTTAGATAGAATATAATATATAATATTTAATTATATATATTATATATTATACATTGTATATTTAAGAAAAATGTCAATTAATTTAATCGATTTAATTTTTAATTTTAGATATCAAATTAATGGAATAAAGCAACCTATAAAAATTAACTTAAACCCAAAAGTGATTTAATTGAATTGAATTAATTGAATTTTGATTGGTTAAATCAATTTAAATTAGCTTTTATTCATATGTAACCCTTTATTTGAAATAAGAGCTTATTTAAGTATAAATTAAAGTACAATGACTTATTTGGATACAATAATAGTATAAGTGCTTATTTAAATAAAGTAACAAAGTTCATGGGCTTTTTGTAATATTTTAGCTTTGTTTTTTTCCTTATTTTACTTAATTTATCTATATTTATTTTGCTTCTCATGCATATGAGTCTAAATATTACCTAAAATAAAAATATATATGCATGAAAAAAATATAGGATACAAAAAAATTAATTCTTTATGAAAAAAAAGGAAATATTAATGACCGTATATAATGTAATTTGGTAGAAGAAAAAAAAACTCCATCGAGAGGCATGAGCTCTACTTCTAGTTTTACCATAATTTTCATACAAAATTGGCTTAGACTCATCCACGATTAAGATCATGATTGTTGCGATTCAATGACACACCATCTTTTTTAGAAAGTGAATTCTTATAGGGTTAGAACTGGAATATTAATACTTGAAGTCGTTGATCTCCCTTGTACACAAAAAGAAATCCACAACATATTGCAAGCCATGCATATTCTTTCTCCACCTCATATATTAAGGGTTAGCATTAAGTTTTGAAACCTCCAAGTTAAGTTCTGATTGGTACAACCCAAAGGAGAAAATTCTAACCCATTTTGCAAGCCATTTTTTATGGACGTTACAAAGACTACGATCGATACAATTGAAAGCAACCACGATCAAGAGCATGATTGTTGCAATTCAATGATACACCCATCTTTTATAAAAATTGACTTCTTGTAAGATTAGAATTAGAATCTTAATACTTGAAGTCTTTGGTCTCCTTTGTAAAAAAAAATGAAAGAAAAAGAAAATTCCACAACGTATTGCAAGCCGTGCATATTCTTTCTCTATCTCATATATTAAGGGTTAGCATTAAGTTTTGGAACCTCCAAGCCAAGATCATAATTGATGCAATCCGAAGAAGAAAATTCTAACTTATATTGCAAGCCATTCTTTATGCACGTTATCAAGATTGCGATTGATGAAATTGAAAAGAGCAAAATTCTTCCCCATATTGCAAACAATTCTTTCTCCATTTAATAGAGTAATGGAAAATTGCGTGATGACTAACAAATTAAAAAACAAAACAATTAAATCAAAAAGGCGTGGCTTCCACTTGGTTGATTTTCTTATTCTAGATGCCGCCCTATTCCGTGTAGTTTGGTTCAAAAATTTGTGAAGAATAATTATTTCGGTCAAAGTAGTTGCTATTCTTTAGTTGCCAACAAGAATATCTAGCCGATCACTGAGAAAGAAAAGAAAATAAAATAAAATAAATGAGAGGAAAATAAAAAATATTATAGTAATTAAAAATAATATTAGTTTTTTCAATAATTATGATTTTTAATTTATAATAAATTATTATTATTGTTATTACTAGTTTTAAACCCGTACGATGTACGGAAATATATTAATTAAACAATAAATTCATCAATAATATATAATTTTTTAGGCTTAATAGCCAAATATAACCTCAACGTTTAGGGTAAAATAGAATTAAGACCTCAACGTTCAATTGCGTGGAAATAAGGCCATAAAGTTTTATTTTCAGCAAATAAGGCCTAAACGTTAAAAAAGAATGGAATTATGGTTATAACCGTTAAATCACTGTTATGTCCGTTTGTTTTGTCCACGTGTCATGCTGACGTGGATAATAATGCCACGTGTCATGCTGACGTGGCATAATATTGCCACGTGTCATGCTGACGTGGATATAAGTTAATTTTTCTTTTTTTCAATGTTTAATACCCAAATACATCCCCAACGTTTGTAAAAATATGCAATTAAGCCCTCAACGTATAATTTCATGGAAATAAGGACACTAAGTTTTATTTTCAGCATGTTAAACCTAAAAGTTATAAAATAATAGAATTAAGGATATAGTCGTTAAATAGCTGTGATATCTGTTTTTCTTGCCCATGTGGCATGCCACCTCAACGTTGAAATGGATTATAATGCCAGGTGTACCAGTGACGTAGCATAATATTGCCACATGTCATGCTGATGTGAATATAAGTTAAATTTTTTTTTTCTTCAAAATTTCATTTTTTTTTTCAAAATAAACATTTTTTAAAAGTTCATTTCTTTTCAAATTTACATTTTTCATAATTTCATTTTTTAATTAAATATTTTTTAAAAATTACATTTTTTCATAACTTCATTTTTTAAAATTACATTTTTTTCATAATTTCATTTTTTTAAAATTAAATTTTTTTCTCATTTCATTTTTATTTTTTAATAATTACATTTTTTTCATCATTTCATTTTTTGGGTTGTACAATACCAAAATTAGTACAAAAATGCATGTGGTATTCAACCAAAAATATTGAAACGACAAGAAAGAAAGAATTAGTATACCACATGCATTTTTGTTCTAATTTTGGTATTGTACAGCAGAAAAAAATGAAATGATGAAAAAATGTAATTCTTAAAAAATAAAATGATGAAAAAAAATGTAATTTAAAAAAATGAAATTATGAAAAAAAAATGTAATTTTAAAAAATGAAGCTATGAAAAAATGTAATTTTTAAAAAATATGTAATTAAAAAAATGAAATTATGAAAAATGTAAATTTGAAAAGAAATAAACTTTTAAAAAATGTTTATTTTGAAAAAAAATGAAATTTTGAAGAAAAAAAAGAAAATTTAACTTATATTCACGTCAACATGACACGTGGTAATATTATGCTACGTCACTGGTCCACTTGGCATTATAATCCATTTCAACGTTGATGTAGCATGCCACATGGGCAATAAAAACGGATATCACAGCTATATCCTTAATTCTATTATTTTATAACTTTTAGGTTTAACATGCTGAAAATGAAACTTAGTGTCCTTATTTCCATGAAATTATACGTTGAGGGCTTAATTGCATATTTTTACAAACGTTGGGATGTGTTTGGGTATTAAACATTGAAAAAAAAAAGAAAAATTAACTTATATCCACGTCAGCATGACACGTGGCAATATTATGCCACGTCAGCATGACATGTGGCATTATTATCCACGTCAGCATGACACGTGACATGCCACGTGGACAAAACAAATGGACATAACAGTGATTTAACGGTTATAACCATAATTCCATTCTTTTTTAACGTTTAGGCTTTATTTGCTGAAAATAAAACTTTATGGCCTTATTTCCACGCAATTGAACGTTGAGACCTTAATTCTATTTTACCCTAAACGTTGAGATTATATTTGGCTATTAAGCCAATTTTTTAAACTTTATAATACAAATTATTATATTTATGAAAAATACAATATTTGTAATTTTATATGACAATACAATAATATAAAAAATTATAAATTGGATATAATTATGTAAATTTTGGAAAAGGTAAAACAACCTCATATTATAATTTATTGAATGAAAATATTATCTAATAGTAAATATTATTAATGATTTTATTGTTTAATTAATTATACAATGGTAAATTAGTTGTTTATATCTATTTCATTTCTACTTTTTGAGTTAATTAAATATATTAAAATTATTTTTATTCTATTACTACTAATAAAATCTTTTAATAGATGTTCTATTACATTTGTCTTCTATTCCATTAACATGAAATAATTATTTCATTCTTTCTATTCTATTTTAGAACCAAACGTGTTATTGGTGGACCTGTTCATGGGCTGAAGTGGGTCAAACTTGGATTAGGTTTAAGTACGATATTAAAGAAGTAAAAGTATGCCCAAACCCGATCCAACATATTTTTTGGGTCTAATTTTTTTTGTCTAAACCTATTTTTACATATAATGAATAAGCCCAAACATGTTCAAAGCCGCCCAAATATTATTAATTTTTTTAAAAAAATTATAATAAAATATAAAAAATTTTAAAATACATAATATTTAATAAGTATAACACAATAAATTTGAATAAATTTTTATATAAAGACTAAAAGAAACATGAAAATTTAAATTAAAATTTAAAAAAAATACAAACTCAAAATAAATTGCACAAAAAAAACAAAATTAATTAAAAAAAATATTAATATAAAAGATAATGATAAAAAGTATAGTAAATAGACGGGTCGAGCCTGGCTTTGGTTTAAAACGATGAATACAAACCCAGTCTATTATTTAGGGCCTCGACTATTAAGCCTAAGCCTATTTAACCGGCTTAATATTTTTGTCCAAGCTTGTTAAGAAAATAGGCAGACCTTTAGGTTTGGGCGGATAATCAAACCTTTAAACAGGTCTAGTTATTGGTTTACAATTAAAATTTATAACTAAACAAGTTTGTTTTACATGAACGTTGAACACACGTCAATATAATTATTAAAATGAAACTTTTATTAAATTTATAGTTCTAAAATAATAAATCATTGATAATGTAAAAAAAGTGTAAACCAATAATTATTATATAAAATAACTTTCATAAATAATTCTTTTTTGTTTAAATGGTTTTATGTTCAACCAGTAAAAGGAATTTTAGTGTAGTTTGAAAAATCGATTAATTTTTTGTTAATTATAGATCTTATTTATAAGACATAAGATTATCCTTTCATTCTTTTTTCTGTGGACACGTAATTTTGTCCCCGATGAATACAGAAAAAGTTGACGATGCAAGTTCGTTAGATTTCATAAATTGGGCATTAGAGTAGGAACCTAATTTGATACATGTGTCTAATAATTGTGATTAATTTAAAGGGAACAATTTTTGTTTCAAATATTTTTAATTGTTTGTCCCAAAGTGGTATTAGAATCGACCACTACAGAATGGATTTTCAATTTTATAAAATTTGTGTTTTCTATTTTACGTATTTTATTTATTTTTATATTTAATTTCATTTTATTTTATGGCCTTCAAGCCCATCTATTTGCCTAAAGTCTTGTTTTGATTTAATTGGAATTGGACCCACATTGTAAGGCCCAGCTCCATTTTCTGCTTCAAATTGGGTATGAAATTGGTAAGTGGCAACGGCCCGATCTTCATTGGTAGCTAGGATTTGTCAATTAATTATCTCAATTTTATATTTATTTTATTTTTGGTTTATACATAAATCATAATATAACATTATTACATTAAATATAATTGTATTCGTACATATTAATTAATCAAATATTTCATTAAAAATTTAGAACGTTGAATTAAACAAGTTATATACACCAATTGATCAAATATTTCATTAAAAATTTAGAACGTTGAATTAAACAAGTTATATGCATCAATTGACATTATATTATAAATAATAATATTTGATATAATTATATCATATACAGTTATACATTAATTGAATATTAATTTTTTCATATTCACATTAACATAATAATATTAGATATACACCAATTGATCAAATGTCCAATTAAAATGTTAAATAGTAGATGTTACTAAATTAATTAATATAATGCTAGTTACTTAAATATAATTAATAATAATAATAAAGCATAAAAAAATTTGCTTAAAATTACCACTTACACAATAATACTACTCTAATATATTATTAAATTATACTTTAATTTACTATTCGAATTATTATTTTTATCCACACTTTAATTTTATGTTTAATAGATAATAAATAAATTATTTTAATAAATACTTAATTCTATCAAAATAATACTTACACACTAAGAGATTTCATAATTTATTCTTAAAAGATTATTATAATATAATATACAAATCATTGTTATAAGATATCAAATTGGTTTATTCATGTATAAGATTATTATAATATACTAAATAATTAATTACCACTAGCTTGATTTATTAATGTCTTTTGTTTTAAGGCTAAAAATAAAATTACCCTAGCTTGATTTATAATTTTTTCTTTCAATGATTTCCAAGCTTATCAAAAAAATAGTACTTTTATTGTTTAATTTAGGCTTAATAGCCAAAAATAACCTCAACGTTTAGGGTAAAATAGAATTAAGGCCTCAACGTTCAATTGCGTGGAAATAAGGCCATAAAGTTTTATTTTCAGCAAATAAGGCCTAAACGTTGAAAAAGAATGGAATTATGGTTATAACTGTTAAATCACTGTTATGTCCGTTTGTTTTGTCCACGTGTCATGCTGACGTGGATAATAATGCCACGTGTCATGCTGACGTGGCATAATATTGCCACGTGTCATGCTGACGTGGATATAAGTTAATTTTTTTTTTCAATGTTTAATACCCAAATACATCCCCAACTTTTGTAAAAATATGCAATTAAGCTCTCAACGTATAATTTCATGGAAATAAGGATACTAAGTTTCATTTTCAGCATGTTAAACCTAAAAGTTATAAAATAATAGAATTAAGGATATAGCCGTTAAATAGCTGTGATATTCGTTTTTCTTGCCCATGTGGCATGCCACCTCAACGTTGAAATGGATTATAATGCCAGGTGGACCAGTGACGTAGCATAATATTGCCACGTGTCATGCTGATGTAAATATAAGTTAAATTTTCTTTTTTTTTTCTTCAAAATTTCATTTTTTTTTCAAAATAAACATTTTTTAAAAGTTCATTTCTTTTCAAATTTACATTTTTCATAATTTCATTTTTTTAATTAAATATTTTTTAAAAATTACATTTTTTTCATAACTTCAATTTCTAAAATTACATTTTTTTCATAATTTCATTTTTTTAAAATTAAATTTTTTTATCATTTCATTTTTATTTTTTAATAATTACATTTTTTTCATCATTTCATTTTTTGAGTTGTACAATACCAAAATTAGTACAAAAATGCATGTGGTATTCAACCAAAAATACTGAAACGACAAGAAAGAAAGAATTAGTATACCACATGCATTTTTGTTCTAATTTTGGTATTGTACAACAGAAAAAAATGAAATGATGAAAAAATGTAATTCTTAAAAAGTAAAATGATGAAAAAAATGTAATTTAAAAAAATGAAATTATGAAAAAAAATGTAATTTTAAAAAATGAAGCTATGAAAAAATGTAATTTTTAAAAAATATGTAATTAAAAAAATGAAATTATAAAAAATGTAAATTTGAAAAGAAATAAACTTTTAAAAAATGTTTACTTTGAAAAAAATGAAATTTTGAAGAAAAAAAAGAAAATTTACTTATATTCACGTCAGCATGACACGTGGCAATATTATGCTATGTCACTGGTCCACCTGGCATTATAATCCATTTCAACGTTGATGTAGCATGCCACATGGGCAAGAAAAACGGATATCACAGCTATATCCTTAATTCTATTATTTTATAACTTTTAGGTTTAACATGCTAAAAATGAAACTTAGTGTCCTTATTTATATGAAATTATACGTTGAGGGTTTAATTGCATATTTTTACAAACGTTGGGGATGTATTTGGGTATTAAACATTGAAAAAAAAAGAAAAATTAACTTATATCCACGTCAGCATGACACGTGACAATATTCGGCCATGTCAGCATGACACGTGGCATGCTACGTGGACAAAACAAACGGACATAACAGTGATTTAACGGTTATAACCATAATTCCATTCTTTTTTAACGTTTAGGCCTTATTTGCTGAAAATAAAACTTTATAGCCTTATTTCCACGCAATTGAACGTTGAGGCCTTAATTCTATTTTACCCTAAACGTTGAGGTTATATTTGGCTATTAAGCCTTTAATTTAATTACTTAATTTTTTCTAATCTTAAAAGCTTGAATTTTAACTTTAAGATTAAGTTTTTTTTAATGTAAATTTAATATCTTTCTATACTTGAAACTTTAAGAAAATATAGTTTAAATTTAATTTTATTAAAAATGTCCTTAATGTGTTGCACAACATATCAAATTCAAAGTTTCAAACAAGTATTGAAATTATATAATTTTTTTATATATTTGATTTATTGTTGTATTAAAATTAAATTTTTATTATAAAATAAAAATAATAAAATGTTAAAATGATTTTTATAATAAAATCAAATGTTAAATTAATAATATATTTATTATTATAAATATAGTAAGTATAATATTAAAGATTATTTAATATCATATACTATGGTGTTTTAAATTATTTTAATTTAGTAATTGAATTAAAAAGACTCAATATTTATTTCGCTAGTAATATATAATTGATACAATTGTATAATGAATAATAATTGTTTTCTAAATTTTATACTTTTTAATTAAAAAAGTTTATCAATTATTTATTTATTTTTAAATAATAATCATATAATTATAATTTCAATTTTTTCGGATTAAAAATTTGGTTTTTTTCGGGTTTCAGATCGTATCGGGTGCAGGTTATGTCGGGTTCGGGTTGTGTTAGGTTCGAGTTTTTTCTGTTTCAAGCTTTTTTGGTTTCGAGCCTTTGACTTTTTTGGTCAATTCGAGTTGGTCCTGATTCAGTCTCAAGTCGGTTTTTTGGCTCAGGCCAGCTTTTTTTTCCTGTAATAACGGTGTAGTCTATCATAACCCTCCTACAAGTCAAACACAGTTCAAATACCCAAAGCTAATTGATTTTAATGTAGCCACAATATCTGAGTCATAAAACCTCAATCAAACCAAAACCATAGACAGTTCAAAATGCATCTTTAAAATCTCAATCGATCAGAATCATAAAACTTTCCTCCAAACTGTCGTAACGGTTTCGCGCTCGACAATTTTGAAAACATTTAAAAACAAAAGGGAGTCGCCACCAATATTTTTGCCTAGGTGTGATTGGTCACCTAAAATATTTATCTTGTTAACAAAATCTCAAAATTAATTAAATTTTATTAAAAAGATAATCTTTGGCCTGCGAAAACAAAATCAGGTTTGGGAGTACGGTTACGCGTGGGAAAGGATTAGCACCCTCGCAACGCCCGTTAAAAAACGGTACCATAATAATCATGTGTTATCCTTTAGTTTTAATAAAATGGTCTTGAATTAATATTTAAAAATAATTTTTATTTTTATTACAATCAATTTTATTCTTTTTATTCAAAGTCATTTTTTTATTTGTAAAAAAATCAATTTGTTTTATTTTAAAAAGTTAAATTTTATTTTTCAAAAGTGAATGTGAACCTTTTTGTATTGAAAAAATTAAATCAAATATCCCAATACTCTGGTAACATTTGAAATAATTTTCCTCACCTAGAGATTTCTTAAGAATCACTACTTGTGAGTCCTATAGAATCTTATCATCAGAAGATTCACACTTGCTTCAAAAATTATTACGAATGCATATGATGCAAACAGATAATGAATGATGCAAATGAATTTTTTAATTTTTTAAATAATTTTTTATATAAATATTCTTTTATTTATTTTAAATAAAAATTCTTATTATTGAAAAATTACACTAAGTATCCCAATACTCTGGTAACACATAGTGAACTTCTCTCACCTAGGGATCAGTTAAGAAATCACTACTTGTGAGTTTCATAACATCCCATCATCGGAACATTTATTTATTTAAATTTTATTATTATTTTTTATTTTTTTAATTTAAAAAAGTAAATTATTTATTTTCATTTTTAATAAAAATTTAAATTATTGAAAAATCATACTAAATATCCCAATACTCTGGTAACATTTAGTAGACTCTTCTCACCTAGGAATCAGTCAAAAAATCACTACTTGTGAGTTTCATGACATCCCATCATCAGACATTCGTTTAATTATCATTTTCTAATACTCACTTTTTATCATCATGACAATAAAAAAAGATTTTTTTAATTAAAATTGAATTTGTAAAACTATATTGATTTAACTTAAAATTAATATTTATTGTAAATCCTAATAGACCTTAAGCATCTTTTTACAATATAAAATTATCAAATAACATAAATAGCACATCAAATAAAAAAGTTATAAAGTCTAAGATATATACCAAAGTGATTTGGATTTTAAAACCCAAAAGGAAACCTTTCAAATTGGCCCAAGCTGGACAGCCCAAAGACCACTCCATGGGTGGGCTCAGCGAAAACGGGCCGGATCAACAGGAGCCGACCAAACCAAGCCTAATGGAGTTTGCGGGTCAGATCTTTACTGGTCCGGGTCTGGTCGCTTCTTACCTGCTCTAATGTGCACCGTTTTGGTGCTTCTTTAAAAGACCCAAAAAAAATTTTTTGGTCAGATTCGCTCCCTTCTCTAAAAAAAAAAACGATTCTCTCAACACTCTCCTACTCTCAAATGCTAGCCACCTTCGACTCTACTGCCGTCCACGTTGCCGTGTGCCGTCGTCGGAGGCCCAAAAAGATTTTTTTCGAAAGTCGTCAACTTGCTCTTCCCGTTTCTTCCCTCAGTTTCCTTCAAATCCCTTTTTCTTTTCCTAGATCTAGGATTTCCAACCTGATTCTAAAGATCCCAAAACCCCTTTTTATTTGTTTCAGATTTTTACTTTTTTTTTCTCTTGCAGGCGAGACTTCTCCGCTCCAGCCGTCACCGCCACCGAATCTCACAGCATCGCCGACCATCGGCTTCTTTACCACCGCCAGTAGCCGGTCCTCTTCCCTTGTTTCCTTTTCTCCTAGATCTAACCCAAATCTTGACCAAAGCCTTTCCTTTCTCTCCAAAGAAAAATCAAGAACCAAAAATTGAAATTAGGAATCCTTCTTTCTTTACTGTTCTGACAAGAAACAGGGTTTTTGGCGTATTAAAATTTGTTTTGGATCGTTGAATGTTGCTGCTTGTTGTCTGTTTTTGGTGATTTCGGGTTTAGAGGGTTACAGGTTTGGGTTTTTGGTGGTGGTTGTTGTAGGTTGGGGGTTCGGTGTGGAAGAGTGGCCTTTCTGGTGTTGAGAAAAATGGCTTTTCTGGTGGCAGTCTTTGAGATTGAGTGGGTTGATGCTCGATTTTGGGCTTCTCAGGTGACGGGTATGGGGTTTTGTTTTGAGAGGCAAAGGGATTGAGCTGGGGTTTTGGAATATGTATGGTGGTTCGGTGGCAAGTGGTGATGAGAATAGTGTCTCGGTGGTGATGGTTTGGTGATTACTTGGTAAGGTTTCTGTAAATCTGTTTGAGAATGAGTGTCTGAGCCCCCCTTGCTTGAATTATTCAGGTCTTTTAAAACCGATTCAGAAGCATCATTCAATCCAGTATAGGTTTTGAATATTGTCTTTAGGTAACCAGTAGGGGGTGTCAGGAATGGGATAGGTTGCGGTGGATTTGGGTGGATCTTCCATGGAATTCGGTGGTTGGCAATAGTGGTTTCAGTCTAAACCAGCTGCCGGTCAATGGGTTAATGGGTTTTGGCCAGTTTTGTCAACATTTTCATAAAATGTGGTTGAAAAAGAAGAAAAAGAAAGAACAAAAAAAGAAAGATGAAGAAAAATAAAATAAAATAAAATAATAATAATAATAATAATAATAATAAAACAAACAAATAATAATAATAATAATAATAATAATAATAATAATAATAATAAACAAATAATAAAGACAAATAATAATAATAAAAATAAAAATATATTTAGCCCATTTTTCTTTGGGCTTTAAAGCCCATATATTGTAATTTGGACTTTGAAAGTCCAATTAGACTTATTTGGATCATATCTATTTCTTATCGGTTCAGACAAAATTTGGTGTCTACAGCTGCCCCTCTTTGCTCATTGCTGAGAATCAGGAATAGAGCAAAGATAATAGACAATAATTTTGTTCGGCTCATGACTTAATTCCTTTTTTTTTTGAAAAAATGCTTCTCTTACAATAAAGTGCTCCTCTTGCAGCAGAGGCAATGAAACTTTAAAATTTTTTTTTTGAAATGTGCTTCTCTTGCAGCAGAGGCAATGAAACTTTAAATTTTTCCTGGAATGTGCTCCTTTTGCAGCAGAGGTAATGAAACTTTGAATTTTTTTTTGTCCGGAGGACTTGGAAATTTTGCCCGTAGGTCTTGAGATTGCCCGGAGGACTTGGGATTTGTAACTTAGGGATTTGAAATTGGATTTAGAATTTTGCCTTGAGGACTTTCGATTTTTAAATTGGTGCCCGGAGGTCTTGAGATTGTGCCCGGAGGTCTTTGAAATTTATGCTCGAAGGACTTAGAATTGTACCCGGAGGACTTGAGATTTTGAATTTGGTGCCCGGAGAACTTAGTATCTTACTTGAAAAGTTTGAAATTTGTGCCCGGAGGTTTTATAATTTGTGCCTGGAGGACTTAAATTTGGCTATTTGTGCCCGGAGGCCTTTGAAATTTTGCTCGAAGGACTTATAATTTATGCCCGGAGGACTTGGAAATGTTGCTCGGAGGTCTTAAATTTGTGCCCGGAGGACTTATAATTTGTCCTGAAGAGTTTAAAATTGATGCCCGGAGGACTTAAGATTTTTCCTAAAGAGTTTAAAATTGATGCCTAGAGGATTTGAAATTGTGCCCGGAGGACTTTGAAATTTGACCAGAGGTCTTAAGTTTGTGCCCGAAGGTCTTTGAAATTTTATGCCCGGAGGACTTAGAATTTATGCCCAGAGGTCTTAGAGTTGTGCCCGGAGGACTTAGATTTGTGCCCAGAGGACTTGAAAATGGATTTAAAATTTTTGCCCGGAAGACTTGGAATTTGCTTATCTTTTGAAAATCATTCTTCAATTTTAATTAAACATAGCATTAATCAAACTGGATTTGAAAACTTCTTTATCTTGAATAAACTTGACTTTCTTATCTTGGAAAAGGTTGTATAACCTTTAAAATCTTAATTGGATGGTGTTGAGCCTTCAGTTTGAGAAACATGTTTTAATTTCAAAATTTTGCACAAAAACTTTCAATGCTGATGATATATGATTTTGTGCATGTATGCATGAATGCATGGCACTCAATCCTGTACATCCTCTAACTTTAAAACTCTTTCCTATCTTTGTCACAAAGGTACATCATTTGTCTTTTGTATCTTCTTGCCCCAACATGATCATGAAAGCTCTTTTCTATTTTCCATTTCGACAGAGTTTTTGCACTCTCATCATATCCTTTTGATGAAAAGCAATAAAATATTCCTCATAACTATTTTCCAAGAGAATGAATCTAAATTTCACAAGTGATACTTGACCCTTTCAAAAAATTAGTGATTACTGTTCAAGATGAGTGACAAAAATCCTATCTGGATCTTTTCAACTGGACAATTGAAAGTTTGGTGCACGAGGATGCTTTGTTTGGGGAATATTTTGCCACTTATACAAAAAAAACAATGGTTCCTTACTTGGCTTAAAATAGTTTTCTCAAAATACCACCACTTTTTCTCCTTCTTTTTTTTAACAAAATTTTGAATGAGAAAAGAAACAAAATATTTACAACTTGGTTTGACAATCTCTTAAATTCTCGAATAGTGGCGTTCTATAAATGCCAAGATGAAATATGAATAACTGAGGTCTTTTCTGTTTTGGAAGGGTATTTACAAGAAGAAAGGTTCAAACTTTTTCAGGAAAATGTCGGGCAATCAAGTGACATCAAAATCTTTGGATATCTCAATGGTTTCTCAGGGCTTGTTGATTCTTTTTCCATATTTTCAATTCGTGTGACTGCTTGATTTGTTGCTCTAAGAGTTCATTGTTTACTCTAGACTGCCCTTTTCGGCTTTTTACCCTAGAGCTCCACTCTTTCTTTTGTTTTCTTTTCTCTTTCTTTTTTTTGATTGTTCCACCATGCATTTGAGAATTCAAATTTCATTCAAACCAGATAATTATGAAAATTTTCCAAAGAAAAGCTCTTTGATACAAGCACCCATATTCGATCAAAATGGACTTTTAAGTACGTAATGTAGGCCATGGTTCAGGGGTTTAAAAAGAATGGATAAATAGGCCCAAAAATGTGTTTGAAGGTGATCAATCCAAGGATCATTTCTTCTCATATGAATGTCTATCATTTTCATTCTTCGAAGCACTTTTCTTTTTCTACTTTTCCATGTATCTCTTCTTTTTCTTCCTCTTCTCTCTCTCTTTTTTTTTTCAAAATCCTTTTCATTCTTTGAAGCACCTTTCTTTGTGTACTTTCCAATGTATCCCTTCTCCATTCTTTTTCTTTTCATTTTTCTTTTTTTTTCATTGATTCATGTCTAAGATTTCAAATCTAATTTGCCCCAAATTGTCCCACGACATAGTAAATCTTATTTGATCGAAAACAAAAGTTTAATCTGTAACGGTCTGAGTGTATATTTTTACACTTTATTTACTCATAATTTATACTCTTTTACCGGTTGGGCTGTCCGTGATGCTTTCAGTAAAATAATAATTACCGTACTAAATAGTACTTCCATTTACAGTGTAATTTCCGAAACATGAATATTTCATTTTATTGTATATCAGAGTTACATTCCCTGTATTTTATTTCTACTTAAAGTAGTACTGTACAAATTTCCTGAATATATAAAAGAAAATAATATACCTCCGATGTCTAAAGTCTGCTGTCTCGGGTAACCGAACTAGCAGTTGATACTTCGGATGGTACGTCTCTTAATCCAAATCAATACCTGTGGAGTGAAATTGAAGGGGTGAGCGAACCACGTGCTCAGTAAAGGAGTTGTATGCTGCTCGATATAACGAATCTATATGCTATAAAACGATAAAATCTCTTATAGCATAAATTTAATATTTATTTTTCCATGAAAATAAATAAAAGAAACCTTTTATTTCCTTTCACATCAATACCGTCTCAAATCAGTAATTTCAGTAAACCGTGTACGATAAAACAGTATTCAGTAAACAGTGTACGATAAAACAGTATTCAGTAAACAGTGAGTTGAGACTAGGCATCACCCTAAATCATGTCATGCTATAATCATTCCCGAAGGAACACAGTAACAGTAAACAATTTAGATCTATGGCCACAGTCTATGGGCGTCCTCGGTGTACACTTGCCAGGCGACATCGGGACTGCTGATGACTTGGCGAGTCTATCAGCCACGTGAACAGTACAGTATAACAGTAAAGCATGAATCTCGGGGCCTAAAGTCTCAAAATCAAATTTATATCTCAAAATACCTTTAAGGAAACACATTTATGAATTTAAATCATTTAAATAAATAATAATTCCAAAAAGGTATTATTCTCATTCTCGTACACTGTAATTCAATCAATAAATATTCATGCTAAAGTGAGAAAACACATAAATATTCAATTATGAATATTTAATATAATATAACATAATTCAAATTCTCACTTAAATAAATATATAGAACATGAATATTTAAATACTTCATATTTTCTAATAAATCCCATCTCATGGAAAAATTATGGAATTTATCTTTAAATTTCTCATTTAAATCATTTACATATTTCTAAAATATTTATAATATTTTAGAATAGTTGTTAGAAAGTTTCCGACAGCATAATAGCTGCGGATTCTTAACCGCATGCATATAAACACAGTTATAAACCAGTCGACTTATCTCCAATTTATGCATGTTTTAAAATAATTCATACTTCCATTAATTTCACAAGATTTAACTTGTTAAAACATGCATATCATTATATCCCTACAACTCACACACTTCTCCCTTACCAGTCTTATGCCTACGATCGTCCCGGTAATGCTAACCGAAATCCGTCTACTCGGGCTGCAAAATAATTTTATCGAAAATTATTAATAATTTTCTTCTTATTTATGAACTACTAATATTCATATAATGCAGCCTCTAAAGTCATAAAATAATTACAACCAGTATAAATTATACCGGTATAAAAACTCAATTCCTTCATTTCACTTCCTTTTTCGGTTTTAATTTCACCGAAAATTCTCTTTTAGTTTCTACAATTATTTTCTACTAACTTTCCAAATTTTCAACATAATTACTTTACTTTTCAAGCCATGGCCGAACCTCTCATGGCCATTATTGTTGACTTTTCAACATGATTTCTATTTCCTCATTTTGCAATTTATTGCTTCCTTGTCTACGTGAACCTCATTTTCTATTTCCTTGCATGAAGCTTAAATGCTTCTTTGTTTCTACTCTCAACCGAAGGTCTCCTCTTAATAGTCAAATTCTCATTTAATCATATTTCAATTTCTAATCTTCTTCTTCCATCTATCTAATTTCCTTTAGTTATTTTACATCATCAAACAAAAATTTCAGCTCAATTTCCTTCTTATTCTTCATCTATCTCAAGACATGAATTCATTCTATTTTCCATGATTCAACAAGAATAAATCAAGAGCAAGGCTATAATCATGCTTCTCATGCTTGAAATCATAGATTTATATCATTAAATCTTAAGAAATCATTAAATCTCACCTTGATTAATTTGTGTTTCTAAAACAGAATTTATATTCTGTTTTGTTCTTCTTCTACGCCAGCCCCTTTTTATTTCTCCTTGATGAATTCCAAGCTTTAACTAAGGTTTAAGGGTGGCGCTTAAGTGTTTAGGTTTCTAATTTATGAAATTGTTGAATTCTTTTCTTAAGTGAACCGAAGTAAAGAAGCAGGACAGAGAAGGAAATGGTTCTCGTAGCTAATATATTTTCGGTGGTGAAGAAGGTTACCGAGGCTTTCTTACTTCTTATTCCTCTCTTTATCCTTATTAACTAATATTACAAATCCACCTATCATTTTATAGTATTTCTTCATCATTCATTGCATTAAAATCCATTTAATGCATGAAGAGAATGCAGCATAAAGTGGCGTAGAGAAGTCTCCTTTGACACGATTTTTATCACCTTTTTCTTTTGTTTTTGTCTTTCTACTTCAGCCAAAATTTCCAGCCACTTAATATATTATTTTTCATGTTTCTTTTCATAATTCTTTTACCATGAATTGATGATCTCGGCAGCCTTTACAAAAGCTACAAAGTTTGCAATTAAAACAACAAGCTGGCGTGTTGACCGATCAGCCTTAATTGATTTCTTTCTCTTCTTTTCCTTGGTTAATTCCAGCCAATAATCTCCCTTATCTAGTACCTCTTTTATACTATCTTGTTAACTCATGTTTCCTTTAGTTTTCTGCTCATAAAAGCCTTCTACTAACAGCCTTTAAAAGCAGGATAAAACGTATCCAACAAAAAGTTGGCGTGGATCATCTTGCACATTCGGTTTGTCCTTCTTCTTCCCTCTTTCTTTACTTTGTTTTGACCAATAAAATTCTAATATCAAGTATTCTTAATTTCTTTATTTCTTAGACACCATTTCTACTTATTTATATTATAAAATATATATAATTTTTATCAGCCTTTTAAGGTTGAACCGAATCAGTCTTGCAAAGAAGAAAGTGGTGTGAAATCCACTTGTGTAGCCACTTTTATTGACCTCTTTACATATCTCTTTCAAGGCTTTCACACATGAGTTTCTTGGTCTTCATATTATATGTAAATTAGACTTTATTTTATATATATATATATATATATATATTTTTATCCATGCTTGAATTCCATTTCCTTGTAATTTTCTTCCAACCGAATGCAATCCAAGTGCAGATTTTGTTGTTGGCGTGAATGGCAACTTAGTTTCTCCTCTTCTCTTTTACATTCCATCCAATAAAATAGCTTTGCATGAGTACACATTTAATTCATTTTTTTTTCTTCATATCTTTGATTGCTATTAAGCCAATAATTCCAACAATCAAATTTCCATTCTTAAAATTTTAGATTTTCATTCTACTTCACCTGCACCATATTGCAATTAAAATTTCAATTTCCATAATGTAAAATAAGTCTCATCTTCAATCTTTATTTAATTCCATACTTTAATTTATTCTAATTATCAATCATGTACAAGAAGATGTACAATGAATACAAAATACCGGATCTCACATAATCATTCATTTTCTTTGAAGAGATATCTTCTGCACATGCCCCCGGTGTGGAGGGTGATCCTTGGAAGAGGTTTATTGTGAAAGAAATCATCAGGCTCAAAAGGGGTAGCAACAGGATAATGTTTATATTTGTGAATGGGATGTGAAAGACGGCCGTTCATCATTTCAAATTAAGATGCTTCCACTGAAAAGCAATTCTTAGGATAATTTTTTCCTTCGGCTTTTGAAATCATCCGAATATCATGTTTGCATGGTGTCACGATCAATTTCATTTTTTCTTTTCTTTTTTTTTTATTTTGTAATATAACACTTTAATATGACAGAGCTTGACCTCACACACCGCATCTTCATTTAAGGAAAAAGGTGATGCGTAACTCGAGGTATTATACAGATGGACATCGATGGAAAATCCTCAACTTTGGTTTTTTTTTTGTTTTTTTTTCTCCAAAACATGGGTGAAAGGCATCTTGGGAGTACAAGATTGAGGAATCTGGAATTTGTACATGAATCAGGGTGGAACTGTATTTCAAAATTTTCAAATGATCTTGCCAAATATCAAACTGCCAATATCCAAAATCTTTGAGATTGTCATAAACTGATTTCCAAATTATTCTTAAAAGGTTTTGCAAGTTCGTCATTTCTTTAAAAATCATTAACAACAATGCCCCATCATGGTCAAAGTGAAAACAAAATCGAACTTTCAAAAATTTATGCCCCATTTTAGCTTTTGAGCAATTTTGGGTTTATATGAGAATGATATGATTCTGAAACAACTTAAGACATTCATCTTTGATAGTAATCACCAATTCTCTTGGAATCATTTTTATCATTAATGTGAAGAAAAGAAACATTTTTGTCATATGCCACTGGAAACACATTATGCAAAAAGTTATGCTCATACAACTATCATTTAGGCCAATGAAACTGACAAAGATTTTCCAACAAAACACAAACTCTGAAATCTTGACATTTTAGTTTCCTCCAATTAGTCTGCCAAAATGCCATAACTCTACACCACAGTGGACTTCCACTGTTCCATAAGTTCTAAAGTCAAGAGTCCACCATTCACGAGCTCCTCAATCCTTTCCTTCAACTACTTGCATTTTTCTGTGGAGTGCCCAATTGCCCCCATGTGATAGTCACATCTACTATTCGGATCATAGCTCTTGGACAATGGGTTTGGCGCTGTTCTCAGAGAAACAAGGGTCAGATATTGGTTTTTCACTAGAAAAGGCAAGAGATCAGAAATTGAAATAGGAATTTTTCCTTGGTTGCTTCTTGGTCTCTTTTTATTGTTCATTGGTTGTTATACAGGTCGAGCCATAGAATTAGTCACAAAGGTAGGTGAGTGAGCAATTACTGGGGAGTAAGAGTTTGATTGGAATCTTAGTTGTGGGATTGGTGAATAAAGATAAGGATCACAGGAAACATTGTTCAAGGTTGGATGGTACGATGGGTATGGCAAATAAGGATGATGCGGACTGGAGTTTCTGGGAAATTGCCCCTCAAATGTTACAGCTTGCACTTCTTTTTCCATTCTTTCAAGTCTGTTATCAGTCATATCACCTATCTTGATCTTGCCTCTCTTGATTGCATTCTCAATCATCTCTCCGAAGGCCACCATGTCAGCAAAATTCTTAGTAACATTCCAAATCATTCTATCATAATATGGTGCCTAGAAGGTACTAAGAAACAGAGCTGCAGTCTCTTTTTTCGTGAGGGGAGGTTGGACCTGGGTGGCAACATTCTTCCATCTCTGGGCATATTCTCTAAAGCCTTCAATAGCTTTTTTTTCCATGGTTTGCAAAGATGAATGATCCGGAGCTAGATCCACAATATGCTTATATTGGGTGACAAATGCCCTTGCCAAATCTTCCCTTGAGTGAACATCACCCCTGCTCAATTGAGTATACCACTTAGCAGCAGATCCTTTAAATCTTGGAAAACATGGATCAATAGCTTGTCATCATGCACATGCGCTGCCATCTTTCTACAGTACATAGTGATGTGGGCCTTTGGACAAGTGGTCCCATCGTACTTCTCAAAATCTGGAGCTTTAAACTTTAGAGGAATGACCACACTAGGTACTAAGCATAATCTAGCTACATCTAAAGATCCATTAAAATCTGTTCCTTCAACAATCCGAAGCCTGTCTTCTATAAGCTCTATCTTTTGTAGGGAATTTGAGCCTTCTTTCACTTGTGGCATCCCCTGCTCTTTGTGACTATCCAAATTGGCAATATGAGTTGATTCGAGGGGATTCATTGTAGGAGTTGCATGCCCATGAAATTGACTAGGGTCAACTACAAATGGCATATTAGGGCATACATAACCCTCGGTGGGCATTCCTTGTGGCTCTTGAGATGATTGGGTTTCTCGTGAGCCAATGTTAAATGGGCGACAAGAATCCTCAGCATTTCGCAATCGATGCCCCTCTTGAGTAGTTAGTTCTCCCATTTTTCCATCATTCAACTTTTTCAACAAACCGGCCATCTGTGATAATTGCTCTCTCATCTCTTGTTGAGCTTTTTCCATCTTTTCCATTCGACTCGTTTTTGTTTCTTCCATGTCCCAAAACTATCTCCAAAGTTTCAATGTTCAAGCTATCTTTACACCTAATCCTGTCATAACCTTATATTAGATGTCATGCTTGCCATGTTAATACGAAGCTTTTATTGTAAGGAAATTATATATCTACATGTAAAAGAAATTTCAATCTTGTTATTATTTTACAATATCACAAGTTACACACCAAAAGAAAAAAATAACAAACTAAAAATTGTTTTTTTTTACCATTTATTTGCTTTTATCATTTGTTTTTTTTTTTGGGAAACAGTTATTGTTAACCTTGTTATTCTTCTATCAAAATTGTATTATGCACATATGAATGAAGTAAATGCAAACTTATATAAAATCTTGTAACATTCATATTCATAAAGGAATTGTTTACAAGATTCAAAAGTTGCTTACTAAACTCTCTACTATTCTAGTGCCCCCAACATTCAAAGTCTTTCAAAAAGGAATTTCACCACAACAGTTGTCCTTTTCACCCTCTAAACTTTAATCAAACATTGCAAATTCCTGGTTAACCACATCCCCTATATCAAGCAACTTTGCATCAATCAGTCCCTTCACCTTATACTTAAAAGCCTTACAATCTTCGATGGAATGCCCAGTATTTCCTGCATGGTACTCACATCTTGCATTTGGGTTGTACCATTTTGGGTATGGAGGCTCCAAGGGTTCTAAGAACACAGGGGCAACAAGGTGCCTTTCAAGCAAATAAGGGAAAAGTTTATCATATGTTATGGGTAAGGGGTCAAGCTGCGTGCGCTTCATCTTCTTGCATTGATTTTGGTTGAGACTTTGATTTTTCATTCGAGCACATGGTGGTGGCACAAGAGCTTGGACACTAGGAATTTGCTGAAAAGGTTGTCGAATAGAATTGGCGTGAGCATATGGGTTCACAAACGCACAGGTATATTGAGGTTGGGCGAGACTAGGAGATCCTGTTCCAAAAGCTCGAATATGTGGTTGAAAAGTAGTAAGTTGAGGATAAAAGTTTGGCTGTGGATTGATTCGTGGAGGTTGTACAAAAGTAGGAGGTCTTGTTTGGAATGTCTGGATAGGTGGTTGAAAAGAATTGGGATGAGGGTTAAGGTTTTGTAATGGCCTACTTGGTATGGATTGTTTGAGGCCATAAGGTTCTGCTTTAGTTGTAAGGCCCTTAAGTTCATCTATTACCTTGTTCACCTTTTTCATAGCCTCTTTTACCACAGGATCATCGTTTGGATAGTTGGGAGTATCGGAGTGTCCCTAGCAAGCCATTTCACAAAAGGTCGATTGATCTTCGCTTGCTGATGATTCAACGTGTAGTTGTCCTGGAACTGACAATGACCTTTGAAGATGAACCACTTTAGTCTCTCCAAAACTTTCAAGTATCTGCATTATCGTAGCTAGCTTCGGCTTTATCTCCCGTAGATCATGCCCAAACTCCTCTTGATTATTCTCCAAAGCAGTAAGTCTAGCTTCTAATTGATCTCTCATATCTTTGAACTCCTTTAACCCAAAAATACAAATAGCCTTCTTATTATGTGATGTGAATATATTAATGTAATGAAATATGCCATGCTAAAATTTAAGAATAAAAGAATCAAAATTTTCTCTTATTTAAGTTCAATGAATGAATTTTTTTTGTTTGAGATTTTGATGATTTCCCTTTCTTTTTTTTTTTTTAAGAATAGAATTTTCTTTTTGCTCTTTCTCTTTTTTATTTTATTTAAAAAAAATCTTATTTTCACACCATAATTTATTTTCTTTAACTTCCTTTTTTATTTAATTTATTTTCAAAGGAATGTGACAATGTACTTACTTTTTTAAAATAAAATAAAAAATTTTGTGTCTATGCATAAGTTTCAAAAAAATTTATTATTTTTTAAATTGTATTAAAGAATGAAGGAATATTTTCATGTTATTTTTGACAAAGAAGAAAAACTGAATAAATCTTTGTTTTATTCTTTAAAATTGTAAAATTGTGAAATTTTATTTGAAAATAATTTTATGAGAGCATGAATTTGAAAAATTATTAGAGTTATGATATGAAACAAGTAGTAAAAATGTTCCCTCCTAATTTCGAGATAATTTCTATAAAAATCGGACATGACTCTACCTAAGGCTAGCCTTTTGAGGCTCTCTATATGCTGAGCTTGGTTTTAAGAAACTAAAGGTTCCCAAACCATTTTTTACTGACGTCCACTCTAGACTAGTAAAGAAATAATTTGAGTGGGAGTATTTCGCTTGCCATTGCGGAGGTGATTACCTCACGAGAAGAAAGGTACTCTACTCCCTCTTAAGAAGGACGGAGCCTGGGTATAAAGCTCATGTTATGCAAATGCATGTGCAAGTGTGTGTATGAGGAAACACATCAAACATTCATCAAACCATAACCCCTATCCTAGATGCTCGACAATTTATTAAGAATAATATATACAAATAAAGAATGCTATAAAATAATCAACATAATTAAAACACAAATGCAACTAATTATTTTAAAATTAAAGAAATTAAATTTAAATATTAGTTAAGACCTTTAAATTAAAACTTAGGATAACACATGACTAATAAATGGCTTGACTCTCAAAAAAGTCCCCAGTGGAGTCGCCAAGCTGTCGTAACGGTTTCGCCCTCGACGATTTTGAAAACATTTAAAAACAAAAGGAAGTCGCCACCAATCTTTTTGACTAAGTGTGATTGGTCACCTAAAATATTTATCTTGTTAACAAAATCTCAAAATTAATTAAATTTTATTAAAAAGAAAATCTTTGGCCTGCGAAAACAAAATCAGGTTCAGGCGTACGGTTACACGTGGGGAAGGATTAGCACCCCCGTAACGCCCGTTAAAAACGGTATTATAATAATAATGTGTTATCCTTTAGTTTTAATAAAATGGTCTTGAATTAATATTTAAAAATAATTTTTATTTTTATTACAATCAATTTTATTCTTTTTATTCAAAGTCATTTTTTTATTTATAAAAAAATCAATTTGTTTTATTTTAAAAAGTTAAATTTTATTTTTCAAAAGTGAATGTGAACCTTTTTGTATTGAAAAAATTAATCAAATATCCCAATACTTTGGTAACATTTGAAATAATTTTCCTCACCTAGAGATTTCTTAAGAATCACTATTTGTGAGTCCTATAGAATCTTATCATTGGAAGATTCACACTTGCTTCAAAAATTATTACGAATGCATATGATGCAAACAGATAATGAATGATGCAAATGAATTTTTTAATTTTTTAATAATTTTTTATATAAATATTCTTTTATTTATTTTAAATAAAAATTCTTATTATTGAAAAATTATACTAAGTATCCCAATACTCTGGTAACACTTAATGAACTTCTCTTACCTAGGGATCAGTTAAGAAATCACTACTTGTGAGTTTCATAACATCCCATCATTGGAACATTTATTTATTTAAATTTTATTTTTATTTTTATTTTTTTAATTTAAAAAAAATTAAAAGTAAATTATTTATTTTCATTTTTAATAAAAATTTAAATTATTGAAAAATCATACTAAATATCCCAATACTCTGATAACATTTAGTAGACTCTTCTCACCTAGGGATCAGTCAAGAAATCACTACTTGTGAGTTTCATGACATCCCATCATCAGACATTCGTTTAATTATCATTTTCTAATACTCACATTTTATCATCATGACAATAAAAAAAAGATTAAAATTCAATTTGTAAAACTATATTGATTGAACTTAAAATTAATATTTATCGTAAATCCTAATAGACCTTAAGCATCTTTTTACAACATAAAATTATCAAATAACATAAATAGCACATCAAATAAAAAAGTTATAAAGTCTAAGATATATACCAAAGTGATTTGGATTTTAAAACCCAAAAGGAAACCTTTCAAATTGGCCCAAGCTGGACAGCCCAAAGACCACTCCATGGGTGGGCTCAGCGAAAACTGGCCGGATCAACAGGAGCCTACCAAACCAAGCCTAATGGAGTTCCCAGGTCAGAACTTTGCTGGTCCGGGTCGGGTCGCTTCTTGCCTGCTCTAATGTGCACCGTTTTGGTGCTTCTTTAAAAGACCCAAAAAAATATTTTTGGTCAGATTCGCTCCCTTCTCTAAAAAAAACGATTCTCTCAACACTCTCCTATGCTCAAATGTCAGCCACCTTCGACGCCACCGCCGTCCACGTTGCCGTGTGCCGTCGTCGGAGGCCCAAAAAGATTTTTTTGAAAGTCGTCAACTTGCTCTTCCTGTTTCTTCCCTCGGTTTCCTTCAAATCCCTTTTTCTTTTCCTAGATCTAGGATTTCCAACCTGATTCTAAAGATCCCAAAACCCCTTTTTATTTGTTTCAGATTTTTACTTTTTTTTTTCTCTTGCAGGCGAGACTTCTCCGCTCCAGCCATCGCTGCCACCGGATCTCACAGCATCGCCGACCATCGGCTTCTTTACCACCGCTAGTAGCCGGCCCTCTTACCTTGTTTCCTTTTCTCCTAGATCTAACCCAAATCTTGACCAAAGCCTTTCCTTTCTCTCCAAAGAAAAATCAAGAACCAAAAACTGAAATTAGGAATCCTTCTTTCTTTACTGTTCCGACGAGAAACAGGTTTTTTGGCGTATTAAAATTTGTTTTGGATCGTTGAATGTTGTTGCTTGTTGTCTGTTTTTGGTGATTTTGGGTTTAAGGGGTTACGGGTTTGGGTTTTTGGTGGTGGTTGTTGTAGGTTGGGGGTTCGATATGGAAGAGTGGCCTTTCGGTGTTGAGAAAAATGGCTTTTCTGGTGGCAGTCTTTGAGATTGAGTGGGTTGATGCTCGGTTTGGGCTTCTCAGGTGACAGGTATGGGGTTTTGTTTTGAGAGGCAGAGGGATTGAGCTGGGGTTTTGGAATCTGTATGGTGGTTCGGTGGCAAGTGGTGATGAGAATAGTGTCTCGGTGGTGATGGTTTGGTGATTACTTGGTAAGGTTTCTGTAAATCTGTTTGAGAATGAGTGTCTGAGCCCCCCTTGCTTGAATTATTCAGGTCTTTTAAAACCGATTCAGAAGCATCATTCAATCCAGTATAGGTTTTGAATATTGTCTTTAGGTAACTAGTAGGGGGTGTCAGGAATGGGATAGGTTGCGGTGGATTTGGGTGGATCTTCCGTGGAATTCGGTCGCTGGCAATAGTGGTTTCAGTCTAAACCAGCTCCCGGTCAATGGGTTAATGGGTTTCGGCCAGTTTTGTCAGCATTTTCATTAAATGTGGTTGAAAAAGAAGAAAAAGAAAGAAAGAAAAAAGAAAGAAGAAGAAAAATAAAATAAAATAAAAAATAATAGTAATAAAACAAACAAATAATAATAATAATAAAGAAACAAATAATAAAGACAAATAATAATAATAAAAATAAAAATAAATTTAGCCCATTTTTCTTTGGGCTTTAAAGCCCATATATTGTAATTTGGACTTTGATAGTCCAATTAGACTTATTTGGATCATATCTATTTCTTATTGGTTCAGACAAAATTTGGTGTCTACACAAACCATATACGATCAATTTCATTTACTTGTTCATAAAACCAGAATCATTTAAAATAAACCATGATATCACTTACGTCTTCCATATATATCTCTTACCAATTCCAGTCACAGTGTAGTTCAGTTTCACCAAAACAATAGCAATAGCATAGGTAAGCGAGCATATATTCGCTTACTTTCAACACCCCTAGTTTACTTCAGAGCTACAGAAAATAGTGTAAACACAATCAATTGCCTATAATTCTTTTATAAAACATGTAGCACACTTATAGATCTTTCGTATTTCCAAATACAATAGCAATTCCGGTCTACTTTATACCAGATGCCAAAACTACAACAATAGTCAAAACACTCCCTTTTTCGATTTTGATTTCACCATCAATCTTATATTCATTATGTAAGACCCGAATTTTATTATACTATATACCATATTTGTACATGAATGATGGTGAGAATAAATTGTTTGAGTAAAATTAAAGAAAACAATTAAATATGAATTTTCACTTTCATTTTAAGTTATGGTGTATAATATGGTGTATATGCATTTAGTTGAAAAGAAATGCAAAAAGGAACCTTATTAGTTGGATTGTGGAAGCATTAAATGAGGTAAGACAAAGTTAATAATTGTGGTTGACATTGGCGTGGGAAAGAAGAAGAATAAAAGGAGAAATTGTAGTAAAAAACGTGCAGAGACCTCTGTCGCCCGTTCCCTTTTTGACTGCAAGCCGTTCCTTTGGCTGGAAATTCTTCAACATTTAATGGGCTGTCAGACGAATGGAGAAAAGAGAAAAAGGAGAGCCAATCAACGTGGGTGGCTGGAAGAAATGTAGGCGAGGAGAAGAGAAAAACTGAGCTATTGACGTCTTTTGCTGCACTTTTTCTACCCGTTTTAATGTTGGTTCAGACGTTCTTTTGGTGCAATTTTCTTCGTGAATTAATGCACTACAAGACGGGTAATGATGAAGAAAAGGATAAGGAATATATGGTGAGTTATGGTTGGACTAACATGACTATATAAAGAGGCTTCAAGAGAAAGAAATGGATTGAAATGAACTCCATCCTCTCCAGAATTATTCTCGCCCATTCTGTTCCACTACAAGTTCATCTTTAGTTCTTCAGTTTTTCTTAGATTTAAGCCATGAAAACTTCCTTATTAGCTAGCCAAACCTTTTCCTCACCATTGAAGAGCTAAGGAACAAGCAAACTAAAGCTAAGAAAGACAAGAAAGCATTCTGTTGTTGGAGGAGTAACTTGGTAAAGGTGAGTTTCATAGTTTTACAGTTCTCTTGATATTTAATCATAGATATAGCCTGGTTGTAATTGAATATGGTTGAATATATAAGAAAATAGATGGAAAAAAATAACCAAGAATGAGTAAGGAAACACGACGAGCGAGTAGAAAGTTGCTAGTTAAAATGGGTGATTACTCGCCCAAAGGATGGGACGAGTTTGGGAAATTGTTACGTAAGTTCGCCAGTATTATGGTACAGGCGGACGAGGACCAATGATCGCCAAAAGGCGAGAATGGCGATAACAGTAATCGCCCATGTGAAATGTTGATGATCGCCAATGGGGCGAGTAGGAGAAAAAGAAGTCGCAAACGTAATTCATTACATGGGCGAGCCCAATTATGAATTGATAAGCATGGCGAGTTGAGCTCCTATGTTGGGCGAACTCCCATGAATTAGCCGCTAATGGATAGCGAGCTATGTTGGGCGAATGGCGAGCTGTTACCTCGCAAAAAGCCACTATTATTAGGAAAATATATCGTTTTGGAAAATATTAATAGTTTGAATAAATGCTTTGCATACGGGAATTGAGGAAGGCAGGCGAGAAGCAAGGCTGTATCAGACGAGGTAAGGAAGTAGTATGTGATGCAAATGCATGTCCTGTGGAGTAAAAATGTTAAGAAAATATTATAAATTGTTTTATTTCTGACATGCATTGGTTGATAAACTGTTTTGGTTTCGGGTGAGCTACAAGTCGCCATATGTTGTTTTGATGAACGAGCTACTGAGGGCGGGCGAGTAGTCTTGTTCTAAGTTTAAACTCGTGCTAGCCAAGTGGCGAGTTCTACTTTATGAGAACTTGGCGACAGCCTTTGTTTTAAAAGTTGGGAGAACTTTTTATGTCGTATGGGCGGGCGACTCTTGTTTTAAGTGTAAGGCGGGCGAACTGTTATCAGCCAGCCATACTTTTGTCTTGAAAAGCTATGAGGCGGGCGACTAATAATTTGCCGCCTTGGCGAATTGACCAGTGGGCGAACTGATTTATGAGTTTTTTTCTCAACGAATATTAAATAAATAAATAAATAAATTTTGAATTAATATTTTTGAAAAATAGAAAATGTGAAACTTCTTGGGCGAGTAGAGTAGACCCTTGGGCGAGTAGACTCTTGGGCGAGTAGACTCTTGGGCGAATTGGCCAGTAGGCGAGCTGACCCTGGGCGAACTAGCCGTGGGCGAACCAGCTCCAAACGTGCTTTTCTCTCATAGAAAATGTTGAAATTAAGGGTTGTTTTACTGGTTATAGACCCTTTTGGAAACCAAATCATTTTATGGAAATGATACATATGATAACTTGATTTTGAGACATTAGGCCATGAGTTCATGCATTATCATTCATGTACTTTGCGTGACCCAGCTAGGGCGATGGCTCGGGTCAAATAGACCAACGAGTGCACCCTAGGGCGTCACAGGGCTGATGGACCTGCCAAGTCTTCAGCGGTCTCGAGGTCACTTGGCAAGTGGACCCGAGAACCACCTACAGATTATGGCCATACATCTAGATGAGATAGCCGTGAGGGGCGTTGGCCTACGGGTGCACCCCAAAAGCGGAGGATTTGTATTCTTTGCATGATTTAAATTATTGCCTAGTCTCAATTAAATGATTTATGAAAGGATCTGGTGAATCCAGTTTCATGTTAATTGTATTTGTTGTTTCCTAATGAGTTTGATCGTTAGGATAATTACATAGTTTTGAGATTATAGCTTTTATTTTATAAAGCAGCATACACCTTTCTTACTGAGCACATTGTCGCTCACTCCTTATTTTTCCACTCCACAGATAACTGATTTGAACTAAGAGACTTACCTTCCTGAGATTGGATATCGAAGGTATGTTGTGTTCTTTTATGTATTTAGTAAAGTTGTACAGTACTACTTTAAACATAAGGGAATGTATATACATCTTAAGAAAATGATTTAATTATTCTTATTAAAGTGATAGGAGTTGATAAGCATCACTGACAGCCCAACCGGTAGTAAGTGTAAGATATAAGTGAGTAACATGTTATATAATGGAAATTGGGATGTTACAGATTTAATGGTATCAGAGCAGGGTTGGTCGGATGTCTAGTGATGCTTAAAGTAAATGGTGAAATAGTATACATTCCCCTGTAGTACTGTATAAACTGAATATATAATTGATGTATTAATGATAAGTGATAAACGATTTCTGTGGTACAGATATGAGTGGAAGGAGGAGGATGCGCTCAGTGAGAGGTATAGGCCGAGGCAGGGCGGCACAGACTCCGGAACCACAGACACCGGAACCTGCCCCAAGACCTCCACGTCCTATACAGCTAGAGAGCATTGATAATCGTGTAACTCAGGTGGAGAGGTTAATAGCAGATTTTATGGCTATGTATCAGGCGGATAGAGCCGCTGATAGGGCAGAGAGGGAGAGAGCTACAGCTCCTGCAGCCCCAGTAAAGGCACCAGCACCGCCACAGCCGGCACCAGTTGTGCCTGAGCCTGAGCCTATTCCACCACCAGCACCTCAGCCACCAGTAGCTCCACCACAGCCACTGATTCAGCCGCCTCGAGATGCGGAGTTTTATTGTAATGTGGCATTGGTGAAATCATTTAAGAAGCTGGATCCCCCCTAAGTTTAAAGGTACTAGGGATCCTTTGGTGGCAGAACAGTGAATTATTGAAATCGAAAGATTACTTAAGATTATGAGATGTTCGGAGACAGAGAATGTAGGCCTAGCAGTGTTCTAGCTGGCAGATGATGCGAGACATTGGTGGTAGGCCACTCAGACAGTATTATTTGCTCAGCATCAAGATCTGTCTTGGGATATGTTTGTGGATGCTTTTAGGAGGCAATATATTCCCGACACTGCTCAGGATAAATTACAGCAGGAATTCATGGGTTTAGTACAGGGTAGTATGTCAGTGGACGAGTATGAGGCCAAATTTACCACATTGAGCCGTTTTGATCCACAGACTAGTACGAATACCCGATATAGGATTTCGAGGTTTAGAGCTGGTTTGAGGCCATCCATCAGAGTAAAGCTAGCCCCATTTGTTATATAGACTTATGATGAGATAGTTCAACGGGCTCAGCTATGTGAGAGGGATTATGAGCAGTTCCAGCTCGATTTCAGTGGTAAAACTAAAAGTAAAGCAAAGGGAAAGGCTAAGAGGTTTATGGAAGATAGACCAGGTAGAGAGCAGTTTAAGAAGACTAGATCTTCGGGCATACAGATTTCAGAGGGCAGATTTGATAGACCAGCAGTTTCTACTCCTGCTAGTGGCCCCACTACCACTCAGAGAAGTATTGCGCCTTTATGTAGACATTGTGGGAGGTCGCATGGATCGCGCCCTTGTCCTGTAATGACTGGGGTATGTTTTAGATGTGGACAGACGGGGCACTTTATCAAGAATTGCCCGATGCTCAGAGAGTCAACTGCTTCTACTATACCTCCTACAGCACCTCAGATAGCAGCCCCGGAAGCTCGACGTGAGCCAGAGAAAGCGACACCCTCACTGCCAAGGCGGGCGACAGCCGCAGAAAAGGGTAAGAAGGTTGTGACTCAGGGTCGGGTGTACGCGTTGGATCAGGAGACTGCCGACGCCTCTATCGATGTGATTAAAGGTAAAATTTATCTCTTTGATATCCCCGTAATTGCCTTATTTGATCCTGGTTCTACCCACTCATTCTTATCGCCTGCATATGCCAACAGGACCCCAGTAGAACCGGAGTTGTTAGAGTATACTTTGCAAGTGAAAACTCCTTTTAATGATTTCCAGAGGACGGATGTTATATATAGGGGTTGTAAATTGACTATAGGAGAGAAGGTTATGACAGCTAACCTAATTTTATTGGATATATATGATTTTGATATCATTTTAGGTATGGATTGGTTAGCTGCAAACCATGTTAGTTTGGACTGTAATACTAAGTTTATTACCTTCTCTTATCCCGAAAAGTACATTGTAAAGTTATTGTAAATTAATAAAAAGTATGTGAATTATGTTATGAGATGACATGTGTACTGAAGTTGTGATTGTGTATGAATGTTTATGAAGGATATATTGCTAGTGTGGAGGATGTTGAGAGGAAGTATCCAAAGATCCAAGAGATTCATGTGGTTAAGGACTTCTCGGATGTATTTCCAGAGGATTTACCAGGGTTACCACCGGATCGAGAGACGGAGTTTATGATCGAGTTGGTACCCGGTACGGAGCCGATTTCTAGACCCCCATATAGGATGGCACTGACAGAGTTAGATGAGCTCAAGAAGCAGCTCCAAGAACTATTAGATAAGGGATTTATACGTCCCAATGTGTCACCGTGGGGAGCTCCAGTATTATTTGTTCGGAAGAAGGATGGTAGCCTCCGGTTGTGTATTGATTATCGGATGTTGAATCGGGCTACCGTTAAGAATAAGTATCCATTACCTCGGATTGACGATTTGTTTGATCAGCTCAGGGGTGCACAGGTGTTTTCCAAGATAGACCTTCGATCAGGCTATCACCAGTTAAAGATTAAGGAGTCGGATGTACATAAGACAGCATTTCGGACTCACTATGGCCACTATGAGTTTCTAATGATGCCTTTTGGGTTGACAAATGCCCCTGCAGCTTTTATGAGTTTGATGAATGAGGTATTTCATTCATTTTTGGACAAGTTTGTCATAGTATTTATTGATGATATACTGATTTACTCTAAGACTCCAAAGGAGCATGAGCAGCATTTGCAGATTGTTCTACAGACCCTCAGAGAGCGGAAATTGTATGCTAAGCTTAGTAAGTGCGAATTCTGGCTTGGCCATATTATATTTCTCGGACATGTAGTGTCGAGGGACGGGGTATTAGTTGATCCGTCCAAGATAGAGGCCATTGTTCAGTGGGAGAGGCCTAACACGGTTACCGAGATGCGGAGTTTCTTAGGTCTTGTCGGATATTATCGCAGGTTTGTGGAGGGATTTTCTAGACTTGCTACTCCATTGACACGACTCACACGTAAGGATGTAAAGTTTGAGTGGAATGATGCGTGTGAGCGTAGTTTTGGTGAACTTAAGAAGAGATTGACTAGTGCCCCCGTATTAGCCCTTCCTAGCGGATCAGGTAGATTTATGGTATATACTGATGCATCCGCTCAAGGTTTAGGGTGTGTGCTCATGCAGCATGGTCGGGTTATAGCCTATGGTTCTCGACAGTTGAAGGATCATGAGAAGAATTACCCGACACATGACTTGGAGCTAGCCGCAGTGGTGTTTGCACTGAAGATATGGCGACATTACTTGTACGGGGAGAAATTTCAGATATATACAGACCATAAGAGTCTGAAGTATATATTCTCACAGAAAGAGTTGAATTTGAGGCAGCGACGGTGGATGGAACTATTAAAGGACCATGATTGTGAGATTCTGTATCACCCAGGTAAGGCTAATGTAGTAGCTGATGCACTGAGCCGTAAGCATGTTGGCATGGTATCGTACATGATGATCAGGGAACATGAGTTGATAGAGCAGTTCTCTAATCTCAGTTTGACAGTTGTTTCCTCTGACCAGTATGGGTTTACAGCTAGTTTTCGTATCGAGCCGGATTTGATGGATCGAATCAAGGAAGCTCAGAGGAGTGATGATTATTGTATTGGGGTGGCCAGCCAGATTCAAATGGGAGATGAGTTGGATGTTGAGATTGGCACCGATGAGATACTGAGGTTTAGAGGTCGGATATGTGTTCCCGATGATCAGCAGCTTAGAGATTTGATTTTATTAGAGGCCCATACCTATAGATACACGTTACATCCGGGTAGTACTAAGATGTACCAGAATCTCCGGAAAGTGTACTGGTGGCCTAAGATGAAAAAGGACATCGCAGATTTTGTTGCTAAATGTCTAACATGCCAGCAGATTAAGATTGAACATCAGAAGCCGGCAGGTATGCTTCGACCATTACCGATTCCTATGTGGAAATGGGAGCATATAACTATGGATTTTATTATGGGATTGCCACGGACCCAGAAGGGGTATGATGCTATTTGGGTGATAGTCGACAGATTGACTAAGTCTGCTCATTTCTTAGCCATGAGATCTACAGATTCAGTTAGTGCCTTGGCCGAGTTGTATGTCAGGGAGATAGTGAAGTTACATGGTGTTCCAGTGAGTATCACCTCTGATAGGGACTCTCGCTTCACCTCTCATTTTTGGGAGAGATTTTAGGAGGCTATGGGATCCCAGTTGAGTTTTAGCACCGCTTTTCATCCACAGACTGATGGGCAGTCCGAGCGTACGATACAGACGCTCGAGGATATGTTGAGAGCGTGTGCATTGGATTTTAAAGGCTCATGGGACGATCACTTACCCCTGGCAGAGTTTGCTTATAATAATAGTTTTCATACGAGTATCGGCATGGCACCGTATGAGGCCTTGTATGGCAGACGATGTAGATCCCCTATAGCATGGGAAGAAGTTGGAGACCGTAAACTGTTAGCTCCCGATTTGGTCGAGCAGGCTTCTAGTGATGTACGGATGATCTGTGAGAGGCTCAGCATGGCTCAGAGTCGGCAGAAGAGTTATGCAGATACTAGACGCCGACCATTGGAGTTTATAGCAGGTGATTATGTGTTTTTAAAGGTTTCACCGTCCAAAGGTATTATGAGATTCGGGAAGAGAGGAAAGTTGAGTCCCCGATACATTGGGCCTTATGAGACTTAGATCGCGTGGGAGATGTGGCATATCGGTTAGCACTACCACCAGAGTTGTCAGGAGTGCATAACGTATTCCATGTCTCGATGTTGAGAAAGTACCATCCAGATCCTTCTCACGTGATTCGACACGAGCCACTGGAGATCAGAGAGGATATGAGTTACGTTGAGAAACCGGTGCGGATTTTGGATAGGAAGGATAAGGAATTTCGATCTAAGACGATTCCTTTAGTTAAAGTGCTCTGGCAGTATCATAACGAGGAGGAGGCTACTTGGGAATTAGAAAGCCTTATGCTTGAGAAGTATCCGGAGCTCTTTTAGTGACAGGTCCAAGTTAAATTTGGAGGACCAAATTTCTTAAGGTGGGGAGAAATGTAAGATCCGAATTTTATTATACTATATACCATATTTGTACATGAATGATGGTGAGAATAAATTGTTTGAGTAAAATTAAAGAAAACAATTAAATATGAATTTTCACTTTCATTTTAAGTTATGGTGTATAATATGGTGTATATGCATTTAGTTGAAAAGAAATGCAAAAAGGAACCTTATTAGTTGGATTGTGGAAGCATTAAATGAGGTAAGACAAAGTTAATAATTGTGGTTGACATTGGCGTGGGAAAGAAGAAGAATAAAAGGAGAAATTGTAGTAAAAAACGTGCAGAGACCTCTGTCGCCCGTTCCCTTTTTGACTGCAAGCCGTTCCTTTGGCTGGAAATTCTTCAACATTTAATGGGCTGTCAGATGAATGGAGAAAAGAGAGAAAGGAGAGCCAATCAACGTGGGTGGCTGGAAGAAATGTAGGCGAGGAGAAGAGAAAAACTGAGCTATTGACGTCTTTTGCTGCACTTTTTCTACCCGTTTTAATGTTGGTTCAGACGTTCTTTTGGTGCAATTTTCTTCGTGAATTAATGCACTACAAGACGGGTAATGATGAAGAAAAGGATAAGGAATAGATGGTGGGTTATGGTTGGACTAACATGACTATATAAAGAGGCTTCAAGAGAAAGAAATGGATTGAAATGAACTCCATCCTCTCCAGAATTCTTCTCGCCCATTCTGTTCCACTACAAGTTCATCTTTAGTTCTTCAGTTTTTCTTAGATTTAAGCCATGAAAACTTCCTTATTAGCTAGCCAAACCTTTTCCTCACCATTGAAGAGCTAAGGAACAAGCAAACTAAAGCTAAGAAAGACAAGAAAGCATTCTGTTGTTGGAGGAGTAACTTGGTAAAGGTGAGTTTCATAGTTTTACAGTTCTCTTGATATTTAATCATAGATATAGCCTGGTTGTAATTGAATATGGTTGAATATATAAGAAAATAGATGGAAAAAAATAACCAAGAATGAGTAAGGAAACACGACGGGCGAGTAGAAAGTTGCTAGTTAAAATGGGTGATTACTCGCCCAAAGGATGGGACGAGTTTGGGAAATTGTTACGTAAGTTCGCCAGTATTATAGTACAGGCGGGCGAGGACCAATGATCGCCAAAAGGCGAGAATGGCGATAACAGTAATCGCCCATGTGAAATGTTGATGATCGCCAATGGGGCGAGTAGGAGAAAAAGAAGTCGCAAACGCAATCCATTACATGGGCGAGCCCAATTATGAATTGATAAGCATGGCGAGTTGAGCTCCTATGTTGGGCGAACTCCCATGAATTAGCCGCTAATGGACAGCGAGCTATGTTGGGCGAATGGCGAGCTGTTACCTCGCAAAAAGCCACTATTATTAGGAAAATATATCGTTTTGGAAAATATTAATAGTTTGAATAAATGCTTTGCAGACGGGAATTGAGGAAGGCAGGCAAGAAGCAAGGCTGTATCAGACGAGGTAAGGAAGTAGTATGTGATGCAAATGCATGTCCTGTGGAGTAAAAATGTTAAGAAAATATTAGAAATTGTTTTATTTCTGACATGCATTGGTTGATAAATTGTTTCGGTTTTGGGTGAGCTACAAGTCGCCATATGTTGTTTTGATGAACGAGCTACTGAGGGCGGGCGAGTAGTCTTGTTCTAAGTTTAAACTCGTGCTAGCCAAGTGGCGAGTTCTACTTTATGAGAACCTGGCGACAGCCTTTGTTTTAAAAGTTGGGAGAACTTTTTATGTCGTATGGGCGGGCGACTCTTGTTTTAAGTGTAAGGCGGGCGAACTGTTATCAGCCAGCCATACTTTTGTCTTGAAAAGCTATGAGGCGGGCGACTAATAATTCGCCGCCTTGGCGAATTGACCAGTGGGCGAACTGATTTATGAGTTTTTTTCTCAACGAAAATTAAATAAATAAATAAATAAATTTTGAATTAATATTTTTGAAAAATAGAAAATGTGAAACTTCTTGGGCGAGTAGAGTAGACCCTTGGGCGAGTAGACTCTTGGGCGAGTAGACTCTTGGGCGAATTGGCCAATAGGCGAGCTGACCCTGGGTGAACTAGCCGTGGGCGAACCAGCTCCAAACGTGCTTTTCTCTCATAGAAAATGTTGAAATTAAGGGTTGTTTTACTGGTTATAGACCCTTTTGGAAACCAAATCATTTTATGGAAATGATACATATGAGAACTTGATTTTGAGACATTAGGCCATGAGTTCATGCATTATCATTCATGTACTTTGCGTGACCCAGCTAGGGCGATGGCTCGGGTCAAATAGACCAACGAGTGCACCCTAGGGCGTCACAGGGCTGATGGACCTGCCAAGTCTTCAGCGGTCTCGAGGTCACTTGGCAAGTGGACCCGAGAACCACCTACAGATTATGGCCATACATCTAGATGAGATAGCCGTGAGGGGCGTTGGCCTACGGGTGCACCCCAAAAGCGGAGGATTTGTATTCTTTGCATGATTTAAATTATTGCCTAGTCTCAATTAAATGATTTATGAAAGGATCTGGTGAATCCAGTTTCATGTTAATTATATTTGTTGTTTCCTAATGAGTTTGATCGTTAGGATAATTACATAGTTTTGAGATTATAGCTTTTATTTTATAAAGCAGCATACACCTTTCTTACTGAGCACATTGTCGCTCACTCCTTATTTTTCCACTCCACAGATAACTGATTTGAACTAAGAGACTTACCTTCCTGAGATTGGATATCGAAGGTATGTTGTGTTCTTTTATGTATTTAGTAAAGTTGTACAGTACTACTTTAAACATAAGGGAATGTATATACATCTTAAGAAAATGATTTAATTATTCTTATTAAAGTGATAGGAGTTGATAAGCATCACTGACAGCCCAACCGGTAGTAAGTGTAAGATATAAGTGAGTAACATGTTATATAATGGAAATTGGGATGTTACACATTAGTATAGTATTCTAGCACAAGTAATCTATCAAATTGAGCATGATAACCCACACTTCCTCTCTTGGTCGAATGCACCATCACTTGCTAAAGTCCTCATTTCAACATTCTAAGATCATATTCATGCATTACACCTGCTCTACACTAATTCTACATCATTTTTGCATGAAATCAAGCATAGTAACACTATGGATTCATGTTGGTCGAAACTCTAAGGACTCCATACACATGATTTTGTTTCAAATTAAGCTTATACACATGTTTAAACATAAAAGAACAATCACTTGGAATGAAAATAATTGAAAACAACACACACACTCTCTCTTACCTTCTCAATGGCTGAACCTATGAGAGACTTTTTCACCTTTCAAATGGTAATTCCAATGGCTGCTTTGGAGGTATGTGGTAAAGCTCAATAAGAGAAACAACTTTTGTTTAGTGTGTTTTTCAATCTGGTGAGTATACATTAGGCTTTTACAATATTTCACTCTCTAAACCCAAATTTTCTTAAGCTCTCTCTCTCTGTTTTCCTTTAATGGCTAGCACCTAAATGAGAAAGATCGTGATTTTATGGCTTTTAAAATATGTTATGCGCAACAACCAATGCTTGGCCTAGTGGTTGTTACCCCTCCTTAGGAAGACATAAGTCTAAGGTTCGATTCCCCACTTCTCCCTTGTACCTCCTATAAACCCAAAAAAAAAATCCTATATGCCAATTTACCCATTTTGCCCTCAACAATTTTAAAAATTCCCTTTATGTCCTATCTATTTTTAATATTCAATTAAATATTCAGTTTAATTTCAAATATTTTTATTTCAATGCCAAATATATCTATTTGATATAATTTAGTCAAAACATTGACTTTTAAGGGGTTTTACTAGTCAAATTGGTAAAATTACCAAAATACCCTTACCAGCACATTCACGTTATTTTCAGTGTTTTCGTGTGATTTAGTCTATAGGTTAGAAATGTGTAAGACTTCTTCACACAAGGGTTCGACTATAACTGTCTGTTGGTTAAAACTCAAACTAGGTTGATCATTATTCAGAAATATTTTTCCGACCTATGGACACAATTGTCATTTTCGAATTTGCTACACATGTCCCAAAACATGCACAAACAGAGAAATTTTGAGATGTAGATTCTTGCAATCTTAATATTTCACTCCAAATATCATTACTTTGGGGGGTCTCATTTCGATTTGGACAGTAAAAGTCCTTGTAGGGCCTGCGTTGGGTTCTTCCCCAATCCTTACCAAACAGACCCACTATTTAGAAATCTTAGTGATCAACTCTTGCTTTTCGATTTCTACACTCTTTAACTTATGTAATATTTCAAAAAATTGGGATTCTCACATTAAAATAACTTAAATTCGATTTCTTTCCATTCCAAGTTTCATATAGGCTTTGCTTAGTAGGAAGGAAGGAAAAAGGTGAGGATAGAAAATTTGTTAATCTAATGGTTAAGTTTCATAACCACTTTCCTATTTTGTAGCTTAGCCATTAGATTAGCAAATTTTCCATCCTCATCTCTTTCCATCATTCCTACCAAGCAAAGCCATAGTGTGATATGTGTCTTCTGTGAAGGAACCCTATTATGTATGAAACAAGCAGTAAGCAAAGCTTCACCCTACAAGTTGAAAGGTAACTCAACATTTAAAATCATTGCATTAACCATATCAACTAGGGTCTTGTTTTTCCTTTCTGCCAAACCATTATGTTGGGGTGTAAAAGAAGCTAACCTTTGGTGAATTATTCCATGATCTTCACAGAATTTATCAAAATCAGTTGAAAAATATTCACATCCTCTATCACTCCTTTTAATCTTTATTTTTCTTTCCTTTTGATTCTTTACTTTAGATTTGAATTCCTTATATTTATGAAAAGCTTCATCCTTGTTTCTTAGTAAATATATACTAGTAAAGCATGAACAATTATCTATATAAGTTATAAAATATATGTTTCCTCCTTTAGTAAATTTTCCATTAATTCACAAATATCTGAATGAATTAGTTCCAGCAACTTTGTTTCATGTTCTATTTTAGGAAAAGGCTTTTTAGTAATCTTAGCTTCCACACAAATTTCACATTTATCATGGTGATCATGCTTACATGAAATATAATTATAATTTAACATGTATTTAAGCATAGCATAATTTAAATGTCCTAATCTAGCATGCCACAAAGTAAAAGATTCAACGATATAAGCAGAAGCAACATTTATTTTATTAATACTAAGCTTGAACATTCCATCAAGGTAATATCCCTTTCCTACAACACACCATTCTTAGATATTACAAACTTATTAGATTCTAAAACAATCTTAAAGCCTCTCTTACACAACAGATTGGCAAAAACTAAGTTCCTCTTAACATCAGGAACATGATGCATATTGACCAGGGTCAGTTTTTGTCTAGAAGTGAAGTTGAGTATCACACTTCTTTTTCCCAACACTTTGACAGAAGCATGGTTTCCCATAATGACTTCACTATTTTCTTCACTGTAAGTGTTGAAGAATTCCTTGTTATTACAAACATGAATTGAGGCTTTAGAATCAAGAAACCACTCTATGGTTTTGTACTTGTTGCCATGTTTATTTCAGTAACCATGGCAACAAAATTCATGTCATCTTCAACAACCATATTGGCTTGAGCAGATTGTCCAGAACTATTGTCCTTATTTTTCTTGTCTTCTGCAAATTTGACTCTATATTCTTTAATGTAGTGTCCCTTCTTTCCACAATGAAACCGGGCATTGTTCTTCTTATTGTTGTTGGACTTCTTAAATCCTCCAATTTTCTAGGCTTTAAGTTTGTTCTGATTCTTCCCAAACTTGTTTGCAGACTTTTCAGAATTGCTTCCTATGGTATTTAGTTGTGAATTCGCATTTGAATTCACAGCCTTCTCTTTCTAGAGCTTTTCATCTCTAAGTCGAGTTTCACACTCAATTTGCAGATGAGTATGAAATTGTTCCAGTGTGAAACTTGTTGGTGTTTGTAGGACCTTTTTCCTGTAATTGTTCCATAAAGGAGGCAACTTGGACAAAATTGCTCTAATATGTAAAGTATCAGGAACAATCACATTCAAATCTCTTAGTCTAGAAACAAATATTTGCAGTTCAAGGACTTGATTTATGACTAGCATGTCATCAGTCGTTTTGAAGTCAAAATAGTTTAATGCCAGAAATTTATCTATACCTCTTTTCTTATTCTGGTATTTGGTTTCCAACGCAATCCAAATTTCTCTTAGTGATGCATAGTTTGATTACAAATTATAGAGTCAATTTGTCAGTGAGTTAAGAGTGTGACCACGACACACCAGTTCATCTTCTGCACGTTTCTTTCTTTCTTCCTTCATTGCATCTATGTCTTCTAGTGTAGGATCCGCCAATGGCTGCAAATTTGGATCCAAAACATAAAACACCTTCAGAGTTGTCAGAAGAAACTTCATTTTGTCCTACCATCTAGTGAACTTTGTCTCATCAAACTGGTTCAACTTGATAGGATCTTGTTGATTAATGAACACATGATTGGTAACCATTGCCATATCATAAGGAATATTACACTCAAATTGTTAGAAAATATAGCTGTAGATATGGCTTTGAGGCATGTAGGATTACACTATTTTAAGTGTAATATTGCTTTACTTAGGAGCAAGTTACGTAGGATACAACAAAGCCTTTTAGAGTTCTTTGTGAAAAGTCAAAAAAGTGAAGTTTCTAGAAATCATCACTCTTTATATAGATGTGAAGAGTCACAAATGAATTTTTGTTATTGTCTGTTAATTAACAACCATTCATTTTCAAACACAATTATTTCATACATAATTGAAAATATGTCTATTGGAACAGTTAAGAAACTTTTAAATTCAAAAATTAAATTTAAATGTTTCTGTCAAAAATAAATTGTTTGTACCATCTTTGACCTTTTAAAATTATTTTAAAGGCTCAAGCAAAGCATATGGTCAAAGCCCATTCGCTCTTTGACTCCAAGTTACTCTTAAGAGTTGATTTTCTTTTATAAACATATCTCTTTACTCATTTACAAGCAATGTGGGAACTTGTTTCTTGTATTTATATTACAAGTTATCCAATAGGTTCGGCATAAAAATTAATTAAGTGAACATGGTACCATCAATTGATGAATACTCAGTTTTGCTCTATTGTAAATCTCTTGATTCTGACAAAATGTATTAAAGGAATAGGAAAATTGGTTATCTTAAGAAGCTGACAGAAATAATGAACATTGGGGTAAAAGAAGTGGAAAAATGGGTTAGGTAAAAAGGCAAACAAGACTACATACCTGGGGATCTTGCGAGACCATATCAATAAGCATTTCGAAGAGGAGCAGAGCATGAGCATGATGACTTTAGTTGTATATTGGAGGGTTGTGTTTCTTAGAGTCGTGGGGCATATTAATATCACAATTATTGATTTTGTCAATAGGTTGGATCATGAGACCAATCTTACACCGACAATCTTGGCTGAGACTATTAGGTCATTAAAGGCAAAAGAGAGAGAGGCGTTTCATTGGATGTTTAGCCTTTTTGTGCATATGGATGAAAAGCCATCTATAGTGCATAGAGTTTAAGTTTCATAAGCCTTAGTTTAAAACTTGTATTATTATCAAGGAATTTTGTAGAGACTAAATGGTTAAAGTCACAATAAAAGAATGCATTAGTTTTAATCTTATAAAATCTTACTAGACAAGAGATAGTTTTGAGAGCACATCGTATGCTACATATCCCATCTTATTTAGTTGTGGGAAATTTCCTTGGATCTGTTTATTAGGGTTATGGGGTGCTATAAGTTATAGCCTAACCATGGTATGAAGGCAATTAGGGTTTAAACATATTATTCCAATAGCTCATGGGCTTATATAGTTTGAGTTCATTAATACTGAGGTAGGGGCTAAGAAGAAGACAAAGGAAGCTCTTCAAGTATGGAAATTCATTATTAGAGTATGTGAAGGGATATAGATGAACAATATAACCCTTGGATATTCTGTTTGGCATGTTCATTGAGGTAAAGACGTCAAGTTTCCTTTGAAAAATGATGACCCATCGAAATCAATAGTATGAGAATATGTGATAGATCTAGATTTTGCCAAAAGGAAACTCCAAAAAAGAAAAAAAAGAGTTCGAGTGAGAAATTAGAAGGCTAAAAAAAAGAAATGCATTTATGATAAAAGTTGGTGGCGATTTCATGTATTTAATGTCTCGCGACTTAGCTCTAAAAAGTATTATGACACTACAATTTTAATTTTTTGAACATTAGAATACAAGCGGTTCAATCCCTTTTGATATAGGGTCAATTTTTTTTAGCTTTTTAGAGCTAAAGGAAGTACTCTATTTGATTGGCTTTTTAAGAAAGACCAATTAATTTGGTCTATTCAGTTAGTAATTTTATATATCAAAATTGATCAAATTAGTCGACAGAAATGCTTACTTTAACTGACTATGAATGATAGAAAAGTGGAATTGATTTAATTAAATCTAGTCAATTTCGATATGTTAAATCGATTGGAACGAATTTTTGTTTACTCCTAAATATGGTGCAAACCGATTCAAGCTTTTTTCTCTAATAATTGGGTACTCAATTACTTAAGCAAATATAAAGAAATTCTTGCTAAAAGTTTGTTGTTTCTATACAAGAACAGCAAAATTTATTAACTTTATTAGCAGGATCAAGAGATCGTCACATGTTCTATATTTTTCTTTAACTAGTAATGTTTAAAAACTCTAGTAACAAAATATGAGATAATTTCTCTTTTTGCTAATTATATGAAAGATCAAATTAATAGTTTCTTTAAAGATAGAGGTCATAAGAAATAACTAAACAAGAAAGAAATATACAAACCAAAGAGCCTAAAATAATATTTTGTTGATATTTATGATTATGCATTTTAATGAAAGAAATAATCATTTTTCACATAGATTTCAACATGTTCTTCTCAAAATTTGAAATTAAAAGACCATCAAATTGAAATCTTATATTTCAATAATTTTGAATCTTAAATATTCACTACAAAAAAATATAATTTTTAGCAACAGTTTTATTTGGGCGGTTTTGGAAATCGCTTGCATTTCTTTTTTAAATTTAACTTTCAACGGCTCTAAACCAAGCGCCGCTGTTAACAAATATTTAAACGGCACTTTAAACTTTTTGACCATACTCCCTTAAAGAAAATGATGCAAAAATTACATTTAAGGCTTTAAAATCTAAAGCTTCTTTCTCTAACTTTTCCTTTTTCCCTCTAATTTGAAGTCAGTCCCGAAATGTACATAATCATTTTCCTCACCATTAATAAGTTTTCCTCTCACCGTTAGCTTTGCTCTCACATCATCACCTCTACTCTCACTACCATCATCGTCACCTCTGCCACTCCGCTGCTTTATCGCAGATCTTTAGCTATTCTCTTATTCTCTTCTCATTGTCAATCTTCAGCTATACTCCATTGTTTCCCTTTCAGAAATAGTGTTGCCCTCTCAGAATCATTGAGATCTTCTTCTCCTTATCTCATATTCTCTTCTGTTTCAAGATAGACTTTGGCTGTTGAGATAATCTACAAAGTTGCACCTCAAGATTGCATTTCTTTTCAAGTTTTCTCTAGATCCAAAAGGTGAACTATTTGTTTGGAGTTTTTTTTTATTTTTATATATTTTCAGCCCTCCAGATCTGCGTTTCTTTCCAAAAAGTTTAGGCATCCTGTTCATTTGTAACCTATTTATTTATTTAACATTTTAATGAAATTTATTTTGTTAAATTTATATGTTCCTACAGTACTGTTTGTTAAATAGATTAATTAGTTAGGTTTTGTTATAGGCACAATACCATTAATTTTTCAACATACTTGGTAACCAGCATATATACACATGCTTTCGGTTGAAGGTTAGGTGATCAATTTCTGAATTACCATTAATTTTGTTTTCTTTCTCAAATACGAAAATGGAAAGACGAATACTAGTATAATTTTTTTCTCTTACTAAAAATTAATAAAAATAAATTTAAGCACTACAAGAAAAAATATAAAATTTTCAAAAAAAATTTATTAGATCAAAAGTAAAAAAATATATTCTAAAAACATACTTAAGAGAAGCTTGAGCATAATCATGTAAATAGAAGAACTAGTAATATATTTTCACAAGCATTGCATGAAGTTACTTCTCCATTAACCAACCAATAACTAAAGATTAGCCAAGCTCCTCAACTCAATGCCAGCAGGTGAATAATAGCTCAACTACTAAGCCAACCATGAAAGCAATTTCTAAATTTACTTCTTTTTCTGTCTTTACAATGAATGAAGAAGCCAAAGTTGCATGCCTTCACTAAAATGCCTCAACTAGCAATAACATTCACTTGAAAACTCTACAACTGCAAAATCAACAGAAATGGCAGGCGGTTGTGCCACCAACTGTGGACTAAATACTAATGCCACACTTGCTATATTTAAATAAGAAACATGCCTACATGAATTACTCCGATCTCTCTTTGTCTCTGTTTCGGTCTTTGTCAGTATCGCATACATGTATATATGCATATGCAGGTGACATCAAATATTCAGTAATAGAAATTTAGGTTACAGAAGTCACCGAAAATTAATATCTATGGAGTTTCCTATGGTTTGCTCATTGCATAAGGTTGTAATTACACAAACCATTTTGCTTCTTCTATATTAGTCTCACCAGTGGAAGCCTTTTATCTAGTTGCAGCGGTACACATTCAACTACTTCTGTAATGGTATTTAGAAATTAAGCTTTTGTTGGTTCCAATTATTATTTGTTTGCTTGTATTCGTTGAGTGGCAGCCTTAAGCTTAACCTTGCATGTATTTTCATTGTTTGAAGTAACATTCAATGCTCATCCTAACTTCTTTTTTCTTTTTTTAGGAATCAAAACGTTTCATTCAGTGCCATGAATTGGATGTGAAGGTGGTCAATCTTTTCACTGCATTTCAACGAAGATATAATTGGACAACTGATTGCTTCACGTAAGTTTGCTTTTCTATGATTTAATCTTATCTCATTTTGGAAGTTCATCAGCCTTATTTATGAATCATCCATGTGCACAAATCTTTGAACTAATGCTTCATTTACATGTGGTCTAGAATGCATTTCTTGAAGGCCTGCCTTTCTCAACCTTTCTCTATTCTTGAATTAGCACAGATTCATGTGTGTCTAAGACTACAATTGCTGCATGTATTTATAGATGCACAATTGCTCATTAAAGATTATCTCTTATCATGCTTGATTGCTTGTTGTGTCTACTATCTTACTAGTTTGAAAGGGGTTCTTAGTTTAAACACCATCATAACTCTAATCTAATCTCATTATTATATCAAAATTTTCAACCCTTACCAACAAGCAAACTTTGACATGATATTTAGATAACACAGAAGCATACTGCATTAGTACTCAAGTCTCAAGGTTGAATTTCTATTGAACAGTAAATTAAAAGAGACATACAGATTTTCTTCCCTAAATTGCTTAGGATATTATTTCTTAGTTGGCTTTATATACAAATACAGATTATAGATATATAATCAAATTACTTTGTTATTTTCTAGGTTGTGCTCTCCTTCATTGGTTGTTTTCTTTTGCCATCACTACTACAACCATGGACAAGAGTTGGATTGGAAATTCTAAGTTTAGTAGTGAATATGTGCAAGGGGTTAGCCAATTTTTAAGATTTGCATTTGAGAATGCATGTCAAGATGGCATGATTTTACGTCCATGCATAAAATGTGTCAATTTGTATTAGAAACCATTAGAAGTTGTACAAGAGAATTTGATTTGCCATGGGTTTTTGTTTGGTTATACTCATTAGGTTTGTCATGGTGAAATTTCATTGTCTGCTTATGAGTCTCATTTACCAGAAAGCTCTCAAGAACTTCGAGATCTTAATGTTGATGAGAGTTTAGGAGTTGATGAACATGAGAATGAGATTGACTTATCTCAATTTTCTGGTGGAGGGAGTGATAATAAACAGTCCTAAGAAGAGCTAAATGTTGAAGCAACTAAATTTTATAAGTTGTTAGATGTTTTAAACTAAGAATTGTACCCGGGATTCAAAAAAATGTACAGATTGTCTGTCATCTTAGAGTTGTCTCAAATAAAGGTTTCTGGTGGGATGAGTAATGAGTCATTCAATTTGCTTCTTTCACTATTGAAAAGGATTCTTCCTCAGGATGAAACTTTGCCTAATTCCTATCGTGAAACTAAGAACATGATTAAGGAATTAGGTCTTGGGTATGACAAGATTCATGCTTGTCCAAATGATTGTATGTTGTACCTTGATGAGAAAGCAAATGAAGAGTCATGTCATGTGTGCGGTACTTCTAGGTGGGTGCAACGTAATAATAATGATTTGGAGGGTGGTTTTAGTGGTAAAAGGAAGAAACCTATAAAGGTGTTACGTCATTTTCCCTTGAAACCTAGACTTCAAAAATTGTTCATGTCTCCAAAAATAGCTTCTGCTATGTCATGGCATGACAAGGGTTGTAAGAAAGATGGAAAATTAAGGCATCCAGTTGACACTCTTGCTTGGAAATCTTTTGATTTGCGATATCTTAATTTTGCCTCAGACCCTCATAATATGAGACTAGGCTTGGCTACTGATGGATTTAATCCATTTTGAACAATAAACAATAAGTATCGTGTTTGGCCTGTTATGGTGATACCATACAACTTGCCCCTTTGGTTGTTTATGAAAGAGTCTAGTTTTATTCTTTCTTTAATGATTCGAGTAGGAATGGACCTGGAAATGATATTGATGTTTACTTACAACCTCTAGTAAGAGAGTTAAAAGAATTGTGGGAAGTTGGGGTAAACACCTTTGAGGCTTTTGCTTAAGAGAATTTTCAATTATGTGCTGCATTAATGTGGACAATAAACGACTTTCCTGCATATGGAGATTTGTCTGGTTGGAATGTTAAAAGTTGTTTTACATGTCCTCACTGTTCTGATGAAACATGTTATTTATGGCTAGATCATGGGGGTAAATACTGTTTCATGGGTCATTGTTGGTTTCTAGTTATTAATCATGAATTTCATATTGATTCCCCTTTTGATGGCACTCAAGAATTAAGGGCTTCCCTAATTTTACCTTCACGAAGTATGGTTTTAAGTCAAGTAGATAACATTCATGTTACTTTTGAAAAGAAAAATCCAGTTCATTCTGATACTAGGAAGAAAAAGAGCATTTTTTTTTAATTTGCCATATTGGGAGCACAATTTTTTACATCATAATCTAGATGTGATGCATGTAGACAAAAATGCGTGCAATAATATTTTGGTAACTTTATTAAATATTGATAGGAAAACTAAGGATAATTTGAAGGCACGTTTAGACTTACAAGCAATGGGTATAAGGAGAGAGCTACATCCAAGGGAAGATGAGGATGGTAGACTTCATATACCTCCTGCTTGCTATTGGATGTCAACAAAGGAGAAAGACGTGTTTCTAGAAGTTTTAAGAAGTTCCAGATGGTTTTTCTTCAAATATCTTCTAACGTGTCAATCTCAAAGATCATAAAGTTCTTCCTTTGAAAAGTTACGACAACTATATATTGATGGAGGAGTTCCTTAAACTTGCATTACGTGGGCTTCTACCTAGAGATGTGACCATGGTTGTAGTTAAATTGGGTCAATTTTTCAAGGCATTATCTACTAAAGTTCTTGAAGAAGAAGAGCTTGAGAGACTTCAATCTGAGATTGTGCTCACTCTTTGTCGTTCACTCCTTCATTCTTTACCATCTGGTACATTTGGTGGTTCATTTGGTTAAAGAAGCAAAAATTACAAGACCCGTCTATTATAGATAGATGTATGTCACATCTCGTGACCACATTTTTCATGCTTTTCCACACATTTTATATGGTTGGGCTGTTGTTATGCCTTACTTTTCTCTTCCTCATACAGTAAACAATAATAGATAATATTTATCTTCTCTTTTCATAAAATAAGAACTCATTAAAAACTGTTTACTATTTACATCCCCTGTTTAAATTACAACCAATAGTATTGTAAAACAAATCTAAACATATAAATTTTTTTATTATACCTCCAGGATATAAGCTCGCTGCCTCGGCTACAATATGCGCAGCCAACAATCCTCTGATGCTAATCACGCAGTCACTGAAAATACTCTGTAGATGTTAAAAATAATAGGGTGAGCAAACCACTGCTCAATAAGAGAATTGTATACAAAACTAGATATTCTGAATCTATATGCAGTAAAAATCCTTATTTTCTTATGGGTGCTTTAAGGACCCTAATAAAAAGGATACTATAGTCGGCTAAGGATTCGAATGGAGTAAGGAAGGTATTTTGAAATACCTGTCTTGTCCCGAAATCTAGAAGCGACTATAGGGAGTAAACATTGTCGTTGGGATCAATCAATTTCCATATCATCTCATATCCTTTTTAAAATAATGCTTTTATGAAATAAAGTATATAAATAAAATAAACTAATATTCATATATTCTTTAAAAGGAATATTAGTTTAAATAAATCATCATTTTCATTTGAACTCAGTTCACATGCCACTGTATAAATCATAAATAGTACGGTACTTCATGTAGTACAATGAACTATCAAGAATCATTTTCCTTTTTCATATAAAAACATATTCATATACTTTTCCATTTCATCACATTTTCCATATCACATATCATTTCAAATCTCATAAAGTGGAGACTAAGGCATCACCCAGAATATATCATGATAAAGAGAAAGTAGCCTGTAGGGCAATAATTATCATGTCAGATCTATGGTCATAGTCTATGGTAGTCCTCAGTCAAACACTGATCAGGTGTTAACCGAGGCTAAATACATATCACATGTCACATATCACGTATCACATATCACATATCGGCATGATATGGGGCGTGGCAGTCTCAAAAATAGTATTTTCATAATTATCTCTCCTCTATGGAAATAATTAAAACCAGTAATTCTTCAATCAGGCTATAAAGGATTTTATTAAATTGCATAGTGAATATTTATTGAAAGTAATTTATAAAATACTCACTTTTCATCACTTAAACCATTTCATATGCTGTAAGACATGTAAGAGGAATATTCTGAAATCTCATTTTCAGTAACCTCAGTAACATGAATATTTAAATACTATTTTTCGGTATATTCATGTTTTATGAAAAATAACAAATTTCTCATTTTCAAGGCTAGGAAATCATCAATTTATGTAATTAAATATTTTCTAATATTTTTAGAAAATATTTTAGAAATTTTCAATAGCATAATGGCTATTATTACCCTAGCTTTCCTGCAATTTAAACATAGTTCAAATCTCCACAAACAACCTTAATTGCACAGATTTTCATGCAATTCATTTGAAGAATATTCATAATAATTTATTTGCATAATAAATATGCGTTTGCAATATCGCTATAGCTTATATACGCATCCTTTACCTGTATAGCGAAATCGAGCTCTTCGGATGCACCACATGATATTCGTGAATCCCGGGCTTAAATTAATTCCATTAAAATTATTAGCTCATTAAATATTTATTTTTGAGCTATTGTTCATATCTAAATGCAGCCATATTAGACGCTACAATTATTTTTGCAGTATAATTTCTACCGGTAACATAGCATAACTTCCTCGTTTTGCGTCGAATTTTAAATCCAAGCATACCGGCAGAGTCCTCGTAATTCCTACAGTCATAGTCTACCCTCAAAACATCAAAATCAGCCATGAAACCAATCCCCTCATCATGGCCGAAAATGATGGATAGTGATTCCATGGGATTTCCAACAATTTAATGCTTAAATCATGTTTTATCATGCTTAATCTTCATTTTGGCATGCATTGCATGCATGAAAGCTCAAGGATTCCCTAGGTTACCATCAATGGCCGAAACCCTCTCTTATGGCATCTTTTGATTTTACAACATTTAATTAAAACAAATGGTAAAATCATGCTTGGTCAACCTAAATGAATAATTCTACACCTTTAGAATCAAAGAAAACCAAATGGATAGCAAAGTACCTTGCTTGGCCGAATTCTTCAAGGAGTTCTTTCTCCTTATTTGATGGTTTATTCAATGAGATATAGGTATAGGTAAATAGAGGAGAGAAAATAGGATGTTTTTGTAGTCAAAGGTTTGGTGCAAATTTGACTAAATTAGTTGTTTTCAAAGTTTGAAATTTTTTCTTTCCTCTTTTCTCTTGAAATGGTGTGGGTTTCATTGAAGGAAGAAGGTATACAGTACATCTCAGCTGCTGGGTGACTTTAAGGAAAATTCTGAAATTTTGCAAATTACCAAAATGCCCCTAATTATGCAATTTTGGACGATTTTGCCCTTACGGTCGCGTTGGCGTAAAAACCATGTAAACGTGCTCCAAATTTTCGAATTCCAGTTTCAATTAGTCATGTTAATCATATCTTGATGATTGGAAGTGGTTTCGTTAACGTGCGGTGCACGGATAGTGAGAAATTACGATTTTACCCTTGCTACCCGCCAGCGAATTTTTCTGTTTTTATGACTGTTTCGAAGAATCCTTTGACACTATGTTGAAGTACTTTTCATGTAGAATAGCATGATATTTTTACTTCATTCCAATTCCTTTTAGTTTGGGAGAAATTTACTAAAATACCCTTGGAACGTATCCGTCATTTTCGAATTTGTTTGCCAACAACTTCAAACACTGAAAATAATATAATTTCGAGTCTCTAAAATTTTCTCATTATAGTCATTCCATCATTTGTACACTGTTTCCATATTTGTACTTTCATTTGGGCATGAAAATTTCAAGTGGGTCCCACATCCTTTTATATTTAAAATTTATAAAATCTTTAGAAATAAATCATTTATTAATAAAAAATGAATAATTGTACATGTATAGTACAAATTAACTGGGTCTCACAATGTATCCAGTCGAAAGGTATGAACCAATTTGGTCCTTCAATTATAAATGACTTCTTATGAGTTAAAATATTTTCTTTTCTTTATTTGTGGTCTTTTTATTATATGTTCCTTTTTAAATTGAAGTCATATAAGACTAAAGGCTCGATTACAGAAGCATACTTGGCTGAAAAGTGTATGGTTTTTTGTTCAAGATACTTATAAAAGTTTGAAACCCGATTTGGCCCCTCAGTTAGCAATTATGATGTCCCTAGTGAACCGCGACAAAGATCAACTTATTTCCAAGCTTAGGGCGACCATTAGGAAAGGCAATAGGTTTTGAGCTAGATGAACAAACATAGGTACAAGCTTATCGTTACGTGCTATTTCAATGCGAAGCAATTCATGAATTTCAGTAGTAAGCCCTCTACCTTGTCTTTCCCTTATAAAGTTTTTTAGTTAAATTGTAGTTAACTTGATTAGGTTGTTATAGAGAATTTGAGAATAGAATAAGAAGGCAACAAAGGCACAAATGTGCTCGTCCAATCGAAATAAGTAACATGATGAATACTACATTTCATGAATGGTTTTATGATTGGGTTAGTAATTTTCCAGTTGACTATTTTCTTTTGTTTTTCTCTTTGATTTATATTCAAGGTCAAAATAGCAAGTCTCATACCTTTTAATGTTAAATTAGGTTGCAAAAATGGATCCTTTAAAAACTATAATAGATATTAGGTATCTTTCTCAAGGTCCTAATAGGATGGCAACAAGATATAACGGTTATGTGATCAATGGGCTTAGGTTTCATACCAAAAGTCGTGAGAGGGACAAAAAAACTCAAAACAATGAAGTAGCTGTGATTGCAAAAACCACTCATTATCCAAATGCTCAAGGTGGAGATCCTGTTGTTGTGGAATATACTTATTATAGAGTATTGACAAATATAATAGAGCTGAATTACTTTGAGAGATTTAAGGTTGTATTGCTTCAATGTGATTAGGTTAGCCTTATTGAAGAAAAGGGCATTAAGAAAGATCAATATGGATTTACCCTTGTGAATTTCTCAAATTTAATTCATACGGGTAATGATATAAGAGATGACTAGTGTCCCAAGCAAAACAAGTGTTTTATGTACAAGATCCTTGGCATCAAAATTGGAAAATTGTATTGAATGCAATACCAAGAGAGTTGTATGATATGGGTGAGATGATACAGAATCTGTTCCATATTGCTAGGAGTTAAGATAGATTTCTTTTTCTAGATGCCCTTTAGTGTAGACTTACTCCAGCATAGTTGAGTGTGTGTGTGTGTGTGTGCATGAACTGCTAGGAATTGAGTCAATGATCAGTACTTGTCCTTTTGAAACCATATCCAGCCACCAAATGTTAGAATATATTAGAACCAACCACTGAAAATGCAGACACATACCAAACCCATGGCTTGTAAAGTTTGGCACTTCTCATCAATTTGGGACTAGAAATGGCAGCATATTGGGAAAAACGGCAATCTGATCTGAACCTTGATGTCTAGTGGTTAGTCTTACATCCATTTGATTGATAAAACCATGAAGTTTCCCTTCTATTTGCAAATTACACAATTGTATGATTGAGCAGCATGGAGACTATGATAATAGTTTATCAAATTGTTTACTGCCAATAGTCTTTAAGTACACTAAAGAAGATCCCCTTCTTAATACATGTCTCTTACCTTCAATTGTGAATTTTAAGCTATAAGAAGTTGCTAGGAGAAGTTTAAATGCTTTCATAAGTTAAGTAACTTAAACACATACAGGCACTTGCTTATGAAGCTATAGGATGATTGTGTAAATTGTGAATGACTACATTTTTAATTACTCATTACAAATTGTGGTCGTATTTTTTTTTATTCAAAATGTTTGGAAGTCCAACCATAGTAGAAGGTAATTGTACTCACTCATCCTAAGATCTCAAAGCTGTTTGCCTAGCTGAAAAGAAAATATAAATCTATTTCAACTTTATATTAGTTTGTATTTATATATTTAACCTTATCACTCGAGCATTTTGTCTAATTTTATAAATCTTTATGTTATGCTATAAATGCTCATTGGTCTATAAACGTACTTTTGTTTTTTTACTAGAATTTAATAAATTGAGAAATATATATTTATACTTATATATATATTGGTTGACTGTTCAGTTTTAATAATGAGAGTGAATTATTTTATTAACCTTTGATTCTGAGACAATTGCTATGCTTTAATGCTTGGTATTGCAATTATATTTGTTTGATTTGATCCTATAGACTTATGTTGCTTGCCTTGCATTGTGAAATCCTAAGATGGCTATAAACACCTTTCAAATGTCTATTTTATTAATCATGCCAATGATGATCTTTTATGTTATTTGCTTGCTATCAACAATTACTACAACAGAAGCTGAGCTGCCTCCTACACACCTAAATCACTAGGGTTTGGCATTGAACTTCTGTCTTTATTATGAAATCATGAAACCTTCTGAGTATTTTTTTCTATGTATTGCCTAATGGTTGTTTTGGTTTATTATTTTCCAGGAGAAGTTAAAGGAGGGACTATCTCGACGTTCTAGCAACTTGGAGCAATCAGGAGCAACAAGTTCTTCTATCAATAAGGTTTTTGTTGAAGTGACGGGGAAGGAACGTCCCGGATGTGTATGGGGATTGGGATTAGGCCCTACACCCACGGAGATATGGGGTTTATCTTCTTGTCATTTCCAAGCAATGAATGATAGAGATGAAGAAGTTCTCAAGCTACAAGAGAAGCTAGACGCTATGGCTAATAAAGTTACCAACTTGGAGGAAAAGGCAACTAGAGTGTCTAAGCTTGAAGAAAAAATCTCTAAGGTGGATGAACTTGAGGCGACATTAGCATCACTTAAAAAGGTAAATGCTGAGCTAGTTAAATTTGCGAATGCGATGCAAAGGAGATTTCCACATGTGCCAAGCATGGACATCAACTCAGCTTCCCTTGCAGTTGGCAGCAGATAGGTAAGAACCACATTTGTTTGTATATATTTTTTATATCAGCATAAATGTTGAAATGTGAGCTATAGGTCATGTTGCATGCTTGTTTGATATGATGTTGTGCTTTAATTCTTTTAGATTTGTAACCGTTCTATCTCCTTTGCATCCTTTTATGTCAACATAACTGTTCTATAAATGTGCTTGTTGTAGTAGAGTGTTTATGACTTATCTTGAAAGCATGGCGGAAAGTAGTATTTATTGTAGGTTTATATACCTTGTTTACAGCATGGTGATAGTAGTTAAGAGGTTTTATTTTCTCTTATTGTAGGTTTCAGACGCATCTAGTTCGTTGGGATCACTACGTGCAAATCCTAAGTGAAGATGGAAGCCTTAAGGATGATAATCGGCATACAATTTAGCTAGAAATTTTATGCTTGTATTAGACTTTTAGGAAGTTTTGAAAACATTTTGGTTATAAGCACTTTGAACTGAACTTCAACAAATGAAAGTTACAATTGTTAAGAAATTGTTAATGCATATGAGTGTTATAGTGCAAATAGTTCTTTCTCTTTTTATTAGTGCAATGGACATGGATTAATTGAATTACCAAATGAAGTATGCTGCCCAGGCCTCATTTGATTATTTTATTAACAAAAAAAATTGCATTAACAATTATTTTTATTAACTTGCATTAAAAAATTTGAATTAAGAGTTAAAATTATTTTATTAAATTATCAGTAAACAATGACATTAACAATTGTGTTATCTTTTATGAAAACACAAAGAATAAATTAAGCTTTTAAATTTAAAATAAAATTCAATAAATATAAAAATTTTAAATTTCAAATAAGACTTTTGCTAGCACTTAAAAGCCTTATGCTTTTAAAGACATTTAAAAGCGTCGGGAAAAGTCATGCCCTAACTTCTCAACCCTTTACCGACATTGGAGTACATCATTGCCAACAGACCTTCACCAGCATTCACTTAGCCGGCGATCAACCAACGGCCAACGAACTACCGATAAGGTTTTTACCGACGGTCAACTGATCTTTTACCGGCACTTATACGTGCCATGTCTTTTTTATGTACCGATTTCGAGTTCTAATAATCGAGATGTCATTTTTAAGAGCAGCCCAAAATAAAATTAACATGAGTGAAAACCAAATGCTAGCAACCCACTTCCGGATGTATTTGTTTGACTGATTAGCTTCAACATTTTGTATTGGCATGGTGAGGATAACACAAATCTCGATAAAGCTAAAACTTTATTTGCTTTATTTATCGTGGGCCGAACTAAAGAAACGTAACCTGTTTCTTGTCTCATAACAATGGATCGTTCACAAAATTCTCACAAGGTTTTTAGAAATTGAAAAATATGATTTGAGGAATAATTTGTTAATTGATTTGGTTTGATATTATTATTTGTCCTAGCACATAATATTATTTTACCATATTAACAAATAATCCTTTTTAATTACTCCTCTAGTGTTTGTTCTTAATTAGAAGCCAAAACTAAAAAACAAAAAATGCATTTAAGAGAAAAGTGATAATTTTTTTTGACGTAATTTTACATGCTTTTGCCGAAAATTTGAAGTATAATATTGATGACTTTAATAAGCATGAGTTTTTTTCTCTTCTTTATTATTTTTTTAGGATCATAATTCATAAAGTATATGGTCCAACCCTAGTTAATTTCCTTAAAAAATTCTCTTCTTCTCTATAAAGTGGGCAATTTATTTCCCTTCCATCTTCAGTTGCAAAGTGAGCGGCAGCCTGGGAGAAAGAAAGGAAGAAAGAAAATGGGGTTTAATCAGTTTTCTCTGGCGTTAGTGGTGGTGTTAATGATGACGATAGTCATAAAACCAAATTGTGGTAGAGCTGCTGTCCTGGTGCAGAGCAACACCACTTATCAGTGCAATAGCCTCCTCAACGGATGCTGAATCAGCGAAGATTTGAAGTTGGAGCTGGAGTTCTTCACGGGTTCTGACGTTATCAGAATCCTCCAGGGTGGCGGTAACAACGAAGGAACTGGTGGCGCGAACAATCGTAATGGTCAAGCGATCAGCTGCCCCCCAGGGCGTCCGTATGGCAAGTGTTTGGCCAAAGGAGGTCAATCCGGACGTAGAGGCGTGTATGACAGAACACCACTACCATCACCACCACCACCACCACCACCTAAACCCTGAATTTGTGCAGACAATTTCAACCCTATATCCAATCTTGTCACCACTTTTGTGTACTCGTCTGCCTTTTATTTTGCCTTGAATTTGTATTCATCTGTGTATATGATTTTCCTGTATCCTTCTACTTGTTCTAAATATAATATTGATCCTGTCCCCTCACCCCCTGGATTTGTCTTCCCACATATTCCGTTGGAAACTATCTTGGCTATTACTTTAAAATTGAATCAAAGATAAATAGGTAGGAAACTGTCGTATTTTTCCCGTTCGAACAATTTTATAAATTCGATGATCAAACAAAATCAAACCCGAATATTAAAAAAAAGGGGGGGGGGGGGGGGGGGTGTAAAAAATCAAAGTTTTCACATGACCAGTTGAACGACAAAGATAATAATGTCAAGTGACTTAAATAAAAAATAAAAAATCGATTATTACATACTCCAAAAGCAAATGTGTTATGTAGACACTTAATTGTATCCTAACTATTGAATATTCTTCGAAATAAATCGAGATCTTATTCTCAATTTCAAAGTGTTCAATTTAAGCTTGTTTGAAAATTTTAATTAAATTTGTTGAATCCTTTGATCTTAAATCAATATATAACTGTAACCTTTGTGTCCAGCTCATTCATGAATTGAATGTATAGGTTTGAAAGCTCAAAATTTAATTGTGAAGTCCATTTTTTAAGCTTAAAAGACCAAATTCAAAATTTATTTTAAGGCCCAACTTATTTTTGTGATTAATTAAATAAATTAAAAATTCATTTAAAAAAAATTGGCCTGGCTGAGACGGGGGCAGACTCCATTTTGTCTCTTTCCATTTTTGGGCTTACACCTATGACCCGACAGTCCCTGCCATTCTCTTCCAAAATTCACAAATCTAAATATGCATGGATATTTTACCCTACCTTTCCCACTTTTTCACCAGTTTGACGACCCATCATTTTATCCATGTTCCTCTCAGCGATCACCTAACTATCCAAATTTCTTCATCTGAGGATCCTGCTTTTACCCCCTACATGAGAAGGTCAATGAGCTACAGGCACAGATCTTTCATTTTTCCTTCTCCCCAAAATTCAGAACTTGCAAGAACATGCCAATAAACTGGCTCCAAGGTGTCTGCAGCAACGGGAGACCCTTCATCACAACAGTTAAAAAGTAAAATCTAAGAATGATACGAAGAATTTCTTTTTCCAGAGTCTTCATCCATCAGCCTGAAAGCCCTTTACCAACAATAAAAAGACATCCAAGAGAAAGATAATAAGCACCGGATCCTCATCAACCCTTTTTCTTTCTTTTCGCATCCAGAACCTACCATTTCCCCAACTCTTCCACCACCACACAACCCAAAAACCAAACAAAAACACCACTGTTTTCAGCCCACAACTCTCCACTGCTAGCTGAGCCCTCTTCCATTTTTCATTTTGCAATCTATTCAACACCAAAAAATCAATTCAACAACCAAAAAACACAAACTCGGATTCGATGCAAATGGCAGGACACTTTCAAAATAAATAAAAGAAATAGGAAAAACGGCAAAATGTGGCTGAACGGATGAAGTCCAGAGGCTGGCTGAGTGACTATTAAAGAAAGAGAGAACCAGCGGGGTCGGTATCTTTGAAAAGCAGTCCTAACAGACAATGTCCGAGCGGTACTAGGGGAGGGACTGACCCGAACAGTGACAAAGCGGCCTAGACGACGACACGCGGTGGTCGCGACTCAAGATCCGATGAAGCAAGACGGAAGGCGTTGCTAGCTAGTAAACAATCTTGCTATCCTGCGAAGAAAAGAAACCTGCTCGAAAGAAGACTCAGGTTTGAAAAAGGAAAGGAAAAGATATAGTAGAAGCAAACTGCGTCTGCACTGTGAGGATCTCTTTTCATTCAGCTGTGTTCTCTTTGCTTTGATTTTCCTGATGCAATTAAATGTGAGTACAGTGGTTAGTTTGGTTATTTCTACTATTGTTTTCTTGTATTGGCCTATCAGATTCTTCATTTTTTTTTTGGTTATAAGATTCTTCATATTTTGTTCACGTGAGAGTGCCTTAACCCATGCTTTTGACTTGTTGACCTAAAACTATGTGATAAGCATGGCTACGATGATCTGAGTTGGCTAGGAACCTTTGTTATATTTTTTTTTTTTTTGCTTTGAATTAATCTTTGAATTGCTAAGAATCAATTACATCAGATTCAACAATTCATCAGGTGGGCAGGAAAACCAGTTAAAAGGACAGCATCTTAATCTGGTTTTCTTGGCAACCCAATCAGCTAAGGTATTAATACCTCTGTTTACAAAAGAAAAGGAAAGCTCCAAAAACAGATGGCTACATCGCAAAACATCTTCTTCTACAGCCAACGTAGACCAACTTCGGGCTCTGGACGAATCATGGAGTCTAAAAATAACCTCCGCACAATCCGATTCCAAAATCACTTTCTTCCAATTTTTGTCAATTGCCAAGAAACATCCCAACCTAATTGCCATTGCCTCAGTGACAGGAGCTGAGCATACTCGAACAACCATATTTGCTCCACCCACAATCATTCCTGAGTAATCTCTAGCTAGCGCAGCAATCCCTGCTTCCTTCTTCACCTCATCAAATGAAGCATCATAGCAAATTTTGATTACGGAGGCTGGTGGAGGAACCCAACTTGGTGCTGTTCTAGTTTGAGAGAAAACAACATCAGAATCTTCTTGGCTATCCAGATAGCTTTGGAACTCCTTTGTGGCTACCCTCCAGACATCAATAGGGTTTCCCACTTTTCCTTCAAAAAGCAATGCATTTCGACTTTTCCACATATTCCAGCAAATATAAGCAATCAAGCCTTTTGGATTAAAGGATCCAAACTCAGGCATTTGCATCACAGCATCATTCCACCATTTCCAGAAACATCTAAATCCAACCTTGTCTGGGCAATAATTAAACTGTGAAGATCCCCAGACCGCCTTTGCAAAAGGGCAGAAAAATAAGATATGTTCCAATGATTCCTTCTCTCCATCGCACCTGCAACAAGAAGCATTTTGATGCTTCAATCTCTTTGCAAGATTTTCTTTGGTAGCTAAAGCATTGTGGCAAGCTCTCCAGACAAAATTTTAACTTTTGGTTCTACTGGTAAGTTCCATATGCTCTGCCAAACTTTACCATTTAGCATATGTAAATTTTCTGAAGCAGAAGGACATGATAAGGGCCTGTCAATTTCTTTACTCATCAAAACTTTGACTCCTGACTTAACAGTGTACCTGCCATCTCTTGTATAATGCCAGACAATGGAATCACGACCCTCAAGATTACCCACAGGGATGTACAAGATGGCTTTAACTTCTTCCTCCTGAAACAAATCTTTCAATAAATTTATCTTCCATGATCTCCGATTGAAATCAATCAAAGATGACACCAGTGTTGGCTCTGATCGTGGAGGTTGTTGGGTAGTTACTTTGAAAGAGTCAAGCATTGGAACCCATCTATCTTCCCAAATCAGAATATCCTTTCCGTTACAGACATTCCATCTAGTTCCCATCTTCAAAACTTCAATTCCTTCATATAAACTTTTCCAGCCCCAAGAAGAAGTTCTGCCTTTCTTAGCGTTAAGCACATCTGAAAAAGGGAAATAGATTGCTTTTAGTACCTTTGCCCATAACGCATCTGGATTCATCAACAATCTCTATGCTTGCTTTGCCAAAAGTGCCTGGTTAAAGATTTTGAAATCTCGAAAACCCATTCCTCCTGCTTCTTTTGGATCACAAAGCTTCCTCCAGCTGAGCCAATTAATATTAGATTCACCTTCACTTGATTTTCCCCACCAAAATCTACTCATAATAGAATTTAGCTCTTTACAAAATGATACCGGGAATTTAAAACATTGCATTGCGTATACTGGTACTGCTTCCGCAACTGCTTTAAGAAGAACCTCTGTGCCCGTAGGTGACAAAAGATTTCTTTTCCAAGCTTGAGTTTTAGTTTGAAGTTTTTTCAAAATAAATTGAAGTGTTTCTCTATTGCTCCTTCCCCAAAACATTGGCAGCCCCAGATAGGAATTGTTTGAACCCGTCATTTGTAACCCAAAACTATCTCTGATAGCAGCTTTAAGTGAAGAAGAAGAATTTGGAGAAAAGAAAACCGCTGATTTGAAGAAATTTGCAGTCTGGCCTGTAGCTTTCCTGAATTTATCCAGAATATCCAAAATAGTCTCGCAGCATTGCATGTTTGCTGAAGCAAAAATGAGGCAGTCATCAGCAAATAGGAGGTGGCTAAGTACCGGACATCTCCTATTAACTCTAAAGCCTTGTAATTTGTTTTGTTGAACTGCTTTCTCAATGAGGCATGACAGAACATTTCCAACAAGAATAAACAAATAAGGCGAGAGAGGATCCCCTTGCCGAAGTCCTCTTTGCGGCTTAAAAGTTGTACCCCTGATCCCATTAATAATAACAGAAAACTGAGGAGTAGAAACACATTCCATAATCCTTGCAACCCAATTCGAACAGAACCCCATTTTTGAGAGTAATTTCTCCAGAAAGGGCCATTCAACACGATCATAGGCTTTGGATAAATCCAATTTAATGGCCATAACCCCTTTTCTCCCTTTTCTCCGTCTCTTTAATGCATGAAAAGCCTCATGAGCAATAATAATATTGTCCTGAATTTCTCTACCTGGGACAAAGGCTGATTGGCAGGGGAAAATCAGATTTGGAAGCAGCCTCTTCATTCTATTGACCATGATCTTTGCAATCACTTTGTAAATAAAATTACATAGGCTGATTGGACGAAATTGGCTAATCTCCTCTGGTGATCTTTGTTTTGGAATTAAAACAATATTTGTTCTATTTAATTCCTTAAGCATGTGTCCACTTTGAAAGAAACTTTTAACCGCTTCACATACATCTGAGGCTACCACATCCCAAAATTTTTGATAAAACATACCTGGATATCCATCTAGTCCTGGTGCCTTGTAAGCTCCAAGCTCAAACACCGATTTTCTAATCTCCTCCTCTAACACTTCACGGCACAACTCATGATTATCCTCTTCAGAAACCATACATGGCACCTATTCCAGAACTTCATCAATATTCGTCGCCATTCCTGTTTGATGCATCTCCTGAAAGTGGCTCTCAATAAAACCTCGAACTTGCTCTTCCTCCCTGATCCACTGACCAGTATAATCTTTAATTCTGAGGATGGAGTTTTGGCGCCTTCTATTGAGAGTGGTTAAGTGGAAGAACCTTGTGTTGCGATCCCCATATCGCATCCAGTTAATTCTTGATCTCTGAAACCAGAATCTCTCTTCCATCTTCAATCTTTCATCAACATCTTTCTTTAGTCTACTTTCCTTCTCCCTCAACTCAGTTGTGCTTGGCAAAGATCTAATTTCAGCAATTCTTTGGATAAGACTGTCAATTTGCTTTGTTGGATCTCTAAATCTTTTCTTTCCCCATTCCCAGAGACTTTTGCTTGTCCACCATAATTTTTTGTGAAGTTGATACATTCGTGAGCCTTCAAATTCAGCATTCCAAGCATCTTTAACAATATCTGGGCACTCCTGGTTAACAAGCCATTTGGACTCAAACTTAAAGTCTTTCCACCTCTTTTTCTGAATTATGGTCAAATTAACAACAAGTGGACAATGATCTGAAGCCCATGCAACCTCAACTACTCCTTGAGCCTTAGGGAAATTTTCGCTCCATTCTGGTGTGTATAAGAACCTGTCAAGCCGTTGTCTAATCTGAGCCTCACCTATTCTGTTATTAGACCATGTAAAAGGTTCCCCATCTAAGTCCATATCAATCAATCTGCATTCATTTATAAAAGATACAAAATTATTAGCCAAGTACCTTTCAATTGGTCTCCCGCCTCTTTTGTCCTCCTGTGAGCATATAGCATTAAAATCTCCAATACAGCTCCAGGCCAGTTCAGAGCAATTTCTCAGCTTTTTAATCGTATCCCATACCTCCATTCTTCCTCTCTTGTAAGGGCATCCATAAACAAACGAGCAGAACCACTATAATTCACTAAGCAGATCAGAACCTTTGTTATATTTTATTAGTTTATTTTTACAAGTGTGTCATGATTTGACTTTATTTTTCTTACTGGCCAACCGTGAATTATAGATTTCTTCAGATGTATTTATGCCTCCACTTTTTATCACCGATTTGCCTAATATGTGACAAATGTAAGATCGATTTTTTTTACAAAAATCATTTGTTAGATTTGAAAAGTAAGACTTGACGTGATGAAAGTTTTAATCATAAAAAGTTATACTACAAGTTTAAGTGTTTAGACTTTATTTATGAATTTATACTTTTGATGAGACTTGTCATTATAAAAATTATAAAATTAATTTTACAAAATGAAAATCATAACATAGGTTTATAAATTTTCACATTTTACAAAAAATATAAATAGATGAAATATAATAGTTTAAATTTAAGTGATATCCCCCTATGATAAGATATAGTAGAAATTACAAGTAGCGATTCTTTTAAATTCTTTATACGAGAAGAGTTCACTAAATAATTAGAGTATTAAAATATTTAGTATGATTTTTCAATATACAGATTTTCCCTTACTTTATTAAAAAATAAACAAGAATATTTTTTAAAGAACAATAAAAAATAAAAATTGCATGTGGCATGTTTTATATGTATGCATCTTAATCATGAAAAATGAACGTGAATTGCTTGATGATAGAACGTTACAGAAATCATAAATAGTGATTCCTAATTGATCATTAGGCGAGAGAAGTCTGTTAAAAATTATCAGTGTATTAGAATACTTAGTGTGATTTTTCAATAATTTAGATCTTTTTAAAAAATAAAAAATGAATAAGTTTTTAAAAGGAAATTAATAATAAAGTTTTAATTTAATTAAATATTATTCCAATAATGGGATGTTACGAAATTCACAAATAATTATTTCTAACTGATCCCTAAGTAAGAAGAGTTTAGTAAATATTACCAACGTATTAGAGTACTTAGTGCGATTTTTCAATAATTTAAATTTTCGTTAAAAATAAAAATGAATGTTTTTTTTTTTAAATCAAAACAAAGAAAAGTTAATAATAAAGTTTAAATTTAATTAAATATTGTCCGATGATGGGATGTTCCAGAAATCACAAGTAGTGATTCTTAATTGATCTTTAAGTGAGAAAAGTTCACTAAATATTACCAGAGTATTGGAATATTTAGTGTGATTTTTTAATATTATATATATATATTTAAAAGTAAATAAAGTTTATTTAAAAAAGAAATAATTAATATTAAAAATTTCATATGCATCATATATTATCTATTTGCATCATATGCATACATGTTAATTTCAAAGTGTGAATTTTTTGAGAATGAGATTTTATAGAAATCGAAAGTAGCGATTCTTAAAAAATCTCTAAGTGTGAAAATTATTTGAAATACTACTAAAGTATTGGAGTACTTCGATATAATTTTTCAACACAAAAGATTCCAATTGGTTTTCAAAAATAATAAAAGTTATTTTTTAATGATATTTTCTATAAAAATGATTTAGAAAATGGATTTAAATTTAATAAAAAGGAAATTATTTTTAAATTTTAAATTAAGACCATTTTATTAAAGTTAAAAGATAATATGTGAATAAGATGGTACCTTTTTAACGGACGTCGTAGGGGTGCTAATCCTTTTTCACGTGTAATCGTACTCTTAAACTTAATTTTGTTTTTGTATATCTTAAAATTATTTTTTAATAAAACTTTATTATTTTTGAGATTTTATTAAAAAAAAATATTTTTAGATAATTAATCACATCTAATAAAAAAATATCGATGGTCATTTTTCATTTTTAATATTTTTAAAATTATCAAGCGATCGAATCTTGTAATGAAATTGTTGCTACATTTCCTTTTAGTGTATAAATTAATTTATTAATTTTCTAAAGAGCTCACAGGACATAATAGCACTCTTTTCGATTAATCGCAATTGAGTGTAAATTGTGGTTTCTTATTGATTGAATTCTGCTTGATTTGTTGAAATATTCTCATATCAGTTGTGAAAAGGGTTAGGTGTGTGTTTATAAGTGTGAGGAAAATCTCTCCTCTTAAGCTAACTTTGGGAGTTAAAAGGCCCAATATCATCTTACACTGGTATCAAAGGTCAGGTTGCCAACATTTCTTCCTCTGTTCTGGGTAGTAAAAAGGCTCCACTGCTCTCTCAAGGCCCAATGGTTTAGGGTAGAAAAATGCTCCCCCAAAGTCCGATGTGTGAAGGGAAAGATTGTTAGGGTATTCCTATACTGGTTGTAGAATAGGTTGGGTGTGTATTTATAAGTATGAAGAAAAGTCTCACCTCTTGAGCTAGTTTTTGGAGTGAGAAGACCCAATAACACTAATATAATTCTAGGAACTAGGGTTCTAAGATGTTGATTGAATATTTTGCTTAACTCTTGGTATAAATTCTGAGCTTAAATGGTTATCATAACAAGGCGTTCGAATGCCTTACAAGGGCATATGAATGGCCACCTCTACAGCACTCCCTCAATGACAAGGTCATGATCGAGGACCTACTGATGAGGTCAAGGCATCTAAGGTGTGCAAGATAAGCATAAAGCAGACGAGGAATTCTTGTTTGCACGTTCTATCATTTTAATGTCTTTGTCATTGGATCAATTATATTTCACTTGCTATGATTCAAATGACAGTAGCATTTTTATGTCCTCTCATAAACTTTTCTGAGGCTACTCTTTCTCACATTTTGGAGTTGAAAGGAAAACTAAGAATGGTTCTTTCTGTTGAGAAAAACGTTCTACCGCAATTGAAGGGAATACTTTTACCTTGCTAAAAATAAGATCAGCAATCATCCCTGTTTTAGGTTGAATTTTTATTAATTTAACTCAAAACTTTTTTATTAATTTTTATTTAAATTTTAGGTTAATTTATTTTTATTAATTAAATATGAAAATTTTGTTTTTTATTAATTAATATCACTAATAAGAAAAAAATTAATTAATAATTAATAATTAAATATTCTTGATAAATAATTAAGTAGTAATGATTATTATTTATTACTTAATTAATAAGTAATTTTTTAAATAATAATTAATCAAAATAATTTATAATTTATAATCTATAAGTCTACCTGGTAGATCTAGCGAGTATTATTTAATTATTTTTAGTTTTAATTTTGATCTTTTAATTATTAATATCCCAATTAATAATGAAAAAAACAGGAAAAATGAAAATTCGAGATTCTTCATCAAGCCAACAAAATTTTATCTATGGATAGAAAATCTCCCACATGGCGAACTTATTCTAGGACTACAGAATGGCGAACAGAAATCCTCCCGTTAGTAGTGAAGAAGAAGACTCTAAACTGAGAAGTGTGAAACGTACCAAAAATGGCGAGATCAAACAGAAAGATCATGAAATGATGGAAGCTCAAACACATCCAACCTCTTACAAAGAATCTCTTATGGGTTCTACCGAAAACTCCTTTGGTTCATTTGTGAGCAAACCCAGCTACTTGGATGAAGAATCAAATGAAGAAATACATGAGGAAGATGACATTCCAACCATTCTTCTATCAAAAGAAGAGAAAAATAGAATTAGAAACCAGTGGCGAAATGCCATAATAGTCAAGACTTTTGGCAAAACAGTGGGTTATAACTTTCTGTTTCCAAGAGTTAAAAATCTGTGGAAACCCAATGGGAAGATGGAGTGTATCGACCTCGGACAAGATTTCTTCCTCTTCAGATTTGCTTGTTTTGACGACTACCAAAAAGTGTTGTATGGAGGACCCTAGTTCGTTGGGTCATACTATCTTACCATGCGAGTTTGGCAACCAAGCTTCATTGCAGAGTCTTCAATAGCCTTCTCAACCACAGCGATATGGGCAAGGCACCCTGGTTTACCAATTGAATTTTTTGATAAGGGAATTCTCCAATGGGTAGGAAACCAAATAGGGACATTGCTCAAAATTGATTCTTGTACTGAACTGAATACCAGAGGCAAATATGCTAGAATCTGCATTCAAGTTGACATTGACAGGCCACTGGTTCCAAAAATTAGAATTGGTAAGCTGGTACAACCCATTCTTTATGAGGGGGTAAATCTATGTTTCAACTGTGGCATTATTGGCCACAGAAAATAGAATTGCACCAGTGAGAAAGACAATACAGCAAACACAGAGAATATCGTGCAAGAAAGGACTGATCCACAGCCTTTGAACACGTCAAAAAATGACTCAGAAAAGGATGAAGGAGAGAACGGTTTTGGCCCATGGATGGTAGTATCCAGGAGAAAGAATAGACCACCTAGAACACAGAAATTGGGTAAAGAAGAACCAACCCAAGAATCGACCCGAAGCCAGAAAGAAAAAGGTAAAGCAAAAATGTTCCACGTGAAAGAAAGTCTCCAACGGGAAAATGCACAGAACGTAGACAGACTGTTCAAGCCTCAAAAGTCAAGTCATGGTCAGGGTACAGCATTTCAAATTCTGAAAAAGGATTAATAAAGGAACTTAAAAATCCTTTCACAGAACCATCTAGTTCAAATTGGAAGGAATTAGCACATGCCAACATCACCTTTGTTAGTGGAGAAAAGAGCCAACAAAGCAAAACGCAAAGCAAAACTTGAAACAAAAATCTAACTAACAAAGCTGAGAATGGAAAACCCAAGAGAGAGATGGCCGCTTCTGGAGATGATACATCTAATGCTAGAAGAGAAGATAATAAGTTTGATGAAAGCAATGGAAATCCTCTACAACAACCAGGATATAGATCCGGATTGAGATGTGGAAAATACAATAAAAGCGTGGAACAATCTAATCATTACATTGGACATGCCGGACATAACGCCTCACATAGAGATGTTAATCAACTTCCACAAGGACAAGGCGGCAGCAACTCTGTGCAAAACTCGAACAATGACGAACCCGTTGAGCCTAATAATCAAACAACTCAAAGATTATAGGGACAACAAGAAGACGAGCCGAGTGTTGATCATGCCTCAATAACATCATCAGAGGAGATTAAGATGTTTCGGAGCTAGCTAGATGGTTGCTCAACCAGTCACCCCTTAAATCATTTCCAATGAGATTCCTATTTTGGAGCGCTAGAGGGGCAGGAAGCCTGGATTTTAAAAGATCTTTTTTGGAACTCATGAGGATCAACAATCCAAGCATTGCTCTTGTGGTAGAAACAAGACTCGCAGGGAATAGAGCAGAAGAGGTTTGTAATTCTCTGGGATTTGATAATTCATTCAGAGTGGATGCAGATGGCTTTGCAGGAGGAATCTGGTTATTATGGCAATCAACCGAAGTTATAATTGACATACTTCATGCTGACACTCAAGTCATTCATGCCAAGATTCAGGTAAACTCTTAGAGTAATTCTTCTTCTTCTTTCAATTTTTTAGATCCTTGCATATTATCTGCTATTTATGCTAGACCACGGTATGCAATTAGAAGAAAAATCTGGTCAGATCTCCCTTATTTTGCTTCTTCACATAATTTGCCATGGTTGATCATGGGAGACTTTAACGAACTCATCAACAAACATGATAAGTTTGGAGGTCGCCCCATAAACCTTTCTAGAGCTAGGAAGTTTCTTGATTGCATGAATCAATGTGGAATGATTGATATGGGTTTTGTCGGCCAGCATTATACTTGGACCAATAAAAACCATCTCGGTCAAGTTATAAGGGAGAGACTTGACAGGGCCTGGGCAAATAGTGAGTGGAAGCTTAAATTCTAAAACACTACAGTGTTTCATCTCACCAGGTTATGTTCGGATCACAACCCTCTTCTTCTCGACACTAACCCAAGAAATTCTCGATATGGATCGAGACCATTCCGACTTGAAACAATTTGGTTTACACATTCTGACTTTGAGGGAGTAGTGCGAAACACATGGGTCCAAGCAGGAAATTCCATCCTCTCTGCTATTCCTCTCTTTAAGGAAAACGCTTCGCAATGGAATAAAGAAACTTTTGGTAACATCTTCTTAAAGAAGAAGAGATTGAGAGCCAGGATTGAAGGAGCCCAAAGAGCACTATCAGAAACACCTAATGATTGGCTAATGAACCTCGAAGAAAACCTTGAAGCGGAATACCTTCAAGTTCTTAAACTCGAAGAGGAATTATGGGCTTTGAAATCAAGGGTGGAATGGATTTTTGATGGTGATAGAAATACAAGGTTTTACCACCTTAGTACGATACAGCATAGAAAAAGGAATAGAATCCTTGCTTTAAAAGATTCAGTGGGGAATTGGACCAGCAATCCTCAAAGAATTGAAGACAGCATCACAAATCATTTTTCCAAGCTATTTAACACTAAGATGGAATATAGTTTGTTGAGAGATACGTTGGTTAGTAGAGTGGCCAATGTACTAACCGATAGCGAGAGAAATCTCCTTAACAGAGAAGTATCCCACGAAGAGGTCTATAAGGCGGTCAATTCCATGAAGCCACTTAAAGCTCCAGGTCCAAACGGCCTTCATCCAATTTTTTACAAAAAATTTTGGGAAATTGTTGGATCCTCAACTACTAAGTTTGTGAAACAGGTTTTCAATTCATGCAAAATCTCGAAGAACATCAATGATTGTCTTCTTTGTCTCATCCCAAAGTCACAAAGCCCAGAATCAATCAACCAATTTCGTCCCATTGGACTATGCAATACTTTATACAAGATTGCCTCGAAAGTCCTTGTTAACAGACTTAGACCCATCCTTTCCAGAATCATCCACCCACTTCAGGCAAGTTTTATTGCAGGAAGGAGACCTCAAGACAATGTTATAATTGCTCAAGAGGTGATTCATTCCTTCAAGAAAAAGAAAGGCATAACAGGGTTTATGATGGTTAAGGTGGACCTTGAAAAAGCTTATGATAGAATGGAGTGGAGTTTCATTTGCAAAGTTCTTGAGTTCTTCCAGTTTCCACCCAATTGGATTAAATTGATTATGGAGTGCATCTCATCCACGCGCATGACTATTCTCATAAATGGTGAACAAAGCAAACAAATCACTCCTTCTAGGGGAATAAGGCAGGGAGACCCACTATCTCCTTATATTTTCATTCTATGCATGGAGTTCTTATTCTTGAAAATTCATGAAGCCTGCCTAGATAAAAAATGGGAACCAATCCAACTCTCCAGAGGTGGACCATCATTATCCCATCTGTTTTATGCCGACGACTTGATTCTTATGGGCAAAGCGACAAATAAAACCTGTAGGACCATGATCGAAGTTATAAAGGATTTTTGTGAACAATCTAGACAGAAGATTAACCTTCACAAATCTAATCTCTTCTTCTCAAGCAATACTAGCGAAGAGGTTAAAGAATACTTAAGTAACTCAATAGGAATCAGAGTTACTAATGATCTTGGCAAATACTTGGGTTTTCCCATTTCTAAAGGCTGTAAAGCTACAGAATTCAAATTCATCATTGACAAAGTCAAGAGTAAACTGGCTGGATGGAAAGCAAACTTACTATCTCTTGCAAGTAGAACGACATTGATCAAATCAGTGCTTAATTCTATTCCAGCTTATTACATGCAAGGGACATATCTACCTATTAGCACTTGTAATGAAATAGATAGAGTGACGAGGAACTTTTTGTGGGGTTCTACAGAAGAACGTAAAAGAATTCATCTGATAAATTGGGATACAGTCACTTTACCCAAAGAAGAAGGAGGACTTGGAATAAAAGACATGGCCAAACTAAATGAGGTAAATATGGCAAAACTGAGTTGGCGATTTTTGAATGAATCGGAGAGTGTTTGGGCAAGAATTTTGAAATCATAATACTCCAAGAATGGAATTTTTGTCAAAAAGGCATGCTCTAGTGTTTGGTCTGGAATGCGCAAAAGCTCTTCAATCTTAGAGAAGGGTATTCGATGGGTTGTCAAATCAGGAAGACAAACTAGATTTTGGTATGATAATTGGATAGGAACAAGACCTCTCAATTCCATGATCTTTGGACCTTGGTGTCACATCCCGTGACCACATTTTTCACGTAAAATACACAACTTATTCGGTTGGGCTGTCTGTGATACTTCACTTTTCATATTCATTTAACTATTAAATATAAAATGTATATTATCAATTACATCCCCTATTTTGATTCTCAAGAAAGTAGTACTGAAAGTAAATCTAAATACAGAAAATAAATAATCATACCTCATATTATAAATTAAGCTGTCGCAGTGTCTCCAAATGCGCAGCTCGAAATCCTCAGAAATCAGATCTCTTAGTCCTCGAAAATCTGAAATGTTAATATTAAGGGGTGAGCAAACCACGGCTCAGTAAGAGAGTTATATGCAACACTTGATATTCAGCTATCTATATGCTGAAAATAATTTTTTTCACTTTCTTTAAATCTTCCTAGAGGCTCTAGGCTCACATGTAGGAAGGATACTACAGTCGGCTAGGGATCCGGATGGAGTAAGGCAGGTATTTTAGAATACCTGGCTTGTCCCGGAACCTAGAAGCAACTGTAGAGAGTAATCGTTTTCTTTTGATATTCAAATCCCAATAAAACATTAAATATTCACGTGATAAAACACTTAAGTAAATAAATAAGGAATTCATGTTCCTTTCACAAATACTCTTTTCCACACTTGTAAAACACCGTAAAATATTTAGTTTAACACGTGATATATCAAAAGCTCAGTAGCTGTAGATAATTTAGTACCAGCAAAAGTTCAGTGAAAAGTACAATCATCAGTACAATATCATGGAGACTAGGCAACACCCTAAATATATCATGCTATAATAATATCATCCCAAATAGGGGAAACACATGAGATCTATGGCCATAGTCTATAGGGTCCTCAGTGTGCACTAATCAGGTGTCCACTGGGACGCTGATAATAGGATCAGTATCTATCAGCACTAACACGTGACACGTGAGCATGATATAGGGCCTAACAGTCTCAAAACAGTAAACACGTGATAGAAACCCCATTTATGAAATCAATTTCATTGAATATAAATTCAATCACTCCATAAATATTCATAAGAAAATATTTTCATCTTATGAATAACAATTTATAAAATATTCATACTGGGGTAATCATTCCCGAAAATGCTCTAAATATTATAGAACAGTATAAATCACATTTTCCATACAGTGAAAACAGTTTATAAAATAATTACTATAAAATATAAAAGGTCATAACTGTCCTTTTTCACCGTAAAACATATACGCACGCTTTTCCGTGCTTTCTATCGAAAACATGATTTTCAAAGTTATCGGGATTCAAATCAATTATTTTTATGATTTATGAAAAATTAAAATATTTATTTTTCAAATCAACACTCCCGTCCCGTGTTTCTCTGTAAACACATACGGAGACCTTTTAGTCTCAAAACACTGTTTTCCACCTTTAATTACCTTTATGGAATTTTCTATAAACACTTATTTTCACAATTGAACCCATAAAGGTTATTTATAAAATCAAGTGAATATTTGGAGAAATATATTAAAATATTCACTTTGGTCCTTTTCACTTTTCACCTCGTTTTACGTGAAATATCACCTATCGAGATAAATTTAGGTGATTTCCTTTTTCACCATTTTCAAAACATGAATATTTTAAAATTAATTATTAGTATATTCATGTTTTATGAAAACTAATCGATTTCTCGATTTTCGTGTTGAAAATCGTTTCTCGTAATGAAAAATCATTTATTATAATTTTTGGTAATTTTTCCAATAATTTTCGGCAGTATAACGGCTGCCGATTGGCTAGCCTCCTGCACGGAAAATACAGTTTAAATCTCAACCGGTAAACCACCGCAATTTTTCCAACCAATCAATATTAATAGCATTTATAAAATTAAATGCATAATTTAAAACATGTGTGCCAAATATCCTTACAGGCTGCACATGTCTCCCTTACCTGTCTCGGGTCGGCGACTGCCTCTCGAAGGTCGCGCCCGTGTTCACCTCGCCCGATTCCATCGGCTCGGTTATCGAGAAAATTTTCTAGAAATTAAAATTCTAAAAATTAGAATTTTTTCATAATTTATTCAAATTAATTATTCGGAATTAATTTCTGAAATCCTTACCGAGTGCCCGGGATTTTTCGGATTTTCGAATTCTCGGGAATTTTTCAAATTCCCAGAATTCTTTTTCTTTTCCTCTTTCTTCTTTTTCTTTCTTCTTTCTTTTTCTCTTTTCTTTTCTTTTCTTTTTCTTTTTTCCTTTTTCTTTTCTTTTTTCTTTTTCTTTTCTTCCCAGCCGGACCGGTCACCTCTCCTCACCGCCGATTCTTCTCCGATGGCCGGTTCTAAGACGGTTCAACGGCTCAGCAGCTGGCCGGCGTGACGGCGAAGTTGCTGGTGGCCTCCGTTCATCCCGAATCGACGGCACGGCGACAGATCTGGCGACGGAAGGTTCGGTTTCTTCTCCTCCTCGTTCCTCCTCCCTCGGCCATCGTCGGCCTCACCGGTGGCTTCCTCCTTCTTCCCCTCACCTCCACCGAGGTTCGGGTGGCGGTGGCTGTGCCTGGACCGGCCGGCACCGCCGTTTTCTTCCTCCTTTCTCTTCGGCTTTCTCCTTCGGTTTCGCCTCTGTTTCTTTCCTTTCTTCCACCGTTTTTTTCCTTCCGTCGCCGGTCAAGCCTCCCTCTCCTCTTCCCTCGCCGGCGACTACCTCCCTCGTTTCTCTTTCTTTCTCCGGCGACAATGGCCGATCGCCACTGGGGAGGAAGAATCGGGAGTCTTCCTGATTTCTTCCTTTCATTTTCTGTTTCTTTTTTTCTTTTTTTTATTTAATTCATTTAATTTATTGTCAGTTATATTATATTTATAACATCAAGTATATAAATATAATATTAGTATTATATTATATAGTATTTTACTATATAATATTACATGGATATATATTATATTTATAATATATATATTTACACATAATACATACATTTGTATATCTTTTAAATTAAATACATATATATATATATATATATAAACTTTAATGTAAAATACTATTTACATTTCTCAAATATGTATATACTTATATATACATACAATATTATGTTTAATACATATGTACTATTTAAATTTATACAATAGTATATATATCTATATATACTTCCGTATATTAATATATACTATATAATATTTCAATACATATGTATTTATATAAAAATATATTTATATAATTTATAATTATATAAATATATTTCTTTCATTTCTCATTTTCTTATTTAATTTGGATTTCCATTTATCCAAATTAAAATTCCTCTTTCCATTATTTTTCATAATTCCAATTTTATTTTCCTTCACTCGTATTTCCACCATCCGTTCCTTTCTCAATTTTCGGGATTTTCACCAATATCCCGTTCTCAAAATTTTATTTATTTATTTCCAATATTTATGTTCTCCAATATTTATTTCCAATAAATGAAAAATTTACGGTTATCACATTCTTCCCACCTTAAGAAATTCGGTCCTCCGAATTTAACTTAAGTCCAAAGGTGGTACTTTCCGTATTCTTACGGTTTCTGACCTTCAGGTCATTCTCCAAGTAATACTGCCAGTACACTTTTAACCTCAATATTACTTTAGACCACTACATGCTGTCTTTCATCATATATGTTCATTTCTCAAATCGAGAGTTATTCATTTCCACTCTTTTCATATAAGAGTCCATGTACAGTATTTTTCATATCACAGCTGATCTATACTGTTCATCATCCATTTTTCTCACTTAGTGCCAAGTCGATATAATTTAAAACTATCAATTACACATGTCAGTCAGTTATATGTGATTGTCCCAGTAACTTATACATCTCATGCACACGCTTTCCCAACATCATAGAGCGTTTACATCTCACGCTCATATATGTATACATCATTATGGAGCGGTGCTATCAGTACACTTAGGATCTCGAAGCCTTTTGCTATTTTCATTAAGCATATGACATCTCAGATACTCCCATCACATGTAATGCTTACTGGAACTGTATACATACTTTCACACCATTTCACACTCATACTTCAACTATGGCACTAGAGAATCTAAGAGTTTGATAATGGAAGGTGATTCTATTCAGATCTTCAATCTTTAATCACTTCCATATCATCATTTCTCTTTTGGACTCTTTATTGTCCACAATATTCATTTTCACATTTATTCCACCAAGGTTGCATCTCACTTGCCGACTTTACTGTGGATCACCTCTTACAATCATAAATCATGAGACAATCATGTTCTCTTCATATAATATGGTTTTTAAATCTCTTTTCATAATTTAGATTCCACAATTGAATCCTTAATTTATATATTTAATCACCACATCATCTATACACTTCCACCATTTCTATCATGTTACGGTGGTTATATGTATAATCATTTTTCATTTATATATTAGCAGTAAACATATCAATTATCTTACTCCTTTGAGTACTATTATTCTCACTTATCAAATTTGGCTTGTTTTTACATTTAGCCACAGTCATGTGATAACCAACATGAAATTACTTTCAGTCTTAATTTCGGGAACTATTTCATATTGGTGCTCCCTTCTCATCATTCTACATACTTTCTTATTTCATTTCTGTATTTTCACTCTCATCATTTCAGTCGGTTTTCTCAAGTGGTATGGTATTGTACAGTATAATCTCTTAACATTTTGCATACCATCTTCTCTTCCCACTTATCCATTTACCGACTTTAGTTTCTTTCATTATATCCATTAGTAGAGCAGCTAATCCCATAACTCTTTTATATATTGGCATTAATATCTAGCTAGACTCAGTAATTCCGTATCTTAATCATTATCTCACTATCATAGACAGATTCACTATCATTCTGTCATCTCGAGATCATATATCTCAGAAAGGGATACTGTCTAGCCAAGTCTCTTATTCGCCAATCTTAACACAATTCCATAGTCTTTAAGAGTTTAAGGGTCATACCACAATGCTGCTCATGTTCCATTTATACTTTAGACTCTATCAGTATTTCATCAATTTACTCATGTATGGACGCCTCATTCTTTAGGCTTATATACTTCACAAGGCAACTCATCAACCTTGTTACCTTAATAGAAACTCGTAAAATTCACTCCGAGTTCTAATCATCATCTTATAAACATCAATCTCCAATCTTTTATCTAAGGACGCTTTATACCGAGGCTAATCTTATAACTTCCTAATGTATTTTAATTAGATCAATAAAGCATCCTTTGCATGTAGATGATCACTTGTTCTTCACAAGAACTTTATTAAATAATCAGAATTTAATATACCATTTTAATCCATCTATATATCACGGTCATCTGTGCTTCTCTCATTTGCACTTATACAGATACTTCATTAATCTCAAATCACACTATCTGTATTTCCATCAAACACACCTATACAAGTGAATTTCGTTATTCTCACATTTTCCAGAGTGGATTTCTTAAGCTTTCGGATTCTTCTATGTTCTCCGATATAAGCTTAGAATTAGATTTCATATAATCCCTCAAGTCAGTGTTAGCTCAATTTCTCCAATCTATATAACTCTAAAAATTTTATCGGGAATCATCTCCGATACTTTCTTTAATCACACGTCTCTTATCATCTTGGACATTTCATCCTCATGTCCTATCATTTTCCACTATGTATCCTCAAGGTGGAGAAAGTTAATATCCAAATCATTTTGAAATATTCTCTATCTTGATTTCATTATTTGTACTATTCACTTTCTCAGTCATTTTCTATACTCATCTCACTTTTCATAATATCCAACGATCCCGTAATAAACATCCAATTCAATACACTCTTAATTCAGGCCCTTATAATCAATAACCGGGCCAATCATCTTATGACATTCCACTATACACTCATTGGATCGCATCGTGTAAGGCCCCGGCCCGTCCGCCGTCCGCCTGTACATACTATATCATCCTCTTTTGGCGAGCACACTGGCCCCCTCAAGGATCTATCGTGAGGCCCAGTCCGTTCACTAGGTCACTCACCATTCGCGTCCATAATCTACGTGTACGTGGAATCAGTAATAGGGATCGTTATATTCATATCATGGCCTTTATGCCATTTACAACTCCATTACTATCAATGGATTCCAATTCAGCTCGGTTTTATCACTGTTCCGAACATCGCCCAACATAGGGGCATTTTCGTCATTTCGACATTTATTTCTTTCTCCTCAGCATACCTTTAAATCAAGGATCTTAGTATCTATGTGCTGATAGTACCTCTTCTCGTACTAATATCAGCAATTTGAGATCTTATTCGATTTCGACAGAGAAGTCCACTAGAATCCATAATTGGATTATTTTGCTTGTAATGTAGCTTTATATCACCAATTTCTCTGTCAGATCAATCAATTTCAACCTCTGTTGGTTTATTTTAACTCCATGTAAAATTTTGAAGGTAGGGGTATTTTGGTCAAAAATTTTCTCTCTCTTCAAATTACCTTCGATCGGTGATCTTAATGTCTATTTAATGATGATATTTCATTTCCCTCCTTCATATCATCATTTTCAGGTCTCAGTTCGATCCGGACAGAAAGTACTGGTGGGGCCCTCACCGAGTCTTTTCGGTTCCTTACCGAACAGGTCTTCATTTAGATTATAAGATCACCAACATTCTGATAATTTCTGAGCCTACTATTTCTTTAACATTCTCAATTTATACTTTCTCACTCCCTTTAAACCATTATACTCAGTTTACAATCATTTATTTTCTCTATGTATTTAGATTACACAGTACTACCGGGGATGTTTAACACTTTTCCTTCCAAAAGTATTCACAGAAATCAGGCCAACCATGCTCTGATACCATTAAATCTGTCACATCCCGTGACCACATTTTTCACGTAAAATACACAACTTATTCGGTTGGGCTGTCTGTGATACTTCACTTTTCATATTCATTTAACTATTAAATATAAAATGTATATTATCAATTACATCCCCTATTTTGATTCTCAAGAAAGTAGTACTGAAAGTAAATCTAAATACAGAAAATAAATGATCATACCTCATATTATAAATTAAGCTGTCGCAGTGTCTCCAAATGCGCAGCTCGAAATCCTCAGAAATCAGATCTCTTAGTCATCGAAAATCTGAAATGTTAATATTAAGGGATGAGCAAACCACGGCTCAGTAAGAGAGTTATATGCAACACTTGATATTCAGCTATCTATATGCTGAAAATAATTTTTTTCACTTTCTTTAAATCTTCCTAGAGGCTCTAGGCTCACATGTAGGAAGGATATTACAGTCGGCTAGGGATCCGGATGGAGTAAGGCAGGTATTTTAGAATACCTGACTTGTCTCGGAACCTAGAAGCAACTGTAGAGAGTAATCGTTTTCTTTTGATATTCAAATCCCAATAAAACATTAAATATTCACGTGATAAAACACTTAAGTAAATAAAAAGGAATTCATGTTCCTTTCACAAATACTCTTTTCCACACTTGTAAAACACCGTAAAATATTTAGTTTAACACGTGATATATCAAAAGCTCAGTAGTTGTAGATAATTTAGTACCAGCAAAAGTTCAGTGAAAAGTACAATCATCAGTACAGTATCATCGAGACTAGATAACACCCTAAATATATCATGCTATAATAATATCATCCCAAATAGGGGAAACACATGAGATCTATGGCCATAGTCTATAGGGTCCTTAGTGTGCACTGATCAGGTGTCCACTGGGACGCTGATAATAGGATCAATATCTATCAGCACTAACACGTGACAGATGAGCATGATATGGGGCCTAACAGTCTCAAAACAGTAAACACGTGATAGAAACCCCATTTATGAAATCAATTTCATTGAATATAAATTCAATCACTCCATAAATATTCATAAGAAAATATTTTCATCTTATGAATAACAATTTATAAAATATTCATACTGGGGTAATCATTCCCGAAAATGCTCTAAATATTATAGAACAGTATAAATCACATTTTCCACACAGTGAAAACAGTTTATAAAATAATCACTGTAAAATATAAAAGGTCATAACTGTCCTTTTTCACCGTAAAACATATACGCATGCTTTTCCGTGCTTTCTATCGAAAACATGATTTTCAAAGTTATCGGGATTCAAATCAATTATTTTTATGATTTATGGAAAATTAAAATATTTATTTTTCAAATCAACACTCCCGTCCCGTGTTTCTCTGTAAACACATGCGGAGACCTTTTAGTCTCAAAACACTGTTTTCCACCTTTAATTACCTTTATGGAATTTTCTATAAACACTTATTTTCACAATTGAACCCATAAAGGTTATTTATAAAATCAAGTGAATATTTGGAGAAATATATTAAAATATTCACTTTGGTCCTTTTCACTTTTCACCTCGTTTCACGTGAAATATCACCTATCGAGATAAATTTAGGTGATTTCCTTTTTCACCATTTTCAAAACATGAATATTTTAAAATTAATTATTAGTATATTCATGTTTTATGAAAACTAATCGATTTCTCGATTTTCGTATTGAAAATCGTTTCTCGTAATGAAAAATCATTTATTATGATTTTTGGTAATTTTTTCAATAATTTTTCGCAATATAACGGTTGCCGATTGGCTAGCCTCCTGCACGGAAAATACAGTTTAAATCTCAACCGGTAAATCACCGCAATTTTTCCAACCAATCAATATTAATAGCATTTATAAAATTAAATGCATAATTTAAAACATGTGTGCCAAATATCCTTACAGGCTGCACATGTCTCCCTTACCTGTCTCGGGCCGGCGACTGCCTCTCGAAGGTCGCGTCCGTGTTCACCTCGCCCGATTCCATCGACTCGGTTATCGAGAAAATTTTCTGGAAATTAAAATTCTAAAAATTAGAATTTTTTCATAATTTATTCAAATTAATTATTCGGAATTAATTTCCGAAATCCTTACCGAGTGCCCAAGATTTTTCGGATTCTCGAATTCTCGGGAATTTTCCAAATTCCCAGAATTCCTTTTCTTTTCCTCTTTCTTCTTTTTCTTTCTTCTTTCTTTTTCTCTTTTCTTTTCTTTTCTTTTTCTTTTTTCCATTTTCTTTTCTTTTTCTTTTTTCTTTTTCTTTTCTTCCCAGCCGGACCGGTCACCTCTCCTCACCGCCGATTCTTCTCCGATGGCTGGTTCTCCGGCGGTTCAACGGCTCAGCAGCTGGCCGGCGTGACGGCGAAGTTGCTGGTGGCCTTCGTTCATCCCGAATCGACGGCACGGCGGCAGATCTGGCGACGGAAGGTTCGGTTTCTTCTCCTCCTCGTTCCTCCTCCCTCGGCCATCGTCGGCCTCACCGGTGGCTTCCTCCTTCTTCCCCTCACCTCCGTCGAGGTTCGGGTGGCGGTGGCAGTGCCTGGACCGGTCGACACCGCCGTTTTCTTCCTCCTTTCTCTTCGGCTTTCTCCGCCGGTTTCGCCTCTGTTTCTTTCCTTTCTTCCACCGTTTTTTTTTCCTTCCGTCGCCGGTCAAGCCTCCCTCTCCTCTTCCCTCGCTGGCGACTACCTCCCTCGTCTCTCTTTCTTTCTCCGGCGACAGTGGCCGATCGCCACTGGGGAGGAAGAATCGGGAGTCTTCCCGATTTCTTCCTTTCATTTTCTGTTTCTTTTTTTTTTATTTAATTCATTTAATTTATTGTCAGTTATATTATATTTATAACATCAAGTATATAAATATAATATTAGTATTATATTATATAGTATTTTACTATATAATATTATATGGATATATATTATATTTATAATATATATATATATATTTACACATAATACATACATTTGTATATCTTTTAAATTAAATACATTTATATATATATATATAAACTTTAATGTAAAATACTATTTACATTTCTCAAATATGTATATACTTATATAAACATACAATATTATGTTTAATACTTATATACTATTTAAATTTATACAATAGTATATATATCTATATATACTTCCGTATATTAATATATACTATATAATATTTCAATACATATGTATTTATATTAAAATATATTTATATAATTTATAATTATATAAATATATTTCTTCATTTCTCATTTTCCTATTTAATTTGGATTTCCATTTATCCAAATTAAAATTCCTCTTTCCATTATTTTTCATAATTCCAATTTTATTTTCCTTCACTTGTATTTCCACCATCCGTTCCTTTCTCAATTCTCGGGATTTTCACCAATATCCCGTTCTCAAAATTTTATTTATTTATTTCCAATATTTATGTTCTCCAATATTTATTTCCAATAAATGAAAAATTTACGGTTATCACACTTGGACACCACAAGATGAAAAATTTACTGTGAGAGAAGTGGTTGACGAACAAGGAACATGGAATTTCAACATATTGAATAATCCTATTCCAGACGAAATTCAGTCAACTATCAAGAGTATTCCTCTTCAAATGGAAAATCCTACAAGTGACACTTTGGCTTGGAACTATACCTCTGGGACCTTTTCTCTTAAATCAGCTTATTATCTTGCAAAAAATGTTGTTAAGCAAACTGATCAGAATTGGAAAGTGATTTGGAAACTCCCTACGCTCCCAAAGATTCAATCTTTCCTTTGGTTATGCTATCACAAAAAGGTAGCCACTTGTCAACTTCTTGCTTCCAGAGGCATACAAGTGACACCGACGTGTCCTAGATGCAACATGAATGAAGAATCTCTATTACATTGCCTGCGTGATTGTCCTTTAGTGAAAGAACTTTGGGACACATTGCAGGCTCCGTAGTGTTTACACTCTTCTTTCAACCTTGACTTCTTTGATTGGTTAAATTTAAATCTAAAATGCAAATAGAAAGCTAACTTTGACGACTTTCCATGGAATGTGGTCTTTCCAATGGCCATTTGGATGGTTTGGAAAAATAGAAATAAACTTGTTTTTCAACATAATAGTGAAGATAAACTTATTTGGTACAGAAAACTTCAACAAAAAATTAAAGAATATCGGGCCATCATGAAACCTGAATCGAAAAGCTTTTAGACTATTCAGATCAATGTTGGATGGAACCCCCCTCCCCCTGAATTTGTTAAACTCAACTCTGATGGTTCCTCACTGGGGAATCCAGGGAAAGTAGGAGCTGGCGGACTCTTTAGGGACTCCAATGGAAATTGGTTGGGCGGTTACTCAAGGAATATAGGAGTGGCCACCAGCCTTGCTGCCAAACTGTGTGGCTTGAGAGATGGACTCAAACTTGCAGCTGACAAAGGATTCAATAATCTCATCGTGGAAGTTGATTCAATGAACACTATGAGGTATGTTGAAAACGATACTGCTGTTACCCATGCTTACTCTGCTGTTATTACTGATTGCAGGGATCTTATACAAAGACTGAGGAACGTGAGGATCGTGCATAGCTACAGAGAAGCTAATGGATGTGCTGACATTATGGCTAAAAAGGGAACCAACTTGGAGAATGGCTTCATGTTCTTCAATTCTATCCCTAATTTTGTTCAAACTAATGTTCTTTACGATCAGATGGGCTACATGTTACCCAGAACAATCAGCTGTAATCCCATTAAGGGATAACTTTTTATTGTTTTAATGCACCTCTTTTCACCAAAAAAAAATTTATCTATGAATAGACTTCTGAAGTAAAAGTTTAAAAGAGCAGACATTGCCCTTAGGATAATATTTTCTTTCAAGGATACCTTTAGCTGATGAGATCAATAAGTAGATCAGCTAGATTAGGCTTAAAAAAGTGTAAGGTAGAGTGAAAAAGTTAAAATATAAATAAATAAAGATATGTAAAAAAATATATTTTTATTAATATTTCGTAAAAAAATTTTAAAAAATAGATATTTTCTTTCATTATTAACAATATCAAATTATTATAGATTAAAAAATTGAGAATATAAATAAAATGTATATTTATAAAATTACATTTTATATTATTATAGTAATTAATTAATGATATAATAATCAAACAATATAATTTAATTTTTTTACTTCACCTACCAAAATGAAAGTAAATATTAATTTCTTTCCATCAGTATATATTTTTTTAGTACATAGTTGGAAAAAAAAGATGTATTTCGTTCTTCTCAGGGACTTTTTGAGACGTCATGACAAGATGTTAATTTAGTGCGAAATAGTTCATCAAAAATAAAAAATTTAGTGCGAAATAATTTTAAACTAAATAAAATTTTAAATTCTTTAAATTATCTCCAAAGGTGCGCTACTAGCAACATTGAAAATTTATAACCAAAAAAAAAGCAACATTGAAAATTGCTGAACAAAGACCAAGGCCAAAGACCAATAAGGTCATTACAAATTTTTTTTTTATCGGGAATGTCATTACCATATTTTATTCTTACTTCAGTACTATTGTATCATCCCACTTCGATTAATTAAACATCTTGTCTTTTTCTGTATGCATCACACTTTACAGCTGTAAGTTAGAAAAGAAAGATGTCCGGTTGGACAGAATTAAAGGTTTTTTAGATTTATTCTTTTTTTTTGATGAAAATTTTTTTAGATTCATTATATTCATCATTTAATTTTTCCCACTTTCTTTAAAATAAATATTTTGAGTAATACTTTTTTATAAAAAACTACAAACAAAACAAGCTTATCATATTTCATGAACTAACTAATAAAAATTATTTTATTTAAATTAAATAAATTAGTAAATAATTAAATTAAATTTAAACTCACATGAAATAAGACATAAATCTAAAACTTCAAAATTTTTAGATTTTTTTGTCACTAAATTAAAACTTCTTTGGATGAAATAAATATTAAATTGATCAATTTCAAGAGCAATAATCTTCTATCTTTTTTAATAATTAAAATTTGACTTAACAATCATTAATTTTAAAAAAAAAAGATAAGATTCAAAATTTAATATCCATATCCCTATACCTTCACATGAAAAAAATCATATATTTTTTGTCTCTCTCCTCCTGTATAAAAATAGATTTATATATAATGTATTGACAGAATATAATTTTTATATATTGTCAAGTGTTAATGTATTCGAAGTTTACATCTCATCAATAAATTTTTATAAAAAATTAAAAAACTATTTTTATTCCCCCTGATTGGAAAGATTATTTTTATTTATTCTTAAAAACTTAATATTTTTTTTTATAAAATATCAATCTCTTATACATTTGTAATATATAAAAAGTATAAACTCACGATTAAATATATGTCACGTGTTTCACCACTTGCCTAACCTTTATTGCCTTCCAGCTTTCATAAACTGCCGAATGATTCTGGCCATAGCCTCCCAATATGGCCCATCCCATTTCAGCTTTTTCTTTTCTCCCAAATAATTGAGCATTCTTTTACTCAAAAGTACATACAAAAGAATTATTGCTGATTGCATGAAGTATAAAACTAATAGTTTATAAAGGTAGAGATCCTAAGAAATGGATACACAGACTAAAAAGCCTAAAATATTATTTTTTTTATATTTATGATTTTGAATTATATAATAAATAATCAATTTTTTTTCTTAAATTGTAATACACTTTTTTCAATATTTGAACTTAAAAAACTCAAAAATTAAGTTTTTAAATTTCATCATTTTCAAATTTTAACTATTAAAATGTCTTTTTTAAGTATATTGATTTTGAGTTTTAACCATTGAATTATCCTCTTTAAGGACAGCCCAAAATAAAATCAATATTAGAAAAAATATAACAAATTCCAAAAAGATAACCATCGATTATCTTTGACATTTTTGTAATGGCGTGATGAGGACAACATAAAACTCCAAAGCTAAAACTTTAATTCACCAAAAAAGAAAACAAGCTAAAACTTTATTCCCTTTGTTTCTCGTGGAGCCGAACTTCAGAAGCGTAAAGTGCTTCATGTCTCATTACAATGGATCGTTACTCAACAATAAAATTCTTACCAAGTATTTTGAAATTGAAAAATATAATTTGATAAATTACTTGTGAATTGATTTGGGTTGATATTATTATTTGTCCTAGCTCGTAATATTATTTTACAATGTTAATGAATAATTCTTTTTTAATTAGGTTTTTTTTTGTTCTTAATTAGAAGCCAAAACTTAAAAACATAAAATGCTTTTAAAAGCAAAGTAAAATATCTCAAGTTTCACACGCTTTGCCGAAAATTTGAAGTATAAGATTGATGACTTTAATAAGCATGAGCTCTTTTCTCTTCTTCATTATTGTCAGGATTATCCAGAGGTGAAAACAATATTGAATACCCTATCTCTTGCTTAGGCCCCAAAGCAAGTGATGGTAACTATATTAATTCTAGTATTGTTTTAGGATCATAATTCATAAAGTATATGCTTCATAATAGAAAAAAAATATTGAGCTTAATAATCAAATGTGTCCTTCACATTTGCCACAAAATGGAATTAAGTCTTTAACGTTTAAATGCATGAAAATCAGTCCTAAACGTTACAAAATAATTGAATTAAGGACATTTCCGTTAAATCTTTTAATTTCTGTTACTCCTACCGGTAATAAAACTTAACGAAAATTAAAGGATTTAACAGAAATGTCCTTAATTCAATTATTTTGTAACGTTTAGGACTGATTTCCATGCATTTAAATGTTGATGACTTAATTTCATTTTATGGCAAACATGGAGGACAGATTTGGCTATTAGGCCAAAATATTATAATCAAATTGTCAGGATTATCCGGAGGTGATAACAATATTGAATACCCTATCTCTTGCTTAGGCCCCAAAGCAAGTGATGGTAACTATATTAATTCTAGAGTGACAAGGATCCATAGAGAACACTAATTTTTTTTCAATAAAACCAGCCATGTATAAGGGCAGTTTACTGCCTAATGTTAGAAGCACTCTGGCATTAAAAATTTAATAGGGCAATCAAATACCAGTGTCAATTTTACGATAAATCTTATAAATTTTATTATGAATATTATAAATTTGTGTTCATTAATTTATTTTATTTCTACTCCTTAACAATTATTTTACAAAATTTTCGATTTACGATGGCTTTTGTCAATTTTACGAATATTATCATAGTTTTACGATAATTGTTTTTGGGCATTTGATTGCCTCTACATTAAACTAAATCCTAAAAATATGAGGAAGAAGAGAAATTAGATTGAAGGAATTACGTTAATAAGAAAAATAATATAAAATTATGGAATTATAAGAATGTTAAATTAGTAATACACTATTATATTTTTTTATTAATATAGGAAGGTTAAATTAGTAATATAATATTATATTTTTTATTAATATTTAATATATAATGATAATTTGAAAAATTAATTTAACATGTTATCATGTTTAAGTCTTTTTTTTACCTTTAAAATTTAATCGCTGATTTCAATTCAATATTACTAATCTAAATGTTATTATTGATTGACTTTGCAATAAAATCAATTTTTATAAATTTATTGTAGAATTACCCTAATTAACGTACAGTTCCTCCTCATAATTCATAAAGTATATGGTCCATATTGAAGTGGGCCATTAGTTACTTTCCATAAAAATTCTCTCTTTCGCTGTAAAGGGGGCAACTTATTTCCCTTTCATCTTCAGTTGCAAAGTGAGCGGCAGCTAGGGAGAAAGAAAGGAAGAAAGAAAATGGGGTTTAATCAGTTTTCTCTGGCGTTAGTGGTGGTGTTGATGATGACGATACTCTTAAAACCAAATTGTGGTAGAGCAGCTGTCCTGGTGAAGAGCAACACCACTTATCAGTGCAATAGCCTCCTCAACGGATGCCAAATCGGCGACGATTTGCAGACGGAAATGGAGTTCTTCATGGGTTCTGATGTTATCAGAATCCTTGCGAATGGCACCACGAACGGAATAAGTGGTGGCTCGGCCGACGCTCATAAGAAAGCGATCCGTTGCCCCTATGGGGAGGCGTATGGCAAATGCTTGGCCCCACCCCCACCAGGCAAACACCAACCTATAGGCACGTACACAAGAAGGGATCTTATTCCTAAGCACTGAATTTGTATCGACAATTTCAACCGCATATCCAACCTTGTTACCACTTTTGTGTACTCGTCTGCCTTTTATTTTGCCTTGAATTTGTATCCTTCTCTCTCTCTCTCTCTCTCTCTCTCTCTATATATATATATATATATATATATATATATGATTTTCCTGTATCCTGCTTGTTCTAAATATAATAATGATCCTGTCACTGCATCTAATTCCCCTCACCCCTGGATTTGTTTTCCCATATATTGCGGTGGAAACTATCCTACTTTTTTTTTGGTGTAAAGTGGAAACCATCTTAGTTACTAGTTTAAAATTGAATCAGACATAAATAGGCAAGAAACTGTCGTATTTTTCCCGTTCGAACAATTTTCCAGTAAAATGTACTTTTAGCGATGTTTTTTTTATTATTTAGCGGCATTTATAAATGCCACTAAAATTTCATGACACTAGCAAAAAACGCCGTTCTAATATCAAGAAAAATAGCGGCGATTTTATGCCAGTTAATGGCGTTTATAATCGCCGCAAAATTAGCGGCGTTCTGTAAAAAAATACCGTGAAAATAGCGGCATTTTTCTGCATAAACGCCGCTAAGTTAGACTTTTTTTAAAAAATTTTATTATATAATTAGATTTTATATTTTTTTTTCAATTTGAATACATTTAATGAATTTTAATTATATTTTTAGAAAACATTTTAATTACTTTTAGAAAAGAACATAACAGATGATGAAACTATGAGTTTTTGCCTTCAATATTAAGAATTGTCAATTGTTAAGAATGTAAAATAGACTTCTTCTTTCAGCAAAAAAAAATAAATAGACTTCTTCTAGTCATATGAGAGTCACAAACTGTTGATCAGCTTGTTCATCTATAAAATAAGCGTAATGTAAAAACATATTTATATGTAAAATACATCTCCTATCTATCTTAAACATTTGAGTCTCCCAACATCTAAGCTTTTACAGAATACTTATGTAAGAAAAAAGAAAGAACAAAGATTAAAGTTATAGAATACTTGAGCTTTTATATCCAAAAGTTGCCCTTTCTTTTTTTAACAAAAATTGCCCATATAACAAAGACTACAATATCCACTTTGCAACCACAAAACAATATTTATATGTATATTGTTAATAATAAAAGTAATATATATAATTATAAATATAATTATATATGTTATATATTTTATATGATAAATAATGTAATATAATTATATTTATATAGGATTATAAATATAATTATAATATAAAAAAAAGGAAAACAGAAAACATAAAGGAAAATCAGGGAAGAGTCCCGATTTCCGTTCACAGCCAAGAGGCCAACCGCTGTCGGCAGCCAACGGAAGGGAAGAGGAGGAAGGGGCGTCGCCGGCGAGATGAGAGGGAAGAGAAGTGACCGGTGACGGCCTAAAACGAAAGAGAGAAGCGAAGCCAAACGGGGGAAAACCGAAAGAAAGGAGAAAGGGAGATCGGCGGTGCCGGCCGATCCAGGCACCACCACCAACGCCACCGGCGAAGACCCACGAAGGAGAAGGAGGCCACCGGCGGTGAAGGAAACGGCGGAGGAAGGAAGAAATAGGGGAGAAAGGAGCCGAAACCCACCATCCTAGATCCGGCATCAACGCCGTCGTTGGGAGGAAACCGAGGCCAGATCCGACGTCCCCGCAACCGTGGCCAGTTGTGGGAGGCCCAAACCGACAGTGATGCCGGCGGGAAGAGGCCGAACCGACCGAATCGGTGGAATGAAAGCTGACCAGTTTGAACCGGTCCGGCCAGGAAAAGGAAAAGGGAAAAAAGGAAAAAGAAAAGGAAAAAGAAAAAGAGAAGGAATTCCAGGAATTTGAAAAATTCTCGGGAATTCAAAAATTACGGGAAATCCTGAGAATTACGGGAATCGGTAAGAAATCCCGGAAAGTGTTAAATTATTTAAATTATTTATTTATTTAAATAGTTATGGAAAAATTCTAAATTTTAGAATTTTAATTTCCAAAAAATTCCCTCGATAACCGAGCTGATGGAATCGGGCGAGGTGAATACGAGCCCGACCTTCAAGAGGCAGTCGTCGACCCGAGACAGATAAGGGAGACATGTGCAGCCTGTAAGGATATTTGGCACACATGTTTTAAATTATGCATTTAATTTTATAAATGCTATTGATAATGATTGGTTGGAAAATTGTGGTGATTTACCAGTTAAGATTTAAATTGTATTTTCCGTGCAGGAGGCTAGTCAATCGGCAGCCGTTATATTGCCGAAAATTATTGAAAAAAATTACCGAAAACCATAATAAATAATTTTTCATTACGAGAAACGATTTCCAACCACGAAAATTGAGAAATCGATTAGTTTTCATAAAACATAAATATACTGATAATTAATTTTAAAATATTCATGTTTTTGAGAATGGTGAAAAAGGAAATCACCTAAATTTATCTCGATAGGTGATATTTCACGTGAAACGAGGTGAAAAATGAAAAGGATCAAAGTGAATATTTTAATAATATTTCTTCAAATATTTACTTGATTTTATAAATAACCTTTATGGGTTCAATTGTGAAAATAAGTGTTTGTAGAAAATTCCATAAAGGTAATTAAAGGTGGAAAACAGTGTTTTGAGACAAAAAGGTCTCCGCATGTGTTTACAGAGAAAACACGGGACGGGAGTGTTGATTTGAAAAGTAAATATTTTAATTTTTCATAAATCATAAAAATAATTGATTTGAATCCTGATAACTTTGAAAATCATGTTTTCGATAGAAAGCACGGAAAAGCGTGCGTATATGTTTTACGGTGAAAAAAGACAGTTATGATCTTTTATATTTTACAGTGATTATTTTATAAACTGTTTTCACCGTATGGAAAATGTGATTTATACTGTTCTATAATGTTTAGAACATTTTCGAGAATGATGACCCCAGTATGAATATTTTATAAATTGTTATTCATAAGATGAAAATATTTTCCTTATGAATATTTGTGGATTGATTGAACTTATATTCAGTGAAATTGATTTCATAAATGGGGTTTATATCACGTGTTTACTATTTTGAGACTGTTAGACCCCATATCATGCTCACGTGTCACGTGTTAGTGCTGATAGATACTGATTCTATTATCAGTGTCCCAGTGGACACATGATCAATGCACACTGTGGACCCCATAGACTATGGCCATAGATCTCATGTGTTTTCCCCTATTTGGGATGATATTATTATAGCATGATATATTTAGGGTGTTGCCTGGTCTCCATGACACTGAACTAAAAGCTACCGTATACTGTTTACTGAATTGGTAGCTACTGTTTACTATTTATTGACTGAACCGTATCAAGATACTGTTTTACTGATTTGCAAGATACTGTTTTACCGAGTGGTACTGTATTGAATATTACTGTTTTACTGAACTGTAAGATACGGTTATTGAACTAAAGAGAAATTAATGTTTATTCAAAAAGAATAACATCGAAAATTATTTCTAAGATAGAAATAATTACAGAATGGTTTATCCTAAACCACTGTTTTACTACTGAACTATCACGTGTTTTAAAACATACTGAAGTGAAGAGAAATAAATGGTTTACTCTATGGAAAACGAATATTAAATTGTTTTGAGAACAATTTATATAGTACTCTCTACAGTTGCTTCTAGGTTCCAGGACAAGACAGGTATTTCAAAATACCTGTCTTACTCCATCCGAATCCCTAGCCGACTGTAGTATCCTTCCTACATGTGAGCCTAGAGCTAGTTGGAAGATTTAAGAAGAAAGTGAAAAATATTTTCAGCATATAGGTAGTTGAATATCAAGTGTTGCATATAACTCTCTTACTGAGCCGTGATTTGCTGACTCCCCAATTTTAACATTTCAGATTTTTGGTGACGGTGAGATCTGACATCTGTGGATTTCGAGTTACGCATTTAGAGACACTGCGACAGCTTGATTTATAATATGAGGTATGATCATTTATTTTGTGTATTTAGACTTACTTTCAGTACTACTTTCTTGAGAATTAAAATAGGGGATGTAATTGATAATACTAATTTTATATTTAATAGTTAAATGAATATGAAAAGTGAAGTATCACAGACAGCCCAACCGGATAAGTTGTGTAGAAAAACGTGAAAAATGTGGTCACGGGATGTGACAATTTGTTATTTTTATATATTTTTTATTATTATATATATTTTTAAAAATAAGCATGAAATTGAATATTGAGAAATAATATCGAATATCCCAATACTCTGGTAACATTCGGTATAATTCCTCTCACCTAAAGTTTTTCGAAGAATCGCTACTTGCGAGTTCTACGAAGACTTATCATCTGGATTTCATACTTATTTTATTTTATTATATTTTTGTTTATTATATTATTCTATTTATTATTTTTGCCATGATGATACGTTAAAAATACTTAAACAAATATCTCTATAAAACAAATGAATAAATAAATAAAATGAAAAAGGAAATATACCCCCTCGAGCAGGCGATCTCCTCAAACGGGCGAGCGCACGGATCTTCGATCTCCTCGGGCGGGCGAGCTACTTGAGCGGGCGAGCGCGTGGATCTCGGTCGCGTCGAGTGGGAGCAACACGCTGATCCTGCTTCTCTTCGGGCGGGCGATCTCCTAGATCTTCTCTCTCGGGTGAGCGAGCACTCGGGCGAGTACACGGGATCTTCCCTCTCCTCGGGCGGGCGAGCTCGCAGATCTTCCCTCTCCAGGGGCGAGCGCTCGGATTTCGGTCGCGTCAAGTGGGAGCAACACGCAGATCCTGCTTCTCCTTGGGCGGGCGAGCTCCTCGAACGGGTGAGCACGCGGATCTTGGTTAGGTCGAGTCCACACGCGGGTCGCCTCCTTTATTCTTCTTCTTCTTTTTTTTTTAGCTATAAAAGGCAACCCCTTTTTTTTAACTCATTTTCATCCGATTTCTCCCAAAAAACTCAAAAACCTCAAAATCCTCTCAGCCTCTCCTTCCCCAGACGACTGCCGACCGGCGTGTGCCTCCGTACGCGCGGTCGCCGTGATCTTCCCGACAGCCTTAAAACACTCTACTCCCCCTCCTATACTCCGATCCGAGCTCCGTTTAGCCCAAAAACACTCCCAACTTCACAGATCTGACTATCTCCGAAAGCTTTTCCCCTTTTTTTGTGTTTTGTTTTTAAATCTGGTTAGATCTGGTTGTGATTCTCTTTGTGGTTGCCGTTGTTTGGTTTGCTTTCTCTTTTTTGCAGGTTGATGGAGATTTAGGTCTGAGATTAGGCTCGGGGTTCTCGGGTTAGGGGTTTCTGGATCTGGGGTTGGGGTTTGGTTTCCTTCGGTGTTGGTGGTTGGAGGCTTTGGGGTTGTGTGGTGTTGGTAGTGGTGATGGCGATGGATGCTTACGGTAGTGGTGTTTGGCTGTTGGCGAAAGTATACGGTGATGATGATGATGGTGTTTGGGGTTGGTGGCTTCACGGTGATTGGTGGGTTCACGGTGGTGGTGTCTCGGTTGGGGGGCTGGTATAGATGGTGGTGATTTTTGCTTGAGTTTAAAATGTTTTTTTTTGCATCAATCCTTCGGGTTCCGTCCTCAAACAGATTCAAGAACACCCTTTTTAACCTAGTCTAGTGCACTAGAGTCAAACATTTTTGAGTTTTTGCCTCTCGGTTAGCAGTAGGGGTGTCAGGAATGGGTAGGTGGTGGTGGATTTGGGGTGGATCTTCCGTGGAATTCGGTGGCTAGCAATGGTGGTTTCAGCTTAAACCAGCTGCCGGTCAGTGGGTTGATGGGTTGTTTCGGCCAATTTGGTCTACATTTTCATTAAATGAGGTTGAAAAAGGAGAAAAGGAGAGAACGAAAAAGAGAAAGAAGAAAATAATAGTAAAATAATAATAATAATAATAATAATAAAACAAACAAATAATAATAATAATATAAATAATAAAATAAATATCAATAATAATAATAATAATAATAATAATAATAATAATAATAATAATAATAATAATAATAATAATAATAATAATAATAATAATAACTAAATAAATTAAATAAATCTAGCTTATTCTTCTTTGGGCTTTGAATTTGGATCATATCCATTTCTTACCTGATCGGATAAAATTTGGTGTCTACAGATTGCCTTAATGGAACAAAATTATTATTTGTGTTAGTGGATACTAGTGAAGATGGTGAAGTAAAACGAGTGTTAATAGATGGTGGTGAAAATGATATGTTAGAACCAGAACGTGTGGGTGGGGAGATAGAAGAAGAAGCATTAGAATTAATGGTACGAATGTGCATAGGTATATCAAAATCAGTATCAATGGGTTGGTGACTAGGTAGAATTAAGGGCTGGTTAGTTGAGGTATGAAATGGAAACTTTGTTTCATAGAAGACAACATTTCTAGAACAGAAAATATCATGAGAATGAAGATCATATAGCTTGTAACCTTTGATCCCATTAGCAAAACCAAGAAAGATACATTTCCTAGCTCTAGGTTCAAAATTATTTCTATGGATGGGAAGAGCGGAAGCAAAACAAAGAAAACAAAAAACTCTGAGATTGTGAAATTTAGGAGGTGTGTTAAAAAGAATCTCAAATGGTGTTTAGCTGTTGAGAACTGAGAACTGGTGAAGGTACCTGTTGTAATGTCTAGGCTCGTGGACCTAATCGCTAGACTTAATATTTCGAAACGGAAAGGAATCACCACCAATCTTTTTTATATAGGTATGATTGGTCATCTATTAACTCCAAGGATAAGGACTGATTTACTTTGCAGAGATTGAATTTGGAAGTATGGTTATGTGTAGGGAAGGATTAGCACCCCCACGATGTCCGTCTGATGGACAGTACCATTTAATCTTCCATTCTCTTAATATAAGACTAGACTAGTGGTATTTAGCTAATATCAAAGATTTTATATATATATATATATATATATATATATATATATATATATATGTTTTTTCACCACCATTCTGATGAAACATTAGTATGCTTCGAGAGTATACAGAGAAAACCTTTCATCTATCCGAAGTTGTTCCATTGTCGGCAATTTATATTTCTAATATTTATTAAGAAAGGGATCATAATTAAAGAAAACAATTCTAGTCTTTAAGAATTTCAATTGTCCATTGTTTTGGACAATTAGATTAATTTAAATTAATATTTCAATTGTCCACCATTTAGGACAAGAAGTTCTAAGTAGTTATAAACTTATTTGTAAAATTTATGAAAATTTTTATCGCCCACCTTTTTAGATAATCTCTTAAAATATTTAATAATTTTAGTTTTCAAAAAAAAATTTTGTTTTAAAGACTTTAATTACTGTTTTAAAACGAACTTTAATTATCCATAAACTTATTTATTCAATTTACAAATTTTTATTATCCATTATTTTAGACAAAATTAAAATTTTAATTGTTCACCCTTTTGAACAATCTTTTGAAATATTCCTTAATTTTAATTTTCAAATTAATAAATTAAATACTTTAATTTATTATTAATTTTAGACAAAATAAATTTTACTTGTCCACCATTTAGGACAAGGAGTTTTGAAATATTTATAAACTTACTTGTAAAATTTATGGAAATTTTTATCGTCTACCTTTGTGGACAATCTCTTAAAATATTTATTAATTTTAATTTTCATATTTAATAAATTGAATACTTTAATTTATTATTAATTTTAGACAAAATAAATTTTACTTGTCCTCCATTTAGGACAAGGAGTCTTCTCATGAAATAATTAATTATGAAAATTATTTATTTAAATTAAATAAATTAATAAATAATTAGATTAAATTAAAACTCAAACCTAATATGATATAAATCTGAAATTTCAAAATTTTGAAGCCTCTCTTTTGTACTAAGTCAAAATCTTATTGGATGAAATAAATATTAATTTGATCAATTTCAAGTACAATAATATTCAAATTTTTAATAATTAAAATTTGATTTAACTTTATTATTTTATGAAAAAAATTAGATCCAGAATTTAATATCCATTTCCCCTGTAGCTTCACATGGGAAAAAAAAATTTGTCTTTGCTGTCCCCCTCTTGATGAATAAATAAATATATATGATATGTTTCACGACTTGCTTTTCCCTTTTTGCTTTCCAGCTTTTGTTTGATTAGAACGGTGCCCTATGATTCTGGCCATAGCTTGCCTCCTAATATGGCCCACCCCATTTAAGCTTTCTTTTCTCCTAAATAATCGAGCATTCGTTTTCTCAAAAGCACGTATAAAGGAGTTTTTTTTTTTTGGTTTCAGTATAAAAGAATTATTGCTGATTATATAAAGTATAAAACCAATAGTTTATAAAGGTAGAGATCATAAGAAATGGATACACAAACCAAAGCGCCTAAAATAATATTCTTTTTATATTTATGATTTTTTTATTATAAAAAAATCAATTTTTTCATAAATTGTAACACACTTTTTTCGAAATTTGAACTTAAGACACAAAAGTTAAATTTTAAATTTTACCATTTTAAATTTTAACTAATAAAATATCTTTTAAAATAAGATTATTATTTCATTCATAGTTAATAAAAAAAAAGTTCACAGGACATAACAGCAATCTTTTCGATCAATCGCAATCGATTGTAAATTAATGAGTTAAAAATCCAAGAAACATGTCTACTTTTTTTCAGTAACCAAAAAATGCGAAGAAAACTTTACTTACAATTAATTAATATGGACACATCGTCGCTCAAAATTCAAGATTAAATTAAGTTTTGAAACGTGTTCATCTTTCTTTCTTCTTCATGTAGTTATCGTGGCCGGTCTTCTTCTTCGTCTTCTTTTTCTTTTAATTTCCATATAATCAAATAAAAAAAAAGTTACTGTTACTCAAACATGACCTTGTACACGAATTGAGTGGACATTTATAAATATAAAATAAAATATTAGCTATTAAGACTTAATCAATCGGTCAAACAGATTATTCCATCTTAATGGTTGACGTATCCATGGATTGAGTCCAGTTAAGTTAGACCCGATTGATTTCTCAACAAGCCGTTTGCTTCAATGGACAAGAATTCCCTTTCCTCTTCCATTCCGCACAAGACCACAGATTTCAACCCCATTTCCAGCACATTTTCTGGGATCTTCCTCCTGCGTCGATTGTGGTTGTTTCAGGGTTGAATTGGTTGATGTTGAATTTTCTGGCTTTTTCTTTTTTGGCTTCAATATGTGGTTGTTCTGTGTTTTTTGGTTTGAATTGTGGTTTCTTATTGATTGATTTCTGCTTGATTCTGGGAATTGGGGTTCTAGGATGTTGATTGAATATTTTACTTGATTCTGGGTATAAATTCTGAGCCTAAATGGCTATCATAACAAGGCATTCGAATGCCTCACAAAGACATATGAATGACGACCTCTACAGCACTCCCTCAATGGCAAGGTCATGATGGAGGAACCGAGGTGTGCAAGCTAAGCATAAAGCGGACGAGGAATTCTTGCTTGCACGTTCAATCATTTTAATGTCTTTGTCATTGGATTGATTATTTTTCACTTGCTATGATTCAAATGACTGTAGCAATTTTATGTCTTCTCGTAAACTTTTCTGAAGTTATTCTTTCTCCCATTTTGAAGTTGAAAAGAAAACTATGAATGGTTCTTTCTGTTGAGGCAAACGCTCTACTGCAATTGAAGCGAATACTTTTACCTTGATTAAAAAAAAATCAGCAATCATCCCTGTTTTAGGTTATTTTTTTAATAATTTAACTCAAAACTTTTTTTATTAATTTTTTGTTTAAATTGTAGGTTAATGTTTTTATTAATTAAATGTGAAAATTTTGTTTTTTATTAATTAGTTATTAATTAATATCACTAATAAGAAAAAAGGTTAATTAATAATTAATAATTAAAGATTCTTGATATATAATTAAGTAATAATAATTATTAATTATTACTTAATTAATAAGTAAAATTTTTTACTTAATAATTAATCAAAATAATTTATAATAAAAAATTAAAAGTTTTTTAATTAATAATTAATTTTTATTTAATTATAATTTGTATTATAATAACTTATAATTAATTTAATAAAACGGTCAAATGATTTTTTAAACTTATTCCAACCATATTTTTTACTTTAAACCAATTAATAGTAATTGATATTATATTTTATTCCAAAGAACCAAACATTATAATACATATTCTATTTCATTTATTTTTCTATTTTCACAAAATAACCATTTCATTCTCTCTATTTTATTATGAGAACCAAACACTATTTAAAAATTTTGTTCAACATTTCATCTAATTTGAATGACGAAATCCTAAAAAGCTTAACAATGTTTAAAAAATATTGAACATATTCAATAAATTATATTTAAAATTAAATACTAAAACTCGGGGCTTAAAAATTCTGGTTCAAAATTGAATTATAAGCATTTACAAGTCTACCTGGTAGATCTAGCGAGTATTAATTAATTATTTTTACTTGTAATTTTAATTTTTTAATTATTAATATAGCAATTAATAATGAAAAAACAGGGAAAAGAAAAATCGAGATTCTTCATCAAGCCAATAAAATTTTATCTGTGTAACAGACATCTAAAGTAAAAGTTTAGGATTATTTTTTTATTTTTTTATTGTTTGAGGATACCATTAGCTGATGAGATCAATGAGGAGATCAGCAGGATTAGGCTTAAGAAAGTGTTTAATAGAGTAAAAAAGTAAAAATATAAATAAACAAAGATATGTGAAAAAGTAGGAAAAAATTATTTTTATTAGTTTAGTAAAAAAATTTAAAAAAAAAGATATTTTCTTTCATTATTACCAATATCAAATTAGTATAAATTGAAAATTGAGAATATAAATACAATGGAATATTTACAAAATTACATTTTAATTTTTAAATTATATTTTATTTTATTATCTTAATTAATTAATTATATAATATTATAAAACCATATAATTTTATTTTTTAACTTCACCTACCAAAATGAAAGTAAAATATAAATTTCTTTCCATCAGCTTCTTTTTTTAGTAAATATTTGGAAAAAAAGATGTATTTCATTTTTCTCATCGTGACAACTGACAAGATGTTAATTTAGTGTGAAATAATTTTAAATTAAATAAAATTTTCAATTCTTTAAATTATCTCTAAAGGTGCGCTACTAGCAACATTGAAAATTGCTGAACAAAGACCAAGACTAAAGGTCATTACCATATTTTATTCTTACTTCAGTACTATTTTTACATCCTCCCACTTCGATTAATGTTTTTTTTTTGGCCAGAATTTCGATTAATTAATTAAATAACTTTCACGTCTTGGCTTTTTCTGTTTGCTTCGCACTTTACAGCTTCAAGTTAGAAAAGAAAGATGTAAGACAGGACAGAATTAAAGTTTGTTTAGATTTATTCTATTCATCATTTAATTTTTTCACTTCCTTTAAAATAAATATTTTGAGCAATATTTTTTTTATAAAAAATTACAAATAAAATAAGCCTATCATGCTTCATGAACTAATTAATAAAAGAATTTATATATGATGTATTAACAGTATATAATTTTTAGATAAAGATTGACACTTCATTAATAGGTCCTTATGAGCAAACTAAAAAAATTTATTTATATTTACTTTTAAGGACTTTGTATATTTTTTAATTTATCAATTGATAATACGTCAACTTCTGATGCATTGACAGTGTATAAAAATTATACACTGTCAGTGCATCATATACAAACTCTTAATAAAAAGTTTATGAAAATCATCACTCTTAAAAAAAAATTAAAGAGTTACAAATGAACGGTTGTAATTATTTATTAATTAAACAATCAAAGTTTGGTATAGTGGTTGTTACCCCTTTTTAAGAGGGATTAAGTCTAAAGTTCAATTTCTTACTCTCCCCTTGTACCTCATTTGAACAAAAAAATTTATTTATTAATTAACAATCATTTATTTTTAGATACAGTTGTTCTAGACATAACTAAAAATATATTTGTTAGAACAATAAAAAAACTTTTAAATTCAAAAATTAAATTTAAATGTTTTTTTCAAAAATAAAAAAATCTAATTAAGTCAAAGAGCCAATAGCTCATATGCTCATCTTTGATCTTTTAAAATTATTTTAAAGGCCCAGACAAAGTTCATTTGCTTTTTGAATCCAAATTACTTTTAAGAGTTAATTTTCTTTTATAAACATATTTCTTTACTCATTTACAAGTGTGAATTTGTTTCTTGTATTTATATTAAAGTTATCCAACAGGTTTAGCATAAAAATTAATTAAGTGAACATGATACCAACAGTTGAAAAATACTCAATTTTGCTCTGTTTTAAATCTCTTAATTCAGACAAAATATATTGAAGGAATAGGAAAATTGGTTATCTTAGGCAGCTGTCAGAAATCATGAACATTGGGGTCGAAGAAGTGGAAAAATGGGTTAGGTAAAAAGGCAAACAAGACCATAGCAGCAAGCTTTTAGAAGAGGAGCGGAGCATATGTTTCTTAGAGTCGGGAGCCATACTGATATCACAATTATTGATTGAGAGCAACTAAACACACCCCAATTTTTTCTTCTCACACCTTATTTTACACTATATGGTTACTGTTCATTAAAGGAGAAAATGGGTAAGAGAAGAAAAAAATAGGGTGTGTTTAGATGATCTCTTATTGATTTTGTTAATAAGTAATAAGTTGCATCATGAGACCAATCCTGCACCGACAATCTTGACCGAGATTATTTACTAATTTTCTAGAGAGCTCACAGGACATAATAGTAATCTTTTTTATCAATCGCAATTAAGCGTAAATCAATGGGTTGAGAATCCCCAGAAACTCCTTTACTTTTTCTCAATGGCTAAAAATTGCAAAGAATCCAAGGTTTTGCTTATAATTAAGTAACATGGACACATGGTCCCCCAAAATTCAACATTAAATGAACTTTCTTAACGTGTTCATCTTTTTTTCGGCTTCATGTAGTTATCAATTAGCATGGCCGGTCTTCTTTTTTTATTTCCAAATAATCAAATAAAAAAAGGAACTGTTATTCAAACACCACCTTGTACAAGAATTGAGTGGGCATATTATATATATATATATATATATATATATATATATATATATATATATATACACACACACACACACACATACACACACTCCTATGAGTTGTGGTTTAGTTGACAATACAGGCTGAATTTGTGAAAAGAGCTTTCGGATTCGATCTTCACTAAACACTTTTTTAGGGAGGGGTGAAGAACCTTAACTGTAACTAAGCCCTGAGCAGGATTAGTCTCATACTATTAAAATAAATGAAAATACTTATGGTTTACACCAAAATATATATGAATTAATATTCAATACACATTCAGTAGAGCTTTTGACTCCACAAGCGGGTTAGGATTATGATACATGTTTTTTAAAAATATTTAAAAAATAAAAAAGGCTTAATAGCCAAAAAGACCTTCAACCTTTAGCATAAAATGGAATAAAGCCCTCAACATTTTATCGCGTGAAAATCAATCCATAAATTTTTATTTCATTGTAAATAAACCCTCAATCTTTTAAAATTATGCAATTAAGTCCAAATCTGTTAAATAACACTAACTACCGTTTGGACATCTAACGTGGATAGGTTAGTTGGCTGCCACATGGCATGCCACGTGTGCAATACTAACGGAAGTTAGTGTCATTTAACAGATTTGAATTTAATTATATAATTTTAAAAGGTTGAGGGTTTATTTACAATGAAATAAAAGTTTATGGACTGATTTTCACACAATAAAACATTGAGGGCTTAATTCCATTTTGTGCTAAAGGTTTAGGGTCTTTTTGGCTATTAAGCCAATAAAAAATAAATAAAATAGGACATGTGTCATCATCCTAATCTTACTTGTGGAGTCAAAAAACTCCACTAACTTGTATTGAATATTAATCCTATATATACATATATTATATTTCAGAATACATAGAAATCTCTTAAGTAAGCCATGTAATTACTTACATGGACATTTTCTTTTCATGACACTTATGATTAAAATATACGTAAGATTTATATTGAAATTGAAATCAAATCAGTTTTTTTTCATAACCACTCATTATCCACACCCAAGAAATAGAAAGTAGTGCAATAGTTGAAAGCTTACTAAAAACTCAGCACTATCTAATTCAATTTTTAGACAGTTATTTAACTCATTCAAATATCAATACTATCTGCTCAAAATTTATTCAAATTTTATCTAAACAACATATCCATTTATTTTCTTCTATGCTTTTTTCTAATCATATATATAATATTATATATCAAAAAACATAGAAACCACATAAGCAAGCCACGTAAACGCCTACATGGATGTTTTTTTTTACAACACGTAAAATTAGAATATATGTAGGAATTATTTAAACTAAAATCAAATTAGATTTTATTTTTGTATAACCACCCATTATTCACATCCTGAAGAACAGGAAGTAGTGCAACAGTTGGAAAGTTTACTAAAAAACCAACTACAAGCTTTCTTTCATCCAAATTTAAAATTGTAATTATCTCTAAATTTTAATTCTTTTGGAAATTATTTTTTTAACCAGATTAAAAACTGTAATTATCCCCAAATTATTATAAATTATTTACATGTTCATATTCTTAGATTTTTTTTTTGGTTGGGTTCTTCTATTCTACTTGAATATTCGGTTGTTATTTTTTTTTAATTTTGTTAATAAGATTTTTGGGATCTTTCTCCCTTTATGTATATCCATTGGCTTGAAAGTAGAAAATCATTCTTCATGTTTTCTTATTTTATTCTTTGTTTTTATTGTTTTTTCCTGTATTTAAAAAATTTACAAAGGTTTCTCTAATTTTATTTTATAGTATCCCAATTTTGACATTTTAATTGATTGCAACTTGAGTTAATGATGTCAAACTTATTTGATTGATTGATTTGTCTTTTGTTTTTTAAAAAATTGCAGGTTAAGGATATCTTTACAAAGGCTGGTGCTAAAATTAGATGTCTATTAACAAACCTTCAATTGTTCTATTCTGGTGAGTTTTATATTTTTTATTGTATTTTGATTATATCGTATTTATTTTACATATATTTTGAACATATATTGATTTAAAAAATTTACAAAAGTTCCTCTAATTTTATTTAATAGAACCCTAAATTTTGGCAATTTAATTTGATTGCAACTTTGAGTTTTGATTGATTTATCTCACTTTTGTTAAAAGTTGATATGGGTAAAGCCCAATCTAAAGTCAGGCCCGTCAGGCCCGTCAAGCTCAAAGGGGCTGTCAACATTGCGCCATGTGGCCTAATGTCACTGGGCCACGTGGCGACTATAGCAGGAGATGGCCTCCCGCATCGTGGAAGATAGCCTTCCTCTTAGCGTGAGGAAGGCTCTAACGACTCTACATGGCCTCTCGCCTAACGAGAGATACTCTCCCGTGGTGATGGTCAAAAGACATGAAAAAGCCTTTTGTTACATGCAGGGAACAAACTCCACAGACACTCAAAAAGATGAAATTGTCCTCCGATAATTACTGCAGCAGTAGAGGTAATTCATTCCACTATAAATAGGTCACAGGTATTATTTTATTCTCTAAGAACTACTCTTCCGTTAACTAAGACTTTGGAGAATTCCTTGTCTGACTTAAGCATCAGAGTGTCTACGCAGGGAACCACCCCCTGCATCAACTTTTCTTTTTTGCAGAGCTTTCAGTGCCACATGTGAAGAAGGAACAAGTAACTTACGTTTGCACTTCATCATTGTTGTTTTGTGTAACAATAATTTGCGCTGTTTGTAGGAAGTAAGATAAAAAGACAATAATTTTGAAGATGGTGAGAATAAGGTCAACAGTTGTTAGAGACGGTAGTGATGATAATTCTGTGAGTTCTCCTGAACAACAGCCTTGTTAAAGAACTTAAGTGAATAGGGAAGAAACGAGGATGAATGTATCTATAACTGAATTCGAGGCGTTGAAGAAGCAAAGTTAAGAAATGACATAGGCGTTGCGGGCTATGGTGGATCTATTCAAAGAAGTTCTCCCGCAACTAAACAATCTATAGGCTGTGCAAAACCTTGTGGGGGTGATGAGTCGAGGGACGCTGTCGCAGGGCCCCGCGGGATAGGATGCTTATGCTACGGTAGACCCACCATTGAGACAAAAAGCACAGCCTACGGCAGGGTCATAGAATCTGCAGAATGTGGCAAAGCAATGAGGTAAGTAGCCTATCGCAGGTCACCACGGAGACAGGAAGCAATAGGAGGCTCAAGCCCTGTGGCAGATGCTTAAAAGCGATAGGGTCCCTATGCGACAGTAGGGTCCTCTACGTTACACTAGAGCCTGTCAAATCTTGCTAATCACCAGGCTGGGGCTGGACCAATGCAAGGTGTAAGAGGTGCTAGAAAGATGGAATTTGGACAAAAGTAGTCTACCCATGGTGAGGAAAGCAAGTGGTGGACTGAGTTGGAGTTTGACCCCACCTAGAATACACAAATGGTGCGGGGCGAAGCTTTTCAAGGCAAAGGGAAGGAAGTGGTTGCTGATGATCAGCCTGACTTATCTCGTATAGAAAGGGAAAGAAATCAATCTGCTCCTGCGATTGATATGAAACAGTTGATAGAGCAGGAATTGGAGGAGAAAAAGTTGGTGTCAACGGAAGAAAGTGAAAGGAGACGGGTACCATTCAACACAGCCATAATGCAAAAACCTCTGCCCTTGAAATTCAAAATGCCGCAAATGACTACGTATACAAGAAAAATAGATTCGTACGACCATATGCATAACTATAAAGCATTGATGTTGCTTCATGGATGGGAGGATGAAACAATGTGTAGGGCTTTTTTGCTCACTTTGACGGGACACGCGATGAATTGGTTCAATAGTTTGCCTGAAGGATCCATCACTTCTTTTGACCAGTTACGGAGTGAATTTCTCAACACATTTGTGGTTAATAGTCAGAGAAAGAAGGAGCCGACTTATTTGCTCTCACTTAAGTAGGGAAGTAAGGAGTCTCTAAAATGTTACATAGACCAGTTTCAGGATGCCACATTGGAAGTTCAAGATTTGCAGGTAGGGGTTGTTGTGGTAGCAATGTTACAAGGGACTAAGTCTAAGAAGTTGCAAGAGTCCCTATCATTGGACCAACCACTACAATCTCAGACCTATTTTTCAAAGCAAATAAGTACATTACTCAAGAAGAAGTAATGGAGATAGTATCAGCTGGGGAGTAGAAGGAAGGAAAGAAGCGAGGGAGAGAATCTTCTGGTGGGTCTTCTAACCAGTCAAACAAACCTAAAAAGGCTCCTAGATTAAGGTATACCACTTATACCCTACTCATTGAATCTCGAGCCTCAATGCTGGCAACATTGAAGGATTAGACCTTCTACAATTTTCGAAGAAGAAAACAGGGAGTTTGGGCCACAATCTCGATTCATATTGTAATTTTCATGCCGCATATGGGCACTCCTCAGAGAAGTGCAGGGAATTAATGAATCAACTGGAAAAACTGGCGCGGGATGGAAAGATAGAGAGATTTGTATAGAGAAGCGAGAGAACTATCTCGCACGAAATAGTGGTAACAATCCCAAGGATAGAAGAGATGGAAATAGGAGAAATGGTGGGAGAAACGAAGATGTTAGAAGAAAGGAGAATAGGAGAACAGACTGGAGAAATCAAGAGGAAGATAATGAGCCTACAAGCCCGATGATTAATGTCATATCGAGAGGGGAATCAATAGCTAGCAATTCTTTCTTATCTAGAAAGTCTTATGCCCGACAGGCCTATCAGGTCAACTCGAGGATGGAGGAAAGGAAGGATGTAGAGCATATCACCTTCACTCCAGCAGATAGAAGAGACGTGATGATTCCCTATGATGACCTAATTGTGATCTCGGTAGTTGTTGCAAAACACCCGGTTAGCCAAATTTTAGTTGACAACGGGAGTTTAGTAAACTTGATTTACTAGAACTGTTTTGAAAAGATGAATATTTCAGAAGATAGATTAAAGCTGGTGCCCAAACCTCCATATGGGCTTTCTAGTGAAAAAGTGAAGGTAGCAGGAGCCGTTCAACTACCTGTCACCTTAGGGGAAAGCTCAAAGAGCGTTGTTCGTCAAGTACTATTCATAGTGGTAAGTCAACTTCAATAGCCTATAACATGATTTTCAAGCGACCGCTACTGAACGACATGAGAGCAGTAGTCTCCCCTTGCTATTTGTTGGTGAAGTTTTCGACACCTCAAGTTGTAGGTCAAGTAAGAGAAGACCAAAGGTGGGCAACGACGTGTTATATCGGGTCCATTACATGCAAGGGGATCCATAAAAAAGAAACTCTCATAATTGAGGAACCACCTAAACCAAAGCCCAACGAAGAAATAAAGGCAGTTCGATTAGTTGAGGACAATGAAGAAAAGGTGATTTATGTGGGAAGTCAACTACATGAGGGAACTAAGAAGGAGATAATTCAATACTTGAGGGAAAATTTTGATGTCTTTACATGGACCCCTGCCAAAATTCCTAGAATTAACCCTGAAGTTACTTACCATTAGTTGAATGTCATCCCAAGAGCCAAACTAGTCAAACAAAAGAAAAGAAACCTTGCTCCAAAAAGGCAGCATGTTATAGATGAAGAGATTTCGAAGTTCCCAAGTTGGGTTTATAAGAGAGGTTGATTATCCTGAATGGTTGGCAAATGTGGTGATGGTGAAGAAAGCTAATGGAAAGTGGAGGATGTGTGTGGACTTTACCAACTTGAACAAGGCTTGCCCCAAAGATTCTTATCCGCTGCCACGCATTAACAAATTGGTGGATGAAACTTCAAGATATGAACTCCTGAGTTTTTTGGATGCTTTTTCAAGGTAACACTGAAGGAAACCGAAACAACACGCAGCGGAATTTAAATCATTCGGCCTCCACCAAGATCGATTCGGAGAGTTGCCTGATTAGGGTTTCGAGATTTTACCTGACGTTTTCTCTGAATTTTCTGTCGTTGGTCGAGTCACAAGCAGCAACTTTTCGTTCCTGCCTCTACGGTATCCACACGAACGGATCTCACGACTCTTGAACGTCTCACGATCAGAAGCCTTAAAGAGCTTTTTAATTCCTTATAACCGAATTGCTAGCTTCGATTAAAAGGAATGTTTTTTTGTTTTCTGTTTTTTAAAAGTGCGGCTATGTTTTTTGGAAAAACATCCTTTTTATAGGCAGTAAATTTTACCCTAAAATTTACTGCCAAACAGAACTCTAATCCTACTTAGAATAGGATTAGATATATTCTTAATCCAATTCAGAATAGGATTAGATATATCCTTAATCCAATTCAGAATAGGATTAATTAAGCTCCTCATTGATCCGTTCTAAGTGTGCGACCCAATAGGTTCTCAAAACAATGGCAATGACAAAATTGTCACAGGCAATGAGCGGTATCTAGCAACACATCATTGCTACCCATGTAACGAGAATGTCAATGACTCGACATAACCTTACTCGTGATAGATGTTACCGTGTAGTTTAATCCCTTTATCCTATGATGTCTTGATTAGACACAAGTCATGGAATGTGTCACACTTGTATAGTCTAATCAGCGTTTCTTGATTCCTGAGTAGACTAATTAAACAAATAAAATCAATATCTCATATTGACTTATTCGAGCACGGCCATGCATTTCTTAGTCTCACTCTATCAAAGGGCCCAAGACATCACTCTTGTTATATAAGAGGGATAAATCCTATCTTGATCACTCAACATCCCTCTACATAGATCAAGGCATACCCAATTACTACCTTTATAGTCCATCCTGTTACGAATGACATCTAGCAGCATTAAAGTATGCAATTCTCTATGTTGGGATCTCTGATGATCTCAAGTCAAAGGATCACATACACCATCATCACTATGAGAATCGCTTATGACATTCATATAACAATCCATGTAGCGTTCTCATGGAGGGTCGATCCAGTACATAGTTCTCTAACATGTACCTATGTGATGACTTGATATCCTATATCCATGACAATGGTCATCAGTCAACCACATACTAGTCTTATCGTATCATTGTTATCCTTGTTCACAATAATACTTGACTAGGGATATTTTAAGAATAGTGTGTTATTACTATTCTAAGGACATTATTATATAAGATTATATTACGCAGTTATAAGACAAATATAATAATGAACTATGATGAATAAAATGTCATGATACATAAAAAAAAATGCCAAAGTCAATCATCTAATGAATGGTTCTAAGGGCATAATCCAACAAACACCAGATCATGATGCACCCAAACGATGAAGAGAAAACATCATTCATTACTGATAGTGGAACATATTGCTATCAAGTAATGCCATTTGGCCTGAAAAACGCGGGTGCCATATATCAATGAATAGTGAATAAAGTGTTTAAGGATCTATTAGGTAATACCATGGAGGCTTATGTGGATGACATGATCATAAAAAGCTGTGAAGGAGAGTCACAAGTAGAAAAAATGTCAGACATGTACAGGGTGTTACGGTAATATAATATGAAGTTAAACCCCAACAAATGCTCATTCAGAGTCAGGTCGGGAAAATTCCTGATGTTCATGATTACTAATCAAGGAATTGAGAATAACTCCAAAAAGATTCAAGCTATCTTGGATATGAAGCCACCAATCACCGTAAGAGAAGTACAAAGGCTAACCGAGAGAATAACGGCTCTAAATCATTTTTTGTCTAAATCAGCAGAAAAGAGCTTATTGTTCTTTGGAGCTATTAAAGGAGGCAGAAATATTGAATGGATTGAGGAATGCCAAATTGCATTCGATAAGTTGAGGGAGTATTTAAAGGGGTTGCCACTGTTGTCACGGCCTCAGGAGGGAGATAGACTCTTTATGTACTTGGGAGTAGGATAGAAAGCAGTTAGTGCGATTCTATTGAGGAAAGATAAGGATAAGGAATATCCAATCTACTATGTGAGTAAGGTCCTGTTGGATGCAGAAATAAGATACTCGCAGGTTGAAAAGGTAGCCCTATCATTGGTAATGGCAACTCGTAAACTACGATTGTACTTCCAAGCACACTCAGTAACTATTCAGACTGATCAACCTCTAAGACAGATACTGCAAAAGCTAGAACATCGGGGAGCTTAACCAAATTGGCAGTCGAACTTAGCGAATATGACATACACTTCCAGCCTCTCCAAGTGATAAAAGGACAGGCCTTAGCAGATTTTTTGTTGAATGCACTAGTCGAGGAGCTCAAGAAGAATTGGAATAGGCTTGGTGGAAATTGTTTGTTGATGGAGCTTATAATGTGGATGGTAGTGGGGCAGGTATTGTTCTAGTCTCACTCGAAGGAGAAATCTTTGAGTATTCCCTGCGCTTTAACTTTCCAAGTTCAAATAATGTAGCTGTGTATGAAACTTTGATAGCTAGAATGAAATTGGCTGAAAAGCTCCAAGTCAGCAATTTGATGGCTCATAGTGACTCCCAATTGGTGGTAAATCAGTTTTTTGGTGAATATGAGGCACGGGAGCCTATTTTAGTACCTTACTTACAAAAGGTTCAACTACTAGCACAGTCATTCAAGAATTTTCAACTGACTCAAATTAATTGATCTGAGAACAATCATGTAGACGCCCTCTCTAAATTAGCTTCTTTTAGAGGAGCGAAAGGTGGAATAGTGAAGGTAGAGTGTTTGACTGAGCCAAGCACTATAGAAAAAGAAGTATGTAATGTTGAGCTTGGGGTTGACTGGAGGAGCCCGATCAAAAATTACATTCTAGAGGTAAGGCTTCCCAATCATAGAGAAGAAGCTCGAAAGTTAAAATTACAAAGTGCTAGATTTATAGTGATAAATGGGGAGCTCTATAAGCAGGGTTCTCCGTGCCCTTATTAAAATGCTTCGGACCAGAACAAGCCAGATAAACACTAGTTCAAGTGCACGAGGGCATATGTGGAGAACATTTAGGAGCTCGAGCACTAGCCGTGAAGATACTTCAAGCTGGGTTTTATTGGTCAACATTGAAACATGATACGACCGATAAAGTGTGCAAATGTGACAAGTGCCAAAAATTTGCTCTTATTGTGTCGGCACCTGTCTCAGCCCTCCAAAATACTTTTTAACTTATGCCATTTGGGCAATGGGGTTTGGATATTTTGGGACCTTTTTCCCTAGGGGACAAGGTAAAGGAAGTACCTATTGGTAGCCACTGACTATTTTACTAAATGGATAGAGGCAGAACCTTTGGCCATAATCTCTGAAAGGAAAGCAGAAGCCATGGTGTGGAAGGACATTATTTGCTGATTTGGAGTTCCTTGAGTGCTAAATGCTGACCATGGAAAGCAATTTGACTGTGATGCCTTTTGCGAATTTTGCAAAGGGTTGAATATCTAGCTCAGGATATCATTCGTCTCCTACTCGTAGGCCAACAGGCAGGTCGGGGTCAACAACCAAACCATACTCAAGTGGTTGAAAACTAGATTAGCCAAGGCAAAAGGAGTATGGGTGGACGAACTCCCTAGTGGTCTCTGGGCTTACAGGACCACAAGTCAGTCTCAACGGGAGAGACTCCATTTAATTTGGTGTATGGAACGGAAGCCTTCATTCTAGTTGAAGTTTGAGCAGCATCGCCTAGAATGGTCTCTTATGTGCAAGAAATCAATTCTCAAGCGCTCAGAGAAAACCTTGACTTAATTGATGAGCTAAGGGATAGGGCAAAGATAAGATTGGCCACTTACCAACAAAGAATAGCTAGATACTATAACGTTCAAGCTAAAAGCAGAGTTTTGCAAGAAGGAGACCTAGTGCTAAGAAAGTCAGCCATCACGAATGTAAACAAGGAAGATGGTAAGTTTCGAGCTAATTAGGAAGGACCTTACAGAGTCAAGAAAATGATCGGACCAAATACATGCACTTTATAGACTCTACAGGGAAAAAAGATCTTGAAGACTTCGAATGTTAACCATTTAAGGTTGTACTGACAGTAAAAGTCTTGTATCTTTGCTTTACTACAATTACTTTATTGCTTGTTTTATATGTAGCAAATTTCACGTAATGATGTTATTTCCTTTATGAGAATAAAAGGCCAATTATTCATATCTTTATGTGTTCTATAATGATCAGACTGATCGATAAATGTATTACAGGAATGAAAATAAGAGATGTAAAAGCTAGCCAAATTATAAAGTTTCTAACTGAAAAATGTGTGAGACGGGCAAATTATAAAGTCCCTAAGTGAAAAATGCATGAAAAGGGCAAATTGTAATGTCTCTAAGAGAAAATGCATGAGACGGGCAAATTATAAAGTTCCTAAGCGAAAAATGCGTGAAAGGACAAATTATAAAGTACCTAAGCGAAAAATGAGCGAGACAGGCACAATGCCTAAGCCAGAGTTCTTCTTTAGAAGAAAATTATACTACTTTATAAGAAGAACTAGAGAGCACATGGTATGACATGTTGCAAGGTATGTTACAATTTTATCATTGGATATGCGTTACAATTTTATCAGTGGATATGTTTGGCTTTGTAACATTTTGATACGTTACGATATGACATGTTGCAAGGTATGTTACAATTTTATCATTGGATATGTGTATGTGTTACAATTTGATCGATGGATATGTTTGGCTTTGTAACATTTTGATATGTCAACATGTTAGGCAACATTGCGATTACAAGAATGTTATAGTATTATCCTTGGATATGATCCCATGATATACTAACATGTTGGCATGGTATACATATTACAGCCGTGTTTTAATAATGACATGTTATACATAATATATATGTTATAGTTGTGTTTCAATAATCCATCATGATATCACAGTATGCATGAAACGTAAAGTAGCAAAGGAAAACTACAAAAGAAAGGATCACCAACTTTTACTAAAAATAAATGAATGATTTACAACCATAAAATTTCTAAAGGTAATGTATATAACTGTAAAATTTCAAAAGAGTAAAAACCACATAAAAAAAAGAAAAAAAAATATCTGGACTACTCAGCTACAGGACCAATATCAGGAAGAGTAGGAGCTGAGCCTTCAACCGAGCCTTCTAAAACAGCAACATTAGCAAGTTGAGCATCGCCAGGAGGCCTTACGGTCTTGACAGCTGCAGGATCTGAAACAGGCTCAACAATAATTGAGTCAGAAAATTGAAAGTCTTTATTGTCCAGCCTTCCAATGCCTTGATAGGCTTTGGTTGACCTTGTGTTTGACGAGGAGGCCATGGGCTGCTGAGATTTTCCAAGTTGTCCTCAACCCCTCTTTGCAAGCAATCCTCGGGCTTCTTAGAGCTCGGCTCGTACTGGGTCCAGGAAGGAATATCATACAGTTTGACCTCATTGAAAAATTGAAGCTCCGGGAACGTCTCACGAGGCCTCTCCTTTTCTACCTACGCGTGAGCGAGATAGAAACCATATTTTACAAAACCCACTGAATAGATATGCTTCTTCTCGAAACAATCCTGGGAGACCTGATATTCCCGGACCCTTTCTGCCCGAATGCTCTCACGATTGGTCTCTAATCCCCTTCCCTGCTCTTGCAAGCTGTGTACCTCCTCATTGGCTTCATCATGTTCAGATCGTATGAGTTGTAGATCATCCATCGCTTTTTCATAAGCCTCCCTGTATCCCTCCAAAGAAAAAGCCTTTGTTTGCTCATTGGCAAGTTTAAGTTGAAGATCGGTTATTTGAGATCTCAAATCCACATTCTCCTTCTTAAGCTCATCCACTCGGTTAGGAAGTGAACGAAGCTGTTGGACTTCATTTCAAAATTCTAGATTTTTAGTCCTAAGTTGTTGCAGCTCTTTTTCAGTTCGTTTTTGATATGTCCTGTGCTATTCATTCACAGCCACTACTTGCTGGCAACTTGACAAAACGAGAAGGATAATTAGAAATAAGAAAAGACAAAATAATAAGGAACGTGCATTCAAATAAGAGTTGAAGCCTCTTGCCTTCATGACCACATAGTCAAAACTGTCCTTGCCTGTAGAAAGACCTTTAAAAATCTCCTTCTCGTCTCAAGGAAGGATGGTGCTCCAACCTAGGCGAGAAGCTACCCTAGCATCTTCAATACTATTGTTGTTGTTAATGTTGAGGTAGGTCTGAAAGTCATCCTCATCAATAACCTTTCCTCTATCCACCTGGTAACGTCTGAGCATAGGAGGTGCCATTTTTGGTAAAATTGGCCTCGCAATCATCACATCTTCAATATAAAGCCTCTTTCGATTCTTTCGGCGAGGCTTGCGAGGAACACGTTTGTCTCTTGAAGGATTAGAGTCACCTTCCTTGGGAACAGACTCACTTCTCTGAGACTCCAAACTTTATGACTCTCCAAGTTAGGTACCGAGCGGTCACGGTTGATGAACCTCCTCTTTCTTCCCCACTCGACTTCTTCCATAGAGCGATTAGCTTCACCAGTATTTGGAGGAAGGGTAGGAGCGCGAGGACGCTCTGAAGCGGAAGTGTCACCATAAAGATGTTTCGGTAGAGGAGGAACTCTGAGAGGAGCTCTGGAGGATGATACAGCTGCTTTCCTTTTACGAATGGCGTCTTGGAAACTCATACCTGCACAATGAAAGAAAAGGCATTAACATATCATGTCAAAAACATTAGTCACATGCACAAATACAAAAATTATTATTTGAAACCTAAAAATGTGTCAAGATCGCCTATGTTGGCTAAATTCTCATTCGATGGAAGATCATAGAAAGGACTCCTAAAGGCGTCACCTTGGTTCCATTCTAAGTCTTCTTCGGATGAACCACTAGTGTCTACGGTCCCAAGTGACTCATCCCTTTTGTCGCCTGAACCTGAGGAAAGGTCCCCTATTGAATAATCTACAGGACTTGTTGGCTTGACTAAAGGGGCTGCAAGTGGATTTGTAGGGTTAGAACTATGGACACCTAAGGTTGAAGGTAGGTTTGAAGGAGTGGTGGAAGTGGTGGAAGCAATCTTGCCTACTCTCTAACTAGCTGCAGTAATATTTTAGGGGGTCAAAAGAGAGAACAAGTTTCGTTCCCCTATAAAACATGTGAGTTTTATGGACTCGTCGTATGGATCTTTTAAAAAGGCTAAACTAAATCTTTCAGAGCACTTTGTGTGGTCGCTAGTATCCCTGTTCCATCTGGAAGGGATATTCAAATCCCTTGGAAGCTCAACGACAACATACTCGCTCTCGAACTTATGTAATTTATTGGGGAGATTTGCAAAAATTTTATTAGGAAATCCTCTTTTCGTTACCTTTTGAAGAGAGTATGAGACTGACCCAGCCAACCCACAAACTCTAAAAAATGCATTGAGTAAAGGAATTGAAGGTGTGATACCCAACTCGTGGCACACTATGGAAAACCCCACTAGTTGAGCCTAACCATGAGGGTGGAGTTGGCACGGAATGATGTTCTTATATCTTAGAAACTTTAGCCCTTAATTTAGGAAGAGGAAAACAAAAACCAAAGTGAATGGAAGCCCTATATACAGCTACGCTACTGGCAATTAAGTTAAGGGAAAGTTCTTTATCGGTTCGAAGCCTATAGCGGTAACCTTAAGGAAGAGGGTAATTAGTGCTAATTTCTTTTAAGTCTACAGTGCCTAACCTAGAAAGAATACCCTTTCTTAACAATTTGTCTATACCATGAGAAGCATGGAAAAAAAAAGAAACAAAACACAGCTATGTGACAAACTTAATACCTGCGGAAGAGGGCAAAGAGCGAAAGACTAAAAAATCCTGTGATAGGTGTAAGAAGACGCAGCAGGTGTCTTATGCTAGAGAATTATTGTCTGCGGCAGGGTGTAGGTCCTTTAAGTAAGTTTGAAATGTGTAAAGTGGATGCTAGCAGCTGGTTGCAATTGGCGAGAGAGTACTAACGTGCGACACACTACTATTTCAGAGAATTTTTTAATATGATTTCCGTTCGTTCTCCCTTTTATATAGGCGTGACAAGGAATCCCAAAGGTCGCGAACTAGAAAACACCTCCTAGAAAGTTATGCTGAGTAACTTGTGAAAGAATACAAAAATGACAAAAATTAATAAAATGACTGAAATACCCAAAAGATACGTACATATATTCTCTCTTATTGGAAAATTCAATAAGAGAGTAGGGAACAATTGATATGGGTAAAGCCTAACTAAAGGTAAGCCCATCAAGCCCAAGGGGGCCATCAACGTTGCTCCACGTGGCCCAATGTCACTAGGCCATATGGCGGCTATAGTAGGAGATAGCCTCCCACGGAGCTAGAGATGGCCTCTCGCACCGCAAAAGATAACCTCCCTCTTAGCGTGAGGAAGGCTCCTGCGACTTTGCATGGCCTCTCACCTCACGAGAGATACTCTCTTGCAGTGATGGTCAAAAGACATGAAAGAGCCTTTTGTTACGTGCATCGAACGAACTCCACAGATGCTCAAAAAGACGAAATTGTCCTCCAGTAATTACTGCAGTAGTAGAGGTAATTCGTTCCAATATAAATAGGTCACATGTATTATTTTATTCTCTAGGTACTACTTTTTTGTTAACTAAGACTTTGGAGAATTCCTTGTCTGACTTAAGTATCGGAGTGTCTACATAGGGAACCACCTCCTACGTTTCTCTAACTTTTCTTTTTTGCAGAGCTTTTAATGCCACGTGTGAGAGAAGGAACAAACAACTTATGTCAGCATTTCATCATTGTTATTTTGTGCAACAACAAAAAAAAAATTGTAGGTTAAGGATTTCTTTAGAAGAGGCTGGCGCTAAAATTTAGCAATAGAGCTTTAATTGCTCTATTATGATAAATGTTATATTTTTTTTAATTATATTTTGATTATATTATATTTGTTTTACATATATTTTGAGCATATAAGTTTGTAAATAATATTTATTTACATATCTACACATGTTTAAATGAAAAAAATTCATGCATAAATAAGTATTATCTTAAAATTTTTAAAATAATTAAAATACTAAAATATCTAATCCATTTAAAAAATAAATTTAATTATCTAATACATTTAAAATGATTAAAATAATTAAACATATTTTTTAAAAAAATTAAAGTATGTGAATACTTCAAAATTTTGTGCATATAAATATTTAAATAAAATTAATGCATGTATAGCACAAATAGCAAACTAGTGTGTATATATATTTCATAATACGTAAAGACCTTGTAAGTAAACTATGTAAATGCTTACGTAAACATTTTCTTTTCACGACACGTAGGACACATAAGATTTATATTAAAATTGAAATCAAATTAATTTTTTTTATTTTTGTATAACCCTTATTACCCACACCTAAAAATAAGTAGTGCAATAATTGAAAAGTTTACTAAAATACGAGCACTATCTAACTCAATTTTTAAACGGTTCATTATTTCATTCAAATATCAATACTATTTACTTAAAAATTTATTCAAATTTTATCTAAACAACACATCCATTCATTTTCTTCTATACTCTTTTCTCTCACAATCAATCCACCATTTCAAAAAATTTCAGTTTTTAAATAGTTTTTATTTATTTCAATTACTAGTACTATCTAATTCAGTTTTTAAATAGTTTCGTATTTCATTCAAATGCCAACATATCAATTCATTTTCTTCTATGCTCTTTTCTCTCACAGTCAATCCACCATTTCAAAAAATTTAGTTTTTAAATAGTTTTTTTATCTATTTCAATTACTATTTTTATCTAATTCAATTTTTAAACAGTTTCTTATTTCGTTCATATACAAACACTATCTATTCAAAATTGATCATTTTGATCTGTTGTTTCGTAATTTCCACTTTCTATAAAGTGATAATTAATAATTAATTAATAGTTAATAATTAATCAAAATAAATCATAATACAAATTTATAGTTATTTTTAATTAATAATTATTTTTTATTTAATTATAATTATTGTTATAATAACTTCTAACTAATAACAATATCAAATTATTATTAATTGAAAATTTGAGAAATATAAATAAATGTATATTTACAAAATTATATTTTAATTTTTAAAATTTACAATATTTTATTATCTTAATTAATTAATGATATAATAATAAAAAATATAACTTTATTTTGTAATTTTTTTACTTCACCTGCCGAAATGAAAGTAAAATATAAATTTCTGTCCATCAGTTTCTTTTTTTTTTTAAATACATAGTTGGAAAAAAAGATGCATTTTATTTTTCTCACCGACATTTCTAGGCGTCATGAGAAGACGTTAATTTAGTGTGAAATAATTTTAAATTAAATAAAATTTTAAATTGTTTCAATTATCTCAAAAGGTGTTCTACTAGCAACGTTGAAAATTGCTGAACAAAGACCAAGACCAAAGACTAATAAGGTCATTACGATATTTTATTTATTCTTACTTCAGCTAGAGGGGGTTGTGGGCCAGTTCGAATCGATTCCAAATCGATTTTTACCGGTTCCGGGTCACATCATATTCGAACTGGTTCGAACTGGTATAAGAATCGGTCCGGTCCTATGTTCTTGAGGTGCGAACCGGCCCGGTTCGCTGGGCTGGTTCAATCCTTTTTTTTTGTTTTAAAATTTTTATTTTTTTAAATTTATATTAATTTATTTTGATAAAAATAAATATATATTAATATATTTTTATAATTTAATCTAATAAATTTATTTTTATTATAAATAATGTTAATATTTTAATTTAACAATAATTTATTATAAAGTTATTATAATTTATTTAATTTATGTAACAATAATGTAAAAATAAATTACTATAAAATTATCTAATAAAATTATTGTTATAATAAAATAAAGTTATATTATGAATATAATATTATAATAAAGTTATTATGATAAAGTGATACTTGATTCAAAATATAAATAATCATATTATGAATATTATTATTATATTCATTTTGTAATATCATTTTGCATATTATTATTTATATTCATTTTGCATTTAAAATGATAAATAAGCTGTAAGCGTATCAATATCATTTTGCATTTAAAATAATTTATTATATTTGAAATATCATTTACTTAATATTTATTTATTTATTCATTTATTTAATATGTTTTTGAAATATTCATTAATTTTGTATTTTAAATATTTAATTATTTTAAACATAGATAAGTATAACATTAATAATAATAATAATAATAATAATAATAATAATAATAATAATAATAATAATAATAATAATAATAATAATAATAATAATAATAATAATGGAGAAAAAGAAGAGAGTAGGAGACCAAAGATTTTTTACGTGGAAAATCCCTTCAAAAGTTAGAAGGGTAAAAACCACGGGACCATAGTCCATAAAAATATTTACTATGACTAAACTTATTTACAATTTTACATACAATTTACAAAAAAAAATTATTCTCTATTCTTCATAATTTATACGGATTGCCTTGGAAATTTCTTTCTCCTCCTCTGAATTATTATCAGCGAATTCATTGGTCATTCCAAGTTCGACATTGCATGATTCCGCATCAAACAATCTTTAAGGTATGTTAACATCCACAATGAATCCGGATTAAGAGTGGTTCGATGGTCTCTAATAATTCTTCCACATGTCGAGAATGCGGATTCCGAAGCAACAGAAGAAACTTGCACCGCAAAACATCTCGAGTCATGGAAGCTAAAATTGGAAATTGTTTTTGGTTTTCTTTCCACCATTGGAGAATATTAAAGTTTTCATCTACAGAAAAATCCTGACTCAAGAAAAATCCTAACTCATTGAAGCTAGAATTTCGTCCAGTTGTTGATCCAGATCCGCTGGCTTTTCCTTTTAGCTTCATTTTCTTCTTTGCTGCTTCCTTAATTTCGTTTAAAATTCCTTTTCTTTTTTTACTACTCTCGATTTCTTCGTATGAATCTTCTTCTCCTTGATTAAAGCTGAACTACTCCCTTTCTGCTTCATAAACATTAAACAATTCTAGAAAAAAATTGTTAATTGAGGACTTTTGATCCTCAATAGAATCAAGACCAAGAAATTCTTTATAACAATAAAAAAAAATCTCTATATTTACCTCACATTGACTAGGATCTAGTAAAGTTGCAATACAATAAATAGGAGGAATTATTTTCCAATATTTTTAAAATTTTTCCTCCATATCATATACAAAAGAACTTAAAGTTTCATGATACCTAAATTTTACAAATTTTTCAAACATTGTGTAGATAATAGGAACAAAATACGGTGTAGTTGGATAAAATTGAGTTGAAAATCTTTCGGTTGCATCTTTAAAAGTAGATAATAAATTAACACAATGTCGTAACGGCTTCGCGCTCGACGATTTTGAAAACATTTAAAAACAAGGGAGTCGCCACCAATCTTTTTGGTTAGGTGTGATTGGCCACCTAAAATATTTATCTTTTTAACAAAATCTCAAAATTAATTAAGTTTTATTAAAAAAGATAATTTTTGGTCTGCGAAAACAGAATTGGGTTCGGGAGTACGGTTACACGTGGGGAAGGATTAGCACCCTCACGACGCCCGTTAAAAAACGGTACCATAATAATCATGTGTTATCCTTTAATTTTAATAAAATGGTCTTGAATTAATATTTAAAAATAATTCTTATTTCATTGCAATCAATTTTATTCAAAAATTGTTTTTTATTTGTAAATTTATTTTGTTTTATTTTAAAAAGTTAAATTTTATTTTTCAAAAGAGAATATGAACATTTTTGTATTGAAAAATTAAATCAAATATCCCAATACTCTGGTAACAATTGAAATAATTTTCCTCACCTAGAGATTTCTTAAAAATCACTACTTGTGAGTTCTATAGAATCCCATCATCGGAAGATTCACATTTATTTGAAAATTAAATGAATGCATATGATGCAAACAAATAATCAATGATGCAAATGAATTTTTTTGATTTTTTTATATAAATATTTCTTTATTTATTTTAAATAAAAATTCTTATTATTGAAAAATTACACTAAGTATCCCAATACTCTGGTAACACTTAGTGAACTTCTCTCACCTAGGGATCAGTCAAGAAATTACTACTTGTGAGTTTCATGACATCCCATCATCGGAAAATTATTATTAATTTCCTTTTTTCTATTTTCTTTTAAAAAACTTATTCATTTAATTTTTTAATAAAAATTTAAATTATTGAAAATCATACTAAATATCCCAATACTCTGGTAACATTTAGTACGACTCTTCTCACCTAAGGATCAGCTAAGAATCACTACTTGTGACTTCCGTAACATCCCATCATCGGACAAATATTTAATTAAATTTTAATTTTATTATTAATTAAAAAAACTTATTGATTAAATTTTCTAACAAAAATTTAAATTATTGAAAAATCATACTAAATATCCCAATACTCTGGTAACATTTAGCACGACTCTTCTCACCTAGGGATCAGTCAAGAAATCACTACTTGTGAGTTTCATGACATCCCATCATCGGACAAATATTTAATTCAATTTAGATTTTATCATTATGCTCAAATTTAAATTTCATCATATTATTTTATTTTTTTAAATATGTTTTCTAATCAATTATAATAATTAATGAAAATATAAATAAAGAAAATTTTTCAATTTTTTTTGCAACATGCACTAATAATAATAATAATAATAATAATAATAATAATAATAATAATAATAATAATAATAATAATAATAACAACAACAACAACAACAACAACAACAACAACAACAACAACAACAATAATAATAATAATAATAATAATAATAATAATAATAATAATAATAATAATAATAATAATAATAAAACTCAAATAATAATAATAATAATAATAATAATAATAATAATAATAATAATAATAATAATAATAATAATAATGATAATAAAACTCAAATAATAATAATAATAATAATAATAATAATAATAATAATAATAATAATAATAATAATAATAATATTATTATTATTATTATTATTATTATTATAATTTAATTAATTTTTTTAAATTTAAAATTTTTTTAAATTTTTAATTTTTAATTTTCTAATTAAAATTTTCTTCTTTTTTATAAAATGAATAAACACTAAATAAATAAATAAACAAAAAAACAAAAATAATTACCAAAAATGAATTTGGGCTAAGAGCCCAAAGAAAACCCTTCAATGGCCCAAGAAGATGGCCCAAACGAGTGGGTCGGCTTGGGTCAGTCAGGCCTGGGCGCGCGGGTAGCGAGCGGGCTGGAGCCGGGTCGGACGCGATCGGGTTGGGTCGGATGCTGGAGCGGCGCGCGGATCTTCTTCCCGGGTCGGGCGCGCGGACCCCGGGTCGGATCCGAGTCCACGCGCGGATCGGCCTCTCTCTATAAAATCTTCTCTTTTTTTTTTCTTTCACTTTTCTCTTTTTTTACAAAAAAAATTTCAGAGCTTTCCAAAGCTCTCCCGGCCAGGCGATTCCCGGCCGCCGCCGGGCCGCCGTCCAGCTCGCCGCTGGCCACCGTCGTCGGTGGCTAAAAATAAAAAGGCGACGCTTTTCCGAAAGCCCTCAGCTCCCTCTTTCCGTTTCTGGTCTTCGTTTTCCCAAAAAGGTGGTCCTAATCCTACGGATCTGAGGTCGAAACCTCCGGCCTCTTACCTTTTTGTTTTTTTTTTTGGTTGATGCTTCGGATGGTTTTGGTCTGTGTTTTGTCGTCGTTGTTGTTTGTGTTTTTGCAGGTGGGGGCTTAGATCTAGGGTTTTAGGTTTCGGTTTGGTGAGGGGAAGCTAGGTCTCGTTTTTTTTTTTTCGGGATTTTTGGTGATGGTAGTGTTAGGGGTTATGATGGTGGTGGTTCAGGGGTTTCGGTTTTAGGTTAAGGTTTCCAGATCTGGGTTAGGGACTTGGTTTTCAGGTATTGATGGTTGATGGCTGGTGGTTGCTTGACAGGTTCTCGGTGGTTTGTGGCTGTGGGTAGACTGGTTGTTGGTGAGGGCTGAGCGTGTGTTTAGGGGTTTCGATGGGGCGAGGATGGTGAAGATGAAGCTCCGGTTTCCTCCTTGAATCGAGGCTTGAGGGAGGGTTCTTGTAGGGGGATTGGTGCGGGAATCGTGGCTGGTAGGGGCTGATGGACGGGCGGCAGTGGCTGATGGACAGCCTCGGGAGAGGGGCTGGCAGACTGGATTGGACAGAAAAAACAAAAAAAAACAACAAAAAGAAATAAAAAAAAAAAATAATAATAAAAAGTAATAGAAATAAATAAAAATAAAATAAATAATATATAAATAATAATAATAATAAAAGAAGAAAAAGATAATAATTCTAATAATAATAAAACAAATAATAAAAATAAAAACAAATACAAATATAAAAATAATAACAAAAATGGGACAAAATTAGGTGTCAACACACAATATTCAATAAAAATTCAATCTTCTTCAAAAAGTACTAAATGCGTGCTAGTGGTATAATTGTTATAAAAAGGAGTAACAAGTTCTTTATCGGGTAAAATAGAAGAAAGCAAACGATGAAGTGAATTTCATCTTGTTTCCACGGGAAGTGGAATACAAATTTGCTTCCATTCATGTTTATTACTTGGTGTGCGAATCCATTTTGCTAAAATTTTAATTTTATCAATTGGACCTATACCACTACCAGTACCACTAGAACTAAAACCACTTTGAACACATAAATTTATAATATGACATGCACATTTTGCATGAAAAAATATACCTTGCATAATAGGGTTTAAACTTTTAATTAAATGAGGAATAGCTACAGTATTACTCAAAGCATTATCAAAAGTAATAGCAAAAACTTTATTATTTTCTAGTCCATATAATTTACAAACTTTAGTAATATATTTATGAATAGTATATGAATTATGTGCTTCTTCTATTACATCTAAAGATAAAATTCGTTTTTGCATGCACCAATCTTCATCTATCCAATGCAAGTTATAACAAGATAACTTATACCATTAGTACTAGTCCATATATTACTAGTTAAACTAACCCTAGATGAAATATTACTAAGTTTATCAATTAAAGCTTGTCTATATTCTTTAAATATATCCATGCAATCTTTTTTAATGTATGTCTAGAAACAGATTTATATGCAGGTTGTAAATATTTACAAACAAATTCTAAATATCCTACTTTTTCACAAATTATGAATGGTTGTTCAGTCCAAACTACAAATCTAACTAAACCACGTCTAGCTTAAACATTATCAAAATTAAAATTTTTCCACCATCATGTGTATTAATTTGAGATTGTTTGCCTTCTAAAATTTCATTTTCTTTGGCATCAGGATTAATTTTATGTACAATAATTAAATGTCTTTTATACGTACTTGTACCGCCACCACCTCCACCGAAGTTATAAGAGTAAACGCCTTTGCACAATTTACAGATAGCACAATATTTATTTGTCTCACCTTCTTTTGCTACAATGTCGAAATACTCCCATACCTTGCTTGTTTTTTTTTACTAAACTTCGGTCTTGATGATGTAGCAGCAGTGGTGGCAACTGATGATTGTGTTTGAGCACGACCTCCTCCACGACCACCCGATGGTGCCAAAGGAAGCTCCTCCTCCTCTGAATGAATATCAGGTTCTATTTCATTAAATGATTCGTCACCCGAATTAGGAATTTCAGTGGAACCAAAAGGTCGAGAAACAGAGCATGAACGACAAAAGAAATTTGACATTTTTATATTTTTTTGAAAATAAATATATGTTAAAAATTTTAAAAAAAATAGAAGTAGAATATATATAATATATTATAATTTGGAAATTGAAACTTGAAAATTAAAAGTCAAATTTGTAAAATTATAAAATAAAAAGAAAAACGAAATTTAGAGAGGAAAATGATGATATTATAAATTTGGAATAAGGGAATTTAAGTGAATTTAGAGAGTATGTGAGTGAATATTGAGAGAGTATGTGAGTGAATATTGAGAGAGTATGTGACTGAAGAGAATAAGAGTGAACAAATGTAGATAGTAGATTTGAGAGAAAATATGGAAGAAAATGTAAAGAAAAATAACATGAAGAATAGAGGTATTTATAGAAAAAAATTTGAATTTTTAAAATAAAAAAATATAAATTTTGATGGATGGGCAACGACCAAATTGCTGTTGCCTTGGGAAGGCTTAATTTTGAATTTGAACAGGTTTAACCGAAACCGGTACAGTTATGTTCGATCCCGATCCTTAATGAGCCGGGCCCTTAGCAAGTCCAGTTATCATTTATTAAAATCAGTCCAGCCCGATATCACCGATTCAATTATTGGGCCGGATCTGCCCGATCCGGTTACGAGCCTGGTCGGGCCAACCCGACCCAATAACCACCTCTTCAGTACCATTATATCATCCCACTTCGATTAATTAATTAAATAACATTTGTCATGTTTCAGATCTGGTCTCTTTCTGTTTGCCCCACACTTTACAGCTTTAAGTTAGAAAAGAAAGATGTAAGGTGGGACAGAATTAAAGTTTTTTTAGATTTATTCTATTGATCATTTAATTTTTTTACTTTCTTTAAAATAAATATTTTGAGCAATACTTTTTCTAAAAAAAATTATGAACAAAATAAGCCTGTCATATTTCATGAACTAATTAATAAAAAAAATTTTATTTAAGCTTAATAAATTAATAAATAATTAAATTAAATTTAAACTCATACTTAGTATGACATAAATCTAAAACTTTAAAATTTTAAGATTTTAAGATTTTTTTGTCACTAGATTAAAACTTCATTGGATGAAATAAATATTAATTTTATCAATTTCAAGAGCAATAATCTCTTTTTTAATAATTAAAATTTGACTTAACAGTTATTATTTTTTTAAAAAAAAAAAGATAAGATTCAATATTTAATATCCGTTTCCCCTCTACCTTAACACAAAAAAAAAATCTCATATATTTTGTTCCCCGCCTGATAAATAAATAATAGATATATATATGATACACTAATAATATATAGTGTTTTTATATTATCAATACATCAGATGTTGATACCTTATTAATTAGTTTTTATGGGTATATTAAAAAAAATTATGTGTATTTATTTTTAAGAAGTTGACTATTTTTCATTTTATTTATTAATGAAGTGCCAATCTCTAATATATTGATAATATATAAAAATTATATACAATAAATGCATATATATATATGCATTTATTGTATATAATTTTTATATATTGAGTAGATAAATATCATGTGTTTCACGACTTGCCTTTCCTTTGTTGCTTTCCAGCTTTTATTTCAGCTTGCTTCCTAGTATGGCCCATCCCATTTCAGCTTTTTCTTTTCTCCCAAATAATTGAGCATTCCTCTAATCAAAAGCACATATAAAAGAATTATTGCAGATTATATAAAGTATAAAACTAATAGTTTATAGAGATCATAAGAAATGGATACACAAACTAAATAGCCTAATATAATATTCGTTTTATATTTATGATTTTGAATTATAAAATAAATAATCATTTCTTTTCATAAATTGTAATATACTTTTTTCGAAATTTGAACTTAAAAGGCTCAAAAGTTAAATTTTGAAAATTTACCATTTTCAAATTTTAACTATTAAAACGTCTTTTTTAAGTGTATTGATTTTGAGTTTTAAACATTGAATTATCCTCTTTAAGGACAGCCCAAAATAAAATCAATATGAGAAAAAATAAAACAAATTCCAAAAGGATAACCATCGATCTTTAACATTTTTGTAATGGCGTGATGATGACAACATAAAACTCCAAAGCTAAAACTTTATTTCACCCAAAAAAAAAAAACATAAAACTTTATTCCCTTTGTTTCTCCTGAAGCCGAACTTCAGAAACGCAAAGTGCTTCATGTCTCATTACTATGGATCGTTTCTCAACAATTAAAATTCTTAAAAGGTATTTTGAAATTGAAAATTTTAATTTGATGAATTATTTGTTTATTTGATTTGGGTTGATATTATTATTTGTCCTAGCTCATAGTATTATTTTACCATATTAATGATTATGTTGAAAAATTAATACAAATAAACATACACAGGATCTCATGTTTAATCATCAAGAAAAGTAATACGGAAGCATACCTGAATCCATTAGAATTGATTTCTTGAGGTTAGAGTCTTCCACGTCTAAACCTTTTGAGAGAATCTGTATCTCACTCAACGATGAGATTTGATTGTGAGAATTATCTTCTATTTAGACTGGGGACCATAACCTATTTATACTTGAAGTATATTTTATTTTATTTTGGCCCATCATGAAAATAAAATAAAATATTGAGTCTCTACACATTGCAAAACCCATACTAATTTGATCACTTTTAAGTGGACTAAATAGATAGCCAGTAATGTACAATTAATTGATATATGTAGGCCCACTATATAATTTCCCAACAATCTCTCACTTGAGCCACATATGTCACCTGATAATTGTACATTTTAAAATAACTTTAAGAGCTCTAAACCTGCTATCATCACAAGCAACATCTCTAAACAATCTGGTCCATCAATTATACTAACATAGGATCAAAGCGATCTTCGTTACATATATTCCGTAACTAGACCCATCAATGGTCACGTATATTAATACAATCAACGACATAGATCAAGTATGGATGTGTAGCATAAAAAATTACATGCAACGTGATCCTTTAAACATGCCTATTTTCAGCTGGTCCTACTTTCAAAACTTTATGCTCAACTGCAATTTGAAAGAATAATACTTTATTTCAGAGTTTCAGTAATAACAACAATACTTTATTCTTATTAGAAAAAATGTCTCAATAACCAATGAATATAAATGAAACAAACTCCCATTATACAAACATATCATCAAAGTGAACCACACCCATACGAGCTACATGCTCATAAAACACCTTAGGTGGTACACCCTTAGTAAGCGGATCCGCAATCATGGAGTTCGTATTGATATATTCAATAAATATCTGAAAACTCTGAACTCTCTCCTTAACAACAAGAAACTTGATGTTAATATGCTTTGACTTCGACGAGCTTCTGTTGTTCTTAGAGTATAATTCTGTGGCTTTATTATCACAATAAATCTTCAATGGCCTCTCAATTCCATCAACAACGCATAGCCTAGTGATAAAATTTTGCAACCATATTGCCTAGTTCGATGCCTCATAGCAAGCTATAAACTCTGCTTCCATGGTGGAAGAAGCTATGAATGACTGCTTTACATTCTTCCAAGATACAGCTCCTCCAGCTAACATGAAAATATAACTAGAAGTGGATCTTCTGCTATCAAGGCAACCGATAAAATCGGAGTCTGAATACCCAACGATCTCTAAATGATCTGACCTTCAATATATGAGCATGTAATCTTTAGTTCTCTGTAAATACCTCATAACTCTCTTTACTGCTTTCTAATGATTCATTCCAAGGTTACTTAAATATCCGCCAAGCATACCAACTATTTACGTAATATCTGGACGCGTAAAAACTTGAGCATACATGAGACTCCCTACTGCTGAAGCATAAGCAATCTTATGCATCTCTTCCTTTTCAACATTATTTCTGGGGCATTGAAGCAAATAGTAATAGGCGTATCTCCTGATGCACAATTTTTCATGTCAAATCTGCTAAGCACCTTATCGATATAAGCTTTTTGTGATAAGCCAAGTATTCCTTGAGAACGATCTCGATGAATCTGTATGCCTAACACAAAAGATGCATTCCCAAGATCTTTCATCTCAAATTTATTTGAAAGAAATCTTTTGGTTTCATGCAATAAGCCTATATCACTCATTAAAACCAAAATAGGTGATCACTTGATCAAATTTTCGATATCATTGACGGGATGCTTGCTTTAAACCATAGATGGATTTCTTTAATTTACACACCAGATGTTTCGATTTATCCGACACGAAATTTTCTAGTTGCTCCATATAAATTGTTTCTTCAATGTCACCATTGAGAAACGCTATCTTTACATCCATCTGATGTAGCTCCAAATCATAATGAGCTACAAGTGCCATAATGATTCTAAAAGAGTCTTTCGATGAAACTGGAGAGAAAGTCTCTTTATAATCAATGCCTTCCTTTTGAGTGAAACTTTTGGCAACTAAACGTACTTTATATCTTTTGATATTGCCTTTCGAATCCCGCTTGGTTTTGAAAATCTATTTACAACCAATCGGTTTCGCTCCTTTAGGCAATTCGACAAGATCTTAAACGTCATTGTCTTCCATTGATTTCATCTCATCTTTCATGGCCTCAATCCATTTATAAGAGTGAACACTTTGTTTGGTTCACTAAAAGATTTTGGATCATCTTCTAGTTCTATATCAAACTCGTGTTCTTGGAGATAAATGATATAATCATCTAGAATCGTCGATCTCCTCTCTCTTGAGGATCTCCTTAATGGCACTTCCAATTGAGGTTGTTGTTGCTCTTCAATATGAGTAGGATGTAACCCAGGACTGTCTTGATAATCCGGATTTGCACCTTGAACAATGTCAGACATAATTGTCTGATCATTCTCAATTGCAACTGTAGGAACAATAACATGTTCTTCCTCAAAGACAAAGTTCCTGAGTTTGGCACCCTCATCATATTCAACATCCTCAATAAACTTAGCATTCCCTGTTTTGAAAAAGGATCTATTTGAGGGATGATAAAACTTGAAACCCTTCAATTTTTCTAAGTATCCAACAAAGTAGCAGCTTATTGTTCTTGAGTCCAATTTCCTTTCGTTAGGCTTGTATGGCCTAGCCTCAACTGGAAAACCTCAAATATGTAAATGCCTAATACTAGGCTTCTTTCCTATCCATAATTCATATGGGGTTTTAGTTATTGCTTTGCTTGGAACTCGATTAAGAATGTACACTATAGCCTTTAAGGCTTCTCCCCAAAGTGACTCTAGCAAAGAAGAATGACTAATCATACTTCTAACCATGTCCTTTAGGGTCCGATTTCGTCTCTCAGCTACACCATTTTGACTTGGAGTCCCTGGCATGGTGTATTGAGGAACGATACCACATTCTGCTAAATACTTTGCAAAAAGGCCTGGATGTTGTTCACCTGATCCATCGTATCTACCGTAATATTCATCGCCACAGTCAGACTTAACGGCTTTAATTTTCCTACTAAGTTGATTTTCAACTTCAGCTTTATAGGTTTTGAAAACGTCCAATGCCTGAGACTTTTCATGAATCAAGTATAGGTACCCATAACGAGAATAATCGTCTATGAAAGTAATAAAATACTGTTGACCATTCTAAGAAGCTGCAGGGAATGGACCACAAATATCAGTATGAATTAAATCCAAGACATTTAAACACCTGTTAGCACCAGTTTTCTTGATATTTGTTTGTTTTCCCTTAATACACTCAACACAGATTTTGAAATCTGAAAAATCAAAGGAATCTAGAATTCCTTCTGACACAAGCCTCTTTATTCTTTGTTCAAAAATAGGCGTTAAACGCTTGTGCCATAACATGAAGGAATTCTCATTAATTAATTTGCGCTTTGTACCACAATTATTTATATGCAAGGATTCATTAATGTGTGAGGCATTAAGATCTAATTTATATAGATTATCAACTAAACAACCTGTGCCAATAAGATTCGAATACTGAAAAAGACTAAATTTTTCATTTCCAAATGAACAAGAATATCCTGATTTGTCCAAATAAGAAATAGAAATTAAATTTCGTCTAAATGACGGTACATAAAAAGTCTCTTTCAAATCTAAATAGCAACCAAATTCTAACTTTAATCTAAATAAACAAACAGCCTCAACATAAGCTCTTTCGCCGTTTCCTACATAGATGAATCTTTCAGTATCAGTTGGCTTTCTGCTCCTTAGACAACCCTGCATAGTCACACTTATGTGAGTAGTTGCACCCGTATCTATCCACCAAGTGTGATTGGGTACTAAAGCCAAATTAACTTTAGAACAAACAAAGTTGAGAAGTTTACCCTTTTTGGCAATCCATTTAGCATATTTGGAACAATCCTTCTTCACATGACCACATTTACGGCAAAAGAAACAAGTGATCACCTTATCTTGTTTCTGTTGCCCCTTAGGCTGTGAAGTTTTAGTATTTGCAGTGCCTTTTCCTGTGTTCCTTTTTCTCTTTTTGTTGGCAGCAATGTCATTGGAAGAAGATGCTAAGTGAGCACTTTCTATCTTCTCTTGTTTCAACCTCTCTTCCTTTTGCACACACTGAGCAATGAGCTCATTAAGAGTCCATTTCTTCTTTTGAGTGTTATAACTTATTTTAAAAGGACTGAATTGTGCAGGAAGAGATATTAAGACCAAGTGCACGAGAATGTCCTCAGACAACTCTAACTTTAGTGCCTTTAGTCTTGTAACAAGATTAGACATTTCCATAGTATATTCCCTTATATTTCCTTTACTGTTATACCGCATTGAAACAAGCTTAGACAGAATGGTGCTTGTTTCAATTTTTTCATTTGCTGTGAATCTATCTGCAATTCGTTGTAGGAAACTCTTAGCATTTTCTTCCTCAGGCATTTCGCCTCTGATGATATCCAGAATTGAGTGCTTCATGATCATCAGACTCATGCGGTTTGAATACTCCCATTTTTCATAAAGTGCCCTTTCCGTAGCTGTACTATTATCAGCAGGGACAGGAGGTTTATTAGACCTGATCGCATAGTCTAGATCCATACAGCCAAGCACAATGGTAACATGCTCCTTCCATTTCCGGAAGTTAGTGCCGTTAAGCACTGGGATATTATTCAAATTGGCAGATATAGAAAAAACATTTACTGTAAACAGAAAAACAACAATAATAAGCTCACAATTAACAAATAATAATTTTGGGCCATATAAGATACCAAGTACAACATTAAAATTTAATCTTTGGATAGAAATTTTAATTTGTAAGTGGTACTCTTTAACTTTATTATAAATATTGATAATCAAATCCTTGCCAACAACATGCCTTCCTTTGGGCCGACATATTGCATGCATGGTAAAAAATAATTTTATCACATATTTACTACCTTATTGTGTTTGTAATCTGGCCAAAAAATAGCCTTCCTTTGGGCCGACATATTGCATGCATGGTAAAAAATAATTTTATCACATATTTACTACCTTATTGTGTTTGTAATCTGGCCAAAAAATAATCTTCCTTTGTGTCGATTATTTTCCGCAGGGATTAAAAAACACAGTCATTTAAATTCTTAAATAACAATCTTAATTTTCAAAATAAACAAATTAACGTAAAAGAGGTCACTTTGGTGGCATGTTATATTAATTTAATTTATTTTAAACTTTATTTTTAACATATTATGCACATACAAAAGACCTAGAGAGTACACAAATTTATTCACATTAATAGGGAGAGTGAATACTGTCAATCATCTTAAAATATTATGAATTATTTTGTCATGAAATAAAATTTCAGAAAAATGCGCATAATATATCAAAACAATGAAATTTCAATGAATATTCAATAATAAATATTAAACAGTATCTAAAAATTCCATAAAAATCACCAAAAAATAGGAAATAAAAAGATATAGTGATCTGTAAAAATCGGTGGCTGAAAGGCTACTGTATAGTGGCGCATGTATCACACGCGCCACTTCCGCGTGTGGGATAAGGGATCCCACGTAGGATCCTTTATCTTCTACCTCCAGCCGGATCAACCCGACCCGGCTGGACCTGGAACAGACCCGTTCAAGTCTGTTCACGCTTTTTTCTTATTTTTGATCCCCTTTTTCATCGATTTTGACAAAATTAAAATTTAAATCCTGAAATTAAATGTGTTTCTACAAAACCCACGCCAAAAAAAGGGATTAAAACAACAAAAAAATTGGTGTTTAATTAGATAAAAAAAGATTCAAGAAAACTCCATGAAAACCCAATCTCTTTTTCTTGATTTCTTTCAACCAAAACAAAATATATACCAAAATTGTGACTTTGATTCAACCATATTAGTCACAAGAAACAATTATCCTTAATCAATTTGAATTAAAATACATAAAATATTGTTGTTTTGGTTAAATTTTAATTTTGGGATTTAAAGAATTTAAGAATAAAATTCATCAAACAGGAGACAAAATTCCAGAATATTGTTCACATGATTTTAATCCTTATTCCATAAGGAATAAAAGCCCTATGGTTTACACAAAAAAATTTTAATTCTCAATGATCAAACATGAATAGGCTCTTGATACCACTTGTTGAAAAATTAATACAAATAAACATACCCAGGATCTCATGTTTAATCATCAAGAAAAGTAATACGGAAGCATACCTGAATCTATTGGAATTGATTTCTCGAGGTTAGAGTCTTCCACGTCTAAACCTTTTGAGAGAATCTGTATCTCACTCAACGATGGGATTTGATTGTGAGAATTATCTTCTATTTAGACTGGGGACCATAACTTATTTATACTTGAATTATATTTTATTTTATTTTGACCCATCATGAAAATAAAATAAAATATTAGGTCTCTACACATTGCAAAGCTCATACTAATTTGAGATGTCCTAAAGTCCAATAACTTAAACTTTATTTGATCACTTTTAAGTGGACTAAATAGATAGCCAGTAATGTACAATTAATTGATATATGTAGGCCCACTATATAATTTCCCAACAGATTAATCCTTTCTAATTATTATTATTTTTTTGTCTTTGTTCTTAATTAGAAGCCAAAACTTAAAAACATAAAATGCATTTAAGAGCAAAGTAAAATATCTCAAGTTTCACATGCTTTGCCGAAATTTTGAAGTATAATATTGATGACTTTTAATAAGCATGAGCTCTTTTCGCTTCGTTATTTATTTATTTATTTATTTTTAGGATCATAATTTATAAAGTATATGGTCCACATTGAAGTGCGCCATTAATTAATTTCCTTAAAAATTTCTCTCTGCCTAGAGATGGTAAATGGGCGAGTCGGATCGGATTTGAGTTGGGTCATTTTGGATCGGATCATTTTGGGTTAAGAAAAAATCTGATAATTTCGGGTTCAGATCATTTCGGGTTCGGATAAGGCCAGGTTTTGGTCAAGGAAAAATCGGTCTATTTCGGATTCGGATCATTTCGGATTTGGATAAGGTCGAGTTTGGATCAATTTGGATTCGGATCAATTTGGGTTCGGATTAATTCGGATTCGGATTAGATCGGGTTTGGGTCGTTGACTTTTTTCGTCAATTCGGGTTTGTCGGATTTGGATTCGGGTCAATTGGACAGGTTTATTGGGCTAAGCCTTGGTCATCTTGATATGATTTATCTGGTATGAAAATCAACTGAAACCATATTTCTAAGAATTACAAAACTCATGAAAATAAAGTGATTTAATAACCTATATGATAGTTTTCTTCTTACATGACCTATAGTACAATTGATATTGAAATAATCAAAATATTTAATAATCTGTATGATAGTTTTCTTTATAATATATTTACCAATATTCATAAATTAATTACATTTTTTTCATTTTATTTTTATTATCTATAATAATTAATAACTTTATGAATCAAAGTGATTTAATAATCCCTACTAAATATCATAAATCAGTACTATATATCTATTTAATTTATCTTGATTTTTTATAGAATAATTGGATATATTAAGTGTAGATGATATATCTTCTGTACTCTATTAAAGATTAGCCATTAAATAATTATACATTAGGTTCAAATAAATGCAATATAAAAATGAATATTTAATTTTAACTAGATTAAAAATATATATAACACTCATATTATTGAAAAAAAATTACATTTTTACTATATTAAAATACTTTGATAATTAAGTTTAACATTTAAATATTTATAAATAATATTAAATTTAAGTTTGAATCTTTTCAGGTTTGGATAATTTTGGATTCGGATCAATTTGGATTCGGGTCAATTTGGGTTCGGGTCAATTTGGGTTCGGGTTAATCTAAATTCGGATGAATTTGGGTTCGGATTAATTCGAGTTCGGGTTCAGATCCGGTCGGGTTTGGATCAATATAAATTCGGATAAATTTGGTTTCGGATCAATTCGGATTCGAGTCGGGTTGGGTTTGGGTTGTTGACTTTTTTAAGTCAAATCAGATTGATCGGATTTGGATTCGGGTTAATTTGACGAATTTTTTGAGTCGGGTCAACTTTTGCCACCTATATCTCCGCCCCTATTAAGTGGGCAACTTATTTCCCTTGCATCTTCAGATGCAAAGTGAGCGTTAGCTAGGGAGAAAGAAAGGCAGAAAGAAAATGGGGTTTCATCAGTTTTCTCTGGCAGTAGGTATAATGATAATGATAATACTCCTGAAACCAAATTGTGGTAGAGCAGTTGTCCTGGTGAAGGGCAACACCACTTATCAGTGCAACAGCCTCCTCAACGGATGCCGAATCGGCGACGATTTGGAGACGGAATTGGAGTTCTTCGTGGGTACTGATGTTATGAGAATCCTGGGGGGCGGTAGTGACCCAGTAACTCCTAACGCGAACAATGCTAACAAGGAAGTGGTCAAGGCCCAGAGGGTCCTTATGGACAATGTTTGGCCAAAGGAGACAAAGATTTACCCGTATGTAGGCACATACATGAGCGTGGATGCCGTCGGCTTCCTTAGTCGACAATTTCAGCACCATATTCAACCTTGTTACCACTTCTGTGCACTCGTGTGTCTTTTATTTTGCCTTTAATTTGTATCCTTCTGTATGTATGATTTTCCTGTGTCCTTCTACTTGTTCTAAATATAACAATGTTCCCCTCACTACATCTAATTCCCCCTCACCTCCTGGATTTGTCTTCCCATATATCGCTATAAAATCTAGGAGAGGCCTACCAAATTGCATTGGGAGCTACCTTAGCTACTACTTTGAAATTGAATCGAAGATAAATCGGTAGGAAACTGTCGTATTTTTCTTTCGAACAATTTTATAAACTCTATGATTAAACAAAATCAAACCCGAATATAAAAAAAGGTAAAAATAAAATATTTTACCTGACGAGTTGAACAAGGAAGATAATAATGTCATGTGAATTCAAAGATCTAAAAAATATCAATTATTACAAACTCCACGATCAAAATTATAAGTTGCTACATGTCCGTTCAGTGTATAAACTAATTTACTAAACATATATCATGTGTTTCACGACTTCCCTTTCCTTTTTGCTTTCCAGCTTTTATTTAATTAGAACGGTGTACCATGATTCTCGCCATAGCTTGCCTCCTAGTATGGCCCATCTCATTTCAGCTTTTTCTTTTCTCCCAAATAATTGAGCATTCCTCTAATCAAAAGCACATATAAAAGAATTATTGCTGATTTTATGAAGTGTAAAACTGGTAGTTTATAAAGATAATGGATACACAAATTAAGTGTATGTTTGGCCTAGCTTATGAAAGAGCTTATCTACTTTATAAGCAAAAGTCAAGTGTTTGTCTAGACCGAAAAAAAAAAAGTCAGGTGTTTGACTTTCAAATTTTAAAAATTTTAGCTTATGTGAGAAGCAGAGTTGAGCTTTTTGATGAATCTATAAGTTGAAGTCTTTCCAGTAAGTACTACTATTAATAATATGTATTTAGTGAAATTTTTACATTTTCACTTTGTTTTTCAATAATTTACAAAATTATAATAGAGGATTCATATTATTTTACAATAATTTATTTATTTTGTGCCATTTTTATATTTATTTCATTTGTTTAATTTTAATTAGCAATTTTTTTAGTTTTATTTTTTCACTTAAAAACTTGTGATTTAATTTAATAAAATTTATTATTTTATTTTTTTCATTTATCAAAAATATACAAAAATTCTAGTAAATAGTTTTCAACATTCTACAGTACTTTTATACTAGGTTTGCCAAACATTTATTTAATTTCTCTTAACAGCACTTTTAAAAAGTTCTACTCAAATAGCACTTTTTACAATAGCTCCAGCTAGAGCAAACAGACTCTAAATAGCCTGAAATAATATTCGTTTTATATTTATGACTTTGAATTATAAAATAAATAATCTTTTTTTTTCATAAATTGTAGTATACTTTTTTCAAAATTTGAACTTAAAAGACTCAAAAGTTAAATTTTTATATTTTACCATTTTCAAATTTTAACTATTAAAATGTCCATATTTGTATATTGGATGGCTATGTTTCTCAGAGTCGTGGGACATGTTGATATCACAATTATTGATTTTGTCAATAAGTTGAATCATGAGACTAACCCTGCACCGATAATTTTAGCTAAGATTATTTACAAATTTTCTAGAGAGCTCACAGGACATAATAGTAATCTTTTAAAAAAAAAAATCAGTGTTTCATAAAAAAAATAATTAAAAAATAAATATTTTCTTTCATTATTAACAAAATCAAATTATTATAAATTGAAGAATTGAGAAATATAAATAAATTATTATAAGTAAATAGTTGGGAAAAAAAGGATGCGATTCATTTTTCTCACCGACATTTCTAGACATCGTGACAAAATGTTAATTTAGTATGAAATAATTTTAAATTAAATAAAATTTTAAATTCTTTAAATCATCTCAAAAGGTGCGGTACTTGCAACATTGAAAATTGCTGAACGAAGACCAAGGCCAAAGACCAATAAGGTCATTACCATTTTTTATTTTTACTTCAGTACTATTATTATTAGGGATGTAAACGGGTCGGATACCCGTAAAATTTGGAATACTTGAATCCGAACCCGATTAACTTTAATAATATCCTAACCCGATTAACTACCCGATTATTTTTATTTATGCTACCCGAACACTAACCCTATAAAATATAAATACTCGTTTAACTACCCGAACCCGTTTAACTACCCGTTTATTAAATCAAAGTTTGGTTTTTAAATTTAAAATTAAAATTAATTTTAGAATAACTTAATTAAAACATTATATTAATAAATTTAATTTAACTCATAAAAATAAATTAAAGTTAAAAATCATAATTATAATATATAATGATTTAATTTAATTAAATAAAACATTAATAATAAATAATTTATATATAAAAAATATAAATATTGTATTAATTAATTATTATTTATAATCGAGTTCGGATAGTTGGTACCCTAAGATAACTACCCGAATCCTATCCTAACTCGTGATGGGTAGTAATTTCACTACTCGAATCCTACCCGAACCCGATTATACACTACCCTAATCTTATTTAAAAGGGTCGGATAGCATTAGATACCCGTTTGTAGGGTATCCATTTCCATCCCTAATTATTATATCATCCCACTTCGATTAATTCACTAAATAACTTTCACGTCTTAACCTTTTCTGTCTGCTTCGTACTTTACAGCTTTAAGTTAGAAAAGAAAGATGTAAGATAGGACAGACTTGAAGGTTTTGTAGATTTATTCTATTCATCTGTAACCAAAAAAAAAACAAAAGATTTATTCAATGCATCATTTCATTTTTTTCACTTTCTTTAAAGTAAATATTTTGAGCAATATTTTAAAAAAAATTACAAACAAAATAAAGCCTATCATGTTTCATGAACTAATTAATAAAAAGTTTCTTGAAATCATCACCTATTATATAAAATATGAAGAGTCACGAATAAATAGTTGTAATTATTTGTTAATTAATAACTATTTATTTTCAGATATAACTGTTCTAGACATAACTAAAAATATGTTTGTTGGAATAGTTAAGAAACTTTTAAATTAAAAAAATTAAATTTAAATGTTTTTGTCAAAAATAAAAAGGGTTTATATATGATGCACTGACAGTGCATAATTCTATACACAGTTAATACACAAAGGTTGACAGTTTATTAATGAGCAAACTAAAAAGATACTAAGCCCTCCTTAGCAAATTGAAAAAAATTTATTGGTATTTATTTTTAAGAGATTGATATCTTTTCAATTTGCTCATTAATGAGGTGTCAATCTCATGTGCATTAACAGTGTATAGTAACTATACACTATCAGTGCATCATATATAAACTCAAATAAAAAAAAGTTTGTATATGATGTATTGACAGTATATAGTTTTATACACTGTCAATGCATCAGAGGTTGATACATTATCAATTGACAAATTAAAAAATATGTTAAGCCCTTAAAAGTAAATATAAATAAATTTTTTTAATTTGCTTATAAGGGCTTATTGATGAGGTGTCAACTTCTGGTGCATTGACAATGTGTAGAAACTATATACAGTCGGTGCATCATATATAAATCCATAAAAAAAATTTAATTAAGTCAAAGAACCAAAAACCCAAGTACTCATCTTTGATATTTTAAAAGTATTTTAAAGGCCGAAGCAAAATCCATGATTAAAGCCTATTTGCTCTTTGAGTCCAAATTACTTTTAAAAGTTGATTTCTCTTTATAAACATATTTCTTTACTCATTTACAAGTAATGTTATGTGGGAACTTGTTTCTTATATTTATATTACAAGTTATCCAACAGGTTCGGCATAAAAATTAATTAAGTGAACAAGTTACCAACAATTGAAGAATACTCAGTTTTGCTCTGTTTTAAATCTCTTGATTCAGACAAAATATATGCAAGGAATAGGAAAATTGGTTATCTTAAGAAGCTGTTAGAAATCTTGAACATTGGGGTCGAAGAAGTGGAAAAATGGGTTAGGTAAAAAGGTGAACAAGACCATATCAGCAAGCATTTAGAAGAGGAGCGAGGCATGTGCATGATGACTTTAGTTGTATATTGGATGGCTATGTTTCCTATAGTCGTGGAACATATTGATATCACAATTATTGATTTTGTCAATAAGTTGGATCATAAGACCAATCTTGCACCGACAATTTTGGCTGAGACTATTTACTAATTTTTTTAGAGAGCTCACAGGACATAATAGTAATCTTTTCGATCAATTGCAATTGAGCGTAAATTAATGGGTTGAGAATCCTAAGAAACTTCTTCTCAATAGCTGAAAATTGCTAAGAATCCAAGGTTTTGCTTATAATTAACATGGACACAGGTTCCCTCAAAATTCAAGATTAAATGAAGTTTCTTAACGTGTTCATCTTTTGTTTCGGCTTCATGTAGTTATCAATTATCATGGCTGGTCTTTTTTTTTCTTTAATTTCCAAATAATCAAATAAAAAAAGTAACTGTTACTCAAACACAACCTTGTACAAGAATTGAGTGGGCATCTATTATATATATATATATGGACTAATATTCAATACACTTTTAGTATAACTTTTTGACTTTACAAACGGGTTAGGATTATGACACATATCCTTTAAAAATGTTTAAAAAATAAAAAATAAATAAAATAAGACATGTGTCATCATCTTAATCTTGTTTGTAGAATAAAAAAACTCCACTAACGGTGTATTGAATATTATTACTATATATATATATATATTATATTTTAGAATACATAGAAATCTCATAAGTAAGCTATGTAAACGCTTACGTGGACATTTTATTTTCTTGACACTTAAGATTAAAATCGACGTAAGATTTATATTGAAATTGAAATCAAATCAGGTTTTTTTCATAACCACCCATTATCCACACCCAAAAAATAAAAAAGTAGTGCAATAGTTGAAAAGCTTACTAAAAACTCAGCACTATCTAATTCAATTTCTAAACAGTTATGTCATAGTTTGAATACACAGTATTTTACACTTTTTCATATATTTTCATACACGTTAATTGGTTGGGCTGTCTGTGATGCCTTTATTTCCCATTTTTAATTCAACAGTAAACAGTAATTTATGCAAATTACTTTAATTTACATAAGTAAAATATTTACAAAACAGTATTTATATCAATCATTTACATCCCCTGTTTAATACAACACTGTAGTACTATAAAAGTAAGTCTGAACATATAAAAGAAAATAAATATACCTTCAGGATCTAAACAAGCTATCTCGGGTACTCAATATGCAGCCGATAATCCTCAAATGATATATTTCTCGGTCACTGAAAATACTCTAGAGAGATGAAAATAAAGGGGTGAGTAAATGTGATAACCGTAAATTTTCCATTTATTGGAAATAAATATTGGAAATAAATAAATAAATAAATAAAATTGTGAGAATCGGAATATTATGGAAATTCCGAAGATTGAGGAAGCGATAAATTTAGAAATTCGAGTGAAAGGAATTAAGTTGGAAATAAAATAAGGAATAGAGGAAATTTAATTTGGATAAGTGGAATTCCAAATTAAATAAGAAAATAAGAAATGAATATGATATATATTTATATAATTATATATTATATAAATATATTTTTTTATACAAATACATATGTACTTAAATGATATATAGTATATATTATTATACATTGGCATATATATGAATATATACTATTTCATAAATTTAAATAGTACATATTTATATTTTATGTATATATAAATATATACATATATGAGAAAAATGTAAATATTACTTTACATTAAGGTTTAAATACATATATATTGTAAATACAATATATATATATAAATGCTATTTAATTTAAAGTATATGAAAATATACATTTTTATGTGTAAATATATATTATTATAAATAATATATATTTATATATATATAGTACAAGTGCTATTTAATAAAGTAATATAATTATATTTATAATATAGTTATAAATATAATTATAATTAAATTAATTAAACAAAAAAAAGAAAAGGAGAAAGGAATCGGGAGGAGGACTCGACCCCCTTCCCCGACTGGCCGCCCGACCACCGACGGCGGCGAGAAAGAAAGAGAGGAGAGGAGAGACGCCGTCGCCGACCAAAGAGGAAAGGAAGAAAGCTGCCGGCGGCGAAAGAAAGGAAGAAAATAGAAGGCGAAACCGGCGAACCGAGAAGGAAAGGAGAAGAGAAGAAACGGCGGTGTCGGTCGGTCTTGGCACCGCCACCACCACCCGAACCTCGACGGAGGTGAGGGGAAGGAGAAAAGAGCCACCGGTGAGGTCACCAACGGCGGAGGAAGGTCGACGGAGGAGGAGAAGAAACCGAAGGTAAACCGAGTAGATCCGCCGCCGTGCCGTCGATTCGTGACGAACGGAGGCCAGATCCGGCTTCGCCGTGGTGCCGGCCAGCTGTGGAGCCGCTGAACCGCCGGAGAACCGGCCACCGGAGAAGAACCGGCGGTGAGGGAGGTAGACCGGTCCGGCAGGAAAAGAAAGAAAAGGAAAAAAAGAAAAAGAAAAGAAAAAGGAAAAAGAAAAAGAAAAGAAAAGAGAAAAAGAAAGAAGAAAGAAAAAGAAGAAAGAGGAAAAGAAAAGGAATTCCGGGAATTTGAAAAATTCCCGAGAATTCGAAAATCCGAAAAATCCCGAGCACTCGGTAAGGATTTCGGAAATTAATTCGGAATTATTAATTTGAATAAATTATGAAAAAAATTCTAATTTTTAGAATTTTAATTTCCAAAAAATTTCCTTAAAAATCGAGCCGATGGAATCGGGCGAGTTGAACACGGGCGCGACCTTCGAGAGGTAGTCGCCGACCCGAGACAGGTAAGGGAGACATGTGCAGCCTGTAAGGATATTGGCACACATGCTTTAAATTATGCCTTTAATTTTTATAAATGCAATTGAAAATGATTGGTTGGAAAAATTGTGGTGATTTATCGGTTGAGATTTAAACTGTATTTTCCGTGCAGGAGGCTAGCCAATTGGCAGCCATTATACTGCCGAAAATTATTGGAAAAAATTATCGAAAATCATAATAAATGATTTTTTATCATGAGAAACGATTTCTAACACGAAAATTGAGAAATCGATTAGTTTTTATAAAACATGAATATATTGATAATTAATTTTAAAATATTCATGTTTTTGAAAAGGGGGAAAAAGGAAATCACCTAAATTTATTTCGATAGGTGATATTTCACGTGAAACGAGGTGTAAAATGAAAAGGACCAAAGTGAATATTTTACTAATCTTTCTTCAAATATTCACTTGATTTTATAAATAACCTTTATGGGTTCAATGGTGAGAACAAGTGTTTATAGAAAATTTCATAAAGGTAATTAAAGGTGAAAAACAGTGTTTTGAGACTAAAAGGTCTCCGCATGTGTTTAGATAGAAAATGCGGGACGGGAGTGGTGATTTGGAAAATAAATATTTTAATTTTCCATAAATCATAAAAATAATTGATTTGAATCCCGATAACTTTGAAAATCATGTTTTTCATAGAAAGCACGGAAAAGCGTGCGTATATGTTTTACGGTGAAAAAGGACAGTTATGACCTTTTATGTTTTACAGTGATTATTTTATAAACTGTTTTCACCGTATGGAAAATATGATTTATGATGTTCTATAATGTTTAGAATATTTTTGGGAATGATTACCCCAGTATGAATATTTTATAAATTGTTATTCATAAGATGAAAATATTTTCCTTATGAATATTTATGGATTGATTGAACTTACATTCAGTGAAAGTGATTTTATAAATGGGGTTTATATCACGTGTTTACTGTTTTGAGACTGTTAGGCCCCATATCATGCTCACATGTCACGTGTTAGTGCTGATAGATACTGATCCTATTATCAGCGTCCCAGTGGACACCTGATCAGTGCACACTGAGGACCCCATAGACTATGGCCATAGATCTCATGTGTTTCCCCTATTAGGGATGATATTATTATAGCATGATATATTTACGATGTTGCCTAGTCTCCATGATACTGTACTGATGATTGTACTTTTCACTGAACTTTTACTGGTACTAAATTATCTACAGCTACTGAGCTTTTGATATATCACGTGTTAAACTAAATATTTTACGGTGTTTTACAAGTATGGAAAAGAGTATTTGTGAAAGGAACATGAATTCCTTAATTATTTACTTAAGTGTTTTATCACGTGAATATTTAATGTTTTATTGGGATTTGAATATCAAAAGAAAACGATTACTCTCTACAGTTGCTTCTAGGTTCCGGGACAAGCCAGGTATTCTAAAATACCTGCCTTACTCCATCCGGATCCCTAGCCGACTGTAGTATCCTTCCTACATGTGAGCCTAGAGCCTCTAGGAAGATTTAAAGAAAGTGAAAAAAATTATTTTCAGCATATAGATAGCTGAATATCAAGTGTTGCATATAACTCTCTTACTGAGCCGTGGTTTGCTCACCCCTTAATATTAACATTTCAGATTTTCGAGGACTAAGAGATCCGACTTCTGAGGATTTCGAGCTGCGCATTTGGAGACACTGCGACAGCTTAATTTATAATATGAGGTATGATCATTTATTTTCTGTATTTAGACTTACTTTCAGTACTACTTTCTTGAGAATCAAAATAGGGGATGTAATTGATAATATACATTTTATATTTAATAGTTAAATGAATATGAAAATTGAAGTATCACAGACAGCCCAACCGGATAAGTTGTATATTTTACGTGAAAAATGTGGTCACAGGATGTGACAGTAAACCACGGCTCAGTAAGAGAGTTGTATGCAATTTTGATATCACGAAAACTATATGCAGTAAAATCCTTTAGTTTCCTATCGGTATGCTAAGCACACTAAAAGGAAGGATACTATAGTTGGCCAGGTAATCCAGATGAGGCATGGAAGGTATTTTGAAATACATGTCTTGTCCCAGAAATCCAGAGCGACTATAAGGAGTAGAAATTTCATTTAATGTAAAATTTATTTAAATATTCACTGCATATAAATTTTCACATACTTGAGTAAAATAACTCGTTTAATCATATAAACCAACATTGGAAAACCCCTTGATTTCCACCATTTGAAATCATCACCTTTACACATTGTCGTAACGGCTTCGCGCTCGACGATTTTGAAAAACGGCGTTTAAAAACAAAAATGGAGTCGCCACCAATCTTTTTTGACTAGGTGTGATTGGTCACCTAAAATATTTCTCTTTTTAACAAAATCTCAAAATTAATTAAGTTTTATTAAAAAGACAATGTTGAGGTCTGCGAAAACAAAACTTGGGTTCGGGGGTACGGTTACGTGTGGAGAAGGATTAGCACCCCCACGACGCCCGTTAAAAAACGGTACCACCCAACTACACGGTATCTTTTGATTTTAATAAAATAGTCTTGACTTAGGTTTAATTCATTTATTGTATGTATATATAAAAAATCGTGCGTTTACTTAAAAATCACTATCACATGTGGTTAAAAAAAATTTCATTATGAAAGTCAACATGAGCACCATTTATTAAAAAATTAGATCAAATATCCCAATACTCTGGTAACATTTGAAATAATTCCCCTCACCTAGAGATTTCTTAAGAATCATTACTTGTGAGTTCTATAGAGTCTCATCCTTGGTAGTGCTCATGCTATTTTATAATTAATCGTGTACGCATGTAGTATTGATAAAATGTATGATGCATGCGAAATTATGAAAAAACTTTATACTTTAATTTTTATTAATGAAACTCTTAATATTGAAAAATTTAACTAAATATCCCAATACTCTGGTAACATTTAGCTAATTCCTCTCACCTAAGGATCAGTCAAGAAATCACTACTTGTGAGTTTCATGACATCTCATCATCGGAAGAATTCCATTTATTTTAAGATTAATGTTTATGTGTATGATGCAAACATATGGTGATGATGCACGTGGAATTATAATAAAAGAAGTTTATGTTTTGATTTTTATTAATGAAACTCTTATTATTGAAAAACTTAACTAAATATCCCAATACTCTGGTAACATTTAGCTAATTCTCCTCACCTAGGGATCAATCAAGAAATCGCTACTTGTGAGTTTCATGACATCCCATCATCGGAAGAATTTCATTTATTTTGAAATTTTAATATTTATTATCTTGATTCTTTCAATTATTCCCTTTTATTAAAATTCAATTATTACTTATTTAATTAATTTAACTACCATTCTTTACCTTTGGAAACTTTACTATGATTCAGTTTTATTGGTTTAATTATTTTGTATTTATGTATTTCTAAAAAATCCCTTTTTGTTTATTTCTCTTAATTGTTTTTTTTTATTACCTCTTTTATTTCTATTAGTTTTCATTTAATTAATATTTCTCTAAACACTCTTTATTTGTCAAAACTCATCATCATATATTTATTTATTCATTTTATTATTATTAATTTTTAAATTTTTTAATTTAACTTAATTAATTAATTAAAATAAATAAATAAATAAATAAATAAGCATGAAATTGGATATTGAGGAATAATACCGAATATCCCAATACTCTGGTGACATTCGATATAATTCCTCTCATCTAAAGTTTTTCGAAGAATCGCTACTTGCGAGTTCTACGAAGACTTATCATTGAGATTCCATACTTATTTCATTTTATTTATTTATTGAATTGTTATTTTTATATATTTTTTCTTTATTTATTATTCTCCTTTTATTTGCATTTCATTTTTCTTAGAAAAATTGTCTAATAAAAATTTGTTTTATTTTAAAGCTAGGTTTTTATATATACTTTATGTATATAGGTATTTTATGTCTTTATTTATATTCTATGTACAAAATATATGTATTTATGTTTTAAAGCTATATATTTTCATGTATTTGTATATATGTATTTCACACACTTGTTTACATACATTTTAAAACTATATATTTATTTCCTTTTATATACTTATTATTATATGTATTTTATCTACATAAAATTTACATACTTTAACACTATGTATTTTACATATTTTATATGTTTTTCTACATTATGTTATTCCATTTATTTACTTATTTACTCATTTATTATTATCATTTATTTTATTTATTTTTATTTATTTATTTTACCATGACAGCACCTATAACAAATTATTCTATAAAACAAATAAATAAATAAATAAAATATCAAAGAAATATACCCAAAACAGCCCAAAAGAGGGCCCAAAGATCAGGCCCAAACAGCAGGGGCGCGGACTGGAACTGCTGGGCCGGATCGCGATGTGGGTCGGATCGGGTGAGCGGGTCGCAGGTCGCGGGTTTTTCCTCTGAAGCGGCACGGGTCGGACGCGGGTGAGTCGGGTCGGATCCACGGGCGATGGGCGGATCCTGCGTCGCTGGTCGGTCGGGTGCGCGGGTCACGGGTTCCGGGTCGGGTTGGCGCGCGGATCTTCTCCCAGGGCCAAAACGACGTCGTTCTGTTCTTCTATAAATACCTCCTTTATTATTTTTTTGTTTCACTTTTACAGATTTCTCAAAAAAAACCTCTCCCCTCTCTGCCTTTCTCTCCTCTCCTGCCCAGAATCCGACGTCGGAGCCACCGTTTGCGGTTGCCGGCCACCGTGCACCACCGTACGCCGGTCGCCGGTGACTCTCCTGAGGCCCTGAAAATATTCCCCTCACCTTCCTCTAACCAGATCTAACCTCCGTTTCTCCAAAAACAACCCTAAATCCCTAGATCTGACTTAAACCGAAAACTTCGTTTTTCTTTTTCTTTTTTTTTTTGTGTTTGATTTTTCTGGTAGATGTTCTGGTTGTGGTTGCTTGTTTTTTCTTTGTTTTTCTTGCAGGTAATGGGGATTTGGGTATGAGATCTAGGGTTCCTAGGGTCTCGGGTTTTAGGGTTTCGGATCTGGGCTAAGGGATTTGGTTTTCGGTTGCGTTTAGGGTGTTAGTCTTGTGTTTGGGTGGCCGTGGTGATGGTGAGGGTGTTGTTTAGGGTTTCGGTGGTGAGTGGGGAAGGGGATCTGGGATGGCTTTTGGGTGATGGTGAGTAGCTTGGTGACCGTCTGGTTGGCTTCGGTGGTGGCAGGTTGAGGGTTCGGTGGTGAGTGGCTTGGTGATGAGTGTGTTTGAAGGGTTCGATGGTGAGTGGGGAGGGTTTCGATCCTCTTCTCTGTCCGAAGAAGCCCCTTTCTCTGCTTGGGGTCTTAAACCGATTTTGAAACCCCCTCTAGCCTTTCAAAATCACAGAATCGATAGGCTCCTGTTGGAGCGGGATTCACGGCATGGGGAAAATGATTTTGCCGGGGGTTGCGGCGCCGGCGGCTGGGCAGGGAACCGACAGATCTGGCCGGCAGATTTGGTAAATCCGAAGCATTTAATGCTTCACTGTACAATAGGACTGATGATGACGATGATGACAAAAATAATAATAATAATAATAATAATAATAATAATAATAATAATAATAATAATAATAATAATAATAATAATAAAGAGATAATAATAATAATAAAAAGAAAAGATAATAATAATAATAATAATAATAATAATAATAATAATAATAATATTAATGATATGAATAATGATAAAATAAATAAGAAAAATGAAAGAAAATAAAATAAAAAAAAATAATAATAAGAACAAAACTTGTCAAAATAATTTGTGAAATTCGGACAAAATTAGGTGTTTACAGCTGCCCCTCTTTGCTTATTGCTGAGGATCAGGAATAAAGCAAAGACAATAGACAACAATTTTGTCCAATTCAAAACCTAATCTTTTTTTTCTCTCTCTCTTTTTTCTTTTTTTTTTGTGTTCCTCTTACAGCAGAGGCGATGAAACTTTAAATATCTTTTTTTTTTTTTTGAGATATGCTCCTCTTGCAGTAGAGGCGATGAAACTTTAAAATCTTGTTTCTGAAATATGCTCCTCTTGCAGCAGAGGCGATGAAACTTTAAATTCTTTTTCTGAAAATGTGCTCCTCTTGCAGCAGAGGCGATGAAACTTTAAATATCTTTTTTTTTTTGAGATATGCTCCTCTTGCAGCAGAGGCGATGAAACTTTAAAATCTTGTTTCTGAAATATGCTCCTCTTGCAGCAGAGGCGATGAAACTTTAAATTCTTTTTCTGAAAATGTGCTCCTCTTGCAGCAGAGGCGATGAAACTTTAAAATCTTTTTTCTGAAAATGTGCTCCTCTTGCAGCAGAGGCGATGAAACTTTAAATTCTTTTTCTGGAAAATGTGCTCCTCTTGCAGTAGAGGCGATGAAACTTTAAAATCTTTTTTCTGAAAATGTGCTCCTCTTGCAGCAGAGGCGATGAAACTTTAAATTCTTTTTCTGGAAAATGTGCTCCTCTTGCAGCAGAGGCGATGAAACTTTAAATTCTTTCTCTGGAAAATGTGCTCCTCTTGCAGCAGAGGCGATAAAACTTTAAATTCCTTTTTTCTGAAAATGTGCTCCTCTTGCAGCAGAGGCGATGAAACTTTAAATTCCTTTTCTGGAAAATGTGCTCCTCTTGCAGCAGAGGCGATGAAACTTTAAATTCTTTTTCTGGAAAATGTGCTCCTCTTGCAGCAGAGGCGATGAAACTTTAAATTCTTTCTCTGGAAAATGTGCTCCTCTTGCAGCAGAGGCGATGAAACTTTAAAATCTTTTTTCTGAAAATGTGCTCCTCTTGCAGCAGAGGCGATGAAACTTTAAATTCTTTTTCTGGAAAATGTGCTCCTCTTGCAGTAGAGGCGATGAAACTTTAAAATCTTTTTTCTGAAAATGTGCTCCTCTTGCAGCAGAGGCGATGAAACTTTAAATTCTTTTTCTGGAAAATGTGCTCCTCTTGCAGCAGAGGCGATGAAACTTTAAATTCTTTCTCTGGAAAATGTGCTCCTCTTGCAGCAGAGGCGATGAAACTTTAAATTCCTTTTTTCTAAAAATGTGCTCCTCTTGCAGCAGAGGCGATGAAACTTTAAATTCTTTTTCTGGAAAATGTGCTCCTCTTGCAGCAGAGGCGATGAAACTTTAAATTCTTTCTCTGGAAAATGTGCTCCTCTTGCAGCAGAGGCGATGAAACTTTAAATTCCTTTTCTGGAAAATGTGCTCCTCTTGCAGCAGAGGCGATGAAACTTTAAATTCTTTTTCTGGAAAATGTGCTCCTCTTGCAGCAGAGGCGATGAAACTTTAAAATCTTTTTTCTGAAAATGTGCTCCTCTTGCAGCAGAGGCGATGAAACTTTAAAATCTTTTTTCTGAAAATGTGCTCCTCTTGCAGCAGAGGCGATGAAACTTTAAATTCTTTTTGTTGGTTCTTCTTTCTTTTCATTCTTTTTTTCCTTCTTTGTCTTTTCTTCCTCTCTTTTCATTCTTTTTTTCTTTTCCTTCTTTCCTTTCCTTCTCTTTCTTCTTTTCTTCTTTCCTTTTCATTTTTTTCATCATCATTTTTTTTTAAAATCCCAAAATCTCCTATATTCACATTTTTCAATGTTTGGCTGATGCCATGATCACTGATGCGAATGTAATATCAACAATGCCAACGCACATTTCTTTATCAATGATGGTTCTTCTTTTTTTTTTTTTTTGAACTCTTTTTTTTTCTTTGATTTTTTTTGTTTTGTTTTGGTGCTTGAATTCTTATAATGTGGATGAAATGCAAATGCATGTATTGACAAAGCCATGCAATTCCTATTGTGGTAATCAAATTCTCAGAACTGTCCTTTGCGTCTTTTGATCCTCTTTTATCCGTGGTTCACCAAATAGTTGTCACCAATTTCGAATCAGAACTGGTTCGCAACACGTACTTACCACAATTTTCAATTTCCTTTGTTTCATACCCTTATTTCTCTCTTCTCCTCCTTTCTCTTCTTTTTTCCTTTTTTTTCTTTAATAATGTTAGCAGGGAGATTATCATTTTAATCATCATCTTCCTTTCAATTTTGTTAACAAGAGCAATGCATTCTTGCACTTTATTGGTTGGTTACGGAATTATCAAAAGAACAACCAAATTTAGGAGAGAAGCATTTATTATTTGGCTAGATAAGAGATAACGACAGCAAAAGTACAGTTGGGTAGCGAATGCCACAATTGTCAAGTGGTGAATTTCAAAATAAATAATGAATGTCTAGATAACCCTTCACGAACCGGACCGGTGCTTTCTTTGAAAAAAACTAATCCGTTGATGCCCCCTGTCACAGTGAGTTCATCCGGCTGATGCCATGCTGCATATGATTTCGATCCAGGTGTTGATCTTTTCTGCATCCAAGCCGCCTTTTCAGGTTTTCAACTTAGATGTCTCCTTTTAATTCAACTGCCCTTTTTGGGTTTTCAGTTTGAATTCTCCTTTCATTTTCCTTTTCTTTTTTGTTTCTTTTTTCTTCTTTTTCTTTTTTCGTTTCTTTTTTTCTTTTTTTTGTTTTTTTCTTTTCTTCTTTTCTTTTTTCCTTTTTTTTTCTTCTTTTTTTTGTTTTTTTCTTTTCTTCTTTTTTTTCAAGCATAGTATTTCTTCACAGCATCGGAATTTATCGGATTAGGCAGATCATTCCCATCCATCTCTGTCAAGATCAACGCTCCTCCTGAGAACGCTTTTTTCACCACATATGGTCCTTCCCAATTTGGTGTCCATTTGCCCCGATTATCGTGGTGATTTGGGAGGATCTTTTTCAACACCAACTCCCCTTCACGGAAATGCCTGGGTCGAACCTTTTTATCATGGGCTCGCATCATTCTCTTCTGGTACATCTGACCATGACATAGTGCTGCGAGCCTTTTCTCTTCTATAAGATTCAATTGTTCAAAGCGACTTCGAACCCATTCAGCTTCGTCCAAGTCTAATTCCATTAAGACTCTTAGGGAGGGGATCTCTACCTCAACAGGCAGCACCGCTTCCATACCGTAAACCAAAGAAAAAGGAGTTGCCCCAGTAGAAGTGCGCACTGACGTTCTATAAGCATGCAAAGCGAATGGTAGCTTCTCGTGCCAGTCTTTGTATGTGTTGGTCATTTTCCCCACAATCCTCTTAATATTTTTGTTGGCAGCCTCGACGGCTCCATTCATCTTTGGGCGATATGGGGCTGAGTTGTGACGCTTGATTTTGAGCTGTGCACATACTTCCTTCATCATGTCATTGTTCAAGTTGAGGGCATTGTCTGATATGATCCTTTCTGGGAGCCCGTACCGACATATTATCTCTTTCTTCAGAAACTTACAAACAGTAGACTTGGTCACATTCGCATAAGAGGCAGCTTCAACCCACTTTGTAAAGTAGTCTATCATCACGAAAATGAACCTGTGCCCGTTTGATGCCTTGGGGGAGATATGTCCAATCACATCCATTCCCCACATAGAAAAAGGCCACGGTGGTGCCATGACGTTCAGTGATGTCGGGGGAACTTGGATCTTGTCAGCATAGATTTGACACTTGTGGCATTTTCTAGCATAATCTATGCAATCTCTTTCTAGTGTAGTCCAATAGTAGCCTGCCCTCATAATTTGTCTAGCCATGAAATGACCATTTGCATGTGCCCCACAAGTTCCGTCATGTACCTCCTCAAGAATCCTTTTGGCTTCAGACGCGTTTACACATCTCAACAGCATCTGATCCCGACCTCTTTTATACAAAATATCTCCATCAACAAGGAATCCCATTGCTAATCTTCTGAGGATCTTTTTGTCATTCTCCGATGCATGCGCTGGGTATTGTCGATTCTTAAGGTATTGTATGATGTCATAATACCAAGGTTGTCCATCCGCTTCCTCTTCAATACTAGAACAGTGGACTGGAGAATCTCTCATGCGCAGTCTGATTGGTGAAACATTTGCTTCTGTTTCCATTTTAAACATCGCTGATAGTGTTGCCAAGGCATCGGCAATCTGGTTTTCTTCTCGAGATAAATGCTGGAAAATGACATCGTCAAATTGTTGTACCAGGTCAGCTATGTACTTCTGGTACTGAACTAGCTTCTGATCCCTTGTTTCCCATTCACCTCGTAATTGATAAATAACCAACGCTGAATCTCCATAAACTTCCAAGCTCTTGATTCCCCTCTCGATTGCAGCTTCTAAGCCCATTGCACAAGCTTCGTATTCAGCCATGTTGTTGGTGCAATTGAAATTTAATCTGGCTGTGGATGGGTAATACTTTCCATTTGGAGATATTAAAACTGCCCCAATTCCATGTCCTAAGGCATTGGAGGCGCCGTCAAAGAACATTCTCCACTGTCTGCTATCAGGCTCTTCTTTCTCCGCTTGAAAGATAGACATTATGTCTTCATCTGGAAAATCTAGCTTGATAGGCTCATACTTGTCAGTAGCACGATCTGCTAGGAAGTCGGCTATTGCCCCACCTTTGATTGCCTTTTGGGACACATACACAATGTCATATTCGGATAGCATAACTTGCCACCTAGCTAGTTTTCCTGACAATGAAGGTTTCTCAAAGATGTACTTGAGGGGATCCAATTTAGCTATCAACCAAGTCGAATGATACAACATATACTGCCTCAATCTACGAGTAACCCAAGCCAATGCGCAGCACATTTTTTCTATTGTAGTGTACTTGGCCTCGTAATCAGTGAACTTCTTGCTCAAGTAGTAGATAGCCCGTTCTTTCTTGCTCGTATCATCATGTTGGCCCAGTACGCATCCCATAGAGTGTTCATTGACAGTCACGTATAACAACAAGGGTCTTCCAGCCGTCGGCGGTACTAGAACAGGTGGATTTGACAAGTACCTTTTCACCTTTTCAAAAGCTTCTTGGCATGCCTCATTCCATTCTCCCGGATCTTGTTTCCGAAGCAACTTAAAAATAGGATCACATTTGAGCGTGAGTTGCGAGATGAAACGGGAAATATAGTTCAATCTTCCTAAAAAGCCTCTTACTTCTTTCTGTGTGCGTGGGGGCGACAGATTTTGTATCGCGATGATTTTGTCTGGGTCCACTTTAATTCCCTTTTCGTTGACTACAAACCCCAACAACTTTCTCGATTTAACGCCAAAAGTGCATTTGGCAGGGTTCAACTTGAGTTGAAACCTTCGTAGTCTTTCGAACAGCTTTCGAAGGTTGGCCACATGATCTTCTTCTCCTCGGGACTTGGCAATCATGTCATCCACATATACCTCTATCTCCTTATGCATCATGTCATGGAAGAGGGTTACCATCGCTCTTTGGTAGGTGGCCCCGGCATTCTTTAAACCGAAAGGCATAACTTTGTAGCAAAATGTACCCTAAACTGTCACAAAAGTGGTTTTCTCCATGTCATCCTCAGCCATTTTAATCTGATTGTAGCCCGAAAAACCATCCATGAATGAAAACATGTAGTGTTGGGCTGTATTATCCACCAAGGTATCGATATGAGGCAATGGAAAATTATCCTTAGGGCTAGCTCTGTTTAAGTCCCGATAATCTACACACATCCTTACTTTGCCATCTTTTTTCGGTACCGGGACTATGTTAGCTACCCATTCCGGATACTTGGCTACCTTTAAGAATCCTGCATCGAATTGCTTTTTTACTTCTTCCTTCACTTTCAACAACATCTCGGGCTTCATGCGCCTAAGCTTCTGTTGTACTGGTTTACATTCTGTTTTCAAAGGTAGATGGTGCTCCACGACGTCGGTGTTTAACCCAGGCATGTCCTGATAAGACCAAGCAAAAACGTCCACGTATTCACGAAGCAATTCCTCTAGTCTCTGCCTTTCAACTAATGGAAGTGCTGTGCCTACTTTGACTTCTTTGACGTTCTCATCATCCCCTAAGTTGACCATATCAATTACTTCTTTATGGGGTTCAATTGGTTTTTTCTCTTGCTCAATCATTTTCAATAGATCTGGAAACAAGGCATCATCGTCTGAATCTACATTGTTATCGAGTTCACCAACGTGCATAGAATTTTCAAAATCAAACCCCGGATAGTCGTTAAGGTTATCTTCACATTCATTATTCATTTTCCTGAAAAAAGTAAAAATTCGACAGATATGGTTGGTTGTTCATACCAATGATAGTGACTGAGTATAAAGAACAGTTATGGAAATGATGAGGGATGAAAAGAAAGTACTCAAAATGCACTGAACTTGTTAATTTATTGAAATGATGATGAAGATCAAGCTTACAAAAAATCTTCTAGAGCTCTCTAGACCGAAATGTTGATAATCTACCTCACTACATTACAAAAGAAAAAGAAAAAGACAAAAAGATAGAAGGTATCCTTTCAACAATTCAGTCTTTCAGCTCTGTTTCCCACAACATAATCATTCTTAAAACAAAAGTGGTCATTGCTCCATGCACCCCTTTAGGCTAGGAATCCGCGAGAGAGTCCTTTCATCAATAACACAGGTCTCGCTTCTAGTGCCTCTAATGAATCGGGGTGATAGCATCCGCCAAATCGAAATGTATCATAAAGGTATGGGATCACCATCCTCTCCGATTCTTCTTCGTATCCTCGGAGGCGGGCTATCCTTTTCTTCCTTCTCTCTTCCAGAATCCTCTTTCTCTCTGAACTAGTGGTCTTGTATCCGAGGCCAAATCTGTCTTTGTTCTCCACAATTTTCACAGGTTTCCTCGGTCCTTGAAGATTTTTCCCTAAACCTTTCCCGACACGCCAGCCCTTTTGCAATGTCTGTTTAACACATCTTGGCAGCAGTTGACAATTGAGGGGTGGGTATTCTTGATCCTTCTCCTACATAGGTTGCGTTCACAATTTCGAAGGCTCTGAAAGAACACTCCAATGCTTCCTCGGCTGCTTCAATGTAGGGCACAGATAAGGGCTTGGTGATCACGTAGTCTTCTTCTCCGGAGACAGAAATTTGTTTATCACCAACAACAAACTTCACTTTCTGATGCAATGATGAAGGGACAGCACCCGCCGTGTGGATCCATGGCCTCCCCAGTAGGAAACTGTACGATGGCGAAATATCCATTACTTGAAATTGGATATTGAAAGTGACAGGCCCGATGTCAATAGGGATTTCAATATCACCTATGACGTCCCTTCTAGAGCCATCAAATGCCCTTACAACCATGTGGCTTGGTTGTATGCAAGAAATGTCAATGGGCATCTTTGCCAGCGTGGCCATAGGTAGAACATTTATCGACGATCCATTGTCGATCAAAACTTTGGCGATCGTATGGCCCTTGCAACTGGTAGTGATGTTCAAGGCTTTAATACTCCCTCGCCCTTCCGGCGGAATTTCATCATCACTGAAAGATATGAAATTTGCCGCTGTGATATTTCCCGCCAGCTGGTCCATACTGTCGACCGGAATATCATGAGGCACATAGGCTTGATTCAATACCTTCATCAAAGCGTTCCGGTGAGATTCTGAATTTAACAACAAAGATAATAGTGAAATTCGAGCAGGCATCTTATTTAATTGCTCGACTACACTATATTCGCTGTGCTTGATCATCTTGAAAAACTCCCTTGCGTCCTCCTCCGACACCGGCTTTTGCAGCTTTTCCTCTCGGTTCTTGGAGAACAAGGCTCGTTCCTCCTCTTCTTCCGCTTGATTGTCTTCTTCACCCTCTTTTGCTTTCCCTTTTCTGGCCCTATCTAACATCTCCGGTGTGTAGCACCTCCCACTTCGTGTAATCCACTTACTCCACTTATGTTTGCACTACCCGGTACGGTCAACTTATCTGAGCTCATGTCGCCAGACCCTTCAATCACTGCTTTGAACTCATATTTCCAAGGGACAGCCTTATTGCTCTTGTAAGGGAAAGAGCTCGGAACTTTAATTGTCATGGTCGGAGGAGTGACAAAACTAGATTCTTCCACCTTGGGACTGGGTTTTTCTTTGTAAAATACTGTCATTGGCTTTCCCCATGGATAATCGTCTTCTGAAGATTCCTTCGAAGCCGTACTCACTAGATCTCCTCCTCTCCGTATGGAACTCGATCAAAAATGAATCCATCAATGATTGGACTTCATGTCGAAATTGTGGGCAATTTTGGACTGAGTGGCCAACAGATCCCATATGGTACTCGCAAGTCTGGCTTACGCTGAATTCATCTTGACAAACACTCGAGCTTAATGGTAGAGGCTGAATCATCTTGGCTTTGACTAAAGCGTCAAATACTAGACTCATGGGAGTCTTAACCTCCTCCACGTGTTTCTTTGTGAGAGACTTTCCCCGAGCTTCAACTACACTAACTGATCCTCCACTATGGCTGGGCAGTGGGTTAGCATTGATACTTGGCTCCACTTCTTTCGAAAAGGTCAATCTCCCTGACTTGACCAAATCTTGCACTTTATACTTTAGAGCCGTGCAGTTCTCGGTTGAATGACCCGGGTTTCCACCATGATAGTCACATCGAGCGTTGGGGTCATACCATCTTGGGAAAGGTGGTTTCATTGGCTCCATGTAAAGTGGTGCGATCATGTGACCTTTCACTAGTGTGGAAATAAGTCGGTGTAGGCCATGGGGATAGGATCGATAGGAGGCCTTTCAGTATTTCTTCGGGGAGGCCTTTGGTTAGCAATTGGGCTACTGGTTGGTTGGTAAGGTTGGGCGGTAGGTGTTGGTGTATAGTAAGGTGCTGGAGGACGAAAATCTGGGCGAAAGGTTGGTGGCTGTAATGGGCTTTGGTAATGAGCAGGAGAGACATTATTTGTGGCCGGAAAATAGGGTTGGTAATATGGGTAAGATTGAGGCTGTGGACGAAATCGAGGTGGGAGGTGCATATCCCCTATACCGGGGTGTTGTATGAGTGACTGCTTGGGTTTCTACCTCTTTCTTCTTGGACACTCCACCCTTCTTCGAATCACGCCTTCCAACTTCCCACTCTTAATTGCATTTTCGATTATTTCACCGGTGATGACCATGTCAGCAAAGTTCTTTGTTGCGTTCCCTATCATACGTTCATAATAGGGGGCCTTTAGAGTGTTAACAAATAGCACTGTAATCTCCTTTTCAGTCAAAGGCGGCTGGACTTGCGCAGCCGAGTCTCTCCATCGTTGAGCATACTCCTTGAAGCTCTCATTGGCCTTCTTTTCGATATTTTGCAAAGATAACCTGTCCGGGGCCATATCCGTGACATGCTTGTACTGTGCAATAAATGCTCTAGCTAAGTCACTCCAATTGTGGATGCGTGTACGATCTAGCTGCACATACCACCTAGCAGCGGACCCTGTGAGGCTGTCTTGGAACACATGTACCAACAGCTTGTCGTCATGATTATAAGCGGCCATTTTGCGACAGTACATTGTCACATGAGTGATGGGGCACTTGGTCCCATCGTACTTCTCGAACTCAGGAGTTTTGAACTTAGGAGGGATTACCACATCTGGAACTAAGCATAATCCCATTGCATCCACTGATCCGTAGAAATCACTGCCCTCGATAGCCCGTAACCTTTCCTCTATAATGCTGAATTTCTTAGAGTCGGAATCACCTTTAACCTCCGACACACTACCCCTTAATTTCTCTTGCTCTCTTGGATCATCTAAGTCAGGGACTTGAATTGGATCCGCAGGTCTTGTCCCTTGAGTAGGAGGTATAGGCACTGTGATATGAGGTTGTGCTGAGGCGCTCGGTGCTCCCGGATACACATAAGCGTAGCTGCCCATAGGCTGTGGAGGAGGTGGAGGCGGAGGTATGCCTTGTGAGGACTGGACATAAGGTGGAGGTGGAGGTATGCCTTGTGAAGATTGGGCATGAAATGGGGTAAATCCTGGAGGGTATTGGGGATCATCATCTTCCCGGGGCTGATCTGTCCCTGGGTTAGGAGTTTCTCTAGCCACTTCTTTCTCTCGGTTCATCCTTGTCATCATTTCCATTAGAGCGGCTAACTGCCCTCGGATTTCTTCTTGCGCTTTCTCCATCCTATCCATCCTATTACCATGCTTCCTCCATTGCTCTTGAGCGTGACCGGGTATTGTATGAGTGTTTGGGAATTTGGGCCGGAATCTTGAATGTTGAAGCTACCCTTGAATCTTGATTACCAAAACAATAAGAAACTAATTACTACATGATGCAATCTTGAAATATTACGTTTTATTTCAACTATATGAAAGAACGAATGAATGTGATGTTAGATGAATGAATGTGATGTTAAATAAATGATACTTTAAGGGATATTTAAGCCATAACAATTTCAACAAAAAGGGACTTTCATTCATTCAAAAAGTCACTTGTTACATTCCGATCATATTCTGATTAAATCCATAAAAACGACTAACTTGCTGATATTGATCCCTAGCCTCGTCTAAAAGTTCAGCAGCCTTTGCCCATATTTTTCTGTCGGAAGGATTTCTTGTCTCAGAGCTTCAGCTTTATCAACCATATCCCTTGCCTTTGTCACGGCCTTGCAAACCTGAGTGGCCATATGCTCTATATATTGCCGTCTCCCGAGGCTTCCTACTCTCCACGTCATGCTTGCATCTTGTGCCATCTCATATCCATAGCTCCAGTTGTTTTCACTTTGCTCCCAATCTTCTATTATCACTTTAATGTGGTTCTTATGTGCTTGTAGCTGTTCCTCTAACAGCTGAACCTTTTGTTGCAATGTAGCTTTTTCGTCATCTACTTCAACTTGCTTTCCTTTTTTCAACTTCTCCTTCAGTTCCTCATTCTCTTTTTGACATTGGGCTAACTTCCTTGCACTAGCTGAGTACATGCCTTCCCAATTTTGTCGTTCTTGGGACAGATAGGCAACTTCTTCTTCACTTTTCTTCGCTTTGTGCGCCCAGTGTTCTACCCTCTTGTGCAAGTCTTCTAATTCTCTTTTTCTTTCATTTGAAGTTTGCATGATCCCTCCAACCCTCATTTCAGATCTCAACTTCTTGTTTTCTAGGTGTAGATTTCTGAGATCCTTGTTGGTGACGTTGTGTTCTTGTTGGACCTTCTTGAGCTTGGCTTCTCTCATTTCCGCCTCGTACTTGAGCTGTTCCATCTCTCTTCGAAGCCTCAAATTCTCTTGCTTCCACCTTTCCTCATCTATCTTGAATTGTTGCCTGGCGATTTCAGCCTCGGATACTCCTATTTCCGGTTCTAGAGGCATGCTGCATTCTCTGAGGAGAAAAACTACCTCTCTCACTTGCTTTGCCCTCCACACTGAGTATTCTGGGGTAGCTTTATCAGAGAGGGGTCCAAGGTTGATTCTTCGTGCTTGTTTCCATGATCGAACCACTTGCTCTCCCCTTTTCATTGCCTTTGGCTCACCGTACGAAAACTCCAAATCACTAAGCTCATGTGTTAGTGGAATAAACTGTTTAGCTCCAAACTGTCTTAGCACCATAAGTGGTGCATAGCTTACCACTCCCCATGGTCCTAGAAGTTGCACCCACGATTCTTCTCTGCATCGATATAAGACCGGTACATGCCTTTGCAGAAAATCCACCCATTCTTCCTTACTCTTCGGTTTCGGCCATTTACTGTTGCAGAACTCTTTAACTGGAGCACGATGATGTAGGAAAGTTCTCTTAAAGGCCTTTTCCTCACACTTGAAATGACTTGTAGCCCAAACATGCAGTAGCTGTGCACATCCCACAAATCGCCCCTCTCCGTTCCTCCGACAATAATTCAATGACCTGAAGGTTTCCGCTAGTATGGCAGGTGCTGGATTCCCATTATTCTCAATTTGCTCAAAAAAGTCGATCACTGCTACTTCAATGTGCCCTAGCACCTTAGGGAAGATAATCAAACCATAGATTGCTAAAGCGAAAGCCGCCAATCCTTGCTGGTCATTAAGATGTCCCTTGATAAATGCATGAAGAAAATCCCAGGGCATACAAACATTGGATCCCTTCTCCTTTTTATGAGAGTCTATGTCTTCCGGTCTGACTCCCATAAGTTTGGCTAGCTTTTTGCGGTATCCGGATTTTGGCTTTCGAACATAGATTTTATTCGGACTTTTCAGGTCAATACCTAACAGGACCGAGTACTCCTCTACTGTGGGTGTTAAGTCCATTCCATTGAAAGAGAAGCACCTATGGGAGGGATCCCAAAACTGAATAGCAGCTCTAATCAGTGGTTCTTCAACTTTTACAGCAATCAAAGACTCGATTTGGCCATATTTTTCATGGAAATCCTTCTTCCCTTTTTCACTGATTTGATCCCATAAGTTGGCTAAATCTATTAGATTATTTTGTTGGAGGTTTAGATTCACTTCTTGTGGTAGTGAGGGCATGAAATTCCCAGTCAAGCAGTCTCCTTTCACTTGTTGAACTTTTTCAGACCAAATTCGTACCTCCCGGTAGGAATCACATGGAACATTCACAGACGACGAACAAGCTAGCCTTTCTATGGATTCAGTGAAAAATTCCTCGTTGCCAAGAGCCATGGTTAAAATATCCCCTTATGTGACTATGTGATGCAAGAAGATTCATGCAAAAAGAACAGAAAAACAAATACAAATCAGCATGTGTATGAACAATATAAACATTGAAATAAAAGCAGATAAAGGATGTGATGCTTATTTATGTCCTATCAAAGGTCACTCTCATAAAAGGGAAGGAATGGCTCTATCCTAGGTTGGTCTCCTCACAACATACTATATGCTGGTTTAAGGTTTCACATATCTACAAGGTTCCCAAATCATTCAATACTGTCGTCCACACTGGACTAGTAAGGAACAGATCTGAGTGGGAGTATTTCACTTGCCATTGCGGAGGTGATTACCTCACGAGAGCATAGCTACTTTACCCCCTCTTAAGGAGGACGGAACCCGGGTGTAGGGCTCATGTTATGCCAATGCACTTATGCATGCAACAATAAATGAGTATATGTCCTACTTTATTTATTCAACAACAATCTCATACACAAAGAATGTAATGAATCAAAATGAATGAAATGAAGTTCTTATTTTTTGTTTATTTTTAAGTTCTATGTGGAATTTATTTTTATTAATATTTCTATTTTTTATTTCTTTGTTTTTTTTTAAAAAGAAAATTAAATTTAAATGCCAATCAAGACTATCAAATTAAAATTTAAGATACCATATGGTTATTCAATGGTTTGACCCTCTTAGCGTCCCCAGTGGAGTCGCCAAGCTGTCGTAACGGCTTCGCGCTCGACGATTTTGAAAAACGGCGTTTAAAAACAAAAATGGAGTCGCCACCAATCTTTTTTGACTAGGTGTGATTGGTCACCTAAAATATTTCTCTTTTTAACAAAATCTCAAAATTAATTAAGTTTTATTAAAAAGACAATGTTGAGGTCTGCGAAAACAAAACTTGGGTTCGGGGGTACGGTTACGTGTGGAGAAGGATTAGCACCCCCACGACGCCCGTTAAAAAACGGTACCACCCAACTACACGGTATCTTTTGATTTTAATAAAATAGTCTTGACTTAGGTTTAATTCATTTATTGTATGTATATATAAAAAATCGTGCGTTTACTTAAAAATCACTATCACATGTGGTTAAAAAAAATTTCATTATGAAAGTCAACATGAGCACCATTTATTAAAAAATTAGATCAAATATCCCAATACTCTGGTAACATTTGAAATAATTCCCCTCACCTAGAGATTTCTTAAGAATCATTACTTGTGAGTTCTATAGAGTCTCATCCTTGGTAGTGCTCATGCTATTTTATAATTAATCGTGTACGCATGTAGTATTGATAAAATGTATGATGCATGCGAAATTATGAAAAAACTTTATACTTTAATTTTTATTAATGAAACTCTTAATATTGAAAAATTTAACTAAATATCCCAATACTCTGGTAACATTTAGCTAATTCCTCTCACCTAAGGATCAGTCAAGAAATCACTACTTGTGAGTTTCATGACATCCCATCATCGGAAGAATTCCATTTATTTTAAGATTAATGTTTATGTGTATGATGCAAACATATGGTGATGATGCACGTGGAATTATAATAAAAGAAGTTTATGTTTTGATTTTTATTAATGAAACTCTTATTATTGAAAAACTTAACTAAATATCCCAATACTCTGGTAACATTTAGCTAATTCTCCTCACCTAGGGATCAATCAAGAAATCGCTACTTGTGAGTTTCATGACATCCCATCATCGGAAGAATTTCATTTATTTTGAAATTTTAATATTTATTATCTTGATTCTTTCAATTATTCCCTTTTATTAAAATTCAATTATTACTTATTTAATTAATTTAACTACCATTCTTTACCTTTGGAAACTTTACTATGATTCAGTTTTATTGGTTTAATTATTTTGTATTTATGTATTTCTAAAAAATCCCTTTTTGTTTATTTCTCTTAATTGTTTTTTTTTATTACCTCTTTTATTTCTATTAGTTTTCATTTAATTAATATTTCTCTAAACACTCTTTATTTGTCAAAACTCATCATCATATATTTATTTATTCATTTTATTATTATTAATTTTTAAATTTTTTAATTTAACTTAATTAATTAATTAAAATAAATAAATAAATAAATAAATAAGCATGAAATTGGATATTGAGGAATAATACCGAATATCCCAATACTCTGGTGACATTCGATATAATTCCTCTCATCTAAAGTTTTTCGAAGAATCGCTACTTGCGAGTTCTACGAAGACTTATCATTGAGATTCCATACTTATTTCATTTTATTTATTTATTGAATTGTTATTTTTATATATTTTTTCTTTATTTATTATTCTCCTTTTATTTGCATTTCATTTTTCTTAGAAAAATTGTCTAATAAAAATTTGTTTTATTTTAAAGCTAGGTTTTTATATATACTTTATGTATATAGGTATTTTATGTCTTTATTTATATTCTATGTACAAAATATATGTATTTATGTTTTAAAGCTATATATTTTCATGTATTTGTATATATGTATTTCACACACTTGTTTACATACATTTTAAAACTATATATTTATTTCCTTTTATATACTTATTATTATATGTATTTTATCTACATAAAATTTACATACTTTAACACTATGTATTTTACATATTTTATATGTTTTTCTACATTATGTTATTCCATTTATTTACTTATTTACTCATTTATTATTATCATTTATTTTATTTATTTTTATTTATTTATTTTACCATGACAGCACCTATAACAAATTATTCTATAAAACAAATAAATAAATAAATAAATAAAATATCAAAGAAATATACCCAAAACAGCCCAAAAGAGGGCCCAAAGATCAGGCCCAAACAGCAGGGGCGCGGACTGGAACTGCTGGGCCGGATCGCGATGTGGGTCGGATCGGGTGAGCGGGTCGCAGGTCTCGGGTTTTTCCTCTGAAGCGGCACGGGTCGGATCCACGGGCGACGCGCGGATCCTGCGTCGCTGGTCGGTCGGGTGCGCGGGTCACGGGTTCCGGGTCGGGTTGGCGCGCGGATCTTCTCCCAAGGCCAAAACGACGTCGTTCTGTTCTTCTATAAATACCTCCTTTATTATTTTTTTGTTTCACTTTTACAGATTTCTCAAAAAAAACCTCTCCCCTCTCTGCCTTTCTCTCCTCTCCTGCCCAGAATCCGACGTCGGAGCCACCGTTTGCGGTTGCCGGCCACCGTGCACCGCCGTACGCCGGTCGCCGGTGACTCTCCTGAGGCCCTGAAAATATTCCCCTCACCTTCCTCTAACCAGATCTAACCTCCGTTTCTCCAAAAACAACCCTAAATCCCTAGATCTGACTTAAACCGAAAACTTCTTTTTTCTTTTTCTTTTTTTTTGTGTTTGATTTTTCTGGTAGATGTTCTGGTTGTGGTTGCTTGTTTTTTCTTTGTTTTTCTTGCAGGTAATGGGGATTTGGGTATGAGATCTAGGGTTCCTAGGGTCTCGGGTTTTAGGGTTTCGGATCTGGGCTAAGGGATTTGGTTTTCGGTTGTGTTTAGGGTGTTAGTCTTGTGTTTGGGTGGCCGTGGTGATGGTGAGGGTGTTGTTTAGGGTTTCGGTGGTGAGTGGGGAAGGGGATCTGGGATGGCTTTTGGGTGATGGTGAGTAGCTTGGTGACCGTCTGGTTGGCTTCGGTGGTGGCAGGTTGAGGGTTCGGTGGTGAGTGGCTTGGTGATGAGTGTGTTTGAAGGGTTCGGTGGTGAGTGGGGAGGGTTTCGATCCTCTTCTCTGTCCGAAGAAGCCCCTTTTCTCTGCTTGGGGTCTTAAACCGATTTTGAAACCCCCTCTAGCCTTTCAAAATCACAGAATCGAAAGGCTCCTGTTGGAGCGGGATTCACGGCATGGGGAAAATGATTTTGCCGGGGGTTGCGGCGCCGGCGGCTGGGCAGGGAACCGCAGATCTGGCCGGCAGATTTGGTAAATCCGAAGCATTTAATGCTTCACTGTACAATAGGACTGATGATGACGATGATGACAAAAATAATAATAATAATAATAATAATAATAATAATAATAATAATAATAATAATAATAATAATAATAAAAGAGATAATAATAATAATAAAAAGAAAAGATAATAATAATAATAATAATAATAATAATAAAATAATAATAATAATATAATAAATAATAATATTAATGATATGAATAATGATAAAATAAATAAGAAAAATGAAAGAAAATAAAATAAAAAAAATAATAATAAGAACAAAACTTGTCAAAATAATTTGTGAAATTCGGACAAAATTAGGTGTCTACACACATGTAACAGTAAAATAAACTGTTCAAATATAATACCAATTCAGTGATAAAACACTTTGGTAAACAGTACATTTCAGTAAACATCAACCGGTAATAACACGTGAAGTAACAGTGGAGACTAGGCAACACCTTGATGATATCATGCTATAATCCCGTAGGGAGCAGTATAATAAACACGTGAGATCTATGACCATAGTCTATAAATGTCTTCGGTCGTACACTGAGCAAGTGTCAACTGGGATGTTGAAGACGGGCTCAATATCAACAGCTTCACATAGTAACAGTAACAGATGAACACATGACACATGAGCATGATATGGGGCCTATTAGTCTCAAAACAGTATATGTGAAATCTCATTACCTTTATGGAATTAAGTAAAATCAATAGTATCTTTCAGAAAATCCATAAAGGTATAAATCATAGTATCTCGTACGGTGAAAGCAGTGTTATAAAATAAGGATTTACATATAATGCACTGACAGTATAGTTTTATACACTGTCAATGCATCAGAGTTTAACACCTTATCAATAGGTCCTTATGAGCAAATTCAAAAAATTATTTATATTTAACTTTAAGGACTTGGCATATTTTTTAATTTGCAAATTAATGATGTGTCAGTCTCTGATGCATTGACAGTGTATAGAAACTATACACTGTCAGTGCATCATATACAAACCCATAAAATAATTACACTGTAGTAATAATCTCATAAATATTTTATTCCACCGTAAACACATGTACTCGTATTTCCACACTTTTCTTTCAAAATTCAAATGTCAAGTTACTAGAAATCATTTTCTGGTAATTTCATACTTATAGAAAATAGTAATATTTATTTCCAAAATTTATAGTGATTTCATAATTACATTTTTCACTTTGGAACACATGTAGAAACATTTTAGTCTCAAAACAATATTCACACGATAATATCACCTTTATGGAAATCATTACACGTTGTAAGATCTTTAGTCCATCCATAAAGGAAAATCATAATAAAATAGTAAATATTATACTGAAAATAATTTATAAAATATTCACTATTCAACATCTCACTTTACAAATCATAATAAAATAGTAAATATTATACTGAAAATAATGCATTGAAATATTTTATGGCAATTTTAAAAATATTTCTACGAAATTTCGACAATATAACAGTTGCTAACACTTTAGCCCTTTGCAATTTCAAACACAGTTCAACCAGCCAAAACAGCCACATTTTCACCACATTCGAGGTAATTCACTTTCAAAATAATTTCATAAAATTGATAGCATGAAAAACATGCATTCGAGATATCCCTACAAATCACATACACATCCCTTACCTATCTAGCGAAATCGCGTTTCCCAATCGCACCACACAAATACCGTAACTCCTGGGCTGCAATTAATTCCACCAAAATTATTAGCTTATTAAATACTTATTTTTAAGCTATAGTTCATATTATAATGCAGCCATATTGGACACTGCAAATATTTTTGCAGTATAATTTTTACTAGTAGTATAACGTAACTTCTTCATTTTGCGTCGGATTTTAAATCCGAGCATACCGAGAGACTCCTTGTAATTCCTACAGTCTAAATCTACTCTTAAACCATCAAGAATAGCCATGATTCAAGGTCCCCTTGCCTTGACTGAAAATGAAGGGTGGTGATTTTGATGGAATTTTAAGAATCTAACTTCACTAAGTTATTCTACTATGCTCAACAATTAATTTGGCACCATTTTTAAGCTTGAAACTATATGGATTCATCATGTTCCCATGTTGACCGAATGGTCCTTTAATGGTGCATTTTTATTTTTCAAGATTTAAATGATACCATGGCTATAAACATGCTTAGCTTAACTAAAGAAATCAATCTACACTTTTAAAATTGAAGAAATCTAAGTGGATAGTGACATACCTTACTTGACCGAATCTTGGAGGGTTCTTTTCTCCTTGTATAGTGCCTTATAAGATGAGATAATGGTATAGAAATATAGATGAGAGAGAGAGAGAGAGGATGATTTTTGGTGAAGAAATGTAATTGAAATTTTAAGGAATAATAGCCAAATAAGCCCTCAATGTTTTATCGCGTGGAAATCAGTCCATAAACTTTTATTTCAGTGGAAATAAACTTTCAACCTTCTAAAATTATGCAATTAAGTCCAAATTTGTTAAATGACACTAACTGCCGTTAGTATATCTAACGTGAAAGCTGACGTGGATAGCTTAGTTGGCTGCCACGTGGCATGCCACGTGTGCAATACTAACGGCAATTAGTGTCATTTAACAAATTGGACTTAATTGCATAATTTTAGAAGGCTGAGAGTTTATTTCCACTGAAATAAAAGTTTATGGATTGATTTTCACACGATAAAAAGTTGAGGGCTTAATTCTATCTTAGACTAAAGGTTAAGGGCTTATTTGACTATTATTCCAAATTTTAACTAGAAAATGAGATATAATTGTTTGAAAATTTCTTCCTTCTTTTTCTTTGAAAATGGCGTGGGAGACAAAGGTGCAAGATGATGAATAGTGCCAGTTCTCAACAGAAATAATTCTGTAGAAAATTCTAGAAATGGGCAAAATTACCAAAATACCTTTTGTTATGAAAATTTCAGACAATTTTACCCTTACGGTTCTGCTAGCGTAAAAACTATGTAAATGCACTCCAAATTTTTGGATTTCAGCACCAAATGATCATATTAAACATAATTTGATGATTGGAAGTGGTTTCGTCGAGCGCAGTGCACGGATAGTGAGAAATTACGACTTTGCCCCTTGACCCACCAGCAAAATTTTCTATTTTGGTGGCTGTTTCAAGAAATCTATTGACACTATGTTAAAGTACTTTTCATGTAGAATCTCATGGTATTTTTACTTTGTCTCAATTCATTTTGATTTGAGTAAAATTTATGAAATTACCCTCAAGACGTATTCGTCATTTTTTGTTTTCCACATTCACAAAATAATTCAAAATAATTGAAAATAATATAATTCAGTAATTTTAAACTTCAAAATCATCATATTATATTTTATTATATCACTGTACACTTAATTATCAGTCTCGAGCCCACCAAAACACATTAAAATAAGTGGGGCCCACATCACTCTTCCACTTATAATCACTTAACACTTTAATTTTCACTCAATATTTAATTACATATCACATGTACAGTACAGTAGAATTGGGTCTCACAAGTTATTTATCTCATTCAAATATCAATACTATCTACTCAAAATTTATTCAAATTTTATCTAAACGACATATTCATTCATTTTCTTCTATGCTTTTTTCTAATCATATAAATATATATATATATATATATATATATATATTATATTTCAGAAAACATAGAAACCCCTTAAGCAAGCTGTGTAAACGCTTAAGTGTATGTTTTCTTTTTACGACATGTAAAATTAGAATATATGTAAGAATTATTTAAACTGAAATCAAATTAGTTATTATTTTTGTATAACCATCTATTATCCACATCCTAAAGAATAGGAAGTAGTGCAATGGTTGGAAAAGTTCATTAAAAAACCAACTACAATTTTTCTTTCATCCAAATTTAAAATTGCAATTATCTCTAAATTTCAATTTTATTGGAAATTATTTTTTTAACCAAATTAAAAACTATAATTATCCCCAAATTATTATAAATTAATTTTTTTACGAGGGAAATATTAAATAACTAGCCTAGAATAGGGATAGAGTTGCTTGGATTCAAGATGCCACAACTCATCTTTAGCCACTCGGTCAAAAGGTTGTTGGCTATTATAAATTATTTACACGTTCATATTCTTAGATTTTTTTTTGGGTTCATCTATACTACTTGAATGTTTGGTTGTGCTTTTTTTTAAATTTGTTAATAAGATTTTTGGGATATTTCTCCCTTTATTTATATCCATTGACTTGAAAGTAAAAAAATTCATTCTTAATATTTTCTTATTTTATTCTTTGTTTTTATTATTTTTTCTATATTTAAAAAATTCACAAAGGTTTCTCTAATTTTATTTAATAGTATCCCAAATTTGACAGTTTAATTGATTGCAACTCGAGTTAAGGATCTCAAACTTATTTGATTGATTGATTTGTCTTTTGTTTTTTTAGAAAATTGCTGGTTAAGGATATCTTTACACAGGCTGGTTCTAAAATTAGATGTTTAGTAACAAACCTTCAATTGTTGTATTTTGGTAAGTTTTATATTTTTTATTGTATTTTGATTGCATTATTTTTATTTTACATATATTTTGAACATATATTTATTTAAAAAATTTACAAAAGTTCCTCTAATTTTATTTCATAGAACCCCAAATTTGGCATTTTAATTTGATTGCAACTTTGAGTTTTGATTGATTTATTTGTCTTTTGTTAAAAACAAAATTGCAGGTTAAGGATTTCTTTACAAGAGGTTGGCACTAAAATTTAGCAACGGAGCTTTAATTGCTCTATTATGATAAATTTTATATTTTTTATTATATTTTGATTATATCATTTTTATTTTACATATATTTTGAGCATAGAAGTTTGTAAATAATATTTATTTACATATCTACACATGTTTAAATGAAAAAAATTCATGCATAAATAAGTATTATCTTAAAATTTTTAAAATAATTAAAACACTATAATATCTAATCCATTTAAAAAATAAATTTAATTATCTAATATATTTAAAACAATTAAAATAATTAAACATATTTTTAAAAAAATTAAAGTATTTGAATAATTCAAATTTTTGTACATAAAAATATTTAAATAAAATTAATGTGTGTATCGCATAGGTAACAAACTAGTGTGTATATATATACACACACATTTCAAAATACATAAAAACCCCATAAGTAAGCTATGTAAGCGCTTACGAGGATATTTTCCTTTCACGATACATAGGACACATAAGATTTATATTGAAATTGAAATCAAATCAGTTTATTTTTTTGTACAACCCCCCATTATCTACTCCCAAAAATAGGAAGTAGTGCAATAGATGAAAAGTTTACTAAAAAACTAGCACTATCTAACTCGATTTTTAAACAGTTCCTTATTTCATTCAAATATCAATACTATTTACTTAAAATTTTATTCAAATTTTATCTAAACAACATATCCATTCATTTTCTTCTATGCTCTTTTCTCTCACAACCAACCATCATTTCAAAAAATTCAGTTTTTAAATATTTTTTTATCTATTTCAATTACTAGCATTATCTAATTTAGTTTTTAAACAGTTTCTTATTTCATTCAAATGCCAAATTATCAATTCAGAATTTATCATTCTAATATGTTGTTTCGCAGTTTCCACTTTCTATTAAGTGATAATTAATAATTAATTAACAGTTAATAATTAATCAAAATAATTTATAATAAAAAATTTATAGTTATTTTTAATTAATAATTACTTTTTTATTTAATTATAATTAGTATTATAATAATTTATAATTAATTTAATAAAAGGGTAAAATTATCTTTTAAACTTATTCCAACTATATTCTTTACTTTAAAACAAACATATTAATATTATTTCTTATTATATTCTATTCCAATGAACCAAATATCATAATACATATTTTATTCTATTTTTTTATTCCAGAAAATATCTATTCTACTCCTACTCTATTTTATTTTGGGAACCAAACACCACCTAAAAATTTTATTCAAGATTTCATCTAATTCGAATAACGAAATCCTAATAAGTTTAATAACGTTTAAAAAATATTGAAAATATTAAAAAAATTATATTTTTGAAATTAAATAATAAAATTCGGAACTTAAAAATTCTTGTTCAAATTTGAATTTTACCTAATTTACAAGTCTACTCGATAGATCTAGCGAGTATTATTTAATTATTTTTAATTGTAATTTGATCTTTTAATTATTAATATCGCAATTAATAATGAAAAAACAGGAAAATGAAAAATCGAGATTCTTCGTCAAGCCAATAAAATTTTACTTGTGAATAGAAATCTAAAGGAAAAGCTTAAGAGAGCAGACATAGCATTTAGGATAATATAAATATATACATATATATATATATTAATATTAGGATATATATATATATATATATATATATATATATATATATATATATATATTAGGATACCTTTAGCTTATGAGATTAAAAAATAGATCAGTCAGCAGGATTAGGTTTAAGAATGTGCTTCATGTCTTAGTGTTACATAAAAAAATAAAGGAATAAAAAATAGATATTTTCTTTCATTATTAACAATATCAAATTATTATAAATTGAAAATTTGAGAAATATAAATAAAATGTATATTTACAAAATTATATTTTAATTTTTAAATTTTACAATATTTTATTATCTTAAATAATTAATTAATGATATAATAATAAAAAAATATTTTTATTTTTTAATTTTTTTTACTTCACCTACCAAAATGAAAGTAAAAGATAAATTTCTGTCCATCAGTTTATTTTTTTAAATACATTGTTGGGAAAAAAAGCTGCATTTCATTGTTCTCACCGACATTCCTTGACGTCATGACAAGATGTTAATTAAGTGTGAAATAATTTTAAATTCTTTAAATTATCTCAAAAAGTGCGCTACTAGCAACGTTGAAAACTGCTGCACAATGACCAAGGCCAAAGAGCCAAAGACCAATAAGGTCATGAGAGAGGATTGTATGAAATGGTTACTCTACGTCAATATATATTACTTTTATTCAAATCATGTCATATAATTATATTGTTAAAAAAATTAATCATTTATTACATATCACATGTAATAATTAAATGATTAATATTTATTTCAAAAAACTCATTAATGATTCTGATAATAAATTATTAATTTTTTTAATAATATAATTACGTAATATAATTTAAATAAAAATGATATATATTGACATAATATAACTATTTTATACAATCCTATCTCGCAAGGTCATTGCCATATTTTACTTTTACTTCAGTACTCCTCTTTTTGTTCATTTACTTCATTACCATTATTGTATCATCCCACTTCGATTAATTAATTAATTAACTTTCACGTCTTGTCTTTTTCTGTTCGCTTCGCACTTTACAGCTTTAGGTTAGAAAAGAAAGATGTAAGATAGGACACAATTAGAACCGCGCCCTATAATTCTGGCCGTAGCCTGCCCCCTAGTAAGGCCCAGCCCATTTCAGCATTTTCTTTTCTTCCATATAATTGAGCATTCGTCTAATCAAAAGCACATATAAAAGAATTATTGCTGATTATATCAAGTATAAAACTAATAGTTTATAAAGATAATGGATACACAAACTAAACAGCCTAAAATAATATTCGTTTTATATTTATGATTTTAAATTATACAATAAATAATTTTCACCAAAAAAAATTATACAATAAATAATCATTTTTTTTATGTAAACATCTTTTGTATTCGTAAGCCATTTTGGGTTTCGATTAATTTAGAATCGAGTCGGATTGGATCCCATTTGATGGGAGCTCTTTCATTATTATTTTTTTCATTCACAAGATTTGAACTTAAGATTTTATTTAAAGGATATCAAGCTCCTTACACTTGGCCCAACAAACATTGGTATAATCAATTTTTTTTCGTAAATTGTAATTATTTACTTTTTTTGAAATTTCAACTTAAAAGACTCAACAGTTAAAATTTTAAAATTTACCATTTTCAAATTTTAACTATTAAAATGTCTTTTTTAAGTATATTGATTATGAGTTTTAACCATTGAATTATCCTCTTTAAGGACAGCCCAAAATAAAATCAATATGAGAAAAAATAAAACAAATTCCAAAAAGACAACCTTCGATTATCTTTAACATTTTTGTAATGTCGTGATGAGGACAACATAAAATTCCAAGGCTAAAACTTTAATTCACCCAAAAAAAAAAGTTAAAACTTCATTCCCTTTGTTTCTCCTGAAGCCGAACCTCGGAAACGTAAAGTGCTTCTTCATGTCTAATTACAATGGATCGTTACTTCACAACTATAAAGTTCTTACAAAGTATTTTGAAATTGAAAAATATAATTTGATGAATTATTTGTGAATTGATTTGGGTTGATATTATTATTTGTCCTAGCTCATAATATTATTTTACCATACTAATCAGTAAACCTTTTTAATTAGTTTCAACATTTTGTTTATTTGTAATTTTGCTACTTTGGCCTCAGCTCTTAATTAGAAGCCAAAACTACAAAATGCATTTAAGTGCAAAATAAAATATCTCAAGTTTCACATGCTTTGCCGAAATTTTTAAGTATAATATTGATGACTTCAATAAGCGTGAGCTCTTTTCTCTTCTCTATTATTTTTTTAGGATCATAATTTATGAAGTATATGCTGCATATTGAAGTGTGCCATTAATTAATTTCCTTAAAAATTTCTCTCCTCCTCTATACAGTGGGCAACTTATTTCCCTTCCATCTCCAGTTGCAAAGTGAGCGGTAGGGAGAAAGAAAGAAAGAAAATGGAGTTTCATCAGTTTTCTCTGGCTTTAGGAGTGATGATAATAATAATACTCTCGAAATCAGATTGTGGTTGAGCTGCTGTCTTGGTGAATCGGCGACGATTTGGAGACGGAAATGGAGTTCTTCATTGGTTCTGGCGTTGTCAGAATCCTTCAGGGTGGTAATAACATCCACATAGCTGTTTAAGCGAACAATCGTGACCGGCCTGCGCAAAATAATTGCCCCGCTTCATATTCAAATTGTATACCCCTTGGAGGTGACAAGCATTGTAGCACATATACACGTGATTGCCTGAAATTTATATCCACAATTTCAACACCATATTAAACCTTGTTACCACTTCTATGCACTCGTGTGTCTTTTATTTTGCCTTGAATTTGCATCCTTCTGTATGTATGATTTTGCTGTATCCTTCTAGTTGTTCTATATATAATAATGATCCTGTCACTGCATCTAGTACCCTATAAAATCGAGGAGAAGCCTACCAAATTGCATTGGGAGCTACCTTAGCTAGTTCTTTAAAATTGAATCAAAGATAAATCGGTGGGTAAACTCGATGATTAAACAAAATCAAACACGAATATTAAAAAAAAAGTTAAATTAAAAAATTTTACCTGACGAGTTGAACAAGGAAGATAATAATGTCATGTGTATTCAAAGATCTAAAAAATATCAATTATTACAAACTTCACAGTCAAATTTATAAGTTGCTACATGTCCGTTCAGTATATAAGCTAATTTACTAATTTTCTAAAGAGCTTTTTTATAACGAGGAATTCTTGTTTGCATGTTCAATCATTTTAATGTCTTTGTCATTGGATTGATTATATTTCACTTGCTATGATTCAAATGACTATAGCATTTTTATGTCTTCTCATAAACTTTTCTGAGGTTGTTCTTTCTCTGATTTTGGCATTGAAAAGAAAACTATGAATGGTTTTTTCTGTTGATGCAAACTCTCTACTGTAATTGAAGGGAATACTTTCACGGTTTTACCTCGATAAAAAAAAATCAGCAATCATCCCCGTTTTAGGTTAAATTACTTAATTAATAAGTAAAATTTTTAATTAATAATAAAGTTATAATTAATGATTAATTAATACTTAATAATTAATCAAAATAATTTAAAATAAAAAATTAATAGTTATTTTTAATTAATAATTAATTTTTTGTTTAATTATAATTAGTATTATAATAACTTATGCCGATGAAGCCTTGGCTTGATAAAAAAGAGAAGGTTTTGAGAATTTAAGCTCTTAGGTTTGAGTCTCACTAAATGTGAGATTTATTTAGTTTGTTATTGTTTACTTAGTTTGTTAAATATAGATATTGTATTTACTAGTTTCATCGAATGTAATATCTGATTATGATTGTAACTTTAAATGAGATGTACCATTTTAAAAAAAAGTATTATAATAACTTATAATTAATTTAATAAAACGGTAAAATGATCTTTTAAACTTATTCCAACCATATTTTTTACTTTAAATCAAATATATTAATAGTAGTCACTACTATATTCCATTCCGATGAATCAAACTTCATAATACATATTTTATTCTTTTTTTTATTTCCATAAAATATATATTCCATTCCCCCTTCATTTTATTCTGTGAGCCAAACTTTACTTAAAAATTTTGTTCAAGATTTCATCTAATTTGAATGACGAAATCTTAATAAGCTCGATAATGTTTTAAAAATATTGAAAATATAAAAAGAAAATTACATTTTAAAAATTAAATAATAAAATTCGAGACTTAAAAATTCTTGTTCAAAATTGAATTATACCCATTTACAAGTCTACCTGGTAGATCTAGTGAGTATTATTTAATTATTTTTACTTGTAATTTTGAGCTTTTAATTATTAATATCGCAATTAATATGCTATAAAATATATATATATATATATATATATATATATATATCGCAATTAATAATGAAAAATCGAGTTTCTTCTTCAAGCCAAAAAATATTATCTGTGAATAGACATCTAAAGTAAAAGTTTGAAAGAGCTTTTAGGATAATATTTTCTTCCGAGGATACCTTTAGCTGATGAGATCCATAAGTAGATCAGCTAGATTAGGCTTAAGAAAGTGTTTGGTAGAATGAAAACGTAAAAATGTAAATAAATAAAGATATGTGAAAAAGAAAAAAAAAATTTGTTAGTCTTTCGTAAAAATATTTTTAAAAAATAGATATTTTTTTTCATTATTAACAATATCAAATTATTATAAATTGAAAAATTGAGAATATAAATAGACATTTTTCTTTCATTATTAACAATATCAAATTATTATAAATTGAAAAATTGAGAATATAAAATGTATATTTATAAAATTATATTTTAATTTTTAAATTTTATTTATAAAATTATATAAATAAAATCTTTGGTTAAGAAAAAATACTTTTTCATTGTAGAGTAGTCCAGCGTTCTAAAAGACTATAGATTCAATCATTTTTTTAATATTATCATTTAATTAATGTTCCAACGATATTTTATTTGAAGATGGATTGGTTCATGTACTTGTTTCATTTTTAATACTATAGGTAAAAATAATAAAATTTAATATTAATGCCACGTATTTTGAAAACAAATTTAATATTTATATATATTTTCAATGGATAAAAATGTTATTTATAATCTCTCATTTTTAATAGATAAAAATATAATTTACGGTATCTTGTTGATTTTGAAATGAATAAAAATGTAATTTAAATTATAAAGTTTACCTATTAACTTGTGGAATGAATAAAAATATAATTTAAATTATATTTAATTAAAGTAAAGTTTACTTCTTGATCTGTTAAATTATTACTTATATTTTTTTAGTTTTTATTATTCATTCAATTTTTCATGAGATATTGAATATCTCATGACCTTACAGCACAATCAATATTTTACGATTTTACTGTAGACAAACCCCTTTACTTATAATTAATTAACATGGACACATGGTCCCTCAAAATTCAAGATTAAATGAAGTTTCGAAACGTGTTCCTTTTTTTTTTGGTTTCATGTAGTTATAATGCCTATCTTCATTTTTTTTTTAATTTCCAAATAATCAAATTTTAAAAAAAAAGACTAACTGTTGCTCAAACATGAATTAAGTGGACACAAAATAAAATATTACCATAAAATAAAATATTAACATTTAAGATTTAATCATTGGGTTAAGGGGGGACTTTTACTGTATGTTTATAAAAATTGGCTTTATGGTAAGCTCAGTGAATTATTATATTTAGATTAGTCATATTTTATCTAAATGATTGATTAAATTTTAAAAGTCAAAAAAATTTAAACCTGATAATTTATTAAATTAATTTTTAAAATTATCATTATATATTAAATATTAATAAAAATATAATAATGTATTACAAATTTTAACATTCCCATAATTCCACGACTTATGTTTATTCAAAAGTTTTTATTTTTTATATAAAAAAGGTTCATCTTTGTTCTTTTCTCACATCCAAAGCAATGCCTTTCTTTTGCATGTTTTCAAGAATTAGTAAAAGCAATTAACAGTACTACTGCCGAATATAATTCTGATTCTGCCAACAAAATTTTTGAATATTTTATTTTATGAATCCAGTTTGACCAACCAAGAAGATGGAAGTCACTCTACAAGTCAAATTTTATTATCTTAATTAATTAATTAACAAACAATATAATTTTTTTAATTATATATATATTTTTTGGTGAAATAATTATATTTTTTTACTTCACCTACCAAAATGAAAGTAAATTATCAATTTCTTTCCATCAGTATATTTTTTTTAGTACATAGTTGGAAAAAAAGATGTATTTCATTTTTCTCATCGACTTTTCTAGACGTCATGACAAGATGTTAATTTAGTGCGAAATAAATTTAACACTACTAGAAAATAGGCCTTTAGCAACCAAAATTTGCTACGACTAAAATAATCGTTGCAAAATCTCATAATATTTGTAACGACTCTTCATAGTCGTTGCTTAATTGATTTTTTTTAATATTTTATATAACGACACTTATTGTTGTTGCGAATTCTTATAAAATTAACAACGATAAAAAAAATTGTTGCGATATTTTATTATATTCACAACAACTTTTAATTGTCGTTGCTTATTTGATTTTTCTTTATATTTTATGCAACAACGCTTATTATTGTTACGAATTCTTATCAAATTGACAACAATAAAAAAAGTCGTTGCAATGTTTTATTATATTTATAACGACTTTTAATTGTCGTTGCTTATTTGATTTTTTTATATATTTTAAGCAACGACATTTATTGTTGTTGCGAATTCTTATAAAATTGATAACGATAAAAAATCGTTTGCAATGACTTTTAATTGTCGTTGCTTATTTGATTTTTCTTTATATTTTATGCAACGATATTTTTTTATTGTTATGAATTCATATCAAATTGACAATCAATTAAAAAAATCGTTAGAATATCTCATTGTTTTTGCAATGACTTTTTATTGTTGTTGCCTAATTAATTTTTTAAAATATTTTATACAATGACATAAAAGTTGTAACAATATTTATATCACATTTATAACGATAAAAAAAATCTATTTTAAAATCTTATTAAATTAGCAATAATTTTTTATAGTTGTTTATATACGTAATTGATTAAAGTTACTAATTTTATATCATAATCAGTAACACCAATAACATAATATTAAAGTTAGGTTCAGTCTTTTTTTTTGGACAATTGAGTTTATTATATTAAAGTTAGGTTCAGTCTTTTTTTTTTTTGGACAATTGAGTTTATTGACTTGGGTGGATTGACAGGTGTTTGGTTTTCTTGGTCTTTTCATTTGAGTGTTGGTACGTGTCGTCCTTAGAGTATGAAATCGGTAGTCAAGTCCGATTCCTTTAGCATGACTTCCATCACCATTCCATCTGCTCCGTATCCCTCTTCCTTTTTTTTTTGGTTAACCGTATCCCTCTTCCTTTGCCTTTTTGTGTCCATCTCCATCTCGGTCTCACGCCCATCCCTACAAACTCCAAACCCCTAGTCTTATCACTCAGCTCCACATCTATACTATACAAATTTCCTCTCCAACGAGGCAACGAACCCTATTTCATTGCAAAAGATTTTTTGCTTTTTAGACCTTTTTTCCTTTCCCTTTTTAATTAATTTCTTATTTTATTTTTTTATCGTTTAGATTTTAAATTTTGAAAAAAACCATTAAGTTGAAGATTCATTTAATATTTTTTTTTGTTTTGGGTTTTCCTTTTCAGGTATCATTCTGAAGTGTAGATAAAATAGATGCTTTTGGGAATCTTAAGCAATCTGTCGATGCTTCTACAGGTTTTATATTCGTTTCTTTTTTTTTTTAATTTACTCAGCTAGCTTATGCTTTTTTTTTTTTGTAATTAGTTATTGGTTTGTTGGATAGTTTTGATTAAATAAGATAGAAATGAATGATAATATACCATTTTTTATTATAAATTATTATAGGTTGTTAACTCAGCAAGCATGGAAAAAAGAGTTGTCAAACTCCATATACTTCGACAAATGAGTACATATTTACATTTGGCTTGTTGTGGATGAATTTGTAGATTTGAATTTTGGATTTTAAATCTAGAATTTCTATGTTCTGAACGTGGTTTTTGCCTTGCTTTTTTCATAGGTTTTTAATGTTTCGAATGGGCATATTCTGGCAGTGGTTTGATACATACCTGTCTAAAGCATACAATGTTGATGACGACTAGAATACTGAAGATACATTGGTAGTGTTTACTTCAAAAGGTGAACAGGTCAGCATTTACATTCAAAGTTTGTTTTTTCTTTTTGATTGTAATTTTTAGAAAACTTTAAAAAGTGCCTTTAAATTAAATCTGCGTACTTCAATCCCAGCTAATATCTAATATCAGAATGAATCAAAGTGTAATTATTTGTGATTTTGTAATTCTAGCTAGGATATCTATTTTCTATGAAATTCTTTTGCACACGCTTCAATGCTTATGATTGAAAATATCAAGTTTATCCAACAGCTGATCACAAAGAAAACATACTGATAAATAGATTTTACTTGTCAGAAATAGAGGTTATTTTCTTGTCATTTAGTCTTGTCTTTGCCTTTGGTACTATCAAGATGCATCTTGATGTGAATTGTTCTGTGCATTCTAGCAGCCATTGCATCAAATCACGAAGAGTGATGACTATAACATCAAGGTAATTAATTTATTTGCTTTATGATATTCAAAGAATCACATTGAAAAGTTTATGTAGTGGTATCATTTTACCATTTTTTTCATGCTTATTGCCATAAACTGAGGTTCTCTTGATAATTATTTTTAATTATGTATTTTGCTAACTAGGTATGCTTGATTTTGTTTCTTTATGCTTCTTTTCAAACCTCGATGTGTCCACTTACCACTAGCTACCAGTTATGTATTTAGAAGTGACCAATTTTTCGTATGATCATGGATGATTGCATAACAAATCAAAAAGACATTTGACCATGGAATATAAATTTAGACTTGCAAGCCAACTAAGGAAAACTAACAATATTAAGAGTGCAGCATTCATTTGAACATGGAAAGTTGGGTTTGGTGTTTGGTCTGAATTTAGGTGTTAATTATTGGTATTTATATATTTTATTTATGTAACATATTATTCAGATTTCATCTAGTTGGAATAGGGATAGGGATTTTTGAATAGCCTAACTCTCCAAAATTTTCATTTCCTTATTTCAATCTTGTTTTGAATTTTATGTTCATTATTTCAAGTTATTTATATCATGAAATATTTTTTTATTGCAGGGGAACAAGATTACTGTAGACATCATTTTTGTCCGGTTCTTTTTCAAACATTTTTAATTAATTAGTTTTTTATATTTGATTTTTAATTTTTATTTTTTAGATTTAGAAATAAATTTTGGATTTTGATTTTGATTTTTATAGAATAAAATAAAGAAAATAAAAAAAAAGAAGAAGGAAATCAGAATTAATTTTGATAGGAAAGTAAAATTAAATGAGACTATTAAAGATTGAAAATCAAAATTTTGTGAAAAGGAAAGTCAAAATTAATATCGGATTCAAGTCCGATTCTTGAAATATAAAATTTCCTAAAAAAGTTGATTCTTGATTTCCAAATTATTACCAAAAATAAAAAAAATATAAAAAATATAAAAGAAATATAAAAAGAAAAAAAAAGAAGAAAAAAAACCTAGGTCTATAAAAGGAGAAAACCCTAGAGGAGAAAAGGGGGGAGAGAAAAACCCTAAAAAAAAAACCTAGAGAGAAAAAGCCCTAGAAAAACCCTAGAAAAAAAAACCCTTGCCACCATCGAATACTGTTGCTCTGCTCGCCCTTCTTCAGCTTTGCTCGCCTTTGTTCAGCTTTGCCTGCCAACAAGCCATACCATCCTTTTCCGATTGCACAGCCACCATCGCTACCTCTGATTCGACCAGCTCTGCACCTGTTGCATAATACCACTATCCAGCTTTGCACCTGTTGCACCGCACCACTGTTTTGCACTCATCACTGCTCTGTCCCATCGCCTACTTGCTGGCCTGCTCTGAAAAACACCGCCTGTAGTTGCTAGCATTGCTTGTTGCGCCTTTGCTTCATAACCAAAGCGTGCTGCATCACTCGCTCATCACTCTGCTGAATTGTTACGGTTTTGATGAAGATTCCACCTTGCCATTAATATTGCTTGTCTCTTTTGAGAAGAGAAAAGGAAGAGCAGCAACGTGGGAAGAGTAAGGAAGAACTAAAAGAAATAGAGAAAGAGGTTCCAACGTGGTGAGTACAGAAGAGCCACGCATTACACCAGCCCCGCGCCGCCACTGTTCAAGCCCAGCATCCTTGCCTTGCTCACCATCGCCCTGCGTATCTGTTTCTGCTTTGGCAGCCACGTGAGTAGGTAAGGCAAGTTAGAGACCGAAGCTGCTTCTTCCTCAACCCGAACAGCCTTGTTCAACGTTTCCTGTGTCTCCATTTTTGTCCCAAGCCGTTTGCTTGTCGGGTTGTAATCTTGATTGTTGCTACTGTACGTTGGCCACTGTGAGAAAGCTGCTACGTACCGCCTCAGTCATCTTCATCGCTTACATCGCTGATTCATCGCCACATGCTTGCATTGCCATTTGCTGCGCCTTTTGTCTGCTATTGTAGTCTCTCATTTGCTGCAATAAAATTCTATAAAAATGAATCTGCCCTCTATGCCCTGAGAGAAAGACAAGAAACGTAGTGAATAAAAGAGAAAGGAAGCGCCGTTGTTCACTGTACAGGTTTGCTAAAGTAACTTTTTTTTTATATGTTATCATTTATTTTATTGTTTTTTTTCTATTTTATTCTTTGGCTTTTGTATTTTTTTTATATATTTGTTAATATGTTATCATTTATTGTTTTCCATTTTTACAATATTAATTAACTTGCTAATATGTATTTCACGTCCTTATTGCTAGAATGTTAGTAAATTTAGTTAGTTATAGTTGTTAGGGTATATTAAATTAATTAGTTTAGTTACTTAACTTGTAGAATATAATTAAATTAAATATCAAATTTATTGGACTAATTAAGTGGGATAATACAAGTGAATAATTGACTAAGAAAATAACTTGCTTAGTTTATATGATTGAATTATTTTGAATAAATAGTGCCAAAGATCTTACGCTATTGAGTTTATAGTTAATTACAAAAAAATAAAAAATATGTATAGTAAAAATTAATTATGATATTAAAAAGTAAAACAAACTAAAATATACCGAGGATGAAATTTCAAGAAAGTCAATCGAGACTCCTTGGATATTTCTAGGTGAGAAAATCTTTCTTAAGTTGAGCCAAATTGATGGAATACTTTTGAAAGAATTTTCAATAAATTATAATTAATGTTTATTCTTAGTAAATTAAATATGAATAAAATATAAATATATATAGATAAATAAATATAAATACGAGAATATAAATTAGATGAGAAATTAAATAAATAGAATGAAATAGCTTAGATTGAAAGTAATTAGTAATTAATAAGATTAGATAATAAAGAAGTAAATGTGAATTATACCAAGGATGAAATTTCAAGAAAGTCAATTAGGACTCCTTGGATATTTCTAGGTGAGATGATTCTTTCTTAAGTTGAGCCAAATTGATGGAATACTTTTGAAAGAATTTCAATAAATTGTAATTCATGTTTATTTATAATAAATGAAATATGAATAAAATTAGATAGCTATAAACAAATAAATAACTTAGAATAAAAATTATAAGAAATAAAAATAGAAAAATATGAATTATGCTAATGATGAAATTTCAAGAAAGTCAAATAGGACTCTTTGAAAATTTCTAGGTGAAAAGATCTCTTTTAAGCCGAGCCAAATTGATGGGACGCTTTTAAGAAAATCTTCAATAAACCATGATTCATATTTATTCTCTAAATAAATAAATAAAACATATAGATAAGAATAATGTAAAATAAGATTAGAAAATATAGAAATTAGCATGGAGTCAATATTAGAACCAAATTTAAATATAATAAGAGTTTCATAAAACATCTTATTGATCCGACGATGGAGTTCAAGAAAGTCAATCGAGACTCTTTGAACATCTTGAGGTGAGGGTGATTTTTAAGATTGGAGCCAAATTGATGGAAAAATCTTAGAAATATTCCCAATATATAAGCATATCGAAATTAATATAAATACAAGGCAAATTGTAAGATAACCTAAAACTAGTTGGTACCATTTTAGGATGGGCGTTGTAGGGGTGCTAATCCTTCCCTACACGTAAACGTACTCCCGAACCCTAGTATCTTTGAACGTAGACCAAGCCTTATCCTTAGTTTGAATAGGTGACCAATCACACCTAGGTAGAATGGTTGGTGGCGACTCCCTTTGATTTTAGTGTCTAGCTATTAGGTTTTCCAAAACTTAATACGTGATGACAGTTTGGCGACTCCGCTGGGGACTTTAGAGAGTCAATCCAACAATTGGTTTTAAGTTATTTTAGGTTTGCCTTAGGTATGTTAATTTTGATAAAATAATAAGACATTAATAACTACATGTTTCTTCGACACACACTTCACGTGCATGTGCATGCATTAGCCCTCTACTCGGGCTCTATCCTTTTAGGAGGAAGTAAAGTAACTACGCTCTCGTGAGGTAATACCTCCGCAATGGCTAGCGAAATACTCCCACTCAAATTGAACCTTTCCATTTGTAACCTGTAATGGGTGAGGATTGGGTGCCTTACTAGTCTTGCATGGACGACAGTGAGAAACAATTTGGGAACCTTTAGCCCTTTTATCTAAAGCCATGCATATAGTGAAATTAAGAAGACCAACTATAAGATAGAGTCATATCAACCCATACTATAGAAAATATCCATTACTTAGGACACATGTTTGATCAAGTTTGTTTGATTTTGACATGAGACACTAAGAGGGCACCATGAGTTCTTCACCAAAATATTTCCATACATCACTCATCCATTATTGTTACATGGCAACTTTTTACCATACCATTCCATTCATACACATGTAGCATCATCTTGTTTTGTTCATCTTCATCTCATTGTTTTTAAACAAAGCATCTTCAAAATTTTTCAAGCATCACCACACGTGAAATGATAAATTCTTAATTGTGGCAATAAAAGATTCGAAGATAGCTCGACCAAGGGTTCATTCACACAACACTCGTTATCAAGCTAAGATCATGGAAGAAGAATCAAGCATGCGCATGGAGAAGATGGAAAAAGCTCAAGAGGAAATGAGGGGGCAATTGGCCCAAATTATAGAGCTGTTGAAAAATCTAAGCAAGGGTAAAGGAGTTGTAGAGGAAGTTGCAGTCCAAGAAGGGGTTCAACAACGCAGTATGGAAGACCCTGTCTATCCTCCTGGATTCGGTCCTCATCCAAATCAAACATCCCAAGAAAGAAGATATCCGCCTGCTTACACTGCTAGACCCCAAGTGTTTGGACAAGCTCAATTCCAAGGACCCGCCCATCCTTCCCAAGGCGCAAAATCTTCTGATCCCATTGAGGTGCCCGACTTAGATGACCTAAGGGAAATTGAGAAGTTGAAAGCCAAACAAGCAGAAGAGAAAGATGAGGCGAAGTCGCAACGAAAGATTAATATGTTGGAGGAAAGGATTCGAGCTATTGAAGGCTTAGACTTTTATGGTTCCATGGATGCTACTGGGTTATGTTTGGTGTCAGACTTGGTTATTCCACCTAAGTTTAAAGCACCAGAGTTTGAGAAGTACAATGGAACTTCCTGCCCTAGGTCTCATCTTATTATGTATTGTCGGAAGATGGCTGCTTTCGCTCAAGATGATAAGCTCCTTATTCACATTTTTCAAGAAAGTCTCACTGGATCTGCTGCCAAGTGGTACAATCAATTAGATGGAACTCGAATCATCACTTGGAATGACTTGGCAAGAGCATTTATGGCTCAATATCGACATGTTGCTGATATGGCCCCTGATCGTCTGTCGCTCCAAAGTATGGAGAAGAGGGCTAATGAGAGTTTCAAGCAATATGCCCAAAGGTGGCATGACATGGCTGCGGAGGTGCAACCTCCACTTTCAGAGAAGGAGCTTACCATTATGTTCGTTAATACTTTGAAGGCTCCATATTACGATAGGATGATTGGTAATGCCACTAAGAATTTTGCTGATATGGTATTGTCTGGTGAGATAATTGAGAATGCAATCAAGAGTGGAAAGATTGAAGCTCCCAACAGTATTGAGAAGAAAGGAGGAGCCAACAAAAGAAGGGAAGAAGAAGTCCATGCTGTTGCATATGGAAGGCAATATGGAGGCTATGTCCCACAACACCCTTATCACATGCCACAACCTTACTATCCTGCCCAGAATCCTTACCATTCTTACCCTAAGGTTAATGTTCAACCTAGTCCCCAAACACCTGCCCCAACTATTCAGCCAGCTAAGCAGTTTAATAAGCAAGAGGGCAATCATAATGCGTCATGGCCAAAAAGAGAAAGGACTCCTATTGACCCAATCCCCATAACCTACACTGAGCTGTACCCAAAATTGATCAAAGGACAACTCATTGCACCCATCTATGTGGAACCTCTCAAGCCTCTATATCCAAAGTGGTATGATGAGAATGCTCGATGCGAGTATCACTTCGGGAACGTGGGCCACTCTCTAGAGAATTGCACTGCGCTAAAGTATAGAGTGCAAGGATTGATAAAAGCTGGTATGTTGAGTTTTGAAGCGAAAGGGGAACCGACTACGAATGCAAACCCATTGCCTAACCACACTAAGGAAGGATGAGTTTTGTGGGGGCATGAAGGGTTCGAGCCTGACAATTTTGAAGATCTATAAATTCTAGTTTTGTTTTTGCTTTCTTTTATTTCTTTAAGTAATGCAAGATAGTTTTTGAAAGTGCTTAAGCCCATAAGCACGAAATAAATTTTATGTATGGGTTAACTTTTATTTATTTCCTTTTCAATAAAGCGACTAGTGTGATGCACTGTCAATTTCTCATTCCATTCATTTTCCATTTCTCAACATACTCACCATAACTTTCACTCACAAGTATCCAAATAATGAACATGATGATAATGATGTCAATAAATCTAGGGTTCAATTTTGAAAGAACCACTATTGTTGATGAATTAATAGTATGCCAATGTTGCGAAAGCAAGAAAATGAAGGAAAGGTTCCTCACCATCCGCACTTGATAGACGGTACGAGAAAGGTGAATCTCTTACAAAAGCTTCTAACAAGTTTGTCATTGTTCGATAAATGATCTTTAAGGAGAGCACTTACATTTGAAATGATAAATGGCTTTCTTTCACTATCCTTCAAGCATGAGTAAAATTATCCTTTGATTACCTCTTTTGAGCCTATTATATTTTTGTAGTATAACCCACCAAGGATCACCCTCCACATTGGGGGCAAGGAAGATGAAATAAAGAAATTTTGGGGGCAAAAAGGAAAGTGTTCATGATGAATCAAGGGGCAAAAAAAAAAAAGGAAGCCCATTTTTGTGAAAAAAAAAAGAAAAAAAGAAAAGGGTTTGAATTCAAAAAGAAAACCCAAAAAAAAAAAGAGCAAGAAAGGGCAAAATGCCTAAATGTTTTACTTGATAAAGAAAGTGATCCCTTGGTTTATAAACCTTGAAACACATTTTGGGCCTACTATATCCTTTTCTTTCATAAACCCTCACCCGAGCCTACATTACATGCCTTTAAAAGCCCATTTTGATCAAATGTAAATGTTTAAATTGAAGAATCATGTATTGAATGAAGGCATACATGTATAATGAGATAATGATCCTTTGAAGGTTCGAGGAAGATAAAGGAAGTAGATCAAGTTGAATAAAGAACTCCATGAGCTTTAGAAGATATCTTGGATCGAAATCAAGAACGCCTATTAAGGGGCATGAATTTGGATTGAGCATTGAAGGTTGAAGTTTGTCAAAGCCAATGAAGTTGAAAATGAAAAAAAAAAAGGAAAAATATGAAAAAAAAAGAAAAAAAAGAAGAAAAAAGAGAAAGAAAAAAAAAGAAAAAAAGAAGAAAAAAAAAGAAAGAAAAAAAGAAAAAGGAGGATTCAAATTGAAAACCCGAAAAGGGCAATTTGAATCAAACAAAGGGGCACCTAAGTTGAAAACCTGAAAAGGCGGCTTAGGAAAATATCAGCATAAAAAAGTTTTGATAAAGGGCAAGATTGGCAGACACTACATGAAAAAACATATCAACATAAGAGTGGGCTTTTGGAAAAGAATTTTAGATTGACTTGATTGAATGTCAGAATGTTCATTAAATGGATACTGAAAACCCTATTCCAAACAGACTGTCCCATTGATATTTCTTGATTTCATGTTCCTTTTCTAAGAATGAATATCTATATCTCTCTTGGTCATTTTAAATTTATACCACCCATATAACAAATGGAGAATATGCATAAGTGCATTACATTGGTGGTCGAGTTGGAAGGAAAATAAATAAATGTTGGTAACCTTTTTTGGGTAAATTTTTGAAAAAAAATATTCTTTTGAGAAATCTTGCATTACTAAGAGAGAGAAAGAAACAAAAGTAAATGATGAATATACAAATCTGGAAACATGATGGCTAGTCTTTGGGCATAACTGGACTAGGATCAATAAAAGATGGGATGTTAAATGAAAGGAGATTTAAAGAATTCAGCAGATATGTGAGACTTGTGAAAAATGAGATGAGCTTGAGAATCTTGTTGCTACAATTGAGATTGCATTTTCATACATTCATGGAATGATTCAGGGGGCATGACATTGACATGTGCATAACATTTATAGCATCCATGGTATTCATGACATTCATTAAATTCACGACATGCATGACATTTCATTAGTGTCTTTTGACATTGAATTATTTGTTAAGAATTAGGATAAGAAGTTCTGAATGATTAAAATTTTGAGGAAAAAAGAAAATATAAGAGATGGTAATTTGAAAAAATGAAGAGGTATGAGAAGATGATGAGAAAAATACCTTTTTTGAAAAACCTTAGATGAGAGCAAAGTTCAGTTTAGCTGGCACCTTAAAGGAGGATGAAGTCCAATATTGTTAGTATCAAAATGAAAGTTAAGCCCAGTCAAACCCATGTTAACTGGCATTCTGAAATGAAAGGTTATTTTTCAAAGTTCCAATGCCTCTGGTGAGAGGAGCACAAGGTTATTTTTCAAAAGTCTCAATGCCTCTGGTGAGAGGAGCACAAGATTATTTTTCAAAGTTCCAACGCCTCTGGTAAGAGGAGCATGAGATTATTTTTCAAAGTTTCAATGCCTCTGGTGAGAGGAGCACAAGATTATTTTTCAAAGTTCCAATGCCTCTGGTGAAAGGAGCACAAGATTATTTTTCAAAGTTCCAATGCCTCTGGTGAGAGGAGCACAAGGTTATTTTTCAAAAGTCTCAATGCCTCTGGTGAGAGGAGCACAAGATTATTTTTCAAAGTTCCAATGCCTCTGGTGAAAGGAGCACAAGGTTATTTTTCAAAAGTCTCAATGCCTCTGGTGAGAGGAGCACAAGATTATTTTTCAAAGTTCCAATGCCTCTGGTGAGAGGAGCACAAGGTTTTGGAACTTCAAAAGTCTCAATGCCTCTGGTGAGAGGAGCACAAGATTATTTTTTAAAGTTCCAATGCCTCTGGTGAGAGGAGCACGAGTTTATTTTTCAAAAGTCTCAATGCCTCTGGTGAGAGGAGCACAAGATTATTTTTCAAAGTTCCAATGCCTCTGGTGAGAGGAGCACAAGGTTATTTTTCAAAAGTCTCAATGCCTCTGGTGAGAGGAGCACAAGATTATTTTTCAAAGTTCCAATGCCTCTGGTGAGAGGAGCACAAGGTTATTTTTCAAAAGTCTCAATGCCTCTGGTGAGAGGAGCACAAGATTATTTTTCAAAGTTCCAATGCCTCTGGTGAGAGGAGCACAAGGTTATTTTTCAAAAGTCTCAATGCCTCTGGTGAGAGGAGCACAAGATTATTTTTCAAAGTTCCAATGCCTCTGGTGAGAGGAGCACAAGGTTATTTTTCAAAAAGTCTCGTGGCCTCTGTTGAGAGGAGCTTTTTGTTTTCAAAAGTCTCATAACCTCTAGTGAAAGGGGCTTTTATTTCATGATCATCTTGCATTCCTTAGTCTTATGATAGGAGAGACTAGGAATTTCACTTTGCATTCCTTAATCTTGTGATAGAAAAGATTAGGAAATCCCATTCATTTTTGTATTCCTTAGTCTTATGATAGGAGAGACTAGGAATTTCACTTTGCATTCCTTAATCTTGTGATAGAAAAGATTAGGAAATCCCAATCATTTTTGTATTCCTTAGTCTTATGATAGGAGAGACTAGGAATTTCACTTTGCATTCCTTAATCTTGTGATAGAAAAGATTAGGAAATCCCATTCATTTTTGCATTCCTTAGTCTTATGATAGGAAAGACCAGGAAAACTTCATCTTGCATTCCTTAGTCTTATGATAGGAGAGACTAGGAACTTCATTTTGCATTCCTTAATCTTGTGATAGAAAGGATTAGGAAATCCCATTCTACTTTCATTTCCTTAGTCTTATGATAGGAGAGACTAGGAAAACTTCATCTAACATTCATTTCCTTAGCCTTATGAGAGAGATGGCTAGAAAATATCCCAAAAAAAAAATTTTGATAGGACTTGCATTTGGACAAAATGGTTGTCTATGTCTTTGCACCATTACTGTTTCACAGCAAAGTGCAAAAAGGGGCAACTGTAGACATCATTTTTGTCCGGTTCTTTTTCAAACATTTTTAATTAATTAGTTTTTTATATTTGATTTTTAATTTTTTAATTTTTATTTTTTAGATTTAGAAATAAATTTTGGATTTTGATTTTGATTTTTATAGAATAAAATAAAGAAAATAAAAAAAAAAGAAGGAAATCAGAATTAATTTTGATAGGAAAGTAAAATTAAATGAGACTATTAAAGATTGAAAATCAAAATTTTGTGAAAAGGAAAGTCAAAATTAATATCGGATTCAAGTCCGATTCTTGAAATATAAAATTTCCTAAAAAAGTTGATTCTTGATTTCCAAATTATTACCAAAAATAAAAAAATATAAAAAATATAAAAGAAATATAAAAAGAAAAAAAAAAGAAGAAAAAAAACCTAGGTCTATAAAAGGAGAAAACCCTAGAGGAGAAAAGGGGGGAGAGAAAAACCCTAAAAAAAAAACCTAGAGAGAAAAAGCCCTAGAAAAACCCTAGAAAAAAAAAACCCTTGCCACCATCGAATACTGTTGCTCTGCTCGCCCTTCTTCAGCTTTGCTCGCCTTTGTTCAGCTTTGCCTGCCAACAAGCCATACCATCCTTTTCCGATTGCACAGCCACCATCGCTACCTCTGATTCGACCAGCTCTGCACCTGTTGCATAATACCACTATCCAGCTTTGCACCTGTTGCACCGCACCACTGTTTTGCACTCATCACTGCTCTGTCCCATCGCCTACTTGCTGGCCTGCTCTGAAAAACACCGCCTGTAGTTGCTAGCATTGCTTGTTGCGCCTCTGCTTCATAACCAAAGCGTGCTGCATCACTCGCTCATCACTCTGCTGAATTGTTACGGTTTTGACGAAGATTCCACCTTGCCATTAATATTGCTTGTCTCTTTTGAGAAGAGAAAAGGAAGAGCAGCAACGTGGGAAGAGTAGGGAAGAACTAAAAGAAATAGAGAAAGAGGTTCCAACGTGGTGAGTACAGAAGAGCCACGCATTACACCAGCCCCGCGCCGCCACTGTTCAAGCCCAGCATCCTTGCCTTGCTCACCATCGCCCTGCGTATCTGTTTCTGCTTTGGCAGCCACGTGAGTAGGTAAGGCAAGTTAGAGACCGAAGCTGCTTCTTCCTCAACCCGAACAGCCTTGTTCAACGTTTCCTGTGTCTCCATTTTTGTCCCAAGCCGTTTGCTTGTCGGGTTGTAATCTTGATTGTTGCTACTGTACGTTGGCCACTGTGAGAAAGCTGCTACGTACCGCCTCAGTCATCTTCATCGCTTACATCGCTGATTCATCGCCACATGCTTGCATTGCCATTTGCTGCGCCTTTTGTCTGCTATTGTAGTCTCTCATTTGCTGCAATAAAATTCTATAAAAATGAATCTGCCCTCTATGCCCTGAGAGAAAGACAAGAAACGTAGTGAATAAAAGAGAAAGGAAGCGCCGTTGTTCACTGTACAGGTTTGCTAAAGTAACTTTTTTTTTATATGTTATCATTTATTTTATTGTTTTTTTTCTATTTTATTCTTTGGCTTTTGTATTTTTTTATATATTTGCTAATATGTTATCATTTATTGTTTTCCATTTTTACAATATTAATTAACTTGCTAATATGTATTTCACGTCCTTATTGCTAGAATGTTAGTAAATTTAGTTAGTTATAGTTGTTAGGGTATATTAAATTAATTAGTTTAGTTACTTAACTTGTAGAATATAATTAAATTAAATATCAAATTTATGGGACTAATTAAGTGGGATAATAAAAGTGAATAATTGACTAAGAAAATAACTTGCTTAGTTTATATGGTTGAATTATTTTGAATAAATAGTGCCAAAGATCTTACGCTATTGAGTTTATAGTTAATTACAAAAAAAAAAAAATATGTATAGTAAAAATTAATTATGATATTAAAAAGTAAAACAAACTAAATTATACCGAGGATGAAATTTCAAGAAAGTCAATCGAGACTCCTTGGATATTTCTAGGTGAGAAAATCTTTCTTAAGTTGAGCCAAATTGATGGAATACTTTTGAAAGAATTTTCAATAAATTATAATTAATGTTTATTCTTAGTAAATTAAATATGAATAAAATATAAATATATATAGATAAATAAATATAAATACGAGAATATAAATTAGATGAGAAATTAAATAAATAGAATGAAATAGCTTAGATTGAAAGTAATTAGTAATTAATAAGATTAGATAATAAAGAAGTAAATGTGAATTATACCAAGGATGAAATTTCAAGAAAGTCAATTAGGACTCCTTGGATATTTCTAGGTGAGATGATTCTTTCTTAAGTTGAGCCAAATTGATGGAATACTTTTGAAAGAATTTCAATAAATTGTAATTCATGTTTATTTATAATAAATGAAATATGAATAAAATTAGATAGCTATAAACAAATAAATAACTTAGAATAAAAATTATAAGAAATAAAAATAGAAAAATATGAATTATGCTAATGATGAAATTTCAAGAAAGTCAAATAGGACTCTTTGAAAATTTCTAGGTGAAAAGATCTATTTTAAGCCGAGCCAAATTGATGGGACGCTTTTAAGAATTTCTTCAATAAACCATGATTCATATTTATTCTCTAAATAAATAAATAAAACATATAGATAAGAATAATGTAAAATAAGATTAGAAAATATAGAAATTAGTATGGAGTCAATATTAGAACCAAATTTAAATATAATAAGAGTTTCATAAAACATCTTATTGATCCGACGATGGAGTTCAAGAAAGTCAATCGAGACTCTTTGAACATCTTGAGGTGAGGGTGATTTTTAAGATTGGAGCCAAATTGATGGAAAAATCTTAGAAATATTCCCAATATATAAGCATATCGAAATTAATATAAATACAAGGCAAATTGTAAGATAACCTAAAACTAGTTGGTACCATTTTAGGATGGGCGTTGTAGGGGTGCTAATCCTTCCCTACACGTAAACGTACTCCTGAACCCTAGTATCTTTGAATGTAGACCAAGCCTTATCCTTAGTTTGAATAGGTGAGCAATCACACCTAGGTAGAATGGTTGGTGGCGACTCCCTTTGATTTTAGTGTCTAGCTATTAGGTTTTCCGAAACTTAATACGTTATGACAATTACATTGAGAATTTTTTTGTTTATTTATGAATTTTAATTGTTGTAATATATTTTAAGATAAATGTATTGTAAATGACTTAATAATGAATGTATGTTTAATTTATTAATGCTAATTTTCTTTTTTTTTTAATTGTACAACATTTTATTCATGAAATTTTATTGATTTCTAAATTTCATTAATAGTAATTATTCTAATTATTAATTCTTTGATAATTTATTATATTAGTAACAAGTGTAGTCGTTAGGAAAAAAATTAGAAACGACAAAATTATTATGTTATAATTATTTTTAGCAGCGATTATAATCGTTGGGAAAAAAATTAAAAACAACAAAATTACTGTTCTGTAATTATTTTTTATCAACGATTATAGTTGTTATATAAACAATTAGAAATGACAAAATCATGATTTTATAATTAAATTTAACAACGATTATAGTCGTTTCAAAATTAACTATTGTATTGACATAAAGTTGTTGCAAAAGAGAATTTATAACTAAATATATTCCGTTACAAAAACTTAAAGAAAACGATTTTAGGTCGTTCCTAAAACATTATTTAATTAGTAACAAGAAAAACTTGTTGCAATAAATACATTTGGTAACGACACGAAAGTCGTTGCATATACTTTTAACAACGGGACTTTTTCCAACGACCTTGCAACGACTAAAAATCGTTCCGAAAAAGTTTTAACAATAATAAAATTACTTTTTGCAACAACTTTTATCGTTGCAAAAAACCAATTTTCTAATAGTGTAAATTAAAAAAGTTTTAAATTCTTTAAATTATCTCACAAGGTGCGCTACTAGCAACTTTGAAAATTGCTGAACAAAGACCAAGACCAAAGACCAATAAGGTCATTACCATATTTGATTCTCACTTCAGTACTATTATATCATCCCACTTTGATTAATTAATTAAATAACATTTGTCATGTTTCACATCTTGTCTTTTTCTGTTTGCATCACACTTTACAGCTGTAAGTCAGAAAAGAAAGCTGTTAGGTGGGACAGAATTAAAGTTTTTTTAGATTTATTCTATTCATCATTTAATTTTTTCACTCTCTTTAAAATAAATATTTTGAGCAATACTTTTTTTTTTATAAAAAATTACAAACAAAATAAACCCATCATGTTTCATGAACTAATTAATAAAAATCATTTTATTTAAACTAAATAAATTAATAAATAATTAGATGAAATTTAAACTCATACTTAATAAGACTTAAATTTAAAATCTTAAAATTTTAAAACTTTTTGTCACTAAATTTAAACTTCTTTGGATGAAACGTAAAGTGCTTCTTGTCTCATTACAATGGATCGTTACTTAACAATTAAAATTCTTACAAAGTATTTTGAAACTGAAAAATATAATTTGATGAATTATTTGTGAATTGATTTGGGTTGTTATTATTTGTCCTAGCTCATAATATTATTTTACCATACTAATCAATAATCCTTTTTAATTAGTTTCAATATTTTGTTTATTTGCAATTTTGCTACTCTGGCCTCTGATTTTTTTTGAGTAGTACATTTTTATTAAAAGTTACAATCACAATCAACATATTACATTCAATGAACAGGTAATTATGAAAATCACATTACTCAAACTAGATAAACTAGTAAATAACTATAACAAACTAAATAAATTAGTAAATAACTAGACTAACTCAAGCTCACATTTGGTGAGACTCGAACTTGAGATTTCAAAGTCTCAAAACCTCTTCCTTGCTACTAAGCCAATGCCTCATTGGCCTCTGGCCTCTGATCTTAATTAGAAGCCAAAACTACAAAATGCATTTAAGAGCAAAATAAAAAATCTCAAGTTTCACATGCTTTGCCGAAATTTTGAAGTATAATATTGATGACTTTAATAAGCATGAGCTCTTTTCTCTTCTTTATTATTTTTTTAGGATCATAATTCATAAAGTATATGCTCCATATTGAAGTGTGCCATTAATTAATTTCCTTAAAAATTTCTCTCCTCGTCTATAAAGTGGGCAACTTATTCCCCTTCCATCTCCAGTTGCAAAGTGGAGAAAGAAAGGAAGAAAGAAAATGGAGTTTCATCAGTTTTCTGTGGCGTTACGAGTGATGATAATAATAATACTCTTGAAATCAGATTGTGGCTGAGCTGCTGTCTGGGTGAAGAGCAACAGCACTCATCAGTGCAATAGCCCCCTCATCGGATGCAGAATCGGCGACGATTTGGAGACGGAATTGGAGTTCTTCATGGGTTCTGACGTTGTCAGAATCCTGCGGGGTGGTAGTAACATCCATATAGCTGTTCAAGCGAACAATCGTGACCAGCCTGCGCAAAATAATTGCCCCGTTCAATATTCAAATTGTATACCCCATGGAGTTAACAAGCATTGTAGCACATATACACGTGATTTAATTGAATTTAGTCAATTTCGATTTGTTAAATCAGTAAACAAAAATCGATTACAATCGATTTGTTAAATCGATTGTAATCGATTTTTGTTTACTCCTAAATATGGTTCAAACCGATTCAAGCTTCTTTCTCTAATAATTGGGTGCTCAATTACTTAAAAGCAAATATAATAACATTCTTGCTAAAAGTTTGTTTGTTTGTATACAAGGACAACAAAATTTATTAACTTCATTAGCGGGATAAAGAGATGGTCACATGTTCTACCTTTTTTTTTTAACTAGTAAAGTTTTAAAACTCTGTTGACAAAATATAAGATAATTTCTCTTTTTGCTAATTACATAAAAGATCAAATTAAATTGATAAAAAAAAAGATCAAATTAATAGTTTCTTTAAAGATAGAGGTAGTAAGAAATAAGCTTAATACTCAAATATACTCTTAACGTTTACCACAAAATAGAATTCAATTCTTAACATTTAATAGTATGAAAATCAGTCTATTAAATTTTATTTTGAAGAATTAAAATCTAAACATTTCAAAATAACAAAATTAAGTATATTTCCGTTAAGTTTCTCCAACTGTCAAAGTTTTAATTGCTGTGTAAAGATAACGACAATTAAATGATTTAACAGAAATTGAATTTAATTGTTTAAAATAAAATTTAATGGATTGATTTTCATACAATTAAACATTGATGATGCAATTCTATTTTGTAGTAAATGTTAAGAGCATATGTAGGTATTAAGCCTAAAAAATCAATAAACAAGAATGAAATACACGAACCAGAGAGCCTAAAATAATCCTTATTAATTACTACTCTGGTGTTTGTTCTTAATTAGAAGCCAAAGCTAAAAAACAAAAAATGTATTGAAGAGAAAAGTGAAATATTAATTTTTTGACGTAACTTTACATGCTTTTGCCGAAATTTTGAAGTATAATATTGATTACTTTATGCTTATAAGCAAGAGCTCTTTTCTCTTCTTTATTATTTTTTTAGGATCATAATACTTTTTTTTTTGAAATGTTTAGGATCATAATACTTAAGGTATATAGCCCACCATTAATTAATTTCCTTAAAAAATTCTCTCCTCTATAAAGTGGGCAATTTATTTCCCTTCCATCTGCAGTTGCAAAGTGAGCGGTAGGTAGGGAGAAAGAAAGGAAGAAAGAAAATGGGGTTTCATCAGATTTCTGTGGCATTAGTAGTGATGATAATGATAATACTCTCGAAACCAAATTGTGCTGGAGCTGCTGTCCAGGTGAAGAGCAACAGCACTTATCAGTGCAATAGCCTCCTCAACGGATGTCGAATCGGCGAAGATTTGGAGTTGAAGCTGGAGTTTTTCATGGGTTCTGACGTTATCAGAGTCCTCCAGGGTGGCGGTAACAACCAAGGAACTGGTGGCACGAACAATCCTACTAGTCAAGCGATCAGCTGCCCCCCAGGGGTTCCGTATGACCAGTGTTTGGCCAAAGGAGGTCAATCCGGACGTAGAGGCTTGTATGACAGAACACGATAATCACCACCACCTAATCCCTGAATTTGTACAGACAATTTCAACCCCATGTCCAACTTTGTTACCACTTTTGTGTACTCGTCTGCCTTGAATTTGCATCCTTCTGTGTATATGATTTTCCTGTATCCTTCTACTTGTTCTGAATATAATATTGATCCTGTCCCCTTACCCGCTGGATTTGTCTTCCATTCCCATATATTGCGTTGGAAACTATCTTGGCTACTAGTTTAAAACTGAATCAAAGATAAATAGGAAGGAAATTACTGTCGTATTTTGCCTGTTCAAACAATTTTATAAATTCGATGAAAATCAAACCCGAATATTAAAAAAAAAAGTAAAAAATCAAAATTTTCACCTGACCAGTTGAGCGACAAAGATAATAATTTCAAGTGAATTTAAAAAACCTAAAAAAATCAATTATTACAAACTCCACAAGCAAATTTGTAAGTTGCTGTTTTTCCGTTGAGTGTTTAAGTTAATTACTAATTTTCTAGAGAGCTCACAGGACATAATAGCAATATTCTCGATCAATGGCAATTGAGCGTAAATTAATGGGTTGAGAATGCCAAGAAACTTCTTTACTTTTTTCTCAATAGCTAAAAATTGCAAAGAATCCAAGGTTTTGCTTATAATTAAGTAACATGGACACATAGTCCCTCAAAATTAAGATTAAATGAAGTTTGTACACGTGTTCATCTTTTTTTTCGGCTTTTTGTAGTTATCGTGGCCGGTCTTCTTCTTCATCTTCTTCTTTTTCTTTTAATTTCCATATAATCAAATAAAAAAAAAGTAACTGTTACTCAAACACGACCTTGTACAAGAATTGAGTGGACATTTATAAATATAAAATAAAATATTAGCAGTTAAGACTTAATCAATAGGTCAAACATATTATTCCATCTTAATGGTTGACGTATCCATGGATTGAGTCCAGTTAAGTTAGACCCGATTGATTTCTCAACAAGCCGTTTGCTTCAATGGACAAGAATTCCCTTTCCTCCTCCATTCCGCACAAGACCACAGATTTCAACCCCATATCCAGCACATTTTCTGGGATCTTCTTCCTGCATCGATTGTGGTTGTTTCAGGGTTGAATTGGTTGATGTTGAATTTTCTGGCTTTTTCTTTTTTGGCTTCAATGTGTGGTTGTTCTATGTGTCTTTTGGCTTGAATTATGGTTTGTTATTGATTGATTTCTGCTTGGTTCTGGGAATTGGAGTTCTAGGATATTGATTGAATATTTTGCTTGATTCTGGTTATAAATTCTGAGCATAAATGGCTATCATAACAAGGCATTCGAATGCCTCACAAAGACATATGAATGGCGACCTATGCAGCACTCCCTCAATGACAAGGTCATGATGGAGGAACCGAGGTGTGCAAACTAAGCATCAAGCGGACGAGGAATTCTTGTTTGCATGTTCAATCATTTTAAATGTCTTTGTCATTGGATTGATTGTATTTCACATGCTATGATTCAAATGACTGCAGCAATTTTTTGTCTTCTCGTAAACTTTTCTGAGATTATTCTTTCTCCCATTTTGAAGTTGAAAAGAAAACTATGAATATTTTTTCTGTTGTGGCAAACGCTCTACTGCAATTGAAGCGAATACATTTACATTATATATAAAAAAAAAACAGCAATCATCGCTGTTTTGGGTTAAATTTTTAATAATTTAACTCAACACTTTTTTATTAATTTTTATTTAAATTTATGGTTTATTTTTTATTAATTAAATGTGAAATTTTTGTTTTTTATTAATTAGTTATTATTTAATATCACTAATAAGAAAAAAGTTAATTAATAATTAATAATTAAATATTCTTGATATATAATTAGGTAATAATAATTATTAATTATTACTTAATTAATAAGTAAAATTTTTAATTAATAATAAAGTGATAATTAATACTTAATAATTAATTAAAATAATTTAAAATAAAAATTAATAGTTTTTAATTAATATTTAATTTTTTATTTAATTATAATTTGTATTGTAATAACTTATAATTAATTTAATAAAACGGTAAAATGATCTTTTAAACTTATTACAATCATATTTTTTACTTTAAACCAATTAATAGTAATTGATATTATATTTTATTCTAATGAACCAAAGATCATAATACATATTCTATTTTATTCTTTTTTTCTTCTATTTTCACAAAATATCTATTTCATTTTCCTTATTTTATTCTGCGAACCAAACATTACTTAAAAATTTTGTTCAACATTTCATCTAATTTGAATGACAAAATCCTAATAAGCTTGACAATGTTTAAAAAATATTGAACATATTAAAAAAATTATATTTTAAAATTAAATAATAAAATTTGGGACTTAAAAATTCTTGTTCAAAATTGAATTATACCCATTTACAAGTCTACTTGGTAGATCTAGCGAGTATTATTTAATTATTATTACTTGTAATTTTAATTTTTTAATTATTAGTATCGCAATTAATAATGAAAAAACAGGAAAATGAAAAATCGAGATTCTTCATCAAGCCAATAAAATTTTATCTATGAATAGACATCTAAAGTAAAAGTTTAAAAGAGCAGACGTAGCTTTTAGGAATTTTTCTTTTCAAGGATACCATTAGCTGATGAGATCAATAAGTAGATCAGCAGGATTAGGCTTAGGAAAGTGTTTAATAGAGAAAAAGTAAAAAATATAAATAAATAAAGATATGTGAAAAATCAGGAGAAAATTATTTTTATTAGTTTCGTAAAAAAATTTAAAAAATGATAAATTCTTTCATTATTAACAATATCAAATTATTATAAATTGAAAATTGAGAATATAAATAAAATGGAATATTTAGAAAATTGCATTTTAATTTTTAAATTTTATTTTATTTTATTATCTTAATTAATTAATTAATGATATAATATAATAAACTGATATAATTTTATTTTTTTTACTTCACCTACCAAAATGAAAGTAAAATATAAATTTCTTTTCATCAGTTTATTTTTTTAGTAAATATTTGGAAAAAATGTTTTTCATTTTTCTCACCGTGACAAGATGTTAATTTAGTGTGAAATAATTTTAAATTTAATAAAAATTTAAATTCTTTAAATTATCTCAAAAGGTGCGTTACTAGCAACATTGAAAATTGCTGAACAAAGACCAAGACCAGAGACCAATAAGGTCGTTGCCATATTTTGTTCTTGCTTCAGTAGTATTATTATATCATCCCACTTCCGTTAATTAATTAAATAGCTTTCACGTCTTGTCTTTTTCTGTGTGCCATAGAATGTGAAGAGTTACAAATGAATAGTTGTAATTATTTGTTAATTAATAACTATTCATTTTCAAACACAATTGTTCTAGACATAATTGAAAAATATTTATTGGAACAGTTAAGAAATTTTTAAATTCAAAAATTAAATTTAAATGTTTCTTTCAAAAATAAAAAAAATCTAATTAAGTCAAAAAGTCAAGAGTCTAAGTACCTTTCATTGACTTTTTAAAATTATTTTAAATGCTTAAGTAAAGCTCATGGTTAAAGCTCATTTACTCTTTGAGTCCAAACTACTCTTAAGAGTTGATTTTCTTTTATAAATATATTTCTTTACTCATTTACAAACAATATAGAAACTTCTCCCTTGCATTTATATTACAAGTTATCCAAGTGGTTCGGCATAAAAATTAAATGAACATGATACCAACAATTGAAGAATACTCAGTTTTGCTCTATTTTAAATCTCTTGATTCAAACAGAATTTATGGAAGGAATAGGAAATTGGTTATCTAAAGAAGCTGTCAGAAATCATGAACATTGGGGTCTTAGAAGTGGAAAAATGGGTTAGGTAAAAAGGCGAACAAGACCATATCAGCAAGCATTTAGAAGAGGGGCGGAGCATGTGCATGATGACTTTAGCTGCATATTTGATGGCTACGTTTCTTAAAGTCGTGGGGCATATTGATATCACAATTATTTATTTTGTCAATAGGTTGGATCATGAGATCAATCCTGCACCGACAACCTTGACTGACACTATTCACTAATTTTCTAGAGCTCACAGGACATAATACACTATTCACTAATTTCCTAGAGCTCACAGGACATAATAGTAATCTTTTCGATCAATCGCAACTCAGCGTAAATTAATGGTTTGAGAATGCCAAGAAATTCTTTACTTTTTCTCAATAGCTAAAAATTGCGAGGAATCCAAGGTTTTGCTTATAACTAACATGGACGCATGGTTCCTCAAAGTTCATCTTTTTTCTCGGCTTCATGTAGTTATCAATTATCATGGCCGGTTTTCTTCTTCTTCTTTTTTTTTTCCATATAATCAAATAAAAAAAAGTAACCGTTACTCAAACACGACCTTGTACAAGAATTGAGTGGGCATCTATTTTATATACATATATATATATATATATATATAGATTAATCTTCAATACACATTCAGTGGAGTTTTTTTGACTCCACAAGCGAGTTAGGATTATATATGTTTTTTAAAAATATTAAGAAAATAAAAAGTAAATAAAATAGGACATGTATCATCATTCTAATTTTGCATGTGAAGTCAAAAAAACTCCACTAACCGTATATTAAATATTAATCTTTTATATATATATATATATATATATTATATTTTAGAATACATAGAAATGTCATAAGTAAGCCATGTAAGTGCTTACATGAACATTTTTTTTCACGACACTTATGATTAAAATAGACGTAAGATTTATATTGAAATTGAAATCAAATAAGTTTTTTTTTTCATAACAACTCATTATCCACACCCAAAAAATAAGTAGTGCAACAGTTGAAAAGCTTACTAAAAACTCAGCACTATCTAATTCAATTTTTTAATAGTTATTTATCTCATTCAAATATCAATACTAGCTACTCAAAATTTATTCAAATTTTATCTAAACAACATATCCACTCATTTTCTTCTATGTTTTTTTTTCTAATTATATATATATATATATATTATAATTTCAGAATGTTGGAATTAATTAAATCTCACCAAGTCACTAACACGAAATTGAATCGCAGTAAAAACTAACCTGGATGCGGGTGAGAGCTCAATCCCGCTATCTCATATTACCACATTATTGAAGCCCTTTCCGATAGCGTTTCATTGACTGCCTTCGGACCTGAAACGAAGATAAAACGGAAGAGTGAGAGAGAGAGGTAGAGAGAGAGGGAGAAACTACTCTCATCCCTCTTCAACGAAAGTTATGAAACTTAATGGGCCAGCCTCATATATATAGAGGTTGAGAGTAGGGACCTCCCTCCATGGGATACATGTACAAAGCCATCCCATTATAGGTTTATACACATATATTATATATTTAATATAATTAATTATGAGTCACACTTTATACAAAATTATACTACTAACAAAATATTATATGAAACTAATTACACTTAATTAGTCCACACAAATGGGGATATTACAACATTCTCCCACTTGGACAATTAAGTTAATTAATGAAATCATCATATAATATCATCATGTATTCATAAGCCTTCTAAATACATTGTACCGAAAGGGTACAAATGTGTAGACTCATACATACTTTAACAACAACAAGCCTTTTATAAGCCTCCAAATGCATCATACCGACAGGGTACATATGCGTAAACTTATAAAGACTGCAACAAAATAGTAGTATTAGTGTGAAATGGAAATGATATGAAAACAGAAACAATATCCATTTCCATTAGGTCCATGCATCTAAACCGAATGATACCTTGCATCAACGGAAGCATATGAGACTAATACCGAATGTCTCATCCAACAGAATGCCATATTCATCAAAATGCGCGCAAACAAAATATGCATATATGGCAAGTGGGGAATCCATTAATACAGTTATAACTGATTTCATTATACAGAGCTCCCACTCACTTAATACAGCAATGGCTCAATATGCCTCATGTAAGTGCTATGTCGTCAAAGCACTTTAGCAGCCAAACTTTCAGTTAGACAGAATGAGCTCTTTAAAACATGTGCTCTATAATCCAATCAAGTAATGGATTCCATTATTTTCTCTCTAACAAAATCGAATAATGATATCTAAATATTTAGAGTGTGAGGAACTCCTAGTATTTTGAGAGAGAAAATACTTGCTGCAACATTACCACAATACATCTCCAGGACTTCGAAATGGCAACCACAGAAAACCAATCTTGAGACGAAATTCTGCAGCCTAAATGGCCCATCATGTAGCTTTACAACATGCTACATATTTAGCCTCCACAATCAAGGATGCTGTAAGTGTTTGCTTTACACTTTCCACAATATAGCTCCTTTATGTCCACAAATATATATAACCAAAATAATTTTCAATATCTGGATAGTTTGCAAAATTAACATCAGAATATCTGACCAAACTCAAAATGTCAGATTTGTCAATATCCGAATACTCTCTTTATAGCTTCCAGTTTTCTATTACAGGATCGCTCAAGTATCTCCGAAATACACCTATAACATACACAATATCCAAATGTGTATAAACTTGAGCATACAGTAATTACCCACAATAAGGCATACATCACACTCGATATGAGCTCTTTCATTATCATCTTAAGGACTTTGAGATTTTCACAATATGTCACTTTTCACTAAATGACGTCTTATTAGGAGAACAATATACAGTAAACCTACTCAACACTCAATATAGGTTCCATGAGACCAATAATGTATGCCTATTGATATGTCACAAAGAATCTCAATCCTTAAAACGAAATGGAGCCTCACTTAGATTCTTCATCCTGAAGTGACATGACGACATGAAGTGTCTCATACAATAGGTCAGTGCTATAGGCTGCTATTTGACATCATCACTTAGAGCACAATAAGTACATAACTCCCACTGACCTCGCAATGGATCCAATTATCAAACGATAATGTTCTCCTCAAAGTAACAATCTCATTCTTTATATATATATTACAATCTGGATGCCTTCTAATGTTCATAAATGAACTCCTTGAGTTCGCAAACTGTATGTTCCACCTTAGGAACTACAATCTTTTAGGTTGCTTTATTTAAAGCCTTGGCAAAATTTAGCTTTAAATCATCTACCTAATCTTTAGAGTCTCCCTTTTGTCTATAATGATGTGACAACTAAAATAGATCCCATGTATCTTTATGCAACATAGATGCTCACTTATCCTGCGTGACTAATATCCAACTCTAAGATCTCGAATCAGTATAGTCTCCTGACAAATATCAGAAACAGAAGACATTTCATATTCATATTCTTCTGTAAGGTCAGGTGCAGGTTCAAAATATGGTATTGGGATCAACTGTTGATTCCTTTGGTTTGTGGCTTTTCATCATCAAAAGATAACGCATATATGGGAATGACACAACAAAATGTATCTTAATAATGACTTTGTGGAGTTCACAACTCCCACTCTTTAAGTCATCTACTAAATAGATTGCATTGTCAGACTTAATGATTCTAGCATCACATAACGATAAATGAAATCTAGAATCTTTCTAGTCGATATAATAGCCAACAAACTTGCCGCTGATAGTTTTCTTGTCAAATTTTCTTGACTATGGGTTATAGCTCTTTTGCCTTACCTTATAAACCTAAATACAGAAAACGACATAAAATCGGCTTAATGTCTGATTGCAACTTGAGATGCATTTAGGAACTGGTCTTGCTTGGAGATCAACTTTGAATGTGAATTGCAGTTTTAATTTCACTCCACTCGAATTTTAAAGGTTTGGAGTGATTAACATAAATCGTACTAGATCAGAATGTACGATTGACTGCAACTGTAATCTCATTCTGTTTCAATATTCCAAGCACTGTACACTAGGCGTTAATATATAATCCTATAGTGCACTTAACCGAAAATCGGTATATGATTTCGCCTAGCTTCATTATACCGAACATAATACTCATCACTACTGTCTGATCATTGCCTTAAGCAGCGCAGCGGAATTAATCAGAATGCCTAAGGCCTCTATAAGATCAGATCTATTACTCCATATGACCTACATCGAAATGGTCATTAGTAAAATGATGAAACACTTATATCCACTAAATACAATATGTGAAAATGATCTACAAATGTCGGTATACTTAAGTTCCTAACCATCTCAATATCTGCTGATTACATCCTCAATATTAGCAGCGAGATTTCTCTTAATACAATCTCTTCATGTGCCTCGAAATGTCCCTAACTCTTACGCCACTATTTGATAGATTTCTTATTTATTCTATCTTAATTTGAATCGATAGTCACATCATTCACAATTGAAGAAAATTTGTTCAATATTGGGGTACAAATCTACTGTGTACAATCCATCATGCAGAACGCCAGAATCAATACACATGTTGTTACTAATTAGAAATACTTTTCTGTTATCGAAATGAAAAGTATAAACTGACAGTAGTTCCAAAAAATTGTCTTCAAAATGTAACAACAATCTGGCTATATTTTCAATATGGATTCTAACTCTATAACCCCAATTCACAACAATTTTCCCTTATTCTATCTCCGGTTGCTTATGACTTTATCAATAATAGCACCGGTATTCAAACACCAATAGTTAGAGGGCATATCTTCTAGATTGAATTCAAAATAAAAGCTAACAAAATGCCTTTTGCACATCTCAATCTAGAGGACTCTTGTAATCTACCTCTTGTGCCCAGGATTATTACAGAAGTGGCACACATTGATATTTAGAGATGTTGGTGAAACTAGAATGGGAAATAGACTTGACAAATTTCTTCCTCTAAAATGACCTTTTATTGAGACCTCTCAATAATATTTTCTTTTGGCAGTGATATTGGCATATGTCATCATTATGGCTGAATGAGATCTGTTAACCTGAAAGATCTCCCACTCTTAAATGACAATATCAATTTTGATATTAAAATGTCATACTTCCTTCTGCATTAAATGAGATCTGTAAAACTGGAAGATCTCCAATTCTCCATCCCAGAAGGAAGTAGTACTGAATCTGCCATATTTGGAAGCAAAATCCTATAGCAACCTTTATCCATCTTATGCGAACTATTTTCTAATGGCATCCATAAATACTTCTTGGTTATTCCTAATCGGAACACTTCCTCTGATGTACTCTTTCATGGTATACCCTATATAGTCAGAGAATTCTCACTTGAGTGTTCCTGAAATTTCAAAAATTTTGTCCTCAAAGAGTTCACATTTTTTGGTATAGCAGATAGATTGACTCTCATGACTATTTCCTAGTTTAATGTGTCCCTAACTGTAGAGAATAATTCATATTATCTATCTAATTTGATCCTGCTAGAAATTCGATATGTGATAGTTGCACAATATGGAGGCTAGTGGAATAACTCAATAAATTCCACAATACACTACAGAGGATAAGACAAAACTAGTTGAATACAACCTGAATGATCGCCCACCGACAGGGTAGGAAGACCGTGTCATATCCCAACCAGAATCCTCTCAATCCCAAGCATCTCTAAAAGCAACTAACAATCCGACAGGGAGAGACTAGCCACTTCTAGAGATCTCAGTAAATCTTGCAATTGCAACTTTCACTATACATTGCCTTATCATTATTATATCCTTAAAATTATCAGAATAAATCATCAAAAAAAATCTTCATGACTATTCCTGCGACATGCAAGTATTAGTCAATCCAATTAATGATTTAGAATTTTAAGAATATTCATAAAATTCATTGACCAAAATTTACTACATCCAAAATATGCAATTCCTGAAGCATATGTAGTAATTTTAGGCCCAACATTAATTAATTAAATTAATTTCACATAAATGTGAATATTCAAATAATAAGGCAATATTATTTTTAGAGAGTTTATTTATTTAAATAAATTATTAACTGAATGGGTAAACCATAATCCAAAATGGCTCAACAAAATACCCAAATAATTTATCTAAACTTATTTAATTAGGCCAAATATTAGTAATTTATGGGCATAAATATATATTTCAAAATTAAGTGAATTATGAAATAAATGAGTAATTAAATTTCTAGAAATTACTCCAAAAAATTCACTTATATCACATTAATTTTGGGCTTAATAACTAATTATGGCTATTAAATATCCAAAATTGTCAAAATAAATAAATAAATAATTAATTAATTATATGACCCATAATTAATTAATTAAAATGGCCAATTAAACTTTAATCCAAAATGACCTATTAATTAATTATGCAAAATAGTCACTAATTAATTCAAATTTAATAACCAAATAAAATTAATCAACCAAAATGGCCCTAAATTAATTAATTAAATTGCCCAAAATTAATTTAATACTAAATGGCCAACTAATAAAAATAAATATATAAACGCCCACAATACAACAAAATTAATTTGGCCTAAATAAATTAAATATTATGGCATAATTAAAATAAACAAATGGTATTTTAATTTTCAGAATTAAAAGCCCAAAATATTAACAATAATGGTCTAAAAAATACACCATCCCATACAATATGGTCCAAAATCATAACCAAAACAAACTAAAAGGCCCAAAAAAAATATGCCCAAAATTGGGCCCAAAAATCGGTGGCCCAAGCATCAAAGGGGCCCAGCCCGAAAAAAAAAATTTATCCTTCTTTTTTTTTTATTTTCCATATGCGGGCGCGTGTGATACACGCGCCCGCCTTATTCTCTTTGGCGCCAGCAGCGCCTGTTTTGGGGTTATCGGGCGCGTGCGTTGCACGCGCCCGACGTCTTCCTCGCCCAGAACGGGCGAGTTGCAGAAAAATGGGTCATTTGACCCGACCCGGCGTTTTCTCTCTCCATTTCAACCATTTTCAGTCCAAAATAAATGGGTTTTTCATCCTAAAACCCTCTACAACAATAAATCTATAATTTTTAAGCCAAAAACACATGAAAATCGGATGGGTTTCCATAAAATCCGAAAATACAAAAGCTTAAATGGAAGCTTTTATGGCTTCTCAGCTTCAAACAAAAATGGTTAGTGACCTTAGGGTGAGTCTGGCTCTGATACCAATTGTTGGAATTAATTAAATCTCACCAAGTCACTAACACGAAATTGAATCGCAGTAAAAACTAACCTGGATGCGGGTGAGAGCTCAATCCCGCTATCTCATATTACCACATTATTGAAGCCCTTTCCGATAGCGTTTCATTGACTGCCTTCGGACCTGAAACGAAGATAAAACGGAAGAGTGAGAGAGAGAGGTAGAGAGAGAGGGAGAAACTACTCTCATCCCTCTTCAACGAAAGTTATGAAACTTAATGGGCCAGCCTCATATATATAGAGGTTGAGAGTAGGGACCTCCCTCCATGGGATACATGTACAAACCCATCCCATTATAGGTTTATACACATATATTATATATTTAATATAATTAATTATGAGTCACACTTTATACAAAATTATACTACTAACAAAATATTATATGAAACTAATTACACTTAATTAGTCCACACAAATGGGGATATTACAACACAGAAAACATAAAAAACTCATAAGCAAGCCATGTAAATGCTCATATGGATGTTTTCTTTTTACGACATGTAAAATTAGAATATATTTAGGAATTATTTAAATTGAAATCAAATTAGTTTTTATTTTTGTATAACCACCAATTATCCATATCTTAAAGAATAAGAAGTAGTGCAACGGTAGGAAAATTCACTAAAAAACCAACTACAAGTTTTCTTTCATCTTTGTTTCCTCTCACACAGAATACTACAATTGCCATCATCAACGATTTACTTCACTCCATTTTTTTTTAATTCTTTGCGGGCACTAGCTGGAACAGTATCTTATATAAACATTACTCTTCATGACTCCCTTATTGTTTGTGTTGTATTTTTTATTTTCTTTCTCAACTTACCGTCCTCTAGCTTGCTTCTTGTTTGGCAAATTTATTTTAAAAACTAGGTTTCCTCAAAACTATAATATGTTTAAAGCATGGAAATAAGCAAATTCTAGACACACTCAGAATAACAATTTGTAAATCTGTTATCAAAATTTTCTTTTTACACATAAAATATTTCTAATACAAATTGATGCTAGATATGGGTCAATGGTAAGGAAAAAAAATTAAAATAGGTTCCATCCAAGTTTTTATACCTAAATGATCATGGTTTATGTCAAAATGTATGAATTCAATTAGATGGCCTGGAACATTATTCGGTGTTTGCTAATAAATTTAACATGAATAAGTTCTCTAATAAATTACTGGTAAAGATAGAGGTTTTAATCACTCAATGAATTTGACTAAGTACTAATGAACTTGACACTAAATATGGGTTTGGTAAGAAAAAAATTAATAAAAAAGAAGAATAAACAATTCAAATTTTTAAAAGAAAAAAAATGGAGCGAAGTAAATCACGATGACAACTATTATTTTTACATTCAATTAAGATAATTAAAGAAGGAAATAACATTCAAAGAAGATAATTAAAGAAGGAGAAGAAAAAAAATTAAAAAAGGAAAGAGAATAAAAACATTTTTATATTTAATTGCATTTTGGAATAAGAGAGTTTTAATCTCAACCACAAATCTATTTCAATCTAACGGTTAAAAAATAGTGTAAAACTATTTATTTTACACTGGTGTAACTTAATCCCTCTTCATATATATATGTATATATATTTATTTATTTAATTTTAGGATACCTTTAGTTTATGAGATCAAAAAATAGATTAGTCAGCAGGATTAGGTTTAAGAATGTGCTTGGTAGAGTAAAAAAATAAGATTTTATCGCATGAAAATTAGTCCATAAATTTTTAGCATAAAATAGAATTAAGCCATCAACTTTTAGCATAAAATAGAATTAAGCCATCAACATTTTATCGCATGAAAATTAGTCCATAAATTTTTATTTTATTATAAATAAACCCTCAACTTTTCAGAATTATGTAATTAAATCTAAATCTGTTAAATGACACTAACTTCCGTTAGTATTGCATACCTAGCATGCCACGTGGCAGTCAACTAAGCTATCCACGTGGCAGCCAACTAAGCTATCCACGTCAGCTTTCATGTTAGATGTCTAAACGGTAGTTAGTGTCATTTAATAGATTTAAACTTAATTGCATAATTTTAAAATGTTGAGGGTTTATTTATAATAAAATAAAATTTTATTGACTGATTTTTACGCGATAAAACGTTGAGGGTTTAATTCCATTTTATATTAAAGATTGAGGGTGTATTTGACTATTAAGTCTTTATTTTTTTTAAATACATAGTTGGAAAAAAAGATGCATTTCATTTTTCTCACCGACATTTCTTGACGTCATGACAAGATGTTAATTTATAGTTAACGTTTGGTTGTGCTTTTTTTTTTTTTTTTAATTTTCTTAATAAGACATTTGGGATCTTTCTCCTTTTATGTATATCCATTGGCTTGAAAGTAGAAAATCATTCTCAATGTTTTCTTATTTTATTCTTTGTTTTTATTTTTTTTCATGTATTTAAAAAATTTACAAACGTTTCTCTAATCTTATTTAATAGTATCTCAAATTTGATATTTTAATTGATTGCAACTCGAGTTAAAGATCTCAAACTTATTTAATTGATTCATTTGTCTTTTTTCAAAAAAAAATTGCATGTTAAGGATCTTTACAAAGGCTAGCGCTAAAATTAGATGTTTAGTAACAGACCTTCAATTGTTGTATTCTGGTAAGTTATATATTTTTTATTGTATTTTGATTATATTATATTTATTTTACATATATTTTGAACTTATATTTATTTAAAAAATTTACAGAAGTTCCTCTAATTTTATTTAATAGAACCCCAAATTTGGCATTGTAATTTGATTGCAACTTTGAGTTTTGATTGATTTATCTGTCTTTTGTTAAAAACAAAATTGCAGGTTAAGGATTTCTTTACAGAAGGGTTTTTTTTTTCCTCAGCTCTTTACAAGAGGTTGGCATTAAAGTTTAGCGATAGAGCTCTAATTGCTCTATTATGATAAATTTTATATTTTTTTATTATATTTTGATTATATCATATTTATTTTGCATATATTTTGTGCATAGAAGTTTGTAAATAATATTTATTTATATATCTACACATGTTTAAAGGAAAAAAAAATTCATGCATAAATAAGTATTATCTTAAAATTTTAAAAATAATTAAAATACTATAATATCTAATCCATTTAAAAAATAAATTTAATTATCTAATACATTTAAAACAATTAAAACAATTAAACATATTTTTCAAAAAAATTAAAGTATGTGAATAATTCAATTTTTTGTACATATAAATATTTAAATAAAATTAATGTCTGCATCGCATGGGTAGCAAAGTAGTGTATATATATATTTCAGAATACATAAAAACTTCATAGGTAAGTTATGTAAGCGCTTACAAGGATATTTTCTTTTCATGACACATAGGACACATAAGATTTATATTGAAACTGAAATCAAAAGAATTTTTTTATTTTTGTATAACCTCCCATTTTCCATACCAAAAAATAGGTCGTAGTGCAATAGTTGAAAAGCTTACTAAAAAACCAGCACTATCTAACTCAATTTTTAAACCTGTGATACCCTGTATATTTAATTACCGTTTAATTTTAATTATATAATTAAGAATATTGAATATTTTATAATTAATAAATTGTTAATTATATTTTAGGTATAAAGGCAAAATAGTAGGTGGGTCCCATTAAATTTTCTAAGGTCTCGATGGAGGTGGAACTTGATGGATTCGATTTTCAGGGCCAGAAAATTATGATGGTAAGAATCCTAACTTAAACTCAATTATTTATGCATATTTCGAAAAACGTGTAACAATTTGAGAAATGACTATTTTGTCCATAAGCCGTTGGAATTTTTGTGAATAACGGTCAAACTAAATGGACTTTTGACCCATTATCTGTAATAGATAATTTCTCATAAAATATAGTTTTAGAATATATAGACCGATGAAATAAATTGGATGTAACAATAAAAACTTATGCAATTTTACGGTTAGGAGTATTTTGGTAATGTCACTCAAATAAGCAATCGAACCTCAACAAAAGCTCCATCAACAGTTAGAGCAAGTTAAATAGAAGTGTTTTATAATTAAATAAAATATTTTAGAGATTGGATAGATTGTTTTCAACTAAGTCAAACTTTATGGGCAAAATTGAAAAATTTCATTAAGTATAAGGGCATTTTGATAATTTTGCAAGAAAGATATTTAAATTTAGAATTCTCTACATTTTTCTCCTCACTTTGGCCGGTCATCATTTTCCTCCTCTTGCCGTCCACCGTAGCCAACCTTGAGAAAGAAATAAAAGCTTCCAAAACCTAAGGAAAATTAAACATAAATAAAAAAATTTCTTAACAAACCCTATCTATTTTTCAGTGCTCTTTCTCTTGGTACCCAAGTCATAGCCTAAAGTGGCCATTTGCATAGTGAAGGCTTCCTTAAAGGATTCGGCCAAGGTGAGTTCATTGGGAACCTTGGATTTTTTCATGGTTTTCTAGTTAATTAATATGTGTTTAAGTTGTCTTCATGCTTCTTTAAGCGTAAATCAACTTAAAATCATGAAATTGAATCTTCAAGGATTTCGGCCATGACTAGGAGAGCTTGAACATGATGCCAATTGATGTGAAACTCAAGTGAAAATGATGTAGAAATTTAGTAGAATAAGACTGAAACAAGTATGGAAGCTTAAATTGTTGAGATGTGAAATGTTGAATGGTAAGGGTGATTCGGCCATGATAAGGGGAGGAGGAATTCAAGCTGATTTCAATGTGTTTTAGGTTCTAAAATAATGTACAAATTATTTTGAGATTGTAGGAGCTATTGGAATTGAAAACGGAGGTGTTTAGCGCAAGTTGTAGTTTTAAAACCAGCAAAAATTAGACTGCATTTTAGAGCTATAACAGACAATGTTCTAGAAATTTATTAGTTAAATATTCTTTTAATTAAAATGTAGTGAATTATTGAGTTTGGATGATGAATTTGCAACCCCGATGTCAAGGTCCAAAATACCATATAATTTACCAATTTCACATATATAAATTACACACATAGGTTGGGCTCGTTTGTACTGTTAATAACTCCAAATAAAATTTATTTATTTGTATGCAAACCTAGGATTCAAAAATCTATTTACATCAACAAAATATTCATATTTACATCCCAAGTTAAGGTACGTAAAGTAGTACTGTACAAAAATCTGAATACATAAAATAAAATCCATATACCTCGACGAATCTGAAAAATCGCCAAAAAAATACCGGAATGAGGTCCTCCTGAGATAGTAGACCCGAGCTCACTAAAAATAATCTGGGAGAGAAAAAAAAGGGATGAGTGAAACGTGCTCAGTAAGAGACATGTATACGAAAGCCGATATAACATAACCTATATGCAACTTTTCATGAAACGAATATTTATAGGAAAACCATGAATTTAATTTATGAGTAAAATTTGGCACGATCTACTCGGAAGGATACTATAGTGGGTTGGGTAACTAGGTAAAGTATGGAAGGTACTTTAGAGTACCTGTCGTGTTCTGGTATCCAAAGCTACTATAGGGAATTTATTTGATTTAATTAAATCACAAATTCAATATAAATTCAATATATTACAAAACATAAAATATAAAACATCGGAAATTGAATAAATTCTCCGTAAACATTTTTAAATCATAATCATGTCAATTTTCCAACATCTAAATCAAATAATAATTTCACAAAGTATATCATTCATATCAGAAAGCATATCTTACAAATAATCAAATCCATATATATAAATCAAACTGGGAGTGCTTGGATCTAAGTTAGCCAGAGATTTACCGCCCAGTATAAGTTTTAATGGAGACTAGGCTACATCCAATAGACACATGCACTATAATAGACGTATGGCCATAGTCAGGGGGCCACAGTGGGATCACTGACCAGGTGTCCCCTGTGGGAGCTAGAAGATTGGGCTAAAGTCAACAGTAATAAGAACAGAACGGAAATGCATGTACCCGAAGGTAGCTAAGAGGCCAACAGTCTCTAAAACATTTAAATAAATAATTTCCAGAACAGTTTATGGAGAACAGGGTATGTAAACATATCATAAATTTATTCATAAAATTAATTCCATTAAATCGATAAATTCAAACATATAAAATATCATAAAGCTTAAATTAATATTTGAATCCTTAAATTTGATTTTATCAATATTTCCAAAAATTTCATATTAAAGCCAAAACTTCATGGATTCCATAAGTTATGGGTTTTAGGTTAGTATAGAAAATTTTCGGCAGCATAATGACTTATAAAATCTTAACCCTTCATGCATAAAATCCAGCTTTCAACCACAGTTCACAGTTCCAAAATTCAATCAAAAATATTTGTTTAATTTCCATAAATTGAAATTTTCATCAAAACATGCAGCACTATATCCCTACGCATCGTACAAACATCCCTTACCTTTTATTTTCTCGGTATCCAATCTCTCGGCACCGGTAGTACTCTCGGGTTAGAGGCTACAAATAATTATTTAAAATTGATAAATTCATATTTTATAATTAGAAGAATATTTGATAATTTAAATGCTAATGAATTGTCAGTATAATTTACTAAATGCAGTCTAATTTCTACCGGTACAATATCCTAACTTTTTCTACATAACTTCGTTTTCGATTCTGATTTCGTCAAATTTCTCAAAATAGTTTATACATTATTTTAAGGCCTAATTTGCATTAAAATGGCCATGAATTCATCCTCCCCTTCATCAAGGCCAATTTCTTCTTTCTTCCTTACACTTTGAATTCTTCCAAATTTAATTATTTTATTTGTCTCAACTTACTTCTACTATATTTCTACATTACTTCAACATGAATTACACATTAATTGACACAAAAATCATGCATTTCAAGCGTTGGCCGAATGGCCCCTTTCACTCCAACAAATTGTTTTCCTTCCTTTTAAGCTAAATAAATCCTATTTTCTCAATTACCATACTTTCTACCTTATTTCTACTATCATTTCCTCTCATGACACATCATGTTCATGCACTAACAAGGTTGGCCGAATCCCACATGTGTCCCTTACATAGCTTTTGCATGATTTAAGTGGAAATCCACATGGAAGCATCTTAATCATGTAACAAAAAATTAAAATACCATGAAAATTTAAGAATTTCAATTATTCCTCACCTTAGCCGAATGGTAGGAGAGACCTTAGGGTCTGATTTTTTGCTGATTTAGCACTCGATTTTGGCACAAAATTAAAGAGGAGATTGAAAGGAACAAGATTGGTGAAGTGAGTTTTGGATTTTATGGTGATTTTGGCTTAGTTTTATCACTTTCTCTCTCTCTTGTTTCAAGCTCATCTATCGAGGTTTATGAGGCTGCTGATGGATGAACGAAAATGAGCTGAGAAGAAGCTGGAAAATTATTTTTATTTGTCATTTTATTGGCAAAATTACCATTTTGCCCTTATACTTAAAGAATTGTTTCAAAATTGCCCCTAGAGTTTGACTCAGTTGAAAACAGTCTGTCTAAACTCCAAAATATTTTATTTAATCATAATTCAACTCCATTTAACTTGCTATAATGTTTGGTGAAGCTTTTGTTGAAGTTCGGATATCGGTTTGGGTGAAATTACCAAATTACCCCTAACCGTAAAATCGCTTAAATTTCTCTTCACACCTAATTTCCACCATCCATCTAGATATTCTAAAACTATATTTTCTGAAGAATTATTTGCTATAATCCATAGTGTTAGCTTTAAATTGCCATATATATTTTGAAATGACAAAAACTTAAGTAAGCTTTAATGTTTTAATTCATATTGTAAATTTGCCTTATCACACATGATTTTCTCAATCCATTTTCAAGTGATCATATCAAACATTAAGACCATGATTTAATTACATATTCTTATTGGTCTTAATACTTTATAAAATGGTTTGAATATTTTAGAAAATGACTTAATGAATTTTTGGACCATGTTTTCATCAGAGAAAGTCAAGAAAAACTCCCACAAAAATGTCAAAATGTTTTGGGTTGAATTAGGATCAAAGACCACATCATTTCTAACCCAAAAAGTGTAGGAAATAGCTTTCTGGAGGCATGGGATCGATCCCCTAAGGGAAGGGATCGATCCCCTAGTGGCAGTAAGCAATTTGGCGACAGAAAAGGTCCCTCAGCCCAGAAGAATCAAATCTGGAACGAAGGGATCGATCCCCTATGGGAAGGGATCGATCCCTTTGCCCGAAAATAGCCTGTAATGGCTAGTTTTTGTGAGACAACGGTCATATTCAAGTTTTGGCTCCACCCAACGGCTAGAATACATCCAAGGGACTATAAATAGAGGCTTAGAAGCTAAAGAAAGGAAGAGGAACTGCTCAAAAATTCTATTCATCATCTTCTTCATTTTCCTCAAGCCTCAACAACAATTCAAGAGATAAAAAGTCTTAATCTTCCATCATTCATCTATTTCTTGTATTGCTTAGCACAAACCTTGTATAAGCTTTTACTTGTGCTTAATCTTTGTAATCACTTGCCTATCTAGAGGCCTTCTTTGATTACTTCTCTTGTAAACCAATTCATTCCTTGTAAAATGGGAGGTTTCTCTTTAGCCTAAGAGAAAGAGAGAGGTTTCTCTTGAGCCTAAGAAAAAGAGGAAGGTTTCTCTTGAGCCTAGAAAAAGAGGGATTGTATCAAAAATTCAAGGATAGTGAATTTGGGGAAAATCCTTGGGAGCGTCTCAAGGTAGAGGACGTAGGCAAGGTTGCCGAACCTTTATAAATCACTTGTGTACATTTCTCTATCCTTTCTCTCTTTACTTTCTTGCAATTATATTTGTGCTTATTGTATTGAATTTGAATTGCATGATTGAATAGCCTAGAGAACTTAGAAAATATTTATATAGGCTAGAGAATTTAGAAGAATCAAAAAACGAGCTTAAGGTTAGTTAAAAACCGATTCACCCCCCTCTCGGTGTAGCCTATAGAGCCAACAATTGGTATCAGAGCTTGGGCTCGGGATTGATTTAGACTAACCTCTATCGAGCAAAACGATCATAAATGGCTCACTTGAATGTAGGCACACCCCTAGGAGAAGAGGGACACTCATTAGTTAGACCTCCACTCTTCAATGGTGAAAATTACTCATATTGGAAAACTAGAATGATGTTATTTGTACAATCAAATGATTATGAGGTGTAGAGAATTATAGTAAATGGTCCTAGAACTCCTATGAATAAGGTAGATGGAAAAGATGTCCCTAAGAATGAGGATGAGTAGGGCAAAAATGACATGAGATTGGCACAATTGAACGCCAAAGCTATGCACACCCTCTTTTGTGCTTTAGGTCCCAATGAATCTAATAGAGTCTCCTTGTGTGAGAATGCTAAACAAATATGGGACAAACTAGCCATCACACATGAAGGGACCAATCAAGTTAAGGAAACCAAAGTAGGAATGCTCACACATGATTATGAGCTTTTTAGAATGAAAGAAAATGAGTCCATGAGTGATATGTACACTAGATTTAATGACATAATCAATAGACTTAAGGCATTGGGCAAGACCTATTCCAATGTAGAAATGGTGAAGAAAATTTTGCATAGCTTGCCACAATCATGGGAGGCAAAGGTAACGGTAATAGAAGAGTCTAAGGATCCAAATACCTTGTCTCTAGATGAGCTTATGGGCTCCCTACTTACTTATGAAATGAAAATGAAAAGAAATGAAGTGCCTTCAAAGAAAGTAGGGGTAACACTTAAGTCTTCCACTCATGAGATCATTGAAAATGATAGTGATGAGAGTGGAAATGAGGAAGAAAAGGAAATGGCAATGTTTGCCAAAAGATTTTATAGGTTCATGAGAATGAAAGAAAAAGAAAATAATAGGAGACATCAAAGAGGGGAGTCAAGTAGAAGAGAAAAGGACCCCTTAGTGTGTTATGAGTGTAATGAACCGAGTCATACTAAGTTAGATTGCCCCTTACTTAGGAAAGAAAAGGATAGGAAACCTAGGAAGAAAGCATTTGTGGCTGCATGGAGCGATAGTGATAGCTCCGATGAGGAAAACGTAGATGATAAGGTAGCCTACTTATGCTTTATGGCCATTAGTGATGATGAGGATAGTTGTAGTTCTAGTGAAAATAATGATTATACATTTAGTGAACTACAAAATGCCTTTAATGATTTAGCAAATGAATTTTAATGCATGAACTCCAAATATAAGAAAATCATTGCTAAATTAAAAATAGAAAATGAAGCCTTGACAAATGCTAAGATAGAATTTGAAAAGAAATTAGAAGAGGCTAACTTAGAAATAAATAAGTTGAATGAAAAGAATACAAATTTGCACAACTTATTTACTAGGTTCTATATGGGTCAACAAAAATTAGATCATATGCTTGAAACCCAAAGAGCTTTCTTTGATAAAGATGGGTTAGGTTATAATGCAATACAAAAAGAAACTCATCTAAAGAATTTCCTTGTGAGCAAAAATACTATGCATGATTTATCTCTTACATGCTCACTATGCAACAGAATAGGACACTCTTCACAAGTATGCACATATAGGAAAACCACATTTAGAGGAAGAGTAGTTAGGAAAATATGGGTGCCAAAGCATGCTGTAAATAATGTTGAATTGTGCTTGAAATGGATCCCTAAAGGATCAAAGATTGTTTGCACTAACTCTCATAGACCCAAGAAAATTTGGGTACCAAAGCATGTTTGAATTTGTTTGTTGTAGGAGTGTTAGAGCATGGGAATACAATGGAACAATGGAGTTTAAATGCTCAACACATCCTCATGGAGTTTGCTTGTGCCAATGAGAAAAAGGAAGAGCTTGGAAATCCATCATTAGCAAGGTGACAACAATCTCTCAAAGAATGGCTAATGGTGGATCCAACATATCATGGCAAGCACTCTCAAGCAAAGGAGTATTGTGAGCTTAAATTCTCACTCCTTAAAATTTTTGTTACATTTAAATTGTTTATGCCTTGATGATATGGTTTGTTGATGATCTTTGATGCTTTGTGAGTTGAATGATTGAACAAAAGGCATAATAAATGATTTTTGAGTGCTTGATGAATAGTTCTTGATGCATTGAATGAAAAGCATGTTTAATGATTTTGAAAAGATTATTGAAATTTTGTAGTTTGAGCAAGTTTGATATGTTTAGATAATTTATTTAGTTGCTCAAAAGTTGTTAAATTTGTCATATATGCAAAATGCCATGTCATGTGCATTAATGAAGAATTTGTATGTTGAAAATCATGGCATGTTGTTCACAAGATGTATGCTTTGATGATATATGTGCTGAAAATCTATGTGAACAAGTTTGTTTTGACATATTTATGTAATTCAATACATTGGTTTTGCCAAAATATGCATAACTTTCAAAATGACCTCCTTTGAGGCCAAAAATGCATTTTATTGTGAAAATTCTTCCAAAATTGCAAAATCTCTTGTAAAATGGTTTTTAATTTATATTTTTCATTCATACAAGTCCAAAATCATGTTTTACAAATGTTTAAACCTTTACTTGGACTTAAAATACTCAAAAACGAAGTTTTGGCACCTCAAAGGTTGGATTTTCTGTTAAAAACTGCAGAAACAGGATGAGGGATCGATCCCTCAACAAGCAGGATCGATCTCCCTTAAGCAGAATGCAGGAAATCTGCATTCTGGAGTTAAGGGATCGATCCCCCTCCTATAGGGATTGATCCCCCCAAGCCAGAAAGGGCTTTCCTGCATGTTTTCAACCGAAATTGAGAGGAACTTTTCATTGTTTTGATACTTTCTTTCTTCTCAACTTAAAATTCATTGTTTTAACTTCTTTTTGATGATCTTTAATATATGAAAATTCATCCTTCATTGATATCATGCCTCAACTCTATCAATTTGTATCATTTCCAACAAATGGTATCACTTTCAACAATCAATATCATTTTTCTTGAGCTCACAAGTGCAAAATCAGTTTTCTCATTGAAGATGGTCATGAATTGCATAAATCTTAAAATAATCTTGAAATATATTTTCAATGAATGCTTAAACATAATTTTGAGATTTATTTCAATGATTTGTGAATATATTTGAGAATTTGATGAACTTGTGCATAATGAATATTCTTCATTCTTTTTGTTCATCTTAGTCAAGCATGCTTATAAGATTAAATCTCTTAGCTTGACTCATCAATTTCACACTAGGTTTCATGATAATTATACATCTAGTGGATTGATTTCAAATGTAAATTCAACAATTAGTAATGGTCATTGGCCTATAATTTGTGATGGTAAATGGATCCTGTATGTCAAATGCATGAAACTTTATCATCCATGTACTTAAATATTTCTTTTGGCCAAATTATTAAAGAACTTGGGCTTTAATGACAACACCAACATTCAAAGATAAATGCAAACTTGAACATATATACCTTGATTAATATCCATGCATTTATTATTTGAATCTCTCCTTGCTCATAATTGCTTAAGGACTTGAATTGGAAAATGAGCATAGGATTTTTGTGCTTGAAACCATGGAAGAAAATGTGTTTACTTGAATACCTTGATTTTTTGAAACTTCCAAATGGTATAATTTTGTGAATATGAACATGGATTAATACTTTATGATAGTGTGCTAATGTTTAATTGATCCATATGCATATTTGATGATGTGTGATTGTGTTCTTGGATACTTAGAATGATTAATTTCTTGACGTGAACACACTACACATAAATATTGGATTCATGCAAAATGTCTAAGTCAGCCATTAGTAACAATTGGTATTTAGATTGAAATAACAATTGGTATCATTGGTAACCATATTTTCAACAATTGGTAAACCAAAACTGATTGACAATTGGTATGAGCTTTAAATTGACAATTCTTCTTGTGCTTTTTAGTTTGAAATGACAAATAGAGAAGAATTCATTTAGGATATTTTTGCATGAAACTCTTCTGTGCTAGAATTTGTAGTTAATTGCTATATGTTTCAATTCTATGCACATTCTTGCTTGAACGTGATTTATGAGCTCTTGCATATGATATGTCATCTAATTTTAGCTCATAATCATGATGTATTGCCATGCACCTTAGTTGGACCTTAGAGAACAATTAATATACTTAGGTGCTTGCTTAACTTCTTACCAATTGGAACCTTCTTGCAAAATTATTTATCAACAATTGGTATAGGATCATAAGTTATATTCTTTGCATGAATATTTCATACTCTTTGTGAATATTGACTTACTTATTTGTGCTATAAGTCCCATGTACTAACACGTTTCTTGTTGGATGGAGCATATTTATCTCTTCTCACATAGCCATGATTTTAGGGGGAGCATATACTTTATTATTTTTCCTTATTTTTGCTATGACAAAAAGGGGGAGAGATAGATATTAAAAGGGAGAGATATTAAGGGGGAGAGATAATGAGGGAGAAATAGTTTAAAAATTCATTTTCAAAACCCATGCTTATATTAAGGGGGAGCTTTATAAAATTCTACTTTATTTGAAGGGGAGTATTTTATCAAAGAATTTTCAAAGCAAATTTACATTAAGTTTTGTCATATCAAAAAGGGAGAGATTGTTAGCTTTAAATTGTCATATATATTTTGAAATGACAAAAACTTAAGTAAGCTTTAATGATTTAATTCATATTGTAAATTTGCCTTATCACACATGATTTTCTCAATCCATTTTCAAGTGATCATATCAAACATTAAGACCATGATTTAATTACATATTCTTATTGGTCTTAATACTTTATAAAATGGTTTGAATATTTTAGAAAATTACTTAATGAATTTTTGGATCATGTTTTCATCAGAGAAAGTCAAGAAAAACTCCCACAAAAATGTAAAAATGTTTTGGGTTGAATTAGGATCAAAGACCACATCATTTCTAACCCAAAAAGTGCAGGAAATAGCTTTCTGGAGGCATGGGATCGATCCCCTAGTGGTAGTAAGCAATTTGGCGACAAAAAAGGTCCCTCAGCCCAGAAGAATCAAATCTGGAACGAAGGATCGATCCCCTATGGGAAGGGATCGATCCCTTTGCCCGAAAATAGCCTGTAACAGCTAGTTTTTGTGAGATAACGATCATATTCAAGTTTTGGCTCCACCCAACGGCTAGAATACATCCAAGGGACTATAAATAGAGGCTTAAAAGCTAAAGAAAGGAAGAGGAACTGCTCAAAAATTCTATTCATTTTCTTCAAGCCTCAACAACAATTCAAGAGATAAAAAGTCTTAATCTTCCATCATTCATCTATTTCTTGTATTGCTTAGCACAAACCTTGTATAGGCTTTTACTTGTGCTTAATCTTTGTAATCACTTGCCTATCTAGAGGCCTTCTTTGATTACTTCTCTTGTAAACCAATTCATTCCTTGTAAAAGGGGAGGTTTCTCTTTAGCCTAAGAAAAAGAGGGAGGTTTCTCTTTAGCCTAAGAAAAACAGGGAGGTTTCTCTTGAGCTTAGAAAAAGAGAGGTTTCTCTTGAGCCTAGAAAAAGAGGGATTGTATCACAAATTCAAGGATAGTGAATTTGGGGAAAATCCTTGGGAGCGTCTCAAGGTAGAGGACGTAGGCAAGGTTGCCGAGCCTCTATAAATCACTTGTGTACATTTCTCTATCCTTTCTCTCTTTACTTTCTTGCAATTATATTTGTGCTTATTGTATTGAATTTGAATTGCATGATTGAATAGCCTAGAGAACTTAGAAAATATTTATATAGGCTAGAAAATTTAGAAGAATCGAAAAACGAGCTTAAGGTTAGTTAAAAACAGATTCACCCCCCTCTCGGTATAGCTTATAGAGCCAACACATAGGTCCTGATTCCCTTTAATTTAGCTGTTATTTTCGAAAATTCTAACGGCTTATGGACAAAACCGTCATTTTATAATTTGTTGCACATTTTTCAAAATATGCAAAAATAATTGAGATTAAGGATGAAACTTTTACCATAACATTTTTCAGCTCCAAATATCGAATCCATTAAGTTTCACCTTTATCCAGACCTCCGGGAATTAGTGGGGCCCACTTACTAACTAACCATAAAACCTAAAATAAAATCAATTATAAATTAATTATAAATATTTCTTAATCCTCAATTATTTAATTAGAATTAAACAGTACTTGAAATTTGAGGTCTCACACTCGAGATCAGAAGGTGCCACTGGTGTTGAAGAATCGGATACTAAGAAATTAAGAGGTAAGGCATATATGTATGAAGCGTAGGGATACCTTGTTGCATGATTTGATAAAATTTAGGCTTTTATGGAATTGAAATTGATATTTTGGATTGAATTTAGAAACTGAAAATTGTGGTTTGAAGTTGTGTTTTTGTACAGGAGGGTTAGGTTAGAACAAATCGTTATGCTATTGAAATTTTTCTAAGAATAGCCTAAACCCCTTCAAAATATTTTTTAGCATGATATTTTAAAATAAAAGAAATAAGTTTTAGAAATTTAAATATTTAGGTTCCTAAATTTGGCTTTAAGTACACTAAATCACAAATATGGTCTTTGATTAGATTTTTATAAAAATTATATGTTTTTCCAATTGTTTGAATATTTTATATCTCTGTGTAATTTGAATAAAATTTTTGCATGCTAAATATTGTTTTGAGATTTTGTTGTATATTTTCATATTTAAATATATTGAATTTATGAATTAAATTCTTATGAATTTATTTAAAGCATGATTTATTAAATTTATTCCCGTAAACAACTTTGAAAATATTTATGAAACATTTTAAGACTGTTGACCCTGTAGCTACCTGTGTGATAACCATAAATTTTTCATTTATTGGAAATTAGTAATATTGGAAATAAATAAATATAATTATGAGATCGGAATATTAGTGGAATTCCGTGAATTGAGGAAGTGACGAATTAAGAAAATTCGTGTGAAGGAAAAATCAAATTGGAAATAAGATTAAGGGTGGAATTATGGAAAATAATGAAAGAGGAAATTTGATTTGGATAAATGGAAATCCAAATTAAATAAGAAAAGGAGAAAAGAATATGAAAATATATTTATATAATTATATTATATAAATGTATTTTTATACAAATACATATGTATTAAAATACTATATAGTATATTAATATACATGAGTATATATATGTATATATACTATTTAGTAAATTTAAATAAAACATATGTATATAAATATGACATTTTATGTATATATATAAATATACACATATATAAGAAATGTAAATATTAATTTACATTAAAGTTTGAAAATATATATAAAGGTTATTTAATTTTAAAGTATATAAATACACATATATATACTAGATATATTTTGTAATATACAATATATATTTTATATATAATATATATTGTACTATACTATATATAAAATAATATATGTAGAATATATGGTATATATTATATGTATAAAATATAATTTATAGTATATAATATAGTATATTATATATTAAAAAGGGAAAGTAGAAAATAAAACAAAAATAGAAAGGAAGGAATCGGGAGGAGCCTAATTCCCTTCCCAGGCGAGACCGACCACCGTCGGCTGGCCAAGAGAGAAGGAGGGAGAGAGAAAGATGGCGCCGGCGAGGAGAGGAGAAGAAGCCGGTGGTCGGAAGAGAAAAAGAAACGGCGGGAAAGAAGGAAAATCGGTGGAAGCCGAGAAGAAAAAGGAAAATAAGAAGTGGCGGTGTCGGCCAATTCGGGCACTGCCACTGCAACCGAAGCTTCGACGGAGGGAGAGGAAAGGGTAGGAGGCCACCGGTGAGGCGGAGAACGGCGGAGGAGGAAGGGCGAAGAGGGAGAAGAAACCGAGCCTAAACCGAGTAGATCCGCCGCCGTGTCGTTGATCTGGGCTGAACAGAGGCCATATCCAGCTTCGCCGTGGCGTCGGCCAGCTGAGGAGCCACCGAACCGCTGGAGAAGGACCAGCGATGAGGAGAGACTGACCGGTCTGAACCGTTCCGGCCAGGAAAGGAAAAAGAAAAAGAAAAAGGAAAAAAGAAAAAGAAAAAGAAAGAAAAGAAAAAGGAAAGAAAGGAGGAAAAAGAAGAAAGAGAGAGAAAAGGAATTTCGGGAATTCGAAAAATTCACGAGAATTCAAAAATTACGGGAAATCCCGGGAAACACAGAAATTACTAAAATTCAGTAAGAATTCTGGAAATTAGTTTCGAGTGATTTATTTTAATAAATTATGGAAAATTCTAAAATGTAGAATTTGAATTCCAGAAAATGTCCCTTGATGACCGAGACGATGGATCAGGAGAGGTGAACACGGGCGCGACCTTTGAGAGGCAGTCGCCGACCCGAGACAGGTAAGGGAGACATGTGCAGCCTGTAGGGATATTCGGTACACATGTTTTAAATATACATTTAAATTTTTATAAATGCTATTGATGATGATTGGTTGGAAAATTGTGGCGATTTACCGGTTGAAAATATAAACTGTATTTTTCGTGCAGGAGGCTAGCCAATTGGCAATCGTTATACTGTCGAAAAATCTTAGAAAATTATCGAAAATCATAATAAATGATTTTATATCACGAGGAACGATTTCCAACCACGAAAATCGAGAAATCGATTAGTTTTCATAAAACATGAATATATTGATATTTAATTTTAAAATATTCATGTTTTCGAGAATGGTGAAAATGAAATCACCGAAAATCCCCCGATATGTGATATTTCACGTGAAACGAGATGAAAAATGAAAAGGACTGAAGTGAATATTTTATAAATATTTCTTAAATATTCACTCGATTTCATATAAAACCTTTATGGTTTTAATTATGAAAATAATTAATTATATAAATTCCATAAAGGTTGAGTAATGATGAAAGCTGTTATTTTGAGACTAGGAGGTCTCTACACGTGTTTATAGAGGAAAACATGCTGACGGGATTATTGAATTTGGAAAATAAATATTTTATTTTTTCATAAATTATGAAAATATTTGAATTGAATTTCGATAATTTTGAAAGCCATGTTTTGAAAAAAAAACGTGTGTATATGTTTTACGGTGGAAAAGAAACAGTCATGAGATTTATTTTACAGTGATTATTTTGTAAACTGTTTTCACCGTATGGAAAATGTGATTTATACTGTTCTATAATATTTAGAACATTTTCGGAAATGATTACCCCAATATGAATATTTTATAAATTGTTATTCATAAGATGAAAATATTTTCTTTATGAATATTTATGGATTGATTGAACTTATATTCAGTGAAATTGATTTCATAAATGGGGTTTATATCACGTGTTTACTGTTTTGAGACTGTTAGGCCCCATATCATGCTCACGTGTCACGTGTTAGTGCTGATAGATACTGATCCTATTATCAGCATCCCAGTGGACACCTGATCAGTGCACACTGTGGACCCCATAGACTATGGCCATAGATCTCATGTGTTATTATTTCCCTATTCGGGATATTATTATAGCATGATATATTTAAGGTGTTGCCTGATCTCCATGATATTGAACTGAAAGCTACTGTATACTGTTTATTGAATTGGTAGGTACTGTTTACTTTTTTACTGATCTGCAAGATACTGTTTTACCAAATGGTACTGTACTGAATATTACTGTTTTACTGAACTGTAAGATACGGTTACTGAACTAAAGAGAAATTAATGTTTATTCAAAAAGAATAACATGAAAATTATTTCTAAGATAGAAATAATTGCAGAATTGTTTATCCAATGATTTGGATATTTACAAACCATTGTACTGTCATGTGTTTTTTAACTGCACTGAAGAGAAGAGAAGTAAACTACGGTTTTACTACTATATTGTCACGTGTTTTAAACTGTAAGGAAGGGATATAATAAAATGGTTTATACCATTTTTATAATCATGAGAAAAGAGAAGGAAATTGTTTTAAAATAGAACAATTGATTTATTACTCTCTACAGTTGCTTCTAGGTTCCGAGACAAGACAGGTATTTCAAAATACATGCCTTACTCCATCCGGATCCCTAGCCGACTGTAGTATCCTTCCTACATGCGAGCCTAGAGCCCATCTAGGAAAATTTAAAGAAAGTGAAAAAGTGTTTTCAGCATATAGGTAGCTGAATATCAAGTGTCGCATATAACTCTCTAACTGAGCCGTGGTTGCTCACTCCCCAATTTTAACATTTCAGATTTTCGGTGATAGTGAGATCTGACATCTGAGGATTTCGAGCTGCGCATTTGTAGACACTGCAACAGTTTGATTTATAATATGAGGTATGATCATTTATTTTCTGTATTTAGACTTACTTTCAGTACTACTTTCTTGAGAATTAAGATAAGGGATGTAATTGATATTACTAATTTTATATTTAATAGTTAAATGAATATGAAAAGTAAAGTATCACAGACAGCCCAACCATATAAGTTGTATAGAAAACGTGAAAAATGTGGTCACGGGCTGTGACAACCTACGGGTATATGCATTTTCGTTCCATTTCGATGCTACTGACTCTAGCCCAATCTTTTGCTCCCATAGGTGTCACTTAGCTAGTGTACACACTGTGGCCCCCTTGTCACATCCCGTGACCCCATTTATTCTCATAAAATACACAACTTATCCGGTTGGGCTGTCTCTGATACTTTACCTTTCATACTCATTTAATTATTAAATATAAAATTAGTAATATTAATCACATCCCTTATCTTAATTCTCAAGAAAGTAGTACTGAAAGTAAGTCTAAATACAGAAAATAAATGATCATACCTCATATTATAAATTAAGCTGTCGCAGTGTCTCCAAATGCGCAGCTTGAAATCCTCAAATGTCAGAACTCTTAGTCCTCGAAAATCTGAAATGTTAATATTAAGGGGTGAGCAAACCACGGCTCAGTAAGAGAGTTATATGCAACACTTGATATTCAGCTATCTATATGCTGAAAATAATTTTTCACTTTCTTTTAAATCTTCCTAACTGGCTCTAGGCTCACATGTAGGAAGGATACTACAGTCGACTAGGGATCCGGATAGAGTAAGGCAGGTATTTTAGAATACCTGGCTTGTCCCGGAACCTAGAAGCAACTGTAGAGAGTACTACATTCCTTGTTTTCAAAACGATAAAATTTTCGTTTTCACAGAGTAAATCACTTATTTCTTTTCACTTCAGTATAATTTAAAACACGTGACAGTTCAATAATAAAACAGTGGTTTCCTTCACTATAATTAAAAACACGTGACAGTACAGTGGTCTGTAAATATCCAAGTCATTGGATAACCACTTCTGCAATTATTTCTATTTTAGAAATAATTTCATGTTATTCTTTTTGAATAAACATTAATTTCTCTTTAATTCAATAACCGTATCTTACAGTTCAGTAAAACAGTGTATTTAGTAAAACAGTATCTTGATACGGTACAGTCAGAAAACAGTAAACAATAGCTACCAATTTAGTAAACAGTAAACAGTATAAATATGGTAGCTTTCATATCAGTATCATGGAGACCAGGCAACACCCTAAATATATCATGCTATAATAATATCATCCCAAATAGGGAAAACGCATGAGATCTATGGCCATAGTCTATAGGGTCCTCAGTGTGCACTGATCAGGTGTCCACTGGGACGCTGATAATAGGATCAGTATCTATCAGCACTAGCACGTGACACGTGAGCATGATATGGGGCCTAACAGTCTCAAAACAGTAAACACGTGATATAGACCCCATTTATGAAATCACTTTCACTAAATATAAGTTTAATCAATCCACAAATATTCATAAGGAAAATATTTTCATCTTATGAATAACATTTATAAAATATTCATACTGGGGTCATCATTCCCGAAAATGTTCTAAATAATATAGAACAGTATAAATCACATTTTTCATACGGTGAAAACAGTTTATAAAATAATCACTGTAAAATATAAAAAAGTCATAACTGTCTTTTTTCACCGTAAAACATATACGCACGCTTTTCCGTGCTTTCTATCGAAAACATGATTTTCAAAGTTATTGGGATTCAAATCAATTATTTTTATGATTTATGAAAAATTAAAATATTTATTTTCCAAATCAACACTCCCGTCCCGTGTTTTCTATGTAAACACATGCGGAGACCTTTTAGTCTCAAAACACTGTTTTTCACCTTTAATTACCTTTATGGAATTTCTATAAACACTTGTTCTCACTATTGAACCCATAAAGGTTATTTATAAAATCAAGTGAATATTTGAAGAAAGATTAGTAAAATATTCACTTTGGTCCTTTTTCATTTTACACCTCGTTTCATGTGAAATATCACCTATCGGAATAAATTTAGGTGATTTCCTTTTTCACCATTTTCAAAACATGAATATTTTAAAATTAATTAGCAGTATATTCATGTTTTATGAAAACTAATCGATTTCTCGATTTTCGTGTTGAAAATCGTTTCTCATGATGAAAAATCGTTTAGTATGATTTTTGGTAATTTTTCCAATAATTTTCGACAGTATAACGGCTGCCGATTGGCTAGCCTCCTGCACGAAAATACAGTTTAAATCTCAACCAGTAAATCACCACAATTTTTCCAAACCGATAAATCACCACAATTTTCAACCAATCACTGTCGATTGCATTTATAAATTTTAAATGCATAATTTAAAACATGTGTGCCGATATCCTTACAGGTTGCACATGTCCCCCTTACCTGTTTCGGGTCGGCGACTGCCTCTGGAAGGTGTCACCCGTGTTCACCTCGCCCGATTTCATCGGCTCGGTTATCGAGGAAATTTTTTGAAAATTAAAATTAGAATTTTAAAAAAATTAGAATTTTTCCATAATTTATTCAAATTAATTATTCGGAATTAATTTCCGAAATCCTTACCGAGTGCCCGGGATTTTCCGGATTTTCGAATTCCCGGGAATTTTCCAAATTCCCGGAATTCCTTTTCTTTTCCTCTTTCTTCTTTTCTTTTTCTTTCTTTTTCTCTTTTCTTTTCTTTTCTTTTTCTTTTTCCTTTTTCTTTTCTTTTTCTTTTTCTTTTTCTTTTTCTTTTTCTTTTTCCTTTCTTCCCAGCCGAACCGGTCACCTCCCCTCACCGCCGGTTCTTCACCGGTGGCCAGTTCTCCGGCGGTTCAACGGCTCAACAGCTGGCCGGCGTGACGGTGAAGCCGAATCTGGCCTCTGTTCATCCCGAATCGACGGCACGGCGGCGGATCTACTCGGTTTTTGGCTCGGTTTCTCTCCTCCTCCGTCGGCCTTCCTCCGCCGTTGGTGGCTTCACCGATGGCTCTTCTCTCCTTCCTCTCACCTCCGCCGAGGTTCGGTTGGCGGTGGCGGTGCCTGAACCGATCGGCACCGCCGTTTCTTCTCTTCTCCTTTCCTTCTCGGTTTGCCGTGTCTGTTTTCGTTTTTTTTTCCTTTCCGTTTTCGACCGTCGCCGGTGGCCTTCACCCTTCCTCGTCGATCGGCGACACCCCCTCTCCTCTTCTCTCCTTTATCTCGTCGACGGCGGCGGTGGGTGCCGCCGTCGACCCCTCTATTTGGGAAGGATCGGGTTTCCCGATTCTTCTCTGTTTCTTTTTTTTTTAAATTGATTTACATATAATTAATTATATACATATATAATATATTTATATAATATAAATATCATAATATAATAATATATATTTTGTACTTATACTATATATATTCTACATATAATAATATTAATTTATATATATAGTATTGTATTATATATATTATATATAAAGATATATATATATATATAATATATCAAAATATCTATCTAATATATAGATATATATATATATATGTATATTTATATACTTTAAAATTAAATAACCTTTACATATATATTTATATATATGTTATACTACAATATATATTGTATTTACAATATATATTTTCAAACTTTAATGTAAATTAGTATTTACATTTCTCATTTATGTATATATCTATATATACATAAGATACTTTACTCGAATACATATGTATTATTTTATTTTGTACAATAGTATATATATCTATATATACCTCGGTATATTAATATATACTACATAATATTTCAATACATATGCATTTATATATAAAAATACATTTATATAATTTATAATTATATAAATATATTTCTCTTTTATTTCTCATTTTCTTATTTAATTTGGATTTCCATTTATCCAAATTAAATCTCCTCTTTCCATTATTTTTCATAATTCCAGTTTTATTTTCCTTCACTCGTATTTCCACCATCCGTTCCTTTCTCAATTCTCGGGATTTTCACCAATATTCCGTTCTCAAAATTTTATTTATTTATTTCCAATATTTATGTTCTCCAATATTTATTTCCAATAAATGAAAAATTTACGGTTATCACATTCTCCCCACCTTAAGAAATTCAGTCCTCCGAATTTAACTTAAGTCCCAAGGTGGTACTTTCCGTATTCTTACGGTTTCTGACCTTTAGGTCATCCTCCAAGTAATACTGCCAGTACACTTTCAACATTAAGAGTACTTTAGACCACTACATGCTATCTTTCCTCATATATGTCTATACTCCCGTAAGTTCATTTCTTAAATTAGGAGTTATCAATTTCATTCCTCTTTTCACATAAGAGTCCATGCACAATTTTTTTTTTCATATCACAGCTGATTCATGCTGTTCATTATCACTTTTTCTCAATTGGTGCCAAGTCGTTATAGTTTGAAAACTATTAATTTCACATGTCAATAAGTTGTATGTAATTGTCCCAGCAACTTCCACATCTCGTGCACTCGCTCTCTCAATATATCCTTAAGCGTCCACGTATTACGCTCGAGCATTTTCATCAGTACGGAGCGGTGCTATCAGTAAACTTGGGATCTCAATGCCCTTTGCTATTTTCTATTAGTATATGGCTACTCAAAGACTCCCATCACATGTAATGCTGACTGGAACTGTACACATACATTTCCACTGTTTCACACTCATATATGGACTATGGCACTAGAGAATCTAGGAGTCTGATAATGGAAAGTGATTCTATTCAGATCATCATTCTTTAATCACTTCCATATCATCATTTCTCTTTTGGACTCTTTATTGTCCATAATATTCATTTTCTCTTTATTCCATCAAGGTTGCATCTCATTGCAGACTTTACTATAGATCATCTCTTACAATCATAAATCATGAGACTATCATGTTCTCTTCATATAGTATGGTCATTACATCTCTTTTCATAATTTAGATTCTACCATTGAATCCTCCAATTATCCATTTAATAACCACATTATCTAAACCGTTCCACCATTTCTATCATTTCAAGGTGGTTATGTGTATATCATTTTTGTTCCATTACATAACTGGCAGTAACATGGTAAATCATGTATTTACTCCTTTGATTATCATTTATTTTCACCTGTCAATTTGGCTTGATCTTTCATTTAACTATAATCATGTGATAACCAAATGAAATCACCTTTAGTCTTAATTTCGAGAACTACTTTAGGTTCCCTACTCATCATGTTACTTACTTTCTTATTTCATTTTCATTTTTTTTAAGTGGTATGGTACTTTATTGTTAAAATCATTTAACATCTTGCTTACTATCTTTTCTTTCCACTTATCCATTTACCGACTTTAATTTCTCTAATTATGTATCATTAGTAGAGCAGCTAATCCCATCACTCTTCTATAGATTGTAACAATATCTAGTTAAGACTCAGTAATTCTGTATCTCAATCATTATCTCACTATCATAGACAGATTCACTGTCATTTTGTCATCTCGAGATCATATATCTCAGAAAGAGATACTGTCTAGCCAAGTCTCTTATTCGCCAATCTTAACATAAGTCCGTAGTCTCTAAGAGTTTAAAGGATTATATATCATAATGCCGCTCCTGTTCCATGTGTATCTTTAACTATTTCGATATCTCACTCCTTAGGTTTATATACCTCACAAGGTAATTCATTAACCTTGAAACCTTAATAGGAACTTGTAAAATTTCATCGAGTTCTAAACATTATTTCATGGACCTTAGTCTCCAACTTTTCTCTAATGACACTTTATACCGAGGTTAGTCTTATGAACTCCTCATATCTCTTTGATTAGATCAATAAAGCGTCTATTTTCATGTAGATGAATACTTGTTCCTCACAAGAACTTTACTATTTAGTAATAGTTTACTATATCCTTTAATTCATTTACATATCAAGGTCATCTGTGCTTCTTTTATTCACACTTATACAGATAACTTCATTAACCTCAAATTACATTATCATATTTTCATCAGTCATACTTTCATCAGTGAATTTCATTATTCACTCATTTTCCAGAGTTGTTGTGAAGCTTTCGGACTCTTTTGTATTCTCCGATATAAGCTTATAATCAATCGAGTGAAGGTTATCTCTATTTCTCCAATCTATATAACTCTGAAAATTTTTTTGAGAATCATCTCCGATACTTTCTTTAATCACACATCTCTTATTATTTCGGACATTTCATCTCATGTCCTATCATTTTCACTATATATATCCTCAAGGTAAAAACATTTAGTATTCAAGTCATTTTGAAATATTATCCACCTTGATTTCATTATTTGTACTATTCCCTTTCTCAGTCATTTTTGTAGTCATATCACTTTTCATACTATCCAACGATCCCGTAATAAACTTCTCATTCAATACACTCTTAATTCTGACTCTTACAGTCTATAACCGAGCCAATCATCTTATGACATTCCACTATACACTCATTGGATCACATTGTGTAAGGCCACGGCCCGTCCGCCGTCCGCCTGTACATATCTATACCGTCTTCTTTTGGCGAGCACACTGGCCCCCTCAAGAATCTATCATGAGGCCCAGTCCGTTCACTAGGTCACTCACCATTTGCGTCCATAATCTACGTGTAAGTGGAGTCAGTAATAGGGATCATTATATTCATATCATGGCTTTTATGCCATTTACAACTCCATTACTATCAATCGATTCCAATTCAGCTCGGTTTTATCACTGTTCCGAACATCGCCCAACATAGGGGCATTTTCGTCATTTCGACATTTATTTCTTTCTCCTCAGTATACACGGGAATCAATGATCTCATTATCCATGTGCTGATATTATCCTTTCTGATACTTATATCAGCAATTTAGATCTTATTCGATTTCGACAGAGAAATCCACTAAAATCCATAATTGGTTTAATTTTGCATAAATGCAGCTTTACATCCTCAATTTCTCTGTCAAATAGATCAATTCCAACTTCTGTTGGTCTATTCTAGCTCCCGGTAAAATTTTGGAGTCAGGAGTATTTTGGTCATTTTTTGGCCAAAAATTTTCTCTCTCTTCAAATTACCCTTAATCGATGATCTTAAAGTCTCTTTAATGATGATATGTCATCCCCCTCTTTTATATCATCACTTTCAGGTCTCAGTTCGATCCGGATCGAAAGTACTGGTGGGGCCCTCACCGAGTCCTTTCCGTTCCTTACCGAACAGGCCTTCATTTAGATTATAAGATCACCAACATCCTGGTAATTTCTGAGCCTATTTTCTTCTTTAACATTCTCAATTTACACTTTCTCACTCTCTTTAAATTATTTTACTCAATTCACAATAATTTATTTTCTCTATGTATTCAGACTACACAGTACTATCGGGGATGTTTAACAATTTTAACACATTTTCTCTTCAAAAGTATCCACAGACATCAGGCCAATCTTGCTCTGATACCATTAAATCTGTCACATCCCGTGACCCCATTTATTCTCATAAAATACACAACTTATCCGGTTGGGCTGTCAGTTATACTTTACCTTTCATTCTCATTTAATTATTAAATATAAAATTAGTAATATTAATCACATCCCCTATCTTAATTCTCAAGAAAGTAGTACTGAAAGTAAGTCTAAATACAGAAAATAAATGATCATACCTCATATTATAAATTAAGCTGTCACAGTGTCTCCAAATGCGCAGCTTGAAATCCTCAAATGTCAGAGCTCTTAGTCCTCGAAAATCTGAAATGTTAATATTAAGGGGTGATCAAACCACGGCTCAGTAAGAGAGTTATATGCAACACTTGATATTCAGCTATCTATATGCTGAAAATAATTTTTCACTTTCTTTTAAATCTTCCTAACTGGCTCTAGGCTCACATGTAGGAAGGATACTACAGTCGACTAGGGATCCGGATAGAGTAAAGCAGGTATTTTAGAATACCTGGCTTGTCCCGGAACCTAGAAGCAACTGTAGAGAGTACTACATTCCTTGTTTTCAAAACGATAAAATTTTCGTTTTCACAGAGTAAATCACTTATTTCTTTTCACTTCAGTATAATTTAAAACACGTGACAGTTCAATAATAAAACAGTGGTTTCCTTCACTATAATTAAAAACACGTGACAGTACAGTGGTCTGTAAATATCCAAGTCATTGGATAACCACTTCTGCAATTATTTCTATTTTAGAAATAATTTCATGTTATTCTTTTTGAATAAACATTAATTTCTCTTTAATTCAATAACCGTATCTTACAGTTCAGTAAAACAGTGTATTTAGTAAAACAGTATCTTGATACGGTACAGTCAGAAAACAGTAAACAATAGCTACCAATTTAGTAAACAGTAAACAGTATAAATATGGTAGCTTTCATATCAGTATCATGGAGACAGGCAACACCCTAAATATATCATGCTATAATAATATCATCCCAAATAGGGGAAACACATGAGATCTATGGCCATAGTCTATAGGGTCCTCAGTGTGCACTGATCAGGTGTCCACTGGACGCTGATAATAGGATCAGTATCTATCAGCACTACACGTGACACGTGAGCATGATATGGGGCCTAACAGTCTCAAAACAGTAAACACGTGATATAGACCCCATTTATGAAATCACTTTCACTAATATAAGTTTAATCAATCCACAAATATTCATAAGGAAAATATTTTCATCTTATGAATAACATTTATAAAATATTCATACTGGGGTCATCATTCCCGAAAATGTTCTAAATATATAGAACAGTATAAATCACATTTTCATACGGTGAAAACAGTTTATAAAATAATCACTGTAAAATATAAAAAAGTCATAACTGTCTTTTTTCACCGTAAAACATATACGCACGCTTTTTCGTGCTTTCTATCGAAAACATGATTTTCAAAGTTATTGGGATTCAAATCAATTATTTTTATGATTTATGAAAAATTAAAATATTTACTTTCCAAATCAACACTCCCGTCCCGTGTTTTCTATGTAAACACATGCGGAGACCTTTTAGTTTCAAAACACTGTTTTTCACCTTTAATTACCTTTATGGAATTTCTATAAATACTTGTTCTCACCATTGAACCCATAAAGGTTATTTATAAAATCAAGTGAATATTTGAAGAAAGATTAGTAAAATATTCACTTTAGTCCTTTTTCATTTTACACCTCGTTTCATATAAAATATCACCTATCGGAATAAATTTAGGTGATTTCCTTTTTCACCATTTTCAAAACATGAATATTTTAAAATTAATTAGCAGTATATTCATGTTTTATGAAAACTAATCGATTTCTCGATTTTCGTGTTGAAAATCGTTTCTCATGATGAAAAATCGTTTAGTATGATTTTTGGTAATTTTTCCAATAATTTTCGACAGTATAACGGCTGCCGATTGGCTAGCCTCCTGCACGAAAATACAGTTTAAATCTCAACCGGTAAATCACCACAATTTTTCCAAACCGATAAATCACCACAATTTTCAACCAATCACTGTCGATTGCATTTATAAAATTTAAATGCATAATTTAAAACATGTGTGCCGATATCCTTACAGGCTGCACATGTCCCCCTTACCTGTTTCGGGTCGGCGACTGCCTCTCGAAGGTGTCGCCCGTGTTCACCTCGCCCGATTCCATGATCGGCTCGGTTATCGAGGAAATTTTGAAAATTAAAATTAAATTCTAAAAATTAGAATTTTTCCATAATTTATTCAAATTAATTATTCGGAATTAATTTCCGAAATCCTTACCGAGTGCCGTGATTTTCGGATTTTCGAATTCCCTGGAATTTTCCAAATTCCCGGAATTCCTTTTCTTTTCCTCTTTCTTCTTTTTCTTTCTTCTTTCTTTTCTTTTCTTTTCTTTTCTTTTCTTTCTTTTTTTTTTTTTTTCTTTTCTTTTTCTTTTTCTTTTTTCCCAGCCGAACCGGTCACCTCCCCTCACCGCTGGTTCTTCACCGTGGCCGGTTCTCCGGCGGTTCAACGGTTCAACAGCTGGCCGGCGTGACGATGAAGCCGGATCTGGCCTCCGTTCAACCCGAATCGACGACACGGCGGTGGATCTACTCTGTTTTTGGCTCGGTTTCTCTCCTCCTCCGTCGGCCTTCCTCCGCCGTTGGTGGCTTCACTGATGGCTCTTCTCTCCTTCCTCTCACCTCCGCCGAGGTTCGGGTGGCGATGGCGGTGCCTGAACCGATCGGCATCGCCGTTTCTTCTCTTCTCCTTTCCTTCTCGGTTCGCCGTTTCTATTTCCGTTTTTTTTTCCTTTCCGTTTTCGACCGTCGCCGGTGGCCTTCACTCTTCCTCATCGATCGGCGACACCCCCTCTCCTCTTCTCTCCTTTATCTCGTCGACGGCGGCGGTGGGTGCCGCCGTCGACCCCTCTATTTGGGAAGGATCGGGTTTCCCGATTCTTCTCTGTTTCTTTTTTTTAATTGATTTACATATAATTAATTATATACATATATAATATATATATATAATATAAATATCATAATATAATAATATATATTTTGTACTTATACTATATATATTCTACATATAATAATATTAATTTATATATATAGTATTGTATTATATATATTATCTTATATATAATAGATATAATAACAATACTATATAAATTATATCTATTATATTAGAATATATATAGTATAAGTACAAAATATATATTATATATAATGAAATTTATATTAATATATATTTATATATATGTTATACTACAATATATATTGTATTTACAATATATATTTTCAAACTTTAATGTAAATTAGTATTTACATTTCTCATTTATGTATATATCTATATATACATAAGATACTTTACTCGAATACATATGTATTATTTTATTTTGTACAATAGTATATATATCTATATATACCTCGGTATATTAATATATACTACATAATATTTCAATACATATGCATTTATATATAAAAATACATTTATATAATTTATAATTATATAAATATATTTCTCTTTTATTTCTCATTTTCTTATTTAATTTGGATTTCCATTTATCCAAATTAAATCTCCTCTTTCCATTATTTTTCATAATTCCAGTTTTATTTTCCTTCACTCGTATTTCCACTATCCGTTCCTTTCTCAATTCTCGGGATTTTCACCAATATCCCGTTCTCAAAATTTTATTTATTTATTTCCAATATTTATGTTCTCCGATATTTATTTCCAATAAATGAAAAATTTACGGTTATCACACCCCTGACTATAGCCATATGTCTATTATAATGCATGTGTTTATTGGGTGAAGCCTAGTCTCCACTAAACTTATACTGAAGTGGTAAATCCCTAGTTAACTTAGATCCAGGCACTCCCAGATTTGATTTAATTCCAATTATGACTTATATCCTATTTATGTTTTGTGATTTGAATAATATGTTTGGTGACTTATATTTATTTGAATTATCTATTTGGAAATGTTACCAATTTGATTTAAGATTGTTTATAGAGTAACTTATGATTTTGAAGAATTTACGCAATGTTTGTCATGAGTTATTTAATATTTTACTGAATTTGTGATTTAATTGAATACTACTAAATTCCCTATAGTGGACTTAGATACTGGGACACGTAAGGTACTTCAAAGTATTCTTCCATACTCATCTGGTTATCTAATCCACTATATGTCCTTCCAACAGATCGTGCCCAAGTCATTTTAAATTATAACTTCATGATTTTTCGTATAAATTCTATTTGTTTCAAATTGCATATAAGATACGTTGTATCAGCATTCGTATATATATTTCTTACTGAATAATTAGCTCACCCCTTTATTTTTTCCTCCCAGATTATCTACAGTAGTCGGGTCTGCTTTCTGGAGGACCTGATTTTTGGTATCTCTCAGTGAGCGTCGTATTTCATCGAGGTATAAGACATTTATCTTTTATGTATTTAGACTTTTGTACTGTGCACTTTTATGTATATAACACTTGGGAGAAAAATAATTATATTTTTGTTTATGTGTTTGGATTTGCGAATCTTGGGTTTGTATAAAAAATAAATAAATAAAAAAAATTTGAGTATAAGTCGACATTGCAGATAGTCTAACCGTAAATGATTTGATTTTCTGAAATTAGTTAAATGTTTAATATTTTGATCCGTGACAAAACCGTTCCTTATTTTATTCAAATATCAATACTGTTTACTTAAAATTTTATTCAAAATTTACCTAAATAACATATCCATTCATTTTCTTTTATGTTGTTTTCTCTCACAAACAAGCCACCATTTCAAAAAATTCAGTTTTTAAACAGTTTTTTTTTATCTATTTCAATTACTAGCACTATCTAATTTTGTTTTTAAATACTTTCTTATTTCATTCGAATGCCAACATATCCATTCATTTTCTTCTATACTCTTTTCTTTCACAATCAATCCACTATTTCAAAAAATTCAATTTTTTAAAATTTTTTTATCTATTTCAATTACTAGCATTATCTAATTCAGTTTTTAAACAGTTTCTTATTTCATTCAAATGCCAACACTATCAATTCAAAATTTATCATTCTGATATGTTGTTTCGCAGTTTCCACTTTCTATTAAGTGATAATTAATAATTAATTAATAGTTAATAATTAATCAAAATAATTTATAAAAAAAATTCATAGTTATTTTTAATTAATAATTACTTTTTTATTTAATTATAATTAGTTTTGTAATAACTTATAATTAATTTAATAAAAGGGTAAAATGATCTTTTAAACTTATTCCAACTATATTCCTTACTTTAAACCAAACATTTTAATATTATTTCCTATTATATTCGATTCTAATGAACCAAATATCATAATACATATTTTATTCTATTCTTTTTTGTTTATTCCCAGAAAATATCTATTCTATTCCTACTCTATTTTATTCTGCTAACCAAACACCACCTGAAAAATTTATTCAAGATTTCATCTAATTCGAATAATGAAATCCTAATAAGCTTGACAATGTTTAAAAAATATTGAAAATATTAAAAAAATAATATTTTGAAATTAAATAATAAAATTCAAAACTTAAAAATTCTTGTTCAAAATTGAATTATACCTATTTACAAGTCTACTGGGTAGATCTAGCGAGTATTATTTAATTATTTTTACTTGTAATTTGATCTTTTTATTATTAATATCGCAATTAATAAAGAAGAAAATAGGAAAATGAAAAATCGAGATTCTTCGTGAAGCCAATAAAATTTTACTTGTCAATGGAAATCTGAAGGAAAAGCTTAAAAGAGCAGATATAGCTTTTAGGATAATATATATAGGATTTATATATGATGCACTGACAATGTATAGTTGTCACATCCCATGACCACATTTTTCACGTTTTTCTATACAACTTATCCGGTTGGGCTGTCTGTGATACTTCACTTTTCATATTCCTTTAACTAATAACTATAAAATTAGTAATATCAATTACATCCCCTATTTTAATTCTCAAGAAAGTAGTATTGAAAGTAAGTCTAAATACAGAAAATAAATGATCATACCTCATATTATAAATCAAGCTGTCGCAGTGTCTCCAAATGCGCAGCTTGAAATCCTCAGATGTCAGATCTCACAGTCACCACAAATCTGAAATGTTAAAATTAGGGAGTGAGCAAACCACGACTCAGTAAGAGAGTTATATGCAACACTTGATATTCAGCTACCTATATGCTGAAAATAATTTTTCACTTTCTTTAAATCTTCCTAGAAGCTCTAGGCTCACATGTAGGAAGGATACTACAGTCGGCTAAGGATCCGGATGGAGTAAGGTAGGTATTTTAGAATACCTGTCTTGTCCCAAAACCTAGAAGCAACTGTAGAGAGTAATCGTTTTCTTTTGATATTCGAATCCCAGTAAAACATTAAATATTCACGTGATAAAACACTTAAGTAAATAAATAAGGAATTAATATTCCTTTCACAAATACTCATTTTCACACTTGTAAAACACCGTATAATATTTAGTTCAACACGTAATATATCAAAAGCTTAGTAGCTGTAAATAATTTAGTACCAGCAAAAAGTTCAGTGAAAAGTACAATCATCGGTACAATATCATGGAGACTAGACAACACCCTAAATATATCATGCTATAATATCATCCCAAATAGGGGAAACACATGAGATCAATGGCCATAGTCTATGTGGTCCATAGTGTGCACTGATCAGGTGTCTACTGGGACGCTGATAATAGGATCAGTATCTATCAACACTAACACATGACACGTGAGCATAATATGGGGCCTAACAATCTCAAAACAGTAAACACGTGATATAAACCCCATTTATGAAATCAATTTCACTGAATATAAGTTCAATCAATCCATAAATATTCATAAGGAAAATATTTTCATCTTATGAATAACAATTTATAAAATATTCATACTGGGGCAATCACTCCCGAAAATGTTCTGAATATTATAGAACAGTATAAATCACATTTTCCATACGGTGAAAACAGTTTATAAAATAATCACTGTAAAATATTGTTGGCTCTATAGGCTATACCGAGAGGGGGGTGAATCGGTTTTTACTAACCTTAGGTTCGTTTTGTGATTCTTCTAAATTCTCTAGCTTAGATTGATATTTTCTAAGTTCTCTAGACTACTCAAGCATGCAATATAAATTCAATTCAATAAGCACAATATAATTGCAAGTAAAGAGAGTAGGGAAAGAGAGATTTACACAAGCGATTTATAGAGGTTTGGCAACTTGCCTACATCCTCTATCTTGAGACGCTCCCAAGGATTTTCCCCAAATTCACTATACTTGAATTTGTGTTACACTCCTTCTTTTTGCAAGCTCAAGAGAAACCTCCCTCTTTTTCTAGGCTCAAGAGAAACCTCTTCTCCCTCTTTTTCTAAGCTAAAGAGAAACCTCCCTCTTTTTCTAAGGCTAAAGAGAAACCTCCCTCTTTTTCTTAGGCTAAAGAGAAACCTCCCCTTTTACAAGGAATGAGTTGGTTTACAAGTGGTGCAATCAAAGAAGGCCTCTAAGTAGGCAAATGATTACAGAAATTAGGCACAAGTGAAAGCTTATACAAGATTTGTGCTAAGTAATACAAGAGATATGTGAATGATGGAAGATGAAGACTTTGTAGCTCTTGATTTGTTGTTGAGGCTTGAGGATTTGAGGAAAATGAGTATTGGAGTTGATTGAGTAGTTCCTCTTCCTTCCTTTAGCTTCTAAGCCTCTATTTATAGTCCCTTGGATGGTTTGTGGACGTTGGTTGGAGCCAAAACAGAAGCTAACCGTTGTATCTCACAGAAACTAGCCGTTGGGGACTTTCTGACATAAAGGGATCGATCCTTTCACCAAAGGGATCGATCCTTTCCTTCATTTCACGCATTGGAGTGCTTCTGCCAAAAAGGGATCGATCCCTTTCCCTATGGGATCGATCCCATGCTTCCAAAGGGTATTTTTCCTGGACTTTTGGGTTAGAAATGATATGAACTTTGATCCTAATCCAACCCAAAACATTTTGACATTTTTGTGGGAGTTTTTCTTGACTTTCTCTGATGAAAACATGGTCCAAAAATTCATCAAGTGATTTTCTAAAATATTCAAAACATTTTATGAAGTATTAAGACCAATAAGAATATGTAATTAAATCATGGTCTTAATGTTTGATATGATCACTTGAAAATGGATTGAGAAAATCATGTGTGATAAGGCAAATTTACAATAAGAATTATAACATTAAATCTTACTTAAGTTTTTGTCATTTCAAAATATATATGACAATTTAAAGCTAACAATCTCCCCCTTTTTGATATGACAAAACTTGATGTAAATTTGCTTTGAAAATTCTTTGATAAAATACTCCCCTCAAATAAAGTAGGATTTTACAAAGCTCCCCCTTAATATAAGCATGGGTTTTGAAAATGAATTTTCAAACTATTTCTCCCCCATTATCTCTCCCCCTTAATATCTCTCCCTTTTAATATCTATCTCTCCCCCTTTTTGTCATAGCAAAAAGAAGGAAAAATAATAAAAAATATGCTCCCCCTAAAATCATGGCTATGTGAGAAGAGATAAAAGAATAAGCTCCATCCAACAAGAAACATGTTAGTACATGGGACTAATAGCACAAATAAATAAGTCAATTGTTCATGAAGAGTACGAAATATTCATGCAAAGAACATGACTTATGATCCTTTACCAATTGTTTGTAAATAATTTTGCAAAAAGTTCACAATTGGTAAGAAATGAAGCAAGTTGAGTATAAATATCTACTAAGGTCTATGACTTGCTTATTTCAATCCTATTAAGCACCTAAGTGTATCAATTGTTCTCTAAAGTCCAACTAAGGTGCATGTCAATACATCATGATTATGAGCTAAAATTATATAACATATCATATGCATGTGCTCATAAATCATTTTCAAGAAATATTGTGCCTAGAATTAAGATATATAGCAATTAACTACAAATTCTAGCACACAAGAGTTTCATGCAAAAATATCCTAAGAGAATTCTTCTCTATTTGTCATTTCAAACTAAAGAGCATGAGAAGAATTGTCAATTTAAAGCGCATACCAATTGGCAATTTAGATTTGGCTTACCAATTATTGAAAATATGGTTCCTAATGATACTAATTGTTATTTCAATCTAAATACCAATTGTTACTAATGGTTGACTTAGGCATTTTGCATGAATCCAATATCTATGTGTAGTGTGTTCATGTCAAGAAAATAATCATTCTAAAAATGCAAGAACACAATCACACATCATCAATTATGCATATGGATTAATTAAACATTAGCACACTATCATGAAGTATTAATCCATATTCATATTCACAAATGTATACCTTATGAAAGATTCAAAAAATCAAGATATTCAATCAAACACATTTTCTTCCATGGTTTCAAGCACAAAAATCCTATGCTCATTTTCCAATTCAAGTCCTTAACTAATTATGAGCAAGGAAAGATTCAAAATTACCATTTTAATCAATTAATAGCCATATCCCTAGTTGTTATTATCATTTAACGTTCTAGAGGGTATATGCTATTTTAGCTAAAATGGATTTGTCTAAAGAAATCAATATCATGCTTAAGTATATTTTAACAATAAAATTCATAATCTATGAGTGAGGTTAAGTACATAATATCATGAAAGCAACTAATCTCATCTCATAGGCATGATTATTGATTCAACTTAAGCAAACATGCATGTTCAACATCAAAACAGTCAAGATTCAATGCATGTATATCAATTGTTGGTGTTGTCATTAAAGTTCAAGTTCTTTAATAATTTGGCCATAAGAGAAATTTAAGTTCATGAATGATAAAGTTTCATGCATTTGACATATATGATCCATTTACCATAACAAATCATAGGCCAATAACCATTACCAATTGTTGAATATACATTTGAAATCAATCCACTAGATGTATAATTATCATGAATCCTAGTGTGGAATTAATAAGTCAAGCTAAGAGACATAATCCTATAAGCATGCTTGACAAGATGAACAAAAGGAATAAAGAATATTCATTATGCACAAGTTCATCAAATTCTCAAATATATCCATAAATTCTTGAAATAATTCTTCAAAATTATGTTTAAGCATTCATTGAAAATATGTTTCAAGATTATTTCAAGAGTTATGTAATTCATGAATGTTTTCAACAAGAAGAATGATTTTGCACTTGTGAGTTCAATAAAAAAATGATATTGATTGTTGAAAGTGATACCAATTGTTGGAAATAATACAAATTGATGGAATTGAGGCATGACATCAATGAAAAATGAATTTTCATAGTTTAAAAATCATCAAAAAGAAGTTAAAATACTGGACTTTAAGTTGAGAAGAAAGAAGATATCAAGAAAGTGAAAAATCCTTCTCAAATTCGGTTGAAAAAGTGCAGAAAAGCCATTTTGGCCTGGGGGATCGATCCCTTAACTCCAGAATGCAGATTTCCTGCATTCTGCTCAAGGGGGATCGATCCTGCTTGTTGAGGGATCGATCCCTCATCTTGTTTCTGCAGTTTTTGACAGAAAATCCAACCTTTGAGGTACCAAAACTTCGTTTTTGAGTATTTTAAGTCCAAGTAAGGGTTTAAACATTTGTAAAACATGATTTTGGACTTGTATGAATGAAAAACATGAATGAAAAACCATTTTACAAAAGATTTTGCAATTTTGGAAGAATTTACACAATAAAATGCATTTTTGGCCTCAAAGGAGGTCATTTTGAGAGTTAAGCATATTTTGACAAAACTAAAGCATTGGAAACCACAAATATGTCAAAACAAACTTGTTCACATAGATTTTAAGCACATATAACATCAAATCATCATACTTGTGAACATTATGCCATAATTTCCAACATACAAGTTCTTCATTAATGCACATGACATGGCATTTTGCATATATGACATATTTGGGAATTTGAGACAAGTAAATACATTATCAACACATAGAAAACTTGCTCAAAATGCAGAAATCCAATAATCATTTCAGAATTACAAATCATGCCTTTCATTCAATCATCCAATGCCTCAAGAACTAACCACTAACCAATCAACAATCATTCAACATGCCTTTTCTTTATTCATTCAACTCACAATGCACCAATAATCATCAACTAAGTGCCTCATTAAATCAAACAAATAATTTTAATATATATGAGTTTTGAGAAGATAGAATATAAGCTTACAAAACTCCTTTGCTTGAGAGTGCTTTGCCTTGATGTGTTGAGTCCACCTTGAGCTATCCTTTGAAGAATTTTTGTGACCTTGCCAAGGGTAGATCCTTAAGCTCTTTCTCTCACTCATTGGCACAAGCAAACTCCATAGAGGTGTGTAGAGCAATTGAACTCCATTGTTTCATTGTATTCTCATGCTCTAACAGTCCTACAACAAACAAATTCAAACATGCTTTGGTACCCAAATTTTTTTGGGTCCATGAGAGTTAGTGCAAATAATTTTTGATCCTTTTGGGATCCATTTCAAGCATAATTCATCATTATTCATAGCATGCTTTGGCACCCACATTTTTCTAACTACTCTTCCTCTAAATGTGGTTTTTCTATATGTGCATGCTTGTGAAGAGTGTCCTACTCTATTGCATAGTGAGCATGTAAGAGATAAATCATGCATAGCATTTTTGCTCACAAGGAAATTCTTTAGATGAGTTTCTTTTTGTATTGCATTATAGCCTAACCCATCTTTGTCAAAGAAAGCTCTTTGGGTCTCTAACATATGATCTAGCTTTTGTTGACCCATAAAAAATCTTGTAAATGAGTTATGCAAATTTGTATTCTTTTCATTCAACTCGTTTATCTCTAAGTTAGCCTCTTCTAATTTCTTTTCAAATTCTAGCTTAGTATTAGTCAAGGCTTCATTTTCTTTTTTTAATTTAGCAATGATTTTCTTATATTTGGAGTTCATGCATTAAAATTCATTTGCTAAATCATCAAAGGCATTTTGGAGTTCACTAAAGGTATAATCATTATTTTCACTAGAACTACAACTAGCCTCATCATCACTAATGGCCATAAAGCATGTGTAGGCTACCTCATCATCTATATTTTCCTCATCGGAGCTATCACTATCGCTCCATGCAGCCACAAATGCTTTCTTCTTAGGTTTCCTATCATTTTCTTTCCTAAGTAAGGGGCAATCTAACTTAGTATGACCCGGTTCATTGCACTCATAACACACTAAGGGGTCCTTTTCTCTTTTACTTGACTCTCCCCTATGATGTCTCCTATTCTTCTCTCTCTCATTCATTCTCATGAACCTATTGAATCTTTTGGCAAACATTGCCATTTCCTTTTCTTCCTCATTTCCACTCTCATCACTATCATCTTCAATGTCCTTATGAGTGGAAGACTTAAGTGCTACCCCTACTTTCTTTAAAGGCACTTCATTTCTTTTCATTTTCATTTCATATGTAAGTAGGGAGCCCATAAGCTCATCTAGAGACAAGGTATTTGGATCCTTAGACTCTTCTATTGTAGTTACCTTTGCCTCCCACGACTTAGGCAAGCTATTCAAAATTTTCTTTACCATTTCAACATTGAAATAAGCCTTGCCTAGAATCTTAAGTCCATTAATTATATCATTAAACCTAGTGAACATTTCGCTAATGGACTCATTTTCTTTCATCCTAAATAGCTCATAATCATGTGTGAGCATTCCTACTTTGGTCTCTTTCACTTGATTGGTCCCTTCATGTGTGATGACTAATTTGTCCCATATTTGCTTGGCATTCTCACATAGGGAGACTCTATTATATTCATTGGGACCTAATGCACAAAAGAGAGTGTGCATAGCCTTGGCATTCAATTGTGCCACTCTCATGTCATTTGTGTCCCACTCATCCTCACTTTTAGGGACATCTTTTCCATCTACTTTTTTCATGGGAATTTTAGGACCATTCACTATAATCCTCCACACTTCATAATCATTTGATTGTACAAATAACATCATTCTAGTTTTTCAATAAGAGTAATTCTCTCCATTGAAGAGTGGAGGTCTAACTAATGATTGCCCCTCTTCTCCTAGGGGTGTGCCTACACTCAAGTGAGCCATTTATGATCGTTTTGCTCGATAGAGGTTAGTCTAAATCAATCTCGAGCCCAAGCTCTGATACCAATTGTTGGCTCCATAGGCTATACCGAGAGGGGGGGTGAATCGGTTTTTACTAACCTTAGGTTCGTTTTGTGATTCTTCTAAATTCTCTAGCTTATATTGATATTTTCTAAGTTCTCTAGACTACTCAAGCATGCAATATAAATTCAATTCAATAAGCACAATATAATTGCAAGTAAAGAGAGTAGGGAAGAGAGATTTACACAAGCGATTTATAGAGGTTCGGTAACTTGGCTACGTCCTCTACCTTGAGACGCTCCCAAGGATTTTCCCCAAATTCACTATACTTGAATTTGTGTTACACTCCCTCTTTTTGCAGGCTCAAGAGAAACCTCTTCTCCCTCTTTTTCTAGGCTCAAGAGAAACCTCTTCTCCCTCTTTTTCTAGGCTAAAGAGAAACCTCCCTCTTTTTCTTAGGCTAAAGAGAAACCTCCCCTTTTACAAGGAATGAGTTGGTTTACAAGTGGTGCAATCAAAGAAGGCCTCTAAGTAGGCAAATGATTACAGAAATTAGGCACAAGTGAAAGCCTATACAAGATTTGTGCTAAGTAATACAAGAGATATGTGAATGATGGAAGATGAAGACTTTGTAGCTCTTGATTTGTTGTTGAGGCTTGAGGATTTGAGGAAAATGAGTATTGGAGTTGATTGAGTAGTTCCTCTTCCTTCCTTTAGCTTCCAAGCCTCTATTTATAGTCCCTTGGATGGTTTGTGGACGTTGGTTGGAGCCAAAACAGAAGCTAGCCGTTGTATCTCACAGAAACTAGCCGTTGGGGACTTTCTGACATAAAGGGATCGATCCTTTCACCAAAGGGATCGATCCTTTCCTTCATTTCATGCATTGGAGTGCTTTTGCCAAAAAGGGATCGATCCCTTTCCCTATGGGATCGATCCCATGCTTTCAGAGGGTATTTTTCCTGGACTTTTGGGTTAGAAATGATATGAACTTTGATCCTAATCCAACCCAAAACATTTTGACATTTTTGTGGGAGTTTTTCTTGACTTTCTCTTATGAAAACATGGTCCAAAAATTCATCAAGTGATTTTTTAAAATATTCAAAACATTTTATGAAGTATTAAGACCAATAAGAATATGTAATTAAATCATGATCTTAATGTTTGATATGATCACTTGAAAATGGATTGAAAAAATCATGTGTGATAAGGCAAATTTACAATAAGAATTATAACATTAAATCTTACTTAAGTTTTTGTCATTTCAAAATATATATGGCAATTTAAAGCTAACAAATATAAAAGGTCATAACTGTCCTTTTTCACCGTAAAACATACATGCACGTTTTTCCGTGCTTTCTATCGAAAACATGATTTTCAAAGTTATCGGGATTCAAATCAATTATTTTTATGATTTATGAAAAAATTAAAATATTTATTTTTCAAATCAACACTCCCGTCCCATGTTTTCTCTGTAAACACATGCGGAGACCTTCTAGTCTCAAAATATTGTTTTTCACCTTTAATTACCTTTATGGAATTTTCTATAAACACTTATTTTCACAATTGAACTCATAAAGGTTATTTATAAAATCAAGTGAATATTTGGAGAAACATTATTAAAATATTCACTTAGGTCCTTTTCATTTTTCACCTCGTTTCACGTGGAATATCACCTATCGAGATAAATTTTGGTGATTTCCTGTTTCATTATTCTCAAAAACATGAATATTTTAAAATTAATTATCCGTAGATTCATGTTTTATGAAAACTAATCGATTTCTCGATTTTCGTGTTGAAAATCGTTTCTCGTGATGAAAAATCATTTATTATGATTTTCGATAATTTTTTCAATAATTTTCGGCAGTATAACGGCTGCCGATTGGCTAACCTCCTGCACGAAAAATACAATTTAAATCTTAACCGGTAAATCACCACAATTTTTTCAACCAATCATTATTAATAGCATTTATAAAAATTAAATGCATAATTTAAAACATGTGTGCCAAATATCCTTACAGGCTGCACATGTCTCCCTTACCTGTCTCGGGTCGGCGACTACCTCTCGAAGGTCGCGCCTGTGTTCACCTCGCCTCGCCCGATTCCATCGACTTGGTTATCTAGGGGATTTTCTGGAAATTAAATTTCTAAAATTTAAAATTTTTCCATAATTATTTAAATAAATAAATTATTTAAATAATTTAACACTTTTCGGGATTTCTTACCGATTCCCGTAATTCTCGGGATTTCCCGTAATTTTTGAATTCTCGAAAATTTTTCAAATTCCTGGAATTCCTTTTTTTTTCCTCTTTCTTCTTTTTCTTTCTTCTTTCTTTTTCTCTTTTCTTTTCTTTTCTTTTTCCTTTTTCTTTTCTTTTTCTTTTTCCTTTTCCTTTTTCTTTCTTCCCAGCTGGACCGGTCACCACCCCTCACCGCCAGTTCTTCTTCGGTGGCCAGTTCGATGGCTCCTCAACTGGTCGGCACCATGGCGAAGCCGGATCTAGCCTCCGTTCGGTCTGGATCGGCGACACAACGGCAAATCGACTCGGTTTTGGTTCGGTTTCTTCTCCCTCTTCGCCGCTCCTCCTCCGCCATTCTCTGCCTCACCGGTGGCGTCCTACCTCTTCCTCTTCCTCTTCCTCCGGCAAAGCTTCGGTTGCAGTGGCGGCAGCCGATTTGGCCGGCACCGCCACTTTCTCTTTTCTTTTCCTTCTTGGCTTCCGCTGGGTTTTTGCTTCTGTTTCCATTTCTGTTTCCTCTCGTTTCCATCACCGATCACCTCGTCTTCCTCCCCTCGCTTCACCGATGACGTCTCTCTCCTCGCCTGTGCCTTCCTCTTGGCCGGCAGACGTGGTCGGCGTCAGCAGGGGAAGAATCGGGATTCTTCCCGATTCTTTCTTCCATTTTTCTTTTTATTTATTTATTTTATTTCTATTATACTTATATATATTATACTTATAATATATATTATACATATAATATTATTATTATATATATAGTATTGTACTATTTATATTATATAAAGATATATGTATATTGTATGTTAAAATATATATCTAGTGTGTGTGTGTGTGTGTGTGTATATATACATATATACACACATATATATTTATATACTTTAAAATTACATAACATTTATATATATATATATATTTATATAAATGTAATGCTACAATTAGACCTGGCAATCTTAGACACGACATGAACACGACACGAATAAATGACACGAGGTGACACGAGATGACACGGGGTTAAAATTAAGTAAAATTAATATATAAATGTGGTAAAAGCTAAAAATAACATTTTGAGTTTTCCGTGTCAACACGAATACACGACACGAACGTGACACGAACACTGTTTTACATGACACAAAAACGAATTTTCGACACGAATTGCTTGGTCTAGCTACAATACATATTGTATTTACAATATATATATATATATATATTCAAACTTTAATGTAAATTAATATTTTCATTTCTCATATATGTGTATATATATATATATAATATACATATGTACTATTTAAATGTATAAAATAGTATATATACATATGTATTTGTACAAAAATATATTATATAATATATAATTATATAAATATATTTCATTTTCACTTCTCACTTTCTTATTTAATTTGGATTTCCATTTATCCAAATTAAATTTCCTTTCTTTATTATTTTTCCGAATTTCCAATATTTTTATATCCAGTTTGAATTTCCTTCTTCATCACTTCCTCAATTCTCGAAATTTTTACTGATATTTCTATCTCATAATTATATTTATTGATTTCTACTTATCTATTTTCTTTAATATTAATTTCCACTATTAAACAATAGAAATTTTGTGGTTATCACATTCTCCCCACCTTAAGAAATTCAGTCCTTCGAATTTAACTTAAGTCAAAAGGGTACGTTTTTATCCTTTAGATCAAGTTTTACATAATATTGCCAGTATACTTTTAACATCATGATTACTTTTAGACTACTACATGCAGTCTTTCATCATATATCTATACTCCCGTAAGTTCATTTCTCAAATCGAGAGCTATTCATTTCCACTCTTTTTACATAGAGTCCATGCACAGTATTTTTCATGTCACAGCTGACCTATGCTGTTCATCATCCATTTTTCTCACTTAGTGCCCAGTCGATATAGTTTAAAACTATCCATTACACATGTTAATCAGTTGGATGTAATTGTCCCAGTAGCTTTTACATCTCGTGCATATGCTCTCTCAATATATCTTCAAGCATTTCTATACCATGCTAAGATATTTATATCAATACAGAGCGATGCTGTCAATAAATTTGGAATCTCGAGGCCTTTTACTACTTCTCATTAAGCATATGGCAGCTCAGAGATTCTCATCACATGTAATGCTCACTGGAATTGTACATATACATTTCCACTGTTTCACACGACTAAGGCACTAGAGAATCTAAGAGTCTGATAATGGAAAGTGATTCTATTTAGATCTTCGGTTTTTAATCACTTCCATATCATAATATTTCTTTTGGACTCCTTATTGTCCACAATATTCATTTTCTCGTTTGTTTCATCAAGGCTGCATCTCACTTGCAAACTTTACTATTGATCATCTCTTATAGAAATAACTCATGAGACCATCATCTTCTCTTCATGTAGTATGCTCATTACATCTCTTTTCATAATTTGGATTCTATCATTGACTCCTCCAATTATCCATTTAATCAACACATTATCTATACAGTTCCACCATTTCAAGGTGTAGATATGTGTATATATCATTTTTGTTTCATTTGCATAACTGGCAGTATAATAACACATGTACTTTACTCCTTTGAGTACCATTAATTTCACTTGTCAACTTTGGCTTGATTTTACATCTAGCCACCGTCATGTGATAACTAACATAAAATCATTTTAAATTTTACTTTCGAGAACTAATTCCTATTAATGTTCTCTTCTCATCATGCAACTTACTTCCTTATTCCACTCCCACCTTTTTACTTTCATCAATTTAGTTGGTTTTCTCAAGTGGTATGGTATTCTACAGTATAATCTCTTAATATTTTGCATACCATCTTTTCTTTCCACTTATCCATTTACCGATTTTAGTTTCTTTCATTATATCCATTAGTAGAGCAGCTTATCACATAACTCTTTTATATATTGGCATTAGTATCTAGCTAGACTCATTATTTTCATATCTCGATCATTTTCTTTATTATTGACAGATGCATTGTCACTCTGTCATCTCAAGATCATATATCCCTTATAAGGAGATACTGTCTAGCCAAACATCTTATTTACCAATCTTAACACAATTCCACAGTCTTTAAGAGTTTAAGGGTTATCCCACAATGCTGCTCATGTTCTATTTATACTTTAGACTCTATCAGTATTTTATCAATTTACTCATGTATGGATGCCTCATTCTTTAGGCTTATATATTTCACAAGGCAACTCATTAACCTTGTAACCTCAATAGGAACTCGTAAAATTCACTTTGAGTTCTAATCATCATCTTATGGACATCAATCTCCAATCTTTTATCTAAGGACGCTTTATACTGAGGCTAATCTTATTAACTCCCTATGTATCTCTGATCAAATCAATAAAGCGTCCATTTTTATGTAGATGACTACTTGTTCTTCATGAGAACTTTATTAAATAGTAAGAATTTACTATATCACTTTAATTCATCTACGTTTCAAGGTTATCTGTATTTCTCCCATTTACATTTATACAGATAACTTCATTAACCTCAATTTCATATTATCTATATTTCCGTCCTTCACACCTTTACACGTGAATTTCATTATTCACACAGTTTTCAGAGTTATTTTTTTAAGCTTTTCGGATTCTTTCTATATTCTCCGATATAAGTTTAAAATTAGGTTTCCATATAACCAATCAAATCAATGTTAGTTCGATTTCTCCAATCCATATAACTCTGAAAAATTTATCGGGCATTCACATCCGATACTTTCTTTAATCACACATTTCTTTTATCATTCCAGACATTTCATCTTCACGTCCTGTCATTTTCACTCTATATCCTCGAGGTAGAGACATTTACTATTCAATCATCTTAATTCATACTCTTCCTTGATGTCATTGTTTACTCATACTTTACAGCCTTATAGATCTCAGTCTAGTAAGCTGTATCAAGTACAACAGTTATCAACACATTTTACAGCTAACCAATTTATTATTGTTGTAATTTACTTTAAAATCAATTTTGTTTTCTGATCACTTTCTCAGTTAATTTCTGTAATCATTTCACTTTTCATGATATCCAACGATCTCATAATAAACATCCAATTCAATACACTCTTAATTCAAGCCTTTACCATCAATAATCGGGCCAATCATCTTATGATATTCCACTATACACTTATGGGATCGCATCATGTAAGGCCTCGGCCCATCCGCCGTCTGCCTGTACCATTTATACTGTCCTCTTTGGCTAGCACACTAGCCCCTTCAAGGATTTGTCGTGAGGCCTAGCCCGTTCACTAGGTCACTCACCATTCGCGTCCGTAATCTACGTGTAAGTGGAATCAGTAATAGGGATCGTTATATTCATATTACATCCTATATGCCATTAATGACTCCATCACCATCAATGTATTCAAGATTAACTTGGTTTTATCATTGTTCATAACATAGCCCAACATAGGGGCATTTTCGTCATTTTGAAATTTATTTCTTTCTCCTCAGTATACATTTAAATCAAGTATCTTGTCGTCTATGTGCTGATAGTATCCTTTCTCATACTAATATTAGCAGTTTAAGATCTTGTTCGATTTCGACAGAGAAATCCGATAAGATCTATAATTGGATCATTTTGCTTGTAATACAGCCTTACACCATCATTTTCTCTGTCAAATCAATCTATTCCAACTTCTGTTGGTCTATTCTGACTCCCAGTAAAATTTCAGAGGCAGGGGTATTTTGGTCATTTTTGGCCAAAAATTTTCTCTCTCCTTAAAATACCTTCAATCAATGATCTTAAGATCTATTTAATGATGATATTTCAATCCCCTCCTTTATATCATGAGTTTCAGGTCTCAGTTCGATCTGGACGAAAAGTACTGGTGGGACCCTCACCGAGTCCTTTACTGATCCTTACCGAATAGACCTTTATTTAGATTATAAGATCACCATTTTCTGGTAAATTCTGAGCCTATTTTCCTCTTTAATATTCTCAATTTATAATTTCTCACTCCCTTCAGATTATTTTACTCAATTTGCAATAATTTATTTTCTTTACGTATTTAGACTACACAGTACTACAAGGGATGTTAACATCTTTTAACACATTTCCTCTCCAAAGTAGACATCAGGTCAACCATGCTCTGATACCATTAAATCTGTCACATTCCATGACCACATTTTTCATATTTTTCTATACAACTTATCCGGTTGGTCTGTCTATGATACTTCACTTTTCATATTCCTTTAACTAATAACTATAAAATTAGTAATATCAATTACATCCCCTATCTTAATTCTCAAGAAATTAGTACTGAAAGTAAGTCTAAATACAGAAAATAAATGATCATACCTCATATTATAAATCAAGCTGTCGTAGTGTCTCCAAATGCGCAGCTTGAAATCCTTAAATGTCAGATCTCACAGTCACCACAAATCTGAAATGTTAAAATTAGGGACTGAGCAAACCACGGCTCAATAAGAGAGTTATATGCAACACTTGATATTCAGCTACCTATATGCTGAAAATAATTTTTCACTTTCTTTAAATCTTCCTAGAAGCTCTAGGCTCACATGTAGGAAGGATACTACAGTCGGTTAGGGATCCGGATGGAGTAAGGCAGGTATTTTAGAATACCTGTCTTGTCCCGAAACCTAGAAGCAACTGTAGAGAGTAATCGTTTTCTTTTGATATTCGAATCCCAGTAAAACATTAAATATTCACGTGATAAAACACTTAAGTAGATAAATAAGGAATTAATATTCCTTTCACAAATACTCATTTCCACACTTGTAAAACACCGTATAATATTTAGTTCAACACGTAATATATCAAAAGCTTAGTAGCTGTAAATAATTTAGTACCAGCAAAAAGTTTAGTGAAAAGTACAATCATTGGTATAATATCATGGAGACTAAACAACACCCTAAATATATCATGCTATAATATCATCCCAAAGAGGGGAAACACATGAGATCTATGGCTATAGTCTATGGGGTCCACAGTGTGCAGTGATCAGGTGTCCACTGGGACGCTGATAATAGGATCAGTATCTATCAACACTAACACGTGACACGTGAGCATGGTATGGGGCCTAACAGTCTCAAAACAGTAAACACGTGATATAAACCCCATTTATGAAATCAATTTCACTGAATATAAGTTCAATCAATCCATAAATATTCATAAGGAAAATATTTTCATCTTATGAATAACAATTTATAAAATATTCATACTGGGGCAATCACTCCCGAAAATGTTCTTAATATTATAGAACAGTATAAATCACATTTTCCATACGGTGAAAACAGTTTATAAAATAATCACTGTAAAATATAAAAGGTCATAACTGTCCTTTTTCACTGTAAAACATACACGCACGCTTTTCCGTGCTTTCTATCAACATACACGCATGCTTTTCCGTGCTTTCTATCGAAAACATGATTTTCAAAGTTATCGGGATTCAAATCAATTATTTTTATGATTTATGAAAAAATTAAAGTATTTATTTTCCAAATCAATACTCCCGTCCCATGTTTTCTCTGTAAACACATGCAGAGACCTTCTAGTCTCAAAATACTGTTTTTCACCTTTAATTACCTTTATGGAATTTTCTATAAACACTTATTTTCACAATTGAACCCATAAAGGTTATTTATAAAATCAAGTGAATATTTGGAGAAACATTATTAAAATATTCACTTTGGTTCTTTTCATTTTTCACCTCGTTTCACGTGAAATATCACCTATAGAGATAAATTTTGGTGATTTCCTTTTTCATTATTCTCAAAAACATGAATATTTTAAAATTAATTATCCGTATATTCATGTTTTATGAAAACTAATCGATTTCTCGATTTTCGTGTTGAAAATCGTTTCTCGTGATGAAAAATCATTTATTATGATTTTCGATAATTTTTCCAATAATTTTCGGCAGTATAACGGCTGCCGATTGGCTAGCCTACTGCACAGAAAATACAATTTAAATCTCAATCGGTAAATCACTACAATTTTTCCAACCAATCATTATTAATAGCATTTATAAAAATTAAATGCATAATTTAAAACATGTGTGCCAAATATCCTTACAGGCTGCACATATCTCCCTTACTTGTCTCGGGTTGGTGACTGCCTCTCGAAGGTCGCGCCCGCGTTCACCTCGCCTGATTCCATCGGCTTGGTTATCGAGGGGACTTTCTGGAAATTAAAATTCTAAAATTTAGAATTTTTTCATAATTTTTAAATAAATAAATTATTTAAATAATTTAACACTTTTCGAGATTTCTTACTGATTCCCGTAATTCTCGGGATTTTTCATAATTTTCGAATTCTCGAAAATTTTTCAAATTCCTGAAATTTCTTTTCTTTTCCTCTTTCTTCTTTTTCTTTCTTCTTTCTTTTTCTCTTTTCTTTTCTTCTCTTTTTCTTTTTCTTTTTCCTTTTTCTTTTTCTTTTCTTTTTCTTTTTCTTTTTCCTTTTTCTTTCTTCCCAGCCGGATCGGTCACCTCCCCTCACCGCCAGTTCTTCTCCGGTGGCCGGTTCTCCGGCGGTTCGATTGCCCCTCAACTGGTCGGCACCATGGCGAAGCCGGATCTGGCCTCCGTTCGGTCTGGATTGGCGACACGACGGCAGATCGACTCGGTTTTGGTTTGGTTTCTTCTCCCTCTTCGCCGCTCCTCCTCCGCCGTTTTTCGCCTCACCAGTGGCCTCCTACCTCTTCCTCTTTCTCCGACGAAGCTTCGATTGCAGTGGCGGTAGCAGATTTGGCTAACACCGCCACTTTCTCTTTTCTTTTCCTTCTCGGCTTCCGCCGGGTTTTTGCTTCTGTTTCCATTTCTGTTTCCTCTCGTTTCCGTTGCCGGTCGCCTCGTCTTCCTCCCCTCGGTTCACCGGCGACGTCTCTCTCCTCGCCTTCGCCTTCCTCTTGGCCGGCCGACGTGGTCGGTGTCAACAGGGGAAGAATCGGGATTCTTCCCGATTCTTTCTTCCATTTTTCTTTTTATTTATTTATTTTATTTCTATTATACTTATATATATTATACTTATTTTATATATATATATATATATATATATATTATACATATAATATTATTATTATATATGTAGTATTGTACTATTTATATTATATAAAGATATATGTATATTGTATGTTAAAATATATATCTAGTATATATATACACATATATTTATATACTTTAAAATTACATAACATTTATATATATATATATATTTATATAAATGTAATGCTACAATACATATTGTATTTACAATATATAGATATATATATATATATATATATATATATATATATTCAAACTTTAATGTAAATTAATATTTACATTTCTCATATATGTATATATTTATATATATTCATAAAATATACATATGTACTATTTAAATGTATAAAATAGTATATATACATATGTATTTGTACAAAAATATATTATATAATATATAATTATATAAATATATTTCATTTTCACTTCTCACTTTCTTATTTAATTTGGATTTCCATTTATCCAAATTAAATTTCCTTTATTCATTATTTTTCCGAATTTCCAATATTCTTATTTCCACTTTGAATTTCCTTCTTCATCACTTCCTCAATTCTCGAAATTTTTACTGATATTTTTATCTCATAATTATATTTATTTATTTCTACTTATCTATTTTCTTTAATATTAATTTCCACTATTAAACAGTAGAAATTTTGTGATTATCACAATAGTTTCTATACACTGTCAAGGCACCAAAAGTTGACATCTCATCAATAGGCTCTTATATGCAAATATAAATAAATTTTTTTAATTTGCCCATAAGGGCTTATTGATAAGGTGTCAACTTCTGGTGTACTGACAGTGTATATTAACTATACACTGTCAGTGCGTCACATGCAAACTCATATATATATAATATTTATTTATTTATTTAGGATACCTTTAGTTTATGAGATCAAAAAATAGATTAGTCAGCAGGATTAGGTTTAAGAATGTTCTTGGTAGAGTAAAAAAAATAAGAATAAATAAATAAAAGCTTAATAGCCAAATAGACCTTCAACCTTTAGCATAAAATGGAATTAAGCCCTCAACGTTTTATCGCGTGAAAATCAGTTCATAAACTTTTATTTCATTGTAAATAAACCCTTAATCTTTTAAAATTATGCAATTAAGTCCAAATCTGTTAAATGATACTAACTGCCGTTTGGACATCTAACATGAAAGCTTACATGGATAGCTTAGTTGGCTGCCACGTATGCAATACTAATGGAAGTTAGTGTCATTTAACATATTTAGACTTAATTGCATAATTTTAAAAGGTTGAGGGTTTATTTACAATAAAATAAAAGTTTATGGACTGATTTTCACGCGATAAAACATTGAGGGCTTAATTTCATTTTATGCTAAAGGTTGAGGGTCTATTTTGCTATTAAGCCATAAATAAATAAAGATATGTGAAAAAACAAAAAAAAGTTTTATTGTAACATAAAAAAATAAGGATAATTATTCCATACACTGTCAGTGGAATATTTTTATTTCACAAACGGTGTTAGGATCGTGACACGTGTTTTTATTTTTTTTATTTTTTATTTTTCAATATTTTTATAAGACACGTGTCACGATTCAAGGTTGAGGGTCTATTTTGCTATTAAGCCATAAATAAATAAAGATATGTGAAAAAACAAAAAAAATCTTATTGTAACATAAAAAAGAAAGGATAATTATTCCATACACTGTCAGTAAAATATTTTTATTTCACAAACAATGTTAGGATCGTGACACGTGTCTTATTTTATTTATTTTTTACTTTTCAATATTTTTATAAGACACGTGTCACGATTCTAATATCGCTTGTAGAATAAAAATTTTTCACTGATAGTGTATAAAATAATTATCCAAAAATAAATAAATAAATAGATATTTTCTTTCATTATTAACAATATCAAATTATTATAAATTGAAAATTTGAGAAATATAAATAAAATGTTTATTTACAAAATTATATTTTAATTTTTAAAATTTAAAATATTTTATTATCTTAATTAATTAATTAATGGTATAATAATAAAAAATATAATTTTATTTTTTAATTTTTTTACTTCACATACCAAAATGAAAGTAAAAGATAAATTTCTGTCCATCAGCTTAGTGTTTTTAAATACATAGCTGGAAAAAAAGATGCATTTCATTTTTCTCACCGACATTTCTTGACGTCATGACAAGATGTTAATTTAGAGTGAAATAATTTTAAATTCTTTAAATTATCTCCAAAGGTGCGCTACTAGCAATATTGAAAAATTGCTGAACAGAGACCAATAATGTCATTACCGAATTTTATTCTTACTTCAGGACTATTATTTAGATCTAGTAATTTGTGTTTTTAATTTATTTTTATGTCATATAAAATTTTATTCGTATTATATAAAATATAAAAATTTCGTGTTAAAATTTATGTTGACATGAAAAATATAAAATCTTATTTTTAATTTATTTTTAGTTTTTATAATATTGATATATAATTTTTATTTAAATTTAATTAGTGTCACTTCGAATCTTATATTTATATTATTTTTATGTGTATCTAAAATTATCATATTATTATTATTATTATATCATCCCACTTCGACTAATTAATTAAATAACTTTCACGTCAATGAACAAAAAAAAAAGCTTTCACGTCTTGTCTTTTCCTGTTTGCTTGGCACTTTACAGCTTTAATTTAAGTTAGAAAAGAAAGATGTAAGATAGGACGGAATTAAAGTTTTATTAGATTTATTCTATTCATCATTTAATTTTTTCACTTTTTTTTAAATAAATATTTTGAGCAATATTTTTTTATAAAAATTTAAAAACAAAATAAGCTAATTATATTTCAATGAATTAATTAATAAAAATTATTTTATTTAAACTAAATAAATTAGTAAATAATTAAATTAAATTTAAACTCACACTTAATAAGACATAAAACTAAAACCTCAAAATTTTAAGATTTTATTTGTCACTAAATTAAAACTTCATTGGATGAAATAAATATTAATTTGATCAATTTCAAGAGCAATAATCTTCCATTTTTTAATAATTAAAATTTATTAAAATTTAAGTTAACAATTTTTATTTTTCTTAAAAAAAGATAAGATTCAATATTTAATATCTGTTTCCCCTATACCTTCACACAAAAAAAAAAATCTCATATATTTTTTGTCTCCTCTTGATAAATAAATAATGGATTTATATATGATGCACTGACAGTATATATATAATCTTTATACATTATCAATATGTCAGAAGTTCACACTTTATCAATAAATTTTTATGGGTAAATTAAAAAAAATTATATGTATTTATTTTTAAAGATTTGATATTTTTTATTTTATTTATTAATAAAATATCAACTTTTAATATATTGATAATATGTACAAATTATATACAATTAATACATTTTATATATATATATATATATATATATATATATATATATATAAACTCCTGAATAAATATATATAATGTGTTTCCCGACTTGCCTTTCCTTCTTCGCTTTCCAGCTCTTATTTAATTAGTACGGTGCCCTATGAGTCTGGCCATAGCTTGCCTCCTATTATGGCCCATCCCATTTCAGCTTTTTCTTTTCTCCCAAATAATTGAGCATTCCTCTATTCAATAGCGCATGTAAAAGAATTATTGCTGATTGTATAAAGTATAAAAACTAATAAAAGGCCCAAAAAGTATAAAACTAATAGTTTATAAAGATAGTGGATGCACAAACTAAATAGCCTAAAATAATATTCGTTTTACATTTATGATTTTGAATTATAAAATAAATAATCAATTTTTTTCATAAATTGTAATATACTTTTTCAAAATTTGAACTTAAAAGAATCAAAAAATTAAAATTTTAAATTTTACCATTTTCAAATTTTAACTATTAAAATGTCTTTTTTAAGTATATTGATTTTGAGTTTTAACAGTTGAATTATCCTCTTTAAGGACTGCCCAAAATAAAATCAATATGAGAAAAAATAAAACAAATTCCAAAAAGAAAATCATCGATCTTTACCATTTGTGTAATGGCGTGATGACGACAACATAAAACTCCAAAGCTAAAACTTTAATTCACCCAAAAAAAAACCTAAAACTTTATTATTTGTCCTAACTCATAATATTATTTTACCATATTAATGAATAATCCTTTTTAATTAGTATCAACATTTTGTTTATTTGTAATTTTACTACTCTGGCCTCTGTTTTTAATTAGAAGCCAAGACTAAAAAGCAAAAACTGCATTGAAGAGCTCAGTAAAATATTGCAAGTTTCACATGCTTTTTGCCGAAATTTTGAAAGATAATATTGATGACTTTAATAAGCAAGAGCTCTTTTCTCTTCTTAATTATTTTTTTAGGATCATAATTCATAAAGTATATGCTCCATATTGAAGTGCGCCGTTAATTAATTTCGTTAAAAATTGTATGAAGTTGGCAACTTATTTGCCTTACATCTCCAGTTGCAGAGTGAGCGGTGGAAGAAAGAAAGGAAGGAAGAAAATGGAGTTTCGTCAGTTTTCTCTGGCGTTAGAAGTGATGATAATAATAATACTCTTGAAATCAATTTGTGGTAGAGCTGCTGTCTTGGTGAAGAGCAACACCACTGATCAGTGCAATAGCCTCCTCAACGGATGCCGAATCGGTGACGATTTGGTATTTTAAAAGATAAAAATGTAATTTATATTATATTTTATTAAATTAATATTTACATGTTAAACCATTATTTACTTATTTTTTTATTTTAATTATTTATTTAATTTCTTAAGAGATATTGAAAATCCCATGAAATTTCATAACTTTGCAGTAAGATTGATATTTAGTGATCTTACTGTAGACAAACTCTTTTTAAGTATATTAATTTCGAGTTTTAACCATTGAATTATTATTATTCCTTTTAAGGACAGACTGAAATAAAATCAATAAGAGGAAAAGTGAAATCCAAAATGATAACCATTGATTATCTTTATGTCATTGTTTCTTGTTTTTTACTGGCTCTTGCTAGTAATACTTCTTGTTAAATTTTGGATGATTAATAAAAATTTATTTGGCTTAGCAAAAAAAATAAAAAGATTATCTTTATAGCATTTTGTAATGGCGTAAAGGACAGCACACTAAAACTTTATCCCTTTCTTTCTCGTGTTGCCAAACTACAGAAATGTAAAGTGCTTCATGTCTCATTACAATTGATCTTCACTCAACCATTAAAATTCCTAAAACGTATTTTGAAATGGAAAATATAATTTGATGAATTATTTATTAATTGATTTGGTTTGATATTATTATTTGTCCTATATAGCTCATAATATTATTTTACCATATTAATGAATAATCCTTTTTAATTAGTTTCAACATTTTGTTTATTTGTAATGTTATTGCTCTGGTGTTTGTTCTTGATTGGAAGCCACAACTAAACAAACAAAAAATGCTTTTAAGAGCAAGGTGAAATATCTTAAGTTTCACATGCTTTTTGCCGAAGTTTTGAATCATAATAATGATGACTTTAATAAGCATGAGCTCTTTTCTCTTCTTTATTATTTTTTTAGGATCAAAATTCATAAAGTTTATACGGTCCATATTGAAGTGGGCCATTAATTAATTTCCTTAAAAATTCTCTCCTTCGCTATAAAAAGGGCAACTTATTTCCCTTCCATCTTCAGTTGCAAAGTGAGCGGTAGTTAGGGAGAAAGAAAGGAAGAAAGAAAATGGGGTTTCATCAGTTTTCTGTGGCGTTAGTAGTGATGATAATGATAATACTCTGGAAACCAAATTGTGGTAGAGCAGCTGTCTTGGTGAAGAGCAACACCACTGATCAGTGCAATAGCCTCCTCAACGGTTGCCGAATCGGCGACGACTTGGAGACGGAGTTGGAGTTGTTCATAGGTTCTGACGTTATCAAAGAAGTATATAGCTCTTCCTTCGCGCGATGCTAATCATAAAGCGATCCCCAGTTGCCCACCAAAAGTTCCGTATGGTCAATGTTTGGCCAAAGGAAGTGAAAAAAAATCCGATTGTAGGAACGTATATAATAAAGGATGCCATCCGCCTAAATAATGCCTGAAATTTATGTCGATAACTTACAACACCATATTGAACATTGTTACCAGTTAGAAAAAATATCCCTCAAACCAAACACTCACAAAAGAAAAAAAGCAAAAAACAAATACAATAATTTTTAACGTGGTTTAGCCTAACCAAATTGGCCTATAACCACCCAACCAAACTAACAATCAATCAAACAACTATAACTGTGCAATTTTTAGAAGAAAAAAATTGCAAACTCCTTACAAGCTCAACCATGCAATTTTTAGAGAGAAAAATTACAAACTCCTAACAAAACCCAACCATGCAATTTTTAGAGAGAAAAATTGCAAACTCCTAACAAAGATCCCAAAGCCTAACTACATTCTTTAATAGCCCAAACTCTAGCTATTCTATCGGTGTTTACAATTTCTTGGGACACTTTACAAACTAAGTCTAACACATTATTTATAAGGGAAGAGCTCTTATAACTTTTCCTATACTTTGGATGTGAGATTCAAGACAAACCTCAACATTCTGTTCACCCGTGTGTCTTTTATTTTGCCTTTAATTTGTATCCTTCTATATGTATGATTTTGCTGTATCCTTCTACTTGTTCTAAATATAATAATGTTCCCGTCACTACATCTAATTCCCCCTCACCTCCTGGATTTGTCTTCCCATATATCGCTATAAAATTGAATCAAAGATAAATCGGTAGGAAACTGTCGTATTTTACCAGTTCGAACAATTTTATAAACTCAATGATTGAGCAAAATCAATCCCGAATGTAAAAAAAAAAGTAAAAATAAAAAATTCTACCTGACGAGTTGAACAAACGAAGATAATCATGTCTTGTGAATTGAATGATCTAAAAAAATATCAATTATTACAAACTCCACAATCAAGTTTATAAGTTGTTACATGTCTTTTCAGTGTACAAGCTAATTTACTAATTTTCTAAAGAGCGTACAGGACATAATAGCAATCTTTTCGACCAATCGCAGTTGAGTGTAAATTAATGTGTTGAGAATCAAAGAAACGTCATTACTTTTTCTCAATTAATAGATAAAAATTGCAAAATTAACACGGACACGTATGGTCCCTCAAAATTCAAGATTAAAAGAAGTTTCCAAACGTCCTCATCTATTTAATTATTTTTACTTGTAATTTTGGTCTTTTGAGTACAAATATCACAATTAATAATGAAAACACTGGGAAAGTGAGAATTCGAGCTTCGTCGTCAAGACAATATAATTTTATCTGTGGATAAAATTCCAAAGTAAAAGTTCAAAAGAGCGGGCCTAGCTTTTAGGATAATATTTTCTTTTGAGGGGCACCTTTGCCCATGAGATCAACGAGTGGACCAGCAGGTTGGTAGTGTAGATAACTGGGTGTGTAAAAAACATAAAAATAAAATAATTTTTTCCAGTGTTTGTTAACAAAAAACGAAAAAGAGAAAAAATATTATTCTTTTAATAACAAAATTAAATTATTACAAATTCAAATGATTAAGAATAATATAATAAGCATATGTATATTTATAAAATTCTTTTAATTTAAAAAAAATTTATTTTATTATCTAAATTAATTAGTGATATAACAATAAAATAAAATAAAATAAAATAATTTTATTTTTTATTTTCATTTTTTTACTCCACCAATTAATGGATGAAAATAAATTTAATTTTCTTTCAAACATTCCCTTTTTTTTATCAAGTATTTCAATTAAAAAAATATTTTTCATCACCGAGCACGATATTTCTAGACATCATACAATATTTTAATTTTTTGTGATATAATTTTAAATTAATTAAAATTTTAAAATCTTTAAGTTATCTCAAAAGGTGTGTAAATACTAAATAGCAACGTTGAAAAACAATTATAGATGAACAAAGACCAGGACCAAGACCAATGAAATCATTACTCATTACCATGCTTTATTCTTACTTCAGTGCTATATATATGATGTCTTAACCTTCCGATCAATTAATTATATAAGTTTGTCATGTTTCACATCTGCCTTTTCCTTTTTGCTTTGCAGCTTTAAGTTAGAAAAGAAAGAAATGAGATAGGTTGAATTAAAGTTTTATAGATTTTTATCAGAGAAGATAATGATATTTCTTTCGAGGAAAGCGATACATCATAGCCTATAGTTACAAATAAAGAAATTAAAAAACTTGGAACTTATTCTGACCATACTAACATAATGAGCGATTCCATTTGAGTATTTATCAAGTGCATTAGTCGTTGTTGCGTCTAAACTTATATGGCAAGTGCACGAATCGCGATAAATAATACAATAGTGAATAAAATATCGTTCTCACGAAAATTATTTAGATTTCTTCGAGCTAAATACTAAAATTTGTGATCTTAGATTTATTCAAACAATCAAAATTTTCAAATTAAATTAACTACTAAAATACTTAAAGTAACTATGCAAGTAAAATAAATAGCATTAAAAATTCAAAAAACAAAATCATGAAAATAAAGTGAAATTACTAACAACATAATTAAAATTATTATAATCTAAATACCTATTATATTACTTAAACAAATAAAAATAACTAATCCTAAAGATCTAATCAAATAATAAATAACTATTAAAGTAAAATAATATATCTAAACCTAATCATTAAAACCTAAAACTAATAAACAAAATCATGAAGAAATAGTAAGGCGCATGTAAACTAATAAACAAAATCATGAAGAAATAGTAAGGCGCATGTTTCACATCTGCCTTTTCCTTTTTGCTTTGCAGCTTTAAGTTAGAAAAGAAAGAAATGAGATAGGTTGAATTAAAGTTTTATAGATTTTTATCAGAGAAGATAATGATATTTCTTTCGAGGAAAGCGATACATCATAGCCTATAGTTACAAATAAAGAAATTAAAAAACTTGGAACTTATTCTGACCATACTAACATAATGAGCGATTCCATTTGAGTATTTAGCAAGTGCAGTAGTCGTCTTGTCGAGTATGAAGAAATTAGAAATAGGAGAAAAAAGAAGATTTAAGCTTAATCTTTTTTATATTAATGGCTCACAGGTGAATGATCAATGTGAGCTTCCTTTATTGCATTGACAGCCATTAAAAAATCACTCTCGACAATTATCTTCCTCGTGCCGCGTTCGCTGCAAAATGTGAAAGACTCATTTAAAGCTATACAATCAACTCTTCAAAGGATCCACCTTTCCACTCTTTTTTGCCGAGAGAAGTACCAAAGCTTCTCCATTATGATCTCTAATAGCTACTCCAATTTCAAAATTATTATTGTTAAAGAACATTGTTGCGCCGACATTAACCTTAAAAGTTCCATCTGTCGGTGGAATCCATTTTTTTTTTTGGTTACATGTGGAATCTATTTTATTACCCCAAAGGTGGATGACGCTTCTTTACATTTTCTAGCATTGGCAGTGTAGACACCATTGAAAATTTGAGAAATATAAATAAAATGTATATTTACAAAATTATATTTTAATTTTTAAAATTTACAATATTTTATTATCTTAATTAATTAATTCATGATATAATAATAAAAAAATATAATTTTATTTTTAAAATTTTTTTTTCTTGACCTGCCAAAATGAAAGTAAAATATAAATTTCTGTCCATTAGTTTATTTTTTTTCAAATAAATAGTTGGAAAAAAAGATGCATTTCATTTTTCTCACCGACATATTTAGACGTCATGACAACATGTTAATTTATATTAGTGTGAAATAATTTTTTAAATTAAATAAAATTTTAAATTCTTCAAATTATCTCCAAAGGTGCGCTACTAGCAATATTGAAAAGTGCTGAACACAGACCAAGACCAAAGACCAACGACCAGTCAGGTCATTACCATATTTTATTCTTACTTCAGTACTATTATTATATCATCCCACTTCGAATAATTAATCAAACAACTTTCATGCCTTGTCTTTTTCTGTTTGCTTCGCACTTTGCAGCTTTAAGTTAGAAAAGAAAGATGTAAAATAGGAGTAGGACAGAATTAAAGGTTTTTTAGACTTATTCTATTCATCATTTAATTTTTTCACTTTCTTTAAAATAAATATCTCGAGCTGTACCAAAAAAATAAATATTTATTCACCAAAAAATATATTTTGAGCAATATTTTTATAAAAAAAATTAAAAACAAAATAAGCCTATTATATTTTATGGACTACTTAATAAACATCATTTTATTTAAATTAAATAAATTAGTAAATAATTAGATTAAATTTAAATTTACACTTAATAAAACATAAATCTAAAACCTCAAAATTTTAAGATTTTTTTTGTCACTAAATTAAAACTTCATTGGATGAAATAAATATTAATTTGATCAAAATCTCAATAGCAATAATCTTGCATCTTTTTTAATAATTAAAATTTAACTTAACAGTTAATATTTTTCTTAAAAAAAGATAAAATTCAATATATAATATATGTTTCCCTTATACCTTGACACAAAAAAAAAAAACTCATATATTTTTCTATCTCCCTCCTAACAAATAAATAATGAATTTGTATATGATGTACTGCAAATATATAATTTTTATATATTATCATTTATTAATGCACTAAAAGTTGATACTTTATCAATAAATTTTTATGAGTAAATTAAAAAAAATTATGTGTATTTATTTTTAAAGGCTTGATTTTTTTTTATTTTACTTATTAACGAGATTTCAACTTCTGATACATTAATAATGTATAAAAATTATATACAATTAATATATTATCTATATATATATAAACTCCTGGATAAATATATATCATTTTTTTCACGACTTGCCTTCCCTTTTTTTTTTTTTTCGTTTCATTAAACAAAATCCATAAGAATTACAACTAAAGCAACGCCACCAGACGTGGTGGTGGAGAGAACACCCAATCATTTGGGTGTCCCCTTTTTTGCTTTCCAGCTTTTATTTAATTAGAATGGTGCCCTATGATTCCGGCCATAGCTTGCCTCCTAGTATGGCCCATCCCATTTCAGCTTTTTCTTTTCTCCCAAATAATTGCGTATTCAATGAAAAAAATAATAATAATAATTGAGCATTCCTGTAATCAAAAGCACATATAAAAGAATTATTGCTGATTATATAAAGTATAAAACTAATAGTTTATAAAGATAGAGATCATAAGAAATGGATACACAAACTAAATAGCCTAAAATAATATTCGTTTTATATTTATGATTTTGAATTATAAATTTAATAATAAATTTTTTTCATAAATTTTAATAAATTTTTTTCGAAATTTGAACTTAAAAGACTCAAAAAGTTAAATTTTTAAATTTTAACTATTAAAATTTCTTTTTTAAGTATATTGTTTTTGAGTTCTAAACATTGAATTATCCTCTTTAAGAACAGCCCAAAATAAAATCAATATGAGAAAAAGTAAAACAAATTCCAAAAAGATAACCATCGATCTTTAACATTTTTATAATGGCGTGATGATGACAACATAAAACTCCAAAGCTAAAACTTTAATTCACCCAAAAAAAAAAAACTAAAACTTTATTTCCTTTGTTTCTCCTGAAACCGAACTTCAGAAAGTTAAAGTGCTTCATGTCTCATTACAATGGATCGTTTCTCAACAATTAAAATTCTTACAAAGTATTTTGAAATTGAAAAATATAATTGATGAATTATTTGTTTATTTGATTTGGGTTGATATTATTATTTGTCCTAGCTCAGAATATTTTTTTTACCATATTAATGAATAATCCTTTTTAATTAGTTTCAACATTTTGTTTATTTGTAATTTTACTACTCTGGCCTCTGTTCTTAATTAGAAGCCAAAACTAAAAAACATAAAATCCATTTAAGAGCGAAATAAAATATCTCAAGTTTCACATGCTTTGCCGAAATTTTGAAGTATAATATTGATGACTTTAATAAGCATGAGCTCTTTTCTCTTCTTTATTATTTTTTTAGGATCATAATTCATAAAGCATATGCTCCATATTGAAGTGCCGCATTAATTAATTTCCTTAAAAATTTCTCTTTCTCTATCAAGTGGGCAACTTATTTCCATTCCATCTACAATTGCAAAGTGAGTGGTAGGGAGAAAGATGTTGGGATATTCCCACATCGGTTGTGGAAGGGGGACTGTGTGTGTGTTTATAAGTGTGAGGAAAAACTTTACCTCTTGAGCTAGCTTTTGGGGTGAGAAAGCCCATAGCACCCAACAACTGGTATCAAGAACTTGGGTTAGTGCTTCGGGATCATGGATTGACAGCTTCAAATTATTCAATTTGGAAGCCAATGATGGAAGATCATCTATACTGCAAAGATCTGATGAGCCAGTATTAGGTGATTCTGGTAAGCCAACAGATATTAAAGATGATGAATGGAAAAAGTTAGATAGGAAGACTTTGGGAACCATTAAAAGATGGGTAGACATTAGTGTTTTTTATCATGTTGCGTAGGAGACAAGTGCTTCTCGTTTAGCATCATTATATGAGAGAAAGACCGCCTTGAATAAAGTTATGCTTGTTAAGAAGCTTGCTACTCTACAGTATAAGGAGGGAAGATCTATCTCTGAGCATTTAAGTGACTTTCAAGATTTATTTAATTGGATTACCACTATGAAACTGCAAATGGATGATGAGATGAAAGCATTGTTTCTTCTGGGCTCATTGCCAAACAGCTGGGAGACACTAGTTGTGACTGTTCTTAATTCAGCTCCTAACGGCACGGTGACCTTGGAGATGGTAAAAGATAGCATGTTTAATGAATAAGCAAGGCAAAATGAGACAAACTTTGGGAATGAAGCTCTTGTCACAGAGAACAGGGGCAGAACTAAAGACAGAGGTCAGGATTCTAGAGGTCGCAGTAAATCCAAGAACAAACATAAGTCCAGAGATAGGGTGAACTGCTTTCATTGTGGCAAACTTGGTCACATAAAGCGAAACTACAGGATCTTGAAGCAAGAGCGGAAAGATGGGGAAAGTAAGAATAACTCAGATGATGAAAATGTTACAACGGTGAATTCTGATAGTGAAACGGTTTCTTTGATTTGTACACATGGTGAGTGTAATCATGTAGGAGATTCTGGCATAGAGTAAATAGTTGACACCGGAGCGTCATATCATCGTGTTTCCAATAAGGAATTGTTTACAACCTACAGAGTAGGTGATTTTGGTTATACCAAGATGGGAAACAAAAGTATGTCATGGATTGTTGGGATTGGTGATATAGTGGTACAAACAAGCACTGGTTGTACATTGACTTTGAGGGATGTTAGACACATTCCAGATCTGAGGATGAACTTGCTTGTAGTGAATGTCATTGATAAGGAAGGATATGAGAGTCAACAGAAGAATGGGCGGTGGAAGCTTCTCAAAGGGTCTTTGATAGTTGCAAAAGGAAAGTTGTGTTGCACTATGTACAAGACTTGGATGAAGTTGATAGGCTGTCAGGTAAATGCCGTTGAGGATGATGCTTCAGCAAATTTGTGGCACAGGAGGCTGGCACACATGACTGAGAAAGGGTTAAAGATTTTGGCGAGGTAGTCCCTCATTCCCTCAGCCAAAGGTATTTCTCTTAACTCATGTGATTATTGTTTATTTTGTAAGCATCGTAGAGTTTCTTTTAAGAAGATTTCTAAAAGAAAGAAAAATAAACTTGAGTTAATTCATTATGATATATGTGGTCTCATAGAGGTAGAGTCATGGGGTGGTAATAGATATTTTGTTACTTTTATTGATGATGCTTCACAAAAAACTTAGGTGTATATGTTGAGAAACAAAAGCCAGGTACTGCAGTATTTTCAGAAATTTCATGCCATGGTGGAAAGGATGACAGGATTGTCCTTAAAGTGTATTCGTACATATAATGGTGGTGAATACACATCAAAAGACTTTAAATCTTACTGTTTAAAACATGGGATCAGGCATGAGAGGACAGAACCTGGGACACCACAACATAATGGTGTTGCTGAAAGGATGAATCGCACCATTATAGAGAAAGTCAGATGCATGCTGAGGATGGCAAAATTACCTAAAGCATTATGGAGTGAAAAAATTAACACAACATGCTATTTGTTAAATAGATCACCATTAGTGCTATTGGGTTTTGACATTCCAGAAAGGGTATGGATAGGGAAGAAAGTTTCATACTCGCATTTGAAGGTCTTTAGCTGTGCAGCATTCTGCATGTGCCAAAGGAGCAGAGGTCAAAGCTAGATAGCAAGGCTACTCCATGTGTTTTTGTTAGGTATGGTGATGAAGAATATGGTTACAAGCTATGGGATCTAGAAAAGAAAAAGACAATTAGAAGCAGGGATGTGGTTTTCCATGAAAATGAGTTCATCACAGACTTTGAGAAAAATGGAAAGACTACACGGATTACGATTAAGTATGATGACTCAACACCTATAGGGATTCCACCGAGAGGTGCCACAAATGGTGGAAATGCGCAAGATGTAGAACTTAGGGATACAGATGAGCCAGCCACAGTAGGTGATGGGATAGAAGCTGATAATGATATTGCACAGCCAGATGCAGTGGGTTTTGAGCAGGAGGAGCAACCCTTTCAACCATAGAGTATTGAGCAGGGGGAGCCAGCCTCGATACAAAGAAGTGTAGAGCCTCATATTAGAAGATCTACTAGGGAACATCAAACATCTACAAGGTATCCTAGTTCAGAATATATTTTAGTCACAAGTGAAAGGGAGCTGGAGAGCTTCCAAGATGTGCATGATACTCTAGATAGGGAGTGTTGGTTAAAAGCAATGAAAGAGGAAATGGATTCATTGTAGAAAAATGGCACTTATGACCTTGTTGAGCTTCCGAAAGTGAGAAGACCATTGAATAAAAATGGGTGTTCAAGCTGAAAAAGGATGGTGACAAGCTAATGAGATACAAAGCTTGATTGGTGGTAAAAGGCTTTGGTAAAAAACCAGACATTGATCTTGATGAGATTTTTTCTCCTGTTGTGAAGATGAGTTCCATTCGAGTGATATTGCGATTAATAGCTAGTTTGAACCTTGAGCTTGAGCAACTTGATGTGAAGACTGCATTCTTGCATGGTGATTTGCAATAGGAGATTTATATGGATCAGCTCGAGGGTTTTGAAGTGAAAGAGAAGGAGCACATGGTTTGCAAATTGAAGAAGAGCTTGTACGACTTGAAGCAAGCTCCTAGGCAATGGTACAAGAAGTTTGATTCTTTTATAGTAAGCCAAAACTATAAAAGAACGGTAGCAGACCCTTGTGTGTATGTGAGAAAATTCCCAGATGGTGACTTTATTATTCTCTTGTTATATGTTGATGATATATTGATTATAAGGCAAGATGCTCGTATGATTCGCAGTTGAAAGAGGCATTGTCTAAGTCCTTTGACATGAAGGATTTAGGTCTAGTAAAGCATATTTTGGGTATGGATATCATTCCTGATATGAAAGCTGAAAAGCTATGGTTGTCACAGGAAAAGTATGTTGAACAGGTGCTAGCGAGATTCAACATGCAGAATGCTAAGTCAATTAGCACACCTCTTGCTAATCATTTTCACTTGAGTAAGAAGTCTTGTCCGGTGACTAAGGAAGAAAAGGATGCTATGTGTATTGTTCCTTACTCTTCTGCAGTTGGTTCTTTGATGTATCTTATGGTTTGCACACGGCCTGATATTTCTTATGTAGTTGGTGTAGCGAGCAGATTTCTTTCCAACCCAGGAAAGGCTCATTGGGAAGCGGTGAAGTGGATTTACAGATATTTGAGAGGTACTTATAAGATGTGTTTGAGTTTTGGGACTTCACAACCAGTTCTTGAAGGGTTTACTGATGTAGACATGGCAGGTGATCTTGATGGTAGGAAATCTACTTCAGGGTACATATTTATTTTTGCAGGGGAGCTGTATCTTGGCAGTCTAAACTGTAAAAGTGCGTTGCCTTGTCTACTACAGAGGCTGAGTATATTGCAGCAACCGAAGCAGGCAAAGAAATGCTTTGGATGAAGAGATTTCTTCTTGAATTGAGGTTAAGTTAGAAAGAGTATGTGGTATTTTGTGACAGCCAGAGTGCTTTGGATTTGAGTAGGAACACCATGTACCATGCCAAGACGAAGCACATTGATGTTCGGTACCATTGGTTGCGCTCAGTGATTGAAGAGCAACAGATGCAGTTGAAGAAGATTCACACAGATAAGAATATAGCTGATATGTTGACGAAGACACTTCCCAGAGATAAACTTGAGTTGTGTAGTGACTTGGCTGGGATGAACACTTTGGCCAAGGTGAACTCTAAATGATAGGTCATGGTGATGGATCTCTTCCTAATGGGGCTGGAGGGGGAGATTGTTAGATGTGCGGGGTCCAGCCCACATTAGCTATTAGAGTCCTACTTGGATTCAGTTAGGGATTTGTTTTTTTCTCTATATAAAGTGTTGCATAAACAATTTGTAAAAAGAGTGAGAAAAGTTTTTCTTTTGTGAGAGGAGACACAAGGGAGAAAAAAGTAAGCTTTAGGCTTTGTGATATTTTTCTTGTTCCATAGAGAGAGCAATGGAAGAGATAAGCTTGTATAACAATTGGGTATTCTTTGGGTAGATTATCTTGGTGAATCCAAAGAGGTAAACTTTATTGTTTTTAGACCAATTGTTAGAACCTGAGCTTTGGGCAAAATGTGAAAACCGAGAATTTCCAAATAAATATTTGATATCCGGAGAATTTGATTTGGACAAATTGAAAATCGAGATTAAATAAGAAATGAAAATGGAGAAAATAAATTTGGATAAAAAGAAATCCAAATTTAATAAGAAATAAAGATATGTAATTTTATATATTTATATAAGGTTATTATATAAATATATTTTTTTAAATAAATATATACATTCATATATGGAATATATGTATATATCATATGTTGAAATACCATTTTATATCATTGAATATATATATATATGTAAATTTTTGTACATTTATGTATATATATATAATATATGAAATATATATAGTATTTTAAAATAAAGTATATATATATATATATATAAATGGTTTATATGAAATATATACTTATATATATATAAATATAATATATATATATATATGAAGTATATGTATAGTATTTTAAATTTAAAATGTATAGATTTATACATATATATATAATTAATACAAATTTTATATATGCATATCTATATATTTATTTATATGGTATATTTATATATATATATATTTATATATATATAAATATAAAAGATAAATATTATAAATATTATATTTATAAATATATTTTATAATTAAAAATAAAAAGAAGGGAAAAACAGGTTCGGGATATACTTGATCCTCATTTCTCCTCTGTTGTAAAATAGAGGAGAAACACAGATGTAGTTGACCCCTGTCGGCTTACCGGAGAAAGGAGGAGGAGGGATGAGCGACGTCACCGGCAAGAGAAGAAGCAAACGGTGACGGCGCAAAGCGGAAAGGAAAGAAAAACTGGGCAGAAGCTGAAGCGGGAGGAAGGAAAACTGGGAGAAAAAGGAAAAAGGAAAGGAGGCGACGCCGGCCGATCCACCTGTCGCCGCCACCTTGCGAAGCCTCGGTGAGGCCAGATCTAGAGGAAGGAAGGCCCGATGGTGAAGAAAACGGTGAGAAAAGGGAGGAAGAAAAGAAAGAAGGAGCCGTCGCCACCTGTCCCAGATCTGCTACCGCCGGCGTCGTTGATCAAGAAACGGAGGCCAGATCCGACATCCTCACAAGGTCGGCTAGCTGTGGGAGGCTTGAACCGGCGGAGAGGGTGACCGCCGGTGGCTGAACTGGCAGAACCGGTTTGAATTGGTTCAGGCCAGAAAAAAAAAACAAACAGAAAAATAGGAAGAAAAAGAGGAAAGAAGGAGAAGGAAAAAGAAAAGAGAAAGAAGAAAAGAAAAGAAACAGAGAAAGAAGGAGAACGAAGAAGAAAAAAATGGTAAGGAAAATTAAGAAAAAAAATTGATGGTATTTATTGAATAATTTATGGTTATATTGATGTAGTGCATTGATATTGAAATTGTAGCAAAACGGAAATGAGATGAAAGGTGGAGTTCGGCAAGGCTCGAAAATCGGAAAGTGCGCTAAGCTTTGGCGAATAGGTAAGATACTTTTACAAAACATTAGTAGCGTTATATTATATGATGTGGAATTATGATTTTTAATATGATATATTAATGAATTGATGTTAAATACTAAGAGGACCCATAACTGATGGTGGGGGTCTTAGTAAAAGATAAATAGACTGCGAGAATCCACTACTGTGCATATAAATTGTATTTTCTTGCAGGAGGCTTGATAAAAATTAAGTTTATGCTGCCGAAATTTGTACTAAAATGTTGATGAAAAAGTATTTTCTCGCATAAATGTAACTTTGGAAAAAAAATTATCGGAAATAAGTTAGAAAAGATCTCATCATGTCATAGAAAGATTGATTTTTGAAATTTTGAGAAGGTTAATGGATGAGCACGATAATGTGAGGAATTTTGTTGTGAATCTTATAGAGTCGATAATTCGAGTTAATTTAACATTACAAGTTGACTATCGAGCAGAAATTGAGGTGGAATATCGATAGTTGGAGTATTGATGGAAGTAACGATGATTATATGATATTGCTTTGAAAAGAAGATCATAGTTGAAAATTGATGGTTAAATGATTGGATTGTGAAGCTATTAACAGAGTAATGATTTCCAGAATCTACCGAGTCCGGTTTCTTGATTTTGAAATAATTCCGAACGTGATAATATGGACAAATTCGAGAGATCGAAATGGAGATGATTTCACTATACTACATTGTATTGTCGAATATACGTGAGATAATAAATGGACATACCCTAGTAATATGGGTCTTAGTATCAATACGATGGTACATAATGAATAGTTATGATACTGAGTCATAACGAATGTACGAATTGTGCATGCAAAAATTGTTTTAAATTGAGATTTGATTTACGACACAATCCGATCAATTATGGATTCAAAGAAATGAGAGATAAATATGTGAAAAGATGATTGTGCTTATGACCTTAGAATAGATCTTGAATAATAAGATCGACAATTGCATAAGTTTGGATTAAATCATAAAGGCCACATGAAAATTGATTTGAGGATTTAGATATGATTTTGTGATAGTAAATGAAATTGAACCACAAATCGGAAATGATGAACATGTATCAACAGATCAAATCATAGATGGATTTGATAACTGACTATCGATTTTGTGATTCTGTTATCCTCGATGTCGATTTTGGAATAGATATTGAATGATGATATTATTATTTGCATAATTTCGATACCTTGATGACTATTTAGAAACATGATGTTTAAATGCTCATAGAAACTTAGAGGATTCATACTAACGATGCGATCCTAATATTGATGATGAGATGTATAAGTGATTATTATAGTCGATGACGATTGAAAAAGGATATTGAATACCGAATGGTTTGAATACCGAGTGATTTGATTTCCGAATGAATTGAGTACTGAGCAAATTGAATACCGAATTAAATGAATAGTGAATGAATTGAATAGTGATTTACTGATTTGACAGAAAGAAAGTCTTGAAATTGAATAATTGATGGTGATAAAGTTAAATGAATCGCTTCACTGTATTTGATGAAAATATTACCGAAGTTGCATACTGAAATATTTTATAGCATCGCATTTAAGCATGCCTTCTTACAACTTGAAACATTATAAAAATGTTTATATGAATATTGTAAAGTATTGATTTGTTTTGAAATGAAAGTATATGGTAGATATATATATATATGTATATTTTGATATATGAAGCCTCATACAGAATTTTACCATATGCTTTACATGATATTGAAAAGAAAGCTAAAGATTTAAATATTTTATAGGACTGTAGGCACCCTAAAAGAATTAAATTCAATAAAGTATAGTGGAAACCGCCTAATTGGAGCTTTGCTCATTAGGCAGAGATGCTTGTCCGACAATAGTCGTGGACAAGTCTCAGTCATGCCTGATCAATGGGGCTGAGAGATATGAGATCTATGGCCATAGATAGCGCCCTAGTTGGTTTCCAAGGGACGATAACATGATTTTCACTGCTAGCTATAGTGATTTAAGTCTTTATTGATAGAGATGATAGGGATCTAGCCTAGTCTCTAACCGATATGATATGAAGTCTAGAGTATGATTTTATTGATATGAACTCTAGACTTGACATGATTTATACAGCACATGAGACATGTTTAAAATAAAATATATTTTGAAACAGTACATGTTTTAAACATGTTTTAAAAGTACATGAGATATGATTTCGACACTTATATGATTTATATATAATTTTGTGTCGAACTTGAAATGATATGCGGCCTAGAGTATAAATTGATTTGATATGAACTCTAGATCTGATATGACTTATAGAATATGAAAGATGTTTTGAATTGACATAATATGAAAAGAAAAATGTGCACGTTTTGATTTGAAATGATATGAAAAGATATGTTTTGAATTGACATGATATGAAAAGAGAAATATGCACGTTTTGATTTGAAATGACATGTAAAGCCATGTTTTGAATTAACATGATATGAAAAGTGAAGAGATATGTCTCGAATTGACATGATATAAAAAGAGAATTATGCATGCTTTCAACCTTAAATATGAAATGAGTTGAAAATTCATATGTTGAGCATGTTTTAAAGTATATATGATATGATATGATACATGAATATAGAAGTTACATGAATATGGAATTTATACGAAGAGAATTATGACTTCGTACTACTGTGATCATAATTTCTCTATATGGAAAGTGATATGAGACGATAGAATACGGAAGTATGATTAAGAGTGGAAAAGTGACTTAATACGATATCTCATTTGGACATGATGTACTATGAGAATGATGAGAGTATGGACTAATAGTGCACGATATTCAAATTGAACACGACATATTGTTATGCGATGCACTATAGAATAAGGATGAGAAGATTGAAAAGCGATTAAGTTGATTTATATAAAGATCTGAGTGATAGACAGATGATAGGAATTAAGATAACGAGATGTTATCAATGGAAACAATGAATTGTAATTGCAAACTTGCAGGTTTTAAGTATTATGGATTAAGATAATATAATTCTACTCCTGCATTTATATTAGTATCTTATTGAGTCGTGGTTTTGCTCACCCCACAAAATTTCATCTCTTTCAGACTATTGAAGTTAACATTTGCCATGCGAGCTGCTAAGTGGGCATCGGAGACGGTATCTAAGCTTGGTACTAGCCACCGTTCTTCGAATCCGCTTCATTGCCTTGAGGTATATGTTCTTTGTAAATCTCTTGTTTACATGTACAGACTTTAATTAATACAAAGTACGTATTTTGTTCAACGAGTCGGGATGTAAATTAGAAGTGTGATAAAATATTGTATAAAGGATCAGTGAAATTAGCGTAGTAACTACACTGACACCGAATACAAACCTTAAAATGAAAATGAAAAAATTTAGTCCATAAATTTGTAGACTAAGAAAAGTATAAGAATCAAGTGAAAGTCGCGGTCTTCGTGTCGTGACACAAAAAGCCTAAGGTATTGAAACTTTGTATTTGCTTATTTCCCATTGTGGATTTTTATTCAGTTTGCCCCATGGTTTTTCTCTCCACACTGGAGAGTTTTCCACGTTAAATTTTGGTGTCGTTTTATTTACGTTTTATTGTCTGTGTATTATTTGTGGCGTAGTAGCTTGATTTATTAATGCTATTGGTTGGGATATTGTTGATTATTGTAAGTATTGTTATTGTGACATTGCTTCTGCGTATTTGTCGTTTGAGGCCCAACAAAAGAAAGGAAGAAAGAAAAGGGAGTTTCATTAGTTTTCTCTGGCTTTACGAGTGATGATAATAATAATACTCTTGAAATCAGATTGTGGTAGAGCTGTTGTATGATAATAATAATACGGATGCCGAATTGACGATGATTTGGAGACGAAAATGGAGTTCTTCATGGGTTCTGACATTGTCAGAATCCTTCAGGGTGGTAGTAACATCCATATAGTTGTTCAAGCTAACAATCATGACCAACCTGTGCAAAATAATTGCCCCGCTTAATATTCAAATTGTATACCCCTTGGAGGTAACAAGCATTGTAGCACATATACCACTTCTATGCACTTGTGTGACTTTTGTTTTGCCTTTTGTTGTTGTACAAAACAACAATGAATGATTGCTGACGTCAATATCTGTCCTTCCTCTCCACGTGTCTCCAAAAAGCTTCTGAAAAATAAGAAAAGTCAGAGGAACGTAGGGGGTGGTTCCCTGCATAAGCACTCCGATGCTTAAGTCAGCAAAAGGTTCTTAAGTATTAGGAAACGTAAAAGCCAGAAGTCAAAAATTAGGTCGTAAAATAATACTTGTTTTCTTTTTTAGAAGAGTTTGTTTCCTAATACGACATAAACACCACCAATCTCGGGTGGCGACGTAGGTCTGTCGCTTGGCGGGAGACCATAAGCGGAAGCTATTCGAGTTAATGGGTAACAGGCTACATGTGGACAACAATTCGGCTATCTGTCGCTGGCGACAGAGGTCGACACGCTGGTGAAAGAGGTCTATCGCCTATGATGCATTGAGGGCCCCGCAGTATCTCTCGCCACCTGCCATGTGGTCAACTAGTTTTGTACCACGTGGCAGCTTTTCTGGTTTGTGGGGCCTTAGCCCAGCGTTAACGGGCTTTGCCATATCAATTGCTCCCTATTCTCTTGTTGGATTTTTCCAATAAAGAGAGTATAAATATTTGGATCTAGGACATTGAGGTCTTTTCCTGTTTTTTTGCAGGTAAAGGGGTCCAACTCTGCGGGAGCTTTTTCAAGTGCACGACGCTTCGTATTCCCTGTCGCAATTATATAAGCAGCAATGGCTCGAGGGAATCGCGTAAGAAAACCTTTGTACCAGAACTCTGCCGTGAGTTTTTAACTCTCTCGCCGAACATTTGGTCTGCTGCATCATATAGTCTGTCGCCGAAACCCTTGTCTCTTGCCCTCACACAGAAGTCTCTCGCTCATTACTTATTACTGAAAAGTAAGTTCTGTTGCTGTTTTTGTATTTTGTCGCTTCATTTGGTCTCTCGCAGGTCTAGGTATTTCACAGATCTAGGTCTCCCGCAGGTCTAGGTATTTCACAGATCTAGGTCTCCCGCAGGTTTAGGTCTCTCGCGGTTCTGGGTTTCCCCAGATCTAGGTCTCCCGCAGATCTCCCGCCTTTGTCATTTGTTTTTCTTAGTCATTCCTTAGTCATGTCTTCTCAACGCGCTGGTAAAACACTGAGGAGGGGTGGTATTGAGTGCAAGTTGTCAAACGTGGACTTAGAAGAAATCAGCACTCGTTTCCCCCTTCCCCTTGGTTATTAATATAGACTTCCAACCGATAGGGAACCTTCACCCGATTTGGTTAGGAGCGGTGTAGCTATACCTAAAGGATCCTTAGTCTTCGATTTTCGCTTTGGTCTTCCCGAATTTGCTCAAGCTTTCCTTAGGTATAAGGACATAGTCACATGTCAACTCCATCCTCATGCATGGGCTCAATTAGTAGGATTTTCAATAGTATGCCATAGTTTAGATATCGTTCCCACCATTCCTCTTCTAAGTGCCTATTTTAGAGTTCGATGGTTGAAAGAGCTAATTACATTTTCTCTCCAAAGGTTGAAGGTCGATGGGTTTCCCAATAAAACTTTTTCGGACCTTCCTAATAAATTGCGCAATTTCGAGAACGAGTGGGTCGTTGTTGAGATTCCAAGCGATTTAAGAATTCGCACTAGATGCAACCGTGATACTAGCGACCATTCTAGTCGCTCTAAAAAGTTTAATATAAGCTCCTTAAGGATCCACTTTAGTGAGCCTATACAACTCATTTGCTCTACCGGGGAGTGAAACCTTTTCTCTCTTTTAACTCCTGAGAACATTACAGCGGCCGGTTAGGGAGTAATCAAAGTTGCCCTTGAGACTCCTACTGTTCCATCAAGCCTTCCCACAACCTCGCATAGACCCAGTTCTAGTTCTAGCCATCCGCCTGTGGTTCCCGTAACCGAACCATCTAACCTCGTAGATCGTCTTGTAGACGAATCTTCTGCTGATTCGGGGGATGAAACACTGGGGCTGCGGATGCCGGTGATCCATCCGAGAAAGATCTTAAATGGAACCAAGGCGATGCCTTTGGGAGTCCCTTTTACGACTTCCCTTCAGATGCAAATTTGGCTAACTTAGATGATTTTGGTGATTTTATAGGTTTTCAATGATAATTCTTTTTACCTCTGCATATGTGTTTATAGTCTTTTCAACCTGATTTACTAACTCTTTTTTCTCGTGTTATGCAGATATGAACTTCCAAGCTGCTATGCGTAGGAGGCAGACCACTGTGCCTTCCAGAGTCCCTCCAGAAGCTCCTCCACCTCAGAAGCAGCCTTGGGTTGAGGCATCTACGTCAGAACATCCTCACTCTCCTACTCCTCCTCCTCCAGCCATCGGCGAGCCCAGTCACCTCACGCAAAAGGTTGAAAGAAGTAAGCGGAAGAGGCATCTTATCTCTGACCGTGGTTCAAATGATCACGAGAGCTCGGGCTCTCAATGAAGTGAGTCTGCTCCCCAAGAAGGTGATCCTGGCATTGTTGGGAATAGGTCGGCTCCTCGCAAACCTCGCCGTAAGTACCGAGAAAGGCTGACCATCGAAGATACGATGGTTTTGAGGCCGATTTTGCCTAAGATAGTGCCACCTATGCTTAAGCGCTATAGAGTGGACAGCGGCGTGGTTGTAGATGGGGACGATTTTCAGACCTACCTCGGTGTTAACGATAATGACAATACTGAGGAGCCCGGGGTTGCTTCATGTCTAGCTTGGAGTACTATCCTTCCTCGCGATGAGAAAGGAATTTTCAAAGGTCTTCCCGAGGCTGAGGACACTGCTGATTATCTTATAATGAAGGTGAGAGCATCGGCCTTCTTTGGTAATGATACACACCTTTTAACTTCTTTTGTCGGGTTTTTTAAATTATTTTCTTTTTGTTTTGCCATGCTGTTCAGCAAGCGGTGGCTGTTAATGCGCAGCATCAGGCTCTTAGGGAACAGGCTTAAAGAGAGTTGCATGACCTTTAGGAGAAGTACATGGCGCTTTAGAACAAGGTTAACCAACTCCGTCCACTTCCTGACAAAGTAGACGAGTTGAGGAAGGAAGTTATGGACCTCAGACTGAAGCTAAAAGAAGAACAAGCGAAGGTTGTATCTCTTCAAGGGTATCGGGAGGATTACAAAAAAGCAACGCACGATTTCAAAGACATGAGGTTACAATGGGAAGAGGCTATCGATGAACTGCAAAATGTGCTAGACCAGTAAAGGGAGGTCCGAGCCGAGGCTGTTCGCGAATACCGCCTGTCTCAATACTGCTTTGAAAAGAAGCAGGATTATGTGGCGGGATTTGTCAAGTTTGGCTTTTATTTGGCTCACTGAGACCTTCCCTAAGCTACTCTTTACTGAAGATGTCGAGTATTATAACGCTCCTCCCTGGACTGAGTATGAACCCGACTCGAAAGATCCAGAGGATTACTTAAAGGAAGGGGCCGTGGATGACTTAGACAACCTCGAAGGTCCCTGGCCCCCTTGATAGCCATGTAGCCGGCCCGAATCCATAAATGCGTGTGATTAGCCCAGGCCTATCGAGGCACTGCAAGGGTTAGACGACGACGAGCTCCAACTTTCTGACTCTACTGTCGTCGATCCTGTGCTAAACCCCACTACTGTTGATATGCAGGGCCTTCAAGTGATGTTTCCCTTATCGAAGCGACTCCTTTAGAAGATCTGAACGCCAGTCCAGCTCCCCAAGATCCTAATGCTAACACAACGCCTTCTCTCCCAACAGACTCAGTCCTTACAATAGACTGATTAAAGTGCTTTTTTGTTTTTCATTTCATTTTTCATTGTAAACAGTATGTAGTTTGTAAGTAATTCATTTCATTTTCAATGAAAATTACGATTCCTTTTTGTGTCTTGCTTATTTTCTTTGTATACTTGTGATAGAATATATGCTATATCATTACAATGCGGATATCATCATATTCAAATTTTAGTATTTGATAACATACTTCCAAAAGTTATAACATATCATGTTCTAAGACATACCTTTCGTCATGTTTCATATGGTATCTCTCCCCAAGTTCTTCTTTGAGACAGGGTTACTTCTTGTTCAAAGAAGAACTTTTACTCGAGCAATGTGCTTCTCTTGCGCATTATTCGCTTAAGGACTTTTGTGCACTATTTGCCTGTCTCGCAACATTTTGTGCTTAGGGACTTTTGATTTGCCCGTCTCGCACCCTTTTGTGCTTAGGAAATTTTAATTTGCCCATCTCGCACCCTTTTCTGCTCAGGGACTTTTGATTTACTTGTCTCGCGCATTTTTCACTTAGGGACTTTTGATTTGCTCATCTCGCACCATTTTGTGCTTAGGGACTTTTAATTGGCCTATCTCACGCATTTTTCGCTTAGGGACTTTTGATTTGCCAGCTTTTGCCTTTTTCATTCATGTAACATGTTCATCAATCATATTGTTATTGCGATAAAATATGAATAACTGGCCTTCTTATTCATTAATCAATAGCATTACATGGTTGTTGGTAAAATAATGCATAAAATAACAACAAGCGATAACAATAACAATAAAAATAAAGAGTACAACTTTATTATTGCCAGTACAACTTAAGGTGGTTGACATTCCAAGTCTTGGAGATCTTTTTTCCCTGCAAAGTTTCCAAAACGCATGTGCTTGTCCCAATCATCCTCATAATTCTGTAGGGTCCTTTCCAATTGGCTCGAAGCTTATTGTTAGCTTTAAATTTCAATATATATTTTGAAATGACAAAAACTTAAGTAAGATTTAATGTTATAATTCATATTGTAAATTTACCTTATCACACATGATTTTCTCAATCCATTTTCAAGTGATCATATCAAACATTAAGACCATGATTTAATTACATATTCTTATTGGTCTTAATACTTCATAAAATGTTTTGAATATTTTAGAAAATCACTTGATGAATTTTTGGACCATGTTTTCATCAGAAAAAGTCAAGAAAAACTCCCACAAAAATGCCAAAATGTTTTGGGTTGAATTAGGATCAAAGACCACATCATTTCTAACTCAAAAGTGCAGGAAAATAGCTCTTTGGAGGCATAGGATCGATCCCTTTTTGGCAGTAGGCATTTTGGCGGAAGGAAAGGTCCCTCAGCCCAGAATAAAGCATTCTGGAATGAAGGGATCGATCCCCTATGGAAAGGGATCAATCCCTTTGTCCGAAAATAGCCTGTAACGGCTAGTTTTGTGAGATACAACGGGCATAAGGTTAGTTAATAACCGATTCACCCCCTCTCGGTATAGCCTATAGAGCCAACAATTGGTATCAGAGCATGGGCTCGAGATTGATTTAGACTAACCTCTATCGAGCAAAACGATCATAAATGGCTCTAGGTGATGATTTTGAGACTAGCTCACAAATTTTAGAAGAATATTCATTTAATGAGCTTCAAGATGCATTTAATGAGCTAAGTGATGAATATAAATCAATGCATGCAAAATATAACAAAAAGTTAAATAAATTTAGAAAAGATAATGAAATTTTGATGAATACTAATGTTGAGTTGGAGGAGAAAATAAAAGATCTAGGCTCAAAGAATGATGAACTCACCAAGGTGAAATTAGAGTTAGAAAAAAAATTAGAAAATATTAAAGATAAATTGGCAAATCCTAGCTCTTTGACTATTGAGGATGAAAAGGAGAAACCTAGCTCTAGTGAATGCAATGACCATTCTTATGATGATTTACAAAATGCTTTTGATGAGCTAGCTAGTGAATTTGAATGCATGAATTCAAAATACAAGAAAATGATTACAAAACTAGAAATGGAAAATGATGAGTTATTGAATGCCAAGCTTGATTTTGAAAAGAAATTAGAAGAAGCAAATCTAGAAATTGATGAAGTAAATAAAAAGAACTTAAATTTGCATAATTCATTTTCTAGATTCTACATGGGTCAACAAAAGTTAGATCATATGTTAGAGACCCAAAGAGCTTTCTTTGACAAAGATGGGTTAGGCTATAATGAAAAACAAAAAGAAACTCATCTTAGGAATTTCTTAGTAAGCAAAAATTCTATGCATGATACATCTCTCATATGCTCACTTTGCAATAGAATAGGACACTCTTCACAAGCATGCACATATAAAAAAACCACATTTAGAGGAAGAGTAGTTAAAAAATGTGGGTGCCAAAGCATACTGTAAATAATGATGAATTGTGCTTGAAATGGATCCCAAAAGGATCAAAAATTATTTGCACTAACTCTCATGGACCCAAGAAAATGTGGGTACCAAAGCATGTTTGAATATGGTTTGTTGTAGGAGTGTTAGAGCATGAGAATACAATGGAACAATGGAGTTTAAATGCTCAACACATCCTCATGGAGTTTGCTTGTGCCAATGAGAAAAAGGAAGAGCTTGGAAATCCATCCTTAGCAAGGTCACAACAATTCTTCAAAGAATGGCTCAAGGTGGATTCAACTATTCAAGGCAAAGCTTTCTCTAGCAAAGAAGTTTTGTAAGCTTAATTATTTACTCCTTAAAACTATTATTTGATTATTTGTGCTTTGATGAGAAATTTGGTTGATGATTCTTGATGCATTGTGAGTTGAATGATTGAACAAAAAGGCATGATAAAGATTTTTGATTGTTTGATTATAGTACTTGATGCATTAAATGAAAAGCATGATTTGTGGTTTTGAAATGATTATTGGATTTCTGCATTTTGAGCAAGTTTCCTATGTGTTGATAATGTATTTACTTGCTCAAAATACCAAATATGTCATATATGCAAAATATCATGTCATGAGTAATAATGAAGAACTTGTATGTTGGAAATCATGGCATGTTGCTCACAAGATGTATGATTTGATGATATATGTGCTTAAAACCTATGTGAACAAGTTTGTTTTGACATATTTGTGGTTTCCAATGCTTGAGTTTTGCCAAAATATGCTTAACTCTCAAAATGACATCCTTTGAGGCCAAAAATGCATTTTATTGTGTAAACTCTTCCAAAATTGCAAAATCTTTTGTAAAATGGTTTTTCATTCATGTTTTTCATTCATACAAGTCCAAAATCATGTTTTACAAATGTTTAAACTCTTTCTTGGACTTAAAATACTCAAAAACGAAGTTTTGGTACCTCAAAGGTTGGATTTTCTGTCAAAAACTGCAGAAACAGGATGAAGGATCGATCCCTCAATAAGCAGGATCGATCCCCTTGAGCAGAATGCAGGAAATTTGCATTCTGGAGTTAAGGGATCGATCCCCGGATCGGTCCCCCCAAGCCAGAAAGGGCTTTCCTGCATGTTTAAACTGAAAATTGGGAGGATCTTTTGTTAGTTTCACACTATCTTTTGTATAAGCATAAAATTCATTGTTTGAACTTCTTTTTGATGATCTTTAAACTATGAAAATTCATTTTTCATTGATATCATGCCTCAACTCCATCAATTTGTATCATTTCCAACAAATGGTATCACTTTCAACAATTAATATCATTTTTATTGAGCTCACAAGTGCAGAATCAGTTTTCTTGTTGAAAACATTCATGAATCTTGAAATAATCTTGAACTTATATTTTTATGGCCAAATTATTAAAGAACTTGGGCTTTAATGACAACACCAACATTCAAAGATAAATGCAAACTTGAACATATGGATTTTGATTAATATTCATGCATTTATTATTTGAATCTTTCCTTGCTCATAATTGGTTAAGGACTTGAATTGGAAAATGAGCATAGGATTTTTGTGCTTGAAACCATGGAAGAAAATGTGTTTGCTTGAATACCTTATTGTTGAATCTTCCATATGGTATAACTTTGTGAATATGAATACGGATTAATACTTTATGATAGTATGCTTATGTTTAATTAATCCATATGCATATTTGATGATGTGTGATTGTGTTCTTGCATATTTAGAATGATTATTTTCTTGACATGAACACACTACACATAGATATTGGATTCATGCAAAATGCCTAAGTCAACCATTAGTAACAATTGGTATTTAGATTGAAATAACAATTAGTATCATTGGCAACCACATTTTCAATAATTGGTAAGCCAAATCTAAATTGCCAATTGGTATGAGCTTTAAATTGACAATTCTTCTTATGCTCTTTAGTTTGAAATGACAAATAGAGAGAATTCTCTTAGGATATTTTTGTATGAAACTCTTGTGTACTAGAATTTGTAGCTAATTGCTATATATCTTAATTCTAGGCACAATATTTCTTGAAAATGATTTATGAGCACATGCATATGATATGTTATATAATTTTAGCTCATAATCATGATGTGTTGACATGCACCTTAGTTGGACTTTAGAGAATAATTGATACACTTAGGTGATTAATAGGATTGAAATAAGCAAGTCATAGACCTTAGTAGATATTTATACTTAACTTGCTTCATTTCTTACCGATTGTGAACTTCTTGCAAAATTATTTATAAACAATTGGTATAGGATCATAAGTCATGTTCTTTGCATGAATATTTCTACTCTTTATGAACAATTGACTTATTTATTTGTGCTATGAGACCCATGTGCTAACATGTTTTGTGTTGGATGGAGCATATTCTTTTATCTCTTCTCACATAGCCATGATTTTAGGGGAGCATATTTTTTATTATTTTTCCTTCTTTTTGCTATGACAAAAAGGAGGAGAGATAGATATTAAAAGGAAGAGATATTAAGGGGGAGAGATAATGGGGAGAAATAGTTTGAAAATTTATTTTCAAAACCCATGCTTATATTAAGGGGGAGCTTGGTAAAATCCTGCTTTATTTGAGGGGGAGTATTTTATCAAAGAATTTTCAAAGCAAATTTACATTAAGTTTTGTCATATCAAAAAGGGGGAGATTGTTAGCTTTAAATTGCCATATATATTTTGAAATGACAAAAACTTAAGTAAGATTTAATGTTATAATTCATATTGTAAATTTGCCTTATCACACATGATTTTCTCAATCCATTTTCAAGTGATCATATCAAACATTAAGACCATGATTTAATTACATATTCTTATTGGTCTCAATACTTCATAAAATGTTTTGAATATTTTAGAAAATCACTTGATGAATTTTTGGACCATGTTTTCATCAGAGAAAGTCAAGAAAAACTCCCACAAAAATGCCAAAATGTTTTAGGTTGAATTAGGATCAAAGACCACATCATTTCTAACCCAAAAGTGCAGGAAAATAGCTTTCTGGAGGCATAGGATCGATCCCCTAAAGGAAAGGATCGATCCCTTTTTGGCAATAGGCATTTTGGTAGAAGGAAAGGTCCCTTAGCCCAGAATAAAGCATTCTGGAATGAAGGGATCAATCCCTTATGGAAAGGGATCGATCCTTTTGCTCGAAAATAGCCTGTAACGACTAGTTTTGTGAGATACAACGGGCATAAGGTTAGTTAAGAATCGATTCACCCCCCTTTCGGTATAGCCTATAGAGCCAACACTTACCATCCTCCCTGTGAGCGTTTGTAATGGCTGACTTTCTCAGCACCAGGTCTTTTTCTTGTAATTCTCTGCTCTTAACTCGAGCGTTATAGTAAGCGGTTATCTGCTGTTGGTAGGCGGCCAACTTCATCTTCGCTGTGTCCCTTAGTTCATCTATCAGATCAAGATTTTCTCTAAGCCCTTGAGAGTTAGCTTCTTCAATGTAAGGGATCACCTAGGTGACCCAGCTCCAATTTCAACCGAGATGAGTGCTTCGGTTCCGTACACTAGATTGAATGGTGTTTCTCCTATCGACAGCCGACTTGTCGTTTTGTAAGCCCATAGGACACTTGGGAGCTCTTTCACCCATTCTCCCTTAGCCTTGTCCAATCTTGTTTTCAATCCATGCAATATAGTCCTATTGTTGACTTCAGCCTACCCATTGGCATGTGGGTAAGATACAGACGATATCCTTAGCTGGATATTTAGGCCTCTACAGAACTCTCGAAACGTGTCACAATCAAATTGTTTCCCATGATCGGCATTTAACACCCGAGAAATTTCGAAGTGGCAGATGATGTCTTTCCATACCATCGCTTTTACCTTCTTCTCAAATATGGTTGCCAGGGGTTCTGCCTCTAATCCATTTGGTAAAGTAATCGGTGGCTACTAGTAGAAACTTCTTTGGCCTGAGCCCAAAGGAAAAGGTCCCAATATATCTAGCCCCCTATAATGCAAATGGTGTTGGTTGTAAGGTACTCTGGAGGACCGAGACTGATGCGGACGCTATGGGAGCAAACTTCTAGCATTTTTCACACCTTCGCACCTTCTCAATGGCATCCTTTTTTAGTGTAGGCCAATAGAATCCTGTATGTAGTACCTTTGCGGCTAATGCTCAAGCCCCTAAGTGTTCACCACATATGCCCTCATGAACTTCAGTCAATACATATTCAGCTTGTTCAAGCCCTAAGCATTTCAACAAGGGTATAGTAAACCCACGCTTGTAGAGCTCCTCCTTTACTATTGTGAATCTGGCACTTTGCAATTTCAGTTTTCGAGATTCGTTTCTGTCATCAGGGAATTTTCCCTCCAATATATAATCTTTGATTGGATTTCTTCAATTGTTTCCAATCTCAACATCACAGACTTCTTCTTCTTCAGTGCTCGGCTTCGCTAGACACTCCACCTTTATTATTCCAACTTTCATTCCCCTAAAAGAGGCCAACTTCGCAATGGCATTTGCGTGATTGTTCTCAGATCGGTTTATCTGAGTCAGCTAAAAATTTTTGAATGATCGCGCCAATAACTGAACCTTTTGTAAGTAAAGGACTAGAGCCGGTTCCTGTGCTTCATACTCACCAGAGAATTGATTTACTACCAATTGTGAATCACTATGAGCCATTAAATTGTTGACTTCCAATTTCCCTGCCAGCTTCATTCCGGCTATTAAAGCTTCGTATTCTGCCACATTATTTGAGCTTGGAAAGTCAAAACGCAGGGAATACTCATAAGTTTTCCCTACAGGAGAAATCAACACAATTTCGGCTCCACTACCTCTACATTATGAGCTCTGTCTACAAACAACTTCCACCATACTATCTCCGGCACCTATTGGACCTCTCAACCAATGCATTCTACGATAAAATATGTTAATGCTTGTCCCTTTATAGCCTGGCGAGGCTCGAAGTGAATATTGTATTTACTGAGCTCACTTGCCCATTTGGTTAGACGTCCTAAGTGTTCTGGTTTTTGTAATATTTGCCTCATAAGCTGGTCTGTCAAGATGTTTACGGAGTGAGCCTGGAAGTATAGTCGTAACTTCTGAGTTGCCATTACTAATAATAAAGCCACCTTCTTAACTTGAGGATACCTTGTCTTAGCATCCAGCAAAACCTTGCTCACATAATAAATTGGACAGCCTTTGTCTCCTTCTTCCCTTAACAAGACTGCGCTTACTGCTCTCTCGCCTACAATGAGATACATAAAGAGTTGTTCTTCGGGTTGGGGTCGAGACAACAATGGCAACTCTTTCAGGTAGTCTTTTAATTTCTCGAAGGTATTGTTACACTCTTCTGTCCATTTGAAATTCTTCCTCGCCTTTATTGCTTTAAAAAAAAGGTAAACTCCTTTATACTGATTTAGACAAGAAGTGGTTCAAGGCTGCTATCCTCCCAGTTAGCCTTTGGACTTCCTTAACAGTACTAGGCGGCTTCATGTCCAAGATAGCTCGGACTTTTTCGAGGTTAGCTTCGATCCCCCGGTTGGTAATCATGAACCCCAAGAATTTTCTCGATCTCACTCGAAACGAACATTTTTTAGGGTTCAACTTCATGTTATATTGCCGTAATACCTTGAACATCTCTGTCATTTTCTCGGCATGTAATTCCTCTTTACGACTTTTGATAATCATGTCATCCACATATGCTTCCATGGTGTTTCCTAACAAGTCCTTGATCACCTTATTCACCATGTGTTGATATGTTGCCCCCGCATTCTTCAAATCGAAAGGCATTTCCCGATAACAATATGTTCCGCTATCGGTAATGAATGAGGTCTTCTCCTCATCATCTGGATGCATCATGATTTGGTGATAGCTCGAAAAAGCATCTAAGAAGCTAAGGAATTCGTATCCACAAGTCTCGTCTACCAACTTATCAATCTGAGGTAGTGGATACGAATCCTTAAGGTAGACTTGTTCAAGTCCGTAAAGTCCACACACATTCTCCATTTTCTGTTAGCTTTCTTCATCATCACAACGTTAGCCAACCATTCGAGGTAATTAACTTCTCTGGTAAACCCCGCTTGTAACAACTTCAAGATCTCCTCGTTTATAACCTGCTGCCTTTCCGAAGTAAAATTTCTCTTCTTTTGCTTGATTGGTTTTGCTCCTGGAACTATATTCAATCGATGACAAGTAACTTCGGGGTCAATTCCAGGCATATCGGCTAGGGTCCACGCAAATATATCAGCTTTCTCTTTCAGGCATTGGATTATCTTTTCTTTTACTCCTTCAGGCAACTGGCTTCCCACATATACCACTCTTTCTTCATCTTCTTCATCTAATCGAACTGCCTCCATCTCTTCATCAAGCTTCGACTTAGGATGTTCTTTGATCGTAAGGGTTTCCTTCCTTTGAATTCCCTTGCACGTGGTAGACGCGATATTACACGTCCTAGCCTTCCTTTGGTTTCCCCTGACTTGGCCTACACCCTGAGGAGTTGGGAACTTCATCAGTAAGTTACAGGGATGCACCACGGCTCTCAGTTCATTCAATAATGGTCGCCCGAATATCATGTTGTACGCCACTGAGGTTGATTTCACCACCATAAATAGTACTTGGCGGATAACACTCCTCGAGCTCTCCCCCAATGTGACAGGCAGCTGAACTGCTCCTACTACCTTCACTTTTTCACCAGAGAAACCATATAAGGGTGTAGGAACCGATTTCAGCCTATCCTCTGAGATGTTCATCTTCTTGAAACAGTTCCAATAGATTAGATTCATCAAACTCCCATTGTCAACTAGAATTCGACTGACTGGATGCTTCGCCACTACTATCGATATCACCATTGGATCATCATGAGGAATTATAATATCTCCCCTGTTGACTGGCGTAAAGGTGATGGGCTTCTCATTTGGCCTCTCTTCCATCATCGAGTTGACTTGGCAGGCCTGGTGAGCGTAGGACTTTCAAGACGAGGAAGACGTACCAGCCAACGATTCTCCTCCAAATATCACATTGATAGCTGGCCCCGTGGGCTCATTATCTTCCTCTCGATTCCTTCTATCTACCCTTATGTTATCATTTCTTCTAGCATCTCCAATTCTTCTCATATTTCTTCTATTCTTATCTCTTCTGTCCTTGGCGTAATTCTCCCTGTTGCCTGCGGGATAGCTGTTTTTGTCACTTCTCCATACAAACTAGTTTATCTTACCTTCCCACGCAAGCCTCTCTAGCTGATTCAACAACTCCCTACATTTCTCTGTCGAATGCCCGTGCGCTAAGTGATAATTGCAGTCTGCATCTAGATTTCGACTCAAATTCCCGGAGGTCTTGTTTGGAAGTTGTATAAGGGCTGACCCCTCAATGGCCGCTAACACAGAAGCCTGAGATTCAGTGAGTGGGGTATAAGAGGTGTATTTCAATGTAGCGGTCTTCTCGGGTTTGCTTGACTGACTAGAGGACCCACCGAAAGTTTCTCTTCCCCGCTTTCTTCCTTCCTTTCGCTCCCTATTAAATACTATTTTCATCACTTCCTCCCGAGTGATGTACTTATTTGCTCGAGAAAATATATCTGAGATTGTAGTTGGCTAGTCTAACGACAGGGACTCCTGCAGTTTCTCAGACTTGGTCCCCTGTAACATGGCTGCCACGGCTACTCCTACTTGTAAATCGCGTGCCTCCAAAGTAGCATCCCTAAACCGATCTACATAACTCTTTAATGACTCGTTATCTCCTTGTTTTAGAGTGAGCAAATAAGTCGGTTCTTTCTTCCTCTGGCTATTCACCACAAACGCCTTAAGGAACTCACTTCGTAGCTGGTCAAAAGAAATAATGGACCCCTCGGGCAAGCTGTTAAACCACTTCATCACATGTCCCGCCAAAGTTAACGAAAAGGCTTTACACATTATCTCGTCTTCCCATCGATGTAGTAGCATCAGGGCCTCATAGTTCTGCATGTGATAATAGGGATCCGTTTTTCTCGTATATGCTATCATCTGTGGCATCTTGAACTTTGGTGGCAGGGACTTTTGCATTATGGCAGCACTAAATGGTACCCTTCTCCTTTGGTTCTCCTCTACGGACACTAACTTCTTCTCTTCCAGCACCTGTTCTATCATCCTCTTCATGTCCATAAGGAGAGCAAATTGGTTTCTATCTCTTTCAGCGTGGGACGAATCAGGCAGGTCTTCAACCACTACTTCCTTTCTTTACTTCGAGGTGGACCGCCCCGTGTCATTTGTGTGTTCCAGGTAGGGTCAAAATCCGACCCAGCTCTCCAAGTGCTTTCGTCATCACCAGCGTTCTTTCCAGCACCTCCAGCACCATGTTCTGAGTTAGTACCAGCAAAATTTGACACACTACAGTGATGGACGGAAGAACCTGTCGCAACTTCAGCACCCTGTCGCCTAGCACTCTGCCGCACATTCTGCCGCACAATCTCAGGACCCTGTCGCCTAACACCTGTCGTAGGCCCATACTTAGTCACATCCTGCTGATTATGAACATCTCCCGCATGAGGCATCTCTTGTGGCAGCGAAGGGTCCGTCGCCACATGATTAGTTTGTCGCCTGCAGCGGTACAACATCACTCGTCTTTCCTACGAGGTTTTGTACAGCTAGCAGAAGATTCAACTGCGGAAGAACTCCCTTAAATAGGTCCACATGGCTTTCAGCGCCCGAGTCGTCTCCTCGCTCTGTCACCTCAGAGCTTCAAATTCTGCCATGGTTACAATTGTTGTCTCCTCTTCCCTATTCTCCTAAATTCTCTGGCGAATCGATTGTTCGGGAGAACTCACGGAGTTCTCGTCACTTCCAGTTCTCACATTGGTTGATCTTGTTCTCACCATCTTGAATTTTTTTTTGGTTACAAACCATCTTGAAAATTTTGATTGGCTTTTAATACGTTTCCCATAGACGGCGCCAATTGTTGTTACACAAAACAACAATGAATGATTGTTGACGTCAATATCTGTCCTTTCTCTTCACATGTATCCAAAAAGCTTCTGAAAAACAAGAAAAGTCAGAGGAACGCAAGGGGTGGTTCCATGTGTAGGCACTCCGATGCTGAAGTCAACAAAAAGTTCTTAAGTATTGGGAAACGTAAAAGCCAGAAGTCAAAAATTAGGTCGTAAAGTAATATTTGTAGCCTATTTATAGGCAAATATCATAGAGTAATTACCTGGAGGATGGTTTTGTCTTTTTGAGAAGAATTTGTTTCCTAATACGATATAAAAACCACCAATCTCGGGCAGCGGCATAGGTCTGTCGCTCAGCGGGAGACCATAAGCGGAAGCTATTCAAGTTAACGGCCGACAGGCTACATGCGGACAACAATTTGGCTATCTGTCGATGGCAACGGAGGTCGACACACTGGCGAAAGAGGTCTATCGCCTATGATGCATTGAGGGCTCCTCAATATTTGTCGCCACTTGCCACGTGGTCAACTAATTTTGTGCCACGTGATGACTTTTCTGCTTTGTTGAGCCTTCGCTCAGCGTAAACGGGCTTTGCCATATCACCTTTAATTTGTATCCTTCTGTATGTATGATTTTGCTGTATCCTTCCACTTGTTCTATATATAATAATGATCCTGTCACTGCATCTAATTTCTCCCCACCTCCTGTATTTGTCTTCTCATACATCGCTATAAATAAATCGGTCGGAAACTGTCATATTTTACCAGTTCGAACAATTTTATAATCTCGATGATTAAACAAAATCAAACCCGAATATAAAAAATAGTAAAAATAAAAAATTTTACCTGACGAGTTGAACAAGGAAGATAATAATGTCATGTGTATTAAAAGATCTAAAAAATATCAATTATTACAAACTCCACAATCAAAATTGTAAGTTGCTACATGTCCGTTCAGTGTATAAGCTAATTTACTAATTTTCTAAGGAGCTTTTTTATAACGAGGAATTCTTTGTTTGCATGTTCAATCATTTTAATATCTTTGTCATTGGATTGATTATATTTCACTTGCTATGATTCAAATGACTGTAGCATTTTTATGTCTTCTCATAAACTTTCTAAGGTTTTTCTTTCTCCCATTTTGGAGTTGAAAAGAAAACTGTGAATGGTTCTTTCTGTTGATGCAAACGCTCAACTGCAATTGAAGGGAATACTTTCACGGTTTTACCTTGATAAAAAAAAAATTCAGCAATCATCCCTGTTTTAGGTTAAAGTTTTAGTAATTTAACTCAAAACTTTTTTATTAATTTTTATTTAAAATTTAGGTTAATTTATTTTTATTAATTAAATATGAAAATTTTGTTTTTTATTAATTAATATCACTAATAAGAAAAAAAGTTAATTAATAATTAAATATTCTTGATAAATAATTAAGTAATAATAATTATTAATTATTACTTAATTAATAAGTAAATTTTTTAATTAATAATAAAGTGATAATTAATAATAACTAATACTTAATAATTAATCAAAATAATTTATAATAAAAATTAATATTTATTTTTAATTAATAATTATTTTTTCACTTAATTATAATTAGTATTATAATAACTTATAATTAATTTAATAAAACGGTAAAATAATCTTTTAAACTTATTCCAACCATATTTTTTACTTTAAATCAAACATATTAATAGTAATTACTACTATATTCCATTCCAATGAATCAAAATTTATAATACATATGTAGACACCAAATTTTGTCCAAATTGATAATTTTAAACCCAATCGGACTTTCAAAATCCAAAATAAAACATTGGGCTTCAAGGCCCATTAAAATGAGTAAATTTATTAGTATTCTATTTGTATCTATTTGTTTTATTTTTATTATTTTGTTTTTGTTTTCATTTTTATCATTATTATTTTTATATATTTGTTTTTTTTTATTTTTTTATTATTTTATTTTTTTATTTGTTTTGTTATTATGTATATTATTATTGTTTTTGTTTTTTTTATCACATGGGTTTTTATTATTATTATTATTATTATTATTATTATTATTATTATTATATTATTATTATTATTATTACTGTTTTTATTATTATTATTATTATTATTATTATTATTATTATCTTTTCTTTTTTTATTATTATTATCTTTTTATTTCTATTATTATTATTATTATTATTATATTATTATTATTATTATTATTATTATTATTATTATTATTATCAGTCCCATTGTCACAGTGAAGCATTAAATGCTTCGGATCTACCAAATCTACCGGCCAGACTTACTGCCTAGCCGTCGGTCCTCCAACCCTTCTTCCCTGTCTCGAGCCCCAACCCAGACCCATAAACACCGTGCCGTGAATCCTGCTTCAACAGAAACCTACTGATTCTGTGATTTTAAAAGGCTAGGGCAAGGCTCCAATGTCGTTTAAGAGGACCCAAAGCAAGGATTTTTCTTCTTCTTCTTCGGACGGAGAGAAGGGAACAAAAAAAAACAGAGACCCCAAAACACCATCATCGATCCTCAACCACTCGACAACCACCAACCCCAAACACCACCACCGTGAGCATTCCATCATCACCACCACCACCGAAACCCCCAGAGCCCTAGCACCGAGACCCTTAGGATCTTAGATCTGAAAATCCTAGATCTAATACCTGCAAAAAAGAAAGAAACAACAATATAATATCACAACCACAACCAGACCATCAACCAAAAAAATCAAACACGCAAAAAAAAAAAGAAGGCTTTCGGTTTAAGTCAGATCTAGGGATTTAGGGTTGTTTTTGGAGAAACGGAGGGTAGATCGGAGTAGAAGAAAGGGAGCGGAGTGTTTTAAGGTTGTCAGGAAGATCACCGGCGACCGGCGTACGGCGGCGCACGGCGGCCGGTAATCGCCCGGAGGAGGAGAGAGGCTGAGAGGATTTTTTTGGGTTTTTTGGAATTTTTTTTTGAAACCGGGTGGAAATGAGGAGTTGAAAAAAAAAAGGGCTTTTAAAGGAAGCAAAACGGTGCGTTTTGGAGGCCTGACCCGCACGCCGACCCCCGTGCCAACCCGACCCGGAACCGAAACCCGCGCGACCCGGCTCTCCCTTCTCGCGACCTGCGTTCTCGCCCGATCCGGACCCGCGCGGCGACTCGACCCACATCGCGATCCGGCCCAGCTGCTTCAGCTCGTCTTCCTTGGCAGATTTGGGCCTTTGCTGCTTGGGCTCGATTTTTGGGCCCTCTTTGGACTGTTGGGTATATTTCCTTCTTCATTTATTTTGTTCATTTATTTGCTTTAATAAATAATTTATTTATTTTAAGTTTTTTATGTATTATCATGACAAAACACAGAAATAATAATAATAAATAAATACTACAATATAATATATGCAAAAATAGAATAAAATAAAATAAACATATAGTTTTAAAAAGGAAAAATAAATAAATATAAAATAGGTAAAATACATAGTTTTAAAGTATATAAATTTTATGTACGTAAATTACATATAATAATAAATATATAAAAGAAAATATAAATATAGCTTTAAAATGTATATAAATAAATGTGTAAAATACATACATGTAAGTACAAAATATATATAGCCTTAAAAACATATGTGAATATATATATATATATATATATATATATATATTTATATATATATTTATATATTGTACATAGAATACATAAATAAATATATAAAAATGTATATATACATAAATTATACATAAAAACACATTTTTAAAATAAAAATAAATTTTTATTAGATAAATGAAATGTAGGTTAAGGAAAAAATAAATGAAGAATAATAATAAAATAAATAAAATAAGTATGGAATCTCGATGATAAGTCTTCGTAGAACTCGCAAGTAGCGATTCTTCGAAAAACTTTAGATGAGAGGAATTATATTGAATGTTACCAGAGTATTGGGATATTCGGTATTATTTCTCAATATCCAATTTCATACTTATTTGTTGTTTAATATATATATATACAATGATGAGTTTTGACAAATAAAGAATATTTAGAGAAATATTAATTAAATGAAGATTAATGAAAACAAAAAAGGGTAATGGAAACAATTGAGGCAAATAAACAAAAAGGGATTTTAGAAATACATAAATGCAAAATAATTAAAATAACAAAATCAATAATAGTAAAGTTTCTAAAGGTAAAGAGTGGTAATTAAATTAATTAAATAGATAATAATGGAATTTTAATAAAAGGAAATAATCAAAGGAATCAAGACAATCAATCAAAAAAATTAATTTTAAAATAAACGAAATCCTTCCGATGATGGGATGTCATGAAACTCACAGGTAGTGATTTCTTGACTGATCCCTAAGTGAGAGGAATTAGCTAAATGTTACCAGAGTATTGAGATATTTAGTTAAAATTTTCAATATCAAGAATTCGTTTATAAAAAATTTTAAATACAAAGTTTTTTATAATTTCATATGCATCTCATACTATATGCTTGCATCATACGTATAAATATTAAAATTCTAAAATAAATGGAATTCTTCCGATGATGGGATGTCATGAAACTCACAAGTAGTGATTTCTTGACTGATCCCTAGGTGAGAGGAATTAGCTAAATGTTACCAGAGTATTGGGATATTTAGTTAAAATTTTCAATATTAAGAGTTTCATTAATAAAAATTAAAGTATAAAGTTTTTTTATAATTCCGCATGCATCATACATTTTATCAATACTACATGCGTACACAATTAATTATAAAATAGCATGAGCACCACCAAGGATGAGATTCTATAGAACTCACAAGTAGTGATTCTTAAGAAATCTCTAGGTGAGGGGAATTATTTCAAATGTTACCAGAGTATTGGGATATTTGATCTAATTTTTCAATAAATGGTTTTCATGTTGATTTTCATAATGAAATTTTTTTAACCACATGTAATAGTGATTTTTAAGCAAATGCACGATTTTTCTTATAATAAACGAATTAAACTTAAGCCAAGACTATTTTATTAAAATCAAAAGATACCGTGTAGTTGGATGGTACCGTTTTTTAACGGGCGTTGTGAGGGTGCTAATCCTTCCTCACACGTAACCGTACCCCCGAACCCAAGTTTTGTTTTCGTAGACCTCAAAATTGTCCTTTTAATAAAACTTAATTAATTTTAAGATTTTGTTAAAAAGGTAAATATTTTTAGGTGACCCATCACACCTAGTCAAAAAAAAAAGATTGGTGGCGACTCCATTTGTTTTTAAAATATTTTTCAAGATCGTCGAGCGCGAAGCCGTTACGACAACATATTTTATACTATTTGTTTTTTTATTTCCATAAAACATCTATTTCATTCTCCTTTTATTTTATTCTGTGAACTAAACATTACTTAAAAATTTTGTTCAAGATTTCATCTAATTTGAATGACGAAATCCTAATAAGCTTGACAATGTTTAAAAAATGTTAAAAATATAAAAAAAATTATATTTTAAAAATTAAATAATAAAATTCAGGACTTAAAAATTCTTGCTCAAAATTGAATTATACCCATTTACAAGTCTACCTGGTAGATCTAGCGAGTATTATTTAATTATTTTTACTTGTAATTTTGATTTTTTAATTATTAATATCGCAATTAATAATGAAAAATCGAGATTCTTCATCAAGCCAATAAAATTTTGTTTGTGAATAGACATCTAAAGTAAAAGTTTAAAAACGGCAGTCGTAGCTTTTAGGATAATATTTTCTTCTGAGGATAGCTGATGAGATCAATAAGTGGATCAGCTAGATTAGGCATAAGAAAGTGTTTGTAGAATGAAAAAGTAAAAATATAAATAAATAAAGATATCTGCACCAAAAAAATAAATAAAGATATGTGAAAAAGCAAAACCAATTTTTTTATTAGTATTTCGTAAAAAATATTAAAAAATAGATATTTTCTTTCATTATTAACAATATCAAATTATTATAAATTGAAAAGTTGAGAATATAAATAAAATGTATATTTTAATTTTTAAATTTTATTTTATTATCTTAATTAATTAATTAATTATATAATAATCAAACAAATATAATTTTTTTAATTTTATTTTTTTTACTTCACCTACCAAAATGAAAGAAAAATATTAATTTCTTTCCGTCAGTATATTTTTTTAGTACATAGTTGGAAAAAAAGTTGTTTTTCATTTTTCTCATCGACTTTTCTAGGAGTCATGACAAGATGTTAATTTCGTGCGAAATAATTTAAAATTAAATAAAATATTAAATTCTTTAAATTATCTCAAAAGGTGCGCACTAGCAACATTAAAAATTGCTGAACATTGAACAAAGACCAAGACCTAGACCGAAGACCAATGAGGTCATTATCATATTTTATTCTCACTTCAGTACTATTATATCATCCCACTTCGATTAATTAATAAAATAACATTTGTCATGTTTCACATCTTGTCTTTTTCTGTTTGCTTCACACTTTACAGCTGTAAGTTAGAAAAGAAAGCTTTATTTTCCTATGTAACCCAAAAAAAAAAAGTTAGATAAGAAAGATGTAAGGTGGGACAGAATTAAAGTTTTTTTAGATTTATTCTATTCATCATTTAATTCCTTTCACTTTCTTTAAAATAAATATTTTGAGCAAGACTTTTTTATAAAAAAATTACAAACAATATAAGTCAATCATATTCCATGAACTAATTAATAAAAATTATTTTATTTAAACTAAATAAATTAATAAATAATTAGGTTAAATTTAAACTCACTCTTAATAAGATATAAATCTAAAACCTAAAAATTTTAAGAATTTTTTGTCACTAAATTAAAACTTCTTTGGATGAAATAAATACTAATTTGATCTATTTCAAGAGCAATAATCTTCTATCTTTTTTAATAATTAATATTTGACTTAACAGTCATTAATTTTTTTTGAAAAAAAGATAAGATTCAAAATTTAATATCCGTATCCCCTATACCTTCACATGAAAAAAATATCTCACCTTTTTCCTGTCTCCTTCATTTGAATAAATAATGAATTTGTATACGATATATTGCCGAATCGGCGACGATTTGCAGACGGAATTGGAATTCTTAGATTCTGACGTTATCAGAATCCTTGCGGGTGGTAGTAACAACTATGTAACTCCTCCCGCCACCAATCCTGCCAAACCTGTAGTGCAAAAGGATTGCCCCCCAGGTCCATATGGACATTGTTTACCCGGCGGTGGAAATAAAAACAAATGTGGCACATTTACACGTGATTGCCCCAAATAATGCCTGAAATTTGTCAACATTTTCAACCTTGTTGCCACTTCTGTGCACTCGTGTGTCTTTTATTTTGCCTTTAATTTGTGTCCTTCTTTATATATGATTTTCCTGTATCCTCCTACTTGTTCTAATATAATATTGATCTTTCGCTACATCTAATTCTCCTCTCAGCCCTGGATTTGTCTTCCATTCCCATATATTGCTACAAAATCGAGGAAAGGACTGCCAAATTGCATTGGAAACTACCTTGGCTGCTACTTTAAAACTGAATCATATTGTATATACTATTGACCAATTGTATCAAAGATACAAATCGGTGGGACCCTGTCGTATTTTTTCCTTTCGAACAATTTTATATAGTCTATAATTAACCATAAAAATTTATGATTACAAACTCCACGGAAATTTATAAGCTGCTAAATGTCCGTTGAGGACATATGTTAATTTACTAGTTTTCTAAAGAGCTTACAGGACATAATGGCAACCCTTTCCATCAATTGCAATTGAGTGTAAATTAATGGGTTGAGAATCCAACAAACTTCATTACTTTTTCTCAATAGCTAAAAATTGAAAAGAATAAGGCTTTACTTATAATTAATTAACATGGACACATGGTCCCTCAAAATTCAAGTTTAAATGAAGTTTCGAGACATGTTCCTCTTTTTTTTTTGGTTTCATGTAGTTATAATGCCGATCTTCATTTTTTTTAATTTCCAAATAATCAAATTTAAAAAAAAAAAAACTAACTGTTGCTCAAACATGAATTGAGTGGACATAAAATAAAATATTACCATTTAAGATTTAATCATTAGGTCAAGTGGGGACTTTAACTGAATGCTTATAAAAATTGTAAAAAAAGACTTTTTTGTAAGTTCAGTGAATTATAATCTTTAAATTAATCATATTTTATCTAAATTATTGATTAAATTTTAAAAGTCAAAAAACATTTAAATTTGATAACTTGTTAAACTAATTTTTAAAATTATCATTATATATTAAATATTAATAAAAATATAATAATGTATTACAAATTTAACATTCCCATAATTTCACAACTTATGTTTATTAAAAAGTTTTTATTTTTTTATATAAAAAAGTTCATCTTTGTTCTTCTCTCACATCCAAAGCAATGCCTTTCTTTTGCATGTTTTCAAGAATTAGTAAAAGCAATTAACAGTACTACTGCCGAATATAATTCTGATTCTGCCGACAAAATTTTTGAATATTTTATTTTATGAATCCGGTTTAACCAACAAATAAGCTGGAAGACACTCTACAACTCAAATTTTATTATCTTAATTAATTAATTAATGATATAGTAATCAAACAATATAATTTTTTTAATTTTATTTTTTTACTTCACAAAATGAAAGTAAAATATTAATTTCTTTCCATCAGTATATTTTTTTTGTACATAGTTGGAAAAAAAAGATGTATTTCATTTTTCTCACCGACTTTTCTAGACATCATGACAAGATGTTAATTTAGTGCGAAATAATTTTAAATTAAATAAAATTTTAATTTCTTTAAATTATCTCAAAGGTCCGCTACTAGCAACTTTGAAATTTGCTGAACAAAGACCAAGACCAAAGACCAATAAGGTCATTAGTACCATATCTTACTCTCACTTCTGTACTATTATATCATCCCACTTGGATTAATTAATTAAATAACATTCGTCATGTTTCATATCTTTTCTTTTTCTGTTTGCTTCGCACTTTACATACAGCTGTAAGTTAGAAAAGAATGATGTAAGGTGGGACAGAATTAAAGTTTTTCTTTTTGATTTATTCTATTTATCATTTAATTTTTTCACTTTCTTTAAAATAAATATTTTGAGCAATATTTTTTTATAAAAAATTACAAACAAAATAAGCCTATCATATTTCATGAACTAATTAACAAAAATCATTTTATTTAAATTAAATAAATTAGTAAATAACTAGATTAAATTTAAACTCACACTTGACAACCTTAAGATTTTAAGATTTTTTTGTCACTAAATTAAAACTTCTTTGGAAGAAATAAATATTAATATGATCAATTTCAAGAGCAATAATCTTCTATCTTTTTTAATAACTAAAATTTCATTTAAAAGTCATTAATTTAAAAAAAGAAGAAGATAAGATTCAAAATTTAATATCCTTATCCCCTATACCTTCACATGAAAAAAAAATTCTCATATTTTTTCTATCTCCCTCCTGATGAATAAATAATAGATTTATATATGATGTACTGATAGAGTATAATATTTATATACTATCAAGTGTCAATGTGTCCAAAATTGATACCTCATCAATAAATTTTTATAAGAAAATTAAAAAAATTAGTTATATTTATTTTTGAAAATTTATTTTTATTTTACTTATTGATGAGATATCAATCTCTTATATATTGTCATTGATAATGTATAAAAATTATAAACTCACCAATAAATATATATCATGTGTTTCACGACTTGCCTTACCTTTATTGCTTTGGAGCTTTTATTTAAGGCTTAATAGTCAAATGTGTTTTCCACGTTTGTCACAAAATAGAATTAAGTCCTCAACGTTTAAATGCATGGAAATCAGTCTTAAACGTTACAAAATAATTGAATTAAGGACATTTTCGTTAAATCCTTTAATTTCTGTTACCCCTACCAGTAATAAAACTTAACGGAAATTAAAGGATTTAACGAAATGTCCTTAATTCAATTATTTTGTAACGTTTAAGACTGATTTCCATGCATTTAAACATTGAGGACTTAATTCTATTTTGTGATAAACGTAGATGACACATTTGGCTATTAAACTTTTAATTAATTAGATCGGTGCCTTGTGATATGATTCTGGCCATAGCTTGCCTCCTAATATGGCCCATCCCATTTCAGCATTTTCTTTTCTCCCAAATAATTGAGCCTTCTTTTATAAAAGAATTGATTATATAATGTATAAAACTGATAGTTTATAAAGGTAGAGATCCTAAGAAATGGACACACAAACTAAAAAGGTTAAAATATTATTCTCTTTATATTTATGATTTTGAATTATAAAATAAATAATCAATTTTTTCATAAATTGTAATACACTTTTTTCAATATTTGAACTTAAAAGACTCAAAAATTAAATATTTAAATTTTACTATTTTCAAATTTTAACTATTAAAATGCCTTTTTCAAGTATATTGATTTTGAGTTTTAACCATTGAATTATCCTCTTTAAGGACAGCCCAAAGTAAAATCAATATGAGAAAAACTACAACAAATTCCAAAAAGATAATCATCGATTATCTTTAACATTTTTGTAATGGCGTGATGAGGACAACATAAAACTTTAAAGCTAAAACTTTAATTCACCAAAAAAAAAGGCTAAAACCTTGTTCCCTTTGTTTCTCGTGGAGCCGGACATCGGAAACGTAAAGTGTCTCACTCTCATGTCTCGTTACAATGGATCGTTACTCAACAATAAAATTCTTACTAAGAATTTTGAAATTGAAAAATAAAATTTGATAAATTACTTGTGAATTGATTTGGGTTGATATTATTATTTGTCCTAGCTCGTAATATTATTTTTCCATATTAATGAATAATCCTTTTTAATTAGGGTTTTTTTTTGTCTTTGTTCTTAATTAGAAGCCAAAACTAAAAAACATAAAATGCATTTAAGAGCAAAGTAAAATATCTCAAAGTTCACATGTTTTGCCGAAATTTTGAAGTATAATTTTGGTGACTTTAGCAAGCATGAGCTCTTTTCTCTTCTTAATTATTTCTCTAGGATCATATTTAATGAAGTATATATGCTTGATAATGAAGTGGGCCATTAATTAATTTCCTTAAAAATTCTCTCCTCCTCTATAAAGTGGGCAACTTATTTCCCTTCCATCCTCAGTTGCAAAGTGAGCGGTAGTTAGGGAGAAAGAAAGGAAGAAAGAAAATGGGGTTTCATCAGTTTTCTCTAGCGTTAGTAGTGATAATAATGGTAATACTCTCGAAGCCAAATTGTGGTCGAGCAGCTGTCTTGGTGAAAAGCAACACCAGTTATGAGTGCAATAGCCTCCTCAACGGATGCCGAATCGGCGACGAATTGCAGACGGAATTGGAGTTCTTCGTGGGTTCTGCTGTAATCAGAATCCTCGGGGGTGGTAGTGACCCAATAATTTATCGGACGAACACTGCTCACGAACCTGCAGCTCATCAGTGCCCAGATGGTTCATATGGTAGATGTCTTCCCAAACCCGATAAAAAGCCCAATTGCAAAGGCACGTATTGTAGACACTAACCAAAACATGGTTATGCCTGAAATTTATATCGACAATTTCAACACCGTATTCAACCTTGTTACCACTTCTATGCACTCGTGTGTCTTTTATTTTGCCTTTAATTTGTATCCTTTTATATATATGATTTTCCTGTATCCTTTTACTTGTTCTAAATATAATATTGATCCTGTCCCCTCACCCTCTGGATTTGTCTTCCCATATATTGCGTTGGAAACTATCTTAGCTACTACTTTAAAATTGAATCAAACGTAAATAGGTAGGAAACTATCGTTTTTTCCCCTTGGAACAATTTTATAAATTCGACGATCAAACAAAATCAAACCCGAATATAAAATAAAAAAAGTAAAAAATCAAAAATTTCACCTGATCAGTTGAACAACGAAGATAATAATGTCATGTGAATTCAAAGACCTAGAAAAAAAAGGCAATTATTACAAACTCCGCAAGCAAATTTGTAAGTTGCTACATGTCGGTTGAGTGTATAAGTTAATTTATTAATTTTCTAAAGCGCTAAGGACATAATAGCAATCCTTTCGATCAAACACAATTGAGTGTAAATTAATGGTTGAGAACCGAAGAAACTCAAAAAAAAAAAAAAGAACCCAAGAAACTTCATTACTTTTTCTCAGTAGATTAAAATTCCTAAGAACTTAAGGCTTTACTTATAATTAATTAACATGGACACATTATGTTCCCTCAAACGTCAAAGATTAAATGAAGTTTCGAAACGTGTTTATCTTTCTTTTTTTTCGGCTTCTTGTAGTTATTCATGTAATTCAAGAATTGAGTGACCTTGTACAAAAAAAAAAAGAGAATAACTGTTACTCAGACATAACCTTCTACAAGAATTGAGTGGTCATATACAAACATAAAGTAAAATATTAGCAGTTAAGACTTAATAAGTCAATCGATGGATTCCATCTTGGTGGTTGACGAAGCGCTTAAGTTACACCCGATTGCTTTCTTAGAAGTTTTGTTCAAATTTTGATCTGATATAATTCAATCCGACCAAATTCGAGTAAGTTTGATAGTATTTAAAAAATATTGAAAATATTAAATTTTATAAATAAAAATTTTAATATTTTAAAATTAGATAATTTTCAATATATTATCAATAAAATTTTTAGATTTCACAAATGAGATTAAGATAAAAACACATGTTTTATTTTTTTAATTTTTTAAGGAACATGCATCATCATTTTAAATCTGCTTGTTAGGTATTGTCATAACATTTCAAGTCCGAGAACTTAACCCGCTAGACTTAAATTCTTGGAGTCGCCACCAACAATTCAAACTTAAGGTGTGATTGGTCACCTATTCTTGTCTAAAGATAAGGCTTGGTCTACGTTCAAAGAATCTAGGGTTCGGGAGTACGGTTACGTGTGGGGAAGGATTAGCACCCCTACGACTCCCATCCTAGAATGGTACCACTTAGTCTTAGGTTATCTTCTAAATTTACTTAGGTTAATCTTTAATTTCGATATACTTAATATTGAAATATATTTCTAAGTATCCTCCATTAAGTTGGTGGGATAACTTAAAAATCCTTCTCACCTCAAGAGTATTCAAGTAGTACTATGCAACTTGCTTGAAGAGGCTCTGTCGTCGGATGAATTTTAGTATTTTATAGAGATTTCATAACTTTGACTCCTTTACCCAAATTATCCTATTTTATTTTTATCATTTGTTATTTTCTATTATGTTCTTGACTAATATTTTTTTATCTATTATTCATTGTTATATTTATTTGTGAATATAAATTATTTTTATTTTTAGAAAATGAATATAAATCATTCTTATAAAAAATTCCTTTAAAATCCTCCATTAATCTAGTAGAATTTAAAAGAAATTCTTTTACCTAAAGATTACCAAAGCATCACTTAAGCGTAACCCTCTTCGGAATCTTATCAACGGAATGATCTATACTCACTTTCATGAATTATTATTAGTTAACTCTTATTATTGTTATTATTATTATTGTCGTAACGGATTCGCGCTCGACGATTTTCGAAAAAGGCGTTTAAAAACAAAAATGGGAGTCGCCACCAATCTTTTTTGACTAGGTGTGATTGGCCACCTGAAAACGTTTATCTTTTCAACAAAATCTCAAAATTAATTAAGTTTTATTAAAAAGATAATCTTTTGGTCTGCGAAACAAAAATTGGGTTCGGGGGTACGGTTACGCGTGGGGAAGGATTAGCACCCCCACAACGCCCGTTAAAAAACGGTACCATAATAATCATGTGTTATCCTTTTTGTTTTAATAAAATGATCTTACTTTAATATTTAAAATTAATTCCTTTTTTATTCCAACCTTTTTGTTCAAAATCATTTTTTATTTACAAATTTATTTTGTTTTATTTTAAAATGTTAAACTTTATTTTTCGAAAGTAAATATGAACCTTTTTGTATTGAATAATTAAATCAAATACTCCAATACTTTTGGCAGCATTTGAAATAATTTTCCTCACCTAGAGATTTCTTAAGAATCACTACTTGTGACTTCTACAGAATCTCATCCTCGGAAAATTCACACTTGCTTCAAAAATTATTATGAGTGCATATGATGCAAACAGATAGTACATGATGCACGTGGAACTTAAAAGAAATTTATTTTATTAATGAAACTCTTGATATTGATAAATTTGGCTAAATATCCCAATACTCTGGTAACATTTAGCTAATTCCTCTCACCTAGGGATCAGTCAAGAAATCACTACTTGTGAGTCTCATGACATCCCATCCTCAGAAGAATTTCATTAAATTTAAAATTTATTATTAATTTTCTTTTTAAAAACTTATTTTTATTTTTAACAAAAAATTAAATTATTGAAAAATCATACTAAGTATCCCAATACTCTGGTAACATATAGTATGACCCTTCTCACCTAGGGATCAGTTAAGAAATCACTACTTGTGAGTTTCATAGCATCCCATCATCGGACGAATTTAATTTAATTAAATTAAATTTTTATCATTAATTTCCTTTTTCAATTTTCTTTTTTTTAAAAACTTATTTATTTTTATTTTTAATAAAAAAATGAATTATTGAAAAATCATACTAAATATCCCAATACTCTGGTAACAATTAGTACGACTCTTCTCACCTAGGGATCAGTCAAGAAATCACTACTTGTGAGTTTCATGACATCCCATCATCGGACGAATTTCATTTAAATTTAAACTTTATTATTGAGTTCTTTTTTTTTATTTTCCTTTAAAAACTTATCTATTTTTATTTTTAATAAAACAAATTAAATTTTCTATTAATCTTTTTATTTTCTTTTTAAAAACTTATTTATTTATTTTTATTTTTTTAATAAAAATTTAAATTATTGAAAAATCATACTAAACATCCAAATACTCTGGTAACATTTAGTAAGACTTTTCTCACCTAGGGATCAGTCAAGAAATCACTACTTGTGAGTTTCATGACATCCCATCATCGGACATTTATTTAAATTTACTTTGAAACTAAATTTTCAATATTTAAATTTTGAGCAAAATATCTATTTACAAAATATGAGTACATTCCAAAAGTGTCCGTGAAAAAATAAAAATAAAAAATCATGACATTTAATTAAAATAAATTACCGAAAATTACAAACAAGCAATTGATGATGAACGAAAGAAAGAAGCAAAAAAGTGAGTAATTAAATTAGTCAGTAAACACATGTAAATAATAATGATTCTCAACAAATAACAATGAAGTAAACACATATAAATCAACTTCAAGAGTACTTATGACGTTGTCAAGTCAAACGGACAAGTGATGGAGTGAATTTATGACAAACTAAGTTTCCAAATAAAATAGATTAAAGAAAAGCAAAAGGCCCAAAAAAAAAAGGTTAAAGAAAAGTAAAGAAATCAACCTATCAAATATCAATGTTCTCCTTTCATTTCCGAACCGAATGCCTAACCCCCCATTTTTGCAGCAAACCATGCCTCGCTCTTACCGAGTCTGAGTCGCATAACCATCGACCTTCAATCTCCAACCGCCAGTGGTCTACTGCCTCCTCTTCCTCTACTCGGCCTCGCAACCCTCTTTCCTTCTCTCTTTTTCCTTTACGAACGAAACAAGCTTAAACTTTCAAATAACTGAAAAACCAAAACTAATTTTATGTTGCTTTCCCCCTTAGCATATCTTCTGTATATTTCTTTGATTTTTTGTTTTTTGCTCGTGTATTTGGGATTGTCGGTTTCAATATGTTGGATTGATTTTCTTTTTCTTTTGGGTATCAATGAAGGATGGGTTTGGGGCTGTCTTTTGGTGCTGTAAGGGCTTCGGGTGGCTATGTTGGCTTGAGGATTCGTGTAGAAGATAGTGGAGTTTGAACAAGGATGAGATGATAGAATTTGTTCTCTCTTTCTCATGGTTGTAGGGGACTCAGCTAGTGTAGGCAAATGATGGTGTTTAAATTGCTGATTGTGAGATCGAAGGTGATGGTTGGATCGTTCAATGAAGCAGGGGAGGTCTCTGTTCTTTTGTAAAAAAAAAAACAGTGAAGAATTGTGTGAGGTGATTTTGGAGGTGGTTGGATGGTAGTTTTAAGACAGAGTGAGCTAGGAGTGGGTGACAGGAACCGGTGGTTTTGGATTCGGTGAGTGAAGGTCGAAGGAGGCAGTGGGGCTTGAAATGGTGCACGAGACGGGAGATGGTGGTTTGGTGAGAATGCTGGGACTCGAGTTGTTGGTGGTTTTGGGGTTTTGAGGGGCAGAGTGTCGGTGGTTGCTTGATAGGTTCTCGGTGGTGGGAATGAGGCTGGTACTGAGTGTTGTAGAGAAAAAAAGAAAGAGAGCTATGGCCGAACCCTTTCTCCCTGTGAAAAATGGTTTCCCTCCTCTATAGAAGACAGATCATTTATTGGTTTGACAAGAAAGAAAAGAGCTGACATCGATAGTGGCTTGGAGAAAGGAAAAGAGAAAGCATGGGCCGCAGTCCTAGAGAAAAGAGAAAGTGAGTTTTGGGGTGAAGAGCTCTGAGAAGCTAATAAAAGTTGAACAAGATATGTGATGGCACCAGTTTATTTCTTTCTTCTTTTTTTTTTCTAATGAATATTAAATTTACAAAAATTAAATTAAAAACAGAATCAAAAAAATAAAGGTAAAAATAAAAATAACAAATATAGGTTATAACATAACTTAAATTGGATTTTTAAATCCTTAAATCTAACAAAGTTTACATAACTCAACTTTTCAAAATTATTAAGCCCTGATAAAATTAGGTGTCTACAGCTGCCCCTCTTTGCTCATTGCTGAGGATCAGGAATAGAGCAAAGACAATAGACACACTAATTTTGTCCGGCTTATGACCTAATCTCTTTCTTTTTTCTTTCTTTTTCTTTTTTTGTATGCGCTCCTCTTGCAGCAGAGGCGATGAAACTTTAAATTTAAATCATCCATTTTTTTGTTTTTTGTTTTGTTTTTTTTTATGTGCTCATCTTGCAGCAGAAGCGATGAAACTTTAAAATTTTTTGAAAATGTGCTCCTCTAGCAGCAGAGGCGATGAAAATTTAAATTCCTTTCTGAAAATGTGCTCCTCTTGCAACAGAGGCAATGAAACTTTGAATTTCCTTTCTTTTTTTCTTCTTCTTTTTTTTTTTGAGAAAGCTCCTCTTGCAGCAGAGGCAATGAAACTTTAAATTCTTTTCTGAAAATGTGCTCCTCTTGCAGCAGAGGCAATGAAACTTTAAAGATTTTGCCCGGCGGACTTAGAATTTATGCCCAGAGGTCTTAGAATTTGTGCCCGGAGGACTTAAGATTTTTGAATTTATGCCCGGAGGACTTCAAATTTGTTTATCTTCTGAAGATCAATCTTCAATCTTGATTAAACATGGCACTGGTAAAACTGGATTTGAAAATTTTTTTATCATGAGCAAACTTGCCCCTCTCTTTTTTTTCTTTTTCTCTTCTTCTTCTTCTTTCTCTTCTCTTCTTTTTTTTTTCTTCTCTTTTCTTTTTTTTTCTTCTTTTCTTTTTTCTTTTTGAAATGTGCTCCTCTACAGCAGAGGCAATTAGACTTTAAAATTCTTTTTGAGAAAGCTCCTCTTGCAGCAAAGGCGATGAAACTTTAAAAATCTTCATGAAAATGTGCTCTCTTGCAGCAGAGGCGATGAAACTTTAAATGTTGTTCGTGAAAAGCTCCTCTTGCAGCAGAGGTGATGAAACTTTAAAATTCTTCCTGGGAAAGCTCCTCTTGTAACAGAGGCGATGAAACTTTAGATTCTTCCTGAAAATGTGCTCCTCTTGCAGCAGAGGCGATGAAACTTTAAATTTCTTTCTGAAAATGTGCTCCTCTTACAGCAAAGGCGATGAAACTTTAGATTCTTTTTTCTGAAAAGTGCTCCTCTTGCAGCAGAGGCATTGAAATTTTAAAATGTAAGATTTCACATTCAAAGATCTAGGAATTCACATCTAGAAATTTTGTCTCAGGAATTCACATCCGAGTGTTTGTTTCGGGAATTCACATCCGAAAATTTGACTTAGGGATTCACACCCAAACGTCCAGGAATTCTCATCTAGAAAATTCATATCGGGAATTTCTCATCCGATTGTTAGTTTCGAGAATTCACATCCGAAAATTTTGACTTAGGGATTCACACCCAAAAGTCCAGGAATTCTCATCTGGATAATTTATATCGGGAATTTCTCATCCGATTGTTGATTTTGGGAATTCACATCCAAAGATTTGACTTGGGGATTCACACCCGAACGTCCAGGAATTCTCATCTGGAATTTCATATCGGGAATTTCTCATCCGATTGCTGGTTTCGGGAATTCACATCCGAAAAATTTGACTTAGGGATTCACACCCAAACGTCCAAGAATTCTCATTTGGAAAATTCATATCGGGAATTTCTCATCCGATTGTTGATTTCGGGAATTCACATCCGAACATTCAACTTGGGGATTCACATCCAAACGTCCAGAAATTCTCATCTGGAATTTCATATCGGGAATTTCTCGTCCGATTGTTGGTTTCGAGAATTCACATCCGAAAATTTTGACTTGGGGATTCACACCCAAACGTCCAGGAATTCTCATCTGGAATTTCATATCGGGAATTTCTCGTCCGATTGTTGGTTTCGAGAATTCACATCCGAAAATTTTGACTTGGGGATTCACACCCAATATTTTAACTCGGAGATTCACATCCAAAAATTTGACTTAGGGATTCACACCCAAAATTTTGACTTGGAGATTCACATCCAAAAATTTGACTCGGAGATTCACATCCAAAAATTCGACTTAGGGATTCACACCCAAAATTTTGACTTGGAGATTCACATCCAAAATTTGATTCGGAGATTCACACCCGAAACTTAACTCGGAGATTCACACCCAAAAATTTGACTTAGGGATTCACACCCAAAATTTTGACTTGGAGATTCACATCCAAAATTTTAAGTTGAAGATTCACATCCAAAATTTGATTCGGAGATTCACACCCGAAATTTTCTGAATTGGAGATTCACATCCAAAGATTTAGTTTCTTGATGCATCATCCTTTTAAAACTTTTTACTTTAAAAATCTTATCATCTTATCCTAAAATTTTCAGAATCCTGCTTCCTTTCTTTGTCTTGTGTTTTGCCCCTTCTTTGATTGAAATGTACAAATCTTGTTCCTTAAAGGTGAAATTTTCATTTGTTTTTTTTTTGAATGTATGTGATGGATGCAATGCAAATGTCGAGAAATAAGAAAAAAGAAAAGGAAAAGAGAAAGAAAAAGATAAGGAAAGAAAAAAAAAAGTTGCAGTAACAAGGTTCATAAGACCACCATCCTCCCCATTTTTGAATCTCTTCAAATCATAAGCTTCCATATATCTACTAATTCCACAAAACACCATTAATTCTTGTTCATTTTTCACCATTTGATCATACATTCATATTTTTTTTTTCGGCGCCCTTGCAAACCTTCCCAGCGTTCTCACCTGTTCTTTCTTCGCCCCATATCATGTTCAACTTTCCTCTTTTGTAATGCATTGGGCTTTCAAAAACATTGTCAATCACTTATTTATCATCATTTCAATTTTATAATAAATGCAATACCATCACATTTCTTTCAATAATCATAAGTATGTAGATTGGTCAAAAGTTGAAGGAAAGACATTTATGATGAAGCAAACGAGAACAAATTTAACTAAGAAAAATAGGCAATTTCCAGAGGCCAAGGAAGGTAACAATACTAAACAATGAATATTCAAACAATCTTGATAAACTAATCTAAGATTTTGCCAAAATTCTATTTGATTGACATTCTAATCATTTTGGTTCCATCAATGCTTTGCCCCCCACTTCATAATATCTTCAAGCAGTAATGGTTTCCCTTATAAAAGGCTATCTTCTTGAGATTTTAGCCAAATCTTCCGTTCTTCTTTTGACTTAAATTGCCCTTTTGGGTTTTCAACTTAAGCCCCTTCTTATTCTCCTTCCTTTCTCTTTTTTCTTTCCTCTTTTTTTTTTTAGCTTTTTCCTTTTCATTTTTCTTTTTCTTTTCTTTTTCATTTTTTCATCATTTTCCTTTTTACGTTTTCGTTCTTTTTCAAGGACCATACTTATCCATAATGAACACACTTATCAAGCTCCCAATCATGAACTTGTAACATGTCTAGGCTCAATATATGATTCCTTAACTCAAGCATTCAAATTCGATCAAAATGGACTTTTTGAGGTACGTAATGTAGGCCATGGTTCAGGGTTTTGAAAGAATGGATAAACAGGCCCAAAATACGTGTTTCAAGGGTTTCAAGCCATAGGATCGTTTCTCATCATATTAAGAATTCTAGCATTCTACCCCATTCGTTGTTTATTCTTCTTTGGTTTCTTGTTTCTCTTTCCATTCTTTTTTGTTCACTTCCTTTTTTCTTTTGATTCTCTCTTTTCCTCATGAAGATATCTTTTTCTTTATCTTGCCCCCTAGATTTTTAATGACTTGAAAATTTTTTGTGGGCAAATCTTACTTCATTTTTCTCAATTTTGCCCCCCAATGTGGAGGGTGATCCTTGGCGGGTTTCTTTAAAAAACATATATGACTATAAGGCTCAAAAGGGGTAACAATGGATAATTTTCGTCATATGTGAAGGGTAAACCAAAGATGGCCATTTCTCATTTCGAACATAAATACTCTTATCAAAGAATTATTTATTGAGCCATTACAACCTTCTAAAAAGTCTACTTTCCTTGTGTACACTCCATCAGTTGATTCAACATTCTCATTGATCATGGGGGACAAAATTGTCAATACAAATAGAATTTTAAAGTTTTATCCCAGATTATTATCAAAATCGACATCATATTCATCATTTATCAACAAAATTGGGCAAAGAATGGAAATTAATCATTTAGAAGCCAAAAGGAGGAGAAAGAGGTAAAATATAGGCGAATGCACAAAGAATATATGATTTCAAAGGGGAGAGAAAAATGTAATGAAAATGCATCGATTACTCCGTTGAAATGACAAAAGATAAATGAAAGTCAATACACAAAAAGCACTTTTTAGTTCATGGGCATTACAAAAAGAAACAACTTTATACCACCATGAGTGACCAATCAAAAGTCTTCTTTTGCCCTCATATTGTAGCATGGTTAACCCGTTCTTTCTTTTGTCCCAAAATCCAACAAACCAGATCTAATCAAACTTTGCACCTTGTGCTTGAAAGCAGGGCAACTTTCTATCGAATGACCCGTATTTCCACTATGATAATCACATCGAGCATTTGGGTCATACCATTCTGGATATGGAGGTTCCAAAGGCTTTAATTGAACTGGGGTAACAAGTTGGTTCTCAAGAAGGTATTGAAATACTTCAGAGTAGGACCAAGGAATCGGATCGATGTCGATCCTCCTCCGTTTGTTTCGAGATCCTCTTTGGTTACTTTGGGTAGGCATAGGTGTTTGGAGACCTATTTGCCAACTAGATTGGAGGATTGGCTGACGGGTATTCAGGCTTGGAGAGATATGATTTATGGTGGGGTAATGGGTTTGGTACATTGGATAAGGATAATATGGAGCAAAGTCTCCCACATGTTGCCCCTCATAATTCATAGCATGAACATCTCCTCCATTCCCCGCTGTATCACCTTTTCTTGCATTCATGGCATCGTCTCCTACAAGCTTGCCACTCTTGATTGCATTATCTATTATTTCACCAGAGATCACCATATCCGCGAAATTCTTTGTAGCATTTCCAACCATCATTTCATAAAATGGTGCTGGGAGTGTGTTGACAAACAAGATGGCGGTTTCTTTCTCTGTGAGGGGTGGTTGAACTTGGGCAGCTACATCCCTCCACCTTTGAGCATATTCTCTGAAGCTCTCTTCATGTTTCTTCATCATGCCCTGTAAGGATAAGCGATCTGGTGCCAAATCTTCAATGTGCTTGTATTGAGCAATGAATGCCCGAGCCAATTCTTTCCATGAGCGAATGTGGGCTCGATCTAGTTGGGTGTACCACCTGGCAGCTGATCCGGTAAGACTGTCTTGAAAAGTATGCACCAATAATTCATCATTTTGAGCATATGCAGCCATTTTCTGACAGTACATCTTGATATGAGTTATCGGGCATTTGGTCCCATCATACTTTTCAAATTCTGGAACCTTGAACTTTGGTGGGATAACTACACCCGGTACCAAACAGAGCTCACGTGCATCCAAAGAACCATATAAATTCATCCCTTCAATAACTCGTAACCTCTCTTCAAGGAGATCTAACTTCGTCTGAGGCTTTAAGCTCTCTTTCATTATTGGTTCACCCATCTTCAATTTCTCTTGTTCTTTAGGATCCCTTGAATCATGGACAGAGATCGGGTTTGCTGGGTTCCTTCTGAAGTTTGGAATGTCATGCTCCGCAAATAGCACATGCTGTGAAGTACGGACTTAGGGTGGAATGGGACTTTGTGGATATGAATGTTCACCGTCTTGTGCCCACATTTCTTGAGTAGTTGCTTCCCCTACTGGTTCTTTTCCTTTATTCATTTTAGTCATCATCTCCAGCATTGTAGCCAACTGCCCCTTCATCTCTTCTTGCGCCTTTTCTATTTTCTCCATTCGACTAGCTTGTCCTTCTTCCATGGTCTAAGCTTGTGAGAGTCCTGAATTGCTTTGTAATCTTTGGTAGTCGAGAAGTCTTGAACCTTATTACCACAATTTTCTAATTAGAAAAGCCTTATCTTACTTCTTTCAATTTTTTTGGAACAAATTTTTTCTTCTTTTTTCTTGAAAAATGAAAAGTATTGACATATTTACTGAAGTATAACAAGTGTATGATATGAATTTTATGAAAATCATGTTATTTGTATATGTATGCAAATGACATGTATGATAGAAATCTATGAAATGGAACAATTTTTCTTCTTCTTTTTCTCCTTTTTTTTTTGTTAGTTTGCATAACTTTCTTGATTTTACATGTTGGGTATTTAGGTTTTCACTTTAATGAAAATAATCAATCAATAGCACATGTACACAAATTTGATAAAAAAAGAAAATTGAAAGAATAAACAAATTCAAAATTGTAAAAAAAACTTAGTCTTGTTTCTCAAAGACTTTTCTGCAAAGTGTGATGCAACAATGTAAAATGCATTCCAGAACTCAAACTAAAATTTGCCTCTTATTTATCATATTCATTTATTAACTTAAGAGGTCAAGTCCGACACAAGTAAGAGAAGTTGAAGAGTAATCTTAAACCATATCAAAATTGTTTCAAAAACTCTCCCTCTTCTTTTTCCTTTGCTTTTTTTTTTAATTTTCTATGAGAAAAAACATATTCTTTTCTTCTTTTTTTTTGTGAAATGCTATGTAAACTATTTAAGACATGACACAATAACAAGGCATGATGAAGGACATGTTTATACAAAATGTATTTTGTACACAATGCAATGGTAATGAAAATCAAATTTGGTTTTATTTCACCTAATTTTCATGATTCTAAAATGCAAATGACATGACTATCAACATATATATACACAATGATGATGAAATGAATTAAAATGATACATGTCCCTAACATGTTTGAGAAAAACGAATATTTGTATTCATAATACCTAGACACTAATCTTATTATTCCTTAATCCAATCATGCAAGAAAGATGGAATTCCTAACTAAACTTGAGCATTCTTCTTCATTTTTCTAGAAATCATTCTTCTCTGATCACCAAAATTTTCTTTTATTTTCTATTTTTTTCTAAAAAATAAAATTCACATTCCCTATTCTATTCTTTTTTTTAAAAAAATTGATTTTATTTCATTTTTATTCCAAATCAAAATTTTTTATCACTAAAATTTTCTTTTTATTTCTTATTTTTCCTAAAATTCACATCCCCTATCGATTCTTTTTTCAAAAATTAACTTTATTTCATTTTTATTCCAAATCAAACTATTTTTTGAATTCTTTTCCCACACAAATTCAAGGAAAATTTTTTGTTGACATCTTTTTATTCAAGAAAAACTCAATTGTTTTTATATTTTCATCAAATTTCCTATACAACCCAAAAATAAAATAAAAAATATTTTTTTTCTTTATTTTTTTTTCTTGTCAACTTATTCTTTAAATTATTCAGAAAAAGAGAAAAAGAAAAACCAATGAAAGATTTTGTTAACTCTATTTTACCTTTATTTAGAAAAAACGTCAGCTCTCTTCGTATTTTTTTTTCATTTATTCTCATTTTTATGTCCATATTTTTAAAAGAAATCCCTCTTTTTTTTTTCTTTTTTATTTTTTTAAAGAAAAATTATTCCCATTATTTTGAAAAAGAAAAAAAAGTTTGTTTTATTATTTTTCTCACACTTTCCTTTTTTATTAAAACTTAGATTTCTTTCTTTTTATTCTACAAAATCTCTTTCCACAATTTTATTATTATTATTATTATCTTTTGAAAAATCCTTTTTGAAAAACAAGAAAAATTTCTAAGATTTTAATTATGGACAATTCAAACCAAAATCCATAATACCTTTATTATTGATACAAGAAATGGGGTCAAATAATGTTCCCTCTTGTGTCCTAATATCGGGATAATTTCTACAAAAATTGGACATGGCTCTACCTAAGGCTGACCTCTTAGGTTTTTCTATATGCTGAGCTGGGTTTTCAAATCTAAAGGTTCCCAAATTATACTTCACTGCCGTCCACATTGGACTAGTAAGATTTAATTTGAGTAGGAGTATTTCGATTGCCATTGCGGAGGTGATTACCTCACGAGAGCAAAGGTACTCTACTCCCTCCTAAGAAGGACTGAACCCGGGTATAGAGCTCATGTCATGCAAATGTAAGTGCAAGTGTGTGTATGAGGGAACATTTATCAAACCATAACCCTTATTCTACCCCAACAATTTATTAAGAATAATATATTCAAATAAAGAATGCTATAAAATAAACATAATAACTTATTCACACAAATGCAACAAATTAGTTAAAATTAAAGAAATTAAATTTAAATATTAATTAAGACCTTTAAATTAAAACTTAGGATAACACAAGACTAATAAATGGCTTGACCCTCAAAAAGCGTCCCCAGCGGAGTCGCCAAGCTGTCGTAACGAATTCGCGCTCGACGATTTTCGAAAAAGGCGTTTAAAAACAAAAATGGGAGTCGCCACCAATCTTTTTTGACTAGGTGTGATTGGCCACCTGAAAACGTTTATCTTTTCAACAAAATCTCAAAATTAATTAAGTTTTATTAAAAAGATAATCTTTTGGTCTGCGAAACAAAAATTGGGTTCGGGGGTACGGTTACGCGTGGGGAAGGATTAGCACCCCCACGACGCCCGTTAAAAAACGGTACCATAATAATCATGTGTTATCCTTTTTGTTTTAATAAAATGATCTTACTTTAATATTTAAAATTAATTCCTTTTTTATTCCAACCTTTTTGTTCAAAATCATTTTTTATTTACAAATTTATTTTGTTTTATTTTAAAATGTTAAACTTTATTTTTCGAAAGTAAATATGAACCTTTTTGTATTGAATAATTAAATCAAATACTCCAATACTTTTGGCAGCATTTGAAATAATTTTCCTCACCTAGAGATTTCTTAAGAATCACTACTTGTGACTTCTACAGAATCTCATCCTCGGAAAATTCACACTTGCTTCAAAAATTATTATGAGTGCATATGATGCAAACAGATAGTACATGATGCACGTGGAACTTAAAAGAAATTTATTTTATTAATGAAACTCTTGATATTGATAAATTTGGCTAAATATCCCAATACTCTGGTAACATTTAGCTAATTCCTCTCACCTAGGGATCAGTCAAGAAATCACTACTTGTGAGTCTCATGACATCCCATCCTCGGAAGAATTTCATTAAATTTAAAATTTATTATTAATTTTCTTTTTAAAAACTTATTTTTATTTTTAACAAAAAATTAAATTATTGAAAAATCATACTAAGTATCCCAATACTCTGGTAACATATAGTATGACCCTTCTCACCTAGGGATCAGTTAAGAAATCACTACTTGTGAGTTTCATAGCATCCCATCATCGGACGAATTTAATTTAATTAAATTAAATTTTTATCATTAATTTCCTTTTTCAATTTTCTTTTTTTTTAAAAACTTATTTATTTTTATTTTTAATAAAAAAATGAATTATTGAAAAATCATACTAAATATCCCAATACTCTGGTAACAATTAGTACGACTCTTCTCACCTAGGGATCAGTCAAGAAATCACTACTTGTGAGTTTCATGACATCCCATCATCGGACGAATTTCATTTAAATTTAAACTTTATTATTGAGTTCTTTTTTTTTATTTTCCTTTAAAAACTTATCTATTTTTATTTTTAATAAAACAAATTAAATTTTCTATTAATCTTTTTATTTTCTTTTTAAAAACTTATTTATTTATTTTTATTTTTTTAATAAAAATTTAAATTATTGAAAAATCATACTAAACATCCCAATACTCTGGTAACATTTAGTAAGACTTTTCTCACCTAGGGATCAGTCAAGAAATCACTACTTGTGAGTTTCATGACATCCCATCATCGGACATTTATTTAAATTTACTTTGAAACTAAATTTTCAATATTTAAATTTTGAGCAAAATATCTATTTACAAAATATGAGTACATTCCAAAAGTGTCCGTGAAAAAAAAATAAAAAATCATGACATTTAATTAAAATAAATTACCGAAAATTACAAACAAGCAATTGATGATGAACGAAAGAAAGAAGCAAAAAAGTGAGTAATTAAATTAGTCAGTAAACACATGTAAATAATAATGATTCTCAACAAATAACAATGAAGTAAACACATATAAATCAACTTCAAGAGTACTTATGACGTTGTCAAGTCAAACGGACAAGTGATGGAGTGAATTTATGACAAACTAAGTTTCCAAATAAAATAGATTAAAGAAAAGCAAAAGGCCCAAAAAAAAAAAGGTTAAAGAAAAGTAAAGAAATCAACCTATCAAATATCAATGTTCTCCTTTCATTTCCGAACCGAATGCCTAACCCCCCATTTTTGCAGCAAACCATGCCTCGCTCTTACCGAGTCTGAGTCGCATAACCATCGACCTTCAATCTCCAACCGCCAGTGGTCTACTGCCTCCTCTTCCTCTACTCGGCCTCGCAACCCTCTTTCCTTCTCTCTTTTTCCTTTACGAACGAAACAAGCTTAAACTTTCAAATAACTGAAAAACCAAAACTAATTTTATGTTGCTTTCCCCCTTAGCATATCTTCTGTATATTTCTTTGATTTTTTGTTTTTTGCTCGTGTATTTGGGATTGTCGGTTTCAATATGTTGGATTGATTTTCTTTTTCTTTTGGGTATCAATGAAGGATGGGTTTGGGGCTGTCTTTTGGTGCTGTAAGGGCTTCGGGTGGCTATGTTGGCTTGAGGATTCGTGTAGAAGATAGTGGAGTTTGAACAAGGATGAGATGATAGAATTTGTTCTCTCTTTCTCATGGTTGTAGGGGACTCAGCTAGTGTAGGCAAATGATGGTGTTTAAATTGCTGATTGTGAGATCGAAGGTGATGGTTGGATCGTTCAATGAAGCAGGGGAGGTCTCTGTTCTTTTGTAAAAAAAAAACAGTGAAGAATTGTGTGAGGTGATTTTGGAGGTGGTTGGATGGTAGTTTTAAGACAGAGTGAGCTAGGAGTGGGTGACAGGAACCGGTGGTTTTGGATTCGGTGAGTGAAGGTCGAAGGAGGCAGTGGGGCTTGAAATGGTGCACGAGACGGGAGATGGTGGTTTGGTGAGAATGCTAGGACTCGAGTTGTTGGTGGTTTTGTGGTTTTGAGGGGCAGAGTGTCGGTGGTTGCTTGATAGGTTCTCGGTGGTGGGAATGAGGCTGGTACTGAGTGTTGTAGAGAAAAAAAGAAAGAGAGCTATGGCCGAACCCTTTCTCCCTGTGAAAAATGGTTTCCCTCCTCTATAGAAGACAGATCATTTATTGGTTTGACAAGAAAGAAAAGAGCTGACATCGATAGTGGCTTGGAGAAAGGAAAAGAGAAAGCATGGGCCGCAGTCCTAGAGAAAAGAGAAAGTGAGTTTTGGGGTGAAGAGCTTTGAGAAGCTAATAAAAGTTGAACAAGATATGTGATGGCACCAGTTTATTTCTTTCTTCTTTTTTTTTCTAATGAATATTAAATTTACAAAAATTAAATTAAAAACAGAATCAAAAAATAAAGGTAAAAATAAAAATAACAAATATAGGTTATAACATAACTTAAATTGGATTTTTAAATCCTTAAATCTAACAAAGTTTACATAACTCAACTTTTCAAAATTATTAAGCCCTGATAAAATTAGGTGTCTACAATTATTATTATTATTATTATTATTATTATTATTATTATTATTATTATTATTTATCATATTCTTTTTATTATTATTATTTATTATATTTATTATATTTTTAGAAAATGCACATGAATTATTTTTTATTGAAAATTCCCTTTAGCTCATTCCATTAAGCTGGTTAGATCATGAAGGAAATCTTCTTACCTAGAGATTCCAAAGCATTACTTTAGCGCAACCTTCCTTGGGATCTCATCCTCGGAATAATCTCAACTCATCTCTCTAATTAAATTTATTATATTCTTAACTTAATTTATATTTTAATACATATTATTTAAAATTAATTTGATTAACTTCTATTTTATTTTGCTTTGTTTTGTTTTACATCCTTTTAATCTAATCTTAGAACAATATAATAATTTAAATTAACAAAAGAATTAAAATAGAACATTATCTTCAATGAATTAAAACACATAACTAATTAATTATTCTATATAATTCCAAACATTATCATGCTTCAGTAGTGTAATAATTTTCGTTTTAAGCATTTAATTCTCAAAATGGTCATTAACTATTCATTATAATATCAAATTAAATAATACATATATCACACATGTTAAGAAAGTGAAAGAGAAAAGGAAACCATACCTACAGCAGGAGATGAATTAAAGAACTTCAAATTGCTACTATTCACACTAAAAAAAAATAGACTTTTACTGAGTGCCGGTAAAGACCAACAAATCGCCAATAAAAAGCTTACTGACGGTTTGTTGACTGCCGGCTGACTGCCGGTTAGGTGAATGCCGGTGAAAGTTTGCCGGCGGTCAAGTACCTCAATGTCGGTAAAGATCCGGTAAATTCCGACATAACTTTTCCCGACGTTTTTAAGTGCCCTTCAAAGTAAAAAGCTTTTACTGGCGCTTTAAAGTGCCGGGAAAAGTTTTATTTCAAATTTGAAATTTTTATATTAAATTCAAAGTGCCGTGAAAAGTGTTATTTCAAATTTGAAATTTTTATATTTATTGAATTTAAATTTAAATTCAAATGCTTTTACCGACACTTTAAAGTGCCGGTAAAAGTTTTGTTTTAAATTTAAAATTTTATATTTATTGAATTTAATTTTAAATTTAAAATTTTTACTAATATAATTTAATTATTAAATTAATAAATTTTTTATCCTTTCTTTTTTTTTAATCAAATTGTGACGACTAGTATCATGTGGGGCCGGTCGCACTCAACCGTATTGTCCGCTTTGGATTCTAAAGGTGGCCCCCGTCAGTTCAGCTGACGTGGCACTTAGGTCCTCACGGATTTCTTTCGCGTCCGCCGCTACTCGAACCCTTGACATCCAAGCGATTCGAGTAACGACTAACCATTGTCCGCTCGTTTTTTTGTGACGACCAGTATCTCGTGGGGCTGGTCGCACTCAACCGTATTGTCCGCTTTGGATTCTAGAGGTGGCCCCGTAGTCAGGGAAGGCCTATAACCCCGTCAATTCATTTTTTATTGAACTCAATTCGTTTAGTCTTCGTATCTTATTGGTGAAACTGACTATAAATGGAACCCCCTGCAGTGTACAAAATAAATTTTGTAGCCGAGTACAGACGTTTCTTTCCCCCCCACATGGATAGAAGTAGATAAACGGGAATTAATTCGAACTCCCACATGATGAAAAAAAGTAAAAGGTCTCGAGAAGAAAATAATCCTATTTGACCACTGTACATTGCTAGCATCAGGAAATGGAATAATCGTGAATCTCGAGTAACTGGCCAAGCCGCCAAAGTGGCTAAAGTGGTGATAAATCCTGTCAGTAAAATGGGCCCTATAGAAAGTCCATCTATTCCCAATCTCCAGTAAAAATCAAAAAAATATGCTGTTATAGCCGTTTCAAAGCTATACTAATACTAATGATAGACAGCCAACAGTGGCTTCTTCCATAGGGCTGTCGGAATGTTGGAAACTCTTCCAATTACATGTTCTGCAGAGTGAGTAAAGCCCTCAAGCGGTAAGCGAACTTAGCTGTCTTTATTGACACAACGCGAGCACATCCGGTAAGGGAATGCTGTCCGCCTAAAAGACCTGGCATCTCCAACTATTCTTTTGATAGAGCAAATCCAGGCTGAATGACTTACTCAAAACCGGATTCACCAAACCAATATCAATAACAGCTTCTTATGTGGCATTTGTCCATCAATCCCATTCTATGTCTATGCCATCTTATTGACTATGGATTCAACCTCTAGGTCCTCTCCTTGTCCTTCCGGGATTAGCCAAACGGAGGTCCAGCTTAGTAGCTGCTGCTCTCATTTCTGCTATCATTCCTGCGTTCATTCGCCAGGCCAATCAATCTTATGAAAGAGCCCTGCCTCTGGTTTGCCCACTGCATATATTGCTGCATATATTCATTCTTGCGCATTGTCTTCTCTCGGCGGAAAAGGGGCTTCTATAGAGGTCAGAGTCCCGCTTACCCAAATCTTAATAAGCAAATCGGCTCTTCATGTTCACATTCACAAATGGAGGAATCTAAACCTTTCTCTATTTCTAATGTCAAACCTGAAAGCAGCAGCAGCAAGCCTAAACCTTCAAATAGGGAAAGTGCTAAGGTTAATGCCCCATCTAGCGAGATAAAAGGACTAAGAGCCTTTATCCCATGGTCTTAAATCGGCTTCACTCGCTCAAGTTTTTCCAGGCGTAAGGCCGAAATTAGCAGATAAGATGGCATCTTCCAATCCGGATGAAGGAGTGACTCCTAAAATAGTTTACCGGATTCGTGCCCCTTCTTTCTTTGAAGATAAGAGATATGCAAAAGAGCCTTCCCCCGTTATGAACGGAAGTCCTTATCCATTCCCTTCTGTCAGCGTTGCTTGTCTCAGTGCTTGCTTTTAGGAAAGCAGATGGCATTCAACCTAATCAGAAAGTCCTTGTGGAAGATGCAGGTTGCCCTCTTTACTATTGGTCTTTTGGTAAACAAGATCCTGCCCACTATTCCCGATCATCGGTAGGGACGCGAGCCTACCGGCAACTGGAGCTACTAGAATGATAAGCAAAAGATTCAATCTACCCGCCGAAACCTGAAAACTGAAACCAAGCCTTAGTCCACTATTTCCTGCCCTGGCCCAATGTTTATACGGATCAGAGAAATGGCCAATGATGGCAGCTAGGTTGCTTGGTTTGATAGGCAGGCTAGGTCTTTCTCTCATGTAGTGTAGTCATCTCCGATCAAGACCGGAATAAGAGGATTGTTCACCAACCTGTTTAACCGGAAGGTAAGGAAGAAGGACTTGGTGACCCGTTCAAGGAAGTCTCCCCAGAATGCGTGTGGGATCTGTGAGCACTCGTAAGGGAGTCATATAAGATGGATGTTGCAAGACGACTTCTGGCTCTCAGGATGGTATTGCAGAAACCGGCTCCTAAGCACAGAAACATTCCTTGGAGATGCCACCGAAAGTGGTAACAGCCGGTGAACGCACAAGATTGGAAACGCAGATAATCCACCCGTATAAGACTGTGCGATTGGCACTGCGAGCCAGTTGTATGTGTGTGTAGTTTAGTTATTTTGTTCCGCCAAGGAGGGCAACGGTTTATCGCTTCTAATAAGGATTCGTTGTCCTTGGTCATGGAGATGCAGTAGAAGGAGTGAGTGCATCCACCCGGTACGTAAGTATAGTCTAGTCTAGTTAATAGCGAGTCTATTCTATTTTAGTGTGGTTTGGTCCGGGTGGCCTTGCTTGTCTTCTTGCGCGTAGTCAGTAAATGTTCATATAATGTCCGGGTTAGGTGATTCAGTAAAGCTGATGGAGGCGCTGGCGAGTCCAGTTCGCAAGGAAGTATGGTGGGCCATAAGTTCGGTACGTCTCTCTTGAGCGTATTTGCTCTGTGGTCCCAATGAGGTTGCCCCAATTGTGTATATCAGGTCGAGGGCCAATTCTCAAGATAGAATAGTGAGGGTCGGGGTTGGTTAGTTGCAGGGCCTGTTTGGGACTGTAGTTAGCCTGCTTCTCCTGCCTAGCGAGGTTGTAGATGGACCGTCGTTCCTTAATCTAAATAGCGGAACAAGGGAGCTCTGCGACCATCCCCCCTTTGGGGAAGCGAAGCAGGGGGGGGTGACGTTCCACTTACACTGACTATCTAGGCTGCGCTAGTTCTTTTAGTCTTTTATGGTATAGTGAGTTGTTGTTCTTGTGAGTGAAAGGAACTAGGTATCCCGGGTCAGTGGATCTGTGCCTGACCCGCGGGGGCTTCTCACTGAGTAATTGCCGTAGTCAGGGAAGGCCTATAACTTTCGGGTATCGAGTGAAGAGTCTTTCCCCAGCTGCATGTCAAGGGTTCGAGTAGCGGCGGACGCGAAAGAAATCCGTGAGGACCTAAGTGCTACGTCAGCTGAACTGACGGGGGCCACCTCTAGAATCCAAAGCGGACAATACGGTTGAGTGCGATCGGCCCCACATGATACTGGTCGTCACACAAATAAAGCATTAAAATTAATTTAAATTTAAAAAATAAGATATATGGTGGTGTTGGCTTTTGACTATTTAAATCAAATATTACAATTCAACAAAATATTAAAATACAAGAATTCAACACAATTTTATTACTATAAAATAAAACTAGAAAATGTTACAAGAATTGTCAAACAAAATAAAAGCTAAACATCACACCATCCAAATATGATGACGTTGATCATAATTAACATTGTTAAAATACAAAAAATAAGATAAATAATGTCAAAAATATGAACAATCTATAAATTCATAAAAAGCCCATCATTTGTTCTTAATGCAAACCTAAATGATTTCTAATTCCCAGCTATCATCATTTATTCAAAGTTTAAGGTCAAAAAACCTACTGCCATTGCCATTGTTGGGAGCCAAGGCGCTAATGAGCCTCATAATGATGATAACTAGAGAAACCTGTATAATTCAAATGCATAGAAAAAGAATGATTAGTTTTACTCTCCAAGTTAATTAAGTACAGAAATAAACATAGGACCATAAGAAGCATTGAAGTCTTTTTCTCTGATCTTCGTTTTCTCCTGAAAATTACTCTCAGAAGTAGTTAAGAACCGAGTGATTTAAAATTTTAAGAAACAAGTTCATGATCACATATCATAGCAAACTCCATTAACTTCAAGCACATCAATATGCAACTGCACTGATTATCAGAAAAAGAGTTGGAATTCAACAAAGAGTAGCTACTTCGATTTGTCAATTTCAAGCTCTATTGAAAAAAATAAAGAGATGATCTAAGCTTTTATGCATAGTTCATAATACATTAAATAGCCTCTATTAGACTGTTTCTTAGAATCACAAGACCATAACCTTACCATTACCCCTGAAATACTCTAGCATGCAAGAATGAAAGAAGAGTAATGGCGAAAGACTGAACGCATGAAGAACGACAAATATATTGAGAATACAAATAAGGAACCATCATTGTAGTGATTATTAGCAAAAGATGAACTTAACTGATAATAATTAAATTTACTTGTTATCTTTTGTACCACCTTAATTTTTCCATATTCTTGCCAAGGCTGCAAGTGATAAAGCTCTTATGAAGACAATTTCAATAAAATCTGAACAAATTTCACCAGCTCTGCAAGTAGACAGTATTTCTTCATTTTACAAGATAAATTATCAATCAGATTATTAAAATGAATTTACTATTATCTGAAATACTTTTTGTTTACAGATTTTTACTCCAGTATATAAAAATAAATGACAATTAAATCAAACTTTTAAGGAATTTAAGAAGAATATGGCTACAAGATTCACAGGATAAACTAAATGTACTACTTAAAGAGTATAATACAACTATATGTGTTTAAAACAAGAAGAAGAAGACACTAATGTCATTGATAAACAAACTAGAAATTTTAGCCAAAATCAACTTAAAAAATAATGAGATAATGTTGAAAGTTTACGAGTACGAGTGGAGAGAAACATTAAAGAAAAAGGAATACCTCATCTTTGACTTTGCGTACTCCATTTTCGAACTGCTCCTAGCAGATCGCACTATTCTGCTATCGGCTCTGCTTTTTTTTTTATCTGTAACGAAAAAAATATAAGAATGAAAAAAGAAACAAAAATTTGGAACTGTTAATAATTTGAGATTTTTCTCCCTTAACAAACATGGTTTTCAATTGAGAAATAACTGAAGATTTCTGAATCAAATTAGGGAAAAATCAAGCTCAAAATTTAAGACAGTATATACACAGATAAACACACACACACACACACACACACACAACATATATATATATTTGTTAATTACAATTTACAAGTAATGTTTTATCAGAATTTATAGTGCCTTAGTCCCCTATGTAATACTTGAGCAACTCCTTAGTGCATGTCCACAAAGTACAATAATATCATTTCAGTTTCTGTTGATGGAAATTGAACAAATTGGCCTTTTGGAAAAACAGATGGCCTGTATGTTCCTCTGCAATTCCATCTTGAGCATAAAACTCGGATTACATTGATCTTACCTACAGCTGTAAAAATAAAGCATACGGATTAGGTTTCACTATGTTCTGTTTACCATATTCAAGCCGTTATGGTGTTCAGCCATCTCAGCAATTTTCCTAATGCACAAATCAAACTGAAAAACGGTGTAGATATCACTAATTACCACTAAAGTACCCAAAACGTAAACATTGCATGATCTTGCTAGAGCTCATCAACCATACCATATTATATTATAAAATGCTTTTAATTCTAATATAGAATTTTTGGAAAAAAAACTAAGGAAAATGTCAAAGAATTTGAAACCAAAAGGAATTAGGTGAAGTAATACTAATAGTAGAGCTGCTAACCCATTTATCTGGAGAAAGTGGAGGAATCGTGTGCTTCAATAGTCCAACATCATCTGATGATCTAATGTCCTGCACCTCTGTTTCCGACCTTATCCCTCACCATGAAAGAATTACCAAACCACTATCTGCTTCTGATCTTTTAGTCAGAGAAAAAAATAAACAAAGACCAAAGCTACTCTACAGTTAGCAAGTTATTTTTCATTAATCCCTCACCAAAGGTAAGGTATTCTGGTGATAGCTGCCACTCTTCATCCCCTGAGAACTTGATTTTATACATTCACAATGTTAAACAGAAAGTTAGAAGATGTAACACTAAAAGCAGTGGTTTAAGTCCACAGAATTTTACCTTCCAGGTCTGAGCAATAAGGTGGCTGAGAATTTGGTGAATGAATCAATGTATTCTCGTGATAAGTGCTCCCCTTAACTCTATCGATCAAATGAGCCCATAACTTAGCATTGCAAACAGAGAAATTTTCAATAAATGGATGTAAAAAATCAAAGGTTTTCATTGACAAAAATAAAATACAAGCTGAGAAATGAGAAGTCTTACAGAATTAAACTATTTTGAGCATACTTCATCCACAAATTAATCTTAGGGAGCATAAGCTTTTGCATATCTAATCATATAGAAAAATTAAACAAGCTAAAAATAAGAGAAGGGAAAGGATTTCTTTTGGCTAAGTTAAATAGATTATATTAATAATTCAAAGGATAAAGCTAGTGTTAAAGCTAGCATGATCAAACTGAAATATAGTTCTGTTACAAACATACAGAACTTCATGAGAAAACACTCAAATATAAAGAACATCTTAATCCCCTGATCAACCTAATAATCTAAGCCAAGATAGAGAGACAACCATAGAATCAAGCTCCACCAAAAATCAAATCATATCGATTTCCAAAAGAGAAAAGACACATCATTCCTTCCCATCATACAGCCTCCAGTACATGATTAAAATTTCTTCGAAAGGCCACAACACCCTTAATGATTTCTTCAGTCAATCTGTAACTCATCCTTAGTAATATGAACTTGAAAGATTCATTGATGTTGCAAGAACTTTTACATATTTTAAGGTGGATCTTCAACTGTGAGTGGCTTCTAAAAAAATAAAATAACATAGCGTATTTTTAATCTCAATAACAGAGAATACCTGAATTCCTCTTCACTTCATATAATGCCTCCTAAAAATTCATACACCAATCTCATCGCAACTATTGGCTCCTGATCCCATGCTCCATTTTCTTCGAACCTAATAAGAAACATTTCATCAAACAGCATATACAATGGGTAAAGCTGTTTAGGCAATTTCAAATGCTCCAAAAATAACACCATTAAACTGAATATAATAAGTTAAAGGACTTATAAAGGTGAAACATACCGGACCCCTATACAGATGAAATGCAGAATGCTATCCTCTTATTTTAAAATACCTAACCCAAATAAACAAAACCATCTCCACCAGCAATAACACATCATACATCAAAGACCAAACTCGTCTTTGGCTTTTCTTTGTCCCCATAAAGAGAAGCTCCAACATTAAAATCCTACTGACATTGAAGCTGAGAGCTGCTATCAATGGAGAGAAGAGGTAATGAAGCCGTAGATAGAGGAGATTAGACGAGATGAGAAAAGAACAGAAAACAAAAATTAAAAAAAAAAGGAAGTGAGAACCGTGAGTTGAGATGATCAATGGAGAGACGAGGAGAATCTGAGAATCGAGAGCAATTTTAAAGTAAAGCTGATGATGAGGATGGTGTGAGGAAAGGCTAGGGTTTGGTCTTCAAAATAGGGAAACTCTGATTTGAGATGAAAAGAGAAGAAAATGCATCTGGAGAAAACAGCAAGGAGAGAAAGGGGATTGGATCTAATTTGAGATAAAGAAAGAAATATTTAAAGAAATTAAAATCTGGGTGCATGGGTGTCACTTGAGGTTCGATTAACAGCGGCGCTTACGTTTCAGCTGGCAAAAACTAGCTAAAAAAATGAAAGTACCAGCGGTTTCTAAAATCGCCCGCACAAAAATGCCTTTCAAAATCTCATTTTTTGTAGTGTCATGTCCAAAACGGGTGCCTTGGACGTGTGTAAAATCCAATTTCAACGCTGTTCTTCAACTTTCCTATCCTTTTTACTTTCCTCTCACGCAGCAACTGATGATGTGAAGATGCAGTGGGACAGAAATCGAACAACTGGTACGTGATGAAGCGAACAAAACAATGGCAGTGAAGGTGGTTAGTGATATTGCAGTAGAGTCAATAGTCAAGCGGTGGAACAACGATGCTGAGTTTGGTTTGATGCAGGGAACGATGGGGCAGAGTTGGCAGTGGCTCAGGAATGGCAGTAGTGTGAACACGAAGAGGTGGCAACGACGACAAACGCGGGCTTGGTGTAGGAAAGATGATGGCAGTGAGTAGGGATGCAGCAAGGTGGTGAGGTGCAGGTTCTTTGAAGATGACGAGGAATGCAACTGTTGTGCTGGATATAATAAACTAGACAGAGGAAGTGGCTTTTTGCAATGAAAGGTGGTGATAGTCGATCGATGATGGTGATTGTGTGGATTGATTTTCGGAGCCTCCTCCTCATTTGTTCGAGCGCCCCCTCTTTTATATACACAAGTAGTATCCATATTTTAGCCTAACTGAATCTCTTTCTTTTTATCTTATTTATTTTTTATCTTACTTTAATAATTATCTAACTCTAATTCTAATCTATCATAAACTCTAATAATATAAATCATAACTTAAATAATTATCCTAAAAATCTAATAATCTAATTATCCTATCTTAAAATTAATTTTATTTTTATTTCTTATTTCATTTTTTATTTTTCTTATTTTATTTATTAATTCTTCCTAAATCCTAATTTTAGTGTTAATTCTAATCTTAAAAAATCCTAATTTAATTTTAAATTAAATAATTATCCTAATCTAATGTTACATTAAGTTAAAAAATACAATGTCACCTAACTTAATTAATTATTTTACAAGCTACAATCCCGGATAAAATAAGGTATCTACAGCTGCCCCTCTTTGTGCATTTGCTGCGAAACAGTAATTGCACAAAGACATAGATACCTATTTTGTCTGACTTCTTCTCTTCTTTTTTTTTTAATTTTTTTTCGAAAAGCTCCCTCTAAACAGAAAGACAGTCAAACTTTAAAATCTTGTCTAAAAAGCTTCCCCTAAACAGGCAGGCAGTCAAACTTTGAAATCTTGTCTAAAATGCTCCTCCTAAACAGGCAGGCCGTCAAACTTTAAAATCTTGTCTAAAATGCTCCTCTTAAATAGGCAAGTAGTCAAACTTTAAAATCTTGTCTAAAAAGGTCCCCCTAAACAGGCAGGCAGTTAAACTTTAAAATATTGTCTAAAATGCTCCTCCAAAACAGGCAGGTAGTCAAACTTTGAAATCTTGTCTAAAATGCTCCTCCTAAACAGGCAGGCCGTCAAACTTTAAAATCTTGTCTAAAAAGCTTCCCCCTAAATAGGTAGGCAGTCAAACTTTAAAATCTTGTCTAAAAAGGTCCCCCTAAATAGGCAGACAGTCAAATTTTAAAATCTTGTCTAAAATGCTCGTCATAAATAGGCAGGCAGTCAAACTTTAAAATCTTGTCTAAAAATTTGGAGGAATCATGCTCGAAGGTCTTATAGATTGTACTCAAGGAACCTTTTCTGTAATTTTTTCTTTTTCTCATGCAATGCATCATGTGTGCAATTGTGCATGCATTCTATCCTAACTATGCAGTTTATTTTATCATGCAATGCCATTCATGCAATACCACTCCACAATCTATTATGTTTATGCAATGTTTTCTTTGAAAAACATTTCAACTTTAACTGTGGCAATAACAAGGTTTTTATTTCTCAATCCATTTTCTTCTTTCATTTGTTTTCTTGTCATTATATATCTACCTCCTCTTTCTCATTTTCTCTCTTTTACTTCTCTTACCTTTGGAAAGCTTTATCTTCATCTCTATTGCATCTTGTCTCTCATTTCTCTTTCCACCTTTCCTTCCACTCCTATCATTTATTGAAAATCTTATTGAGATCTTGCCATTGATTCTGCCTTATATTTCTTAATTTCCATTTTCTATTTATTCATAGATTTCCTTTTCATTCATTTCCTAAATAATATAAGAGTCTTTCACATATTTTGCCAAGCAAACATTCATTATCATTCCAATTTCGAAATCAATGCAACACAATTTCTCAATCCCTCAAGGTAAGGATATAGTAAAGAAATAATAGGTGAAAATGAAAGAAATGGTATTATTCAAAATTTGGACAGATTTAACAAGAAATTGCCAAGCTTAGAAGGAAAGTAGGCTTGAATGAAAAGTGAGAGTTTTTAGGATTAAGTGTCAAGTAATAGTATCCAAATAACAACAATTCAAATAATTCTGATCAATGAATACAAAATCCCCTTCAAAGGTCCATTAATCTGATCGTGTTGGGTTCATCAAGATATCTTCTTACCTCAATGTTATTGACATCCAGCTTTTTTGGTATCTAAGCCACCTTTTCAGGTTTTCAACTTAGATGCACTCCATTGATCCAAACTGCCCTTTTTGGGTTTTCGATCTGTACCCTCTTTTCATTTTTTTCTTTTTTTTTCTTTCTTTTCTTTTCTTATTTTTTTCCTCTTTTTTTTAAATTTATTTTTATTCATTTTTCTTCATCTTCAACTTCATTGTCCTTAATGAAACTTCTTCTATCTCTTCTCTATTCTGATTCATGCCCCAACAACGGATATTTCTTCACCCAATTTAATGTTCACATGGATCCAAGACAATTTTTTGAAATCCCATTACTTCCATCTAGACTAGATCTTTTTGTTTCTCATGATCTGCTTCTTCTAATTCCATCCAAAGGATCATCATCTCATAGTGTAAGTATGCCTTTATTCAACACATGATTCTTCAATGGGAGTACTCATATTTGATCAAAATGGACTTTTAAGACACGTAACGTAGGCTGAGGTGAGGGTTCATGAAAGAAAGGATAATATAAGCCCAAAATAAGTGTTTCAGGATTTATCAAACCAAGAATCATTTTTCATAATTCATTTAGGCATTTTGCCTTTTGCCCCATTCTAGTTTACTTTTTCTCTCCTTTTTATTCAAATGTAAGTAGGGTTTTCACTTTCTTGATTCAAACCCTCTTTCCTTCTTCATTCTTGTTTCTTTTTTGTTTTTTTTTTCGCAAAAGTGGGTTTTTTTCTTTGCCCCTTTTATATTTTTATTTTGCCCCCACTAATCTTTCATCCTTTATACTCTTTGCCCCCCAGTGTGGAGGGTGATTCTTGGTGGGTTATATCAAAAAGAATACAATAGGCTCAAAAGGGGTAATCAATGGATAATTTACTCACGCTTGAAAGGTAGTGAAAGAAGGTCATTTCTATCTCAATACAAGTACTCTCATTGAAGGTCATCTATTGAACAAATACAAACTCATCAGAATTTCATCTAGAGATTCACCTTTACTCGTAACATTCTATAGTTGAAGATTTTAGACAAATATCTTCTATTTTCTTCTTGCTTGAACAATCTTAGCAAACTGGAAATCCATCCAACCAAACAAAGTAGTTCTTTTAGAATTGAATTTTATATTCATTGCCATCATCATTATCATGCTCATTATTTGGATACTTTTAAGCTTGGCAACAAAGTAGAGAATATGGGTATTGGTGTTTTGCATTAAAGAACAAGGTTGGAATGAGGAATTAAGAAATATGCATCACACTAATCCTTTATTGAAAATGAAAATGAATGAAAGTTGACCCAATACATAAAAGAAAATCTTAGTGCTTTTGGGCACAAGCACTCCTACAGTACTTAAAAACTGAAAGATTCTAAGAAAACCTAAGACATATGAAAATGAAAAGAAAAATCCATTACTCTTGGGTGGCATAAACAACTGGCATCTCATAAACAATCTAAATTCTTAGCTCTGCATCTGAAGGGTACACGAACTAATCAATATCAAATCCTCAATTCCCTTCTTTGTCAACCACATTCACCATTACCCCAGCATGATCAGGTAATGGGTTTATATTAACATCTGGCTCACCTTTCTTCTTGAAACTCAAGAGTCCAGCTTTGATGAGTGATTGGACTTTCACCTTCAAACCTATACAATTCTCAATAGAATGACTAATATTGTCATGATAGGCACATTTTGCATTGGGGTCATACCACTTTGGATAAGGAGGTTTCAAGGGCTCTAAATAAATAGGGGCACTGAGATGACCCTCTACCAACTTTGGGAATAGCTCGGTGTATGTCATGGGTATAGGGTCTATGGTAACATTTCGGCTAGGTCGGGTGTACCTTTGGTCATTAGGTGGGAAAGTGGGGTTTGTCAAGGTTGTAGGTATTTGTTAATGGAAAACAGGTTGATAAGTGTTCTGGGGATGAGCTTGTGGGTAAGATTGAGAATAGGTGTAATTCACTGAGGGTGAGTAAGGGTTATAAAGGTGACGCGAATTGTTTGAGACAGCTTGTGCATCTCCTTCCTTCTTCGAGAATCCACCCTTCCTATTATCATTCACTGGTGCTTCGATCTTACCGCTCTTGATGGCATTCTCAATGGCTTCACCAGTTAACATCATGTCTGCAAAGTTTTTAGTTACACTGCTAAGCATACGTTCATAGTAAGGTGCCTTGAGAGTGTTCAAAAAGAACATGGTGACCTCTTTCTCAGTCAAAGGGGGCTGAACTTGTGATGCCACGTCTCTCCACCGTTGGGCATATTCTTTGAAGCTCTCGTCCTTCTTCTTTTCCATACCTTGGAGAGATAAGCAGTTAGGAGCTACATTAGACACATGTTTGTATTGAGTTATAAAAGCTCTTGCCAACTCGGACCAAGAGGAAACTTTGCTTCTTTCCAATTGGCTATACCACTTAACAGCTGACCCAGTCAAGCTATCTTGAAAAACATGAATTAATAGCTTGTCATCCCATGCATATGCTGCCATCTTCCTACAATACATGGTGAGATGATCTTTTGGGCACAATGTTCTATTGAACTTTTCAAATTCAGGCACATTGAATTTTGGTGGAAGCACAACACCAGGTACCAAACACAATCTTTCGGCATCAACGGGTCCAAAATAGTCAACTCCTTCCACAGCACTTAGTCTTTCCTTGATTAAGCTCAGCTGAGCTTTAGTACCACATATTCTTCTTTATGCTTAACTTTTCTAAGTCTATGGGATCATCTAAATTTGGTACTTCGATTGGATTTTGAGCCTGTATATGTAGAGGTGTTGGAGCTTTGATAGTACTTCCTTCAGGGACGAAGATGGGATTGTCTCGCATGTTTTATTGAGTCTCTTGGACAGACTCGTCTTGATTACCCATCTTCTCCTTTCCTTTAATCATGGCTTTTAGCAACTGAGTAATTTCGCTTAATTGCCCCCCTTATCTCTGTATTTTCCCTTTCCAACTTCTCTATCCTATTATTTTGATCCTTTTCCATCATGCGTGCTTGATACCTTGTATGATATCGGTGGAGAGCTAATCGTCTAGTGGATGCAATTTTGATACCTTTAGTGCCACAATTAAGTCGAAATTATTTTTCATGCGATGATATGTTTATGCACATACAAATGAATGAACTACATAGGATGCACTAAAGTCTTGCAATCTCTCCTAACAATTAAAAGAATGTTCCATGATAAGACCAATGTAAAGAACATGTTATGCAACGCAAAATCAAATGTAAAGATGCATGACTTAATGATATAAACAAACTTTTCTTTTTTTTTTTGAAAACTGGAATGGAAAATAAAAACTATATTGTTTTTGAATTTTTTTAAAAAACAATGTACAAAAGAGGAAGTAAAATTTATTCCTTCATGTGTCCTATCTCGGGTTTGAGTCTACATTTCAATCTAGTATGGTTCCATCCTAAGGCTAAGTCTTATGTTTCATTACATGCTAGGCTTGGGTAGTTCAAAATTCTAAAGGTCCCCAAATTGCTCCTCACTGTCGTCCACACAAGACTAGTAAGGCACCCAATCCTCACCCATGACAGGCTACAAATGGAAATGTCAAATTTGAGCAAGAGTATTTCGTAGCCATTGCAGAGGTATTTTCCTCACGAGGGCGTAGGTACTTTACTCTTTCCTAAAAAGGACGGAGCCAGGGTCAGGGGCTTATGTATGCAAGTGATGTGTGTGAGGAAGGAAAAATTAAGTTTTCTTTCAATTATAACTTTCTAAGCAAACTTTAAGATAACCTAAAACCAAGCATTGGCCTGACTCTCTAAATTCCCCAGTGGAGTCGCCAAGCTGTCATAACGTGTCAAGTCCGAGAACCTAACCCGCTAGACTTAAATTCTTGGAGTCGCCACCAACCATTCAAACTTAAGGTGTGATTGGTCACCTATTCTTGTCTAAATATAAGGCTTGGTCTACGTTCAAAGAATCTAGGGTTCGGGAGTATGGTTACGTGTGGGGAAAGATTAGCACCCTTACGACGCCCATCCTAGAATGGTACCACTTAGTCTTAGGTTATCCTTTAAATTTACTTAGGTTAATCTTTAATTTCGATATACTTAATATTGAAAGATATTTCTAAGTATCCTCCATTAAGCTAGTGGGATAACTTAAAAATCATTCTCACCTCAAGGGTATTTAAGTAGTACTATGCAACTTGTTTGAAGAGGCTCCGTCGTTGGATGAATTTATTATTTTATAGAGATTTCATAACTTTGACTCCTTTACCCAAATTATCCTATTTTATTTTTATCATTTGTTATTTTCTATTATGTTCTTGACTAATATTTTTTATCTATTATTCATTGTTATATTTATTTCTAAATATAAATTATTTTTATTTTTAGAAAATGAATATAAATCATTCTTATAAAAAATTCCTTTAAAATCCTCCATTAAGCTGGTAGAATTTAAAAGAAATTCTTTTACCTAAAGATTACCAAAGCATCACTTAAGCGTAACCCTCTTCGGAATCTTATCATCGGAATGATCTATACTCACTTTCATGAATTATTATTATTTAACTCTTATTATTATTATTATTATTATTATTTATCATATTCTTTTTATTATTATTATTTATTATATTTATTATATTTTTAGAAAATGCACATGAATTATTTTTTATTGAAAATTCCCTTTAGCTCATTCCATTAAACTGGTCAGATCATGAAGGAAATCTTCTTACCTAGAGATTCCAAAGCATTACTTAAGAGCAACCCTCATTGGGATCTCATCCTCGGAATAATCTCAACTCATCTCTCTAATTAAATTTATTATATTCTTAACTTAATTTATATTTTAATACATATTATTTAAAATTAATTTGATTAACTTCTATTTTATTTTACTTTATTTTATTTTACATCCTTTTAATCTAATCTTAGAACAATATAATAATTTACATTAACAAAAGAATTAAAATAGAACATTACCTTCAATGAATTAAAATACATAACTAATTAATTATTCTATATAATTCCAAACATTATCATGCTTCAGTAGTGTAATGATTTTCATTTTAAGCATTTAATTCTCAAAATGGTCATTAACTAATCATTATAATATCAAATTAAATAATACATATATCACACATGTTAAGAGAGTGAAAGAGAAAAGGAAACCATACCTACAGCAGGAGATGAATTAAAGAACTTCAAATTGCTACTATTCACGTCCAAAACGGGTGCCCTTGGACATGTGTAAAATCCAATTTCAGCGCTGTTCTTCAACTTTCCTATCCTTTTTACTTTCCTCTCACGCAGCAACTGATGATGTGAAGATACAGCGGGACAGAAATCGAACAACTGGTACGTGATGAAGCGAACAAAACAATGGCAGTGAACAGTGGCGGAGCCAAAAATTTTATTCACCGGGGGTTTGATTTAAAAATTAAAAAAAAAATTAAAACTTAAAGACTCAAAAGTAAAAAATTTAAGCTCAGTGGGGGCTAAACAAACTTTAAAATACAATACAATATACTTATCAGTGGCCAAACATCAGTAAAAAAACCTAAAATTGGTGGCTCAGTGGGGGCTTGAGCCCCCACTGGGCCCCATGCAGCTCCGCCCCTGGCAGTGAAGGTGGTTAGCGATATTGCAGCAGAGTCAGTAGTCAAGCGGTGGAACAACGATGTTGAGTTTGGTTTGATGCAGGGAACGATGGGACAGAGTTGGCAGTGGCTCAGGAATGGCAGTAGCGTGAACACGAAGAGGTGGCAACGACGACAAACGCGGGCTTGGTGTAGGAAAGATGATGGCAGTGAGTAGGGACGCAGCAAGGTGGTGAGGTGCGGGTTCTTTGAAGATGAAGAGGAATGCAACTGTTGTGCTGGATATAATAAACTAGACAGAGGAAGTGGCTTTTTGCAATGAAAGGTGGTGACAGTCGATCGATGATGGTGATTGTGTGGACTGATTTTCGGAGCCTCCTCCTCATTTGTTCGAGCTCCACCTCTTTTATATACACAAGTAGTATCCATATCCTAGCCTAAGTGAATCTCTTTATTTTTATCTTATTTATTTTTTATCTTACTTTAATAATTATCTAACTCTAATTCTAATCTATCATAAACTCTAATAATATAAATCATAATTTAAATAATTATCCTAAAAATCTAATAATCTAATTATCCTATCCTAAAATTAATTTTATTTTTATTTCTTATTTCATTTTTTATTTTTCTTATTTTATTAATTCTTCCTAAATCATAATTTTAGTGTTAATTCTAATCTTAAAAAATCCTAATTTAATTTTAAATTAAACAATTATCCTAATCTAATGTTACATTAAGTTAAAAAATACAATGTCACCTAACTTAATTAATTATTTTACAAGCTACAATCTCGAATAAAATAAGGTGTCTACAAGTATAATTTAGACCTGTTCAAGAGTTGTACCGGCCGCCAAAGCCTGAAAGCCTACCTAATTTTTGTGAGGACTTGGACAAAAATATAAAATGCAATAATCAGGCTTGGGCATAAAATTTAGACTCGATCAAAAATCGAGCCGAGCTCGGGCTTTATCGATATTTTGTTATTTTTATAATTATAAGAATATAAATAGAATTTTAATTTATAAAGGATATATAAGAAAAATTAAATTAACAGATTAGAAATAATAAATATAATTAATATATATATATATATATATATATATATATAAGCATATTAAATAGACCCGAGACAATCTTATAAATTTGTTTGTAAAATTTAATTCAAATATTTAAAAAAATGATCGTTGAATTTAAAACAATAGTGATGTAAAGTAGCAGAAGCCAAAGGATTATGAGTGAAAGCTTTAGAAATAAAGTAGCACTGCATGCAATTGCTATCATGCGATATTTGCAAGACAAACACCAGAAAGGCAGAGCAATTTCTGGCACACAGGTGGCCTTTATTATATTTTATTTTGTCTTGTTTTCCCTAATAAAGAAGGGAAGAAAAGGAGCTTTTTACATTAAGAGTCTTGTAATATATTGTATAATTGTGTAATAGTCTTGTAATTTTCTTAATTTTCAAAAGTTAAACAGGATGGATCGGGTCGGGTCGGGTCCGGATCTTTAACAAAAATTGAATAATTGCGATTGGGATTAAATGAGATACGTACGATGGGGTTGACCTGGGCTCAAACTTAGTCATAAATTATTACCATATTGCATAAGTTTGATTCGACTCATGAACACTTTTAATATAAAAACTCCACAAACAATTTATTAAATAATTATTCTTTAAAATTAACATTAAATAATAAAATTCAGGATTGCAAAATTTCTTTTTCAAAATTGAATTGGACCCGTTTATAAGTCTACTTGATGGATATTGCGAGTATTATGTAATTACTTGTAATTTTGATCTTTTAATTACAAATATGGCAATTAATAATGAAAATACTATAATCTTATCTGTGGATAGATTCTAAAGTAAAAGCTAAAAAGAGCAGCCGTAGCTTTTAAGATAATATTTTCTTTGGGGTGATGCCTTACCTATGAGATCAACGAGCAAACCAGTGGATAGACTGGGGAAATCTATACACGATACGGATGACACGACATGGAAAAATCCTGTATGTGTTTTAAAAATTCGTGTTTCGTGTTTATTTTTGTCGATACGAATTTAGACACGACATTTTTTATGTTAGTCGTGTTAGACATGATTAAACACGTGTAAGACATGGAAACACGTTTAAGAAAATTGTGTTACACGAATACATGATTAGCACGTACACGATACGAGAAACACGTTTAAAGAAAACCACATTACACGGATACACAAATACACAGAGACACGTATAAGACAGGGTAACCATGTTGCTTTTAGTGGAAATTGAACTTTGGTTAAAAGCAAAAATACTTAAGTGTTTTACCAAATAAACAATTATAATGTATTGATATAATATGTTATGAAAATTAATTTATCAAAACAAACTAATGCTTTAATAAATGTTGCAATAAAATAAATTAATAAATTTAATTATGAAATTAAATTAGTTAATTATGGTTAAGATAATAAAATTTTAAAAATTTTAAAATAAAGTATTGAGAACTTAAGTTAAGAACTTAAGATACAATTATCAATTCTTTACATATATGATACTATAATATAGAAATATATTTGATATTTTTTGTTTTAATGTATAATATATAAATATTGTATTATATTAATAAGAGATTGTATAATTAATTAATTGTTTTATATCATGGACACTACATCACATGATATTGATAAGAGATTAAGAGTTTACATACAGAATTATATTATTTAGTATACTAAGAGATTTTATAGTTTACTGATTTGTTCTATATCAATTATCACATTATAAGAAATTAAAATAACATAATACTAACATACAAATTATTATAATAAGAATAAGATATTAATATACTTATTAATGATTTATTGATTTATTTTATATACTTAATCTTAAATCATAGTCATATGATGACAATGAATTGATGATATTATTTTATATCAATTATCACATTATAAGAAATTAAAATGCGACAATACTAACATACAAATTATTATAATAAGAATAAGATATTAATATACTTATTAATGATTTATTGATTTATTTTATATATTTGATTTTAGATCATAGTCGTATGATGACAGTAAATTGATGATATTATATATAATAAGATAAGGAGACTTGGACTTACATTGTTAATGATTTAATGTTTGAATGTTTTGTTAAATTATTTATGTTTATTGACTTAATGTTAACTATTTATTTTTTGTTTGTATGTTTTTGCAATTTTCAAAATATATTATAGATTGTATGGATTGAAAATATTATTATTTTGTTATATTTGTTACTTAAAATTGAATGTTAATTAATAAAGATGTGAATAAATGTAAATATGATTTTTTTATCATTTTTTACTTATGTTTCATTTTTAATCGTGTCATCCGTGTTGTGTCTATTCATGTCGTGTCCATTTCATGTTATTTTGTCTAATTTGTGTCCTGTCAATTTCATGTTAATCGTGTCATGTTGTCTTGTGTCGTGTGACACATATAATTATAACGTATTGGTTATGTTGTGTCATGTGTTACACATAAAAAAATATGTGTTATGTTCGTGTTTACTATTTGACACATTTTATAATTCGTTTTGTGTTCGTGTTTCGATAATTTGTGTTGTGTCTTGACTAGTGTCTTGTCGTGACATAAAATACAGACTGCTAGGTCTACCAATGGATTGGTAGATTAGAAAATTGAAAAGATAGATAGAGACCAAACCTAGCCATGGGCCGGGTCGGCTTCGGGTTGGACCCATGACATATATTAATGTGTAATTTAAGTGTCCAAGCCCGGCTCGAAAATTCGGACTTAGCTTTTTGTCCAAGCCCATTTCTATTTTTATATTACAAGCCCGAGCTCTGTTCGATCAGGCCCGAAAATAAATTTTTTATATTTTAATTTTTTATTTGTTTTTTATTATTTTATACCTTTTAAAATTTAATTTAATTTTTCAAAATTTTTATATCAATTTTCATATTAAATATTTATAATCATGTTTATTAATCAATAATGTTTTATATACATATAATTATATTATACTTATTAATAATATAAAAAATAATTAATATTAAAAAAATATAAAAAATAAAAAATATAAATTCGGGCAGGGCCGGATCGAGCTTGGCTTGATTTTTAAACAGGCTTAAAAATTTTGCCCAAGTCCGATTATTGCTTCAAATATTTTTGTCTAAACCTGATCAAATATCGAGTGGGCCTTTGGACTGGGGTGGATAGCCTGACCTTTGAGCAGGTCTAATAGAGACGCGTTAAAATGTGAGAAAAATATTGATTTTAGTTAACGTTTGATAAAAAAAATATATTATTATTTTTTATTGATAAAATCAAACCATTAAAAATCGAACAGATTAGGATAGATATAAATAAAATATATACATTGAAAAATTTATTTATTTAATTGTTAATTTTATTTTATTATTTTAATGAATTAAATAATAATATAATAAAATAAAGTTATATAATTTTATTTATTTTTATTTTTTCTCTATCAATCAATGAACCAAATAAAATAAAATTTTTTTCACTCTATTCCATGTCAATGGATAAAAAAAACAAAATGCTCTTTCATATTTCTCCCTGAGCACAACATTTTTACAAGATTAATTTATTGTATTTAAAATAATTAAAAATTTAAAATCTTTAAGTTATGTCAAACTCAAAATGTGTGCTAATAGCAGCATTGAACAAAGACCAAGACTAATGAGGTCATTACCATATTTTATTCTTACTTCAGTACTATATAATATCTCATATCTTCCCACTTTGATTAATTAATTATGTAAAGTTTATGTTTAATGAACAAAAAAAAAAGTTTATGTTTCACGTCATGCCTCTCCCTGTTTGCTTTGCAGCTTTAAGTTGGAAAAGAAAGAAGCGAGATTGGATAGAATTAAAGTTTTATAGGTTTTTTTTTGTTAGAAAAATATTTCATTAAAGGAAAGCCATACACCATAGCCCATCTGTTACAAATAAAGAAATTAAAAAGCTTGAAACTTCTTTTAAAATTAATCAATCAAATTTTATGCAACAATTAGTGCTGTATATATCAATTAAAAAATAAACAAATAAAAAAGGAGCATCACTCTCTCGTATGTAGGAGAGAGTGCATCACTACACTTTTCCGCGTGAGAGATCACGGTTACAGTCTTCCACCCAAAGCAGGAGACCGATCTCCGCCCAAGTAGGCAAGAAACCTACTCAAGGCCCACAAATAGGCCCAAATTTGTTGGACCCAAACGCGCATCTGGGCCTTAATCAAATGAGACTAAAAATATTATATGAAACTAATCTAGATAAAGGACAAAAGGGTAAATGCAACCCAATCTACTTCTATAAATGACAGATCAAATGATTTTTATAAGGATTAATTACTCTCTTTCTGATTAAGATTCTGTTTAGCTTCTGATTTAAGCATCAGAGTGCGCATACAGGAAAAAATTTATGTGTCTCTTTGATTTCTTCTTTTTTCTACAAAGTTCTTGGTAGACATGTGGACACAAAAATCGAGATTCCTACAACATACAAATTTATTGTTGTAAATAGACAACAATAATTGGTGTCGTCCGTGGGAATCTATACAAAAAGTCTTTTATAAAAAATGGTGAGAACACGATCAACAACAAGGAAAGCGAATGATGAGGAAGGCTCAGTTAACTCATCTGATCATCAAGTGCATTTGAATACTCAAGTGCCAAAGGCTGAACCAGTGAATATAGTCTCGATGGCAGAGTTCGAAGCTCTAAGACAGAGAAATTAGGAGCTACTTAAGTGTTGAAGGTTTGGTAGATTTTTTCAAAGAAGTACTTCCACAAATGAGTATGTTATCATCCATTTAGAATCTCACAGGGAGAAGTCAGTCACAACAGACTAATATGGCAAACCCTACACACCATATCGATGTGTAAGAGAGTGATGTGCAAGAGAGTGATGTATAGCAGACCGATGTACGGGAGACTGACATATGGTAGACTAGAGTGCGGCAGACTGTAAGTGTAGACTCAGGGCCATGGTCTGGGAAGCACTAGTTTAATAATATGGGAGGTGTTAGGATAGTAAACCGTAATGAATTAGCTCATCGAAATACCATCAGGATATCCAACTCGAAAACTGACTCAACCTGGAATCCAGATTTAGAAAGAGAGGAAGACAAGCGGGCTAAACAGAAGAGGTCGACACCCTTTGCTCGCGATAAGGGGAAAAGAGTTACAGATCAAGCAAATTATTCTAGGATGAGAAGTCAATCTATTTTCACGACCCAAGAAACTGATGATGTAAAGAAGATGGTTGAGAAGATTTTAGAGGAGAAAAAGCTAGTGTTAGTTAAGGATAGCTAGAGAAGACATATATCGTTTAGTGCCCCAATCATGGAAAGGCCTTTGCCCCATTAATTCAAGATGCCTCAAATGACAACGTATGCAAGAAAGACTGATCCCTATGATCACATGCAGAATTATGAGTTGATAATGCTCGTCTACAGCTAGGAGGATGAAATTATGTGTAGAGCATTCTTGATCACTCTAACAGATCACATAATAAAATGGTTCAACAATTTGAAAGAAAGGTCTATTTCTTCATTCAATTAGTTGCGTAGTGAATTTTTGAAGGTATTCATGTTTAACAATCAGAAGAAGAAGGAAGCAACATACCTACTGACTTTGAAGCAGGGCAATATGGAATCTTTGAGAAGCTATGTGGATAGATTCTGTGATGCCACTTTGGAGATTTGTGGCCTGTAATTTACTGTCGTAATGGCAACTATGTTGTAAGGGATCAGATCCGGGAAATTACAGGAATCGCTTTCTCTATATCAACCAACAACATTATCAAAGTTGTTCTCTAGACTTACAAATATATTAATTAGGAGGAAGTGTTGAAAATAATACAGACTCATAATCTTGAAGGGGGAAGGAAATGTGAGAGAGAATCTATTGACAAAAGTGCAGATAAGTCCAATAAGGCTCCAAAGTTGAGATTTGATAATTAATTACACTTGACTTAAAGAGCCTAAAGCTTTTATTCTTATAGCTATAGAAAGGACTAGATTGTTTTAGTTCCCTATAAAAATAATGGAAAATTTGGGAAAAGACATTGATGCAAATTGTGATTTTCATTTCGCAAATGGGCATTCGATTAAGAAGTGCCGAGAGCTAATAAACCAATTTGAAAAGCTGGTTTGAGATGGAAAGATAGATATCTTTGGAGAAATGGAGGAGCTCGCTATTTTTCACGTAATTGGAGAGATAATTTGCCGTAGAATAGGCAATACAACAATAAAAGAAGAGGGAGTAGATAGAAAGAGAAATGATGAAGCCGGGAACGATCAGAAAGGCTTATAAGACAATGAACCTACAAGCCCAGGTATAAATTTTATCTCGGAAGAGATTCCATGGTTGGGAGTTTAGTTTCATCGTGAAAGACATATACCCGCCAAGCATATCAAATTAACTTGGTAATGGAGGAAAAGAAAGACGAGGAGCCGATTATATTCACCCCTTTGACAAAGGAGATGCAATTACTCCTCATGATGATTTGATGGTAATATCTGCGGTAGTGGTCAAGCTCCCTATTAGTTAAATTCTAGTGGATAATAGAAGCTCAGTGAACCTCATCTATTGGAATCTATAACCTTTATATGTGTTCATAGGAGAGAAGATTAATGTAGCTGGGTCCATATAACTATCTGTCACCTTAGAAGAAAGTCTTAAAGAAGTGTCTTGACAGGTGCTGTTCATGATAGTGAAGTCGAACTCAATTAATAGCCTACAACATGATCCTTAGATGACCATTGTTAAATGACATGAGGGCTGTGATCTCTCTCTGCTAGTTGTTGATGAAGTTCCTTATTCTTAATGGAGTAGGTCAAGTCAGAGGAGGCCAGAAGAGAGGAAGGACATGTTATATCTCGTCCACCATTTGCAAAGGGATTCAAAAGAAGGAAACCATTGCCATTGCTAACCCCGTAGATGTGAAGAAGGATAGGGAGGATTTGAAATTTTAATCTTTTAAAGTTTTTATTGACACTAGATTTGTTATTTTGAACTTTTTATTTTTGTATTCCTCATTGTTGTTCGTTACTGTTATGATGCAATAAATTATAAAGGATGTTCCTAATTCTTATCATTTACTCTCATTATCATAATTGCATATCTTACAACTGGAATGCAAAAAAAACAAAACCTTTGTTTAGCTTGAAGCGGAAAGTGCACAAGGTAGGCCATGCATGGACTTGAAGCAAAAAATGCGCAATTTGGGTCATGTATGAAGACCAATGTGCTTGGGCTTGAAGCAAAAATGCAAGGTAAGCTAAGTATAGACCTGTTCATAGACCAGGCCGGGCTAGATTCAGGTTGAACTTAGGCAAAGTACTAAACAAGTGAAAGTGTGCCCAAGCCTAGCTCGACCAATTTTCGACCTTTTTTACCCAAGCTCGTCCAAGTCTACCCAAATATTATTAATTTTTTTTTAAAAAATTATAGTAAAATATAAAAATATTAAAACACATAATATTTAATAAGTATAACACAATAAATTTGAATAAATTTTTACATAAAAACTAAAAGAAACATAAAAATTTAAATTAAAGTATAAAAAAAATTCAAACTCAAAATAAATTGCACGTTAAAAATATATTAATATAAAAAATAATAAAAATGTATAGTAAATTGGCGGGTTAGGTCGGGCTTAGGCTTGAAATGATGAACCCAAGCACGACCCACTTTTTAATAGGCCTTGATTATTAAGCTTAAGTTCATTTAACAAGCTTAATATTTTTGTCAAAGCTCGCTAAAAAAAATGTATGGACCTTTGGATTTGGGCGGGTAGCCCAGCCTTTGAACATATCTAGCTAAGCACTCAAAGAAAAAAGCCTGAAGCAAAAAATGCGCAAAGTAAGTCATGTGTGAAGACAAAAGTACCTAAGCTTAAAGCGAAAAATGCTCAAAGTAGGTTACGCATGGACTTGAAGCGAAAAGTGCGTGAAATAAATCATGCATGAGACAAAAGTGCCTGGACTTGAAGCGAAAAATGCGTGAAGTAAGCCATTCACTCGAAGAAAAAGGCCTAAAGCGAAGTAGGCTATGCATGGACTTGAAGCCAAAGTGCACGAAGTAAGTCATGCGTAAAGACAAAAGTGCTTGCACTTGAAGCGAAAAATTTGCAAAGTAGGGTACGCATAGACTTAAAGTAAAAAGTGCATGAAGTAAGTCATGCGTGAAGACAAAAATGCTTGGGCTTGAAACAAAAAATGCAAGAATAAGTAGGCTACGCGTGGACTTGAAGTAAAAAGTGTGTAAAGTAAGTCATGCGTGAAGACAAAAGTGCCTGAGCTTGAAACAAAAAATGAGTGAAACGAACCACGCATTTGAAGAAAAAGGCTTGAAGCCAAAAATGTGTGAAGTCGGCTATGTAGGGACTTAGAGCAAAAGCGCTTGAAGACAAAAGTGCCTGGGTTTGAAGCAAAAAATGTTTAAGGTAAGCCATGCACTCGAAGAAAAAGGCCTGAAGCAAAAAATGCATGAAGTAAGTTACACATGGACTTGAAGCAAAAAGTTTTACGAAGTAAGTCATGCATGGAGACAAAAGTGCCTAGGTTTGAAGCGAAAAATGCACGAGGTAAGCCATGCACTCAAAGAAAAAGGCATGAAATGAAAAATGCGGGAAGCAGGTTACGCATAGACTTGAAGTGAAAAGTGTGCAAAGTAAGCTATGCGTGAAGACAAAAGTGCCTGGGCTAAAAGCAAAAAATGCTCCAGGTAAGCCAAGCACTCAAAGAAAAGGACTGAAAAGAAAAATGTGCGAAGTAAGTCATGTGTGAAGACAAAATGCAAACGCTTGAAGCAAAAAGTGAGCAAGATAAGCCACGCACTTGAAGAAAGGGTTTGAAGTGAAAAATGCACGAAGTAGGTTACGCATGGACTTGAAGCAAAAAGTACGCGAAGTAAGTTATGTGTGAAGACAAAAGTACACAAGCTTGAAGCAGAAAATTTCAAGATGCAAAGCATGGATGTGGAATTTAAAAGCTTGAAGTGATGCACTCTCACACATGCAGGAGAGTGCATCACTTTTCCATGTGCGATAGAGTATCGCTCGAGAAACCGAGCTCCACAATGTAGGCAGGAGACGTACTTGGGACCAACAAATTGGCCTAAATTTGTTGGACCCAGACGCGCACCTGGGCCTTAATCAAATGAGTTTAGAAGGATTATTTGAAACAGATCTGGATAAAGGATAGAAGGGGAAATACAACCAAATCTACTTCTATAAATAACAAGTCAGATATTTTTTATAGGGATTAATTACTCTCTTTCTGACTAAGACTCTATTCAGCTTCTAACTTAAGCACAGAAGTGCACATGTAGGGAAAAATCTTTGCATCTCTCTGATTTCTTCTTTTTTCTACAAAGTTCTTGTCAGACACATGGACACAAAGATCGAGATTCCTATGACATACAAATTTATTGTTGTAAAAAGGCAACAACAATTAGAATATTAGAGATATTAAAAATTTAATTAGGTGTATCTTTTTCAGCAAATATTATAGAAGTTGAAGTTATATTTTTGACAGGCATGTCTTCCTCTTCCGCTTCTTCTTTAGGGAGGTTCTTAATGGATAGATACCAAAACATTGAGAAGTGAAGAGGGGACTTAGCCATATATTTGTAATTAGACTTAATAGTCCTCCCATAAAAAAACTATTAAGTTCCAAGCCTACACAACCACCACACCGTACTGATCGAATAAGAAGTGCAAAAGCTCATACTTGTTGATCACAATTACTCAATGGGGCTTACTTGCATGTTTTCATATTCTGACTAAATTATTAAGCTGTTTTATTAAAACTTAAACTTACCAATTAATAGTAATTCACCAATTGAAAAATCCTAACATTCTCCCACTTGAACAATATTAATTGGTTTTAAAATTTAAGAAAACTTAGTGTGTGTTTAGTTTATGAAAACAAAGGTGTTTTTCATTCGTTTTAGAAAATAAAACTCCAAGCTAGTTTACTTTACTTTTGACATAGCTACGATTTAAAAACATTTAGTCCTTAGAAACATCACCTTAACGATTCTGTTCAACATGACTACCTAATACTGAATCATGATGGCGGTTGTGTCCTTTATTGACACAAGACTAATCCATGATTACAAAATCCTACTAACCACATCAACAATGGATCTCAAAGTGACTGTGTAGTAAGAAAATAACACCCAACAGTGATCAAATGTGTCACTTTCTTTGTGTTCGTCCTCCTATTCCTCCTTAAATCACTTAGAAATCTATTTGGCAACCAGGTATGCCAATATGTCTCTATTCCTTTCTCCTTGAGGTTATCAAGCGATATCATTTATCGATACATATCCTATTGATACAAAATCCATTTCACAATTTTTTCAAGTATGCATATACAAAATATCAACACATTAGCACAAATAAGCCAATCACTAAAGGAATTTAGGTTTTTAGCCGTGTTTCTTTTTATCTCCCGCTAAATAGTTCGCGGCACTTTCAGAAAACGCCACTAAAAATGCCGACCATGCTTGCAACACATTTTGTGGCATTTTGAAGAAAAATGCCGCTATAGTAGCGGCATTTTTAAAACATTTAATAGCGCTTTTGAACGCCTTAAAATGTAGTGTAAATCTATTCAAATATTTAGCGGCATTTTATTTTTAAAATGTCGCTGAATTAAGGAGAACAACAGCATCTAAGGAAGAAAAATGCTGCTATGAACAGATTTAGCGGTGTTTTCACTAACAAACACTGCTAAATTTGTTTATTAGAGGCATTTTCCCTCACAAACGCCACTAAATTCCTAATTCAATTTTATTTTTTTGAAATAAATTTTATTTTTTAATATATTAATTATAGCTTACAAATTTTAAATGAATATTTTTATTTATAAAATAAAATTGTAAAAACATATAAAACATAATTTAATTTCATTAATTAAAAAAATATAAAACATTCAAATACATTAATTGTTTGAGTAAAATTAACAAATTTAAATACAATAAACATTCAAATACATTAATTGTTTGAGTAAAATTATCAAATTTAAATACAATAAAATTTATATTTAGAGTACAACATCTCTAAATTAAAAAAAAAAAAAAGAAGCTTCAAATTTATAAGCACCAAGTGGTGGAAAATTAGAAGTAGAAGAAAGAAAAAGAAAAGCCCGCGACTTGTTGCTCTTACATGATGGTCAGTTTCTTGGGACAAATCCAGCACAGCTATTATATCACAAAATCAGCCTTCGTAATAAAAATTGCTTCATTAAACCTGCTTTAAGAACATCAGCAACAATATCACAGGCATCATAAATTCTCTTCATACAACTCGAACTAAACAGAAATGAAAATCCTAGCAAGATTATCTAATAAGTCTTGAAACAAAAAAAAAAATAGAGACTAAATCATGACCTTTGTTAGTTCTACAAAACACTTCATTAACAAAATTACTACCATTTAACTTTGCATTGTGTTTTGAATGGTGTTCTTAGAGAGCACCTTATTCCCCAAGGCAATCTAAGATATTAGAGTTATCAGTAATATAAAATGCTAAATCGATTTTTTACAATAAATAAATGATAGTGAGCCAACAAAGAACTTAGAAAATCGGTTCCCCTAATCAATAAACTACAAAATATATCTATATATAACCACTTGAATGCAAGAAAGTAAAAGAAAAAAGAAGGGGTCTTTGTAGCATAATTAGATTGCAACAAACACTGTAATAGAAAAAGGAACAAAATCTGATGGCCAAATTGTTATGCCAAATTATTCCTTACCCAACAAATCCACTGTACTCACAATGTGGGTGCACAACGTGGATGATATGTAGGGAAATTCTTTAATGGGCCTATATATATATATATATATATATATATATATATATATATATATATATATATATCAATTAATTGTACATTACAGGCTATCTAATTTGTTTAGTCTACTTAAAAGTGATAAAATAAAGTTTAAGTTATTGGACTTTAAGACATCTCAATTAGTATGGGCTTTGCAATGTGTAGAGACCTAATATTTTATTTTATTTTCATGATGGGCCAAAATAAAATAAAATATACTTCAAGTATAAATAGGTTATGGTTCCCAGTCTAAACATAATGTAATTCTCACAATCAAATCCATTATCAAGTGAGACACAAATTCTCTCAAAAGGTTTAGACGTGGAAACTTTAACCCTAAGAAATCAATTCCAATGGATTCAGATACGCTTTCGTATTATTTTCTTGATGATTAAACATGAGATCTTGGGTATGTTTTTCTGTATGAATTTTTCCTATAGGTGGTATCAAGAGCTTGTTCATGTTTGATCATTCAGAATTAAAATTTTTCTTTGAAACCTTAGGGCTTTTATTCCCTATAGAATAAGGATTAAAATCATGTAAACAATTTTCTGGAATTTTGTTTCACGTTTCATGAATTTTATCTTTAAATCTTTAAATCTCGAAATTAAATTTCAACCAAAACAATTATATTTAATATGTTTTAATTCAAATTAATTAATGATAATTGTTTCTTGTGACTTATATAGTTGAATCAAAGTCACAATTTCGGTAAATTCTTGTTTTGGTTGAAAGAAATCAAGAAAAGGGGTAAGGGCTCTTTCATGGAAGTTTTCTTGAAATTTCTTGATCAATTCATCACAAATCTTTGTTGTTTTTGATCAGTTTTTTGCATGGGTTTTGAAGATAAAACACTTAATTTCATGATTTAATCTTCAATTTCGGTAAAAAACAAGTAAAAAAGGGATAAAAATCAACTAAAACTAAAGAGAACAAGAACAGTCTCGTTTGAGATTGTTCTAAGCTCCAACCGGGTCGATGAAGAAGATGATAGCAGCCAGCGTGGGACTATTCCCCACGCGTAGCAGTGGTGCGTGGGGCCCACGTGCCGTCATCCGATGGTCCAATGGCCACCGGTTTCTCCAGTCTAGCATATTTTTTTATTTAAAAAATTTTAGTGATTTTTTTGGAATTTTTTGAAGCTGTTAAATATTTATTATTTAATATTTATTGTAATTTCGGTGTTTTGATATCTTATGCACATATTTTCTGAAATTTTTATTTCATGATAAAATATTTCATGATATTTTGAGGTTATTGGTAGTACTCACTCTCCTTATTAATGTGAATAAATTTATGTACTCTTTATATTTTTTGTATGTGCATAATATGTTAAAAATAAAGTTCAAAATAAATTAAATTTGTTGGCTCTTATAGGCAATACCGAGAGGGGGGTGAATCGGTTTTTAACTACCCTTAAGCTCGTTTTTCGGTTTTTCTAAATTCTCTAGCCTATTTGAATATTTTCTAAGTTCTCTAAGCTAGGCAAGCATGCAATCCAAGTTCAATGCAATAAACACACTATAATTGCAAGTAAATAAAGAGTAGGGAAAGAGAGATTTACACAAGCGATTTATAGAGGTTCGGCTACTTGCCTACGTCCTCTACCTTGAGACGCTCCCAAGGATTTTCTCCAAATCCACTATCTTGAATTTGTGATTACAATCTCTCTTTTCAAGGCTCAAGAGTAACCTCCCTCTTTTTCTAGGCTCAAGAGAAACCTCTCTCTTTTTCTTAGGCTAAAGAGTAACCTCCCTCTTTTCTAGGCTTAAGAGATACCTCCCTCTTTTCTAGGCTTAAGAGAAACCTCCCCTTTACAAGGAATGATAGGTTTACAATTGTGTAATCAAAGAAAGGCCTCTATGTAGGCAAGTGATTACAGAAATTAAGCTCAATGAAAACCTATACAAGATTTTGTGCTAAGCACTACAAGGAATAAGAGAATGATAGATGATGTAGACTTTGGAGCTCTTGATTGTTGTTTGAGGCTTGAGGAAGATGAATAAGATGATGAAAGATGTTGCTTGGTTGTTCCTCTACCTTCCTTTAGCTTCTAAGCCTCTATTTATAGTCCCTTGGATGGTTTGTGGACGTTGGTTGGAGCCAAAACAGAAAGTAGCCGTTGTGTCTCACAGAAAAGAGCCGTTGGGGGCTTTCTGGTGCAAAGGGATCGATCCTGCTACAGTGGGGATCGATCCCTTTTGTCCAGAATCTTGATTCTGGGCTTCAGGGACCTTGGGAAGACTTTCTGCCAAAAAGGGATCGATCCTGCTACAGTGGGGATCGATCCTTTTCTTCCAAAGGGCATTTTTCCTGCACTTTTGGGTTAGAAATGATATGACTTTTGATCCTAATTCAACCCAAAACATTTATAAGCTTTAAGGGAGTTTTTCTTGACTTTCTCAGATGAAAATATTGTCCAAAAATTCATTAAGTGATTTTCTAAAATATTCAAAACATTTATAAAGAATTAAGACCAATAAAAGTGTATCAATAAATCATGGTCTTTAGTTTGATATGATCACTTGAAAATGGATTGAGAAAATCATGTGTGATAAGGCAAATTTACAATATGAATTAAAACATTAAAGCTTACTTAAGTTTTTGTCATTTCAAAATATATATGGCAATTTAAAGCTAACAATCTCCCCCTTTTTGATATGACAAAACTTAATGTAAATTTGCTTTGAAAATTCTTTGATAAAATACTCCCCCTCAAATAAAGCAGGATTTTATAAGCTCCCCCTTAATATAAGCATGGGGTTTGAAAATGAATTTTCCCTCATTATCTCTCCCCCTTAATATCTCTCCCTATATCTATCTCTCCCTTTATGTATCTCTCCCCCTTTTTGTCATAGCAAAAAGAAGGAAAAGTAAGAAATATGCTCCCCCTAAAAGTATGACTATGTGAGAACAAATAAAAATGCTCCATCCAACAAGAAACATGTTAGTACATGGGACTTATAGCACAAATAAATAAGTCAATATTCTCAAAGAGTATGAATTATTCATGCAATGAATATGACTTATGATCCTATACCAATTGTTTATAAATAACCTTGATACCAATTGTTGATAAGTGATTTTGCAATAAGTTTCCAATTGGTAAGAAGTTAAGCAAGCACCTAAGTATGTCAATTGTTCTCTAAGGTCCAACTAAGGTGCATGTCCATACATCATGATTATGAGCTAAAATTATATAACATATCATATGCATGTGCTCATAAATCATTCTCAAGAAATATTGTGTCTAGAATTAAATCATACATCAATTAATCACAAATTCTAGCACAAAAGGGTTTCATGCAATAAGAATTCTTCCCTATTTTTCATTTCAATCTAAGGAGCATGAGAAGAATTGGCAATTTAAAGCTCATACCAATTGGCAATTTAGATGTGGCTTACCAATTATTGAAAATATGGTTGCCAATGGTACTAATTGTTATTTCAATCTAAATACCAATTGTTACTAATGGTTGACTTAGTCATTTTGCATGAATCCAATATCTATGTGTAGTGTGTTTATGTCAAGATAATAATTATTCTAAGTATGCAAGAACACAACACACATCATCATTAAATATGCATATGGATCAATTAATCATTAGCACACTATCATAAAGCATTAATCCATATTCATATTCACAAATGTATACCATATGGAAGATTCAAAACAATCGAGGAATTCAAACACATTTTCTTCCATTATTTCAAACACAAAAATCCTATGCTCATTTTTCAATTCAAGTTCTTTACCAATTATGAGCAAGGGAAGATTACCATTTTAATCAATCCAAAGCAATATCCCTAGTGAATTTTAACGTTTAAGGTTCCAAAAGGTATATGCTGTTTTAACTAAAATGGTTTCACCTAAGTGAATCAATATTATCAAGCTAAAATATATTTTATCATTAAAATCCATAAACTATGAGTGAGGTTAAGCACATAATATCATGAAAACAACTATTCTCATCTCATAGGCATGATTATTGATTTAACTTAAGCAAACATGCATGTTCAACATCAAAACAATCAAGATACAATGCATGTATATCAATAGTTGGTGTTGTCATTAAAGTCCAAGTTCTTTAATAATTTGGCCACCATTACCAATTGTTGAATTTATATTTGAAGTCAATCCATAAGATGTATAATTTTCATGAAACCTAGTGTGGAATTGATAAGTCAAGCCAAGAGACATAATCCTATTAAGCATGCTTGACTAAGATGAACAAGAAATCATAATCTATCATGCACATGTTCATCAAATTCTCAAATATTTACACAAATCATTGAAATAAATCTCAAAATTATGTTTAAGCATTCATTGAAAATATATTTCAAGATTATTTCAAGATTTATGTAATTCAGGACTATTTTCAATGAGAAAACTGATTTTGTACTTGTGAGCTCAAGAAAAATGATATTGATTGTTGAAAGTGATACCATTTGTTGGAAATGATATTAATTGATGAAGTTGAGGCATGATATCAATGAAAAATGAGTTTTCATATATTAAAGATCATCAAAAAGAAGTTAAAACAATGAATTTTAAGTTGAGAAGAGTAAAAGTATCAAAACAATGAAAAGTTCTTCCCAATTTCGGTTGAAAACATGCAGGAGAGCCTTTTCTGGCATGGGGGGATCGATCCTGCTACAGTAGGGATCGATCCCTCATATGTTCCCTGCAGATTCTGCAGTTGTTTTGACAGAAAATTCAACTTGTGAGGTACCAAAACTCCGTTTTTGAGTTATTTAAGTCCAAGTAAAGGTTCAAACATTTGTAAAACATGATTTTGGACTTGTATGAATGAAAAACATGAATCAAAAACCATTTTGCAAAAGATTTTGCAATTTTGGAAGAATTTTCACAATAAAATGCATTTTTGGCCTCAAAGGGGGTCATTTTAAGATTTAAGCATATTTTGACCAAACCAATGCATTGAATTACATAAATATGTCAAAACAAACTTGTTCACATAGATTTTAAGCATATATAACATTAAAACATACATCTTGTGAACAATATGCCATGATTTCCAATATACAAGTTCTTCATTACTGTTCATGACATGGCTTTTTGCATTAATGACACATTTGGTAATTTGAGGCAAGTAGATACATTATCAACATATAGAAAACATGCTCAAATTCCAGAAATCATTTCAAAATCACAAATCATGCTTTTCATTCAATAATTCAATGCCTCAAGAACCATCCATCAACCAATCAACAATCATTTATCATGCCTTTTGCTCAATCATTCTACTTATAATGCATCAAGAATCATCAACCAAATTTCTCATCATAGCATAAATAATCAAATAAGAGTTTTAAGGAGTAACGAATTAAGCTTACAAAACTCCTTTGCTTGAGTTTTCTTTGCCTTGACTAGTTGAATCCACCTTGTGCCATCCTTTGAAGAATTGTTGTGATGGATCCTCAAGCTTTTCCTTTTTCTTATTAGCACAAGCAAACTCCATGAGGATGTGTTGAGCATTCAAACTTCATTGTATCTTGTATCTCCATGCTCTAACACTCCTACAATAAACAAATTTATGCATGCTTTGGTACCCAAATTTTCTTGGGTCCATGAGAGTTAGTGTTCACAATTTTTGATCCTTTTGGGATCCATTTCAAGCATAAATCATCATTATTTATTGCATGCTTTGGTACCCACATTTTCTTAACTACTCTTCCTCTAAATGTAGTTTTTCTATAAGTGCATGCTTGTGAAGAGTGTCCTATTCTATTGCATAGTGAGCATGTAAGAGATAAATCATGCATAGTATTTTTGCTCACTAGGAAATTCTTTAGATGAGTTTCTTTTTGTATTGCATTATATCCTAACCCATCTTTGTCAAAGAAAGCTCTTTGGGTCTCAAGCATGTGATCTAATTTTTGTTGACCCATATAAAACCTAGAAAATGAGTTATGCAAATTTGTGTTCTTTTTATTTAACTCATTTATTTCTAAGTTGGCCTTTTCTAATTTCTTTTCAAATTCTAGCTTAGCATTTATCAAGGCTTCATTTTCTATTTTTAATTTAGCAATGATTTTCTTATATTTAGAATTCATGCATTGAAATTCATTTGCTAAATCATTAAAAGCATTTTGTAGTTCATCAAATGTATAATCATCATCTTCACTAGAACTACAACTAGCCTCATCATCACTAATAGCCATAAAGCATGTGTAGGCTACCTTATCATCTATGTTTTCATCATCGGAGCTATCACTATCGCTCCATGTAGCCAAAAATGCTTTCTTCCTAGGCTTCCTATCCTTTTCCTTCCTAAGTAAGGGGCAATCTAACTTAGTGTGACCCGGTTCATTACATTCATAACACACTAAGTGATCTTTTTCTCTTCTACTTGACTCTCCCCTATGATGTCTCCTATTACTCTCTCTCTCTTTCATTCTCATAAATCTATTAAATCTTTTGGCAAACATTGCCATTTCCTTTTCTTCCTCATTTCCACTCTCATCACTATCATCTTCAATGGCCTCATGAGTGGAAGACTTAAGTGCTACCCCTACTTTCTTTGAAGGCTCTTTATTTCTTTTTAATTTCATTTCATATGTAAGTAGGGAGCCCATAAGTTCATCTAGAGACAAGGTGTTAGGATCCTTAGATTCTTCTATAGCAGTCACCTTTGCCTCCCAAGATTTTGGCAAGCTATTCAAGATTTTCTTAACCATTTCTACATTGGAATAGCTTTTGCCTAATGCCTTAAGTCCATTAATTATGTTATTGAACCTAGTGTACATTTCACTCATGGACTCATTTTCTTTCATTCTAAATAGCTCATAATCATGTGTGAGCATTCCTACTTTGGTTTCCCTAACTTGATTGGTCCCTTCATGTGTGATGGCCAATTTGTCCCATATTTGCTTAGCATTTTCACATAGGGACACTCTATTATATTCATTGGGACCTAATGCACAAAAGAGAGTGTGCATGGCCTTGGCATTCAATTGTGCCACTCTCATGTCATTTGTGTCCCACTCATCCTCACTCTTAGGGACATCCTTTCCATCTACTTTCTTCATAGGAATTCTAGGACCATTCACTATAATTCTCCACACTTCATAATCATTAGATTGTACAAATAGCATCATTCTAGTTTTCCAATATGAGTAATTCTCACCATTGAAGAGTGGAGGTCTAACTAATGATTGTCCCTCTTCTCCTAGGGGTGTGCCTATATTCAAGTGAGCCATTTGTGATCGTTTTGCTCGATAGATGTTAGTCTAATTCAATCTCGAGCCCAAGCTCTGATACCAATTGTTGGCTCTTATAGGCAATACCGAGAGGGGGGGTGAATCGGTTTTTAACTACCCTTAAGCTCGTTTTTCGGTTTTTCTAAATTCTCTAGCCTATTTGAATATTTTCTAAGTTCTCTAAGCTAGGCAAGCATGCAATCCAAGTTCAATGCAATAAACACACTATAATTGCAAGTAAATAAAGAGTAGGGAAAGAGAGATTTACACAAGCGATTTATAGAGGTTCGGCTACTTGCCTACGTCCTCTACCTTGAGACGCTCCCAAGGATTTTCTCCTAATCCACTATCTTGAATTTGTGATTACAATCTCTCTTTTCAAGGCTCAAGAGTAACCTCCCTCTTTTTCTAGGCTCAAGAGAAACCTCTCTCTTTTTCTTAGGCTAAAGAGTAACCTCCCTCTTTTCTAGGCTTAAGAGAAACCTCCCTCTTTTCTAGGCTTAAGAGAAACCTCCCCTTTACAAGGAATGATAGGTTTACAATTGTGTAATCAAAGAAAGGCCTCTATGTAGGCAAGTGATTACAGAAATTAAGCTCAATGAAAACCTATACAAGATTTTGTGCTAAGCACTACAAGGAATAAGAGAATGATAGATGATGTAGACTTTGGAGCTCTTGATTGTTGTTTGAGGCTTGAGGAAGATGAATAAGATGATGAAAGATGTTGCTTGGTTGTTCCTCTACCTTCCTTTAGCTTCTAAGCCTCTATTTATAGTCCCTTGGATGGTTTGTGGACGTTGGTTGGAGCCAAAACAGAAAGTAGCCGTTGTGTCTCACAGAAAAGAGCCGTTGGGGGCTTTCTGGTGCAAAGGGATCGATCCTGCTACAGTGGGGATCGATCCCTTTTGTCCAGAATCTTGATTCTGGGCTTCAGGGACCTTGGGAAGACTTTCTGCCAAAAAGGGATCGATCCTGCTACAGTGGGGATCGATCCTTTTCTTCCAAAGGGCATTTTTCCTGCACTTTTGGGTTAGAAATGATATGACTTTTGATCCTAATTCAACCCAAAACATTTATAAGCTTTAAGGGAGTTTTTCTTGACTTTCTCAGATGAAAATATTGTCCAAAAATTCATTAAGTGATTTTCTAAAATATTCAAAACATTTATAAAGAATTAAGACCAATAAAAGTGTATCAATAAATCATGGTCTTTAGTTTGATATGATCACTTGAAAATGGATTGAGAAAATCATGTGTGATAAGGCAAATTTACAATATGAATTAAAACATTAAAGCTTACTTAAGTTTTTGTCATTTCAAAATATATATGGCAATTTAAAGCTAACAAAATTAATATAAAATGCTACCAAAGTGACATTTTTTAAGTTAATTTATTTATTTTGAAAATTAAGGTTGTCATTTAAGAATTTAAATGACTGTGTTTTTAATCCCTGCAAAAAATAATCGGCCCAAAGGAAAGTTATTTTTTGGCTGGATTACAAACACAATAAGGTAATAAATATGTGATAAAATTATTTTTACCATGCATGCAATATGTTGGCTCAAAGAAAGGCATGTTATTGGCAAGGATTTGATTATCAATATTTACCAATAAAGTTTAAGAGTATCGCTTACAAATTAAAATTTCTGTCCAAAGACTGAATTTTAATGTTGTGCTTGGTATCTTATATGACCCAAAATTATTATTTGTTAATTGTGAGCTTATTATTGTTGTTTTTCTGTTTACAGTAAATGTTTCTTCTATATCTGTCAATTTGAAGAATATCCCGTGCTTAATGACATTAACTTTGAGAAATGGAAGGAGCATGTTACTATTGTGCATGGGTGTATGGATCTAAACTATGCGATTAGGTCTGACAAACCTCCCACCCTTGCTGATAATAGTACAGCTACGGAAAAGGCACTTTACGAAAAATAAGAGCGTTCAAATTATATGAGTCTGATGATTATGAAGCACTCAATTCCGGATACCATCAGGGGCGCAATGCCTAAGGAAGAAAATGCTAAAAGTTTCCTACAACAGATTGCAGACAGATTTGCTGCAAATCAAAAGGTAGAAACAAGCACCATTCTGTCCAAGCTTGTTTCAAAGCGGTATAATGCCAAAGGAAACATAAGGGAATATATTATGGAAATGTTTAATCTTGTTACAAGACTAAAGGCACTAAAGTTAGAGTTGTCCGAGGACATTCTCGTGCACTTGGTCTTAATATCTCTTTCTGCACAATTCACTCCTTTTAAAATAAGTTATAACACTTAAAGGAGAAATGGACTCTTAATGAGTTCATTGCTCAGTGTGTGCAAGAGGAAGAGAGGTTAAAATTAGAGAAGACAGAAAGTGCTCATTTAGCATTTTCTTCCAATGACAATGTTGCCAATAAAAAGAGAAAAAGGAACACAGGAAAAGGCACTGCAAATATTGAAACTTCACAGCCTAAGGGGCAATGGAAACAAGATAAGGTGATCACTTGTTTAAGGTGATCACTTGTTTCTTTTGCCGTAAAGGTGGTTATGTGAAGAAGGATTGTTCCAAGTATGCTAAATGGCTTGCCAAAAAGGGTAAACTTCTCAACTTTGTTTGTTCTGAAGTTAACTTGGCTTTAGTACCCAATCACACTTGGTGAATAGATACAGGTGCAACTACTCACATAAGTGTGACTATACAGGGTTGTCTAAGGAGCGAAAAGTCAACTGATGCTGAAAGATCCACTACATAGGAAATGGTGAAAGAGCTCCTGTAGAGGCTATTTGTTTAGTTAGATTAAAGTTAAAATTTGATTGCTATTTAGATTTGAAAGAAACCTTTTATGTACCATCATTTAGACGGAATTTGATTTCTATTTCTTATTTGGACAAATCAGGATATTCTTGGTCATTTGGAAATGGAAAATTTAGTGTCTTTTTCAGTATGCAAATCTTATTGGCACGAGTTCTTTAGTTGATAATCTATATAAATGAGATCTTCATGCCTCACACATTAATGAATCCTTGCATATAAATAATTATGTTACAAAGCATAAATTAATTAATGAAAATTCTTCCATGTTATGACACAAGCGTTTAGCACATATTTCTGAACAAAGAATAAAGAGGCTTGTGTCAGAAGGAATTCTCGATTCCCTTGATTTTCCAGATTTCAAAATCTGTGTAGAGTGTATTAAGGAAAAACAAACAAATATCAAGAAAACCGGTGCTAACAGGAGTTTAAACGTCTTGGATTGAATTCATACTGATATTGTGGTCCATTCCCTATAGCCTTTTGGAATGGTAAACAATATTTTATTACTTTCATAAACAATTATTCTCGTTATAGGTACCTATGCTTGATTCATGAGAAGTCTTAGGCATTGGACATTTCAAAACCTATAAAGCTGAAGTTGAAAATCAACTTGGTAGGAAAATTAAAGCTGTTAAATCTGACTGTGGCGGTGAATATTACGGTAGATATGACAGATCAGGTTAACAACGTCCAAGTCCTTTTGCAAAGTATTTAGTAGAATATGGCATCGTTCCTCAATACACTATGCTAGGGACTCCAAGTCAAAATGGTGTAGCTGAGAGACGAAATCGAGCCCTAAAGGATATGGTTAGAAGTATGATTAGTCATTCTTCTTTGCCATAGTCACTTTGAGGAGAAGCCTTAAAGACTGTAGTGTACATTCTTAATCAAGTTCTAAGCAAAGCAATAGCTAAAACCCCATATGAATTATGGATAGGAAAGAAGCCTAGTATTAGGCATTTACATATTTAGGGTTGTCAGTTGAGGCTAGGCCATACAAGCGTAACAAAAGGAAATTACCCAGCCGCCGGTACAGTCCGAGGCTCCTGCTCCCAAGCCTCGGCTTCCACCCATCAGCCACTGTTTAGATTGAAAACTCAACTTCTTCATGCAACCTATCTCATCTATGACAGTCACTACTGGTGATCGAGAAACAACAAAAAGAACCTAGGTGTTAATTCTAATATACCATATTAAAGATGCCTTTAAATGTGTTTAAAAGATATGAATGATTCATGCAGAAGCTCTCTTTGGACACTCAGAAATTTGCAGAAACTCGACCCATTCATCCTAGAAACCCCACAAACACCATCAACCCTCTCTCACAGAACCCATTACAACAAAAACCCAAAACCCGAAAGCCCTATAGAAAGGCTACTATGAACCACCATATCACCCCTGTTTTGGCCTCCACCACCTCATAGCTCAACCTTTCACCTGAGCCACCCTCGTAGCCCTTCCCTCTAACGCCAAAATCGTACCTTTTGACCTCACCCTTCACCACCGTAACTGCCATTCCTAGCCCATAACCAATCCCAAATCACCCCTCATTTTCACCACCATACAAACAATCTCAACACCACAATCTTGATACCACCTGAAAACACACAAAAAATTTTTATTTTTAATCACCATAATAGCCACTGCCTTCCACTGCAACAAAAAAAACCCCAAAAACCCTAATCTAAACCTGAGAGCCCCAACAGCCAAATCCAAACTCTAAACCCCAAAAGTCAGTCCCCTAACACTTGCAAAACACAAACTCACAACAAGATTCAGTAACTCGAAGCGAATTCGGAGACAGTGACAGAAAAGGAAAAAACAACAAAAAAAAGAAGAAAAAGTGAGGATGGTTTCGGAGGAGTTGGATTTGTGGGGTTCGGAAGTTTTTTTTGGAGGATCAAAGGTCAATTTCGGTTAAAGGAGAGAGAAAGGAGAATTTCTACGGTTTCGAAAGACTCGTCGGATGCCGAAGCATGACGGCACACGGTGGCCGGCGCATGGTGGTGTTTAGAGAGGTTAGGAGAGCTTTTTTTTTTAAAGGTTTTAAAGTTCTTGTTTTTGAAAAGGTTGAAGAAATGAACATCTATAAAAAGGGAGTCTTTTATAGAAGACCAAAATGCTGTGTTTTAGAGAGCAGTGAGCTGCATGTTGACCTAACCCAGATCCTGCTTTTCACTCGCTCGTGACCCGCGTCTGAACCCAGCAAATCCAGCCCAATCTAGGTTGCTGTTGGGCTATGTCACAACCCGTAGGCAGTGACGGACACTTAATCCTTTCTATTATTCAACTTACCAAATTTACGAACTAAATTTTTCTTTTCACTTTAAGGTTTGTATTCGGTGTTAATGTAGTAACTATACTAATCCTACCTTGATATAATATTATTTCACTAGCTATATCATAAGTCTCAAGGTTGACTATGATTATTTTAGCCTCATATTCACTTATCCAAAAGAAATGGGTCGAAAACCTCCCCCTTATATTTTATCAATTTCCCCAGTAAATCACCTGCATTGCAAACACATTTTAATTTTCGCAATACAGCTAATTCTAGTTTCTACAATTTGTGCCATCATACATTACATGTTCCTCAAGATTCAACACAACAACACTTCCACATTTTGTAATTTATACAGACATAAAAAATGATCTTATCCTGGATCGTACTCGATAATCATATGATCCTATATAATGATCTAGTGCGATCAAAAGTTACATCCCATTTCACTATCCCATTTCACTTCCTAGTACTGTGAAAGTAAAGTTTGCATAATTATCAAAATGATATACAATTCATATATCTCAAAAGTATAACAACAAAGCTCAGAGGATATAGATGAGTACCAGACTAGGTACAGTCCCCGAGAGCCTACACAATATTCTGAAGCTGGAGTTAAACTCGGATGATCTGTCGGGAGTTAAATTAAAGGGTGAGCAATCCGCGGCTCAGTAAGTAGCTTAAATAAATATAGACTAGGCTCATGTCGTAAAATATGATTACGTATGCATGAACCGCATAAAATATCGTGTATGCACAATGCCATGGTTAGCTACTAATAATTAATCTATAACAGATTATATATGCTCATTAAAACTTTTTCTCCATATATTTAACTCACATAATTGCTTACCTTTCAATACTTTAATCGGTATGGTTAGGCATAGTTTCTAACCATTACAGATAGCTAATGATACTATAGCGTAAAACAAATAAAGCTTAGCCAGTTATTCCGATTCACTGTCATGCGTATAACATCCACCCTAACTAGTGATGGGTAAAACGTCATAAAGTCATAACTGTATAGCACTTAGTTCCCAAAAGACTTAGTTCCCAAAAGACTTTAGAGGTGACTCCCACAGTTCCGAAGGTAACTGTGTAGCACGTAACTCCTTTGGGGTCTTTAGAGGTGAATCACATGGTCCAAAAGTAGTCGGTCTTATTCAGTTGCCTTTTAGGCATATGATTTCTAATTATTTATAGGTATTCGTGTAACACTTAGTTCCCAAAAGACTCTAGAGGTGGCTCTCACAGTTCCAAAGGTAACTGTGTAGCACGTAGCTCCTTTAGGGTCTCTAGAGGTGACTCACACGGTCCAAAAGCAATTGGTCTTATTCAGTTGCCTTTTAGGCGTATGATTTCTAATGATTCATAGGTACTCGTGTAGCACTTAGTTCCCAAAAGACTCTAGAGGTGGCTCCCACAGTTCCAAAGGTAACTGTGTAGCACGTAGCTCCTTTGGAGTCTCTAGAGGTGATTCATACGGTCCAAAAGCAGTCAATCTTATTCAGTTGCCTTTTAGGCGTATGATTTCTAATGATAATGTTCTAAATCATTCAAGTCCTCGAATCACATGTATGCATAAGTTGTCATACAAATCCAATATCCTAGTTTCAATTAATGCAAATTATGTGCTATTCGAGGCTCATGAGTTCAACATCGTGAGTTGTATAAATCGCACACTTAATCACATACACATTCTCGAAATATCACAATATACTGTCATGCTCACTTAATGCAACTTAAGTAGATCACACGTATTTCTCACAATGTAGGCACCTACGATTTATACAAGTTTTTATGTTCACTGAGCATAAACAAGTCATAACACATAACACACAAGGCACAAACAAAGATTCATTCTAGCCCAAGCACTACTCACAATCACATCAAGTCAAACTTGTATCTTACCAGTACTTATCCTTATAGTCGTTTCAGTGATATTTCACAAAACTTAATATGGATTAGATAAATGTTAGATAAGGATTCATTCATCTCTTATGAGATGATACTAGCAAGGTTTATTTAACCCACTTACCTTGAGGTGTAGAACTTTTCCTCCTCAAGCTCTCAAATCCATACTTAAACCTTTTTGTTAAAGCTTGATCTTCCAATTCCAGTCGAATCTATTACATTCATTCCAAAATATATAACCAGATCATGCATTATGTACACGCTAACAAGTATATATCTAAAAGTCCAGATTATTCAAGGTCCATCCTAAATCAAGAACTACATCTTCATTTTTGTATTTTGTACTAATAACACACGTGCACCCATATACACACACACACACACCACACTCTCGTGTGTATAGATATTTTTTATTCAGAATTTTACGTGGACTTTAATCCCATTATACATTTCCTTGCTTCTCGTCAATATATATGAATTGAGCCTATTCACCAACTTATAGATCTCCAACATTCTCTTTCCTGCCATAATTACCTTTTTTGCTATCACTTATCCCATTTCACACTTCTATTGTTAAAATTATAAACAATTATACATTATAAATAAATAAAGAGTATACAGCACAAGGGTCTTATCCCTTTTTGATAGTTCCCAAATTCAGCCAATAAAACCAGCAGTTATGGGCCCAAATTCGTAAGTTAAAACAACTTCAAACAGAATTTAAAAGACCTCTACATTAACCTATACAGCTTTGTAAATTTCAGTTCCTGTTCACGCCCTACTCAGCCCTGAATTCCACCTCATTTTTGGCCTTTGAACGGCCACTCTCAACCTTGAATCTGCTCGCTGTCGAGCTTAAATGGCCACTCCAAATTTACCGATCTTCAGACCTCACTGCTAGTCCATTCCCTTCCCATGTCGCTGATTGCTTCAGCCTTTTCTTCCCTCCATTTTTGATTTCTTGTTGTCTCAGTTTTTCGCCTTGGTTGTTGCCAAATTAATGGCAAAGCCTAGTTGTTCTTCCTCGCAGTGCAGCGCTTCTGTCTTTTGCTTCAGCTTCTTCTTCTTTTGGTTTTGGTTTTCCTTTCCCCTCACTACAGTTCGTTCTTACTCTACTGCAGCAGCTTCTCTTCTTCTCTTCATCGAATGACTGCAGCTCATTTCCTTTCTCTCTTTTGATTTGCTGCAGAAACTCTCTCCTCTACTGCCTTTCTCACCAACTCCACATTGTCTTTCTCTTCTTTCTTTTCGACACTTCCCCCAAATTTCCTTTTCTTTTGCTTTTTGGTTTGATTTTGGCAAAGGCTTTCCTCTGCTTTTCTTGAGTTTTAGACGTGGGAGTAGGTGGGAGTAGGTGGGAGCAGGTGGGAGGAGCAATCGAGTGGCTTCTAAAGGAAGCCAATCTCGATTTTTCCCTCCTTTTTCCCTTTTTTTTAATATATATAATCTATCTCATCTTATATATATATATATATATATATATATATATATATATATATATTTCTTGTCATACAAATATATATACAAAATAGGAAGTCTCATATGTCATATATGTTTATATATAAATATATATATATATATATATATTCTTAATATACTCTTGTATATTACATTTAATTTAATGTATTTGTATTCTTTATTTGTTTAAGTGAATATATGTATATATTTACATATATTTATTTATTCTTTTAATTATCTATGCACTTAGGTTTCATAAGCACATTTATATGATTTATTAGATTTCTTCACCATGTGCAAAATATTACTTATTTTCCTTATTAAATCAATATATATTTATATATCTTGAATTTATTTATCTAAATCTAAAATATATATTAATCATTTATTATTAAATGCGCTACACCCACATCGTTGATTTCATTACTCAGTAATAGTATTTATTTTTTTTTTGTTGGAGTACATGTCACGCTAAGTTCATTTAATTTCTTCATTTATTTACAGACTTAGTATGAAAAATTTACAATCTTCACAGGCTAATTTTGGGCTGTTTTGGAAAGGCTCATTTGGGTTCTAAGCCCAAACCAATTTGGGTATACTTGCACCTCTCTTATTTATTATTTTTATGTTTGTTAAATTATTTATTTTGGGTGTTTTTAATATATTTTCATGGTAAAAACATATTTATATGCATATAAATTCTCTAGGATTTATAATAATTTTAAGCTTAATTAGTTTAATTGCGTGGAATTAGTTATAATAACAAACATATAATCTTAAAAAATATATAAATAAATATATAAAATAATAATAAAATAAAATTCTTATTAGACAATTTACTATGAAATAAATTGTTTTAGGAAGTACTAGTAAAAATAAGCATGAAATCCCGATGATAAGTTTTCATAAAAGTTGCAAGTAGCGATTTTTTTGATAAACTTTGTAGACACCCTATTTTGTCCGGGGTCTTTTAATGTTATTGGGTCTATTGGGTTTGATAATTAGAAGATGAAGCTAATTTTTGTATTACTATCTTGTTTATTATTAAAAAATAATAATAAAATATAAAAAAATGAAAAGAAAATAAAAAATAGAAAAAATAATAAAGTGGTCAAGCTCCAAATAAAGGAAATTCAGAAAAGAAAATCGGGATCTTACTATAAAGGCAAAGTCAAAAATCTGATTTGGAAATTCAAGAAAGAAATCAAAATAAAAATCTGGTTAGAATTGGAAAGAAATTAAATCAGATTAAACAAGTAGAGATAATTACAATTAAAGTTTTTAGGAAGGAAATCAATTAGGAAAGGAATTATACCTCAATGAAAATATTCTGAAATTAATTACTGAAGCAAAATAAATAGAAATGAGAATCAAAATTTATGGGAGGTGATTTTGGCCATTAAAACAGATTCTTAAATCCTAAGCCAATATAGAGGCACAAAAAAAAAAGAAAAAAAAGGGGGGGAGGAGAGGAAAAACCTTTAGTTTGGTCCCATTCTCAGGGAAACTCGTGCCGCCTCTGCCTTGTTCCATTACTGTCCGATTTTGGATCTCTATTGTACACCGTCACCTCCATCTTTGCTGCTACTGCACTAGCACACTTCAAACTTGGCACCTTGACCGCTGCTATCATCATCACCATTCTGCTCCTGACACCATAACCAGGGTTTCAAATAGCGGCTGCTATCTCGCGGTAGCGGCGGTGGCCGCTACCGCTATGTCCTTAATAACGGGTGTGAGTACGGATCACACCCGTTGCGGCCAATAACCGTCGCTATAAAACGCCTTAAAGGAGGATAGCGGCGATAGCGGCCCGTTATCGCCGCTGTCCACCGTTACCTTTCAGATAAAATTAAAAAAAAAAAAGGAATTCAGTCGAACTGAAAAGAATCAAGGACACAAAACAGAAGACAAGCAGTGGCCAGATTCCCCAACTACAAACAACATGCTAAGTCACACAAGCAAACATCAAATTCAAAAGAATCAAAAGTTCAAAACATCAATCATCATTCAGCAATTCATCACAGACTCACAGTCGATCTACATTCTAGATTAGTCATCACTCATCGGAGGGGCGTGCTACGTGCGTGATGGCGAGGGTGGCGTGGGCTTTCAGCCTGTCACAGGCTCACAACCTCGGGTGGTGCTGGCGGCTCAGATTTGGCCCTGGCATTGGCGGCTGGTGGCGTGAGGTCACTAAGGGGGGAAACTGAGTGAGATGAGGACTGAGGCCGTATGAAATCATTTGTGAATGCCGAGCCCGAAAGGAAAGGAGGTGAGGCTGCGACGGCGACCGACGCGAGGTGTGGGTGACTAATTTGTGAAAGGTGAAGGAGGTGAGGTGAGGGCGAGAAGTGACTGAAATCGTGAAACCGAAGGAGGGAGAGGCGAGGCTGAGGTGACTGGTGAGGGCGTCGCCGTTGCATGAGGTTGAGGTGAGGGGTCAGGGGAGGAGGTGGGTGGTTTTGACTGGTGTGAGATGAGGGACGAGGGTGACAGAGCAGATTGTGATTGTGAGGGTTGGGTGGGGGATAATGGGTTTTTTTTAAAAAATATTTTTGTTATAAAAATTTAATATGTTTTAATTAGTAATGTAAAAATTAATGAATCATAATAAAATATTAACATAATTAATTTAAATAAAAAAAGATTTGACAAAATTTAGATGAAAAATTTTCTTAATAATTTAGATAAAAAATAATTAATGCTAAATAATTAGTACATAATTATTTATTTCTATTTTCAATATTTGTTATTTTTTAATTATCATAATTAATTTTTTTAATATGAATGTTTTATTATAATTCAAAAAATTATAAATAACCTTTTTTTTTTTCTTTTTTTTACTTGAGGTATCATATATTATTTTAAAAACTATAAAATAAGACTTTATATGATTAAAATTACAATTACTACACTTTATATAGAATTGTGCGAAATAAAAAAAAATTCAAGGCCGCGATAACCGCGATGGCCGCAATTACCACCGCTATGTCCGCAACCGCAATAAACGCAACGCGGCTGCGACCGCAATTTAAAACCATGACCATAACCGCACCATCACTGCATCCTCCAAGCACCACTGCTTATCACCGAAGCTTCCATTCACCATCATCATCTTGCTGTCCTGCTTTGGTCCTTCACTGTTGCGAGGCCTCTCATTGCAAATGTGTTTGCTACCGTCTGCATGAAAAAGAAAGCAAAAACGTGGATGGCAACAAACTCAAAACCACCACTTGTTTGCTGACTTGCATATCCATAGCTCCCAAAAATGCATGAAGCCAAGCTTAAAGGGGATGATCTTGCATGAAAGAAGACATACAGGAATACACGGGCAAGAATAAAAAAAAAAGGGATAGTCGAGGAGGAGAAAGCTTGAAAAGCCGAAACTTACTGCTGTTTGAAGCCAAGACCAAAACCAGTGAGCTGCTATTTGTAACGTGGTGAGAAATCAGAGCCAAACGTGGTGCAAAGCTGATGGAAATTGAGAATTGAAGCAATAAGCTGAAGCAAGATCGGGGTAAGTCAAAACCAAAATGAGGAAAAAAAGGAGCAGCCGCCCTTGGCTACTCGAACCTCATCACTGCCCATCGCCACGCTTTGCTACTGTTGGGTCTTCGTATTGCTGCTTGCTGCTAGTTAGGACGTGAAAACAAGGGAGAAAGCCAGCAAGTTCACGTGGGAGAAAGACAGAAAAAAAACGAGATATCTGTTGAGAAGAGTGAAGAAAGAAAAGAAAGAAATAGGAAACAAAGAACAAGAAAAAAGAAAAGAAAGCAAGGAAGCTTTCGTACCAGCCTTGCTCTATTACTTACGTAAAAGAAAGAAAGAACGTTTGGCTTAGCAAAGATTGGAGGAGAACCTGAAATCCTGAATTGTTTGATGCGTGGTGAGGAAGAATTTGTGTGCTATTGATCATTAAATACTGGGCTGCCATTGACGTGAAAGGAGAAACAGTGAGGAAACAAAGTAAAGAGAAAGAAAGTGACGTTGGTCACTTTACAAGTTAGCAAAGGTAACTTTTTCTTTATATTGTTAATCTGTTATCATTCATATTATTATTCTATTTTTATTCTTTGGCTCTTTGACGTTGACATGTATGAAAGTTTATTCTATTTACTTGGTAAGTTGATTGTAGTGTTTCTTGTACTTGGAATATCTTTAAGCTTTATATACTGATCTAAGATATTTGTGGTCTTAAAAATAAATTTTATCGGGTTGTCATGTCTGAGTTAATGAGATTTATAATAATGAAAGTTACATAAAATTTCATCAAAAAAAAAAGTTTCATAAATAAATTTATATAGTGGAAATTCTAAATTTGAAATGTTAATAAAACTTTGCTTGATCAATTTAAATTATAAAGTTTAAATAAATAGGTATCATTCCGACAACGGAACTTCGAGGGGATTGCGATTGAGTAATACTCTTAAAGATCTTGTGGTGAGGATGTCCTTTTTAAATCTTACCAGCTTGATGAAAGATTTAAAAAGTTTATTTCCAATATTTAAAACTCAAATTTATTAAAAATTAAAATATGAATTAATTAGAATTAATTGCAATTAAAAAACTTAATAATCAAATTAAGGAAAAAGAGTTATAAAAAGAAACTAATATATTTATAAATGAAATAGGATAAAATAATACAACTGAATATTCCGACGATGGAATTCTAAAAGGACTACGCTTGATATCTTGAGGTGAGGACGTTTCTTTTAGGTCTTACCAGCTTGATGGAAGATCTAAGAGATATTTCCAATATTTAATAAATCAATTTAATTATAAAATAAAAATTAAATTATGTTAAAAATAGTAAATTAAAATTAAGTTCATTATAATAAATAATAAAAATCAAATTAATTAATTAGAACTAAAATTAGAAAAGAATTAAATTAAATTAAATTAAATATTTTAATAGATGTGAATTATTCTGAGGATGGAATTTAAAGGGAATTGCGCTTGAGTAGTTTCTTTAAAAATTCCTAAGGTGAGAAAGTTTCTTTAAGGTCTTACCAGCTTGATGGAAGGTCTTTAAGAGAATTTTCAATATAAAATAATTCATGTTTATTTAAATATATAAAATATGTGAAATAATAATTTACATAAAGAAATAATAACAATAGAATAAAATACGATAAAATAATAGATAGAAATTTGGGTAAGAATCAAGATAGGGTTTACATAATGTACTTAAAAATTATCCGACGACGGAGCCTTTTCAAGAAAGGCGATTGGTCCTACTTGAATACTGTTGAGGTGAGAAGAACTTTTAAGTTATCCAACCAGCTTGATGGAGGAGACTTAAAAGATTTTTTAATATTTAATTATATCGAAATTAAAAGTAAAAAGGCAAAATTAGGATAACCTTAGATTTATTTGGTACCATTTTAGGATGGGCGTTGTGAGGGTGCTAATCCTTCTTCACACGTAACCGTACTCCCGAACCTAGAACTTTTAACGTAAACCAAGCCTTGTTCTTAGTTTGAATAGATGACCAATCACACCTAGGTTAGAATGGTTGGTGGCGACTTCATATTTTTGTGTCTAGCTATTAGGTTTTTCCAAAACTTAATACGTTATGATAGTTTGACGACTCTACTGGGGACTTGAGAGAGTCAGGCCATTAGGAAGTTTAAGGTTATCAAAATCTTGCCTAAAAACTTTAAGTTTCATAAGACATTTAAATACACACACTCCACTTACATGTGCATGCATTAGCCCTTGACCTAGGCTTACTTTTTTAAGAGGAAGTAAAGTAGCTTTGCCTTCATGAGGTGGTCACCTCCACATAGGCCAGTGAAATACTCCCACTCAGGTTGAACCCTTTCCGTTTGAAGCCTATAATGGGTGAGGATTGGGGTGCCTTACTAGTCCACGTGGACGATAGTGGGGAATAGTCTGGGAACCTTTAGTAATCCATCTATCCAAGCCAAGCATATAATGAACCTATGATGCCCACTCGTAAGCTAGAGCTTTAGAATTTAAGCCTATATTAGGACACAAAGAATGACTATCATCTCATACAAGAAAAATATGGAAAATAAATAAATACAAAAATATTAAAAAAGGAAAAAAAAAGAAAAAAAAAAACATAATGCATATTCTCATTCCTTGCATTTTTCTTTTTTTTTTTTCTATCTCATAACAAATTGAATAGGTTAAGATCCATTTGCATCCATGGAGAAATTATCGCAAGAGGAACCAGCCCACATAGTGAAAGAACGATCCGAAAAGGCCCAACGTGAGAATGGTGATTGCCTACTTGTTGGTTTTGTTTCTACTCTGCCAGAAAGAATTCATTTGGACCTAAGACAAAATGACTACATTGAGTTGCTAGGAATTTGGAAGGCATGGGGTGAAGAAAAGAAGACAGAATTTAAGAAAAAATATGGGGACTTGATGCTACTATTGTCAATGGAAGTGGACTTGGATTTGATAAAGGCCATGGTGCAATTTTGGGACCTGTCCTACAGATGCTTTGTCTTCAATGAGGCCGATTAGATGCCAACCATAGAGGAGTATTCACTCTTGCTTCGTCGTGAGTTAGAAAATCCCACCAAAATCTATGGGAAGAAAAGGAAATCGGGATATCGTAAGAAATTGTCCTCCATGACTGGCCATAATATTCAAGAAATTGATCATCACATAAGGCAGAAAGGAGAGACCACTTATGTACCATGGAGTTTTCTACGAAGTTGTCTTCAGAAGCAGCTAACGAAAGAACAACATATGAGCATAATGGCATTAGCTGTGTATGATATGGCTATGTTCCCTAAATTCTTAGGACACATTGAGATTACAATGGTGGATTTTGTTGAGCAGCTTGATCATGAGGTGAACGTGGCCCCAGTTATCTTGTCTGAGACTTTTAGGTCTTTAAATTTTTGTCGTCGCAAGGGAGAAGGACGTTTCATCGGATGTACACCATTGTTATACATTTGGATGAAAAGTCACCTTGGAGGTAATGAAGAAAAGTTTCGAGATGCTTATCTCAGTACAGTCTCGATAAAAGAATTCTATGAGAAAACTTGGCCTGCACCGAAGGCAATTAGGCATTCAACAAAAAAGTGTAGGCAATTGAAGGAAAATGTTGAAGAACTCATCAGTAGTGGTGCCTTGACTCAAGAGCTTATTGAACAATGGAAGTCTGCTCCTCCATAGGCCAAGTTTCCTATATGTAATTTATGGATGTGAGATGTTCTCAAGATTTTTGAAATTTTCATCAAGTTGTTTTGAAAGCTTTCCATATTTTTCTTTCCAAGTAGATGAAATAAAGTAATTTTGAAAACATTGGTGATTTTTATTGAGAATGAATAGACCTAGGCATTACATTTCCATTATACTTTCCGATTTAGTGAAAACTTGGAATCCATAAAGAAACACAAGCTCGAAATCCGTTCATTTTTGCTTACCATGGTAAACTTTTGAAGTCAATGATCTTCGTTAATGCAATGAGCAATGCAATGATTGATGAATTTGCAAAACTTTTTGAATTGTTTTGAAGAACCAATTCATGAAGCATTCTCTTAAGGGCTTTCTATTTGAAAATTTGATAGATGTTAAGGCCAAGCTAAGAGTCTCAAACACATCAACCAAAAATTCTTTCTCATAACTTGAACTCTCTGACTCAAATCATCCTTCGCTACACTTTGGGGCAAAATGATTGAAAGAGCCAAGTTTTTGATAACCTCAACATCTTTTAATGACCATTCTTAATTTGATTGATATCATTTTTCCTATTTTAAACCATGATAATGAAAATCATTGCATAAGGCCTTCATAAGTTGAGTTGATACATTCTGGGCATGAGTTGTAAAAAAAAAGGTGAAGAAAAAAGGAAGCAAAAAATAAAAAAAAAAAGAGAAAAGAAAAGAAGAACAAAAATTTATTGTGAAACCATGCATGAGGGATATTCAAATGATTTCACAAGCAAAGCCAAATTTTCATCTTGAGGATTGGTTTTCAATAGAAATGTCAATATTTGATATGACAAATGGCCATCTTTCATATTCTATTACTGAAATGAAACAATCCCCTTGTTACCCCTTTTGAGCCTATTGATTTCTTTCTAAATGAACCTTGATCAAGGATCACCCTTCACATTGGAGAAGCAAATACATAAGAGGAGTTTTTAGAAGCATTAGTGATTGATCTTATGTCAAATACAAGAAAATGATGCCCTATGTTAGGAGGCAAATGTGAGAAGAAGGATATGTGAAGATGGAAATCAATATGAAAAAACAAGAAAATGAAAAAATATGAAAAAGGCAGATGAAAAAAAAAAGGGGATGGAAAAGAAGAAATGAATAAAAGATTAGAAAAGAAAAGAAAAGAAAAATGCTTCGAAGAGTGGGAAGAACAGATGTTCACAATCGAAGAAATGATCCTTGGTTCGATAAACCTTGAAAACACTTTTTTGGGCTTATTTATCCATTCTTTGAAAACCCTAAACCTTGGCCTACGGTACATGGCTAAAAGTCCATTTTGATCAAACAGAGATGCTTGTATTGAAAAGCTTTCCTTTGAGAAACCATCATCATTATTTAGTTTGGAATGAAATTTGAATTCTCAAATGCATGGTAGAATAATCAATAAAAAAAAGTAGGAGGAAAAAAGAGAATGAAGCTCTAAGGTGAAAACCCATGAAAGGGCAGTCTAGAGCAAAGTTGAATTGTGACTATGCAAAGGCAATACCAAGAAAGAAGAAAAACCAGAGGAATGATGCTTTCAGTTAAGACCTTTTGAGAAATTCAAAAACCATCACCTTGAAAATTTGATTTGAGATTTGAACCCTTGCCCAGAAATTTGAGCCATCACAGCTAGTCTTGACATTTGTTAAAGTCCACATATCAACAAATTAATAGAGTGCTAAAATGGATTATGTTTTGTGAAAGTTACTTTTACAAAAGGAATTTTGATTTTCAAGGAATTTGTTTCATTTGTGAGCCTAGATGAAGAGACATTGATCAATAGAACCTTTCTTGATAACCAAACAACCTTGATGCACCAAATCAGTACACTTATTCAGCTAGACCAAGTTATGACTCATTCTATTTGTTCTCAATAGTAATCACCAATTTTTAAGAGATTTAAATGTCAAATGTTTTTATCTTGGAAAATTATTATGTGGGGCAATTTTCTATTTTCAAAAAGAAACTTGAAGAAGTGAAAAAAGAGAGTTTTGTGATTTTATGGGAGCAAGTTCTTGTTTTAAAGAAATTAAGCATGGTGATGGTGTTTTTAAGACTATTCTTGGGGCAATTTTTGGTTGATTTGAGAGCATGAATTTTCTTGAAGATATGAGAAGTGGTGAAGTGTTGTGAATAGTTTGGGATGATTTTGTTGTTTTGATTTGGATTGATGAATTTTAAGTTGATAAGAATTGTGGGGTAAGAAGAAAACGAAATGAATGATGATGATGATGGGGCAATGCGAATACTGAATGAGTGATGATTGCTAAATTTAAAGAAAGAAGAATTGTGGGGCAAGAAGAAGACTGAATGAACGATGGTAATGGGGCAAATGATTTTAGGATTGCTAAATTTGAAGAAAGAAGAATGATGAGGCATTGAAAGATTGAAAGATAAGGCAGAGAGAAGATTAAAGGATGACAAATTTTTGAAGAAAGGAATATGGTAGATTGATGATGTGACTTGGTAAGGCATTATTTATCATTTGCATTGCATTCATGACATGCATGACATTTCATTATATGCATTTTTACACCAAATTTTTTTTTAAGACAATAGGATAAAAAGTTTTGAAAGATTAGATGACTAAAATTTTGAAAATTAAAAAAAAAGAGAAAAAAAAATCAAAAAATGTGAGAAGGATTAGGAATAAGATGTGACGAAAAAGGTATGAAGTTTTGAAAAAAAAATGTTACAAATTTGGAAAGGAAGAGAAAACTAAAAAGGTATGGATATGATGGGATAATGAAAAAAGGATTGAAAGATGTGATGAGATGAAAAAAATGTGATAGAAAATAACAAAAAGAAGAAACTGGAATGATAAGATGATCTAGAAGATAGAATTGAAATGATGAGATAAGATCAAAGCCTCCGGGTACAATCTGTAAGACCTCCGGGCTTGATTCATTAAAACCTCTGGGTACCTTCGGGCATGATTCATTAGAACCTCCGAGTACAATCTGTAAGACCTCCGGGCATGATTCATTAGAACCTCCGGGTACAATCTATAAGACCTCTGGGCATGATTCATTAAAACCTCCAAGTACAAGCTGCAAGACCTCTGGGCATGATTCACTAAAACCTCTGGGTACAACCTGTAAGACCTTTGGGCATGTTTCCTCAAAACCTCAGGGTATAATTTATAAGACCTCGGGGCATAATTGGGCACTTTAAGAGATGAGAGAATTTAAAGTTTCAGGGCCTTCTTAGTCAAAGGAGCATTTTGGAAATGGGAAAATTTTAAAGTTTCAGGGCCTTCCTAGTCGAAGGAGCATTTAAGAGATGAGAGAATTTAATGTTTCAGGGTCTTCCTAGTCGAAGGAGCATTTAAGAGATAAGAAATTTTTAAAATTTCAGGGCCTTCCTAGTCGAAGGAGCTTTTTGGAGATGAGAAATTTTTAAAGTTTCAGGGCTTTCCAAGTCAAAGGAGCATTTAAGAGATGAGAAAATTTAAAGTTTCAGGGCCTTCCTAGTCGAAGGAGCATTTTAGAGATGAGAAAATTTGAAGTTTCAAGGCCTTCCTAGTCGAAGGAGCATTTAAGAGATGAGAAAATTTGAAGTTTTAAGGCCTTCCTAGTCGAAGGAGCATTTAAGAGATGAGCAAATTTAAAGTTTCAGAGCCTTCCTAGTCGAAGGAGTATTTAAGAGATGAGAAAATTTAAAGTTTCAAGGCCTTCCTAGTCGAAGGAGCATTTAAGAGAAGAGGAAATTTAAAGTTTCAGAGCCTTCCTAGTCGAAGGAACATTTAAGAGATGAGAAAATTTAAAGTTTCAAAGCCTTCCTGGTCAAAGGAGCATTTTCATGATGAAAACCAATTTCTTTTAGAATGAGTAAATATCCACAAAAAATGACTAAAAATAAAAACAAAAAAAAGTGTTGAATGCGGACAAAATAGATATATATGTCTTTGTACAATTACTGTTTCACAGCAAATGTACAAAGAGGGGCAACTGTAGACACCCTATTTTGTCCGGGGTCTTTTAATGTTATTGGGCCTATTGGGTTTGATAATTAGAAGATGAATCTAATTTTTGTATTACTATCTTGTTTATTATTAAAAAATAATAATAATAAAATATAAAAAAATGAAAAGTAAATAAAAAATAGAAAAAATAATAAAGTGGTCAAGCTCCAAATAAAGGAAAATCGGAGAGGAAAATCGGGATCTTACTATAAAGGCAAAGTCAAAAATCTGATTTGGAAATTCAAGAAAGAAATCAAAATAAAAATCTGGTTAGAAATTGGAAAGAAATTAAATCAAATTAAACAATTAGAGATAATTACAATTAAAGTTTTTGGGAAGGAAATCAATTAGGAAAGGAATTATACCTCAATGAAAATATTCTGGAATTAATTACTGAAGCAAAATAAATAGAAATGAGAATCAAAATTTATGGGAGGTGATTTTGGCCATTAAAACAGATTCTTAAATTGATAAATTCCTAAGCCTATATAGAGGCAAAAAAAAAAAGAAAGAAAAAAAAAGGGGGGGAGGAGAGGAAAAATCCTAAGTTTGGTCCCATTCTCAGGAAAACCCGTGCCGCCTCTGCCTTGTTCCATTATTGTCCGATTTTGGATCTCTACTGTACACCGTCACCTCCATCTTTGCTGCTACTGCACTAGCACACTTCAAACTTGGCACCTTGACCGCTGCTATCATCATCACCATTCTGCTCTTGACACCATAACCGCACCATCACTGCATCCTCCAAGCACCACTGCTTATCACCGAAGCTTCCATTCACCATCATCATCTTGCTGTCCTGCTTTGGTCCTTCACTGTTGCGAGGCCTCTCATTGCAAATGTGTTCGCTACCGTCTGCATGAAAAAGAAAGCAAAAACATGGATAGCAACAAACTCAAAACCACCACTTGTTTGCTGACTTGCATATCGATAGCTCCCAAAATTGCATGAAGCCAAGCTTAAAGGGGATGATCTTGCATGAAAGAAGACATACAGGAATACACGGGCAAGAATAAAAAAAAAGGGATAGTCGAGGAGGAGAAAGCTTGAAAAGCCGAAACTTACTGCTGTTTGAGGCCAAGACCAAAACCAGTGAGCTGCTATTTGTAACGTGGTGAGAAATCAGAGCCAAACGTGGTGCAAAGCTGATGGAAACTGAGAATTGAAGCAATAAACTGAAGCAAGATCGGGATAAGTCAAAACCAAAAGGAGGACAAAAAGGAGCAGCCGCCTTTGGCTACTCGAACCTCATCACTGCCCATAGCCACGCTTTGCTACTGTTGAGTCTTCGTATTGCTGCTTGCTGCCAGTTAGGACGTGAAAACAAGGGAGAAAGCCAGCATGTTCACGTGGGAGAAAGACAGAAAAAAAAACGAGACATCTGTTGAGAAGAGTGAAGAAAGAAAAGAAAGAAATAGGAAACAAAGAACAAGAAAAAAGAAAAGAAAGCAAGGAAGCTTTCGTACCAGCCTTGCTCTATTACTTACGTAAAGGAAGGAAAGAACGTTTGGCTTAGCAAAGATTGGAGGAGAACCTTAAATCCTGAATTGTTTGATGCGTGGTGAGGAAGAATTTGTGTGCTATTGATCATTAAATATTGGGCTACCATTGACGTGAAAGGAGAAAGAGTGAGGAAACAAAGTAAAGAGAAAGAAAGTGACGTTGGTCACTTTACAAGTTAGCAAAGGTAACTTTTTCTTTATATTGTTAAACTGTTATCATTCATATTATTATTCTGTTTTTATTCTCTGGCTCTTTGACGTTGACATGTATGAAAGTTTATTCTATTTGCTTGGTAAGTTGATTGTAGTGTTTCTTGTACTTGGAATATCTTTAAGCTTTATATACTGATCTAAGATATTTGTGGTCTTAAAAATAAATTTTATCGGGTTGTCATGTCTGAGTTACTAAGATTTATAATAATGAAAGTTACATAAATAAATTTATATAGTGGAAATTCTAAATTTGAAATGTTAATAAAAAATTGCTTGATCAATTTAAATTATAAAGTTTAAATAAATAAGTATCATTTCGACGACGGAACTTCGAGGGAATTGCGATTGAGTAATACTCTTAAAGATCTTGAGGTGAGGAGGTCCTTTTTAAATCTTACCAGCTTGATGGAAGATTTAAAAAGTTTATTTCCAATATTTAAAACTCAAATTTATTAAAAATTAAAATATGAATTAATTAGAATTAATTGCAATTAAAAAATTTAATAATCAAATTAAGGAAAAAGAGTCATAAAAAGAAACTAATATATTTATAAATGAAATAGGATAAAATAATATAACTGAATATTCCGACGATGGAATTCTAAAAGAACTGCGCTTGAGTAGTACTTTTAAATATCTTGAGGTGAGGACGTTTCTTTTAGGTCTTACCAGCTTGATGGAAGATTTAAGGGATATTTCCAATATTTAATAAATCAATTTAATTATAAAATAAAAATTAAATTATGTTAAAAATAGTAAATTAAAATTAAGTTCATTATAATAAATAATAAAAATCAAATTAATTAATTAGAATTAAAATTAGAAAAGAATTAAATTAAATTAAATTAAATATTTTAATAGATGTGAATTATTCTGAGGATGGAATTTAAAGGGAATTGCGCTTGAGTAGTTTCTTTAAAAATTCCTAAGGTGAGAAAGTTTCTTTAAGGTCTTACCAGCTTGATGGAAGGTCTTTAAGAGAATTTTCAATATAAAATAATTCATGTTTATTTAAATATATAAAATATGTGAAATAATAATTTACATAAAGAAATAATAACAATAGAATAAAATACGATAAAATAATAGATAGAAATTTGGGTAAGAATCAAGATAGGGTTTACATAATGTACTTAAAAATTATTCGACGACGGAGCCTCTTCAAGAAAGGCGATTGGTCCTACTTGAATATTGTTGAGGTGAGAAGAACTTTTAAGTTATCCAATCAACTTGATGGAAGAGACTTAAAAGATTTTTTAATATTTAATTATATCGAAATTAAAAGTAAAAAGGCAAAATTAGGATAACCTTAGATTTATTGGTACCATTTTAGGATGGGCGTTGTGAGGGTGCTAATCCTTCTTCATACGTAACCGTACTCCCGAACTTAGAATTTTTAACGTAGACCAAGCCTTGTCCTTAGTTTGAATAGGTGACCAATCACACCTAGGTTAGAATGGTTGGTGGGGACTCCATATTTTTGTGTCTAGCTATTAGGTTTTCCCAAAACTTAATACGTTATGACAAACTTTAGGTAAGGGAAATTTATCGAATGTTACCAAAGTATTAGAATATTCGGTATAATTGTCCAGTATTTAAATTCATATTTATTCTAAGAAGATTTGAATAATAAATATAATCTTTAGTAAGAACAAATAAAGAATAGTAAAATAGTAAGATTAAAATTAATAATAATGAAAATAATGAATATTGATGAAATCTGGTGATAAAAATAGAGAATAGTTGGAGAAAAATTAATTAATTTAAAAAATTTAAATTAGGTAATTAAATTAAATTAAATAAATAATGGTTAAATTTTAATAATAAAAGTAGAGAATAGTTATAGAAAAGTTAATTAAATAAAAAATAAATAACAACAAAAATAATCGAGTAGTTTACAAATAGGAATCACTAATGACGAGATTTTATAGAATTCGCAAGTAGCGATTCCTCAAAATCGTCTAGATAAGGAGAATTTTACCAAATATTATCAGAGTATTGGGATATGCGGTGTAAATTCTTCAATAAAAAGTAGTAGTAGTAGTAGTAGTAGTAATAATAATAATAATAATAATGGTTTCTTTTATTAGAATAAGCTAAGTAAGAAAATATAAAGGTAATAATAATAATACTAACATAAAATGTAATACAAAAAAAAAATTAGATAAAAGTGAGATAATAAGATAAGGATGTAATTTAATATAGTTTAATTATATGTAGCTTATCAATTAAATAAAAACAAATGTAAGTCCCTAATGATGAGATATCATAAAAATCACAAGTAGTGATTCTTCGAATATCTTTAGGTGAGAGAGGTTTTCCATATATTACTAAAGTATTAGAATTATATTGTATAATTTTTCAACAAAGGGAGTTACATTTATAATACGAAATGATAAATAACTCACTATCTTGCGAATATAAATGATATGAGTAAAAAATTTGAAATACAAAATAAACAATGGCATGAATCGAAGATAAATGGTAATGCATGAATAGGCATCACGCATTTTCTATTTGCATCATATAAATTCCTTTCGAAAGTCCGATGACGAGATGTTACAGAAATCAAAAGTAGTGATTTCTAATTGATCTTTAGTTGAGAAGAGTTAATTAAATATTACCATAGTATTGGGACATTTAGCTAAATTTTTCAACATTGTGAGTTTTATTAAAAATCAAAATATATAAAGTTACTTTTTTATAAATCCATATGCATCATACATCCTTTGTTAATATCATATGAATCCATAATCAAGTATAAAAAATAACATGAGCCATACTGAGAATGAGATTCTATAGAAATCGCAAGTAGTGATTATTAAAAAATCTCTAGATGAAAAAATTATTCAAATATTACCAAAATTGTTGGAATATTTGATTTAATTTTTCAATAAAAGGGATTCATATATATATATATATATATATTTATATATTTTCAAAATAAAACTTTTTTTTTTCAAATGCATAAATTTCTTTGTAATAAGCAAGTTAAATTTTATATATATATATATATATATATAATATATAATATATATATATATATATATATATAAAAGAAAGATTAAACCAAGACTATTTCATTAAAATCAAAGGAAAACATATGGTTAAGACGGTACCGTTTTCTAACAAGTGTCGTGAAGGTGCTAATTCTTTCTTAACGTAACCGTACCCTCGAACCCTATTTTAGTGTTTTCGCGTACCAAAAAGTTGTCTTTTTAATAAACCTTGTTTTAAAAGGTTTATTTAAAAGATAAATATTTTTAGGTGGCCAATTACACCTAAATAAAAAAGATTGGTGACAACTCCCTGTTTTTAAATATTTTCAAAATTGTCAAGCGATCAATTCCTCGGATGAAATTGTTATGACGGCTTGGTGACTCTGCTGGGGAAGCTAAGAGGGTCAAACCATTAATTAACCACATGGTATCCTAAATTTTAATTTGATTGTCTTGATTGGCATTTAAATTTAGTTTTTTAAAAATTATTACTATAAAATTAAAAAAAGAAAAGAAAGAATTCCTTTCATCCATTTTGATCATTTGATTCATGGCATTCTCTATGTATGAAACTATTGTAGAGTAGATAAGATAGAGCATATGCTCATTTACTTTCTATATACATCAATGCATTGACATACATGAGCCCTATACAAAGGTTCCGTCCTTTTTAAGAGAGAGTAAAGTACCTATGCTCTCGTAAGGTAATCACTTCCGTAATGGCAAGTGAAATACTCCCACTTGAATTGGTTCCTTACTAGTCCAGTGTGTACGATAGTAGCGAATGATTTGAGAGCCTGTTAGATATGTGAAACCTTAAATAAGCATATAATGTGTTGTGAGGAAGCTAACCTAAGATAGAGCCATTCCCACCTTTTTATGAGAGTGACCTTTGATAGGATATAAATAAGCATTTCATTCTTTGTCTGCTTTTTATTTCATTATCTATATATTTTATATACATACTGATTTGTATTTGTTTTCCTGTTCTTTTGCATAAATTATCTTGCATCACATAGTCACATCAGGGGTGTTTTAGCCATGGCTATGTTCAATGAGAAATTTTTCACAAAATCCATAGAAAGGTTGGCTTGTTCATCACTTGTGAATGTTCTATGTGATTCCTACAGAGAGGTACGAATTTGGTTAGAAAAGGTTCAACAAGTGAAAGGGGATTGCTTGACTGGAGATTTTGTGTCCTCGTTACCAAAAGAAGTGAACCTAAATCTCAAGCAAAATAACGTAATAAATTTGCCCAACCTATGGAATCAAACCAATGAGGATGAGAAGAAGGATTTCCATGAAAAGTATGGCCAAATAGAATCTTTGATTGCCGTAAAAGTTGAAAAACCCTTGATTAGAGCAGTTATTCAGTTCTAGGATCCCTCTCATAGATATTTTTCTTTTTATAGGATGAACTTAACACCTACGATAAAGGAATACTCCATTTTGTTAGGTATTGATGTGAAAAGTCCAGATAAAATATTTGTTTGGAAGCTAACGTCTGGATTTCGCAAGAAACTAGCTAAACTTATGGGAGTCAGATCGGAGGACATAGAAGCAAAAAGGGTCCAATGTTTGTGTGCCATGGGATTTTCTTCATGAATTCATCAAAGGCATCTTGATGACAAATAAGGATTGGCGATTTTTGCTTTAGCAATCTATGGCTTGGTTATCTTCCCAAAAGTGTTAGGGCACATTGAAATAGCAGTTATAGACCTTTTGGAGCAAATCGAGAATAATCGGAATCCATCACCTGTCATTCTAGCAAAAACCTTCAGGTCATTGAATTATTATAGGTGGAACAAAGAAGGGAGATTTGTGGGATGTGCACAGTTACTTCATGTTTGGGCTAAAAGCCACTTTAAATGTGAGGAAAAAGCATTCAAAAGAACTTTCCTCCATCACCGCACTCCAGTTAAAGAGTTCTGCAACAGTAAGTTGCCAAAATCGAAGAACAAAGAAGAATGGGTGGATTTTTTGCAAAGACTTGAAGAAAAACAAGTAGTGTAGATGGCACCATGAATGCCTCATTTGCCAATCTTGTATCGATGTGGAGAAGAACCATGGGTGCAACTTTGGGGATCGTGGGGAGTGGTGAGCTACGCACCGGTTATGGTACTAAGGTAGTTTGGGGCTAAAAAATTCATTCTTCCAACACATGTGCTCAGTGACATGGAATTTTCTTATGGTGAGTCAAAGGCAATGAAGAAGGTCGAGCAAGTGATTCGATCATGGAAACAAGCACGAAGACTCAACCTTAGACCTCTCTCTAATAAGACTACCCTAGAATACTTAGTATGGAGAACAAAGCAAGTGAGAGAAATAGTGTTTATTCTAAGAGAATATGGCATACCTTCACAACTTGAAGTAGAAATGTTTGAGGCCAAGATCGTTAGGCAGTAATTCAAGATAGAAGAGGAAAGGTGCAAACAAGAGAATTTGAAACTTCAGAAAGTGATGGAACAACTTCAGTATGATGTAGAAATATGAGAAGCCAAGCTCAAGAAAGTCCAACAGGAACATAACACCACCAGTAAGGATCTTAGAAATATGCACCAAGAAAATAAGAAGTTGAGATCCGAAATGAGAATCGGAGGAATTATTCAAACTTCAAGTGAAAGGAAAAGAGAATTGGAAGACTTGTATAGAAGGGTGGAGCATTGGGCATACAAGGCAAAGAAAAGTGAAGAAAAAGTTGCCTCTATGTCTCAAGAACGACAAAAATGGGAAAACATGTACTCAGCAAGTGCAACAAAGTTAACCCAATACCAAAAAGAGAATAAGGAACAAGGTTGGAAAAAGGGAATCAGATCGAGCTAGAAAATTAAAACGTCACACTGCAACAGAGAGTCCAAATGTTAGAGGATCAGCTACAGGAACATAAGAACCACATTAAAGTAATTATAAAAGAATGGGAGCAAAGCGAAAATAACTGGAGTTATGGATATGACCTGGCACAAGATGCAAGCATGAAGTGGAGAGTAGGAAGTTTGGGGAGACAACAATATATAGAGCATTTGGTCACGTAAGTTTGCAAAGCCGTGACAAAGGTGAGAGAGATGGTTGACAAAGCTAAAGCTCTAAGATAAGAAATTTGCCCAACAGGAGAATATGGGCAAAGGCTGCTGAATTTTCTAGATGAAGCTAAGGATCAATATCAACAAGTTAGTCGTTTTTATGAATATAATCGAAATATGATTGGAATGTAACAAATGACTCTTTGAACGAATGAAATTTCCCTTTGTTGAAATTGTTATGGCACAAATACCCTTCAAAGCATCATTCATTTATTATTACATCTATTTATTTACCTAAATGATTTAAATAAAAATGCTCCAAAATAATGGGGTAATATTTCAAAGTTACGTCGTATAGCAATTAGTCTCTTATTGTGGTAATTAAGATTCAAGGATAGCTCAAACATTCAAGATTTTAGCCCAAATTCCCAAACATTCATATAATACACGGTTACTCTCAAAGGCAATAGAAGAAGAATAGGGTAGCATGATGGATAAAATTGAAAAGGCGCATATGAAATTCGAGGGCAATTAACTGCTTTAATGGATATGGTGACAATAATGAGTCGAGAGAAAGAAGTAGCTAGAGAAACACCTAATCAAGGGAGTGATTAGCCTAAGGAGAATGACAATCTACAATACCCTCTAGGGTTTACCCCGCCTTATGCCCAATCCTTGCAAGGTGTACCTCAACCACAGTCTATAGGTGGTTATGCGTACATGTATCCGGGTGTGCCAAATGCCTCAGGACAACCTCAATTTACAGTGCCAATTCCTCCAGCCTAAGGGGCAAGACTTACAGATCAAATCCAAGTCCCTGACTTAGATGATCCTAGGGAACAGGAGAAACTAAAGGGTAGTGTGTTGGAGGTAAAAGGTGATTTAGACTCTAATAAGTTGAACATTATAAAGGAAAGGTTACATGCTATTAAGGGAAGTGATTTCTATAGGTCCATAGATGCAATGGGACTATGCTTAGTACCGGCTATGGTTATTCGTCCCAAGTTTAAAACCCCTGAGTTTGAAAGTACAATGGGACCAAGTGCCCCATTACCTATGTGACAATGTACTGTCGAAAGATGGCTGCTTATAATCACGATGACAAATTGTTAATACACGTGTTTCAAGATAGCCTCACTGGGTCAGCTGCTAGGTGGTATGTGCAGTTGGATCGTACACGCATCCATGCTTGGAATGACTTGGTTAGAGGATTTATAGCTTAATACAAGCATGTAGTGGATATGGCCCTAAACAGATTATCCCTGCAGAACATAGAGAAGAAGGCCAATGAAAGCTTCTAAGAATATGCCCAGCATTGAAGGGATATTGCAGCACAAGTCCAGCCACCTTTAACTGAGAAGGAAATTACAGTTTTGTTTGTCAATACACTGAAGGCACCTGTTGCACTCTAAAACCTATACCGCAAGTGCACAGGTCGCGACAAGTAATAAAGAGTGAGTAGAGTATCGTTCCCACGAGGATTAGTTAGAATTGTTCTAGCTAAGTATTGAAATTGGTCATCCTAAGTTTATTCAAGTAAATGAACATTTTTTTTTGAAGTCAATTAATTACTAAAAGCATTAAAATAAAACCTAAACTAATATTAGAAATAAAATTAAAGCGCATGTAAACTAAATTGTAAGTTAAGAGCAAAATAAAATAAAATAAAATAAAATAAAATAAAACAAAAAAATAAAAATAAAAATTCAAACTAAATTAAAGCAAAGCAAAACTAGAATGCAACTAATTTTAAAGAACTTGAAATTTAAAAAGATAAAAAAAAATTAAAATAAAATAGAATGCATGAAAATTGAATACCTAATTAATTAAATATTACTATAACTAAAGAAATAAAAAAAATGCTCTAATTAAACTAAAACCATTTTAAGGTGATAAACTAATTAACTCAATAATAAACTACATTAATAAACAGGTTTAATATACTACTAACAATAAAATTAACAAAACAAACTTTAAAGCTGCCAGCCATTCCACACATGTCAAGCCAAAGCAGAAAAAGCAACAGCCACTCCACCGCTTCAGCCTTCACTTTCACACCCAAGCGTCGACTCCACCAGCCTCCTTCTGCGTCCCCTGCAAGCAGCCAAGTGTCGCACAACTGCACTTGTCAAGGCAGCAAGTCACGCACCTCCTCGGTGAAGGAGACCGAAACAAACACGCAGCGGAAATAAAACATTCGGCCTCCACCAGGATCGATTCGGAGGGTTGCCTGATTAGGGTTTCGAGATTTTACCTAACGTTTTTCTCTGATTTTTCTTTCGTTGGTCGAGTCACAAGCAACAACTTTTCGTTCCTGCCTCTATGGTATCCACACGAACGGATCTTACCACTCTTGAACGTCTCACGATCAGATGTCTTAAGGAGCGTTTTGATTCTTTTAACCGAACTGCTAGCTTCGATTAAAAGAATACTTTTCTGTTTTTGAATTGTTGTTCGGCTATGTTTCAGAAAACATCTTTTTTATAGGCAGTAAATTTTACCCTAAAATTTACTGCCAAACAGAACTCTAATCCTACTTAGAATAGGATTAACTATATCCTTAATCCAAGTCAGAATAGGATTAGACATATCCTTAATCCAATTCAGAATAGGATTAATTAAGCTCCTCATTGATCCGTTCTAAGTGTGCGACCCAATAGGTTCTCAAAACAATGGCAATGACAAAATTGTCACAGGCAATGAGCGGTATCTAGCAACACATCATTGCTACCCATGTAACGAGAATGTCAATGACTCGACATAACCTTACTCGTGATAGATGTTACCGTGTAGTCTAATCCCTTTATCCTTTGATGTCTTGATTAGACACAAGTCATGGAATGTGTCACACTTGTATAGTCTAATCAGCGTTTCTTGATTCCTGAGTAGACTAATTAAACAAATAAAATCAATATCTCATATTGATTTATTCGAGCACGGCCATGCATTTCTTAGTCTCACTCTATCAAAGGGCCCAAGACATCACTCTTGTTATATAAGAGGGATAAATTCTATCTTGATCACTCAACATCCCTCTACATAGATCAAGGCATACCCAATTACTACCTTTGTAGTCCATCCTGTTACGAATGACATCTAGCAGCATTAAAGTATGCAATTCTCTATGTTGGGATCTCTGATGATCTCAAGTCAAAGGATCACATACACCATCATCACTATGAGAATCGCTTATGACACTCATATAACAATCCATGTAGCGTTCTCATGGAGGGTCGATCCAGTACATAGTTCTCTAACATGTACCTATGTGATGACTTGATATCTTATATCCATGACAATGGTCATCAGTCAACCACATACTAGTCTTATCGTATCATTGTTATCCTTGTTCACAATAATACTTGACTAGGGATATTTTAAGAATAGTGTGTTATTACTATTCTAAGGACATTATCATATAAGATTATATTACGCAGTTATAAAACAAATATAATAATGAACTATAATAAATAAAATGTCATGATACATAAATAATGCCAAAGTCAATCATCTAATGAATGGTTCTAAGGGCATAATCCAACACTCGGTTCCACACAGCTTCCTAGGGACGCCAGCACCACTTCACACCGCTTCCCTCGTCCATCTCACGTTTCCTGTCAGTTCACGCAATTAGAATTCAAGCGCACAGCCAAAGCAATGACACGTCCTCCCGCAAACGACGCACATAGCAAGTACGACCAGCCCACAGAAGATGCTTCTCCTCTCGCCGAGCAATAAGCAGCCTTCACGCCAATACACCAAACCAAGCAACGGCCCACACCGCTTCATGCTTCATCGCTCCCTGCTTTCCTTCAACACGAGCAGCCCACGACAGCAGCTGTCTCGCACTGCTCCAGCCTTCAGCTCTCAAGTGCATCACAGGTCCAGGTAGCAAGCTCTGCTGCTTCGCTCCTGATTCACACACCGCCAGCTCAGGGTAACATCCACGAACCAGCAACCACAAGCAGTAACACAGAATCGCCGGAAAAGAATATGAAGTTTTGATGTAGAAAAAAAAATTATAAAATGATAAATGCAGAGAAGGAGAAGCAATGCAATACAAGAAAATTAATTTAAGACATGAAACCAAATCTATCATCTTGAGGAAATTAAAGCTGGAACTATCAACGAAATAATAAAACAGTAGATGTCATAACGTATCAAGTCCGTGAACCTAACCGCTAGACTTTAAAATCAAGGAGTCGCCACCAACCATTCTAATCTAAGGTGTGATTGGTCACCTATTATTGTCTAAAGATAAGGCTTGGTCTACGTTCAAAAATTCTAAGGTTCGGGAGTACGGTTACGTGTGGGGAAGGATTAGCACTCCCACAACGTCCATCTTAAGATGGTACCGAATAGTCTAAAGTTATATTAATTTTGTCTATTTGTTTGCTTTAATTTCGATATGATTAAATATTGAAAAATCTTCTAAGTCTCCTCCATCAAGCTGGTTGGACAACTTAAAAGTTCTTCTCATCTCAAGAGTATTCAAGTAGGACCAATCGCATTTCTTGAAGAGGCTCCGTCGTCGGATGATTTAAATATATTATGAAATACCTATTTTTGACTCCTATACCAATTTATATAAATTATTTATTATTTTTCTACTTTTATTTTTCTATAATTTGTAATTTCTTTTTATCCTAAATTATTTTTTACTTTTTATATCTTGAATAAATATGAATTATTTAATATTGAAAATTTCCTCTAGACCTTCCATCAAGCTGGTCAGGCCTTGGAGGAAATCTCCTCACCTAGGAATTTTAAAGAAAACTACTCAAGCACAATTCCCTTTTAAATTCCATCATCGGATTAATCCACATTTAGTTATTTAACATTATTAAATTTTGTTTTATTTTAGTGTTTTTTTTATATATTTGTCTTATTTTTATTCTAAATGATTTTAATTTGAATTTATTAATTTTAATTCTATTTTAATTTTTATGATGAATTATTAAATACTGGAAATATCCTCTTAAATCTTTCATCAAGCTGGCGAGACTTAAAAAGGACTCTCCTCACCTCAAGATATCTAAAAGTACTACTCAAGCGCAGTCCCTTTAAAATTCCATCGTCGGAATAACTCATCTTCTATTTTCTTAATTTTTTTATGCTTTTATTTATTTAATTTTTATTTATATAATTTTATTTTTAGCTTATAAGTTTTAAATTAATTATTGTCCTAAATTTATTTCATAAACACTAATCTTAATATACTATAGTAATTGTATAAGTCATGCAAGTCATTAAATCATATCAAATTATCCATGCAAAACACACCACACAGCTTGATCATACAAATTAAATTATGCAAATTATCAAGTTAAATATTATCATGCAATTGTTTCAAATTAAATTTATCTAATTAAATTATTTCATTCAACTTAAATTATTATATCATGCAACATACAGTTAATCAAATTAAATTATCATGCAATTTACAAAATTAACTCATTAAATTCTATTTATGCAAATTAATTTATTATATTTTATATCATGCAAATTAATTTATTATATTTTATATCATGCAAATTAATTCATTATCAAATCATTAAAACAAGTCATACTACAAGTTAATTAAGTCAATGAAACATATTGAGCAAATAAGACAAATTAAAATTATTAGATCATGCCAACTAAACTTACCTTATTCCCCAGCTTGTAGCAACTCACGTTTTTTAATTAAATTGTTTTCTCAACTTTCAACAGCTTCGTACGCGAGTCTTGTCCTAGATCTTCAAGCAGCAGGAAGACATGATACAGTACAAAGAAGCTTGCAATAACAGCTACTGGTGCAGGCAACGTCGATTCAATGAAGCAAGGCGCTTCGCCAAATGAACGGGCAGCTGAGGCTCGGTAATCGTTTTGGAACAAGCAATAGTGGACTTGGACGCAGCAGGAGATGACGATGCTGGTTGGTATTGTAGTGCAAGGATACCGAATTGTAGATGCTTGATTCCCTCCTTAAATCATAAGGTTTAATCCCTTTTTATAGCCATAAACTTGTTAGAGTCCTAATACAACTATACTTATTCTAATAATTATCTCCAATATTTAATATTTTATCGATTTAATTCTTACATTAATCCTAATCTAACTCTATCAAATTTAGTATTATTCTAAAAAAATCTAATTATCCTATTCCAAAATTAATTTTATTTTTATTTTTATTTTTTATTTCTTATTTCATTTTTTTGTTTTTCTTATTTTATTTATTAATTCATCCTAAATCCTAATTTTAGTGTTAATTCTAATCTTAAAAAAATACTAATTTAATTTTAACCTAATTCTAAATTGTTAAATTAAATTAAAATACAATGTCACCCAACCTAATTAATTATTTTTACAAATTAAGACTCCGGACAAAATAGGGTATCTACAGCTGCCCCTCTTTGTGCATTTGCTGTGAAACAGTAATTGCACAAAGACTTAGACACCTATTTTGTCTGACTTCATTTTTTGTTTCTTATTTTTTTTTCTTTTTCAAAAAGCTCCCTCTAAACAAAAAGGCAGTCAAACTTTAAAATCTTGTCTAAAAGCTCCTCCTAAACAGGCAGGCAGTCAAACTTTAAAATCTTGTCTAAAAAGCTCTCCCTAAACAGGCAGGCAGTCAAACTTTAAAATCTTGTCCAGAAAGCTCCTCCTAAACAGGTAGGCAGTCAAACTTTAAATCTTGTCTAAAAGCTCCTCCTAAACATGCAAGCAATCAAACTTTAAAATCTTGTCCAAAAGCTCCTTCTAAACAGGCAGGCAGTCAAACTTTAAAATCTTGTCTAAATAGCTTCTCCTAAACAGGCAAACAGTCAAACTTTAAAATCTTGTCTAAATATTTGGAGGAATCATGCCCGAAGGTCTTATAGATTGTACTCAAGAAACCTTGTCTGTATTTTTTTTCTTTTTCTCATGTAGTGCATCATGTGTGCAACTATGCATGCGTTCTATCCTATCTATGCAGTTTATTCTATCTATGCTATGCCATTCATGCAATATTACTCACACAATCTATTTTGTTCATGCAATGTTTTCTTTGAAAAGTATTCCAACTTCAATTATGGCAATAACAAGGCTTTTCTTTATCAGTCCATCTCATGCATTCTTCTCTTTTCATTTGTCATCTTGTCCTTATATTTCCTATTTCTTTACTCATTTTCCTTCTTCCATTTTTCTCTCCCAATGCAGCTCTTATCTTCATGCCCTCTTTATCTTATCTTATCCCTTGTTTCTTCTTCTTTACTATCCTTCCTATCTGGTCATTCATTTGCTCATTAAACTCTTCACTCGCTCTTCTTTATTCATTGGTTTTTCTTGATTTCCAATTTTAAGTTTCCTTTTCTTTCATTTTCCTAAATAATATAGGAGTCTTTCACATATTTTGCCAAGCAAACATTCATTATCATTCCACTTTCAAAATCAATGCAATACAATTTCTCAATCCTTCAAGGTAAAGAAATAACGAGTGAAAATGAAAGGAATGGTGTTATTCAATATCTGAAAATGTTACAAAAGGTAGCAAAATTTGAAGGCAAAGCAAGGTTGAAAGAAAAACAGGAATTCTAGGATTATTTAACCAGGCTTTGAGCGAATAAAAAAAATTCAAATAACTCTGATCAATTAATACAAAATTCTCATCTGAAAATCTCATTCTCTTCAAGTCATCTGACCATGTAAAGTCCTATCAAATCATATCAGTGCTTTTGTATCATGACCCTTCAATGCCTTTTCTCCTTATACCTAAGTTGCCTTTTTAGGTTTTCAACTTAGATATGTCTCCTTGATTCAAGCCGCCCTTTACGGGTTTTCAGTTCGAATTCACCCCCTATTGACTCAAACTGCCCTTTTGGGTTTTCAATTTGAATCCTCCTTTTTCTTTATCTCTTTTTTTCTTTTCTTTTTTTTTCTTTTTCTTTTTTCTTTTTTTCGTTCTCTTTTTTTTTCTTTTTTTTCCTTTTTTTAGGCATAATACTTCTTCACAGCATCTGAATTTATTGGGTTTGGCAAATCATCTCCATCCATATCTACCAAAAGTAATGCCCAACCAGAGAATGCCCTTTTCACAACATAAAGACCTTCACAATTTGGAGCTCATTTTCCCCTATTGTCTGGTTGATTTGGGAGAATCTTCTTCAGGATTAATTCTCCTTCTCTGAATTTTCTTGGTCGAACCTTCTTATCATCCGCTTTCATCATTCTCCTTTGATACAGTTGGCTATGACATAATGCTGCCATTCTTTTTTCCTCAATGAAGTTGAGCTGCTCGTAATGATCTCTCACCCAATCAGCCTCTTCTAACTTTGTTTCCATCAGGACCCTTAAGGATGGAATTTCAACTTCAACAGGCAGTACAGCTTCCATCCTATACACTAGTGAAAATGGTGTTGCCCCAGTAGAAGTACGAACAGATGTTCGATAAGCATGTAGGGCAAATGGCAACTTCTCATGCCAATCTCTATATGTCTCAACCATCTTTTCCACTATCCTCTTAATGTTTTTATTTGCTGCCTCTACTGCCCCATTCATCTTTGGACGATATGGCACTGAATTATGATGCTTGATCTTGAACTGAGTACACACATCTTCCATCATCGTGTTGTTCAGGTTTCGAGCATTATCAGAGATAATCCTTTCCGGAAGCCCGTAACGACAAATTATCTCCCTTTTGATAAACTTGCAAGCCACTGCTCGTGTTACAGTCGCATAAGAAGCAGCTTCAACCCATTTGGTAAAGTAATCAATCATCACAAAAACAAACCTATGCCCATTTGAAGCCTTTGGAGTAATTGGTCCAATCACATCCAGGTCCAATCACATAGAAAAAGGCCATGAATGAAAACGTGGAGTATTTGGTAGTATTGTCCACAAGTGTATCAATGTGGGGTAAAGGAAAATTATCCTTAGGACTAGCTTTGTTCAAGTTTCTATAGTCCACACACATTCGCACTTTCCCCCCTTTCTTCGAAACTGGAACTATATTGGCTATCCATTCAGGGAACCTGGCCACCTCCAGAAACCAGCATCAAATTGCTTCTTAACTTCATCTCTAATCTTCAATAACATATTAGGCTTCATGCGCCTTAACTTCTGCTGCACAGGCTTACACTCGGGCTTTAATGGCAACTTGTGCTTCACAATTCTAGCATCAAGTCCAGGCATATCTTGATAGGACCAAGCGAACACATCTACATATTCATGAAGTAACTCCTTTAATTCCTCCCTTTCATTGGATGGTAAGGAAGTTCCAATCTTAACCTCCTTTTTATTCTCATCATCTCCCAAACTTATTTTTTTTGTTTCTTCTAGATAAGGTTCAATGGGTTTCTTTTCTTGATCCACCAATCTTAATAACTCAGAAGGCACAATACAATCCTCAAGGTTCTCTTCATGATCAAATTCATTAAATTGAACAAGATTCTCAAAATAAAATTCTAAATTATTGTCATTGTTATCATCATTTTCATTGTCTGGATCCCTGAAAATTGGTAACAAAAGAAGAATGTGGGTAATTGTGTCTTGGACAGAAATGAGATTTGCACTTGAGGAATTGAAGAAAATGCATTTTACTAATCTTTTTATTGAAATGAAAATGAATGAAAGTTGGCCCAATACATAAAAGAAAATCTCAGTGCTCTTGGGCATAAGCACTCCTACATTATTTAAGAAACTAAGTGATCCTAAGAAAACCTAGAACAAATGAAGATAAGAAAATAAAGAAAATCCATTACTCTTGGGTGGCATAGACAACTGGCATCTCATAAACAGTCCAATTTCCTAACTCTGCGTCTGAAGGGTACACGAACCGATCAACGTCAAACCCTCCACTTCCTTCTTCATCAACCACGGAAATAGACAAATTTGCAAAAACCTTCAACAATCCATTTTTAGTCACCATCATTGAATTTGGATGAATATACCCTGCTGAGCGAAACGAATCATATAACTGTGGTATGATTAATCTCTTAGACTCAAAATCACGGCCATGCAAACGAGCAATTCTCTTCTTTCTTCTCAGTCATTATCTTCATTTTTTCCATCCTTGTCAGTCGTACCCTAACCCAAATCTGTCCTTGTTTTCGATGATCTCTAGTGGCTCCAACATTCCCTGCAGGTTTCTGCCCAACCCAGAACCAGGGCGCCATCCTTTCCACAATATTTGCTTCACAACCATACCAGTAGTATTTGACAAGCGAGGAGTACACAGATTTGACCCTTCACCCACATATAGAGCATTTGCCACCTCAAAGGATCTGTACGAGCATTCCACAGCTTCATCTCCAATGTCCATATAAGATGTAATGGAAGTTTGAGCTAATATCATGTCTTCTTTTCCTAAGATAATAATTATTTGGCCATCCACCACAAATTTTAGCTTTTGGTGAAGAGAGGAAGGAACTGCCCTTGCCATATGAATCCATTGTCTTCCTAAAAGGCAACTATAAGATGGTGTAATGTCCATCACCTGGAATTGTATATTAAAAGTACATGGACCAATCTGCATTGGAAGCTCTATATCTCCTATAACTTCTCTACGAGCTCCATCAAATGCCTTCACCATCATATTACTTGGCTTCATGTGAGATTCATCTATCGGCATCCTTGTCAAAGTGATCATCGGCATGATATTGATAGATGAGCCATTATCAATCAACACCCTACCAATTGTGATGCCTCTGCATTTTGCACTTATATGGAGAGCTTTAGTACTCCCTCTTCCTTCAGCTGGAAGTTCATCGTCACTAAAGCATATGAAGTTATCTACCACCAAGTTGCCAAGTAGGTGGTCTATCTTCTCTATAGATACATCGTGTGCCACATAAGCTTGATTCAACACCTTCAATAACGCCATCCTGTGGGGTTCTGAGTTCAAAAGTAGAGACAATAATGAAATTCGAGCTGGCATTTTGTTCAATTGTTCTACCACACTATACTTGCTATGCTTAATAAGTCTCAAGAACTCATAAGCATCTTCATCTGTTATAAGCCTTTGTCGATTCTCCTCAGAAACTAAGGCCGGTGCTACTTTTTCTTCTCCCATTTTGGCCTTTTCTTTTCCTACTTGTTGTACCATCTCAGGGGTATAGCAACGTCCACTACGTGTCATTCCCCCAACTCCAGCTATATTGGCGGAATTAGGACTATCCACCATTAGTCCTACATTTGCCCCATCCTTGATTATTGCATTATACCCATACCTCCAAGGTATGACTTTGTCACTCTTGTATGGAAATGGAGTTGGCACCTCTTTCACCACCTTAGGCCCTTGAACTGATGGCGTAGGTTTTTCTTCATAAAGCACTTTCAATGGTTTTAAAACAAACTCCTTATCAGTGGCATGAACTCCTTCATCTTGAACTTCTTCATAGAACTCCACGCAAGATTCATCAATTAGTTCTTGCAACTTCCTTCTAAAATCCTCATAATACTAAAAAGAGTGCCCTATTGCTCCACAATGGTATTTGCAGGTCATTTGTCTATCATATTGCCCCTTATAAGAGCTTGCGACAAACACCACTGGTTGTAATAAGTCAGATTCCACCAGAACCTCAAACACCTTTTCCAATGGAGTTTTTACTTCAGCCACAATCCTCTTGATTGTACCTCTTATTTGGGCCTCAACCGCATTTACCGTTGTCCCAGCATGATCGGGCAACGGGTTTGCATTAACATCTGGCTCACCTTTCTTCCCAAAACTTAAAAGTCCAGCTTTGACAAGTGATTGGACTTTCACCTTCAAACCCATGCAATTCTCAATAGATTGACCAATATTGCCGTTATGATAGGCACATTTTGCATTGGGGTTTTAATTCAAACTGCCCTTTCAAGTGTTCAATTTGAATCCTCTTTTTTTTTCTTTTTTCTTCTTTTTCTTCTTTTTCTCTTTCTTTCTTTTTTCTTTTTCTTTTTCTCTTTTTTTTTTCTTTTTCATCTATTTCTTTCTTTTTTCTTTTTTTTTCAACTCCATTGGCTTTGACAAATTTTAACCCTTTGTTTTCAATCCAAATTCATGCCCCCAAGAGGTATTCTTGCTTTTGATCTAAAAGAAATCTTCTGAAGCTCGTTCTTTTATTTAGCCATGAATTTCTTCTTTCAGTTTGATCACCCACTAATGTCGTCAATGAATTTTTAAAGGATCATTATCTCATTGTACAAGTATGCCTTCATTCAATATGCGATTCTTCAAATTGAGCATTTACATTTGATCAAAATGGGCTTTTAAAGTTACGTAATGTAGGCTCAGGTGAGGGTTTACAAGAAAAGGATAAAATAAGCTTAAAATGTGTTTCAGGGTTTACAAACCAAAGGATCACTTATGAAGTAAATCATTCGAGCATTTTGCCCCATTCTAATTCACTCATATCTTTTTTCTTTCTTTCTTTCTTTCTTTTTTTTTTGGTTCTTTTAGGGTTCTTTGTATTCAAACCCTTTTCTACTTATTTTCTTTTCTCTTTTTTTTTTCACATAAATGGACACTTTCTTTTTGTTTCTTTTTTCCCTCATGAATAATTTTTCATTTTTCTTGCCCCCATTATGGAGGGTGATCCGTGGTGGGTTACATCACAAAAAAAGAACATAATAGGCTTAAAGGGGTAATCAAAGGATAATTTTACTCACACTTGAAGGATAGTGAAAGAAGGCCATTTATCATTTTAAATGCAAATACTCTCCTTAAAGATCATTTACTAAACAAATACAAACTTGTTAGAAACTTCTGTAAGAGATTCACCTTTCGTATACCATCAAATTAGGTGAAAATTGTGAACAAATTTTCTTCTTTCTTACTTAGACACCTTGGCAGATTGATAATCCATCAGCAAAAGTGGTTCTTTCAAAATTGAATTCCAAATTTATTGACATCATTATCATCATGTTTATTATTTGGATACTTATGAAAGAAAGATATGATGAGTATGTGGGCAATAACCAATGAACATAGAAAATGAGAGAATGGCAGTGCATCACACTAGTCGCTTTATTGAAAAGAAACTAAATAAAAGTTAGCCCATACATAAAATTTATTTCGTGCTTGTGGGCTTAGGCACTTTAGAAAATTGTCTTGCATTACTTAAAGGAAATAGCAGAAAAAATTCTAATAAATCTCCAGACTTGCATGGCTTGAACTCCTCAAAAGAATCATCCCTCATTTGCATGGTTAGGCAATGGATTTGCATTCACAGCTGGTTCCCCTTTTGTTTTAAAGTGCAATATGCCAGCTTTTATCAAACCTTGCACCCTATACTTAGCAGTGCAATTCTCCAAAGAGTGACTTGGATTCCCAAAATGATAATCACATCGAGCATTCTCATTATACCATTTTGGATATGGAGGCTTGAGAGGTTCCACATAGACTGGGGCAATGAGTTGCTCTTTGATTAGTTTTGGGTACAACTCAGTATAGGTTATGGGAATTGGGTCAATGGGACTTTTTTGTCGTTTCGGCCATACCTTCTTAAGATTGCTTTCTTGTTTGTTGGATTGGGCAACTGATTGGGTAGTTGGTGCAGGTGTTTGAGGGTGAAAGTTAGGCTGAGCATTAATTTATGGATATGACTGGTAAGGGCATTGAACAGGATACTATGGCTGTGGCATGGGATTAGAGTGTCGTGGGGTGTACCGTCCATGTTGCCGCCCATGTATAACAGCATGGGCATCCACTTCCCTCTTTTTGTTGGCTCCTCCTTTCTTCTCAGTATTGTTGGGAACATCGATCTTGCCACACTTGATCGTGTTCTCAATGATCTCCCCAGATAACACCATATTAGCAAAATTCTTGGTGGCATTACCTATCATCCTATCATAATATGAAGCCTATAAAGTATTCACAAATAAGATGGTGAGCTCCTTTTCTGAAAGAGGAGGTTGCACTTCTGCAACCACATTGTGCCACCTTTGTGCATATTGGTTAAAGCTTTCGCTGGCTTTCATCTCCATATTTTGAATTGATAAACGGTCAGGGGCCATATCAGCAACATGTCGATATTGGGCCATGAATGCCCTTGCTAAGTCATTCCATGTGGTAATCTGAGTTCTGTCTAATTGATTGTACCACTTGGCAACAGATCCAGTGAGACTTTCTTGAAAAATGTGAATAAGGAGCTTATCATCCTGAGCAAAAGCAGCCATCTTTTGACAATACATAATAAGATGAAACTTAGGGCAGGAAGTTCCATTGTACTTCTCAAACTCTGGTGCTTTGAACTTGGGTGGAATAACCAGGTTTGACACCAAGCACAACCCAATAGCATCCATGGAACCATAAAGTTCTAAGCCTTCAATAGCTTGAATCCTTTCCTCCAACATATTAATCTTTTGTTGTGACTTCGCCTCATCTTTCTCTTCTATTTGTTTGGCTTTCAACTTCTCAATTTCCCTTGGGTGATCTAAATTGGGTACCTCAATGGGATCAGTAGATTTCGCGCCTTGGGAAGGATGGGCGTGTCCTTGGAATTGAGCTTGTCCAAACACTTGGGGTATAAAAGCGTAAGCAGGTGGATATCTTCTTTCTTTAGACGTTTGACTTGCAAATGGACCGAATCTAGGAGGATAGATAAGATCTTCCATACTGTGGTGTTGAACCCCTTCTTGGATTGCAACTTCCTCTACTACTCCTTTGCGCTTGCTTAGATTTTTCAATAATTCTATAATTTAGGCCAGTTGCCCCTTTATTTCCTCTTGAGCTTTTTCCATCTTCTCCATACGCATGCTTGATTCTTCTTCCATGATCTTAGCTCGATAACAGGTGTTGTGCGAATAAACCTTTGGTCGAGCTATCTTCGAATCTTTTATTACCACAATTAAGAATTTATCATTTCACATGTGGTGATGCTTGAAAAATTTTATAAGTGCTATGTTCAAAAATAATGAATGAAGATGGATGAACAAAATGCTACATGCATTTGGAAAAATCATGCATGGAAATGTTTTGCTAAAGAACCTATGATTCCCTATTAGTGTCTCACATATCAAACAAAAGAAAACAAACATGATTAAAGATGTGTCCTAAGTAATATGTATTTTCTATGGGTTAACATGACTCTATGCCAAGTTGGTCCTCTTAAATTTACTATATGTTTGGTTTGGAGTTCTAAAGGACAGAAGGTTCCCAAATTGTTCCTTACTGACATCCACACTAGACTAGTAAGGCACCTCAATCCTCACCCATGATAGGCTACAGATGGAAAAGGTTCAACTTGAGTGAGATTATTTCACTTGCCATTGCGGAGCTTACCACCTCATAAGAGCAAAGTTACTCTACTCCCTCTTAAAAGGGACAAACCCAAGTATAGGGTTATATATGCAAATGAGTATGCTATGCATGTGACGAAACAAATTTAAAATTACATTAAACGCAAATGACATAAATGAGAATAGTTCAAAAAGTTTTTTTTTATTGCTTTATGAAACGCTCATTAAATGTTTATTAAGACCATTAAATTAAGATTTTAAATAAAACATGATTAATTATGGTTTGACTCTCAAATGTCCCCAGTGGAGTCGCCAAGCTGTCTAACGATTTTCGTCAGGGGACTCGATCGCCAGACGATTTTGAAAAAACAAAAAGAGGAGTCACCACCAATCTTTGTTTTTTACTAGGTGTAATTGGCCACCTAAAATCATTTGTTTTTTTAACAAAATCTTAAAAATAATTAAGTTTTATTAAAAAAAAGTTTTTTTGGTTTGCGAAAACAAAGTTTGGGTTCGTGAGTTCGGTTACACGTGGGGAAAGATTAGCACCCCCACAATGCCCGTTAAAAAACAGTACTACTTAATTATGTATTATCTTTTGATCTTAATAAAATGGTCTTATTAAATATTTAAAAAGAATTCCATTTATTTTGAAATCATTTTTTATTTTATTAAAATTTATTTTTATTTATGTTAAATTTTATTTTTTATTCGAAATAAATGAGAATCTTTTGTATTGAAAATTATTCCGAAGTACCCCAATACTTCTAGTAGCATATGAGATGCATAGGTACGGAGCGAGTCAAACTTGCGGTGTTCCAGATGAGTGATGATGCGGAGCACTGGTGGAAGTCCGCACAGATGGTACTCTTTGCCTAGCATCTGATTATTACATGGGATATATTTGTAGAGGCTTTTCACTGCCAATACATCCCTGACACTGCACAGAAGAAACTTCAACTGGAATTTACAGAGTTAGTTCAGGGGAGTTCAACGGTGGATCAGTATGAGTCTAAGTTCACCACACTCGGTAGATTTAATCCATTGACTAGAGTTGACAAGTGGCACAAGATAGACAGATTTAAGGCTAGGTTGAGACCGTCAATTCGGTCGAAGTTAGCTCCATTTGATATTCGGACATATGATGAGGTAGTTTGACGTGCTTAGCTCTACGAGCAAGACTTCGAGCAGTTTCATACAAAGTCCGAGGGTAAGAGTAAGGCGAAGGGTAAAGGTAAAGCGAAGCATGGCATTGAGGATAGATCTGGTAGAAAGCAGTCCAAGAGCTAGACCATCTGGTATTTAGATTTTGGAGGGGCAGCCCATGAGATCAACTGCTACTGCTCCTACTACTATTGGTCCTACTTTTGCGCCGAAAGGTACTGCGGCCAGATGTGATCGATGTGGTTGTTCACGCGGCACCCGACCTTGCCATATGAAGACTACGACTTTTTTTAGATACGGGCAAGCAGGACATTTGGTGAGAGACTGCCCTATGCTCCGAGAGGCAGCTGCATCTACCACACCAACCCTAGTCCTTCCATCACCGACACCGACACCAGCAGCTTCGACAGAATCGGAGAGAGCGACACCCTCTCAGCCTAGACTGGCGATAGCAGTGAAGAAGGGTAAGAAGCTCGTGACTCAGGGACGGGTGTACACGTTAGACCAGGAGACTACTGATGCATCTGCGGACGTCATTAAAGGTAAATTTTATATTTTCGATATACCCGTACTTGCATTAATGGATCCTGGTTCTACTCATTCATTTATATCTTCTAATTGTGCTAACAAAGTTCCAGTAGAACCAGAGTAGTTAGGGTATATTTTGCATGTAAATACTCCTTTTAGAGAATCGTAAGCTACTGATATTGTGTATAGGGACTGTAAAGTAAAAATAGGCTAAAAGGAAACCACAGCTAACCTAATTTTGTTAACCAGGTATGACTTTGACATGATAATAGGAATGGACTAGTTAGCTGCAAACCATGTAACTTTAGATTATTACACTAAGTTTGTAACCTTCTCCCAACTTGAAAAATATATTGTAAAACTTATTGATAAATTATAATAAAAGTGATAAGTTTACTAAATCGTGTGAATGTGTGTGTGATGAATTGAAGGTTTTATAGCATGTGTGGAGGACTTGGAAAAGAGACGTCCAGAGCTACACGAGATTCCTATGGTCAAGGATTTCCTGGACGTATTTTCGGAGGATTTACCTGGGTTACTGCCGAATCGGGAGATCGAGTTTACCATAAACTTGGTACCCAGCACGGAGCCCATCTCTAAGCCCGCGTATTGGATGGCACTATCGGAGTTGGAGGAGCTTAAGAAGCAACTCCAAGAATTGTTGGATAAGGGATTTATACGTCCCAGTGTGTTTTCGTGGGGTGCACCAATGTTGTTCGTCCGGAAGAAAGATAGCAGCCTGCAGTTGTGTATTGATTATCGAATGTTGAATAAGGTGACCATCAAGAATAAATATCCTCTGCCCAGGATCGATGACTTATTTGATCAGCTGAGGGATGCTCAGGTGTTCTCAAAGATTGATCTTCGATCGGGTTATCATCAGCTTAAGATTCAGGACTCAGATGTTCCCAAAACAACATTCGAGACTCGATAAGGGCATTATGAGTTTCTGGGGATGCCGTTTGGACTACCGAATGCCTTAGCAGCATTTATGGGCTTGATAAATGAAGTGTTTAAGCCCTACCTCGATCAGTTTGTGATCGTATTTATCAACGATATTCTAGTGTACTTTAAGTCTCCGGAGGAACATGAGCAGCATCTCCGTATAGTCTTGCAGACCCTTCGAGACCGGAAGCTTTATGCTAAACTTAGTAAGTATGACTTCTGGCTAGATCACATTGTATTTCTGGTTCGCGTAGTCTCAAAGGACGGGGTATTGGTAGATTCGTCCAAGATAGAAGCCATAGTTCAGTGGAAGAGGCTCGAGACAGTGACAGAGATCAGGATTTTTTTGGGTCTAGCCGAATATTGCGGCTAGTTTGTCGAGGGATTTTCTAAGCTTGCTGCTCCACTGATGTGACTCACATGTAAGAATGTGAAGTTCGAGTGGACAGATGCGTGTGAGCGTAGTTTTTAGGAATTAAAGTGAAGACTTACGACATCAGGTGGATTTGTAATGTATACGGATGCTTTCGCTCAAGGATTAAGATGTGTATTAATGCAGCATGGTCGGGTTATTGCATATGGATCCAGACAACTTAAGGAACATGAGAAGAACTACCCGACTCATGATTTGGAGCTAGCCGCCGTGGTGTTTGCCTTGAAGATTTGGCGGCATTACTTATACAGTGAGACATTTCAGATATACACTGACCATAAGAGTCTGAAATACTTGTTCATGTAGCGTGAGCTTAACATGAGACAGCGGAGATGGATGGAATTACTCAAGGATTATGACTGCGAGATACTGTACCACCTAGGGAAAGCAAACTTGGTGGCAGACGCTTTGAGCCAAAGCACGTAGTGATGGTGTCTTATATGATGGTTAGGGAACACAAGCTACTGGAGCAGTTCTTGAACCTCAGCATTAATGTGGTTTCCTCTGAGAGTTATAGATTCACTACTAGCTTCAAAATTGAGTCCGACTTGATGGGTCAGATCAAGGATGTTTAGAGGACAGATGATTATTGTATAGTGGTTGCCAGTCAAGTACAAGTACGAGTACTATCTGATTTTTAAATTGGCACCGATGGGATTTTGAGGTTCTGAGGCAGAATCTGTGTTCCCGATAATAAGCAGCTCAAAGATGTGATCTTGATTGAGGCCCATACGTCCAGGTACACTCTGCATCCAGGCAGTACTAAGATGTAACAGAATCTAAGGAGGGTCTACTGGTTGTCGAAATGAAGAGAGTCATCGAGGAGTTTGTGGCTAGATGTCTCACTTGTCAACAGGTGAAGATCGAGCATCAAAAGCCTATGGGATTATTACAGCCTCTACCAATTCCTACTTTGAAGGGGGAGCACATAACGATGGACTTCATTATGGGTTTACCAAGGACCCGAAGGAGCCACGATGCGGTTTGGGTGATAGTGGATAGATTGAAGAAGTCCGCCCATTTCTTGGCTATCAAATCTACTGATCCCCTCAGTGTTCTTGCCGATCTGTATGTGCGGGAAATAGTGAGGCTACACGGAGTTCCAGTGAGCATTACATCAGATAGGGATTCTCGGTTCACATCCCATTTTTGAGAGAGATTTCAAGAAGCCATGGGATCCCGGTTGAATTTTAGCACTGCCTTTTATCCGCAGACTGACGGGCAGTCCGAGCGAGTGATACAAACGCTCGAGGATATGTTACGGGCGTGTGCGTTAGATTTTAAAGGCTCTTGGGACGATCACTTATCGTTAGCTGAGTTTGCATATAATAATAGCTATCAAACTAGCATCGGTATGGCACTGTACGAGGCGCTATATGGTAGAAGATGTAGATCTTCGATCGCCTGGGAAGAAGTGGGAGATCGAAAATTGTTAGCTCTCGAATTGGTAGAGTGAGCCTCACATGATGTATAATTAATATGTGAAAGATTGAGGACAGTGCAGAGTCGGCAAAAGAGTTATGCGGACAAGAGACGCCGGCCACTTGAGTTCTCACGAGGGGATTATGTATTTTTGAAAGTTTTCCCATCTAAAGGCATTATGAGATTTGGTAGGAAAGGGAAACTGAGTCCTCGATATATCGGACCATTCGAGATCTTAGATTGCATTGGAAGCATGGTGTACAGATTAGACTACTACCTAAGTTATCAGGTGTGCACAATGTATTCCATGTTTTGATGCTTCGAAAGTACCATCTAGATCTATCCCACGTGATTCGATATGAACCATTAGAGATACAGGAAGATATGAGTTACGTGGAACGACCTATCAGGATTCTGGATCGAAAGGATAAAGTGCTGCGATCTAAGACCATTCCTTTAGTGAAAGTACTCTGGCAATACCACTCCGAGGAAGAGGCAAAGTGGGAATTGGAGAGCATAATGCAGGAGAAGTACCTAAAGCTGTTCTAGTGAGTGGTTCGAGTGAAATTCAGAGGACCAAATTTCTTAAGGTGGGGAGAAAATGTGAGAACTCAATATTTTGTACTGTACATGTATGGAATTGTAAATTTTAATAAATAAATAAATCAATTTTGTATATTTTTATAAATGTTAAGTGATAAGCTAGTGGGCTCCACTTGGAGATTAGTGCTCCAATGATGATACTAGTGAGAAAATAATTTTTGGGAGGTTAAATAATGATATTCTGGTGATTTGGAAGTTAAAATACCCAAGTTGCATCATTTTGTGAAATATGAGAAACAAATTAGAAAATGACTGATAGGTCTTGAGGGTATTTTCGTAAATTCCTCCTTAACCAAAATGAACTGGGATGAAGCAAAAATATCATGTTATTCTACATGAAAACTACTTTTAACATGGTGTCAACGGATTTGTCGAAATGGTCACAAAATCAAAAAATTTAGTTAACATGTCACAGGGGTAAAATAGTAATTTATCGCTATTCGTGCACCGCGCTTCAACGAAACTACTTCCAATCATCTAGATATGATTAATATGACCATTTGGAACTGGAATCCAAAATTTTGGAGCCCGTTTACATGGTTTTTACGCCGAATGGACCGTAAGGGCAAAATAGTCCAAAATTTCATGATGAGGGGCATTTTGATAATTAGCCAAAGATTCCAGAATTCTCTATAATCACTCCTGAGCTGAAAACAACCACTATTCATCTTCTTCTCAAATAGCCCCCATGCCATCTCCATACTAAGAGAGAGCAATTTTTCTTACTAAAATAACTACTAAATTACTAGGAATTTCACCAAGATTTCTACATCAAACTTGTTCTCCTCTCTCTCCTCTATCATCCTATACTCATATCTCATCCTAGCAAGCAACGTACAAGGAGAAACAAGCTCCCAAAGATTCGGTCAAACACTTGTAAGTCTCCATTTCTTGTGCTTTTCTTAAGTGTAATGGCATGGATTTAATCCTTGTAAGCTAGTGATCATGTTTCTAGCCCTTATTTTGTCTAAATGTTGAAAAACAAAAATCCATCATTTTTGCTCCATTTGGCCAACATGGGAAGTGGGTGAATTCATATAGTTATAAGCTCAAAAATTGTGCCAATTAAAGCACTAAGCATAGGAAAATAACATGGTAACATTAGAATGGTGAAAATCATGCAAAAATGGCCATGGTGCAATTCAGCCTAGGTGAAGGGGAGGAGAATTGTGGCTGTTCTTGATCGTTTGAGGGTTGATTTAGACTGTAGAATTTACGATGAGTCTATCGGTATGCTCGGATTTAAAATCTGACGCAAAACGGAAAACTTATGTTATACTACCGGTAGAAATCATACTGCAAAAATATTTGCAGTATTTTATATGGCTGCATTTTGGAATAATTTATAGCTTAAAAATAAGAGTTAAATAAGCTAATAATTTTGGTAAAATTAATTGCAGCCCGTGAATATCAGTGTTCGTGTGGTGCAGTTGATAGCGAGAGCTCGATAGACATGTAAGAGATGCGTATGTAAATTTGTAGGATATCTGAATGCATGATTTACATGTTATAAATTTTATAAGAATTATGGAATATTGACTTGCCTCGAATTGCGATGAAATTGTGGTTTTTTTGGTTGTTGAGACTGTGTTTGCAAGTGCAGGGAGGCTAGGACTCGGGCAGCCGTTATGCTACCGAAAATTATTAAAAATATTTCTAAAAATGTTAGAAAATATTTTGGTGCACTATTGATATTTTTCCTAGCCTTGAAAATGATAAATTAATTATTGTTCATAAAAGGTGAATATACCGAAAAATATTTATTAAATATTCATGATACCGATTTTGGTAAAGGTTTTACTACCAGAAATTCGTTCCACGTGTTTTATAGTGAAATATGTGATTGGTGAAGTGAAATGGTGAATAGCAAATATTTTATAATTATTTTCAGTATAATATTCACTATTTTATTTATGATTTTCCTTTATGGAATAAATAAATTTCATCGTATGTAATGATTTCTATAAAGGCTTTACCACTATGTAAATACTATTTTGAGACTGTTAGGCCTCATATCATGCTCACGTGTCACGTGTACCCTGTGTTATTCATGTGTTTAGCTGTTGACATTGAGCCGTCTTTAGCATCCCGGTTGTCACCCGCTCAGTGTACGACCGATGACACCTATAGACTATAGCCATAGATCTCACATGTTTATTATTACTACTCCCTATAGGGATTATTATGGCATGATATCAGGAGGGTGTTGCCTTGTCTCCATTATGATTTCATGTGTTATAATTGATTTTAGTGGTAATTATTGAAATAAACTGTCTACCATGTATATTATCATAAAATTTATATTTTAATTGACAGTTTATTTTACTGGTGCACATGTTTTAAAATGATGATTTCAATGGTGGAAATCAAAATAACTTCAAGTGTTATTTATTTTATTAAATGAGTTATTTCTTTTGATCATGTGAAGTATATTTATATACAATGAATAATTTAAACAAATTTTAATTAAATTACTTTACTCCCTATAGTCGCTCTGGGTTTCTGGGACAATACAGGTATTTCAAAATACCTTCCATGCTCCATCTGGATTTTGGTCGACTATAGTATCCTTTCCTTTGTAGTGTGCCCAGCATTCAAATAGGAAATTAAAGATTTTACTGCATATAGTCTTTTAGGTATCAAGATTTGCATACCAATCTCTTACTGAGTCGTGGTTTGGTCACCCCAATATTTTATCTTTCCAGAGTATTTCCAATAACCACCGGATATATTATCCGAGGATTAGTGGCTGCATATTGAGCACCCCGAGGCAGCTGTGATCTATCCCGAAGGTATATTTATTTTATTTCATATGTTCAGACTTTTTATTTACAGTACTACAGTGTTGTAATTAAATTAGGGGATGCAAGTGTGGATATTAAACACAGTTTTGTAAATATTTTAATTCTGTAAATTTAGGTAAATTACAAATATTGTGTTCACTGTGATTTAAAAGTGAGAAATAAAAGCATCGACGACAGCCCAACCAATTTACTTGTATGGAAATGTGTGCAAAATGTAAAATACTGTGTATTTGGGATGTGACACTTGCACGGAATTGAATGGACATAGTAGACATATATAAACATAAAATAAAATATGGATTTATATCTGATGCATTGACAGTGTATAGTTTTCATATACTGTCAATGCATAAGAGGTTGACACCTCATCAATAGGCCATTATGAGCAAATTAAAAAAATTAATTTATATTTACTTTTAAGGGCCTGGCATATTTTTTATTTTGCAAATTGATAAGGTGTCAACCTCTGATGCATTGATAGTGTATAAAAATTATACACTGTCAGTGCATCATATACAAACCCATAAAATATTACAATTTAAGATTTAATCATTAGGTCAAGTGGGGACTTCTATTTTATGTTTATTTAAAATTGATTTTTCTGTAAGTTCAATGAATTATAATTTTTAGATTAGTCATTTTTTTATCTAATTCATTTATTAAAGTTTAAAAGTCAAAAAGTCCTTAAACTTGATAACTTGTTAAATTAGTTATTAAAATTATCATTATATATTAAATATTAATAAAAATATAATAATATATTACAAGTTTAACGTTCTCATAATTCCACAACTTATGTTTATTCAAAAGTTTTTCTTTTTTTATATAAAAAATTCATCTTTGTTCTTTTCTCACATCCATAGCAATGCCTTTCTTTTGCATGTTTTTAAGAATTAGTAAAAGCAATTAACAGTACTAGAACCAAATATAATTATGATTCTGCCAACAAAATTTTTGAATAGTTTATTTTATGAATCCGGTTTTTGACCAACCACTAAGATGGAAGTCACACTACAAGGCAAATTTAGATGCAAGCCAGTAAGTTGCCAGACAATCATTACAGTTCACTAAAAACAATAATTTTCATTTTTTTACCTTGTTTGAATTCTACACAGAATCTTTTTGTGTCAAGGTGGGCTGTAAATTTATATTAGAACAGTCAAATACTATTTATGGCCATTCGACTGTTCAATAAAATAAAACTAATACTTTGATATTATGGTGTAAAATCGATAAAAATAAATATAAATACAAAAATATAATAATTAATTGTAAAAATAATAAAAATAATCGTAAAAAATTTTTTTAAAGGGATAAATTTTGTTTTTTGAAATTGGCGAAAGAATTTCCATCACTGATTTCGTTATTAGTTCTTGCACCAATTTAATAGTTTGGTTCCATGTCATTTGCAATAGATTTATGCAACGGAACACCTTCCTTGCAAATTCTGTCACTAAATTTGTTGTAAAAAGTTTTTATTGATCCGTCATAAAATTTGTTATTAAAAAGGACTATCAATGATGCAAAGTTTTTGTTGCTAATGCTATGTTTTTTCTAGTAAAAATTGTGGTCTTTTGATCAAAAGCTTATATTGGATTTATATAGTACAGATTACGATATAATATTAATGATAGCCTTTGGTTTAAAGAATGTCTTATTATAAGTAATAGACCAAGATATAAACAAAGGTTATTAATGTCTTATTTTAAGTAATAGACCAAGATATAAATGAAGAATATTACAATAAACTTTTTATTAAAATGTAAATTTTTAGTTTTTTAATAGTGATTTTTATTGTTAAAAATTATATTTTTTATAAATTGTATTTGTTGGTATTATTTAATTTGTTTTCTATGATATCTAAAATCTTAAACCTTTTACAATTTAAAAAATCATAGTTAAAAATATTATACTGTGCATGCTTTTCAGTAAACCATGGTTAATGTTTTTACATAATCATAGTCATAACTTTTATTCTAGTAGTGTTAAAGATATTAGACTATGTTCGCTTTTTAGTTTATAATTGTAGTCTATGGTTTTTTTTCTGATAGTGAACACCCCTAAACCTGGGCCTTCTCTAGTGAAATCAAGACTTGACCTAATATTTTATCGAACCGCATTAATTAGTTGACCAAATTCATTTAATGGGTTTAATATTTATGTCCAAACTCTTTCAAAGATTTAGTAAACCTTCGAGTTTGAGAAAATAACTCTTGGACGAGTTAACGCGTCAGATCCATTTATTTTTTTTAATATTTTCTCTTTTTATATCTTTTTACATTTTGTCTTTTTTATTTTTTTCGATAAACACTTTCATAAAATTAAGTTAAGAGAAAATAAATATTTTAATCTAAAATTTTCAATTTTCTTTTTGATTTATTATATCTTTACATAAAAAAAGAAATAAATCTATTATTTAAATAACTTCCAAAATCAATCCAACCATAACAATAAATGCCATAGGAAAAAAAACTCATAACAAAACAAGTCATCTAAATATAAAGAACAAATCAATGTAAAAAAAAGATTAATTTAAATTATAATAACTACTATGAATTTAAATAATTAAAAAAGTAAATTTTGCCATCAAGGTATATGTCATCACATTTAGTATAATTTTATAGAAAGTTAAATATTTAAATACATTTTTATTAAATAACAACAATGATATTTCATTAACAAGAAAACATATAATTTTATGATATAATTTTGAATTATAAGATAGTTTAATCATATAATTGATTATTTAAGTGAAAAATTTAAGTTAATATATTAATTTCAAGGCTTAAAAAAGGTATTTACATTAAATTGATTTTTGTAAAATTGATAATATACAACCAACATGTGAGTTTTTTGTTAATGAATTAACATCAACTCCACGATGATTATTTTATTTTTGGAGTGTATTGTTACAATTGATATTAATATTAACATGCATAAAATCCACATAAAATTTAAAAATTATATTTATATCAATTTAGAAAAAAAAAATTGTATGAGGTAGGTCTATTTCTTTTTTTTTTTTGAAGTAAACGCAGGTCTATTTCTAGTATATATAAAATTCGTCCTAATAATTTATGTGAATGGACCATATATAAATATTTTGGCAACAAATTAATGATAAACTGATAATAATTTTGCATAACAATCGTTAAGTAATTATAGAGAAATTATTTTGAATTTATAAAAACCTAATTTTATCTGAGCAATTTTAAATAAAAAATAAAGTCACCTCCTCTAATCAAACCCTCTAACCCTAAAATTTCATTCAAACATTAAAATCCCATGCAAAATCCTAAATAATTCCATGTAAACCTTAAACCTCTTCCTATCTAAATTCCATGCAAGTACATGCAAACCCCAAAACTAACTGCCAAAAAAAAGAGTTGACCAAAAAAATTTATTAAAAAAAGGAAAGAAATAAATTAAAAATGTGAAACCAATAAAAAAAGGAAGAGGAAATAAGTCAAAGACTGAATTACAAAAAAATCAAACAATAAAAAATTTTCTGGCAGCCATATTTTAAGAAGATAAATGGAGGAACTTTGTCTCTTTGCCTCATTCATGCTCGGAAATGGCTATAAAAGCCTAAGACCGGACACACAGAAGAGAGGCCTACACAGTTTACACAGGTAAAAAAAAATACAGAGAAAGAGTGAAGGAGAGACCGAAATTAAGACAAGGGAGAGTGAAAGGAGAACCAAAAAAAAGGAGAGAACAAGTATAGCTGGCTTCATGAAAAGCTTCTCCTTGCCGAGCCTGCATCATCATCATCATCATCCCTGCTTGACCCAAACTGCACCGAACCGCCTGCCCTGTTACGCGTTGCCCTTGCTGCTGTCATTTTGCTCGGCATAGAAACCCCCTGTTGCTGCTTTCCCTGCCTTCCAAGCACCGCCACCGCCTGTGAACCTTTGCCGCACCGACTCTGCTTTGTTGCTGTTCCGTTCGCACCCCTGCTTTACGGTTCCAACCTAGTCTACTGCTGCACCGTTCTGCACTGCTCCCTGCTCATTGCGGCGCGTCATCCAACACTGAGGCTTCCCAAATCGCTGCCCCGAGTCTCCTAATTTCCTGCACCATCCCGTCATTATCATTAATTCATTTGCTGTTTGTTGAATAAAGAAGCATGGTAGAAACTAAGGACGAGCACGTGAAAGAGAAAGGCATAAGCTCCCAAAAGTAAAAGGGCCTCCTATAAACGGTGCAGTCTTGATAAAAATGGGCTTTGGAAGATATATAAATATATATATATACTAGAAGACACCTTTGCTACTTTTTTTCTTTAAAAAAATTATAACTATTATTTATTAAAAATAATTATAAATCAAGATAATTATTTAAAAATATTAAATTTTTAAATGAAAATGAAAATATTTAATTTATCTATTAAACATCTTATTTATTTTTTATTCTTTTTTTTCAATATATAAAATAAAATTATAACATGAAGTTGGAAGATTAAATAAACCGAAAGACAACAATTAATTGTCATACTTTTATATGAAAATAAACTTTGACAGCAAATTTAACTTTTAAATAAAGTGGATTTTTTTTATTTTAACAAACAAATATGATTGTTACAAAAAAAAAGTAAAGGAGACATAAAAAACATTATAAAAAAAACAAATGAGCAACCCGGCTTAATGAGAAGAAAGTCTAAGAGATAATTTTATTAATATGTATAAATTAAAAACTAATATTTTATTAATTAAAACTAATGAAATATTAATTAAAACTAATTAAAAAATGGTTACATTTAATAATATTTAAATATTTTACATTTAATTGTCTTTTACATTTAATTGTTCTTTTTATCAAAGGAGACAAGTGTCAAGCAATAAAAGAGACAAATATCAAACAATAAAGAGGTAAGGAGACAAAAATATATATGTATATATATATAAAAATATATATTATATTCTTTTTTATTATATCGTGTTTGTTTCTCATTTCTTTTATTCTTTATTTATTTTTATATTTTTTATTCACTGTTTAATAATTTCAAAATCTATTTTACTTGTTCAATTACTTTTTTTAGAAAAAGGAATATTATCATAAGAAAATGATTTTAATTTGTATAAATGATTTTAATTTGTATAACTTATAAAATAATTAATTATTAGAAAAAATAAATAAATAAAAATTTTGATGATAAGATTTCATAGAAATCACAAGTATTGATTCTTTGATAATCCTTAGAGTCAAAATAAAATATTTAAATGTTACTAACGTATTGGAATATTTAAGTAATTTTATTTTGATATTAAGATTTCTTATTTCATAAAAGGAATTAATTTTAAAAGAATATAATAAATAATAAAACAAATAAGATTAAATAAATAAATAAAAATATAAGTTTTAATTTTCGGTGATGAGACATTACGGAATCCACAAGTAGTGATTCCTAACTAATCTTTAAGTGAGAGGAATATGCTAAATCTTACCAGCATATTAGAATATTTAGTGTGATTTTTCAATAAAATAAGATTTTATAAAAATAAATAAATTTCAAAATAATAATATAAAAAATAAATAAAAATGAAATAAGATAAAATAACAAATCTTTCATATGCATCATTTATACCTTGTCTACATCATATGCATGTTGGATTATGCCCTTAGAACCATTCGTTAGATGATTGACTTTGGCATTTTTTATGTATCATGACATTTTATTTATTTAAGTGAGAGGAATATGCTAAATCTTACCAGCATATTAGAATATTTAGTGTGATTTTTCAATAAAATAAGATTTTATAAAAATAAATAAATTTCAAAATAATAATATAAAAAATAAATAAAAATGAAATAAGATAAAATAACAAATCTTTCATATGCATCATTTATACCTTGTCTACATCATATGCATGTTGGATTATGCCCTTAGAACCATTCGTTAGATGATTGGCTTTGGCATTTTTTATGTATCATGACATTTTATTTATTATAGCTCATTATTATATTTGTCTTATAACTGCGTAATGTAATCTTATATGATAATGTCCTTAGAATAATAATAACACACTATTCTTAAAATATCCCTAGTCAAGTATTATTGTGAACAAGGATAACAATGTACGATAAGACTAGTATGTGGTTGACTGATGACCATTGTCATGGATATAGGATATTAAGTCATCACATAGGTTCATGTTAGAGAACTATGTACTGGATCGACCCTCCATGAGAACGCTACATGGATTGTTATATGAGTGTCATAAGCGATTCTCATAGTGATGATGGTGTATGTGATCCTTTGACTTGAGATCATCAGAGATCCCAACATAGAAAATTGCATACTTTAATGCTGCTAGATGTCATTCGTAACAGGATGGACTATAAAGGTAGTAATTGGGTATGCCTTGATCTATGTAGAGGGATGTTGAGTGATCAAAATAGGATTTATCCCTCTTATATAACAAGAGTGATGTCTTGGGCCCTTTGATAGAGTGAGACTAAGAAATGCATGGCCGTGCTCGAATAAGTCAATATGAGATATTGATTTTATTTGTTTAATCAGTCTACTCAGGAATCAAGAAACGCTGATTAGACTATACAAGTGTGACACATTCCATGACTTGTGTCTAATCAAGACATCAAAGGATAAAGGGATTAGACTACACGGTAACATCTATCACGAGTAAGGTTATGTCGAGTCATTGACATTCTCGTTGGATGGGTAGCAATGATGTGTTGCTAGACACCGCTCATTGCCTGTGATAATTTTGTCATTGTCATTGTTTTGAGAACCTATTGGGTCGCACACTTAGAACGGATCAATGAGGAGCTTAATTAATCCTATTCTGAATTGGATTAAGGATATGTCTAATCCTATTTTGAATTGGATTAAGGATATAGTTAATCCTATTCTAAGTAGGATTAGAGTTCTATTTGGCAGTAAATTTTAGGGTAAAATTTACTGCCTATAAAAGGATGTTTTTTTCTAAAACAGAGCCGCACAATTAAAAAAAAAAGGTATTCTTTTAATCGAAGCTAGCAATTCGATTATAAGAAATCAAAACGCTCTTTAAGGCTTCTGATCGTGAAACGTTCAAGAGTCGTGAGATCCGTTCGTGTGGATACCATAGAGGCAGGAACGAAAAGTTGTTGCTTGTGACTCGACCAACGACAGAAAATCAGAGAAAACGTTAGGTAAAATCTCGAAACCCTAATCAAGCAACTCTCCGAATCGATCCTAGTGGAGGCCGAATGATTTAAATTCCGCTACGTGTTTGTTTCGGTTTCCTTCAATGCATTCATATAATTGCAAAATAAGTGTGAATCCCCCGAGAATGATATTTTATAAAAATCGCAAGTAGCGATTCTTAATAAATCCTTAGGTGAAAAAATTATCCGAAATACCACCAAAAGTATTTGGGTACTCCAGATTAATTTTCAATACAATAGATTCTCATTTATTTCAAATATAAAAATAAAATTTTAAATAAAAATAAACAAAATATATATATATATAAAATTTTAATATTCAAATAAAGAAAATAAAATTTAATATTCCAAATAAAAATAAATAAACAAATAAATAATTTCAAAATAAAGTGAATTCTTTTTAAATGTTCAGTTAAGACCATTTTATTAAGATCAAAAGATAATATACAATTAACTAGTACCGTTTTTAACGGGTACTATGGGGGTGGCGAGAGTGCTAATCCTTCTACATGTGTAACCGAATTTCCAAACCCAAACATTGTTTTCGCAACCAAAAATTATTTTTTAATAAAACTTAATTAATTTTAAGATTTTATTATAAAGATAAATATTTTTAGGTGACAAATATACCTAATAAAAAAGATTAGTGATAACTCTATTTGTATTTTCAAAATCGTCTAATGCTCAAGTTTTCGGACGAAATCATTATGACAGACTTGCTTCCTATTGTTCTTAAAATTAAGTCATTGGAAGCTCTTTTGATTCATTATAATTGGATAATTGCAATCGCATGATGTTTTGACTATGAGGGAATTGGGTCTGATTCAGAGTTCGGATAGCTTGGCTGCACCCATTTGGCATTACGTTTGTTTTTTTGGTGAAATAATTCTTTCTTTTCGTTTCTTCTGTTCTATTCCCTTCGCTTGCATTCTCCATCATTGATCCTCCGGGGACCATATATCAAGCGGAACAAATAATTAGGTGGAATTAGAATATATATATATATATATATATATATATATATATATATATATGGTCAAAAGGTGGAATTATATTTAAAAATAAAAAATAAAAATAAAGCTTAAATTAAATTAACCATCTCTAATTTGATGGTTTAGATTATAGGATCATGTGTACATTGTTAATATCCATAGTAAATATATAATTTTATCCGGATAAAAAATAAAACTCTACCGATTTCTATTGGATGTTAAAGTTTGAGTTCGATAACTATCAAAGATTGGTTTAGTGATTGTTATTCTTCTATAAGAAAGATTAAATCTAAGATTCAATTTTTTATTTTTTCATTATACTTTTCATGAAAAAAAAAAAGTTCGAGCTCGATGAAACACGTGTTACCAAGATCAATTGATTTAAATTTAGTTCGTGTTTGGGTGGAAATTTATGACGGAAGCAATTTAATTAAAATCTAATAATTGTTTGTTTGCAGTATGTGATCTGAGTTTCATGGTACAAACCCAATTCAAGTGAAGTTTTTGAACTTGGAAGCCCAAAATACAAATGGGTCAAGCTCTTTGTTTGTTATTGTCTTTATTATTATTATTATTATTTGCTCGGCATCAGCTGTAGGAATGGTATGTCAGCTGCCAGTCACCCTCTCTCCTATAATCCAGCTTGCATCTTGGAGTTAGAAAAATAGTGAAAGAATTTGAGGATAGGAGGCAAGTGGTGACGGGGTTTGAATCAGGAAGGGTTGATTGTGAAGGGAACCAAAGGAGGAAGTGAATTTCTTGGAGCTGGCAGGCTTGCTAGGCACTTGATCTTACACTCGCGGGTCAACTTTGAAGATTGCTTTGATATGGTCAAATGGTTTGAATAGTCACATGTTTGGATACTTGTTATGAATATTCAACTAGTTGGAAATTGAAATACTTGTTTTTGCTTGGCGTTTTGACAAGTCAAATATATGGATGATTTTTTTGAATATTCTAACTGGATTGAATGCTTGTCCAATTCATCTTGCTTGTCTTTTTTTTCTTTAGCACAATTACGAGTATTTTCATTATTTTTACTATTTAAGATTAATTCTATTTAGATTAGAAATGATAAATGGTAAAGTCCTTTCAATAGTGATGATCCAAAACTTAAACTAAGTCTTAATACTTGAAAAAAAATACACTTTTACTTCTTTCAATCATTTGTTGATTCGTCTTGCTTTTGTCTAATAAACTCTTTGCTTTGATCATTCAATAAGTTGCTCGCTTAGGGGTCTTTGGGATGGTTGTTTATTTTCTGTTTTATACTTTTGATATTTTTTCCAAATTTTGAAAAAAAACGTTTGGTTAATATTATTATGTATTAAAAATAAATATTTAAACGATTTAGATATAATAATTTAATTTATAATAAAAAATTTAAAAATTAAATTAAAATAATAATATATTTGTTAAATAATATTAAGTACATGTTATTAAATGATATTGTCCTATTCTGTTTATATTAATATTAAATGATGATGTGGAATCGAAAGCCAAATACCTTTATTTAAGAATAAAATTTTAAAGTACCTTAGACCGGGAAAAAACTCGATGAATGTGAGATTTTTTGACGTTTTACGGTAATTGCCATCAATTGCCTGTTATATTTAATCGTATACATAAACACACATCCAAGAACTCTAAAACCAGATATCTCATGCCTTTGGTAGTTTAATAATAAAATACATACCTCTGTCTGCTGTTGGCGTTAGTGAAGAAGAAGAAGAAGCCATCGTTGGAATCTCTGTAGCAGTAAACAGATTTCTCTCTCTTGCTCTGTTTTTCTTTCGTTTACAGTGTGGATGGAAAACACCGTACGTTCTGAGAGAGAGAGGACCTGTTTTAATTTAATTAAAAAACTACCACACCCAATCATGTCCATCATGTGAGTGGATGTGGTTCCTAAAATTAAGGGATAGTGGCCCATTAAAAGTAACTTCCTTTATTCTTAATTGAGCCACACAATGATAAACGTGGGTTTATCTTACATTCTCCCACTTGGCTCGATTAAAATCTTTATAATAGAAGTTACTTTATTATCTCCCATCATAATACCATAAAAAAACTGTTTGGTATGAGTTATGGCGGTCGTGTTCTAATTTGTAAAACATTCCCTTCCATATACTACAACACCTACAATTTATTATATTAGGTCCTTAGATTATCATTATACTATAATTTCATAATGGTCCACAATAATGACTTGTTAAGTCTTTCCTGTCAACATCAAACAATAATGTATACATAGTATTATAGAACAGGAAAACATAATAGTGTCAGAAACATATTAAGGAGCTCAAAGTGTCACTACAAAACATCATTACAATCAAGACCCATCCTAAGAACATGTTCCTTAAATAACTTGGGTTGTAAACCCTTCGTTAATGGGTCAGCAATCATGAGATCAGTACTTATATGCTGAATGGACACTGTTTGTTTCTGAACCTCCTCCTTAACGGCAAAATACTTCAATTCCATATGCTTGGCACCTTTAGAGTATTTGTCGTTCTTGGAGAAGAATACTGCTGCGGAGTTATCACAATAAATTTTCAGCGGCTTGGTAATGGTGTCGACAACCCCAAGTCCCGAAATAAAGTTCCGCATCCATAATGCATGAATTGTAGCTTCAAAGCAAGCCACAAATTCTGCTTCCATTGTGGATGAAGCAGTGACAATCTGTTTTGCACTTTTCCATGAAACTGCTCCTTCAGCTAAAAGAAACAGATAACCAAAAGTGGACTTCCTGCTGTCAAGACATCCGGCAAAATCTGAATCCGTGTATCCGACTACCTCCAGTTGATCAGATCTCTTATATGTGAGCATGTAATTCTTTGTTCCTTGAAGGTACCTCAAAACTTTCTTTGCAGCCTTCCAATGATCAATTCCAGGATTACTTTGATACCTGCCTAGCATTCCGACCGCAAAACTTATATCCGGTCTAGTACATGTCTGCAAGTACATTAAGCTTCCAACAACAGAGGCATAAGGAATTGATTCCATTTCTTTTCGTTCCAATTCATTCTTTGGACACTGCATGAGACTAAATTTATCACCCTTCTGAATAGGAACAACCCCGGGTGAACATTTGCTCATATTAAACTTTTCGAGAGTTTTGTTGATATATGCTTTCTGAGATAGGCCTAGTATTCCTTCTGATCTTTTCCGGAATATTTCTATTCCAATCACATAAGAAGCCTCTCCCATATCTTTCATTTCAAAATTCTCGAAGAGAAAGTCTTTAGTTTCACGCAGTATACTTAAATCATTTGCTGCAAGCAAAATATCATCAACATATAAGACTAAAAATATAAATTTACTCCCACTAATCTTTTGGTACATACAACGATCTACAATATTTTCCTTAAAACCAAAAGACGTAATAATGGTATTGAACTTAATATACCATTGTCTGGAAGCCTGTTTTAGTCCATATATTGACTTCTTAAGTTTACACACCATTTGACCTTTACTTCCTATGGAAAAACCTTCAGGTTGATCCATATAAACTTCTTCCTCTAAATCCCCATTCAGAAAGGCAGTTTTCACATCCATTTGGTGTAACTCCAGATCATATTGAGCCACCATTGCCATAATTATTCTTAATGAATCTTTCTTAGATACAGGAGAGAATGTTTCTGTATAATCAATGCCATCTTTCTGAGTATAACCTTTTGCAACAAGTCTGGCTTTATAACGTTCCACCTTGCCTTTTGAGTCGTGTTTGGTCTTGAAAACCCATTCACAACCGACTCTTTTACATCCTTCAGGCAATTGAACGAGATCCCAAACTTTATTTTGTTCCATGGATTTTAGCTCTTCCTTCATGGCATCAATTCATTTAGCAGATTCTGAACTTTCTATGGCTTGTGAAAAAGTAACTGGATCTTTATTAGTGCCCAGATCAAAGTCTGATTCCTGTAAATAAATCACATAATCATCCAGAATAGCTGATTTCTTTTCCCTCTGAGATCTTCTTAATGTTATTCCTTGTGATTCATTTGTATTCGATGTTCCTTCATTAGATCGAATATCAGATCCTTGATCATTATAGGATCCGACATCCGTCTGTGGAAGTGTTTCATCATCCAAATGTTGATCAACATTGTTGTCCCTTTCCATAAATGTTGGATCAACATTAATATCAATTGTGGATTTTGGATTAATAGTGGATAAAGGAACATTTATCCTTATCTCGTTTATTTCCACAATTTGACGTTCTACACTCCCACTAACTTCAGCATTCTCCAGGAATTTGGCATTACCAGTTTCAATTATTCTCGGACTATGGGTTGGACAATAGAACACATATCCTTTGGATTTCTCAGGATAACCAATAAAGTATCCACTTACAGTTCGAGAATCCAACTTTTTCTCTTGTGGATTATACACTCTTGCTTCCGCTGGGCAACCCCAAACATGTAGGTGCCTTAAACTTGGTTTCCTTCCCGTCCACAATTCAAAAGGTGTCTTTTGAACTGCTTTGGATGGAACTCTATTCAATAAATAAGCAGCGGTTTTTAGTGCATGCATCCACAAGGATTTAGGTAAGGAGGTATTACTCATCATACTCCTAACCATGTCCATTAAGGTCCGATTTCGCCTTTCTGCTACACCATTTTTGTTCAGGTGCACCTGGCATAGTATACTGTGCACATATGCCACGTTTTTCGAGGACTTTAGCAAATGGACCAGGACATTGTCCTGATTCATCATATTTTCCATAGTATTCACCACCTCTATCAGATCTTATGATTTTCACTTTTCTATCCAATTGTCTCTCAACCTCATTTAGGAAAATTTCCAAAACATCTACAGATTGAGATTTTTCCTTAAGTAGATAGATATATCCATAACGTGAATAATCATCAATGAAAGTGATGAAATACTTTTCTCCATTAAAGGATGGAACATCAAAAGGCCCACATATATCAGTGTGTATTATTTCAAGAAGCTGTGTGCTTCTTGTGGCTCCTTTCTTGGTATGTTTGGTTTGCTTTCCTTTTATGCAATCCAAACAAGTTCCAAGATCAGTAAAATCCAGATTTTGTAAAATCTCATTCTTTACCAATCTTTCTATCCTTTCTTTGGATATATGACCCAAACGTTTATGCCACAAATAAGCAGAATTTTCATTAAGCATGCTACGTTTTGAACCAACACTACTATGTGTGACATGCAAAGATTCAGCAAAAACATTATCAAGTTTTATTCTATATAAACCATCAATAAGAAAACCCGATCCATAAAGAATAGAGTCTTTATATAGATTAAAACTTCCAGAACAGAAATTAACATAAAAACCACAATTGTCCAATTTTCCTAAAGAAACAAGGTTTCTAGAAATTGAAGGTACATAGAGTGTATCATAAAGGTCCAACTGATATCCAGTGTCTAAGACCAATCTGTAAGTCCCTATGCCTTCAACAGGAGCCTTCATGCGATTCCCCATAAACAGAAAATCATTTCTTGGATTTGTGGTTCGGATCGTAAGGAATCCCTGCATAGTATTGGTAACATGAGTTGTAGCACCAGAATCAAGCCACCAAGTATTGTTAGGAACTTCACTTAAATTTGATTCAAAACATACATAAGTATTGAAAATACCTTTCTTTTCGAACCAAGCTTTTCGTTTATGACAGTCTTTCTGATAGTGCCCAGCTTTCTTACAAAAGTGGCACTTTTCTGTCTTCTGTTCCTTCTTTTCAGTCTGAGAATCATTAGCAGACCATTTCTTCTTAAACTTTTTGGCCTTGAATCCTTTCACAGCTCCCTTTCCTACTAGGTTAGCAGAGTGACTCTTTTGACTCTTGAGTCTTGCTTCCTCTTGTACAAGCCTACTGGCCAATTCATTAACATTCCACTTATCCTTTATAGTGTTGTAGTTAATTTGAAAAGGCCCATATTCAGGAGGCAAGGAGTTCAGAATAAACTAAACTAAAAAGGAGTCCTCTACTGCCAAACCCAAAGTCTTAAGCCTTGCAGCAATGTTCGTCATCTCGATGATATGTTGTTGCATGCTTATCGACCCATTGAACTTCATAGTCGTAAGCTCAGCCATTAAAGTACCAGCGAGTGACTTGTCCGCAGAACGGAACCTTTCTTCCACAAAACTTATATATTCCTTAGCACTCTCAGTTTGTGGAATCGTAGTCTTAACGTTGTTAGCAATTGTCATTCGCAGAAACTTTAAGCATAATCTGTTGCTTCTTTCCCATGCAGCATAATGTGACTTCTCTGCCTCACTACTTGTATCCTTAATAACAGGTTTTTCATGAATGAGAGCTAAGTCAAGATCCAAAACCACTAAGTGGAAATCAACTTGCTCTCGCCATTCTGAGAAGTTCATGCCATTAAACACAACAACAGATGATGCATGCGAATTAATTGCGATAACTGCAAACATAACAAATAAAGCTCACATTTAATTATAATGAATTCAGTAAAATAAACAATAAGATATAATAGTTCTCCTTTGGGTAGATACTACAATATACATGCATAAATAAACATAACATAAATATAAAGTAAAATACCTTTGGGTAAATTTTACAATATATTTTTCTTTAAATGAGTTAAATATATGAACTTTACTGGGTAAATAAATATTTTAAAAATTGAACATGTCTTTTATCTTTGGATAATTAACATATTCAACTAAAATATTAATTTACCTCCCGTAATATCATTAATTTACTAAATAATAATTTACCTTTGGGTAAATTTCTTAAGTTCTAGAAATTAATGAAAACTCAAAATCTTTTTTTTTTATTAACTCATTTTTTTTTTAGATCAAAACTTTAGGATCTAATTGAATATATTTTTCGTACACATTAAACTTTAATTTTTCGGTAAACACTTAATATACAAAAATTATATACATTACCAAAAATTTAACATAGCAGCGGAAAATATGGATAATCATAAGATATTTATTACATTCATGTAATCACTCATAATAAATCATACAAAATGCAAGATTACTCAACAAAATTAATCAAATATGATATCATCCTCATTAATCAACACTGTTATCATTAATTAACAGAATTGTTCCAACAAAATGTTTTTACTTGCTCAAACAGAAATGATTTCACAGCCTTCATACATACAAATTTACTGTTTGAACTATTAAGGCTATAAGTGACGTTGCTGTTACGAGTTCTACACTCTCAGTTTCAAAGACGGTCAAAACGACATCAGTGATGGCACCAAGTTCGAGTTCTACCGCTACTATTATGAGTAGCAGTGCTACCTCTACGACAACAACCCAAATGTTAAAACTATTACCTTTTTTTTTTTATTATTTACTCATCACGTCATCATCAATAGCTCATCACTGTGATATCATTGCCAACACCCAGCCTTGATGGTTACTGTTATAGCTTTAGTAATTAACTCAAAATTTCGGCTTTTCTTCCTTCTCTTTTTTTTTTTTAATTTTATTTTTTTATTTCTTAATTTTCTGAACATATTCTTAAAACATTTTTTTTAAGAAGACATGAGCATAAAAAATAAATAAATAAATAACAATCTTAATGACCTAAATACCGTCAATAGCATTTGACAGAAACTTTCACAGAGTTCATCTAGTTTAGAACAACCAGGCTCGGATACCACATGTTATATTTAATCATATACATAAACACACATCCAGGAACTCTAAAACCAGATATCTCATGCCTTTGGTAGTTTAATAATAAAATACATACCTCTGTCTGCTGTTGGCGTTAGTGAAGAAGAAGAAGAAGCCATCGTTGGAATCTCTGTAGCAGTAAACAGATTTCTCTCTCTTGCTCTGTTTTTCTTTCGTTTACAGTGTGGATGGAAAACACCGTACGTTCTGAGAGAGAGAGGACCTGTTTTAATTTAATTAAAAAACTACCACACCCAATCATGTCCATCATGTGAGTGGATGTGGTTCCTAAAATTAAGGGATAGTGGCCCATTAAAAGTAACTTCCTTTATTCTTAATTGAACCACACAATGATAAACGTGGGTTTATCTTACATTGCCTACTTATCAAATATGAATATGTCAACCACTGAACCTTGTTTGTGTATTCAGCTTTGTTCTCAGTTTTTATAGCATTCAAAGGTGTTACGATCACATTTTTTGTGTATTTTAATGGTGACAGAGTTGCCAAATAGATAAGAACATGACTTAATAATAATTGAGTGCAAGCTGGAAAATTAGGAGTGCTATTTTTTGAGAATTTCTTTTTGATTTTACCATGGGTTTTTTTTTTTTGTAACCACCGGTATTTTCACTCTTATACTAATCTTATTCAAATCGGGAGAGATAAACAATAAAATTTTCTCAATAATAATAACTTCAAGACCCAAATCATGTTCAAATTTGAACTGTGGTTGCTTAATTTTGAGTGACTTTAATCTAACTTTTTCTCACCAAAGATTTTATTCGTTTCCTTTCTTTATTGTTGCTTGGTTGTGCTTGCAACTATTATCGAATTTATTTTGTTCCTGTTAGGATTCGAAAATCTACGTAGTAATAGAGAATTTGTTATCCTTGACATTTTAAAGAGAACAGTTTTTGCAAAGCCAATTTCCATGTTGACATCAGATATAATATCAACTTACTCTCTTCCCTGAACAAATACTCAATGAAAATATTTTTCTGGTTATGAAATTACATTATGCTATTACTTATTCAAGTTTGTTCCTAATCTCCATGTTTTCCCCAAGTTTAAGTATGCTGGTATTGTGGCAGGTATTCTTTTGCCTCTACTCTTATGCTATTGTCATTCCATGCCATTTGTTAACTATAACAAGAGAAATGTCTGTTTTTGTGGTGTTTGATAATATCTTATTCGCTGATGATGTAGAGTATGCCAAGAAACAAGATGAAGAAACATGGGGCAAGCACAAGGATGCCTGCAAATCTGTGTATTTTAAACTGTTCTTTTCTTTAGTTCTTTTTTTGCTTCATATTTGGTTGATGGTATTGCCTTTCGCAGGTGGAGAAGGCAGCATTTGAATATTTGTTTGTTTGGAACACTGATCCGAGGAGAAATGCTTATGATTCTGAAGATTTGAATTGGCCTAATTATTTCCAAATATTCAGATCAACTTATTTGCTTTCCCTCAAATTTGGATACTGTTTAAGTTTTACAACATGTAATCATCCTGCAGATGGGGCAATCACTTGAAGCATTCATGCGGTGGAAATCTTTGGTGAACCTTCTATTTGGCTGTACTAAGGCCGTAAGTAGTTATTTATCTGCCAATTTTTGCTTAATTTGTAAACTATTCTAGTGTTATATTGACACCTTGGAGGATCCCTGCTAAATGGCTTGGTCTCGCATTTCTATCACCTGAAAGGGCTAGGGAAAAGAGCGGAATGTTGGTAATTGCTTCTTTTTTTTCCAGTCTCGTTTCTTCATGCATATCAAAGATCCTTTTTGCATTTCATGTTTCTCTTTTTCTGTGGAATTCGACAGATTGGCATTGGGAAACTTTTTCTTCCTTCTCACTCCTTCCGCTTTCTACTACAAATATCTAATTCAATTAAAAATAAGTGATAGAGGCCCGAATAAAGGGGAACTCAAACTCGATTTAGCTTTCTACCACTGGCCTCTAGGAAGGAAAATGGCATTTAGTCCAACTGTTATTGTTACAGAATGGGTTGTTACAGAAAGAGAAGTAGACATGAGTTAACAGGGACTGATTATAAGCTCTCCTGGCATTAGAAGTATGTGTGGCGTAAAGGCTGCTTTAATAATATGCCTGATGTCGGGTCTTTCAACAGCTTCGCGCTCGACGATTTTGAAAAACATTTAAAAACAAAGAGAGTCGCCACCAATCTTTTTTGTTAGGTGTGATTGGCCACCTCAAATATTTATTTTTTTTAACAAAATCTCAAAATTAATTAAGTTTTATTAAAAAGATAATTTTTGGTTTGTGAAAACAAAGTTGGGTTCGGGAGTACCGTTACGCGTGGGGAAGGATTAGCACCCCCACGACGCCCGTTAAAAAACGGTACCATAATAATCATGTGTTATCCTTTGGTTTTAATAAAATGGTCTTGAATTAATATTTAAAAATAATTTTTACTTTATTACAATCAATTTTATTCTTTTTATTGAAAGTCATTTTTTATTTGTATTAATTTTAAAACATTTAAATTTTATTTTTTATTTGAAATAAGTGAAAATCTTTTGTATTGAAAATTATTCCGAAGTACTCCAATACTCTGGTAGCATTTCGGATAATCTCCTTACCTAGAGATTTCTTAAGAATCACTACTTGTGAGTTCTATAGAATCTCATCATCGAAAGATTCACACTCGCTTCGAAAATTATTATGAATGCATATGATGCAAACAGATAATATATGATGCAAATGAATTTTTAATTTTAAATTTCATTATTTCTTTATTATTATTTTTTAATGAAAATTTTTATTATTGAAAAATTGCACTAAGTATCCCAATACTCTGGTAACACTTAGTGAACTTCTCTCACCTAGGGATCAGTCAAGAAATCACTACTTGTGAGTTTCATGACATCCCATCATCGGAAATTTATTTATTTAAATTTTATCATTATCTTTTCTTCTTCTTTTTTTTATTTAACAAAATATTTATTTTCATTCTTAATAAAATTTAAATTATTGAAAAATCATACTAAATATCCCAAACTCTGGTAACATTTAGTATGACTCTTCTCACCTAGGGATCAGTTAAGAAATCACTACTTGTGAGTTTCATAACATCCCATCATCGGACATTTTATTCAATTAATTTTAATTTTATTATTAATTTTAAAAATTCAATTTTATTTTCAAAAATTTAAATTATTGAAAAATCATACTAAATACCTCAATACTTTTGACAATATTTAGTACGACTCTTCTCACCTAGGGATCAGCTAGGAATCACTACTTGTGACTTCCGTAGCATCCCATCATCGGAACTTATCATTATTAAATTTCATTATTTATTTTTCTTTTTTTTATTTAAAAAATTTTTTATTTTTATTTTTAACAAAAATTTAAATTATTGAAAAATCATACTAAATATCCCAATACTCTGGTAACATTTAGTACGACTCTTTTCACCTAGGGATCAGTTAAGAAATCACTACTTGTGAGTTTCATAACATCCCATCATCGGGCATTCATTTCATTGAATTTAAAATTTATTTGTTTGTTTTATATATTTTTTTCATATTTGTTTTATTTCATTTTTTATTATTTTTCATTATTTTTTTTATTTTTTTATTTTTTTATTTTTTCAGTTTTTTTATTTATAACATATATGTTTTTTAATAAATGGCATGGTTAAATACACAAATAAATATATAAATAAATAAATAGATAAATAAGAAGTTAATAAAATTTTACCTCAAATTCGGATTTGGGCTTGGAGCCCAAATAAGCTTTCTAAAACAGCCCAAAAAAAAATCAAAGCCCAACAGCATTCGGATTTGGGCCGGAAACGCAGGTCAGGAGCGGGTCGGATCGGGTCAGCACGCGGGTCGCGAGCAGCTGTGAAGTCGGGTCGTCAGCCGGGCACTCGGATCCCGGGTTCCGAGTCGGGTCTGCGCGCGGATCTTCTCCAAGGGCCAAAACGACGTCGTTTTTGTTCTTTTATAAATATCCCCTTTATTATTTTTTTGTTTCACTTTTTCAGATTTCTCAAAAAAAAATCTCTCCCCTCTCTGCCTTTCTCTCCTCTCTTGCCCAGAATCCGGCGTCGGAGCCACCGCCGGCACCACCGTTTGCGGCCGCCGGCAGCCGTGCTCCGGCGTCCGGCAAGCCTTTTGAAACCGTAGAAACGCTCGGTTCTTTCTCCTCTAGTCGATCCTAAACTCCGTTTTACCCAAAAATCCTCCCTAGCCTCTAGATCTGAACTCCCCGAAACCCTCTCCCCTTTTTTGTTTTTTTGTTGATGGTTTCGGTTGTGGTTTTGGTTTTCTGTGGTTTGTTGGTGTGTTTTCTTTTTTTGCAGGTTTTCAAATCTGGTTTTTGGCTTACGAGTTTGGGTTTGATTTGGATCTCGGGTGGTTTGTAGGTTTGGGATCGGTGGCTGTTGATGGTGGGTTATGGGTGTTGGGGTTGTGAGTTAAGAAGAAGGTGGTGATCAATGGCCTGTGAGGGTGCTCAACGATGGCTGTGAGTGTGGTGTTCTCGGGTGATGGCTGTGTGTGTGGTGTTCGGGTGAGGCTAGGGGGCTGCTGGTTTGGGGAAAGGGGGTTTCCAGGGCTCTGTTTTGGGGTGACCGAGGATGGTGATGGCTGGGTTCGATGTTGAGGGAGGGTTCTTGTAGGGGGAGTGAGCTTGGGAATGGTGGCTGGCAGAGAAGGGTGACAGAGGGGATGGCCGGCGGTTATGGGAACTAGTGGCCAGCCTTGGGAGGGAGGCTATGGCAGGGTGGCAGAGGGCTGATTGATAGATTGGACTAAAAAACAAAATAAAATAAAATAATAATAATAATAATAATAATAATAATAATAATAATAATAATAAAAGGTAATAATAATAACAAAAAATAATAATAATAATAATAATAATAATAATAATAATAATAATAATAATAATAACAAAACAAATAATAGAAATAGAAATAAAAATAAATACAAATATTATAATAATAATAATAATAATAATAATAATAATAATAATAATAATAATAATAATAATAATAATAATAATAATAATAATAATAATAATAAAAGAAGAAGAAGAGAAAAAAAATGCTAATAATAATAAAACAAATAATACAAATAAAACAAATACAAACATATAAAAATATATAAAAATAATAACAAAAGTGGGACAAAATTAAGTGTCAACAGCTGCCCCTTTTTGCTTATTGCTGAGGATCAGGAATAAAGCAAATACAATAGACAACAATTTTGTCCAATTCAAAGACCTAATCTCTTTTTCTTCTTTTTTTTTCTTTTTTTTTTCTTTTTCTCTCATTTTTTCTTTTTTTCTGTTCTTTTTCTTTCTCTCTTTTTTTTTTGGGTGTTCCTCTTACAACAGAGATAGCGAAATTTTAAAATTCTTCCTGAAAAGCTCCTCTTGCAACAGAGGCGATGAAACTTTAAATTCTTTTTCTGAAAATGTGCTCCTCTTGCAGCAGAGGCGACGAAACTTTAAATTCTTTTTTTGAAAAAGCTCCTCTTGCAACAGAGGCGATGAAACTTTAAATTCTTTTTCTGAAAATGTGCTCCTCTTGCAGCAGAGGCGACGAAACTTTAAATTCTTTTTTTGAAAAAGCTCCTCTTGCAGTAGAGGCGATGAAACTTTAAATTCTTTTTTTTTTTTTTTGAAAAAGCTCCTCTTACTGCAGAGGCGATGAAATTTTAAATTCTTTTTTTGAAAAAGCTCCTCTTGCAGCAGAGGCAATGAAACTTTAAATTCTTTTTTGAAAAAGCTCCTCTTGCAGCAGAGGCGATGAAACTTTAAATTCTTCCTGGAAATGTGCTCTTCTTGCAGCAGAGGCAATGAAACTTTAAAAATGAAAGATTTCACATTCAAAGATCTAGGAATTCACATCTAGAAATTTTGTCTCAGGAATTCACATTCGAGTGTTTGTTTCGGGAATTCACATCTGAAAATTCAAGTATTCACATCTGAAAAATTTGTTCGGGAATTCACATCCGAAAATTTCATTTCATGGATTCACACATGAAAGTCCAGGTATTCACGTCTGGATAATTTGTTTTGGGGATTCACGTCCGAACATCCAGGAATTCTCATCTAGATAATTTATATCGGGAATTTCTCATCCGAAAATCTCATTTATCTAGTTCTAATATTGATGTGTTTAATCCTATCTAGAACTTTGTTTAAAGAGCTTCAATTCAAATTTAAACATTCAGGAATTCTATTTCTTTTTTTATTTTTTTTTTGTTCTTTTCTTTTCTTTTTTTTTTCTTCTTTTTTTTTGAACTTAGACTTAAATCGGGAATTCACTTCCAATAATTTAAGGGTTCTCGTTTAGAAAATTTCTATTTCGGGAATTCACATTCGAAAATCTAGGAATTCACTTCTAGAAAATTTCATTTCGGGAATTCACATCCGAAATTTCTGTTTCGGGGATTCACATCCGAAGTTTCTGTTTCAGGAATTCACATCCGAAGATTTAACTTGGGGATTCACACCCAAACGTCCAGGAATTCTCATCTGGATAATTTATATCGAGAATTCTCATCCGATTGTTGGTTTCGGGAATTCACATCCGAAGATTTAACTTGGGGATTCACACCCAAACGTCCAGGAATTCTCATTTGGATAATTTATATCGGGAATTCTCGTCCGATTGTTGGTTTCGGGAATTCACATCCGAAATTTTTGACTTGGGGATTCACACCCAAATGTTTGACTTGGGGATTCACACCCAAAAATTTGACTTGGGGATTCACACCCAAACGTCCAGGAATTCTCATCTGGATAATTTATATTGGGAATTCTCGTCCGATTGTTGGTTTTGGGAATTCACATCCGAACATCCTAGTAAATTTCTCACATTTCAACATTTTCTCTTTTTCTAAAAATTTTATTTTATCTTAATTTCTTATAGAATTCAAAGTTCATCATCTTAAAATCCAAATTCTTGCTTTAAAATTCTTTAAAATCATGTTTCCCAAAATTTCACTCAACTCAAAATTGAAAATTTTCCTACTCAAGTTTAAAATTTTTTCATTTCTTTCCTAAGTGCATGTGATGAATGCAATGCAAAGGTTGTTAAAAAAAATGCAAAAATGATGGTAACAAGGTTCACAAGACCATCCCTTCCATCATCTTACCCTTCCTTCTTAACACTGACTCCACAATCTCAACTGGTTTTCCTTCATTCTTCACTACCTAATCAACTCTGGTATATTCCAATTGGAGACTTTAAGCATTAATATATTTCATTATCGTCTCAATTCTCATTTGCCCCATATCTTCCCAAAAATTTTGTGATGCATGAATTTTCATGAATAGTACTATTCATTTATTTTTCATCACTTCAATTTCATAACAAATGCAATGTCATCACATTTTCTTGATTTTTCATTGGTATGAAATGGGATAAAAATTAAAGGAGGGGTATTTATGATGAAGGGAATAGGAATAGTTTTGTCAAAGAGCAAGGCAACTTGAAGGAAAGAAAAGGCAACAATTTTCAAACAACAAATATTCAATCAATCTTGATAGAAAATTTGGGATTGTTTCTCTAACAAATCTATTTCCTTGATGTCCTTAATCTTTTTGAGTTAATTGTATTGAGATTAACCCCTACTTGGCAAAATGTTTCCACCATGAAAATTTAAGGCAGAGATCTCCTCTACTTGCCAACTTGATCATCCATCCTTATTTGACTCGAACCGCCCTTTTCGGGTTTTCAATTTGAGTCATTATTTTTCTTTTTCTCTCTTTTTTTTTATCACCTTTCATTTCTTTTCTCTTTTTTTTTATTTTTCACTTTTTTTTTTATTTTTCATCATTTTTTATTCATTCTCAACATCCTCATTATGGTCCATTATCAAAGAATCACAATCTTCACGCAATTTCTTAGCCCAATGTATGGTTCTTTGACTCAAATTTTCACACCTGATCAAAATGGACTTTTAAGGTACGTAATGTAGGCTAAGGTGAGGGGTTATGAAAGAAAGGATATAGTAGGCCCCAACTTTGTGTTTTAGAAGGTTATAAACCAGAGGATCATTTTTTAATGCATGACTCATTTAGGCATTTTGCCCCATTCTTCATCCATTCCTTTTTCATTCTAATTCCATTTCTTATTTTTCTCCCTTTTTCATAAATAACTTTAAAATGTAAAAGGGTTTTCTTTTTTATTTGCCCCTTAAATTCTTTCATAGACTTCAAGTAAACAAACTTCTTTCTTTTTCTTCCTTCTCTCTTCCTTTTTTTTTTAATTTTACCCCCCGATGTGGAGGGTGATCCTTGGTGGGTTTCTTCAAAAATAAAACAAACATACTAGGCTCAAAGGGGTTAGTAATGGACAATTTTCTTACAGTGAAATGTAGGTGAAAGATGGCCATTCTTCCTTTCAAATGTGAAAACTTTTATCAAAGAATCATTTACTGAGCAAACACCAACTTGTGGAACCATCTGTTACAAAATTGCATGTCAACTCTCACCTCTATATACAAATCATATTTTCACTGCAATATTCATGCTAAGATTTTGGACAAGATTATCAACACGAATAAAGCTTTGGTAGAGTTCCAATCCCAAATTATTATCAACATTGATATCATATTTATCGTTTAAAGATTTAAAAAATGGAGGAAATGTGGTGAGGTATATAAAGAAGACAAAGCCAAATTTGAATCGAGGAAGAGAGAGAAATGTGATGAAAATGCATATGCTACTTCATTAAGATGATAAAAGATAAATGAAAGACTATACATAAAAAAAAGCCATTAAAGTTGGGCCATAACTTTAACCAAAAACAACCTCACATCATCATGGATGACCCACCAAAAGGATCTTTTTTGTAGTTATACCCTGGCACGGTTGGACGAGAGATTAACATTTGATCATTCCATTGTCTCAAGATTCAATAAACCCTTTTTTATCAAACTTTGCACCTTACGCTTAAAAGCAGGACAACTTTCTATCGAGTGACCCAAGTTTCCATTATGATAGTCACATTGAGCATCAGGGTTGTACCACTCTGGATATGGAGGCTCCAAAGGCTTTAGTGGGATTGGGGTAACAAGTTGGTTCTCGGCAAGATATTGGAATATTTCAGTGTAGGACCAAGGGACTGGATCAATGTCAGTCCTTCTTCGTTTGTTTCAAGATCCTCTTTGGTTATTTAGGGTAGGCATGGGTGTTTGGAAACCCATTTGCCAACTAGACTGCGGGATTGGCTGATGGGTATTCAAGCCTAGAGAGGTATTATTTGTGATGGGGTAGTGGGTTTGGTCCATGGGATAAGGATGATATGGAGCAAAGTCTCCCACATGTTGCCCCTCATAATTCATAGCATGAACATCTCCTCCATTCCCCGATGTATTACCTTTTCTTGCATTCATGGCATTATCTCCTACAAGCTTGCCACTCTTGATTGCATTCTCTATTATTTCACCAGAAATTACCATATCTGCAAAATTCTTGGTGGCATTACCGACCATCATTTCATAAAATGGTGCAGGGAGTGTATTGACAAACAGGATGGCGGTTTCCTTCTCTATGAGGGGGGGTTGGACCTGGGCAGCTACATCCTTCCATCTTCGAGCAGATTCTTTAAAGCTCTCCTCATGCTTCTTCTTCATGCCTTGTAAAGACAGGCGGTCTGATGCCAAATCTTCAATGTGCTTGTATTGAGCGATAAATGCCCGAGCCGATTCTTTCCATGAATGGATATGGGCTCGATCTAGTTGGGTGTACCACCTGATAGCTGATCCGGTAAGACCATCTTGAAAAATATGCACCAATAATTCATCATTCTGAGCATATGCAGCCATTTTTCGGTAATACATCTTGATATGAGTTGTCGGGCATTTGGTCCCATAATACTTTTCAAAATCTGGAACTTTGAAATTTGGTGAGATAACTACACCGGTACCAAACAAAGCTCACTCGCCTCCAAAGAACCATATAAATCCATCCCTTCGATAGCACGTAACCTCTCTTCAAGGAGATATAACTTCGTCTGAGGCTCTAAGTTCTCTTTCATTATTGATACCCCCATCTTCAATTTCTCCTGTTCTTTAGGATCCTCTAAATCATGGACAGAGATTGGGTCTGATGGCTTCCTACCAGGGTTTGGAATGTCGTGCCCCTCAAATATCATATGCTGTGAAGTACGGACTTGGGGTGGAATGAGACTTTGTGGATATGAACGTTCACCGTCTTGTACCCACCTTTCTTGAGTAGTTGCTTCCTGTACTGGCTCCTTTCCTTTACTCATTTTGGTCATCATCTCCATCATTGCAGCCAATTGCCCCTTCATCTCTTCTTGCGCCTTTTCGATTTTCTCCATTCGGCTAGCTTGTCTTTCTTCCATGGTCTATACTTGTGAGAGCCCTGAACTGCTTTGTAACCTTTGATGGTCGAGAAACCTTGAACCTTATTACCACAATTTTCTAATTAGAAAAACCTTATCTTATTTCTTTCAAAACCTTTTTTTTTTTAAACAAACAAATTTTTTCTTCTTTTTTCTCAAAAAATGAAGAGTATTGGCATATTTACTGAAGTATAACAAGTGTATGATGTGAATTTTATGAAAATAATGTTATTTGTATGTGTATGCAAGTGATATGTATGACAAAATCTATGAAATGGAACAATTTTTCTTCTTTTTCTCTTTTTTTGTGTTAGTTTGCATGACTTTCTTGATTTCACATGTTAGGTATTTAGGTCTTCACTTTAATCAAATCTTAGGGAGGAATAATTTCAATGAAAATAATCAATCAATAGCACATGTACACAAATTTGATAAAAAGAAAATTGAAAGAATAAACAAATTCAAAGTTGTAAAAAAAAACTTAGTCTAGTTTCTCAAAGACTTTTCTGCAAAGAGTGATGCGACAATGTAAAATATATTCCAAAATTCAAATTAAAATTTGCCTCTTATTTATCATACTCACTTATTAACTTAAAAGGTCAAGTCCAAAACAAGTAAGAGAAGTTGAAGAGTAATCTTAAACCACACCAAAATTGTTTCAAAAACTCTCTCTATTCTTTTTTGTTTTTTTGTTTTTTAATTTTTGGTGAGAAGAAACATTATTAATCATGAAATGCTATGTAAAATATTCAAGACCTGACACAATAACAAGACATTGTTGAAAGACATGTTCAAGCAAAATGCAATTACAATGAAGATCAAATTCTATTTTATTTCACCCAACTTTCATGATTCTAAAATGCAAATGACATGACTATCAATATATGTATACACAATGATGGTGAAATGAATTAAAATGATGCCCCTAACATGCTTGAGAAAAACGAATATTTGTATTCACAATATCTAGACACTAATCTTATTATTCCTTAATCCAACATACAAGAAAGATGGAATTCCTAACTAAACCTGAACATCCTTCTCAATTTTTCTAGAAATCATTTTTCTTTGATCACCAAAAAATTTTTTTATTCTATTTTTTTCCTAAAAAAATTCACATTCCCTATTAGATTCTTCTTCTTTTTTTTTTCAAAAATTAATTTTATTTCATTTTTATTCCAAATCAAACTATTTTTGAATTCTTTTCCAAACAAATTCAAGAACCATTTCTTGTTGACATCTTTTTTGTTCAAAAAAAATTTTTTTTAATGAAATAATCAAGAAAAACATTTTTTTATAACCTTTTTCAAACTTTTAGCATTTTTAAACTCTCATCCAAAATTCCTATACAACCTCAAAAAGATTTTTTTTTGTTTATTTTTTTTGTCAACTTATTCTTTGAATTATTCAGAAAAAGAGAGGAAGCAATCAATGAAAGATTTTGTTGACTTTATTTTACCTTTATAAAAAATGTCGACTCTCTTTTTTATTGCCTTATAAAGCGCATTTTTCTATTTATTCCCATTTTTATATCCATATCTTTGAAAGAAATCCCTCTTCTCTCTTTTTTTCCAAGAAAAATTATTCCCATTGTTTTGAAAGAAAAGTTTGTTTTATTGTTTTTCTCACACTTTTTGTTAAAAAAAAACTTAGATTTCTTTTTTTTATTTTACAAAATTTCTTTCCATAATTTTATTATTAAAAAAAATCCTTTTTTGAAAAACAAGATAAATTCCAAAGATTTAAATCATGGACAATTCAAACCAAAATCCATAGTACCTTTATTATTGATGTCATAACGTATCAAGTTTCGGGAGAAACCTAATAGCTAGACACAAAACTATGGAGTCGCCACCAACCATTCTAACCTAGGTGTGATTGGTCACCTATTCAAACTAAGGATAAGGCTTGGTCTACGTTAAGAGTTCTAAGTTCGGGAGTACGGTTACGTGTGAGGAAGGATTAGCACCCTCACAACGCCCATCCTAAAATGGTACCAAATAATCTAAGGTTATCCTAATTTTGCCTTTTTACTTTAATCTTGGTATAATTAAATATTGAAAAATCTTTTAAGTCTCCTCCATCAAGCTGGTCGGATAACCTAAAAGTTTTTCTCACCTCAAGAGTATTCAAGTAGGACCAATCGCCTTTCTTGAAGAGGCTCCGTCGTCGGATTGTTTAAATATTTTATGCAAACCCTATTTTGACTCCTATCCAATTTCCATTTATTGTTTTATCCTATTTTATTCTATTATTTTCTTATATAAATTATTATTTCATATATTTTTATCTTTAAATAAACATGAATTATTTGATGTTGAAGATTTTCTTAAAGACCTTCCATCAAGCTGGTAAGACCTTAAAGAAACTTTCTCACCTTAGGAATTTTTAAAGAAACTACTCAAGCACAATTTCCTTTAAATTCCATCCTCGGAATAATTCACATTTATTAAAATATTTAATTTAATTTAATTTCTATTTATTTTAATTCTTTTCTAATTTTAATTCTAATTTATTAATTTGATCTTTATTCTTTATTATAATAAACTTAATTTTAATTTACTATTTTTTAATCTAATTTAATTCTTATTTTTTATAATTAAATTTATTAAATCTTGAAAATATTCTTTAAATCTTCCATCAAGCTGGCAAGACTTAAAAGAACTCTCATCACCTCAAGATATCTAAAAGTACTACTCAAGCGCAGTACCTTTAAAATTCCATCGTCAGAATAATTCACATTTATTAAAATATTTAATTTAATTTAATTTCTATTTATTTTAGTTTTTTTCTAGTTTTAATTCTAATTTATTAATTTGATCTTTATTCTTTATTATAATAAACTTAATTTTAATTTACTATTTTTTATTTTGAAGATCTAGGTCTTTATCTTAATAAATTACACTAAAATATATTATACTACGAATCATGTTATCAAGAACAATTCAAAAAAAAGAAAAAAGCATGCAATTATGTTAGTCAAATGACAGATTATCAAGTTAACTATCATCATGCGATAATGTCACATAGGGTCAAATTAAATATCACACAAATTAATTTCATATGCCAATTAAACCTAAATCATATACTTTAATCGTTCAATCAAACAAATTATGCCATGTTAAATTATTTTCATAAACTATGTAAATTTAATAAATTAAATCATGCAAATTAAATGTATGTACTTATTTATTCTTACTTTCTAAACAAATGAAACTTATAAGAATATTTTATTATTACTGTACATAACTAAATTAACCAATCACTGATTTATTTGATTTTATTCTTGCCTAAAAAAAAATTGAAGAGTTAATAATTGATTTAGAACTAACAACATAACAAAAAAACCTAATTTTCACTTACCTATTCACGTGTACAAAGAAAAACAGCAACCCTTTTGATTTTCTCCTTCACGTATCTCTTCTAAGACTTCAACCTCGATCTGCCTTCCACCTCTGACTCTACTGCTTCTCGTTTTTTTTTCCTTTCGACAGTACTAATACTTTTTCTTTTCTTTCCTTATCTTTTATTCTGCTTTCCTACGTGGTTGCAGACTTGTAGCAAGACTCGTCTTGTTTCTTTTTACTCCAAAACAACAGCAACAACTAAACAGACAGATAAGGACGGCAACGAGAAGTGCAACGAGGACAGCAGTTTGAGTGATGAGGATGACGCAGCAGCTTCTATGAGCAAGGGAGTAGCAATTTGGAGCAGCAAAATGGGACGATGGCAGCCACCGCAATTGGGATCTTCCACAACACAGGCAGCAAGTAATTGTGTAACTAAACACCAAAGCAACACAAGGCAGGTGCAAACTCAGCCAAGCATGATGATGCCGTGAGGAACCGATGCAGCGGTTGTTACAAAAAACTTTTGTTTTGCCACCTTCGATTCTGCACCTCACACGTTGTTGGTGCAACAAACAACAACCCTTAAGTAAGCAACAGCTTTCGGTTTCAGCCTCAAGCAAACAGCAAAAGTTCACGTGCTGTTTCCCAACGATAGGCAGTCCTCTATCTTGGTTCAGCAACTTTAGACATCAAACACAGCAGCAGGTCTTCTTCGTTTGAACAGTTTCCGATTGGTTTGGAAGCTCCAACTACATCGCCTCTCCTTATTTCTTTTCTCTTCTCCTCAACAGCACACTGCTTCCAGCCTTCTACACAGCCTCAGTCAAACAACCGCCTCCAATACTCCACGACAAAACTCCTGCCTCTCTTCTTTCAAGCTGCAGCAATGGTGATGATGGTGCGTGGCCAAATAGGACAGGGAACGATGATGAAGGAAACTCGAGGTGCAGACACTAGGTTTGATGATGGTGATGGTGGCGCTAGGTGGTGGCGGTGAATGAATATAATCTGGTCAAGCTAAGTTGAAGATGATGATGAACAGTGGGAGTGGCTGTCCCGTGAAAAAAAAAAGCAGTAGCAAAAATTCTTTTTCTTTTCTAGGTTTTCTTTCTAGGGTTCCCTTTTTGTTTTTTTTTCCTAGGGTTCCTCCTCCTCTTTTTTTTCTTGTGTTGTTCTTTTTATACACCTAGGTTTTCTTTTTTTGTTTTTGATAATAAAAATCAAGAATCAATCCTTTAGGAAAATTTTAGATTTCAAGAATCGGATCTTAAATCCGATATTAATTCTGATTTTCCTTCCTATTTAAATTCCAATCTTTAATAATCTCATTTAAGTCTGCTTTCCTATCAAAATTAATTCCGATTTCTTTCCCTTTTTATTATATTTTATAAAAATAAAAAATAATAAAAAATAAAAATAAAAATCCGAAATTTATTTCTAAATCTAAATTAAGAATAGAAAAAATAAAAAATAAAAATCAATAATAAAATATATATATAAAAACTAATTAATTAAAAATATCTGAAGAAAACCCGGACAAAAATGGTGTCTACAATTGATACGAGAAATGAGGTCAAATAATGTTCCCTCGTGTCCTAATTTCAAAAATCGGGTATGGCTCTACCTGAGATTGGACTTAAGATTCTCTATATGCTGATTTAGGTCTCTAAAAGGTCAAAAAGTTCCCAAATTATACCTTACTGTCATCCACACTGGACTAGTAAGATTTAATTTGAGTGGGAGTATTTCGATTGCCATTGCGGATGTGATTACCTCACGAGAGCAAAGGTACTCTACTCCCTCCTAAGAAGGACGGAACCCGGGTATAGAGCTCATGTCATGAAAATGCAAGTGTAAGTGTGTGTAGAGGGAACACATCAAACATTCATCAAACCATAACCCCTGTCCTAGATGCCTCACAATTTATTAAGAATAATATATACAATTAAAGAATGCCATAAGATAAACATAATAACTTGAACACAAATGCAACAAATTATTTAAAATTGAAGGAATTAAATTTAAATATTAATTAAGATCATTAAATTAAAACTTAGGATAACACATGACTAATGGATGGCTTGACCCTCAAAAAGCGTCCCCAGCGGAGTCGCCAAGCTGTCGTAACGGCTTCGCGCTCAACGATTTTGAAAAACATTTAAAAACAAAGGGAGTCGCCACCAATCTTTTTTGTTAGGTGTGATTGGCCACCTAAAATATTTATCTTTTTAACAAAATCTCAAAATTAATTAAGTTTTATTAAAAAGACAATTTTTGGTATGTGAAAACAAAGTTGGGTTCGGGAGTATGGTTACGTGTGGGGAAAGATTAGCACCCCCACGACGCCCGTTAAAAAACGGTACCATAATAATCATGTGTTATCCTTTGGTTTTAATAAAATGGTCTTGAATTAATATTTAAAAATAATTTTTACTTTATTACAATCAATTTTATTCTTTTTATTGAAAGTCATTTTTTATTTGTATTAATTTTAAAACATTTAAATTTTATTTTTTATTTGAAATAAGTGAAAATCTTTTGTATTGAAAATTATTCCGAAGTACCCCAATACTCTGGTAGCATTTCGGATAATCTCCTTACCTAGAGATTTCTTAAGAATCACTACTTGTGAGTTCTATAGAATCTCATCATCGGAAGATTCACACTCGCTTCGAAAATTATTATGAATGCATATGATGCAAACAGATAATATATGATGCAAACAGATAATATATGATGCAAACAGATAATATATGATGCAAATGAATTTTTAATTTTAAATTTCATTATTTCTTTATTATTATTTTTTAATGAAAATTTTTATTATTGAAAAATTGCACTAAGTATCCCAATACTCTGGTAACACTTAGTGAACTTCTCTCACCTAGGGATCAGTCAAGAAATCACTACTTGTGAGTTTCATGACATCCCATCATCGGAAATTTATTTATTTAAATTTTATCATTATCTTTTCTTCTTCTTTTTTTTATTTAAAAAAATATTTATTTTCATTCTTAATAAAATTTAAATTATTGAAAAATCATACTAAATATCCCAAACTCTGGTAACATTTAGTATGACTCTTCTCACCTAGGGATCAGTTAAGAAATCACTACTTGTGAGTTTCATAACATCCCATCATCGGACATTTTATTCAATTAATTTTAATTTTATTATTAATTTTAAAAATTCAATTTTATTTTCAAAAATTTAAATTATTGAAAAATCATACTAAATACATCAATACTTTTGACAATATTTAGTACGACTCTTCTCACCTAGGGATCAGCTAGGAATCATTACTTGTGACTTCCGTAGCATCTCATCATCGGAACTTATCATTATTAAATTTCATTATTTATTTTTCTTTTTTTTATTTAAAAAATTTTTTATTTTTATTTTTAACAAAAATTTAAATTATTGAAAAATAATACTAAATATCCCAATACTCTGGTAACATTTAGTACGACTCTTCTCACCTAGGGATCAGTTAAGAAATCACTACTTCTTAGTTTCATAACATCCCATCATCGGGCATTCATTTAATTGAAATTAAAATTTATTTGTTTGTTTTATATTTTTTTTTCATATTTGTTTTATTTCATTTTTTATTATTTTTCATTATTATTTTTTATTTTATTTTATTTTTTTTATTTTTTGAGTTTTTTTATTTATAACATATATATTTTTTTAATAAATGGCATGGATAAATACACAAATAAATATATAAATAAATAAATAGATAAATAAGAAGTTAATAAAATTTTACCTCAAATTCGGATTTGGGCTTGGAGCCCAAATAAGCTTTCTAAAACAGCCCAAAAAAAATCAAAGCCCAACAGCATTCGGATTTGGGCCGGAAACGCGGGTCAGGAGCGGGTCGGATCGGGTCAGCACGAGGGTCGCGAGCAGCTGTGAAGTCGGGTCGTCAGCCGGGCACGCGGATCCCGGGTTCCGGGTCGGGTCTGCGTGCAGATCTTCTTCAAGGGCCAAAACGACGTCGTTTTTGTTCTTTTATAAATATCCCCTTTATTATTTTTTTGTTTCACTTTTTCAGATTTCTCAAAAAAAATCTCTCCCCTCTCTGCCTTTCTCTCCTCTCCTACCCAGAATTCGATGTCGGAGCCACCGCCGGCACCACCGTTTGCGGCCGCCGGCAGCCGTGCTCCGGCGTCCGGCAAGCCTTTTGAAACCGTAGAAACGCTCGGTTCTTTCTCCTCTAGTCGATCCTAAACTCCATTTTACCCAAAAATCCTCCCTAACCTCTAGATCTGAACTCCCTGAAACCCTCTCCCCTTTTTTGTTTTTTTGTTGATGGTTTCGGTTGTGGTTTTGGTTTTCTGTGGTTTGTTGGTGTGTTTTCTTTTTTTGCAGGTTTTCAGATCTGGTTTTTGGCTTACGGGTTTGGGTTTGATTTGGATCTCGGGCGGTTTGTAGGTTTGGGATCGGTGGCTGTTGATGGTGGGTTATGGGTGTTGGGGTTGTGAGCTAAGAAGATGGCGGTGATCAATGGCCTGTGAGGGTGCTCAACGATGGCTGTGAGTGTGGTGTTCTCGGTGATGGCTGTGTGTGTGGTGTTGGTGTGGGTGCTAGGGGGCTGCTGGTTTGGGGGAAAGGGGGTTTCCAGGGCTCTGTTTTGGGGTGACCGAGGATGGTGATGGCTGGGTTCGGTGTTGAGGGAGGGTTCTTGTAGAGGGGAGTGAGCTTGGGAATGGTGGCTGGCAGAGAAGGGTGACAGAGGGGATGGCCGGCGGTTATGGGAACTAGTGGCCAGCCTCGGGAGGGAGGCTATGGCAGGGTGGCAAAGGGCTGATTGATAGATTGGACTAAAAAACAAAACAAAATAAAATAAAATAAAATAAAATAAAATAAAATAAAATAAAATAAAATAATAATAATAATAACAAAAAATAATAATAATAATAATAACAAAACAAATAATAGAAATAGAAATAAAAATAAATACAAATATAATAATAATAATAATAATAATAATAATAATAATAATAATAATAATAAAAGAAGAAGAAGAGAAAAAAAATGCTAATAATAATAAAATAAATAATACAAATAAAACAAATACAAACATATAAAAATATATAAAAATAATAATAAAAGTGGGACAAAATTAAGTGTCAACACCATCCTTGTGAACTTTTTGTTTAAATCCAAAATTCTTCTCTTATTTTTAAACTTTTACTAACTTAACCACAATAATGATTCCCTCACCGACAAGCTGGTACCTCTTAGTTTATATTTAAGATTAAAGTCAAACAAAAGAAAAAAAAAACATTTTTCCTTAAAAATTACAGATAATAATATTTTAGTGCATGGTATGGTTTTAAAATCTAATTTGACATATGTATAATCCCATTTTCGATGAGATGAATCTTGTTCGAGAAAGAAAGATAGAGTTGATAAAAAGAAATGCTAATAAGCAAACAGATTGGACAGCTACTAACATGATGAAGGCGATGTGCATGAAAAGTTGTAATAAACAACCTCCATCCTCACTAGTTGGTATATTGAATAAGGATGGTCTTCCTGAATTGTAATGGATCAAGTATGAGCACTAGTAAAAATTTCTATATGCTTTACCCTCCCTGATGTAGGCTATGATGTTTCGGCTGTATTACATTTTGATTAAATAAAATTTCGTTTGTTGACCAAAAAAAATGGATTTTTATGAGATAAAGAATCTTACTTCTTAACAAACTAATTGGTTTCACATTTTTGTAGCGTGTGCGTCTCTCTCTCTATAATTAATCAATTAAAATGGAAACCGTTTATAATTAAGGTGTGGTTTGTACTTTATACGAGGGGTTCTGTATTTTTATGAAGAAATAGAGTCCAGAGAAATATACAAGTGCCGGATTAAGAGTGATGCGGCATATTCCTGAAAATTAACTTATTTGAGAGGGTATCTTTTGTCCTTTTGATAGGAAGAAGACATGCATATCCTTTGTCTTCGGAAATATCATGGTGAAAAGGGTAGTCATGTAGCTCATATAGATCAAACTCAACAAACTACCGGTTCTCTCCATCTGCTGGTGCCAATTGGTCAACAACCCAAAATTTCAACATCTTTCACTCATCTTACCCAACTCTCTCACCTCTCTCTCTCTCTCTGCCTAGTGCCCACACTTTTCCATAGCCATAACTAAAAGTCCTGAAAGAAACTGGTTCAAAACCAAACCAGAAACAAACATAAAAGCGACCAATTGGGCTGCCTTTTTAACATGGCGGGTGTTTTTCTTTGGGTGATATGTCCCAAAGAGAATGCCACCGCTTTACTTAGTTTGATACCTAGGACTGCTGGGAAAGTACAGAAGAGGTTTAGTTTGTGTCCCAGACTGAAGTTCTCGACCGGCGTCTCAGCAGCCTTTTCAACGGCAGTTGCTAACCTAGCAAGATCTTCAGAGGAGAAGGTCTATGAGTTGGTGTTGAAGCAGGCTACTTTGGTTAAAGAACAGAGGCAGAAGAAAGCTTTGGATTTGAAAAGAACTACTGAAACTGATGGTACGACTGATTGGGATATCTTGAATGAAGCTTATGATAGATGCCGTGAAGTCTGTGCTGAGTATGCGAAGACTTTCTACTTGGGTACTTGTTCTTCATCCTCTCTTATTCTACTTCTGCTTTAACTTTTGCAGTAAAATTCTTGTGATCACAACGTAACTTTACTTATTTTTCAATTGAGTCAATTCATTTAAAAACTATTAGCTGCATGTTTTTTCAACATATAAAATTTGGATCTTGCTTTTGGTAATTAACCATATGATTACATTATTAATATACTTTCTAAAAGTTCACACATGGGTCAGTCTGACCCTTGTTTTATTTAATTATTTGATTCCCTGATTCTTATACATTTTAGTTTTACTCCCTAGGATTAGGTTGTTTGGTTACCTAGAAATGGGAGAGAAGATCCAAATGAAATTTTTTATTTACCAATCTGGTCTGAATAACTGCAAGATTGTTTCCCCCTTGACCACTACTTTACTTTCCTATCCTCAATAATACTCGGAAATAATTTCAAAGGTGGCTTCTTTTGCAATTGTAGCGTCTGTTAAACGTTACAGTCAAGAACTCTGATTCTAATATGCAGGAAAAAATTGAAGGCATTACTGTGATAAATCCTACTTAAAATTCAACATATTCCATCTCATTTTTTTTGAAGGTCAACAGTAATTTATTTGGTCAAAATTTAATATTTTCTAAGTTACCACTATTTAGGATAACTATGACATGGAAATATCATATTGACAATTGTCTGTTGTTCTTTACAGGTACATTACTAATGACACCAGAGCGTCGCAGGGCTGTCTGGGCTATTTACGGTATGTATAATAGCTTCATCAAATCTTACAAAGTGATTCCTCTTCGTCATATCTGTGGCCAACATCATGGCCAATGTCATGTTTTTGTATGCATCTGTTGGCCAACATAAAATGTCATTGTTAAGGGATTCTTCTTCAAAAATTTGTGATAATTAATATAGCCCTCAATTATGCAGTGTGGTGTAGAAGGACTGATGAGCTTGTGGATGGGCCTAATGCTTCACATACCACACCCAGGGCTATTGACAGATGGGAGAAAAGATTAGAGGACCTTTTTGACGGTCATCCGTATGATATGCTAGATGCTGCTTTATCAGATACTGTCTCAAAGTACCCTGTAGATATACAGGTAATTTGTTGCATTTACGCGGCAAAGATTTGGATATTTGCATCTTAACTATAAATCTTCCTACTGGAACAAAATCAACCGTGAATTCTGTTTGTACAGCCCTTCAAGGACATGATAGAGGGAATGAGATTAGATTTAAGGAAATCTAGATACAACAACTTTGATGAGCTCTACCTTTATTGCTACTATGTTGCTGGGACAGTAGGACTAATAAGTGTTCCAGTAATGGGAATTGCATCTGAATCAAAGGCATCGACAGAGAGTGTCTATAATGCTGCATTAGCCCTTGGAATTGCTAATCAGCTTACTAATATACTCAGAGATGTTGGCGAAGAGTAAGTCCAGGGGTACCAAATTGTCTACTTTCGGATGAACTCCCAATTGCTTTCTATATATGACTCATCACAGCTCTTTGGTTTGAATTTCCCCAGTGCTAAGAGAGGAAGAATATATCTACCACAAGATGAACTAGCAAGTGCCGGCCTATCAGACGATGACATATTTCGCGGCCAAGTGACAGACAAGTGGAGAAATTTTATGAATGATCAAATAAAACGAGCAAGGATGTTCTTTGATGAGGCTGAAAAAGGTGTTGGAGAGCTAAATGCAGCTAGCAGATGGCCGGTTTGGGCATCACTGTTGCTGTATCGACAGATCTTAGATGTCATTGAAGAAAATGACTATAATAATTTCACCAAAAGAGCTTTCGTAGGGAAAGCAAAGAAATTTGCATTACTTCCAGTGGCCTATGGAAGAGCACTTATGGGCACTTCCAAATCGTTCTGAGTTGTCAAGTGCTGGAATTCTTTTTCCTTTCTCCCTCTTTCTTTCTCTCTCTCTTTTTATATGGCCATTTGTTTTGACTTGTTACCATGCAACAAGTCATTGCAATGTAAATTGTTTGACTGGTTTTGCTAGTAAAAGTAAGATCGTATAGAGCTCAATTAAAAGCTGTAATATGTTTCAAGTTTAGTAAAGTAGAAAAGGAAAAGTTTCTGCATTCAGTGAATGCTGGTACACAATTCAGCACATTTTGTTGGCTAGCATATTTTCTCTATTAGAGAATTCAGATCTCTTTTTACACAATATTATATCTATAACAGAGTTGAACTCTATAACACAATATTATATCTCTAGGGATGTAAATGTAATCCAACCATGCCAAGCGATGTAGTACCAAACTCGACCAATTTTTGTGGTAGCTTTGAATTATATGTGATTTTGATATGATTTAAGTAAACTTAAATAAATTAAATTTTAATTACCTTTTACTAATTTTTTTTGTAAGTGCATCATAACAAGCCTAACATGCTTCTACACAATATGAAACATGTTAAACAAATAAAATGCGGAAGCGATAGGATCTAACCTCCAGCCATTGCACTCTGTAACTCTGCTGTTGAAGCAATTGCCGAATCTAACAGTCTACTCTGTGTCGATCACAGACCTTCCACATCTTCCAAGCACTCAAAACCTCACTAGATGGTGTTTGTGTGTTTTTAGGTTAACGTACTTGGGGACCGGAAGGAGCCCTCCTTAAATAGTAATGAGAGCGTGCTAATTATGGCAATAAAATCACGTTTTAACCATCATAAAATCGTGTTTTAATAGCCAAATATTGAGTTGAGATTCACCGTGAAATTATGGACCATATCCGGAATTGGTCAACCAAATATTTATTTCCATAAATGAGGAGATATACTAACATTCTCCCACTTGGTCCATATATTTCACTTATAGAAGAAACAAATCACATGAATCATGGCGACAGTTCCTCAAGTGGCGAGTATTATCTTCCATGTATTACTATGTAAAATGTTTCTAAATCAACCCATTTTTACTTAATGAATAAACCTTATGTTTATTCTCGGTCCAAACAACAAGGATATTTCTCAAATAAAACTTTAGTGTATACAAATCAAAATGAGAAACATCATATTATTAATAAGAGTTTCAATTACAATCAAAATGTGGGACCAAGTCCCATTCTCTCTACATGATCCTTAAATTTAAACGGTGGCATGCCCTTAGTCAAAGGATCAGCTAACATCAATTCAGTGCTAACGTGTTCAATGACCACTCTTTTATCTCTAACACGTTCTCTAATGGCTAAGTACTTAATGTCGATATGCTTACTTCGACTTCCACTCTTATTGTTCTTAGCCATGAATACCGCAGCTGAATTGTCACAATATATCCTCAATGGCTTAGATATGGAGTCAACAACTCTAAGCCCACCAATGAAACTCTTAAGCCATACACCATGTGAGGTAGCCTCAAAACAGGAAACGAACTCGGCCTCCATAGTGGAAGTGGCAGTCAGTGTCTGCTTAGCACTCTTCCATGAAACAGCTCCACCGGCAAGCATGAAGATGTAACCGGATGTTGATTTCCGGGTATCAACACAGCCAGCAAAGTCTGAGTCTGAGTAGCCAATCACCTCCAACTCATCAGTCCGTCTATACATAAGCATGTAATCCTTAGTGCCTTGAAAATATCTAAGCACCTTCTTCGCAGCTCTCCAGTGGTCCATCCCCGGGTCACTTTGGTATCTACCCAACACTCCCACAGCAAAAGCAATATCAGGCCTGGTACAGACCTGTGCATACATAATGCTTCCAACAGCTGAGGCATATGGAATGTTCTTCATCTGTTCCCGCTCAAGATCATTTTTCGGGCACTGGCTCAAATTGAACCTGTCACCCTTCACAATGGGAGCTGGGCTTGGTGAACAATCTTTCATTCTGAATCTTTCCAAGACTTTATTGATATAGGCTTCTTGTGACAGACCTAATATACCTCTATGTCTGTCTCTATGGATCTTAATGCCAATGACATAAGATGCATCGCCCATATCCTTCATATCAAAGTTCTCAGAAAGAAATTGTTTCACCTCACGTAGCATCCCCTTATCATTGGTTGCAAGCAGAATATCATCCACATATAGCACAAGGAAACAAATCTTGCTCCCACTGACCTTCTGGTATATGCATTGATCCATGATGTTCTCAACGAAACCAAATGAAGAGATGACTTCATGGAATTTTAGATACCATTGGCGGGAAGCTTGTTTCAACCCATATATGGATTTCTTGAGCTTACAGACCAAATGCTCACCATTACTAGAGGAAAAACCTTCAGGTTGTTTCATGTAAACCTCTTCCTCTAGATCACCATTGAGAAATGCCGTTTTCACATCCATTTGTTGCAACTCTAAGTCAAAATGTGCAACAAGCGCCATTATGATGCGAAGAGAATCTTTCTTAGATACAGGAGAGAAGGTCTCCTTGTAATCGATTCCCTCCTTTTGAGTGAATCCTTTGGCTACGAGTCTTGCCTTATAACGTTCAATGTTGCCTAATGAGTCAGTTTTGGTCTTAAAGACCCATTTACAGCCTATAGCCCTGGCCCCATTAGGCAACTCGACAAGATCCCATACTCCATTAGATGCCATCGAATCCATCTCATCCTTCATAGCATCGAACCAAAGTTTTGATTCTTTGCTGTTCATGGCTTGTGAAAACGTCTCTGGATCATTAACGGGCCCAATATTGAAATCATACTCTTGTAGATACACAATATAATCGCTAGGAATAGCTGTTTTCCTTTCCCTAGTAGACCTTCTTAATGTTGGTTCAACATTCTCCGAAGGATCATGTTGTTCAACTGGTTGCTCACTCAATTCTGGTGTATCCAGAGGAGCCTCGTCTACTGGTAAGTTATCAACTACTTGTGGATCTTCAACGATTGGTTGTTCAATGTCCAGTTGTACTGAAGGGACATTGTTCATGATAACCAATCCTTGACTCGAGGTAGAGGGTTGATCTCTCACAGAAACTAGGTCTTGAGATTGATCGCTCCCACTAACTAAGTCATTTTCAAGAAACTTGGCGTTCCTTGATTCCACAAATCTAGTGCTATGAGATGGACAATAGAATCTGTAGCCTTTGGACCGTTCGGCATATCCAATGAAATACCCACTTATGGTCCTAGGATCCAGTTTCTTTTCCTGTGGGTTGTAAACTCTTATCTCAGAAGGGCATCCCCAAACGCGCATATGACGCAAACTCGGTTTCCAACCTTTGAATAATTCAAAAGGCGTCTTTGGAACAGCCTTGGTTGGAACCCGGTTCAATATATACGCTGCCGTTTTAAGAGCTTCAATCCACAAGGACTTAGGCAACTTCGAGTTGCTAAGCATACTACGCACCATTTCCATCAAAGTTCGGTTCCTTCTTTCTGCAACACCATTCTGATCCGGTGAACCAGGCATGGTATATTGGGCAACAATCCCATTTTCTTGAAGGAACTTCGCAAATGGTCCAGGTGCTTGTCCATCTTCAGTGTATCTACCGTAATACTCCCCACCTCTATCAGTTCTTACTATCTTTATGGGTTTTCCACATTGTTTCTCTACTTCAGCCTTAAAGATTTTAAAGGCATCTAATGCTTCGCTCTTGTTATGAAGCATGTAGAGATACATAAACCTCGAGTAATCATCAATAAAGGTGATGAAGTATTTCTGACCATATGCATCAATGTCTGGACAACATATGTCAGAATGTATGATCTCTAATATGGTTGAACTCCTATTGGCACCTTTCTTAGACTTGTTGGTTTGCTTACCCTTAATGCAATCCACACAAGTGTCGAAATCAGTAAAATCGAGAGTACTAAGTATTCCGTCATTTACCAATCTCTTAATTCTATTTATGGAGATATGACCTAATCTCCGGTGCCATAACGTAGTGGAGTCCTCATTCATAACACATCTTTTAGTACCAGTTTGAACATGCAAGGCGTTATGAGCAGTGTCATTTTGCAAATCAATAGAGAAAAGACCATCACATAAGGTACCATTCCCAACAATATCACACTTAAAATATATCAATACTGATTTATTTGAAAATTGAAAGGAATATCCATAAGGTACCAGCCTAGAAACAGAGATTAAATTTCTCGAAAAACTAGGAATATAAAAGGTCTTTTCCAATTGCAAAACAAAACCACTCCTAAGAACTAAAGTGCATGTTCCAACGCCTTCAACACGCGAGCGCATCTTGTTTCCTGAATAGATGCTCTCCTCATTTCCCACTGGCTTCCTTAGGTTTGTCATACCCTGTAAGGAAGTCGAAATGTGAATTGTAGATCCAGAATCAATCCACCATGTGTTATGATTAACCTCAACCATATTTGATTCAAAACAAACATATGAGAGTGGATTACCTTTCTTAACGAGCCACTGCTGAAGCTTGGCACAGTCCTTCTTCATGTGTCCCTTCTTTTTACAGAAGAAACACTTGGACTCTTTCTTAATATCAGCTTGGGCAGGGATTTTACCTTTTCCCTTATTCTTGGCTCGATCCTTGGTCTTTCCTTGGCTTGCAAAAAATGCACTCTCACCCGATTCCATAAGCAGTCTTCCCTCCTCTTGAACACACATGGTCATCAATTCATTGATGGTCCACTTATCCTTATGTGTGTTATAGGATATCTTGAATGGTCCGTACTGCTTTGGTAGAGTGTTCAATATGTAGTGCACAAGAAAAGACTCAGACATCTCCACCTCTAGCTTCTTGAGTTGGGCCGCTATATCTCTCATGGTCATTATGTGCTCACGCACTCCTTTGACACTGGTGAGCCTCATCGATGAGAACTTCATTATCAGGGTGCTGGCCAACGCTTTGTCTGAAGTGACAAATTGATCATCTATGGCCTTCAGTAAGGTCCTAACGTTGGTATGCTGTTCGACTGAACCACATATCCCAGCAGATATCTTTGTCTTAATATACATGACACTAAGGCGATTGGATCGCTCCCAACGTTCATGTAAAGCTACTTGAGCAGGAGTGCTGGTCTCAGTCAATACGGGCTCGTCTTTCCTTATAGCATAGTCTATATCCATGCACCCTAATTGGAGGAGAACTCTCTCCTTCCAAACCTTGTAGTTCTCTCCATCCAGCTCGGGAACTTCTAGGTTAATACTAGCCTGAGGAAACACTGCATATAGAAAATAAACATGCTTATGTATCTAGAATTTTTGAGGCAAACTTAATTATGTCTACCAATGTAAACATATTTTATTAATGAATCTCAGACATAAAACTTGCCTGTGGGCTAAAGTTCTAATTCTAATAGATTTATTTCATAATGATAAAACTATCAAATTATATCATTTCCTAATTCCTGTGGGTAAATTAAGAAACTAATTTGATATTTTATCCTAATTAGTTATAAAATTATAATAAAAATTCCTGTGGGATAAAATTTACTATAACCTTATAACTAATCACAATTTATGTCTAATATCATTATGTGATTTTACAAAATAATTTTACTTAATTAAGGTTGCTGTGGCTAAGCCCTAATTAAATAAACTATAAATCACTTAGACATATTGGTAAAATTCTAAGTTTATTCATATTTTAAAAATTGCAATTAACACAAGGCAATTTTAATTCCAAATAATATGAATAACTTAGCTACATGTGCTTTTAGTATAAAAAATAACAAAATTATACATATTCAAAATAAGCACATATTCAAAATCAAATTTTCATAATTTAATCATAATTTTATGATAATTTTCACAAAATTATTCAATTTAAAATTATAGCATTAATAAAAATTCCAAATTTATGAAAATCCTCATAAAATCCAAATAATGAGAAGTTTTCATAATTATATTAATTTTGTGAAAATAATCTAATTATTCATAAAATTATGAAAATTACAGAATTGAAAATCTGATATATAATTATTTGGCCTAAATTAAATAATTTAAATTTACTTAAATTAAATAAATCCTTAATGTCTAAAATAAACCAAATGACCCTTTTATTTAATCCATATGGCCCAAATAATCAACCAAAAGAGCCCAAAATAAATGGCCCAAAACTAACCAAATAAGGACCCAAACAGTGGCCCAAAACCCGAAGCCCAAAGGTTTTTTTTTTTTTTTCACAGTGTCACTGCACTGTACAACAGGCGGGCGCGTGAGACTCACGCGCCCGCATTATCTCTATCGGGCGCGTGAGACTCACGCGCCCGCATTTCCTCTCCTGTCGGGCGCGTGAGACTCACGCGCCCGCATTTTCTTCCCTTGTCGGGCGCGTGTGACTCACACGCCCGAGGCTTCTTCTCACCCGAATGGGTGTTTTGCAGAATTTTGGGTCTTTTGACCCGACCCGGCACAAAACCCTTCAAACAGTCTCGTTTTTCATGTATTTTTCATCCCTAGAGCTTTACAACAATAGATCTAAAGTATTTGAACCAAAATCACAGGAAAACAGAATGAGTTTTATGAAATCCGAGACTTAAAGTTTCAAAATATGGGTTTTTTATGGCTTTTTTCTACAGATCTCTAGCAAGACAGAGGTTAAACTACGGCTCTGATGCCAAATGTAAGTGCATCATAACAAGCCTAACATGCTTCTACACAATATGAAACATGTTAAACAAATAAAATGCGGAAGCGATAGGATCTAACCTCCAGCCATTGCACTCTGTAACTCTGCTGTTGAAGCAATTGCCGAATCTGACAGTCTACTCTGTGTCGATCACAGACCTTCCACATCTTCCAAGCACTCAAAACCTCACTAGATGGTGTTTGTGTGTTTTTAGGTTAACGTACTTGGGGACCGGAAGGAGCCCTCCTTAAATAGTAATGAGAGCGTGCTAATTATGGCAATAAAATCACGTTTTAACCATCATAAAATCGTGTTTTAATAGCCAAATATTGAGTTGAGATTCACCGTGAAATTATGGACCATATCCGGAATTGGTCAACCAAATATTTATTTCCATAAATGAGGAGATATACTAACATTTTTATCTTGGAATTAATTGATAAATCAGTTATGGAAATATTGCTAAATAGGTTAGAAATTGATGTACTTGAATGATTCATATGATCAATGCATGTTTGGTGATCTTAAATTTTGCTTGAAAGCATTGAATGCATGTTTTAAATAGCCAAATTGTGTGTGACCAATGTATTGATACCTTTGGTAAAGGTATCCATACGCTTCATTTGAATTTTTTGGTGCTCCAATCAAAGATATTGTGGTAACTCTATCATTACCCTTGGACAGAAGCAAAATCCTATGTTTTAGTATCGATGTCCTAGAGTTTAAGTATCGATATCCCTTGTTTTAAACTACAGGATTTCTTATTAAAATATTGATACCCTTCGCACCTTATAGGTACCAACGGCTAGAATTATTTGTGTTACAATGGGAAGAATTGCAATTAATGCACACCAACAGTTAAATTTTATAGAGGGAACATAAAAGAAAGCATTCAAAGCTTCAAGGAGCAAGAGCTTACAATTCAACAACTTATTCATTATCTTTGGGTCTTCCAACTAGTATCATGCTAAATTTCTTATATATTCTTTTATACTCATCTTGTAATCTTTCTTGATCTCAAATTTGTAATCACTCATCTTATTTAAAGGTTTTAAGATTACATTTCTATATATCCAATACATTTATTGTGAGATAGAGAGAGTGAAACCTTAGAGTGATTCATTGCAAAGATTTTGAGTAGTCACATTCAGTGGATAGTAAAAGGTTACTCTTTAACCTTTGGAGAGGAGAATGTAAAGGTTCTTCCTAAGCCTTCGAAAAGTAATTGGAAAGGTTACTCGTTAGCTTTCGAAAAATAGTGTAAGAGTTTTTTCACTAGTGAATTCGAAAACTCATTGAGGAGAAGCTCAAGGGAAATGATGTAGGCACAAGAAAGGTCAAACATTTGTAGATCGCACCATTTGCATTCTCTATACCTTATCTCAATTTAATTTCAAGGTTTTTTCTTGTGGTCTCCATCCAATGAGTATGCCAAATCAAAAGGATATGGGGAACATCAAGCGATTTGGTTCTTTTAGGTATAATTTGGCCCAAAATGTAGGCAAAAGTCACAATAGCTGTCAAATATGTTTTATGATCGTGACGTGATTGGATGGCTTCAAACTCCAAAAACTCAAATTTATGCATCTTAATCTTTAGTGAACAATTTGAAATATTAATGGGATTCACAACTAAATTTGATTTGAAGTAGATCATCAAATCAGTTTTCATTGTTCCATATATACCGAATACGTTTCAAACTCTGAAGTTCTAAATCATGCAAACATTCTCCTCCATTAGAGTTCTCAATTTTACATCCAAAACTACTCACTTTAAATTGATCAATAGAAGTTTAGCATTAGAGAAGTTCTAAACACACCCTATATACTATTAGACACATCCTATTTTTTAACAAAATTACATAAAAAACCTTCTTAATATTTTTTTTTTAATTTTTTTCTGAAATCTTTTGTCTCCCGGAAGTGGATTTCCGGGAGCATAACAATTTCCGCGGAAGTTCACTTCCGGGAGCATCATAAAGCTCCCGGGAGTGGGCTTCAGGGAGCATAATAAAGCTCCCGGAAATCCACTTCCGAGAGCTTTTTTTTTTCTCCCCCATGGCTGCCGGAAATCTCCCATTTTTGTTGGCTGCCCAGGCAGCTTGCTGCGGCAGCATTCATGTGCTGCCCAGGCAGCATACAACTGCTGCCTGGGCAGCACTTGCTCGCTGCCTGGCAGCATTCAAGTGCTGCCAGGCAGCAACTCCGGTGAGCTATGGCTCACCGGAAACAAAAAATATCATGGAAGGGTAGGAAGAGTCAAATTTTTTTAGATAGGGTGTGCCTAATAATTTTTGGGGTGTGAATAGAATTTCTCTTAGCATTATTAAACCACATTTTTCAGGATTTAAAATTATATTTAAATCATAACTTTTATCTAAATTCACTTGATGATAAAATGCTGTAATCTTGCTTTTCTTTCTGGCCTAAATCCTTCGAGATGAAGCTTTTAGAATAGTCCAAGTTGGACTGAATAAACGTGCAAAGAACATAAAGATGTGTCAAAAGAGTGATGATAACAAATTCTGTCTTTTCGTAAACAGTACCTCACCCACCTTGGGATTCCCATAGAGAGAGATTAGAGGGATCGTAGGGAAAGATAATAAACCTTTAGCATTTGTCTTGTTGCACCGGATTGAGGCGCACTCTTTCAAAGAAATGAGGCGGGCCAAAAATTCTTTTTCAAGACAACATTCTTTAGAAATAATGAGATAGAGAAAGAAATCAATATTAAAGCCTTAATATAATGGTAAATGGGAGGCATGATTTTCTTAGACTTTAACTTTAAGTTTCATTACATGCGAGTTTAATTCAATTTTATGTTCATTCATTTATTTATAACTATATATATTATATATATAGAAAGTTATTCAATTATAATTATAATTTTTACTTATAAAACGTAACTACTTAAAAAAAAATTAAAAGAACGATATCAGTTTCAACAATAGTATTAATGTTTTTAAGTAAGGATATGTTAAATGGTGTGAATCTCTGAAAATGAATTACATAAACAGTAACACGATGGGTAAATAATACAAATTTCAAAACTAAAAAAGTGTTGCTAGTCAACATTTGCTATATGGCTTTACATTCACATTCACCTTTTTCACGTGCAGCCAAATTAATGGTTAGAAATGTGACACCAATGCCAAAATCATATCCTTCTATTCTACTTTTGTATGATAGCAATGAAATAGCATTATAACTTGAGCTCATGAGCGTAGACAAATTCAATTCAACATTGGCATTATTTCTAAAGTTAAACTTAAGTTGCGTCTGATAGGGAATAGGGAACGACATAATTTTTCAAAGATTCCATTTGACCGGGCAGCTGGACAAGCACCAGAGAGTTAATAGTACAAATTTACAATACTTTATGGTGGATTATTTATTAATAGTTTTTCTGATTGATAATTATTTATGTTATCATTGTCACTTACCAAATAAATAAAAATAGTAATTGAGATTACCTTGGTCAATTTTCACAAGGAATGAAGGGTAGCTCTTGTTACGTCTTAGTTATAAATTCCATTCAATTCACGACTCTCATCTCGTTATTTTGTTATGGCATTCAAATTAAAATTATTGTTGTTTGTTTACAATAATAAATTTGTATGTCATTAAAATCTCGATTTTCGTGTTCGTCTGTTTACCGAAAACTTTACAGAAAAAGAAAAAATCAGATAGACGCAGGGATTTGTCCTTGCACGTCCACTCTGAAGCTTAAGTTAGAAACTGTGTAGAGTCTTAATAAAAAAAATAGTAATTAATCTCCTTAAAAAATTATCTAACTTGTTATTTATAAAGGTGTGTTGTAACCACAATCACTTTTGTGCCCTTTATCCACATTAATTTAATGTGCGAGTATTGCTGGATATTATCTGGTTAATTGTAAAATAATTAAGGCCAAAACGCGCGTTTGTGCCTATCAAAGTTGCATCAATATAGTCTTGCACCCACATGGCAGCAGAGTGTCACGCCTACGTGGCAGGACTCTACCTCTAGTGTGCGGGAAAGTGTCTTTTGCACGTGAGTGCGAGAGAGTTACTCTCCTGCCATGTGCGGGCCATGTGCGGGAGAGTTACTCTCCCACACTTAATTTAATTTTTTTAAATAATAATAATATATATTTATATATTTATAATGAAAATATATATTTATATATTTATAATGATAATAAAACCATTATTATTGTTATATTATAATTACTATTATTCCTTTTTGTTTTTCTTTTTATTTCTATTTTTAATTTCAATTAATGTATGGCCCACATCAATTGCTTTCTAATTCTTTGTGAAAGACCTTAGAGTTTTACAAAAAACTCTTTCAGGAGTCACACATTTACTCTACGTGCATTTAAACTTGTCTTGCGTAATAAATAAATTTACATTGCGTACTTTTTGCTTCAAGCTCTTGCATTTCAAGTGATTTTATGTCTTGAGTTTTTTGCTACAAGCCTATGCTCCTTTGTCTTCACGCATGACTTACTTCATATACTTTTCACTTTAAGTCCATGCATAGCCTACTTCACGTATTTTTCGCTTTAGGCCTTTTTCTTCAAGTGCATGGCTTACCTAGCATATTTTTCGCTTCAAGCCCAAGCACTTTGGTCTTCACGCATAGCTTACTTTGCGCACTTTTTGCTTTAAGTCCATGCATAGCCTGCTTTACGCATTTTTCACTTTAAGCTTTTTTCTTCAAGTGCGTGGCTTACGTCGAGCATTTTTCACTTCAAGTCCAAGTACTTTGGTTTTCATGCATGACTTACTTTGTGTACTTTTTACTTCAAGTTCATGCGTAGCTTACTTTACGCATTTTTTCGCATCAGGCCTTTTTCTTCAAGTGCATGGCTTACGTTGCACATTTTTCATTTCAAGCCTAGGCACTTATTGTCTCTATGCATAACTTACATTGTGCACTTTTCGCTTCAAGTTCGCTTCAAGTTCATACGTAGCCTACTTTATGCATTTTTTGCTTTAAGCCTTTTTTTTTTTAGTGTATGGGTTACATCGTGCATTTTTCGCTTTAAGCCCAGCCACTTTGGTCTTCACGCATGACTTATTTCGCGCACTTTTCGCTTCAAGCCCTACCACTTTGGCCTTCACGCATGACTTACCTCGCGTACTTTTCGCTTCAAGCTGATGCATAGCTTACTTTGTGCATTTGTTGCTTCAGGCCTTTTAAGTTTTTTTATATTCCTGCTGTAAAATATGCAATCATGATAACAAATGACAAGAAACAAAAGCATCTTTAATCAATTTATTGCATACTAACAATAACCAATGGTAATCCGGAATACAAAAATAAAGTGTTCAAAATAACATATCTGCTATCGTCGATAAAAAAACTTTAAAAAATTAAAATTTTAACTCTTCCTTATCTTTATTCACATCTAGGGGTTAATAATGATAAGGGTTTCCTTCTTTTGAATCCCTTTACTAGTGGTGGACGAGATATAACAGGTCTTTCCTCTCTTCTGGTCTCCTCTGACTTGGCCTACTCCATTAGGCATAGAGAACTTCATTAGCAAGTAACGTGGAGAGATCACAACCCTCATGTCATTCAACAATAGTCGTCCAAGAATTAAGTTGTAAGCTACAGAGTTCGACATCACTATCATGAACAACACCCGTTGGATCACATTGTAGGACTTTCTCCTAAGGTGATGGGTAGTTGTACGGGCTTAGCTACGTTCACCTTCTCTCCTGCAAATCCATACAATGGTGTCTTGACAGGTTTTAACCTATCTTCACTGATGTTCATCTTCTCAAAACAATTCTAGTAGATGAGGTTCACCAAACTTCCATTATCCACCAGAATTTGACTAACAGGGTGCTTGGTGACTACTACGATATTACCATTGGATCATCATGAAGGGTGATCACATCTCCTTTGTCAGAAGGGGTGAATACAATTGGCTTCTCATTCTTCTTTTCTTCCATCATTGAGTTAATCTGATATACTTGGCAAGCATATGTCTTTTGCGATGAAGATAAACTTCCAGCCATTAAATCTCATTTGGAGTGGAGAAAACATTTATTGCGGGCTTGTAGGTTCATTATCTTCTTGTGGGCCTCTCTGGTTATTCCTCGCTTCATCATTTCTCCTTCTATCTACTCTCCTCTTTCTTCTGTTGTTGTTGTATTGCCTATTTTGCGACAAATTATCTCTCTGATTGCATGGAAAATAGCGAGCTCCCCCATTTCACCAAAGATGGCTGTCTATATTCCCATCTCGAGCAAGTTCATGAGCTCTTAACACTTCTCAATCAAGTGCCCACTTGTGGAGTGAAAATCACAATATGCATCTATGTCTTTTTTTCCAATTTCCTGTTGTCTTTTCAAGAAACTGCAATAATCCAGTCCTCCCTATAGTTGCAAGAATGGAGGTTCTAGGCTTATTGAGTCGAGTGTAGTTATCATATCTCAACTTTGGAGCTTTTTTTGACTTGTCTGCACTTTTATCAACAAATTTTCTCTCTTGCTTCCTTTCTCCTTCGAGATCGTGAGTTTGTATCATTTTCAACACTTCCTCCTTAATGATATATTTGTTAGCTTTGGTAAACAACTCCGATAGTGTTATTGGTTGATCTAAAGAAAGTGATTCTTGTAACTTTTCATATCTGGTCTCATGTAACATAGCTGTCATTGCGACACTGGCTTGCAAATCATGAATCTCCAAAGTGGCATCACGGAATCTGTCCACATAACTCTTCAAAGATTCCTTATTGCCTTGCTCAAAGTTAGCAATTATGTCGCTTTCTTCTTCCTTTGACTTTTAATCATGAATGCCCTCAAGAATACACTACACAATTGATCAAATGAAGAAATGGACCTCTCATTCAAAATAATTGATCAAATGAAGAAATGGACCCCTCATTCAAACTATTGAACCATTTCATTGATCGAGAATACTTTACACATAATTTCATCCTCCCAATCATGGAGGAGCATTATCGACTCATAGTTTTGCATGTGATCATACAAATCAGTCTTTCTCGCATATGTCGTCATTTGAGGCATCTTGAATTTACAAGGGCAGAGGCCTCTTCATGATTAATGTACTAAAAGGTAGCCGTCTCCTCTAGCTGTCAGCTGACACCAACTTTTTCTCCTGTATAATTTTCTCAACCATCTTTTTCACATCATTTGTTTCTTGGGCTATGGAAATAGACTAGATCCTTATCCTAAATGAATTTGCTTAATCTGTAACTCTTTTTCCCTTATCGTGGGTGTCGTAACGGCTTCGCGCTCGACGATTTTGAAAAACATTTAAAAACAAAGGGAGTCGCCACCAATCTTTTTTGACTAGGTGTGATTGGTCACCTAAAATATTTATCTTTTTAACAAAATCTCAAAATTAATTAAGTTTTATTAAAAAGACAATGTTGAGGTCTGCGAAAACAAAACTTGGGTTCGGGGGTACGGTTACGTGTGAGGAAGGATTAGCACCCTCACAACGCCCGTTAAAAAACGGTACCATCCAACTACACGGTATCTTTTGATTTTAATAAAATAGTCTTGGCTTAAGTTTAATTCGTTTATTATAAAAAAAATCGTGCGTTTGCTGAAAAATCATTATTTCATGTGGTAAAAAAATTTCATTTATGAAAATCAACATGAACACCATTTATTGAAAAATTAAATCAAATATCTCAATACTCTGGTAACATTTGAAATAATCCCTCTCACCTAGGGATCAGTCAAGAAATCACTACTTGTGAGTCTCATGACATCCCATCCTCGGTGGTGTTCACGCTATTTTATAATTAATCGTGTACACATGTAGTATTGATAAAATGTATGATGCATGCGGAATTATAAAAAACTTTATACTTTAATTTTTATTAATGAAACTCATAATATTGAAAAATTTAACTAAATATCCCAATACTCTGGTAACATTTAGCCAATTCTTCTCACCTAGGGATCGGTCAAGAAATCACTACTTGTGAGTTTCATGACATCCCATCATCGGAAGAATTTCATTTATTTTGAAATTAATATTTTTTATGCACCTGATGCATGCATATGATACATGATGCGTATGGAATTATAAAAAGCACTTTATATTTTGATTTTTATTAATGAAACTCTTATTTTTGAAAAATTTAACTAAATATCCCAATACTCTGGTAACATTTAGCTAGTTCTTCTCACCTAGGGATCAGTCAAGAAATCACTACTTGTGAGTTTCATGACATCCCATCATCGGAAGAATTCCATTTATTTTGAAATTAATATTTTTATCTTGATTCTTTCGATTATTCCTTTTATTTAAAATTCTATTATTCTTATTTAATTAATTTAACTATCATCCTTTGGAAGCCTTACTATGATTAAGTTTTAAGTTTTATTAGTTTAATTATTTTGTATTTATGTATTTCTAAAAATCCCCTTTTGTTTATTTCTCTCAACTGTTTCTATTACCTCTTTTGTTTTTATTTAGTCTTCATTCAATTAATAATTTTCTAAACACTCTTTAACTGTCAAAACTCATTATTGTATATATTTATTCATTCATTTTATTATTACTATTAATTATTTTTTATTTTATTTTATGTTATATTTTTTTAAATAAATAAATAAGCATGAAATTGGATATTGAGGAATAACACCGAATATCCCAATACTCTGGTAACATTCGATATAATTCTTCTCATCTAAAGTTCTTCGAAGAATCGCTACTTGCGAGTTCTACGAAGACTTATCATCGAGATTCCATACTTATTTTATTTATTTTGTTATTATTCTTTATTTATTATTATTATTTTTTCCTAACCCACATTGCATTTATCTAATAAAAATTTATTTTTATTTTAAAAATATGTTTTTATGTATAATTTATGTATATATACATTTTTATATATTTATTTATATTCTATGAATATATATATATATATATATAAATATTCATATATGTTTTAAAGATATATATATATTTTGTATTTACATGTATGTATTCTACACATTTATTTACATTCATTTTAAAACTATATATTTATATATTTTTTTATATATTTATTATTATATGTAATTTATGTACATAAAATTTATATACTTTACATATTTTATATTTATTTATCTTTCCTTATTAAAACTATATATTTATTTTATATATCATATTGTTCTGTTTATTTATTTATTTATTATTTTTGTCATGATAATACATTAAAAATATCTAAGCAAATTATTTTATAAAGCAAAGAAATGAATAAATAAAATGGAAAAGAAAATATACCCAAATCAGCCCAAAAGAGGGCCCAAAATCGAGCCCAAGCAGCAGAGGCCCAAATCTGTCAAGGAAGACGGGCTGCAGCAGCTGGGCCGGATCGCGATGCGGGTCGGGTCGCCGCGCGGGTCCAGATCGGGTGAGAACGCGGATCGCGAGAAGGGAGAGCCGGGTCGCGCGGGTTTCGGTTGCGGGTCGGGTCGGCACGCGGGTCGGCGCGCGGGCGAGAACGCGGATCGCGAGAAGGGAGAGCCGGGTCGCGCGGGTTTCGGTTGCGGGTCGGGTCGGCACGCGGGTCGGCGCACGGGTCAGGCCCCCAAAACGCACCGTTTTGCTTCCTTTAAAAGCCCCCTTTTTTTTTAACTCCTCATTTCACCCGGCTTTCCCGAAAAAAAATCCAAACCCCCAAAAAAAATCCTCTCAGCCTTTCAACCCTCCCGAGAGACAGCCGCCGCACCGGCCGTCGTGCACTGCCGTACGCCGGTCGCCGGTGACTCTCCTGAGGCCGTGAAAATACCCTCCTCACCTTCCTCTAACCAGATCTAACCTCCGTTTCACAAAAAAAAAAAACTTAAATCCCTAGATCTGACTTAACCCGAAAAGCCTCTCTTTTTTCCTTTTTTTTTTGTGTGTTTCTTTTTCTTTTTTGTGGTTGATGGTTCAGCTGTGGTGGTTTGGTTGTTTTTTTGTTTGTCTTTTGCAGGTTTGAGATCTAGGGTTCTGGGGGGGGGGGGTCTCGGTTTTGAGAGTGACGAAGGTGTCAAGGGCCTTGGGTGAGTGATGGTGATGAGTGGCCGTGGTGATGCTGGTGGGTAGACGATGATGAGCTTAGGGTTTCGGTTGTGAGTGGTTGATGATGATGTTGGTGGGTAGCTGTGATGATGGTGGTGAGTGGCTTCGGTGGTGATGGGTAGTGGCTGTGGCGGTGAGTGCTTAGGATTTTCGTTCTCTCCTCCCTGTCCGAAGAAATCCCCCAATACTCTGGTTGGGGTCTTAAACCGATTTTGAAACCCCCTCTAGCCTTTCAAAATCACAGAATCGATAGGCTCCTGTTGGAGCGGGATTCACGGCATGGGGAATATGATTTTGCCGGGGGTTGCGGCGCCGGCGGCTGGGCAGGGAACCGGCAGATCTGGCCGGTAGATTTGGTAAATCCGAAGCATTTAATGCTTCACTGTACAATAGGACTGATGATGATGACGATGATAATAATAATAATAATAATAATAATAATAATAATAATAATAATAATAATAATAATAATAATAATAATAGTAATAAAAAGAAAAGATAATAATAATAATAATAAAAACAGTAATGATAATAATAATAATAATAAAACCCATGTGATAAAAAAACAATAACAATAATAATATACATAATAACAAAACAAATAAATAAAAACAAATATATAAAAATAGTAATAATAAAAATGAAAATAAAAACAAAATAATAAAAATAAAACAAATAGATACAAATAAAATACTAATAAAAATAAATTTACTCATTTTAATGGGCCTTGAAGCCCAATGTTTTATTTTGGATTTTAAAGGTTCGATTAAGTTTAAAACTATCAATTTGGACAAAATTTGGTGTCTACAGTGGGCAGAGAGCATCGATCTCCTTCTCCCTTTAACTCGCTTGTCTTTTTCTCTTTCCAAACTAGGATCCAAGTCGAGTCATTTTTTTAGTCGAAAATCTTGATGGTATTTCGATGGGATGCTTCACCTTCCCAACACCTTTCATATTGTTAAACTGATGCTCCCCATACTGTAGCCTTTAGTCTGCACTTACGGTCTACTCTACCCCAATCTGTCACACACCAGTCTCCCCCAGGCCAGTCTGGAGCACTCTGATCTCACATAGACCAGTCTGGTGTGCCATCTCCCCCATACTAGTCTGGTGCACTCCTATATCCTCCAGATTAGTCTGGCACATAATCTCCTCTAGACCAATCTGCGCACTGTAGCCTCCCCCAGACCAGATTGGTGTACAATCTCCAAAAACTAGTCTTGTGCACTCTAGTCTCCCCTAGAATAGTTTGGCACACAGTCTCCCCCAGACTAACCTGGCACACTCTAATCTCCCCTAAACCAGTCTAGCGTACAATCTTCCCTAGGCCAGTCTGGTGCATTCCAGTCTTCTTAAGACTAGTCTAGCGCACAGTCTCCCCTAGACCAATCTAGTGCTAAGGGTCTGCCTCATTAGTCTGGTGGTGCTGACTTCCTCTTGTGAGATTCTGAATGACTGGTGGCAGACTCATTTGCGAGAGTGCTTCTTTGAAAAAATCTACCAAGACCTTCAACGCATGAGTAGTCTCTTCAATTTTTTGCCTCAAAGCATTGAATTCCGCTATTGAGACTGTATTTGTAGGTTCAGCTTCTGGCATTTGAGTTTCCTGATGCGTTTGATGATCAGGAGAGTTAACCGAACCTTCCTCCTCATTTACTTCCTTGGCTACTGATCGTGTTCTCACCATTTTTCCCAATAAAGCTTTTTATATTAGATTCCCACAAATGGCACCAATTATTGTTATCTGTCTATAACAATAAATTTGTATGTCGTAGGAATCTTGATCTTCGTGTCCATGTTCTGCCAAGAATCTACAGAAAAAGAAGAAATGAGAGAGACAGAGGGATTCGTCCCTGCGTGCGTACTCTGAAACTTAAGTTAGAAGTTGAGCAAAGTCTTAGTTAGAAAAATAGTAATTCATTCCCTTAAAAAATTATCTTACCATTTATTTATAGAGGTGTATTGTAACCGCAATCACCTTTTTGCTTTTTTATCCACATTAATTTAATGTGCGGGTCCTGCTAAATATTATCTATTTAATTGCAAAATAATTAAGATTCAAACGCGTTGGATCAATATAGTTTCCCATCTACATGGCAGGTGAGTGTCCTACTTACGTGGTGAGAGACTCTCCCACACATGGGTGGGAGAGTGTGGCGGGACAATCTCCCTACCCACACTTAATTTAATTTTTTAAATAATAATAATATATATTTATATATTTATAATGATAATAAAATCATTATCATTGTTATTATTATAATTACTATTATTATTTTTTATTTTTATTTCTATTTTTAATTTTAATTAATGTGTGGCCCACATTAAAAATTTTTTAAGATAAAATCTCAAATTGTTATCATTATTATTATATAAATAACTATAATTATTTTTTGTTCTGTAGTAATTGTCTTTAAAACTCTCTCACTTTAGCACGTGCAAAGTGCAAACATGCATAATAACGTGACTTTTTTTTTTAGATCAAGTGTATAATAATGTGGCTTAAATTAACTCTTAATTTCTTCTTTAATTATTCGGAGAATAAATGATGCCAAAGAAAGTAGGTGTTTATTGCATCATATATTCAATCTTAACGGTTGAATTAATAAATTTTACAAACAAATTAGGCGAAGACTAACGTAATTTTTATGGAATCATCAGAGTAGCCGATTTTTAGATTTGATGAAACTTAGATTGGATAGCTGGTCATTACATCTTTGTTAGTTGTTACTATATATTATATCTTTAGGGTTTCACATTTCACAAGTAAATCTGTTCATAAGTCGAATCGGGCTAAGTTCAGACCAGACCTAAGCAATATATTACAGACTTCATGTTAGATCAGACTCCGATCTGACCCGAATTTTGGGTGTAATAGTCTATCTAAACTTGTTTTTACAAATGATAAGAAAACTCAAACCTGTTCACACCCGCTAATTTAAAAAAAAAATGTTTATGTTGTAAATTTTTTATTCTTTAGAACTCATACATAGCAAAGTTTTAAATATATTACTTGAACCAATATTCAAAATTTTTATAATGTTATTTTTCATGATTAATGTAAATGTGTCATATCTTATAGAATTACAATTACAAAATTATTTATTGGTAACATTAAAAATGAATCAACTTAATTATTGATTAACAGAACATAAAATTTTTTTTCTTTAAATGCTATTAACAAAAAACAGGTAGGGTTGGCCCTGGACTTTTAAGGGTAAGTAGACCTGATCATGATCCTGGTTGGGACATGATATTAGCAAACTTTATGTGTACCCAAGCTCAGCCTAGCTTTATTTTTAAAAATAACAAAAAAGCAAAGGCCCACCTAAATAAATCATTTTTTTTCTAAAAAAAATACGTAATTCTTTTTAAATAAAAAAATAACATAATTTTGATTCTATTGTTAGTTGGTTTCTTTAAGTGGACAATTCAATATGGGTTTCTTTAATTGGTAGTACATGTTTGGCCTAACTCATAGAAAAGCTTATCTACTCTAGAAGAAGAAACTAGGTGTTTGACTTTCAAAATTTTAAAAATGTTAGCTTATGTGGGAAGTATATTTGAGCTTTTTGATGAAGATATAAATTGAAGCTTTTCCAAAAAAATGTTAATTTTAATTACATGTATTTAGTAAAATCTTGTTTTACATTTTACTTTGTTTTTCAATAATTTACGAAATTATAAAAAAGGATTCTAATATTTCACAATTGTTTATTTTGTGCCATTTTTATTTTTATTTCATTTTTTATTTTAATGAGCAAAATTTTTATTTTGTTTGATTTATTTGTTTAACTAAAAAATCTTGTAATTTAATTAATTTAATAAAGTTTATTGTTTTATTTTTATTTATTAAAAATATACAAAAAATTTATAAAATAGTTTTCAACATTCTATAGTACTTTTATTTTAAGTTTGTCAAACGTTAATTTAACTTCTCTTAACAATATTTTTTTTTTGTGTAATCACAGGTATCCTCGTTCGTTTTTACGGTCTAAGATTAATCTTGATCGTGCAAAGAGTGGTAAACAGTAAAGCTCTCCCAACAATTGCGATTTCAAGATTTGAACCCTATCTAAATACACGGAGAAAAAGTCCACTTCCACTTTTTTCAACTACTTGTTGGTTTTCTCTTAACAATACTTTTATAAAAGCTCTACTCAAACAATACTTTTAATGAGTTATCAGATTTAATGGGCTTTATTGATTGCACTCAATTTTGTTGAATTTAATTGATTTTGACATATTTAATGAGTTTATGTAAATGCATATTAGGATACTTTAACATACGTATAAGTATTGTCAGGTCGGGCCGGGTTTGAGCTTTAAAGGGCGAGACTAAGGTCTGGCTCAAATTTCGATCCAGCCTATTTTGTTTGCCTAAACCTGTTTTAATAGATTTAATATTTTGTCCAAACTTAACCAAATATCAAGCGAGCCTTCGGCTTAGGCAAGTAGCTCGATCTTTGAGTAGGTCTAAGCAAAACTAAGGTTCAGCTTGTTTTTTAATTAGTCTCATTTGTTAGCTTAAGTCCATTTAATTGACTAATATTTTTGCCCAAATTCAACCGAAAATCAAGTGAATTTTCGAGCTTGAATAAATAATCCAACCCACAAGCAATTCTATTAATCAATCAAGACATTAAAATAAGTATGGGTCGGGACTTAAGTCCAACTCATACCAGAAGGCAAGCTTTATCACATTAAAGAATTAAGAGCTACGAGGGTTTTTTTTTTAGGGAGAAGTATATGAGTATTAATTTTATAAAATTTTATGCTTGTTTAATTAAAATTACTATGATTTTAAAAAGCGGTGTATTCTATTCTAATAAAAATAAATCAAAACATCAAAATTCTGCCGCCAAAAGGTATTAACTAGAATGATCATAAAAATGATCCAAAACTTGCACATATATGCTAGCTGTTTCCTAGGAATATAATAAATAAATATTTCGGCTTTTTTTTTGGACAATGTACGATTTGGATTTGATTTTTAAGTAGGAGGATTAACTTTTGAATATTTAAGTGCAATAAATTTACAACCACCATACTTGGAAAAAGAAAGAAAGAAAGAAGAAACAGTACATGTTTAGCATAAGAAAGAAGAAACAGTACACGTTTAGCATTCTTTTTTCTTGCACATTGAATTTAATCGGTAAAATTAAATGCGTTTGCCCATCAAGAATATTTTAAAAAATAGGATAGTCCATAAAAAATATTTATTCATTGTTATTATGATAGGAATAATAAATGAAAAATATAAATATTTAAAATTTATAAAGAGGAAATAACAATTACATTTATGATTCCATTATCAAACGGCCATTAAATCATAGATAGATATCATTATTCTATGTACATATTAAAAATATAATATATATATATACACACACACATTTAATAAAAAATGTACAATTAATGACCAACAAATAATTAGAAAAAGTAGAAGTGGACTTCATTTTCAGGTATTTGGACGTGGTTTGAATTTTGGAATCACCATTGTTGGAGAGGTTTATCGTTTATCACCTTCGACCGGAATAATATTAATCTCAAACCGTAAGACGGATGAGGATACTCGTAATTATACAAAAATATATATATGCACAATTAATGAGTAACATATGTATGTTTGTTTGTATCATTATCATCAAAACTTTTATCCCAATACTAGGTAAGCTTTATGAACCAATATATAACCTCATTAAATCTTCAGTATGAATTCTGCTCCTCCTCTCATTCTTAATTTATTTCTATTCTCAATGAAATTAAAATCATAAATTTCATTTCCTCTTTACTATATTCTTTTACATATTAAAATTTCTTTTTATTAATTACTTTTCTTGCAACGTTAACTAAATAATATTTTTTTTTGGTGAAAAACTAAATAATATTTTTAATGGACTATCCTTTGTTCGTAATTGCCTCTTGAATTTAGGAGTGTAGTGTTGAACACGGCAGAAGCAGCAGAATGTGTTGTTGTGGGTCCAAAAGTAGGCACCGTCTTTCTTTGACATGAGGTTCATTTAAGAAAACTTGTCTCTTTTAATCCCAAAACCTTGACTAAATTCACTTGCATTTGATTGACCACCGCTTCTTAGATATTTTAGAAAGCTCATTTAAAACTAACAAAGAAAAGAAAAAAGTGAGAAGGACGGTGTGCATACTAGGATTTTTGCCCAACCTGCATGCACTTATAACTTTTCATTAGGTTAACAACACTCTCCATCATTTGTTAATTGATTAATTGCTGCCAATTATCAGAAATATCTTTTCTTCTAGGACTGCCTGTAGGGATTAAGAATTATTTAATCATTATTTATGAAAGTTTTCTACATTTAACTAAATATTTTTATTAAATTCAAAAAGGAACATTTCACTAATTATATTTTTCTTAGAAATATATGGTCTCAACCAGTGAGTGCCACCAAATAAAAAATATAAATTAATTTATTGACGAATAGTAATAAAGAAGTGGAAGCAGACTTTTTTCCCTACATTTGAACATGATTCAAATCTTACAATTATCATTATTGAGAAAATTTTACTGCTTACCACTCTCGATCCGAACATAATTAATCTCAGATCATAAAACAAATAAAAATATTTGTGATTACATAAAAAAATATCAATTAATTTTTTATTTATTATTAATATTTTTCTCTATTAATTAGATTATAGAAGAACGCTAATCTAAAATTGGTTGAATTATTTTATGACTGGTAAACATTTTTATTAAATAAGCCAATGCATGGCCAATATGTCCGTATTTTGACTTCATGCAATCAATCTAACCATTTTCCTCCTAGGAAAATCCTGCGATATTGTTATTTTGAAAATACCGCAATTTCAAATTTGAATGTATACTAAAATATGCTGAATCTTTTAGCATCCACTGTTTTAATTACGTATTCAATTTTTTAAGACTATCCTAATATGATAATAATATAATTCAATATTTAGTCAACAACTTTTTGGTCTAGTAATTAAGGATGAGTTGTAGCATATTGTAAGTTTTAGGTTTGAATCCAAGCATCATCATCCCTAGTTATTTAATATTCCTCTTTTAACCAAAAAAATATACTTCAATATTTATTACTTCTACACTATTTTTTAATTTAATAAAGGATAAATCCAACTTTGTATTGTTTGCTGGAAGTGTTTAATAAAAGTTAGAATCCAAATTTCATCAATTTTTTATTTAAAAATATTTTTTTAAGTCAAGTAAATGAAGTGTTTAATAAAGGTTAGAATCCATATTCATCAATTTGCCTGAAATTAATATTATTCAATATTTTAATTAGTTAAGTGTTTTTTCCCTTCTTAATTTCTTAACAAATGTTGTTTTCTTCCTTTGGTTGTATTGCGGCGGAATTTGTGCTGTTAATTCTTCTTTTAATAAAAAAATGTTTTGTATTTTTTCTACTTTTCAATAAGGAAAAAATGAACTTTTTACAAGAATGTCGAGAATCAATAATTTTATATAAATTTAACAATAAAAGAATTGACTTAGCTATTGTTATTCATTTTTAGGGAAAATTAGGTTTGAGATTTGAATTTTTTTTTCTTGTACTTCTCTATAAATAAAAAATAAAAAAAATCCTTGAATATGGTAAATTAAATTTCCATCTATTAATTTGGGTTTCTAATTTATCGACAAATAGCAGTACACATAGCATAATTAGTAGTTGTATTTTTTTTCCAAATTGAGATCCATTTTACAAATTAAATTTTACAAATGCCAGTATACGTGTAATGCATTCAATTTTACATATTTATTTATTAACTATTAAATTTAAATTAAATAATTATAATGTTTAAATTCATATTCTTTTATTATTATTATTTATGTACTTATAATTACAAAATGTATTGTTGATTGCAATCTCTATACACAAAAAATTGATTAAGAGGTAGTACGATGTGTAGCCTTATTCGAAAGGAATTGAAATATAATATTTATTATTTAATTCTGAAAGTACGGAACACTTATCTCAATCTCAATGGTTGATGCAAATATTTTTCTCTATTCAAAATTAAACTCAAATCCTTTCTTTTCTAATGTAAAAATAATTTCATTTTCCATGGCCAAGTGATGAACCAAGTATCTATACGAGGACTTAATTGTAATTAATATATATATGAGAATAATTTATATTAAGATGACCTTAAAAAGTATGTGTTTTAGGTATAAATAATATAATAACACCTCATCATTTTTTAAAGATATTTAATGATGATCTCACACTCATTCTCATCAAATCAGATTTAAGAGTCAATCCTTATTAAATCAATTTATTTACCTTTTAAACTTAAATTAATGAAAAAGAAACTCACATAATTAACAAATTAGCATATGACGATTTCAAAAAATATATTTTAATATCTAACAAAAAAAAATTAATTTGTAAAGTAACAAAAAATTAATTTATAAGATGCGAAAGGAAATCGTGTTTAATAGAATACTCTTGAAAGTAATTTCAAATGAAATATTTTAACTTGGTTGGTCTTCTAAAATATGAGTCCTCTCATAATCCAAAAATTAATTTTTTCGTTACTTTTCGAATTAAATTTTTTTGTTAGAGGTTAATAGTTTTTGTTCATTATGCGAGTTTTTTATTTTTTTCATTAATCTGAATTAAAAAGGTAAGTAAATTGATTTAATGGGAGTTGACTCTTAAGTAAATTAATCTAATTAGAGTTTATTTGGAGAGAATGTGTGTAAAATAATTATAAAATATCTTTTAAAAATTATGAGGTATCATTATTTTATTGGTACCCAAAATAAACACTTTTTAAAATCATCCTAATATAAGTTAAACTCTTTTTGTTTTATTTGAATTAATAAGTATTTGTCCAATTTTATTGGGAAAAAATACTGATACAAAAAATAAACAGGAATAAGAGGAGTGCGAGTGGGAACAGACGGCCCCTTGGAAGCTAAAAAGTCCATGCTCTCTTAGAAAAAAACATTCATTTTCTCTCTGCATTCATGTATATTTAAGGCAGCAACGTCTAGGCCACGCCTTTTTTCGTTGATTTCATAAATTTGGTATTATTGTTATGAGTTAAGGATGAAGAGCATGAATTGTAGGAGAGGCGGCGCCATAGTTAGGCAATACAACAAATCAGAAGTTCCGCGTTTGAGATGGACTCCTCAGCTTCACCAGCACTTTGTTCAAGCTGTTGATCGCCTCGGTGGAAAATACAGTAAGCTAATTCTAATTCTAATATTGGCAAAGAAATTCTTACAGTAATATCTGAGTCTGCATGAGAAAATATTAAAACAGCAGCGGTTCGAAAACTGGATTTTCGTTTGGTTTTTAATCAAAAAATAATAAAAAGGAAAACTAAGTTATAAAGCTGGAGTGATTCTACACGATTTTTTGATGCCCTAATTAGATTTGTTTACTATAATCAGCAGCAGAAGACTTGCAGAAACCCTTTAACTGTAAACAAAATATTTATTGCTTTGAATTGAAGGTAATTGATGGATGCAAATCGATTGTTTTGCAGAAGCAACACCGAAGCGAATATTGCAGATGATGAGCGTAAAAGGGCTCAAAATTTCGCATATCAAAAGCCATCTTCAGGTATAGGATTTCTTTTTTCCATTTTAAACTGGGAAAGGAGCCATGACGATGGAATCATGAACATCATCAAAAAAAACAGAAAAAATATGAAAATATTCCATCCATATAACAAAGAAGAAAGAGTAATCATAGCTGATGATAACAGGTTTTAAGTTTTAACCTATATATAATTATGATCTAAATTCAAAAGTTTAACTAAGATGATCATAACCACCAAGTCCAACTCTATAAATATAAATATAACTATAAATATATACACTATCTGAATTAATATTTTAATAATTTCCACAGAAATTAACCTATGAACCTAGGAGGGTTTTTAAGGTTTTATTCTCACTCGTTTTTATATTATTTCATTTATTTTTTTTTCAGTTTATCTGTCATGACATGAGTGCACCAGATTTGTATCAAACAGCTGCTAATTTATATGGAGGGGGAATCTTAAATTAATTTGTCTGTGAAAAAATGGTTAGTTTTCATCTGTTTAATTTGTTCATCTTTCTCAAAAACAGATTTATACATTATAATTTCTAGATATAAACTGTCAAATTGATTTTCTTTTCGTTTCTATCTGTTATCATTTTTTCCCTTCCCCCCTCCACTGCAAACAGAAAGAAAATCCATTTTTTATGCTTTCTATGTCTTTCATCAGAGTGAAACAATCTGGTTTATATGCACCCATTTCATACCAAAAGAACACTTTCGAGGAAATTGATGTAGGGGTTTAAAAAATGAGTAGGGAAGCAGAGAAATACAATCAAAGATGCAATGCAGAGCTTTCGTCTCTATTTTGTTTTGATATACCGCAAATTAAAGCCATTTGTTTTATAGTGCTCCCTCAATACAAGCCACACATAGAAATGGGTAACCTATTAACCGATGACTTTTGATTAGGGACATTGCTTAGACAGCAAATTTAACTTGGAATGTTTCATGTGATGTTTAAATATAGAACTGGCATGCGTATGGATTAGGTATATGTGAACATCTAACAAATCAGGCTTTAATTTATCTTTAAAGGGATGTAGATAGAATGGAGCTATTGCTTTAAAGTAGACTTCACTTAATTAAGCAGCAGTTTTCAAGCTAACCGTGTAGAATCTAGAAATGGATTGATACCTAACAAGGACATTCTAACTTCTAAGTTCATCTTAATATATCCTGTACTTTTTAGTTTGCTGGAATTCTATTCAACTCAACTTTATCAAATTCCAAATTAATTGTAATGTATAATATCTCAAATTAAATTATTTTCTTCTCCTAGAATAATCAATAAGGGAGGTTGGGGGGTTGCAACAGAAAAAAAAGAAAAAAAACCACTGCTTTTGTTATAATCAACTTTCTTGCATTAGTTGCCTGCTCATTCATGACGATACTTTATAAAATATGTTCATTATAACATATCCCGTTGTCATTTTCCATGTCAATGCAAGTCAATTTTTAACGCAACGCATCTTTTGTAATTTTTATAGATGTATACTTAATTATAATTCATTCTTATTAATGTGTATTCTTAGACTTTATAAATGACCGAACATGTTAAAATTAACTATTTATTTTACTAATCATTATCTCAACTTCTTCTTTCCTTTTTAATGTTTTCATTAAAGGTACAAAAAAGAATTCTAACACTATGTTTGGATAAACATTAGTAAAGGAAAGGAATGGAAAGGAAAGGAATGTAAACTAAAAGAAAGGAGAGGAAAGGAAAGGGTACATGTACCCCTTGTTTGGATAGCTAAAATTAATAAAGGAAAGGAAAGGAAAGTAATCCTAACAATCCTTGTTTGGTTAAACAATGGAAAGGAAAGGAAATGATTTATTGTAATGCTTTTTTTCCAATTATAACCCTTTTTGTTTTAAATTTTATAAGATAATAAGGTTAAATTTGATATTCTACATGTTAAAACTTTTTTCAAGTTTCCTTTCCTTCCCCTTTACCCCAAATTGGGGTTTTAAAAAACTGAGTAACTCAAGGGAAAGCAAGGGGTGCTCACTCCCCCTCTCTTTCCTTTCCTTTGCTAAAAAATCTTCCCAAACAAAGGAAAGGTTTACAACCTTCCTTTGTTTTACTTTCCTTTCCTTTCCTTTCCCTTCCCCACCCTCAATCCAAACATAGGCTAAGTAAATGCTATCAAAATTAAGGAATACAATTATATACTACTAGCTTACTAACTTCATTCTTTAACTTGTTTGTTTTGGCCAAACACTTCATATTAGGTTCCACATAATAATGCAGTGAGACTAACGTTGTTGTCAATATCACAATATGCTTGCCAAACCATAGGTCTCATGGATTTGTGATTTTGTTGCTTGGTTATAGTAACTTTCCGATGGCTTAATTTGTATGGTTGTTCCTGAACTTTTTCTTTAATAAAAATATCTCATTGCCTTTAAAAAAAATAGTTTCCAAATAATTGACTAATAAATGCAGTTCAAGCAAACCAAAACCTTTTACTTCAAAATTTTAAAATTGTAATAAATATTTACTATGATTTATGGTGTTTCTAATACCAAAAAAAACCACTCTTGAAACTTAAGTATGGAATGTAGTGAAAAAAGTTAATAGAGACATTTAAATGATATCGTTTTGAGACATTAAAAAAGAAAAAAGTAAACATTTAGTTTGCATAATATAAGAAAAATCACTAGTACATAGGTTAAATCAATAATTGATAATTTGAGTAAAAAAAAAAAAGAAACTCATCTAATAATTATAAGAGCAAATGGCTTAGTGTGATGTCATGCATGTTATATTTTGACCTTATTATTACCTTCATTTCCCTAGATGTACCGAAGCTCGAAAGACAGTAACAACATCGACATGTTTGCACCGGTGAGGCACTTGCGCTTACGAAGACCATTCCTTGAAGACGATGGACTCTTCTCATTATCTAAGAGGTAATTCAAACCCCCCAGAAAAAAAAAAAAGGCTGTCTTCAATTATATGTTGCTCAAAAAGGAGCTTAGACTTTTAGAAGCATTATTGCACCGAAATTTCACAGTCACTTGACCCACTGCCCTTTGTCCATCTAGAAAAAGAAATGCTTTCCATTTATCGTGATTAATGTTGGTTGCAAATAAGTCGGCCTGAATCTAACTTTTTTTACACATTTCTGGCTCAAATATTTTTCAGCCACTGATAATTTTAATCCAATATAATGGCTATGAGTCGTTGAGTCATGAATCATGACCAAGATCCCATTTAACTGGAAATCTTAATTAATTGTCTTTTTACATAGGAAATTTTATAGTAAGGTTATAAATTTTGATTTTATTGTAAAGTCAATGTAAAAGATGCATGATTAAATATAAATTTAAAGTCATTATGTGTAAAATATGCTAGAAGTATTATAAACACTTGATAATTAATTTAAGTTTTATATAAACAATAATGATTAAGTATAAATCTAAAGTTATTGGTATAAAATATGTTAAAAGTATGTAAACACATGATAATTAACATAAAAAATATTATAACAAAATTATCATATGTTTAAATCTATTAACACTAATGTTTATATTGATAATAATATTTTTACGATACTTCTAACATATTTTACGCCTAATGACTTTAAATTTAAGCTTAATCATATGTTTTTTACATTAACTTTATAATAAGATCAAAAATTTGTGATCTTACTGTAGAAATTCCCCTTTTTACATGCATTTATCAGAATGATACTTTTTTCCTGAATCATGTAAACAAAGTTTGTCTACAATCACGTGATTTATGCATACCATCTTTGTCTTTATCTTTATGTCATTGTACAAAAATTGCTTGCCATGAAGAAGAATACAATGAACCTAATTTTGATGTGTTGGTTCGATAATGTTTAAGGGAAATTTGAAAGATACTACTGAACACAAATTAGAAAAAAATGCTTTACATTAATCTCCATCTTCTAAATCCAAAACTATTTATGTTAAGCATCTAACCTAAAACCAATTAATAATAAGTGGACGGATTCAATATGAAAATAAGATCACAAAAAATAAATTATTAACTGGCCCTATCACGTGTAGATTGAGACATGGAGCTTATTATGTGACAATTTTGAAAGAAGTAGCAGACAAAAATCATAGAATAGAACCTAAACTCTTAATATTATGTTAAACATCCAATCAAAAATTAATTGATAATAGGTGATAAAACTCAACTTAAATATAAAATCATAAAAAACAAATTATTTAACAAATATAGAATAACATCACTTTAACCATTTTGGTAAAACTTTATTGATAGAGAAATAAATACCTTTGACTTTCAACGAAATCACATTCTCATCAATAGTCTCTCTCGTACAACTGTGTTTGGTCCAAACACTTTTGAGACCAAAAAAATCAAACACAGTGTCTTTTGTCAATTACTTGGCTGAGAAATCAATACTTTTCCAATCAGACGTGAGAACTCCGGCTTTGTTACTTTGGAGATTGTCAAACCCAAAGTCAATTGACCCATAAACCTGAAGCAGTCCTACCGAACATTAAGTACCCTTGGACCTACCTAGTGTGAATACATTGCTCCTAGCAGGAGTTCATCGTATGAACATGATTCATCCAAATTTCCAATGAGGATTCTGAATACATCCCCTCTTTTCTTTCTGCACCCACTTTTATTTGTGTTTTGAAACAATAAAACATAAACATGGAAAGAATTGGGTGCACAGAGAAAAAAGTAGGGTTGGTATAGAAATTCTCATTTCCAAAAGTTTGTTCACATCTCGCATAAGCTTGGCTTGGTTCACCATTTGAACCACCCTAATACCAATTTTATGTAAGGTCCAGAGGTAGCTTTTGCCTCACCCTTTTCTGCGCGTCCTCTTCCCCGTTAAATATTCGTGTTTAACCAATTATAGTTAAATTAGTCTGGAGTCTGGACAGGGAAAGGAAGAGAGCAATGAAGAAGAAGAGTTCTTGAAGATAAATCTTTCCGTCTGTCGGTAGAATATACTTAACTTTTAATTTTTTTTATTAAATTTAATCTTTTTTTATTTTTTATTTATTTTATTTTTTTGCTAAGTCATTCATTTCATTACAAAAAGTTGAGATATTGCTAATACAAACAGTTTCTTTCTCCTTGATCTGTACAAATCAGAGGAATTCAAAGCAAAATTCAAAAAGCCCCCTAACTAATCGGCAGGCTTTAAACATCACCGCTTTCTCAACACCTGCATTTCCTAAGCCCTCTACCAATTTATTTGCATCACAACACACATTAACCAGACAAACCTCTCTGATTTCGGCCATCATCAAAGCAATCTCCGAAAACAGCTCCCAAGATCTCCAAGGTCTCGATTCGATTTGAACCGGTGTATTCTTATTCAAAGTATTTTTCATTCAAAGTTATAATCACAATCAATATATTACATTTTATAGACCGAAATTTGATAAATTAATAAATATAAATAATAATAACAAACTAAATAAATAATAAACAAATTAATTTGATCTCACATTTGATGAGACTCGAGCTTGGAACCTTAAAATCTCAGAACTTCCTTCTTACCACTAAATTTAATCTAATTACTATATATATATATATATATATATATATATATATATAGTGAGAGAGAGAGAAGAAAACAAACGACTTTAACTACTTTAAGTTTTATGAGCTGTTTAAAATAACTTGTTTATGCGTAGTGTCTCAAGGTAAATAATGTTAAGTACAATAATAGATTAACAAAATCATGCTACAATTCTGTAAAATCCATTATGGATCAACAGAATGAAGTTATAATTTTGTTTTTCCCATTACACCTCATGGTCTTTTTTTTTTCTCCGTTACATTTCAACGTAATTCTGTATTTTCCAGAAAGAGGCGAGGCATGTGCTATTACCTTTGCAATGGCTTTAAGTGTTGTGATCTTACGGGGTTTTTCTTTATCATGCATTTTTAATTTAATCCTGAATTAAATTTCCATTTGATTAGCATGAATGCATACCTCATTTTATAATCATTCCATGCTTTTTTTTTTTGGTTATGGTTTTCTCTATTATAATATGCTACACCCTGCATTGCTCTAGATCTAGGGATGGCAAAGAAAAGGTAGATGAATACTAGGTTTGGTGTCTGTCTTAATACGTTGGAAACCTAAGAAAAAAGGGATCAAATTCAATTATCGGTTACTTATTCCAAGAGCTCATTTACTACTTCTTTGACTTTACCTTTTCCCTTTTTTGTAGAGATCGAAAGTCCAAACTAGTGGGGTATTAGATAGCTACCAACCTTTCCTGTTGAGACGCATGCATGGGGTTAACAAAGTTTAATTAGTTTCCTTGCATGTGGACCTTTCTTTGATAGGAAAGAAAAGAAATTTCACTACAATGGTTGACTTAGATAACAACAAGTTTTTTTTTTTTTGAAAGCCATGATATCTTTATTTAAGTTAATAGAACAAGTATAGAAGGGATCTAGATCAGGATTAATATCCGTTTAATAGAAAGCTCAAATGCCTCGATCGATGAGGAGTAACAGTTAAGCAAACACCTTATTTGAACCTAACACATTAGAACCTCATGTTAGATATTGACTCAAATCAATTTTATTATAGTTAGTTTGGATTCCAGTGAAATTTTATTGGTTAAGAATTACCTAATAATTAAGTTTATTTCTGGATAATTTACTTAATTAGACTATGAAAATGAATTTTTGAAAATCAAGTAATTTGGCTTTATAAATATAGAGTGGGTTTTTAGCTTTTAGAATGTGCCTTCTATCTTAAGAGAGCAACGTAATCTTTATTTGATCTCCGTGTGTGAGATCTATTGGTAGGGATGCTAGAAATAGTTTGTTTTATACATGTCATAACATGTTAAGTCCAAGATCCTAACTTGCTAGACACAAATTCAAGGAATTGCCATCAACAATTCTAACCTAAAGTGTTATTGGTTATCTATTTTTATATAAGGACAATACTTGATCTACGTTCAAAAATCCTAGGATTTAAGAGTACGATTACGTGTAAAGAATTAAATTGACACTCCTACAACACTCATCCTAAAATAGTACCACTTAGTTTTAAGTCTCCTAAGTTTACCTTTAAGTGTTATTAGGTTTTGACAAAATTAATATTGTAAAACTTTTCTAAGTCATCTCCAACATTCTGGCAAAATTCTTAGAAAATACTCATCATCTCAAGAGTATTCAAGTCAACTATCATATAACAAACCCAATCAAACCCAACTAAACACCTTCACAGGATAAACAAAATATATGCGTAAAGCAATCCAAGTCTTGAAAGCCAATGATGAGATCCACCACCCTATAGAATTCAACAATACTTCCAATACTCATCCATAAGTCATTCTTCATTAACACTATTAGCCCTTTCCCTTTGTTCAATTTCCATCAACTTTTTGATAATGTTCTTTTCATCACCTTCAATGGAAAATTCAAGATGTTTATCAAGATCCAAGTTTTGACAATCTCATTTTTAAGTGAAGAGTTTATCTGTCACGCCCCGAACCCGAGACATAATAGAGACCGCACACCTGTAAGGTATAATCTTACAAACATGCAAGGCATTTATCATAATAAAATTCAATCCTTTCAAATATCTAAATTGAAAATATACTACTAATGATCAAAAGAAGTTTACAAAACTTTAACTTATTTCTTAAAGCCCTGAACAAAGAAATTTGGAACGTTCTTAAATTTCAATCTAATCATAAGCTTAAAAGTCTTGAAACATATCCTAAACTCCAAAACGTCACTCCCCATCATTCTCGTAAACATTATCAATATCAAAACATGTAAAATGTTAAGAAAATGGGTGAGTACAACTACTCATTAAGTAACCGATATCCCAACAGTTTGATTAAGCATGCTATAAAACATTAGGCCAAAATATCAGTGTAAAGATTCAATATCAATGTAGAGTAATCTTATATTTAATCACGTAATTTATCCAAATTCATATACTTAGATTTCAAAACTAAACAAAATTTCACAGATACCAAAATTGAATAAAAGTTTCACAAATCATAATTTTCAGGTCTCCTGTAACATGTCATGGCCACGCTTAACCCTTGTGGCACAAGTCAGAATCAGAACAGAAACCACAATTAACCCCAGTGGCTCGAGTCAGAGATATTAGAAGCAACTAATAGTTGCACAGAAACAGAACAGAGAGCCACTATTCTTAACCGGTGGTTCAATTAAAAACTAGTTTCTTTTAATAGAATACATGTCGACATGGCCAACATTTAACCCTTATTGGCAGGGTCAAAACACAGCCATACTAGGAGACAAAACAAATCAAAATTTCAGATTACCTAATGTATAAAGCAGTATTATCAATCTCATAACATATTTCAGACAAAACGAATATCGTATATCAATCAAACCAAATCTTGTATTCACAAAACACATAGCTGTAGATATATATTATGACAAATTTCAAAGCAATTTCATATTTCCAAAATATACACCCCAAATTTCAAATCTCAAAGCGATTAAAATCATACCATGTACTTGAACAAAATACAGTTCAAAATAAATTTTGATAATTGTAAATACTTTGCATGCTTAACCCAATTTTTTTAAAAAATCAAAGGACAAAACATTGCATTTGTACGTAAATATAACTCATATTGATTTTAATTTTAAGGGTGTCAAAATACTAAAGGGATATCAAGTCATTTACCTGAGTTCGCTAAATCGAAACCAAAACAAAGCCTTAAAATCTCTTGGAGCCTATTATTCAAAATATTTAATATTAGAAAATACGGTATCAATTAGACATAAACTAATTTATCTAATAGAAATTGAAAACTTATATTATACGCTATCTGACAAAAGCTGATAGCTTATGCGATATTCGCTAAACGACCATAATTCGATAAACTATAGACTTAACGCGAGTTGTATTTTTTGACGAAAATTAAAATATTTGTACTTTCATTAAAATACGGATTTTCCCAAATTTTCAATGTCAAATTTTTTTCTCAAAATTCAATTCCTAATTATACAACGTAACCATAAAGATTAAAAAGAAATTTTCCTCACCTTAATCTTCACCTTTTCCTTGCACAAAATTTCCCAATCTGTTTTTTTTTTTACTCAACAGCTCTGCTATTTTCCGTTGAACCCAAAAGATGGAAGCTCATTGAACAAGGAAGTGGCTTTTAGCATCATCATCCCTCGTGCCAATCATGGTCATCATCTGGCATTTACTATAATTGCTATATCTCTCTTTCGGCGTAGAGTGTCACGCCTCTCTTCTATTGTTTCTTTTCTTTTCTTTTTTTTTTTTACTAATACCTTTAGGCCGACTCCCGCTTAATATTGTTAGTGGGCTTTTTAGTTGGCTGGGCTTGGGTATTACATTATCCATCGGATATCATCATCATAAATAATTTTTTTTAAAGATCAACAGAGTTGGAGTACAAACAGATCTTTGAATGAGTTCTTCCTACTCCAATTGTGATTCTTGTGTCTTTTTTTAGATATTTCAATACTTTATTGGGAGCATAATCAAAGCAGTTTTCAATATCTTTCCAACCAAGACCACTCTTTAGATTCATTATCAACATGACACTTTTCATTTTAAGTGTATTCATCATCTTTCTCATCACGACTTCTGGACATACACTTAATGGGTGAAACTCAAATAAGTCTCCATTGGCTCTTTGTTTTTAAAGTCTCCATCATCATCCCCATCTTCAACTAGTTATAGGCATCCACCATTACCATTAGCTTCTTTCGTTATATAATTAGAATTTGGAACCACAACACAACTATCCAAGTTACTAGCAGAAGAATTACAACGACTTATCTAAAAGCTATTCTCAATTGGCTTATACCTATGGTAATTTTCTTATCAGAATCCACATAAGGAATTTTAGAGGACGCTTCGCTGCCCGAGCAATGTTTCCCTACACTTAAGGGAGAATGATAGATGAGCATCACCCAGACTGATAAAAAATGACCACCTCTGCTATACTACTCAGATAAAACGACTCCTTCTCACCATTCAACTTATTATCTTTTGAGCTCTTTGAAGCGTAAGCTTTTAAAATGCCATTTAAATTAATCTTGATGATTAAAGACTCGTTATCCAAAGAAACTTTGATATTATTAAACGAGATAACATATGTAACAGACATCAAGCTCTCCAAAATCTTTTCCACATTATTTAGTGAGGATTCATCGTTTTTTCTAGGCCCAAGTTCTAGCTCATCATTTTTGAATGTGACAAGGGCAATTTCTTTTTCTTCCCACACATTTGATCACATTAGCATAAGATTTACGATTACTATGGAAGACTATAGACCCAGGTTCTAGCTCATCATTTTTGAAGTTACAAGGGCAATTTCTTTTTCTTCCCACACATTTGATCACATTAGCATAAGATTTACAGTTACTATGGAAGACTCAAGATGTACCATGCTGAACATGATTGCCAACATCGATTGAACCTTTGGCCCTAAAGAATCTAAGTTTAGAAGTAACCATCCAAATGAGATTTAAAGATGCTAATAGACCCTCATCATCATAATTGTTCAAAGTAATAAACAGATACCTTTGACTCTAAAACTTTGTTTGGTAAGAAGGAAGGAAAGAGGTGAAAATAAAAAATTTATTAATCTAATGGTTAAGTTTCATAATCACTTTTCTACTTTGTAGCTTAACCATTAGATTAGTAAATTTTTCATCAGACTTTGCTTGGTACGAGGGACGGAAAGAGGTGAAAATGAAAAATTTGCTAATCTAATGATTAAGTTTCATAACCACTATCCTATTTTATAGCTTAACCATTAGATTAGCAAATTTTTCATCATCACCTCTTTCCATCCCTCCTACCAAGCAAAGCTTAAATGTTTCTTTTAGCAAGGATGTGAACAATTACAATATCATCACAATATTCAAACATTTTCCAAAAATGTTTAGTATACCATAAATAAATAATTTCAGTGAAATGAAACTTAGAAATATTACCTTCATGCTGATAGCCAGCAGTAGTTCTACCCTGCAAATGATAATTTTAAGCTCTTTGAATGTTAAAATTTTGCCTTTGTTTCCAAACTAGTGGGGTTTGCTTGCATTTCCCCAAACCATCATCTCCTCTCGAGCCACTATTAACCCACTACTACGGACTTGCCGCATTGCTTGAAACAACACACAAAAAGATGGAATCCTCAAATTCAAATTTAGAAGTAGAGAAAAGAAAATTTTGATAGAATAAAAATAAGCATCTTCTTCGGCTCAAAGATTAACCTCCTTTTTTATTTTATTCCCTATTTATAGATGCAGAAAATCAAAACCCTCATGTCATCCTGTCTCTCATCTGAAAACCCAACTGTTCTTCATAACCTAAAACCCCAAATCCAAAAATCCCCTTGCCCCTTTAGGCCTTACAGATTCTGAGAGCGCCTCTGTTTAGATTGGAAAAAAAAAAAAAAAAAAAACTGTGCCAACCCCTTTGTCACGTATGATATTGTTATCATGTGATATAAATCTATATAACATACCATTAAAAGTGAGTCCCAATAGAGGCAGCGGAAAAATTATGCCACTTCACCAATTTCAGTTTCAATTGGAAATGCAATTGAATGGTAGCTAGTTGAAAAAAAATTATAATAAATAGTGGTTATGACAACTTTTGTAATTACTTTTTTTTTTGTAATTTTCCTAGCTAATAGAAAAATTACAAAAAAGAACTATATCAACTTTTTGTAATTTTCTTTTTTCATAATTTTTTGGTCTGAGCTTTGTTGGCTTGTATGATTTCGTTTGATGTTTTGTTTTAATGACGGATCTCACACTGTTATGATGTTCTGCTAGTTTTTTCTTTTTGTTTTTTCTGTTTCCTTTCTATCTCTTTTCCCTTTTTGTGTTTTTTCATGAGATACACAAATTTTTAATGTGTATTGAGGGCTATTTTAAAAAATATAAGATTTGGAAATTGTTGAGGGACTTATAGCCTAGACCTAACAGAGATAAAGTTCAAGTTTAATTAAAAAGGTGTTGTCATAAATTATAGTGTATATATATATATATTTTTTTTTTTTCTCATTTGTTACACACATGTATATGAATAATTATTTCATACATTACCAGTGGAATATTTTTATTCCACAAGCGATATTAAGATCGTGACACATGTCTTATTTTTTTTATTTTTTATTTTTTTAATATTTTTATAGGACACGTGTTACTATCTTAACATCGCTTGTAGAATAAAAATATTTCACTGACAATGTATAGAATAATTATCCTATATATTGCGTTAAATATATCTATATATATCTTAAAACCAATTAACAATAAATGTAAGGGTCTAATTTAAATTTAAGACCACTAAAGATTTAGTCTTTAATAAATGTAAAATGACACTACTTTAACATACACACATATATTGCGTTAGATATATGTGTGAATTCCAAGATAATAAATTTAGAATGGATTTAAATTGTATATAAATACTATAAAACATCTTTAGATAATTTCTTATTTTGTATTTAAAATATTAATGGATTTTTTATTATAATGTGCAAATTCAAAATTTATATAAAAAATTTCGTTAAGTTAAAAACTTAAATAATTTATATGAGATTATATATGATGCACTGACAGTGTATAACTTCTATATACTGTAGTCAACCATAGATGACATCTTATTAATAGGCAAAGCCTAAAAGTGCATAAGCTCTTAGAAATAAATTTAAAAACTTTATTAATATTTATTTTTAAAAACTTGCAAAGTTGTAATCTTATAATTAACTAATAGTGTATAGAAATATACACTGTCAATGCATTATATATAAACTCAATTTATATTTTATCAAAAAAAAGTTCTGTAATGTTACCGGGATAGTTTTTTATTGTAACATTAATCATTTTTTTGGTGAAAATGTAATATTAAGCATTTTATTGTAATACTTCTTTTGCCTTTCAAAAAATAAGCGTTCTCCCTTTCTTTTTTTCCTTCTAAATCGATAAGAGTATAAACTCTATATATATATATATATATATATATATATATATATATATATATATATATATATAAAAACTCAATTTATATTTTATCAAAAAAAAGTTCTGTAATGTTACCGGGATAGTTTTTTATTGTAACATTAATCATTTTTTTGGTGAAAATGTAATATTAAGCATTTTATTGTAATACTTCTTTTGCCTTTCAAAAAATAAGCGTTCTCCCTTTCTTTTTTTCCTTCTAAATCGATAAGAGTATAAACTCTATATATATATATATATATATATATATATATATATATATATATATATATATATATATATATATTTATCATTTTTGAAATAGACAACTCCTATATTGCCATTATTATCATGAATAATATGTTATTTTTGTCTTATAGCATGGGTTAAATTGGAGGAGTTGTCTATTTCAAAAATGATATATATATATATATATATATATATATATATATATATATATTCAAAAGTCGAGCATTGATCACTAATCCCTTACTTAAAATTACAGTATGATTCATTACATTCATATATATATATATATATATATATTGCCATTATTATCATGAATAATATGTTATTTTTGTCTTATAGCATGGGTTAAATTGGAGGAGTTGTCTATTTCAAAAATGATATATATATATATATATATATATATATATATATATATATGAATGTAATGAATCATACTGTAATTTTAAGTAAGGGATTAGTGATCAATGCTCGACTTTTGAATACAGTTTGATCAGTACGTATTTCTGTATTAGTGCTATATATCATTTGTTGGAATCAATCATTCACTTGTATAACACTAACTATGAGGTGGTTCAAATCTTGGCAGGGCAGTAAGTAGCGAACACAGAGACTGGGAACGCCAAGCGGGGAATCGCAAACATTTACAAATGGAAGAAGCTGCCACAGCTAATGTCTTTAAGCATCACCAGGTATCCGTCATATTAATCATTCAAATTTTTTTTTTCATCAACAAATTAAATAGACTTACAAAAGACAAAAAACTTAAAGGACTAATTTATTAAAGAAGAAGAGACATAATTGTTTGCAACAATGCAGCTTTTTGGTGCAAAAGATTGATCCTACCTCAATGCGAAATATTGAGTCAACATGCCTGATATGTTGACGAACAAAAAAAAACATGTTTGATATGTTAATTTGTTTCCTGAAGTGGTAACATCGACAAATTAGAATATAGAAAAAAAAGTTAGTATGGAAATTACTATGATGGGGTAGATAAGGATAGGGTACAACAATTTTTATGGACATTTTTGTTTTTAGGGTAAGAGGCTTAAATTTAGAAATTTTACCCTTACCTTACCATTCTGGCAGTAGGCTTGGTTATATTCAATGATTAATTGAGACTCTAGTTAACAAATTTCGGTTTGAATCATGGGATAAAAAATTGCATTACTAACAAAGCAGTACATTTATTGGCTAACCTAAATCATATGTCAAAAAAAAATCTATCAATATAGAGTAAAATACATAAGAAAAAACAAAGAAAAAGAAGCCTAAGCTACCTAAGTTTTATTTTATTTTTATATATACAACAAAAGTTCATGCTAGATTAAAATGGAGAAAGAAAATTTGTAAGTATTAAGGATCGAACTCCGCTCCAAGTTATGTGAATTTATTTCTAAACAAGAAAAAACAAATCATTTCACTAAATGTTATATTCATAATTATAATCTATTTACGATCTTAAAATCTCAATTTCATGTGAAGGCATGAAAAACATGCGTTTGGATCATAGAGTAGGGATATCTTTAAACTAATTCAAAATTCCCAATAGTCAAACTTCTTGTTATACATGTGAAAATTCATTAATTAAGCTAGAGATAGTACTCCTCTACCCTAAATGCCACTCTCCTAATTACTAGAAGTGCCAATTTAATTACAGCTTCAAATTGCAGTCATTTCCTATAGATGTGCTACGCCAGATTAATTCAATAGATGGGATCAATTAGATTAAGCATCTGTTTTTTTTTCCTCAGTTTTCATTTCACAACTAAGATTTGTATTAGGTGAAATACATAAATCCCAATATATTTATACTAAAGGAACATTAACCCCCTTTAATTTTAAAATATCAAATTTAGGGCTTAGAATTTAAGAGTTAAGACTTATGGTTTTTCGAGTTTAAAATTTAATGTTTAGTGTTTACTTTTTTTTGGATTGAAGGATAATTAAAAGGAGAAAAATTAGTATTTTGAAACAATAGGGGGTTAATACCATTTAATATAAGCATAAAGGAGTTTATGTATTTCACCCGATTTGTACTTACGAAGTACACAAATGTGCGAATAATTAGGAGCAATATATTTTTCGTAGAACTTTAGATGTTTTTGAAAAGAACCTAATCCTATGTTTGTGTTTACAGGAAAAATATACATGCTTACTTGGCAAAAGCTTGAATGATGAAGATATTGGAGAGTTGGGAGAAGTTTGTGAGCTATCTCTGTCCTCCAGTCTTTCCCCTGCCGCCATTCCACAATCAGAAGATAATCAGAAGGGGTATTTTTGCCCTCTACTCCATGATCTCAGTCAACCAACTTTGGTAAGTACTGCAAAATTTTCCAACAGTTGCATAAATTTGGACCTAACCATCTCGACGTCATTCCCCAATTGATCACTCTAGGGTTAGTATGACTAAACAGTTTTGTTGATACTTAAATTTCTGTAGATTTTTCCCTTTTGTAAGAGAAAATAAAATTTATAGTACTTTAAGATAGACTGTCGATCTATCAGGTAAGGTGAAATTTAAAGATGCTACCAGTGAATTTTGTAACATGTTTATCTTACCCTAAATAAAAATGTCAATATATTTCATCGTCCCGGTATAAGATAATCGTTTTTAAATTCATCTTTTATGCTACTTTATTTTGATTAATAGTAGAATTTCTTATTTCTGATCTACTTATGGTTCCATTTTCATGTCCTCTTGAATCATTTTGTAAACTGTTTACAGAAAGGTCATATTTGTACTGCAGTGGTGTCTACAGAAAAGAAATGGGAAAGAAAATAATGTGAGGAAGCTAAACCACATGATAATTCGGGCCAATCTGTGTCATGGACTTTGATCAATATTAGTCTTTAACTTTAGCACATAAGCTCAACTGAGGTGGTTGGGATACTAAATCATTCTCTAAAAACAGAACCACTAATACAGAACTTAGTTTCAAAGAAAAACCGGCCAGTGGCACTTTGCCATTTCTATTCAGATTTCGTATCCAATCATATGCAGATTTTGTTAATCATGCTTCAGCATTGCAAGATGATTTTTCTCATTGAATCAGAAACCGTGACGGCTGCATGGTTTTCACCTATACCCTTTAGACCATTTACAAATTAACAAAGTGGAAAAGAGAACGCACAAGACTTTAAGCCTAATAGATGAATTTTCGTCGCCAATGTCACTCCATCATTTTCTATTTCAATGTACCCTTCACTGCCTCTTTGCTAATTTCTTCCTTAATCCCCTGATAATCTTTCCAAACCACATTAAGTTCATAACCGATAGGACTAATGGCACAACAAATATTAACAATCGCCCGTAGCTGCTCATCTGCTTAACCTGTTTTAAGCAGAATAACATAGTAGGCTGTTAACAGATTTATAAAACAGATTGATTTCGACCAAAAAAATATAAACGAAACAACTGTTGGATAATAAATTGACATTTGAATGCCAAATCCATGTCAACATTGTAAAGATGAAGGCTACATGATTTAGGATATTATATCCAGATTTACGGCTGTTCAGAAGTGAACTTTGGTTTTCTCAGTTCTTAGGACTAAGCAATAATAAAATACACCTATGATCTCAAATTACACACAGTATGTGTCAGCTAAAGTAAAATGATAGATAAGCAGTTTAATAGTTAGAATCCAATACGGTTTTAGAACTTTAGCTCCAAAATCAAGTATGCTGGAAAAGAACTAACACACTACATCTGACAGGAGGTAAAATTTTGCAGGAATTTCTTGCCTGATCGTAATGCAGGTAAACATGGTAAAACAGATACATGAACAGGAGTATTCTAGCAACCTGCCAAAAACATCAAATTTCCTTATATGTAACTGCAAGATAAAATTGTCAAAGGACATCAATGCAAGCGTTAATAGTAAAGGAAAAAAAATCTGAAAATAGTAAACTGACTCCACCCACCAGCCATGCGACAAATATTACAACTCCATTAATTATGTAGGCTCTGGATGTCTTCATTCCGGCTGTGTCAAGATACCTATATGAACCAAGAATATCGTAACATAGAGTAAAAGTAATATATATTTTACAGCTGACAGATACTAGGAATGTACTCTTATATAGACAAGTTTTTACCATCTCAAGTTGACCCCAGGGGTTGTAGTCTCGGAGATAAGTACCATGAAGGTGTAAAGCTGACCCTCCCCAGTCAACATAGAATATGCTACTGCTGCTACTGACAGAAGATGATGAAGGACCTAAAATAACAAGGTTTTAGTTTGATTTATATCAGATTGAACATTAGTCCTCACCAACTAGGCTTCTTCTAAAAGAAGAAAAAGTAGGGAAAGATTATACTCAAACAATAAATACTTACATACTCCATTCCACCTAGAGAAGGGTAAAACCAAATGATCATCCCAAGGTCAGTGAGAAAGTAACCAACAGATACCTGTCGAACAAATCCTCAAAAAATGGCATGTAAGATTAATTTACTTAGAAGCCAGCTAGAGGTGATAAACTATAAACCCAGGGAAATGTTAATGCAAAATGAAAAGTTTCAGTGAGATGAATTTACAGCAATATCACTCTCTCTTGTACATATAACAGTGCTACAATTAGTTTTCCAGCGACATTAAAAATTGACTTGGTGGATAGCAAAGGTCTGTGGTTTATAAGTAATTTCAAGACATTTTGCAGCTTGTCTGTGAGTATTTATTGTCTATTTAGTCATAAATTTGATAGTTCACTGTTCTGCAATATAAAAAAGGCTTAAATACAAAAAAAGAACTCTGTACTTCCCAAATTTCTCATATAAGCCCCTATCTGTATTTATTTCTCAGGTAAGGTTTTTTTTTTGGCCAAAGGTAAGGGTTCAAATAAGCAAAAATAATACTTGAAGGGCTCAACTGGATCAATACCCAATGAGGGCTTATCTGAGAAATTTGAAAAAGCAGACAGGCTCTTTTTGTATTTTTACCCTTATAAGAATGAAGGCAAGCAAATGCTTAGTCCAACCAAATCCAGAAACAAGCCCGCTCTAGATATTGCATCCTATTAAAGATATATGGATGGTGCTACCTGGCATAACGTATTGACAAACATCAATAGAGTAACAGCTAGTGGCTAAGTTTTCTAGGGATTTAATTATCCTAGTCATGAGAATTTAGATACTAGGCCGAAGGCTTAATTAGGCAGGCATGCTCAATAGGTCTGGCTGTTCCGACTGGACATGCTCCAAGCATAGTGACATGGACTAATTTGCTGTTTAACACTAATTGCAAGGTGGTTCAAGAAACATCATAGCCTACCACTGATTGCCTTCAAGTGAGACAGGTCTGCATTCACCTAGCCCTGCGACAGTTGTGCATTGTTTGATGAAGATACCAGATATAAGGTCACGACTATGATGTGATTTACTTATTTAGTGAGTGGGCCATGCATCATGGCAATGAAAGAATAGAGATAGACACAGGATGAGATTGTACTTTGATAGCATTGGAAATGGAGTTTTTAATTGCAAATTTGCAATCATGGTGGAATATGTTTGTCGTAAGCTAGCTACAGGTAACATAGTTGATATTTATTCAGATGAGTAATCTTCACACCAGTGGTGAATTGAGCCAAGCCTAGCAATCCCTAAGAAAATTGATCCCACCTTACTATAAAGTTTCAAATCCAGAATTTGACATTGAGTTCGAAGCACAAGTCTTAAGCTCAAGTTTGTTAAAAATTTGCAAAATGGTTTTAACATCGATGCATATTTTTGCACCATCCTTATGTTGGTTGTATCACATATAACAAGAATTTTGGTCAAAGGAGATATTTTATATTCTGTAGGGGGCTAGGAAACTAAACAGCAGAGAGCCTTAAACACATTCAAACAAACAACTTGCAGTGTTGCAGGCATAATCAAGGATAGCATATTAGATGGATAAACATATGATCAAACTCTTCATTGCTGTCAACTGTAAATGGGAGGTCAATTTCACTATAAGAAATCAAAAGCAACTTACAATTATTTGTCCTATTGATGGCAATGCCACCCATATCAGTTGAATTTATGAAATAAAGTCATATTAGAAGTACTTATGTTCACTCCAGATTTAAATATTCAATGAAGAAAACTTAGCACTTAATTGCATCTTCTCAATTATACATTATACATGCTGAAAATAAACCAATTTCGAAGGATTTATGTGCCAAGGTACATGACTAAAACAATTATCATGAAGACATGTTATTAAAGGCTAGGTAGACCAACTTGTAGTGATATCCAAGATACTAAAGCCAAGCGTAAGGGACCAGATATAAAGATTAAATATTACCTCAATTCCAAAAGTTTTAATTGAAGATGAATAAGGTATGCTTACCCCCAATGTGAATGTAGACACTGCAGAACTGCGGAAAGTAATCAGTCCAGCATATTGGTGGTCAGAATAGAGATTTGACCAAAACACGAAGTAGAAGGACATGACAGTTATGAAAATGGCATGAATGGTTGACATGGATCTGCATAAACCATCCAGGTATTAATTCAGTATTGACAAAAATAAATAAAAAAGTAATATATTCAAATAAACAGGATATATCAGTCACCGGTTGCTCCACTCAGTGCGTTGGACTTTTGATAGGTTAGGATAGCTGTTAAAGTAAACACCGCTCAACAGTTGGGTAAGATCATAGACCTGGAAAAGGATAATGGTTAAAAATTGGGAGGAAAAAAAAGGGAAAGATGTAGAAGAGAAATAAAAAAAAGGCTTGAACAGAGAAAAAGATAAAAGATCAGCTTTGTAGAGCTGCAATCGTTATTCTAACTCAACTGAATTATTTTCAAACTTAATAACAAATAATGACTAGGAAACATACCATCTTGCAAGCACAAATGCCACAAATAACTGCCGTGTATCGGATGAAGGAATCTTCTAGTAAATATTCCTTTAGCAGCAGCTCAGCCTGATTCTGGTAAGATTTTATCTCCATAGTTGCTTTTTCAGAAACCAGTATTAGAACACATTCCTCAACCAATCAATCTAAGACTATGAATTCTGTTGCCTCTTTGATTCTGTACTCTTCTCATTCTTCATGATGAATAAGATATAAAAACAATTTTAAGAAAAGAATGAAAATCATTAAAAAAAAAAAAGATTAAAATTTTATGCTCAGACTATAATTGCTTCAAGAAAAGCAGTATGAACGACTTTGTTCACCATAGAAAGAACCAGAAAGTCATATTACTTTTTTGGATTTTATAATATTTTCATACCAATCATCTAAAAAAACATATGATTGCAGAAAACAGAATGGAGAAACAAGCTTTCTCATTAATCTTATTGCAGCCATTGCATGTACAAGAAGGAAATACAATTACCTAAATAGGCATCCTAAAACTAATCAAGATTAATATATTCTCCTTAATCTATTGCATCAACAGAAGGTTCCACGCAGAAAGTGCTTTATTAGCGGAGGTTATGGCACTAAAAGAATTTTCAAAAAGTAAAAATAGAAAAAAATTCAAAGGAAATCCGCTATACGATTTCTAATAAGTAGAGTACGATTGACTGGAGAATCCGGCCAGTGGTATTGGATTGTTCAGAGGTTGTCGAACCTCATTCCAGTTAGCAGAGTTGAGCTGGTATGGAGGAATGCCAATGCAGCGCCATAACTGTGCATGCATTAGCTAGGATGAGTATGAGAGGTACTTTTATATGCTCTGTTATGCTTGTCCTTTTGTTTTCTTGTTCTTGGTTGTAATATGGATTCTCATACCAAATCACTTGAATTTTTCAACATTAATTTCAAGAATACATCTATTCACATATATATCAATGCGGAAGAAAACAAGAACGAAATCCATGAAATCAAATTAACAACTAAAAGGAAATATGGAAACAAAAAACACCAAAAAAGATTTCTAAAATAAAACTATCAAAACCAAAACGATTGTGCAAAACAGAGCAAGAAAATAAAATTTATCGGAAGAGAAGGCGAGGATAAAAGGAGTACCGGAATCGGAGAAAATAAATCAGCGAAAACTGAGGAAGAGTTCAGGGATTTTGTTTTGGGCAGAGAAAGAAATGGAAGTTGCTGGATTCCTGCGTAATTTCGTTATCTGTTTGTTTTTTTACTCTTTATTAATGAAATGTACATGATAATACGAATATCGAGTCTTATCGTTATATATTATTGAGTCATTGACAATGACAATATATATTATTATAAGTGATTCGTAATTTTGTCTGGATATGATAAAGGAGAGAAAAAACAAAAAAGAATGATTTTTTTTTGTTACAAAAAAAAAAAGAAAAAAAAGAATGATTTTGCGAAAGCCAAATCCACGCATCTATTCTACGTTCAAGATAAATATGTTACGAATTTATATATAATGTATTAAAAATATATAGTTTTTATATATATTATTAATATATATTTTTGGTATAGATCGAGATTTAGTCATAGTTAAAACTCTTTATTCCTCTCTAAAATTGTTAATATATTAAAAGTTGACATCTTATCAATAAGTCTTTATGAGTAAGTTAAAAAAATTTATTTATATTTACTTTTAAGGACTTGATATATTTTTTAATTAATCAATTGATTATGTGTCATCATCTGATTCATTGACAATGTATAAAAATTATATACTATCAATATGTTATATATTATATATAAATCCATATATTATTATATTATTTGTTTATATCCGCGTAAGAAGTTTTGATTTTATTTCCCATTTAGCAATAATTAACATGGATTAGGCCACCTTCTAGCAACTTACTAGTGTTTTTTCCTGTCAATAGTATATTAGAAAAATTCTAAATACAGCCCTAAATTTACTTTAAAAAAATTCTATTAATAAATTAAGTTTTGTTATAAGTGCTGTTTGCTTGAGAAATTTTAAATGTATTATTTTTTACACCTCATTTTTTTAATTATTAGATTCAAATCTGTGTGATGAGCAATGATAATTTTAACTTATAATAATTTTTTTAAAATAAAATAAAATTATAAAAATTCTTTTGAAATACATGTTGTATCATCATCATCAGAGTTTTTATCCCAATACATGTTGTATTATATATTAAAAAATTTTGATACATATAGAGAATATAAAAATTAAAAAAAATTGAAATCAAATACTAATTAAAAAAACTATAAAAAAATTAAATATAATAAATCCTAAATATTAAATAAATAAGTTAATTAAACAACTACAATCTTAACGAAAACAATTCTTACATCAATCATTAATAGATTATTGGTTATTGTTTCATATGTGAACCTGATTTATTATTAAATTTTGAATTTAAATAACTTCAAATTAATTTTATAAAATTAATTAGACTTAAAAACTCTATTTTTTAGGGTTAAAAAAAAGCTTTAGTTATAATAGCTCCCACATAAAAGGTAAGTAAAGTACAAATGTAAACAAAAAAAAATTTATTATTTGAATTTTTAAAATTTAAGTAAATTTAAAATAATTAAATACAACATTTAAGATAATACACATTTGAAAATAATAGATAATTCATATAAATATTTCTTTTACCAAAAAAATTATAGTTTTTAGATATAAAAGTTAAACTTGATATGACTTTTTAGATATAGAAAAAATAAGAACATTTTCTTGGCACAAGTGGTATAAGAATTAGAAAAAGGAGCTTGAAAAGAGTTTTTGGACAATCTTTTAGATATTTTTGGTGTCGGTATATAGCGATCGACCGGTGGCGACTGATCGACCATCAGTTTCTAGGTTGGCTGTTGGCCGTTGGGTTTTAAACAAAGTATCATTTTTTTGCGGGTATTTTGGTTTAATTTAAAACAACAAAACTTTGATTGTGAGTAGCAAAACTTAGGTTGTTAATAGGATTTCTCTTTTACTTTTCATCACCCAAATTTTTATTTCTTTGAGACAAAAATACCTCAAAATTCGGGAGGCAATGGGCATCGCGAAAATTCATTGCCATGAGACTTGGCCTCACGAATTCTAGGATTCTAAATCCCAGATTTTCCACTTTTTCAAAATTAAAAAAAAATAAAACTTAATAGTCAAATATGACCTCAACGTTTTGCAACAAAATGGAATTAAGTTCTCAACGTTTAAATGCATCGAAATCATTTCTCAACGTTACAAAATAATTGAATTAAAGACATTTCCGTTAAATCCTTTAATTTCCGTTAAGTTTTATTACCGGTAAGAGGAACGAAAATTAAAGGATTTAACGGAAATGTTCTTAATTCAATTATTTTCATGCATTTAAACGTTGAGGACTTAATTCCATTTTGTAGTAAACGTTGATGTAATATTTGACTATTAAGCCAAAAAATAACTTAGAACACTTAAAAGAGGAGAAGTGGTGTGATAACTGATAGCAGATGTTCTAAGTTATTTTTTTAAAACGGTTAAAGTTATTTAACCCTTGAACTATATTTATTTTTTCACTTTGATACCTAAAAAAAGTTATTTTTTTGTATTTGAACTTTATTTTCGTTACATACTTTAATGTTTAGGACTAACACTATTTAAAAAATATTGACATGACATGGACTACTCAATAAGATATTAACACATGGTAATAAATACCACATCAGTTGCGTACCTTATTTCTTTTTCTTCAAAAATATTTAAAAATTTTAAAAAATATAAAAATATGTAAAAATTAAAAAATTATTTAAAATATGTGAAAATATTAAAAAAATATGTAAAAATATTTACAAAATATTTAAAAATATATAAAAATATGTGAAAATAATTACAAAATATTTAGAAATATGTAAAAAATATTTAAAACAATATTTAAAATATGTAAAAATAATTTAAAAAGTTGAAAATACCTAAAAAAAATTTAAAAATATATTAAGCATATTTGAAAAATAATTAAAATTTTCTTTACTTCTCTAAAAAATATATAAAATATTTAAAAAATTATTAAAAAATATCTAAAAATATTTAAAATTAATTAAAGAAATATTTAAAAAATTTTGAAAATAAGTATGAATTCTCTAAGCTTTCTCCAAAATTGTTTTTTTTTTCATGATTTCTTGATTTCTTCTTCTTGTGACGACTTCTTGGACCAACACTGAAATCCCAACTGGTTGGATCTGTTGTTGTTTTGTGAAATCAAAACCATGGTGAAAGCTATGGTCGGAAAGGAAACCCAACTCCAGCGAGCCGAGGATCGTCTCTTCCAATCTTCAGTTTCCGTCGAGGTCCTATCCATTTTCATTTTTTTAAACTTTATGTTCATACGAATAATTCAAATAAGTTTTCTGATATAAATATATAATTTTTCTGAATGTAATCTTTATTTCTTTTTCTAGTTACAAGAACAGATAGGTTTGGTGATAGGAAAGCACAGTTCCACTATGGATCGAGGCTTCATGTTCGATTAGTACCCACATCTAAAAACGATATCGGACAACTAGTTTATTCGACTTTGGAGCCAGCTGAAGACAACGGGAAAAAAGGATCGAAATCTAAATCTTAGACATCTGATTTTTCCTCTTAATTGGTCATTGACAAGGATTGGGTCGCTAAACATGCTCGCCAAGTACTTTGAATAATTGAATTCAATGTGTTTTTTTTTTTTTCAGTGTTAACCATCCGGTATCCCCATACCTTTGGTATAGGACTAATCCGGATTCGAGCCGGGCAGGACCCAAAGGGCGGCAAAGCTCTCCCTCAAGAGTTTTAACACAGCTGCGTACCCAAGGACTCGAACTCGAGACCTCTAGTTAAGCTAGAACAGCTCCTTACCAACTGATCTACGTGCTCTTGGGTAATTCAATGTGTTTTTTTCTTCTTACTTGAATGGATTAATGTATAATTTGATCCCTAAATTATATTATGTTTATCATTTTTTTTTGGTAAGAATTATGTTTATCATTTTGATACTCAAAAAATTATCACTTTGCTGCATAAAACTTTTCTTCTGTCACAAACTTTAATACTTATGACTAACTTTATTTGGTAAAACCGACCTGGCTTGAACTACCTATTCAGAGTTTTGACACGTGGCAATAATGCCACATCATTTTTCATCGTATAAGCATTGTTTTTTTCTTTAAAAAATATTTACAAATACATAGAAATATTTAAAATTTTTTCAAAAATATTAAAAATATTTTAAAACTTGTAAAAATATTTGAAAATACTTCCAGATTGAAAACAATATTTTAAAACATTTTTTTGGTTACCTATAATAATAATAATAATAATCATCAAAACAATTTAAGATCAATTAAACTAAACAAAAAATCAAAAACAAACCGAACCCCAGATTTAGAATGGACATGAAAATGAAAACCCAGTTTTCATTCATCCCTAAACTCATCAAAAATTTAACCAAAAAAAACCACTATTTTAATTGAATGGAAAAGGACCTTTGGGCATTTCAAATAGTAAATATAGAAAGCACCGAAGGGAAACAAGAGATGAAGTAAAGCGAAGTCCCAGGTTCCCAGCAATGCAGTTACGCAGCCAAGTTTGCAAGCGATGGGGGAATGGGTACCACTGCTTAGTAGGAAAAAAGTTCCAAACACAATGTCGCTGTACCAAGTGGTCTTATCTCGGAACTGCTGCAAATACTCCACTCCCATTGGTCTTCACGGTAACAATCCGGCGAGATTAATCACCGGAGCAACAGATTTAACCCAACAATCCGGCGAGATCAGTTACCGGAGCAACAGCTTTAACCCAAAAAAGAAACGAAAAGATGGTTGTTTTCTGTATTCTTGGACAATAAAAAAAATAAATTTTGATTTTTTTTTCTTTTAGTTTTCCATGAGTTTGAGTTTGTGTCAGGAAGTGAAACAAAAGTTTTAAAGAACGAAGAGAGAATATAGCCATAAATTGTGGCCCGGTAATACAAATATACAATTTAAGTTTATGAAAAGAGTTTTTTGCTTCGATCTCTACTAAATACATTTTTAGAAAAGGACGAAGAGTTTTAATTATAATGAAACTTCAAATAAGATTAGTTTTAGTCCATTAAAATAAATAAAGATAGTTGTGGTTTACACAAAAAAAAAGAGAGAATATCAACAAACCGCTTTTTATTTAAAATATATTTTTTTAAATATTTTTTTGGATATTTTTACAATTTTTATTTTTTTAAATTTTTATATTTTTAAATATATTTTTACTTATTTTTAACAATTTCTAAATATTTTTACATATTTTAAAGTATTTTGAGTATTTTAAATATTTTGTAAATGCATTTTAAATATTTTAAAAAATATTTTTACATATTTTAAAAAATTTAAATTTTATTTTTTAAATAATTTTTTAAAAATATTTTTACATATTTTAAATATTTTTACTTATTTTTAAAATTTTTAAAATATTTTTAAAGAATAAAAATAATGCTGATGTAGTGCCAAATGACATAGCATTATTAACCCATGTCAAACTTTGATTGGGTAATCCAAGCTATGTCTACTTTTTCCAAAGGACATTTATCCTAGGTACTCTGATTGGGTAGTACTAAAGTTTACGCATCAAATTGATGACGAAATTTATTTAAGTACTAAAGTAATAAAAATAATATAATTTAAGGGTTAAATTATACATTAAATCTTAGTTAAATTATGTAAATGTTTTTTTTTTTTTGGTTACAAAATTATGTAAATGTTGTCTAATCATCAAGGTGTCAAGAATGATGTTGGTTGGAATGAAAGTCGTGGGTATATATGTTTGGGCCGGTAAGAGTGCATTCAAGAGTTCTACCATGGTGCTTTGCCAAGTATTTTATTTTATCTTTGCTTTTTTTTGTTAAAAGTTTGGCCTATTTTTGTTTGCTTTCTGAAAAATTTATTAAAGTCTTGTTTTTATCAATTTGTGATATGAAAAAATAGAATAGGTTTTGCAGACTGTGAGTGTGAATGGAGTTGCTAAGGCAGCATCTTTTTTTTTTGGAAAAAGTTTGAGTTTATTGAAGTGAGTTTTTTTTTTATAGAAAAGTCAGAGAATTTCAAGCTAGAGAGAGAAACAAGTGAAAAAAAATAGAAAAATATTTTTTATATATTTAAAAATATTTTTATATTTTTTAATTTTTTGAATATTTTTATATATTTTTATATTTTTTTAAAAATAAAATTTATATATGATGTACTGACAGCATATAGATTATATACATTGTCAGTCAACTATCTCATTAATGAGCAAATCTTAAAATGCAGAGGTCCTTAAAAATAAATTTAAAAATTTCATTAATATTTACTTTTAAGGACTTAAGCATTTTTAAGTTTACTAATGGCATTATAGGTTTAATAATAGTGTATAGCTTACATGCATTGACAGTGCATTACATATAAATTCTTTTAAATATTTAGTAAATATTTTTACATATTTTGAATATTTTTAGATATTTTTGAATTATTTTTTAAAAAAAATGAAATAAGACAGATGTAGTGTGCAAATAACATGACATTTGTTGCCACATGTCAGCATCTTATTAAGCAATTCATGTCATGTCTTTTTTTCTAACGGCGTTAGTTTTTGATACTAAAATGTATAATGAAAGTAAGATTTAGGTATCGAAGTGATAACTTTTTTCTTTTTTGGTACCAAAGTAAAAAAATGATATAGTTTAGAGATCAAATGATACATTAACCTTTTTTAGAATAAAGGAATACGTTCTAAGTTATTTTTTCTTTTTTTTTTCTTTTTAATATTTTGAAAAAGAAAAGCAATCTAGGGTTCTTAGGACCAAAATTTTGCGAGGAGCTAACTTTCGTGCCTCACTAATAGACCTGCTCAAGGGCGGGCTACCCACCCAAGCCCGAAGGCCCGTTCAAAATTTGGTCGGGCTTGAACAAAAATATTAGACGTATTTATCGGGCCTAGACAAAACTTTTAGGCCCGATCAAAAATGGGCCCGGGCCCGGGCTTGACTGTCTAAAGCCCGAGCCCGGCCCTGCCCGGCCCGAACATATTATTAATTAAGTTTTTTTTAAAATATATCTATTAAGTATAATATAATTATATGTATATAAAATATTATTGATTAATAAACATGATTATATATTTAATATGAAAATTAACATGAAAATTTTGACAAATCAAATTAAATTTTAAAGGGAATAAAAGAATAAAAAACAAATAAATAAAAAATAAAATACAAAAATAAATAAATAAATAAAATACGGGCAGGTAGGGCCGGGCTTCGGGCTTATGTAATAAAATTAAAAACGGGCTTGGACTAAAATCCAGGCCCGAATTAACGGGCCGGGCCGGGCTTGGACATAGCCAAAATATGTTGTTATAGGCCTTAGGCCCGGCCCAAACCCGGCCCGACCCGCCCAATAAACAGGTCTACTCACTAAAGCTAACTTTCGTGAGACAATGTGTCTTGTAGAAATTCACTTTTGGAAGGCACATTGTCTCATGAATAATGGGGTTTTAAATCCTAGATTTGCTATTTTAGGGTCTTGAGTTGGAAGAGATAGATTTGGAAAAATTTTGAAATAAAAGGGTTGAGTTTTCATAAGGAAAAAAACATGAATTTACTTTTAATTCTAAGGGTTATAAAGAGAAATTATTTTATAGGTTGGATTGTATTTAGCAATGAGTTGTAAAGAGTAAATTGTGGGTTGTGTTTATAATTTCTCAATATTTAAATACATATTTCACTTTGATATTACAAACATGTACTTAAGGTAGACAACTTCTTAGTCAAGTGTTTAAGAAGAAGTTATAACATATTATATGATTTAATTAGGTTAAAATCAAAAAAATAGTTTCTAACCTATTCTTCCATTATAAAAAAAAAAGGTGAAGATTTACATAATTTTATTATCGATGTATTTAAATTTTAATTTTTTTATTTTTAGTAATGAAAAGTTTGATTTAATGATAAAGAGGAAGTTTTAGAATCTTGAAATCTCAATTATGTTGGATTTGTTATGTGTTAGTTTATTAGTTTATATTTTTGTATGATTTAATTTAATAATTTATTACATGTATATAAGGATGACACCATGGTTATGGATGAAAATTAATGCGTATAACTAGCATTATCAAAATGGGTCAAGGCTCGTTGAGTCTACCTAGCCTGCCCATTTATTTAGGACTTGGATCTCATTTTTGTAGCCCATTTAAGAAAGAGAGCCTTTTAGCACGACCTATTTAGGCCTGAGCCTAAATGGTTTAGCCTGAGCTTAAATGGGTCAGCCTGTTTAATTTTTTAATATTTTTAATTATATTAAAATTTTATTTTTATTTTAATTATTTATATGTTTAACATTTTAATCAAAGTAAAATATATAAAATTAATTTTATTTAGTATTATTAAATTACTTCAAGCCAATCTAATGACTCACAACCTCTTACACATGCTAGTTGGAAGGGAAAGAGTACATTTGCTTTAAGTGATGTAAGTTCATTTTTGTTTTTAAGTATATACTTTATTTTAAATTCTCTTTTATAATGATAATTAATTTATTTTGAAATGTCCAATGATATAGGCTTTCAAAAAATTTGAAACTATTCAAGTGAAAAAAAAAATCTTAATTAGATCTTTATTTGAAAGAGCTAAAGATTATCAGTTGCATGGTTAAAGATTTAAATGTGTTGCAATGGTGAAAAGATCATAAGCCAAGATTTCCAAAGCTTGCAAGTATAGCTTGTGATATCTTAAGCATTCTAATAACAACGGTGGCATCGGAGAGTTCTTTTAGTACTGGTTCTTATGTTTTAAATAAGTATTGAAGTTCTCTAGATCATAAGAACGTGAAAGCTCTCATTTGCATCAAAAATTGGACTTTTGGTTTTGAAGGTATTGTTATTAATTAGTTAACAATTTTTAATCAATTCATAAGTTTAATTTTTGTGAGTTCTTATATTGTTCTTTAATTATGTTTGTAGATTGCAAAGTTGAAAAAGAATTGATTGAGTGTGATTGACACTATGAAGGAGATGAATGGACATGATCTATTCATCATGTTTTTGATTTTTAATATTGTGAGACATGTTTTTCAGTATCTAGGTTTGTTAAAACAATTTATATTATGCTTGTTAAACTATTAATACGTAATGTTCAAATGATATTAAAGACTTGATGGATTTGATATGAATTTATTTGATGTTTGTTTAATATTTATTTCAAATTTTATTTTGTTTATTTACTAAAAAAGGGATTTTAATATAAATTTTAATTTTTTTAATTTCTTATACAGGCAGCCCATTTAAGCCGTTAGCTCTTACGATGAATATGAGCTTGCATTTTCAACCCATTTAACAAAAGGGCTTTTCGCCCGCCCATTTGAGGCCTGGCTTGTCAGGGCCGGCTGAGCTGGCCCATTTTGACAGCTCTACGTATAACCAAAGGGAAAGGCAAAGAGTATGACGTGCCATGGTAAAGGAGGCAAACCACCAAGGAAAGCTTATTAAAGCTTAGTTTGGATTCTAGATGCAGCACAAGTGAGACCGGTGTGGTGGGATCCAAGCTAAAGGACAATTTTACCAATTATTTATTATTCTAAATTTTAATGTATAATATCTATAATTGTTACCATCACTGTGATTGAATCTAAAGCATCACTGTTTAACATCAATCTCGTCCCACCACTATTTTCACTCTTACCAGAGCCAATTAAAATAATTGCATCGTCCATCCAAACTAACTCTAAGAGAGAAAGACTTGATGCCGATTACACATTTCAAGATATGATACATGCGCATGGCGAAACATGAAAAGACCTAGCTTTGCTTGCACATCCGATCATGAGTGGGACTTAATGTAACTAAGTATGAAAAGGCTAGGCATGGATAACGATAATGGAGCATTTATGAGAAGTATGAGAAGCTACAAGTGGGTAGTGGAGCATTTATGAGGAGCAGTATGGGAAGCTATAATTAATATGACACAATACAGACTTATTAGTCTGTGCAATGTATTATATAAGATCATTTTCAAGGTGTTGGAGAATCGGTTAAAACAAGTGCTACGAGCTTGTGTCAGTGAAATGCAAAGCATTTATGTCGGGAAGGATCATTATGGATAACATCATCATTTGTTATGAGCTGCTTCAGTCATTAAGACAAAGGAAGAAGGGTCGTCGAGGCTATTTCGCCCTAAAGCTCGACATGAATAAGGTCTATGATAAGGTCGAGTGGTCATTTTTTGCACAAAACGATGTTTTGCCTTGGTTTCCTTCCTCATTACTGGTTTAATTATGCAATGTGTAACAACAGTATTCCTACTCAGTCCTCGTTAATGGATACCCGACAACAAGCTTCCTACTGGAGTGCGGATTACGCCAAGGTGATCCACTTTCACCTTATTTATTTTTATTATGTACCGAGGAGTTATCATCCATTCCTAAACAAGGGCAAGTAGATGGCAGTTTGCATGGTTTTCAGGCTGGTCAAAGAGGCCTTAACATAAATCATCTGTTTTTTGCGGATAATAATCTCATCTCTGCAAAAGCTACTATGATGGAGGCCATGTCACTTAAGTTTATGCTGCAATGTCATAAGGAAGCATCAGGACAGCAGATTAATTACTCCAATTCCTCTTTTTACTTTAATACTAATGTTCATATGTTAGCTAAGGGGATGATTAAATATCTGTTTGGCATTTCGGTAATCCAATCACCAGAAAAGTAATTGGGTTTGCCATGTATTTTGGGAAGGATCAGATGTCGAACTTTCAGGGGTATCAAGGACCGCATTGCTTCGAAGTTGCAAAATTGGACAACACGAATGCTGTCATGTGCAGGAAAGGAAATGTTTCTCAAATTTGTGATCCAAGCCTTGCCATCCTATGCTATGAGTGTTTTTTGTTGCCGAAGACTTCTACCACTGATCACAAGGGTTGGTCCTATTGTTGATGAAGCAAACAATTGTCCCAATTTTCCAATCTTTGTTTTCTCTCATGTTAGAAGTCTGGAAATGAGGTAGCTAATATAGTTGCACATCATGGCGTAGCCTGCGATGATGCTCAATATTGGGTTGTGGAATGCCATCTATCTTGAATAATATATTAGCTACATTTGTAACCTATTTATTTGAATAAAATCCAAACCATAATTATTAAAAAAAAACCAACCATATTGTTATGGTTTCCACATCCCACGTAGACCAAGAAAGAGAAATCTAATTAATATCAAAACCATTTTAATTTCTTCTAGGCTTGTAGCGGGCACCACCCTGTTTTGAGGTAGATGAGGATGATGGTGACAAAGCACGCCTATTGTTCTTCTGATCAGCTTTGTCCTTGTAAAATGCATCTAGCAGCTCGTCCTTTAGTTCTGTGAATCGCCTTCTCTTCCATATCTGCTCGTCCGAACTGCCTTCTTCAAAAAAGGAAGGATCCGACATATCATCCGCCAGAAACCTGTCAAGCACTTCTGCACAATGTGGAAAGTATCGCCTACCGGTTTCCACTGCCAATGAGTGTTAAAAAATAACAAAAAAGAAGATCAGTTATTTCAGTGAAAAAGAAACAAGATTAATTACTGCAAATTGATGTTTCATAAAATAGGTGTCATGTGGCTGATGATACCCGTTTTAAACAAGGTATACAATCTCAATTGAAGCCTTATGGCCTGCATGCCAGGTGATTCATACAAATCAACTTTCCTTATGTTTGATTCTGCATCTGCAATTTCCATGGCCACCTTGGCTTCCGCAGGATACAACAGCTGTGCGAATGAGACTGACAAAACAAGAAATGTTTATTAGCGGTCTCATTCAACTATTAGAACTACAAAGAAATATATGGCTTCAACAGATGAATTTTGCTTGTATTAATGTTCAACAGCACGAGATTTTCATGTTCAAACAAGTTTTTATGTTTAACGGCAATAGATTATTTAACATAAAACACTCCTCTATCAAAATTTTCAGACTTCTTACCTCGATTTTCATAGTAATCCAGTTTCATTAGTAAATGCTCATCAGCTATCACTTGTGATGAAACACCCAGGTTCCCAGATTCTGAAATTCGCATCTCTCTCTCGAGGACACCAATGCATAAACGATCTTTGTTGGATATCTCCCCCTGCTTTTTGTTCTCATTATAATCCTTGAGCCGAGTTAGTCTCCTGCAAATGGCAATGGCAGTTTGCCCATTAAATGTAGTTTCTGCCACACAGGCTCCCTTAGTCAGCAGTGCCACCAGCACTGATGGTTCCTTGCGTCTCGCAGCTACATGAAGAGCTGTGTGCCCTCGGGGATTCCTGAGATTGACATTAGTCAAGCCAAGACTAAGCACCTCATTGACAATCTTAGGATCACAGTAGCCAGCAGCATAGTGGAGTGCATAAGCATCATCCAATGTGACATTGGATTCCTCCAGAAGAAGCTGCACCAGTTTAACATCACTGGAATCCAGTGCCTTGTGGATTCTCCAGATTCTCTTTTCAAGGATTCGGTCCAACTCCACCACACCAGGCTCAGCCTCTTGCTGAGGCTTGCCACGGAGTGACTGAATTTTGTCATAAACCTCTTGAGGCAGTTCTTTCTCTAGAAGTAAATTATCCAGATCCGATGTTGCCACTCTTTGGATGCATTCAGATAGAAGCTGGTTAAGCTCACAGTGAAACGCAGCCACGAGAATTGGGATTACATCTTCCACCAACGCCTTCTTGACAATGTCCAAAAGATGGCGCTTCATTAATAGAAGGAAGTTAGTCGAGAAATCTTCTTCAAAACCAACTACCAAGAACTAAGTCTATCAATTATTTGTCAACTGATGATATCCGAATGGCTTGACTCTTGTTCTAAATATGTAGTGAAATGAGCAGAAAATTAAATGGAGTAAAGCAACCTTGTCAAAACTAGGCAATGTTGGTCATCGGAATATGGTAATACCCAAATCGGTAATACTAGCTTTTGCAGATATCAAGATATAAAAAAGGAAATATCTGAGAATCACTCAATAGTTGAGTTTGATAATTTCTGATAACTGAATATAGCTAACATCATTATACAATTGAAACAACACAGAAATCATTTTATAGTTGCTTAAAGTCTAAAATAGTACAACTATTAAACAAGACAAAAGATTATATGCATTAAAGGAAAAGAAAAGAACAGGAAGCTACAAGTCAATGAGATTTGTGCTGTCATGTTAAAACTCCAGATTTATAGTTATATAAGAAAATGATAAAATAATTCCATAATATTTCGGTCATATAAAGGAATACTTGCATGAAAAACTATATAAATCTAAATGAATAAAACTTGTGTAAGTAAGCTTAAACTTCAAGTTTGGTGCGATCCAGGCTAGAAATACTAACTTGCAGCATATATTCTAGTATAAGCAAGAGAAGAGTTACCAAATATTGTTGGGTCAAATGAAAATGTTTAAGCATATGGTGGTTGATATCCTACAGTGCAAAACTTCATTAACATGTCGTGAACTCATGCCCCAAATGAAGGCAAGGTCGGTCAGTGAAAACTAAGCCTAATGATGGGCGCAAGAAAGATCATCTATCTGAACATTCTCGTAAGCCATCCACATATCAGACCATCAGTATAAATTATTGAAGCGAAGTAGGCGTAGGCTCTTTTAAGTGAAACATACTACTAAAGATTACTATCTATATATATATGGAAGCCTTTGGCCTCAAGAACATGATGGAGTTTCTACACTGGTTGTGGGAGGGGCTAAGCGTGTGCTTATAAATATAAGAAAAAGCTTTACCTCTTGAATTAACTTTTGGAGTTTAGAAGATCTAATAACACCCAACACTTATATTAGAACCCAAGTAGGTAGCAACATCTCCCTGTGCTCTAGGCAGAGAAGCGCTCTCTCAATGCCGGATGTGTGAAGAGGAGATTGTTTGAGTTTCCACATTGATTGTGTAAGGGGCTATATATGTGTTTATAAGCGTGAGAGAAATCCTCACCTCTTGAATTAACTTTTGCGGTTAAAAAGGCCTAATAGCACTCAATAGAAAAATGAAAGAATGCAAATCTCGACACTCAAGCTTCAAACTAGCAAAACTTCCGCACATTAGAGATAGGAACATAACCAATTAAGCCAAACTCAAGTCTATATATCTCTTTTTTTTCACCCTCTTTAGTCTCCTGCAAACTTTATCTTTGATTTACAGACCAAGTTTTTTTTTTTTTTTTTGGTTCCTAAGTCAAAAGGAAATTTTATTCCATTTATTCCCACATCGATTGTGGAAGAGGCTAGGTATATGCTCATAAGAGTGAAGGAAAGTCTCACCTCTTAAACTAGTTTTTGCGGTTGAGAAGGTTCAATAGTACCTAACACTGGTGTTAGAGCCCAAGTAGGTAGCCAACATCTCACTATGTTCTGGGCATAGAAACACTTTCCCAAGGCCGAATGTGTGAAGGAGGAGACTGTTGTCATACTCACATCCCTTGTAAAAAGGGCTAGGTGTATGTTTATAAATACATCCCTTGTGGAAAGGGCTAGATGTGTGTTTATAAGGGTGAGGGAAAGCTTCACCCTTGAATTAGATTTTGGCCTTGAGAAGGCCTGATAACACTCAGCAGAAGAATGAAAGAATGCAAGTGATAAGACTCAAACCTCAAACTGTGAAGTAGTTTGAAATGTTAAGTTTGGAAATTAAGTTTAAGTTGCAAAAAATTATGTCAAATACATATTGAATAGACATAATTTATTAGAAAGTCATGCTCGATCCCAATAAACATAACTAGTCCAAAAGTGATAACTTATTTGAGAAGGTATCTTTTGGGCAAAAGTGATAACTTATATTTTGAAAATGTATCATTTGAGCAAGATATGTCTATTCAAAGTGTTTATTAGCCATTATGAATATCCAAACTTGTGTGCTTAATTTTAATTCACAATTTCATACTTGTTTTGAGAGAGTTTATGAGATTCTATTGTATCTTAGGAGATTTTTGAATCCTTAAGGAAAGTGAATAAAGTTCATGCCTCAAAATCATTTCTTATTCTTTTGTTCTATTTCTTATTTCCTAACAATCTAAAGGATTCAAAAAATGGCACTGTGAAAGATTCTGAATCAAAGAGGCAATCAAGTTGGATAGCTTTGATGGCACTAACTTCATGAAATAGAAGGAAAAGATGACTTTCCTACTAACAGTATTGAAGGTATCGTATGTGTTTGATCCTAATCTGTCACCCCTACTAGCACCAAATGAAAATGATTCTGAAGATGTGAAGAAGGAAAGACTAAAGCGGGAAGAAGATGAACTTATTTGTCATGGTAACATCCTCAATGATCTCTCATTGATTGGCTATATGACTTGTATCGAAACATATCATCTACAAAAAGAATTTGGGTTACGTTGAAGAAAAAGTACAAAGATGAAAAAAGAGGTACATATAAGTTTCTTGCTATGAAATATTTTAAATTCAAAATGAATGATAGCAGTACACCTTTAATGGATCAAGTGCACGAGTTGCAAATACTTGTCTCAAGATTGGTAGAAATGGAGATAAAAGTTCCTAACTCACTCCAAGTGGGGGCTATTCTATCCAAACTTCCTCCATCTTGGAATGAGTATAGGAAGAAAGTGTTGCATTCAAATGAAATTGCAACCATAGAGCAGTTTCAAACTCATCTCCAAATTGAGGCTGAAAATCGTGCATGAGATGCTATTCTCTTAGGACCGAATGTTCATTATGTGAGTAATGATTCTGGCAAGAACAAACTCAAAAGAAAGTCAATATGGTAAAGAAATCTTCTTTCAAGAAGAATCTACCTTGTTATCCTTGTGGAAAAAAAGGCCATTTTATTAAAGATTGCAAATTTAGAAATGCTTCCAAGAATTTCACTTTTGGTTCCAAGGGTAAACAAGCAATTAAACAAATCTAATTGAGAAAGATGTCAAGGAACTGGCTGTAGTGGTGTCTGATATGCAAGTTAGGATGTTAACTGAAATGAATATGGCAAATCCTATCGAGTCAATGGATTGGTGGCTTGATTCTTGAGCAAAAGTCCATGTCTGCAACAACAAGACTCAATTCAATTCCTATGATGAATTAAAGGAACCAGAAAGTGTGCTCATGGTAAAAAATGTTTCTTCCAATGTTTTAGGCAAGGGATCAGTTGAGCTAAAATTCACTTCAGGCCATAAATTAATCCCGCTTAATGTTTTCCATGTTCCTTAGTTTGGCAAATTTCCATGGAGTAAAATGGGCTTGAAAATTGTTTTTGAGTCAAATAAATCCATTATATCTAAGACTGGTGTATTTGTGGGGAAAGGTTATTCTTGTGATGAAATGTTCAAATTAAGTATCAATGAAATAAAAATATTTCTGCTTATATTGTTGAGTGTTCTTCTTCTTTATGGAATGCTAGATTAGGACATGTTAATCATGCATATGTAAAGTATATATCTAAGCATGGTTATATAATTTGTCAAAATGATTTCAATAATTAATATGAATTTTGTGTTGAAGCAAAGATGACTAGGAAGCCTTTTCCAAAAGAGAAAGAAATACAGAATTAAAAAAATTAGTACATTCTGATATTTGTGATTAAATGGTCATCTGTCAAGAGGAGGAAAGAGATATTTTATCACTTTCATAGATGATTGTTCTAGGTACACTTATGTGTATCTTATGACAACTAAAGATGAGGTTTTTGACAAGTTTAAAGAACATAAATCTGTTGTGGACAATCAAAAAGAGAAAAGAATTAAAGTTCTTCTTAATCAAAAAGAGAAAATCAGCATTAAATAACTCCTTTACATATGTATTAATTAGTATATATATGCTCATATGCAGCCTTAAAATGAAAAAAAAAAAAAAAAGAGCAGTAATCGACCTATTTAGTAAATCAGGTGATCCAAAAAAAGATGCCATATATTACCCTCAATATTCATTCAAGAATTAATAGAGAATATATATATATATATATATGTATGTATGTGTGTGTATGCGTGTGTTTCTATCTCTATATATAGTATGCTGATTGGGCAAGAGAACATGTTTGGGTAGGTACCTGAACAAGCAAGACCAGTTCTTTCATCTGGAATGTGACAGAGGCATACATCAATTCCAAAGCATAATTAATAAGAGGGCCGCAGGCATCGTGGGAACAAGTGTCATCCACACATGTTGAAGCTTCCCTTGGGGATGGCTGAACCTTTCCAGTATATAAATAGCTCAAGAAAACCTTTAAGGCTTCGTACCCCACTCGACCATAAGGCAGTAGCTCAGACATCAGATACTTTGGTTTGCCTTGTTCTTCCTTCCTGTAACTATCATTTATCCCTTTCTTGAAAAGCTCATGGAAGTATTGGCTCCGAGCAGCCAATATGCACCTGTTCACACCCACAGCAATATTGTTCTCCACAATTATCTCAGCATCGCTGTAGTCATATTCCTCATCAACCAATAGCTTTTCAAGGCTGCCGCTAAGCTTGCACAGGCTCAAGTTTTCAAGGTTGGTCTCAGGGTCTGCACTTGTGGCTGCAGCTTCGGTGAGGTGAGTTCCACAGCCATTTGATAAATAAGAGGATGAGGCAAAGGTCAAAGAGGATGAAATTTCATTTCCATATTCCATGTTTTGCGAATCTAGTAATTGTCACTCATTTAGCCTAATGAACTAGCATTGAATCCTCGAAGAAAATAAAATTTCCATGGAGTGAATAGTTAAAAGCTCTAAGAAACTAAATATTTGAAATATCCCAAGCTAATTAAGAAGAATAATTATGAACTGAAGAGAGATAGATGGTGGATCGCATACTTCTTGAAACAGAGCATGATTGTTGGAAAGGAAGTTAAGAATTAGTAAGAAATAAGTTACCAAAACAAATTATTTAAGATTTTCTGAATTACCAGACTTAATAAAAGACCATAGAATCTCCAAAACCATGAAACAACAGTGTCAAAAATACTGAAAAAAAAATAGCCCTGCTCAGAATAAGCTGAACAAGAGAAATCCTCAACGAAAAAAAAGGGAAAAAAAAGCGAGGAGGAATACGCATACTTCAAGAAAACAGGATATGACTTTACTTTGAAAATCAAAGCAAACAGCTGTAAATCGATCTGCTGGGAAAACCTGACAGAGACTTATAAAACAAACCCAACGGTTGACTAGGAATAGAAGCTTGTAATAAAGACGCAACTTTGGATACTTAATTTGAGGAAGATTAGTGGGTTGTGTAAGAATTTACTGAAAGAAGCTTCTTGTGTTGAGTTTGTTGATTGTAATGAATCAAACTGTTACAGGGTTTACTGCTCCCTTTGAGGCAGAATAAATGAGCAAAACTTCCTTATATTAAAATAATAATACTAGTAATAAGAATAAAATTGGCAGCAGATATACTTGTCATAAAGTTTGCCACAAAGCAGAAAACGGATATATTCTGTTCAAATCAAAGATTTTATAGAGAAATGAGGAAAAAGAAGTTCACTACCATATTTCTAGAAGGTTTGTTTGATGACCCAAAATAAGTAATCTCAGTGCACTGCTTTTTTCTTGATTCTTTTTAGTGACTTTTTTTTTTGAAAAAAATGGTTCGAGGGGCTCTTAATTTTAGCGACTGTGGATAACATAAGTTTTACCGGATTTTAGGAGGGTTTTTTTTTAACGAAGAATTGCGAGTACTTTCTAAGTTTGATTGTCAAGTTTATCATAACATGCAATCCCCCCACTCTCTCGAGTCCCAACATCATAGCACTAAGGGAACCAAGAATTAGCCATTAAAAACACTACAGTGATGAAGGAAATTCTTCTCGAGGTACGTTTCTTCCCTTTCCAACTTCTCTTTCTCATATTAATCTATTCTCTCTATCTTCTTCTCTTTTATGCTGTTATAAAATTCCATTCACAATTTTTTTCTTGATTTTAACCAAAGTCTATGGAACCCACTACGAATCTTGATTCTTTTTTTAATCCTATAAAGTCATTTTTAAATTTTTCTTATTTTTTTAATATTTTTCAAATGACACTACAACAGTGAGGGAAATTCTTTCTGAGGTAGGTTTATTTATTCCCTTCTCTCTCTCATATTAATCAATTCTCTCCATCTTCTTCTCTATTATGCTATTATAAAATTCCATTCATAGCTTTTTTCTTGATTTTAACAAAAGCCTATGGAACCCAATATGGATCTTTATTTTCTTCCTTATAAATTCATTTTTAAAATTTTCTTATTATTTTTTTATACTTTTCATATAACTCAGTCTTTTGATTATCGATTAGTGTTGTTAGGATCAATATACAAAAATTTATATTTATGCATATCTTTAGACTATAACTTAATTGTAATAAAAAAAATACTTATAGTAAATTTTAATTTTGAGTGATAGAAATTAAAATTTAAAGATTGTATTTTGCCTCTGTTTTAGTTCTGTCTATCATAGTTATTAAATCGAAATACGTATCGTGAATCAAAATTTTACTTTTAAGAATCGAATATCGAGTTTCGTATCGTATCGTAATATACGGTAAATAATTTTAAAATTAATTATAAACAATATATACACATGTAAGTTAAATAAAAAATAGAAAATACTATACATATTAGTTGGATTAAATATATCATAAAAATAAGAAGTATGATTGTTTTAAAACTCTTAACATATTCATTAATAGTAATAGAGTATATATTTTTAAATAATATTTATATATTTTTTTTATTTTTAATTTCTAACTGAAAGTTTAATTTTTTTTCAATATTTCAAGATTAAATTATATAGAGAATATATTTTTAAGTGTTTTTTTGGTTAAAAAAATATTTAAATTGCATTTTTGGCTAATTGGATCAGAAGATTTTTATGAGCTTGGCCCAATTTCACTATAAAGTGTAACGAAGTGTATCGGTGTATCGTACGATATGCATCGATTCGCTTGTGTATCGATAGATACGCTACCGATTCATATTAAAAACAAATTCTTTGTATCGATACGTATCAAATTTATAGTGAATCGAATCGTATCTTACGATTTTGATAACCATGCTGCCTATGTTTTTCCTTTGTTTTCTCGGTAAATAATTTTCCTCTTATTTCCATTTATATGTGATAATTGCAATTTCCCTAACTCTAAGTAAGTGACTTAGCGTCTAATATGTATTCGATGAATGAATAGTAACAATTTGAATAATTGTCTAGGGATGTGAGTGCAAAGACGCACATGTACATGGGCCTCCCGACACATCACATTCGTCCCAGAAGTGTAGATTTCTTCTATTCCAAGTATGAGTAATATAGTGTAAGACATTTTAGCTCAAGTAACTAAATTTCGATATGCATGGAAATAGTCAAACCCTAATATATGAGCCAAACCTTAACCTAAGTGGTGATATAACCCTATTTTCCCTTTGCATGACCGTCCACAGTAGGGAAGGATAAGCTGTCTTCCATCTTGTTAGTGAAATTGAAATATTACCTATGTGAATCCCAAAATTTTTCTTAGCCATATAAATTACAACATTTTATTAATTAATAAGAAAAATGAGTTGTCTCCCATTTAATTTATAATATGTAATCTTAGCCATGTAAAATAAATATTTCCTATTGGTATAAATTCAATTAAAATTTTAACCAAGCAAAAATACTAATAGATAAATATAAAAAATAATATATTAATAAAAATAAAAAGTAAAATATCTAGGAGGCTTCATGAGGAAGCCAAATAAGTGTAAAATTTGGCTCAGTTGGCAACGCAGGCTGAGTTTGTGAGAAGAGCTCTCGAGTTCGACTCCCACTAAACACATTTTTTAGGAGGGGTGAAGAGCCTTAACTGTGACTAAATCCCGAATAGGATTAGTCTCATACTGTTAAAACAAGTCTACACAAAAAAAATAAGTGTAAAATTTGTATAAGGAAGGCTACATGGTTCGGTTACTAGAGAGGAAGAAGAGAAAACATTCCCAAATTCCCAATTTGCCATAACCTTTAAATTAGAAATACAAAATTAATAAACAAATAATTAGATAACACTAAAATATCCTAGTGTGGCTTCTTGAGGAAGCAAAGGGAATGAGCAAATTGGTCTAAGTGTGGGGAAGGTTCAACTGGAAGGAGTAGGGGAGAAATCAAAGGGGAGAAAGGGAGAAAAAAGGAAAGAAAGAGAAAGAGAAGGGAGAAGAAAAGAGGGAGACTGAACCTATATACAAGCCACCTTATTTCTTACTTGTTCTAAGTTATAAATGATTGTTTTAGTTGTCATTTAAGGTGATTTTATAGCAGCAAAGGTTTAGGAAAAGTGGCAGTAAGGTTCAGTTATAAGAGGAAATAAAGGTAAGGGTTATTCCTTTGAGTTGAATTTAATGTATATGATTTATATGATGATATGGAAATGATATATGGTATAAGGTTGTAGAAAATATTTATGGAAGTTTGGTGTGAGGGTTCAGCCAAGAGGGAGTCCATAGGGTAAAAGAAATCCTTTTGTTTTGATTTTTATATATGTGATTTCTAGAGTAATATTAAGTGTTATTTTGATGTTTGTTTGTAGGAATATTAAGGAAGAAGAGTTTTCATTTTCTACCCTAAAGAGGAAGTAAAAGTAAGTGATGATGTTTAATAAGATTAATGATGTTTTAGTATTATACATGAGAATATTAAAGTGTTGGGTGATTTGCATTTAGAAAGGCTCAAGGAAATTCTTTTGGGGACTCATGGCATAGAAGGGTTTATAAGGTAAGCATGATTCAGTAGTAATACTCAATTCCAATTCTATTATGTATTTGGTATTATTCTAAGTTGTATTGGTATTTTGGAATTGTAGAAAAGTGACAACGAAGTGAAAGAGTGCCATTTTACCAAGTATGTGTGTTTGGTGCTAAGTGTTAAACCATGGTACACCTTGGGTAAGGAATATATCCAAAGCACATGTTAGGATATACGTGTTAGAATTATGATTTATGCTATATGATGGATAATGGTGATTGTGGATAATTGTGGAATTGTGAAATCAATGTTTAGTGTATTTGATGATGATGGTTTGTTATGATGTGTTAGTGATGGAAATGTGATGATTTGAGTAATGTACATGATGGTTTACTTGTGTATTGATTATTTATATGAAATGAAAATATGGTATGCATAAAGATGGTATTCGTCCGTGATGAATTTCATGATGCCTTAATGACATGTTGAGAAATATTGGTGATGATTATATATTTTGTTAGCTTTAAATTGCTATATGTATTTTGAAATGACAAAAACTTAAGTAAACCTTAATGTTTCTTTCATATTGTAAATTTGCTTTTTGACACATGATTTTCTCAAACCATTTAAAGTGTTAATATCAAACATTAAGACCATGATTAATGATACATTCTTATTGGTATTAATACTTTATAAAATGTTTTTGAATATTTTAGAAATTTACTTAATGAATTTTTGGACCATGTTTTCATTCGAGAAAGTCAAGAAAAACTCTCACAAAAATGCCAATATGTTTTGGGTTGAATTAAGATCAAAGGCTATATCATTTCTAACCCAAAAGTGCAGGAAAAATGCTCTCTGAAAGAAAAGGATCGATCCCCTAAGGGAAGGGATCGATCCATTAGGTAAAAAGATCGATCCCTTTACGTCAGAAAGCCTCCAACGGCTGGTTTCTGTGAGATACAACAACTAGTTTCTGTTTTGGCTCCAACCAACGTCCACAAACCATCCAAGGGACTATAAATAGAGGCTTAAAAGCTGAAGGAACTAAGAGGAAGAGCTCAGCACATTCAATCTTCATTTTCCTCATATTCAAAGCCTCAACAACTTCTCAAGTGCTATACATTCTTCATTTTCTATCAATCTCATATTCCTTGTATAGAATAGCATAGCACAAATCATTGTATAGGATTTTCCTTATGCTTAAACATTGTAATCACTTGCCTATCTAGAGGCATTTCTTTGATTATATTCCTTGTAAACACCTTGTAAAGGAGTGGTTTCTCTTAAGCCTTAGAAAAAGAGGAAGGTTTCTCTTTAGCTTTAGAAAAAAGAAGGAGGTTTCTCTTTTGCCTAGAAAAAGAGGGAGAAGAGGTTACTCTTGAGCTTAAGAAAAAGAGGGATTGTAAACACAAATTCAAGGATAGTGAATTTGGATAAAATCCTTGGGAGCATCTCAAGGTAGAGGACGTAGGCAAGGTTGCCGAACCTCTATAAATCACTTGCGTACAATTTTTCTATCCTACTCTCTTTACTTATTTGCAATTTTATTTGTGTTTATTATATTGAATTTATATTGCATACTTGAGTAGCCTAGAGAACTTAGAAAATATCAATATAGGCTAGAGAATTTAGAAGAATCGAAAAACGAACTTAAGGTTAGTGAAAAACCGATTCACCCCCCTCTCGGTATAGCCTATAGAGCCAACAATTGGTATCAGCGCTTGGGCTCAAGATTGATTTGGATTAACATCCATCGAGTAAAACGATCAAAATGGCTCATTTGAACATAGGTACACTCCTAGGAGAAAAAGGACACTCCTTAATTAGACCTCCACTGTTCAATGGAGAAAACTATTCATATTGGAAAACTAGAATGATGTTATTTGTACAATCAAATGATTATGAAGTGTGGAGAATTATAGTGAATGATCATAGAACTCCTATGAAGAAAGTAGATGGAAAAGATGTCCCTAAGAATGAGGATGAGTGGGATACAAATGGCATGAGATTGGCACAATTGAATGCCAAGGCTATGCACACCCTCTTTTGTGCTTTAGTTCCCAATGAGTATAATAGAGTCTCCTTATGTGAGAATGCTAAACAAATATGGGACAAACTAGCCATCACATATGAAGGGACCAATCAAGTTAGAGAAACCAAAGTAGGAATGCTCACACATGATTATGAGCTTTTTAGGATGAAAGAAAATGAGTCCATGAATGAAATGTACACTAGGTTTAATGACATAATTAATGGACTTAAGGCATTAGGCAAGACCTATTTCAATGTAGAAATGGTGAAGAAAATCTTGAATAGCTTGCCAAAATCTTGGGAGGCAAAGGTGACCGCAATAGAAGAATCTAAAGATCCTAACACCTTATCTCTAGATGAACTTATGGGCTCCCTACTCACATATGAAATGAAATTAAAAAGAAATGAAGAGCCTTTAAAGAAAGTAGGGGTAGCATTTAAGTCTTCCACTCATGAGATCATTGAAGATGATAGTGATGAGAGTGGAAATGAGGAAGAAAAGGAAATGACAATGTTTGCCAAAAGATTTAATAGGTTCATGAGAATGAAAGAAAAAGAAAATAATAAGAGACATCAAAGAGAGGAGTCAAGTAGAAGAGAAAAGTACTTCTTAGTGTGTTATGAATGTAATGAACCGGGTCACACTAAGCTAGATTGCCTCTTACTAAGGAAGGAAAAGGATATGAAGCCTAGGAAGAAAGCATTTGTGGCTGCATGGAGCGATAGTGATAGCTCCGATGAGGATAACATGGATGATGAAGTAGCTTACACATGTTTTTATGGCCTTTAGTGATGATGAAGCTAGTTGTAGTTCTAGTGAAGATAATGATTATACCTTTAATGAACTACAAAATGCCTTTAATGATTTAGCAAATGAATTTCAATGCATGAACTCCAAATATAAGAAAATCATTGCTAAATAAAAAATAGAAAATGAAGCCTGTAGACACCATTTTTGTCCGGTTCTTTTTCAAACATTTTTAATTAATTAGTTTTTATATTTGATTTTTAATTTTTATTTTTTAGATTTAGAAATAAATTTTGGATTTTGATTTTGATTTTTATAGAATAAAATAAAGAAAATAAAAAAAAGAGAAGGAAATCAGAATTAATTTTAATAGGAAAGTAAAATTAAATGAGACTATTAAAGATTGAAAATCAAAATTTTGTGAAAAGGAAAGTCAAAATTAATATTGGGTTCAAGTCCGATTCTTGAAATCTAAAAATATTTTTCCTAGAAAATTGATTCTTGAATTTTATATATATTACCAAAAATAAAAAATAAAAAAATAAAAAAAAAACCCTAGGTCTATAAAAGGAGAGAGCACAATACACAAAATGGTTGAAAAAAAAAACCCTAGAAGAACCCTAAAGAAACCCTAGCAAGACCTTGGAAAGAAACGGGAAAAAGAAAAACCCTAAAAAATTATCTACTTGCTCTGTATCTCAGCATTGCCGCCCCTGTCTTACACACAAAAACACCGATCATCTTCATCGTGTCTTCAACTTTGCTGTTGCCCACGCCTCACACAACTTCGTTGCCTTGCCTGTTGTATCATCTGCACGAATACTCAAGCCCACTGCACCTTTTTGCTTAAAAGCCTTCCCAACCGAGCCACCCTCATCCACGTTTGCATCATCACCTTGCACCATTGACTGTGTACTGTTGCCTACCTCAACCATCTCGATCATCATCACCTTCTTCATCAACATCTTCAACTTAGCTTGACCATATTATCATCGTCCCCTGTACCACACGCCACGATCCTCTGGCATCTAGCTATCAAACCTTGTCCATCACCTTTGCTTCACCGAAACACAGCCCCTCTGCCTCATTAAGCCTGTACACAGACCACCATCATCACGGGAATCACCTCTGCTTCACCGAAACTCAACCCGCCAAGACCTCTGCCGCAGTTGCTGTTGCTGCACCATCATCCTCGTCACTGAAGTTTGCTGCGCAGCCTGTGTCACTATCACTTGCTACCGTGTTTGCCTACCTTTGCTGTTCCAGATCACCACGCCACTTGCTTCTGTTTGAAGAAGGTGCAAGTCAGCCTAAAGCCACGTGAAACCAAGGCAAAAGAAAGAAAAGGTGTGAACCGCAGTTAGTAAAGAAGAGAACCGGTCTCACTTGGCCTGCATACACCGACACCATCATCATCTTCAAAAACACAACACTGCAGCGGGAACCAAGAGAGTGGTTTAGCAATCGGTTGTGAAAAGAAAGAAGGAGAAAGAGTGTTTCTGTTGGCGCTGCTGCAAGGTAAAAAAAAAAATAAACAAAAAAAGAACCCTACCCACTGCTCCTCTATTTGTTCCTATTCTTGCCTAAACCGAAATACAGCCAACTCATCATCTTACATTGACTGCACCGGTCACAACTTGTTGCCACACCGTTCCTGTTGCTGCACCCGTGCTAAGATCAACCACCACACCTGCCTTCGTGCCTTGTGCCATTTTGCTGCATGCTGGTAATGTCACCTTCCCAAGCTCTCGGGTACGAGCAGTTGTGAGAGAAAGGAGCACTGATTTTCAGTGAGAAAGAAGCAAGAAAGAAGTGTAAAAGAAATTAGAAGAGAAAAAGAAAGGAAGCCATTAAAGGAAGATATTACTCCAGGTAGGTTTTATTCTGTTTTTTTTCTTTTTTTTTTATTATTTTAATTGATTAGCTCAACAAGTCACGTGGTTTATTTGGTTAATTAATTAGTTAATAAATTAATTATGTAAATTGATAATCTAGTATTTTAATTCATAATAATTTGATAACGAAATAAGTTGATAACTAATAATTTGATAATTTAGAAGCTAGCATTTTAAACATGATTTAATAATTTTAAATTTATAAGATTGTACGTATTTAAATGTCAATTAAGTCAAGTAGAAATTTAATGGAAATTTGTATGATAGGATAATATTGTTTATTATTTTTGCATGTTATTTATCTGAATATTTAATTTGTGTTATTTAATTTGCATGGATATTGAGATGTATGATTAGAACACGATTTAGAATTTGGTAGAATCTTAGACAAATACAATTTTTTTTTAGGAAAATATGATAAGATAAATAAAATGATGAAAAATTAATAAATTAAGAAAAATAGAAATAGAATTAAATAAAATTATGAATAAATATGAATCCGACGATGGAACTCCGAGGGGATTGCGATTGAGTAATACTCTCAGAGATCTTGAGGTGAAGAAGTTCTTTTTAAGTTTTACCAGCTTGATGGAAGATTTAAAAAGTTATTTCCGATATTTAATAATCAAATTAGAAATTAAGAGTCATAAAAATTAATATATTTAGAAATAAAATAGAATAAAATAATACAACTACAAATATTCCGACGACGGAATTCTAAAGGTACTGCGCTTGAGTAGTACTTTTGGATGTCTTGAGGTGAGGAGATTTCTTTTAGGTCTTACCAGCTTGATGGAAGATTTAAAGGGATATTTCCAATATTTAATAAATCAATTTAATTATAAAAATAAAAATTAAATTAGGTTAAAAATAGTAATTTAAAATTAAGTTCATTATAATAAAGAATAAAATCGAATTAATAAATTAGAATTAAAATTAGAAAAGAATTAAAATAATTAAATTAAATTAAATATTTTAATAAATGTGAATTATTCCGATGATGGAATTTAAAGGGAATTGTGCTTGAGTAGTTTCTTTAAAAATTCCTAAGGTGAGAAAGTTTCTTTAAGGTCTTACCAGCTTGATGGAAGGTCTTTAAGAAAATCTTCAATATCAAATAATTCATGTTTATTTAAAGATATAAAAATATATGAAATAATAATTTATATAAGGAAATAATAATAATAGAATAAAATAAGATAAAATAAATAGTTTAAAATCAATAGAAATTGGATAGGAGTCTAAATAGGGATTGCATAATTTATTTAAATATCCGACGACGTAGCCTCTTCAAGAAAGGCGATTGGTCCTACTTGAATACTCTTGAGGTGAGAAAATTTTTTAAGTTGTCCAACCAGCTTGATGGAGGAAACTTAAAAGATTCTTCAATATTTAATTATATCGAAATTAAAGTAAAAGGCAAAATTAAGATAACCTTAGATTATTTGGTACCATTTTAGGATGGGCGTTGTGAGGGTGTTAATCCTTCCTCACACGTAACCGTACTCCCGAACTTAGAACTCTTAACGTAGACCAAGCCTTATCCTTAGTTTGAATAGGTGACCAATCACACCTAGGTTAGAATGGTTGGTGGCGACTCCATAGTTTTGTGTCTAGCTATTAGGTTTCCCGAAACTTAATACGTTATGACAAAACCTTGACAAATGCTAAGCTAGAATTTGAAAGGAAATTAGAAGAAGCAAATCTAAAAATTGATGAAGTTAAGAAAAAGAACATAAATTTGCAAAACTCGTTTTCTAGATTCTACATGAGTCAACAAAAGCTAGATCATATGTTAGAGACCCAAAGAGCTTTCTTTGACAAAGATGGGTTAGGATATAATGCAATACATAAAAAAACTCATCTAAAGAATTTTCTTGTAAGCAAAAATTCTATGCATGATACATCTCTCACATGCTCACTATGCAATAGGATAGGCCACTCTTTACAAGCATGCACATATAGAAAAATCACATTTAATGAAAGAGTAGTTAGAAAAATGTGGGTGCCAAAGCATGCTGTAAATAATGATGAATTGTGCTTAAAATGGATCCCAAAAAGATCAAAAATTATTCGCACTAACTCTCATGGACCCAAGAAAATTTGGGTACCAAAACATGCATGAATGTGTTTGTTGTAGGAGTGTTAGAGCATGGAGTTACAAAAAAACAATGGAGTTTGAATGCTCTACACACCTTCATGGAGTTTGCCTGTGCCAATAAGGAAGATGAAAAGCTTGAGGATCAATTCTTGGCAAAGTTACATAACATTCTTCAAAAGATTGCTCAAGTTGGACTAAAGAATCATGACAAAGCACTCTCTAGCAAAGGAGTATTGTAAGATTAATCTCCTTTCCTTAAAACTTGTATTTGATTAAGTTGTTTATGACTTGATGAGATATTTTGTTGATTCTTAATGCATGATTGAATGAAAGGCATGATAAATGATTTTTGATTGTTGATGAATAGTTCTTGATGATTGGATGAAAAACATGTTTAATGATTTTGAAATGATTATTGGATTTCTGTATTTTGAGCAAGATTGCTATGAGTTGAAAATATATTACTTGCTCCAAAGTTGCCAAATATCTCATATATGCAAAATGCCATGTCATGAGCATTAATGAAGAAATATGCATGTTAGAAATCATGGCATGATGCTCACAAGTGTAGTGATTTGATGATATGTGCTTAAAATCTATGTGAACAAGTTTGTCTTGACATATTTGTATTTTCAAATGCTTTGGTTTTGCCAAAATATGCATAACTTTCAAAATGACCTCTTTTGAGACCAAAAATACATTTTATTGTGCAAATCCTTCCAAAATTGCAAAATCTATTGTTAAATGGTTTTTCATCCATATTTTTCATTCATACAAGTCCAAAATCATGTTACACAAATGATTAAACCTTTACTTGGACTTAAATTACTCAAAAACGAAGTTTTGACACATCACTAGTTCAATTTTCTGTCAAAAATCTACAGAAAATCGATGAGGGATTGATCCCTCAACATAAAGGATCGATCCCCTTGAACAAAAATGTTGAAATTTGCATTCTGGAGTTAAAGGATCGATCTCCTTACCCTTAGGATCGATCCCTCTGGGTAAAAGATGCCTATTTCGGATTTTTTAGAAAAAATTGAGAAGTTTTCTTAATTTTCTTGATATCTTCTTTCTTCTCAAACTTAAAATTCATTGTTTTAACCTCTTCTTGATGATCTTTTCAATTTGAATAATCATTTTTCATTGATATCATGCCTCAACTTCATCAATTGGTATTAGTTTCAACAATTAATATCTTACTTTCATTGAACTTAAAAGTGCAAATTCATTTTTCTTATTGAAGATATTCATGAATTGCATACACCTTGAAATAATCTTGAAATATATTCTCAATGAATGCTTAAACATTATTTTAAGAATTATTTCATGGATTTGTGTATATATATGAGAATTTGATGAACTTATGCATAATGAGAATTGTTCATACTTTAGTTCATCTTAGTCAAGCATGCTTAGAGAATTTTATCTTATAGCTTGACTTACATATTCCCATTGAGCATCATGATATAATTCTTAGTGGAATATAAATAATTAAAGGTTAATATATATGCTTGCATGATAAAATGATCATAACTAGACCTTAATAATAGAATTCGAATATGACTTAGGTAAAAATAACGTTTGAGATGCTTAACACATTGCCTAGAGTCATAATTGTCCTTGGTCTATAATTTGTGATGATAAATGAATCTTAAATGTTCAAATGCATGAAAATTTATCATCCATGAACTTAATTCTTTATGACCAAATTATTAAAGAACTTGAGCTTTAACGACAACACCAACAGTTAGTATCCATGTATTGAATCTTGATTGTTTTGGTGTTAAACTTGCATGTTTGATGGTATGTGATTGTGTTCTTACATGTTTGACTTGATTATTCACTAAGCACACCACACATGACAATTAGCATAATGCAAAATGTCTAAGTCAATCATTGGTAACAATATTTTCAACAATTGGTAGAAGCTAAAACTGAATTGACAATTGGTATGAGCTTTAAATTGACAATTCTTCTTGTGTTCTTTAGATTCAAATGACAAATAGGGAAGAATTAAGACATTTGTGCATGAGATAATTTTTGTGCTAGAATTTGTGGTTAATTGATATTTGTATTAATTCTAAGCACTTTCTTACTTGAAAATGATTTATGAGCTCATGCATATGATATGTCATCTAATTTCAGCTCATAATCATGATACTTTGTCATGCACCTTAGTTGGACCTTAGAGAACAATTGATATACTTAGGTGCTTGATAGAATTGAAATAAGCAAGTTATAGAATATAGTAGAAAATTTACAAACAACTTGCTTAATCTCTTACCAATTGGGAACTTCTTGCAAAACTATTTATAAACAATTGGTATAGGATCATAAGTCATGTTCTTTGCATTTCATACTCTTTATGGACATTGACTTATTTATTTGTGCTATGAGTCCCATGTACTAACATGTTTATTGTTGGATGAAGCATATTTTATCTTTTCTCACATAGCCATAATTTTAGGAGCATATTTTTTTTATCTTTCTTTCTTTTTGCTATGACAAAAAGGGGGAGAGATATTAAGGGGGAGAAATAATGATTTAAAAACTTCTATTAAAAACCATGCTTATATTGAGGGGGAGCTTTACAAATTCATGCTTTATTTGAGGGGGAGTATTTTATCAAAGAATTTTCAAAGCAAATTTACATTAAGTTTTGTCATGTCAAAAAGGGAGAGATTGTTAGTTTTAAATTGCCATATGTATTTTGAAATGACAAAAACTTAAGTAAATCTTAATGTTTCTTTCATATTGTAAATTTGCTTTATGACACATGATTTTCTCAAACCATTTAAAGTGTTAATATCAAACATTAAGACCATGATTTAATGATACATTCTTATTGGTCTTAATACTTTATAAAATGTTTTTGAATATTTTAGAAATTTACTTATTGAATTTTTGGACCATGTTTTCATTAGAGAAAGTCAAGAAAAACTCCTACAAAAATGCCAATATGTATTGGGTTGAATTAAGATCAAAGGCTATATCATTTCTAACCCAAAAGTGCAGGAAAAATGCTCTCTAAAAGAAAAGGATCGATCCCCTAAGGGAAGGGATCGATCCCTTCATGGCAGAAACTCTTGGAAGCGTGGAATGAAGCAAAGGATCGATCCCTTAGGTAAAAGGATCGATCCCTTTATGTCAGAAAGCCTCCAATGGCTAGTTTCTATTTTGGCTCCAACCAACGTCCACAAACCATCCAAGGGACTATAAATAGAGGCTTAGAAGCTGAAGGAACTAAGAGGAAGAGCTCAGCACATTCAATCTTCATTTTCCTCATATTCAAAGCCTCAACAACTTCTCAAGTGCTATACATTCTTCATTTTCTATCAATCTCATATTCCTTGTATAGAATAGCATAGCTCAAATCATTATATAGGATTTTCCTTGTGCTTAAACATTGTAATCAGTTGCCTATCTAGAGGCCTTTCTTTGATTACATTCCTTGTAAACACCTTATAAAGGAGAGGTTTCTCTTAAGCCTTAGAAAAAGAGAAAGGTTTCTCTTAAGCCTTAGAAAAAGAGGGAGGTTTCTCTTTAGCCTAGAAAAAGAGGGAGAAGAGGTTACTCTTGAGCCTAAGAAAAAGAGGGATTGTAAACACAAATTCAAGGATAGTGAATTTGGAGAAAATCCTTGGGAGTGTCTCCAGGTAGAGGATGTAGGCATGGTTGCCGAACCTCTATAAATCGCTTGCGTACATTTTTCTATCTCTACTCTCTTTACTTATTTGCAATTTTATTTGTGTTTATTGTATTGAATTTATATTGCATACTTGAGTAGCCTAGAGAACTTAAAAAATATCAATATAGACTAGAGAATTTAAAAGAATCGAAAAATGAACTTAAGGTTAGTGAAAAACCGATTCACCCCCTCTCGGTATAGCCTATAGAGCCAACATATTTATATGTGTGTGTGTGTGTGTGTGTGTGTGATCTTTTGCCTAACAAGGGCATGATAGCCTGTGCAATGAACATGGTATAATCTAATAATTTTGATGATTGTGAAGACAAAATAGCGTATAGGAATGTGTTAATAGAGAATGAATGTACCTATGCCACTTTACCGTAGCATTTGAGAATTGAGATCACACTAGGCACATCTTATAATGTTGGCCTAAATGTGCATTTATGCATTGTGATTATCATGCATAACATGTGATTAATATTGACTGAGATCCATGTATTTTAAAAGTGATAGCATTGTTTTAAAAATAATGTATCAAAATCCTTTCAGTAAATTTGATGATTTATATGTTTAAACGACCATAATTATTGACGATTTTACATGCCTTGATGGGTTTTACAAACATGTATCGATTGTGTCTTGGCTTTTGATCACGTATTTCAAGAAAAATAATGTTTTTTATCATTTGAAATTGTGAAGGTCATCTTTGCAAAGGATTTGGTTTTGGATACTAGCGACACCCTAATTTTGTATGCCTATGTGGCATTTATGCATGTATATATATGTATTGGAGTTTGCCTGTGTGCCTAGAACCTGTATATATACGTTGTGTTATTATTCGATGGCTATGGTATTATCTGACAACTAATTAAGACATATACCTCAGTAACGAACTGATCAGTTGCACTAAGAAGGTCTATGATCATAGATAGAGCCCTTAAGTGGGACTTTAGCCATGACTACCTAACATGGGTTTTATTGATTATATTGCCTATTAGGGATTGATGTCTTATCTCTTGATCAAATGCTTTGGTTATACATTTCGGTTTGATGTAAGGAAAAGTTGTTCTTATTCTTTTTGCATGGGATCTCAAATTTGGTATTACTTGGGAACGTAGAACTTAAGTTTTCATATGAAAGTTCTAAGTGTCCTTTGAAAGCTGTATTATAAACACAGATTTTTGTGCATTTGATATATGAATGGCACATGCAATCAATTAATTAGAGTTACGTTTGTGTAGAGGCCATATTGTGTAGGTGTATGGTTCAAGGAAATGAGATGCTTCAAAGCATTCTTTCAACTAGTACCCTTTAACGCCCTAACACAAGAATGTGAAAGTTAAGGATAGTTAGGAATGTTCATCGTGAATACATCAGGCATTATTTACACAATTTAAAATAGGTTTATGCATAGGTATACATGCATTTGCACGATATGAGCCTAACTTTCCTTTGTGTGTGTGTGTGTATATATATATATATATATATATATATATATATATATTTACTAGGCTTTAGCTCATTACTCTTTTCTTACTCCTTTATAGATTACTTCTGTGAGGCTCACATGTGAGAGTTGTGGACTAAGAGTGTCATTCATGTGCTCCGAAGCCTTGTGTTATTTTGTTGAGATATAACCTCTTTTATGTATTTGTTTATTTTCATACAGATTTTTTGTACATAGTATATACGGTTGGGATGTAAGTATTAGGAGTTGTATTATAAATAAATATAAGTTTTACAATACCTTGTGATGTATTAAGTTATTAATGACATGTATAATGCCATGTGAGGTTTTAAGAAGGTTTACAAGATTATTATCTATTTGGTGATTGAAGATAATTCTTGGGTATTAATTAAAGATGGAAATAGGAATATAGAGAATCATAATCTTCTTGATGAAGAATGGCACCTATCACGAGGTAGTTAAATCGAGACCTTCGACAACTAGTCTTAAATTTTAAAACAAGTAGCAACTTAATTGTTAAGCGAAACCTATTATACATTATGACAAACCTGTAAAGTAATGAAAAATGTTAGCCCAAAATTTAGCTTTTTAGTACGTTACATTATCTTTGTTTTATTCTCAATCCTGACATTATGTGATTGGTGTGGTCCTCTAATTGGTTTATCATTATTGATTATCCTTCCATATGCTACATAATGCCATTCGAAATTCTGAAAGCTTAATAATTTTTTGCTTTCATATACACAATTATGATAAAGTGCATCTCATGATTTTCTTGATTCATCAAGATCAGGGACATCTGCTAATGATGCTGGATGGAAATATAATACTTTACCAAATTTTGATAACAAAAAACTGTAAAATGTAACTTATGGGGCAAAGTTACAAAAAGTGGAGTCACAAGGGCAAAAAGAAATCAAATTTGGATCAAAGTTCATGTGGCACCATTTACTAATACCCTATAAGATGTTAGGGAAGAATTGTGGGCTCATAAGAAACAAAAGAAATTTGAGAAGCAAATGTTTAGTGGTTTAGTTGATCTTTATGATTTAGCTTATGGTGATGATGAATGGGAATACGGGCTAAGAGAGGTAGGCCAAGTGGTATTGAAAACCATAAATCTACTCTATATGTTGGTAGCTCTTGAAGCAAGAAGGCTAAGACTAAACAAGTCAAAGCCCAACTAATTTATACATGTATCAAAAACCTGAAATTGTTCTTCAAAAGAGAAAACATTAGTAGATGAAGCAATCAAATATAAAAGATGCATGTTACAAGGAATTATGTGTAGAACAATTCATTACATTGCTTGGTTCTTTCTTCAAAATGAAATTTCATTCAGTGTTGCTTGTTGGAAAAACTTCAAGCAAATGATTGAAGAGATTTGAAGTTATGGACCTATCTTAAGCATCCTAGTTATCATAAATTGAAGGTTCCACTCCTTAACAAGGAGTTAGAGCATACAAAAAATTTATTATGACAATATAGGAATAAATGCCCAAGATATGAGGCAACTATTATGTTGGATGGATGGATTGATAAAAGGCAAAAAAACATAATCAATTTTCTGGTGAGTCCGTCTGCTAGTACAATTCTTATTAAGTTTGTTGATGCTTTTTTTTTTTTGTGAAAAATGGTGAGAAGTTTTTTCAATTAATTGATAGTGTTGTAGAAAGAGATTGAAGAAGAAAATGTTGTTCAACTTGTTATTGATAATGAAAGCAACTATGTTAGAGCTAGTAAGCATTATATTTACATGTTATTTATTTACTACTAATGTTTTACTGGGCCACCACAATGTCTCCTATATAAGTAGTGATTTAATTTATTAATAAATTTGTTTCTTTCTCTTAGGAACCAATGAACCTCCAGCCAGATGACATACAACTAAAAATCTCCTTCAAATATACAAAAAAGTGACAGCTAAACAAAATTATAATAACAACATACAACTAAAAATCTCCTTCAAATATACAAAAAAGTGACAGCTAAACAAAATTATAATAACAACAAAACCCTAAAACTAAAAAATAGTAGAAATAGATGCAAAAAAAAAGTAGAAATAAAACCCTAAAATTGAAAAATAGGGTTTTTTGACAATGAACCTCCTTTGTGTAGGAACCAAATGAGGTAAGCAAAAATATCCTTAAATCTATAAAAACAAGTGACAAACAAAAAAAATTATAAATAATCAAAATAATAAAGAACCTTCGTAAGACGGTGGGAGTGGTACTTATCAAAATAAGATGTGTGAAAGTTATTTACGTTGGTTTGGACATGTGCGATGTATATCTATTGATGCTCCAATTATGAGAGTGTAAGCTATGAATGATGAAAGAATGGACAATGCTAGAGGAAGACTACAAAAGACTTGGAGAAAAGTAATTCGAAAAGATATGAAAGTATTAGAGCTAGATGAACATATTGCCTTAGATAGGAATGTGTGGATGAGGAGAATTCAGATGGACAATTTAATATGAATTCAAATATTGGTATATATAGCATACCCCAATTTATTTGAATAAAGGCTATGATAATGATGATGATGAATCAAAAAAATAAAGTAAAAATAACATAAAATAATCCTACACATTAGAAAAGGGGTTACATTTAGGGCTATAAACAAACCAAACACGAATGAACGAACAAACTGATGTCTCTATTCATTCGTTTGTTTTTTAGTACCGTTCATGTTCGTTAAAGAATTTAGTTTTTACGTTTGTGTTCATTCGTTTGTTTGATAGGGATGTTTGCAAACAAGTTCGTTCGTCTTAAACGAATGTGTTTGCAAATATATAAATGAACGCATTCGTGAACAAGTGTTCATAAACCATTAAACAAAAACGTTCACAAACACATGTTTATGAACAAGTGTTCATGAGAATAAACTAAATATTAAATATTAAAACTCCTACATAAGGATTAAATCCTACATGCAAATTGAAATCATCCAACACGAAATCTTAAATACAACATGACTTAAGTTAGTAATGTTTTATTAAAATTGATAATTACAATTTTAACTACAAATTGTATTTTATATATATATATTCATATATTGATATACATATATTAAAGTATCATATATGTGTGTGTGTGTGTGTGTGTGTGTGTGTATACTCATATACGTAATGTATATATAAATGGTTAATGGATAAGAATAAGATTTTTTAACTTATTATGAAACTTTTATTAATTTAATTTCAATACATTATGTTTAAAATTTTAAAAAAATAATTATTTTGAGCACAATTAACTAATTCAATTTTACAATTATTTTTTATTAATTTTTTAATCCAACAAAGTTGTATTGTATAAATATATTTAAGAATTAGGTACTAAATTTTTGGGTTAATGTTTTAAAAATAGAATATATATTATATAACTTATATAATATAAGTAATTTTAGTAAATAATAAACGAACAATAAAAAACACTTTAAATAAACGAGTTATAAACGAACATTAACGAAGGAGCAACACATAACACTTTACATGAACGAACAATAAATGAATATAAACAAGTCTGTTCGCCAACAAAAACGAATAAACTACATCTCTATTCTTGTTCGGTTCTTTTAATAAGCAAATACTAAAATATTGTTCGTGTTCGTTCGTTAAACTTAATAAACGAACAGAAGCCGAATGGATTCATGAACAGTTCGTCGAACGTTCTATTCATTTACACCCCTAGTTACATTCCATAGTTCGTAAATGGAAATGATTAATCGACACTACTATAACTATTTCGCGGTGTTTCATCTATTGTGAGAGTCAATCTAGAAATGAAATTGGTTTTCTATGAGTTTTTTGTTTAAAATGAGATTATGCTGAAAATAGGTAAAGTGAGAAAGATATAAAGAAAATGGTAGTCATCAGAATGAAAAAATGATTTGTAGAGTAGTGAGCATTGAACCCTAAACCTACTTATAAACTAAATAAAAATAGAAAGAGACTATGGTTATCATTTAAAGTCTTTCATGATAATAATTTAATTGAAAAAAATACATAAAACAATTACGTATAAGATAAAGACCATAGTCTATTTTGAAATTAGACTACGCTTGCAATAAAAGCTTGTAGTGTTTTTGTTATTGTATGTAAATCTCAGAAGACAAAACATCGAAAACAAAAGACTGCATTTAAAACCTAAACCATCCTCCATTAATATATAAAAACAGTAGTTTATTCAAACAACAAAATGTCTATAAAAAATGACGTTAAATCAATTTTGCTTGAGACTAAAATAATTTTCAATGTACTTAAATATTGAAAGAAAAGACTATGTTTAAAAACCTAAACCATAGTCTATTACTAAATAAAAACTGTAGTTAAATTTATTCAAACAGCAAAATGTTTGTTCATAAATGATGTTGCAGTAGTTTTGCTTGAAACCAAAATGATTTCCAATATACTTAAATCTTAGAAGAAAAAACATTAAGCCTTGAGCCACAAAAAACTATGTTTGAAACAAAAAACTGCAGTCTATTTATATATGTCACAACCCAAAATGATATATAGAAGTATATGCAAAAGACTTTTCTTAATTACTATGCACTTAATGTTTGTCACGAGTTAGATAGGCAATAACATTTAATTCCAAATTTATGTCTCGAGTCATACTATGTGATACATGCAACCTTCCTTTATAAAGATCATGATTTTCTATAATATTTCAATTATTACATCATGCATGCTAAATTATAGTCTTCACCACAATCATCAAGTTATACAAAACCATAATTCACACTAAAACTTCATGTACACATATAACGAAACTCAAATACATCTTAATAGGCACAACTTACATCCCACTAGATGTTTATTGAAAATAGTACATTATAAATTAAATTACATCACTACATATACCTTTCAAATAGAGAGAGTAGTAACTATGTAAAACTAAAGCTCCTTAAAGGTATCTCTAAGGCTATTTAGTCTAATACATTAAAAACAGATTAGTGAGCTAACCTCCAATAAACAACTAATACAAGTGCATTTAATTATTACCACATAAAAGCATATAGGAGATTAAAATGGAACATTATTCGTAAATCAAGTTTTCTTTTTAAAAAAGTATCATGACATAGGTTTTCAAACAAGTAATTGAAAACGGTGAATGTTATTTGCAAAACAAAATTAAAATAAGTACATGCCATTATGGTGCATGTATACGTGAGAATCGTAAGAAAACATAAAAGTATACATGCCTTAGTACATTTCAAAAGTTAGTTACAAAATCCTACAACAATTTTGCTTCAAAAGCCATAAAAAAAATAAATATACAAAATCTCATACTGAAAAACTATGATCCTACCAATGTAAGTAAGATAAGGGCAAATAGGCTCCTAGAATAATAGTGGTAGGCAACAATTACCCATTGATGCATGGACAATGATTCTTATACCCTCATGGAACGTATACATCCATCCCAATCATTGGTCTAATGTTACCAGTGTCACATAGACACTCTAGCAACTATGTATGGATTGGTGTACTTTGATGCTAGTAAACGTAGCTCAATGAGAGTTGCAAGTATGACAGTAATTGGGCACATCATGAATCATATGGGGTTGTGAGTGATTAGGATAGGATTAGTCCGTCTTGGTTAGAGGAGTTTATATCTTAAACCCTTTCAACAGAGTGTATGATTGGAAATCTATGGCCATAGTACAAGTGAGATTCAAGATGAGGTCTTGAATTCATTTGATTGAGTCATTCATCTTGAGATTGAGAAACAATGTAGTCGAACTTTAATAGAGATTACACTTTCCGTACTTTATGTTCAACTGAGATATTAGGTGACAAAAGTATTGAATTATACAATAATTGCTCATGGAAAGGTTGTCATCAACATATCGACATTTTCATTATTTAGGTAGCTATGACGCACTGTTGGATGTCAATCTTAGCTTGTAACTTATGAATAAGATTCTGAATCACTACCAACGTAATGGAAACTTAAAAGGTCACACACAATAAAAGTATGACAAAAACAAGGTAATTGGAGTTGGATTCATGTGATGAATCCTAATACAAGTAGGATTCTTAGTAAGATAAGAATCATGTTCCAACTAAAATTCGGGATTTAATTAATTATAATTTTAGCTTGAGATGATTGAAGGGTATTTTGATCTTTTTAATTATAATGAGATTATAATTATGAATTATTAATTTGATATTTCATGGTTGGTCCAAATTATTAATCCAAACACATGATTGATTGATTGTAGTGCACGTGGGAGATTGTTAGGATATACCTTATGAGCCAATTGGGTTTGGATTAAATAGTTTTAAAAGGTCCAAAAGACCCAATCTAGTTGAACTAATGCTAAAGCCCTTTTAAGGTTTTGTTAAAAGACATTATATAAACAACATTAAGCTTAAAAGTTAGATTAAACTTACTTGATAGCCACTTTGCCTTTTGGAGCGAGCATTTACGAAACAATTCCATTCTTCCTCCCTTTGCCACTAGCTACATCTTATCCAAAGCAAATGTTTTGTTTTGCATACTACTCATGTAGATATCATTAAAGGGTTTCTCTCAGCTAGAAGTCTCGAGTTAACGATAAACCGAGGGCTATTTGTGGGCTATTAAATCAAAAGTTGAACTTCCCTATACAAGCAACACTGAAGAGGTAAGATTTTATCCCAAAAGCAATTTTGTTGTATGGTCTTGGTGATTTTGATTTAGTTGTTTTTTTAATTCGCTACTTCTTTTCGTATTCTACCTTTACTCCTGCAAGATTTGAAGCAATATTTGGTTCCTTTTAATGACTATTGAGGTACATAGCATCCTATATTTATGAGGCTTATACTTGCGCACTGTTATGCACTTGATTAATTTAGATTAGATTATTTTTTTTTTACTTTCTTAAGATAAAAGCTAGGAATTTCCAGTGTGTGCTCCGCATGATTTGAGTCAGACGCTTGGATGCAAATTTGCCACTTCTTTCATTATTAATTATCACTATGGTTATATGTGTGTGGATGTGAATATTCTTCTATGAGAATTAGCATTGGTTTTTGTATTTGGGTTTGTTATCAGAAAGTTATTTTACTATCCATATATTTTGAAGAGTCTTCACTTGTTGTTTAAATGCTCTTGCAAATTTCGATATAGGACCAAAATGAAGTCAATTTATCTTTTTATCAATTTAGATGTTAAGCATTATAGTAGACTTAGTTTCAACATGTTAAAGAAAAAGATTCATAACTTCTATTTGCTTTGCTTAATTATTCCTAAATTGCAGTTGAACTAGAAACAAAATCGAAGAAGAAACCAATTTAGGTGTAGTTCTTTTATTGATAAGATCTTGCCTTACTGGAGTCACATAATGCATACTTACCCCATTTTTTATTTATTATTATAGGAACTTCATTAATGCCATGTTTTATTGTTTAAATTTGTATTTTAATTGAAGAATTTTGGTTTGTTATTGTTCTATATGATCTCAATTTAAATGTTTTATTAGCTTTTTGTTTGATCTTTTGCAGTATTTGAATGCAATGTCTGTCTTTTCCAGCTATTAATTAGCAAGGATGGTTCTTCAAATGTGATGTGATGATAAAAGAGAAAAACCATCATGTTGTTGATATGATTTGTGGATGTTTGTTTGTGCTTGCATGTTCACTAACTAATATTAGTTCAGTGTTGATAGTGAAATAAACACTGATCTAATATAGATATTTCATCTGCATAGAACGATATCTTTTACTAATTTCATTTCCAAGATGTTGTCATTCATATGCAAGTATTGATTTCATGACACTCATGGCATACAAGAGATTGAACAAAATTAATGATAATATCTTTAGTTTAAAATGACAATTGCAGCTGAGGATAAAAAATTCTGACATACATGGCATACAGGAAATTGAAGATGATGTAAACATGATTATTTTCCTAATTATTATTTTCGCATCCTATTCTATTTATTTCAAGGTTTTATTGCTATTATGTGATAAATAAAATTGATTCCGTTGTGTAGCATGAGATTTATACTAGTTTGAATAAAAAAAAAAACTACTCAAATCCAGCTGATGAGTTGATCAATTCTTGATTGGTTTATTTATGAAACATCAACGATTTCAATTTAATCGATTCGATGAATCAATTCAGTTTTGATAGACCACTCTAATCAATGGCTAATCACTAGATACAAATTAACATTTTTCATAAAACTAAACTCTGGAACTTCAAAATTTCAAAAATGTTATATAATAAACCTAAAGTCAACACTTTCTAATTTGTTCATAAAGGTATTGGACATTTAATTTCAATAATCAGAATTTAATCATCATATATATATATATATATATATATGTATATATGAGAATTATTTAATACACCATCAGTAAAGTTTTTTAACTCCATAAGCAGAGTTAAGATGATGACACATATTTTATTTTATTTATTTTTTTAATATTTTTAAAAAATATATGTCATTATTTTAATACTGTTGACGAAATAAAAAAATTTTATTGACTGAATATAGAGTATTAATATGTATATAAAATATATTTATATAGTCATAATATATATACCAGGCCATAGGTTTTTCTATCAGCCCAATCCATCATCAAGGCTTCGATCAAGACTGGCTTGAATTGGTCTTAGAAAGCTTTAAATTTGAGAAGATGAAACTGTCCAAGAAGCCCCATTGCCGAAGTTAGCCAATGTAGCTCAATTCTCACAGCCAGCCATCATCTCACTCGTATATTATAGCCCCTTTGGAGTTGCTTTCCTCCACGCAAAGGAAAAAAACCTCAAATCTGTTGTTCTCTACCTGGCAAAGGTACCAAACACTTTCCCTTCCTTTCCTTCCCTTGGGTACGGATAGGCCTTTAGACTTTAACATCTGGTTTTAATCCTTGTAGCCTTTTATTCTATTCTTTTCCTCTGTTTATTTGCTTAAATCAAGTGCTTGCCGACAAATTAGAAAAAAGGTAGTCTTTTTGATCTTGGTCTTCACCATTTCTTCAGCTTTATTCAATTTTCTTTTAATTATTGGATTCTTAATCCGATTTTTCTGATCTGAATCGCTTCCGTAGTTCATAATCCGTTTCTGGGTAATTTCAGAATTTTCTTTCTTAGTGCTGATTTTACCCTTTAATTGTGATTTACCTTCCAATCTAATTTTGTGCTGGTTTTGGGTAAGTTTTGCCTTAGAGCTAATTTGCTGGTAGCTTTTTTTTTTTTTGAAAAGTATGTTTTGATGTTATTTGTTTTAGCTGCTTGGTATTGTAGTGACTACATTATTTACTTTATTTCTGATGTGGGGTTTCCATCATTTCCGCTAGGAATTTTTTTATTCAATTTTGGAACTAAATTCATTTTCCTTTTTCATTGGCGAAAATGGCCATTGATTTTCTGTTTCAAATGATCATCACTTTTAATGTAGTTTGTGTAGCTTGAATTTCATCATATATAGATATTGTGGCAATTTGATTCCTTCAACCATATGAGTGGTTCAATAAATTATAAATGCGGATTTCATAACGTAATTACCTTTTATAATTGACTGAGCATTTGACTTTCTCGACCCGTAAGCTGACAAGTTGAGTTTTTGGAATCTGCAACCTTTTCAGGCTTGCACATTGATGTTAAGAATCGTGACTGCTTAATTTCTGTTCATGTCCTAAAAATAAAACTTATATGTTCTGAGTCCTTTCTGCTTCTGTCCATATTTCTCTTTTCATGTTAATTTGTGATAAAGAAGTTGTACTGATGTGTGTTTACTGCTACATTTAAATTGCATAGGCTGATTCACATGTACAAGAAGTAAATTGTTTTTGCAGATGGATGTAATGATAGTTTCTGCTCCTTTAATTGTCACAAGTAATGAGTGAAGTTCCCAACTTTGCCTCAATCTGCAGATATTGGCACACAGCTTATGAACTAAAGTAGCAAGGATTCTACTTCGAATGCATATTGTTTATAGTTGACTGTAGTGTTATAAATATTGAAAACTTGTTATCACAAAGAAAATGTTCAAGAACAACAAAGTTTAAAGTCAGATTGTCTTAGCACATCGTGTTTAAATGCAGTAGAATTGCTTTAAATGGTTTTATTTCATTGTTCCAATATGACTAATTCAGAAGCAATGCCCTTGCAATTCTCAAAAAGCATTCTTCATAAGAATAGCATGGCCAGAATAATCTCTAAATAATATATTGAAACTGTATGTCCCCTTTGTTTCCCTTTAGGATACAAATACATTGAGGTTAAATTCTTATATTGGTTTTCTTTTTTATTTATAGGAATTTCGGTTATATCAAATTAATGAAATCTTCCCTTTGTTTTCCATATTTGGTACAGAGTCATTGAGGTTAAATTCTTATTTGTAGCAAGAATGATGTATTAATTTTCTTTCTCATTTCTAGGATCTTCAGTTATATCATTGACAAGTTGTTCTAATCTGTAAAGGGTAAGGGAATTTCTTTTTATAATTGTCTTCACAAGCATAAGTCCCCCTGAATTTGATTTTTTGGCTGAAATTTTGAGTTGGGTTGCCTCAAATTTACCATGGATTCCTTATACTGACTAATTGGTAGACTTATCCAAGGTTCCTTTTGTGGTTAATATGATATCCAACACTGCTCAATGTAATCTATTTGTTTATTATTCTGGGTATACAACTAAAACCATGATGATAGTTGTTGCTATACGGTGATAAATTTATGTGTTTTATTCTTTTAGATAGACAGCTAATATGGATTGTTAAAGCTAACCCCTGTCTTTAACTACAACTTGCTCTCTTTACTTGAGCGGTTTCTTACAATCACAAAAATTATTTCAGCTGGGTGTTCATTGAGCTACTCCAAACGTTGCTCTATCCCATGCCCAGGGAAATTATCATTATTTTTATAGCTTAGGAAGTAAACCACAAATGAAGTGATCAGCTGCAGTTAAGTAGTCCTATGAGTTGAGTCATTTATTAGGGTACTTTGAAAATGTTGATTTGGAGATTCAACCATTATGTTAAACAGAATGGCTGGAAAATGGAAACTGTGATGCTGGGCGGCTAATGTCTTATTCAAAATATACTTTCTTATGTAGCTGGAGATTTAAGCTCCTATGATCATTTTTCTATATAGATGAAGCTTATTTTGAACTTATTATGATGAGCTGAGGTAACTCTAAGCTCATTTGATCATAGTTCTCTACAGGTAAAGGTTCTGTGAATTTGTTATGATTAGCTGAAGTGTCCTATGGATGCCATTAAGGATCTGACCTTGACCTTTTCTCTTCTTTTTATATTTTTGTCCCCCTTTGCCTTTTCCTTTTCTTCTTTGAGCCAAAACCTTTCTCTTTGCAGTAGAAATCCTTATAGTACAGTGTAATGGTTGACTGATTGCTATTCTAGGATGATGGTGGTATTATAATTATTAAGAGAATCGGGGTTGTATGAACTTGTATATGAGAACAAAATAATATCTGGATTGGAAAACTTTAAAAGGTTTGTATATACTCAATTGCACATTTTATGAGGGATAGCTGAACTGATTACTTTCAGGAAGTAATATGTAGCCTTCTCATAATTGTGATTTTTTCCTGAATTTATCTCCTTTTTTTTATGTCACATTGATAATGGTGATCTTTTTCTCTGTGATTCTCTTTCTTTCCTCTGCCCATTTTTCGGAACCTACAACCTCTTTTTGACTATTTTATGCAGGGGCTTGTTCCTTGTGATTCATCAGAGGCATTACTATTTATCCTTGTTTCCGTTCTTTTACCACTCCAATAATATATGGGCTGAGGTGCACATTTCATGGGAGGTGTTGAGGATGATGAACCAGCCTTAAAACGCATGAAACTATCCTCTGAAGAACTGAGACATCTTTCAAACGGTTCAACTATTAAAGAGCCTGTAGCTGCGTCTTCAGGAGACTTGATGGCTCGGCCCCTGCACTCTGAAGGGGGCGAAGAAGTTATTGGCTCAAAAGGATTAATAAAAAAAGTAGAATTTGTTCGAATAATTGCAAAAGCATTATACTCTCTGGGTTATATAAAGAGTGGTGCTCATCTAGAGGAAGAGTCAGGGATTCCATTAGATTCTTCTGTGGTCAATGTATTTATGCGGCAAATTCTTGAGGGAAGTTGTGATGAAAGTGTGGCTACATTGCATAATATTGGTCTAACAGATGAAAGGACCATAAAATCAGCCTCTTTTCTGATATTGGAACAGAAGTTTTTTGAACTTTTGGATGAAGAAAAACTCATGGATGCTTTGAAGACATTGAGGACTGAGATTGCACCTCTTGGTATCAATAATTGTAGAGTTCGTGAGCTTTCTTCATCCATTGTGTCACCCTCTTACCGTTTTTCTGTTCAATCTCCAAAACAAGATACATTGAGGGCAAGATCTCGGACTAAATTATTGGAAGAATTACAGAAGCTTCTTCCTCCTACAATTATGATTCCGGAAAGAAGGTTGGAACATTTAGTTGAACAAGCCCTTGTCTTGCAGCGAGATGCTTGCGTGTTTCACAACTCTTTGGATAAGGAAATGTCACTATATGCTGATCATCAGTGTGGGAGAGATCAAATACCTTCTCAAGCACTGCAGGTTAGATTTTAATTTTCTGTTCAGATTTTATTGCTATTAAATATTTTTCTCTTATATTTCGTTCCTACTTTAAGATGGAAAAATTCTAAGTTATTCTTTTATATTTTTTATTGATTCAAATTTTCATGTGCTAAGTCATAACAAATGGTACACGGTACATTCTTTGTCATTTTCTTGTGTTAGTTTTGTGGAATTTCTAAATCTATTTTAGATTGTGCTTTATCAGTATGGATATTCGTTGCCATCAATAAGCTGGTTCCTTGATTCACATGCTAGTGATAATCTTTTCTTGATTCAGGCATGATAGAACTGATAGTAGGTATTTGGTTATATATTTGGCTTTAAATTTTGGTGTTTACACTTCAACTTTTAATTAGTTTTTCAGTACTTTTTGGATAGACTATTTCTTTATTAGGTGCAATCTTGAGGCATTCTCTACCCGTATACCTGTCACACTAGTCTCAAAAGAATGTTGAAGGGGTTGTTGGGATCTGAAAATGGGAATAGAAAGATCAATCTTAAGTCATTGAAGATGATGGTTTATGTGCTTTGAAAGGCTCTCATCTTTAATAGAGATGATGTGAAAGAAAAACATCTAACATAGATAAATTCATAGAGCTAGTGGAATAGGAAAGTTGGTGAGTGTCCAAGTTAGCATCTTTCTTACGTAGCCAAAAGTTTGTTCCAAGCATAATAAACTAGAGCAAGTGAAACTACTCATATTATGTTGTAATAGTTCATTAAACCTAGTTACCTTTTCTCAGCTTTGCCATCATTTTCCAAAAGGATGAAGCTTCTGTAAAACTTTGATGCATAACATGGTCATGCCTAAAATGAACATTTGGTGTTTGGGAGCTACTCATATGCTACATGGTTGGTTTGAACAATCAACCATTGGAAGTTTTATCCAAGCAAATTATAAATCACTATGTTAATAAGAAGATTTTTATGATTCATTGGCATTTTTTTTAAGAAAGTGTAATCCTCTTTTTGAAGTTCATGAGAAAGTAATGGTATGGTGTTTCCATCCATAGAAATATCTTCTTGGACTAAAGGAAAGTGCATTTGGCAGTTATGAAATTTTAAGTCTGATAGTTTTTTTTTTGATCATGGTCTGATAGTTTTATTTGATTATAATGTTAAAGTGTATTTTTGGTAATTCTGTATTCTAACAAAAAGACCTTGATTATTGTCCATTACATCGTATCTATCAGGGTTCTTTTTGTGGCCTTTGTGGGGGATGAACCGGAGTCCTTACTTTCATCAATATATTAAGTCCTTTATTTTATTAACAATAATGTTTGGGCCGATGGGTATTGGTGCCAGAAAACTTTGTCCATAAAGATTTTTGCTACAACCATTTCAGACAAGATCTTATCATGTCTTTTGGTTCATCTTCTGGACCAATATGTCCCATCATTCATGGATTCAACTCCTCAACCATGGAATTTTTTTTTATGTAAAGCAATTTATGCTTGATGGAGAACACAGACTGATGGACATTCATTGTATAACATGATCTCTCAAGGATGATCTAATGGATTGAGACTACAAGGTTTGATAACCTAAGAACACCAACCATGTGAAGTGTTCCAGTGAATCCTTAAGACAAATCTCAAGGTATTCTTAAACAATCGCAAGAATATGCTTCCCAGACTGCTTGGTGTTAACCAAACATCAAAGCTTATGAGCTGGTCAGTCAGATTATCTTTAAAGATCAATTGTTGACTTGCTCTGAGGAGTGACATGGACAAAAAGTGACAACTTTATGCCATGAAATAGGTGAGAATCTTAGCCGTATAACGATTAGCGAGTTTATGTCTATATAGACTTCTAATTTTTTTCTTTTTACAACATATTCAAGAGTCGTACCTCTTGGACCAAAAACCTTCACAAAAGCCATGAAGTAGTTCTTTGAATTTGTCTTATGTTAAATGTAGTTGTGATGATGCGATATTTGTTGATGCATTCAACCCAACTACTTGTCATGGTGGTTATATCAATTACAATACGGTGTCAAATGGGAATTTTTGAACTGGTATAGGTGACTTATAAATGGATTGGGTTATAATTACCTATATGCTTGTTTATGGCCAATTTAATTTGTATATCTATATGCCCTAGCCACCGATCACCCATTTATAGGAACCAGCCCAACCAACTCATCATATTTTTATCCTTTTCATTTTTTTTTTAATAAATTCACCTATTTAAACCTACCAATATTATTTGATATACATGAAGGATTTTTTGTTAAATTTGTAATTAAAAGTGAATAAAATGTGCATTTGAAATTATAAATGATTAACAAATATTTAAAAAAAAAATACAGTGTAATTTTATCCATTAAATTTATGATTAGTTGTTATTAACATTCTGGAATTTTGAATCTTCAATGAATTAAGTTGTTCTTTTCCCTATTTCTTTTTATTCTTTTTTCTTTTGTCCTTCATTCCACCAATAGACATCTCGATGAGACACTAGCAACGTTTGGCTTGGCAGGATTTGACCTATTGCAATGTTGACCTGTCATGATGGGGCCATTGCTGACCCTTACCAATGTTGGCTAAGCTTGTAGGGCCTGATTTGCCAGTCTTTTTTTTTTGGTGGTGACCATTGTTGGGGAATGGTAAAGAGAAAAGAAAGAAAAGTTAAAAAAAAAACTTAATTATAGAGAAAGAAAAAAATTTCAAATAACATGACCCTCGGGCATTATGCTTAAGATGATACTTACTGGTTACCCTGGGCGCTAATTACTTTGTTTTAAATGGATGTTCCTTTTTTATACCCATTTAAACAGGGGGCTGGCTGGATGGGGCAAATGGGTTTGGGCAAAAATTGACACTACATGCAATATGTGAAACTTGAGAAAATGTTGATAAAAAACCCCAAGTTTGAGTTTTCCTTTGAAAAACTCTTTTCCACTTCTTTTTTTTTTAATCTCCTGCATATCATTAACCTCAGATTTCTTGCAAAAGTGTGTTCTTGAAAATTTCTGTTGCCAATGGAAGAGAATTGATTCTCTTTATCCATAATCTCTGAATAGGATCACGGGTTTCTTTACATATACTGGTTTAGTTAAATATGAACCATAGTAAGCCAATATTAGCAAAAGGAAATATGTGTAGCCACAAAGGAACATATTATTATACATTAAATTTAAAACTGTTGCATTTATTTCTCAATAAAGATAAAATGACATTTATGATCAATAAACTTTCAAAAAACTATAAAAAAAAAGTCATTTCCTAACAGAGAGAATCATTATATTACAACCATTGCGAGATTTCTAGCCCACATATACCTTTAGGATTAACTTAAAATTTAAATGTTAGAATCATGTAGATGATACATATATCTTTTCTTGCTCATCACCTGAGCAGCTAGGAGATAAGGTGTGGCAGCTTTAGGTTTAAACTATGATAGGTAAAAGGGATTCTTTTTTAATTTTCTTTTTGTTCTTTTCTTTTGTTTATGCAGTTTTACCAATGGGTTGAAGCTTCAGTATATAGTTCTATCCTTTGATTTTCTCACTTTTCATTTTCTTTTTCTGTGTCTTTTAGGGGTTAGGCTTCAAGTAAAAGGGACCAACAACGACCTACTTTGTAACTATTATTAATGCATATAATGTCTGCCTGGAGAACTGATCTAACAAAATTCTACCTCCAACTATGTGGACTTTACGAGGTGTTTATTCAAAAACTGGTATTGAACATGTCAAGATAAAGGAAAATTGCAGCTCCAAGTGATGTTGGATTTTTGTGATTTTCTTAGAAGTATTCTTGGCAAGTTATCATTTGGTTCTTAGGTTCATAATGTTCTGATTATAGGAATTTGTTAATTCCCATTTTCTTTGTAAGAAAATTGTTTTTACTTGTCATAAATAACAACTAAGGAGATATAACTTAAGGTATTAGAGTCCTGCTTGGTAGGGTGGAAAAGTGAAAAGATGGATAGAGGTGTGTGGAAATGTGGAAAGAAAATGATTTTTGTTAGTGTTTAGTGGGAAGGAAAAGTGTGAGGAAAAAAAATAAGAAAGATTGCTATTTTTATTTCCTGATTAACAAAACCGAATAATTGGAAAGATTAGTGGAGAGAAAATGAGATAGATGTGAGTCAAGTATGTATATTTACAAAATTATTCTTTTTATTTTATTTTATTTTGTTATCTTAACTAATTAATGGTATAATGATAAATTAATATAATTCCATTTTCTTTTCTTCAATTTTTCAACTCTACCAAGCAATGGAAGGAAAGAATACTATATTTCCTTTCACATTTTACATCTTTCCTGCTAAGCACATCGGTGGAAAGAAAATATATGTTTTCCATCTTTTCATTTTTCTCTTCTTTTAATTTTCTTTCCATCTTTCTTTCCACTCTGCCTAGCAATGCCTAAAGGTTTCTGGTAGCTACTCTTCACAACAGTTTTTTTTGGAAATTCTGTATATCATTATTGTTTTGCTTTCTGTATTTGTCATAGATTTCTGATTAGTTAATAGTGTATTGGGGTGTATGAATTATACCAATTCCTTCTAAATATATGGTAGGCATCTTAGGCTTTGGTTAGCGAAAAGTAAGTAGATGGAAATATATGAATGAAAATTGGAAACAAAATAATTTTTACTTAGATTTGGTAGGAAAAAATTGTGAGAGGAAAGAAAATAAAAGTGATTGCCATTTTATCTCTAATGACAAAAATCAGTCCTAGTTTGGAGAAATTGTGGAAGAGAATGGATGGATGTAATTTAACTTATAGTAACTAATACGTGTTTTTTCACTTAATTGTTCTTTTATCTCCCTTAAAAATGTTATAATGGTAATATAATGTTCTTTTAATTTTCTTTCCTTCCACTTTCAATTCTATTGAGCAATGGATGAAAACAATAATTTCCTTTCCCTTCACTTTCTATCTTTCCTACCAAGCAAACTAGCGGAGAGAAAAAAGAAAATGCTTCCATTCCTTTCACTTACTTTTCTCCCCATTTAACTTTCCTCCTTTTTGGATCTTTCTTGAGCCAAATCATACTTACTTGCAAATTCCCTTGCTAGAGAGAAAGGAAAAACTAGGGTTGGCAATTTGTGTCGGCCGGTCGTAATCATGTTTGTGAAGGTAAGAGTATAACAGGTAATGAATTAACATGAGCATTGCACGGTTAATTGTTCGTGGTAAAGTCTTTGACACAGACATGACACATTTATTAACACTGTTAAGATAACGTGACATGGTAACATGTTTAAATATGATCAACTTATATAGGCATGCCATGATTAGCCCGTTAAAATATGAATAAAATATTTAAACACAAATAATAATAGTATTTTATGTATTTTAAATATTATAATTCAATAAATGAGTTTAAACGTATTAGATATTTTGAGTAATGTGGGAAACTATTAATACAATTAATGAAGCATGCATAAACAGGTCACTTAAAATTTAGGTGGGTCAGCTTGCATAACACATGAATATCTTCGTTGCATAAACTGGTTGACACGATCATGACTCAAATGCAGTTATATGACACCTAAACACACTTACATCTGTGTTGTGTTGACGTCGTGTTAGTGGATCGTGTCCAAAATTGCCAGGTCTAAGTAAAAGATTGTATTATATGTTTACATATGCATCCAAGTGAATTTGTTTTAGTATCCTCTGACTGGAATATTTTCTGATTCTTGATTTATTTTCTGTTTGTTTATCATTCTCTGTAATTTATCTACTTTTGGCTTGATTTTTTCTTTTCTTCAATTATTATTGCATTTTTCTTTTAAATCCTTTTCATCATTTCTTGCTACAGATACTACAGGCTCACACTGATGAAGTATGGTTCTTGCAATTTTCACATAATGGGAAATACTTAGCTTCATCGTCAAATGATCGGTCAGCAATCATTTGGGAGGTATTGCTTTTCACTTGGAACCCTTGTACCTATAGTTTATGTCTGCAACTTTTTATTTTTAAATTCCTTGTGATATTAATATTTTGATTTATATTTTCAACTCTGTTTTTCCATACTCCATTGTGGGCATGAGTTCAGTTATTTTTATGCATTTTCAATTAAATCTAGTAACATATCTTCTTAGATGCTTATTTCCAATGTTCAATCTTTGGCATCTTTTTTTAATACCTTATGTTTCATCTGTAACTTATATTCTACCCCACTTCAACAGAATTGCTTAACCAACATGATCAAATAAGGAAGGAAAGAAAGAAATGATGTAAAGAGATGTTTCTTGAAGATTAGATTATGCTTGGTTGTTACTTTTGCTACTCTATTTTTTTTTTCCAAATGCAAAATTTAAAGTGTTTTTGAATATTAAAGTAGATTAGTATTTTGAAAAATTAAAATTTGACTTCTGAGCATAAGAAAATGGCATGATTTTATTTTATTTTATGGAGGAATTATGTCTGAATGTGTGGATTAATTTAGCCATTGTTCATTTTAATCAAATACGATCTCTCTTTTTCTTCTTTACTTTTCGTCTTTTTAGCAAGTTTATGGAGGTGAAATGCAAATGACAAAGAACAAATAGCAAAAGCAGAACCTTAGCAAAAATTGAGTACCCTTAGATGCAACAAAGAAAGAACTCTGATAATTAAAGCTAGTATTTTGTCCCCTCATAGGGCTATGAGTGGTAGCATTTGGATGTAACAATATAGAAAATGTTTTAATATGATAAAAGGGGTACTTCTTTTGATGATTTAGGCAGGAGTTATGGAGTTGATCACAATTGTGTCTGTTAAAATGAAATTTGATAGCAGACGCTTAGAGTGTTGTTTTGTTTGACTCCATAATCATCATTTTTCTCATGATTTTGTGAATTTTTGCATGTTAGTCAGCGTGAAAATTGCTAAAAGGAAAATGAGGTAAGAGTTAAGAATCAATTAAACAAAAAGAAAAGCTTTAAAGGTGGGATGCACCAAATTTAGAAGAATGGAGAAAGGTCAATACCTGAGACGGAATCTCTGTAGCTAAGCTCTCAAAGATAAATAGTTTTAATAGTCAAGCTAATCAAGAAAAAATCAATTTGATTTTCAAAAATGCTATTTCATTCCTTAACTTCTGTTTGATCTCCCTTCCTCACAATTTCATCATACGACTTACCAATTAGATGCCTTTGTATATTATGCCCTCTTTTTTCTTGTATATGGGTAAGTATTTTTCTTCTCAACAAAGAATAAAAAGAGTGCTCTTTCTCTACTCATCTAGTATTGTCTTCGAGTATCAATTAATGTTTGTAAGCCAAGATATTTTTGCTTCCCTGTACTTTTTCACACGTTAGTATGGATGCCAACTGGTTGAAATGCTTTTCTACTCTTCATCTTTTTCAAAGACTTCCCTTAGCTTGTCTTATTTAGTATGTCAATGAAGGTGTAATTTTATTTTCTTTTGAATCATTAAGCCCTCTTAAGGTTTTATTTGTATTCAAATTTTTTATTGGTATCCAAACTTAAACAACTTTTGGGAACAGCTCCTCATCAAACTTCAGTAGTCTTTTGAGTAACAATCACTTTTTTGTCATCCTTAATGCACTTTATTTAATCAATTCTCTCTTTTTTTTCCCTCCTTTTATCAAGTTTTTATTATTTTTAAACATCAAAGACTCCACCTTTTTCTTTTTCAAACATTTCTACAATTATGCAAGGGTTTTGGTGGAATTAAGACTTTCTATTGGTTGGACTCTAAATTTCAAGTGTACAAAGGTTATATTAATTTGTGACAATGCTTAGATTACTGCTGAATCAACTATTTTTTGCTTACTCAAAAACATACTAATCAGTCGATTTTCTCATTCTAATATTTTGACTTGTTGTAGGTTGATGCAAATGGAGTATCTTTAAAACATAAACTCTTTGGCCACCAGAAGCCTATCTCTTCTGCCGCATGGAGTCCTGATGACCATCAACTTCTCACATGTGGTGTGGAGGAGGTTGTAAGGCGCTGGGATGTTTCTTCTGGTGAATGCCTCCATGTTTATGAAAAAGCTGGTCTTGGCATGATTTCATGTGGATGGTCTCCAGATGGCAAATGGATATTTTCTGGTGTGAATGATAAGAGTATCTGCATGTGGGAATTGGATGGGAAAGAGCTAGAGTGCTGGAAAGGGCAACGTACTCTAAAAATTTCTGATTTGGAAATAACAAGTGATGGAAAGCAGATTATAAGTATATGTAGGGAAAAAGCAATATTATTACTTGATAGGGAAGCAAAAGTTGAGAGATTTATTGAAGAGGATCAAACAATAACTTCATTCTCGTTATCAAGAGACAACAGATTCTTGCTGGTAAATCTTTTGAACCAAGAAATCCATCTATGGAATATAGAAAGTGATCCGAAGCTTGTTTCTAAATATAGAGGTCATAAACGCACCCGCTTCATCATTAGGTCTTGTTTCGGTGGACTTGATCAAGCTTTCATTTCCAGCGGTAGTGAGGACTCACTGGTATGGACTTTAAATTTGTTCTATGTTGATCAGTAGCAGTAAGTTAGCCGATGATTAATGTGGAAAGCAGTATTCTTATAATATCATTGTCATGTCTTGACTTATTTTATTTATGGATCCATCTCTGCATATATCTGTCATTCGAGTGAGATTGTAGTATGAATAAAAGACTGACGTTTTGTGAAGCCAACTAGTTTCAAGCAGGTATAGATCATTTTTGCTTTTTCAGCTAAAGTCGCATTGCTTTTCATGTTCATCAGTAATGTGCAGTCACATGCTTGTGTAGGTGATATTGTCTTGTAGATCAGGGCCATTGATTTTCTTCTGTCGTGTTTTCACAATACTTCCCTGCAAGCATCTGATTGATTTATTCTTTTCGACATCCTTCACCTTAGTAGTTGTTTACTATAATGTCTTTATCTCACAGAATATGCTATAATATATTTATTTGTCTCTGATGGGCTCAACATATATCAGTCATGCATGTGTTGGTACAAATTTGTTATCCGCATAGTATGCAAGTATATGCTGTCATTCTATGGTCCAGTTCCTTTTTCATTCCTAGAATTTGTACTTTTGAACCACCCCAGGTTTGGCCTACTGATTGTTTCTTCTGCTTAGAATCGTTAAGGTTCAATGTCCTAACCCTCACTGCCTCCTCCCCCCAAACATGGTCTTAATCATATATACCAAGAATTTCCACATCTGCATACAGCAGTATACCCATAGGTGACCTAACACTTTAATCCAGAAAAGTGGATCTTTGTTGCTTCCTAGATGTTTATGGCTTCGCATAACTAATGAAACTTACTATGGACATTCTGTAAATATAAAATTGAGTGAATATTAATTTTCTTTTTATTATATGTTTAGGTCTACATATGGCATAGGGGCACAGGAGAACTTGTAGAAGCTTTACCAGGTCATTCTGGAGCTGTTAATTGTGTGAGCTGGAATCCAGCAAACCCTCACATGTTGGCATCAGCTAGCGATGATCGTACAATTCGGATATGGGGCTTAAACAATCTAAGGGCAAAGAGGAAAGAGAGTCATAGTAATGGCAGTAATGGCATCCATTACTGCAATGGAGGAACCTGAGAGATTGAATTTATGGAATCACCAGTGATTGATACCTGATATAATTGGTTTAATGTAAATACTTTACTTTGTTGAAAGCTGACATTCATATCAAAAAAGATTGACAACAATGCAGGAACCTTCTGATAATAAATTTGCTATTTCTCTTCTCAGCATTTAAAATTAATTTGATTACAGTTATGGTGAAAATTTGGAACTTGCTTACTTATCATTAATGTAGCTCATAGGTACCTGTGTGCTTTTGTTTTCTGGTGTTAACTTGCATTCTCATGTAGTATCAGTATTAAATTAAGGATCTGCCTGTGGCTTCTCATTACAGGCCCGGCAAAGTTTTCTTCTTATGAGAAATTTATAAAATGTATAATATGATGAAAAGGAACAAAACCATTCAATGCAAGAAAAGAGAAAACAAAAAATATATATTTACAACTTAAAAATACTCTCCTTTTGTAAAGAAATAATATGGAAAAATTTTTATTTTTATTTTGCATTTTTTTTAAATGAAAAAAAGTTCTAGAAAGACCCTTTTTTTTGCGAGAATAAAAACATATATCCTATTAAAATCACAAGTTCTAGATATGAAAAAGACAAACAGAATAAAATTTAGTAAAAAGAACTTTTTATTAAAAAAATAAATGAGAAGCTTTTTTAATTTCAATTTTTATATTTTTAAATTTTCATTTAAATTTTTTTTCAAAAATGTGTATATCAAAGTGTTCCTAATGTGCCATAATTTTTCTACGAAAGGACTGGCATGACTTTATCTAAGGTTGGCTCTTTACATTTCACTGTGTGCTTGGTTTAGCATAGTTCAGCCTGCTAAAAGGTTCACAAATTGCTCTCCATTGCCGTCCTTGCAGATTAGTAAGGCACCTCAATATACTTACCCATCGTGGGCTACAAATAGAAAGAATTCAATTTGAGTGAGAGTATTTTATTGTGGATGATACCACCTCGTGAGAGTGCAAATACTTTATTCCCTTTTGAAAAGGACAAAACCTGAGTATAAAACTTATGTTTTAAATATGCATTTGTGTGTGTATAAGGTAAACAGACCTCTATTTTAGAATGCCCCGTAATTATTAAAACATTACGTAGTAATAACACAGAAAATAATATGCAACTAAAAAAATAAAATAAATACCAAATTAAAACCATTCGGCCAAAACTTAAGATAACCACAAAATTAATTATTGACTCGACACTTTTAAGCCCACAACAGAGTCACCAAGCATGGCTAACCTTTAGCCCTAGAACTTAAATCGTTATGACAGTCATAATCCTGCTCATGCTTGATTCCACGTTAATGCTTTGCTTCTTCACAAGGTCACAGCACAGTTCGGTCTACTTTTTTTCTTTCAATTCCAAATAGCTCCACACACACAATTCTGCTCAGGTTCCAACTTCTTCTTCCTGCTCAGGATTGATGGTGTTTTCAAAATTTACCTGCTGTTTCACCGTTTCTTGCAAGTTTATTGTGGATGATACCACCTCGTGAGAGCGCAAATGCTTTATTCCCTTCTGAAAAGGACAAAACCTGAGTATAGAACTTATGTTTTAAATATGCATTTGTGTGTGTATAAGACAAACAGACCTCTATTTTAGAATGCCCCGTAATTATTAAAACATTACGTAGTAATAACACAGAAAATAATATACAACTAAAAAAATAAAATAAATACCAAATTAAAACCATTCGGCCAAAACTTAAGATAACCACAAAATTAATTATTGACTTGACACTTTTAAGCCCACAACAGAGTCACCAAGCATGGCTAACCTTTAGCCCTAGAACTTAAATCGTTATGACAGTCATAATCCTGCTCATGCTTGATTCCACGTTAATGCTTTGCTTCTTCACAAGGTCACAGCACAGTTCGGTCTACTTTTTTTCTTTCAATTCCAAATAGCTCCACACACACAATTCTGCTCAGGTTCCAACTTCTTCTTCCTGCTCAGGATTGATGGTGTTTTCAAAGTTTACCTGCTGTTTCACCGTTTCTTGCAAGTTTCCAGCAACAGTAATGTTCTTCTCCTTCTCTCTCTTCTTTTGGTTGCTTGCTTCTTTTGGTTGCTGCTGCAACCTATCTCTCCACCGCTTGGCCATAGCAACTGCTTCTTATAACACTTTCTTACAGCCAAAGTAAAAATTAAAAGAAATTTTCCTTCCAGGCAAAATTACCTATGTGCTAGCCTTCCCCTATTATAACTATCTTTTTCACTCTTAAAGCTCGAGGACTTTTTTTTTTGTCTGTTCATAGAGAGATACAAAAGAAAAAAAAGATTTGAATTTTAAACCTATTCTTTTCTAACGAGAGGTAACAATTACTAGGCGGACATTGGTTTTTATAAACTCTAAGGGCTTTCACATAACTAGCTATAATTTCACTAAAAATAACTGTTAATGTTCATACATGCTTATATATGCTTCTACACAATATGAAACATGCTAAAACAATCAAAAGCGGAAGCGACAGAATCTAACTAACCTCCGGCCATTGATTTGCTATTTGTCTGATATTGATCCAGTCTCAAAAATCGATGAGCTTGCTTGAATTACTTCCAAGTCTTCCAAGCACTCAAAAACCTCACTAGATGGTGTCTTTGTCTGAGATTAACGTGCTTGGGGCCGAAAGGAGCCCTTTTTAAATAGTAATGAGAGCATGCTAATTATGGCAATAAAATCATGTTTTAACCATCATAAAATCGTGATTTTAATAGCCAAATATTGAGTTGAGATTCACTGTGAAATTATGGAACATATCTGGAATTGGTCAACCAAATATTTTACTTCCATAATTGGAGATATACCAACATTCTCTCACTTGGTCCATATATTTCACTCACAGAAGAAACAAATTACATGAATCATGGCGACAGTTCCTCTAATGACGAGTATTATCTTCCATGCATTACTATGTGAAATGTTTCTAATCAACCCATTTTTACTTAATGAATAAACCTTATGTTTATTCTCGGTCCATACAACAACGATATTTCTCAAGTAAAGCTTTAGTGTATACAAATCAAAATGAGAAACATTATATTATTAATAAGAGTTTCAATTACAAACATAATGTGGGACCAAGTCCCATCCTCTCTACATGATCCTTAATTTAAACGGTGGCATGCCCTTAGTCAAAGGATCAGCTAACATCAATTCTGTGCTAACGTGTTCAATGACCACTCTTTTATCTCTAACACGTTCTCTAATGGCTAAGTACTTTATGTCGATGTGCTTACTTCAACTTCCACCTTATTGTTCATAGCCATGAATACCGTAGCTGAATTGTCACAATATATAGTCAATGGCTTAGATATGAAGTCAACAACTCTAAGCCCACCAATGAAACTCTTAAGCCATAAGGTAGCCTCAAAACAGGAAACGAACTCGGCCTCCATAGTGGAAGTGGAAGTCAGTGTTTGCTTAGCACTCTTCCATGAAACAGCTCCACTGGCAAGCATAAAGATGTAACCAGATGTTGATTTTCGAGTATCAACACAAGCAGCAAAGTCTGAGTCTAAGTAGCCAATCACCTCCAACTCATCGGTCCGTCTATACATAAGCATGTAATCCTTAGTGCCTTGAAGATATCTAAGCACCTTTTCGCAGCTCTCCAATGGTCCATCCCCGGGTCACTTTGGTATCTACCCAACATTCCCACAGCAAAAGCTATATCAGGCCTGTACAGACCTGTGCATACATAATACTTCCAACAGCTGAGGCATATGGAATGTTCTTCGTCTGTTCTCGCTCAAGATCATTTTTCGAGCACTGGTTCAAATTGAACCTGTCATCCTTCATAATGGGAGCTGGGCTTGATGAACAATCTTTCATTCTGAATCTTTCTAAGACTTTATTGATATAGGCTTCTTGTGACAGACCTAATATACCTCTATGTCTGTCTCTATAAATCTTAATGCCAATGATATAAGATGCATTGCCCATATCCTTCATATCAAAGTTCTCAGAAAGAAATTGTTTCACCTCATATAGCATCCCCTTATCATTGGTTGCAAGCAGAATATCATCTACATATAGCACAAGGAAACAAATCTTACTCCCACTAGCCTTCTGGTATATACATTGATCCATGATGTTCTCAACGAAACCAAATGATGAGATGACTTCATGGAATTTTAAATACCATTGGCAGGAAGCTTGTTTCAACCCATATATGGATTTCTTAAGCTTACAAACCAAATGCTCACCATTACTAGAGGAAAAACCTTCAAATTTTTTCATGCAAACCTCTTCCTCTAGATCACTATTGAGAAATGCCGTTTTCACATCCATTTGTTGCAACTCTAAGTAAAAATGTGCAACAAGCGCCATTATGATACAGAGAGAATCTTTTTTAGATACAGGAGAGAAGGTCTCCTTGTAATTGATTCCTTCCTTTTGAGTGAATCCTTTGGCTATGAGTCTTGCCTTATAAAGCTCAATGTTGCCTAATGAGTCAGTCTTGGTCTTAAAGACCCATTTACAGCTTATAGCCCTGGCCCCATTAGGCAACTCAACAAGATCCCATACTCAATTAGATGCCATTGAATCCATCTCATCCTTCATAGCATCGAACCAAAGTTTTGATTCTTTGCTGTTCATGGCTTGTGAAAAACATCTCTGGATCATTAACGGGCCCAATATTGAAATCATACTCTTATAGATACACAATATAATCACTAGGAATAGCTGATTTCCTTTCCCTAGTAGACCTTCTTAATGTTGGTTCAACATTCTCCGAAAGATCGTGTTATTCAACTGGTTGCTCACTCAATTCTGGTGTATCTAGAGGAGCATCGTCTACTGGTAAGTTATCAACTACTTGTGGATCTTCAATGATTAGTTGTTCAATGTCCAGCTGCACTGAAGGGACATTGTTCATGATAACCAATCCTTGACTCGAGTTAGAGGGTTGATCTCTCACAAAAACTAGTTCTTGAGATTGATCGCTCCCATTAACTAAGTCATTTTCAAGAAACTTGGCATTCCTTGATTCCACAATTCTAGTGCTATGAGATGGACAATAGAATCTGTAGCCTTTGGACCGTTCGGCATATCCAATGAAATACCCACTTATGGTCCTAGGATCCAGTTCTTTTCCTGTGAGTTGTAAACTCTTATCTCAGAAGGGCATCCTTAAATGCGTATATGACGCAAACTCAATTTCCAACCTTTGAATAATTCAAAAGGCATCTTTGGAACAGCCTTGGTTGGAACTCGGTTCAATATATACGCTGTCGTTTTAAGAGCTTCAATCCACAAAGACTTAGGCAACTTTGATCTGCTAAGCATACTCCACACCATTTCCATCAAGGTTCAGTTCCTTCTTTCTGCAACACCATTCTAATCTGGTGAACCAGGCATGGTATATTGGGCAACAATCCCATTTTCTTGAAGGAACTTCACAAATGATCTAGGTGCTTGTCCATCTTCAGTGTATCTACCGTAATACTCCCCACCTCTATCAGTTCTTACTATCTTAATAGGTTTTCCACATTGTTTCTCTACTTCTGCCTTAAAGATCTTAAAGGCGTCTAATGTTTCGTTATTGTTATGAAGCATGTAAAGATACAAAAACCTGGATTAATCATCAATAAAGGTGATGAAGCACTTCTGACCATATGCATCAATGTCTGGACAGCATATGTCAAAATGTATGATTTCTAATATGGTTGAACTCCTATTGGCACCTTTCTTAGACTTGTTGGTTTGCTTACCCTTAATGCAATCCACACAAGTGTCGAAATTAGTAAAGTCTAGAGTACTAAGTATTCCGTCATTTACTAATCTATTAATTCTATTTATGGAGATATGACCTAATCTCCGGTGCCATAATGTGGAGGAATCTTCATTCATAGCACATCTTTTAATGCCAGTTTGAACATGCAAGGCGTTATGAGCAGTGTCATTTTGCAAATCAATAGAGAAAAGACCATCACATAAGGTACCATTCCCAACAATATCAAACTTAAAATATATCAATATTGATTTATTTGAAAATTGAAAGGAATATCCATAAGGTACCAGCCTAGAAATAGAGATTAAATTTCTCGAGAAACTAGGAATATAAAAGGTCTTTTCCAATTGCAAAACAAAACCACTCCTAAGAACTAAAGTGCACATTCCAACGCCTTCAACACGCGAGCGCATCTTGTTTCCTGAATAGATGCTCTCCTCAGTTCCCACTGGCTTCCTTATGTTTGTCATACCCTGTAAGGAAGTTGAAATGTGAATTGTAGATCCAGAATCAATCCACCATGTGTTATGATTAACCTCAACCATATTTGATTCAAAACAAACATATGAGAGTGGATTACCTTTCTTAACGAGCCATTACTGAAGCTTGGCACAGTCCTTCTTCATGTGTCCCTTCTTTTTACAGAAGAAACACTTGGACTCTTTCTCAATGTCAACTTGGGCAGGGATTTTCCCTTTTCCCTTGTTCTTGGCTCGATCCTTGCTCTTTCCTTGGCTTGCAAAAAAGGCACTTTCATCCGATTCCATAAGCAGTCTTCCCTCCTCTTGAACACACATGGTCATCAATTCATTGATGGTCCACTTATCCTTATGTGTGTTATAGGATATCTTGAATGGTCCATACTGCTTTGGTAGAGTGTTTAGTATATAGTGCATAAGGAAAGATTCAGACATCTCCACCTCTAGCTTCTTGAGTTGGGCCGCTATATCTCTCGTGGCCATTATGTGCTTGCGCACTCCTTTCACACTGGTGAGCCTCATTGATGAGAACTTCATTATCAGGGTGCTGCCAATGCTTTGTTTGAAGTGACAAACTAATCATCTATGGCCTTCATGAAGGTCCTAACGTTGGTATGCTGTTCGACAGAACCACGTATCCCAGCAGATATCTTCGTCTTAATATACATGACACTAAGGCGATTGGATTGCTTCCAGTGTTCATGTAAAGCTACTTGAGCAGGAGTGCTGGTCTCAGTTAATACGGGCTCGTCTTTCTTTATAGCATTGTCTATATCCATGCACCCTAATTGGAGGAGAACTCTCTCCTTCCAAATCTTTTAGTTCTCTCCATCTAGTTCGGGAACTTCTAGGTTAATACTAGCCTGAGGAAACACTCATATAGAAAAAAAAAACACATGCTTATATATATATCTAGAATTTTTTGAGGCAAACTTAATTATGTCTACCAATGTAAACATATTTTATTAATCAATTATGAATCTCAGACATAAAATTTGTCTGTGGACTAAAGTTCTAATTCTAATAGATTCATCTCATAATGATAAAACTATCAAATTATATCATTTCCTAATCCCTGTGGGTAAATTAAGAAACTAATTTGATATTTTATCCTAATTAGTTATGAAATTATAATAAAAATTCTTGTGGGATAAAATTTATTATAACCTTATAACTAATCACAATTTATGTCTAATACCATTATATGATTTTTACAAATATAATTTTACTTGATTAAGATTGCTGTTGCTAAGCCTTAATTAAATAAATTATAAGTCACTTAGACATAGTGGCAAAATCCTAAGTTTATTCATATTTTAAAATTGCAATTAACATAAGACAATTTTAATTCTTAATAATATAAACAAAGTTAGGTACATGTGCTTCTAGTATAAAAATAACAAAATTATATATATTCAAAATGAGCACACATACACATTCAAATCAAATTTTCATAATTTAATCATAATTTTATGATAATTTTCACAACAATTTAAAATTACAGCATTGAAAATTCAATATAAAACTCCCAAAATATAATTATTTGGCCTAAATAAACTAAAATCCTTAATGCCTAAACAAAATGTCCCAAATAAATTAAGAAAACAAGACCCATAAAACCAAATATTGGCCCATGCTTATTTAATCCAAGTTGGCCCCAAAATAAATTCAAAATAATGGCCCAAAATTTAAATATAAACAAATAGCTCAAAGCTCAAGAAAGAGGCCCTAATCGTACAGCCCAAACATTATTAAAAGAGTTTGTATATGATGCACTGACAATGTATAGTTTCTATACATTGTCAATGCATCAGAGATTGACACCTCATCAATAGGCCCTTATGGGCAAATTAAAAAAATTTATTTATATTTGCATATAAGGGCCTATTGATGAGGTGTCAACCTCTTATGCATTGACAGTGTATAGAAATTATACACTGTCAGTGCATCATATATAAATCCTTATTAAAATCCCCAAATCATGTGAAGAGCCCAAATATCATTAAAAGTCCAAAAAATGGGCAGCCCAAAATGCTCATAAAGGAATGGCCGAAAAGACCAAAGAAAAGGGCTAAAATTTTGTTTTTATTATTATTATTATTAATATTATTAATTATTATTATTATTATTATTATTATTATTATTATTATTATTTATGTGAACTTCATGCGACACAGGCTACATGTGCCCCTCAAACACATTGTCGGGCACGTGCACGTGCCCCATTGTCTCCTTCACCCGAATGGGTGTTTTACAGCAAAACAAGTAATTGACCCGACCTATGACCCAGATTAAAAACAGCCTTTCCTGTTTCGATTTGGGTGATTCTCGATCCCAAATCAATCAAAAACGAATGAAAACAAGTTTTATGAATTTTGTTTTGGCTAGAAACGTCTTAAAATGTAAGTCCAAATTTCTCAAAAATCCTTGTCGTCGGCCAAATATACGGGGAGCATTTACGAGTTATTTGTTCTGTTTTTGATTGCTAAATGGCTAGAAAAACAATTCCAGATTATTTCCTGACCTCATTGTAACCAGAAACTTTCTTAAAACACAAGTAGATATTTTGGCAGAATTTACAAAATCGACAAAATCGCAGAGCATATTTTCTTCATGCAAGACAGAGATTAATTCAAGCTTTGATACCAAATGTTAATGTTCATACATGCTTATACATACTTCTACACAATATGAAACATGTTAAAACAAACAAAAGCGAAAGCGACAGAATCTAACTAACCTCCAGTCATTGCTTTGCTATCTGTCTGATATTGATCTAGTCTCAGAAATTGATGAGCTTGCTTGAATTACTTCCAAGTCTTCCAAGCACTAAAAGCATCACTAGATGGTGTCTTTGTTTGAGATTAACGTGCTTGGGGATCGGAAGGAGCCCTCTTTAAATAGTAATGAGAGCATGATAATTATGACAATAAAATCATGTTTTAACCATCATAAAATCGTGATTTTAATAGTCAAATATTGAGTTGAGATTCACTGTGAAATTATGGAACATATCCGAAATTGGTCAACCAAATATTTTACTTCTATAATTAGAGATATACCAACAATAACCCCTTAAGTTTGGATTTATATCTGGGCCATTGAAATATTTAATTGTGTTTTAATCTTATGTGGCAGTAGTGAACTCAATTTTCACAACATTTTTACCTTCAAAACGATAGAATTAGCTCAAGTCATAAACATGAAAGTTGTAGTTCTATCTCTTATCTTTTTTTAGATTCAAAAATCACCTCAATCCGAAATATATTGAAATAGTTATGCCTAAAATACGACAAGATGCTCAAACCCCAAAAGACTTTATAAAGTCGAGAATTAATTATAGATTAGAATTTCAAACAAGATATGCTTCTTATTTTAATGACATCCGTATAAATACTTGCTTGAATTCATACCATAAATTCCAAAGTTTATCTCAAAATCAATTTCCTATAAATCATTTCATAAAACACATCAAACAACTAATTTCACACAACAAAATAGCATAAAATATTATAATTAGATCATAAATAATATATTAAATACATTAATATGAGGGAAGCAGTGACGAAAAAGAGAGACCACTGAGAGAAAAGGAGAATTGAAGGGGGAGGACCAGGAACAAGAGGGACAAGCAAATTATTTTATTATTTTTATTAAATAATTCAAAAATTAAATTATTAGTATCAACAATGAAAGTATTGACGAAATTTTTTATCAGTAGGTTTACAGAGAGAAATTTTATAAGTACATTTACTGATGAAAATTTTGCTTGCTCTTTCATCAGTAAGTATGTTACCTATGAAAATACTAACGCAATTTGTCGATTTTCCCACACCATTTTTTATCTTTAGGTCATCTTTTTTATTGATGAAAATTTTTTTGTCAGTGTTTCACCGAAAATCCATCGTGAGGTGAATGTTTATTTTTCTACATCTTTGTTGGTATTCCGTTCGTAAAATTTCTCGATATTACTTGAAAATTTGGTAGTATTGACTTTCAAAGTTGATTCACCACTTTTATCCACCCGATGAGCTCTATTGAGGAGAGGAATTATTATGCCTCTTTTGAACAACCAAATTGGAATAATTCGATGATAATGACCTATACAATTGAATAACTTATAAGGAATAGTATTCCACATGCTGGCAATGCAGGAGATTTTATTGAGACCATTAAAAAGCAATTTGCAAAGTTCAATAAATTGAAATTTCAAACTATATGAGATTTTTCATATCACAAAATACGATGGTGTTAGTGGGGTCAGAGAGCACATCTTGAAGATGACCAACTACCCTAATATGCTAGAGGAAAAGAAAGTGGAAGTGAAGGGCCAATTCCTTGTTTGGCAAATTCTAGAATTATTTTCTTCTCAGTTCAACAACATAAAGTTATAAAGCACAAAAGGAAATATGGAATTTGAACACCACGACATCCAAAGTTATCCAAGAAAAGAAGATCTTGAGAGCTAGTAGATCTCCTTGTTCTATTCTAATGATGACTCAAGCTATTGTTACTGGCAAGACAAAATTCAGCAAGGGGGTCCCAGTAAGAAATTTAAATCTTTGTTCAAGAAGAAGAAGAAGAAGAAGAAGACGTTTGTATATTCTCATCCTAAATCTTGTTTTACCACCACTTATGGCTTCAAATCTCATAATTCATGTAGGTTCAAAGAAGTGTGCCTATTTTGTTATAAATATGGGCACAAAAAGGCTTATTATAAGAAATTCGCTAAGTGGAAAGTAAATATAGTTAATTTCTTTGCCTTTGTTTCTTTTGAAACTATTCTAACAAATGTGCTTTCTAGGGATAGCTTGGATGGCTAGTGTGATTGCTTCTATAAGATTGAAAACAGTGATGACATTGAGATTGGTGTGAAAAGGTGATGCGTTGGGATGTAATCGCAGTGGTGGTGGTGAGGTGAGTGTAGTGAAACGGTGATGTGTTTGGATATAATCGCAATGGGGTTAAACCTTGAGAATTACAGCATACAGTCTGAATCAAGTTCTGAGTAATTCAGTTTCCATAACTTTTTTTAGTTGTGTCAGGCAAATAATCGAGTTTGTGCCATTTCCACGTTTGGTGTTGTAAAAGTAAAACCCTAGAAGTAGTCGAGGAAACTAGATAAGAAGACTATTAGTGGAAATTTTCTTGGGATGGAACATATGATTTTTAAGCTTTAGAAGTCTATCTATTAATTAAACGGGCATTAAACAATGGTATTTGAAGTTTTATGGGATTGTGATATCACTCGATTTCAAGGAGAACGCTGTTGATCAATACATATTTCTTAAGGTTAGTGAGAGTAGTTTTGTTATTTTTTTGCTTTAGGTCGAGAATATCTAGTTAACAACTAATGACACTAGCCTATGGATTAAGACAACATATGTTGTCATTTCACTTTGATACGACATATTTAGGTGAGGCTTATTTTGTCTTAGGAGTTTAGATCCTTGTGACAGATTGAGAGGCATACTCAGGTTGTCTCAAAAAGGTCTATATTACGTGTCTTGCGTAGCTGCAATAAGCATTCTTATTCCCCTGCAAAGGCGCCTATTGTGAAAGGTGACATTCTTTCAGTATCAATGTTCTAAAAATGATAATAAAAATGCTTATATGCAAAAATATTCCATATGCCTCTTTTGTGGGTAGTTTAATTATACTTAAGTTTATACACATTCTGATATAGCATATGCTATTGGCGTACTCGAGAGATTCTTGAGCAATTCTAAAATAAAACATTGGAGAGTTGCAAAGAAAGTGCTAAGATATCTTTAAGGCATTAAAGATTATATCTTGACATATCAATATATTATTCAACAATCTAAAGATAGTTTGAAAATCAACTTTGAGTTATATTTTTATGATGGCTGAATGAGTTGTTCTTAGAAAAGAGTGAAACAAACACTTACAATGTCTTCGACTATATGTGGAGGTAAAGTATGCGGCATCTTATAAGGCCATATGTCAGACTTTTAATTTTCTGTTGTCATTTCTTTGCCAGCAACCAAAGCCATCTCATCATACATTTCAAGTTTATTATTCAAAAATTGTTCATACTTCAAATGTGCTTGTTTCAAATCATAAACACATATCAAGCATACCCTCTAAAATCAATGATCATGATCTGGTCTGGGTGTCTCTCAGTGCAAAAAAAATTAGAATTAAAGTAGCATTTTTTTAAAAGAAATATAGCTTGATTCTTGGAGAGTTGGAGCTTGCAACGGAAATTCCAAATCAGTTGCCTAATATATCATTATTTAATTGCAGGTTATGGAAGATAAATACACCAATAAACATGCATATATATATATATATATCTATATAGAAGAACATTGATTATGGCATTCATATTTATAATGCACACTATTATTTTTTATATGATTAAACAAATTTAATAATACAAATTAGAAATCTTTCATGAAATTTGATTGCTTGCACTATATGATTGGTACAGTTGAATTTGTTAGTGTTTTCAGAGAGGCAAACTCCTTTGCTGACTCTTCAGCAAAGCTTGGTGTTAACAGGAAGGAGATGCTGCATGCTTGGTTCTAAATCGGCAATGCAATTTTGTTTTTTCTGTATTTTCTTCCCGTTGTAGTTGTTGTAACTTGAGTTCAGCCTTGTCTGTTCTTCATGTTAATGAAAATCATATTTCCTTGGCTGAGCAAAAAAAAAAATAATAATACAACGAGAAAGAGAAAGGAAGTTACCAGCTTCACCATAGGCTGCATCAGCAGGAGAAACCTTAGAGCCAACAGCTGCAGCACCAATGAGCACAGTGAGAGCCAATCTACGGGAGACAAGGGTCCCATCATCCTCTTGGATCGCCTGCTTCTGAGCCCTGCAAACTAGCTGGCCTGGCTTAATATTAGCAGCTTGCCGTTGTGATGATGATGATGATCTGCTTGGAGGGGTAAGTGCATGGTGGTGAAAAAAGCATGCGGTGGAGGTCATGCTACTCTTTCCTTGTTTTACACTTCCAAAACTCTCCTTTTTCTTTTGGCTGTATTTTCGTTTTGTGTATGAAACTAACGGACAATGAGTGTGGGACGTTTTGATTTTTTGATTGGCTTGTATTTGGATATTGTATGACGACGGAGGATTAGATTATGGATCTGTGTTAGGGTTCTTGAGGCTCTAACGGGTTCCAAGTGGCTTGAGTTACCCTTTGCTAAGTCCATGTCGGATTTCATTTTGGTTTTAGGGAAGTGGACGAGTGGACTTGGACATGCATAGCACACCCATTTGGAAAACACATTCTTTCAAGAATGCTATCATCATGATGCACATTCTCAATTTAAGATTTTATAATTTATAAATCATTTAATTTATGAAAGAACACTTGATGGTAAGAATTTTATGAAAGCGAAAATTTTTAATAATAATCTTGACATTTTAAGTTGGCAACTTACCTTGCACTACTTCAATAATCAATAATGATTACTACTATTTCAATTAATTAGCATAATCTAAATGTTTCTAAAAATTTTTGTGGTCAATGTTATTTAATATCCATGAAAAATATGAATTTAACACACGCACACACACACATATTGATAATAATATATTTGTTATATTATTTTATTATTTATTACCACATTTATTGCTATATTCTTGTGTAAAATTAATTGTTAAATGTATTTTGTGAATTAATTTAGAGAAAGTGGTTTTAGAATTAATTTTAGAAATTATGGTATGAAATCAAACAATAAATTATTTAATTGGAATGAATTTTTGAAATATACATTGTTTGACTTTCTAAAGTTGTAATTAAATTCTGATTTGTTTTAAAGACTTTTGAACCATAAGATTAAATTAGAATAGAGGGCTGAGATTTATTCTTGATAAAAAAGAAACCCTAAAAATCTTAAAGGAAAAATTATAAAAGGGAAAGGGACTGCAGAGCTCCATGCGGCAAGAGGAAGAGCACTATACGTAAGGCGAGAGACCTGAGCGGGATCGATTTTTGCTGTTGCCTCGGTGGTGTCCTTGGCTTTGCAGCTTGGGTGCAAATCGGTGCTGTGCTGGAGCAGTACACCCGAGACAGAACAGACGCGAACCGTGGCTGTTACCAAATCTGCAGGAGCAGTACACGTAACGTTGAGCAAAACGTGTTGGAGCATCACTGCACTTAAGGGGAGAGCAACATTTGAAGTGGGCTATTGAAAACAAGGCAATTAAAAAGTGGTGTTTGTCCACACGTGAATTGTACTTGAAAACTTGGTTTTAAGGGAATGTTATCTTTTGGTTATATTTAATATCTGCACTTTTCAATTAATTTTTTATTCAGTTTATTGTTTGATAAAGCATGACTCTTGTGAATTTGATAATGTGTTTTGCTATATTAAACATGAACTAAATTTTTTTTTACTAGGAATTTGATTAAGCCTACTTGCATATTTTATGTCTTTATGATTAATTGATTAATTCTTAAATTCTAGTATCATTCATTGTGATTAATTCAATCTTTTGATTTGTGTTATTGATTGGCCACCTTTAATATAAATTAATTGATTGTTTGAGACATGGTAAGGGTACACATCATATGCTAAGCCATGTATAGCTCTATTGAATGATTGAATAAATATTTGATGCATACATCAAGCTAGAATATTTATTTGGTTCTTGTTAGATGTTCTTCTGTTCTTAATGGATTTTTAATCATTGATTATGCTACACATCATAGATAATTTAATGATTAAAAATACTTGATTATAGCTGCCATCAAACAGAGTAATCATATATTAGGAAGAATGAACCCTAGAATTGAATTGAGATTTTTAGGATTGAAGACATAAAATTGCAATGTATTGGTGAAATCAAATTCCTAGGCTTTTCTCTATTGGGTAATTTCTTGATTTTATTAGGTTAATTAATTTAATTAGTTAATTTAGTAATTAATTAGACACTTAGGTAATTCCTTTTATTTGACTTATATAATTGTTAGAGCATAAGTAGTTAGATTTTAATTGAATAAATTTAGCAAATCTCTGTGGGATCGACTCTTGTATTTGCACGCTATACTACCTTGATTCGTGCACTTGCGAGAATATAACTTTTTGTTCATCACATATCAAATTGTACAATTTATTAAATTTCAAACTTAATGCCTAAAAATTCTAAATTATAATTTTATATGATATATATATATATAATTATTAAGTTTTAAACTTTATAAAATTCATTTTAATCTAATTAATATATGATTAGCTTAATTAATAATTAAATCTAGTTTAGATTATTGACTTTTTTAGTCAAATCAAGTCGATTGAATTTAAATATGAGCTAATCAAGTGAAATTTTCAAGTCAGTCCAACTTTTACTGCCTCTATGTGATTTCATAGTAGTTTTGTTTTAGTTTCACTTTCTTCTATATATGGAAGATACAAAACAAGGTGATTTTTTATAAAGGATTTTATTGGCCGGTTTATGCTTGTAATCATCATCATCATCATCAGAGCCTTTATCCCAATAGATTGGGGTAGGCTATATGAACCAATATCTAAAATCACGTTAGATCGTCCATATGTATTCTCTGCCTCCATAGATTCCTATTCAAGGCCATTTGCTCATCTAATTCTAAAACCTCCATGTCTTTCCAAACTACTTCCTTCCAAGTCTTTTTCGGTCTTCCTCTAGTCTTAACCCTTCTCTCAACATCCATAGTCTCTATTCTCCTAACTGGAGCATCTACAGGTCTACGTCTTACATGTCCAAACCAACGTAAACAATGTTTACACATTTTTTCTTCAATAGGTACCACTCCAATCATCTTACGAATATCATCATTTCTCATTCCATCATTTCTTGTATATCCACATATCCACCGTAACATTCTCATTTCTGTTACACTCATCTTTTGTGTATGTAGCATCTTAGTCGCCCAACATTCACTACCATATAACAATGTTGGTCTAACAACTGTCCTATAAAACTTGCATTTTAACCATGTAGGAATTTCTTTATCGCACAACACACCTGTAGCACCTCTCCACTTACTCCATCAAGCCTAGATCCTATAGGTCACATCACCATCAATCTCTCCATCCATCTGTATTATTGATCCCAAGTATCGAAAATGATCCCGCTTAGGTATCGCCACCCCATCTAACTTCACTACATCATGCTCTTCCAGTCGGTTAGAACTGAATTTACACTCCATGTATTCAGTTTTCACTCTGCTTAGTTTAAATCCTTTTGATTCCAACGTTTGTCTCCATACTTCCAACTTTGTATTGATCTCCGCTCTAGTCTCCGCACATAGGACAACATCATCTGCAAACATCATACACCAGGGCACCTTATCCTGGATGGATTTTGTCAGTTCGTCCGTAACTACCGCAAACAAGAATGGACTCAACGCTGACCCTTGGTGTAATCCCACCGTGATAGGAAACTCACTTGTTTGCCCCCCACCTGTCCTCACATGTGTCCTTGCGCCTCTATACATGTCCTTAATTAGTTTAATATATTTCAAAGGAACTCTTGTCTTCATTAAGGACCACCAGAGTACCTCCCTAGGCACTTTATCATATGCTTTCTCCAAATCTATAAAGACCATATGAAGATCTTTACCCATTACTCGAAAGTGCTCCATAAGTTGTCTAAGCAAATATATTGCCTCCATAGTTGATCGACCCGGCATAAAACCAAATTGATTCTCCGATATCTCTACATTATTTCTTAATCTCCGTTCTATCACTCTCTCCCGTAGTTTCATCGTGTGACTCATCAATTTTATGCCTCGGTAGTTGGCGCAACTTTGAATATCTCCCTTGTTCTTATATAAAGGTACTAAGACACTCTTCCTCCATTCCTCTGGCATTTTGTTAGTGTGCCAAATCTTATTAAATAGATTTGTCAACCACCTAACTCCTACATCTCCAAGGCATTTCCAAACTTCAATTGGGATGTCATCAGGTCCAACAGCTTTTCCATTCTTCATCATCTTTAGTGCATCTTTTACCTCTGTCTCTTGGATTCTATGCATAAAGCACCGATTTAAATCCTTAAGAGGCACCGAAATATTATCCAAAACTTTATTTTGTCCATCATTAAATAATTTGTTAAAATAATCTCGCCACCTGTCCTTAATGTCATTATCTTTAACGAGAGTTCTTTGATACTCATCTTTAATACATTTCACGACTCCTAGGTCGCGACTCCCCTTTCTCTTGCTCGCACCAATCTGTATATCCTTTTCTCTCCCTCCTTTGTGTTCAACTTGTCGTAAATCTCTTTCGCAACCCTCGTCTTAGCTTCTGCCACAGCCTTCTTTGCCTCCTTTCTTGCTACCTTATATTCCGAAAAACTCTCTTCTGTATTGTTCTTCTTTAAAGCCTTGTAACGCTCTCGCTTAGTCTTTATAGCATCTTTTACTACTGCAGTCCACCATGTTGCGTCCTTTCCAGTCGGCACTTTTCCGTTTGATACTCCTAATGTCTCTTTGCCTACCTCCCGAATGCATTTTGCCATCTTATTCCACATTACATTTGGGTTCTCTTCTGTTGTCCAAGCCTATTTTTGAATCCAACTATCTCTACATGTTGTATGACAATCTTCTTTTAGCTTCCACCATCGAATCCGTTCAATTCCTTTTTGTTGGTTCTTTCGATGTCGTCTATCTATCTTCATATCTAGAACTAAGAGTCTATGTTGCGCGGTAACACTCTCGCCTGGGGTGACCTTACAATCCAAACATCTATGTCTATCCCTACTCCTAGTTAAAAAGAAATCTATCTGACTTGCTCTTGGTCCACTTCTAAAGGTTATAAGATGAGAATCTCTCTTCTTAAACAATGTATTTGCTAGGATTAGGTCATAAGATAAAGCAAAATTTAAGATAGCATCTCCTCCCTCGTTTCTTACACCATAACTAAAACCCCCATGTACTCTCTCAAAACCCTCTCTACTTGTACCTACATGTCCATTAAGATCACCGCCAATAAAAAGGTTTTCTCCTATGGGTACTTCTTGTACTACCTTATCTAAATCCTCCCAGAACTGTCGTTTACTAACCTCATCCAGTCCTATCTGGGGTGCATACACGCTAATGACATTCAACACCTCTTCTCTTAAAACTAGTTTAACCAAAATAATCCTATCCCCTTGTCTCTTAATCTGTACAACATCCTTATGGTACTCTTTATCTATAATGATACCTACTCCATTTTGGTCTCTATCTTTCCCTGTGTACCAAAGCTTATATTGCCAAGGTGCTATCTCTCTAGCCTTTTCCCCAACCCATTTGGTCTCTTGGAGACACAAGATGTTAACCCTCCTCCTACTCATAACCTCACAAATCTCACCTAACTTACCACTAAGCGTACCTATATTCCAAGATCCTAACCTAAGCTTATGGTTATGGACTAACTTCTTTACCCACCCCCGTCCATTGTGGTGTGGGAACCTTTGCCTATTTAACACCACATCCAGGCGTCGATGTGGCGCGTCACTTCTGGGCGACGACCTAGCAACCCTTGCCCACTTTTCACTACACCCGGGCTCCGATGCAGCGCGTCACTGTGTAGGGGACGCCCCAACGTTGTTTTGATATTGGTTCATTTCATGAGATTGGACTAGTTTTTAAGGCTGGTTGTCCAAACCTACCGCCACCCTCCTCCTTTACCCGGGCTTGGGACCGGCTGTGTTAACTCACACAGGCGGAGTTCCGGTTTATGCTTGTAATGTTTTAACAAAATTAAAGAGTTATATGAAGCATAGAGCCTTGAGTTGTGTTTTTTTCGCATCGACAATTGTTTTATACTGCTCGGAGTTGCCCTCCAAAGAGATTTGTCAATATGAATGTTGATGCGGCAACATTAACTAACCCTACTTCCTTATCTACAATTGGATCATGCAGAGACACTAATAAGCATTACTTGTTTGGATTTACAAGGAACGTAAGTTGGGTTTCTATCTTGAAGGCAGAAATTTATGCAATTTTTACAGGTTTTCAACTCACATGGGAGCATGATTTAGATAGATTTTGGTAGAATTAGATTCTCTCTTAGTTTTTCAAATATCTTACAATCATTCCAAGATAAAGACCCTTTGAATCTTGTGATTTTGGAGTGTAAGCAACATCTAAGTAGGGATTGTTTTGTACTTTATCTCATATTAACACGAAGGATAATTGTTTTGCAGATTTTCTAGCCAAGATAACTCATGAAGGTGCTCACGGTCCGCCTTCTACTTTGATTAGATATTTGCAATAGGGTATTATGGGCGCTGTAAAACCAAGAGCATGTATTATTTAAGCAGTTATTACCATTTACCTTTTATTAAAAAAAAATGAAAGGAATGGTTAAGTTTTCCGAGAGAGAGAGAGAGAAATTAAGATGTGAAAGAGAGTGTAGAGCTCTTGAGGATACTTTTTAATTAAGCTTAAAACTTGATAATTTAAATTCTGTTTGATTCACTGAAAATGACTTTCAAAAAATGATTTTTAAAAAATCTTATTTTTTTAGAAAAACTGATATATTTAGTTTGCTTCTCATGTTCCACTAAATAATTAAAAGAAGCAATAAGAGACTCGTCATGAAATTCCTCCATTGACATAACTTGCTCATAAAGATGTTATGTGCTCATTTGATCATCAGTGAATTTTTTAATGATATTAGTGGTCTCACCAAGTTTCTCTGCCATATTGTCAAGTTTTTAATTGTTAATGTTTTCTTGAATTTTTTTTTTTTACGATGAGGCCTTGGTTGTGAAGTTCCAATTGAAAAAGACATTTTTCTTCCAATTCCTAATTAACTTTAGTCTCAAAGATTATAGGCATTGAGTCAACCTCATTAATCTCTTCCAAATCAATAATAGCAAGAGATCTAATAAAACTTCTTGTTGTCATTTCTTTGCCAACAACCAAAGCCATCTCATCATACATTTCAAGTTTATTGTTCAAAAATTGTTCATGCTTCAAATGTGCTTGTTTCAAATCATAAACACAATAAGAATAGCTAATCTATTGCAATCGAAAAATTACTTGTTAAAATATTACTATCACTACTTCATCATTTGTTTTTTTTATCACAAGTTTGTCATCTTCAAATTGTCATCCCATCCAAATCCAATATCTACTCGAATTTTGGATATAATTTGTCATGTATTCTTAATAGTGCTATGATGATTACTGACATGATTATGCTCAAATTCAATATGGAATTTTTCAAAAATAACAACAGCCACTTGAGCAACTGCATGTGGTTTGAAAGTATTGGATGACTTATTTGCTTTTTAAGCCTCCTCAACAAGTGTGTTCCATCAGTTTTCTACAACCGGATTGTTTTAATGTACCAACTTTTTCATTTGATTTATTCATTTATATAATAATAATTATATTAAGTAAACATAAATAACAAATTAAAAAGTAATAGACCCCAAAGCATATAAAGAAACATTAATACAAAAGAAAGTATATGAATGAAAAAATAATTTCAATAATATAACTAATTAACTTAGTGTCAAACAATCTCAATCTAATCCAAATAGAAAACATAAGAAATTCTTGAAACATTACAACATTTAACATTGAAAATTTGAAGTCAGCACTAATTAGTTCTAGCCATGTAATCATTCCACACAGCTTGTGCAATTTCCTCTGTCTTTATAGTCCATTCTCTAGTTTCTTTTCTCTCTTCTCGTACTGTAAGAGTTGGTCTTACAGTTGAAGACTCATTTTCATCAAGTGATCTTTGATTAATTGAGTCATTAGGATCAACTCCCGTCATATGGTTAAGAATGATACAATATGTTAACACTATATCTACTTGTGTTTGAAAATCTCAAAATGGTTCAACATCTAAGACATGAAAACGTTTCTTCAATATTCCAAAGACTCTCTCAATAGTAGTTCGCAATGATGAATGATGAAGATTAAAGAGTTCCTTTACATTTTCTAGATGATGATCAATAAACTCTTTTAAATGATATCGAACACCACGATATGGATATATAATTCCATTTTGAATTCCATATCGAGCATTAATAAGATAATATTCCTACAAGTTTACAATATTTAATTATTGCTAAATGCATTAACAACATAAACAAAGTACTATTATTTATTAGTTTTAACTATTACCTTCTGGAATTCTAAATCCTATTGAACGTTCAAGCGTATCAATTAAAATATGAGAATCCTACTGTCTCAATCAGCAAGTTTATAGGAAAATTTCAAATCAAAAGTGATAGCAGCTAAGACATTTTGTGTTGTTTCCTTTTTACGACTACGAAATCTTCCTTGAATCTCAAGTGCCACAGAAGCACGATCCTGAGTTCGATCTAATGTTCCCACACAATCTATAAAATACGGGTAAAACCTTGGGTTGCATGTTATTTTAGGAGTAGTTAACTCATCAGGTAATCTAATGAGAAGCTTATATAGTTTTAAAATAGCTCTCAACATGATCCAAGAGTAACTTTGAACTGTCCCAATTGATCTATGATAATCTTGATCAAATCACTTGTAACCTTACATTATGACTAATTATATGCAGAAAAACTATCACTTGCTCCCTAACATTCACTCATCTATTTGAATGTAACAAATTATTCCTAGTAAAAATGTCACATAAATTAAAAAATATAATCGGACACATCCTTATTATATCAACAAATTTCTTATCACCTCCATATAAAATTCTATTAATCTAGTTTTCTCTATCATAATCTTGATTAACAAAAGGTTCAAGGACTATTTGATCATAAGTCTAAATCTTTCAACAACAACAATTCCAAAAGCTAATACTGGTGCAGTGCCATAATAGATGCATGAATGGAATTACTATTCATCTATAAACAAATTATTAATCTTTAAAATATATTTGATGTGAAGTTTTTAGTTAAAGAAAGTAAGGATTTGGAAAGGATTGTTACCCACTTCAAACCTGTAATCAAAAGAGAATAATTTTATTTGAAATTGTTTCAATTCAAGAAAATCAATCTTCATTTACACAAACAATAGATAGTTATTTGTAATTGCTTTAAAGATCTAGAAAATCGATGTTGGAAATGAAACAAGAGGTTTAGAAAATAATTTTCTCTATATCTTTGACATACAGTAGGGTTTATTTTATAGAAGGGAACTATCCTAAAATAAACACAATTAATTCTAAGAATGAAAAAAATGAGAAACTACCAAAAATAAAAAATCAGAAAGTTGACCCTAATCAAATCCCAATAATTCTGGGATTTTCCTAATCTTTCCAACACTCCCCCTCAAGTTGGTGAACAGATATCAATAATTCCTAGCTTGCTTACAAAAGAATCAAATCTCGGTTTTGACATGCTTTAGTGAGCACATCAGCTTTTTGTGACTTAGTTGATACATAAAACAAGCTAACAGTCCCGTTTTCAATCTCATTTTTGATGAAATTTCTGTCAATTCTCACATGCTTCATTCTATCGTGCTGAATAGGATTGCGAACAATGCTGATGACAGATTTGCTATCACTGTATAACTTCATAGGGCTCGATAACAATATATTTAGGTCCTTTAATATCCTTTCCAACCAGATTAGCTCACAAACCCCTTGGGCAATGGCCCTATATTCCGCTTCTGCACTACTTCAAGTAACCACTGTTTGCTTCTTACTTCTCCAAGTCAACAAATTTGCCCATAGTTTAGTACAATATCTTGTGGTAGATTTGCTGTCTTCAACCGACCCTGCCCAATCAGCATCAGCAAAACCTTCAACTTCCCTTAGTTCATTTTTTTAATAAAAGTCCTTTACTTGAAGTTCCCTTTAGATAACGAAGAATTTGGCTCACTACCTTTAAATGCCTTCTTGTGGGTGAATGCATGAATTGACTTACTACACTCACACTAAAGGCAATGTCTGGCCTTGTGAGAGATAGGCATATTAGTTTTCCAACCAAATGTTGGTACCTTTCCCTATCTACGGGTGGATCTTCCTCAGTAATTTTCTATTTCCAATTTTGCTCTAAAGGAGTTCCAGCAGGTCTACAACCAAGATTTTCGGTTTCTTTTAGGAGTTTAAAAGTGTATTTTGAAAGCATAGGTCGATGGACAGTTGGCTAATAAAAGAAAAAATCTCTAACTCAATTTTTATTCATGTCAGATAATTACAATATATAGACTAAAAGCTTAAACAGAAAGTAAGCTTCAGAAATTCAAAATAGGAAACTAGATAATTATAAAAATCTGATCATATCCCTAAAAACAAGGAATCTGTAGGTAAATATTAAAACAGAAAGTTGACTAATAAATAATCATGATCTTGACATTTATTCTACTTTCCAACACTCCCCCCCAAGCTGGTGAATAGATATCAATCATTCCCAGATTGCTGACATTTGAGTCAAATTCTAACTTCAATAAGACTTTTGTGAGAATGTTTGCTTCTTGTGACTTGGTAGGCACGTAGTGTAAACTAAACGTTCCATTCTCAATTTTTGACTTGATGAAATTACTGTCAACGCGAACATTCTTCATTTTGTTGTGCTAGACTGGGTTATGAACAATACCAATGGTAGATTTGCTATCATTGTAAAGACTCATAGGTTCTTCCAATGGAATATGCAAGTCTTGTAGTAACCTACTTAGCTAAATTAGTTCATACACTCCTTGAGCAATTGCTCGGTATTCTACCTCTGCGCTACTTCTTGCAACAACAGTCTGCTTCTTACTCCTCCAAGTGACTACATTCCCCCATACTTTTGTGCATTGTCCAGTGGTGGACTTTGTATCTTCAACCGAACCTGCCAATTTGCATAAGCAAAACATTTTAAACTTCGATGATCATTCTTCCTGAAAAGTAAACCTTTCCCTGGAGTTCCTTTTAAGTAGCAAAGAATATGATTCACAGCCTCTAGATGTCTCGTGGTGGCAGAATGCATGAATTGACTTACTACACTAACACTATAGGCAATATCAGGCCTAGTTAGTGATCAGTAAATTAGTTTTCCCACTAAGTGTTGATATCTTTCCCTCTCTATAGGAAGATCTTCCTTAGTTATTTTGTGCTTCCAACTCTGATCTAGAGGTGTCCTTGTAGGTTTGCACCCTAGTTTTCTTGTCTCTCTTAGCAGATCAAGAGTGTACTTCTTTTGGGAAATGAAAATGCCTTTCCTGCTCCTAGCTATTTCCATTCTAAGGAAGTATTAAAGGTGACCAAGATCCTTTACCTTAAACTCAGTCTGTAGTCGACTTTTAAGGCTGTCAATTTCATGAGAATCATCACCTATGGTAACAATATCATCCACGTATACTATGAGAATAGATTTCTTCCCATCTTTTCCTTACTTCACAAATAGAGTGTGATCAGCTTGCCCTTGTGTGTAGCCAAATTGTTTCATGGCTGTGCTAAATCTGGTGAACCAAGCTCTCAGAGATTGTTTAAGTCCACATAAGGATTTCTTCAACTTACACACCTTGCTGGTTTTACTCTCTTCTTCAAACCCTGGTGGTAGCTTCATATACACATCTTCCTCTAAGTATCCATTGAGAAATGCATTTTTAACATCCATTTGGTGCAATTTTCAGTCAAGATTAGTAGCAAGAGAAATAATTACTCTAATGGAATTTAACTTGGCAACAGGAGCAAAGGTTTCTTCATAGTCTATGCCGTGAGTTTGAGTATAGCCTTGAGCAACTAACCTTGCTTTGTATTTATCTATGTTCCCATCTGCACCAAGCTTTATAGCAAAAATCCATTTGCATCCCATAACTTTCTTCCCTTCAGGTAGATCCACCACATCCCATGTCTTGTTTTCATTCAAGACAGCCATCTCTTCCATTATAGTAGCTCTCCACTTTGGATCTTGAAGTGCATCATGAACATGTTTTGGAGTCTCCCTGTGATCTATTTTTGAAGTAAATGCCCTGTACTTTGGAGCCAGCTTAGAGTATGTAAGATAACTTGAGATAGGATGTTTTGTGCAAGACCTAACCCTTTTTGTAATAGCAATATCAACTGTACAATTACCTTCCTTAGACAGTGTGTCTTCCTCTAGTTTTGGCATTGGATCTAATGTTTGGTTTTGTTAAGGAACTTGTGGTCGCCTAGAGTAGACTCGAAGTTCACCTTGGAATGTCTTCTCGGATTCTCCCTCTTGATCTGTCACCTGTATGGGTTCAAATTGTTGGATAGATGACTCTTCTAGAGATGCAATAGGAGAAGGGTATGAGACTGGGAGAGAAATAGATGGATCCCAATGATTTTCTTCACTTGAATTCTCCCCCTGAAGAGAAGAATTAGGGTAAAAGGATTGGCTTTCAAGGAAGGTGGTGTCATAGGATATATAGAACCATTTGGATTATGGACAATAACATTTATACCCCTTTTGTGAAGGAGAATACCCCAAGAAGATGCATTTTATGGCTTTCGGATCAAGTTTTCCTCGAGTGGGATTAGAATTATGAACAAATACAGTGCACCTAAATATTTTGGGAGGAAGAGAATCAAGGATTCTTACATGGGGAAACAATGTTCTTAAACAACTGAGAGGAGTCTTGAATTGAAGAGCTGTGGAGGGAAGTCTGTTAATAAGGTATGTAGCGGTTAACACGGCCTCACCCCAAAAACAATTTGGAACATGACTTGTAAACATGAGAGAACGAACTACTTCAAGAATGTGACAATTTTTTCACTTAGCAATACCATTCTGTTGGGGAGTATTTGTACAAGAGCTTTGGGTGGAAGATACCATGCTTAATAAAATAATTTTTAACATCATGTGAAAAATACTCTTCACCATTGTCAGTTTGAAGAATCTGAATAGGAGACTGAAAAATGATTGTGACAAGTTTATGAAATTGTTTGAATATGGGACTTGCTTTAGATTTTTCTTTCATGAGATAAATCCATCACACACGAGTATGATCGTCAATGAATGTAATAAACCACCGTGTTCTAGTGACATTTGAAAATCGTGCAGGACCCCAGATGTCACTATGAATAAGATGAAATGGTTTTGAAGCTTGATAAGTATGAGCATGATGATTTTTTCGTGATTGTTTTGCATAAATACAATGCTCACATTGGAAAGAATGAACATCTTTATTGATAAATAAATTTGGGTACACATACTTTAGGTAGTTGAAACTAGGATGACCAAGACGTTTATGCCAAAGAATAACATCTGAATTTGAGAAGGTGGACAAAGAAAAATTTTCAAGTGATAAAGATCTTGAAGGAGAACCAGAGAGATAGTAAAGACCATTTCGTTCCTCAGCACTACCAATCATCATCCCCGAGGACAAATCCTGAAATTCACAATGAGTAGGAAAAAAAGTTACTACACAATTTTGATCTTTAGTTAATTTGCTAATGGTAATAAGGTTATATCTTAGATTAGGAACATGGAAAATGGATTTTAAAGTTAACCCAGAAAGAAACAAATCACCCAAACCAACCACTATGGAGGATTTACCATCTCCTACAGTAATTTTTTCTTCACCATTACACCTTTTATATGATGAGAAACCAGAATAGGACCCAGTCATGTGGTCAGACGCCCCTAAATCAATGATCCACCCTTCATGTATTTCCTTTTTTGACAAAAAAGATGATTGCGTGTTCCCTTTTTGAGCAACATTAACAGTAGATGTTGCTAGGGCAGGAGACTCATTTCTATGCTGATTTAGCAAGTTTTTTAACATCTTCATTTGTTCTGCTGTGAATGGGGAAGTGGCTGCATTTAGCTTCTTGGTTTTTGCAGTGGTTTCAACTATATTTGCTGAAGGGTTCTTCTTTCGTTGACTTATTGGATTCCAATCCACACGTTTCCCATGAATATCCCAACATGTTTCTTTAGTGTGGTATGGTTTGTTGCAGTGTTCACACCATAGCTTGTTTTCCTTTGACTGGTGGTTTCGGGAATTATGGTTGGAGTCTCCTCGAGTTGTTGCGAAGGTTGAGCCAAGTTGAGTCTCCTCGGTAGTGTTCGAATGCAACATGACTCTTTTTCTGCTTTCTTCCCTTCTAACTTCAACAAATACTTTACGGATTAATGGAAGTGGCTTCGTTCCAAGGATCCTCCCTCTAACTTCATCTAACTCTTTATTCAGCCCTTGAAGAAAATCAAAACTCTTTCTTTTTCAAGCATTTGGCTCTACAATTTATTGTCATCCGGACATTTCCAGTTTATTGTATAGAACAAATCCATTTCTTGCCATAATTCAACTAGCACAGTATAATACTCAGTGACTGACCTACTGCCTTGCCTTGTATTCTGGAGCATGGAGCGGATTTCGAAACACTGTGATGAGTTCTGTAAATCAGAATACATCTCTTGAACAATCACCCACATCTCATGGGTAGTCTTGTAGAATAAGTAGGTCCTCCCAATTCTAGGCTCCATGAAATTAATTAACCAAGGCATGACAATTGAATTTTCAGCCTCCCATGTCTTATAACTAGGATCTGCTGAATCAAGTGCAGGGACATCCCCTGTGAGATAGCCCATCTTCCCTTTGCCTTTGATCACAAGAAGAACTTATTGAAACCATTCCCAAAAATTTAACCCATTTAATTTATGTTGGGTTATTTGAATAGAGTGATTAATTTCAGAGGATGAGAAAGAACCAAGGGCATTAGATGAAGGAATTTGAGTGGGTAAACCTCTAAATGACATAGCAGAGGAAGATGACTGGATGGTACCAGCCATGGAAGCTGTTTTGGATTTCTGTTGGTGTTACAGAAATAATCTGCCAGCAGGAAAACCTGGCTCAGATACCATGAAAGCAGAGGTCGATGGATAGTAGGCTAATAAAAGAAAAAATCTCTAACTTTGTTTTTATTCATGTCAAATAATTACAATATATAGACTAAAAGCTTAAATAGAAAGTAAGCTTTAGAAATTCAAAATAGGAAACTAGATAATTATAAAAATCTGATCATATCCCTAAAAACAAGGAATCTGCAGGTAAACATTAAACAGAATGTTGACTAATAAACAATCCCGATCTTGACATTTATTCTACTTTCCAACATATTTCCTTCGGGAGATGAAGATACCTTGTTTGCTTCTAGCTATTTCCATCCCAAGAAAGTACCGAAGCTTCCCTAGATCCTTCACTTGGAATTCAAATTGTAACCACCCTTTAAGTTCATCAATCTCTTGAATATCATCGCATGTGATTACTATATCATTAACATAAACTATTAGAATTGACTTCCTCCCATCTTTAGCTTGTTTAATGAAAAGAGTATGATCACCTTGCCCTTGTTTGTATCCAAACTGTTTCATGGCTGTGTTAAACCTTGTAAACCATGCCCTTGGTGACTATTTCAGACCATAGAGGGACTTTTTTAATTTACACACCTTGCCCATTTCCTCCTTTGTCTTAAAGCCAAGTTGTATCTTCATATAAACTTCCTCCTCTAGGCTCCCATTAAGAAATGCATTTTTCACATCCATCTGATGCAATTCCCAATCAAGGTTAGCAGCAAGGGATAGAAGAACTCTAATCGAATTTAATTTTGCTACGGGTACGAAAGTTTCCTCATAGTCTATGCCATAGGTTTGTGTGAATCCTTTAGCAACTAACCTTGCCTTGTATCGTTCAATGTTCCCATCGAACCCATACTTCACCACAAATATCCACTTGCACCCAACAAGTTTTTTTCCTTCAGGTAGGTCAACAATATCCCATGTCTCATTATCAATCAAAGCCTTCATCTCTTCCAAAACAGCTGCTTTCCATCTAGAATCTTGCATGGCACTTTGAATGTCTTTAGGAATCTTCACATTATCAATCATTGAAGTAAACACCTTGTAATCTTGAGACAGCTTGGAGTAGGTTAGATGATTGGAAATAGGATGCTTAGTGCTGATAACTCTATGAAAATAGAGTTATTTTAGTATTTTATTGATGATTAATTATTTAAATCCCTCATTATTTTATTAATTATTCCCCTAATTTTATTAAAATCCTCATGTTTTGCATAAAAATAAATTCTAGATGAATTTCAATCTTTTCGGTAAAAAATAGACTGAAAATGGGCAAGAAAGGAGACTGGACCACTACAAGACAAGGGAGCATGACTCTTCATTTTCTCTCTCATCTTTTGACATCTAGCATATCACATGTCATCATCCTACTCACTCTTAGGGGATACGAACAAAAGACACATGCCAACACATGGAGGACACATGCCCTTGCCACCTTGCATGCTTATGTGAACTAGAAGACAAAAAGGAATGTGCTAGAAGAGATGAGATGTCCATGGCTGATGTGAGCACTTAAATGACATGGAAATATCTACTTTGAAGAGCCAAGAACATGAAGACAAGTGGCAATTAATGCCAACTAATCTAGGATTGGAATTACCATTGTATCCCTAGGTTAAGTGACTATAAGCAGCTTTATGAGACCTAACCTAGAGGGGCTGCCTAGGGTTTCTTAGATTTACTTTTCCAGCAGATTTTATGTCTTTACAAGTTTAGAGCAGCCACCATTTTTATTTCCTTAATGTTCTTTATATTTTTGCAAGTTAAATACAAGTTTTCATGATGTTTTCCTTTACTCTTTACTACATTCTTGCACTCTTTACTTAAGCTTTTTGTTTCTTTAAAATTCCAGCAACTATATTCATCTTCTACTCTTTCTTTTTCTTTTATTTTGGTTCATGATTGAGTCCCATGATCATGGGAGCTTAAGAGGTTGAAAAACTACCTCCATAGTTCTTGTGAGGGAGCTTGGTCCATAGTGTCCTTTTGCAATTTTTATTTTATGCTTTTAAACGTCTAATTTATTTTTCTAGTATTTTTATTCTACTGTTTTAGGGGTCTAGTTTAATAAGTTCAAGCAGTTTTTAAAAATCTTTTGAAACAAAAATACAAAAAATGTTTAAAGTAGGATATGTAGGAAGTTGATCTTATTTTAGGCTAGTCTAGAGTAGGTATTTTTATATTCCGTTTTAAAACTTTAAAATGATTTATTTTTATTTTTATTCTACTGATTTAGGAGTCTAGATTATTGGGTTAAAACAGTTTTTAAATATCTTGCAAAACAAAAATACAAAAAATGATCAAAGTAGGATAGGTTAGCTTAGGCATTACTTGTGACTGTTTTTGGTTCTTCACTTTGTAGCTGCTGTTTGGTTCGGTTTTAGGGTCCCTTTAGGTTCTGTTTTTGGTCCTTTTCAGTGTCTTTTAAGTTTTATATTGGTTGGTATTAATTTCATGCAATTAGGTTAGGGTTTACTAAGTGTTTGATACATGTTCTAGGCATTAGTTTAGGTGTTTCATGCATTTTTTTTTAATCTGTCCAACAAAGTGACGTTTTTATAGCAATTTTTTAGGACTGTATTTGCTTCATTTTAAGGTCCATTTATGTGTCTTAGGATCATATCTAGGTTATATTTTAATTTGGGAATTTTAGGACTTCATTTAGATTAGGTTCCATTGCATTTTCTTAGACATAGTCATATTAGAACACTGTTTTTCCTGATCAGTTTTTATGGGCTGTTTACATTTTTTTGACTATTGTTTTATGACATCTTAAGGTGCATTTAGGTAGTATTAGATCATATTAGGACCATACATTCATTAGATAATTTTTTAGGCTAGCTTAAGTTGCATTTTCATGCCATTTCCATAGCATTTGCATAACATTTTTTGCATTAATTCCATGCTAGGCATCCTTGCATTTAGCTGCTGTTTTGAGTCCATTTAGCTGCTGTTTTCAAGTATTTTAAGTAGCTGCTAGGAGGTATAAGTTTAGGGTATAAGATAGGTAAAATTTGCGTTAGTTTCTAGGCCATTCTCATTAGCATTTCTAGGGGTATGCTGCATTTTCATGTTTCAATTTTTAGGGGCTGTTTTAGATGCATTTTATTTACTGTTTTAGTTATTAAGTGCATTAGTTAGGGGTTAATTCATGCATTAGGGTGTAGTTAGAGTTAGGGTTAAGCTTAGGTCTTATTAGTTTCATTCATCCAAAAATCTAAAAATACATTTTCTTTTACGCATTAGTTAAATTAAGGTATATTAGTTATTCATGCATTCAAGTAACTTAGGCTTCATTTAGATTAGCTTGTTGTTTGGGATTGTATTTTGGGACATAATTAGGTTTAAGGTTGATTTAGGTTTCATCTAAAATTTTTAGGGTTTACATTAGGGTTATAAAATTGATACATCATTTTCTCTCTCAAATTAGTTTTTTAATAGATTTTTAATTAGTTTTTGCATTACTAGTTTCATATTAGGAATTTCATGCATAATTTCATTAATTGCTTTTTTTTAGAAATTACATTTTATCCTTATGGTTTACTAATTTAAGATTTTATTTTGTTTCTTTTGCAGTTATTTTATTTTGATCATCTTCACTGTAAGTATTTCTTATTTTCTTTTATTTTATTTTAGTATTTCTAATTATTTTATCTTATTTTATTAGCCTTTGTAGATCACACATTCAACTAATTTCATAATTCGCTAAGATATATCATAGGTAATAGTATCCGGTACTTAGCTAAGCTTCGCGACACTAGTCTCTGTGGGACGATATTTCCGGACACACCTCTGTATTACTTGAAGACCACGTGCACTTGCGTGTAGATACCTTTTAAGGTCAACAAGTGCAAGATCTTACCCCTTTTCCTATAGCAATTGGAACATCAAGATCATCAATTGTGGCAACATCTTCCCTTGTGATTTCCAAAGGACTTGGCTTCGGTTCTGAATGGTTGGCTTTGAGGAGGAACTCATGGCCTTCTTGAGTAAACCAAAATCTGGTTTGGTGTAGGAGTTTGCGCTCCCCCTTGACCTATCACTTGAGTAGGCTCAGAATGATTTAGTGAAGAAGTAATATGAGGATCTAGTGATGGAGAAAAGAATGGAGAGGTAGGAAGAGAAGTAAGGAGTGAAATGGAAGGATCCCAATGATTTTCTTCATTAGATTTCTCCCCCTGAAGAGAAGCATTGGAATAGAATGTTTGATTTTCAAAGAATGTTACATCACAGGAAATATAAAATTGCTTGAAAGATGGGCAATAGCACTTGTAACCTTTTTGTGTAGGAGAGTATCCAATGAAAACACATTTGAAGGCTTTTGGATCAAACTTCCCTCAGTTAGGACTTGAATTATGAACAAAGACGGTGCATCCGAATACTCGAGGTGGAAGAGAGTTAAGAATTAGAAGTGGAGTTCTAAATTGGAGTGGTTTGGAGGGAAGTCAGTTGATAAGATAAGCTGCAGTTAAAATAGCTTCGCCCCAAAAAGAGTTTCGAACGTGGCTAGCAAACATAAGGGATCGAGCAACTTCAAGAAGATGGTGATTCTTCCGTTCAGCTATTCTGTTATGTTGAGAGGTATAACCACATGAGCTTTGATGAAAAATTCCATGTTCAACAAGATAGTTTTTAATCTTATGTGCAAAGTATTCCCCACCATTATTAGTACGAAGAATATGAATAGAAGATTGGAAGATATTGGTGACAAGTTTATGAAATTGTTTGAATATAGATCTGGCTTCAGATTTTTCTTTCATAAGGTAAACCCAACAGACACAGGTATGGTCATCTATAAAGGTAATAAATCATCAGTTGCATATTACACATGAAAAGCAAGCTGGTCCCCAAATATCACTATGGATGAGGTGAAATGGCTTTGAAGACTGATAAGGTTGAATGGGATGATTTTTTCTTGGTTGTTTGGCATAGATGCAATGCTTACACTAAAATAAGGAGAGATCTTTATTGATAAATAGATGAGGATACAAAAACTTTAGATAAGTAAAGCTAGGATGGCCTAGGCGTTTATGCCAAAGTAGAACATCAGAATTTGAAATAATGGATAGTGTAACATTACTAAGTGATCTTGGTCTTGAAGGAGAACTGACACCAGAGAGGTAGTAGAGGCCATTTCGCTCCTCAGCATTGCCAATCATCCTTCCCGAAGACAAATCTTGAAATTCACGTGTAGAAAAAAATGTTATTGCACAATTAAGATCTCTAGTAATTTAGCTAATGGAAGGAAGCTTGCACTTAAGATTTCGAACATGAAGAACAGATTTTAATTTCAAACCAAAAAGTTCAATATCCCCTCCACCAGCAATAGTTGAGAGAGTACCATCAGCAACTGTAACTTTTAGGTCATCATCACATGCTTCATAAGTCAAGAAAGCAAAAGAAGAGCCAGTCATATGGTCTAAGGCACCAGTATCAATTATCCAACCTTCACCTGTAACTTTGTGTGATAAATAAGATGATTTGGTGTTACCTCGTTATGCAACAGTGGCAATGGAGGAGGGTGCAGCAGGTTCGGACTCTTTAAGAGGTTTTGACTAGTTCAGAAGGTTCCTCAAGAGCTCCATCTGTTCCGAGGTGAAGGGAAGTTGGCCTGGTTTTTTAGAGTCTATGGCAGACTCGATAGTATAGGCTAACTGATTTGATTTTCTCTGACTCCGAGGTTTCTAATCTATAAATTTTCCATGAATTTCCCAACACGTCTCCTTGGTGTGATAAGGTTTATTACAGTGGTCACACCACAACTGCTTATCCTTATACCGTTGGCCTCAAGGATTGGAAGACTTTGTTCGGTTTGCAGCCAAAGCAGAATTCTATTGTGTCACCTCTGAAGTTGGGCTAGAAGGCATGTGAAGCATCACTCTCTTTCGACTTTCTTCATGTCTAACCTCAGCGAATGCTTCTTGAATGGTAGCACTACAAAAAAATGGACCTTCAGCGACGGAATTAGTTCCATTGCTAAAAGTTGGATTCCATCGCTGAAGGGTTTCTGTGACAGATTAGTGACGTAAAATTTCTGTTGGAAAAATTGAAGTCGTTGATGCTCCTTCCGTCGCTAAAAGGAGAACTTCATTGCTAATTAGTGATTGAATTTTTACTTATTAGCGACGAATTTTTTGTTATCAGCGACGAAAAAATACGTCGTTAAAATTAAAATCCTGTCATTAATAATCCGTCAGTAAAAGTATCAGCGACGGAATGTTTCGTCGCTAAATCAGTCACTATTTTTATTTTTTAATTTTAAAAAATTTAATTTTTAGTTTTTAATTTTTTTATTTTATAAAAAAATCCGTTGCTAAAAGCTTTTATTGACGGAAGTTTCCGTCGCTAATAATAAATTTATTTTTAATGTCATTAAGTTATTCTGTCGCTGAAAGTTATCAGCGACGAAAAATTCTTTCGCTGATAATATTTAATATATTTCATTTAATAGTAAATCTGTCGGTAAAAGTACAATCCACCAAGGCACTCCTTGTTAATATTAAATAACCTACAAAAACATAAAAACTACATATAAAAAATTAAATACTATTTTTTTAATAGAAAATAAAAAAAATAACGATTATAATACATACAACTTTCGTTACAGTGCATATTAAAACTATTAATACAACAATATATACATTTATGCAAAGCAAAAAAATAATATATATAACAATGTATATCTAACATTAAACAAATTAATAATACTAATTCCATCAATCTATTAATATCATGTCATGTAATTGGATACACTAAAACAACAATAAATTTTCATAATTAATAATATTATAACGAAATTAAATGTACATAAATAAATTTATATATTTAAAAGCTAACAAAAATAAATTGATGACATTAATAAAAATTTCCTAATAATATTCCTATATATACAAATAAATATATACTATTAAATGTGTGTGTGTGTGTGTGTGTGTGTGTCTATATATATATATATATATATATATATATATATATAACAACAACATTAAAAGAATTAATAAATAATTAAACAAATAAATAACAACAAAGTATATATATACACAAATAAATAAATACAAATATATGCAAAAAAATAAATATATACACAACTAGCTTTGACATACTCAAATAAAAAATATACAGAAATAATTATATACAAATATACACAAATAAACATATACAAATAAATAAATATATACACACAACTAATTAAAAATATATACAAATAAATAAATATATTAAAACTATTAATACAACAATATATAACGCAAAGAAAAAAATAATATATATAACAATGTATATCTCGCATTAAACAAATTAATAATACCAATTCCATCAATATATTAATATCATGTAATTTGATACACTAAAACAACAACAAATTTTCATAATTAATAATATTATAACGAAATTAAATCTACATAAATAAATTTATATATTTAAAAGCTAACAAAAATAAATTGATGACATTTAAATAAAAATTTCCTAATAATATTCCTATATATACAAATAAATATATACTATTAAATGTATCTATATAACAACAACATTAAAAGCATTAGTAACTAATTAAACAAATAAACAACAACAAAGTGTGTGTGTATATATATATATATATATACACACACACACACACACACAAATAAAAAAATACAAATATATGCAAAAAAATAAATAAATATAAATATATATATATATATATATATAGACAACTAACTTTAACATACTCAAATAAAAATATACATAAATAATTATATACAAACATACACAAATAAATATATATAAATAAATAAATATATACACATAACTAATTAAAAATATATACAAATAACTATATATATACAAAAAATAATAAAAGAAGTGTATATATAAAAATAAAACAAACTAACAATATAAACAAATAAATATATTTTTAAATGTAAAAATGATATATATATACACACACACACACACACACACACCACTGTAGAGATGGACACCGGTGGGGGAACGACCGGCAGTTGCGAGAGGTAGGCAGGCAAACAACCCCGCGAGCAGCACTTTTTTTTTTGTTTTTTAAGACAACAGGGGGGGTGGGGGGGGGGGGGGGCGATTGGCAACAGCACAATGACCGGCAGCCAACTGACCAACAACCGGGAAAAGGAGGAGCGAGCAACGACCGACGACCTGGAGAGGGGAGCTACCGACGGACCAAGAATGTAGAGAGGGGACCAAGAATGTAGAGCACGAGCGAGAAAGGGAAAAAAAGGAAGGAGTTTGCGATTTTCAAGCAATTAACGACGGAATTTCCGTTGAATTAGCAATGGAAGTTCTGTCACTAATTGGTTCTGACACACCTCGACTACCGTGAAAACGGTTACTAAGGTGATTTAGTGATGGAATATTTCGTCGCTAAAATAAACACTATATAATAAAATTATTTTTATTTTAATTTCAACAACGGAAATATTCCGCCTCTAATCGATAAAAAATATAAAAAATAAACAAAATTTAAATAATTTTCATTATATTAGAATCAACGACGGAATATTCTGTCGTTAATTTATGAAAATTTTCATAAATAAAATAAAAAATATAACTACGGTGGTTTTGCAACGGAATTTTTCCGTCACTAAATAACGTTAGCGACGGAATATTCCGTCGTTGATGCCAATTTCATTTTTCCACTGTTTTTGGATTTAGTGACAGAATATTCTGTCGCTAAGTCCATCGCTAATTTTGGCGGTTTTGAACAGTACCTCCCGCCATAATTAGCGACGAAATTAAAGACGAAATTTTGTCCGTCATAATTTACCGACAGAAGTCCGTCGCTAATCTAAACTTTATTTCCGTCGCTAATCCGTCGCTAATGTCATCTTTCAGCAACAGACAAAATTCCATCGCTAAATTTCTGTCGCTGAAAGCCTTTTTTTCTTGTAGTGTAGGAAGAGATTTGGCTCCAAGGAGACGTCCACGAACTTCATCAAGATCCTTATTGAGACTTTGAAGGAAGTCAAACACACATTCTTTCTCTATCATCTTGCTGTACTTCACACCATCTTCATGACACTTCCAAGTTGTCTCATAGAACACATCCATCTCTTGCCACAATTCAGACAAAACATTATAGTACTCGGTGACTGACATTGTTCCTTGTTAAGTAGTGCGAATGGCTTAACGGATCTCAAAACATTGAGCAGTATTTCAAGGTCTGAATACATCTCCTGGACTGCCTCCTAGATTTCCTTCGCTGTCTTGTAGAACAAGTAGGTTCAACCAATCCTAGGTTCCATAGAGTTGATCAGCCAGGCCATGACTATGGAGTTTTTAGCCTCCCAAGTATTGAAATTTTCTGTAGTAGTTGAAGGCATAGGAATGGCACCCGTTAGGTAGCCCATCTTCCCTTTGCCTTTAATTACTAAAATAATAGATTGAAACCACTCACAGAAATTTGTTCCATTGAGTTTGTGTTGGGTTATTTGAAGAGAATGAGTGTCTAGGGAAGATGATAAAGAGGAAAAAGAATTTTTGATGGTTATAAATAGTAGGGGATTCTACTGTAGATGAGGACTGGGCAGTACTAGCCATTGTTCTTAACAATTCTTCTAGCTAAGTATGAAAGGCCAGAAAAAAGAATATGCTAGCAGGAATACCAGCTCTGACACCATGAAACAAGAGGTTTAAAAAATAATTTTCTCTATATCTTTGACATACAGTAGGGTTTATTTTATAGAAGGAGAACTATCCTAAAATAGACAATTAATTCTAAGAATGAAAAAATAGGAAACTACCAAAAATAAAAAATCAGAAAGTTGACCTTAATAAAATCCCAATAATTCTGGGATTTTCCTAATCTTTCCAACAAGAAAAAGTATTTGAAGGAAAAAATAAAGGTCAATGAGACACATCAGACATAGGCATATAAGAACAAGAAGAAGAAGGAAGGTTTGGGTTTTCATCGTGTGTTTATATGAGAAAAGGAAAATGAGTTGAAAAAAAGGCAACAAAACCAAGTACTAGACAAAAGATCATAGAGATTCGCATTTATAATTTAATTGTATATGCTTAAGCTTTGTGATTGGATTTTAACATTTTATCTTTAAATACACTGCAAAATCTTATATCCAGAAATGCATTTGGATATAAACTCTAAAATCATATTTCGAACCTTAAACTTTAAACAGAAAAATTATTAAGTAATTGATGAGGGGTAATTCACCATAAGGGTAGTTCAGTCTTTCACCTCGGTCAAGTCCAAGAAGATTGTCAGAAGGTGACGTGGTCATAGTTATCACAGCCCTATGTTAACCTCGGTAAGAGTTCAGGGTCAGCGCCTGATACATTGACCCAGAAATATTACCAAATGTTTAAAACCGGCACCTGATGCGCTGACCAGAGCTCAGCTTCATCATTACCTCGGAATTCGATATGCAATAAGGGGTTTCAGGCAGGAAACTTATCCTCAGCAACCTTGCCAACCTGTATTACAGGCTGGTGAGCTTGTTTCAATCTTATTGGACTACAGTTCAATAAGTCTGACCCTTCTTCCATGTCATCTCGACCCCTACTCCGACCTATAAATATCATCTGAATCCTCGGATACAAGGACAACAGACTAACCCTTAGAGAAACTCTGCCACAATCCATCCTAAAATCCATCCTCGACATCAACATTTGGCGTGCCAGGTAGGGGTCCTTATCAACCCTACTGTTGATGTCAAGGATGGCACCAAGGAGAAGAACGGCAGAGGAATAGGAGCCAGCAACTCCAGCCAGCCCAGATACCATTCAGAAAGACCAACCGAGCCGACGACCCCCGCCCATGACGGAGTAGTTTGAGCAACTTTCCCAGTAGCTAAAAAGCCTCACCGAGTTAGTCCAAACACACATCCTCACCTTTTCCCACCAACCCAAAGACCACCATCCAGAAATGACATTGACCAACCTTTACCCCCCGTCACCACCACGAGAGGAGGACGTGAGTGGCAGTTCTTCCTCGGTACTGAAAATTATTGAGAAAAACAAACCCAAAGACCTACAAAGCCATTCCACCAAAAATCTCGTAAAACCCCATTTGCAGCACCAACGGTCGAGGATAAAACTTGCGACCAACTGGAGGCCAGAATGGAAAGACAGATTCAAGACAAGGTGCAGGTCCATATGGAGAGCTGAGATTGCTGGAAACCTTGCCATTCTCAGAAGAAATAGAGTAAGCTCAACCGCCACTGGGATTCAGAATGCCTGTGATCGAGGCATACGATGGTACATCTGACCCCTTTGATCATTTAGAACTTTTTTACGCTAATATGTCTATACAGGGTGTAGATGACTCCATAATGTGCAAGGCATCTTGGCGACCTTAAAAAGGGTAGCTCGATCCTGGTATTCAGGGCTAACGCCCCGATCGATACGTCCTTCAAAGAACTCGGCACTCCTTCCTAACCCACTTTATTAGTAGTCGACGAGCAAAGAAAACAACTCTTAGTTCGAGGAGTCTTTAAGAGAATATGTCACGAGGTTCAACGCAGAAGCCTTGCAAGTAAAGGACTTGGAACAGTCCTTGGAACAGGTTGGTCTAATGAATGGCCTTACGGACGAGGAATTCCACTTCAAGTTCTCCCTCTCACCAGACCCCCCGAAGACCTTGCCCGAACTCTTTCAACGTCGAAGAGGCAATGACCACTCGGCTAAACAACGAAGAAGACAAAGGGGAAACCAGAAGCTACAGAAAGAGGGGGAGAGAGGTCGAGAGAGACCAAGGGGGAAAAAGGTCGAACCGAACTGGTGGGTACCAAGCTAGAAGAAGCCCAGAAAGGAAGGGCTATGATACTTACACTCCTTTGAACATAACAAGGGAAAGAATACTGATGCAGATTCAATCAGACCCCCAGCTAAAGTGGCCAAAGCCAATGAAGCTGAACCCTTAAAGGTCCAAGAACAAAAGGTGTGCCTTCCACAGAGACTACGACCACTCTATTGAGGAATGTACTGACATCATGAATGAAATTGAAAACCTCATAAGAAAGGGTCGTCTAAGAAAGTTCGTGAACGATGATACGAGATAAGAAATCGGCCAAAGAAGGTACCCATAAGGGAACCATTATGCCTATAACGACTGACCTATAAAGGATGGGTTTAAACACAAACAACTTCGCCAGAAGGGACGCCAGACGTGGCCGACCAGAAGAAAAGAGAAGCGGAGAAGTGACCAACCAACCAACTGTAAGAATAATCAACGTTATCACTGGAGGAACGCCAAGCTCGGCCAGAAAGAAGGCAAACCGAGCTGTGAAATTGACGGTCGGATCCTTGGCTAAGAGACCAAAGTCTTGGAGGGATGAGCCCATTTCTTTTTCCACGAAAGACTTTACCAGTATTGAGTTCCCTCATGACGATGCCATTGTGATTAGCGCGGTCATTTACAATCATGTGGTAAGGAGAATATACTTTGATAATGGCAACGCCAATGACATTTTGTATTATGAAGCGATGAAGAACATGGGGATCTCAGAAGACAAGCTCAGACCATATCCCACGCCCCTGGTAGGGTTCGGGAACGAGCACGTCCTAGTGATGGGCATAATCACACTCCCATTTACCCTAGGAACCGAACCGAGGACAACTACAGCAATGGTGGAATTCATGGTAGTGAAAATTCCCTCGGCGTACAACGCAATCCTAGGAAGACCCAGCCAAATAAGGATGGGGGTGATCGGATCCGTGCCCCACCTAAAACTGAAATTTCCTACCCCTCATGGAACTGAGAAGGTTAGGGGTGATCAGACCTCGGCCCGTAGATGCTATGTAACAGCCCAGAAAGTCCAAAGACGAGGTAACGAGACCTTTGCTATCAAAATTCCAGACCAAAGGCCCGAGCTAGATCTAAGCCAACCTGAACCTGCAGACGAACTTATCAGCATACCATTTGACGAAGGCCACCCTGACAAAAGCATGATGGTAAGCTCTGTACTCGAAGAAAAAGAAGAGCTCGTACAATTAATCAAGAGAAACGCTGACCTCTTTGCATGGAAACCAGGGGATATGCTTGGTATTAGCCTCGACGATATGGTGTATTGCCTCAATGTAAACCTAGAAGCAAAACCAGTTCGGCAAAAGAAAAGATGCTTTTCAGTGGAAAGGCAGGAACCAATCAATAAAGAAGTATCCAAACTCTTGGAAGCGTGATTCATTAGGGAAGCTCACTACCCGGAATGGCTTGCGAATGTGGTAATGGTAAAGAAGCATAATGGAAAATGGAGAATGTGCGTGGACTTCACCGACCTTAACAAAGCATGCCCAAAGGACAGCTTCCCCTTTCCCGGCATAGATAGGTTGGTAGACAACAGCGCGGAACATGGATTACTGAGTTTCATGGACGCCTACTCCATATACAAACAGATCAGAATGCTTGAGGAAGACGAGGAAAAAACATCCTTTGTGAGAGAAAGCGGGCTGTACTGCTACCGAGCTATGCCCTTCGGCTTGAAAAATGCTGGAGCTACGTACCAGAGATTAGTAAATAAGATTTTCAAAAAACAGATCGGGGCGAAGCATAGAGATGTATGTCGACGATATGATTGTCAAAAGCTCCATCGTGGAAAAACACTTGCAAGATTTGGAGGAAGCATTTCAGACCCTGAGAAGACACAATATGAGGCTCAATCCAGCTAAGTATGCCTTCGGCGTCACCTCAGGACAATTCCTGGGATTTATGGTGAATCAGAGGGGGATTGAGGCAAATCCCGAGAACGTACAGACAATCTTGGAAATGAAGGCGCCAACCTCCGTGAAGGAAATTCAAAGGCTACCAGGAAGAATCGCCGCCCTAAGCATATTCATGTCCAGTTTAGCAGATAGATGCCTCCCATTCTTTAAAGCCTTGAAAGGCGCACGAAGATTCCAATGGACCGAGCAGTGCTAGAGCGCCTTCGAGGAGCTGAAGAACTTCCTCTCTTCCCCACCAATTTTATCAAGGCCTAGGATTGGAGAAACTTTATTCATCTACGTAGCTGCCACGGACCAAGCTGTAAGCTCGGCCCTGATAAGGGAGGAATCCGGTATCCAGAAACCGGTGTATTTCACAAGTAAAGCGCTACAAGGAGCAGAGCTAAATTATCAGAAGATTGAGAAATTGGCCTACGCCCTAATAACCTCGGTGAGAATACTAAGGCCTTACTTCCAATCACACTCGATCATAGTATTGACCGACCAACCACTCAGGCAAGTCCTACAGAAGGCCGAGTTATCTAGGAGACTAATCAAGTGGGCGGTCGAGCTCAGTGAATTTGACTTGCAATTCAAGCCTAGATCGGCCCTTAAATCCTAGGTATTGGCAGACTTCGTGGTTGAGTGCATCACAGCTGAAAAGTAAGAAAGATGTGAGAAAGAAGAAATAGATAAAGGAGGAGCATGGAAACTTTATGTTGACGGGTCGGTAAACAATAAAGGAAGTGGAGCTGAGCTCATACTGATTAGCCCAGAAGGTATAAAGATTCAATACGCTTTAAGATTTATGTTCAAAGCGTCAAATAATGAAGCTGAATACGAGGCCCTACTCACCAGCCTCAAACTAGCCAAGGAACTAAAAGTGGATGAGCTGCTTGTGCACAGCGACTCCCAGCTAGTGGTTAATCAAGTCAGCGGAGAATTCGAAGCAAAAGGCAAAGTCATAGCCAAATATATAGAAAAGGCTAAGAACCTCTTGGGCAACTTCAAAATCTGTGAGATAAAAAGAATCCCGAGATTAGAAAATGCCTTGGCTGACTCCTTATCCAAGTTAGCCACTAGAAGCAAGACTGATCTGGCAAGACATGTCGTTATTGAAGATGTAGCTCAGAAAAGTATCGATGTAGGTGAAAAGGTCGGACAAATTCTGGAAGAAACAGAAACGTGGATAACCCCTCTCATCAAATACCTTGCCACAGGAGATTTACCGGAGGACAGAAATCAGGCCAAAGTGATACAGCGCAAGGCTCTGAGATACACCCTTCTGGAAGGGAAGCTGTATAGGAGGTCTTTTAGTCTACCATACCTAAAATGTTTAGGCCCAAATGAGGTGAGTTACGCTTTGAGGGAAGTCCATAAGGGAATATACGGAAACCACCTCGGACCTTGGTCCGTTGCACATAAAATCCTCAAGCAAGGGTACTATTGGCCCACTATCCACAAGGACGCTACAGAGTTGGTGAAAAAATGTGACAAATGCCAAAGGTTCGCCCCAGTACAACGCCTGCCTTCTACCGACCTTACTTCAATAACGAGCCCTTGGCCCTTCATGCTCTAGGGAATGGACGTGCTCGTACCATTCCCAATAGCCTCAGGACAAAGGAAGTTCGTTCTAGTAGCTGTGGACTACTTTACTAAATGGGCAGAGGCTGAGGCATTAGCAACAACAACCGAAAAGCAGGTGGAAAACTTTTGCTGGAAAAACTTGGTCTCTAGATTTGGGTTGTCGAAAACTATCATCACAAACAATGGGAGGCAATTTGATAATCCGAGGTTCAAAGGATGGTGTAAAGACTTAGGCATCGATTTGCGATTCACTTCGATCGCCCACCCTCAAGCCAATGGTCAAGCCGAAGCCACCAATCGAGTTATTTTAGAAGCCTTGAAGAAAAAACTAGATGAAGCTAAGGGAAGTTGGCCGAATGAGCTGCCTGGAGTTCTATGGGCTCTAAGGATGACCACAAAAGTCCCCACAGGTGAAACCCCATTCAACCTGGCCTTTTAGGACTGAAGCTGTGGTACCCATGGAAATTAGTTTGCCAAGTCTAAGAGTAGAACTGGATATTGAGGAGGGAAATGAGGAAGCTTTGAGGAACAACCTGGACTTGACGGAAGAACAAAGGGACCGAGCTCTGGTTACCATGGCCGCATATCAACAAAGGGTGGCCAGATATCACAATAGAAAAGTTAGGCCAAAAACCATAAAAAAAGGTGACCTTGTCCTACGAAAGGTGGAAGCATCGGGGAAAGATCGAGATGGGGGGAAGCTAGCTCCCAACTGGGAAGGCCCATATATCGTTAAGGAAGTAATAAGAACGGGATCATTCAAGCTGCAAGACTTAGATGGTAAAGAGGTACCGAGGACATGGAACGCAGAAAACCTGAGGAGTTACTACTAGTGAAAGCAACCTCAGTTGGACTTCTACTCAATCTTTGTTCAAAATAGTTTTGTTGTCCGAGCTTCTTCGGGCTACCTTGACACACTATTACGTTTTTAGCCTGGATTATTTTCACCTTGGCCCACCAATCTGACCGAGCTTATTTATAGCAAAACTTTTGCGTAAGCAACTTAAAAAAAAAAGGGTTTGGACTCTTTGTGGAATCTCTTGAAGTAGTTCTTAATATAAAAAAATAATCATTCATCCAAAACACGAAAGATATAATCCAAATAGAAACATACAATCGTCTTAGGAGAAATACATATTTTAACTAGAAGCAAAATAAAAACTAAATACGAAACACGAAGTCAATCCCTTGTAGCCGTTGCATCGTCCTGCACCTTGGCCTCACCCTCACCCTCATGATCTGCCATGGTGGTCATGGTTGCTTCGGCATCTGCACCCTCATGCTCAGCCACCTCGGGCTCATAACTAACTATCTTGAGGTCGTCAATAGTCACCATTGACAGATCGAAATCGGGATAGACATAAGCAACTCCTGAACAGCTAACGTAAAGGCACCTTTTACACCTTCAGCATTGGCTCTCTTAGCAGCAGCTTGGAACTCTGGAGTAGTTTGAAAATTGGCCAAGGCTTCTTGAGTTGCTACCTACTTGATCTCCTCCTCCCTCTCCTTAGCCCGGGCCAGCTCGGCCTTCAATTTCTCCGCCTCAACCTTCATCTCTGTTACTAGAAGCTCAGACTACGAACCTTAGCCTCTGCCTGCTCCAACTTCTTCGATAAGGAATGGAACTTCTCTCAATAAGAGCTATAGTCTTTATACAGCTTCTTGGCTTGCTCGTCAACCTTAGTAGTGTGAACCAAAGCAAGCCACGCATAATGAAGATTCGCATTAGCATTGATCGAGCAGGGAGAGTTCATCTTATCCTTATCTTCCAAAAAAAAAGTGTGAAGGAATATCCGTAAAAACCACAAAATAAGTAAATAGATAAAATACCTGTTGGAGGGAGCATGGACCGAGCTATTTTACGAGCTACTGAGGCACTTTCAAACGCATTGTCTGTGGGAGCCAAGTTAACCCCAAGATGCACAATCTTAGGGGCCTCAGTTTCCCCCTCCTATGCTAAAGGAACCTCCATAACCTCGCGGCTCCTCTTTAGGGAAGGCTCACTCACCTCGGCCGCTGTAGCCTTCCTCTTGCCCTTTGAACCGCCACCCCGGCTTTGCTTCTGCGACGCAGCCGAAGACTGACCTGCACCCCCAGACGGTGGAGCCTGAGGAGCGGACTGGATGTAGTCAAACATGTTGAACCGACCTGCCATACCTGTCGGCGAGAAAGATAAAAAGTTCTTTGGTTAAGTGTGCAGTTAAAGAAAATCACAAATTGAGAGTCAGCATAAGTTACCAGGATCTCCGTGTGACCCGAGGAGATCCAACACATTTGGCAAAGTTAAGAGCTTAGCGTCTAAGAGAGCCCTACTGTAGTCTCTCAATTTATTAATTTCATGATAAGCTTTAAGCTCCTCACCATGAATTTCCTCAACCTCGTCAGCCCCCTCTCTCATTTGACCTCGGTTATTACTTACTTCCCACTCTCGAGGACTTATTAAACTAAAGAAGTGAACTTTCCAAATTTTATTAGAAGAAGGAATATTGCTGAAAAGTTTCTTACGAGGATGAGCTGTCACATAATACCAGCTCCTATCTACTGGGCTGACCTTTATTGAAAAAAATGATTTGAACAACTTTATGGACAAAGGAAATTGTAGACTCTCACAAAGAACAACAAAATCGACCACGTGACGCCAACTGTTATGCAATAATTGAGAAGCAACAAGACCATAAAAATTTAAAGGCTCAACCACGAAGGGATGAAGAGAAAACCTAAGGCCAGAAAGTATGGCCTCCCTATAAACCCACAATCTGTTACCACCTCGATCCTCAGTCACTCTGTCAGTCCGCCGAAGAGGATCAATTGAGAATTCATGAGAAATATGCATATCCTTTTTTAACTCAGCAAATGCTACCCTAGTAAACAAATTAAGACAGACCTCGGGCAAAGTTCCCCCTTCAATGCCCTCATAACGTCTAGAGAAGCCTTGCGAACAGAGGGACCCCCGGCTAGAACCTGACCTCGGTCTTCTACGTGAACACCTGAGGCCCAAAGACTCTCATCTAATGCTTGTTTCTCCTCGGGTAACATTGGCTCGAACCACCGTAGTCCCTTGGAGATACACTCCACAGGTGGCTCAAGAGAAGTAGAAGATGCCGAAGCCACAGATGCTAAATCTTCAGCAACCTCTGTAGCCTCAGCCACACCAATCTCGCTGGCTGAGTCAAACCTAGCCCCAAGCTCTCGCATTAATTTCTGAACTATCTTGACTTGGGGGACTAACTATCTCGACTGAGGAAGACATAGGAAGGAAGGAAAGACTTACCTAACAAGCTCAAGTTTGTAAGGACAAATTGGAAAAAGCGGAGAAGCAAAGCAGGAACCGAGGAAAAAAACCATTGGAGACGTACGAATGAATGAAGAAGAAGCCAAAACCCCTCCTTTATAGAAGAATTTGGGAAAGCAAGAGTCACCTAGGGAACATCAGAATACCTACCACTGACTTACGCTTAAAGCACAACCCTTCAATCCGTTGCAGATTACACTTACCCACACAATCCAACGAATGGAATAAGATTACTAAAAATACGGATGTCAGACTTAAGTGATGAAGATCTTCCCAATTGAACTTCCCAAAATAGAAACACGCCTCATTAAATAGTCGGAACGAGTCCCAAGACGAGTCAAACTAAACCCGTCTATCTAACTATTTAATACAAATCGTCCTGAATTTGCCGACCTTAACGCCCCCACTGTTATTGTAAAATCGCAAGCCGATTTCAGTACCTGTGACGAGCTGTTCTCCCCACTTTCACGTCGAGCTTCAAGACTGACTTCGAGGGAGACAGAATGATGAGGGGTAATTCGCGATTAAGGGTAGTTCAGTTTTTCACCTCGATCAAGTCCAAGAAGACTTGTCAGAAGGTGACGTGGTCATAGTTATCATAGCCCTATGTTAACCTTGGTAAGAGTCTTCAAGGTCAACGTATTAGAAATATTACCGAATGTTTAAGACTGGCACCTGATGCGCTGACTAGAGCTTAGCTTCATCATTACCTTGGAATTCGATGTGCAATAAGGGGTTTTAGGCAGGAAACTTATCCTCAGCAACCTTGCCAACATGTATTACAGGCTAGCGAGCTCGTTTCGATCTTATTGGACTACAGTTCAATAAGTCTGACTCCTCCTCTCCATGTCATCTCGACCCCCACTCTGGCCTAAAAATATCATTCGAATACAAGGACAACAAACTAACCCTTAGAGAAACTCTGCCACAATCCACCTTAAAATCCATCCTCCTCGACATCAACAGTAATAATAGCAGATAAACCAGATATACCAGTCTTGCTAATAATACAACTAGTTAAAGATTCTGTCTCATATTTCTGTATCACCAAGTTACAAATATAGCTAATTACACGCTGCTATGGTAGCAGCAACCATGAAACACTGTAGAGTAGATGGTGTTATATCACATAGCAAACATGTAATAGATAACTGCACACAAGCTCACCAAATACCATCAAAACCTTTGAAGGTGTCTTCAGAAATGAGTAAACAAAAACTAAAAAAAAAAAATGAAAATCCAAAACTTTCATTCTTGAATTGATTGAGTGATATTCTCCTTCTGTCAAACACAAGTTGGTTAATAAAATCCAAAACAAAAGGAAAAACTAAAAATAGTAACAGTAAATGAGCGAGGGGAGCAGAGACAAGGGGAGAGAAGTTGAATCAGAGGTTGCCACCAGCGAGACAAGCGGCGTGCCTGCAAGAGAATCGACGGTGCAGCTTGGGTTTCAAAGGTTTCAGGTTGCAGCAGATCACTTTGGGTTGCGAGTTTGCAGCAGATCCTTTTAGGTTTCGAAGGGTTTCGAGCAAAGCACATGTCTTTTTCTTTATTTATTTCAAAATTCTTTTTTTTCTCTTATTCTTAATTTTTTAATTACCACAAATTATTTTTCTCACCCATATACGTTTTTCCTTTTACCCCTGTTTTCGTTTATTTATCTAGTCTCATTTTTTTTTATAAAATTTCATTAACAATTTTAAAAAAACATACATTCTTTTTATATTCTGAAAAGGATAATTATCTATGGAGATAAATTCCATAAACAGGGTTAAAGAAAGTGATATATCTCTTTTAATAATATAAAAAAAATTTAATTAGAAAATGTGACATGAAAGTTTTTATTTATAAATTAAAAAATTTGATTGTCAATGTATAAAATAATAATCTTTTTAAAAAACATAAGTACGAAGCACAGAAATTCCAAAAATAAGTGTCATATATTATAATTTATTTTCACAAAAATAATTAATAATTGTAACCAGCAAGCTAATGCCAATTTTCAATTAAACAACCATCATTATTTTGACGATTATTATCAAATGTATTAGTAGTGATATTTTTAAATTTTAAAAATAGTAACTTTTCTTTAAAAAATATTAAAAAATAATAAATAAAATAAATTTATATATAATGTATAAATAGTGTATACTTTTTATACACTGTTAATATATTAGAATTTGACATTTTATCAATAAATTTTTATGAGTAAATTGAAAAAAATTTATTTATATTTATTTTTAAGAACTTGATATTTTTTTAATTTGCTTATTAATAAAATGTTAATATCTTATAAATTGACATTTATACACTGTCAATATATCATATACAAATGATAATAAAATAAATATGTATTATTATTTTTATCGTGCATATAAAATATGAAAAAAATTTTAACAATTTATTGAATAATAATTTTAATTTTGAGGTATAGTTTATCTCTTCCCTAATTTGAACAGATGTCGCGTGAAGCGGCAAACAGTATTTTGTACAGAGAATTTTAATGCGTAGAAATTCCTGTTTTTAAATACTATTACTTTTTCCTCCTTAGTAGAGTAAACAAGGACCCACTCGTCAATCCGCCAGTCAAAGCATGGTCTACAAGCAAATTCACTATTTCTGAGGTCATCTCAATAACAATAATAAAAGCACATTTAATTTTAATTTTTAAATTGTGGGGATGATGATAACATACCACTAAAAAGTTGAAATAAAGGATATCAGATTCCTGCCTTCATTTCCTGTCTGAGCCACTCTCCTCGAACAAATCACGTACCACTCTTTCTGGTTTGTGCTCTTCTGCCATCTGTTCTTTTCTTTTTTTTTTCTTTACAAATGATGCTTTTTTCTGCAGGAATTGCAACATGGATTTTTTTATCTTATATTTGATTCTAGTAAAGTTCTTACTTTTGATTTCTGGGTTGGGGATTTTTTCTTTTGATTTCTCGATGGTTTTGTTTGGTTCTTGATTTATCTTGTTCGCTTGGGTCCTTGCCTTGGCTGCTGTCCCTTCCTTTAACTTCATTATTTCTGAGGATTCTTGTTTTTAATTGCAGTAGCAGATTTCGGCAGACTTGAGGATGCTAATTTTTTGTTTGCTCTATTTCTACTATTCTTTCTTTCTTTTTTGGTAAAGTTCATGAATTGAAACACTGTTCAAATATTTCTCTAAAAGGGTTAAATGCGATGTTAAAGCATAAGCAAGAACTAGAATTTGAGAAATTAAAATATCTATGATTTTCATGCCTGATCTGTTTAAGAAGACAGAGGTAGATAGACGGACACTTGCTTTGTGGTCTATGGAAGCTGTATCTCGAAAATTGGCTTTGTACCTAGTCTAAACATTTAAAATTTAATTCAGTGTGATCACTACCATATAGGTTTCAATTGCAAAACTCAACACTCAGAAACCATGTGTATAATGCTAAAATGGAAAAATAACAGGATCCTTTTGGAATGGAGCTAGAATGCTGCTGATGTGAGTGTGAGTTATGATCAACCAATTGTTTTGGCTTTGGCTTTTACCCAATAAATTAAAACATGATAATTGTTCAACCAGCATGTAATGTGCCTAGTCTGCTTAGATATTTTCTGTGGCAACTACGTACCAACCAACCAGTTGGTGGATTTTGGTTTCTTGAAGCAGATTCTTGTAGCGATGAAAAAGATTTGATCTTATAAACATCTCGTAGTGGATATGGCAAGGCATTCTAGCTAAACCAAATTACTTGAAATTGTTGCTCATATATCAGTTGAGTGTTTACATGTGTCTACTGAGAAGCTAAAGCAAAAGTGTTTTTTTTTTTTCTTTTTGTCTGTGGTAATAGACTTAATTATCAAACCTCAATGATAGAACTCTTTTTCCAAAAATGTTGCAAAATATACTAATTAAAAAGGAAAGATCAAATTATTTGTTAAATGTTACCATATTGATGGGATTTCAGGGCTGTTCTGTTTTTTCTTGGAGAATAATTTGTCTATTTTCTTGAAGCACAATGCCTGAGAAAATAACATCAGAGGACCTTTTGAACAATCTAGTGGAGACCATTGCTGATAGTGTTTCTAAGCAGAAATCAGTGTCTTTTTTTGAGGAAGAGAAATCAAACTCAGTTGTCTCTGGCTTCAATCGGCTTTTTGGACGTCAGAGGCCTGTCCACCATATTTTGGGGGGTGGAACATGTAGGAATTTCTACACTTTTCTTGGAATTGCTAAAAACACTTGCATTGATATTCTTACTGTAAATTGTGCAGCTGCTGATGTTTTGTTATGGAGGAATAAGAAGATCTCAGCCAGTGTTTTAGCTGGTGCAACAGCAATATGGGTTCTATTTGAATGGCTTAATTACAATTTCCTGACTATTCTGTGCTTTTTTTTGGTTCTTGGCATGCTTGCTCAGTTTGTCTGGTCAAATGCCTCATGTTTACTTAACAGGTAACTCAAAGAGGCATGCTTATATGGTGTTTTAATTTTTATTATTTGTTCCTCTTTAAGGTTTCGGTACTCTTATGTTCTGCTGATGGGATTTCCTTTTTTTTTTTGGTAATAAATTAATTCCTGCCAAAAGGTCATCTCCTCAAGTGCCACGCCTTGTTTTGCCGGACGAATTATTTGTTAGCATTGGCAGGTCACTTGGTGCTGAGGTGAACCGAGGTTTACAGTTTCTGCAGGATGTTGCATGTGGAGCAAACTGGAAACAATTTATTGTGGTAGGCTCTTGATATTTCCTAGTATTCTTCCATTCACAGCATATGTTTGCAAAGTAAATGATCCTTGATGACCATGAACCTGTTAAAATTTCTGGCATATATTCTAGGAACATTCAGTAATCTCTTAAACCATGTATTCTTAATGCATGGAGGAAGAAAAGTTGTGATCAATTTCTTTAGCATTCTTTTTTATTGTGGCATTCTTCACTTTCTTTAATTTGGTTCTTGAATTATTTATATATTTATTTGGTCGAAATTGATTGTTAATATTTGAAAATTTTAAAGTGAAATATGTGAATAAATGACCTTAATAACATATTATTAATGCTTGCAATTTTACAGACCTAATCCAAGAAAAAGCTTGAAAATCAAACGAAAACATTTTCAGAATAAGTATCAGCTTGGATGATGCAAACGGAAGAACATAATTGCAATGTTTTAGGCTTTTAAAGAATATTGTCAACTTTGCTTAAGATCATAGTATGTGGAGGAATAACATTATATTGAGTCTGTATTCCTAATTACTTTCATCTGTCACACTAGATTTGCTGGAGTGAATTATTAATGATCAAAAAAACTTTCCAGGTTGTGGTAAGCTTGTGGGTTGCTGCTGTTATAGGAACCTGGTGCAACTTTTTGACTGTTTTGTACATTGGTAAGAAATTTTATTAATTTTATCTCACATAATAGCATGGTATTTTGATAAAAACAAAGCATGGTAATACTCTGATGTGTGGTTCTGTGTTCTGTACATTTTTAAGGCAATGAGATTCTTTTTGTGTGTAGAACAAGTAGGTTGCATGTGATTGAAAGTTAAGAAAGGACCCTAAAACTGTGATGACAGACACGAAGTTGTAGTGCTGTTGATATCAAGTTGATCTGTTGGGAAAGATTGACAAACTCCCTCTTTTGGTTTGTTGGTCCAATTAATTTAGTGGTGCTCTTGTCTACAAACTGATTATCTATTTAAGTTTAAAATTTAGCTGATTTTTTATGGTTGACATAAACATGAACATGTTTGTTAGCTGCATGCCTTGCGCAATCACTTGCCCTTTCACTTTGTTGCATTCAAAATTTTCGCATAAAATAAGTATTGCCTCAAAAATGTAAGCCATGGTCCTCCAACTAGCAAGCAACACCAAAAAAAAAAAAAAAAAACTTTCTCTCATGTAGGAATTGAGATTTCCAAGATTTATCTCATCATCATCAGGGCCTTTATCCCAATACATCAGGGTAAGCTACATGAACCATTTTATGAACTCACTTCAAGTCCTAAACGTGAATTCTGCTTTTCCACTCAGTCCTATCTAATGCAATGTCTTCTTCTAACTTTATTGCCGCCATATCTTTTCGAATGACTTCCTTCAAAGTCTTTTTCGGTCTTCTTCTAACCTTGACCCTTTTTGAACATTCATAGTTTTCACTCTCTTAACTGGGGCATCTACAAGTCTACGTCGTATGTGTCCAAACTAATGTAAACGACTTTCACCCATTTTACCTTTGATTGGTACAACTCGAACCTTCTTATGGATTTCTTCATTTTTCATTATATCACTTCTTGTATATCCGCACATCTACTGCAACAGTTGCATCTTTGCTATACTCATCTTTTGCGTATCTAATATCTTAGTCGCGCAACATTCACTATCATATAGGACAGTTGGTCTAAAAACTGTCCTATAAAACAAGCCTTTCAACCATATTGGAATTCCTTTATCGAACAAAACACCTGTAGCGCTTCTCCATTTCCAAGATTTATCTATAGTTTAATAAATTTTAAAGATTATTTGTTTGAATCAAGTTATTCCTTCTAATTATAATCTTAACTTGTGATAGTTGATGCAATCAACCCCATAAGACATTAGGTGATGTAAACATGCCATTAAGTGTATTTATTGGCATGTCAATTTTAAAAAAAGAAAGTGTTGACATGGAAACCTTTTCTCTTTCAGAGCTCAAAATGTTGCAAGTTTCTTCAAATGAGCCTTCTAAGTATTTGAGTTACAAGTTCCCCACCTAGATTACCCCTTTTTTTTTTGTCGCTTTCCTATCTCTCTGGCTCTCTTTTTTCTTCTAGCTACAGACAAGCAAGATTGCTGACATAAACCACCTTATGTTTGACATGTCGAGGGAGAATTTGACTTGTCAGTGCTTATTTGGTTTTAAAACGCCTGCATAGGAGGTGTAATTGAGTCAAGTTGAGACAATTTAGTACCTAGCTCGAGCTCGGCTCGATTTCAAAACTCAAGACTCGAAACTTGGCTTGAGCTCGATTGAGCTTGATTTTTGAAACTTGAGCTCGGCTCGACCCAATACTTGAACCGCTCGAACTCAACTCAATAAAAAATATTTTATTAAAAAAAAAAAGTTCAATTAGGCTTGCGAGTTGTTCAAGCCAGGTATTAAGATACTTGAACTTAACTCGACTTATTTGGCTCGAAAATAAATGAGTCAAACTCGAGTAATCATTGGGTTGAACTCTAGTAGCTTACAAGTAACTTAATTCGTTTACACCCATTCGTCTGCATCTGATTAGCCTAAGCTGTTGGAGTCTATCTTGCCTGTGCCTGATCTGGTGCCGCCATGGTGGATTTGGCCATGCAAGGCTGTTCTAGTGCTAAGTCCTGGATTGCAAGTATCAATAATTAGACCTGTTCTACTGTGGGTAGGAATTAAAAAAAAAAGACAGGAAGAAAAAGAAGGAAAAAGGATGAGAAATGGTTTGGAATGAAAAGGGTAAGCAGTCTGGGCTAGGCCTCTTGATTCAAATAATGAGTAGCCCTTTAAAAAAAAGAAAACTTTTAAAAATGTTGAACTCAGACAATTCCATGTCGACATTTCTTCTTTTCTCATTGCCACATTCGATGCCAAATTATATCATTTAACAATTATTTGACTTGATCACATCTAGCATAAAAAGTTTTGTTCATAGTTGGATAAAAATAAAGCTTCTGTGGCTTGTTTGTGCCAAATAAAAGTTTAATAGCTCAAATGGACAGTTTGAGAAGTGCTGTGGTTAAGCTGTGCTTTATTTCAGCAACAAATCGCTTAATCTCAAATTGATTGTTCACATTAGAAAGAAGCTTTAACTTCACTGTTTCTTATATTAAAATTGTGTTCAATTGTTTACAATATAAATTGTAAAATAAAATATTCAAAATTACTATGAAAAATAGAAAAGGCAAGAATTTTATGTGTTCCCAGAGGAAAGAGGATATAGTTTTGGGATTTCCAAAAGGAAAAATAGACATTTAGCTTGGGACAGAGGGTGTAATATTTTGACTGTTTCATTAACTCTTTGTTAGAAATGCATAGATATATCTGCCAACTTTGGCACTATTGGCAACCGGATAGTGTGGATAGAATTTGGAGAACTCGATGAAAATTTCCTCTTTGAAATGGGAAAAAATGTTTGGATTACTGTTTTCTTATGAATTGCTTTTATGCCTTCCAAAATGAAGCTTGTAATTCGTAAACCAATAGCGCATACAACTGTTTTTGCCCTTGAGCTAGTGTAGTCAATTTGGGCATTTAACATCACCTGAATTATGGTTCGCTAGATAGATCAGTTTGGTCTTGTGCAACTGCGGACAAGTAAAATTTTCAGGGATTTTTTTTTTGGCATCATGTAATGATGGCATGCTCTTCACATTTTGGATAACCAATGGTTCATATGACCAATATATATGGTTCTAGATATGCTGATATTTTTTTCATCTTATGGAACAAAACCGAGAGTTATTCTTTAGTTTTTCCAGGATGCCCTGTTCTTAAGCATAACAGACACCTTTACCTTTCTGATAAATGTGCACGCATTGGTGTTGTTGATCCTGAAAGTTTATTTTGCTTCTCAGGTTTTCTTGCAGCCCATACATTACCGGTCCTGTACGAGAGGTATGATGAGCAAATCGATAGTTTTCTTTGCAATATTTTCAACCAGCTTCAAAATCGATATAAAAAGCTGGATGCTGGTGTTCTGAGCAAGATCCCCAAGGGAAAGTTCAAGACTAAGAAGCATGATTAGGTACATTTTGGTCCCATTCATTGGATCTTTGGAGGTTCTGTTGCTGGGGATCCAATAAGGCAGTTGTCATATCTGTAGAATGTGGTTGTGATATTATACTTGAATAAATCACTCTGGATATTGGAAATATCTAAATCTTGTCAAGCTCAGCTGCTAGGTTTAGAAGTGATCTGGGTGTTAGTTGCACTTCACGTTGTAAAGGAGAAACCCCGACTAGCTTAAATCCTGTATGATAATCAGACATGAGAAGTTGTGATACTTTATACTTGTGTCTAGACATTGGCACAAAACAAATGACATCAAATAGACACAAAAGAAATAATTAAATGTATTAAAATTTAAAATATGAACACAGTATACGTCTGCTATGTGTGTATATGCGGCATAATATAATTAATACGTTTAAAATTATTTTATTGCTTAATAATCAAATATATTTTTTACTTTATGCACAAAATAAATGTGTTTAATTTTTAATTTTATTGTAAAAGTTCATAAATTTTTATTTTATTGTAAATAAATATTCAACTTTTCAAAATAACCTATGATGTTTTGCATAAATTCAAATGGCTGATTCTAAGACTTTAATTAAATTTTCTTCCCAAAGGTGCTTTCAATGAGATCTAGATAAAAGTTGAAAATTGCTCTTAATTTGGAACAAGCCGTAATAAAATAAAAAATCCAAAACCAACAAACAAGGAGGATTACATGAGCAGGGATACATAAGCAACCCTTTTATTTTACTTCAACAAGAAATACTAAATAATGATGAAAACATCAGACATGTCAAAGAATGTTCAAAATAATCTGCTGCTTCATGGATGTTGAAAATTGGACTAGTTGTTATCCCACCAGAATTTAGACTGAAGATACTTCACCACATTCTTGTCCAGCTGGAAGGCTTTGGTGAGAACGTCAGGATTGATGGGTGGGTTTGAACCAAAGACTGCCTTTGCAACAGTGATAACTCCTGGATTTTGGCTGCTGAGACCAGCGAAGGCAATGGCATTAGTGTTCCCTATATTGAATTGGAAGTGAATGAGGCCTTCCGGAAAGACAAAAACATCTCCAGGGTAGAGGACTTTGGTGATAAGACGGTTATCCGGATTGGATGTAACAAAACCAACATAGAGTGTGCCTTGTAGGACGACTAGAATCTCTGTGGCTCGGGGATGAGTATGTGGGGGGTTTAGCCCGCCATAAGGTGCAAAGTCAATTCTTGCCAGAGATATACCAAGAGTGTTAAGTCCTGGAATTTGTTCGACATTAACAGGAGTGACTTTTGATCCTAGTGGGTTTGATGTGTTTCCTGGCATGTTCAGTCCCGAAAAGAAGTCTTCTGCTTCGGCAAGCTTTGGGTCCTTGCACAACTTCCCATTTACAAATACTGGATGGAAGAGAAAATTGTTAGTTGATACACTGCATTGCAAGAAAAAAGATAACTCTTTTTAACTAGTGTTATTCTGGAGAATAGAAGCATTGCATCATTTCTGAATGTCTTAGTTTAGGCATATATCCAATTGAAAACAGAGAAGGAGAAACATACCAGCATCCTTAGTGTCATTGAGGGCAACACAGAAGTCCTGAAGAGGGCTAGGGTCAGAGGCAGAGGCAAATGAGGAAACCAGAGCCAGGAAGAGAAAAGATGCTAGGAAATGAACAACTTTCATTGTAGCTGGGCTTGTTGTTAGCTTGAATTTTTGGAAGTTTTCTTTTTTATGTGGGATGAGTATGCTTTCTTCAAAGCATGCCTATTTATAGGTTGGAGTTTTTGAACAAGTATTTACATTTTTCTCTTGGACTTGCCAAGTCAGAAATGACTGTCTTTTTTTTTTTAATTTCTGGTTGAATCATTCTTCAGCAGCCATGCATCTATATCCTTTTCGAATCCCCACTTCCAGCGCTTACATCACTATTTGACTCAGTTTTTTTTTTTAATTAACTGAGTCTCTCCATTGACTTTAACACAAATTCATAGTTGATTCAGGCTGCTGGCACTTCAGCCATTTTAAACTTGCAATTCAAATGAAGTTGACAGTTTCCCTTGCAGAGACTTCTTCCTTAATTTTCATAGTATTTTAATGAAACATGCTTGCATTGCAGCTGGGGCAGATAACACATGTAACTAGTCCACTGCACTTAACTGTAATTCAGGCAACAAATTTCCTATGATTCAATCAATCACTTCTGTTTTGCAGATCTGATCAAAATAATATGCTGAATTCTGTATTCAAAAAAAAAAAAAAACCTAAAGTCAATAGTATCATTTCTTTTTTGTTCTTCTTTTCCCAGTTCACAATTTATGAGGGGCCAACTCAATTAATTAAAATTGATAGCGTGCCTGAAGTAGTACTAATGCAGAAAACCAGAATGTACCAAAAGAAAAATGTAGCAAATCTGTAAGCAAGATTCTATCAGTTAACTAACTCTAATGTGACATGTTCCTGGACGGTAAACCATATGGCCTCTTTGATTAAAAGATTAGCAGCATTTCGTGCAAGATTAACCTTGCATGAATTGGCAAATTGCAGACTTTTGACCACTTCTTGCAGAAAGGGACGATTTTAAATTAATCACTGATTGTGCTGGAAGCAACAGTTAGGTTTTGAATTAATCACTAATTGTGCTAGAAGCAGCAGTTAGGTTATGAATTAATCCCAGCTACGATCAGAATATCGGCTCTTCTGAAGTGCCTACAGAATCCGGGCCTGAATAGGCTAAACTGAACCAATTAGGTTTTTGCATTTTACTAATGTCTTGTTTTTAAGCAGAAAAGCAGAATAATAGACTGGTGCAATTTGAAGAAAAGCAGAAAACCAGAATAACCAACGTTGGGTCAAGCTTGTGGAATTCTGGTGTAATTTGGGTGTTTATTGCAGGGTTTTGAAGATGAGGATTCTGTGTTGGAACATTTGCACATTAATGTATCAACAAAGTGACAGATTTGGTGTAGCCTTATACGGCATTGTTCAAAATCTAATTCCATCTATAAGCAACTGATTTTACATAGTCATGAAATCAAGTCTTTACAGATTTAAGTCTTAGGTATATCCTTATGGATATATTCCAATTGTAGGTTGTCTAACAACTCAACTTGTCTTGTCACTAAAAGAATAGTGAGAGAACATTCTGCTCCTCAACAGCACTTTTTCTACCTATTGTCTACCAAGTTACAGTATAACGTGAGGGCTATTTCTTCTTAGTGGTATATTGGACATAATTAAATTGAATCAAAGTCATGCCAACTTATTTAACAGGAAAGGCAATCGGGATTTTGTAGAATTCCACATTCAGAATCATCATTGTTGATTTTGTGTGTACCTTGCAGGGGAAGGCAAGGTATTCGCCATTGAACATGAAATTAATCTAACCCCAACTATCAGCAAATCCATCTGAAGTCTTATATGGTCTCTAAATTGATTTGTCAGATTATATCAAGTCAAGTTGTCCAGTCCAATTCTCAACCTCTTCAGAAAATGTTTCTCGCTATTCATCGCTCACCTCGGAGACCAATTCATAATTAACCTCTTGTTTTTGCAATATGTTTAAGACTCTTGCAAATGAACAGAAAGTTTAATGCTTAGAAGTTATTTGTTCTGTTTTATAAAAGCAGGATAATTGAAGTAGATATGTATAATTCCTGCACATTTGCGTGAGCACTCTATCATGCTTTGTACCTTGCATACACAAATGACCATACATGTTCATGCAAGAGTGAGGGAGAGAGAAAGATTAAAATTTGCACTGTATATATAGATATATTCTGACTTTCATACAACGAATGATGACAAGGAAAGAGGAGAATGGACTGTCGAGAGGTCCATTATCAACCAACCTGTTTATTGTATCATACTAAGTGGAAATGAATAGCATGACTTTAATGCATCAAAACTTTATTTAAAACGATCAAGAAACTTTTGATGTTTTATTTGGCTTCTAAGTTACTTGTTAATCTGTCCAGAACCGGGACTGAAGATAAGTAACCACATTCTTGTCCAATTGGAAGGCCTTTGTGAGAACATCGGGATTGATTGGTGGGTCTGAGCCAAAGACTGCATTAGCAATAGTGATAACCCCTGCATTTTGGCTGCTGAGACCAGAAAATGCAACAGCCTTAGTTTCCCCTATATTGAACTGGAAGTGAATCAAACCAATTGGGAAAACAAAGACATCTCCTGGGTTCAGGACTTTAGTAAAGAGACGGTTATCAGGGTTGGATGTAACAAAGCCAACCAAAAGTGTGCCTTCTACAACAACTAGGATCTCAGTTCCTCTTGGGTGAGTGTGGGGAGGGTTTAGGCCACCATGAGGTGCAAAGTCAATTCGAACCAGAGATATGCCAAGAGTGTTAAGTCCTGGTATTTGGTCAACATTGACCATAGTCACATTTGATCCAACTAGATTTGATGTGTCTCCTGGCCTGTTGAGCCCTGAAAAGAAGAAGTCATCTGCTACAGCGAGCTTTGGGTCCTTGCAGAACTTCCCGTTTACAAACACTGCATGAAAGAAATGTTAGTTGATACTTATCATCTCATGCAAAAAATTTACACTGCAGGAAAGAAATGTTAGTAGCTCCTATGCTGAATGGAATTATTAGCATCATGATCATGAGCATTAACATAAAGTCAACATAGACTGAATGCATACCGCCATCTTTGGCGTCCTTGATAGCCACACAGAAGTCCTGGAGAGGATCAGGGTCAAAGGCCGAGGCTAATGAGGAAGCAAAAGCCAAGAGGGCAAAAGCAACAACGATAGAGTGAATTCCTTTCATTAGGATGTACCAGCAATGCTTATCAGACTTAGCTGGTTATTTGTTATTGTTTTGAAGGAGAGTAGGAAACTTTGCATGACAGACGAAGCTGTTTATAGGTGGAAACCAATGACCTGGTCACTATTTTTCTTAACTAGAAGGTAAAGACTTTTCAAGAGCAATAATTTTTAAATAATTTCACTCATTTATCCTGGTTTATTTTTACTCATTCCATGAAGCTCTATGCTTAAATTACTTAAAATGGTCTTGGAAGTTGTCTTGTTTCTGTCTTTGGTGTTTTTGCAGTGTAGGTTGGATTTGGAAGACAGTCCAATTCGGACTTCAGAATTCTACCTACTCTCCACTGTATGGGCTCTAACCTCTTATCCAATGGCCTGTCTCTAAATATCTATCATCTTCCTATCTTTTCACCATCCAAGTTGAATGTTATTTATTTAACAGTTCATGATCTTAAAATTACATATTATTTACCCCATTCTTATCGTATACTAATTTCTTAATTTAGACTACATAGTGATGGCGACACTTTTTGTTTCTCTTGGTGGCCTATTTTTCTCTTCAATTCAATTAAGGTAATAAATGTTCATTTATGATTTATTACTTTGGTGCAGCGGGCCAACAAAATTTACATAGAACTCAGTCAATCGAAAAAGCATGATTCATGGAGCACAAAAGCAATAAATTTATGTTATAGGCTTAGGGCTTCTGATGTTATCTCAGTTTGAAAAGTCTGTTCTGACATGTTCATAGATACTCAAGCTATGACAGATTCTTATCATATTGAAAACATAATTTTTTTTTAAGATCAATTAACCTTGGTTTGCCGGCGACATTGTTTTTATTATTTTGACCACTTTGCATAGTTGGACAGGTGCATAAAGACTTTTGCTACTTCTAATACCATTTCCCCTCTTTGTTTAAAATGATGATCACCAGTACCTGTTTAATACAAATTTCGTACTGATATTAGGTTTCTAATTTGAACTTCCGATGTGTCAGTTTCTACTTTACACAGGTTTCTCAATATTCTGTTCTATGAAGAGCTTCATATTTTGTCACTGCTGAAGTCATTGGCAGAGCTATTGAAAAGCATGGGGAAAATTGATTCAAGGATCGTCAAGAGTTCCTACCGGAAAACTTACATTAAAAGAAAAAGGTTGAAGTAACAACTACTTTGACCAGGTGGAAGGTCTCAAACTAACTGCTCTCAGTAAATTATTTGATAAAATAATTGCTGCAGCAACACCATGTAAACGGGTTAGTGTTCGAAATAGGCTTATTCAAGATCGTCCAATTTTGAAGCCCTTGTTCGACAAGAAATTGACTCGGTAAAGTCATAAATCCAGTCAATTACAGAAGATTCACTCTTCTGGAAAATCCATGCAAATATTTCAATTCTAGATTGTCTAACAACTCTACCAGTTAACAAGTAGGTTACAATCGAAGGTTCAGCTGCTTACCAAATCTCCTTAATTTCTTTTTATTTATTATTTATTTTTTATGATGACGAGAAACACCCTTCTTGGCAAACCTAAACTGAATTGTACCACACCACCAAACAGGAATGCAACTTGAGTTGTTGCCACTAGTTTAGGCAAACTGAGCCCAAATTATTTTCCAAGCATATAGAATGTATTGAGTGAGCCCTTTTCCACCAAGCTAAACCCAAATGGATAATTAATCCGATTGTCAACTTTTATTGCAGAGCGAGTTAAATGCCAAGACATAAAAGAACTACTGGTTCTTGGTGATATATATATATATATATATATATATATATATAGACACACACGTGCAAAATTGGTTGAATTGGGCCAATACTGCAGATGCCAACTTCTATTATTTGGATTTGTGATGGTTCGTATTTGACACGATAATGTCATGTCTTTGTTAATATTTCACATTAACATTGATCATTTTAAGCATTATATCCATATTAATTATTGAAAGTTGTCCAAAAAGAGTATACTAACATAAGTCTATTAAGGTAAAGTAGTGTAAAGTCCAACATAGCTGCCAACTATAGCATTTGGGATTGCAGAACTCCATTTTCATGAAAAAATGCAGGGGCTTATGACTTGTTAGGTAGTCATTCGTGTAGCTCACAATTGGATCAAGAAAATGAAGGTCCAGGGTCCTTACTGTTTTCTGGTTTCTATGCAGTTAGCTGATTGACTTTGAAAATCACATTTGTAAAAGTTGTGTAGAACAGAGGAGTTTTGAGAGAGGCAGAACTGAGAGAGCAAGATCTTATTCTTCATTTCATTTGTTTTTTGAGTTACATATATCAAAATACAGAAAACAACAAGAGAAAAAGTTTGTCTGCCTAACTTGCCCAGCATAACAAGCAACAATCTATTTTCAACTAATCTACCAACTATGACAGAATAGTTAGTAAAGCAAAGCATGTTTATCAGCAAAAGTGTCACTTGCATGTCAGATTCTAATGCTGATTTCTAGCACTACTCCTTGGCACTTTGGCTGGAAACAGCAAGTCTGGTTCTTAGTGTTTGGAATCTTTGCTTTAGGTAATGCTTTTATAAGAATATCTGCAACATGATCTTCTGAGTTGCGGTGCATAGTCTTGACTTCACCTTCAGCTTTTCTAACAAAATGATACTTGATTTTTATATGTTTAGTCCTCCCATGAAACACAGGATTTTTAGCCATTGCAACAGCAGACTGGTTATCACAGTAACAATCCCAGCAGAAGTTGTTCTGACTAATCCATTGACATGGCCTTGAACTTGAAATGGTTAATGAAAAAAAATTACTTGCTACTGCAATTCCAAGAGATTCTCATGAAGGGGTCCAGGTCCATAATATATTCAGGTCCCTACGAAGATCTGTTGATTCACTAACATACATATTCCATGCATTACAACTTCTGAAAAAACGATTAAACGTATATCTAAATCTTCGTAGAAGCACTGGGTCTTTGACTTCTTATTAACAAATTTGGTGTGCTCTGGATTCTGTCAAATAAGTTTGGAAGTTTCCTAAATGTTGTTCGCGGTAATCTAAAATCTGTTTAGCTTGACTTAAAAAGCTCATAATGCGATAAATGTGATAATGTGAATATTTTTTCTTGAGATTTGTGGTGGTTAGAATTAAAAAGCAACCACTAATCTTGTTAGAGAGTGCAGAACATACGACCTTTATTTATGTTTAAGGTTGGACTGCTATATATATATATATATATATATTGAAATCTCTCTGTAATGTTTGTCTCAACATTAAATAATTCTTACTGCATGAAACAAATAGTCAGTCTTGGAAATCCTATGATGTTTCGCAAAAATTCAAATGGTTGATTCCAAGACTTTAATTAAATTATCTTCCAAAAGGTGCTTTCAATGAGATCTAGATAAAACTTGAGCATTGCTCTTAATTTGGAACAAGCCGTAATAAAATAAAAAATCCAAAACCAACAAACGAGGAGGATTACATCAGCAGAGATACATAAGCAACCCTTTTATTTTACTTCAACAAGAAATACTAAATAATGATGAAAACATCAAACATGTCAAAGAATGTTCAAAATAAGCTACTGCGTCATGGATGTTGAAAATGGGTCTAATTGTTATCCCACCAAAACTTTGACTGAAGATATTTCACCACATTCTTGTCCAACTGGAAGGCTTTTGTGAGAACGTCAGGATTGATGGGTGGGTTTGAACCAAAGACTGCCTTTGCAACAGTGATAACTCCTGGATTTTGGCTGCTGAGACCAGCGAAGGCAATGGCATTAATGTTCCCTATATTGAATTGGAAGTGAATGAGACCAACAGGAAAGACAAAAACATCTCCAGGGTAGAGGACTTTGGTGATAAGACGGTTATCTGGGTTGGATGTAACAAAGCCAACATAGAGTGTGCCTTGTAGGACAACTAGAATCTCTGTGGCACGGGGATGAGTGTGTGGAGGGTTTAGCCCGCCATAAGGTGCGAAGTCAATTCTTGCCAGAGATATACCAAGAGTGTTAAGTCCTGGAATTTGTTCCACGTTAACGGGAGTGACTTTTGATCCCAGTTGATTTGATGTGTTTCCTGGCATGTTCAGTCCTGAAAAGAAGAAGTCTTCTGCTTTGGCAAGCTTTGGGTCCTTGCACAACTTCCCATTTACAAATACTGGATGGAAGAGAAAATTGTTAGTTGATACATTGCATTGGAAGAAAAAAGGTAACTCTTTTTAACTAATGTTATTCTGGAGAATAGAAGCATCGCACCATTGTTGAATGTCTTAGTTTAGGCATATATTCAATTGAAAACAGAGAAGGAAAAACATACCAGCATTCTTAGCGTCATTGAGGGCAACACAAAAGTCCTGAAGAGGGCTAGGGTCAGAGGCAGAGGCAAATGAGGAAACCAGAGCCAAGAAGAGAAAAGATGCAAGGAAATGAACAACTTTCATTGTAGCTAGGCTTGTTTTTAGCTTGAATTCTTGAAAGTTTTCTTTTTTATGTCGGATAAGTAAGATTTCTTGAAAGCATGCCAATTTATAGGTTGAAGTCTTTGAACAAGTACTTATATTTTTCTCATGGACTTACCAAGTCAGTAATGACTTCTTTTTTAAATTTATGGATGAATCATTCTTCAGCAACCATGCATCTATATCCTCTTCGAATCCCCACTTCCAGCGCTTACATCACTATTCGACTCAGTTTTTTTTTAAATTAACTGAGTCTCTCCATTGACTTTTACACAAACTGATAGTTGCTTCAGGCTGCCGGCACTTCAGCCATTTTAAGCTTGCAATTCAAATGAAGTTGACAGTTTCCCTTGCAGAAACTTCTTCCTTAATTTTCGTAGTATTTTAATGAAACATGCTTGCATTACAGCTGGGGCAGATAACACATGTAACTAGTCCATTGCACTTAATAACTGCAATTCAGGCTACAAATTTCCTATGATTCAATCAATCACTTCTGTTTTGCACCTCTAATAAAAATAATATGCTCAATTCTGTATTCAGCAAAAAAAAAAATACTATCACTTCTTTTTTGTTCTTCGTTTCCCAGTTCACAATTTATGAGGGTAAGCAAACTTCAACTGGACTCAAATCTCAATTAATTGAAATAGATAGTGTTCCTGAAGTAGTACTAATGCAAAAAACCTGAATGTACCAAAAGAAAAATGTCACAAATCTGTAAAGAAGATTCCATGTAAAGTTTTTGTCTTAGTTAACTAAGTCCAACGTGACATGTGCCAGGACAATAAGCCATTTGGCCTCTTTGATTAAAAGATTAGCAGCATTTCGTGCAAGATTAACCTTGCATGAATTGGCAAATTGCACACTTTTGACCACTTCTTGAAGAAAGGGACTACTTTGAATTAAAGACTGATTGTGCTGGAAGCAACAGTAGGTTTTGAATTAATCACTGATTGTGCTGGAAGCAGCAGTTCGGCTTTGAATTAATCACTAATTGTGCTTGAAGCAGCAGTTAGGTTTTGAATTACTACTAGCTAAAATCAGAATATAGGCTCTTCTGAAGTGCATACTGAATCCGGGCCTGAATAAGCTAAGCTGAACCAATAAGGTTTTTGCATTTTATTAGTGTCTTGTTTTAAAGCAGAAAAGCAGAAAAATAAACTGGTGCAATTTGAAGAAAAGCAGAATATGTTGATTCGAATGGTTCTGCTTCTGTGTTGAACCTCCTTGGTGAATATGAAGATGACCTTGAGTGTTCTTGAGTGCCTTGAATAACCTTGAATTTTGATCTCCTTGGTAATCACGAACAAATGCAGAAATGGCTTCTAGGCGTGCTGCTATAATGCCACTTTCCTTAGGATTATTTCGCCCCCACCAATTACGGCATGCAACAGGGGTTTATCGAATATCCCTAGGATACAAAGAAGCCCTTGTTTAAAATCACTTTGCACTAGTGAAATTAAACCACTAAATACTCTTGACAAGTACAAAAGTATCTTGTCTTAGTCACTATCTTCTGCAGCAAATAATGCCTAAGAAACTTATCTTTAGTTTGAGAGTGAGAGGGAAGAAAGAATATCAGAATTATTCTGGTATATTTTTTTATCATCTCTCAAGTATGAACTTGACATCTCTATTTATAGAGATTAATTCCAAGTGATGCAACCTTTAATCAAGTGATATGATTTTTCAATTGTGTTGTTTGATTCATCAAACACAATTGTTCAACAAGGTCCCAACCTTTGGAGATAAATGGTAATGTTGCTTAACCATTCAGAAATTGAATAATATCTTTTGGATGAGCTTGTAACTCTTTAATCAAGAAACTAGCCGTTGTATACACTTTTTATACTGGGCAGTCGGATGCCCGAAAATGGCAGTCGAATGCCCAAGTGTATTTTTAAAACAGTAAGCAAGTCCAGGTATGGCAGTCGACTGCTCTCTCATGGCAGTCGACTGCTCTAACATAAATCTTATACAGAAGCTTGATCGTATTATGGGCAGTTGACTGCTATATATGGGCAGTTGACTGCCCTATAAAGGCAGTTGACTGCTCCCCAAGGCAATCGACTCCCTTCCCAAGGCATCCAACTGCCTTAGTGTAAATTTTATACAGAATGTTTTCTGCACAAGGGCAGTTGACTGCCTTACCAAGCTTCAATTAATCGAGTTTACTTCGATTTTCTTAACCCGGAACCTTACCAAGGCATTAGTTTCTTAATTCCATTGATTAAACTTTATATTTAATCAATAATTCATCCACTTTTTTTGAAAATATTCTAACAATCCCCCACCATTTTCAAAATAAAGTAAATCCGATACTTAAGGAATCCTTATGCATAAATGAAGGTATCAATCCTGATTTAAAACCTCCACTTTAGTGAACAAATGCTGTTGAGTTAATCAGAACGGCACGGTAGAACTAGTTCTTTGAACCAGCGGTTCTATACGATTAGTCATACATTAATTCACACATAAGACTTCAAAACTCGTCAAGAGTCATTTAGCAAAAGCTTGACACGTTTACTGGCCATGTGTCATGTATCTATTCGTGAGTGCTTGAGAGCCAAGCCCTGAGCTCCTAGAAGCGGCACCACTTCCACTCATATAGGTGAACTCCATCAAGAATACAACCGTATAAGCATTCCAACACTATATTTACGTGTTATGGGTCCATTAAGAGTAAAAACTCAACCTCCTCCTTTATCATACAGTTTCAAGCACTTTATCACTTGGGAATGATTATTTAAAATAAGTACTTGCAGCCACATTCATATGATGTACTTGGACTCATTAAAACTCAAGACTTAATGTCCAATTAAGTGTTGAGTTGAGGTTCCATCATGTGTGACTAAATTAATGGGCTTGAGTCCCATCCCCTTGGAAGTCTTAGACAAAACTTCTCTTGTAAGTCCTTTTGTCAATGGATCCGCCAAGTTTTCACTTGACTTGACAAAATTTATGGTGATCACCCCATCTAGAATAAGTTGTCTAACATAACTATGTCTTAGACCAATATGTCTAGACTTCCCATTGTAAACTTGGTTATAAGCCTTTGATAATGTTGCTTCACTATCACATCGAATTGAAATAGGCGACATTGGCTTTGGCCATAAAGGAACTTGATAAAGTAGATTTCTCAACCATTCATCTTCCTTACTTGCCGAAGCTAATGCCACAAATTCTGAAGCCATAGTAGAATCTGTTATGCATGTTTGTTTCTTAGATCCCCAAGAAACTGCACCCCCACCAAACATGAATATCCATCCACTTGTGGATGAATAATCATCCATGTTGGTGATCCAACTTGCATCTGTATATCCTTCTAAGACCGAAGGTTCACCACTATAAACAATGCCATAATCAATGGTTTTCTTCAAGTATTTTAATACTCTAGAAATGGCATTCCAATGCAAGTTACTAGGGTTGCTAGTATATCTACTAAGCTTGCCAACCGCAAAAGCTATATCCGGTCTTGTGCATGTCATAGCATACATCAAACAACCTATAACTCTTACATATTCAAGTTGTGCAACTGGCATTTCCTTATTTGAAGTTAATTTCAAATTAGGATCATAAGGTGTTGCAACCGTTGCACTATCAAAATGATTAAATCTTTTGAGAATCTTCTCAACATAATGTGATTGAGATAAGATCAATTTATTGTCCATTCTATGAATCCTTATACCCAAAATCACATCTGCAACACCCATATCTTTCATGGCAAAGTTATTTGACAAAAAATTCTTGGTACTTTCCACTTGTTCTAAGTCCGTACCAAAAATTAACATGTCATCAACATACAAACAAATGATGACACCTTTACCATTTTCAAACTTACTATAAACACATTTATCGGATTCATTAATAATAAATCTGTTTGCTAGAACAACCTCATCAAATTTTTGATGCCATTGCTTAGGGGCTTGCTTAAGTCCATACAAAGACTTAATAAGTTTACACACTTTCTTTTCTTGTCCTGGAATCACAAACCCTTCAGGTTGTTCCATATACACCTCTTCATCCAATTCACCATTTAGGAATGCAGTTTTTACATCAATTTGGTGAATTTCTAATTTATATATAGAGGCCAATGCCATAAGCATTCTGATTGTAGCAATTCTTGCTACCGGTGCATATGTATCAAAATAATCGATTCCATGTTTTTGTGTAAATCCCTTAGCAACAAGTCTAGCCTTAAATTTGTCTATAGTACCATCCAGTTTCATTTTCTTTTTGAAAATCCACTTGCAACCTATTGGTTTGCAACCTGGAGGCAAATCTACTAAAATCCATGTATTATTTCCCATAATTGAATCCATCTCATCACTTATAGCTTCCTTCCAAAAAGCTATATCTTGAGACTTCATAGCCTCTTCAAATGTCCTAGGATCGGATTTCATATTGAAGCAATATTCAGTATGATTATCTATATTTTCTCTTGTTCCTTCAACAAGAAACATGTGAAAATCTGACCCATAAGTTTTAGCTTTTCTAGCTCTTTTACTTACTCTAGGTACAAGGTTTTCTTCTTCTTGAAATTTGGAAGAATCATTTTCAAGATCTTTTGAACTATTTTGAGCAATATCTTTTGCATGAGTAACTGAATTAAATCTTCCTTCATCAAATAAGGCATCTTTCGATTCAATAACTGTATTAATTGAAATCGAATCATTTGGTTCAATGACCAAAAACCTATAAGCCTTACTATTTTGTGCATAACCAATAAATATGCACTCAACTCCCCTTTCACCTAATTTCTTTCTTTTAGGTTCAGGAACTTTAACTATTGCTCTACAACCCCATACCTTAAGATAACTTAAGTTGGATTTCCTTTTCTTCCATAATTCATATGGGGTTACTTTGTTCCTTTTGCTTGGAACTCTATTTTGAATGTGACATGCAGTCAACATTGCCTCACCCCAAAAACCTTGTCCTAATCCGGAATAGGACATCATGGCATTCACCATTTCAGTTAGTGATCTATTTTTCCTTTCAGCCACACCATTAGATTGAGGACCGTATGGTGGGGTTAGTTCATGTACAATTCCAACAGATTCAAAATATGATGGATCAAAGTATTCTCCTCCCCTATCAATTCTCAAGGTTTTAATTCTAGTATCACAATGCAATTCTACTTCATTCTTATATGTTTTGAACTTTTCTAATGCTTCATTCTTAGAATGCATCAAATAAACATAGCAAAACCTAGAGAAATCATCAATAAAAGTAACATAGTATTTCTTTCCTCCTATAGATGGGGTTCCATGCAAATCACTTACATCACTATGTACTAATTCAAGTAATTTAGAACTTCTTTCCACCTTAGGAAATGATTTCCTTGTTATCTTTGTAAGCATGCAAGTTTTACATTTTCTATCACTTGTTTTTATGATAGGAATCAAGTTCGATTTAGACATGTTAATCATTCTAGCATAATGTACATGACCTAATCGACTATGCCATAAATCAAAAGAGTCAACCATGTAAATAGAATCATTCATCTTATTATTGATGGAAGATACATTAAGTTTAAACATGCCTTCATTGGCATAACCCTTCCCAACAAAGATTCCACCCTTGGATAATATAAATTTATCCCCTTCAAATACTAACTTGAAACCAAATTTGTTGAGCAAACTTACAGACACAAGATTTTTCCTAACTTCTGGAACATAATAAACATTAGTTAAAGTTAATATCTTTCCAGAAGTAAAATTTAAATCTATTGTCCCTTTGCCTTTGATTTCAGTTGTTGAAGAATTCCCCATGTAGAGCACATTGCCTTGCTCTTCCTCTTGGAAAGTTTTGAACAGAGCTTTGTTTGTGCACACATGCTTTGTAGCACCGGAATCAATCCACCATGCTTCCTTGTCTTCAAGGACATTGATCTCAGAAATTACAGCAACAAAGTTGTCCTTCGTTGCCATGGATGCACCTTTCTTCTTTTTGAAGATGTAGCAGTCCTTCTTAAAGTGCCCTTGTTTTCCACAATGGAAACATGCACCCTTTTTCTTTTTGAATTTCTGACCTTTGATGGAATACTCTTTTTTCTTTGTGGATTTCTTGCTGGGTTGAACATCCTCCACCACATGGACCTTGGAGATGTTAGTCTCCTTTTCTTTTTCATTTTCCTTGCGATATTGTTCCTCTATCCGAAGATAGCTTGCAAGGTACTCAAGAGTTATATCTTCCTTTTTATGTTTCAAGGTCCTCTTGATATCTTTCCATGTTGATGGGAGTTTATCAATGATAGAAGATACAATAATTGATTCATCCATAGACATATTATATTGCTTGAATTTATTTAAGATGATTTCAATCTCAGCAAATTGTTCCATGACAGATTTGGATTCATTCATTTTGAAAGAATTCCAACTTGTCACTAGAAACTTTTTGCTAGTTGCATCTTCTGCCATGTACCTTGCATCTAACTTATCCCACAATTCTTTTGATGTAGTAACTATGATATATGTATCAAATAGGGAATCAGACATACCGTTTAAAATGCAACCCCTATAGGTGTAGTCATCGTTTTCCCATTTCTGTCTTTGATGAACTTCCTCACTTGATTCATTTTCTTTCTCTTTTGGCTTTGGAGTAGTGAGGACATATGCAATGTTGAGTGAGGTGAGGAGAATCCGCATCTTTTGTTGCCATCTTAGAAAATTCCCTCCATCAAATCTTTCCAATTTCTGAAAGTTGGTAACCATCTCTCTCAAGGAATCCATCTTCATTACAGCCAAAAGTAATAATCCTAAGATTGTTGAGTCGAATGGTTCTGCTTCTGTGTTGAACCTCCTTGGTGGATATGAAGATGACCTTGAGTGTTCTTGAGTGCCTTGAATAACCTTGAATTTTGATCTCCTTGGTAATCACGAACAAATGCAGAAATGGCTTCTAGGCGTGCTGCTATAATGCCACTTTCCTTAGGATTATTTCGCCCCCACCAATTACGGCATGCAACAGGGGTTTATCGAATATCCCTAGGATACAAAGAAGCCCTTGTTTAAAATCACTTTGCACTAGTGAAATTAAACCACTAAATACTCTTGACAAGTACAAAAGTATCTTGTCTTAGTCACTATCTTCTGCAGCAAATAATGCCTAAGAAACTTATCTTTAGTTTGAGAGTGAGAGGGAAGAAAGAATATCAGAATTATTCTGGTATATTTTTTTATCATCTCTCAAGTATGAACTTGACATCTCTATTTATAGAGATTAATTCCAAGTGATGCAACCTTTAATCAAGTGATATGATTTTTCAATTGTGTTGTTTGATTCATCAAACACAATTGTTCAACAAGGTCCCAACCTTTGGAGATAAATGGTAATGTTGCTTAACCATTCAGAAATTGAATAATATCTTTTGGATGAGCTTGTAACTCTTTAATCAAGAAACTAGCCGTTGTATACACTTTTTATACTGGGCAGTCGGATGCCCGAAAATGGCAGTCGAATGCCCAAGTGTATTTTTAAAACAGTAAGCAAGTCCAGGTATGGCAGTCGACTGCTCTCTCATGGCAGTCGACTGCTCTAACATAAATCTTATACAGAAGCTTGATCGTATTATGGGCAGTTGACTGCTATATATGGGCAGTTGACTGCCCTATAAAGGCAGTTGACTGCTCCCCAAGGCAGTCGACTCCCTTCCCAAGGCATCCAACTGCCTTAGTGTAAATTTTATACAGAATGTTTTCTGCACAAGGGCAGTTGACTGCCCTACCAAGCTTCAATTAATCGAGTTTACTTCGATTTTCTTAACCCGGAACCTTACCAAGGCATTAGTTTCTTAATTCCATTGATTAAACTTTATATTTAATCAATAATTCATCCACTTTTTTTGAAAATATTCTAACAGAATAACCAACGTTGGGTCAAACTTGCTTATTGTGGAATTTGGGTGTTTGTTGCAGGGTTTTGAAGATGAGGATTCTGTGTTGGAATATACATTAATACATCAACAAAGTGACAGATTTGGTGTAGCCTTATACAGCATTGTTCAAAATCTAATTCCGTCTATAAGCAACTGATTTTACATAGTCATGAAATCAAGTCTTTACAGATTTAAGTCTTAGGTATATCGTTATGGATATATTCCAATTGTAGGTTGTCTAACAACTCGTCTTGTCACTGAAAGAATACTGAGAGAACATTCTGCTCCTCAACAGCACTTTTTCTACCTATTGTCTACCAAGTTACAGTATAACGTGAGGGCTGTTTCTTCTTACTGGTGTATTGGACATAATTAAATTGAATCAAAGTCATGCCAACTTATTTAACAGGAAAGGCATTTGGGATTTTGTAGAATTCCACATTCAGAATCATCATTGTTGATTTTGCGTGTACCTTGCAGGGGAAGGCTGGGTATTCACCATTGAACATGAAATTTATCTAATCCCAACTATCAGCAAATCAATCTGAAGTCTTATATGGTCTCTAAATTGATTATATCAAGTCAAGTTGTCCAGTCCAATTCTCAACCAATTCAGAAAATGTTTCTCATTATGAATTATTCATCACTCACCTCTGAGACCAATTCATAATTAACCTCTTGTTTTTGCAATATGTTTAAGACTCTTGCAAATGAACAGAAAGTTTAATGCTTAAAAGTTATTTGTTCTGTTTTATAAAAGCAGCATAATTGAAGCATATATGTATAATTTCTGCACATTTGAGTAAGCACTCTATCATGCTTTGTACCTTCGATACACAAATGACCATACATGTTCACGCAAGAGTGAGGGAGAGAGAAGGATTGAAATTTGCACTGTATATTTAGATATATTCTGACTTTCATAGACCGAATGATGACAAGGAAAGAGGAGAATGGACTGTCGTGAGGTCCATTATCAACCAACCTTTTTATTGTGCTGTACTAAGTGGAAATGAATAACATGACTTTAATGCATCAGAACATTATTTAAAACGATCAAGAAACTTCTGATGTTTAATTTGGCTTCTAAGTTACTTGTTAATCTGACCAGAACCGGGACTGAAGATAAGTAACCACATTCTTGTCCAATTGGAAGGCCTTTGTGAGAACATCCGGGTTGATTGGTGGGTCTGAGCCAAAGACTGCATTAGCAATAGTGATAACCCCTGCATTTTGGCTGCTGAGACCAGAAAATGCAACAGCCTTAGTTTCCCCTATATTGAGCTGGAAGTGAATCAAACCAATTGGGAAAACAAAGACATCTCCCGGGTTCAGGACTTTAGTAAAGAGACGGTTATCAGGGTTGGATGTAACAAAGCCAACCAAAAGTGTGCCTTCTACAACAACTAGGATCTCAGTTCCTCTTGGGTGAGTGTGGGGAGGGTTTAGGCCACCATGAGGTGCAAAATCAATTCGAACCAGAGATATGCCAAGAGTGTTAAGTCCTGGTATTTGGTCAACATTGACCATAGTCACATTTGATCCAACTGGATTTGATGTGTCTCCTGGCCTGTTGAGCCCTGAAAAGAAGAAGTCATCTGCTACTGCGAGCTTTGGGTCCTTGCAGAACTTCCCGTTTACAAACACTGCAGGAAATAAATGTTAGTTGATACATATCATCTCATGCAAAAAATGTAAACTGCAGGAAAGAAATGATAGTAGCTCCTATGCTGAATGGAATTATTAGCATCATGATCATGAGCATTAACATAAAGTCAACATAGCCTGAATGCATACCGCCATCTTTGGCGTCCTTGATAGCCACACAGAAGTCCTGGAGAGGATCAGGGTCAAAGGCCGAGGCTAATGAGGAAGCAAAAGCCAAGAGGGCAAAAGCAACAAGGATAGAGTGAATTCCCTTCATTAGGATGTACCAGCAATGCCTATCTGACTTAGCTGGTTATTTGTTATTGTTTTGAAGGAGAGTGGGAAACTTTGCATGACAGACGAAGCTATTTATAGGTGGAAACGAATGACCTGGTCAGTATTTTTCTTAACTAGAAGGGAAAGACTTTTCAAGAGCAATCATTTTCAAATAATTTCACTCATTTATGCCGGTTTATTTTAACTCATTCCATGCAGCTCTATGCTTAAATTACTTAAGATGGTCTTGGAAGTTGTCTTGTTTCGTGTTTTTGCAGTGTAGGTTGGATTTGGAAGACAGTCCAATCTTGTGTTGTCTGACTTCAGAATTTTACATACTCTTTACTGTATGGGCTCTTACTTCTTTATCCAATGCCCTATCTCTAAATATCTATTATCTTTCTGTCTTTTCACCATCCAAGTTGAATGTTACTTATTTAACAGTACATGATCTTAAAATTGCAAATTATTTACCCCATTCTTTTCGTATACTAATTTCTTAATTTAGACTACATAATGATGGCGAGACTTTTTGTTTCTCTTGGTGGCCTTTTTTTTTCTTCAATTCAATTAAGGTAATAAATGTTCATTTATGATTTATTACTTTGGTGCAACAGGCCAACAAAATTTACATAGAACTCAATCAATCGAAATAGCATCATTCATGGAGCACAAAAGCAATAAGTTTATTTTATAGGCTTAGGGCTTCTGATGTTATCTCAGGTCGAAAAGTCTGTTCTGACATGTTCATAGATGCTCAAGCGATGACAGATTCTTATCATATTGAAAACATAAATTTTTTGTGAGATCAATTAACCTTGTTTTACCGGCGACATTTTTTTTTATTATTTTGACCACTTTGCATAGTTGGACAGGTGTAGAACTGGTGCTGGAAACAATGGTCTGAATTGAACACATCTAAGACTGCTGTTCACAGCATACTTAATTTTCAGAAAATTTTTTGTGTAATGACTCAAATGTTGCCTTGCAAGTCTTTCACGTGGCAAGAAAGAAAACGGTACATAAAGACTTTTGCTACTTCTGATACCATTTCCCCTCTTTGTTTAAAATGATCACCAGTAACTGTTTAATGCAAATTTGGTACTGATATTAGGATTCTAATATGAACTTCCAATGTGTCATTTTCTACTTTACACAGGTTTATTCAAATTCTGTTCTATGAAGAGTTTCATATTTTGTCACTGCTGCCATTGGGTAGAGCTGTTGAAAAGCTTGGGGAAAATTGATTCAAGGATTGTCACGAGTTCTTGCAAGATAAATTAAAAGAACAAGTTTTTTAAGTAACAACTACTTTGAACAGGAGGAAGGTCTCAAACGAACTGCTTCTAGTAAATTGTTTGATAAAATACTTGCTGCAGCAACACCATGTAAAAGGATTAGTGTTTGAAATAGGCTTATCCAAGATTTTCCAATTTTTAAAGTCCTTATTTAGCAAGAAATTGACTCGGTAAAGAAGATTCACCCTTCTGGAAAATCCATGCAAATATTTCAATTCTAGATTGACTAAAAACTCTGTCCGCTAACAAGTAAATTACAACAGAAGGTTCAGCTGCTTACCAAATCTCCTTAATTTCGTTTTATTTTTATTTTATTTTATTTTTTTTATGATCATGAGAAACACCCTTATTGGTAAACCTTAACTACCACCCCACCAAACACAGATGCAACTTGAGTAGGCAAATTGACCCCAAATTATTTTCCAAGCATACAGTGTATTGAACGAGCCCTTTTCCACTAAGCTAAACCCAAATGGATAATTAATCCCATTGTCAACAGTTATTGCAGACCAAGTTAAATGCCAAGACATAAAAGGACTATTAGTTCCTGATGATTTATATATACATGCAAAATTGGCTGAATTGGGCCAATAGTAGGATGTCAATTTTATTTGGATTTGTGATGGTACGTATTCGACGTGATAATGTCATGTCTTTGGCAATTTTTCACATTAACATTGCTCATCTCAAGCACTATACCCACATTAATTGATTGAATGTTGTCCAAAAAAAGTACTTAACATGAGTCTAATAGGGTAAAGTACTGTAGAGTCCATAAGACGTAGCTGCCAACTATAGCATTTGGGATTGCAGAACTCCTTGAGAAAATGCAGGGGTTTATGGCTTGTCAGGTAGTCATTTGTGTGGCTCACAGTGGATCAAGAAAATGAAGGTCCAGGGTCCATGCTGTCTTCTGGTTTCTATGCAGTCATCTGATTGAGTCTGAAAATCACATTGCCAAGTATGTTACAAGCACTAAACAAAAGCCCAATAACAATAGAGGGCACCGGCCTTAGCTTCTTAGGTTTAGAATATAATGTAGAGGTGGCAAATGGACGGATTGAATCGGGTTTGGATTGAGTCATTTTGGATAGGATAATTTTAGGTTAAGGAAAAATCGAATCATTTCGGATTTAGATCATTTCGAGTTTGGATAAGGTCGGGTTTGGGTTAAAGAAAAATCGGTTTATTTCGGATTCGGATCATTTTGGGTTCAGATAAGGTGGGGTTTGGATCAATTTGAATTCAGATCAATTTGGATTCGGATTAATTCGGGGTTCGGATTAGATCGGGTTTGGGTCATTGACTTTTTTAGTCAATTCGGGTTGGTTGGATTTGGATTTGGGTTGGTCAGATTTGGATTCAGGTTGATTGGACATGTTTATTGGGTTAATCCTTGGTCATCTCGATGTGATTTATTTGGTATGAAAATCAACTGAAACCATATTTTTAAGAATTACAAAACTCATGAAAATAAATTTTCCTCTTACATGACTTATAGTACAATTGGGATTGAAATAATCAAAATATTTAATAATCTGTATGATAGTTTTCTTTATAATATATTTACCAATATTCATAAATTAATTACATTTTTTTCATTTTATTTTTATTATCTATAATAATTAATAACTTTATGAATCAAAGTGATTTAATAATCCCTACTAAATATCATAAAACAATACTATATATCTCTTTAATTTATCTTGATTTTTTATAGAATAATTGGAGACATTAAGTGTAGATGATATAGCTTATGTACTATATTATAGATTAACTGTCACAGCTCGTGACCCTATTTTTCACCTTATTTTATACATCTTATATGGTTGGGCTGTCTGCGATACTTTACTTTTCTTTTACATTTTAACAATTTCATATTAAATTATAATATGAAATACATCTCTTATCTTACTTCATAAGAAAATAGTACTGTGAAAATGTCTAAATACGAAAAATAAATGATCGTACCTCATGTCATAAGTCGAGCTATCGCATCGTCCCCAAATTTACAGCCGAAGTCCTTTAGATGTCAGACTCTTAGTCCTTGAAAACTTGAAATGTTAATATTAATGGGTGAGCAAACCACGACTCAGTAAGGAAATTATATGCATACTTGATATTCAGCTATTTATATGCTGAAAAACTTTTTCATTTTTCCTATGAGCTCTAGGCTCGCATGTAGGAAGGATACTACAGTCGGCTAGGGGTCCGGACGGAGTAAGGCAGGTATTTTGAAATGCCTGTCTTGTCCCGTAACCTAGAAGCAACTGTAGGGAGTAATAAATTTCTTTTGAAATTTAAAACATTTTCCTTTTTATTCCATATCATTTTCATATTCTTTCCAAAATAATACTTTTATGAAATAAAACATTTAAATAAAATAACTAATATTCATATTTTCTTTGAAAAGAATATTAGTTAAATCATCATCATTTTCCTTTAAAACTCATTTCATGTTTTACTGTACATTCATAATTAGTACAGTACTTTAAATAGCAAAGTAAGCTATTAAAATTTATTTCACTTATCACATTAGCAAAGCAGCAAGCACTTCGGTAGATTAGTCACTATACACGTCGATAAGTCGGTAACTATGCAAGTTAATAAATCAATCCATTCACAAAACGAAAATCAATAAACTTTAAGCATATAGCTTAACTCACTGAAAACAGTTTCAAAATAAACGATCACTTAATCACTTTAGGCGTAAGCCCCATTTCACTGATGCAGTTACGACATCCATCCTAACTAGCAATGGAATTAAGTGTCGTATCGAGGAACTCGTGTAGCACGTAGGTCCTTCAAGATTCTAGAGGTGTGATAAGTCCTTGAAATGTCTATTTTTATGGGATATTATTACATGATTTTTGGATAAATTTTGGAATTTTTATTTATTTTCTTTCCTAATGAATTAAATTTTTTTGTCTTGTGTAGAAAATTCAAAAATCAAGATAAAGTTGAGAAAATGATGCAAAAAGAGACAAAAGTAATTGCTTTGGGATCTAAATCACAAACACAAGAGTCCATGTAATCTCATACAAGCCCAAAACACATTCTTTATTTAAGTGGGCTTCAACAAACACAAAAAATGAAAAAGTCCAGCCCAAAGGAAAAGGCAGCCCATGGAGATTATTGCCAAAGCCCAAGACTTGAAGGGAACCCTACCTAATTAAAAGAAGAACGAGGCTGCCTAGGGTTTCTTAGATTTACTTTTCCAGCAGATTTTTATGTCTTTACAAGTTTAGAGTAGCCACCATTTTTATTTCCTTAATGTTCTTTACATTTTTGCATGTTAAATACAAGTTTTCATGATGTTTTCCTTTACTCTTTACTACATTCTTGCACTCTTTACTTAAGCTTTTTTGTTTCTTTAAATTTCCAGCAACTATATTCATCTTCTACTCTTTATTTTTCTTTTATTTTGGTTCATGATTGAGTCCCATGATCATGGGAGCTTAAGAGGTTGAAAAACTACCTCCATAGTTCTTGTGAGAGAGCTTGGTCTATAGTTTCCTTTTGCAATTTTTATTTTATGCTTTTAAATGTCTAATTTATTTTTTAGTATTTTTATTCTGCTGTTTTAGGAGTCTAGTTTAATGGGTTAAAGCAGTTTTTAAAAATCTTTTAAAAAAAATACAAAAAATGATCAAAGTAGAATAGGTTAACTTAGGCATTATTTGTGACTGTTTTTGGTTCTTCACTTTGTAGCTGCTGTTTGGTTCGGTTTTAGGGTCCCTTTAGGTTCTGTTTTTGGTCCTTTTCAGTGTCTTTTAAGTTTTATATTGGTTGGTATTAATTTCATGCAATTAGGTTAGGGTTTACTAAGTGTTTGATACATGTTCTATGCATTAGTTTAGGTGTTTCATGCATTTTTTTTAAGCTGTCCAACACAGTGACGTTTTTATAGCAATTTTTTAGGCCTGTATTTGCTTCATTTTAAGGTCCATTTATGTGTCTTAGGATCATATCTAGGTTATATTTTAATTTGGGAATTTTAGGACTTCATTTAGATTAGGTTCCATTGCATTTTCTTAGACATAGTCATATTAGAACACTGTTTTTCCTGATCAGTTTTTATGGGCTGTTTACATTTTTTTTGACTATTGTTTTATGACATCTTAAGGTGCATTTAGGTAGTATTAGATCATATTAGGATCATACATTCATTAGATAATTTTTTTAGGCTAGCTTAAGTTGCATCTTCATGCCATTTCCATAGCATTTGCATAACATTTTTTGCATTAATTCCATGTTAGGCATCCTTGCATTTAGCTGCTGTTTTGAGTCCATTTAGCTGCTGTTTTCAAGTATTTTAAGTAGCTGCTAGGAGGTATAAGTTTAGGGTATAAGATAGGTAAAATTTGCGTTAGTTTCTAGGCCATTCTCATTAGCATTTCTAGGGGTATGCTGCATTTTCATGTTTCAATTTTTAGGGGCTGTTTTAGACGCATTTTATTTACTGTTTTAGTTATTAAGTGCATTAGTTAGGGGTTAATTCATGCATTAGGGTGTAGTTAGAGTTAGGGTTAAGCTTAGGTCTTTATTAGTTTCATTCATCCAAAAATCTAAAAATACATTTTCTTTTATGCATTAGTTAAATTAAGGTATATTAGTTATTCATGCATTCAAGTAACTTAGGCTTCATTTAGATTAGCTTGTAGTTTGGGATTGTATTTTGGGACATAATTAGGTTTAGGGTTGATTTAGGTTTCATCTAGGATTTTTAGGGTTTACATTAGGGTTATAATTGATACATCATTTTCTCTCTTAAATTAGTTTTTTAATAGATTTTTAATTAGTTTTTGCATTACTAGTTTCATATTAGGAATTTCATGCATAATTTCATTAATTGCATTTTTTTTAGAAATTACATTTTATCCTTATGGTTTACTAATTTAAGATTTTATTTTGTTTCTTTTGCAGTTAGTTTATTTTGATCATCTTCACTGTAAGTATTTCTTATTTTCTTTTATTTTATTTTAGTATTTCTATTTATTTTATCTTATTTTGTTAGCCTTTGTAGATCACACATTCAACTAATTTCATAATTTGCTAAGATATATCATAGGTAATAGTATCCGGTACTTAGCTAAGCTTCGCGACACTAGTCTCTGTGGGACGATATTTCCGGACTCACCTCCGTATTACTTGAAGACCACGTGCACTTGCGTGTAGATACCTTTTAGGGTCAACAGGTGGCTCCCACGATCCAAACAATATTCGTGTAGCACGTAGGTCCTTCGGGATTCTAGAGGTGGCTCCCACGGTCCAAAAGGTATCCATGTAGCACGTAGGTCCCTTGGGATTCTAGAGGTGGCTCTCACGATCTAAACAATATTCGTGTAGTGCGTAGGTCCTTCGGGATTTTAGAGGTGGCTCCCACGGTCTAAAAGATATTCGTGTAGCACGTAGGTCCCTTGGGATTCTAGAGGTCGCTCCCACGATCTAAACAATATCCGTGTAGCACATAGGTCCTTCGGTAGAGATGCTTATTGGGCCGGGTTGGCCTGACCCGGTTCGAAATCGGATCGGGCCAATCCAGCCCAATATCCGAACCGGTACAGTACTGGTTCGGAACTGGCCCAGCTCGGTATGTTACCGGGTTGGGCCGGTTTTAAATATTTAGAACCGAGCCCGTTAAGGGCCCTGCCCAGAACCGGACCGGTTCGAATCGGTCCGGTTAAAAAAAATTAAAAAAAAATTATTTTGATTGCAGTTGCACTACAGTGCAACTGTAGTCTGTAGAGGCAAGTCACAGACTTGCCTCTGCGTTTTGATGGGCAACGGCCAAATCAATCCTTTTTTTATTTTTTTATTTTGTTGTTGTTGTTATTATTATTATTATTATTACATACCAAATTAATTAATGTTATACTTATCTATGTTTAAAATAAATAAATATTTAAAATACAAAATGAATTAATATTTTGAAAACATATTAAATAAATGAATAAATAAATAAATGAATAAATATTAAGTAAATAATATTTCAAATATAATAAATCATTTTAAATACAAAATGAATATAATAAATGAATATAAATAAAGATATGCAAAATGAATATAATAATAATATTCATAATATCATTATTTGTATTTTGAATCAAATATCATTTTATCATAATATTATATTCATAATATAACTTTAATTTATTATAACAATAATTTTATTAGATAATTTTATAATAGTTTATTTTTACATTATTGTTACATTAATTAAATAAATTATAATATAACTTTATAATAAATTATTATTAAATTAAACTATTAACATTATTTATTATAAAAATAAATTTATTAGATTAAATTATTAAAATATATTAATATATATTAAAATAAATTAATATAAATTTTTAAAAATAAAAATTTTAAAAAGCAAAAAAAAAAAATGGACCGAACCGATTTAAACCGGTTCGGTCCGGTTTTGAGGCGAATTGGTCCAACGAACCGGGCCGGTTCGCCTCTTATAAAAGATAGAACCGGTCCGGACCGGACCGATTTACTACCGGTTTGGACTGGTTCTATTTTGGTTAGGGTCGGAACCGGTGAAAATCGGCTCGAAACCAGCCCGATCCGGCCCATAACCAGCTTTATCGTTCGTGATTCTAGAGGTGGCTCCCACGGTCCAAAAGGTATCCGTGTAGCACGTAGGTCCTTTGGGATACTAGAGGTGGCTCCCACGATCTAAACAATATTCGTGTAGCACGTAGGTCCTTCGGGATTCTAGAGGTGGCTCCCACGGTCCAAAAAGTATCCGTGTAGCACGTAGGTCCCTTGGGATTCTAGAGGTAGCTCCCATGATCTAAACAATATCTGTGTAGTACGTATAATCTAATATTCCATTTAAAATCATGGTAAGAATATTAGATTTATCAATTCTTCCTTTTTTAAAACATATTACATGTTCGTATCACATGTCTTATGAAAATCATCTCACAGTATTATAATCAGTACCGTAATGAGCATTTTGTAAAAATGCTATAAATCAATTGATTTTCTTCTCATATCATATAAAACATGTTCTTTTCACATGTCACGCATCATATAAAACATTTTCCTTTTAACATATCACATATCATGTAAAACACTTTCCTTTTTAACATGTCACCTATCATTTATGGAGTCTGAGACAATCATCAATCATATCATGCTATAGACCCCGAAGGGTAAAGAAATAAACATGTCAAATCTATGACCGTAATCTATATTGTCCTCGGTGGATCACTAATCAAGTGTCGATCGGGACTAAATATATCACATATCATACATCAGCATGATAGGATGCCAACTAGTCTCAAAACCGTATTTTTTTTATCATAAATAAATCTTTATGGAATTTATAAAAATATATAATTTCATAATTTAAAACCATAAAGGTTAAAAATCATTTAGTGAATATTTATAAAAATATTCATAAAAATATTCACTATATTTTATTTCATCTTTCGTCTCATATTACGTGTAATTTATCTATCCCGAGAATTTTCGGTGATTTCATTATCACCATTCTCGCAAACATGAATATTTTAAAATTCTGTCTCATTATATTCATGTTTTATGAAATTTAGTAATTTCCTCGTTTTTTCGTGATTTAATATCGATTTTTGGAAATAAAATCATTTAATATGATTTTATGAAATTTTTCTAAAATTTTCGGCAGCATAACGGCTATCGATTGACTAACCTCCTGCACAGAAAATACAGTTTATAATTTCCAGCCAGTACTTCATCTCAAATTTCCAACCAATCATTCATCAAAATTTTTCATAAAATTTTTCATAAAATATTTCATAATTAAAAATAATGCAGACTAAATATCTTTACAGTGCTGCACATGCATCCCTTACCTTTTTTGGGTCGACGACTTCCTCTTATCGTTCGCACCCATACTCCATCTCTTCCGATTCCTCATCCCGTTAGCCGAGAATAATTTTTGGAAATTAAAATTCTAAATTTTAGAATTTTCATAAATAATTTATTTAATTTTACTTGAATTAATTTTTCAGAATTCTTATCGAATTTTCGTAATTTTCGAATTATCGAAAATTTCCTTTTTCTCTTTTCTTCTTTTTCTTCCTCTTTCTTCTTCTTTTTCTTCTCTTTTCTTTTTCTTTTTCTTTTTTTCTTTTTCCTTTTCTTTCTTCTTTTTCTTTTCTTTTTTCCTTTTCTTTTTCTTTTCCCTTTTCTGGTCTGAACCGGTCCGGTTCAGACCAGTCCAGCTCCCTCGTCGTCGGTTCTCCTCCGGTGGCCGGTTCTCCGACGGTTCGGCGTCTCCACGGCTGGCGGACATCACGGCGAAGCACCTTGTGGCCTCCGTTCAGCCTAGATCGGCAGCACGAAGGCGGATCTGGCGGCGTGGGTTTCGGTTTCTCTCTTCCTCCGTTCGTCCTTCCTCGACCACCGTTGGCCTCGCCGGTGGCCTTCTTCATCTTCTCCTCACCTCTGCCGAGGTTCGGGTTGGGGTGGCGGTGCCTGGAACGGTCAGCACCGTCGATTCCCTCTTCTCTTTTCCTCCGATTTTCCTTCTTTGTTTCGTTCGTTTCTGTTTTCCGTTTCCCTTCGCTGGTGTCGGCTTCCTCCTTCTCTCTTCTCTCTGGCGTCGTTCCCCTCTTCCTCTCTCCTTCGGCTGACCGGTTGACGGTGGTCGGTTGCCCTTTTCTATTTCACTTCTGTTTTTGCTAAACAGAAAACAACCCGACCCCGTTTCTACTTCCTTTCTCTTTTTTTTTTTATAATATATATAATATAATTATATTGATATAATTATATATTTACCACATTAAATATATATAAATATATATATATATATATATATATAGATATATATATATGTATATATATATATATCACCTTAATTTAAATACTACATATATATTTCATATATATATATATATGTATATATATACATAAATGTGTAAAAATCCACATATGTATTTATTTAATATAAAATAGTATATATACTTTTATAATATATACCATATTATATATATATATATATATATATATACATATGTAATTATATAAAGACATATAAAAATATATTTATATAATGAAATTATATAAATATATAATTACTCACATTTGTATTTCTTATAATTTGAATTTCTCAATTTCCAAATTAATTTCACCTTTTTATTTCTTATTTCCAATTAAATTTTCCTTTTTTTTATTTCTTATTTAATTTGGATTTCCATTTATCCAAATTAAATTTTCTCAATTTGATCTTTTCATCAATTTCGGAAATTTCAACGATATTCCCTTTTTCATTATTTCTTAATTTTACATCTTATTTTTATTCCCATTTTAATCTTCCTTCATTCGAACTTCCACCATCAGTCACTTCCTCACTTCTCGGATTTTTCACCAATCTTCTGTTCTCACAATTCCATTTATTTATTTCCAGTTATCTATTTTCTTAATATTAATTTCCAAAAATGAAAAATTTGCGGTTATCACATTCTCCCCATCTTAAGAAATTCGGTCCTCTGAATTTAACTTAGGTTAAAGGTAGCACTGTTTCGTATACTCATCATTCTTGTCCTCTCAATCATCTTTTAATTAATACTGTCAGTATGCCATTAACCTCGAAATCACTTTTATACCACTATATATCATTTCTCATCATATTTTTTATACTCCCTGAATTACTTATCAATCGGGAGTTATCCATTTCCACTCCTTTTCATATCACATATTATTCATACTGTTCGCCATCTATTTTCTTAATTAGTGTCAAGTCGATATATTTTGATAATTATCATTTATATACTGTATTCAGTAGTATGTAATTGTCCCAGTAGCTTGTCACATCTCGTGCATCCGCTCTCTCAACATATCATCGAGCGTTTCCATTCTACGCTCAGATATTTACATCAGTACGGAGCGATGCTGTCAATATATTTGGAATCTTAGAGCCTTTTGCTATTTTCCATAAACATATAGCTACTCAGAGATTCCCATCACATATAGGGCTCACTGGAACTTCACATACATTCTCTTCATTTTATAATCATATTTCGACAATGGCACTAAAGAATCTAAGAGTTTAATAATGGGAAAGCGATTCCATTTAGACAATCAATCTTTAATCACTCCCATATTATCATATCTCTTTTAGATTCTTTATTATCCATAATATTCTTTTCATATTTATTTCTTCAAATGTTGTAGCTCATGGCAGACTTTACTGTTACTCATCATTTTCTCTCTATATCTCTTTTCATGTAAGTTTATCATTACATCTCTTATTCTTATGGTATACTCTATATCGCTTAGGTTTTTAAAATATACCTGAGAACATACTCTTTTGATAATTTAGATTCCATAATGACATAATCAAATTATCATTTAATCTTCTCATTATTTAACTTCATCATTGAATCTATAATTATCAATTTAATTACCTCATTATCCATATAAATCCAAATTTGACAACCACAAAAATCACTTTTGCTATTTTCCATAAACATATAGCTACTCAGAGATTCCCATCACATATAGGGCTCACTGGAACTTCACATACATTCTCTTCATTTTATAATCACCTTTTCATCTTTTCCTTCATCATCATTTCGGTTACTTTTTCTCAGTGGTAAAATATTCCACTATTAAACTTTTTTTTTTAATCTTTTGTATACTATCTTTACATATATTCATCCACTGACTTAAACTTATTTAATTTTTAAGTCTCATCTGTAGAGTAGCTAACCCAATAACTCTTTCATAGACTAGCAATAGTATTTAGCTAGACCCAGTTCATTCTGTATCTCAATCATTATCTCTTCATCATAGACAGATTCACGTCGCTTTGTCTTTCGAGATCATATATCTTAGAAAGAGATACTGTCTAGCCAAATCTTCTATTTGCCATACTTAACATATAATTCACTGTCTTTAAGAGTCTACGAGGTTATACCACTATGCTGCTCATTTTCCATTTGTGCCTTAGATTGTATAATATACCATCACTTTATCCTTATATGGTTGTCTTATTCATTAGTCTTATGTACCTCACAAGGTATTTCATTAACCTTGTAGACCTCCATAGAAACTCGTAAAAATTATCTCGAGTTCTAATCATTATCTTATGGATACCAATCTCTAATCTTTTATCTAAGGACGCTTTATACTAAGGCTAGTCTTATTAACTCCTCATATAACTCTAATCAGATCAATAAAGTGTCTATTTCCATGTAGATGAATATTCGTTCTTCATAAGAACTTTATTAGATAGTAAACATTTACTATATCACTTTCATTCATCTACATATCGAGGTCAGTTGTATTTCTCTCATTTACACTTATACAGATAACTTCATTATCATTCAATTTATGTTATCTGTATTTTCATCAATCACACATTTACACGTGAATTTCATTATTCATTCGGTTTTCAGAGTTATTTTCTTAAGCTTTTCGGATTCTTTCTATATTCTCCGATATAAGCTTGGATTTAAATTTCATGTCATCAACCGAGTCAATGTTAGCTCGATTTCTCCAATCTATATAACTCTGAAAGAATTTATCGGGAATCACCTCCGATACTTTCTTTAATCACACATCTCTTATCATCTTGGACATTTCATCGTCATGTCCTGTCATTTACACTGTGTATTCTCAAGGCAGAGACATTCGATACTCAAATCATTTTGATACTTACTCTGCCTTGATTTCATTGTTTACTCATACTTTACAGCCTTACGAATCTCATTCCAGCAAGCTGTAGTAAGTACAACAGTTATCAACACATGTTACAGCTAACCAATTTATCACCATTGTAATTTACTTTGGAATCAAGTTCATTTAATAAATTCAGGTTTAACCCCCTTGAGCATACTATCCATAAGGTTTGAACCCTGGTACCCGTACGTACCTAGTTCCTTACACTCGTATTGCCATTAAAATAATTGTAAGAGTCCCGCCCGTTTCGTATCGGCCATTGGCGAGCATCCCCAAGGCGATCCTTTCGCCCCAGGTTTACCCTTACTAGGGAGTCGGCGATAACATAGTTCGACCGCATCTCACAACACATGATCTACTACAGGTCGCCCATCATTGGGTCGCCCATTTATTTATTTCCAGTTATCTATTTTCTTAATATTAATTTCCAAAAATGAAAAATTTGCTGTTATCACATTAACTATTGAATAATTATACATTAGGTTCAAATGAATGCAATATAAAAGTGAATATTTATGTTTAACTAGATTTAAAAAATATATAACACTCATATTATTGAAAAAAATTATATTTTTACTATATTAAAATATTTTGATAATTAATTTTAACATTTAAATATTTATTGATAATATTAAATTTAAGTTTGAATATTTTCAGGTTTGGGTAAATTTAGATTCAGGTAAATTTGGGTTCGGATCAATTTGGGTTCGGATCCGGTCGTGTTTGGATCAATGTAAATTCGAATAAATTTGGTTTCGGATCAAGTTGAATTTGGATTGTTGACTTTTTTAGTCAAATCGGATCGGTTGGGTTTGGATTCAGGTTTATTGGACAGATATTTCGGGTCGAGTTAACTTTTGCCACCTCTAATATAATGTAACAACGCTTTTATTGAATGTGTTGAAGACAAAAGAAAGTGGCGTGAGTGAGACGGTAAGCAGCGCCGAGCAGAAGAAAAAAAAGAAGGAAATTGTGTTGCCTGCTTTCATGTTTAAAGAGTGGTGTGAAAACACTGTTGCGTTGAAGGACTATTGAAATAACTGTTAGACAATATATTAATAGAGTGTATATTTTGAAAATATACGAGAAAAAAATTTCACTTAAATATAAAAATATATATAGTTAGCAAATATTTTTAAAAAATTATTTAAATAATCACATAAATCTAAATATTATAATACATTTATAGACAACTGTGTACCTCAAACAAATAAAATAAAAAAAAACAAATTCGATAAAAGACTTATGAATTAAAAAAAACAAAAAATTACCTGATATTATTTACTTGTGTTAGAATATAACACATAAGGGAAAAAATAGAACATGCAAATCTAATAAAGTGTAGAGAAGACCAAGGCCAATTGTTAGGTTTCAAAAAACTGGTTGTGCAAAAGAAGGGAAATAAGAAATTGGAAGGAAGATGGTGAGATGGGAGAAGCCAAAAAAGCACCTGTCAAATGCAAAATTCAAAAAAAAAAAGCAAAACCTTAGGCGTAAACCAAATCAGAGTAAAGATTGAGTTTTCTCAATAAAATCATTGCAATTAGAGGTGTCAAATGGGCAGGTCGGATCAGATTTGGGTTCCGTTATTTCGGATTGGATCATTTTGGATTAATGAAAAATCGATTCAATTTGGGTTCGGATCATGTTGGGTTCGAGTTAATGGAAAAACGGGTCATTTCAAATTCGGGCTAATTCGGGTTCGGGTCGAAAAAAAAATCAAATCATTTCGGATTCGGATCATTTTGGTTTCAGGTCAAGTCGAGTTTGGGTCGAAAGAGAATCCGATCATTTCGGATTCAGATTATTTCGATTTTGGGTTAGATCAAGTTCGGTGAAGGAAAGATTGGATCATTTCAAATTTAGATCTTTTTGGTTTCAAGTCAAATCAAGTTCAAGTTGAATAAAAATCAGGCCATTTGAGTTCGTAGTATTTTGAGTTAGGCTTATTCGAATTCAAATTAATTTGGATTTAGATAATTTTTGTTTGATTCTTCTATCATGGGATTTACACTGATTTCATGTTATGATATTAATCATTTTCAATTTGTTAACTTCAAAAATAATATAATTAAATTATATAAAAATTAAAATAATTTAAAAGCAATTTGTTAATAATATGAAATTATATTAAGTTAAATATAAATTTAACTTTTCCAAACTAAAACGATAGGGAGAAAGGAAGATAGAAGCGTAAAAATACTTGGAGGGAATGGAAATACTTTTGCAAAAATTTTAAATATTTTTGGATCCTACTCCATACATACAATTAAAAGTTTGTTTTAAAATTACATCAACTAGATCTAGATTGCCGCTTGGCTTTGGGTTGGGAATTGAGAAGTAAGAATAAGATATAAAATTACAAATAAGACAATATTTATATAATGTATCATATCATGGGTGAAATAATTAAAAAAGAAAATTTTAGCCCGTATGTATATTAATGCTTCTTTTATGTTAACACACATCATATGTTTTATAAAATTAGTTCATGTATTATACATAAACTAATTATAACATTTTATATTCTTTATTAGAGAAAAAAAGAGTCATAATAAAATAGTTGTAACTTGTAACTTGTAACTTGTACGGTACCAGCAGTAGTAGCATTTGTATAGAAAAAATATGTATTTCATGTACTTAATTCTAATTCAAATCATAAAAGTTGGATATTATACTTTTGAAATTAAAAACAATACATCTATACTAAATAACATGTAACAATAAGAAATTATTGTTTGAACAATAGCAAAATTTTTTGCTTGTAAAGAGATTTGAACTTTAGAAGAAAATAATACCCGTTGCTAATTGATTTACCAAATGAACCAACCTTAAAATATATAATAATTTTTATTAAAATATATTTATATTAAAACAAGTTGTATTTTAAAGATTAATTATCAAATTTAATGAAACGTTACTGGCACAAATAATGAAACATAAAAATAAAATTAATTACAAATTAAGATAATAAGAGTTTTAAATTTTAAATATAAGGTACTACATTAAATTAATAACTATTTCATAATATATTAAGAACAATTCTAAACACATTTACATATATGATACTTTAACTTTAGTATCACGTGAATCTTAACAAATATATATCCAAAATTAAATTAAATGACTTAATAATATGATCATTAATCAAACTAATTTTTATTACATGAATGTATTATAAGAAGTTGAATGTTTGAAATTAAAAACAATGTTATCCTTTAATCCATGAATATGATAATTGATAATAGATTGAAACTAAAAACATTTTACATTAAAGGTAAAAGTTTAATAGCATGCTGCATGCATCTTAAAATCAAATGGTTTAAGTAAAATGACTAATGTGCATTGTGTCTTACAAATTTATTAATCATCCTCAAGAGCTAAAGCCTAGAGTTCTTTCATGTAAATGTGAAATGTCTAATTATCTCTCAAGTTTAAAATTCAATTAGATTAAAATTTGACATCAACATATTAAAATTAATTCATCATTGGAGTAAAATTTAATTAACTATTATGTATTATAAATATAAATATTGAAATTGAGACTTAAATATAGTTTGTACTTTGTAGACATCTAATTTTGTTTGAACTTGACAATTTGAAAATTTAAATATCAAATCTTACATAATGAAATTGACGCAAATTTAATTAAGGCATAGTTTCTTAGTTCAAAATTCGGTAAAATTCATATAAATTTGTGTTATGTAGATTTTATTGGGCTTATGGACTTAGAAGTTCAATTTAATCTGAGTTATGTTCTATAGACTTTAAGGCTCAAAATTTTTACCTTCATTTTCTAATTTTGCTTTTAGTTTGATTTTTATTTTGTTATTTTAATAGATTTAATTAATATTGAATTAAAAAAAGGTAAAAAAAAAAACCAAAACGGAAAGAGCTGGTGCCGTGCACGCCACCAACTCCTGTTGCCTCTCACAGCCCCTCTTCCAGGCACAACTTCTGTCCATCAGCCACCCAAACAGTCTGCAGCTCCCTCATCCCCAACAGCCACCTTTCATCCCCACAACAGCCACCTTAGTGACCAAATTTGACTGCTAATATCCCTTAGACTGAAAAACGAAAGCCGGACAAAATGAATGAATCATGATTCTAATGAGATTAGAACTCAGACTAATTCCTCTGAAACAGAAATATTCTTAGAGCCCAACCTCTCACTGATGACCATGCATCGCTGCCTCTCAATCTCACCAAGGATCCAAGAGCATCATCATCACAGCCTTCCTCCGTTCCCATCCTCACCTTCACCAACACCCCAAAGCCCTTGTATACCGACAACACCCCAAAGCCCTTGTATACCGACAACACCCAAAAACCAAACACATCCAACAGCCCACAAGTGAGACCCATACCATTTACCTAAAACCTGAACACCTTTAGAAACTACTCCCCTAAGACTTACCCAAAGGCTACAAATTAATTCAAACCAAAATACCCACAAGAAGCAACAAAATGGAGCTACTGTTGTTCACACCTCTCACCCTTAATTGAGGAAATCAAGAGACTGCGACCAGAGACGCCAGTGGCTGAAAGGAGAAGAAGCTTTGCAAAGGAAGTGCTCGGTCTAGGAGAAAGGAGGAAGAGTGGGTGAAGTCGTGAAGCTCATTCTGATTGAAGAATGAAAAGTGGGTGGAAATTTCAAGTGAAGTGAGGTAGATTTAATATTTATTATCATTATTATTTCATGTGCTTTGATGTATTTTTTTAAGATATTTTAGTATTTTCATGTGCTTTGTCAGAGAAGTATTGATTGCATTAGCCAATTTGTTCACGTGCTTTAATGTATTTTTTTAAGATATTTTACTATTTTCATGTGCTTTATCAGAGAAGTATTGATTGCATTAGCCAACTTGTTTCTATTAGTTGTACTTGTGGTATTATTGTTGATGTTTTAGTTATATTAGTTGTACGCCTGGTCGCCTGCATCAAACAAGTCCAAAGTAATTTTTTATTTTATTTGTTTTATGTACAGTAGTTGATCCAACCTACCAATTGTTATTGTCCTTCACGTGAAAGAGAAAAAAAAAAAAAAAATGTAAAGTGAGCCTAACTAATAATATGCTATATACACGTGATTTTTTTTATAAAATTATAATAAATAATGGATGTGATCTCTTACATCTTCTGCAAAATTATAACAAACTATACATATGGTCTCGTACAAAATTATAACAAACTATACACATGGTCTCATACAAAATTATAACAAATCACTGATGACTAATGACTTCTTACTTGGTGTCCAGTATAGTATTGTTTCTATTATTATCTTTTGGCCTTGATTATATTTATTTGTTAGTTATCTCTTAATAACTTTATTCATAACTCCTAAACAGTAAATAATTTAAACTTTTAATTTTTTTTTTTTGCTATTGGTAGGAGTTATAGATATGGAATTAAATCAATCAATGAGTGTTAATTACAATAATGATGAGCAAGAAGTCGAGAGCTAAAGTAAAGTTTCTTCTACTTCTTCAAGGAGATTTAGCAAGGTTTGGAATGACTTTGACATTATTGAAGGGCAATCTCCATCTAAAAAGCCAAAAGCCAAATGCAAGCATTGTGGTAAATCCTATGGTGCAGCATCTGTAAGTGGTACTTCCAACCTTAAACGTCATGTGCAAACTTGTCTTAAGCGACCTAAGGAGGAAACTACCAATAATATGAATGTAGATCAACAAGTTTATCGTGAATTGGTTGCTAAAGCTATTATAAAGCAGGGGTATACATTCACATAGGCTGAACAGGAAGCAAATAGGGAAATTCATGTTTTTCTTAATAGTACTGTTCAAACTGTTAGTAGGAATACTATCAAAGCTGATTGTTTGAAATTGCATAAAAAATTGAAAGAAAATCTTAAGTCTCAGTTGGGAAAGATTTCTGGTAGAATTTGTTTAACTAGTGACATGTGGACATCATGCATGAATAGAGGGTATCTTTGTCTTACTGCACACTTTGTGGATGAAAATTAGATGTTGAAAAGTAAAATTTTGAATTTTTATCATGTTCCACCTCCACATAAGGCAAATACTTTGTGTAGCACTGTCCACACTTTATTGATGGATTGGGGTATTGAGAAGAAAATTTTTAGCATTACTTTGGACTGCACGTAATTTGGATAACATGCAAGATTTATTGTGTAACAAACTTGTTCAACAGGATGCTTTACTGTCTCATGGTGCACTTTTTCATATTCGTTGTTGTGCTCATGTTTTAAATCTCATTATCCAAGAGGGTTTGAAAGTGCTTGGTAAAGCTTTGGATAATGTAAGACCTGATTCTACACTATTGTAGACCCAAATTTCATAAAATTTGATAATGTAAATGAAGTAAATAATGAATATTGATTTTCATTTGGGTGAAAAGCTCCTTAACGTAAGATGTGAATGGAGCCATTTCTATGAAATACTCTATAGGCGAGTACTATGGAACAGCTCGCCAATAGGCGAGCAAGAGGATGATCGCCAATGGATGATGGCGAGTTGATTTTATTTCCTTCTTGGCGAATAGGTGAGTTCGCCACGATATGTTGAATTAGATGATAGCCGAATGGGGCGAGGGCTTCTGATCGCCCATATGGATTGAGCAAATTTAAAATGCTAATTGTGATCGCCAACTTGTGGGGAATCATAGCAAAGTGGGCGAGTAGAGTAATACACTATGATCGCCAACAATGTAACAATTGTTGTAATCGCCAAACCTCAATGTGATCGCCTAAAGGAAGGAAATCAGCTCGTAATAGCTAAATCTTAAGTTGGCATCAATATCATGTGACGATGCCAATAATTAAGTAAAGACAAACGTTAATACCAAGTGGCAAGTTAAGAACTAATGGGCGAGCATGAGAATATTGGCGAGATGAAAAGTTGGCGAATTGATGTAGTGAGAGCAAGCTGAGGTCTCAAGATGAGGAGGCGAACTGGACTCAACACTTGTGGACAAATGAAAATAGATTCAAACCATTTTGCAGCCAAGATTGACTTTGTAAGTCATACGGTTGAAGACAATAAATAGAGAAAAGTAAAGTCAATAAAGGAATTAACCTTATTGGACAAGGAATAAGAAAAAGGTGCAATAAGTCAAGAAAAGAGGCTATGGACTTCACACCATTTGCTTCTTCTGTACGAATTGGTTTAGACAATTAATGGCAAAGTGAAGTAAGTCAAAACGTGCAGAAAATAGTTTCCCATAGCCGTTCCTTTTTGCTGCAGTTTTTCTTCAGTTTTTAATGCATGATAAGACGTGAAATGATGAAAGAAACAGAATAAAGGCCAAGTGATGGGTTTTGATTGGATTAGCATGGCTATATAAGAAGAAACACTACAGGAAAACCGATTTAGCAAAATTCCACCTTCTTCACAAAAACTATGCAACTGTAAGTTTATGTTCTGATTTCTTCCATTTCTACCATGCTTGATTTACTACACTTCTTCCTTAAGTTGGCTAAATAAGAAAACCTGCTTGCAAAACCTTTCCTCCATCATTGATGAGCTAGAGGAATAAGCGAAGTAAGGCCAACATGAGACAGAAAGTGCTCTGTTCTGAAAAGTGCAGTTGATTAAGGTGAGATTTAATGGTTTCTTGAGATTGAATGATATATTTCTATGATTTCTAGCATGAGAAGCATGATTATAGTGTTGCTTTTGATTTATTCTTGTAACATCCCGTTACCACCTTTTTCACGAATTTCTATAAACTTTACCGGTTGGGCTGTCTACGATGCCATTAACATTCGACAGTGACAATAATAAATGATAAACATTTATTAACAATTACGAAATATAAAATTCTTTTCTTTATTTCCTTACATCTGACATCCCCTACTGACTTTGTTTCACTAAAGTAGTACTGTTTACTCATGTCTGAAATGTAGAAGAGAAGGGACTGTACCTGTAATGTTAATCATCCATCTTGGAGCTACTTCTCTAACTCCGTGTCTTTTATCTGTGGAGTTAAAACAAAGGGGTGAGCAATTCATTTGCTCAGTAAAGGAGACATATGCTGCTTTACAAAACCAAAGCCTTATACCACAATAAATTTGTTTTTCCTAAAATCATGTTAAATAGGAAAACAGTGGTTATATCAACCAGTACTCTCAATGCGTCATTCAAATCATTTGCTCAACAGTTTACAATAAATTAAACAACAAATAGGATTTTAACAAATCCTTTAAGTAAATAGAAATCAATAAGTTGAGACTAGGCATTACCCTACAAATAATTCATGCTATCATCGTTCCCCTTCCCCCTTGCGAGAACGGAATCTACCGCTATTGGGGTGCACTCGTAGGACATCACCCCTCACGGTTATCTCTGCTAGATCTATGGCCATAATCTATAGGTGGTCCTCGGGTCCACTTGCCAGGTGACCTCGAGACCTGCTGATGACTTGGCGGGTCCATCATCCTCATAACTCATAACAATGCATGAAACTAGGGGCCTAAAGTCTCAAAATCACTTTATATTTCATGCAAACCTTTAAGGAATTATTTCATAAATTCATCATTTTCTTAAAATGATTTTTCTTTCCAAAACGGTTTTAAAAACAGCTCGCAATCTCACTGAATTCCGTGTGAGAAAGGCCCGAGTTAAACTGGCTCACCATGGCTAGTTCTCCCATGGTCAACTCGCCCATTAGTTAACTCGCCCGAAAATTTTATATTTTCTATTTATAAAGATATTAAAATTAGTGCATTTCTCATTGAGAAATTACCAATGAAATCTGTTCGCCATGGTTAGCTCGCTAGTACGGCTCGCCCATGGTCAACTTAAAAAGGGGTGAACAAGTGTTTGCCCGCCACTTTTAAAACATTCAGTAAAACTAGCTCGCCCTCATTAGCTCACCCATCATTTTATCAACAAAAAGAAGGTCGTCCGCCCAAAAGCATTATAAGAGGGTCACTCGCCCAAGGCGTAATAAAAAGGTTCGCCATCTATTGGCTCGCTCGGATTTCAATAAAACATGGTTGCTCGCCCAAAAGAACATAAAAGGGTTCTTTGCCCAAAATGATAAAAGGTTTGGCTCGCCCGCCATAACAGTTCGCCCAACATTAGAAAAACAAGGGCTCGCCCGCCTTGTACCAGTTCGCCCAATCATAACATAAGGGTCGGCTTTTAGCTCGCCCAAATCAAAACCAATATCAAACTAATGCATGTCATAAACCAAAATATTTATTAAATAGTTTCTATAAAAATTTACTCCACAGGACATGCATTCAGTTCACACACATCTCCCTTACCTGGTCTTCCGAAGCCTTGCTTCCTGCTCGCCTTCCAAATCGCATTCACCTAGTTCATAATTCCCGACTGCAAAATAATTTATAAGTTCTATTAATATTTCTTTTTCAACTATTTCCAACACTTTGGTGAGACATATATTCAACTAGCTCGCCCACAAGTATTCTTACTAGCTCGCCCAACCGAGCTCACCATTCATCAAACGGCTTACAATTAAGAGTTCGCTCGCCATTTCTCGCCATTAATATATTTCGAGCTCGCCCAACATCCAACGCGACAGGCCAACATTAGCTTAAATGTGGGAGTTCGCCCACAATTCTACTCGCCCTGTTTGAGTTCGCCATGCGTACTCAATTGAGTTCGCCCGACAAGTCTTTTTAGTCTAAGGTGGGCTTGCCAATGACTTAACATGTGGCGACCTCGCCCACAATCACACTTCACATTATTTAATTCGCCATTGATGGCTGAGCTCGCCCATTCATCTTCATTTTTACACTATTTCTATTTCCTTGTTCATGCTCAATTATTTTCCAGATTATACCTTGTTCTAGTTTCTGGTATATTCTAGCAAGATTTAACTAAAACAAGGCTATTTCTATGTTCATTACTTTGTAAAACATTAAACTATATCCTCAAATACCAAAATAACCGTAGAATATGAAAACTCACCTTAACCAACTGCACTTCCAGCACAGAACACTTTCTGTCTCATATTGGCCTTACTTTGCTTATTCCTTTAGCTCATCAACCATTGAGGAAAGGTTTTGCAAGCTGGTTTACTTGTTTAGCCAACTTAAGGGGTGGAAATGGGAAAAATCAGAGTATAAACTTGCAGTTGCATAACTTTCGAGAAGGAGATGAAGTTTGCTAAGCCGATCTTCCTCAAATGTTTCTTCTTATATAGCCATGCTTATCCAATCAGAACTCATCACTTGGCCTTATCCCATTTCCTTCATTTATTTCACGTCTTTCATGCATTTAGTGCATGAAGAAAAACTGCAGCTCAAGTGGCGTGAAAGTCCTCCCTTCCACACTCCCTTTTCTGCTCCTATTGACTTTGTTTTATTTCTCAACCAATAGGGTTAATTTCTTATTGACTTTAACATCCTCTCTATTAATTGTTTTCAACCGTTTGACTTACAAAGTCAATTTTGGCTGCAATGGTCACATGTTGATTCCAGTTCTAGTTTGCCTATTCAACCAGAAACCTCAGCTCGCCAACTTAATTTCAGTTCGCCACTTAAGATTTGGCAATTTACTTGTTGATTTCCTTTTCTTGACGATTACGTTGAAATTTGGCGAGTAGCTTTTGCCTTTCTCACCAACTAGACCATCATTTGCCACTCTATATGGGCGATCACATTACTCGCCATACTCGATCTTTGGGCGATCACCACATGATTCATTTGGGCGATCAAAGCCCTTTCATCACTCGGGCGATCACATGTTATCACTCTACTCGCCATTTTGCTATCATAAAACTCACTCAATCCCAATGGGTGATCACAAGTCCTCGCCCAATTCAAGCTATCGTATTAAGCAACTAAACTTGGAGAACTTACCTATTCGCCAAACCAAAGGGGCAAACAATCAACTCGCCATCATCAACTCGCCACACTCATTCCTTGGGCGATCAGATGGCACGTCACATTGGGCGATCACCCTTGCTCGCCCATTGGCGAGCTGTCCATTGTATTACTTGCCCATCGAGTATTTCACATAAATTGCTCTGTTCATATCTCAAATTAAGGAGCTTTTCATTTAAGTGAAATCAATATTCATTATTTATTTAATTTCCATTATTCATTTTATAAAATTAGAGTCTACAGTATTGTAGAATCGGGTCTTACAATTCTTGTTAAATAATAGAAATAGAATAAATTCATATCTTGAAGTAGATAAAGAATAAAGTGAAACTAGGTTGAAATTGTAGTAGGATGAAGGGAAAATAATCGAGAATGAATGAGGAAAGTAATGGAAATGGTATAAAATGATGAAAGATGGGCGAGCTCAGCCAGCAAGGGCGAGCTAAATCATATAGAGTGTGGTAGTGGCGAGGTCGCCACATGTTAGTTTAAACCATAGGCGAGCCCATCTCTGAATAGAAATCCGTGTATGGCAAACTCACGTGCATTAGGCAATAGCGAGTTGAATTGTGGGAAAACTCCCACAATTAAGGCAGAATTGGAATGGCGAGTTGAATGTTGGCAAGCTCCCATAAGTAAGCCATTATAGTAATGGCGAGTAAAGTTGGGCGAGCTCCCACGTGTAAGGCATTTGATGACTGGTGAGCTCAGTTAGGCGAGCTAGTAAAATCTGTGGGCGAGCTAGTTGATTTATCTTAAGTCTCGCCAAAATGCTGGAAATATTTGGAAAAGAAAAAATTAATTAGTTTTAATAAATTATTTTGCAGCCGGGAATTAAGGATTCGATAAAGGCGATCAGGAAGGCGAACAGGAAGCTATGCTTCGTAATACCAGGTAAGGGAGATGTGTGTGAAGTGAATGCATCTCCTGTGGAGTTAAATTTTATGAAAATTATTGAGAAATTGTTTTGTTTTATGACATGCATTGGTTTGATAATTGCTTTGATTTGGGCGAGCTAAAAGCTGACCCCTACATTATGATTGGGCGAACTGGTACAGGACGGGCGAGCCCTCCTTTTTTTGATGTTTAGGCGAACAACCTCTTTTACGTTGTTTTGGGGTGAACGACCCCTGTTTTACTAAAAATCTGGGCGAGCCAATGTGGGCGAACTCTTTATGACACCTTGGGCGAGTGACCCTGTTTTAATAGAAATTTGGGCGAGCCACAAAGGGGCGAACCCTTTTATAATGTTTTGGGGCGGGCGACCCCTTTGTTAAGAAAGTTCTGGGCGAGCCACTGAGGGTGAGCCAGTTTTACTTGTTGCTTTTAAAAGCAAGGGTTGGCGGGCGAACACTTGTTCACCCCACTTTCGAGTTGACCATGGGCGAGCCATGATGGGCAAGCTGACCATGGCGAACAGATTTCAATTTGCATTTTCTCAACAAAAAAAGAGCAAATTTTAATATCTTTGTAAATAGAAAATATAAAACCTTGTTGGGCGAGATGATCAAAGGGCGAGTTGACCATGGGCGAACTAGCCATGACGAGTCAGTTTAACCCGTGCCTTTCTCACACGAAATTCAGTGAGATTGCGGGCTATTTTTAAAACCTTTTTGGAAAGAAAATCATTTTGAGAAAATGATGAAATTATGAAATAATTCCTTAAAGGTTTTCATGAGATATAAAAGTGATTTTTGAAACTTTAGGCCCTGAGTTCATGCATTATTATTCACGCAACTGAGTGACCGCCTGGGGAGATGGCTTGGGTCGAGGGACCCACGGGTGCACCCCAGTGCGTCACAAGGCTAATTGACCTGCCAAGTCATCAGCGGTCTGGAGGTCACTTGGCAAGTGAACCCGAGGACCACCTATAGATTATGGCTATAGATCTAGCAGAGATAGCCGTGAGGGGCGATGGCCTACGGGTGCACCCCAATAGCGGAAGATTTTCGTTCTCGCAAAGGGGATGGGGAACGTTGATAGCATGATTTAATTGTAAGGTGATGCCTAGTCTCAACTTGTTGATTTCTGTTTACTGAGGGGATTTGTTAAATTCTATTTACTGTTTAATTCATTTTATTGTAAACTGTTGAGCCAATGATTGAATGGTGTATTGAGAGTACTGTTTACTATAACCACTGTTTTCCTATTTGATATGATTTTAGGAAAAATAAATAGTTTGTGATATATAGTTTTGGTTTATAAAGCAGTATATGTCTCCTTTACTGAGCGCATAGTTCGCTCACCCTTTTGTTTTAACTCCACAAATAAAAGACACGGAGTTAGAGAATTAGCTCCCAGATGGATATAGCTAAATATAAAGCGCTGGCACGAATTATGTTAAACATGATAGGTACAGTCTCTTCTCTTTTACATTTCAGACATAAGTATACAGTACTACTTTATTTAAACAAAGATAATAAGGGATGTCAGATGTAAGGAAATATGAAAAGAATTTCATATTCCATATTTGTTAAATAAATGTTATCATTTATTACTATCACTGTAGAATGTTAATGGCATCGTAGACAGCCCAACTGGAAAAGTTGTATAGAAATACGTGAAAAATGTGGTAACGAGCTATTACAGATAAAGTTAGGAATAATGTAAAGTATGTTGTGGGGTTAGAATCAAGGCTGACGAAGTTTAAAGAATGTGCAAGGCAAGTTAATCTAGAGCATACAAAGGGATTGTGGTTGGATGTACCCACTAGATGGAATTCAACTTATTTAATGCTTGAGAGATAGCTCTTTTATTATAGTGCTTTTAAAATTTTGCCCACAAAAGATGCAAACTTTCGACTTGAAGATCTCCCAACAGAAGAAGAGTTGCATATGTTTCAACAAATTTGCAAGTTTTTGAAGCCTATTTATGACATTACTACTTTGTTTTCTGAAACAAATTATCCTACTACCAACTTATATTTTGACAATGTGTGCAAGATTCATTCTAATATTATCAAGGAAATACAAAGTTTAGATAGCAATTTGAGAGAAATGGCTCTATCAATGCAAGGAAAATTAAATAAATATTGGGATGAACATTGTACTATGTTGGCTTTTGCTGTCATACTCGATCCACGCTTCAAGATGAAATTCATAAAATTTTCTTTGAAAAAGTTTGATGTGGATTATGAGAACAAGTCTAGAAATATTCTTGACCAGCTCAAAAAATTCTTTAAAGAGTATGAGAAGGTTAAATCTAGAAATCCAAGCATGGGTAGAGGCAATGATCAAGATGGTGCAAAAGAACGTGATGAAAATCTTATGGTAAGTTTTTTTTTTATATATTCATTTCATTGCTTTTTTGCATGATGTAAAGTTTATTTGATGTTTAATTTAGTTTTAAATAAACTTTGTGTTTGAATATTCACTTTTTTGTGTTTTTGTTGTTTTAAGAATTTGAATTTTATGACTCCGATGGCGATGGATCTACTCAAGTTCAGGTAAGACACAATTGGAGCTTTATTTGAATGAACCTAGAGTTGAGCTCATCAAGTCTTCATTTGATGTTCTTACTTATTGGAAAGATAATTATTTTCGATATCCTAAGCTTGCAACAATGGCAAGAGATATATTGAGCATAACCATCACCATTGTTGCTTCAGAATCGACATTTAGTATTGGTGGAAGGGTTTTGAACAAGTGGAGAAGTTCTCTCTCACGGACAAATGCTTAAGTGTTGATAACTACTCGAAATTGGTTGTACGGATATGAAGGTAACATATACATATTAAAATTGTTATAGAATTTTTTATAACTAATAATTATTCTCAATCATAATGTGTTTTTTTTTATTTATTAGCTTTTGAAAATCATGAGGACAACTTGGAGATTATGGGAGAAGAGATAGATCTTAGTAGCTACATGAGGGCTTTGTCGATGGCATCAGAAGAAGATTCAAATATTGGGGATTGAAGAAGTGTATAAAGAGGTTGAAGAGGAAGAATAGAAAGATGAGGTAAAGATCTAAGTAGTCTAATTTCTTTAGAAGCTTGTTTGATGGGTACTTTTTTGTTAACGGATTGAAGTTATCCTTTTTACTCTTCTTGGCTTGCATTGATAATAACAGTGATGAATAATTTGGTTGTTTTAGTACTTCATGAATTAAGTAACTAAATTGCCTTACCATCTACACATTTCTAATAATTGTGTATTTATGTATGTATAAGAATGACACATGAATAAATAATTAATACAACTTGTAAAGAATAAACTCTAAAGCCCTAGCCAAAAAATCAAATGAATGAATACAAATTTTAATTGTTGGTAAAATAGTTTAATACAATTGATATATTAAACATTTATTGTTAGTTTTACATTTAAAGTCAAGTTCAAGTTAATTTAGATTCGGATTAATTCGAATTTAGATCAAGTCGGGTTCAGGTCAATTTGATTTTGGATTAATTCAGGTTTGGATTAGGTCGGGTTCAGGTTAATCTAAATTCGGATGAAATTAGGTTCGGATCAATTTGGGTTTGGATCAATGTGAATTCGGATCAATTTGGTTTCGGATCAATTTGGTTTCGGATTAATTTGGTTTCGGATCGAATCGGATTTGGGTTGTTGACTTTTTTCGTCAAATCGGATCGGTTGGATTTGGTTTTAGGTTGATCGAGTTGGTTTTTCGGGTCGGATCAATTTTTGCCACCTCTGATTGCAATAAATGCATCCTCTACGTAAATGTTGGGAAGCCATGCACATAACCAAAGAAAAAGACAATAGAGAACACATTTGAGCAAAAAGTGGGTTCCACACTCTAGCAAAACATCAACATAAAAAATCAACAAAATTACAATATGGCACAAAACAAAAAGCATTTCTCATGAGACAACATCGGAAGAAAAAATAAAGCCAAAACACAAAATAATACAACAACTCAAAGCAACATGGACTCAGGAGAAGAGGGCGTGACATGGCGGCAGGAGAATGTGAAAACGCAGCAAATGAAGAAGGCAGAAATGTGGACACACCAAGGCTCAAGCTTTTTTCCAAAATTCATTGTATGATTGTTCAAGAAAAAAAAAGAACAAAAATTAAAAGGGAGATTTGGAGTTGCTCTTAGTGTGAGTGCAAGAAGACTAGTGTGAGTAAAGGTATCCCTTTAATTTTTACGGTTACTTTGTATAGTTAGGAATTTAGTTTTAAGGAAAAATAAGAGATTTAAAATTTAGAGAAAATCTATATTTTAAAAAAAATACAAATATTTTTGGCTTTCGTCAAATAATGTAATTTACGCCAAGTTCATAGTTTATTGAGTTATAGTCGTTTAGTGATTACAGTATAATTGTCAGCTTCTGTCAAATAGCGTATTTTCTTATATTAAATATTTTTGAATAATAAGTTTCGAGCAATCTTAAGGCTGTGTTTTGTTTTCAATCTAGCGAGTTCATGTAAATGACTTGATGTCGCTTCGATGTTTTGATACCCTTAAAATTGACCTCGATATGAGTTATATTTACGTACAATTGTAATGTTTTATCCCTTGATTTTTTAAAAATTTGGGTTAAGCATGCAAACGTATGTATATGTGATTTCCTTGTTATGAATTATGAAAGTGGTTTTGTATTGACCTTTCGAATATGATTTTATTAAGATAAGTTTTGGATGATACATGATTTAGTCACTTTGATCTTTGAAGTTTGTTATAATGTATTTATATATTTTTATTTTTGAAATACGAAATCTGCTTTGGAATGATGAATGAAATTTGCTTTGATTGATTTACAAAATTCATTTTGTAAGAAATATGTTATAAAATTTATAGTACTACTTTGCATATTGGGTAATTTGAAATTATGTTTTGTTTTGTCTCCTAATATGGTTGTGCTCTGACCCTGCCAATGGGGGCTAAATGTTGGCCATGTCAAAATGTTTTCTATTAAATGAAACTAATTTCTAACCAAACCACCGGTTAAGAATAGTGGCTCTTTGTTCTGTTCTATGCAATTATTAGTTGCTTCTAATATCTCTAACCAGAGCCACCTAGATTAATTGTGGTTTCTGTTCTAATTCTAACCCATGGGTTAAGTGTTGTCATGGCATGTAAGACCTGATTCTACACTACTGTAGACAAATTTCATAAAATTGAAAGTGGAAATTAAATAAATAATGAATGTAGATTTCTACTTGGGTGAAAAGCTCCTTAACTTAAGATGTAAAAGGAGCAATTTCGGTGAAACACTATGGGCAAGTACTATAATGGTACAGCTCGCCAATGGGCAAGCAAAATAATTATGATGATCGCCAATGGGTGAGGAAATCACCAATGGATGATGGCAAGGGCGAATAGTTAAGTTTGCCAAGTGAATTAGGTAAAGATGATCACCCGAATGGGGTGAGGGCTTGAGATCGCCCATATGGGTTGAGTAAATTAGAATGATAAATGGTGATCGCCAAGAGAAGGGATTCAGCTCGTAATCGCCAAATCTTAAGTTGACATCAAGACAAAGTGGCGATGAGCATAGGCGAGATGAAAGATTGGCGAAGTGAAATAGAGTGGGCGAGCTGAGGTCTCAAGATGAGAAGGCGAACTGGAATCAAAATGTGTGGACAACATAAAAATAAATTCAAACCATTGCAGCAAAAATTGACTTTGTACGCCACACAGCTACAGAAAATTAAGAGAGGATGCTAAAGTCAATAAAGAACTTATCCTTATTGGTTGAAGACTAAGACAAAGGTGCAATAAGTCAAGAAAAGAGGCTATAGACTTCACGCCACTTGCTTCTCCTGTACAAAATTGGTTTAGACAATTAATGGCAAAGTGAAGTAAGTCAAAACGTGCAGAAAATAGCTTTCCATAGCTATTCCAATTGTTGCAGTTTTTCCACAAGTTTTTAATGCATGAAAGACATGAAATGATGGAAGAAGCAGAACACGGGACAAGTGGTAGATTTTGATTTGGATAGCATGGCTATATATATGAAGATTGAATGGAAAACCGATTCTTTGTTGCTGCAAGTTCATGTTCGGTTCCTTCCATTTCCACCATGCTTGATTTACTAAACTTCACCCTTAAGTTGGCTAAACACGTAAACCTGCTTGCAAAACCTTTCCTCCATCGTTTGATGAGCTAAAGGGATAAGCAGAGTAAGGCCAACGTGAGACAGAAAGTGTTCTATTCTGGAAGTGCAGTTGGTTAAGGTGAGCTTCCTTATTCTACGATTATCTTGGTATTTGATGATATAGTTCGATGTTTTACAAAGTAATAAACATAGATACAGCCTTGTTTTTAGTTAGATCCTTAGAGAATATGAAAACTAGAAACAAGATGTGGTCTTGGAAAATAGATGAAAATAAACAAGGAAAATATGGGAAAAGTGAAGAGAATGGCGACTATTGCGATCGCCAATGTTGAATGTTAGTGATTGCCAATGAGGCGAGTAGGTAATAAAGAATTCGCCAAGTTGAAAGTTGTTGTTCAAGTGGGTGAGGTCGCCCAACGCTAGTTTAATTCATAGGCGAGCTCATCTTTGAGTAGAAAGCAGTAAATGGCGAACTCACATGCATTAGGCATTGGGCGAGTTGAATTGTGGGCGAACTCCCACTAATTAGACAATATGTGAATGGCGAGAATGTTGGGCGAGCTCCCATGTGTAAGCCATTTAATGAATGGCGAGCTCGGTTGGGCGAGCTACTAAGAGCTCTGTTGGGCGAGCTAGTAGGATGCATGTGGGCGAGCTGGTTGATTTATCTAAAGTCTCACCCAAGTGATGGAAAGATATATAAAGAAAATATTAATAGAATTTATAAATTATTTTGCAGTCGGGAATTATGGACTTGGTAAATGCGATCAGGAAGGCGAGCAGGAAGCAAGGCTTCGTTGAACCAGGTAAGGGAGATATGTGTGAAGTGAATGCATGTCCTGTGGAGTAAATATTATGAAAATATTGAGAAATTGTTTTGTTTTATGACATGCATTAGTTTGATAAATTATTCTGATTTGGGCGAGCTAAAAGTCGACCCCTATGTTCTGATTGGGCGAATTGGTACAGGGTGGGTGAGCCCTCCTTTTCTGATGTTTGGACGAACAACCTCTTTTACATTGTTTTGGGGCGAACAACCCCTGTTTTACAAAAAAATTCGGGCGAGCCAATGTGGGCGAACTCTTTATGAAACCTTGGGCGAGTGACCCTGTTTTAATAAAAATTCGGGCGAGCCACAGATGGGCGAACCCTTTTACAATGTTTTGGGGCAGGCAACCCCTTTGTTAAGAAAGTTATGGGCGAGCCACTGAGGGCGAGCCAGTTTTACTTGTTGTTTTTAAAAGCAAGGGTTGGCGGGCGAACACTTGTTCACCCTACTTTCGAGTTGAGCATGGGCGAGCCATGATGGGCGAGCTGACCATGGAGAACAGATTTCAATTTTCTCAACGAAAATTGAGCAAATTTTAATATCTTTGTAAATAGAAAATATAAAACCTTTTTGGGCGAGTTGACCATGAGCGAACTAGCCATGGCGAGTCAGTTTAACTCGTGCCTTTCTCACACGGAATTCAGTGAGATTGTGGGCTGTTTTTAAAACCTTTTTGGAAAGAAAATCATTTTGAGAAAATGATGAAATTATGAAATAATTCCTTAAAGGTTTTTCATGAGATATAATTTGATTTTGAGACTTTTGGCCCCTAGTTTCAGGCATTATGAGTTATGAGACTGATGGACCCGCCAAGTCATCAGCGGTCTCGAAGTCACCTGGCAAGTAGACCCGAGGACCACCTATAGATTATGGTCATAGATCTAATAGAGATAGCCGTGAGGGGCGATGGCCTACGGGTGCACCCCAATAGCGGAAGATTTTCGTTCTCGCAAGGGGGAGGGGGAACGATGATAGCATGATTTAATTGTAGGGTGATGCCTAATCTCAACTTGTTGATTTCTATTTACTGAGAGGATTTACTGAATCCTATTTACTGTTTACTACATATTAAAGTAAACTGTTTAACCGGTGATTTGAATGGTGTATTGAGAGTGTTGTTTACTATATCCACTGTTTTCCTACTTGGTATGATTTTAGGAAAAATAAATATTTTGTGGCATATAATTTTGCTTTCTATAAAGCAGCATACGTTTCCTTTACTGAGTTAGAGAATTAGCTCCAAGATGGATATAGCTACATATAAAGCATTGGGGCAAAGTATGTTAAACATGACAGGTACAGTCTCTTCTCTTTTACATTTCAGACATAGGTATACAATACTACTTTATTAAAATAAAGACAATAGGGGATGTCAGATGTAAGGAAATATGAAAAGAATTTTCATATTCCGTATTTGTTAAATAAATGTTTATCATTTATTACTGTCACTGTTGAATGTTAATGGCATCGCAAACAGCCCAACCGGAGAAGTTGTATAGAAATACGTGAAAAATGTGATAACAGGCTGTTACATGGCATGGTACGGGATACTTGAATATTATAATTTATGAAACTTTTGTTTAGCTTTAGTATCTAAAAAATTCTGTTTAGTTTTGAAATCTAGATATATAAATTTAAATAAATTACGTGATTGAATATGAGATTACTCAATGTTGATTTTGGATCTTTTCACTGATATTTTGGCCTAATGTTTTTAGGGTATGCCTAATCCAACTATTGGAATATCGGTTGCTTACTAAGAGGTTGGACTCACCCCTTTTTTTAACATCTGACAAGTTTTGATGTTAATAATATCCACAGGAATGTTCGAGAGTGATGCTTTAGACTTTAGGATATGTCTCAAGACTTTTAAGTTTATGATTAGATTGAGATTTAAGAACGTTCCAAAATTTCTTTGTTGGCTTTAAGCAATAAGTTGAAGTTTTGAAAACTTCATTGATCATTGGTAGTATATTTTAGTTTAGATATTTGAAAGGATTGAATTTTAGTATGACAAATACCTGGCATGACAATGTTACTTATTATGTATGCTTTAAGCACTATAGTATCCATTTCGGAACTTTTTTGATGTTGCTGTAACTTTTGTGTAGTTAATTTTTGCATTCTCCAAATATTAACACAATCGAATTTCAAAAAAAAAGTATTTTATAATCTGAACTTTTTATTTTTGCACTAGTAACAGAGATTCAGACACACCTTGCCATGCTGCTCTAAGTTTTGAAACATGATGCAATATTATTCTAATGAAGCTTAAACATATTGAGTGGCTTACAGAAACATAGTTACATCACCAATCCATTTATTTGTAAAATTCAACAAGAACTGTTAAATAATGAGGACATGTCCAACAATATCCGCATTATGCTATAACATGGAAGAGGGCCGCACATTTCAGTAAGAATTCTGTCATGCTTGGTCCCTTGCATACACAAACGACCACAAACGTTCACGCAAGAGTGAGGGAGAAAGAGAGATTGAAATTTGCACTATATATATATATATATATATATATATATATATATATATATATTCTGATTTTCAAACACCGAATGATAACAAGGAAAGAGGAGAATGGATTGTCAAGACGTCCATTATCAACCAACCTGTTTATTGTATCCTACTAAGTAGAAATGAATAACATGACTTTAATGCATCAGAACATTATTTAAAACGATCAAGAAACTTCTGATGTTTTATTTGGCTTCTAAGTTACTTGTTAATCTGACCAGAACCGGGACTGAAGATAAGTAACCACATTCTTGTCCAATTGGAAGGCCTTTGTGAGAACATCCGGATTGATTGGTGGGTCTGAACCAAAGACTGCATTAGCAATAGTGATAACCCCTGCATTTTGGCTGCTGAGACCAGAAAATGCAACAGCCTTAGTTTCCCCTATATTGAGCTGAAAGTGAATCAAACCAATTGGGAAAACAAAGACATCTCCCGGGTTTAGGACTTTAGTAAAGAGACGGTTATCAGGGTTGGATGTAACAAAGCCAACCAAAAGTGTGCCTTCTACAACAACTAGGATCTCAGTTCCTCTTGGGTGAGTGTGGGGAGGGTTTAGGCCACCATGAGGTGCAAAGTCAATTCGAACCAGAGATATGCCAAGAGTGTTAAGTCCTGGTATTTGGTCAACATTGATCATAGTCACATTTGATCCAACTGGATTTGATGTGTCTCCTGGCCTGTCGAGCCCTGAAAAGAAGAAGTCATCTGCTACTGCGAGCTTTGGGTCCTTGCAGAACTTCCCGTTTACAAACACTGCAGGAAATAAATGTTAGTTGATACATATCATCTCATGCAAAAAATGTAAACTGCAGGAAAGAAATGATAGTAGCTCCTATGCTGAATGGAATTATTAGCATCATGATCATGAGCATTAACATAAAGTCAACATAGCCTGAATGCATACCGCCATCTTTGGCGTCCTTGATAGCCACACAGAAGTCCTGGAGAGGATCAGGGTCAAAGGCCGAGGCTAATGAGGAAGCAAAAGCCAAGAGGGCAAAAGCAACAAGGATAGAGTGAATTCCCTTCATTAGGATGTACCAGCAATGCCTATCTGTCTTAGCTGGTTATTTGTTATTGTTTTGAAGGAGAGTGGGAAACTTTGCATGACAGACGAAGCTATTTATAGGTGGAAACGAATGACCTGGTCACTATTTTTCTTAACTAGAAGGGAAAGACTTTTCAAGAGCAATCATTTTCAAATAATTTCACTCATTTATGCTGGTTTATTTTTACTCATTCCATGCAGCTCTATGCTTAAATTACTTAAGATGGTCTTGGAAGTTGTCTTGTTTCGTGTTTTTGCAGTGTAGGTTGGATTTGGAAGACAGTCCAATCTTGCGTTGTCTGACTTCAGAATTCTACATACTCTTTACTGTATGGGCTCTTACCTCTTTATCCAATGCCCTATCTCTAAACATTTGTTATCTTCATGTCTTTTCACCATCCAAGTTGAATGTTACTTATTTAACAATACATGATCTTAAAATTGCATATTATTTACCCCATTCTTATCGTATACTAATTTCTTAATTTAGAGTACATAATGATGGCGAGACTTTTTGTTTCTCTTGGTGGCCTTTTTTTTCCTTCAATTCAATTAAGGTAATAAATGTGACAGTCCCTGGAAATATAACAATCTCTTCAACAAATTGAAGAATTTTAATTTTTGTTTAGGGAATGCTTCTTTTGTGCATATTTACGGGGAAGCAAACTTTGTAGCAGACTTTTTAACCAAATCTGGTGTAAATTGTGACTCAGATTTTTTGGTTTGGCTGTAATTTATTTGGTCTATTATTAAATTTTACTTTAAATTTCAAAAAAAATGTTCATTTATGATTTATTACTTTGGTGCAACAGGCCAACAAAATTTACATAGAACTCAATCAATCGAAATAGCATGATTCATGGAGCACAAAAGCAATAATTTTATGTTATAGGCTTAGGGCTTCTGATGTTATCTCAGTTCGAAAAGTCTGTTCTGACATGTTCATAGATGCTCAAGCTATGACAGATTCTTATCATATTGAAAACATAAATTTTTTGTGAGACCAATTAACCTTGGTTTACCGGCAACATTTCTTTTTTTATTATTTTGACCCCTTTGCATAGTCGGACAGGTGTAGAACTGGTGCTGGAAACAGTGGTCTGAATTGAACACATCTAACACTGATGTTCACAGTATACTTAATTTTCAGAAAATTTTTTGTGTAATGACTCAAATGTTGCCTTGCAAGTCTTTCACGTGGCAAGAAAGAAAACGGTACATAAAGACTTTTGCTACTTCTAATACCATTTCCCCTCTTTGTTTAAAATGATCACCAGTAATTGTTTAATGCAAATTTGGTACTGATATTAGGATTCTAATATGAACTTCCAATGTGTCATTTTCTACTTTACACAGGTTTATTCAAATTCTGTTCTATGAAGAGTTTCATATTTTGTCACTGCTGCCATTGGGTAGAGCTATTGAAAAGTTTGGGGAAAATTGATTCAAGGATTGTCACGAGTTCTCGCAAGATAAGTTAAAAGAACATGTTTTTTAAGTAACAACAACTTTGAACAAGAGGAAGGTCTCAAACGAACTGCTTCCAGTAAGTTGTTTGATAAAATACTTGCTGCAGCAACACCATGTAAAAGGATTAGTGTTTGAAATAGGCTTATTCAAGATTTTCCAATTTTTAAAGTCCTTATTTAGCAAGAAATTGACACGGCAAAAAAGACTCACTCTTCTGGAAAATCCATGCAAATATTTCAATTCTAGATTGACTAACAACTGTGTCCGCTAACAAGTAAATTACAAGAGAAGGTTCAGCTGCTTACCAATTCTCCTTAATTTCATTTTATTTTTATTTTTATGATCATGAGAAACACCCTTATTGGAAAACCTTAACTACCACACCACCAAACACAGATGCAACTTGAGTTGTAGCCACTAGTTTAGGCAAATTGACCCCAAATTATTTTCCAAGCATACAGTGTATTGAATGAGCCCTTTTCCACTAACCTAAACCCAAATGGATAATTAATCCCACTGTCAACAGTTATTGCAGACCAAGTTAAATGCCAAGACATAAAAGGACTATTAGTTCATGTTGATTTATATATACATGCAAAATTGGTTGAATTGGGCCATACTAAGATGTCAACTTATTTTATTTGGATTTGTGATGGTACGTATTCGGCGTGATAATGTCATGTGTTCGGCAATTTTTCACATTAACATTGCTCATCTCAAGTACTATATCCATGTTAATTGATTGAAAGTTGTCCAAAAAAAGTACTTAACATGAGTCTGTTAGGGTAAAGTAGTGTAGAGTCCATACGACATAGCTGCCAATCATAGCATTTGGGATTGCAGAACTCCTTGAGAAAATGCAGGGGTTTATGGCTTGTTAGGTAGTCATTTGTGTAGTTCACAATTGGATCAAGAAAATGAAGGTCCAGGGTTCATACTGTCTTCTGGTTTCTATGCAGTCATCTGATTGAGTCTGAAAATCACATTGCCAAGAATGTTACGAGCACTACTTTGGCTGCTCTCATGTCCAAAAAAAAAAAGAGAAAGAAAGATTGAAAGAGTGGCGTGAAAACACTGTTGCGTCGAAGGAAGAAAAAAAGTTTAAGTTATAGCCACTGGGTAGAAAAGATAAACAATAAAAAGTTTGAACAAAAAATATTGAAAAGAATTAAATCAAATATTCACAATTTTTTCTTTTATAAATAGTTATTATTTTTTAAAAGTTAAAAATAAAAAAAATAAGCCAAAGATATAAAAGTGAAGAGAGAACAATAATTAATATTCAAAAAAATTTTATAAGGAATTAAACCAAATACATAATAAAATTTTTAAAAAAATTCAAATCAAATACCCAAAAAGTTTGGTTTGAAAAAATTCGAGTAAAATAATAAAAATATTACAAATAATGATATAATTATAGTATAAGGCAAAAAATTCAAAAAATAATTTTTTTTAAAACTTAAACACAAATAAATACAAAAAATGATAAAAATTAAATTTACGAATCAAACACTTTTAAAAAAATTATTTAAATATGAAAATTGAAAGCTATAAAAGAGGAAATAAAGTAATAAATAAATAATTTCAATATTAAATGCTTAGAGACTACAACCGATAAAAAAAAGTGATAGTAGAGATTAGTTTAATCTGAATTTATGCTGAGACAAATTATAAGCTTTTTTTTTAATTATGGTCTATTTATTTTTTTACTTTGCGATAGAATTTTATTTTATTTTTTAAAAAAATAAAAATAAAAAATAAATAAAATGATTAATTCATAAATTAAATATTATCATTTTTATATAAAAATCAATATTTTTAAAATAATCATCTTGATTTATTATCATTTTTATACTAATATTAATAACATACCGGTAGCTATAATGTCTAAATTTTCATAACATTGTTTACATGGTATCTTTTCTGGAAGTATGAATGATTCAGGTAAAGATGTTATCATGCAAGATGATATCGATGATTCGGATGAAGAGCCAAGAAGTCTGCAGAGGTGTGATGCATGATTCTGGAAAATCGATTACAAGGAAACCTTTTCTCCTGTATCTAAGAAAGATTCTCTTCGCATTATAATGGCACTTGTTGCACATTTTGACTTAGAGTAGCAACAGATGGATATGAAAATGGCATTTCTCAATGGTGATTTAGAGGAAGAGGTCTACATGAGACAACCTGAAGGTTTTTCCTCTAGTAGTGGTGAGCATTTGGTCTGTAAGCTGAAGAAATCCATATATGGGTTGAAACAAGCTTCCCGCCAATAGTATCTAAAATTCCATGAAGTCATCTCTTTGTTTGGTTTTGTTGAGAACATCATGGATCAGTGTATATACCAAAAGGTCAGTCGGAGCAAGATTTGTTTCCTTATGCTATATGTGGATGATATTCTGCTTGCAACCAATGATAAGGGGATGCTACGTGAGATGAAACAATTTCTTTCTGAGAACTTTGATATGAAGGATATGGGCGATGCATCTTATGTCATTGGCATTAAGATCCATAGAGACAGACATAGAGGTATATTAGGTCTGTCACAAGAAGCCTATATCAATAAAGTCTTGGAAAGATTCAGAATGAAAGATTGTTCACCAATCCCAGCTCCCATTGTGAAGGGTGACAGGTTCAATTTGAACCAGTGCCCAAAAAATTATCTCTAGGTGGAACATATGAAGAACATTCCATATGTCTCAGCTGTAGGAAGCATTATGTATGCACAGATCTGTACCAAGCCTGATATTGCTTTTGCTGTGGGAATGTTGGGTAGATACCAAAGTGACCTGGGGATGGACCAATGGAGAGCTGCGAAGAAGGTGCTTAGATATCTTCAAGGCATTAAGGATTACATGCTTATGTATAGACGAACCGATGAGTTGGAGGTGATTGGCTACTCAGACTTTGCTGGTTGTGTTAATACCCGGAAATCAACATCCGGTTACATCTTCATGCTTGCCGGCGGAACTGTTTCATGGAAGAGTGCTAAGCAGACACTGACTGCCACTTCCACTATGGAGGCCGAGTTCGTTTCCTGCTTTGAGGCTACCTCACATGGTGTATAGCTCAAGAGTTTCATTGGTGGGCTTAAAGTTGTTGACTCCATATCTAAGCCATGGAGGATATATTGTGACAATTCAGCTGCGATATTCATGGCTAAGAACAATAAGAGCGAAAGTCGAAGTAAGCACATCGACATTAAGTACTTAGCCATTAGAGAACGTGTTGGAGATAAAAGAGTGGTCATTAAACACGTTAGCATTGAATTGATGTTAGCTGATCCTTTGACTAAAGGCATGCCACCGTTTAAATTTAAGGATCATGTAGAGAGAATGGGACTTGGTCCCACATTATGATTGTAATTGAAACTCTTATTAATAATATGATGTTTCTCATAATGAAGGTCCAGGGTTCATATTGTCTTCTGGTTTCTATGCAGTCATCTGATTGAGTCTGAAAATCACATTGCCAAGAATGTTACGAGCACTACTTTGTTGATGTTTGAAATACCCAAGCCAAGCCCACCTTAGAGAAAAAAATGAATAAATAAATTAACAAAAGCCCAACAACCATAGAGGGCACCGGCCTTAGCTTCTTAGGTTTAGAATGTAATGTAACAAAGCTTTTATTGAATGTGTTGAAAACAGAAGAAAGTGGCGTGAGTGAGACGGTAAGCGACGCCAACCGGAAGAAAAAATGAAGGAAATTGAGTTGGCCGCTCTCATGTCCAAATAAAAAGAGAAGGAAAGATTGAAAGAGTGGCGTGAAAACACTGTTGTGTCGAAGGAAGAAAAAAAAGTTTTGAGAAAGTTATAGCCACTAGGTAGAGGAGATAAACAATAAAAAGTTTGAGAAAGTTCAAACAAAAAATATTGAAAAGAATTAAATCAAATATTCATAATTTTTTTTATAAATACTTATTATTTTTTAAAATTTAAAATTAAAAAAAAAAGCCAAAGATATCAAAGTGAAGAGAGAACAAAAATTAATATTCAAAAAAATTTTATAAGGAATTAAACCAAATATTTATGTAAAAAATCAAAAATACGTATTAAAATTTTTAAAAAATTCAAATCAAATACCTAAAAAATTTGATTTCAAAAAATTCGAGTAAAATAATAAAAATATTACAAATAGTATAAAAATTTAAAAAAATGATATAATTATAGTATACGGCAAAAAATTCTAAAATAATTTTTTAAAAACTTAAACACAAATAAATACAAAAAACGATAAAAATTAAATTTACGAATCAAACACTTTTAAAAAAAATTATTTAAATATGAAAATTAAAAACTATAAAAGGGGAAAGAAAATAATAAATAAATAATTTCAATATTAAACGCTTAGAGAGTATAACCAATAAAAAAAAGTTATAGTAGAGATTAGTTTAATTTAAATTTATGTTGAGACAAATTATAAGCTCTTTTTTAAATTATGGTCTATTTATTTCATTACTCTGCGATAGAATTTTATTTCATTTTTAAAAAAATAAATAAAATGATTAATTCATAAATTAAATATTATTATTTTTATTTAATAAATCAATATTTTTAAAATAATCATCTTGTTTTATTATCATTTTTATACTAAGATTAATAACATACTAGTAACTGTAATGTCTAAATTTTCATAACATTGTTTACATGGTATCTTTACTGGAAGTATCAATGATTCAGGTAGAGATGTTATCGTGCAAGATGATATCGATAATTTGGATGAAGAGCCAAGAAGTCTGCAGAGGTGTGATGCATAATTCTGGAAATCTCTTTTTTGGAGTTGCTTTTAGAGTTTTGATATTATGATCTTCTTGGGCAAAATGAAAACTTTGATCCATTTTGTCTGCGCAATTCGATATTTGCAGAAGCATTTCTGCCAGGTGATGATCGCATGGTCACAACTCACAACCATCATTTTCCAGTGTGGCAGTTGAGGGATAGCTATGCCTATCATAAACATAATATTCAAGTACAGAAGATTCAGAGTAAGCCAAAAGGACAAAGCATTAACTTCATACTGTTTACTTATCCGTTTGCAACTAAGCTTACTCAGCTGTTGATTCAGTTGAATCCTCTTAAGTTGTGTAATGGTCTTTGTTTTTATCTATGTATTTTCTAAGCTCTTTGCATAATAATTCCACTACACGAAATAGTCATTCTTTTTTTATTGATTATTTATGATCTTAACGTTTCCAAATTGCAATATTTTTTTTTTATCAATGATAGGACTAGTCATTAATACCAAAATCGATTGTTTCGAGTTAAGATCATGGTCCCATATAAACAATACTCACGCATACAAACTCTCCGATGTGGGAACAAATTTGATATTTTCAATACCAGCAACTTCTTATATTTTCACCCTTTGATCTATCTTGTAAAATAAAAAATTCTATTGATGGTTTTTAATCCTTTTAATTTTTGAATTTTGAGCTTTGAACTTTTCAACAATCCGGACAAATTATCAATGATCAAGATTTTGGAGTGGAATCGACTTGAATTGAGCTACAAGCTTGAAGTTTAGCTCTAAGCTTCGAATTCAAGTCTAGTTTAGTATTGATTTATTTTTTGTATTCAAGTTTGGTTTTGAAAAATTATAAATATAAATATTTTTAATTATACTGTTAATTTTTTACACGTACATGTATAACATATTAAAAAAATAGAAACTTGATTAGATTGTAAGTCTTTTAAATTAATATTAAAATATTTAAAATCTGATGAAATTGTTATTGGAAGGGTTTGAGTTGAATTGGAAACTCAAAATAACAAGTCAAAACATTCATATCCAATATGTATTTATGGAAATCCATTAAACTCTCAAGATTCTGATCTTCCATTTTAAAAGTAACTTACCGAATAAGCATTGAGTACTTACTACTGCATTTGACAGTCGAAGTATAAACCCAAAAGCCCTGGATTCTTTTCTACACACAACGCCTCTCTTTTCCTTTCTCTTTCAGACGTAAGATGAGTTGCCGACGGTTATCAGGCTTGCTTTCGCGTACTCAATGGAATCAAAAAAGTACCAAGTTCTATGCTTTGAAGTTTCTAAGATGGTTCAGCGTTTCTCGTATTATGAAACAATCGGATCCTGCTCTTGATCCGCCAGGAATTGATCGCTCCAGTTCAAACATGTCTCCTATGCCAGCTGGTACTGATGTTCCACACTCGGCTACGAAGATTTATGGTATCGATTGTTCACTAATGGAATATAGAGTTGGTCACCCTCCATGTCTGGGGTACTATTCGGCATTGCATGATAAATTCAGACAATGTCGTCCGCTATCCTATCGTCTTGGGTTGTCTTGGAAGTGTGATGCTCTCATGACTCTAAAAATTATTTGCTATTTGAAAGACACCAGATATACCAGAAAATTTCACAAGGAAGAATTCTTTGGTGCTGCTTTATGGCTCCACAAATTTCACCCGAAAACCTTGGCAAATAATGTTGAGACGTTTTCAAAGTTTGGTTCTTTGAAAGACTTGCTGGAAATTCTCTACCGCCTGCAGCAAGGCCCTCAAGATCGGAAAAAAGTAATTGAAATGAGAAGCAAAACCAGGGGAAGGCGAAGTCGTAAATTGGTGGCAAAGAGAATGAACTCGGGCACACATGGAAAGAAGGGGAAAGAGAAAGGAAATGGAGGACATTTGGGTATGGCTAAAAGAGCTGAAATGGCAGGAACGTTTGTTGAGAAATACAAGTCGGATTCTGATTACCGGTTTTTATACGATCAGATCGCTGATGTCTTTGCTAAGCTTTTGAAGTCTGATATCCAGTTCTTAGATGCAGGAGAGATTGGAAAAATCAGTTTGGCTTCAAAATGGTGCCCTTCTCTTTACTCTCGGTATGATTGTTCAATTCTGTTTTGCGAAAATGTTGCTAGGAGACTTTTTCCATATGACTCTAGCCCAGAATATGAAGGGCTTGAAGAGGCTCACTATGTGCATAGGATTAGTCACCGCCTGCAAACGCAAGTTCTTGTCCCACTTCGCAGAGCACTAGGATTGTCAGATAATGGTGTTCCCAAGAAAGCTCCCAAGAGCCTTTTCTTCAAACATAATCCAAAAAGATTAATGGAATATCATAAAAACGGTTTTGGTGATGAACAGCAAAATGCCAGCACAGGATGTATGCTTCCTTACAAGATATTAAACCTCTTAGATCACGAAGATGGTGACAAATTGGCAAATCTGCACTGGGGAAAGATGGTGGACGTCTTCTCCGAGAAGGAAAACTTTAGAAACTGCATTTCTATTTGCTTGCTTACTGATTGCTTTCCCGTCCTTCCTGTTGAGTTCTGCACCTCATTTAGTCTTTTGATTTCCTCTCTGAGTAAAGGCTTGTGGAAGGGAAAAGTAATTAATTTCAATGACGCTAATCCCCAGCTTGTGACAATTGATGGAGATGATTTTCGATCTAGGATTGAATGTTTGAAACGTGTTACTAAAAGCGGTATGACTGGGGGGAGTGATACTAGTTTGATATGGAAAATATTGGAGATTGCTTCTAGCTTGAGGTTGCCCAAAGATGATATGGTTAAAAAGGTTTATTTTTTGCACGATATGTGTAGTTCGACGCACTTCTTTATTGGGGCAACCTGTGGAGCATTTTGGTCTGCGTTTCAAAAGCATGGTTATGCTTTTCCACATTTGGTGTCGTGGTGCATGAATGAACCAATGGCTGTTCCCATTGTTGAATCATATGAAGGTTTGACAACCATAACAGGCTACTCAGATGAAATATTTAAGAGGTTCTTGGAGGATGGTGGAGTTTTGGACCCTCAGGTGATGATGGAGTCACACATGCCTAGTGAAAATTACAAAAGACTTGTTGTCTATGATTGAATCTGCTGTGCTGGACTTTATGTTACCTGTTTGATCTGCCAATAATGCAATAAACACTCATCTCGGAGGGTGAAGTGGTAATTTTATATTTATTTATCTATCAATATGATTGTGGCCGTCAGAACTGTATCTTCACATTTAGAATGCATAGCCAGCAATCATGTTGCCGCATAAACATCCAATTCAACTCCCAACTCGATAGCCAAAGAATGAACTTGCATGCCAAGTTCAATACTTCGACAAGATAGAAAACAGTGGCTATAGTTAGTGAATTAGGCTTTAACAATCTAAAACACATCTCCTTAAAAAACTGTCAAAGTTTATTCACAATACGCATTTCTCCAAAACCCAAAAATTATCGTGTTAATCGAAGTTTTGGCTAGGTATTTCAGCAAACACCATGAGAACATATTCAAAGCAGTGCAATTTCATGTACATGCCAAAAGTATCAATTAGAGTAATCTACCGTGTATATTATTATTATTATTATTATTATTATTATTATTATTATTATTATTATTATTATTATTATTACATTCAACATTTTAATTCATCTTAAACAAAAGACATAAAAATTTTATTAACATCTTACAAGTTTTGATGTTGATAATGTCCACGGGATGTTGGGAAGTGACGTTTTGGAGTTTAGGACATGTCTCAAGACATTTAAATTTATGATTAGATTGAGATTTAAGAATGTTCCAAACTTTTTTTATGGCTTTAAGTAATAAGTCGAAGTTTTGTAAACTTCTTTGATCATTGGTGTTATATTTCAGTTTAGATATTTGAAACGATTGATTTTAGTATGATAAATGTCTGGCATGACAATGTTACTTGTTATGTATGCTTTAAGCACTATGGTATCCATTTCGGAACCATTTTGATGTTGCTGTAACTTTTGTGTAGTTAATTTTTGCTTTCTCCAAACATTAACACAATTTATTTTTGCATCAGTCACTGAGATTCAGGCACACCTTGCTATGCTGGTCTAAGTTTTGAAACATAATGTTGGATATTTCGATATTTCCAAAAAGACTTCTACCATATTTATTTTTTATTCAATTATTTTTCAGTATTTAACCTTATTTGAACAACTAGTGTTTTGATTTATCTAAAACTTTGACAAGATTTGTTTCAGATTTGGTTAAATATTCTCTTAGATTTAGTCAAAATCCTATCTTGATTTTCTCTAGATTATGTGCTGATTTAATTATGATTTTATTACGATTTCCTACAGATTTTCTACACCCATTTTTTACTATAAATAGAGGGCTACAGAATACAGCTTCTTAACCACCTCACAACTTTCTCTGCTTCTTTGCTCTTTCTTCTTTTCTAGCTGGGTTAAAATAATATTCTTTTTTTCTTGCTGTTCTTGTTACTTGGGCAATCCCAGAAGAACCTGTTGAATCCTGAGAGATTACACCTATTGGTGAAATAATCCTTAAAGACAGTGTGATTGCAGCACGCCTCAAGCTGTTTTACTGTTGTTTGTTTCTTCTGAATACAACACATAATTCAATATTATTCTAATGAAGCTTAAACATATTGAGAGGTTTACAGAAACAGATTTACATCACCAATCCATTTATTTGTAAAATTCAACAAGAACTGTTAAATAATGAGGACATGTCCAACAATATGCGCATTATGCTATAACATGGAAGAGGTCTGCACATTTCAGTGAGAATTCTGTCATGCTTTGTACCTTGAATACACAAATGACCACAAATGTTCACGCAAGAGTGCGGAAGAAAGAGAGATTGAAATTTGCACTATATATAAATATAAATATATATATTCTGATTTTCAAACACCGAATGATGACAAGGAAAGAGGAGAATGGACTGTCAAGACGTCCACTATCAACCAACCTGTTTATTGTATCATACTAAGTAGAAATGAATAACATGACTTTAATGCATCAGAACATTATTTAAAACGATCAAGAAACTTCTGATGTTTTATTTGGCTTCTAAGTTGCTTGTTAATCTGACCAGAACCGGGACTGAAGATAAGTAACCACATTCTTGTCCAATTGGAAGGCCTTTGTGAGAACATCCGGATTGATTGGTGGGTCTGAGCCAAAGACTGCATTAGCAATAGTGATAACCCCTGCATTTTGACTGCTGAGACCAGAAAATGCAACAGCCTTAGTTTCCCCTATATTGAACTGGAAGTGAATCAAACCAATTGGGAAAACAAAGACATCGCCCGGGTTTAGGACTTTAGTAAAGAGACGGTTATCAGGGTTGGATGTAACAAAGCCAACCAAAAGTGTGCCTTCTACAACAACTAGGATCTCAGTTCCTCTTGGGTGAGTGTGGGGAGGGTTTAGGCCACCATGAGGTGCAAAGTCAATTCGAACAAGAGATATGCCAAGTGTGTTAAGTCCTGGTATTTGGTCAACATTGATCATAGTCACATTTGATCCAACTAGATTGGATGTGTCTCCTGGCCTGTCGAGCCCTGAGAAGAAGAAGTCATCTGCTACTGCGAGCTTTGGGTCCTTGCAGAACTTCCCGTTTACAAACACTGCAGGAAAGAAATGTTAGTTGATATATATCATCTCATGCAAAAACTGTACACTGCAGGAAAGAAATGCTGAATGGAATTATTAGCATCATGATCATGAGCATTAACATAAAGTCAACATAGACTGAATGCATACCACCATCTTTGGCGTCCTTGATAGCCACACAGAAGTCCTGGAGAGGATCAGGGTCAAAGGCCGAGGCTAATGAGCAAGCAAAAGCCAAGAGGGCAAAAGCAAAAAGTATAGAGCGAATTCCTTTCATTAGGATACACCAGCAATGCTTGTCTGACTTCGCTGTTTATTTGTTTTTATTTTGAAGGAGAGTGGGAAACTTTGCATGACAGACAAAGCTATTTATAGATGGAAACCAATGACCTGGTCACTATTTTCCTTAACTATAAGGTAAAGACTTTTCAAGAGCAATCGTTTTCAAATAATTACACTCGTTTATCCTGGTTTATTTTTACTCATTCTATGCAACTCTATGCTTAAATTACTGAAGATGGTCTTGGAAGTTGCCTTGTTTCTGTCTTTGGTGTTTTTGCAGTGTAGGTTGGATTTGAAAGTAAGACAACGAGATTGAAAACAGTCCAATCTTCTGTTCTCTTGGTGGCCTATTTTTATTCATCAATTCAATTAAGGTAATAAATGTTCATTTATGATTTATTACTTTGGTGCAACAGGCCAACAAAATTTACAAAGAACTCAATCAATTGAAATAGCATGATTCATGGAGCACAAATGTAATAAATTTATGTTACAGGCTTAGAGCTTTTGATATTATAGTCTATTCTGACATGTTCATAGATGCTTAAGCTATGACATATTCTTATCACATTGAAAACATATATTTCTTGTAAGATCAATTAACCTTGGCTTACCGGCAACATTTTTTTATTATTATTTCAACCCCATTGCATGGTTGGACTGGTGTAGAACTGCTGCTGGAAACAATGGTCAGAGAATTTTGAATGAATCTGTTAGAAACCTTCTGAACTGAACACAACTTGAGTATTGATTATGTCACCATGTTTGGAGCCTAATTACTACGAAGACGCTAATTATCCCTACACAGAATAAATAAGCTTATAATCAGGGGGCTGCCAGTATAAGGTGTTATCATGCTTTGAAATCTCTCTTTTTCTGTAGAGAAACTAAATCATTATAAATTTCGCATGCTCCATTCTTTTTTTCCGCTTATTTAGTGTTGCCCTCTGAAAAATAGGGCTTTAATCCTAACTTAAAATTATGCACAGGCTTACTCTACTATGACCATTGAACTTGGTGCTTTCTATGTTCATTGAACTAAGCAGCAAAGGACATTGCTCAAAGATAATAGCCAGATTTCTTGAACAACTTGTCAAGGAAAAATAAGAAGAATGTTTGTTAAAGGATTGGCATGTAACAGTGACATCAAGCCACATACAATCCGTATATAACAAATCTAATAATAAAGGGATTGCAACATCTAAGACTGATGTTCACAGCCTATTTAACTTTCAGAAAATTTTGTGCAAGGACTCAAATGTCGCCTTGCAAGTCTTTCACGAGGCAAGAAAGGAAACAGTACATAAAGACTTTTGCTACTTCTAATACCATTTCCCCTCTTTGTTCAAACGATGATCACCAGTAATTGTTTAATACGAATTTGTTACTGATATTAGGTTTCTAATATGAACTTCCAATGTGTCAGTTTCTGCATTACACAGGTTTATTCATATTCTGTTCTATGAAGAGTCTCATATTTTGCCACTGGGTAGAGTTTCATATGAAGAGTTTCATACTCTGTTCTGTGAAGTCACCAGGTAAAGCTATTGAAAAGCATGGGGAAAATTGATCCAAGGATTGCCACGAGTTCTTGCAAGATAAATTAAAAGAAAAAGGATTAAGTAACTACTACTTTGACCAGGTGGAAAGTCTCAAACTAACTACTTTGAGTAAATTATTTGATAAAATAATTGCTGCAGCAACACCAAGTAAAGGGTTAGTGTTCGAAATAGGCTTATTCAAGATCGTCCAATTTTGAAGCCCTTGTTCGACAAGAAATTGACTCGGTAAAGTCATAAATCCAGTCATTTACAGAAGATTCACTCTTCTGGAAAATCCATGCAAATATTTCAATTCTAGATTGTCTAACAACTCTGTCGGCTAAGAAGTAGGTTACAAGAGGAGGTTAGCTGCTAACCAAATCTCCTTAATTTCTTTTAATTTTATTTTTTTTATGATGATGAGAAACACCCTTATTGGTAAGCTTCAACTGAATTGTACCCACTAGTTTAGGAAAATTGACCCCAAATTATTTTCCAAACATGCAGAATGCATTGAATGAGCCCTTTGCGCTAAGCTAAACCCAAATGGATAATTAATCCCGTTGTCAACACTGATTTGCAGGCCGAGTTAAATGCCAAGATATAATAGGACATTTAGTTCCTGGTGATACAAGTATACGTGCAAAATTGGTTAAATTGGGCCAATACCGCAGATGCCAACTTATTCTACTTGGATTTGTGATGGTACGTATTTGACATGATAATGTCATGTCTTTGGCGATTTTCACATCCAACATTGATCATTTTAAGCATTATATCTGTACTAATTGATTGAAAGTTTTCCAAAAAAAAGTAGTGTAGAGTCCATGAGAGATAGCGGCCAACTACAGCATTTGGGATTGCAGAAACAGCCAAGCTCGTTTCTCAATGTTTCAAATCTTGCTTTAGCCAAGGCCTTCGAAAGAACATCTGCAATTTGATCTTCAGAGCTGCACTGAACTATTTTAACTTCACCTTCTGCTTCAGCTTCTCTAACAAAATGATACTTGATCTTTAAATGTTTAGTGCTCCCGTGAAACAGTATTTTTGGCCACTGCAACAGCAGACTGATTATCACAATAAATCTTAGTTGCATCACTTTGCTTCTGACTTAAATGAACGAGAATTATTCTCAGCCCTATGGCTTAATTAACAACTGTAGCAGCTGCAGTATACTCTGCCTCAGCTGTTGGTTGTGCCACTGTCTCTTGTTTCTTTGAGCTCCAGCTGAACATATTTGTCCCAATGGTAAAAACGTGAGCTGAAGAGCTCTTCATAACCCTGCCCAGTCATTGTCACTAAAACCAACAAGCTTCAAGACTTCAAGTTTTTTTTAAACCGGATGCCAAGATCAATGAACCCTTTAATGTGTCTCAGGACCCTTTTTGTAGGTTTGAAGTGCAACTCACTCAGATTTTACATAAATCTCAAAAGTAAGTTGGCTGCATACATGATGTTTGGTCTTGTTACTGTCAAATACAACATACAACCAATCAAGCTTCTATTAAACATATGATGTTAGTTACTTTCTGTTATATCAGTTACCGTTAGTTGAAGATTTAGTTAAATAGCAGTGAGGTCAGTTCAGCTAGCCTAGCTAGTTACTACAATTGGTATAAAGACATCCATGCACTGATGAATGATTCATTCAATACGATTTACAACATTCACAAAAATAATTCTTTCATTCTTCTTTTCTAATGTGGTATCAGAAGTTCTTTCTGCTGCAGCACTTTGATCCTTGTTTGCCACGGCAAGAGGTAATCAAGCTTCACCTCGAGTTGTTGTAGGAAGCGCCACTCCCATTGAAGATTGCATCAGTCCTTTTCATCTCCTTAACGGTGATCTCCCTGGTTTAGTTCTTGTTACTCATCCACTTAAAAGACCCAATTGGAATATATGGATCGTGCTATGATCATGGCTTTAACAGCCAAGAACAAGATCAGTTTTTTTGATGGGAGCATACTCTGCCCAGTTTCAAATGATTTACTTTTCAGTTCTTTGAACAGATGCAATAGCATGGTTTTCTCTTGGATTTTGAATTCTGCTGCTCGAGACATTGCAGATAGCCTTCTTTATTTCTCTATTGCTTGTGAGTTATGGGCTGATCTTAAGGATCGTTTTCATCAATTCATTCTTCTTTTCTGATATGTCTTATCTTATGAGAGGCTCTCTCCTTCTCATAATTTTTTTTTCATTCCATTTCCTCGCATTTTGAACCTACCACATACAAACAAGCTGCTAGTATACCGCAATGGAAGTGTGCAATGCAGGAGGAGTTACAAGCTCTTGAGCAAAATGGTGTATAAAGTGAAATATAAGGCTGACGGTTCATTAGAACAATACACGGCTCGTTTAGTAGCCAAAGGATACACTCAGCAAGAAGGTATTAATTATTTGGACACCTTCTCTCCAGTTGCAAAGTTGACTACTGTTGAAGTTCTTCTTGCCTTGGCTGCTGCCTGTGGCTGGTCACTTACTCAATTGGATGTAAGTAATGCATTTCTTCATGGTGATTTGATGGAAGAAGTGTACATAAGTCTACCACCTGGTTACCATCATGAGGGGAGCCTTTGCCTATCAATCCTGATTGCAAGCTTCACAAATCATCATATGGTTTGAAGCAAGCTTCAAGACAGTGATTTTCCAAATTTTCTACCGCTCTATTAGACATTGGTTTTGTCCAATCCTCTGGTGATAGCTCTTTCTTTAAAAAAATTGGTGATGATTCCTTTCTTGCTCTTTTGGTGTCTGTAGATGACATTGTGATAGCTTCAAATAGTCAAAAGCAAGTGGATGATTTGAAGCATTTTCTCAACAGCTGTTTCAGACTCAAAGACCTTGGAAAGTTAAAATATTTTTTGGGGTTAGAGGTGCCAGATCCAGCAAAGGTATTTTTACCTTTGTCAAAAACATTATGCATTACAGATTCTTTCTGACATAGGGTACACTGGTTGCAAGACAAAGAAGACTCCGATGGACCCCAATATCAAGCTTTCTCAAGATGAAGAAGACCTTGTTGAAGATCCAACTCAATACAGGACACTCATTGGTTGGCTCCTGTATCTCACCATAACCAGACTAGATTTATCATTCCCAGATAATAAACTGAGTCAATTTCTTGCACAACCAAGACTTCCCCATCTCCATGCTGCATATAGGATTTCGGAGTATATTAAGACCACTGTAGGCCAAGGACTATTTTTCTCTTCTACTTCAGAAATTCAGCTGAAAGCATTTGCTGATTCTGACTGGGCTACCTGTCCCAATAGCAGAAAGTCAGTCACTGGTTTTTGTATCTTCATTGGTGATTCTCTTGTTTCCTGGAAATCAAAGAAGCAACACACCATATTGAAGTCCTCAGCTGAAGCAGAGTATCAGTCAATGGCTAATGCAACTTTTGAAATCCTTTGGCTCTGGTCTTTGCGTCAGGATTTACATGTGCAACATTCAAAACAAACACTTTTTTGTGACAATATGGCAGCCCTCCATAAAGCATCCAACCCTGTTTTTCATAAGCGTATGAAACACATAGAGATCAATTGCCATTTAAGTCGTACAAAACACATAGCATCCAACCAGCACTTCTTAGTGGTATATTGGATTTAATTAAATTGAATCAATGTCATGCCAACTTATTTAACAAGAATTTGGGCTTTTGTAGAATTCCACCTTCAGAATCATTATTGTAGATTTTGTGTGTACCTTGCAGGGGAAGGTAGGGTATTGGCCATTGATTTGTCTGATTATAATCATATACCGTCAAGTTGTCCAATTCTCAATTTCATCAGAAAATGTTTCTCACTACTCATTGCTCACCTTACAGACCAATTCATAATTAACCTCTTGTTTTTGTGATATGTTTTAAGACTCTTGCAAATGAACAAAAGAGTTTAATTCTTAAAAGTTACTTGTCTGTTTTATAAAAGCAGAATAATTGAGGCAGTTATGTGTAATTTCTGCACATTTGAGTGAGCACTCTGTCATGCTTTGTACCTTGCATACACAAATGATCATACATGTTCACGCAAGAGTGAGGGAGCGAGAGAGATTGAAATTTGCACTATATAAATAGATATATTCTGACTTTCATACACCGAATGATGACAAGGAAAGAGGAGAATGGACTATCGAGAGGTCCATTATCAACCAACCTGTTTATTGTATCATACTAAGTGGAAATGAATAACATGACTTTAACGCATCAGAACATTATTTGAAACGATCTGATGTTTTATTTGGCTTCTAAGTTACTTGTTAATCTGACCAGAACCGGGACTGAAGATAAGTAACCACCTTCTTGTCTAACTGGAAGGCCTTCGTGAGAACATCCGGATTGATTGGTGGGTCTGAGCCAAAGACTGCATTAGCAATAGTGATAACCCCTGCATTTTGGCTGCTGAGACCAGCAAATGCGAGAGCATTAGTTTCCCCTATATTGAACTGGAAGTGAATCAAACCAATTGGGAAAACAAAGACATCTCCCGGCTTTAGGACTTTAGTAAAGAGACGGTTGTCAGGGTTGGATGTAACAAAGCCAACCAAAAGTGTGCCTTCTACAACAACTAGGATCTCAGTTCCTCTTGGGTGAGTGTGGGGAGGGTTTAGGCCACCACGAGGTGCATAGTCAATTCGAACCAGAGATATGCCAAGAGTGTTAAGTCCTGGTATTAGGTCAACATTGACAGTAGTCACATTTGATCCAACCGGATTTGATGTGTCTCCCCGCCTGTTGAGCCCTGAAAAGAAGAAGTCCTCCGCTACCGCTAGCTTTGGGTCCTTGCACAACTTCCCGTTTACAAACACTGCAGGAAAGAAATGTTAGTTGATACATGTCATCTCATGCAAAAGTAGAGTATCTTACTGTATTGTTATTGTATTAAAATATTGCTCCCAAGCTGAATGGATTTATTAGCATCATGATCATGAGCATTAAAATAAAGTCAACGTAAACTGAATGCCTACCGCCATCTTTGGTGTCCTTGATTGCCACACAGAAGTCCTGGAGAGGATCAGGGTCAAAGGCCGAGGCTAATGAGCAAGCAAAAGCCAAGAGGGCAAAAGCAACAAGGATAGAATGAATTCCTTTCATCAGGATATACCAGCAATGCTTATCTGACTTTATTTGTTATTGCTTTGAATAAAAGTGGGAAACTTTGCATGATAGACAAAGTTATTTATAGATGGAAACCAATGACCTGGTCACTATTTTGCTTAACTAGAAGGTAAAGACTTTCAAGAGCAATCAATTTCATATAATTTCACTCGTTTACCCTGGTTTATTTTTACTCCTATGCAGCTCTATGGTTAAATTACTGAAAATGGTCTTGTTGTCATGTTTCTGTCTATGTTGTTTTCGCAGTGTTAGGTTGGATTAGAAAGCCAGACAACCAGATTGAATCTTGTGTTGTCTGACTTCAGAATTCTACATACTCTTTACCGTATGAGCTCTTACCTCTTATCTAATGGCCCGTCTCTAAATTTCTATCTTCCTATCTTTTCACCATCCAAGTTGAATGTTACTTATTTAACAGTACGTGATCTAAAAATTGCATATTACTGTCCATATTCTTATCATACTAATTTTGTAATTTAGACTAAATTTAATGATGGCGAGACTTTTTGTTCTCTTGGTGGCTTATTTTTTCTTTAATTCAATTATGGTAATAAATGTTCATTTATACTTAATTAGTTTGGTGCAACAGGCCAACTAAATTTACATAGAACTCAATCAACTGAAATAGCATGATTCATGGAGCACAAATGCAATAAATTTATCTTGTTAGTCTTTGAGCTTCTGATTTTATCTCAGTTTGAAAAGTCTATTCTGACATGTACGGTAGATACTTAAGCTATGACATATTCTTATCACATTAAAAACATAAATTTCTTGTAAGATCAATTAACCTTGGTTTACCGGGAACATTTTTCTATTATTTTGACCACTTTGCATAATTGGATTGGTGTAGAACTGGTGCTGGAAACAGCGGTCTGAGAACTTTGAATGAATCTGTTGGAACTCTTCTGAATTCAACACAACTTGAGTATTGAATATGTCACCATGTTTGGAGCCTAACTACTAACATGACGCTGATTATCTGATTATCCCTACGCAGAATAATAAGCTTATATATCAGGGGGCTTCCAGTTTAAGGTGTTATCACGCTTTGTAATCTCTCTTTTTCTGTAGAGAAACTAAATCATTATAAATTTCGCATGCTCCATTCCTTTTTTTCGCTTATTTATTGTTGCCCTCTGAAGAATAGGGCGTTAATCCTAACTTAATATTATGCACAGGCTTACTCTACCATGACTTGGTGCTTTCTATGTTCATTGATAAGCAGCAAAGGACATTGCTCAAAGAAAATAGCCAGAGTTGTTGCACAACTTGATCAAGGAAAGATATGAAGAAGATTTGTTAAAAGATTGGTATGTGATAGTGACATCAAGCCAAAAACAATCCACATATAACAAATCTAATGGTAAAGGGATTGCAACAACTAAGACTGATGTTCACAGCCAACTTAATTTTCAGAAATTTTTGTGCAATGACTCAAATGTTGGCTTGCAAGTCTTTCACGTGGCAAGAAATTAAACGGTACATAAAGACTTTTGCTACTTGTATTACCATTTCCCCTCTTTGTTTAAAATGATGATCACCACTAATTGTTTAATACAAATTTGGTTCTGATATTATGTTTCTAATATGAACTTCCGACACAGGTTTATTCATATTCTGTTCTATGAAGAGTTTCATATTTTGTCACTGGGTAGAGTTTCATATGAAGAGTTTCATATTCTGTTCTGTGAAGTCATTGGGTAGAGCTATTGAAAAGCATGGGGAAAATTGATTCAAGGATTGTCACGAGTTCTTGCAAGATAAATTAAAAGAAAAAGGTTGAAGTAACAACTACTTTGCCCAGGTGGAAGGTCTCAAACTGACTACTTTGAGTAAATTATTTGATAAAATACTTGCAGCTGCAACACCATGTAAAAGGATTAGTGTTTTAAATATGCTTATCCTAGATTGTCCAATTTTTAAGTCCTTGTTTAACACGAAATTGACTTGGTAAAGAAGATTCACTCTTCTGGAAAATCCATGCAAACATTTCAATTCTAGATTTCTAACAACTCTGTCCGGTAAAAAGTAGGTTAGAAGAGAAGGTTCGGCTGCTCACTACATGTGATAATCGAAAATTTTCTTATTTTTGGTATTAATTACTCGGAAATAAATAAATAAAGTTATTTATGAGGATTAGAATATATTGAATTTTGGAATTTAATGAAGTGATGAAGTTGAGGAAATTATTTTAAATAATTTCCGGATAATAAGAGATCCAAATATTAAAGAGATGGAAATGAGTATAATTATTTTGGATAATAGGAAATCCAAAATTTAAGAAAAATAAAAAATGTGTATTTATATATACATATATATAAATTAATAATTATATTTATAAAATTTATTTATAAATATAATTTTAAAAAAAAAGGAAAGAAAGGGGGGGCGGGAATCGGGTATCCCGATTCCCTCCCATTTTTCCTCCTATGTTTGTAACAAAGGAGAGCTCCCAAGGAAATGCCGGCCACCGTCAACCGGCCGAGCAAGAGAAGAGGGAGGCGAGGTCGCCGGCGAGCCGAGGAGGAGAAAAGGAAGCTGCCAGCGACGGGGGAAAAGAAAAGGAGAGAAGAGAAATCGAGGGTAAACAGAAGAGAAAATAGAGGAAAAAGGAAAAGTGGCAGTGCTGCCGGTCTGGCCACTGCCACGCCACCCACGCTGCCAGCGGAGGGAAAGGAAAGAGGAGGTGACCGCCGGTGAGGAAGAACGACGGTGGAGGAAGGAGAAACGTGGAGGAGAAGAGACCAAAAACCCACCTCCAGATCCGCCACCGCTAGCGCCGCCGCTGGGGAAATGGAGACCAGATCCGGCTTCGTGGCAACCGCGAGATGCTATGGAGTGGCCGAACCGCCCGAGATGGTGGCCGCCGGTAGCTGAACCGGCCAAGCCAAACTGAATCGACCAAGCTAAGCTGAACCGGCCCGAACCCGATCCGACCCGACCCGACTCAACCGGGTTCAAAAAAGAAAAAAAAAAGAAAAAGAAAGAAAGGAAAAAAAAAGAAAAGAAAAGAAAAAGAAAAAAAAGAAAAGGAAAAGGAAGAAGAAGAAGAAATGGGTAAGGAAAATTAAAAGATTTCTCTATATTTCTATGAAATTTATTAGAAATTGTTGGATTATTTTCTAAATGAAAATATGTGTTAATTATTGAAATTGTAGCAAAACGGAAATGAGACAAATGGTAGAGTTCGGCAAGGCTCGAAAATCGAAAAGTGCGCTAAGCTTTGGTGAATAAGTAAGATACTTTTATAAAGCATTAGTAGCATTATATTGTATGTGGGATTATGATTTTTATATGATGCATTGATAGAATGATTTATAATGGAATTGTGATTTTTTTAATATGATACATTGATTGAATTGATGTTAAAAAATGCTAAGAGGACCCACAACTGATGGTGGGGGTCTTAGTAGAGACATAGGAATTGTGAGAATCAACGGTTGTGGTATAAATTGTGTTTTCCTTGCAGGAGGTTTAGTAAAAATTAAGTTGTTATGCTGCCGAAATTTCCATAAAAATGTTTGAGGAAAAAGATTAAGTTTCTCATATAAATGGAATCTAGAAAGAATTATCGAAGATAAACTTGAAAGGACCTTATCCTGTGTAACAGCCCGTTACCACATTTTTCACGTATTTCCATACAACTTTACCGATTAGGCTGTCTACGATGCCAATAACATTCTACAATGATAGTGATAAATAATAACATTTATTTATCAAATACGGAATATGAATTTTTTTTTCATTATTCCTTACATCTGACATCCCTTATTGTCTTTATTTCAATAAAGTAGTACTGTATACATATGTCTAGAATGTAAAAGAGAAGAGACTGTACCTGTCCCGTTTAACATAACATGCCTCAGCGCTTTAAACGTAGCTGTACCCATCTGAGAGCTAACTCTCTAACTTCGTGTCTTTTATCTGTGGAGTTAAAACAAAGTGGTGAGAGATTCATACGCTCAGTAAGGGAAACATATGCTGTTTTATAAAAATAAAACCATATTCCACAATTTATTTGTTTTCCAAAAATCACATCAAATAGAAAACAGTGGATATAGTTACCAACACTTTCGATACACCAGCTAAATCATTGGCTAAACAGTTTACTTTAAAATGTAGTAAATAGTAAAAAGGATTCAATAAATCCTTTCAGTAAACAGAAATCAATAAGTTGAGACTAGGCAATAACTAAATCATGCTCGGTTCCCCCAGGAACATAATTCGTCCGCTTTTGGGGTGCACCCGTAGGCCACCGCCCCTCACGGCTATGTCAACTAGATCTATGGCCATAATCTATAGGTGGTCCTCAGGTCCACTTGCCAAGTGACCTCGAGACCGCTGATGACTTGGCGGGTCCATCAGCCCTGTGACGCCCTGAGGTGCACCCGTAGGTCCATCGACCAAGCCATCGCTCCAGGCGGGTCACGCAACAACATAAATAATAAAGCATGAACTCAAGGCCTAAAGTCTCAAAATCACTTTATCTCTCATGAAAACCTTTATGGAATTATCTCACCATAGTATCATTTTCTCAAAATGATTTGATTTCCAAAAAGGTTTAGGCTTTCTGTTTACAAAACACCTTGACAACCTTTCAAAATCTCAACCTTTAAAACCTGCTCGCCCATGGTCCGCTCGCCCAATATGGCTCACCCATGGCAGTTCGCCCAATATGGCTCGCCCATGGCAGCTCGCCCATGGTAGCCCGCCAACCTTTGCTTTTAAAACAACAAGCAAAACTGGCTCGCCCTTAATGGCTCGCCCATTAGTCAATTCGTCCAAAAGGGTTTATATTTTCTATTTTCAAAGTTATTAAAATGGCTCATTTTTCCTCAAGAAAATACCTTCGAAATCTGTTCGCCATGGTCAGCTCGCCAGCCCGGCTCGCCCATGGTAAACTCTAAGGGGTGAAAAAGTAATCGCTCGCCAAACTCTACATTTAGAACAAAACACCGGCTCGCCCATTTCGACTCGCCCATAACTTTCTTAACAAAAGGGGTCGTCCGCCCCAAAATATTATTAAAGGATTGGCTCGCCCTCCAATACCAGTTCGCCCAAAAATTATAAAACATTTGGCTCGCCCGCCAATACCAGTTCGCCCACACAAAAAAAACGTAAGGGTCGGCTAACTTTGTAGCTCGCCCAAGTCAAAATAATTTATTAAATAAATGCATGCCATAAACCAAAATAGTTTCTTAATATTTTCATAATATTTACTCCACAGGACATGCATTTTACTTCACACACATCTCCCTTACCTGATATTACGAAGCCTTGCTTCGCCTTGCTTCCTGCTCACCAATAGCCATTCCCAATTCCCGGCTGCAAATAATATATAATTTCCATTAATATTTTATTCCATTAATTGGGCGAGATTTGAGATAATCAACCAGCTCGCCCACAAACATTTTACTAGCTCGCCAATCCGAGCTCGCCATTCATCAAATGGCTTACACGTGGGAGCTCGCCCAATATTACTCGCCATTCATATATTTGGGAGCTCGCCAACATTCAACTCACCAAGCCTTTGCTGGCTTAAATGTGGGAGTTCGCCCATAAGTCAACTCGCCCAATGAACTTCTATTTGAGCTCGCCCAAACTGTTTTCTATTCAGAAGTGAGCTCGCCATGAATTAGACTAGCGTGGGCGACCTCGCCCACTTGAACAACAACTTTGGCGAGTTCATTATTTCCTACTCGCCTTATTGGCGATTACTAACTTTTCACATGGGCGATCACTATAGTCGCCATTCTCATCACTTTTCCAGTATTTTCCCATCATCCTACTACAATTTCAACCCAATTTCATTTCATACTTCATCTACTGCAAGATATGAATTTATTCTATTTCTATGATCCATCAAGAATAAATCAAAAGCAAGACTATAATCATGCTTCTCATACTTGAAATCATAGAAATATATCATTAAATCTCAAGAACCATTAAATCTCACCTTAATCAACTGCACTTCCAGAACAGAACTCTTTCTGTCTCCTATTAGCCTCACTTTGCTTATTCCTTTAGCTCATCAACGATGGAGGAAAGGTTTTGCAGGCAGGCTTATTTGTTTAGCCAACTGAAGAGTAAAGCTCAATAAATCAAGCATGGCAGGATTGGAAGGAATAACATAAACTTGCAGTTGCATAGTTTTCGGGAGGAAGATGAAATTTGCTAAGCCGGTCTTCCTCAATTGTTTCTCCTTATATAGCCATGCTATCCAATCAGAACCCCTCACTTGGCCTTATCCCATCTTCTTTCATTTATTTCACGTCTTTCATGCATTTAGTGCATGAAGAAAAACTGAAGCTTAAGCTGGCGTGAAAGTCTCCCTTCCACACTCCTTTTTCTGCTTCTATTGACTTTGTTTTATTTCTCAACCAATAAGGCTAATTCCTTTATTGACTTTAGCTTTTATCTATTTATTGTCTCCAACCGTCTGACTTGCAAAGTCAATTTTGGCTGTAAACATTTTTGAATATATTTTCATTTTGTCCACAAGTGTTGATTCCAGTTCGCCTCTTCATCTTAAGACCTCAACTCATCAACCCACTTTCAGTTCGCCAACATTCACAGCTGCCTGTGCTCATCGCCACTTGTCTTTATTCTAACTTAAGATTTGGCGATTACTCCTACATTGTTGGCGATCACCAGGTTGATCTACTAGCCCACTTGCTATCATAAAACTTACTCAATCCAATGGGCGATCACAAGTCCTCGCCCAATTCGGCTATCATCTTAAGCAACTAAACTTGGCGAACTTACCTATTCGCCAAACCAAAGAGGCAAACAATAGAACTCGCCATCATCAACTCGCCACACTCATTCCTTGGGCGATCAGATGGCACGTCACATTGGGCGATCACCAAGTATGGTTCAACTCGCCAACTTTGCTCATATCACGCTAGGCGTTGGAGAACTATCTATTCGCCAATAAGGCTGTTAGATACAACTAGTCATCCTCCATTGGCGATCACCCTTGTTCGCCCGTTGGCGAGCTCTTCCGATGTAGTACTCGCCTATAGTGTTTCACCGAAATTGCTCCATTCTTATCTTAAATAAAGGAGCTTTTCCACCCAAGTGGAAATCAATATTCATTATTCATTTAATTTCCATTTTCAATTTTATGAAATTAGAGTCTACAGTAGTGTAGAATCGATCTTACATCCTGTCATAGGAAAAATTGATTTTTGAAATGGTTGAGAAGGTAAATGGATGAACACGATAACATGAGGAATTATATTGTGAGTCTTATAGAATCGACAATTTGAGTTATATCAACATTATAAGTTGATTATTGAGTTGAAAATGAGATGTCAGTTCGTTGAAATAGTGATGAAAGTAATGATAATTATACGATATAGCTTGGAAGAGGAGACCGCAGTTGGAATTTTGATAGTTGAGCGATTGAACTGTGGAACTATAAACGAAGTAATGATTTCAGAATTTGTCGAATTCGATCTCCTAATTTTAAATGGTTCGAATGTGATAATATGGACAATTCAAGAGGTCGATGCTGAGACAATTTCACCGTATTACTTCGTATTACTGATTATACGTGAGATGATAAACAGACCTACACTAGTGATATGGGTCTTAGTATCAATGTTGTGGTACACAATGGATGGCTATGATGTTGAGTCATAACGAATATATGATTTGAGTACACATAACTTTATTGACATTGAGGTTGAATTACGACACAATCCGATCATTTATAGATTCAAATAAATGAGTGATAAAAATATATGAATATATTGTTTTGCTTATAACCATAGAATAGGCCTTGAATAATAAGATTTATGATTTGCATAAGTTCAATATTTAATTCTATAGGCTATGTGAAAACTTGATTGAGGATTGTGATCTGGCTTTACGGTAGTGAATGAAATCGAACCTCAAGTCGGAAATCATGAATGTGTCAATAGGTCAAATCATAATTGGATTTGACAAATGATTTTTAATCTGGTGGTTTTGTTATCTTCAATATCGACTCTAGAGTAGATATTGGATGACGACATTGGTAATTACATAATTTTGTACCTTGAGAGTTATCTTAAAAACATGATATCTAAATGTTCACAGAAACTAAGAAGATTCATACTAATGATGCGATCCTAATATTGATGATGAGATGTAAAAATGATTATCATGGTCGATGACAATTGAGAAAGGATATTGAATATCGAATGGTCTGAATACCAAGTGATTTGATTTCCGAATGAATTGAATACTAAACAATTTGAATACCAAATGAATCAAATATTGAATGAGTTGAATACAGATCTACTGATTTGATAAAAAGAAAGTTTTGAAATTGAAAGATTGATGGTGATAATTTAGATGAATTGATTCACTGTATTAGATGAAAATATTACTGAGGTTACATACGGAAATAGTTTTATAGCATCGTTTTTAAGCATAACTTGCTACAACTTCAGATGTTATAATAGCAGTTATATGAATGCTAAAAAGTATAGAATAGTTTTAAAAAGAAAGTATATGGTATATATATTTTTATATATGAATCATCTTAAAGAATTTTACCATATGCTTTACATGATTTTGACATGAAAAGATAAAAATTTAAATGTTTTATGAGATTGTAGCTCCCTAGAAGAATTAAATTCAATAAAGCATAGTGGAAACCGCCTAATTGGAGCTTTGCTCATTAGGCAGAGATGCTTGTCCGACAATAGTTGTAGACAGGTCTCAGTCACGCCTGATCAGTGGGGCGGAGAGAGATGAGGTCTATGGCCATAATAGCACCCTAGTTGGTTTCCAGGGGACGATGACATGATTTTCACTGGTAGCTACAGTGATTTAAGTCTTTATTGATAGAGTGATAGGAATCTAGCCTAGTCTCTAACCGATATGATATGAAGTCTAGAGTATGATTTTATTGATATGAACTTTAGACTTGATATGATTTATACAGTACATGAGACATGTTTGAAATGAAATATATTTTGAAATAGTGCATGTTTTAAAAGTACACGTGATATGATTTCGACACTTATATGATTTATATATGATTTTGTGTCGAACTTGAAATGATATGCGGTCTAGAGTATAGATTGATTTGATATGAACTCTAGACCTGATATGACTTATAGTATATGAAAAATGTTTTAAAACCGTACATGTTTTAGACATGCTCTGAAAACGAATACATGAATCGAAATTGAACATGTTTCTATCATGCCTTAAAGGTAAATTTGAAATGAATTGAAAATTCATATGTTGAGCATGTTCTAAAGTATATATGATATGATTTGAAATGATAGCGGTTTATACAGTAAAGTTACATAAATTGCATATTAAACCCTGACATGATAATATGCTTAGTACATGAGAATTTCATGAGGAATGTCATGACTCGACGTTAATGATATTTCATCTATATGATGACATGACATGATATGATACATGAACATAAGATTGATATGAAGAGAATATGATCTTACACTATCGTGATCATAAGTACCCACACGATAAGTGATATGAATTGATATAATACGGGAATATGATTGTTAAATGTAAAGTGACTCGATAGGATATCTCAATTAAACATGAAGAATATATGAGGAGTATCATGACTCGGTGGTAACGATATTTCATCTACATGATGTCATGATATGATATGAAACATGAATATAGAAATACACGAAGAGAATTATGACTTCGTACCACCGTGATCATGATCCACTATATGGGAAGTGATATGAGATGATAGAATACAGAAGTATGATTATGAAATGAAAAGTGGCTTGATACGATATCTCAATTGGACATGATGTAATATGAGATTGATGAGAATATGGACTAATAGTACATGATATTCAAATTAGACACAACATATTATTGTGTGATGCACTATAGTATAATGATGAGAAAACCGAAAAGTGATTATGATGATTTATTTAGAAGTCTGAGTGATAGACAGATGACAAGAATTGAGATAATGAAATGCTATCGATGAAAAAGGATTAACTGTAATTGCAAACTTGCAAGTTTTAAGCATTGCGGTTTAAGGCAGTATAATCCTACTCTTGTATTTATATTAGTATCTTACTGAGCCATGGTTTTGCTCACCCCACTAAATTTCATATCTTTCAGACTATTGAAGTTAACATCTGCCATGCGAGCTGCTAAGTGAGCATTGGAGACAGTATCTAAGCTGGGTACTGGCCACCGTTCTTCGAATCCGCTTCATTGCCTTGAGGTATACGTTCTTTGTAAATCTCTTGTTTACATGTACAGACTTTAATTAATACACAGTACGTATTTTGTTAAACGAGTCAGGATGTAACTTAGAAGTATGATAAATTATTGTATAGAGGATCAATGAAAGTAAAGTAGTAACTACACTGACATCGAATACAAACCTTAAAATGAAAAAGAAAAATTTAGTCCATAAATTTGTAACTAAGAAAAAGTATGAGAAATAAGTGAAAGTCACGGCCTTCGGGTTGTGACACTGCATCTCCTTAATTTCTTTTTGTTTATTATTTATTTTTTATCATCATGAGAAGACCCTTATTGGTAAACCTTAACTACCACACCACCAAACATAGATGCAACTTGAGTTGTACCCACTAGTTTAGGCAAATTGACCCCAAATTTTATTTTCCAAGCATGCAGTGTATTGAATGAGCCTTTGTCCACTAAGCTGAACCCAAATGTATAATTAATCCCATTGTCAACATTTATTGCAGACCGAGTTAAATGCCAAGACATAAAAGGATTATTAGTTCCTGGTGATACACACATATATACACACGCAAAACTGGGTGAATTGGGCCAATATTAAGATGCCAACTTATTTTATTTGGATTTGTGTGGTACGTATTTGAAATGATAATGTCATGTCTTTGGCAATTTTTCACATTAACATTGATCATTTTAAGCATTATATCGATATTAATTGATTTCAAGTTGTCCAATATTTAACATGACTCTATTGGGGTAAAGTAGTGTAGAGTCCACGAGACGTAGCTGCCAATTATAGCATTTGGGATTGCAGAACTCATTTTTCATGAGAAATTGCAGGGGTTTATGACTTGTTAGGTAGTCATTTGTGTAGCTCACGATTGGATCAAGAAAGTGAAGATCCAGGGTCCATACTGTCTTCTAGTTTCTATGCAGTTATCTGCTTAACTCTGAAAATCACATTGCCAAGTATGTTATGAGCACTACTTTGTTGATTTTACTTGTTATGTATGCTTTAAGCACTATGGTATCCATTTCGCAACTTTTTTGATGCTGCTGTAACTTTTGTGTAGTTAATTTTTGCATTCTCCAAATATTAACACGTTCAGATCTCAAAAAAAAGTACTTAATTTTTGTTTTTGCACCAGTCACTGAGATTCAGACACATTGCTATGCTGGTCTAAGTTCTGAAACATAATGCAATATTATTCTAATGAAGCTTAAACATATTCAGAAGCTTACAGAAACAGATTTACATCACCAATCCATTAATTTGTAAAATTCAACAAGAACTGTTAAATAATGAGGACAACATGTCCAACAATGTCCACATTATGCTATAACTTAATGTGTACTAAAATAATGCTCTAGTTGCTATCCACCAGAATTGTGAGTGAAGCTATTTCACCACATTCTTGTCTAGCCGGAAGGCCTTTCCCAAAACATCAGGATTAATAGCTGCGTGTGATCCAAATACTGTGTTTGCTATTGTTATGATATCAAGATTTTGGTTACTCAAACCAGCAAAGGTAACAGCATTAGTTTTCCCCACACTGAATTTGGAAGTGAATGAGACCAACTGGGAAAACAATAACATCTCCATGGTTTGATTCTAATGTGATATGCTTTATACATATATATTTTTTGTGTGATGCAAGCTCTGTTACTTTGGCCAAAATAAGGGAGACTTGAAAGAAAGTGTTCCTGAGAATGGAAGAATGCAGGCGCTGAGAAACAATATGGAGAAAAAGATGCCTGATGCCAGCGAGGAGAATGCTGCAAATGAACCTGAGGAGAAGAGCCTGAAAATAAGGTAGTTCTTTGATTAGTGGAATGATCTTAGGAATTGCCTGGTTTATTATGTCTTGCTTGATGTTAATGTTCTAATTTTGAATGTGTACTTTCTCCTTCAACAATATAAGAAACTAGAATATCAACAAATCACAATCCCCTAACATGTTTATCTGGAAAAAAAATGTTTTCCCAATTATCTTGGAAGCTAGTGCATCCATCTAAATCAGTCTAACTTTCTCAACTTGTCATCAATAGAACACTAACAGAAGAAAGCTAGAATTAACTGGACAGATAGTGTTATATATGAATAAAAAAATCAATTAAATACTTAATTGAGAAGGTTACTCATTTCTAACCCTTTTTAACCAATTAGAGTCATGAGTCAATTTGCAACTTGATCAAATTATATGAAAATGAATCCCAAGTGTCAAATAGAATCAATAGGCAAAAGAATGCCCACAACCAAAGTTAAATGAAAAATCCAATATATTTAACATAATTGCATATAAGAATCCAGCAATGAAATATATCATCAAAAGAATAATGTCCTAGCAGCCACTTTATAAGTTTGCTACTAATCGCCATATATAACTATGTTTGGATATAGCAATTAAAGGTGTAAGTGGTGAATGAAGCACTACAGTAATAAAATATCTAGTCACCTAATTATTGCAGAGATCATGGTAAGCCGTAAGCTAAAGCAAAAAAAAGTTGTGTTCTCAATGAGACTTTCTTAAAAAAACTATTTATACCATATTGAAATTTTCTTAGCAACAAAATGATAAATTTTATATTGCTCGCAGTTTATTCTCTTGCAAACACAGTACATCAATGCTCTTAGCCATTGACATTCCAAGATTGTAAACTTACTTATGTCAATGTGTCCAATAATTGTGTCAGCAGCAAAACTTGACTTCATCCAAATGGAGCTAGAAGAGATAAATCAGTCTCTTTCTAATCCAAGGAAATCCCATGATCGTGTTGTATGCAACTTCTTTCCTTTGTTCAAGACAATTGACAAAACATTGGGATGTTCTACATAAATCAAAGAACAAAGATATAGATTAAAAGAGAAGAACAAATGAAAATAGAGCAAATAAAGCCATAAAGTTCTTACTTGCAAGCTCTACTGCTTCTTCCTCATCCAGAATGGCAGTAAACCCATTGATGTTTTGAGTATCATCATCATCATCATCATCAGAGCCTTTATCCCAAGAGATTGGGGATGTTTTGAGTATATAAGTAGAATATTTTCTCTATAGCTACTTTAATGCTGAAAAAAATGCATTAAATTGAAGTTTGATCTTCACTTAGAAGGAAAAACAGAGAATGTTTTCATGTTAGCATAAGATTCTATACCTTCCTACTAATGAAGCCAACAATTCATAATGAGAATTTGTGGCATGATCAAGGTCAAATTTCAAAATAGTAAAATGTATAGGCATCAAATTAATGTAGAGATCATGGTAAGCTAAAGCAAAAAAAGTTGTGTTCACAATAAGACTTTCCAAAAAACAATTTATACTATATTGAAATTTTCTTAGCAACAAAATGTTAAATTTTATACTTGTAGTTTAGTCTCTTGCAAACACAGTACATCAATACTCTTAGCCCATTGACATTCTAAGACAGAACCTTGACAATCAAAGGCATGAAGAAAGAAAAATTTAAAGTCCAAATAGACCACATGGAATGATTCCAGCATTTCCACGATACAACTTCGAAGTAAAAATATTTAAAACATTTAATATATCCTAAAACATTCACTGTATTTTAATGCCCAAACTTTAATACCATCGTAGAAGCATCATAAAACAAAGAGGTACGTTAATTTGCCAAATTTTCTTAATGGCATCTGTTCTGTAGGTGAGGAACACTCAAGGAATGTTAAGACTTGATTCTTCTAAATTTTTTAAATGTACAGTTTGTAGTCCTATCACTTAAGATACACACCTATTCATTTTATACTACTTAAATATAATCCTAGGTGTTTTTAGTTTGTCTCTAGTTCAAACAATGAAGAACTAACAAAAAATAGTTCTTATTCTCCACCATGAAAGATTCTTATTCTCATCTTTACTTTATTCTTTTATTCTTAAATTTTTGAGTTCTTGTTCACAGTATGGATATTGTACGCCTCTAGCTGAATATGGGTACATTTACAAACCCAACGTATTGGCTTACTCCCAATAACACAGCAGCAAGCATGGATTGCTTACAATGGAGCAAAGAATGAAAGAAAAAATTCAAACAAATAGTTCCTCAAAATATCGAAACTAATTTTTTAAAAATAAACAAAAAAATAAATTAAGAAATTAGAAAGAAAAAAGACAAACAACAAAATTAATTTGTTTAATAAACCACAAAAAAAAAAAGAAGTCTTTTTAGATAAATAATTTTTTTGGCCAAAATTAGATAAATAAACAAACAATTTAAATAAAAAATAAAAAAAATCCAAAATCAAGCCTTATTTCTAACACAACCTTCCCTAAAATCCAAGAAGAGAAAATGACTAAACTAAGAAATTCCTGCAAAAATGGGAGGGAAGAAAAAGGCAAACCTTGATTAGGCACTTTTTTGCGGTGGAAACGCTGGCGGCATTTTGGGAGAAGACATCAGTTTTCGTGACAGTTGGTTGCAGTTGCAGCTGTTGTTGCTGAGACTGCAATTAGGGCTGCACCTGAGGTAGTTGTTGAGCCCCAAGTGGAGCATGTGGTTGCAGGTGAATCTACGGAGTCGTCGCCATGGGAAGAAAGGTGGTGAAAACTCCAATTTAACCAAGTCAATTTTCTTTATCTTACAACAAAACACATAAAGAATGAAGCGACGTAGGTCAAGAGGTGGAAATAGAAGAGGGGGCGACGTGGCTGCATGAGGAGTTAGCATTTTCTACGACTTTTATTAGATGATAGATAGGTAGATAGATACTCTAGTCTTTGCAACAACTTTCAAATAGAAGGCGATTTGAAAGCGAGAAGTGTGAAACGTACCAAAAATGGAGATTTCAAAACAAATGAATGCCATATGCAAGACTTGCAAAATCAACCACCATCGTACAAAGACTCTTTGATGATCTGGAAGCGAGAAGCGTGAAATGTACCAAAAATGGAGATTTCAAAACAAATGAATGCCATATGCAAGACTTTGCAAAATCCACCACCATCGTACAAAGACTCTTTGATGAATGCTAGAGAACTAACATCTAGATCTTTCATGAGTAAACCAGCTTTCTTGGATGAAGCTTCAGATGAGGAACCAGATAATATGAATGACATCTCTACCATCTTCTTATCAAGGGAAGAGAAGAATGGAATTAGGAACCCATGGAGAACAGCGATTTTTTTTAAAACATTTGGGAAAACTGTGGGATATCATTTCCTATTTCCTAGAGTCAATGCACTATGGAAAACATGCGGTAGAATGGATTGCACTGATTTGGGGGAGGACTATTTTCTATTCAGATTCCAAAATGTCGATGATTTCTAGAGGGTGATACACGGTGTCCTTTGGTTTGTTGGGCAATATTACCTGACCATGAGATTGTGGGAGCCGGGATTCATTGCAGAAAAGTCGAAATCCTTCTCCACCACAGCTGTGTGGGAGAGATTACCTGGACTTCCCATAGAACTGTTTGACCGAAGCATCTTATAGAGGGTGGGAAATCAATTGGGAACATTGTTAAAGATTGATTCCTTCACTGAGATGAATTCTAGAGGCCGATTTGCAAGGATATGTGTACAAATCTATCTTGATAAACCCTTGATTCCTAGAATTAGAATTGGCAATCTTGTCCAGTCCATTCTTTACGAGGGAGTCAACCTTTGTTTCCAATGCGGAAAGATTGGACACAGAAAAGATAACTGTCCTCAAGAGATGAACCCAATGGAGGAAAGCCAAACAAATAACAAAGGTGAATCTGCTATTAGGACTGACAAAAATGAGGAAACTATTAAAGAAGTTGAGGAAGGTGCATATGGTCTTTGGATGGTGGTTACAAAGAAGAAATCGAAACAACCCAGAGCAAAAAAATCGGGTGAGGGCGAACCGAAAAGAGACCCGACCCATAACAGAAAAGACAAAGGCAAGTTAAAATTGTCAGCAGATCAGACTATGGAAAAGCAACGGCACAATTTGGGACAAGACAATGGAGTGAAAACACACTCTAAAAGCTGGAGGCAACAAAGTAAAGTCTTTTCATTTGGGAAAGCTGCATTAGAGAAAAACGCTAACACAATCCTACCCAACCAGATTCCAAATTAGGGTCCCAACTCAGTTCAAATGGAACCAAGTAAGCAAAATCAAGTTTTTATGTTTACAGGAGTTCTAACAAGGAAACGTCAAAAGCGAAAATCGTGAACAAACAAGAACAAAGCAAAGAGGAGTCCAAAACGACAAACAATGGAAGAGCCTCAGGAACCGTGGCAAAATCTGGAGGTAATGTATTTGTTCTTGGAAGGACAATCAACATGAAAAAGTCTCTGGAGATCTTACTCAGGAAACAGCCAATTGAAACAGATTGGAACTTGGAAATGATAATGAGAGCTTGGAACAACGTTCTATTCTCCATCGACATAGGAGATCCACAACCTTACCTCCATTTGATGGAAGAACAGAGGCAATGTTTTGTACCGGAGCAAGTGGAATCCCTCCCACCTCTCGGAGAAATAACACTAAATCAAGTAAGCATAGACACAGTGAGGATCATGAAACTCTAAGAGAATACGAAGGAAATTGTTCTATGGAAGACTCACCCAATGACCAATCCTCTAACACTGGTGATTAGGGCGAAACGGGCAGAACAGGAGACCAACCTCAAATACCCTCTAATGATAATTCCACAATATCATCACATGCTGAACATAATATGCAGGAAGCGGTCCGGGGAGATCCAGTTCATGCCAAATCTTGCGAAATGGTTATTGAATCCATTAGACAATAATACATTCCCAATGAGAGGCCTTTTTTGGAATGCTAGAGGGGCTGCCAGCCCTAACTTCAAGATAGCTTTTATGGATCTCACAAGAATTAACAGTCCGAGCATTGCCATAATAGTTGAGACAAAGGTGTCGGGAGATAGAGCTGAGCAAATTTCTAACTCACTCGTCTTCGATAAAACCTTCAGGGTGGATGTTGACGACTTCTCCGGAGGTATATGGATCTTGTGGCAGAGTGTTGAAGTTACTATGAACATCCTCCAATTCACCAACCAAGTGATCCATGCCATAATTCAGGTAAACTCTTCCCCCTCTACCAATACTTCTTGTAATCCTTGGATTCTTTCCCTATATATGCAAAACCTGTCTATGCTGCAAGAAGAATTCTTTGGGAAGAACTGTCCGAATTTGCTAAAACTCACTCCATGCCGTGGGCAATGGTGGGAGACTTCAACAAACTTTTAGAGGAAGAGGACAAATTTGGAGGAAGACAGATCATACAAAGTATAGCACGTCGATTTCATCAATGCATGGATGATTGTGGTATGCTGGACTTAGGATTCTCTGGCCAGCAATATACTTGGACTGGTAAAGATCAATATGGAAGGGTGATACGTGAGAGATTATACAAAGCATGGGCGAACGGGAATTGAAAACTAAAATTTCCAAACACTACTCTTTCACTCCTTACAAAAGTTTATTCAGACCATAACCCCATTCTCTTTGATACTTCTCCAAGTTTACCCCGAATAGGAACAAGACCTTTCAGATTCGAACCAATATGGTTCACCCATTTAGAGTTCAAAAGTATAGTTAGATGCTCCTGGCTCCAAGTAGATAATTCTATCCTACATGCCATCCCAAAGTTCCAAGAGAACATCACTCACTGGAACAAATTCACTTTTGGCAATTGTCATAACGTTTCCTAGACCTAGGACGCTAGACATTATACACACGGAGTCGCCACCAATCTTTTTTAACCTAGGTGTGATTGGCCACCTAAATGACTCTAAGGACTAGTCCATATTTTAAAGTTTAGGATTTAGGAGTTCGATTACGCATGAGGAAGGATTAGCACCCCCATTACGCCCGTCTTAAACGATACCAATTAGTTTTTGTGATTTTTTATAATTTTAATTTAATGGTCTTTGATTGAATTTTTTTTATTTAAATATCGAGCAAATTCTCAAGTGCTCTCCATCATTCTGGCGGAACCCTTAAGAAATTTCCCTCACCTCAAGAGTATCCAGAAATCCCATTCGTCTTTCTGGAGAGGCTCCGTCATCGGATTTATCAAATTTTTTTATTTTATCCCTTTTTTAATATTATCCTTTTAATTATCTAGATTATCTTAAACTTTATTATTGTATTTAGTATGTTTTATTTAATTTAATTTTAATTTTTAACTTTTATTATCTTGTATTAAACAACTACCTTTAGATTTTCCATCATTCCAACGAAACCTAAAGGAATCATTCTCACCTAAGAATTTCAAAAATGTCAACCATTCGTGACACTTTGAATTCCATCATCGAAATAATTATAATTTTAATAATAATTTTAGAAATATATATTTTAATAATATTTTATATTTATATTGAACATCTTCTACGAATTTTTCATCATTCTGGCGAAACTCATAGAAAACATCCTCACCTAGGAAATCTAAAATGTCAACCATTCGTGACACTTTAGAATTCCATCATCGGAATAATTCTTTATTTTATTAAGTAGTTATAATTATATAATGATTAAATTTTTAGATATGTATATTTTAATATTTTTTTTAATATTGAACATCTTCTATGAATTTTCCATCATTCTGGTGAAACTCATAAAAAATATCCTCACCTAGGAAATCTAAAAATGTCAACCATTCGTGACACTTTAGAATTCCATCATCGGAATAATTTTTTATTTTATTAAGTATTTATAATTTTATAACAATTAAATTTTATATTGATTAAATTTTTAGATATATATTTTAATATTTTTTAATATTGAACATTTTTCATGAGTTTTCCATCATTCTGGCAAAACTTATGGAAAACATCCTCACCTAGGAAATCTGAAATGTCAACCATTCGTGACACCTCAGAATTCCATCATTGGAATAATTTTTATTTTATTATAATAATTGTAAATTTTAATATTCATTTATTTAAAGTTTATTTCCATTGTTACATACTAATTAATACTAATGCTGTTTTTCCATATTATATTGCTATTCATTAATCATTACGTTATCATGCTTTATTATACGTTGCTTTTATTGTCCACTAACAAGCTGAAGTGTACACATCCAGCAAAGAAAGCATACCTACATATAGAATATAGAAAGTAAAACAATATAGGGAAGCGTACCTATTTTGCCAACAGAGGATATCAAAACCGACTTCACGTGGGTAGCAACAGTCTCGAGTCTAATATTTGCTTCAAAGCAAAATGCTGTCGTCTGACTTAGGGTTTCCTTTTGCTGGTTCTGTGTTCCAATCGTCGACTGCCACTGATCTAGAAACGGATAAAGGACTGCTGCTAATCTCCAGAGGTGCCGCAAAACCTTGCTAGTTCACCTTCCGCCGTGAATGCTGCTTAGACCGTGAGAAATCCTAGTTCCGTTGTCGCTTTGACTGGAGCTTCCTTCCTTCTTTTTCGTTGTGTGTTTTCTAATTTTCTTGATGCTGGTTGCTTTTTTTTTTTAATTTTTCTTTGAGAATCCTTCCTTCCTTAAGTTATGGGTTTAACCCCTTTTTATAGTCATAAACTTGTTAGAGTCCTAATACAACTAAACCTATTCTATTAATTATCTTTTATTTTTAATATTTTATCTATTTAATTTTTATGTTAATCCTAATCTAATTCTATCAATTTTAATATTAATTATCCTAAAAAATCTAATTATCTTATCCTAAAAATATTTTAATTTATAATTATCTAATAAATCCTAACCTATATTACTATTTATCTTATATTAATAAAATTATCCTAATCTATTAAATATTTCTAATTTAAATAATCCTAATAATGTTAAACCTAATTTTTCTAGATGTTAATTCAAAATGTCAATTCAAAATTTACAAATTATTAGTTTTTTACAAAAATACAACCCGGACAAAATGAGGTGTCTACAGCAATATTTTCCACAAGAAACGTAGGATTCGTGCAAGGTTAGATGGGATCTAAAGGGCTCTATCCTCAGGACATGATGAGTGGCTTCTCAATCTTGCAACAGAGCTCGAATCTGAATATCAACACATTTTAAAACTTGAGGAAGAATTTTGGGCCATTAAATCACGTGTTGATTGGATTGCGGATGCAGATAGGAACACATGCTTCTACCATTTGAGCACAATCAAACATAGAAGACACAATAAAATCAAGTTGAAAGACACAATAGGCAATTGGATGTCAAATTTGGAAGAAATTCAAGCGACGGTATTGAGCCATTTCTCCAATCTTTTTACCACTGAAAAAGAGGTTAGCAACCTATCCCCATCGATTCAATGCAGGTTTGGTAATGTTTTATCTTTAGAAGAAATTCACAAGCTTAATTCTGAGATTTCATTTCTTGAAGTCCTCAAGGTAGTTCAATCAATGAAACCTTACAAAGCTCCAAGACCTGATGGTCTGCACTCGGTCTTCTTCTAGAGATGTTGGGTTATCATCGGTCCATCCGTCGTTAATCTTGTCCGAAACATCTTCATATCGAGCCAAATCCCTCCAGAAATTAACAAATGCTTCCTGTGTTTGATCCCAAAAACCCAAAGACCATAATCTCTCAACAATTTCCGTCCTATTGGTCTTTGGAATACCATATACAAGATTGTTACAAAAGTATTGGTTAATAGAATCAGACCTATACTTTCTAGAATGATTCACCCCCTTCAGACTAGTTTTATTGCGGGTAGGAGAGCGTAAGACAATGCTATTATTGCTCAAGAAATCATTCATTCATTCAAGAGGAAGAAAGGCAAGAAAGGTTGGATGTTGGAAAAAATTGATCTTGCTAAGGCATATGGTCGGCTAGAATGGGAATGTATTAGGGAAGCTCTAATTTTCTTCCAATTTCCTGATAAATGGATCAAGTTAATCATTTCTTGCATTTCTTCCTCAAGCATGTCTATACTTTTCAATGGAGAACAAAGCAATTTGTTCTCGCCTTCTAGAGGATTGCGTTAAGGAGACCCACTCTCACCATACTTGTTCATCCTTTGCATGGAGTTTTTATCTTTAAAAATCTTTGAAGCTTGTGAAGAAAAATGCTGGGAGCCAATCCAACTCAATAGAAACGGTCCCAAGTTGTCACACCTTTTCTATGCGGACGACTTAATCCTTCTTAGTAAAGCTTCAGTTGAAACTTGCAATTCCATGTTAAGTATACTTGAGGATTTCTGTCTCAAGTCTAGCCAAAAAATTAACAAAGAGAAATCTTCTTTGTTTTTCTCTAAAAATGTTGAGGAAACCATGAAGAGAAATATTAGTGATATCATGAATATCCCCTTATCAAATGAACCTAGAAAATATTTGGGATTCCTAATCGTCAAAGGACGTCAAAACTCAAGTTACAGATTCTTAATAGCGAAGATTCATAACAAGTTGGCAGGATGGAAGACACATGTCCTTTCTTTTGCTGGGAGAACGACACTTGTGAACTCAGTTATTAACAGTATTCCTCTTTATTATATGCAAGGAAGTAACATACCAAAAGTTATTTGTAAATTGCTGAACAAGATCACTAAGAACTTTATATGGGGATCTTCTAATGAGCGTAAGAGAATACACATGGTTAATTAGAACATTGTCACTAAGCCTAAAAGAGATGGCGGGTTGGGAGTCAAAGACATGAAATGTCTCAATGAAGCAAACATGATCAAACTGAGTTGGAGACTTCTAACTGAACCAGATAACATGTGGGCTAAAGTTTTAAGATCGAAGACTCTAGAAATGGAACTTTTGTTAAAAAAAGCATGCTCCCCTATATGGTCAGGCATGAGGAAGACGTCAAGCTTCTTGGAAAAAGGAATTTATAACATCCTAAATACACTATATAACTAATATTTATTTAAAAACTCCACTTACTTACCGGTTGGGCTGTCTGTGATGCTTAACAACTCCTAACATTTAAATAACCATTAAATCTCTTATTGATTCCCTAAGATGTATATACATTCACTTCTATTTAAAGTAGTACTGTACAATTTTTCTGAATATATAAAAGAAATAATATACCTTTGATATCAGATATCCACTAGCAGTCGATAATCTCTAGAAGGTAATTCTCTTAATCCAAGATCAATAATCTGTGGAGTGGAAAATAAGGGGTGAGCGATAACATGCTCAGTAAGAAAGATGTACACAAATCTAACCTTATTCCCCAAAACTTTTATCTTTCTTAATAGTAAACCCAGTGGATATAGAAAACAATTACAATATCATGTAATAAACAGTGAATAGGATTTAACAAATCCTTTCTGTAACAAAAGTTAACAAGTTGAAACTAGGCATCACCCTATAAATAAATCATGCTATCATCGTTCCCCCTCCCCCTTGCGAGAACGGCATAATCATCCCAGTAGGGATAAAGTAGATCTATGGCCACAATCTATGGGTGGTCCTCGGGGTCCACTTGCCAAGTGACCTCGAGACCGCTGATGACTTGGCGGGTCCATCAGCCTCATAACAAATAGAAATGCATGAAACTAGGGGCCTATGGTCTCAAAATCATATTTATAACTCAAAATACCTTTAAGGAAACACATTATTGAATTTAAATCATTTGAATAAATAATAATTCCAAAAAGGTATTATTCTTATTCTCGTAGAAAATATAAATTGAAATCTGCTCGCCCATGGTCAACTCGCCCATTCTGGCTCGCACATGGTCAACTCGCCCAAATGGTCAACTCGCCCATTGGGTCAATTCGCCCAAGAGGTTTTGTATTTTCTATTTTCAAAATATTAATCTGTCTCATTTTTCTTTTTGAAAAAATGTACTTTAAACCTCTTCGCCATGGTCAGCTCGCCCATTACGGCTCGCCCATGGTGAACTCCAAGGTGGTTGAATTAGTATTCGCCCGCCCACTTTCCTTTTTAAACAATAAGTAAAACTGGCTCGCCCATTTTATGAAAATATAATCGCCCACCCCAGAAAACCTTGAAAAGGATCCGCCTAGAATGGCTCGCCCGGATTTTCTATTCAAAATATGATCACTCGCCCGCCAAAATATCACATGAGGGCTTTTCGCCCAAAACATAACGAAGGGTCAACTCGTCCGCCCTTACCAGTTAGCCCAACAACAAGGCAATTTATCAAAGTAATATGCATGTCATAAACCAAAAACAATTCTCAGTACTTTCATAAATTTAACTCCACAGGACATGCATTCTTTTAACACACAACTCCCTTACCTCGTCTGAAGAAGCCTTGCATCTCGTTTGCCTTTCTCAATTCCCGTCTGCACAATTACATTAAAACTATTAATATTCCTTTTTCGAATATTTTCTAAACTATTTATATTTTCCTAATATTTGGGACACTTTGGCGAGACTGAGTTCGCCATTCGCCCATAAAGCTTGCCCATCCATAATTGATCTACTCTTGGGAGCTCGCCCAATCATTCTCGCCATTCCTATGGCTTATTTGTTGGAGTTCGCCCAACATGGAAGCTCGCCCGACCATTCAACTCGCCATGCCCTGCATGTGAGTTCGCCCGACACTACTGTTTTGTTCATTGGCGGCTCACCTATGTATTAAACTTGCATGTGGTGGTCTCGCCACTTCCTCATTCCAGATTTTGGCTCGCCCATCCTCATTTTTTCCAGTATCTTCATTGTTTATTATGATTCAGACTACACCTTATTCTAGTTCTTATATATTCTAGTAAGGTTTAGCTAACATAAGGCTACATCTATGTTTATTACGTTATAAAACATAGAAATCCAGTATTGAATATCAAGGAAACCATAGAAATTATAGAACTCACCTTAACCCAATTGCTCTTCCAAAAACATAATATTTCTTGCCTCCCTTAGCTTTGTTTCTCTTGTTCCTTGGCTTTTCAACACTGCAGAAGGGTTTGGCTAGCTAACAGATGAAATTGCATGGCTCATTTATGATGAAAACGGAGGAATGAAAGATGGATATGCAGAAAACAGAATTAGGCGAAGAGGTTATTTGAGAGGATGAAGTTGACGACATCATCTTCCCTCACGTATTCCTTTATATAGCTATTTGATCCTGTTAGAAACTACCGACTGTTTTCTTATCACGTTTCTTTCATCATTACATGCATTAAAATTTGTGGAAAAACTGCAGCTAGTGGACAGTGGCAAGAAGAAATTTCTCTGCATGTTCTGAAAATTTTCTTTCCTTTTTCCTCTTTTTCCCCCAGTCCACGCCACTGCCAGTCACTCTTATTGGCTTGCTCCTCTTGCTATTAAATGCTTAGTCTCCTTTGTCAAATGAAGCAACCGGCGAGAAGTCCACTGCCGCCTCTTTCCTGGACTTTTTGTTATTTCCTTTTCTGCTCTTCTCTTCACCCATGTCTCTTCCAGCCAACGTTGATTGGCTAACTCCCCATCCTTTTCTTTGTTTTGTCTTCTAGCCCTTAATTCTTTTGTCATTCTTCTTCTTCTTCTCCACGCCAACGTTAGCCACATTTATTAATTTTATCTCATCTCATGTAATGCTTTCATACCTCATATATACTATCTTGACCTTTTATCAAGATTAAATCCCATATATTCCTTGTTACAATTGATATTTGTTTTTCTTTCTTTTATCAACCATACTATACATCATGACTTAAAATGCAAAGTGGAAATTCACATCCAATGATTCTTTAATTTCACTAGAAAAATTAATTTCCACCATCAATCATGTACAAATATAGTATATAGTATAATAAAATTCGGGTCTTACAGAATTAGATGGGTGACAAAATCTGGAAATCAAGCTTTATTTTGGGAAGATAATTGGACAGGTCTGGGACCCCTTAATAGAATTGTGTTCAGACCTTGGACACCACAGCAAAGAAATATGGTAGTGAGATCGGCTTACAACAGTAGGGAAGGATGGTGCCTTAATCATGTTGAAGCACCTGTTCCGAAAAACATTGAAGATAAAATCCAAGCTATACCTCTTCAATGGGAAGGTTCGGATCATGACACTATCGCTTAGGGAACTACTCCTACAGGGAATTTTCCTTAAGCTCTGCTTATAACCTGATTAAAAATCAGGAGACTGCTTCTAACTCTAATTTGAAACTTATTTGGAAAACACCCATTCTGCCAAAAATTCAATGTTTTCTATGGCTCTGCTGCCATAAAAAATTGGCAACGAGAGAAGTCCTCGCTTCAAGAGGAATTATGTCTGACACTTCTTGTCCCAGATGTGGTAGGGAGGAGGAAACCATTTCTCATTGTCTTAGGGACTGTATTCACATTAGAAGCCTTTGGGATACCATCAATAATTCAGAGTTTGACAGTGAACCATTTGAAGGTGATTTAACAGAATGGATAATTGCAAATTTGAGACCTAACATGCACACAAATCATGAAGGAGTCCCCTGGAGAATTGTTTTTTCCTTTGCAATATGGCAAGTATGGATTAGCAAGAACAAACTAATCTTTGAAGGGATTACTGAAGATATCCACTACTGGTCTCACAAAGTTAAAATTAAAGCTAAAGAGTTCTGGGCAGTAACTGGCATAGAGCAGAAAAAGAAGAGAAAAACCAAGTTAGCGTTGGATGGAGTCCACCTCCTCCAAACTTCATTAAACTAAATACTGATGGGTCCTCCGTTGGAAATCTTGGAGCGGCAAGTGCAGGGGGAGTGTTTCGAAATTCAGAAGGAACCTGGATGGGGGGATTTAGCAGAAACATTGGTAACTCTACTAGTGTTCTTGCTGAATTCTGGGGATTAAGAGATGGTCTGCAGCTGGCTGTGGAAAAGGGTTTTAACAATCTCATTGTTGAAACAGTTCTCAAATAATTGTAAGGTATGTTCTTGAACATGTTAATGTATCCCATACTCATTTTGCTATCATATCTTATTGCAGGGCACTACTTAGCAAGCTGGGAAATGCCAGGATAACGCATGTGTTTAGAGAAGCCAATATGTGCGCAGATGCCTTAGCGAAAATGGGAAGATCCTTAGCTGAAGCTTTTGTGTTTTTTACTTCACCGCTTGTGGCGGTATCTCTTCAGTTGTTATATGACAAAATGGGCTGTAAAATGCCCATAAACATCTCAAGTTGTAACCCTGATAGGGGAATTGAAGTTTAATCTATTTCATGTACCTTTTTCCACCAAAAAAATAGAAGGCTAATGAGGCCTTAGTTTTGTAGTGAGGAAAAGATTTTGAAGTTTTGAGGTTTCAGATTTGAATATCATCAAATATAAGTTTGAGTTTGTCTATTTTTTATTTGTTTAATTTGTTATTATTATTTGTATTTATTAATTTATCGGATTACCAATTTATGAAATGTAATACGCTGATTACAATTATAATTTTTAATGAGAATATATTACTCAATAAAAAAAAAGAACTTTCAAACAGAAGAACAACGATGACATTTTTTTCATTGTTAAAATTTTTAACCTTTTTTTGGTTATATATGGTGTAAAAATATTTTGTACTAAATATTTTGTGTTAAGAAATAAAATAATACTATTCATCCAATATATGGTTTATTGATTTTAATTTCAAATAAATTAAAATTTATAAATAATTTGATAACATATTTTAATTAAAAATTAGATTACATTAAAAAATAACGTAGTTTTTTTTTCTATATGGTTTCTCCTTCAAACTAGATTTATATTTGTTGCATTTTAATCATAATCTATACTATCTAACTACACCAGAATAAATTACGATTAGAAAAATGTAGAAGTTTTTTGTAATAGATTACGCCTTTTAAACATACTCTATTAATTTTTCTTATAGTAATCTATGAACTCGAACAAGCCAAATGTAACAACGTTTAGATTAAAAAATAAAAAATAATATTTTAAATTTAAAAAAATCCATAAGATATTGTTGGTGTCGGTTTCAATTACAATATGGTGGAATACAACTCAGAGAGGTGGCATTTTTGTCTCCCTCTTCTCGTTGGTGTGCAAATCAAATTAATCAAAAGAGAATTATGTCGCTTGATTTTGATTAATTGATCTGAATATTTGAATTTTAAAAACTTAACTTACCGAATTTAATTCAGTTAATATTTTAATTAAAAATGAATAATAAGATACATTTAAGTTAAATTATATTTTTTGAACCAAAAAAAAAAGTTAAATTATATTTTTAAGTTTTTAATTTCTCATATTTGAAATAAATTAAATAAAATCATCCAATAAAATTTTTAAATACCAAAGTAATTTTTTTTTATTAACATGAGGTACAAGTGAGAAAGGGAATTCAAACATTAGATCTAATCTCTCCTAAGAAGAAGTAACAATCAATAGACTAAACCTTTATTGTTAAATACTAAGTATTAAATTAAATACTCTAACAACAATAAACTTAATACATCACCAAACTCCAAACATTACAAATATATTTAAATTTATATATTTTTAGTTTTATCTTTAGATTTTTTATATTTCTATTAAAATTTTGGTGAATTCGATTTTCCAATCAAATTAATCAAAAATTGAAATTTTTTTAAAAATTTATTTTTGCTAACCAACCAAATTAATTCAGTGATCAACCGATTAATCGAATTAAATCAATTTGATCGATTAATTCTATTAAAACCAAACTAAAAGCACCTTATTTTTCTCTCTTTTTTTTTTGGTATAGATCACAGGTATCTTTATCCGTTTTAACAGTCTGAGACTAATCATATTCGGGATTTAGTCACAGTTAAGGCTCTTCACCTCTCCCCAAAGATGTGTTTAGTGGGAGTCAAACCCGAGAACTCTTCCCACAAACTCAACCTGCATTGCCAACTGAGCCACAATCTTTGAATACCTTATTTTTCTCTCACTTATTTTTCCCTACGCCTAATTTTTCTTCCCTTGCTCTCTCATTTTTTTTTAATTTCTTTCCTTTTTTTTGACTCGCAAACTTTTTGTTTTTAATTCAATTCACAATTCTCTTTTTTTGAGATGTGTCATTCACGTAAATCTTTACATATCTATGGGCAATTTTGTTAATATTGTATTAAGTAACAAAATGTAATATTAAAATATTATACCATTGGTCTTACTGGCACAAATTTTTGACGAAGTCTCTAGATATATCTACTTTATTCTAATCTTCTTAGCTTCTAAACCTACACCTAACAAACTAGAAATGATGTTCAGAAACTTTTAAAATCTTTCTAACCTTTTATGTTTCTATAAATTTAGTAATACATAAAAAATAGTACTTCGTTCAAATATATAAAAAAAATAAAATAAAATATTGACAAACTATACATAAAAAAAAGTTTCTGATTTGATACTCTAGTTTTACTTCGTAACAAGAATAGAGAGAGGTGAAATGAAAAATTTGTTAATTTAATGAATAATTATCTAATACAAATTCAGTGAAATTTTATGACTCTATAAGTGAGATTAAGATGATAATATATATCTTATTTAATTTATTTTTATTTTTATTTTTATTTTTATTTTTATTTTTTTAATATTCTTAAAGGACATGTGTCATCTTAACTTTATTTGTAAAGTCAAAAAACTCCATTAACGATTTATTGAATATTAATTCTAATTTTATTAGATTTGATAACTATTTTTTTATTTTGTAGTTTAACCATTAAATCAACAAATTTTCTTTTTTCACCCCTTTCTTTCTTTGGTACCAAGTTTTCCATCGGAATTGAAACTAAAAATAAAAAATACTCACATCCATAAAAAAGCAAAAACATAATAGAATTAAAAAAAAAAAGACTAAATTGAATAACAACAACAACAACAATAGTAGAAGAAGAAGAATATAGCATGAGAACATATTTGAACTTTTATTGTTTTCATTTTTTTTTGTTTCTATTATCACTGTCTCATAAAAAATTATATATCTTTAGAGATAAAAATAACATATCCGATAGGATCTTCATACCTGAAAATGGTTCGATTTGGTCAAATCATTATATAAAAAAAATTGAAAGTAAAAAAAACAAAATCTATCAATTTTGATTTTTTTTGATGAAAAACCATTTATTAATTATTACTATGAGAGTCAGGATTACAGAAGGGGAATGGAGGTACAGCAGACCATTCCTTACTCTCTCCTACATCACACTCCAACTTTGCTACATTATGAGCAAATTTATTAGCAAGCCTATTGACATAATTAATAGTTATAAAATCAAATAGTCGGACCACATCCTGGATGTCATAGATGATACTTGCTCTTTTCCAATAGGAAGAAAAATACGAGGAAACTTCTTGTAAGAGGGGAATCTTAGGCTCAATCCTATGCAGTTGCTGAATGCTATCACAGATGGTAAACGAGGCCCCAACCAAGGGCTGATGTACATGAAAGCATAGGTGAATGGGCAAAGTGTGCGTGCCATGTTGGATACGGGAGCTACCAACAATTTCATCTCCCAGCGGATGGTGCAGCAACTTGGATTGACCGTCTCCAAGTGCTCAAGTCAGATCAAGTTAAATTTAAGAAAATATATTTATATTATTTGTTAAAAATTATCTTATTGTTTGTTGTTTTTGATATAGGAGCGAGGCAATTTGAAGGTTCTTAATCACAGCTAGAAAATCTCTCAGTGGACTTTAGACAATGATCGGTCACGTATTCGCTCCATTGTTTTGCAGTCCAGCTTAGGTTGTTTGGTTGAGTGCAATTATTGCACTTGCAACATCACTATCATCTCTGCTTTTTGTAAGAGGTGGTAACTGAAGACGAATACATTCCATATGCCTTTTGGGGGGATGACGATTACTCTCGATAATGTAGCTACACTCCTTGGCATACCAAAGGTTGGGCAGATCGTATCATGCCCGCACATCTCAATGAAGCGCTCAAACAAAATGTTAGTACGTTTGCTAGGCATCTCTCTTACTAAAGCTAAAGCGACGACGAGTACTGATCGTGGTTCAAGTGTGACATTACATTGGTTGAGATCTAACTTTAGCGATGTGATTAACAGGAAAAGTGATGAGGAAATAGTGTATGCTACTTGAAAATACTTGCTTCACTTACTTGGGTGCACACTTTTTGTGAATAAGAGTGGATCACATATTCCTGTATCATTATTGTCCTGTTTAGAGGATTTATCAATTATCAATGGATATGCGTAGGGTGCAGGTGCTCTTGCTCATATGTATACACAGCTAGGTCTTCAAGCAGGTCAAAAATACATGAGAGTGGTAGCTATATGACCCTTTTCCAGGTATTATGATTTACTTTATATAAACAACTTGTTAATTATAATTTGTTTATATATACTTTATTAATGATTAATGTTTTATTTGATGTAGGCTTGGATTTATGAGCACTTTCCATCGTTGAATCCAAAGGCAAACTTCAATTACGAGGATAGTTTGTCACGAGCTTGACGATGGAAGCCATATGGTTACGACCAAGATATGAAGGTCTTGCGAGAGCAGCAAGATGACCTCCAGTGTAATCAGGTGTGCCAAGATCCATACACAGATAGTTAGAGGCATCATTTGTTGCCCCGATCACATTTTCACAGTCTGCTTAAAAGCTAGAGATGTCGTGGAGTCGTATCATCCAAAGAGAGTGTTACGACAATAGGGCTATGCATAGACCATACCTCTGACACCTTTAGAACCATTTAGAGCACGGAGAGGTAGCACGAGTCCCATTTATGACGTTGTTTATTAGTTCATGGGTCAATTTTGGGAAAAATGGACTATGTATGTGCTCACCGTAGAAAGTAAAAGGCGAAAGTGTGTGATCTCGGGTGAGATAGGTCAAGACCACATGGCTTGGTAAGATTCCATTTCTTATCGAAGCATACAAAACCCCACACATAGATCCGGGTTTCAAGCTAGACCGATCAATTCCAATTATTCTAATGTAAGTTTTTAACATTAAATCTTAAGTGAATAAAATTTTTTTTCATACCAATTGATTTGATAAAATCTATTTTATGTCTTATCTTACAGCGCGTGTCGAGAACGATATCTCGTTTTGAAATACTCATTAGTGGTAACAAATATATGGAGACATTGACCAAAGGACTTTACAACCTACATGACATATTATCTGGATAGTCAAATGCAAGTCTGACCTCAGCTCCATTGGAGGCAGCTCCTATTCCAGTTCCATCAGAAATGGCTCCTCCTCCAGTTCAATCAATGATAGCTCCCTTAGCTTTATTGGAGACAGCTGCTACTCCAGTTACATCAGAGACAGCTCCTACCCCAACTTTGTCGAAGATAGCCTCTACATCAGTTACATCGGAGACAGCTTTTCCTCCAACTCCATTGGAGATAGCTCCTAACCTAGCTACATTAGAAATAGCTTGTCCACTTATATGTTATTTTACTAAGTCCAGGAAAAGGAAGGGTAGGGCAATTATATCAAATGCGTAGAAGGATTAGCATGAGAACCCTATATTCTGGTACTGTTATACATGTAGGACTATTCACCACTGTTCAATTCTTATATATTTTACAAGTACAACAAGAAACAATGTTGTGGGCCCCACAGGCTTTACAGTGTTCGGATGAACATTAGACTGGACAGATATTGTACGGGAAGTCCAATAAGCCTATGGTAAGAATTTGAAACCCAAAATCCTTTATTTAGATTATTTTTGGGAAGTGTGCCAACAATTTAAAAAATGACGATTAAGGATATAGCCCGATTGAACTTTTGTAAATAATGGTCAAACTAAATTGACTTTTGATCAATTGACTAAAGTATGATAATCTACATATAAATAAGTCCTAGGCTATGTCAAAAGATAGATTAAATCGGTAGTGAAATCAAAAATTTACGCTATTGGCTTGGTAGGGATATTTTCATAATTTCACCCTTATGGTCAGTCAAGCCTCAATAAGACCACTATCATTCATTAAATTATGTTTAATAATAACATTTAGTAATGAAATAAAATATTTTGGAGTTAAATTGGATAGTTAAAAAAATTATGAAAGTTTAAGGGTAAAATTGTCCAAATTTCCATAACTAAGGGCATTTTGGTCATTTTACCATTAAATGAAGCCTCTAAATTTTTCTCCACAATTCAGCTGGCCACTTCCCCTCTCATCTTCAACCTCATGCCACTCATCACCATAGCCAAATCTTGACAAAAATAAAATCCTTCAAAAAACACCATTAAAACAAGTTTATTTCCTAAAAATCCCTTCTACAAAGTTGCTCTAAATTTCATTCTCTACAAGTCCATACCAATATCTCATCCTAAAATTGACAAAATCAAAAGGAAAGGAATCCTACAAGTTTCAGCCAAGATAAGATATCTTCATGCTTGTCAATTCTTTAAGTTCTAATGTTGGAAAATGATGAATTCAAGTGTGTTAAACATGATTTTAGTGTTAGATTGAATTAAAACTCATTTAGTCACCACGCTAGGGTTTCAGCCATGATGAGGAATCCATGAATTCTTGTGTTTTGATGCATGAAAATGGTGCCAAATGAATGAAGAGTAATGGATTAACGTGAAATAAGTGTTGAATTATTGAAAAACTAAGAGAATTTCACCATGAGAATTTCGGCCAAGCGAAGGGGACTATTTGATTGTGTTCAATTTGATGAATTTAGGGTTTCATGAGACTATATAAATTAAGAGAAGACTGTTGGTGAAGTTAAAATTTAAATCGGAATTGATTTAGGCAAAATGTATTTTAGCACTAATGTAAATTATACTAGGTTTAATGACTACTGTGGACAATGTGGTAGATTTCAATAACGAAAAATTTATTAGAATTGAATTATGGTGAATAATGGTGGTTAGCATAATGCTTTGCAGCTCGAGAATGAAGAATTGTTGAGTTGTGCTATTGGTAAGTCAGTAGAAAAATGACAGGTAAGGGATGAGTGTGGCAGCTGTAAGGATACTATGAATGCATGTTTTGACTTCAAATAATTTTATGATATGGTTTGGAAATCAATTTCTATGGAATTGGTGAAATTATGGACACTGGCTAGTTTTGTAAACTGTATTTTACATGCAAAAGGGTTAGGTTAGAAACAGTCGTTATTCTACCAAAAATTCTAGAAATTCTATAAAAGTATCTTTAATAGACTTAAATATTAAAAATAAAGAGATTTCTAAGTGAATTTCATGCTATTTATTAAAATTGCATATTTTTATTATTTACCAAAAAACAATATTTAAATATTCATGTTAATGAATTTTAAGTACGTAAAGGTACCAGCATATGCTTATTACCGTTCTACAGATAAATAGAGTATTTTTAGAAAAGAATACTGAAGTGTGAATATTTTATAAATTTTTATTTCTGAATTGATTATATTTTTTCATATATTTATTTATGGACTGATTGAAGATATTATCATTGAAATTAATTTCATAAATAGTGTTTCTATTGTATATAAATTGTTTTGAGATTATTAGGCCTCTTATCATGCTCACGTGTTAGTGTTACTGTTACTGTTGTGAGAGACTCACTCAGTCTTCAGCTTCAACAGTTGTCACCGGATAAATGTACACTGTGGACCACTGTGACTATGGCCATATGTCGTACTGTTACTGTTTCTCCCTTCTTGGGATGCTATTATAGCATGATATTCATTGGGTGTTGCCTGGTCTCTACTGTACTGTAGTGTACTGTTTTTTGAACTGAAAATGCTATTGGTACCGAGGTGAATGTTTTAAATGTTGACTGTACTGTAGAATTTTAAAATGTTACTGTACTATTTATTGGATTTTTATACTGAACTATTTACTGAAGTGTTTTTAATTAAAGTGTTTACATATTGTTTTATATATAACGAAAAGTGCATAAACTGATTTCAAGTGATTTAAACTAATTATACATGTCATCTTTAACTGATTACTCTTATAGTCGCTACTAGGGACTGGGACATGACAAGTACTTCAAAGTACCCCCATACTCCATCCGGTTTCCTAGTCGACTATAGTATACACCATAGGCCGTCAGAATTTTCGGAAATAACAATCAAACTAAAAGGACTTTTGACCCTCTATCTATACTAAATAATTTCTCATGAAATATAGTTTTAGAATATCTGGACAGATGGAAGAAACTAGATGTAAAAACAGAAGTTTATGTGATTTTACGGATATAGGTATTTTAGTAATTTCACCCAAACCGGTATACCTCAACAAAAGCTTCATCAAACATTAGAGCAACCTAAATAGAGTTGATTTATGATTAAATAAAATATTTTAGAGGTTCCACAGATTATTTTCAACAAAGTCAAAGTTCAAGGGCAAATTTGGAAGAAATCTTTAAGTATAAGGGCAAAATGGTAATTTTGCCCATAAAATCTGATTTTTATCAGCATTTCCAGCAGCTTCCTTGTCACTTTCCTGCTGAAACTAGAATCATCCCAAAACCTCCATAGCCAAGAGCTTCCAAGAAATAAAAAGCTTCCAAAACCTTAAGAAAAATCACCCAAAATCGAAAAATTTCTTAAGGAACTTAGCCTATTTTTCAGTGCTCTTTCTCTTGGTACCAAAATCACAGCATAAAGTGGCCAAAATCAGACCCCAAGCCCTCCCATACCATTCAGCCAAGGTGAGTTATATGAGCACCTTGAATATTTTCATAGTTTTCTTATTAATTCTCATGTGCTTAAGCTATATCCATGTTTATTTAAGCTTAAATCATGTTGAAATCATATGTTTGGGTAGATGAGGGTTTCGGTCAACATTTCATGCACTTGAATATGGTGCAATTTGATGAGAAATTAATGTAGGAAAATTGTGAAAATTATAAAAAGCATGAAATTTAGCTTACTTAAGCTTAGTTATGATTAAATTGAAGAAATTTAATTTATTGGCCATTAAGGAAGGTTCGGCCATGGCTAAAAGGATGAGAAATTGATGCCATTTGATGTGTAATTCATATAGAAATGGTGTAAGAAATTGGTAGAATTAATTTGGAATAGATATGGAAGCTTAAATTTTAGAAAATAAAAATGTAAAGAAGAAAGAGCATTCGACTTCGGAGGAAGAAATCATGCGTAGTTTGAAGTAATTTAGGTCCTAAAATAATGTATAAATTATTTTGAGAATTTAGGCGCAATCGGAAACGAAATTAGAGTTATGTAGTGAAAGTTACAATTTTTCACCGGTAGAAATTTGACTGCATTTAGACAATTTTGACAGATAATGCATTCATATTTAAATAGTTAAATATTCTTTTAGATAAAATATAGTGAATTTATCAAATTTGAATAATAATTTGCAGCCTCTAAACCCGAGGGCACTACCGGTGCTGACAAGGCGTCTATCGGGAAATCAAGAGGTAAGGGATATTTGTATGAAGCGTAGGGATATAGTGTTGCATGATTTGATGAAAATTGCAATTGGTGGAATTTAAATAAATATTCTGGATTATATTTTGGAAACTATGAATTGTGGTTTGAAGGTAGATTTTTATGCAGGAGAGGTTAAGTTTGAATAATATGTTATGCTACCGAAAATTTTCTAAAGTGACCTATGCTATTTTAAATTATTATTTTTGCATGAATTTGGAAATATAAGCAATGAATTTTATGAGGTTGAAATTAAATTCTCAAATATAAATTTATATAATTAAATCACAAATTCATTATATGCTTAAATTTGGTTAATTAATTATAAATTTATTTATGTTGGAATATTTTTATTATTGTGAAATTTATTTTGAACAATTGCAAGGCCAATATTGTTTTAATATTATGTTTTGTCAAATAATATTATTGATTTTATGATTTTGTAATTATATGATTATATGAATTTAGTTAAGGCTACTGGGGTGGATCCCTGGCCCACAAAAGGGTGGGAACGCCATGTTTATAAACACGTATTTATATGTTTTATTTGAATTGTCTCTGTAAACAATTCTAAATTATTTATTCAAACTATTTTGAGACTGTGGCCCCGTAACTACCTCCGGGTACGTGCATTTTTGTTCCATTCTGATTTTTGTTGACTATTACTCAATCTTCTAGCTCCTACAGGTGTCACCTGGCTAGTGTACACATTGTAGTACCCTGACTATGGCCATACGTCTATTATAATGCATGTGTCTATTGAGTGTAGCCTAGTCTCCATTAAAAATTATACTGGGGTGGTAAATCATTGGTTAACATATATCCAAGCACTCCCAGTTTTGATATATTTATGGTTTCAATTTATCTGCATTTTATGTTCTGTGATATGAATTGATATTTTGTGAAGTTATTTATTTGAATTACCTGTGAGAAATTTGCTATAAATATGATTTATATTGTTTACGGAGAGATTGTTTAATTTTTATTTAAGTATGTTTATTTCTCAAACATTAGAATTATATTTAAATTTGTGATTTAATTAAATCAAATAAATTCTCTATAATGGCTTTGGTTATCGGAACACAAAAGGTACTCCAAAGTACCTCCCATACTCTATCCAGGTCCTCAACCCACTATAGTATCTTTCCTATTAGATCGTGCTAGTATTATTTCATATTTTAAATTTGTGGTTTCAGGTAAATATCTGTTTATGAAATTTGCATATAGGATACGTTATATCAACTTTCGTATAGATATTCCTTACTGAGCACGTTAGCTTACCCTTTTATTTTTCACTCCCAGATTACTTGCAGTGAGATCGAGTCTGCTTACAAGAGGACCTGATTCTGAAATTCCTCATGTGACTTTACAAACTCATCGAGGCATATTAGTTTTATTTTATGTATTCAGATTTCCGTATAATACTACTTTTATGTATAGTAAACTTGGGATGTAAATTTCTTGTAAATGAATTTCTATAAATTTCGGATCTTGGGTTTAAATATAAATAATAAACTTCTATTTTGATTTTTGAATTAGAAACTGCAGACAAGCCCAACCTTTATGTGTTTATTCATGTGAATTTAGTAAAATATATAATATTTCGGGACATTACATAGATAATGTTATTTTACTTGCTTATATTTACAGTTATGATACAAATATATATATATATATATATATTTTTATATATTAAAATATATATTGCATAAATAGATAATACATTCATAAAAAGACATAAATGTCAAAATACAATAATATTTAATAAGATATCATGGCTCATCTAAATCAATGGTTTCTCTAATGGCAACATTCGATTTCGACATCAAATTTTAGTATTCCTCGATTCGAGATACATATGGAAGCTTCCACTCACGAGCAAAATCACATTGATACCGATACCAATTGCATGCAATTGGAGGTATTAGTGCAAACAGGTCTATAGATACCTGAAAAATAGCATTGTTAAATGTATGGAAAAATGTAAAACAAAATATATTAAGTCTGGCTTAGATATTATTATCAATACCTCAATCAAATAAGAATCATTAACAAGTCCAATTATAAAAAATCATGCTGTAGTGGCGGTGGTGGTGCACTTCTCAGCGAGAGATATGTCAAGCACTGTCTTAAAGATAAATGGACTAGCACAACTTTATACCGTGTTGCCATCAAATGACCCATATCGGGTGAGGTCATCCATTTATCATAAGGAGCCGGTACATTGAAATACAATAATGCCCCTATCAATTCATCAACATGCTCCATAGATCCATAGAGACCAACATAATAAGCTCGGAAATTACATATCTCATGAATCAAATCTTGTCGCACCTTAGCCTACGCATCAACACCTCATGCCTAGCAAGTTGGATATAGCTCGAAAACCACAATGTCATCTAATTTAACATCCACAATAGAGCGTATGTGTTGGCGTATCTCAAAATGGAAAAAATCAATAAATTTCACTTTCTTTTTCCGATGACCTGGCAGTTTCATCCTCTTCATCACTGATTTGATTAAGATGGGTGTTGAGGCACTATCATGTTGAGATTCAACAATCTTAAAGTATGAATGGGCACGTCGAGTTGATTTGTCTGGACAACCTTTAGTCTTAGCCTTCTCGAGTGGAGGAACAAGGAATGTAGTTGCTGGATCACCTAGTTCTCTTAACTTTTTCTTCAAGGCTAATTTTCCTGAGAGATCACATGCATTGAAGCGTTTCACTATAAGCTCCCACTCAGCATCAAGATTCAACTCAGACATGTAATCAACATTGATCTTCTTGAAGTCCAACTTCGACTAAAGAGGATCCACAATGAATAAGGGAATTGGTTTTTGGTCCCTTATGAATTCAGCAATCTCATGAGCACAAGGCAACCCATGTGTGCTTCTAATGACGCAACCACAGGCAAGATGGTTAATGCCAGCATCATTTGCTTGTTGCACCTTCTTTAAAATAATATTCAATGATGTCCTAGACGCCAATCCCTGCAACTTCCTAAACAAAGTTGGTCGAAAATTATGTTCAACAACAATAACACTTTTCTCGAATAAAGCCTTTATCTTCGTATGTTGCAGCTCAATCAAAAAGTTGATAACATTCCAAAGTGTATCAAAATCTCCTTAAGACGATCCAAGGTGTCTCTTTAACTTTGCATGTGCACTCTCCGCCCTACATTACATTAAAAAAGTGCTTATTGTAATGAATAAATTGTATAAATTGTGAAAATAACAAATTTTAAACCTTATAAACCTACATACCTATTTGTTGTAACATTTTCAAAGTGCTTTACTTTATTTGTCCATGCAGCAACAAGTCTCTCTTTATGCTAATTTAATCATGTATCTCTCAAGTACTCGAGCGCTCTAGGATAAGAATGGTAATGAGTTACCATTGAACTTAAATTTGTTTCGTACTCATAATCATTCGAAGAGAATACAAGAACGCTCCATGTTGACGTGAATGCCTCCCACTTTTCCTTGCACTCAAACAACTTCTTACAATTAGCAAATATATTCTTTGATATATGCCATTTACATATGAGATTTGTTGCGCTATAGAACATTGTTTGTACTGCTTTTATCAATGTTAAATCCCTATCACTAACAATAACAAAAGGTGTTAAATCATAAGACATCAAGCTTCTTAGCTTCTATAATGCCCAAGTGTAGTTATCAGTGAGCTCAGCCTCCATGTAAACAAATGCAACCGAATATGTCAAATTTGTACATGTCACACCAACAATCTCAAGGAATGGAAGTCGATACCTATTAGTTATATATGTATAATCCATCACTAACACATTCGAAAAAGCATTCAACAAATCTATAGTTGTCGAATGTGCCCAAAATAAGTCTTTAACACAATCAATTGACTTATCACTCCTATGCCACTCAACATATTTACAATCATTCAAGTATTTCATAAGTTGTTGTATTTGTGATCTACCAATTTTATCAACCATTCTAGATTTTTGTTTTGCATTGTATATGGTCTTTAAGGTACTCACATTCTTATTATCATGTTATTTCAACATCATTAATCATTAATATATTTCCTTGTTTTGCTATAGCATTTGTCATATCAACCACTATACTTTGCTCTTTCACCGTCAATCGACCAACAAAGGAATGTCCTTCTAGCTATTTTGCAGCCAAATGATTTTGCATCCCATATACTACTTTCACTACCCAATCATCGTCCCTTTCCAATTTCACCCCTATAACTGTAACTTGAATGGACAATTACACTTCTTTGTTCCATTCCCAAGTGACAGAATTCATCTCTATTTAACTTATATGTTCCATACCTTTCACATACAAGTCGAACTCTAGGTTTTTTTCGAGGAACACCAACTTCCAATGATCTAATCACAACAACAAAACCTAAGTTTCTTGCAAGCTTTCTAGCCATGTGATCAAGGCATTTCAACTATTGAAAACCTAAAACAAAATAAATTTAAAAATTAGTTTTTTCTACTATATTTGTGTTAAAACATTATATTAATTTTAATACTTACTTGGTTTGTAGTAAATGCATGAGTACAATCACATATTTCTTCATCGACACGTTTCGATTCTTCATTGTAGACTATCCTTTTTGTCACTCTGCAAATATTAAACAAAGTAATTAATTATAATTATTATAATAAATTATGTAATAAAAATAATTAATTATAATTATCAAAATATAGCTGTCCACGCAAGTCAATTTGCGTAAAAACACTCTATCTGTGCAAGTTGCCTTGCGCGGAGATGAACCATTACATGAAAAGCACTTTTCAGCGCAAATAAACTTGCGCTAAAATGACATACCCACACAACAAGACTTGCACTAGGATGAAATTTTCATGCAAGATGACTTACGCATAAGTATCTTCCCAGTGCAAGTCAACTTGCGTAGGGTCTTGCTTCCCATGCAAATTCGATTGTGCACGGCAAAATCGAGAAAAAAAAAACACCTTACCTCTTCTCCTTCACCTTTAGCTTCTTCACTTTGAATGTTTTCATAATCTTCATAGCTATCATAATAACTACTCTCACTTAGATTTTTCATTTTTTTTGTGAAAGAAAATAGAATTTAGGGTTTGGAAGAAGAAAGGTGATGAGGAAGAAACTTAATAGAAGAAGAAGCAGAAGAGAGGGAAAAAAGATAGAGAAAAATTGGAAAAGTAAGGAGAATAAATTACTTTATAAGTGTATAATATATAAAATAAAAAATGTTTTTTTTGTTTAAAAAAATTTATTTAATGTTTTTTAAAACAATACCATCTCGCGCAAGAAGATTTGCGCAAAACCCACCGTGACAGGCAAGGAGCCTTGCGCGACACTCGTGGTATCATGCAAGGAGTCTTGCACAAGACCCATGGTTTTACACAAAACTCCATGAGCGACAACCATCATGCACACAAGGAGTCTTGCATGAGATTCATGGTCTCAAGCAAGGAGATCTGCACGATATTGTGGGTCTCGTGCAAAGAACCTTGTGCGAGACCATGCGTGGTCGTGGGAGGGCCGAGAATGTGAGTATAAAATTTTATGAAGTTAAAATAGTCAAAAAGTAGATTTAGTTTTTTTTTATGGGATAAAAAAAAGTAAAATATGAAGTATATTTAAAAGTTTTTTCAAACTCGCGAACTTTTGCTTTTTAAATTCAGTTCACTATTCCCAATTTGAGACGTGTCATTTACATAAGCCTCTACTTTTTTGGCTCCACAGTGTCTTTTGCAGGATTAGTGGACTTCGTTTGATTGTTCTTGCGGCTAACAATCGTCCACTGGTATAAAATTTGGAAAAATACAATAAAATCTTATTTTTGTTCGCGTAAAGAGTCTGCCTTTGAATTCTAAGGAATCATCAATGGCCATGAATGTTAGCAGTGCATGTTTCTCAGTTTTAAATTACAAGAAAGTTAACAGAATAAGAGCTGTTGCTTCTGAGGAATTGGCAGCTCCTCTCAAAACAGAAGAAGACAAGGTGAAGTTAGGAGGGTCAGAGCTCAAAGTTTCAAGGCTTGGAATTGGAGCTTGGTCATGGGGTGACACCAGTTATTGGAACGACTTTGAATGGAATGGTAAAGTTTCACATTCCATCTCATAATTTTATACCCTCGGAAAAAGGGTTTTCCTTTTTCATTGATATTTAACTCTGTTTCTATTTGTTTATTTTTTGGCCTTTGGCATAATTATTTTCATTAAAAAAAAAGGAAAATAGAACAATGGGTATTTTTTTTCACTCTTTTTCAATATTTTGATTTAATTCAATGCTTTCTTGATTGTACGGTTCCAAAGTCAAAGGTTGTTCTGAACATTTAGCTTTTGGATTGTTTTAATTTCCAGTGCTATCTTCAAAAAAAAAAGTTTCTTTTGTTTTCCGCTTTAAGTTACATTACTTTTTAAACTACAATATGAAAATTCCATTCAATTTATAATAAGCTACTTCACAATTGAAGGAATGCTTAATTCTGATCATATCTGCTCCTCCCTCCCCAAAGTTCTCTCTACTAAAATTTCCATTTGTCATAAAAGCTACATGTTATCTTGTTGCATTATTGATTTTCCCTTTTTTTTTTCTATTTAAGTTTATTTGTTTGTGCTCCTTCTGGATTAGCAGTTCCTATGTGTTAGAGTTGTTCATAATTTTTCATGCATTAGAATCATTATGTTCTTCCAAATTACAAGGTTTGATATTAGACTCCATTTCTGGAAATGCCATGGTGCACAATGCTTTGTGGAGAATGTTCAGCATAAAACTTAAATTTATCTGCATCAGTTGCTTCAATTTCTGATTCTACCTGTATTGTGCTTTTATTGTTCTCTTTTTACATCTGATTGATTTGTACTTTGCTGTGAGGCAGATAGGAAGGTGAAGGCTGCTAGGGCTGCTTTTTATGCCAGCATTGATCGTGGTATAACCTTTTTCGATACAGCTGAAGTTTATGGCTCTAGGGTAAAAAACAGGATCACCTCTCTATTGGTTTATTTATTTTATTTTCACTATTTGGAAGAATATCATTGGTGATTCCATTCTGGCAGCTTTCCTTTGGTGCCATAAGATCTGAAACTCTGCTAGGAAGGTGCATTTCTTGATTTTTGTTGAGGATAGCATTTCTACTTTGAAAACTCACTGAGGGCAGAATTATTTGCTCTCATTTTGTTATTTGCCTGCTTATTCTTATAAAAAATTACATTGTTTGTTAAAGATTTATAAAGGAAAGGAAAGAAAAGAATCCAGATCTGGAGGTTGACATTGCAACAAAGTTTGCTGCTTTGCCTTGGAGGTTTGGTCGTCAGAGTGTCCTCAATGCACTCAAGGATTCCATTTGTCGGCTTGGCCTTTCATCAGTGGATCTTTATCAACTCCATTGGTCTGCTCTCACAATGCTTTATAGGATTTATCAATTTTATTTCTGAAAAAGTAATTCCTCACAATTATTTCTATTGAATTTCAGGCCTGGTGTATGGGGAAATGAAGGTTGTTTACAACACCACCATTTTATTGAAGAATTGACTTTATGTAGCTAGTACAATATTTCACTGAAAACCATTTTGCAGGGTATATTGATGGTCTTGCTGATGCTGTTGAGCAGGGCCTAGTGAAGGCTGTCGGTGTCTCAAACTATAATGGTAATATTTCTCCTATCAATTACTGTCTGATTGGCGCAATTAAGTTTGAATTTGAACCATACAATATCCTCTATAAATAGTTTATCTTCTTAAACCACTTACTCTTTTGTATATGAAACTTTTCATTTCTGACCATTATGCCCTGGTTCTTATTCCTCAATGTAATTTTGTAATTAACGTAATGTAAAAAATTCCCTACTTCAGAGAGGAGGCTCCGTGATGCTTATGAAAGACTTAAGAAGAGAGGAATTCCTCTAGCTTCGAACCAAGTAAATTACAGTCTCATTTATAGGGCATCAGAGCAGAATGGAGTAAAGGCTGCATGTGATGAACTAGGGATCACATTGATTGCATATTCTCCTATTGCACAAGGTAATATCCATATTCTTTTGTTTAATTGTTTCTTTATATTTATTTATGCAAGTCTTTGTTTGTCTGTCAGGAGATTGATGCAAGAACAACATAACAAATTAGCATGTTAGGGAATGTGGTTTTTTCTGTCAAATCATAGAAGACATGAATTCTCAAATGCAATTCTTGGAAAACTCGAGCAATTTGGGGTAAAAGTAGAAACTGAATTGATACTTGAGATGAATAACACAGTCTTATCCTTTCTTGTGGATAAGCCTTTTGCTGAAAATTTTCAAGAATTAAACGTTTGAGCTTATCTTTTTTCCTCTTTTATTTTTTGGCATGCTTTCAGCATGTAGTTTCTTATTTTATTTTTTTCAAATTACAGTGCTCTAGCAAGAAAGAGATGCTCTTAATGAACCCAAATTTATGACTTAGTCCCAGCCATATATGAGGTTGTTTATTATTAAAGGCAGTACCAATTTTTTGTGTATGCGCGCGCGCGCACATGTTTGCATTCAAACAAACACGCACACGCACAAATCACTGGTGCCTGATTATGTCTCTGTCTGTGTTTGACATATTGATCAGTACTCTAGTGCCTGTACATGTGTCCATACAGTGGACATCTTAGTAGAGTTCTCTTTATTTCAAGTTTTATTGGTTTCTGTTATTGTTAAATGAAGTTGGAGTTAAATCCTCCTTCCCAGCGGAAGTATATACAAACATATGGAGTTTGAACTGCTCACATTCGATATCAACGATCCTTCTGAAATATTTGCACTCATTTTCAGAATTTGGCCAACCAACTTACCAAGAGAAGAAAAGTATTGCTTACTATTTGAATGTGCAAGTTCAACTACCACCAAAATTGGATAGAGTAATAAACAAAGTCAACTAAGTAGAGTTTGAAATCAAGAAATAATGTTAAATTTATGTACTTCATAGTGCGTCGTATCATCTTCTTTCTTTGCAGGTGCCCTTACTGGAAAATATACGCCAGAAAATCCACCAACAGGGCCTCGAGGCAGGATTTACACTCCAGAGATTTTAACTAAGGTAAGTCTCTAGTGTGTTTAATATCCCAATATTCATTTCAAGCTAGATTGCTAAAATCTTTATAAATGTGCAGCTCCAACCTCTCCTCAACAGAATTAAGGAAATAGGAGAGAACTATGGCAAAACTCGAACACAGGTTTGTTCTTCCTCTTTTTCTAGCATATCTTCTTACAGCTCCATAGGCCTGCTGCCTCAATTACAGGGGCGTAATAACAGTATATTTGACAAAAAGACTCCTGCATTAGCAACTCAAAATTGATTTACTTGCCATGTGACATCTTCAGGCATTAGGCTTTGATCCCTTTTCTCTTTTCTTTTTTCTTTTTCTGGTGTGTAAGATTTGAGCTAAGCTTAATTAAACCCATGGACACTGCAGCTCTCCCTCTCAAACTGCTATGACAGCCATCTCAGAATTCATCTCCACCACCAGACAAGAAAAAACCACAAAGCTATGGAATTATCTTAATTTGATATTGATCTAAGGTTTTATTGACTCCTTAGTAACAAACTGGCACCTGGTTACTTTCATTTAAATACACATCTTGAAGTTGTTACAAATGACGTTGAAGTAGACTGTTTTCTTATCGTACTCTTTAATCATGTGCCACCACAACTAGATTTGGCATTTTAAAATGTGCTGAAATGAGTTTGTTCTTCTATAGGTTGCGCTGAACTGGCTAATAGCCCAGGAGAATGTCGTGCCAATCCCAGGAGCCAAAAATGCTGAACAAGCTGAGGAATTTGTAGGTGCCCTTGGGTGGAGACTAAGCAATGAAGAAGTTGATGAGCTACGCTCACTGGCTTCAGAGATAAGTCCAACTATTGGTTTCCCTCTTGAGAATCTGTAAAATTTTCGGTCCAATTAAGAGCAACTTCAGTCCTGATTGTCAGTCACTTGTATCAGTAACCTATGTCAAATTATTGATTCATCTGTCTCTACCTTTTTGTTTGTCTTCTTCCTTCAGCCATAAACAAACTGAACACAAACAAACAAATTGATGTTTCTGTTCGTTCGTTTGTTTTTTAGTACCGTTCGTGTTCGTTCGTTTATTTGGTAGAGATTGTTCGTTAAATGTTCGTGAACATGTAAACGAACACGTTCACGAATATTTAAACGAATGCGTTTGAGAACAAATGTTCATAAATCATTAAACAAACGCGTTCACAAACACATGTTTACGAACATATGTTCATAAACAAGTGTTCATGAGAACAAACTAAATAGTAAATATTAAAAATCTTACATAAAGATTAAATCTTACATACAAATTGAAATCATTCAACACGAAATCTTACAACACAATTTAAGTTAACAATGTTTTATTAAAATTGACAACTACAATTTTAAGTATCATTTGTATTATATATATATATATATATATATATATATATATATATATATATATATATATATTGGTATACATATATTAAAGTATCATTTATATGTGCGTACTCATATGTGTAATGTATATATAAATAGTCAATGGATAGGAATGAGATCTCAATTTATTATGAAACTTTTATTAATTTAATATCAGTACATTATGTTTAAAATTTAAAAAAATAATTATTTTAAACATAATTAACTAATTCAATTTTATAATTATTTTATTATTATATTTTATTAATTTTTTAAACCAAGAAAGTTATATTGTATAAATATATTTAAGAATTAGATACTAAATTTTTAGATTAATGTCTTAAAAATAAAGTATATATTATATAACTTATATAATATAAGTAATTTTAATATTTTGTAAATAACAAACAAACAACAAATAACATTTTAAATAAACGAGTTATAAATGAACATAAATGAACGAATAACAAATGATATTTTAAATTAACGAATAACAAATTAACACAAACGAGCTGTTCGCGAACAAAAATAAATGAAATACACTTCTGTTCATGTTCGGTTCATTTAATAGACAAATATTAAAATGTTGTTCGTGTGTTTGCTAAGCTTAATAAACAAACAGAAATCGAACAAATTCATGAACTATTCGCCAAACATTCTATTTGTTTACATCCCTACTTCTATCACATGTATGTTTGTCGGTTTAGGTACATTTCTTTGCAGCATTCTACTGAATTTTTGTGGAGACATAACAGAAAAATGTATTGGAATGAATGGTTTTCTAGAAATATGCTTAGATTCGCCCGAGCTGGGAAAAAAATAAGAAATTTAATAGAATAAAATACTCATAATGTAACAAAAAATATTGATAAAAAAATTTTTCAAAAGAATAACGTAACATATCGACAATATTTAAATTTAATAAAGAAAAAATAATTCTTGTATAATTAATTTTAATAAATAGTAAAGGTAAGCAAAATACACAGCAAAACACAAATATATATATATATATATATATATATAATAAACAAAATACAATTCACAACTGTAACGAAAAATTAAAATATTTACTTAAATCCTTAAAAATGGAATGAAAGAAGAAATTAAAGGAGGCGGAAGGAGTGATTATCATAGTCATATCGAATATGGTTGGAAATATGTTTCAATGTGATTTTTTTTTTATGAAAATAACAATGTAAATGCTTCTCGCAGAAAAGGATAAAAATAATTATACAAAAGAAAAATATCCTCTTTTTAAAAGATCTCATTTCTGAAAGTAAATTAAAAAATAATAACCGATGAGGCCTTGACTCAATGGTAAGAAAAAAATCTTAAAAATTTTGAAATCTCAGATTCGAATCTTATAAAATGTGGGTTTAATGTTTAATTTGTTATTGTTATTTGTAGTATGTTATTGCTCTTTGTTTTTACAGTCCATTGAATGTATTATGATTGTAACCTTAAATGAAATTGTACTATTCAAAAATAATAATAAATTTGCAATAATAACACATATCTTTTAAAAGAATAACAATAACAAATTGTATTTATAAATATATATTTGCTAATATTAATTTACCCATATATGACCTCAAAAACTATGCAATTTCTGCTTCAAATCTTAATTTTTTTTAGATCTCTGTCATCATTTATTTCTTTTCCTGCCTTTTCCATTTCTTTTTCTATTTTTCTTTATGCCTCAATCTTGTATAACAGCCAACAAAAAAAATTCGATTTCGCCTTTTTTCTTTCAAATTTGCTTTGCTCTCTTGTTTTTGCCCCTCCTCTTTTGCATTTTCCCTGATTGAACCTCTCTCAGTCTCTATTTCTCCTTTCTTCACTTTTTTTATTTTTAAATTAGGCTAGCAAACACATTGTTTTTTTACTTCACCCAAAAAAGCAAGAAAGTAGGATTGTCATGTGGACTTCGTAAAGATGCAAGAAATCTTGTAAATTTTATATGCAATCAATCAATCAATCAAGAAAATCTTGGTAAAAAATGGTATTTTGACAACAATATAAAAAAAGTAAGAAAAAAGCTAGAAAAATAAAAAGAAAAGTCATTTGCCTCGGAGCATAACCAAGCATGGATTCAATCAAGGAAATCATAATAAAAACAAAGTTTTTAGCAAGAAAAATAAAAGAATAAAGAAAATAAAAAAAAGTGAAAAAAAAAGTCATGTGTCATGTGACGCGATCAATGAAAAAATTTTCTAGCAAAATTTATCATATGAATGGATATTTTAATTATTTTTTAAAACCTAATTTACTATAAAGGAAAAAAAAGCTCATTTCAAATGTGTATAAAAAAGAATTAGTCTAACTGACGAAATAGATAAAACAATTTGTTCAGATAAACATAATGGAAAATAAAAAAGTTAAAGCTGGATGTCATATAGACAACTTAGCTAAGATTTCTAACAAAATGAACTTCCATAGATTTATGACGACTTTCAAGATTTCTTCTACACAGAAAATTCTTCAAATAATATAGATCTACCTTGGATTAATATTTTACTATAACTTTAAATTCAAATTACTTCTTAAAAAAATCGAGCAGACAAAACCCTAACTAACAATCATATCTCGAATAAAAAGAAGTAGATGCATGTAAATTGTTACTACTAGACCAATATGCCCAAAATCACTGAGCCCATATGTGGCTGATGCGATAGATGGGCCACTTGTTAGCCTAACAGGCCATGGACTCACGTACACTACAAAAAACAACATTTTTAAGGGCATTCTTATTTGGGCGGTTTTAAAAACCGCCGACATTTTCCTTTTTGACTTGATTTTTACCGGCTTTGAAACAACCGCCGGTGTTAACAGTATTTTCTAAGTCACTATGAATTTATCACTCAACTCTTTTAAAGTAAGGAACCAAAGAGATCTTTAAAGCAAAGCTAGAAAAGTCTTATGCTTCTCCAAATTTTCTTTTTCCTTTTTTGTCTATAGTCAGATTTCACCTAATTTTAAATCCAAACCCTAACTTTTTCCTCTCACCATCCTCGCTGTTAGCTCTGCTATGACTACTGTCATCGTCACCTCTGCTCTCACCACCGTCATCATCAATTTCGCCGCTCACGACTGTCACCGTAGATTCTTCAATTAGGTAGTCTCCAAATAACGTGCTTCCCCCCTTCTCTCAAACTCAAACCAAACAATAAATAAACGGGAATTAGGAGGCGAATCGTCGGCTTCATTCTGATCTCTTTTTCCCTTGCTTCCGCTTCCGCCTCTGCCTCTGCCTCTGCCTCTGCCTCTGTCTTTGCTTTTGTTTTTGGAGGTTAGTATCTCAATACCCATTGTTGCATCTTTCTTTCATCATAAGCTTTGATACTGAATTTATTTGTTTATTTATTTATTTATTTGCTTATTATTCTTCAGCAAATTTATTTGTTTATTTATTTGCTTATTGTGGTGCTGGTGCTGCTGCTATGCATGAGCTTGAGCTACAAACACCTGAGGTGATTCGATTCAGCTTTTTTTTTCCTTTTCTATTTTTCGTTTATTGATACTTGTTGAATCAGAGTTTGATTAATCTTTTTTTCTAAATGATTTGTTGCTGCATTTTCTTTTAGGTCCTGGAAGGGAAACCACCAACTTGTAATATCTTTAAGCAACAAGTACGTATAACTGTTTTACGGTACCCATAAATTTGTGTATCTTTTCATCTGACCAGATTTCTTATGATTTTCTCTTTTTTCTTTTTTACTTCTGCAGTATGCTTTTAATTTGTTCTCACATAATGCCTCTGTTCTTGAGAGTATGCTTTTAATTTGTTCTCACATAATGCCCCTGTTCTTGAGAATGGATATAATGAAGAGGAAATGAACATGGTAAAAGAGACAAGGAAAATCTGGGTAAGTAGTTAAAGTGTTCTGGTATATAAAATTATCTAATGTCTTTTTCCTTTGAATTTTCAATTGAGAAGGAAAATCGTGGTTGTCTTCTAGGTTCCCTATTTCTGGCCCAAAAACATCTTCCTCGTGACAAATGTAGCTTTGGTTTTATTTTCAACTTTTTATTTGGTAAATCTTTTGTTCATCAGGATAAAACAAGATTAATTTTGAAAAATGCTCCTGGAGTAGTAGTTATTGATGATCGGACTTCCAATCACTTCCCTACGCCATTGGAGGTATCAAACAAAGATGATGTTGCAGTTGGCAGAATATGCCAGGACGTGTCACAGGATGGAAATCATGGGTAAAATTCCTTCTTCTCTACATTTTTGTTTGTCCTTTTAGACTATTTCATACTCATACGAAATTTTAAAATAGGCTGGACATCTTCATCTGTGGTGACCAAGTACGCAAGGGAGCTGCACTTAATGCTGTTCAGATTGCTGAGTTGCTGTTATGATCTTGATAGGGTAAATTCATTCATGCCATTAGATTTGAACACACCGGTATTTAGTTTAATTTAGCTGGTCTTTGAATGCACGAATATTTTTATAATCTTGTTGAGTTGAACAAAATTTTGAAAGTCTTTTCTAGCATAAACAGTTAGGTTTATATATTTTGGCTCTTGATGTTTTCACTTCACAGTTATATGATTCGTTTGATGGAGGAAGAGTTTGTTGGCTTGCCTAAGGTGTGCATTAACTGAAATTTACTTTTATCATTTGCATTACAGATTACTCTTGTCAAATATTTATTCTGTATTGAACTAATTTAATAGAAAAAAGGAATGAACTTGTCTCTTTGAAAACCTATATTTGCTCTCACATTCATGCAGGTACCTATGTCTCCAACTGTGTGCCAGTGTATTGTCAATGAAAAAAATAACAAGAGAGTTAGTTCTTAAGCCTCTTTATAGCAATGTTAAGTATAACTCAATAACACATTATATATTTCTTCTGAGACCCAGGCAAGATGCTAAATAATTGACATAGTTGGATTATAATCTAATGCTGGATGTCTCCCATAGAGTAAAATCTTGAAGGCAATCTTGACAGAATGGTTAAGATGTGCACCCTGCCCATTGATTTTTTGATATTTTGTTTGGTCTCTGCATTATCTGAAAGGTTTATGGAATAACTATAGCTCATTTCTTTTTAGCCATGAAATGGATCAATAACATTAAATGACAAGTGCCAAAGTGCAAATTCTATCTTCCTCGCCCTTATCTTTTTTTGACTCTTTCCCTGGTATGGTAAGATCATACCTCAATGGATTGTCCTTTGTATTGATCCTTACTTTTGTGCCACTACCTAGCAAATGTGCTTTTTATTTCCAGATATGTCGTACTTGAAACTACTACCAAGACCTTGCAACTCACATATTTCTGTTCTTGGGTGTCATTGTGGGCTTCATGGTTTAGTTCATTTTAAGTCACAGATTTCTAAAGTTCTGTTTGTTTAATCTCCTGCAGTGGTCCACTTTGGGGATTTGTTGTTGCATTTATGCTGTTCAACGTGAAAGGTATTGTACATTGTAAATTGAGATAGAATTATTAAGTTTGTGCTGCTTGGTTATACATTTGCGATGAGTATGTCTTTCATGGTTGTTACGCCTCTAGTTAGGCACTTTGCTGGTCGTTTAAAGCACAAAAGGACTATGTGGGAATGGCAGTTCTCATCTTATTGCTTATCTGAACTTTTGAATAGTATGTGTTCATATTATAGGCAGTTCTGCCAACTCAATAGATTCATCATTCATTGGCTATTTTCACTCAATAGAAGAAAACCTGTGCACTTTGTCATGGATTATATTTGTTTCCCTTTGACTAATTTGATTAACTTGTGTTGGTACTCTTATTTTACTCTGACTACTGGAGCTTGAAATATGTCATTGTATGTGGCATATGAAAACTGATGGAAAATATGGATTGTCTGAATGACTACATTTTCACTTTTGTTTTAAGTCAGGGCACCAAGTTGGCCAGGACACGGCAGGCATTTACTAATTCAAGTGTTTAGCAATCAAATTATGCTTTTAGCCTTTCATTCTATTTCTCTGGATTGGGTCATGATCTATATGCTTCTACCCTGTTTATCCATTTTGCATTTTGCTGTTTGCTCCCATTGGTCGCTTTGGATAGCCTATTGGCTGTTGTCATAAAGCTTTAATGATTTTGAAAGACTTACTGGTTGCCATGCATGACAACTTTGTTATTATCTTTTGTGCTCTAAATCTGATCTTGAGAATTTGCTAACAATTTGTCTAAATTGCAGCTCCAACTTCAATCGCTGATGGAGACCTTGATTGCTACAGAACCACACTACTTCAGATGTGTGAAGCCGAACAATGTTCTCAAACCTGCCATTTTTTAGAATTCCAATGTCATTCAACAATTACGCTGTGGTGTAAGTATTTGTGTTTTATACGTGCTGTTGTTTAGTCTGACTGTTACCTGTCAAGATGCTCTTGGTTCATTGTATATAGGTTTCATGCTTCCTGATCTTAACTAAAAATTTCATTTATTTCACTTCTAGGGTGTTCTTGAAGCAATTAGGATCAGCTGTTCTGGATATCTTACCAAGCGCACATTTTATGATTTTCTTAACTGTTTTGGTCTACTTGCTCCAGAAGTTATGGAAGGAAAGTAAGTTTCAAGAATGTTTCAGGTGTTTCAATGCATCTATAGATATTAGAAGTATTTGCATTATCTTTCTATGAATTGAACTATAGATATTAGAAGTTTTTGTATTATCTTTCCTGAAAGTAAGTTTCAGGAATGTTTCAGGTAGTTGCTCTTCGAATCTAACTTCTTAATATATTTGTATTATTAATTTGTCTATTTCATTTCTTGGTAATAAACTGTAATCTATCTCATAGGAATGAAACTCAAATTCATTGCACAGCCCCATGGTTGCTATTACCCCACACTTGAAGGGCAACTGTTGCTGACTGCCTCTTTTCACCCTCCACCTCTCCCTTCTGCTGCCTCAGTTTTTTGCCTCGTAATTATGGCTTGGCATCTGTGCATAACAGGTTTGTCCGGATGACACATGCCCTGAAAGTTTTCATCAAAGCTATGTGAAGAATCAACACCTGAGATGTGAATCAGGGCATTCAAGTATCAGTTAACTGGTCCAGTACCTTTTATATATTCCTCTATCTTTTGTACAAGGAAATTGTTACTTTGTAAGGACACGGTGCTGGTAATTCTTAGTAGATTAGTTTCAATTTCTAGCCATAATACTAATCCAAGCAACAACATTCAATATATCTATACAGTCAATTTCAGGTTGTTCTGAACACATCTAGGCAATGGACTTAGCTGCTGTTATTGATTATAGTTATTCTATTTTCTTCCTAGTGGTCCGAACCATGCTATAATTTCATCATAACCAAAGTAAAGTTGGAAAAAAAATTAAAATAGATTAAAAAAAATTGAATTAAGAATTAAAATCATTTTATTGTACTATCAGTGGACAATGACATTAACATAAAGAATTAATTAAACTTTTAAATTTAAAATAAAATTTAATAAATATAAAAATTTTAAATTTCAAATAAGATTTTTATCGGCATTTAAAAGTGTCGGTAAAAACTTATAAATTTAAAATAATGCTCAATAAATATAAAAAATTTAAATTTCAAGTAGGATTTTTTTCGGCACTTTAAAGTGCCGGTAAAAGCTTTTTATTTTTAAAGGCATTTAAAAGCGCCGGGAAAAGTCATGCCGTAATTTGTCAAGCTTTTACCGGCATTGGAGTACATCACCGCCGGTAGACCTTCACCGGCATCCACCTAGCCGGCGGTCAACCGGCGGTTAATTAACCGCCGGTAACCTCTTTACCGGCGTTTGGTTTGCTTTTTACCGACACTTATAAGTGCCGGTAAAAGTGATTTGTCTTGTAGTGGTATCACCTAGCTTGAAGACAACAAGTGTGCAGTAACTCTCCCTTGTGATCAGGAGTAACCACCCAAATTTCCATATGATTAGGGCACGATCGCCACTATTGCCCACTTCCACAGATTCATGGAGCACACGCTAGGAAGGCCTATAAAAGGGAGGATCGCTCACAAGTGAAAGGTTCAAATACTTTCTCACACTTTCAATATTTTCATATCCTCTCAGACACTTGTTAACACTCTCATTGACTTAAGAATCGAGAAAAATCTCATTAGAGACAACCCTAATGGTCATTTATTTACAGGTTCATCCAAGAGGAAGAAGCTTGCCCAACGTTGAAGAGTCCAACACCTTTTTGGCATCAACAAACATCATAATATAAAATACAAATATTATTATTACCTCGCCTACTATAGATAAATTTAACCACGATCTTTCTCCTTTAATTTCACTAGCACCAACTGTGTTATTATATATAAGGATTTTGATTATGTGCATGTAATTGGTTTTATTTGGTATGTCATTGTTAGGGTTTTTTGTCTAAATAGAGTATTCTAGGGAAGAAATTAGATTTATGAACCTAAGCTCGATCTTTACTATTTCCAAGTTACATTGTATTGAAGACAACTCAAATTCTTCTATGGAACTATTAAAGTTCATCATATTTTTTTATTACATGAGCACCAATAGTTTCAAAGTAAATTTTAAATCTCCTACACAAGATAACCTATAAAAAAAAAATAGAAGTTCAAGCTTGTGTTCACAAATTCATGTTCCTTTCTAAAAAAACCTGATCCTTACAAAAGACCCTAACAATGATTTGTTAAAATAAAATCAATTACATGCACATAAACAACTTCCTAATATATTATAAAATCGTGTACAAGCTTTTCGACTATCTGCAAGTTACACTAGACAATCACTACCGAGATGTGACACTTTATATGAAAACTTATACCCCATAAAGAAATTATACAAAAGCCATTAAGATATAATAGATTAGCATAAATTAACATTACAGTATAGTGACATTTTCTACAAATATAAGAATAACAATGATGAATCAGGAGTTGAACCTTGTTCTTATAGGAACCAAATGAGAGAGCAAACAAACAACTTCTCCTTCAAATATATAAACACAAATGAAAAACTAAACAAAATTATATATAAGAATAAAAACCTAACAAAAATGAAGTAAAAAATAATAGAGCATAAACTCTAGAAATGGGAAAGGGGGTTTTCATGCAAAAAGATTAATTTTTTACACCAAACATCTTTATGTAAGAACCAAATAAGGTAAGCGAACTTTTTTAGAAGGAATTGGATTTTCTTTAAGCTTTAAGAAAGAAAAGGTAGTTCAATCTATAGGAGCTTTTAATTAATGCGATTATTTCAATTTAGGGTTCTTTCTCATTATTTTCTTTGATTTGGGTTGTTTATACGAGTGACTTATTTAACTAAACAAATTTTACTATAATTCGAGTCTTTTAGTTTATCAAGTTTCTTTACAAAGAATTTGACTTCATCTTGATTAAAGTGTAAATGGTAGAAAAGCTTATACGTAGTGGGCGCTTTGTTGTTTTACTCGAATGGTAGGTTGTCAAATTACTGGAATAAGTTTTCAATGAAATTAGGGGTGTAAAACGGGCCGAAGCCCGCGAGTCAATCCACCAAACCCGCGGGCTTTTAAAGGGTCGGATTTCTTGTTTTAGGCCCGTTTTTACGGGCTGGCCCGTGCGGGCTGACAATCCGCGCGGGCCGGTTCATAAGCCCGCGCAGGCCAGCCCCATTTAGGCCCCATTTTATTTTATTTTTTATATATTTTGTTTTTTAATTATATTATTCATGTATTTTTATTTCTTACAAAATAATACATACATGACATGATTTTATTATATTCTAGAAAAAAAAAGAAGTTGGAAAAGTTTAATGTTTAATAAAAATTTATGTTTTTTTAAGATTATAATTATTTATTTTAAAAATACTATAAGTGAATTGTAATTGTATTTAGATTGTATTTATATATGAATTTTAATGATTTTTTAAAATTTATTTTTATTATTTTTATTTAAAAATATGTGGCCCGCGGGCCGGCCCGGTCCACATTAAAAACGGACCGGGCATATCAAATTTGGCCCGTTTAAAAACGGGCCTAAACGGGCTTGACCCGTTTAAGCCCGTTTCCGTACAGCCCGCCCCGCCCCGCCCGTTTTACACCCCTAAATGGAATGCATGCATTACAAAAGGCAAGTTATTCGTCAAATGGCATAATCTGTGTGCATCTAATTCGCTTTTGAAATGAAAAATTGTTGTTTAATTTTTTTATTTAATCAGTTTGTAAATATTAGGAATTATGAGATAAAGTGATGCAATTAAAAGATCTTGACCTTCATTATTTGTGGAGTTCCTATGCATAAGAAATTTTGAATGCCTTCAAGAAAGTATTGAATTTCATCATAAATCAAATTATGATAAATTTCAGTACATTTTTAACGTCATTCAAAATTTCTTCTACACAAAAACTCTTACAAATAATAAAGGTCGGGATCTGTTAAGATCCTAGCTTGCATCACTTTACTCACTAATTCCTAAATTTTACAAACCAACTAGACAAAAAACCATTAAACAACAATGTTACATTTAAAAAGCAAATTAGATGCACATAGACAGTGTCATATGATGAAATACCATGCCTAGTATAATGAATCCATTACTACCGGGAATATGATCCATTAATTTGACATCTTATCCCTTCGAGTAAAATGGTAGATAAAGTTGATGTAACTAACTTGTTAATAAATGAAGAAGGAAATAATAAATGAGAGAGCTTCAACGTTATGATTAGTGTGAATGCAATCTTTATCATAAATATTTTATGTTGAAGTCCTAAAAATGATTCATTTTTTTAGTAGAAGTCTTGAAAACGGTTCATATACATGAAAATCTAGTGTAGGAATATTTTGTAATAGTTACTTTGTACTATTTTGTTTAATGAAATAAAATACCACGGTTTATACAATATGCGCAGTCTATTGATTTTAATTTCAAATAAATCAAATTTATAAAAAATTTAATCACTTATTAATTAAAAATTAGACTACGTTTAAATACAGCCTACTCTACTTTCTATAAGTTCGAGTACCTTGACTTTCAATTTCTAAATTTATTTAAAAAGTCAATACAAAATCGTTTTCGTAATTCATAAGAAGGAAATCACATATATATATATAGACGTTTGCATGCTTAACCCAAATTTAAAAAAAAAATCAAGGGACAAAACATTACAATTATACTTAAATATAACTCATATTGGGATTAATTTTAAAGGTGTCAAAACACCGAATAGATATCAAGTCACTTACTTGAACTCACTAAATTGAAAATAAAATTAAAAACAAAGCCTTAAGATCGCTAGAAGCCTATTATTCAAAAATATTTAATATTAGAAAAATATGCTAGCTGACAAAAGCTGACAATTTATACTGTATTCGCTAAACGATTATAATTCGATAAACTATGAATTCGGCACGAGTTACGTTATTTGACTAAAGCTAAAAATATATGTATTTTCTTTAAAATACAATTTTTTTTTAAATTTTTAATGTTTTATTTTTCTCAAAACTCAACCTCTAACTACGCAACGAAAACGTAAAAATTAAAAAGAATTCTTTAGTTACCTTGGTTTTCTTACTCTAACACTAGCAGCCAAATACCCCTTCTAATTTTTTTCACCCTCGACGCATCACTACAGTAGCCAAGCTTAATTCCTTTCTTTCTTTGCTTTTGGCCCCGCTTAACTGCCACTCTACTCTCGTTTCTTTCTCCGTTTATCAACGTTTTCAATACAAAATTCTAAATCCTACAATGGCGGCTACAGGAGCACTTCCACACCAAACTTGCTTGCTTTTCTTTTTTCTTTTCGGCTACAGACCTTTCACGCCGCACTATTCGTTTCTTTTATACATACTAGAAGTTTACATCGTAAAAGAAAAAAATAATTATTTAATTTTTTTTCAAAGAATAGACAAATGATTAAAAAAATGGTTTCAATTGTTTAAAGAATATTTAGACACAAGTGTTTGATATATGCACATGAAAACAACCAAATGGATAAACAATTAAGAATATTGTGCGCTAGTACCTTGACTTTCAATTTCTAAATTTATTTAAAATGGAATTCCAACAACAATGAGGTTGAATAAATAGTTGAATGATTCCCACGTGCATTTTTCATTGTTCTATGACTATCCCTATCTTTCTTTTTTTTGGTGGAATCTATCCCTATCTTTCTTTAAAGCCAAAAACATCCCATCCAATTTACTATTTCACCATACTTGAATCTTTTCTTAAAAAATTCTAACGTCAACTACAAAATATAAAGAAGTGTATTAAAACTCTAAATCATAAAAATTATCCACGATCAATATATATAATAATAGTAATAATAAGAAGATTAGATATATTCTTACATTTTATTTAACCTAATTATTTTCATCAACGATTTTAAGAACACATTTTTCATTATCATTTTGATGCATTCAAAATTTATTTTGAAAATAGTTTTTAAACAGATCTTATAATGTTAACTAGCACAAATATATAATAATAGCAATAATTTTAAGGAATTATATATGATATACTGACAATATATAGTTTCTTTATACTAACAATACACAAAAGGTTGACACCTCACCAATAAACTCTTATGAGTAAATTAAAAAAATTATTTGTATGTTTTTAAAGATTTTGTATTTTTTAATTTACATATTAATTAGATAAACTATATTATTAATGGGTTAATGTTTCATATATAAACCCTGTTATTAATGGGTTGTAACATGTAAAGATTTTTATCATGGATATTACAAGTATATCAAAATTCCTAAAATATGAATATTTCTACATTTTTTTTGTAAAAAGAATTAGGGCTGATAACGGGTCGAATCAGATCGGATTTTTACAAAAACTCTATCAGATCCGAACTAAGCGGGTTTTTTATTTTGTGATTCGTATCCCATCTGAATAGAAAAAATATCTAATCCTAATTTATACAGATCGATCATTCGGTTTTTTTGTTTATGTAATTTTAAATTTTATTTCAATTTTTTTAGGGCATTTAAACACTTTTGGACTTTATTTCAATTTTTCCTTAGGATTTTTAATTAAATATAAAACTTGAGTTTTTAATTTAAATAGTAAAAATTACAAAATACTAAATAACAAAATATTTGGATATTATACGTATCTGAATCCGATCCGAACCAATTTTATTCGGTTCAATGATGTCACGATCCGAATCCAAACTGAATTTGTTCATTATTTGAACCAAACCGATCCAAAATCTCTTATTCGAGTCGATTTTTCAATTTTATCGATTTTTTTCTTCGGTCCTAAAAAGAATAGATCGAAGTTATTAAAATCTTACAAAGCTTGGTTTTGGGCCGGTCTAAGAGAGAAATCTTAAATCCAGCAGAAAAGATGCTACAGTGCCCTCGTGTCACTTGTTCTGATTTTGGGTGGCTACCCTGTATATGTTAAAAATTGATGCAAACAATTATTAGTTTAAGTTGAATAAGTCTTCCACTATGTGTATAACATGGAAGAGTGGTTTCTAGATTTTAGGAGTTAAGTTCCCACTAACCCACTTTATGTTTGTGTACTTAGTGGGTGAATATCATCCCATGAAGTGAGAATATTGGGGTGTGGCTTTCATTTCAGTTCATCTATTTATAGTGTTGCAAATTGAGTTTTTAGAAATGTAGAAGATCCTTTGAATTCTTAGCCAATATTCTTTCTTTAGTCCTTTTTCTTTGCTTACTCATACTTTGCTCAATATTTGTTTGTTCTTGTCAAACTCACCCTTATTCTTCAAAACCAACATGCGATAAAGGAGGAGATTGCTTCGATTGAGAAGCATGATACTTGGGAGCTAGTAGAAAAGCCGCAAGGAAGAGATACAATTGGTTTAAAGTGGGTTTACAAGGTGAAGTTTAATGCAGATGGGAGTGTCCAAAAATTCAAGGCAAGGTTGGTTGCTAAAGGATATGTGCAAGAGTATGGTAAAGATTTCTTTGAAACCTTCTCTCCTGTTGCTAGATTTGAAACTGTTAGATTTTTGTTAGCATTGGCAGCTCAAATGAGGCGGAAGGTTTATCAGTTTGATGTCAAATCTGCCTTTTTGAATGGTTATTTGGATGAAGAGGTATATGTCGAGCAGCCACAAGGATTTGTTATTGAAGGCAAAGAGGCTAAGGTGTACAAGCTCAAAAAGGCCCTTTATGGACTTAAACAAGCACCACGAGCTTGGTATGGTAGGCTTGATTCTTACTTGTTTGAAAATGGTTTCCATCGTAGTAGTAGTGAGCCCACTTTATACGTGAAGGAAAAAGGTGATGATGTTCTTATTGTTTGTGTTTATGTGGATGACATTATCTATACTAGTTCTTCTGAAGTTCTTATTACGGAATTCAAAAAGAGCATGACTGATGAATTTGAATGTCAGATTTGGGGTTGTTGCATTATTTTCTTGGCTTACAAATTTCTCAAACTGATGATGGTGTTTTTGTTTCACAAGAAAAATATGCTCTGGAATTGTTGAAGAGGTTTAACATGCAGAATTGTAAGACATTTTCTACTCCCATGAATACAAATGAGAAGTTGACAATGAATGATGGAACACCAAGGGCAAATGAGAAGTATTTCAGAAGCTTGGTTGGTGGGTTGATGTATTTGACTCATACTCGTCCAGATATCATGTTTCCTGTTAGTTTGGTCTCAAGGTTCATGCATAATCCCTCCTTGCATCATCTTGGGGCAGCAAAACGAATTCTTCGCTACATTCGAGCTACAAGTAACTTTGGGATTTGGTACAACCCAGTTCCTAACTTTAAATTGTTTGGTTTTACTGATAGTGATTGGACAGGTTGAGTAGATGATAGAAAAAGCACAAGTGGTTTCCTTTTCAACTTTGGTTCGGGTGCTGTGTCACGGAGCTCAAAGAAACAAGCAAGCACGGCATTGTCATCTTCGGAAGCTGAGTATATTGCAGCTACATCTGCTGCTTGTCAAGCAATTTGGATGAGAAGAATCATGGAAGATTTGCATCAAGTTCAAGGAAAGGCGACTGAGATTTTCTGTGATAACAAAGCAACCATTTTAATGACCAAAAATCCAGTGTTCCATGGAAGGACAAAGCACATTGAGCTTCGCCACCACTTTATTCGAGATGCTGTTGCTGAAGGACTGATCGTGATGAAGTACTGCTCAACAAATGATCAAGTTGCCGATGGTTTTACTAAGGGACTTGGTTATTCAAAGTTTGCAAAGTTTCGATTATCACATGGAGTTGCAGATTTTGCATCAATGGGGGATGTTAAAAATTGATGCAAACAATTATTAGTTTAAGTTGAATAAGTCTTCCACTATGTGTATAACATGGAAGAGTGGTTTCTAGATTTTAGGAGTTAAGTTCCCACTAACCCACTTTATGTTTGTGTACTTAGTGGGTGAATATCATCCCATGAAGTGAGAATATGGCGGTGTGGCTTTCATTTAGTTCATCTATTTATAGTGTTGCAAATTGAGTTTTTAGAAATGTAAAAGATCCTTTGAATTCTTAGCCAATATTCTTTCTTCAGTCCTTTTTCTTTGCTTACTCATACTTTGCTCAATATTTGTTTGTTCTTGTCAAACTCACCCTTATTCTTCAAAACCAACAGTATAGGGTAGGGCCCGGCCGGCCGGCCCCATCATCGCCTTTATTGTGGGCACCTCGAATATCACACCCAATTCACTAGCACGATACCCCTATTTCGCATTAACTCTTTTTTTTATATAAACACTCTAAATAATATTAAAAATAATAATAAATCAAAATATTTATTTTAAAAAATATTGGTTTATTAAATGAAAATAAAAATATTTAATATATCAATTAATTATTTTATTTATGTTTTATTTTTATTTTTTAAAATAAAATAAAATTCTAACACAAAGGTAAAAAATTAAATAAACGAAAATAAAAAAGTTTATAAAATATTTAAATTTTTACTTAGTTTGGCATTAATTTATTTGTCTTTAGATAAATTCATATTAGACTAATCTCCCACCTAGTGGCGGAGCCACGTTATAGCAAGGAAGGGCCATGGCCCCTACAATATTTTTGATTTTTTTTATTTGTATTATTATACATGTATGTATTTTAAATTTTAATTTACCTTTGGCCCCTCCAAAAAAACAAAATGTCTCATCTCCTCATAAATCCCAAAAAAAAATGTCAATCTTTATAAATATAAGAACTTAAATTTTAAGAAAAAAATCAACTATCAGATTTTAAACAAATTTCCAAAGGGTATTAATATCATTTTATACAATGAAAAAAATTATTTGATTTTAATTTTCATGAAATCATTTTATAGATATTATTAATTTAAACTTTGTATGTTAGATATATGTTACAAAAACTAGTTAAGCATTTTTTTAATTGTTACAGTCCTATAAAAAATTTAAACTTCACTTAATTATTTTTTATATCCTAAATAAATATTGTTAAACAAAACATCACTTAAAATTCAAAAGAAATAATTAATTAATATAGTACAAGTTTTTTATTATTAATTTTTTAGATAAACTTGTAATTGTGAAGAATGATTACATTAATGTGTATTTTCTTATTGATAGATTAATTAATCTTATATCAATGGTTTTTATTGCACCATTTTTAAAAATATATATTTTTAAACAATGAGAATTGTTAAAACAAGGTTCCAAAATAAAATGAAATAAAAGTTAATTTTTATTCTCTTCATTGAGATAAAATTTATTAAAACTTTCAACTCACATAATTTTTTTCTTACCAAAAATAATCATGCATTGTTTTAAATAAAAGTATCTGTCTTTCCTCCATTTTCAATAATTATATATTTTTTTTCTTTTCATACTTCATTTTTTTATCTATATATGTTTATAAATGGAATGTCATGTTTCACATGTATTTTTTATGTTTTTGGTTAAATAATAATATATTAGATGCTAAATAAAAAATTTAAGCTAGTAACAAATTTTATTGAATAATTAAATTTTTTTATGCAAATGGTTTGGCCTCCCCAAATCCGAAATCTTGGCACCGCCACAGCCCCCACCACAACTTTTTCTTTTTATTTGTGATAGTCTCTAAGTATTTAATATTGAAATATTTATTTATTACTTTATTTTCTCTTTTATTGTCTTCGATTTTCATATTTAAAGAATTTTTTTGAAAGTTTTTTATTTGTAGCTTTATTTTTTATATTTTTTGTGCTTATTTGTTTAAGTTTTAAAAAATTATTTTGGAATTTTTTGCTTTATACTATAATTTTATCATTTTTCGAATTTTATATTATTTTTAATATTTTTAGTATTTTATTCAAAATTTTGCAAACCAAATTTTTTGGGTATTTGATTTGAATTTGTAAAAAAATTTAATACATGCCTTTGAATATTTGTTTTTTTTCTACATGAATATTGGATTTAGTTCCTTAAAAGAAATTCTTTGAATTTTAATTTTTTTTCTCCTTACTTTTCATATCTTTCATGTTTTTTTTTAACCTTTAAAAAAATAATAATAGTATTTATAAAGAAAAAATTGTGAATAATTGATTTAATTCTTTCCAAATTTTTTTCAACTTTTTATTGTATTTCTATTCATTCATAGTGAGTTTTTTTTTTGTATTTTTAGTTTTTTAACATTAAAGAAATAAAAATAAATAAATATTTTATTTCAATTAAAAAAATCATATATGACACTAAAAACTACCATATGGCTAAATTTATTTCTAATATTTTAATTTTAACAAAAAATTAAAACAAATTATAATTTTTTATCAAACTAAAAGAATATAAAAATTGAAAAAAAAATAAAAATAATATTTATAAAACCAACTCAAAATAGGAACAAAAGGGATAGATGCCATATTGTTGTTAATGAGACTCCGTAATAAGTCAAGATATTTATTTTAAAAATATTGATTTATTAAATGAAAATAAAAATATTTAATTTATCAATTAATTTTGGAATTTTAATATTTTTCTCTCCCCACTTTTCATATCTTTCACGCTTTTTTTAAAAAATTTTGAAAAAATAATAATAGCATTTCTAAAAGCAAAAATTGTGAATATTTAATTTAATTCTTTTCAATTTTTTTTCAACTTTTCATTGTCTTTCTATTCTTTTCATAGTAGTTCATTTTTTTTTTGTATTTTAACATTAAAAATTTATAAAAAAGGTATTTTTATTTCAATTAAAAAACAACATATATGAAATTAAAAACTATCATATGACTAAATTTATTTTTAATATTTTAATTTCAACAAAAAATTTATAATTTTTATCAAACCAAAACAATATAAAAATTGAAAAAAAATCAATATAAAAATAATATTTATAAAACCAACTAAAAAAAAAAAGGAAGGGGGGGGGGGGACAAGTGTCATATTATTGTTAATGGAACTCCTTTTGTATATAGTCATAAATATTATTTTTTGATCTTTCTATTTTTTTTTTAATTTTAATAAATAAAAATAAATTTTATAATATTATTTTTTGTGTCTTAGACACTTGTCAAGCAAAGAATCTTTGGGGATTCTTTTTGTATTAGCTTATATATTTATATATATATATACTATATTATATTTTTGTCTCCTCCTCTCCCTTTGAGTCACACTTGTCCATTTATTTTTTTTTTACCTCAAAAACTTTTTTTTTTTACTTAGGTCCTTTTTTTTTCTCAACAATTTTTTTTCTCAACAATTTTTTTAGTTAAATCCTCAACATGTTTTTTATATGGCTCTTTAACTCTTTTTAATCCAGTCCTCTATTATTGTTTTATAATATTACTTTATATTTTTATTTATTTACTTCTTCTACTTGCATATATTTTGCTTTTGAATAAAAATTATTATATCAAAGGGTTTTTACCTATAACTTTTTTAGAAAAAAATATTTTTACTTTGCATATTGTACTTTGTAGTAAGTATAAATAGTTCAATTAGTTATTCTTAAAACAAAAATGCTTACAGATGGGTTTAAAACCTTACAATTAATTAATAATATGAACAAAGTATTCTTAACTAATTTTTCTTACTTTTTCGTTAAATTGTTTGAACCACTATGCCATATATATATATATATATATATATTGGTGCTTTTACTTTTTATTGTTATTGCGTAATTATCTTAATTTGTTTGTTTTTAGAACAGATTATCTGTTTGTCATACTATTTAACTTAAGTATTGTGTATTTTTTTTAAATCAAGCTAATCCAATTTTCTCAAAAAATTATTTTTAGACATTTTGTTTGATATATAAACTCTATCCTTAGTAAATATATTTTTCTTTTGTACTAAACAATATAAAGGAAATAAATATTTTTATGACCAATAAATTTTTTATCTAATAATCAATTTTACTAACTTTAAAAATTACAAAATAAAAATAAATCTGCAACATCGCACGGGTTTGTGTCTAGTATATATATAAACCTAATAAGCTATGGCCAGTGCCCTCTTTTGTTATTGGGTTTTGGGCTTCTCCTTTTTTTTTATGTTTGTTTTAACTGGGCTCGGGTATTACATTAGCAGCTCTCAAAATCAAACTTTAGACTGTGAGGAGAAAAAACTTATTACGAATAGAATTTCTCTTACGGATGGTGTCCACAGTCCACATGATGAAATGGACAGCAATTATAAATGGTCCATATCCGTCCATTGGAGTCGAAGAGGTTTAAACCAATTATGTGTTAGGAAAAATATCCCTCAAACCAAACACCCACAAAAAAAGAAGAAAGTAAAAACAAACACAATAATTTTTAATGTGGTTTGGCCCAACCAATTTGGCCTACAACCTTCCATTCAAACTAATAACCAATCAAACAATTACAACCGTGTAATTTTTAGAAGAGAAAAATTGCAAACTCCTTACAAACCCAACCCAACTACCACTAGAGCCCAACTACACCCTTTTACAAGAGCCCAAACTCTATAACTCTCTAGGATATTTTACAAACCAAGCCTGACACTTTATTTATAAGGGAATAGCCCTTATAACTTCTCCTATACTTTCGATAGGGGATTCAAGGCAAACCCCAACAAATCCTTCCTTGACTTGAATCCCCAAACTCCCCAAATTGCTTAACAACATATGAAAAACTAACATGCTTTTGAATCTTCTCACTCTTGGAAACAACTCTATCCTTCGCATCATCAAGCAAATATAGTTGTTTCTCATTCCTCTTTCCTTGCAAAACTAAACCATCATTCTTGTATACTTTGCAACAATCATTGTTACCAACGTATGTGTACCCACGCGAAGCTAACTCACCCAAAGAAATCAAATTGTAACTAAAACTAGGTACATACCTCACATTACGAAGTGTCTTGACACCACCATCATGAAGCTTGAGTTGAAACTCCCAATACCTTCAATCTTCACTCGATTACCATTCCCAACCGCAATATTGCCTAAACTTTCAACCTCTTTCAATTCATCAAACCGATCTTTATCATTGCAAATATGCATTGATGCAGCTGAATCCAAAACCCAACTTTTCTCACAAGTATGAGACCCATCTAAACAAGTTGCCAATACATCATCATCTGAATCAGTCAAAACAACACATGTCTCATTTTTCTTTCCATCATCACTTTTTTGTTGAGCTTTCTTGAATGCAGCCATATCCTCTCTTAATGTCTTGCAACGTGCTTGAATATGACCCTTCTCTTCACAATAATAACATTTCACCTCACTATAATCTCTGAATCTTGATCTTGATCTCCCTCTTGATCCACCATGTCTCTCATTAGTCCTCCCTCGAGTAGAACCTTCCACAGCAGCTAGTGCACCTCCCGCAGATGAAGAATCTTCTTTGCCCATAAATCTTTCATTCTCACGTAGCACAGCAATCACATCATCCAACGTCAAAGTAGTTTTACCTACCAATAAAGTCTGAACTAAAGGTCTATAGGACATGGGCAAAGATGACAACAACAGTAATGCCTTCTCTTCTTCTTTCAACTCTTTAGAATCAATAGCTAATAATTGTGAAACTAATCTATTAAATTCATTTAAGTGATCATGGAGACTCTTACCTTCATCCATCTTCAGAGAATACAAATCCATCTTCAAACACAATCTATTCGGCAGCGATTTTGACGCATAGATGTCTCCTAGCTTCTTCCACAATCCGGTTGGTGTTGTCTCAGTCAATACATTCTACTTAATCTCTGGAGCAAGCGCCAATCTAATTGTGCTCACAGCCCTCTTTTGAATTCTAACCCAATCCTTATCAGACATTCCATCTGGCTTATTTTCTTCTAATGCCAGATCTAGACCTTGTTGCACTAGAAGATCCTGAATCGTACTTTGCCATAACATAAAATTACTTTTACCATCAAATAAAAGAATCTCAAACTTAGGCATACCTCCAGACATAGCTTCAGCCATAGCTTTCCTCCTATCGCAGGATCACGAACCTTCAGCTCTGATACCACTTATTAGGGAAAATATCCCTCAAACCATACACTCACAAAAAAGGAAGAAAGCAAAAACAAACACAATAATTTTTAATATGGGGCCCAACCAATTTGGCCTACAACCACCCAATCAAACTAATAACCAATCAAACAATTACAACCGTGCAATTTTTAGAAAAGAAAAATTGCAAACTCCTTACAAACCCAACCCAACTACCCAAAGAGCCCAACTACACCCTTTTATAAGAGCCCAAACTCTATAACTCTCTCGGATATTTTACAAACCAAGCCTGACACTTTATTTATAAGGGAATAGCCCTTATAACTTCTCATATACTTTCGATATAGGATTCAAGGTAAACCCCAACATTATGCTTTGGTTCAAAGTATATGGTTGATACGGTTGGAGCTTATAATAAATTTCTTCCATATCCTACCAATCCTTGCATCCTATGTAAATTTACGATTAAAAAAAATTAGCTTGGAAACTATAATACGTAAAGAAATGGTACATCCCACATCAGTGGGCAAAAGGTGCGTGTGTTAGTTTATATGAGGCTCCGCGCAACTCCAAAGCAGTCGGTTTTGGAGTTGTGGCGTGTCTCGTCACTGAACAAAAAAAAAAGAAATGGTCCATGTATAAAAAAAAAACAGAAATGGTCTATGCGGTCGCAGCCATGTAGGGATCACAACTATTACAATCAATAAATTAAATAAAATTTATATATGATACACTGACAGTGTATAATCCTTATATACTATCAATGCACCAGGAATTGACACCTCATCAATAAGCTTTTATGAGCAAATTAAAAAAAATTATTTATATTTACTTTTTAAGGGCTTGGCATGTTTTTTAATTTACCAATTGATTAGGTGTCAATCTATAATGCTATAATGCATTGATAGTGTATAGTAACTATACACTGTCAGTGTATCATATACAAACTTAATAAATAATTAAACGAACAAATTAAATTTCCCATATATTATATAGCCATAGGTCAATACTGAATTTTGTCATTATACTCTAATTTAGTTTTGTTAACTTTTGACGTACAAGTAACGAAATTATAAAGTTTGTCAATTACATTAACATAATATTTAATGAAATATTTCAATTTTTTTCAGAAAAAAAAGAAATTGAAAATATATGACAAAATTTGTTATCTGTATTAGAAATATATATTCCAAGAAATATTTCAATTCCATTATTTTTTGTCAAAAAATCTATAAAAAAAATCTACAATTACAAAATTCAGTATAATTGAAGTTTAATGACGAAATTCAATAATAACTTACAATATAGTAGAAAAATTCACCTTATTCCTAAAACTCAGCAAACTAACAGGAAATTAGGCAAAACTTACGCATAGTGAAACTTGATGAGATTATGGTTTGTTTGTGTATCAGAAATTGATTTTTAGAATATGATTTTTGCATTTTCTGATATTTATTTGACAAACAATTTACCAGTAATGAAAAATGATTAGTCAGTGAAATATGAAGTTATTTATCAGAAAATTGTCTTTTTTTTTTTGTAAAAAGGGAAGATAGTTTTTGAAATAAAAAGCTATCCATTTATAAGGTTATTTATCAAGGTTGTGAATATCGTTCTACTAAACTAGAATTTGAAAATGATTTTTAAACTCGAGTTTAATTTGACTCGGCTTGAAATATTATTATATTTATAAAGGATAATTTTATTTAATTTATCTGAAAACTTAAATATATGAAAATATTAATATTAAAATCTTCTAATATTTTAATTTTTATTTTGTATATTATTAATTATAAATATTTTTAATAATTCAATAATAATTAAAATTATATTATTATTTTTATAAAAATAATAAATTTCCATATAGAAAATAATATTTTTAATAATATTTAATATAACTAGATTTAAACTCGTACGATACAAAGTGATGATTTTAATTTATAATAACTTTAAAAAAGTAAAATAGAATTTTAAAAAATTATTTTAAAATACTTGTTGAATAATGTATTAAAAAACTTGATGCATATACAAAATACACAAATTAAAAAAAATAATTCAAAATTAAATACTAATTAAAAATTATAGAAAAATTAAATATCACAAATCTTATTATATTTAAATAGTTACAATTTTAATGAAAATAATTTTTACTTCGTTAATCATTAATAAATTATTGATTAATGTTGCATATTTTAAATTGATTTATTTTTAAAATTTGAATTTAAATGATTCTAAATTAATCTTATAAAATTAATTAGTGTTGAAAACTTTATCTTTTAGGGTTTTTAAAAAAATTATTTATAATAGTCTGAAACATTAAAACTAAGTAAAAATGTAAATAAAAATAAAGGTAAATTATTATTTAAATTTTAAAAATTTAAATTAATTTAAAATAATTAAATACAATATTTTAGATAATATACATTTCAAATTAATAGATAATCCATATGGATTTTTTTACCAAAAAAATTATTGAACAAATAAATAAATAAATGATTGAATAAATAAATATGAAAAAGAAATGAAATGAAAACTGAAAAAAGAGATGAAAGTTTATTCAATACTAAAATATATAGATTAAATACCCCATTTTAATATGTACAAAAAAAATACCCCATTTTATTTATTTTTTGATAAAATATATGTATATTTTTTTAATTTAAAAATAACATTATAAGTGATAATAGAATATTCAAATTTTGAAATAAGTTTTATTTGATTTAAATGAAGATAATACAATTAAAATATATATTTTTAAAATTTCAATATTTTAAAATTAAATAATTAATGGAATAAGATTATTTATAAAAAAATTAAAATTAATTCATTATTCAAAGAACTTTGGCTTTTATATATTTGTATAATATATAAGATTATTATCAAAAATTAAATCTTATTGAAATTAGAAGTGTAATTTTGGATCAACGATCTAGTGATTTTTTATGAACATTTTATACTTTAACAATGAAAAAGAATTCATCTCACCACATATATCACGTGTTCATATAAAATGCATATAATATTTTTCTTTAAAAAAGTTCATCCAAGTAAAAAGTTATACCAAAATTAATTATTTATATAAATATGTTTTTAATGTATATAACAACAGTGCATATATATTGATAAAAGATGGGTAAAGAAATTGATAAATAATATGAAATTTTCTTTAATTTTAATATATTTAAATATAGATGTTTATGTTTTAGAAATTGAAATAGATAATTGATTTAAAAAGATAATTAATTTATTTTGCAATTTTAATATTTATAGATTCCTATCTTTTAGAAAATTGAATAAAATTATTACTTTTATTTTATATATTACATGTGTCAAATTTTTAGAATATCCACTTACAATGTTTTACTTTGAGTAAATTGCTTTGGCTTATATATATTAACTCCACAAACAGAGTCAAGATGATTACACATGTGACATGTCCTATTTTATTTATTTTTTATTTTCTTAATACTTTTAAAGGACATCTGTAATCATATTAACCCCGCTTTTAGAGTCAAAAAACTCTACTGACAGTGTATTATATATTAATCCAATGATATAATTATTTTAATAATTTTAATATATAAATCATTTCTTAATATTTTTAATTTAGAATATACTATTTTATTTTTTATTGATAAATTTGTTTATATTACTATTTTAATAATAAATATAACTAAATTATACTTTTGTTATGATAACATAATAAATACTTTTAATATAAAATATAACTATTTTAATAGTATAAATATTTTTAATACTTTTAATATTATCATATTAATAAAATTATTTTTTAAATATTTTAAAATATTACACACATAAATAATAAATAGTTTTGCTTTAAGTTTTATATTAGTAGTTCTAGATAACGCTTTATTTATTTTATTTTTTTTATAATACGATAAATGATATTTTCTAAATTTTATTTATATTTAATCTTTTTCTTGTACAAATTTAAAGTTGTATACTTTCATATTAGTATGTTGCATTAAAAAATTTTACTCTCTTAATGCTTTCTATAAAATCGAATTTGGATAGAGAGATAAAAGAAGATTATCTCTCTACTAATTAAACTAACTCTCGTAGGTATTATTTACTTTTTAATGGAAAAGGTTAACATTTTAATTTAAGAACTCTAAACATTGAATGTCATGATTAAATTTAATAACAAAAGTTTGGTCTAACAATTGTTACTTATTCTTAAAAAAATTAAATTTAAAATTAGAATCTCCTTTTTCCTTATATTTTTTGTGAAAAAAGTTATAAATATTCAATTTAAACAAAATTAAAATAAATATATCATTAATTATGTGATGTAGTTGATATTTTTTTAGTGAAAAATTGTTAACAAATTTCAACGAAAGTATCAATATGTTGAGACTCGAGTCCTATATTTTTTTTAATAGTACATTTTCATTCAAAGTTATAATCATAATCAACATATTATATTCCATGAATCAGTAATTTGATAAATTGATAAATACAAATGATAATATCCAACTAAATAAATAACAAATAAACTTACTCGAACTCACACTCGGTGAAACTCGAACCTGAGATTTCAAAGTCTCAAGACCTCCTCTTTATCACTAAGTCAAGACCTCATTAGCTCTATTTCTTTTTTTTTTTAGTTTTTCTTTCTATATAGCAAATTAGCAAATAAAAGTCAAGTCTAAAACATTAAAAGGAGTTACACGTGTTAAGATCTAAATTCTAAATTTATTGAATATATATCAGTTTTGCTTAAAACGTGTGAATGAATCAGTTGAATTAAATTTAATTTAATTAAATAAAATGGATTCAGTTTTTCGTTTAAAAATCATGCTACACTAGATCCAGCAGCATGGCAGTCGGCGAATACAGAGTTGAGTTGGCAAAATCATTTCTTCGGACAACACTGTTCATTCATCATTGCCCAATCAAAAGCATTTGTTCTTTCCCTACGTCGCTTTCTTCTGTGCCCTTTCAGATCACACTTCCGGTGGGCATCAAGCTATAGATTTCGGATTCCCACAAACTTAATCGCCTAATCTGATCTGGCCCCATGTAAAAATCAAACCCATTAATCATACGCCACGTGGACATTATCCTGTCTTAGTGTAACAAAATAATTGCTCAGTGTTACAGCAGAATCTTTTCCCTCTGAACTCTGTCATTTCACTGTCCATTTCTGCTCTTTCTCTCTCAATTTTCTCAACATTTTCTAAACAAACGCAAACAGCAGCTTCAGCTTTTCTCAGGAATCAGCCTCTTTTTTCTCTTTGCTTGCTGCTTTTGATTTCATTTCATTTCCGGCGGGTTTGTAATTTTCTCTTTTTTGTGTTGAAGTTTCTTTCTTTGGCTCTGCTCATTGCTGAATTCTTTTTGCTTTTTAGCTTCTGCTCAAAATTTAAAAAAGAAAGAGAAAGAGAAAGAACAATCTTTCTCATTCTTACTGGTTTCTGTTTGGCTTTCTCTTTCTTTGCTTGGTTTTTAACATGGGTTTTTATTTTTTTATACGAAGTCGTTTTTATGTAATTAATAATTATAATTGAAGTTTTTTTTTTTTTCTCTTGTATTAGAACTTTTAGTTGCTTCCCTTTTTAATCTGTGAGGAAAAGCATTGCCAAATAAATTATGAATAAAATGGAATCTTAATTGTTACTATAATTGGAATTTAAGTTAAGCTCCATGCCTTCCTCTGTTTTTACTCTTTTAGGACATGGAACAGAATGTTTCCTTATAGTTTTCAATTCAATATTGTTTGTTGTTTTTAATTTCATAGTCAATTACTACTTTATTTATTAACTAATAATTTATTTGCTGTCATCTGGGTTTTCATCTGCAGTTAATTAAAAATCTGGGCCTTTTTTTATTGGCTTGCAGGGCATCTGTCAGCTTAGCCATGGACAACCACTGTTTTTCTGATTGGGATTTTGAGTCTGAGCTCCCAATCTCTAATCACAGAAAACTCTTGGGGTCTGCGAATGCTCTTACTCTTCCCTAGCTTTGCTTTTGAATCTTCTGAAGTCTGTCGAAATTATCTACTAATTCTTCTGCTTTTTTTGGCCAAATTTTGCAGCCAAGACAATGAACTGGTGGAGCTATTATGGCAGAATGGACAGTTAGTTTTTCACAACCAAACTCAGAGAAAACAGTTGTCAAACCCCTGTGAGTCTAGACAAATACACAAAAAAGATCAACTGAATACTGCTGCTAGCTTCTCCAATGGAAATTCTAGTAATCTAATTCATGATGACGAAACAGTCTCATGGATCCAATACCCCATCGAAGATTCCTTCGAGAAAGAGTTTTGTTCCAACTTTTTCTCTGAACTTCCATCTTCTGATCCAATGGAAGCTGATAACAGGAAGTCCAACAGACAATTGGACCAACATAAACAACAGTTTGTCAAGTCTAGTGCTGCTGTCTCCCCTGTTATGACGGCAAATTCGCAGCAACTCAATGTTAGTTCTGCAGCGACAGAATTTCGCGGGAACCCCATGCCGCCTCCGAAATTTCAGTTTGATTCAGCCCAACAGAGCAAAAGCTCACAAGGTTTAAGTAAGGTTCGTAATCTTTCGCCTGTTACAGAACATCCAGGGGGGAAGAAGATTGGTGGCAATTTTATACAAAGAGAAGTTAAAGAGTGTTCAGGAATGACAGTTGGATCAAGCAATTGTGGCAGCAATCAAGTTCGAAATGATATCGACTTTAGCCGAGGATCAAGCGATGGTTTTGGAACTACAACTACTGGTTTATCTGCAGTGACTTCGAAAGATGATGCTCGAAAAGAAAACTTCCAAAACAAGAAAGGAAAAACTGAGACTATTGAACCCACTGTTACGTCTTCTTCTGGTGGATCCGAAAGTTGTTTTGATAGAACATGCAAGCAATCAACTGGAGTCATTAGTAGCCAGAAAAGGAAGAGCAGAGATGGGGAGGACTATGAGTGCCAAAGTGAGGTGAAAATAGCTTCCACTGTCTTTTACTATTTTCTTTTCATTATTCTAGTTATGAACATAAATTGTTTTGTACTTCTTCAGGCTGCTGAACTTCAAACAGCCGCTGGAAATAAGCCAACCCAACAATCTGGGTCTTCTCGTCGGACTCGAGCTGCTGAAGTGCATAATCTATCGGAGAGGGTGGGAATATAGCCGATAATCTAATAATTTGCAAGTCTTAAGTTTTTGTGTAGTTTCAAAGCATGTACTCATATGTATATATGTGTCTGTTTGCTCTCGAAATTGGTTGTAATACTTTCGCAGAGACGGAGGGATAGGATCAATGAGAAGATGCGGAAGTTGCAAGAGCTCATACCTCACTGCAACAAGGTCTTTTGCAGCTTTAGGCTATTGTTCTTAAACTGTTTTTACTTTTTCTGAAATATTATTCGTTTACTTGTTGAGCTTTCTCTTTTTCCTTTATATCAATTTCATTGTTCCTGGTGAGTGGTACAAATAATTTCATACATTTAAAAGAAAAACTGAAATGATGATGGAATATGACCGTTGAAGCTAATTGAGCTTGTTTTGATGCTGCAGACAGACAAGGCATCTATGCTGGATGAGGCAATTGAATATTTGAAGTCACTTCAGCTACAGCTTCAGGTCTGAATACTGTAGACTCACTTGAAATGATCATTCCATTTACTATCACTTGTGCCACTAACAGCGTGATCTAGGTGTTCCAGGTAATGTGGATGGGAAGTGGGATGGCCCCAATGATGTTTCCAGGAATCCAGAATTACATGTCCCGCATGGGAATGGGGCCCACTCCATTACCTCCCATTCACAATGCTTTGCATCTTTCTATGTTGCCAGTGGTTGATCAGTACATGTCCATGCCTCCTTCACAAAATCAAGCTCCAACATGCCAAACTCAACAGTTGAATCCAGTTAATTTCCAACATCAAATCCAAAACCCCACCTTTTCTGAGCAATATGCACGCTTTCTGGGGTTTCATCATATGCAAACTGCCTCTCAGGTGTGTCCTGCATTGATTACTTTCCCAAGTTCTTCTCTTGAGTTTCAATTGATTGAAATAATTACCTTGAGCATCCTACTATTGTCTTGCAGCCCGTGAATATGTTTGGATATGGTCCCCAAACCGCACAGCAAAGTCCAACGGTATTAGCCCCCAGCACTACTACTAGCAGACCACACACTGGAGGAGCAGCTTCAACCAATAACACTTCTCTAGGTGGCAAGATGGGTAAGTGTCTCAATTATTCTTCTTTAACTTCATGTAAATGAGAGAAAAATCCTGATTTATGAACCCTGAGAAATATTCATTAAGAGAAATACGGGAATAGTTCTTCATGTTCAATGGTGTCAAATTCATGTAGCACATCACATGTGACATTTATGTCTTAGTGCGTGCACCAGTTAGGTGCATACTTAATACCCAAATGGTTGTTTTCCTGTCATCCACTAATTTCTTTTACAAAAAGGAACTATCCTCCTTCCCAAAGTTTTTAGTTATTTATAAATGGTCTATAAAAGCTAGAAATTGTCATGGAATCATTGTGTTTTTCTCCGTTTGATGTTGATAGGTTAACAAAAGAGAAGGCAAGGGGGCCATAACAACTAGGTAGAAGAGAAGCTGAAGATGCTCAATGTGCAGTGCCTTTCTTTGTCAATCTGTAGCCATGCCCAAGGGTCCAGTTTCCATCATCAATGTGGAAATTAAGAGTCACATCTCCTATAAGCATATATCAGTCAGACAGCCACTACCAAGGTTATAATCTTTCAACCAGGCATTGGATTTGTTCTATGACCATTTCATTGATTTTGGTCATGAGATTTGGTTTCAGGATGAAAACAAGATCAAGTCATGTGCTGCAACTTGCTGGGATTCTGTCAAACAAGACTAGTAGTCCATTTTCTCGTTTGCTTGCTTAGAGGAAGTTTTACGCGTTCTCGTGTATGAAATCAAGCAAACCTTAGATAACAACATACTATAAATAACATATTTCTGTGTTTAATATAATGTTATGAGACTATATGTATAATAGCAAATAAATTTTAAGACATTACATGAACAAACCAAATAAACAAAATTGAATCAAATCTACACATATGCAGAGGGAGTCCAAGCTCTATGTAGTGTCAATATATCTTTCTATCGAATCTCTTTTACTGACTATTTGAGTTTCTCACAATTTAATTCAGGACCCTCTCTTAAATTGTTCTCACACTTCGACTAACAACTCAAGCTATTCATTTTTTCTTTTATGATGCAATATTAATATTTAAATTCCAAACAATATGTTAAAAAAGTTTTTACATTTGGATATAATTAAAATCATGTATTTTATTATATAAAATAAATATTTATTTTTAATTTCTTACTTATTAAAATTTATATATATTTTCTATTATCTAAAGATATCTTTTGTAAAATAAAAAATAATTAATAAAAGCAATAATCAATCTATTCACGCCTCAAAATTTATAAATTTAAAGTACAAAATTTATAAATTTGAAGATGATTATTTCATAGACAAATATTTTGCAGGATATAGTATCTTGTTTAATATTTTTCATTACATTTACCTTATTTTAAATATTAAAGACTATTGAATCTAAGGTATTTTTTCAATATTACAACGTAAAAGTGATAAAAAGGTTTCCATTCACCATTTAGTATATGAATAATGTTCTTTTGTAAAATAAAAAATAATTCAGTTGGACATAATACCATAATTCCCAATAGTCACTTGGATAAAGTGATAAAAAGGTTTCCATTCACCATTTAGTATATGAATAATGTCTTATTAGTTATTAAATTGGATAAAACCAATGGAACATAATGGTCTTGCAAAGGACTTATAAAATGTTATAATCGTGATATTTTTATGCTTTAAAACTTTGTTCTTAAAATTGTTCTGGATCATTTTAGTAACAAGACAAGACATTAACAATGCTCAAACAGTAGTACATATTAAGCTTTCTTACTTGAGAGGTAAGTAATTGATTTCATGAATTGAAAGATTTGAGTCCTTGTTAAAGAACAAATTCATTAATCATGACCCCCCATGATAACTCAATTTGGTGTCATCACTCTCAAGTGTTAAAGAACATGTTCTTATGTGACATACATGTAATTGATCCTTAAACTTGAGACACCTAGTCATCTTGTGTATGAATTGTCACACTTTGATTTCATTTTTATGGATTTAGATGTCAAATGCCTAAAAAAAGGTGATTTTGGATGTGGCATTGATATGTGCCAAGTGCATCAAAAATAAATTACTCTAATTACTATTTTGTAGATAACAAAGTAGAAGTCGATCCCACTAAGATTGATTCAAATTGATTATTTATATAAATTAAGTTATTTAAAAACAGAAATTAAATAGAGTTTTTCAATTGATCTAAATTAATTAAAATATTAAAATAAAAGCAATTACAAAGAATGATTCAATATATTAAGAGAAAACTTCGCTTATAGAAATCTATCCACTTTTGAAATTAAATATTGATAATTGACCAAAGATTATTAATTTTATCATTTGAATATTCAATCCAAGCATAACAACAAGCTCTCTACTATACTAATATTTTCCTACTTAGTCGTTAATTGAAACAAACTCTTCAATTAATCTATAACTACTAAACTACCTAGAACAAGTTTTTTAGATGTAATTTGTAGCAGCCTTAATAATTAGAAAGATAGCTTGAAACTAAGCGATAAACTCACAAAATCGGTTTACGTAACTTAGACTTTAATTCCCCTAGAAATTGAATGAAAACTTGACCGTAATCTTCAATTCCTATTTACTACTAATTGTTAAAAACATCAAGCAATTACGGACTTAAGTTTTAAACTAGCAATAGATTATTAAGCTTAATTAAATAGTAGGCCTCCTATCAATTAAACCAACAATCATGTCAATATTTGCAGAAGAATTTCAGATATTCAATATATAAAATCAAAACTCATACATATCTCACAATATTCATCCAAGAGTATCAAGAAGATCTAATAGCCGAAAAAGAAGAAACTTGCAAAGCATAGCAAAAACGCTAACTTTATACAATATTAAGGAAGAAAACGTAAACTATATTAAAACATACATAATCGATTGTGATCTGTTCCAGCCCTTTAAATAAGCTATTTACAATCCTAATATAACAAGAATTAACTCAAAATAAAACTTTTATTACAGGACTTTGTCTTCAAGTAAAACTCTTGCCTTCAAGTAGAATTCTTCTTTAGCTCAAACTCTCTTATTGCTACCACTTCTTGGAGTTTAGGAGTCTTTTTGTAGAATTTCACCTCTTATTGAACTCTCCTACTTGTATTTTCTTAGCTTAAACTCTTCAATCTGATTTACACAAGTAGTCCTTGTACAACCATCTAGTAATCCTAATCCCACTAGGATTAGTATCCAGAATTTAAGTTGACTTTTCAAAGATGTTTGACTAACCAAATCAGCTTGGATTTATGTGATCTTGGACATTCCGGAAAGATTAGGAATTCCTCTTCAACTTTTATGGGGACTTCATCTTCATCTAAAAATGTTAAGGTGGTGAAATTACAATTTATCCTAACTAGTCAAAAAATCACAAATCTGCCCTTTTAGCTTAAATTACTCGAAAAGTTTATTTTTGCTACCTAAAACATAAAATAAATATTAGCAAGCTTATTTAGGCAGAAAATATACTTAAAGGAATAATTATGAACTATAAAAATAACGCATTCTGACTTCTTATCAGGCATGAAGACACGAAGATTGGTAAATGGTCAAGAAAGAATTCATAACCCTAAGTGATTTAAGGGGTTATATCTTGCATGATTCTTGGCTTAGGTTAACTTGATGAAGTCTTTGGCAAAAACATGATGAATTAAGTAAAATGGTTATAGCAAAGTCATAATAGTCAACCATGAACTACAAAAACCAATATGGAAGATTAATAAGTATTCACTGAACCATGTTTATTAATTCGCTAAGATATTTAATGAAAGGATTGAATTACAGATAGACCTGTCATTGAAAGGATTAGTTAGAATCATTTTGACTATCTAATATTTGGATGGTCATGATTACTTGCTAAATCCCGTTCAAGATCAATCTGAACCACTTCATCAATCCTTTTTAGCTTTGAAGTTAATATAAACATAGCTCCCTTTCTAAAATCTTGAAACTTCATAGTTAATTTTCTCATCCAAGCTCAGTAACTCACCCCAAGAATTGGCAATATTTCAAAAGTTTAATAATTCCAAAATTGAATTGGTATCCCATAACATTTCAACCAAGCAATCTTATCTTTGATTTGAATTATTTTCATCCCAACCTTTAATTTCCCCAAACCAATCTTTTAACCACGACCACCTAAAATTTCTCATTGTTTCCATCATATCACTGTCCTCAACAAGGAATTGGCACCCAGAGATTCTTTTTACTGTTATCTCACACCCCCATGATGTTTGAAGTTCTCCACTAACATATCAGCATCATAATCTCTTCTTACAGTCACTACCGAACAATTTTTTAGCTTTTTTATATACTCTTACTCCATTACACCTTTACACAGTTGAACCTCATTTTTGCACTTGCAAAATTTGCTTGATTCTTCACCATCGATCTCTAAGTCCTTCTTTATATCCATCATTTTATCCTTTCCTTCCATTAAAACCTGAGCATATGTTCTTGATCGATCACCAGCATCCTCTTCACGTTCTACCTTCTTATCACCCCCTCGATCACCACACACACTAACCTGATTAATTATACATGCTACTTTCCTTATTCACGAAATTTCTGTAGTAATTCTTCCCTTGATTTGCATAACAGTGTACTTTTCTCTAGTATTCGATGCTCTAATTAAATCTAGAAAAATTAACTCCAATGCGATGTTCCATCAACCACACCCTATACAGTTTACCTCTCGCCCTCTTAGCTCCTATTGTATCAGCACACCGAACAAACCCAAATCTTCTTCCCATCTTGCTTTTCTTCTGTGAAATGAAAACATCAACCACCTTCTCATGGTACTGAAAAATGCGCCATAACCAGTTCCAATTTACTCGAGTTGGAAGATTGTTAATGAATAAAGTTGAAATTCCTTTGTCCCTAAACACCATAGCCACTAACACCAAGAAAATTATTTCGCTGGCCACTCCGCTGCTCATTTCATGTAAATGTTTGTCTGTATGTGTGTTTTATTTTTTATGTTATCATTTCATGTAAATGTAAAGACCTATTTAATGACAGTTAATTACCATCTAAATTAATTAATTTTTTATTATATCTAATGCAAAATAAAAAAAATTATAAACTTATTTACATTTTAAGAAAATTAAAAAATATATTTTATATTAAAATGTTGATGTCATATTTGAATATTAATCTTTTATTTTACTACAATTCTTGACGTACTTTAATGTAAAAATGGTTTTTTTAATTAAGTCAAAGCAATAGTTTAACAGCTGAATCATTTAAATTAAGTTGAGTAAATAAAAATGATATATTATATAAAAATTATAAATTATAAATAATTTTGCAGATAATAATTTATGAGATACGTATTACAAATATTTTATTATTGTAAAAACAAACTAAGTTTTCTTTTTAGATTTTTCTAACATGCTTTTACTTAAAAAAAATGACACATCAACGGTTTTTTCTTAAAAACTCAAATGACTTTTTCTAAATTTAAAAAATGGCTTAAAAGTGTAAAGAACTAAAAAATACATAATAATGTAACATCAGTGTTTTTCTGTTGTCACAGCAAAATAACATATTATTACATATTAAAAATAACATAATTATTACATATTAAAAATTTTCTAATAATTTTAATTAAAACTCGTCGAATCAACATTTTTAAACATATGCGCGTGCATCCATATATATTATCATGAATTAATATTTTATACATCGTCAGTATAATTTTTTGATTTCACAAGTGAGATTAAAATGATGATACATATTTTTTAAAATATTAAAAAAATAAATAAAATAAATAAAATAAAATATGTGTCATTATTTTAATATTACTTGTGAAGTCAAAAATTTTACCGATGATATATGATATAATTATCCTATTATCATCCCAAATTTCCAACAAGGGATGCTCCAAAGGTGCATTTTCCAAAGTTTGGTAACATTAACTCACTAAGACCAATATAAAGGAGCAATCCAACAAATATCATAATATAATCTAAAATTAGATAAGTTAGGTGCTTGATGTGTTTCACGTTTCCGAGTAGTCGGGAGTAAACTAAGAATCAATTAATTAATCAACTTGTTCTCATCTTCGGCGATCTCATTCAGATTTTATTCTCGTAGACTAGATATTGTACTTGGGAGTAGTAGTAGTGCAAAATGCCGTGTCAACCCATTATCTTTATCGTCACCATCAAGAGCACTTCATTTCTTTTCTCCAGTATTCCTCCTCTACCTTTTACTTAACAAAAAATTCGGCATAAGTGCAATTTAAGTAAAAAAAAAAAACTATTAGATAATTTTTTTATAGCACATTATAATTAAAGTTATAAAATTTTTTTAAACCAATAATTATAAAAATCATTTTATTCAAATTAAGTAAATTAATAAATAATTATATTAAACTCAAACTCATATTTAATGAGACTCAAACTTGAAACATTAAAATTTCAAAATTTTTTTCTTATCGCTAAATCAAGATTTCATTTACGAATAATGTTTGTTATGCATCTAACTTTACAACGTCGTTGTTATATCCGACTCATGGCTTAGCATGTCACTCTCTTCATAAAAATGACCTTTGATCCTCGCTAGTTGCTAGAGAGAGAGAGAGTGCGTGCAAAGGTACGCGGGGCATCTATATATAAAAAGGTCGGCGTGTGAAGAGATAAGGCATGCATATGATATAATATAATTAAATGGAGGCACTCAAAGATGGTGACATGGTGCATGGGGACAGTTTCCTTTGTCAAGCTAGGATGTTGGGATGTTGAGGGAAAAGATTGATGCAACGTGCAGGTCCACAATTGGAAACATTGCCTAACAGTATTCACCTTAGTTGGTCAACACATTTTGTGTTTGCAAGTTGCCTCCACCACCGTTCATGCTTTTATTTATAAATTTATATTCAATATTCTCATCTATTTTATTATCTAAAATTAATTATTTTATTTAGATTTAATAATCAAATAAGCCTTCAACCTTTAGTCCAAAATAAAATTCAACCCTCAACATTTTATCGCGTGACATTCAGTTTATAAACTTTTATTTTGGTGAAAATAGACCCTCAACCTTTTAAAATTATGCAATTAAGTCCAAATCAGTTAAATGACACTAACTGCTTTTAGTATATCTAACGTGAAAATTGACGTGGATAGCTTAGTTGGCTGTCAAGTGGCATGCCACGTATGCAATACTAATGGTAGTTAGTGTCATTTAACAGATTTGGACATAATTTCATAATTTTAAAAAGTTGAGGATTTATTTCCACCGAAATAAAAGTTTATGGATTGAATTTCACGCAATAAAACGTTAAGGGTTGAATTCTATTTTGGGCTAAAGGTTGAGGGCTTATTTGACTATTAAGCCTTTTATTTAAATAAAAAGTGGTAAATAATAAAACCCTCTTAACAATAACGATTTTAAAATTTGAACTATATCCAAATGTCTGAGAAAGAACTCTACTTTCTCTTCTTCTAACATTGTTGATACAATATATGATAGTTGTATATTATTCATTATTCATAGAATATCACTTCATTAATAAATAAAATTAAAAAATACATAATTTCTTAAAAATAAATTTAAAACTTTATTAATATTTATTTTGAAAGACCTGTATATATTTTAATTTTATTTATTAATAAAATAACATTTTATAATTATATGTCATCAGTGCTTCACTTAAATAAACTAAACCATCTAGAACAATGCACATTACTTCAAATTGCTAATGAGACAAAGCCTCAAGTTCTTCAATCATTCGCCTCGTTTTCCTAATCTTGTGTATTCATTTTTTAATCAAAATGAAATTAATGATTCACAGTTCCCCCAATCACACAGTAACTACTTATCACTACAGCTTATAAAATTAAAGTTGCTTATTTGGCTTCACCCACATGAAATTTTAATATTTTTTGGTCATTTATAATAAATCACTATATATAAGAGAGAATTTTCTTATTTATATTTTTAAGATTTCATGCTTGATATTTTATTTTATTATTTTTATTTAAAAAACAAATAGTAAAAATATCATTCAAAAATAAATTAAATATTTTTTATTTACATGATAGTTGATATGCCTTAAAACAAAATAATTTAAAAAATTGTTTTATAAATATCTGCATTTATAATAGCCTTGGGTTATTAGGCTTGTTTTAGTTTAGTTTAGTTAAGTTTAGGATAGGTTAAAGAATAGGATTATTTAATATATTACTAGTAGAGTTTTTAAAATTCACAAGCGGTAATAAGAGATAATACATATATATATACTCTTTAAGAAATATTAAAAAAATAACAAAAATAAAGTGATAGTATATCTCATCTTTTTAACTTTGCTTGTAGTTTAAAAACTCTACTAACAATATATTGGATAATAATCTTAAATTATATCACTCAAAGGACAGAAATTAGCTAAGTTTTAGGTTCGATGGAATTTAAGGTATTGTTTGTAAATATTTGAATCTTGGATTGATTTAGTTTTAGCTCAGTTGGCAATGCAGGTTGAGTTTGTGGGAATGGCTATTGGGTTTAACCCTTACTTAACATACCTTTGGAGAGGGGTGAGGAGTTTTAACTATGACGAAGCCTCGAATAAGATTAGTCTCAGACCGTTAAAAAGAATGAAGATACATGTGGTTTAAACAAAAAAAATTAAAAAATAGTTTGGCTTAGCGTAATTATTTTTTTTTAAAAAGATTAGATCTAATATTAAATTCTCATTTTTCCCTTTACCTCTTTAATAATATGTATAATATATATATATATATATATATATATATATATATATATATATTATATAATGGCTTATTGATGGGTTAGGAAGTTCTTGGGCAAAGGTATAATTTTTTATCTCTTCTTCGCTTCTGCATGGGCCTTTATTTTAACAGTCTCCTTCAAAATGCGTCCAGTTTTTTTGGTTACAAAAATGGGTCCAGTTAAGAACAAAGTCCAGAAGTCATAAATTAAAAAGCTTTTGTTCTTGTAATGCCTCCAACTTCTGATGCCAAATAAAATAAATTATAATAATACAATACATTATTAACAGAGCTTTTAAGTTTTATAAACAAAATTAAGATGTTAATATAAATTTTTTAAAAAATTAAAAAAATTTATTAACGATGTATGAAATAATAATTTATAAAATAGATTTTCTTTATTATTATTATTATTATTATTATTATTATTATTATATGTAAGTAAAAAGGAAAACAAAAAAAATCGAATTTTGCATCCAATTTCTTGAAAGATTGATAGGGATAGTTGAATCAACTGTCGATTTTATTTTTACTGACCAATATTATCCAAACTTTTAGGGGTTATTTGTTTTTTATTTTATGTTTTTGTTTTCAATTTTTTAAAAAATAAAAGAGAAAACATGTTTGTTAAGTATGTTTTTGTTTTTAAAAATCGAAAATAAAACAACTTATTTTGAAATTTGTTGAAAATATCAAAATGATATTTTCAAAATTTTGGAAGTAATTTGGGTACTGTTATTCCACGGATATTGTTCACCTATTGCAGTTACAGTGCCATTTTACATCTAAAAGTGATAAAAATTTGTTTTTTGTATTCTTATCATTTTATACTTTATCCACTCTTTTCAGTAAGTTTTAAGTGATAAAGTTTTGCAACAAAAACAATAATCCAAACAATTTTCAAATTTAATAAATTGAAAATAAAATAAAAATAAAACAAAACAAAATTTTAAAAACATAAAACATAAAACATAAAACACACAATAATACCAAACTCACCCAAAATTTTTCTTTGGAGGGGGGGGGGGGGGGGGGGGGGGGGGGGGGGGGGGGGGGGGGGGGGGGGGGGGGGGGGGGGGGGGGGGGGGGGGGGGGGGGGGGGGGGGGGGGGGGGGGGGGGGGGGGGGGGGGGGGGGGGGGGGGGGGGGGGGGGGGGGGGGGGGGGGGGGGGGGGGGGGGGGGGGGGGGGGGGGGGGGGGGGGGGGGGGGGGGGGGGGGGGGGGGGGGGGGGGGGGGGGGGGGGGGGGGGGGGGGGGGGGGAACTACAGAAGAAATAGTTCTGATCTTTTTTGTGTACGGATTCAAGCACGTGTTTTGCAGTTTAAAGACGTCGCTTTCAGACAAATTTCAACATTGTAATATTCAGAGCACAATGAAAATGATTGAATGGCCTACAACACGTGGTCGGTGACAACCAAACCAGACCAACAAAACAAAACCATTTTTTTACCATTTTTAACATGTGCTTTTCTTTTTATATTTTAATATTATTTCAACTTATTCAAACCTACCCACTCTTTAAACTAGGAAAAAAAAGTTAGTAATAAAAATAATAAATGAAAGTATAAAATAGATTTATTTAATGATAATACAAATAATTGGATTGAAACAATGGTATTTCGTTTTTTAAGATATGTTGACACCTAATTTTGTTCCATTTTTTATTATTATTATTATTATTATTATTATTATTATTATATATTCTATTTATTATTATCTTTTTTATTATTATTTTCATTTTATTTTTATTGTTGTTATTATTATTATTATTATTATTATTATTTTGTTTATTGTTTATTTTATTATTTTTGTCTATCAATGCATTTAATGGGGTTTCCTTCCCCATAATCGCCGGTCACCTTTCATGCCACTTCCCCTGCCAGTCACCATTCCCGAACCCTCAACTCTACAAAACCCCCATATCATTTCCCCTTACGGGGACTCTCTTTAAAGCCTCGGATGAGGGACCCAGGAAACCCTTTTTTTTTTCTTTCCTCAAAAACTCACTACCCTTAACCCCATCACCGTGAGCCCCTGCCAACCGAAGCAATCACCTTCCCAGAAGCCGGTCCCCAAACACCATCATCACCATCACCACCGAAACCACCAGCATCATCCTCACCCAAATCGAAACCCCAAATCAGAGAGCCCCTCAAACCCTATATCCCCACCTGCAAAAACACAAAGACAAACAAAAAAAAACAACAAAACCACAACAGTCGAGCCATCAACCACAAAAAAAGGAGAAAAAAAAGAAAACAAAAAAAATAAAAAAATAGAGAGGAGGTTTCGGTAAGGTTAGATCTATAAGGTTAGAGGGCTTTTTAGGAGAAACGGAAGCCGAAATCGGAAAGAGGTCGGGAAGAAGCTTCGAAAAGCCGCAACTTTTTAGGTTTTTGGCCACCGGCAACGGCGGCCGGCGGCGGAGGACGGCGGTCCGGCAGCGGCCGAAAATCGCCCCAGTCGGGAGGAGCCTTTGAAGGCTCTGAGTAGTTTTTTTTGGTTTTTGGTTAGAAAATGAAATGAAAAAAAAATAGATAGGTTTATATAGAAAAAAAAAGAAAAAAAAGGGGCCAGATCCGCGCGTGGACCCGGGATCCGCGCGCCCGCCCGGCCAGCTGAGGAAGGAGATCCGCGTGCTGCTCCAACCCGACCCGACCGAGACCCGCTGTCACGACCCGAAGACCGCGACTTTCACTCGATTCTTATACTTTTCTTAGTCTACAAATTTATGGACTAAATTTTTCTTTTTCATTTTAAGGTTTGTATTCGGTGTCAGTGTAGTTACTATACTACCTAGGTGACTTATAGTCATTCCATTTAAATATTAAACAAACACGGAAACGGTTCTTAGTTACATCCCGACTTGTTAAACAGAATATGTACTGTGCATCAATTTAAGTCTTACATGTAAACAAGTATTTTATAAAGAACATATAACTCAGAAAACTAGTACCAAGTTCATACACCGTCTCCGATGCCCACTGAGCAGCTCACATGGCAGACGTTAACTTCAATAATCTGAAAGAGATGAAATTTAGTGGGGTGAGCAAAACCACGGCTCAGTAAGATACTAATATAAATACAAGAGTAGGATTAAACTGTCTTAAACTGCAATGCTTAATACTTACAAAGATGCAATTACAGTTAATCCTTTCTCATCGATACATCTCATTATCACTTTTCATTTCATAATCATATTTCTGTATTCTATTATCTCTTATCAATTCTCATATCATCTCTTATCAATTCTCATATCATCTCTTATCAATTCTCGTATTGTGGATCATAATCACTGTGGTACCCAGTCGTAATTCTCTTCGTGTATTTCTATATTCGTGTTTCATAACATATCATGACCTCATATAGATGAAATATCGTTACCACCGAGTCATGACATTCCTCATGGAATTCTCATATACTAAGCATATTGTCATATTAGGGTTTAATATGCAATTCATGTAATTTTTCTGTATAAACCGCGATCATTTCAAATCATATCATATATACTTTAGGACATGCTCAACATATGCATTTTCAAAAGTTTGCCTTTAAGGCATAATATAAACATATTCAATTTCAATTCATGTATTCGTTTTCGGAGCATGTCTAAAACATGTGCGGTCTTAAAACATTTTTCATATACTATAAATCATATCAGGTTTAGAGTTCATATCAAATCAATCTATACTCTAAACCGCATGTCGTTTCAAATTCGACGCAAAATCGTATATAAATCATGTAAGTATCGAAATCATTTATCATATACTTTTAAATCATTTACTGTAAATCATATCAGGTCTAGAGTTCATATCAAATCAAACTATACTCTAGACCGCATACCATGCCATGTTCGACACAAAATCACATATAAATCATATAGTGTCGAATTCATATCTTATGGACTTTTAAAACATGTTTAAAACATGTACTGTTTCAAAACATATTTCATTTCAAATCTGTTTCATGTACAGTATAAATCATGTCAAGTCTAGAGTTCATATCAATAAAAATCATACTCTAGACTTCATATCATATTTGTTAGAGACTAGGCTAGATCCCTATCATCTCTCTATCAATAAAGACTTAAATCACTGTAGCTAGCAGTGAAAATCATATCGTCCCCTGAAAACCAACTAGGGCGCTATCTATGGCCATAGACCTCATCTCTCTCAGCCCCACTGATCAGGCGTGACTGAGACCTGTCCACGACTATTGTCGGACAAGCATATCTATCTGCCTAATGAGCAAAGCTCCAATTAGGCGGTTTCCACTATGCTTTATTGAATTTAATTCTTTTAGGGTGCCTACAGTCTCATAAAACATTTAAATCTATAGCTTTCTTTTCAATATCATGTAAGGCATATGGTAAAATTCTGTATGAGACTTCATATATCAAAATACATATATATATATATATATATATATATTTACCATATACTTTCATTTCAAAACAAATCAATACTTTTCAGTATTCATATAAACATTATTAAAATGTTTCAAGTTGCAAGAAGGCATGCTTAAATGCGATGCTGTAAAACATTTCAGTATGCAACTTCGGTAATGTTTCCATCAATTACGCTAAAGCGATTCATTTAACTTTATCACCATCAATTATTCGATTTCAAGACTTTCTTTCTGTCAACCAATAAATCACTATACAATTCATTCACTATTCATCTAATTCAGTATTCAATTCATTTGGAAATCGAATCACTTGGTATTCAGACCATTCGGTATTCAATACCCTTTCTTGATCGTCATTGACTATTATAATCATTTATACACTTCATCATCAATATTAGGATCGCATCATTAGTATGAATCCTCTAAGTTTTGATAAGCATTTAAACATCAATTTCTAAAATAGTCATCAAGTTACCGAATTTATGCAAATAATAATATCATCCTTCAATATCTGTTCCAGAATCGACATCGAGGATAACAGAATCACAAAATCGATAGTCACCTATCAAATCCATTTATGATTTGATCTATTGATACATATTTATCATTTTCGATTTGAGGTTCAGTTTCATTTACTATCACAAAATCGTATCTAAATCCTCAAATCCATTTTCATGTGGCCTTTATGATTTTATCCGAACTTATGCAATTGTCGATCTTATTATTCAAGATCTATTCTAAGGTTATAAGCACAATCATCTTTTCACATATTTATCACTCATTTCTTTGAATCCATGATTGATCGGATTGTGTCGTAATTAAATCTCCATTTCAATCTCTCGAATTTGTCCATATTATCACTTTCGAAATTATTTCAAAATCATGAAACCGGACTCGGTAAATTCTGGAAATCATTACTCCGTTAATAACTTCACAATCCAATCATTCGACCATCGAAATTTCAACTGTGATCTTCTCTTCCAAGCTACATCATATAATTATCATCACTTTTATCCGTGATCCGTCTAATTAATAATTTCACCTCAATCTCAACTTGATACCATTTGTGATATTAAAATTACTTGATTTATCGATTCTATATAAGGTTTTAAACCATGTAATTCACCACATTATCGTTTTCAACGATCTATCTTCTCATCGATTTCAATATCAAACTCTTTCGGTAATACTATAAAATCCTTTCAATATTTATTTTCAATATTTATTTTCAATAATTATCTCCAAGATTCCATTTATGTGAGAAACTTAATCTTTTTCCTCAATTATTTTCCTAAAAATTTCGGCAGCATAACGGCTTAATTTTCCCTAACCTCCTGCAAGGGAAACACAATTTATACTTGCAGCCGTTGATTCTCACCAATTTTACCTCTTACTAAGACCCCCACCATCAGTTGTGGGTCCTCTTAGCATTTTTAGCAAATCAATTTAAATCGATGCATCATATAAAATCACAATTCCATTTAAAATCAATTAAATAAATGCATCATATATATATAAAATCATAATTCCCACATACAATATAAAGCTACTAATGCTTTATAAAAGTATCTTACTTGTTCGCCAAAGCTTAGCGCACTTTCCGATTTCCGAGCCTTGCCGAACTCCACCATTCGTCTCATTTTCGTTTGCTACAATTTCAAAAATTGACATATATTTTCATTTAGAAAATAATCCAAGAATTTCTACTAAATTCCAGACATAGAGCGAAAAAGGCTTTTAATTTTCCTTACCCATCTCTTCCTCTTCTTCTTCTTCCTTTTTCTTTTCCTTTTTCTTTTTCTTTTCTTTTCTTTTCTCCTTTTTCTTTTCTTTTCTTCTTTTTCTTTTTCTTTTCTTTTTTTTCTTTTTCTTTTTCTTTTCTTTTTTTTTTTTGAACCGGGTCGGATCGGGTCGGATCGGGTCGGATCGGGTCAGGCGGGTCGGATCGGGTCGGACCGGGTCAGACCGGTTCAATCTTCTGCTGGCCGGTTCGGTCACCGGCGGCCACCCATTCCGGCGGTTCGGCCACCCAACAGCTTGCCGAGGTTGCAACGACTCCGGATCTGGCCTCCGTTTCTCGATCGGCGGCGCCGGCGGTAGCAGATCTGGGACGGGCGGCGGCGGCTCCTTCTCTCTTTTCTTCCTCTCTTTTCTCGTCGTTTTCTTCACCGTCGGGCGTTCCTCCCTCCAGATCTGGCTTCGTCGGGGCTTCGCAAGGCGGCGGCGACCGGTGGATCGACCGGCGTCGCCTCCTTTCCTTTTTCCTTCTCCTTTCGGTTTTTCGCCTCGCCATTCTCTCGTTTTCGCTTCGCTCTGTTTCCTTTTCCTTTCCCGCCGTCGGCGTCGACTTCTCTTCCTCCATCTCGGCTCGCCGGCGGTGTCACTCTCTCCTCCGCTTTCTCCTTTGGCCGGCAGGGGGCCGGTTCTTCTTTGGAGATCCCTCCTCTGTTGTAAACAGAGGAGGAAAATGGGTGGGAATCGGGATACCCGATTCCCGCCTGTTTTCATTTTTTTTTTAATTATATAAATATATTTACAATTTTAAATATATTTATATAAATACTTATATATCATACAAATCATTTGTATATATATACTTTAATTTAATTTACTATATATATTTCATATATATTATATTTATATATGTAAATACATATTTCATAATAAAAATATATATATACACTTTATATTAAAATATTATATACATATATATTTTATATATGTATATCATATATACACTTAAATGTATAATAAAATACATACGTATTCATTCTATGATATCAAAGAGTATTTTCAACGTACGATATGTACATATATTTCATATATGAATGTATATATTTATTTAAAAATATATTTATATAATAACCTTATATAAATATATAAAATTACATATTTTTATTTCTTATTAAGTTTTGGATTTCTAAATATCCAAAAATTATTTTCTTCACTTTCGTTCTTATTTAATTTGGATTTTAATTTGTCCAAATTAAATTTTCAGGATACCTTTATTTATTTAGAAAATTCTCGGTCTTCACACCCGCTTCGCACCGACCCGCTTCAGAAGCAGAGGGATCCGCGCTTGACCCGACCTGCTCCTCACCGACCCGGCCCGTTGTAGCCTGCTTCGCCCTAGTGGATCAGGCCCATCCGCGTGGCCCCCTTTTGGGTGTTTGTGCTGTCCAGCTTGGGCCAATTTGGAGGGTTTCCTTTTGGGTTTTAAAACCCAAATCCTTTTGGTATATTTACTTTAATTTTAACCTTTTTATCTTAATGTTTAATTATTATTATTATTACTATTATTGTTATTATTATTATTATTATTGTTATTATTATTATTAGTATTGTTGTTGTGTTTTTGTTATTATTATTATTATTATTATTATTATTATTATTATTATTATTATTTTTAGTGCATGTCGTAAAACAAAAGTTTTTTGAAAAAATTCTTTTATTTGTATTTTCCTTAATTATTATTATTGATTAGAAAATGTTTTTAAAAAATAATGAAATTTAAATTTGAGTAAATGATAAAATATTAAATTAAAAAAAATTTTTCGATGATGTGATGTTATGAAACTCACAAGTAGTGATTTCTTAACTGATCCCTAGGTGAGAAGAGTCGTACTAAATGTTACCAGAGTATTGGGATATTTAGTATGATTTTTCAATAATTTAAATTTTTATTAAAAATAAAAATAAATAAGTTTTTAAAAGAAAATAGAAAAAGGGAAATTGATAATAAAGTCCGATGATGGGATGTCATGAAACTCACAAGTAGTGATTTCTTGACTGATCCCTAGGTGAGAGAAGTTCACTAAGTGTTACCAGAGTATTGGGATACTTAGTGCAATTTTTCAATAATAAAATTTTTTATTTAAAATAAATAAAGAAATATTCATATAAAAAATAATAATTAAAAAAAATTTCATTTGCATTATTCATTATCTGTTTGCATCATGTGCATTCATTATAATTTTCGAAGCAAGTGTGAATCTTCCGATGATGAGATTCTATAGAACTCACAAGTAGTGATTCTTAAGAAATCTCTAGGTGAGGAAAATTATTTCAAATGTTACCAGAGTATTGGGATATTTGATTTAATTTTTCAATACAAAAAGGTTCACATTCACTTTTGAAAAATAAAATTTAACTTTTTAAAATAAAACAAAATGATTTTTTCTACAAATAAAAAATGACTTTGAATAAAAAGAATAAAATTAATTGCAATAAAATATGAATTATTTTTAAATATTAAATTAAGACCATTTCATTAAAATCAAAGGATAACGCATGATTATTATGGTACTGTTTTTAACGGGCGTCGTGGGGGTGCTAATCCTTCCCCACGCGTAACCATACTCCCGAACCCAACTTTGTTTTCGCAGACCCAAATTGTCTTTTTAATAAAACTTAATTAATTTTGAGATTTTGTTAAAAAGATAAATATTTTTAGGTGGTCAATCACACCTAGTCAAAAAAGATTGGTGGCGACTCCCTTGTTTTTAAACGTTTTCAAAATCGTTGAGCGCGAAGCCGTTACGACAGCTTGGCGACTCCACTGGGAACGCTTTTTGAGGGTCAATCCATTCATTAATTATGTGTTATCTAAAGTTTTAATTTAATAGTCTTGAATGATATTTAAACTTAATTCACTTGCATTTTGAAAATAATTTTGTTTGCATTTGCATTTTATGTTATTTATTTTACGTTTCATATTTGTATATATTTGTTGTTAATAAATTGTTGAGGCATTTAGGATAGAGATTATAATTTAATTTGATTTTAATATGTTCCCTCATGCACATACTTGCAATTGCATAACATGAGCTCTATACCCGGGTTTCGTCCTTCTTAGGAGGGAGTAGAGTACTTTTGCTCTCGTGAGGTAATCACCTCCGCAATGGCAATCGAAATACTCCCACTCAAATTAAATCTTACTAGTCCAGTGTAGACGATAGTGAGGTATAATTTGGGAACCTTTAGATTTGAAAACCCAGCTCAGCATATAGAAAAACCTAAGAGGCCAGCCTTAGGTAGAGCCATGTCCAATTTTTGTAGAAATTATCCCGATATTAGGACGCAAGAGGAAACATTATTTGACCCCATTTCTCGTATCAATAATAAAGGTACTATGGATTTTGGTTTGAATTGTCCGTAATTAAAGTCTTAGAAATTTTTCTTGTTTTTCAAAAAGGATTTTTTCAAAAAATAATAAAAATAATAATAATAAAATTGTGGAAAGAGATTTTGTAGAATAAAAAGAAAGAAATCTAAGTTTTAATGAAAAAAGAAAGTGTGAGAAAAACAATAAAACAAACTTCTCTTTCAAAACAATGAGAATGATTTTTCTTAGAGAATAAAAAGAGGAGAGGGATTTCTTTCAAAGATATAGACATAAAAATGGGAATAAATAGAAAAATGCGCTTTATAAAACAATAAAAAAGAGAGTTAACATTTTTCTAAATAAAGGTAAAATAGAGTCAACAAAATCTTTCCTCGATTTTTTATCTCTTTTTCTGAATAATTTAAAGAATAAGTTGACAAGAAAAAAATAAAAAAAAATAAAGAAAAAATATTATTTTTGGGTTGTATAGGAAATTTAATGAAAATATAAAAACATTTGAGTTTTTTTTTTAATAAAAAGATGTCAAAAAAATTGTCCTTGAATTTATTTGGTAAAGAATTTAAAGAATAATTTGATTGGGAATAAAAATGAAATAAAAATAATTCTTGGAAGAAAATCTGCTAGGAAATGTGAATTTTTTTAGAAAGAATAAAAAAATTTGTCTAATACACAGAAAAGAAGAAAAGAAAAAAAAAAGAAAAAAGATTAGAAAAATGTGTGAAGAGTGTTTAGTTTTAATTAAAAATTCTATTTTTCTTTTTTCTTCCTTGCTCGTTGGACTCAGCAACAATAGAATTTGTGTTTAGGTATCTTGTATACAAGCATTCGTTTTTTAAGCATGTTAGCATCATATATCATTTTAATTTCATATCATTGTGACATTATCGTGTCTACATATATTGAAAATCATATTAGGTGCATTTTAGGATCATATAAGTTAAGTGAAATAAAACAGAATTTGATTTTCATTTATAATTACATTTTGCATAGATTACATTTCGTATATACATGCCTTTCATCAATGCATCATTGTTGTGTCATATCTCATGCATTTCATATCGCATTTCAGGGTGTAAGAAATTCTTTTTGGTTTTTTATGAAAAAGAAAACTTTTTGGAACATTTTGTGGGGCATAAAATGATTCTTTGAATTTTTAACTTGTCATTTCTACATGTTTCAGATTTGATTTTTCAAGTTGATATGTAAAGTTGTCAAACATGAGGGAATTTTCAACAATTTTTTTTGTGTATTTTACTTTGCCATGCCATTAATTGTTGTAAATAGATTTTTTGAAAATATAGTAGAAAATTTTTCATGTACATTTTTTATTTTGATTTGTCATTGTATTTGATATATGTAAATGATATTGATTGATTCTTTTTGTAAAGAAATCAAATACATATATATATATATATATATATATAATGATTCAAATAAAAGCCTCACATGACTAAATCAAATGATCAAAGAAGTTGAACAAAATGACAAAATAAAGAAAGACTGAAGAGAGTTTTGAAAAATTGGTGATCATTATCAGAAAAATTCATCCCATCAACTACCTTCTCCAATTGTTTCCAAGCCCTAAATCTCTTATAAAGCCTTCATGCATTTGAGGAGGACAAGTGCAAATTTCATGATCCATGTTCACCAGATCATAATATGCCATCAAAATGTAATGACCTTTAACTAGGCAATGAACAATGAAATCAATCAATTTGATAAAATTCATTTTTGGATTCCTTGAATAATCAAGCATGACACTCTTTTAAATTTGAATTTTGGTAATTTGATATGTGTCAAAACTATGCCAAAAATTCATACTTGTCAGAGTTGCCCAATTTTGTTTGAAAAACCACAAACCATGAGATTCCTTAGGCTATTTCTGAATCTTTGATTCATTCATGTGCTGAAACCAAGATTGAGGAGGACAAAGTATCATACCCTTAACTTGCCCAAATGATGTAATACCTTTTTCCTCTCTCGGTAAAAATACCATGAGCAACCTGAAGCTAAATGAGCCAATTCCAACAGTTTTCACTAGCTTGTGGGCATTTTGTAGCAATGTTTTGTTGCCGCATGAGTTGTAAAAAAAGAAGAAGAAAAAAAGCAAACAAAAAATGAAAAAAATGAGAAAAATGAAACAAAAAAAATGAAAAAAGAAAAATCAATTGTGACATCATGCACTTAGGATATTCGAATGATTCCAAACAACACAAAAGAGAGGAAGAGAGAGGAAAAGAGAGAGAGAAGAAGAAGAAGACACCAAAATATGAACCAATCCAAGAAATTCAATCCAGAAAATCCAAAAAAAGAAAGACAAAATGTTTGACCTTTTTTTACTCAGGGAAATTTTCGTCAATTTAAGTGACTATGTTTGAAATGACAAATGGCCATCTTTCAGCATCCTTTTCACTAATTTAAAATTTATCCATTTGTTACCCTCTTTGAGCCGTATAAATTTCTTTCACAATAAACCTCTTCCAAGGATCACCCTTCACATTGAGGGGCACATATAGAAAAAGACCTTTTCCAAGAGTATGAATGAACAGCCCTAATTCTAAGTTGAAAAGTTTTATCATGTTAAGGGGCAAATGTGAGGTGAATTAGCTTTACAAAGTTTTGATCTCACTCCATTTAAAGTGAAAAATGCAAGAAAGAAGGAAAAAGGAAATTGAAAAGAAAAAAGAAAGAAGATGAAATAAAGGAGTGGCAAAATGAGAAATAAGAGGACAAATGAATTGAATAAGTCTTCACATCATATTAAATGATCCTTGGTTTGATCACCTTCAAACACATTTTTTGGGCCTTTCTATCCATTCTTTCAAAACCCCAAACCTTGGCCTACATTATATACTTAGAAAGTCCATTTCGATTAAGCTTGGATACTTAAACTGAAGAGATTTTTCCTTGATGAATCATCATAAACAATGAGGCACTTAGCTGATTCTCAACCAAGATTATCCTTCAAGAATCTTCACAGCCAAATTTGGATGAATTTTGAATTCTTAAGTGCATGATGGAACAATTAAACAAAAAAAAAAGAAAAGAGAATGGGGCTTTAGGGTGAAAACCCCAAAAGGGGCTGTCTAGAGCAAAAGTGAAAACCTTTTGAGGTCATTCATGGTATTGCCAAAGTCTAACAAGAATTGACTTTATGAAATAATTTCAATGAGACCCATGACCATCCATAACCCTTAAGAGAACCAAGAATGTCCATTTTGATGGTCCATTAAAGGGATTGATATAAAATTTTGAACCTTCTCTCCATTCCCAAATAACTCAACAAAAGCTTGAGCCCATTTTGGCTAGTCTTGACAACTATCAAAATACATAAATTGAAAATTAAAGGAGTGTCAAATTTTGTTTGCATTTCAAGATAAACCTTTTTGCAAAACCATGATTTACAAGGAATTCATTATTTTTTAAAAAAACTTGTGTTTCATTTGTGAGCTCGAATGAAAGTTCATTCCCTTCACTGAGTTGTGAGCTTTTTCTTGATGAACTAAACATTGATGTGTGAAAACCACCTGATCCATTTGATGATGATAAATTACTATCCCCTCCACATCCACCTAAATAGTGATCACCAATCTTCACGAAACTCAAATGATAATTCTTTGTTGCATTTGTGTTTAACTTTATTTGATCATTGTTGTGTGGGATAATCTTGTAAAATTAAAAAAATTTTTGGCTAGATATTTTTCAAAAATGAAAATCGTTTTGTTTTTAAATATGAAAATGAGAAGGATGCTTGGGGCAATTTAAAAATTATTTGTAAATTTTTGGTAATCAAATTTTTGATAGTGTTTTAAGGCAAGAATGAGAGAGAATTTGACAATTATTGTGGGGGCAAGATTTTTCTTATGCATTGTGGGGCAATTTTTGTTCTATTTGTTTTTATGTTATTAAATAGGGATTTGATAATTATTGTGGGCAAAGATTTCTTGTGTCATTTTGAGGCAATTTTGTTAAGTAAAATTTGGTTGTAAAATGAATTCTTATGGTGTTTCAAACGTGAATAGCTAAAAGAAAATGTGATAATTGTCTTAGGCCAACCTTTGTTGCACAAGTAAACAACGGCTTCAAGTGATGAGACGAATATTCTAAGGTGAGATAGATGAAAAAGTGGAAATGAAAAGGTTTTGGTCAACAAGAAGAGAAAATCGAAAGAAAATTTTGGATAATTGCATTTGCATCTTTACAATATACATTTGCATGAAACATTTGCATTAACATTGTTGATATTGCATTTGCATCAATGATCATTGCATCTGCCAAATATTAAAAAAAATGTGAATATAGGAGTTTTGGATTGAGAAAATTAATTTAAAAAAAAGAAAAAAGAAAAAAAAGAAAAAAGAAAGAGGAAAAAGATCATTAACATCATTGATAAAGAAATTTGCATTAGCATTGTTGATATTACATTTGCATCAGTGATCATTGCATTTGCCAAACACCAAAAAAAAAAGAGTAAAGATAGGAGTTTTGTGAATTGAAAAGGAGAATTATAAAAAAAAAAGGAAAAATGAGAAAAAGTTTTAAAAAAAGAAGGATGGAAGAGATAAAAGGAAATTTCTTGTTGAAAATAATAAGGTGATGAAGATGTAGTTTGATAAGAAAATGAGAGATTTATTTTAAACACATAAAGGAAAAAGCAAAAAAAAAAAGAGAGCTTTTGGAAAGTGAGAAAGTCAAATAAAGAAGAAGAAAAAAAAATGAGAAAAGATAAGTAGAATGTTTGAGAAGAAAAATAATTGAGAGAGTTTCCACATTTGAAAAATACCATAAATTGAGAGCCTTTGAGATGAATGAACAAGTCAATGATTCTTGAGTTTGAGTTTTGAGGAAAAGAAAATATCAAATACAAAGGAACAATATTCTTAAAAAAGAAAAAAAAAGGTTTTTTTAAGCATGAGATGAAAATTTAAGCCCGATGTAATTGGCACCGTTGTGTGGTATTAAGCCCAGCGAAATCGGCACATTATGAGATGAAATTGTTAAGCCCGGTAAAGTTGGCACCCAAAATGAAAACTTAAGCCCAAAGAAGCTGGAACTTAGATGAGGTTAAGCCCGATGTAGTTGGCACCGTTGTATGGTATTAAGCCCGATGTAGTTGGCACATTATGTGATGAAAATTTTCAAACAAAAGTCAAATCTTTGGGTGTGAATCCCCAAGTCAGACGTTTGGGTGTGAATCCCCAAGTCAAATTTTTGGGTGTGAATCCCCAAGTCAAATTTTTGGATGTGAATCCATAAGTCAAATTTTTAGGATGTGAATTCCCGAAACCAACAATCGGACGAGAAATTCCCGATATAAATTATCCAGATGAGAATTCCTGAACTATTGGGTGTGAATCCCCAAGTCAAATTTTTGGGTGTGAATCCCCAAGTCAAAATTTTCGGATGTGAATTCCCGAAACCAACAATCGGACGAGAAACTCCCGATATAAATTATCCAGACGAGAATTCCTGGACGTTTGGGTGTGAATCCCTAAGTCAAAATTTTTCGGATGTGAATTCCCAAAACCAACAATCGGACGAGAAATTCCTGATATAAATTATCCAGACGAGAATTCCTGGACGTTTGGGTGTGAATCCCCAAGTCAAATTTTTTGGTGTGAATCCCCAAGTCAAAATTTTGGGTGTGAATCCTAAGTCAAAATTTTCGGATGTGAATTCCCGAAACCAACAATCGGACGAGAAATTCCCGATATAAATTATCCAGATGAGAATTCCTGGACTTTTGGGTGTGAATCCCCAAGTCAAATTTTTTGGATGTGAATTCGCGAAACCAACAATCGGACGAGAAACTCCCGATATAAATTATCCATACGAGAATTCCTGGATGTTTGGGTGTGAATCCCTAAGTCAAAATTTTTCGGATGTGAATTCCTAAAACCAACAATCGGAAGAGAAATTCCCGATATAAATTATCCAGACGATAATTCTTGGACGTTTGGGTGTGAATCCCCAAGTCAAATTTTTGGGTGTGAATCCCCTAGTCAAATTTTTGGGTGTGAATCCCTAAGTCAAATTTTTCCGATGTGAATTCCCAAAACCAACAATCGGACGAGAAATTCCCGATATAAATTATCCAGATGAGAATTCCTGGACGTTTGGGTGTGAATCCCCAAGTTAAAATTTTGGATGTGAATCTCCAAAGCAAATTTCACAAATCACAAGTCCTCCGGGCATAAAATTCTAAGTCCTCCGGGTAAGATTTTTAAAGTTTCATCGCCTCTGCTGCAAGAGGAGCACTTTTCAGAAAAAGAATTTAAGTCCACCGGGCAAAATTTTTAAAGTTTCAATGCCTCTGCTGTAAGAGGAGCACTTTCCAGAAAAAGCATTTAAGTCCTCCAGGCATAATTTTAAGTCCTCCGGGCATAATTCTAAGTCCTCCGGGCACCAATTCTAAGTCCTCCGGGCAAAATTTTTTAAAGTATCAATGCCTCTGCTACAAAAGGAGCACTTTTCAGAAAAAGAATTTAAGTCCTCTGGGCACAAATCATAAGTCCTTCGGGCACCAATTCTAAGTCCTCCGGGCAAAGATTTTAAAATTTCATCGCCTCTGCTGCAAGAGAAGCACATTTCAAAAATAAAAAGAAAGAAAGAAAGAAAAAAAGGAATTTTAAAGTTTCATTGCCTCTGTTGCAAGAGGAGCACGTTCTAGAAAAGAATTTAAAGTTTCATCGCCTCTATTGCAAGAGGAGCACATTTCAAAAAAAAAGAAGAAAAGAAAGAAAAAGAAGAAGAGATCAGGTCATAAGCCGGACAAAATTAGTGTCTATTATCTTTGCTTTATTCCTGATTCTCAGCAATAAGCAAAGAGGGGCAGCTGTTAACACCTAATTTTGTCCCATTTTTGTTATTATTATTATATATTCTATTTATTATTATCTTTTTTATTATTATTTTCATTTTATTTTTATTGTTATTATTATTATTATTATTATTATTATTATTATTATTATTATTATTATTATTATTATTGTTTATTGTTTATTTTATTATTTTTGTCTATCAATGCATTTAATGGGGTTTCCTTCCCCATAACCGCCGGTCACCTTTCCTGCCACTTCCTCTGCCAGCCACTATTCCTGAACCCTCAACTCTACAAAATCCCCATACCATTTCCCCTTACGGGGACTCTCTCTAAAGCCTCGGACGAGGGACCCGGGAAACCTTTTTTTTTTCTTTCCTCAAAAACTCACTACCCTCAACCCCATTACCGTGAGCCCCTACCAACCGAAGCAATCACCTTCCCAGAAGCCGGTCCCCAAACACCATCATCACCATCACCACCGAAACCACCAGCATCATCCTCACCCAAATCGAAACCCCAAATCCAAGAGCCCCTCAAACCCTAGATCCCCACCTGCAAAAACACAAAGAAAAACAAAAAAACAACAAAACCACAACAGCCGAGCCATCAACCACAAAAAAAGGAAAAAAAAAGAAAACAAAAAAATAAAAAAACGGAGAGGAGGTTTCGGTAAGGTTAGATCTATAAGGTTAGAGAGCTTTTTAGGAGAAACGGAAACCGGAATCGGAAAGAGGGTGGGAAGAAGCTTCGGAAAGCCGCAACTTTTTAGGTTTTTGGCCACCGGCGACGACGGCCAGCGGCTGAGGATGGCGGTCCAGCGGCAGCCGAAAATCGTCCCAACTGGGAGGAGCCTTTGAAGGCATCGAGGAGTTTTTTTTGGTTTTTGGTTAGAAATTGAAATGAAAAAAAAATAGATAGGTTTATATAGCAAAATAAAAAAGAAAAAAAAAAGGGGCCAGATCCGCGCGTGGACCCGGGATCCGCGTGCCCGCCCGGCCAGCTGAGGAAGGAGATCCACGTGCTGCTCCAACCCGACCCGACCGAGACCCGCTCCGCACCGACCCAATTCAGAAGCATAGGGATCCGCGCTTGACCCGACCCGCCCCGCACCGCCCCGGCCCGTTGCAGCCTGCTTCGCCCCAGTGGATTAGGCCCATCCGCGTGGCCCCCTTTTGGGTGTTTGGGCTATCCAGCTTGGGCCAATTTGGAGGGTTTCCTTTTGGGTTTTAAAACCCAAATCCTTTTGGTATATTTACTTTAATTTTAACCTTTTTATCTTAATGTTTAATTATTATTATTATTATTATTATTATTATTATTATTATTATTATTATTATTATTATTATTATTATTATTATTATTATTATTATTATTATTATTATTATTATTATTATTATTATTATTATTATTATTATTATTATTATTATTATTATTATTATTATTATTATTATTATTATTATTATTATTATTATTATTATTATTATTATTATTATTATTATTATTATTATTATTATTATTATTATTATTATTATTATTATTATTATTATTATTATTATTATTATTATTATTATTATTATTATTATTATTATTATTATTATTATTATTATTATTATTATTATTATTATTATTATTATTATTATTATTATTATTATTATTATTATTATTATTATTATTATTATTATTATTATTATTATTATTATTATTATTATTATTATTATTATTATTATTATTATTATTATTATTATTATTATTATTATTATTATTATTATTATTATTATTATTATTATTATTATTATTATTATTATTATTATTATTATTATTATTATTATTATTATTATTATTATTATTATTATTATTATTATTATTATTATTATTATTATTATTATTATTATTATTATTATTATTATTATTATTATTATTATTATTATTATTATTATTATTATTATTATTATTATTATTATTATTATTATTATTATTATTATTATTATTATTATTATTATTATTATTATTATTATTATTATTATTATTATTATTATTATTATTATTATTATTATTATTATTATTATTATTATTATTATTATTATTATTATTATTATTATTATTATTATTATTGTCCGGGATTGCGAATCTCGAGTCACTCGACGTGTATTCTAAAAATCGAAAATGAATTAAACCCATGTTTGAATTGATTTTATTTTGATTTATTTTATTTTATTATTATTATTATTATTATTATTATTATTATTATTATTATTATTATTATTATTATTATTATTATTATTATTATTATTATTTTTGTCCGGGATTGCGAATCTCGAGTCACTCGACGTGTATTCTAAAAATCGAAAATGAATTAAACCCATGTTTGAATTGATTTTATTTTGATTTATTTTATTTTATTTTATTTTATTTCTTATTTTATTTTTATTTTTGTTTATTTTTATCTTTTTTCTTTTCTTTTCTTTTTCATTATTATTCATTTTATTATTATTTCTCTTTCTATTTTTATTTCTCTTTGTATTTTTATTTTTATTTTACTGATATAAATTTTAGTATTTTATTTTTCTTTTATTTATTCTTTACTTATTTTGATAAAAAAATGCAAAAAAAATTAAAAAAGGGAAACAAAACAAAAACGAAAACCCTAATCTTACCGAAACCCTAACCCTGATCGAAACCCCAAACAGAGACTCCACCCTAAACCCTAATCTAAAACCTAACCCTAAACCAAACCCTAAACCAAATAAAACCCCAAACCAAACCCTAATCCAAACCACACCAAACCCTAATCCAAACCCCAACCCACACCAAACCCTAACCAAGCTGTGACCCAAAATGAAATCCAAACCCTAATGGCCGCCAGACACGAAAAAAGAAATGCCTTGTCTTCAGAATCTGCAAGGAAATCAAAGAAAATAAAATCATGACATTAAAAGCACAATCACAATCGATCTGAGATTCGATTTCGAAAAGTTAAATCAGAATCAGATCTGAGATCTGATTTCTAACTTTCCAAAATACTCAGATCTAATTTTTATTAAAGGGGGGACACAAAAAAAAAGAAAAAGAGAGAGAAACAACCATAACCAACAACAGAATTAAAATATATCAGTGGCATTCTGTTTAGGATTCGAGGATTAAGGTTTTTAGTTTGGGGGTTTCAGATCTGGAATTGGCGGATCGATTTAGTGTCTGGAATCCCTAGATCTGGTTTCAAGGAGCGGAAAGGAAGATTTCTGGAGGTTTTTTTTTTAGGTATAGATTTGGTCATTTACGGTGGTGCATGGTGGAGCAAGACGCCGGAATCTGGAAAAGTTGAATTTTTCGACGGCCGTTTGAAGTTTCCGGTCACCGGATATCGCACGGTTTGAGAGAATTTGAGAGATTTTTTTTTCTGGAAGGCTAGGTTTTTGTCCGAAAAACTCGGAAAGGAAGCTTAAATACTGCTTTGGAACGACGCCGTTTTGGAGTGCCTAACCCGCGTGCCGACCCGCGCGTTGACTCGCGTCCGACTCGACCCAATCGCAAGGTTTTTATTTTCTATTTTCCGAGAATTTCCATTTTTATTTTTTTGTTTTATTTATTTTATTTTATGTTATTTTATTTTATTTCATTTTATTTATTTATTTATTTATTTATTTTCTATTGATGTTTGTTGTGTAAATTTGTAATTAATACAGTAATTTAATTAACAAAATTATACAATAATGTGATCTAAGTAATTGATTTGATAAGTTATTAGATTTAATTAGATGCATGAATGGTATGATTTAACAAGTATTGATCTGATTTAATTAATGTAGCATGTGAATATAAATTGATGTATTTTTTTATTTATTTTATTTTTTATTATTATTTTATTAATTTGATTGTTTAGTTTAATTTAATTAGTATGATTTAATTTAATTAGCATGATTCAATATAATTAGCATGACTTCTTTAGTTTTTTCAAATAAAATTCATATGATGTGCTCAATTTAGTGTATGATAAAAGTATTGTCAAAATTTATGTAGTCCAAAATTGCAATGCATTAGAAGAATATAATAATAAACATTTTAAATAAAATAAATGTAAGTTATTCCGACGACGGAACTCCGAGGAGATTACGATCGAGTAATATTCTCGGAAATCTTGAGGTGAGGAGGTCCTTTTTAAGCCTTACCAGCTTGATGGAAGATTTAAAAAGTCATTTCCGATATTTAAAACTCAAAATTATAAAAAAAAATTGAAATAAGAATTAATTAAGATTAGTTACAATTAAAAGAATTAATAATCAAATTTGAAATTAAGAGTCATAAAAATTAATATATTTAGAAATAAAATATTTTAAAATAATAATAAATACGAATATAAATATTCCGAAGATGGAATTCTAAAAGGACTGCGCTGGAGTAGTACTTTTAGATATCTTGAGGTGAGGATGTTTCTTTTAGGTCTTACCAGCTTGATGGAAGATCTAAGGGGATATTTCCAATATTTAATAAATCAATTTAATTATAAAATATAAAAATTAAACTAAAAAATAGTAAATTAAAATTAAGTTCATTATAATAAAGAATAAAGATCAAATTAATAAATTAGAATTAAAATTAGAAAATAATTAAAATAAATAGAAATTAAATTAAATATTTTAATAAATGTGAATTATTCCGAGGATGGAATTTAAAGGAAATTGCGATTGAGTAGTTTCTTTAAAAATTCCTAAGGTGAGAAAGTTTCTTTAAGGTCTTACCAGCTTGATGGAAGGTCTTTAAGAAAATCTTCAATATCAAATAATACATGTTTATTTAAAGATATAAAAATATATGAAAATAATAATTTATATAAGAATAATAATAATCATAATAGAATAAAATAAGATAAAAATAATAAATAGAAATTGGATAGGAGTCAAAATAGGGTTTGCATAAAATATTTAAACAATCCGACGACGGAGCCTCTTCAAGAAAGGCGATTGGTCCTACTTGAATACTCTTGAGGTGAGAATAACTTTTAAGTTGTCCCACCAGCTTGATGGAGGAGACTTAAAAGATTTTTCAATATTTAATTGTATCGAAATTAAGGTAAAAGGCAAAATTAAGATAACCTTAGATCACTTGGTACCATTTTAGGATGGGCGTTGTGAGGGTGCTAATCCTTCCTCACACGTAACCGTACTCCCGAACTTAGAACTTGTAATGTAGACCAGGCCTTATCCTTAGTTTGAATAGGTGACCAATCACACCTAGGTTAGAATGATTGGTGGCGACTCCATAGTTTTGTGTCTAGCTATTAGGTTTCCCCGAAACTTGATACGTTACGACAATTATTATTATTATTATTGTTGTTGTTGTTGTTGTTGTTGTTTTTTGTTGTTGTTATTATTATTATTATTATTATTAGTGCATGCCGTAAAACAAAAGTTTTTTGAAAAAATTCTTTTATTTGTATTTTCCTTAATTATTATTATTGATTAGAAAATGTTTTTAAAAAATAATGAAATTTAAATTTGAGTAAATGATAAAATATTAAATTTAAACAAATTTCCCGATGATGGGATGTTATGAAACTCAGAAGTAGTGATTTCTTAACTGATCCCTAGGTGAGAAGAGTCGTACTAAATGTTACCAGAGTATTGGAATATTTAGTATAATTTTTCAATAATTTAAATTTTTATTAAAAATAAAAATAAATAAGTTTTTAAAAGAAAATAGAAAAAGGGAAATTGATAATAAAGTCCGATGATGGGATGTCATGAAACTCACAAGTAGTGATTTCTTGACTGATCCCTAGGTGAGAGAAGTTCACTAAGTGTTACCAGAGTATTGGGATACTTAGTGCAATTTTTCAATAATAAAATTTTTTATTTGAAATAAATAAAGAAATATTCATATAAAAAATAATAATTAAAAAAAATTTTCATTTGCATTATTCATTATCTGTTTGCATCATGTGCATTCATAATAATTTTCGAAGCAAGTGTGAATTTTCCGATGATGAGATTCTATAGAACTCACAAGTAGTGATTTTAAGAAATCTCTAGGTGAGGAAAATTATTTCAAATGTTACCAGAGTATTGAGATATTTGATTTAATTTTTCAATACAAAAAGGTTCACATTCACTTTTGAAAAATAAAATTTAACTTTTTAAAATAAAACAAAATGATTTTTTCTACAAATAAAAAATGACTTTGAATAAAAAGAATAAAATTAATTGCAATAAAATATGAATTATTTTTAAATATTAAATTAAGACCATTTCATTAAAATCAAAGGATAGCGCATGATTATTATGGTACTTTTTTAACGGGCGTCGTGGGGGTGCTAATCCTTCCCCACGCGTAACCGTACTTCCGGACCCAACTTTGTTTTCGCAGACCCAAATTGTCTTTTTAATAAAACTTAATTAATTTTGAGATTTTGTTAAAAAGATAAATATTTTTAGGTGGCCAATCACACCTAGTCAAAAAAGATTGGTGGTGACTCCCTTGTTTTTAAACGTTTTCAAAATCGTCGAATGCGAAGCCGTTACGACAAGATGACTTATACTTTTGCGAAATTATATTAATCATTGTAGTAAAAACTTAAAACAAGTCGCTTTTAAGGTACAATAATCTAATTTTATATTTTTATACACTCTACAGTTTTGTACTAATGACACAAAGATACATAAATGAATTAAGTGTTTAGTTTGAAATTTTGTACCTTTATTCATAGGCCTCAAAAATTCATAACATATTGTAAATATTAATTATAATATTTATAAGCTTTTTCTATTTAATACACAAATAAGTAACTAGTAACATTCATGTAACAGTAACGTTATAACTTTAAAACCTTCAAAGCCATAGTCGGCTAACGTGTATTTGAAAAAAACCATTACACTATATCAAGGCTGTATAACTGTCTTTGATAATATATCTTAACAACGTACATCACTAATATAATTTATAACAAATAATAACATTAAATTTTTATAACGTTTTATTTCATTATTAAAATTACATTTACAACGATTTTCTCTTCATTTTAATAATAAAATAATGAGTTTATATATAAATCCTAAAATAATAATTTAACAGTTTTGATCATATTATTATTATTTATTAACATAGATAGAAATGAATTATTATACATAATAAATGTGTTCAACTGCATGGAACTAGATTTGTTCAAGAGCTAGGCTATTCGCTTAAACCGGAAGGCTCGCTCATTATTTTAGCGGACTTGGACAAAAATATTAAGCCCACTATATGGACTTGGACTTAAAAATCTAAGCCTGTTAAAAAATGGACCGCGCTTGGATTCACCATTTCAAACCCAAGCTCTGGTCAACCTATCCATTTTACTATAATTTTTGTTATTTTATATTAATATATTTTAAATTATTTTTTGTTTTCTTTGTGCAATTTATAATTTAAATTATTTTTTTATTGTTTTCTATACTTTAATTTAAATTTTCATGTTTCTTATAACCTTTTTGTAAAAATTTATTCAAACTTATTGTGTTATACTTGTTAAATATTATATGTTTTAATATTTTTATATTTTATTATTTTTTTTTACAAAAATTAATAATATTTGATAGACTTGGACTGATTTGGGCTTATGCATATATGTAAAAAGGGGCTTGAACAAAAAATTAAGCCCGAAAAACAAATCGGGTTGGGTTTGGGCTCATGTTCACTTCTTTAATACCTTGTGTTAAGCCTAACCAATGAACAAGTCTATATTGCACCTTTAATTATTCTTGTTTCTAAGCCAACAGTGGGTCATGTGCATTAAATTTTCGCTGTATACAAGACACAAGAAATTGCAGTACACACAAAATAATTAAGGTGTTTATGAGCTTCTTATTTAGTCAAACATACTATGGCTTTGTGTTTGATCCTAGTTGTAGAGAGTAATTTAGAAACTTTCCCAACCAAGCTTCATAAGAGTAGCTCAACTCCAATACTCACATAGTTAAAATCTATTAAAAGTGTTCTTATGACTAATACACTTCAAACTGTTAAAATCTATCAAGATTAGGTTCAAATCGTTAAAACGGATGAAGATACTTGTAGTTTATACTAAAAAAATTAATACACTTCACTCATAACAAGCTATAAATTTTATATAGATTTTTCAAAAATCAATCCTTTAAATGTTACTGTCACGGTCCGAAATACTGTATATTTTATGAATTTCACATATACAAATCACATACATAGGTTGGGCTCATTTGCAGTGTCAGTTAAACTCCAAGTAGAAATTTATTATTATATGCAATTCTAAGATTCGGAAATTTATTTACTTTAACAAAATATTCATATTTATATCCCAAGTTTAAGGTATGTAAAAGTAGTACTGCACAAAAATATGAACATATAAAATATGCCAAGTATACCTCGACGAACTGAAGATGTCGCCTAAGGAATACTGAAATCAGGTCCTCTGAAATAGCAAACTCAAACTCACTACAAATAATCTGAGAGTGGAAAAATAAAGAGGTGAGCGAAACTTGCTCAATAAGAGATATCTATACAAAAACTGATATAACGTAACCTATATACAAATTTTGTAAAATGAATATTGATACTAAAATATGAATTTAAAACAAGAATAAAAACTGGCACGATCTATTAGGAAGGATACTATAGTGGGTTGGGTAACTAGTTAAAGTATGGGAGGTACTTTGGAGTACTTGTCGTGTTCTGGTATCCAAAGCCACTATAGGGAATTTATTTGATCTAATTAAATCACAAATTCAGTATAAATTCAATATATTGCAAAATATAAAATATAAAACGTCAAAAATTAAATAAATTCTTCGTAAACAATTTAAATCATATTTATATAAATTCTCCATCAGTTAATCCAGTAAATAATTTCACAAAATGTATCATTCATATCGGCAAACATATCATACGAATAAATCAAATCTAGAAATATAAATCAAACTGGGAATGCCTGGATCTAAGTTAGTTAGGGATTTACCACTCTAGTATAATTTTAAAGGAGACTAGGCTACACTCAATAGACACATGCACTATAATAGACATATGGCTATAGTCGGGGAGCCACAGTGTGAGCACTAGCCAGGTGTCACCTGTGGAAGCTAGAAGACTGGACTAAAGTTAATAGCAATCAGAACAGAACGGAAATGCATGTACCCGAAGGTAGCTAAGGGGCCAATAGTCTCTAAAACATTTAAATAAATATTTTCAAAACTGTTTACGGAGATAAATGTATTAAAATATATCATAGATGTATTCATAAAATTAATTTCATAAAATAAATAATTTCAAACATATAAAACAAAATAAAACTTAAAACAATATTTAATCATCCATATTTAATTCTATAAATTCCATGGAATACATCAATATATTCAAACATCCAAAAATAGATAAAATATCACCAAAATCATTTTAATTATTGAATTTGTGATTTAATATTTATTAAACCATATTCATATATTTAGAATTTGGATATCTAAATTAATTTTCTCTATATCTCAAAATTTCATACTAAGTCATGAATTTCATGAATTTAGGGGTTTAGGTTAGCATATAAAAAATTTCAGCAGCATAACAGTTTATTCAAACCTAACCCCTCCCGCATAAAAATCCAGCTTTTAAACCACAGTTCACAGTTTCAAATTCAGTTCAATATATTTATTTAAAGTCCACAATTTTGCAATTCTCATAAAAACATGGAGCACTATATCCCTACGCTGCATACAAACATCCCTTACCTCTTATTTTTTAGGTATTCGATCCTTCGGCACCGGTAGTACTCTTGAGCTTAAAGGCTGTAAATAATTATTTAAAATTGATAAATTCACTATTTTATAATTAAAAGAATATTTGATAATTTAAATGCTAATGAATTGTCAGTATAATTTATTAAATGCAGTCTAATTTCTATCGATGCAATATTCTAACTTTTGCTACATAATTCCGATTTCGATTCCAATTGCGCCTAAATTCTTAGAATAATTACTACATTATTTTAACACTCAAACTACATTGAAATAGGTATACTTTCAGCTTCCCCTTCATTGAGGCCAAAAGCTTCCTTCATTTCACAATTTATTTTCTTCAATTTAATTTTTTTATTAGCTCTAAATTCTTTCTAGTAATTTTCTACATTATTCCTAAATATAATTCACCTTAAATGGCAGCAAATTAATGCCCCTCAAAGATTGGCTGTACCTCTCATTTCATGCCAAAAACTTGTTTTCTTCACATTAAATTCAAATAAGCTTATTTTCCATGTTTTCCATGTTTTCTAATTAATTTTCCTCCATTAAAATACATGATATCCATGGAGAGTGGAAGGTGGCCAAAATCCTTACTTGTTCAAACACATGTGTTAAACATGAATCACACTATGGGAGGCATGGAAACATTATAAACACATGATGCATGGTTGAAAATTCCATGAAAGACTTAAACTTTTTATTGATCATACCTTGGCCAAATGGTATAAGGGAGCTTGGGGTCTGATTTTTGTTGATTTAGCTCTTGATTTAGGCACCAAATTGAAGAGCAAGTTGAGTAGGACAAGTTTGGTGAAGTGACTTTTGGATTTTATGCTGATTTTAGCTTAGTTTTATCACTTTCTCTCTCTTGTTTCAACCTCTTCTATAGAGGTTTATGGGGCTGCTGATGGCTGAACGAAAATGGGCAGAGAAGAAGCTGGAAAATTCTTTTTATTTGTCATTTTATGGGCAAAATTACCATTTTGCCTTTATACTTAAAGAATTATTTCAAAATCGCCCTTAAACTTTGACTCGGTTGAAAACAATCTGTCCAAACTCTAAAATATTTTATTTAATCATAAATCAACTCTATTTAACTTGCTTTAACGTTTGGTAAAGCTTTTGTTGAAGTTTGGATACCAGTTTGGGTGAAATTACTAAAAAGCTCTAAAAGTAAATTTTTATCTTCACATCTAGTTTCCACCATCCATCTAGATATTCTAAAACTATATTTTATGAAGAATTATTTGGTATAATCCATAGGTCCTAAGTCCTCTTAATTTGACTGTTATTTCTGAAAATTCTGACAGCTTATGGACTAAACTGTCATTTTCTAAATTGTTGCATATTTTTCAAAATATGCAAAAACAATTGAAATTGAGACTAGAATTCTTACCATAATATTTTCGGCCCTGAACATCGAGTCCCTGAAGTTTCACCTTCATCTGGACCTCCGAGAATTGGTGGGGCTCACTTACTAGTTAAGTGTAAAACCTAAAATAAAATCAAATATTTATTAATTATAATTATTTCAAAATTCTCATTTATTTAATTATATTTAAAGCGTACTATAAATTACGAGGCTTAATAGCCAAATAAGCTCTCAACCTTTAGCCCAAAATGGAATTCAGCCCTCAATGTTTTATCGCATGAAATTCAGTCCATAAACTTTTATTTCGGTGGAAATAGACCAAATCTGTTAAATGAACTAATTGCCGTTAGTTTTGCATACGTGGCATGCCACGTGGCAGCTAACTAAGCTATCCACGTCAGTTGCTACGTATGCAAAACTAACGGTAGTTAGTGTCATTTAACAGTTTTTGACTTAATTGCATAATTGTAAAAGATTGAGGGTTTATTTCCATTGAAATAAAAGTTTATAGATTGAATTTCATGCGATAAAACGTTAAGGGTTGAATTCCATTTTGGGCTAAAGGTTGAGGGCTTATTTGGCTATTAAGCCTAAATTACGATGTATCACAGTTACAAGATAGATACTTTTACACTATAAGGATGGATATGTGTATCTTTAAGCGATATCTCTATGATTCATATTTTCCATTGAACCTAACTCTCAGGATCTCTGATAATTAGGTTAGGTTTCCTCATAAGAGAATCCAAACTCTTGGGCAAAAGTCCCATCTCCTTCCATGTACTCTAGATTTTTTTTTTCTAGAAAGAGATTTTGTTAAAGAATCACCAATATTATCATTATATAATTCACACTTATAATCCATTACTTAAACAGGATCTCAATATAGTATATTTCCTTCTAATTGATCTCGATTTACCATTGTAATAACAATTATTCACTTTGCCAATATCATAAATTTTTTATAACACGATTTATATTTAAAAACTATCAAGCAATCACAAATAAGATATGCTTAAAATTTCAAAGCACAACAATATTTTTATAATAGTACTTGTAGCATCTTCATGTTCCATCATAACATAAAAAATCATATTACTAAGAATCACAAAGTTTATGTGACTAGTAGCCTAATTTTATCAAACATCAAAAGTTATACTATTAGGAATCACAAATTTTATGTGACCAATAATCTAATTTTATCCAATTTAATATTATAACTTAGGGCATCTTATCCAAATAAATGAAATAGGTACATCTCCATGCCTTATCATGTAGTCAAGTAATATATCTAATGAAAATTACCAATCTTCTCCACAACATCATCAGTTTCCTCGATGCTTGGTATTAGCGCATTAAAAGTTCCTTAAAAAGTAAATATCAAGGGCAAAAATTTATCAAACATTGTAAAAATAATACAAACAAAATAAGGTGTAGTTAGATGATACTGAGTTGCAAATCTTTCAATTGCGTCTTTAAAAGTAGATAATAAATTAAAACAACATTCAATAAAATTTCAATCTTCATGATAAAGTGCTAAAACTGGTTTATTTGTATAATTGTTAAAAAAAGGAGTAATATGTTCTTTATAAAGTAAAACAGAAACAAGTAAATGATGGAGTGAGTTTCACCTTGTTTCCATGGGAAGTGGAAATGCTTTAATAGGTATATTATTTGCTAGACAAAACTGCTTCCATTCACATTTATGATTTGGGCAACGAATCTATTTGCTAACATTTTAATTTTATCAATTAAACTTATGCCAATGCCACTACCACTAGCATTAAATCCACTTTGAACACATAAATTTATAATATGACCTGCACATCTAGCATAAAAAATACACATTGCATAATTGTGTTTAAACTTTTAATTAACCTAAGAATAGCTGTGGTATTACTATAAGCATTATTTAAAGTAATAGCAAAAACTTTATTTTCAATTCTATACAATTTACAATCATTAGTAATATTTATGAATAGTATATGCATTATACACTTCTTCTATTATATCTAAAGATAAAATTTGTTTTTGCATGTACCAATATTTATCTACCTAATGACAAGTTATAGCAAGATAACTCATACTGTTAGCACTAGTCCAAATATTACTAGTTAAACTAACCCTAGATGAAATATTACTAAGTTTATGAATTAAAGCTTGGCTATAATCTTTAAACATGTACATGCAATCTTTTTTTAATATATGTCTAGAAATATATTTGTTATAACGTTTCCTAAGGCTAGGATGCTAGACATTAAACAAATGGAGTCGCCACCAATCTTTTTTAACCTAGGTGTGATTGGCCACCTAATGACTCTAGAAAACTGGTCTACATTTTAAGTTTTGGGTTCAGGAGTTCATTTACGTGTAGAGAAGGTTATAGCACCCCTACAACGCCCAATATTGGTACCATTTTAATCTTGTGTTATTTTAACTTAGTCTTAATTATGTGATCTTTTAATATTTCATATTATTGTTTAAATATTGAAAAATCTTTTAAGAATCCTCCATCATTCTGGATGAACTCTTAAAAGACTCTTCTAACCTCAAGAGTATTCAAGGGGTACCATTCGACTCCCATGAAGAGGTTCCGTTGTCGAGAGTATTTTAAAATTTTATTATTCCTTAATTTATTTTTTTATTTTAATTATTTTATTACTTTTATTTATTTTAAATATTATTTATTAATATTTTTAGATTTTCGGTATTTAATATTGAGAATATCTCCTAAATTTTCCATCATTCTGGATAAACTTAGAAGAATCCTCTCACCTAGGAATTCCTCAAGTGTTACTCATTTGCAATCGCCTTAAGGATTCCATCATCGAAATTATTATTTATTAACTTTATTTATTATTTATTATTTTATCTTTATTAGAATATAAATGTTATTATTATTGTTAAGTTTTATTATTTAGTTCTTTATTTTGAAAATGCCTTCTAAATTTTTCATCGTTCTGGATAAACTTAAAAGGATTCTCTCACCTAGGAATTTCTCGAGTGTTACTCGTTCGCAATCACCTCAAGGATTCCATCATCGGGATTTATTTTTATTATTTATTATTATCTTAGAGCATAACTTTTATTATTATTATATTTATTTTTTATTTTATTTTTTATTATTTGAAGAATAAAGTATCAACCTTTATTTTTGAAAATACCTTTTAAATCTTCCATCATTCTGGATAAACTTAAAATGATCCTCTCACCTAGGAATTCATCAAGTGTTACTCATTCGTAATCGCCTCGAAGATTCCATCATCGGAAAGGTCTAGCTCATCCTCAACATTTATTATGCCATTATCTATTAATTAAACATCTATCTTAATAACGTTTATTTATTTATCTTTTTAATTATTATTTCTTATTTTTTACTCATTCTATCATTTGTTATCTTAGTTACTTAATTTTAAGGTTTACTTGTTCACCTAATTTTGTTATTTATTATTTTTAATTTTATTAGTCTTTATACTCTTATATTTTGTATTTTAATCATCTTTATTCTAAAAAAAGGAACTTAAAGCATCAAATAAAATGCTTAACCATTAATAACAAATACCACATGGCATCAGAGAAGTCAAGCATAACCATTAATAACAAGTACCACATGGCGTCAAACAAGTAAAGGAAGAATGCTTACCTTGATAATGGGTAGTCGCGTTTGCCAAAGCAAATTGATTTGGGCTTTGAAGATTATTGATACGGTCTGCTCTTGAAATTGATGGGAAAAAAAAACAACACTTTAAACCTGATACTAGCCTTAAAACAGCAACAAATGATGGAGCTATTCTAGAAAGCCAAAAACAGGAAGCAGATACGTAGTGGTGTCGTTTGGTTCGGGAATCCTTCTTGCCGTCGTGCTGCCACTGCTCGTCTATGTTTTTTGTTTTTTTGAAAATCCTCCTCCTCCCTTTCTTCCTAAGTTATGGGGTTTAACCCTTTTTTATAGTCTTAAACTTGTTAGAGTCCTACTTCAACTAAACCTATTCTATTAATTATCTCTTATTTTTAATATTTTATCTATTTAATTCTTATGTTAATCATAATATAACTCTATCAAATTTAATATTAATCTAAATAATTATCTTAAAAAATCTAATTATCCTATCCTAAAATTAATTTTATTTTCTTTTCTTATCTCTTCTTCTTTTTTTTATTATCATTCCTAAATCCTATTTTAACTTTAATTTACTAATTAATGTTAATTCTAAATCTAAAAAATTCTCATTTAATTCTAGCCTAATTCTAAATTGTTAAATTAAAATACGATGTCACCCAATCCAATTAATTATTTTTATAAATTGAGACTCTGGACAAAATAAGGTATCTACAATATTTATATGCAAGTTGTAAATATTTACAAACAAATTCTAAATATCCTACTTTTTCGCAAATAGTGAAAGACTATTTGGTCTTAACTACAAATCTAACTAAACCTTGTCCAAAATAAAATTTTTTCACCATTATGTATATTAATTTGAGATTATACGCCTTTACTAATTTCTTCTTATACTTCATCTGGATTAAATTTATATACACCAATTAAATGTATTTTATATGTACTTGTACCCCCAACACTTTCACCAGAGCTATAAGTATAATTTATATATATATATTTTACAAATAGCAGAATATTCATTCGTACCTTCTTTTTGCACAATGTCGAAAATCTTCCCTACTTTACTCTTTTCAAGGCAGTTAATCTTCGTCTTTGTCGGTCTTGATAATGTAGCGGCAATGGTGACAGCTAATGATTGACAACGACCTCCACGACCACAATGACGCATTAGTGGTGCCGAATGAAACTCCTCTTTTGAATGAATATTGAGTTCGAATTCATTTAATGATTCGTAACCCAAATTGAAGATTTCAATAGAATTAAAAGAGCAAGAAAATAGAGAACATGAACGATAAAAAATGACATTTTTTTTATATATTTTAAAATAAATATAATTGAAAATTTGAAAGAAATCGATGTAAGAATATATATTAGAAGAAAGGAAATATATATTGGAATTTGGAAGTTAAAACTAAAATTTGTAAAATTGTAAAAAGGAAAAAATTGAAGAAAATTAGATTTATATTTAGAGAATAAAAAGGAATAATGTAAGTGGATTTTGAATTTTAGAAAAAAAATAATATTAGAAATTTAGAATAAGAGAATTTGAGAGAGTGAGTTTTGAGAGAATTTGAGAGTAAATATAAGAAAAAATAATGAAAATGATAAGATATTTATAGAAAAAATTTAAAAAAAACTGGAAGGAGCCGGAGCGACCCCCCCTCCCTCCCTCCCCTAATTCAACTAAAAAGCCTGTCAACGTAGGCCCTTTTTTAAAAAAAAATTGTTGAAACCGGCCCGGCCCCACCCTTATCAGTAATGAATCGGCCTAGCTCGATTCCAAAACCGATATTACCGGTTCCGATTAACGGATCCCATTTCGAACTAAACCGAATCAATCCGGTCCGTTAACAATCTCTCGGGCTGCACGTTTAACTAACACTGGCCTCTTCGTTCAACCAACTGTCTAATCCCAACTTGCCAGCCAAGACTAGCTTAAAAATTTCGCCACGTGGCTTCAATGTCTAGCGCGTAGAAGTTCATCTTAACCAGTGCGAGTACAAATGCAAAATTTGTGGATCCCCGGCTGGCACACCTAAGTCTATAAAAAAGCCCACCCATGAGCAAAGGCTTCCACAAAAAAACAACGCACCAAAAAAGTACCTTCTCGCTTCCCCTGCTTTGTCTCTCTCTAAATATCTTTTTTTCTTTCTGAAATCCAAAAAAAGTCCCCAGATTTTCTTCTGATTTCCAATTATACCCCCCTAAAATCTCAAAACTCCGGCGATTAAAACCTCTGCTCGATCTCCGTCTCATTATTGACTGTTTTTGGGCAATCGGAGAAGAAAACAGAAGAGGGATAGAATCGGGAAAAGGAATTCGTATGAGCTGGTTGGGAAATCTGAGTTTTTCTTTGTATTCACTGAGTTCGTCGAATCATTTTATAACGTGTATTCTAAATTTTATTCTTCATTACTCCCCGCAATTACCTCCTTGCCTGTTTAAATTCGATAAAAAAACCACTGAACCTTTACTATTATTTCTTCGTAATACTAATCATAATCCTCTCTTCAATTTTAATCCTAATCCCAATCTTAATCTCGACTTATCGTTAATCCATGGAGTCTACAGACAGGAGTAATCGCCAATCGAGCAAAGGTTCGTCGTTTCTTTTTTATTTTTTGTTTCTCATTTTTTGTCGGTGTTTTTAATTTATTATTATATTGGTTTAATTTAACTGATATGCAGCATTTCTGGCACCTTGATTCATGTGGCAGCATGCGACTATATTAATATATGTTTAAATCGATAAAAAATTATTAATATATGTTTAATTATTTTATGTTTTTAAGACGCTTGACTGAATTGATGTCATGTTTTCAAATGAAGCGATATTCTAAGTTACTGTTATCTCATAGATTATTTAATCAATTCTTATGATCAAAAGATTTGAATTTTTGGGGATGTTTGACTGTAAGAATGTGCTATAAGCTGTTGTAAAAGGGAAATTATTATATTAAAAAATTATGTGTTTAGGATAAATCAATTAAAAGGTGGCGATAGTGAGCCACGTAAGCAAAAGCATGGAACAGAAAAGAACAAAAGGATGATGCGTTGAGGTAATGCTGATGAAGTAATGATTCCATTATTTTATTTTAGTGCATGTCTTGTGCTTTTTTTCATGTATTGGCACTTTCTTTTGAGCTGCCGTGTTTTAAGCTGTATCCATATGTGGCATTCCTCTTATTTGGTTGTTGTAATAGTTTTTTAGTAAAAGAGATTTTTGGTTACCGTTTGTTCAGGTCTTTGCTATTCAAATGGGGCGATGAGGCAAGCAAGATCACCATCTGCGATCGTCATTGGTGCTGGAATGGCGGGAATTGCAGCTGCACATGCTCTCCATGAAGCCTCATTTCAGGTAACAAATACCTCAATCTGGGTCTTCTCTCAATCTCATGGAGGTTTTTTTTTTTTTAAACTATATAAATGTATGCGTATGTCTGTGCGACAGTCTATTGGGCCATGAGGTAATTTTTTCTCTTCCAAAAAATCATGCTGGTTCCCTCTTCAGGATTAGAACTTGATACTTGTAACTTTGACTGCATAAATTCTAAGCATTAGGTGTCCCTATCCCTTTGGAGATGGAAGCTTTTGTCTGATTTCTTTTTTTAATTATTCTTTTGTTCCTTAAAATTTGACGTTGTTTGCTTGTTTGTGTATTTAGGTTATGGTGTTAGAATCTCGGGATAGAATTGGTGGCCGGGTTTACACCAATTACTCATTTGGTTTTCCTATTGACCTTGGTGCTTCGTGGTACAATTTCTACTTTTTCATTGTTTCAAGTATACATGTAAATCTTGTAACCTATTCAATTGCATGAATATATTTTATTTAATACATTCTCCACAAAACTACATATGTTTCAGGTTGCATGGAGTTTCCAAAGAAAATCCCTTGGCACCATTAATCGGTAGACTTGGACTCCCCCTTTACCGGACTAGTGGTGATAACTCTGTGTTGTATGACCATGACTTGGAGAGGTGAGCAGTACTTATTCAAATGCCTAGACTTTGATTCTATTTGTTTGAACTTTTCATCCGTAATATTAGAAAAAAGTGGTTTAGTTTTATTTGGAGAAAATGATTTTTACTCCTAAGGGATATTCTTGTTTCCATGATGACGTTGTATATTTCCTTGTGCTGTAAGATCTATATGATTCGTTTTGGTGATAACGTATTTTTTTCTTTGCAGCTATGCACTTTTTGATATGGATGGACATCAAGTTCCACCAGAGTTGGTAACCAAGGTTGGAGAAGCATTTGAGTGCATTTTGAAAGAGGCAAGTGTTTATTTTATTGGTTTATGTGTTTCTAGTGGCTAACATTTTTTACAAATTACACCTCAGAACTTAGAATGCTTCTTTTGCTGGAGACGTGATGATGACATTTTGTCTCAATCTAATTATCTATGACTTTCTGTAACATGGTTGCAGACTGATAAAGTGAGACAAGATCATAGTGAAGACATGTCTATAAGTCGTGCTTTCTCAATTGTTTTTGAAAGAAAACCTGAATTAAGGTATAACCAAACACGACTCTGTTATTTCATATCTTTTCCTTCATCTCACATTTTATGATTGAAAATGTGAATTTACAAAATCTTTGTTAATCTACAGGTTGGAAGGGCTTGCACATAAGGTACTTCAATGGTACTTATGCCGAATGGAAGGTTGGTTTGCTGCTGACGCTGAGACTATCTCACTTAAATGCTGGGATCAGGAAGGTTTTCATTTGTAGAAATTTGAGGCTTTATTTGAATCGTTTCACGTTTTTGTGATTCATTAACTTAGCATTTAACAAATTATTCATTAAGCCACCAAAAATTAAATATATTGGATATGTGTCTTCTTAGGCGGACAATAGGAACTCGAATGTGTAAGAGGAAGGTTAATATCTTATATCACCAAGAGATCAAATGAGTTGGAGAGAAGGCTAGGGAGATTAACACCTATGCGATATAAGCTTCGGTACATAGGGAAATATAGAAATTTTAAAGATGTTGGCATCATCACACACAATTAGTACCAAGAGGATGTTGCACAGGTTAGGAGACAGAGATAGGATATTGGTTAAGCTAGTTCTAGGAGGGAAATTTTGAATATTATTAGTGTGCATGCACCACAAATAGCACTTGATGAGGCTAGTAAACAATAATTTTGAGAGGAAAACATTTTTACTAGTGGTGACTCTAATGGCCATGTAGGTACTAGTAGAAAGAGTTTTGAAAGCGTGCATGGTGGTTTTAGTTACGATATAAAAAACAAATGTAGATGCTATTTTAGATTTTGTTTTATTTTACGACTTGACTCTAAGGAACATAATGTTTAGGACGAGAGAATCTCACTTTGTAACCTTTAAAAGTTATCTGAATGCAAGTCAAATAGATATCTTTTTTATTAAGGGAAGGGATAGACATAGCTGTCTAAATTAAAAAGTTTTCTCAAGTGAGAGTGTTTCTGCACAATTTAGACTTGTAGTCGTAGACATGAGGATTAATAAATGGCATTGAAGGAACAAACCTAAAGGAGTTGCAAGGATTCAATGGTAAAAGCTAAAAGAGGATTGTCATGGAGTATGTCGAGATAGTTAGATCTAGAAATAGAGTTGGACAAAAAATAACTCAAATATAATATGGAACAATATGGCAAAATGTATGCGGGAGATGGGCAAAGAGATACTAGGAGTGTCAAACGGAAGAGTATCGACTAGAAATGATGCAACATAGTGGAATGCATTAGTTAAGTAAGCTATAAAAACTAAGCAAGATTGTTCCAAGACATTGAAAAATTAAAAACAACACCAAAAAGAGCTTAACAAAATATAGGTTAGTTAGGAATGAAACAAAGAAGGTAATGGTCTTTAATGAAGAAAAAGTAACCCTAAAATATATCGAACTAATTAAGATATGTATAGAAATGTAAGTACACGTGAGGACATGTGGATGGTAAACAAGTGACTTTCCCATCATAGTATAACTACATCAAGAGTCAATGCCAACTTTATTCTTGTTCATTGCAGTGATGGACAAATTAACAAAATCCATTTAGGATAAGATGCATTAGTGTATGATATTTGCAGATAATATTGTTTTGTGTGATGAGATTAGAGCAGAGGTCACTACAAAGTTGGAACTATGAAGACTAAGCAAAGTAAAAACTGAATACATGAAATGTAAGTTTAAACAAAGAGAAAGAACAAAACATAATGACATTTGATGGGGTAACGATACCTAAGTCAAATATTTTCGATATTTGGGCTTGGCCATGCAAATAGATGAAGAGATTGATGGCGATATGATCTATAGGATCCAAGCTGGCTGGAGCAAGTGGAGAAGCACTACAAGTGTTTTGTGCGATAAAAGAATTCCTATATGATTGAAAGGCAAGTCCTACAAGACAATTGTTAGACTAATATTATTATATGATATTGAATCTTGGGAGACTAAGAGACTGCATACATAAAAGATGAGTATAGTAGAAATGCGAATGCTGTGGTATATTTGCAGATGTACGAGAAAAAGATTGAATGAGAAATGAAGATATTAATATAATGATGAAGTACAACAGTGTTCCCACGAGGATTAATTAGATCATTTTAGCTAAATATCAAAATTATGTCATCCTAGATTTATCCAAACTATCAAAAAATTTTAAATTAAATTAAATACTAAAACAATAAAAATAAAGTATAAAATAAAAATTTCAAAATAAAGTCAAAGAGTGAAAACTAAATTGCCAAAAAAAAAATAAAGACATAAAATTAAAATGCAAAATAACTTAAAAGAACAAAAAACTTTAAATTAGTCAAAATTAAAAGTTAATCCTAAAGAAATAATATTTAAATTAATTACTGAACTTAAACTAATAAAATAATAACTAATACACTTAATGTAATAAACTAGTAATCTTAATAAACTAACCAACTATCATTACGCGTAAAACAATTTTAAATGTGCATGTAAAACCTGAATTGAAAACTTGGCAGCAACCCTTCCCAGCCATGTTCACCATGTAATTGCCTTGCCTTGCCTCGAAGCTCTGCCCCACACCAACCAACGATGCCAACCAAAAGGAAGCAAAAACAGAGCTGGTTCTAGCCATAATGCAGCAGTCCTTATAGCTTCCTTCAGCAGCCTGCTTCTTCCTCCAGCCATACACTCAAGTACAGCCTCAGTCATGCACCACAGTCCAGCGGAAAAGAACAGCAGCACACAGCCACATCCTGCGTACAGCCCTGCTCTGCCCAGCAGAAACAGCCACACCTCAGTCAAGCCAGTAGACAAGAATCCACACATCAGCCTTCCAACACAGGCAGCTTCCAGTACAGCAACCAGCAAAGCTTCAGCTGGAAACAAATGCAGAACAGCCCAGCCACCCTTCAGCAGCCTACAAGCAGCCAGCAACCACCCGCAGCAGTGCAGAACTGAAGACAAACAAATAATGCAGAAAACTGAACTGAAAACACTAAAACTGAAAATTGAAAACCTGAGAGACAATATGCAGCATAGTTTTTAAGTAAAACCAGTGAATCTTTATGCATGAAACAAGAATGATGTTTAATATAGCAAATCAGCTACTAACAAACTACGCATATAAAAGAAACTATCTAAAACATAAAAACTAAAGAAAGAATCCAGAACAGAAAAGAAAACAATTAAAATGAACTGAATATTAAAATTTTCAGTAAAACAAAGTTGTGTAATTCTTTCTAAACTAATCTTAAATCCCTTATAAAATACTTAGAAACTATAAAGGAAAAAAAATGTTGAAAACAGAGCACTCAAACTTAAAAACAGCCAAGTAAAACTGCAACTAAAAACCGGAAAACAGAGCATTGAATTAAAGGAATGAAAAGTGCAGTTTTATTAGTTTAATTTAACAAAAAGAAAAGCTTGAGTTTAACGTAAACTTGAATGTACTAATAAAAAATTAAAGGGGAAACCTAAAAGCTATCTACAGGAACCGAAAACTAAAAAAAAAAGAAGCAATAAACAGGGAAGAATGTGGCTGCTCTCATCTACCGACTTCTCCACCCTTTTAACTGAACTAATACAGAAAAAATAAAGACTTAAAACTCCTCCTAAACTAAGGAAAACTGTAAAGATAAATTGCAGTAAAAGGGTTTGAAGAAGATTGCTGTTGTCACTCCAGTCGTTCTTCCACCCACATTTCTCGGTTCTTCTTTCTTTTTCTTCTTATAGTCCAGTCTCTTTAGGTTTCTTCTTGGCTGCGTCTTTTAGTGCTGCAGGACTCTCATTTGCATGGCCAAGACTTCAAGTAAACTGGCCAGTCTCGGGCTATTGGGTTTTGGGGTTTAAGTTTGGGCATTCTGTTATGTTTTAGCATGGGTGTGTTCCACATGGATGGGGTTTTGATGCATGGTTTGGATGGCTAGCTTAGGTTTAAAGGTTTGGAGGGTTTAGGGTAATAGGGTTTTAAGAATTAAGGCTAGGTTTTAGTTTTAGGATATTTTTAGGGTTTAGGTTACACAAGGTTTAAGGTAGGCTACAGTAATTTAGGGTTTCCTAGGGTTAGGGATTAGGGTAAGTTTGGGGGTAGGTTTAGGATTGGGTTTGGTGTTTAGTCTAGTTTGGGGTTTGGGTAGTTTGGGTAAAGCTAAGGTTTAAGGTATGTTTAGGGTATTGGGTTTGGAAGAGGCTTAGGGTTAAAACACCAACACCGGCCACTTTCCTTGATTTGCATCATTTTCCCTATTTTCTTTATTATCCTGAAATTCTTGCACATGAAGAAAAATCCAATAAATAAGAAAGAAAATAAATAAAAATTCCTAAATTAAATCAAAATTCAATTATAACATGCCCTAAAATGTGGTATTTTAGAGACTTATCGTATCTTTATACTAATGAACGAAAATCTTTCAATCAAAATTAGGAATAGTTCCTAAGTTTGGCTCTCCTTACTTCCCTCCCCTTTATTTCTTTTTCTTTGTGAATTTCTTGTTCTTGATCATGTTTGCTATCTCTATTCTTAGTTTCAAAAATATCAATCAACTATCAACATTGGAATATTCTAATTTTGCATTGCAAGCATTAGTAGATTCATACTTGTTGTAAAGGTGCATAATTGCTGGTATTAAATTTTACTTCCTCTTTTCTACTATACCATTCAAATTCTTGCATCCACTTAATATAACTCTTCTTCTTCAACTCTTTAGAATTTTGTATAAAATCCATTTGTCTCTCTTATCTTACGTCTTTGGTATTTGATTTGATAATACAGAAATAAACCTACTTAACAACTGTTTGTTTATGTTGACTATGCAAAGAGACCAATTTGAGCTACTGATAGTCTAATGTGACTGTGTCTGCTAGATGATATTGGGACAGCACATAGGATCTCTTGGTCTTGTTTCCCAGCTGGCATCATATTGTGAGACTAGGAAATGGTCTTCTATGATTTTGGTACTATTAGCACCAAAAAAATTGGCAAAAATTAAATTAAGAATTGAAATTTGAGGCATTCAACTTATAATTTCATTAAATCATGTTCCTTTAAGTTGCTTAATTATGATGCTTGTGGGAAACCGTGTTATTTTAGGAAAATAAATATTTCCTAGAATCAAGTTTATATATTTAGTTGTAATTATGTATTTATTGAGATCCCAAAAGTTTAGGGATTTCAATTAGTATGAGGAGTAGTTTCCTGAGTTAGTGCTAGAGCGTTGTGTATATAAACAAACGTATTATTCAATAAACAATTCAATTCAAACCCTAAACATTAACATGGTATCAAGAGCTTTAGGTTTTTTCTTGGAAATCAGTCACTTTTTCAGCCTTCATTGCTGATTTTTCTGCAGTTTCTTTTTCAACCTTCATTGTTGATATTTTCTGCAGTTTCTTCTTCAGCCTTCATTGCTGATTTTTTGCCTTAGGCCTTCATAGCCATTTTCTCATCCAGCCTTCATAGCCATTTTTTTTTTTGCTCTGTTCCGCTCTGTTTTCTAAAGAAAAAACAGAGTATTTCAAGTGTTCGTTTCCAGCCTTCATGGCTGGATTTTTCCTCTGTTCTTCATCATTGGCGATTTCTCTTTGTTGCCTGGCCTTTGTTGCCAAATTATCCCTGATTCTCACCAGTCTTTCAGCAAGTATTGATTTGTAAAAGATGTCAGTAGTTGCAGAAACAACCACTGCAGCACCAAAGAAACCAGCAAGTCTTAACCAAGAGGAGGTGGAAAGGGTGAGATCATTCTTAAGTAACCTCGAGAAACCTACAGGTACTTGCACTTCGGCGTATTCAGGTAAGCGTCTATTTTCATTTGGATTAAATGCCTCAGAAACACCCTTTACTCAATCTTGGATCATGGATTCAAGAGCCACCGATCACATGACCCACTCATCCAAACATTTTTCCACATACTCACCATGTTCAAGCAATAAGAAAATAGCCACAGCTGATGGATCCTTAGCAACCATAGCTGGTATAGGAGATGTTCGAATAAACCCATCCATAACCCTGAAAAATGTCCTTCATGTTCCTAAGCTATCCACCAATCTTGTCTCTGTACAGAAACTCACACAAGACTTGCTTTGTAATGTGACTTTTCATAGTAGTTATTGTTTATTTCAGGACAAGGATTCGGGGAGGACGATTGGACATGCTAGAGAACGGGATGGTCTTTACTACCTTGCGGAATCAAACAAGTCAAACATATTCAAGAGCAGATCACCCCACTCATTCATGTCCGAGTCTATGTTATCTAGTAAGGAGAAAGTTTTTCTTTACCATTGTCGGTTAGGACATCCATCATTTAGGGTTATTAAAATTCTATTTCCTTCATTGTTTACAAAGTTGGATATTGAGAGTCTTCATTGTGAGGTGTGTGAACTTGCCAAACACAAGTGTATACCTTTTCCAATAAGCAATAAAAGAAGCATTTGTCCTTTTTATCTTGTTCACACTGATATTTGGGGTCCCTCTACTGTTGCTAATGTGTCAGGGGCACGATGGTTTGTGACTTTTATTGATGATTGTACCCGAGTTACCTGGGTTTTCTTGCTTAAACATAAGTCAGATGTTAGCACTGTGTTCCCTAATTTCTTCTCTATGGTAAAAAACCAGTTTGGTGTGAGTTTTAAAAAACTTAGGTCAGACAATGCCAAGGATTATTTCAATCAAATTCTTACCCCTTATTGTCAAAGAGAGGGAATAATTTACGAGTCTTCCTGTGTAAGAACACCACAACAAAATGGAGTCACCGAAAGAAAAAATGGGCACCTTCTAGACCAAACCTGAGCACTATTGTATAAAAAAAATGTACCAAAAAGTTTCTGGGGGGAAGCAGTTCTCACAGCCACTCATCTCATCAATAGATTACCCTCTAGAGTTCTAGGATTCAAAAGTCCAATGGATGTGCTTTCTTCATTCTATCCGAACCTCTCTACCACAAACAATCTTACACCTCGCATTTTTGGGTGTGTGTCCTTTGTTCATATCCATAGTCAAGACAGGGGGAAGCTAGACCCTAGAGGCCTAAAGTGTGTTTTTGTTGGGTATTCTTCAACTCAAAAAGGATATAAGTGTTACCATCCTCTGTCCAAGAAGTTTTATGTGTCACGAGATGTAACATTCAATGAACAAGAGGCCTATTTCACTCAACCTTATCTTCAGGGAGAGAGTCTTAGGGAAGATAAGGAAGGTTTTCTTGGGTTGCCTGATCTTTCACTTTTATCTCAACCCAATCATATGCCCCAACTATCTGTTGAGCCATCTGTTGAGTTTGAACCTGAGTCAAATGCCCCAGTTGTTGGTGAACCTGAACTTGAGTCAAATGAGACCACTCCTACTGCACCAAATGTGTCTGAACCCGAACTAGTACCTAACCCCGAATCTGCTCTTGGAGATGTGAGATTTGGCAAAAACTTGGTGTACTCAAGGCAGAAAAAGGCCAATCCAGGATCTGTGCAAGTTCAAGAGTCCAACTCAAGTGCTTCAAATGAGGTAACAATTACTAACTTTCCAGCATTACAGAGTGAAACCAAAGCCCAAATTACTGAAGATGACCAAGACCTTCCAATTGCTATTAGAAAAGGGACCAGAAAATGTACAAAACAACCATTATATCCTCTTTCACTCTACCTATCATTTAAAAATTTCTCACCAACCTACAAAGCCTTCCTTGTAAGCCTAAAGAACACCACCATTCCTACTACCTTATCTGAGGCATTGTCTAATGAAAAATGGAAACAAGCCATGGATGTAGAGATGGAGGCTCTAGAGAAGAATAAAACTTGGAGTTGGTGAAGTTACCAACAGGGAAAAGGCCAGTGGGGTGCAAGTGGGTTTATACTGTGAAATACAGGGCAGATGGGTCGATTGAGAGATACAAGGCGAGGTTGGTAGCCAAAGGGTATACAGACTTATGGGATTGACTACCTAGAGACGTTTGCTCCAGTTGCTAAGATGAATACAGTAAGAGTAATCTTATCTCTAGCTGCCAATTTTGGTTGGGAACTACAACAATTTGATGTGAAAAATGCCTTCCTACACGGGGAGCTTAAGGAGGAGATTTATATGGAGATTCCATCAGGTTATGGAAGGAATGTGATTGCCAATACTGTATGTAAGTTGAACAAAGCTTTGTATGGCCTGAAGCAATCTCCTCGAGCTTGGTTTGGAAGATTTGCTAGAGTCATGTTGGCCATGGGATACAAACAAAGTTAGGGGGATCACACATTGTTTATCAAACATTCTGCTTTAGGGGGAGTAACAGCACTGTTAGTATACGTGGATGACATTATATTAATTGGAGATGACAAAAGGGAGCAGCAAATATTGAGTCAATGCTTGGCTAAGGAGTTTGAAATTAAGACTTTGGGAAGATTGAAATATTTTCTGGGAATTGAAGTTGCACACTCCAGAAAAGGGATTTTTATATCCCAACAGAAGTATGTTACGGATTTGCTTAAGGAAACGGGCAAAACTGCATGCAAACCTGCCAGTACTCCTATGGACCCAAACCTTAAGCTAGGAAAAGCAGAGGAAGATGCCACAGTGGACAAGAAAATGTATCAACGTCTCGTGGGAAGACTGATTTACTTATCACATACCAGATCGGATATAGCTTATGCGGTGAGCTTAATCAGTCAGTTTATGCATAGTCCAAGAGAGGTTCATTTGCAGGCTGCCTACCGAATTTTGCAATATCTTAAGGGAACACCAGGAAGAGGAATTCTGTTCAAGAGGAATGGGAGTACAACACTTGAAGCCTATACCGATGCTGACTATGCAGGATCGATCATCGATAGGAGATCAACCTCCGGGTACTGTACCTTTCTTGGAGGGAATCTTGTGACATGAAGAAGTAAAAAACAGAGTGTAGTAGCACGTTCTAGTGCTGAGGCAGAATTTTGTACAATGGCACAAGGCATGTGTGAGCTACTTTGGCTGAAAATCATCTTAGAAGACTTAAAGATTAAATGGGAAGGGCCTATGAGGCTCTACTGTGACAATAAATCAGCAATCAGCATAGCTCATAATCCAGTACAACATGATCGAACAAAGCATATAGAGGTGGATAGACATTTCATCAAGGGGAAGTTAGACAGTGGCTTGATATGTACTCCATATGTGTCAACACATGGGCAACTTGCTAATATCCTCACTAAAGGGTTGAGTAGCACGACATTTGAGAGAATTGTATCCAAGCTGGGAATGGAAAATTCCTATTCACCAGCTTGAGGGGGAGTGTGGGAAACCGTGTTATTTTAGGAAAATAAATATTTCCTAGAATCAAGTTTATATATTTAGTTGTAATTATGTATTTATTGAGATCCCAAAAGTTTAGGGATTTCAATTAGTATGAGGAGTAGTTTCCTGATTTAGTGCTAGAGCGTTGTGTATATAAACAAACGTATTATTCAATAAACAATTCAATTCAAACCCTAAACATTAACAATGCTTCTTAGCTACATTGTTCGACTTATTTACTTTCTTTTGCTTCACTCAGCTTATGCAATTGCACTTCTTCTTCTCACAATTTTCTGTTTCTATTATCTTCCATCCACAGGAAGAGCTGTTACCTGGTGGTCATGGGCTCATGGTAAGGGGCTATCTTCCTGTCATAAACACTCTTGCCAAAGGTCTTGACATTCGTTTGAGCCACAGGTAATTTCACTTGAATAATTAGTTCACCAGTTTGTATGCCCTGTAGCATGGAATGTCTATTTTTTTAATGTATTTTGTCCTCAGGGTTACAAAAATAGTGAGGCGATACAATGGAGTTAAGGTTACTGTGGAGGATGGAACTACATTTTTGGCAGATGCTGTTATTGTTGCTGTTCCTCTAGGTGTACTAAAAGCCAAGAGCATCAAGTTTGAACCAAGGCTTCCAGAGTGGAAGGAAGTAGCCATTGATGACCTTGGAGTGGGGATTGAGAACAAAATAGCATTGCACTTTGACAAGGTGTTTTGGCCTAATGTGGAGTTTTTGGGAGTTGTTGCCGATACAACTTATGATTGCAGCTACTTTCTAAACCTTCACAAGGCCACAGGTCATTCTGTCCTTGTGTATATGCCTGCTGGGCAGCTGGCCAGAGACATTGAGAAAATGTCTGATGAAGCTGCAGCGAATTTTGCTTGTATGCAGTTGAAGAAGATCCTTCCAGAGGCATCTGCCCCGGTAAGCCAAGTTGTCAAAGATTTAATTTTGTTCCAAATTTTGTAGGATGCTCCTGCCTAAAAACTGATATGTGGGATTCTTGAGGATGCATAACTGTGTTCATGTCAGTTCCTTGCACCAACAATTATAGATGTTTTATTAAGTTAAACTTTCACATTATGAAAGACTAAGTTTTATCATATGCTTCCACATAGTCTATTGCTCTGTTCTTTTAAGCACATATTCACACGGAGTCGTAATTGACTTAGTAAATTCAATTATAATATTGTCGAATCACAATAGTTTTTGAAATTCTGCAGGCTTCCAGTAGTATTAAGTAAAACTTTAATGTTTCTTGATCCCACAGATTCAGTATCTCGTTTCTCGATGGGGTACAGACATCAATACACTTGGCTCCTACAGCTATGATACAGTAGGCAAGCCCCATGATCTGTACGAGAGGCTTAGGATTCCAGTGGATAACCTATTCTTTGCAGGGGAGGCAACAAGCATGAGCTATCCAGGGTCTATTCATGGTGCATTTTCAACCGGACTGATGGCTGCCGAGGACTGTAGGATGCGTGTACTGGAGCGATATGGAGAGTTAGACTTGTTCCAGCCAGTCATGGGCGAGGAAGCATCATTATCTGTCCCGCTTTTGATTTCCCGTATGTAGTCGTGTTTCTGTGGGCATGGCATCTGACCAATGCATTAATCCCTATTTTGTCGACGTTTCTGGGGAAGTTGTGGAAACCCACTTTTCTCCGGTTATATCAAGAAGATTGGGTCAATGCATGTAGTCATCACCATGTGGTATATGTATTCGTATCGGAGCAAAACATGATTAGTATGGTAATCTTAAGCTAGTATAGTTTTGTAGTAATAGCAGCAGCTGCAGTATTTAATTAAGAAAGTGTGGTCGAGGCGCAGGAGACATGCCGTGCCTTTCTCAAAGTATGTTTTCAGATGTAACCAAAAAAAAAAAAAGGTATGTTTTCAGAATGCTCAAGTGCATCCACTATATTAGTAGAGAGGACACTTAAACTGGTGATATATATTTAGTGAATAAACAATTTCTCTCCGGTAAGTGTGCTTATTATCTCTCCTGGCATACTTATGTTACTTAGAGAAATTTTAAATGAAGCATTCTTGCCTTGGACAGAAATAGGTGAATGAGGAAAATTAATGCTCATGATTTAGTGTGAGCTCATATTGATTCATGTTTCTTATTTAATATTGGAATACAAGCTCTGATAATAATGATTAAATGAAGCAATCTTGTATAAAAATAATTTAAGATAAGCAACAATGATAATATTTGATGATTCATCCAATCTACGAGAAATTTTTTGGAACAAACGCTTTTGTTATTGTAACATCCTGATTCTATCCCAACCACTCTGTGCCCGTTTGTGTGTGAGTGTAAGCTACAGAAACAAGAGTGGATTTTTTATCATAGTTGTTGTAAACCTAAGATCTCAAATGATAGAATTTATTAAGTATAAACAGTTTATGAACTTAATAATACTTCTTTGACATAATTTTGATTAGGAAAAGCTCTGATCAATCTGAGTATTACTTAAATCTTATTGCCTACGATATCCAACTTGGGTTTAAGCTAGTTACTAGACCTCACCATCTTAGTTTACGCATGCTCAAAATCATACAAGCATACTATCATTTAATAAGAAAATTCGGCAGCATGCCGGTTGTAACTTTAACCGAGACCTACCAGCAAGTTGACAGTTGAATCCAAATGGATTCAAACCAAACAAGTATCTCAAAACAGTACCATCATATGAATAGAAAGCATGAAGTTTAACAAAGTTATCACATTTATTCATACAAGATCTAGACTATAGTATAGCAACCTTAAGCATGCATGAGTCTTAAAGATCTTTCAAACATCTACCACACAACCGATTTATCCATACATATGCGTTGTGATCTTTATCTTCTACTTGCATGACAGTTGTTTAGGTCTTTTAATATAAATAGGGTAAAGTTCATCAAGCAGCACTCATGCAACATAGTTATACACATCACCAAATCCTACACATATGTCTACTCTGAGCATCAAAAGTCATTAAGTAGTCACAATCAAAATGAAAACAACATACACAGTATCATCCTACATCCCATTACGTTAGACCATCGCACTGCATCGGATATACAACATTGTATCTGTCATAACGTATTAAGTTTCGGGGGAAACCTAATAGCTAGACACAAAGACATGGAGTCGCCACCAACCATTCTAACCTAGGTGTGATTGGTCACCTATTCAAACTAAGGATAAGGCTTGGTCTACGTTCAAAGATACTAGGGTTCGGGAGTACGGTTACGTGTAGGGAAGGATTAGCACCCCTACAACGCCCATCCTAAAATGGTACCAACTAGTTTTAGGTTATCTTTACAATTTGCTTTGAGTTCATATTAATTTCGATATACTTATGTATTGGGAATATTTCTAAGATTTTTCCATCAATTTGGCTCCAACCTTAGAAATTCCCCTCACCTCAAGATATTCGAGGAGTCTCGATTGACTTTCTTGAATTCCATCGTCGGACAAATAAAATATTTTATGAAAATCTTATTTTTTTCAATTTTGGCTCTAATTTCGACTCCATATTAATCTCTATATTTTTTTTTAATCTTATCTATATACTTTATTTTTTATTTTATTTATTTAGATAATAAATATGAATCATGGTTTATTAAAGATTTTCTTAAAAGCGTCCCATCAATTTGGCTCGGCTTAAAAGAAATCTTTTCACCTAGAAATTTCCAAGGAGCCCCAATTGATTTTCTTGAAATTTCATCATCGGCATAATTCATACTTATTTCTTATTTTATTTTTATTGTACTCTTATCTTCATGTCACATTTATTTATTTATTCATTCGTTTATTTATCTAATTTTTATTCATATTTATTTAAGCGTAGTCTTTATCTAATTTATATTTTGTTCATTTTATTTATTGATATTTATTTTAATCTTAAAATAAAAATGAATTATATTTTATTGAAAATTCTCCAAAAAGTATTCCATCGATTTGGCTCAACTTAAGGAAGAATCCTCTCACCTAGAAATTTCAAAGAGTCTCGATTGACTTTCTTGAAATTTCATCATCGGTACAATTCACACTTATTCTATAAAATCTAATTCTCAATCTAATTCTTATTTCTAATTTACTATCCTTTTTATTTATTTGTTATTTTTATTTGTGCTCATTTAATTTTAAGTCTTTACTAATTAATTTTTATTCGTTTCATTTATTTTATCTCTATTTAATCTTAAAATAAATATAAATTATATTTTATTGAAAATTCTCCCAAAAGTATCCCATCAATTTGGCTCAACTTAAGGAAGAATTTCTCACCTAGACATTTTTAAGATGTCTCAATTGACTTCCTCAAAATGTCATCATTGGTATAATCTATATTTATCTTTTAATTATTTATTTCCATTTAATTCTTAATTAATTTTTATGTAAGTTTCATGTACAAAGATCTATTTTTTAGGCTAATTTGTTTTTCTTTAATTTCTATTAACTAACAAATATAATTCTAACCTAAAATAAAAGTAGGGATAAATAATACATAAATTAATAAAACAAAATAAATAAACTAACTATAATTGTCGTAACGATTTTCGTCCGGGGACTCGATCGCTAGACGATTTTGGAAAAAAACACAAAATGGAGTCGCCACCAATCTTTTTTGGCTAGGTGTGATTGGCCACCTAAAATCATTTATTTTTTTTAATAAAATCTTAAAATTAATTAAGGTTTATAAAAAAAATAATTTTTGGTCTTGCGAAAACAAAGTTTGGGTTCGGGAGTTCGGTTACGCGTGGGGAAGGATTAGCACCCCCACAGCACCCGTTAGAAAACGGTACCACTTAATCATGTATTATCTTTTGATCTTAATAAAATGGTCTTAATTAAACATTTAAAAAGAAATTCATTTATTTTGAAATCAATTTGTTATTTGCTTATTATTTGAAACATTAAAGTTTATTTTTATTTATGTTAAATTTATTTTTATTTGAAATAAATGAGAATCTTTTGTATTAAAAATTATTCCAAAATACCCCAATACTTTTGGTAGCATTTCGGATAATTTCCTCACCTAGAGATTTCTTAAGAATCGCTACTTGCGATTTCTATAGAATCTCATCCTCGGGAGATTCGCACTTATTTTTTGAAATGTCATGAATGCAAATGATGCAATCAAAATATGGATGATGTACATGAGAAATCCATTATTTCATTTTATTATTTTTTAATTCATAAATTTTAGTTTTTATAAATGAAAATCCCTTATATTGAAAATTATTCCGAAGTACCCCAATACTTTTGGTAGCATTTCGAATAATTTCCTCACCTAGGGATTTCTTAAGAATCGCTACTTGCGATTTCTATAGAATCCCATCCTCGGGAGATTCGCATTTAGTTTGGAATTACAATGAATGCAAATGATGCAAACAAAATAGATGTGATGCACGTAAGAAATTTTATTTTATTTTTATTATCTTTTAATTCATTTATACTTATATTATTATTTTGTAATCTTACTTTTATTGAAAAATCATACTAAATATTCCGATACGCTGGTAACATTTAGCATATTTCTCTAACCTAGAGATTAGTTAGGAATCACTACTTGTGAATTCCGTAACATCTCATCATCGGACATTATTTATATCTTATTTACTTTTAATTATTATTACTCTTTATTTCTGAACACATTTTCAATCTTGTTTGTTTAAAAAAATATTTATTATTAGTTTATTTCATACAAGTTAATTATATTAGAAATCTTAATATCGAAGTAAAATTATTTGAATACCCCAATACGCTGGTAATATCCAAATAATTCATTTCGACCATAAGGATTATCAAAGAATCACTACTTGTGATTTCTAAGAAATCCTATCATCGGGGATCTTTTTATATTTAAAATGTGTATTTATTTATTTGTTTTAATTCCTAAATTTTTACCTATTTAAAAGCCCTTTTTTTTTATTTCCATTCACTCACTATTTTCTCATATTTACCTATTCTTTATATTATTATTTTTATTACCATTTTTATATTTATTTTTTATACTATGAAATCATATTAATATTTTCTTTATATCGAAACAAAAATCATTTAAATGTCCCAATACGCTGGTGACATTAAAGATTTTATGTTGATCCTAAGGATTGTTAAAGAATCGCTACTTGCGATTTCTAAGAAATCCTATCATTGGAAATTTAAAATTTATTATTAAAATTTATATCTAAATTTATATTTATTTATTTATTTTACCTTTTTTTATTTTTATTTTTTTATATTTATAAGAAACTTTGACATCGAGATAAAACAAATTAGATATTCCAATACGCTGGTAACATCTAATGAATTTTCTCGATCCTAAAGATTATCGAAGAATCACTACTTGTGATTTTTTCGAAATCTTATCATCGGATAAATCTTTATTAAATTTTTAAATATTCTTATTTTTTTTATTTATCCACTCATTCATTTGAAACAAGCTTTTATCACCTAAAAATATGTGTATATGTATCCCTTATTCATGTTTATTTGATGGAACATGTGAAAGCATACTGTCTTTGTCTTTATTACTTATTGCTATCTTATTTTATTTTATTATATCATTCACAATTTTTATTCTCAATAGTGTAGTATATATTAATCAATCACATTATAAAACTATTAATGGTAAAACAATAGATAAAAAAATGGATGAAGAGGTACCAGTTGTATCACGTTGCTATCTGATAGTGAACTTCACTTGTGCCTTGGAACAGTAGACGTGCATCCAAAAAGTAGGCTGGAACAAATTGATGCAGAAAGGGGGGCTGGTTTCAACGAAGACAGCTGCAACAGTGGCTCGATGATGAAGATGATGATGAAACAGAAATGCAAAGCAACTCTACACTTCTTTTTGTCTAACTGTGCGTTTTTGATGGCCTTCCTTTCCTCCTTTGCAGTACACGTTCTTCTTCTTTTCTTGGAGTTAGACGGTGCAACAAGAAATAATAGAGGACTGGTATATGCGATCACGGCAAAGATGAGAGTCGAGCCGTGCAGGTGATATAGGATAGCTTCAGATGGTGCAAGAGGCGTGGCTTGGTGATGATGGAATCAGAGGAAAAAGGTGGTGCGGATCAGAATAAGAGTGTTGCAGCCCCGAGTATTGTTGGGTTGAGGCGTGGGCAGCAGGTTGAGGATGATAGATGGAGGACTTCTTAAAGCAGCAGTGGCGTGAAGATAATGGTGATGTACGGGACAGCAAGATGAATGACAACTCAGAACAGAGTAGCAACGATGGTAATCGGTTCAGAGAAGGATCATGGCTGCAGATCAGCAATGGTGCAAAGCAAGATATGGGTGACTGTTAACAATGAAAACGATGTAGCAGCTTGTGCGAGGAAGATGGTGACTCGGCACGGTGCAGATAGGCAAGCAGTGGCAAGAAGTGACTTACGGCGTGTGAGACAGCAGGCTTGGTGGTGACCTCGGGTAGTGAAGTTGGCAGTGATGATATGAGGAAGATGATGGATGGTGAGTGGTGAAGATTTTTTTAGGGTTTTTCTCCCGTGTCTCCCTTTTTTCTCTTTTAGGGTTTCTAGCTTTTTTCAAGTCCTTTTTCTTTTTTTCGGTTCCCCCCTACACCATGGCTAGGATCCCTTTTATTCTTGCTGTTTTCATTTTTTAAAGAAAGAAAACCCTAGTTTTAATGCCTCCAACCCATAATTACGGGCCTTTTATTTTTTGTTTGACCATTCCTTCTTCTCCCTTTTTGATTTATTTCCTTTTCCTCTTTTTTTTTTTAATTTTATTTTTGGTAATTAACTTCAATTCCTTGATCATTTCCTTGATTCTTTCTTTTATTCATTTATTTTCTTCTTGGCAACAAATCCCTTTTGGTCAACTCTTTGATTTATTTTTTTAAGAGAAGGTTGCATGATGTGCATGGAATTGAATGGAAAAGCATTGACGTTGTTTTTTTTTTGATTATTTTTATTTTCTTTATTTTATATTTTATATTTTATATTATTTTGTTATTATTATTATTATTATAATTTTTTTTTTTGCTCGGACAAAATTCGGTATTTACAGCTGCCCCTCTTTGCACCTTGCTGAGAATCAGGAATAGGGCAAAGACTATAGACAACAATTTTGTCCGAACCTCTTTTTTTTTGGGAAAATTCAATTTTGATTCTCGAAAATAATACCTTGACTCCATACCAAGGCTCGATCCATTTTAGAGAAATGAATTCGATTTTGAAACACATGATACCTTGACTCCATACCAAGGCTCGATCCACTGTGAAAAAGTGAATTCGACTTTAAAATATAATACCTTGACTCCCTACCAAGAGAAATGAATTCGATTTTGAAACACATGATACCTTGACTCCATACCAAGGCTCGATCCACTGTGAAAAAGTGAATTCGACTTTAAAATATAATACCTTGACTCCCTACAAAGGCTCGATTCATTTTAGAGAAATGAATTCGATTTTGAAACACATGATACCTTGACTCCATATCAAGGCTCGATCCACTGTAAAAAAGTGAATTCGACTTTAAAACATAATACCTTGACTCCCTACCAAGGCTCGATCCACTTCAAAAAAGTGAATTCGACTTTGACACATGAAACCTTGACTCCTTACCAAGGCTCGATCCACTGTGAAAAAGTGAATTCGACTTTAAAATATAATACCTTGACTCCCTACAAAGGCTCGATTCATTTTAGAGAAATGAATTCGATTTTGAAACACATGATACCTTGACTCCATACCAAGGCTCGATCCACTGTAAAAAAGTGAATTCGACTTTAAAATATAATACCTTGACTCCCTACAAAGGCTCGATTCATTTTAGAGAAATGAATTCGATTTTGAAACACATGATACCTTGACTCCATATCAAGGCTCGATCCACTGTAAAAAAGTGAATTCGACTTTAAAACATAATACCTTGACTCCCTACCAAGGCTCGATCCACTTCAAAAAAGTGAATTCGACTTTGACACATGAAACCTTGACTCCCTACCAAGGCTCGATCCACTTGAAAAAGTGAATTCGATAAAAGAAGATTTTTTTTTTAGAGAAATTCACATATTTGAAGAAAGAAAAGATTCCACGATCCTCAAAATTTTTGAGATTCGCATCTAAAAAAAAACTAGAAGATTTACATCATAAGAGATTCGCATCTAAACTTGAAGATTCGCATTCTAAGAGTTTCACATCTTGATTTGAAAATTCACATTTCAAGAGTTTCTCATCTTGACTTGGAGATTCACATCCTAAGAGTTTCCCATCTTGACTCGGAGATTCATATCTCAAGAGTTTCGCAACTTGACTCGAATGTTCGCACTAAGAGATTCACATCTTAAGAGTTTCTCATCTTGACTTGGACATTCTAAGAGTTTCTCATCTTGACTTGGAGATTCACATCTCAAGAGTTTCACAACTTGACTTGGAGTTTCTCATCCTAAGAGTTTCTCATCTTGACTTAGACATTCTAAGAGTTTCTCATCTTGACTTGGAGATTCACATCTCAAGAGTTTCACAACTTGACTTGGAGTTTCTCATCCTAAGAGTTTCTCATCTTGACTTAGAGATTCACATCCCAAGAATTTCTCATCTTTAGAATTTCACATCTTGACTTAGAGTTTCTCATCCTAAGTGTTCATTGGTTTTGCAAGTTGAATCTAGAAGATCTAAGTCTTATCATGCATCAATTTTACAATGAAGCCAACTAAATCTCATTTACTCATAAGCTAATTTCACTGGGCTTGAAACCACCCAACAATGCCTACGACATTAGACTTAAACTTTTGTCATGACTGCACCATTTTTCTTTAAAGAAAGATTTTCTTACTCTTTAAGGAACAGCTAACCCCATTGCATTCCTTATTCATTCATTTTCTTTTTTTTCTTTTATTTTTTTCAATGATGCAAATGCAAAATGCATGCCCCTAAAAAAAAAAATTTATCACAATGATGATAATGCAAATGCTTTCTTGAAATATGCCCCAATGTAATAGTTAAAAACCATGATGCATGTGTCTTTTAGAATGATATGAATGCCTAAATGACAAAAGTCTCCTTTTTTCCAAAATTTCTCTCTTTTTTTCGGTGCCAAAAATCCATGGCTTTCTTCATTAGGATCATTTCTTCTCACAAAGATTCTCTTCTTTATTTCCGATCTCGTTCGTAGAAGCACATATGTCAACTACATTCAACATTCTTGCTTTCTTTTTGTATATGGCCCTTTGTCATCTTTAGAATCTTTTCCAAAGTAATGCTAAAGATTTTCATGTATAATTGTCATTTATTCATTATCATTCCAATTCCATGACAAATGCAGTTTAGTCACCTATTTCCTCAATCCATTTTGGGAAAGTATGAACATTAGAAAGCTTGGGAGAATAAGGAAATGTAGGAACAAACTTGTCAAAGTATAGCAAGAAATTGGACAATTTGGGGTGAATAACAATGATAGGTTCTCAATTAAGAAATTGGATATGACAATGATAGATTCTCAATGAAAAACCAGACAATTTTGACAAACTAGTCAGAATTCTTTGAAAAATCTATTCAATTGACATTCTCGATCAAATTGAGTTGCCCCCTACACCATGAGATCCTCAAATGATGCTGGTTCTCCTTATGTCAAAACATCTTCTCAAATCTTCAACTAGATTATCATTCTTTTAACTCAAACCGCCTTTTCGGGTTTTCAATTTGAGCTTCCCCCTTTTATCCTTCTTTTCTTTTTTCCTTTCTTTTTTTTCTTTTTTGTCTTTTCTTTCTTTTTTTTTTTTTCATTTTCTCATTTATTCTTTTTTTTTTTCAACTTCACTAATATTCCCAACAAACAAATCGCAATCTTGTTGTTTCTTGATGGCATCATAAGTATGTCCAAGTTCAATGCATGATTCTCCAATTTCAAGTATTCACATTTGATCAAAATGGACTTTTAAGGCACGTAATATAGGCTCTGGTGATGGGTTATATACAAAAAATGGATATAATCAGGCTCAAAATTTGTTTCTTTAAGGGTCAAAAACCAAAGGATCATTTATCATCATGCAAAGCATGCTTGCTGCTTTGCCTTAATTGATTTTTATTTTCATCATTTTCTCTTCTTCTTTCATTTTTCTTTTTCTTTTTTTTTTTACAACTTTTCATTTTCACCCCTCTTTTTTTTTTACAAGAGGACTCAAACACCAAAAGGTATTTTCTCTTGAGATTTTTCATAACTCATAACCCGAATTTCTTCATTTGTCGACTGGTTTTTTTTTTTTGCAAAATTTGCCCCTCAATGTGAACGGTGATCCTTGGTGGGTTTGTTTTGAAAAATCATAATAGGCTCAATGGGGGTAGCAAATGGATAATTTTACTCATGCACGAAGGATAGATCAAAGACGGCCATTTCTCATCTCAAATGTAAATACTCTTATTGAAGAACATTTATTGAACAAGAACAACAAAATGGATACAAGAGCTTCACTTCTTTCTCATTTCATACGATTTTAACTTCTCTTGATAGGAGCTATCTCTTTATTGCTTCAACAATTTTAGCAATTTAAGGGACAAGAATGATCACTGACTTTGCCAATAGAAATAGAATTTTTCAAAATAAAATCCCAGACTATCGTCATAATTGACTGCTCATTCATTTTTTGGGAAGTTAAGTGTGGCTGAAACACAAAGAGATGAAAGCAAAGATTTGTATGGAAGAGGATATGTAGTGCAAATGCATCTGTCATTTTATTCAAATGATAATAGATAACTAACTCATGCATAAAAATTTCCCCAAAGCTTATAGGCGTAAGCATTTAAGGAATTTCATTACTTTAGAATAACTCAAAAGTGACAAACTTTGGCTTTTCCTCATAGAACACTTGTCCTCCAAAATCTATGCCTTTTTGCAGCGAAAGGTTCCCACCAACATTTTGCTTTTCCTTCTTATCAAAATTTAGCAAGCCAACATTGATCAAACTCTGCACCTTGTATTTAAAAGCAGGGCAAGTCTCTATGGAGTGGCCTACATTCCCACAATGATAGTCACATCGAGCAGTGGCATCATACCATTTAGGATATGGAGGTTTTAATGGTTCTAGATAAACAGGTGCAACAAGATTATCTCTCACCAATTGTGGAAATAACTCTGTATAGGTCATAGGAATTGGGTCTACAGAGATTCTCCCTTGATTGTTCCTCACCCTTTTTTGACTACCCACCGGTTTGTTTGATTGAGTAGGGACTTGAAAATTTGATTGCCAACTTGGGTGATAAACAAAGGGATTATGGGTAGTGTTGTCTATAGTTGGATAATAAGGATAGGGTTGAAAAGGAACGAGACTCCTTGGTGGTTGATTTTCAATGGTAACAGCTTGTGTTTATCCCTCTTTTCTCTTATTTGCCCCAACTCTATTTGAAGCAGAAGTATCATCAATTTTACCATTCTTAATTGCATTCTCTATCATTTCTCCAGAAATTACCAGGTCAGCAAATTTTTTTGTAGCACTCCCCACAAGCCTATCATAATATGATGATGGCAAAGTATTAACAAACAATATCGTGGTTTCCTTTTCAATAAGGGGAGGCTGCACTTGAGATGCGTGGCCCCTCCACCTATTGGCATACTCCTTGAAACTTTCAGAAGGCTTCATTTCCATATTTTGCAATGACAATCTATCTGGTGCCATGTCAATCATGTGCTTATACTGGGACAAGAAGGCTTTTGCCAGGTTATTCCATTTGCGAACGTAACTCCGATCAAGCTGATTGTACCACTTGGCTACTGTTCCAGTTAAACTATCTTGGAAGCAATGGATGAGCAACTTATCATTATTTGTATACCCAGACATTTTTTGACAAAACATAGTGATGTGAGCTACTGGGCATGTGGTCCCATCGTATTTCTCAAATTCAGGTACTTTAAATTTCGGTGGAATTACTAGATCTGGGACCAAACTAAGCTCATTAGCATCTATATTTCCAAAGAAATCCATTCCTTCGATTGCCCTTAACCTTTCATCCAACAGTTCATATTTTTGTTGTGACTCGCCACTTTCTTTCCTCAATTTTTCTTGCTCCATGGGATCATGTAAATTTGGAACAACAATAGGATCAATAGGGCTAGATCTCGAGTGCTGTCCTCGGTCTGGTTGTTGATTCACAAAAACATGAGCTTGGGGATAAGCTCTTTGGGAAGTTTGAGTTTGAGGGGCTATAAACTTCGATGGGTACAGTAGATTCTCTCTCATAGGTTGAGGCTCATTTCCTGATCCTTCTGTGACCTCTTTGCCTTTCATCAAAGTCATCATCATCTCCATCATCTTCGACATTTGCTTCTGAGATTCTTCTTGAGATTTAGCTAGCTCTTGTTGAATTCTTTCCATCTTTTCCATTCGCTCAACATGTTCATTTTCCATGGCTTCGGCCTTTGATTGAGTACTGTAACGATGTCGAATAAGTGGTTCAGAATGCGATGGCTTCTTTATTTTGGCACCTCTAACATTTGTTTACCACAATTTAGAGCATATTATTGTTTGAAATTGTGCCATAAAAGAAAAGACTATTAAAATCATCCCAATACGCTGGTGAGGATTTTAAAAATCTTAACTTTTTACTTCCAAGATTTGATGTCATTACTTATGATCACCAAAAATTTTCATAAGTGAGCACAAGATGAAATGTATGTATGCATGCTAAATGTATGTATGTGCATGAAATTTCATAGCTATTGTACATGTGATGAGATGCATATATCAAGTTTAAAATCTTACAAAAACACCCTTTTTTTTTTAGAATATGCATACTATTGAAATCACAAATAAAATTGAATGAGAAGGTTTTTATTTTTTTCACAATTTCAATATTCACTTTATTATATTTCCCATGAAGGTGTTACATAAAAGTATTCATTCATGTGCCATAATTTAAGGTAACCCCCACAAAAGGCTGGTATGGTTCTAGCTAAGGTTAGTTTCTCTATGGCTCAGTACATGCTTGGTTTAAGTCTCTAAAGGGTAAAAGGTTCTCAAATTGTTCCTTACTGACGTCCACACTAGACTAGTAAGGCACCCCAATCCTCACCCATGACAGGTTACAAACGGAAAGAGTTCAACTTGAGTGAGAGTATTTCGCTTGCCATTGCGGAGGTTATCACCTCACGAGAGCAAAGGTACTATACTCTCTCCTAAAAGGGACAAACCCGGGTGTAGGGTTGATGTATGCAATGAATATGTCATGTATGCAAAGGAACAAAATTTAAAGTGCATCCCAACAAAATGCAAATGATAAAGATGATTCACACATTTTTTTGTTTGTATTTTTTTGTTTTTTTAATTATTTTTTATGAAAAGTTTTATTAAATATTTATTAAGACCATTAACTAAGATTTTGGATAAGACATGATTAATCATGGTTCGACTCTCTAATGTCCCCAGTGGAGTCGCCAAGCTGTCGTAACGATTTTCGTCCGGGGACTCGATCGCTAGACGATTTTGGAAAAAAACACAAAATGGAGTCGCCACCAATCTTTTTTGGCTAGGTGTGATTGGCCACCTAAAATCATTTATTTTTTTTAATAAAATCTTAAAATTAATTAAGGTTTATAAAAAAAATAATTTTTGGTCTTGCGAAAACAAAGTTTGGGTTCGGGAGTTCGGTTACGCGTGGGGAAGGATTAGCACCCCCACAGCACCCGTTAGAAAACGGTACCACTTAATCATGTATTATCTTTTGATCTTAATAAAATGGTCTTAATTAAACATTTAAAAAGAAATTCATTTATTTTGAAATCAATTTGTTATTTGCTTATTATTTGAAACATTAAAGTTTATTTTTATTTATGTTAAATTTATTTTTATTTGAAATAAATGAGAATCTTTTGTATTAAAAATTATTCCAAAATACCCCAATACTTTTGGTAGCATTTCGGATAATTTCCTCACCTAGAGATTTCTTAAGAATCGCTACTTGCGATTTCTATAGAATCTCATCCTCGGGAGATTCGCACTTATTTTTTGAAATGTCATGAATGCAAATGATGCAATCAAAATATGGATGATGTACATGAGAAATCCATTATTTCATTTTATTATTTTTTAATTCATAAATTTTAGTTTTTATAAATGAAAATCCCTTATATTGAAAATTATTCCGAAGTACCCCAATACTTTTGGTAGCATTTCGAATAATTTCCTCACCTAGGGATTTCTTAAGAATCGCTACTTGCGATTTCTATAGAATCCCATCCTCGGGAGATTCGCATTTAGTTTGGAATTACAATGAATGCAAATGATGCAAACAAAATAGATGTGATGCACGTAAGAAATTTTATTTTATTTTTATTATCTTTTAATTCATTTATACTTATATTATTATTTTGTAATCTTACTTTTATTGAAAAATCATACTAAATATTCCGATACGCTGGTAACATTTAGCATATTTCTCTAACCTAGAGATTAGTTAGGAATCACTACTTGTGAATTCCGTAACATCTCATCATCGGACATTATTTATATCTTATTTACTTTTAATTATTATTACTCTTTATTTCTGAACACATTTTCAATCTTGTTTGTTTAAAAAAATATTTATTATTAGTTTATTTCATACAAGTTAATTATATTAGAAATCTTAATATCGAAGTAAAATTATTTGAATACCCCAATACGCTGGTAATATCCAAATAATTCATTTCGACCATAAGGATTATCAAAGAATCACTACTTGTGATTTCTAAGAAATCCTATCATCGGGGATCTTTTTATATTTAAAATGTGTATTTATTTATTTGTTTTAATTCCTAAATTTTTACCTATTTAAAAGCCCTTTTTTTTTATTTCCATTCACTCACTATTTTCTCATATTTACCTATTCTTTATATTATTATTTTTATTACCATTTTTATATTTATTTTTTATACTATGAAATCATATTAATATTTTCTTTATATCGAAACAAAAATCATTTAAATGTCCCAATACGCTGGTGACATTAAAGATTTTATGTTGATCCTAAGGATTGTTAAAGAATCGCTACTTGCGATTTCTAAGAAATCCTATCATTGGAAATTTAAAATTTATTATTAAAATTTATATCTAAATTTATATTTATTTATTTATTTTACCTTTTTTTATTTTTATTTTTTTATATTTATAAGAAACTTTGACATCGAGATAAAACAAATTAGATATTCCAATACGCTGGTAACATCTAATGAATTTTCTCGATCCTAAAGATTATCGAAGAATCACTACTTGTGATTTTTTCGAAATCTTATCATCGGATAAATCTTTATTAAATTTTTAAATATTCTTATTTTTTTTATTTATCCACTCATTCATTTGAAACAAGCTTTTATCACCTAAAAATATGTGTATATGTATCCCTTATTCATGTTTATTTGATGGAACATGTGAAAGCATACTGTCTTTGTCTTTATTACTTATTGCTATCTTATTTTATTTTATTATATCATTCACAATTTTTATTCTCAATAGTGTAGTATATATTAATCAATCACATTATAAAACTATTAATGGTAAAACAATAGATAAAAAAATGGATGAAGAGGTACCAGTTGTATCACGTTGCTATCTGATAGTGAACTTCACTTGTGCCTTGGAACAGTAGACGTGCATCCAAAAAGTAGGCTGGAACAAATTGATGCAGAAAGGGGGGCTGGTTTCAACGAAGACAGCTGCAACAGTGGCTCGATGATGAAGATGATGATGAAACAGAAATGCAAAGCAACTCTACACTTCTTTTTGTCTAACTGTGCGTTTTTGATGGCCTTCCTTTCCTCCTTTGCAGTACACGTTCTTCTTCTTTTCTTGGAGTTAGACGGTGCAACAAGAAATAATAGAGGACTGGTATATGCGATCACGGCAAAGATGAGAGTCGAGCCGTGCAGGTGATATAGGATAGCTTCAGATGGTGCAAGAGGCGTGGCTTGGTGATGATGGAATCAGAGGAAAAAGGTGGTGCGGATCAGAATAAGAGTGTTGCAGCCCCGAGTATTGTTGGGTTGAGGCGTGGGCAGCAGGTTGAGGATGATAGATGGAGGACTTCTTAAAGCAGCAGTGGCGTGAAGATAATGGTGATGTACGGGACAGCAAGATGAATGACAACTCAGAACAGAGTAGCAACGATGGTAATCGGTTCAGAGAAGGATCATGGCTGCAGATCAGCAATGGTGCAAAGCAAGATATGGGTGACTGTTAACAATGAAAACGATGTAGCAGCTTGTGCGAGGAAGATGGTGACTCGGCACGGTGCAGATAGGCAAGCAGTGGCAAGAAGTGACTTACGGCGTGTGAGACAGCAGGCTTGGTGGTGACCTCGGGTAGTGAAGTTGGCAGTGATGATATGAGGAAGATGATGGATGGTGAGTGGTGAAGATTTTTTTAGGGTTTTTCTCCCGTGTCTCCCTTTTTTCTCTTTTAGGGTTTCTAGCTTTTTTCAAGTCCTTTTTCTTTTTTTCGGTTCCCCCCTACACCATGGCTAGGATCCCTTTTATTCTTGCTGTTTTCATTTTTTAAAGAAAGAAAACCCTAGTTTTAATGCCTCCAACCCATAATTACGGGCCTTTTATTTTTTGTTTGACCATTCCTTCTTCTCCCTTTTTGATTTATTTCCTTTTCCTCTTTTTTTTTTTAATTTTATTTTTGGTAATTAACTTCAATTCCTTGATCATTTCCTTGATTCTTTCTTTTATTCATTTATTTTCTTCTTGGCAACAAATCCCTTTTGGTCAACTCTTTGATTTATTTTTTTAAGAGAAGGTTGCATGATGTGCATGGAATTGAATGGAAAAGCATTGACGTTGTTTTTTTTTTGATTATTTTTATTTTCTTTATTTTATATTTTATATTTTATATTATTTTGTTATTATTATTATTATTATAATTTTTTTTTTTGCTCGGACAAAATTCGGTATTTACAATAATTACTAAATTAATTAAATAAAATGAAATAATAAATTAATTAAGAAGCTAAAAACATGATAAAAATTTCACAATACCACAAAATATATATAGTCCATGCTTTGAACTAAAACCAACACAAGATAATAAACAACAAAAAAAAAATGAAAAAAAATAAAAAAATGAAAGCTTACGTTAAGCCTAAAGGAAAAAAAAACTTGAACAATCAATATGGATAGAAGGATTTACCATTCTCGAGTATTTCTTACTTCTCTCTTGCAACTTCTTGCAGTCTCTTTTCTCTTTATTTCTTTTCCTCGTACAGCTTTGTTCTTTCTTCTTCCTCTCGTTTAATTCTTGTCAGCTTTCCTTCTTCACGTTGCTCTGTTCAGCTTCTTTATTCATGGTTTCATGCACAATTTTGGCCAACAAAGATTTACGTGGACAGCGGCAAAACGGAGACATGTTTGACATGGTAACAAACAGTTCTCAGATTGCACTAATGTTGAAGTAGTTGGCCTCCTTTCTTCACCACAGCAGCCGACGCTTTGGTTGAAACTTGACAACTCCACGTCTTCTCCTAAAGTTTTGGTTCACAGCATCAACTTGCAACTCTCAGTTCCTTCTTCTGTTCACGTTACGCCTTGCGTTCAGTTTAACTTGCAGTGACTTCCAACTACTCTGCCTACAGCACACCACTTTACTGCTCTGCTCGTTCGGTAATCGTCAAAGAACCAACAGCAACTTCACGGGCTCTGCAGGTTTCTGATCATCTCACGATTTTGCACCTCTTCAGCACTTCCTGCGTCACGGCTTCACTGGTTCTAGGTCACAATCCTGCTACAAAATGGATGGTGCTGAATGAAGGAGGTGGCGGTTTGTTGCACACAGTGGCTCGGTGCCAAGGCTGGCATGTAGGTGGTGAAGCAGGAACGGTTCGATGATGTTTTGCAGCAGCAGGGCTTGGCAACGGTGAGTGCCACGAGCAGTGGTGTTAGCGATTACGGTGTCAGGCGCAGAATGGTGATGATGATGGCAGTGGACGGACGCTTTGGTTGAAGCAGAATGGTAACAAGAAAGTCCCCAGCCGGAAGGCAGCCTCCTCCTCTCTTTTTGCTTTTTTTTTTTACCCGTATCTCTCCTTCCTCCCCAAAACCCAGCCGGCCTCCTCCTGCTTTCTAGGTTTTTTTCTAGGTTTTTTTCTTAGGTTTTTTTTTAGCTTTTTTTTTTAGGGTTTCCGTCTGCTCCCCCTTTTTACCTAGTAGGCTCTCCTCCCCTAGGTTTTTTTTTTAGTGTCTTACCTCTTTCTTTTTTTTTTTCATCTTTTGTGTCCCTCCTTTATATTTTTTCAAAACCCTAGTTTTCTCCTTTTATTTTAGGTAATTCAAAAAAATCAAGAATCAATCTTTTTTTAGGAAATTTTATATTTCAAGAATCGGATATTAAATCCGATATTAATTCTGATTTTTCTTTCCACCAAATCCAAATTAATTTTTCATCTTTTAATCCTATCAAAATTAACTCTGATTTCCTTTTCCTTTTTTTTTATATTTTTTTCGAAAATAAAAAAAAAACAAAAAGTCAAAATCAAAATTTCTAAATCTAAAATAAAAAATATATATAAACTAATTAATTAAAAATATTTGAAAAAAAACCCGGACAAAAATGGTGTCTACTGTATCTATACATCTCGTCGAAATGCATTGGAATCTCAGCTAATACTGAGCTCAATGCAGTATGAACCGCTCGTGGCATCACTCAACAGTCTTATCTATGGAGAGTAAGGTAAACTAATGAGCATGGCTCAGTAAGGAATCATATGCAACGAAAAGAATGTACATTATGGTAAAACAGGTTGATACTGCTACATACCCATGTACAAGGTTCGTAGATGAACCACTTTCCTACTTCCTATGTAAATACAATAATTTGAAACATTTTCGAACATCTAAAGTAAGCAGATCATATATATATATAGAGTTGGTATTCTATAATGAAATTTCAACTTTTCAAAAGCGCAGAGTGAGAATGATGTAGGACAGGTTTGAGTTAGGTTTGAATTAGGGTTTAGGATGTGAATTGAGGCTAATTATGCTGCTAAAATAGTAAAGAATAAAAATGTAGGAGTTTCACCTAGGGTTTCTTAGGAGTCGCACTTAAAAATGGTTGAGTCACAAGCCAAAGAGCAAAAACTTTGCTGAAAATTCTGAAATTATTATTCTCTATGTCTTAAAGAGAGTACAAAGCCTATTTATAAGCAAGCAAGTATACTCCTAATAGGATACAAACTCTCTATTAAAATTCTAATACACTAATCCTATTAATAAAAACAAAACAATAAAAGACTAAAATAAAATTCTAAATCCTATTAATAAAATTAAACACTATATTTTCAGCCTAGAACTCTAAAACAATTAGAAGACTAAAACTAAAATATGTTGTTGCTCCCATTCTCTATCATTCTCCCCCGTTGGTAAAAACTCGACTCTGGCGAAGCATGATAATGTGGATGAAGCTTCTTGTGAACTCCTCTTGGATACCTTTTGGATTTATTCCGCTTCATACATATTTTACCTTCATTGAAATCAATAGGCCTCATTCTCGAATTAGCATGTATTGGGTAATTTTTGTTGCTCTTAACTTCAAACTACCTTTTAGTCAAAATATGGAGATGTTTCTTCTCACCTTCCACAACTTTACTAGACCTTGGAGTCCTTTTCTTCTCATACTTCTTGAAATCCTCTGAACTCATTGGCTTTAAAACAATATTTTTGTTTCGGTGACAGAAACTATAGGTGTTTGCCTTACCAGCATGACTCACATATCGATCATATTGCCAAGGACAACCAAGAAGGATGTGGGCAACTTGCATAAGGATAACATCTCAAAGTATAGAATCAACATAATCACCACAACTAAAAGATACAAGACATTGTTGTGTTACTGGAATTGTGGTTCTATCAATCCAACCCACTTTATAGGGTTGAGGGTGTGGTGAAGTTTTTAGTTTGAGACGCTCAACAATGGAGGTAGAAACTACATTCATGGAACTCCCACCATCAATAACAAGTTTTTTTGGCTTGGCCACCACAACGAATAAGTGTTTGGAATATTGAAGTGCGTTGCCAATCCTCCTTTTCCATTCTAGGGGCTGTCAGGATATGTCGAACCAAGAGTGATGTATCTACACCATCAGAGTCAAGATCATCAGCCTCATAAGTGCCATAATCAATAGAATTATCATCATCTTTCTGAATTTCTTCATCCTCTTTTTCCACTCCCATATGCATATTTCTTTTTGTTGGACAATCACGCCTAAAGTGTCCAGCCTCCCACTCTTGAAACAAATATATACTCTATTTTAGGATTGTTGACATTAGTAGAAGGGTTCCATCAGGACGAGCAAGGATAGTTGCTATCTCTAGATTTGCAGCAAAGTTTCTCTTAGCTTCTGTTTCCCCATTTTGAAAACCCATTCTCTTGCTAGTAGAATAGCTCAAATATTGTTTTGCATCAAGGGCTGCCTGGAAGGCCTGTTCTACTTAGCTAATAGGCTGCCTAAGCATCTCCCTTTAAATATCAATCCTCAACCAAGCTTGAAATCGTGATGCTGCTTGTGGAGCATCTTCCACAACTTGACTCCTTATCTTGTATTCATCAAATTTATTCATGTGTTCAGTAACAAGCATAACTCCGCCTGTGTGAGTTAACGCAGCAGGTCCCAAGACCGGGTGAAGGAGGAGGGTGGCGGTAGGTTTGGACAACCAGCCTTAAAAACTAGTCCAATCTCATGAAATGAACCAATATCAAAACATCGTTGGGGCGTCCCCTACACAGCGACGCCATGCATCAGAGCCCGGGTGTAGTGAAAAGTGGGCAAGGGTTGCTAGGTCGTCGCCCGGAAGTGACGCGCCACATCGACACCTGGATGTGGTGTTAAATAGGCAAAGGTTCCCACACCACAATGGACGGGGGTGGGTAAAGAAGTTAGTCCATAACCATAAGCTTAGGTTAGGATCTTGGAATATAGGTACGCTTAGTGGTAAGTTAGGTGAGATTTGTGAGGTTATGAGTATGAGGAGGGTTAACGTCTTGTGTCTCCAAGAGACCAAATGGGTTGGGGAAAAGGCTAGAGAGATAGCACCTTGGCAATATAAGCTTTGGTACATAGGGAAAGATAGAGACCGAAATGGAGTAGGTATCATTATAGATAAAGAGTACCATAAGGATGTTGTACAGATTAAGAGACAAGGGGATAGGATTATTTTGGCTAAACTAGTTTTAGGAGAAGAGGCGTTGAATGTCATTAGCGTGTATGCACCCCAGATAAGACTTGATGAGGTTAGTAAATGACAGTTTTGGGAGGATTTAGATAAGGTAGTACAAGAAGTACCCATAGGAGAAAACCTTTTTATTGGCGATGATCTTAATGGACATGTAGGTACAAGTAGAGAGGGTTTTGAGAGAGTACATGGGAGTTTTAGTTATGGTGTAAGAAACGAGGGAGGAGATGCTATCTTAAATTTTGCTATATCTTATGACCTAATCCTAGCAAATACATTGTTTAAGAAGAGAGATTCTCATCTTATAACCTTTAGAAGTGGACCAAGAGCAAGTCAAATAGATTTCTTTTTAACTAGGAGTAGGGATAGACATAGATGTTTGGATTGTAAGGTTATCCTAGGTGAGAGTGTTACCGCGCAACATAGACTCTTAGTTCTAGATATGAAGATAGATAGACGACATCGAAGGAACCAACAAAAAGGAATTGAACGGATTCGATGGTGGAAGCTAAAAGAAGATTGTCATACAACATGTAGAGATAGTTGGATTCAAAAAGAGGCTTGGACAACAGAAGAGAACCCAAATGTAATGTGGAATAAGATGGCAAAATGCATTCGGGAGGTAGGCAAAGAGACATTAGGAGTATCAAACGGAAGAGTGCCGATTGGAAAAGATGCAACATGGTGGACTACAGTAGTAAAGATGCTATAAAGACTAAGCGAGAGCGTTACAAGGCTTTGAAGAAGAACAATACAGAAGAAAGTTTTTCGGAATATAAGGTAGCAAGAAAGGAGGCGAAGAAGGCTGTGGCAGAAGTTAAGATGAAGGTTGCGAAAGAGATTTACGATAAGTTGAACACAAAGGAGGGAGAGAAAAGGATATACAGATTGGCGCGAGCAAGAGAAAGGAGGAGTCGCGACCTAGGAGTTGTGAAATGTATTAAGGATGAGCATCAAAGAACTCTCGTTAAAGATAATGACATTAAGGACAGGTGGCGAGATTATTTTAACAAATTATTTAATGACAGATAAAATAAAGTTTTGGACAATATTTCGGTGCCTCTTAAGGATTTAATTCGGTGCTTTATGCGTAGAATCCAAGAGACAGAGGTAAAAGAGGCACTAAAGATGATGAAGAATGGAAAAGCTGTTGGACCTGATGACATCCCAATTGAAGTTTGGAAATGCCTTGGAGATGTAGGAGTTAGGTGGTTGACAAATCTATTTAATAAGATTTGGCACACTAACAAAATGCTAGAGGAATGGAGGAAGAGTGTCTTAGTATCTTTATATAAAAACAAGGGAGATATTCAAAGTTGCGCCAACTACCGAGGCATAAAATTGATGAGTCACACGATGAAACTATGGGAGAGAGTGATAGAACGGAGATTAAGAAAGAATGTAGAGATATCGGAGAATCAATTTGGTTTTATGCCGGGTCGATCAACTATGGAGGCAATATATTTGCTTAGACAACTTATAGAGCGCTTTCGAGTAATGGGTAAAGATCTCCATATGGTCTTTATAGATTTGGAGAAAGCATATGATAAAGTGCCTAGGGAGGTACTCTGGTAGTCCTTAATGAAGAAAAGAGTTCTTTTGAAATATATTAAACTAATTAAGGACATGTATAGAGGCGCAAGGACACATGTGAGGACAGGTGGGGGGCAGACAAATGAGTTTCCTATCACAGTGGGATTACACCAAGGGTCAGCGTTGAGTCCATTCTTGTTTGCGGTTGTTATGGATGAACTGACAAAATCCATCCAGGATAAGGTGCCTTGGTGTATGATGTTTGCAGATGATATTGTCCTATGTGCGAAAACTAGAGCGAAGATCAATACAAAGTTGGAATTATGGAGACAAACGTTGGAATCAAAAGGATTTAAACTAAGCAGAGTGAAGACTGAATATATGGAGTGTAAATTCAGTTCTAACCGACTGGAAGAGCATGATGTAGTGAAGTTAGATTGGGTGGCGATACCTAAGCGGGATCATTTTCGATACTGGGGATCAATAATACAGATGGATGGAGAGATTGATGGTAATGTGACCTATAGGATCCAGGCTGGATGGAGTAAGTAGAGAAGTGCTACAGGTGTGTTGTGCGATAAAGGAATTCCTACATGGTTGAAAGGCAAGTTTTATAGGACAGTTGTTAGACCAACATTGTTATATGGTAGTGAATGTTGGGTGACTAAGAGGCTACATACAAAAAAGATGAGTGTAACAGAAATGAGAATGTTACGGTGGATATGAGGATATACAAGAAAGGATAGAATGAGAAATGATAATATTCGTAAGATGATTGGAGTGGTACCTATCGAAGACAAAATGTGTGAAAATCGCTTACGTTGGTTTGGACATGTAAGACGTAGACATGTAGATGCTCCAGTTAGGAGAATAGAGACTATGGATGTTGAGAGAAGGGTTAAGACTAGAGGAAGGCCGAAAAAGACTTGGAAGGAAGTAGTTTGGAAAGATATGGAGGTTTTAGAATTACATGAGCAAATGGCCTTGAATAGGAATCTATGGAGGCAGAGAATACATATGGACGATCTAACGTGATTTTAGATATTGGTTCATATAGCCTACCCCAATTTATTGGGATAAAGGCTCTAATGATGATGATGATGATGATTCAGTAATAGGCATGTTGCCTTGCTGTAAACTATACACTTGTTGGCGCATCTTCTCAAGATAATTAAATGGCAAGTACTTTTCTTTGAGCTTGGCCTTCATCTCTTCCCAAGTTTGAATTTGGGGCTGTCCTAACCTTGTTATTTCACTCTCCACACCATACCACCATATTTTTGCTAACCTAATTAGCTTCATCTTGGCAAATCGAACTCTTCTTTCATCCGATATATCATACCAATTGAAATAGTCTTCAAGGGAATTAAGCCAATCAAGAAACAAGGTTGGATCCACTTTACTTTCAAAATCCGCCACTCTTACTTTCACCTTCCTAGTGATATCTCCAGCATAATCACGTGGCTCGACACGCTCTCCTACAACTGTAGGTAGTTGAGCAATAGGTTGGACAGGAGCACCTTATGGGGCTTGAATTAGACGTGCTTCTATTTGTGCTATAGAAGCTATTACTGTTTCAATAGTCTGTTGTAAACCATTAAGACGTTCATTCATATTCTCCACAGCGCCCTTGGTACGCTCATGGTTTTGTTGGAGTTCCACCATAGCCTTACTTAATTCAGCGTTAGTTACCATCATGGATGCAAAATTGAGTAAACTAATTACAAACTCAAATCTGTCCAGAACTTTTTTTTTACAGATCAGATTTTTATTTTTCGTTACATGCGGACGGCGCCAATTGATGTAGGATAGGTTTGAGTTAGGTTTGAATTAGGGTTTAAGATGTGAATTGGGGCTAATTATGCTGCTAAAACAGTAAAGAATAAAAACCTAGGAGTCTCACCTAGGGTTTCTTAGGAGTCGCACTTAAGAATGGTTGAGTCACACAACCAAATAGCAAAAACTTTGCTGAAAATTCTGAAATTATTATTCTCTATATCTTAAAGAGAGTGCAAAGCCTATTTATAAGCAAGCAAGCGTAATCCTAATAGGATACAAACTCTCTATTAAAATTCTAATACCCTAATCCTATTAATAAAAATAAAACAATAAAAAACTAAAATAAAATTCTAAATCCTATTAATAAAATTAAACACAATATATTTTCAGCCTAGAACTCTGAAACAATTAAAAGACTAAAACTAAAATATGTTATTGCTCCCATTCTCCATCAAAGAATGCATATAATTCAAACAAAATCCATTTTGGTAACACCCAAACGCACTGTAGCTATCAGTGCTTCAGACTTCCTTTTCAAGGCACTATCTATGATCATAAACACAGAACCAACCCCATTGATTAGATGGAGATGGTACCTGTCCATCGACACAGGACAAGCCTAAATGCCTCTAACTCAACAATGAAGCATAGAATGGTGTACCACAAATACATATAATCAAAATGCTCATGATTTCATATCAAAATAAGAGTACCAATAATACCAATAAAACATGTCATGGGCACTTTTATTCAAGAACAATGTAATATAACACCATCAAAAACTAAGTTCAAGCCCTAACTATTAGCTCTTTCCAAAACGTACATAAGACTGAAACAATTTAGGCAACACATATTGAAACGAGGGCCTTAGAGTGGTGTCTCACTCATGAGCACACATAATTTCCTTTCTCAAGTAGAAAGAATAGGAAATTGATAGTCCCTTAAGTTCACTTACCAACTCTCTCTTTTAAATAAATAGTTTAGCCTCCAATGTTTAAACTTGTTTTTCCTCTAATGTGGCCGAAAACCCTCTTGTCTAAGGTCAACAAGTTGAACATCCATATCAATATCCTCTTCAACATCAAATATAAATTAGAGTTTGTCCAATTTAGCATGAATAAATTAAGCCTTATTAAGCTCTTTCGACCGAATATATCGTTTACACATCTAAACTTGCTAACGAAATCGAATGGAAAAATTCGAGATCATCTACTTACCAAACAAGGCAAACCGTGGACTTCCTTGGCCCTCTTTGCCAAGAAGTTTCCTCCTTTTTAACCCGACACCTAACATTTGCACCATATTAATTCATTTTAACCAATTCCATAGCTACAACTATATTAAAAATTTTGCTCAAATAAAATTATATTAAAAATTAATTCAAAATAACCATTAAGCTCACCTAAGCCATGGGAACCAAAAGCTCTTCTAGTGTCTTTTTTGGCTTCCAACCCTTCAAATCACACAAATCCAATTTCACCTAACTAGTCTTCAAGGCCATTCTCCTTCTCGGTTTCACCATTTCATGTCCCTTTAGCCGTGAGATTTCCTTCACTATAGCTCTATATTATTTCATAGCAATTGTTTTCTAAACACCATTAAAACTATCACTTAACAAATTAAAATACAATGTTACCTACCTCGTTCTCTCTCCAATCCGAAACCTTCAACCAAACCGAAATTGCCAGCCACCTTCTTTCTCGGTTTTTAATCCCTTCCACCATGCAAATCAATTCCAAACTAAATCAATGTTCCTCTTTTTAATGCAAAACCGAAAGAGATGAAGGACATATCTTAAACCTTACCTCCAAAACACTATGGCTAAATCGGTTTCTGTCCAGCTGAAGGTGGTTCCCTTTTTCCTTTCTCGGTTTCAGTCCTCCCTAGAACATTCGATCTGCAAGTTGTTTTCAGCAACCTTTCATGATCATCAAAGATGCAGGAGCTCTCCTTTTCTCACCTTAAACCGCGACAGCCGAAGTTTCAGCACCCAAAACTGTTCGGCTTCCCTCCAATGGCTGACCAAAACCACATGTAAGATGTTTCCCCCGTTTCTCTCTCCAAGGTGTAAGTTTCCTGTCGAAACAGTGGGGTTCCAGCCAGTGGCGTAGCCAGAAATGTGATTCAGTGGGGTCAAAAGTATTTGAACTTTTTCTACTATATTTTTTGTGTTAAATTTTCTAAAATCGTTTTTTTAATTTGATATTCTTTAATTTTTTAATCACTTATAATTTAGTATTTCTTAATCTATGAAAATAAAAAAAAATATAAAAAGATCAAGAATTTACACAAATGAATGAATATAATATTTTTAGTACAAAATATTTATATAATTACAATATCATTATTACAAAATTAAGTGCAAATATTAAAAAGAAAAGGATAATTATTTATATGACAAAAAAATTTTAAATTTCACAAGTGAAATTTGAAGAGTTAACATATATACATTAAAATATATTTATAAAATAATAAATTTTTAAATAAATATATAACTGATAACATCACTTGTGAGTCTAAAAACTAGATAATCTATACAGAGAATAATAATCCAAAAAAAAAAACTTCAATATAAAGTTTTCTTTTTAACAATTGTCACAAAGAATTATCATATTTTAAAAATAATCACAAATATATCTGACGCATTTTTCAATATATGTAATCAAATTATCTCTTATTGATTTGAATAACAAAATTTTCACTATTGTCCATGTTGAAAAAATTGTTCGTATATTGCCAATAAAATTTTGACTTAAAGATATTAAGGAGATCTTGAAATTTTTTCAAGTTTAAATCTTATCATGTATGAGTTTGGTCCAAATTTCTATTGGATTCATCGATCTTATATATATGTTTGTTTGTTGTTTGGTTGGTAATTTATTGATTTCTTATTTGTAATATTAGAAGATTATTGTAATTTTTTTTACTCATAATTTCATAAAAAACTAAGTATATATTGACCCCAAAATAATTTTTTTTTGGTTCATAGGAGGAATAAGGGAGGAGTGGAGAATCAAATCTTGAACCTACTCTCTCTTAAGAAGGGGTAACAATTATTATGCCAAATCTTAGTTGTTATTATATTAATTTAGGGTCAAATGACTCCAAATTAATTTATTATATTAAATATTAAATATTAATTTTTAAGTTTTATTTCAGTGGGGTTAGTTTATCACAAATTTTATTTTTCTTGGGATTAATTTATGATTTTTCCTTCAATGCACTAATATATGGTAAGAATATTATAAATTTCAGTGGGGTCATTTGACCCCACCATTATAACGTGGCTACGCCATTGGTTCCAGCGGTGATTTCCTCCTCCACGCATAGCTGTAGCCTCGGTTTGTCTCGGTTCTTGTTGGCCAAAAGTATGAAGAAGAAATGGTTAGGACTTTTAAACTTTAAAAGTTAGGCTTTTAGTTAATACATGAGTTAGGCTTATTAAATGGGTTCAAAATCCCAAAAGCTTTGCTTGGTAGGAAGGATGGAAACGGGTGAGAAGGAAAATTTGATGATTTAATGATTAAGTTTCATAACCACTTTTCTATTTTATAGCTTAACCATTAGATCAACAAATTTTTTATCCTCACTCATTTCCATCCTTCCTACTAAGCAAAGCCTAAAATTCTTTATGACTTCTCCGTTTGGTGTAAAATTTTAGCTAATATTTGGCTAATTGGCTTGTATTCACACTATAGCAATTTAATTAACGTATTAAATGTACATATACGTTAACTGCTAGTATGCTATGCATTTATCCTTCATTCATGAATTTGCTCTTATTAAATTGTTCATGAATTTACAATTAACTATAGAGTTTTTAGAATTCAAAATTATCATACTACATATTTTAATCCATTTTTCAGCTAAGAGGATTACTGTTTTACCCTTGTTCTCGAGATGATGCCAAATTCTACATGTGACTTATTGTAGCTGGGCACTTCTTTTTTATTAGTCGAAACCTCCGGTTAATCCGAAGTCAAGATCCTAAACGGGGGCTTTCCCAAAATTGTTTTCTCTATTCACAAAGTTCGAACTTGAGATCTTACTTAAAAGGTACCAAACTCCTTCCACTTGCCCAACAAACGTTGGTGGCTGGGCATTTCTTCAAGCTGTTCTAAAATTAGATTAAACTAGCTCAAGTAGATACCTTTTAAATAATTAATTTAATGTTGGATCATTAAGTTACGTGATGTTATAGTTATTTACATTCTAAGTCAATTATGCTTTTGTTGTTTTTTTTGTTATTTATTTATTAACAAAAAAAATAAAAGTAGTACTTGTCATAAATATAATTGATTTTAGAGAAACTAACACTATGTTTAGATAGACATTAGTGAAGGAAAGAAATGGAAAGGAATGTAAACTAGAGGAAAAGAAAGAAAAAAGGTACATGTACTCCTTGTTTGGATAACTAAAATTAATAAAAGAAAGGAAATGAAAGTAATCCTAACAACACTTGTTTGGTTAAGCAATGGAAAGGAAAATAAATGAATCATTGTAATATTTTTTTTCAATTATAATCTCTTTTGTTTTAAATTTTGTAATATAATAAGGTTAAATATGATATATTACTAGTTAAAATTTTTTTCAACTTTCCTTTCTTCCCGTTTACCCTAAATTAGGGTATTAAAAAAACTGAGTAAGTCAATAGAAAGCAATGGGTGCTTACTCCCCCTCTCTTTCCTTTTCTTAGTTAAAAAATTTTCCTAAACAAGGAAAATATTTTCAACCTTCCCTTATTTTACTTAGCTTTCTTTTCCTTTCCCCACCCTTAATCCAAACATAGGGTAAAAATCAAAATTTTATCACTTATTACAACCTCGATTTGTTTAAGTTAAACTTTTATTCTTCGAGTCGTCTTATGATTAAACCTATTAAGTAATTAGGGATTTAAGTTTTTAATATGAAATTAGATTTTTTAATTTAACTAAATAGTGTACACTTTATCTAATCAAACAAACAATTATGGGGTTATGCTTAGAGAATCTTGTATACTTAATTAACAATTATATTATACTCAAAACACACTTCCAAAAATAATTAGATTACTTCGTAACCGAATTAAACAATTGCTCACTAAACATCATGCAAAAAATCGGCAAGTATTATAACAAATATAAAACTAACTCAAATCATTATAAAAATAAAGAAAGAAATCAGTTTAATAAATTAAAAGAATAGGAAAAACGATTTTTATAAAACTTATATAAAGAAATTGGCGACAATATTATAAAAGAAGTCAATTTATAAGAAGAACATGAAAAATAAACAAAACAAGTTTTTATAAAAAAACAAAATAGTTTTTTTTTTTGAAATTCCCCGTATTCGAAGGTTATTTTAGGCCCCGATTTATCCAAAGTCGAGCAATGGTCAGACCTGAATCGAGGGAGCTCTCCCAATGCTGTTTATCCATTCATAATGGTCGAACTCTAGATCTTATTTAAAAGGCACCAAGCTTTTTCCACTCGGCCCAATAGACATTCGTAAATAATTTTATTAAAGAGAAGAGTAGAAATCGTTAACTACAAGAAAGAGAAGAGGGATGAATTTTATTAGGAGTCTAGGAACCTTTGTATAGGCCAAATAGAATCCTAAAGTGATAAGAAGTAAGATAAGAGTTATATTCTTATTTTTAGGAATTATCTTTTACTAATCTAGTTTTATCGAAGTCTAATATTTTACTAAGTCTTCTTTTTGAATAAGTTTTCATCCTTAATCAAGCCTTTGACTAAAACTTTTTAAAATATTTTATTTTCAAAATTAATCCTTCCCGCTTGGTTTGCACACGTGGGCCCCATCTTGTTAACTAGGAGCGTTACTTCAAATAGGATTTGTAAACAGATTTTGTGTTGACTTTTTACACATGTTTGACTTATAATATGAATTTGGAATTTGACGTTCTTGGACATTCTGAAAAGCTTGAGAAGTTTTTTGCAACTTCATGAAACTTCATTTTCATCTAAAGCTGTTAAAATGGTCAAATTGTCGTTTTGCCCTTCCTAGTCAAAAAATTCTGCAACATTCCATTTTTAGCTCATTTGGTTCCAAAACTTGATATTTGTTTCCTAAAATAGAAAATAAACATTAACAAGCTTTTTTAGGCAAAAAATATGATAAAAACAATAATATTAAAAATATAATTAATTAATAATTCATCAACCTATCAATAGGTAGTCTATATGAATATATAAATATATATATATACAAGAATTATCCCCGCATTACACTATGGAACTGTTTTTTTTTTTTGACAAACAATGTTATAATAATTGTATTCCTATAAATTGATTTAATTATACAACAAATGCAATGTAAAACTTTAATATAATCTTAAAAATCACATCTTAAGTTATAACAAAATAAATAGATATTATATTGTTAATTATTTTTGTGATGTACCCGTGAATAATTCAATCTCATTAATAAAATTAAAAAATTAAAAAAAATCACATTTCAATTTATCATATTTGAAGAAATTGGAAGCAAAATTTTTTTTAATCAATAAACATTATCACATAACATAAATAGTTTTTAAAAAATAGACAATATCCTCAAGTCATGATAAATTCCAAATAGATAAATACATACTAACTAATAATTAGAAAAAAATGGTATTCAATTAAAAACTAAACAATCAACTTTGAAGCCTCATAGGTTAGTAGCTACAATTTTCTTCAACTGATGCAGTTTTTCAAAATGTAATAAAAAATATAGAAAAAAAATACATAGGGAAGTCCACAGATGGAAACAATCAAGAGTGATCCATCTAAAATTTTTGAACATCTGATAGGTGGAGTTAATACTTATGTAGAATTGCTGATTTTGTGAATACTAATAGGTAAAAAACTGTGCTCATAATTCTTGATGCAAATAGCATAATACATAATACAAAATACAACATTTTGTTCTAAATTGAGGTAAGCAAGAAAATGGAGACTTTACAATAGGCATTCAAAGGTTTACATTTATCATTCCTGAAGTTTTGAAATGTAAAAAGAGTTATTCATCAATACTAAATAATAATAAGATTTCATGCCTTGTCTTTGTAATTAGTGTCAAATACTATCCTTAAATCCTCCAATCATTAGTAGAAGGCTAGAGTTAACCTTATCAAGGGTCAATAAGAGGTCAATTGAATGTAATAAGAGAGAACCAACATTTATGTTTTTTGTTATTATGTTATATGTTAAGTATATAAACATATAAAAATAATTACGGTTGCTTTGCTTAGAAAACATATAAATGACAACACACATTTATTGAAGAAAAACAATCAACGGGAAGACTTGGAATTAAGATTAACCATGCAAGCATAATAAATAAAAACTTCTATAAGTTTTACTAATTAATCATTTATGAAATAAAAACTTCTTTAAATTTTCTAAAAACTCATTCATCAAGAAACTTTAACTTTGCAAAGCCCGATCTTGTATCAACTTATGTAATCTCTCATTTAACTTAATCAAAATCATAATCCATAAACTAAATTGCATTTATATGCAAGCTAAGTAAAAAAGTTTTCATCCTTTGCCTTTGCTAGTGTTAGTTGTTCAAATTTTGCTAAAATCCTAATCACAATCCAAACTTTAGATTAAAAAAAGAGCAAGATTATGAATCCTAGCTCATTTATCGAAAAAGAGAAAAGAAGGACAACAAAACAGAAAACGAGACTCATGACTAAGAAAATAGGTGTTTTCATACCTAATTCCAAGACTACTAAAGAATAAACTGACAAAAACGCACACAACTCCAAAGCTCATTTGCAAATCGGAGCATGGAAAGGTAATAGGCAAATGAAAATGATCAAAGGATAAAGGTAGTATTTCACAAACAAATAATGGGTGCCACAAATGATGAGCTGGCATTGGCATTAAAAGACAAAAAAATGGACAAAAAAAATAAATTTCCCTCATAGTCCAGCATTGCTAAGAATGTTATAGAAGCCCAAAAGTATCAAAGCATCAAAGCAAGAAAATAGAAACCATTCCGAAGCAATGATGAGCTGAAGACAAAAGTAATATATAGGTACAAATAGATATTTGCAAACAATTCAAACTCAAGTATGGAACAATTCAACAAAGCAAGAATTTTTAAATTCTAAAGATAATTATAAGAAAATATTTAGATGCAAAATCTAAAGTCAGCCACTAACATCAACTTTCTATCTCAATTACCATTCTCTAGTTATACAATAATATATTCAAGCCTAGTAGTTCAACTAAGGTGTTAAACCATGGATTGCAAATAAAGAATTATTTATAAAGCACAGAATTTTACGTCTAGTATCAAATTATGAAGCTTCAAGTTTTTATACATTATTAACAACAATAATGGTTGTTTGTCATGTAGCTTGAATATAATTTAGTAAAAAAAAATCATAGTAGAAAAAGTAGATATTATAGAACAAAACAATCATTCTATTGATGATTATAGTTTTTTATACATATATATGATGGTCAATCAAACACATATTTTCCTGTTACATGTGTTTGAATTCCTTCACAGAGTATTTGTTTGGAAATATAAGTTTAAAACATAACTAATTTGAAGCAAAGGAGAACAAAAAATCATTGCTTTCTTGGATCATTAAACACAGAGCATGTCTGCCAAATTTGATCTTGGGCCTGGTTGTCATCTATGAAAGAGTTTTCTGCTCTATACACTAACCACCATAGTTATCAAAATCGTACGATACTCGATACGTATCGTACGATTCGGTTCGATTCACTATAAATTCGATACGTATCAATACAAAGAATCGGTTTTATCATAAATTGGTAGCGTATCTATCGATACACAAGCGAATCGATACGTATTGTACGATACAACGATTCACTTCGATACGCTTTATAGTAACTGTTAGCTTTAAATTGCCATACATATTTTGAAATGACAAAAACTTAAGTGAGCTTTAATGTTTTAATTCATATTGTAAATTTGCCTTATCACACATAATTTTCTCAATACATTTTAAGTGATCATACCCAAACATTAAGACCATGATTTAATGATACATCCTTATTGGTCTTAATTCTTTATAAATGTTTTGAATATTTTAGAAAATGACTTAATGAATTTTTGGACAATGTTTTCATCAAAGAAAGTCATGAAAAACTCCCACAAAAGTGCCAATATGTTTTGGGTTGAATTAGGATCAAAGACCACATCATTTCTAACCCAAAAGTGCAGGAAAAACCCATTCTGGAAGAATGGGATCGATCCCCTAAGGAAAGGGATCGATCCCTTTTTGGCAGTGTACCCCGGAAGGCCAAAATGAAGCATGGGATCGATCCTCTAAGGAAAGGGATCGATCCCTTTATGTCAGAAAGTCCCCAACGGCTATTTTCTGTGAGATACAACGGCTAGTTTCGGTTTTGGCTCCAACCAACGTCCACAAACCATCCAAGGGGCTATAAATAGAGGCTTAGAAGCTAAAGGAAGGAAGAGGAACAACCAAGCAACATCTTTCATCATTTTATTCATCTTCCTCAAGCCTCAACAACAATTCAAGAGATAAAGAGTCTTCATCTTCTATCATTCATCTATTTCTTGTATTGCTTAGCACAAACTTTGTATAGGCTTTTCATTGTGCTCAATTTCTGTAATCATTTGCCTACTTAGAGGTCTTCCTTGATTACACAACTTGTTATCCAATTCAATCCTTGTAAAAAGGGGAGGTTTCTCTTTAGCCTTAGAAAAAGAGGGAGGTTTCTCTTGAGCCTTAGAAAAAGAGGGAGAAGAGGTTTCTCTTGAGCCTAGAAAAAGAGAGAGGTTTCTCTTAAGCCTGTAAAAAGAGGGATTGTAAAGACAAATTCAAGTATAGTGAATTTGGGGAAAATCCTTGGGAGCGTCTCAAGGTAGAGGACGTAGGCAAGGTAGCCGAACCTCTATAAATCGCTTGTGTAAATCTCTCTTTCCCTACTCTCTTTACTTGCAATTATATTGTGCTTATTGAATTGAATTTACATTGTATAATTGCCTAGCTTAGAGAACTTAGAAAACACTCAAATAGGCTAGAGAATTTAGAGAAACCGAAAAACGGGCATAAGGTTGCTAAGAACCGATTCACCCCCCTCTCGGTATAGCCTATAGAGCCAACAATTGGTATCAGAGCTTGGGCTCGAGATTGAATTAGATTAACCTCTATCGAGCAAAACGATCTTAAATTGCTCACTTGAATGTAGGCACACCCCTAGGAGAAGAGGGACAATCGTTAGTTAGACCTCCACTCTTCAATGGAGAAAATTACTCTTATTGGAAAACAAGAATGATGTTATTTGTACAATCCAATGACTATGAAGTGTGGAGAATTATAGTGAATGGTCCTAGAATTCCCATGAAGAAAGTAGATGGAAAAGATGTCCCTAAGCTAGAGGATGAGTGGGACATAAATGACATGAGAGTGGCACAATTGAATGCCAAGGCTATGCACACTCTCTTTTGTGCATTAGGTCCCAATGAATATAATAGAGTGTCCCTATGTGAAAATGCTAAGCAAATATGGGACAAATTAGCCATCACACATGAGGGACCAATCAAGTTAGAGAAACCAAAGTAGGAATGCTCACACATGATTATGAGCTATTTAGGATGAAAGAAAATGAGTCCATTAGCGAAATGTTCACTAGATTTAATGATATAATTAATGGACTTAAGGCATTAGGCAAGAGCTATTCCAATGTAGAAATGGTCAAGAAAATCTTGAATAGCTTGCCAAAATCTTGGGAGGCAAAGGTGACTGCTATAGAAGAATCTAAGGATCCTAACACCTTGTCCCTAGATGAACTTATGGGCTCCCTACTTACATATGAAATGAAAATGAAAAGAAATGAAGTGCCTTCAAAGAAAGTAGGGGTAGCACTTAAGTCTTCCACTCATGAAGTCCTTGAAGATGATAGTGATGAGAGTGGAAATGAGGAAGAAAAGGAAATGGCAATGTTTGCCAAAAGATTTAATAGATTTATGAGAATGAAAGAGAGAGAGCAAAATAGAAAACATCATAGGGGAGAGTCAAGTAGAAGAGAAAAGGACCACTTAGTGTGTTATGAATGCAATGAACCGGGTCACACTAAGCTAGATTCCCCATACTTAGGAAGGAAAAGGATAGGAAACCTAAGAAGAAAGCATTTGTGGCTGCATGGAGTGATAGTGATAGCTCCGATGAGGAAAATGTAGATGAAGAGGTAGCCTACTCATGCTTTATGGCCATTAGTGATGATGAGGCTAGTAGTAGTTCTAGTGAAGATAATGATTATACCTTTAGTGAACTACAAAATGCCTTTGATGATTTAGCAAATGAATTTCAATGCATGAATTCTAAATATAAGAAAATCATTGCTAAATTAAAAATAGAAAATGAAGCCTTGACTAGTGCTAAGATAGAATTTGAAAAGAAACTAGAAGATGCCAACTTAGAAATAAATGAGTTAAATAAAAAGAACACAAATTTGCATAACTCATTTTCTAGGTTTTATATGGGTCAACAAAAATTAGATCACATGCTTGAGACCCAAAGAGCTTTCTTTGATAAAGATGGGTTAGGTTATAATGCAAATCAAAAAGAAACTCATCTTAGGAATTTCTTAGTGAGCAAAAATACTATGCATGATTTATCTCTTACATGCTCACTTTGCAATAGAATAGGACACTCTTCACAAGCATGCACTTATAGAAAAACTACATTTAGAGGAAGAGTAGTTAAGAAAATGTGGGTGCCAAAGCATGCAATAAATAATGATGATTTGAGCTTGAAATGGATCCCAAAAGGATCAAAAATTGTGAGCACTAACTCTCAAGGACCCAAGAAAATTTGGGTACCAAAGCATGCTTGAAAATGTGTTTGTTGTAGGAGTGTTAGAGCATGGAGATACAAGAAACAATGAAGTTTGAATGCTCTACACACTTCTATGGAGATTGCTTGTGCTAATGAGAAAAAGAAAGAGCTTGAGATATCCATCCTTGGCAAAGATCACAACAATTCTTCAAAGAAAGGCTCAAGGTGGACTCAACAATTCAAGGCAAAGCATACTCAAGCAAAGGAGTTTTATAAGATTAATTCTTTACTCCTTAAAACTATTATTTGATTATTTGTGCCTTGATGAGAAAGTTGGTTGATGATTCTTGATGCATTGTGAGTTGAATGATTGAACAAAAAGGCATGACAATGATCTTTGAATGTTTGATGAATAGTAATTGATGCATTGAATGAAAAGCATGATTTATGATTTTGAAGTGATTATTGGATTTCTGCATTTTGAGCAAGTTTTCTATGTGTTGACAATGTATTTACTTGCCTCAAATGATCAAATATGTCATTTACACAAAATCTCATGTCATGAGCAAGAATGAAGAACTTGTATGTTGGAAATTATGGCATGTTGTTCACAAGATGTAAGCTTTAATGATATATGTGCTTAAAACCTATGTGAACAAGTTTGTTTTGATATATTTGTGGTATCCAATGCATTGGTTTGGCCAAAATATGCATAACTCTCAAAATGACCTCCTTTGAGGCCAAAAATGCTCTTATTGGTGAAAATCCTTCCAAAATTGCAAAATCTATTGTTAAATGGTTTTTCATTCATGATTTTCATTCATACAAGTCCAAAATCATGTTTTACAAATGTTTAAACCCTTACTTGGACTTAAAATACTCAAAAACGAAGTTTTGGTACCTCAAAAGTTGGATTTTCTGTCAAAAATCTGCAGAACCAAGATGAGGGATCGATCCCTCTACATATAGGATCGATCCCTTTGGAAAAACATGTAGGAAACATGCTTCTGGAGTTAAGGGATCGATCCCTTTGCTCATAGGATCGATCCCTCTAGGCAAATTATGTTATTTTCTGCATTTTTAAGCCTTAGTTGAGAAGTTTTCTTAATTCTTTTGATATTCTTTTTCCTCTCAACTTAAAATCCATTGTTTTAACTTCTTTTTGATGATCTTTAATGTATGAAAATTCATTTTTCATTGATATCATGCCTCAACTCCATCAATTTGAATCATTTCCAACAAATGGTATCACTTTCAACAATCAATATCAATTTTCTTGAGCTCACAAGTGCAAAATCATTTTTTCTTGTTGAAAACTTTCATGAATCTTGAAATAATCTTGAAACATACTTTCAATGAATATTTAAACATAATTTTTGGGATTTATTTCAATGGTTTGTATATTTGAGAATTTGATGAACTTGTGCATAATGCCTATTGATTTTTCTTTTTGTTCATCTTAGTCAAGCATGCTTTTAGGATTATGTTTCTTAGCTTGACTCAACTACTCCACACTAGGTTTCATGATAATTATACATCTAGTGGAAGAATAATTAAAACTTGACCTTAAGGATTGATTTCAAATGTAAATTCAACAATTGGTATAAGGTCATAATTTTCCTTGGCTTGCAATGTGTGATGATAAATGGATCCTAAATGTTCAAATGCATGAAAATTTATCATCCATGAAATCAATTCTTCATAGCCAAATTACTATGGAACTTGAGCTTTAATGACAACACCAATAATTGATATACATCCATTGAATCTTGATTGTTTTAATGTTGAACATGCATGTTTACTTAAGTTGAATCAATAATCATGCCTATGAGATGAGAATAGTTTCTTGATGATATTATGTGCTTAACCTCACTCATAGATTATGGATTTTGATGATAAAATACATTTTAGCTTGATAATATTGATTCACTTAGGTGAAGCCATTTTAGTTAAAATAGCATATACCCTCTAGAACGTTAAATAATGATAACAACTAGGGATATGGCTCGTAATTAATTAAAATGGTAATTTTGAATCTTTCCTTGCTCATAATTGGTTAAGGACTTGAATTGGAAAATGAGCATAGGATTTTTGTGCTTGAAACTATGGAAGAAAATGTGTTTGCTTGAATATCTTGACATTTTGTATCTTCCATGTGGTATAATGTTGTGAATATGAATATGGATTAATACTTTATGATAGTGTGCTAATGCTTAATTAATCCATATGCATAATTGATGATGTGTGTGATTGTGTTCTTATATTTAGAATGATTATTTTCTTGACATGATCACACTACACACAAACATTGGATTCATGCAAAATGACTAAGTAAACCATTAGTAACAATTGGTATTTAGATTGAAATAATAATTAGTATCATTGGAAACCATATTTTCAATAATTGGTAAGCCAAAACTAAATTGCCAATTGGTATGAGCTTTAAATTGATAACTCTTCTCATGCTCCTTAGATTGAAATGACAAATAGAGAAGAATTCTCTTTGGTTATTTTTGCATGACACTCTTGTGTGCTAGAATTTGTAGTTAATTGCTATATATCTTGATTCTATGCACATTCTTGCTTGAACATGATTTATGAGCTCATGCATATGATATGTCATCTAATTTTAGCTCATAATCATGATGTATTACCATGCACCTTAGTTGGACCTTAGAGAACAATTGATATACTTAGGTGCTTAATAAGATTGAGATGAGCAAGTCATAGACCTTAGTAGATATTTACATACAACTTGCTTAACTTCTTACCAATTGGAACCTTCTTGCAAAATTACTTGTCAACAATTGGTATCAAAATCATTTATAAACAATTGGTATAGGATCATAAGTCATATTCCTTGCATAAATATTTCATACTCTTTGAGAATATTGACTTCTTTATTTGTGCTATAAGTCCCATGTACTAACATGTTTCTTGTTGGATGGAGCACATTTTTTCTCTCACATAGCCATAATTTTTAGGGGAAGCATATTTTTCTTATTTTTCCTTCTTTTTGCTATGACAAAAAGGGGGAGAGATAGATAAAGGGAGAGATAATGAGGGAAAATTCATTTTCAAACCCATGCTTATATTAAGGGGGAGCTTTATAAAGTCCTGCTTTATTCGAGGGGGAGTATTTTATCAAAGAATTTTCAAAGCAAATTTACATTAAGTTTTGTCATATCAAAAAGGGGGAGATTGTTAGCTTTAAATTGCCATACATATTTTGAAATGACAAAAACTTAAGTGAGCTTTAATGTTTTAATTCATATTGTAAATTTGCCTTATCACACATAATTTTCTCAATACATTTTAAGTGATCATACCCAAACATTAAGACCATGATTTAATGATACATCCTTATTGGTCTTAATTCTTTATAAATGTTTTGAATATTTTAGAAAATGACTTAATGAATTTTTGGACAATGTTTTCATCAAAGAAAGTCATGAAAAACTCCCACAAAAGTGCCAATATGTTTTGGGTTGAATTAGGATCAAAGACCACATCATTTCTAACCCAAAAGTGCAGGAAAAACCCATTCTGGAAGAATGGGATCGATCCCCTAAGGAAAGGGATCGATCCCTTTTTGGCAGTGTACCCCGGAAGGCCAAAATGAAGCATGGGATCGATCCTCTAAGGAAAGGGATCGATCCCTTTATGTCAGAAAGTCCCCAACGGCTATTTTCTGTGAGATACAACGGCTAGTTTCGGTTTTGGCTCCAACCAACGTCCACAAACCATCCAAGGGGCTATAAATAGAGGCTTAGAAGCTAAAGGAAGGAAGAGGAACAACCAAGCAACATCTTTCATCATTTTATTCATCTTCCTCAAGCCTCAACAACAATTCAAGAGATAAAGAGTCTTCATCTTCTATCATTCATCTATTTCTTGTATTGCTTAGCACAAACTTTGTATAGGCTTTTCATTGTGCTCAATTTCTGTAATCATTTGCCTACTTAGAGGTCTTCCTTGATTACACAACTTGTTATCCAATTCAATCCTTGTAAAAAGGGGAGGTTTCTCTTTAGCCTTAGAAAAAGAGGGAGGTTTCTCTTGAGCCTTAGAAAAAGAGGGAGAAGAGGTTTCTCTTGAGCCTAGAAAAAGAGAGAGGTTTCTCTTAAGCCTGTAAAAAGAGGGATTGTAAAGACAAATTCAAGTATAGTGAATTTGGGGAAAATCCTTGGGAGCGTCTCAAGGTAGAGGACGTAGGCAAGGTAGCCGAACCTCTATAAATCGCTTGTGTAAATCTCTCTTTCCCTACTCTCTTTACTTGCAATTATATTGTGCTTATTGAATTGAATTTACATTGTATAATTGCCTAGCTTAGAGAACTTAGAAAACACTCAAATAGGCTAGAGAATTTAGAGAAACCGAAAAACGGGCATAAGGTTGCTAAGAACCGATTCACCCCCCTCTCGGTATAGCCTATAGAGCCAACAGTAACATGGGCCATGCTAAAAAAAATCTGATCTGACCCAATTAGCTAAAAATGCAATTTTAATAGTTTTTTAACCTAAAAAACACTTAAAAACATATTTTCTATATAATTTAATCTTGAAATATTGAAAAAAATAAACTTTAGTTAGAAAATTAAAAATAAAAATATATAAAAATATTATTTAAAAATATATACTATTAATGAATATGTTAAGTGTTTGAAAAAAATCATATTTTTTATTTTTATCATATACTTACTTAATCCTATTAATATGTATAATTTTTTATATTTTATTTATCTTACATGTGTATATATTATTTATAATTAATTTTAAAATTATTTACTGTATCTTACGATATGATATGATACGATACTTGATACTTGATTCTTAAAAATAAAATTTCAATTCACGATACGTATCTCGATTTAATAACTTTGCTAACCACAACACTATCTACAAAAGAGGTTTCTGCTTTGCACACTAACAACAACACTAAGAACAAACACAAAGAACCAAAAATGAATTAAGTTGTAAATGAGCATTTTCTGATGAGTGAAATTGATTTGACAAGAATTATCTTATAGTATTTAAGATTTTTCAATTGGTTTTTAACTTACTTTGAATTGAACAAAAACTTGTATGTTCCAAAAATATCTATGATATGGATTTCTTCTTCTAGTTCAGTTGATTATTGGGCCTTTTCCCTTCCCCGATGTCCTACAAAAAAAGAACAATGAAAAGCAAAGTTTATTTTGTCAGCCAATGAACACTTTTTTTAAAAAAAAAAGAAGCAAATGAATGTGTTTTCCTTTTTTTTCCTTTAGGATTTGGGTAGTTGTTACATTGTTTTCTGCTTCTTTGCTGGTAAATCTTCAGAGAATAAGTTAGCAGGAATTTTTTGTTGACTTGGTGAGTCGGGTAACTTTAGTTCAAGTTATTGTTCAGCTTGTGGTGTCTTGTGGTGGTTTTCATTGGTTCTTTTGGTAGGAGTTAGTTCAGCAGTTGTTTTTGTTTTCATGGAGGGAGATGCTTGAGTTGTTGCTTATGGCAGCAATAGGAGTGGTGATTCTGGATGAGAGTTTTCTGGTTCATACGCGGCGCTTATGGAGAAATTTGGGACTCCAGTGTTGAGTGATTACTTCGAAATGGTTAGCTGAAATACACGTTTTTGGTTTTCAAGTTTTTTCAATGGTTAAGGGAGAGTCATTGGGTCTCCACTAGTACAACTAAATTCAACATTGTCCCTTTTATTAGCCTTTGCTCAGGATCACCAAAAAACATGAAACATATTATCCCAATAGAGTCTTCAACTATAATTGGGATTTTATAGCTGCATTGAAGAAATGAAGATGTTACTTGAAGTAACAAAACTGTTTATGGTGTTCATATTTTTTGTGAAAATAATACCTGAGTATGGGGACTTTTTCATGATGAATTGTACACCAAAATTTGCCATCACATGGGATTACTGTCCTGCTACATTGGTTGCAAGAATTGTAAAACCAGCCTTGTGATGCATCTATTTCAATAATTGTTGCTTTACATGTATACTTTGTGTTTTGCATTAGAGAAAGCATTATTAGTTGTGTTTTTGGTGCAATGTATTAATGCATGAAATAAAACAATTAATTATGTAACTTAATGCTAAAGCATCTGATGGGTTGACTTGGAGTAGCTGTTCAATTGTCATCTTGCTTCTTTTTTTCTTTTTGTGAGGAAGGTGAGGAACACTTTTCAGATCTAAGAGTTGTATTTGATGTTTGTCTGGTTTGAATCTAGAACAATAGAGCACAATGAGCAAAAAACATTATGTGGCCAGATTTGCAAGATTGATTGATAAGATTGATTGGTGTTTTACTAACCTATTCCTCAACTCATGAGCTGGAACAATGTTAGGATTGATTATGATCCTCGAAGCCGAACACGTAGCTATGGATAATTAGCCTGTTGATGTAGTAGTAATCAAAACTTATGATACTTAATTACATTGATCATATAATCATGTAATATTTGGTGTTAGCAATTCTAATTGAATAAGAAAGGAGTTTGATTTTGCAAGAGATAGAGATAAGGATTTTTACTCAGAAATTTGGTAACTGTGACAGTTGCAAAGATAATGACTGGTTTGTCTTCATTGCCCAAGAACTGATCTTCTGTCAATTGGTGTGCAAAGTCGCCCCAAAGCGTTGCCCTTATGAGATCATTCATGTGATAAGTTAAGATTTGTTGATTTAACAATAATATTTAAGCAAAAATCATGTGCAAGATTTTGAAATTGTGGACACCATACTCAGAGATACGTATTTGCAAATTTCTCTTCGTAACTTCTTAAGGATTGTTTCCTACATATGTTGTGCCAAGTTTGCCAATGCTTACCAATATACCAATAACATCTGCAAATGTGTATTAGTAGAGAAGATTAGTAAAAAAAAAAAACTGAAATAATAATTCAATACTTGAAACAATGTAATATGTGTCATGTGAAAGCTGTCAATACCTGAAAGGATCTCATTTTTCTTAATTATGTTTTCTAACAATGAAACACCTGCGAAATTATAGTGATGTGTAGGGAAAATGTCAGGTGATTTCTTGGATTTATGTATCTTAGTTGATCTCACAATGTTGGTGGCATATTAGTTTGGCACAACATTGTAGGATTTTTTTCCTTTCGTTGACGTAAAAGTTTGACATGAGGTAAACTTGACCTTCTTCAAGCAGATGTTCAAAGATTGGCATATCCGTAGGCTTGATTATAGCTTGGATTGCATTGTTCTGATTTGCATGGGTAGCAAATTGTTAGTTTTTGCGTAAAATATTTCTATTTGATATAGTAGTAAAGTGATTATAATCACATACCTTCTCATCAACATCTAAGAATTATTTTCTCGTGGATTGATAGATCTCTAGAGTCTAAGTATTTTGAACTCAACAGTGATTTTTTGAGTTTTCTTTGATAGTGTAGATAAGGGTAGTATTGGCATTGTTGTTTGGCTGTTGAGCAACACCATTGATTGTATGAATTTGGGGAAGGATGAAAAAGTAAACTATTAAATTTTGTTTCTTTTTTTTTTCTTTTTTTGCTTGGTTATATATAATAAAGATGATGTAATTTGCTTCTCGCTATGCAAAATCAAGATTCAATGTTTTGGAAAAGATGCAAGAATTTTTTTTGATGACAAACTATCTAGATTGGGAAAGCATGAGACATGAGTACTTACTTGTTTCAATATTAATTTTCTACATACATGCATTTTTTATACCATTTACAATGTGATGTAGTACCTGTCAATGCTAAACGAAATGTTGAATGGGAAGATGGAAGGAACAGTAACTTTGCTAATTGCTATCTACAGAAGCTGTTTCAACAAACAAAAACAAAAAAAAAACTGTCAGATTAAGCAAATCAAAGTTAATATATATTTTCTAAAAAAACATTTGAATGATAGTGAAAACATAATAAAAGACACATAAACCTGCAAACATGTCTTCAAATATTTCCTTATACACAACATTATCAGTTTCATTTCTAAAGCTAGAATCCTCATTCTCAACCAAAATTTTGAGCCCTTGATAAGATGTGACTCTAAACAAAGCAACATACAGTTTTCCACGACTAATACATATTTTGGTAAGTATTAGCCCACACAATCCAAAGTTTGACCTTGAATTTTGTTTATTGTCATGGCATAAGACAATCTAATTGGAAATTGTTTTCTTTTAAACTCAAATGGCCATTTATGATCTTTTGTTGTCATAACAATTCTAGGAATGAAGACTTTTTGGCCAATATGGCTACATCTTATAATTCTACCTTCAATTACACGTTGAGCTAATTGTGTGATAATAAGTCTTGTTCCATTGCAAAGTCCAAGAGTTTGATTTATGTTTCGCAACAACATGAGAACACAACCAACCTTAGTTCATGATATGCAATACCAAGAAATTTCAAAGAGTGCAAGAATTTTGGGGGGTAAAGAAGTTCTTGTTCAAAATCATTGTTTGACTTAGCAGAAATTGAATCTGAACTCATATATATCTTTGAATCTCCAGGAACAAAAGACAAAACATGTTGATTGATTAAATCAACTGTTTCATTGTATGGAGTAAGAATGACTTTTTGTTTAAGATAAATATCATCAGCAAATTTGTCAACAAAATTTTTATAAACAACGCTATAAATAGCATGAATTGGATCACTGGTATAACTAACCAAAACTTTTTCTAGAATTTTAATCACCCATGTGGCTTCTTTATTTCCCAAACCCAGTGCTCCAATATTCCCATCTCCTATGTCTAACAACCATTGAGCAAATTCTTTAGTTTCACATTTCTCATTTTCACTCATCATTCCCCTAACTAACCACATGTTTGTTTTCAAAAAAAATATTTTGCAGTATTTCCACAGGTTTGATTTACTAATGCTTGCATTGATGATGTCTTGCTTTGTTCCGCTCTTAATCACAGGGAGCACTTGCCTAAAATCTCCAGCAAGGATAACTGTTTTCTCTCTAAAAGGTTTTGACATTGCTTCAGAGTCAATGTCTGAGTTGATGTCCCTAAATGTTTTGTCTAGAGGTGCTTATTGGGCCGGATTGGCCCGACCCAGTTCGCAACTGGATCGGGTCAATCCGACCCAAAATCCGAACCGATACTGTACCGGTTCGGAACCGGCCCAGCCCGATATGTTACCGGGCTGGGCTAGTTTTAAATTTTTAAAACCGGGCCCAGTAAGGGCCTGGCCCTTTAAGGACCGGACCCGTTAAGGGCCCGGCTCATAACCGGACCGGTTCGAACCGGTCCGGTTAAAAAAAATAAAAAAAGTTTATTTTGATTGCAGTTGCATTGCAGTGCAACTGCAGTCTGCAGCAGAGGCAAGTCACAGACTTGCCTCTACGTTTTGATGGGCAACGGCCAAATCAATCTTTTTTTTAAATTTTTTTTATTTTTTAATTTTAATTAAATTTAAAAAAAAAGGCTTGGCTGCCACTGCGCAGCCTCTTGTAGTTGCACTGCAGTGCAACTGCAGTATGCAGAGCGGAGGCAAGTCACAGACTTGCCTCTGCTCTGTGTTTGATGGGCAACGGCCAAATCAATCCTTTTTTTTTTAATTTTTTTTATTTTTTTATTCTAATTTTTTTCTTATAAATACCTCTATAATCTTCTATTTTCATTTACATTTCTTCTATATTTTCTCTCAAATCTACTATCTATATTCATCTACTCTTATTCTCTTCACTCACATACTCTCTCAATATTCACTCAAACTCTCTCAAATTCACTTAAATTCCCTTATTCCAAATTTATAATATCATCATTTTCTTTATAAATTTCATTTTTCTTTTTATTTTATAATTTTACAAATTTTACTTTTAATTTTCAAATTCTAATATATTATATATATTCCTTATTCCAAATTTATAATATCATCATTTTCTTTACAAATTTCATTTTTCTTTTTATTTTATAATTTTGCAAATTTTACTTTTAATTTTCAAATTTCAATTTTCAAATTCCAATATATTTTATATATATATATATATATATCATACATCTATTTTTTTAATTTTTAACATATATTTATTTTAAAAAATATATATATAAAAATGTCAAATTTTTTTCGTCGTTCATGCTCTGTTTCTCGACCTTTTGGTTCCACTGAAATTCCTATTTTGGGTGACGAATCATTTAATGAAATCGAACTAGATATTCATCCGGAGGAGGAGCTTCCTTTGGCGGCGCCATCGGTTGGTCGTGGTCGACGTGGAGGTCATGCTCAAACACAATCATCAGCTGCCACCACTGCTGCTACATCATCAAGGCCGAAGTTTAGTTGAAAAAAAATGAGCAGGGTATGGGAGTATTTCGATATTGTAGCAAAAGAAGGTGAGACGAATAAATATTGTGCTATCTGTAAATTGTGCCAAGGCGTTTACTCTTATAAGTTCGGTGGAGGTGCTGGCGGTACAGGTACGTATAAAAGACATTTAATTACTGCACATAAAATTAATTCTGATGCCGAAGAAGATGAAATTTTAGAAGATAAACAATCTCAAATTAATACACGTGATGGTGGAAAAAATTTTATTTTTGATAATGTTCAAGCTAGACGTGGTTTAGTTAGATTTGTAATTAGGACTGAACAATCATTCACAATTTGTGAAAAATCAAGATATTTAGAATTTGTTTGTAACTATTTACAACCCGCATATAAATCTATTTCTAGACATACATTAAAAAGAGATTGCATGGATATGTTTAAAGAATATAGACAAGCTTTAATTGATAAACTTAGTAATATTTCATCTAGGGTTAGTTTAACTAGTGATATATAGACTAGTACTAATGGTATAAGTTATCTTGTTATAACTTGTCATTGGATAGAAGAAGATTGGTCCATGCAAAAACGAATTTTATCTTTAGATGTAATAGAAGAAGCACATAATTCATATATTATTCATAAATATATTACTAAAGTTTGTAAATTATATGGACTAGAAAATAATAAAGTTTTTGCTATTACTTTTGATAATGCTTCGAGTAATACTGCAGCTATTCCTCATTTAATTAAAAGTTTAAACCCTGTTATGCAAGGCATATTTTTTCATGCAAGATGTGCATGTCATATTATAAATTTATGTGTTCAAAGTGGTTTTAGTTCTAGTGGTACTGGTACTGGCATAGGTCTAATTAATAAAATTAAAATTTTAGCAAAATGAATTCGCACACCAAGTAATAAATGTGAATGGAAGCAAATTTGTATAACAAATAATATGACTGTTAAAGCATTTCCACTTCCCGTGGAAACAAGATGGAATTCACTTCATCGTTTGCTTTCTTCTATTTTACCTTATAAAGAACTTGTTACTCCTTTTTATAACAATTATACAAGTAGCACACATTTAGTACTTTTTGAAGAAGATTGGACTTTTATTGAATATTGTGTTGATTTATTATCTACTTTTAAAGATGCAACCAAAAGATTTTCAACTCAATTTTATCCAACTACACCGTATTTTGTTCCTATTATCTACGCAATGTTTGAGAAATTTGTAAAATTTAGGAATCATGAAACTTTAAGTTCTTTTGTATATGATATGGAGGAAAAATTTAAAAATATTGGGAAATAATTCCTCCTATTTATTGTATTGCAACTTTACTAGATCCTAGTCAAGGTGAGGTAAATATAGAAATTTTTTTTGATTGTTATAAAGAATTTCTTGGTCTTGATTCTATTGAGGATCAAAAGTCCTCAATTAACAATCTTTTTCGAGAATTGTTTAATGTTTATGAAACAGAAAGGGAGCAATTCAACTTTAATCGAGAAGAAGAAGATTCATACGAAGAAACCGAAAGTAGCAAAAAAGGAAAAGGAATTTTAAACGCAATTAAGGAAGCAGCAAAGAAGAGAATGAAGCTAAAGGGAAAAGCGAGTGGATCGGGATCGGGATCAACAACTCGACGAAGTTCTAGCTTCAATGAGCTAGGATTTTTCTTAAGTCAAGATTTTTCTGTAGATGATAACTTTGATCTTCTCCAATGGTGGAAAGAAAACCAAAAACAATTTTCAGTTTTAGCTTCCATGGCCCGAGATGTTTTTGCGGTGCAAGTTTCTTCTGTTGCTTCGAAATCCGCATTCTCGACGTGTGGAAGAATTATTGGAGACCATCGAACCACTCTTAATCCGGATTCATTGTGCATGTTAACATGCCTTAAAGATTGGTTTGATGCGGAATCGCGCAATGTCTTACTTGGAATGACCAATGAATTTGCTGATAATAATTCAGAAGAGGAGGAAGAAATTTCCAAGGCAATCCGTATAAATTATGAAGAGTAGAGAATAATCTTTTTTTTTTTGTAAATTATATGTAAAATTGTAAATAAGTTTAGTCATAGTGAATATTTTTATGGACTACGGTCCCATGGTTTTTACCCTTCTAACTTTTGAAGGGGTTTTCCATGTAAAAAATCTTTGGTCTCCTACTCTCTCCTTTTTCTCCTTTGTTGTTGTTGTTGTTGTTGTTGTTGTTATTATTATTATTATTATTATTATTATTATTATTATTATTATTATTATTATTATTACATACCAAATTAATTAATGTTATACTTATCTATGTTTAAAATAAATAAATATTTAAAATACAAAATGAATTAATATTTTAAAAACATATTAAATAAATGAATAAATAAATAAATAAATAAATATTAAGTAAATGATATTTCAAATATAATAAATTATATTAAATGCAAAATGAATATAATAAATGAATATAAATAAAGATATGCAAAATGAATATAATAATAATATTCATAATATCATTATTTGTATTTTGAATCAAATATCATTTTATCATAATATTATATTCATAATATAACTTTAATTTATTATAACAATAATTTTATTAGATAATTTTATAATATTTTATTTTTACATTATTGTTACATTAATTAAATAAATTATAATATAACTTTATAATAAATTATTGTTAAATTAAACTATTAACATTATTTATTATAAAAATAAATTTATTAGATTAAATTATTAAAATATAGTAATATATATTAAAATAAATTAATATAAATTTTTAAAAATAAAAATTTTAAAAAGCAAAAAAAAATGGACCGAACCGGTTTAAACTGGTTCGGTCCGATTTTGAGGTGAACCGGTCCAACGAACCGGGCTAGTTCGCCTCTTATAACAGATAGAACCGGTCCGAACCGGACCGGTTTACTATCGGTTCGGACCGGTTCTCTTTTGGTTAGGGTTGGAATCGGTGAAAACCGGCCCGGAACCGGCCTGATCCGGCCCATAACCAGCTCTGGTTTTGTCCAATGCTTCAAAACAGTGACGATGTACCATTGGTGCCTCATCCTAGATAATTAGTTTACTACATGGGATCAACCTAGCCAGTTGTGTTCCTTTGCTTATTGCATATGTTGAACATGAATTGTCTGTTAAAGGGATTTTAAATCTTGAATGTGCAGTTGTGCCTCCAGGCAATAGTAAAGATGCTATTCCTGATGAAACAACAGCTAACACTATCTGGCTAGTAGCTTGAATACCTGATATTAATGTGTGCCAAAGGTATGTCTTCCCAGTTCCATGGCCATATACGAAGAACATTATCCCTTTATTATTTGTCATTAACTGCATGACAGCATCATGGAGTGCGTTGCTCTAAGTTTAAGTTTTGAAGAAACTGCTCATATTCTTGTTGTAAATGTGGTATGTCATAATTAAGCTACTCCTGCAACAAACGATCACCAAAATATGTTGTTGAAGATCGTGTGGTAAGTAGGAGATTATACTCAGACAACGATGTGTTGTTTTTGTTAAATAGGTCTTCAAGAGCTATCAAGACTTGTTCTCTCAAAAAATTATTGGGCACTTGGCAATTCGGCATGTGGAATGCTTGTTGTGGTCTGTATTCAATGTCTCCAGCTAATAGTTTCCAATTCCTCTCAAACAATCTTGTTCGATCACCGACTTCACAAAAGATTATTAGAGTTGCAAAAAGTTGCCTCATTTCTGATTTAGATGCCTATTGCGAGGCTTGCACCAATGCATCTTCCCATTCTTTATCATCTCCCAACAAACCAAGTGCATGGCACGCTTGTTGGAATGTTGGATAAACTATTTGGTTGACCGTTCTTAAATCTTCACAGCATTTGGCCCCTTTGATGACATTAAGCATTAATCTAAGATAATATAATTCACCAGCTGCATGGTGGACTTAAAAAATTCTGCCAATTGATTTTCCACTTCTTCTCTTAGTCCAAAATTTTTCAGTTGAATGCCAAACCCATCTCATAGGAAAATTTGAATATGTTAAATCCCTTGCATGTTCATGGCGTTTGTTTGTTTCCATCCATTCAGTGAACAATATTTTATCTAAATTAGGTCTTTGGAGAACCCGCTAGAGATTTTCATCATCACAAAAAGAAACACATTGCTGGTTTGGCAAGTGAATAGATAATCTCTGGACTGAAGGTTCTCGAAAATGTATTGGGAATTCAAACAATCTCCAACAAGCTTCATGAGTTAATAGGTATCTACAATCAAGGTAGGTTTTGATTTCATCATCTTGTGACATGCTGACAGTTTGTTGGGTTGATGTTTATATATCTTGCTAGAGAACAGCACAAATTCGATCTGGCCCTTTGTTGATATATTTGAACAAATATTTAATAGCTCTAGATTTGTTGCAAACTTCTATATTGATATGGGATTGGTATTTGACTACCAAATCAATGTTATGAGGAACAACCCATCTAGCATCTAATTCTACACCATTTTTTACAGTAACACAATCACCAGATAAAGGCTGTCTTCGTCTGTATAAAGGATAGTTAAAGTCATCAATTACAGTTTCATTTTGGTATTGTTTTGGGAAAAATTTCTTGCAATGTCCATCAGACATGCATGATTCATTTGGGAATGCAACTCCACAAGGCCCATGGATCTTGATCTGTGTGACAGATTCATGCCCAATAAGATCAGAAGATTTATTGGTATTTCTGCTAATATAAATTTGTCTACGTCAACTGCAATAACAATTTATCTTCAGGTCACAACCATAGCAAAATGTGAACATGGGGCAAGCCTCTTTTCTATAACTCAACAATGTAAATTACTGCAAAGAATTTTGATTGTATGAAGGAAAAGTATTTTGTAAGTCAAGACATATGTATAATATTATGACAATTGAATCAAATGTAAAATGATGAATTGAAAAGGAAGTTACACACCAGCAATTGATGTTCCAAAGTGTTTCTTTTTTATTAGATCATTCATCAGTTCCAGAACTTTAAGTCTAAAGACTCTTGAAACATAATCAGGTCGATATTTAGCTTTTTAACCAAGTATTAGTTTCAAAGCTTCTTATATCTCTGGCCATTTAGGATTCGCAGTAAATGTTATAAAAAGATCAGGAAATCCATAAACCCTACATATCGCCATAGCATCATGGTAATTTTGAAACTTGTATCGTGGACATGTTGTAAAAGATGTAGGCAAAATGATGTGTCTTCCAATAGTAGTTGCATCTGTGTCACCTCTATGAACTATATCTCTTAGACCTTGATATACATCAGACCTTAATTCTTTTTTATGCAACCTGATATGGTCCAACCTTTCACTTTCCACAACAGTAAATGCATCAACCAAAAATTGCCGGAACAACTTACCTCCCCTTACTAGAGTACTTTGTTGGCCGATTCGTTTTTGAATTTCATATGCATGATATTCTCTCATGGTCACACATTCTCTTTTAATACATCTCCTATCGTTTCCTCCTCTATATTTAATATCAACTCTATAGCCATCTTCACCAAAAGGAAATAAAAAAGGATATTGCAAAGACATATATAAAGGGTGCAAAGAACTAATCGCTGTCGCCCTTCAGATCTATTCTTAACAATTATATCTCTTTGGTTTCCAAGTTGGTCCATACCTCATTAATGAAGCAATTTCTGAACCAATAGGAGAATTGTAATTTCGTTCTAAGCTAGATCTATCTCCAACCAACCTTAGTCTAATTGTTGACAAATCAGAATATTGCATTCTATCTCTAAACATTCTAAAGGCTTTTACAACCGCAACCGCATTGTTCTCATCAAGCATTTGAAGTAAGTTATGAACCAATTCGTCATCTATTATGTTTTTGTTAATTTCTGTCCTAAAAGCATTTTTCCTGTTAACAACTTCATTGTCTGTATCATGGATATAAAGCTGGGCAAATTGAGGCCTTTGCCCTGCTGATGGCAGCAAAGAACCTAACCTATGGCAATTTTAACTGCTGATTTTGAAAACATATGGCCTAGATCGGTTATTTATCAAATGATCAATCTTTGCTCCAAAAGAAGTAAATTGAAACAAAGAGTTTTATAACCGAATATTTTCTCTAAAATGTGCTGCATGACCATGCAAATTAAAGTTCAATAAATGATCAAGAAAAGGTGGCATAGGATTATGTGCTGGTAAGTGCACTCGCCCTTCTTTGCAACACAAAGAGAATCTAGGACAGAGGGGATGTTTTGTGATATCTACCATTTCTTCATACCACATGAAGGCTCCGTAATACGGGCAAATGAATGTAAGGCCTCCAAGGTTTAAAGGTTCAACAAAGCATCTTGATAAAAGCATTAAAAAATTGGGGATAATGCAAACAACATTTGAAATTCAAAGAGGATTAAGCAAAGGTGAAAAATTGCACACAGCACCACAACGAACATCTAAAAGACTCACTACACATGTGCCGTGGAAATTGTTCAATTATCAGAGTTGATTTAGATCGGGCTGCACCAAATTCATCATCTGTTAGTAGTAATTGGACAGAACCATTGAGCTTAGAATGTGATTTGTAGAAAGGAACCATAAAGGGATAAGATCTGAGATCACATGACATGTTGTTCTAGATATAGAGTATGAAATGAGCATCGTCCAAAACGCTAGTGTATACCTAGTGTTTCAGTCCTAATGTATTGTGTTTAAATTTGATTCTCAGTCGATTAACGAATGCTAGCAGAACTCAATGAAGGTCTAAGCGAAACAAAATCTCTTTGTTGTTCGTTCATTGGCAATAATCGACATCAGTAATAATGACATCAGAAATTTCTTTTCTAATAGATTCGACACTACCATCAGGACGAACATTGGAACAAACAGAAACATGCTAAATTTTTCGCTTTTTCACAGATGCTTCATTAGGATTTGGATCATTGCGTGGTCTATTCCTATTCTCTCTTAACCTCTCAGCTCTCCGAGCCCTATTTTGCCATGCTTCAGCTAAATCAAAAGCATCCATCTTCTGTAAAGACCAAGGATGATAAACAACAGAACTATAAATAAGATATATAGCATTAACAGAAATGAAAGAAAGCAAAATAATATCAAGAACAAACAAAGATCACAACGCTCTCTTGGAAAATTGAATAAGAATTGATAAAAAAAAATATGCAAGTGAGCAATAGGAAAAGAACACATTAACTTTAGGCCATAATCCAACATCTTACTTAGGAAAAACAATTAGATTAAAACAAAATTAAAAATGAGGCTATTCATATCAGTCCACAAAATGAATGAAATATGCAAAACATACCCAAAGATAGAACTTCATAGAACAATTACAAAATCAATGGGAAATAGAATATAATAAATGAGAAAAACTAAAGAGCAAAAGAAGAATATTGATTTGAAAGTACAATCACTTACATACTCGAGACCCAAAATAACCAACCACACCTGAAACCTGCAAGTAGAGCTGTCAAAATAGACATGCCCGGGCTGGCCCTAACGGGCCAGGCCATAAATGGGTTGGGCCAAAAAGCCCTTTTATTAAATGAGACTAAAAATGCAAGCCCATATCCGACTTTAAGGGCTAACGGGCTTAAATGGGCCGGCTCGTATAAGAAATTAAAAATAAAATTATATTAAAATCTCATTTTTTTAGTAAATAAACAAAGTAAAATTTGAAATAAATATTAAACAAACATCAAATAAATTCATATCAAATCCATCAAGTCTTCAACATCATTTGAACATTACACATTAATAGTTTAACAAGCATAATATAAATTGTTTTAACAAACCTAGATACTGAAAAATATGCCTGAACAATATTAAAAATAAAAAACATGATAAATAGATCAATGTCCATCCATCTCCTCCATAGTGTCAATCACATTCAATCACTTCTTTTTCTACTTTGCCATCTACAAATATAAATAAAGAACAATATAAGAGCTCACAAGAATTAAACTTATAAATTGATTAAAAATTGTCAACTAATTAATAAAATTACCTTCAAAACCAAGAATCTAATTTCGAGTGCAAATGAAAGTTTTCACATTCTCATGATTTAGAGAATTTCAATACTTATTTAAAACACAAGAACCAATACTAAAAGAACTCTCCGATGCTACTGTTATTATTGGAATGCTCAAGATATCATAAGCTATACATGCAAGCTTTGGAAATCTTGGCTTATGATCTTTCTACTATTACAGCACATTTAAATTTTCAACCATGCGACCCATAATCTTTAGCTCTTCCAAATAAAGATTTAATTGAAATTTTGGTTTTTCCACTTTAATAGTTTTAAATTTTTTGAAAGCCTATATCCTTGGACATTTCAAAATAAATTAATTGTCATTATAAAAGAGAATTTAAAATAAAGTATATACTTAAAAAACAAAAATGAACTTACATCACTTAAAGCAAATGCACTCTTCCCCTTCCAACTAGCATGTGCAAATGTACTTTGATTATAATGTTAAACATATAAATAATTAAAATAAAAATAGAATTTTAATATAATTAAAAATATTAAAAAATTAAACCAACCGACCCATTTAAGCCTGGGCTAAATCCATTTAGGGCTGGGGCTAAATCCATTTAGGGCTGGGTCTAAATGCCCTGTTTCTTAAAATGGGCTACAAAAATGAAGTCCAAACCCTGAATAAATGGGCCAAGCCGAGCCTTGGCCCCTTTTGACAGTGCTACCTACAAGAAAGCCAAAGAATCTATTACAACAAAATTGTACAGGGAAAAAACTAAATAAGAATGAACATGTCAAGCCAAACACCTAGTAAAACATAAAAAAACAAAGCAGAAGCAGTTAATTTTTTCAGGAAAAAATTGCAGCAAATACGTAGCTCATATATCTGTAGTTATTAAGAAAAAGTCCACACAACCAAAGAAAAGACCAAAAGAGGAACTTATGTGCATCAATATACTGAAATTTAAAACATGGTTATGGGAGATGAATAGGAAAAAATGTACTAATAGAAATGAAAGAAAGCAAAATAACATCAAGAATAAACAAAAATCACAACCCTCTCTTGGAAAATTGAATAAGAATTGATAAAAAAAAACATGCAAGTGAGCAATAGGAAAAGAAGACATTAACTTTAGGCCATAATCCAACATCTTACTTAGAAAAAACAATTAGATAAAAAAAAATAAAAAATGAGACTGTTCATATCAGTCCACAAAGTGAATGAAATACGCAAAACATACCCAAAGAAAGAACTTCATAGAACAATAACAAAATCAATGGGAAATAGAATAGAATAAATGAGAAAAACTAAAGAGCCAAAAAAGAATATTGATTTGAAAGTACAATCAGTTACATACTTGAGACCCAAAATAACCAACCACACCTGAAACCTTCAAGAAAGCCAATGAAAATATTACAACAAAATTGTATAGGGAAAAAACTAAACAGGAATGAACATGTCAAGCTAAACACTTGGTAAAACATAAAAAAACAAAGCAAAAGCAGTTAATTTTTTCAGGAAAAAATTGCAACAAATACATAGCTCATATATCTGCAATTATTGAGAAAAAGTCCACTCAACCAAAGAAGAGAGCAAAAGAGGAACTTATGTGCATCAATATACTAAAATTTAAAACATGGTTGTGTGAGATGAATAGGAAAAAAATGGAAAATATAAGCAAGATTTTTTTGCAACGAAGTACATAAATTAATTGACACAATTCAAACAACATAGAAGAACTGCATGTCAAAAAGGCACTAGAAACTTGGAAAAAGGGCAAAAAAATCAAACTCAAAATAAGAATCTCTCGAAAACTTGAGAAAAAAAAGAGACCAAGGGCTGAGACAGGGCCAAGAAAAAGGAATTGCTAGAGAAACAAAATACTCACAAAACAGATGACAAAAAACAAAATAGGAAGAAAAGATAACGATGAGGACAAAAACAATAAGTTAAAATTGAACAAAATGAAATCAACACACCTTCCAAAGCATAACCATAAACCACTACCACAAAAAAATTTGTCATCATAGACTATAGTCTGAAAAAATCTGAAGAAAAGAGCCTAAAATGGGTCGGACAAAAGAGAACAACAAAAAGTATTAGCTTTGCATCCTAAATATCATCATTTGTAACGTACACATTAATACATAAAAAATCACCCAAAAATTATACAACACACAACAAAATAAAGCAAATTTAAAATAATACAAAATGCAAAATATAGAAGAAACACAACAAATAACAAATTATACAGACTTAATATTAAAGAGAAAGAAATAAATCAATTACAGAGTTAATATTAAACAGAAAAATAAATTAATAAAAATAAGCAAATGCAATAAAAAAGATGAAAGCCAACTATCATGCCATGAAAACAGAAATATATATACTCAAAATCAAAAAATAAATCTAAAATATAATCTCAATTTATTTTTAAGAACAATATAAAACATAATTTTCATAATAATAAATAAATTTTGAGATTAAAAGAGAGGACCTTGCAAATGTACCCTTCAATGAAGATGTAGATATTTTTGTACATGATACCACTCTATTGAATGCAGGATTTGAAGGCGCCAGGTTTGGCTTCGAATTGCAAATGACATTTTGGAGCTTTTTTTTTTACTGTTCAGGGAAGACAAGAAAATAAGAGGCCAAATTATGGGAAAATAGAGAGAGAAAAGTAATGCAGGATCTGAAGGTGTCGGGCTTGGCTTCGAATTGCAGATGGTGTTCCAGAGTTTTTTTTTTACTGTTCGAGGAAGACAGGAAAATAAGAGGCCAGATTATGGGAAAATAGAGAGAGATAAGTGTGAGAGGATTTTTGGTGGAAGGTAAACAACAGTAGCAATAGGTTGACGTGAAAGGCTTTTAAAGCAAAAACACTAATGTAACAAAAAGTGAGAAAATTAAACATAAAAAAACAACAAATGGATGACGTGGCTGAATGAGAGAAGAGCACGGGAGACAAAATTAGTATATAGTATAGATTCGTTAATATCATGAATTTTATCATTCAAAATTTTATTTGCTTCAGAATTCAAATGCAAGCCTTTTAATTTTTGGGCCAATAATAAAATATGTTATTTAGTTTTTCTTGTATTTATTTTATGGATTATTATCCTATCCATCTCGGGTGGAGTTTTTAACTCCACAAACGGAGTTAGATTAAGACATGTGTCCATCCGACGGTGGATAGGATAATAATTTTTATTTATTTTTTATCATGTATCTATTTTCACTTCCTAGCATGTTTCGGACAGCCATTGCTAAACCTGCTCTTGGTTTTCAATTCCTCTTGTTTCTTTTCTCTTCTCGCCCCTCTTTTTTAATCTTTCTGTTTACCTTTTCATTTTCTATTTTTTAATTTTTATTTTCATTTCTATATACAAAACATTAAAAACAAAAAGTCCCAATTCATGACAAGCACATAAATAAAATTTATAATTATTTTTAAACTGGAAATTAATTCCTTTCCCGTCCATATGTCTTTTCCACATGTTTCGTACGAATAAGAACACCAATTCAAAAAAAAATAAATTTAAGCATGCCAATTTGGTTTAAACCTTCACAAATTTTATTAGTTACATATAAATAAAGTGGACAAACCTCTTTCACGTACACTTTTCTCTTATGTGAGCTAAAAATATTAAGTTAAACTCAATAAATTACTTGAAATCTTGAATTTTTCACTGTGAAAATAAAGATTGAAAGAAAAATTTATTTTTGTAAAGGAGAACACTTTAAGATTATAGTTAAAAAGCATTTAACTTAATATAAAATATAAAGGACATATTCACTTACATAGTGTAAAACGAATTGTTTTACACACTTTTAATAACTTTATGTAAGATTTATATTTTTACAACTCAACTGTTAGATTTAACAATTTATTCGTATCTATTATGGATATAAATTTTTGAGTTAATCCCATATACCAATCACTTTAAGTGAAATATAATATATATTTTTTTTCAGAATTAATGTATGTACATACATACGTGTAAGTATCAAACAAAGGTTTGTGGTAAAGAAAATTTGGTTGGAAAAACCATCAACTCTTCACCAATCATATTAACAGCCCATTCCAGGCTACCAGCCAATACTTTAGTAAAATATCGAAGTTAGAAGGCAACAACCAGAATGCAAAAGATTCCAAGCGGATTGTTTTGTATAAGTTGGTTTGGTGAAGGCTAAACCAGTTTGAGGAAAAATAAAAAATTGCATCAAATTCTTGAACTTGTCAGCTTAAGACTTGGGCGATGTATTAATTAAATCAAAGGAATAATCTATGAACTACAAAAAGCTCAATGTATGACCCTAGGTTGTGGCTCAATCGGCAATACAACCTGAGTTTGTGGAAAAAATTTTTGGGTTCGATCCCCACTAAATACTCATTTGAAAAGGGGTGAAGAGCTTTAACTGTAACTAGACTTGCTCAAGGGTCGGGCTACCCGTCTAAGCCCGAAAGTCCGTTCTAAATTTGGTCGGGTTTGGACAAAAATATTTGATAAAAAAACGGGCTTGGGCAAAATTTTTAGGCCCTTTTAAAAATCGGGCCGGGCCTCGGGCTTGCCTTTCAAAGCCCGAGCCCGGCCCGGCCCAAATTATTATTATTTTTTATTTTATATATATCTTTTTTAATATTAATTAAATTTTATATATATATTTACTAAATATAATATAATTATATGTATATAAAATATTATTGAATAATAAATATGATTATAAATATTTAATATGAAAATTGATATATAAATTTTGATAAATTAAATTAAATTTTAAAGGGTATAAAATAATAAAAAACAAATAAAATTAAAATTAAAATATAAAAAAATTATTTTCTGGTCGGGCTCGGGCTTGTAGTATAAAAATAAAAACGGGCTTGGACAGAAAAATCAGGCCCAAATATTGGGCCGGGCCGGGGTTGGGCGTGCAAAAACCTTATTATTACCTGTCATGGGCCCGGCGCGAGCCCGGTCCGGCCCATGAGCAGGTCTAACTATGACTAAGCGCTGAATAAGATTAATCTCGGACCATTAAAACGGATGAGGATACCTGTAATTTACACACAAAAAAAACTCAATGTATGACAGCCTTAACTGTGACTAAGCCCTGAGTAAGATTAATTTCGGACCATTAAAACAGATGAAGATGCCTGTAATTTACGCAAAAAAAAACTCAATGTATGACATATATCAAGGACCACTAAATAACATTACTGTAAACTTATTCAACTTCTAATAAAAAAATGTCCTGAGGCAATATTGAGATAAAGATTTAGTCTAAATGCAGAGCATATGTAGCATACTAGTAATGCTTCAGGAATATATATTCAATGCAATGAAAGCATAAACAAAAAATGACTTAAATCGGAGAGAGAGTATTACATATGGAACAAGAAATTCCATAATAAGGTCGATTGTATAGAAAGATCGACCTATTTTATGTCTAATTGAAGATTATTTTCATTTTAAAAATATCGTAAATACGTGAAAATAAGTATAAAATTAATGTTAATAGACATAATTGCATGATAATAAACATAAACATATGAAAAAAACCGTAAATTTAGTGTAAAAAAGACATAAACATATGATAATAAGTATAAACACATAAAATAAACATAAACTTAACATCAATAGGCATGAAATAAGTTAACAATATCATTACTAAATTTAAACACATAAAAATAAATAAAAATAATTTTAAAATAGACATAAAATAATCGACCTTATTATAGATTTCTCACTCCAATTGAAATTCAATAAAGTATCGCCAAATGCCCATCTACTTGTTCAGCTAAACGACGGTACTGAAAACTACAATCCCACCCGCAGAAGGAAAAACTACATAAACTACAGCTCCTTGAACTACGAGTCTCGAAAAAAAAAATCTTAAAAGTTGTATTCCAAATACTGAAAATATATGAATGTTTTAATTCCATTACTAATTGCCTTTATTAAAATTTATGAATTGTTTGAGATTGGATAATCACCTTATCTTAATCACACTTAATAATTAATAATTCAAAATAACCAAAGATAAAATAAAAAATAAAAAATTAATCCTGAAGCGGAACTCGGGCTTCATGCTAGTTACGTAAATGAGAATGGGCCAGTGAGCGTGAAATTGAATTCAAATGCGTCGAATCATCGTCGAGATGTTGTGTTTGGCGGCATTAGCCGTCCGAAATTCCAACTCTTTCACAAAGATGTGATATAATAATTAATTTTTGGCTCATCAACTGCAGTCCGACTGCCACTCTTCTCTCTCTTCTTCTTCTTACCGGTCGCTCAGAATAATTAATAACAACATTCTGCAATGAAGAGATGTAGAAATGGGGAGATCTGGGACTTCGAGCGTGAGGTGGCGATGGCGACGAACAGGCAGGTCATTTTAGGATTGGACGGCGGAACCACTTCCACTGTCTGCATTTGTATGCCAGTTATGCCTTTCTCCGACGCCCTTCCTGACCCTCTTCCCGTCCTCGCCCGTGCCGTCGCTGGCTGCTCCAATCATAACAGCGTTGGCGGTAATTTCTCTCGCTCCTTTTTTTATTTTTTAGTTTTTATTTATAGATTTTTAATCAACTTTTACATGGTTAGCAATTTTTGAGGGTTTAAGTTCATTAGCTTTAGAAGGCAGAAGAGCGATCAGTCGTACCACTATCTTCATACCAAAGAAATGTTGCTGGCTTCGTTTTGTTGTTGCTTACTTTCTTTCCACTTTTGGAAGCAAATAGTAGCATTTTGTTAATAATTAAATCATTAAATTTTAAGATTCTGTGAAAAACAAAATTTTAGAACACCTTTGGATGAAGAAATTCGAAATTTTAAAACATTTCAAAATGCATCAATTTAAAATACTCACATTTATAATTGTATTGTTTGAATAAATATTTTTAGAAAGAACTTTTGAATACTAGAATTTGATAAAATAAAAAATAATAAAAAAAGAAAAATAATGATATTATATATTAAAAAAATATAAAAAAAATGCAATATGAGTATCATAATATTTGTAAAAATGTATATGTATTATTAATAATATAAACAAGAAATATAGATTATATTTACATGAATAATATTTTTCTTTTTTAGTTTTACATTTAATAGTGGGCCATCTACAATAAAGTAAGGAAATGTTCGGAGATTTTTAAAAAACCAGCTCTATAGATGGATTTTCAACTAAAATTTCTTATAAAATTTTGAAATTCTTCAAATTTTTTTGTGAAACAAGGAAATTGGATTTTGGATTTTTTGAGTATCCTAATTGAAATGAATTCTCTTCTTAAAATCCCTCATCCAAACACACCCTTAAGGTTTTGCTTTTCTATGAAATACATAAGGTTGAGTATGTGTGAATTTTAGCTATTTATTCATTCTTTTTCAATGAAATGTGATTTTGTGTTTATCATTTGCTTTTGCTTTTTTAGCAACTTCTAAAAGAGCAAATCGCAAAAGCAACGACTAGATAGAGCCTGAATTGGCAGGCCAATCCTTTGTACTATTTGATTGCAATTACATGAATTATCCATGATTTACTGGATAAGATACAAGCGGCACTTCAATGTCTTGTTTTTGTTGATTCTTCTTCTTTTTCTTTTTTGGTCATAAAATAGCACGTACTGTTAGTTCATGCCAATGTTGTGGTTATCAAATTTATGTATTTTATAGAAACTGCTGCCAGAGAAACATTGGAGCAAGTTATGGCAGATGCACTTTCAAAATCTGGTTCAAATCGATCTGCAGTTCGAGCTGTTTCTTTAGCAGTATCTGGTGTTAACCATCCTACGGACCAGCAAAGAATATTAACGTGGCTTAGGTTTGCTCTATTTATACATCTTGCAGTTTGAATATAGCATAAGATTTGAGACTGGCATCTTATCTGGAGCTCAACATAATTGCAACGATGCTGGAATTAATGTGAAAACTATTATTGCCAACTTGGAAGTATAAACTAAAACTGTCTTGGGATTCTGGGAGAGACGGTCTGCATTTTAAATGAAATGGAGATTCAGATGTCTTTTGAGAATTAAGAAAAGTTCAGAAATATCCATGCGATTCACCTTTTATTTTATTTTATTTGGGAAGGACTCAAACCCAGCTCTTTAAGCAGGGGAGTCATGCACTGACCACTTAAGGCAAATGCTAAGGTGCCACCTTTCATGTGCAATATCTGACATGTTTTGATAAAGAAAAAAAGACTATGCTTATTGAGTTATGAATACTTTAGAGGCCTGTGAATGTTTGGGAAATGCATCAACTGTATCAATGTTCTCTTGAAACATTCAAATTTTGTTTTGAATTCATATAACCTGTTTCCTTTGCTTCTCAACTTAAGTCAGTTCTATATATGAATATGGAAATTATAGTCATTGATGAATATACCTTTTGATGACTTGTATAGAGACATATTTCCTAGCCATGTAAAGCTATATGTACGAAATGATGCTGTGGCAGCATTGGCTAGTGGGACAATGGGTAAGCTTTATGGTTGTGTATTAATTGCTGGTACTGGAACCATTGCATATGGATTCACAGAAGATGGCAGAGAAGCTCGAGCGGCTGGCGCAGGACCTGTGTTGGGTGATTGGGGAAGGTGCATGATTGTGACTTTGTTTTTATTTTAGGCTTCTTTTTTATTGTTTATTTTTGCTCTAACATTGAAATCCTGACATTTGGTTTCTACCATATGGGAGTGTTAGGACTTTTCATTTTAATGATGCTTACTTGACACAAAGCTTAAGGTTAAGGTTGTTTTGGGAACTTAAGTTTTGACTGGAATTTGGAGCTCAAAATATTGAAACATCAACTTTACTAAAATGAACGTTACAATTCTAAACTTTTAGCACATGCATATTTGAGTTTCAATCAATTCCTAAAACACTTAGCATGATTTCTACATATAATTTCACAATTCAATTCAAGATAGAAATATGCTAGTGATTAAAATTTAGTTTTCTTAAGTTGAAAGTTATATCAAAATCCTAAGCATTTCAAAGCTAACATATTCATTGCCTGATATTCTTGGAAACACAAATGAATAAATTAAAAAGGAAAAAACAAGCAAGCTCTATCCTAAAACATAAAAAGAACTTAGAATTAATATTTAGTCTAGCGTAGTTCATCATCATCATCAGAGCCTTTATCTATGAACCAATAAATGGCTTCACGTTAAGTCGTCAGCATGACTTTTCCTCCTTTACTCATTCTTATTTAAAGCAATGTGTTCTTCCAACTCTCATTTTGCCAAATCTTTTTGATTTACTTTCTTCCAAGTCTTTTTTGGTCTTCCTCTAGCCTTGATCCCTTTTACGTCATTTATAGCCTTCACTTTCCTAACTAAAGTGTCTATAGGTCTACATCATATGTCCAAATCAACGTAAACGACTTTCACTCATTTTGTCTTCGATAGGTGTCAGTCCAACCTTTTTACGAATGTTTTCATTTTTTATTCTATCTTTTCTCATATATCCGAACATCTATCACAGCATTTGCATTTCTACTAAAGTCATCTTCTGTGTATGCAATCTTTTAGTTGCTCTACATTTACTGTTATATAGAAATGTTGGTCTAGCGTAATTAAGGTCTTAAATCTATCCAGTATCAAATAAAGATCATGATTCTAGTATTCTTTTATGTTTTGTTTTGGAATTCTTGATCAGAGGGAGAAAATATGGCCCTGAATTTTGAATTACAAAAGTTGTCAGATGATTCTTGCATTCTTGGCTCTGAATTCTTTCTACTGTTTTGATGACTGCCTTTTTCCTTGTTGATGATTGTAATTATGCCATTATACTAGCTATGCTCTTAATTGCCTGAGTGAATTTGTTTAGAATAGCAAATTGAATTGTTTGGGTAATTTGCAAAGATAACGAAGTTTTCCTGGAAAGGTAGCTTGAACCATAAACTGCTTAGAGTCCCTTTATGGTCTGTAACTTTCTTTTCTTTTTGCCACAAGCTTGCATCCCATATTAAGTTTTGGTGGCATCTTTTTTTGCAGGAGAGGATTTGTACCCTTACAAGGCTTTGATTAGCATTACCATTTTTTTCTTGAATTTGGATATCATTTTTAGAGCTGCCTGGGGGTCTGCTGCTAACTCTTTTCTTTTTCTTCTGCCCATCTACAGTAGACTTCAAGGATTCTATACGTATCTTATATCTCCTTTAACCATAGCCCTACGCAGTTATCAGTTCTTTGAGATATCAATAAGGTCGAACCAAGTGTAGAAATGGAAAAGAGAGGATGGATGAACCAAGAGCCTTGGGGTGCAATATGGTGCCTGCAAACAAATGTTTAAAGACATAAAGAAGCAATGTACCAAAAAAAAAAGACATAAGGAAGCAAAATTGCTAGCCGAATACAACTTAACTCTAGAAAGTTTCATTTGACGCTTGTTTAATATATCCTCTTTCAGGCTTTATTTTATTAATTTTTACAATCCGAATAGCTTGAAGGATGATGAGCTTCATTGTTAATTACATCCTTTTTACTGCTTCTACTTGCTACCCTTTGATGGATGATTTTTTGCTAATTGTTCTTTTTTTTTCCCTATTTATTTATTTTTGCCTCCTGTTATGACCTGTTATAAGTGTAGTTTTCTTGATGTGCTCATTTATTTATATGCAGTGGATATGGAATAGCTGCACAGGCACTAACTGCTGTAATTAGGGCTCATGATGGTCGTGGTCCACATACGAAGCTTAAATCTGCTATTTTGCAACACTTGGTATTTCTTCTGCAGATGAACTAATTGGGTATTTATCTAATTAGTTTAATGAGATCTCTTTATTGCTACTTCTAAATGGACAATTTAAATCATTGGGCAATCAAATATGGCTGAAAATTATGAATGTTTCCGACAATTTCCACCTCCCTTGTCATAATGGTTACTTATATTAAGAAAATTTTCTTATTTTTAGTCCTTTGTTATGTATGAATTAATGCTTTAATATCTGGCTAATAATTGCCTCATGTTTTCTTTGCAATATGTAATGTCAATTTAAGGTTATATCTTAAATTAGTCCACTAAGGAACTCATATTCATTTAGCGAATTGCACTATTCATTTGTGTCCATTTATGGTAGGTTTATTTTCATCTGTAACCTTTCAATTTTAAATTTATACTCCTGACCTTTCATAAGTGTGTCAATATCATCCTTTCATTAGTCAAGCATTAAGATGTCAACAAAAAGGGCCATATAAGCAGGGTGAGACATGCTGTATAGCCCTTCTATGAATTTCATTTTTCATTTACAGCTTTTTACTTTAAAAAGGATTCAGTGTGATTACTTTGTTATATTGCCATTAAAAAATGGGCAGATGTCATCATGTGAATATCTTTTTCCTTTTTCCCTTCATTTTTTTTTCATTTGCCCTTTATTCTCATTTCTTGCTTCTTTCTCACATGAAAACCAAGCTGTAAACCCCCTCAGTTTCCCTCAGTTTCCCTTATCTTATCACATATGTTGCCCAACTGGCCTTGCTACTGGCATCACTACAATCCTTGATTTTCCTTTGTTTTTCCTCTTTTCCCCTTTTCTATTTTCACAAAATTCTTTATCTGACTTTTTCTCTGTAAGCTCAAATAGCCCTTTACCTAAATCTCAAAAATTTCTTCCAGAACTTATAAATTCATATATTTTTGTCATGATATTATTGACTTCATGGGAGTTTGTGTTAATAATCTGGATTTACTTTTCCTTTTGACCACTGTTTTTTAGACTTGACAGTTGACACAAGTGTAATCTTAAGTGTTTCTTCTGTTGAAACATCCATGTAATTTCTAATGGCAGTCAATTGGATTTATGACATTGAGCTACTCACTAGTTGTTAAAGATTCTTATGTTGCAATTGGAAACTGATGGATGAAATGAAATTGCAAAAAAGTCATGGATGATGAGTGTAATTTACCTTATATTTTTCTATCTCTTGCCCGATGGCAGCCGCTTGTTACTTATAGGGCCATTTTTGTCAACTTTTCAATGGCTAATTGATAAAAGGACGATATTAACACAATTGTGAAGGTCATGGACGAAATGAAACTAATTTTTGTATTTGATTTGTTATAAAGATAATGGATGATGAATGTGATTTTTCCTCTTTAATTTTTGTATACAGACCTTATTTATTTATTCTCTCTCTTCTACATTATCCTATAGGAAATTTATTTTCTTTTCTCTCACAATATCTGAAAGTTTGAAGAAATGGTTTGGTAGTGTGACTAAATTTATAAAATCAACTAAAGATGTGTGATAGATTGATATAATTACAGTTTCATGGTTTCATTATTAATAAAATGTTGAATTTCATTTGTTTTTCTCTTATTAATTTAGGTGGACCTATGCAGATCCATCCTGGGCTCGCATTGCAGCACTTGTTCCAGTTGTTGTCTCTTGTGCAGAGGCTGGCGATGAAGTTGCAAATAAGATCTTGAAAGAGGCAGTTGAAGAGTTAGCTTTAAGTGTGAGAGCTGTCGTTCAGAGACTTGGCTTGTGTGGTGAAGGTAGGGCGTATCAAGCTAAATCTGAAATGGAGGACAGCTCTTTTTGTTTGGTTGAATTATACCTATATTTAGAAGCGGAACATTTTTGTGGTTCCAGATGGTATAGCTTGACCGAGTGGTTAAGGATGAGTTGTGGCATATTATAAGTCTTGGATTCAAATTCAAGCACCCCTCCCTAGCTATTTAATATTTTCCTAGTAACAAAAAAAAAAGTATTGACTACATTTAGCACAAAGATATTTCATTTCTGTAGAAAATCTAATAGGTGGAGAACATAAGATTAGTTGCTATATTTGGCTTTCTAGGCCTGGATGAGATATCACGCATGAAACACAATGAATGGACTATTCTATCCTGCACGCAAAAATGATTGGTTTTTGAATAGATTATTATTTAGTTTACTGTGAGGGCCATTGTCCAGTGCACATCTTGTGCTTACAAGCGCTGAAGTGCAAGTTGAAGTCTTGTAATTTAGAGATGGCAAATTAGCAGGCCAGTTCGGTTTGAAGTAATTTTAGGTTCCTTATGTTTTTGATCATTTGGATTTGACATTTCTGGTTATTCAGATTTGGGTCCCAATTTTTTACTTTTAAAGTTAAATCAATTTAAGTTTGGGTTCTTTTGAGTATTTTGGGTTACAGGTCATTTTAGGTTCAGTTAGTTTGATTAAGATCATTTCAGGTTTTGGTTGAACTTGATTAAGATCATTTCAGGTTTTGGTTGAATGGCTTTGAGGGGATCGAGCAGGTTTTTCGGGTTCATATTAACTTTACCTGCTCCACTTGTAAATGACCATTCCCTTATTTTTAGGTCTCAATCTTTTGAATGCTCTTTTTCCATGGGCCGTTAATGTAGCTGCTGAATCTTGAAATATGTTGCCCACTTCATGTGATCCCAAGTCATAACGAGAAATATGCTATATTCATTTTATTCGCTCTTTTTTTCTCTTGCATAAATTGATTTGATTGTTTGAATAAACATTATGGAAATATGTAGTCCATTCTTATTGTTACTAGTATAATGATCATCAGTAGCTATTGTATTCTTGCCAAACAGCAGATTATGTACTTTTGAAGCAATAATGTGTAACTTTGAAATCTGTCCTTTGATAGCTCTGCCACAGGTTGATTAGAATATGCCAGCTAAATTTCCATTTCTGTGCATTAATCCTTGCAGACGGAAAAAATTCCTTCCCTCTTGTTATGGTTGGCGGTGTTCTTGAAGCGAACAAGAGGTGGGACATAGGAAGGGAAGTCATGGACTTCATCTCCAAGCACTATCCCGGGGCCTTTCTGATTAGGCCTAAGGTAAGAATAGTTTAGTCTAGTCCAAGTGGCGAGCACTAGTATTATCCACATCTTTAGTTTGAAGTGCATTCCTCTTGTTTGGTCACTTTACTGACAAATTATCACATGTTCTTGTTACCAACATTAGCAGAGTGGAAATCTAAAGGAGATGCAAAATGCTAAAACTGTTGTTTAGTAATAAATATCAGAGTCAATATCAGAACTTCAAAACATCATAGAAGATGAGATAAATGAATGGCAATATCTTCCTGCTCAAGTGGGTCTGTAGGCTGGCCTCCATCACCAGACTACTATTTTTGTTTGATAACCAATTGTCATTGCAAATAGAGTACTAGTATGCTTTGACATGGTTTGGTGATGGGGTAGGTTTAAGCTGGCCTGCCTGCATATAACTTTTCATCCTATAGATATGCCAATAAAACAATTAATCTCCCGTCGAGTTCTTGCTTTATTCAAATTAATCGTTTAAACATGTCTCTACGGTCTAATGTCGTTAGAAGAATGTTCCCGAAAATTGTAGGCCGGACTAGTAGATCGGAGTAGTGGAAGGGGGAGGTGAATGCCTGACTCCGTGCATTTACAATCAATAGCATGCTTTATAGAAATGCTAAATATGTTGTGTTACATGAATCAAAACTTGTTGGTGTTCTCTTTCTTGTATGCATTTCAGGTGGAACCTGCAGTTGGAGCAGCGTTGCTAGCATGGAATGAATTCATGAAAGAATGTGTTCAGGAAGCGTACAGAAGATGATGATTCAGGATTCAGGTCAGGATTCAATTGTACAGCGCAATGATGAATTAAAAGGGAAACCAGCAGCGTGAAATTTAAACTGTAAGTGGTTAAGGCGTTAAACATACTTTTTGGTATAATATCAGGCATTGTGTGAATGGAGTATCTTGTAACCAAAAAAGAGAACGGAGTATCTGTAAGCTACTGTCTTACAGCAGATTTCATTATTAATTACAGGATTAAGGTAGCTACTTGTGTAACAGCTATGCCATGCCAATGCGTAAACATTATAAATAGAAATTATGAAATGGCTAATATGCCGCCAATAATTTATTTCCGTAGTTTTTTTTTTTGGAGAGAGTGTGGGATGTAGATGGTGTTAAAGATGGTATTTTACTAACCAATAAGATCAAGTATCCAAAAATGAAAATATTTTTTGGTGTAATTACATGTCTTCTTATTCGTTTTATAGTTTGAGTCTAATTTTATAATAGCGACGACTATAAAATTTAAATAATATTCAAATGTTTGAAAATGAAATTTACTTTTATTTCTTTCAATCACTTTATAAAAAAAAGAATTTCATGTCTCAAACTTAACCATTGGTTAAGCAGCTGCAGCAGAAACAGATTAATGCATTTGTTGCAAACCCAACACCATCGCCCTAGCCCTGCCCGCTTAAGGCAGTAGTGCCTTCACCCTTTCACACAAATAATGGTTTTCATTAGCTGCTTTGCTTTGTTGTCTACTCTGAAACCTCCTGACTTTCTATACTAATAGAGTAACAGTTTAATGCTACCCACCCACCATCACTTCTGACACTGCTCACTTAATGTGTCCTTTCAAACTCGTTGTTGATCGGAACTCAATGCCCAGCTGGCCAATAAAATCAAGATTTAGCAATTTGTCTATAAAATTTATATTCATGTCATGTAAAATTTTGTGTATCATGTAAAACATGAAATTTCGTGTCATAATTTGTGTTAATACACCAAACACAATTTTTTTAGCTTTCATTATATTTATTTACAATTTTTATCAAATTTTAGTTCATGTCATTTTTTTTATTTGTGTTATTTATGTATGGTGACGTTATGTGATATTTAGTAAAATCAAGATTGTATGTGTTTTGTAACAAAAAAAAGTTTTATGTATTTATTTATTTTTTCTAAGTGGCCGAGACCGATTGCAAAGGTCTAGGTTTTTTTTTTGGTCAGTATTGCATGGTATTACTTTTTTTTATATATACTTAAGGGAGTTTGGACTGAAAAAAATATATTTAAAAGTGTGATGACAAAAATATAATATTATTGTAAAAAATTGTTATAATGAATTGAAATATTAACAAAATATATGCATAAAATAATAAAAATTTACAAATATGTGGATAATGAAATTATTTGACTTACAAAAAATGAGTTTCAGTTGCACAAAATATATCATATAAGAGTTTTTTTTTTCCTTTTATAAACCATAATTTTAAATTGGAAAAACAAATTCATATAATTCAATATTGAAATTAGATAAAATAACTTTTAGACGCAAAAAACACTTTCTGTCTGAAATTTTTAATAATAATTCCTAATTGAATATGTGAGCTTCTCCACTGGACTCATTTTGGTTAAATATCCACTAATTAAAACACTGTTCTTCGCTTTCAAAAAGGTTAGCTAAGCGTAAGTGGTCTGCCCCACTTGACACGAAGCTTGCCGGCTTTAAGAAAGCCACACTGGGCCCTCGGCTTCTCGATCCGATCTCCTTCTTGACGCGCTTGTTGGGTTGAGAAGGTCCCATTTGGAGTTTGGGCTGCTGTCCCCATCCAGAGAAATGTCCTTAGATATAGAAGCCAATATAGATTTTTTTTTTATTAAAGATTGACCTAAATGATTTAAGTTAGAATTTACATAAAAAGTATCAAATTCGAATTTTTATTTTTTTTATTGGTGAGTTATTTGTAAATTTAAAAATTTTATAGGAAAAAATTTAAGAATAATTATCAATACATCGTTTAGTAAAATTTTTAATTTTAAATATTAAAATGATGATTATTTTATTTTTTTAATATTTGTAAAAAACATATATTATTAATTTAATTTAATTTATGTAATTAAAATTTTTTACTGATAATGTATTAAATATTAATTCAAAATTTAATAAATCTTTAGATTTCAAAATAAATTAATTACTTTATTTGGACCTTGAGAATACTTTAAAATTTAAATTTTTATGTGAAAAAATGACTTTTTTTTATTTTTTTTGAATTTGCAAGATATGTAGTGCGGGGCCAATTAGATCGATCATGATGACAATATCAACAACATCATCAAGGGCCAAGATCTATCGTAGGGCAGAGTTTGAAAAGATCAAAGTACTGGTCCTCCTTCGCACCTCCTCGTCCTTTTTTTTAATTATAAATTTTTTCATCCGTTTTAATTGTATGAGATTTATTTTATTCAAAATTTACTCAAAGATAAAAATTTTTTTATCAAAAATAATAAAAAAAATAAATAAAAAATAATGAAAAAAAAAAAACTCACATCACACCACCATCCATAAAAAAAAAAAATGACAATTGCATTAATTGATTGTGGATTTCATTTATTTTTCTCTCTTCTCTCTTTGCATCTCTTGTCCAGTCTTTCAGTCTCTGACTTCACAAAAAAAAAAATCCAAATACAATTAAGAAGTATCATTCTCTAGTTTTCTAACACAGTGAGCAGCTCCAGTAATCAGACGAAAGGAACACTTTGGGGGTGAGCGTAGTTTGGGAAAAGCTTTGAAATTTGGAGATCTGGAAAGCTAGGGTTTAGCTTGGGATAGGTTGGATTTCTGAGTGTAAACAGAAGCAAGATCTGAGCTTCATGATGCCTTGCTGAGTAGAGGGTAGTTTGCTTTTTGGATGCTGATTTTTTTGAGAAGCTTCGGGTGGAGAAAGGGGGGGTGGGGGGTCGGTTCTTCTCTTCTTTTTCTTTTAGCTATGGCTGTCTTACGAACCTTGAATGTACTTCAATAACAAGGGTACTTCTACTTTCCATTTCAACCACTTTTTTTTTTTATTTTAATTTTCTTTCGAGAAAAAAGAAACTTTTGTTTAGACTTGAAGAATGAGACAGTCTTCATCAGGGTTTAATCAGCAAACTCAGGAAGGTAACTCTTTTTAGCTTTTCTTTTTTTTTTAATTATTTTTTAGTATTTTCTTTAATTATACAGTTACTCAAACTTATAGTTTTGCGAAATTATGAAGTTGTGAAAGATTTTTGTATAGGGGAGAAGAAATGTTTGAACTCTGAACTTTGGCATGCGTGTGCGGGTCCTCTGGTGTCTCTGCCGCCTGTTGGCAGCCGTGTTGTTTACTTTCCCCAAGGTCACAGTGAGCAGGTAAGTGTGCCTGCATCATTTCTCATGCTCTCTTTCAAATTTGATTCCATTTTTGCGTGTGCAGTCAAGAAAACGCAACCAGAAGTTTTAAGGATAATATAGAATTTTAAGCTGCTATGTAAGGATGTAGATATTTTTTCCAGCCATGTGTTATAATGGAACTTCCTTAAACCAGCCATGTCAGTATTTCTGAAATTCTCTTCTCTAGTCTAATTGTCAATGCATGAATTGCTGATTGAACAGCTGAAGCTACTTAAAAGGAAGGGCACTGAAGGAACTGTATATTTTTTTTTCTAATGTTTTAGCGCGCTGTTTGCTTTTATGATTCCCTATGCAGGTTGCTGCTTCGACTAACAAAGAAGTAGATGCTCACATACCAAACTATCCGAGCTTACCCCCACAGCTTATCTGTCTGCTTCACAATGTGACTATGCATGTAAGCTAAATGCTGTATAGGTTGCTTTCTGTTTATTGAACTTGGTTGGTTATCAAGGCAGTCATTCTTTCAAGTACAGGCAGATGTAGAAACAGATGAAGTGTATGCTCAAATGACCTTGCAGCCACTGAGTCCGGTATGAGAACTTGACCTTGTTTAAAAAATTTAATACTTGCTAGTCTTGTTAATTTTTACTTCTTGACTTGAAAGCATTCTTGTAGCAAGAGCAAAAGGATGTGTACCTACTGCCTGCTGAACTGGGTACTCCCAGCAAACAGCCAACCAATTATTTTTGTAAAACACTGACAGCAAGTGATACAAGCACTCATGGAGGTTTTTCTGTTCCTCGCCGGGCTGCTGAAAAAGTCTTTCCTCCTCTTGTATGTGTTGTTTACAAGAAATTCAGTTCACTAGTTTCTGATTTTAATTAAGTTAGTTTGATTCATTGTCTCTTTATTAGTTGTTTTTTAATTTTTTATTGTACCTTCAGGATTACACCCAGCAGCCTCCAGCTCAAGAGTTAATTGCCAGGGATCTTCATGATAATGAATGGAAATTTAAACATATATTTCGAGGTGAGTAATTAAAATAACTTTTTTCAATAGTGTGTTCCGGAAAAACCTTATAAATAGTTTTCAAATTATCATGATTTCATTGTTTTACGTGTTGGTTTAGTTTTGAAGGTGCTGTTAACATTTTTTTAAAACCCTCGGGTAAAGTTTGAAAAAAAAAATGCACAATGAAAAATTGAGATGATGACCCAGAAAATATCTTTGATATTTTGTTTCTCTGCATCAGTCATTGCTCTGGCTAAACTGTAGCTAGGACTGAGTCTTAATATTTATTTAGAATGTGGTTAACATGTGAATCTTAGAAAGTGAAGTTAGTTGTTTGTGATGAATAAGAAAAAAAAATATTGGAACAAGAAATTTTTTGATAAGATACTATGGATAATGTGTTCTTGCAGTTTACTTCCTTTTTATTTGAAACATGCTATTTTTTTTTATTTTGCCATGTCTGCATGTCCATTTATTTGGTAAGTGTTTGTTGTTTCTCACCTTGCAATTGTTAAGAGTTTCTAAGTCATCTCTTTCAGTATTGAAACTTTGGTTGATGAAAGTGTTAGCTGATTGTGAAATATGATGACCTTTTTAAGAGCTATTTTCTTTTTGTGAAATATCCACTTCAAATGTGGTGAATGTGTTTGCCTCATAATGTTGTAAATAATAAATGTTTCAGGCAATTTGCAAAAGTCGTTTTGGCTTTGAGCCCTTCATGTTGTGGCTTTGATGTGCTTGAGTCCTTCTCCCTTCACAATATATGTGAGGGGCTTGTGAAGATTAATCAGCTGTCTATTATTGAGGCTTTTGTTGAAAACATCTAATGGAATGCTAAAGTCTTGGCTAATGATGGTCATCTAGTAGTAATTCTGTAAGAGTAACATTTGAAGACGTTTTGGGAATATTTATGGTATGCATGATTCACTTGAAGGTACCAAATGTTGCTTGGAATGGAATCATGTTTTATGTAGTAATTAGTCCCTTCCACCCCCTAATTTTGGACAAGATCATTAGTAGATGGAATATTGTTATCCTTCTGCTATTTCTTAAGGCTATGTCATATTTTGGATTCAGTTGGAGGTTTGCCTCCTTTTTTTTTTTTTTTTATCATCTGTTGCCTGTTGAAGAAGAATCAGCAATTTTTGTTTGTTCCTGTAGGAATATGTTCAGATTTAATGCTTGGAATGTAGCATTTACTGTGGGCATTTATATTTTGAGGGAGACATATGCTTTCTTGTATGATGAAAAGGTTTTGAATTTCAGTCGGTGTAATTCCCTACCTCTAATCAACTTGTCACTGCTAATGTATGCAGGTCAGCCAAAAAGGCATCTTCTTACAACTGGATGGAGTGTTTTTGTTAGCGCAAAAAGACTTGTTGCTGGTGATTCAGTCCTTTTTATCTGGTGAGGAGGTTTTACTGTCTTCTAGATATAATTTGTGATTATTTCATTTTTAAACAAAGTACCTTTGTGTGATTGGTAGGAGTAGTGGGTTGCTAATAGCTGTCAGATCCCTGATAGACTTGAAACAATATAGTGAAATCAACCTACATACACAGTTTGGCGGAAAAAAATTATGAATGCATTTTTTGGGTACGTGAATGTATCTTCTTTGAGAATTCTTGCTGACGACTTAGCTTGAGTTCATATAACCTACTTTGATATGGGGAAAAAGGCTCTGATGATGATGAATGTATCTTCTCTAATAAAAGTGTTTGTTTCTATTTTTCATTTCTAAAGTGATGTCCCTAGTGGTATGCATCCTTGTTGTGTACACTAGAGGTGGCAACTAGGCGGGGTGTGGCAGGTCACTTTGGACCCAGGAAAATTTGGGTTATTTTAGGTTTGGATCATATCGGATTTAGGTCATTCAGGTTTGAGTCATGGGTTCAGATCATTTTGGAACCAAATTGTTGAGTTTTAAAGTCAAATCAATTTAGGTTTGGGGCAGTTCATGTTAGTCTTTTGGGTTGTTCAGGTTTGGTTTGTTGACTTTTCTTGTACAAATCAGGTTGGATTCAGGTTCATGCTTTCAGGTTTGGATCAGCTTTGCTAGCTCTAGTGTGCACCATAAAAGTAGTGCACAGTTATTAGTGCAGCTTTACTGCTTTTTCTCTTCATGCTATTGATAAATGAACTTGCTATGCTTTCTATATCTTTCTTAATTTTTATATTTTGTTTTCTTCTACCAGGAATGAGAAGAATCAACTTTTGTTGGGTATCCGGAGAGCTAATCGTCCTCAGACTGTTATGCCTTCTTCTGTTTTATCAAGTGATAGCATGCACATTGGTCTTCTTGCTGCAGCAGCTCATGCGGCTGCAACCAATAGCCGTTTTACTGTATTTTATAACCCCAGGTTAACTACCAAATACTAATTGAAAAAGACTAATGCTGTTACAACATAGGACCATGTTCATTTATGGTAGCTTGATTGCAGGGCTAGTCCTTCAGAGTTTGTCATTCCTCTTGCCAAGTATGTTAAAGCAGTCTATCACACCCGGGTTTCTGTTGGCATGCGGTTTAGAATGCTGTTTGAGACGGAGGAGTCAAGTGTCCGCCGGTATGTCTTAATTCTTTAAAAATTTTCTTGCTTCTGGGAATTGCTTAAATTCTATGGTGTTTTCTTATGCAGCAATGTTTTCTATTTTCCTCAAATAAATACTTCTATTTTTAATGTCAATGTGACTGTAGCATCAGTGGCAATTGTGAGTGGCAGATTATTAACTTTAGTGTTTATGTGTCAGATATATGGGTACAATAACTGGCATTAGTGAGTTAGATCCTGTTCGCTGGCCAAATTCACATTGGCGCTCTGTTAAGGTTTGTTTGAAGTTTCTACGTATGGTGTGCATTGTTTGAGTTGCTAATATTATATTATTTTTTCTGTGGTTGATTTATTTGGATCAAAAAGGCAGTGTATTCATTACTATCTGACATGGAAGCCTTACTTTATTAATCCCAGGTTGGCTGGGATGAATCCACTGCAGGAGAGAGGCAGCCAAGAGTTTCCTTGTGGGAGATTGAACCATTAACAACCTTCCCTATGTATCCATCGCCCTTCCCCCTGCGACTGAAACGACCATGGCCATCGGCACTACCCTCTTTCCATGGTATGCTGGAATCTTTGCTAAGAATGCTTTGACTTGCACAGAATTTCTTCTTGATTAGACCTGAAATTAGGAGTTTTCCTTTTGTGTGTTAAATCAATTTAATCTGTATTACCATCTTTCAAAGATGGTGATATGAGCATCAATTCCCAATTGATGTGGCTTCAAGGTGGGGTTGGAGATCAAGGAATTCAGTCATTAAACTTCCAAGGATTTGGAGTCGCACCATGGATACAGCCAAGGCTTGATACTTCATTACAAGGTGTACAACCTGATCTTTACCAAGCAATGGCAGCTGCTGCCTTTCAGGAAATGAGGACAGTTGATTCATCCAAAATAGGCTCTCAATCTCTCTTGCAATTCCAGCAACCACAGAGCACATCTAATGGGCTGCCTGCTCTGATTCAGAGGCAGATGTTACAGCAGCCCCAAACACAAAATGCATTTCTTCAGAGTTTTCAGGAGAATTTGTCCACTTCACAGGTTCAGCTTCTGCCGCAGTTGCAGCGTCCCCATTTGTACAATGATCAGCGACAACAGCAACAACAACAACAGCAGCAGCAACATCAGCAACTGCAACAGACTCAACAAACACCGCAAATGCCGCAGTTGTCTGTCCCGCAGCAGATTTCTGATGTGAACCCTGCATTTCCTTCTGCCTCAACCAGCCGGGCGCAGTCCTCACCACTGCCAGCTGTTTCTTCCCAATGCCAGCAGCAGACTTATTCTGACCCTCTTGGGAACTCTATAGTGACATCTGATGTTTCCTCTATGCAAAGTATCTCAGGTTCATTTTCCCAGGATGGAGCTTCCCATTTACTCAACTTGAATGGATCAAAGCCAATTATCACTTCTTCTGCTTTGTTGTCCAAGCCTATAGCTATTGAACGACAGCTTTCATCTGGTGCTGCCAACTGTGTGCTGCCCCAGGTTGAACTGTTGGGAGCTGGACAATCAAATGCATCTGAACTTTCTAACTTATTACCTCCGTTTCCTGGAAAGGAGTATTCTGCTTACCACTGTTCAACTGATCTGCAAAACAATCTTCTGTTTGGGGTTAGCATCGACTCCTCATCTCTTATGCTGCAGCACGGGATGACAAACCTGAAAAATATCAGAAATGAAAATGATTCATTGTCTCTGCCGTATGCTGCTTCAAATTTTACAAGTGCTTCAGGCACAGATTTTCCACTTAATTCAGACATGACTACCTCAAGTTGTGTGGATGAATCAGGTTACTTGCAGTCTTCTGAAAATGTGGACCAAGTAAACCCTCCAACTAGAACCTTTGTGAAGGTAACAGTAATTTTATTTATCTTTGCAAAAGTATCTTTGATTTTCATTTTAGATGAGTGAATATGTGGGAGTTGTCTGTTTCTAAGGCATACAAGATTACCTAGTGAGGCTCACAATAGTTGAGGCAAAGCTTGGTCATCTGAATACTGGATAGCTTCCATTTAATAGATCTCTGATATAATGCCCAACAGACAACAGTGGTTATGAATTTGTTAACTGTAGTTATATCTTCAGCAATGCAAGCTTCTTGGAGGATGCCATTGCTAATCAAGACAGGACCACTCTTTTTTCCCCTATTTTGGCTGAAAATAGTCTCTGACTTATATATTTATCACAGTGTTGAGTATTGAAGATCTTGTATTGGTGACTCTTTATTTTGAAAACTAATTATAGGATTTATGTCTCGTTTCTCTTGTGGCTTGCGATTCTTGTGGGTTTTGTTTTTTGAGCTTTTGCTTTTTGATAGGTTTACAAGTCAGGGTCGTTTGGGCGCTCATTGGATATTTCCAAGTTCAGCAGCTATGATGAGCTGCGCTGTGAGCTTGCTCAAATGTTTGGCCTTGAAGGCCAATTAGAGGACCCTCAGAGATCAGGCTGGCAGCTTGTATTTGTTGACAGGGAGAATGATATTCTTCTCCTTGGTGATGACCCTTGGCAGTAAGTTCCAAACCATGCTTTGTTTATTCTTGAATAATTGTCTATGACTGTTAAGATGGAATTTGCTTTCAAATCCTTTTCAGTTAAAATTTTTCTTATAATTATTGTACCAATTGACTGATTCATCCACTGCATTAATAAATTTTATTAGTTATCAAACTGAATCTTTTGAATCTTTTCATGATGGTATTCCAAGCTTTAGAACCTTATAGTGTTTCTCCTCAAACATGCTCATCCTTGGTGATAGCACTCAGTTATTTGGTTATTGTTTTTCTTAATTTATTTTACCTGTGTTGGTTCTCCCTACATAAGTTGAAACTTGTGCCTGTCAAGCTAAGGTGATACCGATTAGATTTCCTGCGCTGCAGGATCTTTAGGATCATTAAAATTTCTGATTGGCGATTTAGCTGCTCAGATATTGAACTAACGAATAGGATTCCAGCAGATGATTATTTTTGGCTTTTAAAATTTCTGGCACGAAAAGGGCAGACATAAGTTTTAGAATTATCCATGCACAAATTAATGTGAAAAGAATCATGAAAGAAATAAATAAAAGAAAACCCAAGCAATCATGAAGCAAGCTGAGTGGGTTTAAAGATGCTATGATAGGCAGTATAGATAGTTATTTTATTTACAGCAATTACAAAGATGTGTATATTTCCATTACTATTAGCTGCTTCAGTTAGGTTTTTGACACCAAGCTAAACTTTTAACTTGGGTTATTAAAACCTGTATTTAAGCATTTGAAAACTGAAAATAAAATTTGCAATTTCCTGGCGTATGCAGAAAGTCAAAACATTGATTCTACCACCTATTTAAGCTCCAGTGAGTAAATTGGATTACAAAAAGATCTTGATTGCCGTCTGCATAAGAAGAATGCTGAAAATGGAGTAGTTGGTTTGGATGGGATTCTTCTTTTGATTTGGGAGTATCTAGGTGATGTAGGAATGCTTGGTAGGCATCATTCTGAAACTATGCATTTTATGTCCAGCAAGTTGAGTATTTACTACAAGACTACGGAAAAATATAGTAGGATTGTGTTTACTAGAATATACAAGTAATAGTCTGGAGGAATCATTCAAAGTAAATAAAATAAAAAAGAGAAGGATTTTGATTTGTTTGGTTGTGTGAGTCAGGGTCAAGGATGTCCCAATGCAAAAAAGTGATATAAATTCAGGATCAAACAGTTGATCAGGGAAAAAAAAAGAAGAAAGGGTTAGGCGCAAAGATTATTATATGTTTATTGGTGTCAAGTGGAATTGAATGGAAAGAGATTTGTTTGTAATGTGCAATTTAGGATTAAAGCATTTGTTGATGCAAAACAGTACCAAACAAATGAAACGGTTAATGAGGAGTAAGTAAAGGTGGATTGAAGAGGCTAAAGGCATGATAGAAAGTCACAAAACTTCGTAGTTTTGATTGAAATTGGGGAATGAGTATGACCAATCTAAAATACTTTGAAGTTATAATTTGAAGTTATGATGCTGTTGACTGTGGGTTCCATCAATTGAATGGTAATATACAGTTTAATTTGTGTTTCATTCATTCCTAATATTGAGGAAATTGATTTTCAGTTTCTCTTAGAGATGTTTTTACCGTGCAATTATTTCCCTGGTAGCATGTGGTTGAGGCATGTTCATGTGTACTTAGCTCTAGAGAAATGTAGAATGGTAGTAAAGTAGTCAAGTTAGGTGATGAATTTAGTAGATGCCTCCCTCATGCAAAATTGATATACATGTAACTACTCCTGACTTTGACTTTGCCAAAACATCAAAAGAAAAATTAAAATGTTTAACTCTCTCTCTTCAGAGTAGTGCAGTGGTAGTGAAACTGATTTAGTTTTAGTGGATTAAATTGTCGTTGCATGTGTTTGTGATTATCAGGGAATTCGTGAACAGTCTTTGGTATATAAAGATACTATCTCCGCATGAAGTGCACCAAATGGGGAAAGAAGGCCTGAATCCAGCTCCTGCCAATTGTGTCTCAAGCCAAAAGCTTAGCATCACAAGCAATAGCAATAGCAATAGCAATGGCAGCAACCATTGTGATGAGTATATGAGCAGACAGGAATTCTGAAGTTCTTCTGGTAATGGAATAGCATCAATGGGGTCTCTTGAATTAGAATACTAAAGGGAAATGCTCCTCAAGACTGAGGGCGTTAGGGAAGTGAAGATTGAATGTTGTAGCTGTTGTTATGCTAATGCTACTGTTGTACTTTGTTACAACTCTATTGAGCTTTTACCCTTTGCCTGGCTAAGTTGATATTAAAATCTTGTGCTTCAGTGTAAATTGTAATAGGAAGTTTCTCTAACTTACATTATAGTATTTTAGAGCGCAAGGTTGTATTAGGGATAATCGCACTATTGTTATCAGCAATGTGTTTGCTGTCCTCTCCAGTAGTTTTGTCATCTACGCTTTTTATGACTTTAGATCACAAATGAACGTCTTATGCAGACTTCATCTTTATTAGATATTAGATTTTTTTTTATCCATGCTTTATAAAATTAGATTTTAATTCTTTTAAAAAAATATTTAAATAATATATATAGATGGATTATTATCAAATATGTTGACAATGAAGTTTTTATACTTTAGAAGCAAAATTAAATAATGTATATAGGTGGAATTGAATGTAAAGAGATTTGTTCGTAATGTGCAATCTAGGATTAAAGCATTTGTTGATGCAAAACAGTATCAAGCAGATGAAACGGTTAATGAGGAGTAAGTAAAGGCGGATTGAAGAGGCTAAAGGCATGATAGAAAGTCACAAAACTTGGTAGTTTTGATTGAAATTGGGAAATGAGTATGACTAATCTAAAGTACTTTGAAGTTGTGATGCTGTTGACTGTGGGTTCCATCACTTGAATAGTAATATACAGTTAAAATCGTGCAATTGTTTCCCTGGTAGCATGTGGTTGAGGCATGTTCATGAGTACTTAGCTCTAGAGAAATGTAGAATGCTAGTAAAGTAGATAAGTTAGGTGATGAATTTAGTAGATGCCTCCCTCGTGCAAAATTGATATACACTAGGGAAGACCCGCGCGTTGCGCAGGATGACCAATCAAAAGAGCAAAAAGGTCATAGTAAGTGTCAAGTAAGAGCTCATGTACATACACATCAAGAAATGCAGTGAAAAAAAGAGTTTTTATGAATGTTCATTTTATAGAACCTACATGGGAGGTGGCAAGTGAATCTAAAAAAAAAGGTTTTCAAAAATCATCCAGGGGTGCAACAGCAAAAAAATTGACATGATGTGCAAAATGACAAATTTGCATGCAAAGAATACAACTTTGAACGTTGCATATATTAAAAGATCAAAATGATGCATCCATTATAAAATTTGAATGGTCAAAAAACAAAAACAAAGGGAAAATAGGACAAAAATAATCTCTGAACTGTTTTGATTCAGCAAATTTAAAATTATCAAAAAAGCAAAGAAAAGACAATCCAACAGATAACCAATTTCTTACCATCAAGGTTCAAATTAGTTTCAATTGCCTATATAGAAGCATGTTTATAGAACAAAGGAAAGAGACTTGATTCCTTATTTTCATAAATGAGTATTAAGCATGTTTATAGAACAAAGGAAAGAGACTTGATTCCTTATTTTCATAAATGAGTATTCGAGGTGCCAAACATAATTTGACAGTTTCAATTCTTTTATATGATTATGGATTCACATATCATTACTAGTGGACAAAGACATTTTGTCTTAAGCAATGCTAAGTATATGAACAAAAATTCATGACAATGAACATGATCTTTGCCTTAATATTATAAGCGTACATGGATCCTAAAGATAAAATCCTAAAGATTTATACATGATGCTTAAGGGCTTGATATTTTTTTAGTTTTTTTATTGATGAGGTGTCAACATTTGATGAATTGACAATATATGGAGACTATACAAATTTTTTTTTTAGAAGAGACTATACAATTTTAGTGCATTATATAGAAGGATAATTATTCTATACACTGCTAATGAAATTTTTTTGATTTCACGGGCAGAGTTAGGATGATGATATATGTTCTTTAAAATATTAAGAAAGTAAAAAATAAATAAAATAATATATGTATCATCATCTTAAATATGCTTTCGGAGTAAAAAAAGCTCCATGGATAGTGTATTGGATATTAATCATTTATACAAATCTTTATTTAAATTTTGTTAACGACTTTGACCTGCCCTAGCTATGGGCGGCTTTACATGCGTATATTACATGTTGGCTCATTATTCGTTCTTGATGAATTGTTTTTATTGTTAGGGAAAGATGGTTTTCAAGATAAGATAAATTATGAACTCTACTTAAATATTTTACACTATTTATATTTTTTAATTTGATTGTTAAATTTTATGCTCACATAAATTGTGGGCGTCAAATTTTAAGTTAATTTAAAAAGATAATTATCTCATACACTATTAGTGGAGTTTTTTTACTCTACAAGTAGGGTTAGGATTATAATACAAACCTTATTTTATTTATTTTTTATTTTCTTAATACTTTTACAAGACATGCATCATGATCTTAACTTCGCTTGGGGAATGAAAAAAAACTTCACTGACTGTATATAGGATATTAATCCAATTCAAAATGTCTAATTATTTATTCGATAATAAAACTTCAACCCTTAACATATGTCAAAAAATATTCGTGATTGAAATTATAAGGATATTAGATCAGATTATTATTCTATCCATTGTCAGTGGAGTTTTTTAATACCACAAGCGAGTTAGGATGAAGACATGTGTATTTTAAAAATATTAAAAAAATAAAAAATAAATAAAATGGGACACAAGTCGTCATCCTAACCTTATTTGTAGAGTTAAAAAACTCCATTAGCATTGAATAGGATATAATCCTATTGAATCAACTAAAAAGTTTACATGTATAATAGATATAAGTATATTGTTAAATCTAATTGGTCTATAAAAATTTTAATCTTACATAAAATTATAAAAATGATATAAAACAATTTATTTATAGAAAGAGAGGGATCTGCTTATGTAAACTTAGTGTGTTTTACATACTTTTATATCTTTTTATTTTATTTATTTATTTTTTAATCCAATCGTTGAATTCTATATTTTATTCACGTATGTCATGCACATCAAATTTGAAGTTAATAAAAAATGTATAACTATTTGTTTTATAATAATAAAATTTTAGCCATTAATATAAATTAAAAAAAAATGCTATTCTCGATTGACATGATAAGAATATCGAATAGATTAAAAAATTTACATGTATGATAAATACGAGTAAGATGTCAAATTAATGTTTGTTTGCAAAAATATTAATCATACATGAAGTTATAAAAATTACGTAATTAGCTCATAGGTGCTGTTAGTTGTTCGGTACTAAAATACGTTTTAATAATTTTAATTTCTGTGTTTATTTCATTTACAATTTATTTTTATTATTTAGTTACATTTTACTTTTGATGTGGACTAGGTCAATTATTACTGGGCTTTTCTATAAATCAAGTTGAAGACCATTGAGCCAAATGATAATATAAGCCCAAGAGGAAAGAGGACTCAGAAGGCCCATAAATGATCCACTGGATTATTATTTAAGCTATGGGGCTTAAAGGTAATTACGCGCGAAATAACTCCTATAAATAGGTCACAGGTATCATTCTTAGAGGCTAAGTTCTATTTGCCTACTGAAACCCTGCCAAAACCCTGTCTGACTTAAGCATCGGAGTGCGCGCGCAGGGGAAAACCCCTGCGCCCCCTGATGGTTTTTTCTCTTGCAGAATTCTTGAAGACAAATTAACACGAAGATCGAGGATTTGACGTCAGCAAATATTTATTGTTGTTTTTGGCAACAACAATTGGCGCCGTCTGTGGGAAGCAAACAAAAAAGCCATAACAAAAGATGGTGAATAGACGATCGACGGAAGAGAGGGTATGTAGGCTACGGCAGGATGCACAGATTACGTGATAAAGTCTGGGGCGAGAGACTGACTCGCACCTGACAGCATGAGCGAGAGACTAGCTCTCGCACCTGACAGCATGGGCGAGAGACTAGCTCTCGCACTTGATAGCATTAAGCGAGAGAATGCACCGGGCGAGAGGCTAGCTCTCGCGCTGTCCCGGGCGAGAGAGAGGCTCCCACTCGCGCCCGAAATGTTTGGAAACAATTGCTTGGCGCCGTCTTAACTCACATGTAAATTGCCTGCAACTTAAAAAAGACACATCAATTAAATAAGGGTCCGACTATTTCAATTAAAGAAGGCCCCAAGTACTCTCCACGTGAAGAGAGCTTTTTCTCAAACCACACGCCATTAATTTGATAATTAATGATGAGAGCTTTTGTAATATTAATATTAGTTTTTAATATTAATGTTGTTTTTAATGATGAGAGTTTTTATAATATTAATATTAGTTTGATAATTAAGGCTCTAGACATTTTTTACGAATTGGAATTGACGCCATTAATTAGAGAATGGCTCTCGCTCCCGATAGGCCTCTCGCTCCCGATAGGCTTGGCAAGAGAGTGGTCTCGCGTGCGAAAAACCTTGGTGTAGGCGATAGAGTGGCTCTCGCCCGCGACAGATATTTTTGGCGATATAGTACATATTACTGGCGACAGCCTTGCTTGTCGCTAGAAATAACTTTTTGACGATAGCGTACAAAGCATGGGCGAGAGACTATCGCACCCCGACAGTATGGGCGAGAGACTGCATAGCGCGAGAGACTAGCTCTCGCACCCACAACAGGGCGAGAGACTGCATGGGTGAGAGACTATCTCTCGCACCCGACAGCATAAGCGAGAGACTGCATAACGCGAGAGACTAGCTCTCGCGCCCACAACATGAGCGAGAGACTGCATAACGCGAGAGACTAGCTCTCGCGCCCACAACATGGGCGAGAGACTGCATGGCGAGAGACTAGCTCTCGTACTCAACAGTATGGCTGAGAGACTGTATGGGCGAGAGACTAGCTCTCGCACCCAATAGGCGTGGGCGAGAGAATGAAAATTGCCGGATGCATTTGTGGTTGGCGAGATGGCTTATGCATTTAAGCAATCAACAGGATTTTGGCTGACAATGCAATTAATGAAGTCAGGATGCAATGAATATCACGAAAGCAAAAAATGAAAGGATTGTGGTTGCCAGATGCATTTGTGGTTGGTGAACAACAAATAAAATAATAATAATAAAAAAAAGCAACACTATTGTTTTATAATAAACAATAGCAAGCATTTATTTTAAAAAGGAAATAGATATAATTGTTGCACTGCTAATCAACAGCTAACCAGTAGCCTAGGTGTGGTTGATTGTTTGTATACAAGTAGGTATCAAGAATTAAGTAAGGTTGTTGTTGGCAACGTGGTTGAGCTCCTAGTCAACGACGACTATCAAATTCCTTGACAACTGGTGTATTACAAGCTACAATCTCCTGCAAAGCTGTTGCATCTATCTATGTCTGGTGTGCACAATTTAAAAGTGGCATTCTATTAAATTCTGCCTCTACTTTTGTGTGGAAATTCTTTTGTAACACTATTACATCTCCAACTTGTAACTCCGAGACTGAAACTGAAGTATGTCTTGCTGCATATGAAGCATTAGCTCCTGCTCTGAAAGCACTTGTCTCTGCATTCTCTCCTCAAACGTTGGGCCTTCTCAGGGAAAATTGCAAGTCAGTGCTATATGCAATAGAAGGTGAGCCTTGGTTAGATTCCTTGGTTCTTTCTTTTCTTCAAAATATCAATGATCTTCTTGCCGTTGGATTCATGGCACGCACTAGGCGGGCAGTTTTGCTTAATTGGAAGTGAATTTGCTTAGAATCTCTACTCTCGATTCCTTACTATGCTTTTTAGAGTAAGCTTCAACTAGAGGACGGCACCTTTAGTTTTCTGCACCAGAAGCTACTTCTTCAGAAATCTCGATAGGATATTATTTCCTTCTTGCTAATTTGTATCAACAACCTGTTTAATTTCCCCACTCTTAACCTTTCTGCCATAGAGACTGAACTGGGGATGTTTACTCTGTTGCATCCATCCAAAAAAAAAAAGGGGCTCAGTTCAGGGTGAATAAGAGCAAGGATTACCCTTGGAAAATATACTCTCTGAAGGAACTTATGAACGCAACAAACAACTTCCACAACGATAACAAGATTGGCGAAGGTGGATATGGAAGCGTATATTGGGGTCGTACAAATTGCAGTAAAATGACTCAAAGCGATGACTGCAAGTATTGAAAATTCAATAAAACCCACAGTGAGATACTTGATTGAGGAGGTTGGTATTAAAGAAAACGATTTAGGAAAAGTTGTGCAGCTGAGCCCTCAGATTCTAGTTCAACGGATTGACATATCTTGGAATACTCACTGTATGTTTCTCTCAAAGGAGTTAGGGGCACCCAGAGATAGTATCATGAAGATGGTAAAGAAACATCCCCAGCTTCTTCATTACAGCATAGATGATGGATTACTGCCCAGGATAAATGACCTAAGGACATTGGGAGGTGTAATTCTGATATCTTGAGAGTCTTGACTAGCCTTACTCAGGTGTTATCTTTGTCTCTGGAGGACAATCTAAAGCCTAAATAAAAGTACTTGATCAATGAACTTAATAATGAGGTGCATTCCTTGACTAAATATCCTATGTACTTGAGCTTGTCATTGGATCAGAGAATTCGACCACGCCACCAATTCTTGGTTTCCCTAAAGAAAGCTCCAAAAGGTCCATTCCCTCTTGGTTCATTGGTTCCATCTGATTAATGCTTTTGCCAGCAGTGGTCTGGAACTAGTTCTGATAAATATTTGGCATTTTGTCGAACGTTGCTACTCAAGCAGTTCGCAAATAAATATGAAAAGTAATGATAACATGCTTCAAAAGCCTCCTTCACTAATACTGGAATTCCTACAGCAGATTGTTCTCTTATCCACTCAACCAGTCTAATAGCCTAGAAAACTCTTCAGAGGTTTTGAGATGATACTCTGACTACCGCTTAAATTCATATCCTTACTGGCAAAAACAAGAGCCGGTAAACGGGTGGGTTCGGGATGTCTTTGGTATGTATTCTGGTATTATGTATATAGAAGTATCGTTCGTGACTTAACAAAGGGCTTTTATCGGTTTCTGGGATCCTAACCCACACGAAATGACCGTGTAATGGTTTTGATTCTGTACAGAAAACAAATTCATTTAGAAAAGGGATGAATTTAAGACATACAATATGAATAATGCAAACTTGCTGTTACAGACTCCACAGAGTTAATAATTTCAACTTCATTATAATTATGATAATAATTCATATTTATTCTTTCGAGGGCAATTCAGGTTCCAAAATGACTCATGTTTATGATATGCCATTTATGCCAAACACATTTGCTAGCATTATGAAGATACTCGATACATATGTCATGGCAAACTCAGGAATGCGCTGCACCCAGCCCTCCTGAAGTAGCTCTACTCGAATACATCGTTGCCTTTAAGCTGTGCTTCGGTGGATTATTGCCCAGAAAACTTCCAGTGCTTTTTCACAATGCCGGCCGCTGTAATCATGCCTACTTCCGACGGGAGCCAAGACTTCCTAGCCAAGCTCACGTCGCAAGTCCTTATTTGCACCACTATAGCAGCGTTTGGCAGGCTCATGTTGGCTACGATATTGGAATTTCAGGGAGAGTTTCATCAATGGATGATTTCCTGATAAAGTTCTTCCCGAACGTTTACGCCAAAAAGCACCGCGTGAGAGAAGACAACTACTGCAAGTTCGATGATGAATATCTTCAACTCTTCACGTCTTCCCTCTACCTCGCTGCCATTCTTGCCAGCTGTGGTGCAGCCATCTTTTGCAAGAAGTATGACAGAAAACCAACCATGCAAGCAGCTTCGATCTTCTTCTTCTTCATTGGAGCCATTCTCAACGTTGCTGCCATGAATCTCACCATGTTAATCCTTGGAAGGTTTTTCCTTGGGATCGGAGTTGGAGGGGCTAACCAGTTAGTGATGGGGGGAACTCTGCATCATTTCTTGAAATTAACCAACAAAGTATCTGGAACCGTAGCCACAACTGTGGTGTTTGTAATCTGCGCCTACGTTTTTGCATATGCATGGTCATGGGGTCCCTTGGGGTGGCTAATAGCTAGTGAAATGTTCCCACTGGAGGTTTGAAATTCCGGCTACTTCTTCACCGTCGCCAGCAATATGCTGTGCACCTTCATTATAGCTCAAGCATTCCTGTCCATGCTCTGCCATATGCGAGCTTACGTCTTCTTCTTCTTCGCTGCAATGCTTCTTCTAATGAACGTTGCAGTAATGGCGATGCTCCCGGAAACAAAGGGTATCCCGATTGAAGAAATGGTGGAAAAAGCATGGATGCAACACTGGTTTTGGAAGAGGTTTTATCCAGTTCGTGAAATCGAAAAACCAGAACGAGTCCAGCTTGAGCAGTAACTGTATCTTTCGATTCATTAAAAGCTCTGACTTTGCACTAATCTCTGCAATCTCATTATTTACCATTGCAATTGTGGCCGGATCTATAGCAGGATATTCTTCATTCGTTGAAATTAAAGGTGACGCAGCGATAGCTGAAACCGGAAGCGGGGTACTCCTTGAAACAAGCATTACATGTCTTGCCTTAGGAAAACCGACCTCGGACAAGAAGGCATGGATGAAAGAAATGTTCAATCTACCGTGCATTTTGTTGGGCAGTGCAGTGTCTGGATTGCTTCTTAAATTCACTTAAAAATCAATCAAGGTAAGCCACGTGCCAAATTTACATGTACCAAACAAGGAAACATAAGATTCGGACTTATTGAAGCTTCCAGGAATCTGCTCAAATTTATACCTTTAATTCACTAGCTCTGGTTGGTTCACATATAAGTGTTGTCTCGTTCCTGCTGAATACGTGTATATTGGACCTGCATTTTTGCAAAAATACAAATTTAATTGGATTGATGTTCGTGCTAATCTTTAATCAACATGTAGCAAAAATGATAAAAGAAAAGAAATTTCCTACCTGTTTACAAGCGTCACGTAAGCATATGTGGACAAAAATTTGGAAAGGAAAAGAAAAAGAGAAGGCCGATAATGTTAGGCGGTTGCACTTGCAAATGCTTTGAACAAATACATGTGTTGGCTATTGAATTTAATAATTAAAATTAATGAGCCCAACGTCCCACACACAAGGCGTGAAACAATATTGACAAATGTAGTGTCATGTGGCGAGCACAAGACCACTGCAGCAGATACTTTTGGTGATTGAGTGGCATGTGACGATTGCATAACCAACGCCACAACCTAGCCTCCGTAGCAAGGCTCGCTTGGGAAAACACTCGCCAAGGTACAAGAGGCAATCTAGATGGACAAGTAAGGAACAAGTTGAAGGGTTTGGCAGAGATGCGCACACAATGCTAGATGAGCTCGCCTAAGAAAGTAAAATGCTGGACGAAGAGCTCAAAACGAGCGAGCGTAAGTCCAAGGGAGCTCTATTGGACGAGTCCCAACCAAAGACCTCGGGGAACACACCAAAACTCCAAAGGCCAGCTCGTGCTCGCTCGGGTGCGTAAAAACATAGATAAGCGGCTGAAACCGAGCAAGACACAAAAGGTCAGACGAGCCAGCGGCCGCCACACGAGTATAGTTGTAGGTGGCGAGCAAGAATACGACCATCCTAAGACCCAGGCGAGCAAGCCCTTGTTGACTGATACACGAACTCGCCTAAAAAAAAAAAAAGAACCCTAAGCGGGCAAGCCATTTTAGGTGACCAAAGTGAAAAAGGATTATGCAACTCTGTACATCATCAGGCACAACGCTCGAGAAAAAGTTCATTTTTGAAAAGGAATGACATCACTGCTTCAAAGAAGAACTTGGGGAGCTATATGGTGTAAAGGTTAACGAAATCCCTTACACATTGTTATAATCTTCATCGACCAAGCAAGGACATACGAGGGGTAGCCAAATTTGAGGTACTCTCATGATGCTCTCGATTTTCTTGTCTATTCTAACAGTTGTGATCGTATTAGGCAGGTGTCCAAAGGAGGCACTAGCCACTGTCCTGTAAGGCAGTAAGCCAGGGAGAGCTTAGTTTGACATAGTCGGATCAGAAACAACTTATGGTAAGCTCGCGAAGGTAGATTATTGGTTCTTATGAGCAAAGAACCAAGATGCGACTTAACACCAATCCATGATTAATAGCCGAATGTCCAAGCAATTGCACTTTACAGATTTTTCAAAGACAAAGACTTGGAATGGTACTGGTGGAATAGAAGAAGAAAAAATGGAAGCTCGCCAAAGAGACGTGAGACGGGCACAAATAAGTCCCTAAGCGAAAAATGCGCGAGATGGGCACAAATAAGACCTTAAGCGTGAAGAAGACGCGAGACGGGCATAAATAAGTCCCTAAGCGAAAAATGTGCGAGATGGGCACAAATAAGACCTTAAGCGTGAAGAAGACGCGAGACGGGGACAAATAAGTCCCTAAGCGAAAAATGCGCGAGATGGGCACAAATAAAACCTTAAGCGTGAAGAAGACGCGAGACGGGCACAAATAAGTCCCTAAGCGAAAAATGCGCGAGATGGGCACAAATAAGACCTTAAGCGTGAAGAAGACGCGAGACGGGCACAAATAAGTCCCTAAGCGAAAAATGCGCGAGATGGGCACAAATAAGACCTTAAGCGTGAAGAAGACGCGAGACGGGCATAAATAAGTCCCTAAGCGAAAAATGCGCGAGATGGGCACAAATAAGACCTTAAGCGTGAAGAAGACGCGAGACGGGCACAAATAAGTCCCTAAGCGAAAAATGCGCGAGATGGGCACAAATAAGACCTTAAGCGTGAAGAAGACGCGAGACGGGCACAAATAAGTCCCTAAGCGAAAAATGCACAAGACGGGCACAAATAAGACCTTAAGCGTGAAGAAGACGCGAGACGGGCACAAATAAGTCCCTAAGCGAAAAATGCGCGAGACGGGCAAAAATAAGACCCTAAGCGAGAAGATACAAGACGAGCAAAACAAAAAGTCCCTAAGCACAAAAGGGTGCGAGACGGGCAAAATTATCTCTAAACGAGGTACGTTACAATTTTATCATATTACATTTAACGCATTATGTTGGCATCTCGGATATAAACAATATTATATTCTAACAAGTCCTTAAGCGGATAGTACGCAAGACAGGACCAATACTCCAGTAAAAGTTCTTCTTTGGACACAAAAAGTTGCAAAGAAAAACTTGGGGAGCACAAAGAATGCAGGCTGTGAGGTATGGTACGAGGTACGTTACAATTTTATCGGATGTCCCCGAAATTGATTGACAAAGTGCATGCAAACGTTTTATATTGGCATTCCGGATATAAAAGCGATGTTATATCCTTATCAATTCTATAGAGTCCTTAATCACAAAATGGTGCGAGACGGGCGATGTTATATCCTTATCAATTCTATAAAGTCCCTAAGCACAAAATGGTGCGAGACGGGCAAATTCGAAAATCCCTAAGCGAACAGTATGCGAGATGGGCAAATGAAAAGTCCCTAAGCACAAAAGCGTGCGAGATGGGCAAACCAAAAGCCTGAAGCGAAAAATGTGCGATATAGGCTACGCATTTACTTGAAGCAAAAAAGTGTGCGATGTAAGTCATGCATGACGTGCTTGAGCCTGAAGCAGTAATTGAGCGACATAAGCCCCATATGTAAAAGAACTTGAAGCAAAAAAGTGCACGAGGAAAGCCGGATTATTACGTGAGACTAATACAAGATAAATGTATAGTTGCTTCGGTAGATGAGTTTAAAAATGGGCTGATCAGTTTGTAAAAGACTAAGCTCTTTCACAAAAAACTGGGGAGCACTCTAGATTAACTTCTGCCTCAAAAGGAGCATCGATTCTAACAGACACCCAAGCATCTACGCCCTGAGGTGCTATAATTATCTAAATCATCTTCGTCCAAGCCTGTGAGAACCCCGACCATCTCGGGTCAACGAAAAGGCTCTTAAGGGCTGGTAAGATCAGATAGATCTTTATAAATGCCTATTCTTAGAAAATGTTCCAAATCCTCAGCATCAGGATCAAGCTTCAACCAATCCGGAGCATACCAAGCACAAACCGCATCTGATGAAACCAAAAGGCTTTGGTGGCTCCGCAATCTTGTAATTTCTCCTTCTAACTCTTGGTTTCGGTCAGCTAAGACCTTGAATTTGAAAAGAAGGGTGGTATATTCCACTAGAGAAGCATTTAGCTCAGAGAAGAAAAACGTATCCCGGTAGTGTTCTAAAAAGACACTTTGACAAAAGAAACGATGACACGAAGTCGTTTCTGCTACGAATAATAATGAAGTTCACTAGTTAAGCCCTCAAGTGAAGATGAAAAGATTCTTGGAAGAGGGCAGCAAGAGAATTTGAAAAGCCCATTCTTTATATACTCTTTCACAAGGTAAACCTTGTAAAAGAGTGGGGAGCGATTGATGTGGACTAGGTCAATTATTACTGGGCTTTTCTATAAATCAAGTTGAAGACCATTGAGCCAAATGATAATATAAGTCCAAGAGGAAAGAGGACTCAGAAGGCCCATAAATGATCCACTGGATTATTATTTAAGCTATGGGGCTTAAAGGTAATTACGCGCGAAATAACTCCTATAAATAGGTCACAGGTATCATTCTTAGAGGCTAAGCTCTATTTGCCTACTGAAACCCTGCCAAAACCCTGTCTGACTTAAGCATCGGAGTGTGCGCGCAGGGGAAAACCCTTGCGCCCCCTGATGGTTTTCTCTCTTGCAGAATTCTTGAAGACAAACTAACACGAAGATCGAGGATTTGACGTCAGCAAATATTTATTGTTGTTTTTGGCAACAACAACTTTTTTTTGAAAAGTTGTAATTTAATTTAATTTTTTAGTTATTGTTTTTCATATTTATCATTTTGAAAATATAGATACCAAACGCATTTTCATAAATTTCATTTTCAAAACACAAGTTTTCATTTTCGTGTACCAAATATGTTTTCCAAAATTCAAAAAATAAAAAATGAAAATTTGATTCCAAAAGATGAAAATAGATAATATTTTTGTAAACCGAATGGATCCTTATTTTTTATGTGTAAAACAAATGAGAGGAGGTCTTCTTTCATAGCATTCATCCAAGAGCATGTTATTCCATAATTTGAAATTAAATCCAAAATGAATTCAGTCATTTATTCCAATGACAATTATACATTTGAAATTTAAACTAGTGGCAGTTTCAAATTTGAAATTTATTTCAAACAATTTACTCTAATAACAATTACAATGAATATCCATATTTTCATTCCCTCATATTTTTCGAGTAAATTAAATTTCCACTAACATAAATAAATTTTTACTCAAATTATAACTTCTAAATGGTTAATAAATGATTGATTTAAATGACCATTTTCTCCCATAAGGAATTTAAAAGTTTTAACCATACTTGGATTTGCACTCACACTTAATTAGGTGATACGTATTAGCTCTATCTACTCTTCTAGGACTTCCACCTATCTAAATGGGTAGTTGAAGAGTGGTAGACACTTTGGCCAACAAAGAAAAGAGTGGTAGATAAATTTACATTATTTTTGTTTTTGGCGTAAACAGAAGACATTGTGATATTGTCCTTTTCTGCGATACGCCATCGGAACCAGTGAATCAAGTGCAGTTGTAGCTTTTTCTAGAAAAAGTACAAAAAGTACATTGGCTATTATATATATTTCAAAGCGACAAACTTAAAAACAAAATATCGACTAGATTCTTCACTTGATTGATTGCTAGCTTAGCAGTCGTTCGACAATGGTTTTAGCTGCTCCGGGGTGTCAGCCATTGCTACCGGGTCTCGACTCCCATGCTCGGATAACTAATTTGTCATCCGTTGAAATCGAAGAGTTGTTGCAGCACAGCCCAGTTGCACTTCGATGGTGGCCAAGGCTTGTGGCATGGGAGTCCAGACGTCTTTGGCTTCTCTCTGGGGCTTCAATAGTTGTTTCCATATTCAGTTACATGCTCACCTTTGTCACCTTAATGTTCGCTGGGCATCTGGGTGCTTTAAAGCTTGCTGGTGCTTCTATTGCTAGTGTTGGTATTCAAGGTCTTGCCTATGGGATTATGGTATTTCTTCTTCTTAACCTTCCTTGTACCCTCTTATTATTTTTTTTTAAACCACGAAATGAACCCAAACCAACATTACGTATGAAATTAATCTTCACTCATGTTATATGGTTAACGTTGGCTCAATGAAATTTGATCTGGTAAAGATTCAAATACGGAATCTTCTACTATAAATCATTGTCTTTTTTGGTATAAATCATATGTATCTTCATCCGTTTTAACGGTCTGAGCTTAATCTTGTTCGGAGTTTAGTCACAGTTAAGGCTCTTCACCCCTCTCCAAAGATAGATTTAGTGAAAGTCGAACCCGAGAGCTCTTCCCACAAACTCAGCCTGCGTTACCAACTGAATCACAACCCATGATTTACTATAAATCGTTTTCACTCAGTGGAGCCTTACATCACTGAATCAACCCTTTAAGATTTGTTTACTTAATTAGTTGCATGACTAATAAATAGCTTTAAATTACCAAGCAAGTTCATCTTAATATTGGACCACAATTTCCAAGCTTTTATTACTTAATTTAATTATATATGTTCATTACTCTCATCCATTTTTTGGTTCCTCAAAAATACAGCTAGGCATGGCCAGTGCAGTGCAAACTGTGTGTGGGCAGGCCTACGGTGCTAAACAATATTCAGCAATGGGAATCATTTGCCAAAGAGCGATAATCTTGCACTTGGGAGCGGCAGTCCTCCTATCATTTCTGTATTGGTACTCTGGTGATTTCCTGCAAGCAATCGGCCAAAATGAAAGCATAGCTCAGCAAGGCCAAGTCTATGCTCGAGGTTTGATACCTCAAATTTATGCATTCGCCATAAGTTGCCCGATGCAGAGGTTCTTGCAAGCACAGAATATTGTGAACCCCTTGGCATATATGGCCGTGGGGGTATTCGTCCTACACATTCTTCTCTCTTGGCTTGTTGTCAATATCTTGGACTATGGCCTACTGGGAGCTGCTCTCACTCTCAGCCTCTCTTGGTGGTTTCTTGTCATTTTAAATTGGCTTTATATTGTTCTCAGCCCATCTTGCAAGGAGACTTGGACAGGCTTATCCTTACGAGCCTTGACAGGAATTTGGCCTTATTTCAAGCTTACTGTTGCTTCTGCTGTTATGCTCTGGTATGCGTCTGATAATTATAGCCCACTACTGTGATACACATTTAGGGATATCAACAGGATAGGTATCCATTAATTTTTTGCTACGTGTGAACCCGATTGTATTCGTTACAATCATAATCAGCATATTATATTTTATGAACAGGTAATTATGAAAATCACATTACTCAAATTAGGTAAACTAGTAAATAACTATAACAAACTAATAAATAACTAGACTAACTCAAGCTCACACTTGGTGAGATTCGAACTTGAGACATCAAAATCTCAAGGTCTCCTCCTTGTCACTAAGTCAAGGCCTCATTGGCAACCCAACTGTATTCCTGACAATGGCGGAGTCAGAAAATTTATTTATTGGGGGCTTCACTCAAATATATTAAATTATAAAAAATTAATAGCAACAATATTGATAATAATATTAATTAAAAAATTAAAATTTTTGTATCTAGTCATAATTGTAAAAAAAAAATCATTTTTTTGTTCGATTTTATATTTTCAAAATTATGTACAATAATTATGTACAAAAATTTTGTCACCAATACTTTGGAACATATATTTTTTAAGATACACAACTAATTTACCATTAAATCATTAATCTCTCATTTCGTTATACAAACAAGTTTTCAACATGTTGTTAAAAATATATTATATGTTGTTATAATAACTAATAAAATCAATTTTAACGTTTACAACAAATAAACTAACGAATGCATTTTCTCCTTTTCAATATCTACCATTTTTATTATAAAATTGTTAATTCTTTTCAACTTTGAAAACTCAATGCTATTATAAATAAACTTAAACTTTATCTACTAAACGTTTCACTAAAAAAAGTATTTTGAATAAAATTTAATAATATATTACATACATACATACATACATACATACATACATACATACATACATACATACATACATACATACATACATATCTATGTTGGGGGTCAGTGGGGGCTTAAGCCCTCACTCGCCCACATGGAGCTTTGCCCTTGATTCCTAAATACTTGAACTTGATTAAATACTTAAACATTTTGATTTTAACTATCCGAACCCTATCAATATAATATAATAACTACTCGTTTAACTATCTGAATCCGCTAAATATTCGTTTATTAAGTCAAAATTTGACTTTCAAATTCAAATTTAAAATTAATTTTAATGCATATTATTAAAAAATTAAATTAATAAATTTAAATTAACTCATAAAAATAAATTAATGTTAAAAATCATAATTAATTTCTATATAAAAAATATATAATGATATTTAAAAATGAGTAAGGATCCACTTACACATGTGTAAAACAAATTTGTTTTACACAGTTTTATATTTTCATATAGGATTAATATTTTTGCAAACCAACCATTGGATTTAACAACCTATTCATATTTATTATGTATGTAAATTTTTGAATCAATCTGCTATTTCTATCATTTTAATCGAGAATAGTATTTTTTTCAATATATGTCAACGGTTGAAATTTTATTTTATGAAATAAATACTTAGACGTATTCAATTAATTTGAAATTTGGCATGCATAATCTATGTTAATAGAACATAAAATTCAACGGTTGGATTAAAAAATTATAAATCATATAAAAAGATATGAAAGTGTGTAAAACTAAATTTGTTTTACACATATGTAACTGGATCCCTCCTCTTTAAAAATTATTATTTGTAATCGAGTTCGGGTAGTAAGGTACCCTAAGATCCCGATTAGTGACTACTCTAACCCTACTTAATCGAGTCAGGCAGTACAAAATACCTGTTTATAGGGTATCCATTTAAATCCCTATTAAAACATTGTCTCTATCTATTATGTTTGGAGATATGCTACCTTTTTCTTTGTCTGATTTTAGCTTGAAAATAATGTAGTTTGGAGATTTGGTATAACCAAGGATTGGTGCTTCTATCAGGGCTCCTAGCTAATCCAACAATCGCACTTGACTCCATTTCAATTTGGTAAAGCAATGCCCCTCTTGGTTCATTTGCAATTTTGCTTCCTTTGCGTCAGCAGGTCCTAATTTGGTTCATTTTCAGCATGAATTATTTGAACTGGGACATCATGTTTATGCTAGGCCTTAGCGCAGGTGCCAGGTTAGCAAAATAATTACATGTATATTTTCTTCTTCTTTTGTCACTCAATAGTGCCGTTGTATCTTTAACAATTGGGTTTTGCCAGTGTTCGAGTGAGTAATGAGCTAGGCGCAGGCCATCCAAGGGTAGCAAAATTCTCAGTCTTTGTGGTGACTGGGACAAGCATCCTTATTAGCATAGTTTTCAGTGTAATTGTTTTGGTATTCCGGGTTGCATTGAGCAAAGCATTTACAAGTGATTCTGAAGTTATAGAAGCAGTTTCAGACTTGACTCCACTACTTGCCATCTCTGTTTTCCTAAATGGAATTCAGCCTATACTCTCAGGTAATCATCAATGAAACAGTTCTTTCAAAACAGTTCATGGCCCAAGGCCTCAGCCATGTGCTTATTTATAGTTTTGGAATCTTAGGTGTGGCAATAGGGAGTGGATGGCAAGCAATTGTGGCATATGTAAACCTGGCCGCATACTACGCTATTGGTCTCCCAATTGGATGTGTACTTGGCTTCAAAACTAGTTTAGGAGTAGCAGTAAGTTGATTTAAACTTTGCCCATTCTCTCCAAATCTCCTTTAAATTTTCCTGTTAACAAGTAAACTGGTATGCATTTTTGACACTGTTCAGGGAATTTGGTGGGGGTTGATTATTGGAGTTTTTCTACAAACAGTAACTCTTATTATTCTCACTGCTAGAACAAATTGGAAAAAGGAGGTAATTTAATATGCAGTGTATGAATTTCTCATTTCAACCATTTAACACATCCTAACTTAATCGTGTAACGTGTTTGTAGGTCGAAAACGCTGCGGACCGGTTGAAGAATTCAGCTAATGAGGAGGAGACAGTAGACTTGGTGGCAGAAGCAGCATGAATAAAGCTGTCCGTGGATCGAATCTATCTATACTGTTAAAGCGCATGCATTTCTTGGCACCTTGTGCTTCCACGCTTTTGCTTTCTACATTAAACGCGTTTTCTTGTCCTATTGGTGCACGTTGCGAGCTCTTTCTTTCTGTTTCACTGCTCAAACTGTGCAGCATTCTGTCAACAACGCTCTTTGAAGGTTTTGAAAAAATAAATACTTAGAAAATATAATAAAGAAGTGTAGCCAAGTCATAGTGAGAGTCAGAGAGCAAAAATAAAAGGTGATAGAAGAGACAGAAGGGAGAGAGATACGAAAAAGGAAAAAAATTAGAAAGAAGAAAAAGTCTGAAACAGCAATAGGAAGTTGAAAATCTACAAATCATAAAAAAATGGCAAAAGAGAGTTCAGAAAAACAGATATTCCTACTTTCACTTCTTCTCATCTTTATCTCTGGCAAAATGGTAAAACTTCTCGCTGCGGCTTAGCCAAGAAGATGAAATCAGGATTTCTCATTCGGCAAATGTGAGGCCCAGACTAGCACTGTAATCGAGCCGAGCCGAGCCGATACACTGAGGTGCTTGAGCTCGAGCTCGACTCGTATATTCGGTACTCGATACTCGACTCGAGCTCGGTCGAGCCTTGAATTCTGAACTCGAGCTCGGCTCGAGATCGAACTCGAGCTACTCGAGCTCGCTCGATTAGGCTCGATTCTCCGAGCTCGAGTCTCGTGCTCGAACTCGAGCTCGAATTTTTTTTTGTACACATAATAAAATCATTAATTAAATATAATAAAACATAAAATTTTTAAAAAATACAATAAGTCAATAACAACAGTAGCTTAAAACATCTACATAAATAAAAGTACGACACAGATCACACCAACAAAAATAAAAATTACAAAGTCTTACATTAATTTGGAATTATAAAAATAAACAAATATAGTAGCATCATATATGCGAAACATTTAGCAGCATCGTCTACAACACCTGCAACACCTGCAATAGCAAACAAAATCAATGATTTAAGGAAGCAAATTGTTTGGCAATATAAAGGAAAGAAGTTCTTAAACAACTCATTAAGAATTCTCAGAGTTTCTTATACGATTCTTATATGTATTCCAATTTGCTAAGACAGCAAAATCAATACCATAAGTTGAGTAAGAAGACAAGACAATGATATGCGCTGAAGCTCCCTTGATGGAGTACCAAAAAGGAGATGTTGCAATATTGATAATGGCTCTGCTTTAAAGTTTTTTGAAACTTTCCTTTTCTTATCATTCTTTCTTCAAAATAATTTTAGAAGTTCCTCATGCCTGCCAATGATCGATCAATACCAAGTCATTTCCATGTTTGTTACACGGTTCAAGCACAAGACATTCAGGGGACAGAATCGATCAATACCAAGCAAAGAGAATGAGCAGTAAAGGAAAAAAAATTCATGAAACTTGCTGAAAGCACCAAAGGAACCCACTTGGGAACATGTTAGCAATTCATATCATCTTACAAAGTACTAGGTTATCCGACAAGAAAGGCCCAATTATAAAGCTGAGAAGTTTCTAAGCATTTGAAAACATAGGTTCTAGAATCTGGACTGCACATGACAATATTTACCTCTGCAAAGACTCCCATATCCAAAATCCTGACATCATTAGGAGGCTCAAAAACAATACAATCAACTAAAAAATTTAACTATTCTATCAGCCAAATACCTAAACTAGCATCTCTAATGGAAACAAAACCTGTTGTTGGTTACACACACACACACAAAAGAAAAGATAAATGCAAGAAGAAATTAGCTTTGAAATGGATGGAACAACAGGACAATTTTCATCAACACCCAGACCTTAAAGATGCTAACATAGAACATATAATTGCATCCACCTAGAAACTATTTCAGACCTTACTTTGGCTAATTTAAAAGTCCATGAAGAGCTACAAAATTCAAAGAACTAAGATTGACATCTAACTTATGGCCAAAAAATATACTTCATCCAACCATCAAACAAAGATAAAATCAAAAGGAACTTTTTCTCCATAAACAAATCAGCCAAACTAAGGGGAGAATCAAACACATAAGAAGTTAATTGAACCATCCAAATCAACAAGACAAAATAAAGCCTTATTTTCTCCCAGACTAAAAAAGCTTCCTTACCTGAACTTACTGATCTTTCACAAATTTCATGCTTCTAATTTTAGAACTACAAACTTCATAAAAAGAAAAGGGAGAGGAGCAGGCAAAAGGTAGAAGTGTGTAGTGCTATAGATAGTTACATATGCTATTTCCCAAGAAACCACAAACTAACTCAAAACTTACTCACATTCTTATATAAGGGCACCAACCAGTACATCATTAATATGCCAATAGCTTAATACCAAACATCAAATATCTAGAAAGACATGTAGAGTTATCTTCAAAACCTTAACAAATCATATCCCATTGTTCATTCCCTAAAAGCTACAGGATATAGGGCATTTCCTAAAACCGACTCAAAATTAATATCATCTAAAGTACCACACAAATTTTCAGCCATATACACTTATACGCAGCAAGCATATACACTTATATAGCAGTTATATAATTCATATACAACAGCAAACATCACACAGCAGCCTTATAAATTCATCACATGGCAAGCACAGACACTCATACAACAGCCAAATAAACAACATATCACAATGATTAAATTGACAAAGTACAATAAAAAATCAATTACCTTGATAAAGAGTACTCCATCTCAATTGGTTTACGAGAATTTAAGCGCAATTTCAATTGGTTGCTTCTCTTTCTATATAGACAAAGTAAAAGAAAATGAATTAAAAGTCAAATTAAAGTAAGACAATCATGAAATAACAAAGATAAAGAAAATGAATAAACTTACTTTGCTCTTCTTCTTCACTCCATGAAGATTCCGACACCAATCTCCTCCACAAAGTAATGCTTGCACTGTGTCAGGAGCTAATGAGGCACGATAAGTATCTATAACTCTACTTCCCGCACTAAAGGCAGCCTCTGAAGCCACTGTAGTGATGGGAATAGCGAGTATATCACGAGCCATCTTGGATAGAATGCGATACTTTAAAGTGCTTGCTTTCCACCAATCCAAAGCATCAAATGTATTAGAATCTCCTTTACAAATAAAGCAACCCTCGGCTAAGTAGATATCTAGATCAGATTGTTGTGGTTGAACAGTCTCAACTGACATCACATAACTTGCAAATTCAGACCAACCTGAAGAAGAAGTTTCCACACTCCCACCACTAACACTATCAAGCACTTGTGTTTCAGCACTTTGCTCATTGACAGATTGATACTCACGAGCATATTCCTCATAAATCTCATATAGAGCATCTCGAACTCGAGCAATATTTTCTCTTGCTTCTCTCTCAGGGTACATACGAGGAAAACAAAACTCAATCACCCTCATTTTGCACCTTGGATCCAGGATAGCTGCGATAGCCATTAATAAATTGCATTCTCCCCAATACTTATCAAATTTACTCTTCATCTTGCGAACCATTGCTTGAATAAACTCATCTTCAACTTGTGCCTTTTTATCCAACAACACTTTCACACGATACACTTCATTCAAAAATAAGTTAGAAGTTGGATAATTGCTCCCAGAGATGATTTTAGTGGCTGAATTAAAAACCTCTAAAATCTCACAAACTTTCTCCACTTTTTCCCAATCTTCTTGACTTGGACAACAATGGTAGTGAGGTTCTCGTTCTTTGAATCTTGGAAACACTTCTTTGAATTTGATTGCAGTTGACAACATCTCAAATGTAGAATTCCAACGTGTCTTACATTCGAGAATAAGTTTCTTATCAGGCAGTTGTAACTGTTGTGCTATCTCAGAAAATGTCTTAAGTCTTGCCTCATTTTGATTAATAAAACTGACACTCTCATGAACATCTTCAATCACATACTTGATCTCAGAAAGACCATCTTGAACCATGAGATTCAAGATGTGTGCACAACACCGAACATGAAAGAGGTTTCCTCCACAAATCAACCTCTTGTTTCTCGAAAAAGTGTCCTTAAGAATTCTAATTGCCACATCATTGTTTGAAGCATTATCCACAGAGAGCGTGAACACCTTGCTTTCAATCCCCCATTCTTTCAAACACTTAAAAATGCAGTCAGAAATCTCAACACCACGACGAGGAGGAGGTATATGGACAAAGCTGATAACACGCTTTTGAAGTCTCCAATTAACATCTACAAAGTGTGCTGTAAGAACCATGTATTCAATCTTCTGATTGCTTGACTTCCACAAATCTGTCGTTAAACTGATCTTGTTGATGGTTTTCAGCAATGTCTTTAATTTTTTCTTTTCTGCTTCATAAACTTGCACGCAATCCTTCTTAATAGTATTGCGTGATACCTTCTCCCATTCAGGCATCCCATGTTTTTGCATCATGTTAAACCCTTCTTCTTCCACAATTGAGAAAGGATGCTCATGCATCAGTATCCAATGCGCAGCTGCCTCTCTCATTTTTGCATATCAAACTTCCCATCTATGAGAGTCGGTGGCATTTGTACATCAACACTCGTATCAACTGATTGGAAATTAATCCTTTGTTGTTGCCTCTGATAGATTTTCCTCTTCAAACAAGTTTTCAAGTGCCTATTAAACTGAGTTGTACTTTTACTTGAACTTACAGCTAACCTACTCTTGCAATGGATACATTCACCTTTTTTAGAACCGTCAGGAAGAGTAACTTCCTTGAACTCCAACCAAACAGCAGATGTCTTTTGCCTCTTTTTCTGATTACCTTCCCCTTCTTCTTCTTCACCCTCCGGAGGATCACCATTGCCACCTTCCTTATCCCTACTAGCATTGGCTGGTGTTGCATCTGTGTTAGTATCTACATTTTCATCCACATCGTCATCTAACGCAACTCGACTTGCACCTGAATCCGATGTAGGTTGAAATGGTGTAGAGGAGACATCCGGTGTACTTGACATATCTAGTTTTCCATCACAAAAAAAAAATCAACATTTAAATAAAGATAGGAAAAAAGGTTTGAATCAAAATTCAAACCTTGAAAAAGTGATATAAAAATAAGTAAATGCAAATGGTGTTTGAATCAAAATTCCATGTACAGTACACATAATGTAGCATTTCTTCACATAAACAATGATCGACTATTAGGAAACCGAGGTAGATTGAATTAAACTTCAAATAACAAAATTCTGTTATAAATTAATGCCGACACTCAGGTTCCATGTGACGGAAAACAAGGCTCATCCATTACAATTTACAAAAATTCTTTCAAACTAAGCTGGGATGAAATTCACACAGCTTTTGTTATATATGTCATGCAAAAATCAAGCTCAAAGAGCATGGTTAAAGTCAAACAAAAAGCATAGTTTTAAGTCCCCCTTCATTGATGAATATCAAACAAAAAGCAGATAATTAAGGGATCTTCAAAACTTCAATGACATAATAATATAAATGGTAAAGACTAAAACAAAGAAGGAAAGACAACCATGAGGAGGAACATGAATATTATGAACACAGACCAAAAGCATTAATACAAATTCTAGAACAAGAAACAAAAGGCATCTGCTTATTTTTCTAGTAACTAAGTTTGACAGAACCATAATACCCTGAACAGTATCAGTAATGCAGCAAATTAACTCATGGAAACTGATATGTTTCTGAATTATTAAATGTTGCATTCAATGATGAGTGACAAGCAGCAAAAGTTGTTATCAATTGAAGAAAATATCAATACTACGTGATATTAAACATAAATTGCAAAACTTCATGCAATATTACATAAATATGCCAAAGCCTAAGGGTCATTTAGCTTTTTTTTTTCATTTCCATAAATTAATTCATTTTTTTCACTTAAAAAAGGTGTCAAAATCTACAAAATTAAAGACTACAGGTCTTGATATTCAGCATAATATCAAGAGGAAATACAACAGAAACTGAAGAAACTAAGAAACTTAAATGAGATTACTAATAAACACAAAATTCCAGTCGGACATTTTTGTTATTTGTTTCAGTGATGTATTCCTCTATGATTGAATCTACGATGCTGGACTTTATGTTATTTGTTTGATCATGAACATTCATCTCGAAGTGTGGAGTGGTAATTTTATGTTTTATTTATCAATAATATGATTGTGGCTAAAACTGTATCTTTACATTTTAGAGTACATAGTCAGCAATGATGTTGCCGCGTAAACATCCAATTCAACTCCCAACTTAATAGCCAAAGAATGAACTTGCATGCCAAGTTAGACACTTTGACAAGCTAGAAAACAGTAGCTATAGTGAGTGAAATAGGCTATAATGAGTGAAATAGAAAACAGTAACTTCTTATGAAATTATTAAATTCCAGAAACAGCATATATAAGATAATAAAAAAGTGTAAATAAAAAATTAAAAATGTTAAGCTATAATGAGTACATCTGTTTCCTAAAATCATGCATATACTCGAAATTGACTAAAAGAAAAAGTAATGATATGATGGTATTTGTGAAAATTACATATTGATTGATTAAGGTTTCTATGGTGTTCTTCCATAGTAGCTTCTACAACTTGGCTAATTTTGCACTACCGCTTGATTAGGGTTTGGAAGGAGCGAAGCAAACTTAGGCAGCAAATAATTTATGAATTCCAAAATCCAAATTATACCATGAAATGCTGGAATCTAGTACTTGCCAGTATTCTCTATAAGACAGTAAATCTCATCCATCATAATCAAATAACAAAGCATGTTTGTCATTTAAATGTGATGGATGATTATTAGATGAATGTTGTCCGTAGTTTCATATGTATATTCTCAATCATCGTTTGATGTTCATGGCTAACCATAATTGAAAAATACAACTTACATACAAAGTCAATGTTCCATGCTGTCATGCTTCCATATTTTTAGTTTCGTAGACAAAAAATGCAAATGACAACTATCTAAACACAAAACTAATTAGAAAAATCTGCGGTAAATAAAAGGTGAAATGACATTTACATTGTTGTACTAACTAGAGACATTGTTAGTTTTTAATATAGTACAGGAACACATCACTGAAAGTCTAAGACAACAACACCTTATCACAAGAAAATAAAAAAAAAACAAAATACCAAAAGCAACAAACCACCAAAACAAAACCTCCAACAAAGATGCTTGCACTGCTTGGCCTATCACCATCACTAAGAACACAAGAAGCAGAGGACTACCACTGAGTACTTAGGTAATACTAAGATTTGCAACAGAACAAAAAAAAAACATAAAAGAAGGAACTGGAATACACACAGACACACAAACTTAAGCATTTACTTGATAATGCTTTGGTCAATACGTGCTTTCAAGCATTCTTATGCTCAAATTTGTCAAAGATGATACCTGTACGAAGCTTGAACTGTGAGTGGCCTTCTAGAGGTAGAAAGGTGCAGTTTTCCTAAATGATTAGAATTGAATGACAGGTGTGTGGCGCTGGCACTCCCCAAGCTTTGATCTGCTGGCTTTAGATGAGAGCCTAGCAAAAAAATTTTGGCAAAGAAGGTAATGAATAGTCTTTCAAAACTTTTAAAACCAAACAGCTTTGGTATAGACATGTAAAACAAATTAGAATTAATGTCAGCTTATTTTTGTGTTTGTGTACACAGAACATTCCACACCAGAAATTCCACCAAGCTAAAGGAAGAGACTTTTACCAGTGTGAGGAGTGAGCTTTCGAAAGGGGTCGCCGGAAAGTCAAGTTGGAGAGTCACGCCGGAGACTTAAGTCAAATCTGGTTTGGTGGTTTCAGATCTAGGTCGCGCCGTGCTCGTGAGATCTGATTTGGTTGACGCCGCCGGAGATCTAGAGATAGGTGGTCTGGGTCAAGCCAAACAGTCACGCCGTCGGCAGAGATGGAGGCAGATCTGGTCTGGTTAGGGCCTAGGACTTTGGGTCGCGCCGTAGGTGTGAGATGTGTTCTGATTGACGTTGTCGGAGAGCCAGAGAAGGGGAGATCTGGGTCGCACCATTGCCGGAAGTGGTCTTCGGTCAAAAATGGAGGAGGGTTTACGGACGATTTAGAGGAAATGGCTGAGGAGGGGTGGGACAGTATGGAGGGGTCTGGTCTCTGGTGGTCTATCGAGGGGGGCAAGGAGTGGAAGAAGGGAGCCCGAGACCGAGATTTACTTTTACATTAGGTTTTTTTTTTATGTTATTTTAAGTTTCAAAATATAAAATTTTATATTTTTTAATAATATAAACAAATAATAATATAAATAAAATTAAAAATATATATTAAAATATTATGTGCTCGATTAGGCTCGCGAGCTACTCGATCTGAGTATCTTGATGCTCGAACTCAGCTCGCTCGGTAGCTCGAGTAGCTCGAGCTCGAGCTCGGCTCGACAAAAATCGAGCCGAATTCGAGTTTTGTTCGAGTCGAGCCCGAGTAGCTTGCGAGCACCAGTGTATCATTTACACCCCTGCCCAGACGTTTGTAATGCCTGACCTTTCTCAAGTCTCTCTTGAGCGCTTATTCAAAAAAAAAAAGACTCTCTCTTGAACGCTGAAAATGGGATAAATTGTTTGAGGGTTTAGGTGGGATGCTTAAAGTCTAGCAATCACAGTTTCAAACTTTGGCAAAACAAAGAAAGATTCTTGAAGATCGCCTCAGTATGCAATATGAACAATGGGTATATGATGTTTGCCTCTTTGAAGATCACGTCTCTCGGGCAAGATTTGTGAATTAATGGTTCGCGAGTTTTTTTAGTAAATTTAGCTTTTTAATTTTTCTGGGTCCATGGGTATGTTCGGTTAATTTAGGTTTTTAAAATTTTTTTCCTTTCCTTGATTAATTGAAGGGGTAATATGAGGTTTTGGTTGTCACATCCCGTGACCCCATTTTTCACGTATTTCTATACAACTTACCCGGTTGGGCTGTCTGTGATATTTCACTTTTCATATTCATTTAACTGTTAAATGTAAAATTTGTATTATTAATTACATCCCCTATTTTAATGCTCAAGAAAGTAGTACTGAAAGTAAGTCTAAATACAGAAAATAAATGATCATACCTCATATTATAAATCAAGCTGTCGCAGTGTCTCCAAATGCGCAGCTCGAAATCCTCATATGTCAAATCTCTTAGTCCTCGAAAATCTGAAATGTTAATATTAAGGGGTGAGCAAACCACGATTCAGTAAGAGAGTTATATGCAACACTTGATATTCAGCTATCTATATGCTGAAAATAATTTTTCACTTTCTTTTTAAATCTTCCTAACTGGCTCTAGGCTCACATGTAGGAAGGATACTACAGTCGGCTAGGGATCCGGATGGAGTAAGGCAGGTATTTTGAAATACCTGTCTTGTCCCGGAACCTAGAAGCAACTGTAGAGAGTATTATATTCCTTGTTCTCAAAACGATAAAATTTTCGTTTTCACAGAGTAAACCACTTATTTCTTTTCACTTCAGTATAATTTAAAACATGTGGTAGTTCAGTAATAAAACAGTGCTTTCTGTCAGTACAGTTAAAACACATGCCAGTATAGTAGCAAAACTGTAGTTTACCTTCTTTCTCATCAATACAGTAACCGTATCTTGCGGTTCAGTAAAACAGTAATATTTAATACAGCACCATTCGGTAAAACAGTATTTTGCAAATCAGTAAAACCATATCTTGATACGGTTAAATAGTAAACATAAACAGTAGCTACCAATTCAGTAAACAATATACGGTAGCTTTCAGTTCAGTATCATGGAGACCAGGCAACACCCTACATATATCATGCTATAATAATATCATCCCTAATAGGGGAAACACATGAGATCTATGGCCATAGTCTATAGGGTCCTCAGTGTGCACTGATCAGGTGTCCACTAGGACGCTGATAATAGGATCAGTATCTATCAGCACTAACACGTGACACGTGAGCATGATATGGGGCCTAACAGTCTCAAAACAGTAAACACGTGATATAGACCCCATTTATGAAATCACTTTCACTAAATATAAGTTTAATCATTCCACAAATATTCATAAGGAAAACATTTTCATCTTATGAATAACATTTATAAAATATTCATACTGGGGTCATCATTCCCGAAAATATTCTAAACATTATAGAACATCATAAATCATATTTTCCATATGGTGAAAACAGTTTATAAAATAATCACTGTAAAATATGAAAGGTCATAACCGTTCTTTTTCACCGTAAAACATATACGCACGTTTTTCCGTGCTTTCTATCGAAAACATGATTTTTAAAGTTATCGGGATTCAAATCAATTATTTTTATGATTTATGAAAAATCAAAATATTTATTTTCCAAATTACCACTCCCGTCCCATGTTTTCTCTGTAAACACATGTGGAGACCTTTTAGTCTCAAAACACTGTTTTTCACCTTTAATTACCTTTATGGAATTTTTTATAAACACTTATTCTCACCATTGAACCCATAAAGGTTATTTATAAAATCAAGTGAATATTTGAAAAAAGATTAGTAAAATATTCACTTTGGTCCTTTTTCATTTTACACCTCGTTTCACGTGAAATATCACTTATCGAAATAAATTTAGGTGATTTCCTTTTTCACCATTTTCAAAACATGAATATTTTAAAATTAATTATCAATATATTCATGTTTTATGAAAACTAATCGATTTCTCGATTTTTCGTGTTAGAAATCGTTTCTCATGATGAAAAATCCTTTATTGTGATTTTCGGTAATTTTTTTTTCTAATAAATTTCGGCAGTATATCGGCTGCCGATTGGCTAGCCTCCTGCACAGAAAATACAGTTTAAATCTCAACTGGTAATTCACCACAATTCCAAAACCGATAAATCACCACAATTTGCAACCAATCATTGTAAATTGCATTTATAAAATTTAAATGCATAATTTAAAACATGTGTGCCGATATCCTTACAGGCTGCACATGTCTCCCTTACCTGTTTCGGGTCGGCGACTGCCTCTCGAAGGTCGCGCCCGTGTTCACCTCGCCCGATTTCATCGGCTCGGTTATCGAGGGAATTTTTGGAATTAAAATTCTAAATTTAAAATTTTTCCATAATTATTTAAATAAATAAATTATTTAAATAATTTACCATTTCTCGGGATTTCTTACCGATTCCCGTATTTCTCGAGATTTCTCGTGATTTCCGAATTCTTGAGAATTCTCCAAATTCCCGAAAATTCCTTTTCCCTTTTTCTTCTTTCTCTTTTTTTTTTCTTTCTTTTTCTCTTTTCTTTTCTTTTCTTTTTCTTTTTCCTTTTTCTTTTCTTTTTCTTTTTCTTTTTTCCTTTTCTTTTTCTTCCCAGCCCGACCGTTCAGTCCCCCCTTGCCGTTCGGTTCTCCTCCGTCGACCGGTTCTCCGGCGGTTCGGTGGCCCCTCAGCTGGCCGGCGCGACGGCGAGCTTGGATCTGGCCTCCGTTCATCCCGAATTCGGTGGCACGGCGACGGATCTACTCGGTTTTGGTTCGGTTCCTTCTCCTCCTCCGTCGGCCTTCCTCCGCCGTTGTTGGCCTCACCGGTGGCCTCCGTCCCATTCCTCTCCTTCCGCCGGTGCTGTGGCTGTGGTGGCGGCGACCGATTTGGCCGGCAACCGCCAGATCTGATTTTCTCCTTCTCTTTTGATTTCGCCGGTTTCCGCCGTTTCGTTCCCACTTCTTTCTTCCGTCGGTCACCAGCTTCCCCTCTTTCTCTGCCGGCGCCGTTCCTCCCTTCCTCTCTCGCCAGCGGTGGCAGCTCCGCCACCGTCGGCCTCGCCTGGGAGGATCGGGTTTGGCTTCCCCGATTCTCCTTTCCATTTTTCTGTTTTGTTTCCTTTTTGGGTTTTTGTTTTATTTCCTTATTTAGTATATCAATTATACTATACTATATAATATATCTATATAATATATATACATACATAATATAATAATATACCTAATACACAAAAATCTTATTATTAGCATATATATAATATAGTATTATATATATAACATATATCTAAAATATATATTTTGTGCATTAAATTTATAGATATATATAAGTATATATTTATATGCTTAAAATAAACAATCTTTACATATATATATGTATATATATGTTATGAGGTAATATATATTGTATTTACAATATATATTTTTTCAAACTTTAATATAGTTTAATATTTGCCTTTCTCAAATATGTATATACTTATATATACATACAATGTTATATTTAATACATATGTATTATTTAAATTTATCAAATAGTATATATACTATATATACCTCTGTATATTAATATATACGATATAGTATATCAATACATATGTATTTGTATAAAAATACATTTATATAATTTATAATTATATAAATATATTTCTCTTTTATTTCTCATTTTCTTATTTAATTTGGATATTAATTTATCCAAATTAATTTTCCTCCTTTCCTTATTTTTCCGAATTTCCAATATTTATTTCCAATAAATGGAAAATTCACGGTTATCACATTGGTTGTCTTTTATTGTTTAGATTAACAATTATATGGAATTTAGAGAGATGGTGCATGTGCTTGAGCTTTATCTTTGCAAATTGAAATTAGGTATGTGTCTACCCCTTGATATTTGGTTCTTAAATTTATTTGTTTGTTTTGGCTTAATTCACCACAAGAAAACAGGTTTGGAATTAAATGATTACTCTGATGATGGGTGGTGGTTATGCAGTTTGGATGGAAATAGTTTCATGTTTTGAAAAGTATGCTGAAAAAAAATTGATACTTTTCTTTTTCTAATTTAGTAATAGATCATATGTTTATTTGCTTAATTGGCTTATTACAAAGGAAATTAAGGATGAATTGATTTGTTTAGATCCATGTTTTTCTTGGATTTCAAGTGGTTTTGTTTAACTCAATCTCTCTCTCTCTCTCTCTCTCTCTCTCTCTTTATGAATGAATCTCTCCTTTTTGTCTCTCCACATGTTCTAAGAATTTTAGACTTGGTTTACTCCATCTGTGTGTCTTTACTCAAAAATGACGTCCTGTATTTGGTCTCTACTAAAGTTGCACTCAAACAATATTTTCATATCTTAAATGACTTAAAAGCGTTGTATTCACCTTATATGACCGCAATAATCATGCTAATGGTGCTACTGATGTTAGCATTAATTTAGTTCAATTGTCATTTATATTATGAGATTCACAATTTATGAAGTCTTGGGTTTTGTAAGTATGTATGAATAATGGTGATACATGCACTAAAAAATAATTAAAATACTTGGAAGGCTCTCCCACTATCTACTACCGAATTCTATTTTCATATTTGGTTGGATATTGATGAATGAATATTTGAGATTTGAAGAAAATTTAGTTTATGCAATTATTATTCTTGATGCAATAAGCAGTCTAGGCATTGACTTGTATAGAATCTATGAATAGTGTGCTCTTGCCACATATTACCATATTTTAAGTAATAAAGCTTAAGGTTTGTTCACGTTAGGAGCTTAAGCTTACCACTTGATTTTTGTTTATTTTTTTGTAATGATAAAAAAGTAAGTGGCATAAATGACATAATTTTGTGTTGTTGGTAATACCCAGCTTTCATTTTCTTTGTTTTTCTTTAATCAAAATCAGCCCGGACATATTAAGCTAGATCACGTTTCCTCTTTATTTCAATGGCAATTTCATAGGAAAAAAAAATAAAGAAGGAGATCACAGTTTTCAAAGAATATTCGGATTCCCTCGAAGTATACTGAAATTGAGGGTTATCACTTCAATCAAGGTGTAAACTACTCCAAGCTTCTCAAATCCATTCTTGGAGAAGCTCTCAAAATTGTTAATACGAGATGATTGGTTTCATTTATTTAGATTTCTTTTTTTTTTCGTGGTGTTTTGGATGTTATATCTGTTTTTCTTTTCCTACTAATCAATTGTTAGCATAATTCAAAAAGTATATTCTCAATCAATAAGTTATACTTGAGGTTTACTAATGACACTATATTGAACACTGCAGTGAGAAGGATCCTACCTAATGAATCTGTCAGATGCAAGGTCTTTGTTGTACTATTTGTTACATCAATTGACTGTAAGCGAAAAGCATTTTCTAAATTTTGAATTTGTTTGTTGATTGTTTGGTACTATTTGTTATTTAGTTAAATTGTTTTATATTTAGCTTTCCAAATGCTTATTAAAAATGTAAAAAATTTTGTTCTTCATGCGTAATTAAATGTTATTTCAAGAGAAGCTTTGGATCTGACGGTGGCATAATTTAAGCCTCTAACTCAAGAAGGTCATTGTAATGTACATCATCATTGTTATTATCATGAGAGCCTTTATGCCAGGTTAGTGTAATGTACATCTACTTGATATAGTTTTTCTCACATCTTATTGTTTTACATGTTATATACTTTTTCTCACGTACGTAAGAACAAGCTTTATAGTCTTATAGGTTTGGATCCAAGTTTCTTTGAAACATTATTAAGCTCTGATTCATTTGCTTTATTACTTACTGGATGGTACTAGAAATATTTTAAGTAACTTGGTGATAGTTATATTTGGAACACCTTTCCTCATGCATCTTAATGTGCATGTGGACATGCATAAATAAGTTCACAAATATGCAAATACTCACTCAATTGTAACTCATAGAGGTGTATGTCTATGCCGCTTGAACAATGGAGCAAGTGCTGAACACAGTTATGTGCCTGTTGTTCAATGTAGTGTTCTTTTTTATGTTTAGTTGTTGTTGCAAAAGTGATAATACTAAAAACAACATCAAGTATTTGAAACATAAAAAAAATTTCAGCATGTGTTTGATGTTGGGTTGGTGAGATGCCATTACAAGACGTATGCTTTAGTTCTGCAATTTCATAATTTTGACTATTGGGCTTCTCATATTTGGAATACCAAGGCTCAAAGTTTAGGAGATCCTAATTTTCTGAACTGTAATTTGTACAGGGTCCACTTCACCTCCGTCATTTGCTTTGGAGGTGTTTTTCAGTGTGAGAGAAAGAGAAGATTTAGGCGCCTCTGTCAGCCTTTGATGTATTCTCATTCTTCATCAAATGTGCTTGAAGCAGAGATGATTCTACGTTTCATACCATTGAGATTGATTTGAATTCTGAATTTAATTCTTTCCATTTTGTTTTATCATTTCGTGTATCCATTTGTTTATGTTAACACACATTTCTATCCATATACATATATTTATGTGCACCTATACCTTGATTGATGCATGATAGAACGATTTGAACAGAATGAATTTATAAATCTTTTTGAGAATTTGCCAGCATCATGAATTCTATTGATGCATAATGGATTTGAACAGTTTGCTGGGCTTTATCTAATAGTTGATTCTTTGGTTATGAATACCAGGTTAATTAAAGTTGGTGAAGATTGTTTAATAGCTTCTATATGAAAGGTTTTAACTCTCAATTCTGTATCACTTTTGCTATTACTCGATTTCTCATCCATTTACATCATAAAAATTACTGAATATATCTAGAGTGCTTTTTTGTAGGATAAGGCTCGTTCTGCTTCTTTCAGTCTTTGACCAAAAAAAGATGGTCTTTTTTTAACATATATTTATCGTAGGACTCATGCATCAGAACTTGAAGAGTTAATAATTTGTCTTATGAATTTATCTCTTATCTGCAAAGCTATTTTCAACTGGTTTGTATTATGAATTTATCTCTTATGTCTTATCAAATTCATATTATTTTTTTTTAATTTTTTCCATTTTATATTATGTTCTTATCAAGTAATTCTTATTTTCTTTTTCGTTTAGCTTTTAGTGTCATTTTAGGTATGTATTCTCAAAGAGATATTGAGGTGATATACTTAATTCTTTTAATTGTGTAAAATACGTTATTTTTCAACCATTATATATATATATATATATATATATATATATATATATATATATGATTGAAGCATGTGATCGATCAAGAAAGTTGTTTTTATTTAATTTTTATCTTTCATGGGAGCAATACATTATGAGCTGATCTATGATTTGTATATTTTCTCTGCAATTTCTATTTAAATTAGTTGCATTATGATTAGATGCTAACATATGTTGTTTTGATAGGCAATTTTTTTTATTTCCTCAAAGTTTTGTTGTTTAGCTTATTTGTTTTTAGTCCTTTTTAATGAGATTGATCATGATTGACATAGATGAGTTTGTATATGAGTGCAATGTCAATAAGGTCAAAGACTACAAAAGAAGATGATGAATTTTGGGACAACAAGGCTATATTATATGTTCTATCAATTTAGCTGTTTCATTTACATTGTTACGAAATGTCTCTTTGTACTTTTGTAACCACGCGACTGTTTCAAGAGTCAAAGGGTTCTACATTGTTAATACAACTTTAATGTTTACTTTTAATTTGTTGCATTTAGTTATTTAATATTGTTACCATGGGATTATTTCAAGAATCAACTATTGTATTCGAGTTGCATCTTGCTTGCACTTTATGATAATTATAAACTATTGATGAGATCCTTCTAGAGCTTTATGTGAGTACTACAGCTAAGAATGCTACACAATTGTGAGTAGGTTCCCTACTTATAATCGTGATAGAAATGAATTTCATTGTTTAAAGTTTAGTTTTCATTTATAAATCGTACCACCTAATGAGCTGCATTAAGGTTTTTTGATCATGTATCACCTTGTGGAAATCGGTCATATATTATTTGTGCATTTATGTCTTTGTGATCTCAAGACTTTTACTTACAAATTGTTAATTTTGTCATTCATTTGTGATTATAGTTTTTGTTCTTTTTCAATTTCTTCATTATTGAATTTTTTTAATTAGTTATGACTTGATTGCATATCTTTTTAATGTGACTTTGTCCGATGTTTAACATTCTTAGCATAAGGTTTAAATTTGGATTGTGTTGAAGTATGAGTTGGTGCTAATCATTCAAGTCAAAATCTGACTCAGAATTTGTTTAGGTGATAGACTAAATTTACCTTTATAGGTTCCAATGAATGTTTTATGCATAATATAGGTATCTATAGCTAACTTTGACTGTGTTTTGTTGTTTCATTTCTCATTAAAGAAATCATTTACTCATATTTATATAAAATGGCTTTAGGTAGGTTGTGTAGCAAACATATCAAACAAATTAGATTATGGAGTGTGGTTTGCATAAAGGATCATTTTCTTACTGATTGTTCTATTTGACTTGGTTAGCTTTTTGCATGTTTTTTAATGTCATATATTGGTCTCAAGGATTAATGTAGAATGTGTGGTAGGAGCATGAGAATGAAGAGGTAGATTGTGCTATTTCCTTCTCAGTTCTTAAGGAAAGTAAGAATGGGAGAAAAGTAATAGGTGGGGTTTTTTTTTTTTTTTTACTTTTTGTACTTAAGAATTTTGCATTTCCCTGAAAACTTATTTTTGGTGAGATTATGAAAATTATCGAAACTTGGAGGTGATCTGGTAAGTTTTTTTTTTCCTTTTTGAAGAATCAAATTTGAGTTAATATATAAATAATTTTGTATAACCACGCAAATTTGAACATAGATTAGAAAAAGACAAAAAAATAATCTAAAAAAAGAAAAAGGACAAAAAAATCTGTCATATGTGATTCTTCATGTTTCTGATCAAAAGATTTCTTGGGTTATTTTCTTGCTTATGTTACCAGCGTTTTAGAATTAAAAGAGGGGGTTTTTTTTTTTTACCTATTACATATAAGCATATCTGTTTTTTTTTTTTAATGAAATGCTTTTTAATCTTTTAGTGGTTGTTTCTCGCATCAAAGAGCGGGCATTATCTAGTGTCTATTAAAGCCTGAAAGTTAATTTGACTTTTTAGTGAATTTGAACAAAAAATATCAAGTGTAATAAATAGGTTTGAACAAAATAATAGCCATGATGAATTTTCAGACTGAACTTGAGCTTAATTTTTCAATTAAGACTTTTTTTATATATATAAATCATAAGTATTCTAATTCGTTTTAATGGTATGAGACTAATCTTACTCAAGATTTCGTTACAGTTAAAGTTCTTCTCTCCGTTCTAAAAGTGTATTTAGTGGGTCTTGAACCCGAAAGCTCTTCCTACAAATTTAATCTACGTTGCCAACTGAGTCACAACCCATGGGTAATTTTAAGAATGTAAACGGGGCAGGTACCGGTCAATTTTGAGGTACCCAACCCTGTTTAAGAATGAAGGAACCTGAACCCTATAAAAACCTGATTAATTTTTAAATGTACTACCCGAATCCTACCCTATTAATTTTCATACTACCCGTTTACACTTTCAAATTTTTTGACAAACTCGTTTATTAACCCGAACCCTATAAAAACCTGATTAATTTTTAAATGTACTACTCGAACCTTACCTTATTAATTTTCAATTTTCATACTACCCGTTTATACTTTCAAATTTTTTGACAAACTCGTTTATTAACCCGAACCCAAAAGCATTTTTAATAATTTATTTTTTGTTAATCAAAAGTATAAAATTAAAAAAAATATACAAGTACCATTACAAATTAACAAACCTTAATAGTTCAACAAACAATTTAAACCCATAGAAATATGTTAATGCAACTACAAATAAACATAATTTAATAAAAACACAAACACATTTGAAATCATTCAAGTCATGACATCTTCGTTTTTCATCATCATTAAATCCATAGTTGTAGATGGTCCTACACATAAAATAAATAAAATATTATTAATGTTGAGGTAAAATCCACATTCTCTACTATACTCACTTGGTTATTCTATTTAGAAGTTTAACACATTGACAATTCCTTTAATAGCAAATATCTTCAACACATTACGTTCATTTAACAGCAAGTATATTCAACACAATGACAATTGATTTGGCAGCAAATATCTTAAACACATTCACAGTTCATTTAGCAGCAAGTACAATGACAGTTGATTTGGCAGCAAGTATTTCCAACACAATGAAAGCTCATCTAACAGCAGCTATTTTCAATAAATTGACTAAAAATCTTAGATTTGGCATATTCACTTACAGAGTAAGTGCTATGTTCCTGGATTTAAAGAGGAGCCGCCGCTGGCAGGAGAACAAACTGCTGCCGCCGCTGGAGGGAGAACAAGATGCTGCCGCTGCTGGATTTGAAGAGGCGCTGCCACTGGAGGGTGAACAAGCTGCTGTAGCCGCTAAATCTGGAGTTCACCGCTGGAGAGAGGAACACTGCTGCAGTCACTTGAAAGAGCTATTGCCGCAGTTGCGCCTAAGAGATGGTCAAATGGCCGCTGCTAGAGTGGGTGTGGACTATCAGGTCTATTAGAGATACGAGACTTATGAATTTTGGGTTTTAGAAATTAGGGTTAGTTGACTAAAGAGTGAAATTGAAAAGTGAAAACTAAAGAATAAGAGGATCGGCTGCTGAGCACACGTTAGTCACCGTTTTGATTAATCGTTTTTAAACTTTTAATTATTTTATGAAAAATAAAATGATATTAGTCCACCGTTTATTTACAAAAGATAATATACATACTTTTAATTATCAATGTATCTTCAATACATTGATATTAAAGATAATATATTTATTTATTAATGTATACTTTTAATTATTTTTAAACTTTTAATTATTTTAACTTTTAATAAAATACTTTTAATTATTTTTTAAGCTCACCGTTTTAATTTTTTTAAACTTTTAATTAGTTTTAGTATACACATAAATATTTTTTATATTATATTTTTTTTAATAAATTATGTCCATATATTTTTTAATTGGAGTTTAGTTAACTTATTAATTATTATGGGTGTGCAAGAATAATAGATTAACTTATCATAAAATTTTTATAACTTTAATATCAATACATTATATTTACAAAAGATAATTAACTAATTTAATTTCATATGTTGCACTAATTTTTTTCTAAAATAATTTTAACTCTCAAGGATATTGATAAATTTATAATAACAAAATGCTAAATCCATGATCCATATGTTGCATACTATTCAACCTTTAGTTTAAAACATTCAATTCAATCTATAATCATATATTAGAATATAATGTTGTATATCTAATTTTAAACATTTGATTTCTTAGAATGTATTCATATAATCTAGATTAATTTGATCAATGATTATAATATTAAAAGATTAGATTGATGTGTGTGTGTGTATATATGTAGTTATACTATAATATATGATATTATGTATATGTACGCATATATATATATATGTGATACATATAGTTTATGTATTAGATTGATGTTGATGTATATGTATTATATATATTATAGTATTATCATAATATATATATACACATACTATACTATACTATACTATACTATACTATACTATACTATACTATATATCTATAATACGTATACTATGTCATATATATATATATATATATATATATATATATATATAATATATATATATATATATAAATGGTCAATGTGTTATGTGTAAGAATTGCATATTAGCTAATTATAAAAATATTATTAATTTCAATTTTAGTGCTTTATGTTTACTTTAAATACTTATTGTTTTAAGCATAATTAACTAATTTAATTTCATAATTATTTTATTACTATGTTTCATTAATTTTTTTGACTCAACAATGTTTTATTAAAATTTATAATTACAATATAAATACAATTTGCATCATATTACATATATATTATACATATATTATAGTATTATATATGTCAATGGTCAATGTGTAAGAATTGTATCTTAACTGATTATGAAAATTTTATTAATTTAATTTCAATGGCTTATGTTTAAAATTAAAAAAACATTATCTTAAGTTTAATTAATTAATTTAATTTCATTATTATTTTTATTATGCTTTTTTTTAGGCTCACAATATTTTATTATATAAATAATTTTTTAACACACTATGACAAATATAAAATGTGGCTCACTTGGTAAATCCTTTGGCTAGAGAGCAAGGGTTCAAGTCCTCACAAAAGCCATATTTTGTTAAGCCCATAAATGGTGATTGTAACAATCGAGAATTTTTTACTCTTGATAATTAATTTAATCAGATATTAAAAATAATTTAATTATTTACAATGCATTGAGGAATTATTATGGATTTCGAGAAGTATGAAGTAGTAGGCTTTATATGAGAAGTAGGAGAAAATATAACCATGGAAATTTAAATAAGTAAGATGAGTATCCGTCATTTCCAAGGAGGTGTTAGGAGTAATAGAATTCAAAGCATGTAAATGAAGCAAAATCAAGAAAATTAAATTATAGTCACAAATGGGTATGATATGACAAATTGATTGATCTAGTTGGTAGATTGAAGTTTGTTAATATTGCTAAAAGATAAGTTATATAATTGATGGTTAAATTCTAAATATTTAATTCTACGTTAAGGATTTAGTCTTGTGGAATTGATGAGAAATAATAGAAATATGAATGAGAGTTGATTTATATATATACGGGATATATATTAACAAAATAGAGGAAAGTATATACATATAACCTAAGCTATATATATTAAAAAAAAGAATATGAAAATTATATATAAGATATAAAATATAATAATATATGAATTATAAATTATATATATCAAATAAATTAATAAATAAAGAAGAGCATAAAATATAATATATATATAAATATTAGTGGGGTTTGATGGAAAATTTCCCACCAAACCCACGTTTGGTCTGTCAAAACAGACCATCATCTCTTAGCGAAAAAAAAAAATGTAAGAAAAGAATGAAATGAAAGGGAACCAGGGAAAGAGAGACCCGTGAGAGAGAAAAGAAAACTAAAGAAGGAAATAGGGTGAAAATGAGAGAAAGAGCCGAGAATGAAAGAAGAATGAGAAGAAAGGAGAAAGGCAGCAGCATCGTTACTGTCATGAGATTTTGAATAGGGCTGATCGAGCAGTAGTAGAGGATTTCATGGGATTCAAGGCTGAATCTAGTGGCTAGAAACAGAGGTGAACGGTGCTTTGTTGGAGTGATCTTGAGACACCGTAAAGGGGTAAATGTGGCTGTTGCTGGGGCGGTCTTTGAGGCACCGTGAAGGGTTGTTTCTATGGCTAAACAAGAGGCGTAGGTGGCTGTGTTTAAGCGGATCAGGGATGGTTTTTGGTTACTGAAAAATAGGTGTTGACCAAGGTGTTACGGGTTGGAGGAAATGGGCTTAGAAACGTGAAACAAGGGGCTTCCGTAAGGTTGTAGGGGACCTAAGCAAGGCTAAACAGGGGTCCATTTCCAGGTGGTTCAAATGCTGCTCTTGGTGGCTGTAAGTAGTGGTACTGAGTGGATTCTTGGCGAGAAGAAACCGAGGCCATTTGGTGTCTTATAGGCCATAGAAAAACAAGGCTAATTTTGGTTGAACATGGCTGCTGTGATCCCTGTTGGACGGTGATTATGGTGAGGTCGATATAATGGAGATGAGAGGAAGCCCTCTTTCAGTTCAACCAAGGCCTCCTCCACGCAAAAGCCAACTCTGAACAAAGGAGATTAAGGCTGTTCCGTGGACTTTTAAAGGCTGATCTTAGGTGGCTGAACATTGGTGTAAAGGGCATTATTTAGGGGCTGTAACCACGTGATTTACGGGCTGAAAATGCTTAGTTTAAAGGTAATGTTGAGTTAGAGAAATTAAGGTTGAAACTTAGATGCTTTGAGGTTGAAAGGCAGGTGTGAAGTTGGATTCTTGCTTGCTAAGGAGCTGTAGTAAGAGTGTTTGGGCTGGCATTTTCAGGCTAAAGCTTGGCTGCCTAAACAGACAATATAAGGCTGAGGTGGCCAAAAATCTACTCTTTAAAGTGCCAAATGGGAGCTAAAAACAGGACACACACATAGGGTAATTTAAAGGGGCTGAACTAAGCTTGAATTGTGGCTGAATATGGGCTATTGAGGTGGCAAATTCATGCAACTTTGGTGTGAGAACTGTAGCTGGGAATGGCTGGGATATAGGCTGCTTTGGGGTTCGGTTACGAGTCAAGGCAGTGGAAGAGGGCTGGCGTGAAAGGTTATTTTTGGGTTCTAGTTTGGGGGTTGCCTTGCGGTGTTGGAGTGGCTATTTTTAAAGGCTGTAGGAGTGATATTTTGGGCACTAAACAGAGGGCAGTTGAGGTAGTTTGTGGGCTGCAAACAGGTGTGGAGGCAAGGCTGAAATTGGTTGGAGTTTAGACTGACTCAAGGCGTAGAACAAGGCACCAAAGAAATAGAAGAAAGTAAGGGGCACAAAGAAAGTTGAGTCGATCAAGCCAAGGAAGAAAGTAAAGAAAAAGAGAAAAAAAAATTAGTACCTTGGCTTGGGTTAGTGTTGAAGGATTGTGTGACGATAAAGCGATGATCACGTAAGTAGCAAAGCTCAGTGTACGCATGCTAAGCTCCAAGCATGAAGCCAATGTGACAAATTGAGTCCGGGCTAGGCTCGACGCACGAGCCCCAAGCATAGGAGTTGGTAAGACAATAAGTGAGCTTAGAAATGTATTCATGAAGCTTTTATGATTATGTTAAATTAATTCTTAAATAAGTTATAATGTTGGGGTTGTAGGGAAGCTATAAGCGAGATACCTTGTGGACGATTAAAGAACAACCGCTAATTTAGCTAATCCCGAAACACTCGCTTTGTTTTCGATATAAGGAAGTCGGTAAACAAATACCACTTTGTTTTATAAATGCTTAAAATCTGTACTTAGACTCACGTTAAGACCTCTTGAATATATTTGAATATATAGCTTGACATTAAGACGACAGTTCCAAGCTCAGTGAAGCTCAACACGTGAATGTCAGGCTCGATAAAGGTAAGACGTTTATATAACGTAGAAGTAGGATTATATTGTATAGGTTAATATATGATGATATGATGATTCAAATGATTAGAGAGTCGACCTAGCTAAAAGATTTGGAGTAGTATAATAGAGTTCGTTGATATGGTACAATATATGATTCAAATGCTTAGAGAGTCGACTTAATTGAGAAAATTGGAATAGTATAACAGAATTTGTTGATATGGTACAGTATAAGAGATGATATCATGGATTTATGATTAAACGCAGTGAAATGCAAGTATGGTATTGGGCTCGATAAAAGTACATATTGATGCAATTTTTGGTTAAAAGATCTAATGTGATATTGGACTTGTGGGCATCTTTAGACTGAAATGACATTACATGAATGCATTCTACAGGCATTATACTATACGGTTTTAAACTCATGTAGTTGCATTGCCTTTAAGCATGCTTTGCTTGTAACTTGAGATTTTGAAAGGATTTATCCATGCAATACTTATATGAAACTTTAGATGTTTAAATCGTTTTGAAAATACTGAGTATATACTGTGTTAGGGTATGTATTTATATATGTAAATGATCTTAAAGCAATGTGTTACATACTTTGCACTATTTTCATAAGAAAAAGGAAACGTTTAAATGTTTTTGAGACTATAGGCACCCTAAGAGAGTTAAATTCAATAAAGCATAGTAAAAACTGCCTAATTGGAGATTCCTCATTAGGCAGAGATGCTTGTCTGACAAAAGTCGTGGACAGGGCTAGTCACACTTGATCATGGGGCTGAGAGACATAAGGTCTATGGCCATAGGTAGCGCCCTAGTTGGTTTCCAGGAGACAATAATATGATTTTTCACTGCTAGCTACAGTGAAGCAAGTCTTTATTGATAGAGTACTAGAGATTCAACCTAGTCTCAAACATGATACGACATGCTGTCTAGAGTATAGTTTTATTTGATATGAACTCTAGACTTGACATGATTTTATAGTATGTGAGAAATGTTTTGAGACTGTACATATTTTAGACATGCTCTAAAAGTGAATATGAAATGATTTGAGGCACTATATATTTTTTTAAAATATGCCTTTAAAGTGCAAATGATATGATTTGTGAATTATACATACTCTAGCATGTCTTAAATGTAAACATGAAAAGAATTGATATTTTACATGTTTTGAACATGCTCCAAAAGTATATGTGATATGATTTGAAATTATAGCCATTTTATAAGAAAAGCTTGCATAAGTTTTGCATGCTGAGTTATGACATAACGACATACTATCTACATGATGTCATGACATTACATCGTACATGAATATAAGATTTATATGAAGAGTATTATGACTTTACACTACTTGTGATCATGATTTTCTATATGAAAAGTGATATGAGTCGATATAATATATTTTTTTAACATTATTTTTTTTTTAAATTTTTTTTTAACATATATTAAATGTAAGTGACTTGATATGATATTGCATTTGAACATGGTGTTCAATTGGGACATGATATAATACGAGATTGATGTGAGTATGAATTAATAGTATATGATATTTGAATTATACATGATGCGTTGTTGCATGATGTATTGAAGTATAAGGACAATAAGATTGAAAGTGATTAAATTGATTTAATTAGAGGTCTGAATGATAGACATATGTCGGGAATGGAAATAATGAGGCATTTCAAATCACGCTTCCATCGATACTCCAAAACCCTCACTCACCTAAAGTCTTTAGGACATGATTTTGTTATAAATATGAGATGTTATCGATTGAAATGGTACATTGTGACTACAAACTTGCAGGTTCATACATTGCATTTAGAACAGTATAAATTCTACTTTTGCACTTATATAAATGACTTACTGAGCCCTCACTCATTAAACGAGAACTATTTTTCAGATTGATTCAAGGGACACGTTGGACGGTTCTGGTGAATTGACAGTGTCTTAACTCTTGAAGTCCCTGTTGTTGAATATCTTGGTTTAGTAATATTTCTACTCCATATGCTTTTATTTTTAGGCAATGCTTGTACAGTACTATAAGATGGGATGTAAACTAGGATAATGAGTATTTGATGTAATATTCTGATATTAGATGATGTGCATGTGGTGATTGGTTATGAATACTAGGACTGATGAGATGATACATATTTGGCGAATATTGTGGATTGTGGGAAATGTTGTCCTATTGCCTTGTGATGAATTGCAGGTAATTAACTGGGGAAATCTCAAAATACAAGAGGGGATATTTTAAATCTATTTCTAAGAAATAGTAAGTTATGGACTATAAATGATCTTTCCCTATCCTAGAGAGTAATTTAAATCATAATTGAATTAAAGAATGAATGAAAATGATTTAGTGATTGCACTGACATCGAATACAAATTGTAAAACGAAAAGGAAAAAATTTAGTTCGAAAATTTGAAAAAGGAAAAAAGTATGAGTATCAAGTGCAAGTTACGGCTTTCGGGTCGTGACAGTAATCGGGTTTGATAATCGGGTTCGGGTACCTTAATATGATTATGTTAATCGGGTTCGGGTTTAGGGTACCCTAAGGGTACTATCCGAACCCTACTTGAACCTATCACGGGTAGTGAAATCACTACCCTAACCCAATTAAAACCCGATTATCAGGTATCTGAATCCAACTTAAACGAAACAGGTAATCCCGAGTACCCGTTTAGAGCGAACCCGTTTACACGTAATTTCTCAATTAAGACTTGACCTAACCTGATTTGGCCCAAAAATAATAAATATATATTTTTTATATATTTACTAAGTATAATGTAATTATGCATAAAACACTATTGATTAATAAACATTATATATATTTAATATGAAAATTAACATGCAAAGTTTAACAAATCAAATTAAACTTTAAAGGGAATAAAAGAATAACAAGAACAAACAAAAATTAAAATGCAAAAGAAAAAGAAGAATAATCAGGTCGGGTTGGGCTCATATTTGTATAATAAACTTAAAAACAGGTCTAGTCTAAAAATCAAGCCCAAATAAGTGGGTTGAGTCAGGCTCAAGTTTGTATATAATTCGTTAATATATTGCTTAGGACCTGTCGACCCATGGATACCTTCAATCAAGAGTATGAACAAATTAATTTCTATGTTTTCCCAACTAAACCTATCCACGAGTCGGATGGTCCATTAAAACTCAAAAGTTAGCCCCACTTTTTAGCAGGCTTGGACAAAAAAATAGGCTCAATGAACGAGCTTAGACAAAAATAATAGGCCTGATGAATTTATAGGTCGGGCTCAGGCTTTACTTATGGAGACCTAAGCGTGACACAACATAAGTAATATTTAAATTTTTTATATTTTTTACTAAACATAAAATAATTATATGTATTTAAAACATTGCTGATTAATAAACATTATACATAAAAACCAAAGAAACAAAAAAAATTATAATGCAAAAGAAAAAGAAAAAAAATCAAGTCGAGCCGGACTCGGATTTGTATAATAAACTTAAAATGGGTTTGGTCTAAAAATAATCCCAAATAAGCGGGTCAAGTGGGACATGAGCTTGTATATAATTCGTTAATATATTGCTTAGGTCCAGCAATATCAAAATTTATGATAGCCAAATATCAAACATGTCAAGGGTACAAAAATCTCAAATCTCAAGTAGTTTCAAAAGTCCGTGGTTGCCTTTTTTTATGATAGTAAGTGTGTATGGAGGTGACAAAAGGGTCAATTTGGACGAGTTTGAGTCAGGTTGTTTTGGATTCAGATTATTTCAGCTTTAGGTTTACTTTAAGTTTGGATTGTCTCAAGTTTGGATATTTTCAAATTCAAGCTTTTCTAGGTTTGGATAATTTTGACATCAAGGTTTTCCGAATTTGAGTAATGTCAAGTTTGATTAATTTTGGATTTGATTCGAGTCTAGTGTGTTTAGACATATTCAAATTATTTCGAAATTTTATAAGCTATAAACGTTTTTTATAATTTTGAATATAATAATTAGTTTAATATTTTATATAGTTAAATCAAATATAACCAAAATACAAAAGTTAAAATTTTAATAATTTTTATATAAATAAAAATTTTTACATCTTAATATTTTTATTACTTGACAAGGGCTATGCAGTTTTTTTTTTTTAAATTTCTTACTATATTTGGCACAAAATATATATCAATGATTACATAAGATAACAAGAATTTAATTTTTAAGTGAGTCAAAATAAACATATATTGACACTAAACAAAAGTAAAATCCAAAATCATCGGCAATAATACATAAAAATAGAATGATTTCAAAGAAATAACTAACATGTTATAAATAAATCACACTAAACAAATAAACATTTATATGAATAGTTTTATTGTCTTCGTTAAACTAATAACCTATTGGGCCATTGAAATTTGGATAATCTTAGTCCAATAATTTTTTTTCTTTTTTTGTTTGTTTTATTAACTTTTTTAGTAATTATATTATATTTTTAATAAAATTTTAATTTTTCAATAATTTTTCTTACATTTTTTTTTGGTTTGGACATAAATTAAGTACCAACATAATTACATTAGAACCTAATCGAAAGACTAGTTAATTAATGGTTAGTTACATCCAAATCATGTTTTTTTCACCCAACTGCATCGTGGGGTGCATTTGGGCTGCAACCCATGATGAAGTCAATGTAATCCCCCTCTAGTGGGGGATTGGAGGGGGCATGATCCAGTCATCAACTACAACCTTCGGTGAAGAAGTAAAATTACTCCTTTAACCCATCTTCCTTTTTTATATATATTTTGTTTTTTTTATTTTGCTAAATTTTATTTAAAGAAATTTTTAAAAAAATTTTTTTTAATATAGTAAAAATATTTTTAAAAATAATTTTAAATTTTCTAATAATAAAAATATTAATTGATAGAAAGTAAAATTTTTTAATTTTTTAATTTCTTAAAAATGTTTTTGATATAAAATAAATTTATTAATTTCATAAATATAAATTATAAATTTCATCATTTATAAATTTTAGTACAATGTCTCTAATAGTCATTTTTTCTTTTTACTACACTCATCTCGCCACCACTACTGTAATTGTATCAAAACACATAGCATCGTTTGACTAACCAATTTTACCGCTATAGTAACTAATCTCAAGTTAGTTTGGATAAATAGTTAGATTGACGCTAGTGAAATTGAAAACGATGGTAACAGTGAGAATAGTTACTGTAGCAGTGAGTTTGGATAGTTAAACGGTGATATGTTTTTGGATGTAATAGCAACGGTTACTATCACAGCCCGTGACCACATTTTTTTCACATTTTTCTATACATCTTATATGGTTGGGCTGTCTGCGATACTTTACTTTTCTGTTTCATTTAAACTATTACATATTAAATTGAAATATCATTTACATCCCATATCTTAATTTACAAGAAAGTAGTACTGTAGATAAATCTAAATACATAAAATAAATTATTGTACCTCATATTTCAATCGAGCTGTCACATTGTCCCCCGATGTGCAGCCGGATGCTCGAATGTCAGATCTCTCAGTCATAAAAATCTGAAATGTTTAAAAGTAGGGGAGTGAGCAAACCACGGCTCAGTAAGAGAATTGTATGCAAATTTTGATATCACGAAGACTATATGCAGTAAAATCCTTAATTTCTTATTTGTATGCTAAGCACACTAAAAAGGAAAGGATACTATAGTCGGCCAAAAAATCCAAATAGAGCATGGAAGGTATTTTGAAATACCTGTCTTATCCCGGAAACCCAAAGCGATTATAGGGAGTAGAAATTTATTTTTTTTTTATAAAACTTATTTCAATTTACTGCATATAAATATATCATCCACTTGAGTAAAACATTTTATCAAACCACTAATTTAATATTAGAAAATCTCAAGGCTTCCACCACTGAAATCATCACTTATACACGTGTAACAGTAAAATAACTGTTCAATTATAATAACAGTTTAGAAATGAAACACTTCAGAAAAACATCATAATTTTCTGAAAATATCACTAAAATCGATAATAACATGTGAAATCATAATGGAGACCAGACAACACCCAAATGACATCATGCTATAAGTCTCGTAGGGAATAATAGGGTACACGTGAGTAGGGGTGTAATCGAGCCGAGCCGAGTCGATACAGTGGGGTGCTCGAGCTCGAGCTCGACTCAAAATTCGCTACTCGATACTCGACTCGAGCTCGATCGAGTCTTAGTTTTTAAGCTCGAACTTGACTCGAAACCAAAATCAAACTACTCGAGCTCGCTCGAATAAGCTCGATTATCCGAACTCATGTCTGAATAAACTCCCTCGATTAAGCTCGATAAAGTTCGTTTGTGTATTTCACAATGATATATTGATATCATTTAAAAACACTCTGTTACATTTTTTTTCTAAATCATGAAAAATATTTCATTGAAAGAAATTAACAGCAATATTTCATTGAAAGAAATTAACAGCTTGGCATTACAGTGAAATCTATACACCAAAATCAAAACAAGCAAAGTCCAGAATACCAGCTAATCAAAGAGCCAATCTATAGATTCAACTAGATACAAAACACCAGAAATCAAAGAGCCAATCTACAAATGCGCCAACCACAACAAATGAATCCACCAGTCAAAGACGTCAGTCGATCGATCCACAAGCCAAAAACCCAAAAAAGAGACAGCTTACAAATACAACATCAGTATAGATCTGTCAAGATTTCATTCAAATCAGATCACCTTAAAGCCAAACTTTGAATCACTCAGTCCTATCGAACCCAGAAGACTCAATTCATCACCAAGCCTTGAACATCACAGATCTATTAAAACTCTATTATTATTTATGTAAAAAGAAAAAAAAAAAAAAAAGAAAATCTCTTACCAAGAATAAGGCTTTTGCAGAGAGTGGTTGCCAGATCTGAGGGAGGGAGGGAGGAGAGGCGACCGTGACTGCGTGAGGCGACTCCATACGTGACTGCCTGAAGTCGAAGGGGTTGGTTGATGTTAACAAATGACGAATATGATCGAGGTGAAGCCAGATCTGAGGGCCGAGGGGCTCGTCGGCGTCAGATCTGGTATGGAGGGCACTTGTCTGGTGAGGGAAGGCCGGATCTGACGGAGGAGGTGTCGCCGGTGTGATAGTACTGAAAGTGAAAGCGAGAATGAAGGGAGGTCAGGCGACTGTAGATCAGAGAGGGAAGGGTGAGGCAACGATAGATTAGAGAGGGAAGGGTGAGGTGGCAGATCGCAGATGGGAAAGAAAGAAACAAGCGGCTGATGGAGAGAGAACACAAAATATTTTTAGGTTTTTAGGTTATGTTATATATAAATAAGGGTATATTAGTAAATTAATAATAAAATAAATATAAAATATATATTAAAATAAAGAAAGCTCGATTAGGCTCGTGAGCTACTCGAGCAGAGTATTACAATACTCGAACTCGACTCGCTTGACAAATCGAGCTACTCGAGCTCGAGCTCGGCTCGACAAAAATCGAGCCGAATTCGAGTTTTTTTCGAGTCGAGCCCGAGTAGCTTGCGAGTACTAGTGTCTCATTTACACCCCTACACGTGAGACCCCCGTAGGGATAGTATAATAAACACATGAGATCTATGGCCATAGTCTATAGGTGTCCTCGATTGTACACTGATTAGGTGTCAACCAGGATGCTGAAGACATGATCAGTGTCAACAGCTTCACACATGAATAACACATGAAACATGTGACACGTGAGCATGATACGGGGCCTATCAGTCTCAAAACAGTATATAAGAAATCTCATTACCTTTATGGAATTTAGTAAGATCAATGATGTTTTCCAGAAAATCCATATAGGTATTAATCATAATATTTCGTACGATGAAAAACAGTTTATAAGATAATCACACAGTAGTAATAAAATTTCATAACTGTTCTTTTTCACCGTAGAATACATAACACATGTTTCCATCCTTTCTTTCCAAAACTTGAAATTCAAAGTTATTGGAAATCAATTCCAATATTTTCATACTTAATGGAAAAATAAAAATATTTATTTTCCAAAATTAACAATAATTTCACCAACACAATTTTCACTATAAAATACTTGCAGAGACATTTTAGTCTCAAAACAATAGTTATACAGTGATAAAGCCTTTATGGAAATCATTACACGTGATAAAATTTATTTAATCCATAAAGGAAAATCATAATAAATTAGTGAATATTATACTAAAAATTATTTATAAAATATTCAAATTCACCATTTCACTTCACCAATCACACATTTCCCTATAAAACACGTGGAATGAATTTTCGGTAGTTTAATCTTTACCGAAATCGGTATCATGAATATTTAATAAATACTTTTTGGTAAATTCACCGTTTGCGAAAATTTATTAATTTATCACTTTTGAGGCTAGGAAAAATACCAATAATGCACTACAATATTTAATAATATTTTTGGAAATATCTTTAGTAAATTTCGGCAGCATAACAACTGCCAAAGTCCTAGCCTCCCTGCACTTTCAAACACAGTCTCAACAGCCAGAAACCACAATTTCGTAGCATTTCAAGGCAATTCAATATCCAATAAATCTTATAAAATTCATAGCATGAAAACCATGCATTCAGATATCCCTACAAATTTACACACGCATCCCTTACCTCAGTATACTGTAGAAGATGCTTTAAGTTGCACCATATACCTCTTATGTCGTCGAAATCTAAACTGCAAAATAACAGTTTAATTTAATCAATGTTTGGTATAAAGTTCCTTCACTTGTCTAATTCTTATTTAAATTCTCATTACTTAAAATATTAGAATCTCGTATAATTACACCATGGTAATTGAATATTCAATTCATTTTCCCTTTCTATTTTGGCATCATTTGCCATTTTACCTAGTCCATATTCTCACTAAAGATTGCATGGCCTAACATCATTTTCCATGCATAAGCCTTTTTGGCTTTTGACCATATTTCTCCATGTTAATATATATATATATATATATATATATATATATATATTTCATCCTCATATATTTTTTTTTATTTTCAGCCCTTAAGTTGAGTGTTTTTCTGCCATCTCTTACGCCACTCTCCTCTTTTCTTTGTCCAATTTCAATAACCGAATGTCCCTTTTTGGATGACTAAACCTATTTGGTTTATGTCTTTTATTTCCATGTATATTCTCTATATATACTTGCATATATTTTCCAGCCACTTAATTGACTTATTTTATTCCCATGTCCAAGCCAATTCACGTCATTCTCCTTTGTCTTCTATTCTGGCCGAATGACCTTGCTTAGATATAGGAATTTTCTCCATTTAAAATATATCTATATTACTTATAATTTATGCTTTATTCTACCTATTTGGTGAAGTCAACTTAACCTTTTTCTTTCTTTCTTGCATTCTTCTTTCCTGCTGCTTGCTGTCCAAACCGACAGCTTTCTTTCCTTTCTGTTTCAGCCCACATTGGCTTTCAGTTTCTGTCTCTAAATTGTGGCTAGACTTAGTACATCTTAGGTTATCAAAAGTCCAGCATTCACACACACAAAGTCAGCCAAACATCAGCCTTTACTTCCCTCTTTTGCTTCCTATTTCGGCTGCACTTACCAACCAAGGTTTTCTTGTCCACGTACAGCCCACTTTCTTCTTCCATTTGGCCACTTTTGTTGACCATATTTAAGACACTTCTCTTTATTCTTCATAGTTCAAATAAGATCCTACCTATGTTACACTCAAAACCCTCTCCAACCGACTTCATCGCGGCCCGTAAATTACATCTTTTATTTCTTTTAATGTTTCATGGCTGTTTTCGGTTCTTAAGTTTCAGCCTTCCTTTTTACGTGAATCAGCATCATCGGAATATCATCTTATTTTATTTCTAAACCCTCACAACTGAACTAGGGTTTACTCATATACTTATGTTTATTTCAAAACAAATGCTATAAACATGATAATCTTGATTTCTACAGCTGAAAATTAAAGAACAAAAACTCAAAACTGCTGTTGAATCTTTACCTGTACAGAGCAGCAAGCTGTCCACGTAAATCAGCTTCTTGCTTGAGGTTTTTGAGGTAAATCCTTTGGTGTTCTAAGAAGCTTGTAAGGCTAGGTTTATTTTTACTCAAGAACCTTTAAAAATTAGCTGAAGATCATGGGTGATTCTGCTATGAACAGAAGGCTACACGGCTTGCAAAAACAGAGTAAAGCTTTCGGTGATGATGGCTGAAGATAAGAACCACGATGGACTGAAGAATAAAGAAAAAGGAAGATGTGTTGGCTGAATATTAGTAGCCATCATTTAAAGCTCTTAATTACAAATTTTCTTCTAAAATTTGAAGTCTATTTAATTTGTCTAAATGTTTTATTTTTCATGCCGCCACACAATTTCTGATTTTCCAATTTAGAATTCTTTTCCAATATCTTCATCTTTATTATAATTTATTTGTTGGATTATTTGATCCATTTCTTGATCAATTTAACTAATCATTAAATTTTCTCATAAATAATTTTATTTTGGATTTCTTAATATCTAAATAATTTTTCATTTTCGTTCCTTAATTAATTTAAATTTCAATTTATTCAAATTAAATTTTCGTTAATTAATATTTATTTAAAAAATTACTGTTTTCACAATTACAGTGAGGTTACTGTAATGTAGTGAAAAAAAAAATGGATTAAGGACATTTGTATATAATAAAATTTATAATATGTATCTTACATATAATAAAATTAATAAAATAATTGTAACATTAAAAAATAGTAAACTAATACTAAAAATATTTTTAGCTCAAATAATATTTTTCTATTAAATAACAACAATTGTATTTAGGATATAAATTAAAAATATTAAAATAAAAAACAAAATAAAAAATATTAGTTGTACAAAAGTAAAATAACTAAAAAAAATAAACAATGCAATTTTTTTAAGTAGAAAATAATTTAAAAAACTAAAAAATATTACAAATTAATTTTTAAAAGAAAAAGGTTGAAATGAGATTTTTTTTTCCCACTACTCCCTACCCCCTTCAGTAGCCAACCAAAGGTGGATTGATGTAAGTGCACCGTGGTGTACATTATTCAATTATAATGTTGAATAGTACCATAATATATTAAAAGAGTATTAATAATTAGTTTAACCTTAATAATGACTATGTAAAAATTTTAGAAAATTAGGATATGAAAAAACTAATAGGCATAGTAGTATTAATCTAATTTGATTATTTTGATATTAACATTAGATATAATTATATGAGTTTATATATGAGTCATTGATAGTATATAATTTTTATATACTGTCAATCAACCGATATGATGATAAAAAGTTTGTAAATTTATTTTTAAGGGCTTATGTACTTTTAGGCTTTATTTATTAATAATGTGTCTTCTTATGGTTGACTCACAATGTATAAAGATTATATATTATCAATGCATTATATATAAATCTTAATTATATTCATCACTTACCAAATGTTTAATTATAATGTATTACCGTTTACAAAAAAATACTTAATATGAATAACTGAAAAATTAAATAGCTCAATTTTATATTTACTTTGTTTTTGGTTTGTAGATGAATCATTATATTAACATTACTACACTAAATATAATTGTATACACTAATTACTTAAATATCACGTTAAAAATTTAGAATGCGGAATTAAAAAAGATATATACACCAATTAACATTATTATTAATATTTGATATAATCATATATAGTAATATACCGATTAAGTACTAATTTAATCATGTTGATATTAACATAATAACATTAGATATAAACCAATTGATCAAATGCCCAATTACAATGTTGAATGGTAGATATTATTACATTAATTAATATAAAAACATATGATGCACTGACAGTGTATAACCTCTATACGTTGTCAATATACTTAAGTTAATACTTTATTCACGAGCTAAGCTAAAAAAAATTCTAAGCCCTTCTAAGCAAATTAAAAAAAAATTATTTGTATTTATTTTTAAATTCTTAGCATTTTTTTAGTTTGTTCATTAATGATGTGTCAACCTCCAAGCTTTGACAATGTATAGTTAAATACTTAAATATAATTAAGCACATCACATATAAACTCTTAATATGATGCTAATTACTTAAATATAATTAATCTTAATATCAATAAATTATAAATTACTAATTATATTAAAATTATTTTTGTAAGTAGCAAAATTTTTACCTACATTAATTAAACAAATAATTAACTCTCCTAATAAATGAAATTAGACAATAAAAGCAAGTCAATCAATTTGCTAGCCTATTAAAAGCTCAATAAGTCTAAGAGACAACCTTTGGTTGAGGCATTTCATCGAACAGTCAGTAAGCTTAGGCTGTGTCAAGATAGATTATAGGTTGTTGTTGAGGATGGCACAAGAAAACCATCAAGCATATTCTGAAACCATTCCAACTGTAGAAAATGAACTCTTGAAACGAATCAAGAAGAAGTTCAAACGAGTGAGAAGCTCCTCCGAAGAATCCATTACTGATGCTTTACTGGATGATAGCATCGAGAATCCTGTTAATGTTGCCAAATCGTCATACAAAGACATGCTCACGGGATCAGGACCTGATGGAACCGAGAGTTGGGACGAGTGGGGTGATGAAATGAACTTTGATGATGAGGTTTCGGATGATGAAGAAAGTGACGCAAGACAGATCCCAAGGGTTACCTTTTCCCATGAAGAAAAGTTGAACATGCGAAAACCTTGGAGAAAGGCAATCATTGTTAAGTTGCTGGGAAAAGCTTTGGGTTTCCAAACCCTTACCACACGAATCAAACAACTGTGGCAACTGGTTGGGAAATTTAAGGTGGTTGATTTGGGTTATGACTATTTTTTGTTCAAGTTCGAGAGGAGTGAAGATTACGCACATGTACTAGAGGGAGATCCATGGATTATTGGGGGACATTATCTGACAGTGTGTCAATGGACTCCAAACTTTAAACCTCAAATGGATATGATTGATAAGGTGATAGCTTGGATCAGGCTACCTTGTCTTCCCATGGAGTACTATTGTCCGGAGGCTCTTAAGTGAATGGGATCATGTGTGGGCAGAGTCATTAAAATTGACCGTAATACTGAAGGAGCTATACGTGGAAAATTTGCGAGAATTTGTGTTGAGATTGATCTCACCAAGCCATTGGTTTCGAAATTTCTAGTAAGGCGGCATGTTCAATTGGTGGAGTTCGAGGGTTTTCACATGATATGTTTTCATTGTGGCAAGTTTGGCCATAAGTTAAATACATGTCCTTTGGTTCATAATACCACTGTTAACAACGAAGGAGATAATACAGTACCAGCACAGGAGGAAAGCAAACAGGAGGAATCTAACTTTGGCCCGTGGATGTTTGTACAAAGGAGGAACTGGAAGCCAACCCACAGAGACGACGCCGAAAAAGGAAAACAAAAGTTGCAGCATGATCCCAGCAAAACTTTTGGAAATAGATTCTCTAATTTGGACGTTGAAGTTAATGCGGCAACAAAAGAGGTAAGCAACGTCGGAAAATCCTCTACTGCCAAATAGGATGGGATTCAGTCAACCAAGCAAAATAAAGGAAAAGCACCAATCAAGGTTAACTCCCAAACTTTTGGGAAGACTCCGAAACTGAGTCAGAATGTTCCAACAGATTTGCAGGGATTGTTTTCTATTCCTAGGGCACGTAGGGAGGAGAATAACGTTCCCACTAGTTTTACTTTTCATGTAGGCTCTTCTTCTAATTCAGGAGGCCCATTGGGTAGCTCAAAAACCTTGAACAGAACTACAACTTCTAAGGCCCCACTTACAGGCCCCGAGGTTATCAAGCCCAATGCTTTTTCCCCACTCAATATTCCATACTTAATACCCGAACGAGATCCTCCTAATGGGATGAGAGATCTTCAGGCAAGTAAGGTGGTGAAGGGTGGTGATGATGAAGTTCAATCGGATGGATTGGTGGTCTCAATTTTGGCCAAGGACTCAAGTCCGACAACTTCCATGGATGTCATCTAGCATGCAATGTGTGTGCTACCTCTTTATTTATATTCTACTCATTATGTCGATCATGTTTTGGAATTGTAGGGGAGCTGGAAGTGTTAGTTTCAAGAGTAATGTTAAGGAGTTAATTCGAACCCATGGTGTGGATTTCTTAATTATAGCAGAGCCAAGAATTAGTGGTAATGCTGCAGAAAAGGTGATAAGGCGATTGCGCTATGACTTTTCAACTAAAGTAGATGCTATTGGTTTTTCCGGGGGCATCTGGATTCTTTGGAATTCTTCCATTGGTAATGTATCTATTATTACCAAGACTGCACAATTCATTACTGTTTTGATTTCAGATGGCAGAAGGAAATGGCTTCTCACAGCAATATATGCCAATCCTATCCCATCGAGACGTAAAAGTTTGTGGGAATATTTAGAGAGTAAGGTGGAGTTTGATAATTTGCCTTGGGTTTTAGTTGGTGATTTTAATCAAATAACTTCACCTTTTGAGAAACAAGGTGGTACCCGCGAAAGTTCCTCAAGAATGGCTGAGTTTTCAAGAGTTATAGTAATAAGGAAATTGATTGATATAGAGGCTGCAGGATGTAAATTTACCTGGATAAATAAAAGGTATATGGGTGGTTTGATACATAAGCGGCTTGATAGGGTTCTTTGCAACACAGTATGGAGGAATTTATTTTTGAAGGCTAGAGTAACTAATCTCCCTCGAGTTTCTAGTGATCACTGTCCTGTTCTTATCAAGTTATTTGGTCATTATGTACCCAACAAGGAACTGCGGCCTTTTAGATTTGAGATGGCGTGGCAGACACATGCGGAGTTTGGACACTTTCTGAATCAAAATTGGAGCTCAACTGATTGCTTGGGAAGCAATTTGAATAAGCTTCAACGAGCTCTCTGTGTTTGGAATTCCCAGGTCTTTGGTAATGTATTTAGAAGGAAAAGGAAATTGCTGTCACGCTTGAATGGAATTCAGAAAGCTTTGGAGTGCAGACTGAATCCTTATCTTTTTCAGTTGGAGAATCAGTTGTCAGCGGAATTTGAGAATGTCCTTAAGCAGGAAGAGTTACTATGGTTCCAGAAATCAAGATCGCAATGGATCAAGTTCGGAGACCAGAACACAAAGTTTTTTCACACCACCACTTTCGTACGAAGAAACAGAAATAAAATAACCTCCTTGAAGAGAGAGGATGGGTCGTGGTGCATGGATACAGAAGAATTGAAGCAACTGGTAACTTGTTTCTTTCAAAATTTATATAAGGCCGAAATAGTGTCTAGGAACTAGGATGAATTATGTCCTAGATCTGGATTCCGTTTCTCGACACTTGAACAACAGCATTTAGAGAGTGTCCTGCAAGAGGATGAAATTTGTACAGTACTCAAATCAATGGCGCAGTATAAGGCACCAGGCCCAGATGGCTTTCAAGTTGGGTTTTATCGAGCGAATTGGGATGTGGTCAAGGAGTCCATCTTTACCTTTATCAAGGAAGCCTTCACCAGAGGATCGTTTAATGAAGAATTAAGCAAGGTCTTGGTGGTTTTAATTCCAAAAGTGGATCATCCGGAATTGGTTACTCAATTTCGACCAATTAGTCTGTGCAATGTCGCTGTCAAACTAATCTCCAAAATCATTGTTCACAGACTTAGACCCTTCTTGAAAAATATGGTGGCCCCAACACAATGTAGCTTCATTCCGGGGAGGAGTAGCACTGATAATATAGTATTAGTTCAAGAAGCTGTTCATTCTATGGCTAAGAAGAGGGGGAAGAAAGGAGAGTTGATCATGAAGATAGATCTTGAAAAAGCCTATGACCGAGTAAACTGGGATTTTCTTGAATGGGTCTTACTTGATCTAGATATCCCACGCTCCCTCATCAGGCTAATCATGTTCTATTTAAAATCTACAGAAATGAACATCTTGTGGAATGGAGAGCGCACGGTAGACTTTAAACCTTCTAGAGGTCTTCGACAAGGTGACCCTCTCTCACCCTATCTTTTCGTTCTTTGTTTGCAAAAATTTTCTGACATTATTGATACAGCAGTAGCAAAGGGGGAATGGCAACCAATCTCACTTTGTCGTGGAGGTCCTAAGATTTCTCACTCTTTTTTTGCTAATGACTTAATACTGTTTGGAAAAGCTACAGTACCACAATGTCAAGTTATCATGCGATGTTTGGAGGATTTTTGTAGTATGTCGGGTCAGAGAGTTAATGTCAACAAGTCTAAATTCTTCACTTCTCGAAACGTGGCCCTTTCTTTGATCAATGAGATTCATGCTATTACGGGTATGAACCACTGCTTAAATTTTGGAAAATATCTAGGAGTGTGTATTTCAGATAAAAGGCTGAATAAATCAAGCTTTCAACCGCTTTTAGATAAAATAAAGAATAGACTTGCTACATGGAAGGCCAATCAGCTGTCATTAGCTGGAAGGGAAACCCTCATTCAATCGGTCACTAGTACCATGGGGACATATCCTATGCAGGTTTACAGGTTACCAGCTTCTGTTACGAAGGAAATAGATAAGCTCAACAAGAATTTTTTGTGGGGGGCTACAGCGGAGAGGAAGAAAACTCCTTTGGTGAGGTGGAGTGAAGTTTGTTTACCTAAGGCAGCAGGGGCATTGGGTTTTAGAAAAGCACGTGATATGAACTCTGCCCTTCTTTCTAAACTAGGGTGGAAATTAGAAGCAGGGGATGAGGGATTGTGGGCGAAAGTATTGCGAGCCAAATACTTAAAAGATAAACCTTTTCTCTAGTGTAAATTGCAAGTTGGTGTTTCCATTTTATGGAGGAGTATACTGTCATGCCAGATATAGTTAAACAAGGATACTCAAAGTTAATAGGGAATGGTGATAAAACTCTTTTTTGGTATGATAAATGGTTGGGTGAATCTCCTTTAGCTAAGGTATGCCCAAACTCGATCTCCCTGGATGCTACAGATCAAAGAGTTAGCCATTATTTAACCAGCAATGGCATGTGGGATTGGGATAGGCTTCATTTTCTCCCCACTGAGTTGGTATGGTAGATCAATTGAAGTTAATGCCAGTATTAAACTCAGAAGAAGATAGATCTTATTGGTGCACTACTACTAACGGTTGCTTCACGGTGAAATCTGCTTACTTACTATCCATAGGTGATTTCAGCCCTACCTTCCCATGGATGAAAATCTGGCATTTAGATGTATCCCCTCGGGTCAACCACTTTCTTTGGTTAGCCTCGAAAAACAAATTATTGACAAAGGCAGCCTGTGCTCGAAGAGGTTTTCTCACTTCTCCATGTTGTCCGAGATGTGGTGATGGATCTGAGGATGTTTTACATGTTTTATGTGATTGCCCAACCTCACAACAATTTTGGAAATGGTGGTTAGATGGATCCAAGTTGATTCAGTTTAATGGGCTGACTCATTCGAACTGGTTTATCTGGAATTTATCTCAACATGGGTTGTTTTTAAATGGATCGGTTCAATGGTCAGTATTGTTTGCTTACGGTTGTTGGAACTTATGGAGGTGAAGAAACCAAATAGTTTTTTAGCATGGTTTTAAATGGCCTCCTAATAGTAACCAGTTAGTCACTCAACAAGTTTTGTGCTACAAATAAAACATAGATGTAACAATGGAGCCTATTAAAAGACAGATTTGCAGAGTTACTTGGAAGCGCCCTCTTAATGATACAGTCAAAATCAATGTGGATGCATCAGCTTTAACTAATTCGGGCTTCTCGGCTATTGGAGGTTTATGTCGGGATAACCAGGGAAGATGGTTGACTGGTTTTGTTCGAAAAATAGGTTGGGGATCAATATTGAGAGCTGAAGTGTTCGTCATTTTTGCGGGTTTGACATTGGCGTGGGACATGGGTTATAGACATGTAGAGATAGAATCTGATTCAATGCTAGCCGTACAGAAAGTCAATCAAACTTTACAAGCTATGGACCCTCTGTTCTCTGTTTTACATGAATGCCAGAATATGTTGAGGAGGGATTGGAGTTGCTCAGTGAAGCACATCTATAGAGAAGCTAATTGTTGTGCCGACTTTTTGGCTAATCTTGCGCATGGGAGGTCTTTTGATTTAGAAATCCTGGATCTTCCACCAGAAGGTCTTGGAAGTTGGATACAGTTTGATCTGATGGGTATTGGACTGATTCGTTCTTGTGTAATTTAAGCGGAATTTCTGCTTCTTTGTACCAAAAAAAAAAAGCTCAATAAGTCTTGATTTTGGCCATTTTGGAATAAATAATGAATTGTGCTAGAATTTGGACTTAGACTAGTCTAAAAGAAAACCGTTGATTAACTCATCGTGTATTCAATCTATTGGTATTTTGTAAGAGATCAATTTAAGTTGAAAAAAAATCGGAAAACATTTCGAGCTTTATTTGACAACGAAAAAAAAAGGCTTGGAGTGAAACCTATACCGCTTAGATAATTACTATTATAGTAAATTTCTAAATTATACTTTGATTTCATTTTCTATTAGAAATAATTATTTTTATCCATACTTTAATTTTATTTTTAATAGAAAATAAATCAATTATTTTAATAGATAATTAATTTTGTTAAGCCTTTTATTTTATTTTATTTTATTGTTTTTTCTTTTTCCATTTGTGAATCAATTGAAAATAAAAAAGTAAAAATTAGTAGAAATATTGGGACTGAAAAGGAGTGTTGCAATGAAGTGAAATTAGTTGTCTTATGGAGGATGATTAAGAGTTTATAATTGTAATGTATACTGATATTCTACTTTTTACTAGTTCTCTTGATAAAAATTTAAAATTTTTGTAATTAAGAATAACTAGGCAATACCCGCATGTTGTGCAGGAAGATCGATGAAAAGGTCAAATAAGGGAAGTTTAAAATAAAGATTAAGAGTTCATGTTCTTTAACACAAAAAAGTAAATTGAAAAGAAAAAAAATGTATGAATGTTTAAAACTTGTATGCTGCAAAACATGCAAGTAGTAACATGTAAGAGAGAAGATATGCAACGATCAGAACAAAGAGGAATGAGCAACGATGACAAATCAAAGCAGCGAAAGAACAAAAAATGAAAGACCCTGCAAGGGAAGGACAAGAGAAAATCAAATGTACATGAGAACGAATAAATGGCAAAGATAAAAAATAAGAAAATAATCAAAATTCAAGAAGTAGTAACTAATAAAAGACTAAATGATAGAAGCAAAAATGTATAGCCAAGTAAATGTGTAGCATGGTACAAAAGGAAAGGCAGGCAGAGGAGTTAACAATATACCCACCAGAACCAAAAAAAATGGAAATTTCGTATTAGATTCATTGATTTAAAAGATATGCATCCACTTCAAAGGCCAAAGCTTTAGTTTCAGATTATTTCTAATAATTCTTCCACTTCAATCCTCACTTTCAAATATTGTTAAAATTGGTTAGTTTCTCCAACTAAAAAAGAAAATAAAAAGAAAAATTTTACAAAATGTACATTATATGTTGTTGGAAGCAAAAAAAAAAAAACACATCAAAATCAACAAAATCCACCACAAAAAAATAGTAAAGTACACGATAAAAGGTAGAGAACACTCTTTATGTTCATAGTGAAGGAAACCGAAACAAACACGCAGCGGAATTTAAATCATTCGGCCTCCACTAGGATTGATTCGGAGAGTTGCCTGATTAGGGTTTCGAGATTTTACCTAACGTTTTCTCTGATTTTCTGTCGTTGGTCGAGTCACAAGCAACAACTTTTCGTTCCTGCCTCTATGGTATCCACACGAACGGATCTCATGACTCTTGAACGTCTTACGATCAGAAGCCTTAAAGAGCATTTTTTTATTTTAACCGAATTGCTAGCTTCGATTAAAAGAATATTTTGTTTTTTGTTTGAAAGAACTCTAAAACCACAGAGAACAGGTTTCTCTTTTCTGTTTAATTGTGCGGCTAAGTTTTAGAAAACACAAAACATCCTTTTATAGGCAGTAAATTTTACCCTAAAATTTACTGTCAAACAGAACTCTAATCCTACTTAGAATAGGATTAGTTATATCCTTAATCCAATTCAGAATAGGATTAGTTATATCCTTAATCCAATTTAGAATAGGATTAATTAAGCTCCTCATTGATCCGTTCTAAGTGTGCGACCCAATAGGTTCTCAAAACAATGGCAATGACAAAATTGTCACAGGCAATGAGCGGTATCTAGCAACACATCGTTGCTACCTATGTAACGAGAGTGTCAATGACTCGACATAACCTTACTCGTGATAGATGTTACCGTGTAATCTAATCCCTTTATCCTTTGATGTCTTGATTAGACACAAGTCATGGAATGTGTCACACTTGTATAGTCTAATCAACGTTTCTTGATTCCTGAGTAGACTAATTAAACAAATAAAATCAATATCTCATATTGACTTATTCGAGCACGGCCATGCATTTCTTAGTCTCACTCTATCAAAGGGCCCAAGACATCACTCTTGTTATATAAGAGGGATAAATCCTATCTTGATCACTCAACATCCCTCTACATAGATCAAGGCATACCCAATTACTACCTTTATAGTCCATCCTGTTACGAATGACATCTAGCAGCATTAAAATATGCAATTCTCTATGTTGGGATCTCTGATGATCTCAAGTCAAAGGATCACATACACCATCATCACTATGAGAATCGCTTATGACACTCATATAACAATCCATGTAGCGTTCTCATGGAGGGTCGATCCAGTACATAGTTCTCTAACATGTACCTATGTGATGACTTGATATCCTATATCCATGACAATGGTCATCAGTCAACCACATACTAGTCTTATCGTATCATTGTTATCCTTGTTTACAATAATACTTGACTAGGGATATTTTAAGAATAGTGTGTTATTACTATTCTAAGGACATTATCATATAAGATTACATTACGCAGTTATAAGACAAATATAATAATGAACTATAATAAATAAAAAATGTCATGATACATAAAAAAATGCCAAAGTCAATCATCTAATGAATGGTTCTAAGGGCATAATCCAACACATGGTACTTAGTTACAAACCTCAACTATTATAGCCACACAACTTGATCCAAACCAAGAATCAAATTAAAATTAACCTGCATTTAAAAAAGGCAGCTGTCACATCCCGTGACCACATTTTTCACGTATTTCTATACAACTTATCTGGTTGGGCTGTCTGTGATACTTTACTTTTCATTAAATGTTACAAAATTTTATATAACATAAATAATATTATATACATCCCTTATCTTACTTTATAAGTAAGTAGTACTGTACACATGTCTAAATACAGAAAATAAATGATCGTACCTCATATATCTCAGTCGGTCTATCACATTGTCCTTTATGTGTAGCCATAATCCACAACCATTGGATCTCACAATCACTAAAAACCTGAAATGTTTAAAATTGGGGAGTGAGCAAACCACGGCTCAGTAAGAGAGTTATATGCAACACTTGATATTCAGCTATCTATATGCTGAAAATAATTTTTTAGTTTCTTTTTAAATCTTCCTAACTGGCTCTAGGATCACATGTAGGAAGGATACTACAGTCGGTTAGGGATCCGGATAGAGTAAGGCAGGTATTTTAGAATACCTGGCTTGTCCCGGAACCTAGAAGCAACTGTAGAGAGTACTACATTCCTTGTTTTCAAAACGATAAAATTTTTGTTTTCACAGAGTAAATCACTTATTTCTTTTCACTTCAGTATAATTTAAAACACGTGACAGTTCAATAATAAAACAGTGGTTTCCTTCACTACAATTAAAAACACGTGACAGTACAGTGGTCTGTAATTATCCAAGTCATTGGATAACCACTTCTGCAATTATTTCTATTTTAGAAATTTAATTTCATGTTATTCTTTTTGAATAAACATTAATTTCTCTTTAATTCAATAACCGTATCTTACAATTCAGTAAAACAGTATATTCAGTAAAACAGTATCTTGATACGGTACAGTCAGAAAACAGTAAACAATAGCTACCAATTTAGTAAACAGTAAACAGTATAAATATGGTAGCTTTCATATCAGTATCATGGAGACCAGGCAACACCCTAAATATATCATGCTATAATAATATCATCCCAAATAGGGGAAACACATGAGATCTATGGCCATAGTCTATAGGGTCCTCAGTGTGCACTGATCAGGTGTCCACTGGGACGCTGATAATAGGATCAGTATCTATCAGCACTAACACGTGACACGTGAGCATGATATGGGGCCTAAAGTCTCAAAACAGTAAACACGTGATATAAACCTCATTTATTAAATCACTTTCACTGAATGTAAGTTCAATCAATCCATAAATATTCATAAGGAAATATTTTCATCTTATGAATAACAATTTATAAAATATTAATACTGGGGTCATCATTCCCGAAAATGTCTTAAACATTATAGAAAGTATAAATCACATTTTTCATACGGTGAAAACAGTTTATAAAATAATTACTGTAAAATATAAAAGATCATAACTGTCCTTTTTCACCGTAACACATATATGCACGCTTTTTCGTGCTTTCACTCGAAAACATGGTTTTCAAAGTTATCAGGATTCAAATCAATCGTTTTTATGATTTATGAAAAATTAAAATATTTACTTTCCAAATCAACACTCTCGTCCCATATTTTCTATGTAAACACATGCGGAGACCTTTTAGTCTCAACACACTGTTTTTCACCTTTAATTATCTTTATGGAATTTCCATAAACACTTGTTCTCACCATTGAACCCATAAAGGTTATTTATAAAATCAAGTGAATATTTGAAGAAAGATTAGAAAAATATTCACTTTGGTCCTTTTTCATTTTACACCTCGTTTCATGTGAAATATCACCTATCGGAATAAATTTAGGTGATTTCCTTTTTCACCATTTTCAAAACATGAATATTTTAAAATTAATTAGCAGTATATTCATGTTTTATGAAAACTAATCGATTTCTCGATTTTCGTGTTGAAAATCGTTTCTCATGATGAAAAATCGTTTAGTATGATTTTTGGTAAATTTTCCAATAATTTTCGACAGTATAACGGCTGCCGATTGGCTAGCCTCCTGCAGAAAATACAGTTTAAATCTCAACTGGTAAATCACCACAATTTTTCCAAACCGATAAATCACCACAATTTTCAACCAATCACTGTCGATTGCATTTATAAAATTTAAATGCATAATTTAAAACATGTGTGCCGATATCCTTACAGGCTGCACATGTTCCCCTTACCTGTTTCGGGTCGACGACTGCCTCTCGAAGGTCGCGCCCGTGTTCACCTCGCCCGATTCCATCCGCTCGATTATCGAGGAAATTTTCTGAAAATTAAAATTCTAAAAATTAGAATTTTTCCATAATTTATTCAAATTAATTATTCGGAATTAATTTCCGAAATCCTTACCGAGTGCCCGGGATTTTCCGGATTTTCGAATTCCCGGAATTTTTCAAATTCCCGGAATTCCTTTTCTTTTCCTCTTTCTTCTTTTTTTTTCTTCTTTCTTTTTCTCTTTTCTTTTCTTTTCTTTTTCTTTTTTCTTTTTCTTTTCTTTTTCTTTTTCTTTTTCTTTATCCTTTCTTCCCAGCCGAATCGGTCACCTCCCCTCACCGCCGATTCTTCACCGGGTGGCCGGTTCTCACCGGTGGCCGGTTCTCCGGCGGTTCAACGGCTCAACAGCTGGCCGGCGTGACGGTGAAGCCGGATCTGGCCTCCGTTCATCCCAAATCGACGGCACGGCGGTGGATCTACTCGGTTTTTGGCTCGGTTTCTCTCCTCCTCCGTCGGCCTTCCTCCGCCGTTGGTGGCTTCACCGGTGGCTCTTTTCTTCTTCCCCTCACCTCCGCCGAGGTTCGGGTGGCGGTGGCGGTGCCAAAACCGGCCGGCACCGCCGTTTTCTTCCTCCTTTCTCTTCGGTTTTCTCCGCCGGTTTCTCCTCTGTTCCGTTTCTGTTTCTTCCGTTTTCCGTCACCGGTCGTCTCGTCTCCCTCTCCTTGGTTCACCGGCGACGCCTCTCGCCTCACCTCCTCCTTCCTTTGGCCGGACCGACGTGGTCGGCTTCCTCACGGGAAGAATCGGGATTCTTCCCGATTCTTTCCTCTCTCTTTTTTTTTATTTTAATTAATTTAATTAATTATATATACATATAATATATACACATATTATATATCTATAATACATAGAATATTATTATTATATATCTTATAGTACTATATAAGTATATATTGTATATATATATAAATATATATATATTATGTATTATCAAAATACATATTTAGTGTATATATATATATCTATTTGTTTAATTTAAATTACTTAACATTTATATATTTTTATATAAATGTAGTAATAATAATAATGATAATAATACAATATATAATATTTATATATATATTGTTTTTACAATATATATATGTACAATTTAAATGTAAAATCATATTTACATTTCTTTTCAAATATGTATATACTCATATATACATATTATGTCATATTTATTACATAGGTATTATTTAAATTTATACAATAGTATATATATCTATATATACCTCTGTATATTAATATATACTATATAGTATATCAATACATATGTATTTGTATAAAAATACATTTATATAATTTATAATTATATAAATATATTTCTCTTTTATTTGTTATTTTCTTATTTAATTTGGATTTCCATTTATCCAAATTAAATCTCCTCTTTTCATTATTTTCCATAATTTCTCATCTTATTTTTCCGATTTAATTTTCTCTAATATTTATTTCCAATATTACTAATTTCCAAAATTGGAAAATTTACGGTTATCACATTCTCCCCACCTTAAAAAATTCGGTCCTCCGAATTTAATTTAAGTCCAAAGGTGGTATATGCCGTATACTTACGACTTATGATCTCTAGTCATCCTCCTAGTAATACTGCCAGTATACTTTCAACATCAAGAGTACTTTAGATCACTATATATAGTCTTTCATCATACTTCTATACTCCCGTAAGATTTCTTACTAATTCGGAGTTATCAATTTCATTTCTCTTTTACATAAAAGTCTATTCACACTATTTTTCATATCACCGCTAATCTATGCTGTTCATTATCACTTTTTCTCAATTGGTGCCAAGTCGTTATAGTTTGGTACTATCATGTACACATGTCAATAAGTTATATGTAATTGTCCCAGCAGCTTTCACATCTCGTGCACTCGCTCTCTTAATATATCCTCAAGCGTTCACATATTACGCTTGAGCATTTTCATCAGTACGGAGCGGTGCTATCAGTACACTTGGGATCTCAATGCCCTTTGCTATTTTCTATTAGTATATGGCTACTCAGAGACTCCCATCACATGTAATGCTGACTGGAACTGTACACATACATTTCCACTGTTTCACACTCATATGGACCATGGCACTAGAGAATCTAGGAGTCTGATAATGGAAAGTGATTCTATTCAGATCATCATTCTTTAATCACTTCCATATCATCATTTCTCTTTTGGACTCTTTATTGTCCACAATATTCATTTTCTCTTTATTCCATCAAGGCTGCATCTCATTGCAGACTTTACTATAGATCATTTCTTACAATCATAAATCATGAGACTATCATGTTCTCTTCATATAGTATGGTCATTACATCTCTTTTCATAATTTAGATTCTACCATTGAATCCTCCAATTATCCATTTAATAACCACATTATCTAAACCGTTCCACCATTTCTATCATTTCAAGGTGGTTATGTGTATATCATTTTTGTTCCATTACATAACTGGCAGTAACATGGTAAATCATGTATTTACTCCTTTGATTATCATTTATTTTCACCTGTCAATTTTGACTTGATTTTACATCTAGCCACGGTTATGTGATAACCAAATGAAATCACCTTTAGTCTTAATTTCGAGAACTACTTTAGGTTCCCTACTCATCATGTTACTTACTTTCTTATTTCATTTTCGTTTTCATATTTTCATCAATTTAGTCGGTTTTCTCGAGTGGTATGGTATTCTACAGCAAAATCTCTTAACATTTTGCATACCATCTTTTCTTCCCACTTATCCATTTACCGACTTTAGCTTCTTTCATTATATCCATTAGTAGAGCAGCTAGTTCCATCACTCTTCTATAGATTGGTAACAATATCTAGCTAGACTCATTAATCTCGTATCTCAATCATTATCTCTCTATCATAGACAGATTCACTATCATCTTGTCATTTCGAGATTCTCTATCTCAGAAGAAGATACTGTTTAGCTAAGTTTCTTATTCGCTAATCTTAACATAAGTCCACAGTCTCTGAAAGTTTAAAAGATTATATATCATAATGCTGCTCCTGTTCCATTTGTATCCTTAACTATTTCGATATCTCACTCCTTGGGTTTATATACCTCACAAGGTAATTCATTAACCTTGTAACCTCAATAGGAACCCGTAAAAATTCACTTCGAGTTCTAATCATCATCTTATGGACATCAATCTCCAATTTTTTATCTAAGGACGCTTTATACCGAGGTTGGTTTTATAACTCCTCTTGTATCTCTGATTAGATCAATAAAGCGTTTATTTTCATGTAGATTAATACTTGTTCTTCACAAGAACTTTATTAAATAATTAGAATTTAATATACCATTTTAATCCATCTACATATCACAGTCATCTGTGCTTCTCTCATTTTCACTTATATAGATACTTCATTAACCTCAAATTACGTTATCTATATTTTCATCAATCACGTTTTTTTTTTACACGTGAATTTCATTATTCACTCATTTTCCAGAGTTGTTGTAAAGCTTTCGGACTCTTTTGTATTCTCCGATATAAGCTCAAAATTAAATTTCATATAATCCCTCAAGTCAGTGTTAGCTCGATTTCTCCAATCCATACAACTCTGAAAAATTTATCGGGCATTACATCCAATACTTTCTTTAATCACTCACCTCTTATCATCTTGGACATTTCATCCTCATGTCCTATCATTTTCACTGTGTATCCTCAAGGCAGAGAAAGTTAATATTCAAATCATTTTGAAATATTCTCCATCTTGATTTCATTATTTGTACTATTCACTTTCTCAGTCATTTTCCATAGTCATCTCACTTTTCATAATATCCAACGATCCTGTAATAAATATCCAATTCAATACATTCTTAATTAAGACCCTTACAATCAGTAACCGGGCTAATCATCTTGTGACTTTCCACTATACACTTATTGGATCGCATCGTGTAAGGCCCCAGCCCGTCCGCCGTCCATCTGTACATACCTATACCGTCCTTTTTTGGCCAGCACACTGGCCCCCTTAAGGATCTATCGTGAGGCCCAGTCTGTTCACTAGGTCACTCACCATTCGCGTCCATAATCTACGTGTAAGTGGAATCAATAATAGGGATCATTATATTCATATTATGGCTTTTATGCCATTTACAACTCCATTACTATCAATGGATTCCAATTCAGCTCGGTTTTATCACTATTTCGAACATCGCCCAACATAAGGGCATTTTCGTCATTTCGACATTTATTTCTTTTCCTCAGTATACACGGGAATCAATGATCTCATTATCCATGTGCTGATATTATCCTTTCTGATACTTATATCAGCAATTTAGATCTTATTCGATTTCGACAGAGAAATCCACTAAAATCCATAATTGGTTTAATTTTGCATAAATGCAGCTTTACATCCTCAATTTCTCTGTCAAATCGATCAATTCCAACTTCTGTTGGTCTATTCTGGCTCCCGGTAAAATTTTGGAGTCAGGGGTATTTTGGTCATTTTTTGGCCAAAAATTTTCTCTCTCTTCAAATTACCTTCAATCAATGATCTTAATGTCTATTTAATGATGATACTTCATTTCCCCTCCTTTATACCATCATTTTCGGGTCTCAGTTCGATCCGGACCGAAAAGTACTGGTGGGGCCCTCACCGAGTCCTTTACTGATCCTTACCGAACCGGCCTTCATTTAGATTATAAGATCACCAACATTCTGGTAATTTCTGAGCCTATTTTCCTCTTTAACATTTTCAATTTACACTTTCTCACTCCCTTTAAATCATTTTGCTCAATTTGCAATCATTTATTTTCTTTATGTATTTAGACTACACAGTACTATGCTCCAGGGGATGTTAACATTTTCGACATGTTTTCTCTACAAAAGTATCAACAGACATCAGGCCAACCCTGCTCTGATACCATTAAATCTGTCACATCCCGTGACCACATTTTTCACGTATTTCTATACAACTTATCTGGTTGGGCTGTCTGTGATACTTTACTTTTCATTAAATGTTACAAAATTTTATATAACATAAATAATATTATATACATCCCCTATCTTACTTTATAAGTAAGTAGTACTGTACACATGTCTAAATACAGAAAATAAATGATCGTACCTCATATATCTCAGTCGGTCTATCACATTGTCCTTTTTGTGTAGCCATAATCCACAACCATTGGATCTCACAATCACTAAAAACCTGAAATGTTTAAAATTGGAGAGTGAGCAAACCACGGCTCAGTAAGAGAGTTATATGCAACACTTGATATTCAGCTATCTATATGCTGAAAATAATTTTTCAGTTTCTTTTTAAATCTTCCTAACTGGCTCTAGGATCACATGTAGGAAGGATACTACAGTCGGTTAGGGATCCGGATAGAGTAAGGCAGGTATTTTAGAATACCTGGCTTGTCCCGGAACCTAGAAGCAACTGTAGAGAGTACTACATTCCTTGTTTTCAAAACGATAAAATTTTCGTTTTCACAGAGTAAATCACTTATTTCTTTTCACTTCAGTATAATTTAAAACACGTGACAGTTCAATAATAAAACAGTGGTTTCCTTCACTACAATTAAAAACACGTGACAGTACAGTGGTCTGTAATTATCCAAGTCATTGGATAACCACTTCTGCAATTATTTCTATTTTAGAAATTTAATTTCATGTTATTCTTTTTGAATAAACATTAATTTCTCTTTAATTCAATAACCGTATCTTACAGTTCAGTAAAACAATATATTCAGTAAAACAGTATCTTGATACGGTACAGTCAGAAAACAGTAAACAATAGCTACCAATTTAGTAAACAGTAAACAGTATAAATATGGTAGCTTTCATATCAGTATCATGGAGACCAGGCAACACCCTAAATATATCATGCTATAATAATATCATCCCAAATAGGGGAAACACATGAGATCTATGGCCATAGTCTATAGGGTCCTCAGTGTGCACTGATCAGGTGTCCACTGGGACGCTGATAATAGGATCAGTATCTATCAGCACTAACACGTGACACGTGAGCATGATATGGGGCCTAACAGTCTCAAAACAGTAAACACGTGATATAAACCTCATTTATTAAATCACTTTCACTGAATGTAAGTTCAATCAATCCATAAATATTCATAAGGAAATATTTTCATCTTATGAATAACAATTTATAAAATATTAATACTGGGGTCATCATTCCCGAAAATGTCTTAAACATTATAGAAAGTATAAATCACATTTTTCATACGGTGAAAACAGTTTATAAAATAATCACTGTAAAATATAAAAGATCATAACTGTCCTTTTTCACCGTAACACATATATGCACGCTTTTCCGTGCTTTCACTCGAAAACATGGTTTTCAAAGTTATCGGGATTCAAATCAATCGTTTTTATGATTTATGAAAAATTAAAATATTTACTTTCCAAATCAACACCTCGTCCCATATTTTCTATGTAAACACATGCGGAGACCTTTTAGTCTCAACACACTGCTTTTCACCTTTAATTATCTTTATGGAATTTCCATAAACACTTGTTCTCACCATTGAACCCATAAAGGTTATTTATAAAATCAAGTGAATATTTGAAGAAAGATTAGAAAAATATTCACTTTGGTCCTTTTTCATTTTACACCTCGTTTCATGTGAAATATCACCTATCGGAATAAATTTAGGTGATTTCCTTTTTCACCATTTTCAAAACATGAATATTTTAAAATTAATTAGCAGTATATTCATGTTTTATGAAAACTAATCGATTTCTCGATTTTCGTGTTGAAAATCGTTTCTCATGATGAAAAATCGTTTAGTATGATTTTTGGTAAATTTTCCAATAATTTTCGACAGTATAACGGCTGCCGATTGGCTAGCCTCCTGCAGAAAATACAGTTTAAATCTCAACTGGTAAATCACCACAATTTTTCCAAACCGATAAATCACCACAATTTTCAACCAATCACTGTCGATTGCATTTATAAAATTTAAATGCATAATTTAAAACATGTGTGCCGATATCCTTACAGGCTGCACATGTTCCCTTACCTGTTTCGGGTCGACGACTGCCTCTCGAAGGTCGCGCCCGTGTTCACCTCGCCTGATTCCATCCGCTCGATTATCGAGGAAATTTTCTGAAAATTAAAATTCTAAAAATTAGAATTTTTCCATAATTTATTCAAATTAATTATTCGGAATTAATTTTCGAAATCCTTACCGAGTGCCCGGGATTTTCCGGATTTTCGAATTCCCGGGAATTTTTCGAATTCCCGGAAATTTTTCAAATTCCCGGAATTCCTTTTCTTTTCCTCTTTCTTCTTTTTTTTCTTCTTTCTTTTTCTCTTTTCTTTTCTTTTCTTTTTCTTTTTTCCTTTTTCTTTTTCTTTTTCTTTTTCTTTTTCTTTTTCTTTTCCTTTCTTCCCAGCCGAATCGGTCACCTCCCCTCACCGCCGATTCTTCACCGGTGGCCGGTTCTCCGGCGGTTCAACGGCTCAACAGCTGGCCGGCGTGACGGTGAAGCCGGATCTGGCCTCCGTTCATCCCAAATCGACGGCACGGCGGTGGATCTACTCGGTTTTTGGCTCGGTTTCTCTCCTCCTCCGTCGGCCTTCCTCCGCCGTTGGTGGCTTCACCGGTGGCTCTTTTCTTCTTCCCCTCACCTCCGCCGAGGTTCGGGTGGCGGTGGCGGTGCCAAAACCGGCCGGCACCGCCGTTTTCTTCCTCCTTTCTCTTCGGTTTTCTCCGCCGGTTTCTCCTCTGTTCCGTTTCTGTTTCTTCCGTTTTCCGTCACCGGTCGTCTCGTCTCCCTCTCCTTGGTTCACCGGCGACGCCTCTCGCCTCACCTCCTCCTTCCTTTGGCCGGACCGACGTGGTCGGCTTCCTCACGGGAAGAATCGGGATTCTTCTCGATTCTTTCCTCTCTCCTTTTTTTTATTTTAATTAATTTAATTAATTATATATACATATATATATACACACATATTATATATCTATAATACATAGAATATTATTATTATATATCTTATAGTACTATATAAGTATATTATATATATATATATAAATATATATTATGTATTATCAAAATACATATTTAGTGTATATATATATCTATTTGTTTAATTTAAATTACTTAACATTTATATATTTTTATATAAATGTAGTAATAATAATAATGATAATAATACAATATATATATTGTATTTACAATATATATATGTACAATTTAAATGTAAAATCATATTTACATTTCTTTTCAAATATGTATATACTCATATATACATATTATATCATATTTATTACATAGGTATTATTTAAATTTATACAATAGTATATATATCTGTATATACCTCTGTATATTAATATATACTATATAGTATATCAATACATATGTATTTGTATAAAAATACATTTATATAATTTATAATTATATAAATATATTTCTCTTTTATTTGTTATTTTCTTATTTAATTTGGATTTCCATTTATCCAAATTAAATCTCCTCTTTTCATTATTTTCCATAATTTCTCATCTTATTTTTCCGATTTAATTTTCTCTAATATTTATTTCCAATATTACTAATTTCCAAAATTGAAAATTTACGGTTATCACAGCAGCTCCAATAAAATGAAGAGTTGCCTAAACCTAAATCGCGTAATTTTTCCCTTGAGTAAACGACACCAAAATTAATATGTGAGTGTGCAAATAAATATATAATTACTTTCAACATACATGTATGTTAACCACAACAAAAAGCCTTGAAACAATATCTAATCACAATTAAAATTGCAATTTTAAATAATTCAAATATTTTTATGATAAGCTAAAAAAATTCAAAGATAAAATCTAATTCAATCATCAAAAATTGAAATTGGCCAGTACACATTAGCGCAAATGAAAAAGTTTATTTGAACACACATAAGTATTTATGTCAAATAATCCTTCAAAGACGAGTGCAATGCATCTACCTGGTAAGCAAAAACAATTCTAAGGTTCCTGTCAAGATCAATTTCAGGTTCCATTACTTCTTTCTTCTCCTTGAACCTCCTGCAACACACATATATCCATATATAAAAATGTACATAAAAAAATGGCATAATAGTTTTATAATCTAAAAAATGCATATAAAAATGGCATAATCGCCATTTCTCAAACACAAATAAAAATCTAACAATCACTAAATAACTATCCAACTAAAAAAAAAAACTGTTAAAACACATAAAAACTTACAAACAATATATTTTAAACACCATGTCCAGAGATAAAAGAATTTAAATAAGTTAAATAACAATTACATGAAGTAAAGAATGATAAAAGAGAAGCTATAGTTAATGGTTACGATACTTGAAGAAACTATCAGTCTGACTTGATAGAATAAAACAAATCTAGATTTTTTTTAAAAAAATCAAATATATAAATTAAAAGGCATAAAAAAAGGTTAAAACTTGCAAAGAACAAAACTACTGGGAAAATACAAAAAACCTATATAAGTGACAAAAAAAACTTTTACCATAACATACACAAAAATTAACAGAACATACTGAGTAATTTATCATAACAAACATTGACATAACAATTATCATTAAAGTTATAACAATAATTAATTTAAAAAAACATAAAAAAGTTATCAATTTTTGAAATGAGCACCAATATGATGGCTTAATAATAATAATAATAATAATAATAATAATAATAATAATAATAAGGGAATGGGAAAACTACATTAAGGGAAAAAAAGTTTAAAAGGCAAAGCAAATAAAGGCAAAGAAAGAGTAGTAAAAGGATTTAATAAATGATGCACACCTGCATACCTACCTCCAACTTCAAGAACACCAGAGTGCATAGCAAGCTGGTCCCAAAGAAAGTGTAGTGAAAAAATGTAATAAAGGATGCATACCTACTGCTAACTCCAGGAACACCAGAGTGCTTAGTGAGATGATCATACGAACAACAGATTTAGGCTCAACATTGTAGGTATCCATTTTCAAGAACAATGGATTACTTACATACTTGGAGGAAAAAATTGAATATATTGACAATAACTATTAACATCAGTCTGATTAAATAATAAACCCTAACAATTGAAAAAAAAAGTTTTGGTCTTTATTTTTCCTTCATTTTATATGAATCTAGGTAGCGGGCAAATTTAACAAATCTGACACTGAACAAAATTTTCAAATTCCTATGTTCATACCATGTCGTTTGAAGGCATTCTTGATGATGCCACTGACATCTTTAGAATGATGCTTTTTGTAAAATTTTGTTCACATGCCATATCAAACATCTACCAAATTAAGACAAAAGCTTTAAGCTGTTTGGTAGCATAAATACTCTGTTTTTTTTAAGAATCGCTGTATTTCTTTCAAAATTCATCTATTTAATTAAAAACATAAGGTTTCATCAAGATCATATATTTAGCAGTATGAGAGCAGGAAATCACACTCACCGATAATAAGCTCATGGCAGACTTCCACAACGTAGGGAGAAGGTTGCCTTGAACTATCTCACACTTTGCTTCAATAGACTCCAAGCAAAAGCTGCCATGTTTACCATAGAAATATCACAAAAATGAATACAGAACCACAAACAAAGAGAATTATTAGCATACATATCAATCAAACAGAAACCCTTTTAGATTAACAATGTTGTGTATCAATCGAATTCTTATCATTAATAAAAAGGAACTATCTCATTGATAAACATTCTATATGAAATTACACCCAGGAAAAGCAAATTTAATACTATTAATCATTTTAGCATTAAAAAAAATTGTACCTTTCTCAAGGTTTTTTACCTTCTTAGAAGAGAGTTATCCCAATCTTGTGAATTTGCTTGAGGCTCCTCCAAACCAAGCTTGGTATACTTCATCATAACATATACCATTGTTCTTGACTTTCTAATTCTGCCAAGAACTATCAATTCGAATTAGAAACCTCTCATCCAAAATTAAATTGCAAAGTTCAAAAACGTAAAACCCTTGAAATAAATCACAACATGGGATTCACTTACTAAGTTCTAACTCCTAAAGCTAAGAACAGAACTTCCCATATTCCTTAGAAAGCTCAAAACCCACACCAAGAGAAATTATGTAGATCAGCTTCACACATTACCTAAAATACAGGAGAATCGCAGGGCAGAAAATATGTTTGGGGAGCTTTTAGGTTGTAATATACATATGGGTGAAATACATGAGAATTGATGAAAGAAAGAAATATAAATGTAAGAAATTTTCTGTAATAATTCTTTAAATAACTATTTCTGAAAGTTATGAGGATGTATCGATTATCTTTGCTTTGTTATGTAAGATGTGAAGACATACTAACATAGTTTTAAAGTTACACATTCAACACTCTTAAGTTTGCAATGTGTCAAAAGAAAGTGAAAAGGTAGTCATGTGTTTCTTTTGTTTTGAAAGAGCTCTTTATTCAAACTAATGTAATGTGTACTAAAATCAATCTTAGGTGCAAAATAATTTACAATCTTGTTCAAAAGCAAATTTGAAAAAAAATTGCTAAAAAAAATAGTGCTACAGCCTTCCTGCCCTAAGAACTCAGTAAATGAAGTGCTCTAAAAGCTCAATTATACAGGAATCCTAATGCTTCCAGTTAAAATTTGAAATGTTACTAAATAATACTCATTTTTTCTTTAGTGGATTTTTAATTAAAGTTTGTTACTTATTCCAAGCAATGTTACATTACACCTAATACATTTGAAGCAGTATAACTGGATGGTATTCTTTAAAAAAGGCATCACACCTTTAATCCTATCACATGCATTATGATCAATCATCACAAATTCATACACCTGTAGGAATATAAAAATAAAGAAAAAAGAATATTAACTTACAATCAATCTCCCCAAAAGTAAAAGAATAAAGAACACTAAAGACAGCATGAGTTACCAACTTCATACAATTTGCACTTTTTCACTTAGGGAAAAACTACAAATCAAGGAAATTTTATAATGCAGCAAAGAATAAAATAAACGAAAAGATGAAAAAAAATGTGGAAAAAAAAAAGGAAGAGAATACAGGCAAGTGTTAAAGAACATCTATTGGCACGAAAAGTGATATATATAAATGATTATGTAATTAATGCATTGTCTATTATTGAATTTGCTTTAATAGAAGAGAAAAGCTACCTATTTCCTGAATTTATATGTATATATGTATATTTGCTTTTACCTTAATTAAGCAAATAATTAGATATATTGTTTTGGTTAAGCCTTTAATTTGTTGTAGCCAATAGAAGGTGTTGAAATCTAGTTCATTCCAATGCTTAAGATACATGCTTTAATGCTTTAAAATTTGATTCCAGTGCAATAAAAATTTATACAACAAAATCCAGATTTAATTAGTAATACGTTCAAACTTGAGTTGTAGAGAGGTCATACATAGTCTTACTTCCTATAAGGAACCGAGATTTCAAGTTCAGTTCATCATAGACAGTAACAATGAAAAGAATAAAAAGAGAATTCTAAGCTTAAGGTTTTCTTAATCACATATGGTGCTGTTAAACAGGTGAAGCATTTAAGGATATGGATTTTTAAGTTTAATAAAAAAGCCAAAGATTAATAAAAAAGGTGCAATCCAAGTTTTTAGATAAACCTGAGAAATCAAAATGGCTTAAAACTAAAAATTAATACAAAAAATGACCGTAAAAAAATTTACTAATTAAGGTCCCAGAGCGCTTAAGCTATACCTATATCTTCACCTCCGTTATAGCTCTCCTGTTTCTCCATTCAAATCTCTCAAACAACCCATCGGCCAAGAACTCCTCATCGTTAACACTTCAGGAAAGCATGATACCATCACAAATTTCGATATCATCTACAACAGATAAAATTATAATAAAAGAAATTAATAAATCACCATTAATGTATAAGGATTATTCACATATCAAAAGACCAATGATGAAAAAACTCAAGACAAACACTTAATTGGAACGACGGATGGTATTTCTCCTATATCAATATGCTTTCCGAAGCTAAAACCACTGCATTTCATCTCAAATCATGCTTCTATGAACCTACAGTTAGAGATTAAAATCTAGTCTTCTATCTTAACATCCATAAGATCGCTAGAGTACAATCTCAACTCTTTTTATCTGGCCATTGTTTTTATAGAGTAATTTTTCAAATATATGCCTTGAAAAGCTAGAATGTGAATTTTAATATAGCCAAAGCAAATTTTAGTTTGCTGGAGTCTTACATTTTCAAAAGTAAAGCTTGACACCAAGATCATTTGTTAAGAGTATTGTTTTGAAATAAGTTGTTTTTGTATGCCATTTTCTGTTCACCCTTACTCTCTGGTGTATGTTTATCAACAATTCAGTTTTGATAGGTGGTACAATATAGAAATCAGGCACATGAAGCCCTCATAAACAGAAGTATTAGCTTGCTCTCAATAGAAAAAATCTCATTCAATAGAAGAAAATAAGAAAATATAAGTACACAGCAAAATTTGGATTGCCAAGCCGCAATTTATATCTCATTTTCTAACTTTAATTTTTGTATAATGTACAAATTTGTTTAATTGAAACTGAAATCCCATTGAATATATACAATGACCAAATAACAATCCATTAGCTCCCTTAAAAACTGAAGCAAGTCAAGTAATTAAAAGCATGCCCTAAGACCACCAAATTAGACACGAAAATCAACTCAAATATTAAAAATTACAAACAACTAGTAACTTTATTTGATTAGAACAATAAATGAATGTCAGATAAAAAAATCAAAAAATGAAAAGTACCTTGTAGTTACTTCTATGTGCACCAGGGACTTCTAGAGCTTTGACATTGAAGCAATACCCATGTAATAAAAAATTTACTGCATCCGACATGTTTATGACTTTGTGTTTACATTATATTCACATCCTCTACTGCAGATATTATGTTTTAGGCTAACATAATAATATAAATCAAATTGATAATGACATATAATACGTAAAAACTATAAAATAAAAAATTGAAATGATTCCATCTCCCACATTCAAGAAGCAAAAGAAATCGAATTTTCATCTATGTATGGTTGTAAATAAAATGCAAAAGAACAAAGAAAGTCCATGAATTTAAAGTTGACATCACAACCCAAATATGTTAAATTTGAACTTTTTCTCTTGTTCTAAACACAAATACCAACAACTAAAAAAATGATTAGGAAATAAATTAATAAATATTACCTTACAGAACTTTTCATTTTCTTGTATTTGCCATCATGCGGAAGGTAGCCTTTAACCCAATTGCAATGTGAAAATCATTTTATCAGTCATATACATTCAAGGTATTTTTCTAAGATTTCCAAGATTTCTATCATAACTCTTCAACAGTAGATTTAGCACGTATAAAGGTGAAACCTTTACCCAATAGGCATGAACTCAAACCCAGAAAAGAGAAGACAGAAAAATTCATCAGAAAGCCTTGTAAGAGAAGACAGAAAAGTTCAAAAAGTGGTAGCTAAATTTAGAACTCACAGTGAATACCAAATCAAGTTCTTGGCATCAAGCAATCTCTCGTCACCATCGCAGCAATACCCAATCAAGTTCACCACTCTCTTATGGCTCAACATTCTAACACCCCAAGCTTCATCCTTTGACGAAAGACAAATAAAAAACAATAGAACATCAGCAAAGTTGAAACCCAAAATGGAAACGATTTGACGATTTAGGGAAAAAGGAAAAGGAAGAATACCAAGAATTGTTTTGGATTGGGCTAGGCTAATTTGGCGAATTTCTTGATAGCGATCCAACGGCAATTATCGTTCTTTTAGAGGCAGCCTAGACCACATTAGGGACCTTTTTCACCGCTTTCAGATACAATGAAATCGAAACTGAAGTTGTTAGTCGCGGCCTTAAGCTCAGCAACGGAGAAGTCGCAACGGTGGATGGAAAGAGATCGTAGAAATTCTTCTTGAAATTCTTTGTTGGTGGCAACCTTTGTAGACCACGCTTCTCACCTAAACAAAGAAAAAAACTTGTAGAAATTTTTCTGAGAGTTCCTAGAAAGTTTATTGTAGATTGAGGGTTTCAAGATTGGTTTGTTTATGATTTTGAAGCCGAGATTTTTGAGGATGTTCATGGGGGCTGCAAAGGGAAATGGGTCGTTTGGTATGAGGGAAAAGTAGAGAAAGAGGCGAGGAAGAAAGGGAGAATTCGGGGGCTGCAAAGGGAAATGGGTGTAGAGAAAGAGGCGAGAAAGAGACGGAGAATTCTGGAGGAAAAAAGACAGGGAAGAAGCAAAACCAAAGGGAAACATAAGCACCAACGTGTCAAACAAAGAAGGCACCATCGTGGAAGCCCCAGAAGGCTCAGTCCCATGTAAATACACATCAATTGCCTTGTTAGTTTCTCAAAACTCAAATCTAAACAGTAAAATACTAACAATGTGCGAATAGGCACAATAATGACAAAACAATTTTATCAGTGTTTGGAAGGAAATTTTGCTAAAAGCAACCTAAGATTGCAAATCTGAAGAATAAAAATCTTTTGAGCTAAAAACAAAACAACATCACATTATTAAGAGAAAAAAATGATACATAAAAATAAAAAAATGATACATAAAAATAACAATTTGAAAAATGTCATTTAAGCCAACTCAAGCATGTTGTAAATTAGAGTATTTAATTTGAAAAGAGAAAATATAATGGCATGGACTTAATTCTTGCATTAACCAACAAAATTATTTCACTTGCAATTCAAATAATCCAATACCATCCCAAATGTTTGACACTTTTGATCATGTCACATACCTTCACATACCTATCCTCCTAGAATTGGAGTGCTGGTAGTTGTTGAACTAAAATTACAATTTAATAGTCCAATGTGAGTACACATCAATTGTTTTGTTACTTTCGCAAAACTCAAATCTAAATGGTAAAATACTAATAATGTGTGAATAAGCACAATAACGACAAAATAGTTTTATTAGTATTTGGAAGGAAATTTTGCTAAAAGCAACCTAAGATTACAAATCTCAAGAATAGAAATCTTTTGAGCTAAAAACAAAACAACATAACATTATTAAGAGAAAAAAATGATGCATAAAAATAAAAAAAATGATACATAAAAATAACAATGTGTATTTGAAATATAAAAAAATTTTGATAAAGAATTGTACAAAGAAATATATGTTTATATTTGAGACTTTGAATGATAACCATCATAATTGAAAGCAAAGGTAAACAACACGTGCATACTTGTGCTGGTAAAAAATAAAAGTAAACATTTCTAGATATAAAAAAAAAAATAGCAGATCAAGTGGCATCTACATACTTGTGCATATGTTTGAATTGGGTGAGATCAATATGCCACTTTATCTTCACATTTTCACATGTCAGGTATCACAATAAAAATAAATAAATTAAAATATTAAATGTCAAATAGGAAATAATCAACAAAAAATCTTAACATAATCTCAACTTGTGATAAAATGAAAATTTTAATTAAAATTCATTTAAAAAGCTGAAAAATAAAATTTTTCCACAATTTCCAGGCTTCTGAAAGAGTATAGCCAAACTTTGACTATCAACATCATAAGGCAAATTCCCAACAGATACTCACTTCATTTCTAAATGCTGATTGATTTCGAGATGTCATCTGCAATTAAAAAAAAAGAAGTATGATACTCTAAAATGACAACTAAATAAAGTAGCAATCTTAGAATTTCTTAAATCATTTATTTTCAAGATAAGTTTGTCATCTAAGTCTTATTAGTTAACTTGTCCTAACCCAAATTAATATTTGAGAAGAGCTATTCTCTTTGCTAAACATCATAGAAAAAAAATGATAAAGGCTTAACTTTTGAAGAAGTGCTGCACTTTCTACTAAGCACCATTTAAAAAAAGTTCTAATGTTTAACCTTAATTACACATTTCCAGTATTCATTAAGTCAACTCATTGATGAGGAACTGACAAGTTTAGCAAGTCAATTTAGAAACTCCATAATGACTTACCTTAAAAATTTGAGAACTATTTCATTTGTTTCCAAATAGTTTTGGCAATCAAGTCACGATTAAAAATATCCACAGCCACACACATTATTGCTTTAACAAATATTGAATCCCTAATCACATAATTTACATCACTTTAAGCTTCAATTTAAGTATATATGTGAGGTGGTTTTTTAGGCTTCAAACAATGGCATTAACAATAACATAATTTCTCATTTGATTTTACAACCCAAGCAATTCAATCTATGGACACATGAAACCTGTCATTTTACTTGAAAATCAGGTCTATAATTTAAAACCAATTGATTTATAACACAAACCTTGTCTATAACAGGTGCCTATGCCTCCTCAGAGGAATCTCCTATTGCTCTAAATTCCATCAGCTCATTATTCTCAAATGTTTGAGAAACAATTTTCCACCAACATAAGTAAAAAACTTAAGGCAATAGGAGAAATTTATATGAAATAAAAGAACTGAAGGAAGATATGCATAATAAACCACCAATCATAAATGGAAAGAAAACCAAAAGCCTAAAACTTTACAATCCACGTTGCACACAACCACACATGTAATCTAATAGTATTAAAAGAGAAATTAAAAAAGAGATGAATCAAAATAACAAATTAAGTGAACTTCAGAATTTACAAATGGACTATTAAGCCTTGAATGATATATTTCTCTTGTCTTGAAGAGATATATTTTGCACTTCTATAATAATCTTAAGATAAATCACTTTTTTTGGATATGTTGTTTGTTGGTTACTAACATTTACACATATTTTTAAATACACATATTTAGTTGTCCAGATTAGTTAACTGATTAGCAAAAAATATTTTAAAAACATTTTGATTTTTGGTTAACCTAATTTAGTAAATCGTATGAATCGAATTAACAAAATTTTTAATCTAAATAAAAACAATTCAACCTAAAACTAAAAGATATATAATATGTTCAATTTTGGAGTTTAAAAAGCACTGAACATCCCAAGTCAATGAAAGGAAAGAGAGAAAGTCAAACTGTAAGAGAACTTATCTATCATTTCCCTTATTTTGTGCAGCAGCTAGAGATTTCTCAATGAGAAGTTGCCTTCCAGCGCTTCAAGCTCTGTGACATCAATCACCTTCTTGCCTCCCAATGATTCTATTCCACAACTTCCTTCTTCGTTTCCATGATTAATATCAAGCAGTAAAGGTCTAATTCATATGAATGTCGTGAGATTTTAAAAGAGTTAAACATAGTGAAATAAAGCAAAATTTAACTTATAGGTGATGACTGAACTTTTTAATAGGTAGGAAAATGTGCAAACAGAAAGACATTTAGAAACATGAAGTAAAACAAACAGTCTAGTAAAAGGGTCAATTAGCAATAAAGGTTTGAGCTTTAACATAATTTCACATCATAAAAAAATAATATATATATATATATATATATATATATATATCAAAGAGGAATGTTGTTAAATTTATCAGTTTTCTTAAAAATCATTTAGTGCTTTTGATGCTTATGATGTGAACTTGGATTTTTTTTTTGGGTCTTTCAAACTAAAATTTTATGTTGACATTCTTGATAGCAAGCCAGCCATTCACATTATTCTCGATAAAGCAACCACAATTAAAGATCTAATTATCTAATTCTTTTGGAACTAATCATAAGTTTGTATATGTTTAAACAATTCCAACGCTTATTTATACAATGTCATTAAACCGAACATCAACTTTTTGTGAATATTAATTGTCAGGCTTGAAATGTAGAATTTAATGCATAAAGAGAAAGTAATAACTTAACGAATCATGAAAAGAAGTTAAATTTTAACAACCAACCTTCTTTGGGCAGAGAACGATAGGAAGCAGCTGGAACTTACTCCTTGAACATCTCTTTCCCCTATTTGAAGGAGATGGAATATCATTTAGAACAATACCCCTACAAAGAAATCATGTAAGCCTAAATCCTGTAAGTAGAAACTTTATCTAAAAATAAAGAAATCATAAAAATCTTTCGTGGTGGGATTTGACATTGCAAAAAAAGCAAGTTTACTTGCATCAAAGTCACGCAAGGCATTGAGCACCTGTCTTTGTGCAAACACAATAGTGAGTAGCTCAACATGATGTAGAATACAAAAGGTAATTAGAATTAGAAAAAAAGCACAAACTCCCCCGAACAACAAAATAAAAGTTATCAACAATACATATAATGGAGATATATTGAAAAGTAGGAATTTCCACCTCTTCATTGAACACACCACCAACTATTGACAAACCAAGAAGCACATCAGGTTTGACCTTTATAACCTGAATAAAATTCAGTTCACAGCAATTAGGTTCTTATAAATGTAAAGAGCATCTATAACTTGTAGAAGAGTATAGTTATTAAAGTGTGGCAAAAAAATCAACTTTTTTTTTATCACCATACATTCAAATGTTGTTTTGTTTCTCAGACAATCTCATATAACACCAACGTGGAACTTATACATGCTGCCTTCAAGCACTGACATTGAACTTATGACTTCAAGCAAAGAAGCACCCTCTCTAAGTCCCATTATCTGTTCTAGATCTTTAGCAAAGGGAGCTGCTGGTGTATCAAGATTCTTTCTTTCTTTAGTGATGAGACTGTTAACCAATAACAAACAATAGAAAAGTGAGCAATTACCTACCATGTGGAGCATGAAAATACACGGTTACCTCTATTGGAGTAGGCCAATATCGGGCTTGAAGAGGTTTAATCCCATGAACCAAGAACGAAGGCCATGGCTACTGCATTGTTAAACATAGATTAGATTCTAATTCTAAATTCTTTTTTCCTGGTTCTGCCGATAGGTGTTGTTCTGCCGATGAGAAAGAGAAAATAGTATAAAGGCAAATAAATAGAGAGAGAACATAATAAAAAAAAATTGACAATCGAAAAAATGTTAACAGAAAAAATTTTGGTTCTTATCTATCGATCTCTGATTATCATGAAGTCCAAGATGATTTTGAAAAACTGCATTGCGGTTTGAGTGGCTGAAAGTTTGTGCTTCTTCCTCGACTCTCTCTTGTACTAAATAGCCGGTCCACAGTTCCCTTTTATCTTTGAAACTCCTGCAAAGGCTGAACTAAAAACCAACCATTATGGAAGTCGTTTTGTTGATGACTCTGAACCGGGGATTTTTAAGGATGTTCATAGGGGTCTCCAAGTTTTTTTCTTTGTTTGGGTGAGAAACGTGGTCTACAAAGGCTGTTGGGATTTTAGTCTTGGGTCGGCAAAACCAAAGAGAAATAGCAAAAACACCAACATGTCAAACTTTTGTACTGAAACGTAGAGAAAGAGGCGAGAAAGTAAGAGTCGTTGTGTCTGAGGGAAAAGTAGAGGAAGAGGCGAGAAAGAGAGGGAGAATTCGAGGACAGCAAAGGCAAATGGGTCAGTTGGTCTGAGAGAAAAGTAGAGAAAGAGAGGAAGAATTTGGGGGCTGCAAAGGTAAATGGGTAGGCAAAACCAAAGAGAAACATCAAATACCAACGTGTCAAACAGAGGAGGCATCATCGTCGCTTCACCAGGAGACTCAAAATGCATGCACTTTAATTAATGCACTTTAATATTATTGATTGTGATTGATTTAAATGTAATTTGCAAACTCCAATTTAGATATTGAAATGACTTGATCTCAATGCATTGCGTGGTTTTTAAGAATAGGAAAACTTATTCATTTGATTTTACGAATTAAAGAACATTTTTATTTTATTATACATTTTTTGTTTAGACGTTATACTTGTATTGTTTAATTTAGTTATTTAACTTTTTTATTCTTTATATTTTAATTTTAAAAACAATATGTTTTAATTTTAAGATTGGGTTTTTATTTTCAAATAAATTTAATATTTTATATATTTTAAACTCTAAGAAAAATAGAATTTAAATTTAATTTTGTTAATAATGTTCTTAATGTTTTGTATAAAATATCAAATTCAATCAAATATTAAAGTAATACGGTGGTTTTATATATATATATTTGAACTATTGTTGTATTGAAATTAAAATTTTAATATGAAATAAATATAGTAAAATATTATAATATTTTCATAATAAAATAAAATGTTAAATTAATAACATATATTGTTTATTATAGTAAATATAATAAGGATAAAAAAGACACTTAGTGCCTAAGACTCTCACATTGTGAGGTCTGAAGATGATTAAATGTATGAAGCATTCCTTTTACATTAAAAGATATGTCATTTCCGAGTAACTTTTACTATTGTACTAATGTTTCTCTTTAAATATAATAAGGATAATATTAAAAATTATTTGATATTCATATATATATATATATATATATATATATAGAGAGAGAAGAGAGAGAGAGTGTGTGTGTGTGTGTTTTAAATTAATTTTATTTAATAATTGAATTTAATGATTCAATATTAATTTTGTTGCTAATATTTATTGATATAATTATATAATAAATAATAATTTTTTTAAATTTTTAATTAAGAAAAAGTGAATAATTTATTTATTTATATTTTGTAAATAATCATATAATTATAATTCGGGGTTTTTTAAAATTATAAATTTGGTTTATACGGGTTTTGGATTAGATCGATCTTGGCTTTGGATGATATTAGACTCGAATCATGTTGGATTTGAGTTGTATCAGGTTCAATTTTTTCAAATTCGAGTTTTTTTGGGTTCGGGTTTTTAACCCTTTTTTTAGTCAATTCAAGTTAGTCTAGGTTTGATCAGAGTAATCTCGAGCAGATGTTTAGACTCGAATCAACTTTGCCAACTCTATTTGTTTGTAACTTATCCCTCATCCCCTCCCATTTCACTTTGTGTTTGTTTCTACATAAATCAAAAGCACAAAAAGAGCAAAGTAATTTGGAATAAGGGGAAACTCAGGAAATTGTTCATGACTATTTGAGATAAACCAACTTTAAAGTAGATGAATCATTGGATCAAGACTTGTAAAAGACAAAGAACCATAAGGGCACCAGAGTTTGTACTCCGATGTGTGCTCCAATGCTCAAGTCAACAAATACCCAAGGTAAGAGGGTAAGAGAATGTGAGTATGTAATCAACGGTAGGTTTAGTAAATCTTTGTACGTACGTTGATCTGTTTTATATAGCTATCTTTGTCGTATTTGAAAATACATAATATTTTGTGTCTTTATAGAACTTTATCCAAGATATATCATTCCATAAAAATTCTATTTAGTGAGGGCTCCCTTTGACACGATCTCAATCTTTGACTAAGGAATGTCTCTTCCGTTAGCTGACTTGTAATTTAGGTTATTGAGCCTTACTTGAGCATTGAGTCTTGGTTGGATCGGAGGCATTAGCTCGGCATTGGACTGAAGGCCTTAGCTTGGCATTAGCCTTTCAAACCTAAGCTAAATATGATGCAACACATCTAACACAGACAATGTTGCCATTCATGAGTAAAAAATCTCCGAAAAAAAAAATGAAAGCAAAGATCGAGGGTAGGGTTGAAAAGTGTAAAGAAACATCCGAATGTCCTTCCCTTAGCCTCAGCAGACAAGGTTCTTTTCTTACCTCTTATTCATCACTCATCAGCTAAAATTATAAATAATTATTAATTACAATGCAGACAGCCTAAAACTTTTCCCTTGATGTCTCCTTAGAATCAATTATTTGTGACTGAAATTCATGTAATTTTAAGGAATCTAATTGGATAAATGACAAAAAGTATTAGGTGCACGTGACGTGCATCACCTATCACCTAACTCCCCATTTATATTTAATCTGGCAACAAAAATCTGCAAACCTGAAGAGGAAGAAGAAGGAATTCAAAAGTTTTGACCATACCTGCACTTCCACCCAGACTTAATTAGGTGACAACTTTGGTAGCTTTATCTACTCTTCGCTTCCAACTTTCTAAAAGAACGGTGGTTAACTACCGTACGCTCTGCCTCTTGTCTTCTTCCATGATAGACCATGAAATTCAACTACTTAAAGACATTGGTTTTTACTGTTATGTATGTTTCCAAGCGTCAAACTTCAAAAATACAGGCTCAATTTACTAGCTTCTTCACTTAATTGCTAGCTTAGCTGTGGTCGGACAATGGGTTCAGCCGCTGCTGAGTATCAGCCATTGCTACTCCGTCTCGACTCCCATGCTCGGATACCCGATTTGTCATCCGTTGAAATCGAAGAGTTGTTGCAGCATAGCCCAGTTGCACTTCGATGGTGGCCAAGGCTTGTGGCATGGGAGTCCAGGCTTCTTTGGCTTCTCTCTGGGGCTTCCATAATTGTTTCTATATTCAATTACATGCTCAGCTTTGTCACCTTAATGTTCACCGGACATCTGGGTGCGTTAGAGCTTGCTGGTGCTTCTATTGCTAGTGTTGGTATCCAAGGTCTTGCCTATGGGATTATGGTAACTGTTCTTCTTAACCTTCCTTGTAAACTAATTACTACTTTAATGCTTCCAGTTTTTACTAAGCAATTTCATCTTAAATACAGTTAGGCATGGCCAGTGCAGTGCAAACTGTGTGTGGGCAGGCGTATGGGGCTAAACAATATTCAGCAATGGGAATCATTTGCCAAAGAGCAATAATCTTGCACTTGGGAGCGGCCGTCCTCCTGACATTTCTGTATTGGTACTCCGGTGTTATCCTCCAAGCAATTGGCCAAACTGAAAGCATATCTCAGCAAGGCCAAGTCTTTGCCCGAGGTTTGATCCCTCAAATTTATGCATTCGCCATAAGTTGCCCGATGCAGAGGTTCTTGCAGGCGCAGAATATTGTGAACCCCTTGGCATTTATGTCCGTTGGGGTATTCCTCCTGCACATTCTTCTCAGCTGGCTTGTTGTCTATGTCTTGGGCTATGGTCTACTGGGAGCTGCTCTTACTCTCAGCCTCTCATGGTGGTTTCTTGTTATTGTAAACGGGCTTTATATTGTTCTCAGCCCATCTTGCAAGGAGACTTGGACTGGCTTATCCTTTCGAGCCTTTACAGGACTTTGGCCATATTTCAAGCTTACTGTTGCTTCTGCTGTTATGCTTTGGTATGCGTCTGATTACTATATCCGACTAGTGTAATACCCATATCTCCATCTTGAATTTGTCACTTGTTTTGAGATATGCCAGATTTTTTCTTGTCTGATTTTAGCTTTAAATAATGTAGTTTGGAGATTTGGTACAACCAAGGATTGGTGCTTATATCAGGCCTCCTTGCTAATCCTACGATCGCACTTGACTCCATTTCAATTTGGTAAATTCAATACCCCTTTTCTTTCACTTTCAATTTTGCTTCCTTTGCTAGAGCAAGTCCTAATTTGGTTCATTTTCAGCATGAATTATCTGAACTGGGACATGCAATTTATGCTAGGCCTCAGCGCAGCTGCCAGGTTAGCAAACTAATTACATGTATATTTTCTTCTTCTTTTGTCACTGTATCGTTATATCTTTATCAATTGGGTTTTGGCAGTGTTCGAGTGAGTAATGAGCTAGGGGCAGGTCATCCAAGGGTAGCAAAATTCTCAGTCTTTGTGGTGAATGGGACAAGCATCCTGATTAGTATAGTTTTCAGTGTAATTGTTTTGGTATACCGGGTTGGATTGAGCAAAGCATTTACAAGTGACTCTGAGGTCATAGAAGCAGTCTCAGACTTGACTCCACTGCTTGCCATCTCTGTTTTCCTAAACGGCATTCAGCCTATACTCTCAGGTAATCATCCATGAAACAGTTCTTTCAAAAGAGTTCATGGCCCAAGGCTTCAGTATGTGCTTATTTATAGTTTTGGAATCTCAGGTGTAGCAATAGGCAGTGGATGGCAAGCAGTTGTGGCATATGTAAACCTGGCCACATACTACATTATTGGTCTCCCAATTGGATGCGTTCTTGGCTTCAAAACTAGTTTAGGAGTAGCAGTAAGTTGATTCAAACTCTGCCCATTTTCTCCAAATCTCCTGTAAATTTTCCTGTTAACAAGTAAACTGGTGTGCATTTTTGACAATTTTCAGGGAATTTGGTGGGGGATGATTATTGGAGTTCTTCTACAGACAGCAACTCTTATTATTATCACTGCCAGAACCAATTGGAACAAGGAGGTAATTTAATTTGCGGTGTATGAGTTTCTCATTTCAACCATTTGACACATCCTAACTTAATCATGTATTGTGTTTGCAGGTTGAAAAGGCAGTTGACCGGTTGAAGACTTCAGCTCATGAGGAGAAGACAGTAGACTCGGTGGCTGAAGCATCAGGAGTATGAACACATTAATTTCTTTTTTCCCAACTTCCTACAATTTTGAATTTGTATTTTCTTAGTTAAGCAAATACCTTGAGTAGGTTCTCTTCTTCTTTTTGTTCTCTTCCCCATTTAATTTATCTGCTTTGCCACTTGCACCTAAAATGAAATCACCCTGTGTCTGAATCAAATGGCACCAACTAAAATAATCCAATAAATTGAAAAACCAAGGCGAAAACTCAAAATGAAAAGCCAAGGTAGAGTTTCTCAGCTATATATTATGTCCAATTTTGTTGCAATCAATTATCATTAATTATTAATGTCTAAAACTCAAAGATTGGCTCAGTAATGTAAATTTGAGTTTCTAGTAAGGACGATCTATAGTGAAAGATTTCATTTATGAATACTTACCAAATCAAATTCCCTTGGCTAACACTTGCCATGCAGTGTTAGTGAAGATTAATCTCATACCTAATGTGATATAAAAACACTTTGTGATTTACAAAAAAAAAATATTAATGTCCAAAAAAGCTTGTTTTGAAATATTGGTTCTCCAACAATATTAGGCTTTTTGGCTGTTTTATCAATTTTTATATAAATAAAATTAGTTTTGCCTCAACAGGATAATATATTCATAAATCTCTCATGTTTTGCTTGGGCGTTTGTCAAAATGTTACTTCGAGATTTTTATGATGTATGAGTGTTACTGTTAAACGACACTTTATGTTTTAATCAATTTAATAATATAATTTTGCCTTTCAAAAGATAATAATAATAATAATAATAAGCTTGTTTTGAATTTGCTTAATAGATGAAGGGTGGAATATTTAATTATATATAAATTAATAATTCATTAGAATATGGATGGAAGATATGTACATGTACTTAATCTTTTAATAAACACAAAATATGAATGCATAGATGGTGTAATTAGAAAAGCAAGCCAAATCAAAGATACCATGAAGTCATTTAAGTGGAGCTTTCAAAAGCGATGCTGAGGTTACAAAAGCAGTTTCCAGTTTGACTCCACTGCTTTTGAACGGCATTCAGCCCATACTCCATAATCCATATTCTGTTAGCCAAGTGACATGTTTCTTCACATATTGGCTAGCTAGCTGGAGACCATACCAGCAACCTCAACATTCTTATTCTACTTTTTCCATGTCTTGCAAATTTCTCAATTTCAAGAGTAGCCATTGGGAGTTGATGGCACCATGTTGTGGCTTATGCCAGCCAGATCACATACTACATTATTGGTCTTCCAATTGGATGCTTTCTTGGCTCAAACTAGTTTAGGAGTGGCAGTAAGATTCTACAATCTCTCCATTCTCTATTTCACTTGATTTTTCTATAAGAGATCTGCAAATGAGGAGACAATGCAATTGGTGACAGGTCTATAAGAACCTGAACAACACTTCAAACATCTTCAAATATCTTTCTCCAGATTCTGGCCTGGCCCTCTCTTCCCTATCGATTCAAAATCTTCCCTTCTTTCGGCCTCATTAGGTAATTATAATGTAACATGCATTTGAAAAACACAGATCCATCAATTTCCTCAGCTACCATGTCCAATAAGGATATCAAAAGTACCTCTGTAATTTCACCCAGGTTGATCACCAGATGATTCTGCCTTTTTTATTCTACAAAGACCAGTTTTACATATCACAACAAAGGATTCGGCTTAGAAGCAATTAGTAAAAGATACAATCAAATACTTGAAACATGGGGAGTAACTACGTATAACACCATTGATGTCCGGCAAAACTCTACCTAATTGAGCTCAAGTGATATATTTTCATGGCCGAGGAAACCAACCATTAGACAAAATTCCAGGCTTTACAAATCAAAGCGTATCCGAGTCTGTACAATTTGCTTTTCTTGATAAAAATTACCACTGAAAACTACGAGTGACCCATTTTTTCATAAGATATGGCCTCCTCTGTATCATCATCGTAATCTTCTTCATCAGGAAGCCTAGAAAATCCATTCACCTTAGTTTCCATACATCCTACAAGCTGGTTAGCCTCCTTTTGTTCATCTGCAGTTTTCGCTAAAGACAAAAGAATGTTTTTTGCTTTCCTGTCAGGCGGAACACCATAACATTCCATTTCTTTATACCATACAACAGCACTACCAAAATCCCTATTCTTCCCATATGCATCCATGAGAGTTGTGAAGATGGTTTGATTTGCTTTGATACCGCTTAATTGCATTTCTTCATACATCTCCATCATCTTTTCAAGATTATTTTCCTTGGCATACCCTTTCATCAACGTCCCATATGTGACAACATTGGGTTCGAGCCCATCTTGTTTCAGTCTTCTGAAGAAATTTTCAGCACCCTCCATATCAGCGCATTGACGTAAGCTGATAACATAGTTGTATAAGAGCATATATCAGGCATGTATCTGCAAAGAAATACAAAGAAAAAGTTCACGTAGATGTTTGGGCATTGCATTAATAGTACACGTTAGTGCTTCATAAGGATAAAAGCCACTAGTAAACAACCTTAATCAATATTCACACGTTTAGGGTCCGTTCAGATGTGAGAAACCCAAGCATTGTTTCTGGACCTCAAACATGTGAATGGTGATTAAAGGTATTTTAGAAAGTAATTGAAGCGATCTCCATCCAAATAACATAATTTTAAGAAACAACATAATCAGAAGGAATTTACAAACACCCCATCCTCGCAGCGCATGACCAATAAAAACCAATGGGTTGAGAATGTGGCTGCAAACTATGTCACTTTTGAAATATCATCAAATCTCATACCTAAAGATAGGCTCATATCTAAAAGTAACTTTTTTGAGTAGCAGAAATAGAGCTTCAATTGGAATGAACTGAACTAAGATACCTAAACATAGACTCCAAAAACCCTGCATTTGGAAAAATCCTTATAGCAGCTTGACTTTCAGATTAGAACAGTTTACCTGTCTCTTCTCATGCTTTTGAAAACAGTCCGAGCTTGCTCCACCATTCCCGAAATTGCAAATGCATCAAGCAAAATATTATAAGATTTATGGGTTGGCCTGAAAAGGAAACATGATAGTATAGCACTAAGACCACAAAATTTGATTGGCATCAACATTGACAGAAAGAATATATAGCTGTGAAATGGCTAGCCACAAATTTGACAATCAATTAATCAATGGAAACCAGAAAACTGATACCTCTAAATTAAACCACAAAATAAAAAAAAAATAAAAATAAAAAAAGGTTTGCCATTGCATCCTAGTCGCGTGGTGAAGTTGGCATTATTATGCACCACCTACGTCAACTTTATCCTGTCCACACGCCTCATATTAGAGTTTTATCCATATTCATGAGGATGCTCACTGATTCATCAGATTATAAATCTGGTATTGTTCCTCATGCATATAAAAAATAATGATGCAATTCTTCTGTTAGGGCTAATAGCAGGATAAGCAAGAATAAAAGATCACCTAGGCCACTGGTAAGATGTTTCCCTATATTTAAGTCACAAAATAAGTCATGTTTGGTTTACCTCACATCTAATTACTACTTTAATCATCCAAATATAATTTATCAGCCCAATGAACTATCCTGACACCTAAAACCATTAATAAATGAATAAAGCTAAGATGCAAACAACTAATATGCATCAATCTTTTAAGGAATCAAGATGTGTTTTTTTGGTACAAATGGACATGCCTGGTGTGAGGTAGAGTTGAATCTAGACCTTAAACCCTCTGATGGAGTGTTAACAACCAAATTAGTGGCAGTCACCTATTAAGAGACCAAACCGTTCTGACATGACATAATTATCCACACACACATATCGCATGTCACAATACGGAAATTAACATGCATCTTTACTGAAATTAATTTCTGCTCTGTTTTTCAAGTGACTATGGCTGTTAAGAAACATTGACCCTATGTTAGAAAGAGAGCAAAAATGCTCAACCTAACTACATTATCAGTGGGCTTCAAATTGGATATACAAATTGAAATTACACACCTGATTCCAGCATCCAGCATCTCCTCAAAAACAGCCAATGCCTCCTCTTCCCTCCTAGCTTTTCCATAAGCATTAATGAGCAAGGCATAACTCACCACATCAGGCCGAAGACCAGCTCTTTGCATCTAAAATACCATTACCATTATCAACAAAATATTGAAAGAGAAAGATAAAGAAACTTAAAAAAAAAAAAAATCACACTGGAACGACTGTATGAGGACATGAAACAGTTTGGTGCCAATCTGCTTGCAAGCCTCTTGCAAATGAAAATTAAGTCCAAAACTTGATCAGCAAAACTATAATATTCACCACTTCAAACATTTTTCATTTATTTTGGATTTTGGTATTATACCCAACTATAAACCACATGATAGTGATACTGGAGAATGGACGTTTTTCTTTTACATGAAAATGCATGGGACTATTTCAGAATGCATACATAATAAATATGTCTATACTTAAATATTTTGCAAAGAAATGTGATTATTCATATGGGCACTTTGCAAGTGCTACACATTTTTGGTACTTCAACATGTTATACATGAATGCCAAATCAACAAATAAATAAAAAGAACATTAACAATACTTCGGAAAACAGATATTTTATGCTGCATATTCTAGTACTAAAACATAACTTATAAAATGTATAAAAGGATAAGATTAGCTGTTCACAGCATTTTAAAAAACAATAATGCAAAATTTACCCGCTTTACTAGTTGAATCCCTTTTCTTACTCAAATGGGGCATCGATCAGGAGGAACTAAATAACCTAAATTTTCAAGTATTAATTAGTAATGGTCCTATGGTAAGATCAAATAGGCATTGGAGTGTTCTTTCGTCAAAATAGAACCACCAAATAATGTCTGACAATCTTTTCAACAGAAAACACACCAGAAGGAGGTCTTGCTTAGGGGTCTCAGACTGAATGGAGAGAGATGACTTCAACACAGACTTTCCTTTAAATATGTTTGATTGCAAAATTTGCTCACATGTATGATGGCATTCATTTGTTTATGTGCAATTCAGTCTTCAGTTTCTATATTTTGACTACAATTTTAATTGTATTACAAGCAAATATTACCATAGCATCAATGATGAAATATATTTTATCAACCAACATGACCAAAATAAGGTTTACATACTACCCTCATTGAGACCACCATGGAAAACCTCATCCATCTTAGAAATGGAATATCAAGGATATGATGGACAAAGCAGGATGATATGAAAATTTGAGAATATACGGGATGATATAGAAAATACAAATGGAACTCCTTTATGATATTTGCATGAGGTAAATGATATAAAAAAAAAAACGTTACATGAGCAGAATAATTTAGCCAAAAAAAATGTTGGATGTAAAAATATGACCTTAGACAATTCAAGAATCTCTCCATAGTTCCCTCTTTGTATAGTGGGATGAAGAACATTTGGTGCAACTCATGATTTCCATAAAAATTTTCTTTAGAATAAGTATACCCATACAACACGCTATAATTCAGAAACACGAAAAGTAGGTCAGACAGTGCATAAAACTTATACCTGATCATATATATTTGAAACTTCCTTGTAATTTGTTTCAAATGTCATAAGACTATTGTAAGTGACTGTGGACTGCTTTACACCTCGTTCAGCCATCAGTGCAAACAGTTTACGAGCCTTCTCATAACTCCCAGCCTTCTTATACATATAAATCATCATGTGGAACATTTTTTGGTCAGGCTTCAAAGGAGATTTTTCCTTATCCAAAAGTGTCCCAAAAACTTCTTCAGCTTCCTTAAATTTGTTTCCCTAATAAGATATTGAAACATGGATGATCAGATAAGAGCACGAAAAATAAAAATACAAGGCCAACAGGAAGTCAGCAATCAAACAATTTGAAAAATGTATTAATTAATATAGGCTCCTTCTTCTCTGAAAACCAGAAAGTTACTCTACCTATAGCATGTCATGGATAATTATTTAATGGCTCTATATAAATTAATTTTGTAAAGAGAAAAATTTTGAGGAAACAGACAACCTCAACTAGTATTTTAAGTATTATTTGATATGTCAAAGCAGAAGGCTCAGGGCCTGAAGACTGCATCCTTCTAAAGATGGCTTCAGCATTATTGTAACGACCTCCTCTACCATAGGCTTCCATGAGAGCAGTGTGTGATACGACACTCGGTACATAACCCTTTTTATTCATAAAGCTCAAAATTCTCTCAGCCTTGTTGAAGTCCCCTTGCTTTCCATATGCTGTTATAAGCATCAGGAAATCCATTTCACTAATGTCCCACCAGCTCTGAGACCGAAGCCACTCAAGAATCTATAGGATCAAAAGGATTAGCATAAAATGAACAATTAGAACATAAAAATCACACAAACTCTCAATTTATGTAATTTATTATTCAAAAGATCTTGTCTCCTTTTAAACAAAGAATTTGAAAACAATGAAAATAAAAAGAGTTTACATTTGTTACAATCAAGGAATACAAATAAACTGCAAGAAGCCGAAAGCTCAATTAGTTTCAAAAGTTTTTGATTGCACAGAAAGAGCAAAGTGATTGGAACCAAGGAGAAACTCGGCAAATTTGCCCAAGTACAAACAACAGCAACAGGTTTAAATCAAGGATAAAAATTTGTTAACAAATGCCATATTTTTTAACCAAATCCATTTACGGATGCATTTAACTATGCCTTTTGTTGGCTATGGTTTTGACATTTGTACTTTTTGATGAGATAAAATGGTTTGCTTTTGAACTAAAATGACAACACTATCATACTGGGACTAGTTAGATTTTTTTTTTATCTTTAAGATTCACTGGAAGTTATGTGTTGAAATTTTATCAGCATCAGCCAATCAACAAAACATTCCATGAATTCTCCTCAAATTCAATGGTTTTCCTTTGTGTTACATTTGACAAGATGAGTGAGAAGCATATATTCAGCAGATTGTTAAACTCACTCAAAAGTCAAAACCCATAGCATATTTATTGGCAAAACAAACATGGTATTTAGGTAATTTTAAAGTTAAAGCAGATAAGGCTCATAACATACACATAAATAATGAAATATACCTCACTAACATAATGCCATTTTTTCATCTGCTTAAATCTAACCAAGGTGCCTAAAACCAAGTCTCTAGGAAGAGATTGGTCATTAGTCCGTAGTCGTCTAAGTACTGTAGAAGCAGAACCTGTGTCCTCAATTTCCTTCATTAGTCTCCTCCAGTTGTTTTGCTTAGCTTCATCAGCTGCATCTTTGAAATGCTCCACTTTCTTCTTCTTCTTGAAAATCTTTCTTGGAGCCAACATTCCCATTGAGATTACCCCCACCAAAGGATTATTACCATATACTTCGAGCAACCTGAAAAAATAAACCCACAAAGAATTCAACCCAATGAAAAAAAATGACTTAAAAAGAAACAAATAGAATCTTTAGAAAAAGAAAAGAAATGGGTAGTCATTAAATGAGAAAAAAGGACCTAAGGGATTGTCCAACTTTGGGAATTGCATGTTTAGTTGAGAAATAAAGCTTTGGGGGAAAAGGGTTCGCCACAAGAGTTGTAGGAAAAGTAAACCGAGAATTGCTGGCCATCGCGGAGGGCAGCGACGGGCGTCTGAAGATGGCTTGTTGAAGCGTGGAGCCATGTACAGAAGAAGACGTCTCCATTTCTCCTTATGAGTTGGACTCGAAGCAGGATAGCAGACGCAGTGCCTACGTTCAAATCTCAATATACTATGGTTAGACAATTATATGCAAGGATTAGGAAGCATGAAAAATATCCATGTCTAATTAGAAAAGAAAAAAAGAAAAGAAATTTTATATTAGGAGTTACAAAAATTATACAATTTTTTTCTTCTTCAAAAATTATTTATTTCACTAGTTAAGAAGGGAAAATATCTAATTTAAAAGAGGTTTTTTTTCCAAATTACAATAGTAAAGTGCATTTTTTATTACAATCGGAAAAATGATTTTTTATGCGCATAGAGATTGAAGACCACAATTTAATTTGAAAATAAAATTTGAATGCTTTGATACTTTTCTCTTTTTTATGTATTCATGTTTCATACGATCATAGAGAAGCATCCTAAACTATAAAATCAACACATTTTAGAAAGATATGAAAACAATTTAAAAATAAGTACACTTTTCACTCAAAATTAAAATTGATCTTTTATTGAAAGCGAGAGCTGACAATTATAATTAAGTATTACATTCATAAATCGCTTAAATAAATTAATCAAATCAGTATATAACTAAACATACAATTAAACATCTTGTAAATTTTGAACTTAAAATCTTTTAATTTCATTAAGGTTTTAAGGCCTTCTTCTTGCTACTAATAATAAAAGAAGCATTAATATTAAAGTGTTATTATTCACATTTGGTAATTTTTGAGTTTTGAATGATTTTATATCAAATTGAATCATTTCATTTATAACCAATTAATTTTTATAGGAATGATTTTAGCTAGGAAATAGTTATAGTAGTTGAAAGTAGACTAAATCTACTCAAAAACTCACAAGATGATGACACATGGCATGATTTGAACTCTCTTCGTGGCCTATATGCCTACATTCCAAAGCACAAGTTAGCTCTAGACTTTATATACAAGTTAGACTCTGGACAGTCTGATTCACACCCTTGCATAAAAATACTCTGCAACTATCCTCATTGGATAATCATTCTGTCCTATATATTTGAGTTTTGAGCCATATTGTTCACTTCCTTAACAATTAGTACTCTCATTCAGAGTCCAACTCAAGGGTTTCTCTTCGCAAGGTGTTCTAATGGCATTGCTAATATGTCACCCAAAAGGAGGATTACAAAAAAAGGTAGGTCTAGTCGAATGTTGTGGAGTCACCAAGTATTTTCTCTACTCTTTCTTAAATCCACATAAACTCCTCTCTCACGTAGAGATCACATACTGATTACATCTCTTTGTGTCTTTAATTTTAGACTACTCTATATTTATAAAGCCTCATTATTTGATTATTAAGTTAATCATTAAATATATTTAATAATATATTTATTATCAAAAATATATTCATTAATATACTCATTAATATAGAATTTGAATCAATATCTACCAACCTCTTACTTAGATCTTTATGGGATAGAAAACTTACATTTCACTAAGGAGGTAAATACAGCTGCCTTCATAAGGGTTTAGGCTCCTAACGATGGAATCTTATAATGGAACAACAAACCCAATTGACTACCTTGAGATGTTTCAGACAAACATGTCCATTCGAGGGCTAATGATGCAATAATGTGTAAAACATAAACAATCTAAAAAAATGTACATTTCTCATTCAAAAAAGCTTAAAATTGATTGTTTTTTAAAATTAAAAAAGTTAAAAGAAACATTAATATTAAAGTGTTGTTATTCACATATGTTAAATTGAGTTTTCAATAATTTTATTATCAAATGGGTCATCTCATTTATAACCAATTGATTTTAATTAAATGCTTAATATGATATCAAAATCCAAGTTTTATTTTGTTATTCTTACCTATTACTCCTTTTTAATTTGTCATGTAATAAATTTTTTTGCCTTTATCTACACATCATGAAAACCTGTTAAAATAATGTTATTTTATGTATTTTAAATTTTAAATTTCTTATAAGTTTATTTTCAAATTGAATTGTTTTACTTATCAACAATTGGTTTTAAGTTAGATGTTCCAGTATTAAAACTAAGATTACTGATTTGCCATATTATATAACTTACTACATTAATACCATTGTAAGACATTAATCAATTTTGAGGGTTCTTACAAGTAATGATCAACTTTACAATAACCAAAAAAAGGTATAGATAAATGAAACAATCAGTTTTTCCCCCTCTTTATCTTCAATTACGGTAAATCTGTAAAATAAATATCAAAGCAATTTGCAATTGATACTTAACCAAGAAAAAGCAAAAGAAAAAAATATTGCTTTCAGAACACCAAGAAGGATGCTAAGCAATAAATCATTAGACCATTTGAGAACCCCTTCTTTTTTCCAGCAATTCAACCAAAACATGTGGCATTTCCTTCTTTTTTGATCTTATTTTCCTATCGAATTCCAATTCTATTTGACTTGATCCTTTCTGGTGGCCACCGGCGAGGAAGCAATATATATTAAATAAAGAAACAACAAAGAACGTGCAAAACAGCCATCCCTGTACCCAGGAGGAAGCTGCTGTTGGTTATAGTTACATGCACAGATTTTGCTGCAAAAATGTAGAAAAAATAAGCACGAGTAAATAGGCAAACAGATAAATATCAAGAAGTAGAAATTATTACAATATAATACCTGAAATACATGGAAGCCTGTCAAAGAATAGATGTAAAGCTTTCAACAGGGTCCGACTCTTCAAGCATCGAGGCTGCCTGTAGGCAATCTGTGGCATCTGCAATGCGACCACCATCCTTATGTACCATACCTAAGTGATACCAAGCCTTACGGTTAGTAGGGTCAATCCTCAATGCATCTGAGAGTAAGGATCTCGCCACCGGCAATGAGTTCCAACCCATCTTGGACAACATTGCACCAATCAGTACCTTGCAAGGAATGTAAGATGGTTCTTGCAAATAAGCATTAATATAAGCAGCCATTGCTTCTTGAATTTCTCTGCGTTCTTGACACATGACACCTGGAATGTTAAAGAAAACATTAATACAAGATAATTATTTGGAATGTGTCCCATTTAGTTCTATATAACTATCACCCTAAAAACATAAATGTTCCTTTTCTAAACATTTAAGAAACCAATTCTCAAACTTGTTTATTGCTAAAATTCACCAGTTTAATAGTTACTGTAAAGTACTGTCAAAACTATCTTAAAAGGCAACATTTCAATAATTTTGTTCATTATTAATATCTCATAAACTGCAGTGATAAAAAAAAAAAACCATAGATCTTTTCGCTAACAAAATCCTACTATTCAAGAGAATGAATAATGCACAAATCTCCACTCTGTTTTATTATATTGTAAATGAAGCCCAATGTACTCAGACAAACAAAACGCTCAATGAAATATTGATGGCAAACAATATGGATTCAAAGAACTACATATGCACCAAGTGTGTTTTAAATGAGAAGTAGATGTAAAGCCTGAAAGACAGGCATTCAGTCTTGCCTGGGTAAGCCATTCAATTGAAATCCTTCATAATAATTCAAGAAAATTTATGACCAAGTAGACAATTTCAATCAATGGTATGCAAACAATGCAACACCAAAAATGTTTGCTAAATGGGCTTTGCTGTTCAATGTTATGTTTTCAATCAGTTCTCCACAAAAATCTTTAAGAACTATCTAGGTGGCAGTATCATGTAGCCTCAGGAGAAATCTTCTTCATGAGAGTTGATAGATAAATGGAAAGATCAGGTCAAAGTCAAACTAAGTTTCAAATATGATTTCTTAAATTTTTGAGAAAGATGGCCTGAGAATTAAAATACCATAACAAAGAAAAAAAAAGCAATCTAGAATTTTATTTTGTATAATAATAATAATAACAACAATCCCTTCTACTTGATTACAGCACAAGTGTTAAGGCTCCAATAAGCTCAGTCTCGAAGCAACTCATGCCAAAACTAATTGGCTTCTAAACAATGATAGTAAGACCATAAACTATGACACTTAATCTGATCTACTTATATACCTAATAAAACCTAAGACCGAAGACACAATAAAATGTTGTTACAGAAAAACAAAGCAAGAACATAAATATATAATGCAAAACAGGAGATAGGTACTGTATTTTTTCCTTTTTTACTGAAAAAGGTTACATGCATATCTCAGACTTCTAGCACTCCTTACCCAAAGACTTAAGACTCCAAATAGAAAAAAATGGTGAACAGTTTTTAGACCTAAAGTAAAGACTCAACAACAATAAAAGACTCAAAATAAGTTCATACATTATTGTCCCACCGCTCTAGAAAAGCTGGAATTACTGAAGTTCTTTTGAGTTGTTACTTATGCTATTTACTTTTTGCTTTTAGAAGCAAAAAGAAACTAGTGCTCTTTGGATTAAAAAAAAATCAAATACCTCTGAAGAATTAAAAACATCTCTTTCATATGATTTCTTCTAAGTGAAGCAATTATGTTTGACTTTCTTTTCTTTTTAGTCATTCTCAGCTTAATTCATAAACAAGATTTTTCATTTTTAGCAACTTCTATTTGCTTTTAGCAACTTCTGAGGAAGCAAAAAGCAAATAGAAGAAAACAACCAAATGGAGCTTAAAATATCCTTGACTTCTAATGTTGGGACAGCAAGAGAAAGCACAGTCAGATCAAGTGCTTAGGATTTAATAGGGTTTTTTAAGTTGGCCTGTGTTCTAAACGGGACCAACATTAATAAAGACTGCAATTTGAAATATTCTTGAATTTAATCAGGATATTTTTTTGACATCTCTGCCATCTTGTCAAGGGAGAAGTTTTCTCCCTACCAGATAACAAGACAGATATTTTAAATATTTTGTGAACATGTCCAAGAAATGTCTTGAAAGTGGTTGTAGCTTTTATGTTCTTTATATCTAATGTGTTCTGAACATTCATCAAAGTTGAATAACCTCTATGACATTTATCAAATCTAGTAGTTCTTCAGATCATAAACTAGTCCATGTGAGCAGCTGGTTTCATTCAAGTAAAGAGCTGCTCGCATGAATAGACATGCAGATTCATTAAAACATTATAAGCTTTCCAAGTAGAAAGTAGAAAGGTAAAAAGTTGGGGTAAAATAAGCTTTCAAATCTTGCCTTCTGTATGCAGCAGCTCCGGAGAATACTGTTTCATCTCTCTGGCTTTTTTCAGACATATTTCTACATCCTTCCAGTGAGAAAGACTACAGTACAAATTTGCAAGACCATGCCAAACTTCAAATTCATTTACTGTACCATCCTCAACCTATCAGAAAAAACAAAGTCCTAAAAATTAATTTAGAAGAAAAAACAACCAAAAAACCTAACATTTATGGTGCTTAACCTAATACAACTAAGCCTTAATCCTGAGCTAGGCCTAACCCATATTTTTTTTGTTAGAAAGGAGAAAAAAAACAAAAATCAAAGTAGCATATAATAGCAAGGTAATGCAAACAGTAAAAAGTTAGAACTTAGAAGTACAACTACGATAGCAAAAGAGCAGTGTCATCAGAATTCCAATAATCAGCATTTATACATCAACAACAATAACAAACTAAGCCTCTTCCAACTACATGGGGTTGGCCGAATGCATCCTATTATGCAATTGTATTTATAAGCTAAAGCCCAAACCCAGAAAATACCAAATATAAACCTAAACCCCAATACTTAGAAATTAAATAAAATACTAAGTAATATAAAACAAACACAATCAAACCACATACATCATACCTGGCATATTTTGTACTAAAATAAGAATCGTAGTTCATCAGTTCAAGCAACAGAAGGCAATTTACCGAGCTCGATTTCTATGTAAAAAAGTGCAACGTAACAGCATATACCACTTGCATGCTACTTGTGCTGAAATATTGTATTAGGGACACTTAAAAGTGGCCGAAAAAAAAAAACAACATTCAAAAGAAATATTATTAGAAAAATGATTTTTCTTTCTTAAAGCAAATTAAGAAGATTCTGAATTTAACCTGAGAATCAATTCTCATAGGATCAAATGATTTTTTTTGGGCCTGGACCAATGCAAGGAGGAGACGATGAGTTTCAATAGCATCCATGGGACGTGACTTGGAGATCTCCAGTTTTGCTTTCAGCCTGAGAAGTGGTCCTTGCTCCCATTTGGCAGTCTCATCCAAAGCAGCATTAGCAACCACCTCGGCCTCTGAGAATCGCTGTTGAGCCGACAAAACTAGAGCAAGAAATCTCCAACCCTTCAATATGAAGCCACCAGTTACATCAGTGTACTTCTTTGCATAACGCAAAGCAGCCTTGTAATTGGCCGTTAGCCATTGGGGAGGACTTGCTTAGCACAATTGCTAATAGCCAAGCAAAACCAAATGAAACTTGCAGCCCCTTTAAACCCATGATTTCAATTTGAAAGTGAAGAATTCTAGTTATTATTTGCGTTTTAATGAAAGCAACTTTGCTGACTTCAGAAATCAAAAGTACCAACCAGTTACTTATTTCCTTCTGCAATTTTTTTTGAAACAAACGCAAAGGAAATGCAGTGTTTTAACAGAGTGCTCTGACAATGCCATAGTCCCGCAATAAAGAAGAATTTTTTTAATAGTTTATGGATATTTATCAATATAAGTATGGTATATACCTACAAAATTTTAATCCTGTCAAATATAAAATACTTATACCAACACTTTTTAGACTATCGATATAAATGGAACTTTTTTTAACAACATAAGTAAGGTATATAGCTACGAGTTTTTCATGTTGTTAGATATACAATACTTACACCGACTCTTCCTAAGCCATCAGTATAGATGAAACGTTTTTTTGATAGTTTATGAATATTTGTCAAAATAACTGTTGTATATATTCACGGATTTTTAATACAATTAGAATACATTCTAATTAATTAATTAAGTTGTTCACTTATTAGTTGTGTACTTCTTATCTATAGATGTCAAAATGGACTTAGTTGCCCATGACACGATACGGTTTAGTGCCCCAAGCTAATTAAGTTTGTTTCATTGATACAAATTTTTAAGCGCCAATAATCTTTTGTTGTAATATTTAATATATGATTGAAAATTCATATTTTTTAAAAACTGAAGATATTTTGTGTGTTATAAGTAATAATTCCATCATTCCACTCAAGCTTAAAAGCACCAATTGTTTTGCTTATGAATAATGCTTAAAATGCCCCAATTTGAATCAATGATGAACACTCTTAATTTAAAAAATGCTTTCATGTTTATATAAATATAAATTATAATTAATCAATCATAATTAAGAACTATGTATGATATGTTAAAATATACTTGAGGTTAATATTTATAAATGATGAATGATTAGTAGCTATAGTGTTTAATGAAGTTTAATAGTCTCAAATATATAAAAATTTACATTTAGCTAATTTTAAATAAGCTTTAAATATCTCTAGCTTGACAAATTTGGATATATAGTTTATAATAACCAATTTGATTGTGGAAAATAATTTTACATTATATTATTTTAATAAATATAATGTGATTCCAAAAAAGAAAAGTTATGGTTATATTAATTGAAAAATATCAGTAAATTTTGTTGAATGTAAAGACACATTTTACATTTGTCATTAAAAAAGGAGAAGGATGGTATAATAATTTAAAAATATCGGTTGTACCAAGTATATTTATTATATTACAATAAATTAATGAAAAATAAAAATAAAACAAAATTTAAAAAATAAAATTATTACTTTTTATTATTTTTTTAAATTTGTAATTTTTTATTGCAATTATTTTTTGCCATTTATCATATTTTTATTTATTTATTTCAGAATTTAAATTATTTTATTAAAAATAATTTTTTGGCCGTAAAAGACTATTTCAATTCCAAAAACTTGCCGCCTCACAAAACTTAACCTCCACCCTCCCTTATTTTCCCTCCCTTCGTCAACACAATAACACTATTTGCTTCTTTGACGGCCCTTCTCTGTGAATCTCTCAAACCGCCTTCTGACCCTAAACCCCCTCATCGTCTTCTTCTTCCCCAACCCAAGCTAGTCTTTCTCTCAAAATCTTTTTCGTCTTCTTCTTTTGCCCAGACCCCAACCCCTGCTCTTGAATCTCCTATTCCTTTTCTTCGCCGGAATCCAAGCAAACTATTAAGGTGAGTCTAACCGAAAAAAGGGGTTATTCGACGTCGTATATGTGGCTCAATTTTCGGAGATGGATGGGTAGAAAGTAGAGCGCATTGGAGGCGAAAAAATGATAATGTCCATCATATTAGTTCCTTGGCGACTTTGGATTTTGATGATTAATCGGCTGAAAAGCGAACCTCCACAGAACAGACTCTACTGAAGCTCAGAATTGGTGAAGAAGAGAAGAAAAGAGAAAGATGGTGAAAGTGGCCACTTACTTCGCAATGACATTAGCCGCCTTCGTTTTCTGGCAAACCCTGGAAAAGGTGCACGTTTGGATCGCCCTCCACCAAGACGAGAAGGTTCTTTTTTTTTTAGTTCCCCTTATTTTGCACATTTCGATTTAATTTCTAGTTTTAAATCTGAATTAGGTAATCGAAATATGCCCACTGAAATTCAGTTCATTTTTTCCATTTCAATTATTGGATAGATGTTTTTAGTATGTTATATGCCGATGGATTGAAAGTTGAAACCCTAAAATTTTTTTTGCTTTTTTAATAAAAATTGTGTTTGCAGAAAGAGAGACTGGAGAGAGAAGCGAAAATCAGGAGAATGAGGAGAGAGCTGCTTCAGCAGGCTAAGCAGAACGATCGTCTTGCGTAAATTCTGCGTTCAAGTCCTCTTCTACTTGTTGCTGCTGTCTCTTATTTTCTTATTTTTCTCGAAATTTTTCTAATTTAGACTCAATGAAATCGTGGTAAAAAAAACCATATATTGCCATTGATGATCTGGATAAACCCATGATACGTCATGGACGAATTGTTGTTTACTTCTGCTTTATAAAATGCCATCTCTATCTATTTGAAATTGATGGGAATCTCTGTTTGTTTTGTGTTTATGATATGTGTGCATCTTTCTCATGTTCACTCATCATGATGAAGATGAATCTTGAGAATTGATTAATTGCATTATGTTGACTATTGAATGTACTTCTTTGTAAATTTTGTAGGATTTTGACTGCTAATCTCTCTTGTTGAAAGAGTGAGAATCTAAGTTCTAGCTTTTGTTTTTTCGATTAGGGCTAAATAATTTGATGCTATAGGATAATGAGAAAAATGATACTAGTGCATTGTTTGTTGACAAAATTAGGGCTAAATAATTTGATGCTATAGGATGACGAGAAAATAGTATTAGTGCATTGTTTGTTGAGAGAATTGTATCTTACTTGCTGATATTGATGAGCAAACCACCTTCCTCTAATATGGTTTGTCAGTTCTTACTTGAAACTAGGTAAGCCGATTCTGTTGGTTGCTTGTCCTTTTTAATCCTCAAGCAAGCGGCATTTGCATTTAGACGTCTAATTTAGGACATTCTATCATAAAGGAAACATTACTTTATTTGATATGAAGTACATTATTTTGTTAAGTATATGTATCAAAGGCTTGCCAAATACTCTAAGGCTTTACTGTTTAGGAAGGATAGAAATGGGGAAGAATGAAAAATTTATTAATCCAATTGTTAGATTTTATAATCACTTTTTTAGTTTGTAGCTTATTCATTAAATTAGTAAAATTTGCATCCATATCCCTTTCTATCTTTTCTACCAAGGAAAATCTAAGTCTAACATGAAAACACACACGCAGTGGGAATAAAAATACTTGGCTTTCCTAAAGCTCTCTTCTTCTACTGTTATTTCTTATTAGTCAAGCATTAAAGATCAGGTCTTACCTGAAAACACATTTACATTTTCATATCTATTTACTGTCAAGGCTTCAACAATGCTTCCCCTCGATAATATAACAATCATGTTCTCTGCCTGACATGTAGTTACTGTCAACACCGTGGCCACACTACCTTTGCTCATTATGAATCATTGGTAGTTTATTACCTTGTTTATACATGATAGAATGTTATTGACCTGTAGTCAAATATATTTTTTATTAGGCATCTGAAAATGCCAGATTCATTCTATTTCAAGGCTAACTTTTAGGCTTACCCTTTGATATTAACTGTTTACCCCTTCTGTCCATCGTGATGTCCGTGCAAATGTGTTGGTTACTTGGTTTTATTATGTATGTGTGCCTCACAAAGCTACCCTAAGGTGAGAAAGTGAGATTGCTAAGGATATTAAGTGGACAATGATGTTATGCCAATGATGATGTATATGCGGACTAAGCATATCATGCCCCTTCTGACCCTGCTAAGGACCTGCTGGTTCAATTTTTTGCTTAAGCAATTCATACCAGGAACTGAAGCAAACTGCTGTAGATTGTTGCTTCAAAAGTAATAGGCGTTGATGTGAACACTAGCGAATTTGCAGAAGGTACTTTTCTCCACTTAACATTATTTGCATTGGCAATACTACATAAAAAACCTCTGTTTCAGTTGCCGAAGACAAGATTATTTCATGCTTTCTTGAATTTCAAGATTATTAATAAAACAGGTGTTTGGCCGCATAGAGAAAGTGCATACATCAAGTGATCCATAACAGATGGATCCACTGGGTTATATCCTGGTTAATTTTTCGCATAAGAACCATCAAAAGCAGAATAGCCTCGTCCAAATTATTCTTCGGTACATAAGCACCATCAATTTGAGCACCTAAACTAGGAGGACAAGCATCCAACCCACCATGCAAGAGAAAAACAGCAAATGTTTTCTGAATACGTGCAGCAGAATCATTGTCTAAGTTCCATAGATGGAGAAGTGCCCGTCTATAAGCAAGCATTGCTTCTTGATAATTACCAGCCTGCTTCCAAAGCTCCTGAAGCAGTTCAACAGCTTGACTAACCGTTTCCTGCAATCGATTCTCAACCTGCACATCAGGTATTCCTTGAGGAAATATCCTCCCCACAGCATCAAGCACATTTGCACAATCCTGAGCAGCCTCTATAAACCCAATAAAAGCAACGTTCAACTTTCTGTTCTTGGGGCATAAAAAGGTAGAGAGGCAGCTCTCTTTCCATTCTAACTAAGAATAGAACATGAGACTTCCAAGCTATAATTTTAACGCAACATAAGGAAAAAACACATAAAACGAAGGAGAAATGTGAATCTTTTTCCAATACCAGTAAATCTTCCAAGCTTTTGAAGGGACTTGGCCTTCAAGTAAACTCCTTCAAGAACAATGTAGGCAGCGCGTTGCGAAACAGCAGGCTGCGAATCACGATTAACACGGCCTTTCTTATAAGAAGAAGAGGAAGAAGAAGAAGAAACAGAAGAAGGATTAGAATTCACATTAACAGAAGGTTGCAGCCGTTGGATTGCAGCTTGCAGATCGATCCCATCAAAAACCCGAAGCGCCCCTTCTACATTTCCTCTTTGATACTCCAATTTTCCTAGAAGTGCCCTCGCTTCCTTCCGAAACAAAAAAAAAATCCACACAATATCAGATCATCAAAAGAAAAAAAGATAGATACTGGCACTTTGAAAACAAACAAACTAAACAAACCTCAAAATTGAGGGACAAGCCTTCACGTAAAGAAGGTTCAGCTTCTTGAATATTGCCTTCGTCGAGCTTGGTTTCGACATCTGCTGTTCGCATGCAAACCCCATTGGCACAAAACTCTCGGACCAAAGAGCATTCTTGGCTTTGGGTATCACCATCAGCCATTCTATAAGACTTTAGATTCTGTATTGGAGAGGTGGCCTTTTAGCTTAGTTTTTTTTAGTTCGCACATTATTCAGACATTGCTGTTTAATTGATTGCTTTTTTTGGCCTAAGGATCTGCAAAAGAAAGAATGTCAAACGGTTTTGGAGTTGAAGGAGGAGCCGAAGGAATCGGATCCATTTGCGATCCTAGGCCAGTCAGTCCTTCTAAGTTCTAAACTCTTCGCACCCGGTTCTTTGTATTCAAAATTTTGAAGGTAAATTTCACGATGTTTTCATGTTTTTATCATAATTTAATTTTAATTCATTAGTTTTTGTTGTTACCAAAAACAACAATAAATGTTTTGCTTACGTTGGATCTTCGATCTTCGCGTTAGTCTGTCTCAAAAAAATCTGCGAAAAATGAAAAGTCAGAGAGCGCAGGGGTTTTCCCCTGCGCGCGCACTCTCATGCTTAAGTCAGACAGGGTTTCAGTAGGCAAATAGAGCTTAGGGTTTAAAGATGATACCTGTGACCTATTTATAGGAGTTGTTTTGCGCGTAATTACCTTTAAGCCTCACAGCTTAAATAATAACCCAATAGATCATTTATGGGTCTTCTGAGTCATCTTTCCTCTTGGGCTTAGATTATTATCTTGTTCAATGGTCTTCAACTTAACTTATAGAAAAGCCCAGTAATAATTGACCTAGTCCACATCAATTGCTCCCCACTCTTTCGCAAGGTAAACCTTGCGAAAGAGTATACAAAGAATGGGCTTTTCAAATTCTTTTGCTACCCTCTTCTTAGGATTATCACAAGAGTCTTTTCATCTTTACTTGAGTGCTCAACTAGTGAACTTCATTATTATTTGTAGCAGAAATGACATCGTGTCATCATTTCTTTTATCAAGTGCCTTCTATTAGCCAAGAGGAAGAAAACTGAATCTAGGTTAAGGCCATGAGAGCACATCGTTAAGAAGTGCCATAAGCGAATGCATATGTTCTTATCTGGTTTTATCAGATTGGGTTTGTACTCGGCATGCTCTTGACATTATAGCACCTCAAGACGCATATGCATGAGTGCCTATTAGTTTCGATACTCCTTTCAATGCAGAAATTACTCTATAGTGTTCCCCAGCTCTTCTTATGAAACACTTACATCTAAAGAAGAATTCGTACTTGGGTATCGCATTTATCCGTACACTTTATTGCTTGAGGATTTCACAATTTGCCCATCTCGCGCATTTTTCGCTTAGGGACTTTTTAGAGAATTGCCCATCTTGCGCATTTTTCGCGTCGGGCCTTTATAGAAATGATAAGACTATAACATTGTTGTTATATCCGGAATGCCAACATAATACGTTAAATGTAATCTGATAAAATTGTAACGTACCTCATTTAGAAACTTATTTTTGCCCGTCTCGCACTCTTTTGTGCTTAGGGTCTTATTTGTGCCCGTCTCGCGCATTTTTCGCTTAGGGACTTATTTGTGCCCGTCTCGCATCTTCTTCTCGCTTAGGGTCTTATTTGTGCCCGTCTCGCTCATTTTTCGCTTAGGGACTTATTTGTGCCCGTCTCGCTTGTGCCCGTCTCGCGCATTTTTCGCTTAGGGACTTATTTGTGCCCGTCTCGCGTCTTCTTCTCGCTTAAGGTCTTATTTGTGCCCGTCTCGCGCATTTTTCGCTTAGGGACTTATTTGTGCCCGTCTCGCGTCTTCTTCTCGCTTAGGGTCTTATTTGTGCCCGTCTCCCGCATTTTTCGCTTAGGGACTTATTTGTGCCCGTCTCGCGTCTTCTTCTCGCTTAGGGTCTTATTTGTGCCCGTCCCGCGTCTTCTTCTCGCTTAAGGTCTTATTTGTGCCCATCTCGTGCATTTTTCGCTTAGGGACTTATTTGTGCTCGCGTCTCTTTGGCCAGCTTCCATTTTTTCTTCTTCTATTCCTGCAACATGTCTATCAAACATGGAGGATTATCATAGTACAGATAAAAATAACTGGCCTTTCGTTTCATAATGTAGTATGGAGTAAGTAACAATATAATTGCAGCAAATGTTAAAACAATAATAGCAAAAGTTTACTACCAGTACAATTCCAAGTCTTTGTCTCTGTAAAGTACAAATGCTGGGATGTTCTGCTGTCAACCATGGATTGTGCACTAAGTCGTGCCTCGGTGCCAACAATCGAGCTTACCACAAGTTTTCGATCCAACTGTATCGAACCAAGCTCTCCTTGGCTTGCTGGCTTACACGATAATGGCTAATGCCTGCCTCGGAAACCTCAAATCTGGTTACCACCCGTAAGTCCCTGGTTGAGTGTGTTTGCAATTTTCGTTGTGCCAAGCACTCACTTGTATTGATACTCAAGAATGCTATGTATAAGGGCTTACAAGGGAGACAGCCTTGATCTCGACACCCTAAGCTGGCACCTCCTTGTCTTGTTTAAAGGACTCATGAAGCCGACACACCCTTTATATAGACAAACCTTTTCTTGCTTTCGTCACCCAAAATGGCTTGCCCATCTAGATCGTTTCTCGTGCCTTGACACGTGCTTTACCGAGCGAGCCTTGTTGCCGAGGCTGGGTTGTGGCGTTGGTCATGCAATCGCCACATGCCACTCAATCGCCGAAGTGTCCGCTGTAGTGGTCTTGTGCTTGCCTGCATTGGCTGATGCATGGGCAAGCCACTCTATCACCAAAGTTTCTGTCGTGTGGGCAAGCGAATCTATCGCTAAAGATTTTTGCCGCGGGCGCCCTATGCTGGCCAACTTTGCTCTATTAAGCGAGCCACTCTCTCGTCGAGGGAGCCTGCCACGTGCGATTTATGTTTGCCTATTGCTCCACCTCGCCGAAGGTCCTGCCGCATGAGTACTGTGCTCGCCCGTCATTATGCCAAGCGAGCTTGGGTGAGGTGGATAAGCTTGTCGCGCTTGAAAGTTGGCTTCACGTGTTACAGGCTATACTGTCTCATGGGCATGCTACTTTATAGCCTAGAACTTTGAGTGTGGCAGGCTGGGTAGTCGGATGGGCGAGCTGATTTATAGTCGAGAAAGCTTTACATGTGACGAGCTGGTTGTGGCATGTCTGAGGTGCTATATTGTCATAGACTCGTCGCTGAGGACCAACCCGCATAAATTTTTGTGCTCCCTACACTGTTCGTCCGAACGAGTTTGCTTGTGGTAGATGGTAGAACCATTTAGTCGCCTAAATAGTCTTTTGCGTAGTTGTGTGCTTGCCCTGCCGCCTTAGAATCATGCCCGCCCATATTGTTTAGCTATCGTATGGGCGGCCTAGTTCGTATATGCTAAACTCGCTCGCATCCTACCGCCAAGTTGTGCAACAGGCAGGGCTATCGCCTGATCAATGCATTCTATCGCCAAGGTTACTTGTCGCATGGCACATGCTCGCTGAGTCCTATCGCCAGGATTGCCCTTTCTCCAAAGGCTGTGGTGTGTGGGATCCCTCTCTCGCCCAAGCCTATGGCGAGCGTGGTCCTTCTCTCGCTCAAGGCTCGTTGCTTGCGGGAGCCCTTCTCTCGCCCAATGTCTATCGCGTGCGGGAGCCCCTTTTGTTGCGTGTGGGAGCCCCTTTTGTCTCTCGCCAAATGGGCCTGCCGCGTGTACCTTCACTCGCCCATCACTATACCAAGCGAGCTTAGAACGGTAGATAGGCCTGTCTCGCCCAAGGCCCGTCGCCGCAAGAGCCCCTTTCTCGTCCAAAGCCTGTTGCTAGCAAGAGGCACTCTCTCGCCCAATGCCTATCTCGGGCGGAAACCATTCTCTCGTCTAAGGCATTGCTTTACTCATTAATGTTTGTCAATTTTTATAGAGAAGTGTATATATTTTTATGTCTCGGTTGAGCTCATTATAGTATGATTCCCTTCCAAGCATGACTTAATGTTATCCTTCAAATTTTGCAGGAATTCCAAGTCCTTTGGAAGCACATCAGACAGTAGGTTATAAATATCATTGAAGCCCTTCCTAAGTTTGTTTATACTAGATTGTAACATTATTAATTCAGAATATTGTTTCTTCTTCCCTTTATTTTTTTTTTTTTAGAGTGAACCGTAGATAAATCTTCAAGATGTGATAAAACTTCAAGTTTGGCAGCCTCTGCCACATCTCTTTCCTTTATGACCTCATTAAGTTCATGGACAACTTTTCTCGATCTTCCTGAAGACCATCGTCTCTCTTTTGAACCTTATTCAACTCTGCACACAGTAGCTCTGTAGCTTTTTTGGATTTCCATGACTTTTGTTGAGAAGAAGCCACAGTGGCCTTGCCTAAAGCATGTTCTTCCTCCTCCAAAACATGCTTAGTTTCTGTCAAATGATTCCTCAAGAACAAATTGTCAGCTTCTAGGGCTTCTATTCTTTCAAGGAAAGCAAAGAAGTGTCTCATCTTCAATTCATAATTAGCCAAAGCATTTTCCCGATAGCTAAGCTCAGATTTCAAGCATTCCAACTCAGCATTCATCTCTTCAATGATTTTTTTTTAGTGAAAATATTGTTCATATATACACTACTAGTACAACCTATACAAGAGAGTATAAGTATATAAGGTAGTGTTATATTGTTGCACGTTTCCTCTTGCACAAAAATAATGTTCCTAGTTTCTGCGAATTTTCCAACTGTTGATTTAAAGCAGAAGCCATCTCATTCGAACTTTGCTGTAAATCAGAAAAGTGACTCTGCATTTCAGTAATTCTCAACTGATACTCAGTTAATTCCTCACCAAGCTCAGCATTTTCAGCACTGAGGCTACTTCCTTGTTGTTTTAGAGTTTCATAGAGAACCTCGAGTTCATTGTTCTTGGCTTCAATTTCGAAAACATGCTGCTTAAAAGCTTCATACAGAATCCCCAGCTCGATGTTGGTTGCTTCAAGATTATGACTGTATTCCTTCAAAGCTTCATGCTGAAGTCTCAGCTCCCCAAATGCGAAATTATCATATTTTCTACAGTCCCGCTGGCCTCTATAAAGTGAACTGGCATTATCGGCATCTTGACCCAAGAGCTTAAGAACTGCTCTCAAATTTTCTGTTACCTCTTTTGTTGAATTAAACAGGTCTCCCATTGATTGAGGTTCAGTCAGATCTCTTTCCTCAACCTTAGGTTCATCATGATGCACCTTTGACTCAAAAGCTTGAATCAGTTTCGATACTCCTGGTGCAGCCAATTTACTGCTGGAGCGTTGTAGAAAGGTCGAAGGAGAGTACATTTGTTCAATTACCTTTTCAAGATTTTGTAGCTTTCTCTTAGCCTCCTTCAAGCTATGTTCCATAAGACCACATTCTTTTCTTGGGGTGTAGTAGATCTCTGGAAGGTCTAAAGATAAGTCCCGCATGGAGACAAGGCAGAAGCGACAACATTGGGGATTTCAAAACATCTTATCTCTTTTAAGGTGCTGGAGTCATAAATGCTAATATCAGAGTCAGTTTTAGTCACCATAAGCCTCGAACCATCCTCACTAAACTTGGCACTAGTGCAAGGAACTTTTTCAAGCTTAATCCCAGGTTGATTATTATTGTTAAATGGAGGACCATTCCAGATAGAATATCCCTCAGGTTTTCTAACTAAAATCTCCAAAGCTGGTGAAGAGTCCACAGCGGCAGCCATTGGATGCTGAGATTGTTGCCTCATTGATCAAGAAAATAGGAATAATAAAATCGATTTCATAGTTGACAGAGAGGGCCCCGCTTGGATTGTGTGTTAAAAGAAAAAATGGGAGGCATCATAAATGCATATATTTTACTTTTTCTTCTTCTCTGCTTTAATTGTGCGTTTGTCCTTTAAACGTCCCCACGCCATCAATGCACAAATCATTGTGACGTTAAATCATCCAGAGAAATGATGAAAAGTCTCAAACATTAAAAAGCTAATAGTTAAATCATTGGAAGCTCTCCTCTCGCCCAGGATATATTGCGTGCGAGAGGTTCTCTCACCCCATGCCTTTCTGTGCGCGAGAAATAGCTTTCGCCCAGGCTAACAAGAGGGGGTCTCTCGCCAAGGACCTTTCTTCGCGCGAGAATAGCTCTCACCCAGGCTAGTAGGAGGGGTCTCTCGCGCAAGGATTTGTCTGTCGCGAGAGATAGCTCTCGCCCAGGCAAACAGGGGGGTCTCTCGCCAAAGGACTTTTCTGCGCGCGAGAGATAACTCTCGCCCAATGCTAACAGTGGAATCTCTCGCCAAGGACCTATCTGGCGCGAGAGATAGCTCTCGCCCAGGCAACAGTAGGAGGTCTCTCGCCAAGGACCTTTCTTCGGGCGAGAATAGCTCTCGCCCAGGCTAGTAGGAGGTCTCTCGCCAAGGACCTTTCTTCGGGCGAGAATAGCTCTCACCCAGGCTAACAGGGGGTCTCTCGTCAAAGGACTTTTCTGCGCGCGAGAGATAGCTCTCGCCCAATGCTAACAGTGGAATCTCTCGCCAAGGACCTATCTGGTGCGAGAGATAGCTCTCGCCCAGGCAACAGTAGGAGGTCTCTCGCCAAGGACCTTTCTTCGGGCGAGAATAGCTCTCGCCCAGGCTAACAGGGGGGTCTCTTGCCAAAGGACTTTTCTGCGCGCAAGAGATAGCTCTCGCCTAATGCTAACAGTGGAATCTCTCGCCAAGGACCTATCTGGCGCGAGAGATAGCTCTCGCCTAGGCAACAGTAGGAGGTCTCTCGCCAAGGACCTGTCTGCGCGAGAAATAGCTCTCGCCCATGCTATCAGGTGTGAGAGCTCTTCTCTCGCCCATGCAACTCTCGCCCCCCATGTTGTCACCCGCTCCTTTGTACTCTTGTCACCAGAGATTTTTCGTACCGTAGGGCTGTCGCTAGTTACATGCCAACTTGTGCACCTTGCCGCAGCTTACGTACCTTGTCTTCCGCAGATCGTTTTTAACCATTTTTTATGGCTTTTCTGTTTGTTTCCCACAGACGGCGCCAATTGTTTTTACCAAAAACAACAATAAATGTTTTGCTTACGTTGGATCCTCGATCTTCGCGTTAGTCTGTCTCCAAAAAATCTGTGAAAAATGAAAAGTCAGAGGGCGCAGGGATTTTCCCCTGAGCGCGCACTCCGATGCTTAAGTCAGACAGGGTTTCAGTAGGCAAATAGAGCTTAGGGTTTAAAGATGATACCTGTGACCTATTTATAAGAGTTGTTTTGCGCGTAATTACCTTTAAGCCCCACAGCTTAAATAATAACCCAATGGATCATTTATGGGCCTTCTGAGTCCTCTTTTTTCTTGGGCTTAGATTATCATTTTGTTCAATGGTCTTCAACTTGACTTATAGAAAAGCCCAGTAATAATTGACCTAGTCCACATTAGTTCTAAAAGTAAACATTTTGATTCAATATTATAAATAATTTTAACATATATCAGTTAATTACTAAACTTGAATTAATAATATCACATTCTCAAATATCAACAATGAATTTTTTTTAATATTTATTACCTTTTAAGTAATTTTTTAAACAAATATTCTATGTAATATTTTTATTTTTTAATATAAAAAAAGTATTATAGATATTTTATGAGTAACAAATATTTAGCTTACTGGATTTTTTTATAGTAACTTAATAAAACAATTTTTTTGAACCGTCAAATTTATAATTTTGGATGAAATGTTCATTTCTCAAACTAATGAACTAGAATTGATTATGGTAAAACCTTGAAGATTTCAATAGAATTTATCAAAATTTTAAATAGTAACTCATTGAAGCAATTGGAGAGTAAAGAGTAAAAAATGGATATATTATACCAAAAAAAAGTATATATTTAAAATATTTTATTTTTAATCGCATTGTGTCTGTTAGTGCGTTAAAACCAAAAATCATAATGTATAAAAATAAAAACATAATTTATTAAAACTTAATGTATCGTCGAAATTTTATATTTTTAATTACAAAAAAAATATTCGATAATTGGGGATGGGATGAAGTTGTTCGAATTTGATTACAATATGCTACAACTCTTCTTTATACACGTAAATAAGAATTAATGTTATGTTCATAAATTTCTTTATGTCAAAAAAAATTATTAAAATTATATTTTTAAGTAATTAAATCTGATCAGATTTTGATTGAATTTCATCTAAATTCACCACACACATATAAAAGTGTATGAATGTATAGTACACTATGTATAAGTTCATTTGTATATCAATAGATATGTTCCTTATTCATAATAAAATCGATTCTTCATTTAAATACATATCGATTTTATAATGAATTTAATCACATTATATGTATCAAGTATGGAATGATATTAATAATTATGATAAATAAAATTAAGATAAATTAATATAGGGTAAATTCCATCAACTCATTAACATTTGACCTTAATTCAACTTTATTCCGTTAATTTCAAAAATGGACAATCTACCCAAACTTTTTTATTTCGTAGGACAACTAAATCCTTTTGTTAGTTAACCATTAAGTAAACCATTAAAAACTTAATTTTGAGACCATTTTACCCCTTAAACCATTTGGAATACTTTTTTTTAGTAGTACATTTTCATTAGAAATTACAATCACAATCAACATTTTACATTTCATGAACAGGTAACTATGAAAATCACATTACTCAAACTAAGTAGACTAGTAAATAACTATAACAAACTAAACAAACTAGTAAATAACTAGATTAATTCAAACCCACATTTGGTGAGACTCGAACTTGAACTTCAAAATCTCAAAGTCTCTTCATTGCCACTAAGTCAAGGTCTCATTGACACATTTGGAATACTTTAAATACTTGCAACAATCAAAAATGAAAAAAGAAACGCGAGAAAGAGGTATACTAGGCTTTGGAAGGTTTTTTTTTTACTTTTAATTTATTTTTTGTTTATTTATTTACTTTAGTCCATTAATTTATTATTTATTTATTTTTTTTATTATTTACCATTTATTGCTTATTATTTTTTGAAAGGTATGTAAGAAAGGCAAGATTTTAGGAAAACAATTTTGTAAAAAAGTAAAAGAATCCTACAAGAATAAGGAAACAGTAAAAAAAAAACCCTTAGGAAAGGAAAAATTCGATGAATGAAAAACGGTTTGAATTGAAACTTTTAGAGAGGATAATTTTGTCATTTCACATATTTTATTAATTATTATTAACGATGTTAAGATTTTTGGAGCGGAGTATCCATTTTTGAAACTAATGAACTAAAGTTGGATTATGGTCAAACGTTAATGAGTTGGATGGAATTTACCAATTAATATAAGAATTTATTATTAAAGAAAAAGGATCAAGTTATTTTAGTATAAAATAAATTATTTTATATCATTTTTTTTTATAAATTGATGTAGTTTAATATTTTTACAAACCAACTATCAGATTAACAACTTATTCGTATCCATCATGCACGTAAAGTTTTAATTTAATCCAATATTTCTATAATTTCGAACAAGAATAGCATTATTTCAAAATAAATATTAATAGTTGAATTTTTATTATTATAAAACAAATGTTGGACATTTTCTATTAACTTGAAATTTAACATGTATGAATTACATGAATAAAACATAAAATTTAATAATTGAATTACAAAATATATAAACATATAAAAAGATATAAATGGATATAAAACTAAATTAATTTTGCACATATGTAAGTTGATTTTTTTAGTAGCAAAAATTATATTTTTATTAAATTTGTTTTAACATCCTATTTTTAATTTGATTATTTTTTAGCTTAAAATATCATAATTGAAGAAAATCTATCATTTCTATTATCAGAATATTTCATAACACATTAAATTCTTTTTATCAAAAACCAACAAAATTGAAAGAATAATGACCAAATTTATCATTTTTTATCAATAGAATGTTTTGTGAAATATTAGAATTTTATGTATTTTTATCCAAAAAATCAATAAAATTAAAAATACGGTATCAAAATTCAACAAAATTAAAATACAATGGTATTTTTTTATGAAATAACTGCTTTACAATCATAATAAAAGAACTTTTGATATCAAAAAGTAAAAACTTATAAACAAAACCAAGTAACCAGCACTTAATTTGACAAAATTCAAAGTCGTTAAAACTTGAATTTGAAATTTAAAGACTCCATAACTTCCTCATTATTAAAAATCAAAATTTAATATTAACTCAAAATATTATGACATTTTATTTTTACTCAATATAATACCAAATTACCAATACAAAAAAACATACTACCGCACACATTAAATTATTCTAGAATAGTGAAATAAAAATAAGGAAATCTTAATTTCAAAAATCAATGATAAAGAAATTTCATTTTATGTTTGAAAAAAATAAAATTGAGGAGGTGTATTTAAAGTTGATTTGCTATATTAAATAAGTTGTGAGTATGAAATGCATACACCATGCAAAATTTAGTTAAGATTTAATATGACTAAATACTTGAAACTTGAATTTCAAATCTTTAAAAACTTTTGCATCTCAAAATCACTAAATTTTAAAATTCATTAATTTAAAAATAATCATGAAAATCTTATTTGCAGGTGTTTTATCATACAGTTTATATTAAATTTGAAATCTTAATTCCTTCTTTAAAATCCTATTCCAAATTATCTAACTCAATCTAAAAGCTTTCAATTATTAATATTACTATAGTTTTCCTAATATATACATTAGAGAAGACCCTTTTTTTTCTTCTTTAAGAAGGAAATCAAATGGTTACTATTGAACGTGTTTCAATTTTTTCATTTCCATAATCATAAGCTTAAATTAAAATCTTGAATACAGATACATTTGACAATAAGTTAGTTGAGATTTGTGAAATTTATGAGTAGGAGAAAAGTTAACATTTTATGCTTTCAGAAGACCAAATTTTGGATAAAAAGCTAAGAAGATAGCACCTTGAGAGTATAAGCTTTGGTACATAGGGAAAGATAGAAACCGAAATGGTGTAGACATCATTATAAATAATGCTCCAACTACTGAGACACATAACCAATGAGTCACACAATGAAATTTTGAAAGAGTGTGATAGTACGAAGATTAAGAAAGACTATAGTAATATTGGAGAAATAATTTAGTTTTTTGCCTAGTCGATCAACCATGGAGGTAATACACTTGCTTAGATAATTTGTAGAGTGTTCTTAAGTATTGGGTAAAGATCTTCATATTGTCTTTATTGACTTAGAGAAAGCATATTATAAAGTGTCTAGAGAAGTGCTATGGTGGTCTTTAATGAAGAAAAGAGTCCATGTAAAATACATTGAACTAATTAAAGATATGTATTAAGATGCATGGACACATGTGAGACATGTAAAAGGCAAACAATTGAATTTCCTATCACAGTGGAATTATATCAAGAGTCGACGCTAAATCCATTTATGCTCGCTGTAGTAACGGACGAATTGGCAAAATCCATCTAAGATAAAATGTCTTGTTGTATGATGTTTGCTAATAATATTATCTTATGTCGAATATTAGAATGAAGATCAATGCAAAGTTGAAATTGTAGAGACAAATGCCAAAATCAAGAGGATTCAAACTAAGCAAAGTGAAGACTAAATATATAGAATGTAGACTCAGTTTAAATAAAAAAGATCAGAACATAATGACATTAAATGGGGCGACGAAACCTAAATAAGTTCATTTTCGATATCTGGGGTCAATCATACAGATGGATGGAAGATTGATGACGATGTGCTCCATAAGACTTAGGCTGGTTGGAGTAAGTGGAGAAGCTATACAGGTGTGTTGTACGATTAAAAAAAATCCCCATATGGTTGAAAAGCAAGTTTTGTTATGACAATTGTCAGCCAACATTGTTGTATGCTAATGAATGTTTGGCGACTAGAGATTGTATACACAAATATGAATGTAGCAAAAATGCAAATACTATAGTGAATGTATGAATATACAGATATTGATAGAATGAAAAATAAAGACATTTGAATGAAGGTTGGAATGATACCTGTCAAAAACAATATGCATGAGTTGCTTACTTTAGTCTGAACACATCCGATGTAGACTTTTAAATACTTCAGTTAAGAAAGTGAAGGCTATGAATGATCAAAAAAGAATCAATGCTTGAGGAAGATCGAAATGACATGAGAGTCATTCAAAAAGATATAATGGCACTAAAGTAAGAGGAACACTTTGACTTGGATAAGAGTGAATGAAAAAAATTCATGTTGACGATTTAACGTGAGTTTATATATTAATTCATGTAGCGAACCTCATCTACTGCGATAAAGGCTCAAATGATGGTAGAAACTTGTTTATATAATGTTTTGTTAGTAACTATAACACTTTTAAAGACTCTTGTACCTAAGCAAAACGTGTTAATTTTTTCTAATTGAAATGTATTTATCTATGCCATCATTACACTTATTATTATATTTGACTATCTAGTTGGTGATATCCGAGTTCTTGATTTGATGAATTATCATGAAATTATTTCATACAGCAAATTTAACGAGTTAATGAGTGTAGCCCATCTCCTTTCAAATAGCTCAACATCAATGGACTTCAATTTGTGAGAAAACAATAAAATCTTCTGCATACCATCAAGCATAACAAGCACAAGAAAGGCACATAATCAATGGCTACCAAAAACTCTCAAAAACAGTGTTTTATTTTTTTACAGACTCGATCAAAAAGAGTTGCTTTAACAGGGAATTGTCAAAATTCAAGGTCCCAAAAGCATCCCATATGTATCTATTCCAAGCCCTATGTTGCCCACAGCATTTGCATTACAAAAATGATAAAACTTAAGACATCTAAATTCTGAAAGTACAAAGAATAATAAGAAAGAAGATTGGCTGCATGGAATACTTTAATATGCCACAGAATCGAGGCAGTATAAATTCTTTTTATCCTCACTCTCTGTATTCTAAGATCAGGCTTTGTTCAGAAGCCAGATATTACCAGATTCAGATTTCCACCGAGGAGGTGAGCATGTGAGTTGGTGCTGTTCTCGCACTCTAACACTCTACCGATATACACCCCTAGGCCTTGGTTTAGTTAGTCCTTCAAGAAGCCTAAACATCCAACGATCTAGCATTCCTGTTTTAATGTGACAGAAGAAGTGTTGTTTACAAACCCAAATAAGATCACGAGGAAAGCATATGCACATAGCAAAAAAATTTTGAACTGGTAAAGGTGTGAATCGGAGAGTTGTTTCCACATGAAATTCTAAACCTTCCAAGGAACCCAAATATGTGGAGAAATAATGGGAAATTGCAATAAAAGGTCTGAACCTGAACTTAAAGGCACTCAAAGGTACCAATCACTTTTAAACCCATATTTGAACATGTTTTGAGTACTAAATTACACACAACCAACCATATGATGATTTTGCAAACTTAAGTAGGTTATTAAGTAACTTTGGATCATTTACAGGATGAGCATAGGCAGCAAACCTGTTAAAGCAAATGTCCCGCCCAATACTGCACAAAGTCGAGTGATGAAATGGAGAAAGCTTCGGCGCTCTTCTTTTATTGTCACAGTGATTGGTGACAAATCATACAAAAAGTACACAGCTGAACAGAAGGGTAAAGTGATAAGTAACCACAAAACTAAATGAAGGGAGTTATGATTTTTACAAAGCTACACTTCCAACCAACCTGGCCATGCCCTATCAAACTCATTCATAGGGGAAAAATATTCAGAGACGGAGAATTGATTTGTTGGCAGAACTTCCTTTGAGATATATCTGTACTCAGTAGGGACAATCTGCAATGAAGTAAAGAGAGCACGCAGCTGAATAGATAGGTCAAGATTAAAACACCTAATTTCTGAAGCCATAGAAGTAGTATTCCTTTTTCATTTTTTGACAAAAGTATTAGTAGTGAGAGTACTGAAATGCAAAATGAAACTGCTTGTACCTATTTTATAGAACTGGAAGCAGTTCTAAAACTAACACCACATATTACAGGGGAGGAGAGCAATTGTAAGAATATACTTTAAAACTATATTTTTACTAGGGTCTAGAATTTGAAGCATAGAGGTAGAGCAGCAATGTACCTAGAGAGGAAGACCTGGCAATGCTTATAGGGTGTTGCAAAAGAAGAGAAAGGATAGGTATGAAAATTGTAGAAAGGTCCCCTTTCAAGTGAAGCATGAAAACAATCGCAATGTAAGGCTCCATTTGGTTTATTAAAATGATTTCCAGAAAATGATTTTTGTATTTTTCGGTGTTTGGTTGGCAAAAAATTGATTAGTTAACGGAAAATGACTTTCTGGTCAATTGAAAATTAAATCATTTTCCTGAAAATTATCTTACATTTTTGAAAAGAGAAAGACATTTTTCAGAAAATAGTTATTTATGTGTAGGGTTACTTATTAAGCTTGTAAGTATAATTCTATCCAAGTTAGACCTTAGATATAATTTTTTTAAAATTGAATTTAACTTAACCTTACATAAAATATTATTATATTAATAAAAATATTTTTTATTTAATTAGATTAAAATTTTTAAGTATTAAAATATTAACATTAAACTTCAATATTTCAAGTTTAAATTTTTTATTTTGTTTAATATTAATCTTAAATATTTTTAATACTTCAATATTAAACAATGTTATACTATTATTTTAATAATAAATACTAATTTAATAAATAATATATATTATTTTCATAATTAATATTTTTAATCAAAAATTTTTCTATTAATATTTTAATGATAAATATAAATAATACTTTTCTTATGATTTTAATAATTAATAATTTCACTATAAAATATAATTAGTTTAATAGTATAAATATCAATATATTGTTAATATTTATATATTTTAAAATAATAATATAATTTTAAATATTTCAAAAAATATTAATATAAGTAAAAATAAATAATTTTCTTTTAAACGTTTAATAATATAAATATTTTACTATTAAATATTATTTTCAAAATATAATTATTTTACTATTAATAAATTAATTAATAAAATATATGTTAATATCATTTGAGAAAGAAACCTGATTTTCCAAAAAAACCAAACTATAGAAAACACTTTTCATTGACTCATCCAAACAATGGAAAATCTTTAGGGGTAGTTTCGAATCGTTTCCTATTTTTTGTTTTCCATTTTTGAAAATTTTATTTTTGTTTCGTTTTCAAATTCTGAAAACAAAAAACATTTCTTGTTAATACTGTTACATTTTGAAAACAAATATTTAATTTGATTTAGCTATAATAATTCAATTCACAAAATAAAATTTTAAAAATTAACTAAAAAACAATATATTTATGAAATAATAATATGTACATAATATTAAATAATATTATTTTATACTATTTAATAATAATATTAAATATTTTCATTTAATCATATAAGAATTTAATATAATTTAAATAATATTATAAATAAATATAATATTAAATAAAAAATTCAATTAAAAATAATATTAAATAATTTTTTTAATATTACTTTTTATTAGATAATAATTGAGACTAGTAAAATTATAAGTTTATATATTAAATAATAATATGAATTAATAATTATAAATTATATTAATAAAATTATTTATTTTAATTGTAATAATATTAAATTATTAAGAAAGTATTTAACTAATTAATTTATAATAAATTATATAGTTATTAAAATATATAACATTAAATATAAATAATATTATTTATTTAAGTATTCACTTATTTAATAATATTAAATTATTTAATAATAGTAGTGATATATTTTAAATTTAATTAAAAGAATATAATATTAAATAATAATATTGTTTAGTAAAATAATAATTAATCATATTAGATAATAGTACTTAGCAATAATATTAATTATTAACATAACAAAATTATAATAAATGATATAATTTAAAATATATAATATATTAAATAAATTATTATATAAATATAAATTAAATAATATTATAATATTATGGTTCAATATAATTTATATTTAATTACTTTTTATGTTTTCAAATTTTCTATATTAAAATAAATATATTAATTTTTGAATTAAATAATATTTTATATTAAAATTTAATAATATTTTATTTTAAAAAATTAATTTATTTTATTTTATATTTTTACTATGAAAATATTAATACTATATTAATATATAAACTCTATTCACTTATAAACAATATCAGAAATAAAAATATGTTTTCAAAAACAATGGAAACATAAAATTCTTGTTTCCAATAATTTTGAAAATTTTTGTTTTCGTTTTCTGAAAACAAAAACATGCTACCAAACATGTTTTCAGCTGTTGTTTCCAAAAAAATTGAAAACAAAAACAGAAAACAGAGAACAAAAATGATGCCAAACGACCCCTTAATTTTTCAAAAAATATAAACATTTTCCAAACATCATTTTCCAAAAATCATTTTCAACAAATTTGAGCCTAAAAAGGTATTCCTACTGCTTTGGAGTCGCAATCTTTTGAACCAATCAAAAAGCTTTATATCGTGCCTCTTCCCAAGCAATCATACAATTGCACCACAAAAGATGATACACAGTCAAGATAGTTACATGCTAGATGACAACTACTATTAGGAACAAGCACTAAAAGAGAGAGAGAGAACACTAAGTTTGATTTTAACTCAATTTCCTAAACATAGTTAGCAACAGCTACTACATTAAATGGACGACTTACTAGATCCCCAAGTTCATCAACCAAAAGACAATTAATACACAGTCAAGATAGTTACATTATGGACGACCACTACGATTAGGGCTCAAGCACTAAAAGAGAGAGAGAGAACACTAAGGGGGTTCTAACTCAATTTCCTAAACGTAGTTAGCAATAGCTACTACATTAAATTGGACCACTTATTAGATCCCCAAGTTCATCAAACAAAAAACAATTACCCAATCAATTTAATGCAGAAATCATGGATCATTAATTTGCACACTCTAGTTGTAAAACTGTTGCTGAACAGACAATTCTATGAGATATTTGTCAAATATGAGTGTTTTGAAAAGGCTGAGGGATATTCCCATAAATCTTTGGTCAATCAAGAGAATGATTGAATTTCAAACCTTTATGTAATACTTGAACATTCCACTTGTGTCATGCAAAATCCGCACGGTACCATCAAGTGGGTTGTGAAGTCCTGGATATTTTGGCCCAAACGATAGATCATGAATCATATGACTTACATTAACATGTGTTGCTCCTCCAAAGATCTGTCAGTAAAGAAAAAACTTCTACTTAAGTTGCAGATAACAAAGAAAAAGCAATGTGAAAAAAAAAAAAACTAAATTTGATTGTGTTCTAGAAATCCTCACAACTCTAAGTGCCAGGAAACTAATAGAGATAACATCGTATATAAATGTACCATATTCTTTCAAACTAGATGTAGAAGTTTAGATTCGACACTCCAACCAACTTTTCAAATCTTACGCCAAAATTGTCTGAGAGACCAAGACCTTCCTCTCAAGCTTTGACAAGTATTAAGAGCAGAACGGTACTTATATTTGAATGAAGATACCGAGACCTCTAATTAAAGACAGATTCACTGCCTTCTTCTCTTCCTTATTACTGGAAAATTTTAAGCATAAAACCTATGCAGAGCTCAACATATGAGCCTATTCTGAGATCAGATAGACTATTCCCTGATTCTTGCCAAGCAGTACACTATAAATTCAAGGAAAACATGCCCACCTGAACCCCAAATGCACCTATCTCAGCTTAATAAATATAAATACCGAGGACAATAGATTGAAAAAACTAACACTTTAGATCATAGCCTACTGGAGGAATAAATTCCAAACCAAATCAAAGAGTTTGAAAATTTACAAAATCCCATGACCAGATACTCAAACACAGCATTGTGCTCTGTCATCAATCTCTGGTGTACGTGAATTCAAAAGTGAAGATTACATTAAATTCAGAATAGAATGATGCTCATTAATGTATCAAGTACTCAGTGTCCTGCAAGTTCAGGCTTTCCACAAACTTAAGGCATTGACATTGATATCTACATCTCCATAGGACTTAAACAAGAAAAAGTCAAAATGGAAGAAGCTTTCAATCTCCCAAGTCAATATAATACATTAAAACTTATTTTGGCTTGAATTTATTTCTTGTTTTTTCATTAGTTAGGAAGAAAGAGGACTTGAACTAGGGAACTTGAATATTTTCATCTGTTTTGAATTTCAATTCCCCCTTCAACAGCAATAAGTTGATAAGATTTAATTGAAAAGGCTTAATCTTTTCACAATTAATAATTGGGGACCACAGAATTTATCATCTAAACAAAGATGTTTTTTAAAGAGATGGTTGAGTTAAATTCATCTCCATCTTCACTATATATATATATATATATATATATATATATATATATATATATATATATATATATATAATGAATGGGAAAACCTTATACCACTGGTTATCTTGATGATGGCTATTATCAATCTAATATATTAAAAACAAAAGAAAAAGAAAAATCAGTCACATGCAGGTAACGATAGTGATTTATTTAATTTCTTCATAATTTGAATTTTAAGGGTTTTTATCCAATTTTTTACAAATATACACCTATTAATGTTGTAGGCTTATGGTATGACAAATATTCTTATATTTTCTTCCATTAGAAGAGAAATTTTATGGTGTTTCTGTTATAATAATTCAAAACATTCAATTAACCAAATCGGAAAAGCAACCAGTCATGCACTTCACTAGTCAATCAAACCCAACAATAAGAATCTGCATAATGAGCTAGTGTAGGAAATCAAAGTATTGTATTGAAAAGACTTAAGATAAAACTGTACATAGGTACCCTATTTATATACAAAGAACTTCTAACTAAATAGGAAAGTATATCACTCATAATCCTAGATATTATTCTAATTAATAGAATCTATAATCGAGTGATTCTCTAACCTTAATGCTAGGGATACACATATATACTAATTTCCTAAAATAACAAATTAATTAAAACAGCAGTTGACTTTCCAATAATATTCTTGACACTCCCTCTCAAGCTGGTGAATAAACATTGTCCATTCCCAGCTTGGTTACAATCTTGTGGAAGAGTGGATTGTTAAGTCCCTTGGTTAGAACATCTGCTAGCTGTGATTCGCTTGGTACATAGGGTGTGCAAATGAGACCACTGTCAAGCTTCTCCTTAATGAAATGTCTGTCAACTTCAATATGTTTTGTCCTGTCATGCTGCACAGGATTGTGTGCGATGCTTATTGCAGATTTGTTATCACAGTAGAGCTTCATAGGGCCATCCCACTTGAGTCTTAGATCTTCCAAAATGATCTTCAACCATAGTAGCTCACATACACCTTGTGCCATTGCCCGAAATTCTGATTCTGCACTTGATCTTGCCACAACATTCTGCTTTTTGCTCCTCCAAGTAACTAAGTTTCCTCCCAAAAAGGTGCAGTAACCCGTGGTGGATCTTCTATCAACCACTGAGCTTGCGTAGTCAGCGTCGGTGTAGGCCTCCAAAGTGAGCTTATCACCTTTTTTGAACAAAATTCCCTTTCCTGGAGTTCCCTTGAGATAGTGCAATATTCTATGAACTGCATGCAAATGGAGTTCCTTAGGGTTGTGCATAAATTGGCTCACCACACTAACTGCATAGGCAATATCAGGCCGTGTGTGGGATAGGTAGATTAGTCTACCAACCAGTCTCTGATATGATTCTTTGTCTGTAGCATTGTCTCCCTCTACTTCCCCAAGTTTATGATTAGGATCAATTGGTGTGCTGGATGGTTTGCACGCCAACTTTCCCGTGTCTTTCAAGAGATCAAGGACATACTTTTGTTGAGATATAAAGATCCCTTGTTTCGACCTTGCCACTTCAATGCCCAGAAAATATTTCAAGTTTCCTAGTTCCTTAATCTCGAACTCCTTTGCCAAACATCTTCCCAAGTTCTGCCTTTCCTTTTCATTATTTCCCGTCACTATGATATCATCAACATAGACAATGAGAGCAGTAACTCCCTCTGAACTTGAGTGTTTTATGAATAGGGTGTGATCCCCTTGGCTCTGCTTGTACCCCATGGAATGCATTACCTTGGCAAATCTCCCAAACCAAGCTCTTGGTGACTGTTTTAGGCCATATAGTGCCTTCTTGAGCTTGCAAACCTTATTTGCAGCCATGTTTCTATTGAATCCAGGGGGTATTTCCATGTAGATTTCCTCTTCAAGATCTCCGTGCAAAAATGCATTTTTTACATCAAACTGTTGTAAAGGCCAATCAAAGTTAACTGCTAGAGACAAAAGAATTCTCACCGTATTCATCTTGGCAACCGGAGCAAAGGTTTCTTGGTAATCTATCCCATATGTCTGTGTGTATCCTTTAGCCACCAACCTAGCTTTGTACCTCTCAAGTGTTCCATCTGCTTTATACTTAACTGTAAAGACCCACTTACATCCCACTGCTTTCTTTCCTCTTGGTAGCTCCACAATCTCCCAAGTATTGTTCTTCTCCAGGGCCTGCATTTCAACATTCATAGCATTCTTCCAATTTTCACAATTTAAAGCCTCTGATAATGTTTTGGGAATGGATATTGTGTTTATGTTTGTAAGGAAACTTCGGTGAGATGGAGAGCATTTTTCAAAGGACACAAAATGGGATATTGGGTATAATGGATATTTTGTGCACTCTCTAGTTCCTTTCCTAAGGGCTATAGGTAAATCAATGTTAGATAAGGAATCACTTTGAGGAGTAGAGCTAGAAGATATTACCTCATTTCCAGGATTTGAGTCAGATGATTGGTCCGGCCTTGGTTCAGGAGCTAGACTTTTCCTTCTTGAGTAAACCTGTGAGAACCGATTGTTAGTAGTGGCCTTTCCCCCATCTGCTTGTGAACTAGGTTGTAAGGAGGGCTCATTTTGGGTTTGTGAAGGAGGAGGCTCAGGTTGCTTAATTGTAACTTCAGCGGAGGTCTTGGTCTCGGGTTGGAATTTAGAAGATGATGACGGCAAGTCAAGGAGAAAGAAGTCTTGATCCTTATCTTCCACAAATGTTGTCTCCCTCTGAAGATAGGGCTGAGTGAAATATGGTTCTGTTTCAATGAAGGTAACATCTGCTGAGATTAGGAGTTTTTTAGTAGGTGGGTGATAGCACTTGTATCCTTTCTGTGTTGAAGAGTATCCCACAAAGACACACTTGATAGCTCTAGGGTCTAACTTTCCTCTATTTTGGCTATGGACATGAACAAATGAGACACACCCAAATACTCTAGGAACAAGATGGTTTGTTGTACGGAGACTTGGATAAAAGTGAGACAATACCTCCATGGGACTCTTGAAGTTTAACACTCGGGATGGTAACCTGTTTATGACATGTGTGGCTGTAAGAACTGCTTCCCCCCAAAGGTATTTTGGCACATTTTTCTGAAATAATAATGCTCGGGTAGTGTTTAGGAGATGGCCATTTTTCCTTTCTGCAACTCCATTTTGTTGTGGAGTAGAGACACAGGATGACTCATGAATAATACCTTTTTGTTGAAAATATGGGGAAAGTGTTTGGTTGAAATAATCTTTTGCATTATCTGACCTAAACCTTTTGATTTGGACCCCAAATTGGTTTTTTATCATGGAAAAGAAGTTTGGGAGGATATCACTCACATCGGATTTTGATTTAAGCAGAAATATCCAGGTAACTCTTGTACAATCATCAATAAATGAAACAAACCAACGTGCCCCAGAAATATTTGGAATTGTAGTTGGACCCCATATATCACTATGAATCAACTCAAAAGGAAAAAGGCTTCTTTTGTTATTGGTGGGAAAGGTAGCACGTCTGTGTTTTGCAAGTTCACATGCATCACAATGAAACTGCTTATCAACTAGTCCTTTGAACAAAGAAGGGAACATAATTTCAAGGGTTGAAAAAGAAGGATGTCCGAGCCTAAAATGGTGAAGCCAAATTGTGTCTTTATTGGTGAGGTTTTGTCCAGAAAGGTAGGTTAGGGGCTGGTTCCACTTACCAACTTTCGATTTCTCTAATTCCTCAAGATAGTATAATCCGTCCTTCTCCTTAGCACGTCCAATCATCATTCCCGAGCCCTGGTCTTGAAATAGACAATAAGATGGAAAAAAAGTTACTTTGCAATTCATGTCATGAGAAAGCTTGGATATTGATAAAAGATTGGTGGACAATTTGGGAACATGTAGGACATTTTTCAAAGTAAGGTTAGGACTGATTTTTATTTCTCCTACCCCAGCTACCGTGGCCAAGGAGCCATCGGCAGTAGCAATTTTCCTACTACTAGAACAAGGTGAATATGAACTAAAGTTTTGAAAGGAATGAGTCATATGATCTGTGGTTCCTGAATCAATAATCCACAAATGTTTAAAGGTTCTATCTGAGGCATTTAAAGCGTGAGAGGTTGGAAGTTTACCTGAATGTATCAATGAATAGGTACCTGAAGGTTTTTCGAGGATACTTAGGAGATTTCTCAGCTTTTCAATCTCTTCTTTGTTGAGACTGCCCAACTCCTTTGGTGCTGCAGTGGTTGTTTCTGCAACTTTTGACATCTTTTACAAATCAAAAGTTGCTGAAGGATAGGTGAGAATCAGGGATAAATCGGCAATGAAGGCCAAGCAACAAAGAGAAACCACCAATGATGGAGAACAGAGGAAAAATTCAGCTATGAAGGCTGATAAAAAAGAACACATGAAATACTCTGTTTTGTCTTTAGAAAACAGAGCACAGACAACAGTGATGAAGGCTGGAACAATAGAACCAGAACCGAGCCTATAGAGATGAACAAAAACAAATTTTCATGATGAAGGCTGGATGAGAAAATGGCTATGAAGGCCTAAGGCAAAAAAATCAGCAATGAAGGCTGAAGAAGAAACTGCAGAAAATCAGCAATGAAGGCTGAAGAAGAAACTGCAGAAAATCAGCAATGAAGGCTGAAAAAGTGACTGATTTCCAAGAAAAAAAAAAAAAACCTAAAGCTCTTGATACCATGTAGGAAATCAAAGTATTGTATTGAAAAGACTTAAGATAAAACTGTACATAGGTACCCTATTTATATACAAAGAACTTCTAACTAAATAGGAAAGTATATCACTCATAATCCTAGATATTATTCTAATTAATAGAATCTATAATCGAGTGATTCTCTAACCTTAATGCTAGGGATACACATATATACTAATTTCCTAAAATAACAAATTAATTAAAACAGCAGTTGACTTTCCAATAATATTCTTGACAGCTAGCATTACTCAAATGGAAACAGAACCAAGACAAAGGTGAATACATGCATAATGTAAGATATGACATGAAATCCGATTGTACGAGCAAAAGTTACTAACCATTTGAGCAACATAAATATTTAACCCATGAACTGAGATGTGGAAGTTTCCAGCCACCCTTTGGACATCTAATACCCCATAAACCTGCAGAAAATGTGTAACATTAATTGATTAGTTGTCTTCTATATTCTTTCATTTTTTGACCCTGTGATGGCTCCAAAATTAAAACTAATTGACTGGTTAAAAAAGAATATAAAGTTAACAAATAAGGAAACACTATAGGATAAATACCCGGCATCCTTCTCCATCAACCAATGCTTGCTTGACCTTCTTGATCATATTTTCAGCCTCCTGATCGAAGCCGAGTGCATGAGGCTTCTTATGAGAATCATCATGATGCTCCTTCTCATCATCTGATTATATACATTACAAAAGATTAGTTATTTATGCCTTGAAGAAACATCACATGAATACCATTTCAGTTTTTCTCTCTATATATAATACATAAACAGCAAATGACCTAATCAAAGTTATGACAAACACATATTCATAAATATAGGATAATGTATCCTACTAGAAAATAAGGAAAAACCGAGATTTATACAAATAAAATCTGCTGGGCCATTAGGTCATGTCAACAAAAGGTAATAATAAACAATCTAAAACATGGAAAATTGGCTTAAGCACAAGTTATAAATATTGCTTAATAATTCACATTACATGCTAATAAATCATTTTCAAAGTGACTAGCATCTTGCATCGAAGGGGTCAAGCATGGTTATTTTAGCGTTTTCATGCCATCTTTATATGATTTTTTAATTTATAAATTCAAACGTTCCATGTTTGACCAGAAGGGATTCTAGATAACAGCAACAACAAGAACAGAAACAAATTAACAAGTGGGTGTGGATGAGAAGTGCAGCAGCTGAAAAGTTTGATCTTTTGCATTGCACCACTCAAATTTAGTTAATTAATAAGGCCAATGACCCATGCAGTGAACCATGCCAATCACCAGAAAGAAAGATCCCCTTGTCAACTAAAGAAATGAGGTTCTATCAAAAACTAACCCAACCATACAGATGCAATCTTCCCAGATAACTACATTCTTCAATGAAACTTCAAATAGGCTATAGCCTTCCATTAAGAACCATCCAAATATTTTCATAAATAACACACCCAGCCATAGTTGACAGCCTAATCTACAAATTTAATTCACAATGCAGGTTTCCATGACCCCTTTACCTATATACTTATAACAGATACTTTACTACTTGAGCATGAATCATTACTCCCCCCAACCCCTCTTTCTATGTTTTAAGATAAGCAACTTCTTCGAATTGCTCTAAGATGCCTATATTAGCAGAAGGCAGCCCTAGACAGACACTTGGTAAAAAGGATTTTGAGGCAAAATACTTTTTATATGTATTTAATGAAGAAAAATATTCAAGAGAAGGAGAGATCCTTGTACAATAGTTTGGCGAAGAAAAGCCAACTACTAAGGAATCTCATTTTGCATAAAAGCATTTAGAGGAATTTGACCATTTGTAATCTCCGAGAAAGAAAAAATAAATAAATAAAAATCTGACCCTTTGATGCATTTTATCATTTTGTCGCTCCACTTATCCCCCCTACCCAAAACCCAACACCAAAAAAAGAGGCAAACAAAAAGGGCAGAGTACTGACTATCAGCAACATGGTGCAAATGACAAGCTTCTTGATATATATATATATATATATATATATATATAAATATAAATATATATATATATATAACAATGTCCAGATAACATAAACATATACTGTGAACCTGGATGAAGCTCCCAAAAGGATAAATTGAATTAAATCATGAGGAGGATGTACAAAACCAAGAACCATACCATGCTTGTGAGCTGCATGCTCCTTTTCAACAAGGTCAGACAAATATTCAGTGCCAATGATATGACCATGACTGTTCAGGCGAAGCTGCAGGAAGTCTAACATGGTTAGCAGAAAAAAAAGAAAAAGGAAAATCTAACCATAAATCCCACACTCATCTGTAAAGGAGGGAGGAGGGCCTCTTAAGAGAATGTTGCATTCATTAGTTTACAATTGTCTAAGACAATAAAGTCCCGCTGAGAAGAAGAAATTTTCTTACTTTCCATATGTTAGTATCAAGATCCACTTCATGCTTGCCTGACATGTCAATGGCATCTACACTTAAGACTGCAAAAATAAAATGACAGATAAACGACCAACTAACAATATACCAAAGATGACATAGAATCAGAATTTACAATAAAAGGAAGATTTTAATAACAAGAGATGTTCTAACCATCACAAGGTAATGAAGGAAATGTCATGTTAATGTGAATTGGAAGTGTTTCTCCACGCTTCAAGTCTACAGACATCTGTCAAATACCTGTTCAGTTAGATCATCTCAACTAGCCTTAATCTCAAACTAGTAATGACATCACACAACTGGTTACAGAATTCACTTACAGGGGTAACTCGGATGGAAAGGTTCAAGAGGAAATCACCTTGTTTGAGAACTTATGTTGCTTGGGTGCTCTTATTAAGAAGAGATTTTAGGAAAGCTGACTTCAATGGCATTTGAGTTGAGCTAGGCTTGGAAAATTATGGGATTTTGAAGTTGAAAGTTGCAGAAAAGCAGAAGGATTCATGGTTTATATTTGAAATAGGTCAAAATAATTGGTGGTTGAGTGACAAAGATTAGATAAAATTTTATTACATAATAATTGTATGCAACAGATGTCGCAATTGTAGTAAATTGACTTAAGTGTGATTGCAGTCAGTAAGTTTAAGTGGTTTAGGGGAAGATATAGATGTGATTGCAGATATAACAGAAGAAAGCAATAAAAGCTTTTAGGCTTTGCTGGTAGGAAGGATAGAAAGGAGGAAGGATGGAAAATTTATTAATCCAATGGTTATGTTTTACAACAACTTTTCTACTTTGTAGCTTAACCATTTGATTAACAACTTTTCCATTCTCACCCCCTTCCATCCTTCCTACGAAGCAAAGCCTTAGACTATTATTAAATAAAAAATAAAGCAAAGGGTTAAAGCATTCTTTGCCTTGAAGAAGACTCCCATACAAAAGAGTATCCAACAAACTAGCAAATAACTTATATGCCAAGACAAGAAAGCAGAGTTTGCAGAGCGAGGATAAACATAGTTCTATCCATAAACATAATGCAGACACAACTGACATATAAAAACTAAAAGAAAATCAGTAGAGCTAAAACTGCAGAAGAGCAAGATGTATTCTATGGCTGCATCATTTATGTCAACCGAAGTTTTGCCAATCATTGGATTTCCTAGCTGGTATACCAGCACATTTAGACCAGCAGATAAGTTTGTTTAAAACTTGTCCACGGCACAAGCCTCTTTGGAAGCCTTGGGAAAGAAACAGATGTGTAGGAGCCGAAAATCTAATTGTAAACGTTTTAATCCAAGTTGCTTCTATAAAATATAAAGGAATTCACACAACAAAACCATTAATCCATCCAAACTAAATTCATCCACAAAAATAGGTAGCAGCGATAACGAAAACTGCAGAAATGCAAACCTGATGAACGGTATTTGTTGTGAGATAATACGTAAGTTCGTGAAAGAACAATGTGGCTATTATCAATAACCCAACGATCGAGACTATAATACAGAATTTAACCAAAAAAAAAATAAAAGAGAAGAAATTAGTAACCATTTTAATCAATAAGTAGCATCATTTTGAGTTAAATGGAAAGTAAATATGATAATTCACCGAGTGCTCCCGATTGCGTCTTCTGCAACAAATGGTCCTCCGCACGAGGAAAAGCATCCAGGCTTTTTACAATTTGCTTCAAACCCATCTTCCCTTTTTTTTCCATTCTATTTTCTCTGCCAAAACCCCAAACAAAAAAGCAAATGAATTTTAAATCGAATCGATTAGCGTTCGGTTGATACATAAAATGAATTCAGAAGCGATGAAAATTCATTCGCTGTGGGAGATCAGAGACGCAAGAGGCAGGTCTCGTTGCAATAAGAATTCAAATAGTAGTAAAAGAGGAAAAAGAATATACCTAATCAGGAGATTTGGTTTTTTTTTTTTTCTTCCTTGGGAGCACCTTCGAAATTTTCGTTAAGAGAAAGATGGATTTCCGTTCAATTTGAAGGGCATTAGCCACCTGGATCCCTTTCTATTTTTCCCTTCGTTAAAGTCTCTCTTACCCATGATTGTTTTTTTTAATTTATAAATGTTTGAACTTTAAACATTTGGTTTTCTTTTAAATATTATTCTAGACATGATTATTCAAATCCAGAAATTCATATATAATAATTTGAAGTTTTATAATAATTTATAATATAAGTTACAAGTTTATGAATAATTTAAAATTTTTCTTTAATATTTTTACCATAAAAATCTTCTAAATTAATCTCTTTTAAATTAATAATCTCTTTAAATTAATAAAAAATCGTGATCTTAACTCGAGTTATTATAAAAATTAATAAACTCTTTTATCATAATAATTAATAATTTTGTTTTAAAACTTGCTGTAAAATTTCAATCCCAACTACTGCATAAATTAATAATTTAATAAAAATACATAATATATTACATAATATTCAAAAACTGTAAAAACACTTCAGGATTTTTTATTTCAAGAACTAAAAAAACATATAAAATATATTATATAAGATATATTTGCAATGTGATTGTACACACAAATTTCATGTTTAGAAATTTAGAACATAAATTAAGTGACAAATTCAATTTTTTATATATTTGAGGGTATAAGTCTCTATTCTATACCAAGAACAATCCTCTAATTCAATCTCCCTACAAAAAATTGAAAATTGTCCAGGGCTTAGTGCTTTATCTCGACGAAGTAAGAATGAGTGATTCTTGAGAAGAACAACTGAAGACTTAGACTTCTTTGTGGATTTAAAATAGCTTGGTAGAAAATTGAGAGAATGGTGAAAGACTTATTTTTCTCTTGTAGATCAATTTAGCTTGGCTTACATCTAAGGAGCTTTGATGAAGAGATTTCATGAACCTTGAGAGAAATGCCGAAATCAAATTCTCTAAGGAGGCTTCTCTTCACCATGAAAAATTGGTCTTCAATGACCTAGAAGGTTGACTTGGTAGTCTTTACTCTTAGAGAGATGACTTAAAAAGCCTTGGAGTTTGGAGATTTGTCTTGGAAGTTTTGGAGCTTGAAGACTTGACTTGATAATCTTAGAGCTCAGAAAGAAGACTTAGTAGTATGAACTTGGAGAAAAGGTCATCAGAGACTCGAGAATCCTTGTAGAAGCTAGTGTTTTCTCTCTTCTTAAAGTTTTTCTTTCAATAGCTTAAAAGAGCATTCTATTTATAATACTTAAGTGATAAAGTTTCAAAAGAAGTTAACCACTTTTTATTTTATCTCTAAATCATATTTTTTTATCTTGATCAATAAGTGATTTTGACAAATTTATTTAACCAATTAAATATTTAATTTAATTTAATTTAATTATTTTAATATTAATTTTTTGATGCCTGCAAATGCCCCTACTTCAAGTAAAGGTGTAAACGAACAAAAAGTTTGACGAATCATTCGTAAACTCGTTCAGTTTCTGTTTGTTTATTAAACAAACCAAACATGAATAGAGGTGTGATTTGTTTGTTTTTTTATTTGCGAACAAGCTCATTTATGTTCATTTATTATTCGTCATTTAAAGTATGATTTGTTATTCGTTCGTTTATAACTTGTTTTTTCAAAGTGTTATTTGTTGTTTGTTTATTGTTCATTTGTTATTTATTAAAATCTTAAAATTGTTTATATTATATAAGTTATATAATATATATACTTTATTTTTAAGACATTAACCTAAAAAATTAGTACTTAATTCTTAAATATATTTATACAATATACCTTTGTTGGTTTAAAAAATCAATAAAATATAATAATAAAATAATTATACAATTAAATTAGTTAATTATACTTAAAATAATTATATTTTAATTTCAAACATAATGCACTAAAATTAAATTAATAAAAGTTTCATATTAAGTTAATATCTCATTATTATCCATTGACCATTTACATACACATTACACATATTTGTGTTTGCACACACACACACACATATTTATATGATATTTTAATATATGTTTACCAATATATATGTGTGTGTATATATATATATATATATATATGTTTATGATACAAATTGTACTGAAAAGTGTAATTATTAGTTTTAATAAAACATTGCTGACTTAAGTTGTGTTGTATTTAAGATTTTATGTTAGATTATTTCAAATTGTATGCGGGATTTAATCTTTATGCAGGATTTTTAATATTTAATATTTAATTTATTCTCATGAACACTTGTTCGTGAACATGTGTTCGTGAACGTGTTTGTTTAATAGTATGAACACTTGTTCACAAACGTGTTCATTTAAGTGTTCATGAACGTATTTATTTGCATGTTCAAAAATGCGTTCATTTAGAACAAACTAGTTTGTTCGCGAAAATTTAACGAATAATCTCTCTGAAACAAATGAACGAACTCGAACATAAAAACCAAAACACAAGCCGAACACAAAGCGAACACGAACAACACTCAAAAATAAAACGAACGAACAGAGACATCGGTTCGTTTGTTCGTATTTGATTCCTTTATAACTCTAGCTTCAAGGCATGGATCTGTGTATGCTCGTCATGCACTAAGGACAGGTCTTGAAGTCTATTCGATTTTTGTAGAAAAACTTCCTTTAATTTAAGCACTTTGACCAAATGTCTATTTTTGAACTTGATTTTGCTTGACCTTCGAAAGCCTTACAAATTTAGATGTCGTTTGGCATCGTTTTTTGTTTTCAATTTTCTATTTTTGAAAATTTTGTTTATGTTTTGTTTTGTGTTGTTTTCATTTTTTGAAAACATAAAATATGTTTGGCTAATATTGTTACTTATTGAAAACAAATATTTAAACTAATTCAAATATAATAATTCGATTCACAAAATAAAATTTAAAAAATTAAATAATATTATTTAATATTATTTTATACTATTTAATAATATTATTAAATATTTTCATCTAATCATATTAAAATTTAATATAATTTAAATAATATTATAATTAAATATAATATTAAGTTAAATAATTCAATTAAAAAATAATATTAAATAATTTTTTGATATCAATTTCTATTAGATAATAATTGAGATTAGCAAAATTCTAAATTTATATATTAAATAATAATATGAATTAATAATTATAAATTGTTTTTAATAATATTATTTAATTTAATTCAATAATATTAAATTATTAAACAATATATATTTAACTAATCATATATATTATATTACAAGGTACATGCTTACGTGTCAAATATTGCTGATGTGGATGTCTGTGGATAAGTTATATGTTTGACACGTAAGCTTTGTTGTAATTACCAAATATATATTAAATCCTCTCTTACATTTATTTAGCATTAATTCATAAATAGGGTCAACATTATTATCAATTAGTATTAATTTCAATTAATTTTAATATATATGAAAATAAGTAATTAGTATATGAATTGTAAATAATTATCATTAATTGGCAGAATTTCATAATAAATTATTATGGCAGCCAACGTTAATTGTAATATATCAATTGCTTATTAAGGAAAATTGAAACAATATGGAAAACAGAATTATGGCATTGATGTTTTTTACATTTGAATATATCAATGAGGGTTAACGTTTTTTTACATTTGAATTAACTCCAATCAAATTCCAACGTTTCCAAATAAGTTTCCAAATTATTTTTAACTCCAATTAGTATTAACTTCAATTAAATCAATATGAATTGTAAATAAGTCTCCAAATATATGAATTGTAAACTCCAATTCTTATTAATTTGTTTTTATTAATTGACAGAATTTCAAAATAATTAATTATGGCAACCAACGTTAATTATAATCTATCAATTGCTTCTTAAGGAAATATATATCAAAATAATTATGGCATTACTTCCTAAGGAAAATTTGTAATAACCACAATTTCTTCTACATGTTAAATAGTGTTAAATGAGCTTTAGAGATGTTTAGAGGCCAAATTGTGACACTTCCGGATTTTGGTGTAGGAACACAGGCTTTCGAACAGACAAGTTGGCAAGTCCCACGAGATCGGACACTCATCCAGAAACCATGTAAGTACCTTAAATTCATCATAAATAGTTTCAAGTAAAACAATTTGTTTCATGTGGTTATGATTTGAGCCTAATCCGAGAATTTGGCAATAAATCGAAAATTTCAACCTTTGGCTCATGGCCAATCTACCTTGTTTCGATTATATCTATTAATTGGAGTATCAAAATGATAAACCGTAAAATTATTATGGAAGTTGACTTAAAGGAATTTTATCCATAAAAAGCTTGTAATTTAATTCCTTTCGGATTAATACCAGAAAAATTTCAAAGTTGAACAATGTGTAGTGAAGCCTGTCAGTTGACACCTCTGTAAAGAATCGAGCATATCTCTTAGTAGGAAACTCCGATTAAGGCGGTTCAAATTTTTCTGAAAAGCTAACTTGATAAGCTTTCCAACCATACAAGGCTTGCTATCTAATTCAATGTGGATCAATGACAATGAATTTTTAGATTCACATCATAGTTAAGAAATTCTGACTGTGAGCAATCGATAATGAAGTAGACATAACTTTTTGTAGAGAACTCTTATTTAAGTGATTCAAATTTCATTGAAAACCTAATTTGGAGACCTTTCTGATCATGTATGGCATGCCCTTAGAATCATTGTGGATCAATACAGTTAATTGTCGGAAATTAGGCTCAAAACCAAGTAATTTGAAGGTTGATCGAATGAGTTGATTAAATCAGAAAAGTTAATTTAATTTGGGGGCTTAGCATGATTAAAAGTGTTTTGAAAGGATTTAAATGGAATGGAAATAAGTGAAAAGGGTCCATACATGATAAAAGCAAAATACCAATTGAGAAATAAAAAGAATTTTGAAGTTGGGGTTTAAAATAGGATTTTCTATTTAACAACCCATAAGAAACGTAACCCACCCCTGTCCATCAGATTTTGTGGCCATTTTACATTCTCTCTTTCTGCCTTATTATAGCAGCAATGAAATTAAAAGAGAGAAAAAAAATTGAAGCTAGCCAAACCCCTTAGAGAAATTGATGCCCTCTTTCCTTTAACCCAAAAATGATTCTTTCTCTACTCTCCTCTTGCAAGTGCCGAAGGTGCAGTCAAATTCTTTTTGGACAGAACTGAATTGTTCCAAGGGAAGAAGGGTTGAAGCTTCCAAACTCTTGGCAATTGAGGAACCCAAGACCATCGAATCTCTCTTCACGTTGCCTGCAAGTTCCGATCATCATCATCATCACCTTGGGTGAGACGATGCTTATGGGTTTGAGAGAAGGGACTTGACAAATCGAGAGAGAGAAATGAAAGGGCTGCTTTGCATGGAAACTGCAATCAGCTATTGGAAGGAAAAGCAAGCTGCATGTGCGATTTGAGAAAGGAATGTGAAGGAGAGACCGTGAGGCAAGAAACACAATGAAGTTTTCAGTTCAGTGAGAGTAAGGTAAATTCTTGAATTTCTGGTGTGAATTGTTTTTTAAAGATGAGTAAGATGATCTTAATGTTGAGTTACATGAAAAACTTGGTTGAAATAGGGTAGGAACAAAAATTTGAGTGAAGTAAGGAACACCCCATTCCAAATGGCTGCTGTGTGAAGTGATGAATCAAACTGAGATTGGGAACAACGTTGAAGGATTTGACCAAACTAAATTAATGTAAAGAAGTCCAAACTCTTGCTGGAAAAGTTAAAATTTATGAATACCCTGATAATGGAAGTGGCATGGATGAATGATTAAATGAATTTAGACTTGATGTTCAATTCCGAAATTAATGTTCTATTCTGGGTTAAAAGTTAGCTGCTACAAATTGATAAGTGGGTAAGATTCTGACTTTATAATCCTTGATTGTTGAAACTACAATGATTTGAGTTGAATTGCTATGAAATTGGCATGGCATGATTGGATTTTGGTTTGCTGTTAAAATCTGGGTAATTGTTCTATTCTGGGCTGATGTTAAAATGTTCAGTTTAAATGTTATACAATGAGAAAAATTCTGGAAAAATTATGGTAGATAGCTTTCTGAGTTAGGAATAATTCAGTTTTGGAATCACTTGATTTGGAATTCTGTAGCTTGAGATATGTACAAATGAGTACAAGGTACTCTGCCAAAAAAAAGTGAATTCTAGTATGAATTTTGAAAAATTGTAGAAAATAGCCTAAATTGAGTTAGGTTACAAGCCTTACATTTCCAGAAAGGTAATTGAGTTAATATTATTATGGTTCTGGGTTTGCACCAATTGGATATGGCAATAATTAAATATGAAGTATTTTGTGCAAATAGGTCAGTGTAACACTATGCCTAAAAACCGCTAGAACATGGTGCAACTTTTGGAAATTTGCTGATGTTGATCTAGAAAGAATTAAATTATGAATATTACATTTCTGGATAGGGAAATGAGTTAGCTTTTATCTAGTTCTAGAATTTTTGGATTTGGAATTATGTAGCTTAAGATATGTATATACGAATGCAGAATACTCACTGCAAGAGACAAACAGCCTAGTGTCAACTTCAAAAAATGCCTAGAAAATAGTCTAGATTGAGTTTGATTGCAAACTTTACATTTCCAGAAAGGTAAATAAGTCAGGATTGATATGGTTTTAGGTTTGTACAAATTGGAAATCCCTATGCTGAAATATGAGACAGTCTGTGCACTAAGGTCAGAAATCCTAAAATGCTGAAATTGAACCAAGTAGATTATGAGAGGCTCAAGTGAGCAAAAAATAAATAATAATAAATAAATAAGTAGAACTAGTTCATATGTGAATAATTCAGAATTACTCCTTGGTGTCATTTCTTATTGAATTGTATAACTCTTAATCCTACCATGTTATTAGGGGTAATGAGTAACCCGATCCGCCTTGTGTTGTGTAAAGGGTAATGCTAAGGATTGAAGTTGACTAAGAGTTCACATAGCTCGTGTGAAACTTGATAGGCCAACGGGGATTGAATTTATAAGCTAAGGAAGTACTGTAAGCAACCCTAAGCAACTACCTTGCATCCAAATTTTATGATGTTTTAAATTTTGATTTGGTATTGAAACAAAATGAAATGCTGCATATGAAATCTATTTTGATGCATATTGAAAATGCTACACATTGGGCTTATCCTTGACTGATTGGTTTAGCTTTCTGAAAATATTTTATAAGCATGCTTTAAGCTCGCCAAATCTTTGTTTGGTTTCATGTGTTATTGTTTTAATAAGATGACACTTTTGAGTTTCCAAACTAAACTAAGCTTTTGGTTGAATATGATTTTTCGATTTTGTTTTATAACTTAAAGTGCTTTAAAAGCTTGGTGAGCCCTTGATTATTACCTACATATTTATGCAGTACGATTTTGATACCAAGTCTTAGAAGGCTGATTTGATAAGACTGATATTAAATACTGTTTTAGACCCGAGGTATTGGGACCTTAGGGCACCATACCTTGAGAATTGTGTAGGCGTTCTTAATTGACTTAGAGCACTGTGTCTTGATGACTAGCTCTCGAGAACGATTGGCTTGTCCTGCATATTACGTTTGGACAGGTCCCGGTGTCATTTGATCAATGAACCGGGTTGATTGGTCTATGCATAGGTAGCATCCCTTTTTGGGAGATTACTACGGTTAGCTACCGTAGATTGTTATTGTGTTAGCTCTAAGTATCTTGATGATGCTATGCCTTATCTCTTGGTATTACGATCTGTTTTATCAATTGGACAGTATGATTTATGATGATGTTTTGATAATTGATGATTGGCTTTTGCCTTATGATTTGAGAACACATTTTATAATGCAACATATAGAATTTGATTTATCAATTTTTGAAAATGAGATTTAAATCTATTTATGAGATTGCTATTCTTTATGTTTTAAAATATAGTCATGTTTTATTCTGTAGCATATTGGATTTGATTTATCAAATGTGTATGATTTATGAGTTTGAAAACTGAGAGATGTAGGTTATGATTTTTAAGTTGCTTCTGTAGTTACTTATTGAGTTTACGACTCACTCCCCTCTTCTTTCCCTCCCTTTCAGATTGAGGATTACTGTCACGCTATCTTTGTTGAGGAGCTCCTCCGGAGTGCATCTTCATGTACATTGTAAGGTGTATGGCTCCTACCAGACTGTATAAACACAGTTGGTTAATGGCACAATGTGTTTTTGTTTCAATTGGTTGTATATACATATTTATACATCGAGTCTGTGATATAGGCCGAGTTTTACTTCTATTGAATTGATATTGAATTTATGCTTGTTTGAGATAAAAACGATATGTTGATATATGTTTACAAATATATGTGTTTAAGTAAGACTAAAGTGCATGACATAAATGAATTTAATTTGATGCACTAAGGGTAATGACAGGAATCGGTTTACCTATGATTTTAAAGTTTGAGAATGGCTAAAGATGATAACCTGATAATATGAATTTGGATGGATAATAATTATGTTAGATGTTTATGCTTCAACTATTAAAGGATAGAAAAGGAAGGGTAATGACAGGAATCGGTTTACCTATGATTTTAAAGTTTGAGAATGGCTAAAGATGATAACCTGATAATATGAATTTGGATGGATAATAATTATGTTAGATGTTTATGCTTCAACTATTAAAGGATAGAAAAGGGACCCTAGTGATCAAAGGATCACTTAAATCAAATAGTAGCCTACACAATCACCTACAAACAATGAATTAAGAAAAAAAATTTAGCCTGCAAATTTAGGCTTTTGTAAGGATTAATTGGAAATTAGGATGTGTCAAAATTGTAATATATCAATGAGGGTCAATGTTTTTTACATTTGAATTAACTCAAACCAAATTTAAATGAATTGTAAATAAGTTTCCAAAAATAAGAATTATTTTAACTCCAATTAAATCGATATGAATTGTAAATAAGTTTCCAAATATATGAATTGTTAACTCCAATTCTTATGAATCGGTTCTTATTAATTGGCAGAATTTTCATTATGACAACTAACGTTAATCGTAATTTATCAATTGCTTCTTAAGGAAATATATATCAAAATAATTATGGCATTGCTTCTTAAGGAAAATTGTAATATATCAATGAGGGTTAATGTATCAACATTGAATTATGGCATTGATGTATTTTTAAAGTTGTCGGATATTTGCAGTAGAAGCAGTCAAATATTGCGTCGCAAAGCATTCTCTTGTCATTTTGCAGTTTTTTTTTCTTTTATACTTCTCAGTTCAAGTTTGTTTGGCATTCCATGTTACTTGACTAATTCTGCAAAAATTAATCATATCAATCACCAAATGAAGCAATGTTCTTACTTGTCAAAGAAGCACAATCAAAGCAGGTACATACAACTCTTCATTTTGATTTAAGTTTTTTGTTCTTTCATAACTTAATATTTCATGTTACTTTTAGGTCTCTATTTAAAAAAATTTGAAACTGTTCAAATTATTTACATCATACAGTATATTTAATATTTGTTTAATTAATCACTTCTCGGCCAAACAAGGAGGTAGCAACAAACCATCTTCTCAGTTCAGCAAAGTAGCAAAAAAGCATCCTCATTTCAGGTTTTTTCTTCGTTTTACTTTTACAGTAATACTTAAAAAATTCAAGTATTAAATTTTTTCAGCATAGATTATTATGAATTTTTTTTTCGCTTGAATGTGAGTTAAACAATAGTAGTTGGTCCAAAAGAATTCAATAATATGGATGATAAAGCTAGAGCTATAAAAAAAAAGAACAATTAATTTATTTATAATCTATTAATATGGTTTTTTTTTTCAGATTTCTATTCAATGGGCTTACTATAGTAAAATTATAATATGATATATGATATTGATATTATTTAAATGTATCATAGCGACCAAAGCATAAAATTAAATCCACCAATAAAACAAATTTGATAATCACCAATTTCAAGTTTTTCATGGTCAGACCTATAAGTAAAAGAAATACATATTCAAATTGAATAAAGATCCAATGTATTTTAAGTATAAAATGTTATAAATTAAATACCACTGCACACTCAATTCTCCAAGTAATGCATACCATAGATAGACATTAGTAGATAAGTGGTATATCAGAATATCTTGATCACAACAAGCACATATTAATTCGTTCTTCTACTGATGTCTAAAACAAAAAATATATCAGAATTAATTATTTTTTGTTCAAGAAAAGAAAATTTTTTCGACTATACTTAGTAAAATTTAAAAACTTTACTCTGCTTAGAGGTTAGAGTTCTGTACTCTTAAATCACTCTTTTGCACTACAAGCAAAGCACCAATGATTCTTTTACTAGCCTCTTTTTCAAATTTTCACAGCAACTAAACAAAAATAAAACTACTATTAGGGAGAAAAACATGTTACAAACAAGAGAGAAGAGCGGAATGAGAGTAGTCCACAATCAGTGAGCTAAAAGAACAAAAACATTCATATAAGAAAGCTGATGAAAAACGTGAGTACCTTCAATTCTTTGAAAGAGTTTCTTCACTTTTTGCTTACATCCGTCACAGTGAATGTTCACTTTAAGAACACAAGTCTGGAAAAAAATAAAAAGGAAACATAAAAAACAACCAAAACAAGAAAGAAAGATTCTTTAGAAGAAAAGACCACCACCGTCCACATTTGCTGTTCACATATTAAAAAAAAATTGTCATAGAGAAAGGACAGAGAGAATGTGAGCGAGAGACATATCTGAATCTTGAGTAGCTTAAAGTCTTCTTCTTTGGTCATTTCTTCACCTCTGTTTTGAATGAAAGACAACTACTGATAGAGATTTTTTTTTGATTGACCAAGCCCAGTTATAATATGATAGAGATGTCAGTTCAAAAATAAAGCATAATGAGAATACGGTATTAGATTACTTATATAGTTATAGCGAATCTAAATTATTTTCTTTTCATTTTTAAATATTTTAGTTTATTAATGATTTAATTTTCAAATCATGTAATTTATTTTTAAAGTTTTCTTATGGTCTGATAAAACATTAATTGTTGTAAAATTATTGTCAATTCAATATGTAAGACACACTCCTTATATCTTATTTTTTACTTTGTGGTTAAATTGATTAAATTAGATGGATCCTAAGGAGACAAAAAATGAAAGCAAATTTGAAGGTCAATCATCAAAGACTGAACAAAGAACTTCTATGATTCATGAATTTTCGAAGAAGGCATTTCAAAATCATAACTTTAACCAAAGAAAAGTGTCAGCAATTAGAGAGTTTTTACCTTTTGTGGACGGAATGCACCAAAGGTTTCAACAAAAGATTTGGAGATATTGCGAGATTCGCTTATATCAAAGTTAAAAAGAAATTAAACTTGATGAGATTGATGATGATCCTCCACTTGCTGAATTACTTTGCAAGGCAAGTTTAATCATACGGGATGAAGCTACAATAGCAAATAGACATGCATTTGAAGCTCTTGATTGTTTGTTATGAGATCTTATGCATTTCAAGGATCCAAGTTTTGATCAAAAGCTTTTTGGGGGAAAAACTGTGGTATTGGTGGTGTTTTCAGGCAAATATTGCCAATGGTTCTGCATGATAGCAAAGTAACATTATGGCCGCTACAATTTCTACATATGATATTTGGAAACATTGTCATTTATTTACTCTCTCCATTAACATGAGATTGAGAAATCCTTCATGGAATTCAATAGCAAATTTTAGCCGGTGGTTATTGGATTTAGGTGATGGGAAGTTGCCCTCATTTGCACCAAATGGAAGCAAAGGTTCAATATGGATTACTATTCCTGATAAGTTTATAATTCCGTCTAGGAATGATTCAATGCAACAGATTATTGATTCCACATATCCAAATTTGGAAAATAATTTTAGTAATCAAGTATATTTAAAGGATCGAGCAATATTATCACCCACAAACGAAGTGGTTGATAAGATCAATAATTACATACTTTCAATGCTTCCTGACGAAGTAAAGAAATATCTTAGTGCAGATAGGATTTTACCTGCATCAGCTAATGTTGAATAGCAGTATATTTTGTATCCTCTAGAGTTCTTAAATTCACTTAAGTTTCCGGGAGTGCCAAATCATGAAATTGAGTTAAAGGTTAGTGTTCCTATCATTCTTTTGCGAAACATAAATCAAAATGTTGGAATTTGCAATGGAACTAGATTGATTGTCACAAAATTAGGCTCTAGGGTAATTGAAGCAAAGATAAAAATTGGGAGTAATGTAGGGATTGTCACAAAATTAGGCTCTAGGGTAATTGAAGCAAAGATAAAAATTGGGAGTAATGTGGGGAGAAGATTCTTTATCCCCCAAGTTGAAATGTTACCTTCTGAATCAAAATGGCCATTCACTTTAACACGAAGACAATTCCTAATCAAAGTTTGTTTCTCAATGACAATCAACAAGAGTCAAGGACAAATATTTGAATGTATTTGCCAAAATCGATTTTCACTCATGGCCAGCTATATGTCGCTGCCTTCAGAGTTACATCACTAGATGTGTTAAAATTTTTAATTGTGAATAACAATCATGATATGCGTTCATGCACAAACAATGTCGTATATACCAAAGTTTTTGATGATGTGTTTCATAGGTGAGACAATTTGATATTAAATTTATTAAATTACATGTTTTTATATTTTTTTGCATCTTTATTTAAATGTGTATTTAATATTTATTTAATATAATTTTTCCTATTTTATTGTAGATCATGATACAGGGATACTAATTACTCTAGCAGATATCTACAAATGAAGATAATTGGAAGATTAAAGTTAGAATTAGTAGAATGTGGGATGTTGTTAATGTTACTAAGAATGGAGAACTTATAGGTTTGGCAATGAATATGTTGGATGAAAATGTAAGTGCTTAGTTTTACATAATTTTTACCTAAAAGTATACGAGTTTTTCATAAAACAAAAATGCTTGATGAATTAAATTTGTTTTCAGGGTGATCATATACATGTAATTGCATACAGAGATTGCAAACTGTTGATGAAGGGTAATGTTTACTTTATTCAGAATTTCAAAGTTTGCAACGTATCTGGTACCTATTGAACTGTGAGAAATGATTTGGTGATCAACTTTAAAACTAATACTGTTGTGAAGCCTGTTGATGATTCAAATTATTTTATTAAGAAGCATAAATTTGATTTTGCAGAGTTCAATGACATCCCATGACATTTTGGCAATACCACATATTTGATAGGTACATTAACTTCAACTATACAAATTGATTTAAAATTTTATGCACTATAAATAATTTGACTAATTATGATTTTAACATCCTTTTCATCATATAGATGTGGTTGAATAATTAAGCAAGTTAAGTTCAATTATGGATCAAGAAGTTCGCGGACAACAAGTAAATAAAAGGATAATAGAAATCCAAAATGCAAGGTATATGTTTGAAAAACAAAATTTAATTAATACACTTGTGAAGTTAATTAAATAATTATATTGTATTTTTTTAATTACAGAATGGAAATTACTCTTTGGGGTGGAGTAGCATTTCAAATCAATGATAGTATTTTAACAAGTCAAACTGATAGCATTGTATTGGTTGTAACATCTACCATTGTTAAATATTTTGGAGGCAAGTTTTAAATTTTTTGTGTAATTAATTTATTTTATCACAATTTCAGTTTTTGATCACTTATACTTTTGTTGATTTCAAGGCAATACAATTTATCATCTACACCAGCAACGAAGGTATACCAAAATATTGATATACATGAATCTGCTGCAATTCCTAATAGGTAATTATAAATTTCTACATATTCAACTTTCAATCAAATAAATCATATATATATATAATATGATACATAATTTTAAATAAAAATACAGTGGAATTGTTGCTAATAATCAAGTACAAGGTATGTCACACCAAAAAAAGGTGCATTTTCTAAAGAAATGTTATTTGCAACGAGAAGATTGATAGCTGACATCATTGAGATCATGCATGACAATTTATGCCAGGTAATAAATACAAATACCTTTTAAATATAGTTCACTGTGTATTTAAACTTAAAATTATAATATGAAATACGACATTTCTATTGTTAACAGGTGAAAAAAAAATGCATGTCAAGGGACTATAATCCAAATTGACACAAGTTATGGATCGTATTATTTGTCATGCGCTGTGAATTGTAAAAAGGTGTTAAAAGTTGATGGAGGCTATTTTTGCAAAGACTACAATCGTCAAATTCAACTTCCAACTGTACGGTATGTCATTTAAATTCTATAATAGTTACATTTTTTAATTTAACTATATACAAATATTCTAATTTATACATTAAACTTTTTTATGATAGGTATAAGTTGACTATTAAAAGTATCAAATAGGAATGGGAGTGCCTTATTTGTTCTTCTTAATGGACAAGCTAATTGAATTCTCGATTATACAGCTTAACAATTATTTGACTTGAAAAACGAGGTTATTCTTTTTACACAAATTTCTAAAATTATTTGAACATATATATTGTATTTAAATTTATGTAACTTACTCATAAGAAGACGAAGATGTCAAAGTAAAGAAAATTCTAGAAAAATTAATAGGTCGTTTGTTTTTGTTTGAAGTGGAGCTAAATGATTACAACTTTTCTCATGGTAGTTCTAAATTGACAGTTACTCGAGCTTATGATGTGATTTATGCAGAAGAGAGTCAGTATTTACTTGACAAAATACAAAAAGTAAGTAATAAATATTTCATGATTTAATGTATGTTGTTTTTTAAATGAATTATTATAGTTTAATACCATTGGATACTCAATATCTAAAACTGTTTTGTTTCAGTTTTTACTAGAACGTACTTCTACGTCCAATGTAAAGCAAATAACAACCAAAATGCATAAAATTTTGACAAGTAATAGAGTTGATGAAGATGAAAATAGTTTTCAAACTCCTACAAAAAGACTATGCACACGTGAGTAAGTTTTTACGTACATTATTTAATTACATAAAATTATTGGATATGCACACTAAATTAGAATTTTTTTGAAATATTTTACATTTACAGGTCTATAAAAAATTCTGCACTAATCGAAGATGTTGACAATTGAAGAAAATCTTTACTTTGATGAAGCTTTTATATTTTTTGATGAAGCTTTTATATTTTACTTCAACAATTTCATGGATATTTTGGCTTATGAATTTTTTTTTATATTTGAATGAAGTTTTTGATTTTATATATATATATTATATATATATATATACTGTTTATCAATTATTGTTTAACATATGTTAAAAATATTATAAGATTTTAAATATTTTTTTGAAGTATTATTATTTCAGCTTTATTTTGAATATATAAATTAAGTTAAATTTATGTATCTACAAATACATTTGAATAAAAAATCCGTGCATCGCACAAAAAACTAGTATATATATAAAATCAAAAACTTCATTCAAATATAAAAGAATTCATAAGCCAAAATATCCATGAAATTGTTAAAGTAAAATCTAAAAGCTTCATCAAAGTAAAATTTTTTTTCAATTGCCAGCATCTTTGACTGGTACATAATTTTTTGTAGACTTGTAAATGTAAAATATTTCAAAAAAATTCTAATTTATTGTGCATATCCGACAATTTTAAGTAATTAAATAATGTGCGTAAAAACTTACTTGCGTGTACATAGTCTTTTTGCAAGAGTTTGAAAACTATTTTCATCTTCATCAACTCTATTACTTGTCAAAATATTATGCATTTTGGTTGTTATTTGCTTTACATTAGACGTAGAAGCACGTTCTAGTAAAAGTTGAAACAAAATAGTTTTAGATATTGAGTATCCAATAGTATTAAACTATAACAATTCATTTAAAAAACAGCATACATTAAATCATGAAATATATATTACTTACCTTTTGTATTTTGTCAAGTAAATACTGACTCTCTTCTGCATAAATCAAATCATGAATGAGAGTAACTATCAATTTAGAACTACCATGAGAAAAGTTGTAATCATTTAGCTCTACTTCGAACACATACGAATGACCCATTAATTTTTCTAGAATTTTCTCTACTTTGGCATCTCCGTCTTCCTGTAAGTAAATTACATAAATTTAAATGCAATATATATGTTCAAATAATTTTAGAAATTTGTGTAAAAAGAATAACCTCGTTTTCAAGTCAAACAATTGTTGAGCTGTATAATCAAGAATTCAATTAGCTTGTCCATTAAGAAGAACAAATAGGGCACTCCCATTCCCATCTGATACTTTAACAGTCAACTTATACCTAACATAAAAAAGTTTAATGTATAAATTAGAATATTTGTATATAGTTAAATTAAAAAATGTAACTATTACATAATTTAAATGACATACCTTGCAGTTGGAAGTTGAATTTGACGATTGCAATCTTTGCAAAAATAGCCTCCATCAACTTTTAACACCTTTTTACAATGCACAACGCATGACAAATAATATCATCCATAACTTGTGTCAATTTGGATTATAGTCCCTTGACATGTATATTTTTTCACCTGTTAACAATAGCAATGTCGTATTTCATATTATAATTTTAAGTTTAAATACACAATGAACTATATTTAAAAGGTATTTGTATTTATTACCTGGCATAAATTGTCATGCATGATCTCAATGATGTTAACTATCGATCTCCTCGGTGCAAATAACATTTCTTTGGAAGATGCACCTTTTTTTGGTGTGCCATACTCTTGTACTTGATAATTAGCAACATTTCCACTATATTTTTATTTAAAATTATGTATCATATTATATATATATGTTTTATTTGATTGAAAGTTGAATATGTGGAAATTTATAATTACCTATTAAGAATTGCAGCAAATTCAGGTATATTAATATTTTGGTATACCTTCGTTGCTGGTGTAGATGATAAATTGTATTGCCTTGAATGCAAAAATCAACAAAAGTATAAGTGATCAAAATTTGAAATTGTTATAAAATAAATTAATTACACAAAAAAAAAATTAAAACTTGCCTCCAAAATATTTGACAATGGTAGGTGTTACAACCAATACAATGCTATTGATTTGACTTGTTAAAATACTATTATTGATTTGAAATGGTGCTCCACCCCAAAGAGTAATTTCCATTCTATAATTAAAAAAATACAATATAATTATTTAATTAACTTCACAAATGTATTAATTAAAATTTGTTTTTCAAACACATACCTTACATTTTGGATTTCTATTACTCTTTTATTTACTTGTTGTCTGTGAACTTCTTGATCCATAATTGAACTTAACTTGCTTAATTTTCCAACCACACCTATATGATGAAAAGGATGTTAAAATCATAATTAGTCAAATTATTTAGAGTGCATAAAATTTTAAATCAATTTGTATAGTTGAAGTTAATGTACCTATCAAATATGTGGTATTGCCAAAATGTGATGGGATGTCATTGAACTTCGCAAACTCAAATTTATGGTTCTTAATAGAACAATTAGAAGCATCAATAGGCTTCACAACAGTATTAGCTTTAAAGTTGATCACCAAATCATTTCTCACAGTTTAATAGGTACCAGATTGAAATTCTGAATAATGTAAACATTACCCTCCATCAACAGTTTGCAATACTTGTCTACTAAGTTTCTGTATGTAATTGCATGAATATGATCACCTTGTAAGCAAATTTAATTGCATCAAGCATTTTTGTTTTATGAAAAACTCGTATACTTTTAGATAGAAATTATGTAAAACTAAGCACTTACATTTTCATCCAACATAATGATTACCAAACCTATAAGTTTTCCATTCTTAGTAACATTAACAGCATCTCACATTTTAATGATTCTAACTTTATTCTTCCAGTTATCTCCATTTGTAGATATTTGCTGAAGTAATTGGTATCCCTTTATCATGATCTACAATAAAATAGGAAAAATTATATTAAATACACATTTAAATAAAGATGCAAAAAATATATAAAAACATGTAATTTAATAAATTTAATATTAAATTGTCTTACCTATGAAAAACATCATCAAAAACCTCGGTATATACGACATTGTTTGTGCATGAATGCATATCATGATCATTATTCTCGATTAAAAATTTTAACCTATATGGTGATGTTACTCTGGAGGTAGCGACATATAGCTGGCCATGAGTGAAAACCGATTTTGGCAAACACACACCGACATTTTCAAATGTTTGTCCTTGACTCTTGTTGATTGTTATTGTGAAACAAACTTTGATTGGGAATTGTCTTTGTGTTAAAGTGAATGGCCACTTTGATTCAAAAGGTGACATTTCAACTCGGGGGATAAAAAACCGTCTCCCCACATTGCTCTCAGTTATTATCTCTACTTCGATTAACCTGGAGCCCAATTTTGTGACAATCGATCTAGTTCCATCGCAAAGTCCAATACTTTGATTTATGTTTCGCAAAAGAATGCTAGGAGCACCGATCTTTAACTCAATTTCATGATTTGGCACTCTAAGAAACTTAAGTGAATTCAAGAACTCTAGAGGATACAAAATAGATTGCTTTTCAACATTAGCTGATGCAGGTGAAATCCTATCTGCACTAAGATATTTCTTTACTTCGCGAGGAAGCATTGAAAGTATGTAATTATTGATCATATCAACCACCTCGTTTATGAGTGATAATATTACTCGATCCTTTAAATACACTTGATTACTAAAATTATTTTCCAAGTTTGGATATGTGGAATCAACAATCTACTGTATTGAATCATACCCAGGCAGAATTATAAACTTATTCGGAATAGTAATCCATGTTGAACCTTCGCTTCCATTTGGTGCAAATAAGGGCAACTTCCCATCACCCAAATCTAATAACCACTGGCTAAAATCTACTATTGAATTACATGAAGGATTTCTCAATCTCATGTTAATGGAGAGAGTAAATAAAATGACAATGTTCCCAAATATCAGATCTAGAAATTGTAACGGCCATAATGTCACTTCTACTACCACGCGAAACCACTGGCAATATTTGCCTGAAATCACCACCTAATACCACAGTTTTTCCCCCAAAAAGCTTTTGATTAGAACTTGGATCATTGAAATGCATAAGATCTCGTAACAAATGATCAAGAGCTTCAAATGCATGTCTATTTGCCATTGGAGCTTTATCCCATATGATTAAACTTGCCCTGCAAAGTAATTCAGCAAGTGGAGGATCGTCATCAATCCCATCAAGTTTAATTTCTTTTGACTTTGATATAAGCGAATCCTACAATATCTCCAAATTTTTCGTTGAAATCTTTGGTGCATTCCATCCACAAAATGGTGGAAAATCTCTAATTGCTGACACTTTTCTTCGCTTAAAATTATGATTTTGAAATGCCTTCTTCAAAAATTCATGAATCATAGAAGTTTTGTGTTCAGTCTTTGATGATTGACCTTCAAATTTGCTTTCATTTTTTGTCTCCTCAGGATCCATCTAATTAATCAATTTAAAAACAAAGTAAAAAATAAGATATAAGTAGTGTGTCTTACATATTGAATTGATAATAATTTTACAACAACCAATGGTTTATCAGACCATAAGAAAACTTTAAAAATAAATTACATGATTTGAAAATTAAATCATTAATAAACTCAAATATTTAAAAACGAAAAGAAAATAATTTAGATTCGCTATAACTATACAAGTAATCTATAACCATATCCTCATTATGCTTTATTTTTGAATTTACATTTCTATCATATTATAACTGGGCTTGGTCAAAAAAAAAATTCTCTATCAGTAATTGTCTTTCATTCAAAACAGAGGTGAAGAAATGACTAAAGAAGAAGACTTTAAGCTACTCAAGATTCAGGTGTGTCTCTCTTGCTCGCATTCTCTCTGTCCTTTCTCTATAATAATTTTTTTTTAATATGTGAACAGCAAATGTGGATGGTGGTGGTCTTTTCTTCTAAAGAATCTTTCTTTCTTGTTTTGGTTGTTTTTTATGTTTCCTTTTTATTTTTTTCCAAACTTGTGTTCTCAAAGTGAACATTCACTGTGATGGATGTAAGTAGAAAGTGAAGAAACTGCTTCAGAGAATTGAAGGTGCTCACATTTAAGGGTGAAAATGGGCCAAGATCTGCGGGCCGGCCCATTAAAATCGCGAGCTTTAATAAAATTGGGCTTTTAATTTTAGGCCTGTTAAAAAAATGGGCCTAAACGGTTTGAGCCTGGCAGGCTAGGCAATTCAAGCGGTTTGGACCTCGCGGATAAAGGCTAGCTCGCAGGTCAGCTCAAAAAAGTAAAAAAATCAATTACGAAAATCCAAATCCAATTAAAGGCTAAAGCCCAACCTAATTTAGTTGCGCACTAAAGTGAAAATCCTAACCCAACCTAAGTAGCCAGTCGGCCTTCCCCCCAGTTCACTCCTCAGTCACAGTCCTCACCGTTAGTCCGTCACCACCTACACCTATCGACCCAATCAAACCCAACCGACTAAACACAAAGTCACGAATCTCTCCATTACCATTTAGTATTTTCCAAACCCTAAAATTAAAATCGATCTCTCCCTTCCCCCGGCTCTCTCAGTACTGCTCACTTGCTCAGCCGAAGTCGGCAAGTCACTCGCACGCACAGCCACAACCTCAGGCATGCACATACAAAGTCACACAACCAGCCACAACCTCTTTGTCTCCATTACCAAACACTCGCTCAGCAATGCAGGCGTGCAGCATGTTAGATCCGTTTGCTCTTCAGTCTTCAACTCTGGATTTTTTCATTTTTTGCATTATTTTTCTTCCTCTGCAGCTCTGCATATACATATGGTATACCACTTAATTAGCTTATTTCCTCTGAGGAAATTGAGGCAGAGGCTCCAGCTGAACTTTACAAATTACAAAATAATCTTATTTTGGGCCTTATGCCTTAAGCTTTTTTTTTTTTAATGAAGAAGCCCCCGGACTGGTCCGACCCACATTGAACTCAGACCGGTCTAGCATATTTTGGCCTGTTTGAATGCGGGCTTAAATGGGCTTGACCCGTTTATACCTGTACTCGCTTTGACCCGCACCGCACTGTCCTGCCCATTTTTCACCCCTACTCACGTTTTTCATCATCTTTCTCATATGAATGTTTATGTTCTTTGAGCTCACTGATTGTGGACTACTCTCATTCCACTCTTCTTTCTTGTTTGTAACATGTTTTTCTCCCTAATAGTAGTTTTTTTTTGTTTGGTTACTGAGAAAATTCAGAAAAGAGGCTAGGAAAAGAATCATTGGTGCTTTGCTCATAGTGCAAAAGAGTGATTTAAGAGTACAGAACTCTAATTTCTAAGCAGAGTAAAATTTTTAAATTTTACTAAGTATATTCAAAAAAATTTTCTTTTCTTAAAAAGAAAAATGGATTAAAATAATTAATTCTGATATATTTTCTGTTTTAGACATTAGTAGAAGAACAAATTAATATATGCTTGTCGTGATCAAAATATTCTGATATACCACTTATCTACTAATGTCTATCTATGGTATGCATTACTTGAAGAATTGAGTGTGCATGGTATTTAATTTATAACATTTTATCATTACAATACATTGGATCTTTATTCAGTTTTGATATTTATTTCTTTTACTTATAGGTCAGGCCATGAAAAACTTGAAATTGGTGATTAACAAATTTGTTTTATTGGTGGACTTGATTTTATGCTTCGGTCGCTATGATACATTTAAACAATAGCAATATCATATATGATATTATAATTTTACTATAGTGAGCCAATTGAATAGAAATCTGAAAAAAAAATCATATTAATAGATTATAAATAAATTAATTGTTTTTTTATATTTTTTCTATAGCTCTAGTTTTATCATTCATATTATTGAATTATTTCAGACCAACTACTATTGTTTAACTCACATTCAGGCCAAAAAATTCATGATAATCTATACTAAAAATATTTAATACTTAATTTTTTAAGTATTACTTAAAAGTAAAACAAAGAAAAAAACCTGAAATGAGAATGTTTTTTTGCTGCTTTGCTGAATTGAGAAGATGGTTTGCTGCTACCTCCTTGTTTGGCTGAAGAGTGATTAATTAAAAAAATATTAAATATACTGTATGATGTAAATAATTTGAACGGTTTCAAATTTTTTTAAATAGAGACCTAAAAGTAACATGAAATATTAAGCTATGAAAGAACAAAAAGCGTGAAATCAAAATGAAGAGTTGTATATACCTGCTTTGATTGTGCTTCTTTGGCAAGTAAGAACACTGGTTCGCTTGCTAATTGATATGATTAATTTTTTCAGAATTAGTCAAGTAACTTGGAATGCTAAACAAACTTGAACTGAGAAGTATAAAAGAAAAAAAAACGTGCAAAATGAGAAGAGAATGCTTCGCTTCGTAATATCCAACTGCTTCTATTGCAAATATCCGACAACTTTAAAAATACATCAAAGCCATAATTCAATGTTGATACGTTGACCCTCATTGATATATTACAATTTTTCTTAAGAAGCAATGCCATAATTATTTTGATATATATATATATATATATATATATATATATATATTTCCTTAAGAAGCAATTGAGATTTACGATTAACGTTGGCTATCATAATGAATTATTTTGAAATTTTGCCAATTAATAAAAACCAATTCATAAGAATTGGAGTTAACAATTCATATATTTGGAAACTTGTTTACAATTCATATTGATTTAATTGGAGTTAAAAATAATTCATATTTTTGAAAACTTATTTACAATTCATATAAATTTGATTGGAGTTAATTCAAATGTAAAAAACGTTGACCCTTATTGATATATTACAATTTTCCTTAAGAAGCAATGTTATAATTATTTTGATATATATTTCCTTAAGAAGCAATTGGTATTTTACAATTAACGTTGGCTGCCATAATGAATTATTTTGAAATTCTTCCAATTAATAAGAACCAATTAATAAGAATTAGAGTTTACAATTCATATTGATTTAATTGAAGTTAATACTAATGAAGTTAAAAATGATTTGGAAACTTATTTGGAAACGTTGGAATTTGATTGGAGTTAATTCAAAAGTAAAATAACGTTGACCCTCATTGATATATTAAAATGTAAAAACATCAATGCCATAATTTTGTTTTCCATTTTACTTCAATTTTCCTTTAGAAGCAATTGATATATTACGATTAACATTAGCTGTCATAATGATTTATTTTGAAATTCTGCCAATTAATACTAATTATTTTTTTTGTTACAAGAGAAATATTAAATTGTGAAGACCGAGAAATTTTGAAAAATAAATAGTAAATATCCGGGAAAATTTAATTTGGATAAGTTGCAATCCAAATTAAATAAGAAAAGAAATGGAGAAAATAATTTTTGGATATTAGGAAATTCAAAAATTTAAAGAAATAAAAAGGTATATATTTATATAATTATAAAATTATATTATATAAATATATTTTAAATGTTAAAGAAATAAAAAAAAAATGTGAGTGAAAATATAATTATATAAATAGATTATATAATATATTTTTACATGTTTTTAAATAAGTATATATACATGAAATATATATATACTATTTAGATCAAAGTGTGTATATATACATATATTTTAAGATAAAGTATGTATATATGTATATATATTAAAAATTTAATAGTATATGATATATATATATATATATAAATATCCAATTTTTATATACATACAAAATATATATATTTATATATATGTGTTTAAATTTTAATTATATATATAATTATATAAATATAATTATATATATAATAAATAAATAAAAAAAAAAAAAAAAAAAGAAAAGAAAAGGGAGGGAATCGGGGTGCCAACCCGATTCCCATCTCCCTCTGTTGAAAATAGAAGAGAGGGAGGGAGGCGTGAAGGCCGGCAATGCCGGCGAGAAGGGGGAAAGGGGAAACCGCCGTCGGACGGGGAAGAGAAAGAAGAGGGGCCGGCGGCGGTGAGAACCGAAAGGAGGAGAGAAGAAAAAGAAAGAGGAAAACTGGCGGAGGATGAAGCGAAACAGGGGAAGAAAAGAGAAAGGAAATGGGGGCGGTGCCGCCCGATCTGGGCACCGCCGTCGTTACCATCGGTGCCGGTGAAGTCAGTTCAAGCAAGATGAACGACCGGCGGTGAGAGAAAAGAGAGAAATGGGAGAAAAAAAGGGCGGAAAAAGGAGGCCGAGACCCACTCCAGATCCACCGTCGTCCGCGCCGCCAATCACAAAACGGAGACCAGATCCGGCTTCATGGCCGTCGCGGGAAGCTTTGGGGTGGTCGAACCGCCGGAGATGGTGGCTGCCGGAGGGTGAACCGGCCGACAAGAAGTGAACCGGCCCGAACCGGCCTGAACCGGTCCGAACCGGTTCAGGCCAGAAAAAAAAAAAAAAAAAAAACAGAAAAGAAAGGGAAAGAAAAAGGAAAAGAAAAGAAAGAAGAAAAGAAAAGAAAAGGAGAAAGAAAAGAAGGAAGAAGAAGAAGAAGGAAAGGAAAAAGAAAGAGAAGAAAAGGAAAAGAAATTGGTAAGGAAGAAACAATAAATTGATTTATATTTATTGAATAAGTTTATTTATATGTATTTATGCAAGTGCAATTGGTGTTGTTGAAATTGTAGCGAAGGTGACAAAGATGTGATTTGGTGTCCGACGACGCTAGGAGCTCGTCAAGGCGCTAAGCTTCAACACCAAGTAAGATACTTTTATAAAGCATTAGTAGCTTTATATTGTATATGGGAATTTTGATTTTTATATATGATGCATTCAATTAAATTGATTTGCTAAAAATGCTAAGAGGACCCACAACTGATGGTGGGGGTCTTAGTAAGAGGTAAAAAAAAAAAAAAAAATTGGTGAGAATCAACGGCTGCAAGTATAAATAGTATTTCCTTGCAGGAGGTTTAGAGGAAATTAAGCCGTTATGCTGCCGAAATTTCCACGAAAATGTTTAAGGAAAAATATTAATTTCTCATCTAAATGGAATTTTGAAAGAATTATCGAAGATAAGCTTGAAAGGATATTACTGTGTCAAAAAAAAAATGGATTTTTAAATAGTTGAGAAGGTTAATGGATGAGCACAATAATGTGAGAAATTTTGTTGTGAATCTTATAGAGTTGATGATTCGAGTTATTTTAATATTATAAGTTGACTATCGAGCAGAAATTGAGGTGGAATATCGATAATTGGAGTATTGATGGAAGTAACGATGATTATACGATATTACCTTGGAGAGAAGATCATAGTTGAAAATTGACGGTTAAATGATTGGATTGTGAAGCTCTTAACGGAGTAGTGATTTCCAGAATTCACCGAGTTCGGTTTCTTGATCTTTGAAATAATTCTGAAAGTGATAATATGGACAAATTCGAGAGATTTAAATGGAGATTTAATTACGACACAATCCGATCAATTATGGATTCAAAGAAATGAGTGATAAATATGTGAAAAGATGATTGTGCTTATAACCTTAGAATAGATCTTGAATAATAAGATCGACAATTGCATAAGTTCGGATAAAATCATAAAGGCCACATGAAAATGGATTTGAGGATTTAGATATGATTTTGTGATAGTAAATGAGAGTGAACCTCAAATCGAAAATGATAAACATGTATCAATAGATCAAATCATAAATGGATTTGATAAGTGATTATCGATTTTGTGATTCTGTTATCCTCGATGTCGATTCTGGAACAGATATTGAAGGATGATATTATTATTTGCATAAATTCGGTAACTTAATGACTATTGTAGAAATTGATGTTTAAATGCTTATCAAAACTTAGAGGATTCATACTAATGATGCGATCCTAATATTGATGTTGAAGTGTATAAATGATTATAATAGTCAATGACGATCAAGAAAGGGTATTGAATACCGAATGGTCTGAATACCAAGTGATTTGATTTCCAAATGAATTGAGTACTGAGCAAATTGAATACTGAATTAGATGAATAGTGAATGAATTGTATAGTGATTTATTGGTTGACAGAAAGAAAGTCTTGAAATCGAATAATTGATGGTGATAAAGTTAAATGAATCGCTTTAGAGTATTTGATGGAAACATTACCGAAGTTGCATACTGAAATGTTTTACAGCATCGCATTTAAGCATGCCTTCTTGCAACTTGAAACATTTTAATAATGTTTATATGAATACTGAAAAGTATTGATTTGTTTTGAAATGAAAGTATATGGTAAATATATATATTTTTTTATATATGAAGTCTCATACAGAATTTTACCATATACCTTACATGATATTGAAAAGAAAGCCATAGATTTAAATGTTTTATGAGGCTGTAGGCACCCTAAAAGAATTAAATTCAATAAAGCATAGTGGAAACCGCCTAATTGGAGCTTTGCTCATTAGGCAGATAGATATGCTTGTCCGACAATAGTCGTGGACAGGTCTCAGTCACGCCTGATCAGTGGGGCTGAGAGAGATGAGGTCTATGGCCATAGATAGCGCCCTAGTTGGTTTCCAGGGGACGATGATATGATTTCACTGCTAGCTACAGTGATTTAAGTCTTTATTGATAGAGATGATAGGGATCTAGCCTAGTCTCTAATTGATATGATATGAAGTCTAGAGTATGATTTTATTGATATGAACTCTAGACTTGACATGATTTATACTGTACATGAAACAGATTTGAAATGAAATATGTTTTGAAACAGTACATGTTTTAAACATGTTTTAAAAGTCCATGAGATATGATTTCGACACTTATATGATTTATACGAAAATTTGTGTCGAACATGGCATGATATGCGGTCTAGAGTATAGTTTGATTTGATATGAACTCTAGACCTGATATGATTTACAGTATATGTTTTAAAAGTATATGATAAATGATTTCGACACTGATATGATTTATATACGATTTCGTGTCGAATTTAAAATGATATGCGGTCTAGAGTATAAATCGATTTGAAATGAACTCTAGACCTGATATGACTTATAGTATATGAAAAATGTTTTAAAACCGCACATGTTTTAGACATGCTCTGAAAATGAATACATGAATTGAAATTGAACATGTTTTTATCATGCCATAAAGGTAGACTTGAATGAATTGAAAATTCATACGTGGAGCATGTTCTAAAGTACATATGACACGATTAGAGATGATAGCGGTTTATACAGTAAAGTTACATAATTGGATATTAAACCTTGACATGATAATATGCTTTGTACACGAGTTTCATGATAAATGTCATGACTCGACATAAATGATATTTCATCTAGACGATGACATGATATGATATATGAACATATGATAGATATGAAGAGAATTGTGAACTTACACTGTGGTGATCATGATTTCTCTATAAGGAAAAGTGATATGAGATGATAAATTACAGGAGTACGATTATGAAATATAAAGTGAATTGATATGGTGCTTCAATTGGACATGATGTACTCCGAGATAGAGGAAAATATATACTAATAGTATATGACATTCAATTTGGATACGACAGATTGTTGTGCGATGCACTATAGTGTAAGGACAAGAAGACTGAAAAGTGATTATGATGATAATTTTAAAAGTATAAGTGATAGACATATGACAAGAAATGAGATAATGATATGTTATCGATGAGAAAGGATTAACTGTGATTGCAAATTTGCAAGTTTCAAGCATTGCAGATTAAGACAGTGTAATCCTACTCTTGTATTTATATTAGTATCTTACTGAGCCGTGGTTTTGCTCACCCCACTAAATTTCATCTCTTTCAGATTATTGAAGTTAACATCTGCCATGTGAGCTGCTCAGTGGGCATCGAAGACTGTATATGGACTTGGTACTAATATTCTAAAGTATATGTTTCTTATAAATTACTTGTTTACATGTATGACTTTAATTGATGCACAGTACATATTTTGTTTAACAAGTCGGGATGTAACTAAGAACCGTTTCCGTGGTTGTTTAATATTTAAATGGAATGAGTTTAAGTCACCTAAATAGTATAGTAACTACACTGACACCGAATACAAACCTTAAAATGAAAAAGAAAAATTTAGACCATAAATTTGTAGACTAAGAAAAGTATAGGAATCAAGTGAAAGTCGCGATCTTCGGGTCGTGACAGATTTAATGGTATCAGAGCACGGTTTGTCTAGTACGTGTCGGTGTAGTTGAGACAGTGATAGTGTTACATCCCATGTACTGTGTAGTGTCTACATGTAAACTTATTGATTTTCAATCTGTACCAAGAATTGTCGGCTATTGGTATAGGTGATACCAGTCGACGACCTATTGAAACAGGCTGGGCTTTGACATAAAGATGCCAATCGATGCCCTATTAAAACGGACTGGAAACCGTTAACGAATGGTATCGATATGGTTTAGAAGAATTGTGTATCACCTTAAAGGAATATGATATGAATGATCGAGAATGATTGATTGTGGCAATTTATATGGAAGATAATGGAATGATTGTATAGAATATGATCGATATGTGAATTGAAAAGGATTGAAAGAAGTAAAGAGATAGCCAACAAAAAAAAAATGATTGAACCCAAATATATGGCTCGATTGAAAGTACAATCTCACCTTAATTATGAGAACTATTGGAAATTGAAAACTATGATTTCGAGTTATAAGGGAGCACGAATATGAAGCAGTTTTCGAATTTAAGATTGAAAGTGATCTCACTTTGGTTATCACATTGAGATGTAATGAAAATACTACATGAAAAGAGGTATAGAAAGAAAATGATTGATAAATGTTGCATTTATGGCAAGAGATGATTAACAGTAAAGTTTGCAATGAGGTGCAACCTTGAATTATCGATGTGACAATGAGTGTTGTGGGATAATACGAAACCCAAAAGAAATATGATTTTATGGAAGTGATTATAGACTGGTTGATCGAATTGAATCACTTTACCATTTTCAGACTTCTAGATTTCTCTAATGCCTTAGTCGAAATATAAATATGAAACAGAGAGAATGTGTGTGAAGTTCCAGTGAGCATTACATGTGATGGAATCTTGAATTGCCAAATGTTTATGGAAAATAGTAAAAGGCTTTGGGATTTCAAATTTATTGACGGCATCGCTCCATACTGATATGAAAATTCGAGCGTAATGTGGAAACGCTCGAAGATATGTTGAGAGAGCGGATGCACGAGATTTAAAAGCTACTGGGACAATTACATACTACTGATTAAATCGTTAAACAATAGTTACCAAGTTATATCGACTTGGCACCAAATGAGAAAAAAAAAAAAAAAAAAAAAAAAAAGAAGGATGATGAACAATATGAATCAGCGATAAGAGATAACTCTCAAAATGATAAGAAGATTTTAGGGAGTATGGATATATGGTGAAAAATGATATGTAATGGTTTAAAAAGGGCGATTCGGATGTAGAAAGTGTGCTAGTAATATTACTTAAAAGATGATTGAGAGGACAGGAACTATAAGCATACACACCACCAAATAATTTAAGTCGAATTCGGAGGACCGAATTTCTTAAGGTGGGGAGGATGTGAAGACCGAGAAATTTTGAAAAATAAATAGTAAATATCCGGGAAAATTTAATTTGGATAAGTTGCAATCCAAATTAAATAAGAAAAGAAATGGAGAAAATAATTTTTGGATATTAGGAAATTCAAAAATTTAAAGAAATAAAAAGGTATATATTTATATAATTATAAAATTATATTATATAAATATATTTTAAATGTTAAAGAAATAAAAAAAAAATGTGAGTGAAAATATAATTATATAAATAGATTATATAATATATTTTTACATGTTTTTAAATAAGTATATATACATGAAATATATATATACTATTTAGATCAAAGTGTGTATATATACATATATTTTAAGATAAAGTATGTATATATGTATATATATTAAAAATTTAATAGTATATGATATATATATATATATATAAATATCCAATTTTTATATACATACAAAATATATATATTTATATATATGTGTTTAAATTTTAATTATATATATAATTATATAAATATAATTATATATATAATAAATAAATAAATAAAAAAAAAAAAAAAAGAAAAGAAAAGGGAGGGAATCGGGGTGCCAACCCGATTCCCATCTCCCTCTGTTGAAAATAGAAGAGAGGGAGGGAGGCGTGAAGGCCGGCAATGCCGGCGAGAAGGGGGAAAGGGGAAACCGCCGTCGGACGGGGAAGAGAAAGAAGAGGGGCCGGCGGCGGTGAGAACCGAAAGGAGGAGAGAAGAAAAAGAAAGAGGAAAACTGGCGGAGGATGAAGCGAAACAGGGGAAGAAAAGAGAAAGGAAATGGGGGCGGTGCCGCCCGATCTGGGCACCGCCGTCGTTACCATCGGTGCCGGTGAAGTCAGTTCAAGCAAGATGAACGACCGGCGGTGAGAGAAAAGAGAGAAATGGGAGAAAAAAAGGGCGGAAAAAGGAGGCCGAGACCCACTCCAGATCCACCGTCGTCCGCGCCGCCAATCACAAAACGGAGACCAGATCCGGCTTCATGGCCGTCGCGGGAAGCTTTGGGGTGGTCGAACCGCCGGAGATGGTGGCTGCCGGAGGGTGAACCGGCCGACAAGAAGTGAACCGGCCCGAACCGGCCTGAACCGGTCCGAACCGGTTCAGGCCAGAAAAAAAAAAAAAAAAAAAACAGAAAAGAAAGGGAAAGAAAAAGGAAAAGAAAAGAAAGAAGAAAAGAAAAGAAAAGGAGAAAGAAAAGAAGGAAGAAGAAGAAGAAGGAAAGGAAAAAGAAAGAGAAGAAAAGGAAAAGAAATTGGTAAGGAAGAAACAATAAATTGATTTATATTTATTGAATAAGTTTATTTATATGTATTTATGCAAGTGCAATTGGTGTTGTTGAAATTGTAGCGAAGGTGACAAAGATGTGATTTGGTGTCCGACGACGCTAGGAGCTCGTCAAGGCGCTAAGCTTCAACACCAAGTAAGATACTTTTATAAAGCATTAGTAGCTTTATATTGTATATGGGAATTTTGATTTTTATATATGATGCATTCAATTAAATTGATTTGCTAAAAATGCTAAGAGGACCCACAACTGATGGTGGGGGTCTTAGTAAGAGGTAAAAAAAAAAAAAAAAATTGGTGAGAATCAACGGCTGCAAGTATAAATAGTATTTCCTTGCAGGAGGTTTAGAGGAAATTAAGCCGTTATGCTGCCGAAATTTCCACGAAAATGTTTAAGGAAAAATATTAATTTCTCATCTAAATGGAATTTTGAAAGAATTATCGAAGATAAGCTTGAAAGGATATTACTGTGTCAAAAAAAAAATGGATTTTTAAATAGTTGAGAAGGTTAATGGATGAGCACAATAATGTGAGAAATTTTGTTGTGAATCTTATAGAGTTGATGATTCGAGTTATTTTAATATTATAAGTTGACTATCGAGCAGAAATTGAGGTGGAATATCGATAATTGGAGTATTGATGGAAGTAACGATGATTATACGATATTACCTTGGAGAGAAGATCATAGTTGAAAATTGACGGTTAAATGATTGGATTGTGAAGCTCTTAACGGAGTAGTGATTTCCAGAATTCACCGAGTTCGGTTTCTTGATCTTTGAAATAATTCTGAAAGTGATAATATGGACAAATTCGAGAGATTTAAATGGAGATTTAATTACGACACAATCCGATCAATTATGGATTCAAAGAAATGAGTGATAAATATGTGAAAAGATGATTGTGCTTATAACCTTAGAATAGATCTTGAATAATAAGATCGACAATTGCATAAGTTCGGATAAAATCATAAAGGCCACATGAAAATGGATTTGAGGATTTAGATATGATTTTGTGATAGTAAATGAGAGTGAACCTCAAATCGAAAATGATAAACATGTATCAATAGATCAAATCATAAATGGATTTGATAAGTGATTATCGATTTTGTGATTCTGTTATCCTCGATGTCGATTCTGGAACAGATATTGAAGGATGATATTATTATTTGCATAAATTCGGTAACTTAATGACTATTGTAGAAATTGATGTTTAAATGCTTATCAAAACTTAGAGGATTCATACTAATGATGCGATCCTAATATTGATGTTGAAGTGTATAAATGATTATAATAGTCAATGACGATCAAGAAAGGGTATTGAATACCGAATGGTCTGAATACCAAGTGATTTGATTTCCAAATGAATTGAGTACTGAGCAAATTGAATACTGAATTAGATGAATAGTGAATGAATTGTATAGTGATTTATTGGTTGACAGAAAGAAAGTCTTGAAATCGAATAATTGATGGTGATAAAGTTAAATGAATCGCTTTAGAGTATTTGATGGAAACATTACCGAAGTTGCATACTGAAATGTTTTACAGCATCGCATTTAAGCATGCCTTCTTGCAACTTGAAACATTTTAATAATGTTTATATGAATACTGAAAAGTATTGATTTGTTTTGAAATGAAAGTATATGGTAAATATATATATTTTTTTATATATGAAGTCTCATACAGAATTTTACCATATACCTTACATGATATTGAAAAGAAAGCCATAGATTTAAATGTTTTATGAGGCTGTAGGCACCCTAAAAGAATTAAATTCAATAAAGCATAGTGGAAACCGCCTAATTGGAGCTTTGCTCATTAGGCAGATAGATATGCTTGTCCGACAATAGTCGTGGACAGGTCTCAGTCACGCCTGATCAGTGGGGCTGAGAGAGATGAGGTCTATGGCCATAGATAGCGCCCTAGTTGGTTTCCAGGGGACGATATGATTTCACTGCTAGCTACAGTGATTTAAGTCTTTATTGATAGAGATGATAGGGATCTAGCCTAGTCTCTAATTGATATGATATGAAGTCTAGAGTATGATTTTATTGATATGAACTCTAGACTTGACATGATTTATACTGTACATGAAACAGATTTGAAATGAAATATGTTTTGAAACAGTACATGTTTTAAACATGTTTTAAAAGTCCATGAGATATGATTTCGACACTTATATGATTTATACGAAAATTTGTGTCGAACATGGCATGATATGCGGTCTAGAGTATAGTTTGATTTGATATGAACTCTAGACCTGATATGATTTACAGTATATGTTTTAAAAGTATATGATAAATGATTTCGACACTGATATGATTTATATACGATTTCGTGTCGAATTTAAAATGATATGCGGTCTAGAGTATAAATCGATTTGAAATGAACTCTAGACCTGATATGACTTATAGTATATGAAAAATGTTTTAAAACCGCACATGTTTTAGACATGCTCTGAAAATGAATACATGAATTGAAATTGAACATGTTTTTATCATGCCATAAAGGTAGACTTGAATGAATTGAAAATTCATACGTGGAGCATGTTCTAAAGTACATATGACACGATTAGAGATGATAGCGGTTTATACAGTAAAGTTACATAATTGGATATTAAACCTTGACATGATAATATGCTTTGTACACGAGTTTCATGATAAATGTCATGACTCGACATAAATGATATTTCATCTAGACGATGACATGATATGATATATGAACATATGATAGATATGAAGAGAATTGTGAACTTACACTGTGGTGATCATGATTTCTCTATAAGGAAAAGTGATATGAGATGATAAAAACAGGAGTACGATTATGAAATATAAAGTGAATTGATATGGTGCTTCAATTGGACATGATGTACTCCGAGATAGAGGAAAATATATACTAATAGTATATGACATTCAATTTGGATACGACAGATTGTTGTGCGATGCACTATAGTGTAAGGACAAGAAGACTGAAAAGTGATTATGATGATAATTTTAAAAGTATAAGTGATAGACATATGACAAGAAATGAGATAATGATATGTTATCGATGAGAAAGGATTAACTGTGATTGCAAATTTGCAAGTTTCAAGCATTGCAGATTAAGACAGTGTAATCCTACTCTTGTATTTATATTAGTATCTTACTGAGCCGTGTTTTGCTCACCCCACTAAATTTCATCTCTTTCAGATTATTGAAGTTAACATCTGCCATGTGAGCTGCTCAGTGGGCATCGAAGACTGTATATGGACTTGGTACTAATATTCTAAAGTATATGTTTCTTATAAATTACTTGTTTACATGTATGACTTTAATTGATGCACAGTACATATTTTGTTTAACAAGTCGGGATGTAACTAAGAACCGTTTCCGTGGTTGTTTAATATTTAAATGGAATGAGTTTAAGTCACCTAAATAGTATAGTAACTACACTGACACCGAATACAAACCTTAAAATGAAAAAGAAAAATTTAGACCATAAATTTGTAGACTAAGAAAAGTATAGGAATCAAGTGAAAGTCGCGATCTTCGGGTCGTGACATAAATAACTGGGGATGGGGTGCTTGGATTCGAACCCAAGACTTACAATATGCCACAACTCATCCTTAACCACTAGGCCAACAGGTTGTTGACAATTAATACTAATTATTTACAATTCATATACTAATTACTTATTTTTAAATATATTAAAATTAATTGGTGTTAATACTAATTGATAACAATGTTGACCCTATTTATGAATTAATGACTAATTAAATGTAAGAGATGATTTAATATATATTTGGTAATTATAATAAAGCCTACGTGTCGAAAATATAACTTATTCACATAGGTATCCACATTAGTAATATTTGACACGTAACAATGTACCTTGTAATATAATATAGATGATATGATTGTTTATCAATTATTGTTTAACATATGTTAAAAATATTATAAGATTTTAAATATTTTTTGAAGTATTATTATTTCAGCTTTATTTTGAATATATAAATTAAGTTAAATTTATGTATCTACAAATACATTTAAATAAAGAATCTGTGGATCGCACGGGTCATAAACTAGTTAATTTATAATAAATTATATATTTATTAAAATATATATTTAATATAAAAATATTATTTAATATTAAGTATTCACTTATTTAATAATATTAAATTATTCAATAGTAGTAGTGATATATTTTAAATTTAATTGAAAATAAAATATTAAATAATAATATTGTTTAGTAAAATAATAATTAATTATATTAGATAATATTACTTAGCAATGATATCAATTATTAACATATCAAAATTATAATAAATGATATAATTTAAAATATATAATATATTCAATAAATTGTTTATACAAATTTAAATTAAATAATATTATGATATTATAGTTTAATATAATTTATATTTAATTGCTTTTTACGTTTTCAACTTTTTTATATTAAAATAAATATATTAATTTTAAAAATATATTTTTAATTAAATAATATTTTATATTAAATTTTAATATTATTTTATTTTAGAAAATTAATTAATTTTATTTTATATTTTTATTATGAAAATATATTAATATTATATTAATATATAAATGTTGTTCACTTACTTATGAATGATATCAGAAATGAAAATATGTTTCCGAAAATAATGGAAACAAGAAATTCTTGTTTCCAACAATTTTGAAAAATCTTATTTTCGTTTTCATTTTTTAATAACATAAACATGTTGCTAAATATGTTTTTTACTGCTGTTTCCAAAACAACTAAAAACAAAAACAAAAAACAAAAAACAAAAAACATACCAAATGATCCCTTAGTAAGCTAGATGAATTTTAACCGCATTTAAGACTTGAAATCTTAAAAAAAACTAATTCTAGCTTTAATTATCTGAATCCATTACATGGTTGAAAAGAATGACATTACTCAAATGAGCCTTTTACTAACACAATTTTGTCTTGCCAACTATGGTTTTTTTTTTTGTTTGGCTTTGGCTAATTTAAATTTTAGCCCATGAATAAATTGTTCCATAGTGTAATATGAGATTTTTTGGTTTATTTTGTTGTTCATGGTTTATGCTCTTGTGGGCCAAGAGTTTGGTTTTGCGTTTTTTTATTTCATTTGAAATTTGGTTGAAATTCTTTTTAAAGTTACCTACGAACCTTTTTGAAAGAATGATGAAGTCATTATGTAGTTTTTTTTTTTATCTTTTTTTTCTATTGATGTGCAATTTAGATTCTTGCTTAGGAGTGAACTTTTTTTTTATTAAGAATTTGCTTAAGGAGCGCATGGGCTTTTAGCCATTTTTGTTACATTGTGAACGTTGGCTCACTATTAAATCGAGAGAGGGTGAATTAATTTAATAATCGTTTTAGCATAGTCTTTTGATTACAAACTTCTTTCTACTCTATTCATGTAATACTCAAGCATTTAAAAATAAAGCAATATAAACAAGGATTTATATATGATATACTAATTGTGTATAACCTCTATATATTATCAATGCATAAGAGATTTGTGTGAAGACCGAAAATTTCTAAATAAATATAAGGTATCCGGAAAATTTAATTTGGACAAGTTGAAATCCAAATTTAAATAAGAAACTAAAAGGGAAATTAAATTGGAAATAAGAAATGAAGGGGGAAATTTAATTTGGATAAATGGAAATCCAAATTAAATAAGAAAATGGAGAAAATAATTTTGGATATTTAGAAATCCAAAACTTAATAAGAAATAAAAATATTTTGGTATATTTATATAATGATATTATATAAATATTATTTTGTGTTAAAAGTGTAAAAGTATATATATGAAATATATGTATAGTGTTTTAAATTAAAGTATATATATGGTTTATACAAATAATATATATATAAATATAGTAATTATATATATAATTATATGAATATAATTATATATATAATAATAAATATATAAAAAAAATTAATAAAAAAAAATTAGGAAATGGGAATCGGGATATACCCGATTCCCTTGTTCCTTTCTCCTCTGTTAAAACAGAGGAGAAAATGCAAAGAGAGGTCGGCGTCGGCCGACCGAGAGGAAGGAGAAGGGAGAGAGAGAGTGACGCCGCCGGTGAACAGAGGAGGAAGAAGAGAGAAGCCAGTCGGCGACAAGCGGAAAAAGGAAAGAAGGAAAACGGCGCGAAACAAAACGGAAAACCCGAGAGGAAAAAGGGAGAAAGGAAACCGGCGATGCCGCCGATCTGGGCATCGCCACCACCACCCCGGCGTAGACGAAGGTGAACCGAAGGGAAGTAGACCACCGGCAGTGGAAGAGAAAGGAGGGGGAAGGAAGAAACAGAGAGGAAAGAGGCCGCCGCTGCCACCTCCAGATCCGGTGCCGTCACCGTCGGTGGAGAGGAAATGAGACCAGATTTGGCTTTAGCAGCACCTCGGCTAGCTGTGGGAAGGCCGAACCGGTGGAGAACCGGCCGGCGAGGGGCTGAACCGGCGGATGAGATTGAATCGGTCTGAACCGGAGGGAAAAAAAAACAGAACAAAAAAAAAGAAAAGAAAAGAAAAAAAAAAGAAAGGGAGGAAAAAGGAAGGAAAGAAAAGAAAAAAAAAAGAAGAAAGAATTGGTAAGGAACCGAAAGACTTCATTTTTGTTCCCTTTGAATTTATGGAATTTATTAGAAATTTCGGATTATTTTCTAAATGAAGATATATGTCGATTTTTGATATTTTAGCAAAACGGAAATGAGACGAATGGTGGAGTTCGACAAGGCTCGAAAATCGGAATGTACACTAAGCTTGGCGAATGGGTAAGATACTTTTATAAAGCATTAGTAGCATTATATTGTATGTGGGATTTATGATCTTATATAATGCTCTGATGAAATGATTTTTAATGGAATTATGATTTTTTTTTATATATGATGAATTGATTTAATTGATGTTAAAAATACTAAGAGGACCCACAATTGATGGTGGGGGTCTTAATAAGAGGTAAAAATTGGTGAGAATCAATGGTTGCAATTATAAATTGTATTTCCTTGCAGGAGGTTTAGAGGAAATTAAGCCGTTATGCTGCCAAAATTTTTAGGAAAATATCTGAGGAAAAAGATTAAATTTCTCACATAAATGGAATCTTGGAGATAATTATTGGAAATAAATATTAAAAGGATTTTTTGGTATTTCTGAAAGAGTTTGATATTGAAATCGATGGGAAAATAGATCATTGAAAACGATAATCTGATGAATTATATGGTCTAAACCTTATAGAATTGATAAATCAAATGATTTTAATATCACAAATGGTATCAAGTTGAGATTGAGGTGAAATTAATTATTAGACGGATCACAGATAAAAGTGATGATAATTATATGATACAACTTAAAAGAGAAAAATCGAAGTTGTGATTTAGATGGTCAAATGATAAAATGGCGGAATTATCAATCGAGTGACGATTATAGAATTGATAGATTCAAATAAATGGACCGTCTTAGTGGTATGATTGTGATATCGATGTTAAATAGATGTGAACTGATATTTTTGCAATAATATGGATAGTCGAAAGGTGACTCAAATGATTGAAACACTTTTGATAGTGGAAATTGGCAAATTCTTTTAAGTGGTAAATTGCCAATTAAAAATCGAATTGAGGACGTTTTATAGATAATTTTAGCATGATATTACATTCTACAGGCCATATGAAAAGTGAATTGAGGATTGTGATATGATTTTATGATAGTGAATGAAATTGAACCGCAAGTCGAAAATTCTGAATATGTACTAATAGGTCAACCCATAAATGGATTTCATAAGCGATTATCGATCTTGTGGTTTTATGATCCTCGATGTCAACTCTGAAATAGATATCGAATGAGGATATTAGTAATTCATAATTTCAGTATCCTGATAGCTATATGGAAACATGATATTTAGATGCTCATAGATACTAAGAGGATTCACACTGATGATGTGGTTCTAGTATCGGTAATAAAAGTACAATTGATTATTATAGTCGATAATTATCGAAAAAGGATATTGAATACCGAATGGTTGAATACCAAGTGATCTGGTTATTAAATAATTAGAGTATTAAGTAATCTGAATACTGAATGAAATGAATCTTGAATGATTTGAATAGTGATTTACTAATTGGACATAAAGAAAGTCTTGAAATCGAATAATTGATAGTGATAAAGTTAAATGAATCGCTTCAGCGTATTTGATGGAAATAATACCGAAGTTGCATACTGAAATGTTTTATAGCATCGCATTTAAGCATACTTTCTTGCAACTTGAAACATTTTAATAATGTTTATATGAATACTGAAAAGTATTGAATTGTTTTGAAATGAAAGTATATGGTAGATATATATATATATTTTGATATATGAAATATCATACAGAATTTTACCATATGCTTTACATGATATTGAAAATAAAGCTATAGATTTAAATGTTTTATGAGACTGTAGGCACCCTAAAAGAATTAAATTCAATAAAGCATAGTGGAAACCGCCTAATTGGAGCTTTGCTCATTAGGCAGATATGCTTGTCCAACAATAGTCGTGGACAGGTCTCAGTCACGCCTGATCAGTGGGGCTGAGAGAGATGAGGTCTATGGCCATAGATAGCGCCCTAGTTGGTTTCCAGGGGACGATGACATGATTTTCACTGCTAGCTACAGTGATTTAAGCCTTTATTGATAGAGATGATAGGGATCTAGCCTAGTCTCTAACCGATCTGATATGAAGTCTAGAGTATGATTTTATTGATGTGAACTCTAGACTTGACATGATTTATACTGTACATGAAACAGCTTTGAAATGAAATACGTTTTGAAACAGTACATGTTTTAAACATGTTTTAAAAAGTCCATGAGATATGAATTCGACACTTATATGATTTATATGTGATTTTGTGTCGAACATGGCATGATATGCGGTCTAGAGTATAGTTTGATTTGATATGAACTCTAGACCTGATATGATTTACAGTAAATGTTTTAAAAGTATATGATAAATGATTTCGACACTTACATGATTTACATACGATTTTGTGTCGAATTTAAAATGATATGCGGTCTAGAGTATAGATTGATTTGATATGAACTCTAGACCCGATATAACTTATAGTAAATGAAAATGTTTTAAAACCGCACATGTTTTAGACATGCTCCGAAAACGAATACATGAACTGAAATTGAATATGTTTCTATCATGCCTTAAAGGCAAATTTGAAATGAATTGAAAATCCATATGTTGAGCATGTCCTAAAGTATATATGATATGATTTGAAATGATAGCGGTTTATACAGAAAAATTACATGAATTGCATATTAAACCCTGACATGATAATATGCTTAGCACATGAGAATTCCATGAGGAATGTCGTGATTCGACGTTAATGATGTTTCATCTATACGATGACATGAGATGATATGATATATGAACATGAGATTGATATGAAGAGAATTCTGATCTCACTCTATCGTGATCATAAATTCCCAAACGATAAGTGATATGAATTGATGTAATACAGGAATATGATTGTTAAATGTAAAGTGAATTCGATAGGATATCTGCATTAAACATGGAGAATATATGAAGAGTGTCATGACTCGGTGGTGGCGATATTTCATCGATATGATGTCATGATATGATATGAAACATGAATATAGAAACACACGAAGAGAATTATGATTTCGTACCACCGTGATCATGATCCATAATATGAGACTTGATAAGAGATGATAGTATACAGAAGTATGATTATGAAATGAAAAGTAAATATGAGAAGTGATAATGAGATGTATCGATGAGAAAGGATTAACTGTAATTGCATCCTTGCAAGTTTTAAGCATTGCAGTTTAAGACAGTGTAATCCTACTCTTGTATTTATATTAGTATCTTACTGAGCCGTGGTTTTGCTCACCCCACTAAATTTCATCTCTTTCAGATTATTGAAGTTAACATCTGTCATATGAGCTGCTCAGTGGGCATCGGAGACGATGTATGGACTTGGTACTAGTCTTCTGAGGTATATGTTACTTATAAATACTTGTTTACATGTAAGACTTAAATTGATGCACAGTACATATTCTGTTTAACAAGTCGGGATGTAACTAAGAACCGTTTCCGTGTTTGTTAAATATTTAAATGAAATGACTATAGGTCACCTAAATAGTATAGTGACTACACTGACAACGAATACAAACCTTAAAATGAAAAAAGAAAAATTTAGTCCATAAATTTGTAGACTAAGAAAAGTATAAGAATCAAGGGAAAGTCGCGGTCTTCGGGTCGTGACAGTTTGACACCTTATTCAGGGGCGTAGCCAGAAACAAAATTCGGTGGGGTCACATATGTGTGCTAATCCATATTATATAAATATTTTTATATTGTATTAAAAATAGTTTTTTGACTCCACATACAAGGTTAGGATGAGACACATGTCTTTTAAAAATATTAAAAATAAAATAATACATGTGTCATCATCTTAGCTTCACTTATAGAGTCAAAAAAACTTCACTGACAGTATATATAATAATTATCCAATTATTATATGAAGTAATCATTTTTAAATATATAAATTAAGTTGAAAATTGCTTGATTAGTGATTTTATTATTTATATTTTAATTTACAAAAGATATCCTTAGACATATAGAAGTTTTTTTTTGAATAAAAAAGAAATAAAAATTAATATTATATTTATATATAATAAAATGTATGATTTTACTTTTATATAGAACATTCATACATAAATATACCTTTATGAGAAATTATATACATCACATTTTATTTTTTAATACTTATTAACATATGATTATATTTAGAGAAATTACCAAATATACTATTAATAGAGTTTTTAAACTTCATAAACGTAGTTAATAAGATGATACATATCCCTTAAGGAATAATAAAAAAAAACTAATTAGAAAATAATGTAGAATGCATGACAGTTTTTTAACCATGATTGTGAAATTAAAAATTTTCATTGTCAATGTATCAAAAACTAACATTTATAATTTTACCAAAATTTAAAGATTTTTTAAAATTTTCTTTGCAACCTAAATATTAATATTATCATTATAAAAATAAATAAAAATTTATTTTTGATCATTTACTTTATATTTTTATGAAATTTATTGGCTTCAATATAAAAAATAAAATTTTAATATTTTCTACATGTATAAATATAACTTGACTAAAATTCAATTGACCCCACATTTTGTACGTGGTTACGCCACTAACCTTATTAATGAGCAAACTAAAAAAGAGGCCAAGCCCTTTGAACAAATTAAAAAAAAATTATTTGTATTTATTTTAAGAGGCTTGAAAAAGCAAGTTTATATCCAGCCCTAAGGGTTAACGGGTTTAAATAGATAAGCCCGTATTTTAAGAAATTAAATTAATTAAAATTTATATTAACATCCCAATTTTTAGTAAATAAACAAAATAAATTTTGAAATAAATATTAAACAAACATCAAATAAATTCATATCAAATCCATAGCGTTAGGTCTTTAACATCATTTAAACATTACATATTAATTATCTAATAACCATAATATAAATTGTTTTAACAAACTTATAAACTAGAAAACATAACAAGTCTTAACAATATTAAAAAACAAAAACAAAAACATGATAAATGTGCGTTTCATGTGTATCAGACTTAGGGTTTTTTTTTTTGCTGTAAGTCCTAAAATGCTGTGTATTTCATTTTGCATAGCATTTAAAAGCGTACATCATTGTCCTTATATGTAGGCCTTTTTTGCTTCGGACTTTGACTTTGGGCCTTTAATTAGCTTGCTTAATTGCCTTGCTTTGGCAGTCGTTGTACGTGTATATTTTGTGCAATTTCAATTCCATTATCATTGCTTTGGCAAAGCCTTTTTGCCTTACCATTGTAATATTGTACTATGTTTATTAGTTACATAAATACATATTTAGCAATAAACTAGTAATAGCAAGTAGACTTAATTTTATATGTTTTAATTTGATTGAAAATGTTAAACACGTAAATAATCCAAATAAAAAAAATTCAATATGATTAAAAATTTAATAGTATTAAAAAATTAAATGAGTCAGCTCATTTAAGTCGGACTAAAATATGTCAGGTTAAAAAACCCTTTTTCTTTAAATGAGCTACAAAAGTAAGATCCAAGACCTCAAAATATGGACCAGGCCATGCCGACCCAATGGAACTTGACCCGTTTTGACAGTGCTAATTAAGAAACTCTTCCTCAATTCCTCAAGTATTTTGTTAATGCGTCAAATCTTGTTAGAAAGTCTTGTCAACCACCTAACTCTTATCTCTCCAACATTTGAAAACTTCAATTGAAATGTCATCAAACCCAACAGCTTTTCCGATCTTCTTTCTCTTTAATACCTCATTTACCTCTATCTTTTTGATTATGTGTAATATAAAGCACCAATTCAAATCTTCAAAAGACACCGAGATATTTTGATTTTGTTTGTCATTAAATAATTTGTCAAAATAATCATGACATCTTTTCTTAAAGTTATTGTCCTTAACAACAATTCTTTGAATAAAAAAAATATCTTAAATTAAAATATTAAGAAATTATTTAAAATATTAATGATTAAAACAATACATATATTATTTATAAAATTAGTATTTATTATTTATTATTAAAATTATAATATAATATTGTTTATTAATGAAATAATAATATAAAAATAAAATATTTAAACTTAAAATATTGAAAGATTTTTTTTGTTTTATACTGAAAGATTTTAATGTTAATATTTTAATATTAAAATTTTTAATCTAATTACAAAAATATTTTTATAAATATAATAATATTTTATGTAAGATTAAAATAAATTCAAATTAAAAAAATCATATTCAATATCTAACTTGAACAGAATTATACTCACGAACTTACTAAATAATCTTACACAGCTATTTTTTGAAAAATATCTTTTCTTTTCAAAAAAGTAAGGTAATTTTTAAGAAAACAATTTAATTTTTTGTTGAGCAATAAATATTTTTTTATTGATCAATCAATTTTATGTAAATAAACAAAAAAAAATACAACAATCGTTTTTTTGAAAATCATTTTCGATCAACTAAATAAAACCTAAAGAATTGTAAAAAATTAAACCATAGTCCACGGACTAGTCCATGGTCCGTGGATCACGTAAGTGTAGTGTCTCGTTTGTAAATCGGGGTTTTCTAGTCACACCCTATCCTTGACTAAGCACACCATATTTTCTACTCTCACCCTAGCCCCACACACATTTTACTACCCACACCCATTTTTCCTTACCGGTCACCCTATTCTACCCCTCCAAACCCACACACACCCAACCCTTCCCAAACCCACGACACACCAAGTTCTTTCCAAAATCATATTCCAAACTCTCTCATTTCCTCAAATCCTTCCCAAATCGTTGAGTTTTTGAAGCAAATAAGGTAAGTATGGCCTTTATTTCAATTACAGATGTTATATGCTTTATATTTTTTCATTTAAATGAAATACATGTGGAAATTTTGAGAAAAATCGATAGAGGTTCGGGTGCATAGCTCGCGACAATGAACTGTCGTGGTCTTGTAGGTGGCGCGGGACGAAGGTACCGAGATCCTTGCAATCTCGCCGTACCAGGGTGGCGCGGGATTTGTAATCTCGCGACACCATATGCTGCGAGAGCACAAGACTCGCGAAACCATGGGTACTGCGAGATTTGTGGTCTCGCGGACCCATGGTGTCGTGATTCTTGTGCTCTCACGGCACATAGTGTCGCGAGATTACAAGTCTCGCGCCACCTTGGTGCCGCAATATTGCATGGCTCGCGGCACAGGGTACTGCAAGACTGAAAATGAAATTAATTTTTTTCAAAATTTTTTTATTTAGATTAAATTTCAGTTATTTTTTATTTTTAGTTTAGATTATATATGAAATGGATTAAATTTAACTTATTTTCTAGTTTATAATAAATTGATTAATCGAAATTAAAATAGTTTTCTTCTGTGTTTATACAGATGCCACCACGTACACGAGGAACAGGGTCATATAGAGGTGAGAGGAGGAGACGTGTTGAAGCATTAGTGGATTCGAGATGGGTTTCTACTGCGTCTGAGAGGAGGAGACGAGCTCTTAAGGCAGCAGATGTTGAGGAGAGACAAGAGTTGAGTACATCTAGTGATGCACCAGATGTGGCGCAGAGGCAGCCGCAGAGTACCTCTAGCGAGGCAGCAGCTGCGACTCCGAGGCAGCAGTGGAGTATCTCTGGCGAGGCAATAGTTGAGGCTCCGAGGCAGCAGCGGACTACCTTTGGCGAGGCAGCAGATGCGGCTCCGAGGCAGCAGCGGACTACCTTTGGCGAGGCAGCAGATGCCGCTCCGAGGTAGCAGCAGACATCTGGCGAGGCACTAGCTGCCGCACAGAGGCAGTAGCGGAGTACAGCTAGCGATGCACCAGCTACGGCGCAGAGGGAGCAGCCGAGTACTTCTGGCGTGACACCAGCTGCGGCACAGAGGCAGTAGCGGAGTACATCTAGCGATGCACCAGCTGCGGCGCAGAGGGAGCAGCCGGGTACTTCTAGATCTTATCCTGGTGGTCCAGTTGATCCATCTCTACTAGTTAGTTATGGATCACATGTTGCTATAGCTATTTGGCAGCAAAAGGTATAAGTGAACTTTATTATATATTTATTGTAATGTAAATTAGAATTTTCGAAGAGATAACCATTATTTTATTTGGTATTGTTTCAGGAGCGAGGGGAACTAAAAGTTATTAATCACGATTCTAAAGTTGGTATATGGCTACTGGATCAGAGTCGGTCACGCATCCTTTCCATAATCACATGGTCAGGGTTGGAGCCATTGTTGCAGTGTAGTTATGTTTAGGGGTGTAAATGATACACCGGTACTCGCAAGCTACTCGGGCTCGACTCGAAAAAAACTCGAATTCGGCTCGATTTTTTTCGAGCCGAGCTCGAGCTTGAGCTACTCGAGATGTCAAGCGAGCCGAGTTCGAGTAATGTAGTATCCGGCTCGAGTAGCTCGCGAGCCTAATCGAGTATTTAATATTTTAATATATATTTTATTATAATATTATAAAATTATAATTATATTTTTGCATAAATATTAAAAATACTAATTTTTCTAATCCTTTCCACTTTTCCTTTCGACATCTTTTCCTTACCTTTGTTTTTAGCCGCTTTCTCTGCACTTGCTCCATCGCCCATCTCCCTCAGCTCCGGCAACGCCACCTCCCTCAGTTCCGACTTCCGACGACGCTTCCCCCTTCAGATCTGGCTTCCCCCTTCAGATCTGGCTTCCTATTGCCTTAGTTTTTAGCCGCTTTCTCTGCACTTGCTCCATTCGCCCATCTCCCTCAGCTCCGGCGACACCACCTCCCTCAGTTCTGACTTCCGACGACACTTCCCCCTCCAGATCTGGCTTCCCCTCAACAAAAGAGTGTCATCCACACCAGATCTGGTGCCCACGACGGCAACGAAGCAATCATCTTCCATAGATCTGATGCCGAAGAGACCGTCCACCTTCAGATCTGGCACCGGCAAGACACACGGCCTTAAGATCTAGCACGGACGAGAGCCTTGGTTGGCCTCTTCGCTACCATCTCCACCCTCACGCACGCCTCTCGATCATCTTCCACAGATCCGGCGCCGACGAGACCGTCGGCCTTCAGATCTAGCATCGACGAGATCAGTCGATTCAATCCCAATATCTTTTGAAATTTTTTTCTGTGGTAAAGCTTTATTTTTTTTTTTGGTTTTCTCTTTTGCATGTAATATATCTCTTTTGTGTGGGGCGTTGATGACTCCTTTAGAAGGTCGAACTTAGTCTCTCTCCATCTGGTTGTCGTGGATTTCCTGGATTGTTTTGGCTCTCTGTTTGGGCATTTTTGGTTGTTCTTTCTGGTTGAGTCATTGGTTCTGAATATTGATGTTCTTGGCTCTTGGTCGTTTGGGTCTTGCCCATTAGCCGTTTGTACTTTTGCCTCTTTGGGCGAGAGGAGTTGTATCTTGATCAGTTCTGGGTGCCAAGTCTTGCTGATGGCTTGCGCAAGACTATTGTCTTTTGCATAGATTATAAAAACACTTTATTTGCCTTTCAAAAGTCTATATATTTCTTGTATTCTTTGTTGTAATGTGCACAATTTTTTGTTTGTTAACGTTTCTAATGATTTTCGTTTTATTTTTTTGCAGAAAATAGAAAGAAGGTTGCTGTTATTTGGGTTGGAACAATCTGGAACCAGTACCATCTTCAAGCAGCTGCGGTCTATTCCTGAATTTCTGACGCCAGATTCATAATTTTGCATTTTGTGGTATGAGTGCATCCTAACTTCCTGATTTTCCTTGTTTTCTGCCTATACTTCATTGTTGAATTTTCCTTTTTTATTTTTTTTTCATTCTTTTTGTTGAGTTTCAAACAACAAACAACGTGACAAGTTTTTAATATTTTCCCGTATTTTTTTGCATTCTTTTTGTTGAGTTTCAAACAACAAACAACGTGACAAGTTTTTGTTGAGTTTCATCTCCCCACCTTCAAATTGCTCTCTTCGTATATGTAATGCTTTCTTTTGAAACTAGCAGTTAATCCACTACTGGTACAGCATTATATATCCTTAGTCTTTAGGTTGGGGTCTAAACTCAATATTCTGAACCTTAAAGGTAAGTGGTCTGTGATTGTGCAGAGAGCACGATCTAGGATACTTGCTAGTTGTTACCATCATGATGAAATTACATATCCATCCAAATGACTGATCTGATTAGCCAAAGACTGTACCTTATACTAATGATGACTGTGTTTGCCCCTTTTGGAGCTGTTGCTTGACCGCTGTGATAAATCTTAACGTTTCTGGACACTTAATGCAGGATAACTTTCTGCAGACTACCACTGCATGAACCCTTGAGCATCCTCATTTCAGCAGTTTTTTTTCCTGCTATCTTTAACTTCTTCCATTTAATATGGCATTTCTCACCATCATCTGTATCTCTTCCAGATTTGCACACCCCCTTAAATAAAGAGATAAATATTTAGGAGGTTCAGAAGCAAGAGTGTTGGGTTAACCAATTATTGCTATTTTAGAGGATTGGAATAAGTGGAGCTAGAGCTTCACAAAAAGTCCCTCTCACAGGAAAATTAATTTCAGTCTCTCTTCCTTGAAAAGTTAAAAGAAATGCTTTTATAGGACAGTAGAACCTTTCCTAACAAATGCTATCTATGCACAAGCTTCTATGAATGTTCGTTGTGTTGCTAGATTTACATATGCAATAATGCTCCTTTTTCTTTGACCATTTAGATTGTTTGTTGTGTTCTTCGTGAAAGCTGCAATAAGTAGGGGTTTTCTTTTTTCTTGTTTTCGAAGGATATATCGGCTATTTGACGAAAACAATTCTCTGATGATGATGATGATGATTTGATGAAAACAATTCTTTGCCCTTCAAGATAATTTGAACTTGCTTGCCATGAATGTCTTGCTCTTTCAGTATTCTCATTTTCTTAGCTTAAAGGCACATGACTATCGAAAAAGCTGCTGAAATATAATATTTTTTTTTCATTCTTTTTATTTGTTAACGTTTCTAATGATTTTCCTTTTATTTTTTTGCAGAAAATAGAAAGAAGGTTGCTGTTATTTGGGTTGGAACGATCTGGAACCAGTACCATCTTCAAGCAGCTGCGGTCTATTCCTGAATTTCTGACGCTAGATTCATAATTTTGCATTTTGTGGTATGAGTGCATCCTGACTTCCTGATTTTCCTTGTTTTCTGCCTGTACTTCATTGTTGAATTTTCCTTTTTTATTTTTTATTTTTTTTTCATTCTTTTTGTTGAGTTTCAAACAACAAACAACGTGAAAACAAATATCATAATATGCATATATACTGTAACAGACAACAATTAACTCAAGTTAATGATAACAATTTACATAATATAATCAAATCAAGTCTATCAACCAATAAATAACCTCATCAACATCCCTATAAACCCAAAAAAAATGTGATATTAACCAAAAAATTGACCCACAATAAAGCTTTTTAAGTGTAGCATGATGCAAGTCAATAGCTTCAAAGAAACAAGAGCTTTGCAGGATAGTAGAGGCCTCCTCCAGCCTCTTAGACCACATACAACTTAAGATTACAATGGAATGTTAAAATTCTTAAAATTCTGTGCTCAACCCTAGCAATAGGAATTCCACAACAGAAATGAGGAGCTGCAAGTCCATAGCTATTCTATAGGCTATAAACACATACAAGAAGGAATAGAAAGCAGCAACAAGAACCCACAGCACAATCAAAGAGCATAAGATGAAATCCATGCTAGTTATCCATGTAAGCATCAATGTAATACCACACCAAAATCATTGAACTAAGCATCAATACCCCTTACATTACTACATTCAAAATGATCTATAGGCAGTACTGTTATTGAAACAAAATTAAATCAGCAGCAGCCTCAACTAATCATCACCAAATGGCAAAACTGCAATCAAAATAGAAGACGAGCAGAAGAAACCCAAAAGCATTTTAATAAGAATCAATCACCATAAAAACACAAAAATCCTATCGCAAAATCAACAGATCAACAAACACACGAGCAATTTAACTGCATTAGAAAATGCATTCATCAAAATTAAGATTTCATCCAAAAATTCGCTCCATAATAAGCAAAATCACCTATAAATAACCTCATCAACATCACGTTATTAATTAAAAACCAGCAGCTTCTTAATCTTATTTAGCAATTTTTTTCTGAAATAGCAAATTAATATTATAAAATCATTGTTTAGGCTTCATTATCTTACAAATTAAAAAGGATTGCTTTACAATATAAGAAAATAAGTATAAAAGTTTTGTTGATTATCAAGCTCGGTACACAGGAATGTTAAGGAAATAGACATATAATAGCAACAAAAAAGAGTATTCGATCAATGATCATGTTGCATGTGCTGCCAACTGGTGTGAAAATGAATCTAAAGGATAAGTATTAGTGATTTAGATGTGAAGTGTTGGTGTGGTAGGACAGCCAGAATGTGTCAGTTTTTTTTAACTTTGAAATATTTGAATAAATAATTTTTCTTTAATTTTATGTCTTTTTTTGTGTTAGAAAACTAGACATGTCAAGCACACCAGATGTTTCCTCGACACCATTTCAACCTACATCGGATTCAGGTGCAAGTCGAATTGTGTTGGATGATGTTGATGATGGTTCAAAGGATGAGAATTTAGATGCTAACACCAATAAAACGCCAACCATTGAGACTAGTGATAAAGAAGGTGGTGATGTTGATATTCAAGAGGGTGAGGAAGAAGAAAGTAATGAGAAAAAGAGGCAAAAGACATCTGCTGTTTGGTTGGAGTTTAAGGAAGTTAGTCTTCCTGATGGCTCTAAAAAGGGAGAATGTGTCCATTGCAAGAGGAGGTTAGCAATAAGCTCGAGTAAAAGTACGACTCAGTTTAGTAGACACTTGAAGACTTGTTTGAAGCGAAAACTCTATCAGAGTCAACAGCGAATGATTAATTTCCAACCAGCTGACACAAGTAGTGATGTGCAAGTGCTATCTGCACTCACAGATGGCAAGTTTGATATGGCCAAAATGAGAGAGGCAGCTGCGCATTGGATACTCATGCATGAGCATCCTTTCTCAATTGTGGAAGAAGAAGGTTTTAACATGATGCAAAAACGTGGGATGCTTGAATGGGAGAAGATATCACGCAACACTATTAAGAAGGATTGTGTGCAAGTGTATGAAGCAGAAAAAAAGAAACTAAAGGGAGTTCTTAGAACCATCGACAAGATTAGTTTGACGACGGATTTGTGGAAGTCAAGTAATCAAAAGATTGAGTACATGGTTCTTACAGCACACTTTATAGATGCTAATTGAAGATTGCAAAAGCGTGTTATCAGCTTTGTTCACATACCTCCTCCTCGTCGTGGTGTTGAGATTGCTGATTGCATTTTTAAGTGTTTGAAGGAATGGGGAATTGAAAACAAGGTGTTTACACTTTCTGTGGATAATGCTTCAAACAATGATGTGGCAATTAGAATTCTTAGAGACACCTTTTCGAGAAATAGGAGGTTACTTTGTGGGGGAAAACTTTTTCATGTTCGGTGTTGTGCACACATCTTAAATTTAATGGTTCAAGATGGTCTTTCAGAGATCAAGTATGTGATTGAAGATGTTCATGAAAGTGTCAATTTTATTAATCAGAATGAGGCAAGACTTAACACTTTTTCTGAAATAGCACAACAGTTGCAGTTGCCTGATAGGAAACTCATTCTCGAATGTAAGACACGTTGGAATTCAACATTTGAGATGTTGTCGACTGCAATTAGATTCAAAGAAGTATTCCCAAGATTCAAAGAACGAGAATCTAACTACCATTGTTGTCCAAGTGAAGAAGATTGGAAAAGGTGGAGAAGGTTTGTGAGATTTTAGAGGTTTTTAATTCAGCCACTAAAATCATATCTGGGAGTAATTATCCAACTTCTAACTTATTTTTGAATGAGATTTATCGTATAAAAGTGTTGTTGGATAAAAAGGCGCAAGATGAGGATGAGTTTGTTCAAGTGATGGTGCGTAAGATGAAGAGCAAATTTGATAAGTATTGGGGAGAATGCAATTTGTTAATGGCTATAGCAGCTATCTTGGATCCAAGGTGCAAAATGAGGGTAATTGAGTTTTGTTTTCCTCGAATGTATTCTGAGAGAGAAGCAAGAGAAAATATTGCTAGAGTTCGAGATGCTTTGTATGAGATTTATGCGGAATATGTTCGTGAGTATCAATCTGTCAATGAGCAAATTGCTGAAACTCATGTGTTTGATGGTGGTAATAGTGGTGGGAGTACACATACTTCTTCTTCGGGTTGGTCTGAGTTTGCAACTTATGTGATGTCCGTTGAAACTTTTCAACCACAACAATCAGATTTAGATAACTACTTAGCTGAGGGTTGCTTTATTTATAAAGGAGATTCCAATGCCTTTGATGCTTTGGACTGGTGGAAAGCAAGTACTTTAAAGTATCGTATTCTATCCAAGATGGCTCGTGATATTCTTGCTATTCCTATCACTACGGTGGCTTCAGAGGCTACTTTTAGTGCGGGAAGTAGAGTAATTGATACTTATCGTGCCTCATTAGCTCCTGACACAGTCCAAGCATTACTTTGTGGAGGAGATTGGTGTCGGAATCTTCATGGAGTGAAGAAGAAGAACAAAGTAAGTTTCTTTAATTTTTTTTTATTTTATGGTTGTCTTACTTTTGTTTGACTTTTAACTACGTTTTTCTTTTACTTTGTCTATGTAGAAAGAGAAGCAACCTATTGAAATTGCACTTAAATTCCCCAACTGAGATAAAGCACTCTATTTCAAGGTAAAAATACTGCTGTCAGTTCAGATTTAAACCTAGAAGCTAGACTTTTAGATACTAGTAGCCCTGATAATCCATCACATATTGCAGCAGCTGGTGCACCAGAGAGGGTTTCGAATGAAAGGTATCAGGAAATGTTTTTCAATCATATTGTTTTCCATTTCAATTGCTGTTCTTAATTTGGCTTAGTGATAGCGTCTTTCGTTTTGCCTTTCTTAATTTTGGTTTGAATGTTTGCCGATATCAATTTATGGTGTTACTGAGAGGAGATGCTAACCTGGAACTTTTCATTTTTGTGGTAATTTTGTCTGAAACTATTTTTATTCATTTTTCATGAGAAAGAAGAAGCCTGCTTTATTCGTTCCAAAAGAAAATAAAGAGCAAGAACAAGAAGCAAGCACTTTTTTATGGATGTTTATGAATATAACGTTTTTGAGATGGAAGATTGTGCTTTCTTTGATTTGGTTGCACCTGTTTTGATAGTTCTTTGGAATAAACAATGATGCTGAAAAGATAATGGTAGGTTGAAGTTGGTTTTAAGAAATTATTTTAACAGTGATGGACAAAATAGACAGATGAATGAAGTTATTGGTAATGCAGGGGATCTAGTTATTCTCTTTGTTAGATGCAATGTGGTTGATTAAATTGGTTCTTGTCTGTCATTTTATTCTTTTATTGAAAGAAAGAGACTTGTGCCATCTTGAATGGTGAGGTATATCGGGCGCATCGAGTGATTGTGCTTCATATTGGGGAGAATCAACATTTGATTACCTGTGTCAATTTGATTGTCTGTCCTATTTTTGCTATTATTCTTCTGGGCACCACTAGGGAAATTTCAATTAGATTTTTTTTCTGGGGCTCCAATCCATTAATGCAATGAAATATTTGGAATATTGATAGGAAAAGAAAAATCAATAAACCCGTTTGAATTTTTTCTAGCATATATATCCTAGATCCGTATTGTGGTGTTGCAGATTTTATGGAACATATTATTCTTTCTGGTAGGAGATAGACTTTCAGAACATACCCAATATCTATAAATATAATCACCTAATTAGCGGCAGAAACCTTGAAACGTAGTTTCCTATTAAAGGGCCTATGAGGCTGATTTCCTAAAGCAGTCCTAGTGGCTCTTCATCAGATCATTGCTTGAGTTAATTAATTCAAGCAAGAAGAAGAGAAAGTCGTTGTATGCATCACCAATTATGATTTATTTTTACCTTGCTTATAGAAATTCTTTCTTTTAGATACATGGTGATAGATGAGATCTTCCTGTTTCACTTTAGATCATTTGTTCTTTTCTTTGAAAGAGTGATATTCCTTTTAGAGGAAAAGTATTAGTTAGTTTATGCTGTAAGTATGAAACGTCAATTTAAATGAGGAATTTAATGATATTGCTTCATGTTCCCAGAAAGTCTAATAGGTGTGAGCATGTGAGATGCAAGAACTGTAGTTGATTTAGTAAAACTGTTGGTAGATTTTTAGAAGGTTCTAAGTATAAGATGTGGGCTTTATGTGCTACTTGTCATGGATGATTGCTACTTCTGTTTTGAACTAAGCTGAAAGCTCAATGGCTCTTGTTTATTCTATTAAAGGAAATGCATTTGAAGGATTTTTTCTAATTAATTCTATATACTTGAAATGATACTATCCTTTTTGTCTAGCAACGTCCTATTGAATGGGCTATTATTTCCTGGGTCAAATTCCCTTTTGGGAACCCAAGATTGAGTATAACTCAAGAAGAATTTAAGAAGTGCTTAAATGCAAAAGTTTTTGATAGATTTTAGGTAAAGGACAATCTTTGAGTGAAGTGTGTACCTTAGATTTTGTTATATATGGCTTTAGTGTTTCTTTTGCTCCTGATTCTAGGATATATGTTTTAAGAGAATTGGGTACAAATCTTTGCCCCTCTCTCTATCTGTTGTGCATGGTCGCAGCTTGTCACTTAATTGTTGTTTTCTTTTTTCATTCTTATTTCAGTAACTTGATGAGAACAAGAAGTTGATATTGGCAATTTTGGACAATCAGAACCTAGGAAAACTTGCTGAATGCGCCCAGTAAGTAACTTATAAGTTTCTCTTTTTCTTTTATCTACCTTAATGGTTCATGTTGCATTTTAAATTAACATTCAAGGTTTTAAATATATGTTTGCTTTAAGTGGGAAGTGGCTAGTCTAAACTGCTAGACACATTGTCATGTCAGAACTGTTGCCAAACATTTGTATCAGGTAAAGCTGTTGATGCCGTGAGAATGTGGTGCGTGGAGCTCATATTGAAGTATCTAATGTTACTTTCTATTAATTAAAATAGTTCCTTCATCCTAGATAATTGTATGTCTTTCTCATTGAAACTGGGACCTGAATTGATCAGTCTCTAGTTCAAAATGAACCTTAGCTGTTGAGTTTCTACATTGTCTGTAAAAATAATTAGATGTTTGCTATTTGAGTTGGGTAAGTTTTGGAGCAACTTCTCTACTTGCTGAAACTTTTCTTTGGTTTTTCTTCGTCTAGTTTGGTTAAACTACTTTGAATAAAGTTGTATAAAAGATATTTGGATCTTTCTTCTTGATATTTTTCTTGTTGGGTTTCAAGAGGCTTTCCTAATTCTGATATTTTTTTTTCTGTTTTGAGCTAATTCTGATCTGGGTTTTTTTGTTTAGGCCTAGATATTCTGCTTTTTCAAGAATTTTTCCGTTGAGGTAAGCAAATTATATCCAGAATTGCATTATACTTTTATAAATGTTTACTACATATGTTTTTCATTTTTTGGTTGAGATTGGAGGGTGGAAAGAACACTAATTATTTTTATTCATTTAAAGATAAAAAGCTGAGATGAAATTTTATGCTAACATGGAATTCATTTATTTCTTGCACCTGCTGATTTGTATCCATAACAATAGGGATGTTTACTGGAGCTGGTAATGGATTTCATGGTGGATCAAGTGGAGTTGATGATGGATCAGTTGTGATTTTGTCTTTTTTTTTTTTATGTTGTTTAATTTATGATTTTGAAATTATGTAAGATGTTATAATTTTTTAGATAGATTAATGTTGTATGTTTGTGTGGAATTAAGTTACTTTTCTTTTTATTGTAAGGTTTTTTATCATTGTTGATGTGGTATTGATATTATTATTAAAAATTGTTATATTTTATTGTTATTAGTTGATAATATTTTCATGTATATTAATTGTAAGGTCAGTTTCTAAGGTTCATTTTTTTTGTTTACTGATTCCTTGTGGATTTATCTGGTTCAGAAGTTCTTTTCTCTTGCCATTTTAGTGTTCTTTTGATTGAATTCTGATATATTTCCTTCGGGTATTTTTTAGTATATAAATTCGAGCTCGAGCTCGAGCTCGAGTTTATGCTCGAGTTCAAGCTCGAACAGTCGAGCATGATATCGAGTTTGATCAATCGAGCTTAATCGAGCGAGTTCGAGTAGCTCGTGTTCGAGCTCGAGTTCGAGCTCGAGTTCAAAAGATATGACTCGATCGAGTTCGAGCCGAGTATCGAGTAGCAATTTTATAGTCGAGCTCGAGCTCGAGCACCCTGCTGTATCGGCTCGGCTCGGCTCGATTACACCCCTAGTTATGTTACGTGCAACCAGACCATTATTACTGCATTTACCGAGAGGTGGCATCCAGAGACGAACACATTTCACATGCCTTTCAGAGAGATGACTATCACTCTAGATGACGTCTCTTTATTGCTTGGCATCCCCGTGGTCAGGAGGACTATATCTTTCAATTCCGTCTCTATTGACGATGCAAATAGAATGTTAGTGCGATTGCTAGGAGTGAGTAAAGAAAAGGCAAAGGAAGAGACGACCACCACTAAAGGACCACAGGTTAGGATGCAGTGGCTGAGGGATACGTTTGGGATGATTTTCGACTTTGATAGCGAGGAGCAGATAGAGTACGCGACTCGCGCATTGTTATTATTTTTACTTGGTTGCACTCTATTTGCTGATAAGAGTGCAACACGAGTACCAGTCGCGTACTTATCTTTTTTAGAGGATCTTACTACCGTGGGTGAGATTGCATGGGGCGCAGCTTGCCTGGCTTATATTTATCGACAGTTGGGTGAGGCCAGTAGAGCAGAATGCCATTCGATAGCTGGTTATATGACATTGCTTCAGGTATATAATGTTTATTTAATAATAATATTGATTTGCTTGATATTTATTAGGTTATGATTTGATTATGAAAATCTATTTTGTTTTATGTAGGTGTGGATTTACGAGCATTTTCTATCGATAAATCCAATACGAGAGACGGCATATACAGAGTGGTAGCCGCATGCTCAACGATGGAGGCCACTTAGCTGCAACGTTTCTCTGCAACGTTTCTCTAAAGATACTGAGGGAGCAGCTTGATGATCAGGTCTACTGGGAGCCATATGCAGACAGTAGAGAGAGATATCCATTGCCGAAGATTTCATTTTTTTGCGGATGCATCAAGTTCAATGACATCATTGAGCCATACCATCCGAATAGAGTTCTCCGACAATGGGGCTATGTGCAGAGCATTCCACGTCCACCTCTGACTCCATTTCACGCGAGACGAGGACCGAACCCAGCTACTTATGTTGTGAAGTATAGCTTTCAGCCTGGGTACTGGGATAGCTGGGATTATCATGTGATTAATGAGGATAGGAGAGGTGCGCGATGCAGGAGTCCTGGAGAGTCTACAGCGGATTACATGATTTGGTATGCGACGATTTCACATTGTTTTCTCCAGGATCCTTCATTCATATAGATCGATGGCCCGGCACCACATGATTGATTGGGAGGTTAGTCATTTTTTATTTAATGTTATGAAAACTTATATATCTTGAAATTGATATATTTATTTTTTCATGATTTTGTAGCGCGTCGTGGGACACATATTTGACAGACTTTACACAGTGGAGGCATGTGGAGATGATCAAGACTTGGATGTTTGGCGGCAGGCTGTGCATGATGTTTATGCCATGGTAGCAAGATTGCCCATGCGTACTGTAGTGCCCCGACATCTTCCACAGACAACATCTTCATCACAACCTTCAGTCCCCCTCCATCCTCAGCTGCTCCACCTTCCTCAACACGACGACTGCGTTTACCACCAGCACCAGTAGCTAGACCAACACCAGCACCAGCAGCTAGACCAGCACCAGTACCAATAGCTTCAGCACCAGTAGCACCACCAGCTTCAGCACCAGCACCACCAGCACCTGCACCACCAGCTTCAGCAGTAGCTGCACCACCTGCATCTTCCCTACCACCTCATACATCTCCTTCCGTATATGCTAGGCAAAAGAGGAGGAGATAGTAGATTTTGTATTTTATAGTTAACTTAAACTTTTGTCAAAAATTGTGAAAATATTCATGTATATATTTAGATTTCTTTTGTCTCATTACTTCGATATGTGCCATCTTTTATTTATCAAACCATTTGAGGCAATCATTTTTTTAACTTATAATAATAATAATAATAATAATAATAATAATAATAATAATAATAATAATATGACAATTATCATAAAATGAAGGAATAATAGCCAAATAAGCCCTCGACCTTGAGCCCAAAATGGAATTAAGCCCTCAACGTTTTATTTCGTGGCAATCAGTCCATAAACTTTTATTTCAGTGGAAATAAACCCTCAACCTTCTAAAATTATGCAATTAAGTCCAAATATGTTAAATGACACTAACTGCCGTTAGTGAAAGCTGACGTGGATAGCTTACTTGGCTGCCACGTGGCATGCCACGTGTGCAATACTAACGGCAGTTAGTGTCATTTAACAGATTTGGACTTAATTGCATAATTTTAGAAGGTTGAAGGTTTATTTCCACTGAAATAAAAGTTTATGGACTGATTTTCACGAAATAAAAGGTTGAGGGCTTAATTCCATTTTGGGCTTAAGGTCGAGGGCTTATTTGGCTATTTTGCCTAAAATGAATAAAATAGACTTAATTCAAGAAAACATGATTATGTTGAGTTACATAGCATATTAAACAAATGCTTACATTACAACAATGTATTATACTTAGTTAATACATCATAGTTCATCTAGATTGATTGTCTCTTGGGTTGCAACATCTGTGTTTGATGAGAATAATAATTTGAAATCTTCGATCCGAGAGATGTATTGAAGCTCCCACTCTCGAGCGCATTCATATCGATACCTATGCCAGTTGCATGCGATCGGAGGTATCGGTACTCTTGGATCCAGTAATACCTGCAACAATGCATTATATTTAATTAAATCAAAGTGAAAACAATAAGCAATAACAAACTTTCATCGTGATCTATACCTAAACAAAATGACAGTTGCTGACAAATCCAATAGTTATTAACTTATGTTGCAGTGGGGGAGGTGCAATAGATCTAAGTGGAAGATATGTCAAGCATTGTCTTGAAGATAAATGGACAAGCACAACGTCATACCGTGAGGATATCAAATGACCCATGTCTGGCGAGGTCATCCAATTATCCTTATACGCCACCGTGTTGAAACACACCAACGATTGCATCAATTCATCAACACGCTTCTGAGATCCATAGAGATATATATATTCATCTCTGTGTCTATTTAACTCATCCATCAAATCTTGTCGCACTTGTGACCATGCATCTGCAATCATACCCAACAACCCTACTATAGCTCTAAACCGCAATGTCCATCAGACTCAACATCCACAACATCCTGAATGAATGGACAAATCTCGATGGGAAAAGAATTCATATATCGAATCTTGACACCTTTACGATATATAGGTAATTTTTGCCTCTTCTTTGGCAATTTCACTGAACTTGCTGTTATGGGTGAAATGGTACTGTCATGACCAGACTCGACAATCTCAAAATAAGAAGATTCCCGTCAAGTTGATGTGTCCATCTTCCATGCTCGAGCACGACCCTTTGTCTGAGCTTTTTCAACTGGAGGAACAAGGAATGTTGTTGCCGGATCACCTAGTTCTCTCAACTTTTTTTTCAAGACTAGTTTTCCATCAATATTACATGCATCGAACCGTTTCACAATTATCTCCCACTCAGCATCCAATGTCAACTGTTGCATGTCATCATATGTGGACTTTGTCAAATTTAATTTCGACCAATGTGGATGAACAGCAGATAAGGGTACTGGTCGTCCAAACTATATATACTCAACAATTTCATGCGCACATGGCAACCCATGTGTCAATCTCATTACACAGCCACAAGTGTTAATATCAGTATATCCACTCTTTACTCTCTCAACCTCCATCAATATCATATGCAAAGCCGACCTTGACACCAACCCTCGTAACTCCTTGAATAAAGATGGCTTGAAGTTATGTTCAACAACAGTAAGGCTTGCCTCAAATGAAGCCTTTATGTCTGTATGTTGCAGCTCAATCAAGGAGCTGATCACGTTCCAAGATGATTCAAAATCACCTTGCGACGATCCGAGATGTCGTTTCAACCTTGCATGCGCACTCTCCGCTCTACAATAGAAATTAGGACATATATTACTTATCAATTCAAAAATTACTGAGGAAAATGAACGTAAACTTAAAAGCTGACAATAAATGTACCTATTAGTTGTTACATTGCCGAAATGCATTAATTTATCTGTCCAAGCCGTAACAAATGGCTCCTTATAATTATCCAACCAAGTCTCCTTCACATATTGCAGTGCTTTTGGATAATTATAGTAATCCAAGTGCATTGAGCTTAAATGTCTTTCGTACTCTTCTTCTGTCATTGAGAATGTAAGAAGACTCCATGATGCCATGAATGCATCCCACCTCTCCTTGCGCTCAAATAACTTTTTGCAGTTCGCAAGCACATTCTTCGATATGTGCCATCTACATAACAAGTTGGTTGCAGAGGGAAACACTGCTTGAACTGCATTCATCAATGCCGATTCTCGATCTGTGACAATAACAGATGGTGATGCAACACCTACCATTAAACTTTTTAACATTTGCAATGCCCACGTGTAATTTTCTTGACGCTCCGCCTCCATGTACACAAATGCAACCGAAAAAGTCAAATTCGTTGATGTGACACCAACGATCTCGAGGAGTGGCATCCGATATCTATTTGTTTTATATGTACAATCCATAATCAACACATATGGGAAAGCATGCAACAAGTCTACCGAGGTAGGATGTGCCCAAAACAATTCTTTCACAACATCCGTTGACTCATCACTCCGATGCCACTCAATGTAGCTACACTCGTTCAACATTTTCATTAGTTGTTGCATTTGTGACCTACTAGCTTTCTCAATCAATTTGTAAACATGTCGTGCATTGTAAATGGTCTTCATAACACTTACATTCTTCTCATTCTTGTTTTTCAACGTTAGGAGAATATTTCGTGGTTTGACCATGTTCTTGGTCATATCAGCTACAACTTCCTTCTCCTCAACTGACAATCTTGCAGCAAATGGATGACCCTCAAAATGTCTCGCAGGTGCATGATTATGCATCCCATTTACTACCTGAACTGCCACTCATCATCCTTTTCTAATTTCACACCTAGTAGCTCGAATGGGCAGCCACATTTCTTTGTTCCAACACCCTTACGAGTTGGTTTATCAGTGCATTGAGCTTTGTTCTTTTTTTACTCTCTAAATCTTCCACTTCGTTCACAACAGAGCTGTAATCTAGGCTTTCTTGAAAAAATTGCTGGTTCAGATCCTTTAATCACAACTATGAATCCTACATTTCTACCCATCTCTCTTGCCTATGTTATTAACTCTTCTCGAGTAGAAAAAACCTTGTCCGTAGTAAATGACTCAGTGCAATCAAATTGAGAAGACTCCACTGAATGCTAATAAACTATTAATCTTCTGTTATCCAAAAAATTTTCAACAAATTATTAGTTTTTTTACGTATCAGTTAACAAACTATTATTAAATAAAAAACTATTAAACATGGTATCAAGAGTATATATATGGTTAATCTTGGCAACCAAGAGACCATGGTCTTGGCAGGATGCTACCGAGATCACTAATGCGGTCTCGGCAGACCACATAAGTGGTCTCGGCAGGGTGGTACCGAGACAACATAAGTAATCTTGGCAGGATGTTGCCGAGACCACTTATGTGGTCTCGAGAGGATGATGTCGATATTAATTTGTTGTCTCGGGATGGTGATGCCGAGACCACTTATGTAGTCTCGGCAACACCTACCGAGACCACTTATGTGGTCTCGGCAGCACCTACCAAGACCACATAAGTGATCTCGGCAGGGTGTTGGTCTGCCAAGACCACCTACTCCTCTCGGTAGCATCCTACCGTGACTTCTATCTAGTCTCGGCATGATACTGTTGCGAATATGTTAGTTTCTCAGCAATTTACTGTAGGGAGTGTCGAATTTCAGTATTTTTTTTGCCGAAAAATGAAAAAATTATAACGTTTTCAAGTATAATAATATACCACTTCAGCATTATGATACATTTCTACTAAATCTTCATCCATGAATAATTCCTTGTTTGTATTATTATCAAAATACTCCATGAAACCAATTTTGAGTTGGTTTTGTTTGATTTGAGAATGTTAAACGAGAGAGAAGATGATTTTTGAGTAGGGTGTGCTGATTTAGGGTATGAGATAGGTTTGGATAAATTTGTAATATTATAAGAGGTTAATTTTTAAAAAAAATTAATTTAGGGTGTGTCTAACCGGAGATAAGATGTGGTTAGACACAACCTTGTAAACCAATCCGTATATCAAATCCGTTTTAAAACGGATCACCAAATCGCAAATCCGCTTTTAAAAAATAACCACGAGCCAAGCGCATCGGTAGACTTCTACAGCTTTACCTAGCCAAAGTCAAGTGATGTTCATGAAAATTCAATTCGAAGCACACCACTGGAAACAATGCCGTTGCCGGCAAAGAAACTTTTAACCTCTTCCTTCTTTGGATTCACCCTTCTGGTCGCTGTCATCGCTGTTTTCCTCAAATTTAAATCTGGGCAGGTCTTCCCTTCCATCCCAGTTCTCATTTCTTTTTGTTTTCTTTTTTTTTTCACTGTTTTTGAGTGTAGAAACTGGGAATCTTTTTTTCTTGTTTCTTAACTGCTGATTGTGCAGGAATTGTTCACTGCTGAAGAACTGTCGTTGTACAATGGAACCGATGATTCATTACCCATTCTCTTAGGAATCTTGGGGTACTATCTTTTGCCTCTTCTTCATATTATTATATAAGAATATTCATGTTTACTCACCAAGATTAAATACTTTGTGATCAGATCTGTTTTTGATGTAACAAAAGGAAAATCTCACTATGGTGCTGGAGGAGGTTACAATCATTTCGCTGGAAGGTTGGGTGTTTTTTTTTAACTTGGAATATTGAAGTAGTGATGTTTCTTAATTATTGGTATTTGTTTCTTTCTGGCTATATGCCTGAACTGAAGATGCTATCTGCTGATTATATTTCTGCATTAGTTGCTATCACTTGTTAAAGTTGTCAATGTTGTTGTTTCAACCTTTCTGACATGTGGTTACCTAATCATTTCCGAGTATTGGTACAATTATTCCCTCTGACAATTTTGTTGGGTTGTCTTTACATGCCAATTACATCTTCTTCTTTCTGCTTTGACTGTATTTCCAAACTTGCTAACTGATAGCTCTTTTGGTGTATGTTCTTATTGATTCAGAGATGCCTCCCGTGCATTTGTTTCTGGAAACTTTACGGGTAAGTGTTGTGATCCTTTTTGAGAGTTTTACATTTCACATAAAATGACTTAAAGCTGTTCACTAAGTCAAAGGATGGAGCGAACAAAGAAAAAGGGTCTTGTGCACTGCGTTAGACATATTCTGAACCAATTCTGATTCTCTCTTCTCAAGCAGCACAAAATCGGGAAATGGCTAATTATGGTTCCTCCTTGATTCAAATGACTGCACCATGTATTTTGATTCCTTTCTTCACTACGAAATGTAATGTAAACCGATTTGAAGGACTTGGTATTTACTTATTCTTGCTAGGAAGCCATATCAAGGTTGCCCAGTTGGTTTAACTTTCACATCCTAACATGATATTATTCAACTGAGCAGGAGAAAATCCTGAATGATGAACTTTAGAACCGCCTGCAGAAGATAATCAAGATATTAAAGACTGTTTTCCTAATGCTTGAGCTAATCACCGTCTTAAGTTTGGGTCATAGAACATAGGAGGATTATAGTCACTTAGCCTTTAATGCAGACTAAAAAGATGTTAAGAAAAGTTAGGACTAAATCCTAAAAATTTCAGAATTGGACTGATCCATGACTTATGCTACAACAGATATCAGCAATTGGTTACATGTAAGTGCATGCTAAATATATACATATTTTACTCTCATTTCCTTTTAAGTTCTTTTGCATGAAAAATATACATGCTTCATTGATACTGCAGAGAATGAACTTCACTACTAAGTTTTAGGTTATGACGTTAAATGCAAACACAGAAGTGAGGTTCTGAAAACTGACAATTAAATGAACAGTTAAAAGGCCTTTGACTATATCTCCTGACTATCTTACTGAAGGTATGCACATTCATTGTGCATCGTATTGGTACCTACATTAACAAAATAATAGCCTCTGCATTTGGAAATAATTTACTTGTAGAAAATATTACATATCAAAGAGCTGCTATAGTTAGTTTCATTTTGCTTCTTAATATTTTATCTCTTGTTTCTTCATTTTCCTAACAGGAGATGGACTTACGGATTCATTGCGAGGTTTATCTAGCACTGAGGTAATGATGTATTTCCACTTCCCTTTTAGGGATATGCTGTTATATATGTGCCCTTTCCTTTAACCTACTTTGTATCTCTTTGAAAGCAAAAGTGGGAGGTTAACCTTTAATAAGAAGCCAGAGGGAAAAGTTCATATTAGCTCCAATTCACTTTGTAATTAAAATGTGTTTAAGCTGTTTTTAGACATCTTTTCTGACATTTAAGTATTGGCTCTTTTTCTTACAATTTTTTTTTGCCAGCGTCCTTGTCACACATTTTATTTATTTAAGTATAAATGCATGTTTCCTCACTGTATATCATGCCAGTAATTTACTCGGTCTTCATATTTATAACACTAATTACATACTTGCAAAAGATATAACTATAGGATGGGCCTTTTGCTGTTTCTTACATGTTTCATGTCTAGTGCTACGTATTAGTTCTAAAATTCATTTTTCTCACTTGGTTATTCATGCTTGTAGGTCCATAGTATAGTTGGATGGCGAGACTTCTACTTCAGAAGCTACAAGTGAGTCCCTCACTGTTCAGTAATTTTTTTCATGAAGACTTTTTTTATTTGTCCAGATTATTTGTAGACTCTAGGACATTGATGATTTTGAATTCTAAGTTATCAGGAAGAAAACATGTGTCCCACAGATGTTTGATTCCCAAAACCTCTAAAGGACCGGACTTCTCTTCTTCATTTCTCAATGTCTAATTTAGGGCTTTAGGTTTAACTGTATTTATTACTGATATGTATGGTTATGCGAGAAGAATATATATGCATGTATATGATTTTTGTAATATATGCATGTATATGATTTTTGTAATATATGCATGTATATCATTTTTGTAACTTAACTGTGATAATTAGACATTACATTTTGGTGGTGCACGGTGTTGACATGACTAGACTTTGACAATGATGTGGGAGTTGGATCAGATTTGCCGGACACAGTTGAGGAAGTTAGCTGCCAATTGAACCAAATCAATGCCCCAGCAAAAAGCTTTCTTCACATTCTTTTTTCCATTACTCATCAATTTCTTCATAATTAATGTATAATCTTTCCACATAATTCAGGTAATTCAAACAGAAATGTATTCAGTCCAGAAATTATTAAAGAAGTAGGAAGAACAAGTGCAGAATCGAAATTGAAAAATTAAGAAAGAAAAACTGAAAGGAGAAAGAAGAGAAATGCTGAGAGAACACATGAGGGAACATTCTAGAACCAAAATGAAAAAAGGAGGAGAAGAAGAAGAAGCCAAAAAAAATGGACTAATACTGAAAAATGAAGAAAAAAGATCGTTGAAAGGAGGAAGTAGAGAGTGTTCATGTCCTTTCTCTTCTTTCTCCTTTCAGTTTAGTTTTTTTTTTTTTTAGCTTTCAGTGCCAATCTTCCTTGTTCCTCCTGGTTTTTGCATAATTCTTTTATTCGTGATGAATTTGTGTCTGTTTGAATTACTTGAATTACAGGGCAAGACTATACAGTAATTGAAGAGGAAATGGTAAGGTTATACAATAATTGAGGAAGTAATTGATGGTGTAATTGAACAAAGGAAGTGAAGAAAGCTTTTTCCCAAGGCATCAATTTGTTTCAATACTGGTAAACTTCCCCAATGGTGTTTGATGAATCAGACACAAATGCCATATCCTTGTTGGTGTCTTGTCATGTCAACTCAACACAAGTGCACCGCCAAAAATGCTGACTCCAAGCAACATAGGGTTAATCAGATTCTTCTTTCAACTTTCAATATAAACCTGGTTATCTTGATGATATGTACGGTGTAGATTCATATTCTTTTAATACAAATCCCATATCCTTGTTGGTGTCATGTCATTTTGGCACACGTGCACTGCCAAAAATGCTGAGTCCGAGCAACATAGGGCAAATGAGATCCTTCTTTCAACTTTTAATATAAATGTAGTTACGTTGATGATATGTACGGTGTAGATTCATTTTACATTTTCTTATTCACCTCATATATGATTGCCCCATGTTAGTGACTTTGGTCTAATGGTTGCCATTTTATATTGACAGTCTCATCAGCAATTAACAAAATTCTTGATTTTTCACTACAGATTTGTTGGAAGGCTTGTGGGTCGCTACTATGATAGCCAAGGAAATCCCACAAAATATCTGAAGGGAGTAGAAGCAAAGGCTGCTAGAGGAGCACAACTCTTGGAGAAACAAAAAAATATGGAAGCTAAACAACCCAGTTGCAATTCAAGATGGAGTCAAGATGATGGTGGGGAGGTATATGCTTTCACAGCTTCCAAATTTAGCTGTAAAACCTTCTAATTTAGCTTTAGCAAAGTTAGGTAACACCGCTGAAATTCAAATCCTTCTCATGCCTGCCAAAAAAATTACTAATCTGGAAAACCCATTTTGTTGCTTCTGTAATATCTGTTTAAGTAAAAAGCTTAACTAAGATAACATCCTTACATCAAGGCATGTCAAGAGCCATCTATAAGACTATACCGTGGAAGCAAATATCCCAGAACTCCAAGGGCTTCCAGCCCTTTGCTAATTTTTTGGATTTTGTAAATATTAGTAAATAGGGCTAGAAATTATATGAGAGATACAAAAGATGAAAGCAGAAGATGGAGCTTGCCAACAAATGTCTAAATCACCCTTGATGCTTATCACTCTTGGTTTGAGGATAGCCCACTGGCATTAATACCATGATTACAACCTATTGTTGTAAAGCCAGAAATATTTGTGCAGACGTGGTTCACACTCACACACTGACGCGCAGACAGAAGTGAGAAAGCATTGACCTAGTTTTGAAACTTCAGCATAAATAATGTTTCGGAGCCTTTTTTTCACATCTACAGATGATCTAGTCACAGACCTCGATGCGAATGATAGAATGACTATTATGCATCTTCAAGTCGGGACTTCCTTTATGCAATTATATTTTTCCTCTCCGTGTTCCCTTTTCCCTAACAAGTAGGCATAAATTTGTTTGATTTCTGTTTCTTTTATTTTCTATTCTTTCATCAATGGCATTTCCTAGCAAGTAGTAGGTATTTGAGTTGTTACACCAATGATGAAACATGAGAGGTACAACACCTCACTCTGATTTTGCAGGCATAACTAATAGTCATGCTGCTCGAATTCATATAAATGATTTAACGTGATTACAAATATTGGTTCATATAATTTACTTCAATTTATTGTGATAAAGGCTTTGATGATGATGATGAATTAATAATCATCTGCTCTATCTCTGTTTGTTATTTTGAACAGGTTTGGTGCGACGATGGCTTCCCAAGGTTGGTCCAAAGACCTTTAGAAATCGCTTTGACGGGAAAGATGAGCAAGCGGTGTGCTTGCTTTAAAGAAGATCAACTTGGGCAGCCAGGGCTGGAGGTCTATGATGGATGTGATTACCTTTCCCAGAGATGCCGAGTTTAAATAACAGCCCTTGCAGAAGCCACTTGTAAAGTCTTGTCTTTTATATCCCATACAAATATTTGAAACCTTATCTGATACACAATTCTTAGATAAATTGCAAAACAGGGAAACATAGCCATGTTTTTTGGTTGCTCCATTTCCGCCACTCCACAGTGGCTATAATTTTCGACTAAACAAGATTCTTTTTGTAACTTTTATTTTGCTGGATTATATTGGCTGGCTACGTTTGAGTAAAATGATATAACATAGACAATGTCATGTATCCAAGGGCCCATATGTAATTTTATGTGATATCTCACAGATTGAATTTTTTTTTAATCATTTAGTTAAATGATATTAGATTAACAGGTGTGTTGTGTGATAAAAGAATTTCTATTTGGTTAAAAGGTAAGTTTTATAAGACAGTTATTAAAATAACATTGTTATATGATAGTGAATGTTGAGCGATTAAGAGATTATATATACAAAAGATGAGTATAGTAGAAATGCATATGTTGTGGTAGATATGCGGATATACAAGAAAAATTAAAATGAGAAATGAAGATATCTTCCGTAAGGAGGTGAAAGTGGTACTTATCAAAGACGAAATATGTTAAAGTCATCTATGTTGATTTGGACATGTATGATGTAGACCTATAGATGTTTCAGTTAGGAGAGTAGAGGCTATGAATGTTGAGAAAAGGGGTAAGATTAGAGAAAGATCGAAAAAGACTTAAAAGGAAGTAATTCAGAAAGATATAGAGGTATAAGAGTTGGATGAACACATTGCTTTGAATAGGAATGTGTGGAGGAGAAGAATTTATATGGATGATCTAGTGTGAGTTCAGATATTAGTTTATGTAACTCACCTCAATTTATTGGGATAAAGGTTCTAATGATGATGATGGTGATTTAGTTAAATAGTAGGATCTAATCTTTTTGAAAATTAGCTTGTTTGTGGTTCATGTAACGCACGTAAAAGTGTTTATGAGTCATATGGGGTTTGAGCAGCGATTAAGTCATATGTTAATGAATTGTGTACAAGTTTGAGCTTGATACGTTTTTTTTATTTTGGGTTTGATTTTTAGTTTAGGTCTGTTTTAAGTTTATTATACAAATCCGAGTTTGGTTCGACACGATTTTTTTTTTGTATTTTAATTTTGTATTTTATTTTTATTCTTTTATTCCTATTAAAATTTAATATGATTTGTCAAATTTTACATATCAATTTTTATATTAAATATATAATATTTATTAATCAATAATATTTTATATACATATAATTATATTATATTTAGTAAATATATAAAAAAATTAATATTTATTATTTTCGAATTGAGCAGGACTACGCTTAGATTTCAATTGGTGAAGTCAAAGCTCAGCTCAAAAGTTCATTGAACTTAATTCTTTTTTTTGTCCAAATATTTTTATTACACTTAATATTTTTGTTTAAGCTCACTCAAAGATCAAACTAACTTTCAAGTTTTAACTAACCCTTCGGTTCATAGATAGGTGTATGCACGTATTATTATTCTATTTTAATATATGAATAGGTGCAAAAATTAATATTATTTAATTTATATGTTTGAAGTATATAAAAAAATGCATATACTATAATAAAGATATCAATATATAATAAATTGAGATTGTAATTAAAAATTTTGATAAAATTAAAAGTATAAAAGAATTAAAATAATAACAGAATTTTTTTAGGATATTTGAAAATAAAAAATTAATTATTCATGAATTATGGTTCAATTAACAACGTAAGCAGAATTTGTGGGAAACAGCTCTCGGGTTTGATCTCCATTAAACGCACTTTTGAAGAAATGTGAAAAACTTTAACTGTGACAAATTTTGAGCAAAATTAATATCAAATTGTTAAAATGAATAAAGATATTTATAGTTTAGACTATAAAAATAAAAAATTAATTAAAAAAATTGAAGCATACATTACTTTTTAACCCGTGTACGAAATTAAAAAACTTGATTGTCATGTCTCAAGCAGTAGTCCAAGTTTTATATTTTTTTATTATATATATCCTCGTATATATTTGAGGTTGAGGACCCGCAAACAGTGCAATCGTTGTTGCTTGCATTGCATCATTCTCTTTATTTGTGATTCCAAAACCAAAGTTTCTGCTTGTAAGTTTTTATTTTGTCTTTCCATCGGAGGAGGTGATGGAGAATTCAGTTGCTGAACATCAACGCAATGAAGCATCTTCCTCAGATCCTCCAAATCATGCCCAGGTGATTTTACTTTTGTTTTTGGATAAATGAAAACTCGTGATTTTAATAGTATTTCACATTTCCAGCCACCTGGGAATTTTTATTAGTGGTAATTTAAAAAAAAATAAAGCTTCTGTTGATCTTGTTTCGGTGAAATTGGACTGGGTTGAGCTTATACTCGCCTTGTTTCCTTGTTCAGTTGATCAGTGATGTTGAATAAAGTTCATCATGGCTTCTTTTTGTTTCTTAATATTACAAGATACGTGAGTTGACTTAATGCTATGTGATTCTTGTTCATCTGCATATTCTTAAATAGGCTTCACGCTGAGGAGCTTATGTGAAGAGTAATGTTATTTTTTCTGCAAGTATTACACATGGTGTGAGTAGTAAATAACAACTTTTGGGTATTTATTTTTTGAGCAGTCGGAAGATCACTTGTTGCATGAAGTTGTATTAGAATTTTCTATTGTTTAGAATTCCTGCAATAATATAATAAAAAATTACTAGGAAACTTTGCCATTGCCATATAATTTACATCCAAATTGTTCATAGTTTTATGATATCTTTATGAAATGAATCCCAATTCTGTTTCATGGGAAGTAATATTTATCAGTGTTGGGTCTTCGAGAGTAGATGTTTGAAAGAACAAATCAACAGAAAGTGTCCATCTCACATTCCAACAGTGGAACTTGTAGTATGTTGTTGTATGACTTCCAAGTACAGTGATTTCCTCAAGGTTTATTTGTGTACTTTTATGAGTGATACCTGAATATCTATTATTCTGTCAATATCATAGTTATTTGTTAAGCTTTTTGGATGTGTTTTACTATCATGTTAAAAGTTTGGAGTAGTATTAAGCTTTAAGTGCGGTTTGCGTAGCTTCGTGTATCGTATGCATTGTTGTTGATGTGGTGTTTGTAGTTTTTTCTTTCTGTTATTTTCTTTCCAATTCATTTTTACTTGGTACCTTTGATCTTTATAAAATTTTATGGTTGATTGCAGGCATGTGTTGAAATGGAGAAAAGGATAGAAGCCCCTTTAGTTCATCAAACTAGACGACCGAATCTCTCCTCTTTGCAAATACCTTCGAGATCTTTGGAAAATACTTTCTATGATTTTGCAAGTGTAGATATTCCTTCTGACCCAAGTCCTAGTTCTACTAAAGCAGGGCTGCCTCCTAGACCACATTCGGCTAAAATCAGATCCTCTGTTAGAAATATTCTTCCCCAAAGGAGCTTTAGGCGAAACTCTTTTTGTCAAAAAGGTGAGAAGATGGTTCTCATTGTTCCAGACACACCTCAATCTGACGGTTCATTGGAGAAGCCTTCTACTTCAAGGTCATTTGCTCTCAACAAAGTTCTGTTCCCTTCAACAAAGGCAGCACATTCCTTGCCAGTTACACCAATTGCATATTCAGATCCAAAGTCTATACCAGAAAGACATATCGATGGTCAATCTCATGTTTCTGTAAGTTCCTTTTGTCTCATTCATAACTTAGTTTCAGTGTCTATTATACTTTATGGTTATTTTAAGGTGCAACTAGGAATTCATGCATTAAACAGTTACACCCATAAATATTTCTTTATGCTATTTAAAAAGGATGCTTTTTGCCTACAGATTTCAGTTGTTCAGCAGAGTATGACACGCTCATTATCTGTTCCAGTTAACGTTAAAGCTAGAAGTTTAAGGCGAGCGGACTCTGGACAAGGTATGGTCCGTGTTGTTTCAGCAACCTCTCATCCTGCGGCAGTTGAGGGTGCCTTGGTAAATGATGCCCCATCAACAGAAATCAGTAGGTGCTAATTTTCTTATCTTGGAAATTTTAATCAAGTAACTTCAATTTCTATATTAAATTTGCATGATTGATTTGGTTCAAATATTCAACTCTTAACAAAATATTCCATGCATGATACTTATTTTTTTTCTCTCTCCCTCCCCCCTCCTTGTATGCAAGCTGTTTTAATTACCATTGGATTTATTCTTCCTCTAAGTCAAATTTCATGTTTTGCCATGGACTTCAAATGTTTTTGTTCCTATGGTGGGAACTCTGGCTTGTTTTCTGAGAATTCTCTTACAACTTTTCTCCACTTTCATTATGCCTGCACTATTCCTAGGTCTTGCTAGTTGCTCATCTGGATTCAGCCAAGCAAGTTAGATAAATTCGTAAATGAATTCCTAAGCAACTTATGAAATGAGTAAAAGCAACCCCCTTGGCATATGAGAAAATGTTTTAAGGATTTGATATGAACCATTTCTTTGGAGCTTTATACCATGTCAGTGTTTGACTTTGACAGCTTAATATAATCTTGCTGTGGTCACATTTGAGGTGCTTTGTCATATAACTAACTTCATTTCATTACAAACATTGAGTTGCTTTATTTTATGACTGCGTCATTAGTCATTACAATTTAATGTTTTTGAAGCTTAATAAAGTAAGGTATGGCCATGTGAGGCTCTAGGCCCCTGCCCATCTTGTCTACTAATATTTTGTTCTAACTAATTATAACATTTATCAAAAGACTGTCCTCTTAGAGTTAGGTATAACTTACAATCCCGTGGCTTCTTTCCAGCTACTGAAGATGAAGGTGAGGACATTCCTGAAGAAGAAGCAGTATGCAGGATTTGCTTTGTTGAGCTTGGTGAAGGAGGTGACACTCTGAAGATGGAGTGTAGTTGTAAAGGAGAGCTTGCACTTGCTCACAAAGAGTGTGCGGTGAAGTGGTTTAGCATCAAAGGAAACAAGATATGTGATGTATGCAAGCAAGATGTTCAGAATCTACCTGTGACATTATTAAAAGTGAATGATCCACGGGTTGTTATAAGACGACCTCCAACTGTGCCACAGCAGGCTCAGGTTGCTCGCTACAGGCAAGTTTGCCATTTTGAAAATTTAGCTAACTTTGTTTCATAAGTAAATCTTCTAGTGGTGTGAAATATTAATCCTCTGACTATTAATTTCATTTGAAACCTTGATAATTTCCTGCATCCAGATTTATTTTTTTGTTTAGACAGCTGCTGTATTCGGTGATTTTATTTTTAGTTTAATCAGGCTTTTCCCAATAAAGTAGAATGTACTTTATAGATTGTCTTGTTATCTTTACTAGAAGTTACGACAGCCACTACTTGGGTGAAAGATGGAGAAAGATAACAAGCCTATCTATAAGGTAGTTTGGAGGAGGTTTTTTATGGTTTAATGGGAGACAGGACTTTAGCATCCACAAGAGGGAAAAATGAGGTAGAAACCTTTTTAAGGTAGTTTAATAATTTTTTTTTAGGCTCACAAATACTGCTGTAAAAAAATATGACGATAATGGAGGATGCCCATGTTGAAGGGGAGAGGGAAGACCATAGAATAATGGGGTTCAAATTTCAAAGTATCTAATTGGACACTGCATTTAGTGAGATGACTCAGAATCTGGTCCTAGATATCACACAATGACATAGAAAGGCCGTGTCCATTGGAAAACGGCTGATTTCTCCTTGTTGCAATTAGAATGTGCTCACAGCATTCTTCATTTAGTTGCATAACCATTCAATTATATGGGTGTTAATGTAAAGACGAGAAAACCCAAAGAACATAAGGATAAGAAATTTTGGGTTATGAATAGTCTATATCTGTAATATGCATCTTTCTATTTTTGCATAACATATATTTATTTTGGAGTTAATATCATCAGTGTTCCACTTGATGTATGATCAATAGGGTCTGGCAGGATGTACCTGTTCTTGTCATGGTCAGCATACTGGCTTACTTCTGTTTTCTGGAACAACTTCTGGTAAGCATGCCACTAGATTGCAATGTTTTCGTATTTTCCACTCTTTCAATAACAGCCATTAAATCACATGCTCATCACTATTTTACAATGACTTCTAGTTGTAGCATGAAACAGGTATGTTTCACAGCTAAGAAAAGCTTTTCTTGCTTTGAAAAGAATCAAAATCAGTTTAATACTGCTGATTGCCTGCTGTCTAAATTCATCTGTAATGCATATATTGGTAGCATTTCTATTTGCATATGAACCCATAATACTCCTAGCAGCCATTAGATCACATTATTATCACTATTTTACAATGACATCTAGTTGTAGTATGAAACAGGTGTGTTACACAGCTTAAGAAAAGCTTTTCTTGCTTTCCAAAAAATAAAAAAATAAGCAGCTTAATACTGCTGATTACCTGCACTGCTGACTAAATTCATTGCACTGTTAATTGGTAGCATTTCTATTTGCATATGAACCCATAATACTCCTAGAAAATGCCTTATTAATACCTTGACAGGAATATCACCTCATCTTGTGGTGATCCCTTGACTGATAATATTCAAAAAACTGTTCAAGGATCTATTAAAGATGCTAAAACTTTCTTAATCATGATACTTTTATTGCCCAAGGTAATGTTAACCTGAATGTGTCTGCCTAGAATCTTTTCTTCTGTCTCATTTCCTTTTCCAAAAGCACAATTTGGTTGGGGATGTCAATCTAACCTGAACCCGACAAGGTGTAGAAATGGGGAATTAACTAAATTTCTCGTTGGGGATGGGGATGAGCTATCTCGCCCCCACCCAGATATAAAAAAAAAAAAGGGGGGGGGGGGGGGGGGGGTGGCAAATCTAGTGCAGAAGGCTCTTGGATTGTGGGGTTTTGGGAGGGTCATATGTACACAGCATTCCCTCTGCATCAACAAAGAGGTTGTTTCCCTAACTTGAACCCGTGACCTTTAGGTTATAAAGGAGCAACCTTTACCATTACACCAAGGCTCACTCTCACTCAGATATATATAAAATTTGTAGATATATTTTTATAGTTGTTAGTTTATTTTAGACTTTTATATTTATGAAAAATAATTAAAAAAATACCACCTTAAAATATCTAGTATAAAATAAAGTAAGTAGATTATTATCTGTTGAACTTTTGTAATTTGGATTTGGATTTGTATTTGTTTTGTTGTATTTGTAATTTTATGTTGTCTATATTCTTTTAGTAATTTTCAAATTGTTGTTTAAATTTTTATTTGATTAATTATAAAAATTAAGCATTTATATATTTTTGAATTTCTCAAAAAAAAATGATGGGGAATTAGATCTCCACTGGGGTGAGGATGGGCTGGAAAATCCTCCTTGAGGCAAGAACAGGGTCAGGGACAGGGAATGCACTCTTAGCCCCAAACCGCCTTGTTGACATGCCTAAGTTTGGTTCTTTCCCTTTAAAGTTAGGTCTGTTCCATCTGAAACTTAGATCTAAGTTGCTAACTAATAGGTCCTTTGTTACATTTCATCGCAACAAAACGCTAAAACAACTAAGCACTTTCCACCATATTAGATGTTTCTAATTGGCAGCGTGATGATGTTTCTTGTTGCTATCCTTGGTCTGTCTTTCATTTGGAACTATTCTTTAGAGGTTATAAATTTTTATTTCGAAGGCTACTGCAAGAAGTCTCAACATGCATGCTTCATTTTATAAGCTTTTATAAGTGTATAGTTGGGCATTTTCTTCCATTTTAACATATTAGTTTTCAACAATTTTCTTTCACACTAATAGTTGATTTAGGGTTTAAATTTTTTAACCTATGCAGGTGTCTAACTTGGGTCCACGTGCTCTAGCCATCTCATTGCCATTCTCCTGTGCTTTAGGTCTTCTTTCCTCTACATTTGCTTCAACGATGGGTGAGTATATCATTGATTGGAAAAAAAAACCCTTATGTTGAAAAAACTAAAATCTAAATGGTGCTTCCTTAATGCCACTGTTGCTCCTGGTTGTGTAACACCTACTTCCTAGTAAAAGAAATCAAATGGGTGGTCCAACTGCATGTGCTTCATTAACTATTCACCAATTTGGTTCCAGACTTCCAGTACCCAAAGAACGTGTTGGATGTTGATAACTAATGGAAATTTGAAAATAGAGGTCAGATATTGTTTAAGCTTCTGTCTTTGGCATGTCATTTATAGACAATTTTATTTATTTTTATCAGCCTGATTATATCCCTAGGGTTGCTAACATAATACATCTGAACTAGCAAACTTCTATTTCTCTGGAGAACCTAAACTAGTGAATTTAATGCTGCTGAAGTAAATCACTATTATAAATCTGAAATATTACTGTAAAATAGTCGATGCTCTTTTGTACATGTTCATCATGAATCAGAGCTATAAGCTTACCTATAAATTGAACGGGTACTTAAATGGTAAAAAAAGGAAGCTTTCCCTCTAAGCCACACAACATATGCCTAAAATTTAGGTGCAATGACTAATTTAAGAACTCCTATGAGGATGTTAGATAGGAAGATCTTCCGATGATGGATTGTTAGTTTAGTGAATAGTGGTGCAATACATTAGATATGCGCAGAAGAGTTTCATCTGAATCTTGATTTCTGGTTTTCCTTAGGATAAAGGCAGAAAGGTGGCCTAGATGCTGAGAAATAATGGGAGGGGAAAAGATGATTTTTGGTGCTCAAGGATTATCCAAGTAAAAAGCTCCAGATAGCTATCTGAATTCTGAACTATGTGCAGGAAAAAGGGAAAAAAACAGAGATGATAACATATGAAGAGAAGAAGAAACATAGTCTATTACCTGTAAAATTTCCTAAATGTTCACATTTACTAAGAAGGTGAACACTCCTTGAGAGCAAGCAAAATCACCTCACCGTTTGTCATTGTCAATTTTGATAGGTTTTTTGAGGCTGATGGAAGCAACTTAAAAACCATTAGGAAGTGACTCCTAAGTCCCGACTAGAGAAGAAATTAAGAGACCATACTAGCTTGCATGACTATAAACTATTAAAAATTCCATGTACAGAAATTAATAACATGAAAACTTCTCAGGAAGAAAACATTTCCTCCTTTGGTGAGATATTTTGATTATATTTATTTTATAAAACTAGGAGTTTTACATGAACTTATGACCATTCTGCATGGCGACTAGCATTACCTTGTCACAGTTTAGAATATCTACCTCACTCAGCACAATTAATAGAAAACGCGAATGAGATCCGTTGAGTTTCAAGCACACAAACCAAACAAAAATAGAGAACTAGTAAGCAGAATTATTTGTTATATAGACATGAAACAATGCTCATTATTTGAAAATAAAACTGCAAGAAATATTGAATAAACTCCAATTTAGCTCTTCAATTTTTGTTTCCCTTGAGCTTCCTGCTCATTGCACACTGTTGGTAGAATTGTTTTTCCATATCTGCGGAACTCTAAAATCAAGAACGGACATGATGGAATATGCAAGAAATTCAACTGACTGTATATAGGAAATAAGAGCTGCTAGTGTACTTGGTGTTGCAGTGTATCTACTAAATTTTTTGTTTTTATTTTGATTCTTTTTCGTTATTTCTCATATTTTATGGCAGTTTGATATTGTTTCGTAAGTTTTTGTGACTCAAAGAATTCAGTATCTGATGATGGCAGTGAGCAGGAGTTACATATGGGCCTATGCTTCCTTCCAATTTGCGATGGTTGTCCTGTTTGCTCATATCTTTTATACAGTAGTAAGTTTAACCAATTTCTTCAACACCTCAATATTTTATATTTTATATACTATAATAGGGGTGTGAACAAGTCAAGCTATTCGTAAATTATTCGAGTTTTGACTCGATGATTACTCGAATTTAATATTTTCAAATTGAACTCAAATTCGAACTACTCCAAACGAGATGAGCCAAGTTCGAATATTTTAGTATCCAATTTGAGTGGCTCATGAGCTTAGTCAAACTTTTTTTCATTTATATTTTTAATATTCCGCCTGTGTGAGTTAACGCAGCCGGTCCCAAGCCCGGGTCAAGGAGGAGAGTGGCGGTAGGTTTGGACAACCAGCATTAAAAACTAGTCCAATCTCATGAAATGAACCAATATTAAAACATCGTTGGGGCGTCCCCTACACAGCGACGCACTGCATCGGAGCCCGGGTGTAGTGAAAAGTGGGCAAGAGTTGCTAGGTCGTTGCCCGGAAGTGACGCGCCACATCGACGCCTGGATGTGGTGTTAAATAGGCAAAGGTTCCCACACCACAATGGACGGGGGTGGGTAAAGAAGTTAGTCCATAACCATAAGCTTAGGTTAGGATCTTGGAATATAGGTACGCTTAGTGGTAAGTTAGGTGAGATTTGTGAGGTTATGAGTAGGAGGAGGGTTAACATCTTGTGTCTCCAAGAGACCAAATGGGTTAGGGAAAAAGCTAGAGAGATAACATCTTGGCAATATAAGCTTTGGTACATAGGGAAAGATAGAGACCGAAATGGAGTAGGTATCATTATAGATAAAGAGTACCATAAGGATGTTGTACAGATCAAGAGACAAGGGGATAGGATTATTTTGGTTAAACTAGTTTTAGGAGAAGAGGTGTTGAATGTCATTAGCGTGTATGCACCCCAGATAGGACTTGATGAGGTTAGTAAACGACAGTTTTGGGAGGATTTAGATAAGGTAGTACAAGAAGTACCCATAGGAAAAAACCTTTTTATTGGCGGTGATCTTAATGGACATGTAGGTACAAGTAGAGAGGGTTTTGAGAGAGTACATGCGGGTTTTAGTTATGGTGTAAGAAACGAGGGAGGAGATGCTATTTTAAATTTTGCTTTATCTTATGACCTAATCCTAGCAAATACATTGTTTAAGAAGAGAGATTCTCATCTTCTAACCTTTAGAAGTGGACCAAGAGCAAGTCAGATAGATTTCTTTTTAACTAGGAGTAGGAATAGACATAGATGTTTGGATTGTAAGGTTATCCCGGTGAGAGTGTTATCGCGCAACATAGACTCTTAGTTCTAGATATGAAGATAGATGTACGACATCGAAGGAACCAACAAAAAGGAATTGAACGGATTCGATGGTGGAAGCTAAAAGAAGATTGTCATACAACATGTAGAGATAGTTGGATTCAAAAAGAGGCTTGGACAACAGAAGAGAACCCAAATGTAATGTGGAATAAGATGGCAAAATGCATTCGGGAGGTAGGCAAAGAGACATTAGGAGTATCAAACGGAAAAGTGCCGACTGGAAAGGACGCAACATGGTGGACTGCAGTAGTAAAAGATGCTATAAAGACTAAGCGAGAGCGTTACAAGGCTTTAAAGAAGAACAATACAGAAGAGAGTTTTTCGGAATATAAGGTAGCAAGAAAGGAGGCAAAGAAGGCTGTGGCAGAAGCTAAGACGAGGGTTGCGAAAGAGATTTACGACAAGTTGAACACAAAGGAGGGAGAGAAAAGGATATACAGATTGGCGCGAGCAAGAGAAAGGAGGAGTCGCGACCTAGGAGTCATGAAATGTATTAAGGATGAGCATCAAAAAACTCTCGTTAAAGATAATGACATTAAGGACAGGTAGCGAGATTATTTTAACAAATTATTTAATGATGGACAAAATAAAGTTTTGGATAATATTTCGGTGCCTCTTAAGGATTTAAATCGGTGCTTTATGCGTAGAATCCAAGAGGCAGAGGTAAAAGATGCACTAAAGATGATGAAGAATGGAAAAGCTGTTGGACCTGATGACATCCCAATTGAAGTTTGGAAATGCCTTGGAGATGTAGGAGTTAGGTGGTTGACAAATCTATTTAATAAGATTTGGCACACTAACAAAATGCCAGAGGAATGGAGGAAGAGTGTCTTAGTACCTTTATATAAGAACAAGGGAGATATTCAAAGTTGCGCCAACTACCGAGGCATAAAATTGATGAGTCACACGATGAAACTATGGGAGAGAGTGATAGAACGGAGATTAAGAAAGAATGTAGAGATATAGGAGAATCAATTTGGTTTTATGCCGGGTCGATCAACTATGGAGGCAATATATTTGCTTAGACAACTTATGGAGCGCTTTCGAGTAATGGGTAAAGATCTTCATATGGTCTTTATAGATTTGGAGAAAGCATATGATAAAGTGCCTAGGGAGGTACTCTGGTGGTCCTTAATGAAGAAAAGAGTTCCTTTGAAATATATTAAACTAATTAAGGACATGTATAGAGACGTAAGGACACATGTGAGGAGAGGTGGGGGGCAAACAAGTGAGTTTTCTATCACGGTGGGATTACACCAAGGGTCAGCGTTGAGTCCATTCTTGTTCGCGGTAGTTATGGACGAATTGACAAAATCCATCCAGGATAAGGTGCCCTGGTGTATGATGTTTGCAGATGATATTGTCCTATGTGCGGAAACTAGAGTGGAGATCAATACAAAGTTGGAAGTATGGAGACAAACGTTGGAATCAAAAGGATTTAAACTAAGCAGAGTGAAGACTGAATACATGGAGTGTAAATTCAGTTCTAACCGACTGGAAGAGCATGATGTAGTGAAGTTAGATGGGGTGGCGATACCTAAGCGGGATCATTTTCGATACTTGGGATCAATAATACAGATGGATGGAGAGATTGATGGTGACGTGACCTATAGGATCCAGGCTGGATGGAGTAAGTGGAGAAGTGCTACAGGTGTGTTGTGCGATAAAGGAATTCCTACATGGTTGAAAGGCAAGTTTTATAGGATAGTTGTTAGACCAACATTGTTATATGGTAGTGAATGTTGGGCGACTAAGAGGCTACATACACAAAAGATGAGTGTAACAGAAATGAGAATGTTACGGTGGATATGTGGATATACAAGAAATGATAGAATGAGAAATGATGATATTCGTAAGATGATTGGAGTGGTACCTATCGAAGACAAAATGTGTGAAAATCGTTTACGTTGGTTTGGACATATAAGACGTAGACCTGTAGATGCTCCAGTTAGGAGAATAGAGGCTATGGATGTTGAGAGAAGGGTTAAGACTAGAGGAAGACCGAAAAAGACTTGGAAGGAAGTAGTTTGGAAAGACATGAAGGTTTTAGAATTAGATGAGCAAATGGCCTTGAATAGGAATCTATGGAGGCAGAGAATACATATGGACGATCTAACATGATTTTAGATATTGGTTCATATAGCCTACCCCAATCTATTGGGATAAAGGCTCTGATGATGATGATGATGATGATGATGATGATATTTTTAATATTTTATTATTATCATTTTTTTCCACATAATATATGATTGAATTTTGAAAAATTGAATCCTATTGAGTCAAATTCATACCTATTGAGTCGAACTTGAACAGTTAAATATTTTATTGAGTTTAGCTTGAATCAAATTTAAGTCATGAGTTTTCGAGTCAACCTAAATTTGAACTTAATAGTATATCACCTCAACTTGATTCGATTACATATTTGTTCCGTAGTTTCAGTCACCAGCAGTAACAATTTGTTTCAAGGGACGGGATTGGAGTTAAGCTTGTAATATTTTTCTTTAAATTGGCAGCTCGATGTGAACCCCATTCTCTCTGTCCTCCTTTCCTCATTCACTGGCTTTGGCATAGCAATCAGTACAAATTCTCTTCTCGTGGAATACCTTAGATGGAGAACAGGCCAAACGTAATCTCCCCGATGGCGTATTATGGGAACCCTAACCCTACTACAGCAGTGGCAGCAGCAAGTACAACAGCCATAATACCAACAGGACAATGACCAGCAAAGGCAACTGCAAGGCCAACCTCAGTTTATTCGTAGTCATTCATTGCTAGCTCAAGGCATTTAGAAGGAAATATGTAAAAGCTGTAAGGATTTTTTGAATGTTGGTGGTCCTCTAAGGAAAGATGTTTTTGTTAATTTTTCAGTTTTCCTACATGCCACTCTAGCAGGCATAACAATGCATGCAAAGGTTTCGATTCTGCTGCGAGTTTGCGTACTTGAGCTTGGAACTTAATCAGATGTCCTGAAACTTGCTTTGACATTTCTCAACTTCTATGCTGTTGGGAAGATCCAACAAATTAGGCGTCATGGCTATAGAAATATAATTGTAAGTTCAGTTCCGCACATGAGATTATGGCAAAATATGCTCTACCTCATTAATGTTAAGCTCGAAAGTAAATAAGAAAGATCTACAACTTTGGTATCAAAGCAGTGAATTTTGGGCACTTTCTCAGAATGAATTACATTATGAACTATTAACAATACATGATCATATGGAAGGAATTTTTTTCCTTTTTTCTTTGCTTCACATATAATTAATTTCAATATAAAGAAGCAGTATCCAAAAACATTTCCATATGAATAACTAGTAAATATTAGTCGACTCGAAGCCCTAACAAGGGAGGGGAGGGCGAAGAGAGTAGAGGAACTTTCAAGTGCCAAATGAATCCTTGTTTCCCAGTACCTGTTTTCCACTAGAAGCTGTCACCGGAATAGTGCCTTCTTCCCTGCCATTGCAAAATAAATGCACACATGAAAATCAAAGCTAGCATAGGCCTCAACAGTCTGTTGATAACATCCCAGCAAATGGGCAAGGCGATGAACTAAGCACCTGTTAGCAGTTTAGCATATGTCAATGAACCTTAAATTATCATATACACAGCACCTGATAAAAGAATCATGTTTATGTACACAAACACAATGCAATTTTTGTCATCAAAATAATGTGAAGAGAAAAATGAAGATAGGGCCTCAAAAGCAACACTGCATCAACCAAAATTTATAAAATCCATTCATGAAAATACTTTAGTGAAGTCATTTTTGGCAATTTTCTGAAGCCAAGCTTCGGAAGGCACCAAAAAAAAGATCAATGGAAAATATTAGCGAGGAAAACAACTTCTGGATCTTAGCTATTCTCTACGTCCAAAAACTAAGAAATAAGCATTGCTTTAGAACACTGGTCTCCGACCTTCCCACTTCCCCATGGAAAACTTCGGGATTATTACTCCTCTCTGAAGCCCAGAAAAGCAAGAAATAAGGCATCGTTTTAGAACACTGGTCTCAGACCTTCCCATTTTCCACAACTTGGCCTGTCACCAGGGCTCACTACCTGCTTCTGCTGGTGCTAACCATCTCTTCCTCCAATCACCATCACAAAGAAAGAAAACACATCACCTACCACCAAGTTATAACCAAAACCCCAAAAGAAATATAATCCAATGTCAATGCAAGCAAAAGGAATAACTAAAATCATAATGGCATTTGTGTTTGCTTGTGTTTTTTCTTTTCAATGAAAATCATTTATTTTCTTGAGATCTGGTATCAGCAAAACAAAGACTTAGGTACTTCAATATTATCAGCCAAGCAAACTTAGTTAACATGTATATATATTGCAAGCTCTTCCATGAGCTAAAAGTTTGGATGAGAACTGTTGAACCCAGATAGTTGAAGCTCCCCAAAAAGATTACAACATGATACCTCTAAAAGTTATATACAACTGATTAAATCATAAGAAATAATTAAATGAAAAAAAAAAAAAAACCATTGCTCCTCAAGTGAGAAAATAAACTTAAAAATTACTCCCTTCTCATTGCACTTTCCTTCCTGGATACAAGAAAATCCAAAACAAATATACTCAAAGAGTTAAATGCTCCAGTCATTAACTTTAAATTCTACGCCATGACAATTTTCCACTTCTACTAGTTAGGAAACCAAGAACAGGAAAGAAAAATGGTATTTCTAGTGATCATTTACGCACTAAATCTAATCCACTACAATTTTGAAAGCTTTACTAGAGAAGACTGATTCCACATTAAGAATACATAGAAAATAAGGTGGCAACAAGCAATCTTGCAAAAATGTATGTAATTTCACAATTCACAGGTAAAAGGTTATCGAAACCAAAAGGTGTAAGACGTAGCAAGAAAAATAGAGGGAGAGTTCCTTGCTGTGTTTTCCTATCATGCGTACCTAAAAAGAATTTAGAAGGGTTTTCTTCCAGTGCTCTGATCACCACCAAAATTGGAGCCCCCAAAGCTGCTAAAATTACTAGAATGAGAATCATCACGGCTCCCATTGCTTTGACTTGAAGAACTGTCACCAAAGCCACCAGCAGTTTGACCAGAACGATTGTCACCAAATCCACCTCGATTGCTTGAACCAAAGTCTCCAAATCCACTACTACGTCTAGGACCAACACTACCAAAGCCGCTAAAACGATCTGATTTACCTGACTCCCCAAATCCACTTGAACGGCCAAATGCAGTACCACCAAAGTTTCCAGACCGATTATTAGAACCAAAGCGACTAGAGCTAGATCCTCCATAGCCACCCATGTCACCAGAAAACTGACCACCACTACGACCAAAACCAGGACTCCTATTGCCTCCAGGACGGCCAAATCCATATTTCCCTTGCCTACCAGAACGTCCAGAACCCATATCACCATATCTTCGATCTCGTATACCTCCGAATGACCCAAATCTACCACCAGCACCCATCTCATCGATCATGCCAGTGCTCCCACCCTCAACCTCAATACTAGGAAGCTACAATAAATTAATAAGTGATCAGTCTATAAGTTTGATCCATGAAAATATACAATAATGTAGCAATCAATGTCAAATTCATGTATATTTTCAGGTTAATACTCAATCACTACAGTCATAAATATGGGAATTTGATTGTTTGAGTACATCTCCATCTATGATACGGCTACAATTGACATCATTCACAACCTTTAAACCAGTATCCTTCAACTGAAATCGAGACAGTATATGATCCAGCAAGAATAAAACAGATACTAAAGAAATATTATATTGCTGAACAGAATCTCTCATCCCTGTATATTGGAAACCTGTCATGTCCAATAGATCTAAGTAACAATTCATACTGTAGGCATCAAAGCTAAAATGGAGTGATTCATTTGGAAACAGCACAAATGACCGTGATAAGAGGCTTGAGTGCTTGACTAAGAACAGTGCCGAAACTTATCACACACCCCCCCTGCCCACAAAATAATTGTCAACCTTTTGAATTTGATCATTCCCTCTACTTTATTAAATGACGCATAATAAAGTCATGTTAAAACTTGTAATTGTTTTCAAAAAAATTTCCATATCTATACACTCCCAAATCCAAAACAGTTCATAGTTAATACACTATGTGAGTTTTGACAATCATCCTTGTTGTGGTTGCTCCCACTAACTCAAGACTGCTCTCTCTTACAAAGAGATCATAGATTTACAAGATTAGTGATATTTTAAGTTAGACTTCTCTTTTTAGAAAAATTCCCTACTTAATATTAATTGTCACAAGTAACTTTTTCCTTTTTGTAATCTATATGTAATGCTTCACGTTTAATGATTTGAGTAAGGACTAAATTAAAAATCGTTCTCATGCCAGAGTATTTCTTATGAATTAGTAATTTATCAGTTCGATTTTTTTGTGTTATAATAGTAGTTCTTGTCTCTTACTTATTTTCTCTTTTTGTACATCAGGCATGTTATATCATCTTATCTGCAATATTGAAATTATACCATTCGTACTCATCGATTGTATAATACTATTCTCCAATTATTTAAGAACCACACTATGTATTAAACTAGTGAGGGAGGCAAGTCTAGGTTGGAAAGGCAGTTCAAGATTTTTTCTTTCCTACGGTGTTTTATTCTCTTCCTTAAATTTTAATGGTGATTTTGTTTTTCAAATGGGGAATAGTGGGTGTCACTGGTAAAAGAAACAATGGTATGGTTAACAGGAGCCTATAGATAGTTAAATTTCTATTTTAGGAAATGTTTTTTCATTTAATACGATATTCTCACCAAATTAAAAAAGGGACAGTACCATCACCTTAACAAGAGCCAATAAGCACTGATTATCATTTCCCAAGAAACAAAGGCTGAAAATCCCACACCTCCCATGCTCTAATTGCTACTTTGAGATTTGAATAGAGAATGACATGCAAAGCATTTATTTAAGTTTGACATTGAGACTAGAAATTTAGGGCAAAATTTTAAAAGAAGTGTTTTAAAAATCAAACCAGACCGGCCAGTTCAACTGAGGACTGGTGAGAGATTTGGTTCAGAGGATATTATTAACCCCAAACCATAAAGACTGATAAAAAAGAGGGATAAAAACCAGTTTTGATTACTTAAAACAACAAAAAGCAGAAATAGCTTCATCAATGTTTTAGTCAGCTCCATTTCCAAAAAGCTAAAAAAGTCTCAATGTAGAACTTTTTGATTTTTGCAGCCCACTTCGAACATTTTCATTTTAGCATCTAAACGTTCTTTAAAAGATATTAAAAATCATTATAAACTCCCCTCGCCGCACGCCCCTCCCCCCCCCCCCCCCCCCCCCCCCCCCTCCCAAAAAAAAAAAAGAAGGAAAACAAACATGCACATCAAAAGGGATACAGGATATAACCTCAGAAAATCTGCATCCTACTTCCCGTTCAATGACCCTAACAGCCCTACTCTGCTCTCGAGTGTAGATAAGAATTGCACTTCCTTTCCTTCCAGCACGACCAGTTCGGCCAGTTCGATGAACAAAAGTTTCAGATGTGTTTGGAAGCTCATAATGTATTATCTGTGTAAAATATAAGATTAATCAGAAAACATTTAAAAATATAATAAGGAGAAAAGGTTAGCAGCTTAGAAAGGAGCTCAGACTATATTTAATTATTGAACATCAAGGATCAATACCTTATGACAAAATATGGCCTCACAAACTAATTTTCTACAACTTCAGCTAAGCATGAGCTGAAGCAAGCGAGGGGAAGTAACAATCTAGTGCAGTTTTAGTATCCACCAATATCAGCACATGCAGAAGCCTTGTTTAAAACAATGCTAGAATATACGAACTTTGTATTATATTAATCATCACAGATTCCAAAGGAGAATAGTACTGACAAACTTGAATCACTGGTAAATAGCAATTTGAAAAAAGAGAGAGAGAGACGGCATGATTTATTTCCTTCATAACTTCCTATTTTACATATAGAATTTTCTATAGCGTGTCTATAGAATTTCTACAATTTTAACAGTTAGCATTATTATGGCCCAATACTCCAAAAAAGGCCCACGTAATAGGCCAGTAACACCAAACAATAGCCAAAAAAAAAAAGAGGGGGGGGGGGGGGGGGGGGGGGGGGGGGGGGGGGGGGGGGGGGGGGGGGGGGGGGGGGGGGGGGGGGGGGGGGGGGGGGGGGGGGGGGGGGGGGGGGGGGGGGGGGGGGGGGGGGGGGGGGGGGGGGGGGGGGGGGGGGGGGGGGGGGGGGGGGGGGGGGGGGGGAATATTGAAACAAATTACAATAAACCATAAAAACGTGTATTATCCTTAAAGTGCTACCATATTAAGAAAACAGAAAACCAGACATGTGTCTGGCGCTAGCTGAAAATATTAAATTCTCATCTATAATCAACTGGGAAAACAATAGTTTCTGGGAAAACCAACTAAAATGGTTAAAAGTAATGAAACTAACCAGGTCTACACTAGGTATATCAAGGCCACGAGCAGCAACATCAGTAGCAACTAAAATATTAAAATGCCCATCTCGGAAGCCTGAGAGGGTTCTCTCCCTCTGGCTTTGGGAGATATCACCATGCAAAGCCTCACATTTAAAGTTTCTTGCCATAGCATATGCCAGCCGATCAGCATCACGCTTTGTTTGAGTGAAAACAATACACTTTCCTCCTTTCGCATGCTCCTAACAAAATGATTCAATGATAAGAGAAGTAGCAATGATAATTAAGAAAAAATTATAATACGTTTAGAAAAAGTCCAAAACGGAATTAATAAGAAAGAAATAAAAGAAACAAAAATCAAAAAGACTGGCAAGCAGGGAAAAAACAAGCAAACCCTAATGTCATGAAACTTACTGTTATTAAAGGACCAAGAATTGATGCTTTTCCACGCAAAGAAATAAAAGAAACAAAAATCAAAAAGAGACTGGCAAGCAGGGAAAAAACAAGCAAACCCTAATGTCATGAAACTTACTGTTATTAAAGGACCAAGAATTGATGCTTTTCCACGCATATCTGCCGCAATTGAATATAAGGAAATTCCTTCAGCCAATTTTTGATCAGATTCCCCAACCTGCAGGTGCACATAAGCCGCATGAAATAAGTGGTGTTCTATTTACATGCCTTTTCCTCTACCATAGCTTATCTTCATCATTCAGATATATAAATAAATAAAAGAGAAAGAACAAAGATAAAAATGGAATTCATCTGTAATTAGATGTTAAAATAATTTTAAAACAACCAAAATTTCAGCTGCAGCACATGGATTACAACTTCACAAATTTCAAGATGCCAGACATTGAAAATTTTTAGATTCCTATAATTCCATGCAAAAACATCATGCACCAGTGGCAATATCAATAAAATAAGAAAAGATATGCTGCAAACAAATAGAGGGGATGAACCAATAACTAGAAGCAAGAAACCACAACCACAAGTATAGGAGACAAGTGAAAAGTAGATATGCCCGCTAACCAGATCAATAGTTAATGGATTTTTCAAGTGCTTCTGGGTAAGGCTTTTGATCCACTTTGGCATTGTTGCTGAAAACATCATGCTTTGACGATTCGCAGGCAGCCTCTCTAGTATGGTTTCAACATCCTCGGCAAATCCAACTTGAAGCATCTGATCAGCTTCATCAAGTACAAGAAATTGAACCTCTGTTAAGTTGAGAGCACCTCTCTTGAGCAGATCAATAATGCGGCCAGGTGTACCAACAGCTATATCAACACCGTAGTCAAGTTGCCTCATCTGGTGGGAAATGGGTGTACCCCCATAAACACAAATTGTATCCAAGTTCGGGGCAGACTCATGAAATTCCTTCTCAACTTGCCTAGCAAGTTCTCTTGTTGGTGCCAAAACCAGGCACAAGGGATTTCTGCCACGTCTGCATATTTAACACAAAATGAATTGTATGATTAAAATGAGAATAAAAATTGTCCATAATCAATCAACCAGTCAATCTTCCATGCGGATGGAAGAATCAAACAAAACCAATAAGGTTCTGTTTTGATGTTGGCTTGCTATTTACCTTCTGCTTCCTCACTAGTTGCTTAAAGGTAAAAGTCAATATTAAAAAGCTAAGATATAGTAGTATCATATTATTACAATTTGATTAAAAATGCAAATGACTAAAGCATAAAACAAATCACCCATAGCTTACTTGTAATAAAAGCAGAATTATGCATTTAAATGTGCAAAAAGCTTTTGTACCAAAAACACTATTTTTTTTAACTTTTCATTTCTAAAGTAAAAAAAAAAAGAAAGAGGAAGCAAGTGGCAAATCTGTAACAGCTACATTAGGACTAAAGAGAAAGGAAAAAAAATGGACAAACCCATATTGAGCATTGTATCGAATGATTTTGTCCATGATAGGAATTCCAAAGGCAAGCGTTTTGCCTGTCCCTGTCTTAGCCCGCCCAATCATATCCCTTCCTTGCATTGCCGGTTCCAATACCGCTCTCTAAAGTGGAAAACAGAGGGAAACCTCAGAAAATTAAATTTTTTTCTTTAATTTCATCAAGAGCTAAAAGCCAAAAACAAATTCAATATACATATATATATTAATTTTACCTGGATAGGAAATAATCTGGTGATACCCTTGTTTTTCAAAGCGGAAACAATCTCCGGAGCAATCCCAAGACTGGAAATCTCAAGCCCGTCACCTCCCTTCTCTTCATCATAATCCTCCACGGCATACTCCGCCCGCCAACTAGGCGATGCCCTGAAATTCAACGGCCCTGACTGGGCGTGGAACCCCCTCGCCACGGACCCCCGAAAGCCGGAGAAGGGTCTGAATCTGTTAGTAAAAAGAGTCTCAGCATTTCTGGTGGTATCCGCTGTTGCTGTGGAGTGGAATTGGTGAAGGAGCGTTTGGGCGGAGGCCGCGAGGATCCGCCTGGAGGCTAAGCAAGCTGTGCGCTTTAAGACGGTGTTCATCATTTCCTTTTGTTTCTGAAAAGCACTTCTTTCTAACAGTAAAGAACTGAGCTTTGACGAAGGGAAGGGGTTAGGTTAGGGTTTTAGAAATGAACGAAGGCGGAGAAAGGGTTTATTGTTTATTTTATTAATGTGTATTGCGTGGCATGGATATTTGCGGGGTATCCCATCTCCTGCGCTCGGCTTTACTTATGTAAGGATACACCTGCAAGCATGTCTATCAGCCCCTAGACCTGGCAATTCGTGTCGAAAATTTGTTTTCGTATCATGTAAAATCGTATTCGTGTCGTGTTCGTATCGTGTATTCGTGTCAAAAATTCGTGTATACGCGAAAAATTCAAAATGTTATTTTTAGCTTTTACCACATTCATATATTCATTTTACTTAATTTTAACCCCGTGTCACCTCGTGTCATTTATTCGTGTCGTGTCTAAGATTGCCAGGTCTACAGCCACCTAACAGAGGGTAAAATATAATGGGTAAATTTTATCTAAGTTATTGAGATTTGAACTTCATTTAATTTTAGTCCATTGGTATTAAAAATGGACACCAAGCATAGAGCATTTATCTCTAGGATTTCTAATTTGCTTGTTCCAAGAACTATTAAGGAAGCACTTGATCATTCAAATTGAACGTTAACAGTGATGGACATGATGAATGCTCTAAAAAAGAGTGGCATATGGGATATAGTTAGCATGCCTAAAGACAAGAGATCAGTAGAGTGCAAGTAGGTCTTCATAGTGAAATGTAGGACTGATGGAAGTGTAGAACGATGTAAAGCAAAGCTGGTGGCAAAAGGCTTTACGCAAACCTAAGGCCTAAGGGGTAGATTATTAAGAGACCTTTGCTCCGGTGGTAAAAATAAACTCTATCAGAGTGTTGCTATCTCTAGCCATGAATTTCAATTGGCCACTACACCAATTGGATGTCAAGAATGCGTTTTTAAATGGGGACTTAGAGGAGGAAGTCTTCATGAATCTCCCACCTAGTTTCGAGGACAACTATGGCTAATATAAGGTTTGTAGGTTGAAAAACAAATCCTTGTATGGCCTTAAGTAGTCGCCTAGAGCATTGTTTGAAAAGTTTGGAAAAGCAGTGAAGAGTCATGGGTACATTCAAAGTTAGGTTGATCACTCATTGTTTTATAAGCACTCAAGAGGAGGTAAAGTTGTTGTCTTAATTATATATATAGACAATATCATCATAACTGAAGATGATAGTGTAGAGGTTGAAAGGTTGAAAAAAGAACTTGCTAAGGACTTTGAGATCAAAGATCTAGGAGCACTGAAGTACTTTCGTAGGATGGAATTTGCTAGAGCCAAAGAAGGCAACGTAAGTATGTGTTAGACTTACTTGGTGAAACAAAGATGATCGGGTGTAAGGCAGCTAAGACTCCAATTAAACTAATTTTGAAGCTTCAACCTACTATTATTGAGAAGGTGAAGGACAAAGAAATGTATAAAAGATTAGTTAGAAAACTAACTTACTTATCACACACTAGACTTGACATAACCTTTGCTATGAGTGTGGTAAGTCAATTTATACATTCTCCTTGTCAAGACCACTTCCAAAACCATGTATAGGGTTTTAAGATATTTGAAAGGAACTCTAAGAAAAGGACTATATTTCAAGAAATGAGGCCAGTTACAAGAAGAAGCATAAATTGATCAAACTGGGCAAGAAGTATGTAGACAGAAGATCAACCTTTAGCTACCATACTATGTAGGAAGAGAGAAAAAATAGTTTATAAACATCTCTTCTTTAAAGTCTTTTATCACTCTCCCTACCTTTAATGTTTATAAATTTATTCATCGTCTTAGCAAACATTGCCATTTCTAATTCTTCATCTTTGTCCTCCTTTTTTATCCTAGAATCCTCCTTAGTGAAGGATTTCAATGCTATTTTAATATTCTTAAATCTTAAGAGGTTCTCTATTCCTTTTTCAACTTCATTTCATATGTCAATAGTGACCCCATAAGTTCATCAATTGAAAGAGTGTTAGAATCCTTAGTTTCCTTTATGCTTAATGCCTAAACCCTAGCATATCAATACCAAAACATAGCATTTAATTTTTATCTAATATTAACGATCGGGTATTGATACACATATTAGACTCGCAAATATTTAAACTAACTAGTATTAATAACTTTACCAATAGTATTGATAACTTGAACAATCAATGCATAATATTGGCATTCTAATTATGGAATCACTTTGTTTCATCAAACATATAAACATCAAACATGCAATCATAAGGTTTATCATTAAGCATATACACAATTGAGTCCACTCAATCATTAAACAATTAGCATGATTTCAATAATTAATTTTATATAAAAGATCAAGTATGAAACATGCTAATTTGAGTAAAATTATAGTCTTATTAAGTTTATAAAAGTCATATCAAAATCTTAAATATTTCATAGTTAACATACATATTTTAAGGCTTCATTAAAAGCCTTACAATTCATTCTAACATTTACAAAATTAGTAACTGAATTGGAAGCCTCATGTTTAAAAATCTCAAACAAGATCACTTGAGAAAGAGATCCAATCTTGCTGCATTATTTGATAGTTTTATTCTTCATGGTTTTGAGATTACGAAGGATGAAAGCCAATATTGTTAAAGAGAAAGATAGAGAGTAATAGAATATGCTAAGTAAAAGTGATGGGTGATGGATGTTTCTTTGAACTTTAAATATTGCAGCATACATGCCTAAAATGCTACATTGTAAATTGACCTTTTCAATATTACAAGTACAAGATTCTCGGATGACGAAGCATTAAACACAAAAGATTAAGTTTGAAAACCTATACTGTAGTCTATTAATAAATAAAAATCAAAGTTTAATTTATTCAAACAGTAAAATATCTATTTATATATGATGTTGCAGTAGCATTGCCTAAAACTAAAATGATTTTCAATGTACTTGAATCTTGGAAGATGAAATATTAAAACACAAAAGACTATGTTTGAAACAAAAAACTATAATCTATTTACATATAATACTATGATGTTTACTAGGGAAAATAAGTCTTTCCATCTTCTATAAGAAATAATAATTTTCAATTAAATTGTACTTGTATAATTAATAATAGTAGAGAATAAACCCTAAAAATGGGAAAAAGAGTTTTCATGTAAAACAAGGTTTTTTTTTTTTACATTAAACCTGTTTATGTAGGATATAGATTAAGTAAGCTAGCGCACCTCTATAGCAAGAATCAGATTTTTTTTTTAAAAAGTTTTAAGAAAGAAAAGGTACTTGTAAAATCCGAATTTTATTATACAGTATACCATATGTGTACATTATTGATAGTGGAAATAAATTCTTTTAGTAAAATTAAAGAATAACCAAATGTGAATTTCCACTTTTCAATTTAAGTGATGATTTATAGTATGGTGTTTAAAGAAAGAAAAACAAATCTTTAAGTGTAACAAGATATTGTTGAGATTTAATTTTGATATTATAGTATGAAAGCATTAAATGAAGGAATTAATGGTAATGGGACAAATGAGGAAAAGAATGAAAGGAGAGCCAATCAACGTTGGCTGACAGTGGCGTGGACTAGGAGTTAGCCAATCAACGTTGGTTGGAAGAGAAATGGCGTGGAGAAGAGAAGAAAAGAAAATGGAAAAGTCAAGGAAAGGGGCTAATAGTGGACTTCTCGCCACTGGCTTCTCCTGACAACAGGATTAGGCAATAAATGGCAAGGGAAATTCGTCAAGAATAGAGCTGCAGTAGGGACGTCACTACCGTTCTTTTGCTGCAGTTTTCTTTGGTTTTAATTGCATGAAATGATGAGGAAAACAGGATAAGGAAACAGGTGTTAGATTTTAAGTGAAACGGAACGGCTATATAAGCAGAGTTCATGAGGAAAAATCGATGGAAGCAACTTCATCTTCCTCCAAAACCATTCTCGCCCATTCTGTTTTCGTTGCAAGTTCACCATTAGTTTTCCTCTACTTCCATAAGTGAGCCATGAGACTCATCCTTAGTTAGTTAAACATTTATCCAGTGTGTGCAGAACTGAGGAATAAGCAAAGTAAAGCTGATTGAGGCAAGAAAGCACTCTGCTCCAGGAAGTGCAACTCAGTTGAGGTGAGCTCCCATATTCTTATGGTTTTTTTGATAAATGAGGGTATAATTCTATGTTTATAACGTGATAAACACAGATATAGACTGGTTGTAGTTAAATATTGTGGGAATATATAAGAAATCAGATGGAAATGATTTAAGAAAAACAATAGGCGAACAAGGAGTATTCGCCCAAAGGGCGAGGCGAGTATAATGCAATATATAACTAGGCGATAACATGTTCGCCAATAGCTATGGGATAACCAGAATCTGGAAGTAAGGGCGACAACCAATGATCGCCAATGAGGCGAATAGGTAATAGAGAACTCGCCAAAGTATTGTTCAAGAGGGCGAGGTGGCCAAGCGTTATCCGATTCACGGGCGAGACCATTTATGAATGAAAAGCCACGAATGGCGAACTGAATTGATAAGCATGGCGAGTTGAGCTCCCATGTTGGGCGAACTCCCATGAATGAGCCGCTAATGGATAGCGAGCTGTGTTGGGCGAATGGCGAGCTGTTACCTCGCCACAGTGGTTGAAAATAGTTTTAGAAATAAATTGCTAGAAAAGAAAATATTAATAAAATTAATATTTTACCTTGCAGCCGGGAAGTGAGATTGATATGGCGAGTGGAAAGCAAGGCTGCATCAGACGAGGTAAGGAAGTAGTATGTGATGTAAATGCATGTCCTGTGGAGTAAAAATGTTAAGAAAATATTAGAAATTATTTTATTTTCTAACATGCATTGGTTGATAAACTGTTTTGATCTTGGGCGAGCTACAAGCCGCCATATGTTGTTTTGTTGGGCGAACTAGTTAAAGCGGGCGAGTAGTTTTGTTCTAGGCAGAGACTCGGGCGAGCCAAGTGGCGAGCTCTCTTTTATGCGAACTGAGTGAGTGCCCTTGTTTTAAAGAGAAATCCGGGTAAGCCATAGTCGGGCGAACCCTTTTTAATGTGTTTGGGCGGGCGGCCCTTGTTTTAAATATAAGGCGGGCGAACCATTATCAACGAGTCATACTTTTGTTTTTGAAAAGTTAAATGGCGGGCGATTACTAATTCGCCGTCTTATCGAGTTAGTCAGGTGCGAGCCGTGAAGGGCGAGCTGACCCTGGCGAACGGTTTTAAAGTGTAAATTCATAAACGAAAAATGAATTATTTTAAATATTTCAAAAATAAAAATATGAAACCTTTTTGGGGCGAGTTGACCATTGGGCGAGTTGAGTATTGGCAAGCTTACCATGGGCGAACTAGCCATGGGCGAGCCAGTCTAACCCGTACCTTCTCACATAGAAAATGTTGAAGTTACGGGCTGTATTATTGTTTTATAAGCCCTTTTGGAAATCAAATCATTTTATGAAAATGATACATAAGATAACTTGAATCCGAGACATTAGGCTATGAGTTCATGCATTATCACTCATATACTTTGCGTGACTCATCTAGGGCGATGACTCGGGTCAAATAGACCAACGAGTGCACCCTAGGGTGTCACAGGGCTGATGGACCTGCCAAGTCTTCAGCGGTCTCGAGATCACTTGGCAAGTGGACCCGAGGACCACCTACAGATTATGGCCATACATCTAGATGAGATAGCCGTGAGGGGCGATGGCCTACGGGTGCACCCCAAAAGCGGATGACTTGTGTTCTTTGCATGATTTAAATTGTTGCCTAGTCTCAATTAAATGATTTATGAAAGGATCTGGTGAATCCTGTTTCATGTTAACTGTATTTATTGTTTCCTAATGAGTGTGATCGTTAGGATGATTAAATGGTTTTGAGATTATAACTTTTATTTTTAAAACAGCATACACCTTCCTTACTGAGCACATTATCGCTCACTCCTTATTTTTCCATTACACAGATAACTGATTTGAACTAAGAGACTTACCTTCCGGAGATTGGATATCGAAGGTATGTTGTGTTCTTTTATGTATTCAGTGAAGTTGTACAGTACTACTTTAAATATAAGGGAATGTATATACATCTTAAGAAAATGATTTAGTTATTCTTATTAAAGTGATAGGAGTTGATAAGCATCACTAACAGCCCAACCGGTAGTAAGTGTAAGATATAAGTGAGTAACATGTTATATAGTGAAAATTGGGATGTTACAGATTTAATGGTATCAGAGCAGGGTTGGTTGGATGTCTAGTGATGCTTAAAGTGAACAGTATACATTCCCTATAGTACTGTACAATCTGAATATATAATGATAAGTGATAAACGATTTCTGTGGTACAGGTATGAGTGGAAGAAGGAGGATGCGCTCAGTGATACGTATAGGCCGAGGTAGGGCGGCACAGACTCCGGAACCACAGACACTGGAACCTGCCCCAAGACCTCCACGTCCTATACGGCTAGAGAGCATTGATAATTGTGTAACTCAGGTGGAGAGGTTAATAGCAGATTTTATGGCTATGTATCAGGCGGATAGAGCCGCTGATAGGGCAGAGAGGGAGAGAGCTACAGCTCCTGCAGCCCCAGTAGAGGCACCAGCACCGCCACAGCCGGCACCAGTTGTGCCTGAGCCTGAGCCTAATCCACCACCAGCACCTCAGCCACCGATAGCTCCACCGCAGCCACTGATTCAGCAGCCACGAAATGCAGAGTCATATTGTAATGTGGCATTGGTGAAGTCATTTAAGAAATTGGATCCACCGAAGTTTAAAGGTACTAGGGATCCATTGGTGGCAGAACAGTGGGTTATAGAGATTGATAGATTACTTGAGATTATGAGATGTTCAGAGACAGAGAAAGTAGGCTTAGCAATGTTCCAGCTGGCAGATGATGCGAGACATTGGTGGAAGGCCACTCAGATAGTATTATTTGCTCAGCATCAGGATCTGTCATGGGATATGTTTGTGGAAGCTTTTAGGAGGCAATATATCCCTGACACTGCTCAGGAAAAATTACAGCAGGAATTCATGAGTTTAGTACAGGGTAGCATGTCAGTGGACGAATATGAGGCCAAATTTACTACATTGAGCCGTTTTGATCCACAGACTAGTGCAAATACCCGTTATAAGATTTCGAGATTTAGAGCTGGTTTGAGGCCATCCATCAGAGTAAAGCTAGCCCCATTTGTTATGCAGACTTATGATGAGATAGTTCAACGGGCTCAGCTATGTGAGAGGGATTATGAGCAGTTCCAGCTCGATTTTAGTGGTAAAACTAAAAGTAAAGCAAAGGGTAAGGCTAAGAGGTTTATGGAGGACAGACAAGGTAGAGAGCAGTCTAAGAAGACTAGATCTACGGGCATACAGATTTCAAAGGGCAGATTTGATAGACCAGCAGTTTCTACTCCTGCTAGTGGCCCCACTACCACTCAGAGAAGTGTTACGCCCTTATGTAGACATTGTGGAAGGTCGCATGGATCGCGCCCTTGTCTTGTAATGTCTGGGGTATGTTTTAGATGTGGACAGACGGGGCATTTTATTAAGAATTGCCCGATGCTCAGAAAGTCGACTGCTTCTACTATACCTCCTGCAGCACCTCAGATAGCGGCCCCAGCAGCTCAACATGAGTCAGAGAAAGCGACACCCTCACAGCCTAGGCAGGCGATAGCCGCAGAGAAGGGTAAAAAGGTTGTGACTCAGGGTCGGGTATACGCGTTGGATCAGGAGACTGCCGACGCCTCTATCGATGTGATCAAAGGTAAAATTTATCTCTTTGATATCCCTGTAATTGCCTTAATTGACCCGGGTTCTACTCATTCATTCTTATCGCCTGCATATGCCAACAGGACCCCAGTAAAGCCGGAGTTGTTAGAATATACCTTGCAAGTGAAAACTCCTTTTAATGATTTCCAGAGGACGGATATTATATATAGGAATTGTAAATTGACTATAGGAGAGAAGGTTGTGACAGCTAACCTAATTTTGTTGGATATATATGATTTTGATATCATTTTAGGTATGGATTGGTTAGCTGCAAACCATGTTAGTTTGGACTGTAATACTAAGTTTATTACCTTCTCTTATCCCGAAAAGTACATTGTAAAGTTATTGTAAATTAATAAAAAGTATGTGAATTTATGTTATGAGATGACATGTGTACTGAAATTGTGGTTGTGTATGAATGTTTATGAAGGATATATTGCTAGTGTGGAGGATGTTGAGAGGAAGCATCCAAAGATCCAAGAGATTCCTGTAGTTAAGGACTTCTCGGATGTATTTCCAGAGGATTTACCAGGGTTACCACCAGATCGAGAGACGGAGTTTATGATCGAGTTGGTACCCGGTACGGAGCCGATTTCTAGACCCCCATATAGAATGGCACTGACAGAGTTAGATGAGCTCAAGAAGCAGCTCCAAGAGTTATTAGATAAGGGATTTATACGTCCCAGTGTGTCACCGTGGGGAGCTCCAGTACTTTTTGTTCGGAAGAAGGATGGTAGTCTCCGGTTGTGTATAGATTATCGGATGTTGAATCGGGCTACCGTTAAGAATAAGTATCCACTACCTCGGATTGACGATTTGTTTGATCAGCTCAGGGATGCGCAGGTGTTTTCCAAGATAGACCTTCGATCAGGCTATCACCAGTTGAAGATTAAGGAGTCGGATGTGCATAAGACAGCCTTTCGGACTCGCTATGGCCACTATGAGTTTCTAGTGATGCCTTTTGGGTTGACAATTGCCCCTGCAGCTTTTATGAGTTTGATGAATGAGGTGTTTCATCTGTTTTTGGATAAGTTTGTCATAGTTTTTATTGATGACATACTGATTTACTCTAAGACTCCAGAGGAGCATGAGCAGCATTTGCAGATTGTACTACAGACCCTCAGAGAGCGAAAGTTGTATGCTAAACTTAGTAAATGCGAGTTCTGGCTTGACCATATTATATTTCGCAGACATGTAGTGTCGAAGGACAGGGTGTTAGTTGATCCGTCCAAGATAGAGGCCATTGTTCAGTGGGAGAGGCCTAACACAGTTACCGAGATACGGAGTTTCCTGGGTCTTGCCGGGTACTATCGCAGATTTGTGGAGGGATTTTCTAGGCTTGCTGCTCCATTGACACGACTCACACGTAAGGATGTAAAGTTTGAGTGGAATAATGCGTGTGAGTGTAGTTTTCGTGAGCTTAAGAAGAGATTGACTAGTGCCCCCGTATTAGCTCTTCCTAGCGGATCAGGTGGATTTATGGTGTATACCGATGCGTCCGCTCAAGGTTTAGGGTGTGTGCTCATGCAGCATGATCGGGTTATAGCCTATGGTTCTCGACAGTTAAAGGATCATGAGAGGAATTACCCGACACATGACTTGGAGCTAGCCGCAGTGGTGTTTGCACTGAAGATATGGCGACATTACTTGTACGGGGAGAAATTTCAGATATATACAGACCATAAGAGTCTGAAGTATATATTCTCACAGAAAGAGTTGAATTTGAGGCAGCGACGGTGGATGGAACTATTAAAGGACTATGATTGTGAGATTTTGTATCACCCAGGTAAAGCTAATGTAGTAGCTGATGCACTGAGCCGTAAGCATGTTGGCATGGTATCGTACATGATGATCAGGGAACATGAGTTGATAGAGCAGTTCTTTAACCTCAGTTTGACAGTTGTTTCCTCTGACCAGTATGGGTTTACAGCTAGTTTTCGTATCGAGCCGGATTTGATGGATCGAATCAAGAAAGCTCAAAGGAGTGATGATTATTGTATTGGGGTGGCCAGCCAGATTCAAATGGGAGATGAGTTGGATTTTGAAATTGGCACCGATGAGATACTGAGGTTTAGAGGTCGGATATGTGTTCCCGGTGATCAGCAGCTTAGAGATTTGATTTTATCAGAGGCCCATACCTCTAGATACACGTTACATCCGGGTAGTACTAAGATGTACCAGAATCTCCGGAGAGTGTATTGGTGGCCTAAGATGAAGAAAGACATCGTTGAGTTTGTTGCTAGATGTCTAACATGCCAGCAGATTAAGATTGAGCATCAGAAGCCGGCAGGTATGCTTCGACCATTATCGATTCCTACATGGAAATGGGAGCATGTAACTATGGATTTTATTATGGGATTACCACGGACCCGGAAGGGGTTTGATGCTATTTGGGTGATAGTCGACAGATTGACTAAGTCTGCTCATTTCTTAGCCATGAAATCTACAGATTCAGTTAGTGCCTTGGCCGAGTTGTATGTCAGGGAGATAGTGAGGTTACATGGTGTTCCAGTGAGCATCACCTCTGATAGGGATTCTCGCTTCACCTCTCATTTTTGGGAGAGATTTCAGGAGGCTATGGGATCCCAGTTGAGTTTTAGCACCGCTTTTCATACACAGACTGATGGACAGTCCGAGCGTACTATACAGACGCTCGAGGATATGTTGAGAGCGTGTGCATTGGATTTTAAAGGCTCATGGGACGATCACTTACCCCTGACAGAGTTTGCTTATAATAATAGTTTTCATACGAGTATCGGCATGGCACCGTATGAAGCCTTGTATGGCAGACGATGCAGATCCCCGATAGCATGGGAAGAAGTTGGAGACCGTAAACTGTTAGCTCCCGATTTGGTCGAGCAGGCTTCTCGTGATGTACGGATGATCTGTGAGAGGCTCAAAACGGCTCAGAGTCGGCAGAAGAGTTATGCAGATACTAGACGCCGACCATTGGAGTTTATAGCGGGTGATTATGTGTTTTTAAAGATTTCACCGTCCAAGGGTATAATGAGATTCGGGAAGAGAGGAAAGTTGAGTCCTCGATACATTGGGCCTTATGAGATCTTAGATCGCGTAGGGGATGTGGCATATCGGTTAGCATTACCACCAGAATTGACAGGAGTGCATAACGTGTTCCATGTCTCGATGTTGAGAAAGTACCATCCAGATCCTTCTCACGTGATTCGACATAAGCCGCTGGAGATCAGAGAGGATATGAGTTACGTTGAGAAACCGATACGAATTCTGGATAGGAAGGACAAGGTGTTGCAATCTAAGACAATTCCTTTGATTAAAGTGCTCTGGCAGTATCATAACGAGGAGGAGGCTACTTGGGAGTTAGAGAGCCTTATACATGAGAAGTATCCGGAGCTCTTTCAGTGACAGGTCCAAGTTAAATTTGGAGGACCAAATTTCTTAAGGTGGGGAGAAATGTAAAATCCGAATTTTATTATACTGTATACCATATGTGTACATTATTGATAGTGGAAATAAATTCTTTTAGTAAAATTAAAGAATAACCGAATGTGAATTTCCATTTTTCAATTTAAGTGATGATTTATAGTATGGTGTTTAAAGAAAGAAAAAAAAATATTTAAGTGTAACAAGATATGGTTGAGATTTAATTTTGATATTATAGTATGAAAGCATTAAATGAAAGAATTAATGGTAATGGGACAAATGAGGAAAAGAATGAAAGGAGAGCCAATCAACGTTGGCTGACAGTGGCGTGGACTAGGAGTTAGCCAATCAACGTTGGTTGGAAGAGAAATGGCGTGGAGAAGAGAAGAAAAGAAAATGGAAAAGTCAAGGAAAGGGGCTAATAGTGGACTTCTCGCCACTGGCTTCTCCTGACAACAGGATTAGGCAATAAATGGCAAGGGAAATTCGTCAAGAATAGAGCTGCAGTAGGGACGTCATTACCGTTCTTTTGCTGCAGTTTTCTTTGGTTTTAATTGCATGAAATGATGAGGAAAACAGGATAAGGAAACAGGTGTTAGATTTTAAGTGAAACGGAACGGCTATATAAGCAGAGTTCATGAGGAAAAATCGATGGAAGCAACTTCATCTTCCTCCAAAACCATTCTCGCCCATTCTGTTTTCGTTGCAAGTTCACCATTAGTTTTCCTCTACTTCCATAAGTGAGCCATGAGACTCATCCTTAGTTAGTTAAACATTTATCCAGTGTGTGCAGAACTGAGTAATAAGCAAAGTAAAGCTGATTGAGGCAAGAAAGCACTCTGCTCCAGGAAGTGCAACTCAGTTGAGGTGAGCTCCCATATTCTTATGGTTTTTTTGATAAATGAGGGTATAATTCTATGTTTATAACGTGATAAACACAGATATAGACTGGTTGTAGTTAAATATTGTGGGAATATATAAGAAATCAGATGGAAATGATTTAAGAAAAACAATAGGCGAACAAGGAGTATTCGCCCAAAGGGCGAGGCGAGTACAATGCAATATATAACTAGGCGATAACATGTTCGCCAATAGCTATGGGATAACCAGAATGTGGAAGTAAGGGCGACGACCAATGATCGCCAATGAGGCGAATAGGTAATAGAGAACTCGCCAAAGTATTGTTCAAGAGGGCGAGGTGGCCAAGCGTTATCCGATTCACGGGCGAGACCATTTATGAATGAAAAGCCACGAATGGCGAACTGAATTGATAAGCATGGCGAGTTGAGCTCCCATGTTGGGCGAACTCCCATGAATGAGCCGCTAATGGATAGCGAGCTGTGTTGGGCGAATGGCGAGCTGTTACCTCGCCACAGTGGTTGAAAATAGTTTTAGAAATAAATTGCTAGAAAAGAAAATATTAATGGAATTAATATTTTACCTTGCAGCCGGGAAGTGAGATTGATATGGCGAGTGGAAAGCAAGGCTGCATCAGACGAGGTAAGGAAGTAGTATGTGATGTAAATGCATGTCCTGTGGAGTAAAAATGTTAAGAAAATATTAGAAATTGTTTTATTTTCTGACATGCATTGGTTGATAAACTGTTTTGATCTTGGGCGAGCTACAAGCCGCCATATGTTGTTTTGTTGGGTGAACTAGTTAAAGCGGGCGAGTAGTTTTGTTCTAGGCAGAGACTCGGGCGAGCCAAGTGGCGAGCTCTCTTTTATGCGAACTGAGTGAGTGCCCTTGTTTTAAAGAGAAATCCGGGTAAGCCATAGTCGGGCGAACCCTTTTTAATGTGTTTGGGCGGGCGGCCCTTGTTTTAAATATAAGGCGGGCGAACCGTTATCAACGAGTCATACTTTTGTTTTTGAAAAGTTAAATGGCGGGCGATTACTAATTTGCCGTCTTATCGAGTTAGTCTGGGGCGAGCCGTGAAGGGCGAGCTGACCCTGGCGAACGGTTTTAAAGTGTAAATTCCTAAACAAAAATTGAATTATTTTAAATATTTCAAAAATAAAAATATGAAACCTTTTTGGGGCGAGTTGACCAATGGCGAGTTGAGTATTGGCAAGCTTACCATGGGCGAACTAGCCATGGGCGAACCAGTCTAACCCGTACCTTCTCACACAGAAAATGTTGAAGTTACGGGCTGTTTTATTGTTTTATAAGCCCTTTTGGAAATCAAATCATTTTATGGAAATGATACATAAGATAACTTGAATCCGAGACATTAGGCTATGAGTTCATGCATTATCACTCATATACTTTGCGTGACCCATCTAGGGCGATGGCTGGGGTCAAATAGACCAACGAGTGCACCCTAGGGTGTCACAGGGCTGATGGACCTGCCAAGTCTTCAGCGGTCTCAAGGTAACTTGGCAAGTGGACCCGAGGACCACCTACAGATTATGGCCATACATCTAGATGAGATAGCCGTGAGGGGCGATGGCCTACGGGTGCACCCCAAAAGCGGATGACTTGTGTTCTTTGCATGATTTAAATTGTTGCCTAGTCTCAATTAAATGATTTATGAAAGGATCTGGTGAATCCTGTTTCATGTTAACTGTATTTATTGTTTCCTAATGAGTGTGATCATTAGGATGATTAAATGGTTTTGAGATTATAGCTTTTATTTTTAAAACAGCATACACCTTCCTTACTGAGCACATTGTCGCTCACTCCTTATTTTTCCACTCCACAGATAACTGATTTGAACTAAGAGACTTACATTCCGGAGATTGGATATCGAAGGTATGTTGTGTTCTTTTATGTATTCAGTGAAGTTGTACAGTACTACTTTAAATATAAGGGAATGTATATACATCTTAAGAAAATGATTTAGTTATTCTTATTAAAGTGATAGGAGTTGATAAGCATCACTAACAGCACAACCGGTAGTAAGTGTAAGATATAAGTGAGTAACATTTTATATAGTGAAAATTGGGATGTTACAGTACTTCAAGTTTAAAGGAGAAAGATTGGTCAAGAAAGAGGGAGGGTTTGTTAGAATCTGAACAAGATCTTAGTATTTATAATTAAATATTTAAATTTAGGATAAATTCCACTGAGGTCTTTTAGGTTTTACTATAATTTAACTTTGGTCCATTAGTTTTTAAAATGGATACTTTGGTCCAAAATCATAAATAATTTTAACATATATCAATCAATTACTAAACTTGAATTAATAATATCACATTTACAACCATCAACAATGAATTTTATTACTATTTATTATTTTTAAGTAATTTTTAAAAATTATTCCATATAAGATTTTTATTTTTTTAATACCAAAAAATGTATTATGGATATTTCATAAGTAACAATTGTTTAAGTTAATAGATAATTTCTTTGTATTGTCAAATTTATAATTTTGGATTAAAATGTTTATTTCTCAAACTAATGGACTAGAATTGAATTATAGTAACATCTTAAGAACCTTAGCGAAATTTACCATTAAATTTAAGTGGATTATTTATTCAATAATAAATTGTCAATTGTCATGCAATTGTCAAGTCATTGTGATATAATTAACAAATCCATTATCACATAAATATAAAATGAAAAATAAAACAAATCAAAAATAAGAATTTTTTGTAATTTTAAGAAGCAATAAAAAATAAGGATATGAGATCAATTAATTACTTCACAAGTAAGAGACTTATCATGTTTTAGTCTTCGAAGAATTGTCAATGCCCATTTTTGAAAATTCATTGACTAGGAATGGTTTTCTCGAACAAGGTATTATAACTTCCTATAATTCCTTTGCAAGGCCAATTTTGTTCCAGGGGCTTTACCATGCCTCCCACTCATCTAAAGGGAAAAAGGCTAAGGAATCTAATTAAGAGAAAGTGAGAGATCAAGAAATTCGATATAGTGGCAAAAAAAAAATAGAAGGAAAGGAAATAGGAGAGTCATTAGAAGTACTTTGAAGGATACAAGGAATTCTAGGCAGAACAATTTCCATTCACTGATGTTTGAAGACTCATCAATTTGAGAGACATGATTAAGAATAAGGAAGTTGAAGCTAAGAGGCCTTTTCAAATGATTGGGGTTCAATTGTTGAAAGATTGTGGCCACACGACTGCTAGATCTAAAAAATCAAGAAGGTTTTCTTGAGTATTTATAGAGGTAAGCAAGATCATGTTGTTTTGGTATCTTATGGCTTATAGATGTGCCCAAGAAGTTGCAATAAGTTATTAAAAAAAAAGAAACCCTAACCATAGAAATAAATCTAAGAAATGAAAAAACATGAACCCATGAGTTATGGCTCAGTTGGCAACGCAGACTGAGTTTGTGGGAAGAGCTCTCGGATTCGACTCCCACTAAATACACTTTTGGGAAGGGTGAAGAGCCTTAACTATGACTAAACCCCGAACAGGATTAGTCTTAGATTGTTAAAATAAATGAAAATACATGTGGTTTACACCAAAAAAAAAAAGAAATGAAAAAACATGAGCTTTTCTATCTTGCAAATACGACAATTTGAGGCAAGGTTCAATAAAAGGTTAAGTAGCTTCTAGTTTGCCTTACTTTCCCTTGATTTCTTAGCAACCAAATAAAATTTGATCTTTTTTGCTAAATAAATTTTGCCTTACTTTCCCTTGATATAAGTGGATAATGGTACCTTCTTTTTTTATCTTCTCGTTAAGGTTCCTCACATAAATAGTTTGATTTAGAGGTATATACATTGTAGCATTTTTATGACTTGCTTATTTTATCCATCACAAAAAGATTGAAAAACTAAGAGGTTGTTTGGGATCGATTTTGTTTTATGTTTTATGTTTTTGTTTTCAAAATTTTGCAACATATAACATAAATTATGTTTGATAGATTGATTTTGTTTTACAATTCCTAAAATTGACAATAGAATTTTGGAAATTATAGGAAACATCATTTTTGTGTTTCCTATTATTTCTGAAACATTTTGAAAACAAGTTTTCTGAAAAAACACGGAATGAACAGTGCACTTTAATAAGATCTTCATTTCAAGTTCTACCAACAGTATATTTTCTCCTTTTTTTTTAACTTGCTATAACTTAAGCGAGCCACTATTCACACCCTAAATACCTTTAGGCACACCCTCTACTACTCACACTCTAACTCTCCCATTTCTCTCAATCTTTCTGCTAGTCACAACCTAAATTCCTATTTTTTCACCTGATAATACCCCTTCACCTAGCACACCCACAAACCACACACCACAAACCACACCCTAACCCTCATTCTTTCAAATCCTCCTCAAATCCTTGAGAATTTCAAGATAACAAGGTAAATGTAGCTTCCATGTTCTATTACATATGTTTAATGTTCATTTTTTCTCATTTAAATGAATATAATTGTTGAATTTGAGTAAAATGGATTTGAATAATCACTCGGAGAGTTTAGGATTCGATTCTGCAGCTTGCAGCAATGAATTGCCGCGAGCTTTGTAAGGGTCACTGCAGGGAATTGCAGCGACCTTTAAAAAGCTCGCGGCAACTCCTTGCCACAAGCCTTTAACATTACACGACACTTTACATTTTTGGATACGTGGCACTAAAGTGCTGCAGTGAGTTCAAAAAAGATCGTGACACTTGGGTGCTGTGACATTTCCTTACCTCGTGGCACTGAAGTGCCGTGAGACGAAAAAAATTAAAAAAATAACAATTTCAACTTTTTTAATTTTTAATTTAGGTTAAATTACGCTTTAAATAAGGTTAATTAAATATAAATTGGTTATTTTATCCAAACTGGTTTAAAGAGATGTGAATTCATTTGGGATGATTTGTTTCATACATGTGAAATGGATTATTGAATTGAATTGGCATGTAAATTGGTTTCTTATATGTGAAAGGGTTTTCTTGTATGTTTATACAGATGCCACCACATACACAAGGAGCGGGGTCACTTAGAGGTGAGAGGAGGCAACGCGTTGAAGCTTCAGAGGATACGAGGTGGGTACCCACTGTGTCTAAGAAGAGGAGATAAGCTCTAGAGGCAGCAATTGCTAAGCAAAGCATGCATACGACTACAGCTAATCACGCAGTAATACCCGATGAGATGCAGCATGTTGAGGCTGTATTTAGGGAGGCGAGGCAGCAGGCCAGTGCATCTACTAAGGCACCAACTGCAACGAAGAGGCAACAGCCGAGTACATTTGGCGAGGCACCAACTACTGAGCAGGCCAGTACATCTACTTAAGCAGCTGCTTTTACTAGATCGTATCCTGGTGGTCCAGTTGACACATCACTTTTACTTGGTTATGGATTGCACGTTGCTACAGCTATTTGGCAGCGAAAGGTATAATTGAACTTTATTACATATTTATTATAATGTAAATTAGACATAATAATATTCTAATTATTTATTTGGTCTTGTTACAGGAGCGAGTGGAGTTGAAAGTTATTAATCAAGGCCCTAAAGTTGGCACATGGCTGCTAAATCCGAGTCAGTCACGCATCTTTTCAAAGATCGCATGGTCAAGGTTGGTTTCATTGTTGTTGTGTAGTTATCTCACGTGCAACAAGACTATTATTACCGCATTTATCAAGAGATGGCAGCTAGAGACGAACACATTTCACATGCCTTTTAGAGAGATGACCATCACTCTAGATGATACGTCTACACTGCTTGGCATCTTAGTGGTTGGGAGGACTATATCTTTTGATACTATCTCCATTGACAAGGCAACTAGAATGCTAGTGCAGTTGCTTAGAGTGATTGAAGAAAAGGCAAAGAAAAAGACGACTGCCACTAAAGGACCACAAGTTAGGATGTAGTGATTGAAAGATACGTTCTGCGTGGTTATCGACTCTGATGGGGAGGAGCAGATGGAGTACACGTGTGATACCCTACATATTCAATTACCATTTAATTTTATTTATATAATTAAGAATATTGAATAATTTATAATTAATAAATTGTTAACTATATTTTAAGCATAAAGGCAATATAGTAAGTAGGCCCTACTGATTCCTTAAGGTTCAGATGAAGGTGGAACTTGATGGATTTGAGATTTAGGGCCAAAAATTATGATTGTAAGAATCTAACCTTAAACTCAATTATTTGTGCATGTTTTGAAAAATGTGGAGCAATTTGAGAAATGACGATTTAGTCCATATGTCGTCGAAATTTCTGTTAATAATGGTCAAACAAAAAGGACTTTTGAACCATTATCTATACTAGATAATTCCTCATGAAATATAGTTTTAGAGCATGTAGACAGATGGAATATATTAGAGGTAAAAACAAAATTTACACTCTTTTACGATTAAGGGTATTTCGATAATTTCACCCAAATAAGTAACCGCACCTCAACAAAAGCTCTATCAACCATTAGAGCAAGTTAAATAGAGGTGTTCTATGATTAAATGAAATATTTTAGAGATTGGATAGACTTTTTTCAACTAAGTCAAACTTTAGAGGCAAAAGTGGAAGAAATCTTTAAGCATAAAGGCAACATGGTAAATTTGCCCATAAATATCATTTTTAACTCAATTTCCAGCATCTTCTTGGTCCATTTTCGGTAGCAACCAGCAAGCACACTTCCACCATTAACGTGACCTTGTAGAAGAGAGAGAAAGTGATAAAAACTTACCAAAATCACATTAAAATCAAAAGTTGTCTTCACCAAACTTGTTCTTCTCAACTTCCTTTATCTTCCTATACCAAAATCATTAGCTAAAACAACCAAAAGAGAGGTGTGGGGTTCCTTGAAGCATTCGGCCAAGGTAAGGAAATTGAGAAACTTAAACTTTTTCATGGTTTTCTAGTTAATAACCATGTGTTTAAGTTGTTTCCATGCTTCTTCAAGGAATCAAGCTTGAATCAAATTAAAACTACGAAATGGGATCTTCAAGGGTTTCGGCCACCATCCATAGTGCATGTATTTAGTGTAGAAATAATGTAAGAATTATGGAAAGCATGAAAATAAGCTTAATTAAGCTTAAATGGAAGAAATCGTAAGTGGGAGGAAGAGAATGTTATTCAGCCATGACTAGTGGAGCTTGAATTTGATGTCATTCAATGTGAATCTCATGTAGAAATGGTGTAGAAAATTAAAAGAACAAGTTTAGACTAAGTAAGGAAGCTTAATTTGGAAAAATTCAATGTGTGAGATAGGAAAGAAGTTTCAGCCACCATACGGGGAGGAAGAATTCTTGCCCATTTTAATATATTTTAGGTCCTAAAATAATATACGGATTATTTTGAGATTGTAGGTGCGATCAGAATCGAAAATGGAGGTATTTAGCGCAAGTTGTAATTTTAGCATCGGTAGAAATTAGATTGAATTTAAAGATTTCGACAGACAATGCACTAGTATTTGATTAGTTAAATATTCTTTTAATTAAAATGTGATAAATTTATCAACTTTGAATGGTGATTTGCAGCCATGAGGTCAAAAGCTGCAACCGATGCTAATGAGCCTAATATCAAAAAATTAAGAGGTAAGGGATATATGTATGAAGCGTAGGGATACCTCGTTGCATGATTTGATAAATGTTGGCTTTTATGGAATTGAAATTGATATTTTGGATTGAATTTAGAAATTGGAAATTGTGGTTTGAAGTTGTGTTTTTGTGCAGGAGGGTTAGATAGAATAGACCATTATGCTGTCGAAATTTTTCTAAAAATAGCCTAAACTCCTTTAAAATATTATTTAACATGATATTTAAAACAAAAGAAATAACTTTTAGGAATTTAATTATTTAAGTTCCTAAATATGGCTTTAAGTAAAGTAAATCACAAATTCAATCTCTAATTTGATTTTATGAAAATTATATGTTGTTCAATTATTTGAATATTTTATATCTTTGTGTTATTTGAATAAAATATTTTGCATGCTAAATATTGTTTTGACATTATGTTGTATATTTTCATATTTAAAAATGTTGAATTTATGAATTAAATTCTTATGAATTTATTTAACGTATGATTTATTAAATTTATCTTCGTAAACAACTCTGAAAAATATTTATAAAATGTTTTTAGACTGTTGGCTCTGTAGCTACTTGCCAGTATATGCATTTCTATTCTATTTCGATGCTACTGACTCTAGCCCAGTCTTTAGCTCCCACAGTTACACCTGGCTAGTGCTCACACTGTGCCCCCTAACTATGGCCATACATCTACTATAGTGTATGTGTCTATTGGTTGTAGCCTAATCTCCACTAAACTTATACTAGGGTGGTAAATCCTTGGTTAAAATTGATCCAGGCACTCCTAGATTTGATTTATTTCTGTTTTGATTTATATAATATTTATGTTCTGATTTGGATAATATGTTTATATGTTTTGTGAATTATATTTATTTAAATTATCTTTTGGAAAATTGTTATCAAATTGATTAAGTATTGTTTACAGAGAAATTTATGTTTTCTGAATGATTTAAGAAATGTTTGATAAGCTATTGAATATTTACTGAATTTGTGATTAATTTAAATATTTATGAACTCTTTATAGTGGACTTGGATGCCGGGACGTACGAGGTGCTATAAAGCATCATTCTGTACTCCATCCGGTTATCTGATCCACCAAAGTATCCTTCCGACATTTGTGCCCACAAGATTTAAATCATAAGTTCATGGTTTCCATATTAAAACATGATTTTTGAAATACATATGGGATACGATGTATCAGCATATGTATATATATTTCTTACTGAGCAATTAGCTCACCCCTTTTATTTTTCCCACTCCCAGATTATCTACAGTAGTTGGGTCTGCTTTTCTGGAGGACCTAATATTCGGTATTCCTCAGGCGATTGTCCTATATCATCGAGGTATACTAGTTTTCTTTATATGTATTCAGACTTTTTGTACAGTACTACTTTTATGTACATTATACTTGGGATGTAAAATATAAACTAGTTGTTTGACTAGATTCTAAATTTAATTATGTTAGCACGAGTATTCAAAAATTTGTATCTTGAGTTTTGTATAAAAATAATAAATTTTATTTCGAATATAAGTTGACACTGCAGACAGCTCAACCGTAAGTGATTTGTTTATGTGAAATTAGATAAATATTTGATATTTCGGTACGTGACAACGCGTCTCGCGCATTCTTATTATTTCTACTTGGTTGCACTCTTTTTACTGATAAGAGTGCAACACGAGTACTAGTTGCGTACTTATCTTTTCTGGAGGATCTTACTACCCTCGGTGAGATTGCATGGAGTGCAACTTGCCTTGCTTAGATGTATAGATAGCTGGGCGAAGCCAGCATAGCAGAGTGCCATTCGATAACTAGTTATATAACATTGCTTCAGGTATTTAATATTTATTTAATAAGAATAATATTGATTTCTTTAATATTTATTAGCTTATGATTTGATTATAAATGCCTCTTTTGTTTTATGCAGGCGTGGATTTACAAGCATTTTCCATCGCTAAATCCAGTGTGGGACATGTCATACAAAGAGAGGCAGCTGCATGCTCGACGATGGAAGCCGCTTAGTTGCAACATCTCTTTACATCTACTGAGGGAGCAACTTGATGACCTTCAGTATCATCAAGTCTACTGGGATCTATATACAGACAATAGAGAGACATCCATTGCCAGAGATTTCATTCTTTTGCGGATGCATTAAGTTCAATGACATTGTAAAGCCATACCATCTGGATAGAGTTCTTAGGCAGTGGGGCTATGTGCAGAGCATTCCACGTCGACCTCTCACCCCATCTCATGTGAGACGAGGATCAAAGCCAACTAATTATCACATGTAGTACAGCTTTCAGTTTGGGTACTAGGATAGTTGGGATTGTCATGTGATTAATAAGGAGAGGAGAGGTGCACGATGCAGGACCCCTGAGAGTCCACAGCGGATTACATGATTTGGTATATGACCATTTCACATCATTGTATCAGAATCCTGCATACAAATTGACAGAGCAGCACAGAGTGATTGACTAGGGGGTTAGTTATTCATTTCTTATTTAATGTTAATAATGTCTTTTTACCTCGAAATTGATATATTTATATTTTCATTATTTCGTAGTGCATCGTGAGACACATATACGATAGACTTCACATAGTGGAGGTGGGTGGAGACGTTCAAGACTTGGATGTATGGCGACAGGTTGTGCATGATGTTAATGCCATGGTAAAGAGATTGCCTAGGCATATTACAGTGCCCCCACATCCTGTACAGACAGCATCTTCATTTCAGCCTCCACATCCACCTCCATCCTCAGTTGCTCCACCTTCTTCCTCAGCTACTCCACCTTCATCTTAGCAGCTCATGTGCATTTGCCAACAACATCAGCTCCACCAGCCTCACCATCAACACCACCAGCTGCACCTTCAGCTCTACTAGCAGTAGTTTCACCACCTTCAGCACCAGCAACTTCACCACAACCAGCACCAACAACATCACCACCACCACCTTTAGCGCTAGTTACACCACCTGCATATTCTCTACCATCTCTTACATCTCTATTCGTATATATTAGACATAAGAGTAGGAAGATATAGTAGATATTGTATTTTATAGTTTGACTTATACTTTTCTAAGAAATGGTAGATATATGTTATGTATATATTTAGGTTAATTTTGTCTCATTACTTCATTTATCATATTATATTTATCAAGTCATTTGAAACAACTATTTCTTTTTACTTAAAATAATAATAATTATAATATATTATTAATAAATTATTAAAATAATAAATATATTATTAATTATATTTTCATAAATTATTAAAATAAAAATTAGCATGTTAATAATATTTATATATAACTAACACATAATCATAAATAAATGGTAGATTCGGTAAATCAATTAAATTTTAATAAATAAAATAGAATTAATCAAATAAAATATGATGATGTGTAAGTTACATAATATAATAACCAACGCTTGCAACAACGCATTATATTTATTTACTTAATACATCATAGTTTATCTAGATTGATTGTCTTTTGAGTCGCAACATTTGTGTTGGATGAAAATAATAATTTGAAATCCTCGATCCAATAGACGTATGGAAGCTCCCACTCTCGAACGCATTCATATCGATACCTGTGTCAGTTGCATGCGATCAAAGGTATCGGTGCTCTTGGATCCAACAATACCTACAACAATGCATTATATTTAATTAAATCCGAGTGAAAAAAATAAACAATAATAAACTTTCACCGTGATCCATACCTGAACAAAATGATAGTTGCTTACAAATCCAATAGCAATTAACTTATGTTGCAGTGGAGGAGGTGCAATAGATCTGAGCGGAAGATACATCAGGCACTGTCTCGAAGATAAATGGGCAAGCACAACATCATACCATGAGGATATCAAATGACTTATGTCTAGTAAGGTCATCCAATTATCCTTGTAAGCTACCGTGTTGAAACACACTAACGATTGCATCAATTCATTAACACGCTCCTAACATCCATAGAGACGCATATAATCATCTCGGTGTCTACTTAACTCATCCATCAAATCTCGTTACACTTGTGGCTATGCATCTGCACTCATACCCAACAACCATGCTATAGCTCTAAATCCGCAATGTCTATCAAATTGACATCAACAACATCATGAATGAACAAACATATCTCAACCGAAAAAGAATCCATATATCGAATCTTGGCACCTTTACGATACACAGGTAATTTCATCCTCTTCTTTGCCAGTTTCACTAAACTTGTCGTTGTGGGTGAAATGATACTGTCATGACCAGACTCGTCAATCTCAAAATAAGAAGGTTCTCGTCGAGTTGATGTGTCCATCTTCAATGCTTGAGTATGACCCTTTGTCTTAGCCTTTTCAATTGGAGGAACTAGGAATGTTGTTGCCAGATCACCTAGTTTTCTCAACTTCTTTTTCAAGGCTAGTTTTTCTAAAATATCACACACATCAAACCATTTCATAATTATCTCCCACTCAACATCCAATGTCAACTACTGCACATCTTCATTTGTGGACTTCGTCAAGTCTAATTTCAACCAATGTGAATGCATGATAGATAAGGGGATTAGTCATTAAAACCATGTATATTCAGCAATTTCATAAGCACACGTAACCCATGTGTCATTCTTGTTACACAGCCACAAGAGTGAATATCAAGATCTGTATCCTTTAATCGCTCTACCTCCCTCAATATCATATGCAAAGCCGTCCTTGACACCAACTCTCGTAACTCCTTGAATAATGACGGCCTGAAGTTGTGTTCAACAATAATAAGGCTTACCTCAAATGAAGCCTTTATATCCATATGTTGCAGCTCAATCAAGGAGTTGATCAAGTTCCAAGATGTTTCAAAATCACCTTGAGACGATCCAAGATGTCGTTTCAACTTTTTATATGCACTCTCCGCTTTACAATACAAAGTAGAACATGTATTAATTATCAATTCAAAAAATTATTAAAAACAAACGTAAACTTAAAAGATGACAATGGACGTACCTATTAGTTGTCACATCGCTGAAAAGCATTACTTTATCCATCCGAGCCACAACTAATCACTCCTTATACCTATCCAACTAAGTGTCCTTCACATATTGCATCGTCTTTGGATAACTATGGTAATCCAAGTGCATTGAGCTTAAATGCCTATCATACTCCTTCGTTAATGAGAACATAAAAACACTTCATGATGCCATGAATGCATCCCACTTCTCCTTACGCTCAAATAACTTTTTGCAGTTCGCAAGCACATTCTTTGATATGTGCCATCTGCATAATAGATTAGTTGTGGAGGGAAATACTACTTGAACTACATTCATCAATGCCAAATCTCGATCTGTGACAATAACAAATGGTGATGCAACACTTGTCATTAAACTTTTTAACTTTTGCAAAGCCTACGAGTAGTTCTCTTGATGCTCGGCCTCCATATACACAAATGCAACTGAAAAAGTCAAATTCATTTATGTGACACCAACAATCTGGAGGAGTGGCAATCGATATCTATTCATTTTATATGTGCAATCCATAATCAACACATATAGGAAAGCATGCAACAAATCTACCAAGGTAGGATGCGCCCAAAACAAGTCTTTCACAACATCGGTTGACTCATCACTCTAATACCACTCAACATATTTACACTCATTCAACTATTTCATCAGTTGTAAATGGTCTTCACAGTACTTACATTCTTGTCATTCTTGTTTTTCAATGTCATGAGAATATTTCGTGGTTTGACCATGTTTTTGGTTATATCAGCCACAACTTCCTTTTCCACAACTGACAATCTTGCGACAAATGGATGACCCTCAAAATGCTTCGCAGGCGCATGATTGTGCATCCCACTTACTACTTGAACTCATCACTCATCATCCTTTTCTATTCACACCCAGTAGCTCGAATGGACAGCCATATTTCTTCGTTTCAACACCCTTACGAGTTGCTTTATATGTTTTTGCTTTCTTCTTTTCGACTTAAATCTTCCACTTCATTCACAACAGAGTTATAATCTAGGTTTTCTTGAAAAAGTTGCTGGTTCAAATCCTTTTATCACAGCTATGAATCCTACATTTATGCCTATCTCCCTTGCCCATGTGATTAACTCTTCTCAAGCAGAAAAAACCTTGTTATAAATGACTTGATGCAGTCAAATTAAGAAGACTCTGCTTCTTACTAGTTGTCATGACTCGAAAGCCATGACATACACTTAACAATCACACTTGTACTATTTTTCCAAATTTACGAACTAAATTTTTTCTTTTCACTTTAAGGTTTGTATTCGGTGTCAATGTCTCTTCTTAACTAGTTTCACATTTCTCAATTCAATTTAACTTTATCTCCACCATTATATTTGTTAACTCCTAAGGCAATCCATTTATTTGATACTTTAATTCAATATTAAACCTGGCTAAAAAAAAATTGAAAACTCCCCCTTAAATAAAATCGATTTTCCCCAGTAATTAACTTGCAAAATAACAGCTATTCTCAACAACATCTTTCAATCCTAGAATCCACATTCTATATCACCATATACTTAAACATATTAGAGACGGATTTTGAGACGGAATTTTCCGTCTCAAATTAACCAAATAAAGGAAAAAACATTTTAAGAGTTTTGAGACGGAAAATTCAGTCTCAAAATCCGTCTCTAATATTAGAATTGGATTTTGAGACGAAATTTTCCGTCTCAAAACTCTTAAAATGTTTTTTTTCCTTTATTTGGGTTAATTTGAGATGGAAAATTCCGTCTCAAAATCCGATTCTAATATTAGAGACGGATTTTGAGACGAAATTTTCTGTCTCAAATTAAAAAAAAAACATTTTTAAGGGTTTTGAGATGGAATTTTCCATCTCAAATTAACCCAAATAAGGAGAAAAACATTTTAAGAGTTTTGAGACAGAAAATTCCATCTCAAATTAACCCAAATAAGGAGAAAAACATTTTAAGAGTTTTGAGACGGAAAATTCCGTCTCAAAATCCGATTCTAATATTAGAGATGGATTTTGAGACGGAATTTTCCGTCTCAAATTAACCCAAATAAGGAGAAAAGCATTTTAAGAGTTTTGAGATGGAAAATTCCGTCTCAAAATCCGATTCTAATATTAGAGACGAATTTTGAGACGAAATTTTCCTTCTCAAATTAACCCAAATAAAGAGAAAAACATTTTAAGAGTTCTGAGACGGAAAATTCCATCTCAAAATCCGTCTCTAATATTAGAATTGGATTTTGAGACGGAATTTTCTGTCTCAAAATTCATCATAAATTTGGCGGGACATCACACTATTCACTCGCGCCTCTTTAGCTTCGGAATTTGTGACAGAATTTATTCTGTTACAAATTTATAACGGTTTTTCCGTAAAAAATTCGTAGCTAAATTTGTCACTATTACTTTTCTTGGTTCCGTTACTAATTCGTTGCAAATCCGTTGCAAATTCGTAAGAACTTGTGACAAAAATTTCCGTTTCAAAAATTCCGTCTCTGAAAGTCCAATTTCTTGTAGTGCCATTCTAGCCAAGGTGGATGTTATATGTATGGTAGTGAATTGGAATAATTGCCTAAGCTTTATTTGTATCATGCTATACTATTATTAGCTATTTGTAATGGTTAGAAACAATAAGTTTAACCATACCTATTAAAGTTTTAAAAAAGGTAAGTAATTGTGTGAGTTAAGTGTATGGAGAAAAGACTGAATTAGTCTATACAATCTATTTTGGATTAACTGTTAGTGGCTAATCATGGCATTGTGTATACATGATATTTAATGCGATTCATGCATACATAATCATTTTTTACAGCATAAGCCTAGTTGTATTTATTTAAGCTACTTATTGAGCCGTGTATTGCCCATTCCTTAATTTAACTCCTTGCAAATTATCTGAGTTAGACTCTAGTTTCAGAGTATTGTGTAGACTCTCGGGATTGTACTTGGTTGTGGTACTCGTCAACGTCCTCCAAGCTTTGTTTTTGTACTTTTAAGGTTTACAAATTGTATATCATTGTGATAATTGTGCAACCTTTACTTTCACAGTACTGGGAAGTGAAATGGGATGTAACTTAGGATCGCACTAGATTATTGTATAAATTCATATGATTATTGAGTACAATCCGAGATAAGATTATGTTTTGATATGTGTATAATTGCAAAATGTGGAAGTGTTGTTGTGTTGAATCTTGGAAACATGTAATGTATGATGGCACGAATTGCGAAAAGTAGAAACTACCTGGATTGTGGAAATTAAAATGTGTTGCAATGCAAGTGATTTACTGGAATTGGTAAAATATAAGGGGAGGTTTTCGACCTCTTTCTTTTGTTAAGTGATTATGGAACTAAACAACTATAATCACCTTAAGATTTATGATGTAGTAAGTGAAGTAATATTATATCGAGGTAAGATTAGTTTAGTAACTATACTAATACCGAATACAAACCCGAAGGTAGAAAAAATTTGTTCGTAAATTTGTTAAGTGAAATCAATGTATGTGTCAAGTGTACATATCAACCTTGGGGTTGTGACACGCGACCATTTAAAGGGCCTCGGTCGAGACCTATCTTGTCTCTCGGTAATGAATTGCCAAGAGATACAATGCACTTCTGGTAATTCACTGCTGGCAGTACACTGTAACTTTCGGTAATTCATTGTCGAGAGCATCAAAATTCATTTTATCTAACCCTAAACCGGAAAAAAGAGAAAAAAAACTATCAAAATTTACTAATAAGAACATACCTCTTTTGGAATCTGGCACATTTTATCTACATCTTCATCCATAAATGAATTTTTGCTTGAATCACCATCAAAATACTCCATGAATTAGATTTTTGGATGAGTTTTAATTGTTTAGAATGTGTGAAGGGAAGAAGAAGATGAGAGAGTTTAGAGTGAGCTAAGTGATTAGGAGGGCATAATAGTAATGTTGTCAAACGTTAGTTTTGTAAACAAAAAAGGTCATTTATTTAGGGTGCACCTAGCACTCCTTAGGGTGTGTTTAGAAATTCTCACAACTTAATCCCCTAACATTCTTTTTCTTTCATCATTCTCCCCCCCTCCCCCTAGTCGTTTCTCCTTCTTCACTTCTCTCATCGCATCTTCACTTATTCTTCAATTGTTTTTTGATTTCTTCAGTTTTCCTTCCTATCATGTGTCTTTTTTCATCAATTGTTCATTTTCTCAGCCAACAAATGAAAAAAGGGTTAGTAATTTTTTTTTTATAATTTTAAGCATTGGGTAATAGTATTTTGTTTTGCGCATTTTTGCATATATACAAATTGATTTTTTGATATATATATTTATATATATATATATATATATATATATATCTCATGGGTGTCTAATTAAAGTTTCATTAAATCTTTTTCTTTTTATTTTTTTTAATATGAAACGAGAGATGTTAATAGAGGTAGCAGACAAATTAGATAAACAAGGTGTTAATAGGGTTAAAAACTTATCTTGGTTTACCATTATGTTTATAATTAATTACGGGTAAGATGATGTTTAATGGTGGTTGGAGCATAGCTATTTGGGTGCTCTGTTTTTAGTTGTGACTTTGTTGTGTTAGGATGGATATGTGTTGGTATTTTTGAAATAGATTAAATGGGTAAGCTGGGTTTTTAGTTGAATTTTGTAACATGGGTTGTGTCTGTTTTGGTTGATTGCTAGATGAGGTGTTTATGTTCTTGATAGGTACAAAATAGAGGCTTAAAATTCATTGCCTTTAAGTTTTTTGTGTTTATTCCTTAAAGGTTGAAATGTCCATGTTGCTGTCATCTTGTATTGGCTATTCGACTTTGATGGATTCTGCATTCTGTGACCTGATTGTTTATATTGTAATATCTCATATTAATGGAATTAATTTCTAGCCTTACAAATAAATTTGTCATGTACTTAAGCTATGCCAAATTATAAGAAAACATAAACATTATGCACTTCTCCATATGGTATAGAGCTAGTTTTGTTATAATCGCCATAAAATAAACCTAAATAGATTTCTTATACCATTAATGTCATCTGTCCCTTTGCTTTTAACACAACAAAGGCCATGTGTTATTAAAAACCATTAAAATCATAAAAGGAAAACAAATAAAGGCTGTGTATATATAAAGCTAATTAAACTAGGGATCAATATATACAAACACATGGCGTACTAAGTAATAATTGTTTGATTTTTCAATATCTATGAAGAATATTAGATGTCAATATGCACTTAGATTCTAAGAAACTTTAAATGATGATGGAGGTAAAAAAAATTGATTCAAAAGTGAGAAGATTTGAAGGAAGAACATTGTGAAAGTAATTATCAAAACTCAATGAGTGTTAAGGTTAGTGTTGGTTTTGTCTTTTTCCTTTAGCATTTGACTTCTTAGATGATTCTATATATCATTTAAAATAGCAATAATTCTTTTATTTTCTCAAATGATCAATTTGTAAGTATCTAATTTCATATGTTCCTTGTCTTAAGAATTGTTTTCAAATCTAGTATTGTTCTTTGACTTGCATGGATGGTCACTTTTTTTTCTTTGGTGCTCTTATCTTTAGTTTAACATATACATATACATATACATACATACATACATACATACATTCATACATATATATATATATATATATATATGGGCTAGCAACAAATTTATAAATATAACGAATTATTGAAGTAAGTTGGTTTAACAATCAGATTGTCTCAACTTAAAAATTCTGAAAGTTTTGGTTTTATGATTTTAATGGTTTTATTAAACCTTCTAACTTTTGTTTGAAAATTAAATATATTCTTCTGTGTAGGGAAATATTATCTTGTAGACTCTGGATATACAAACATGGCAGTCTTTTTGTCTTTGTGGTGAAAGATATCATTCGAGAGATTATAGAGGAAGAAGATGACAACTATACGATCTAGAAGAGATTACGATATATACATAGAGTTTGTAATAAAAGTGCTACGGTATTGTGGAATGTATATCAAAATGAATCATGACTTAAGCTCTCTGTTTTGTATTTTGTATAATAAAGTTCACGTTTTTTATTTTTAATCATGTTTATGTAATTTTATTAATATCGTATTAAAAGTTAATTGTATTAAATTTAAATATTAATCGTGTTTAGATACATAGACTATGAAATAAGTCTCATGTAATTTTTAAAATCATAATTTTAAAATAAATTTTATATAATTAATACAATAATTTTAGTAATATATCAAAATTAAGAATAAAATAGCACATTATTAATAATATATTTAAATTATATAATTTTAATAAAAAAATTTAATGTTCAATATTAATTAATTATAAAATAAAAAAAATTATATTTATAACTTATAGGATGCCAAACATGTTTTATGTTTTCTATTTTCAAAATTAGACAACAAAATTAGTTCACCAAACAAGTTTTCTATTTTCAAAATTTCAAAATAAAATAAAACAAAACACAATTTTCAAAAACAGAAAACATAAAACACAAATTTGGTAACGATATCAAACGACCTTAAAATATAAAAAAAAAAGGAAAAGAAAATGAAAGTGAGAAGGGTTGAAACTTGAGAGTTTAGTGTTTAGAGTTCAAAAGAATGAGGGCATAGGAGAAAGGCAAAAGAGAAGGGTATGGTGGATAATGTCTAAGGGGAGTGGAGTATCAAAGGGATCACATGGAAAGGACATGGCAAGGGGTAGGGAAAACGCAAAGAGATGGGGGAGAAAGATAGGAATTTAGGGATTAGAATTTTCGTCAAAATTTCTATCAAATCTTATTTTTTTAGATTTTTAAATTAAATTTTTTTTATTTATAAAAAATATTTATTGACAAAAAAATTCTATCAATGAAATTTTATAGACAAAAAAAAATCTTTCCTAATTCAGTGGTGAATATTTCGTGCCAACTTTTTCATTCTCGCAAAATATTTATTGAGGAATTATTGACGAATTTCAATTCGTCGGTAAATTCTATTGGTAATCCTTGGTAAAACATCGATCAATTCTTTTTTGTATTCCATCAATAATTCATCGATAATTATCGATGAAAATATTTCATTGGTAAAATTTTGTTAGTAATAAGCATATTTTTTATAGTGATATTATGAAAGAGATCAAACATATTCATTTGAATAATGTTTAATCTTTTCATCAAAATAATCTTTTGAACGATCACAATATCATAGTATGTAGTAAAAATTCAAACTCTTTTTGAAACCTTTATTTAGCTTGTATTATGAAAGAGATCAAACATATTTATTTAGCTTGTATACAAGAATTCTATTACTTGTATATTATTAGAATTATATGAAATTAAAATCCAATATTTTGACGAAAAGTACAAATTTCAAGACTAGTGAAAATATATAAAAAAAAAATACACAAGGTGATCCGATCAAATCTTGTCTTATTCGTTAGTTAGTTCACTAATGTAATATTCCTTCAACTAAAACATTTTTTTAGACTCGATAAGTCAACAGGTCCAATTTGAACTTATTTGACAAACCACTTTGGTTCGATTTGGGAAACATTGTTACTTTCTCTATATCTTCTTTTTTTGAATTATTAAGTCTTATTAAGGGACTTAATTGCAACTGTGCAAAAAATTGCATGCCTTAATTGTAAAAACCAAAAATACTTGTCCTACTATGTAAGGATAATGTTAAAAGATAAAACATTTGAAGAGATGATACGATATGGTTAATTACGGGGTACCTCAAGCCTTAGGGTTTTGGGAAAACACCTAGCTTGTTGCCCTTACCATTCTCTCCTATTTCTCATTGAGCACAACACTGTTAAACTTCCTTCCTTTCTTGCCGTCAACTATGAAGATTTAAGAAGTGTTCTTGAACTGATGAGAAGGCCAAGAAAGTTAGCCAAAGTTTTCTTAGAGAAGCAAGATTTGCTAGCACAAGTTGGATCTTATTGTAGAGAAGGCCTTGGTAGAGTAATTGCATGAATCACAAATAAAGACCATCACACATGAGGTGGTTGGTGAATTTTGGAGGAGGACAAGTATCAACAAGAGAAGAAACACTAGATTACTGTTGGATAGCTTGTAATAAATACAAGGGAACAAGTTCCCACATTGCTTGTAAAAGTGTAAAGTGATATATTTATAAAGGGAAATCAACTCTTGAGAGTAATTTGGAGTCAAAGAGGAAATGGGCTTTGACTCTGGAGCTTGGCTTGGGCTAGTTTGGCTTGGGCTTGGGCTTGGACTATTTTAAAAAGTCAAAGATGGGCACTTGGGCACTTGGGCACTTGGCTCTTTGATTTAATCCAAATTTTTTATTTTTGACAAAAATATTTTATATTCTTTTTGAATTTAAAATTGTTTTAAACTATTCCAACAGACATATTTTCAGTTATATGTCTGGAACAGTTATGTCTGAAAAAATGAATGGTTGTTAATTAACAAACAATCACAACCATTCATTTATGCCTCTTCAAATGCTATTTAAGTGTTGATTTCCAGAAAATACTTGCTTTACATTTTCTGACTTTTCACAATATTCTGAAGGCTTTGTTGTATCATGGGGTAACTTGCTTCTGTGTGAGGCAATATTACACTCAAGAAAGTGTAATTCTACACGCCTCAAAGCCATATACTCTGATTATTTCCTAACAATTTGAGTGTAATATTTCTTTTGATATGGCAATGGTTACCAATCCAGTGTTTATCAATCAACAAGGTCCTGTCAAGTTGAACCAGTTTGATGGGACAAACTTCACCAGATGGAAGGACAAGATGAAGTTTCTGTTGACAACTTTGAAGGTGTCCTATGTTCTGGATCCGAATTTGCAGCCACTGGCAGACCCTACACCAGAAGACACAGATACAGTGAAGGAAGAAAGAAAGAAACGTGCAGAAGATGAACTGGTGTGTCGTGGTCACATCCTCAACTCTCTTACAGACAGACTTTATGATTTATACTCCAACTATACATCACCAAGAGAGATTTGGACTGCCTTGGAAACAAAATACCAGAACGAGAAAAAAGGTACAGATAAATTCCTGGCATTAAATTATTTTGATTTCAAGATGACTGATAACATGCCAGTCATAGATCAAGTCCATGAACTACAAATACTGGTTTCTAGACTTAGAGATTTGGAAGTGGTTGTTCCTAACACTATACAAATCGGAGCAATTCTGTCCAAGTTGCCTCCTTCATGGAACAATTACAGGAAAAAGGTCCTGCAAACACCAGACAGTTTCACACTGGAACAATTCCAGACTCATCTGCAAATTGAGTGTGAAACTCGTCTCAGGGATGAGAAACTCCAGAAAGAGAAGCAGTGAATTCAAATGGGAATTCACAAGTAAATGCCATAGGGATCAATTCTGGAAAGTTTGCAAACAAGTCTGGAAAGAATCAGAACAACTTCAAAGCCCAGAAAACTGGTGGATTTAAGAAGTCCAACAATTATAAGAAGAACAAGGCCTGCTTTCATTGTGGAAAGAAGGGGCACTACATTAAAGAATGTAGAGTCAAAATTGCAGAAGACAAGAAGAATAAAGACAATGGTTCTAAACAATATGCTCAAGCCAATATGGTTGTTGAAGATGACATGAACTTTGTTGCCATGGTTACTGAATTGAACATGGCAACAAGTGCAGGAACCATGGAGTGGTTTCTTGATTCTGGAGCCACAATTCATCTCTGCAACAACTGGGAATTCTTCAGCACTTACACCGAGGAAGACAGTGAAGTCTTTATGGGAAACCATGCTCCTGTCAAAGTGCTGGGAAAAGGAAGTGTGATGCTTAACTTCACTTCTGGACAGAAACTGACTCTTATCAATGTGCACCATGTTCCTGATGTCAAGAGGAACTTAGTTTCTGCAAATCTATTGTGCAAGAGAGGCTTTAAGATTGTTTTAGAATCTGATAAGTTTGTAATATCTAAGAATGGTGTGTTTGTAGGAAAGGGATATTCCCTTGATGGCATGTTCAAACTCAGTATTAATAAAATAAATGTTGCTTCTGCTTATATCGTTGAATCTTCTATTCTGTGGCATGCTAGATTAAGACATTTAAATTATGCTATGATTAAATACATGACAAATCATAAATATATTTCTTGTAAGCATGATCACCATGATAAGTGTCAAATCTGTGTAGAAGCTAAGATTACAAGAAAGCCTTTTCCTAAAGTAGAACATGAAACAAAATTGCTGGAACTAGTTCATTATGATATTTGTGAATTAAATGGAAAATTGACTAGAGGAGGAAATAGATATTTTATAACTTTTATAGATAATTGTTCACGTTTTACTAGTATTTATTTACTAAGAAACAAGGATGAAGCTTTTGATAAATTTAAGGAATTTAAATATAAAGTAGAGAATCAAAAGGAAAGGAAAATTAAAATTATAAGGAGTGATAGAGGTGGTGAATATTTCTCAACTGAATTTGATAAGTTCTGTGAAGATCATGGAATAATTCACCAAAGATCAGCTCCTTTTACACCCCAACATAATGGTTTGGCGGAAAGGAAAAACAGGACCCTAGTTGATATGGTAAATGCAATGATTTTAAATGCTGGATTACCTTTCAACTTGTGGGGTGAAGCTTTGCTTACTGCCTGTTACATACATAATAGGGTTCCTTCAAAGAAGACACATATCTCACCATATGAAGTATGGAATGGAAGGAAGCCAAATTTAAGTTATTTTAAAGAGTGGGGGTGTATTGCATATTATAGACTTCCTGATTCTCAAAGGACTAAATTAGGTTCAAGAGGAATTAAATCTGTTTTTGTTGGTTATGCACAAAATTCAAAGGCATATAGATTACTAGATTTAGAATCAAATGTTATAGTAGAGTTTATACATGTTGAATTTTTTGAAAATAGTTTTGTGAAAAATCAAGTTATGCATGAACCAGAAAATGATCAAAATACATCTACTGCCTATGATTCCTTAGTCAAACGTAAGGAAATAAGTGAACCATCTGAACCAAGAAGAAGTCAGAGGCCAAGAAAAGAAAAACATCTTGATTCTAATTTTATTTCTCCTGATCATATTACCTTTTTAGTTGAAGGTAGTAGAGACAGAATTATGAGAAAAATGAAGATATTATTAAACATTGAAGATGAGCCCAAAACTTTGAGTGAAGCTTTGACTTCAAGAGATTCAGCTTTCTGGCAAGAAGCTGTAAATGATGAAATGGACTCTATCATGTCTAATAATACGTGGATTCTGGTAGACTTACCTCCAGGATCAAAGCCTATTAAAAATAAATGGGTTTTCAGGAGAAAGTATAATTCTGATGGTACTATACAACCCTTTAAAGCAAGATTAGTTGCTAAAGGTTTTACTTAAAAGAAATGCTTAGATTATTTTGATACTTATGCTCCAGTAGCTAGAATAACGTCTATTAGAATTCTTTTTGCTCTAGCTTCTATATTTAAGTTGCATATTCACCAAATGGATGTTAAAACTGCATTTTTAAATGGTGATTTAAAAGAAGAAGTTTATATGGAACAACCTGAAGGGTTTGTTTTACCTGGAAATGAACATAAAGTTTGCAAGCTTGTTAAATCTTTATATGATCTTAAACAAGCTCCTAAACAATGGCATGAGAAATTTGATTCTGCTATTTTATCCTTTGGTTTTAGGCATAATTCTGCTGATAAATGTATTTATTCTAAATTTACTAGTGATTATGGAGTGATTGTTTGTTTATATGTGAATGATATGCTTATATTTGGTACTAACATGCTTGGTATAAATGAGACTAAGAATTTTCTTACCTCTAAATTTAAGATGAAAGATCTTAATCAAGTAGATACAATTTTAGGAATTAAAATTACAAAGAATGATAATGGATTTTCATTGAATCAAACTCATTACATAGAAAAGCTGTTAGATAAATATCAATATCTTAAAATAAAAGAATATAGTACTCCATATGATTCAAGTGTGAAACTTGTCAAGAATGATGCTAGACCAATAGAACAATTAAAGTATGCTAGTGTTATAGGAAGCTTGATGTATGCTATGCATTGTACTAGACCTGATATTGCTTACACGGTATGTAAGTTGTCAAGATTTACAAGTAATCCTAGTATAGCTCATTGGAGGGCAGTTGAAAGGGTACTTGGTTACCTTAAAAGAATCGCCAAATTAAGGTTGTGCTATACAAGATTTCCTGCTGTTTTAGAGGGTTATTCAGATGCAAGCTGGATAACAAAAGCTGGTGATAATATATCAACTACAGGTTGGATATTTACACTAGCTGGTGGTGCTGTAAGTTGGGCATCTAAGAAACAAACATGTCATGCACACTCAACTATGGAAGCTGAGTTTATAGCTTTAGTAGCTGCTGGTAAGGAAGCTGAGTGGCCAAGAAATATGTTGTTTGAAATTGAGTTGTGGCCACAACCAATGCCACCTCTTTCCTTACATTGTGATAGTGAGGCTACTATGTCTAGTGCTTTTAATAACATTTATAATGGTAAGTCTAGACATATAAGCCTAAGGCATGACTATGTTAGAGAGTTAATCTCAAATGGTACCATTACGATCATATATGTAAAGTCTGCAGAAAATTTGGCAGATCCTCTTACTAAAGCTTTGCCAAGAGATAAAGTGTGGAGGACTGCATGTAGTATGGGACTAATATATAACCCTTGAGACACCAATGATGGTAACCCAACTTTGAATTACCAAATCGGTAATTACTAAAGTTTAATGGGTAATAACAAGTTATTGATCAGTGTCTGATGTGGCACTTATAATAGGAGTCTCATACTTGAATTTCAAGAGAATGCCACTGTTACATTGAGAGGTTGAGTTTAAGCTCTTAATGGAGATCGTTCTGAAAATTGTCCAAAGTAATAGGGACAATAAAAGGATCTTCACCTATGTGAATATGAAGTGGTGCCGCTTCAACAAGAGTTTAAGGGGTTTTACTCTTGAAATATTCACAGAAATTGGATTGCTAGCACATGGCCATTGAAATTGTGCTAGGAGCAAGTAAGAGTTTTGTGAAAAGTGACAGATTGATGTGTGTCGTACTTTCGATCCTAATAGTAAGAAGTCATGGTTTAATCTTTGGACACTATGTACTTTTATTAGCATCCTAAAGTACTTACACTAATTGAAGGTTTAAATCAATAAGATACCTTCTTGTATGCATCATATTTGTTGTATTACAAGCTAGTGGGGGATTGTTTGATAGCTTGTAATAAATACAAGGGAACAAGTTCCCATATTGCTTGTAAAAGTGTAAAGTGATATATTTATAAAGGGAAATCAACTCTTGAGAGTAATTTGGAGTCAAAGAGGAAATGGGCTTTGACTATGGAGCTTGGCTTGGGCTTGGGCTTGGACTATTTTAAAAAGTCAAAGATGGGCACTTGGGCACTTGGGCACTTGGCTCTTTGATTTAATCCGAATTTTTTATTTTTGACAAAAATATTTTATATTCTTTTTGAATTTAAAATTGTTTTAAACTGTTCCAACAGACATATTTTCAGTTATATGTCTGGAACAGTTATGTCTGAAAAAATGAATGGTTGTTAATTAACAGACAATCACAACAATTCATTTATGCCTCTTCAAATGCTATTTAAGTGTTGATTTCCAGAAAATACTTACTTTACATTTTTCTGACTTTTCACAATATTCTGAAGGCTTTGTTGTATCATGGGGTAACTTGCTTCTGTGTGAGGCAATATTACACTCAAGAAAGTATAATTCTACACGCCTCAAAGCCATATACTCTGATTATTTCCTAACAATTACAATATCCAAGTATTAGATATGCGATTCTAAAATTCTTTTGTGTGATTCTTGCATCTTCTAGTTGCTTGATATTCAAATCTTGATAAAAGAAATCCATCGTTTTTGGTTTATTGGTGTTCAATTGTTTTAGTTTCACTACTATATACTCTATATATCATGTGATTATCCGTTATTGCATGAACCTATAAACTAACAAAACCATGATCATTTACACATATTAGATTTGATGGTTATTCCAACAAAGATAAGCACCAAGTTGATGGTATTTTTCAAGATCATGTCTTTGTTGATTTTTAATGTCTACTTTCCATAAAGAATATTCAACATATTTTGATTGAGATGACATATATTTCAAAATGGTTAACTGGAAGAAAAAATCTTAAATACTCAATAGCTAAACAAAAACAATCATGTGTAGGTTCGAGTTTGTTCATAATTTACCTTGGATCTTATATGTTTCTTTTATTTGCCAATTGTTGTTTGTTGTTTAGCCCTAGTTTTGTTGCATGAGTGATGGAGTTGACAACTCCTATTAATTTTACACGTAGACCAATAGAGTCAGATTTTCATAAAAAAAATTGCTAATCTTTAATGTACATCAAAGTAAAAGAGCATATCCCTTAATTTCCTCAATCCGTCAATCTTTTTTTGCCTCAAAAGTCTAGCATAATCAATTTAAGAATGCATGCAAGATAACTTAAATAAAGGAGACAAAGATAAGTCAAATATCTGCACCAAATAGATAACACAAAAAAAAAAATCGATAGGCACCACAATATCCATTAGAGTGGCTAGTGTCCAACAAATTCAACATCAATACAACCTAAAGGAAAACACATGCTTCCTTTAGCATAGTTTTGTTTCCTCTTTTCTATTTTTATTTTCAATTTTTTTGAAAATAGCAATGGCAAACATGTTTGGTAATGTGTTTCTGTTTTCAAAAAAATAAAAACGAAAATGAAAATAAGAATTTCCAAAATTATTAGAAACAAGAATGTTTTCAATTGTTTTTGGAAACATGTTTTCATTTCTGGTACTGATAATAAGTAAGTGAATGGTGTTTATATATTAATATAATATTAATATATTTTTATAATAAAAAATAAAACAAAACAATTTTTAAAAATAAAAATAATATTAAAATTTAATATAAAATATTATTTAATTAAAAATAGTGTGAAATTAATATATTTATTTTAATATAAAAAAGTTAAAAAATGTAAAAAGCAATTAAATATAAATTATATTAAACTATAATTGCGTAATATTATTTTATTTAAAATTGTATAATAATTTATTGAATATATTATATATTTTAAATAATATTATTTATTATAATTTTTATACTTTAATAATTAATATTATTGCTAAGTACTATTGTCTAATTTAATTAATTATTATTTTACTAAACAATATTATTATTTAATATTATATTTCAATTAATTTAAAATGTATCACTAGTACTATTAAATAATTTAATATTATTATAAAGTGAATATTTAACATTGAATAATATTATTTATATTAAATATAAAATATTTTTTAGTAATTATATAATTTATTATAAATTAATTAGTTGAATATATATTATTTATTAATGTAATATTATTATAATTAAATTAAATAATATTATTAAATATAATTTATAATTTATTAAATCATATTATTATTTAATATATAAAATTTAGAATTTTATCAATCTCAATTATTATCTAATAACAAATTAATATTAAAAAATTATTTAATATTATTTTTAATTGAATTATTTTGTCTAATATTATGGTTAATTATAGTATTATTTAAATTATATTAAAATATGATTAAAAGAAGATATTTAATATTAATATTAAATGGTATAAAATAATATTATTTAATATTATTTAATAAATATATTGTTATTTTCCAATTTTTTCAATTTTATTTTGTGAATTGAATTATTATATCTAAATCAATTTAAATATTTGTTTTCAGTACACAACAATATTAACTTAATATGTTTTCTGTTTTGTAGAATTTGAAAACAAAATAAAACAAAAACAAAAAAATGGTAGGAAATAGAAAATGACCCCAAACAAACACAGACAAAACAAATGAATAAAAAAAATAGCAAAAGGGCAACATTAAACAGAGAGGAAAACGTGCATAAATGCCTACCTCTTACCCTAGTGTAGAAACCTGTCTATGAGTCAGGTTGAGCCAAGTTCAGATTGGGCCTAGATGATATATTAATAGACTATATTTAGGCGCGAGCTTGGCTCGATCATTTGGGCTTAAATTTAAGCCCATACCCATTTTTATGACTTATTATTCAAGCCCAAGCTTAGCCTAACCCGGCCTGATTTTATTTTTTTTCTTTTATTTTTTACATTTTGATTATTTTGTTTCTTTATTTTTTTATTCTTTTATTCCATTTAAAATTTAATTTAGTTTGTCAAACTTTACATGTTAATTTTCATATTAAACATATAATATTTATTAATCATTAATATTTTAAAGACATATAATTACATTATATTTAATAAAATATACAAAAAAATTTAATATTAATAATGTTTGGGTCGGGTCGAGCCTAAGTCTCTAAAGGCAAAACCCGAGCTCGGCTTGAAAATTCATCAGGCTTAAGTTTTTTTATCCAAGCGAATCAAGCCTATCATTGGGCCTTTTTTTGGTCCAAGCCCGTTAAAATATCGGGCTAAATATTTGGAACGGGCTACTGGCCCTTGGACAGGCCTACTCTAGTGGCTAATCAAAGAAAATAAGAAATCCAAATTTAAATCGGTTCTCACACAAGCCACAAATCAAAGGGAAACTTGAAAACCCAAAGAGAAAAAACATAAGCATAAGAAATATAGTACTTCTTTAAAACATTTGATGGGCGTGACATAAAGTACCAATAGAATTTGGAGCAGCCTTTTAAAAAAAAAACCAAATAGAAGAAAAAACCATATAGGAACAAAGTGTGACTCTAAAGCAATTTATGGAGATCCGCGCCTAACCTACAAGGTGTTATCCAATTTTGACCTAAAGATCTTACGGTTTTGTTTCACAAAAGACGCCTCGCAAGTATGGGTTCAAGTCTCTACATATATAGCATTGTAGAGTATTACAAACTCTCCTATTTTAAAGCTTGATGTCTCGTCAAGCTCAATCAGAACAGAACCAGGATCACACTAGGTGTTGGGAATCTGATATGATTTGTGGAGACCCACACCAAACTTGCGAGGTATTGTCTGCTTTGATCCGAAGATCTAATAGTTTTCTCTCACAAAAGGTGTCTCGTAAATAGGGTTCAAGTCTTTACATATATAGTATTACAAAGTCTCACAAACTCCTGATGTGAGATTGTGGTGTTACACAATTAGAGGCCCTGGCTTATTTATTCGAGATCTATATCATTTGAAAACTTGTCTTGTTCTATTAACAAAGCTAAATTTGAAAGGGATGTTTCCTTTGATTGAATGTGACTTCGTTGCAAGTTGAATCATCAAAAAGCTTATTGATTAGATTCCATGTCATTTCAATATAGATATGATAGAGGTTATATGTCACTTGGACATGAACTTGTGGTGCGAGACCCAAAGGCCAATAACATGAAAACTCCAAAGTTCTTTTTCTTGTAAAAAAGAAGTCAAACATTGAAATCCCCTAAAGTTGGTTTAGAAAGAAAAATGAAAAATCCTGGAAGCATTTGGTATATGCATTTGGAAGGAAGATGAAACACAATTGTTATAAGCATCTAGAAGCAAGATGAACCATAACTAGTTCCAAAGTATAAATCCCAAACGCAAATTTAGGGTTCTCTAACAAGGGCAAGTACAAAAAAAATGTATATTTAATGCATGGTAACATATAAAATCTAATAATATACTCTAATTGAATCATATTATAGCATCTCATTGATTCATAAATTTTAAAAAGAAAAATTCTTAAGAGTAAAATTATTAAAATTTTTAATTAATAAAATATCATGTTATTATTTAATGACAATATATAAAATTTATACATTAATAATGTATCAAATATATAAAATAAAAAAACAAAAATTATGTCTCCGAATCAACACGAGACAACTTTCTAAATTTTTTAATTCATTGACAACTTTTTAATGTTATATATTCGAAGAAAAGTACAAATTCCAAAACTAGTGAAAACGTCAAAGGAAAATTTTTCTCAACGGTGATTCGTTCTTCAGTGATGTGTATTCCGTAAGTCACAGGATCCAATTTGAGATTCGGCCGAGCAGTTTGGTTGGGTTTGGACAACATTGTTATTTTCTTGATTTATTCTAGATCTGACAATTCGTGTCAAAAATTCGTTTTCGCGTCATGTTAAAACCGTGTTCGTGTCGTGTATTCGTGTCAAAATTCGTGTCGACACGGAAAACTCAAAATATTATTTTTAGCTTTTACCATATTCATATATTAATTTTACTTAATTTTAATCCCGTGTCATTTATTCGTGTCGTGTTTGTATCATGTATTCGTGTCGTGTCTAAGATTATCAAGTCTAATTTATTCTTTGGTTCGAAGTACTCTGCAATGTGTCCACTATGTCTCCTTCATCAGTTGGGCTTCTTCTTAAGTTGGATGCCACGTCAACAAGACCAAATATCAACAGCGGAAAAGATCTTGAAATCATGATACAGGTGTCAAGCTGTAAGTTGAAAACATGTAATTCTGTCACCCGAGCATGAAAAAGTGAAGTTCGCGCCACTAAGTCTAAGGTATCATCCCAATCTCAATTCCAAACTCCAACGCCTCTCTGCTGGTGCTTTTGCCTGCTTTCTTTCTTTCATTCTTTCTTTTCAGAACAAAAAGCGCATTCTTCGATTTCTTAATAGGAAAGAAAGAAGGCAAAGCATCCAAACGCGATTTCCAAAAGCAAAAGCACTAACAATATCAAATCAATTAGTCGCCATTCTTTTCTTCTTCGCGGGGCAACTTCTTTGCCATTGCCTTTGCCCCACCCTGCACTCAAAGCATTTCTTTTCCCACTCCACACATAAAAGGGACAAGCATTAAAACCAGCAAAAGAAAATGATAGCAGATTTGGTTTATTCTACTGCTACTTGTGCTACTGCAATTACCCCCAAATACTCAGAAAACACAACCTCATTAGTGAAGAAGAAGACGACCAAGTTATCGGTTCGGGTTCATGGCCAGCTCGAGCGGGGCGGGTCTGGCTCGGACGCCATCCAGGAAGATGGCTCGAGCCCCGACTATGATGGGGGATATTCCCACTGAGGATAACACCACGGCTGATAGTGAGCTGGTCCCTTCCAGCTTGGCTTCAATTGCTCCTATTCTCCGTGTTGCCAATGAAATCGAAAAGGATAACCCAAGAGTCGCCTATCTCTGTAATTCCCTGCTTCATTCTTTTTTTTTTTAATTTTTATTTTTACAATTTGGATATAAAATTGATACACTGTCAGTTATTTGCGACAATGTATAGTTTGCTACGTAAACGGCATTAATTTAATTTAAATTGCATCAAATTTGAAAATTTTTAAATAATAATATTAATTGATTAGCCTGCTACATTATAATCTCAATTGGTGAAAATATGAACGTTTCTATACTTTAGGTGTGTAGAATTACTGTTCAAAGACAAAATTAGGTGAATGGTAATGTTCAAAGTGATCATTAATAAGTGTTCAATGTTGTGATCCTTGTATATGTTTTTGTTTGGTTAGGTCGTTTCCATGCATTTGAGAAGGCTCACAAAATGGATCCAACATCAAGCGGCCGTGGTGTTCGACAGTTTAAGACTTATCTGTTGCATAGACTTGAGAAGGTGGACTTTAACACTTAATGCTGCTTTAATAATTTAAGCATTTTCTTGGATACTTGTTAAAACAGTTATTCTCTAACCCCTTTTGTTGTAGCAAGACTGGTGGTTTAACCGTTTGAAATAATTATCATAGTAATAAAAATAATAATTCAACTTTTATCCAAATGCTCTGGCAATTAAGGAGCAAAATTAATGGATTTCTCTGACTCAAGCTGTGGAGACTATCCCCTGATAATATATCTTGCTAGACTATCTCCCTGATAAGACTATCTTGCTAGATGGATTGCTACTCAAGCTAGATGTTTCTCCCAAAATTTTAACATGCAAGCTGAATATTTCTTTGAACTTTTCTTTTCTGCATCACCAACGAGGATACAAAATATAGTTAAAGTATGAATTGGTTCATAATGAAGAAAGAAAATGATATGGGGTTGAGTCTTCCATTGATAAGATTTGGGTCACTTTTTTGGGGAACTTTTATGTGGATGTCTAATGAGTCTATATCTTTTGTTAACATTGATAGTTTTCTTCAAATAACTTGTAATATAAATTTTGGGATAATTTTTGTGTCATCTTTGGTTTCAAATGATAAGCTTATTATGACATTGTTTTGCTGCTACTAGTTATTGGTTTTGCTTTTGAGTAAAGTTCATGAATTTATTGAGGAGAATTTCTGATATATTCTTTAAATGTGATTTTTTTTTGGTACATGTGATATTGGGCTACAGAATGGCACATAGCCTTCTACCATTCCATAAATCCCATCACACTCACCCGAAGATTCGAATTCGAGACTTCCAAGATGGAGTCTTAAGCTCTATCCATTGGGGTGTCCCCTTGGGGAAATACTCCTTAGAAATTGTAGAGTTCATTATCTAGACCAAAATCTTATTCTGTTTCAAAAGTTCCAAAATTAAGACCAAATAATATTTTCTTTCTTTCAGGAGGAAGAAGAGACAAAACCTAAACTTGCAAGAACTGATCCAAGGGAAATTCAGTTGTATTATCAGCAGTTTTATGTGAAAAATATTGCTGATGCGCAATATACAAAGAAGCCGTGAGATCTTTATTTTCACTTCAAAATGCGGAATTTAGCTAGGCATGATATGCATTTTGTCTTAGTCTTTTGATTTTTGTTTGCCCTTGAAGGGAGGAGATGGCTAAAATTTATCAGATTGCTTCAGTGTTGTATGATGTGCTGAGGACAGTGGTGCCTGCTGCAAGAGTTGAAGATGAGGTCTGATTTGTATATCCTTTGTGTACCAGTACAAAGTTTTGAAGGCTTGTTTCATGTGAAATATACTCAAAAGGTTTACCTTTTAAGTTATTTTGTTATTCCAGACTGAAAGATATGCTAAAGAAGTTGAGAGGAAAAAGGAGCAATTTGAACACTATAACATTCTTCCATTGTATGCCGTTGGGGTTAAACCTGCTATTATGGGCCTTCCTGAGGTTGTATATTGCATAACTTATATTATTATTTTACTTGCTTATATGAATAGTTTTTTTATAGTCTAATTTCACCATGGTAATGTTCTCCTACAAACACTGCAGATTAAAGCAGCACTTCATGTTATCCGAAATGTGGAACGTCTCCCTGTGCCTAGAGTTCATACGACATCCAATGCTCCTGATGATACCCATCAAGAGACAGTGAAACCAGTAAATGATGTACTTGATTGGCTTTCTTCCATCTTTGGGTTTCAGGTAATACCTTGAATTACTAATTACATTGCATTTATTTTACACTAATTTATGTGCCATTGGTTCTGGGTGATTTTTAAAGCTGGCTGTGTATGTTGATCCAATGCACATGTCTAAAAAGAATCAGACTTCAATTTGGATCTTCGAAGGAGGGTTTGCTATTTCCACCAGGCCATCATATCCCTCAGATTTTATTTTTCATTTATTTAGAACTTTTTCAGGTCAGATGAAAGTATTGAGCTTTATGAAGGTGATTGAAAGTAGTTATATTTATGAGCTTGGGGAACAAAAAACTAGAAACTGCAAAACACTGAATGGTGGAAAGTTCCTAAAAATTTTGCACCTAGGTTTCACTTTTCCATTTTGAGAAACCTTCCTGTAAAAAAAATGAAAATCATGGAAACTTAGGGTTTGTTTGGTTTATGAAAATATTTTCTATTTTCATTTTTTTTTTCATTTTCTGTTTTCTAAATTTTGGAAAATATGTTTGGTACACGAAAATAAAAACTTGTTTTTGAAAATGAAAATTATGAAAATACGTTTGCTATCTACATTTTCAAACCAATAAATATGAAAAACAATAACTAAAAAATTAAATTAAATTACAATTTTTGAAAAAAAGTAAAATGTAACTAAATAATAAAAATAAATTGTAAATGAAATAAACACAAGAATAATTCTTTATTTATTATAAATGAACAAACAAATAAAAAAAAAGACTTTTTGCTTGTGTAATGATTCGAACCCTGTATCTTTGATGTACATTAAAAAAAATTTCATAAATCCCGTGTTTTCCAATTCTCCACTTTTCCAACCTGTTTCCTTGGAAAATAATGAAAAGATGTTTTTTTTGTTTTCAAAACTTGGCTCAATTTCATTTTCATTTTCATTTTCTAAAAACATGTTTTTTGTTTCTTCAACCAAACATATTTTCCTTCACGTTTTCTATTTTCCACGAAAATGAAAATGGAAAACAGCTCTGTTTTCATGAACCAAACGCACACTTAGTCTGTGAAAGAAAAGAGTTTTCATTTCTTTTACGACTTTTTTTTTATTTTTTTATTTTTATTTAAAGCCATGTTATCTTATATTGATTCTTTCACAATGGATTTTAAGAAAACCAATAAGTCCTTTAACCTTTTTGTTGTAGAGTTTGGCCCATTTTTATGTGCCTAGCCAACTAATTTGTTGAGATTTGAACAACTTTTCTTATATAATTTAGTCTCATCATCATCATTATCATCAGCATCAAAGCCTTTATCCTAATAGATAATAATTTAGTCTATGAATAGAATATATTGGCAGGATTCTAAAGCTACAATATTTCTGAAGCTTCTGTGATCAGTTTCAAAAATCTCTAACAAACTTCTAATGATCATACTTAGGAATGTATCACAATAGTATAGTTCAGAAAGTTTTAGGCATCCAACTTCAGGTATCTAGCTGGCTCCATAAGTTCAAAGAAATTTTAGTAAAGATCATTTCTTTCAAGTTGTTTAGCTATAATTTTTATATATCATTTCTTCTTGAAAATAAGTTTCTCCGACATATATCATTTATTATGATTATTATTATTATTATTATTTTTATTATTTTTTGAAATTTGAAGAAAGGAAATGTAGCAAATCAAAGAGAGCACTTGATATTGTTGCTTGCCAATATTGACGTTAGGAGAAAAGAGAGTTTTGAAGGTTACATTGCGGTAAACCTTTATTCCCTTGATCTTCTTTTTACTTGCTTGACTCTTCTAGGTTGGTAGCAGAGTCAATTTTCATCGTTGTGTCATCATTTTTCAAGACTGACTAGAAGTTTACTACAGCTAAATGGTGACACCATACAGAAGTTGACAGATAAGATTTTCAAGAATTATCGTTCATGGTGCAACTATTTGCGTTGTAAGCCACACTTGAGGTTAGTTATTCTGTTATTACAGATCAACTATGTAACTGTAATAAGCAAAACTCAAACCATTTTCATCTCTTATAGAACGAGTTGGACACCTAGATTTTACAGAGTGCATGGATTATTTTTTACTTTGCAGGATTCCACAAGGTTGTGATAGACAACAGCTGCAGCTTATCTATATTTCACTTTATCTTCTTATCTGGGGTGAAGCTTCAAATATCCGATTCATGCCTGAATGCATTTGCTACATATTCCATAATGTATGTTTTGTTTTGTTTTTTTTTTTTAATGAAGCATTATCCATGGTTATTTGTAGATGCTGCTAGTTTTTCATTTATAATTATAACATTTTCTCATATATTGACCTAAACTGAAAATCATGTTTTCTTCCTTCATATTTATCAACTTATCATTATTTAGAATAATTGTATTCTTATCGTTCTAATCTTTAAGTTCTCGTGAGCTTCTTGAAATAAGATTGATAGCATTAATCTATCTAGCCTTATAATCTGTTTTATGTATGTCATTTTTATTCATCTATCTGACTAATTATGTTAAAGACAGCCAAGCATCATGAATTGTAAAATTCAGATACAGTGTGGGTTAATAAAAAGGATGGAGTAACTGTGTGGTTTATTAAGTAGTAACCAGTTATCTGAAGGAGCAAAATCTAACCGATTAGTATATAAGCAATATCTAGCGATCCTCTCCAAACCTAAATCCCACTAAACCAGGTATAGTCTTTGTAGTTTTCCAGTGAGCAAGATGAGCCAATAGTTTGACCTACAATTCTAGTGAAAACTATAGCAAGATAAAATTTTAAAACACCTTATAATTATCTCTGTTTCTTTTTTGTTTTTCAAATCTAAAATCTCCTATTTATTCTTGTGTGTAATCGTTTTTACTACCTTGGTATTTTATCTAATTACTTTTGACATGAATTCACCCTTGTGGTAGCATGAACAAAATGAATTACTAGTTAATCAGCAATTTCGGTTGCCAAAGAACTGATACTGACCACTTAAAGTGAAATGGAAATGAACCCTGATGCACACATTCAATTGAAAATTTTTAGCTTACTACTATTATGGTACTACCTGATCATATTTATTATGGAAGACAAAAAGGTGATTCACAGAGTGCACTGTAGTGGCAGACTAGGGAATTTGCTCTAATCCGAGTGGTATTTTGATGGAGAATGGGAGCAACAAAATATTTTATTTTTAGTTTTTTTAATTGTTTTAGAGTCATAGGTTGAAAAGTATTGTGTTTAATTTTATTAGTAGGATTAGGATAATAGAGTTTTAATAGAGAGTTTGTATCCTATTAGGATTAGGCTTGCTTGCTTGCTTGCTTATAAATAGGTTTTGTACTTCCTTAAAAGATAGACAATAATAATATCAGAATTTTCAGCAAAGTTTTGCTCCTTGGTTGTGTGACTCAACCCTTCTAAGTGTGACTACTAAGAAGCCCTAGGTGAGACTCCTACGCTTTTATTCTTTACTGTTTTCAGCTTAATTAGCCCTAAATCACACCCTAAACCCTAATTCAAACCTAACTCAGATCTGTTCTGCATCAATTGGCGCTGTTTGTGGGAAACGAAAAAAAAAATCTGATTTGTAGAAAAGTTCTGGACTGATTTGAGTTTGCAATTAGTTTACTCAATTTTGCGTCTATGATGGTGACCAACGCTGAATTAAGTAAGGTTATGAGGGAACTCCAACAAGACCATGAGCGTACAGAGGGTGCTGTGGAGAATATGAATGAACGTTTTAATGATTTATAACAGATTGTTGAAACACTAGCAGCTTCTATGGCATGAATGGAAGCACATCTAATTCAAGCCCCACAAGGTGTTCTTGTCCAACCTGTTGCTCAACTACCTGTAGTTGTAGGAGAGCGTGCCAAGCCACGTGATCATGCTAGAGGTATCACTAGGAAGGTGAAAGTTGGAGTGGCGGATTTTGAAGGTAAAATGGATCCAACTTTGTTTCTTTATTGGCTTAAATCCCTTGAAGGTTATTTCAATTGGTATTATATGTCGGATAAAAGAAGGGTTTGATTTGCCAAGTTGAAGCTGATTGGGTTAGCAAAAATCTGGTGGTATGGTGTGGAGAGTGAAATAACAAGGTTAGGACAGCCCCAAATTCAGACTTGGGAAGAGATGAAGGCTAAGCTCAAAGAAAAGTACTTGCCGCTTAATTATCTTGAGAAGATGCGCCAACAAGCGTATAGCTTACGACGAGTCAACATGATTGTTGCTGAATACATGAATAAATTTGATGAGTACAAGATAAGGAGTCAAGTTGTGGAAGATGCTTCGCAAGCGGCATCATGATTTCAGGCTACGTTAAGGATTGATGTAAAAAGGGAGATGCTTAGGCAGCCTATTAGCTCAGTAGAACAAGCCTTCAAGGCAGCCCTTGATGCAGAACAATATTTGAGCTATTCTACTAGCAAGAGAATGGGTTTTCAAACAGGGGAAATAGAAGCTAAGATGAACTTTGGGGCAAATCTAGAGAAAGCGACTATCCTTGCTCCTCTTGATGGAACAAGACCTACTAATGTCAACAATCCTAAGAAAGAATAAGTTTGTTTCGAGTGTAGGGAAATTGGACACTTTGGGCGTGATTGTCCAACAAAAAGAAATATGCCTATGGGAGTGGAAAAAGAGAATGAAGAAATTTAGAAAGATGATGATAATTCTATTGATTATGGCGGTTATGAGGTTGATGATCTTGACTCTAATGATGTAGATACATCACTCTTGGTTTTGACATTTCCTGACAGTCCCTAGAATGGAAAAGGAGGATTGGCGACAAACCTCAATATTCCAAACACTTGTTCATTGTGGTGGCCAAGCTAATAAACTTATCATTGATGGTGGGAGTTCAATGAATGTAGTTTCTACCTCCACTGTTCAGCATCTCAAACTAAAAACTACACCACACCCTTACCCCTATGAAGTGGGTTGGATTGACAGAACCACAATTCTGGTAACACAACAATGCCTTGTATCTTTTAGTTGTGGTGATTATGTTGACACTATACTTCGTGATGTTATTCTTATGCAAGTTACCCACATTCTTCTTGGTCATCCTTGGCAATATGACTGAGATGTGAGTCATGCTGGTAAGGCAAACACCTATAGTTTTTTTCACCAAAACAAGAGTATTGTTCTAAAGCCAATGAGTTTAGAGGATTTCAAGAAGTATGAGAAGAAAAGGATTCCAAGGTTTAGTAAAGTTGTGGAGGGTGAGAAGAAACATCTTCATATTTTGACTAAAAGGTAGTTTGGAGTTTAGAGCAACAAAAATTACCCAAGATATGCTAATTCAGGAAGGAGGCTTACTGATTTCAAGAAGGTCACATGGTTATGGAACGAAATAAATCCAAAAAGTATCCAAGAGGAGTTCACAAGAAGCTTCATTCAAATTATCATGCTTTAAACTCATCGGAGTCGAGTTTTTCCCAATGGGAGAGAATGGAGAATGGGAGCAACAAAATATTTTATTTTTAGTTTTTAATTGTTTTAGAGTCATAGGTTGAAAAGTATTGTGTGTTTAATTTTATTAGAAGGATTAGGATAATAGAATTTTAATAGAGAGTTTGTATCCTATTAGGATTAGGCTTGCTTGCTTGCCTACGAATAGGTTTTGTACTCTCCTTAAAAGATAGACAATAATAATATCAGAATTTTCAGTGAAGTTTTGCTCTTTGGTTGTGTGACTCAACCCTCCTTAGGTGTGACTCCTAAGAAACCTTAGGTGAGACTCCTGAGCTTTTATTTTTTACTGTTTTAGCTGCATAATTAGCCCCAAATCACACCCTAAACCAACCTAAACCCTAATTCAAACCTAACTCAGATCTATTCTACATCATATTTCCTGAAACCTCTATTTGACATTGAAAGTTAGGCCTTTGCATTTATAGTCTATTGGATCTAGGTGGGATGCCTTTAAAGTTTGACATGAGTATTAGAGCCCAATGATTATTATTTGCTACTTGTTTTTTCTTACCTCATATTGCTGTCAGTGCTAAGCGTTTTTCTTTCAGTTGTTTGTATATGGCCTAGATGAGGGTAAGTGTTAAGTGGCTTTGCCCATATATTGGTGAGGTTTGGGGTTTGTTGTGGCTTTAGAATCAGGTTGGGACTTGGACCTCTCCACCTATTGCCATTGGTGTTAAGTTGGATGTCTCTAGTGACCTAACCAATTATTTAATTTTTATTAATTTTAAACACTTGAGCAAAATATCTTCTCCTTTTTTTTTTGTCATTTTTTATTGTTAGAACAATCCTGGGTCTAGTTTAATTGGTGAAGCAACAGTTGAGTCTGACAATCAACAGCAGGCATCTTGAATATATGAATTCAAACACTGTATCATACTAATATGACTGTGATGAATTGTATTCATGCTTGATTTGTGGTTAGCTTCTCCCACCAAGGGAAGCTTCCTAAATTACCTTTTTTTTCCCTCTTTTTTGTGCATACTTTAAAACTTATGCATATTTTTAATCAATCTTCTTTTCTCATTCTATAAGATGGCAAATGAGGTTTATGGAGTTATAGATAGCAATGTACATTCTGTGACTGGGGACACATTCCAAACTGCTGTACCAGATGATGAATCATTTCTAAGGACGGTAATAACCCCTATATATGAAGTCCTGCGACAGGTAATTATTATTTTGTCGCACCTCATACCTTTCTGTTCTAGTTATTTACATTGTGGCTAAAATTCATTTTATTTAACTAAAAGGAAGTCAAGAGAAACAAAGGAGGTAAGGCAAGCCACTCAAAATGGAGAAACTATGATGACCTAAATGAGTACTTTTGGTGAGTTTCTTAGATAGTAATGGTTGATTTCTAAATAAAGTATAAAGTTGGATAAATAGATGAAACCTTCATTGTTCTAGGTCTGAGAAATGTCTTCAGTTGAAGTGGCCAATGGACTCGAAAGCAGATTTTTTTGTGCATTCAGATGAGCTGCCACCTGCAACTGAGGTCTGTATTTGCTATTTTTTGGCAATCTTTGTTAAAAGATTTTGGTTAGAGCTTCAATAATCCTTTTCCTGTATAATATTTTTTTTAATCTTTTTTTTTTCAAATAAAACAAACACTACTGGGTTTAACAATTATCTTATCATTGAAAAGATGTATTTAATTTACTCAAGTTAGAAATACTGAACAGGAATTAGACCAGAAGGAAGACATATAAAGAATTGAAGAGGACATTAAGTAAAGAGAAAGAGATAATACTTGAAAGAGAAGCAAAATGAAACAAACAAATAAACTACTCTCTTTTATACTTTTACTTTTCCAATTTTTCTTATTTTGCAACCTAACATTTGGTGCTTTTCTTATGAAATTTCCTTTACTTCAGGCTTCAGCAAGCTTGCTGCGGAACTTTTTTTTTCTGACAAACAGCAAGTGTGCTACAGAATTTTAGGATTAAGATTGAATTCTTGAGATCAGCAGAAAGTAGTACCTAAAATAAAGAATTTTTTGCTGAAATATTTTGGCTAGACCAACTATTGCAAGGGTCAAGTGTTTCAAGGTGGCTAGAGTTGAAAAGTACATAAATATATGGATCACAATTTTGGAGTTTGTTATGTATTTACAAGAGAATAAAAACGCTACAAGGTAGTGATAGTTCACAGAATTAGAGAAAGATGAAAGTGCTGGGATACAACTAGAAGGGTTTCACTTCAAGGGGAATGAATAGAAGGAAACCTAAAGTAAACCTCCCATTTTATGGCTTTACTTATGAAAGGATCCTCAAAGATTATAAATAGATCGAAACCTAAAGGCATGTAGGAATCTCTACTTAATAATCATTGTTCACAAGTTGTTCCTCATTTTAATCGGATAATAACTATATTGTGGCTTCTTGGAGTGCTAGATTTGTATATGATGCGTGCTTTTACAAATGTGATTTTCTATGGTGCTTTAGCTGTAGAATTGTTCCCCAAGAGTAGAAGAGCTTCCAACATCAATGATTTCTTAGTTAGTTTGCTTGGTAATAATGCAAGCCCTGCAACAGGTGTTTCATGTTAGGTTAAAGGAGGAGGCAATTGGAATGACTGTCTTCTATTCTCATAATTATTTAGCTGGAGACAGACAAATTCTGGACTCCATTATTCTCAGCTAATGAATGCCATGTTTTGTTTTTTGAGGTAGAATTCTCATTGATATCGAAAATGCTTTGGATTATTTCCATTTGGTCTCCTATTCTGCATTGTGTTTGGGAGCATTGTCAGGCAGTAGAAATGAATCAGAATGTTCATGAGAATTTTATAAATAGTATTTGTGATTCTTGGAATTCAGTTCTTTTTTCTGTTTTCCCCTCCAATCCAAACGCCCTCACCCCACACCCCACCACCCCCCCCCCCCCCCCCCCCCCCCCCCCCAAAAAAAAAAAAGAGGAAAAAAATCCTGCTGTCTTTAGGAAGGTATGTCTGCTGCCATTGCTGATATTGGAAAAAAGTTGTATGTGTTGCTTATTGGAAACTCTTGCTGCTACTCTGGTGCATCAGTATAGTGAATTAGGTTTAGCTACTCTTTGGATCTCCTTCTATGGGTTAAGATTTATTTATTTAATTTTCATGTTTTAGGTTGTCTTACAAGGGTCATGAAATTATTCTATTAGACTGTTGGCAAATGTATGAAAAGTCTGCCTATACAGCTTTAGGTAGGCTTAGATTGTATGAAAATAAGGGTTTACACTTAAAATGCCTGCCACACCACACACCACAACCAACACCCCCCCCCCAAAAAAAAATGTGAGAGAGAGGGTGAACTAAATCTAAGAATCTATAAAACTAGATTGACCAAATAACCAAAAAAGATAATTCTGGTTTTTACTTCATCATCATAATTATCAGAGTTTTTATCTCAATAGATTACTTAAAAATTAAAATTAGTACGTGACATAAAAGTCATAAAGAACATATACCTTCTTTTCATGACTGTATAACCCTCATAATTTGGTTGAATCTCTTCACATTCTTTATGAGAACCTAGGAAAATATTATTGCCATCCCACACCCTTCCTAAAAAAAGAAAAGAATTGTGAACTGTTTTCATTGAGAAGGTTAGATTCCTGTGACTGAATAATTTCTTTTTGTCTTGCTTATGGGATCTTGAGCATAACTATCTATTCAGCTTACCCCTTTGGGTTCACGGTCAATACTTGCCATCTCTTATTGAATTTGTTCTTTCATCTTTCCAAAGATCTAAGTTGATTTTCATTTTCTGACAGAGACATAATCACGTCAATGTTGGAAAGACAAAGCCTAAAACTAATTTTGTTGAAGCCCGAACATTTTGGCACCTTTACAGAAGTTTTGACCGAATGTGGATCTTCTTTATAATGGCTTTTCAGGTGCCTTTAATGACTGAGCATGCATTTTCTTCTGACCATTTGTCTGAAAGAATTTACTCCATCACATGACTTTGTGGTGTTTTCAGGCTATGCTAATTGTTGCATGGAATTCTGGATCTCTTCTTGGCTTTTTGGATGAAGATGTGTTCAGAAGTGTGTTGACTATTTTCATTACGGCTGCTTTCCTCAATTTTCTGCAAGGTACTAGGATATATCTTAGCTAGTTGAATTTCTTTCTTTATAGGAATATTTGGTATTAAGAAGCAATGCTGTTAATATCCACAAAACGTAGCATAGCCATGTGGTTGCTTTGCTCCAGGAATTTGTTAGCTTAAAAGTCATTGCTACTGTAGTTCGAAGTCTAGTTAGCCAGTTATTTCCTATTTTTGTGGAAGTTAAAGATTTTGTGATTCAAGGTCACTTTTCATGCAGCTACTCTGGATATAATTCTTAGTTTCAATGCCTGGAGAAGCTTGAAAATTTCCCAAATACTTCGGTACCTTTTGAAGTTTGCTGTAGCAGCCGTTTGGGCAGTGGTTTTGCCAATTGGCTATTCTAGCACTGTGCAGAATCCAACAGGTCTTGTAAAGTTCTTCAGCAGTTGGGCTGAAGATTGGCAGAATGAGTCATTTTATAATTATGCTGTTGCAATATATTTGATACCCAATATACTGGCTGCTATACTGTTCCTACTTCCACCATTACGGAGATCCATGGAGCGCTCAAACTGGCGCATTATCACTCTTTTTATGTGGTGGGCTCAGGCAAGCATATCTTGTATCCTTAATTTTGACTGATTTTCTTTTTCTCTGCTCTGCTGACTTCAGTATGACCCTTTAATTTTTTTCTTTCTAAAGTTTGGGCTTCTCATTTAACTTGTACCATGCTGCAGCCAAAATTGTATGTAGGAAGAGGCATGCATGAGGACGTCTTCTCACTTCTGAAGTAAGAGAAACTAATTTGCTTTTCTCTTTCTGTCTTTTAACCTTTTGAAAGGACTTTTCCAACTTGTGGTTGGGAAGGGGGAGGATTATTTTCCATTTTGGTGCTAGTCATTGTATCATATCTGTATTCCTCTTCAAAGTTTCAAAACTGCACATTTGTGCTATGACATGGAGATACCTTTTCTCCAGTGAATTGACATTTTTTTTATATTTTCAGGTACACACTATTTTGGATTTTGCTACTAATCAGCAAGCTAGCATTCAGCTACTATGTGGAGGTGATTTCTCCTGTTTTAGTTTATGTATTAGTTGTCTTAAAGTGGAATCCTAATAATTAATTACTTGTTTTAACACACGTGCATAAAGCAATACAAATTTCAGTTTGAACACTGTGTGTCACATATATGTGTTTGCTTGCACATATTTATGTATATATGGACTTGTAAACTATGGTATTGTAGAGTTTCAGTGAGTCTAAAAGACTTTTTCCACTAAGGTTACAACAATTTGTTAACTCTATCCCATAAAGATATCATCATCTGCTTTCGCTGTCAAATTTCATTAAAGATCACAAGCTTGCCATAATATCCCTTGTGACTCAGTTGCTACTATGTTTTAGCTGTTCATTTTTTTAATGCATGAGTGCAAAATTTGGAAAAGAAAAGGCAATAGAAAGAGCAAAGACCAAACGGAGCCTTAATATTTTCACTGTTGAAAATCTTCTTGCTATCTTTGCCTGATTCTTTTCCATGAGTTTGCATTATGTGTGCATATGTTCTTTCTGCATCTGTATCAGTCATTATGTACAAAAACTTATTTTGCTCGTGCTCACAGCCATGCACAAGATTGAACATTCAAACAATGCTAATTGCCATACGTGTAGAAGAAGTCAAATAAGTTTAATTCTCCTTGACTGCATTAAATGACTATATTTTTTTTATGTGGAGTTTTGCAGCAACTATAACAAGAGCATATTATATTTTTATAATTTGAGCGGTTGATATATTATTGTACTGTGTGAATAAATTTAAACAAGTTGCTTTTTATCTTTTTCTTTCTTGCCTTAAAGGATCTGTGAAAACTTAAGAGTTCTTTTTTTCACATTATCTGCTGATAGATACTACCACTAATTCAACCGACAAAGATAATCATGGACATGCATGTGGATAATTATCAGTGGCATGAATTCTTTTCGGAGGGTATGATGTTCAGAATCCCACAAACCACCCCTTCCCTCTTTCTATCTCTACAATTCTTTAGTTTGTGTTTATTTAACTTTTTTTTTTCTTCATGTACCTATGGCCTGCACTAAACCATGTTTTTATCTTTTCTGTAGTATCAACCCATAACATTGGAGTCATTATTGCAATATGGTCTCCAATTGTCCTGGTAAGCTAGCTTGTAGAAACTTTTGCAAATGACAAGAGTTATGTTGTTGTGAGGTACTTAAATTATTAAACAGTTTCTGTGTAAATTGAATAACTAGTCTTGTTTTATTTCTGTATAGGTTTATTTTATGGATGCTCAAATATGGTATGCCATATTTTATACTCTTTTTGGTGGGATTCATGGTGCTTTCAGCCATTTGGGTGAGGTTAGTAGCCAAGTTGTTCTCATACCTTGAAGGCACATCCACACGTCTCAAAGAAAAATATTAGTTATGCTGTGAAAACCATATATGGTTTTGGTGAAAAACAATGAATTGATTTCTATATTTCTGTTATTTGGGAATAGTTACTTTTCTTAATCTTGTTTTCTTTCAATTGACATTTTCAGATACGGACATTGGGGATGTTGCGGTCTAGATTTGAATCTGTTCCTTCAGCCTTTTGTCGTCGTCTTGTTCCATCAACAAATCAGAATAACAGAAAAAGGCATCCGGTAGTCTTTAAGTGATATAGTATTGTTTATGTGATTGCTCTTAATTGTTTGGATTACCAGTATATTGAAGTTGAAACGTGCTTCTTTCTAGACATAAAGGCAGGCCATTATCTGGAATTCTTTTACGTAATCTATGAAGTTATGAAGCCTGTATTTTCTTTGTTTTATGTTTCTTTGGCTAAAAGTAAACATTTCAACATGGCAGGAGGAGGCAAACGAAAGAATGAATATTGCATTTTTTTCTCTTGTCTGGAATAAGTTCATACATTCCATGCGGATGCAGGATCTGATCAGCAATAGGTTGGGCTGCTAAATTACCTGTCAATGAAATTTGGTAAATGCATTATATAGAGAAGTCTGATATTTTCTTTTGACTTACTACTATCCAGGGATAGAGATTTGCTACTTGTACCATCTTCATCAACTGATGTCTCTGTTATCCAGTGGCCCCCTTTCTTGCTTGCTAGCAAGGTAGACAAATGTTGTAGATATATATATATATATATATTTTAAATTTTGGGCTCAATGCAAGATCATCCATCTTACATAGTGTCTGGTTTATAACACGGCAGATTCCCATTGCCTTAGACATGGCAAAAGATTTTAAAAAAAAGGACGATGCAGAGTTATTTAAGAAGATAGCAGCTGATGATTATATGCATTCGGCTGTTATAGAATGTTATGAGACTCTCAGTGATATAATATATAACCTTCTGGAAGATGAAGCAGATAAGATGTAAGTCAAAAGCATTAATATTATGAACTTGAACTATTTCTAACATGATCTTAAATTGCATCAAGGCAGCTTTGATCTTGTCTAGCAATGAAAAATATCCCCTTCTTTCTTCTCTATACGAAAGTCTAATAATTTTTTTCTCTCTTTCTTCTCTCTTTATACAGTATTGTTAAATCGATTTGTTATGAAGTGGATATTAGCATACAGCAGCGGAGATTTTTGTATGACTTTCGGATGGGTGGGCTGCCTTCACTCAGTAATAGGTTGGAGAAGTTTCTAAGGATCTTGGTATCATTCTCTCTTTGCTTTTTCTTAGCTTCTCTACGGCACTGCATTTTTAAGCTTATTCATGATAGTGTACTTTCCCATACTCTCTCTCTCTCTCTCTCTCTCTCTCTCTCTCTCTCTCTATCTATCTATCTGTGCTGGCAGCTTTCTGATGTCGAAGATGATGATACATTCAGATCTCAGATAATCAATGTCCTGCAGGATATCATGGAAATTATTGCACAGGATGTTATGGTCCATGGCAATGAGTAAGTGCCAGAAAATAAAAAAAACGTTGTTGGAGTTTATGTTGTGTCAGTCTTATAAGACAAAATTAACCTGCAAGTTTTTCTTTGTAGAATCCTTGAAAGAGCTCCCCTACATGGTGGAATCACTCAACAAGACAAGAAAGAGCAGAGGTTTGAAAGGATAAATATTTACCTTATACAAGACAAAATGTGGCGGGAGAAGGTATGTTTGAGATAGATTCATGTTGGTTCGTTATTTATAATGTAACTAATTATTGAAGTGGTGATAAAATGAAATCACACATCCGTTAAATTGAAGCCATTCTAGGCACATAAACATAATAAGGGTCTTCCACCTATTGCCAAGTGGTTTTAAGTTAGATAATTTAACATGCTATCAGAGTAAACACTATTCCTGGTTGTTAACCCCTCTGTGATAGGTTTGTTAGCACTATATGTAAAGTTCACACCACATGATAGATCCGTTGTCCCTACATGTGAGGTGGAGTATTTAAGTGGTGATAAAAATTGATCCCACATCTTTTAAATTTAAGTCATCTTGGTCTCATGAGTATAATAAGGGTCTCTCCACCTAGTGTCAATTGGAATTAGGTTGGATGCCCGTCTAAAATTTAATACTAATTTTCACATATCTGTTTTGTTCGTAATCTAATTGTTTATATGTTTGTCTGCAGATCAATAGGCTTTATTTGCTTTTGACTGTTAAAGAATCAGCTATAAATGTGCCCCCAAATTTGGAAGCTCGGCGCCGCATCACATTTTTTGCAAACTCCTTATTTATGAATATGCCAAGCGCCCCCAAAGTCCGTGACATGCTTTCATTTAGGTCAGTCATTGTGGGACATAATTTGTGACATTATTGTTTGCTAACTTGAAACAAGAACTGGAGAGGGGCAATTTTTTTTAAAGATCTTTATTGTTAGTATATGTAAAATCTGTTTCACAATCATCAGTGGGGCTTGTTGCTTTAATTGGGTCATAACTAAGGTTTTTAACTTGTTTAAACCACATTTAAGATTTTCATTTTTCTAGTATTATCATGATTAGTTAATGTTTCTGCATTCTTTATCACATGAACAAGGGCATTGTGATGGGCTCTATTAAAAGTATTATTTAGATAACATGCCTCTCTGTGCCCACTTATACGGCTTCTCTGATTCAGTGTTTTGACTCCATACTACAAAGAGGATGTTCTCTATTCAGATGAGGAACTCACTAAGGAAAATGAGGATGGAATCTCAATTCTGTTTTACCTACAGAGAATATATCCAGGTGACTTTATGATCTCTTGCCATTTTATGCCTTTCGCCGCATGAAAAACATATGACTAAGTGGACATCTGTGACTGAAAACTAGATGAATGGAACAACTTTCTAGAGCGTATGGGTATTGTTGCAATCAAAGATGAAAATGAGGCCCATATGAAAGAGCAAACTCGAAAGTGGGTATCTTATAGAGCACAGACACTTTCCAGAACAGGTCTGGTAACATAAAAAAAATATCACTTTTATTTTTAATTAGCTTTGACTGTATATGTTCTTACTTGAGTTGTCATTCTCTGTCTTTCTGTCAGTGAGAGGGATGATGTACTACAGGCAGGCTCTGGAACTCCAATCCTTTCTAGAGTTTTCCGGAGATTCTGGTTTGTTTTTTCTATAAAGATATCTAATTGCAGATTTAAGTAAATATCTTCTATGTGTTATTCCCCTCTCTTTTAAAAGTTGATGTGATGAAACTAGCTTGATGAAGTGTTCACTTTTTCCCTTGTAGCAGTTTTGGGAGGCTTCCAGGCCTTTGAGGAGGATCCTGGATCTTATGGAGAGCATGCACAAGCACTGGCCGATATGAAGTTCACCTATGTTGTTTCCTGTCAGATCTATGGGGCACAGAAAAAATCTTCTGATGCGCGAGATCGGAGTTGTTACCTTAACATCCTAAATCTCATGTTAACGTAAGTTAGTGTTCACCATTTCAATATCATAGTTCTCTCTGTCGAATAGAATTTTGAATTCATTTTTATATATGTGGAAACTGCATAGATATCCATCTCTGCGTGTTGCTTATATCGATGAAAGAGAGGAGACAGTGAATACAAGATCTCAGAAGGTTTATTATTCTGTTCTTGTCAAGGGAGGTGAAACGTTGGACGAGGTATGAAACAACACTTGTCTAATATCAAATTAGCTGACAATATAGATTATAAATTTTATGAGATCCTATTATATAGATAACTTTTTTAAACTGTACTTAAGGGTTAAAAAAAATTATGTTACGTATCCTAATCATGTAGTTTCAAAGTCTGCATATTGCAAAAAGTTAGATGATACTAACATGACATGTTTGTTAAAAATGTCACATGACAACATAGACAATAATCTGTCTACTTTAATGTGGTGTATCAACATTAAGGTACAACATGACATGATTAATATATTGAAATATTATAAATGGATAAATACATTAATTTAAGAGCTAATATGTTTTCAAAAGAAAAAGGTTTAAACATGGTAGATGAATTAAATTTGTGTTCACCTATTGACAATTTGACATGATCAATTAAAAGAGTCAATACATGTTACTTTTGGCTTAAGCTGGCCAACTTAGATTAGACATGAGCATCATCATGTCATTATCAAGTTGATATGATTATGACAACACAGCTATGTGAATCTGTACCTGTCAAATTACCTGGATCTGCCCATTATGTTATCAGATTGTCTAACAAATTCCAGCCCTACATTTATTTTTCTATACAAAATTTATTTAACTTGATGTTTCCAATAACCAATCTAATGTAGCATATCTGATGGTGGTTTAACTATGTAATTTGCTTATATTATTTGAGTGATTTGTCCATTTTATACATGTCCATCTTGCAATATGCATGCATTCTTCTTCTCCTTCTTTATGTTATTAAATCAATAGTTTAAGGTATGGAGTACATTTTAAACCAAACAATGACTATTTTTATCTTTTTCATCCTTTTAGTGCTGGTATTTCAGGCCTAGCATAAGTTGGGGATGTAATTAAAATAGGGTACTATAGGTGTTGAATAGTGGCCATTTTTTGCCACTGGTAATTATCCATATGGAAAGAGAGGTAAAAAAGGTTAAGTTTTAGTGCAAGATTAGCCCTATATTTATGAAACTCTTGAGTTCCTATTTGTGAATTCTAACTAGTTGTACTTTCAAAACTTTTCGCTATCAGTTTCTTTTCTTTTCTTTTCATTTTATTAATAAAAAAATGGGGAAATGGTGATATTCCTAGGAAATATACCGCATCAGACTACCAGGTCCCCCAACAGAAATTGGTGAAGGGAAGCCTGAAAATCAAAATCATGCAATTATTTTTACTCGTGGGGAAGCCCTTCAGACCATAGATATGAATCAGGTAGCCTTTTCTTTTGCCTATTTTAAAGATGCATTGCAAAAATTCTCATTTTTCTATGTTTGCGGAGGACTATTACTTAGAAGAGACTGACAAAATGGGAAATCAGTTGGAGGAATGTAGCCTCTTCTTTTAACTATTTCAAAGATGTTTTAACAATTGCACACTGTTTTCCATGCTTTGTTCTCAGGATAATTATTTTGAAGAGGCTTATAAAATGAGAAATGTTTTGGAGGAATTTATAAAACCTCGCCGTAAGGAGAGAAAGCCGTCAATATTGGGTCTAAGGGAGCACATATTTACTGGAAGGTGAGTTTTCCGATGTATTGATGAACTCAATTTGATTTTATTGGGCATAGTAGCTGAGATTAAGCTAATAAAAATGTGACAAGATATGCTTTCATTTGTTTGCAGTGTTTCTTCACTAGCTTGGTTCATGTCCAATCAAGAGACTAGTTTTGTAACTATTGGGCAACGGATTTTAGCAAATCCTCTGAGGTAGGCCTGAACTTTCTGTCTTAAATCATTGAATTTAGGGGATATTACATGTAAATAATTGTCATTCATATTTGACTTACATTATTTTACAATAAAGGGGCTTAATGAGAGAGAGAGAGTTGATAGAGAAATCCACTTACACAGTTAGTTAGGGGTGCATGTTGGAGGGGTTAGGTCAGTTTCAGACTTGACTTATTAATCTTGAATCTGTTGTAATGTGGTTCGTGAAATTTTCAAGGCTCAACTCATCTTAACTCAGGCACACCTTGATAAAGAAAGCTATCAAATTGACCCCATTGTTTTCTCTTCACACCCGCTAGATATGAAAGGCCAATAAAAAAAGTGCAAAGTGGGTGCATTTAGCTTTCTCCTTCATAAATAGAACTGTGGTGGAACCAGCTTTGCATTAGAACTGTGGAGGCTCAGGTTGGTTTTGGGTTGCTTAAACCAGATTGAAACCCCTTTGATACGAGTTTTTCAGGGTTTAAAGTAGTTGAAGAAAGATTAAGGATAACAAATTAATAAAGGTTTGAGTTGATTGCAAAAAGTTGGCTAGAATTAAAGAACAAGTTGTCGAATTTTCTGGTGATGGCCGTACTCATTATGATTTAGAGTTCATCTACTGAAGTTTTGCACTATTCAAAGGGTGGTTACCAACACATGGTTGAAAGAAGTGGAAGTGGACTTTTCCCAAGGCATTTGGACATGGTTTGAATCTTGGAGTCGCCATTGTTGGGAAGGATTTATTGTTTACTACTCCCGGCTCGAACAAGATTAATCTTAGATCGTAAAACAGATGAGGATGCCCGTAGTTACACCAAAAAAAAGGATAGTTAGGTTGGTGAAAGAATTTGGGTTTATGTTTGAGAAGAGAATGAATCAAATGGGTATGTACTTAGAAAAGTGTGTAGAGATTAAGAACTAGCAAAGTCTACTAGTATAGGAAAAGTACAAAGGTGTTTATAGATTTATGGACTATTCATTAGTCTTCTTGAACTAGGAATGCAAACAGGACATCAACTTAAAGATAAATGAAGACCAACTTAAACAGAAGACAATTTGCTCGACTTTTTGAAACTCAGATAAGCCTGATACCTGACTAAAAGTTACCAAGATATGCTTAGATTGTGACATTACTGTATTACGCTTTTGCCTTTGTGTTTGAGAACACACTGAATTTCTGGAAATAAATAGCTTAATGAGGATTTAGTAGGAAAGTTGTTCTCTCTTTGTTGCTGCATCACCGTATCTTTTTTTCTCCTCTACTACATTTCATTTCAAGGTTTGCCAACATAACATTTCAACTAGCCTTGGAATGAAATTACTGCAATGTAAGTCTTTATCCTTATAGCCCATAATAAATGAATTTTGTTGGACAGCTGACTCAACCTGATCATCCTTCTTGTTTTAGTGTCAATTCAAAATAGTGAGAACATAATTCTATCTTTGACTTGAATATAGTTTGATATGAAATCTTAGTGTTGATTGGTTTTATCTTATATCCGTGAAGTCTTAGGTTTCTTCTGCTCTTTTACTAAAGTTGAGTCTATCTATTGATAATTGGTTTTAGGATGGATCTCTAACATGATTCCAGAGCTAGGTTCCGATCTAAGGACCATGTTAGACAACCAACCAAAACCAATTGGCAATCGTTGAGAAGCCTGTTGTGAATATAAGATTAGAAGAAATCCAAGACTAACCAATGTGGGATAACACCACTCAGCACTCTCTTTCTTGCGTAGCCCAATACTAACAACCAAAACAAAAGGGGTCTACCACATTTTCAAACTCATAATGAGCACAAGCAACAAGAACATATCAAATCTGGGTTCTTATAACAATATTAAGCAATTAATCTAATACCAATTTGCAATAAGTGGAGAGCTTCAACTTGAATGTAAGACTTAACCAATGTAGGATAGCACTACTCAGCGCTTACGAATGTTGATTCTATGCACAACTTGTTCAAGTCTAGTCTTGGTTAGAAATCCATCTTAACCTTGCTTGATTTGGGCATCATCTTAGGCTTTACATTTCTAAATAAATCTGTGGAGAAAAGAGAATGGTCATTTATTATTTTAAAAAGGCTGTCAATTTTAGGAAAGCTTAACTAATATCATTTCTTTTCATCATCACCATTTTTAGAGCCTTTTAATTTAGTAGATTGAGTTAGGCTCCATGAACTAATATATGAACACACGTTAAGTCGACATAAATTCTCCTCCTCTAATTCTTATCCAAGGCAATGTGTTCTTCAAACTCTTATGCTGTCATATCTTTTTGAATGACTTTCTTCTAAGTTATTTTTGGTCTTCCTCTAGCCTTGAGCTTTTTCTCATCATTCATAGTCTCCACACTCCTAATTGGAACATCCACAAGTCTACGTCGTATATGTCCAAATCAACGTAAATAGCTTTCACTCATCTTATCTTCAATAGGTATCACTCCAACATTTTTACGAATGTTTATTTCTCATATATCCTTTTTCGTATACTCACACATCCACCTTAGCATTCACATTTTTGCTATGCTCATTTTTTGTGTATGTTGTCTCTTAGTCGCTCAACATTCATTACTATATAGTAATATTGTTCTAAAAATTGTCTTGTAGGATTTACCTTTAAATCATATAAGAAATCCTTTATTGCACAGCACCTATAATGCTTCTCCATTTGCTCTAGTCAATCTGGATTCTATAAGTCATATTGCCATCAATCTCTCCATCTATTTGTGTTATCGATCTCAAATATCATAAATTATCTTACATAGGTGTCGCCACCCCCTCTAAGGTCATTATTTTTTGATCTTCCTGTTTGTTTGGATTGAATTTACATTCCATTTATTCAATCTTCATTTTACTTGGTTTGAACCCAATTTTCTAGCGTCTATCTCAATAGTTCCAACTTTGCACTAACCTTCACTCTAGTCTCACCACACAAGACAATATCATTTGCCAACATGTTATACCGAGGCACCTTATCCTAGATGGATTTCGTCAATTCATCCATTACTGCAGCAAACAAGAACGGACTTAGTATTAACCCTCGCTGTAGTCCATCTGTGATAGGAAATTCGTTTGTTTTCTCTCCATATGTCCTCATGTGTCTTTGCATCTCCTTATATGTCCGTAATTTAATATATTTTATAGGAACTCTTTTCTTCAAAAAGGACCACCATAACATCTCCCTAGGCACTTTATCGTATGCTTTCATATGAAAATCTTTTCTCTGTACTCGAGAATGCTTCACAAGTTGTTTAAACAAGTGTATTGCCTACATTGTTGATTAGTTAGGCATAAAACCAAATTGATTCTTCAATATCTCTATAGTCTCTCTTAATATCCATTATATCACTTTTTCCCATAGTTTTATTATGTGACTTATCTGTTTTATGCCCCGGTAATTGGAGTAACTTTGAATACCTCCTTTGTTCTTATAGAAAGGTATCAAGACTCTTCATTCTTCAGGCATCTTGTTAGTATGCTAAATCTTGTTAAAAAGATCTATCAACCACTGAACTTCTACCTCTCGAAGGCATTTCCAAACTTCAGTTGGAATGTTGTCAGGTCCAATAGCTTTCTTTGTCTTCATCTTTTTAGAGCCTCTTTTACATCTCTCTCTGATTCTGTGCATAAAGAACTAATTCAAATCCTCAAGAGGCACCAAGATCATCATCATCATTAAAGCCTTTATTGCTATACTGGAATAGGCTACATGAACCAATATATGAACTCACGCTAAGTCTTCAGCATGAATTCTCCTATACTCATTCTTATCTAAGGAAATGTAATCTTTCAACTCTCATTCTGCCATATCATTCTTGATGACTTCCAAGTCATTTTTTGTTTTCCCTGAGCCTTGACCCTTTTTTCATCATTCATAGCCACTCTCCTAACTGGAGCGTCCATGGGTCTACACTGTATATATCCAAACCAATGTAAACGACTTTCACTCATATTGTATTAGATAGGTGCCAATTTAACATTCTTGCGAATGTCATCATTTCTCATTTTATCCCTTCTCGTATATCCACACTTCCATTATAGCATTCACATTTCTACTACACTCATCTTCTGTCTGTGCAATCTTTTAGTCACCCAACATTCACTATTATAGATCAATGTTGGTCTAACAACTGTTCTGTAAAATTTGTCTTTCAACCATATAGGAATTTCTTTATTGCACAAAACTCGTGAAGCGCTTGTCTACTTGCTCCAACCAACTTGGATCCTACGGGTCACATCACAATCAATCTCTCCATCCATCAATACGACGAACCCCAAATATTTGAAATGATCCTGCTTAGGGATCGTTGTCCCATCTAGCATCACTATATTTTGATTTTTTTTTGTTTGAATTGAATTTATATTTTATTTATTTAGTCTTCACTTTGCTTAGTTTGAATTTTATTGATTCTGGCGTCTGTACCTATAGTTCTAACTTCGCATTCATTTCCGCTCTAGTTTTAGCACACAAGACAATGTCATTTACAAACATTATACAACAAGGCACTTTATCTTGGATGGACTTTGTCAGCTCATTCATTACTATAGCAAACAAGAATGGGCTTAACACCGATTCTTCATGTAGTCCTACTATGATAGGAATTCGCTTGTTTTCCTTCCACATGTCCTCACATATGTTATTGCATCTCCATACTTGTCTTTAATTATTTCAATATATTTCACGAGCTCTTTGTTTTATTAAGGACCACCATAATACCTCTCTAAGTAATATATCATATGCTTTTTGCAATCCTATAAAGACTTTATGAAGATTTTTACCTTGTACCCGAAAATGCTCCACATTTTGTCTAAGCAAATGTATTGCTTCTATAGTTGATCGGCTAAGTATAAAACTAAATTGATTCTTTGATATCTCTACAGTCTTCTTTAATCTTCGTTCTATCACTCTTTCTCATAATTTTATCGTGTCTCATTAGTTTTATGCCTCGATAGTTGGAGTAACTCTTAATATCTCACTTGTTCTTATAGAGAGGTCCTAAAACACTTTTTTTTCATTCCTCAAGTATTTTGTTAGTGTGCCAAATCTAATTAAAAAAATTTGTCAACCAGCTACCTCCTACCTCTTCAAGGTATTTCTAAATTTCAATAGGAATGTCATCAAGCCTTAGAGCTTTCACTGCCTTCATCTTCTTTATTGCCTCCTTTACTTGTATTTCTTTGATTCTGTGTATAAAGGATCGGTTCAGATCCTCAAGAGGCACCAAGTTATTATCCGAAATTTGGTTTTATCTATTGTTAAATAATTTGTTGAAATAATCATGCCACCTTTATTTGATGTCATTTTCCTTGATTAGACTTTTTTTGGTACTCATGTTTGATACATTTCATGATTCTTAGATCACAACTCCTCCTCTCTCTTGCTCGCACCAATCTATATATTTCTTTCTCTTCACCTTTTATATCCAACTTGTCATAAATCTCTTTCATAACCTTTGCTTTAGCTTTTGTCATTGCCGTCTTTTCTCCTTCCTAGCTAACTTGTATTTTGTGAATCTCTATTCTGTGTTCTTCTTCAAATAACAATCTTGCTTAGTCTTTATAACTTCCTTAACTGATTTAGTTCACCATGTTGTTGCCTTTCCAGTCGGTGCTCTTTTGTATGATACTCTTACTATCTCCTTGCCCACCTCCTCAATGTAATTTGCCATCTTGTTACAAAGCATATTTGGGTTATCCTCTGTTGTCTATTCTTTTTTCTGCATCCTACTATTTCTACATATTGCATGATAATCTTTTTTTAGCTTCCACCATTTCCATGTCGTTTTAGAATTTTCATGTCTAGGACTAGCAACCGATGTTGCATGGTAACACTCACATGGGATAACTTTGTAGCCAAGACATTTGCGTTTATCTCTTCTCTTAGTAAGAAAGAAATCTGACTTGTGCTCGGTCCACTTTTAATAGTTATAAGGTGAGATTTTCAACATGTTGACTGTAACTAAAACCCCTTTGTACACTCTCAAAAGCCTCTCTACTAGTACCTACACGACCATTAAGGTCACCATAAATAAAAAGGTTTTCTCCTATAGGCATTTCTTGTACTACTTTATCTAAATTTTCCTAAAACTATTGTTTACTAGCCTCATCAAGTCCTATCTCTGTTGCAAACACACTAATAATATTCAAAACTTCCTCTCCTAGAATTAGCTTAGCCAAAATAATCCTACCTCATTGTCACCTATTCTATACAACATCCTTTTATTACTCTTTGTCTATGATGATAGGTACACCATTACAGTTTATATTTTCCTGTTTACCTAAGCTTGTACTGCAAAGGTGCTATTTTCCTAGCCTTCTTCCCAACCCATTTGGTCTCCTAGAGACATAAAATGTCAACCTTCCTCCTAGACGTAATCTCACAAATCTCAGCTAACTTACCGTTAAGCATACCTATGTTTCAAGATTCTAACCTAAGTTTATGATTATGGATTAACATCTTTACTCACCTTCGTCCATTGTCGTGTGGAAACCTCTACCTATTTCACACAACATCTAGGCGTCAATGTCGCACGTCGCTTTTGGTGGGACAACTTAGCAACCTTTGTATACTTTTCACTACACTCGAGCTCCAATGTAGCGTGTCACTGTGTAGGGGATGTCCAAACAAGTTCTCATATTGATTCATTTAATTTGAATTGGATGAGTTTTAACTCGCTGGTTGTCCAAACCTACTGCCAATCCTCCTTTATTTGAGCTTGGGACCAACTGCATTTTTGTATAACACTCGACACAGGCAGAGTTAATATCATTTCTTTGAATGTTATATAAAATTTACGAACTTCATGCCCTTAGCGTTAGAATGAAAGAACATCCCCCAGGTAAAATAGAAAAAGACACAGGTCCTCTTGTTTGAAAATGTCAGTTAACTCTTTTAACTGTTAAAGGAGTTAGTCAATTGGTAGACACAGGTCCTCTAGTTTGAAAATGCCAGTTAACTCTTTTAACTGTTAAAGGAGTTAGTCAATTGGTAGCTTTATCTAATCTAATACCAGATCAGCCTATCTTGTTTTTTTCTTCTGTTTTTATTAATTTGAAGCCTCATTGTGCCTAAATTTTTAATTTATCTGAACTATCAAAATTAAAAGGAAAAATGACGTAAAATCAAGCCTAATCCTCTTTTGTAGCAAACCTATCTTTTTTTTCAAATTTGTATAAAAGAAACATTTTTAAATACAATCTTTCTCTTGGCACGAGATGGGAGGGTCAAAAAACAAAAATTAAGCAAAGCACTCCCTAAAACTCACGCATCTTCTCATCTCATTAGTAGAATAACTTGTTCTTACTCTTCCCTGAATCAGAAATTCTAACAGCAGCGCACCTACCAAGAGGCAATTTTGGAGGCAAATTATGCCCATTCCCCACTTGGATAGGAGTATTTGAGCCTTCAATATTGAGCCAAGGGAAAGGGTGATTTTCAAAAATTTTTTTGTAGATTTTGAAGAGAGAAAGATTGGATTTCCAGAGGAGAGAATTTGGGTTTTTGGCCTGTAATGGTATAAAGATCGTTAAGTTTAGGCATTTTATTTTTAAATTTGATTGTTAAGACAAATTAAAAAGGGTTAAAATTGTAAAAGGAGAAAAAAGAGGAGATACGTTGACACGGCAAAATTTCACTGATGTGGGCCATGTGGCATTGGGTGCTAATGGTTGACTAACTCTCTTAGTAGTAAGGGGGAAAGCTGCATTCTCAAACTAGAAGGGGATTTGTGTCCTTTCTTATTTTACTCAGGGTGTGTGTATTTCACCCCTTAACTTTAGGCTGAAGTGAAACCTAAATGGAAACATGCACTGATGAGGTAATACAAATTATACTTTTGTCAATACATATCTACATGTTTAAAAGCAATGGATTGATCACTTGGTATCTAACATATGAATGCCTTGTAATGATCACACATTAATTGCACTCATTTTTCTTCATACTTTTCCATAAAACTTTGGAGCTGCCCAGGACTTATGATATATTTTTGGAAGGTGAAAAATCATAAAGAAAAAATGTTGGAATGAATGCATTTAGAAGTTTATCTGTGTTCGGAATATATTCATCAGATAAAAATTTCCAAAAAATTTTCTGAGTTATTATGTGTTGAGCAGCCTGCACTTTTAGGGTTTTTTTTTCCCTGATACTTCTTTATTGATGTCTATCTTTTATATTTGATCCTAGTTAAGTCCTATCATTAATGTGGAATTTCAGAATATTTTATTTCTGAATCTTACTTGAATAATACAACTTCTAAGGATTATATACAGCTACTGTTAAGCAGTAAAATAGGAAACTAAATCAGTCTAAATCTAATCCCCATAATTGAGGAATTGTCTAACCTTAATTCTAGGGATATAGATATTTACACATTTAATATAGTTGACTTTTCCACACTCCCCCTCAAGCTGGCTTGAAGATATCTTCCATGGCAAGCTTGCTCATTAGATTTTCAAACTGCTTCCTGTGCAATCCCTTTGTAAGAACATCAGCAACTTGGTCACTTGTTGGTATATATGGCATGCAAATTATTCCATTGTCAAGCTTCTCTTTGATAAAATGCTTATCTACTTCTACATGCTTCGTTCTATCATGGAGCACTGGATTGTGAGAAATAGAGATTGCAGCTTTATTATCACAATAGAGCTTTATCGGTGAGGGATTAGAAACCTTCAAGTCTTCAAGTAGTCTTTTAATCCACATTACCTCACAAATCCCATGGGCTATTGAACGAAACTCAGCCTTGGCACTACTTCTGGCTACTACATTCTGTTTCTTGCTTCTCCAAGTGACAAGGTTTCCTCCCACAAATGTGCAATAGCCTGAAGTTGACCTCCTATCTGTAATACTTCCTGCCCAGTCTGCGTCAGTATAGGCTTCTACTTGTAGGTGTCCATGGTTTTTGAAGAGCAATCCCTTTCCAAGCGTTCCCTTTAGGTACCTTAGGATTCTGTAGGTAGCTTCAAAGTGTTTTGAGCTGGGTGAATGCATAAACTGACTTACCACACTTACTGCAAAAGCTATATCAGGTCGTGTATGTGCTAAATAGATGAGTCTACCCACAAGTCTTTGGTATTTCTCTCTATCCACCACATCTTTGGTTTTAGCAGGCTGAAGTTTCAAGTTGGGCTCTATTGGGGTTTCAGCTATCTTGCAACCAAGCATTCTTGTCTCACTAAGCAAGTCTAGGACATACTTACGTTGGCTAACAAAGATACCCTCCTTTGATCTTGCAAATTCCATGCCAAGGAAGTACTTTAAGGCTCCCAAATCCTTTATCTCAAAGTCATGTGCAAGCCTTCTCTTAAGTTCTCCAATTTCTGCACTATGATCACCAGTTATTATTATATCATCCACATACACAATTAAAATAGCTAGTTTACCATTTCTAGAGTGCTTAAAGAACATTGTGTGGTCAGCTTGACTCTGAATATAACCATAGCTCTTCACTACATTTCCAAACCTTTCAAACCATGCTCTTGGTGATTGTTTAAGACCATACAAGGATTTTTTCAATTTTCACACCTTGTTGGTTCCGAGGTTTTTCTCAAATCCAGGTGGGAGGTCCATAAACACTTCTTCCTCTAAATCTCCATTAAGAAAGGCATTTTTTACATCAAGTTGCTGTAGAGACCAATTGAAATTAACTGCTAAAGAGAGAAGTACCCGGATTGAGTTTATTTTCGCAACTGGAGCGAAGGTGTCTTGGTAGTCAATGCCATAAGTTTGAGTGAACCCCTTGGCAACAAGTCTTGCCTTGTACCTCTCTATGCTCCCATCTGCCTTACACTTCACAGTGAAGACCCATTTACATCCTACAGTTGTCTTGCCTCTTGGTAGTCCACAATCTCCCAAGTCCCATTCTTTTCAAAAGCATCCATCTCTTCCTTCACCGCTAACTACCAATCCGGATCACCTAGGGCATCTTGAATAGATCTTGGTACATGTAAGTTAGAAATATTTGAAAGGAATGCTTTGTAGTCATTGGACAACTTTTGATACGACAAATATTTTGCAATAGGGTGATTGGTACATGATCTTACTCCTTTTCTGTTAGCAATTGGGACATCTAGATCAGAAAAATCAATATTTGGAGACTCAAGGGAAGAAACTAAAGGAGCAATTTTAGGATTAACCTGAGTTTGAGGAGGAGGACCATCCCTCTGAGATTCCGGCTGAACAGGTGCTAGAGAAATAATTGGATCAGTAATATTTTTATGAGATTTTCTCCTGGTATAAACCTGAAGCTCAATATTTGGATTATGTGAATCCGTTTGAAGTAATTCTCCCCCTGTTTCAGATTCTTCAATACTTGGCACCTGTTGACTAAGAGAGTCCTTGTTTTCATTATTTTTAACGTCCATTTCCTTAAATTGTTTAATAGACTGAATTGGTGACTCAATGAGGCTTGGTAGTGGTGTAGAGAATTTCCAAAAATTATCTTCTTCTTCTTTATTCTCCCCTTGAAGAAGATTTTTGCTGAAATAGGGTTGATTTTCTAGAAAAGTGACATCCATAGTTATGTGAATTTTCTTTGACAAAGGATTAAAACATTTATACCCTTTTTTATTTGGAGCATAGCCAATGAAAACACATTCTTCAGCTTTAGGTTCCATTTTGGATTGAAAAATTTGGGGAATATAAACAAAGCAAGTGCATCCAAAAATTTTTAAAGGTAACTTAGAGTATAAACGAAATGTTGGGAAGTATTTTTTAAGAGTATTCAAAGGTGTTTCACAATGTAAGACATGAGTTGGCATCCTATTGATTAAGTAAGATGCAGTCAACACAGCATCTCCCCAGAGGTATTTTGGAATGTTCATAGAAAACATGATAGCTCTAGCTACCTCAATTAAATGCCTATTTTTCCTTTCAGCTATTCCATTTTGCTGGGGTGTGTCTCGACATGTAGATTGGCGTAAAATACCTTTTTCTTTTAAAAAATTTCCCAAACATTCATTAAAGTACTCAGTTCCATTATCTGTTCGAAGCATGCAAATTTTTGTTTTGAATTGGGTTTCAATCATGCAATAAAAATCTTTGAAAAGTTTTTCTACATCAGATTTTTTGCTTAGTAAGTAAACCCAACACAATCTAGTGTGATCATCGATAAAGTTACGAACCACCTTTTTCCAGACAAGGTGGTAACCTTTGAAGGTCTCCAAACATCAGTATGAAACAAGTAAAATGGTTTTGATGGACTATAAGGTTTTGAAATATATTTAACTCGATGATCTTTAGATAAAAGACAACTTTCACATTGAAAAATAGATCAATCCACTCATTTAAACAAATTAGGAAATAAATGTTTTAAATAAGGGAAACTAGGATGTCCTAACCTAAGATGCCATTGCATTATTTTATCAGAAACAGAATTTGAACTGGTACTACTAAGCCCTTGAGCTTTTTTATTACCTAGGAAATCCTCACTGAAATAGTAGAGCCCATTTATTTCTCTAGCACTGCCAATCATCTTCCCTGAGTTTTGGTCCTAAAATTGACAAAGAGAGTCAAAAAAGATAACACGACAGTTGGAATCCTTTGAAAGTTTACTGACAGATAAAAGATTACAAGCAAGTTTAGGAACATGAAGCACAGATTTAAGATCAATACTTTCAGAAAGTTTAATAGAACCCTTGCCTGCAATAGGTGAAAAACTACCATCTGCTATTCTTATTTTTTCATTACCAGAACAGGGAGTGTATGAACTAAATAGATTCAACAGGTCAGTCATATGATGAGATGCTCCTGAATCAATGATCCATGGAGCAGAATTAAAGACACTGGATAGGGCTAATGGATTTCTACCTGAATGAGCCAATGAACTATTAGATGTACCAGATGTCGGATTGGACTTTAGTAGTTTCAGGAGTTGATCGAACTGCTCTTTGCTAAAGGAGCCCATATTTGCTTCATTGGCAGAGGGTTGTGACTGCTTCTGCTTCGGCTTCCAATTTGTTGGTTTTCCATGGATATGCCAACAAGTTTCTCGAGTATGGCGTGGTTTGTTGCAATGGTCACACCACACTCGAGGCTTGTCATCAATCTTACGCAAATCAGGGACATTTTGTCCACCAACATTAGCTTCTGCAGTGACCAATGCAGAGTTCTTGATCAAACTATTGGTACGAGGAGTAGAATTTACAACTGAAGTAGAACCTGACATGGTAAAAAACAGCAGCGGCTCTTGGAAAAATATGGTGATTTAGGGTTTGGCAAGAAAGAAAAGTTCTTGATGAGAAAGTGGCTATGAAGGCCTAAGGTAAAAAAAATCAGCAATGAAGGCTGAAGAAGAAACTGTAGAAAAATCAGCAATGAAGGCTGAAAAAGTGACTGATTTCCAAGAAAAAACCTAAAGCTCTTGATACCATGTGGAATTTCAGAATATTTTATTTCTGAATCTTACTTGAATAATACAACTTCTAAGGATTATATACAGCTACTGTTAAGCAGTAAAATAGGAAACTAAATCAGTCTAAATCTAATCCTCATAATTGAGGAATTGTCTAACCTTAATTCTAGGGATATAGATATTTACACATTTAATATAGTTGACTTTTCCACAATTAAACATAGCAAAGATTGTGCAAAGTCCAAAAACCTTGCATGGTTTCTGTTGACTGGCCTTGTATGTGTTGCATTATTATCTGAGTTTCTCATAAATGTTTTCATCTTATTATTCCAGGGTAAGGTTCCATTATGGTCATCCTGATATATTTGACAGAATCTTCCATATAACAAGAGGTGGCATAAGCAAAGCTTCAAAAGTTATTAACTTAAGCGAGGATATTTTTGCTGGTAATCTTCAGTCAGTCAAATACTATAACTGAAAGCTATAGTCTGCTCCATAACTCTGTTATCTTGTCCAGGGTTCAATTCTACTTTGCGTGGGGGTTTCGTAACACATCATGAATACATCCAAGTTGGCAAAGGTCGTGATGTTGGAATGAATCAGATATCTGCTTTTGAGGCAAAGGTTGCCAACGGAAATGGAGAGCAGACACTTAGCCGGGATGTTTATCGGCTTGGACGTCGGTTTGATTTCTACAGAATGTTATCATTCTACTTTACAACCGTGGGCTTCTATTTCAGTAGCATGGTATGTTCACTAAGTAATTTGTTTTGGTTATTTTGTTCTTAGAAACTCTACTAGCACCATATCGGTAGATGTTCATCATAGATGATATGTACGTTGACTTTTCTAAATTTTTGGTGACTCGGTTGCTTTGCTAAGCATTTTAATTAGTCTAATCAGTTTACAAGTATGAAACATTGCTTAAGAAATGATTTGGAGTAACATTCTTTTGTAGTGTTCAAAGTCCAGTCACTTTGTTGTTGAGTAGTTTTTTTTAAGTGTGTCAGATAGAGTTTCATATCACCTTTACTTTTTATTTTTTTGATAATATGGTCAAGGGTATCCCACAATGTGGGGCCTTGTGCAATGGGTTCCATCCCCCCCACCCCCTTTTTTTTTTTAATTATGGTCAGGGGTATCCCTAGGCTTTGCTTGGTCTAATCCCTTCCCTAGGCAATCTTAAGGTTCTCACCCCTACTTCTGTCTAGTGCATTTAGGATTTTACCACCGAAATGATCCCAAGTTTTGAACCCAGGTTGACAATGAATGTGCTCCTCCTCTTACCTACTGGGCTAACACCTTTTGGGCATATCACCGTTACTTTATTTGGCTATCAAAGTGTATTAAATTTAAAGTTTTTAACTGTGAAAGTAATCAGCCCCCTTCAACTGGCCATGCTTTTTCAAAACAAAAATAAAAATAAAAATAGAGCCAAAAGCAAACTCAAAAGTCAATAACTTTGTAGAAATGGAATTAAATACTTGCAGCTTGATTTGGGCATTATTTCATTTCAGATTACAGTCCTTACGGTATATGTATTCTTATATGGACATTTATATATGGTTATGAGCGGATTGGAAAGTGAGATTCTTGAGAATGCAACCATACATCAAAGCAAGGCCCTCGAGGAAGCTTTGGCTACACAGTCTCTCGTCCAGCTGGGCTTGTTGTTGGTGCTGCCCATGGTTATGGAAATTGGCCTGGAAAAAGGTTTTCGTACTGCTCTGGGTGATTTTATCATCATGCAGCTACAGCTGGCCTCTGTATTCTTTACTTTCCAGCTTGGTACAAAAGCACATTATTATGGAAGAACTATCTTGCATGGAGGTGCTAAATATCGAGCTACCGGACGTGGGTTTGTTGTTTTTCATGAAAAGTTTGCAGTTAACTACAGACTGTACTCCAGAAGTCATTTTGTAAAAGGGCTGGAGCTGCTCATTCTCTTGGTCCTGTATGAAGTTTATGGTGTATCCTATCGCAGTTCAAGCCTTTATTTGTTCATCACAGTCTCCATGTGGTTCCTGGTTGGATCCTGGTTGTTTGCTCCTTTTGTGTTTAATCCATCTGGCTTTGACTGGCAAAAAACAGTGGATGACTGGACAGATTGGAAGAGGTGGATGGGAAATCGTGGTGGTATTGGTATCCACCCTGATAAAAGCTGGGAATCATGGTGGGAAGAAGAACAAGAACACCTCAAATTCACAAATATTAGGGGAAGGCTGCTTGAGATTATCCTAGCATTTCGCTTCTTCTTTTACCAGTATGGGATCGTCTACCACCTTGATATAGCTCATCGCAACAAGAGCATATTGGTATAATTTTCAAAACTCATCTGCATGCAGTTTGCTTTTATATGAATGATTATCTTTATGGGTTTTTTTTTTCTTGGTTCATATTTCCATCTCCCTACCTCTAACTTAATAATTCTCCTTGTAGGTTTATGGACTTTCATGGTTAGTTATGGTAACGGCACTTCTGGTGTTAAAGGTATGCAAACTGAAGCTGTAAGCTAAGTGCTTAAACTCAAATGAGAGACATGGTTAGAGTGGCTTCATGTTTAAAGAACTGATAATATGCTCCACTGGGCACCGGCTACTCATGCTTTCATATTGTTCTAATGTTTTTAAGTGGCATATGTTAGTATTTACTTTTTTTTTTTCTCTTCCTGCTTACGTGTTCCCCTTGTTCTCAGATGGTATCAATGGGTAGGCGAAGATTTGGTACCGACTTTCAGCTTATGTTCAGGATTCTTAAGGCACTTCTATTCCTCGGTTTTATGTCAGTCATGACTGTTCTATTTGTAGTATGTGGCCTCACAATATCAGATTTATTTGCCGCCATCCTTGCCTTCTTGCCCACTGGATGGGCAATTCTTCTTGTAAGTTTAAAGCTTTGAAGTTACAATAAGGCATCATATCAGCAGCAAATTACATGTTGCATATTTATTATTGTCTTAATTTAGAAGTTGGTGGCTACCATTGTAAGTGAAAAACTAATTACGCTTGGTAAATTGCTCACCACTATACATACACATACATATATACATAAATTTCACTGCAATACTAAAAGCTTCGCGAAACTCTCATGGAGAACTAGTGTCAATAGTGCCTAGGCTTCCTGTCTGCTCAATTGTTGTAAATATTCTAGTAGAAATATATTATACCGGCAGTCATCTAGCTTTTTCTGCCTTTCTCACAATGATTCCCAGGTTCGTAATTTTTTTTTTCACTGGAGTATGGCCTATACCTTGTATTTTCAAGCCAGAAATAGAAAAGTTTCTTCATTCTAGCTGGTTGATGTTGTGAAGAAAACTACTACTGTCCAAGTTTTTTTGTTTTCTGAACATGGTCTTCAGAGTTAGAAAGACTGTCAAATAGACTTATCCTTGTTTCTTGCACTATTTGTATTGTAAAATATAGTAATTGTCCTATGTTACTGATCTTAATTGCATTATTGTGATTAAACCCATGTTTTCCTTTTGTTTTGAATTGTGGCATCCATAGATCGGACAAGCACTAAGGCCAGTGATGAAAGGTTTAGGATTCTGGGATTCCATAAAGGAGCTGGGAAGGGCATACGAGTATATTATGGGTCTGATATTGTTCATGCCGATCGCTATCTTGTCATGGTTCCCATTTGTGTCGGAGTTCCAAACCCGGCTGCTCTTCAACCAAGCATTTAGCAGAGGCCTCCAGATTTCTATGATCCTTACAGGGAGGAAAGAGAAAGACATCACATCCCCAGTAAAGTACGCTTGAATTCTTTGCATTGACTAGATCAGCCATGTTACTTTTTGTAAGCTTGATCGAGTTTTAGCATTTCTCCTGGAACTATATTTATGTTTATTACATAGTGTCTTTAGTTCTTTTTCTCAAATTAGATTTCTTTTTGGTGTAAAAATTAGAAAATGTTTCATGTAACTGTAAGCAGTGCTTTAATATTCCTTGTCACAGTTTAGTTCTACATTTATTTAAAAATAGTAACTTTAGTTTGAAACCTGCAGTATTTTCTCGTGCAAAATAATAAAATTTCGAATATTTTTCTTCAGGTTTGCATGAATTTTCAAACCCGTCCAATGGTAGTTATTTTATAAAGACATTTTGGGTGTTTGCATGCTTAAATTAGTTTAGCCGGATAATCCTATTCTCTTGTACTCAAAACTAGAAAGATCTGTGCGGGGAGTTGGACTTGCAACCCAACTTCGGGGCAAAATCTTACGGTCTTAAGCTAGTTCGGACGGGCTTATAAATTGCTCCTTCTCTTGGAAAATTTATGTTCAGCCTCATTTAGTTTCTGTTGAAGAAAAACTTATGCTTATGTGAATTAGAAAAGTGTAAATTGGTTCTTAAGTGAAGAGGGGGAAATGTTGCAAATCAAAAGAATGGGATATATGGGAAGACGACGAAGTGGAAGATTAGAGCTAGAGGTGCTTATTGGGCCGGGCTGATCCGACCCGGTTTGCACCCGGATCGGGCTAATCCGGCCCAATATCCGAACCGGTACAGTACCGGTTCGGAACCGGCCCAGCTCGATATGTTACCGGGTTGGGCCAGTTTTAAATATTTAGAATCGGGCGTGCTAAGGGTCCAGCCCATTAAGGACCGGGCCTCCAGAACCAGTCCAGTTAAAAAAATTAAAAAAAAAATTGGCTGCGCAGTGGCAGCCTTGTGCAGTTGCACTGCAGTGCAACTGCAATCCGCAGCAGAGGCAAGTCACAGACTTGCCTCTGTGTGTTTGATGGCCGTTGCCCATCAATCCTTTTTTTTTTAATTTTTTTTATTTTTTTATTCTAATTTTTTTTCCTATAAATACCACTATTTTATCTTCTATTTTCATTTACATTTCTTCTATATTTTCTCTCAAATCTACTATCTATATTCATCTACTCTTATTCTCTTCACTCACATACTCTCTAAATATTCACTTAAACTCTCTCAAATTCACTTAAATTCCCTTATTCCAAATTTATAATATCATCATTTCTTTTCTAAATTTTATTTTTCTTTTTATTTTATAATTTTACAAATTTTACTTTTAATTTTCAAATTCTAATATATATTATATATATCCCTTATTCCAAATTTATAGTATCATCATTTTTTTATAAATTTCATTTTTCTTTTTATTTTATAATTTTGCAAATTTTACTTTTAATTTTCAATTTTCAAATTCCAATATATTATATATATCATACATCTATTTTTTTTAGTTTTTAACATATATTTATTTTCAAAAAAAATATAAAAATGTCAAATTTCTTTCGTCGTTCATGCTCTGTTTCTCGACCTTTTGGTTCCACTGAAATTCCTAGTTTGGGTGATGAATCATTTAATGAAATCGAACCCGATATTCATCCGGAGGAGGAGCTTCCTTTGGCGGCGCCATCGGTTGGTCGTGGTCGACGTAGAGGTCATGCTCAAACACAATCATCAGCTGCCACCACTGCTGCTACATCATCAAGGCCGAAGTTTAGTCGAAAAAAAACGAGCAGGTATGGGAGTATTTCGATATTGTAGCAAAAGAAGGTGAGACGAATAAATATCGTGCTATCTGTAAATTGTGCCAAGGCGTTTACTCTTATAAGTCCGGTGGAGGTGCTGGCGGTACAGGTACGTATAAAAGACATTTAATTACTGCACATAAAATTAATCATGATGCCGAAGAAGATGAAATTTTAGAAGGTAAACAATCTCAAATTAATACACGTGATGGTGGAAAAAATTTTATTTTTGATAATGTTCAAGCTAGACGTGGTTTAGTTAGATTTGTAATTAGGACTGAGCAACCATTCACAATTTGTGAAAAATCAGCATATTTAGAATTTGTTTGTAAATATTTACAACCCACATATAATCTATTTCTAGACATACATTAAAAAGAGATTGCATGGATATGTTTAAAGAATATAGACAAGCTTTAATTGATAAACTTAGTAATATTTCATCTAGGGTTAGTTTAACTAGTGATATATGGACTAGTACTAATGGTATAAGTTATCTTGTTATAACTTGTCATTGCATAGATGAAGATTGGTCCATACAAAAACGAATTTTATCTTTAGATGTAATAGAAGAAGCACATAATTCATATACTATTCATAAATATATTACTAAAGTTTGTAAATTATATGGACTAGAAAATAATAAAGTTTTTGCTATTACTTTTGATAATGCTTCGAGTAATACTGCAGCTATTCCTCATTTAATTAAAAGTTTAAACCCTGTTATGCAAGGCATATTTTTTTATGCAAGATGTGCATGTCATATTATAAATTTATGTGTTCAAAGTGGTTTTAGTTCTAATAGTACTGGTACTGGCATAGGTCCAATTGATAAAATTAAAATTTTAGCAAAATGGATTTGCACACCAAGTAATAAACGTGAATGGAAGCAAATTTGTATAACAAATAATATACCTGTTAAAGCGTTTCCACTTCTCGTGAAAACAAGATGGAATTCACTTCATCGTTTGCTTTCTTCTATTTTACCTTATAAAGAACTTGTTACTCCTTTTTATAATAATTATACAAGTAGCACACATTTAGTACTTTTTGAAGAAGATTGGACTTTTATTGAATATTGTGTTGATTTATTATCTACTTTTAAAGATGCAACCGAAAGATTTTCAACTTAATTTTATCCAACTACACCGTATTTTGTTCCTATTATCTACACAATGTTTGACAAATTTGTAAAATTTAGGAATCATGAAACTTTAAGTTCTTTTGTATATGATATGGAAGAAAAATTTTAAAAATATTGGGAAATAATTTCTCTTATTTATTGTATTGCAACTTTACTAGATCCTAGTCAAGGTGAGGTAAATATAGAAATTTTTTTTGATTGTTATAAAGAATTTCTTGGTCTTGATGCTATTGAGGATCAAAAGTCCTCAATTAACAATCTTTTTCGAGAATTGTTTAATGTTTATGAAACAGAAAGGGAGCAATTCAACTTTAATCGAGGAGAAGATTCATACGAAGAAACCGAAAGTAGCAAAAAAGGAAAAGGAATTTTAAACGCAATTAAGGAAGCAGCAAAGAAGAGAATGAAGCTAAAAGGAAAAGCGAGCGGATCGGGATCAACAACTCGAAGAAGTTCTAGCTTCAATGAGCTAGGATTTTTCTTAAGTCAAGATTTTTCTGTAGATGAAAACTTTGATTTTCTCCAATGGTAGAAAGAAAACCAAAAACAATTTCCAGTTTTAGCTTCCATGGCTCAAGATGTTTTTGCGGTGCAAGTTTCTTCTGTTGCTTCGGAATCTGCATTCTCGACGTGTGAAAGAATTATTGGAAACCATCGAACCACTCTTAATCCGGATTCATTGTGCATGTTAACATGCCTTAAAGATTGGTTTGATGCAGAATCGCGCAATGTCGAACTTGGAATGGTCAATGAATTCGCTGATAATAATTCAGAAGAGGAGGAAGAAATTTCCAAGGCAATCCGTAAAAATTATGAAGAGTAGAGAATAATATTTTTTTTTTGTAAATTGTATGTAAAATTGTAAATAAGTTTAGTCATAGTGAATATTTTTATAGACTACGGTCCCGTGGTTTTTACCCTTCTAACTTTTAAAGGGGTTTTCCACGTAAAAAATCTTTGGTCTCCTCTTACTCTCTCCTTTTTCTCCTTTGTTGTTGTTGTTGTTGTTATTATTATTATTATTATTATTATTATTATTATTATTATTACTACATATCAAATTAATTAATGTTATACTTATCTATGTTTAAAATAAATAAATATTTAAAATACAAAATGAATTAATATTTTAAAAACATATTAAATAAATGAATAAATAAATAAATGAATAAAAATTAAGTAAATGATATTTCAAATATAATAAATTATTTTAAATGCAAAATGAATATAATAAATGAACATAAATAAAGATATGCAAAATGATATTGCAAAATGAATATAATAATAATATTCATAATATCATTATTTGTATTTTGAATCAAATATCATTTTATCATAATAACTTTATTATAATATTATATTCATAATATAACTTTATTTTATTATAACAATAATTTTATTAGATAATTTTATAGTAGTTTATTTTTACATTATTATTACATTAATTAAATAAATTATAATATAACTTTAAAATAAATTATTGTTAAATTAAATTATTAACATTATTTAGTATAAAAATAAATTTATTAGATTAAAGTATTAAAACATATTAATATATATTAAAATAAATTAATATAAATGTTAAAAAATAAAAATTTTAAATGAAAAAAAGGATCGGTTCGGTTTTTGGGCAAACCGGTCCAACAAACCGGGCCGGTTCGCCTCTTTAATAATATAGAACCGGTCTGAACTGGATCGGTTTCCTACCGGTTCAGACCGGTTCTTCTCTGGTTAGGGCCGGAACCGGTGAAAATCGGTCCGAAACCGACCCGGTCCGGCCCGTAACCAGCTCTAATTAGAGCTGATCTTTGATAAATGAGACAGGTAGTTATGAAAGGTTGAGTAAAATTGAGTAAAGAAGAGAATAAAAACAAACAAGGTTGCAGAAGAAATCAAATAAGATGGCAATGTAAAGAGATTTTGAGTTAGCCTTAAGGGAAAATCCCCTCTCAAGAATAGTGAAGCTATATATATATATATATATATATATATATATATATATATATATATATATATATATATATATATATGAGTAGATCTACTTACATTTGTGTAAAATAAATTTGTTTTACATAGTTTTATATCTTCATATAAGATTAATATTTTTGCAAACGAACCATTGGATTTAACAACCTACTCATATTTATTATGTATGTAAATTTTTGAATCAATCTGCTATTTCTATCATTTTAATCGAGAATAGTATTTTTTTCAATATATATCAACGGTTGAAATTTTATTTTACGAAATAAATAATTTGACGTATTCGATTAATTTGAAATTTGACATGTATGATCTATGTGAATAGAACATAAAATTCAACGGTCGGATTAAAAAATTATAAATCATATAAAAAGATATAAAAGTGTGTAAAAGTAAATTTGTTTTACACATGTGTAAATGGATCCCTCCTCATATATATATATATATGAGAAAGCATTCATTTATATTAGTGAAAAATAAATTGTTTTATATGATTTTTATATTAATATTTTTACAAATCAATCATTAAATTTAACAACCTACGAATAGTTATTATATACGCAAAGTTTCAAGTTGATCCGATATTTTTATCTTTTCGATCAAGAATAGAATATTTTTTCAATATATATTAATGGTTAAAATTTTATTATTATCAAATAAATAGTTGACATTTTTTGTTAACTTGAAATTTTGCATGCATGATCTAAATAAATAGAATATAAAATCCAATAGTTAGATTAAAAAAAATGAAAGTGTGTAAAACTAATTTAGTTTTATACTAGTGTAAGTAGATTTCTCTTATTTTTCCCTCTTTATGTATGTATGTATGTATGTGTGTGTGTATAGATGTATCAAGAATAGGAGTTACAATACATAAGCATTAATAATCATAATGGGAGAATTGATAGTTACGAAAGAGTTTATGTCTTAATTAATGGGAGTTCCACTTAGAAGATAGTGAATAGTAAATATAGGAGTCCATTATTTATTTTGAAAGGAAGAGGTAAAAGCACTAATATTTGAGAGGAAAGGTTAATTGAAAACTTTTTAATTATTTTCATATTTGATCCATCAATTCAGACTTTTTAGAACATTCCAATAGTGAAGTTAACCCAAAAATCTTTGTTTATTTTGGGGTTATTTCCACTTCTTTTTTGTGGAGGTGTTATCCGGTGGAGATGTTGATAATGTTCCGTGAAAAGGCTATTCTATGAATATATTATTCTATGACTGTGCTGTTGGGTAAAGGTATTGTTCAGTGAATGTGTTCTATGAAGGTATTATTCAGTGAATGTTCTATGAAAGTATTGTTTTGTAAGAGTGTTGTTCTGAGAATGTGCTTTTCATTGAAGCAACCTTGAGTGTAACAACCTTATTGCCAGTTCTACTTACCTTCACTATAGTGTAGTTTTTAGTGAAAGTTAAAGAAATATTAATAACCGAAATCTAGTGCATACAAAAAGAAAACATAATTTTCAAGCACAAATGTTCTAAATTTGTTATAATTTCTTCTTGAATATTATAAAATTTCAGTACTTTTTATTATACTTTTTAATACATATATTAGATATTAAAAATGGTATATGGTGAAGTAGAAAAAAAAACGTATATATGTCAAATATATGCCCCTGAAAATAGGTATGCCAAGATATGTATCTTTTGAAGGGATTAAAGGAGCAAAGATAGATTGTTTTAGTTGATACTGTAAGACATGATTCGTGTTATTAGTAAAATAGATTCATGATTTGTCAACATTCACAATCTGTCTTGAACATCTATAATACTGCTCCATAATTCCTAAAAAGCGACTAAATTTTGAAAGCCACGCTTTAAGAAAAACAAAACAATCATCAACTAAAAATAAATAAGAAATTGATGGACTTGAAATACCAATTTTAATTCCTTCAAGGAGATTAGCGGTTTGAGCTCAAAAATAGTAGGATGGAAAGAAAGGAGTGAGGAAATAAAATTAGTTAATCAAATAGTTATGTTTCATAACAACTTTCTTACTTTATAGCTTAACCATTTGATTAACTATTTTTCTTTCTTCATTCCTTTCTTTCTACCATATCAAGCAAAGCCTTAAAGGAAAGAAAAATTTTAGTCACACCCTATTGGATGCTAAGCATACCCTAAATAATTAAAAACCCTATCCTCAAAATTTCTCATTTCATTTTTACTACCCACACCCTAAAATACCTAAATTTATTCCTAAAATACCCTCAACTCCTCTTCACTTCTTATCTCTCTCATTCATTTTCTCTCAAATAAAAAAAACCTCAAACAATTTTCTTCAAAATTTTCTAAGTTTGGTAACAATCTAAGTTAAATTTATCATTAATTTTTAGTTAAACTTGTTTTTTTTTCATTTGATTACATTGAAAATGATTACATTTAGGATTTTTGTAAATTTTTTTGGATAAAATTTGTGGGTTTATAAAAAAAAAAATTTCAAAAATTGTGTTTCATAGCATGAAATTGCTAGAAGCCATTTGTAGCTCTCGACAATACTATGCCGAAAACCATATTAGCCTCGCAGCATCTCCTTGCTATCGAGCACAAAATTGAGCCCTATATATATAGAGGCTCATAAGCCCCACGGCATTTCTTGCGGTAGGCTTAATATGCTCCTCGGTAGCATGTTGCCAAGGAGTTAATTAGGCACCTCAACAGTATGCTATCGAGGTATAAGTTATCACTCCCAAAAATTTATTTTCAGGAGTATTAAGATTTTTTTATATAGAGGGTATAGTTTTATTTTTAATTAAGGATATTTTGGTGATAAAAAATTTATTAATTTAGGGTGTGTCTAGCACCCAATATTGTATGACTAGAACTCCCTCTAAAAATAATTTGAGAGCATAAAATAAAAAGGTAAGGAGATAAAGAGTCACTTTGTCTATCATCACATTGTGGTTTAAATCTACTCGATGGAGATCCATTAATAAGAATAGAAAAGGAGATTCTAAAAACACGTTGCATAATCTAATTTCTGAGTCTAGAAGGTAAACTCAATTTCACCATGACTTTATCTAAAGCAAACTCCATCAATGCGATCATAAGTCTTGCTTATATCCATCTTAAAAGCCATTAAGTCCTGCCTCCCCTTCTTTGACTATGAGAATGCATTAATTCATGAGCAAATAAAATAGTGGAAAAAGTTCATAGACGATTGCGTAAAAACATTTGCTACGACTAATGAAAGCATGCATTGTCTAATTTTTTTTATATAAACTATGGTTTTAAAGTTTTACATGTGTTTTCAGATTTCATAAATCGTGATTCTAACTACATTTATGTAAAAAGCTTAGTCTAAGATGATAAAAGACTACATTTTACTTAAACCTAATTAAACAAAATTTTCTTTTTTATTGGTAACCGTAGTTAATTCATGAAAATAGACTATGACTATGGCTTTTTGTTTCACACGTGGTATTTTGTGACTCAATTTTTTGTCTTTCAAGATTCAAGTACATTGGAATTTAGTTTTAGGTTTTCAAGCAAGACTATTGCAACATCATTTATCAATAGACATGTTTGAATAAATTAAGTTAAAGTTTTTATTTATTAATAGACTACAATTTTGATTTTTAAACGTCGTCTTTTGTGTCTAATGCTTTGTCATTTGATATTCACGTACTTGCAATATTGAAAAGGTCCATTTACACTTAAAGTTTAGAGTGGCATCCGTCATCTATCACTTTGACTATGCGCTTTCTCCTTCTCTCTATCTTTTTCTCCAATAATATTGATCTATTCCATCATGAAGAATAAAACTATAAAGTTGTGCAACAATATTATTAAATCTTTTCTATCGAAGATTTGTTTATGATTCTTTAACATGTGGCCTCCATTTTAGTTACTAATATCTTGAATACTAGTATTAGTTGTAAGGCTTTTAGTGAATCCTCAAAATGTGATGATATCATTGAGAATGTTTCATTGAATGAGCTCAGCTTGTGACCATGGCATAAAGTGAGAAAATCTTCTTTAAAAAGATGCAAAAATGCTAGGAATGCAAAGGCATTATATAGGAAATGAATGGTAAATTATTTTAATCGAAGGGAAGCCGAGTCAGGACTGCGTTACTTAAAGTTAGTAATCAAAAAAGGTGATGCACTCAAAGCTATATGTATGTATGTTATTATATTGATTTGCTTAGTGCGTAAGAAAAAGGGAATAGAGGCTCTAAGTTTTGTCTTCTCTGAATCTGACAAATTTTAACAAAAGAAATTTCGATGTTGTCAAATGTTTTTTGAACATAGAGATGTTCTTGAGCGACATGTAGGTGTATGTATCATTGTTCGAGGCAAAAAATTTTTGTGATAATGCTCCTAACATTATGTCAATACCAAATGAAGCTTGGGAAAGGAGCAACAAAGTCGATAACCTATGGATTTGGTCTTGTTTTGACTCTTGCTTTTGGGATCGTGAAACAGTTTTCTTTTGTAGTATATTTAAGAAATACCTAATACCTTAACGTGGCTTGGTATATTCTTGCTTCATGCATTTCTCAACTTATTGAGCACCTTAGTCATTTGTTGTTTCAAATTAGCCCATTTTGCTATGAAAAAAAATGGGAGAAATGATTGATGAATTTTATATATGGTCAATGAATTCTATCATGCAAAACATAATTAAATTTTAATGCGGATATTTAGGGGAGGATGATTTTTCAAGATACAATAGGATAACTAATTGTTTAATTAAAGGGGGAGACTTTAAATTAATTCATTTTAAGTTTTGTCTTGTCAAAAGGAGGGAAGTTGTTTGCTTTGAACTATGTACGATTTTGATATGTCTAATTAATTTAATTGAATTAATAATTTAAATATGATTTTAGCAAAATTTTCACTTGGACTTAAATGTTGAATTAAATCTTGGAATATTGCTAAATGGATTGAAAAATGATTAAGTGACAAATATGCATGTTTTTGGATGTTAAACTTGTAATTTCATATATGTTGAACTTAAATTTACCATGGTGAAGTGATTGCTTGCTTAAAATTGCCAAAATTGCGCTTTCAATGACCAAAGTATTGACACCTTATATTTGAATTTTTGCAAGTTAAAACCAAGTTATCGATGCCCCTGTCGGTACCCAAGAACAACAGCTCATGCTCTATTTTGATGTCGATACCCTCTAACCTTTGAATTGAATTTGTGTGGGGAGTATTGATACCCTTGGTAAAGGTATCAATACCCTAAGTTCAATCAAAAGGTATTGATACCCTAGTGTCTGGCAATAACAGTTAAATTTCTGTGTCTTGTAACAGGAAGAAAGTATAAATTACATACCAAACTGTCAGAAGCCAAAGTTGAGTATAAGCAATTAATCCCAACAACCTTCAAGCAATACCATTAAAGTCTTCCATCAATTCTTGAGCTAAAATTCTTTTATTCTTCATTATTCCTATATTGTATTCGTCTTGTGCTTAAAATTCTATAAACGCCTACTCTTTAAAGGTCTTACCTAAATATTAATTCTTGTGTACAAGGGCAGATTTACCCTTGAGTGCCTAAGTGCTAGAGATTTGGGTAGCCACATTAGTGTGGGGAAGAGGTCCCTACCTTAGCCCTGAAAAGGTAGTGTAAAAAGTTACACTTAAGCCTTGAAAAGGTAGTGTAAGAGATTACACATAAGCCTAGAAAATGTGTGTGTAATTCGATCTGCAGAATAATGGATTCAAACTCCTTGATTGGAAGCTTAATGGAAAGGACGTAGGTTTGAGGAATAGCCTAACCTCTGTAAATCTTTATTTGTACTCCCTCATCCCCTAAACTTTTTAATTTTAAGTGTGCGTGCGTGTGTGTATATAAATTGATTCACCTCCACTTAGTTTTGAGCCAACACTAATAAATCATAACCATTCCATAAAAGAAAAATGATTCAGAATTTGATAAACTGTTTAGTTTAATACTTCTATATTTAAGTAAGACAATTATTTTTTAGAAAAAATAAGATAAATTATTTTTTTAAATCAAACTTTATAAAAGAATTTATATCCGTTCTGTGAATGATTAAAGGTGGGCATTTGATCTTTTGGCCGGTTAGATCTGAAAAAATTAAAAATTAAATTAATCGATTTATCTTTAAAAAATAGATGAATCGACTGACTTAATTCTACTAACAAAAAAAATCAAAATAAGGCAGTTTGATTCAATAGATTTAGTTAAATCTTGAATTTTTTATTTTCTCATGTTTACCATTACAAATATGTTTTTCTAATTCTTAAATTTCCATCTACTTTTAGTAAAATCCAACCATACAAAACAATTTTATATATTTAATTATTATATATAGTATTTCAAAAAGGATTATCTAATACACTATTAATTCAATCTTTAATCTCTACAAGCACAGGTAACAAAAGCAGAGGTACACCGTCAGTTGAATTTTTAATCTTTATAAACAGTTTGATTGTCTTCATGATTACTCGGATATATTTGTGTTAATGGTGTCAATATATCTTCGCATTTAAGTCGGATTTTTGTGGATTCATTTTATAATAACTTGTGCAATGTTTGCTTCTCTGAATTATGCACACGCATAATTCCTCATGAGCAGTGTTAGTAAGCTTTACAGTGCTTTTGATCAATCAACCATGTGGTAGGGAAAATTATTCAAATACATATATACTAACAAAAACTATTGAAGATAATCTAGCCTTTCATCTATCTTCTCATAGGAGAAAGATATATCATGGCAGCAATGAATAGAAAAAAAAAACGAAGACTACAAAAAATTCAAAGTTTGAACTTATAAGTTATGAGCTTTTTCTTCCTTTTAATATTTTTTTTAAGAAAAGAAAAAACTAATCCATGGAACTTATCTAGTGTAAACAAGGATCAACCCATTATTTTTACAAGTGGATTCTTTGTACTTCTTGTTTGCTTAAGCTCCATCTTATCGCTTTGTGGAAACATTAGCAAGCCTCTGCAGACTTCTATAAATAGATAGCTGTTTTCATACATGTAACAGGTTTATTTTCTTTTCTTTTTTCAGTAGTTGAGGTCTAAAAGAAGATCTCTAGCTGATGTTTTTGTCTGTAATATGTTTGGCTTCCAGCTGATTTCATGTTTGTCTTCCCTTAAAGAGTCTCAGTAGGGTTCCCTTAATGGTGTAGATTATAAGTTCAAACAGACGATGACATGAGAAAATAATTCCATTATCTCATCACATCAGCTCTCTTAAATTTGTGAATCTCGCTTGGAATGTGTGTATTTGTGTTGTGTGTGCATGTGAGTTTCCTTTTCTCTTATTCAAAAAGGAAGAATAAAAGAAGGATAGAGCAAATTTTGACTTGCATGAGTGATCTTATCGCCAGCCACTCTCCTCTCTCAAATGTAAGATGCAAGTACGTCTGGCATTTTTGACGGCGTTTATTTCAATTGCCGCAAGTCGTTTACTTAAACGCCGTTAAATAATAATAATAAAAAAAAGTCGTTAAAAGACTAGTTTGCTGTATTTCAGACACTGATTTAGCAAGTGATCGGTAAATACTTTAGCTATCATATCAGAGAATATACATAACATGACAAGTAACATTCTCATCTGGAATACTAGGATGGACATTGTTCATGGTTAACTATTTAATTACCTAGCTATGCCTAATAGTAGCAGAACAGTTACTACTGTTTTCCAATGAGAAATTTTCCATGTCATAATGTGGTATCTTTAGCATGATATTTGGGATTTCATATAATGGGATCAAATATGTTTAATGAATGTTATCATTAAAATTTATGATTTATATATGATATATTGATAATGTATAATTTTTATATGTATCAAAAATTGATATTTTATCAATAAATTTTTATGAGCAAATTGAAAAAAATTTATTTGTATTTATTTTTAAGGGTTTGATATTTTTTAGTTTGCTTATTAATGAAATGTAAACTTTTGATGCATTGACAGTGTATAGATATTATATGCTGTTAGCACATCATATATAAACTTTAAAATTAAATCTATTTTTAAATTCGATAAATCAAATTTAAATTGAAATTCATTGGAACTGAAATATGATTTGATTACAAAAAATAAAAAAAAATCAATACTTTCAACTCTATATGATAAATCGAAAAGGGAAATGGTTTTCCTTTTTAGCCTTTTTGAAATTCAAGTTCAAAACTTGCTGGCATTTTGTGTGCATTTTACTCTCACGTTTCATTACTTTAAAGAAAAGAAATACGAAATACAAAGTACATTGTCTAAATGTACCAACCACTTTCTATGGGCTAACAATACATTCTTACTCTTTTTTCTGCTATGTCGCGAAGCATGGAAACATTCCTCCCACAGGCCACATTCATAATGTAAATTGTAATATAATATTCTACAATCCACTATTATGATTTATGACAAGTCCAACAAAGGTCACCATAAATAATTAATTTTCTTAGCTCCTTTTTTTAATTAATTAATTAATTAAAGATGGTACTGAAAAGGACAAAAAAAAAAGTGTAATTCAGCTGCATTGCACGTGAGGCTTCTGATCTCCGAAACTTTAAACACATGACATGAAACCCATCTGATCATCATAGTAAATCTAGAATATTAACACAAGTTGAATCGCATGACTTTTAATTATCATATTTATTGGGCTAACCCTAAGCACTTAACATTTGAATTTCGCTAGTCAAAGTTTGGGTTAGGATAAACATAATGGTTTAGTGTAGTTGCTTTAGAAATCAAACATTGTTTTTTTGAAAGGCAAATGTATTATATTGTATAAAAAAAGTGGGAATAATACAGCAAGTTTCCAACAAGAACACACAAACTCAAAAGAACAAAGAACAAATAGAGGTGAATGAAAGAGAAATGCTACATTCAGAGGTGAGCATAAAGGATCCCAATTCTATTAACTCCGCCTTGGCCAAACTGTCAACAATGGAGTTTGCTTCTTTAGATATGTATGAAATGTTAGCCAGACTTATTAAAGAAGAAAGCTGGAACTGATGGTTAGAGGCAATTCTCAATAGCCAGGGAACATAACAAGGGGGTTTAGCCCAACCAATGGCATTTTTTGAGTCGCTTTCAATAAGTAGAGTGGTTGCTTGAGTGAGAAGAGTTGGAGAAGAAGATAATAGCTTCAATAATTGATAGAAGCTCCTCCATGTTGTAGTCGGCAATTCTAATTAATTTTGAGAAAACTCCTTTAACATTACCTTGATGGTTTTTAAGGATCCCTTTGATTCCCACTAAGCCTGGTTTACCAAGAGAGGAACCATCCACATTGAATTTCATGAAGCTAGAAGGGGGTTTGGACCATGAGCAGTTAACTCTAAGTGACTTAGGGTGGACTGGAGTTGAGATGAGACTAAGATTTGAGATGAAAGTGTCAATCGGTTGAGAAGCTTGTTGCCATTTTGCATTAAACCAGTGAGCTATCTGGATACAAATCATGTAAAAAAACTGTTCTTCATCCATGAACTTATTAATAAAAACCATATCATTTCTAAAAATCTAAAGAGTCCAAATGATTGCATAAAACGACATTTTCCAGATCATTGATAAGCTTGCTGAAGGAGAGGCCGATTCCTAGATTTGAAAGAAGGAACAAACGTTTCAAGCTCCAGAATGATACCTTTTGAAAGTTGGAAAAGAGACAAGTAATAAAAGGGAAGACTTGCAAGTGCAGCTTTGATAAGGACAAGCCTACCACCAGTGGAAAGGTAGGAGTTATTCCAACAACAAAGTCTTTCCTTGAATTTGTCTATAATAGGCCTCCATGTAGATAACTTTGAATGGTCAGCACTAAGAGGAAGGCCAAGGTACTTAATTGGAAGGGATTCTTGATTACATCCAAGAACAGAAGCCTAATGCGAAATCTCAAGATCTTCAACCCCAATTCCAACTAGAATAGATTTTGCAAAGTTTATCTTCAACCCCAAGATCAATTGGAAGATAATGAGGATCCTTTTGAATGCCAACAGTTTGTTAAGATCCAGTTTTGAGAAAATGAGTGTCGTCTGCAAATTGTAGTTGAGAGATGTTAAACCCATTTCTTCCAAAAGGAAACCCATCGTTGAGATTGAGAGAAAGGGCTTTCCTAAACATAGAGCTAAGAACTTCCACTGTAATGTTGAACAAAAATGGAGACAATGGGCAACCTTGCTTAAGACCTTTTGAAATTGAGAATTGCCTAGATGGAGAACCATTTACCAGAATAGAAATCAAAGCAAATGAAATGCAAGCCATAATCCATTTTCTCCACCACAAGTCGAAACCTATTTTTCCAGGAGAAAAATCAGGGAAATCCCAGTTGACCATGTCAAAAGCCTTCTCAAAGTCAACTTTGAACAACACCCTTCCTTGCTTGTTGTGCTTCAACATATCAATTATTTCATTGGCTATGAGAGAGCAATCAACAATTTATTTGCCTTGGATAAAGGCGAATTGAGAAACACCAACAACATCAGCAATCACCTTCTTAAATCTGGCTATGTAGAGACTACTAACTAAACTTATGGGTCTAAAATCATAAATACTAGTAGGATTGGAAAGCTTAGGGATAAAGGTAATGAACGAGGAGTTGATGTTTCTTCCAATACTTCTAGTGTTGTAAACGTCAGACATAGAATTCAAAATGTCCTTTTTAAGAAGCTGCCACTGACTTTTAAAAAAGTTAAGATTGAAACTGTCCGATCCCGACACTTTATTTCCATCACTTTCGAAGATGACTACTTTGATTTCTTCTTTCGTAAAGTGTTTCTCCAAATCTAAATCTTAGGATTGAGAACTTTTTCGAACGTCGCAGTCAATGTCGTCCACGGGTATGGCAAAGTTTAAATGGAATTACCTTTGGAGATGATTAGCAATCTCCTCTTTCAACTGATCTAGATCAGAAACTGTAAAGCCATTAAACACAGGACTCTCAATATGGCTTAACCTTCTCCTCTCAAAAGCAACACTGTGGAAAATTTTAGTGTTTTGTCTCCCTCAATAAACCATTTCACTCTAGATTTTTGGTGCCATTCTCTTTCTTCAATTCTGTAAAGATTCTAGAGAGAACTTTTCAAATGGTTGAGATAGATAAGCTTGTCTTTTGATAAGGATGAGGTTTCAGCTTTTTTTCTCCACATTTGCAATTTCCTGCTCTGTAGCAGAAATGTCTCTAGAGGCATTATTAGGAGAGACCTGGTTCTAGTGTTTGATCACCTTTTTAAGCTCTCTGAGTTTAGACTATAAGTTACCATTTAATGAATAGGATAAACCATTTGAAGAGAGCTTAAATTTGACCAAACTGATAAAATCATCTTGTTGAAGCTAGTAATTGAAGAGTTTGAAAGGTTTGGGACCCCAATTTTTCTGATTGATGGACAAAGAATCGGTTTGTGATCCGATAATGCTTTAGGAAGAAGCTGTTGCGAAATTGATAAGAAAAGAGTAGAAAGCTCGGTTGAAAAGAGAAAATGATCTAACCTACTTACCTATTTGTTGCTACTTCAAGTGAAAGAACCACCAACCAATGGAGGGTCAATGAGCATGGCATTGCAAATAAATTTGGAGAACTTATCCATTACAGTGAAGTTAAAATGAGTGCCAATTTTTTCCTAAGAGAATTTAAAAATGTTGAAATCCCCTCCAATAATCAAAGGATCTTGGTATCTTAGTTTCAAATCAAAGAAGGAAAGCTAGAGCAACTTTCTCTTCGAGTCACTGTTTGGGGCATAAACATTTACTAATGTAACATTTAAAAAGAGGGATAGGAAACAACCTTTTCACAAAACAATTCAATCAAGAGCTTCTAAACTGCAAACCTGAAAAATTTTTCATCCCACAAAAAGATTAGACCACCAGAAGCACCATTTGAGAAGGAGAAAATACCTTTCCTGGATGAAGAATTCCACAAAGACTTGAGAAGCTTATTGTCAGATTCGGAGATTTTAGATTCTTAAATGAACACAACCTAGGGCTCAAATTTCTTATGAGTTTTCTAACAGATCCTTTCTTTTCCGGGTCACCAAGCCCTTTGACATGCCACGTAATTATCTTCATAGTAAAAAAAAAAACCAAAAAGAGAAAAAAAGAACCACTGCTAATACGATTCCTGAACAATCCTTTCACCCCGAGGTGGATCCACATCCAATTTTTCAATAGCTTTGCAAAACATATTCTTACTTTGTTTGAAACCGATGCCTAGAGCTTCACACAGATTCTAGGTCTCTTCCACCTCTTTCAATAGAATGGAATTTCTATTTTCAATGTCTTCGTTGGAAACGAAGAAGTCTAAGTCCTTGAGTTCACTTTTATTTTCACCGTAGATAATCTCTGTTATTTCGCATTTGGCTTGCCTCCTCTTCTTTGTTGCAGCGATGAAGTTTTTCTTGAAGGGTAATTTTGATAGATTTTTTGGTTGAAGTACGTTTTTGTGGTGATTTTTCCTTAGTGGTTTTTGAAATGACTAAGCATTACTGTAGTACTAGTCGATGGAAAAGCATTAAAGGAAGTTAAGTCTATTCATAGGAATCGAGCAGAACAGGATAAGGGGTGAAGATATGGGTATTTGGTTAGGTTCGAAAGCATTTGGGTCAAAGGTTTTGATTTGGGTTAAAGATAAGGGGACTTGAGAGATAGAGTTTTAGGTGGAATGTACTTGGTTATCATCCAAGTCAAAAGGGTTGGATAAAGGTGAAACAATGGATTGGGATATTAATTTTTTTAGGTTATAAACAACAAGCTAGCCCGAAGACTCTTTCTTAAGTGGATCTGAAAAAGGTTTAATAGCACAGTCTATACCCGAGAATTCCTCCATAGATCGTGGACTTGTCACACAAGGAGGATTTGAATGTTCTGGAACATTAAATGTATGGGAGACATGCAGAGTAAAACTATCACCAAAGTCGGCATCGAGGTTTTCCCATGAAGAATTTAAAACGTTAGCCTTTGACAAGACTCTACTGCCATTGCCAAGGAGCTTCTCGGTGAGGTCTATTAGTGAGCAAATTTATTATTGAATTCCATAGAAAAATTTAGCTGATCTTCCAAGTGAATCTTGATATTGTACCTAACACCTTTAGCATTCAAAGAAAATGGTAGAGGTAAAGCCAACAAGACATATTGAGAGATTAACACTCTAGCAAAATCCAAGCGAGTTCTTTGTGTCACGTACTAAAATATCGAATATTTTACTAATTTCACAAAATCAGATCATTTACGGTTTGATTGTCTGTAGTGTTGACAGACATGCAAAAGAAAATTTATCTTTTTCATACAACTCAGGTTTCAAATTCTTAAACACTTATACATAAATATAATTAAACTCAAACTCCAATGAATAAGTTAGTTTGTAATTTACATCCCAAGTATTATATACATAAAAGTAGCACTATACATAAAAGTCTGAATACATAAAATAACTCTATACCTCTACGAATATGAGATCATTGCCTAAGGAATACCAAAATCAGGTCATCTAGATGTAGACCTAAATCTACTGCAAGTAATTTGGGAGGAAAAATAAAGGGGTGAGCTTCTGCTCCATAAGAAATATATATACGAAAGTTGATACAACATATCTTACATGCAATTCAAATAACATAATTTTCTCATGAAAACCAAGAATTCATAATTTAACTTTCTTTGGTATGACTTTCGAAAAAGATATTATAGTGGATTAGATAACCAGGTTGAGTACAGAAGGATACTTTGAAGCACCTCACTTATCCCGGCATCTATGTCCACTATAAGGAATTTAGTAATTATTTAATTTGGTCACGAGGTTTAGTAAACATTTTTTATAGCATTAAATCAAACCATTTCATAAAGCATTAAGAAAATTTATTCTAAAAGGTTTCGTAAATAATATAAATCGCTTATGAATAAACAATTCAAGTAAATATAAATCACAAAACATAGTATTCATAAATCATATTTAGCATATAAACAAAATTAGAGACAAATCAAATCTGGGAGCTCTTAGATCTATGTTAACAAGGGATTTACCACCCCAGTGAAAGTATGGTAGAGACTAGGTTTCACCTAATAGATTTATGCACTATAGTAAATGTATGACCATAGTCAGGGGGCCACAGTGTACACTAGCTAGGTGACAACTGTGGGAGCTGAAGACTGCGTAAGAGTCAACAGCATCAGAATGGAACGGAAATGCATTTACCCGCAGGTAGCTACAGGGCCAATAATCTCAAAACAGTTCATAAATCATTTTAGATTTGTTTACAGAGATAAATTATTCATAAATTCAATATACATAAATATGAAAATTGACAAAATATGAATAGAACAATATTCAGCACTCAAAATATTTTATTTAGGTGACACGAAAATGTATAAAAATATACAAGCATCAGAAACGTGTAAAATCTAGTAAAATCTATTCGAAAACTGAATTTCGATTTAATAAGTATAAAGTCATATTTAGGAACTCAATTTCACCTAAAATCATTTTCTCTTATTTTTTAAAATATCATGCTAAATGATAAATTTAAGGGTTTAAGTCAACTTAGAAAAATTTCAGCAGCATAACGGTTCTTTCTACCCTAACCTCTTGCACAAAAACACAGCTTCTAACCACAAGTTCCATTTTTCAATTTCAAACCAAACCATCATTTCTAATTTCGTAAAAGTTAAAATTTATCAAATTCATGCAACGAGGTATCCCTACGCTTTATACATATATCACTTTCCTTTTAAATTCTCGGTGTTCCTCTCATTAGCACCAGTTTTGTGGGTCACATATTTTAGTACTGTTACATATGTCAAACTTCTCACCACTATTCAATCCCTGTGTATTTTGCAGGAAACAAAGGAAATAGTGTGGTGGGTCCCACAAGTCCTACAGTGCCCGAATGGAGGTGAGATTGGACAGATACTGTGTGAAGAGTCAAATAAGCCTATGGTAATAAATCTAGAACCTAAAATCCTTTATTTAAGTTATTTTTGGGAAGTGTGCCAACAAATTAGAAAATAACGATTAAAGACATAGTCCAGTTGAACTTTCATGAATAATGGTTAAACTAAACTGGCTTTTGACCAACTGACTGAAGTATGAAAATCTACGTATAAATAAGTTCTAGGCTATGTCAGTAGATAGATTAAATCAGTGGTAAAATAAAAAATTTATGCGATTGGCCTGGTAGGGTTATTTTCATAATTTTATCCTTACGATCAGTCAAACCTTAATAAAACCCCATCCATTCATTAAAATATCTTCAATAATAATAATTAGTGATGAAATAAAATATTTTGGAGTTAAATTGATTAGTTAGAAATATTATACAAGTTTAAGGGCAAAATTGTCCAAAATTATCATAACCAAGGGCATTTTGGTCATTTTACTATTAAAAGAATATTTTAAATATTTCTCCACACAAGGGGGCCGGCCACTTCACCATCATTTTCAACCTCACGCCATCACCACCATAGCCAACCTTAGAGAAAAATAAAAATCTATCAAAAACACCATTAAAACAACCTTAAATCCTAAAACTTACTTCTACAAATTTGTTCTAAATTTAATCCTCTACAAGCCCATACTAATATCTTTTTGCAAAGTGGACAAAATCAAGTTGAAGAAGCTTCCATAGGTTTCGGCCAAGGTAAGATATCACTATGCTTGAATTTCCTTTTTATGTTTTAATGATGGAAAATGATGTAATTAAGTGTGTTAAGCATGATTTTAGCCTTGGATTGAATCAAAACTCCCTCAATGGTGTCCCTAGGGTTTTGGCCATGATGAAGAACTCATGAATTATTGTGTTTTGATGCATGAAATTGGTGTAGGAGAGATGGAAATTAATGATAAAGCATGAAATAAGTGTTAAATTGTTGAAAAACATAATGGAAGCTACCATGTACCATTCCGCCATTGTAAGGGGAAAGGGATATTGTGCTCAATTTGATGTGTTTTAGGTTCCATGAGACTGTATAAATTAAGAGAAGATTGTTGGTGTAATCAGAATTAAAATCGAAGTTGATTTAGGCATAGTTATGTTTTAGTACCGATGTAAATTATACAGGTTTAATGGTTACTATAGACAATGTGGTGGATTTTAATGTAGGAAAAATTTATTATAAATTAAGGATGGTGAAATGATGGTATTGATATAATGATTTTGCAACCCGGGAGTAGAGATGTAAACGGGTCGGGTACCCGTTAGATTTGGGATACCCGAACCCGAACCTGATTAACTTTAATAATACCCTAACCCGATTAACTACCCGATTATTTTTATTTATGCTACCCGAACCCTAACCCTATAAAACATAAATACCCGTTTAACTACCCGAACCCGTTTAACTACCCGTTTATTAAGTCAAAGCTTGATTTTTAAATTTAAAATTAAAATTAATTTTAGAATAACTTAATTAAAACATTATATTAATAAATTTAATTTAACTCATAAAAATAAATTAAAGTTAAAATCATAATTATAATATATAATGATTTAATTTAATTAAATAAAACATTAATAATAAATAATTGATATATAAAAAATATAAGTATTGTATTAATTAATTATTATTTATAATCGGGTTCGGGTAACGGGTACCCTAAGGTAACTACCCGAACCCTACCCTAACCTGTGACGGGTTGTAATTTCACTACCCGAACCCTACCCGAACCCGATTATACACTATCCTAATCCTACTTAAACGGGTCAGGTAGCACCGGGTACCCTTTTATAGGGTACCCATTGCCATCCCTACCCGGGAGTGAGATTTGTCGAATGGTGCAGTTGGTGAGTTCGGTAAAATTCGACAGGTAAGGGATGAGTATGGAAGATGCAGGGATACTGTAAATGCATATTGTGCTTGAAAATGATTTTATGAAATTGTTTTGAAGTTAATTGCTTTGGAATTGTTGAATTTGTGGACACTGGCTGGTTTATAAACTATGTTTTCAATGCAGAAGGGCTAGGTTAGAAATAGACGTTATACTGCCAAAAATTCTAAGAATTTTATGAAATTGTCTTTTAATATCTTTGAATATTAAAAATAAAGAATTTATTTAGTTAATTTCATTTTATTTAATGAAATTGCATATTTTCATTTAATACCGAAAAACAATATTTAAAAATTCATGTTAATGAATTTTACGTACGTGAGAGTACTAACATGTTCTTATAACTGTTCTATAGATAAATAAAACATTTTTAGTAAAGAATATCAAATTGTGAATATTTTATTAATTTTTATTTCTGAACTACTTATATTTTCTAATATATGTATTTATGGACTGATTGGAGATTTTATCACTGAAATTGATTTCTAAATAGTGTTTCTATTATTTATAAACTGTTATGAGACTGTTAGGCCCCGTATCATACTAACTGTTACTGTTGCCGATAGACCTGCCAAGTCTTCAGCTTTCGCAGTTGTCACATGGCAAGTGTACCATATGTCGTACTATTACTCTTTCTCCTTTCTTGGATATTGTTATGGCATGATATTTATTAGGTGTTGCCTGGTCTCCTCTATACTGTACTGTTTTACCGAACTGAATCTCTTATTGATATTGAAGTGAATGATTTATATATCGACTATATTATGGATTTCTAAGTGTTTACTGTATTGTTTACTAAATCTTTTTATACTGAACTGTTTACTGAAGTGTTTCATTTGAATTGTTTATACACTGTTATATATCGAAAAATGCATGAAAAGATTTTAAGTGATTTATCTTGTTTATTCATATCATCTTCAACTGTTTACTTCCTATAGTCACAACTAGGGACCAGGACACGACAGGTACTCTAAAGTACCTCCCGTACTCTATCTGGTTTCTTAGCCGACTATAATATCATTCCTAAAAATGTCCTTTTGCGTACTGTTAGAGATTTAAATGTTTTTATACATATAGATTTAATGGTATTAGTTCTTGCATACAAATTTCTTATTGAGTAAGTTAGCTCACCCCCTATTTTTCCACCTCACAAATTATCTGCAGTAGTGTACCGTTCCACGGATTGGCTGTGCTTTTGGTACCCTGAGGCAACAGTGAATTGATCCTGGAGGTATATTTTATTTTATTTATATGTTCAGACTTTCATGTGCAGTACTACATTTTGTATAATTTTGTATTGGGGATGTAGAATATGTGAATTATACTAGAAATGATACTGTTGATGTAAATATTATTATCAGCTTAAAATGGAATTTTATTTAAAAGTTTATTATTGTACAAATGAGTGTTATAAAAGCATCCCAAATAATCCAACCAACTGACTGTACATGTGAATTATGGATATTTACTGTATATGACGGAACATTACAAGTTTCACCTTTTGACCTCTGAGCTGCAATTTACCATAAAAACTTAGTAAATTTACTACACTTCACTTAAAAGAATATTTAACTCATTAAATGCCAGTAAATTATCAATTGCAGTTCTAAATTCAATCTAATTTCTATTGGTGCTAATACTGCAACTAATGTCAAAACAACTCCATTTTCGATTCTTATTACGTCTACAGTCTCATATGAATTTATACATTATTCTAAAACCTAAAACACATTGAAATGAACATGATTTCTAGTTCCCCTTCACTAGGCTGAATGGGTTTTAATTGCCTACACTTGTATTTTCTTCAATTTAAGCTTAAATTCATGTTCTACACTAACCCTACATCATTTCTACATGAATTATACATTGAGTGGCATCATATTAAAGCTTTGGTGGTGATGGCTAAAACCCTTGGAAAAGGAATTTCATGGTTCTAAATTAATTTAAGCTTAAATATAAGCTTAGAGATTAAAAATACATGATAAAAATTCAAGAAACTATAAAAAAATTAAGTTTTCCAAAATTCCTCACCTTGGTCAAATAGCTTGGAGAACCCTTCATTATGCAAATGGCCACTTTAGGCCTTGTTTTGGGCACCAAAATGTAGAGCACTGAAAATTACATAGGTTTTGTTAAGAGATTTTTTGGTTTCAGTGTGTTTTTCTCTAGGTTTTGAGAGGTTTCTCTCTGTTACAAGCTCTTGGCTATGGAGGATGGTGAAAGAGGTTGAAGATGGCCGGCCAAATAAGTGGAAAAATGTAGAGAATTCTAATTTAAAAATATACTCCATGTGAAATTACCAAAATGCCCTTATACTTAAAGAAATATTCCAATTTTGCCATTAGCGATTGACTTAGTTAAAAACAGTCGATTCAATCTTCAAAATATTTTATTTAATCATAAAACACCTCTATTTAACTTGCTCTAATCATTGGTTGAGCTTTTGTTTGGGGTTCGATTGCTTATTTGAGTGAAATTATCAAAATACCCCTAACCGTAAAATCGCGTAAATTTCTACTTTTAAACCTGATTTATTTCATCAATCTACATGGCCTAGAACTTTATTACATGAAAAATTACCTATTATTGATAGTTGGTAAAAAATCTATTTAGTTTGACCGTTATTCACAATAATTTCAATGGCCTATAGACTTAACTGTCATTTCTCAAATTATTTCACGTTTTTCGAAATATGCATAAATAATTGAGTTTGAAGTGTAGATTCTTACCATCACATATTTGGCTCTAAATATCGAGTCCACTAAGTTTCAACTCCATCAGGACACGAAAAGGTTAGTGGGGCCCACCTCCTAATTTCCTTCATACCTACAATTTAATTAACATTAAAATAATTATAAAATATCCCATATTCTTAACTATATAGATAATAATCTACAGTGATTAGGGATATGGGATCTCACACTTTGTTTTGTCGAAATGTCCACATATAGGAAAGAGCCTAGTGAATTCCTAATGAACTTGAGGAAAGCTTTCATTCCAGTAGTGTAAAGGAACCCCTTCCAATCTGATCCAAGAAAACTTTTTGATGCTAACATCTTTATAGTCCCATTTTTTGAACTTACTAAATCTTGAACAGATCCATTCTGAATGGTTTCTTTGAAAATAATCAATCTCAACCTCCAAAGTGAAAAAAATTAGGACCTTTTTCCCACCAAGGATTTTGACTTTACAAGTAAACCCTAACTTGAAAAGTTTCTCTTGGAGGAAGAAAAGGCTTGAGAATTCCAGTAGATTACCCATCATACAAGAACTTAACCAAGAGTCATCACAAAACTCAAACTCCGCTACTTGCTAATTGGAAATCCTGTTGATGATCCTAGGAGCAAGACCAATAACAACTTCCTTGTAAGATATGTTGTTCCTAAAACTTATGGGTTCGTCAAAGCAACATTGAGTAGGAATTGAAGTTGACAGTACAGCTTTTGGATACGTAGGTTGAACATTTTTCTTTGGTTTGCTGGTGAAAGCTTCCCTAACTTGGATGGTACGATCGTCAATCTTCCTATTGTGACCCTTAGCAATGGCTTTTTTGGCTTCACGCTCAAATCTATATCTAACAAAAGCAAAATTTGTCCTCTTGAACGAGCTTTTAAAAGGCTTTCTGATGGAAAATGAACATCTACCACCTTTCCATAAAGATTGAAGAGACTCCAAAGGACAACTCTTCGGACCCTATTTGTTATGTTGTAAACAAAGACCGAAAAAGCTTACTCTTTCCGTTGATACTTGAGCTTCTAGGATTACTGCGATTTTCAAAAGATTCAGACTGATCTTTAGCAAAAGGGAATGAATCACCATGTTTTCCTCTCTCTAACACTCTTTCACCCGTTCTCTCGCTCATGTTTTGTATACCAAAATTCCAAATCAAACATCTTTTTTCTTAATATCTAAATATATCTTCGATCTTTTGCACAAAATAGATATAAATTTTTAATCTTTTATTACATGCAAACTAGTCCATAAATTTTTATTTTTTTTTAAAACAAACCTTCAATCATTCAGAATATATAATGCAATTAATCTAATTTTGTTAAGTGACACTAATTGTCGTTTGGATTGATAGCTGACATAAATAGTTTTGTGGGTTATTATGTGACATATCACATATATGATATAAATGAAAGTTTCATTTAACAGACTTAATTGCATGATTTTGAAAAAAAATGAAAGTTTATTACAGAAAATAAAAATTTATGAATTAATTTACATGCAATAAAAAGTTGAAAGCTTAGATCGTTTTGTGCAATAGGTTCATGGTATCTTTATTTAGTAAGCTTTTTTTTTTCTTTCAATCATGATTTATCAAAAAGTATTTCAGCAATAAAATTTTAAATATATAGAATTAATATGAAAAGGTCTATCTTTAAAATGGTTTGCAAGCAACTCAAGTAAAATCCACAAAACAAAACTCATTAGCCTTTTCTTTCTTTTTTTTTTTTCTTCTTCTTCTTTTTTTTCTTAATAAAAACATCTACCCATGGATAGAACTCAATTCGTTAAGACAAATGAGATAGGATTTATGAAAAAAAAAGTGATAGATTTTTCTTTTGTAATTAAAAATTATTATTATTATTTTTACAATAAAAACTTCAAATTTGGGAAAAGATAAAAAAATGCAAGTATTGATACTTAATCTTATATTTGCAAAATTCTCACGTTTTAATTACAAAAATATTACTATTTAAATCAATACTCAAAATCTATAAATAATTTTTTTTCACTTATAAGAAAAATGCAGCTTACAGTTACATTTTGTATTTTTGAAAGTTACTGTACATCTAATAAAAAGAAAAAGAAGTTGATAATGATTTATTTAATTGAGACATACTTTAATGAAAAGTTATGCTTCAAATCAAAGGCAGTGTTAACTTCCCCCATTCGTGGCTTTATTTAATCTTCTCCCAAACCTATGATTATATCCCCAAAAGAGCCACATTTGTCTACTTAGGAAATTAATAGAATATCAATCTCTCCTGCAGTTTCAGAAGATTAGGCAGTCAGGCTTGGTCAAATTAGGTTCACAATTTGACATGATTACCCTCAAGAGCCGTTGCAAAAATAAATCATTTTTATAACTTTGATATTTTTTATTGGCTGGTCAAAAGTTTTAGTACAATTATTTTATTTATTTTGGTACAGAGTACAATTATTTTATTTATGAATACAATTAACCTTTTACCATTTATGACTGAAAATTAATGCTTGTCAGAATTAATAAGAGATTAATTAATGTACATAAGGTAATTGAAAGTTTTGGATAAGATTCAAACTTTTTTCTTTTCAAAACTTATATATGATTATGGTTTATCATCTAATATTTGTCAATAAAATTTTTTATTTCATAAATAGAATTAAGACGATAATATATATCTCATTAAAAATATTTAAAAAAATAAATAAAAAAATAATGTGAATATGTGTTAGTATCTTAAATTTATTTGTGGAATAAAAAATTTTTACTTGTAGTATATTAGATAATAATTAATATGATTTTGAAGAATTTGAACTAATAAAAATGAGCATATTGTTAATTATATTTTTTTATATAATCATGGTAAAAAAATTTTACTGTTAATTAAATTTATCCAATTTATAAGTAAAAAATGTTCATTTCATTAAAAGATCTTCGTTAAATGAATTTATTTGATGACAAATACAAAGTGAAAATTTATATTAAATTTATTTATTTTTATAATTTTAAAATTACATTAAAATTAGACTAATGAATTTTATACTAATTATTATAATTTGTACATGAAAAAAATATTTACATGTTAATATAAATTTTGATTAATATACATTTTATTAATTTCATTTATTTAAAAAATGCAACTATATGTTCAAAAAAATAATAAAACTACCATATGCATGACAAATACTAGTAATGTAAGAAGACCTAAAAAGCTAAAGCTGTTGCACTAGTAAGTAAAATAAATAATTTGGACCTATTGCAGAAATAGTTCTTTTGGCAATCCTTTTGGGTTTTCAATCTTCACACTTAATTTCCAAGAATTGGAAAAAATACGAGAAAATAGTCTTTGATTGATTTATAGTACTTGATTCAATGTTTTATTTGATAGAATGTGCTTTGAAGCCTAACTTTTGTACCAAGAATCAACCAAATTTATATTTCAATTGGATTAACGTTCATAAGAAATTTATTTTTAGATGCGATATAAATATGATTTACAATATTAGACAATTAAAAAAATTGTGTATTTGATAATTTCTCTCTCTTTATATATGTGTAAAATATCTTTATTAAGTCGATATAATAATTTGTCTAAATAACAAATATGAATAAAATATAAAATTATTATATTATAATTCGTATCAATATATTAAATATGAAATAAATTTTTTAATTTTATTAAATTTATATAAATTTATCAAAATTTTAATTTGTACTATTTCATATTTTTTATATTATTTTCGTGTGACACCATTATTTTGTCATATTTGAGATAATAATGATAAAAAAGCAGTGTGGTTGTCAAAGGATGGAAGGTTGAATCATACCCTCCAAAGCCATTTTCATGACAGATGAAGAAACTCTAATTTCTTGAAAACGAAATTAAAGAACAAATTATTTGAGAAACAAAAGGACAATTTGGTAAGTAGACTGTAGACGTGAAGGCAATGAACAAAAGAAAAATGTAGGCGTGAAGGCAAGCAAAGATTCAAGGAGTAGTTTTCATTCACTTCGCTCTCCACTTGCAATTTGGTTCACTTTTCTTTTTAAAGTGCTTTTCTTTCCCTAGTCCCTACCTTGATTTCATCTAGCTTTTGTTTATGTTTATATGCTTTCAATGCTACTACTGTTTCTCTTTGGTTTACCCAGATATAAATTAAATGCCCACCACCCTTGTTCGCCTCATTTTTGCTTTACCATTTGCTTTCTCTCACTGGTTTCCTCCATTGCAAACTAGGCTTCCTTTCCAGCTTTCTTTGAGGTCCCTCTCTTCTCCTCAATACCCAAAGACCCACCAACCATTTTTTCCCACCTCTTCCATTTCCTTTTTTTCTTTTTCTGTTTATGATTTTAGGCTTCTTTCTCTCTCTCTACATTTTTGCTTGAAAGATTAGTTTTTTGTCTGGCCTTTTCTTGCCCATTTCTTTTTATCATTAGCTGAATTCTTCTTTTGGCCCACCACAACCACAACATCAACAACTAAAAAGAAGGGCTTCTACTTGCAAACTACTCTTCTCTTTGCAATTGCCGCTTTACCCATTTTCAGGCATTTGGGTTTTGTTCTATGTTGGCTTGTTATCTTTTGCTTATTGACAGAGTTCCTCTTGCGTGCTGAAATATAAGATTTCTTTTCTTCGCCTCTGTGAATGCCCAAGGACGAAGATCAAGGTAAATGCTTTCTCTTTTTGAGTTACTTTATCTGTCTCTTGCTTGGATCATAAGTGATGCGCTTTTTTTTTGCTAGTTTATTCATTTTTCAGTAGAAATGAATTTTTTTTGGGTGTATTTAATGATGAAATATACTTTTTTTATTGGTCTGACTTGTTTACAGAATGGTTTAATACATAAAAAAAGTGATTTTCTTTTACTCATGATCCTGTTAGAAATGTAATGAACGTCATTAAACGTAGTATCACATTCTTCTGCTATTTTCTCCTTTTCTTCCTTTTCATTTTTTGTTTATTTTTAGTGGTTGAAAATTAAGCCAAAAATCTTAAGGAATTTATTTTCCTTTTTGGGCCTTCAGATTTGAGTGTAAGGATGGTTTTTATGAGCATGGATGAAGTGCCAATCACATCTATAGTATTCTGTATTAAATTTCACCAAAAATGCATCTACGGACTTAGAAAATTATTAAACATGTTTCTCATTTTGATATTTCTGGTGTAACATGACATGTTTCTGGTACGCAGGTAGGAATGTGTTAAAATTTTGGTCCTGTTAAAATCCAGAAGATCAGAGATGTCATCACAGGGTGCCTTAAATGCTGAATTATCAAAGAAGACGTCATTTTTGGGTCTAAAACTTTGGGTTTTGATTGGTATATCTGTTGGGGTATTTATAGTGTTTATTCTTTGTATCTTATCTGTATGGGTTACATTTAGGAGGAGATCTAGACGATCCGTAGACAAGTTCTCACTTTCTCAAATACCAAATATCCCCAAAGACATTAAGGTTGACAAGGTTGGAGTTCAGAGCTTCAATGATCATCCAGAAAGTTTATTCCTTTCTGTTCATGATAAATCCAGTGATAAGAATTCGGAGAAAACACTAGCTCATTTGGGGATGAGCAAATCCAGTGATCCTGATAATATCAGTCAATGCAGCTCGATTTACCACCATGAGAGAGGTTTTAGTTCCCATTCAGGGGAAGAAGGTAGCTCTGGAACGGTCCGAAAGCAGTCTGCATTATCATATGGAGGACTAGTGACAGCCTCTCCCCTAGTTGGTCTGCCAGAAGTTTCACATCTTGGATGGGGTCACTGGTTTACTCTTAGGGATCTCGAACTTGCCACAAATCGTTTCTCTGCGGAGAATGTGCTTGGAGAGGGTGGATATGGTGTGGTTTTCAGGGGTAGACTGATCAATGGAACTGAAGTAGCAGTTAAGAAACTTCTTAATAATCTGTAAGGATATCTTTTGAGACAGTATCTTATTTCTTTTAATTTTTTTTTCATTCTTTTTTAATAATATGGGGGTATTGGATGTCTAGGGGACAGGCAGAAAAAGAGTTTAGAGTTGAAGTGGAGGCCATTGGTCATGTTCGACATAAGAATCTTGTGCGGCTTTTGGGTTATTGCATAGAAGGAGTTCACAGGTGAAATACAAATATGTTTCATTGATTTATGTGTCAATTTCATTGCAGATTCACTTTAACCATAGTTGTGTGTTAATGTGTTAATGCTAGAATTTGTTGATCCTACCTCTGTCTTTGTTTGAGTTTGATTTGACTGCAAATCAAACTATAACTGTAATTTTTTGATTACATAGGATGCTGGTATATGAATATGTGAATAATGGCAACTTGGAACAATGGTTGCACGGGGCAATGCACCAGCATGGTACTCTTACTTGGGAGGCTCGCATGAAGGTTGTTCTTGGTACTGCCAAGGCGTAAGTTCTCCATTCAAACTTGAAGCTTCTTTTTATTTTTGTTGGATTAAAAATTGAAGTGCAAATGTTAAAAGTACCTTTGTCATTCATATAAGATATAGATTTTACTTAAATTCTGACCATTTGACTCTTTACTCTGGTTGAAGTAAAAACGCATTAGATATTTTGTTATTGCTAGAGCCATGTTTCATCTTCTGATTTGCTTTAAAAAACTGAGTGAGACAAAAACCTGGTTTCTGTAATTGGTTGCAGGCTTGCTTATTTGCATGAAGCAATAGAACCCAAAGTTGTTCACCGGGACATAAAATCGAGTAACATCTTGATTGATGATGATTTCAACGCTAAGGTTTCTGATTTTGGACTGGCCAAGCTCTTGGATTCAGGAGAGTCTCATATTACAACTAGAGTTATGGGGACTTTTGGGTAATTCAAAATTTTTATTCTCTACATCAGCAATCTGTTATTTTATCTAAAGTATCTCCTGATTGAAAATTTCTTATGTGAATTGCAGTTATGTGGCACCAGAATATGCTAACACTGGCTTGTTAAATGAGAGGAGTGATATTTACAGCTTTGGTGTCCTCCTGCTTGAAGCTGTCACTGGAAGAGACCCTGTCGACTACGGCAGACCGGCTAATGAGGTACTATTTAATACTGACAACTAACATTTTTTCCTTTTAATTCTCCTCTCGTGGCCCTCACTGTGTTTACTTCTTTCTGTTCATATAACTTAAGCAAGAATTTCTCATCAGCAAACCATATCTACTGCAGGTTAACCTTGTTGAGTGGCTGAAGATGATGGTTGGAACAAGAAGAGCAGAGGAAGTAGCGGATCCAAATCTTGAAGTTAGACCCACAACACGTGCTCTTAAACGTGCCCTTTTAGTGGCACTTAGATGCGTTGATCCTGATGCAGATAAGCGACCCAAAATGAGTCATGTTGTACGAATGCTTGAAGCTGATGAATACCCATTTCGTGAGGTATAATGATACTAATCGCTGGTTATTAATGTTAGTTTTTGTGCGTATTTCAGCATGGCTTCTTCTTCATAATATTCTAGGTATAGTGTAGTTCTTCGGCATTAAGGTGGGCAAATTTTAGTGTATGATAGTTCCATAGTATCTTTTGTACAGCATTGGTCATTTGCATCCCCTTATTGTAAAGGTAAGGTTGTTCCTTTGTGATCTAGATATCACAGGTTCAAGCAGAAACAACTACTCTATTAATGCTTAGAGAAGGCTACGTACTTATAACCCTTCCTAGATCCCAGAATGTAGGAGCTTTGTGCACTGGGTTGCTCTTTTTTCTGATATATTATATATATTTATGTTGTCTTAAAACTTTGCTTATTTTTCTATGACCATCATGCTACCAGTTCCATTGGCAAAGCTCTCATATAGACTTATGTAATCTTATTCAGGACCGGAGGAACAGGAGGAGCCGTACGGCGAGCATGGAAATTGAATCTCTGAAGGAATCAACTGATGTGGAGAGCAAGGCAGGGGAATCACATAGCAACGCAGCTGAGAGAACTCATGAGTAGGACTGACAAAAGCATGACATGGTGAATAATTGTGTCTTATTAAGAGCTTTGAGTAACCCATTTATACGTATACATCCCAATGTTTGTCCTGGAGAAATTTCCTGCATACGAGACGGGAATCAGCTTGAAGATAGCCCATAAGGATTTTGAATTACTGGCAGCTGTTTCCTTGGGCATATCACACATTGGTTGGTTACCACAGGATGAAAAGCTGCTTTCAGACAGATGAAAGTGAAACATCCGAAACAATAAAGACAGTTAGGTTCTTGTTGTACAGGTGTGATTGGTGGGGGTTGTGTTTTACACTACTATAAGATTATGATTTTTTTTCTTTTTTTTCTTCACTGGGGTTCAATTCTGTTCTTTGGATGGTAATTGAGTTATCTGATTTCACTCTTTTTAATTTATTACTTTGTAGCAGCCATCAAAGTATTGAAGAATCAATGATCATTTTCATTACCCTCCCTGTTTCTCTTTTCTTCACCTTATGTTCACATGTGATTCTGGTCAAATTTCTGTGCTCTTTTCTGTCTTTGGTTCATCATGATGCATTGTTTCCCCAGACCTTACTGTAATCATGCCATGGTCTAATATACTGAACTTTCTCTTTCTGATTTCTTGCTTTCCTTGAAAGCTGACCTTCTTAGGGTGCATTGGAGCGGTGGAATCTTTCAAATAAAGACAAAAGAAAAACACATTTTCGTCCTTAATTTTAAATTTTTTATTATTTTGTTAAAAATAATATATCTCTAATAGTAATTTGATTTTTTTTTCATTTTCACTGGAATTAATATCATCACTAATCCAAACTAGTCTTTAATCGATATCTTGCTTTGGAAGGAGGGATTTCGACCTACTTCTTTGGAATCATGCATTAAGGTGCATTTGGATTTCACTCAAATAAAAAATAAAATTACATTTTCGTCTTTAACTTTAAAATTTTTTATTGTTTTATTAAAAAATTTATATTTTTATTGGTCATTTTATTTTTTTTCAATCTCACCAAAACTAATCTCACAACCAATCCAAACTAGCTCCTAATCAATTGAATCAAGATGTATTAAAACAATTTTAAATATAAAAATGTAAGTATTAAGAACTCAAAATTTAATTCAAATGATTTATTTAATTCTATTAAAAAGTAGATTTTCGCAAGATTGAGATTTTTAGTACTTAAACTAGTTTGTATCTCGTGCGATGTACGGATTAATTTTATTTATTTTAAAGTTTATTAATGGTTAAATTCATAATTTATTAATTCAAATATATATAAGCATAATTTATTTTTTTGTCTTAAATATGTGTATGTACACATTACTTAGTAATTTTTAAAAGATTTATCTAAAATTTCAAAAATATAATTTATAAATCCTAATATGTTCTAAGAAAACTAAAAAATCATTTTAAGAAAGTGGTCAAAAATTCATTCAATGGATAGATAAGTTTTTATGTTTTTCAAATTTAAAAAGAGATATTTAAATGAATAAAAATTTTAAATATATTAGATTTAAAAATGAGATAAAGTAAAGAAATTATGAAAAAAATCAAGAGAGTAGGGAAGATAGTAAAAAATACATAAAATTTGAAGAAGTTGATAAGTGGTTAAAAAATCTTTAAATGGATAGATAAGTTTTTTTTTTATTTTTTAAAATTTAAAAAGAGATATATTTAAATGAATAAAAATTATTTTAAATATATTAGATTTAAAAAAAATAAAAATATATCAAGATTAGTTTTAGATAAAATCTAATAAATATTATATAAATAATTTTAAATAGTTAGATATTATATAATTTTAGTTAATTATTTTAATTTGAATAACAAATATTTGAAAAATATTAAGTTATTTAAAATAGATAATTTTAAAAAGATTGGAATAACAAAGATTTAAAGAATATTAATTTGTTTAATATAAATAATTAGACCATGCTTAAAAGTTAATATTAATACCGGTTTAGTGGAGATTTAAATTGACAATTGATATAGAGTGTTAAAAAACTGAAAATAAATATAACAAAGAATAAACTTGGAGCGATAAGAAAGTAATAACATGTGATTACTGTTTTCTGAAATATATATATTTATATGATTTCCTAATTTCAATTTTCCCTAAGTTTTGGACCTATTATGAAAAAAAAAGTATACGTTAAAAGATAGACAAACCTTTTGGAAACTGAAATGGAATGTTTTTTTTTTTATGTTATATAATATGCTGTTGTTAAGTTTTGGTAAAAGGTCGTTTTACTGTAGATCTAACGTTAATATAATGAGCTTAGATGGAGTTGTTTGAAATGCATAATAATGTTTCAGTTGCATAGTTTAACAATTTTCAGTTGAGTGGTTAACTTGCCGTTTGCATTAAGCATTACTATTTTATTTATGTAATTAATTATCTTTTTTGTTGTAACCAAAAAAAAAAATTATCTTTTTTGTGGGGTTTGGGTCTTTAGGACTGTTTATATTTCTTTATCTCGAGAAATTATACCTAGTGAAAAACTTTTACTTGAACTACTTATTTTTTTTTAAAGAAATTTTTTGAGATATAAACAAAAATCAAATAGTTTTTATAATACCTGTATTTAACACAATTTTCTTCTTAAAAATAAATAACTTTTCTTGCATTGAAACAAAAAATTTAATTAAAAAAATAAAACATGGGACAATTTTTTAATTTGCTTATAAAAATAAAATTTTGTATTATAAAATATATCAAACAGAAACTCTATGAAATAATATAAAGAAACCAATTGACCAAACAAATACGATGAATCTTGAGCAGAAGATCTTAATGCAATTGAACCGTAACCTGAATTAATCATAAAAAAATATGTTTGTTAGGGGAAATGGCAGTCAAAATATATTCTAATGAATTGGGTTTGGGTGTTACACAACTGTAAAGAAATAATGGGGCCCTTTTTCTCCAGGCTTCAGTCATGATTTCTTTGCAGAGCATAGCATAGTAGGCTCCCTCGTCAGGTCTCACTTCTCAGATGAAGCCAAGCAATCACGGACAACAATATTTCTTTTCTTTTCTGTTTTTTTTTTTGGACAATTTTGACTTTTTGGCACCTAGATAGAAGAAAAATTATATTGTATTAGATTTTGTTTGTTTGAATTAATATGGAGTGATGATAAAAAATGACTGAATGATTGTGAAATTGCTAAGATATTAAGGTATTGTTGAATATAAAGTAGGGGATTAATAGAATAAAAAATGAAAATTGTTGGAAAATACTTAGATATAGACTTGGAAATGTGATAAATTATTTGGGAAAACTTTGGAACATTGAAGAATGTTATTGAATATTTATTTGAATAATCTTGTGGAATATTGTTGGAAATTGTGGTTGTGTGGTTTTATAATGATGACATATTATTAGAGTATAGATAGAATATTGATAAATTGATGTGAAAATGTTGCTATGGTGATGTTCGAATGTTATATATTACTTATAGAGGGTAGTTATAGAGATACACTTGAGTATTGAATCTAAATGTGAATGAGATATTTTAAGAATAATATCGGAATGTGATTGCAAAATGATTAGAATATTGAAATGTATTTTGGGAACATGTGGAATATGTTAGAATGCATTAGAACTTTGTTGGGAATTGGAAAGTAAATCGATTGATTTTTAATTGTTGTGAGTATAGGTAAACATAGATGTAAAAGTATATATGAGTATATATGATATGATAACTATACATGATTTAGTAGAGATGATTTTGGGATGATTATAGTTGATGTGTATGGTAAAACGGATATTTGATATTTAAGAGAAGTGGCATTGGCAATGGTAAGACTACGAGGATAATTGATGATGTTGTGACTATTTAGTGAAATAATATTTAAATATTTATGGATTACTAAGAGAACCCATAATGATGTTGGGGGTGTTAATATTATATTGTGGAGAAAAGTGGTTGTTTATTGATGGTATAACATTGTCATGGTGTTGAAATATTTATATGTGGTTGATGATTGATATGTGGGATGATAGTGTAGGTTAAGAATGCCTATACGGTTGTGATATCGGGGATAGACATACCATGATAATGTCAGATTTGAGATTTGAAGATCATCCTAGGCATATGATGTAGTGTTAGCCTAAGCATACATTATGAATTTTGCTTAATAATGCATAGCATGAGATTTGTAAATGAACTCCATGTGTTTTGATGTGATAGCATTGTTTTCAAGAATATGCATTAAATCCCTTTTGACACAACTTGGTTATTGACCCCACTTTGACGATCATGATGTTTTTGATATGTGAGATGCTTTGATAGGATTTATAAAACATGTATCCATTGCATATGTGACTTTGATCATGCATATGTGGTGATATAATGCCTTCGATCATGTGATTTTGTGAAAGATTGCTTTTAAATAGGGATTTTGATTTTGAGACTAATGGCACACTATGGAATGCCTGTGTATCATCTAGTGTATATATATACGTCATGAACCCCAGTTGTGTGATCAAAGAGTACCAGTATTTATATATCTTTGTTTAGTATATGTATACATCACAGACTTCGGCTATGTGATCAAGGGGTATTGGTATACTCATGACTAAGTTGCACATATATATAAACATCATAAACTTTAGCTATGTGATCAAGGGTATTCAATATATATATGGTAGTGTATTGACCAGTGTGGCAAAGTTACCATTCGACAGCTAGTCGAGACAAGTTACACCAATGGTTAGCTAATCAATGGCATTAAAAAAATCTATAATCATAGATAATGTGTCCTTGGCAAAGGAAGATGACCATGGCTAGCTACCATGGATATTTCATAGGAAGTTTATTGGGTTGGATTGCCAAATACGAATGTATTGCTTTGTCTCACTATGATTCTTTGATGATGCATCTTGATTTGAATGTGAAATAAAAGACTGTGTTCTTATTTCTTTGTGAAATGGATCTCAGACTTGATAATTGTTTTGGAACACTACACTTGAGTTTTTACAGTTTGTTGCATAGTTGTTTTATGCTTTACATTATGTAAAAGTTTCAAGTGTTCTTTGAAAACAGCATCCAAAATATAGATTTTGATGCATTGATGTTTATGCATGGCATATGCATTCAGTTAGTAAAAGATGTGAAAGGGAAAGTTAAGGAATAGCTAAGTATGCCTATTACGATTATGTATGGCATGATTTATACTCACTACATCAGAGTTATTAAATCATTATATGTATGCTACATTAGTTGTGATGTTTGGATAAGTGATGAATATTGTGGATTGATATTGGGATAAGTGATTGATATTGTGGCTTGATACCATGATAAGTGATAGGTAATGTGGATTGACATTCTTGTTGACAGGTGTCGTGGATGGGATAATGAGATACTTCAAAATATCCTTTCATCCGTACTCTAAAACCTTAGCACACTTAGAGTCTGCTAAGACATGATCTAGAGATAACGCATAAAAAATGATGATTAGGACATGATATGAGAATGGATGGAATATGACATGAGAGTGATTTGATATATGATATAAGAATCTATAGTAGCAGGGTTCATGTATTGCATTTAGAATAGTAGAATCCTACTTCTGCACTTATATTAGTAATTTACTGAGCTCTTACTCACAGAATTCATTGATTTTACTTCTACAGATTGAGCTTGAATTGTGGATTATCATAGGCTACCTTTTGAGTAGCACAGGCCCAAGTGGTGACCCAATTCTCTAAGGCCTACGCTTGAGATTCTTTTGGTATATATTTATCTATTTCTTCATGTGACTTTATTTTCAAGTAGTTTTTGTACAGTACCATATGATAGAATGAAGATTAAATAAATGAACTATTGTTGTCTTATTTAGATGTCTTTGGATATGTAATTAAATTATTATTTTGAATATGATGTAAATAATGGTTGTCTTGAGACAAACAAGGATGCGTATGATAATGATTTTGAGATGGTATTATGTAGGGACCTAAGATGATCTAATTAATCATAGAATAACAAGGACCTTATGCCAATCGCCTTAAACTGAATAAGTAGTTAATTTGCTTAATCACATTGACTATACTGTACATGTTGACAAGCTAGAGTAAAAAAAAAGTTAACCCGAAAATTCCTAGCTTCCAAAGGCATTACATAAGGCGTTGACTTTTGCTCACCTCCAAAAAGCACCAATCTTATTCTTCTTAGATTTTCCTTCATTTTATTTTTCTTCTTTCTCCTTCTCTCTCTTTTTGTGAATTGTGAAAGAGATATATTGGCACTCCCAAACCTCATTTTGTCATACTTAGAGTAGATATGGACACTATTGTCATAGAGGTAGTCTGTTTTAATATTTTTGTTGTGTATTAATATCATGTTGCAGGTTATAAGATAAATAGATCCACTTTTTTTTTTGCTGCTTGCATGTTTCTCTAGATTTCATCATATGAGAATTATGGGTACATACATTACTCAAAACCTTTTGTTAATAGAAATGGCCAATTCATTAGGCCAATTTTTTACACTACTAGAAAAAAGTATGAGATTACTATTACATAAAAAATATTAATTATTGTTAAAAAAGTGTACGCAGTCTCATATCTTTAATTATGATTTTTAATCTTTAACCACGTTTTCAGCTTTCAGACATTATAGATCTAATTGCGATATAGATTTAATTCAGTCTTTGTTTATATTTATTGTCCTTCATTTTTTTTCATTGTACTTTCCTAAACTAGATTGTATTTAAACTTATTTATGTCTTTAATCAGAATCTACTTTTATTTAATTAGACATCATTATAGAAAAACTACAATTAATGTTAAATCGTAGTTTATACTATATACGATTAATGAAAACATGCGCAGTCCAATATATATAACTACAGTTTTAAAATTTTAAAACTTTTAAGATTTCAGACGCCAATGTTCAACATTTCGTCTTCTAAGATTTAAGTACAAAAAGACTACGATTTTTGATTTTGAATGTAGCCTTTTGGGCTCAATGCTCAATGTTCTATCTTTCAATATTCAAGTATATTAAAAGTAAAAAAAAAATAGACTACAGTTTTTTGTTTTCAATGTAGTCTTTTGTGGTCCTAAGCGTAATGTTTTGTCCTCCAAGATTCATGGACATTGGAAAATGATTTCACTTTTAGGAAAGGTTGCTACTAGGTCATTTATGAAAAAACATTTTGTTGTTTGAATAAATTTAACTACAATTTTTATTTATTAATAGAATATGCTTACAATGTTTAAACATAGTCTTTTGTAGTGTTTGTTTCTTCTTCCAAGATTCATTTACATTGGAAAATGATTTGTCATTTATGATAAGTATTTACTATTTGAGTAAATTTTTATGGTTTGAAACTTAGTCTTTTGTTTTTTATGTTTTGTCTTTCAAGCTTCATGTACAACAATCAAAGACTATGAGTTTTATCATAAGCGCAATTTAATTTCTAAATAAACCACCATTTTGTATCAAACATAGTAGTTTTATGTATTTTCAATTAGATTATTATTATGAAATACTACAATTTTCAATAGTAATCATAGTCGTTTTCTTTTTTATTTATAGTTTATATGCAGACTTAGGATTCACTATCCACTTTTCAAATCCTTCCCTCATTATGAAGATTACCATTTTTCTTTCTCTCTATTTGGCTTTGCCTTGCAAAAAACCTTTTTCAACTTAACCTTATTTTGAACAAAAACTTATTTTCATCGAATGATAACTTGCCTTGAGCATTATTTACTCTACAAATTATTTTCAATATAACCTCATTTGAAAAAAAACACATAGAAAACAATTTTTATTTCTAGGTCGATTGTCGTGATAGATGAAACACCATAAAACAGCTATATTAATGATGATTAACCATTTCCATTTATACGTCCCCTTTTCAAATGTTTATTGTTTATTTTCTTTTATTATTTTAATTCTTAATTTTTTTATTTTTCACTTGTTTTTTTATAGAATTGAAGGATATTTTTCTCATTATTTGATCTGGTTCCCACACAAAGATGTTTGCTTTCCAAAATCCCACTTTTTTTATTTCTAGGAATTAATTTATGCTAATTTTTAGTTTTGAGGTGTTTTTTTTCTTTTAACTTTGTTTAGTTTGACATTTTTTTTTGTAGATTTGAAGATGATTTTTATTTCCATATTTTTTGATTGGATATAATAGCGGATCTTGACATTTGATTTTGAAGGGGCCAATTTATATTATATTTTATCTTTTTTTTTCATAAAACATATTCTATCAACACACATGTAGACAAACACAAATACAAGCGTGCGCATGTGTGTGTTGTGTGTAAATGAAAATGTCACATCCCGTGACCACATTTTTCTATACATTTTATACGGTTGGGCTATCTGTGATACTTTACTTTTCATATTCATTTAACTATTAACTATAAAATTAGTAATATCAATTACATCCCCTATCTTAATTCTTAAGAAAGTAGTACTAAAAGTAAGTTTAAATACAGAAAGTAAATGATCATACCTCATATTATAAATCAAGTTGTCGCAATGTCTTTAAATGTGCAGCTCGAAATCCTCAGATGCCAAATATCACCGTCACCGAAAATCTGAAATGTTAAAATTGGGGAGTGAGCAAACCACGGCTCAGTAAGAGAATTATATGCAACACTTGATATTCAGTTACCTATATGCTAAAAATACTTTTTCACTTTCTTTAAATTTTCCTAGATGGGCTCTAGGCTCACATGTAGGAAGGATACTACAGTCGGCTCGAGATCTGGATGGAGTAAGGCAGGTATTTTGAAATACCTGTCTTGTCCCGTAACCTAGAAGCAACTGTAGAGAGTAGTAATCGTTTTCTTTTGATATTCAAATCCCAGTAAACATTAAATATTCACGTGATAAAACACTTAAGTAAATAAATAAGGAATTAATATTCCTTTCACAATCACTCATTTCCACACTTGTAAAACACCGTATAATATTTACTTCAACACGTAATAAATCAAAAGCTCAGTAGTTGTAAATAATTTAGTACTAGCAAAAAGTTCAATGAAAAGTACAATCATCAATACAGTATCATGGAGACTAGGCAACACCCTAAATATATCATGCTATAATATCATCCCAAATAGGGGAAACACATGAGATCTATGGCCATAGTCTATGGGGTCCACAGTGTGCACTGATCAGGTGTCCACTGGGACGCTGATAATAGGATCAGTATCTATCAGCACTAACACATGACACATGAGCATGATATGGAGCCTAACAGTCTCAAAACAGTAAACACATGATATAAACCCCATTTATGAAATCAATTTCACTGAATATAAGTTTAATCAATCCATAAATATTCATAAGGAAAATATTTTCATCTTATGAATAACAATTTATAAAATATTCATACTGGGGTAATCACTCCTGAAAATGTTCTGAATATTATAGAACAGTATAAATCACATTTTCCATACAGTGAAAACAGTTTATAAAATAATCACATTGTAAAATAAATCTCATGATTGTTTCTTTTTCACCGTAAAACATGTACGCACGTTTTTCCGTGCTTTCTATCCAAAACAGGGTTGCCAAAGTTATCAGAATTCAAATCAATTATTTTTATGATTTATGAAAAAATAAAATATTTATTTTTCAAATTCAATAATCCCATCACCTTGTTTTCCTCTATAAACATGTGTAGAGACCTTCTAGTCTCAAAATACTATTTTTCATTTTTAATTAACCTTTATGGGATTTCTATAAATAATTATTTTCATAATTAAAACCATAAAGGTTATTTATGGAATCAAGTGAATATTTGAAGAAATATTAATAAAATATTCACTTCTTGTCTTTTGATTTTCCATCTCGTATTACATGTAATCTTACACTTCGAGAGAAATTTCGGTGATTTTATTTCTACACTTATTGAAAACATGAATATTTTAAAATTAAACTTCTATATATTCATGTTTCATGAAATAATCGATTTCTCGATTTTCGTGGTTGGAAATCGTACCTCGTGATATAAAATTATTTATTATGATTTTCAGTAATTTTCTAAGATTTTTTGGCAGTATAACGACTGCCAATTGGCTAGCCTCCTGCACAGAAAATATAGTTTATATTTTCAACCGGTACATCATCACAATTTTCCAACCAATCATCATCAATAGTATTTATAAAAATTTAAATGCATATTTAAAACATGTGTATCGAATATCCCTACAGGCTGCACATGTTTCCTTTACCTATCTCGGGTCGGCGACTGCCTCTCAAAGGTCGCGCCATGTTCACCTCTCTCTCGATCATCGAGGAATTTCTGGAAATAAAATTCTAAAAATTAGAATTTTTTCATAATTTATTCAATTAATTAATCGGAATTAATTTCCGTATTTCTCACCGAATTGCTGGGATTCCTGAAATTCCGAATTCTCGGAAATTTTTCAAATTCTCGGAATTCCTTTCCTCTTTCTCTTTCTTCTTTTTCTTCCTTCTTTCTTTTTCTCTTTTTCTTTTCTTTTTCTTTCTTTTCTTTTCTTTTCTTTTTCTTTTCTTTTTTCCTTTTCTTTTCTTTCTTTTTTGGCTAGACCGGTCAGCCTCCCCTCTTGGCCGGTTCTCCTCCGCTGGGTTCAGTGGCCCCTCAGCTGGCCGGCGTCAAGGCGAACTTGCTGGTGGCCTCCGTTCAGCCTGGATAGACGGCACGGCGGCGGATCGACTCGGTTTTGGCTCAGTCTCTTCCACCTCTTCGCCCTTTCTCCTCCTCCGTTCTCCGCCTCTCCGATGGCCTCCTCCTCTTACTCCGACGAAGCTTCGGTGGCAGTGGCGGCGGACGATTTAGCTGGCACCGCCAGATCCCTTTTTCCTTTTTCCTCTTTCGGTTCCCGTCAATTTTCCTTCCTTCCTTCTCCTTTCCTGCCGCCGGCTACCTTTTTCTTCCTCTGGCTGGTGGCGTTTCTCCCTTCTTCTTTCTCCCTCGCCGACGATGGCAGCTCCGTCGCCGTCGGCCACACCTGGGAGGATCGAGTTTCTCCTGATTCCTTCTCTTCTTTCTTTTCATTTTTATCTCCTTTCTATTTTTATCTATAATATAATATAATATAATATAATATATATATATATATATATATATAAACATAATATATCAATATATATATTTTATACATTTATACTATATATTTTAAATATGATTATATTAATTTATATATAGTATTATACTAGATATAATATATATATATATATATATATATAAATAAAGATACATATATTATGTATCACAAAATATATATCTAGTGTATATATATGTATATTTATATACTTTAAAATTAATTAACCTTCACACACACATATATATATATATATATATATTATACCACAATATATGTTGTATTTACAATATATAATTATGCAACCTTTAATGTAAAATAATATTTACATTCTCATATATGTATATATTTACATATACATAAAATATACATATGTACTATTTAATTTTATGAAATAGTATATATTCATATATATACCAATGTATAATAATATATACTATATATCATTTAAATACATATGTATTTATATAAAAATATATTTACATAATATATAATTATATAATTATATATCATTTTTATTTCTCATTTTCTTATTTAATTTGGATTTCCATTTATCCAAATTAAATTTCCTATCCTCATTATTTTTCGAATTTCCAAATATTCTTATTTCCACTTACATTTTTCCTTCACTCGAATTTTCCCAATTTATCACTTCCTCAATTCACGGAATATTCACTAATATTCCTATCTCATAATTATATTTATTTATTTCCACTTATCTATTTTCTTTAATATTAATTTCCACTATTAAACAGTAGAAATTTTACGGTTATCACATTCTCCCCACCTTAAGAAATTCGGTCCTCCGAATTTAACTTAAGTCAGAAGGTGGTACATTCCGTATACTTACGACTTTTGTCCTTTAGATCAATTTTTACATAATACTGCCAGCATACTTTTAAAATCATGATTACTTTTAGACCACTACATGCGATCTTTCATCATACATCTGTACTCCTGTAAGTTTTCTTACCAATTGGGAGTTATCAATTTCATTTCTCTTTCCACATAAAAGTTAATTCACACTATTTTTCATATCACAGCTGATTTATACTGTTCATCATCCATTTCCTCATTTGGTGCCAAGTCGTTATAGTTTGAAAACTATCAGTTACACATGTTAATCAGTTGTATGTAATTATCCCAGTAGCTTTCACATCTCGTGCACACGCTCTCTCAATATATCCTCAAGCGTCCACATATTACGCTTGAGCATTTTCATCAGTACGGAGCAGTGCTATCAGTACATTTGGGATCTCAAAGCCTTTTGCTGTTTCTCATTAACATATGGCAACTCAGAGACTCCCATCACATGTAATGCTTACTGGAACCGTACATATACATTAACACTGTTTCACGCTTATATTTTGACTGTGACACTAGAGAATCTAAGAGTCTGATAATGGAAAGTGATTCTATTTAGATCATCCGTCTTTAATCACTTCCATATCATCATATCTCTTTTGAACTCTTTATTGTCCACAATACTCATGTTCATATTCATTTTACCAAGGCTGCATCTCACTTGCAGACTTTACTAATCATCACTTTTATCACCACTTTATCTACACAATTCCACCATTCTCAAGTTGTGGATATGTGTATATATCATTTTTGTTCCATTTGCCTAACTGGCAGTATACTAATAGATGTCATTCATCTTACTCCTTTGAGTATCATTAATTTCACTTGTTAAGTTTGGCTTGATTTTACATCTAGCCACAACCATGTGATAACCAACCTGGAATCACTTTTAATCTTACTTTTGAGAACTATTTCCTATTGGTGTTCCCTTCTCATCATGCAACTTACCTTCTTATTTCACTTTCATCTTTTTACGCTAATTATTTTCGTCGGTTTTCTCAAGTGGTATGGTACTTTACTGTTAAAACCTTTTAAAATTTCGCATGCCATCTTTTCTTCACACTTATTCATTTACCGACTTTAACTTCTTTAATTTTATCACATTAGTAGAGCAGCTAGTTCCATCACTCTTCTATAGATTGGCAGTAGTATCTAGCTAGACTCATTAATTCATATCTCAATCATTATCTCTCTATCATAGACAGATTCACTGTCATTTTTGTCATTTCAAGATCATACATCCCATAAAGAGACACTGTTTAGCCAAATCTCTTATTTGCCAATCTTAACACAAGTCCACAGTCTTTGAGAGTTTGAAGGGTCATACCATCATGCTGCTCATATTCCATTTGTATCTTTAACTATTTCGATACCTCATCACTTTATTTTTATATGGATGCCTCATTCATTAGGCTTCTATACCTCCATAGGAACTTGTAAGTATTTTATCGAGTTCTAGTCATTATTTCATGGACCTTAGTCTCCAACTTTTCTCTAATGGTGCTTTATACTGAGGCTAGTCTTATGGACTCCTTCTGTATCTCTGATCAGATCAATAAAGCGTCCATTTTCATGTAGATGATCGCTTGTTCTTCACAAGAACTTTATTAAATAATTAGAATTTAATATACCATTTTAATCCATCTACATATCACGGTCATCTGTGCTTCTCTCATTTGCACTTATACAGATACTTTATTAACCTCAAATCACACTATCTGTATTTCCATCAAACACACCTATACAAGTGAATTTCATTATTCACACATTTTCCAGAGTTGTTGTAAAGTTTTCGGACTCTTTTTATGTTTCCGATATAAGCTTAGAAATAAATTTCATATCCAAGATCGAGTTAATGTTAACCCGATCTCTCAATCTATATTACTCTGAAAATTTATTGGGAAATTCATCCGATACTTTCTTTAACCACACATCTCTTATCATTTTGGACATTTCATCACTGTGTCCTATCATTTCACTATACATCCTCAAGGCAGAGACATTTAATTTTTAAATCATTTTGAAATATTATCCACCTTGATTTCATTATTTATTCATGTTTCACAGCATATTACTCAAAGTGATTAGTAATGCTGTAACAAGTGTAACCATTTAATTAACCATACTAAAATGGATTTCATTATTTGTACTATTCACTTTCTCAGTCATTTTTGTTAGCTTTAAATTGCAATATATATTTTGAAATGACAAAAACTTAAGTAAGCTTTAATGTCTTAATTCACATTGTAAATTTGCTCATCACACATGATTTTCTCAATTCATTTTCAAGTGATCATATCAAACTTAAGACCATGATTTAATTACATACTCTTATTGGTCTTAATACTTTGTAATGTCTTGAATATTTTAGAAAATCACTTGATGAATGTTTGGACAATATTTTCATTTGAGAAAGTCAAGAAAAACTCCCTTAAAACTTATAAATGGTTTGGGTTGAATTAGGATCAAAGGTCATATCATTTCTAACCCAAAAGTGCAGGAAAAATGCCCTCTGGAAGAAAAGGATCGATCCCCACTGTAGCAGGATCGATCCCTTTTTGGCAGAAAGTCTTCCCAAGGTCCCTGAAGCCCAGAATCAAGATTCTGGACAAAAGGGATCGATCCCCACTGTAGCGGGATCGATCCCTTTGCACCAGAAAGCCCCCAACGGCTCTTTTCTGTGAGACACAACGGCTACTTTCTGTTTTGGCTCCAACCAACGTCCACAAACCATCCAAGGGACTATAAATAGAGGCTTAGAAGCTAAAGGAAAAAAGAGGAACAACCAAGCAACATCTTTCATCATTTTATTCATCTTCCTCAAGCCTCAACATCAATTCAAGAGATAAAGAGTCTTCATCTTCTATCACTCATCTATTTCTTGTATTGCTTAGCACAAACTTTGTATAGGCTTTTTATTTTGCTTAATTTCTGTAATCATTTGCCTACTTAGAGGCTTCTCTTGATTACATTATTTGTAACCCACCATTCCTTGTAAAAGGGGAGGTTTCTCTTAAGCCTTGAAAAAGAGGGAGGTTACTCTTTAGAATAAGAAAAAGAGAGAGGTTTCTCTTGAGCCTAGAAAAGAGGGAGGTTACTCTTGAGCCTTGAAAAGAGGGATTGTAATCACAAATTCAAGATAGTGGATTTGGAGAAAATCCTTGGGAGCGTCTCAAGGTAGAGGACGTAGGCAAGGTTGCCGAACCTCTATAAATCGATTGTGTAAATCTCTCTTTCCCTACTCTCTTTAATTACTTGCAATTATATTGTGTTTATTGCATTGAACTTGGATTGCATGCTTGTCTAGCCTAGAGAACTTAGAAATTATTAATATAGGCTAGAGAATTTAGAAGAATCGCAAAACGAGCTTATAGTTAGTTAAAAACCGATTCACCCCCCCTCTCGGTATTACCTATAAGAGCCAACAATTGGTATCAGAGCTTGGGCTCGAGATTGAATTAGACTAACATCTATCGAGCAAAACGATCACAAATGGCTCACTTGAATATAGGCACACCCCTAGGAGAAGAGGGACAATCATTAGTTAGACCTCCACTCTTCAATGGTGAGAATTACTCATATTGGAAAACTAGAATGATGCTATTTGTACAATCTAATGATTATGAAGTGTGGAGAATTATAGTGAATGGTCTTAGAATTCCTATGAAGAAAGTAGATGGAAAGGATGTCCCTAAGAGTGAGGATGAGTGGGACACAAATGACATGAGAGTGGCACAATTGAATGCCAAGGCCATGCACACTCTCTTTTGTGCATTAGGTCCCAATGAATATAATAGAGTGTCCCTATGTGAAAATGCTAAGCAAATATGGGACAAATTGGCCATCACACATGAAGGGACCAATCAAGTTAGGGAAACCAAAGTAGGAATGCTCACACATGATTATGAGCTATTTAGAATGAAAGAAAATGAGTCCATGAGTGAAATGTACACTAGGTTCAATAACATAATTAATGGACTTAAGGCATTAGGCAAAAGCTATTCCAATGTAGAAATGGTTAAGAAAATCTTGAATAGCTTGCCAAAATCTTGGGAGGCAAAGGTGACTGCTATAGAAGAATCTAAGGATCCTAACACCTTGTCTCTAGATGAACTTATGGGCTCCCTACTTACATATGAAATGAAATTAAAAAGAAATGAAGAGCCTTCAAAGAAAGTAGGGGTAGCACTTAAGTCTTCCACTCATGAGGTCATTGAAGATGATGGAAATGAGAGTGGAAATGAGGAAGAAAAGGAAATGGCAATGTTTGCCAAAAGATTCAATAGGTTCATGAGAATGAATGAGAGAGAGCAAAATAGGAGACATCATAGGGGAGAGTCAAGTAGAAGAGAAAAAGACCCCTTAGTGTGTTATGAGTGCAATGAACCGGGTCATACTAAGTTAGATTGCCCCTTACTTAGGAAGGAAAAGGATAGGAAGCCTAGGAAGAAAGCATTTGTGGCTGCATGGAGCGATAGTGATAGCTCCGATGAGGAAAATGTAGATGAAGAGGTAGCTTACTCATGCTTTATGGCCATTAGTGATGATGAGGCTAGTTGTAGTTCTAGTGAAGATAATGACTATACCTTTAGTGAACTACAAAATGCCTTTAATGATTTAGCAAATGAATTTCAATGCATGAATTCCAAATATAAGAAAATCATTGCTAAATTAAAAATAGAAAATGAAGCCTTGATAAATGCTAAGCTAGAATTTGAAAAGAAATTAGAAGAGGCTAACTTAGAAATAAATGAGTTAAATAAAAAGAATACAAATTTGCATAACTCATTCTCTAGGTTCTATATGGGTCAAAAAAATTAGATCACATGCTTGAGACCCAAAGAGCTTTCTTTGATAAAGATGGGTTAGGTTATAATGCAAATCAAAAAGAAACTCATCTTAGGAATTTCTTAGTGAGCAAAAATTCTATGCATGATACATCTCTCATATGCTCACTTTGCAATAGAATAGGACACTCTTCACAAGCATGCACTTATAGAAAAACTACCTTTAGAGGAAAAGTGGTTAAGAAAATGTGGGTGCCAAAGCATGCAATAAATAATGATGAATTGTGCTTGAAATGGATCCTAAAAGGATCAAAAATTATTTGCACTAACTCTCATGGACCCAAGAAAATTTGGGTACCAAAGCATGCTTGAATTTGTTTATTGTAGGAGTGTTAGAGCATGGGAATACAATGGAACAATAGAGTTTAAATGCTCAACACATCCTCATGGAGTTTGCTTGTGCTAATAAGAAAAAGGAAGAACTTGGAAATCCATCCTTAGCAAGGTGACAAGAATTCTTCAAAGAATGGCTAATGGTGGATCCAACACATCAAGGCAAAGCACTCTCAAGCAAAGGAGTTTTGTAAGATTAAATCCTATCTCTTCAAAACTCATTTTTTTGCTAAAATTATTTATATGTTTTATTGAGGCACTTGGTTGATGATTCTTGATGCATTGTAAGTTGAATGATTGAACAAAAGGCATGTTGAATGATTGTTGATTGGTTGATGGATGGTTCTTGAGGCATTGAATTATTGAATGAAAAGCATGATTTGTGATTTTGAAATGATTTCTGGAATTTGAGCATGTTTTCTATATGTTGATAATGTATCTACTTGCCTCAAATTACCAAATGTGTCATTAATGCAAAATGCCATGTCATGAACAGTAATGAAGAACTTGTATATTGGAAATCATGGCATATTGTTCACAAGATGTATGATTTGATGATATATGTGCTTAAAACCTATGTGAACAAGTTTGTTTTGGCATATTTGTGGTTTCTAAATCTTTGGTTTGGTGAAAATATGCATAAATCTCAAAATGACCCCCTTTGAGGCCATAAATGCATTTTATTGTGTAAATTCTTCAAAAATTGCAAAATCTTTTGTAAAATGGTTTTTGATTCATGTTTTTCATTCATACAAGTCCAAAATCATGTTTTACAAATGTTTAAACCTTTACTTGGACTTAAAACACTCAAAAACGAAGTTTTGGTACCTTAAAGGTTGAATTTTCTGTCAAAACAACTGCAGAATCTGCAGGAAACATATGAGGGATCGATCCCCACTGTAGCAGGATCGATCCCCCCAGGCCAGAAAAGGCACTCCTGCATGTGTTCAACCAAAATTGAGAAGAACTTTTCACTGTTTTGATATTTTCTCTCTTCTCAACTTAAAATTCATTGTTTTAACTTCTTTTTGATGACATTTAATGTATGAAAATTCATTTTTCATTGATATCATGCCTCAAATTCATCAATTTGAATCATTTCCAACAAAATGGTATCACTTCCAACAATCAACTCACAAGTGCAAAATCATCTTTTGTTGAAAACATTCATAAATCTTGAAATAATCTTGAAATATAGCTTAAACATAATTTTGAGATTTATTTCATTGATTTGTGGATATGTTTGAGAATTTGATGAACTCATGCATAATGAATATTCTTCATCTCTTTGTTCATCTTAGTCAAGCATGCTTTTAGGATCATGTTTCTTAGCTTGACTCAACTACTCCACACTAGGTTTCATCATAATTATACATATAGTGGATTGATTTCAAATGTAAATTCAACAATTGGTAATGGTCATTGGCCTATAATTTGTGATGGTAAATGGATCCTATATGTCAAATGCATCATCCATGAACTTAAATTTCTCTTATGGCCAAATTATTAAAGAACTTGAGCTTTAATGACAACACCAACACTCAAAGACAAATGCAAACTTGAACAAACTTGATATCCATGCATTTATTATTTGAATCTTTCCTTGCTCATAATTGGTTAAGGACTTGAATTAGAAAATGAGCATAGGATTTGTGTGCTTGAAACCATGGGAGAAAATGTGTTTGCTTGAATACCTTGATTTTATGAATCTTCCATGTGGTATAAATTTGTGAATATGAATATGGATTAATACCTTATGATAGTGTGCTAATGTTTATTTGATCCATATGCATATTTGATGATGTGAGTTGTGTTCTTGCATATTTAAAATGATTATTTTCTTGACATGAACACACTACACATAGATATTGGATTCATGCAAAATGCCTAAGTCAACCATTAGTAACAATTGGTATTTAGATTGAAATAACAATTAGTACCATTGGCAACCATATTTTCAATAATTGGTAAGCCACATCTAAATTGCCAATTGGTATGAGCTTTAAATTGCCAATTCTTCTCATGCTCCTTAGATTGAAATGAAAAATAGGGAAGAATTCTTATGAGACACTATTGCATGAAACCCTTTTGTGCTAGAATTTGTGATTAATTGATGTATGATTTAATTCTAGACACAATATTTCTTGAGAATGATTTATGAGCACATGCATATGATATGTTATATAATTTTAGCTCATAATCATGATGTATGGACATGCACCTTAGTTGGACCTTAGAGAACAATTGACATACTTAGGTGCTTGCTTAACTTCTTACCAATTGGAAACTTATTGCAAAATCACTTATCAACAATTGGTATCAAGGTTATTTATAAACAATTGGTATAGGATCATAAGTCATATTCATTGCATGAATAATTCATACTCTTTGAGAATATTGACTTATTTATTTGTGCTATAAGTCCCATGTACTAACATGTTTCTTGTTGGATGGAGCATTTTTATTTGTTCTCACATAGTCATACTTTTAGGGGGAGCATATTTCTTATCTTTCCTTCTTTTTGCTATGACAAAAAGGGGGAGAGATACATAAAGGGAGAGATAGATATAGGGAGAGATATTAAGGGGGAGAGATAATGAGGGAAAATTCATTTTCAAACCCCATGCTTATATTAAGGGGGAGCTTATAAAATCCTGCTTTATTTGAGGGGGAGTATTTTATCAAAGAATTTTCAAAGCAAATTTACATTAAGTTTTGTCATATCAAAAAGGGGGAGATTGTTAGCTTTAAATTGCAATATATATTTTGAAATGACAAAAACTTAAGTAAGCTTTAATGTCTTAATTCACATTGTAAATTTGCTCATCACACATGATTTTCTCAATTCATTTTCAAGTGATCATATCAAACTTAAGACCATGATTTAATTACATACTCTTATTGGTCTTAATACTTTGTAATGTCTTGAATATTTTAGAAAATCACTTGATGAATGTTTGGACAATATTTTCATTTGAGAAAGTCAAGAAAAACTCCCTTAAAACTTATAAATGGTTTGGGTTGAATTAGGATCAAAGGTCATATCATTTCTAACCCAAAAGTGCAGGAAAAATGCCCTCTGGAAGAAAAGGATCGATCCCCACTGTAGCAGGATCGATCCCTTTTTGGCAGAAAGTCTTCCCAAGGTCCTTGAAGCCCAGAATCAAGATTCTGGACAAAAGGGATCGATCCCCACTGTAGCAGGATCGATCCCTTTGCACCAGAAAGCCCCCAACGGCTCTTTTCTGTGAGACACAACGGCTACTTTCTGTTTTGGCTCCAACCAACGTCCACAAACCATCCAAGGGACTATAAATAGAGGCTTAGAAGCTAAAGGAAAAAAGAGGAACAACCAAGCAACATCTTTCATCATTTTATTCATCTTCCTCAAGCCTCAACATCAATTCAAGAGATAAAGAGTCTTCATCTTCTATCACTCATCTATTTCTTGTATTGCTTAGCACAAACTTTGTATAGGCTTTTTATTGTGCTTAATTTCTGTAATCATTTGCCTACTTAGAGGCTTCTCTTGATTACATTATTTGTAACCCACCATTCCTTGTAAAAGGGGAGGTTTCTCTTAAGCCTTGAAAAAGAGGGAGGTTACTCTTTAGAATAAGAAAAAGAGAGAGGTTTCTCTTGAGCCTAGAAAAGAGGGAGGTTACTCTTGAGCCTTGAAAAGAGGGATTGTAATCACAAATTCAAGATAGTGGATTTGGAGAAAATCCTTGGGAGCGTCTCAAGGTAGAGGACGTAGGCAAGGTTGCCGAACCTCTATAAATCGATTGTGTAAATCTCTCTTTCCCTACTCTCTTTAATTACTTGCAATTATATTGTGTTTATTGCATTGAACTTGGATTGCATGCTTGTCTAGCCTAGAGAACTTAGAAATTATTAATATAGGCTAGAGAATTTAGAAGAATCGCAAAACGAGCTTATAGTTAGTTAAAAACCGATTCACCCCCCCCTCTCGGTATTACCTATAAGAGCCAACAATTTTCTATATTCATTTCACTTTTCATAATATTCAACGATCCCGTAATAAACATCCAATTTACTACACTCTTAATTTAGGCCCTTACAGTCAATAACCGGGCCAATCATTTTACGACATTCCACTATACACTTATGGGATCGCATCATGTAAGGCCTCGGCTCGTCCACCGTCCGCCTTTACACATCTATACTGTCCTCTTTGGCGAGCCCACTGGCCCTCTCAAGGTTTTATCATGAGGCCTAGCCCGTTCACTAGGTCACTCGCAATTCGCGTGCATAATCTAAGTGTAAGTGGAATCAGTAATAGGGATTGTTATATTCATATTACATCCTCTATGCCATTAATGACTCCATCACCATCAATGGATTCAAGATCGACTTGGTTTTATCACTATTCAGAACTTCGCCCAACATAGGGGCATTTTTGTCATTTCAAAATTTATTTCTTTCTCCTCAGTATACATTTAAATCAAGGATCTTAATATCTATGTGCTGATAGTGCCTCTTCTCGTACTAATATCAGCAATTTGAGATCTTATTCGATTTCGACAGAGAAGTCCACTGAGATCCATAATTGGATTCTTTTGCATGAAATGCAGCTTTACATAATCAATTTCTCTGTCAAATCAATCAATTCCAACTTTTGTTGGTCTATTCTGACTCCTAGTAAAATTTTGGAGGCAAGGGTGTTTTGGTCATGTTTGGCCAAAAATTTTCTCTCACTTCAAAATACCTTCAATCGGTGATCTTAAGATCTATTTAATGACGATAGTTTATTCCCCTCCTTTATATCATCATTTTCAGGTCTCAGTTCGATCCGGACTGAAAAGTACTGGTAGGGCCCTCACCGAGTCCTTTCGGTTCCTTACCGAACAGGCCTTCAATTAGATCATAAGATCACCAAATTTCGGTAAATTTCTGAGCCTCTCATTTCTCTTTAGCATTCTCAATTCATAATTTCTCACTCCCTTCAAATCAGTTTACTTAATTTGCAATCATTTATTTTCTCTATGTATTCAGACTACACAGTACTATCGGGGATGTTTAACGTTTCTCAACATATTTCTTTCCAAAAGTATCAACAGACATCAGGTCAACCCTGCTCTTATACCATTAAATCTGTTACATCCCGTGACCACATTTTTCACATTTTTCTATACATTTTATATGGTTGGGCTGTCTGTGACACTTTACTTTTCATATTTATTTAACTATTAACTATAAAATTAGTAATATCAATTACATCCCCTATCTTAATTCTTAAGAAAGTAGTATTGAAAGTAAGTTTAAATACAGAAAATAAATGATCATACCTCATATTATAAATCAAGTTGTCGCAATGTCTCTAAATGCACAGCTCGAAATCCTCAGATGCCAGATCTCATCGTCACCGAAAATCTGAAATGTTAAAATTGGGAAGTGAGCAAACCACGGCTCAGTAAGAGAATTATATGCAACACTTGATATTCAGCTACCTATATGCTGAAAATACTTTTTCACTTTCTTTAAATTTTCCTAGATGGGCTCTAGGCTCACATGTAGGAAGGATACTACAGTCGACTAGAGATCTGGATGGAGTAAGGCAGGTATTTTGAAATACCTGTCTTTTCCCGGAACCTAGAAGCAACTGTAGAGAGTAATAATAATTTTCTTTTGATATTAAAATCCCAGTAAACATTAAATATTCACGTGATAAAACACTTAAGTAAATAAATAAGGAATTAATGTTCCTTTCACAATTACTCATTTCCACACTTGTAAAACACCGTATAATATTTACTTTAACATCTAATATATTAAAAGCTCAGTAGTTGTAAATAATTTAGTACCAGCAAAAAGTTCAGTGAAAAGTACAATCATTAATACAGTATCATAGAAACTAGGCAACAACCTAAATATATCATGCTATAATATCATCCCAAATAGGGGAAACACATGAGATATATGGCCATAGTCTATGGGGTTCACAGTGTGCACTGATCATGTGTCCACTGGGACACTGATAATAGGATTAGTATCTATCAGTACTAACACGTGACACGTGAGCATGATATGGGGCCTAACAATCTCAAAACAGTAAACACGTGATATAAACCCCATTTATGAAATCAATTTCACTGAATATAAGTTTAATCAATCCATAAATATTCATAAGGAAAATATTTTCATCTTATGAATAACAATTTATAAAATATTCATACTGGGGTAATCACTCCTGAAAATGTTCTGAATATTATAGAACAGTATAAATCACATTTTCCATACGGTGAATATAGTTTATAAAATAATAACACTGTAAAATAAATCTCATGACTATTTCTTTTTCACCGTAAAACATGTACGCATGTTTTTCCTTGCTTTCTATCCAAAACAGGGTTTCCAAAGTTATCAGAATTCAAATCAATTATTTTTATAATTTATGGAAAAACAAAATATTTATTTTCCAAACTCAATAATCCCGTCACCATGTTTTCCTCTATAAACACGTGTAGAGACCTTCTAGTCTCAAAATACTATTTTTCATCTTTAATTAACCTTTATGGGATTTCTATAAATAATTATTTTCATAATTAAAACCATAAAGGTTATTTATGAAATCAAGTGAATATTTGAAGAAATATTAATAAAATATTCACTTCTTGTCTTTTCATTTTTCATCTCGTATTACGTGTAATCTTATACTTCGAGAGAAATTTCGGTGATTTTATTTTCACACTTCTTGAAAACATGAATATTTTAAAATTAAACTTCTGTATATTCATGTTTCATGAAAATAATCGATTTCTCGATTTTCGTGGTTGAAAATCGTTCCTCGTGATATAAAATCATTTATTATGATTTTCAGTAATTTTCTAAGATTTTTCGACAGTATAACGGCTGCCAATTGGCTAGCCTCCTGCATAGAAAATACAGTTTATATTTTCAACTGCTACATCGTCACAATTTTCCAACCAATCATCACCAATAGCATTTATAAAAATTTAAATGCATATTTAAAACATGTGTGCCGAATATCCCTACAGGCTGTACATGTCTCCCTTACCTGTCTCGGGTTGGCGACTGCCTCTCAAAGGTCGCGCCCGTGTTCACCTCTCTCTCGATCCCGTCGTCTCGGTCATCGAGGAATTTCTGGAAATAAAATTCTAAAAATTAGAATTTTTCCATAATTTATTCAATTAATTAATCGGAATTAATTTTCGGATTTCTCACTGAATTTTCGGGATTCCCGAAATTTTGAATTCTCGAAATTCCTTTCCTCTTTCTCTTTCTTCTTTTTCTTCCTTCTTTCTTTTTCTCTTTTTCTTTTCTTTTTCTTTATTTCTTTTCTTTTATTTTTTTCTTTTCTTTTCTTTCTTTTCTGGCCAGACCGGTTCAGACCGGTCAGCCTCCCCTCTTGGTCGGTTCTCCTCCGACAGTTCAGTGGCCCCTCAGCTGGCCGGCGTCAAGGCGAACTTGCGATGGCCTCCGTTCAACCTAGATCAACGGCACGGTGGCGGATCGACTCGGTTTTGACTCGGTCTCTTCCACCTCTTCACCCTTCCTCCTCTGCCGTTTTTCGCCTCTCCGATGGCCTCCTACCTCTTCCTCTTCCTCCGATGAAGCTTCAGTGGTAGTGGCGGCGGTCGATTTGGCTAGCACCGCCAGATCCCTTTTTCCTTTTTCCTCTTTCAGTTCCCGTCGATTTTCCTTCCTTTCTTCTCCTTTCCCGCCGCCGGCTACCTTTTTCTTTCTTCTGGCCGGTGGCATTTCTCCCTTCTTCTTTCTCCCTAGCCGACGATGGCAGCTCCGCTGCTGTCGACCTCACCTGGGAGGATCGGGTTTCTCCCGATTCCTTCTCTTCTTTCTTTCCATTTTTATCTCCTTTCTATTTTTATCTATAATATAATATATATTATATTTATATAATATATATATATATATATATATATATATATAAACATAATATATCAATATATATAGATATATTTTATACATTTATACTATATATTTTAAATATGATTATATTAATTTATATATAGTATTATACTAGATATAATATATATATATATATATATATATATAAAGATACATATATTATGTATTACAAAATATATATATATATATAGTATATATATATATATATATGTATATTTATATACTTTAAAATTAATTAACCTTCACATATATATATATATATATTTATATATATTATACCACAATATATATTGTATTTACAATATATAATTATGCAACCTTTAATGTAAAATAATATTTACATTCTCATATATGTATATATTTACATATACATAAAATATACATATGTACTATTTAAATTTATGAAATAGTATATATTCATATATATATACCAATGAATAATAATATATACTATATAGCATTTAAGTACATATTTATATGTATAAAAATGCATTTACACAATATATAATTATATATCATTTTCATTTCTCATTTTCTTATTTAATTTGGATTTCCATTTATCCAAATTAAAATTTTCTATCCTCATTATTTCCCGAATTTCCCAATATTCTTATTTCCACTTACATATATTATGTATTACAAAATATATATATATAGTATATATATATATATGTATATTTATATACTTTAAAATTAATTAACCTTCACATATATATATATATATTTATATATATTATACCACAATATATATTGTATTTACAATATATAATTATGCAACCTTTAATGTAAAATAATATTTACATTCTCATATATGTATATATTTACATATACATAAAATATACATATGTACTATTTAAATTTATGAAATAGTATATATTCATATATATACCAATGAATAATAATATATACTATATAGCATTTAAGTACATATTTATATGTATAAAAATGCATTTACACAATATATAATTATATATCATTTTCATTTCTCATTTTCTTATTTAATTTGGATTTCCATTTATCCAAATTAAAATTTTCTATCCTCATTATTTCCCGAATTTCCCAATATTCTTATTTCCACTTACATTTTTCCTTCACTCGAATTTTTCCAATTTATTACTTCCTCAATTCACGGAATATTCACTAATATTCCTATCTCATAATTATATTTATTTATTTCCACTTATCTATTTTCTTTAATATTAATTTTCACTATTAAACAGTAGAAATTTTGCGGCTATCATAGAAAATAATATACTAATAATAAAAATCGACAAACTTATAAAATTATAAAATAAAATATTACTACGACAACATTAAACTTTTAAGAATATCAAAACTTTTTAATTAATAGTAAAATTACCAATTGTACTATCTTTCAATGAATTATGAAAACTTTCTTAATTCTTCAAACAAATTTAGAAATTGAATTAAATAAATAAATAAATTTTTAGACTATAGTTAGAAATCATACATTCATCCATCTTCGAAGAATATAAATTCATCTTCAAACATAATCTATTTGTCAACAATTTTGACGTATAGATGTCTCCCAGCCTTTTTCACAATCCAGTTGATGTCGTCTTAGTTAACACATTATACTTAATCTTTGGAGCAAGTGCCAAACTAATTATGCTCACAGCCTTCTTGTGAAGTCTAACCCAATCTTTATCAAACATTCTATCTGGCTTATTTTCTTCTAATGCCAAATCTAAGCCTTGTTGCATTAGAAGATCCTGAATCGTACTTTACCATAACATAAAATTACTCTTACAATCAAATAAAGGAATTTCAAATTTAGACATAGCTTCATATATAACTTTCTTCCTCTTGCAAGATCACGAACTTTTAGCTCTGATAGCATTTGTTGGGAAAAAATATCCTTCAAACCAAACACCCACAAAAATGGAAGAAAGCAAAAATAAATGCAATAATTTTTAAAATGGTTTGGCCCAACCAAATTGGCTTATAACCACCCAACCAAACTACGAATCAATCAAATAATTACAACAGTACAATTTTTAGAGAGAAAAATTATAAACTCTTTACAAAACCTAAAGCCCAACTACCTAAAGAACCCAACTACACCCTTTATAATTGTGAGGCCCGTATCCTAGTGGCCTATACCTCACTCATCCGTATTGTCCGCTCTGGATTCTAGAGGTGGCCCTCGTCAGTTCAGCTGACGTGGCACTTAGGTCCTCACGGATTTCTTTCGCGTCCGCCGCGTCCAATGGTTAGTCGTTACTCGACACTTGCAAGTGGTAAGGGGTTTGAGTAGAGGCGGACGCGAAAGAAATCCGTGAGGACCTAAGTGCCACGTCAGCTGAACTGACGGGGGCCACCTCTAGAATCCAGAGCGGACAATACGGATGAGTGAGGTATGGGCCACTAAGATACGGGCCTCACAATAAAACGCGCGTTTTATTGTGAGGCCCGTATCCTAGTGGCCCATACCTCACTCATCCGTTTTGTCCGCTCTGGATTCTAGAGGTGGCCCCCGTCAGTTCAGCTGACGTGGCACTTAGGTCCTCACGGATTTCTTTCGCGTCCGCCGCTACTCGAACCCCTTACCACTTGTAAGTGTCGAGTAACGACTAACCATTGGACCGAGTAGCGGCGGACGCGAAAGAAATCCGTGAGGGGGCCCCACATGATACTCCCAAAGCGGACAATACGGTTGAGTGCGACCGGCCCCACATGATACTGGTCGTCACAATAAAACGCGCATTTTATTGTGAGGCCCGTATCCTAGTGGCCCATACCTCACTCATCCGTATTGTCTGCTCTAGATTCTAGAGGTGGCCCCCGTCAGTTCAGCTGACGTGGCACTTAGGTCTTCACGGATTTCTTTCGCGTCCGCCGCTACTCGAACCCCTTACCACTTGTAAGTGTCGAGTAATGACTAACCATTGGACTAGTCCAATGGTTAGTCATTACTCGACACTTACAAGTGGTAAGGGGTTCGAGTAGCGGCGAACGCGAAAGAAATCCGTGAAGACCTAAGTGCCACGTCAGCTGAACTGACGGGGGCCACCTCTAGAATCCAGAGCAGACAATACGGATGAGTGAGGTATGGGCCACTAGGATACGGGCCTCACTAGGTCCAATGGTTAGTCGTTACTCGACACTTACAAGTGGTAAGGGGTTCGAGTAGCGGCGGACACGAAAGAAATCCGTGAGGGGCCCCACATGATACTCCCAAAGCGGACAATACGGTTGAGTGCGACCGGCCCCACATGATACTGGTCGTCACAAAAAAACGCGCGTTTTTTTGTGACGACCAGTATCATGTGGGGCCGGTCGCACTCAACCGTATTGTCCGCTTTGGATTCTAGAGGTGGCCTAAGTCCAATGGTTAGTCGTTACTCGAATCGCTTGGATGTCAAGGGTTCGAGTAGCGGCGGATGCGAAAGAAATCCGTGAGGACCTAAGTGCCACGTCAGCTGAACTGACGGGGGCCACCTCTAGAATCCAAAGCGGACAATACGGTTGAGTGCGACCGGCCCCACATGATACTGGTCGTCACAATAATAGCCCAAACTCTAGTTATTCTATTTGTGTTTACAACTCTTTGAGATACTTTACAAACTAAGTGTAACACATTATTTATAAGGGAAAAGCCCTTGCCCTTATAACTTCTCTTATACTTTCAATGTGAGATTCAAGGCAAACCCCAACAGATAGTTCATATACATGAAAATATGGTGTATTAACATTTTATAGTAATTACTTTGTAATATTTTGTGTAATGAAAAATAACAGCATGGTTTATCCGATATGCATGGCATATTGATTTTAATTTTAAATAAATTAAAATTTATAAATAATTTAATTAAAAATTAGACTATGTTAAAAAACAACGTAGTCTATTTTCATAACTTAGGCTACAGTTTTTCCGTGAAATGTGGTTCAAATTTACTACGTTTCAAGAACCGTAGTTTGTACTACCTAAGAAAAGACTACGTCAAATAGGCTACAATTAGAAAAATGTAGCTTTTTGTATTGGACTATGTTTTTTAAACATAGCCTATAAGTCTCTTTCTACTAATTCTTGTTTATAGGTTTGACCTCACAATTGTCACATTATTAATGGAACTCAGGTGGCTTGATTTGATACATTTATTATTCATGTTAAATTTAAAAAATTGTCGTTTAATATGGACCGATTGCTCTTATTTTTTGACCAACCAAACAAAAGTTTAAGGGAGCTAAAAAAACGTTAGATGCCGGAGTTTTAAAGAATATTCATGTTATCTTTTCACTTCATGAATCTAACAAACAAAACCATCTTAATTGCGAAACGAAGAGAAAGAAAGAGCTTGGGGCTTTGAGGAGGTTGGAGCTATGAGTTAGTTTTTAAGTTCTAGAAAATTTGGAAAATTATTAGGAAAAACTAATTGGGTATGGAGAAAAAGGATATCGAAAGGGAAAAGAAGAAGAATTTTGAAAATCACTTTCGGTGAATGGTAACCGACTTGTAGAAAATTTAATCCTTTTGAAGGTCAACCGGTTGTGATGTATGAAGGAGGGAAAAAGAAGTGATAGAAGAGAGAGAGGAGAGAGAGAGAGAGAGAGAGAGAGAGAGAGAGAGAATGGAAAGAAAAAAGAAAGAAAAAGATGGAGGATTTGTCATGTCAGCAAAAATTAACACCACATCACCATTTTTACTGAAAATCTTTAACAATGTTATCAATTGGACTAGGATTTACACACCAAAATAGTATAGGACTTTGATTTTTATGAATTATATTAGAGGGATTAAATTCTAAATTTCGTGAAAGTATATAAATCAATCACGTTGATAAAAATAAGGCACGTCATGTCAGATATGCAACAAGTGTGCATGCAGTTTAAGTAAAAAGCCATAGAAGCAAAGTCAATGTCACATCAGTAAAAATCAATGCCATGATAGCATTTTTATTGAAGATCTTTAACAATTTATAGATTAGACTAGGATTTGCAAATTAAAATAATAAAGGGACTGTACTTGAGAGACTAAATTTGAAATTTCATAAAAGTATAAGAATCAATTGTCATTTGATCATTTATTTTTAAAACTCAATAAATTGAACCTAGAATTTCTTAAATCCAATGGCATAAATCCAAACAACCAAAAATTAAGGGCTTGTTTGGGATTAATTTTGTTTTGTGTTTTTGTTTTCATAATCTAACAACATATAGCAAAAATTGCATTTGGTTAATTGGTTTTGTTTTACAATTCCCAAAATTGACAACAAAATTTTGGAAATTATAGGAAACAACTTTTTTGTGTTTCCTATAATTTCCAAAACACTTTCAAAACAAATTTTCTACAAAAACACAGATGAACAGTGCCTTTTAATGAGGTCTCTCCTTCGACTCCTTCTAACAACATCTTTACTTTTTTTTTTGCAATACCAAAGCCCTACTCCAAAACTTCATTTTCTTTCTATGTTTTCTCCCGACTGTTGCTACTTTATCTCCTCTCCCAACACTTCTTCACATTTTCATATTCACTTCAAATTTTCTTTTTTCAAACTTGCTTCAAATTTTTTCCTTCTCTCAATCGTTTCTTGATTTTTCTTAGCTTCTTCACTTCTCTAGATTTGCTTTAGATTTCTTTAGATTTGCTAAGATCTCTTTCAATCGACTTCAGATTTGCTTTAACTCTTAACATCTTTTATTTGATTATTATTCATCTTCTCTGGCAAAAAAAATGTTAGTAAAAATAATTATTTTGATAATTTTAAGTTTTCAATTGGTATTAAGAACTTTTTAACTAACTTTGGCTTATGAAAAAGTTCATAAAAGGGATTCACTAAGCGCAAGTCCTTCACCCAATATGATGCGACAAAGACTTCTTGCTTTGTTCCGTCTCTCCTACCTTTGTTACTTTTTAACCGTCTATAAAGTGAGTGAAGTCACCCAAGTGTAGGCTTGCTTTGCATAGGCTACACAAGCTTGGGTAGGTGCTTTTACCTTTAATAGGAATTCTGAGATCTAGAATGAAATAACCCAAAAAAAGTCCTACATTGAGACTTGTCAAATATTAATAATTATGATAGATTATATTATTGCTTATGTTGGATTATGCTTGTTGTCTTTATAAGTTTGCTGGATCCATTTTTTGAGATGATACGGCTTTGGTTTGGTTATCTTGAATGTTGTAAATGATGGGGGTCGGTCTCTGGGTGTGAAAATTATTTTTGCTAAATTGGCTGATGTTGTGTACCAATTGTTTGTGTGATTATTTCATCGAGTTGCAGTGTGATGATGATTGATTAGGTTATTCAGGGGCTGCTTGATGATGATGGCTGTTTTAATCTCTATAACAACTTGATTTAAGTTTTTGATTGAGATGCCAAACATGTTTTATGTTTTCTGTTTTTAAAATTATACAACAACATTAATTCGCAAACATGTTTTTTGTTTTCAAAATTTCAAAATAAAACAAAACAAAAACAAAATTTTCAAAAACAAAAAATATAAAACATAAAATTGACAATGATATCAAACAATCTCTAAACTTAGATGTCTCGAAACCTAAACTTTCTCTGCTTTCTTTCTATTATAGCCCAAAAGGCCTTAGGGCCGCAAAGGTTAAATTATAGCCCAAAAGGCCTTAGGGCCGCAAAGGTTAAAGTCCAAGCTCAGCACAAACCAAAGCCCCCTTAACCTTCTACTCTAGCCCACAAGATGGACAAGTGGTCACTTGTGACAAGACAACTGTCAGTTGCCTGATACGCATCGCCCAAGCCACTTGGCACCTGACAAGGCATCGAGCTTCGAAAAGAAGGGACATTTCCCAAAATGGCAAGTAAGCTCCCTCATGCATATAAATAGACAGGTAGGAGGACTACCCGAACTCAAAAGAACATCAACACCTTCTCTTACCTAAAATGATTTGTGTCGAAGTATACAATACAACTCAACAGCCTATTTAATTGTTACCTTTACTAGGCGGGATAAGATTAATGAGCATGGAAAATGGCTTGCTTCCAATTTTCTAATCCAATATTACTTTTAATAAAAAAAATGTGAAGTGCATCACAGAATTTAAAATTTAGGCTTTTTTTTTTTTTAGGTGAGGAACCCACAAATGAAGCAAATAAACCGACCGTTTGGGCAAACACATAAAAAGTAATATACAAGAACAATAACAAGCAATATAATATCAAATAAGGAATCTATTTTTCTTGTGAACATCCGACTTAAAATAAATTAATTACAAATAAAAAAAATTCAACACAAAAAATTAATATTTAATTAATTAACGATAATACTACACAACAAACACATGAAATTAGTCAGACCATATGGAAATTAAAAATTAAAGCTAGCTCATGGACATAGATGATAGAACAAACAGTTCCCGTGATAGTTTACAAAAGAAAATTGTTTAAATTTTCGTTTTTGTCCGTCTACCAAGTCTGAAAGCCTGCCTTAAGGTTGTAGTTAACACTTAAATATCCATAGTCAATGTTAACTACATCCAGCAACAGGCCGCACCAAATAGATTTGTCAGATTAGATGAAAATGGTTTAATGAAAATTAAAACAAGACTACATTTAAGTGTGAACTGTGAGAATTTATGTTGTTTTTTCCATTACTTGGAGGAGGTTTGGATTCTCATGCAAATAATTTAATCCAACCTTAATCGTGTTTTTATTTATAAATAGGTTGTGAAAGGATTTGTTTTGTACTTAATCTTAATTCTACCTACCTGAATGCTTTCTAAATTGCTAGCTTTAAATAATTAAAGGTGAGTTAGGTGGATGCCACTGGCTCATTTGACTTGTACAAATCTCTTTCATATATATATTTTTTGGCGGATCAAATAAACAGAATAAAATTATGTATAGTAAGTTCAAGAAAGTCCACCCCATCAATTATTAATTCTTATTGAATTAATGAGTATAATAGACAAAGATGTTATATATGTCTGGGACTGTATATACCTTGTGTTGTCAAAGCAACATTTTTAAAATGTCTTTTATAGGATTCTTAATTAGATGAGAGATTTGTGATAATAATAGTACAAAAATGTAAGAAGAAGAAAAAAAAATGTAAGAACGCGATAACTATGCTATGTGTTTGTGCAAGTGTCTAACCATTTTCCTTTTCATTCAAAGCGTTATGAATAAAATACTAGTCTTTTGCGTGGAATTCAAACTTTTTGTTGAAAATATCAATTTTATTATTATTATTATTATTATTATTATTATTATTATTATTATAACTCATAGCTGGAAATAAATATATATATATATATATATATATATATATATACACACACATATATAGGATTAATATTTTATACACAGTTAGTGAAATTTCTTGACTCCACAAACGGTGTTAAGATGATGACTATGTCTTTTAAAAATATTAAGAAAATAAAAAATAAATAAAATAAAATATGTATCATGATCCTAATCCTTCTTGTAGAGTCAAAAAACTTCACTGATAGTATATAAGATATATATATATATATATATATAGATATATATATGAAATGAAACCGTACATAGGTGGTCTTTAAATGTGTTGGCCTTCTTTCCGTAAAGGCAACCAAGATGTAATAAATTAGGCATGCTATACACACATACATCAATTAAACATCAGACCGTAATTTACGTTCAGAAAAAAAAAATCAGACCTTTACTTTCTTAAAATGGAGAGGTATGGTAGCTGGCTTGTAGGTACTACAAGTTAATCTATAATTTGGAAAACATTTATAGACTAATTAAGTTAATTAGTTGAAAATTTCCATGAGACTGCAGAGTCTTTCTCTCTCTTTTTTCTTTCACAAACACACACACACACATACACAAAACCAACGCCCCCGCGCCCGCCCCCCCCCCCCCCCCCCCCCCCCCCCGGGTTACATGTTTATAAAGCAAACTTATTCAAATTAATGGAATTTTATTTAGTGCCCCATGCTTGTAAATTTTTTATAAGACAAACTAATTAAAGTTATATATGTTATGTTGAATTTTTTTAAGTTTTATTTATTAGAAAGGATGAAAGTAACTTAGAATGAACAAATATGTAAACCTAATGATTAAGTTTTATTCATAATTACTTTCTTAATTTTGTAATTTAATCATTACATAATAAATGTTTCATGCTCAATCATTTCGTGATCAATCATACCAAGTAAAGTCTTTTACATTTCTTTTTCCATCTTCCCTCGGCTGCCGTTATTTAGAGTCAACTTTTAATTTATCCTTTGTCAGGCAGGACTACCTTTACTTATATGATCCCCATAATCATAGAAATTGAGAGCGTGAGATCAGCCAATTTGCCAAAGGTACTCTGTTTCAATAAGAACATGGGATAATATGATAATTTGCGGTCCAAAAGTGAACAAATTAAGAAACAATAAATCTTCTCAAGTATTTCCAATATTACGATTTCATCTCTAGGCACAAAGAGCGATAAACTCAGAATAATTGCGCTTGAACAACAAAAATATCTGGAATACCAAACTTCATAGTTGGACTAACCCCAGCGCCTCCATTAAAGCTTCCGTTTCCCACACATATAGCGGGGTTCTCTCGAAGAGAATAGCCAACATTCAAGAGAGAAGAGAATATTGCAAGATGAAGAGTAATATGCACGAAACCCGCTAGTCAGAGATAATTAATGCTCCAAGTGAGCCATACTCTTGTATCAGTTCATTTATATATGAATTCAAGGAGACGGATAGATCAGTATAGAGTTCATGGCGCCTGTCTGCGCGTGAAGGAAGAGACTAAATCTTGCAATAAGCCATAATCAGAAAGTTGAAGCTGCTGCTGGTGAGGAGCGAGGCTTTGATAGGGCAAAGAGTTTGTGTCTCCTGCTGGAACATTGCTTGTTGATGGAAGGAAATTACTCAGGAATTCATGAGAGAAGCTGGGACCCATTGATGCTGATGATGCCAGGAATGAAGGCGAAAGCATCCCAGCTGCATTGCCTCGAAGAGTTGCCGGAACGTGATGGTTATGCTGTCCTTCATATGTTGTGATCACGACCGATGGGTCTTGAAATGATCTTTCAACGCGCTTCTTAAGACCACATTTTTGGCTGGTGCATCTGTAATAACTTCTGCAGCGACAGAATGTGATAAGAATTAGAAATTGAGTTTGTGAGATCACAAAACTACTTGCAATGTTAATATGGAGTCTTAACTTCTTCAATTTGCTACATATCATTGCACAACAATGGAGTTATTCTTGGTAACATTTAACTTCCTATGAGCATACATACATACATGTGTACATACATATACATATCCTTCAGTTTAACTTCCTATGAGCATACATGCATACATATATACATACATATACATATCCTTTAACTTTTGCAATGCATATAGTTCATCTTTCGACAAAATTCCACAAGAATTTTCCCCATTTGTACTATACTCACCTGTGTCACAAACGATAACATATGAATTAATGATGAAACTAGGAGTCTAGCTAGTACAATGAGATGCATTTAGGGTTAAGAGAGCTATAATTAACTGGACCAGCTTAACATATTAGTAATTAATCAGTTGGACAAGTTAAATTTTCTAAGCAGAATGACAATAATGTTAATAGTACTACATAATTACTGCTTATTTAGGAGTACATATTGATATATGCTAATTAGTAAAGATATTATTCAAGAATTCCATCATTTTGAGTAAATAAAGAGCAGAAAAATGGAAGCACCTTGGATAAGGGCTATTCTTGACTGCCTTCTGTCCGTACTTTCTCCATCTGTATCCATCTTCAAGATGATCGATCTCACTCTTGGTAAGGAAGGCAAACCTTGGCTCTCTTTTCTGTTTCTCCTTTTTTGGTTTATTCCTGAAAATTTGATATACAAAAAGACTTTCAAGATCAATCGGATATGTACAAGAAGTACTAGTAATTTTTCCTGTAAGAATATTTATCAGATTAGGGTTTTGTACATTTTTTGATGTTTTCATATTCTAGCCCTTGCTAAAACGTCTACTGTTGGTCAAGGAGGGAAAAGCTGATCGATGATGATAAAATTGAAAACATGGAAAAGGAAAAAAACTTCAAATTTCTTCCACAGAGGCAGAGAAAATTATATTATTACTAGTCTAAGTTGAAGGAGAAACTAAGTAATTTGGAATTAATTAATTAAAACCGTGTGCCAGTCCTTTCAAAGACTTTGAAAGTCTACCTTAATATTTTTACAGAAAAAACGATAGTTGATAGCTGGCTAGTACGAAACCTATTAATCCAGAAGCCAGAGAATTGGAAAGCAAGTTCCAAAGCCTCTTAACCTTTCCCATGAATCAAAACCCAAGTATGGAGCTAGCTAAAAAGGAAAACCTACACTTTCTTTGACTTGCCATCTGCTGCATCTTCAGCCGCTTTCGGCAGCTTATCTTTCTTGCTCTTGCTCGAATCTTCATCGGCTGCTTCCTCGTTAGATGGGGAAGAGACTGAGGAATTCGGTGTGGATGGGTTTTCAGAAATATTATTCCCTACTGAATTGTTATCTGCAGCGCCCATTTTCCTAGAGTTGCCACTGTCATCGATGGGGCTGAAAACACCAGACGAAGAACACGACATGTCGAAGGCTCTTGAAAAGGAGTTGTAGTCGAGGGAGCCACGTAAGCAGTCAGTGAAGCTCATGTAAGAAGGATCAAAGCCCTGGAAGTTTTGCAGTGCTGGTGTCGGAGCAGCTGCAGCAGCATGGTTGCAGTTGTCGTCAAAGAATGGAAAGGTCGATCGGTTGAGTCCTTGGAAAGGATCGTAATGATGTGGATCATTCTTTTCATTGGACGACATAAAGAGAACGAAGAAGTTGAGAACGAAAAAGATGAAGATGGAGGAGGGAGAAAAGTTTGGCTTTGTATGAAAGAAAGAGAGAGAGAGAGAGAAAAGAAAAGGGAGTTTTTCTATTTTTGGTGTCGTTGATTATGAAGAGGGAGCGGAGAATAGGTAGGTTTGGCTATTCTCCACTATTGCTTAAGCCTTCACTTTAAAAATCTGATTTAACCCATCTTTTCATGGATCCACGGGAAATAATTGAAGCATATCACTTCTTTACAATATTTTTTTGTCAAAATTATCATCCCATCCGTATATATTGGTAGACATATATACCATATTTTTTATTATTATTATTATTATTATTATTATTATTATTATTATTATTATTATTATTGAGATATATATTATCTTGTCTTAAGCATTAATAAGAGAAAATATTTTTAAATATTACTTCTTGTTTTATATATATATATGGATAATTATTCCATATATCGTTTCTGGAGTTTTTTTTACTCCACAAGCGGAATTAGAATCATAATGCATATCTTATTTTATTTATTTATATATTTTAATATTTTTATAGAACATATGTCACAGTTCTAACATCGCTTGTGGAATAAAAAATACTCTTTAAGTTGTATATGTAATAATTATCCAATATATAGTTAAGTATAAAATGTTTATGCCCTCTTCTCATCCCATTTCTTTTTTTTTTTTAATTTTCATATGTGCCAAAATTAAGAAGGAAAAATTTTAAAAGAAAAGTCATCATCAGCATTAAAGGCAAGAAAATTTCAATAACTAAACATCATCGAACCAGAAAGATCAAAGATGAAGATAGTATATACATCTGAACTGGTTAATTTAGTAATCTTAATTTAATTTGTTTCATTTTCGTGGTCTATATTTGATTTTTATGAAAATTAAAAGTATATATGATTCTAGCATATTTTATATTTGAGATTTCAAACTTTTTATACTATTAATTGATCTCTCAAGACTAATTTTTTGATAAAAAATTTTAGTGCCAAAAAGTAAAAATATTATGAAAATTAAATTTAATATATAAAAAAGAGATTATGATGAAATTTATCACTATATTATATGATTAATATTTAGTTTTGTCCTTGTACTTAATTTATTAATTTTTTTTCATTGTACTTTCAGCGTGTTCATTTTTTGGATGAGAAGTAATATATTAAAAGGCTAAAAAGAAAAAAAAAACCCTCGAATTTAGCAATTGAGTCCTTAACTTTTTTTCGCAATCAATTGAGCCATTACATTCCAATTTTAACTTATTTGAATCATTTCATGAACGGAAACTGTTAAATCTATACAAAAATTATTAAATTCGTACAGTATACATGGCTAAAGACACAATAGACCTAATAGTTTTCATTTACGAAAGGGCTGAATTGAGTAAAAATTAAAATGTAAGAGTTTAATTGATTGCAAAAAAAATTAAGGGTTCAATTGCAAAAATTATTTTTTTGGAGGATTTTTTGACTTTTTAGCCATATTAAAATGCTTCACGAAATTTTTTTTAAAGCGAGTGGCAGATTTTGATCAATTTGGGCATTTTTTGTCTAAAAATCAATGAAATTGATTCATAGTGAAACAATCACATTAATTAATTTGTAATGAAAAAAAAATTGAAATTGAATAAGAGAATAATAAATTTGATTTTATTTTAATCCCAAAGTAAGACCACGTGTTTAAAAAATGAAAAATGACATTTTTTTTGGTTACATGACATAATATGGAGTTATCCATAAAAATAAAAAAGAGGAAAGGATACCTTTTGGATGAAATATAAGCTCATTTATGTTAAAAACAATTATAAAAAATATTGGTTTTCGCTGTTGTAATATTGAAGTTGGTGATTATGATTACTGAAACACGGAAATAAGGACCATAAACATCATTTCAAGCTGAAACATTTTGTATTGGATATTTAATTCAATAATAAATCCATGAGTTTTTTTCATTCAAAGAATTAGATTTGATCATCGATTTGAAAAAGTATACCTATCAAGGAAAAAGAAGTTATTAGCTACGATGGGAGAAAATTAATTATTTTTCTTAAAAAAATATATTGTCAAATTGATTTCTTAAAATTATACTACAAATTTTATAGACATAATAAATTGCCTACAAGTTTTAGGAAAAAAAAATTGACCAGCAGAGTTATGTTGGCAGTCACAGTCAGGTAGATGTGAGACACGGTTAGAGATGGCGATGGGTACTCTATAAACGGATATTCGGTGTTACCCAACTCATTTAAATAAGATTAGGATAGTATATAATCGGGTTCGAGTAGTGAAATTACTATCCGTCACGAGTTAGGGTAGGGTTCGGATAGTTATCTTAAGGTACCCGCTATCCGAACTCGATTATAAATAATAATTAATTAATACAATACTTATATTTTTTATATATCAATTATTTATTATTAATATTTTATTTAATTAAATTAAATTATTATATATTATAATTATGATTTTTAACTTTAATTTATTGTTATGAGTTAAATTAAATTTATTAATATAATATTTTAATTAAGTTATTCTAAAATTAATTTTAATTTTAAATTTAAAAATCAAACTTTGACTTAATAAACGGATAGTTAAACGGGTTCAGATAGTTAAACGAGTATTTATATTTTATAGGGTTAGGTTCGAGTAGCATAAATAAAAATATCGTATAGTTAATCGGGTTAAAAATTATTAAAGTTAATTAAGTTCGGTTCGATATCACAAATCTAACGGATATCCGATCCGTTTACATCCCTAGACACGGTTGTGCGGTGCAGTTTCTTTATATCGGAGGAAGAGGCTTACACGTGTCATGGATTGGACACCGTCCTTTGACCTTAGCAAGCACGTGGGAGATATTTCTACGGCTTTTTCCACACCTTTTTAATTGCATCTGCAATTTTTCTAAGTTATTTTGAAGAAAGAAGCTAGACTTTGTAAATGATTTATGGGTTTACATATTTATATATGATGAAATAATAGTTTACAGTTTTATATATTATCAATGCATAAAAAATTGACATTTCATTAATAAATAAATTTAAAAAAGTTAAAATTTTAAAAATAAATACAAATAAATATTTTTTTAATTTACTCATAAAAATTAATTGATGAGATGTTAACTTATAGTACATTTTCAGTGCATTTTTATATAACTCCATGATTTATTATCAGGGTGTAACTGGTTTATTAAGACTTGAATTTGATTTTTTTAAACTTAATTTAAATTTAAATAATTTGAATAATAAGTTGAGTTGAATTTAAATATTTAAATATTCAATTTAAGTAACTCTTAATCTTAATTAAGTTTTTTAAACATAGGTTTCAAAATATAATTATTAATTTATTGTTTTACTTTTATAATTTATGATTAAAAAAATCAATTAAACATATTTTATTGAGTTGAGTTTGAATTATAAACATTAAGTTTGATTGAATCTTGAATTTTTGAATTAAGTTTTATTCAAATCTCATAATAAATCATTTTGACTCAATTGCACTTATAATTATTTTGAGACCAAAATCCACGAAGGGGAAAAAAAAAAGAAATTATCGTTTAAATTGATAATTATTTATTTTTCATGTCATTGCTTTTATCATGTATCTATTAGACCAATACCATTTTTTTTTGAATAATTTTTAATTAATAAATAATTAAGCTAGTGTAGGCGTAGCGTATGCTTGTGTGTATTTTTTATGGCTTTAATAGGCACTGACGTCATCTTTTGATCATCTCATGGCCACCGTTAACTTCCGAATTTTATGGCAGACTTTGTGTTGATTAAGCTTAGTCAAACATAACATGCATGCCCTATTCTTCAATTTTGTTTTGTGTGATTATTGTCATCAAGAATGTTTTGTACCTTAATTTTCACTAATAACAATTTTTTTTAAAAAATTTAATAATGAATTGTTTTCTCTCAGCATGCCACATGCTTGAGGATTTTCATGTTTGAGACATGCATCCTAAATTATCGATGACTTGCCTGTGAAACATAATCAAAGGATACTTTACAATAAAGGTAAAAATGTTTACCATATTTTTTCCTTTGAAAAAAATAAAAAGATTCTTTCTTTTGATACATAGGCCTCTTATACTTTTATGCTAACATTTTAAAATTTGGACTTCACTTGATAGAGTTGAAAGAAAAATAAAAAATTTGAAGGATAGAAAAGTGTATAGATGAAAAATATTTTTTTTTCTTTCAATTGATGTGCTTGATATAAAAGATGAAAAAATTGAAAAAAAAATTAATTTTCTGTTTTCTATTGCTTGGTAGAGTTAAAAATGAAAATAAAATTATATTATTTTACTATTATATCATTAGTTAATTAAGATAATAAAATTTAAAAAAATATATAAAGATAATTTTACAAATACACATACTTACCTTACATCTTTCTCATTTTCTTTCTACTAATTTTTTCAATTTGCAATAATATGTGTTTATGAACAATAATAAAAAATAACAATCATTCTTATTTTTTCTCATATTTTTCTTTTTTACTAAGCATAGTAAAAATCAATTTCTTGTCACTTCTCCACTCATATTTATCCATTTTAAATTTTTGAATAAATTATTTCTTCGTCATTCAATTTTCGAACAATTTTTACTCTATCGTCCAAATTTAAAATAAAATATTTTGATCACCAATATTTATAAATGTATGTCGTATCAATTAATTGTAAGAACATTCAAGTCCACCCCCCTTTCATAGTTACATTCCACATTAATATATCAACTGTCAATGTGCAATGACATTTGACAAGATTTGATGACATGGTGACAAGATGAGAAATCCATGCCTTTAATTGCCTTTGAACAATTAAATAATCAATCAAAAAGATTAGTTAGTATCTAAGAGCACGTAAATCAGTTGGTAAGGGGTTGTTCTAGCTTATTCAGAGGTTTCGAGTTCGAATCTTGGGTACGCAGCTGTGTTAAAACTCTTCAGTGAGAGCTTTGCCGTCCTTTGGGTCCTACTCGGCTCGAATCCGGATTAGTCTTATATCAGAATAGTGTGAAAATATCGGATGGTTTCGACCAAAAAAAATTAGTTAGTAGCAAAAATATTAAATTTTAAAATTGAACGACTAAACCAGAAGAAAATTACACCATGATGTCTAAATTTTGATTCTATATCATTTTGGTTTCTAAATTTTAAAAGTAACATACTAATCCTTAAAATGATATTATTGTAACGGATTTATCCCCTATTATTTTTTTTTTGGTTAACAAAATATATCCCCTATTATTTAAATCATTATTTTTTTTTTGGTTAACAAAATTTATCCCCTATTATTTAAATCATTATTGCAGACGCTAAATGTTAGTTTGACTACATATGAACGATACATGTGATTAGCTGGGCTGACGTGCCAACTCACTTTCTCAAGTGGTATTCTTAAAAAATTGATTAAGAAAAGGTTTTTAAGCAAATAGATTATAAAAATTACAGAAAAAAAAAACAAACAATTCGTAAAATTCTTGAAATCCATTTCCCCGAACCTACAAACCTTCAAATGCACCATTTTGGGACTAGACATAATTTGTTTAGTATCTCCTTCATGTTGAACAAAAGGGAAGTAAAGAGTTGGGGGAGGAAGAGCTAGGGGAGAGAGACTTTGATGATGATACAAATAGGGACACTGATAGTGATTTAAGGAAAAAGACACTGATTATAAGGTGGATGATGATGAAATTGTGATAATCTTAAATTTTCCATTTATTGGAAATAAACATTGAAGAAAATAGATAAGTGAAAATAAATAAATAAAATTATAAGAACGAGATATTGGTGAAAATCCCGACAATTGGGGAAGTGATAAATCGAGAAATACGAGTGAAGGAAAATAAAATTGGAATTATGAAAAATAATGGAAAGAGGAGATTTAATTTGGATAAATGGAATCCAAATTAAATAAGAAAAAAAGAAATACATTTATGTAATTATAAAATATATAAATGTATTTTTATACAAATACATATGTATTTAAATACCATATGATATATATAGTATATATTAAATACACATTGGTATATATAAATATATATATACTATTTTATAAATTTAAATAATACATATATATTCAAGTATGACATTTTATGTATATATAAATATATATATATATATATATATAAATACATATATGAGAAAAATGTAAATACTATCTTACATTAAAGTTTAAATAAATATATATTGTAAATACAATATATATGGAATTTTCTACATTTATATATAAAGAAATATATAAATGTTAAGTAATTTAAATTAAACTAATATATATATATATACTAAATATGTATTTTGATAATACATAAAATATATATATCTTTATATATATATATATAAAATATAGTTATATAGTACTATAATATATATAATAATAATATTATATATATTATGTATATATAATTTATGTATATATAATTAAATGAATTAAATAAAAAAAAGAGAAAAAAAAAGAAACAGAAAGAAAAAGAAGAGAGGAATCGGGAAGGATCCCGATTTTGCCTCCCCGAGGGCGACCGGCCCTGTCGTCGGAGAAAGGAAAAGAGGAGAGGGAGGCGAGGGCGTCGCTGGCGATGGAGAAAGCTAAGGAAGGGTGAAGGCCACTGGCGACGGCTCGAAAAGGAAGGAAAAATTGAAGGAAACCGATGGAGAAAGCCGAAGAGAAAGGAGGAAGAAAACGGCGGTGCCGGCCGGTCCAGGCACCACCACAGCCACCTCGACTTCGGCGAAGGTGAGGGGAAGGAGAAGAGAGCCACCGGTGAAGCCAACGACGGCGGAGGAAGGCCGACGGAGGAGGAGAAAAAACCGAGGCAAAACCGAGTAGATCCACCGCCGTGCCACCGATCCAGGCAGAGCTGAGGCCACCGGCAAGTTCGTCTCAACGCTGGCCAGCTGCTGAGCCACTGAACTGTCGGAGAACCGGCCGTCGGCGAGGAACCGCTAGGAAGGAAGGTTGACTGGTCTAGACCGATCCGGCTGGAAAAGAAAGGAAGAGAAAAAGAAAGGAAAAAGAAAAAGAAAAGAAAAGAGAAAAAGAAAGAAGGAAGAAAAAGAAGAAAAAAGAAAAGAGAAGGAATTCCGGGAATTTGAAAAATTCCTGAGAATTCGAAATTACGAGAAATCCCGAGAATTACGAGAATCGGTAAGAAATCCCGGAAAGTGTTAAATTATTTAAATAAATTATTTATTTAAATAATTATGGAAAAATTCTAAATTTTAGAATTTTAATTTCCACAAAATTTTCTCGATAACTGAGCCGATGGAATCGGGCGAGATGAACACGGGTGCGACCTTCGAGAGGCAGTCGTCGACCCGAGACAGGTAAGGGAGGCATGTGTAGCCTGTAAGGATGTTTAGTATGCATGTTTTAAATTATGCATTTAATTTTATAAATGCTATTGATAATGGTTGGTTGGAAAATTGTGGTGATTTACCGATTGAGATTTAAACTGTATTTTTCATGCAGGAGGCTAGCAAATCGGCAGCCGTTATACTGTCGAAAATTATTGAAAAAAATTTGCCGAAAATCATAATAAATGATTTTTCATTACGAGAAACGATTTCCAATCACAAAAATTGAGAAATCGATTGGTTTTCATAAAACATGAATATACTGATAATTAATTTTAAAATATTCATGTTTTTGAAAATGTGGAAAAGGAAATCACCTAAATTTATCCCGATATGTGATATTTCACGTGAAACGAAGTGAAAAATGAAAAGGACCAAAGTGAATATTTACTAATATTTCTTCGAATATTCACTTGATTTTATAAATAACCTTTATGGGTTCAATTGTGAAAATAAGTGTTTATAGAAAATTCCATAAGGGTAATTAAAGGTGGAAAAACAGTGTTTTGAGACTAAAAGGTCTTCGCATGTGTTTACAGAGAAAACACGGGACAGGAGTGTTGATTTGAAAAATAAATATTTTAATTTTCCATAGATCATCATAAAAATAACTGATTTGAATTCCGATAACTTTGAAAATCATGTTTTCGATAGAAAGCACGGAAAAGCGTACGTATATGTTTTATGGTGAAAAAGGACAGTTATGACCTTTTATATTTTACAGTGATTATTTTATAAACTGTTTTCACTGTATGGAAAATGTGATTTATACTGTTCTATAATGTTTAGAACATTTTCGGGAATGATGACCCCAGTATAAATATTTTATAAATTGTTATTCATAAGATGAAAATATTTTCCTTATGAATATTTGTGGATTGATTAAACTTATATTCAGTGAAATTGATTTCATAAATGAGGTTTATATCACGTGTTTAATGTTTTGAGAATGTTAGGCCCCATATTATGCTCACGTGTCACGTGTTAGTGCTGATAGATACTGATCCTATTATCAGCGTCCCAGTGGACACCTAATCAGTGCACACTGAGGACCCCAAGACTATGGCCATAGATTTCATGTGTTTCCCCTATTAGGGATGATATTATTATAGCATGATATATTTAGGGTGTTGCCTGGTCTCCATGATACTGAACTGAAAGCTACCGTATACTGTTTATTGAATTGGTAGCTACTGTTTACTGTTTTACTGATTTATAAGATATTGTTTTACCGAATGGTACTGTATTGAATATTACTGTTTTACAAGATACAGTTATTGTACTGATGAGAAAGAAAGTAAACTACAGTTTTACTACTGTACTGTCATGTGTTTTAACTGTACTGAAGGAAACCACTGTTTTATTACTGAACTGTCACGTGTTTTAAATTATACGGAAGTGAAAAGAAATAAGTGGTTTACTCTGTGAAAACGAAAATTATATCGTTTTGAGAATAAGGAATATAGTACTCTCTACAGTTGCTTCTAGGTTTCGGGACAAGACAGGTATTTCAAAATACCTGCCTTACTCCATCCGGATCCCTAGCCGACTGTAGTATCCTTCCTAGATGTGAGCCTAGAGCCTCTAGGAAGATTTAAAGAAAGTGAAAAATTATTTTCAGCATATAGGTAGCTGAATATCAAGTGTTGCATATAACTCTCTTACTGAGCCGTGGTTTGCTCACTCCCCAATATTAACATTTCAGATTTTCGAGGACTAAGAGATCTGACATACGAGCATTTCGGCTGTGCATTTGGGGACATTGCGACAGCTTGATTTATAATATGAGGTATGATCATTTATTTTTGTATTTAGACTTACTTTCAGTACTATTTTCTTGAGAATTAAGATAGGGGATGTAATTCAAATTATAATTTTATACGAAATTGTTTAATAGTAAATGAAAAAGTGAAGTATCACAAACAGCCCAACCGGGTAAGTTGTATAGAAATACGTGAAAAATGTGGTCACGGGATGTGACAGATTTAATAGTATCAGAGCATGGTTGGCCTGATGTCTGTCGATACTTTTGGAGAGGAAATGTGTTGAAAAATGTAAACATCCCCGGTAGTACTGTGTAGTCTAAATACATAAAGAAAATAAATGATTGCAAATTGAGTAAAATGATTTTAGGGGAGTGAGAAATTATAAATTGAGAATGTTAAAGAGGGAATAGGCTCAAAACTTACCAGAAAATGGTGATCTAATGATCTAAATGAAGGCCTGTTCGGTAAGGAACCGAAAGAACACGATGAGGGCCTCACCAGTACTTTCTATCCGGATCGAACTGAGACCTGAAAGTGATGATATAAAGGAGGGGAATGAAATATCATCATTAAATAGACCTTAAGATCACCGATTGAAGGTATTTTGAGGAGAGAGAAAATTTTTAACCAAAAATGACCAAAATACCCCTGCCTCCAAAATTTTACCCAGAGTCATAATAGACCACCGTGAGTTAGAATTGACTGATTTGACAAAGTAAATGATGGTGTAAAGCTGTATTACAAGCAAAATAATCCAATTATGGATTTTAGTGGACTTCTCTGTCGAAATCGAATGAGATCTAAATTGCTGATACAAGTATCAGAAAGGATAATATCAGCACATAGATAATGAGATTCTTGGTTTAAAAGTATACTGAGAAGAAAGAGATAAATATCAAAATGACGAAAATGCCCCTATGTTGGGCGAAGTTTTGAACAGTGATAAAATCAAGTCGATCTTGAATCTATTGATAGTGATGGAGTCATTAATGGCATAGAGGATGTAATATGAATATAACGATCCCTCTTATTGATTCCACTTACACTTAGATTATGGACGCGAATTGCGAGTGACCTAGTGAACGGGCTAGGTCTCATGACAAAACCTCGAGGGGGCCAGAGGACTCGCCAAAGAGGATAGTACAGATGTGTAAAGGCGAACGATGGATGGGCCGAGGCCTTACATGATGCAATCCAATAAGAGTGTAATGGAATGTTGTAAAATGATTGGCCCGGTTATTGATTGTAAGGGGCTGAATTAAGAGTCTATTGAATTGGATGTTTATTAAGGGATCGTTAGATATTATGAAAAGTGAGATGACTACAGAAAATAATTGAGAAAGTGAATAGTACAAATAATGAAATCAAGGTGGAGAATGTTTCAAAATGATTTGAATATTAACTTTCTCTGCCTTGAGGATGCATAGTGGAAATGACAGGACATAAGGATGAAATGTCCAAGATGATAAGTGGTGAGTGATTAAAGAAAGTATCGGATGTAATGCCCGATAAATTTTTCAGAGTTGTATGGCCTGGAGAAATCGAGCTAACATTGACTCAATTGGGTATATGAAATCTAATTTTAAGTTATATCAGAAACATAGAAAGAGTCCGAAAGCTTAAGAATTAACTTTAGAAAATGTGTGAACAATGAAATTCACTTGTATAAGTGTGTTTGATGGAAATGCAAATAGTGTGATTTGAGGTTAATGAAGTATCTGTATAAGTGCAAATGAGATAAGCATAGATGACCATGATATGTAGATGGATTAAAATGGTATATTAAATTCTAATTATTTAATAAAGTTCTTGTGAAGAACAAGTGATTATCTACATGAAAATGGACGCTTTATTGATCTGATCAGAGATACAGGAGGAGTTCATAAGACTAGCCTCAGTATAAAGCGTCATTAGAGAAAAGTTGGAGATTGATGTCCATAAGATGATGATTAGAACTCGGAGTGAATTTTTACGAGTTTCTATTGAGGTTTCAAGGTTAATGAATTTCCTAGTGAGGTATATAAACCTAAGAAATGAGATATCGAAATAGTTAAGGATACAAATGGAACAGGAGCAGCATTATGATATATAATCCTTTAAACTCTCAGAAACTGCGGACTTATGTTAAGAGTGGCGAATAAGAGATTTGTCTAGACAGTATCTCTTTCTAAGATTTATGATCTCGAGATGACAAAATGACAGTGAATCTGTCTATGATAGTGAGATAATGATTGAGATACAGAATTACTGAGTCTAGCTAGATACTACTGCCAATATATAAAAGATAATGATTGAGATACAGAATTACTGAGTCTAGCTAGATACTACTGCCAATATATAAAAGAGTTATGGGACTAGTTGCTCTACTAATGAGACATAATTAGAGAAATTAAAGTCGGTAAATGGATAAGTGGAAAGAAAAGATGGTAAGCAAGATGTTAAATGATTTTAACAATAAAGTACCATATCACTTGAGAAAACCGACTGAGAGGATAAGTAGGGAACATAAAGTAGTTCCCGAAATTAAGACTGAAAGTGATTTCAAGTTGGTTATCACATAACTGTGGCTAGATGTAAAATCAAGTCAAACTTGACAGGTGGAAATAAATGATACTCAAAGGAGTAAATACATGATTTACCATGTTACTGCCAGTTATGTAATGGAACAAAAATGATATACACATAACCACCTTGAAATGATAGAAATGGTGGAATTATATGGATAATGTGGTGATGAAATTGATGATTTCAATATTCTACTGTGGAATTTAAATTATGAGAAGATTACATTCTCAAGTATATTCTAAAATTTAAGTGATGTTGAATATACCATAAGAACAAGAGATGATTAACAGTAGACTCTGCAATGAGATGTAGCCTTGATGGAATAAATGTGAAAATGGATATTGTGGACAATAAAGAGTTCAAAAGAGATATGATGATATGGAAGTGATTAAAGATTGAAGATCTAAATAGAATCACTTTCCATCATCAGACTTCTAGATTCCCTAGTGCCTTAGTCGAAGTGTGAGTGTGAAACAGTGGAAATGTATGTGTACAGTTCCAGTGAGCATTACATGTAATGGGAGTCTTGAGTTGCCATATGTTAATGAGAAACAGCAAAAGGCTTTGAGATCCCAAATGTACTGATAGCACCGCTCCGTGCTGATGAAAATGCTCAAGCATAATATGTGGACGCTTGAGGACATATTGAAAGAGCGTGTGCACGAGATCTGAAAGCTACTGGGACATTTACATATAGCTTATTGACATGTATACATGATAGTACCGAACCATATCGACTTGGCACCAAGTAAGAAAAATGGATGATGAACAACATAGATTAGCTGTGATATGAAAAAGAGTGTGAATGAACTCTTATGTGAAAAGAGTGGAAATGAACAACTCCTGAATTGATAAATGAATTTATGGGAGTATAAATATATACTAAATGATAAAAGACGTCATGTAGTGGTCTAAAAGTACTCTTGATGTTGAAAGTGTACTGGCAGCATTACTTGGAGGAGGACCTAAAGGTCAGAAGTCATAAGTATACAGCATGTACCACCTTTGGACTTAAGTTAAATTCGGAGGACCGAATTTCTTAAGGTGGGGAGAATGTGATAACCGTAAATTTTTCATTTATTGGAAATAAACATTGAAGAAAATAGATAAGTGGAAATAAATAAATAAAATTGTAAGAACGGGATATTGGTGAAAATCCCGAGAATTGAGGAAGTGATAAATCAAGAAATACGAGTGAAGGAAAATAAAATTGGAATTATGAAAAATAATGGAAAGAGGAGATTTAATTTGGATAAATGGGAATCCAAATTAAATAAGAAAAAGAGAAATATATTTATATAATTATAAAATATATAAATGTATTTTTATACAAATACATATGTATTTAAATACCATATGATATATATAGTATATATTAAATACACATTGGTATATATAAATATATATATATATATATACTATTTTATAAATTTAAATAATACATATATATGCAAGTATGACATTTTATGTGTATATATATATACATATATGAGAAAAATGTAAATACTATCTTACATTAAAGTTTAAATAAATATATATTGTAAATACAATATATATGGAATTTTCTACATTTATATATAAAGAAATATATAAATGTTAAGTAATTTAAATTAAACTAATATATATACTAAATATGTATTTTGATAATACATAAAATATATATCTTTATATATATATATATTATAGTTATATAGTACTATAATATATATAATAATAATATTATATATATTATGTATATATAATTAAATAAATTAAATAAAAAAAGAGAAAAAAAAAGAAACAGAAAGAAAAAGAAGAGAGGAATCAGGAAGGATCCCGATTTTGCCTCCCCGAGGGTGACCGGCCCTGTCACCGAAGAAAGGAAAAGAGGAGAGGGAGGCGAGGGCGTCGCTGGCAATGGAGAAAGCTAAAGAAGGGTGAAGGCCACCGGCGACGGCTCAAAAAGGAAGGAAAAATCGAAGGAAACCGACCGAGAAAGCCGAAGAGAAAGGAGGAAGAAAACGGCAGTGCCGGCCCGTCCAGGCACCGCCACAGCCACCTCGACCTCGGCGGAGGTGAGGGGAAGGAGAAGAGAGCCACCGGTGAAGCCAACAACGGCGGAGGAAGGCCGACGGAGGAGGAGAAAAAACCGAGGCAAAACCGAGTAGATCTGCCGCCGTGCCACCGATCCAGGCCGAGTTGAGGCCACCGGCAAGTTCGTCTCAACGCCGGCCAGCTACTGAGCCACCGAACTGCTGGAGAACTGGCCACCGGCGAGGAAGGAAGGTTGACTGGTCTAGACCGGTCCGGCTGGAAAAGAAAAGAAGAGAAAAAGAAAGGAAAAAGGAAAAAGGAAATAGAAAAAGAAAAAGAAAAGAAAAGAGAAAAAGAAAGAAGGAAGAAAAAGAAGAAAAAGGAAAAGAGAAGGAATTCAGGGAATTTGAAAAATTCCCGAGAATTCGAAAATTACGAGAAATCCCAAGAATTACGGGAATCGGTAAGAAATCCCGGAAAGTGTTAAAGGATTTAAATAAATTATTTATTTAAATAATTATGGAAAAATTCTAAATTTTAGAATTTTAATTTCCAGAAAATTCCCTCGATAACCGAGCCGATGGAATTGGGCGAGATGAACACGAGCGCGACCTTCGAGAGGCAGTCGCCGACCCGAGACAGGTAAGGGAGGCATGTGTAGCCTGTAAGGATGTTCAGTATGCATGTTTTAAATTATGCATTTAATTTTATAAATGCTATTGATAATGATTGGTTGGAAAATTTGTTGTGATTTACCGGTTGAGATTTAAACTGTATTTTTCATGCAGGAGGCTAGCCAATCGGCAGCCGTTATACTGTCGAAAATTATTGAAAAAAATTTGCCGAAAATCATAATAAATGATTTTTCATTATGAGAAACGATTTTCAATCACGAAAATCGAGAAATCGATTAGTTTTCATAAAACATGAATATACTGATAATTAATTTTAAAATATTCATGTTTTGAAAATGGTGAAAAAGAAAATCACCTAAATTTATCCCGATAGGTGATATTTCACGTGAAACGAGGTGAAAAATGAAAAGGACCAAAGTGAATATTTACTAATATTTCTTCGAATATTCACTTGATTTTATAAATAACCTTTATGAGTTCAATTATGAAAATAAGTGTTTATAAAAAATTCCATAAGGGTAATTAAAGGTGGAAAAAACTGTGTTTTGAGACTAAAAGGTTTTCGCATGTGTTTACAGAGAAAACACGGGACAGGAGTGTTGATTTGGAAAATAAATATTTTAATTTTCCATAAATCATAAAAATAACTTATTTGAATCCCGATAACTTTGAAAATCATGTTTTCGATAGAAAGCACGGAAAAGCATGCGTATATGTTTTACGGTGAAAAAGGACAATTATGACCTTTTATATTTTACAGTGATTATTTTATGAACTATTTTCATTGTATGAAAAATGTGATTTATACTGTTCTATAATGTTTAGAACATTTTCGGGAATGATGACCTCATTATAAATATTTTATAAATTGTTATTCATAAGATGAAAATATTTTCCTTATGAATATTTGTGGATTGATTGAACTTATATTCAGTGAAATTGATTTTATAAATCGGGTTTATATCACGTGTTTACTGTTTTGAGACTGTTAGGCCCCATATCATGCTCACGTGTCACGTGTTAGTGCTGATAGATACTAATCCTATTATTAGCGTCCCAGTGGACACCTGATCAGTGCACACTGAGGACCCCATAGACTATGGCCATAGATCTCATGTGTTTCCTCTATTAGGGATGATATTATTATAGCATGATATATTTAGGGTGTTGCCTGGTCTCCATGATACTGAACTGAAAGCTACCGTATACTGTTTATTGAATTGGTAGCTACTGTTTACTGTTTTACTGATTTATAAGATATTGTTTTACCGAATGGTACTGTATTGAATATTACTGTTTTACAAGATACAGTTACTTTACTTATGAGAAAGAAAGTAAACTACAATTTTACTACCGTACTGTCATGTGTTTTAACTGTACTGAAGGAAACCACTGTTTTATTACTGAACTGTCACGTGTTTTAAATTATACGGAAGTGAAAAGAAATAAGTGGTTTACTCTGTGAAAACGAAAATTATATCGTTTTGAGAATAAGGAATATAGTACTCTCTACAGTTGCTTCTAGGTTCCGAGACAAGACAGGTATTTCAAAATACCTGCTTTACTCCATCCGGATCCCTAGCCGACTGTAGTATCCTTCCTACATGTGAGCCTAGAGCCTCTAGGAAGATTTAAAGAAAGTGAAAAATTATTTTCAGCATATAGGTAGCTGAATATCAAGTGTTGCATATAACTCTCTTACTAAGCCGTGGTTTGCTCACTCCCCAATATTAACATTTCAGATTTTCGAGGACTAAGAGATCTGACATACGAGCATTTCGGCTGTGCATTTGGGGACATCGCAACAGCTTGATTTATAATATTAGGTATGATCATTTATTTTTGTATTTAGACTTACTTTCAGTACTACTTTCTTGAGAATTATGATAGGGGATGTAATTCAAATTATAATTTTATACGAAATTGTTTAATAGTAAATGAAAAAGTGAAGTATCACAGACAGCCCAACTAGGTAAGTTGTATTGAAATACGTGAAAAATGTGGTCACGGGATGTGACAGAAATGTTTTCTAACGATGTAGATCTTAATATTGTACTAGATGTTGGTGGGATATATTCTGATCCTAGAATGAAAGATGAATCTCCAAGGAATGGTTTAAGAATGGTGCACCTGTGGATAGAGGTGGCAAAAACTGGTCTGAGTCCAAAAACCCGCCCGAATCCGTTCGAGACCGAACTGAGACCAGTTCGAATTGACTAAAAAAGTCAAAAGCCCGTAACCGAAAAAGCCTATAACTGAAAAAGTCCGAAATCGAAAAAACTCGAAACCGAAAAAGCTATTTAAAGTTTGATTCTATATAAACCAAAAAAGCCTGTAACCGAAAAAACTCGAACCCGACACAACCCGAACCCGACATAACTCAAGCTCGATACGATCTAAAACTGAGATCGATCCGATCCAAAACCCATAAAAAACTGAATTTATAACCTGAAAAAACACAAATTATAATTATATAATTATTATTTAAAAATAAATAAATCATTGATACACTTTTTTAATTAAAAAGTTTAAAATTTTGAAAACAATTATTATTTATTATACAATTTTATCAATTATGAATTACAAGCAAAATAAATATTGAATCTTTTTAATTAAATTAAATTAAATTAATTTAAAACATCATAATATATGATATCGAATAATCTTTAATATTATACTTATTGCATTTATAAGAATAAATATATTATTAATTTAACATTTGATTTTATTATAAAAATCATTTTAACATTTTATTATTTTTATTTTATAATAAAATTTTAATTTTAATACAATAATAAATCAAATATATAAAAAATTATATAATTTCAATATTTGTTTGAAACTTTGAATTTGATATTTTGTACAACATATTAAAAATATTTTTAATAAAATTAAATTTAAACTATATTTTCTTAAAGTTCCAAGTATATAAAGATATTAAATTTAGATTAAAAAAAACTAATCTTAAAATTAAAATTCAAGTTTTTAAGATTAGAAAAAGTTAAGTAACTAAATTAAACAATACAAGTACAATTTTTTTTATAAGCTTGGACATCATTGAAAGAGAAAATTATAAATCAAGCTAGTGGAAATTTTATTTTTAGCCTTAAAACAAAATATATTAATAAATCAAGCTAGTGGTAATTAATTATTTATTATATTATAATAATCTTATACATGAATAAACCAATTTGGTATCTTATAATAATGATTTATATATTATATTATAATAATATTTTAAGAATAAATTATGTAATCTCTTACTGTGTAAGTATTATTTTGGTAGAATTAAGTATTTATTCAAAATAATTTATTTATTATCTATTAAATGTAAAATTAAAGTGTGCATAAAAATAATAATTCTAATAGTAAATTAAAGTGTAATTTAATAATATATTAGAGTAGTATTACTGTGTAAGTGGTAATTTTAATAAAGTTTATTTTTTATACTTTATTAATATTATTATTAATTATATTTAAATAACTAGCATTGTATTAATTAATTTAGTAATATCTACTATTTAACATTTTAATTAGATATTCGATCAATTGGTGTATATCTAATATTATTATGTTAATGTGAACATGAAAAAATTAGTACTTAATTAGTGTACAACTGTATATGATATGATTATATCAAATGTTATTATTTATAATATATTGTCAATTGGTATGTATAACTTGTTTAATTTAACGTTCTAAATTTTTAATGAGATATTTGATTAATTAATGTGTTCGAGTACTATTATATTTAATATAATAATGTTATATTATGATTTATGTACAAACCAAAAACAAAATAAATATATAATTGAGGTAATTAATTGACCAATTATTCATAATATTAAGTATTTTTTTAATGTACACTATAATTTTATTCAACATTATAATTGAACAATTAGTTAATTAGTTATCAGGCTAGATTTAATTTAATTACTAATTATGTTGGTATTTAAAAGACAAAATAAATGTAAAAAAAATTCTTAAAAATTTAAAATTTTATTAAAAATATAATATAATTATTAAAAAAGCTAATAAAACAAGGTTAAAAAAAAATCTATTGAACTAAGAGTGTCTAAATTCCAATGGCCCATTGTTGACTCAAAAAAATACAATAACCCAATAAGTTATTATTAAGAGTATAAAGTCATTTATATAAATAGTTATTTATTTGTATAGCTAATACTTTTAGATTTTCACTTTCTTTTAGTTTTACTATATATATTTGGCTCACTTAAAAAATAAATTTTTATATAATTATTAATATATAATTATATATTTTATAACAAATGTGAATATTAAAGGAAATTAAAAAAATAAATAATAATTGTCAAGTAATAAAAATATAAAAATGTAAAATTTTATATTTATATAATATTTATTAAATTTTAACTTTAATTTAGCATTTCTATTATATTTTTATTTAACCATATAAAATTAAATTAATTATTACATTCAAAATTATAAAAATATTTATAATTTATAAAATTTTAAAATAATTTGACTAAGCCCGCTAAGCTTGCCCAATTAAAACCATACTAAAATCGAAAATAACCGAACACGAAAATACCCGAAACCAAAAGTACCTAAAACTGAAAAAAAACCCGAGACGAAAAAACCCAAAATCGGGAAAAATCGAAATTGAAAAAACCCGAAACCGAAAAGCCATACCTAAATATAACCCGGACCAAACCCGCCTGAATCGGCCCATTTACCACCTCTACTTGTGGAAGATATTATTGGAGTTGATGAGATAGAAAATGGAGGTGTGAATTCATGTGATGGTTTATTTCACTATTGAAAAAAACAAATACTATAGTTATGTAAAAACATTAATTATGGTTTTCAAACGTTGCAACATTTTTATCATTTGAGTTTTTTTTTACTCTCATCTTTTTGTTTTTACTTCAAGATCTTGCAGTTTTGCTTCATGTAACCAAGTTTGCAATAATGATAGAACTTCACCCTATCTTTGGACTTATATATGTTTTTGGACTTTTTGTGAGCATTAGAATCTTGACCTTTGTCTTTGGTTTTGTCCCTGTTCTTTATGACAAAAGCTTGATTCCTAAAGTTTGTCTCCTTTCACCTTGCTTTTTCATTAAACATACTATCCTTTACCATCTCCAAGATCACCATGTCGTTAGGATCTGAATTAAGATCATTCACAACAAGTGTATCTTAGTTATCTAGCAATGAGCCTTAAAAAATAATGCCTTCATCTCATCATTCATATTGTGACTCATAGTTGTCATTTGATTAAAAAGATCTTAAAAGTTATTCAAGTGTTCTAAGATAAAGCGTCCCTCCTTATACTGTAGAGCAATAAGTTTCTTAACAAGCATGACTTTATTCAAGGCAATCTTCCTCTCATACAATGATGCTAACTTTGCTAGCTCACATATTGTAAGCACTTGTTTCATGCGCTATATGATGAAAGACACTTACATCAATTGATATATTTTCAAGTCCTCATCCTTCATATCTGCAAACTTAGCAATAACTCATATAAATCCTTGCAATATAGATGATCTTCTATCATTGGCTTCTAAATTGAATAATTTACAACTGTCAATTTATTAAGGATCAAGTATCACCTTTCATGATTCCCAAAGCAGTAATCTTACCTTGATACCACTTGTTGGGTATTATTGGGCCTTCTCACTCTAAAAGCTAGCTCAAGGGTGAGGATTTTTCACACACTTATAAATGCATATTCAACCTCTTTTAGACCTAATATAGGAATCCTAACAAAATATGTTGAAAAAATGGCAAAACATTCAAAGAAACTTTTCTATTCAACCAATTCAACTATATAAACCCAATTTTGTTCATTAAATAATTAAAATTTATAGCTCTATTGAGAATTAATGTGATCTCCCCTCTATTAATTAATTTTTCTTGGCACGTTTTGCTTTTTTTTTCATTAAGAAATATTATGTCAAATCGAAGCACCAGTGATATTATTTAGATGTTTATTGATGCCAAAAAGGTATTAGGCTTGTTGATGGTGGATCAACTCTTTCCTCTTTGGATTAACCTGTAAAACAAAAGTCCATTAAGTTTGTTTCTGGTCAAACTTGCTTCGATGCCTCAGTCAATAAGAGTATTCAAAAGTATTTTAACAAAATAAGAGAGTTAGAGTTATCCCTTTTGGCTTAGCATGAAACACCTTTTTATAGTACCTAGATCTTTTTTGGCATGATCCTCAATACCCTTGTTTCATGGGACTTAATGTTCATGAAAGAAATGAGTAGTTATGGAGATAGTGAAGTTTCCTTATATATTGGTAGGAAGTGGTATTTTGTGGATAGTTACGCTCCTAGCACATTAAGGACCCAATTTTTAGGCACTTCCATAATGCCCTTCGACGAACAACGATTGGTGATAGCTGTAGACCTTTTACTCTTTTTGCATTCTGGAGGTTGTACCCTTTTTCGAGGAGTTAACCAAAATAACGTTCAAGGCCATGAGTATGGAGGGGCTTAAAATTTTGGTGCTCAAGCCCATGAGCACGAAGAAGTCCAATGTGTTGATGTCTACAAAAACAAGCAAGCAGATGCCCAAAAGACTAGCTCTAAAGTTTAAGGTGAGCAAGTTCTTTGAATGACTAGCATTTCGGTCGTTGAGCAAATGATGCCCAAAAATTGATGATTAAGGCATGGGGTAAGTGGAAGCTGAAGATATTGTCGTAGGCAAAAGAACGAAATAGTAACCTGAGGCGTGCTGTGATCGCACTTTCCTTAATAATTATTTTACCAATAGGTGTAATCTCCCAGGATTCAACAGGCTCTTTTGGGATTGCCTAGGGAATAGGTACAACAAGGAAGAAATAATAATAATTTTAACCCAGCGAGAGAACAATAAGGATTGAAGAAGCAGAGAAAGCAGTGAAGAGTGAAGAAGCTGAAAATGAAAGTTTTCTATAACCCTGTATTTATAAGGAAAGTCTAATGTTCACATTGCGAGAAATTAGGAGAGAATCTTTAAAAAAAATTAGGAAGTAGGAAATCACGAGAAAATCTTTGAAAATCAAGAAGTGAATATTTGATTAAATCAGGAAGGAAATCAGGAGAGAATCTTTAAAAAAATCATAAAGTAGGAAATCACTTGAAAATCTTTAAAAATCAGGAAGTGAATATTTGATTAAATCATGAACAAATCTGGTCAAAGTTTTAAATAAGTCAAAACACTAGTTTCCAAATAAGGTTAAATACTAAAAAAATAATTAAATAAAATGTAAAAATGGTAAAAATCTTTTTAGAAATACCAAATTATCCAAAAATCTCTCACATATTTCAAAAAGACTTTAGAAAGAAAGAAAATATTTTGCTAGGTTAATTATAAGTATAATGTTTCGTATATGGTGTTTTTTGGACTTGAACCAAACTAGAATAAAAAAACTTATTTTACTGAGTAATTGGTGAAAGTTTTAGCTTCTTGAACCAATGACTCATTATTGTAAGATAAAGGTCTTATTAATAACACTATACTTTCACAATTCTTTGCTGTTCAACGCTGTTTTGCACTAATAGGCCATGCACATGCCTAGTAATTTCATGAGTGCTCTAGAAATTATGGCACAATTTCATAGAAGCGGCCCCACTCCACACTCACATAAGTGTTTTCATCAAGTGTATATTGCAATGATATATACTACGCAAAAGGTATATGAAAAACATTAAGAGCTTTAGTTCATCCTTTCAAATTTATCCAATTTGGCACTTACACATGTCATTAGAATCGAAAAGTTGTGAGAGTCCTACTTCCTATTACTATTAAATATATGCAAATTAATTTAGAGAAATACGATATCTCATCACGGTTTAAATACCTTATGTTTTGTATCTATAAAGGAGAATTAGGCAGTGGACCACACAGAGACCTCTTTTCTTTCGATGGAAGTGAAACTTCATACTAGCAAAATTTGGAGCCAAATACAAAAATGGTAGGAATCTACATCTCAAAATTCCTCTGTTTGTTCATGTTTTAAAAAGCATGCAACAAATTCAAAAATGATGATTAATTGATTAAGTCCATAGTCGAAAAAACTCTTGTGAATAATGGTCAACTAATTTGACTTTTAACTAACTGATAGTCATAAATAAATCTTGGTGTGAAGGAGTCTCATGTCATGTCAACATAACTACTGAATCATAAGATAAAGTTAAAAATTACGTGCTTACATAGTTAGGGGTATTTTGGTAATTTCACCCTCTTTACGGCCAAACCATTACAAAAGCTTAACTAATGATTAGAATGTGTAATATATATTTTATAAGTGAATAAAAATATTTGAAAGTTTAACTGAGCATTTAAACAGAAATTAGGAAGAAAGTGACGTAATTAGAATTTTTAAATTTATAAAAGGATATTTTAGTAATTTATATTAAAGATTATTTTAAAAGAATTTTTCTCTCCTTTCTTCTTCATCTTGCCGTCCCCCTTATCTCCTCTCACCTTCCACCATAGTTAACCAACTTGAAGAGAGAGAAAGCTCACAAAAACCCTAGCAAACTAACTTGAAACTGAAAATTATCTTCAAACTTGTCTAGCTCTTTGAGCTTTACAATATACTATCAAAATCAAGTGTTGAAGTGGCCATATTCTTGGTGAATCACCCTTCATCATTTTCAGCCACAAGGTAAGAGAGATAAAACATGTGTTTCTTTGATTTTAATGATAGATTGTGATATGTTTTTGATGTTTAAGCATGTGTAGAGTTTTAAATCAAAACAAAAATGATTGTAAGACTCCTTTAGCGTTTGGCCACTAGGGTTTGGTAGGTTAGGTTGCATGGCTTCATGCACAATGAATGTAGAAACAGTGTAGAAGAAATAAGGAAGAAGATGGCAGCCTTAAAACCAAAGAAAACCTAAGCAATACTAGGGTATGTTTTCGGCCAAGCTTAGATAATGGAGTTACCATGCTTCAATTGTTACTTTGATGGTCTTAGAATATTGTACTAATGAATAAAAGACTATTGGTGAAGTCATATTCGAAAAAAGAAGTGATTTGATGCTAGTTGTAGTTTTGGCACTTGGTAGAAATTAGACTGAAATTGTTATTGTATTAGGAATTATGAAAGATTATGAAGTATATAATTTTTTTGCAAAAGGAATGTTGAGTTTTAATCATGTATTGATCTTGTTTGCCAACTTTAAAGTAAGAAGAGATAAGGAGTGATAGGCAAAAACATGCTTGCATATCCGTTTTGGGTGTTGCAAGCTGGTTTTGATATTGTGGTATTAGTGGTAAGGAACGTATGTAAAATAGCGTAAGAGATACTATCTTGCATTGGGAATATTGGTTGGTTGTTAGATATATAAACTGTGTTTCAGTGCAGTAGGGCTAAGCTAGCTGGTATCGTTATGTTGTCGAAATTTCGTAAAACGAACTTAAATCGTTTTCATAGGGAGTAGCAAACTAGTTTAGTTGCTGAAGTCAAAGGAATAAGAGGAAATGGATGAAAAGGGCTTAGGCATTAAGACTGCATGATTTTGTAACTTAGTTTTCTGATAGATTTTTTTATTATTTTCACACGTTTCTAACAAGCTGCATGTTTTGGACACATGATTATACGTAAATAAAATATTTTTAACTCTGGTTATTATAGTATGAATATTTGTCGAATTTTTATACTGGAAGTGGAAACATTGCTTATGTTTAATGCTTATAGACTGACTGAAGATATGATTTATTGAAATGATTTTCTACAATTGTTTTCAAATGATAAATGATTTGTTTTGAGACTGTTTGCTCCTATAGTTACCCTCATGTAATCATGCGATTGTATTGTATTGTTTACTATTTACTGTTTACTGTTTGACACTGATCACTTCATCAGCACCCATAGTTGTCACCTGATCAGTACACTTTGTAGACCTTTGACTATGGCTATATGTCTTATTGTGTTGTCCCTATAGAGAACCCTATGTGTATGATTCTACAGGAATGTTGACTGTCTCCATTAAATGTTTTATTGAAATAAAATGAAATGTATGATTTCAATTGTTCCTTCCAAATAAAAAGAAATGTTTGAATGCAAAGAAATGTATTTACAACATGATGACATTGTTTACCTTAAACAATGCTTTGGATTGTTACTGATAAGATTTTCAAAGTTTTCAATTGTTCATCAAATATATAGCGTTGTCATCGAAATTTTGAATTGATAGATCCTCTGTTTATATGCATGAATCCTTTTCTAAGAAGTTCACGTAGAATTCACTATAGTCGGATCTAGGGGTCGAGACAAGTGAGGTGCTCTAAAGCATCCTTCAATATTCAGCCTGGTACCCTTATCCAATTATAGAATCCTTCCCTTTGATACTGTTCGTTATGCCTAAGTCATCGTGGAGTTTAAGTAGGATATATGCATATTAGTTGTATGGTATCTTCTCATTTATATATGTTTCTTACTGAGTGTAAACTCACCCCTTATTTTTCCTCCTAGATTATTTGCAGTAGAGTTTGTGCGATTTTATGGAAATTCCTCTGCTTTTGACAGTATTCCTTCAAAGCGAGCCTCGTTATACCTAAATGTATATTGTACTTTTTTTTATGTTCAGACATTAGGTACAATATAGTGTTGTACAGTTATATTGTACTTGGGGATGTAAATAATATGATAATAGTATGCTAAATAGTGTTGTTTAAACCAATTGTAAATAAGTTTTGATGTTTACTAATGACATAAAATGAAATTGAGGTTGTCCTTTAATGAATCAATCGATATGATTGAGTGAAATGAAATGGACGACACAACAAATAGCCTAACAAAAATGAATCGAAAAAGGAAAAAAGATAGTTTAAATTTTAGGTAAATGGTATGTTACATAAGTTTATTAGTGCTAGTAGGAATAATAGTGACTTGTTATTACCCATTAAACCTTATTCATGGAATCTCCAATCATAAAGGTTAGGTTACCATCATCATTATTCTAAAATTGGCTTAAGTCTCATTCCCCTCAATGTTTGAAAGATTAACTTTCTTCCTAATGGTTTAGTTAGAGGATTGGCTAAATTCACTTCTGACTTCACATAATCAATTGATATATTTCCATCATTCAGCAGCTACTTAATCCCATCTTATCTCAAATGAATTTGTCTATTTTTGTCATTGAAAGTTTTATTTTTTACAATAGCTATTGCCACCTAGCAATTACAACGCATGACACAGAAGATGTTGGTTTTGAACCAAACATAATATTAGCTAAGAGGTTTCTCAATTAGTCAGTCTTATTACCAGCCAATTCCAAAGCTATAAATTTTGATTCTATGGTGGATTTAGCTATAATAGTCTGTTTGGCTGATCTCCATGCAACAGCACCCTCACCGAAGGTAAAAACATAATCACTAGTGGATATCGTCTCATCTGAATCTGAAAGCCAGTTAGCGTCATTGTATCCTTCCAATACAACGAGAAGTCCACTATATAAAATACCATAGTTCATGCTACCTCTCAAATATTGATTATTTTGACTAATGCACCCTAATGATCATGATTGGGATTGTGAGTATATCTACTCAGCTTACACACAACATAAGCTATGTTAAGATGTGTAAAATTCATTAAATGCATCAAACTCCCAATGATTTGTGCATACTCAAAATAAGCCATAAGATCTCCTTGATTTTTCTTTAATTGAATCCTAGAATCATGAGGGGTACTCATAAGTTTATCATCAAAATGTCCAAACTTCCTAAGAAGTTTTTCCACATAAAGTTCTAGTGATAGCATTATATTATCACTCATCCTTATGATTTTAACACCCAAAATAACATTTACTTCACTCATATCTTTCATGTCAAATTTTAAAGCAAGACTACTCTTAATATCAAAAGAAGTACAAAAAATGAACATATCATCTTCATACAAGCGTATATCTATACAAAATTTCTAGATCATATCGGTCACTTTTACATCTCAACATCACTGCTAAGACCCACCATCACTATGAGTCCTCTTAGTATTTCATAAATATTTAAATATTACTTCACTAACTATTCACAGTAAATCCATAATGTTCAAAACATCAAAAAATTATTAAATTATTCAATCTATGTATTTACCCATATCCATTTCATCTCAATATCATCATCACTTACTAAATTCCATCATTTCGTAATTACTTCTCAGCATCTCAAATCTATGCAAATTATCATGTACTAAGTATTATCACACCATGGAATTATATCCCAATTTTCTCAAAATATAATCATATTCGTCTCATTCTGATTTATTTTATACCATGAGTTACTATCAAAACTCAATTATCACATCTTATATCATACCCTCAAGTTATCAAGGAAGATAGTTAATAGAATTACAACACTTATACAATCCAACCACATAGCAATCTTACTTCTAATCCTCCAGATCATCCATATTTAAAAGATTGATAATATAAATCCTGTAGACATTTAAAATTTCAAAATTCATTCATATAAATCCTTGAGATGTTAAAATTTTTTGTTTAAATCATAAAATTTTCGTAACATCATCCTTTGTTAATCACTTCCATGTATAATCACACTTTATCATATATATCTTTATCATATCTTCATTTAATTGTTTCCGAACCATAAATCAATTTAAATTATTGTATATATATGCCAATTAACATAAATGTACATTACTTACTTATACTTTTTACCTCGACGATTGCAAGGATCCCTAAAGTACGATGTACCACAGTAAGAAACATGTTCAATGCTTTGAAATCTCATGCCACATGTCAGGCTCTTACTTCTGTTAAAACTTATTTAGTCGATATTTATGGGAAGATAATCATTAAGATTGTTGTAGGCAAAAGAAATAAATAGTAAGTTGAAACAACCCGAGGAGTGCTGTGATCACACTGTCTTTAAGGATTATTTTACCAACAGGTGTAATCCCCCAGGATTCAACAAGCTCTTTTAAGATTGCCCAGGGAACATGAACAACAAGGAAGAAACAATAATAATTTTAACCCAGCGAGAGAACAATAAGGATTGAGGAAACAAAGAAAGCAGTGAGGAGTGAAGAAGCTGTAAATGAAAGCTTTATGTAACCCTATATTTATGGGGAAAGCCTAACGTTCAGATTGTGGGAAATCAAGAGAGAATCTTTGAAAAGTTAAGAAGTTGGAAATGACGAGGGAATGTTTGAAAATCAGGAAGTGAATATGATTAAATTAGGAACAAATCTGGTTAAAGTATTAGATAAGTTAGAACTCTAGTTTCAAGATAAGGTTAAATATTGAAAAAAATAATAAAATAAAAAGTAAAAACGGTAAAAGTTTTTTTAGAAATACCAAATTATCCAACAAATACTGACTCATAAGCCACAAGCAATTGGAAGACTAAGCGACTGGCGCTTAGGTCGTGGGCAAGTATGTGCCCAAGAGACTAGTGATCTAGCTACGGGCGAGTGGAAGCCCATGAAATTGGCATTTAGGCAGCAGGCAATTGGAAGCCTAAGAGACTGGCGCTTAGGCCACGGTTGAATAGGTGCTAATGAGACTAGCGCTTAGGTTGGAGGCGAGTAGGTGCCAATGAGGTTGGCGCTTAGGCCACAGGCGAGCAAGTGCCCAAGATATTGGTATTAAGGCCATTAAGCAAGTGATCAAACTATTGTGCATTTTTATGTTTGTTGGTTTGCTTGGAAGCTCGACATGGCTTCTTCTTTGAGTTCCCACAGACGATGCCAAAATGTTGATGCCAAAAAGGTATTAGGCTAGTTGATAATGGATTAGCTCTTTTCTCCTTGGATCAACTTGTAAAAACAGAAGGTCCAATAGAGTTGTTCCCAGTAAGACTTGCTCCGATGCTTAGTATTCAAGAGTATTTTAACAAAATGAGAGAGTTAGAGTCCTCTGTTTGGCTTAACATGAGACCCTTTTTATAGTAGCTAGATCTCTTTTGGCATGATCTTCCACACTCTTGTTTTATGGGGCTTAATGTTCATACAAGAAGTGAGTGGTTATGGAGATAGTGGAAGTTTTCTTATATATTGGTGGAAAGTGGTAGTTTGCAAGTGATTATGCTCCTAGCAGGTTTGGGATCCAGTTTTTAGGCACTAACAACATTCATCCTCTATCTTCTTCTACAATAACAAAATTCAAGGCGTTGCTGCTAAAATATTAAAAAAAAAAAAGTGGCTATTTGATGCAGAAGGGTACGTAGCTTGATGAACCTGCGTTTGTTTAGTCTCAAAACAGGAGAAAAAAAATAACATAAAGGGACTGATCAACAAATTCAAGCACTCAAAACTAATTTCAATTTTCTAGCGTACACTGTAGAGTTCACTTATATTAAAATGATTTGGAGTTGGAAAAGTAGTATCAAAAAGTAAGGAAGAAATATTAAGTCGTAATCGAATTGTGTGAAATCAAAATAATGTAAAAGTTAAATTCAACTCGAAACTTGTTATTGAAATTTGATCTGAATCAATAGAGGGTTTTATATTTTTTTACCTCAGGTTGAAATTAAAATAAATAAATATATATATATATATATATATATATATATAAAGCTATTCAAGTTTGAGTTTGCATTGATGGGAAATTATTTTTTAATTAAATGTAGTTAAATTGTTAATTAAAATATTATTTATATATTATATTAATATATTATAAAAGTATTAGAAGTAAGAAAAATTCAAATAAGCTTATGAGTTCAGATATAATGATTGAATTAAGTTCAAGTTATTTTCTAATCAAATTTAAATAGCTAAAGAGTATGCTCGTTTTTATTGTTGTTAGAAAAGATACCTATACGGACAAAAATAATACATTTACTCCACTACTCTACCCCAACTGACCGAAGTGATAATTTTTAGAGACTGTTTAGTATTATTTTTCCAAAGGAACTTAAAATAGGGCAGATGTGGGAATGACATTTATATGACGTTCAAAAAACTAATTATGAGATGGGCCGAACGCTTATTTAAGTACGTCAGGTCCCTCTGACTTTAATAAAATGAGATTGCCCTCTCCCATCTAACAATAGAATTACCATCATTTGACAAAAGGTAATTATTTAATATAAAAATTTATATATAATGCACTGACAGTATATAATTTATATGTATTATCAATGTATTAGAGGTTGACACCTCAGCAATAGGTCCTTATAAGCAAATTTAAAAATTTATTTTTATTTACTTTTAAGTGCTTGTCATATTTATTAATTTTCAATTGATGATGTGTCAACCTCAAATATATTGATAATGTATAAAAATTATACACTGTCAATGCATCATATATAAACCTTTAATATAATTGTAAGTAAAGTTTTTAGATTTCACAAATAAAATTAAGATGATGATATATATTTTATTTTATTTTTATTTTTATTTTTTAATATTTTTTAAATGAGTTTTAATTTTGCTTGTAGAGTTTAAGAACTTTACTAACGTGTATTAATGGATAATTATTCAATAAGAGTGAAAAAGCCTACTTTATCTAAATCTCTAATGTTGAATTTCTTCCGCTATTGTCCTGTTATGTATATTTGACTCGATCCAATCCTACGTTTTTTTTAAACATTAGACAAAGTTTCACATGTAATAAAACTAGGGTTGTAAACGGGGCAGGTACCCGTTAATTTTGAGGTACCTTAACCCGAACCCGATTATTGATTAAAGAACCCGAACCTTATAATTACTCGATTATTTTTTAAATACACTACCCGAACCCTACCCTAATAAATTTCATACTACCCGTTTATTACCTGTACCTGTTTAATTACCCGATTATTGACCAAAAGTTTGAAAACCCGGTTAAATACCCGAACTCGAACCTGACTCATGCAAGAAAATTAATTATTCTAATACATAATTTTTATTAATTAAAAACATAAAATTAAAAAAAATATACAAGTTCCATAATAATTAACAAATTTTAATAATTCAACAACTAGAAACTCATAAAAATATGTTAATGAAATTAGAAACAAACATAATTTAATAAAAAAATAAAATATATTTAATTAAAGTTAATCGGGTTCGGGTTTAGGGTACTCTATGAGCACTACCCAAACCTTACACGAACCCGACAAGGGTAGTAAAATCACTACCCTAACCTGATTAAAACCCGATTATAGGGTACCCGAATCCTACTTAATAGGGGTGGGTAATCCCGAGTACCTTATTAAGTGGTACCCGTTTACATCCCTAAACAAAACCGATAGTGCTTTTTAGTACATCAATAATTAGTTTCACATGTAACAAACCGATAGTGCTTTTTAGTACACAAAATTATTGATGGAAACGTTAATAAGGCTTTGGTTTAGTGGCAAGGAAGAGGTCTTAAAATTTTGATGTCTCAGATTCGAGTTTTACCAACTGTGAGTTCAAGTTAATTTATTTGTTATTTGTTTAGTTTATTATTATTATTTATATTTATCAATTTATCAAGTTATCAGTTCATGAAATGTAATATGCTGATTGTGATTGTAACTTTGAATGAGAATGTACTATTCAAAAAAATTATTGATGGAAACAAATAGGATATGAATATGATCTTGAATATCGGTTCAAAATGATCATATTCTCTTATTAAAGAGTGAAAATTTTACAAATATGAAGTTTAAAGTTCAGCATCGGTATTCTTTTTATCAGACCAAAAGCTTTGATTGTAAAAGTAAATGAATATGATAAAAACAGAGAGGGGAGAAACCTATCAAATTTACCTATATTAATTCCACTTATGTCATATGTGCATGTATGCGTGTATCAAAATTCAAGACCAAGTATTTATATTGACCAAACTATACGATAAATACATTGAATACATATGAACCTAACACCAAGCAGCCCGTACAATCATAAAAGTTTGAGTCAGCGTACGTACCTGTGGGATGTATAAGATACAAGATTGGTTTAAAAGTTATAAACATTTTGCACGCAAATATTTAACTTAATCGATTGATGCATGATTTGTCTGCCAAAAAAAATGAAGTTCAAATCACTCGTCTTCTTCGCATAAAAAAAAGAAAGAAAAGATTTTGGTCAATTTGCAGAAGGTTATCATTAACGATTCATTTACAGTGATAATTATGAAAAATTAACTTTATGGCAATCATTTTTTGTTTTTTCAAAAGCAATTTTACGGCAATCGAAGCTAGGCTAGAGCCAGAGTATACTCAACAATTATCGAATTGATGGTGGTAGGAGTAAGAAGTATGAACTATGAATTTTTAATTCCAATTTTATAGATCATTGAATATTAATTTGATATATATATATATATATATATATATCTGTGCTGGCGGACCACTTTTGATATGGAGAATAGCAAAAATTGATATTAAAATCCCACAGGGGAAGATGAGAGCTTGAGATTGCTGACCTCTTTATTCCCACCGAAAAATGAAAAGGAACCATGGATTTTGGCATTGTTCTGGGAAGCGTTAGTCAAAGGAGAGCAGGTTATTTGTCAGGTCTATACAGCACGGATAATGCTACAGACATCGACATTTCTGTAGACGTATCATATACGTTTGAGCCAAACTAATAAACGACAAAGTTCTCTAGATAATAATGATATTAAAATTTAATTTATATTTTTTATATAAATTATATGTATTTTTATTTATTTTAATAATATAAATTAATTTTATTCGAGATTTAATCATAATTAAAATTTTCATTTTATTTAAATATGTTTAATAAAGATCAAATTAAAAAAATCTTTTACAAACTTAACATATATTATTAATTGTACCACATCCCATGAATAAAATTCAATCTACATTCAAATATCTAAAAAAATTCAATTTCAATTTTTTTAACAGGGTTTCGTTTTAAACTCTAGCAAGGGAAATCCTAATTCCTAATTTCTCTCTCGCTAATCATGCCCAACGCAAACTAATGATCTTTTGTGACTCCAGGTAACTAGGCTAGGCTAGGCTAGGCTGGCTGGTAACGTTTTTCCCATGATTTCTCCAGCTGAAATCCTAATCATAATTTCATTGAAAGCTGAAAATACAGAAAGCTCCCCATTGACTATCGAATGGTAGGGATGACAGCATCCTCATGACTGATGACCTGCAAATGTAAAAGCAATTTGTTTTTTTTTTTTTGGAGAGTTTTCGAGTGTTGCAAGCTTGCACGCTTTCCAATTTCGTCCACAAAAATTCAAGCATATATATATATATATAAATATAAATATATATATATGTATGTATATGTTACAGGCCATATTTCGCAATTTGATGCGAAACACAGTTTTTTTTGTTTTCCAAACATAACAAGCTATTGCCAGCTGCTCATGTTTAAAACTACTTGCAATTACAACCGAACGTAGAAACATGTGCTGCACGCGAAAAAGAAAAACTAGTTGTCTGGGTGCCAAGCAGGGATAATGGGGAAAGTCCTACAGAAATCTTAAAAACGTACAGAGTTGGTCCAATTTTATGTTAGATTAGTTCGTTGAAGCTTAGTAAAAAAAAGATTAGTTAATTGAAATTTAATTATTATATTTCATTTATATTAATGTATGAAGACATTCTATTAGAGGTGGCAAATGGGCGGGTCGGATCGGATTTGAGTTGGATCATTTTGGATCGGATCATTTCGGGTTAAGGAAAAATCGGATCATTTCGGATTCGGATTATTTTGGGTTCGGATAAGATTGGGTTTAGGTCAAGAAAAAATGGTCTATTTCGGGTTTGGATCATTTCGGGTTCGGATAAGGTCGGGTTCGAGTCGTTGACTTTTTTAGTCAATTCGGGTAGCTCGGATTTGGATTCGGGTCAATTGCATAGATTTATTCGATTAAGCTTTGGTCAGTTTGATGTGATTTATCTGGTATGAAAATCAACTGAAACCATATTTCTAAAAATTACAAAATTCATGAAAATAAAAGTTTCTTCTTACATGACCTATAGTACAATTGGGATTGAAATAATCAAAATATTTAATAATTGTATGATAGTTTTTTTATAATATATTTATGAATATTCATAAATTAATAACATTTTTTCATTTTATTTTTATTATCTACAATAATTAATAACTTTTGAATCAAAGTGATTTAATAATCCCTACTAAATATCATAAAATAGTACTATATATCTCTTTAATTTATTTTGATTTTTTATAGAATAATTGGAGACATTAGTGTAGATGATATAGCTTATGTACTCTATTATATATTAGCCATTAAATAATTATACATTAGGTTCAAATGAATGCAATATAAAAGTGAATATTTAAATTTAACTAGATTAAAAAAATATATAACACTCATATTATTAAAAAAATATTATATTTTCACTATATTAAAATACTTTGATATTTAATTTTAACATTTAAATATTTATTGATAATATTAAATTTAAGTTTTAATCTTTTCAGGTTCCAGTAAATTTGGATTCGGATCAATTTGGATTTGGGTCAATTGGGGTTTGGATCAATTTGGGTTCGGATAAATTCGGGTTCGGGTTAATCTAAATTCGGATGAATTTGGGTTCGGATCAATTTGGGTTCGGATCCGGTAGGGTTTGGATCAATGTAAATTCAGATAAATTTGGTTTTGGATCAATTCGGATTCGGATCGGGTTGGATTTGGGTTGTTGACTTTTTTAGTCAAATCGGATCGGTCGAGTTTGGATTCGGGTTAATTAGGCGAATTTTTCAGGTCAGGTCAACTTTTGCCACCTCTACATTCTATGTTGTTTGGAGTCTGAATTGAAATATGGGTTGTTTAGAATTTGTTATGATTAATTTGATTAACTAGAATAATTTTGGTTAATTTTGGTAAGTTAGGAGTGATTATATTAATTAAGTAGATTATGATTAGAATTAATTTTAAGATAAATGGATTACTTGATATAAAATCCATAGGTCAGCAAATTGGAATTAATTTTTATTAAGGTTAGATTTGGATAGGATTTTTAATAATAATAATAATAATAATAATAATAATAATAATAATAATAATAATAATAATAATAATAATAATAACAAAACACTATCAAACAACAAGTCTTTATTGACGGAATATTCTATCGTTAATATTCCAAATTCCATCGATAATATATTTATCAAAGGAAATACCGATGATTTTTTAGTCGGTAATTTTGTCGGAATTTGCGTTGTCAGTAAGTAATATTCGTCAATGGTAGCAATTTGTGTCGATATTTCATTGGTAAATACCGATGACACATTTGTCGAAAGTTCAATGATAGTCCAATATTTCCATTAGTATTTTTTGAAAAATTAAAAAAGTAAATATTCCGTTAGTAATTACCAACAATATTATTTATGTCGGTAAATATGTAGGTAAGTTTTATCGGTGGCTCGTCAGTATTCTGTCGATATGTTTATTTTTTATTTTATTAATAATATTAAATAATAAATTTATATACTTAATTTTATTTAATTTATTATAAATTTTATTAAAAATACTTATTCTCCTATTTTTTTATTATTTATTATGTTTTAATTATTTATTATTAATTTTATTAATATGATTTATTAATTATATAATTAATTTTATTGCTAAACATATATTAAAAATAAAATAATAATTCTAAATTACTAAAAATTATTAATAATTATTAAAAAATTAAATAACAATATTAATTTATATAGTAAAAAGAGTGAAAATAAAAATATATACAATCTATAAAAAAAAGTTGTAGCACCATAGTTGGAGGGCATGATCTCCTGATGAAAACCCATCATCCCTAACATTGTTAGACAATGGAGGTGCTGGAAGAGGTTGTGAGGTTGAACCTAAACCTATTTTCTAAAATATCTTCTCCATCAAAGATTGAATGTCATTCCTCAATTTAGTTCTCAACTCATTAACAACCTTATCTTTAAATTGCTGGAGCTGAGTTTAAAGAATGGTAGAAGGTGAAGAACCACAAGCAAACTAGGAAAGGGAAAGACCTTATACTACAATACTAGATTGAACAGTGCCTAGTATATCTTTAGGAGGCTGTCTAGACCTAAATCCATAAACGTGAGTACACGTAGCTTTAGGCCCTTCAACTACTTTTGTCCATGCTTAAAGATTGAAGTTAAGATGAGTAGAAGAGTCTTCACCATACTTCTGAAATAATGCAGAAGTATATGCCTTCTACAAGAAAGTAAGAAACAATAATTATATCAATAGACTATATTAGAATAAAAATTTATATTTAACTTAATCATGTTTTAATTAAATACTTACTCTGACAGCTTTGGACTTGTTGTCTATGAATTCACCCTATCATTTGCCATGTTTGTAAATGCGTTTGAACATCTAAAAAATTTATATTTAACTTAATTATGCTTTTAATTAAATACTTAATCTGACAGCTGTGGACTTGTTGTCTATGAATTCACCCTGTCATTTGCCATGTTTTTAATATGTCACATTAAACTTAATTATAAGTAAAAATATTAAAATTATAGTGATTAAAAACATACCATTCTCTTTCAATGTACAGAAAATGAAACTGAAACCTTTGTGTGCTTTATAATTGAACCTTCTTTCCTGGTTCTATGATAAGCCTTTGTAGAATAAGATCTCTTATACTAGGATTCAGTTTACCATACCTCGTTGATGAGCGCGTTCCAAATCTCACAAAAGATCCACTTTTGCTCCATCCTTATATAATGGATAATGTTATCCACCCTACACTCTCTCATAGCAATGATCCTCTCATCACTCAATAGGTCTTTGAGCTTGTTCTTGTAGATGTTCTCACAAACACACCATACCAGGCATAAAGCTGTCAAAATGGGTCGACCTAGCCTTGCCCGGTCCAGCCCTAAAGGGCCAGGTCATAAATGGGCCGAGTCAAAAAGCCCTTTTGTTAAATGGGGCTGAAAATGCAAGCTCATATCCGACCCTAAGGGCTAAAAAGCTTAAACCGGCCGGCCCATATAAGAAATTAAAAGGTTAAAATTTATATTAAAATCCCTTTTTTAGTAGATAAACAAAATAAAATTTGAAATAAATATTAAACAAGCATCAAATAAATTCATATTAAATCCATCAAGTATTTAACATCATTTGAACATTACATATTAATAGTCTAAGTTTGCAAGAAGTTTTATTCAAGAAAACTCTCAATGATTGAAAAAGGCAATGGTAGTTACCATCTTTGTGAACAATTTACCACAAGAAATGCACTAGAAATGGCTCACGAGAATATTTATGAGATTGGGGAGAGTTCTAGATGTATTCATACCTTATAAGAGAGACTTTAGAAGGTGAAAGATTGGCTTTGTCAAATTTGGTTCTCTTGGTGAAGCCAAGAGAGCTGTTGGCATTTAAATGGAGTATGGATACTAGACAAGAAAATTGGAGTTAACTTGGCAAGATACCACTCGAGAGATGAGTTCTAGAGGAAGAAGAGAGACAGAGCAAACAACAACATGAAGGTTAATCAGATGGCAAACAATCCAGGGACTGAGTCTATATCTGAAGCAATTGATCGCAAAATAAAAATATAGATGAATCATAGGGTGTCAAACCAGAGTACTCAAAAACTTGTTGGAGAAAATAGAAAAACTTACATTCAAGTTCTTCTTGATGGCGATGATAGATGTAATGACTCTTCGCCATCTAAAAGCGAACCAAGTGAAGGTATATTTAAGAACTGTATAGGAGAAGTGGATATTGAGAAACTTCACTAGTTGGAAAGAAGTGTGGTCAGAATTTGCAATGGGTTTACGGAACCAAGTATGATCTGCAAACAAGTAAGAAAGGAAGGCGTTTGTGGGCTGACCATTAGAAGAATCTCAAGGAAGATGTTCCTAATCACTCTCATTAATCAAGACCAGTTTAAAGGCATAACGGAAGATGGTTCCATGACATCCAAGTTTGGAGTGATGATATAATCATTAACAACAAAAGAACGTGGATTACATGTTACGACGTCCTATTCATCCATGGTGTTTGTCTACATTCAAAATATTACCAACATGGTGGGAGAATTTATATGTGTTGATGGAGAAACTCTAAAAATGAATTCGTTTTTCAGAGGAGCTGTACTAGACATATGCAATTCTCTCTGTAAAATTGATGAAATTATAAATTTAGAGGTGGGTGATAAAATTTACAAAATCCGAGTCTTAAAAGTAGAACCTAAATCAGTTTCATTATTCTCGTGCTGCTTTAAGAATCAGAAGCAAATTTAATCAAAGGCAATTACGAATTCTTTTAGTTCAGAGGAGAGCTCAAGCTCGGACCTTGGCCATGAAAACAAGGAAGAAGAAGAAGAGGCATTCTCTAGCAAGAAGATGACCTCATCTAATGATAGGAGTGAGTAGCTATACAAAGTCAATGACGAACCACATTACGAGTCTGGTGGCCATGTGGATAGCATGGAGCATGCTCTGATATTAGAAAAAGAATTTAATGAAGTTGGTAGTTCCAAGGAAATTGGAGGCGATAGACAGCAAATGAATGATCTTGAAGAAAGGAATGTTGAAGGTAATCAAAGTAGTTTAATTGAATTGCAAAATGGGGAAGGTTGTATTGTTTGTAGAATGTATGATAGCCCAGGAAGTATGGGCCAAGTCAAGTATGCTTGTTGTAGATGCTAGGCCCAATCAGGTAGAGTACGAGTCTTATGTCTCTAAAGCTGAAGATACTGGACACTTGAATCCTATTTCTCTCCCAAAAGAAAAAAATGGAAGCACTATGCTGAGATAGAGGAGAAAATTTGTGGCAGCGTGAGGACGAAATCTAAGAAAGGAAAAAAGAAGAATAAGAAGTGTAATTCAGCTAATGGGTCAAAAGTGAGTGGTTGATTGCTAATGCTTCATTATCATACGGTGATTTTCAGAACAAGAATAATATTCTTAAGAGGGAAGCAGAGGAAATTTGGAGCTTGGGAAAGAGACTGGGATTGGTGGCAAGGTGTGATGAAGAAATTATTTTAGAGAAACTAAAGGAAATGGAGAATTTTATATACTGTCAGGTAAGATTGATTGGTGATTTCAAAAGAAATAGAATTTTTTTCTTTTTCTATTTAGCATGTTTTGGTCTTCAGAATGTTAGCATTATGAGAATTGCATCCTGGAATTAGATGATTATCAATAGAGTTGAAAAGAGTTAAACTAAAATGTCAATTAGTTTGATGAGAATTGAAATGATTTTATTTCAAGAGACAAAGGTGGACTGTTTAAATGATCTAATGATTGCCAAGTTGTGGTCATTTGACAACTATGATTGGGTTTTCAGTCCTGCTATTGGTATATAAGGTGGGTTGCTTTCTTTTTGGGTTAAAATTTGTTTGAGAAGAACGGTGAAGAGATCTCTGACTGATTCTTTCTCATCAGAATTTTGGAAAATTGAAGGAAATGGAGAGTATGGATTTCATGGGTGAACACGTCATAAGGTACATTACTGGTGAAATGACGATGAAAGTATAAGGTGGAAAATGATGATTTATAGAGAAGAAATCTTTCTGAGAAGTATGGTTACTGTTATTAATGAGGGGATTTGAAAATTAAAATTTAGTGAAAGCTATTGGATTGGGAGTTTATGTTAAAAAGTATATGATGGATATTGACACCTAATTTTGTTATTATTATTATTATGTTTGTATTTATTTTTATTTCTATTATTTGTTTTGTTATTATTTATATTATTATTATTATTTTTGTAATTATTATTATTATTATTTTTATTTTTATTTTTTAATTTTTATTTATTTATTTATTTATTTATTTTATTATTATTATTATTATTATTATTATTATTTTATTTTGTTTTGTTTTTTTTGTCCAATCTGTCAATCAGCCCTCTGCCACCCTGCCATAGCCTCCCTCCCAAGGCTGGCCACTAGTCTCGATAACCGCCGGCCTTCCTTCCTGCCAGCCATCCCATCCCTTCCCCATCTCCGCCGGTCACCTTTTCACTGCCATCCCGAAATCAATCCTAAACCCGAGACACACAAACCCCACAAATACCCTCCCTTACAGAGCCCCATTCAACAACGGCCTCACCATCTTCGACTCACCAGTATCATCCTCTGCCCACCATTCACCACAAAACCCCTAAACGGAGTCACCATCACCGTCATCACCAAGCTATTATCATCACCACACCACTGCCAACTCCCCACTACCCAAAAGCCATCCCAGATCCCATCCCCCACTCGCCCCCGAAGCCACCATTCAACATCACCGAGACCTAAACCACCACCATCGGCCAACAACCAAACACCACCACCATCATCATCACTACCACCGAAACCCCCAGATCCCAAAAACCCTTAATCCAAAAACCCTAGAACCGAAACCCTTAAGATCTCAGATCTGGAAACCCTAGATCTAATACCTGCAAAAAACAAAGAAAAAAAAACAACAATATAATACCACAACCACAACTGAACCATCAACAAGAAAGATCAAACACAAAAAAAAAAGAAAGAAAAAGAAAAAAGAAAGGTGAAATGGTTTTCGGGGAAAGCTAGCTCTGTGAGGTTATGGTGATTTCTGGGGGAAACGAAGTTCAGATTCGGGAAGAGGAAGGAGAGAGGAGAGTTTCGAAGGGTTCGGGAAGACCTCCGACGACCGGCCTGTGACGGTGCACCGCGGCCGGAAATCGTTCTGGGCTGAGGAGGCTCGAGAGGATTTTTGGGACTTTTGAAGTTTTTTGCTAAAAAACTGGTGGAAATGAGGATTTGACAAAAAATTTGGGGTTTTATAGAGGTGCAAAACACACCGTTTTGGTGAGCCCGGGGATTCGAGTGTCGCTTCGACCCGACCCGCGCACCCGACCCGCGCCTGGCTAGCCAGTCTGTGCGTCTCACCCGTTGACCCAACCCGCTTCGCTAGGTCTGCGTGCCCGACCCGATCCTCCTTTGGGCCTTCAAATTTGGGCCCACTCCAAGTTGCTTTTGGGCTCTCATATTCGGGCTGCACTTGTTTATTGGGTTTAAAACCCAATTGATTTGGGTATATTCCTTTAGCCTTTTATTTGTTTTTTTCATTATTATTATTATTATTATTATTACTACTACTACTATTATTATTGTTATTATTAATGTGTTATTATTATTATTATTATTATTGTATTATTATTATTATTATTATTATTATTATTATCATTATTATTATTATTATTATTATATTATTATTATTATTATGTTATTATTACTGTGCTTTTATTATTGTTTTTATTTTTATTATTATTAATGCATGTTGCAAAATAAGAAGTTGACAAATTTTCTTTTATTTGCATCTTCATTAATTATTATTATTGATTAGAAAATATATTTAAAAATAATGAAATTTAAATTTGAGTAAATGGTAAAATTTATAATTTTAAATGAATAAAATGTCTGATGATGGGATGTTACGGAAGTCACAAGTAGTGATTCCTAGCTGATCCCTAGGTGAGAAGAATTGTACTAAATGTTGCCAAAAGTATTGGAATATTTAATATGATTTTTCAATAATTTAATTTTTTGTTAAAAATAAAAAATAAGTTTTTAAAAGGAAAACTTGTCATAACGTATTAAGTTTTAGAGAAACCTAATAGCTAGACACAAAATCTACGGAGTCGCCACCAACCATTCTACTAGGTGTGATTGGTCACCTATTCAAACTATGGATAAGGACTGGTCTACATCTCAAATTTAGGGTTCGGGAGTACGGTTACGTGTGAGGAAGGATTAGCACCCTTACAACGCCCATCCTAAAATGGTACCAACTAATTTTAGGTTATCTCAAATTTGCCTTAGTTAATCTTAGGTTCAATAATTTAATATTGGAAAATATTTCTAAGCATCCTCCATTAAGCTGGTGGGACAACTTAAAAAATTCTCTTCACCTCAAGAGTATTCAGGTAGTACTATGTGACTTGCTTGAAGAGGCTCCATCGTCGGATTCATTTTAATGTTTTATGAAAAATTCCATTTCGATTCCTATTTAATTCATTCTTACTATCTTATCATTTTTATTACTTCTATTGTTTTCGATTATTTTATTAATGTTTAATTTTATTAATTTATTTTATTAGAGAATGAATATGAATTATTTTTCTCAAAAATTCTTTTTAGATCTTCCATTAAGCTGGTCAGATCTTGAAAGAAATTATTTGACCTAAAGATTTCCAAAGTATTACTTAAGCGTAATCTCTTGAGGAATCTTATCATCGGAATAATCAATACTCAATCTCAATAATTATTATTAACCATTATCATCCTATTTTATCATTTATTATCATTATTATTATTTATTATTTATTATTGTTATTGAATTATTAATATTTCTTTATATTTATTATTTTATCTTTGTAATTAATTATTTTAATTTTAATTTTTAATACATCTTATTTTATTTTTAAGCTGAATATAAATCACTTGTTATTGAAAACCCTCTTTAGACCATCCATTAAGCTGGCGAGGCCTTGAGAGTATTTTTTTTACCTAGAAATTTTCAAGAAAATTACTTAAGCGTAATTCTCTTGATATTTCATCATCGGAATAATTCAAATTCAAATTCATTATTATTTTAAAATCTAATTCTAGTTACTTCATTTATTTTCCTTTCTTATTTTATTATCTGCTATTACTATCTTTATCATATTATTACTAATCATTAACTTCTTTTTTAATTTAGTAACTAATTATTTTTATTGTTATTTTACAATAATTTTATTTTTAAAATGAATGTAAATTATTCGTTATTGAAAAACTCTATTTAGACCCTCCATTAAGCTGGTGAGGCCTTAGATAGAATTTTCCCACATTGAAATTTTCGAGAAAATTACTTAAGCATAATTCTCTTGATATCAGATCAATCTTAATTTATTCTTTTTTTTTAAAAAAAAAATTATAACCTAGTTATCATTACTAATTACTATAAATTATTTTATTTTATTTTATGCACGTGTTCATAAACTCAAAAAAACATAAGATCTTTAGCACTACTTAATCTAAATACCGAACCATATAAACATGAACAAATTATTTCATTAACCAATCTAGTAAATTCAATACCTAACTTAATTGTGTTCTATAAGTTAATTAAATAAATGAATTTCAGTTTAACAAATGCAATTGATTAATCTTCCTAATAACCTAATAATAAGAAACGTGCAATATATATATGATTGAAAATCACGTTAGGTATCATTACAAATATAAAGAACAGCTTTTCATAATAGATATAATAAGAGATACATGTATATGAGCAATTTACCTTGCAGTAGCCTTTTTCACGTGTTGCTGTGCTCTTTTATGTTCTTAAACATGCACTTCAACGCAACAACAACTTAGTGCAGGACTGCAGGCGACGATGGAACTGATGTGATGCAGCAACGAGAAGCAAAGCAGCGGTGTGTGATGGTTGCGCAGAGCAGGGATGGTGGTGTGAAAGTAGCATGCAGGGGTCGTGCGATGGTACGTTGATGCAGGATTGGTCTCATGCAATGCAGGTTCAGTTTTGGTGATGGTGCTGGTGCAGTTGCAGCAACAAAGACGATGCTGGGCGAGGAGAGTGGCAGCACCGTGCTGGCTTTGACAGCAATATAGTCCAGGGAAAGGCGAGGTGGACTGGTGCGGTGGTGGCCAAATAGGATAGGGAACGATGGTGATGACGGAGCCGTTTGTAGAGTAAGGAAGCAAGATGATGGGAAGCTAAGAAAAATGCCAGGATAGTAGTTGAGGAAGTGAAGGAACCGAGAATGAAGATGCAGAATGATAGCAAAGGCGTGGGTGGTCATGAGTTGCTGGTTTTTGTTTGACACAGGGAAGCAGCAATGGCAGCAAAGGGAGCTGCAACAAAGGGCAAGGTGCAGTGCAATACAAGGCCAACGCACAGCAAAAGGTAGAGCAGCGTGATGATGGGGAGTAAGGTGCAGAGGATCGGTGCAGTAATGCAAAACTGAGTTGAAGATGATGATCCACAGTAGAGGAAGACGGTGGCGCAGCAGCCAGGAACCAGAGACGATGTGCAACAGCCAGGGTTTTTTTTCTCTGTTTTTTTCTTTTTTTTCTTTTTCTAGGGTTTTCCTCTAGGGTTTTCTCCTAGGTTTTTTTCCGTGTGTTGTTTTTTTTCCCTTTGTGTATTGTGCTCTCTCCTTTTATAGACCTAGGGTTTTTTTTTATTTTTTTGTTTTTTTTTATTTTTTTATTTTTGGTAATATATATAAAATTCAAGAATCAATTTTCTAGGAAAAATATTTTTAGATTTCAAGAATCGGACTTGAATCCGATATTAATTTTGACTTTCCTTTTCACAAAATTTTGATTTTCAATCTTTAATAATCTCATTTAATTTTACTTTCCTATCAAAATTAATTATGGTTTCCTTCTTTTTTTTATTTTCTTTATTTTATTCTATAAAAATCAAAATCAAAATCCAAAATTTATTTCTAAATCTAAAAAATAAAAATTAAAAATTAAAAATTAAAAATTAAAAATTAAAAATTAAAAATTAAAAATTAAAAATCAAATATAAAAACTAATTAATTAAAAATGTTTGAAAAAGAACCGGACAAAAATGGTGGCTACAGTTGCCCCTCTTTGCACTTTGCTGTGAAACAGTAATGGTGCAAAGACATAGACAACCATTTTGTCCAAACGCAAGACCTATCAATGATTTTTTTGATATTTCCTAGCCATCTCTCTCATAAGGCTAAGGAATAAATGCAAAATGAAATTTCTTAATCTTCCTCTCGTATAAAGATAGAGGAATAAATGCAAAATGAAGTTTCCTAGCCTCTTCTATCATAAGACTAAGGAAATGAATGTTAGATGAAGTTTTCCTAGTCTCTCCTATCATAAGACTAAGGAAATGAAAGTAGAATGGGATTTCCTAATCCTTTCTATCACAAGATTAAGGAATGCAAAATGAAATTCCTAGTCTCTCCTATCATAAGACTAAGGAATGCAAGATGAAGTTTTCCTGGTCTTTCCTATCATAAGACTAAGGAATGCGAAAATGAATGGGATTTCCTAATCTTTTCTATCACAAGATTAAGGAATGCAAAGTGAAATTCCTAGTCTCTCCTATCATAAGACTAAGGAATGCAAGATGATCATGAAATAAAAGCCCCTTTCACTAGAGGTTATGAGACTTTTGAAAACAAAAAGCTCCTCTCAACAGAGGCATCGAGACTTTTTGAAAAATAAAGAGCTCCTCTCAACAGAGGCATTGAGACTTTTTGAAAAATAACCTTGTGCTCCTCTCACCAGAGGCATTGGAACTTTGAAAAATAATCTTGTGCTCCTCTCACCAGAGGCATTGAGACTTTTGAAAAATAACCTTGTGCTCCTCTCACCAGAGGCATTGGAACTTTGAAAAATAATCTTGTGCTCCTCTGAGACTTTTGAAAAATAACCTTGTGCTCCTCTCACCAGAGGCATTGGAACTTTGAAAAATAATCTTGTGCTCCTCTCACCAGAGGCATTGAGACTTTTGAAAAATAACCTTGTGCTCCTCTCACCAGAGGCATTGGGACTTTTAAAAAATAATCTTGTGCTCCTCTCACCAGAGGCATTGAGAGTTTTGAAAAATAACCTTGTGCTCCTCTCACTAGAGGTATTGGAACTTTGAAAAATAATCTTGTGCTCCTCTCACTAGAGGCATTGAGACTTTTGAAAAATAACCTTGTGCTCCTCTCACCAGAGGCATTGGGACTTTTGAAAAATAACCTTGTGCTCCTCTCACCAGAGGCATTGGAACTTTGAAAAATAAACTTGTGCTCCTCTCACCAGAGGCATTGGAACTTTTTGAAAAATAAAGAGCTCCTCTCAACAGAGGCAATGAAACTTTGAACATAAAAATTTCATTTCAGAATGCCAGTTAACATGGGTTTGACTGGGCTTAACTTTCATTTTGATGCCAACAATATTGGGCTTTCCTCTCATCTAAGGTTTTTAAAAAAAGTATTTTTCTCATCATCTTCTCATCATTTTTCAAATTACCATCTCTTATATTTTTATCCTATACATTGTATTCTTACACTTTCTCTTTTCTTCAAAATTTTTCATTATTCAGAATTTCTTATCCTAATGTCTTAACAAATAATCCAATGTCAAAATGCACTAATGAAATGTCATGCATGTCATGAATATAATGAATGCCATGAATGTTATGCACATGTCAATGTCATGCCCCCTGCATTATTCCATGAATATATGCAAATGCATTCTCAATTGTGGTAACAAGATTCTCAAGTTCATCTTGTCTCTCTCAAGTCCATTCTGTCTATTGAATTCTCCTTGTTTAAATCCTTTATCTTCCTTTCTCATCCCATCTTCTATTGAGTCCTAGTCCAGTTATGTCCGAAGACTAGCCATCATGTTTTCAGATTTGTATATTCATCATTCACTTTTGTTTCTTTCTCTCTCTTAGTAATGCAAGATTTCTCAAAAGAATATATTTTTTTTTCAAAAATTTACCCAAAAAAGATTACCAACATTTATTTATTTTCCTTTCAACTTGACCACCAATGTAATGCACTCATACATCTTCTCAATTTATTATAAAGGTGGAATAAATGATCATGAGAGGTATAGATATTCATTCTTAGAAAAGGAACAAGAAATCCAGAAAAACCAATGGGACAATCTGTTTGGAATAAGGTTTTTAGTATCCATTTAATGAACATTCTGACAATTTCAATCAAGTCAATCTAAAATTCTTTTCCAAAAGCCCACTCTTAGGTTGATATGTTCTTTCATGTAGTGTCTGCCAATCTTGCCCTCGTATCCAAACTTTTTGATGTTGATATTTTCCTAAGTCGCCTTTTTTCGGTTTTCAACTTAGGTGCCCCCCTCAACTGATTCAAACTGCCCTTTTCGAGTTTTCAATTTGAATCCTCCTTTTTCTTGTTCTTTTTCTTTTTCTTTTTCTTTTTCTTTTTTCCTTTTTTTCTTTTTTTCTTTTTTCTCTTTTTTTCATATTTTTTTCTTTTTTTTTTCTTCTTCATCTTCAACTTCATTGGCTTTGACAAACTTCAACCTTCAGTGCTCAATCCAAATTCATGCCCCTAATAGGCTTTCTTGATTTCGATCCAAGATATCTTCTACAGCTCATGTTTTTTTCATTCAACTTAATCTACTTCCTTCAAAGGATCATTATCTCATTGTACAAGTATGTTTTCATTCAACGCATGATTCTTCAATTCAAGCATTTACATTTGATCAAAATGGGCTTTTAAAGGCACGTAATGTAGGCTCGGGTGAGGGTTTATGAAAGAAAAGGATATAGTAGGCCCAAAATGTGTTTCAAGGTTTATAAACCAAGGGATCACTTTCTTTATCAAGTAAAACATTCAGGCATTTTGCCCCTTCTTGCTTTTTTTGGGGTTTTCTTTTTGAATAGAAACCCTTTTTTTCTCTTCCTCCTCTTTTTTTCACAAAATTGGGCTATTTTTCTTTTCTTCTTTTTTTCCCCCTTGATTCATCATGAACACTTTCATTTTTGCCCTTAAAATTTCTTTATTTCATCTTCCTTGCCCCCAATGTGGAGGGTGATCCTTGGTGGGTTATATTACAAAAATATAATAGGCTCAAAAGGGGTAATCAAAGGATAATTTTACTCATGCTTGAAGGATAGTGAAAGAAAGCCATTTATCATTTGAAATGTAAATACTCTCATTAAAAATCATTTATTGAACAATGACAAACTTGTTAGAAGCTTTTGTAAAAGATTCGCCTTTCTCGTATCGTCTACCAAGTGCAGATGGTGAACAACCTTTCCTTCATTTTCTTGCTTTTGCAACATTTAGCATACTATTAATTCATCAACAGTAGTAGTTCTTTCAAAATTGAACCCCAGAGTTATTGACATCATTATCATGATGTTCATTATTTGGATACTTGTGAATGAAAGATATGGTGAGCATGTGAGAAATGGCAAATAAATAGAATGAGAAATTGATAGTGCATCACATTAGTCGCTTTATTGAAAGGGAAATAAATAAAAGTTAGCCCATACATAAAACTTTATCTTATGCTTAGCGTTTTCAAAAACTGTCTTGCATTACTTAAAGAAATAAAAGAAAGCAAAAACTAGAATTTATAAATCCTCAAAATCACATGGCTAGAACCCGACCCCTTCATGCCCCCATAAGACAAATCTCTTTTTGAACTACAACTTATTCTATTACTCCCTTTCCCTTACTCAAGTTTTTCAACAACTCAGTGATTTAGGCCAATTGCCCCCTTATATCCTCTTGAGCTTTTTCCATCTTCTCCATGCGAATGTTTTGTACGTCTTCCATAATCCTAGCTTGATAATGAGTGTGATGTGAATGGACTTTTGGTCGGGCTATCCTTGAACCTTTATTACCACAATTAAGAGTTCATCATTTTTTGTGTGGTGATGCTTAAAAAAGTTTAAAAATGTTTTGTTCAAAAACAATGATTGAAGATGAACAAAATGAGATGATGCTACATGTGTATGAATGGAATGGTATGGTAAAAGGTTGCCATGTAACAATAATGGATGAGTGATGCATGTAAATATTTTGGTGAACTCATGATACCCTCTTAATGTCTCATGTATAAACTTGATCAAACATGTGTCCTAAGTAATGGGTATTTTCTAGAGTATGGATTGATATGGCTCTATCTTACAGTTGTTCTTCTTAGTTTCACTATATGCATGGCTTTAGATAAAGGGCTAAAGGTTCCCAAATTGTTCCTTACTGTCGTCCACACAAGACTAGTAAGGCACCCAATCCTCACCCATTATAGGTTACAAATGGAAAGGTTCAATTTGAGTGGGAGTATTTCGCTAGCCATTGCGGAGGTATTACCTCACGAGAGCGTAGTTACTTTACTTCCTCCTAAAAGGATAAAGCCCGGGTAGAGGGCTAATGCATGCACGTGCACGTGAAGTGTGTGTCGAAGAAACATGTAGTTATTAATGTCTTATTATATTATCAAAATTAACATACCTAAGGCAAATCTAAAATAACTTAAAACCAATCATTGGCTTGACTCTCTAAAGTCCCCAGTGGAGTCGCCAAACTATCATAACGTATTAAGTTTTAGAGAAACCTAATAGCTAGACACAAAATCTAAGGAGTCGCCACCAACCATTCTACTAGGTGTGATTGGTCACCTATTCAAACTATGGATAAAGACTGGTCTACATCTCAAATTTAGGGTTCGGGAGTACGGTTACGTGTGAGGAAGGATTAGCACCCTCACAACGCCCATCCTAAAATGGTACCAACTAATTTTAGTTATCTCAAATTTGCCTTAGTTAATCTTAGGTTCAATAATTTAATATTGGAAAATATTTCTAAGCATCCTCCATTAAGCTGGTGGGACAACTTAAAAAATTCTCTTCACCTCAAGAGTATTCAAGTAGTACTATGTGACTTGCTTGAAGAGGCTCCGTCGTCGGATTCATTTTAATGTTTTATGAAAAATTCCATTTCGATTCCTATTTAATTCATTCTTACTATCTTATCATTTTTATTACTTCTATTGTTTTCGATTATTTTATTAATGTTTAATTTTATTAATTTATTTTATTAGAGAATGAATATGAATTATTTTTCTCAAAAATTCTTTTTAGATCTTCCATTAAGCTGGTCAGATCTTGAAAGAAATTATTTGACCTAAAGATTTCCAAAGTATTACTTAAGCGTAATCTCTTGGAGAATCTTATCATCGGAATAATCAATACTCAATCTCAATAATTATTATTAACCATTATCATCCTATTTTATCATTTATTATCATTATTATTATTATTTATTATTTATTATTGTTATTGAATTATTAATATTTCTTTATATTTATTATTTTATCTTTGTAATTAATTATTTTAATTTTAATTTTTAATACATCTTATTTTATTTTTAAACTGAATATAAATCACTTGTTATTGAAAACCCTCTTTAGACCATCCATTAAGCTGGCGAGGCCTTGAGAGTATTTTTTTTACCTAGAAATTTTCAAGAAAATTACTTAAGCGCAATTCTCTTGATATTTCATCATTGGAATAATTCAAATTCAAATTCATTATTATTTTAAAATCTAATTCTAGTTACTTCATTTATTTTCCTTTCTTATTTTATTATCTGCTATTACTATCTTTATCATATTATTACTAATCATTAACTTCTTTTTTAATTTAGTAACTAATTATTTTTATTGTTATTTTACAATAATTTTATTTTTAAAATGAATGTAAATTATTCGTTATTGAAAAACTCTATTTAGACCCTCCATTAAGCTGGTGAGGCCTTAGATAGAATTTTCCCACATTGAAATTTTCGAGAAAAAAGCATAATTCTCTTGATATCAGATCAATCTTAATTTATTCTTTTTTTTAAAAAAAAAATTATAACCTAGTTATCATTACTAATTACTATAAATTATTTTATTTTATTTTATTTTATGCACGTGTTCATAAACTCAAAAAACATAAGATCTTTAGCACTACTTAATCTAAATACTGAACCATATAAACATGAACAAATTATTTCATTAACCAATCTAGTAAATTCAATACCTAACTTAATTGTGTTCTATAAGTTAATTAAATAAATGAATTTCAATTTAACAAATGCAATTGATTAATCTTCCTAATAACCTAATAATAAGAAACGTGCAATATATATGATTGAAAATCACGTTAGGTATCATTACAAATATAAAGAACAGCTTTTCATAATAGATATAATAAGAGATACATGTATATGGGCAGTTTACCTTGCAGTAGCCTTTTTCACGTGTTGCTGTGCTCTTTTATGTTCTTAAACATGCACTTCAACGCAACAACAACTTAGTGCAGGACTGCAGGCGACGATGGAACTGATGTGATGCAGCAACGAGAAGCAAAGCAGCGGTGTGTGATGGTTGCGCAGAGCAGGGATGGTGGCGTGAAAGTAGCATGCAGGGGTCGTGCGATGGTACGTTGATGCAGGATTGGTCTCATGCAATGCAGGTTCGGTTTTGGTGATGGTGCTGGTGCAGTTGCAGCAACAAAGACGATGCTGGGCGAGGAGAGTGACAGCACCGTGCTGTCTTTGACAACAATATAGTCCAGGGAAAGGCGAGGTGGACTGGTGCGGTGGTGGCCAAATAGGATAGGGAACGATGGTGATGACGGAGCCGTTTGTAGAGTAAGGCAGCAAGATGATGGGAAGCTAAGAAAAATGCCAGGATAGTAGTTGAGGAAGTGAAGGAACCGAGAATGAAGATGCAGAATGATAGCAAAGGCGTGGGTGGTCGTGAGTTGCTGGTTTTTGTTTGACACAGGGAAGCAGCAATGGCAGCAAAGGGAGCTGCAACAAAGGGCAAGGTGCAGTGCAATACAAGGCCAACGTACAGCAAAAGGTAGAGCAGCGTGATGATGGGGAGTAAGGTGCAGAGGATCGGTGCAGTAATGCAAAACTGAGTTGAAGATGATGATCCACAGTAGAGGAAGACGGTGGCGCAGCAGCCAGGAACCAGAGACGATGTGCAACAGCCAGGGTTTTTTTTTCTCTGTTTTTTTCTTTTTTTCTTTTTCTAGGGTTTTCCTCTAGGGTTTTCTCCTAGGTTTTTTTCCGTGTGTTGTTTTTTTTTCCCTTTGTGTATTGTGCTCTCTCCTTTTATAGACCTAGGGTTTTTTTATTTTTTTGTTTTTTTTTTATTTTTTATTTTTGGTAATATATATAAAATTCAAGAATCAATTTTCTAGGAAAAATATTTTTAGATTTCAAGAATCGGACCTGAATCCGATATTAATTTTGACTTTCCTTTTCACAAAATTTTGATTTTCAATCTTTAATAGTCTCATTTAATTTTACTTTCCTATTAAAATTAATTCTGATTTCCTTCTTTTTTTATTTTCTTTATTTTATTCTATAAAAATAAAAATCAAAATCCAAAATTTATTTCTAAATCTAAAAAATAAAAAATAAAAATTAAAAATCAAATATAAAAACTAATTAATTAAAAATGTTTGAAAAAGAACCAGACAAAAATGGTGTCTACAAAACTAATAATAAAAGTTAATTTCAAAATAAATGAAATATTTTTCCGATGATGGGATGTTACGGAAGTCACAAGTAGTGATTCCTAGCTGATCCCTAGGTGAGAGAAATCCTACTAAATGTTGCCAAAAGTATTGGAATATTTAGTATGATTTTTCAATAATTTAAAATTTATTAAAAATGAAAACAAATAATTTTTTTTAAAAAAACAAAGAAAATTAAATAAATAAATAATGAAATTTAAATTAAATTAAATGAATTTCCGATGATGGGATGTTATGGAAGTCACAAGTAGTAATTCCTAACTGATCCCTAGGTGAAAAGAGTTGTACTAAATGTTGCCAAAAGTATTGGAATATTTAGTATGATTTTTCAATAATTTAAAATTTTAATAAAAATGAAAATGAATAAGTTTTTCTAAAACAAAGATATATAAATAAATAAACAAATAAATAATAAAATTAAAAATTAAAAATTCATTTGCATCATTTTTATTTGTTTGCATCATGTGCATTCATAATAATTTTCGAAGCAAGTGTGAATTTTCCGAGGATGAGATTCTATAGAAGTCACAAGTAGTGATTCTTAAGAAATCTCCAGGTGAGAAAAATTATTTCGAATGCTGCCAAAAGTATTGGAGTATTCGATTTAATTATTCAATACAAAAGGGTTCACACTCACTTTCGATAAACAAAATCTAACCTTTTTTTAAAAATGAAAAGATAATTTTGATAAATAATAAAATGCTTCAAAAATGGAATAAAAAGGAATTAATTTTAAATATTAAATTAAGACCATTTCATTAAAATTAAAAGATAACACATGATTATTATGGTACCTTTTTTTAACGGGCGTCGTGGGGGTGCTAATCCTTACCCACGCGTAACCGTACTCCCGAACTCGATTTTTTGTTTTCGCAGACCAAAATTTTCTTTTTAATAAAACTTAATTAATTTTGATTTGTTAAAAAGATAAATATTTTTAGGTGGCCAATCACACCTTACAAAAAAAAGATTGGTGGCGACTCCCTTGTTTTTAAATGTTTTCAAAATCGTCGAGCGCGAAGCCGTTACGACAGCTTGGCGACTCCACTGGGGACGCTTTTTGAGGGTCAAGCCATTCATTAATCATGTGTTATCCAAAGTTTTAATTTAATAGTCTTGATTGATATTTAAACTTAATTCATTTGGATTTTGAAAATAATTTTGTTTGCATTTGCTTTTTATGTTATTCATTTTATGTTCTATATTTGTATATATTATTGCTAATAAATTGTGGGGCATTTAGGATTAAGATAATAATTTAATTTGAGTCTGACATGTTCCCTCATGCGCACACTTGCACTTGCATCTGCATAACATGAGCTCTATACTCGGGTTCAGTCCTTCTTAGGAGGGAGTAGAGTACCTTTGCTCTCGTGAGGTAATCACCTCCGCAATGGCAATTGAAATACTCTCACTCAAATTAAATCTTACTAGTCCAGTGTGGATGACAATAAAGTATAATTTGGGAACCTTAAGATCTTTATATCCCAGCCCAGCATATAGAAAAACCTAAGAGGCCAGCCTTAGGTAGAGCCATATCCAATTTTGTAGAAATTATCCCAAAATTAGGACACGAGGGAACATATTTGATCCTTTTTTTCATATTTATAATAAAAGTACAATCGATTTCGATTTGAATTGCATATAATTTAAGTCTTTGATTTTTTTCTAAAAAGGGAATTTTTGTAAAATAAAAATGAAAAAAATATTTTTTCTTTATAAAAGATCTTGTAAAAAAAATCCACTTATTTTTGAAAAAAATAAAAGTGTGTGATAAAAGTAATAAAACAAATATGTAACTTTTCTTTTAAAAAATGCGAATAATTCTTCATTCCTTTCTTTAAATGAGAATTTTGTTTTGAAAATAGGTGCATTAAAATAGGAACTAATAAAAGTACATTCTCCAAAGCAAGAGGAAAAAAAAGAAAGTTTTGTGTATATTTGGTTACAAGATGTTTTATATATAAAAATAAAAAAGGTTTTAATTTCTTTCACTTTTCTTTCTTTAAAAATAAAAATATAAAATGATAAAATGTGAATAAACTTTTCTTTTTACAACAAAAAATAAAAATATATCTCTTTCACTAAAAATAATAAGAAGAAATTCAATTAAGTTTTTTTAATTTTTTAAAAAAAATAAATTCTTTATTCTTTATTATTCTTGGAAGGATTTCTTAAGATAAAGGCATAAAAAAGGAAAAGTAAAGGGGTTTGAGTGAGAAATTAATTAATCTTTCTTGGAAAAAGAGTTAGAAAAAAAAAGAGGGAATGAATAAAAAAAATTATTTCTCTTTTTTTCTTTATTTTTTAAGTCGAAATAAATATTGAAAAAAAAAAGATGAATAATTGACTTTTCTATATCGAATTTTCAAAGAATAAAACATGCTAAAAAATATGGAGGAATTAAAAATGCTAAGAATTAAAAACAAGGGTTAAAAAAAAAGGGTTCTTGAACAAAAAGATGTCAACAAAAATTGTCATTGAATTTGTTTGGAAAAGAATTCAAAAAAAAATAATTTGATTTGGAATAAAGATGAAATAAAATCAATTTTTGAAAAAACAATCGAATAGGGAATGTGAATTTTTTTTAGGAAAAAATAGAAATAAAAAAATGTTTGTTTGGTGATTAAATAAAAATGATTTCTAGAAAAATGAAGAAGAATGTTTGAGGTTTAGTTAGGAATTCCATCTTTCTTGCATGTTGGATTAAGGAATAATAAGATTAGTGTCTTGGTATTGTGAATACAAATATTCATTTTTCTCAAGCATGTTAGGGACATTTGTCATTTTAATTCATTTCATCATCATTGTGTGTGTGTGTGTGTATATATATATATATATATATATATATATATATATATATATATATATGTTGATAGTCATGTCATTTTCATTTTAGAATTATATAAGTTAGGTGAAATAAAATAGAATTTGATCTTCATTATAATTGCTTTTTGCATAAATTGCATTTTGTACAAACGTCTCATTCATCAATGCCTTGTTATTGTGTCATGTCTTGAACATTTTACATAGCATTTCATGGGTAAAAAAAAAATGTTCTTTCCTACTAAGAATTGAAAACACAAAAAAAAAAAAGAAATAAAGAAAGGGTTTTTTGAAATAATTTTGGTATAGTTTAAGATTATTCTTCAATTTCTTTGACTTGTGTCAGACATGGCCTCTCAAGTTAATAAGTGAATGTATTAAGTAAGGGACAAATTTTAGTTTGAACTTTGGTATGCATTTTACATTGTTGCATCACATTTTGTAGACAAGTCTTTGAGAAACTAGACTAAGTTTTTTACAATCTTGAATTTGTTTATTATTTCAATTTTCTTCTTATCAAATTTATGTACATGTGCTATTGATTGATTATTTTCGTTGAAATTATTCCTCCCTAAGATTTGGTTAAAGTGAAGACATAAATACCTAACATGTAAAATCAAGAAAGTTATGCAAACTAATAAACAAAAAATAAAAAAAAATGAGAGAAAAGAAAAATTGTTTCGTTTCATAGATTTTTTGTCATACATGTCATTTGCATACATATACAAATAACATGATTTTCATAAAACTCACATCATACACTTGTTATACTTCAGCAAATATGTCAATACTCTCAAAAAAAAAACAAAAGAGAAAAAAAAGTGTTTGTTCCAAAAATTTTTGAAAGAAATAAAAGAAAGTTCTTTTTTTTAGACAAAGGTAAGGTAGTAATATGAATTTCTAATAAAAAATTTGTGGTAATAAGGTTCAAGGCCTCTCGACCATCAAAGGTTACAAAGCAGTTCGGGGCTCTCACAAGTATAGGTCATGGAAGAAGGACAAGCTAGCCGAATGGAGAAAATAGAAAAGGCGCAAGAAGAGATGAAGAGGCATTTGGCTACAATGATGGAGATGATGACCAAAATGAGTAAAGGAAAGGAACCAATACAGGAAGCAACAACTCAAGAAAGGTGGACACCAGACGGTGAACGTTCATATCCACAAAGTCCCATTCCACCCCAAATCTGTATTTCACAGCATCCACTATTTTCGGGGCATGACATTCTAAACCCTAGGAGGAAGCCATCAGACCCGATCTTTGTCCATGATTCAGAGGATCCTAAAGAACAGGAAAAATTGAAGATGAGAGTATCAACAATGAAAGAGAATTTAGAGCCTCAAACAAAAAGTTAGATCTCCTTGACGAAAGGTTACGAGCTATCGAAGGGATGGATTTATATGGTTCTTTGGATGCGAGCGAGCTCTGTTTGGTACCAGGTGTAGTTATCCCACCAAAGTTCAAGGTTCCAGAATTTGAAAAGTATAATGGGACCAAATGCCCGACAACTCATATCAAGATGTATTGTCAGAAAATGGCCGCCTATGCTCAAAATGATGAATTATTGGTGCATATTTTTCAAGACAGTCTTACCGGATCAGCTGCCAGGTGGTACACCTAACTAGATCTAGCCCATATCCACTCATGGAAAGAATTGGCTCGAGCATTTATTGCTCAATACAAGCACATTGAAGATTTAGCACCAGACCGCCTGTCCTTACCGGGCATGAGGAAGAAACATGAGGAGAGTTTTAGAGAATATGCTCAAAGGTGGAGGGATGTAGCTGCCCAAGTTCAACCACCTCTCACAGAGAAAGAAACCGCCATCTTGTTTGTCAACACACTTCCAGCACCATTTTATGAAATGATGGTCGGAAATGCCACAAAGAATTTTGCAGACATGGTGATCTCTGGTGAAATAATAGATAATGCAATCAAGAGTGGCAAACTTGTAGGAGATGACGCCATAAATGCAAGAAAAGGTGATACATCGAGGAGTGAAGGAGATGTTCATGCTATGAATTACGGGGGACAACATATGGGAGACTTTGCTCCATATCATCCTTATCCAATGTACCAAACCCATTACCCCACCATAAATAATACCTCTCCAAGCTTGAATACTCATCAGCCAATCCCGCAGTCTGGTTGGCAAATGAGTCTCCAAACACCTATACCTACCCAAAGCAACCAAAGAGGATCTCGAAACAAATGGAGAAGGACTGACATTGGTCCGATTCCTTGGTCCTACACTGAAGTATTTCAATACCTCATTGAGAACCAGCTTGTTACCCCAGTCCAATTAAAGCCTTTGGAACCTCCATATCCAGAGTGGTATGACCCAAATGCTCGGTGTGACTATCAAGTGGAAATATGGGTCATTCAATAGAGAGTTGCCCTGCTTTCAAGCATAAGGTGTAAAGTTTGATTAGATCTGGTTTGTTGGATTTTGGGACAAAAGAAGGAATGGGTTAACCATGCTACAGTATGATTGCAAAAGAAGACTTTTTGGTTGGTCATTCATGATGGTGTAAAGTTGTTTCTTTTTGTAATGCTCATGAATTGAAAAGCGCTTTTTGTGTATTGACTTTCATTTATTCTTCGTCATTTCAACGGAGTAAATGATGCATTTTCATTACATTTTTCTCTCCCTTTCAAAATCTTATATTTTCTGTGCATTCACCTATATTTTACCTTTTTCTCCTTCTTTTGGCTTCTAAATGATTAATTTTCATTCTTTGCCAATTTTGTTGTTAAATGATGAATATGAAGTTGATTATGATAATAATCTGGGATAAAACTTTAAAATTCTATTTGTATTGACAATTTCGTCCCCCTTGATCGATGAGAATGTTTAAGTCAATAGATGAAGTGTACACAAGGAAAGTCGAAATTGATGTGCAATTTAATAGTAGACTTTCCACAAGGTTGTGTTGGCTCAATAAGTAATTCTTTGATAAGAGTATTTACGTTTGAAATGAGAAATGGCCATCTTTGGTTTACCCTTCACATATGAGAAAAATTATCCATTGTTACCCCTTTGAGCCTCATAGTTATATATATTTTTTAAAGAAACCCGCCAAGGATCACCCCCCACATTGGGGGGCAAAATTGAGAAAAATGAAGTAAGATTTGCCCACGAAAAATTTTCAAGTCATTAGAAATCTAGGGGCAAGATAAAGAAAAAGATATCTTCATGCTAGAATTCCTTAAAAAAAAAGAGGGAAATGAGGAAAAGAGAGAATCAAAAGAAAAAGAAATGAACGGAAAAGAATAGAAAGAGAAACAAGAAACCAAAGAAGAATAAACAAAGAATGGGGTAGAATGCTAAAGTTCTTAAAATGATGAAAAGTGATCCTATGGCTTGAAACCCTTGAAACACGTATTTTGGGCCTTATTATCCATTCTTTCCGAACCTCAAAACCCGGCCTACATTACGTACCTTAAAACTCCATTTTGATCGAATTTGAATGCTTGAGTTAAGGAATCATATATTGAGCCTAGATGTGTTACAAGTTCATGATGTGGGGCTTGATAAGTGTGTTGATTATGGATAAGTATGGTCCTTGAAAAAGAATGAAAATGTAAAAAGAAAAAGAATGAAAAAAAAAAAAGAAAAATGAAAAAAGAAAAAGCTAAAAAAAAGAAAAATGAAAAAAAAAAAAAGAAAAGAAGGAGAATAAGAAGGGGCTTAAGTTGAAAACCCGAAAGGGCGATTTGAGTCAAAAGAAGAATGGAAGATTTGGCTAAAATCTCGAGAAGATAGCCTTTTATAAGGGAAACCAGTACTGTTCGAAGATTTCATGAAGTGGGGGACAAAGCATTGATGGAACCAAAATGATTAGAATGTTAATCAAATAGAATTTTGGGAAAAATCCTAGATTAGTTTATCAAGATTGATTGAATATTCATTGTTTAGATATTGTTACCTTCCCTTGACCTCTGGAAATTACCTATTATTCTTGGTTAAATCTGTTCTTGTTTACTTCATCATAAATGTCTTCCCTTCAACTTTTAACCAATCTGCATACTCATGATTATTGGAAGAAATGCAATGGCATTACATTTGTTATGAAATTGAAATGATGATAAATAAATAATTGACAATATTTGTGAAAGCCCGATGCATTACAAAAGAGGAAAGTCGGAAATGATATGGGGCAAAGAAGGAAAACATGAGAATCGTGGGAAGGCTTGTAAGTGTACCGAAGAAATATGAAGGTGTGATCAAATGGTGAAAAATGAACAAGAATTAATGGTGTTTCATGGAATTAGCAGATGTATGGAAGCTTATGATTTGAAAAGATTCAAAAATGGTGAGAAAGATGGTCTTGTGAACCTTGTTACTGCAACTTTTGATTTTTTTCCTTTTCTTTTTCCTTCTCTTTCCGTTTTCCTTTTTTCCTATTTCTTGACATTTGCATTACATTCATCACGTGCAAAAAAAAAAAAGAGAAGAAAATTTCACCTTTAAGTAACAAAGTTTGTACATTCTTGGTAAAAAAAAAAGGGGGCAAAACACAAGACAAAGAAAGGAAGCGGGATTCTGAAAATTTTATGATAAGATAATAAAATTTTTAAAGTAAAGAGTTTTAAAAGGATGATGCATCAAGAAACTGAATATCTGGATGTGAATCTCCAAATCAAAATTTCAGGTGTGAATCTTGGAATGTTTAGATAAAATCTTCGGATGTGAATCTCCGAATCAAATCTTTGGATGTGAACCTCCAAGTTAGATCTTCGGATGTGAATCTTCAAATCAAATCTTTGGATGTGAATCTCCAAACCAAGTTAAAATTCCTGATGTAAATCTCTGAATCAAATCTTTGGATGTGAATCTCCAAATCAAAATTTTAAAATTTTGGATGCGAATCTCCGAACCAAATTTTTGGATGTGAATCTCCAAACCAAGTTAAAATTCCGGATGTGAATCTCCAAATCAAATCTTTGGATGTGAATCTCCAAATCAAAATTTCAAAATGTTGGATGTGAATCTTCGAATCAAAATTTCAAAATTTTGGATGTGAATCTCCAAATCAAAATTTCAAAATTTTGGATGTGAACCTCCAAGTTAAATTTCGGGTGTGAATCTCCGAATCAAATTTTGGATGTGAATCTCCAAGTCAAAATTTCATGTGTGAATCTCTGAATTCTAAGTCAAATTTTTGGATGTGAATCTCCAAATCAAAATTTCAGGTGTGAATCTCTGAATTCCAAGTTAAAATATTAGGTGTGAATCCCCAAGTTAAAATTTTGGATGTGAATCTCCAAATCAAATTTCTGGATATGAATCTCCAAGTTAAAATTTTGGATGTGAATATCCAAATCAAGTCAAATTGCTGGATGTGAAACTCCAAGTCAAAATCTTTGGATGTGAATCTCCAAATCAAGTCAAATTCCGGATGTGAATCTCCAAATCAAAGTTAAAATTCTGGATGTGAAGCCCCAAGTCAAAATTTTGGATATGAATCTACAAATACAAATCAAAATTGCATGTGTGAATCTCTGAAATCAAAAAATCAAATTTTTGGATGTGAATCTCCAAATCAAAATTTCAAATTTTGGCTGTGAATCTCCAAATCAAAGTTAAAATTTTGGATGTGAATCTCCAAATCAAAATTTCAAAATTCTAGATGTGAATCTCTAAGTTAAAATTTTGGATGTGAATCTTTGAATCAAATCTTCGGATGTGAATCTCCGAACCAAATCAAAATTTCAAACCTTTGAATTTGAAATCTCTCAATTTATAGTTTCATCACCTTTGCTGCAAGAGGAGCACATTTCGGAAAAAGAATTTAAAGTTTTGTTGCCTCTGTTGCAAGAGGAGCTTTCCCAGGAAAAATTTTAAAGTTTCATCACCTTTGCCGCAATAGGAGCACATTCAAAAAAAAATTTAAGTTTCATTGCCTCTGCTGCAAGAGGAGCATATTTCAGAAAAGAACATTTAAAGTTTCATCGCCTCTGCTGCAAGAGGAGCACATTTTCAAAAAGAAAAAAAAGAAGAAAAAAAGAATTTTAAAGTTTCATCGCCTATGCTGCAAGAGGAGCATGTTTCAGGAAGAATTTCAAAGTTTCAATGCCTCTGTTGTAAGAGGAGCACTTTTACAAGAAGAATTTAAAAAAAAAAAGAGGAGAAAAATTTAAAAAAAAAGAAAAAGAAAAAAAAAGAGAGAAAGAAAGAGAAGAAAAGGAGAGGAGTGAGTCATAAGCCGGACAAAATTGCTATCTTTTGTTTTTGTTCTATTCCTGATTCTCAGCAATGAGCAAAGAGTGGCAGTTGTTGACACCTAATTTTGTCCTATTTTTGTTATTATTATTATATTTGTATTTATTTTTATTTCTATTATTTGTTTTGTTATTATTTATATTATTATTATTTTTCTTATTAATTATTATTATTATTATTTATTTATTATTTTATTATTATTATTATTTTATTTTGTTTTGTTTTTTTTTGTCCAATCTGTCAATCAGCCCTCTGCCACCCTGCCATAACCTCCCTCTCGAGGCTGGCCACTAGTCTCGATAACCGCCGGCCTTCCTTCCTGCCAGCCATCCTATCCCTTCCCCATCTCCGCTGGTCACCTTTTCACTGCCATCCTGAAATCAATCTTAAACCTGAGACACACAAACCCCACAAATACCATCAGCCCTCCCTTACAGAGCCCCATTCAACAACGGCCTCACCATCTTCGACTCACCAGTATCATCCTCTGCCCACCATTCACCACAAAACCCCCTAAACGGAGTCACCATCACCGTCATCACCAAGCTATTATCATCACCACACCACTGCCAACTCCCCACTACCCAAAAGCCATCCCAGATCCCATCCCCCACTCGCCCCGAAGCCACCATTCAACATCACCGAGACCTAAACCACCACCATCGGCCAACAACCAAACACCACCACCATCATCATCACTACCACCGAAACCTCCAGATCCCAAAAACCCTTAATCCAAAAACCCTAGAACCGAAACCCTTAGGATCTCAGATCTAGAAACCCTAGATTTAATACCTGCAAAAAACAAAGAAAAAAAACAATAATATAATACCACAACCACAACTGAACCATCAACTAGAAAGATCAAACACAAAAAAAAGGAAAGAAAAAGAAAAAAGAAAGGTGAAATGGTTTTCGAGGAAAGCTAGATCTGTAAGGTTAGGGTGATTTTTGGGGGAAACGAAGTTCAGATTCGGGAAGAGGAAGGAGAGAGGAGAGTTTCGGAGGGTTCGGGAAGACCTCCGGCGACCGGCCTGTGACAGTGCACGGCGGCCGGAAATCGTTCGAGGCTGAAGAGGCTTGAGAGGATTTTTGGGATTTTTGAAGTTTTTTGCTAAAAACCGGTGGAAATGAGGATTTGACAAAAAATTTGGGGTTTTATAGAGGTGCAAAACGCACCGTTTTGGTAAGCCCTGGGATCCGCGTGCCGCTCCGACCCGACCCGACCCGCGCCTGGCTAGCCAGTCTGCGCGTCTTACCCATTGATCCGACCCGTTTCGATAGGTCCGCGCGCCCGACCCGATCCTCCTTTAGGCCTTCAGATTTGGACCCACTCCAAGTTGCTTTTGGGCTCTCATATTCGGGCTGCACTTGTTTATTGTGTTTAAAACCCAATTGATTTGGGTATATTCCTTTAGCCCTTTATTTGTTTTTTTCATTATTATTATTATTATTATTATTATTATTGTCACGACCCGAAGGCCACGACTTTCCTTTATACTCATACTTTTCTTAGTCTACAAATTTATGGACTAAATTTTTCTTTTTCATTTTAAGGTTTGTATTCGGTGTCAGTGTAGTCACTATACTATTTAGGTGACCTATAGTCATTTCATTTAAATATCTAACAACCACGAAAACGATTCTTAGTTACATCCCGACTTGCTAAACAGAATATGTACTGTGCATCACTTTAAGTCTTACATGTAAACAAGTATTTTATAAGAAACATATACCTTAGAAGACTAGTACCCAGTCCATATACCGTCTCCGATGCCCACTGAGCAGCTCACATGGCAGATGTTAACTTCAATAATCTGAAAGAGATGAAATTTAGTGGGGTGAGCAAAACCACGGCTCAGTAAGATACTAATATAAATGCAAGAGTAGGATTATACTGTCTTAACCGCAAATGCTTAAAACTTGCAAGGATGCAATTACAGTTAATCCTTTCTCATCGATAACATCTCATTATCACTTCTCATATTCACTTTTCATTTCATAATCATACTTCTGTATACTATCATCTCTTATCAAGTCTCATATTATGGGTCATGATCACGGTGGTACGAAGTCATAATTCTCTTCGTGTGTTTCTATATTCATGTTTCATATCATATCATATCATGACATCATATCGATGAAATATCGCTACCACTGAGTCATGACACTCCTCATATATTCTCCATGTTTAATGCAGATATCCTATCGAATTCACTTTACATGTAATAATCATATTCCCGTATTACATCAATTCATATCACTTATCGTCTGGGAATTTATGATCACGATAGAGTGAGATCAGAATCCTCTTCCTATCAATCTCATGTTCATATATCATATCATGTCAGGTCATCGTATAGGTGAAACATCATTTACGTCGAGTCACGACATTCCTCATGGAATTCTCATATACTAAGCATATTATCATATCAGGGTTTAATATGCAAATTCATGTAATTTTTTTTTAAACCGCTATCATTTCACATCATATCATATATACTTTAGGACATGCTCGACATATGAATTTTCAATTCATTTCAAATTTGCCTTTAAGGCATGATAGAAACATGTTCAATTTCAGTTCATGTATTCGTTTTCGGAGCATGTCTAAAACATGTGCGGTTTTAAAACATTTTTCATATATTATAAATCATATCAGGTTTAGAGTTCATATCAAATCAGTCTATACTCTAAACCGCATGTCATTTCAAATTCGACACAAAATCTTATATAAATCATGTAAGTGTCGAAATCATTTATCATATACTTTTAAAACATATTCTGTAAATCATATCAGGTCTAGAGTTCATATCAAATCAAACTATACTCTAGACCACATATCATGCCATGTTCGACACAAAATCACATATAAATCATATAAGTGTCGAAATCATATCTCATGGACTTTTAAAACATGTTTAAAACATGTACTGTTTCAAAACATATTTCATTTCAAATCTGTTTCTTGTACAGTATAAATCATGTCAAGTCTAGAGTTCATATCAATAAAATCATACTCTAGACTTCATATCATATCGGTTAGAGACTAGGCTAATCCCTATCATCTCTATCAATAAAGACTTAAATCACTGTAGCTAGCAGTGAAAATCATGTCATCGTCCCCTGGAAACCAACTAGGGCGCTATCTATGGCCATAGACCTCATCTCTCTCAGCCCCACTGATCAGGCGTGACTGAGACCTGTCCACGACTATTGTCGGACAAGCATATCTGCCTAATGAGCAAAGCTCCAATTAGGCGGTTTCCACTATGCTTTATTGAATTTAATTCTTTTAGGGTGCCTACAGTCTCATAAAACATTTAAATCTTTAGCTTTTCTTTTTAAAATCATGTAAAGCATATGGTGAAGTTCTTTAAGAGGTTTCGTATATAAAAATACGTATAAACCATATACTTTCTTTTTAAAGCTAATCTATACTTTATAGCATTTGTATAAATGCTATTATAACATCTGAAACTATAGCAAATTATGCTTAAAAGCGATGCTATGAAATCATTTCCGTATGTAATTTTGGTAATAGTTTCAAATGTCCATATAAGTAATACCTTCATCTAATACTTTGAAACAATTCATTTAACTTTATCATCATCAATTATTTGATTTCAAACTATCCTTTTGACACATCAGTAAATCAGTATTCAAATCATTCAGTATTCAATATCCTTTTTCGATAATTATCGACTATAATAATCAATTGTACTTTTATTACCGATACTAGAACCACCTCATCAGTGTGAATCCTCTTAGTATCTATGAGCATCAAATATCATGTTTCCATATATCCATCAGGATACTGAAATTATGAAATACTAATATCCTCATTCGATATCTATTCCAGAGTCGACATCGAGGATCGTAAAACCACAAGATCAATAATCGCATATCAAATCCATTTATGGTTTGACCTATTGGTACATATTCAGAATTTTCGACTTGCGGTTCATTTTTCATTCACTATCGTAAAAATCATATCACAATCCTCAATTCACTTTTCATCTGGCCTGTAGAATGTAATATCATGTTAAAATTATCCGTAAACGTCCTCAATTCAATTTTTGATTCGCAATTCACCACTTAAAAGAATTTGCCAGTTTCCACTATCAACAGTATTTCAATCATTTAAGTCGCCTTGCGACTATCCATGTTATTTCCAAAAATCTCAGTTCATACCACTAAGACGGTCCATTTATTTGAATTTATCAATCCTATAATCATCACTCGATTGATAATTCCGCAATTCTATCATTCGACCATCTAAATCACAACTTCGATTTTTCTCTTTTAAGTTGTATCATATAATTATCATCACCTTTATCTGTGATCCGTCAAATAAATAATTTCACCTCAATCTCAACTTGATACCATTTATGATATTAAAATCACTTGATTTATCAATTCTATAAGGTTTAGACCATATAATTCATCACATTATCGTTTTCAATGATCTATCTTCCCATCGATTTCAATATCAAACTCTTCAGTAATACCATATAATCCTTTTTAATATTTATTTTCAATAATTATCTCCAAGATTCCATTTATGTGAGAAACTTAATCTTTTTCCTCAATTATTTTCCTAAAAATTTCGGCAGCATAACGGCTTAATTTTCCCTAACCTCCTGCAAGGGAAACACAATTTATACTTGCAGCCGTTGATTCTCACCAATTTTACCTCTTACTAAGACCCCCACCATCAGTTATGGGTCCTCTTAGCATTTTTAGCAAATCAATTTAAATCGATGCATCATATAAAATCACAATTCCATTTAAAATCAATTAAATAAATGCATCATATATAAAATCATAATTCCCACATACAATATAAAGCTACTAATGCTTTATAAAAGTATCTTACCTATTCGCCAAGCTTAGCGTACTTTCCGATTTTCGAGCCTTGCCGACCATTCCTCATTTCCGTTTTGCTAAAATATCAAAAATCGACATATATCTTCATTTAGAAAATAATCCGAAATTTCTAATAAATTCCATAAATTCAAAGGGAACAAAATGAAGTCTTTCGGTTCCTTACCAATTCTTTTTCTTCTTCTTCTTCTTCCTTTTTCTTTTCCCTTTTTTTTTTTCTGAACCGGGTCGGGTCGGGTTCGGGTTCGGGTTGACCGGGTCAAATCGGGTCGGGTCGGGTCGGGTTGACCGGGTCGGACCGGTTCCGCCGGTTCAATCTTCTGCTGGCCGGTTCGGTCACCGGCGGCCACCCATTCCGGCGGTTCAGCCACTCCACAGCTTGCCGAGGTTGCAGGGATGCCGGATCTGGTCTCGGTTTCCCCAACGGCGGCGCCGGCGGTGATGGATCTGGTGGTGGTTTGCGGCCTCTTTCTCCTCCTCTTTTCTCCCTCTTTTCTCTTCCTCCTTCACTGCCGGTTGTCCCTTTCACTTGGCCTGACCTCGCCGGCGTCGAAGGCAGCGGCGGTGGCGTCCGGATGGGCCGGCATTGCCTTTTCCCTCTTTTTTTTTTCTTTTTCCTTTCTCTTTTCTGTTTTCCATTCGTTTTTCTCTTCTCCTTTCTCTTTCCCGCCGTTGGCGTTGGCGCCGGCGTCAGCTTCCTCTCCTCGGCTCACCGGCGGCGGCGCTGCCTCTTTTTCCTCCCGGCGCCGGCCGGCTCTCCCTTATGTCTCTATTTGCTTCTCTTCTGTTTTGGTAAACAGAAGAGAAGTGTGGGAATCGGGTTCCCCGATTCCCACGTCTGTTTCTTTTTTTTTTTTTTATATATAAGTATATATATATATTTATATAAATCACTTTTATATATATATATTTTTTAATTCACATTACTATATATATTTCATATATATATCATATATATGTAAAATATATATTTCATATAACCACTTATACATCTATACTCAAATTTAAAAATATATATATTTATATATATACTTTTTACACTTTTAACACAAAATAATATTTATATTTATCCAAGGTATATTTATATAATATCATTATATAAATATATCAAAATATTTTTATTTCTTATTAAGTTTTGGATTTCTAAATATCCAAAATTATTTTCTCCATTTTCTTATTTAATTTGGATTTCCATTTATCCAAATTAAATTTCCTCCTTCATTTCTTATTTCCAAATTTAATTTTCCTTTTTATTTCTTATTTAATTTGGATTTCACTTTGTCCAAATTAAATTTTTCGGATACCTTATATTTATTTAGAAAATTCTCGGTCTTCACAATTATTATTATTATTATTATTATTATTATTATTATTATTATTATTATTATTATTATTATTATTATTATTATTATTATTATTATTATTATTATTATTATTATTATTATAAGAAGTTGAAAAAATTTCTTTTATTTGCATCTTCATTAATTATTATTATTGATTAGAAAATATATTTAAAAATAATGAAATTTAAATTTGAGTAAATGGTAAAATTTTAAATTGAATTGAATAGAATGTCCGATGATGGAATGTTACGAAAGTCACAAGTAGTGATTCCTAGCTGATCCCTAGGTAAGAAGAATTGTACTAAATGTTGCCAAAAGTATTGGAATATTTAGTATGATTTTTCAATAATTTAATTTTTTGTTAAAAATAAAAAATAAGTTTTTAAAAGGAAAACTAATAATAAAAGTTAATTTCAAAATAAATGAAATACTTTTCCGATGATGGGATGTTACGGAAGTCACAAGTAGTTATTCCTAGCTGATCCCTAGGTGAGAGAAATCCTACTAAATGTTGCCAAAAGTATTGGAATATTTAGTATGATTTTTCAATAATTTAAATTTTATTAAAAATGAAAACAAATAAGTTTTTTTTTAAAAAACAAAGAAAATTAAATAAATAAATAATGAAATTTAAATTAAATTAAATGAATTTCTGATGATGGGATGTTATGGAAGTCACAAGTAGTGATTCCCAACTGATCCCTAGGTGAGAAAAGTTGTACTAAATGTTGCCAAAAGTATTGGAATATTTAGTATGATTTTTCAATAATTTAAAATTTTAATAAAAATGAAAATGAATAAGTTTTTCTAAAACAAAGATATATAAATAAATAAACAAATAAATAATGAAATTTAAAAGTAAAAATTCAATTGCATCATTTTTATTTGTTTGCATCATGTGCATTCATAATAATTTTCGAAGCAAGTGTGAATTTTTCGAGGATGAGATTCTATAGAAGTCACAAGTAGTGATTCTTAAGAAATCTCTAGGTGAAAAAAATTATTTCGAATGCTACCAAAAGTATTGGATTATTCGATTTAATTATTCAATACAAAAGGGTTCACACTCACTTTCGATAAACAAAATCTAACCTTTTTTAAAAAATGAAAAGATAATTTTGATAAATAATAAAATGCTTCAAAAATGGAATAAAAAGGAATTAATTTTAAATATTAAATTAAGACCATTTCATTAAAATTAAAAGATAACACATGATTATTATGGTACCGTTTTTTAACGGGCGTTGTGGGGGTGCTAATCCTTCCCTAAGTGTAACCGTACTCCCAAACTCGATTTTTTGTTTTCGTAGACCAAAATTGTCTTTTTAATAAAACTTAATTAATTTTGAGATTTTGTTAAAAAGATAAATATTTTTAGGTGGCCAATCACACCTTACAAAAAAAAGATTGGTGGCGACTCCCTTGTTTTTAAATGTTTTCAAAATCGTCAAGCGCAAAGCTGTTACGACAATGGATATTAATGGTTCCTTTTTAGTTAATAAATTTGATGCAATTCTTGATTTTCTAGTTTTAGTTCAGGAACAACAGAGGAGTCTTTTTTGACAAAAGACAAAAATTATGTTATCGGTGCATGAGGAAGGAGAATGATCGCTATATTATTCTTATTTCTTGTCCATATTCTTGGTTAGTTTGGAGTAAGGTCACTAGGTGGTAGGGTTTGATTTGGCTGGTGCTTAACATGGTGGAATGTTCAATGCAACAAAGTGAATGTGCTTATTTTTCTGGTTTCCTGAAAAGGAGTTGTTTAACAGAGTGTGGTTAGCTTATTGTGCTTTTGTCTCTTGTGCACATACTGAAAATCTAAGCATAGAGGTTGCTTGGAGGTTCCTTGTTCAGGCTTTCAACTTTGATTTTAATGTTGATAGTTCAACTTTGGCTCCTTTGCTTTGACTGGTTAGGAGGTGTTTAAGGGATGAATCCAATATGATCTTGAAATTTTTTGGTCAATTGCGTATGTAAAGCTCTACTTTTGCTGAGATATTTTTAGTAAAGAAGCTATCTTGATGATCTTGAAATCACCTAGGATAAGGTTCAAATCCTAGTGGTTGAGTCTGATTCTAAAGTGGCAATATCTTGATGACAATGGAAAGAACAGAAAATTTTAATGAGGTGGAATAATTTAGGAATGAGATGTGGTGGTTTAGTAATGTTATTTTTTGTTTGGATTTTAGTTTCTCTGTACTAATCAGTCTTCGTTGCATGCTTATGGCTTTTTGGATCCATGATGTTGGATTCTACAGCTTTTCAAGCTGCAAGTGTAATCTTCCTATTATCAATAAAATTATCTTGGCTAAGCAAAAAAAAAAATAGTCTAACAAGCATAATATAAATTGTTTTAACAAACCTAGACACCGAATAACATGTCTCAACAATATTAAAAATCAAAACTATGATAAATTGATCCATGTCCATCCATTTCCTCCATAGTGTCAATCACATTCAATCAATTCTTTTTCAACTTCACCATCTACAAAAATATAGAAAGAACTCACAAGAATTAAACTTATGAATTGATTAAAAATTGTCAACTAATTAATAAAATTACCTTTAAAACCAAGAATCTAATTTCGGACGCAAATGAGAGTTTCCACGTTCTCATGATCTAAAGAACTTCGATATTTATTAAAAACACAAGAACCAATACTATAAAAACTCTCCAAGGCCACTGTTATTATTGGAATGCTCAAGATATCACAAGCTATACTTGCCAGCACTGGAAATCTTGGCTTATGATCTTTCCGCCATTGCAACACATTTAAATCTTTAACCATGCGACTTATAATCTTTAGCTTTTCCAAATAAAGATCTAATTGAGATTTTAGTTCTTCCCCTTGAATAGTTTCAAATCTTTTGTGTGAAATCTCCTATTTTCTGTAATTTTCCCATAATTGTATAGAATTCCAACTTAGAAGGATTAAATAAATATGGAATTTTGATATATGAATCATATATGGGACATAGATGGAATAAGAGCCATTGAATAGTCAAATTGTCAAAGGGTCAAGAGTTAATGGCTAAAGTGATAAATGGATAGAGGTGTATTAAATGAGGAGTGATTGTCAACATCTTCATTCACAAGGGCCGGGAGCCATTCTTGCCTTTCTCTCAATTTCTTCCAAGTTTCCTTCATACTCACCTTGTAGAACACATCTATTCTGTCATCAAATCATTAAGCTTGCTTAACGAAAATTACTCCTTATCACAAGCTCTAGCTATACTTGTAATTTGGAAGGCTAAATTGAAGGCCTTGAGGAGATCTTATTGCTGTCAAGTTTGGTGACTAACCAAGGTAAGAGAAGAAACCGATTCTTTTAATTCTATTCATAGTTTGGAGTTGTGTTGAGTTTGTATAAAACGTTTATGGTCTTGAAATAGAATGAAATCAATTGTAGAGGTTTATTAAAGTCTTGAGTCATTATGGTTTTACAGCTTTGAAGAATTGGAAGAGAAAATCGTAATGCAACCAAGCTACTAAAATTTCAAGTTGTTTGAGGTAAGAAATATGTGTAATGGACGTAGGGTGACTATGTCTATTTTGGTTGCATGATTTGGTATAAAATAAGGTTGTTTTTAAGTGCAGGAAGTTTCAAAATCTCGGCTTCCTCCTAGTTACGATTTGGCTAGGGGCAGCCGATTGCCTTAAATAGTAGCCGACTGCCTCAAGACAGTCATGACGAACTTATTTTCGAAAATGAGTTAAAGCAGCCGACTGCCCTGTATAGCAGTCAACTGCTATTTTCTAAAAAGCATTCTATTTGCAAAACCAGTCGACTGCTAAGGAGCCAGTCGACTACCCTGTTTCCAAAAGCATTCTATTTGCGAAACCAGTTGACTGCATTTTCTCTGAAAATATTCTGGTTACGAACCAGTCAACTGCCCTATTGGTTTTCAAAATACGAAATATTTGAAATTTAAAAAGAAAAAAAATTTAATAAATCGATATATGTCCTAGCAGTCGACTGTCATAAAGACTAGTCGACTGCCCTATTTGAAAATAAGTTTTTGAAGCCTATTTTATATGAGTATATTTGTGTTACCAAAAAGGTATACGAAAAATGTTTTGGAGACTGTGAACTCCTTTGGTGATCATGCATATTATTTGTATTTGTATTTGGCTGAGGAACCTTAGTCCGGTCCTCAGTATCACAGCTGTCACCTGACTAGTGTTCACTATGGTCTATCAACTATGGCCATATGTCTCTTATTTGTGATTGGCTTAGGGGAGGATCCCTGGCCCGTACATGGGTACGCCACTTATTTGGCATCCCTCACAGGATTTATTTGGTGTATGATTCTATTGGAAGGTTAACCGTCTCCCATCTATTTGAAGATTATTTGTATATGTGAATTCAAGTGATTTGATTTATTTGAAAGTATTTGACTTATTTGACTATATGTATTTGATTTATTTGATTATATGTTATATGATATTTGACGAAAGTATATGTTATATGTTTTATAAGAATCCTACATGACATTATAAAGCCAAGCAGGAAACCTGCATATAGTGACATAGTATACTCTTTTACATATGTTTCTTAATGAGTGTAAACTCACTCATTTACAACATTTTTTCATCCAGATTATTTGAAGTGAATTGCTGCTCTCGATAGAAGAGCTTATTTGGATCTTATAGTATCCCTTCGAGGCACGCTTCCTAAATTTCCCTTGAAGGTATATTCAGTTTATTATGTACTCCAGGCTACAGTACAATACAATGATGTATATTAGGCCATATTGGGGATGTAGGTTATATAAGTTACGTGGAATCATGTGTATTTGTTTTATATGTATATATGAAATATACTTTTCATTTGAAATTGATATCGCTATGTTAAGCGACTAAAAAGAAAGTATAAGAAGAAAGAAGAATGACTCGACAAACAGCCTAACCACCCCTATGTGAAGAAAAAGTTAATTGGTATTTGTAGTAAAAGAGAACGTAACAGGATGTTACATTTTGAAAGCCTATATCATTAGACATTTCAAAATAAATTAATTGTCATTATAAAAGAGAATTTAAAATAAAGTATATACTTAAAAAACAAAAATGAACTTACATCACTCAAAGCAAATGTACTCTTCCCCTTCCAACTAGCATGTGGAAGAGGTTGTGAGTCATTACATTGGCTTGAAGTAATTTAGTAATACTACATAGAATTAATTTTATATATTTTACTTTGATTAGTTAAACATATAAATAATTAAAATAAAAATAAAATTTTAATATAATTAAAAATATTAAAAAATTAAACAAGTCAGCCCATTTAAGCTCGGGGTAAATCCATTAAAGTCTGAGCTAAAAAGCCTTCTTTCTTAAATGGGCTACAAAATGGAGGTCCAAGCTCTAAATAAATGGGTTAGGCTAGGCCGATCCAATGGGCCTTGGCCTATTTTTGACAATGCTAACGAGGCAGTATTGGTCAACCCATTGACATTTTTCCAACAAAAAAATATTAATGTTACTAAATTTATAATACTAAAAACATCATAAACTTTCTATTTAAATTAATATATATTTAAAAAATAAATTTATTACCTCAAATTTACCCCACATTAACTCCTTTGGTACATGAGATATCTCTCTCCAAGAGAGCCAAGCACAAGAGTAATTAACCTGGCCATTGAAAACTACTCGAAACAACTATAAAGAAGCAAATTAAATTATAATAATTAAAAATAAACAACTATAAAATATAACCAATAATTAAAATAAATAATTTAAGCATACCCTCTCCGAGCGGAGTAATGTATAGCCTCCTTTGGGGAACATCCTCCCTTTTGGGACAATACTCTCATCATTTAATAAAATCTTTTGGCTTACTAAAAAATATTTAATATCAATAATTAGTCAGTTAATTAGCTCAATCTTATATCTATTTGAATTATTATTATTTTATTTATATTAAAATTTTAATATGGAAGGAGTATAATAAAATATTATAAATGACTATTTTATAATAAAATTAAATCTTAAATTAAAAATATTTTTATTTTCTTGTTTATTATTGCAAATATATTAAAGATAGTATTAAGAAAAAGCCAACGAAGACCCTCAATTTTCAGCTTTTTCGAAATTGATAGGATAATCCTATTTAGATAACTCATTTTTTGACTCGTTACTCAATAACCACATAATCAGCCAACATCACATACAAGTAGTAGACCTGAGTGATACATTTGTGATGGGAAATAAGGATACGTTGTTTCTCCTCTTTAAAAGAGATTAGGTCAAAGGTTCGAATCCCTTTTCTCTCATTATACCTACTAAGAATAGAAAAACAAAGGAGTGAGATGAGTTAAATGTTACTTTCCCCAATGCGAGCAAAAAAAGAGTAAGGAGTGTACAACTCCCGTTCTTCTATAAAAGTTATAGACTTGTGTTTGACTCTTGAGTGGGACAACTTTTGATTGAAATAGAGCAACCCTAATTGAACGACTTCTCTTGATTGGTAACATTATATTGTGGTCATATTAGAAATGGATATTGTTTGCTTTTTAATCCTTTTGGAGACTAAGGCCTCAATTGGAAGCAAACTAGGCCTCGGTGCAGCATGGTGAGAGTTCTCACAATGCATCATTTAAATATAATGGCCTTAATGATTTTTTTTCTCTTTTCACTACACTCATCTCATTGCTACCGCTGCGATTAAATCGAAACACATCATAATTTCACTACTGTTGTTTTAATCTCACCGTTCATCCAAACTAACTTTAATGCGGTAGGAAAATAGTTTTCATTTTGAAATGCCTTTTTCCTTAGTATTTAAATTTTGTCAAAGAGATAGGCAAACACACTAACCAAATTATAGTTGTCCATTGCTTATGACCATAACTCTTCTTCCTAGTGGTCATGCACGTGTTTTTAAAGGTTAGAGTTCCTACACGCCTACACAGACTAAAATCTGATCCAGTGTATCTACTGGCATTATCTATTCCAATTGCTTAGCATAAGAGATAAGAAAAGGCAGGTTTGTGATCTATGACAGATTTTCCAGCCACTTATTTTCTTCTCCCTCAAAACGTGCTTTGCTGGCAACCAACTCTCATGGAGTTCGCATAAATCACAGTCATAATATTCACTGATATGTTCAAGTTTTCATACAACAAAGTGTATCTATGACTCTTCACTTTGTCTCCCTATCATACCAAATACTCAAATAAAACAGTAGTTACAGCAATAAAAACTAAAAAAACAATAAAACACAAAATAAGAACATTGCAGCATGTGGGGCAAGAATCAAACAGTGATCATTAACTTTTAGTTGAAGGGCTGGGATACACAATGGGGGTATCCCTCCCCTTTATAAAGTGATCTGTGGATCCATAATGAAGGTAGGGAGGATTCGATCCTAAGGTTTATAGTACAGTGAAGAAAATATTTCATTAGCTAGCAAGGCTGGCTGGCACTTTTATTAATTTGATTTATTCATCGTCAAAGAACTGTGGATACTGCCATCACTCGACAGGCTAACGGTTAGTAGAAAGCTTCTCTAAAGCTAGAGCGTTTTGAGCAATCTTGCATGCAACTCTTCATTCCTTTTGCATCTACAACATTTCGAAACCCCAAAAAGTTAATTAACTTTAAACAGTAAAAAGAAAAAAACAACAGGTAAAGGAAAGAAGAAAAGGAGGAGAGAGAGCAACCATATTTAAAATTTGCACACTTGAAAGACAAACAATCTAGGTCAAAGTCTGAAACTGTAGCAGTGCCATTGTAACAGGATTGTGTACATGAAAGAATACATGCAATCCCATTTTGTCTAATTACATGAAAAACAGAAGCCAATGTCTCGGATTTAGCTAAAGAGGTATTTCAAGCACCTCAAAAAAATTGAATTTCAATGGAAACTTACGTTTCGTTTATGAAATGGTGAAGAGCGTTGCTCTCTGACTCTGTCTTTTTTTGCTTTTTTTTTTTTTAATTTATATAGTTGTAAATGCGATTGTTTGAAGGATAGATGCATTTTAAAGCTTGGAAATGGAAACACTGTGCATCGGTACAGTTTTTTAGGTTTTAAAAAATAAAAAAAATGTTTTTTTAAGAGAGCGTAGCGGTGATGACGTGGAGGCAGCACATTCTGATTTCCCAATCCTAGTGGCTAATCTTACCAACCTCCGGGAAGAAGGTTTGTTGGTAGCGAAGAAGCGAGTGATGAGACCTAAGTCTTGTCATATGCTTTTGCAGGCAGCAAACTATTTGAATATCAAGGGCTTGCTGGATCTTACTTGTCAGACCGTCGCTGACATGATAAAGGGAAAGACCCCAGAAGAGATCAGGAAGACTTTTAACATCAAGAATGACTTCACCCCCGAGGAGGAGGAAGAGGTTCGAAGGGAGAATCAGTGGGCATTTGAATGAAGTATTGGCTATTCGGATGCTGTGTGTGAAATGTGGTTTTATTGTGTCAAACTTCTGTATTAGATGTATCTAATTGCTCCGACTTTTCCTCTTTCATTGTTTTCATCTGTAATGTGGATTTTCTAAGCTCTTTTAGCTCTCCCCACTGTCTTCTATCTATATCGTGTCTGTTCATACAATTTCACCAAACCATTCTGTTGTGTCAAATAATATCTTTATATTCTGCTCCTTAATCCTGGCTCTCGAGGTGTTTCTTATTCCCCTTTAGTTTTTCCAATATAGTATGGTGCAGATTGAATGTTTTTGTCAAGAGTACCTTTTGCAGACTTGTATAGAGAAGCTGTTGAACTCTGTGAAGAGTTAGAAATGTGTTTCAATGGCAAATCAAGCATACAAAGTGAATCCATTGTAACAAAAAATTACCGAATCCTTAGCGACACATCGAACTGGCAGTATTGGAGCCTGGAGGCTATTCTGAACCGTTAGTATAGTGGCTTGATCTCTGAGCCCGGTTCAGCAATCTTAGCATCACTTTGGTAGTTTGCTGCACACTCTTCCTCCATTGTTTCCTACACCTAGATTGTGAATGATTTGTCTTAAATCAACAATATTACACTCAGGAACTCTTTCTCTCCTCCTTTCTTTCAGAAATTCGACAGCAACTGATAATATGAGAAGTTTTCAGGCTCTTTTGCCGTTCTTTTCTTACCTTAAAACGACATGAGCTGAGAAAAGTTAGCCCTGAGCAGAGAAGCAGATGAGATTTGGGGTAATTCGCTTAAAATTGACTTGGAAAAGCTAAAGGCCGAAGCATCCAAAAGCCAGGAAAAGTCCAAATGTACACAAGACCCACAGCCACAAGCTTAAAAACAAACAACTAAAACAGCCCATGTTCAAGGCTCCAAACAAAGAGGATAGGACAATTTCCGATTCAGGAAAACGCATGACCGGTGCGGGGATTGCATCGTAGCATCACGGCTACCAGAGTAAGGCTAAAAGGTGAAAGGGTTCAGAAATTGAGGCGAACGAAAATGGTGAGATTAAGCAAATGGCTTCTAAAAGATGCAGGAACCGGACTTAGCAAAACTCTTTCTGAGATCCTCGTTTGCCCACTCTCCAAACAACCTTTAAGGTACCTCATTGTTTTTCCTTTCCTTTATGATGCTTCTGTTTGCTAATTTTGTTTCTTTGGTTGTTTAATTGGATAGGGTTTGTGAGGATTCAGCTTCTCTTATCAGTGATTCCATTGGGGTCTCTTTTCCTGTGAGTTATAATTCTAGTTTCCCTTTTTTATTTGCATTGTCTTTCAATTGTTTGTTTGAATTTCATTGAGAATTGGGTATTTAAAGTTTTGTTTGCCATGCTATTAATTGGTAAAAGCATAAATCTTCTCCAGGTGTTCCCATCACTTTTTTTCTGTTGCAAATAAGAGCATTACAATAAGCACCATTGCAGTTGCACTGCTACTGACTCCACCCCGCATCCTGAATATGATGTAACTCTTTAGCCGACCACGTTTTCTATCCTTACACTTCTATGCGACCAACCATGTTAGATGCATATTATTTGATAAATATATATATGGCATTGTTGACTAATTTGGAAATGAAATCTGAAAGGATGCCAACTTCCTTTTTTGATCATGCCTCCTTGTACACTAAGCAAGCTCCTTAACATCCCAAAAAAATAAATAAATATTAGAACTAACAATCTTAGACATGACATTATGACATGAAATGAAAAAGAGTATGAAAGTGATAGAGGCTAAAATTTGGTAAAAATTATTTATAAATATGGTATAAACTAAAAAGAATATTTTATATTTGATGTATCGACACAACATTTTTGTTATTTATTAGATCCAATTATGATTTTTCACAACACATCAAATATGAATTGCGAGATCTACGAAATACTTATAAAGGAGAATTGCATAAAGAATATCATAGCATATTCTAGAAAGATTCTCTTAAATAAATACTTATGAAGGAGTGATGTTGTATTGAAACTTTAAGAGACGTTCTCGAGAAAAAAAAAAAAAGTTTAACAAATGAAGAACTCTTATTGAAGATGTCGTTTTGTTAAATCACAATTTTTTTTGGTTACAAATGTAAGTTCTCTACATTAGTTAACTACTTAGTCAGTAGTGTTTTATAGGAAATAAAAGATTTAAGGTTAGTTTCATAACCTCTTAAAACTTCCTATTGTGGTCCTATATTTTATTATTGTTATCTAATAAATTTTAAATTATTTATCCATATCTACAAGTGATAACTGTCTACAAATTGAATTACATTTTTAATGGAAAGACGTATATAAAGAAAAGGACAGAGTATTAGGTCCCTAATCTGAGCATTCTAGAAAAACACACCATTAGTGAGTTTGCTTAAAATTAGAAGATCAAATACGAAAGGAACGCAATTTCATCGCACCTCAATATTTTCGGTATCAATAACTGGAGGTTAGTATCATGTTCCATATTTATAATCTATGATGTGTTGTTTCGGTGTTGACACATTAGATAAATCCATTAAATTTTCTTACAGTTGGTATATGAGCCTGTTAACCTCTACGTTAAATTTATTTGAGCAAGTTATGATTATTTTACATGAATAAAATGTTTTGAATGCATATCAGAGATTGTTTAAGAACTAGCGACGTTAGCCATGATTCCTGATTGAATTTACCAATCACGACAGATTTTGCAAATTTAGAAATTAACTTTCTGTGGCTAAGAAACGCATGAACTATTAGACTAATTGACTTCAACATGCAACAATAAGCAATATTCTTTTCGGCTAACAAAAGATTATTGCCTCATAATGAAAGACGTAAAGCATGTTAATAATTAGTGCTTCCTTTAATGCAACAGCAAGTTAATATTTTATAGAAATTAATTAATTAAGCATGTCAACAATTAAAGCACTGAATAATGAGAAGCCAATGATTTAGTGCGCAATTGTGTGCGAATTGATTATTAAATTAATCATAAAAGAATTAAGTTTATATCATTATTTGGTTCATAATATATTTTTGTATGCTTGAATTTTATGCATAATTAATGACTATATGTATGCAATATTATCTGTTTATAATATGTTGATTGTGTACATGATTGGGAAAATTATTATTTATGCATAAAATTCAATGTCATGTGATCTATATAATTTTTCTTGATCAAAGAATAGCTACAACATCTTTGATTAAGTTAAATTATATATCAAGTATATTCGGTCACATATAGAAAATTGACATTAATTGTAATTAATCATATTTAATATAATAAATTTTATCCCACAGGAATTTTTATTATATTTGTATGATTAATTACGATGAAATAACAAATTATTTTTCTTAATTTACCCACAGGAATTAAGAAAAAGAATATAATTTGATAGTTTCACATAAAGTTTATATATGAATCTGTTTAAATTAGAGCTTCACCCACATGCAGTTTTATATATTATTTTATTCATATTGTAATGCATGATTTACATTAGTAAAGCATGATATATGTTTATTTGCCTCAAATTTTGTAACATAAGCATGAATGTTTGATATATTTGCAGTTATACAACCTCTAAATTTTTTTGATAATAAATGTGATGTTCCCTATTTAAGTGGTGATAACTATAAGGTATGGAAGGAAAGGGTTCTTCCTCAATTAGGGTGCATGGACATTGATTATACCATTAGGAAAGATGAACCACATATACCTAATGAAACTAAGTCTCAGGGTGTGATTGTCCTATATGAACGATGGGAGCGATCTAATCGCTTAAGTATGATGTTCATAAGGACATGTATATCAACTAGTATTTGTGGTTCAATCCCTAAGTGTAAAAATGTCAAGGAATTGCTGAAGGCTATTGATGAACAATTAGAGTCTTCAGATAAAGCACTAGCTACCACCCTAATGACAAAGTTATCATTTGTGAAGCTCACTAGTGTTAGAGGTGTGCGTGAGCACATCATGCAGATAAGGGACATAGCGGCTCAGTTGAAGTCTCTTGAGGTTGAGATGTCTGAATTTTTCCTTGTGCACTTTATTCTAAATTCTCTTCCACATTAATATGGACCTTTCAAAATTTCTTACAACACACATAAGGAAAAATGGTCAATTAATGAACTCCTGACCATGTGTGTTCAAGAGGAAGGGAGGTTGCTAATGGAAATGGGTGAAAGTGCACAAATGGCAACACAATGAAAGAACAAAGTGCAAGCCAAACAAAAGGGAAAGGGTAAAATACCTATCCAGACTGAGAAGAAAGAGTCTAAGTGTATTTTCTATAAAAAGAAGGATCACATGAAGAAGGACTACAACAAATATAAGGCTTGGCTTAAGAAGAAAGGCAATCCAATCTCACTTGTTTGTTATGAACCTAACATGGTTGATGTTTGTTATAACACTTGGTGGATTGATTCTTGTTCAACAATCCATGTTTCAAACACCTTGCAGGGTTTTCTAAACCAAAGGAAACCAATGGCTAGTGCGCAATGCATCTATTCAGGAAACAAGATGCATTCTCAAGTGGAAGCAGTAGGGACGTGCAGATTAGTTTTATGTATTGGTTTTGTTTTGAATTTGGAGAGAACCTTTTATATTCCAAGTTGCTCTAGAAATTTAATTTCAGTTTCGAGACTTGTACCACTTGGATTTTCTTTTGAATTTTATGAAAATGTTTTCCGCTTACTTTATAAATCTAATGTTGTTGGAAATGGTATGTTGATTGGTGGTTTATTTCGAATTCATTTACAAAACAGTATTTCAAATAGTATAATGCACGTCCAAGACAATGTTGGTATTAAACGATGTGTTATGAATGAAAAATCCTCTATGTTGTGGCATCGGAGATTAGGACATATCTCTATAGAGAGAATTAAAAGGTTAGTGAATGATAAAGTACTTAGTACTTTGGATTTTACTGACTTTGATACTTGTGTGGACTGCATAAAGGGAAAACAGACCAACAAGACAAAGAAAGGTGCCAAAAGTAGTCTAGACATATTAAATATCATACATATAGACATTTGTAGTTCGGATATGGACTCATATGGTCAAAAATACTTCATCTCATCCATAGATGATTATTCATGATATATGTATCTCTACTTGCTTCATAATAAGAATGAAGCATTAGATGCTTTTAAAGTTTTCAAAGCATAAGTAGAGAAACAACGTGGAAAGCAAATTAAGATCGTGAGATCAGATAAAGGTGGAGAATACTATGGTAGATACACTGAGGATGGATAAGTGCCTGGTCCATTTGCAAGGTTTCTTAAAGAGCATGGGATTCAGGCCCAATATACTATGCCTGGATCTCCAGACTAGAATAGTGTAGCAGAAAGAAGAAATCAAACCTTGATGGACATGGTGTGGAGTATGCTTCGCAACTCCAAGATTCCTAAATCCTTGTGGACCGAAGCTCTTAAACGGTAGTGTATATATTAAACCGGGTTTCAACTAAAGCTGTTCCAAAAACACCTTTTGAATTATGGAAAGGTTAGAAACCGAGTTTGCTACATATACACGCTTGGGGATGCCCATCTAAAGTAAGAGGTTATAATCTACAAGAAAAGAAATTGGACCCAAGAACTATAAGTGGGTATTTCATTGGATATGCTAAAAAGTCTAAGAGTTATAGATTTTATTGTCCATCACACAGCACTAGAATTGTGGAATCAAGAAATGTAAAGTTTCTTGAAAATGACTTGATCAGTGGGAGTGATCAATCTCGGAACATAGTTTCTAAGAAGGATCCTTTAGATATTCAGGCTCCATTTCAAATGACAAATTGGTTGTTGTTCATAACTACCCTCAAGTCAAATGGATGTTGAACAACCAATCATTGAAGCTCCACAAGTTGCTGATGACAATCTAGTAGATCCAGTTGTTCAACAATTACCAAAGACTGTTGATCAACCAGTTGTGCTACATACTCCACAGGAGGATGCTGACACAATAATAAGAAGATCAACTAGAATGAAGAAATCAGCAATACCTAGTGATTATGTTGTATATCTATAAGAGTCTGACTATAATTTTGGAGCCGAAGATGACCCTGAAACATTTTCACAAGCCATGAGTTGCAGTAAATTTGAATTGTGGTATGATGCCATGAAAGATAAGTTAATTCTATGGCATCTAATGGAGTCTGGGATCTTGTTGAATTGCCTAATGGTGCAAAGGCCATTGGATGTAAATAGGTCTTTAAAACAAAGGACTCATTAGGTAACATTGATAGATATAAGGTAAGACTCATAGCTAAAGGATTCACTCAAAAAGAAGGAATCGATTACACAGAAACTCTTTCCCCTGTATCAAAGAAAGATTCTCTTTATGTTGTTATGGCATTGGTTGCCCATTTTGACTTGGAACTGCATCAAATGGATGTGAAAACAGCATTCCTGAATGGAGACCTAAAGGAGGAGGTTCATATGAAACAACCAGAAGGATTCTCTTCTACTAATGGTGAGCATTTGGTGTGCAAGCTCAAGAATCCATATATGGATTGAAACAAGCCTCCCGTCAATAGTATTTGAAATTCCATGATGTCATCTCTTCATTCAGTTTTGCAGAGAACATCATGGATCAATGCATATATCATAAGGTTAGTGGAGTAAAATTTGTTTTCTTGTCCTATATGTGGATGATATCTTACTTGCAACCAATAATAAAGGGTTGTTGCATAAGGTGAAGCAATTTCTCTATAAGAAATTTTACATGAAAGATATGGGTGAGGCATCTAATGTTATTGGCATTAAGATCCATAGAGATAGACCTCAAGGTATCTTGGGACTGTCTCAAGAAACTTATATCAATAAGGTTCTTGAGAGATTTCGGATAAAGATTGCTCACCAAGTGTAGCACTAATTGTAAAGGGTGACAAGTTCAAGTTGAACCAGTGCCCGAAAAATAAACTTAAAAGGGAACAAATGCAAAACATTCCATATGCTTCAGCTGTTGGAAACCTAATGTATGCTCAGGTTTGTACAAGACCTGAAATTGCATTTGCTGTTGGAATGTTGGGAAGATATCAGAGTAATCCAAGTATAGACCACTGGAGAGCTGCAAACAAAGTAATGAGGTGCCTCCAAGGGACCAAAGATTACATGCTTATGTATAGACGAACTAACAACCTGGAGGTAGTTGGTTATTTAGATTCAGACTTCGCTGGATGTGTTGATTCACGAAAATCAATATCTGGGTATGTTTTTATGCTTGCTAGCAAAGCCATATCTTGGAAAAGTGCAAAGCAGTCTTTAGTTGCTACTTCTACCATGGAGGCTGAGTTCGTTTCTTGTTTTGAGGCTACCTCACATGGTGTATGGTTGAAGAGTTTCATATCTGGGCTTAGAATTGTGGATTCCATTTCAAAGCCATTAAGAATATACTGTGACAATTCAGCTACGGTTTTCTTGGCTAAAAACAACAAAAGTGGTAGTCGAAGTAAACACATCGATATTAAGTATTTAGCCATAAGGGAACGTGTTAAAGAGAATAAAGTGGTCATTGAGCACATTAGCACTGAACTAATGATAGTAGATCCTTTTACAAAAGGCATGCCACCAAAAAGTTTTAAGGATCATATAGTGCGAATGGGACTTGGTTTCATCTTGTGAATTAGTTGTATGGACAATTTTTATTTGTAATGAAACTCTTATTCATTTGTTTTGTTTTCTCAATATTTGGTGCACATATTGGTTATTGAGAATAACAATAAATTTTGGACCTAGAATAAACATAAAGTTTATTCATTAAGTTATGTTATCACATATAAACTGATATTAAAGAGATGAAATATATTGTAATACATGGAAGATATTACTCATTTTTAGAGGACTTGTCGCCATGATTCATGGATTTTGTTTCTTTAATTTAAGCATAAGGATTCATAGATTATGGATGGAACAACAAGTATAATATAATATACGGACCGAGTGGGAGAATGTAAGTTCCCCACATAAGTTAACTACTTAGTCAGTAGTGTTTTATAAGAAATAAAAGACTTGATGTTAGTTTCATAACCTCTTAAAACTTCCTATTGTGGTCCAATATTTTATTATTTTTTTAAATAAATTTTAAATTATTTATCCATATCTACAGGTGACAACTGTCCATAAATTGAATTATGTTTTTAATGGGAAGACATATATAAAGAAAAGGACAGAGGTATTGGGTCTCTAATCTGAGCATTTTGGAAAAAAGACACCATTAGTGAGTTTGTTTAAGATTAGAAGATCAAATATGAAAGGAACGCAATTTCATCGCATCTCAATATTTTCGGTATCAATGGCTGGAGGTTAGTATCTTGTTTCGTATTTATAATCTATGATGTGTTGTTTATGTGTTGACACATTAGATAAATCCATTAAAAATTCTTACAACAAAATCACAATTTCACTTTTTATATAAGGATGAAAACCTTCTCCTAATACATTAATTTTAGTGATTGTCCAACAATTGGAAGAAAAAGAAATAGAGAAAATTGTTGCAAAAATGAATTTGAAATGCCTCAAGTGATTAATATCCATTCCTTCTTGGACATGAATAACCGACCCTCATTTGGAGATGATCACAAACTGTTCAAAACAATTGTGCCTAATATTTCTAATAGTTTGTGGAAGGAGATGGTATAAGATGGCGTTTTTTGCCTTGAATACAAAATGATTGCAACAAAAATTGATTATTGAGAAAGTGATTGCAGGAATTAAATTGCTAGGAAAGTAATATTACAATGTGTAGTAAACTAACATTTTATTGGTAATGTAGCGACAATTTCAAAAATACCCTTAAGTATAAAAACAATGTTAATACATTAGAATTAATTAAAATGTAATTCTTATATAAAATGTAAATAATATAAAGTTATTTATATTACTAAGCCCTTAACAGGCCGGATTCAAATTTTGCTGAACCGACTCCATTCGGCTTTCGATAGAATCGGGCCGGTTCCAAAACCGGCTTTCTGGTTTTGGTCATGGGCCAGGTTGAACTGGGCTGGTTTCGAGCCAAATTTGGATTAACTCGACCCGTTAAGCACCTCTAAATGACAATTATTAGAAAATATTATTTACAAATAAGATTAACACACACCACAAATTTGTAGTGCTTAATAAGATTTTGATGGATCATTAGCTGTTTTTTAATTTTGTTGTTTCTGTTTTTGTTTTTTAATAAAGGAAAACCATTAAGGGGTCAAGTAAAGTTGATATTTACTAAATAAGAACAAAGTTTTTTTTTTTGGCCAGAATAAAAACAAAGTTAAAATAGATATTTTATATGCTAATTTTTTTTTTAAAGTTTCCTTTCCTTTCTGCTTCTCTCATTTTGAGGTTTTAAAGTATACAAACAAGTTGTAGAAAGGGACTTCACTACTGGTATACAAACAAGTAGAAATGCTCATCGTTCTCTATGGTATGAAGCGCTCAAATTTCAAGTTGGCCTGGTAAAACATAATGGGAATACAGTTGGATAGAACATAAAGTGAAAATATGAGTACAATTGCAATGACAAACCTAAGCCAACTATTCTGAAGCAGGAATAAAATCCATGTTGCTCGTTATTCAACCATATCCATGTTTTTTTCCTTCAAAAGAAAGGGTGTTTGAAAAGCAAAAATGGTAACCATACTGGCAGTTCAATTCTACTTCCTTTTTTTCCATGCTGGAGTGGCTAACATCACTGGAGCTCACGAAGCAGCCGCTTAAGATTGTAATCAGAGTCAGTGCTAACATTTCTTGACTTCGTTGTTTACTATAGCTGACGCCTGCTGTGACTGGTTAAAATTGCACTTACTAGAGAAAATCTGAGGCTTTCAGCACGAAGTTCCTTCAATGCTGAGACATGATTGAGACAATTGGTCACTGGCTACCCTACATTCTAAGTTTTAACAGCATGATTATTATGCAAATACTTTGGGACATAGAAGAAATCCTTGGTGAGTTCTGCAGCATTCATGTTTCTGATTTTGAGCATACGTGCTGAGTTTGTATTATTCGTGCCGTGGCTGATGTCAGATAAATGATATATACCCCTTCAATTCTGGTACCTGCAGGATGTGGAAAAAAGCATCTTTTGGTGAAATCATCATCACTTTACTAACATATAAAGAACAAAATGAACTCTCAAAACTTAGAAGCATTAATCCACTGAGTGATTACATTTTCATCATGTAGTTTATAAATCTCTACTACCAGGTGAAAGCGGACTCTCCCTGAATTAATGAAGAATAACAAATGATAGAAGTAAAAATACTGATAATCTCTTTGTTATCACTTGCAAAGAATTACTATAACCACCTAATATTCAATGTATGGGAAGTATATAGCACTAACTGCTTGCTTTTCTATACAAGTTGAAAAATTGACCACAGATTTTGTGGTTCTGCTGTACAGTGTGAAGAGATTTGCACCTGGGCAATCTCCGTGGCAAGATCCAAGCAAGAAATGGTTCCTGCCTGCCTTTTTCCCTTCTAAAAGTATGGAAATGTGATTGTAGTCAGTCACTGTCCATGAGATCAGCAACTGTAATTTTGCCACAATTGCTATTGTCTAGTGAATCAAATTGGTTGCAGATCTGGAGGATGTCTTTCTCTGCAATCTTTCCCATCTCCTTGAGCTTGTAGATTACAAATTCAGATTTACTGCAAGCATTAGAGAATTAAAATGATTGTAAATACCAGAAAATTGGTGTAAATATAGGAACCTGACAATGCTAATATATTTACAAGATGAGAGAAATACCCAAGTTGTTAGAACTGATATGAGACCTCAAACAGATAGCAGGGGTGAAAACAGAGCTGATGAGAGGAGATGATCAGATGATTGTTTCCTTATGGGGTTTGACTGAAATAAATATTTTAAACATGATAATGTTATCTGATCCATGATGATATAGAAACTTCACAGATTTATCTTTTTCTAGCAACATATCATATGGAAATTATGTTCTTCTTCCCCTTTAGTTTCTTTTTTTTAAGGAAAAATCCTACTTTTGTGATTATTGTGCCTTTAGTAATTGAAAAGAAATAAAACAAAAACCAAGTCAATTTTCACTCTTTCACAACTCTAGAAAAAAAAGCTCCCTTCATATGTTACAAACCAAATAATTGTTCTTTGCACACCCAAATCAGAAAATCAAATTACTTTAATAGAAAAAAGTTATGTCGCTTGATAATTTTTACTTTTTGCTTATTATTTTCACTTCTGATTATTGTTTAAAAGTTTTTTTTATTGCATTTGTTGGATAATGGTTATTGTTATGTTGGATACTGAACTCAATAAAAAAGCTAACTTCAGTTGTACTTTGTCATTTTGGCATAATACAGTGAGGTAAATACTTTGTTAGTTATACATACATACATGTTACTTTTAGTTTACTTTGTTAATTATATATACAGATTGCATTAGCATAGCTTCATTTTTTTAGTATGAGGGCATTCTAAAGGGGACAAATAAGCGATGAACTTCATTCCCAAATTCCAAGGGTATCTAGATTCCATGAACCACACAGCTTCTTAAGGATATACCCTTGGTTTTAATTTCTTCTGTTCTAGTAATTTCATTAAACCCTTAGTTGCAGGTTTAAACGAACTTGGTTGAATAAATAGTGCAGATATATGTTAAAACATCATAAGTACCTGATGGATCCATCATTGTCGAGGTCTGCTGCAACCAAATCCCCCAGTGTCATCTTCTTCTGAAGAACCCATTTTGCAATTTTGCGGCTCCTCTTGTCAATCCTAAGCTCTGTCAGGTATAAGAAGGCCCTGGCAACTGCCAATGTGCTAACCAGAAGCCATACAACTGCAAAACACCTCCCTGTTAAAGTTGTGAAAGCGAAATCACCATAACCCACAGTCGTCACAGATGTAACAGAGAGGTAAAAACTGTTAACCCAGTCCAAGTCTTCCAGAAAATGCACTGCCACTGTGCCTATAGCAATACAGCCCACCACGACTACCAGCGCCAGGCACACTTTCGTTCTTATTCTCATCCTCCCTTTTGCTTTGTCTATCATGTATGTCTGAACCATTGTGTTGAACCGATTCTCATCCACTGCGCTCAGAAGCACCGACTCTTGTCTATCACAAATGTAAGTAACCAATCCATTAAGCAAAATATCAATGAATCCGAAACCAATCAGGATAAAGAAACAGGTGAAAAGCTTGGTGAATGTTGCGTTCGGGACAATATCGCCATAACCAATCGTGCAGAGAGTGACCACAATGAAGTACAAGGCGTCTACAGGCTTGAAAGTCTCGGTGCCCTTGAAGCTTCCACTGGTCAGGAATATCACAATACCAGTTAATATGTATAAAACCAGCCAAATGAAGGCTTGGCGGACGATGAAAGGAGTTGATTTTGATGCTGGTTTACCGTCGTCCGGATCTTCAAAAGCTTCCCTGACATCAGTGAAAACTGATGGCGCAGAATGTGAGCGCCGGGTGAGTTTTCTTTTCTTGTTCAAGTTGGCAATAAGGTTAACATAGGAGGAAGAATTTGGAGTCGTGATGATGGGGATAATGGCATCGTTGGTGATGAGATGCGCGGTGGATTGGCGCCGCGCCGGGCCAAGATCAAGGTACCCTGGGGGGATCTTTATGGATGATCGTCTGCTGCACTCTTCTTCTGGCCCTGTCTTGGGGAGAAAAGGTTCATCCATATTGACTGAATTCGCATGACATCAAAAGAAAGGGCGGCGATTTTGAGTGTATTGGTGACAAATTGTTTGTGCCGGACACAGGGACTGGAAATCCTGGAAAGTGAAAACTACTAGTCAAACCATTAATCAAGAGGAGTTTGATTTTCTTGGTGGTTCATCTAACAGTCATATGGAGGAAATTATGATCACAGGAAACCAACTACTCAGGGTTTGGCTAAAATTTTACTCACATGAAAGCTCTAATAGTTCCTGCATCTCTGGGTCAATGGCTGATTTAAGCTTTTACCGTAAAGAAAAGGACAGTTTGTCGGTTGTATAAATTTGTAGGCATTGTCTGCAAAGAATTCCTCAACTATTAAAAATCTGAAAATAAGCATACTTTGTTTCTCATACTGGGTGAACGTTTTGTCTTATCATAGCTTAGCATTTTACGTGACGTGAACATATTGTGCAGGAATAATGAGTTTATTATTGCATTAGTTCTAAACTCGATAATTCGTATTTATAATTTATTTTTGTATTATGTAAAATTGAATTCGTATCGTGTAAAATATAAAAATTTTGTGTCAAAATTTGTATTGATATGAAAAACTCAAAATATTATTTTTAGCTTTTACCATATTCATATATTAATTTTACTTAATTTTAATATTGTGTCATCTCGTATCATTTATACATATTGTGTTCGTGTCATGTAATCGTATCGTGTCTAAAATTATCAAATCTAATTAATTTTATAAGAAATGTGTAATTGAATTAAGTCAAAACGATACAGTATATACAGTATCAAATTCAAATTATACTTGATTTCGAGATTTAAAACTTAACTCAAGCTCAATTAAATTTGGTTTTTAATGTTCAAATTTTCAAATTACTCGAACTCAATTTAATAAGTTCGAACTTATATCAATAAATTCGATTTGTCAATTTTTAATCATATATTATAAAAATAAAATAATAAATTAATGAAAAGAGAATAGGGTATATTTGCTAAGTATATAATTAAAACGTCGCTCACCAGTCATTTCCACTGCATTGAAAGCTTTGTTTACTGTCTCTGTCTCAATCCCAGTGTATCTACTCCTACTCGGGATTCTTTTGCAGTAAATAAACAGCCAGACAACATTGAAAATGCACATCTGTTGATCCACAAAATTTTTTGTATGACTTCAACAAGGTACTTAACTTTCTTTTAAAAAAAAATTACTATGTACTGATGTGTAGTGGATTGAACAAATAAGATCCAATCAAAATAAAGAACTAAAAAAAGATTTATTTTTTTTAATATCACATAAGAATGCCTAGAACCTGAAGAAGAACTGCAACCATCAGTTCATTTTTCTAAGATGAACTAAGAGATATCATAACTAAATTCTTAAGCATGAAATGGAACTAAAACAGAAAAACGAGGTTGTACTTCAACAGACCAAGCCAAACAAAATGCATCCAGAGATTAGAGCTTAAGACTCCATCTTGGAGATCTTCAACAAAATGCTACCTCCCATTGTATAAATAACTGCACATGTATTAAAAAATACATTCACAAATGCAAACAGAAACTTTTCATGTATCATCTTGCAAGTAGAGACTCCTGCTGTCAGCAACGACAAAACAACAATCCTGAGACTATTCTTAGTTTTGCAGCTTACACAATCTGAACCGTACTGTCAAAAAGCTAGTGGGCACAACCTATCGAAGCAAGTGCAAAAAGATGTATGAGAACAATGGTTTGCCTCTAAATGTAGGCCAAAGAAACTTCAACAATCGAGGCTGCCTTCAATGTTTTATATTGCAACATTATTTATACACACACACACACTTGAGATTATGCAACCGAACTTTGCAGTACTTTTAACAACATTGCATTTAGTTGACATAAATGAGGTGATGTATCTAAACATTTGAAATTACATAGGTTTACATTTTCATTTTACTGATTACATGAAAAGAAAGGACTCTGCTTTAAGGATATTGAGTGGTTCAATGCATTGATAATTAACAGTTAGATCAATAATCGTTATTAATCTGAACAGACTAAGAGACTTTTGAAACTGCTATATAGAAAAGGAAACAATCAGTATATTCACAACAAAAAAGATACCAATTCACTACCTAATCAGACTCAATCTTTGCAAGGCAACTCTCACCATGTCATGAAATCATGATGTCCAATGTCCTTCCAGCTCAAATACCTGCAATCAAGAGCTATATTTTTATTCCCTACGGTGAAGACTTGTTGACCAACCTATTCATTCAACTAAACTTCTGCGCAATGGAGGACTAAAACTATAGTTGTCAGGTTAAAGAAAAATAGCCTCAATGAAAGAAACAAGTAGATTGATAACAGTTTATGGATTTAATGCTTTATTCTGTCAAATCTAGAACACCAAAACAGATTGAATTAGTATGCTTGGCATTAGACGTTGCCACCACCTAGTACAATATTACAATATATTTTTTTTTCATATACTCCCATCAATCAGTGGAAATATGCATCTATAATGCATATGCTGGTGGTCTAGTGATTACAATGACCGAATCTACATAACAAAGGCCACGCAATTATGTTCAGTCCAACAAATAAGCTGCACTAAGTAATTTGCAGATAAAAGTAGATAATTGATAATAGAAATATCAATCCACTGATAATGGTTTATATCTCTTTGGCAACAGTTGATAAAAAAAAAGTGACAAACTAGAAAACAAAAAAAATACTAAATGAGGTTTACTGCATAGAAGTTTGCACCTAAAAAATACCATTGAAAGCTATATCATCCATCAATAGCATATAAATTTGTGAATTATGATATGCTAAGTCGTTTCATTCCTTTTATACATTCAATGTACCGAAGCAGAATCAGTTACTGTTAGAAGCTAAGATACTTACTTTTACAAGCAGCGTTTAACCAATGAGGACATAACCTTCATCACTTGGAAGTATACTAGCAGTTGTAGGAGGTTTAATAGCTCGAGCAACATTTTTACGGACCTGTGCATGAGATTCTGCCTCTTTTTGGAACATCCTAACCAGCTCTTGAAGCTCTAATCTTCTCACCTCAACATCCTCATCAATGAGCGGTTTCTTCAGCCCAAGATAAAGAAAACCAATGGCAATCAAAGCTACTCCAATGAAGAAAAGGACACCAGAAAATACAGCAAATGCATATGGTGAATCTTCATTATTTCCGGGTATTCCATCCACATTGATCCCAAAAAGTCCAGTGATGATAGAAAGAATAAGGCCACAGCCACCAAAAATTCCTAAATTATGTGTGACTGTGAGACTTCTGTCCTGGAATTAGCAGTAGCAAGAGTGAGGAAACTAGAAGATAACATGACCACATTTAAAAATACACCAAGCAATTAGTTAAAGCTATAATCAAATAGAGCCATAAGAAACTATTGTCACAAAAAGATTAAGCATCAGAAAGTAAATTCTTTTGAGTCTGGTCAAGAGAATGTAAACCTGCAACCATGCGCGAACTGTACTTTGCATAACATCTTGAATTGTAAATAGGCGACCACGAACTGCCTCTTGCTCTAAAATCATTTCTCTTGTACTCTTTCTTATTCCATCCAGTAAGGCCCTTGTTGCATTCCCTCTCAAATGTTGAAGAAGCTCAAACACAATCTCCTCTCTTGCATGGAGAGACCATTTCACTCTTATGACCTGCAGCACACGAGAAAAATACAATTCTTACATGTAAAATATCTGCAAGAAATGGTAAATTCACCTTTTCTATATACCATTCAAAAAGTGCATAGCCGTGGCAATTCTATCCTACACTTGATCACATGTCCAAATTAGTTATTTCAAAACCGCAGGTTCTTAAACTATTAAAATTCATCATGTCTGCTTAACAAAAGACAATAAGTTGGTAAAAGATGTTCGTCGTAATAACATCTTTAATAGCAATTACTCTGTCAGTAGTTTCAAAAAGCAAGAATCTCTTATTGACCTAAATTTTCTGGACCTGGGAAGTGAGTTGCATAATCCAGTTTTGGTGTAAGAGAACAAGGAATCTCTTATTCTTGCTACTCCTGTTACCTTTGAGACAGCAGAAAAATTCAGAAGAAAATTGTAGATAAATAGACTAACACGTTTAATAAATGTAATTCAGTTTTGAATAGCAGGCAGTCTCTTGCAAGAGGAAATCAAACTTCCATTCGTTGCTAAATTTTCCTACCCTCCTCAAATGAGTCAAATCTTCACAACTACAATTTCTCCCTCATTTTCTTGGCTGAAAACAACCACAATCTAGTATGCATGAAAATATTTATCTCAAGAGAGTGCTTTATGTGCAACAAATAAATTCTAATCAAATTCTGGTCATTTCTCAATAGTCATTGACCAAAATAACTCTCAGCTAGGCAATCAATTAAACAATTTAGTACTCTTTGTGCGTTACCTTGGAAGTGCAGCATGCTTGATAAACTGTACACAATTGAAAAGCCATTGCAAATGAAAATTTCCTTTTGGCAGAGTAATGTTACTAAAATTGAACAATGTTTTTCTCGAGTAAACTTAGAAATATCTCCTTATATCAAATGACCTACCTGGGTTGACAACCTTCTGATTTCCTGGTTCATAATTATAGTAAAAAGATGCAGATCCTCGTGATTCCTCCTGTTCATGTTATAAATTATTTGTTAAATGTGTCATGCGCAGGCAAACAAAAGAGCCAGTATGAATAAGAAACTCTTCCAATTAAGAAGTCAAGTCACCCAAAGTTCATGGAAAAACCTGTTCATAAACTTTAACTCAACTTCATCTGCTTCACCGAATATTGATTTGCGAAATAACCTATGATGTAAAAGTAAAGAAAAAAATTATAAGCTCATTCCAAATGTCAGTGTGCATGTGTCTTAGCATGTATGTTGTGGTATTCCCATTCATGAGTTCACAATAAGGGAATGGATAGACTAAAAGAAATTTTATTTTGGGAAATATCAAAGCAGTCAGCCATTGATTTATGACAAAGAGGTACCAGAATTTTTAACCACTGAAAGAGCAAATTAAACTTAAAGAAAAGGCATCAGTAAAAGGGTAATAAATTCTAAAAATAAGCATTAACTTATTGAAAAGAAAAACATTAAAACCATCTGCAAATTCAAAGGCGAGATACTCATGTAGTCCTATATCCGTAGAATGGAAGCAGAACAAGCTAACCACCAAAGAAAACTTTTGAATTGCTATGCATCTTTCAGGAAAGTATTCAGTTAACATAATCCAAAAGGACGGCTGGGGCACAAAACATTTTAAAAAGTTCTATCTGCCCCTATGAAGCAGATATGTGCACTGTATAGTCCAGTAGACACTATCATTTTTCTAGGATTTTGACTTTTATTAGCATAATGGAAGTGGCCCAAGAAATATATGCTTAGAACGTTCACTTGGATAGTGAGTTTTAAACGAGTAACCAGAAGCTATAGAACTTTTTACTCATTTGGAATAAATTTGATTTTATGTTTTCAGTGAACATAAGCTCTGTAGACTTCAGAAGAGAAACAAGCTAGATTCTGGAAGGCAAATTGCAAACTTCTAAGCTAAGAAACGTCATTGAAGATTAAAATGTTACAATAAAGTCAAAATTTAAGGCAAATACATTTCAAGAGTTTCATTTACTTCTTTTCATACAGACTATTTTCTAATTAAGAAATATGGAGGATAATTTTATTTGTCAATAAGATGAGCTCCATAAATTGAAAACCATTTCATCATAAGAAAGGCAAATTGTTTACCTGTCATCCCATCTTGCTAGGCGACAAGCGAGATGTGCTATAACCTCATGGATAGTTCTTGGAATATTAGTGCCTCCGGCAACAAGCATTTCCTGGAAAATGAAAATACCAGATCAAGTGACCAAATCCAGTCACGGTTGTGTTACTTTATTTGCAAATATATGCAGGGTACAATAACAAACCTGAACTTCTGCAATACCTAAGACATTAATGTTTGATGCAGTCCCTTTGACATGCAACACTGTTATTAAAAAGTTTTGCGCATGCCATGATCTTAGAACAATAGGGATGTCATCTTCTTCAGCTAAAGGATCACCGACTGACTGTCCCAATAGCTCAAATAACAGTCCACCGGCAACTATGACAGGAACCTGTCAATATTTATGAAACAAGATGCTTGCATTGATGGATAAAATTACATAGTTTGACGGATAAAATTGACAAACTTGCTTTAGTTTTGCAGCATAGTTTCATCTGGATAGAGACAAACTATGTGCTAAGGAGCATTTAGACACTAACTCCATTCAAGTCTTAATATAACCTTAAAGGATGGTACACCACAGGGAACGTATATAAAATAATATATTCAGTTTTATAGTAATGAAGCTGTGATCTCCTTTCATATTTAGTATTTCCTTTAGATGAATAACTAAAGCCTCTGATTTAATCAGCCCAGTACCGGAACAGTCCTTCCATTATTAACCAATTGACAGTACCTCATAAAATAGGTGCTTCATACGCTCACTTATCAGCTTACTTTCGTCTCGCAAAGCAGCACTGATAGCAGGATGCAGCCAGTGAGCATTACTTAACCATGCATTTATGGATGGATGATCTGCAGTAACATGAAACCACCAAGTCGGACCAACCGGCCTTTCCCAGTAAGGAGATGCTAGATCTGCAACAGTGACATCATCTTCATTCTCTGAGAGCTCAATAGGCCAAGAGGCCCATCCATCATCAACTTGAAGCATCTGCAATAGTTCAGAAATTCTGTCCCAACCAATTGGTTTCCAATAGCTTCTTTGGAACTCATCTCCAGGATTGTGATTCCCGCTACAAACTTTTTCATGTAATGTATCTTTAACTGTGAGTACAGACTCTGTTAAGGGTGGAGATTTAGCTAAATTGTTAGAATTAGCATTTTGGGTCAAAGAATTTTGCGGTTTCCTAGATGCTTCTGTGGAAGCATATTGTGTTGACCAGACCTTTGCACCATATTTTTGCTGAACTTTTCTACGTTGGCCTTCAACATATTCAAAGGCACAAATAAGTCCATCTGTCCAAAGATCACCTTCTTTTACATCATTTTGATTGTGATGGTTCTTTTGATGATCTTGTTCCTTCATTTCATTGCTCATGGAAGCTCAATAACCATTACCTATTTTATTCGTATTGCATTTTCAACTCTGTAAAACAAGTACCATAGAATGCCTCAGCAATCAAATAACAGAAATCAAAATAGTTCATATCATAATTAACATTCCACTGATTTAAGTGCTAATTAGCACCTACATTCCTCAAAGAACACAGTTAGTCCATTGGTTTTTAGCTAATTCCAAAAGGAACAAAATTTTTGGTATTTAATTGCCAATCTTTAATTTTTAATATAATATCACTGATGAATCAATATCACTGATGAATCAATATCACAGAAAGAAAGAGGTAAATATTTACTTTTTAATCAATCAGTTCTTTTTTTCTATTTAATTCAAACCTCAAAGAAAAAATAAGTAATTTCATTCGTGAAACAGTTCATCTCCAAGATATTTAAACTAAATATATTTTGGTATTTGAGACTGCAAAGAGAGAGATACAACTGTTGGCTTATACCATTCAAATCTGAGAAACAACCCATGTTTGATCTAACCATTCTCAACCTCTCTTAAAGGATTAAGATTTAAGATTTGAATCGCTACTACATTTTGACTTCCTCATATCATATGATACTCAATAAACGATAATGAAAATCAAACAGCAGAGCCGATTATAGTGTAGTTTACCATTGCTGATCAATCTATAAACCAAAAGGTGATATAAGAAACAATTACTAACATACCTGAAATTGTTTCGCAATGAAGGGATATCAGTTTTGTTTGATGAAACATTCAGGGAGAGGAGCAGGAAAGTGAAGCAGCCAAAACATTTATGGAGAAAGGAAAAGCAGCATGGTGTGTAAATTAATGCACCGCTGGAAGGAGATGGTGAGGGGTGAGGTTGGCCGCTTGGTTACCATTTTGGCTAAGACTTTGAGTAACAAATAGGCACTTCTTCATGCAACAATTTTGCACTACTGTTCACCTTCCCATGACACGTGGAACCTTTTGCATAAATTCACAGTTTTGTGAATCTTTTAATAGGAAAAAAGACTTTCTTTAGAGAAGTTCTAAACACACCCTATATACTATTAGACACACCCTAATTTTTAATAAAATTACATAAATAACCTTCTTAATATTTTTTTTTAATTTTTTTCTGAAATCTTTTGTCTCCCGAAAGTGGATTTCCGGGAGCATAACAATTTTCACGGAAGTTCACTTCCGGGAGCATCATAAAGCTCTCGGGAGTGGGCTTCCGGGAGCATAATAAAGCCCCTGGAAATCTACTCCCGGGAGCTTTTTTTTTTCTCCCCCATGGCTACCCAGGCAGCTTGCTGCAAGAGCTTCTTTTTTCTTCCCCATTTTTGTTGGCTGCCCAGGCAGCTTGCTGCGGCAGCATGCCTGGCAGCATTCATGTGCTGCCCAGGCAACATACAACTGCTGCCTGGGCAGCACTTGCTCGCTGAGCAACTCCGGTGAGCTATGGCTCACCGGAAACAAAAAATGCCATGGAAAAGTATGAGGAGTTAAATTTTTTTAGATAGGGTGTGCCTAATAATTTTTGGGGTGTGAATAGAATTTCTCCTTTCTTTAATACAAAGCTAATAAAAACTAAAAATTAAATGGGATAAAGTCTGTTTTTATTCTTTTTAGGGGTATATTACAAAAAAAATTACAATTATAATCAAATATTATTTTCATAGAACAAGTAATTATGTCAAAATCACTTAATTAATTTAACTAAACTAGTAAATAACTAGATTCAATAACTAATACAAACGTAAAAATTGTTGCTCAATTCTTGACTTCATTTTTTGATTCTCTAAATTCTCTACACTATTTTATCTTATCTTAGCATGCAATTCAAGTTCAATACAATAAACACAATTAAGCAATAAGCAATATAAAGAGTTTAGAGATAGAGAAATGTACACGATGATTTATAGAAGTTCGGCACTCTTGCTTACATTTTCTATCTTGAGACACTCTCAAGGATTTTGCCAAATTCCACTACGAAACTTGGACTTACACCCTCTTTTTGCAAGCTCAAGAGTAACCTCTTTTTTTATGGGTTCAAAGATAACCTTACACTTCTACTTTTTTTGGGCTCAAATAGAAAATCTTACAACCTTTTATGGCTCAGGAGAAAACCTTCTACCCAATTCCTCACTTTACAATTAAGCTCTCAAGGGCTCACTCCCCTTTACAAGTAGTGAATGGGTTTGCAAGATGAGTAATCAAGAATACCTCCTGATAGGTGGGTGATTACAAGTTAGAGCTCTAAAGAAATCTATACAAGATTTTTGCTAAACTATACAAGATATGATAAAGATAGAGGATTTTGAATGTTTGTCCTTCTCGTGAAGCTAGAAGATGTTATCTAATGAAGTCTCTTGGTTCCCATGGTCTTCAATGATTTTTATTTACACTCCCTTGATCATTCAAGATGTTTGGTGGAGCTTCCAATGATTTATTCCAGCTACAAGACACAATTTCGGGTTTTTTCGATTTCAAATTTTTTTTGTTTCAGGCCTTTGACTTTTTTGGTCAATTCGAGTTGGTCTGAGTTTGGTCTTGGGCGGGTTCAAGAGGGTTTTCCAGCTTAGGCCAGCTTTTGCCACCTCTACACATTCATCTCATGCAATTGTGTTCTTATGAATTCTTTCCTATTTGACATGTCAATAAGAAAGAAGCATATCAATTTAAAGTTCACACAATTTTGCATGATCTTTAATCATCATGAATGTTATGTTCATGCCAAGGAAATAGACAAGTTTATACACAAAAGAACATCTTCAAACATTCATATAGCATAAGGATAAGAAAATAAGCATGCATATGGATTATGATGGGCATAAGCATTTAATCACAAAGTGTTCTTCCATATTCATACTCATCACATGTATAATTCATAAGATTTGAAGTAGATGATCATACATGTCACCAATTTAAAAGCTCAAGACAACATTTCGTATGATCACATCAAGCTTAATTAAGAGATAAGCAATGAAGCACAAACAATTAAGCTTGAATATGATAGATTAACCAACATAGTCAAATACAAGCATTTAAAAAGTTGAAAAATCCAAAATAAATACATGAAATGAAATTTGACCAAGAACATCATGGATGAGAAAATAGAATGAAACTCAAAACAACATCCATGGCACAACTATAGAGTTCAAATATAAGTTACTAAACATCTAGGATGGTGGAGGAAAGAACTAATGAAACTCATCATAAAACTCGTCATTACGAACACGCATGTCTTAAAGCTCATTAAACATCGAGTTTTGGTGTTCCTCAAACTCAAAAAAATGGGAATCAAAATGTGCTTGAAATGCATGCTGACACTCCTCATAGGCAGTGGACTAAGTGTCGAACTGAGTAAGCATATGCATGATCGACTCAAGTGAAGCCTCGAAAGGTTGAGATGAAGAGCCGGGAGCAGTGAAGGAAAAAGGTGCAATGGTTGGTGTAGCATTTGTAGCCCGTGCAGGAGGTGGGACATTCCTCTTTACATAACCGCCCTGGCTGTCCTCGTACCATCCCATGTTATGCAATATGGTGAAATTAATGTTGGTCTTTGGAATCAAGAAGCTTGTTAGTCTCGCATGAGTAGTCAATAGCAATTGCTACTAAGAAGTAAACAAAATGTTGTGGGAACATGATTGTCTTAATGCTACCGTGAACAATTTGTACCCAATCCTCAAAGATGAAGTGGATAAGGTTAGGCTTCCCACTCTCACGCTCATGAATGTGGCGAAACTAAAACCAATAGAGGTGGCAGAATTGAGAGTACTTGGTTCCAAAAGGCCTTAGGTTACAAAAGATGATAATGTGCAATAGACAAGGAAACACTGAAAGATCACTAGCCTTGTCATCATGGATAGGAAACACTTAGGCAACCTCCTCTTCCTCAACAGTGAGACCCTCGTTGCTAATTCTAAAGATGGTAGCAAGTGTGTTGGGACTCACTTCAACTTTCTTATTCATGACATAGGAAGTAATACTGATGATCTTGCACTGATAAGTTGGGTGCCGTCATGAGTTTGACATTGACAAAGAATGCTCGAATGATGTTGCAAGGAACATGAGTATTGATTTTAAGGAAGGAGGTCCAACCAAAGGCTTCGAATTTGGCATGTTATAGGGAGTCATGGAGGCAATAAATGAAACAATAACAAACTTCAACATTGAGCTTACAGATCAGACCTCACCATTTATCATCATGGAATCCCTTTCTATTAGTTATCAATCTTTTTCTTCAATTGTACAGTAACATTTTTTTTCAATTTTTTTAGTTTTATATTTTAAATTTTATATGTGGATGGGCTTTTCTTTTTTATGTTTTCTCTATATTCCATTTTTATATGTCTGAAAACAAGAAGTCATGAAGGCAATAAAAAAATAATAACAAACTTCAATTGTACAGAAAGCTTTTTTTTTTTCAATTTTTTAGTTTTATATATATTTAATTTTATATGTAGATGGTAAATTTATTTATTTATACTTTCTAATTAACTATAGAAGAGAAGTTTAAAATTATTAGAAGTATAGGGGAAGAATGCATTCAAGAAGTTAAGAACCTCCTTACCTACAAGTTTGAACCCGTATGTTTTGATGGTTTGATAGTTTCGAGCCATCTAAGGTGTTTTCTTTTTTGTTCTTAATATTTTTTTTCTAATTTATTAAATTCTTTTTAAATGTAAAATATTTAATCTTTGAATTGAATAGATTTAGTTAATACGTCAAAGCTAATTATGGATTCAACTTTTTTATATTATGATATATCACTTTGGAATACAATTTAATGTTTGGCCTTTCTCCTTTTTTTAACGTTTTCACTCTCTTCCATTGAAAATTCTTCTTTTATTTGTATGTAAATAAGGTGTGAAGACCACCAATTTTTCATACCGAATTTGTAAATAAATGTATAGATGAAGTAAATTAAGTGTTCAGATGAAATTTTGATAATTACGAAGAGATGAAATCAAGACTTTAAATTTGATGCACATGATGAGAAATAATAGAAAAATAATTACGATTAATGTGTGTGTAAAAGATATATATATACATGTTAATCAAATAAAGAAAATATATATAATTGTACATTAATTAATTAAGGAAATTATTGTAAAAAAAAATAAAAATACAAATAGGTAAAATGGAAATTAATGTAAATATATTAACTAAATAAAAGATATATTTATAGAAAAATAAATATGATAATGAACAAAAAAATAAAAATAAATATGATATACATGTGTGTGTGCATGGACAAGACAAATAAGAATATATAATTGAGTATATAGTAATATACATGTACATAGATTAATATAAATGAGAAATAAAATACAGATATCTATATATATATATATATATATATATATATATATATATATATATAGCGAAGATATAAGAAAAAGTAATAATATATGTATATAAATGTATATTTAAAAATATATAATAAATAATAAATTAATAAAAAAGAATTACGAAGGTGGATTGAGAGGGAGTTAAACTCCCTAAAGAAGGAAGAGAGATGAGACCGAGAGTTGTGAAAGCGGAAACCTAGAAAGGAGGATCGAATACGAAAGAGTCAATGAGAGAGAGAGCGTGATCTGAAACAGGAGATTGTGAAGAGCTAAAGGCATTCAAGTGGGAGACAAGTGTAGAAATCGAGAGAGAGTTGAGAGGGAAAAAGGAAGCCCCATCCTCGAGTAAAACTGAAGCAGTGGAGGTGACGATCAGCTGAAGCTCTCGGTGAACAGGGATGTGAGCAGCAGTTGAATCTGTGAAGAAAGAGATAGAGGTTATTCTCTTCGGTTCAAAGCGTTCAGCAACGGAACCGAGAGCAGAATCGAGTCTCTTGGCTGAGTTGAAGTTTGGCTCGGCACTGTAACGTGAGAATATCGTTTTTTTAATAAATTTTATAAGTTAAAAATCGTAAAAGTTAAAAAGCGAGAATTAATCGTTAAAATTTTTAAATAATAATTATATTAGAGAAGATGAGTTGCAAGGCTCACGAGAGTTGCTAGTGTGACAACTGTAATTTTTCAACTTTGATTAATAAATCAATTTATCTTTAACACGTATAAGTTAATATGATATATTTGAAAGTTATGGGAAATGACTTAATTAAGTAAATTAAATTTTTGGAATTTAATTATATTAAAAATTAAGAATTTAAATTGAGGAAACAAATAAAGAAATAAAATATATATATATAAAACACAAAGAATAAGGGAGTGTGTATATAGATATATATATATATATATTAAAGAGATAAAAAGAATACGTTAATATATATATACACACACTTGATCAAAAATATATATATATATATATTTAAATCAAACAAGAGAATAAATTACATATAAATATATATGATTTTAAAGATATAAAAAATATATGTTAAACATATAAAATACTTGTAACAAATAAATACCTATACTAAGCATATATATCTGTCTACAAGATGAAATTAATGACAAGAAATACATATACATACATATATATATATATATATATCAATTAAAATTAATATATATTAAATAAAGAATAAAATAAAGTACGCAAAAAAAATTCATCAAAATCGTGTTTGGTGGGAAAATTCCCACCAAACAATGGCAGAGCACCTCAGCTCATCTCTCATCAGCCTTCCCAGTTTCTTCCCCAAGGAAACCGAAAGGAAAGGGAATGGCAGGCAGTAGAGCGGAACAGAAACAACCATCGTTGAAGCAAGAAGGTGACTGGTACAGGGGCTTCGAGAGGGACCGAAGGGGGACTGAGTTGGGTTCTTTTGGAGTACCGGCCAGAACTGGAATCAGGGGTTTTCAAGGCAACGTTGGTGGTGTTGTAGTGGCCTGAAGCTGTGCGGAGTTAAGAGGATGATCAAGACTGTTGTGGGCTGGAAAAAGGGCTGAGTTGTGGCTGTTATGGAGGCTGAGTAGCTGCCAACCGAGAAGCCTGAAAACAGGGGCCATTTCCCAAAGGCCGAACTGAAAAGTGAGCTTAACTGAAAGTGAAGGCAGGGCTGTTCTCTTCAGTTCAAAACCGTGCAGCAAAGGAAGTGCTGCCGGTTGAAACAAACCGAGAGAAGTTGAGCTGAGAGAGAGAGGTCAAGTGTAGGAGAAAAGGGCTGTGGAAACGTGACCTACCAGGGTTGTTCAAGGCCAATCGGGAGAAGCAAGAAACACTGCAACTAGAGCTTTCAGCAGGGCTGAAAAACCATGAGCAACAGCAGCTCTTTTGAGCCCGAACCAAGGCAAGTTTGAGAGGAATAACCAGCTAAGATGAAATGAAATATATATATATAGATAAAGATATAGATATAGATATATAGAACAGCCTTGAAGTGGACAGACTGATCAGGACGAAGAAGAAATGGAAGCTGAAAATGGCGCTCTTGGAGGGCTGTTCGGGCAGTGATTTTGTACTGAGTTAAGGGACTATAAATGGGGCAAAATATAGTGCTGAAATAAGGCTGAAACAAAAAGCTTAAAAACAGGGCTTCCTTACTGTTTGCAAGAGATGGGCTCGGTCTGGAAGTGTTTTCAGGGGTAAGGTTATTCCTTTGGAAAAACTACATTTGTAGTCTTAAATTTTTTATATAGATTTTATCTTGATTCTTAATTTTTAAACTAGAATGTACCCGGTGCGTTGCTACCGGACCAAGATTAATAAAATCAAAAAACCATATTTTTCAATGTAATCATGCTAAAAATATCAGATCTCACCGTTCGATTTTTTTTTAATATTTATTCCAAGGCAAGAAATTTTCTTGCCATGAATGAAAAGATTTAATTGTGGAGAAAATGGAGTAAAAAAATTAATCAAAAAAATTATAAATGTATCTATTGAATGAAAAATGTGTTTGAAAACCAACACAACTTGAATGAGCATAAGAAAATCACAAAACATAGGAACTAAATGAGACAGGAATATACACATGTTAGAAACATAGATAATTTGTTCAAAGGTAACAAAAAGTGACAAAATTTAAAATCACATACATCGAGTGCAAGTAACAATTAATGTTTATGAGAGCAAACTTACTATTAAACTACATCAAAAAGTTACAAAATATAAAGTCACATACATCCAATGCAGGTAACATATAATGTTTATGAGAGTTGACTTATTATGATTAAACTATCATCTCTGTGTATATATTAAGAAAAAAAGAATATCATGAATAATAACTTAAATATACTATTTTTACAAAATTCACAATACCATATATGCTAATACAAATCAAATCACTTTACTCCCTAAAGCTAAAGATAATGTGCTAAGAAACAAATAAAAATTCTACCACCTGTAAAATTCCTACTTACCACTTAGAAAAGAATACATTAGAAAATTGAGTTATCTTTTGCCATACCAAAAATTTTTTGATCATTAGGTATAGATTACATTAGGTAACTATATAAGCTTAAAACATCAACAAACATGCAAACATCATCTAAACCTATAATCTAAAAAAATAACCGCTAGCACAGATAAAATCCATTAGATTCTCTCTACGAAAACTTAATAAGCAGCCAAACTACCACCATGTCATAAAATTCTCCATTCTGTACACCCTTGCTTAAGCCAAGACATTCAACGTTCCTTTGCTTCTCTAAAAATTTTACAAAACTTTACCTCACCAATTGCATAGGACACATAATATCAGCAAAAATATAGTTCAATTTCCAAGGTCTCATATCAGCAAAAATAAAATCGAGCTATCAATTCTTCTTCTTCTTCATTTTTCCGACACTTTTTTCCTTCTAATAATTAAAATATAAACAACTTGAACACCACGAAACAATAAATTCATTCCATTTATATTCACCTCTTCAATTCTCAAAGACAAGAAGAATATCAATAACTAATACTCAAGTGCACATTTTTCATTAGTTGCAAGCAAACCCTACTTAAATTAAGGCATAAGAAACCTCCCTGTACAACCAAAATCCTCTATTTTTCAACATAAGACTCAAATTCCATAGAACTATGCACTAACTGACTTCTCAAAAGCATTTCCAGTGAATATGGTAAGATAATTTACCTTAGATAGCCCTTGCTAGCTCTGGATGCATCTGGCTTCTCAATACCATTTCTAGCCGCTTCATGTTGTTAATGCATTGGTAATCATAAATATAATAAAACACAACAATAAAAAATGATAAGATCTATGACATGCTCTCATAAATTATTGATTCAAGTCGAGCATTTGATGTGCCTATGAAATTCCATCAATAAAGCAGTTAAATGAGTTGTTGTCTTATCATCACTCTCTATCAAAGATTTTATGTCCTCTGCAAAGTTATATCCTATTCTAGTTGCATTTTCATATCTCACATCAAAATAATTAAATTTAATCAAAATTTTTTGAAACTAAGAATCAAATAGAGAATTGAATTATGACCTACTATCCAGAAAAATACCATGATAACTATGCAACTTGAGGGCACCTTCTAATTGTAGTTCGTTTCAAGGGTTGCCTGATGTTCAAGCGTGTTTAAAAAAGAAGGCAAACATCAGTTCTAGTCTAAATTGATCATGATCATAGAAGCCAACATATACATATATATATATATATATATTATATAGGCACACACACACCCTTTGGTGGGCCATATAAAATAAGAATCACAATGATCTTATTTTCGACATGTCAAATAAAGGGCTCTCTTATCATGTCCATGGCTCAACTTCCTATCCTAAATCTTGGTCATCTTAGAATCTAATGATTTCAAGTTAAAGATAGTATAAATCTTTTAGCAGTATAAAAAAGACCAATGAAAATTTTGAAGTTATCAAACGTTGAAGCAACAGAGAATTTCAAATATTCTGACACTATTGACAATTTGTTCCTTAGAAAGGCAATCTTTCGATCAACATAAGATGCACTGCTATATCAAGAACTTCTATAAATAGAAAAATATTGCACCGTTTGTCATTCTACCAGTGTTTGATCTTTTGCATCCTAAATGAAAATATACCAAAAAGCAAATCTAAGTCATTTACATTAGTCTAAACTCTAGGATTCTATAAAAGTATATAGAAGTTCAAACTTGAGCAATATGGTTAGAGCACAACGTGAAATTGTTAACATATATTAATCAAAAGAAGCACAGCAAAAAGACTCACATGAAAGATATGGGGGCAAAACATTTTAGTAATCCTCAGGCATAAATGATATTTACTTGCACTCCTCCTTCGAAAGCAACTTCAAATATGACTCCAGCATAATAGTTAAAATCTCTAGCAAGACAAATCAAAAACACTTTATCAAAGTAAAATTTCATTTCCACTTCCTTTATATCCAAGTTAAAGTTTGACTTTGAATTCAGCTTGAAATCACTTCTTTGCAACCATGTCGTTTCTACTCATTGAACAGCTAAATTACCAGAAGCAACAAAAATTAAAAGTAAAAAAAAAAACCTCACCAGAGCCATGTCTTGATTGAAAACAGGGAGCGCTCTGATTTCATATCTAGAAACAAAAAATAGAAACAAAATTGATAGCCTAAGTGTCAGTTAACATGACTAAATGAGCCAAAATAATACAAATTACATGGTTAATTAAAAAGAGCTTACTCATTGTGTGAATTCTATTTTGTAATTGAGACTTCTAAAATAGGCAGAAAAGTTGTCCAAGGAAAGTTGGTGTAAGCCCAAGAGTTTATGATTATGGCAATTAAGAAAACAAAGAAAAAAGGAATCAATGAGAAGAAACTGAAATCATCAGCGTTCAAGCTATCCTTTTATGCATATACATACATATATATATATATATTAATTTATGAGAAAAAATTTATAACACATTATGTAAAAAACAACATTTCATTGCAAATATCATAAAATGAAAAGGAAAATGAAACCAAGACTAAAGATTTCCTAAAATATAGCCTTGAATCAATTAATTTAATACCTCAACAAATTAATTAATTGAAGAAGAAGTAAGTAAGACATTAAAAAGAAAACCATTGAGAGATGGTGATTCTCATTGGCACATGCACTAAGAAGGAGAACTAAGTCAAAAAGTTAAACAGAAAATGTGCAAGCTGATAAGATAAAAAGAAAAAAAAATCTAAAAAGAGGAAGGTCTAATTAAGTTTAAACTGTAAATTCTATAGGCTAGAAATAGACCATTAGAACAAAGAATCTCTTTTGAGCTACTCATAAATTGTAAAATATACCTGCAGAGTGAATGAATTGTATCAATTCAAGCTAGCACCAATAAAGAGTAAGAGAAAGAGTAGGGAAAAAAGACCTAAACTCAAAAATAGAGGCATGTGAAACACATTTGCATTTAGAAGAATAATTTAAAACGAAATGACAAAAACATCCATGGAAATCTGACCAAACAGGTAATAGGCTTCCTGTTTGATTTACTTCAACCGTAAAATCCCCAAATATTGAATCTAAACTTCTCAAGAAAAGTATCATGCATATTTGGGATAAGAAATAGCAAGTATATAATTATTTGAAAAAAGTAACACCCCAACTTGATAGAATTTAGTTACTGGTACTTTTGGCTTCTACAGACAACCAAATATATTTTTAAATCAATTTATATTAAATAAGAGTTAGACAAATAAATTTTCAAACTATAAATCTAATTATAACACAAATATAAATGCAAGATGAAATCAATTCAAATCTATAATGATCATGTGAACATGAATGCAATATAAATCTTTTAATTAGAATTGTCAAAACATCATCTATAGTAATAGCATTGAAGATGAATCAAAAAGTAAAGTTAGATTAGCATATAATCCATATGTATGCTATGTGTGCCATTAATTTGTAATTCAAACAAAGAAACAGAATTTAAATATCAAAAAAAATATTTTTCAAGTATCAGTCACTAACAATATTCATATATTTCTATTATAAATTATTTCTTTCAATTACTTGGACAAAGAAGACTTCAATAACTCAACAATAGAAACAATATAGGCCTTTGAAAAAACAAAACTCTTCTTGAACTTCTTTAAAATTAAATTCTATTTATAGTTTAGTTACCCCGGAATCAAAAAATTCATAAATAAAGAAATAAATACCAATAAAAGAATATTAATGTTGAAATCAATAGATAATTGTTCATTTTAAACAATAAAAACTAACCTTGAACATTACAAACTTTGCAAAACATCTTTTAATTTATGCAGCCCTTTTTGATCGTGAGAAAAAGTCAAAGACTCAGCCTTTAGTATAGAAGAGAAGACATCTAGAATACAAACATTGAATAAAAGGATTGATTCATCAAAATAAAGAAACAATAAAAAGCAATAGGGGAGGAAAAAACCTCAAAAAAGTTGAGCTATGAATAAAATTATAAGAATAATATAATATATACTTCAGAAAAAACACATAAGAATATAGGGAGAAAAAGTTCTAGCCCAAAATTGTTCATGATACACTTAGCCTATCAAGACATAAACAAGAAGGCCAAGAAAGAAAACATACCATTTACTTCTTCCATGACAAAAAAGAGAAGAAAAATGTAAAATTTAAGATAAGGTAATCTTGCTTGAAGCAACTAAAAAGCTTTACCTGATGATTGAGCATAGATTTGCAGATCCAGTGATTGAGTGAAAGAGCTCATGTTACTTATCTATGTTAGTATATCTCCTCATTTATGGAAATAAATATTTGGTTGACCAATTCCGGATATGGTCCATAATTTCACGGTGAATCTCAACTCAATATTTGGCTATTAAAACACGATTTTATGATGGTTAAAACGTGATTTTATTGCCATAATTAGCACGCTCTCATTACTATTTAAGGAGGGCTCCTTCCGGTCCCCAAGTACGTTAACCTAAAAAACATACAAACACCATCTAGTGAGGTTTTGAGTACTTGGAAGATTTGGAAGGTCTGTGATCGACACAGAGTAGACTGTCAGATTCGGCAATTGCTTCAACAGCAGAGTTACAGAGTGCAATGGCTGAAGGTTAGATCCTATCGCTTCCGCATTTTATTTGTTTAACATGTTTCATATCGTGTAGAAGCATGTTAGGCTTGTTATGATGTACCTACATTTGGCATCAGAGCCGTAGTTTAACCTCTGTCTTGCATAGATCTGTAGAAAGAAGCCATAAAAACCCATATTTTGAAACTTTAAGTCTCGGATTTCATGAAACCCATTCTGTTTCCATGTGATTTTGGTTCAAATATTTTAGATCTATTGTTGTAAAGCTCTAGGGATGAAAAATACATGAAAAACGGGATTGTTTGAAGGGTTTTGTGCCGGGTCGGGTCAAAAGACCCAAATTTCTGCAAAACACCCATTCGGGTGAAGAAGAAGCCTGACTCACGCGCCCGATGGAGGGAGAAATGCGGGCGCGTGAGTCTCACGCGCCCGATAGGGGGAGAAAATGGGGGCGTGTGAGTCTCACGCGCCCGATAGAGATAATGCGGGCGCGTGAGTCTCACGCCCTCGCCTGTTAACAGTGCAATTACACTGTTCCAAAAAAAAAAAAGGAAAAAAGAAACCTTTTGGGCCTCGGGTTTTGGGCACTGTTTGGGTCCTTATTTGGTTAGTTTTGGGCCATATAATTTATGGGTTTCCCTTTATTTTGGGTTAGATTATTTGGGCCATGTGGATTAAATAAAAGGGCTATTTGATTTATATTAGGCCTTAAGAATTTATTTAATTTAAGTAATTTAAATTATTTAATTTAGGCCAAATAATTATATTTTTGATAGTTTTATCAAATTTTCAGTTCTGTAATTTTCATAATTTTATGAATAATTGGATTATTTTCACAAAATTAATATAATTATGAAAACTTCTCATTATTTTGGATTTTATGAGGATTTTTCATAAATTTGAAATTTTTTATAAAAGCTATAATTTTAAATTTAATAATTTTTGTGAAAATTATTATAAAATTATGATTAAATTATGAAAATTTGATTTGAATGTGTATATGTGCTCATTTTGAATATGTATAATTTTGTTATTTTTATACTAGAAGCACATGTAGCTAAGTTATTCATATTATTTGGAATTAAAATTGCCTTGTGATAATTGCAATTTTTTAAAATATGAATAAGCTTAGAATTTTACCAATATGTCTAAGTGATTTATAATTTATTTAATTAGGGCTTAGCCACAGCAACCTTAATTAAGTAAAATTATTTTTGTAAAATCACATAATTATATGAGACATAAATTGTGATTAGTTATAAGGTTATGATAAATTTTATGCCACAGGAATTTTTATTATAATTTATAACTAATTAGGATAAAATATCAAATTAGTTTCTTAATTTACCCACAGGAATTAGGAAATGATATAATTTGATAGTTTTATAATTATGATATAAATCTATTAGAATTAGAACTTTAGCCCACAGGCAAGTTTTATGTCTAAGATTTATTAATAAAATATGTTTACATTGGTAGACATAATTAAGTTTGCCTCAAAAATTCTAGATACATAAGCATGTTTATTTTCTATATGCAGTGTTTCCTCAGGCTAGTATTAACCTAGAAGTTCCCGAGCTGGATGGAGAGAACTACAAGGTTTGGAAGGAGAGAGTTCTCCTCCAATTAGGGTGCATGGATATAGACTATGCTATAAGGAAAGACGAGCCCGTATTGACTGAGACCAGCACTCCTGCTCAAGTAGCTTTACATGAACGTTGGGAGCGATCCAATCGCCTTAGTGTCATGTATATTAAGACAAAGATATCTGCTGGGATACGTGGTTCAGTCGAACAGCATACCAACGTTAGGACCTTACTGAAGGCCATAGATGATCAATTTGTCACTTCAGACAAAGCGTTGGCCAGCACCCTGATAATGAAGTTCTCATCGATGAGGCTCACCAGTGTCAAAGGAGTGCGTGAGCACATAATGACCATGAGAGATATAGCGGCCCAACTCAAGAAGCTAGAGGTGGAGATGTCTGAGTCTTTTCTTGTGCACTACATATTGAACACTCTACCAAAGCAGTACGGACCATTCAAGATATCCTATAACACACATAAGGATAAGTGGACCATCAATGAATTGATGACCATGTGTGTTCAAGAGGAGGGAAGACTGCTTATGGAATCGGGTGAGAGTGCATTTTTTGCAAGCCAAGGAAAGACCAAGGATCGAGCCAAGAACAAGGGAAAAGGTAAAATCCCTGCCCAAGCTGATATTAAGAAAGAGTCCAAGTGTTTCTTCTGTAAAAAGAAGGGACACATGAAGAAGGACTGTGCCAAGCTTCAGCAGTGGCTCGTTAAGAAAGGTAATCCACTCTCATATGTTTGTTTTGAATCAAATATGGTTGAGGTTAATCATAACACATGGTGGATTGATTCTGGATCTACAATTCACATTTCGACTTCCTTACAGGGTATGACAAACCTAAGGAAGCCAGTGGAAATGAGGAGAGCATCTATTCAGGAAACAAGATGCGCTCGCGTGTTGAAGGCGTTGGAACATGCACTTTAGTTCTTAGGAGTGGTTTTTGTTTGCAATTGGAAAAGACCTTTTATATTCCTAGTTTTTCGAGAAATTTAATCTCTGTTTCTAGGCTGGTACCTTATGGATATTCCTTTCAATTTTCAAATAAATCAGTATTGATATATTTTAAGTGTGATATTGTTGGGAATGGTACCTTATGTGATGGTCTTTTCTCTATTGATTTGCAAAATGACACTGCTCATAACGCCTTGCATGTTCAAACTGGTACTAAAAGATGTGTTATGAATGAGGACTCCTCTACGTTATGGCACCGGAGATTAGGTCATATCTCCATAAATAGAATTAAGAGATTGGTAAATGACGGAATACTTAGTACTCTCGATTTTACTGATTTCGACACTTGTGTGGATTGCATTAAGGGTAAGCAAACCAACAAGTCTAAGAAAGGTGCCAATAGGAGTTCAACCATATTAGAGATCATACATTCTGACATATGTTGTCCAGACATTGATGCATATGGTCAGAAATACTTCATCACCTTTATTGATGATTACTCGAGGTTTATGTATCTCTACATGCTTCATAACAAGAGCGAAGCATTAGATGCCTTTAAAATCTTTAAGGCTGAAGTAGAGAAACAATGTGGAAAACCCATAAAGATAGTAAGAACTGATAGAGGTGGGGAGTATTACGGTAGATACACTGAAGATGGACAAGCACCTGGACCATTTGCGAAGTTCCTTCAAGAAAATGGGATTGTTGCCCAATATACCATGCCTGGTTCACCGGATCAGAATGGTGTTGCAGAAAGAAGGAACCGAACTTTGATGGAAATGGTGCGTAGTATGCTTAGCAACTCGAAGTTGCCTAAGTCCTTGTGGATTGAACTCTTAAAACGGCAGCGTATATATTGAACCGGGTTCCAACCAAGGCTGTTCCAAAGACGCCTTTTGAATTATTCAAAGGTTGGAAAACCGAGTTTGCGTCATATGCGCGTTTGGGGATGCCCTTCTGAGATAAGAGTTTACAACCCACAGGAAAAGAAACTGGATCCTAGGACCATAAGTGGGTATTTCATTGGATATGCCGAACGGTCCCAAAGGCTACAGATTCTATTGTCCATCTCATAGCACTAGATTTGTGAATCAAGGAACGCCAAGTTTCTTGAAAATGACTTAATTAGTGGGAGTGATCAATCTCAAGACCTAGTTTCTGTGAGAGATCAACCCTCTACCTCGAGTCAAGGATTGGTTATCATGAACAATGTCCCTTCAGTACAACTGGACATTGAACAACCAATCGTTGAAGATCCACAAGTAGTTGATAACTTACCAGTAGACGAGGCTCCTCTGGATACACCAGAATTGAGTGAGCAACCAGTTGAACAACATGATCCTTCGGAGAATGTTGAACCAACATTAAGAAGGTCTACTAGGGAAAGGAAAACAGCTATTCCTAGCGATTATATTGTGTATCTACAAGAGTATGATTTCAATATTGGGCCCGTTAATGATCCAGAGACGTTTTCACAAGCCATGAACAGCAAAGAATCAAAACTTTGGTTCGATGCTATGAAGGATGAGATGGATTCGATGGCATCTAATGGAGTATGGGATCTTGTCGAGTTGCCTAATGGGGCCAGGGCTATAGGCTGTAAATGGGTCTTTAAGACCAAAACTGACTCATTAGGCAACATTGAACGTTATAAGGCAAGACTCGTAGCCAAAGGATTCACTCAAAAGGAGGGAATCGATTACAAGGAGACCTTCTCTCCTGTATCTAAGAAAGATTCTCTTCGCATCATAATGGCGCTTGTTGCACATTTTGACTTAGAGTTGCAACAAATGGATGTGAAAACGGCATTTCTCAATGGTGATCTAGAGGAAGAGGTTTACATGAAACAACCTGAAGGTTTTTCCTCTAGTAATGGTGAGCATTTGGTCTGTAAGCTCAAGAAATCCATATATGGGTTGAAACAAGCTTCCCGCCAATGGTATCTAAAATTCCATGAAGTCATCTCTTCATTTGGTTTCGTTGAGAACATCATGGATCAATGCATATACCAGAAGGTCAGTGGGAGCAAGATTTGTTTCCTTGTGCTATATGTGGATGATATTCTGCTTGCAACCAATGATAAGGGGATGCTACGTGAGGTGAAACAATTTCTTTCTGAGAACTTGATATGAAGGATATGGGCGATGCATCTTATGTCATTGGCATTAAGATCCATAGAGACAGACATAGAGGTATATTAGGTCTGTCACAAGAAGCCTATATCAATAAAGTCTTGGAAAGATTCAGAATGAAAGATTGTTCACCAAGCCCAGCTCCCATTGTGAAGGGTGACAGGTTCAATTTGAGCCAGTGCCCGAAAAATGATCTTGAGCGGGAACAGATGAAGAACATTCCATATGCCTCAGCTGTTGGAAGCATTATGTATGCACAGGTCTGTACCAGGCCTGATATTGCTTTTGCTGTGGGAGTGTTGGGTAGATACCAAAGTGACCCGGGGATGGACCACTGGAGAGCTGCGAAGAAGGTGCTTAGATATTTTCAAGGCACTAAGGATTACATGCTTATGTATAGACGGACTGATGAGTTGGAGGTGATTGGCTACTCAGACTCAGACTTTACTGGCTGTGTTGATACCCGGAAATCAACATCCGGTTACATCTTCATGCTTGCCGTGGAGCTGTTTCATGGAAGAGTGCTAAGCAGACACTGACTGCCACTTCCACTATGGAGGCTGAGTTCGTTTCCTGTTTTGAGGCTACCTCACATGGTGTATGGCTTAAGAGTTTCATTGGTGGGCTTAGAGTTGTTGACTCCATATCTAAGCCATTGAGGATATATTGTGACAATTCAGCTGCGGTATTCATGGCTAAGAACAATAAGAGTGGAAGTCGAAGTAAGCATATCGACATTAAGTACTTAGCCATTAGAGAACGTGTTAGAGATAAAAGAGTGGTCATTGAACACGTTAGCACTGAATTGATGTTAGCTGATCCTTTGACTAAGGGCATGCCACCGTTTAAATTTAAGGATCATGTAGAGAGAATGGGACTTGGTCCCACATTTTGATTGTAATTGAAACTCTATTAATAATATGATGTTTCTCATTTTGATTTGTATACACTAAAGTTTTATTTGAGAAATATCCTTGTTGTTTGGACCGAGAATAAACATAAGGTTTATTCATTAAGTAAAAATGGGTTGATTTAGAAACATTTTACATAGTAATACATGGAAGATAATACTCGCCACTTGAGGAACTGTCGCCATGATTCATGTGATTTGTTTCTTCTATAAGTGAAATATATGGACCAAGTGGGAGAATGTTAGTATATCTCCTCATTTATGGAAATAAATATTTGGTTGACCAATTCCGGATATGGTCCATAATTTCACGGTGAATCTCAACTCATATTTGGCTATTAAAACGATTTTATGATGGTTAAAACGTGATTTTATTGCCATAATTAGCACGCTCTCATTACTATTTAAGGAGGGCTCCTTCCGGTCCCCAAGTACGTTAACCTAAAAAACATACAAACACCATCTAGTGAGGTTTTGAGTACTTGGAAGATTTGGAAGGTCTGTGATCGACACAGAGTAGACTGTCAGATTCGGCAATTGCTTCAACAGCAGAGTTACAGAGTGCAATGGCTGAAGGTTAGATCCTATCGCTTCCGCATTTTATTTGTTTAACATGTTTCATATCGTGTAGAAGCATGTTAGGCTTGTTATGATGTACCTACAATCTACATAAACTTTAATATAAAGTAAGTTACTTTAGTTTACTTTAGTTTATGAAATTAACAAATTCAAAAGAAATAATAAATATCTAAATAATACAATAATTAAACAATAATAAGAAAGGAATAATATATTAATTAAGCAGACTCGTTGATCTGCCATCTCCATAGATTGAATATCTTATTTCCTATGAAAACTAATAAGGAAATGATCATTTTCAACTTCTACAATGACTTGAAAAACAAATCTACATTAAAAAAGATTATTAACAACATAAAAGTCATTACCAATATAACTTTTTGGTTCAATCCCAGTCAAAGTAAGGATTATAGATGAGTCAAAAACTAATAAATCTACTCATAGTCGGATATGATGATGACACATTTAAAAATAATAGGAATAGAAAAAAGAATAAATTTAAGAAACATAGAAACAATTACAAAAGTGAAAAGCATTACATGAATTTTAGGTAGAATGTATTCTGACATTGCCAAGGATTGAATAAAAAAAAACAAAAAGCTAATAAAACATTTAAATTGAGATTTTACATAACAATAAGATCTAATAAAAAAAGATCGTGAAATACTAAAATATAACATTTTCTTTCTACACCTTCAATGTACTCTATTCATTATTTATAAAGGAACAGTAAAACTATACCTTGACGACAGAGAAACTTTCCAGTGCAAAGCATTTTCAAAACTTCAAATAGGTCTTGTAAATATTTCATTACCTCAGAAGCACTTTATTTACCACTTTGATTTTAGGGTTCATTTAAACCAGTCCTCTTTTGAACCTTTTTCTATCTGCGAACGTTAAATACATACATTAAAATTAAATATCAATTGAATATGTAAATATGCTTTGAGCTACTTTTAGAGTGGGGTTACGCCCTTTCCTACAGCCCTTGCTAAAACAAAACCACCAAGAGCTCCTATCCCGGCAGTTCTGACCTTCTTTACCTTATTACTTATCTTATTCCTTACCTTGGATAAGATGAGAAGATTGCAGTCTCTTCTTCCTTGCTTAGGTCTGCTCAGAACAGTATGAGCAAGAAAAAACTGTACTGATTAGCAGGCAGGAAAATTGTACCAAGAATCATCATCTTAAGTGTCAATTGGTAGATTACAACAGAACCATAAAGAAATAAAAAAAAAACACACAATTGCTAAACACACAGGAATCAAATAAACAATCATCAAAATGAAAAAATTATATTCTGCACACACATGACTGGAAAACCAAGTAGAATAATAAATGATGGATCTAAACAGCAAAAAAAGGGTTTTTACCAAGAAACCCAAAAAAGAGATTTTTCTAATTTCGATTTGGGACTGAACAAAATCCCAAAAAAAAAAACCAAGATCAGACATAATTTGGTCACTGAGAAAATGCAAGAAAATAACAGGAGTTGGGATCTCAAGTTTGGATTTTTGGCACTCGAAACATCAATTTGTTGCATCGTTGGAAGCCACTGCAAACACCGAGAAACGCCTGTCTAGATTTGAGAGAGCCATAACTCACAGGAGATAGGCATGAAATCAACAAACGATTTTGGAAAGCAAAGGAACGATAGCAAGAAGAGTGAAAGGGAAAGTCTAGATCTGAGTAGGATTTTGATTGCAGGGCAAAGGCTAAGACCAAGAATAAGGGAACATGACTAAAATCAAGGGTTAAAAGTTAAAAGAGGGCGGGGAGTAGGTTAACTTGTGACTTTCCCAGCCCAAAAGAGGAGAAGATGGAAAGAAAGAAATGACAAAGCAACGATATCCATGGCTGTACTGGAAGGCAGACCCGATGAAGTTAGAGAAAAGAAGACTCGCGTATTGTTAAGTGAGATAAAGAAAATCGGATGAAAAGACTGACCAACCAAGAAAAAAGAGTGAACAGTCTAAAGATGAAGGGTAAAAGGCGGTAAAGACGGGCCAAAAGACGTGGCCGACGGTGAAAGCGCGTAAATCTACAATTTTTATTATATTGATTGTTCTATTAATAATCTTAAATCTTTTAAATGAGTGTCAATATAGTCCTAACATCAATTTTTGAATAAAAAAAGAGAATTACAAGTTAAGGTAATAAATTCAAAATTATTACTCATTTTTATTACACCAAAATTTATTTATTAGAAAGAAAATAAAATCTTTAAAATTTTTTATAAGGAAAAGAAAGTATATTTTGGCTTATAATTTTAAAATTCAACTTAAAATTAAAGAAAAATGTACTTTATTTTTCTTCTTAATAATTTCAAAAGTTTTATTTCCCTTCTAATAAATATATTTTCGTATGATAATAAAGAATAATAAGTTTGGATCCATTCTTTGATTTTATACTCTTTTTTATTTTATTAAATTTTCTTTTTTGAATATTTACAAATTTTATTAAAAATGCATAATTAAATCTTATTAAAAATAAAACTATTTTTTTTCACAAAAATAGAACATACTTAAACAATTTCGATCTTCAAGTGATTGATTTTTTTTTAAAAAAATAACAATAAAAAATTTGCTTACATTAAAGAACTTAATTAATAATATTTATATCTAACTTAGACCAATTCAAAGGGTCGAGCTATCCATTCATGCTCAAAGGCTCGTCTAACTTTTAGATAGGTTTAGATAAAAATATTAAGCTCGTTAAACAGGCTTAGGCTTGAAAATTTGGACATGATAAAAAAAGGGGTTAGACTTGAGTTCATCCTTGAAAGTCTAACTTCAGCCCGACCTTTCCTAATAATTATAATTTTTTTTACTATTTTTTATACTAATACATTTTTAATGATTTTAGATTTTTGTATAATTTAATTTGAGTTTGTACTTTTTTTTAGACTTTAATTTTAAATTTTTATGTTTCTTGTAGTCTTTTTGTAAAAACTTTTTTCTCAAACTTATTGTGTTACACTAGTTAACTATTGTGTTTTATTATTTTATATTTTATTATATATTTTTTTAAAGCAAAAATAACTGTATTTCGGCGAGTTGGGTTCATACATTGTGTGAAAAAACGTTGGCAAAAAGTTAGGTTCGAAAAATAAGATAGGACCAAGCTCACATTTAATCCCTTATACTTTATCTAGGTTCAGTCCAAACTCGACCGGACCTAGCCTTTAAACAGATCTAATCTAGCTATAGTTTTAACATAAATGGAGAGGGAATTGAGTTTATTTTATAAGTGATTTTTAATAGATTACTTCTAATAAATTATTTTCTCAAGATATTATAGTTGTAAATAAGCTAGTTGTGTTAGGTTGACATAAATTTAAAAAGTTTCAAATTATATTAGTAATAATTTACAAAAAGCACTTTTTAAGTAATATTTACTTCTATTTGGTTAAGTGTTAAAAACTTATTTGAGTATTTTTTTTTTGGTTAAAAAATTTTATCTTTAGTTTTAATAAGATTTAATTTATATTTTTTATTAAAATTTCTAAATATAGCCTTTTTTTTAATTTAGAAGGAAACCAAAGTGTTATTTTTTTCACTTAGTTTTAATAGAATTTTTCAAATTAGGGACAAAATTATACTTCTATTTTATTCTTAAAAATTTAAAATTTTTACTTTTTTTAATAAATAAATTTTAATATGATAGAAAAGAGTAATAATTCTAAACCCGTTATCTTAATTTGTAATTCTCTCTTTATTTTTAAATAAAAAATATGATATGACTACATTGACACTATTTTAAAAAGGTTTAGGACTATTATGAAACAATTTAAAGGTTAGGGATCAAAATGAAACCTATATAAAATGTTTGGGATTACAAATGCAATTTACCCTTTAACTTAAGGAATTATGTATATGAGTGGTGGCTTAATATTAAGATAATGTGTAAATATAAGGCTGCTAGAAGTGCATCATTTGTTATTGTTTTGTGTGGAAATAAGAGAGCCACCAAAAAAAATAAAATAAAATAGAGTAAACCGAAATATACATATTAGATAAAGAATAATATATATTAGCTCTCTTTGTTTGGATTTTTTTTGTGTATATTATAAGAGTGTGAAGTGATGATTAGTAATGAATTCAATATTTGTAATGCTGACAAATAGGTGTTATAAGTGAGAGGCACAACAAGAATAATTTGTGAGAAAAAAAAGAAGCTAGCAAGGATGTTTTAAAGGGCAAGTGACATAATTCTCGGTTTAAGGTTAAGGTCTGTGTGTATATATAAGTATGTGTGTGTATGTGTATATATATGTCATTCGCATGATGAAGACGAGTTGATGTTCATGGTGTAGGAATGACCTAAATAATGATACGAAAATAATTGAAAAAAAGGTTTATCTAGCATAGAACTATTAAGGTAAGTTTAAATATCACGTTGTGAACTATGATTTCATTATATATAAAAGGTAAAATATAAGCCGTTATACTATCGAAATTTCTAGTGATTCGAATAGATTATAAACATTGCTCATTTTATATACGAAATACTAAGTGTACATGTGAATGATTTGTATTAATTGCACTAGGTAGCCACACAAAATGTGTAGTAGCATATCATTAATTCATGCACGATTCTTCCATAACGTGTTTTGATTCAAGCTACTTTGATACATAAGTTTTTATAATGACTTGCATTATGTTTTAGCTTGAAAAAATCTGATTTTGAGTTGACTTTTGAAATATATCGAAAAATGTAGCGTATTTGAAACTCAAAACTATTTTAACTAGTGTTTTTATACCCATGAGAGCCATCTCTAGAGTCCTAACAGAACTACGTACCACACGAGTACCTCTGAATCTCGATGACATGTTCCATTTTGTTAAGTTTAAGTTTTGATAAGTGATATGTTTCCAGAACTATAAGCTTTCTATCTGTATTCGGTCTTCAACTTCGCTTTTAAGTGCAAGGAAACCCATTGACCTTCAGGTCACTTTGAGCCTATCGAGCTTGCTTTAGGTTCTATTACCCGCTTATCAAGCTTTGTGCTTAAGACTATCAGTGCAATGTGCCTATCGAGCCTAATGCTCTAGGTAAATGTACATCCTTTTCCTCTAAAATTAAGGCTAACTTTTTCCTTTCGATCATTAGGTTAGGCTGTCTGTCGGGTCATCATTCATATTATACTTCAATTAAATCCCACGATTTTCATTCGACTTTCATTATCAATTCATTCATTCAAAACATTGTAAATCAAATATAGAAGTTTAAATCTCAAATTTGGATATTATATAATCTACGGAGTATGTCTTACAACTGACTTCTTATTAACTATCAACTATCTATAGTTTACATCCCATGTATACATATACAAAAGTGCGTTGCTGTACTGTACAATAGTTTGAACATATCAAAGAAAATACAATATACCTCCAAGGACTATGTGATCATCTCGAAGGAATACCGTCAAAAGTCAAATTCCTTCCACCGAACTACTGTAGATAATCGGGAAGGGGGAAAAGAAGGGGTGAGCTTACACTCAGTAGGAAATATGCATAAAAGAACAGATACTATGTAACTAACATGCATGTATCCTGAACATACTAACTTTTGTACATATACCTTCTCTAACAATGATAGTGTCAAAACGGAAGGATTTTCTATAATCAGCTAAGAAGACCAAGTTGAGTATGGAAGGATGCGTTGAAGTACTTCACTTGTCCCGATCCCTAGGTCTGATTATTGGAGAAACTCTAAATATTCTTCACAGAAAAGGAATTTATGCGTTCTAAACCAAAGTTTTATTTCTTTCATAACTTTCATAACTATACCATGCAGTGTAAAACAATTTATTTAGCAAATCAACAATGACAGTAACCATTTAAATCATTTCAATAACGATACAGTAAGCCATTTCATTTAAACAGTAAAACCATATAATTTGTATAAGCCTTTGCATTAAAGCATTAAAATTCTAATAACTAAGCTTCAATAAGACATTTCATTTCACTTCATTTCAATAAAATATTTGGTGGAGACAGTTAACAACTCAATAGAATCATGCGACATTAGGTTCCTGGAAGGGAATAACATTAAGACGTATGGCCATAATTAAGAGAGTCCACAAAGTACACTGATCAGGTACAACTGTAGCTGCTGAAGATGTGATCAATGTCAAATAGCAAACATTACATTATATTACATTAGCATGATTACCCAAAAGTTACTACGAAAAGTCAATCTGTCTCAAAATAATCTAAAATTCATTTAACATTTCAAACTAACCATTTTCATTCAATTTTAACTGGATCAAACATAGTATAGTACTTATCAAAACTATTTTAAGCTTAGGCAGTTACATAACTTTAGTAGGTAGTCGACTTCCTTATTGATCTTTCAAAACAAGACTAATTCTAACTTTGGGCAATTGACTGCCTTATATGGGCAGTCGGTTGCATTGTAACAATTTAAATTTCAAAATATAAAAATTTAAAATTAATAAAGCATTCTAGGTAAATGGCAGTCAACTGCCTTATTTGGTAGTCGACTGGTTTTCAAACAGTAGCTAAATTAAGAAAATGCAATCGACTGTTTTTGAAATAAAATGCAAATTCCTTAAAGGTAGTTGACTGGTCCTATATGGTAGTTGGCCATTTTTCAAACAGAATGTAAATTCCTTAAAGGCAGTCGACTAGTCCTATATAGCAATTGGCTGTTATAAAGTCAGTAGCTAATTTACCCAAACCATGAGCTTATGCAATCAACTGCTCACTTAGGCAGTCAATTACTATTGACTATATCGACCTAAATACTCACTTATTTGATTTCAAAACTGCCTGCACTTAACAAAGGCTTAATAGCCAAATAAGCCCTCAACCTTTAGCCCAAAATGGAATTCAGTCCTTAACATTTTATTGCATGAAATTCAGTTCATAAACTTTTATTTCAATGGAAATAAACCCTCAACCTTTTACGATTATGCAATTAAGTCAAAATCTGTTAAATGACACGAACTGCCGTTAGTTTTGCATACGTGGCAGTTGACGTGGATAGCTTAGTTAGCTGCCACGTGGCATGCCACGTATGCAAAACTAACGGCAGTTAGTTCATTTAACAGATTTGGTCTATTTCCACTGAAATAAAAGTTTATGGACTGAATTTCATGCAATAAAACGTTGAGGGCTGAATTCCATTTTGGACTAAAGGTTGAGGGCTTATTTGGCTATTAAGCCCTTAACAAAACAATTCAACATGTCCACAATTCAATTCTATATACCCAATGCAATCATAGTATCTCCTAAATCCTTCATACATATCCCTTACCACTATACCACAGTTCATTAGGGCAACTCAGCAGCACCAAATAGACAGGCAAGCATATATTTGCCTATTACTCCTTAACCTTATGGGCTGCAAAACAATATCAAAACATAATTAAAATTCACATTCCTTTTACAAAGAATATGCTACTTCTTAAGACCTACCATATTTCCTAACTCAATAATAAATCCAATCTACTTCATACCAATACCTATACTGCAACTACAGTCAGAACCTGCCCTTTTTCAAATCTGACTACACTAAAAGTCTTATTAACATCTAAATATATTTCTTTAACCACTTAAGTATCAAATTGAGCATGGCAACCCTAAGATTCCACCTTGACCAAATGCACCCCTTATGTCTATACTATTCCTTTATCAATTCTAACACAATGGCTAACTTTATCATGTTCTTTACATTCATCCTATACCATTAATGCATGAAATTCAACATGGTCTCCCTAAACCCTCTCTTGGGTAAAACCCTAATCTCTCCTACAATTATTTTTGCTTCAATTTAATGCCATAGACATGCTTATACACCAAGAACACATGCCATTCAACCATTAAAATCAAGAATTACAAGCTTTCTCTCTCACCTATCTATTGACTGAAATCTTCAAGCTTCCAAACACCTCTCCAAGGGCCACAACAAGGCTTGGTGTGGAAGTATGTTATAGAGGGGGTTGAGATGAGCAACTTTGCTCAAGGAAGTGTTTGATTTCGGTGAGTAGGGAGTGAGGTTTCTCAAGCTTTCTCTCTCTCTTAAACTTAACTCAAAAATGGTAGAAATGAAAGTGACGGCCAGCTATTGGAGAAGATGAGATTAAAATATCTCATTTATTCATTATTTTAATGATAAAATATCTTTCATAGCCAAATGACAAGTATGCCCCTTTAAAATTTCAGAATTTCTTCTATATCCCACTCTGTATATTATATTATAATTATTCAATAAAATTCCTAAATTTATTTTATTTTCATGTATTTAATATATATTTATATTGATAAGGTCCAACTGTTGACTTTTGGTGGAAGTGGGCCGACTTTCTTTGTGAAATTACAAAAATAGCCTCAAATGAAGTTTATTTGGCTCATTCAAGTGGTTTTTAGCTTTTTCGCATGATTCAGTCTACGGGTTGGAATTGCGTAAGACTTCTTCACTCGAGGTTTCATCTATGATAGTATATTGGTCAAAAGTCAAACTAGGTTGACCATTATTCACAAAAGTAATTTCAAGCTATGGATAAAACAGTCATTATTGAATTTGTTAACGTAACCTAAGTATACTCAAACAATGGAATTTCAAAAAGTGGTGTCCTTACTGATTATGTATTTCAACCTCAAAATCAACAATTTGCCACTTTCGTTCCCATCCAGATTAAAGAGAATCCTGTGGGCCCCACCTTATGATTTCTCCAATACCTATAATGCATAAGGTAACTCGTTGGAAAACTAGTAGACAAGTTCCAGCTCTTGGCTGATTAGCAAGGCTAGAGTATTCTATGGCCATAGATATTGTACTGTTGGAGCCACCTCTAAAGCCATCTCTAGAATCCTAAGGACTACGTGTTACATGGATATCTTTTGGATCATGGGAGCCACCTCTAGAATTTAAAGAACCTACGTGCTACACGAGTTCATCCTTGCGACTTTTTATCCATTGCTAGTTAGGATGGATGTCGTAAGTATTAGTAAGTGATGTCTTTGTCAAAACTTTATCAGATATCTATTTGACATTGTTTTTAAGTGATTCAAGGCTTACACCTAAAGTGATAAGTGATCGACTGCAATCGTTTTCAGTGAATTAAGGCTCATGCCTAAATTGAGAAGTGATTAGTTTCGAAATTGTTTTCAGTGAATTGAGGCTTATGCCTTAAAAATGATAATTGATTGATTTTGAAATCCCTTTTTAGTACTTTGAGGTATTTCACGAAACTAAATCAATTTTTGATTTTCGTAAGTTCATCTGTTTTAAAATAAGTACATTGTTATCGTGTTTTGAACGAAGTGCATAGTGATCGTGTTTTGAACCAAGTGCATAGTTAACGAGTTTCGAACTAAGTGCATACTGCATATGTATCGAACTAAGTGCATTGTGATATCGTTCGAAGTGCATAGTGTTTGTGTTTTGAACCAAGCGCATAGTGAATCTACTTGAAATACAATGCATAATAATCTGTTTGAGCTAAGCATATTGACCATTGTAATGTTGTGTATATTATTGGTAGTGTAGTATTGTGTCAATTGACTATGTCTTTTAAGCATCATGTTGAGGCTCGAGGAAATGAGGTGCCTAAGGAATCCTTCTACTAATATCATACAACCTCAACCTTTAAAGTATGAGTCCGTATTTGTACTTTCAACATAGGACATAGTATTACGCATTTATCTCACCTTATTTGCTGTTCATGCATATACGTACATGTAGATGACATGAGTTTAGCTTGCATTTACTTAAACTGCTTACTGAGCTATGGATTGCTTACTCATTATTTCCTCTCTTCGTAGACTATTTGAACAAACTCTAGTTGCCAAAGTATCCGTATGGGTTCTCGAGAACTATATCAAGCCACAATACTTGTCTACATCCTCCGAGCACCACTTTTGATTATTTTTTAGGTATACGAAAGTTATATACTCTTTTGTTTACATGTATAGACATTATGCAATGCACGATACACATTTACTTGTAATATATTGGGATGTAACTTAAGCTCATTTTAGGTTATTTTGTGAAGGCTATGATGACTAAGTACGGTCATAGAACATGATTAGTTTAGAGATGTGAATGAATGTTATTGGATGCGAGATGATATGGAAATGATTGTTGTGATTGGGATATAATAAATTCTTACCTCTTATAGGTGATTATCTAGAGAAATCTTCATTATAAAGGGGATATTTTCAATATGTTTTTAGGTAGGTTATGTAATGAAGTAAAAATGATCATTACATGTTGGGGAAAGTTTTATAATTAATCCTCGGAATAAAGAATAAGTTGATCAAAACTAAAAGGGATAAGTGAAAATCGTTTAGTAACTACATTGACACCGAATACAAACCTTAAATTGAAAAGAAAAATTTAGTTCCTAAATTTGTTAAATGGAATAATTGTAAGAGTTACATAATGGCATTCAGGTCGTGATAACTAAGACTTGCAATGACCCCGAAAGAGTAGGTTATTGATACTTGGGGATTGACTTACCCATGGTATGAAGCTCGTCTCGATTGGAGTTTAATATGAGGTATCAAAGAGAGCTATAGTAAATGTTATGCTTTATAAGGATTGGGAAAAAACCACGATGCAAGCCTCATTGAGACTTCTACTGTCTGGATTGAAACAAAACGTGACAGTATTGATATTTGGAGTGAATTACTAAGATGGTAAGAATATGCATATCAAAATTCATCTGTTTGTGTATGTCTTGGAAAGCGTGTAACAAATTCAAAAATGATATTGTGTCCACAGGCCAAAAAACATTTGTGAATAATGGTCAAATTGGTTTGACTTATGAGCAACAGACAGTAATAGTCAAACCCTCCTGTGAAGAAGTCTAACTTAGTTCAACCTCATAAATCGAATCACACAAAAGGTCAAAAACAACGCAAATGAGCATTTATGGCTATTTTGGTAATTTCACCATTTTGATTTGTCAAACCCCATCAAAAGTCAAAATTTGACTAGAATTATTAAATAAATATATTTTATATGTAAATAAAATATTTTGGAGATTAAATTCAATATTTAAATGTATATTAAAAAAGTTAAGACATAATGAAAATTTTTAAATTATAAAAGGGTAAAATGGTAAATTGCCATTAAAGATATTTATTAAATATGTAAAATATTTCAAAAGTTAAAAACATCATTTTCAACACCATTTTTGACCAGCCATGAATAGAGGAGAGAGAAAGCTTATGGTTTTAAGGTTTTAGAGAGAGAAAGCTTGCAAAACCCTAATGTACAAGCCTTAAACCGGAAAGTGACCTAAAGCAAAGTTGTTCATCTTCACAAGCTTTACAACATGTTGCAATTTGGTGTGTTGGAGTGACCATTTGAAGGTGAAAATCCACCCTAAAGTTTTGGCCATAAGGAAGGTAAGAGAGAAAATTTTCAGTTTTTATTCAATTTGACATATGTGATAATCTATAGATGTTTAACATATTTGTGGTGTTAGATTGAAACAAATCAAGTGTAGAGGGAAAAAGTGTATTTGGCCAAGTGAAGGGGAGGATGTTATCATGCTTAATTTGATACAAAATAGGTTATAGAATACTGCATAAATGAATATAAGACGGTCGGTAAAGTCAGAACTGAAAAAGAAGAGTTTTGACTGTAGTTGCATTATAGGTACTGATATGAAGTAGATCGATTTTGATGTTGTATCAAAAAATATGATAGATCTTAAAGAGTTATACTTTATAACTTAATACTGAAGTTTGACTGTATTTGAATACTATTTTACAGCCTAGATGTGAGGAGAGTTAAGGGAAGATAGACCAATATTTGCTAGTCACAAACTTTGGTGTTGCTAAATTGTGCTAGTGAACTATGGTTGTGTGCCGTAAGGAATATATATAGAAGGTGTAGGGATACTATGACTGCATTAATAAATGACTGATCAAAACTTTGCATAATTGAATAATGAAACAGTATTGAAATTGGATTAACTGGATTGCGTGACTTGAACTGATTGTCTAAACTATGTGATTGATATTGTAACTGAATTGGTATTAAGAAATTGGATTTGTGGTTATTGAACTGTATTTTAAGTGCATGAGGGTTAGGATAGATAGTACTATTATGCTACCAAAATTTTGTAATTATCAATGAGACTGAATGTTGAGTTAGAGATACGATAATTGAACTAGATGGAAATCAAGCACAAAGTTTTTGGATAGCTCAAGTTTGGTTATATATATAATACTATTAATTTCATTGTTTTCAAAGGGATTTCGAAAGGTTTAAGTGTTTTGAATAAAACTAATAATTTATAGAGCTATACAAATGAATAAATAAAATGTTTTGAGCACTGTTTACTTCACTGAAATGATTTTCTACAGTAATTGTTTTTATCGAACCTAAATGTTTTCATGACATTGTTTTGGAATGAAAACTAAATATTGTTTTAAATTGAATTATAAATTGACTGAATACATGTTTTGATTGAACATTGTGTAATACGAAGTGTTTCTAACTGGTTTATAAAATGTATTATTGAAAGTTTGAGCGTCTGATTGAAGTGAATGTTTTAATGTATTGAGTTGTCTAACACTGTTTTACTAACAATTTTAAATGTCTGACTGAAGTAAATATTTTGAATATTGTGAACTAACTGCAAGGGTTTTACTAAAAGTTGCATTTATCTAACAAAAGCTAATGCTTTGAATGTTTTGGATTAACTAACTCTGTTTTATTGACAATTTTGAATGTTTGACTGAAATTAATGTTTTAAATATTCTGATTTGATTGACACTGCTTTACTGAAAGTTCTGTGTCACGGTCCAAAATACCGTATAATTTACCAATTTCACATATATAATCACACACGTAAGTTGGGCTCGTCTGTAGTGTCAATGACTCCAAATAAAAATTATTTATTTGTATGCAAACCCAGGATCCAAAAATCTATTTACATCAACAAAATATTCATATTTACATCCCAAGTTAAGGTATGTAAAGTAGTACTGTACAGAAATCTGAATACATAAAATAAAATCGGTATACCTCGATGAATCCTAAAAATAGCCAAAGGAATACCGAAATTAAGTCCTCCTGAGATAGCAGACCCGAGCTCACTGCAAATAATTAGGAGAGAAAAATAAAGGAGTGAGCGAAACATTCTAGTAAGAGTATACGAAAGCTAATATAATGTAACCTATATGCATTTTTTTTATAAAACGAATATTTGTAAGAAAACCATGAATTTAATTTATGAATAAAATTTGGCACGATCTACTCAGATACTATAGTGGGATGGTAACCGAGTAGAGTATGGAAGGTACTTTAGAGTACCTTCCAGTTTCGGTATCCGAAGCCACTATAGGGAATTTATTTGATTTAATTAAATCACAAATTCAATATAAATTAATATATTACAAAACATAATATAAAAGCATTAGAAATTAAATAAATTCTCCGTAAACATTTTAAATTAGAATCATATCAATTTCTCAACTTTTATATCAAATAATAATTTCACAAGGTATATTGTTCAAATCATAATGCATATCAATGAATAAATTAAATCCGGATATATAAATCAAACTGGAGTACCTGGATCTAAGTTAGCCTGGGATTTACCACCCCAATATAAAATTTAATGGAGACTAGGCTACACCCAATAGACACATGCACTATAATAGACGTATGTCATAGTCAGGGGCCACAGTGGGATCACTAGCCAGGTGTCCCCTGTGTGAGCTAGAATACTAGGCTAAAGTCAACAGCAATTAGAACAGAATGAAAATGCATGTACCGAAGGTAGCTAAGGGCCATCAATCTCTAAAACATTTGAATAAATAATTTCTAGAACATTTTATGGAGAACAGGGTATGGAAACATAAATATGTTCATAAAATTAATTTCATTAAATCAATAACTTCAAACATATAAAATATCATAAAATCAATATTTAATCTTCCAAAAATTACTTATTTAAAATCCATGAAATATAACATATTCAAACATTTATAAATAGATAAAATACCACAAAACATTTTAATTATTGAATTTGTGATTTAATATTTATTAAACCATTTCAATTATTTATAATTTGGATCCTTAAATTTGATTTTATCATTATTTCCAAAAATTTCATATTAAAGCCAAAACTTTGTGGATTTCATAAATTAGAGGTTTTAAGTTAGTACATAAAATTTTGGCAGCATAACGGTTTGTAAAATCTAACCCTTCCTGCATAAAATCAGCTTTCAACCACAGTTCACAGTTCCAAAATTTAGTCCAAAATATTTATTCAAATTCCACAATTTGAAATTCACATTAAAGCATGCAGCGCTCTATATCCTTACGCTTCATACAAACATCCCTTACTTTTATTTTCTCGATTTGATCCCCTGACACCAGTAGTATTCTCAGGCTTGGAGGCTGCAAATAATTATTTAAAATTGATAAATTCACTATTTTATAATTAAAATAATATTTAAAAATTTAAATGCTAATGAATTGTTAGTATAATTTACTAAATGCAGTCTAGTTTCTACCGGTGCAAAATTCTAACTTTTTCTACATAACTCTGATTTCGATTTCGATAGTGCCAAAATTCCAGAATAATTTCTACATTATTTTAAGACCTAATTTACATTAAAATAGGCACAATATCAATCTCCCCTTCATAAGGCCAAAAGCTTCCTTCCTTTACAAAATTTATATTCTTCAAATTTAATTACTTTATTAATTCTAAATTATTCCTACTAATTTTCTACATTAATTCCATATGAATTTCCTATGAAATAACATCAATTTCATGGTCTTCATGCCTTGGCCGAAACCCCTTCCATAGCCAATAAGTTGATTTTTCTCAATTTGACTAATCTAAGCTTAAATTCAAACTTGTCATAATTTCTACTTCATTATCCTACAATAATTTCCATCAAAATTCACCATGTTCACACTTCATGAATGTTGACCGAAACCCTTGACCACTCAATTCCATAATTTAAACATGACTCAAATAAAAAAAAAGCATAGGAATCATTAAATCACATGGTAATAAGTAAGAAACCATGGAAAAATTTCAACTTCCTTCAAAACATACCTTGGCCGAATTCAATGGGAAAGCTTGGGGGCTGATTTTGATCACTTTAAACTATGATTTTGGTACCAAGAGAAACTATGATTTTCGATTTCGGGTGATTTTTCACTAAGTTTTTAAGGCTTTTTATTTCTTGGAAGCTTTGACTATGGAGGTTGGGTGGAAGGTTGAAGATGGCCGGCTGTCATGGTGTAGAATTCTGTGGAATTTTTTAAAGGCCTCCCAAGCAAAATGACCAAAATGCCCCTTTACTTACTAAAACTTTCCAATTTTGCCCCTAAACTTTGACTTGGTTGAAAACAATCCATCTAAACTCCAAAATACTTTATTTAATCTTAATTCAACTCTATTTAGCTTGTTTTAATGTTTGGTGAAGCTTTTATTGAAGTTTGGATAAGTTTGGGTGAAATTATCAAATTACCCTAACCGTAAAATCTCGTAAATTTCTGTCTTCACATCTAGTTTCCACCATCCATCTAGATATTCTAAAACTATATTTTATGAGGAATTATTTGGTATAATCCATAGGTCTTGATTTCCTTTAATTTAGTTGTTATTTTCAAAAATTCTGATGGCTTATGGACTAAACTGTCATTTTATAATTTGTTGCACATTTTTCAAAATATGAAAATATAATTGAGATTAAGAATGAAACTCTTACCATAACATTTTCCAGCTCTGAATATCAAATCATGAAGTTTCACCTTCATTTGGACTCGGGGAATTAGTGGGGCTCACTTACTAACTAACCATAAAACCTAAAATAAAATCAATTATAAATTAATTATAAATATTTCTTAATCCTCAATTATTTAATTAGAATTAAACAATACTTGAAATTTGAGGTCTCACATTCTGTTTATCTGACAAAAGCTAATGTTTTAAATGTTTTGGATTTGACTGAATGTATTAAACGAAATGTTTTGATTTTTAAACAGCATGGTTTATGAATAAAACTTGGTTCCTAAAAGTTTATATTTCGATTGTATTATTATGTTATGTTTTGAAAGCATAAAGTATTGTTTTATTATTTTCATAGGAATCAGGTAAATGTTTTGAGACTGTTGGCTCCTCATAGTTTTCTTTAGGTTATCATGCGCATTGACTAAACTGTATTTACGGTTTGCTGACCTTGAGCAAGTCTACAGCCACCTCTGTATCACCTGCTCAGTGGTACTATGGGGTGCACTGTTTGCTGTTGACCCTGAGTAAGTCTTAAGTAATCCTCAAATGTCTCTGGCTCCGTGACATTGTTTGGACACCACTGTGACTATGGCCACATGTCTTATTGTTATTGTTACTCTCTATTGGGACTATTGAAATCGCATGATTCTATTGGTGTTGCCTCGTCTCCACTGAATTGTTTACTGAACTGGTTACGAACTGTTTACCAAACTGACCACTAAATTGTTTATTGAACTGCTTACTGTCTAGTTTACCGAACTGAACCCTAAACTATTTACTAACTGGTTTACTAAAATGCCACTAAACTGCTTACTGATCGATTTATTGAACTGTCTACTGACCTGTTTACTAAACTGTTTATTGAATTGATTACTGATCAGTTTATAGAACGCTTACTAAACGATTTACTAAACTATCTAGTGTTTGCTGAACTGTTTATTGAATTGTTACTGATCGATTTATTAAAACGTTTACTGAGGGTTTACTGAAAATATATATGAATTGATTTGGTTAATTTTAAGCTGTAAATGATTTGATTTACTATTTTATTGAACTACTTATAAACTGTTTTACTAAATTTGTTTATATTCCACTACAACCAATTTTGTATGATTTCGATACTAAGCTATTGAATCGTTTTCACCTGGAACTTATATTGATTGTTTGCTGTTTTTAGCATTATTACTAAAGATTGAAGATGTTATGACATTGATTTGATATGCATGAATTCCTTCTCTATGAAATTCTAGTATAACTCCTATAGTCAGATTTAGGGACTAAACCAAGTGAGGTGTTCTAAAGCATCCTTCTGTACTCGGTCTGGTATCCTAACCAATTATAGCATCCTTTCCATTAGAGACCTCAAACACTGTATTTAATTGTGACAATAAGTGTATAAGCATGTTTTAGATACACGCATATAGTTGTGCATGATATTAGTACTTTTATATATATTTGCTTACTAGCGTAAGCTCACCTCTTCCACCTTACAAATTTTCTACAGTAATAACTTGTTGTTAAGGGAGGATTCTGATCAAATTCCTTCGAAACTTTTGTATTGTACCTTGGAGGTATGATTATATAGTTATTTTATGTATTCAGATTTTATTGAATAGTACTTTAGCATGTAAAAGGATGTAAACTAAATGAGTCTAAATGTCAATTATAGTCATTTGATATTGAAATGAATATAATTGAAGTTAACAGTTTGACACTAGATATTTGTATAGTTTGAGGTTGTTCATTTGAGTATAGTTATGAAGTGCTTTTAACTTACTTATATAGTTGATATGGGAATGTAAAGAAAAGTAAACACGTACTGTAAACGACTGTACTGGGACCAATCTAGATAATTGGATATTGATTTAGCTAAGTAAGTTTTAGCTTAATATTGAATTAATGACACTGAGCACAGCCTAACAAATGAGTGAAAAGGAAAAAATTAGTCCAGATTTTAAGAAATCAGGACGTGACATGTACAAGGGCTATTCTTGGAGGTTGATTTAGTGTTGAAATAGAATCAAGAAGCAAACCACTGAGTGAGGATTAAATTAAAGCTTTAAGTAAAGAAAACCAAAGGAGATTGAAAGCAGGGCATGTGTGAGGGAATTTTGAGTTTGAAGGCTTCAAGTAGGGAGCTCTCGGTTGATTTTTCTTAAGATGTTATTGAGATTGAAGCTGTCAAGAAGAGAAAGGAAACTAAAGCTTTAGGTGAGAAAGAAACTGAAGCGAACTAAAGTTGACCATGCAAGAGGGAACCAAGTTACTCACGTAAGAAGAAGAGGAACCCGAGACTACAATTGAAGCAAGAAGGTGCATGAGGTCTAATAGGGGTTGGTTTTGCTGCTGAACAAAGGTTGAGGAGGAGCTTCAAATGAGAGATCAGTGTCAACTTTTGATGTATTAACAGTGTATAAGACTGTATACTGTCAGTGTATCGAGATTATACACTGTCAGTGTATCATATATATAAACTTATATATAATTATAGGATTTATATATGATGCACTGATAGTGTATAGTCTTTATATACTGTTAATGCTCAAAAGATTGACACATCATCAATAACCCTTATGAATAAATTAAAAAATATTTATTTGTATTTTTTTAAGGGCTTGACATATTTTAGTTTGCATATTAATGAAGTGTTAATTTCTGATATACTGACAGTGTATAGAGACTATACACTGACAGTGCATTATATATAAACTCATATACATATACATTTTTTTTTTGTACAAAACATATACATACTTAACTCCTTAGCCAACATATCCATACTTTTAAATTTTAATAATAAATTAAAAATATTTTAAAATGAAAATAAATCTCATGTCATTGCAAAACGTATACGCAATTGAATTATAAAAATAAAAAAACGAAAGTTGACATATGTATACTTTTTAAAAAGCCACAATTAGTTGGGTTTTCTAAGCTACCTATGTCCGTTAAATACTCAATCATCTCTGACCCTTTATAGAAAATCATAAAATATCTATTTAGTGGACCCATATGATTGCAAAAATATCTTATCTAAAATGGACGGTGATACTAAAGACCGTGATGAGAGAAAGTAACAGCAGTGTGAAAATCAGATAATTTTTTTTTTGGTCAAAGAAAATAAGATAAGTATTTTATATCCTACCGCGAAGTTGTATTTTACTTGGGAATACAAAATCAGTCCACAAAACACAGAAATACGTAAATTTGCCTCACTATATAAACAAGCCAATATTCCAAATAGAAAGAAATAAAAGAAAGAAAGAAAGAAAACGAGAGAACTTTTTTTCTTCTCTATTTGTTTCCTTGATCTGATAGCGCAGATAGAAAGAGTGAGAGTGATGGGGCGTGATAGCAAGTCCAATGGTAGTGGCGGCGGCAGTGGCGGGGGACAGATACCGCCGTCAGTGAAGAAAGTGGTTCAGAACCTTAAGGAGATTGTCGATAATAACTGTACGGACTCGGAGATTTACGCCGTTCTTAGAGACTGTAATATGGACCCTAACGACGCCGTTCAACGCCTCCTCTCTCAAGGTTTTCTTTACTTTTTTTTTAGAAGAATAAAGATATTTGTTCTTGGTTTTGTTTTTGTTTTGTTTACATTACTTTTTCGTTTGGATGCTCAGAAAACTGAATATAATGTAAAATCTTTTTTTTATTTTTCTTGTAATATTTTATGGGGAATTTATATATTTTTTACTCTTGAACAATTTGTTAGAACTTTTAGAAGTTATATAGACTTTAGTTTTTCTTTTATTTTCCTTTTCTCAAATGCCTGCGTTTCTCTCCCAATATTATTTATTTTATCTTTTGCAAAGAATAGTTTATAACTTAAAATTTATGATTTCTTGCTTTTTGAGTTCTTTGACTTTAAAAGATTCAAATTTGGAAAAAAAATCTTCAAGCGTGTACAGTATAAAATAGTTGCTCTTTGATGGCTGGAGGTTTATTTACTTAGTTATTTTTCTGGCGCATGATTTTTTTCTAAGCAGCCAAACAACTTAGAATGTAATAATAATGGAAGTTTGAATTCTACCGAGTTGTGTGATTCAATGCTCATTCAACTTTAATGGAAGAACAATGTCAAATAGTCTTTATTTTAAATTTAAGAGATATTTTAGTAATTTAATAATATTCAATTTTGTAGATACTTTTCATGAGGTGAAAAGCAGACGTGGAAGAAGAAAAGAGGTTTTCTTTTTAAAAATTAATTTCGTCTTTTCTCTGCTCTGGTTTTTTCATGTTTTTCTAAGTTTAATTTTTGTTATCTCTTGATCTGTCAGATGAAAGAGACAAAAGAACTAAAAGCTCGAGCTAACAATGATACGTCTACTTGTGGTGTTAGAGGTGGTAGTGAACATTGTTTTGGGCGGAATGGATCAATACATATTAGCTCCAACGGTATAGTCTTTGGACTTTGGAGCAGGCATGCATTGGTGACACTAGTTTAAAAGTTAATTGTTCTATTATTCTTAGTATGATATTCTGTTCCTTGTTGCAGAGCTCGGTAAAGCTGCATACAAGAAAGAGAATGGCTCAGTTGCTTCTATTCCCCATTCCACTTCTTCAATATCACGGGCAACCGGACAAACTTGGAATGAGCAGCCTTCCCCTCAAAGGTTGGCTGTAATGAAGCAAAGTTGTTGCCTTTTCTATTATGTGTCCTTGTTTGATTCTTAAATCTTAACAAAATATAAATTGGTCTAGCTTAGTGATAGTGTTCTGTTCACAATTTTTTCAATTCTCTTTCATCATATTTACTTATAGAAACTTACAAGAAGGTGTTTTCTGGATTCTTAAGGAAAAAAAACTGTAGAGTACAGAGAGTATAAATAGTAGTAGGCTAAACTAGGAAATCTACCTAAGTTCCTATACATCCATGTATATCATTTATAGAAAAGGATAAATCCTAAATAAGGAGAGAAAATTTCCAATGAAACAAAGCTGCTGGATATTTGACCAAGATAATCCCATTATCTTAGGAAAATAACTAAAATAAAAAATTAACCACATCCAATCCCATAGAATATGGGTCGGAATTCCGCTCCCCCTCAAGTTGGGTAGTAGATGTTAATCATACCCAACTTGGACTTCAAGTTTTCAAAATTGATGAGGAAGGGCCTTGGTGATAATATCTGTGGTTTGAAGACTAGTTGGTGTTTAGACAAGTTTGAATTGGTCTTTTTCCATTTTCTCTATGATAAAATGGCAATCAATCTCGATGTGCTTGGTCCGATCATGATAAACTAGGTTCTTGGCAATACTTATTGTTGCCTTGTTGTCACAAAACAACTTCATAGAACATTTTGAAATTCTCAATTTCTTCGGCGCCCTTTCAAATTGGATTCCTTCACAAATCCCATGAGACATAGCTTTGAATTTTGCTTCTGCAATTCTCCGAGCTACTATTGACTACTTGTTTCGCCATGTGACTAAGTTACCCTATACAAAGGTGCAATATCTGGTGGTTGACCTCCGATCTTTATAGATCCTGCCTAGTTTGCGTTTGAAAAAACTACAACATCTCTGTTTGAGGCTTTTTTGAAATGTAGTCCTTTGCTTGGGCTTTTCTTTCATTTTTGAAGAATTTGGTACACTGCTCCCATGTGTGCTTCAATAGGTTATTCATAAGTCTGCTTACTAGGCTAATCAGAAAAACAAACGTCTGGTCTAATATGTGTCGGATAAATCTGTTTCTCCACAAGCCTTTAGTTCATTTGTCAACTAGAGGACTTTCTTCTTCCGTTCCTAACTTGCCATTTGAATCCATATGAGTTTCTGTAGGTTTGCATCCTGACATCCCTATTTCCTTAAGAAGATGTAGGACATTTCTTTTGTGAAACATAAATCCCATTTCTTGATTGAGCTACTTCTGTGCAAAAGAAATACTTGAGTTTTCCTAATTCTTTTATCTTGAATACTCTGGCCAGAAGGGTCTTTAACCCAACAATTTCCTTCACGTAGTCCTGTGTAAGAATGATATCATCCACATAAACAATGAGGATAGAAATCTTGTGATCATATGAGTGCTTGATAAACATTGTGTGATCGGTTTGGCATTGTGAGAACTTGTACTTCTTAACAGCCTTGGTTAAGTGATCAAACCAAGCCTGAGATGATTGTTTGAGGCCATATAGTGCCTTACAAAGCTTGCACACTTTACCACTGTTCTCCTGAGTGTTATATCTTGGTGGAATATACATAAAGACTTCTTCCTCTAAGTCACCATTTAAAAATGCATTTTTGACGTCTAGTTGATGAAGAGGCCAATCTAGGTTAGCTACCAAAGAATAGTAATACTCAAATTGAGTTTAGCTTAGCCATAGGAGCAAATGGCTTCTCATAGTCAACACCATAAGATTGGGTGTAGCCTTCGGCAACAAGATGAGCTTTGAATCTGTTCACGCTTCCATTTGCATTGTGTTTAACTTAAAATATCCACTTGCGACCAACACAGCATTCCTTCGAGAAGTTTGTAATCACCCACATGCCATTCTTTTCCTGTGCTTTCATATCTTCCAGAACAACCAACCATCCACTTGGGTTGGTGGAGAGCTTCTTGAATACTGCTTGGGATGTGAACATCAATTAGAGTGGACACAAACATGCGTAAAGCTGGAGATAGACTTATAGGATACAAAGTTGCTAATAGGATGTTGATTGCATGTCCTCACTCTTTTTCTTACTGCAATAGGTTGGTCAAGATCACTAAAAAAATCACTAGAGATAGGTTCAATAATTGTGTTACCTCTATGCATATTAGAAACTTCTGGATTTGGTTCAGAATCTTGGTTCTACTTTGAAGATGTACGACTCCCTACCTCCTTTTAAGATTTCAGTTGCCTTGAGTAAACTATCAGGTCTTTTGTTGTTGTGTCCTGCAAGATCTTAGAGTTTTGAGTGCTAAGTTGAGTGTCTGTTGTCTTGGGATTAGGAAGCTGGTGGTGAATTTCTGTGAGGATTATAGCTGGACTCGAGCTTTGGTCTGGTGGAGCTAGTGAAGGTACTAATTCAGTAGCAGGTTTGATCTCCCGAGGTTGATACTCTTGCATTCCTCCTGAATGTCAGCTTTGGTGTATTTTGATTGATTCTAAAAAAGGTTATATCCATGGAATTATAAAATCTTTTGGTTATTGGTGAATAACATTTGTACCCCTTATGGTTTGGAGAGTAGCCAAGAAATATGCACTTTATAAATTTGGGATCTAATCTGCTTCGATGCTGCTTATGTATATGGACAAATGCTATGCACCTAAACACTTTAGTAGGGATGGATGAGATAATTTGAATATGAGGGCAGCTTGTAAGGAGCTTTTGGCATGGTGTTTGGAATTGAAGGACACAAGATAGCATTCTATTTATTATGAGATAGGCAGTTGTTAAAAATGCTTGCCCCCAAAAATGTTTTGGAACATAAGTGGCAAGCGTGACTGATTGGGCAACCTCCATTAGGTGTCAGTTTTTCTACTTTGCTATTCGGTTTTGTTTTGGAGTATCCACACATGAGCTTTGATGGACAATTAGCGAATATCAGGTAGAGGTTTAATGCTGAGAACCCTTCTACAAACATCATCTATATTTTTATTTAAACCTAGAAGGAATTTATAAATGTGCTTCTTTTCCTCGATCTTCTTTTACTTCTGACTTTCATTTGAGCAATGCTATTTAATTTCCTCAAAGACATCAAGTTGTTGCCAATACTGATTTAAGTTGTTTAAGTACACAGTGATTGAAGATTCTCCTTGGTGCAAATCATGCAAAGTAATTTTTAACTCAAATATTGCTGATTTGTTGTCGACATTGGAGTAGGTTTCTTTTTTAGTGTCCCAGATCTCTTTGGTAGTTTAGTGGTACATGAAATTTTCTCCTATCTTGTTAGTCATGGAGTTAGGCAACCACGACATGACCATGCTGTTTTCCAGCTTCTGGGTCTGAAACTTTGGGTCATTCTCACTAGGTGGTGGTGCTGCTTCTGTGGGATAATCTCCCTTGTCTTTCCCACAGATGAATAACATTATTGACTGAGACCATTGGATGCAGTTTTGTCCATTGAGTCTGTGCCCAGTGATGGGTAGAACAGATGTCTCGAATACTACAGTTATGTTGCTGGTCATGCTTCTTGGGTTTGAAGTCACCTCTGATGCTGTGCTGCTGCTCGCCTTGATGGAAGAAAAAAACTAAGATTTTTAATGTCTTAGGTTATATGCTTTGATACCGTATAGAAACTTACAGGAAAGTGTTTTTTTGATTTCTTAAAAGGAAAAAAACCGTAGAGTATAGAGAGTATAAATAGTTGTAGGCTAAACTTGGAAATCTTTCTAAGTCCCTATACATCCGCATATATCATTTGCAGGAAAGGATATATCCTAAATAAGGAGAGAAAATCTCCAATGAAACAAATCAGAGGGATATTCAACCAAGATACCAAAATCCCATTGACTTAGGAAAATAACTAAAATAAAAAATCGACCATATCCAATCCCATAGATTATGGATCGGAATTCCACTATACTTTTAATAGGTATTCGGTACTCTTTTTTAGAATGCATGATACTCTATTGATTATTGTTCTTTTTTTCTCCTTTTTCTTTATGCTTTTCTCATTTAAAGAATGGATGCTGTGAATTGTGTAACCTTGTTTAGTTTGCTGCTTGATGAAATGTTTACTTATTCATTTTGAGCATCTTAAATTCTCCTGCAGCAATTCTTTTAATGCTGCTAATAGAAGACAATCAATAGGAACAGGTGATGTGATTGATTCAGCTTCACAACCATCCCCCGGATCACAATCTACTTGGGCGGGGGCTACCTTAGGACATGTTACTATGGCAGATATTGTAAGAATGGGTAGGCTGCAGAGCGAAGGCTCAGAAATGCCATGTGAAACATCTTATACTCCTCAGGATGCTGTTCTGCCAAACTCAGCCATCTACCAAATGAAACCTTCCCTTGCTACTTTACCTTCACACTTGGGAACACACCAAGATTTGCTTTCCTCAGATTTGAACATGACTGCTGAATCTGGAAAGAAATCTAGTCAGCAGGATTTTGATAATGAATGGCCTGTGAATGAGACAATAACAGCTTCTAGTGATATTGGTGGTATGATACACTCAAATCACTCTAACTTACATAGTAACACAGCTAACTTGTCAAGTAACTGCTGGTCAGACAATATTTTGTTTTCAGAGAGCAATGCCGCCAGGGAGAATCTTAGTTCTGATCATCTCAACTCTGCTCAAGTATCAAGTAAACAAATATTTATGAATGGTTCTGGAGGAACATCTGAACATGATGATGACCTGTGTAAAGATACAAATTCACCTGATTCTTATCAGCAAATCTATGAGCACCAGAAAGGTAAATTTTCAGGTTTTCAGTTTAGGGTCTACAGGATATTGTATTTTCTTTATTTGATTTTTAATTAAACTAATACCAGATTTTTGTAAAATAAAGTCATGGGATGCTTTATAATAATCATGGATTCTGCTGATGCACTGTTTGTACTTTGATGATTATAGCTATTTAGAATGTCTATTGTACTCTCGTTAGAGTGAAGAACTTGGATTTCTTTACTGCATTTCTCCAAGATTTTCTTTTGCTTTGTGTTGCAACAGTTATTATGTATGCTGTCATTTTATTCTCCGTTTTAAAATGTACAGTATGTCCATTTTAAATTTATTGCCTTGTAGAACATTGGTGGTAGTATTATTGTAAAATATTGTAAATTTAGTTCTTTCTGATTCAAAACAAGGAATTTCATTTTAGACCAAAAACTAGTTTCATGTCTAATTATATACTCTGTGCCATAAAGTAACATTATGGTCCTTATTCCTAGTCTGTAAAACATGTGGAATGTATGAGCTTGTGATACATACAGGATAAAGGAAGTGGTAGGTTGCTAAGTTACATTCTTGTTTGATCCTTTCTTGAAGGAAAACATGCAACATGGAACAATTTTTTTGTTTTTACTATTGTCATCTGTCTCTGATTTGTGAAAGTGCAAAAAAAGGATTAGGAAGAGATGGAAAAAAAGAAAGCTTCTAGTCTTCTTTGTGTCTTACATGCAAAGACCAAAACTGTTATCAGTTGTAGAACATTACAGACCTGTTTATTTCTGTACTTCTTTGGCTGTGTTATTTGATTGGTTGAACGAGAAGTACCCATGGAAAAATAGCTTTATATAGATGTGTGTGTGTGTGTGTAAGTATATGTATGTTTCTCTAGCCTGAGAAATATAATTGCATTTGAAAGTTGCTGCAGTTTATGCAAATTAGGTGCGACACTACATGCATTATTCTTTTGTATTTTCCAAGAGTGTGCTAGATGGTTGGTTGGTGGATTTAGATTCTGTGCATTTTAGTATTGCTACATGCTTATGAAAATTGGTTATACTGTGTTTGTTGTATTCATGCAATGCAGCAAGAAGTTATGTTGAATGTGTTGTGGTCTTCACTTTTCATCCTATGGTATCCAATCTCAGGAATAGGTGGTGGTTCAAATATATCTCTTCCAAATCATTCTGCATCTTTGTCTGATGATGACATCAAAGGCCTATCTTCAGCTGTGGTGAACATACAACAACTAAGTTTAGGGAAGGAGCGGGCAGTGACTTCTACTGAGGATAACCACGGAGTAGTACTTCCAAATAATTTTCAAGCCTTTTCTGCTGACTGCTCACATTTGAGCTTTGGTACCTACAAATCTGACAAGAATACAGCAATGTCCATTCCACAAGCATCCAGTTCCATAACAAATGATTTGGAAGAGATCTTGACAGCATCAAATGGTCCATCCTCCATGCATCTGAACTCTAGGTATGCACCATTTTTATTTGTTCCAGTTTTGGCCTTGTTCATGGTAGTTCATGATGTTTAAATGTCTTTCTTTGCAGGAATTTAGTATATGGTGAAGAGCAGCTTGAATTTGATTTTGATACTAATAGAGCAACTGCAGATGCTACAAATAATAATTCACTCAAATTTTCGCAGGCAGAGCTTAAGAAACTAGTTATTCCTGATGCAGCAGCCCATGGGAATGATTATGTCTCCCATTCGTCTATAAGTGGTTCTAGTTTCAAGAACATCCAACAATTAAGTTCTGCTTTGTCTTTTGTGATTGACCCTATTGCCAGGAATCTTCCTCCTTTTCCAAGTGAAGTGGTAAACAGTACTTTCCTCATTGCATTTATGATACCCTGGCTGCTCCTTGTCTCACCTTGCTGCTATGATGCTCGTGGGCTTTATGAAAAAAGAATATGGAAATTTTTGCTATTCCACGTTGTTATATGAAATAGCATTAGCAACATTTCATGAAGATGCCAAGTTTGTGAGCTGTTCTCTTTCTTGCATAAGTTAATTACCTGGCCAATACTCCACATGTCCTTTTCTCTTTAATGCCTGTTCATTTTTAAATTACATTTCCCCCAGGATATTCGTTAACGAAATACAATGTTTATATTTGCTTGTGGAGTCACCTGTTGATTTATTTTTTATTTCAGTTTCTCTTGAACTCTGCACTGATCTTGTGAATTTTGGGTGCTAGCAATCATATTCAGACTCTATACCTAGTAATTTATCGGCAGCGAGTATTCAGTATATAAAAGCAAGAGATTCTGCAGCGTTCCTTGCATCACAGTCGATTTCATCAAGATATAGCAATTCTGCATCATCCATTAAGAGCTCAACTGCATCCATGCTGGAGGTATGAAATCAAGAATTTGTTCTCCTTGGTGGCTCAAAAGTTTTCAAGTTAGGTAAAATAGATTTTACTGCTTATTATTTTCATCTAAAGGATGGTTGAGTCAGACCACCCCTCTTCTGGACTTATTGAGAAAGGTTGATCCTAGACTTTAATGTTTTTGTTGCTTTTTAAGTGGAAAGATGAGCGCTATTTGCTTTTATCTCGTTGTAGAGAAGTACTAAATCTGAGTATTATGAGTACTGGCTTATAATGCTGGAATATACCCACCCCAGATATTTCTCTGTTGGATTGATTTTCTGAATGTGGTAGGGGTAGGTATTGAGTTGAATCTTACAAATGAAAGATATTTAGACCAGTTATTAAACATATTGTTCTTTGCATGATTTCCTGGGTCTTTTCATGTAAACTGGTGTGAAGTTTCAGATGAATTAGTGGCTGTCTTTTTATTATTAGACGGCCAGCACATATTTAAATTATGTCATTATGTAAAGTACGGTGAATCTGGCAATGAATTTCTGTTAAACTGGGATTTCATTGCCTTCTGTTACTTAATGGACTTATGAAATAAAATAATTTTTAATTGGTCTGTTAATTCAGGTTTTAAATTCTGGAGCCTTTTCTGTATCCCACCCAACCTCACAGGCCTTCCATGGTGCCAACCTTGCCCCCGGATCTGTACTTAAGGAGCATTTGTCAGCATATTCTTATTCTCAAACTGGCTACCCAGCCATACCTCAAGGCCATGCATATACGCCATCAGCTTTGCAACAAGCATATCTGGATGGCAGTATGCTCCCTGATTCGCATGCACGAATGAAGTACAATCTTCCACACTACAGAAGTGCCAGTATGAACAGCTTTTCTTTGTCAGGTCCTTACGCATCTGGTTACCAAAGTTCAGCGAATTCTGCTGATATTCCTAAAAGTTTTCTGCACAATCTATCTGTTGGTCCGGCAGGCAGCAAAGTTGGTTATGATGAATTTTTACGCTCTCAGTACTGGGACGGAGGGTCTAATTTCAACCAACTTCAACAGGTAATTACAGTAAGCATATTTGATGATATGATGCTTGTACCTGTAATTGCTTAGTGCAGTGCAATGTAACTGTTTCTATCTCATCCTTTATATCTTTTATGTATTTAACAGAATGATGGCTCTGCTAGATGGGATTATGCACATGGTTCACAAACCATATCAACTATGCCGGAAGGTGCTTATTACAGTTTACAAGGACAGAATCAGAAGCTTTCTGGTTATCAGCAAGGCAAGCAACACTCACAGCTTCATGGAGCTATGGGGTATCCTGGTGTTTATAATTCTCAGGCAGGGATCACAATAGGGCAGCAGCAGCAGCAGCAGCAGCAAAATCTTGGTAATATGATTCTAAATGGTCCTCAAACCCCGTCATCTCAGCAACTACCCGAAATTTGGAAGCACAGATACTAGCATCCTTTTGCTTTTCAATTTTGTTTTACCTTGCTAGCAAGGCATTATAAAAGTGGCTTAGTAGGATGATATTACCGTTCAATCAAAGATTTCATTTTTTTTCAAATGCTTTGGCAGTGTCCAATTGTACATATTGGAAAAGAGAAGCTGACTGTCAATGGCCTCTGCCTCAACATTGTATTCTATCTAATATCATGTTGGGGTACAAATGCAGTGCTTGGCTAAGCTGCTAATGTGATGGGTTTTTTTTTCTTCTATGGGGCGATTCATATGTAGCTCTTACTTTATGAATGATCTTCCATGTGCAGCTCATGGATTAGCAATTGATTTGATTAGTTACATTTGTTTTTTCTTTCATTCCCTTCTACGTCTCCGAGGTGTTTGATATTTATTTTTGCTGAGGCAGAAGTTTTGATGTGGGTATTTGTTGGGAAAGGCAATTAACATGATTGAAGGGCCAGTTGGGGGTAGGCAGTTAGAACTTAGAATACATGGAATTACTGTTTATTACGAAGGTTGGTGTCACTTAACCATCTCCTAACCTTCAATCATTCTTTCGGGTTCTCACAATAAAATTATTGAATGAAATCCACTACTTAAACCGACATCCGGACCCTAGTTTGTTCATATCTGTAGTGGAATAGGATTTCCAAGTGTGCATGCATGGGGCAAGGCGCAGATTTGAGAGTGGCCATGGACCAAAACCAAAACCAAGAACAAGATAAGGGGAATCTCCACAGACCAGGCATCGATGCAATCCTAATGGCTCCCAAAATGCCCAAGGCAGTGACACCAGTCACTGCGACTGAGGGTGAGAACATTAGGCGGCCTCGAGGCAGGCCAGCAGGCTCCAAAAACAAGCCAAAACCACCCATTATCATCACCCGCGACAGTGCTAATGCACTGAGAGCCCATGCAATGGAGGTGACCTCAGGTTGTGATGTAAATGAGAGTTTAGCTAATTTTGCTAGGAGAAAGCAGCGTGCCATTTGCGTACTTAGCGGCAGCGGGTGTGTAACCAATGTTACACTCAGACAACCGGCCTCCTCTGGTGCAATTGTTACTCTGCATGGCCGGTATGAGATTCTCTCCTTGCTTGGATCAATCCTGCCCCCTCCAGCTCCACCGGGAATCACAGGGCTAACCATTTACCTAGCTGGGGCACAGGGGCAGGTTGTTGGTGGAGTCGTAGTTGGTGCACTCATTGCCTCTGGTCCTGTTCTGGTCATGGCTGCATCCTTCATGAACGCCACCTTTGATCGTCTGCCATTGGATGATGATGAAGTTGCAGCCGCTATGCACAACCAATATCACCAGAATGGGCGGCAGCACCATCACCTGGACATTTCTGATATATATGGGATTCCACAGAACTTGATCACCAATGCCACCATGCCTCCTGAGATATACTCTTGGGTACCAGGGCGAACTATGCCGAAAACCTAACCTTATTAGCCAGCAATCCTTTGGACAAACTCCAAATATAGTCTTTTACAGTAATTATTTATTAAGCATGCAGTATCTTCACAGCCTCAGTTGCTGATCCATATGGAATCAGTGTTTCTTTTTCTGTAGTAAAATCTTGTTTGAGTGCAATAGTGTGATTTTAAATACATTGGATCTCCATCTCTATATTCCCGAGTATCAGTAATTACTGTGCACATAAATACCAATAGATTTAATTTATATATACGCAAATTAGTTGAAAATGTTTGAGTAATCTTTTTATAAGCTGAATCTGATCCAAATCAGCACCGCAAAAAATCATAGTATCATCAGCCAATTGTAAAGGAGAAATAGTTATTGGATTGGATCATTACCAGTATTGAAGCCATTTATCAGACCAATAGACTCAACCTTGTGTAGTACCATGTCGAGACCCTCTGCAACTAAATTGAATAAATATGGAGATAATGGACACCCTCGTCTCAACCCTTTGCTAGAATGGTAACTGGTCAGTTGTTAAGCCATTAATAATCCAATTTGTCCTCTCAATCCCAGACCCCACTTTCTCTGTGATAAACATTAGAGAACTCCAAACCCTTGTTTTTACTCTTTTCTTAATGAAATCCACTAATTCATTTGCAAATAGAAATCCCTTCATTATCTGCCTGCCACTACTAAAAGCAGACTGATCATTCAGGTTGATTAAAGAGTCCATAAAAGTCTTAATCTATTGGCAATAACCATGGCAAAAGTTTTGTAAGCAAGCACTGCTGATTAAGCTGATCACCCTATAATCTGAGAAGGTATATGAACTGTTGATTTTGGAATAAGGGCAGTGAAAGACGTGTTCAAGCACTCATTTAAATACTCCTTCCTACTCGTAGAAGTTAGAAATGAAAAGCATAGAATCTTACTTCAAAACCATCCAATGAGACTTGAAAAAGTTCAAGTTACAACAATCAGATCCAACTTCCAAGGGGCTTATTACCATTGCACCTACATAATACTAAATTAACCTCCTCTTAAGCAATTGATGATTCTAGCATGTTAGCTTGGAAACATCCAATTTAGGTAAGTTTCAATTAAATTCTCTCAAGAAACAAAAATTCTTGACAATGAAACGTTTGTTATCGTGATCAAAAACTGCTTTCTTGATACTACTTGGGTTCGTAAGAATTCTATACCCCCCTGAAAATTTCCAATAAAATCCCCTCTGGTTCTGTTGGAGGCTAATATCAGAAAAAGTTTCGTATTACAGTCCCCCTCTTGCAACCATTTTATACTATACTTCTGATGCAAGCTTGCTCTTCATGTCTGTAAAGTTTTTGTGTAACTACAGATATCTTCATCCATTTTACTGATTAAAACTAATCCAGTTCAGGCCGAAAGCGAAAAACAGTAAAGCCTTCCCAACCGCTTTCATGTCTGTATAGTTTCAATAGCTCTACCTGCCAAAACATTAACAGGTTCCTCTTTTCAGCACAACTAGCTAAAGCTTCGAACTGCTTCTCCAACTTATCATTGTTCAAGTTCCAATTTTGAAATCTTTCTACCAATATCACTACCATTTCCTGGCATCCTACTTTTAAATGTTAGCTTTTAGAGTATTAAACTTCTTCGAAACAATTAAAACCTAACCTTTTTTGCATTGTTGTTGACTTGCCATGACTTGTTATCAACAATATCTGAAAATTTTGAGTCTCCCAACTAGTAATTGAAAAAACGAAATGGTTCATGAATCTGTCAATGAATTGCTTTCACATTGCGAAGTGGCTTGGAAGTTTTGGATCGCTTGTTGTCAGTGCTGGGGATTCAATGGGTGGCTGCTGAGACAGTTGAAAACTGTTTTCATTTCATGGACTGAGCTATGGCATAAAAATAGTAATGGGGATGTTTGACGTAGGTTGTTTTACGCTATACTTTTGGATTTGTGGTTATTTCGTAATGATACTGCTTTTAAGTATAAAATTTTGAATGAAATACAAGTTTTTGATTTAGTTAAAACTCGTGTGGCACGTTTGTGAAAAGCAAAATGGCCTTGAGACATTATTCTCATTTTCAGATTTCTATATAGCTGCCAATGATTTGTCATTGGGTGTGCATTCAAAGTCCATTAAGGTTATTATTTGATGCCCTCTTCCATCTTGTTTCATGAAGTTTAATGTTGACAGTTTTGGATTCTTCTTCTTTGTTCATTGAAATTGATTCTAGTAATACAGTTTCTCGGACATCAGATGCTTCCAAGGTACCTTGCTGTTTGAAGATTATGTCTGAAAAAATTTGATCTAGTTATAAGAAAATTTTAGGGCATCACTTTTCAAAAAGTTTGAAAAGACGCAAACTTGATGACTGATGGTTTGGCTAAGATTGAGATTGAACGAGAGCGCTCTGTTAGCTTTTGCTTTAAGAAAGTTTGAGGTACGTGGCTTGCTTAGCTTAGCGAAAAAAAAAGGTGGCTTGCTTATGAGAGGGATAATGGATGTAAATCAAGAGATTGTTGATAATGATTTTCCTTGGTAACAATAATTCTTTTAGGAGTAATAGTTAAATATACTTCCAATTTTTTTAATTTTTTGCACAAAACAAACACAAACCCTCAATATTTTATGATATGTAAATCAATCCATGCGCTTTTATTTTGCTATAAATAAACATCCAACCATTCAAAACAATGTAATTAAGTCTAAATTAGTTAAATGACACTATCCGTCATTTGGACATCATACTTGGTAGGTGATGCAGATAAGTTAATGGGTTGCCCATAACACGTCACGTGTGCAATACAAACAAATGTCAATGTCATTATTTAATAGATTTGGACTTAACTGCATGATTTTGAAAGGTTGGAGATTTACTATAGTAAAAAAAATTATGAACTGATTTTTATGTAACAAAATGTTAAATACTTATATCTATTTTGTGTAAATGTTGATGGTATGTATGGTTTTTAAGTCTTTATTATTATTATTATTATTATTATTATTATTATTATTATTATTGCGAGAGCTTGTCACTAAATGTGTCCAATATTATATTGGACTAGATTCAAATCGAATTTAGATATGATATTAAGAGATTACATGTGAGTTCAAGTTTAGTCATATGAATTAATTGCATAAAAGAGCTCACCTCTCATAGGAATCAATTATTTGTATGCATATAAAGGCACCAACAATTTATGACTTAATCCCAAGTTCCATGCTCAGTCCTTATGCTTTAGCATGAGTTTCAACTCATTCACTATAGAGTAAATCCCCCTTGCTTGAGGGTGCCCCTTCCACTGGAAATGAACTCATGAACTTCACCATTAACTTCAATCAGACTGCACCTTGGTTCTTTATCTATTTGCTTCTCTTTCATTAAAAGCCTTTGCTTGATTGCTTCCTCAAATTGCTTAGTTGCAGCATAAACGTTACACATAAGTACATATCCAGAGCTTTCAGCAGGATCATGTTCAACAATAAGCTGACCATTGTAAATTCACTAGGCCGAATTTTCTCTTCTTGCATTTGTTGAAAAAGCTCTAATGCTTCCAAAAACTTACCATTCTTAACATAACCCCTCATCATAGAATTCCATGAAACAGTGTTTCTCGCTACCATTTCATCAAACTGTCTCCTAGACTTGTCAATCTCTCCACATTTAGCAAGCCTTATAACCATGGAATTCCATGCAACAATGTCAAGTTCCAATTCTTCATCAAACACTTGCCAAGCTTCACTCAAAAGGCCACAATTTGCATACATAGATATTGTTTCGTATAAATTAATCATAGTCAGGACCCAATTTTATAACCCTCCCATGAAGCTGTTTCCCATCACAAGATAGAACAAGTTGAGCACAAGCCTTAAAACACTGAAGGATAAGTTAGTCTTTCTGGTTCTATAAAGGAATATGAATAGTGAGACTTTAATTGGTGGGCTAGAGCTTTAAGAGAAGCCTCTAATCATACAGATGGCTAGCTACTATGATGTCGTTGAGAAGACCAGTTTTGATGAGTTAAATAAATATTTTTGAGGTCTTTCATGGTGGTGCAGTTGTTTTCTAGTAGGGAAAGGCATGATTGATTTGATATAAATTTGATTGTGGAGGTTGGAGACAGTTTTAGTGATATGAACCTCATTGAAAGAAGATGAGATTCAACAAAGAACATGAAGAATATTCAAATAAAAATAAAACAAAGAATTAGAGATAAAACCAAGAACCTATGGTATTGGATCTAGACACGTTGCTTAGAAAAAGCAAGAACCTAAGGTATAAATTGGTGGAAAGTAGAAGAACGCCACAAGGACGACTTTGATAAGTTCAAGAGTTTTCAAGAGAACCAAAGAGAAGAAGTCTCTCAATTTTATAACTCAAATCAATTGTTTCTACCCAAATAGTTACATAGCTATTTATAGGCAAATAGCAAACTTGTAGAACAAGTAATAAGAATCCTTTTTTCTAACTTGCAGAACAAGAAATAGAAATTCTACAATACCTATTAAATAAAAAGGAATTGGGCTTAAATTAAATTAAGATAATTTTCAGCCCAATAAGAGATAACTAAATAAAATAAGTATAGCATTTGACCCAATTATACTAGGCCCAATTTATGCATCCGACCCAATTACATTTCGGCCCAATACTTGTAAATCTTCAAGAAGGTTGAACTTGAGCTTGGATCTTGTTGTAGAAGACTTTGTCATTCTCCATGCTCAAGCTTTTTTAGGCTTGCTCTCTAGCAATATTAATAAAGCCAACTAAGGCTTGTTGCATCCTTTTCATTTTAGCTCTCGTCATTGGACCTCCATGGATGCTCAAAGGATCACGATCATCATGAACATAACCTAGGATTTGTGAGCTTGATTAGCCTCCATCATTCCCCCTCTCCTTGAAAGGATTTGTGCTCAAATCAGAATCACCTATATCAATATCAAGGGAGAAAGATCAAAAACATTAAATATAGAACTAAAATTATACTCACCTGGAAGATTCAACTTATAAGCATTGTCATTGATTTTCTCAATCACTTGGAATGGTCCATCTCCTCGAGGTTGCAACTTGGAGCGACGTTGAGCAAGAAATCTCTCTTTACGCATATGTACCCAAACCTAATCACGAGGTTGAAAGACAACTTTCTTGCGATGCTTGTTGGCTTGAGTAGCATATTGCTCAGTCCCCTTCTCAATGTTTTGGCATACCTTTTCATGCAGTTGCTTAACAAAATCAGCTTTCTTTTCCCTATCCAAACTAGGTCTCTCCTTGATAGGTGTGGTATAAGATTTAACGGAGTGAGTGGATTGAAATTGTAGACAACTTCAAATGGGGAACAACTAGTAGTAGAATGCACACTTCTATTGCAAGCAAACTCCACATGAGGCAAACAATCTTCCCAATTCTTCAAGCTCTTTTGAATAATAGACCTCAACAAAGTAGACAAAGTACGATTGACTACCTTAGTTTGACCATCGGTTTGCGGATAACAAGTAGTTAAAAACAACAGCTTTGTTCTTAACTTTCCCCACAATGTTTTCCAAAAGTAGCTAAGGAACTTCACATCACGGTCATAAAGAATAGTCTTCAAAACATCATGTAGACAAACAATTTCCTTGAAGAATAAATAAGTAATGTTGCTTGCATCATTAGTCTTATGGCAAGCAATGGAGTGAGCTATCTTAGAGAACTTGTTATCAACAAGGACAGAATCTCTACCTCTCTTTGTTCTTGGTAAACTCAAAACAAAGTCCACAGAAAGTCAGAAATGTCAATCCAAGGAGTAGTAGGAATAGGTAAAGGAGTATAAAGACCATGATTCATAACTCTAGACTTAGCTTGTTTACAAGTGACACATCTTTCACACAACTTTTCAACATCTCTTTTCATGTTAGGCTAAAATAAGTGATCATGTAATATGTCTAAAGTTTTCTTAACTCCAAAATGTCCCATTAATCCACCACTATGAGCTTCCCTCACAAGTAATTTTCTCAAAGAACACCTAGGTACATATAATCTATTTTCTGTAAATAAGAAACCATCATGCTTATAAAACTTTCCAAAACCAGTTTTTTCACATGCATTGAACACATTTTCAAAATCCTCATTAGTAGCATACAGGTCTTTAATATACTTAAATCCAAGTAGTTTAGCATTAAGAGTAGTGATTAGAGTATACCTTTGAGACAATGCATCGGCCATGACATTTTCTTTACTTGTTTATATTTGATCACATATGGGAATGTCTCAATGAACTCCATCCACTTGGCATGACGCTTATTCAACTTGTTTTATCCTTTCAAGTGTTTCAAGGACTCATGATCAGTGTGAATAACGAACTCCTTGGGCCATAAATAATATTGCCATGTTTCCAAGGCCCTCACTAATGCAGACATCTCTTTGTCATATGTGGGATAGTTATGGGTAGGTCCACTTAGCTTCTCATTGAAGAAAGTAATGGGGCGCTTCTCCCACATTAAAACAACTTCAATACCTATGCTAGAAGCATCGCACTCAATCACGGTGGGTTTCCTTTTTTGCTTAACCTCGGCTTCACTCACTATTTTTTCTTCACTCTTTTTTAATCTCAATTGATCCTCATCTTTCACTAGCATACTTAAAGCACGACATGCTACAGATACCTTTCCATCCATAGGTAATTCCATACTATCCTTATCATCCTTTAATGGTAGTATAGAATCATTATTAGATTCTTCTCCATAGTTGCTATCCAACTTATTATTACCGACATTACCACATGCATGAGAAATATTACCTTGGTTTACCTTATCTAAGGCAGTGTCATGTTGTTTCAACTTATCATGAGTATTATACAACTTCGACTCTATTCTCGAAAGTTGTTGTTGCATGGCTTGGAGCATGCTCTCAATCTTACTCAAATCAGTTTTTCACTATTAGAAGATATGATTGTAACCTGCAAGAAATATTAGTAAAAGAAAAGGACCTCACAAGTATGACCTCACATGTTTATACTTAATACACACAAGAATATAACACTCACACTCTTGTTTTACACAATTTTAATATAGCTTTTCTCTACTAATATTACTTACACTCTTGCCTTTTTCCCTCACACAACTTTTCTCCGTAGGTTCTATATTGAACTTAAGACTTAATCAAAAATCAACTTATGGAATCTAACTATCAACCAACATGAGCACAAGACTTTAATCAAGGGAAAACAAAATAATAGTGACTTAACAAGACTTAGCAAGACTCAACAAGACTCAAGAAGACTCCAATAAATCTAAACCTTGAAGGAAATATGAGTGTTTTGGGGTGTTTGATTAGGGTAAGATTCTGCCAAAAGTGGGGTAGTTTTGTCCTTTTGGGTGGTAAGGTCAAAAAGTAATTTTAGGCGGTAGGGGTAGAAAGGTAACAATGAGTTTTCAGATTTAGAAAAACAAAAAAATCTCAAAACTCAAGAAAGAATGACTACCTCAAGATTTTGATAAAGCGCAACTCCACAGATTGCCTTTCATGTTACACTTGCTACATACGATATAACAAATCATCTCTTGAATGATTTTCTTTTTTTTTTCTTTTTTCACTTTTTTTGTTAGTTCTTTTTTTTCCACTAAAATAAACAAACAACGAAGAAAAACAAAAAGTCTAAGTGACAAGAAGAGGTCTACTTGGAGAACAATGCTACTTTTGAGAAAACAAGCTAGTTTTGGAAATAGCTTGTGCGGCAAGAAATGAGAGGGAATGGTGGCTTGTAAAACAAGATAGTGTTTATGTCGAGGGTTTCTTGTTGAGTAAGAAAACTTTTAGGGTTAAGGTTGCTTGGAGAACAAGTTAGGGTTTACTTGGTGGCTAAGTAAAGGTAGGTTATTTTAATGAAGACAATAGGTTTGAGGAACAAACAATATTTATGTTGGCTTGGAAGAGTATTCAAGATCAAACTTTGGTCAAGATAAGAAGACAAAAAAATACAAGAACGTAATAAAACAAGACTCCCACGAATTGAACCTAAACTCTGATACTAAATGATATGAACCTTACCGAAAAAAATGAGATTCAACGAAGAATATGAAGAACATTCAAATAAAGACAAGAACAAGTCAAAATGCAACAAATTAAAACAAAGAATTAGAGATTAAACCAAAACCTGTTGTGTAGAAACACAATAACTTATGGTATTGGACCTAGACCCGTTGCTTAGAAAAAGCAAGGATTTACGGTATAAATTGGCGGAAAGTAAAAGAACGCCATAAGGAAGACCTTGATAAATTCAAGAGTTTTCAAGAGACCTTGATAAGTCACTCAATTTTATAACTCAAATCAATTGTTTCTACCCAAACGGTTATATAGCTATTTATAGGCAAATAGCAAACTCACAGAACAAGTAATAGAAATCCTACTTTCCTAACTTGCAGAACAAAAAATAGAAATTCTACAATACCCATTAAATAAAAAGGAATTTGGCTTAAATTAAATTAAGACAATGTTCAGCCCAATAAGACAAAACTAAATAAAATAAGTATAGCATTTGGCCCAATTGCACTAGGCCCAATTTATGCATCCGACCCAATTGCATTTCGGCCCAGTACTTGTAAATCTTCAAGAAGGTTGAACTTGAGCTTGGATCTTGTTATAGAAAACTTTGTCATCCTTCATGCTTAAGCTTTGTTAGGCTTTCTCTCTAGCAATATTAATGAAACCAGTCAAGGCTTGTTGCATCCTTTTTGTTTTAGCTCTCGTCATTGGACTGAAGGAAACCGAAACAACACGCAGCGGAATTTAAATCATTCGGCCTCCACCAAGATCGATTCGGAGAGTTGCCTGATTAGGGTTTCGAGATTTTACCTGACGTTTTCTCTGAATTTTCTGTCGTTGGTCGAGTCACAAGCAGCAACTTTTCGTTCCTGCCTCTACGGTATCCACACGAACGGATCTCACGACTCTTGAACGTCTCACGATCAGAAGCCTTAAAGAGCTTTTAAATTCCTTATAACCGAATTGCTAGCTTCGATTAAAAGGAATGTTTTGTTTTCTGTTTTAAAAAGTGCGGCTATGTTTTAGAAAAACATCCCTTTTATAGGCAGTAAATTTTACCCTAAAATTTACTGCCAAACAGAACTCTAATCCTACTTAGAATAGGATTAGTTATATCCCTAATCCAATTCAGAATAAGATTAGTTATATCCTTAATCCAATTCAGAATAGGATTAATTAAGCTCCTCATTGATCCGTTCTAAGTGTGCGACCCAATAGGTTCTCAAAACAATGGCAATGACAAAATTGTCACAGGCAATGAGCGGTATCTAGCAACACATCATTGCTACCCATGTAACGAGAATGTCAATGACTCGACATAACCTTACTCGTGATAGATGTTACCGTGTAGTTTAATCCCTTTATCCTATGATGTCTTGATTAGACACAAGTCATGGAATGTGTCACACTTGTATAGTCTAATCAGCGTTTCTTGATTCCTGAGTAGACTAATTAAACAAATAAAATCAATATCTCATATTGACTTATTCGAGCACGGCCATGCATTTCTTAGTCTCACTCTATCAAAGGGCCCAAGACATCACTCTTGTTATATAAGAGGGATAAATCCTATCTTGATCACTCAACATCCCTCTACATAGATCAAGGCATACCCAATTACTACCTTTATAGTCCATCCTGTTACGAATGACATCTAGCAGCACTAAAGTATGCAATTCTCTATGTTGGGATCTCTGATGATCTCAAGTCAAAGGATCACATACACCATCATCACTATGAGAATCGCTTATGACATTCATATAACAATCCATGTAGCGTTCTCATGGAGGGTCGATCCAGTACATAGTTCTCTAACATGTACCTATGTGATGACTTGATATCCTATATCCATGACAATGGTCATCAGTCAACCACATACTAGTCTTATCGTATCATTGTTATCCTTGTTCACAATAATACTTGACTAGGGATATTTTAAGAATAGTGTGTTATTACTATTCTAAGGACATTATTATATAAGATTATATTACGCAGTTATAAGACAAATATAATAATGAACTATGATAAATAAAATGTCATGATACATAAAAAAATGCCAAAGTCAATCATCTAATGAATGGTTCTAAGGGCATAATCCAACAATCCATGGATGCTCAACGGATCACGATCATCACGAACATAACTTGGGATTTGTGAGCTTGATGGGCCTCCATCATTTAGGCTACAAAATCATTATAGCATAATGTAGACACTTGATTTTGGAAACTAATATTTGTTTCATACTATAGTGAAAGACAACCTCTTCTACTACTTCACAAGAATAACTTTTTTTCAGAAGAGCTCCTTCACAAGAACAACATCTTATCATAATAGCTTATTACCTCTTCTTAGAAGAGCTCATTTACATAATAGCTCTTTTTAGAATAGTTCTTCTCAGAACAGCTCTTCTCAGAGCAGCTCGTCACGGAATAACTCTTCACAGAACAACCTGTTCTTAGAATAACTAATTTATAGAATAGCACTTTCAAGAAGAAGTGAAGATAACCTCGAAATAGGACAGGGTTCTTGAGTTAACTTCACTATTGGGATGTCCTAGAGAGTTTGGTGGATCAGATATGGAGATAGTTAAGAGTTCTTCTCTTAACATTTCTCTGAAGTATGAGTGCTCTTCCTTATTTCTTTCAGTACACCTTCTCCCAAAGCATAACTCCCATTAGGCAAAGCATTAATGTTTTGTAACTGCCAATTTTTTTTATTGTGTTATTAATACCAAAGATATATAATTCTCATTCTCTACACCTCTATATAAGAGTTCTTGTTCTCCTTGAAGGGGGAATTTTTGGCAAGTTATCTCATCCAAAAACTCTCTCAAATCCTCTCTACATTGTTCTCTCAACTTAGCCTTATTCTCAGCCTTGCTCAGTCTTCTACCACAACCTGCCACCACACTCGTTCTTCAGGGTCTGCTCCAGTCGTCCTCTCTGCTGCCTCTCTGCACATCTCATTCTACTGGTTTACAACATTTCTTCTCCACAACAAAGAACTCATTTACACATCACTTTCTCTGGTTTTTGTTTTCATAGTTTTTTTTTTAGTATCTTGTCCCCTTTTAATCCAGAAATAGGACAGCCAAAAAGCGAAGAGGTTCCAATTTGTGCTGTTTTTTTTAGGTATCTTAGAAACTGACCTCTTAGTCTCACTCACCAAACACTAAGACAATATCCAAATGTGGTGCAAACTGCAAATTCCAAGAGATTTAAATCTATGAGTTGCATTTTCTGATAATTACATGTACTAATAATGAAGTTTTTAACAATTAACAAATTTTCGATTGTATGACAATGGAGAGTTGGGAAATGTTGTAAAATTATGTTCAAATCTCAATAATTTTAACTCACACCTCCAATTATTTTAAATAAATAAATAAAGCTTTTGACTGAATTTTAGTATCAGAAAAATGATGATACTAATTCGATTGTCCTTCGGCCAAAAAAATCAATTAAAAAAATTAAATTATAAAATAAAAATTAGATGTCAATAAGACCATAGATCAAAATCATCTTTTGAGATTGAAATTTTGCATACAATCAAATTTTAGGATCTTATACTTCATATCTAATGATTAAGGACTTAAATCTTAATGTTTGAAGATACTTCTAATTCAAAAAAAAAATTGTGACAGAAGCTAAAAGTGAGATTACGCCATTAAGTTAACTGTGCAGGTAATCTTATGTAAATTTTTTTAGATAACATGTAAATTTTTTAGATTCGACCTTTCACTTTAAATTAACTGTGCAGGTAATCTCATTTCAGCTACTGTCACAAAATTTTCTGAATTGGAAGAATCTCCAATATTAGATCATTGATTGATAAAGAACATTATAAAATATAAATGCACACATCATCACATAAAATTTTCATTTAATTTTTGTATTTTAATGAAAAGAATTATACATTTGGAATGAATAGAAAAAGCACGGTGTGTGATAAATTCGAATTGAAGCAACCTTTGTTTTAGCAAGTCATCGTATACACTTATTATCTTTTTTTGAAGAGAAATTAAGTTCAAAGTTGGAATCTCTCTATTCTTTTGTATTTTTGAAAAAAAAATTAAAAACAGAAAAAAGTTATATTTTCATCTTTGGATGAAGAAGATTCAAATTTTATTACACTTTTTTAATTATAAAAAAACACATGCGCAAGTATTATTGAGTCAAGTATATCTTCTATCCTTGGATTCCATTTGCATGTTCCCTCCTTGTCTCATTCTTTAATCTTGGGATATAAATTTCTTGAAATCTTTGTTTATTGCAATTCTGAAAGAAAAATTCAAGTTCAAATAATGGTAGGACTTTTGGTTCTGCCACATACCCAACAATCTTTGTTTTCTTCTTCCTACTTTGACATAATTAAATTATTTATAATAGCTAGCTAGGGCTTCAATTTTTTTTTTTTTTCAAAAAGAATAATATAATCCCACTCTGACTCATGTCTAGCAAAGATAAAGGAGATTTTGAGATTATGGACCGAAGCAAAGATGCAAGATCTGCTCATCACATGAAAAAAGTGTATTTTGAGATGGGTCTTAAGCAATAATTAACATACAATAATTATTGGCCTTCATTACCAAAAAAAATAATAATTATTGGCCTTGGGAAATTTTATAGTTTGGTGTCTCAATCAAACACATTCTTCATTTTAAAAAATAAGAATTAACAAGTGGGTATTTCTGAGGTATAAAATAAAGGGATCTAGGACTAGGAATAGGACCTTAGGGTATCCAATTGGTCAAAAGTGCATTTGGAATTGGATGGATAGGATAGGATTTTGGGCGATTCACTTTGGGAACCATTCTCACCAATCTGGTTTCTTCATTATTAAACCCATGGCCATGATCCCTTCCCCATTAATTTCCAAGGCTAGTTCACATTAGCTTTTGGTAATAATTTAATTTTTATAGTTCCTTATGCTAAAATGGAAAATGCTATGTATTTTTTAGAATATATATACACAACAAGTTATATTCATTTAGAACTTACATGATAGGATTTGTTTCAAAAATGACAACATATAAAATTTTTTTGAGGTAACTTTTGGTATTACTTTCAATATCATCGTCACAAGGTTTAATTTTATTCACAAAAATATAATAAATCAAATATATGTATATTTATATAAGGAACATATGAGGGCAATAATCTTTTGATCAAATAGTTAAAAAAAAATTGTGACATATTTGAAACATAGCTTCGAATTCAAACAATTTTATTTTATTTTTAATTATTAAATATTTAAAGTGGTTAATTCTCAACATGAGAATCATGTATAAAATTTTAATTAAAGAGGCTTTGCCTTAGAACCCCTGGCAGGGGAGATTCCCACACCTTTCAACCCCATGTCCACGTTATTGCAAAAGTCTACCCGTGTCGACTCTACGAGGAGTAATCAGCGTTTGTGATTAATTAGGTTCCACATGTCTTAACACTATCATGGTGATATGATCATCAGGGTGATTTGATCACTAGTGATCTAAGATGAAACACCGTATTTGATAAAATTGATGATTTTAATTCATTGTGTTTGATATTGCATAAAAAATCAGAGAACATAATAATAGTTCAAATAACTATTATTAATAGTAAAATTATTTAAAAAGAAAACAATAATTTCAATTTTGATCTAATTAACGGTATAAAATAAGAATTCATCCGTTTTGTAAGAAAATATAAATAATGAATCCATTTTTATATTTATTGAAGTCATTAGCATGTTAACATTAAAAGTTAAGGTCACATAAGCTCTCTTCTAATTAAAATGATTAAAAATTGCTGATTTATTTATGAAAACTAAAATTGGAAATAAATGTGATTTGGTGCACAACATTGGTAGTGTAGCTTTGTCATATAATGCCAAAGGGATTGACCCAAAAAATTAAAGTTTGAATGCTGAGCAAAGTACTCAAATTGAAATTTTCACGATCGCTCACTGACAGACGATTTGTAAATTTTAAAAAATTCTCAGATTCAATATTAACGAATCCGTAAATCTCAATAATAAGTTGATAATTTGCCTTATTTTATAAATGAGGTAATGTCCTCTATTTCTAAACTTTTCATGCGCAAAAAAGACGTAGTCATAATAATATAGAATATCACTCTTTTTGCGATGATAAAACTTTTGATTTTTTAATGAAATTTAATTCACTCTTCAAGACATTGATCTTATCATTATCTAAAATTACAGTCACTAATATTATAAATTACACTAAATAGGATAATCAAAATCGTGATGATTTAATCATGATGAATAAATCATTATGATTTTGAAGAGATCACCCCATACCAATCGACACCTACATGAGTTATTTCTATTGTGAGTGAGTGTATATACACTTCTAGAAAATAAAGAATCAGGTTAAAAAAAAGAGTAAAACATTTTCTCGTGTTTAACATTTATCGCTATCATATTTTCATTGTAATTAATGTCTTAGAAGTAAAGATAATTGGTGCATTCATGGAAACATTTTTGGTCTGATGACACCTTTCATTTAAAGTTGTTTTATTTTTGTTTCTGAAATTTACACATTTTAACATATATCTAACAAACATGAATATGAATGTCTGATCCTTCAAATATATATAAAAAAAAATTTGAAAAAATTGAACATTTTCTGGACCTGATATGCATTTACCCCTGAATTGAGTAACAGAAGTGTAATTGACTGCATTTATTAGTAGAACATTATTAAATAAGTGTCACTAAATGTTTAATTTGCTGAAGTTTTATTTCAAAAGAGAGTCTAATCTCTTTTTTGTTAAATGATAAACATGGGAAGGCAGATATATAAAGTTGGCTTGATCTTGCATATATGTTCCCCACGCTTCACAACACATGGAATCACTATACGTTGAAGTTAAAAAGAAAATGACAGGATAGTGTCACCAAGAAGAACTATACGAAGAGTGATAACGTATATTGAGATAGAAAGAAAGACAATATCTCTGCTTGTGCAGTTGGTGGTCACACTCACACAACAATGAACAACCCAACCGCAAACACTTCTCCAAGACTCAATCCCAATCCACAAGCACAAGAAAAAGAAGGCAAACAGAAATGGACAAAGAAAGAGAACTTGATTATCCTTTTAATTAATAGTTTGGGCACGTCTCAATCTCCTCATATTGGGAAGCTTGAACAGATTACCCTCTCTTTCTTTTTTTCCTTTTTCTTTCTCTTGCTCTGGTTTCAGGTGTCAGCTCTATTGATACAGCTTTCAAGCTGACTTTAAATTTGGAAGAACTTGAAACACAAAATTTCTTCAACTCACTTTAATCAAATATCATGAATTTGCTGTCTAATATCCATTAATTTTGTAATAATAAACTTAATTTGTTCAAGCACAAGGCAAAAACAAATGAGGGCACATGTCTTGCAAAGGACAAGCTTGTTCGTATATATATATATATATATTATATATATATATTTAACGGTTGAGGGGAGACAAAGCATAAATAAAAAAAGTTAAAGGCAAACATGCATACATCAACCACATCATTACAATCATCACTTACCAGCCCAAATACCAAACCTAAATTCCAATACAATTCCCTCTCTTTAATGCCTTTTTCATCCTTCCTTCTCACCTTTCCCTCCTTTTGCCACCCTTCTCTTGCTTCTGTCCTCCCTCTCATGTCTCCTTTCTCAAGTTTCTCCTTTCTCTCTTTCTCTCTCTCACAATCACAAGAGAGCACTTATCTCTCAAAATATAATTATATATTCATATATACATGGCAAAGGGGTCCAAAATCTTCTTCTTTTCTACAAAATCATTGATGCTTCTCTAATTTATGATATTCCTTGCTTTTCTTTGTCCCAACAACAGCAGAAAAGATTGAAGAAGTGGGTTGAAGAAGAAACGGGAAGTTAGGGTCTTACAGAAATGGATACAAGGGAAATTTTCATTAGAACATTCATCCTTTTCTGCCTATTACTCTGTCCAGGTGACTTGGTTTTTCTTCTTTTCTTTCCATGTTCTTCGCTTCATCATTCTTTTCAAATAGGACTCTTCTTCACAGCTGGTTTATGAGGTTTCCAACAATTCCATATCCCTTGCTTTGTTCTTTTTTTTTCCATGATTTGACATGTTAATATTCAAATTATTCATGTTCATGTTTCGAATTCACTATGACTTTGAATTATGGGAGTCCCAGCTGTGAAATTGTCATTTCAAAATTAATGGTGCAGTTGGTATTCTCTGTTTTATTCTCTGTATTCAAACTTTTGTTGCTTTACAAGTTGGACATGGAGTTTTCAAGCTTTCCCATGTGAGCTTTCCCATGTGGGCAATGCCTTTCTTTTTTCAAAATCAACACTGTTCATTTTCTAGAAGGGGTTCTTTTCTATCAGGACACAGTACTCCTGTTCATTGCCTGTTCTTTCAAAATTTTAATCATGGCTCATCAACATTTAACATTTCCCTTTTCTATTTTGTCACTAATAATTGCTTACAAGACAAATCAAATCTTTGCTGGCCTGTCTTCCTAATGAAGCTGTCCTTTTCAGACCAAATCATTTAGTCTTCATTTGAACATGGTTTAAATATCTAAACCTTTCTACATTACACCAATTTCTACCATAAAGAAAGGAAAGAGATAATTTTTTTTTTACACATGATTCAGGTCCAAGTGACACAAGGAAGGTTGAAATTTCGACTGACCAAAAGGACATTACCACTCCAATAACAACGGTGCCTACAATAATTCCAACCACTCCAACATCATCGTCCAATCCAGTGTTGAATCCGAATTCGAACCCAGATTCGGCGTCTCCGGTGACCGTGACTCCGATGACAGTTCCAACGACAATGACAACGCCGGTGTCTTCAGGGGGCAGCTGGTGTGTGGCTAGCCAAAGTGCATCCCAAAGTGCATTACAAGTAGCTCTAGACTATGCATGTGGCTATGGTGGAGCTGACTGTGCAGCAATTCAGCCGGGAGGAGGCTGTTACAATCCCAACACTGTTCGTGCTCGTGCTTCTTATGCATTTAACAGCTATTACCAGAAGAATCCAGTTCCTAGTAGCTGTAATTTTGGAGGGACTGCTGTCACTACTAGCACCGATCCAAGTAAGTTTCAATGTGTTATATCTGAGTTCTGAGGCCTCAGCTGGGCCTGGGTTGCCCATTTCTAAATAATCAGCCCAACTTGCATCATTATTGTTCTCAGTAGATCTGATAATACTAAAAATGATATTGTGATACAATACGAAAACAATATGAAAAAGGAAGGAAAGTGAAATGAGTTAAAAGTAAGTAAAAAAATTGTATATGGATATGCAGAAACTAAAAACTAAATTTCATGTCTAGTGTGTTGACATGAATTTTGAAACAAAATTTTATTATTTTACATGATACAAACAAAATTTTATATAATATGAACATGAACTTTATACACGAAGATGTAAGTTGACAAAAAAATTTGTGCATTTATTCTTCTTGACCATGATTTCAGGTAGTGGGACATGTCAGTATCAATCCACAAGGTGAATTTTCCTATCCCATCCACTCACCTACCTAATTTCCTTTCATTTTTCTTTTCCATCTTATCTAATTAACAGTTAATTATAAACAAAATAACTTTCTGACTATGGTTTGAAATTGCAGCACAAGTTCCTCTGTCTTAAACACTACAAATTCAAATGGATCAAATGTTTTTGGTGCTGTGCCTTCAAACCCGTCTCCATCAACAGCCCCCGCCACCAAATTAAATCCCGGGCGGCCTTTTTTCATCACCATGGCATGCCTCATTTGCCTGCTGGCTAGATATTATCAATAGAATAGATGAAGAATAGACGAACAGATGAAGACTTCATAATGCCTTTTCTGTTTTCTTATATAAGGCCTTGGTTGCCTCAAGGTTTTTCATTTTTCGTGGAAACTAGGGTGAACCAACAGTTTGTGGAGAACTGCTAATTGGCTGGAGAGAAGATCAATTTTGAGGCCATGCTTGTACTTTTTTGGTGTGTAGATAAATTATTTAGTGAATGATTAATAGATCACATGTAAAAAAGAAAAAGAAAGAAATTAAGAGAGGACCTACTTTATTTTTCTGTTTCTTAATGGTTTTGCACTTCGTGCTAATTTTTTTTTTCTTTGTGAATTTTTCGGATTTATATATTGTCAATCAATAAAGAATTGTGGAAATTCCAATCTTAGTGCTTTGCACACAAGTTCAAACCTTAATCACTTACGCCAACCATTGACGTGCTAAAAATGAGTTAAAACTTATGAATCTTTCTTCGTTTTAGTAATGTTAGGATAATAATAGTACATTTCTCATGTAGAATGAAATTAAAGCCTCTTCAACTTTGGTATTATTTTCTTAATAAAAAAAATATTTGTTGATGTTCAAATTTATTGTCCTCGTTAGTTGAAGTTCGATTGAAGCATTTACAAGACAAAAATGGTCAAAAATAATTAGTGTTCTAGACAAGCTCCAACACTTAAATCAATATTTCAACAATAAATAAAAAATAAGTAAATGAAAAATAAAATAAGAGTGAGAAAAAATACCCTTTATGCACATCGTTTTATTAAGATGGAGAAGATACCAAGATGCGTTTGGTACAAAATATTATGAATAGATTAAGATAATACAATATTATAAATAGGATTGAATTAGATGACATCATCTTATTTTTATTTGATGTGTGTAAGAATTAAAATATAGGATGATTTTTATATTATCTTTTATCATGGTTATTATGTGTAAAATTAATAGTAAGATAAAATAATTTTTTTATGGGTCAAAAAGCTTCTTATTTAAGACTTATTAATTAACTGTCTAATAAATTGAACTATTTACTTAGTATACTAGACATTTTCAAAAAATAAATAATTGAAAAAAAATTATTTGTATGGAGAGTGAGGAAAGCCAATGTGCTCCTCGGTAGAGCGAAAAAGATTTCTTTTCTAAAGATTGAAGAAGATACAGACCACAATCGAAAGGGATAAAAATAAGGAAGATGAGGTTATGAGCGATAATGATCTTCCTCCACACTTATTCAAGGATATGGCCATGGGACAACATGGTCGTAAGGAACCTCAAGAGAATGTAGACATGGATGGATTGGTTGAGAATGAAGGGCTCTTTACTATCTCAGAAGTTGATTCATGCTAAATTACATCAATTTCGGAGAAGTATAAGAATATATTCAAAGACCTTGGTGGGATTGTTTAACCCTACAATTGCTAGAGCGATTGTCATGGAGGCTAATAGGGAAGTGAATGGAAATAGAGGAGAGAAAGAGATGGGAAGCAAAAATGAGTGAAAACTAATGGCAGGCGGAGAATGAAGCTAGAGAATGGAGTTGGAAGCATGTAAGTTGAGCTAAATACAAGGATAATGACAAAGAGGTTAAGTAACGATCTAGACAAAAGTGGGGACCAATTGCTTTGCTTATGGGATCACGTGCCAATCATTTTATTTCTTTTACTTTTTCATTTTGTTATTTGTAAAAGGTATAGTAGCACCTGCATGTGCATATACAAAAGGGAAAGGATGGATGTACTCACCAATTGAGGAAATGAAACATTCTCTTTTTCTCCTTTGAAACCTTTCTATCCTCTTCTTTTCTTTTTCCTTCTTTTCTTGTTCTTTTCTAGTATTGTACTTCTTCTACAACTTCATCAGCAAGGGTTGGGTTTGTGACATTTTTGTACCAGAGCAACCAAAGATCCACCCTCTAAAGCTAGGAAAACATCACAAATCTAAAGCCATGGTGGAAGGAACCCGTTTCAACACCTTGCAAGAGTAAGTTTAGGCTTTGCAAGCTCAAATAGAGGCCATGAAAGCAGCTAAAGCAAGTGTACCTCCTTGGTGGGAAGAGCAAAGGATGGGTATTGAGGCAAGATTTGCAGAAAATCACAACTACATCAGCAAGATCTTGGAGACTTTGACACAAAAGGAGGTTCCCCAGCATGAGGCAAGAAACTCACAGTTGATGCATCTCTTTCCAAGAAAGGAAGGTAAGAGCGCTATTGAAGTGATTGTTATTGATGAGCATGAAAAGTATAGTTATAAAAGAGATGATCCTGGCATCTTAAACAGAAACAATCATGAGTTTAATTAGACCACATTGCAACCTAGTATGTATTTTGGTAGAAATGGTGAATCTGCCTTAGGAGCTAGCTTGAACAGATTTTCTCCTAGACCTAAAATTGAGCTGCCTTTGTTTGATGGAAGTAATCCTTGGAGTTGAGTTAGGAAATGTCAGGAATATTTTTCTATATTCAATGTAGTTGAGCAACAGAAGTTAAAAATAGCATCTATGTATTCGGCTGGGAAGGCAGAGGTATAGTTTGATGGTTACCCTACGTTTAAGCCAAAAGTTACATGGCAAGAGTTTATTGTTGATATTTGCCAAAGATTTTGTGATAGAACTTGTTCTAACATAGTTGAGGAGTTCAACAAGTTCCTGCAGAAGACTACTGTTGATGAATAACATGAGAAATTTGAAGAACTTAGACCTTACATGCTTCAAGCAAACCCCCATTTGAATGAGCAATACTTTGTGACTAGTTTTGTTAAGGGACTAAAAGTATAACTGAAACCAAGGGTTAAGACCAATGAACCTAACAGTTTAGCTACTGCTTATAGGTTAGCTAAGTTACATGAATTATACTTGGACCTTGAAAGCAAGAAAAACAGAATGACCATGAAACCAACATTCCCAAATAACCAAAATAGCTTCAGATCTTCCTTTGTACCTTAAAATTAGACTCAGGAAAACCCTTCTAACCTACAGTACCCAAACCAAAAACCAAACTTACCTGATCAAATGAAATTACCTATCCCCTGCTTCAAATGTGGAGAAAGGTACCATCTAAGACATGTTTACAAAAAGAAGCTGCTTGATCTTATTACAGGAGATGAAGTAAAAGAGGAACAGAATGAAATAGTTGAGACTGAATTGGAGAATGTGCAGAATAGTAGTGAAGACCAAGAAATGACTTAAGGCAATTTAGAGATTTCCATAAATGCTCTAACTAACAATGTTGGATACAGTACACTGAGAATTCAAGGTAGCATCAGGGGTAGACCTCTTAATATTCTAATTGATAGTGGCAGTACCCATAGTTTTGTTACTCCTTCATGGGCTAAGAGAGAGGGGTAAAAGTGAAGCAAAAAACACCATTAGTCATCACAATAGCTAATGGGGATATATTGTACAGTAATGCTAAATGTAAATAGCTGGAGTGGTCAATGCAAGGGCATGTGTTTACCTATGATCTCATGGTGCTACCTATGGGAGGAAGTGATATGGTTTTAGGTGTAGAGTGGATGAAGAGATACAGCCCTTTAGTATTTGACTTTAATGAGTTATCCTGATCTTTTATTAAAGATGGGCAGCAGATCATATTTAAAATAAGTTATAACAGTCTTAATTTGAAAGTCATTTCTGGAGAAAGGTTGCAAAAGCTGGTTGGTAAAGATCCAAAAGTACTTGGTGAGCTCTACATGATCAATGTGGTGAAAGTAACTCTAACACTCATCCTCAATTGGAGACATTGCTTGAAGCTTACAGTGATGTCTTTGAAGAACCTAAGGGAATGCCTCCTATAAGTGCTCATGATCGTAGCATTGACCTCAAACCTAATTCTTTACTGAGAATTCAAGGTAGCATCAGGGGTAGACCTCTTAATATTCTAATTGATGGTGGCAGTACCCATAGTTTTGTTACTCCTTCATGGGCTAACAGAGAGGGGTAGAAGTGAAGCAAAAAACACCATTAGCCATCATAATAGCTAATAGGGATAGATTGTGCAGTACTGCTAAATGTAAATAGTTGGAGTGGTCAATGCAAGGGCATGTGTTTACCTATAATCTCATGGTGCTACCTATGGGAGGAAGTGATATGGTTTTAGGTGTAGAGTGGATGAAGAGATACAACCCTTTAGTGTTTGACTTTAATGAGTTATCTTTGTCTTTTACTAAAGATGGGCAGCAGATCACATTTAAAAGAAGTTCTAACAGTCTTAATTTGAAAGTCATTTCTGGAGAAAGGATGCAAAAGCTGGTTGGTAAAGATCCAAAAGTACTTGGTGAGCTCTACATGATCAATGTGGTGAAAGTAACTCTAACACTCATCCTTAGTTGGAGACATTGCTTGAAGCTGACAGTGATGTCTATGAAGAACCTAAGGGAATGCCTCCTATAAGTGCTCATGATCACAGCATTGACCTCAAACCTAATTCTGCACTAGTGAACCTAAAACCCCACTGGTTTCCTTATCACCAGAAAACAGAGGTAGAAAAATAGATTGTTGATATGTTGTTTGCATTAATTATCCAAACCAGCAAAAGCCCTTTTGCCTCACCTTGTTCACTAGTGAAGAAAAAGAATAGAAGTTGGAGGCTTTGTGTAAATTATAGGCAACTTAATACAATGACCATCAAGGACAATTTCCTTATACCAATGGTTAAAGACCTTTTGGATGAGCTTAAGGGTGCCACTTTTTCTCAAAAATTGACCTTGGGTCAAGATATTGGTAGATAAGGGTGAAAGAAGAAGATGTTCCAAAAGATAACATTTAGGACACATATGGGCCAATAAGTTTAGCGTGATGCCAATGCTCTTGCTACCTTCCAAACATTGATGAATGCAGTATTTGCTCCTTACTTGAGAAGGTTTGTGTTGGTGTTTTTTGATGATATTTTGGCATATAGCCTTAACCTGTCTAGTCATGCAAAACATTTGGAGATTGTTGTTGCAGTTCTAAGGATACATCAGCTCTATGCTAAGAAGAGCAAATGTTTCTTTGGCCAAAGACAAGTGGAGTACCTATGGCACATCATTTCAGCCAATAGAGTTGCTACTAATCCTACAAAGATTCAAGTCATGCAACAATGGCCCTTGCTTATAAATCTGAAATCCTTTAGAGGCTTCCTTAGACTTATTGGTTATTACAGAAAGCTCATAAAAGACTATGGTTTAATTAGTAAGCCACTTATTAATATGTTAAAGAAAGAAAGATTTCACTAGAATTCTAAAGCAATTGCAGCCTTTGAAAAACTTAAGCAAGCCATGAGCACAGCCCTTAACCTAGCCTTACCAGACTTCAACAAACCCTTTTGCTTAGAAACAAATGCAAGCAGTAAAGGGGTAGGAGCAATTTTATCTTAAGGGGGGAAGGCTCATTGCTTATCTAAGGCATTGGGGCAAAAACATACTGATCTGTTAATCTATGAAAAGGAATACATAGCTATCCTAATGGTCATGAGCAAATGGAGACATTATCTAGAAGGAGGCTCTTTCATCATAAAAATTGATCATAAAGCCTTAAAATATTTGCTTAAGTAGAAACTAACCACTACTATCCAAAAAAAGGGCCTCACCAAGCTTTTGGGACTAAACTACACCATACAGTATAGGAAGGGGAAGACCAATTTGGTGGCTGGTGCACTTTCCAGGCAATTTGAAGAAGATGGTCAGTGCCAAAACATGCAGGCCACAATGATTATTCTAGCTTGGGTACCAGAAATAGAAGAAAGCTATGTAGGAGACTATTTTGCTCAAGAGAAAATAACAGCCTTAACTGTTGACCCCTCTTCTGAAATGAACTTCACTTTCAATAATGGTATCCTTAGGTACAAAGGTAGAGTGTTTGTGGGCAACAATGGTACTCTTAGAGAAAGGATCATAGTGGCACTACGTGACTCTCCTCAAGGGGGCATTCCGGTATACAAGGCACCTACTACAAGGTGAGCCTCTACTTCTTTTGGCCTAGGATGAAGAAACAAGTCCAAGAATTTGTGCAGTAGTGTGACAACTGCCAGAGAAACAAAAGTGAACATGTGGCCTATCCTGGTATGTTACAACCTATAACTATTCCTAAGCAAGCTTGGGAAGGGGTAACCATGGACTTCATAAAAGGTCTACCAACTTCACAAAGGTGGAACAATATACTCGTGGTTATAGATAAGTTTACAAAGTATGGCCATTTCATAGGCCTTTCCCATCCCTACACAACCTTGGAGGTGGCAAAAGCTTATCTAGATCAGGTCTATAGATTACATGAAACTGTTAAGGTTGCCATATTTGACAGAGACAAAGTTTTCACTAGTCTTGTGTGTCAAGCACTTATGAAACTATTAGGAACCTTCGTATACCTTAGCACAGCTTACCACTCAAAGTCAAATGGCCAGTCAGAGAGATTAAATCAGTGTGTAGAGCAGAACTTAAGAGGCATGTGCTTCTTAAAACCAAAGTTATGGGCTCAATAGCTTTCTTTAGCTGAACGGTGGTATAATACCAACCACCATATAGCTTTGGGGATGAGTCCTCTTTAGGCCTTAAATGGCCACAAGCCTCTTACTTTTCACTGGGATGTGAGTGCACAAGCTAAGGTTTCTACTGTGGAAGAGCTATTAAAAGAGAGAGAGCAATTGAGCAAGTTGATGCTTGATCAGCTTATAAAAGCATAGAACCGAATGAAGTTCTATACTGATAAAAAAAAGTGATAAGGTATTCCAAGCAGGTGATACAGTTTATCTCAAACTTCAACCCTATAGACAAACTTCATTGGCCCTAGGGAAAAACTTGAAGCTTTTTTCTCGGTATTATGGGCCCTACACTGTTCAAAAGAAGATTGGGCTAGTAGCTTATAAACTAAAGCTTCCTCTTGAGTCTAAAATACACCCAATCTTCCATGTGAGTCTGTTGAAGAAAAAAGTGGGAGAAAAAATAGTGCCTAACATAGACCCTCCTGAAGAAGGTGCAAATGGGGAACCACTAGTCTACCATGCTGCAGTATTGGATAAACTGATGATTAAAAGAAACAATAAGGTAGTGACACAGCTGTTGATAGTATGGTCAAACTTAGGGCCTGAAAATGCAACTCGGGAAGATTTCTCAGTGCTACAATCTCAATTTCCCTCATTTGATCCTTGGGGACAAAGATCTTCTGGAGAAGAAGGTAATGTCATGGAGGCTGATGAGGAAGTGAATGGAGACAGAGGAGAGAAAGAGCTGGGACACAAAAATGAGCAAAAAACTGATGGCAAGCAGAGAATGAAGCTGGAGAATGGAGTTGGAAGCATGTAAGCTGAGTTGAATACAAGGATAAGGACAAAGAGGTTGAGAAATTGTCTTGATAGAAATAGGGACCAATTAATTTGCTTATAGGCTCACATTCCAATCATTTTATTTCTTTTACTTTTCTTTTTTTTTATTTGCAAAAGGTAGAGCAACACCTACATGCGCATATACAAAAGGGAAACGATGGATGTACTCACCAATTGAGGAAATGAAACATTCTCTTTTTCTCCTCTAAAACCTTTCTATCCTCTTCTTTTCTTATTCCTTCTTTTCTTCTTCTTTTCTGGTACTATATTTCTTTTGTAGCTTCATCAGCAAAGGCTGGGTCTGTGACAATGGTCTATTGGGCTCAAAACTTTGAACGACAAAATAAAAAAGTTGTGGAATGCAAAATGATAGTATGAGTTGATTGAGCTGGGAGAGGGGTGCTTTTTAGTTAAGTTCTCATATATCTTAAACCTTCAGTTTATGATGGAGGAAGGTCCATCGATAGTCTTTGGCCATTATCTAATAGTTAGAAGATGGAGACTTGACCTTTGACCATGTAGTGCATCCATAGATTCTACTACAGTCTTGGTAAAATTTTTAGAACTCCCAATTGAGTTTTATGATGGAAAAATTTTATTTGTGATAGGGAACACAATTGGTTTAGTTCACAAGACATCTAGGGAAAATTTTTCATGTTTGTGTGGAAATGGATCTAAACAAACCTTTGTTGCCTAAAATCTTTATTGAAGGGAATTGGTAGAAGATAAAATGTGAAGGTATGAATTTGATATGTTTCAAGAGTGGGAGAATGGGTCATAAGGACCAATGTCCTTTTGTTAGGACAATAAAAGTACATTTCTCATATGGAACAAATTAAAGTCTCTTTAGCTTTGGTATTATTCTCTTAATCAAAAAGAGTTTATTGATCTTCAAATTTATTATCCTAGTTAATTGAGTTTCCATTGAAGTGTTTACAAGACAAACACGATTAGAAATATCATAATTAGTGTTCTAAATATGTTCCAACACTTAAATCAATATTTCATTAATAAATTAAAAAACGTAAATGAAAAAAAAGAGTAAGAAAAGAATACCCTTTCATGAATATTTTATTATATTAAGATATATAAGATACCAAGGTGTGGTTGGTACACAAGATTATAAATAAAATAGGATATCTCTAGGAGGTTATGTAGATCCAAACTCGTAAACATGAGTGCATGTAGCTACAAACTTGCGATAGCTTCAATCCATGCCTAAGGATCGAAGTTGAGATGTCTTCACCATACTTTTGCAATAATGCAAAAGTGTATGCCTCCTCAAGAAAGAAACAATTATTATAGTAGTAGACAATATATTATAATAAAACATTTATATTTAACTTGATTATTCTTTTAATTAATTATGTAAGTTGATAGCTTTGGACTTTTTGTCCACGAAGTTACACTATCCTTTGCTGCATTTGTGGGTGCAGATGAACATCTTAAGATAAAAGACTAGTTGATTTAGCTCATTTACATGAACACATAAACAACAACAGTTAACAACCAAGGCTTGACCTAGTGGTTATAACCCTTCTTTAGGAGGGATTAGGTCCAATGTTTGATTCCCCGCTCCCCCCTTATACCTCCTATTAACCAAAAAAAAAAAACAATAACAATTAATATGTCACATTAAACTTAATTATAGATAATAATACTAAACTTAGAGATTAACGAGCACAAAATAATAAGAACATCATACCATTCTTTTTCGATGTACAGGGAATGAAACTAAACTGCTAATGTGCTTTGTAATCAAATCTTCTTTCTTGGTTCTACAATTTGCCTTCGTAGTCCTAGATCTTTTTTGCTAGGCATCAGTCCCTCGTACATTGTCGATGAAAATGTCCTAAATTTCACGAGAGATCTACTTTCGTTCATCCCAATGCAGTGGATAATGTTTTATTAGTGTATGCCTTAAAGCCAACTCAGTTGGTTAAAGGCATGGTATCATAGCAACGCATGATCACTTAAGTAAGTGACATAAAGATTTCCCTTCACTATTTATATTGACAATAATAGTGTATTTGTCACTAATTATGGTGAAGCCCATGGGATATGATATACCTTACAAAGAAATGATAAAGAACTATAAATATGTTATCCTTATGCATTAAAGCCTTGTTCCTTAAAAATGTTATTAGTCAATGTATTGTCAAGAATGAGTATTGACAATACAATACAGACCAGCACATATTAAGCCTCTTACTTGTAATTTAGCAATTAATTACATAAATTGAAGTATACTAGATACTTGAGGATAACATATGGGTGCTTGTTAGGGAACAAGGTCATTAAACATGAGCCAACATGAGAATTTTATTTGGTAGTTTCACTCGAGTGTCTATGAAAACATTCTTATGTGATAGCCGTCTAATTGGTCCTTTGACTTAGACACCAAGTCATTTTATATGTGAAATGTCATACTTTGATTTTACCTCTATGGTTTTGATCAACTAAATGTCTAAAAGAAAGATTTTGGGTGTAGCCTGAAGCATATGATGGTGGATGAGCGATCCGGAGGATTGATCACACCAAGTGAATTTAGGGGGTATATCTCGATTGTTCTCAACTCGGAATTGACTTGATTAAATCCATAGCCATGGTACAATGAATTAAGTTGAATAGTGATTTTACTTAAATTCATTGAAGTCAAATTCTGAAGTTGCAAGAACCAAAATGAGAAATTAAATAAATAGACACTACACTATGCTTATCTACTCCTTAAGATATAGTTGATGGAAGGATATTAATAATACTAAGAAGCTATCACTAAAATGCTTGAGTTAAGAATCAGTTTTAAACTCTCTAACATTTGGGTGGTCATATGGTATTGCTAGATGCCCAATTTGATCAATGAATTTGATTTGTTATTCAAGTTTATTGCCATGATGTTACAAAGCCTAACTGATCATACATAAAAAAGTTGCTAATAGATGAAATAGATGGATATGGGAAAATTTGGAACTTCCCATTTGGACTTATTGGATGGAAATTTAATTGGGCTTAATTAAATGAATTTAATTAAGTGAACTTAATTAAAAGAATTTTAATTAAGTTATTGGGGAAAATTAAAATTAAAAAGAATTATTGGACTTAATTAAAAGAGTTTAATTAAGTTGAGGTCCACTACCATTAATTATAATTTGGGCCTTGTCTCTTATTAAATAGTTCAATAAAGAGGTAGCCCCAATTGCAACATAAATGAGTTCAACGGATAAAAAGTAAATGTACCAATTAATGAAACATACTTTTCCTAGCCTATAAATAAAACATCAGGGCTGATCACATAGGTTGAAGAAAAGGGAGAGGATTTTCAAGCTAAGGCGACAAGACCTTGTAGAGTCTTTACTGCCCACCCCTTTGTCCTCCATCTTCTTTCTTTTGCTTACTTCAAGAAAATCTTCACATTTGTGAGCTTCAAAAAATTGAGAAAAAGTTGTGGTGAGTTTATGAAACTCATGCTACTAGCATTGTGACGGTAATGAAACAATCCTACGTTCCCAAAGGCTCCGTTACTACTTGTAATGTGAACTTACATTAAAGACAATCATACATGGGATGATTTTGTGATTCAAGCTAAGAAAATCAAGTATTATCAACAAGGATAAAGCCTTAGATTACGATATCTATATGTTGCTTGAAACTTTTTTTTATGATTCTTGATGTTTTACTTGCATGATTTGAGATCTATTGGGATTGATATTTTAAGGTAAAATTTTTATTTTCACTGCATATGTATGTTTCACTTATTCATGACCCACGAAACCTACAATTGGTATCTGAGCGCCTTTTAATCAAGTTTCATGCAAATATGATGTTGGGTTGTACTTGATTTCAAAACTATTTTGATTACAATCTGTTCATTAATTTGTGAAGGATTAAAATTATGTTTAATGGAATATTTTTGATTGGTTTCGTTTAGAATATCAAAGTATGATGTCTTATGATGATCGGTTAAAGTTTTATGATTTTAGGACGTCATTTGATATTTTATTGAAAATTTTCTTTCAAGTCTGTCTTGAAGCATGAAAATTTCGAGTAAGTAGTATTACAAGATTTTTTAATTTTTTGTAGAAAAATCAAATGGGTATGATATTTTTACAAGACCTAATAGACATATTGAGGAGTGTTGTGCTAATTTTTCAGTATTTTTAGAGTTGATTTGTGTGTTCAAACGTTGATCACAAAATGGAAAAGAAAGTCTGCCAAAATCTGAAAACTGCTGTGGTAAAATTAGTTTTGGGTTTGTGATTCTTTTTTATTCTTTGGCTCAAAATTTTTTGTTGAATCTAGTTTTCTTAATGGTTAAAAATATTAAGAATGTGTCCAAAGAAGTTTTATTAAAAACTTATCTCTGATCTTGATATTGAATCTTTGAGAAAGTTGTTTCTTTTTTAGAGATTTGATTTCTTGATCATGTGGACTCGTTTAGGCTTTGCTTGGTAGGATGGAAAGAAAGGAGTGAGGAAATAAAATTAGTTAATCAAATGATTATGTTTCATAACAACTTTCCTACTTTGTAGCTTAACCATTTGATTAACTATTTTTCTTTTCTCACTCCTTTCTTTCTACCATACCAAGCAAAGCCTTAGTTCAACTCAAAGAAAATGTTTTTTGGAGGAGAGCAATAGGATACTAGAAATAAGACTAAATAGGGGCTCGACTTCTTGGCCAATCCCCTTCATCCAATCCTAAACCAATTCAAAGTTAGTTAAAGTTAGTTATAATTCTAGTTTGACTAGAATTTCTTGTCTTAAAGAAAACATGTTTATGTCTTATTGAAATTTGGATAACCTAACGGAATTGGGACTCTAGAAAATTAGTTTCTATTATATTTCCAAAAACTTCTAAAATGTTTATGAATCCTAATTAAGACACTAAGGTTGTGTTTGGATGAGGAATTTTAAGGAAGATATTCATTTTAATCAAGATATTTAAAAGTCCAAAATGCAAATTTCTTGTTTGGTAAAAAATTTTGAAGAATTTAAAAATTTAGGAGGGATTTCAAAAGGGAATTTAAAATGCTCAAATTCCCTTTTGAAAATCCACCTAAAGAGGTAGTTTTTCAAAATTTCTTCCACTCTTTCCTATTTTGTTAGACATGACATACTATTAAATAAAAAGTAAAAAACAAAAAACATATTATTTTATTTAAATTTAATATATTTCTTTATTTTTTATATTATTAATAATATTTATACATTTTTACAAATCTAATGATACCCATATTGCATATTTTATTTGATATTTTTCTTTTTCTAATATATAATATTATTATTTTTCTTTTATAAATATTTTTTATTTAATAAAATTCTAGTATTCAAAAATTCTTTTTAAAAATTTTTTATCCAAACAAATCAATTATAAATGTTAGTATTTTAAAATGATGAATTTTGAAATGTCTTCATTTTAAAATGTCTCAAAATTTCAAAATTCTCCATCCGAACGCACTCTAAACAAATTCTAGTGGAACTAGAACACTAATACTACTAAACTAATTGGACTAAGATATCTCAATCATTTAATATGACATGGAATTTAATTATTTGATAATTCTATAGAGTTTAGAAAGTGATAAATCAAAATAATTAAATGTTCTAATTGAATTAAAATTCTAAATGGTTTAGAAGATCAATTGTAAATTACTAAGAAGACAAATGTAGCTCAGGTCTCTTACGCTAGTAAAGATTAATAACCTCACATCTCATTGTTTGAATTAATTATGATACTCTTATCTTATCATAATGGTTTGTATACTATATCATAATAATAATGTCTTAGTTTAATTATTATCTTGATAAAATTAATTATCTATTGAAAATAATTTATTTATTATCTATTAAATATAACATTAAAGTATGGACAAAAATAATTATTTCTAACAATAAATTAAGTGTACTTTAGAAATATACTATAGTAGTAATTGTTTTGTAAGCAATAATTTTAATACAATTAGTTTTTTTATACTTTATTGGCATTAAGATTAATTATATTTAAGTAATTAGCAATGTATTAATTAATTTAGTAATGTCAACTATTTTGCATTTTAATTGGACATTCGATCAATTGGTATATATCTAATATTATTATGTTAATTTCAACATGATTAAAAAATTAGTACTCAATTGATATATAAGTATATATGATATGATTACATCAAATATTAATAATATAATGCTAGTTGGTGTATAAAACTTTTTTAATTCATTGTTCTAAATTGTTAATGAGATGTTTGATTAATTAGTGTATACAATTATATTTAATGTAATAATGTTAATGTTATAAGTTATGTACAAATCAAAAACAAAATAGATTTTGTAACTGATAATATTATAATATTAACATTTACAAAACCAATTACAAAATATTTTTTAATTGATCAATTATTCAAATTAAATATTTTTTAAAATAATATTAAGTACCTTTATTTTTCATAATGTCTATACATTTTGTAAATGATGAATATAATTATATCTAATGTTAATGTTAAAATAATCAAATTAGATCAATACTATTGTTTCTATTAGTTTTTACATACCATGATTTTCTCAAATTTTTAAGTATTGATTATTAAGGTTAAACAAATTATTAATACTCTTTTAATGTATACTATAATACTATTCAGCATTATAATTGAATAATTAATCAACTAGTTATACGATTAGATCTAATGTAATTAATGTAGGTATTTAAAAAATAAAATAAATGTAAGAAAAAAATTCTTGAAAATGTAAAATTTTATTAAAAAATATAATATAATTAAGAAGAAAGTTAATAAAACAAACTAAAAAAAATAAAAAAATATTGGACTAAGAGAATCCAAATTTCAATTGCCCAACTATGGAAAAAACAATCAAAAGCCAATAAAGTTATCGGTTTAACTTAAGAATACAAAAATTATTTATATAAATGTTTACTTGTTTAGTGTAATTTATTTATAACTTGTTGGTTATTTCTTTAAAATAAAGTTGTTTTTTTATGTATTGTAGTTAATGATTTTGGATAACTTTCCTTTGTTTTTACTATATATTTTTTTATTTCACTTAAAATATAAATTTTAATATAATCATTAATATATAATTATAATTTTTATGACAAATATAGTAGGAAATTAAAAATAAGTAAATAATCTTATCAAGAAATAAAAATATTAAAATGTATAAATTTATATTTATATAAATATTTATTAAAATTTAACTTTGATATTTCTGTTATATTTTTTTTAATTATATAAAAAATCAAAGTAATTATTACATTCAAAATTATAAAACATATTAATAGCATATAAAATTTCAAACTAATTTGAACTTGGTCAAGTAAACTCGCCCAACTCTAACCAAAGCACACTGAAATTACGAGAACCCAAAATAAACCCGAATTCGAAAAAGTTTAAACTCAAAATTATCTGAATTTAAAAAATTCAATTTTTTTATAAAAAAAAACCTGAAAATACAGAATCAAAAATGATGCAAACCTGAAATAAATTCAATTTTGAAATAATTCGAATTCAAAAATAATGCAAACAAAACCTGTCCTAACTAGCTGTTCCACCTCTATGCAAATTAATTTTGTTGTTGATGAATTCCTTAGTACTCGATAATAATATATTTGTTATATAATTTTATTATTTATTATCACATATTTATTGCTATATTTTTGTGTAAAATTAATTGTTAAATGTATCTTGCGATTTAATTAGAGAAAGTGATTTTAGAATTAATTTTGGAAGATATGATTTGAATTTATTAAAATTTAAAGGATATATTGTTTGCAAAATAGAAAGAAAGATAACATTAATTGGGAAGAGCAATTATTTGGAAGGAAAGTTTTATTAGAATTTTTACTTGGTTTGCAAGTTTTGTGTTTCTATATAAATGCAAGCAAGTTGAAGAGCCAAATATATAGAGGGGAGGGCGGCAAACCAGAGGAGTTGCTGTTTGAAACCGTGGAGAGAACAAGAAAAACAGAGCTGTTGTAGTGAACTGAACTTTGCTGCCCGTGCAGAACCGATCATTGTTTGCTAGAGCAGTGCACACGAGAGAGCTGGAACCGAGGGCTTCTTGCGGAAACAGAGCAGGAGTCGTGTGCTGTAGCAGTCTGAAGAACCAAAGGAAGTTGTGAGCTGTTGAAGCAAGATCTGTTGCAACGTGCTTGCTACGTGTGCAGAACTGAAGTTGCTCTTTTTTTTTATAAAGAAGAAATATAAAAGAAAACATGGACTGCAGCAAACCCAAAACAACATCTTGTTGCTGACTTCCACGTTTCCTTAGTTGCATGAATTTGACACATAGGATTTTAAGGGCTGCTACATTACTTTATATTTAACTAGTTTTATCTATTTAAATATGCATGTAACATATATATTTACAAATTTATATGTTTTATGCATAAATTTTATTTATTTTGAAAAATAATAATTTTAAATATTTAAATAATGAACATGATATTGATGGTTTAGTTTTATACTTTTCAATTTAGATAATAAAATATTTTTTAAATAAATTAAAATTAAAATTATTAGTTTATAATGTAAATAGATATAAATTAATATTTTATTTAAATTTTCAAATAGATAATATTAAAATTATGTTTCTTTTTAAATGTTTTTGAATTAGATAGCATTTAAAATTAGTTTAATTTATTCTTTTTTAAAAGATTCAAAATTTAAAGAAATTTTAGGAAAGCGAAAAAATAGAGAAGTTAATACTTATTATTTCTTTTAACTTAGTTGGACACGAAATTAATGATACTTACATGTTATTCAAATAGACTATCCATGTAAGCATCTCTGTAGGTATCTTACCAAATTTGTTATGTATCTTATAATTTAATATGTATATTAGATTAGATTAGATTTATTTATTTAGAAAAATAATAATTTTAAATATTTAAATAGTATACATGATATTATAGCTTATTTTTATACTTTTCAATTTAGACAATAAAATGTTTTTAAAATAAATTAAAATTAAAATTATTTATTTTATAATATTAATAGATATTAATTAATATTTAATTTAGTTTTCCAAATAGATAATATTAAACTTATGTTTTTAAAAAATATTTTTGGATTAGATAGTATTTAAAATTAATTTAAGATATTTGTTTAAAAAGATTGAGAAATTCTATGGATTGGAGAAATTTTAGGAAAATGAAAAAGTATAGAAGTTAATACCCTTTTGACTTAGGTGGACATAAAATTAATGATGCTTATATGTCATTCAAAAAGGTTGTCCATGTAAGAGCCTATGTAAGCATCTTACCATAGTTATTATGTAGTTTGTAATATAATATATATATTAGATATATTAGATACTTTGCTTACTTAAATTATATTTTTGAGTTAGTTTAATGATTTTTCAAAGCATGACTCTTATTAGTTTAATCATGTGTTTTGCTAGATTAAGCATGAACTAATTTTCTTACTAGGAATTTGATTGATCCTACTTGCATATTTTATGTCTTTATTATTAATTGCTTAATTCTTAAATTCTAGTATCATTCATTGTGATTAATTAAATCTTTTGATTTTTGTTATTGATTGGCCACCTTTAATATAAATCAATTGATTGTTTGAGACATGGTAAAGGTGCATATCATATGCTAAGCCATGTATAGCTCTCTTGAATGATTGAATAAATATTTGATGCATACATCAAGCTAAAATATTTATTTGGTTCTTGTTATATATTCTTCTATTCTTAATGGGTTTTTAGTCATTGATTATGCTACACATCATAGATAATTAATGATTAAAAATACTTGATTATAGCTACCATCAAACAGAGTAATCATATATTAGGAAGAATGAACCTTAGAATTGAATTGAGATTTTTAGGATTGAAGACATAAAATTGCAATGTATTGGTGAAATCAAATTCCTAGGCTTTTCTCTACTGGTTAATTTCTTGATTTTATTAGGTTAGTTAATTTAGTAATTAATTAGATACTTATGTAATTTCTTTACTTGACTTTTATAATTTTTAGAGTATAAATAGTTAAATTTTAATTGAATAAATTAAGCAAATCTCTGTGGGATCGACTCTTGTATTTGCATGCTATACTATCTTGATTCGTGCACTTGCAAAAATATAACTTTTTGTTCATCAGTACTTCTCATTATAGTTATCAATATCGTATGATACACGATACATATCATACAATACGTTTTGATAATCATATAAAACGATACAAATCTATATGCTATATCGTTTTTGTTAAGAATTGTAAATGAATCATACAATACGCAATACGTATCGTTGATACGGTACGATACAGTTTATTTTTTTAATTCAAGTCCAATTAAGTCTTTTTCTTACAAAATTACTAACAGCCCAATTTTATTTTATTTTTTTGGATTTAAATGAAAAAAAAAATCTTTTATAATCCTAAATCTTAATTTTTAAACTTAAAGATAATAAAATATAAAAAATATTTTTTTATATCCTAAATCATATTTTGTATATTGACAAAAATCAATCTATATGAGATTTTGTGAAAAAAATTGCCCAGTTGAATTTTTAAAAATTTATAAAAATATATAGATAAATTAAAAAATTTAATAAAAATATTAATTTTACTTCCCCAAAATTAAAAATTTTAATGAAAATAATAGTTTTATCCTATTTAAATTTATTAAAAATTAAAATGTGAGCATATAAACTTTTTTGAGTAACTTATCAACCTATTTTAATATTTTATTATTGTATAAAAAATGTGAAAGATTATATTTAAAAAATAACAAACCATTTATTTAAATAATTTTGCATTCATTGACATGTATATTTTTTTATTTGTTCTTGTATATTGGTACATATGAAAATTAAAAATACCAAACACTCATATATATATATATATATATATATATATATATATATATATATTACATATATATTATTTATAATTAAAATTTTTATCCGTATCTTACGATATGATACGATACTGAATATTCAATTCTCAAAAATTGTCACGACCCGAAGGCCGCGATGCTATCTCTTACTTGTACGGACGCGTAGAAATTAGGGCTAAATTTATCGATTTCCTATAGTTATTTTGTCTAAGTGCAATGTAGTGAATTTCGTTTCGAGACGTTAACTCCCTTGCCTATTTTTATCACTTTACCCAGGTTAATTTCCTGCATAAAAATTTACAAATAATTCCAGCTCATGCTTCCCACAATAACAGTTGATTAATTTCTAGCATTCCTATGACCAAGTTCATTTCCATATCATGACATTTCATCTTATGATTTACATTCTTTTCCTACTTGGTCATTTGTTCATGCTATTCAATCTACATATCCATACTCATGCAAAATCAACAATTCTATACTTCCACCGTTACTATAGTCTAGATGCCATTTTCTATATTACATTATATCCCATCTAAGTACTGGCCTGAATCGATATTAAATGCAAAAGAAGAGTATGTATACCCAAAATATTCACAAAAGTCTCCTTGGAGAGTTGGGACTATATTTCAGGCTTGGGACTAATTCAGAAAACTCCGAAATACTCCACCAACTCCGTGCTCAATCTGAAAAATTTAAATAACTTTTAATGAGCAAGGCTCAGTAAGTCATTTATATAAATGCAGAGTTAGAATTATACTGTTCTATATCACATGCATGATGTCATGTGAAGAAAATTTACTATCAGTCATTCTCTTATTCATCATGCGATAATATACCTGTCATGTTCTCAGATTCAGTTCATTTATGCTTCAACATGTCATGAAATGTCTAAGTTATGAAACCATGATATAACCTTTGACATGTAATTATGATCGAAGTAGTTACAGTCATAAAACATGTAATACATATTCTTTTAAACAAATTCAAGACATGTAAAATATCAATACATTTCATGTATTCTTTTAAGACGTGCTTGAAATATGCAAGCTTTTTTTCATTTCATGTCAAGTATGCTTTTTGACACATATTTCATATCACATATACTTTTTGAAATACATTTCATCTCACATATGCTTTTTGAAGCACATTTCATATCACATATACCTTTGAAAAACATTTCATATCGCATATATTTTTTTGAAGCACGTTTCATATCATATATACTTTGAAGTATATTTCATATCACATATACCTTTTTGAAATACATTTCATATCACATATGCTTTTCGAAGTATATCTCATATCACATATACTTTTTGAAATACATTTCATATCACATATTTTTCGAAGCACATTTCACATCACATATACTTTTGAAGTATATTTCATATCACAAATAGCATCAAAATGCATTTCATATATTGTAAATCAATATCGAGTTTAGAGTTCATTTTCATTTTAAAAGCATACTCTAAACTTCATTTCATATCATTTGAGACTAGGCTAAATCCCTATCTCTCTATCAATAAAGACTTAGTTCACTGTAGCTAGCAATGAAGAATCATATCATCGTCCCCTGGAAACTACTAGGGCGCTATCTATGGCCATAGACCTCATGTCTCTCAGTCCCACTGATCAGGCGAGACTGAGACCTGTCCACGACTATTGTCGGACAAGCATTTATGCCTAATGAGTAATCTCCAATTAGGCGGCTTCCACTATGCTTTATTGAATTTAATTCTCTTAGAGTGTCTATAGTCTCATAAAGCATTCAATCTTTCTTGTGAAAATAGTTCAATGTACGTAATACTTTTCTTAAGATCATTTACATACATATATATATACGTACATATGTGAAAACTATAATTTCATTCTTTTCAAAGCCATTCGAGCATCCAAGGTATTCTTATATACATGATAAGAATAAATCATTTCAATTTTCAGTGATAAGTCATGCTTGATGGCAATAAAAATTCAAGGACAAAATAAAAACCGTAAAATGACATGCTCATGAATCGCATGAATGTTTATCATTTCATCTCATAATATCAATGAACCTATACTATATCGATTCACTTTCGGTCAATATCTCCCACTTTGGTACTTTATCAAGTCCAATATCATACCTACATTTCGTTTCGTTATATTTAATCTTTAGGTATTCAATTCATTCTATTGTAAGATTCAATCCTATACAGGATAATCCTACTTCTACTTTATATAAACGTCTTACCTAAGGCGAGGTTAGTTCGAGTGTGTCCCGTGTCCAGCTAGAGCGTTTTCTATCATCCTCGCGTCGTGCTACACCTTCACAATAAAAATCCGACTTAAGAACGTCTAGCTCATTTCTATATACTTGAAGATTTAACTTCCAATTTAATACACACACACATACATATATATATATATTGATGTTCATATATATATATATATACGCACTTAACATTAATTTAATTAAAATCTCGAATCGGATTTATCTCATCTTCGTACCTCTTTCTATATACATATATGTATATGCATCATATTCCCCCACACACACACACACACACACATATATATATATATATTTCCTTTCTCTCGAATCCTTTTTCTTTTCTTTTTATTTCTTTTCTTCTCTTTTCTTTGTCTCTTACTTTGTTTTCAAGTAAGTAGAGTGTGTGTGTGTATTCATATATATAAATATATATATATATATATATATATTTAGCACTAGCATAGTATAATTTCTAAAAATCTACTATATATCTTTATATATGTATTACACATACATATATTTATCTATTTCCTTGTTTTCAAGTAATATATATATATATATATATATATATATATATATATATATATATATATATGCACACTTACACATATACATTATTTATTTAACATTAAATATAATATAGTTCATATTCTTCTCATTTCCATATATATACAAATTATATATTCATATATATAATTTTCTTTCTTGTAATTTCTTCTCTTTCCTTTTTAATTATTTTTCCTTTCTTTTCTATTTTATTTCTTTTTCTTCTTTCTATTCTTTTACCTTAGGAGATCTCAGCAGTTTTGGTGTAGATTAACCTCCTATGGCAACCTCGGACAGCCCTTGAGCAGCCCCCCCTCTTTGGCGTTCCAGTTCTGCACCTAAGCCAGTCACAAAATCTTGCTTCCAGTCTTACAATGCCTACGTTTTAGCTCTTTCTTTCTTCCTTAATCTCCTTCTTAACTTAGCTTCAACAATCACAGCACATACCTCTGTTTTTCACCCTTCTAATCAGTCTCTATTTCAACCTTTATTTCTTCCACATCGAAACCAACAAAGTGCTGCTCACTCATGACTTGTCTTCTCCACGCCTGAACTAGCTCTAGATTTTCGTTGTTGTCTGAGCTTTAACAGTCCCCTTTAAGCTCCTACTTCAGCTCTCCAAGGTCACCATTTACTCCTTCATTCCCAACTCACGACGCCACCCAGCTGCTGTAGTTTTCTGTCTTCACTTTGTGCTGTCAGCTACTGCTTCTCTCCACTCAGATTCGTTCAACAATGGCGACACTATGAAAGGGGGAAGAGAGGATACGCTGGGAGAGGCAGGAAAGCTTTGGAAAATAACAAAAAGGAACGGAAAGGAGAGTGACATGAGGGGTTAGGTTGCTTAGGTTTTCTTTTTTTTTCTTTTAGTTTATTTTATTCTATTTCTAGGTATAGTTTGCTGTTGGATTTGACAGAGCACTTTTGGATTTTGGGTGGAATTTTTCCCACCCAATCCGGCCATTAGTCCCTTTTTTTTATGTATACTATATATAATATAATATACTATAATATAATATATATATATATACACCTTTAATATAAAACTATTATATTTCAAACTTTTAATATATATATATAACTTTTATTAAAGGTTATAAAATATACATATCTCATACTTTATGTATTATATAATATATATAATCTCAACATACTTATAATATATTTTTATTTATCCATTTTTCTATATATATATATATATATATATATATATAACTCACGTATATATTTCTTCCATTTACATCATTGTATTCTATATAATATAATTTTGTATATTTTCTTTTATATACTTATGCATTTACATTTATTTGGATGTACATATATCTATACTTATGTGTATATATATGTACATTAATTAATTTTCTTATTATTATTTGCGTATGTTTATACATACATGCATGTACGTTTGCATGCATACACTTTACGTGCTTTTAGTTTGACTTACGTGCACATGTAACCCTTTTTTATCATAGAATTATAACTCCTCTCGTACTCACTTAGTGTGCACTTCGCATATCGTTTTATCGTATATTTCACATAAATCTCAGATACTTGACTTCTATATATACATACTTTAATCTAATACTTGAAATCTCATAAGTACATTACCTCTCTGTGTCACCAAATTAGATAAGAATACATATTCAGCTAGGAAAAATTTCAGTTCTCACAAAAATAAAATTTCGATATACAATACGTATCTCGATTAACCATGCCTCTTATTTTCATGGACAATCCCTTCGTTACCTGCTAGCATCAAGTACTTGTCCCTCCTTGTAAGGGTAGTACACTCAAATCCCAGAGCATCAGCCATCTTTCTCTGAATATAATTTGCCACTTCAAAGCTAGATCTCCCCCCTGCACACGTAAACTCTTGAGGCACCTTTCCAAGGATTTGAACATGGTAGCTAGGCCTGGGGTTCATCAGAAAGAAGATGGGATCCAACCATTTTAACCCACTTGCTGTTGTCCCATAAAACATGCTTACATGTGTGTTCATGGCAACTGGGACTATCTCATCAGCTAGCTCAGCAAACAATGAGCTAAACCTTAACAGATAAGGCTCTCTGCATGTTGTCCCTTCGGGGCACACCACCAAATCTCCTTCACTCAGCAACTTTTGTATGGTTTCTCCATCTTGCTTCCTATCCCTTGTCAACCTAACTGTTTTGATGGGAGCTATCACTTCAGACATTTTGCTCAGGCTATAGGTGACTGCAGTCAAAGGCTTGCACAATGATATGCTAAGGAAAACTGGGTCCAAAAGAGTTCGATGAGAACAGACATAAAGAACACCTTTTTTTCGCTGCGAATTTGATGAAGACAAGCAGCCTTGGAATCTCAGCTGTATTCCACTCAGAGTGATCCAGAAAATAGCTAACTTGTAAGGCAGGCAGATACCAACGAGAATCCTCAATATGGCAAGAAGTATCCCAAATGGAAGCCACAAGAACATTAAAAGAGTTGCCAATGGAGTTGGCGAGAAAGCTAGCCTCCCATCATGGAATATAAGAGGCTTCGGGTATTTTTCCCTTGGCATTACACAGCTTAGATTGTTTCTGCTATCTACCTTGTGCACCACATAGGCTTCCTGTCATAATCTATGAATTAATGACCAATATTTACTTTTCTTTTGTCAAACAATTTAATATTAAGTAAGAAGTAGAAGTAATAAGAATACCTTGCAATGGGAGATAAAGCAATGGTCATGGAGGCTTGAACTTCCGAGGCCAACGTCAGGCTTTTTATCACCAAAGTATTCCTCCAAGGCTTTATGCTTTACAAGCAATCCGGAGCTTGATAACAAACCTGTGAATCGGTTCCCAGCAGTGTGCAATTCGGTCCCCACAACACCATTTACACTCATGTATTCTTGAAGAAATCCCTCCACCATTACTCTAGGTATACTTGTGAAGACAACCCTTGTACTTGTTTTAGACCAAATTTCATAAGCTTGGAGATTAAGATTCTCAAGATAAAACTTTGGCAAAACAGCCCTGCCAACACTCTCAATGTCCTCCTTCCTGAGCCCACAAAAGGATATGAAAATCATAACCCTCAGTTTGAGCTCATAGTCCAAAGCCCACAAAAAGGAACATGATAAAAGCAACAGAAAGGCTCTTAAAATGCTACCACCTTCAAAAGCAACTAGCATGAAATAAGGGAAAAAGGTTTCTGATCTTAACAAGACTTCATGGATATCACAAACCACTGTATCAAACCTTCTGTTATTGCCTAAATCACACTTGTTGACACTAGGGAACAAGGAAGGAGCTTGTTGCTGTGATGATGACCTAAGAGTTTGGTTCTTTAGAAATAACCAATAGTTTCTCATCTTCCTTGCTGCTCTATAACATGAGTTAGCCAGCAGCTGGTACAAGACCCAGTCTGCTAGCTTCTGAAAGACCACAGGGAAAACCATGGCTTTTCTGCTTCAGTGGCAAATGATATATTTCACAAAGGAAGCTAGAAACAGGTAAGTGAACTGATAAAGAGATGGCATATGAAACAAAGGCTTTTTCTAGAAGAAGAAGAAGAAGAAAATATAAGGGTTTGCGCATAGCAGTAGAAGGAAATCAGAGAATATTTATAGGAGTCATTAAAGGGAGAGGTATTGCATATGAGGGAGGTAAAGGTTGACCACAGCTCATTACACCGCAAGCATTGATTTGACAATCAATCTTCTCCTTATCTTTCTTCTTCTTTTAAAATTATATTTGTTGCATTGATCTTTGTCGAGTTCCATGAACATGCTTCTAGTTCTAGTTCTGCATGACTCATGAGAAGCAGCATTATTTTCCTTGGCTAAATAGTTAGGTTGGATTCTTGGTGACCACCTTTCTAAGTTTTGGGCATTTTTGTTTGAAATTTTGATCTCTCTCCAGCTAGCTAGTATTGGTATTGTATATTGGAATTTGTGCTTATACAATCAGCTTGGGCATTTAAAACTGCAGAACTTCGGTGGATTTCAATTTTCTAATCTATATTTTAGTCCACATGAACCAATCCCAAGCTAGATGGCTTGTATCATCCGATCAATTGACTTTCTTCGGAACTATTTTCCAAAGATTGTTTAGCAGGTCAAAATATATCATAAAATTATAACCACTTTTACCATTCACTTTACTCTAGCCAATTAGCCTCTTGATGACTTTCCTTTTCGTTTTTCACATTTTTAGTTAAAGATACCTGGCTTCTTTAATTAATTGAATTTTTCTCCTAAAAGAGTTTATTAATTGACGGTCTTCACGTGGGATGAGTTGAAAAAAAATGTTGTACATTGCGTGCAATTTTTGATCCTCAGAAGTCTAAAGCCGAAAGGTGGTTGAGATCTAGATAGTGTTTCAACAAAAAATTTAAGACTGTTTTTCTCCAATTACCTAAACATAGTTTCTCTAAGCCAGCTGCTATGCTAAGGCGGCAAGGGCAGTGTCAAATGGCCAAATAGGCACCAACATTTCAGGTATCTTTTATGGAATCTTTGAAACGGAAATTGTTTGGCTTTGTTGTCTTAGCAGTTAAGATCACACACCTTGCGATTGTTTGACGTGGATTTCATGGAGCATCGATCATGTGCAACAAAATGTAAGACCCAAATTTTATCATACTATATAACATATTTGTACATAATTGATAGTGAAAATAAATTCTTTTGGTGAAATTAAAGAATCATTGAATGTGAAATTCCACTTTTTATTCTAAGTGATGATTTATAGTATGGTGTGTAAAGAAAGAAAAACAAATATTAAAGTGCAACAAGAAATAGTTGGGATTTAATTTTGATAAAAAGGTTAAGATGATATCTATGGTATGAAAGCAATTAAATGAAGGTAGAAAAGGGATTAATGGCTAGAGGACAAAACGAAGAAAAGAAGGAGATGATAGCCAATAAACGTTGGCTTGAGGTGAATTGGCGTGGAGAAGAGAAGAAAAGAAAAGAGAAAAGTCAAGGAAAGGGGCTGATAGTGGACTTCTCGCCACTTCTCTTCTCCTAACAAATTGAGCTAGACAATAAATGGCAAAGAAAAGTTAGTCAAAGACGGGATTTCAGTAAGAACTTCACACCGTTCTTTTTGCTGCAGTTTTCTTTGGTTTTTAATACATGAAATGATGAAAGAAAACGTGATAAGAACAGGTGGTAGATTTTGAGAGGATTTGAGTGAGTATATAAGAAGGAATACATGAGGAAAATTGAATTAGCCAACTTCATAGTCCTCAAAATCATTCTAGCCCATTCTGTTTTCATTGCAAGTTAACAATCAGTTCTTTCATTTCCTCTCATACATGAGCCATGGAACTTCATCCTTTAGACGGATAAATCTTCCTCCATCGTTGAAGAGCTAGGAAACAAGCAAAATAAAGCTAAGTGAGGCAGAAAAGCACTCTGTTTCAGGAAGTGCAATTCGGTTAAAGTGAGTTCCATATTTCTATGGTTCTCTTGATATTCGATGGTATATTTCTGTGTTTTACAACGTAATAAACATAGATATAGCATTGTTTTAACTGATTTTGGGTTGGAATATATAAGAAAATATGAAGTGATTATCCAACTGCTTGCAAAACGGCGAGCAAAGAAAGATGGAGTACTCGCCCAAAAGGTTGAGGCGGGCTCAAGAGATGTATGATCGGCGACATAAGTGTTCGCCAACTCTTTAGATAATCAGACAACTTCCGAATGGGTGAGGGCGAATGGCGAGAGCTGTGATCGCCCAAAATGTATGCAATTAATGATCGCCAAAAGGGCGAGAATGGTGACTAATATGATCGCCTAGTTGGAATGTTAGTGGTCGCCAATGAGGTGAGTAGGAGATAAAGAGGTCGCCAAGCGTTATTTAATTCATGGCGAGCCCATCTCGGAATGAAAAGCCACGAATGGCGAACTGAAATGAATGAGCTTGGTGAATTGAGTTGAAGTGGGGCGAGCTCCCATGTTGGGCGAACTCCCACAAATAAGCCATATGAATGGCGAGAATGATTGGGCGAGCTCCCAATAGTAAATCAATTATAGAAGGGTGAGCTCTGTTGGGCGAATGGCGAGCTGTAGATTAGTCTAAAGCTTGCCAAAGTTTTGAAAATATTCGAAAAGAAATAATAATAAGTTTAGGAAATAATTCGAAAAGAAAATATTAATGGAATTAATATTTTACCTTGCAGTCAAGAAGTGAGAATCGATAAGGCGAGCGGGAAGCAAGGCTTCATCAGACGAGGTAAGGGAGTTGTATGTGAAGTCAATGCATGTCCTGTGGAGTAAAAATGTTATGAAATATTGAGAAATTGTTTTGTTTTATGACATGCATTGATTTGATAAATTATATACTGAGTTGGGCGAGCTAAAAGCCAACCCCTATATATGGATTGGGCGAACTGGCCTCCTGTTTTGATGCTAGGCGAACTGGCCTCCTATTTTGATGCTAGGCGAACTGGTATTGGCAGGCGAGCCACTTGGGCGAGCTTACTTTTTATATTTTTGATGTCTTGGGCGAGTAGCCCTGTTTAAGAAGAAACCCGGGCGAGCTAAAGTGGCGAACCCTTTTAAGGTTGCTTTGGGGCGGGCGACCCCTATGTTATTATGGGTGGGCGAGTTGACATGGCAATGCCATAAAGGGCGAGCCTTGGGCGAGCCAGGTTAGTTTGTTTTAATCACCAAGGGTTGACGGGCGAACACAAGTTCACTGCACTTGGCGAGCCGTACTTGGCAAACTAATTTATGAATATTTTCTCAACAAAAAAAATGAATTATTTTTAATATTTTGAAAATAGAAATATGAACACTTTCTGGGGCGAGTTGACCATTGGGCGAGTTGACCAATGGGCGAGTTGACCAAATGGGCGAGTTGACCAGTTGGCGAGTTGACCAATTGGCGAGTTGACATGGGCGAGCCAGATTGGGCGATCTGACCATGGGCGAACAGATTTTATAATTTCATTTTCTATGAAAATGAGAATAATACTTTTTTTAAATTATTATAAATTAAATATGATTTTGAGACTTTAGGCCTCTAGTTTCATGCATTATTATGAGTTATAAGGCTGATGGACCTGCTAAGTCATCAGCGGTCTCGAGGTCACTTGGCAAGTGGACCCCGAGGACCACCCATAGTTGTGGCCATAGATCTACTGTATCCCTATTGGGATAATTATTCCGTTCTCGCAAGGGGGAGGGGGAACGATGATAGCATGATTTATTTATAAGGTGATGCCTAGTCTCAACTTAATGATTTCTGAGAAGATTTGTTGAATCCTTTTTATTGTTTATTATATGATATTATAAACTGTTTATCCAAAAAGTTGTTGATTTTATCCATTGTTTTCCCTACTGGGCTACTGTTAAAGATAAATAAGTATTTTGAAAAAATATAGTTTTGATTTACACCGTAGCATGCACCTTCCTTATTGAGCACGTTATCGTTCACCTTTTATTTTCCACTCCACAGATTGTTGATTTTGGGTTAAGAGAATTACCTTCCAGAGATTATCGACTGCTAGCGGATATTCGATATCGAAAGTATATTATTTCTTTTATATATTCAAAAAAATTGTACAGTACTACTTTAAATAGAAGGGAATGTATATACATCTTAGAGTATTAATGTAACAAGTTATATTTGCACAAGTAATAAGAGTTTCTTATTTAAAATGTTAAGAGTTGTTAAGCATCACAGACAACCCAACCGGTAAGTAAATAGAGTTTATAAGTAAATATTAGTTATATAGTGGATTTGAGATGTTACAGATTTAATGGTATCAGAGCAGGGTTGGTCGGATGTTTAGTGATGCTTAAAGTAAATGGTATACATTCCCTAAAGTACTTTACAATTTGAATATATAATTGATATATTGATGATAAGTGATAAATGATCTCTGTGGCACAGATATGAGTGGAAGAAGGAGGATACGCTCAGTGAGAGGTATAGGTCGAGGTAAGGCGGCACAGACTCCGGAACCGCCTACACCGAAACCTGCCCCTAGACCTTCACGTCCTCTACAGTTAGAGAACATTGATACTCGCGTGAACCAGGTAGAGAGGTTAGTAGCCTATTTTATGGCTATGTATCAGGCGGATAGAGCCGCGGATAGGGCGGAAAGGGAGAGAGTCACAACTCCCGCAGCCCCAGTAGAGGCGCCAGTATCGCCACCGCTGGCACCAGTTGTGCCTGAGCCTCAGCCTATTCCACCACCGGCACCTCAGCCACCGGTAGCTCCACCACAGCCATTGATTCAGCCGCCTCGAAATGCGGAGTCTTATTGTAATGTGGCATTGGTGAAATCATTTAAAAAGTTGGATCCACCTAAGTTTAAAGGTACTAGGGATCCATTGGCGGTAGAGCAATGGATTATTGAGGTTGATAGATTACTTCAGATTATGAGATGTTCAGAGACAGAGAAAGTAGGCCTAGCAGTATTCAATTATGAGATGATGCGAGACATTGGTGGAAGGCCACTCAGACAATATTATTTGCTCAGCATCAGGATCTGTCCTGGGATATTTTTGGAAGCTTTTAGGAGGCAGTATATTCCTGACACTGCTCAGGAAAAATTACAGCAGGAATTCATGGGTTTAGTTCAGGGCAGCATGTCAGTGGACGAGTATGAGGCCAAATTTACTACATTGAGCCGTTTTGATCCACAAACTAGTGCAAATACCCGGTATAAGATTTCGAGGTTTAGAGCTGGTTTGAGGCCATCCATCAGAATGAAGCTAGCCCCATTTGTTATACAGACTTATGATGAGATAGTTCAATGGGCTCAGCTATGTAAGAGGGATTATGAGCAGTTCCAGCTCGATTTCAGTAGCAAGAGTAGAGGTAAAGCAAAGGGAAAGACTAAGAGGTTTATGGAGGACAGATCAGATAGAGAGCAGCTTAAGAGAACTAGACCTACGGGCATACAGATTTCAGATGGCAGATTTAGTAGAGCAGCAGTTTCTACTCCTGCTAGTGGCCCTACCACTACTCAGAGGAGTGTTGCACCTTTATGTAAACAGTGTGGAAGGTCGCATGGGTCATGCCCTTGTCCTTTAATGTCTAGGGCATGTTTTAATTATGGACAAACGGGGCACCTTATCAGGAATTGCTCGATGCTCAGAGAATCTACTGCTTCTACTATTCCTCCTGCCTTACCTCAAAAAGCGGCCCCGGCAGCTCAGAGTGAGCCAGAGAAAGCAACACCCTCACAGCCTAGGCGGGCGACAGCCGCAGAGAAGGGTAAAAAGATTGTGACTCAGGGTCAGGTGTACGCGTTGGATCAAGAGACTGCCGACGCCTCTATCGATGTAATTAAAGGTAAAATTTATCTCTTTGATATTCCCGTAATTGCCTTATTTGATCCAGGTTCTACCCATTCATTCTTATCGCCTACATGTGCTAACAGGACCCCAGTAAAGCCGGAGTTGTTAGGGTATACTTTACAAGTGAATACCCCTTTTAAAGATTTTGAAAGGATGGATATTGTATATATGAATTGTAAATTGACTATAGGAGAGAAGGTTTTTACAGCTAACCTAATTTTGTTGAACATATATGATTTTGATATCATTTTGGGTATGGACTGGTTAGCTGCGAACCATGTTAGTTTGGATTGTAATACTAAGTTTATTACCTTCTCTCATCCTGAAAAGTATATTGTAAAGCTATTGTAAATTAATAAAAAGTATGTAAATATATGCTTGTGAGATGACTTATGTACTGAAATGTTGGTCATGTATGAATGTTTATGAAGGATATATTGCTAGTGTGGAGGATGTAAAGAGGAAACAACCAAAGATTCAAGAGATCCCTGTGGTTAAGGACTTCTTGGATGTATTTCTAGAGGATTTACCAGGGTTACCACTGGATCGAGAGACAGAGTTCATGATCGAGTTGGTACCCGATACGGAGCCGATTTCTAGACCCCCATACCGGATGGCACTAACTGAGTTGGACGATCTCAAGAAGTAGCTTCAGGAGTTACTAGATAAGGGATTTATACATCCCAGTGTGTCACTGTGGGGAGCTCCGATATTATTTGTTCGGAAGAAGGATGGTAGTCTTCGGTTATATATAGATTATCGGATGTTGAATCTGGCTACCGTTAAGAATAAAGATCCACTACCTCGGATTGATGATCTGTTTGATCAGCTCAGGGGTGCACAGGTATTTTCCAAGATAGACCTCCGATCAGGCAATCACCAGTTAAAAATTAAGGAGTCGGATGTGCATAAGACAGCATTTCGGACTCGCTATGGTCACTATGAGTTCTTAGTGATGCCTTTTGGGTTAACAAATGCCCCTACAGCTTTTATGAGTTTGATGAATGAGGTGTTTCATCCTTTTCTGGATAAGTTTGTCATAGTATTTATAGATGACATCTTGATTTATTCTAAGACTCTGGGAGAGCACGAGCAGCATTTGCAGATTGTTTTACAGACCCTCAGAGAGCGAAAATTGTATGCTAAGCTTAGTAAATGCGAGTTCTGGCTTGACCATATTATATTCTTCGGACATGTAGTGTCAAAGGACGGGGTGTTAGTTGATCCGTCCAAGATAGAGGCCATTGTTCAGAGGGAAAGGCCTAACACGATTACCGAGATACGGAGTTTCTTAGGTCTTGCCGGATATTATCGCAGATTTTTATAGGGATTTTCTAGACTTGCTGCTCAATTGACACGACTCACACGTAAGTATGTAAAGTTCGAGTGTAATGATGTGTGTGAGCGCAGTTTTCTCAAGCTTAAGAAGAGATTGACTAGTGCCCGCGTATTAGCCCTTCCTAGCGGATCAGGAGGATTTATGGTGTATACCGATGCATCCGCTCAAGGTTTGGGGTGTGTGCTTATGCAGCATGGTCGAGTTATAGCCTATGGTTCGCGACAGTTGAAGGATCATGAGAGGAATTACCCGACACATGATTTGGAGCTAGCCGCTGTAGAGTTTGCATTGAAGATTTAGCGACATTACTTGTACGGGGAGAAATTTCAGATATTTACAGACCATAAGAGTCTGAAATATATATTCTCACAGTGAGAGTTGAATTTGAGACAGCGACGGTGGATGGAACTATTAAAGGATTACGATTGTGAGATTTTATATCACCCAAGTAAAGCTAATGTAGTAGCAGATGCACTAAGCCGTAAACATGTTGGCATGGTATCTTACATGATGATCAGGGAGCATGATTTGATAGAGCAGTTCTCTAACCTCAGTTTGACAGTTATTTCCTCTGACCAGTATGGATTTACGGCTAGTTTTCGTATAGAGCTGGATTTGATGGATCGAATCAGGGAAGCTCAGAGGAGGGATGATTATTGTATTGGGTTGCCAGTCAGGTTCAGATGAGAGTTATGTCAGATTTTGAGATTGGCACCGATGGAATACTGAGGTTTAGAGGTCGGATATGTGTTCCCGGTGATCAGCAGATTCGAGATTTGATTTTATCAGAGGCCCATACCTCTAGATATAAGTTACATCCGGGTAGTACTAAGATGTACCAGAATCTCCGGAGAGTGTATTGGTGGCCTAAGATGAAGAAAGACATCGTTGAGTTTGTTGCTAGATGTTTAACATGCCAGCAAATTAAGATTGAGCATCAGAAGCCGGCAGGTGTGCTTTGACCATTATCGATTCCTATGTGAAAATGTGAGCATGTTACGATGGATTTTATTATGGGATTACCACGGACCCGGAAGGGGTATGATGCTATTTGGGTGATAGTGGATATGTAAGATCTGATTTTACCCTACTGTAGACGCTATTGTCATGAAATTAATATTGGAAATTAAATAAATAATGAATATTGATTTCACTTAAGTGAAAAGCTCCTTAACTTAGGATGAAAAGGGAGCAATTCCTGTGAAATACTCGACGGGCGAGTACCATGAAGGAACGGCTCGCCCATCAATGGTGTGATCGCCAATGGATTATGGCGAGGGCGAATGGTAAGTTCACCAAGTTAATTGGTAGAATTGATCGCCCAATGAGTGTGAGGGCGAGTAGGATTAAATGGCCTCATTGGCGAATAGGTGAGTTCGCCAAGGCTGTGATTAGATGATGGCCCATGTGTGGCGAGGACTGTGATCGCCCAAAGAATGTATTTGGCGAGTAATGTGGTCGCCTATATAGAAGCACAAATGATAGCCTAGCAAAGGAAATCATTTCGTAAATTTCAAATATTGAGTTGGCAAACTGAAATCGAGTTGGGAGCTGAAGGTCTCCAGAATAAGGAGGCGAACTGAAATCAGTATGGACAAAATGAAAATAGATTCAAACCATTTTGCAGCCAAAATTGACTTTGTAAGTCATACGATTGAAGACAATAAATTGAGAAAGAATAAAGTCAATAAAGGAAATAACCTCATTGGTTGAGGAATAAGACAAAAGGTGTAATAAGTCAAGAAAAGAGGCTGTGGACTTCACGCCATTGGCTTCTCGGTTTAGACAATTAATGGCAAGTGAAGTAAGTCATAATGTGCAGAGAGTAGCTTCTCATAGTCGTTCCTTCTGCTGCAGTTTTTCTTCTGTTTTTAATGAATGAAAGACGTGAAATAAATGAAGGAAATGGGATAAGGCCAAGTGATGAGCTCTGATTGGATAGCATGGCTATATAAGAAGAAACATTTGAGGAAAACCGATTTAGCCATATTTATCTTCTTCACGAGAGCTATGCAAATGCCAGTTTATGTTCTGATTTCATACATTTCTACCATGCTTGATTCACTAAACTTCACCCTCAAGTTGGCTAAACAAGTAAACCTATTTACAAAACCTTTCCTCCATAGGTTGATGAGCTAAAGGAATTAGCAAAGCAAGGCCAACAGAATTCTGTGCTGGAAGTGCAGTTGGTTAAGGTGAGCTTCCTTATTTCTACGGTTATCTTGGTATTCGATGATATAGTTTGATGTTTTACAAAGTAATAAACATAGGTGCAGCCTTGTTTTAAATAGATCTTTAGAGAATATGAAAACAAGGAAAGTAATGGAAATGGTGTAAGAATGATGAAAATGGCGACTATTGTAATCGCCCATGTTAAAATTTAGTGATCGCCAAGGAGCGAGTAGGAAATAAAGAACTTGCCAAAGATGGGGTTCAAGTGGGCGAGGTCGCCCAACGCTAGTTTAATGCATGGGCGAGCTCACTTCTGAATAGAAATCAGTGTAGGGCGAACTCAAATGGATCTTCATTGGACAAGTAGAATTGTGGGCGAACTCCAACATTTAAGCCAATAAAAGGCCTAGCGAAGTGAATGTTGGGCGAACCCCCTAATGTATTAGTGATGAATAATGGAGGGCGAGCTCCCACTTGTAAGCCATTTGATGAATGGCGAGCTCGATAGGGCGAGCTAATAAGACCTCTTGTGGGCGAGCGATTTGATTTTAAGTCTTGCAAAGTGTTGGAAATATTGAAAAAAAAAAGGAAATATTAATAGAATTTATAAATTATTTCGCAGCCGGGAATTATGGACTCGGTGAATGCAATTAAGAAGGCGAGCAGGAAGCAAGGCTTCGTTAGACCAGGTAAGGGGGATGTGTGTGAAGTGAATGCATGTCCTGTGGAGTAAATTTCATAGAAATTATTGAGAAATTGTTTTGTTTTATGACATACATTACTATGAAAAATCGTATGATTGGGCGAACTGGCAAAATGGCGGGCGAGCCACTTGGGCGAGCTCACTTTTTATGATTTTTGATATATGGACGAGTAGCCTTGTTTAAGAAGGAACCCGGGCGAGCTAAAGTGGCGAACCTTTTTTAATGTTGCTTTGGGGCGGGCGACCCCTGTGTTTTTATGAGTGGGCGAGTTGACCATGGCAATGCCATAAAAGGCAAGCCTTGGGGTGAGCCAGTTTAATTTGTTTTAGTCGCCAAGGGTTGGCAGGCGAACACAAGTTCACCGCACTGGGCGAGCCCTACATGGCGAACTGATTTATGAGTATTTTTTTTCAACGAATAATAAATTATTTTGAAAATAGAAATATGAAATCTTTTTGGGCGAGTTGAACATTGGGCGAGTTGACCAATGGGCGAGTTGACTACTGGCGAGCTGACTATGGGCGAACTAGCCATGGGCGAGCCAGCTTAACCCGTGCCTTTCTCACACGAAAAATGTTGAGATTGCGGGCTATTTTACTATTCTATAAAACATTTTGGAAATCAAATCATTTTGTGGAAATGATAATATAAGTGAAATAATTACATAAGGGTTTTTATGAGATATAAAGTGATTTTGAGACTTTAGGCCCCTAGTTTCATGCATTATTATTTATGTTGTTGCATGACCCGCCTGGGGCGGTGGCTCGGTCGATGGACCAACGAGTGCACCTCACGGCGTCACAGGGCTGATAGACTCGCCAAGTCATCAGCGGTCTCGAGGTCACTTGGCAAGTGGACCCGAGGACCACCTATAGATTATGGCCATAGATCTAGCAGAGATAACCGTGATGGGCGATGGCCTACGGGTACACCCCAATAGCGGTAGATTCCGTTCTCGCAAGGAGGAGGGGGAACGATGATAGCATGAATTATTCGTATAGTGATGCCTAGTCTCAACTTGTTGATTTCTGTTTACTAAAAGTATTTGTTAAAATCCTATTTGCTATTTAATCTATCTTATTGTAAACTGTTGAGAAAATAATTTGAATGACGCATTGAGAGTACTGGTTAATATAACCACTGTTTTCCTATTTGAAGTGATTTGTGGAAAACAAATAAATTGTGAAATATGGTTTTGGTTTCATGAAATAGCATATGTCTCCTTTACTGAGCATATGAATCGCTCACCCCTTTGTTTTGACTCCACAGATAAAAGACACGAAGTTGAAAGAATTAGCTCCCATATGGATAGCTACATATCAAGCGCGGGGGCAACTTATGTCAAATATGACAGGTATAGTCACTTCTCTTTTACATTCCAGACATATGTATACAGTACTACTTTATTGAAATAAAGACAATATGGGATGTCAGATGTAAGGAATAATGAAAGGAATTTCATAGTCTGTATTTGATAAATAAATGTTATTATTTATCACTATCATTGAAGAATGTTATTTGCATCGCAGACAGCCCAACCAGTAAAGTTGTATGAAAATACGTGAAAAATATGGTAACGGGCTGTTACAGGATAGATTGACTAAGTCTGCTCATTTCTTGGCTATGAGATCTACAGATTCAATTAGTGCCTTGGCCGAATTGTATGTCAGGAAGATAGTGAGGCTACATGGTGTTCCAGTGAGTATTACCTCTGATAGGGACTCCCGCTTCACCTCTCATTTCTGGGAGAGATTTCAGGAGGCTATGGGATCCCAGCGAGTTTTAGCACCGCTTTTCATCCACAGACTGATGGACAGTCCGAGCGTACGATACAGACACTCGAGGATATGTTGAGAGCGTGTGCATTGGATTTTAGAGGCTTATGGGACGAACACTTACCCTTGGCAGAGTTTGCTTATATTAATAGCTTTCATACGAGTATCGGCATGGCACCGTATGAGGCCTTGTATGGCAGACGATGCATATCCCCGATAGCATGGGAAGAAGTGGGAGACCGTAAACTATTAGCTCCCGATTTGGTTGAGCAGGCTTCTCGTGATGTACGGATGATATGTGAGAGGCTCAGAACGGCTCAGAGTCGACAGAAGAGTTATGCAGATATTTGACGTCGACCCTTAGAGTTTGTAGCGGGTGATTATGTGCTTTTAAAGGTTTCATCGTCCAAGGGTATAATGAAATTCGGGAAGAAAGGAAAGTTGAGTCCTCGATATATTGGGCCTTACGAGATCTTAGATCGTGTAGGAGATGTGGCATATCGGTTAGCACTACCACCAGAGTTGTCAGGAGTGCATAACGTATTCCATGTCTCGATGTTGAGAAAGTACCATCCAGATCCTTCTCACGTGATTCGACATGAGCCACTGGAGATCAGAGAGGATATGAGTTACGTTGAGAAACCGATACGGATCCTGGATAGGAAGGATAAGGTGTTGCGATCTAAGACGATTCCTTTGGTTAAAGTGCTCTGGCAGTATCATAACGAAGAGGAGGCTACTTGGGAGTTAGAGAGCCTTATGCATGAGAGGTATCCAGAGCTCTTCCAATGACAGGTCCAAGATAATTTGGAAGACCAAATTTCTTAAGGTGGGGAGAAATGTAAGACCCGAATTTTATCATACTATATAACATATTTGTACATGTTGGCTCTATAGGCTATACCGAGAGGGGGGTGAATCGGTTTTTACTAACCTTAGGTTCGTTTTTCGGTTCCTCTAAATTCTCTAGATTAGATTGATATTTTCTAAGTTCTCTAGACTACTCAAGCATGTAATATAAATTCAATTCAATAAACCTAATATAATTGTAAGTAAATAAAGAGTAGGGAGAGAGAGATTTACACAATCGATTTATAGAGGTTCAGCTACCTTGCCTACGTCCTCTACCTTAAGACGCTCCCAAGGATTTTCTCCAAATCCACTATCTTGAATTTGTGATTACAATCCCTCTTTTTCTTAGGCTCAAGAGTAACCTCCCTCTTTTTCTAGGCTCAAGAGAAACCTCCCTCTTTTTCTAAGCTCAAGAGAAACCTCTCTCTTTTTCTAAGGCTTAAGAGAATCCTCCCTCTTTTTCTAGGCTCAAGAGAAACCTCCCATTTACAAGGAATGGTGGGTTACAAATAATGTAATCAAAGAAGGGCCTCTAGATAGGCAAGTGATTATAGAAATTAGGCACAAAGAAAAGCCTATACAATGTTTGTGCTAAACAATACAAGAGATATGTGAATCATAGAAAATGAGGAATTTGTAGCTCTTGATTTGTTGTTGAGGCTTGAGGATTTGAGGTATATGTGTTTTGGAGTTGCTGAGTAGTTCCTCTTTCTTTCTTTAGCTTCTAAGCCTCTTTTTATAGTCCCTTGGATGTATTCTAGCCGTTGGGTGGAGCCAAAACTTGAATATGACCGTTGTCTCACAAAAACTAGCCATTACAGGCTATTTTCGGGCAAAGGGATCGATCCCTTCCTATAGGGGATCGATCCCATGCTTCATTTGGAGCCTTAGAGGCATTCTGCCATAAAGGGATCGATTCCTGCATTTTTGGGTTAGAAATGATATGGCTTTTTATTTTAATTCAACCCAAAACATTTTGACATTTTTGTGGGAGTTTTTCTTGACTTTCTCTAATGAAAACATGGTCCAAAAATTAATCAAGTGATTTTCTAAAATATTCAAAACATTTATAAAGTATTAAGACCAATAAGGATGTATCATTAAATCATGGTCTTAATGTTTGATATGATCACTTGAAAATTGATTGAGAAAATCATGTGTGATAAGGCAAATTTACATTATGAAATAAAACATTAAAGCTTACTTAAGTTTTTGTCATTTCAAAATATATATGTCAATTTAAAGCTAACAATCTCCCCTTTTTTGATATGACAAAACTTAATGTAAATTTGCTTTGAAAATTCTTTGATAAAATACTCCCCCTCAAATAAAGCAGGATTTTATAAAGCTCTCCCTTAATATAAGCATGGGTTTTGAAAATGAATTTTCAAGCTATTTCTCCCTCATTATCTCTCCCCCTTAATATCTCTCTCTTTTAATATCTATCTCTCCCCCTTTTTGTCATAGCAAAAAGAAGGAAAAATAATAAAAACATATGCTCCCCCTAAAATCGTGGCTATGTGAGAATAAATAAATATGCTCCATCCAACAAGAAACGTGTTAGTACATGGGACTCATAGCACAAATAAATAAGTCAATATTCACCAAGAGTATGAGATATTCATGCAAAGAATATGACTTATGATCCTATACCAATTGTTTATAAATAATTTTGATACCAATTGTTAATAAATAATTTTGCAAGAAGTTCCCAATCGGTAAGCAAGTTGTGTATAAATATCTACTAAGGTCTATGACTTGCTTATTTTAATCCTATTAAGCACCTAAGTATATCAATTGTCCTCTAAGGTCCAACTAAGGTGCATGGCAATACATCATGATTATGAGCTAAAATTAGATGACATATCATATGCAAGAGCTCATAAATCACGTTCAAGCAAGAATGTGCATAGAATTGAAACATATAGCAATTAACCACAAATTCTTGCATACAAGAGTTTCATGCAAAAATATCCTAAAAGAATTCTTCTCTATTTGTCATTTCAAACTAAGGAGCATGAGAAGAATTGTCAATTTAAAGCTCATATCAATTGGCAATTTAGTTTTGGCTTACCAATTATTAAAAATATGGTTGCCAATGATACTAATTGTTATTTCAATCTAAATACCAATTGTTACTAATGGTTGACTTTGATATTTTGCATGAGTCCAATATTTATGTGTAGTGTGTTCATGTCAAGAGAATAATCATTCTAAATATGTAAGAACACAATCACACATCATCAAATATGCATATGGATTAATTAAACATAAGCATACAATCATAAAGTATTAATCCATATTCATATTCACAAAGTTATATCATATGGAAGATTCAAACAATAAAGGTATTCAAGCAAACACATTTTCTTCCATGGTTTAAAGTACAAAAATCCTATGCTCATTTTCCAATTCAAGTCCTTAACCAATTATGAGCAAGGAAAGATTCATTAAAGCGCAAGTTCTTTAAAAATTTAAGTACATGGATGATAAAGTTTCATGCATTTGAACATTTAGGATTCATTTACCATCACAATTTATAGGCCAATGACCATTACCAATTGTTGAATTTACATTTGAAATCAATCCACTAGATGTATAATTATCATGAAACCTAGTGTGGAATTGATAAGTCAAGCTAAGAGACATAATCCTATAAGCATGCTTGACTACGATGAAAAAAGAATGAAGAATATTCATTATGCACAAGTTCATCAATTTCTCAAATATATCAATAAATTCTTGAAATATTTCTCAAAATTATGTTTAAGCATTCATTGAAAGTATATTTCAAGATTATTATGTTTAAGCATTCATTGAAAGTATATTTCAAGATTATTTCAAGATTTATGTAATTCAGGACCATCTTTAATGAGAAAACTGGTTTTGCACTTGTGAGCTCAAGAAAAATGATATTGATTGTTGAAAGTGATACCATTTGTTGGAAGTAACAAAAGTTGATGGAGTTGAGGCATGATATCAATGAAAAATGAATTTTCATAGTTTAAAAATCATCAAAAAGAAGTTAAAATACTAGATTTTAACTTGAGAAGAGAGAAAGTATCAAAACAATGAAAAGTTCTTCTCAATTTCGGTTGAAAACATGCAGAAAAGCCCTTTTGGCCTGGGGGGATTGATCCTTATAGGAGAGGGATCGATCCCTTAACTCCAGAATGCAAATTCCCTGCATTCTGCTCAAGGGGGATCAATCCTGCTTATTGAGGGATCGATCCCTCATCCTGTTTCTGCAGTTTTTGACAAAAAATCCAACCTTTAAAGTACCAAAACTTCGTTTTTGAGTATTTTAAGTCCAAGTAAGAGTTTAAACATTTGTAAAACATGATTTTGGACTTGTATGAATGAAAAACATGAATCAAAAACCATTTTACAAAAGATTTTGCAATTTTGGAAGAATTTTCACAATAAAATGCATTTTTGGCCTCAAAGGAGGTCATTTTAAGAGTTATGCTTGTTTTGGCAAAACTAATGCATTGAATTTTATAAATATGCTAAAACAAACTTGTTCACATAGATTTTAACCACATATAACATCAAATCATCATACTTGTGAACATTATGCCATGATTTCCAACATACAAGTTCTTCATTAATGCACATGAAATGGCATTTTGCATATATGACATATTTGGCAATTTGAGGCAAGTAAATACATTAACAACACATTGAAGACTTGCTCAAAATGCAGAAATCCAATAATCATTTTAAAATCATAAATCATGCTTTTCATTCAATGCATCAAGAATTGTCCATCAAACACTCAACAATCATTCATCATGCCTTTTGCTCATTCACAATGCATCATTAATCATTAACCAATTTTCTCATCGAAGCACAAATAATCAAATACTAGTTTTAAGGAGTAAGGAATTAAGCTTACAAAACTCCTTTGCTTGAGAGTGCTTGCCATGATGTGTTGGATCCACCATTAGCCATTCTTTGAGAGATTGTTGTCACCTTGCTAAAGATGGATTTCCAAGCTCTTCCTTTTTCTCATTGGCACAAGCAAACTCCATGGGGGGTGTGTAGAGCATTTGAACTCCATTGTTCCATTGTATTCCCATGCTCTAACACTCTTACAACAAACAAGTTCAAACATGCTTTGGTACCCAAATTTTCTTGGGTCCATGAGAGTTAGTGCAAACAATTTTTGATCCTTTTGGGATCCACTTCAAGCACAATTCATCATTATTTATAGCATGCTTTGGCACCCATATTTTCCTAACTACTCTTCCTCTAAATGTGGTTTTCCTATATGTGCATGCTTGTGAAGAGTGTCCTATTCTATTGCATAGTGAGCATGTAAGAGATAGATCATGCATAGTATTTTTGCTCACAAGGAAATTCTTTAGATGAGTTTCTTTTTGTATTGCATTATATCCTAACCCATCTTTGTCAAAGAAAGCTCTTTGGGTCTCTAACATGTGATTTAGCTTTTATTGACCCATATAAAACCTAAAAAATGAGTTATGCAAATTTAAGTTCTTTTTACTCAACTCATTTATTTCTAAGTTAGCCTCTTCTAATTTCTTTTCAAATTCTAGCTTAGCATTTATCAAGGCTTTATTTTCTATTTTTAATTTAGCAATGATTTTCTTATATTTGGAGTTCATGCATTGAAATTCATTTGCTAAATCATTAAAGGCATTTTGTAGTTCACTAAAGGTATAATCATTATCTTCACTAGAACTACTACTAGCCTCATCATCACTAATAGCCATAAAGCATGAGTAGGCTACCTCTTCATCTACATTTTCTTCATCGGAGCTATCACTATCGCTCCATGCAGCCACAAATGCCTTTTTCCTAGGCTTCCTTCCTAGGCTTCCTATCCTTTTCCTTCCTAAGTAAGGGGCAATCTAATTTAGTATGACCCGGTTCATTGCACTCATAACATACTAAGGGGTCCTTTTCTCTTTACTTGACTCACCCCTTTGATGTCTCCTATTACTCTCCCTCTCTTTCATTCTCATAAATCTATTGAATCTTTTGGCAAACATTGCCATTTCCTTTTCTTCCTCATTTCCACTCTCATCACTATCATCCTTATGAGTGGAAGACTTAAGTGCTACCCCTACTTTCTTTGAAGGCTCTTCATTTCTTTTTAATTTCATTTCATGAGTAAGTAGAGAGCCCATAAGTTCATCTAGAGACAAGGTATTTGGATCTTTATACTCTTCTATTGCGGTTACCTTTGCCTTCCAAGATTTTGGCAAGCTATTTAAAATTTTCTTAATCATTTCTACATTGGAATAGCTCTTGCCTAATGCCTTAAGTCCATTAATTATATCATTAAACCTGGTGAACATTTCGCTAATGGACTCATTTTCTTTCATCCTAAATAGCTCGTAATCATGTGTGAGCATTCCTACTTTGGTTTCTCTAACTTGATTTGTCCCTTCATGTGTGATGGCTAGTTTGTCCCATATTTGTTTAGCATTTTCACATAAGGAGACTCTATTATACTCATTGGGACCTAATGCACAAAAGAGGGTGTGCATAGCCTTGGCATTCAATTGTGCCAATCTCATGTCATTGGTGTCCCACTCATCTTCACTGTTACGGACATCTTTTCCATCTACTTTCTTTATTGGGATTCTAGGGTCATTAACTATTATTCTCCACACTTCATAATCATTGGATTGCACAAATAGCATCATCCTAATTTTCCAATAAGAGTAATTCTTGCCATTGAAGAGTGGAGGTCTAACTAATAAGTGTCCCTCTTCTCCTAGGGGTTTCAAGTGAGCCATTTAAGATCGTTTTGCTCGATAGAGGTTAGTCTAAATCAATCTTGAGCCCAAGCTCTGATACCAATTGTTGGCTCTATAGGCTATACCGAGAAGGGGGTGAATCGGTTTTTACTAACCTTAGGTTCGTTTTTCGGTTCCTCTAAATTCTCTAGATTAGATTGATATTTTCTAAATCTCTCTCTCTCCCTGCTCTTTAGTTACTTGCGATTATATTGTGTTTATTTCATTGAACTTGGATTGCATGCTTGCCTAGCTTAGAGAACTTAGAAAATATCAATCTAAGCTAGAGAATTTAGAGGAACCGAAAAACGAACTTAAGGTAGTTAAAAAACCGATTCACCCCCCTCTCGGTATAGCCTATAGAAACAACAGTACATAATTGATAGTAGAAATAAATTCTTTTGGTGAAATTAAAGAATCATTGAATGTGAAATTCCACTTTTTATTCTAAGTGATGATTTATAGTATGGTGTGTAAAGAAAGAAAAACAAATATTAAAGTGCAACAAGAAATAGTTGGGATTTAATTTTGATAAAAAGGTTAAGATGATATCTATGGTATGAAAGCAATTAAATGAAGGTAGGAAAGGGATTAATGGCTAGAGGACAAAACAAAGAAAAGAAAGAGATGATAGCCAATAAACATTGGCTTGAGGTGAATTGGCGTGGAGAAGAGAAAAAAACAAAAGAGAAAAGTCAAAGAAAGGGGCTGATAGTGGACTTCTCGCCACTTCTCTTCTCCTAACAAATTGAGCTAGACAATAAATGGCAAAGAAAAGTTAGTCAAAAACGGGATTTCAGTAAGGACTTCACACCGTTCTTTTTACTGCAGTTTTCTTTGGTTTTTAATGCATGAAATGATGAAAGAAAACGTGATAAGAACAGGTGATAGATTTTAAGAGGATTTGAGTGAGTATATAAGAAGGAATACATGAGGAAAATTGAATTAGCTAACTTCATCATCCTCAAAATCATTCTAGCCCATTCTATTTTCATTGTAAGTTAAAAATCAGTTCGTCCATTTCCTCTCATACGTGAGCCATGGAACTTCATCCTTTAGACGGATAAATCTTCCTCCATCGTTGAAGAGCTAGGAAACAAGCAAAATAAAGCTAAGTGAGGCAGAAAAGCACTCTGTTTCACCAAGTGCAATTCGGTTAAGGTGAGTTCCATATTTCTATGATTCTCTTGATATTCGATGGTATATTTCTGTGTTTTACAACGTAATAAACATAGATATAGCATTGTTTTAACTGATTTTGGGTTGGAATATATAAGAAAATGTGAAGTGATTATCCAACTGCTTGCAAAATGGCGAGCAAAGAAAGATGGAGTACTCGCCCAAAAGGTTGAGGCGGGCTCAAGAGATGTATGATCAGCGACATAAGTGTTCGCCAACTCTTTGGATAATCAGACAACTTCCGAATGGGTGAGGGCGAATGGCGAGAGCTGTGATCGCCCAAAATGTATGCAATTAATGATCGCCAAAAGGGCGAGAATGGTGACTAATATGATCGCCTAGTTGGAATGTTAGTGGTCTCCAATGAGGCGAGTAGGAGATAAAGAGGTCGCCAAGCGTTATTTAATTCATGGCGAGCCTATCTCGGAATGAAAAGCCACGAATGGCGAACTGAAATGAATGAGCTTGGCGAATTGAGTTGAAGTGGGGCGAGCTCCCATGTTGGGCGAACTCCCACAAATAAGCCATATGAATGGTGAGAATGATTGGGCGAGCTCCCAATAGTAAATCAATTATAGAAGGGTGAGCTCTGTTGGGCGAATGGCGAGTTGTAGATTAGTCTAAAGCTCACCAAAGTTTTGGAAATATTCGAAAAGAAATAATAATAAGTTTAGGAAATAATTCGAAAAAAAAATATTAATAGAATTAATATTTTATCTTGCAGTCAAGAAGTGAGAATCGATAAGGCGAGCGGGAAGCAAGGCTTCATCAGACGAGGTAAGGGAGTTGTATGTGAAGTCAATGCATGTCCTGTGGAGTAAAAATGTTATGAAATATTGAGAAATTGTTTTGTTTTATGACATGCATTGGTTTGATAAATTATATATTGAGTTGGGCGAGCTAAAAGCCAACCCCTATATATGGATTGGGCGAACTGGCCTCCTGTTTTGATGTTAGGCGAACTGGTATTGGCGGGCGAGCCACTTGGGCGAGCTTACTTTTTATATTTTTTATGTCTTGGGCGAGTAGCCATGTTTAAGAAGAAACTAGGGCGAGCTAAAGTGGCAAACTCTTTTAAGGTTGCTTTGGGGCGGGCGACCCCTGTGTTATTATGGGTGGGCAAGTTGACAAGGCAATGCCATAAAGGGCGAGCCTTGGGGCGAGCCAGGTTAGTTTGTTTTAATCACCAAGGGTTGGCAGGAGAACACAAGTTCACCGCACTTGGCGAACCATACTTGGCGAACTAATTTATGAATATTTTCTCAACAAAAAAAAATGAATTATTTTTAATATTTTGAAAATAGAAATATGAACACTTTCTGAGGCGAGTTGACCAATGGGCGAGTTGACCAATGGGCGAGTTAACCAAATGGGCGAGTTGACCAGTTGGCGAGTTGACCAATTGGCAAGTTGACATGGGCGAGCCAGATTGGGCGATCTGACCATGGGCGAACAGATTTTATAATTTCATTTTCTATGAAAATGAGAATAATAATTTTTTTTAAATTATTATAAATTAAATATGATTTTGAGACTTTAGGCCCCTAGTTTCATGCATTATTATGAGTTTTAAGGCTGATGGACCCACCAAGTCATCAGCGGTCTCGAGGTCACTTGGCAAGTGGACCTCGAGGACCACCCATAGATTGTGGTCATAAATCTATTGTATCCCTATTGGGATAATTATTCCGTTCTCGCAAAGGGGAGGGGGAACGATGATAGCATGATTTATTTATAGGGTGATGCCTAGTCTCAACTTGATGATTTCTGAGAGGATTTGTTGAATCCTTTTTATTGTTTATTATATGATATTGTAAACTGTTTATCCAAAAAGTTGTTGATTTTATCCATTGTTTTCCCTACTGGGCTACTGTTAAGGATAAATAAGTGTTTTGGGAAAAATATAGTTTTGATTTACACCGTAGCATGCACCTTCCTTACTGAGCACGTTATCGCTCACCTCTTATTTTCCACTCCACAGATTGTTGATCTTGGGTTAAGAGAATTACCTTCGAGAGATTATCGACTGCTAACGGATATTCGATATCGAAGGTATATTATTTCTTTTATATATTCAAAAAAATTGTACAGTACTACTTTAAATAGAAGGGAATGTATATACATCTTAGAGTATTAATGTAACAAGTTATATTTGCACAAGTAATAAGAGTTTTAATTCTTATTTAAAATGTTAAAGTTGTTAAGCATCACAGACAGCTCAACCGGTAAGTAAGTAGAGTTTATAAGTAAATATTAGTTATATAGTGGATTTGGGATGTTACATAAAATAAGATAAAAATTTTGAGAGGGTTGCATATTGATAGTTATAGAAGTGAACGAACACAGCTAGAGGGATTTCCATGTTTAACTTGCCATCCATTTGTCTTGATTGTTCAAGATATTGATACCTGTTGATCTACTTATTAAATATGGCAGGTTTAATGCATGATATCAATACATCCATCATTAGCCTTAGAAGTTGAATGCTTTGTTCAGATATTGATACTTTAGGGTTATTGTATCTATAGCTCTTTAATCGTTTTGCAGGAATCTTTTATAAAGTATCGATACCCGAAAAAAGGTATCGATACCCTTTGTGCTTGGCAAATTCCAACAGCTAGTTTTATGTGTTTTGTAACAGAAAGTATTTTGATTCAAACACACAAACGGCTATATTTCATAGACATTATATATATAACGCTTCAAAGAGTTAAAGATTCAAGAGCTAAAGTTCCAAATCTACTATCAATCAACTATCAAACTTTGTTATGCTTAGGATGTATCGTGGTAAAGGAGTTGATGTTGTGAAAATGGCCTATGTGGGATGAAAGGGGTGGTTTGTTTTTGAAAGGATGTGTAACATATCCAGATAGAAAGTCCTATAATTTATTTGAACGGAGGTCGACTCCTGATCTATCTTTATCATACACATATGTATCCTTTTTTTTCCCTTCAAAGACAATTTTTTTTTGCTAAGTCATTCAAATGAATTTCATTAATAAGGGTGCTTACAAAGAATACTAAATCAGGCAATAAACTGAAGGAGCTCAGTCAGCAACATGCCAAAAACCACCCTAAACAAAAGGGAAATGAGAACTGAAGAAAAGTCAGACAAAAGAAGCTCAGACACACCACCATGCCACCCTACCTTAACAAAATTACAAAAACTGAGAGAATCCACAATCAAAACAGAGACATCACCACCACGCCACAAATATTTCACTCCTGTCCACACCAAATTTTGCCAGCGAATCAGCCATACCATGAGATTCACGAGCAAAAAAAACCGTAAATGAATCAGCCATCTTTCCCCTCATGAGATCAATCCCCTGGAGGGTCTTACAAATAGTCCAGGGCCTTCAAAGACAATATATTTACAAAATTTTTCAATTTTAGGGCCTAGAGAGTTTGTTGCGCTGTGGAGTTGCCTTAGTCATTAGCATGTAAGTGATTAAACATTTGCTAAGAATGGTGTTTGGTCTTAACATTTTTCATATATTTTTCTACTACATTCATGTTAATATCATTTTTGACATTTTTAATAACTTAATTAATGTTCATGGATTCAAATTTGTAGGCCATATTTGATAGATTGACAGAGATAGAAGTGGAAAAATTGATTTGATAGAACTAAGGGATGCTCTATATGGTCTTGGACATACACTTTTGTCCTTCAGGTTCTAATTTCCAAGTATGACAATGGAAGTCCAAAGAAGGTAAAGTTGGTTTAGGTTAGACATTTTTTCCTGTAAAATCATATTGAAAATCATGTTACTGAAAATTGTATGTATATTTTCATGCTTATGTGAGATCTCTGTCGCAGATATTCGAGGTTAGTTGGTTAAAAGATGCTCTGGAGTTGCAAGACTAGTCGCATCCAAAGGCTCTGAGGTTTTAACTCTTACAAAATTTACTTATGGCTTGATCTTTCATATAATTCTTCGTTACTATTTACCAAAAAGCATTCCCTTATTATTTTGTCATATTTTATCATTATCAACTGTTAATAGTGGAGGACAGAAGCATAACATGTCAGACATAAATTTTGCAGACTTTTTTTAGGGCCGAAGGTTGGGAGTAACACAGCTAATTAATCACCCAAATGTGATGGAGAAATCCCAAAACTCTTCTGGTGATTAATTTCCTTTATTATTTTCGTTGACTCTTTTTTTGTTGCAAATGAATGAGTCAAGTGACTCGTGAGTTACTCGAATTCAACTTGATAATTACTCAAATTTAACTCGTTTATCGAGCTCGAACTATTCGAATAATGAATCGAGGCGAATTCGAGCTTTTTAATACTCTGCTCAAATGGTTCATGAGTATTATCGACATTTTTTTAGTATATATTTTTAATATTTTTATTATTAATTTACCATTTTACTATCATAATATATAGATAAAAATTGACAGATCAGGCCTATCAAGTTGAATTCGAGCCTATTGAGTCAAGCTCAGGCGACTCGAGTATTTTGTTCAGTCGAGATCAAGCTTCAAAAGCCAAGCTCGAGTCGAGCATGCTTGATCGAGCTTTGACCCTCGAGTTTTCAACTCGAACCGAATTCAAGCCTGATATTGATCGTCTCAACTCGACTCGATTACACTCCTATGAAAAGTAAGATTATATATTTGCTGGTCATTTTTTTTGGAAGGATGACGTTACAAATTTAAAAACAGATAATTTCCTTTAAAACTATTTATTCCTGTGACATCTTAGGGGTATTCAACAAGTTACTATAAAATTTATGTATAGATTCAGTTATTTATTTATGTAAATGTTGATATTTAATCCACCACTTGTAAGTATGATTATAAACTTTACCCAATTTTTTAATAAATCTAGCATAATTTTAAAATATAATTGATTAATTATTATATTATAATTGTAGTTTATATGCTTTTCAGATCATGCTTAAAGAAAATGAGAGATTCATTAGGCTGCTTACACATAGACCCTATTGGAATTCGGATAATACATGCTTTAATGTGCGATAAATTATAAATTCATTTCACCAAAATTAAAATTTAATATAAATTGACCTCATTTAATGAAAATTTAAAAATCAATATATAATATAGTTAGTGAAATAGAGATAACATAAGGAGTAGTTAAGACAAGAAAAATATTAATATTATTTATGCACCAATTTTTTCATATTTAAAATAATTTTGATTTTATCAATTACCTCTACAAGTAAATAATTTTTATAAATTTATTATAGTACAAGAAAAATTACAGCCGTTGCTTAAAAAAAAAAAAACTTACAATTATTTTCTAGTGTTAGACATAAGAAATTAATGAATTACATCAAATAAATAAATAGCTAAACAATGAAAATAACATATAATTGGATAAATCTAATATAAAGTTACACTAAACCCACATGTGATAAGGCTTAAATTTGAGATTTTAAAATTTCAATATCTCTTTGTTACCATTAAGTTAAAATTTCATTGGCAGCATACAAAAATCTTTTTCAAAAATGAAAACAGTTAAAACTTTGTTTCTTAAACTAATAGGATATAATCCAGTGAATAATTGTTTGATTATATATATTAAACAAATGTATTAAATATTAATGATTATTTTAAAATATAAAAACTCTTGCAAATAATTGTAAAAGGATATTTTTATATTGAAGATTTTTTAATTAGTATTTTCTACATTGACAGGTGAAGTTTTTAAACTCCCTCAATCCAAATCAGATAATTGCTATATGTTTATTTAATAATGGAGTCAAAGTATATAAATAATTAAAAAGATTTTAAAAAAAATATCGGATGCTTGAGTGAAGAAAAGTCATAAGATTTTAAAGAATTCAAAAAATGAAATAAAATATAAATATGTAAATATATTTTGACTCCATTAAATAATATTTTGGACCACGCCATGGGCATTGGTTGCGACCCTTGGTGAGTCATGCTCGGCCCATAATGACATGATATATCTGGCATAGTTTTGTGAGCCAATCTTGGTTAGAGTCATAACAAGATAGGTGTCGTGGGGTAGAACTAATGTACTTAAAAAAAGTGTAACCATTCCGAACATTATAATGATTAATTGTAATATTCTTGTAAAAGCTCTTTTACTACTATAGGAGAATAAGCAGTCAACAGATGTTGAAATGTCTCACTTGTTAATATATGTTGTTAATATATGTGTTAGCACATCCATATAAGCCCGCCTCTTTAGCCCCATCGATGGTGTGAGATACTCGCAATTTTCTTGTAATCTTATCTATATTAATAAAATATTTTTTTCTTTGAGGCCTCGGGGGTCATCTTGGTGTGCAATGCTTACTATGTCCAATAATGGTTATGCCCCATTTTATCGTTCTATGTACAATACTTGTGAATTACTTGTTGCTTAACCAGATAATCTTGAGATTTTAGTTCACTTGTTTGAAAGAGTCTAATCCAATGACACACAACCTAGTGGTTAATCGTGAGAAAGCTTACTATGTCTTACATAGTTTATCAGTTCTTGTTGACTCAATTGTAGCATCACCTGCATCAGACAATCGATTATAGGCCATTGCATGCATCATTAATGGTCCACAACTTTCCATGCAGGTTTGGGTTCTTTAGGCCCAACATGCGGGTTTGGGTGTCCAACCCAAATTTGAATTTAATTTTTTAAATATCTGATATATTTATTATTAAATCAAATATTCAATTATTATTAATCTGTTACTGATATGATTTAAATAGTTACAATTTTCTTAATAAAATAATTAAATATTTAATATATTTATCGTATTATTCTTGAAAGGACTTATGAAACAATGAGAAAAGAAGAATTTAAGAAAAAAATCTCCTAAAAATGCAAATTTGAATTTAAATAACATCTGATATATTTATTATTAATTCAATCAAAATTGAATTCAATTATTATTAAAGCTCTTACTCATTTGATATAAATAGTTACAATTTTCTTAATAAAATAATTAAATTATTGAATATATTATTTTTTTTTATCGTATTATTCTCGAAAGGACTTGTGAAACAATGAGAAAAAAGAATTAAGGAAAAAAAACTCCCTTAAAGTAAAAGATTGGATGGTGCAAAATAAAAGCTAGTGTCCATGGTGAGATGACAAGGACCCTAGCTTGAGGGTTTACGTCCAGCAAACAATGGGTGGCTTTATTCCGAAGGCATCAATGGGTGGGGTTCCACCACTTCTGAAGTGGAGTGTCAAAGGATGTTATAATAGAAAAAAAAAAAAAGTCATGTTAAGAACAACAAAGATTTTACTTTTTTTTTTAATAAAAGTTTAAGAGTAAAGGATGTTATCTCATTTCTAAAGTTAGAGTAAATCCCGTCAACTCATTTTAAAATTTATAGATTCATAAAATTTTTATTTACGAGTTTTTTGTATTTATAGATTGCTTACCAATGAAAGATCGTAGAATTCGAACCTAATGCTTTGTATGAAGTCTCGAACTTTAACTAGAGATTTTGCCTATTGTTATCATCTTCTAAGAGGATTTGGATACAAAGTTATATTCTCTATTTTTTCCTTATACCTTTTAAGAATCAAAAAGCAAAAATGGTCACGTTAAGCTCAATGTATGGTTTATTTATATTTCATAATCTCTCACACATTTTGTGATTTTTTTGTTACATTTTTACCTTCAGTTAAAAACCAAAAATAAAGGAAAAGGAATGCCAATACAAAAATTAGAAGTTTTCTGAAGGATTAAAACTATGGTACCATTTTAGTGTAAAAAAATAGTAATAAATAGTTTTTTTTTTGATAAAATAGTTTTTTGTGAATGAAGAAAACAAAAAAAAGGTCATTACAAATTTACGATGAGTTAGTGTATAATTTCCGTACTCTTTTGGGCAATTTGAAAAAAATATATAAACTAACATTTTATAAAAATGTAAATTGATACTCGAACAAGTGATGTAACATTTTGGTTTGTGACTTGTCAGTTAACCCAGTTAACCCAATCGTGAAAATATTAATTTTTATTGTTAAAATATTAAAAATATTTATATTATTAAATTTTATATTGAAAGTATTTATTATTAAATCCTAAAAATTTATTTATTTATATTTATTATTAATAGAAATACATTTGTCAATAAAATACTAAAAAAATATTTTTAAATTAAAAATATTTATATTATTAAATAATAATAACTTTACTTAGATATAATCATGAGTTGTGTTATCCGTTTAAATCTGACTAAATTTTGCAAAAAAAATTCAATGAATCCGTAAATGAATTAACGTTTTATCATAAATTTAGAAATGGGATAATCTCCCACCTCCTAAACATTTTGTGGAAAAAAATTCTCGTCAAAATCAAATAATAATAGAAAACTTTAATTTCAAATGAAGAAAATTTATTATTTTGGAAGATTTACAATCGCTTAGGCCGAGTTTGAACTTTGAAGTGATGGAATCTAATAAAAAGGACAAAAAAATCGTGTTGCAGGTAGCATTACCAAAATGGACTGATTATGGGATAGGCCAAAAACATTTTTTTAAATGGGTCTGAAAACGTAAATTTATATCCAATTTTAAGGATTAACAAGTTTTAATGGGTCGGCTCGTATTTTTAAAAAATAAAAAAATTAAATTTATATTAACATCTCATTTTTTAATAAATATATAAAATAAAAATTTTTAAATAAATATTAAACAAATATCAAATAAATTCATAATAAATTCATAACATCAAGTCTTTCATATTATTTGAACATTACATATGAATTATTTAATAACCATACTATATTGTTTTACAAACTTAGAGATTATAATACATAACAAGTCTCAACAATATTAAAAAAACAAAAACATGATAAATAAATTCCGTGTCCATCTCCTCCAATTTCATCAAATGTTAATCATATTCAATCAACTCCTTTTAATATGTGTATTTTCTCTGCACGGAGAAATAAGAGATAAAGAATTGAGATCTTTACATTTTGGATTTTATTATGCTATGCGTTTCATGTGTTTGTAGGGTTTTTTGCCTTGGACTTTAACTTTGGGCCTTTTAATCGGTTTGCTTTAGTTGCTTTGGTAATTGTTTATTGTTTACTTGTGTTGTGTATAATTTCCATTTCAATATAACTATTTGGCAATGCCTTTTTGTCTTGCCATTGTAGAATTGTATTTGTACTGTTACATATTTAGCAATATAGTAGTAATAGTAAGTAGACTTAATTTTATATATTTTAATTTGATTAAAGACATTATACATGTAAATAATTAAAATAAAAATAAAATTTTAATATAGTTAAAAATTTAAAAGTATTAAGAAATTAAAAAGACCGACCTATTTAAGTGCTGGCTAAATCCATTTAGACCCGATAAGCATTTTTATTTAAATGAGCTACAAAAGTAAGGCCAAACCCTGAAAATATAAATCAGGCCGAATTGACTCAACGGATCTTGGCTTATTTTGACAGTGCTAGCTGCACGTGCGTTTGGAATGTGCATGCAGCACAAAAAAATAAAACCCCATTTTATTGGGGGATTGGACCCTTGGTGAAAGAATAAATTTACCCTTCTCTCATTTTTTTTCAAAATTTTGTTAAAGTTATTTATTTATAATAACTTTTAAATATATATTTTAATTTTTTAAAATAGTAAATAATTTTTTTATATATTTAATAATAAAATATTAATTGATATAAAATACTTTTATAAATTTTTAATTCATTAAAAATGTTTTTTATTTAAAATAATTTTATCAATTTTAATACTTTTATTAATTTTATAAATATAAAATATATTTATAAATTTTAATATAATTTCCTTCATGAATTTTTTATCTTTTCATTACATTCATTTTTTTTTGTTCATAACATTACATTCATATTACAACTATTGCCAAGATACATATCACCGTTACATTTAAATATATATCACCGTTACACTATCTAATCTTACAACTACAGCCTACAGTAACTAATTTCTTCATAATTGCTGTTTTTAATTTTATTAGAATCAATCTTATTATCTATCTAAACTAATTTTTATTAGTATAAAAAATCGTACTTTTGGTAAAAGAATTTTTTTTCAATTGAAAATTATCTAAAAAATATAAAACTGAATTATTAAAAAAAAAAAAACCGAAGACGGACCCAAGAAAATAGAGATAAATGTAAAGTTAAAGAGAGTGGCGTCCGCAGCGGAGTTTTCTATTCACACCCTATTTTTGATTAGATACACCTTAAAATTTTTTTCCTTTGTTGCCCTTATTGTTTCCGGCAGCTTTTATGGCCTAAAAGTGGCAGCCTGTTATTTTCGGCAGCTTGGCAGAGATTTTTCGGCAAAGCAAACTGTCTGGGCAGCCAAAAAAAGGAAAAAAAAGCTCCCGGAATTCACTTCCGGGAGCTTGCTGCCGCGGCAGCTTGCTGCTGGCAGCATTTTACTGGTCGCGGCAGCATGCTGCCGCAGCAGCATACAACTGGTGCCAACAGCAATTCTAGCTCACCGGAAAAAAAATGTTGGAGAGAGAGATTTAGGGTGTGTAATAAGGGTAATAAAGGAATAAAAAAATTTTTAAGGTGTGTCTAGTCTAATTTAGGGTGTGAATAGACAAACTCGTCCGCAGCCCTCGTGCTTCTGGCTTCTTTAAAAAATCTTCGTCTCTCTTGCTCTTTGTCCAACTCTAAACTCCAAAATCTCTCTGTTTTTATTCTGAGATTTAAAAAGAAAAAAAGGAAGAATAAAAATGGAGAACAGTAGCAACAACAAGAACATGGGAGAGTTGATGTCCCGGAATATTAAGCAAGTTCTTTTGTTTTATTGTATGGAATGTGAAGAGCTTGCCCGTAAAGTTGCTGCTCATTCCCAACTCATTACCCTTCAATCTATCAACTGGAGGTACTCACCCGCCTGAATTTAGTCATAAAAATCTTTGTTGCTCTCTGTTAAGAATCATAAATTTCATGTTTTCAGTTCTATGGTTTTTTTTTTTTTTTTGCATTTTTTAAGATGGGCATTTTTCTTTCTTGCTTTTGGTTTAATCCGTTTCTAGAAAGCTTGAATTTTGAAAAAGATAGTTGGTAAATTTAACGAAAACTAGAGGGTATGATCAGATTGGGTGTTAGGATAAGTGGCAAAGAATTCCATTAACTATATGGTAACAGAGCATGTGCCTTTTTTTTTTTTTTTTTACTTTGAAGATAAAAGCAAAAACTTATGCTGTTTATTTGGATTTGAGTTCATTATTTTTTCTTTTCTGATTTGTTTATATTCTTTTGTTTTATGAGATTCTACTTGTGTGTTTATTGCTGGGTTCTGTATGCTATCATTTCAATTTTGAAATTCATGTCATATTGCAAATGTTCTAAAACCCTTGCTACAGCCTATGAATCATAAGCTTTGATTCAAGCTGGTCTGTTTGACACTAGAGCTTAGGAGGCTTTTGTCAAGACTTGTAATAACGTGGTCCAAGTCAGTTAGTTCTAAACCCACTCATAAGTTGGTCAACATTCAACGAAAGACTATTGTGTTTGATAGCCTAGAAAGTTGATGTTTTACTAATGGATTCTCTTGAAAATTCAACTTTGTCTCAAGATCATGTTAACTGTCTATGTTCTTACTCTCTGGTCCTTCCATGAAACTGAGCCAATCTAGTGATAGATACACATTATCCAGTCATAAAATCTCCTAGTAGTTTGATTGAAACTCCTTTACTTCTTACATTGCGGGTCTCCAATCCCCCCTCTCCTATTCCAAAAGCAAACACTCCTTACCATTGCATAAAAATGAGGCTGACGACAACATGCCATTACAGTTGGTCTCCTCACCATTTAAAGAATATGCAAATGCATGTCATTTATGTGAAGTTTTTAATGTTCATCCACCTGACCTCAATTGACTAATTCTCTGGCAGCAGCATTCCTGCTAGTTGTTTTGTTTCACCTCCTTTTACTATTTTTGCATTTTGACTTACCAAGTATTCTTTTTTTTCCTTGCTTTCTTTTATTTCTTAAGTTTGTATCATGGCCAAATCAAGAATATTAAAGCTTGTTTTGGGAAGGAGGGAGAGAAAGATGGGATAGGGGGAGGACATAAGAGACATTGGAGTTTCAAATTTATATTGGCATTTCAGTAGTGACCTGTAGTTTTCTGTATTCAAACTTCCAATGTCTGAATACAATATATTTTGGTATGAGTTTGGCAATATGGAAGCAGGCTTGCATGCGCATTGGTGCAAAATAGGTATCTGCTTGACAGTTATTGCATTCTGCTATAGACATGAACATTTTTAAATTTTTTGTCTTTCTTATTGTTGATACTACATAAATTTCATGTAGAATGTCCCATTTCATATGATAAATAGTTTTAAAGTTTTTCTGCTGCCACACTTGATGCTTGAATATTTCAGGAAGATAAATATTTAATTGTTCTTTAGAAAAGAGTATTTTTATATGAAGGAGAAGTGTTGAATTTCTTTCTTTTACAGGAATTTTGATGATGGATTTCCAAATCTTTACATAAACAATGCACATGATATCCGAGGTCAGCATGTTGCCTTTCTTGCTTCCTTCACCTCCCCAGCCGTTATCTTTGAACAGCTTTCTGTCATATATAATCTTCCGCGATTGTTTGTTGCTTCCTTCACATTGGTGTTGCCATTCTTTCCAACTGGTTCCTTTGAGAGAATGGAAGAAGAAGGAGATGTAGCAACTGCATTCACTATGGCAAGGATTCTGTCAAATATTCCCATATCAAGGGGTGGTCCTACAAGTTTAGTCATTTATGATATCCATGCTTTACAGGTTTGTTTTCCTTGCAACGAAAATGGTTATCATATTTTATTCCTTTGTTATAATATTTATTTATTTATTTTTACTGAAGCGGTTTATTAAATTCATCTGGAAAGTTTTATTTAATCTTATAGCATCAGAATGTTGCTAATGAGCGTTACCTGGTTTTATGAGACTAAAAGTTTAAGCATAACAAGAATCTTAATTCTATAATCTCAATCTGGGTCATGTTTCTTATCTACCAAGATATCTTAAATCTGTCACTTCTCCTGTTGCCCTTATTATGCTAAGCTTGATATAAACAAATTTTAGCTACTTAACAATGACCAATTTTTGGGACAATGCCATGCTGGAATGGAGGATAACAATTTTAGCAGTTTGTCATTATGATACTTGTTCCTACTATTTTGATTATTTTTAATCAGTTTGATCTGGAATGCATTTGGATGGAGCTGAGATGTAGGTTTGTAACTAAACAGTCAGAGCAAGAGGAGAAAAAAATGAAACTTATGTTCTACTGCAATTTTAAAGATTTAAATTTACTATGTTTACAATTATATTCAATTATATTTGTTTAAATATATTTATGCATTGCTTATATGCATGCGTTGGCATAGAGAATTTGTAGGCATTTTCTATTCCTCTTGACTCATGTTTATTTAAGCTGATATACCTCGGAGGAAATATATCACTGGATAAAGAAGCATGCATCAGATGAAGAAGTTCATTAATTTGAGGAAAGGGGGAAGTGAAGTTACAGTTTGAATTACCTTGTTCTATAGGACGCATCTCTATTCCAATATTTTGTTTATTATTGCTTCAATTTTGTGTTGGGCATTCTCTTGACTCGGCCCAAATATTTTGTATTCCAAGTCATTGCTAAATAATGTGTCTTGTGATAGGTCTTTTATGGAGTAAGGAAGACTCAGTGGTTGCATTTAAGGCTAAGATTTTGTGAATTTGAGTATAAATCTCTAATGTTATCCATTCTTCTTCAGATAAATCTCTGAGTATGGTGAAATTTTTCATCATCTCTACATGTGGTCATAGCTAGTTGGCTACCAAGCCAGACCACGTACAATCTTTGTTCTTGTATTTGGCTGTTGTGTTCTATATATTTACATTGTTGTCTTGATTCCATGTGGGTCTTGTCACAAAAGTTTCTCTAATACAGAAAAAATAAGAGGGAAGTTGAAGAAAAGTATGTCAAAACTTTGGAGCTTAAGGTGACTTATTCTAGACTTTGGTTCCACTTAATAGAAAAAAGAAAATGGCGAGGGAAGGATATTTGCATATATTTCCCTCAGATGTCCAAAATATAAAGTGATAAGTCCAGAAACAAAATTCTTTAGCCAACAAACAATGGTACAGCTACTAGTGATCAAATATTCAGATTGTGGAATTAGGTATTTCAATATATGGACCTTGTGGAAGATTCTGAACGCAAACTAAGGATCACTAATATCGATGTTATCAGCATCAGGGTTCATTGAAGGCGGTAGCCTAGGAAAGTGATAGATCCTTTTGCTTGCTAAGTGGACTGATAGTTTTTCCCAAAAAGTTGATTTATAAGCATTCTAAAGTAATAAGATAGGGAGTATTAGGTCAATTGATAGGTAATTGTTTCCGAGTTGTGCTAGTTTAGATACAAATCTTTATTCATGCTATTAAATGTGGATCTAATGAGCAATAATACTGTAGATCTATACTTTTTAAACATGATTCATTTATGATTCAGTGGTTAGGTACAGGGTTTCCCTTGGTTTATATTTTCTTGCCAACATATTGGTTTTAGGAATATGACTGTTTATTTTGTTTCTTCGTATGATTTGACTTGTTCCTTGAAAGCAATATCAAAGTACTAGCTTGTTTATTTACTTTATTTCCCAGTTTAGGCCTAGGATCATGAAATTCTTTATTTGGTTGTACTGTGTCAATGTTATTGGTTATAGCTTGTGATATTTACGTCCACAATAGATGCCTTGGTTATTTTCTGTCTTGTAAGGAGATTTGATCATTATTTGTTAATATTCCTTACAATATAGGAAAGATTTTATTTTGGAGACCATGTGTTGCCGTTATTTGAGACTGGGATTCCTCTTCTAAAGCAACGTCTTCACAAGCTTCCTGATGCCGATAAGGTGATTATATCATCTCAAAAAGTTGTCTGTCACAGTATATGTTTTTCTTGTTGTCATGCTGCTGGTCAGCATCATCTTCTACGCGATTTTCCCCTTAATGTTGTTATTTGTTCGTTAGGAATGGTCCCTTATGCTAGGTTATTACATCCTATCCAATTAAATTGATTTTGTTTTCAGATAGTTGTTGCGTTTCCTGATGATGGAGCTTGGAAACGATTTCACAAGCTGTTGGATCATTTTCCAACGGTTAGTTTGGGCTTTTACCTAAATTAGGTTACATTATATTTTGTTCTCATGTTTTATATGTAAATTGATGGTACATGGTAATTGATTGGCAGGTAATTTGCACAAAGGTTCGTGAGGGTGACAAGAGGATAGTTCGGATCAAGGAGGGAAATCCTGCCAATTGCCATGTGGTGATAGTTGATGACTTAGTGCAATCTGGAGGCACACTTATCGAGTGCCAGGTACTTATTGTCCAATAATTTCTTCTTGTTTTTATTTTTATGTTTTTTTTTTTTTTGGGGGGGGTTGGTGGTGTGAAGAAGGGGAGGGGTGGAGGCCTCTTCTTTATATATACTTTTTCTTTTATTACATTATTGTGCTTTCCGAGGTGGGAAAATTTCATATTCACTTCTGCCATGAGAAAAATTTCTTCGGACTTATTTCAAATTTCTATCAAGTTTTATTTCAGTTATCTCCTTACAAGAACTAAGTGCGCATCATATGTTTACTTACTGACAGATATGTATTTCACAAATATTTGTATGTGCTAATGGTGAATAATGAATGTTTTTTGTCCCTTCAGAAAGATCTTGATGGTTATGTGTCTTTGACTATTTGATAATATCAAAACATCAAGTGGTTTTATCCCATAATGTACATTCACTTATTGACATTCTTATGGCCTTGGCTAGAAATAGTATGCTTTAATTATTTGTTCCTTCATGTCCTTGTTCTTCCAGAAAGTTTTGGTAGCTCATGGTGCAGCAAAGGTGAGTGCATATGTCACTCATGGTGTTTTCCCTAAGCGCTCTTGGGAGCGATTTACACAAAAGAATGATGGTAAGTACTTGCACATTCTCATCTCTCTCTCTCTTTCTCTCTCTCTCTCTCTCTCTGTCTCTCTCTCAACTTGTGTTGTCTTGATTGGTATTTTATTCCCGTTTTGTACAAGGGTCAGAGAAGGGATTCGCCTTCTTCTGGATTACAGATTCTTGCCCGCACACTGTCAAAGCCATAGGAAACACAGCTCCTTTCGAAGTTCTGAGTCTTGCAGGATCAATTGCTAATGCTCTACAAATTTAAGCAAACACCCCAATTTCCAAGAGGCTTGATATGAATGAACTCTTATATTTCTTAGAGAAATCTGTATTTTTCTTCAAGCCACTTTTATCATTTTAATGTTATGTTCAAAGGCTCTTCTTTCAATTTTCCTGATCAACTGCAACCATTGCTACATTTTAAATTCTTACAATCAGCAATAATCAACAAATTAACTGGTCGACTATAGAGGTCTTTGTATGACACAATGCAAGGTTGGAGGGTCGGCTGGCAAATTGGTATCTCTTTGAGGCAAAATCCTGTGAACTAGTAAAACTTAAGTTCTGGCTGGGTTGAACTTGATGCTAATTTATTAGCTTGTTTGCTTTAATGAAATATAAACTTATCTTATTATACTTGCACACCGACTCCATCTTAGATTTCTCACTGGCTGTATGAATACATCATGCCAATGAATAAGAAATGTTAGTCATAAACCAACTAATTTTATAATCAGTATATCAATCAAGCCATTAGGCTAACAGCACTTTCTACTGCAGATAGAATCTCAATAAGACATCCAGCAAACAAATCTGTCCTAATTTAACGGATGCTGTAGTTGACAACAAAATAAATGTTGTTTTAACTCAAGTTAAAGAAAGCAACAACCTATCGAAGAGAGGTTGTGGGGGTCTTCAACAATTTGGTCAAGTACAGAGCAGCTCTAGATCATACAGTTGCTCACTAAATAATGTATTAAATAATATGGTGTAATCATATGCAAAAATATATTAAGAGCCCCTCCACTTTTAATTGCAATGTTCTGTCTTATGGAAGTATCGACATTATACTAATAACTTCATCTTGTTCAACCTTGAAGAATTGGATTAAACAAATAAGAGGCCACTAGTAACTCAAGCATGGGTCATAGAAAATGCAACTTATGTTCCATCAAAATCATAATTGCACATAGCACAAAAAGTTAAAAAACTGATCATTGCGGCAGTGGAATAGAATATCCCAACTATAGACCGATCATGACAAGTAGTTATTATTGGAAGTTTTATGGCCTAACATCAAATGTAGATAGATATGATAATTTGTGTATAAAATTTATATTCATGTCATGTAAAATCATATTCATTTTATGTAAAACACGAAAATTTCGTGTCAAAATTCGTACCAACACGCCAAACATAAAATCTATTTTTAGCTTTTGCCATATTCATATACAATTTTTATCAACTTTTAGCTTGTGTCACCTTCATATCTTTTATTCGTGATGTGTTACTGTATCATATCTAAGATTGCTAGGTCTAATTGTAGTTTTTTTTTTTTAATTGGACCGAGTTTTGATCCAAGCATGATTTTTTATTTATAAGCCCTTATTGTTAATTATCATTCAGAATTAGGCCAATACACCTATATTAAGTAGATAATAGCTAGCAATAGTGTGAGCCTAATAATATTAAAAGATTGTGATGGATCACCCAATAAAGTTTTAACATTAGGGTATCTTAACCTTATTATAAACAAGGCTAGGTCCCCTCTTTTACTTATGTTGAATCAATTTTTTCTCATTCTAAAAATTGTTGTACATAAAGTAAGGAGGAAGAGAAAGAATTCGTTAGGCTTTTTTCCTATCGTGGAAATAGTGTTGCATTGAGTAATCTATTTTAATGGCTCAATTTGGTACGTATTTCTTATGAGAGATGTTCTATATCTTATATGAGATTCTTGATAATTTTGATTTGATCTCTAACAATGGTATCAAAGCTAGGTTATGTTAGAATTAAATCTACTCACTAAAGTCCACTACCACAAAGACAAAGGGAGAAAATTGACCTTGGGTGGGTAGAGCCAAAACCCACCATACCACCGCCTTTGCTGCTACTACCGAAGGAAGGAAATGTTGCCCAGAGGTCCACTCGCGCCAGGCTGCTATCCCATGGAGCTTTCTGTGAAAAAGAACAAGAGGTTAGTAAAGAAGACAAAACCATGGGAGAAGAAAGGAGAGACTACTCTTGTGCACTCTCAATCATTCATAAATGGTTAATGGGCCACCATTTATATATTGGTGCCAAGAGAGGGACCTCCCATATATTGCATCATGTATTACCTCCATCCCATTATGGATTAATACATGTATAATATAAATATATTACATATATATATATATGGTCACACTTTATACAAAATATACTACCAATAAATTTATATGATGTTAATTACACTAAACTAGTCCATATTAATGGAGATATTTCAACACTCTCACTTGGATAGTTAAGTTAATTAACGAAAACATCATATAAATATTAATAGGTATTCATAAGACCTTTTGGATACATTATACCGATGGGGTATAAATGTGTAGTCTTACAAATACTTTAACAACAATAAACCTTTACAAGCTTCAGAATGTATCATACCGACAAGGTACAAATGCGTAAACTCATAAAGACTTTATTGAATAGTAGTATGAAGTGTAAACTGGAAATGATATGAAAACAAAATCAATATCCATTTCCATGAGGTCCATGCATCAAAACCAAATGATGCATTGCTTCAATTGAAGCATATGAAACTAATACGAAGTGTCTCATCCAACAAAATGTCATATTAATTAGAATGCGCGCAAATAGAATATGCATATATGACAAGTAGGAATCCATTCACACAGTTGCAACTGATTTCATTACAAAGCTCCCACTAACTTAGTACAACAAATGGCTCCATATGTTTCAAACAAGTGTTGTCGTCAGAATACTTTAGCAGCCAAATTCATAATAAATCAACTAGAACGAGCTCTTTAACTATGCGCTCTACAATCCAATCAAATAATGGATTCCATTATTTTTTCTATTACAAACCGAATGATGATATCTAAACGTTTGGAGTGTGAGGAACTCCTAGCACTTTGAGAGAGAAAGTACTTGCTGCAGCATTACCACAGCACATCTCCAGGATTTCAAAATGGCAACCATAGAAACCAACCTTAAGATGAAATTCTGCGGCCCAAATGGCCCATCATGTAGCTTTATAGCATGCTACATACTTGGCCTCCATAATCAAAGATGCTATAAGTGTTTGTTTCACACTTTCCCAAAAACAGCTCCTCTATATAACACAAAAGTGTAACTAAAAATTGGTTTCATCATCTGGATAGCATGCAAAATCAACATCAGAATATCTGACCAAACCCAGAATGTTAGATTTGTTGATATCTAAATACTCTCTTTGCAGCTTCTAGCTCTTTATTGCAGGATCGCTCAAGTATCTCCAAAATATATCTATAACATGCACAACATCAAAATGTGTATAAACTTGAGCATACAGTAATTACCCATAATAAGGCATACATAACACTCGACATGAGCTCTTTCATTATCACTTTGAGGACTTTAAGATTTTATAGTATGTCACCTTTTTTACGAAAGGGCTACTTAATAGGAGAACAATATACAGTAAACCTACTCAACACACACAATGTAGGTTTCTTGAGACCAACAGAGTATGCCTATATATATATATATATATATATATATATATATATATGTGTCACGAAGAATTTCAATCTCTAAAACAAAAAAAAAGCCTCACTTAGATTCTTCATCCTGAAGTGACATGACGACATGAATTTTATCTCATACAATAGGCAGTACTATTGGCTACTATCTGATATCATCAATTTAGAGCACAATAAACACATAACTACTCCTACTAACCTTGTAATGGATCCAATTATCAAATGTATTCTCCTTAAAGTGACAATCTCATTAAACTTTACATACTGCAATTTGGATGCCTTTTAATGTTTGCAAATAAACTCCTTGAGTTCACAAATTGTATGTTCCATCTTAGGAACTGCAAACTTTTAGGTTGCTTCATTTAGACATTTTACTATCCAAGATGTAGCTTATAATCAAAATGAGCTATCAATTACCATTATGATTCTAAAAAAGTCTTTGGTAGAAACAGGAAATAAGGTTTTCATAAAACCAATTCATTCTCTTTATTCAAAACCTTGGCCAAATTTGGCTTTAAATCTTCTACCTAATCTTTAGAGTCTCTTTTGGTCTACAATGATGTGGCAACTAAAATAAATCCCATGCATCTTTATATAACATAGATGCTTACTCATCCTGCATGGCAAATTTCTAACTCCAAGAGTTTAGATCAGTATAGCCTCCTGACAAATATCAAAATCAGAAGACACATGAATTTCATATTCATGTTCCTTTATAAGTTCAGGTACAGGTTCCAATTATGGTATTGGTATCAACCGTTGATTCTTTTGATTGTGGATTTTTACTATCGATAGATAACGCATGTATGGGACTGGCACAACAATATATACTTCATTAATGACTTTGTGGAGTGCACAACTCCCACTCTTTAAGTCATCCTTCAAACAGATTACATTGTCAGACTCAATTATTCTGGATTCAGATGATGAAAAAACCAAAATCTAGAATCTTTCTAGCTAATACAATAACCAATAGAATTGCCGCTAATAATTTTCTTGTCAAGTCTTGTTGACTGTAGGTAATAGGCATTTTGCCTGACTTTATAACCCTAAACACAGAAAATGGCACAAATTTGGCTTCTTATCTAACTACAACTTAAGATGAATTTGGGAACTAATTTTGTTTGGAGATCAACTTAGAATGTGCATTGCAGTTTTTGTAACTTCACTCCTCCCGAATTTTGAAAATTTGGAGTGATCAACATAAATCGTACCATATAAAAAATGTACAAATGATTATTACTGCAATCTCAGTCGTTTTCGATATTCCAAACACAGTATACTAGGCATCAATACAATTCTATAGTGTACTTAACCAAAAAACCAGTATATAATTTCGCCTAGCATTATTATACCAATCACAGTATTCATCACTCCTATCTGATCATTGCCTTAAGTAGCTTACCTATTGTAAGCTACATAGCAGAATTAATCAGAATACTTAAGGCCTTTATAAGATCAGATCTTTCACTCGATATGACCTACATCAGAATGGTCTTTAGTGAAAATGACGAAATGCTTATATCCACTAAATACAGTATGTGGAAATGATTTACAAATGTCAGTATATATCAATTCCTAATCATCTCATTTTCTGCTAATCATATCCTTAACATTAGTAGCAAGATTTCCCTAAATTCAATCTCTACACGTGCCTCGAAATGTCTCTAACTCTTATACCACAACATAATGGATTTCTTATCTATTCTATCATAATCAAAATCAACAGTCACATCATTCACAACTGAAGAAAATTCGCCTAATATTGGGGTACAAGTTTACTGTTTATAATCCATCACATAAAATACCAAAATTAGTACACATATTGTTACTAATTAGAAATACTTTTCAGTTATCAGAATGAAAAGTATAAACTGAAAGTAGCTCCAAAAAATGTCCGCGGAATGTAACAACAATCTGGCTGATTCCTATGTTTTTGGTATGGATTTGACCCCATTGCCCACATTCACAACTATTTCCCTTATTTGGTCTTCGGTTGCTTATGGCTTTATCAATAATAGCACCGGTATCCAACCACCAACAGTTAGAGTGCATATCTCCTAGACTAGATCCAAAATAAACGCTAATAGAATGCCTTTTCACACACATCCTAGTCTAGAAGGACTCTTAAAATCTACCTTATTGTGCCTAAATGTATAACAGAAGTGGCACACATTGATATTTAGAGGTGTTGGTGGAACCAAAATGGAAGTGCACTTGGCAAATTTCTTCTTTTAAAATAACCTTTTATTGAGACTTCTTAATAATATTACTCTTGGCAGTAATATTGGCATATGTCATCATGAGAGCAAAATGAGATCTATTAACCTGAAAGATCTCCATTCTTGGATGACAACATCAATCTTGATATTGAAATGCCATACTTTCTTTTGTCCATTGAGATACACAGAATGAGATCTGCGAACCTGAAAGATCTCACACTTTCTACCCTAGAAAGAAGTAGTACCGAATCTACCACATGTGGAACTAAACCCTTATTGCAACCTTTATCAACCTTATGCGAACTATTTCTAAAAGACATCCATAAATACTTCTTGGCTATCACTAATTGGAACACTTTCTCTAATGTTTTCATTTATGGTATACCATATATAATTAGAAAATTCTCACTTGAGTGTTCCCGAAATCCATAATAATACTTTGTCCTCAAAGAGCTCACACTATTGTGTATAGAAGATAGATCGACTCTCAGGGTTGCTTCCAAGCTCAATATGCCCCTAACCGTAGAGAGCAATTCACACTATATATCTAAATCGATCCTACTAGAGATTTGATATGTGAAAGTTGCATTAAAAATCAAAATTAATAAAGGCTAGTGGAATAACTCATACAATATTAAATTTATTCCACAATATGTTACAGAGGATAAAACAAAATTGATTGAATATAAACCTAAATGATCGCCCACCGACATGGTAAGAACATCGTGTTATATCCTAACCAGAATCCTCTCAGTCCCAAGCATCTTTCAAAGCAACAAGCAATCCAACAGGGAGAGACTTGTCACTTCTAAAAATCTTAGAAAATTATGCAACTATCATTATGCATTGCCTTATTATTATGTCCTTAAAATTATTAGAATAATCGTCAGAAAATCTTCATGACCATTCTTGCGACATGTAAGTACTAATCAATCGGATTAATGATTTATAATTTTAAGAATATTGACATAATTAATTTACCAAAATTAACTTCATCCAAAATACGCAATTTGTAAAGCACATGTAGTAATTTTAGGTCCAACATTAATTAATTAAATTAATTTCACATAAATGTGAATATTCAAATAATAAGGCAATTGCATTTTAGAAAGTTTATTTGTTTAAATAAATTATTAATGGAATGGGTAGATCAAAATCCTGATGACTAGTCGAAATAAAATGCCCAAATAATTTATTTAAACTTATTTAATTAGGCCAATTATTAATAATTTATGGGCCTGGGTATATTTATCAAAATTAAGTGAATTATGAATTAACTGGGCAATTGAATTTTCATAAATTACCCCAAAATTAATTCCTCTAAAAATTCACTTGTACCCCTTAATATTAGGCTTAACAACTAATTATGGCTATTAAATAAATTTAGTTATAACCAAAATTGTTCAAAAATTAATTAACCAAATGGCTCATAATTAATTAATCAAAATGGCCTCTAAAACCATAATCCAAAATGGCCAATTAATTAATTATGCAATATAGCGAAAAGTTAATCCAAGGTTTGTAGACACCCCATTTTGTCCGGGGTCTTTTAATGTTATTGGGCCTATTGGGTTTGATAATTAGAAGACAAATCTAATTTTTGTATTACTATGTTGTTTATTGTTAAAAAAAATAATAAAAAATAAAAAATAAAAAATAAAAAAAATAAAAATAAAAAAATAAAAATAACAAAAATAATAAAAAATAACAAAAATAAAGTGATCAAAGAAGGGAAACTAAAAAAAAGAATCAGAATCTTAAAACAAAGGCAAAGTCAAAAATTTGAAAATTTTGGAAAGAAAATCAAAATCAATGAGTGAATCAAGTGAGAATTAATGAAGATACAAGTCAAACCCAAATTTGTGCATGGATGGAAAGAAAATAAAATTGGTTTAATACCTGTATCAAGAAAAAGGAAGGAAATTAAAAAAAAAAAAAGAAGGGAGAGGAACTAGGGTTTTGAAAGGAAAAAGGGAGGAAAACTAGGGTTTTGAAAAGAGGATAAAAGGGGGAGGCCGGCTAGGTTTTAGGGGGGGAGAAATACAGAAAAAAAGGAAATTCTGAGGTTTTCAGACTCTCTCGTTTTGCCTCTCCTTGCACAAACCAAGCCTTCATTTTCCCTTAGTTAACATAGCCAAGCTTCAAATTGTTCCAGCCTCCATTCCGTTTCTGCATCAAACAACCATAGCTGTTACACTTACACCATCACCCAAGCCGTTCTGCATCATCCCTGTACCACGAACCACCACAGCCACGCATTACACCAGCCACCCAAGCTATTCTGACATTTGTTTTTCTGTTCAAACTTCAACTCCTGCTCCAAGCCACGACCAAAAAAAAACATTACTGCATCTGTGTTCTTTGCATCGCTGCTGGTTTTATTCTTTCTCAAGATATATAGGATTAAATTCACAAAAATAATCACAGAAGGGGGGGACGAGAAGAAGGGATCGGAATATCATCATCACCATCATCTTGCTTCATCACCATCACTATCTTCGCTGCTACCGTTTCTGCTCGTTGGAACACCACCATCGTTCCCTGCCACCGTACGCTGCTTCTCCATCGCTGCAGCAACGAGTGTGGTTTCCCTGCTCTGCGCATCCATCATTCCATCCCCAAGCTCCCATGCTAGTTGTTGTCCGTGGCACCCCTACTGCATTGAGTTTCTGTTACAGTTTTGCTGCTCTTTCAACAGCAGCGTCTGCTGCCCAAGCCATAGCTTGCACACCCGAGTTTCCTTCCCCCTTAAGTGTTACTGTCTTGCTTCCACGCCCACCGAAAGCTTCTTATTGTTGAGCCGCCATCTACCAACTGCTATTCCTCATTCGGTTGATCAACTCTTGGCAATCAAAGGAGGCGATAAGCTAGTCGCTTAGAAGACAAAGCAGCGAAGTGATTCTAAGCGCCACCATTTTCATCTAACACCATAGTATTCTCCGGGGAAGCCACGTGCATAATTAGAAAGAAAGAACAAAGAAGGAAAGTAGTCAGAAGAAAGACAAAAAGAAACGTGAAAAGGAAAGTAGAGAAAAAAAAAAGAGGTAAGAAACTTTTGCCATTAAATAGCTTTTGTGTGAAATGAGGACTAAGTCACGTGATTCAATGCTTTTAATTATTATTGTTTTATCATTCAAGTATCTTGCTAGTTTAATTTAATATACATAATTTATTTAATTAGAAATTTGTGTAATATAATTTAGGTAATTTAATTAAAGTTAGAAAATGACGTTAAGATATTTAATTTGAGAAATTGACTTTGATAATTAAGCTAGATAGTTAATGTGAATGAAATAATTTGATTGGGCATGTTGATATTTATGTATTTTGTTGATGTGTTGTTTATATGTTCGTTTATTTCAGAATTAGGATTAAATATGAATATGGAATTAGGGCTTCTTTAAGTTTTAAAATAATTATTTAAATAAAACTATAAATGATAAAAAAAAATTAATAGTAAAAGTTGGGATAAAATAATAATAAAATAATAAAAACATTAATTAATTATCAAAAAAAAAATAAATGTGAATTATACCGATGATGACATTTTGAGAAAGTCAATTGAGACATCTTAAAAATGTCTAGGTGAGGAAATTCTTTCTTAAGTTGAGCCAAATCGATGGAATACTTTTGAAAGAATTTTCGATAAATTATAATACATGTATTCTTAGTAAATTAAATATGAATAAAATATAAATAAATATAGATAAATAAATATAAATACAAGAACATAAATTAGATGAAAAAATTAAATAAATAGAATGAAATAGCTTAGATTGAAAATAATTAGTAATTAATAAGATTAGATAATAATGAAACAAATATGAATTATACCGAGGATGAAATTCCAAGAAAGTCAATCGAGACTCTTTGGATATTTCTAGGTGAGATGATTTTTTTCTTAAGTTGAGCCAAATTGATGGAATACTTTTGAAATAGTTTTCAATAAAATATAATTCATGTTTATTAAATAAATATAAATAAAAAATAAAGATAAATTAAATCAAGATTAAAATTAAAGAAATTTAAATAAAATTAGATAAGTAAATAAATAAATGAATTAAATTACCTAGAATAAAAAATTATAAGAAATAAAAAATATGAATTATGCCGATGATGAAATTTCAAGAAAGTCAATTGAGACTCCTTGGAAATTTCTAGGTGAAAAGATTTCTTTTAAGCCGAGCCAAATTGATGGGACGCTTTTAAGAAAATCTTTAATAAACCATGATTCATATTTATTCTCTAAATAAATAAAATAAATAAATAAAATATATAGATAAATTAAGATTAAAAAATTTAGAGAATAATATGGAGTCGAAATTAGAGCCAAAGTTAGAAAGCATAAGATTTTCATTAATTATTTAATTGATCCGACGATGGAATTCAAGAAAGTCAATTGAGACTCCTTGAATATCTTGAGGTGAGGGGAATTTCTAAAGTTGGAGCCAAATTGATGGAAAAATCTTAGAAATTTTCCCAATACATAAGTATATCAAGATTAATGTGAACTCAAAGCAAATTGTAAAGATAACCTAAAACTAGTTGGTACCATCTTAGGATGGGCGTTATAGGGGTGCTAATCCTTCCCTACACGTAACCGTACTCCCGAATCCTAGTGTCTTTGAATGTAGATCAAGCCTTATCCTTAGTTTGAATAGGTGACCAATCACACCTAGGTTAGAATGGTTGGTGGCGACTCCATGTCTTTGTGTCTAGCTATTAGGTTTTACCCAAAACTTAATATGTTATGACAAGGTTAATAACCAAATAAAATTAATTAATCAACACGACCCCTAAATTAATTAGGCAAAATGACCTTAAAATTCATTAATTTTAATTACCTAAAATTAATTTAATACTAAATGGTCAATTAAAATAACTAAATAAATAATGCTCATAATATAACAAAATTATTTTTGGCCTAAATTAATTAAAATCTTAATGCATAATTAAAAATAAAACAAAATGACATTTTAATTTCTAAAATTAAAAGCCCAAAATATATATTAAAAAACAATTCCCTAAGATAATTTAATGAAAATGGCCCAAAAGCATCAAAATCCCAAACGAAGGGAGAGGCCCAAAACAAAATGGCCCATTAAATTTAAGGGAAATGGCCCAACATAATTAAGCCAAAAACAGCCCAAACCGTGGCTCAAAATTGAGCTGAAAAAGTTTTTTTTTTGTTGGGCGCTTGTATCACACGTGCCCTTTTATATCCATGCGGCGCGTGCAATGTACGCGCCTTACTCTCTTTGTCGGGCGCGTGCATCTTCTTCCTCGCCGTTCAAGCGATTTGTAAAAAAACAAGTCCTTAGACCTGACCGAGCTGGATTTTCAACATTTTAGCCTCGTTTTTTACCCATTTTCATGTCATTTTTCATAGATTATCATCCTTAAGCAGTATATGACAATATTTTTGTCAAAAAAAACACATAAATTTTATGGGTTTTTAATTAACCCGAAAATTCCAAAAAAAATAAAAAATGACAAATCTTGTCATTTCTTCACAAATGGCTAGCGGCTTTAAGGTGAGAGTGCTCTGATGCCAATTGTTAGAATTAAATCTACTCACCAAAGTCTACTAGTACAAAGACAAAGGGAGAAATTGACCTTGGGTGGGTAGAGCCAAAACCCACCACACCACCGCCTCTGTTGCCACTACCAAAGGAAGGAAACGTCGCCCCGAGGTCCACCCGTGCCAAGTTGTTGTCCCATAGAGCTTTTTGTGAAAAAGAACAAGAGGTTAGTAAAGAAGACAAAACCATGGGAGAAGAAGGGAGAGACTACACTTGTGCACTCTCCCTCATTCATAAATGGTTAATGGGCCACCATTTATATATTGGTGCCAAAAGTAGGAACTCACATAGATTGCACCATGTATTACATCCATCCCATTATAGATTAATACATGTATAATATAAATATATTACATATATATATAGTCACACTTTGTACAAAATATACTACCAATACAAATTTTTATGGTGTTAATTACATTTAATTAGTCCACATTAATAAAGATATTTCAACAGGTTATACATGAACATAGAACTCGTATTTTGCCCCTCCCCCCCCCCCCCCCCCCCCCCCCCCCCTTTTTTTTTTGTTCGTAAGAAATATAAGGGGAAAGAGAGATTCAAACTTTAGACCTATTTTATCCTAATGAGGGGGAACAACTTCTAGGCTAAGCCTTTATGTAACTCTTTGGGCATTTTTCATATATGTTAGCATGTTGAACGCCTTCTTTTTCTCTATTGTTAGATTAAATTGTTTTTCAAGGTTGACTTCTGATTATTGGTAAAATATATTTTAGGAAATTTAGCTTAAAAATATTGGCTTAAGAAAGTTGTTTTGCTTATGCTCCAGCTCCACCACAAATCACATAGTGCTAGCATTTTGATGATTCAAAATTTGCAGAGCCATTTTTGAAAGGGAGGAACTCACTCTCTTTAAGAGAAGTCATATCAAAATCCAAAGTATTTCAAAGTCAACAGAAAGTTTCTTTCATGAGAATTATTCTAGAAATGATGCTTCATCAAGTGTTACTTCATTGAAAAGAAGAAATAGAAATAACCTTGAAATGTGATAAGATTTTTGGGTTATCTTCACTATTAGGATGTTCTGTAAAATTTGACTTAATAAATCATATATGGAGATCGTTACGAGATCTCATCTTAACATTTTTCTGTAGTAAAATTGTTTTTCCTCTTCCTTTTGTAACAGACAGTAGACTCTTACGTTCACGCTATTCATTGTGACCAAAAGTGCCCGTTAGACAAAGTATTAAGACGAAAAAGAAATGAACATTATGGTTTCGAAGAATGCTTCTGGCATGCATTTGGTTGTATGACCAACAAATGTTTTGGAAAATTATGAAAAAGCGCACTAAGAAAAGCATGAAGTTTAGTTCATAATCGTACACATTATTAAAAAACGTACTATATGCATTTGTAGTTTCAGAGTGACAAATTGCAAAGGGGCTCAAGTTTATAACCACATGAACGGTACATACATAAGTGAAAAAAAAAAAAAAAGAGGAAACAAGCATCCATAGATATCACTTGGGATTCTAGTGGCAAAAATTGCATAAAATTTGGATATGTTCGATGAAATCTACATATTTGATCATCAAATTTAAATAAATAAATCATGTGCATGCATAAATGAATAGGAGACAGACACAATAGACAAGATGATGGTTTTTAAATATCTATACAGACATGAATATTAACAAGTTTTGATACACATGTTCACAACAGCGTTCACATTACATTTAGCAGGATTATAGGGTCTGTCCCCCTCCTATACAATTTATCAACGGCGGACTTTGGATTCCCCGACAGAGATTTACACACAAGCAACCATATCTACAGATGTACATAAATGACCAAACAAAGAAATGTCAATGATAAAAAGCAAAAACCCCAGAGGAGACCCATGCACAGATTGGCAAGTACCGCATACAGCTGCGAAGAAACTTCAATTCTTAGCAACATGCTCCCTGCCTTATTCATCGACCCTGGGTTCAATAACAATTTCTTGCTCTACATATAAATAAAACACTTTCTGCCTCGTTTAGTTTTGATTTCTCTAGTGAACTGCCAAGGAGTGTCCATAACTGAAAAGCAGACACTGCACATGACACAAGCATAACATACATCGGTTCTTTGATTTCTCTTCCAACTTTATACACTTAAGACGGCTATCCACTTGTTAGCACTCCTAGCCATTTTATCCCAAGCTAAGAATAAAGATTACCAAGCACATTGTTAACTCATCTCTGGCTTCTCATCCAGAAGGCCGTTAGGGCTCTCCAATGAATCCCCAGAATAAGACCCATCTGGTTGACGAATACAGATGTTCAAATTGCTAGAGAGGAAATGCTCCTGCAAGATCACAATCATATAAATATAATATACACATGGTCTTAAACTGGTGTCCAGAAAACATTGACAGAAATATGACCCTGGTTAATCTCTCCCTGCATTTTAGAAAGTTTTTAACATAGCTTACAACCGACAATTGTTTATACTACGGAACTTTACTGTTGATATTGGTGTGGGCAGTTAAGCCCACAACCTGGGGTTACTCCTTTGCATAGCTGTTTCAGCTCCATTCCCCACCCAAAACAAAGAACAGGCTTTATACTTTTAAAACAAGTGAAATATTTTCCACGAATCTAAGCCACATCATGTTTCTTTCAATTTGTTAATATTACAACTTACTAGGTATTTCACTCTGGTCATTGATTCCCATGAGATATTAGGAATAAGTTGAGATGCTCTCTTTCTATTTCTATCCACCCCATCTCCCCCTCAGCTGTCCATACAAATTGATTTCAGGAACCCCATTTCTCCCATGCAGGTAAAACATAAAGTAGAACAGTAAAGATGCAAGCATAAATATTATTTTTACTTGTTCGCTCTTTGCAGATTTTATTGCTCGAATTTTTACCAACATGCCTATATCTGACTGAATTGGTGTGAATTAATCCACAATACCAGGATTCATATATCTAATCAATTGTTGGCAAGGAATTCCACAGTTAAACAAGAAAAATACTATAGTAAAAACCCTCCAGCTCATATGAAAATCTTGAGTCTTGACTGAAATACATTACCTGATCACCAGTCTCTTGGCCCTCCGAATGGAACAGAATTGGCCGGCATCTCTTATCTTCATTCATCAAGCTTGAATTTTGGAAATGTGCCACAAGGGCAGCCTTGCCTTGGATCCGAGCATAGGCCAATGATGCAACCTTCTCACTGTTGAACTTCTCCCATTTCTTTCCATTAAAAGCCTACAGAAATTTCCACAGAATTAACCCTTTTCTTTCTTCACCAAGAAGATATACGTATAAACGTATGAAACTCTAAGATCTTTCTCTAATATGGCTAAGTTGCCATATATAAGCCCCTAAAAACCAGAAAGACAACTCATAGTCCCATTTTATATAAATAGCTAACTACTTTAGCTTCTTTTAATACACTTATTATGATTTAAAATACTAATTTATTGATAATATAAACTACTCTTTTCACAGACTTAACAAAGGGACCAAAGGTTGAACCTGGTAGAAGGAGATAATATGTGAAGGAGAGATCATATTGATGAAGGCATAACCTACATTGCACTTGTTCTGCAATCAAATAAGTCAATTAATAATCACCAGAAATTTCAACATGGACATAACCATACAACATGTCAAAGACCCCCATGTGAAAGTACCTTGAAATCAATTGGCAAGTAGAGAAAATCGTAAGTGCCCCTGTGATTTTCATCAATGGCAGCAAGCAGCATCTTCGAAGTATACCTAAAGAAATAGAATAAAAGCAGAAACAGTCAAGAAAAACAGCACTTTACTTAAAACTTACAAGCATTTAATTCTTCTTCATTCATTAACTGTCTTACTTGTTGGGGATATTTTTAATCATTAAAGTGGTCCTGGTATCTTCTCCATTAATTATTTTATCCAGATCAAGCTGATACTGCTTCTTGTTATCAATCTGGTTTCCATTATTTTCAACTCGCCGACTTCGACCGCGGTCAGTCAATCCTTCATTGCAAGCAGTTCCTTGTCCGGGAAAAGAACCATTCCCAAGGAAAATAGGACCCTGTCTTGGCAGCATTGACATCATTCTGAAACTAGGAGAACCGTTTTCCATTACATTTCCTGGGAGACCAACACCAGCACCCATGGTTCCACGAGCACCAATATTCATCAATAAACTTCCATTGCTACGATTTAAACCCACACCAGCAAAAGAAACAGGGCTCATAAAGGATGTTTCAGGTGACTCTGGAAGATAGCTAAAGTGCCTATCAAGATGCACACCAGAAGGAGCAGATCCCACATGATGATTATTACTTGAACCAAGAAAAGAGCCATGTCTACTTGTGTATAGAAAACCCTGTCCACTTGATGAAAAAGGGTGTGCCACTGACGATGTTGGCCAAGCAGAACTAGCACGGTCGGAATAAGGAGTGGGACTTCCCCAAAGAAACTGAGGACCAGTCAATGTTCCAACTCCAGATGAACTTGAATTAGATTCACCAAAGTCAGAGACTGGTACAGGACTTGGACTAACCTTTTTCTCAGAGAATGACCGAGAATGCTGCAAGGCTGCTCCTTGCACTGCTCCAGTATTAGTAAATATCGGATTTGTATGGTTGGTCTTCCCTTGGTCCTTACCAATAGGTGCAATCTTTGGAGAGCTCGGCACATGATGTGGGAGAATTGAAGCTAGTCCAGGCAAATTATTGCTATTTACAGGACTGAAAGATCCCAAACCCGGAGATTTACTAAAAGCATGCAAAGGATTTTGCTCAGCAGGGCTGCCAAATTGCGCCCAGTTACCTGTCACACCAATGCTTTATTCAGCTAAATGGGAAATGCATTATTCAGTTAATAGTAGAAAATGCATTTTCAACAGCAGAATGAACTGATTGAATATAGCATATAGTTGTTCAGTGCACATAAATTGAAGAACATCTAGGATACTTACCTGGAGGAGAGTTTGCAAGCGGAGAACCTACATGATGTCTAAAATGCATTTTCAACAGCAGAATGAACTGATTGAATATAGCATATAGTTGTTCAGTGCACATAAATTGAAGAACATCTAGGATACTTACCTGGAGGAGAGTTTGCAAGCGGAGAACCTACATGATGTCTAAAATTTCGAGCTTCATCCTGTTCCAGCTCTTGACTTAGCTGCTGCATCAAGCTATCATAGAAGAGACATCAATTTTAATTTCTTTATACCAGTGTAAATTTATGCCTAGCTACCATGAAGAAAGTGAAATTGTAAGATTCGAAGATTGCAGAATTCCTCTTCAGATCGTCAGAGATAGCAGACACGAAAATTTACAAATATGCACATAAGTTTCAGATGAAGCATAGAAAGCGTTTACATAAAATTCTATTAGCTGTAATAAAAAAAAAATCAATTGAGTATGTTGCCCACTTGCCAAAAGCATTAAGCATTCTAAGGAAGAGCATTTGTGAAAGAATTCTAGGAGAGTCACAACTATTAACTCCCCCTTCATTATATTTGTTCAAGATTTGGTAGTTTCTGTTCATGGTTACTAATCTATGATACTCTACTTTTTCTGAATTTTGGATTTTTTAACTTAAAATTCAGAAAGGAACTGTGATATAAAGTGGAAAAAAGGCTAAATGCTACATAGATATTAAGATTCTTCTTATCTCAGAAGTTACAGTGTATTCCTTGAAGAGAAGATATAAAAGGGAATATAGGGCAAACCTAGTAGATTGAATATTTTAGAAAATATCAGAAACTAGGAGTCTAGCTTTCCATCTTCTACCATCTTCCCCGTTTCCTTTTTGATTTTGTTAACTATACAGAAAGTATCTTCTCTCCTAACTCCTATACGTTCGGATTCATTCCAAATTTCTGTCCCACAAGATAAAATCAACATAATAGAATTAACAGCTCATATTATGTGTTTCTGGAATTATAACATGCTTAAGATCATCTTGAAGAAACACCTAGAAGAAATCAGATGATACAGCATTCCACTACTTATAGTTCGGAATAAACTATAGAATCAACAGTCATTATGATTCAAAGACATGGGAAGCTGCTCTTCCAAGAAAACAATTTTAGTTTGATCAGAACAAAAGCCTGCTTTGTAAACTTGTTTATGAAACCAAAGGCCGTAACTATAGAATCAACAGTCAATATGATTCGGAGACATGGCAAGCTGCTCTTCCAAGAAAACAGTTTTAGTTTGATCAGAACAAAAGCCGGCTTTGTGAACTTGTTTATGAGACGAACGGCAGTAACAAGAGAATACTTTCATACATCAATTAACTTCCCTCATCTGATCTGAGATTATTTCATCATTTCATTTACTGCAACAATTTGACAAGCAAGACCTTATACCAACATCAAACACGAAGTTAAAATTCATACTTACTTTCGACGAGCTCCACCAGGGCGGCTAGGTTCAAGCTTTATGCGTTTTCCAGCTATGTCACTCCTGTTCAATGCTCTAAGAGCCCCCTCTGCAGCTCTAACATCATAAAATTCTATGAATTTATGGTGCCGCTTGTGTGGTGTTTCCCTGATCTGCATTTTTTACAACCAAAGAAGTAACTAGCAAATGCGGAAGAAATGTCATAATGCCGATTGAAAGCAGTTGAGGATCAAATTATGCAGAACTAATACCTCTTTGACCTCTCCATAAGCCCCAAATATTTGGCGAAGGTCATCATTTGATACTGATGGATCGAGGTTGAATACTACAAGAGTCCCTTGATTTATATCTTTCTCCGATGGGTTATCCTGGTATATTACGAGGGAAAAATGGTTCTAAACTTATTAAAGGATCAACAATGTCAAACTCAGACATAAAATGATAAACACTACTCCAAACCTTGGGAATCGAGAAATGAATGTCCAGTTTTCTTCGCCTTAGTGGCTTATTTTGTAATGCACGCATTGCAGTGCGCGCTGCTCGAATATCATAATATGAAATCATTACAAAACCCCTATGCTTGCATGCGGTGTACAAAGTTCTGATATCTCCATATTGCTGCAAGAAACATAGGAATTTCAAGATAATAATTATTAACTCAGTATAGTAAAGACAAAAACCATCCCGTGCACATAAATAACGAAAAAGACCAAAATAGTTCTTAGAAAAGTAACCAAGAAATAAAACTCTTATCAGCAAAGGGATATATCAGACAGAATCTATTAGATAATGTAAGTACAATACAGACTAATATAGAATACCTCAAAGAGAGATCTCAATTCAGAGTCTTCAACATTACTATTGATATTTCGTACAAACAATGTTCTTGAAGGGTGCTCGCCATATGGATGTTCCCCAGCCACTGTTCCCACACCATTTGAAAGAGGGTAATGACCAATCCCATTTGCAGGAATCCCATCAGATAGTTTCATCTGTGATATACCAATATTAAGGCTGTCTTGAGGTTCAAAATCCAATTCCAGTCCCCCTCCAGTACCGAAGACATCATATTCTTCCAAGTCCTCCAACTGACTAGGCAACCCACTTAAGTCGAAGTCATCCGTTATGCCAGCAAGGAGCTCATCTTCATCATCAGGAAGTAAATTTCCAATTAAACTTTTTTCAACATTTTCAAGTGAGTCCTTTCCTTCATTTTCAAGCTCTAGCTTTTGTAAATTAGGTGAATTATCATCAACAGAATGACCAGAATTCTCCACATCAATAAAGTTCACTGCATTTTAGCAAAAGAAAACCTCATTCCTATTCTAAGTTTAGCACAACATACAAAAATTGTCATATCAACAGTTGACACATACACTTTTCATGAGGAAGGACGGGTAATGAGCTAGAGAACAAGCTTGCATCGCTTGATGAATGATATGTGTTAGCTCTGCGTGGGATTCCCCATGCACCAGTTTCCCACTTTCTAGAAATGCTGACTGAAGGAGTATTTGATGAACCTATAATACAAGTAAGAAAGACTGATCAAGATCTGGCAACAATACATAAGTAAAGATAAATAAGATCATATGAATGTGTACCCTATATTTAACAAGATGGTGAAAGTAATACCTTCTAATTGACTTGACATCAAATCTTTGGATATTTGCTCCATTCAATCACTTTCTGTAAACAAAGAATTTCAAACATTAACTATCAAAGTAAGATAATGCAGACTGATTCAGAATATCCAACAGTCATTATGCAGAAACCCTAGAATAGTATAGAATACGCAAAGAATTCAAGAAAATTTCAAGGTCAAACTGAATTCCGATACATAAAGCAGTTCCTGAAAAGCAGTTCAAGTAACTAGCCATCGCCATACTGTGCAAAAGACGAAACACATGAAATTTCTGATTCCCAGTTTCATAATCATTTCGCAACCTTAAACTACAACATTCCATCACTCCTTGATCGGACAACTTTTAGTGTAAATCCTGGTTAACTAGAATTCACTATTGGGTAGTCAATCATGCGATGATTCTCTATTGATAACAGCAATCAAATAAAGCAAGCACATGGTCAAGATCAAACAGAAAATTTACAAAAGTATCTACAGTGCAAGCTGTAAAGAGTTGATAAATATGATCAAACAACAGCAACAGTGAAACATTGCACCAATAATTCAACCCCCAAAAGATGAACAGTGGAAATCGTGTGAAAGAATATGGAAAATCGCAGTTCAGAAAAAAACAAAATCATCAAAACCGAGCACCTCAAAAAGAACTTCACAAACAAAGTCAACAAATTTCTAAGCCGAGAAACAAAAATAAGCCCTTTTCAGCAGTTTCCGAAACATTTCTCTCAGCATCACTCACTATTTTGTGGCACTAGTAATTATTGACATTCAACCAAAACAACAGGAAAGTCGGAAAAAGGAAATACCTTTAAGAAGAAAATGGTACATAAGAAAGTGTCTAAAGAGAGTCCATTGAAGAAGCAAACTTGACTGGGCTGATTCCAAATAAAGCTTTTGTCTTTGATCATCCACAACTATATATACAAAAATGAAAGTAGAAAGCGAAAGTGAAAGAAAGAGAGTTTCGTAGAAGCAGAGAAATTTATTTCTTGTACTCTTCTACTTCCTCCTCCCTCGCCGGGAAACTAGAAAATATACAAATAAAAAAAAAAAAAACTAAACAAAGAAGACTAAAGAGAAAACCCAAAGCAAAAGAGAAAATCCAACAACAGTACTGTATTAAAGAGAAAGTTACAGAAAATTTATTAGAGAGAGAAAGAGGAAAATGATTGGAGGGAAAGAAAAATAATTGAAAGAAAAAGAGAGTTTCTCCAGGTACTCTGTTTTTGTCTAAAAAAACACTTAATAAAAGATTCTGCTGAATTTAAATTTTGTTTGGCGTCCGTTGACACATAGCCCATACAAGACACAACACAACTACTATAAGTTTAAAAAGTAAAAATAAAAAATAGATAATTTTGGTTTATATGTTACCCTTTATATTCCAGTTTATTACGACACTGCCATGGCTCCGTTTAATGTTGTAATGATGTGGCGTGGAATTATTGGTTCAAAGATTGTAGGTGTAAAGTTGTATCAAAATTAATTCTCACAGAATCCAATCGGAATTGCCCCATTTCTTCCAATTGCGGTGGAGAATAGGTTAAGGTGAGCACAGGTGATTATTTATTATTTTGCACTTATGTTGGTGGGGACCAATGACGTGTTGCTGAGTCGGCCAAAGTGATTGGATTCAGCTGCGCACGGGGGGGATATTATTGGGCATGGTGATATCCAATTAGGTGATACCACGTTTGCATTAATTCCTATATATGGGACCTACTACTATTTTTGTAGGGGCCGTTTTGGATTTTCATCGTTAGTAAACAGGAACAATAACAAATCTGATGATCCAATGCACACTTGACAGCATCACCTTCCAACCGTGAGATTAACGAGGGAGTGTCTTTATTTGCACCCTATTCATTATTAAACATATAATATTTACTTAAATATTTTTTTTTGTAAGCACTTAAAAATCTTAATTCCTAAATTTTTTTAACTTTTTACTATTCACACCTAGAGGTATCAAATGGGCCATGCTAGATTGGCACTGTCCATTTGATATTAACCTATGTGTTAATGAGTGTGCTGGCACAACACTGTTTTTTAACGAGTCGTGTTAGTACAATTCATGAAAATTAAAGGCATGGCTCGATACGACACATGGCCCATAGTCTTAATGGGTCATGCTAGGCTAGGCATGGTACTATTTTTCGTGTCGTGTCATGCTAAGCCCAATCCATCAATAATTTTTAAGATTTTTTATTATTTTAGAATTTTTAATTTATTAATTTAAATAATATGCGAGATAACTAAAAGTAAAATAAAATATACACATAATTTACGTGATTCGACAAAATGCTTACATCTACGAGGAAACATAAACAATCTATTAAATAAAGATATTAAAATTTACAATTCTAATATTAAAAAAAAACACACACACACACACGTACACACAAAGGACCATAAGACAAAATTATTATTCTATTTTTCATTCTCTTCATTTGATGATTCAATTAAATAATTTGATTTATCTTTTGCTCGTGCTTCTCCATCTAACCAATCTTTAAGTAAAATGCACATAAATAAATTTAAAAAATCAATAAATTGAGTCCAAAGTGTCATTTATAATAACTATGGGCTAATATGGCACAACACATGGGTTTGTGTGCCATGCCGTGCTAGCTCGCGTGCCACATGCTAGCATTGGCCCTTAACGGATCATGTCATACCGATTCAGGTGCCTTAAAACTTGTAGCTCGGCATGGCACACATATATATGTCATGCTTAGCCCAGCCCACTTATTTAGCTACGAATCGTGCCAAGCACGACCCACATCGTGCCAAATCGTATCGTGCCATGAGCTATCCAGTCCATTTGACACCTCTATTCACACCTTATATTTAATATTATACTATTCAAAATATCCTCTCATACTTTAAACATTCTCAACCTTTTTTTTTGTTTTACTATACTCATGGCATTAAATTATCGTTAACCAATCAAGCTGTCATGAACCAATTTGGTTCACAAGGGGCTACGCCTTCTTTCCTCTCAAATAGGGAGTACGCTCTAGCCCGGCACAGCACCCATATATGTCATGCTTAGCCCAACTCACTTATTTAGCTACAAATCGTGCCAAGCACGACACACATCGTGCTGAATCATATCGTGCCATGTGCCGTCCAGCATGTTTGACACCTTTATTCACACCTTATATTTAATATTATACTATTCAAAATATCCTCTCATACTTTAAACATTCTCAACTTTTTTTTTGTTTTACTATACTCATAGCATGAAATTGTCGTAATCCAATCAAGCTGTTGTTAGCTCTGCGTGGGATTCCCCATGCACCAGTTTCCCACTTTCTAGAAATGCTGACTGAAGGAGTATTTGATGAACCTATAATACAAGTAAGAAAGACTGATCAAGATCTGGCAACAATACATAAGCAAAGATAAATAAGATCATATGCATGTGTACCCTAGATTTAACCAGATGGTGAAAGTAATACCTTCTAATTGACTTGACATCAAATCTTGGGATATTTGCTCCATTCAATCACTTTCTGTAAACAAAGAATTTCAAACATTAACTATCAAAATAAGATAATGCAGACTGATTCAGAATATCCAACAGTGATTATGCAGAAACCTTAGAATAGTATAGAACACGCAAAGAATTAAAGAAAATTTCAAGGTCAAACTGAATTCCGATACATAAAGCAGTTCCTGAAAAGCAGTTCAAGTAACTAGCCATCGCCATACATAAAGCAGTTCCTGAAAACCAATCAAGCTGTCATGAACCAATTTGGTTCACAAGAGGCTGCGCCTTCTCTTCTCTCAAATAGGGAGTACGCTCTAGCCTAGCATAACACCCATATATGTCATGCTTAGCCCAACTCACTATTTTAGCTACGAATCGTGCCAAGTACGACACACATCGTGCTGAATCATATCGTGCCATAGGCCGTCCAGTATGTTTGACACCTTTATTCACACCTTATATTTAATATTTTCATCGTTAGTAAACAGGAACAAGAACAAATCTAATGATCCAATGCACACTTGACAGCAGCACCTTCTAACCGTGAGATTAATGAGGGAGTATCTTTATTTGCACCCTAATCATTATTAAACATATTATATTTACTTAAGAGTCGTTTGTTTTCTGTCTTTGTTTTCAGTTTTTTTGGAAACAGAAACAGAAAACACGTTTAGCAACATGTTTTCGTTTTCAAAAAACGAAAACGAAAACAAGAATTTTCAAAATTGTTAGAAACAAAAATTTCTTGTTTTCATTGTTTTCAGAAACATGTTTTCATTTCTGTTACTGTTCATAAGTAAGTGAACAGAGTTTATATATTAATATAATATTGATATTTATAATAAAAATATAAATAAAATTAATTAATTTTTTAAATAAAATAATATTAAATTTTAATATAAAATATTATTTAATATTTTAAAATTAATATATTTATTTTAATATAGAAAAGTTGAAAACATAAAAAGCAATTAAATAAATATTACATTGAACTATAATATTATTTAATTTAAATTTTTATAATAATTTATTGAATATATTAAATATTTTAAATAATATCATTTATTATAATTTTGATATGTTAATAATTAATATTATTATCTAATATAATTAATTTTTATTTTACTAAACAATATTATTATTTAATATTATATTCTATCTTAAATTTAAAACATATCACTACTACTATTAAATAGTTAATATTATTAAATAAGTAAATACTTAACATTAAATAATATTATTTATATTAAATATAATATCTTTTAATAACTATATAATTTATTATAAATTAATTAGTTAAATATTTTATTTAATAATGTAATATTATTATTATTACAATTAAATAAAAATTATTATTAAATATAATTTATGATTATTACAATTAAATTCAATAATATTATTGAATTTAATAATATATTCAATAAATTATTAATTTATATTTGAGAGAAGGGGCTGCGCCTTCTCTTCTCTCAAATAGGGAGTACGCTCTAGCCTGGCACGGCACACATATATATGTCATGCTTAGCCCAACTCACTTATTTAGCTACGAATCGTGCCAAATCGTATCGTGCCATAGGCCGTCTAGCATGTTTGACACCTTTATTCAGACCTTAGATTTAATATTATACTATTCAAAATATCCTCTCATACTTTAAACATTCTCAACTTTTTTTTTTCTGTTTTACTATACTCATGGCATGAAATTGTCGTGAGCCAATCAAGTTGCTGTGAACCAATTTGGTTCACAAGGGGCTGAACCTTCTCTTCTCTCAAATAGGGAGTATGTGGTATTGAAACATGGACTAATTTGAATAGTAAGGGGGCTAAAGGCGAGTGAAGTGAGATGGGCTATTCTATCCAAGCAGAGAAAGGGAAGTCTAGAGGTAGGAAATTGGATACGTGAAGCAAGAAGCCAAGGTTTTCTCAAATCATAAGCAAGGGATACAGAAAGCAAGAGTCAAAGTGGACATAAAGGAGGTAAGGAGGCAAATTCATTCCTTGCCAAATCTCCCTCAACAAGCGCTAAGGCTGAGAAAAAACTGATAAAACCGAAAAACCGACTCGAACCGGGGATTTCGGATCGGATCGGTTCAGATAATAAACAAATTCGGTTCGGATTCGGATCATGACATCATTGAACCGAATAATATCGGTTCAGGTCGGATTCGAATACGGATAATATCTGAATACTTTGTTATTTGGTATTTTGTAATTTTTACTATTTAAATTAAAAGCTCAAGTTTTATATTTAATTAAAAATCCTAAGGAAAATTTGAAATAAAGTCCAAAAAATGCCTTAAAAAATTGAAATAAAATTTAAAATTATATTAAAAAAACCGAATGACAGATCCAATTTGATCTGTATAAATTCGGATCAGATCAGATATTTTTTTAATTCAGATCGGATACGGATCACAAAACAAAAAAACCGCTTGATTCGGATCGGATCGGGTTTTTGCAAAAAACCGATCCGATCAGACCCATTATCAGCCCTAACAAGCGCAACCCCCCTTTCTCCAAGCACAACCCCCTTCCATTAGGGAAGGAGGCTACTACGTAGCTCTTTCTCCTCTCTCACTCCCTTGAAGGGCAAAACAATAAAATGGTAGAAGGATTTTTTTTGCAAAAAAAAATTTCATTAACAATAGGGTGTATAAAAAAATATTTAGAGTGTGAATAGTTCCTCTCTTAACTAGAAATTAGCTTGTGCACTTTTTTTTTTCAAAATTGAAAACTGAAATCTTAAATAATTTCAAGTTTTCATATTTTATTGCAAAATTTAACATCCATGTTATATAGATATAATCAAATTTATTGATTTTAATAATTGTTTGAGATATAAAATAATCGTATTGTATCATATACCATACATATTATATTACAAAGTACATACATATTTGATATGTCCCATTGACGTTTATGTAGCCATTTTTTTTCAAATGGCAAAAGGGCACTCCCGGGTCATTACAATAAAACGTGCGTTTTTTTGTGACGACCAGTATCTCGTGGGGCCGGTCGCACTCAACCGTATTGTCCGCTTTGGATTCTAGAGGTGGCCCCCGTCGGTTCGGCTGACGTGGCACTTAGGTCCTCACTGATTTCTTTCGCGTCCGCCGCTACTCGAACCCTTGACATCCAAGCGATTCGAGTAACGACTAACCATTGGAGTCCAATGGTTAGTCGTTACTCGAATCGCTTGGATGTCAAGGGTTCGAGTAGCGGCGGACGCGAAAGAAATCCGTGAGGACCTAAGTGCCACGTCAGCCGAACCGACGGGGGCCACCTCTAGAATCCAAAGCGGACAATACGGTTGAGTGCGACCGGCCCCACGAGATACTGGTCGTCACAAAAAAACGCACGTTTTATTGTAATGACCCGGGAGTGCCCTTTTCCTCTGTTCCCCAGGCATTACTCACACGATTTGTCCGCTTTGGGATTCTAGAGGTGGCCCCCGTCCGCAGGCGTGGCACTTAGCTCCCTCACGGCTTTGTCCCAAGGGCCCTAAAGAACTTAGGTTTAATTCCCTTGAGCGCGTCCGTAGTGACTTGAACCCTTGACTTCCTCAAGATGTCAAGTCACTACTAACCATTAGGCCTAGGTCCAATGGTTAGTCGTTACTCGAATCGCTTGGATGTCAAGGGTTAGAGTAGCGGCGAACGTGAAAGAAATCCGTGAGGGGGCCCCACATGATACTCCCAAAGCAGACAATACGGATGCGTGAGGTAGTCCGGGAAGCGGGCCTCACAATAAAACGCGCGTTTTTTTGTGACGACCAGTATCTCGTGGGGCCGGTCGCACTCAATCGTATTGTCCGCTTTGGATTCTAGAGGTGGCCCTCGTCAGTTCAGCTGACGTGGCACTTAGGTCCTCACGGATTTCTTTCGCGTCCGCCGCTACTCGAACCCTTGACTTCCTCAAGAGTCGAGTAACAACTAACCATTGGACTAAACTCTTGAGGAAGTCAAGGGTTCAAGTAGCGGCGGACGCGAAAGAAATCCGTGAGGACCTAAGTGCCACGTCAGCTGAACTGACAGGGGCCACCTCTAGAATCCAAAGCGGACAATACGGTTGAGTGCGACCAGCCCCACGAGATACTGGTCGTCACAAGGTCCAATGGTTAGTCGTGACTTAACACTTACAAGTGGTAAGGGGTTCGAGTCACGACGGACGCGAAAGAAATCAGTGAGGGGGCCCCAAATGATACTCCCAAAGCGGACAATACGGATGAGTGAGGTATGGGCCACTAGGATACGGGCCTCACAATAAAACGCGCGTTTTATTGTGACGACCAGTATCATGTGGGGCCGGTCGCACTCAACCGTATTGTCCGCTTTGGATTCTAGAGGTGGCCCATATCAGTTCAGCTGACGTGGCACTTAGGTCCTCACGGATTTCTTTCGCATCCGCCGCTACTCGAACTAACCATTGGACCTAGGTCCAATGGTTAGTCGTTACTCGAATCGCTTGGAAGTCAAGGGTTCGAGTAGCGGCGGACGCGCAAGAAATCCGTAAGGACCTAAGTGCCACGTCAGCTGAACTGACGGGGGCCACCTCTAGAATCCAAAGCGGACAATACGGTTGAGTGCGACCGGCCCCACATGATACCGGTCGTCACAGCATATATATAAGATAATATAATAGAATCAATCTAAATTAGTCTCTTTAAATTAATAATCCCTCTAAATTAATAAAAGATTATGATTTCGAGTCAGGTCAGTATAAAAAATTAATAAATCATTCAATCATAATAATTAATTTTTTTTAAAAACCTTTTGTAAAATTTTGGTCCTTACTTTTTATAAGTTAATAAATTGATAAAAATAAAAAATATATTACATAATATTCAAGAATTATAAAAACATTTTAATATATTAATTTACAAAAATCACCATGTTTGTGATTTAAAAAACAGAATAAGAATAATAATTAATATATTACGTAAGATATATTTGCAAGCAAACTTTTAAGGAGTTTTTAACCATAATGATATTTTTAAAAAATAATTAAATGTTATAGAATTATTGGATGCGTTGAATGAATGTGAAAATTAAACAAACACATTTTTTAAGACAAAATAACAATTTTTAAAATAAGAGTAAATTCCTCCGAAGTCCTCAATGTTTTACCATAATTTAACTCTAATTTATTAATTTTGAAAATAGACACTTTAATCCAAAATCACAAATGATTTTAACATATATCAATCAATTACTAAACTTGAATTAATAATATCATATTCCAAAGTATCAACAATGTATTTTATTGCTATTTATTATTTTTAAGTAATTTTTTAAAAAATATTATATATAATATTTTTATTTTTTAATACCAAAAAAGGTATTATGGATATTTCATGAGTAACAAATGGTTAGGTTAATATAATTTTTTTTTTGTACATAGGTTAATAGAATTTTTTAATATTAACTTAAAATAACAATTTTTTTGTGCCGTCAAATTTATAATTTTGAATCAAAATGTCTATTTCTCAAACTAATGAACTAAAGTTAAATACTTGAATTATGGTAAAACTTTGAGAACGTTAATGGAATTTACCCTTTAAAATAAACTATTTAAATTATTAACCTTTTTAAATTAATATTCATTTATGGATCTCAAAAGTATTAATTTAAAAGGGTTGTACTGTACTATCAAGTATAAAGATATTCAAATATTCATTTGAAAACAGATACCCAACACGTAGCGTAAGTAAAAATTAATCTCATATCAAATATAGTATAAAAACACCTAATGATTTGTAAGAAAAAAAAAGGAAAACAGATAAAAATAAATCGTAACTTTTTTAAACAATTTGAATATTCATCTAAATCTTTTTTTTAATTTGAAAATTGATAAAACTATCTAAATTTATTTTTTAAATCTAAAAATTGATAAAAAGATCTATCTTAACTTTTAAGCTTTGTTTGGATTCCATCGCAAATAAAATTTCAATTGCACCACAAGTGAATTTGTAATGCAGCTCTATAGTGTAATGCGACCACCACCCCTAAGGATCCCTTACTCCCTGTGGTGAGATATTCTATTTCATTTCAACTTTTGTTATAATAAGTTTTAATATTTATGTTTTATTTTGTTAATTTTTATTGGCTTAATAGCCAAATATATATATATATATATATAAACTTTTGTATAAAATAGAATTAAGCCTTAAACATTTTATCACGTGAAAATTAATCCATAAATTGTTATTTTTCTCTAAATAAACCTTCAATCTTTCAAAATCATGCAATTAAATCCAAATATGTTAAATGATACTAACTGTCATTAAGACATCTTACGTAGATAGCTTAGTTGGTTACCATGTGATATGTCACGTGTGTCATACTAACGGAAGTATAATTTAATAGATTTGGACTTAATTCTATAATTTTAAATGGCTTAGGGTTTATTTACTGTAAAATAAAAATTTATAAACTGATTTCCATGCGATAAAACATTGAGGGCTTATATCCATTTGTGCAAAAGGTTGAGAATATATTTTGCTATTTAACCATTTTTATTTAAAGTATTTAAATTATTTTTTATTAATTCTTCTACTTTCCTATATACATTTAAATTTTTCCATTCGTTATTTTTTTATTTTGATATTTTCAATTATACATTTTTAAAGTATTATGTAATAACTAAAATATTAAACAATTTTTAAATATTTAATAATAAAAGTATTATTTTATATAAAAATTTTTTTAGTACTTTTCAATTTATTAAAAAATTTATTTCATATGGAAATATCTTTAATAAATTTTATTTATTAATTTCATGAATTTCAAATATATACTTTAAATTTTATTTTGTATAAACTAGCTTGGAACTCGTGCAATGCATGAAACTAGATTCATAAATGAGTAACTTTATATATAATATATTCTCATTTGAAAGTTTATAATTTAAGTTATTAAGTTTATGATATATCCAAAATTTCTATCTTTGATATTTTTTTATTTGTATTTTTAATATTTCGATACAAAAAATAAGAAAATTATATATTAGATATAGTCATGCAATTTTCATCAAAATTAAATTAAGCTCATATTTTAATTTATTGAATCCAAATATATATAAACAAAATTCAAACATGTCTTTGTTTTGAAGAAACTGAAAAGTTATATGTGTGTGTGTGTATATATATATATTACCATTTAAATATAGCAACTCTAATTACTATTTGCCTTAGAATTGGATTAGGGACATTAACATTACTTGAGAAATGTTGAAATTTTCATCAACTTTAGATAACTTTTTGTTACACCCACATGACATATAGTACCAATCAAAAGTTGTATCAATTTTTATGATAGTTACTTTATTGTTGAAAGACTTTCCCTATATATAGTACCAATCAAAAGTTGTATCAATTTTTATAATAATTACTTTATTGGTGAAAGACTTTTCCTATCTATAACAAAATTTAAAATATAATATCAATCAAAAGTTGTATCAATTTTTATGATAGTTACTTTATTGGTGAAAGATTTTCCCTATATATAATAAAATTTCAAATATTCAATAAAAATATACATTGTAAATTAGTTATCTTTTATAATTATGTTGCAATATATTTTTATCATTGAAAAAATATATCTTGGTCCAATAACTTGCATAGTAGTTTTGTGATCATTACTTTATATCACTAATATAGACGTTTTATTTATAAATATTGAATCTCATCCGATGCTATTCTTTTATGTGGTGTGCCATAAAGTTATTTGTCAAAATCTCCCTTAGACAAACTAAATAGAAAAATTAATAACATAAATATCAATTTGACATAAAAGCGATTATTTTAGTTAAAAATGTTTAAGTTAACATACCTTTTTAAAATTGTTGAAGCTTCAAGAATATCTAGATTGATGTAAATTTTTGTTCTCATCATTGAAGATAAAGTGTGTGTGTATATATATATAAATAAATATATATATACACACACACACACACACACACATATCTACAAAATTGAAAAATTATATTTATAAAGTTTATAAAAATGTTTAAAAATAATATTAATTTTTTAACTTTTACTATTTTAGAAAAAATTATGTAATTTTTTTATTTTTAATCTATAGGGTAAATAATTGGAAAAACATAATTTTTTTTTTTTACTTTTAATGTATTGGAATTTGGAAAAAAGATATTTGATTTTTTTAATTGTAATCTATATGGGTGTACGGGTAAGAAATTGGAAAAAGATAATTTTTTTTAAACGTAGGATACTATCCTTTTTATTTAAAGTAAGTAAAAGTAAAATTTGAAGATAATACCCGAACAGGATTAGTCTCAGACCGTTAAAACGAATGAAGATACATGTGATCTACACCAAAAAAAAATTTAAAGATAATACATTCCCATCTTAGAATGGTATTACTTAGTTTTAGATTATGCCAAGTTTGTCTTGGTTGATCTTAAGTCTCAATAATTAAATATTAAAAGAGTATTCGGAGTATCCTCCATTGTGCTAATGGGACAATGTAGAAACTTTTCCTCATCTTAAGAGTATTCAAGAATTACAATGCGATTTTTTTGAAGACGCTTCGCTGTTGGATTCATTTTAATAAGTTATGAAAAATCCAAGCTTTGACTCCTTCTTGCTACCTCATGTTAGTTCGTCATACAAGTCTAACATGCTTCTACACAATATGAAATATGTTAAAACAATTAAATGTGAAAGCAATAAGATCTAACCTCCAGTCATTGCACTCTGTATCTTTGCTGTTGAAGCGATTTCTGAATCTGATAATCTTCTCTGTGTCGATCACAAGCCTTCTAAGCACTTGAATGCTCACTAGATGGTGTATGATAGAGCAAGTGATGCTTGGGGACCGGATTCTTGCTCTCTGTTTGTGAACTCAGAGCCTCTCAAAAACTGACCAACTTAAAAAATGATCATTCAAACCATCACAGAACATCCTTTTATGGTAAGAGAATCAGTGAAATAATGGACCATTTATTTGGCATTGATTATCATAGGTTATATATGGCAATAGCCAGATTTTGTCAACTTATGATCAAGGAATATGCCAACATTCTCCCACTTGGTCCATATATTTAACTCACAGAAGAAACAAATCACATGAATCATGGCTATAGTTCCTCTAATGGTGAGTATTATCTTCCATGTATTACTATGTAAAATGTTTCTAAATCAACCCATTTTACTTAATGAATAAACCTTATGTTTATTCTCGGTTCAAACAACAAGGATATTTCTCAAATAAAACTTTAGTGTATACAAATCAAAATGAGAAACATCATATTATTAATAAGAGTTTCAATTACAATCATAATGTGGGACCAAGTCCCATTCTCTCTACATGATCATTAAATTTAAACGGTGGCATGCCCTTAGTCAAAGGATCAGTTAACATCAATTCAGTGCTAACGTGTTCAATGACCACTCTTTTATCTCTAACACGTTCTCTAATGGCCAAGTACTTAATGTCGATGTGCTTACTTCGACTTCCACTCTTATTATTCTTAGCCATGAATACCGCAGCTGAATTGTCACAACATATCCTCAATGGCTTAGATATGGAGTCAACAACTTTAAGCCCACCAATGAAACTCTTAAGCCATACATCATGTGAGGTAGCCTCAAAACAGGAAACGAACTCGGCCTCTATAGTGGAAGTGGCAATCAGTGTCTGCTTAGCACTCTTCCATGAAACAGCTCCACCGGCAAGCATGAAGATGTAACCGGATGTTGATTTCCGAGTATCAATACAGCCAGCAAAATCTGAGTCTGAGTAGCCAATCACCTCCAACTCATCGGTCCATCTATACATAAGCATGCAATCCTTAGTGCCTTGAAGATATCTAAGCAATTTCTTCACAGCTCTCCAGTGGTCCATCCCCGGGTCACTTTGGTATCTACCCAACATTCCCACAGCAAAAGCAATATCAGGCCTAGTACAGACCTGTGCATACATAATGCTTCCAACAGCTGAGGCATATGGAATGTTCTTCATTTGTTCCCGTTCAAGATCATTTTTCGGGCACGGGTTCAAATTGAACTTGTCACCCTTCACAATGGGAGCTGGGCTTGGTGAACAATCTTTCATTCTGAATCTTTCCAAGACTTTATTGATATAGGCTTCTTGTGACAGACCTAATATACCTCTATATCTGTCCTTATGGATCTTAATGCCAATGACATAAGATGCATCGCCCATATCCTTCATATCAAAGTTCTCAAAAAGAAATTGTTTCACCTCACATAGCATCCCCTTATCATTGGTTGCAAGCAAAATGTCATCCACATATAGCACAAGGAAACAAATCTTGCTCCCACTGACCTTTTGATATATACATTGATCCATGATGTTCTCAACGAAACCAAATGATGAGATGACATCATGGAATTTTAAATATCATTGGCGGGAAGCTTATTTCAACCCATATATGGATTTCTTGAGCTTACAGACCAAATGCTCACCATTACTAGAGGAAAAACCTTCAGGTTGTTTCATGTAAACCTCTTCCTCTAGATCACCATTGAGAAATGTCGTTTTCACATCCATTTGTTGCAACTCTAAGTCAAAATGTGCAACAAGCACCATTATGATGCGGAGAGAATCTTTCTTAGATACAGGAGAGAAGGTCTCCTTGTAATCGATTCCCTCCTTTTGAGTGAATCCTTTGGCTACGAGTCTTGTCTTATAGCGCTCAATGTTGCCTAATGAGTCAGTCTTAGTCTTAAAGACCCATTTACAACCTATGACCCTGGCCCCATTAGGCAACTCGATAAGATCCCAGACTCCATTAGATACCATCGAATCCATCTCATCCTTCATAGCATTGAACCAAAGTTTTGATTCTTTGCTGTTCATGGCTTGTGAAAACGTCTCTAGATCATTAATGGGCCCAATATTGAAATCCTACTCTTGTAGATACACAATGTAATCACTAGGAATAGCTGATTTCCTTTCCCTAGTAGACCTTCTTAATGTTGGTTCAACATTCTTCGAAAGATCATGTTGTTCAACTAGGTTGCTCATTTAATTCTGGTGTATCCAAAGGAGCCTTGTCTACTGGTAAGTTATCAACTACTTGTGGATCTTTAATGATTGGTTGTTCAATGTCCAGCTGCACTGAAGGGACATTGTTCATGATAACCAATCCTTGACTCGAGTTAGAGGGTTGATCTCTCACATAAACTAGTTCTTGAGATTGATCGCTCCCACTAATTAAGTCATTTTCAAGAAACTTGGCATTCCTTGATTCCACAATTCTAGTGCTATGAGATGGACAATAGAATCTGAAGCCTTTAAACCGTTCGGCATATCCAATGAAATACCCACTTATGGTCCTAGGATCCAGTTTCTTTTCCTGTGGGTTGTAAACTCTTATCTCAGAAGGACATCCCTAAACGCGCAAATGACGCAAACTCGGTTTCCAACATTTGAATAATTTGAAAGGCGTCTTTGGAACAGCCTTGGTCGGAACCCGGTTCAATATATACGTTGTCGTTTTAAGAGCTTCAATCCACAACGACTTAGGCAACTTCGAGTTGCTAAGCATACTACGCACCATTTCCATCAAAGTTCGGTTCCTTCTTTCTGCAACACCATTCTGATCCGGTGAACAGGCATGGTATATTGGGCAACAATCCCATTTTCTTGAAGGAACTTCGCAAATGGTCCAAGTGCTTGTCCATCTTTAGTGTATCTACCGTAAAACTCCCCACCTCTATCAGTTCTTACTATCTTTATGGGTTTTCCACATTGTTTCTCTACTTCAGCCTTAAAGATTTTAAAGGCATCTAATGCTTCGTTCTTGTTATGAAGCATGTAGAGATACATAAACCTCGAGTAATCATCAATAAAGGTGATGAAGTACTTCTGACCATATGCATCAATATCTGGACAGCATATGTCAGAATGTATGATTTCTAATATGGTTGAACTCCTATTGGCACCTTTCTTAGACTTGTTGGTTTGCTTACCCTTAATGCAATCCACACAAGTGTCAAAATCAGTAAAATCGAAAGTACTAAGTATTCCGTCATTTACCAATCTCTTAATTCTATTTATGGAGATATGACCTAATCTCCGGTGCCATAACATGGAGGAGTCCTCATTCATAACACATCTTTTAGTGCCAGTTTGAACATGCAAGGCGTTATGAGCAGTGTCATTTTGCAAATCAATAGAAAAAAGACCATCAGATAAGGTACCATTCTCAACAATATCAGACTTAAAATATATCAATATTGATTTATTTGAAAATTGAAAGGAATATCCATAAGGTACCAACCTAGAAACAGAGATTAAATTTCTCGAGAAACTAGGAATATAAAAGGTCTTTTTTAATTGCAAAACAAAACCACTCCTAAGAACTAAAGTGCACGTTCCAACGTCTTCAACACGCGAGCACATCTTGTTTCTTGAATAGATGCTCTCCTCATTTCCCACTGGCTTGCTTAGGTTTGTCATACCCAGTAAGGAAGTTGAAATGTGAATTGTAGATCCAGAATCAATCCACCATGTGTTATGATTAACCTTAACCATATTTGATTCAAAACAAACATATGCGAGTGGATTACCTTTCTTAACGAGCCACTGCTGAAGCTTGGCACAGTCCTTCTTCATGTGTCCCTTCTTTTTACAGAAGAAACACTTGAACTCTTTCTTAATGTCAGCTTGGGCAAGGATTTTCCCTTTTCCCTTGTTCTTGGCTCAATCCTTGGTCTTTCCTTGGCTTGCAAAAAATGCGCTTTCACCCGATTCCATAAGCAGCCTTCCCTCCTCTTGAACACACATGGTCATCTATTCATTGATGGTCCACTTATCTTTATGTGTGTTGTAGGATATCTTGAATGGTCCGTACTGCTTTGGTAGAGTGTTCAATATATAGTGCACAAGAAAAGAGTCAGACATCTCCACCTCTAGCTTCTTGAGTTGGGTCGTAATATCTCTCATGGCCATTATGTGCTCGCGCACTCCTTTGACACTAGTGAGCCTCATTGATGAGAACTTCATTATCAGGGTGCTGGCCAACGCTTTGTCTGAAGTGACAAACTGATCATCTATGGCCTTCAGTAAGGTCCTAACGTTGGTATGCTGTTCGACAGAACCACGTATCCTAGCAGATATCTTTGTCTTAATATACATGACACTAAGGCGATTGGATTTCTCCCAGCGTTCATGTAAAGCTACTTGAGCAGAAGCGCTGGTCTCAGTCAATACGGGCTCATCTTTCCTTATTGCATAGTCTATATCCATGCACCCTAATTGGAGGAGAACTCTCTCCTTCCAAACCTTGTAGTTCTCTCCATCTAGCTCGAGAACTTCCAAGTTAATACTAACCTGAGGAAACACGACATATAGAAAAACAACATGCTTATGTATCTAGAATTTTTTGAGGCAAACTTAATTATGTCTACCAATGTAAACATATTTTATTAATGAATCTCAGACATAAAACTTGCCTGTAGGCTAAAGTTCTAATTCTAATAGATTCATTTCATAATGATAAAACTATCAAATTATATCATTTCCTAATTCCTGTGGGTAAATTAAGAAACTAATTTGATATTTTATCTTAATTAGTTATAAAATTATGATAAAAATTCCTGTGGGATAACATTTACCATAACCTTATAACTAATCACAATTTATGTCTAATATCATCATGTGATTTTACAAATATAATTTTATTTAATTAAGGTTGCTATGGCTAAGCCCTAATCAAACAAATTATGGATCACTTAGACATATTATCAAATTTTAAGTTTATTCATATTTTTAAATTGCAATCAACACAAGGCAATTTAATTCCTAATAATATGAATAAACTCTATTACATGTGCTTAAATCAATCATAGTATGTAAATAACAAGATTATATATAATCATAATAAGCATACAATTAATAAAAAATTTTAAATATTAAAATTATGCCAAAATGCCCTTCCATAATTTTTTTTTAAATTCCAGGTGGTCTGTATGGCGAACGGCGATCTAGTCTTAAAGCAAACAAACGTGCTCGCCATTTCGCGTTCATCGAATGGCGAATAGCGTGTCCACCATCGCCTTAATGAATGGCGAGCTGAGTGCTCGTCATTTTGCTTTCAACTGAAATGGCGAACTCTGTGCCGGCTATTCGCCTTAGCTTTAATGTCGAGCTGAGTGCCTGATATGATCGCCCATTCCTTTATGGCGAACAGTGCTCGCCAAGTCTTTTTATGGCGAACTGTGCCCGCCCTTTAATCGCAAACTGTGATCGAGGAAGCAGGTCCGCCTTAAACTTAATGGCGAACTGAATGCCTGCCATTTCGCCTCCTGACGAAATGGCGAACGACGAGCTCATTTTCGAGCTATCTGAATGGCGAACTGAGTACCGGCCGTTTCGCCCTAGCTGAATGGTGAGCGTGTCCATTCGCTATTAGCTTAATGGCAAACAGCGAGACCATTTTTCTCCTAACTAAAATAGCGAACTAAGTATTCGCCATTCGCCCTTAATTGAATGGCGAACAGACACAAGTCTCCTTTTATGGCGAACAGTGTGCGCCTTCCTTTTATGGCGAACAATAATTCGAGAGAAGCAAAACTTAATGGCGAACGTACCCCGCCTTTCCTTTATGGTGAACGGCAATTAAGGAAGCAAACTTGATGGTGAACACCCCGTCTTTTCCCTTGTGGCGAATGGCAATCGACATCGTTAGCTGCTTCCTTCTTAGCGAAAAACACCATCTTCTTCGCCCGAATGCCTGGTTTTCAACCCAATTTGCCACCCGTTTGAAAAACAACCTTCCTTGCTTCAATTTGAGTGGTTCTTGGTCCCAAATCAATCAGGGGAAACGAAAAAACAGTTTTCTCGAAAATGGTTTTGGCTGAAAATGTCTTAAAACACAATTCTAAATTTTCCAGGAATCCATTATAACCAAAACTTACAAAACAGAGGCAGACAATTTGGCAAATCAACAAGATATAGAGTATACATCTTAACGCAAGACAGAGATTAATACGGCTCTGATGCCAAATGTTAGTTCGTCATACAAGCCTAACATGCTTCTACACAATATGAAACATGTTAAAACAATTAAATGCGGAAGCGATAAGATCTAACCTCCAGCCATTGCACTCTGTATCTTTGCTGTTGAAGCGATTTCTGAATCTGATAATCTTCTCTGTGAAGATCACAGGCCTTCCAAGCACTCGAATGCTCACTAGATGGTGTATGATAGAGCAAGTGATGCTTGGGGATCGGATTCTTGCTCTCTGTTTGTGAACTCGGAGCCTCTTAAAAACTGACCAACTTAAAAAACGATCATTCAACCATCACAGAACATCCTTTTGTGGTCAGAGAATCAGTGAAATAATGGACCATTTATTTAGCATTGATTATCATAGGTTATATATGGCAATAGCCAGATTTTGTCAACCTATGATCAAGGAATATGCCAACACCTCATTCTTACTATTTTATCGATTTATTATTTTGTTTTTATTTTATTTTATTTTTTATAAAATGGACATAAATTATTTGTTTATTGAATTTTTTTAGATCTTCCATTATTCTAGTGAAACCATCAAAAGAAATTTCTCACCTAAAAATTTTCAAAATATTTTTTATGTGTAACCCCTTGAAATCTCATCATAAGATTAATTATTCACATTCATTCTCATTTTTTATGAATACTTTAGTTTTAATCTTGCATAATTTTAATTTTATGTTTTTCTACGTTTTTTATATTCTAAATTTCATAACCATAATTTCTAATCTATAGATAAATTAAACAACATACAAAATGAAATACATAAAATAAAACTGTGAAGATTGCACATTTCTATACCGAGAATTGTAAATGAATGTATAAGTGGAATAAATTAAATGTTGAGACATATTTTGGAATTTTTATTTGTTTCAAGTGATGAAATAAGAAATTGAGTTGGTGTGAGAAGTAATAGAAAAATGATTAAGACTAATGTACTGATGAGATATAATATATATATATATATATGTGTGTGTGTATATACACACACATGTTAATTAAATAAAGAAAATAAATATATAATTGTACATTAATTAAAATAAGGAAGCAATTTTATATATATATATAAACACACACACAAACACACTTACCAACCCTAGTGTGCGTGTGTGTGTGTATGACTAGTCAAATAAGGAAATAAATGCAAAAATGTACAAATGAAGAATAATATAAATGCATTTTAATTAAATATAAGCTATACTTATAAGAAAATAAATATGAGATATATGTGTGTGTATAGATTAAAACATATATATATATACACACATATATTTAAGTATATAATAATATATATAGATTAATGTACTTGGATTAATATATATAGGTTTAAATTGTGAGGAAGCTAATAATAATAATAAGACAAATATATATATTTATGATATAAGTGCATATTATATATAATATATATTGTTAGAGTATGCCCTACGAGTCAATTGGATATGGATTAAGTAATTTTAAAAGGCCAAAAACCCAACTAGTTAGACTAAAGCTAAGGCTTTTTTAGGGTTTTGTTAAGAGGCACTATATAAATAACATTAAGTCTAAAAGTTAGACAGAACGTTGTTTTATAGCCACCTTGCCTCTTAGAGCTAGGACTAATAAAACAATCCCCTTACTCCTCTTTTTGCCTCCAATCACACCTTGACCCAAGAAAATGTCCTGTTTTTCGTCTTACTCGTGTGAATAATATTAGAGGGCTTCTCTTAGCTAAGAGTCTCGAGTTAATGATAAACCGATGGCCGTTCGTGAGTTGCCAAATTTAGAAGTTGAACTTTCCTACACAAGTAACACCAAAAAGGTACCTTTTTTTTTATCCCGAAAATAATTTTTTCACATGATCTTGGTGAATTGATTTTGTTGTTGTCACACCAGAATTTCGAAAGCTTTCAATTACGGGCCCAATTTTTTTTTAACTTTCCTAACATACATAGATTTGTTTGTGCTATGTAAGTACAATATGTTGCATCTAAAGTTAACTCACACAACTTATATGGAATATGTATCCTTGGTGCAAAGTCAAAGATGCTAATATAACTTAAGTGTCGTTATTTCCTTAATATTGACTCCTATTCCATATTAGTCCAAAGACATCCAAATAATCCATTTTAGTATGAGGCATACAAAAATGATCCATAATCATTCACTCAACACCTAAGCATGCATACTATCACTTGTTTTTACATATGTCACTTTCATTTAATTTTGTCAAAATTTCGACAGCATAATTGTTGTAAAATGACATCCCAAACCTGTAGAAACAACATGGAAATAATCCACAACTAGTTTTTCCACATTCACAAAATCTAGCATACTATCAAATCTCATCAACAAGCTACAGACTATCGATACATACATACATACATTAAAACTTGATAACTCATCTCAAGACAGTTTCAAATTCAAACATGGGCATAGTTTACATCCCTACCAGTATATTATGCAGCTGACTCGTGTCCAAAAGTAAAGTATATCACCCCTATACCTCAAAACAAAAGTAAAGACCTTGGAGGAGTAGTCCTGATGTTCAATTCAAATCATATAGTTTCAAACTTATAAAATCATATAGCAAACATATTCAAATTTATATTTCTTATCAAACAAAGAGGTTCAAACTTCAAATACTCAAACATCAAATGGTTCAAAAATCAGACTCAAAAGCGAGATGAGATACAAACTAAGCATATCACATAGAGACTTAAAAGAAAATTTACTGTAGCTATCAATGGCCGAACTCCCAAGTTAGGCCCTACCTATGGCCATAGATCCAAAATTTCCTTGATTTCAAGGTTCGAACACTTCTCTTTCTAGGTGCCCTTCACCTTGGTCGGACCTACTAAGTCTTCATACCATCTTATTTTCTTCAATTCAATGCTTCATAATACTTCCATCTTGCCTAATTACACGGATTACAAGTTTTACATTAAAAACCCCATGATTTACAAACTAACTTCCTTAGAAACCCTAATGGCCGAATCTATAAGTCTATCATTTCATCATCTTCAACTCAATTTAACATCCTATAACATCAATATACATAATATCATTCATCATATATCAATTTGGTAGCTAGAACACCCTTTGATACCCTTTGAGTCCAAATCTAACATCTTCATCTAGGGATGGAATTTCTTCAAAATAAAACCATGAAACAACTCATTTTAGATCACTATTAAACATATATAAATATGGAAACTTGAATCAATCTCAAAAGCCATGAATCTCACCTTAACCAATGTTGCTTCAAAGTTGGTTTTCACTTAGTTCCACTTCTCCAATGACTTTGCTATGAAACTATGATGGACAAGAGGTGAAAAGGGATTAGTAGAAGACTTTAGATTTGAAAAATCATGAAATTTGGGTAAGGGTAGGTCATGGTTTGCATGAACTCTCATGGTGTCCTTGTTTTCTTTTCTTTTCTTTTCTCTCCTTTCTTCACTAAGTCTCTGCCTAAGCAAGTTCCCATGGTGTTGGCCAGTTAAGGGCATCATTAATAGACTCATTTTAGCCTATTGGAGCATGTTAAGTATAAATAACCAATAAGAAACAAGGGAAATTGGTATTTATCTCATATAAGCTTTATTTTCTTTTCAACTTGGTAGGTGAGAAATCATATTGACATGTATATCCCTTGTAATAAGATAAAAATGGTGAGAAAATATCAATGGTCACTGGTCATATAAGGGTAGTTTAAGGTTTTCACTCAGTTTTACCGGTTTCGGCTATTTTCGGTGCAATAGTTAAAATTTTTGCCATGGGGCCTGACATAACAATTTGAGGCTTTGACATGACTTAACATGACCCCTAAAGTCAATTCACAATGTTACTTTTGACCATTTAACCTGTTGACCTATGGACAAAACTATCATTTCTCGATTTGTTGCACTTTTCGCGAAAAAAAAAGGTAAAATCGTATTTAAATGAGTTAGGACTTACCAGAAGCCAGATATTATCATTATACAATGATTCGAATATATCTGGGTAGGTGTGCGCTCTTGCCTGCTAGTATGAAAGTTTGCTTCAATGTATCGAAAACCGAGAAATTAGTACTTTATCATCCTGCATTGTTCAAATAGCCGTAAATCGATCTTATACATATAAAATTTCAATTATTACATTTTAGATCTTGAGTTCCAACATCAATTATCACAATTTCAAATGAGTTAGTTGGAACCTTAATTAAAGAACTCTAATTAATTGCTAATTACTTTAAAATTTTATTAACTAAATATTGGATTTGAATCTTAACTTGGACTAAAGTGTTGGATTGGCTAGTTAATAACCTTCAATAATTTAGTCATTTGTATGAATAATTTAAGTGGCCTTAGATTGAGAGTTTGCTCATGCATTTGAGCACATGAGATAGATTAAAAAATAAAAAAGTAATAAATAATATTCAAATACAAAATTATTATGTAAATATTATTAATTTTTAAAAATTTAACTTTAGTATTTCTGTCATATTTTATTTAACTATGTAAAAAGTAAAATTAATTTGTACATTCAAACTAACATAAAATGCACATAAATTATAACAATTTTAAAGTCATGCGAACCCCTCTTGACTCATATAAAATTGAATTGAACCAAACTCAAAATTATATGAATTGAAAAAATCAGTATTCGAAACGGTCCAAACTCGAAATTTATTAGAAGTTGAAATTATTCAAACTAAAAAAGCCCAAATAAAAAAAGAACTTGAACTCAAAATGATTTGGATTCGATGATAGTTTAATTTGAACCCACTTAATTGATGCAGTAATTGATTATACTCTCTTTACTTAAAAGCAAAATTTGATATTTCTTCTTCCAAATCCAAAAAACAAAAAATAATACTAATATATAAAATAATAGTATTTAATAGATAATTTTTTAAGGTATTTTGTTTCTTTGATTTACTTTTTTCATAGTTTTATAGTCCATTTGAGTGGTCAGTGAGATTGGCTTCGGTGAGATTGAAAACAATGGTAGTGATAAAATTAGTTATTATAGTGGTGAGATTAAAATTAGTGATAAGATATGTGTTTAGATGTAAACACAACATTGACGATGAGGTGAAGTGTAATAAGAAAAAAATGACCTTCAATAAAATAAAATTTATAATATAATTGGTAATTATGAAATTGATAAGTAATTAAACATAATAAAATTTATTTTTATCAAATAAACAATTACTAAAATTTAAAAATAATGTATTTACAAATTTTAAATTACAAATAATATTTGTTTGCTTAAATTTTTGGGTCTAATTTTTTTGTTTTATATATTATTAAATAAAATAATATTAAACATATAAATATAAAGTATATAACAAAATAATCATATATATATAAATCAAAACCAAAAACTCAAAAAAAATATTAAAGATATTTTAGGAAAAAAAACATTAAAACAAGGGTATTATGGTCAAGGGACAAGTGCAATTGCTCACTGGACCCTCGGCCACCAAAATCACAGCACAAACTCTACATTGCAAAATGAACAAAAAAAAAAAAACTCTACATTGCACCAGTGAGGTTCTCACCATTGGTGCAAATTAAAAAATTTTATAGGGTAGATTCTATCATATCGGATGTGTGATGGAATCTAAACTAGTCGTTGATAGTCTAGATATAGATAGAATGGGCAGCATGGAAAGTAGCATCCTTTGAACCACCGAATGGTCCTCTGGATTTTACTATATTTAATTAAGGGATAAACACCCTTTACAACATGCATCAATTTTTTGCATGAAAATATTGTGATTTACGTTTTCCCAATGGTATAATTCCAACGAAAACCAAAATTATTCACATGATGCTAATTGAGAAAAGAGAAATGTTAAAGACAGTTGCTTTGATAGTCACATTTTAATATTATCAATTTTAATGTGTCACGTCACTTTTTAGTTTTAAGTGAAAATTGATTATTCAAGTAAGAAGTTAAAAAATTGAAGTACATAGATGCTAAAAAATACTTTCAAAATAACTTATAATAGTAAGTAACAGGATTTTAAGTAAAACTAAAATGTGATGCAACCCATTAAAATGAAGAATATTAAAATGTGAATGTCAAAGTGACTGCTCTTAACATTTTTTTTAAGAAAAAAATTTTAGATGTTACATTAAGAAAGTTGAAGTCATATGTAGGTAGATATAAATTTGTATATAAAATATCAATACTAATTTTATAAAAATTTTCGTGTTTTATATTATACGAACACATATTATATATATTTGTTTCATTTGAAAGAATGTAAAGATTAATTTCTTAAGCACGATATATTCTTATAAGACCTAACTCAAGCCCACAACAGCCATTCCAAAAGATAAAAGAAAATTGAAATTTTGATTAAGGGTCCCACACTGACCTTTTTAAGCACGTGCTCCCCACTTTTCGTCATCGCCGACTGCCACCTCCCTTCAATGATCCATTCCATCCCTTTATTTTTAACCGTTCGTTCCGCCTATATTCCACAAATCTTCGTGTTCTTTTTTTCCTTCTGATTTCTGAACAGAATATCCGAAGAAAAATTATAAAAAAATAACAAAAGCCCTAATCGAATAATCAGCAGAGCAAAGGTGCAGCTCCTTTTGTCTTTTTCTTTTCTTTTCCTCAAATTTTCATGGAAAATTGTACTAAAAGAAAAAAAGAGAGAGAAAGTTCTCGTTCTTGCATCTTTTCTTATAAAACTAAAAAAAATAATAATTGGCTTGCCCTTTCTTTGCCACAAAAAGGTAATCTCTAGGGTTTTTCTCTCTTCCCAACTCTTAACTTTTTTGTCTCGATTTTCTTGGCAGGCAAGCAGAAATTTAAGAAAATGGCTGATTCGACTGTTATCAATGGAGAATTGGAGAATCAGACGGCGGAGAATTTCTACGACGCCGATGAAGTGAAACTAGCCGAACTGTCTAGCAAAGTCCAAGCGCTTGAGAGCAAGAATCTGGAAATGCGCAACGAGAGCAAAGAAGCGAAGGAAAAGATCAAGAAACTGACCCTACAAATCGATCAACTGCGAAACAAGGAAGAAGAAATGAGACAAGAAATGGATCAGTCGCAGGAGGATAAGATGGTCCTAGATTCGATAGCCGCGAGATCGGCTGAGCTTGAAACCGAGGTTTCGAGGCTTCAACATGATCTGATAACTTCGATGAGTGAAGTAGATGAAGTGAACAAGGAGGTGGTCGAGTTTAAGAGAGGATTGGAAGAGGAAGGGTTGGTGATTGAGAGATTGAACAAGGAAATCGATGAATTGAAAAAAGAGAAAGTTGAGAGCGAGAAAAAAGAGAGGGAATTAGAGAGGAAATTAGGGGTTCTGGAAGTGAGGGAAACGGAGGAGAGGAGTAAGAAAGTTAGGATCGAAGAGGAAATGAGGGAAAAGATTGATGAATACAACAAGAAAGTTGAGGAGCTGGAAGCAGAGGTGGCTGGAACGAGGGCTGAATTGGAGTTCAGTAAGGATGAAAAGGGAGAATTCGACGCAAAGGCGATGGAGTTGGAGTCGAGCATGTTGGAATTGAAGGAGGCGGTGCAGCAGTTTACAAGCGAAGCCATTAACGAAAAGGGCCGGGAAATTGTTGACAGTGTTGGTTTTGAAGATAAAGGGTTGAAGGGGTCGAATCTGCCGGTTGTGGCAGCAGGGACGGCTGGGGCTATTGTTGTTGCGGCGGCTGTGGTGTATCTTTTCTGTAGGAAGCGGTCGTGAGTACTGATTGCTGGTGGAAGATCAATGAGGAGAGGAAGAATGAGAGGTTAGAATTTTATTCTAGTTATGAATATGGGTTCAATTTTGATAAGCCAAATAATTTTGCTTGGATTATGCAATTTTGTGGCTATGAATCTGAGTTCTTCTAGTATAATTTTGGCCTTGGTTTGATGAATGTTGGTTTGCTAGTTGACAATTTTAATTGCAAATGAATCTGAGTTCTTCTAGCATAATTTTGGCCTTGTTTTGATGAATGCTGGTTTGCAAGTTGACAATTTTAATTGCAAATATTGAAGGGATTTCCATAGTTTGGTTTAATGCAATGAAATTGCAAACTGCAATTAACTTCTATTATCTTTCTTTTTTTGCCTCTGTCATTATCATTGTGATTTCGTACTAATTCAAACTGCATCCTTGAAAGGTGCTATTTTGCTTATTCATTCATACTGAAAAAATTTCAATCATTGTCGTTATTTGTTTTGTTCAGTTGTCTGCAAATTATGATTATTGCAATGTGAAATTGTGTTCATTTATCTGAATAGTGGATTGTAGAAATCTGGATTTGTTGACCATTTGCAACCGTGGGCCATCTGTCTTTGGTATGACAATATTCGATACATGCAATTTCTTAATATACTTTCAGTTGATTGATCTGCAGTTTTCTTCCTCTCCACCTACATAATTATGTTTTCACAAGTTTGTTCATTTCGGATTTGGGATATTTGGTTGAAACAGACACTTTATGCTTTGTCAATAAACATACACTTTATTTAAGCTTAATCCATACTGGGTTGAAATGTAAGGAAAATGAAAGGAAAGTTAAGGAAACATGGGAATGTGGGAAACCATTTTGGTACTGCTTTTATTCCATAATTTTGGTGTTTTTTTTGAAATGTCCATAATTTTGGTGTTTGATATGTAAAGACAAGGTATTGTCTTGTTATTATGCAAACCCCGAGAAAATGAAAAGAAAAATGATTCAAGGAACTCCAAACTATTGGACAAAAATTTTAGTCTTTCGTTAGTAGCATAGTTGAAAAAATGCTACGTTTTTAATTAGTAAAATATTAACAATAATTAATACATAAGTTTATATTTGATAATTAATTGATAATTTTGGATTTAAATACACTATATATACTAACTATTGCACTGTATACTACACGTAAACAAATAATATAGCTAAGCTCGAGAAATTAGTAGCTAGGGTAACATAAAATAAATCATGCAATCATTAAAAACTAGTTTAAAAAATTCGTTAAAAAAGTATGGGTAATTATTCTATACATTATCAATGTAGTTTTTTTATTACACAAATGAGATTAGGATGAAGACATAAGTCTTTTAAAATATTAAAAAAATAATAAATAAATAAAATAAGGATTCATATTCAATATACTATTGGTGGAGTTTTTTGATTTCATAAGCGAGGTTATGACACATATCTTTTAAAAATATTATGAAAATAAAAAGTAAATAAAATGGGACATGTGTCATGATACTAACAATGCTTGTAGAGTAAAAAAACTTTACTGACAATGTATTGGATAATTATTCTTAAAATAATGCATGTGTCATCAATTTAACAGTTTATGGAGTAAAAAACTCTATTAATGATATATAGAATAATTATCCAAAAAGTATATCTATTTTATTTAAGAATTTATATATTTTACACTGACAGTGTATAGTTTTTATACACTATTAGTCAATAGGGTTGTAAACGAATAGAATACAAATGAACGAATTGATGTCTCTGTTCTTTCGTTTGTTTTTTAGTATCGTTCGTCTTCGTTAAGGAGTGCGTTTGTGTTCGTTAAGGAGTGCGTTTGGTATTGATTGTTAGTTAATATTTCTGAACATGTAAATGAACGAGTTCACGAATATGTAAACGAACACGTTCGCGAATACATATCTATGAACAAATATTCATGAGAACAAACTAAATATTAAATATTAAAAATCTTATAAAAAGATTAAATTTCACATGCAAATTGAAATTATCTAATACAAAATCTTAAATACAACACAACTTAAGTCAACAATGTTTTATTAAAATTGATAATTTCTATTTTAAGTACAATTTGTATCATACACATATACATATATTGATATACATATATTAAAGCATCATATATATGTGTACGTATACAAACATATGTGTAATATATGTGTATGTAAATGGTCGATGGATAAGATTATAAGGATGAAATCTTAACTTATTATGAGACTTTTATTAATTTTATTTCAGTACATTATTTTTAAAATTTAAAAAAAAATTATTTTAAGTATAATTAACTAATTTAATTTTATAATTATTTTATTATTATATTTTATTAATTTTTTTAAGCCAACAAAGTTATAATGTATAACTTATATAATATAAGTAATTTTAGTATTTTAATAAATAACAAACGAACAATAAATGAACAACAACTGAATAACAAATAACAGTTCAATTGAACGAGTTATAAACGAACGAACGAATAACAAATGACACTTTAAACGAACGAACAATAAACGAGCTTGTTCGCGAACAAAAACGAATGAATCATACCTCTGTTCATGTTCGATTAGTTTAACAAACGAATACTAAAATGTTGTTCATATCCGTTTGTTAAGCTTAATAAATGAACATAAACGAACAGAAATCTAACGGGTTTACGAGCGGTTCGTCGAACGTTTTGTTCGTTTACATTCCTATCAGTCAACCACATATTGAGATTTCATTAATGAGCAAAATATAAAAGTATAGAGGCCCTTAAAAATAAATTTAAAAACTTTATTAGTATTTATTTTTAAGAGCATGCATATTTTTTTAATTTGTTCATTAATGAAGTGTGAATATGTGGTTAATTGACAGTTTATAGAGATTATACATTGACAGTGTATATAAATTTTTAATTTAAATCATGCATAGAATAGGAATTTGAGATTTTTCTTTTATTTTTATATTCGATTACAAGTTTTAAATAAAAACCATTTGCATTCGATAAGAAGGTTATAATTAGACAAAAATATTATAATGAATTTTTTTTTACTGTTTTACAAAACAATGATAGTTGTTCAGAATTTTTTTCATTTTCTTTATTAATTTTAATTATCCAAACAAAAGGTACTTACACAGTTTTTTTTTTGTTTTTTTTTCTTTCCTTTACTAATTTAAGTTAGATATATGCATTTAAAATTTTTTTTAATTAATGTCTATCTTTTTTTTTTAATCATTAATTAATGTCTATCTAAACATAACATTAAAGACTGTATCAGACCTTAAAAAACATTGTAGAAGGGTCTGAGATCAAATCTAATTCGAGACTCGAGACCTAAATCCAAAATTGAAAAAAATTTAAACCTAAAGAAATTCAAGCTTAAACCGAAATAATTCAAATTCAGAATCTCTTTGATACTGATACAACTGGTAAAAACTCAACTTTTATTCAAATTTTAATAAGAAGAAACTCAAGAGGCGTGAATAATAAACTCAAGATAATTGAAAGAGATTTGAATTATAATATGAACTCGAGATAACATAATTTAAAACTTTTTCATCAAATTTTTATATAAAGAGATTCAAGAGGTATGAATTACAATAAACTCCAATACCCGAAAGAGAATTGAATTATAATAAACTTGAAATAACAGAAATTAAAACGGATCAAAATGGACTAAATTTCAAATGGTACTAATTTGAAATGAATCAAAATTTTAGTACTCGGAACATGAAATAATTTAAATTCAAAATAAATCAAATTTTGAAGGACTCAAAATTTAAAAGTTTTATTTGATAAGAAAGATAAAAAGACGTGAGGATGAAAATTTTGTTAATTTAATAGTTATATTTTATAATCATTTTCTTATTTTATAACTTAATTTTTAGATTAGTAAATTTTTCATTTTTCACATCTTTCTCTTTTTTTTTTTTTACCAAACAAAGTTAAAATGAACTTAAATAAAAAATAATTGAAATTAAAAGCCGATTTAAATCCGCAGGAACTTTAATTGTCATCTCTAACGGCGAGGTAGGTTCTTTGCCTGCTCAAGTAAAGGCTACGAGCGTTGTCGCGCTTGGCTGTTAGCTTTGGCATTGCATTGAAAAGGGTCCCAAAAAAAAGAGGAAAATCTGCATCGCTCACTTGTTAATGGAGCTACTAGCGTCATAAGCACCATAAGTGGGCTACTGTTCTTCAGGCCGAGTAGGTGGGGTTACTTGAATCTAGATTTTTTTTTCATGAGATGCAAAATGATGTTTCAAAATTCCAATTATATTTTTATTGGCCACGTTTACTTCACTTCTTTCATCATTTGTTTTGCTGAAAGAATGGCTCAGTTGCATCCTCCCTCAAGCTGTTTGTGGGCTGTTTAACTCGCCAATGAAAAAGAGTTCTTCATAAAGGAAATTCGACAAATTGACATAACCATTAAAATAAGTACTTTGTCAATTAAATAAAGGCTTAATAGCCAAATAAATCCTCAATCTTTAGTTCAAAATGGAATTCAGCTTTCAACGTTTTATTGCATGAAATTTAATCCATAAACTTTTATTTCAGTGGAAATAAACCCTCAACCTTTTACAATTATGCAATTAAGTCAAAATCTGTTAAATGACACTAACTGCCGTTAGTTTTGCATACGTGGCAGCTGACGTAGATAGCTTAGTTAGCTGTCACGTGGCATGCCACGTATGCAAAACTAACGGCAATTAGTTTATTTAACAGATTTGGCCTATTTCCACTGAAATAAAAGTTTATGGACTGAATTTCATGCAATAAAACGTTGAAGGCTGAATTCCATTTTGGACTAAAGGTTGAGGGCTTATTTGGGTATTAAGCTTTAAACCTATATACAAAGTTTAAAAAGTTCATGGTCAGTGTGATTAAAATAATAATTGCTCTTTTATGTTCCACTTCTTTCTCTTGGATCTCACATGAGATTTATAAGTGAAACTTTCCAAATGACTGCTATTATTGAAAAGTTGTCTCTAGTAGATTTCAAGAAGTACTTTAAGCACAAGCGAAAGAAAATGAATATTGGAGAATTAATTATTAAATTTCAAACTGAAGAAGACAACAAAGATTCGGAAAAGAGAAGGGTCATCGCACCTATGGCTAAGGTAAATGTGATGGAGCATGGCTTCAAGCAAAAAAGAAGAAAAAATCTAACAATAATGAATCCAAGTTGGGCCTAAGAGGTGGAATATCTAAAAAACTCATGAAGGACCAAAAAAAATGTTTTAATTGCGACAAAATGAGTTATAAAGCATTTGATTGCAAGTTGCCGAAAAAGAATTGAAAAAAGAGAGGCAAACAATGTGAACTACATTACTCAAGATGTGTCAAACATAAGCATTTCTACTATTTGGTTCTGAAGTGAATCTTGTTGGGTCTAATCTAATAGAATGGTGGATTGACATTGGTGCAACCAGACACTTAGGGAAATTGTTCATGGAAATTTTTGCTACCTTGGAGATTGAGGTTCAAGGAAAAGTGATGCTGAAGATGACATCTGGGAGAGTGTTAACTTTGAATAATGTATTGTATATGCCAAAAATTCGCAAGAACCTTGTATCAGGTTCATTGTTAAACAAGCATGAGTTTCCTATGGTATTTGAGTCAATAGAGTTGTTTTGTCCAAGAATGAAATGTATGTGGGGAAGGGTTATATATCCTATAGGATTTTTAAGCTAAATGTAACAACAATTAAACCAAGTATTAGTAAACTTTGTCGAAAGAATGGCTTAGTTGCTTCCTCCAAATTGTTTGTGGGCTGTTTAACTCACCAATGAAATAGAGTTCTTTATAAAGGAAATTCAACAAATTGACATAACTATTAAAATGGGTACTTTGTCTATTAAATAACCCATATACAAAGTTTAAAAAGTTCATGGTCAGTGTGATTAAAATAATAATTGCACTTTATGTTTCATTTTGGATCTCACATGACATTCATACTGAGGGGAGGAATTTGAGTGAAACCTTTCAAGTGGCTACTATTATTGAGAAGTTGCTCCTAATATGGAAGGATTTCAAGAATTACCTTAAAGTTGCATTTGGTACATTACAGGAAAAATGATTGCAGTGTAAAGTACATGCTGGAAAAGTGATTACTGAGAAAGTAATATTTTAATGTTTAGTTGTAGACACCATTTTTGTCCGATTCTTTTTCAAACATTTTTAATTAATTAGTTTTTTATATTTGATTTTTAATTTTTATTTTTTTTAGATTTAGAAATAAATTTTGGATTTTGATTTTGATTTTTATAGAATAAAATAAAGAAAATAAAAAAAAAAAAAAAGAAAAGAAGGAAATCAGAATTAATTTTGATAGGAAAGTAAAATTAAATGAGACTATTAAAGATTGAAAATCAAAATTTTGTGAAAAGGAAAATCAAAATTAATATCGGATTCAAGTCCGATTCTTGAAATATAAAATTTCCTAAAAAAGTTGATTCTTGATTTCCAAATTATTACCAAAAATAAAAAATATAAAAAATATAAAAAAAATATATAAAAAGAAAGAAAAGAAAAAAACCTAGGTCTATAAAAAGGAGAAAACCCTAGGAACAAAGGAGGGGGGGAGGATACAAAAAAAAAACCTTAGAAACCCTAAGAAAACCCTAAGGAAAAAACCTAAGAAAAACCCTAAAGAAACCGAGAAAAAGAGGAGGGACACGGTTTTGCGGAGGAGGCCACCATCCTCTGTCACCTTCACTACAGCCTGCAGCCACATCCTTACCACCTGGTACCCAAACCACCCTGCTTTGCCTTCATCTTCATCAAAACCAGTCCAGCCATCAACGTTACCTTTGCATGACTACCTGGACACCCTCACGTCACACTACGGTGCTTTGTTCCTCCACTGATATCTTTGCTCAGCTCGACACTCCTGTTCTCGATATTCATTCCCGTCGCTTGAAACATCACAGTTCCAGAGTTCCTGGTTTCACCATCGTCATCGTGTCTGCTGTGTCTCAAACCGGTGCTGCCTCTCCATTGCTGCTGCGTTTCGATCCCTGTCCATTATCTTCTGCTGTGTCCATCATCACCTGATCCCGCTCCCCGCTGACTTCCCCGCACTGCCAAGCCACCCTGCACAGCGCCACTATCACTGTACCTCTGTTCCTCTGTCGCCCACGCAGAAACGTGAGGAAGAACAGCACCATCACGTTACCTTCAATTGCCACTGTTGCTGTTAAGAGACACCGTTACTATTGTCGTTTGCTACCTGACGCCGACGCCACACCAGTTGCTCTCCCACGATGCGGCAACGAACCACCGTTCCTTCATCAAAGTTGCCTCTACCCACATGCAAGAGAGTTTGCACGTGGAAGCTGCTGTGTTGTTGAGGAGCAGTAGTTAAGCAAGAAAGAATAATAAGAAACGTGGTGAATAAAAGAGAAAGGAAGTGTTGTCTACAATACAGGTTTGCTAACTTTTGTTTTTTTTATATTGGTAATATGTTGTCATTTATTTTATTGTTTATTTTATTTTATTTTATTCTTTGAGCTTTGTATTCTTTTTTTTTTTTACATTTCTTAATCTGTTATCATTTATTGTTTTGCATTTTATTCTTTGATTTTTTAAGGCTTGACATGATTACAATGTATACATTCACGTTATTACTTGGATATTAGTAAATTTAGTTACTTATAGTTATTAGGGTATGTTAAATTAATTAGTTTAGTTAATTAACTTGTAGAATGTAAATAAATCAAATATCAAATTTATTGGACTAATTAAGTGGGATAATAAAAGTGAATAATTGATTAATAAAATAACTTGCTTAGTTTATATCGTTGAATTGTTTAAAATAAATAATGCCAAAGATCTTATGCTATTGAGTTTACAGTTAATTAAAAAAAAAACAAAGATATGTACAGTAAAAGTTAATCATGATATTAAAATTAAAACAGACTAAATTATCCGACGATGGAATTTTAAAGGTACTGCGCTTGAGTAGTACTTTTAAATATCTTGAGGTGAGGAGGTTCTTTTTAAATCTTACCAGCTTGATGGAAGATTTAAAAAGATATTTCCGATATTTAAAATTCAAATTTATTATTAAAATTAAAATAAGAATCGATTAAAATTAATTGCAATTAAAAGAATAAAAAATCAAATTAGAAATAAAGAATTATAAAAATCAATATATTTAGAAACAAGATAGAATAAAATAATAAATATAAATAGAAACAAATTATCCGATGACGGAATTTTAAAGGGACTGCGCTTGAGTAGTACTTTTAGATGTCTTGAGGTGAGGAGAGTTCTTTTAAATCTTGCCAGCTTGATGGAAGATTTATAGGACATTTTCAAGATTTAATAAATTAAATTATAAAAATAAAAATTAAATTAGATTAGATTAAAAAATAGTAAATTAAAATTAAGTTTATTATAATAAAGAATAAAGATCAAATAAATAAATTGGAATTAAAATTAGAAAATAACTAAAATAAATAGAAATTAAATTAAATTAAATATTTTAATAAATGTGAATTATTCCGAGGATGGAATTTAAAGGGAATTGCGCTTGAGTAATTTCTTTAAAATTCCTAAGGTGAGAAAATTTCTTTAAGATCTTACCAGCTTGATGGAAGGTCTTTAAGAAAATCTTCAATATCAAATAATACATGTTTATTTAAAGATATAAAAATATATGAAAATAATAATTTATATAAGAAAATAATAACAATAGAATAAAATAAGATAGGAGTCAAAATAGGATTTGCATAAAAATATCTAAACAATCCGACGACGGAGCCTCTTCAAGAAAGGCGATTGGTCCTACTTGAATACTCTTGAGGTGAGAATAACTTTTAAGTTGTCCAACCAGCTTGATGGAGGAGACTTAAAAGATTTTTCAATATTTAATTATATCGAAATTAAAGTAAAAGGCAATATTAAGATAACCTTAGATCACTTGGTACCATTTTAGGATGGGCGTTGTGAGGGTGCTAATCCTTCCTCACACGTAACCGTACTCCCGAACTTAGAACTTTTAACGTAGACCAAGCCTTATCCTTAGTTTGAATAGGTGACCAATCACACCTAGGTTAGAATGATTGGTGGCGACTCCATAGTTTTGTGTCTAGCGTATTAGGTTTTCTCCAAAACTTAATACGTTATTACAGTTTGGCGACTCCACTGGGGACATTAGAGAGTCAGGCCATTAGGTAGTTTAAGGTTATCAAGATTTTGCCTAAAACTTTAAATTTCATAAAATATTTAATGCACACACTTCACATTCATGTGCATGCATTAGCCTTCGACCCGGGCTTATCCTTCATAGGAGGGAGTATAGTATCTTTGCCTTCGTGAGGTGATAACCTCCACACAGGCCAGTGAAATACTCCCATTCAAATTGAACCTTTCCGTTTGTAACCTGTAATGGGTGAGGATTGGGTGCCTTACTAGTTTTGTGTGGACGACAGTAAGGAACAATTTGGGAACCTTTAGCCCTTTTATCTAAAGCCATGCATATAGTGAAATTTAGAAGACCAACTATAATATAGAACCATATCAACCCATGCTATAGAAAATACCCATTATTTAGGACACATGTTTGATCAAGTTTGTTTGATTTTGATATGAGACACTAAGAGGGTACCATGAGTTCTTGACCCAAACATTTCATGCATTACTCATCCATTATTGTTACATGACCACACCATTCCATTCATACAGATCATCTTGTTTTGATTCATTGTTTTTAAACAAAGCATTTTCAAAATTTTTGAAGCATCACCACATGTGAAATGATAAAATTCTTAATTGTGGCAATAAAAGATTCGAAGATAGCTCGACCAAAAGTTCATTCACACAACACTCGTTATCAAGCTAAGATCATGGAAGAAGAATCAAGCATGCGCATGGAGAAGATGGAAAAAGCTCAAGAGGAAATGAGGGGGCAATTGGCCCAAATTACAGAGCTGTTGAAAAATCTAAGCAAGGGCAAAGGAGTGGTAGAGGAAGTTGTAGTCCAAGAAGGGGTTCAACAACGCAGTATGGAAGACCCTGTCTATCCTCCCGGATTTGGTCCATTTCCAAGTCAAACATCCCAAGAAGGAAGATATCCACCTGCTTACACTGCTATACCCCAAGCGTTTGGACAAGCTCAATTCCAAGGACCTGCCTATCCTTCCCAAGGCGCAAAATCTACTGATCCCATTGAGGTGCCCGACTTAGATGACCCAAGGGAAATTGAGAAGTTGAAAGCCAAACAAGCAGAAGAGAAAGATGAGACGAAGTCGCAACGAAAGATTAATATGTTGGAGGAAAGGATTCGAGCTATTGAAGGCTTAGACTTTTATGGTTCCATGGATGCTACTGGGTTATGTTTGGTGTCAGACTTGGTTATTCCACCTAAGTTTAAAGCACCAGAGTTTGAGAAGTACAATGGAACTTCCTGCCCTAGGTCTCATCTTATTATGTATTGCCGAAAAATGGCTGCCTATGCTCAAGATGATAAACTTCTTATTCATATCTTTCAAGAAAGCCTTACTGGGTCTGCAGCGAAGTGGTATAATCAATTGGATGGAACTCGAATCACCATTTGGAATGACTTGGCAAGAGCATTTATGGCTCAATATCGACATGTTGCTGACATGGCCCCTGATCGTCTGTCTTTACAAAGCATGGAAAAGAAGGCTAACGAGTGTTTCAAGCAATATGCCCAAAGGTGGCGTGATATGGCTGCGGAAGTGCAACCTCCACTTTCGGAGAAGGAGCTTACCATTATGTTCGTTAATACTTTGAAGGCTCCATACTACGATAGGATGATCGGTAATGCCACTAAGAATTTTGCTGATATGGTATTGTCTGGTGAGATAATTGAGAATGCAATCAAGAGTGGAAAGATTGAAGCTCCCAACAATATTGAGAAGAAAGGAGGAGCCAACAAAAGAAGGGAAGAAGAAGTCCATGCTGTGGCATATGGAAGGCAATATGGAGGCTATGTCTCACAACACCCTTATCACATGCCACAACCTTACTATCCTGCTCAGAATCCTTACCATTCTTACCCCAAGGTTAATGTTCAACCTAATCCCCAGACACTTGCCCCAAATATTCAACCAACTAAGCAGTTCAATAAACAAGAGGGCAATCATAATGCATCATGGCCAAAAAGAGAAAGGACTCCCATTGACCCAATCCCCATGACCTACACTGAGTTATACCCGAAATTGATCAAAGGACAACTAATTGCACCCATTTATGTGGAACCTCTCAAGCCCCCATATCCAAAGTGGTATGATGAGAATGCTCGATGCGAGTATCACTTCGGGAACGTGGGTCACTCTTTGGAGAATTGCACTGCACTAAAGTATAGAGTGCAAGGATTGATAAAAGCTGGTATGTTGAGTTTTGAAGCGAAAGGGGAACCGACTGCGAATGCAAACCCATTGCCTAACCATACTAATGAAGGATGAGTTTTGTGGGGGCATGAAGGGTTCGAGCCTGACAATTTTGAAGATCTATAAATTCTAGTTTTGTTTTTGCTTTCTTTTATTTCTTTAAGTAATGCAAGATAGTTTTTGAAAGTGCTTAAGCCCATAAGCACGAAATAAATTTTATGTATGGGTTAATTTTTATTTATTTCCTTTTCAATAAAGCGACTAGTGTGATGCACTGTCAATTTCTCATTCCATTCATTTTCCATTTCTCCACATACTCACCATATCTTTCATTCACAAGTATCCAAATAATGAACATGATGATAATGATGTCAATAAATCTAGGGTTCAATTTTGAAAGAACTACTATTGTTGATGAATTAATAGTATGCCAATGTTGCGAAAGCAAGAAAATGAAGGAAAGGTTGCTCGCCATCCGCACTTGATAGACAGTACGAGGAAGGTGAATCTCTTACAAAAGCTTCTAACATGTTTGTCATTGTTCAATAAATGATCTTTAAGGAGTGCACTTACATTTGAAATGATAAATGGCCTTCTTTCACTATCCTTCAAGCATGAGTAAAATTATCCTTTGATTACCCCTTTTGAGCTTATTATATTTTTGTAATGTAACCCACCAAGGATCACCCTCCACATTGGGGGCAAGGAAGATGAAATAAAGAAATTTTGGGGGGCAAAAATGAAAGTGTTCATGATGAATCAAGGAAAAAAAAAAAAAGGCCCATTTTTGTGAAAAAAAAAGAGAAAAAAAGGGTTTCTATTCAAAAAGAAAACCCCAAAAAAAAAAAGAACAAGAAGGTGCAAAATGCCTGAATGTTTTACTTGATAAAGGAAGTGATCCCTTGGTTTATAAACCCTGAAATACATTTTGGGCTTACTATATCATTTTCTTTCATAAGCCCTCACCTGAGCCTACATTACGTGCCTTTAAAAGCCCATTTTGATCAAATGTAAATGCTTAAATTGAAGAATCATGCATTGAATGAAGACATACTTGTACAATGAGATAACGATCTTTTAAAGGAGATAAAAGAAGTAGATCAAATTGAATGAAGAAGTCCATGAGCTTTAGAAGATATCTTGGATCAAAATCGAGAATGCCTATTAGGGGGCATTAATTTGGATTGAGCACTGAAGGTTGAAGTTTGTCAAAGCCAATGAGGTTGAAAATGAAGAAAAGAAAAAATATGAAAAAAATATGAAAAAAAAGAAAAAAGAGAAAAAAAAAGGAAAAAAAAAAAAGAAAAAAAAAGAAAAAAGAACAAGGAGGATTCAAATAGAAAACTCGAAAAGGGCAGTTTGAATCAAATGAGGGGGCACCTAAGTTGAAAACCTGAATGGGCGGCTTAGGAAGAAGGTCAGCATCAAAAAGTTTTGATACGAGGGCAAGATTGGCAGATACTACATGAAAGAACATATCAACATAAGAGTGGGCTTTTGGAAAAGAATTTTAGATTGACTTGATTGAAATTGTCAGAATGTTCATTAAATGGATACTAAAAACCTTATTCCAAACAGATTGTCCCATTGGTTTTTCTGGATTTCATGTTCCTTTTCTAAGAATGAATATCTATACCTCTCATGATCATTTATTCTACCCCTATAATAAATTGAGAAGATGTATGAGTGCATTATATTGGTGGTCAAGTTGAAAGGAAAATAAATAAATGTTGGTAACCTTTTTGGGTAAATTTTTGGAAAAAAAATTCTTTTGAGAAATCTTGCATTACTAAGAAAGAGAAGGAAACAAATGTGAATGATGAATATACAAATCTGAAAACATGATGGCTAGTCTTCGGGCATAACTGGGCTAGGACTCAATAAAAGATGGGATGTTAAATGAAAGGAGATTTAAAGAATTCAACAGATATTTGGGACTTGAGAAGGGCAAGATGAGCTTGAGAATCTTGTTACCACAATTGAGAATGCATTTGCATACAGTCATGGAATAATTCAGGAAGCATGACATTGACATGTGCATAACATTCATGGCATTCATGACATGCATGACATTTCACTAGTGCATTTTGGACATTGAACTATATGTTAAGACATTAGGATAAGAAGTTTTGAATGATTAGAATTTTGAGGAAAAGAGAAAATATAAGAGATGGTAATTTGGAAAAAATGATGAGGTATGAGAAGATGATGAGAAAAATACTTTTTGAAAAAAACCTTAGATAAGAGAAAAGTCCAGTTTAGCTGGCACCTTAAAGAAGAATAAAGCCTAATATTGTTGGCATCAAAATGAAAGTTAAGCCTAGTCAAACTATGTTAACTGGTATCCTGAAATGAAATTTTTATGTTAAAAGTCTCAATGCCTCTGGTGAGAGGAGCACAAGGTTATTTTTCAAAGTTCCAATGCCTCTGGTGAGAGGAGCACATGGTTATTTTTTAAAAGTCTCAATGCCTCTGGTGAGAGGAGCACAAGGTTATTTTTCAAAGTTCCAATGCCTCTGGTGAGAGGAGCACATGGTTATTTTTCAAAGTTCCAATGCCTCTGGTGAGAGGAGCACAAGGTTATTTTTCAAAAGTTCCAATGCCTCTGGTGAGAGGAGCACAAGATTATTTTTCAAAAGTTTCAATGCCTCTGGTGAGAGGAGCACATGGTTATTTTTCAAAAAGTCTCAATGCCTCTGTTGAGAGGAGCTCTTTATTTTTCAAAAAGTCTCGTGGCCTCTGTTGAGAGGAGCTTTTTGTTTTCAAAAGTCTCATAACCTCTAGTGAAAGGGGCTTTTATTTCATGATCATCTTGCATTCCTTAGTCTTATGATAGGAGAGACTAGGAATTTCACGTTGCATTCCTTAATCTTGTGATAGAAAAGATTAGGAAATCCCATTCATTTTTGCATTCCTTAGTCTTATGATAGGAGAGACTAGGAATTTCACTTTGCATTCCTTAATCTTGTGATAGAAAAGATTAGGAAATCCCATTCATTTTTGCATTCCTTAGTCTTATGATAGGAAAGACCAGGAAAACTTCATCTTGCGTTCCTTAGTCTTATGACAGGAGAGACTAGGAATTTCATGTTGCATTCCTTAATCTTGTGATAGAAAAGATTAGGAAATCCCATTCATTTTTGCATTCCTTAGTCTTATGATAGGAGAGACTAGGAATTTCACTTTGCATTCCTTAATCTTGTGATAGAAAAGATTAGGAAATCCCATTCATTTTTGCATTCCTTAGTCTTATGATAGGAAAGACCAGGAAAACTTCATCTTGCGTTCCTTAGTCTTATGATAGGAGAAACTAGGAATTTCATTTTGCATTCCTTAATCTTGTGATAGAAAGGATTAGGAAATCCCATTTTTACTTTCATTTCCTTAGTCTTATGATAGGAGAGACTAGGAAAACTTCATCTAACATTCATTTCCTTAGTCTTATGATAGAAGAGGCTAGGAAATTTCATTTTGTATTTATTCCTTAGCCTTATGAGAGAGATGGCTAGAAAATATCTCAAAAAAAAAATTTGATAGGACTTGCATTTGGACAAAATGGTTGTCTATGTCTTTGCACCATTACTGTTTCACAGCAAAGTGCAAAGAGGGGCAACTGTAGACACCATTTTTGTCCGATTCTTTTTCAAACATTTTTAATTAATTAGTTTTTTATATTTGATTTTTAATTTTTATTTTTTTTAGATTTAGAAATAAATTTTGGATTTTGATTTTGATTTTTATAGAATAAAATAAAGAAAATAAAAAAAAAAAAAAAGAAAAGAAGGAAATCAGAATTAATTTTGATAGGAAAGTAAAATTAAATGAGACTATTAAAGATTGAAAATCAAAATTTTGTGAAAAGGAAAATCAAAATTAATATCGGATTCAAGTCCGATTCTTGAAATATAAAATTTCCTAAAAAAGTTGATTCTTGATTTCCAAATTATTACCAAAAATAAAAAATATAAAAAATATAAAAAAAATATATAAAAAGAAAGAAAAGAAAAAAACCTAGGTCTATAAAAAGGAGAAAACCCTAGGAACAAAGGAGGGGGGGAGGATACAAAAAAAAAACCTTAGAAACCCTAAGAAAACCCTAAGGAAAAAACCTAAGAAAAACCCTAAAGAAACCGAGAAAAAGAGGAGGGACACGGTTTTGCGGAGGAGGCCACCATCCTCTGTCACCTTCACTACAGCCTGCAGCCACATCCTTACCACCTGGTACCCAAACCACCCTGCTTTGCCTTCATCTTCATCAAAACCAGTCCAGCCATCAACGTTACCTTTGCATGACTACCTGGACACCCTCACGTCACACTACGGTGCTTTGTTCCTCCACTGATATCTTTGCTCAGCTCGACACTCCTGTTCTCGATATTCATTCCCGTCGCTTGAAACATCACAGTTCCAGAGTTCCTGGTTTCACCATCGTCATCGTGTCTGCTGTGTCTCAAACCGGTGCTGCCTCTCCATTGCTGCTGCGTTTCGATCCCTGTCCATTATCTTCTGCTGTGTCCATCATCACCTGATCCCGCTCCCCGCTGACTTCCCCGCACTGCCAAGCCACCCTGCACAGCGCCACTATCACTGTACCTCTGTTCCTCTGTCGCCCACGCAGAAACGTGAGGAAGAACAGCACCATCACGTTACCTTCAATTGCCACTGTTGCTGTTAAGAGACACCGTTACTATTGTCGTTTGCTACCTGACGCCGACGCCACACCAGTTGCTCTCCCACGATGCGGCAACGAACCACCGTTCCTTCATCAAAGTTGCCTCTACCCACATGCAAGAGAGTTTGCACGTGGAAGCTGCTGTGTTGTTGAGGAGCAGTAGTTAAGCAAGAAAGAATAATAAGAAACGTGGTGAATAAAAGAGAAAGGAAGTGTTGTCTACAATACAGGTTTGCTAACTTTTGTTTTTTTTATATTGGTAATATGTTGTCATTTATTTTATTGTTTATTTTATTTTATTTTATTCTTTGAGCTTTGTATTCTTTTTTTTTTTTTACATTTCTTAATCTGTTATCATTTATTGTTTTGCATTTTATTCTTTGATTTTTTAAGGCTTGACATGATTACAATGTATACATTCACGTTATTACTTGGATATTAGTAAATTTAGTTACTTATAGTTATTAGGGTATGTTAAATTAATTAGTTTAGTTAATTAACTTGTAGAATGTAAATAAATCAAATATCAAATTTATTGGACTAATTAAGTGGGATAATAAAAGTGAATAATTGATTAATAAAATAACTTGCTTAGTTTATATCGTTGAATTGTTTAAAATAAATAATGCCAAAGATCTTATGCTATTGAGTTTACAGTTAATTAAAAAAAAAACAAAGATATGTACAGTAAAAGTTAATCATGATATTAAAATTAAAACAGACTAAATTATCCGACGATGGAATTTTAAAGGTACTGCGCTTGAGTAGTACTTTTAAATATCTTGAGGTGAGGAGGTTCTTTTTAAATCTTACCAGCTTGATGGAAGATTTAAAAAGATATTTCCGATATTTAAAATTCAAATTTATTATTAAAATTAAAATAAGAATCGATTAAAATTAATTGCAATTAAAAGAATAAAAAATCAAATTAGAAATAAAGAATTATAAAAATCAATATATTTAGAAACAAGATAGAATAAAATAATAAATATAAATAGAAACAAATTATCCGATGACGGAATTTTAAAGGGACTGCGCTTGAGTAGTACTTTTAGATGTCTTGAGGTGAGGAGAGTTCTTTTAAATCTTGCCAGCTTGATGGAAGATTTATAGGACATTTTCAAGATTTAATAAATTAAATTATAAAAATAAAAATTAAATTAGATTAGATTAAAAAATAGTAAATTAAAATTAAGTTTATTATAATAAAGAATAAAGATCAAATAAATAAATTGGAATTAAAATTAGAAAATAACTAAAATAAATAGAAATTAAATTAAATTAAATATTTTAATAAATGTGAATTATTCCGAGGATGGAATTTAAAGGGAATTGCGCTTGAGTAATTTCTTTAAAATTCCTAAGGTGAGAAAATTTCTTTAAGATCTTACCAGCTTGATGGAAGGTCTTTAAGAAAATCTTCAATATCAAATAATACATGTTTATTTAAAGATATAAAAATATATGAAAATAATAATTTATATAAGAAAATAATAACAATAGAATAAAATAAGATAGGAGTCAAAATAGGATTTGCATAAAAATATCTAAACAATCCGACGACGGAGCCTCTTCAAGAAAGGCGATTGGTCCTACTTGAATACTCTTGAGGTGAGAATAACTTTTAAGTTGTCCAACCAGCTTGATGGAGGAGACTTAAAAGATTTTTCAATATTTAATTATATCGAAATTAAAGTAAAAGGCAATATTAAGATAACCTTAGATCACTTGGTACCATTTTAGGATGGGCGTTGTGAGGGTGCTAATCCTTCCTCACACGTAACCGTACTCCCGAACTTAGAACTTTTAACGTAGACCAAGCCTTATCCTTAGTTTGAATAGGTGACCAATCACACCTAGGTTAGAATGATTGGTGGCGACTCCATAGTTTTGTGTCTAGCGTATTAGGTTTTCTCCAAAACTTAATACGTTATTACATTAGTATGCAATGTAAAGTTTTGTTTAAATTGTAGAAAAACAGTGTAAAGTTTTGTTTAAATTGTAGAAAAACTAGCATTGCATTTTTTTATTTGCACTCATTTTGCTAGTAATATAGTGGTAAATTTCAAAAATACTCTTGGTATAAAAGCACAATTGATATGTTGAAATTCATTAAAAATGTAATTATCATATAAAATGTAAATAACATAAAGTTATAATTATTGATATTGCTCATCATTTATAATAAAAAATTTATATACATTATTATTATTATTATTTTAAAATTTGATTATTATATTAAAATGTAAATAATAAAAAATGTACCAAATTATTTTTGACTTAAACAAAACCAAACACTATTTTAAATTTGAAACTCCATCGTTAAATTGAATATAAAATTATATTTGATACATCATGTATAGAGGTGGCAAAAATTGACCCGACCCAAAATATCGGCCCAATTAACCCGAATCCAAACCCGACCGATCCGATTTGAGTAAAAAAGTCAACAATCCAAATCCAATCCGATCCGAATCCGAATTGATCCGAAACCAAATTTATCCGAATTTACATTGATCCAAACTCGATCGGATCCGAACCCAAATTCATCCGAATTTAGATTAATCCGAACCCGAATTGATTCGAACCCAAATTGACCCGAATTCAAATTGATCCGAATCCAAATTTACCTAAACTTGAAAAGATTCAAACTTAAATTTAATATTATCAATAAATATTTAAATGTTAAAATTAATTATCAAAGTATTTTAATATAGTAAAAATATAATATTTTTCAATAATATGAGTGTTATATATTTTTTTAATCTAGTTAAACATAAATATTCACTTTTATATTGCATTCATTTGAACCTAATGTATAATTATTTAATAGCTAATCTATAATAGAGTACAGAAGCTATATCATCTACACTTAATGTCTCCAATTATTCTATAAAAAATAAGATAAATTAAAGAGATATATAGTACTATTTTATGATATTTAGTAAAGATTATTAAATCACTTTGATTCATAAAGTTATTAATTATTATAGATAATAAAAATAAAATGAAAAAAATGTAATTAATTTATGAATATTGGTAAATATATTATAAAGAAAACTATTACATATTATTAAATATTTTGATTATTTCAATCCTAATTGTAATATAGATCATGTAAGAAGAAAATTTTATTTTCATGAGTTTTGTAATGCTTAGAAATATGGTTTCAGTTGATTTTCATACCAGATAAATCACATCGAGATGACCAAGGCTTAACCCAATAAACCTGTCCAATCGACCCAAATTCAAATCCGACCAACCTGAATTGACTAAAAAAGTCAACGAATCAAACCCGATTTAATCCGAACCCGAATTAATCCAAAGCCAAATTGATCCGAATTCAAATTGATTCAAACCTGACTTTATCCGGACCCGAAATGATCCGAACCCAAAATAAACCGATTTTTCCTTGACCCAAACTCAACTTTATCCGAACCCGAAATGATCCGAATCCGAAATGATTCGATTTTTCCTTAACCCAAAATGATTCGATCCAAAATGATATGATCCAAACCCGATCGACCCACCCATTTGCCACCTCTAATCATGTACCATTAGCAGCCATGTTCTATGAATATCTAATTATATTTGACAAATTGAACTAGAAGAAGCATTATGGTGATTGCATTAGCCATTGGGTACCCTTCCACTTGTCAATCTCCGTAATGTGTTCTGATCATCGAAATCTGAAGAAACCAAAGTAACTCCATTAGCTTGATACACCATTCCACTTTTGTTCGGGTTTTGAAACGCATTATCAATGCTCCAGTATTGAGAAGAGTAAAAAAACCAGGCTTTGGTTATTTTGGAAGCTGAATTTTTATTCTCTAAATGCATAATCCCACTTGCCTTCATTGTTTGGAAAGGCACAATTTTTTCTGTTGGCTGGTCAAAACTCGCCCAGTTCTCATAAACAATATTTCCTTCATCTTCCAAGACTAGCCTTGTAGAATTCGAATTACCTGAAGCTACCCCTGGCAACAAGTTTCCACCGAAAGAGTTGGTTAAACGAAGCTCACCGGAATTGCTAATGACAAGAGAGGAATTATCGGTGACCGGAGAAATAGCTGACCAACAATGGTCCTATAATTTCTAGTTATGTTGTAATACCAAGTAGAGAAAGTATGGAGGATTCGAGAAGAAGGTATTGACAGAAACCAGCGGCGAAGGGAAGTGAGGGACTATTAGAAGAGGTGCATGGTGAGCGAGTGTTTTGTGATGAGGGTATTTTTGGATGCAAATTAACTTTGCTAGAAGCAAAGTAATTTGCATCCATATTTGGCTGCAATCATTTTGCATCCTATGGGTGCAAAGTGATTGCTGTTGCAATCTAACTTTGTAAGTATAAAGTGTTTTACCAAACGTTGCAATAATTTTGTGCCTAATTAATTTGCAGCACAAAGTCTTCTTTTGTAGCATACCAAACACTACCTAAATAAAAGCACAAGGAAATGAATATTGAAGAACTAATTTTTAAACTCCAAATTGAAGAAGACAATAGAGGTTCTGAAAAGAGAGGGGTCATCTCACCTGTGGCTAAGGTAAATGTGATGGAGCATGACTTCAAGCAAAAAAGAAAAAGAAGTCCAACTATAATGGATCCCAGTTGGGCCCAAGAGGTGGAATATCTAAAAAGCTCACAAAATTCCAAAAAAAAAGTTTTAATTGTGACAAAATGTGTTACAAAGCATTTGATTGCAAGTTGCCTAAGAAGAACAGAAAAAGGAGGTAAAAATGTAAACTACATCACTCAAGATCAGTCAAACATATGCATTTTTACTGATTGTTTTTGAAGTGAACCTTGTTGGGTCTAGTTTGATAGAATGGTGGATTGACTCTGTTGCAACAAAAAATTGAGCGAAATTGTTCAGAGAAAATTTTGCTACCTTAGAGATTGAGGTTCAAGGAAGAGTGATACTGAAGATGACATCTGAGAAAGAGTTGACTCTAAATAATGTACTGCATGTGCCAAAAATTTGCAAGAACCTTGTATCAGGTTCATTGTTGAACAACCATGGGTTTCATATGGTACTTGAGTCAGACAAAGTTGTTTTGTCTAGGAATGGAATGTGTGTTGGGGAGGGTTATGTATCCTATAGGCTTTTTAAGCTAAATGTACCATGATTAAACTAAGCATCAGTAAAGTTAGTTCTTCTACTGGCTTAATAGCCAAATTTATTCTTAACCTTTTGCATAAAATGGATATAAGCCCTCAATGTTTTATTACATGAAAATTAGTTTATAAACTTTTATTTTATTGTAAATAAACCAACATTTCAAAATCATGTAATTAAGCCTATATTTGTTAAATAACATTAAATGCCGTTTGAACATCCTACATGGAAGCTAACGTGAATAGCTTAGTTGGTTGTCACGTGGCATACCATGTGTGCAATACTAATGGAAGTTAGTGTAATTTAACAGATTTGGACATAATTGCATGACTTTTAAAGGTTGAGTGTTTATTTACAATAAAATAAAAGTTTATGGACTGATTTTCATACAATAAAATATTAAGGGCTTATATCTATTTTGCGTAAAAAGTTGATGGCATATTTGACTATTAAACTTTCTTTTGCATATTTGCATGAGTCTTCTAATCTATGGAATGGTAGATTAAGACATGTTAATTATGATACTTGGCTTTAGTTGATTAATGTGAATCACATACCTACTTTTCATATTAATTCCAAACATAAGTGTGAAACTTGTGTTTGCTCAAAACTAACAAGGTCATCGTTCTAAACAATTGAAAGGAGGATAGAACCCTTGGATTTAATTCACATTGATACTTGTGATTCAAAATTTATACAAATAAAGGGAGGCGATAAGTATTTTATTACTTTTTTTTTTGATGATAACACAAAATAATGTTACGTGCATTTGTTAAAAAGCAAGGACCAAGCAAGGATGATATTTGTAATTGTGACAAAACTCTCGCTTCATCATATAACAAACATCTCTCTTCGTTTTAATTTAAGAATAGTCTCCCTAATGTGTCACGAAATCTTGGATCGTCCCAAGAATGAAATCCACAAACAGTCTCCTATGAAAACCAAATTAGATTATTCAACCCCACTTGACAAAATTATATTTCTTGAAAATAAAAAATTACTTAGTAGATACTGTGAATATCTATAAAATCTTCTGCTAGGATTGTTGGTAGTCCATGAAGTTCTTTTAGGTGCTTTCATGAATTTAATGAAGAAAACCAAAAGAAAAAAAAATCATGAATTTAATGAAACCATAAACAAACAATAGAGGTTTAAAAAAATTGATGGACATCGTCAAAAATACCTTGAAGAAGTAGTTGAATAGCTCATTTTCTGAAGCAGGTGTGATCTGAAAATGTGCCAGAGTATAGCTTGATTTAGAGCAAGTTGGAAACCTAAACCCAGTAAAGATCACGCCAAACCCTAAATCTAGTGAGATCAACGCACGAGTTTATCAATTATGGAGAAGGTTAAAAATGCTATTTTTGTTTTTATTTTATATAATTATATTCTAAATATTAATATTTCAGAAAAATAATGTCACAGTGGCAAACATAGCTGTCACTGTGGCAAATGTAATAGCCACATGTCACTGTTAGTGACATTAACAGCACTTGTATAACATTGATAAAATTTTATCTAAAACATCCTCTAATTAATAAATCTCGAAAACATTAGTCTTTATCTATTACAATTAAAAGTTAAAATCTCAAATCGATCAACCCTACAAATGTTAAAGACTAAATTGAGTATTGAGCCTGCTTGGTTTGATCTAAACCATTATTAATGGACCGTTCTGGTTTGATATAGTGTGAAAATTAGTGTCGTGTGTGGTCTGAACTATTCATGGTGATTATGGATCATGTATTGTACCGAACAATGTCTTTAATTTTCATGACACACACGACCTGTTAGAAAATAAGATTGGATCAATATGATCATTTAACACATTAATATTTAATGAACTGTACCGACATAGCACAATTGATTTGATGCCTCAGATGAGGAGGAACCCAACTTAAAAAATAGTAAATGAAATCATATCATCATGAATTAGTACGCAAGTATTGTATACAATACAAACAGTGAAACTGTAAAGCAAACCGGGGAAACCCAACTTATCAATAGGAAATGAAATCATATCATCACATAAATCAGTATTCAAGTGTTGTATACAATACAATACAGTGTAACTATAAAGCCAACTGATGAAACACTCCATACACGGCAGATCCAACATCCAAGCTTTATTACATTCTCAACAAACTTAACTTGGGAACCCAAACATTTCTTCTGAAAGATTATTTTGCAGAAAATGCTGAGAAAAAAAAAAGCATGATAACACCCTGAAATTCCACCAAGAACTTGAAATTCTGCATAACTTTTTTCGAGTACTACTGTCTCTGTAACCAGAAAAAAACCAAAGAGATATCCAGCATGAGTTGATGCAGAGTGCTTCGATTATTAAATGATTGAGTTTATTAGGCTTTTAGAAAAGTGGACGTTGGCAAATTGCAGAGACTCAAACAATGCCTGGATTTTTACACTCAGGTTACTATGTTGTCTGAACATAGAGATCCAACCTGCTTTTATGCATGGATTAAGTGAAGCACCAGAGTAGTGTTGCATCAAAAGGAAAGTGCAAATTTATGGATTTTTCCTGGCCTTTACTCCAGTTATTGGAAGAAATTATCCAGCAAAAGAGCTTGTATGGCATCCCTAATTGAAATTAAAAATATTCCTATGTTCTAACATTATCTCCATTGAACTTCCATTTCTATCTAGAGCATCAATGCTTCTCTCTGTTATCAAGGGTTAGATGCTTTCTTTCTCACAAAAATCAAAACCACTATTTACTAACATTTTAAATACTAAATTCCAAAAATATAGAGTCTCTATGAACAATCATGCCAATCTGCAGATTTGGTTATCAAGGGAAAGTAATGTGTTCTAGACCTCCACTCCTTCACAGTAAGTTACTCTCTAGATACCAGTAGAGGCTACTACTACTTTATAAAATAAAGAATTTATGACAAGGTCGTTGACAGTGGATTTAGAAGGAGATTTCTATGCCAAAGAAATGCAAATTTAAATGGATGCTATAAAACAAAGCCTTGTGGCAGCTTTCCTCACCTTGAGTTTATCTGTCCACTCGCCGCAGAACTTCAAAAAGTCCACAGCAACTCTTCCAAGAAGTAGGTTGCTCGGGACGATGACTCAGAGATATGATAGGCTGTCAAAGAAATTCACAAGAGAGAAGCAAATTTCAGTTAAAACAAATCTGAGGCTGCAAACCTGGTAAATCAAACTTCTGGCTTGAATACAGAAACATAAAGAGTAATAGTTTTTTTCCTTCATACAAACCTGATTTCTCGTGCTTTCATGGATAGCAGGCTTGTTTACCAGTTCACCAGCATCTCGGGTGTCAACAATAGGAACATTTGCTGCCTGCAATGAATCTTCAACATTTTCCTTAGGTGCCGAATCAGGGGAACATGATGAAATCCCAGCAGTATTGTCTGAAGCTGCAATTTTGGCTTCCAAGATTCCTTGGGCTACTGCAGCTGCAGGAACCCCACCATTATCAGCCACACAAGAAATAGTTGTTTCATCAATCCCCCGGGACACGACATCTGCTGCAACCATGGAGCCATTAGTCTCATTCAAACCCGGGTGAGTTGTTCCCTCGTCAATTCCCTTTGAATCCACATCTGTTAAGATTGCAGAATCCCCAGTGGCCTCAGAAAAGGACAGCTGCTCAGTTTCTTCCTTAGAACCATTTATTAACAAATCTGTTAATGTTGTAGAATCTAAATTGGTCTCCTCCAAAGATGGTGAAATGTTCTCTTCTGTTTCTTTGCCATCAAATTCAGCAACATCAGAATCTCCTGATTTCTCCACTGATGTTTTGATATCTCGACTTAACTCTTCAGTCAAAGAAACCCCAGGTTCAAGTTCAACAGACTCAACAACTGAATCAGAAACTACTTTCTCCTCTTCGATATTCTTCAAATTCTCAACCGTAGAACTCCTTTCCACAGGTTCTGCCTCTTCGCCCAAACTGCTACTACTTGAACTTGAATCCTCCCCATCAGGAGTTTCGTAAAGGGACACGGAGTTCCCATCAGAAATAGTGCCTCTCACAAATTCAACTTCTGGTTTTGATGCTGCAGAATCATCCAAGACAACTTTTTTCTCTTCATCATGTGCTTCCACTTTCGGGACCTCCTCTAATCTTCCATTTGAAGATTCTTCCATTCGAGAAGCTACTGATTCAACGGACAAAGTTGGTTGTTAGATATCAAAGGAGCACTTCAACGTCCACCACTTTCTTTGTAACACCTGAGGTTTCTGAACATGAAGTCCTGTAAGAGTTGATTGAAGGAAAAAGAATTTGAAAGAAAGAAGTCAAACAATGAGATGAGAGGTATGAACTGATTAATGAAAAATAAGAAAACAACAACTTAAGCCTTAAGGCGTATATACAGACAGATTTAGAAACAAAGGAAGGCAGATAATGATAATGGAACATGAGAAGAGTAAAAAATGAGACAGAGAAATAATTAAATATAGCTCAAAGTTGAAAGGCAGGTGGAGAAGAAAGGGAGATGTGAGTATTTTTCCTAGAGTTTGGACATGAAGGCACAACTCAGCCTTGACTGGGTGTTGTGGGTGAGCCAAACAAAGAAGGATGCATAGAATGGTAGGTATAAAGAAAAGAAATAATAATCCATTTCATTTTCTTTTGAGTTCTTGCGTGAATATTATGACGGTAGGTTGGTTTCTGGCCGGGAGTTGGAGATTATAAGTTGGCTCAGATTCAATTCCTCAGGTAACTGTGTATAGATCCTCATCAATTCATCATTCACCGCATTTGGTTTAATTAAGACGTGCTGCTGGCTGCTGCATTATCCTCCCTCTCAACATGCTAGACTATAAGGCTGTGCTATGGACTCTCCAAAACTTTTAATTCTCAATCCTCTCACAGCTTAAATCTTTACACCACTCATGGAAATTAGGTGTTGTTCAACCATTTAATTTAAGTATTCCATGTTCTTAATACATAGCTGTCTTTTTCTTATTATTTTTGGACTTTGATAAAGATAAAGATAAAGATAAATATAAAGTGTCTTTTTACAGAAATTGTTTGATAACAATATTTAACCGATGCTGGCCCCCTATACATGTTGAATAGCATATGTAGGATTGTATTCCAACATTAGAAAGATCAAAGGGAGGGAAATGGAAAAACTTGGAGGTGAAAACAGCAAATTCAACAACCAAGGCTCAATTAGTAATTTATAATCCACTATAAGCGGGAATTTCTCCTCTCCTCTCGGATTTCCGCATATATTTATTAAGGCACAAAACTCAACTAAGGCACATTGAGGGGACTCATCCTTTAGGTAATGACTCAAAACATTGGGTGGATAATACAGCCTTCGGCCTAAGAATGAAGGCTAGGGAAGATGACGATCACAATGAGGATTGATGGGCATAAGTTTTTTTTTTTTTGATGAATATAATTTGTCAAGGCTTGTTAAATCCTTTGTATCATTCGAAAGTGTCAACAAAATCTCTTTTTTTTTTGTCGGTTAAAAACTTTTTTTGGTCGAAACCTCTCAACATCTGAAGGTTACTTTAGGTCCTGATTAATCCGAAATCGATTTATTGTCGGATCTTGAATAGAGAGATCTTCCAACACTGTTTTCTCCACTCACAAGTCTTGAACTCGATACTGTACTTAAAGAGCACCAAACTCCTTCTATTTGACACCATAGACATTGGTATCGGTTAAAAAATTTTGATTGCACCACAACAATGTAGTTCCACCAAAGGAGATATGGGCTTAGCATGTTGAAATCCCAATTAATGTGGACTAGTTAAGTGTAAATAACATCATATAAATTTAATTAGTAGTATAATTTTGTATAAAGTGTGACCCATATTATATTTATGTTAAACATATAATTATACATGTATTAAACCTATAATGGGATGAGTTTATACATGAATCCCATAATGGGAGGTCCCTACTCAACTTCTATATATATGAGGCGGATCTATTGAGTTTTATAATTTTCGATGAAGAGGGATGAGAGTAGTTTCTCCCTCTCTCTCACTACCCATGCTCACACTTTCTTGTTTTCTCTCTATTTCAGGTCCGAAGGCAGTTAATGGAAAGCATATAGAATGGGTTTCAACAACGCTGTAATATGGTATAGCGGGATTGAGCTCTTGCCCGTATTTAGGTCAGCTTTTACTGAGCTTAATTTTGTGTTAGTGACTTGGTGAGGTTTTAATAAATTTCAACAAATGGCATTAGAACCAGACTCATCATAAGTCACTAAACATTATTGTTTTTGACAAAAAAAAAAACTCCATTGAAGCTTAAATCTAAGCTTTTTGGATTTTGGATTCTTTGAAAACCATACTAAAATGACCGGAGTCTTGTTGTAAAGGGATTTAGGATGAAAAACCCCTTGATTTGGTGCAAAAAGGGGCCAAAATGGGTCCTTTTTATCGGGTCGAGTCAAAAGACTTGAATTTTTTGCAAACCCATTGCAAAAAAACGGGTGAGGAAGAAAGGCTTCAGGCGCGTGTGTTGACACCGTCTTGCTAGTGCGTGCACGTCACGCGCCAGTGTTTGTTAAGTGAACACGTGTAATGCCTTTGAAAATTAAAATATATATATATATATATATATATATATATATATATATATATATTAAAAAAAATTTTGGGCCTAGGTTTTTGGCATTTTTGGGCTCCTTTTCTTGGTTTTTTGGGGTTGTTTTTGTTTTGATTTTTAGGCAAATTTTTTTGGTTGGGCTTTTTTTTAATTGGGCCATTGTTTTATTATTATTTTGGGCCACCATCTTTTGGGATTTTTTTAATGGGCCATCTTGTTTATTTAATTAGGTTGAATTTAATTAATTAGGCCTTAATGTTTTAATTAATTTTGGGCCAAAATTAAATTTATTACATTATGGGCATTTAATTATTTTAATTGATCATTTAGTATAAAATTAATTTTGAGCAATTAAAATTAATTAATTTTAAGACCATTTTACCTAATTAATTTAGGGGTCATATTGATTAATTAATTTTGTTTGACTATTAAATTGGATTAATTATTGGCTATTTTACATAATTAATTAAACGGCCATTTTGGATTATGATTTTAAGGGCCATTTTAATTAATTAATTATGGGCCATTTGATTAATTATTTTTGGAAAATTTTGGTTATAACCAAATTTATTTAATAGCCATAATTAATTGTTAAGCCCAAAATTAAAGTGGTATAAGTGAATTTTTTTTGGAGAAATTAATTTTGGGGTAATTTTTGGAAAATTTAATTACCCATTGAATTCATAATTCACTTAATTTTGAAATATGTAACCATGCCCATAAAATATTAATAATTGGCCTAATTAAATAAGTTTACATAAATTATTTAGGTATTTTATTTCAACCAATTATTTGGATTTTGATCTACCCATTCTGTTAATAATTTATTTAAACAAAAAAAACTCTCTAAAATAACATTGCCTTATTATTTGAATATTCACATTTGTGGAATTAATTAATTAAATTAAATTAATGTTAGATCTAAAATTGCTACATATGCTTTAGGAATTGCATAAGGGTGTAGTTAATTTTGGTCAATTAATTATGTGAATATTCTTAAAATTATAAATCATTAATTGGATTGATTAGTACTTGCCTGTTGCAAGAATAGTCATTAAGATTTTCTGACGATTTATTCTGATAATTTTAAGGACATAATAATAAGGCAATGCATAGTGATAGTTGCATAATTCACCAAGATCTCTAGAAGTGGCAAGTCTCTCCCTGTCGAATTGTTGTTGCTTTGAAAGATGCTTGGGATTGAGATGATTCTGATTTGGATATACATGATTTTCTTACCCTGTCGGTGGGCGATCATTTAGGTTTATATTCAATCAGTTTGTCTTATCCTCTATAGTGTATTGTGGAATAAATTTAATATTGTTTGAGTTATTCCACTAGCCTCCATTAAATTTGATTGTCTGTGCAACTATCACATATCAAGTTCCTAGCAGGATCAAATTAGATAGGTGGTATGAATCGCTCTCTATGGTTAGGGGAATATTAAACTAGGAAGTAGCCTTGAGAGTCGATAAATCTTCTATACCCAATAATGTGAGCTCTTTGAGAACAAAATATTAATATGGAATTTAGGAACACTCAAATAAGAATTCTCTGATTATATAGGGTATACCATTAATAACACATCAGAGAAAGTGTTCTGATTAATGATAACCACAAAGTATTTATGGATGCCATTAAAAAAAAGGTTCTCAAAGATTGATGAAGGTTGCAATAGGGGATTAGTTCCATAAGTGGCAAATTCAGTATGACTTCCTTCTGGGGTGGAGAGTGGAGATCTTTCAAGTTTGCAGATCTCATTCAGTGTACCTTAATAGACAGAAGGAAGTATGGTATATTAATATCAAAATTAATATTGTTATCTAGGAGTGGGAGATCTTTCAGGTTAACATATCTTATTCGACCCTCATGATGACATATGCCAATATTGCTACTAGAAGTAATATAATTGAAGGTTTCAATAAAAAGGGTCATTTTAAAGGAAGAAATTTGACAAATCCACTTCCCATTTTGGTTCCACCAACATCTCTAAATATCAATGTGTGCCACTTCCGTCACAAATTTGGGCACAAAAGGATAATTTGTGATAGTCCTTCTGGACTGATGTGTGTGTGAAAAGGCATTCGTTAGCCTTTATTTTGACTCCAATATGGGAAGTACGCCCCTTAACTATTGGTGGTTGTATACCGGTGCTATTATCGATAAAATTATAAGCAACTAGATACCAAATAAGGGAAAATACTTGTGAATTGGGGTTATAGGGCTAAAATACATGCCGAAAACATAAGAATCAACCAAATTGTTGTTACATTCCATGGCCAGATTTGAAATTACTGTCAGTTTATACTTTTCATTCTGATAACATAAAAGTATTTCTAATTAGTAACAACATGTGTATTAATTTTGATATTCTATGTGATGGATTATATACAGTAGACTTGTACCCTAATATTAGGTGAATTTTCTTTAATTGTGAATGACGTGACTGTTGATTTTGATTATGGTGGAATATATAAGAAATTTATAAAGTTGTTGCCTGAGTTAGGGACATTTCGATGCACATGAAGAGATTGCATTAAGGGAAATCTTACTGCTAATGTTGAGGATATGATTAGTAGATATTGAAATGCTCAGAAACTAATACATACCAACATTTGTAGATCATTTCCACATATTGTATTCAGTAGATACAAGCATTTCATCATTTTCACTAAAGACCATTCTGATGTAGGTCATATAAAGTGAAAGATTTGATCTTATAGAAGCCTTAAGCATTTTGGTTGATTTTGCTGCGTAGCTTATAAAAGGTAAGCTGCTTAAGGCAATTATCAGATAGGAATGATGAATAGTGTGGTCGGTATAATAAAGCTAGGCAAAATCCTATGCTAGTTTTTGGTTTAGTGCGCTACAGAATTCTGTTGATGCCTAGTATACTGTGGTTGGAATACTGAAAGGAATGAGATTGTAGTAATAATCATTGATACATTTTTGATATGGTATGATTTATGTTGATCACTCCAAATTTTCAAAATTCGGGTAGAGTGAAGTTATGAAAACTGCAACTCACATTCAAAGTTGATCTTTAAGCAAAATCAGTTGTCAAATTCATTTTAAGTTGTAGTTAGACATTAAGCCAAGTTTGTGCCGCCTTTCTGTGTTTAGGGTTATAAAGTAAAGCAAATGCCTATTACCCATAGTCAAGAAATTTGATAAGAAAACTGTCAACGACAATTCTGTTGGTTATTGTATCGGTTAGACAGATTCTAGATTTTGGTTTCTTATCACGTGACACTAGGATCATTGAGTCGACAATGTAATCTATTTAAAGGATGACTTAGAGAGTGAGAGTTGTGAACTCCACGAGGTCATTAATGAAGTACATATTGTTCTGCCAGTCCATACATGCGTTACCTATTGATGGTAAAAGGCCACAACCAAAAGAATCAACGGTTGATCCCAATAATGTATATTTGAACCTGCACCTGACCTCACAGAATAACATGAATATGAAATTCATTTGTCTTTTGATTCTGATATTTGTCAAGAAGTTATATTGATCCGAACTTTTGGAGTTAGATATTTGCCACGCAAGATGAGTAAGCATTTGTGTTGTATAAAGATGCATAGGATCTATTTGAGTTGTCATATCATTGTAGACCAAAGGAGACTCTAAAGATTAAGTAGAAGATTTAAAGCCAAATTTGGCCAAAGGCTTTAAATAAAGAGAATGAATTGGTTTTATAGAAACCTTCTCCACTATTTCTACCTAAGCTTCTTTTAGAATCATGTGGCAATTGGTAGTCATTTTGATTAGGAGCTACATCTTGGATAGTAAAATGTCTAAGTGAAGCAACCTAAAATTTTGTAGTTCTTAAGATGGAACATAAAGTTTATGAACTTGAGGAGTTCATTTGTGAACATTAAAAGGCATCCAAATTGCAATATGTAAAGTTTGATGAGATTGTCACTTCAAGGAGAACATTGTTGATTGATAAGTGGTTCCATTACATGTGTTTAAATGTGCTCTAAATTGATGATATCAAATAGCCGATAGCACTGACATATTGTATGAGACAAATTTCATACTGTCATGTCACTTCAAGATGAAGAATCTAAGTGAGGCCCCATTCTGTTTTAGGGATTGCGATTCTTCATGACATTTTAATAGGCATAACTTGTTGGTCTTAAGAAACCTACATTGTGTGTATTAAGTAGGTTTACTGCATATTGTTCTCCTATTTAAGGCACCCTTTCGTGAAAGTGACATATTGTGAAAATTCAAAGTCCTCAAAGTGATGATGAAGATCACATGTTGTGTGTTATGTATGCCTTATTGTGGGTAATTATTGTATACTCAAGTTTGTACACATTTGATGTTGTGTATATTACAGTATTTTGAGTATACTTAAGCGATCCTGTAATAGAGAGCTGGAAGCTGCAAAGAGAGTATTTTGACATCAGCAAATTTGACATTGTCACAGTCTGAAATACCATATATTTTACTAATTTCACATATATAAATCACATACATAGGTTGGGCGTATCTGCATTGTCAATTAAACTTCAAATAAAAATTTATTTATTTATGTGCAATCCTAGGATTTGAAAATTTAATTACATTAACAAAAGATTTATATTTACATCCCAAGTTTAAGATACATAAAAGTAGTATTGTACAGAAATTGAATACATAAAATAAAATCTGTATACCTCGATGAATTCGAAAAATCACCAAAGGAATACCGGAAGCAAGTCTCTTGAACTAGTAGACCATAACTCACTGCAAATAATCTGGGAGTGGAAAAATAAAGGGGTGCGCGAAACATGCTTAGTAAGAGACATCTATATGAAGCTGATATAACGTATCTGTTAGCTTTAAATTGACAAGTATTTTGAAATGACAAAACTCAAGTAAGCTTAAAAATGATTTTTCTACAAAGGAAATTTGCTTTAAATGAACTCAATGATAGAAGATATTTTAAACAAAGTTTTGGATTGTAACTTGAATTGAAAAAGTCAGTAAATACACTTAGAAAAGTGTTAGAAGGTTTTGAACTGACTTAGAATCACAAAAAGCCATAAACTGTCTCAAATTGCAGCCAAAAAAGTGCAGGAAAGCATTTTGGAGAAAAGGGATCGATCCCCATTGTAGAAGGATCGATCCCAAAATGGCAGAAAGTTTGCAAGGCATCCTGTAACAAGTTGGAAAGCATTCTGGAGAAAAGGGATCGAATTCGTTTGGTAAAGGGATCGATCCTTTTGCACGAAACCTGACTCCAACGGCTAGTTTTTGAAGGTTTCAACGGGAGGATTAGCATTAAATGCTTCACTAACCGTTCCAATAAGTTGGTGGGTTATAAATAGAGACATTTATGAAGATTGGAGGAAAGAACAAGCACTCAAGAAACTCTCAAATCTTCAAGAAAGAAATCCCAGCTGAAAATTCTCTTATTGCACTTCATTTTGTGAGATATCACATTGTTCATCACCCATTCACTCAAATTTCTGATTCTCAAAAGGGTAAGGAAACCTTATGAGGTTATTGTTGTAAGAGTGAGGGTAGTAATATAAGGGGATAGACTTAGAAGGTTACTTTTAAGCATTCAAGAGAAAGTGTGAGAGGTCTCACCACACCTTGAAGTGGTTTGTAAGAATTCCAAAGGAAGAGTGGAATCAATACCTTGACAAGAGGATCAAGGAGAGAGGACGTAGGCAAGAGATTGGCGAACTCTATAAATCTGTGTTTGCTTCTATTTCCCTTACTTATTTACTGCATTTATTTCATTTCTACATTATTTGTTTTATTGGTGCAGTAAGTGTTAGAAAAACCAAAATTTAGTAGAAAAACCGATTCATCTCCCCTCTCGGTAGAGCCAACAATTGGTATCAGAGCTTGGATTCGAGAATTATTTAGGAGTAATCTCCTTCGAGTAAAAACGATCTAGATGGCTCAAACTAGTGTATCTACACCTTTGGTAGGAGAGGGACACTCTACGGTTAGGCCACCACTCTTCAATGGTGAAAATTATGCATATTGAAAAACAAGGATGTTATTCATTCAAGCTAATGATTATGAAGTGTGGAGAATTATAGTTAAAGGTCCTTTAGTTCCTATTAAGAAAGTAGATGGGAGGAGGTGCCAAAGAAAGAGGATGGATAGACACAAATGATATTAGAATGGCACAACTGAATGCTAAGGCAATGCACACTATTTTATGCATTAGGACCAAATGAATACAATAGAGTTTCACAATGTGAAAATGCTAATCAAATTTGGGATAAACTAGTTGTTACTTATGAGGGAACCATACAAGTTAAAGAAACTAAGGTAGGCATGCTCACTTAAGATTATGAGTTATTCAAAATGAAGAATGATGAATCTATTAGTGATATGTTTACTAGGTTCTGACATATAAATGGTCTTAAGACCTTAGGAAAAACATATTCTAATGTAGAAATGGTGAAAAAGATCCTTAATAGTTTACCTAAATCATGGGAAGCTAAAGTTACAGCTATTGAGGAATCAAAGGATCCCCATACTCTTTCACTAGATGAACTCATGGGATCTTTACTCACCTATGAGCTGAAAATCAAGAGAAATCAAGATCCTCCTAGGAAAGTTGGAGTAGCTTTAAAATCCACCACGATTAAGGAATCAAAAGACGATCATCATGAGAGTGGTGATGATGAGGATTTAGAAATGGCCATGTTTGCAAAGAGGTTCAATAGATTCATGAGGGTGAGAGCTAGTGGAAACTCTAGGAGACCCCCTAGAGAGATTTTAACAAAGGTGAAACAAGTAGGAAAGAAAAGGACCAAATTATTTGTTATGAATGTAAAAAACCTGGTCATATTAAATTTGATTGTCCATTTTATAGAAAGCAGAATGAGAAGAAGCCAAAGAAGAATGCAATGATGGCTACATGGAGTGATAGTGATTGCTCCGATGAAGAAAATGTTAAAGATGAAGTAGCCAACCTTTGCTTTATGGCCATTGAAGATGAAAAGGTAAAAACTAACTCATTAGACACTAATAAATATACATTTAATGAATTGCAAGATGTATTTGATGAGTTAGCAAATGAGTTTGAGTGCATGAATATGAAATATAAGAAAATTATCTCAAAATTAAAAAGGAAAAATGAGATGCTTATGAATGCTAAACTAGAATGTGAGAAGAAATTAGAAATGCAAATCTAGAAATAGAAGAGTTAAGTAAAAAGAACATTAATTTGCAAAATTCATTTTCTAGATTTTACATGGGTCAACAAAAACTTGATCAAATGTTAGAGACCCAAAGAGCATTTTTTGATAGAGAATGAGTAGGTTACAATGCATCAAAAAAGAAACTCATCTTAAAAATTTCCTTGTTAAAGATAGAAAATTTGTTTTATGCAATTCATGTAACAAACTAGGACACTCTTCACAAGCATGCACATCTAAGAAGACCATCATTAGAGGAAGAGTAGCTATAAAGATATGGGTGCCTAAGCATGTCCTAAATTCTAATGATGAATCATTAAGAACGAATTGATTCCTAAAGGATAAAAATTATTAGTACTAACTCACAAGGATCGAAGAAAATTTGGGTACCTAAGATTAAAGTTTGATGTATTTGTATGTAGGAGGAAAAGCATTGCTACAAGGCAAGATCCAAAGAACATTGGTATCTTGATAGCGGATGCTCAAGACACATGATCGGTAACAAAAGCAAATTCAAGTTCTTAAAGCCTAAAAATGGTGGAGAAGTCACATTTGGAGACAACTCCAAAGGACAAATCAAAGGAATTGGCTCCATTGGTAACTCTTCCTCAACTATTGAGAATGTTTTGTATGTTAGAGGTTTAAAACATAATTTGCTTAGTATTAGTCAATTGTGTGATAAAGGTTTTAAAGTTGTGTTTGATGCTTTATGTTGCACTGTTGTTAATGCTAAACTAATCAAATTCTTTTTATTGGACATAGACAAGGAAACATTTATATTGTTAATTTAGATGAAATAAATAGCAAAAATGTATGCTTTATGGCCACTAGAGAAGATGAACTTTGGTTATGGCATAGAAGACTAGGTCATGCTAGCATGCATGTTTTATCTAAACTAGTCAAAGGAGACTTAGTGGTAGGTTTGCCTAAACTTCAATTTGAAAATGATAAAGTTTGTGAGGCATGTGTAAGAGGAAAACACAAAAGAATATCATTTAAATCTAAAAATTATGTTACTACCTCTAGGTCACTTCAACTCCTCCACTTAGATCTCTTTAGACCAACTAGAACCACTAGTTTTAGGAGGAAAACACTATGGATTTGTCATAGTTGATGATTACACTAGGTTTACTTAGGTGTTCTTTTAAGTGTGAAAAATGAAGCCTTAGATTAATTCATTATTTTTTCAAAGCTTGTTCAAAATGAAAAAGGTTACTCTATTACAAGCATTAGGAATGATCATTGAAAAGAATTTGAAAATCTTGGTTTTGATACATATTGTAATGAAAGTGGTATTAGCCATAACTTTTCAGCTCCTAGAACTCCTCAACAAAATGAGGTAGTTGAAAGGAGAAATAGAACCTTAGAAGAAATGGCTAGAACTATGCTTTGTGAAAATAATTTACCTAAATATTTTTAGACTGAAGCCATAAACACTGCTTGCTATGTTATAAATAGAGCTATAGTTAGGCCTATTTTAAAGAAAACTCTTTATGAACTTTATAAAGGAAAAAGGCCTAACATAAGCTATTTTCATCCATTTGGATGTAAATGTTTTGTTTTGAATAATGGAAAAGATAACTTAGGAAAATTTGATACAAAAAGTGATGAAGGCATTTTTCTTGGTAATTCTTCAAATTCAAAGGCATATAGAATTTTCAATAAAAGAACACTTGTTGTAGAAGAGTCAATTCATGTGATATTTGATGAGTCAAATACCTCTAGTAGAACCAATGTTGATGATGAAGTAGAGATTTTTGATGAACCTATAGTTGATCCATCTCAAGATAAGGAAGTTAGAGGTTAATTAAAAGAACTTGATATTAATAAGAATGAGGAGTCATGGAACAAAATATAATTGAGAAAGAATCTAGGTGTCCTAGAGAACTTAGATATGTGAAGGATAATGATATTGTTGGAGATCCAAATATAGGTGTAAGAACTATGTCAACCTATAGAAACATATGTCAACATATAGCTTTTGTGTCACAATTTGAGCCTAAAAATGTGCATGAGGCCTTGAAAGATGAAAATTGGATTATGGCCATGCAAGAGGAACTAAATTAGTTTGAAAGAAGCAAAGTATGGACACTTGTGGAAAGACCTAAGGATTATCCAATTATTGGAACTAAATGGATATTCAAGAATAAGATGGATGAGAATAGCATAATTGTTAGAAACAAAGCTAGACTAGTGGCTCAAGGATATAGGCAAGAAGAGGGGATAGACTATGATGAAACATATGCTCCGGTAGCTAGATTAGAAGCCATTAGGATGCTACTCGCCTTTGCATGCTACAAGGATTTTAAACTATATCAAATGGATGTTAAAAGTGCTTTCTTAAATGGTTACATAAATGAAGAGGTTTATGTTGAGCAACCTCCTGGTTTTGAAAACCTAAAGTTTCCTAATCACGTTTTCAAACTATCAAAAGCTTTATATGGATTAAAACAAGCTCCTAGAGCTTGGTATGAAAGACTTTCAAAGTTTTTGATTGAAAAAGGTTTTGCAAGAGGCAAAGTAGACACAACCTTGTTTATCCAATCTAAGTGTAGTGACTTATTAGTAGTTCAAATTTATGTGGATGATATCATTTTTGGATCTACAAATGAGTCATTGTGTAAAGATTTCTCAAAACTAATGCAAGGTGAATTTGAGATGAGTATGATGGGAGAGCTAACCTTCTTTCTAGGACTTCAAGTTAAACAATGCAAAGAGAGTATTTTTATAAATCAAGCTAAGTATACTAAAGGCTTGCTCAAAAGATTTGGAATGGATGAGTCTAAACCTTACTCCACTCCAATGAGCACAAATATCAAGCTTGATAAGGATGAAGGAGGAAAGTGTGTAGACACTAAACTATATAGGTCTATGATTGGTTCATTGCTATATCTCACTGCTAGTAGACCCGATATAATGTTTAGTGTGTGCTTGTGTGCTAGATTTCAATTATCTCCTAGAGAATCACACTTACAAGCTGTAAAAAGAATCCTTAGATACCTTAAAGACACTTCTTCCTTAGGACTTTGGTATCCTAAAGATTCCACTTTTGCTATCCATGCTTATTCCGATGTGGATTTTGGTGGATGCAAAGTTGATAGGAAAAGCACATCGGGAACTTGTCAATTCTTAGGAAATAGGCTCATTTCATGGTTTTCTAAGAAACAAAATAGTGTCGCTCAATCCACAACCGAAGCTGAATATATTGCTTCCGGAAGTTGTTATGCTCAAGTCTTGTGGATTAAACAACAAATGAGTGATTGTGGAATAGAAATGAATCAAGTTCCCATCAAATGTGACAACACTAGTGCTATCAATCTTACCAAAAATCCCATCCAACACTCTAGAACTAAGCACATTGAAATTAGACACCATTTTATAAGAGATGATGTGTAAAAAGTCGATATAGTTCTCGAGTATGTAGATACCTTGCACCAATTCACTGATATTTTTACAAAGCCCTTAGATAAGGAGCGATTTTGCACACTTAGAGGTGAACTAGGTCTCATGAATGCTCCTTGAATTAAATTGATTTTGAATGAATGGATTAAGTTGGTTGTGCTGATTGCAAGTAAGAAATTTAGAAAATGTACTAACTACTTGTTGTGCATAATCTTAACTTACCATATTGTTGTTAGTTTTTAGGATGAATTGTTGAAATATGTGTGTGTGATCATGTCAATCCTTTGATATTCATCTTCATAAGTTAGAACTCACTTGACATGCTTAAAACTTCCACTCAATCATGCCAAAAAGGGTTTTTGAAGATTTTTTTGCATATTTTCAATGGTTTTCTGCATTTTCAGCCTTGTTCAAGTCACACATCTTGTTTTCTAAGTACCACAAACCTGATTTTGATTTTAAATAATGAAAATGCACAAGTTCTTTAAGTTTCAAATCATTTTTCTGCATCAAAACTGAGGCAATGAACTAAGGGGTCAATTCTTCTGAAAATTGGATTGATTCTCGGGTCATTTAGGCCTAAAAATCTGGGTTTTTGCTATGAGGGATCGATCCTTTTCACCATAGGATCGATCCGATAGCTCTAGAATGGGCAGGTGTGTATTCGGCCAAAAAGGGATCGTTCCCCTTGAGCCAGAATCCACGCGTGGCCCTTGTTAAAGTCAGATTTCTCTCTTTTCTCATACTATTCATCTTCCCCATCCACAGAAACCTTCCCCCCTCCATTCTCCTTCAACAAAACTTCAAGATCTACACCATTCCTACACCAAATCGCTTCATTTCTTCACCATTCTTTATCTTTTCTCCTTCTCTTTCACTTCTCATAATCCTTTCACACCAAATCTTCATCAATTTTAACTTCCTCTCATCTCCCTTGTGTTCATCACTATTCACCCAACATTTCAATTGTAAGTGTTCTTCACTCATTTTCATCAATTTTTCTTACATATCTTGTTTCTTTCATCATATCTTATTAACCCATTTCAAGTTTCTACATCAATTTTCATTCTATCTTATTCTTCATTTCACATAAAACCCATTTTTTGTCTAACTTCTAGTGTGCATAACTTAGAATCCTTTGAATATTTCAGCATCATTTCTTCATCAAACTTATTGATTGCATATTGATCTGTGGTTTTGTGTTGTTGGATAGGCTTACATTCCCCCATACACTCATCCATTATCACCCAAACTTGTGCTCACCAACTGTTCGACTAAATTCCTCTTCCAATTATCCTTCGTTTCTTAACCTCAATCTTCACTCCAAATGGCTCTTGAAGTCAAACACACTGCCACTAAGAAAAGATCTCATCCCTCCTCTTCATCTGCTTCCGTTCCAACAGCCTTCCATCGATGTTTTCACAATGCGGAAGAGAAAAACCGTTACAATACCCAATTTGCCAATATGCGTATTAAGCATTGTCATCTAATTGATTTCGGTTTCTTGGAATCAATTAACTTTCCCTACTTGGCCAAATTTGAAGCCTTTCATTGGACACACTTTCTCAAAATCAACACTCCGGTTCCTCTCAACATCATTCGAGCATTCTTTTCCAATGCTGAACTTATCACGTCTCCAAATGATCGATGTAATGTAGTGGGAATTCGATCATTTGTTATGGGTAAAGACGTTGAAATCACCGAGCAATCTCTTTCATATGCCTTGCGCATTTCGAAGCATGGTCTTGTGCACGAAAATGCCAACATCCCATTAGAATTTAATGTAGTCAATGACCGTGCGGGTGACCTTCCCGTCTTCGCACGACTTCTTCACATAATAATCTCTTGGAGTCTTTGCCCACTAGGCAAAAAAGCTCTCAACTCAGGATTTGATCACTTCTGGCTCCATCACATTCATTCCCCTGATAGTGACAGGCCAGACCTTGTTCATTTCATTCTCCAAGATTGGGTGAAGATTGTACGTGGCAAAGTTCAAACGATTGTCTTCCCATAGCCACTTGCTTTTTACCAACTCGACCATGGCGTCGATTGTTCGAGTGAGGCTGGTGTCCTTCCGGACCCAAGCACCACCATCAACCTTGCTACATTGCATAATCTTGGATGGTATTCTCGTCAGCAAGGTGATACAGTAGTATGGGAAAAGTCTCATGGTGCTCCTGCATCTCCCAAACATGCTAATGAAGAGGAGGCTCCTGAAGGGGAAGCACTTGCATCTTCCTCAGCACCATCGGGTTCGACCTCAGCCTCTCTTAACCAGATCATGCTATCGCTTCAACACTTACAGCAAACTGTTACTCAACGCTTCGATCAGCTCGATGCTCATTTTGGTCAGCTTGATGCTCGTCTCGACACTGTGGAGGAGACACAGACTGCCTTATTCGATAAAGTCCAAGACATTCGCATGCAGCAAGAGGACTTCATGGACCAGTATCACAACACATTTCCTAGGCGTTGATTGTGATTGTTGTGCGGGATGCGCATTTCGCTGATTCTGATTTCGGATCTTCTACTATGACTGGTGTTTATGATGTTTTGAGCCTTATGTTTATAACATTTTCTAGTATGTTTATGATGTTTTAGTCTTATGTTTATCACTATGATTGGTGTGTTCTGATGTTAGACTCTTTGCACTTTTTGTTTCTATGACATGCCTTATGGTTTTTATATATATATATATGCCTTTGGCTTGATCTATATTTCCATTGGCTTGGTTTATCACTTTGCTTAATCTTTTTCTCCATTGTTGCTTTAAATTGACTTATACCACTAACCATTTCTCCATGTTGTTTATCTCTACATCTTCATTCTCATTTTTTTTGCTATGACAAAAAGGGGAGAATTAGTGTGGTAAATTTATATAAATTTATGTAACACTTTGTGCTTTTATGCTTAAATTGAGGGGGAGCCAAGCTAAATGATTTTCATGATGTCAAAATTATAAGCAAATCTATCTTAAGCAAATTTACCTTAAGTTTTGTCATATCAAAAAGAGGGAGATTGTTAGCTTTAAATTGACAAGTATTTTGAAATGACAAAACTCAAGTAAGCTTAAAAATGATTTTTCTACAAAGTAAATTTGCTTTAAATGACTCAATGATAGAAAATATTTTAAACAAAGTTTTGGATTGTGACTTCAATTGAAAAAGTCAGTAAATACACTTAGAAAAGTGTTAGAAGGTTTTTAACTAACTTAGAATCACTAAAAGCCATAAACTGTCTCAAATTGCAGCCAAAGAAGTGCAGGAAAGCATTATGGAGAAAAGGGATCGATCCCCACTGTAGAAGGATCGATCCCAAAATGGTAGAAAGTTTGGAAGGCATCCTAGAACAAGTTGGAAAGCATTTTGGAGAAAAGGAATCGAGCTTCACTAACCGTTCCAATCAGTTGGTAGGCTATAAATAGAGGCATTTATGAAGATTGGAGGAAAGAACAAGCACTCAAAAAACTCTCAAATCTTCAAGAAAGAAATCCCAGCTGAAAATTCTCTTATTGCACTTCATTTTGTGAGATATCACATTGTTCATCACCCATTCACTCAAATTTCTGATTCTCAAAGGGGAAAGGAAACCTTGTGAGGTTATTGTTGTAAGAGAAAGGGTAGTACTATAAGGGGATAGACTTAGAAGGTTACTTCTAAGCATTCAAGAGAAAGTGTAAGAGGTCTCACCACACCTTAAAGTGGTTTGTAAGAATTCCAAAGGAAGAGTGGAATCAATACCTTGACAAGAGGATCAAGGAGAGAGGACGTAGGCAAGAGATTGGCCGAACCTCTATAAATCTGTGTTTGCTTCTCTTTTCCTTACTTTTTTACTGCATTTATTTCATTTCTATATTATTTGTTCTATTAGTGCATTAAGTGTTAGAAAAACCAAAATTTAGTAGAAAAACCGATTCATCCCCCTCTCGGTAGAGCCAACAGTATCCTATATGCAAATTTCATAAAACGGATATTTATATGAAAACATGAATTTGAAACATGAAATAAAACTGGCACAATCTATTAGGAAGGATAGTATAGTGGGTTGGGTAACCGGATAGAGTATGGGATGTACTTTGGAGTATCTGTCGTGTTCCGGTATCCAAAGCCACTATAGGGAATTTATTTGATGGAATTAATCACAAATTCAATATTTTGTAAAATATAATATAAAACATCATAAATTAATTAGTTTCACTGTAAACATTTTTAAACCATATTTATATCAATTTTCCAACAATTAGTCAAGTAAATAAAGTCACAAAGCATAACATACATATCGGAAAGCATATCACATCCATAAATCAAATTTAGAAATATATAAATATATATATATATATATCTAACTGAGAGTGCCTGGATCTAAGTTAACAAGGAATTTACCACCCCAGTATAATTTTAGTGGAGACTAGGCTATACCCAATAGACACATACACTATAATAGACGTATGACCATAGTTAAGGGGCCACAGTGTGAGCACTAGTCAGCTGTCACTTGTAGGAGCTAGAAGACTGGGCTAAAGTCAACAGCAATCAGAACAAAACGAAAATGCATGTACCCGAAGGTAGCTACGAGGCCAACAGTCTCTAAAACTATGTAAAACAATTTAAAGTCATTTATAGAGATAAATTTAGAAATCTAAATCTTCAATCAATCCATAAATACTAAACATTGGAAATATAAGCATTTAAAACAAAAATTCATAAAATATTCACAAAGCAATATTTGGTTTTAAAAATATTCTATTTAATTGTAAATAAGTTATAAAAGTATATAAATATTTTTACTTATGTTAGATTTAATAACATAAATTTCTAAATATAGAATTTGTGATTTAATGCATTTAAATCATATTTAAGAACTTAATTTCTTCAACATTTTAAAATTCATTTCTTTTAATTTAAATATCATGCTAAATAATATTTTCGAAAATTTTAGGCTATTTTTGAGAATTTCGATAGCATAACTGTATATTTTTACCTAACCCTCATGCACAAAAACCAGCTTCAAAACCAGAATTTTCAGTGTCTAAATTCAATCCAAAGCATCAAATCCAACTTCATCAAATCACAATTTAATTAAAATCATGTAACAAAATATCCTTACGCTTCGTACAAATATCTCTTACCTCTTAGCTTATTGGTATTCGAATCTCCGGCACCGGTAGTACCCTTAGAGTTAGAGGCTGCAAATAATTATTCAAAATTGATAAATTCACTATTCTTGAATTAAAAGAATATTTGATAATTTAAATACTAATAAATTCTTAGTATAATCTACTAAATATAGTCTAATTTTTACCGATGCAAAATTCTAACTTTTGCTACATAATTTCGATTTCAATTTTGATTGCGCCTAAATTCTCAGAACAATTTCTACATTATTTTAAGACCTAATTTACATTAAAATAGGCACAAATTTAGTCTCCCCTTCCTTAGGCCGAATTGCTCTTCCTTGCCAACATGTTGAATTTTCCAACTTTAAGCTTCCATATTAATTCCAAATTAGTTCATTTATTTTTCTACACTATTTCTACCTAAATTGCACATCAAATGGCATCAAACTCTCACCCCTTTAGCTATGGCCAAAACCCCCTTCATTGTCCAACAGTTTGAATTTCTTCAATTTAACTAAATCTAAGCTTGTTTTCATACTTAGCATAATTTCTACATTAATTTCTACTGAACAATCTCATCAAAACACATCATGGGCATGAAGACCAAGTGATGACTGAAACCCTCTCTTGCTCATTTACATAATTTAAACATGAATCAAAATAAAGGAAGCATTGAAATCACTTAATCACATGATATTTACTAAGAAAACCATAAAAAATTCATCTTCCTTCACAACTCACCTTGACCGAATTTAATGGGGAAGCTTGGGGTCTGATTTTTGTTGATTCAACACTTGATTTTGGTGTAGGGAGGTAGAGGAAGACGAGTAGAACAACTTTAGTGAAGATGGTTTTTGATTTTATGGTGATTTTCCTAATGTTTTCTCACTTTCTCTCTCTTTTCAAGGTGGCGTCAAAGGGGGTTTTGGAGCTGCTGAGTTTTTGTCAATCTTCAGCAAGGGAGAGGCTGCAATTTTCCTTTTATTTGATTTTATTGGCAAAATGGTATTTTGCCCTTAAACTTAAAGATTTCTTCTAAAATTGACCATAAAGTTTGACTTTGTTGAAAACAGTCTGTCTAAACTCCAAAATATTTTATTTAATCATAATTCAACTCTATTTAGCTTGCTTTAATGTTTTTTGGAGCTTTTGTTGAAGTTCGGTTACCGGTGTGGGTGAAATTACTAAAATACCCCTAATAGTAAAATCGCGTAAATTTCTGTCTTCACATCTAGTTTCCACCATCCATCCAGATATTCTAAAACTATATTCTATGAGAAATTATTTGGTATAGCCCATAGGTCCAAAGTCTTCTTAATTTGACTTTTATTTTTAAAAATTTTGAAGACCTATGGGCTAAACCGTCATTTTTTAAATTGTTACACATTTTTTGAAATATGCCAAAATAGTTGAGATTGAAGCTAAGATTCTTACCATAATATTTTTCAGCTTCAAATATCTAGTCCTTGAAGTTTCACCTTTATTTGGACCTTCGGGAATCGGTGGGGCCTACTTACTATTTAATTGTAAAACCTAAGATAAAATCAATTATTTATTAATTATAATTTTTCTATAATTTTTAATTATATAAATATAATTAAAAAGTACTCGAAAATTCAAGGTCTAATAGACATTCTAGGCTTGGTCAAATATTTTGATGTTGATTTTGCATGTTATCCAGATGTTGGAAATGATTCTGGTTACACATTTATGTTATATATAGAGGAGCTATTTTTTTTGGAAAATGTGAACAAACACTTACAGCGTCCTTGATTATGGAGGCTAGGTGTGTAGCATGTTGCAAAGTTATATGATGGGCCATTTAGGCTGCAGAATGTCATCTCAGGATTGGTTTATGTGGTTGCCATTTGGAAGTCTTGGAGATGTACTATGGTAATGCTACAGCAAGTACTTTCTCTCTCAAAATGCTAAGAGTTCCTCACACTCCAAATGTTTAGATATCATCATTCGATTTGTTAGAGAGAGATAATAGAATCCATTGTTTGATTAAATTGTAGAGCACATAATTAAAGAACTCATTTTAGTTAATTGAGAGTTTGGCTGCTTAAGTGCTTTGACGACATAGCACTTGTTTAAGGCATATGGAGCCATTTGCTGTATTAAGTTAGTGGGAGCTCTATGTAATGAAATTAGTTGCAGCTGTGTGGATGGATTTCTACTTGCCGTATATGCATATTCTGTTTTCGCGCATTCTGATGAATATGGCATTTTGTTAGATAAGACATTTTATATTAGTCTCATGTGCTTCTATTGAAGCAATACATCATTTGATTTAGATGCATGGGCTTAATGGAAATACATATTCAATTTTGTTTTCATATCATTTCCATTTTACACTTTATACTACTATTTTGTTGAAGTCTTTATGAGTTTATGCATTTGTAACTTGTCAGTATGATGTATTCTGAAGCTTGTAAAGGCTTATTGTTGTTAAAGTATTTATAAGACTACACATTTGTACCCTTTCGGTATAATACATCCAGAAGGTCTTATGAATACATATTGATATTTATATGATATTTTCGTTAATTAACTTAACTGTCCAAGTGGGAGTGTTGAAATATCCCAATTAATGTGGACTAGTTAAGTGTAATTAACATCATATAAATTTAATTAGTAGTATAATTTTGTATAATGTGTGCCCATATTATATTTATGTTAAACATATAATTATACTTGTATTAAACATATAATGGGATGGATTCATACATGAATCCCTAAGGGGAAGTCCTTACTCTCAACCTCTATATATATGAGACTGGCTCATTGACTTTCATAATTTTCGATGAAGAGAGATGAGAGTAGTTTCTCCCTCTCTCACTACCCATGCTCACACTTTCTCGTTTTCTCTCCATTTTAGGTTCGAAGGTAGTCAACGGGAAGCATACGGAATGGGTTTCAACAACGCTGTAATATGGTATAGTGAAGCTCTTGCTCGTATCTAGGTCAACTTTTATTGCGTTTAATTTCATGTTAGTGACTTGGTGGGGTTTTAATAAATTCCAACATAGCATCCCAAGGTGCTATAGGAACATGATGTTGGTATATATTTCGATTATGTAAATAAAATATTTGTTAATTGACAGAATCTGGTTTCCATAATACCAACAATCTCATATTGACCAATCCTGGATATGGTCCATAATTTCACGTTGAATCTTAATTCAATATTTGGCTATTAAAAGCACGATTTTATGATGGTTAAAACGTAATTTTATTGCCATAATTAGCTTGCTCTTATTAGTATTTAAAGAAAGCTTCTTTTGGTCCCCAATCACGTTAATCCCATACAGAAAACACCATTTAGTGAGGCTTTTCAGTGCTTGGAAGGCTTAGAAGTAATTCAGGGAAGACTGTCGATTCCAGAGACTAGATCAAAATAAGACAGACAGCAAAGCAAGGGCTGGAGGTTAGTTCGATCCTTACTGTAAGCTTCAGCGAATCAATTATTTGACATGTTTCATGTATGTTTAGAAGCATGTTTAGGCTTAATTAAATTTTACATTTGGCATCAGAGTCAGAGTATAACCTCTGTCTTGTTAGAGATGTATAAAGAAAAGCCATGAAAAACTCATTTTTTGAAGCTTTAAGTTTCGGGTTCCTTGAAACCCATTCAATTTTCATGCGATTTTGGCACAAAAATTTTAGATCTGTTATTGTAGAAGCCTTTAGGGATGAAAAAACACATTAAATATGACAAAAAAAATTTGTAGGGCCCTTTTTGTTGAGGATTTTCTATTTGGGTTTTTTTTGTGGCTTATGGGCTCTTGCTTTATTTATTTTAGGCTATTGTTATTACTATTATTTTGGGCCACTTTGTTTTGGCCTTAAGGATTTAATAAATTTGGACAAAATAATTTTTCTTATGCTATAGGCATAATTTAGTAAATTTGGGCAATTAAAATTAATTAAATTTTGAGGCCATTTGCCTAATTTATTTAGGGGCCATATTGATTAATTAATTTTTTTTAGCTATTAAATTTGGAATTTACAAATTTTGTGTAATTTTGGATACTATATGTGCTTATTATGAATGTGTATAGTTTTTGTTATTTTTATACACTGTGGTTGACTTTAAGCACATGTAGCTAAGTTTGTTCATATTATTTAGAATTAAAATTGTCTTATGTTAATTGCAATTTTAAAATATGAATGAAACTTAAAATTTTGTCAATATGTCTGAGTGAATCATAATTTTTTTAATTAGGGCTTAGCCATAGCAACCTTAATTAAATAAAATTATATTTGTTAGAATCACATAATGGTATTAAACATAAATTGTGATTAGTTATAAAGTTATAATAACTTTTATCCCACATGAATTTCTATTATAATTTTATAACTAATTAGGATAAAATATCAAATTAGTTTCTTAATTTACCCACAGGGATTAGGAAATGATATAATTTGATAGTTTTATCATAATGGTATGAATCTATTAGAATTAGAACTTTAGCCTACAGGTAAGTTTTATGTCTAAGATTCATAATTGATTAATAAAATATGTTTACATTGGTAGACATAATTAAGTTTGCCTTAGAAACTTTGGATACATAAGCGTATGGTTTCCTTTATGTAGTGTTTCCTCAAGCTAGTATTAACCTGAAAGTTCTCAAATTGGATGGAGAGAACTGCAAGGGTTGGAAGGAGAGAATTCTCCTCCAATAGGGTGCATGGATATAGGTTATGATATAGGGAAAGACGAACCCGTACTGACTGAAACCAACACTCTTACTCAAGTGGCTTTACATGAACGCTAGGAGCGATCCAATCGCCTTAGTGTCATGTATATTAAGACAAAAATATCTGCTGGGATACGTGGTTCTGTTGAATAGCATAACAATGTTAGGACCTTGCTAAAGGCCATAGATGATCAATTTGTCACTTTAGACAAAGCGTTGGCCAGCACCCTAATCATGAAGTTCTCATTAATGAGGCTCGCTAGTGTGAAAGGAGTGTGCAAGCACATAATGGTGATGAGAGATATAGCGGCCCAACTTAAGAAGCTCGAGGTGGATATGTTTGAATCTTTCTTGGTGCACTATATATTGAACACTTTTCTAAAACAGTACGGACCATTTAAGATATCCTATAACACACATAAGGATAATTGGACCATCACTGAAATGATGACCATGTGTGTATAAGAGGAGGGAAGATTGCTTATGGAATTAGGTGAAAGTGCATTTTTGGCAAACCATGGAAAGAACAAGGACTAAGCCAAGGATAAGGGAAAAGGAAAAATCCCTATCCAAGCTAACATTAAGAAGAAAGAGTCCATGTGTTTCTTCTATAAAAAAAAAGGGACACATGAAGAAGGACTGCGCCAAGCTTCAGCAATGGCTCGTTAAGAAAGGTAATCAAATCTTTTGCATTTGTTTTGAATCAAATATGGTTGAGGTTAGTCATAACACATGGTGGATTGATTCTGGATCTACAATTCACATTTTGACTTCCTTACAGGGTATGACAAACCTAAGGAAGCCAATGGGAAATGAGAAGAGCATTTATTCTAGAAACAAGATGCGCTCACGTGTTGAAGGCGTTGGAAATTGTACTTTGGTTCTTAAGAGTGGTTTTGTTTTGCAATTAGAAAAGCCTTTTATATTCCTAGTTTCTCGAGAAATTTAATCTCTATTTCTAGGCTGGTACTTTATGGATATTCCTTTCAATTTTCAAATAAATCATTATTGATATATTTTAAATCTGATATTGTTGGGAATGGTACCTTGTGTGATGGTCTTTTCCCTATTGATTTGCAAAATGACACTGCTCATAATGCCTTGCATGTCCAAACTGGCATTAAAAGATGTGTTATGAATGAGGATTCCTCCACATTATGGCATCGGAGATTAGGTCATATCTCTATAGATAAGATTAAGAGATTAGTAAATGGCGGAATACTAAGTACTCTAGATTTTACTGATTCAACACTTGTGTGGATTACATTAAGGGTAAGCAAACCAACAAGTCTAAGAAAGGTTTCAATAAGAGTTCAACCATATTAGAAATCATACATTCTGACATATGCTGTCCAAACATTGATGCATATGGTCAGAAATACTTCATCACCTTTATTGACGATTACTCGAGGTTTATGTATCTGTAACATCCCAATTTCCACCATATTACATGTTACTTACTTATATCTTATACTTACTACCGGTTGGGCTGTCAGTGATGCTTATCAACTCCTATCACTTCAATAAGAATAATTAAATTATTTTCTTAAGATGTATATACATTCCCTTATATTTAAAGTAGTACTGTACAATTTTACTGAATACATAAAAGAACACAACATACCTTCGATATCCAATTTCAGGAAGGTAAGTCTCTTAGTTCAAATCAGTTATCTGTGGAGTGGAAAAATAAGGAGTGAGCGACAATGTGCTCAGTAAGGAAGGCGTATGCTACTTTATAAAATAAAAGCTATAATCTCAAAACCATGTAATTATCCTAACGATCAAACTCATTAGGAAACAACAAATATAATTAACATGAAACAGGATTCACCATATCCTTTCATAAATCATTTAATTGAGACTAGGCAATAATTTAAATCATGCAAAGAACACAAATCATCCACTTTTGGGGTGCACCCGTAGGCCATCGCCCCTCACGGCTATCTCATCTAGACGTATGGCCATAATCTGTAGGTGGTCCTCGGGTCCACTTGCCAAGTGACCTCGAGACCGCTGAAGACTTGGCAGGTCCATCAGCCCTGTGACGCCCTAGGGTGCACTCGTTGGTCTATTTGACCCGAGCCATCGTCCTAGTTGGGTCACGCAAAGTATGATAATGCATGAACTCATGGCCTAATGTCTCAAAATCAGGTTATCATATGTATCATTTCCATAAAATGATTTGGTTTCCAAAAGGGTTTATAACTAGTTAAGCAACCCTCAAATTCAACATTTTCTATGAGAGAAAGGCACGTTTGGAGCTGGTTCGCCCCTAGCTAGTTCGCCCAGGGTCAGCTCGCCCAATGATCAACTCGCCCAAGAGTCTACTCGCCCCAAAAGTTTCACATTTTCTATTTTTCAAAAATATTAATTCAAAGTTTATTTATTTATTTATTTAATTTGCGTTGAGAAAATACTCATAAATTAGTTCGTCCACTGGTCAATTCGCCAAGGCGGCAAATTATTATTCGCCCGCCACATAGCTTTTCAAGACAAAAGTATGGCTGGCTGATAACAGTTCGCCCGCCTTATATTTAAAACAAGAGTCGCCCGCCCATACGACATAAAAAGTTCTCCCAACTTTTAAAACAAAGGCACTCGCCAGGTTCTCATAAAGGAGAGTTCGCCACTTGGCTAGCACGAGTTTCAAACTTAGAATAAAACCACTCGCTCGCCCTAAGTAGCTCATTCAACAAAACAACATATGGCGATTTTGTAGCTCGCCAGAGTCAAAACATTTTATCAACCAATGCATGTCAGAAAAACAAAACAATTTCTAATATTTTCTTAACACTTTTACTCCACAGGACATGCATTTTCATCACATACTACTTCCTTACCTCGTCGGATGCAGCCTTGCTTCTCGCTCGCCTTTCTCAATTCCCGTCTGCAAAAGCATTTATTCTAACTATTAATATTTTCTAAAACGATTTTATTTTCTTAATAATAGTGGCACTTTGGCGAGGTAACAGCTCGCCATTCGCCCAACATAGCTCGCTGTCCATTAGCGGCTTATCCATGGGAGTTCGCCCAACATAGGAGCTCAACTCGCCATGCTTATCAATTCATAATTAGGCTCGCCCATGTATTGAATTACGTTTGCGACTTCTTTTTCTCCTACTCGCCCCACTGGCGATCATCAACATTTCACATGGGCGATCACTGTTATCGCCATTCTCGCCTTTTGGCGATCATTGGTCCTCGTCCGCCTGGACCATAATACTGGCGAACTCACATAACAATTTCCCAGACTCATCCCATCCTTTGGGCGAGTACTTACCCATTTTTACTAGCAACTTTCTACTCGCCCATCGTGTTTCCTTACTCATTCCTGGTTATTTTTCCATCTAATTTCTTATATATTCAACCATATTCAACTACAACCAGGCTATATCTATGATTAAATATCAAGAGAACTGTAAAACTATGAAACTCACCTTTACTAAGTTGCTCTTCCAATAACAGAATGCTTTCTTGCCTTTCTTAGCTTTACTTCTCTTGTTCCTTAGCTCTTCAACGGTGAGGAAAAGATTAAACTAGAAGAAAGATGAAACTCCTTGGTTATAAAAGAAACAGAAGAAGCGAAGTAAAATTTGTAGCAAACAGAATGGGCGAGTAACAATTCCTCAAGTATGCTTCTTATATAGCCCCTCAAATCCACTTAGAACTCGCCACCTATTCATATCCTGTTTCATGTCATCATTGCACGTCTTTCATGTAATTAAAACCCAGAGAAATTGGTGACAAAAGGAACGGTGGTAAGGTCTCCCGTTGCAGTCCATTTTCTTCCTCTCTTTTTGACTCAGTTTTTTCTCTTCTCCTCGCCAACATTTCTTCCAGCCGCCCACTTTGATTGGCTCTCCTTTCACTCTTTTCTCCATTCGTCTGACAGCCCATTACTCCTCATTAATTGTTTTCATACCTTAATAATTAATTAAATCCCATCTATTCTTTATACACCATATATACATTATAACATACAATGAAAAGTGGAAATTCACATTAAATGATTCCTTAATTTCACTAAAAGAATTTATTTCCACTATCAATAATGTACACATATGGTATACAGTATAATAAAATTCGGATTTTAAATTTCTCCCCACCTTAAGAAATTTGGTCCTCCAAATTTAACTCGAACCTCTCATTGAAAAAGCTCTGGATACTTCTCGCACATAAGGCTTTCTAATTCCCAAGTAGCCTCCTCCTCGTTATGATACTGCCAGAGCACTTTAACCAAAGAAATCGTCTTAGATCGCAATACCTTATCCTTCCTATCTAAAATCCGCACCGGTTTCTCAACGTAACTCATGTCCTCTTGATCTCCAGTGGCTTGTCGAATCACGTGAGAAGGATCTGGATGGTACTTTCTCAACATCGAGACATGGAATACGTTATGCACTCCTGACAACTCTGGTGGTAGTGCTAACCGATATGCCACATCTCCCACGCGATCTAAGATCTCATAAGGCCCAATGTATCGGGGACTCAACTTTCCTCTCTTCCCGAATCTCATAATACCTTTGGACGGTGAAACTTTTAAAAATACATAATCACCCGCTATAAACTCCAATGGTCGGCGTCTAGTATCTGCATAACTCTTTTGCCGACTCTGAGCCGTTCTGAGCCTCTCACAAATCATCCGTACATCACGCGAAGCCTGCTCGACCAAATCGGGAGCTAACAGTTTACGGTCTCCAACTTCTTCCCATGCTATCGGGGATCTGCATCGTCTGCCATACAAGGCTTCATACGGTGCCATGCCGATACTCGTATGAAAACTATTATTATAAGCAAACTCTGCCAGAGGTAAGTGATCGTCCCATGAGCCTTTAAAATCCAATGCACACGCTCTCAACATATCCTCGAGCGTCTGTATCGTACGCTCGAACTGCCCATCAGTCTGTGGATGAAAAGTGGTGCTAAAACTCAACTGGGATCCCATAGCCTCCTGAAATCTCTCCCAAAAATGAGAGGTGAAGCAGGAGTCCCTATCAGAGGTAATACTCACTGGAACACCATGTAACTTCACTATCTCCCTGACATACAATTCGGCCAAGGCACTAACTGAATCTGTAGATCTCATGGTTAAGAAATGAGCAGACTTAGTCAATCTGTCGACTATCACCCAAATAGCATCATACCCCTTCCGAGTCCGTGGTAATCCCATAATAAAATCCATAGTTACATGCTCCCATTTCCACGTAGGAATCGATAATGGTTGAAGCATACCTGCCGGCTTCTGATGCTCAATCTTAATCTGTTGACATGTTAGACATCTAGTAACAAAATCTGCGATGTCCTTTTTCATCTTAGGCCACCAGTACACTTTCCGGAGATTCTGGTACATCTTAGTACTACCCGAATGTAACGTGTATCTAGAGGTATGGGCCTCTGATAAAATCAACTCTCTAAGCTGCTGATCACCGGGAACACATATCCGACCTCTAAACCTCAATATCTCATCTGTGCCAATCTCAAAATCCAACTCATCTCCCATTTGAATCTGGCTGGTCACCCCAATACAATAATCATCACTCCTCTGAGCTTCCTTGATTCGATCCATCAAATCTGGCTCGATACGAAAACTAGCTGTAAACCCATACTGGTCAGAGGAAACAACTGCCAAACTGAGATTCGAGAACTGCTCTATCAACTCATATTCCCTGATCATCATGTACGATACCATGCCAACATGCTTACGGCTCAGTGCATCAGCTACTACATTAGCTTTACCTAGGTGATACAAAATCTCACAATCATAGTCCTTTAATAGTTCCATCCACCGTCGCTGCCTCAAATTCAACTCTTTCTGTGAGAATATATACTTCAGACTCTTATGGTCTGTATATATCTGAAATTTCTCCCCGTACAAGTAATGTCGCCATATCTTTAGTGCAAACACCACTACGGCTAGCTCCAATTCATGTGTCGGGTAATTCCTCTCATGATCCTTCAACTGTCGAGAACCATAGGCTATAACCCGACCATGCTGCATGAGCACACACCCTAAACCTTGAGCGGATGCATCGGTATATACCATAAATCCACCTGATCCACTAGGAAGGGCTAATACGGGGGCACTAGTTAATCTCTTCTTAAGTTCACCAAAACTACGTTCACACGCATCATTCCACTCAAACTTTACATCCTTACGTGTGAGTCGTGTCAATGGAGCAGCAAGTCTAGAAAATCCCTCCACAAACCTACGATAATATCCAGCAAGACCTAAGAAACTCCGTATCTCGGTAACCGTGTTAGGCCTCTCCTACTGAACAATGGCCTCTATCTTGGACGGATCAACTGATACCCCGTCCCTCGACACTACATGTTCGAGAAATATAATATGGTCAAGCCAGAACTCGCACTTACTAAGCTTAGCATACAACTTTCGCTCTCTGAGGGTCTGTAGAACAATCTGCAAATGCTGCTCATGCTCCTCTGGAGTCTTAGAATAAATCAGGATATCATCAATAAAAACTATAACAAACTTATCCAAAAACGGATGAAACACCTCATTCATCAAACTCATAAAAGCTGCAGGGGCATTTGTCAGTCCAAAAGGCATCACTAGGAACTCATAGTGGCCATAACGAGTCCGAAAGGCTGTCTTATGCACATCCGACTCCTTAATCTTTAACTGGTGATAGCCTGATCGAAGGTCTATCTTGGAAAACACCCGTGCACCCTTGAGTTGATCAAACAAATCGTCAATCCGAGGCAGTGGATACTTATTCTTAACGGTAGCCCGATTCAACATCCGATAATCAATACACAACCGGAGGCTACCATCCTTCTTTCGAACAAATAAAACTGGAGCTCCCCATGGTGACACACTGGGACGTATAAATCCCTTATCTAATAACTCTTGGAGCTGCTTCTTGAGCTCATCCAACTCTGTCAGTGCCATCCGATATGGGGATCTAGAAATCGGCTCCGTACCGGGTACCAACTCGATCATAAACTCCGTCTCTCGATCTGGTGGTAACCCTGGTAATTCTTCTGGAAATACATCCGAGAAGTCCTTAACTACAGGAATCTCTTGGATCTTTGGATGCTTCCTCTCAACCTCCTCCACACTAGCAATATATCCTTCATAAACATTCATACACAACCACAATTTCAGTACACATGTCATTTCACAACATAAATTCACATACTTTTTATTAATTTACAATAACTTTACAATGTACTTTTCGGGATGAGAGAAGGTAATAAACTTAGTATTACAGTCCAAACTAACATGGTTTGTAGCCAACCAATCCATACCTAAAATGATATCAAAATCATATATATCCAACAAAATTAGGTTAGCTGTCACAACCTTCTCTCCTATAGTCAATTTACAACCCCTATATATAACATCCGTCCTCTGGAAATCATTAAAAGGAGTTTTCACTTGCAATGTATATTCTAACAACTCCGGCTCTACTGGGGTCCTGTTGGCATATGCAGGCGATAAGAATGAATGAGTAGAACCCGGGTCAATTAAGGCAATTACGGGAATATCAAAAAGATAAATTTTACCTTTAATCACATCGATAGAGGCGTCGGCAGTCTCCTGATCCAACGCGTACACCCGACCCTGAGTCACAACCTTCTTACCCTTTTCTGCTGCTGTCGCCCGCCTAGGCTGTGAGGTGTCGCTTTCTCTGGTTCACTCTGAGCTGCCGGGGCCGCTATCTGAGGTAATGCAGGAGGTCTAGTAGAAGCAGTCGACTCTTTGAGCATCGGGCAATTCTTAATAAAATGCCCCGTCTGTCCACATCTAAAACATACCCCAGACATTGCAGGACAAGGGCGCGATCCATGCGACCTTCCACAATGTCTACATAAGGGCGCAACACTTCTCTGAGTGGTAGTGGGGCCACTAGCAGGAGTAGAAACTGCTGGTCTATCAATCTGCCCTCTGAAATCTGTATGCCCGAAGATCTGGTCTTCTTAAACTGCTCTCTACTTGGTCTATCCTCCATAAACCTCTTAGCCTTCCCCTTTGCTTTACTTTTAGTTTTACCACTGAAATCGAGCTGGAACTGCTCATAATCCCTCTCACATAGCTGAGCCTGTTGAACTATCTCATCATAAGTCTGTATAACAAATGGGGCTAGCTTTACTCTGATGGATGGCCTCAAACCAACTCTAAATCTCGAAATCTTATACCGGGTATTCTCACTAGTCTGTGGATCAAAACGGCTCAAGGTAGTAAATTTGGCCTCATACTCATTCACTGACATACTACCCTGTACTAAACCCATAAATTCCTGCTGTAACTTTTCTTGAGCAGTGTCAGGAATATATTGCCTTCTAAAAGTTTCCACAAACATATCCCATGACAGATCCTGATGCTGAGCAAATAATACCGTCTGGGTGGCCTTCCACCAATGTCTCGCATCATCTGCCAGCTGGAACACAGCTAGGCCTACTTTCTCTGTCTCTGAACATCTCATAATCTCGAGTAATCTATCAATCTCTATAACCCACTGCTCTGCCACCAATGGATCCCTAGTACCCTTAAACTTAGGTGGATCCAATTTCTTAAATGATTTTACCAATGCCACATTACAATAAGACTCTGCATTTCGTGGCTGCTGAATCAGTGGCGGCGGTGGAGCTATCGGTGGCTGAGGTGCTGGTGGTGGAATAGGCTCAGGCTCAGGCACAACTGGTGCCGGCTGTGGCGGTGCTGGTGCCTCTACTGGGGCTACAGGAGCTGTAGCTCTCTCCCTCTCTGCCATATCGGCGGCTCTATCTGCCTGATACATAGCCATAAAATCTGCTATTAACCTCTCCACCTGAGTTACATGATTATCAATGCTCTCTAGCTGTATAGGACGTGGAGGTCTTGGGGCAGGTTCCGGTGTCTGTGGTTCCGGAGTCTGTGCCGCCCTACCTCGGCCTATGCCTCTCACTGAGCGCATTCTCCTTCTTCCACTCATATCTGTACCACAGAAATCATTTATCACTTATCATTAACATAACAATTATATATTCAGTTTATACAGTACTAAGGGAATGTATACTATTTCACCATTTACTTTAAGCATCGCTAGACATCCGACCAACCCTGCTCTGATACCATTAAATCTGCTGTAACTTCTCAATTTCCACTATATTACATGTTACTTACTTATATCTTATACTTACTACCGGTTGGGCTGTCAGTGATGCTTATCAACTCCTATCACTTCAATAAGAATAATTAAATTATTTTCTTAAGATGTATATACATTCCCTTATATTTAAAGTAGTACTGTACAATTTTACTGAATACATAAAAGAACACAACATACCTTCGATATCCAATTTCAGGAAGGTAAGTCTCTTAGTTCAAATCAGTTATCTGTGGAGTGGAAAAATAAGGAGTGAGCGACAATGTGCTCAGTAAGGAAGGCGTATGCTGCTTTATAAAATAAAAGCTATAATCTCAAAACCATGTAATTATCCTAACGATCAAACTCATTAGGAAACAACAAATATAATTAACATGAAACAGGATTCACCAGATCCTTTCATAAATCATTTAATTGAGACTAGGCAATAATTTAAATCATGCAAAGAACACAAATCATCCGCTTTTGGGGTGCACCCATAAGCCATCGCCCCTCACGGCTATCTCATCTAGATGTATGGCCATAATCTGTAGGTGGTCCTCGGGTACACTTGCCAAGTGACCTCGAGACCGCTGAATACTTGGCAGGCCCATCAGCCTTGTGACGCACTAGGTGCACTCGTTGGTCTATTTGACCCAAGCCATCGCCCTAGTTGGGTCACGCAAAGTATGATAATGCATGAACTCATGGCCTAATGTCTCAAAATCAGGTTATCATATGTATCATTTCCATAAAATGATTTGGTTTCCAAAAGGGTTTATAACTAGTAAAGCAACCCTCAAATTCAACATTTTCTATGAGAGAAAGGCACATTTGGAGCTGGTTCGCCCCTGGCTAGTTCGCCCAGGGTCAGCTCGCCCAATGATCAACTCGCCCAAGGGTCTACTTGCCCAAGAGTCTACTCGCCCCAAAAGTTTCACATTTTCTATTTTTCAAAAATATTAATTCAAAGTTTATTTATTTATTTATTTAATTTGCGTTGAGAAAATACTCATAAATCAGTTCGCCCATTGGTCAATTTGCCAAGGCGGCAAATTATTATTCACCCGCCACATAGCTTTTCAAGACAAAAGTATGGCTGGCTGATAACAGTTCGCCCGCCTTATATTTAAAACAAGAGTCGCCCGCCCATACGACATAAAAAGTTCTCCCAACTTTTAAAACAAAGGCACTCGCCAGGTTCTCATAAAGGAGAGTTCGCCACTTGGCTAGCACGAGTTTCAAACTTAGAATAAAACTACTCACCCGCCCTAAGTAGCTCATTCAACAAAACAACATATGGCGATTTTGTAGCTCGCCAGAGTCAAAACATTTTATCAACCAATGCAAGTCAGAAAAACAAAACAATTTCTAATATTTTCTTAACACTTTTACTCCACAGGACATGCATTTTCATCACATACTACTTCCTTACCTCGTCGGATGCAGCCTTGCTTCTCGCCCGCCTTCCTCTATTCCCGTCTGCAAAAGCATTTATTCTAACTATTAATATTTTCTAAAACGATTTTATTTTCTTAATAATAGTGGCACTTTGGCGAGGTAACAGCTTGTCATTCGCCCAACATAGCTCGCTGTCCATTAGCGGCTTATCCATGGGATTTCGCCCAACATAGGAGCTCAACTCGCCATGCTTATCAATTCATAATTAGGCTCGCCCATGTATTGAATTACGTTTGCGACTTCTTTTTCTCCTACTCGCCCCATTGGCGATCATCAACATTTCACATGGGCGATCACTGTTATCGCCATTCTCGCCTTTTGGCGATCATTGGTCCTCGCCCGCCTGGACCATAATACTGGCTAACTCACATAACAATTTCCCAGACTCGTCCCATCCTTTGGGCGAGTACTTACCCATTTTTACTAGCAACTTTCTACTCGCCCATCGTGTTTCCTTACTCATTCTTGGTTATTTTTCCATCTAATTTCTTATATATTCAACCATATTCAACTACAACCAGGCTATATCTATGATTAAATATCAAGAGAACTGTAAAACTATGAAACTCACCTTTACTAAGTTGCTCTTCCAATAACAGAATGCTTTCTTGCCTTTCTTAGCTTTACTTCTCTTGTTCCTTAGCTCTTCAACGGTGAGGAAAAGATTAAACTGGCAGAAAGATGAAACTCCTTGGTTATAAAAGAAACGGAAGAAACGAAGTAAAATTTGTAGCAAACAGAATGGGCGAGTAACAATTCCTCCGATATGCTTCTTATATAGCCCCTCAAATCCACTTAGAACTCGCCACCTATTCATATCCTGTTTCATGTCATCATTGCACGTCTTTCATGTAATTAAAACCCAGAGAAATTGGTGACAAAAGGAGCGGTGGTAAGGTTTCCCGTTGCAGTCCATTTTCTTCCTTTCTTTTTGACTTAGTTTTTTCTCTTCTCCTTGCCAACATTTCTTCCAGCCGCCCACTTTGATTGGCTCTCCTTTCACTCTTTTCTCCATTCATCTGACAGCCCATTACTCCTCATTAATTGTTTTCATACCTTAATAATTAATTAAATCCCATCTATTCTTTATACACCATATATACATTATAACATACAATGAAAAGTGGAAATTCACATTAAATGATTCCTTAATTTCACTAAAAGAATTTATTTCCACTATCAATAATATACACATATGGTATACAGTATAATAAAATTCGGATTTTACAGTATCTCTACATGCTTCATAACAAGAACGAAGCATTAGACGCCTTCAAAATCTTTAAGGCTGAAGTAGAGAAAAAATGTGGAAAACCCATAAAGATAATAAAAACTGATAGAGGTGGGGAGTATTACAGTATATACACTGAAGATGGATAAGCACCTGGACCATTTGCGAAGTTCCTTCAAGAAAATGTGATTGTTACCCAATATACCATGCCTGGTTCACCAGATTAGAATGGTGTTGCAGAGAGAAGGAACCGAACTTTGATAGAAATGGTGCGTAGTATGCTTAGCAGCTCGAAGTTGCCTAAGGCCTTGTGGATTGAAGCTCTTAAAATGGCAGCGTATATATTGAACCGGGTTCCAACCAAAGTTGTTCTAAAGACACCTTTTGAATTATTCAAAGGTTGGAAACCGAGTTTGCGTCATATGCGCGTTTGGGATGCCCTTATGAAATAAGAGTTTACAACCCATAAGAAAAGAAACTGGACCCTAAGACCATAAGTGGGCATTTCATCGGATTTTATTGTCCATCTTATAGCACTAAAATTGTGGAATTAAGGAACGCCAAGTTTCTTGAAAATGACTTAATTAGTGGGAGTGATCAATCTCAAGACCTACTTCTTGTGAGAGATCAACCCTCTACTTCAAGTCAAGGATTTGTTATCATGAACAATAGTCCTTTTGTGCAACTGGATATTGAACAACCAATCATTGAAGATCCACAAGTAGCTGATAACTTGCCAGTAGACGAGACTCCTCTGGATACACCAGAATTGAATGAGCAACCAGTTGAACAACATGATCCTTTGGAGAATGTTGAACCAACATTAAGAATGTCTACTAGGGAAAGGAAGTCAGCTATTCCGAGTGATTATATTGTGTATCTACAAGAGTTCGATTTCAATGTTGGACTCGTTACTGATCTAGAGACGTTTTCACAAGCCATAAATAGCAGAGAATCAAAACTTTGGTTCGATGCTATAAAAGATGAGATGGATTCGATAGCATCTAATGGAGTATGGGATCTTGTCGAGTTGCTTAATAGGGCTAGGGCTATAGGCTGTAAATGGGTTTTTAAGACCAAGACTAATTCATTAGGCAACATTGAGCATTATAAGGAAAAACTCGTAGCCAAAGGATTAAATCAAAAGGAGGGAATCGATTACAAGGAGACTTTTTCTCCTATATCTAAGAAAGATTCTCTCCGCATAATAATGGCACTAGTTGTACATTTTGACTTAGAGTTGCAACAAATGGATGTGAAAACGGCTTTCCTTAATAGTGATCTAAAGGAAGAGGTTTACATGAAACAACCAGAAGGTTTTTCCTCTAGTAATGCTGAGCATTTGGTCTGTAAGCTTAAGAAATACATATATGGGTTGAAACAAGCTTCCCACCAATGGTATCTAAAATTCCATGAAGTTATCTCTTCATTTGGTTTCGTTGAGAACATCATGGATTAGTGTATATACCAGAAGGTCAGTAGGAGTAAGATTTGTTTCCTTGTGATATATGTGGATGATATTTTGCTTGCAGCCAATGATAAGGGAATGCTACGTAAGGTGAAACAATTTCTTTCTGAGAACTTTGATATGAAGGATATTGTCATTGGCATAAAAATTCATAGAGACAAACCTAAAGGAATATTAGGTTTGTCACAGGAAGCCTATACCAATAAAGTCTTGGAAAGGTTTAGAATGAAAGATTGTTCACCAAGTGCACCTCCTATTGTGAAGGGTGACAAGTTCAATTTAAACCAGTGCCCAAAAAATGATTTTGAGCGGGAATAGATGAAGAACATTCCATATGCCTCAGCTATTGGAAGCATTATATATGCATAAGTCTATATTAGACCTGATGTTGCTTTTGCTGTAGGAATGTTGGGTAGATACCAAAGTAACCTAGGGATGGACCACTAGAGAGCTGTAAAGAAAGTGCTTAGATATCTGCAACGCACTAAGAACTACATGCTTATGTATAGACAGACAGATGAGTTAGAGGTGATTGGCTACTACTATTCAAATTTTGCTGGCTGTGTTGATTCTCGAAAATCAACATCTGGTTATATCTTCATGTTTACTGGTAGAGTTATTTCTTGGAAGAGTGTTAAGCAGACACTAATTGCCATTCCACTATGGAGGCCAAGTTTGTTTCATGTTTTGAGGCTACCTCACATGGTATATGGCTTAAGAGTTTCATTAGTGGGCTCAGAGTTGTTAACTTTATATCTAAGCCATTAAGGATGTATTGTGACAATTCAGTTGTAGTATTCATGCTTAAGAACAATAAGAGTAGTAGTCGAAATAAGCACATTGACATTAAGTACTTAGCCATTAGAGAACATGTTGAGATAAAAAGGTGGTCATTGAGCGCGTTAACACTGAATTGATGTTAGCTGATCCTTTAACTAAGGGCATGCCACCGTTTAAATTTAAGGATCATGTAGAGCGAATGGGACTTAGTCCCACATTGTGATTTGTAATTGAGACTCTTATTAATGATATGATGTTTCTCATCTTTTGATTTGTGCACACTATAATTTTTATTTGAGAAATATCCTTGTTGTTTGGACCAAGAATAAACATCAGGTTTATTCATTAAGTAAAAATGAGTTAATTTAAAAACATTTTACATAGTAATACATGGAAGATAATACTCACCATCAGAGGAACTATTGCCATGATTTATGTGATTTGTTTCTTTTGTGAGTGAAATATATGGACCAAGTGGGAGAATGTTGGTATATATTTCGATTATGGAAATTAAAAATTTGTTAATTGATAGAATCTGGTTTTCATAATACTAGCAATCTCATATTAACTAATCTCAGATATGGTTCATAATTTCACGCTGAATCTTAACTCAATATTTGGCTATTAAAAGCACGATTTTTTTATGGTTAAAGCATGATTTTATTGCCATAATTAACATGCTCTCATTAGTATTTAAAGAGGGCTCCTTTTGGTCCCCAAGGACATTAATCACACACAGAAAACACCATCTAGTAAGGCTTTTGAGTGTTTGGAAGGCTTGGAAGTAATTTAAGGAGATCTATCGATTCCAGAGACTGGATCAAAATCAGACAAACAACAAAGTAAGGGTTGGAGGTTAGTTTGATCCTTACTGTAAGCTTCCGCGTATCAATTATTTGACATGTTTCATGTATGTTTAGAAGCATGTTTAGGCTTAATTAAATCTTACACATGACCCATTAAGCAACACAATTACGCATAACAAGCTCGGCCTAACACGGACCTTGAGCTTCTAAAAGCAAGCTTTTCAACATATTTGAGATTGTAACCCTAAGTCATGCTAAAATTTTGAGCCAATTTGTTCAGTAAAAACGAACTCCATGCGCTTTCAAACTTTTTGGATCATTGGATTTCTTTGACTTTATGAAATTAATAAGCAAACTAAAAAAAATTTAAGTTATTTAAAAATAAATATAAATAATTTTTTTTAATTTGCTCATAAAAATTTATTAATGAGATTTCAAATAAATACAGATACTGACTGAACATGCATATTCTAGAAATTGAAACTGGTTTTGATAAATTGTGCAAAATTAGAAGACTGAACGTTTCTTTATGTATATTTTCATAAAGAATAATACAAACGGGAAGTGCTTATTTATGTATGTTTTCGTAAAGAATAAAGAATTTCATGGACCAACATAGTGCATTGTAAAACTAGTCATTAATTAGCTTGATTGGGAACTTTCCCTAGAGGAATCTTGACTGCTTGCATTCTGGTGGGAGCCCTTGAGGGAATCGTTTGAAATCTGTGCAGTAATTGTAAATCATGAACTTCTTTTGTACCCACCTTAGTCTATTTCGTCCAGGTGCATCAAGTGTTTGATCTTGCCAAGCATTTGTCTGCAGAGAATTGGTTGATTCGGAGGCACAAGATGACTGAGATGGTGACCAAATGCAAGCATTAGCATTGAAATTTCTGTAAGAAGCAGTGAATGGTGCGTTTGTCCAGTCAGTCTTTACAAGGCCACCTCTGGTTGCCCAGTCATCAGCATTCCAGAGACTTGAGTAAATCCTCATGGGTTGGCTTTTGGGGAATGGGACACCAGTGGATTCCATGTTGTTGAATACTCGGATAGGAATGTTATCAACCATGAATCTGAAAGGCAAAAGGCAAGTCAAATAACAAATCCATCAGAAAAACTACATATTCTTTTGAAAGTGGTCATATATGGCAACCTATGCTAATGCTAAAGAGATTCAAAGCGTATTATTGTACTTACATGATACGTTGACGATTCCAGACAATAGAATAGGTGTGGAAAGCTTTCGTGGGATCAAACCACAGATAAAACTGTTGTTCTCTATTACCCTTTCCCTGACTATACACATTGGTATGGAGTATGTATGGATCTCCGGACAAGTTGCCCAAAAATTCAAAGTCGATCTCATCATGGCTTGGTCCTTCAGAAGACAACTGCAAAATGTACGTAAATTTAGATATGATATTGTTAAAGATTAGTGGAGCCACAGAATTAATAATGAATTGAACTTACATAATATGTAGTGACAGTGCCAGCTGAGTTGCCAGGTACTAGCTTCATTTGCATGTCAATTCTTCCAAAGAGGTATTCATGCTTGGATCGGAAGCCAGAGCCTGAAGCCTTGTCCAGAGAAAGGGTCAGAAGTTGGCCTCCATTGAGTATCTTAACACGTTCATTGCCGCCCCATGTAGGGTCAAAATTTTCATAAAAGTTTCCCTCTGATGCTGTTATCAGAGTAAATACAAATAGTGAAAGCAAAAGTATGGACGAAAGCTTAGAAGAGGATAACATCTTCCTTTTCACAAACAAAGACAGAGATCTTTAGAAATTGATCAGATCAGAGCTGAAAGCACCTGAGAGGAATGCGTTGTATGATGCTAGAGCTTGCACTTGAAGATCCTTTATATAGGGTGGGGTAAGCAGGGTTAGAAAACGGTTGGCTAAATGGTTAGCTGGCAAAGCCAAGATGTTGAAGAACGGTGGATAAAGCTGGCAAAGTTGTCTTTGTTGACTGGAAAGGTTTTACAGCTAGCTGGTTCAGGAGAGAAAGGAGCATATGAAACCAGAAAATGTGAGAGGTGGTGACTGAGGAAGCCATGGCAGCCAGATCAGACAAAGCTGGCAACTTTTAAGCTACGTGAAAAACTGGAGACAGAAGGCATGCATGTTGAGGATAAGCTTACACGTGAGATTATTTAATACATATACATGACAGAAGAAGACGATGAAATTCTGTCTTCCCAACCAAAACACTCGTTCCGTGCAGCTTCCTTTGTAAAGCATATTACTACCACTTTCATTTTACAACAAATTAAGATGACAAGCTACTTCGTTTAATCTAAATTAATATTAACTATGGATAATGCCACCGACCATGGACCAAAGAATTTTAGGACTAACTAAGCCCGCGTACAAGTCACAAATACCTTTGGTGCACGTGTCCGACAGAGAGACATGCTGATTAGATTTTCCAAAGGTGGTTATAAATTTATGTTTTCCACTGATTGTGGGAGAAAAATGAGGCAATCAAACATAAGCAAGCATCTAATTTTTCTTATCTTTAACTCCATATATTTCTGTCGCTACAATTATCTTTTCATTGACTGAACCAATACTCGTTATAAACTGAAATTAGATCATCTGATTAGTTTCTAATCTAATCTAGTTCCAATGTCACTTTATTAAAGTTAACATCTCATACTTAAAGAGGTCTTAATTCAAAGGAGCTTGTCAGTTACGGTAATCAGGTTTTTCAACGCGTCTCTCTTTTGTATCCAGCATTTTTTACATTTTCATTTTTTGTATTATTTTTTTTCAATTGGAAATAGTTCTGACATTTGCTATAGTCAACACGCTCAGTTCAAGCATAAAAGACCCACAAGAAGGCCAGAACTCTACCAGGAACCATCCCACAGATCCTTTTTTCTAGATTCATACGCTTCGTTTGTGAAAATGTATTTGCCAGCTTTATTCTACTGTTAAGAAACAACGAACATTGCTAGCTACCCGTTATTAGTTTATTATTAATCCAAGCACTACTGTTACTATAAAAAGGGCATTAATTGCTCAACCTCTAACATACGCATTTGTTCTCACTCTAAGCCCTCGTAACTCCTAAAGCTCCCTCTTTGTTTAGAAAAAGCAAGATGCCATCATCTTCTGCGCTACTTTCATCAATGCTTGTGCTTTCTCTATTTATGTTTACTCTTATAACACCCTCAGAAGGGCACTTCTATCAAAACTTTGACATCACATGGGGCGGCAATGAGCGTGCTAAGATACTCAATGGAGGCCAACTTCTTACTCTTTCTCGGACAAGGATTCTGGCTCTGGCTTCCGGTCCAAACATGAATACCTATTCGGAAGAATTGACATGCAAATCAAGCTAGTACCTGGAAACTCGGCTGGCACTGTCACTACGTATTATGTAAGTTTCAATTCATTATTAATTCTGTGGCACCGATTATCACAACATTTTCATGGCTAAATTTATTTACATTTTGCAGTTGTCTTCTGAAGGACCAAGCCATGATGAGATCGACTTTGAATTTTTGGGCAACTTGTCTGGAGATCCTTACATCCTCCATACCAATGTGTATAGCCAAGGAAAGGGTAACAGAGAACAGCAATTTTATCTGTGGTTTGACCCCACGAAAGCCTTCCACACCTACTCCATTGTCTGGAACCGTCAACGCATCATGTAAGCCATCAATTAAGATGCACTTTCATTGAATCTCTTCAAGCGGGCTGGAAATCTATGACTATGATCGCATTCATAATGATATACTACAAGTTTTCTAATGATATTTCTGCTATTCCCATTTCAGATTCATGGTTGATAACATTCCTATCAGAGTTTTCAACAACATGGAATCAATAGGTGTTTCATTCCCCAGCAACCAACCCATGAGGATTTACTCGAGTCTCTGGAATGCTGATGACTGGGCAACAAGAGGTGGCCTTGTAAAGACTGACTGGACACACGCTCCTTTCACTGCCTCTTACAGAAACTACAACGCCAATGCTTGTATTTGGTCGGCCTCTCAGTCGTCTTGTGCCTCCAAGTCCACCAATTCTCTGCAGACAAATGCTTGGCAAGATCAAACGCTTGATGCAGCTGGACGAAACAGACTAAGATGGGTGCAAAAGAAGTTCATGATTTACAATTACTGCACAGACTTCAAACGATTCCCTCAGGCTCTCCCACCAGAATGCAAGCAATCAAGGTTCCTCTAGAGAGATTAAATTCACAAATTGTTACTTCTAGCTCTCACGTAGAACATATAAATGTCGATGAAATTCTTTATTCTTTAATTATTTTTGCCAATATCACAAATAAATAAATCAGTTCTGGTTCCCATTTACATTTCATCATTGGATACATATCTGTCTTGTCTAACGGCTATTGCCCATTGGCCACCAAGCACTTTACCAAATTCAAGTTTCAACATATGATTTATACACACATAAACCTGAAATCTGATGTGTTTTTCATGTTAGAGACACAATTTTAATTCTAGAGTATCTTTATATTATAGACAACAAAAGAAAACAGCTTTCTCCTCCTGATGCGAGAGGAGCAAATAACGTATTTATATGGAAGGATGATACTAAAAAAAGTTGAAAATATACGGATCCGAATGGATATAAAATTTTTATTTTTTATTCTTAAAATTTTTATTATTTGCACACTGTCTGTGAACTGGTTTTGATATAAAAGGTTAGGAATTACAATGTTATCAATTTAGAGCTTGGTTAGCAATTGTGAGTGAATTTGATTTCTTAAAATTGATCGAAAATATAATACCAAACAAGCTACCAAATCAATACATATATCTAGAATTAGGAAAATTATTTCATACATTGTAATTTTTATTCTTAAAATTTGTATTATTTGTATGTCAAGAATTACAATGCAATCAATTTATAGCTTGTTTAGCAATTGTGATTGAATTTCATTTTCTAAAATTGATGGCAATAAAACAAAATATCCACGGATTCTCTGCATTTTGGTGAGATCACATCGTCAGTCCATGATTTTACCATTTTGTCACTTGTCAAAATTTTTCGTTTTGTTGTCGTTTTGTGAAAAATAATGATTTCATTCTGTCCAAATTGGTCATTTTATTCATCAATCTTGGTTCTTTGGTAGGCCTTATCAACAAGTTTGATGAATTCCACTTTTACCCTCTCTTCTTTTTCATGTTTCTTTCTTTTACTATCCAAAATGTGTAATTTTGCCTTTAGATTTAATGCTTTTGTTGTGGGTCCCAATTCATATGCTGTCACATAGGCTTCGTTTGGTAAGGTGAAAAAAATGAAAAGATAGAAAATTGTAGGGAGGGAGAAATGAAAAGATGAAAAATTTTAATTTTTTTCTTTAGGTGTGCCTGGTAGGAAAAATGTAAAATATGAAAGAAAATATAATTTTCTTTCCTTCCATTGCTTGGTAGAGTTCAAAAATTAAAGGAAAGAAAACAAAATTATATTAATTTACCATTATACCATTAATGAGCTATGATAATAAAATAAAATTAAAAAAATGAAGGATAATTTTGTAATTATACATACTTAACTCACACCTCTCTCATTTTTTCTCTACTAATCTTTCCAATTTTGAATGATTTGGTTTTGTTAATAAGGAAAGAAAATGACAATCTTTCCTATTTTTTTTCCTCATACTTTTATTTCCCATCAATTACTAACAAAAATCATTTTTCTTTCCAATTTTTCACACACCTATTTCCATCCTTCCACTTTTTCACCCTACTAAGCACACCCATAGTGTGAGAACACATGTTTTAAATATACTGAACAATTTTGTAGCCAAATGAGGCTCTTAAAGTTTAAAAATTAATTCGAATTATTTGTTGGAATGTAAAATCAAAATTTATATTGAATCTAAGATTTGATTCTTAAAATCTAAATTGAAAAAATCTATTCACATCTTATTAAAGACTAGATACATCCTAAATAATTAAAAACCTTATTTCCAAAACTTCTATTTTCATTTTTACTACCCACACCCTAAAAATATTCATAAAATACCCTCAACCTCTTCAAATGAACCCAACACACCCTAACACCCGAACCTATATCTTCGACGTTCGAAATTCTTACGAAACCTTCAAATCTTCAATTTTTGCAAGAATATAAGGTACATCTAGCATTAATCTTTAATGAACTTTGTTTATTCTTCATTTTTTCACATTGAATTGTAAGGAATTGAGTTATTTTTTTTATTAAAGTTTTAGGGGATTTTCAGGTGGGCTTTTTAAGGGGCTGCTGTGAGACTCATATTTCCTACCATTTTGATATATTATTTGTTAAGTTAGAAAGAGCAGAAGTCTTATAAGTATTTAAATGTTGCTTGTTCTGTAGGTGTAAAAAGAAACTTGATATGGACCTCACCGAAAGAAGATGAGGTTCAATGAAGAAGACGAAGAACACTTGAAGAAAAACAATAACAAGTTAAAAACGCAGCAAAGGAAAACAAAAATTAGAAGTAAAACCAAGACCCGTTGTGTAGAAACACAAGAACCTATGGTATTGGACCAAGACCCGTTGCTTAGAAAAGCAAGAACCTATGGTATATATTGGTGGAAGGTAGAAGAACGCCACAAGGAAGACCTTGATAAGTTCAAGAGTTCTCAAGAGAACCAAAGAGAAGAAGTCTCTCAATTTTTTTACTAAAATCAATTGTGTTCTCCCCAAAGGGTTACATAACTATTTATAGGCAACTAGCTAACTTGCAGCACAAGTAATAGGAATCCTACTTTCCTAACTTGCAGAATAGGAAATAGCAAACTTGCAGAACAGGAAATAGCAAACTTGCAGAACAAGTAATAGGAATCCTACTCTCCTAACTTGCAGAACAAGTAATAGAAGTCCTACAAAATATATTATTTAAAAAGGAATTGGACTTAAATTAAATTAAGACTACGTTTAAAAAGGAATTGGGCTTAAATTAAATTAAGACAATGTTCAGCCCAATAATACTTAACTAAATAAAATATGCATCCAACCTAATTGCATTTCGGCCCAATACTTGTGTGTGTGTCTTCAAGAAGGTTGAACTTGGGCTTGGATCATGTTGTAGAAGACTTTATCATCCTTCATGCTCAAGCTTTGTTGGGCTTTCTCTCTAGCAATATTAATGAAACCAGCCAAGGCTTGTTGCATTATCTTTGATTTAGCTCTTGTAATTGGACCTCCATGGATGCTCAAAGGATCACGAACATCACGAACATGACTTGAGCTGTGTGAGCTTGATGGGTCTCCATCATTCCCCCTCTCCTTGAAAGGATTTGTCCTCAAATCAGAATCACCTATATCAATATCAAAGGGAGAAAGATCAGAAACATTAAATGTAGCACTAACATTATACTCACCTGGAAGATCCAATTTATAAGCATTGTCATTGATCTTCTCAATCACTTGGAATAGTCCATCTCCTCGAGGTTGCAACTTGGAGCAACGTTGAGCAGAAAATCTCTCTTTACGCATATGTACCCAAACCCAATCACCAGGTTCAAAGACAACTTTCTTGTGATGCTTGTTGGCTTGAGTAGCATATTGCTCAGTCCTCTTCTTAATGTTTTGACGTACCTTCTCATGTAGTTGCTTAACAAAATCAGCTTTCTTTTCCCCATCCAAACTAGCTCTCTCCTCAATAGGTAGTGGTAAAAGATCCAATGGAGTGAGTGGATTAAAACCATAGACAACTTCAAATGGAGAATAACTAGTAGTAGAATGCACACTTCTATTGTAAGCAAACTCCACATGAGGCAAACAATCTTCCCAATTTTTCAAATTCTTTTGAATAATGGACCTTAACAAAGTAGACAAAGTATGATTGACTACTTCAGTTTGATCATCGGTTTGTGGATGACAAGTAGTGGAAAACAATAGCTTTGTTCCTAACTTTCCCCATAATGTTTTCCAAAAGTAGCTAAGGAACTTCACATCACGGTTAGAAACAATGGTCCTCGGAACACCATGTAGACAAACAATTTCCTTAAAGAATAAATCTGTAATGTTGCTTGCATCATCTGTCTTGTGATAGGCAATGAAGTGAGCCATCTTAGAGAACCTGTCAACAACAACAAAAATAGAATCTCTACCTCTCTCTGTTCTTGGTAACCCCAAAACAAAGTCCATAGAAATGTCAGTCCAAGGAGCAGTAGGAATAGGCAATGGAGTATAAAGACCATGATTCATAACTTTAGACTTAGCTTGTTTACAACTGACACATCTTTCACACAATTTTTCAACATCTACTTTCATGTTAGGCCAAAAGAAGTGATCATGCAATATATCTAAAGTTTTCTTTACTCCAAAATGTCCCATTAACCCACCACTATGGGCTTCTCTAACAAGTAATTCTCTTAAAGAACTCCTAGGCACACATAATCTATTTTCCCTAAATAAGAATCCATCATGCCTATAAAACTTTCCAAAACTGGTTTTCTCACATGCAATGAACACATTTTCAAAATCCTCATTAGTAGCATACAAGTCTTTAATATACTCAAATCCAAGTAGTTTTGCATTAAGAGTAGTGATTAGAGTATACCTTCAAGACAATGCATCAGCCATGACATTTTCTTTACCTTGTTTATATTTGATCACATATGGAAATGTCTCAATGAACTCCATCCACTTGGCATGACGCTTGTTCAACTTGCTTTGTCCTTTCAAGTGCTTCAAGGACTCATGATCAGTGTGGATGACAAATTCCTTAGACCATAAATAGTTTTGCTATGTTTCCAAGGTCCTCACAAATGCATACATCTCTTTATCATATGTAGGATAGTTAAGGGCAGCTCCACTTAACTTCTCACTAAAAAAAAGCAATGGGGCGCTTCTCCTGCATTAAAACAACTTCAATACCTATGCTTAAAGCATCACACTCAATCTCAATTGTTTTCTCTTTTTGTTTAGCCTCGGCTTCACTCACTATTCTTTTCTCACTCTCTTTTAATCTCAATTGATCCTTATCTTTCAGTAGCACACTTAAAGTTTGACATGCTATAGATTCCTTTCCATCCATGGGTAATTCCATACTATCCTCATCATCCTCTAATGGCAGCATAGAATCATCATCAAAATCTTCTTCGTAGTTGCTATCCAACTTATTATGAGCAACATTATCGCAGGCATAAGAAGTATTATCTTGGTTTACCTTAGCTAGGGCAACGTCATGTTGCTCCAACTTATCATATTTAACCAACTTCGACTCTATCCTCGAAAGTTGTTGTTGCATGGCTAAGAACATGATCTCAATCTTACTCAAATCAAGCTTTTCACTATTAGAAGACATGATTGTAACCTGCAAGAAACGTTAGTAAAAGAAAAGGACCTCACAAGTATGACCTCATGTGTTTTCACTCAATACACACAAGAACGTAACACTCACACTCGTGTTGCACACAATTTTAATATGGCTTTTCTCTACTAATGTTACTCACACACTCTTGCCTTTTTTCCTCACACAACTTTTTCCTATAGGTTCTATATTGAACTCAAGACTCAATCAAAAATCAGCTTATGGAATTCAACTATCAACCAACAATAAACAAGCTGAGCACAAGATTTTAATCAAGGGAAAACAAAACAATGAAGACTCAACAAGACTTTGCAAGACTCAATAAGGCTTAAGAAGACTCTAATGAAACTAAACCTTGAAGGAAATATGCGTGTTTTGGGGTGTTTAATTAGGGTAGGGTTTAGCCAAAAGTGGGTAGTTTTGTCCTTTTATGTGATAGGGTCAAAAAAGTAATTTTAGACAGTAGGGTAGAATGGTAACAATGAATTTTCAAATTAGGCAAATAAGAAATCTCAAAGCTCAAGAAAGAATAACTACCTCAAGATTTTGATGAAGCACACCTCCACGAATTGCCTTTGATGTTGCACTTGCTACACACGATGTAATAAATCCCCTTTTGAATTGATTTTTCTTTTCTTTTTTTTTTCTTTTTTTTTATATCTTACTAAAGTAAACGAACAATGAAGAAAAAAACAAAAAGTCTAAATAATAAGAAGAGGTTTACTTGGGGAACAAGGCAACTTTTTGACAAAAACAAGCTAGTTTTGGTAGCAGCTTGTGTGGCAAGGAATGAGAGGGAACGGTGGCTTGTGAAACAAGTAGTCTTTATGTGATGTAGAGCTTTTGAAGGTTTCTTGGTGAGCAAGAAAAACTTTGGGATTTGGTTGCTTGGAGAACAAGATAGGGTTTACTTGGTGGCTAAGTAAAGAAAATAGGTTTGAGGGACAAACAATATTAGTGGTGGCTTGGAAAAGGATTCAAGATCAAGGTTTCTCCAAGACAAGAAGACAAAGAAAAAAAAAAAAACGAGACTCCCAAGAATTGAACTTAAGCTCTGATGCCAAATGATATGGACCTCACCGAAAGAAGATGAGGTTCAATGAAGAAGATAAAGAACACTTGAAGAAAAACAATAACAAGTTAAAAACACAGCAAAGGAAAACAAAAATTAGAAGTAAAACCAAAACCCTTTGTGTAGAAACACAAGAACCTATGGTATTGGACCAAGACCCGTTGCTTAGAAAAGCAAGAACCAATGGTATATATTGGTGGAAGGTAGAAGAACGCCACAAGGAAGACCTTGATAAGTTCAAGAGTTCTCAAGAGAACCAAAGAGAAGAAGTCTATCAATTTTTTTACTAAAATCAATTGTGTTCTCCCCAAAGGGTTACATAACTATTTATAGGCAACTAGCTAACTTGCAGCACAAGTAATAGGAATCCTACTTTCCTAACTTGCAGAATAGGAAATAGCAAACTTGCAGAACAAGTAATAGGAATCCTACTTTCCTAACTTGCAGAACAAGTAATAGAAGTCCTACAAAATATATTATTTAAAAAGGAATTGGGCTTAAATTAAATTAAGACAACATTTAAAAAGGAATTGGGCTTAAATTAAATTAAGACAATGTTCAGCCCAATAATACTTAACTAAATAAAATATGCATCCAGCCTAATTGCATTTCGGCCCAATACTTGTGTGTGTGTCTTCAAGAAGGTTGAACTTGGGCTTGGATCATGTTGTAGAAGACTTTATCATCCTCCATGCTCAAGCTTTGTTGGGCTTTCTCTCTAGCAATATTAATGAAACCAGCCAAGGCTTGTTGCATTATCTTTGATTTAGCTCTTGTAATTGGACCTCCATGGATGCTCAAAGGATCACGAACATCACGAACATGACTTGAGCTATGTGAGCTTGATGGGTCTCCATCAGAACTGCATAGTGGGCCTCACATGACTTTTGGTGTCCCGGTGAAGGTGAAACTTGATGGACTCATTATTTGGAGCCAAATATAGTGGTGATAAGAATCTACAACTTAAACTCATTTACTTAGGCATGTTTTGAAAAGTGTGTAAATAAATTAGAAATGACGATTAAGTCCATAGATCGATAGAACTTTTGTAAATAACAGGCAAATCAAGTTGACTTTGGACCACCTATCAGTGATAGAAAATTTCCCATGAAATAAAGTCTTATGCCATGTGGACTAATAGATTGAATCACGCGAAAAAGTAAAAAATTATGCGATTTAACGGTTAAGGGTTTTTTTGGTAATTTTACCCAAACAGATAGTCGAATCCCACCAAAAGCTTAACCAATGATTAGAGAACATTAAATAGAAGTGTTTTTATGATTGAATGAAATATTTTGAAGGTTAGACGGACTATTTTCAATGAAGTCAAACGTTATGGGCAAAATTGAAAGATTTCTTTAAGTATAAGGGCATTTTGGTAATTTTTACTATAAAAAATATCATTTTAAAGCATTTTCTAGCTTCTTCTTCCTACAAATTTCAGCAGCCCTCTTTCTCTTCCATTCCTCCATAGCTAAAGCTTAAACTAAGAGAGAGAAAGCTAAAAAATTTTACCGAAAACGCACTAAAACCGAAAAGTTCATTCACCAAACCTATACAAAATTCAGAGCCCTACATTTTAATACCAAAATCAAGTGCCAAAGTGGCCAAAATCCAAGCATAAGCACTCCCTCAAGATTCAACCAAGGTAAGAAATAGTGGAAATTTGTGATTTTTCATGATTTTATGACTTTTAGATATGTGTTTAAGATGTTTAGACATTTATTTGAGCTTGAATCAAATCAAAACCATATAATGCACTCCCTTAGGGTTTCAGCCAAGCACAGGAAGTCATGAGCATGGTGTTGTTTGATGCAAATTCAATGTAGAATTAATGTAGAATAAGCATGGAACGCAAATATAGTCTTAAATTGAAGAAAACACAAGGATAGGAAAGAGAGGAGCATTCAGCCAAGTGAAGGGGAAGAGGAAGGAGTGTTCAATTTAAGTATTTTGGGTCATAGAATAATATACAAATTAATACGAGATTGTAAGCGAAATCGAAAATGAAAATAGAGATGTTTTGATAGTAATAGCAATGTTAACACCGGTAGAAAGTAGACTGAAATTAAAGCTATAATAGACAATATGCTAGGTCTTAAGGCATTAAACATTTTTATAACTAAAATGTAGAGAATTGACAACATTTGTATGATGAATTGTAGCTCGAAAGTCCGAGGAGGAAACTGGTGCTAACTCGCAGCTCAGTGAGAATTTGTCAGATAAGGGATATATGTAATGGACTTAGGGATGCTACGTTACATGTGGAATAATAAAATGTCTTTTGTGGTATTGAAAATTGTGTTTTGGGATGAAATTGGGACACTAGATTTGTGGATATAAACTGCATTTCCTTGCAAGAAGGTTATGATAGGTATAGTCGTTATACTGTCGAAATTTCTAGAAATAGTATTGAATCTTGAAATAATTATTGGTATGATTTGAAATAGGAAAAAAAAGTGTAGAGATAATGAAATTCGTTGGATAGCATTTCAAAGCTACTTTATGCACTTAAGTTTTACGATTTAATTTTAATAGGATTTTTAACAGTTTTAATACATTTTTGATACGTGCATATTTCCATATCATTATCATGTAAAAATAAAATATTTTGGGCATCTGTTATTAGTTTGAGAATATTTGACGAATTTTATTCTTTAGGTGTAATGAAATTATAATTTATTATTTTATGAACTGACTGAAGATTTAGTTATTAAAGTGATCTCTGTAAACACTTTAGAATTATTTTGTGAACTATTTTGAGACTGTTGGCCCCATAGCTGCCTGCGAGCACATGCTTCTATGAGTGTATGATCATATGACTGACTTCTAGGCTGATTAACTTTGATCCTATCATCAGCATCCTAGATGACACTTGATCAGTGCCACTGAGGACATTATTTTGACTATGGCCATATGTCCTATTGCATGAGTCTAATGGGTGATGCCTTGTCTCCATGATTTCAGATTCGATATTGATTATGAACTTTTGAGCTTTGGTTTGAATTATTGAAATTGAATTTTAATATCGTTTGTGGAGCGATTTAGAATTTATTCTTGATTTTAAATTATGAGTTGCATTATGGAAGCTATCTTCTGAATGTTCACTGAATTTGTGATTGATTTAACTTTATCGAATTCCCTATAGTTGGAACTGGATGCTGGGACAAGTGAAGTGCTTCAAAGCATCATTTTGTACTTAGCCTGGTTATCTAATTCCACTATAATATCATTTCCCATATATCGTGCCAAAGAGATTTTACAATCATTGTTTTTGGTTTCAAGTGCACGTTTTAAGATACTTGCATATAATTATGCATAGTATCAGTTCTATTATATATATTTCTTACTGGGCATTAGCTCATCCCTTTTTTTCTCTGCCTTCCAGATTATCTGCAGTAGATACCTACTTTTGCTCAGGAGGACTTTTGTCGTGGTATCCCTCAGGTAGACATAGTTTGCCGTTGAGGTATACACATTTTCTATATATTATATATATATATATATTCAGACTATGTTTGTATGGTACTACTATATGTAAATTTGTATATGGGATGTAAATTAAGATTAATTTTATATATGTAAATTAAAAGATTTACTTTTTATATATATTTTTATATGTGAAAGTAAAGACATTACAGACAGTCCAACCGTAAATATGTTAAATTTGTGAATAAGTATTGTTTTTATGTAAATTTGGTATGTGACAGTTGTAGAGGCTCACGGCAGGGAATAAGTTTTTAGGGGGCTGCCGAGGCTCGCGGCTATTACCTGTAGCAAGCCATTAGCGGTTTGTGTGTTGTCGCGAGCATTACAAGACCCCTTAGATGGGTCTCGACAGTGGACCGTCGAGACCCCCTAAAAGGTCTCAGCATCCCACTACGGAGACCCTTTTTATTCTCTCGACAGTGGATTGCTGGGATTTGTAACTCCCGGCAATCCACTGCTGGGATTACATTATAACTCCTGGCTATCTTATGCCGGGAGTGTCGAAAATCCATGTTTTCTTTGATTTTTTCAACAAAAAAATGAAAAAAAATAAAAAAGTTATTAATAATAACATACTTATGTACGAATCTCATACATTTCATCTACAACTTCATCCATAATGAATTTTTGCTTGAATCATCAGAAAAATACTCCATTGTTTTGATTTTTGGATGAAAATTGATTGATTTAGTTTAAGGTGTGTTAAGAGTGAGTAATGGAAGAAGAGAATAGACTGAGGTTTATGTTTTAGAATTTGAGGGTAAAATAGTCATATTGTACAAAGGTATTTTTGTGATAAAAAACTTCATTAATTTAAGGTGTGCCTAGTACCCAATAGGATGTGAATAGAACTTCTCATCTAAAAAACTTCCTAAAATTTTTTTCTTGATCTCTAAATACTACCAAAAATAAAAAACCTAGGCCTATATAAAAAGACAAACATAAGTAAGAATAGGAGGCAACACAAGTAGTAGATGGTGAAAAAAAAAACAGTGCTTCTCCAAAACCTTGTTGCTCATTATCTTGCTCCAGCTTCTTCATCGCGTGCATTCTCACTCTACTACCAAATGGCCCAAGCCAAGCTTATTGTGCCTATCCCTTTCCAACTATTTTTACAGCAAGGTGAGAATGATTGTTATGGATTTGTGTTTTATGTTTTATGTTTTTGAAAATTTTGTTTTGTTTTTTTTTCAATTTATTAAATTTGAAAACATGTTTGATAGGATGTTTTTGTTGCCAAGTTTCATAAGTTGACATAAGTGAGCGAATGTGGTAAAAGTTTTAAAATAGAGTGGCACAGCTTCAAACTGGCCATTACAAATTTGGATGAAGGTTTTTATTTTTGACCATTAAAATGGGTACTGTAGCAACACATATGAAACAATGCTTAGGTAGTACTAATAGCAAAATTGTTTCCAAAATTATGGAAACGTCAATATTGTGTTTTCTGTTATTTCCAAAATATTATGTTTTATTTTCAATTTTTGAAAACAAAAACACACTTACTAAACATATTTTTACTTCAGTTTTGAAAAATATGGAAAAAAAACATGAAACACAAAATAAAAACAATTCCAAATAACCCCTAAATTTTCAATAAAAAAAGTTTCAATTTATTTATTTTTGATAGAGGTTTTGATTGATCAAATATTCAAAAAAATACAATCCTCTGTGTAACCAATTACTAGTTAGATTCTGGATGGTAAAATCAAGGGCTAAATGACCAACAAGTGATTGGAAAAAGTAGAAGTGGACTTCTTCCCTAAGAATTTGAAAATGGTTTGAATCCTGGAGTCGTCACTGTTGGGAGAGTTTTATCGTTTACTACTTCCGATCCAAACAAGATTAATATCATACCATAAAACTGATAAGATACTCGTGGTTTCATAAAAAAATATTCAAGGGGCTAAATTAATCAATGATAGCTAAGGGGTCATTTGGTATTGTTTTTATTTTTTGTTTTTTTTAAACAGAAGCAGAAAACATGTTCAGCAACATGTTTCTGTTTTCAGAAAATGAAAACGAAAACAAAAATTTTCAAAATTGTTGGAAACAAGAATTTCTTGTTTCTATTGTTTTTGAAAACATGTTTTCATTTTTGTTACTGTTCATAAGTAAGTAATATTAACAAATTATTTAATATTATTTTTGATTGAATTATTTATTTAATAATATATTTAAGTATAATATTATTTAAATTAAATTAATTTTTTATATAATTAAATGAAAATGTTTAATATTAGAATTAAATATTATAAAATAATATTATTTAATATTATGTACATATTTTTTAATAAATATTTTATTTTGATTTAATTTTAAAATTTTATTTTATGAATTAAATTATTTTATCTTAATCTGTTTATATATTTGTTTTTAAAACGAAATAATATTAATCAAATATGTTTTTTATTTTTAAAATTTAAAAATAAAACAAAACAAAAATAAAATAAAATTTTCAAAACTAAAAAAAAAAATTAGAAAATGATACCAAAAGATACCTGACAGCGGAAAACCACGGTTCCTCAAATGCTCCGAACCGAAGTGCAAACCAAACCAACTATTGCAGAAAGTTGCCATAACTTCACCCGAAATAAAAAAAATGAAATTGAAAATACACTTCATCGAGTAATTAAATAAGAACTCATTGGAGATGCAGCGGGTTGCAATCGCTGCATTCCCCAATTGTTGCCCTCCCGTCCCCAACCGCTTCCTTCATTTCCATTTCAAAGAAAAACCGATCAGTCTTTCCTTCGCCAGGAACCAATCCCAAATCGAAAACCTTTGTTCTTTAACTCTCCCCACAACAAACAACAATTTTAGCAAACCACAACAAGAAAACCAGAATAGAACGGGCAACTACACATACCCAGATCAGAAATCCACATTCCTCGACCAATTCTACTCTTCCTTTAGCAAAAACAACGTAAATAACCAAGACCCAGATCCCCAAAACGAAGAAAAAGAAGAGCGAAAACATCTCAAAACTAAATTCTGGGGTTTTCTTAGAGTCATTTTCACAAACATGTGGTGGAAAGATTTGAAAGCAGCGGTGGGACAAAGAATCAATGTCGAAGGAATTGTATTTTCGGTTGGAGTGTTAGTTAAAGACCGTCACTTGGCGTTGCCTCATGTTGCAGTGCCTGATGTAAGGTGTATTGATTGGAATGAGCTCCATAGAAGAGGGTTTAAAGGTGTTGTTTTCGATAAGGACAATACGATTACTGCTCCTTATTGTTTGACGCTTTGGCCTCCTCTCCGGTCTTCTATTGAGCACTGCAAAGATGTTTTTGGTCCCGATATCGCTGTGTTTAGTAACTCTGCTGGTAATTTTTGGCTTGACTGTTTGAGATTGATTCCTGTTTTATTCCTTCCTAATTGAGTTCTTTTTGTTGAATGAAGGTCTTTTAGAGTATGATCATGATTGTTCAAAGGCGAAGAAACTAGAAGGGACTATTGGGATTAAAGTCATAAGGCATAGTAAGTGTTTATTTATCCCTCGGTTCAGGCATTTAGTTTTTGTTTCTTACCAAAATCATTTCTATACCATTCATGAAGAAAGGAATCAACTTTTTAACATTATGTCGCTTTTTTGGCTCCATGTTAAACATTAAGCATGCAAAATGCTTTGGATGAAGTGCAAATACTGCTTCTTGGTTTGGCACACATTAATATGAGTTATTATTAATTTATGACAAAAGTTTTGGTGTAGAATTTATTTGTGTGGTCTATCTGACATGACTTTCCAGGGGTGAAGAAACCAGCTGGAACAGCTGAAGAAATCGAGAAACACTTTGGATGTAAATCATCACAACTTATCATGGTATGCAAAGGGTGGTAGAACTTACTGGATGATTGATTTAGTTTAGACTTTGGATTATGTTGGTTACAAAATTTATGTTTATGGCAGGTAGGTGATCGGCCCTTCACTGATATTGTTTATGGAAACCGAAATGGTTTTTTGACTATATTAACTGAGCCATTAAGTCTTGCTGAGGAGCCTTTCATTGTTAGGCAGGTTGGTTTTCCTATCTTTTTATTTTGTTTGTTTTTATGCCTTGAAGCATCTTGTTGAACAGTCTGAACAGAAAAGATTTGGAACCCAACTGAGGGAAAGTTTTTTGATATATCTTTGTTCTCTTATTCTGAGAAAAACTTGCTGCAGAAGTATTTATCCCTCAAATTAAGCGTTAGCTGTTAATTAGATCCTTAATAAATACCATAATTATTGGGATTTTTACTACATTCTTCTCAAAGACCTTACATCCGGTTGTTAATTTTCAATTCTTCTGCTCTCTATTTGATGACTAGAGAGTAGAGACTTGTCTTTTTCCCTGAGTTTTTTTCAAATGTCTTTTAGGGTTTTGGAACGATTCAGTCTGCTACTCTTGGTGGCTTGAACTTAAAACAACAATCATACATATTTCTACGTATATAATGATGAGAATAGTTGTGGTGGATTTGTATTATTGAATTTGTCAGTTAGCTGTGTATTGATATTGTGTTGCATGGATCACCTGGAGCTTCTTCTTCTTTTCTTTGATGAAATTATCAAATCTCTGCCAATTAGTCCTGACTTGCATCTTCCCTCTTAAGAGAAATGCTGTTCTTCAAGCTTTCCTTGATGTTGGGCCCATTACCTGAACCATGTTGGGACTGTGCGGGAAAATTCATTCTTCATTTTTTTTATTGCTGGGTGTTTATCAGTTTGCTCATATTTTTATGGATTTTATACCGTTAAGCATGTAAATCAAACTTCCATCATCAATCAATAATCTCTCATTGTTGGATACACCACGTGTTTTGAGGTCGTTATTTTGATTGTCAATTATACTGACCATTATGGACAACCTTTTACTCATCCTCTTACTGCTTTTCTATTAATTACAATTCTGAGACCCATGTTGGACGAAGGCCATTCACATCTGAAGGATGGATTTTGAATTGCAAGAGCACCTATAGAAAGAATCATTGTGAAGAATCTACACTGAGCTATTTGTTTGTTTTGGATTCTCTCTGAACCCATTGCTTTTCTCTAATATAAAGCAAACATGAAATATTTTACGTAACATTAGAAATAATGCATTAAAAAAAATGTACTCATATCAAACCTATGACCATTTATGTGCTGTTGAATCTTAATATTTAAAACTTAACTCTCTCCCTCTCTCTCTTTTTTTTTTTTGTTATTTTTTAAAATGGAAAACAATTGTACATTGCATTGAAACATAAAATAGTATAGGGTGCGTAAAAGATCACGGTGAAAGGCTGATTTACAATTGTCTTTGCTATTTTGCTTGTGTGTTACTTCTCATTGTCTCTGCTTTGATATTGTTTCATGGTATGTATAATTTTTGTTATTTTTTCAATGCTTGATGAATTGTAATGGAAGATAATAAATGTTGGCAGGTGCGAAAACTAGAATTGACGCTCGTAAATTGGTGGTTTAGAAGAGGTTTGAAGCCAGTTAGTCATAATTTACTACCAGATGCCACAAAGTGTGTGAAAGATCCATATCCCGTGTAAGAATATTATGGATACAAGTGAAAGTAATTGTTTATGTAGCTGATGACAATTTTTTGACTCATGATTATTTGCTTGTGCAATCCATGCGGAAATTTATTTAATTCTTTAGTTTAGTACACAGAGTAACACTAACTGTTATTTGATTTGGAAAAAAAAAAAAGAAAGACAAGAAGGGAGCTGAAGTGAGGAAAACCACTTTGATACATGGTTTTAAATCGCGGTCGCGGTCGCGTTTTCGGTCGCGTTGTGTTTACCGTGGTTGCGGACATAGCGGCGGTAATCGCGATCATCACGGTCATCGCGATCGTGAATTTTTTTTAATTTCGCACAATTCTATATAAAGTGTAGTAACTTTAATTATAATCATTAAAGTCTTATTTTATAGTTTTTAAAATAATTTATAATACCTCAAGTCTATTATTTATGTGAAAAAAAGTTTATTTATAATTTTTTCAATTATAATAAAACATTCATATTTAAAAAATTACTTATGATAATTAAAAAATAACAAATATTCAAAATAGAGATAAATAATTATGTACTAATTAATTAGCATTAATTATTTTTTATCTAAATTATTGAGGAATTTTTTCATCTAAATTTTGTCAAATTTTTTTTCATCTAAATTAATTATGTCAATATTTTTCTTTTTTTTTTTCTCTTCCACATGAATTTCTACGAATATTAATAATTAACAAATAGAACTCGTTAAATTCAATTCAAGGAAACTAAAAAAAATACACTTTAAATTTTACCGATTACCATATAGTGGAATGACGAGGAGCATCAAATTCTCCCTCTTCACTTTCAGAACCATGACGACTTGATCTTCGTGACCTTTGTCCAGAATTCGAACCATATCCTTGTTCTTGATACATTTGTGGCGGTGGTGGATACAGTTGGGGTAGTGGTGGATACATTTGGGGATAATAGGGTATAGGATAATTAGAATATGGCTGGGGTGGATAATAACCTTGTGGAGGTGGATAGTAACCATAAGGAGGTTGAAAATGTAAAGGTGGTCCTGATGGATAATAGCCTTGATTACTAAATGATTCATTACTAGAAGCTGATCTTCGAGATGAAGAGCCTCCAGAAGTATCATGTTGGTGCTTCTTGGCTTTACCCTTTGATCGAGCTCTATCTCTACTTCTATCCCCACTAGATTCAATAGATGGACGTACTCTATATTCTGACAAATCAAGGAATAAGCCACTGGTAGCAGCAAGCCCAAATTCTCCTCCAAGTGGACTAAAAGGCCTATTTTCATTTGCACCACCACTATAATCAGTACCACTACCATGACCACCAGTTAGACTTGAACCCTCATCATCATCACTCTGAGTTGGTGATCGGCTTGAACTTGAATGAGGCAGATTTTGTTCTCCTGATTGATATGATTGTTCAACATTCATTTCATCATCAGAATTATCAGGAGGCAACCAATCAGAGTTTTGCCCATCTAACAAAGGATTTTCTTTCTCTTGTAGCCATTCTGAAAGTGGATCATCTTCTTCAAAGATATGGTCTAGGCTAATAGGATTGAAACTATCATTTATCTCATCAATACTCTTCCTTTTTTGATGTCTCATCCTTAGCCTCATATTGTAATAAGTGTATACCATCTTATGAAGTCTTTCATATTTCAACCTGTTTCTTATCTTGGTATGTATATAGCTAAATGTGCTCCAATTTCTTTCACAATTAGATGCAGAAGTTGTCTGACTAAGCACTTTAACTGCTATTCTTTGCAATTCAGGAACACATGTGCCATATATAATCCACCATTCAGTTGCATAAAATAATTTAAAATAAATTTAATACCAATATAATTAAATAATATTAAAGAAATTAAAACTATTTAATTAATTATTTACCTGGATTCATTTGCTTCCAAGCTCTCTGTGCTTGTGGCGTACCGAATGTTTCTCTTTTATCTTGAAATACAAACAACTAAATTGATAAAACATTACAATTATTAAATAAATGCAAAAAGGTAATTAGATTTCTGATACATAGAGTAAATTTTTCAAGTATAAAATAGTGGTAAACACTAACCTGATTAGTCATTTGGATTTGATTATCCAGAGAAGGTTCTAGTCTTTCTATCACTGCTTTTATATCTTCTCTTGTTTCTATTAACACATCCGACGAAGATTTCACACCATATTGAAATTGGGGATTAAGATAATAACCTAAACATAGTTCATAACAATAAAAAAAATAAGCAATAAAAAATAAATATATAAGCAATTTAAGCATATAACATAAAATTGTTATTTTAATTACAATTCACATTTTTAGTCTACTTACCAGCTGAATGCAAGTGAGAATGCATAAATGTCCATCTATTGTCGATAATCCTTTCATATTCAGTGAAGTATCGACATTCTTGTGCAATTGCCTGTTTAGCTCTATCCACTGCCTCATAAATAAAGCCCATTGTTGGTTTTTCATCACCATCCACAAGGCGCAATACTTTTACCAAAGGCTCATAAACTTTTATTATTTCACTTGCTTTTCTCCAAAAATCTTTTCCCAAAATAATTTTTTTTGCTTCATAAGCAGGTCTCGACTTTTGTTGCCCCCATTTAGATTCTTTAAATTCCTGTATATTTTAAATTAAAATTTAAACAAGATATAAAAAACAAAACTAGATTTAAATAATTGTACTAATTATTAAGTACTAACCTTTGAATTGAACATTTCTCTCAAACCTTGTTTATGCTTTGTTTTTTCTTGTAATTGGATGAAATGAGTGGCAAATCGGGTGAGAGCAGGACGAAGTATTTGCTTTCCTTGAGTATATTTCTTCATCAAGTTAACTGTCCAAATATGATTGTATATGAAACATGTGACTTTCTTCGCCTCCTCCAACACTTTTTCCACGCTTTGCTTCTTCCCAATATCTTCAAGGCATAAATCCAAGCAATGAGCGGAACAGGTAGTCCAAAACAAATGTTTTCTTTTCAACATTAATTTTTTTCCAGCAGCCTTAAGTGCTGCCTCATTATCGGTAACTATCTGAACAATATATTGCTCTCCGATTTCTTCCACAGCTTGATCTAATAATTTGTAGTAAAAATTAGTATCTCTAGTAGAAACACTAGAGACATCCACAGATTTCCAAAAAAATGGTCCCTTTACTACAATAAACTAGAAAATTTATTATATGCATATGATTCAGGCTGTTGGTCCACCCATCACACATTAAGGTAGCACCTAATTCTTTCCAATGAACCTTTAATCCATCAACCCATTCTTTGACTTGTTGATACTCTGATTCCAAATATACTTCAGAAACCTCATAAGGTGTTGGAAGCTTTACATTTTGCCCAATTTCTGCTGCTACAGAAAGTAAATTGTGCAACCATGGAGAGTTTGATAACTGAAAAGGAAGTCGATTGTATATCAAAAATTTGGATACTGATTCACCCAGCTTCTTTCTTAATGTCTTCAGAAAAGAATCACTTAACTTCGGTTGCTTTAAACTCTTGCTTCTAACCAATTTAGGTATAGCTCCTCTTAATGAAAATTCAGAGTCACTTGGAGTGGATTTTCTTGTTCTTTGATCAAAATAGTCAGCAGCTGAGCCATGAGAGCTTCGTCCCTCTTCATAAGTATTACTGAAACCACCAGTTCTTTGCCTAAATTCTTGCCTCATATGCCACTCATGTTGTGATTGAACACTTTCTTGCATGGCTCGTCTTATAGCAGTATCTTCATCTATGAATCCTTCGTAACCAAAATCTTCCTCTCCTCTTAATTGAGAAAGGAATTCATCTTTCTCTTTTTGTTATCATTTTTTTTTTTTACTTTCTTGGAGGAGTTTCATCATACTTTCTCTAACAATACCTTTTAACAATACAGTTAAGAAAAATAAAAAAAATTAGTTGTACATGTTAACGTAATTTTATAATCTTTATTGAAAAATTAACATAATATTTATAACATACCGGTAACATTGGGGCATGGTGCAACAGTGCCAGTCTTATGAGCAATATGCTCCTTGAAGCGTGTTATTCCTCCTTTTATAACTTTCCCGCAAAGTTTACAAGACACATTTCCTCTTGTATTTGGTACAGGGATTCCGAAATGCCAACCAATATCATCACTTGGCGCACCTTCTAGTCCTTTACTTGGAAACTCCTCATGTTGTGACATGTTTGACATTTTCTGTTAAACAAATAATAATACAAAAAATGTGATAGAGTCATCACATTTTTCATATATAAATAAAAATTGAATTTGAACAATTAATCAATCACATATTCATCCCTCTAATAAGTAACATTAATTTATTTATTTTACATTTACATTATTAATTAACTTAATAAGTAAAAATAATTTACTTTTAATAAGTAAATATAATTTAATTCATTACATTTACTTAATTCATTACTTTTTTTTTTGCCAAAGAAAACTACTTTTGTTATTTTTGATAAAAGAAAACTCATAGACAACAAATATGATATACAAATATACTACAATGCATAGCTCAGAATATTTGTCCTATTGCACATTTGATTACTCAATTTATTACTTTAATAAGTAAAAATAATTCATTTAATTTACTTACTTTAATAAGTAAAAATAATTTAATTGATGATATTTACATTATCAATTAACTTATTAAAAAATTAATCATGTTTGAATACTAATTTGCTACTATCAATTAACTTAAACCTAATCAAATATCAATATTATTTTTTCTTAAGTTATAATAATATTTAATACCATATATTTAATTACATTACAGATTTTACTAAAAAAATTACATTAATAATTTAAATTTATCATTACCTAATATTATTTAAAAAATTACCAAATATTAATTCCTAAAAATTAAAATATTAAAACTCTTTAGCAAAAAAAAAAAGTAAATAGAATATTTATAAAAACCCACCCACCCACCCACCCGACCGGCCTAGCCTACCCACCCAAAAATTCACCATATCCCAATCCAATTCCCAACGGCCAAACCCACCCAGACCCACCCCATCGTCTCTGCCCAAGTGCCCATTGAAGTTGATTTTCATCTTTCACGGCTCACAATCGAAACCCTCTTTGGCCTCTCAGTCTCTCTCGCAGTCGCAGCCCCTTGCCCCTTTCTCGCGAATCTCTCATAGTCACCCACTCAGGCATGATTCCTACCGTTCCGATCCGACCGTTCCGATTCGACCAAGATCCCTCTCACAGGAGTGACAGACTCACAGCACCCGTCGTCGTCGGTCCCATCGCTCACCGACACTGCCCTGAAATCTGAAATACGTCAAGAAGCCACAGGCCCACAGCCACCGGAAGCCATTTGCTTGCGAACCGGCAGCATCTCAGGCAACCCGTCGCTCAGCAGACCCATGTCGCCCCTCACACTTACAGATCACCTCCCTTTCCCGACGCCAATCCAAAATCTTGTGGAAATTTTTAAAGTTTTTAACTATATTTTCATTTCATGTTTCATACTTTCATCATCTTGCTTACCTATTGATGTTGGTTGTTGTCTTCCTGCTGCTTTGTTTGTTGTTGATGGCTGCTTGAATCGCTTGATGCTGCTCTCTGTGACTCTGTGTCTGAGACTCTTGTTGATCTATTCTGTGTATGACTGTGAACTTGTGTTGTGTGGTTCTGTTCTGTGTGTGACTGTGAACTTGTGTTGTGTGGTGGTGCCGTGGTGGTGTATGCTGATAAAGCAAGCACTAGCAGAGTAGCAGTCACGGGCACGGCCTCACGGGTCTGATATAGTGATATTGGCTCTGATTTTATTCCTTCCTCATGCTCAGTAAGATTCGACTGTCTCAGACTCTCACTCTCACAATCTCAGTCTGAACTCTGAAAAGTTTTTGTTCTTTATTTTTTTAGACCTTTAGTTTATTCAACAGAACGGAGATAGCGGCGATAACGGCCCGTTATCGCCGCTATCCACCGTTATGCCTTTTTGTAACGGCCAATAGCGGCCGTTACAAACGTGATTTTTAATCACAGTCGCGAATTGGTGGATAGTGGTAGCGGTCACCGCCGCTACCGTGATATAGCGGCCGCTATTCCGATTAGCGGCCGCTATTTGATACCGTGCTTTGGTATGTTAACATAAAATGTATGTATTTGCCTTCTTGCTGTATTTACCCAAGTAGTGCTTATTAGGGAATTTTGTTTTTTTTTTCTTTTTTAAATTGGGGTTTGTAGTAGGCTTGGGCTGCATAATTGGGACTCTCTTTTTCTATCTGATTGACTCCTCTAGTATATTCATTCCCCATCCCATGAGCCCCTTTTTGGCTGCTAATGCATGTTAGTAAATGCATGATCCAAATTCCAAACAGAATTGGCGGATTGCAATTTAAGCAAGATTTATTTATTTTTGCCCATTCATGCTAGTGGAGTTGCCTATGTAGAGCTGAATCATTACAGTTTGAGATACTAGACTACTTTCATTTGGGTATGTTTGGTATGGCAGAAAAGTGGAAGGATAGATAGGAGTATGTAGAAAATTGAAAAGAAAATGGATTTTGTAGGTGCTTGGTAAAAAAGAAAAGTGCTATGAAAGAAGATGGGAAAGTTTGTTATTTTCTTTCATTAGTAACAAAATCAAATCATTCTAAATTTGAAAGAGTAGTGGAAAGAAAATGGGAGAAATGTGAGTCAAATATATATATATTTACAAAACTATCTTTTATTTTTTAAAATTTTATTTTGTTATCTTAACAAATTAATGGTATAATGGTAAATTAATGTAATTTTATTTTAATTTTTTTTTGGTTTTCAACTTTATCAAGTAATGAAAATAAAAAAAATTATATTTTCTTTCATATTTTTTATCTTTCTTATCAAGTCCATAAATGGAAAAAATTGATTTTCATTTTTCATTCCTTTAAATTTTTTATCTTTACATTTTTCATCCTTCTTATCAAGAACATAAATGCAAAGAAAAATGTGTTTTTTCATCTTTTCATTTTTCTTTGCTTGATAGGGTAGAAAAAAAAATGAAAAGATGGGAAATTGAAGGAGAAAGTAGAGAGATATAAAACATTATTTTTTTTCTTTAGGTATGTTTGGTAAGAAAGGTAAAAAAATGTGAAAGAAAATATAATTTTCTTTCCTTCCATTGCTTGGTAAAATTGGAAAAAAGAAAATAAAAAATAAAATTATATTAATTTACTATTATATCATTAATTTGTTAAGATAACAAAATAAATTTAAAAAAAGGATAATTTTGTAAATATATATTCTTGATTCACAGTTCTTTCATTTTCTCTCCATTAATCTTTTCAATTTTAAATGATTTGATTTTGTTACTAAGGAAACAAAATATTAATATTTCTATTTTCTTTTGTCACGATTCGAATTATAGATTTTCATATCATTTTTAAATTTTACTTACGGTCAGTTGAGCTGTCTGCAGTGTCTTTGCTAATAGTTTAATTTAAAATTTATATTCATTTTCAAAACCAATCCAAAAAATTATTTCTTTTCACTTATTGTAAACAAAATATACGAATTACAAATTTTAGAAATATATTTTTCCATTTGTTTTACATCCTAAGTCTAAGTATAGATAGCAAATGTACTGTACATATAAGTTTGAACATATAAATATAAACCGTGTACAGCTCTACGGATATGTCAACTTTGCTTGAGGGACACCAAAAGAATACTCCTACTGCTCGAATGTCGAGAGATCACTGAAAATAATCTAGAAGGAGAAGAAGGGGGTGAGCTAATGCCCAGTAAGGGAATCGTATACAAGAACTGATACTATGTATCTTATATGCAAGTATCAAATTATATTATATATATTATATATTATATATATATATATATATATATATATATAAGCATGATGTATACGAGTGAGTTAGGCACGATATAAAGGAAGGATACTATAATCGGTTATGTAACTAGATAGAGTATCGGAGGTACTTTGAAGTACCTATCATGTCTTGATCCCTAGTACCGACTATAGGGATTTCATTTGAAATCAAATAGTTCAGTAAACATGCATACTTCAATAAACAGTAACAACAACTTTTAATAATAACATTCAGATCATTCAGATATTCAAGTAAACAATATAAATAATTTCTCTGCAAACTGTATAAAAATCATTTTTCAATAACAGTAACAAAACTTAGAAGGCATATTCAATGATTATAAAACATTTCATCATTCAAAATCAATATCATATAAATATATATATATATATATTTTCCTGGGACTACCCAGGATGTCCAGGAATCTGTCACCCTAGATAAAACATTGGAGATAAGGCATCACCTAATAGACTCATGCAGAGGGACATATAGCCATAGTCTAAGGTTGTTTGCTGATGAACACGGGCCAGGTGTCACCTGAGGACACTGAATGATGGGATCAAAATCGTTTAGCTATAGTAATAGTAAGTGCATGTGCTCATAAGCAGCTATGAGGCCAATAGTCTCAAAACAGTTTATAAAATAGTTCATAGCAGTTTATGGAGATAAATTCAATAACAGGTATCTTTAATCAGTCTATAAATACATACTCTGAAAATATAAATAGTTCAAAAATAAAAATTCATAAAATATTCACAGTTCAACATTTGGTTTTGAAAATATTTTATTTATCTGTAAATAAGTTATAAAAACATGCCAGCACCCTCACGTACGTAAAATTCAATAACATGAATTTTTAAATATTGTTTTTCGGTATTTAGTGAAAATATAGAATTTCAATAAATAAGAGGAAGATAACTTAATAAATCTTATATTTCTAACACTTAAAGTTATTAAAAGATGATTCCATAAAATTACTAGAATTTTTGACAGAATATCAGCTGTTTCTAACCTAGCAATCCTGTAGTGAAAATACAGTATATAAAACCAGCAACAGTTCCCATTTCAACACCAATTTCAACATTCCAATTTTAAAAGATGCACATTTTACTAAAACATGCAACATAGTATCCCTACGTCTTCTACATTCATCATTTACGTCTTAATTCGCTGTGTTTTTGTTCGTTAGCACCAGTGTCAAATTTTGACTTTTGAGTTGCAAAACACCGTATAAACACAATTTAGCACTATCAAATCACCACATTTCAATTATAATTAATTATTAACTCTCTATAAACCATCACATTGCATATAGTCATTTCCATTTCAATCTCTTATACAAAGCTGCTAACATTGCAACTTAAGCTATACAACTCCGATTTCAGTTCCGATTTTGCCTATAGTCTCCTATTAATTTGTACGTTGTTTTAAGACCTCAAATACATCAAATGAACATGATTTCATATTCCCCCTGCTTTGGCAAAATACATCCTATTTGGCTACACCATGATTTTCTTCCAATTAAGCCTTAATTCTTACTTTATTTAATTTCTACATTATTTCTAGATTAATTTCTCATCAAATTACAATACTCCAATGCATAAGTCACATTGACCGAAACCCTAAGGAAGTGTTCTTCTTAGTTCCAAGTTGATTCAAGCTTGAATAATGATCTAAACATGTAAAGCACTTAGTATAAATCAAGAAAACCATGAAAATTTAATCTTTCCTCACCTTTCTCTTGGTGGCCAAATCCTTCAAGGACCCTTACCCTTTTATTTTGGCTGATTTAGATGATGATTTTGGTACAGGAAGATAGAGGAAGTTGAGGAGAACAACTTTAGTGAAGGGAATTTTTGATTTTAAAGAGCTTTTGGTTAAGTGTTATAAGCTTTCTCTCTCTTGGAAGGTTTAGCTATGGAGGAAAAATAAGAGCTGCTGGGTGCTGCCAAGAATGATGAAGAAAATGCTGGAAATTTCACTTAAAAATGATATTTTATAGTGAAAATTACCATTTTGCCTTTATGTTTAAGTAATCTTTCGTTTTTGCCCTTTTTAGTTCAACTTTGATTTAAACAATCAGTCTAATCTTCAAAATATTTTATTTCATTATGAAATATATCTATTTAACTTGCTCTAACTTCTGGTTGAGCTTTTAATGAAGTTCGACTGACCGTTTGAGTGAAATTACCAAAATACCCCTATTTTAAAATCATGTAAATTTATATTTTTACGCAAATTTAATTCCATCAGTCCATATGGCTTAGAATCTTATTTTATGAAAAATTTTCTATCACTGATAGTGGATCCAAAGTCAACTTGGTTTGATTGTTATTTACAAAAATTCTATCGACCTATGGACTTAATCGTCATTTTCGAATTTGTTCACATGCTTCTAAAAAAATGCACGAACAGGTAAATCTAGGTTGTAGATTCTTACCATATCCTTATTTAGCTCCAAATATCATGTCCTCCAAGTTTCACCTGCTCTAGAACATCAGAAGTCCTGTAGGGCCCACCATCCGTTATCCGTTTATTCTTGCAAGGAACAGGTCATTTAGATAATTATATAATATCTATTAAATGTACGGATGGTAGTTATATGAATATCACATTTCCCCCCACGTTAAGAAATTTGGTCCTCCAAATTTCTTTTGACCAATCAATCGAATAACTCCGGATACTTTTCTTTCATTAGGCTCTTCATCTCCTAAGTAACCTCTTTTGTTGAATGATATTGCCAAAGAACCTTTACCAGAGGTAGTGTCTTAGATTGCAGTACCTTTTCTTTCTGATCCAAAATCCCTACCGGTTTCTCCACATAACTCATGTCTTCTCTTTTCTCAATGGTTAGTACCAGATAACATGTGACGGATTTGGATGATATCTCCGCAGCATAGATACATAGAAGATGTTATGAACAACAGATAGCTCTGATGGTAATGCCAACTGATAAGCCACGTCTCCCACTCGGTCTAAAATCTGGAACGGTTGGATGTATCGAGGACTCAAACTTTCCTCTCTTATCAAAACTCATTATACCTTTCAATGGTGAAACTTTCAAAAGACTAAATCTCATATAGAAAATTTCAACGGTCGGCGTCTGATACCCGCATAACTCTTCTGCCGACTCTGAGAAGTTTTCAATCTGTCACAGATAATCCGAATATCCTCGGAAGCCTGTTCAACAAGATCGGGAGTCAATATTTTCCTATCACCCATTTCCTTCCAAGCTATAGGAGAACGACATCTTCTACCATAAAGAGCCTCATAAGGTGCCATGCCGATCCTGGAATGATAATTGTTATTGTAAGCAAATTCTGCCAGTGGTAGATGATCGTCCGAAGAGTCTTTAAAATCAAGTGTACATGCTCTTAACATATCCTTGAGCGTCTGGATAGTGCACTCGGACTGACCGTCAGTTTAGGGATGATAAGCTATGCTAAAGTTCAGTCGAGATCCCAATCCCATTGCATCCTGAAAATGCTCTCCAAAATGAGAGGTAAATTAAGAATCTCTATCTGATGTAATGCTCACTAGAACTCCATGCAACCTGACAATTTCCCTGACATACAAGTTGGCTAAGGCACTCAAAGAATATGTGGATTTAATAGCCAAGAAGTAGGCGAACTTCGTCGCTCTGTCAACAATCACCCAGATCGCATCATGATTCCTTTTGGTCCTTGGAAAACCCATGATGAAATCCATGGTGATGTAATCCCATTTCCACATAGGTATCGGTAGAGGTTGAAGTAGTCCGGTGGGCTTCTAATGCTCTACCTTCACCTGCTGACAGGTGAGATATCTTGCAACAAAATCGACGATGTCTCGTTTCATGTTTAGCTACCAGTACACCTTACAAAGATTATGATACATCTTATTACTCTCTGGATGTAAAGTGTACCTTGAGTTGTGCACCTCTATCAGAATCAGCTCCCTCAACTGTTTGTCCTTGGGAATACAAACTCGACCTCTAAACCTCAAGATGCCATCTGTGCCAATCTCATACTCTAACTGAACTCCCAATTGAATCTGATTGGCAACATCAGTACAGAAAGCATCCTCCCTCTGAACATTTCTAATTCGATTCATGAAGTCGGGTGCAATCTGGAAACTAACCAACCAACCATACCTTTTAAAAGGAGTCACATACAGATTGAGGCTTGCAAATTGTTCTAAGAGATCGTACTTCCGAACCATCATATAAGATATCATACCAAGGTGCTTTCGGCTCAAAGCATCTACCACCACATTTACTTTCCCGAGTGGTATAGTATCTTGCAGTCATAGTCTTTAAGTAGCTCCATCCATTTACGCTACCTCATATTTAATTCCCTCTGTGAGAACAAATACTTTAAACTTTTATGATCAGTGTATACCTGGAATTTTTCACCATATAAGTAATGCTGCCATATCTTCAAAGCAAACACTACGGTAACAAGTTTTAGGTCATGAGTAGGATAATTCCTCTCGTGGTCTTTCAATTGACGGGAGGTATATTCGACCACTTTCCTATTCTACATTAGCAAACATTCCAAACCAAGAGAGGAGACATCACTGTACACTGAAAATCCTCTTGGCCCACTAGGAATGGTAAGGACTATACTGTGGTCAATCTCCGCTTCAATTCCTGGAAGTCGCGCTCACAAGCATCCGTCCACTCGAACTTGACATCTTTACGTGTAAGACACGTCAACGGACCAGATAATCTCGAGAAACCCTCTACAAACCTCCGATAATATCCGGCTAATCCCAAAAAGCTTCATATCTCTATCACTAACTTCGGTCTCTCCCACCTTACGATTGCCTCAGTCTTAGACGGATCAACTGACACCCTGTCTTTTGAGACCACATGTCCCATAAAAGTAATATGCTCTAGCCAGAATTCGCACTTACCCAATTTGGCATACAGCTTCCTGTCTCTGAGGGTTTGTAGGACAATATAAAGATGCTGCTTATGCTCCTCCCGGGACTTGGAATAAACCAAAATGTCATTAATGAATATGATGACAAACTTATTCAGGAAAGGCTTAAATACCTCATTCATCAGATTCATGAAAGCTGCAGGGGCATTAGTAAGTTTGAATGGCATGACAAGAAATTCATAGTGACCATATCGGGTCCGGAAAGCAGTCTATGAAACATTCGACTCCCGAATCATCAACTGGTGATATCATGATCTTAAGTCAATCTTGAATTATACCTGAGCACCCTTGAGCTGATCAAACAGATCATCTATTGTAGGCAAAGGGTATTTATTCTTGATCGTAGCCTTATTAAGCAACCAATAGTCAACGCACAATCGCATGCTACTATCCTTCTTTCGGACAAACAGGACTGGCACGCCCTAAGGAGATACATTAGGTCGAATAAATCCTTTATCCAACAACTCTTGGAGCTTCTTCTTAAGCTCATTGAGCTCCGCCAGTGCCATTCTGTAGGGAGGCTTAGATATTAGTTTGGTGCTGGGTATCAATTCGATAGTAAATTCTATCTCTTGATCTGGAGGAAGACTCGATAACTCATCCGAAAACACATATGGAAAATCCTTGACAACAGGAATCTTGTGTAACTCTAGACGCTTCTTTTCTATGTCCTCCACATAGGCAATAAATCCTTCAATCACAACATTTAAGAAAGTTTAGTTCTGATAACATTTTGGAAATAAATCTATATTTCATTACTATCCAAAAAGCTTTACAATATACTTTTCAAGAGAAGAAAAGGTTACATTCTTAGTGTAACAATATAAACTAATGTGATTTGTAGCTAACCAATCCATTCCTAAGATAGCATCAAAATCATACATATTCAGAATTATTAGGTCAGTTACCATTTCCTTTTCTCCTATCTTCAATTTACAGTTACAATATACTGCATATGTCATCTGTGATTTCCTAAAGGGTGTATTTATCTGTAATGCATACCCTAAAGGCTCTGACTCTGTTGGTAATTTGGTAACAATAATGGAGATACAAATGAATGAGTAGAATCAGGATCAAGTAATACATATGCATCAATACTGAAAATAATCATGTCAGAAGAGGCATCAGCAGACTCCTTATCCAGGGCATACACTCAACCTTAAGTCACAGCCTTCTTTCTTTTCTCTACAGTTATGGCTTGCCTGGGCACGGATTGTGCAGCCTTTTCTGGCTCTTTAACCTCTGGTGCTGCTGCTGGTGCAAGTAAAGTCATCTTCTCTTGGGGACAATCCCGAACTAGATGTCCCTTCTACCTACATCTAAAGCAAGCCTCGGTAACCCATAGACAATGGCTTTCACTATGCAACCTACCACAAATACCACATCTAGTCGTAACACCCTTCTGAGGAAGGGAACTAGCAGTACCAATAGATTTAGCATACCTATCTCTAGCTGATTTACCTCTAATAACAATACCCTTGGACCATTTAGCCGGTCCCCTGTTGGCTCTATCATCTGAACCCCATCTAGCCTCCTTTTTACCTTTACCTTTAATACGAGACTCTTGTCTCGCCTGATATTGCTCATAATTTTGTTCGCATAACTGTGCCCTGTGAACTACCTCATCATATGTAGTAATATCAAAAGGGGCTAACTAGGCATTATACGATGGTCTCCACCTTGCTAAGATCCGCTCAATCTTATGCTCCTCACTCTTCATCGTCTCTGGATCGAATCAGCTCAACATAGTGAACCTAGACTCATACTGATCAACCGTTATGTTCTCTTGAGTCAAATCTAGAAATTCCCTCTTCAACTTTTGTTGTGTAGTGCTGGAAATATACTATCTACGGAAAGCCACTAAAAATATCTCCCATGTCACTACCAAATGTTTCGCCACCAATATTATATCGGTGGACTTCCACCAGTGTTTGCCTCATCAATAAACAAATAGGTAGCCAGCCCACTTTCTCTGTCTCTGAACATCTCATATATCGAAATAATTTCTCCACTGCGTTTACCTAATTTTCTGCTGGTAAAGGATTCTATTTGCCCTTAAATTTAGGCGATTCATCTTAATAAACTTCTCAAAGTATTAGCATCACACCCACCAATCGGATCCTACTTGGGCTGTGCTGGAATTAGAGGTTGAGGCTGTTGTGGAGGCAGCACTGGTTGTGGCTGGGGTACGGGTGGAATATTAGCCTGAGGCTGTAGAGGCTGTGTTTGCTTAAGGATTGGTGCTCTCGTTTGATTGGTTATAAAAGTAGCAACTATACGCTCAAGTCTTGACAGAAAGTATCTACACTCTCAGGTAGTGGAGGGAGAGCGGGCTCAGGTACCGACTCAAGAGATGGCTCTGGGGAATGATGGATGCGTTTGGGACATCCTTGTCCTTATCTGGCACCCTTTCGCCCTTCTTCCATTCTGTCCCAAAGCAAAGCCAAAAATATTTTTCAGTTCCATATTCGTAACGATTATATATATTCAGACAAGTATAGTACTACGAGAGATGTAAATCAACTTTAATCTTAACGATAATGACAGACATCAGACCAACCTTGCTCTGATACCACTTTAATTGTCACAGTCTGAATTATAGATTTTCATACCATTTTTAAACCTTACTTACCATCAGTTGGGTTATTTGCAGTGCCTTCGCTAATAATTTAATTTAAAATTTATATTTACTTCCAAAACTAATCTCAAGAATTATTTCTTTTCAGTTATCATAAACAAAATATATGAACTACAAATTTTTGAAATATACTTTTCTATTTGATTTAGATCCCAAGTCTAAGTACAAATAGCAAAGATACTGTACATATAAATTTGAACATATAAATATAAACCGTGTATACTTCTACGGATATGTCAACTTTGCCTGAGGAACACCAAAACAATACTCCTCCCGCTCGAATGTCGAGAGATCACTAAAAAAAATTTTGAAGGAGAAGGAGGGGTGAGCTAATGCCCAGTAAGGGAATCGTATACAAGAACTAATACTATGTATCCTATATGCAAGTATCAAATCATATTATATATATATATATATATATATATATATATATATATGGAAGCATGATGTATACGAGTGAGTTAGGCACGATATAAAAGAAGGATACTATATTCGGCTAGGTAACCAGATAGAGTATGGGAGGTACTTGGAAGTACTTGTCGTGTCTTGGTCCCTAGTATCGATTATAGGGATTTCATTTGAAATCAAACAGTTTAGTAAACGTGCATACTTTAGTAAACAGTAACAACAACTTTTAATAATAACATTCAAATCATTCAGATATTCAAGTAAACAATATAAATAAATTTTCCACAAACTGTATAAAAATCTTTTTTCAATAATAGTACAAAACTTAGAAAGCATATTCAATGATTATAAAACATTTAATCATTCAAAATCCATATTATATATATGTTTCCTAGGAATGCTCGGGATGTCCGGGAATTTGCCACCCCAAATAAAACAATGGAGACAAGGCATCACCCAATAGACTCATGTAGAGGGACATAGAGCCATAGTTTAAGGTTGTCCGTAGATGAACACAGGCCAGGTGTCACTTGAGGACACTGAATGATGGGATCAGGATCACTTAGCTATAGTAACAGTAAGTGCATGTGCTTGTAAGCAGTTATAGAGCCAACAGTCTCAAAACAGTATATAAAATACTTTATAACAGTTTACGGAGATAAATTCAATAATAGGTATCTTCAATCAATCTATAAATACATACTTTGAAAATATAAGTAGTTTAAAAATAAAAATTCAGAAAATATTCATAGTTCAACATTTGGTTATGAAAATATTCTATTTATCTGTAAATAAGTTATAAAAACATGCCAGTACCCTCACATATGTAAATTTCAATAACATGAATTTTTATATATTGTTTTTCGGTATTTAATAAAAATATATAATTTCAATAAATAAGAGGAAGATAACTTAATAAATCTTATATTTCTAACGCTTAAAGTTATTAAAATTTGATTCTATAAAATTACTTGAATTTTTAATAATATATCGGCTATTTCTAACCTAGCCTTCCTTCAGTGAAAACACAGTATATAAAACCAGCAATATTTCCCATTTCAACACCAATTTCAAAATTCCAATTTCAAAAGATGCACATTCTACTAAAACATGGACCATAGTATCCCTGTCTTCTACATTCATCCCTTATCTTTTAATTCGCTGTGTTTTTGTTCGTCAACACCAGTGTCAAATTTTGACTTCTAAGTTGCAAAACACCATATAAACACAATTTAGCACTGTCAAATTACCATATTTCAATTATATTGGCTCTACCGAGAGGGGGTGAATCGATTTTTCTATTAATTTTTGATTTTTCTAAAGCTTAATGCACAAATAAAACTAATAAAGCAATAATGAAATAAATGCAGTAAATAAGTAAGGAAAAGAGAAGCAAACACAAATTTATAGAGGTTCGGCCAAACTCTTGCCTACGTCCTCTCTCCTTGATCCTCTTGTCAAGGTATTGATTCCACTCTTCCTTTGGAATTCTTACAAACCAGTTCAAGGTGTGGTGGACCTCTTACAACTTCTCTTGAAGACTTAGAAATAATCTTCTAAGCCTCTTCCCTTGTAATACTACCCACACTCTTACAATAACAATTCTTACAAGGCTAACACACCCCTTGAATATCAGAAGTTTGAGTGAATGGGTGATGTACAATGAGAATTCACACAAATAGAGTTACAAAGAATGAATTTTCAGATTTGATTTTGTCTCTTGAAGCTTGGAGAATTTCTGAGTGCTTGTTCTACCTCTAATCTTCATAAATACCTCTATTTACAGTCCCCCAACTGATTGGAACGGTTGGTGAAGCATTTAATGCTAATCCTCCCGTTGAAACCCTCAAAAACTAGCTGTTGGACACTGTTAACGTAAAAAGGGATCGATCCCTTACCATATGGGATCGATCCAAAAATTCCAGAATGCTTTCCAACCTATTCCAGGATGCCTTCCAACCTTTCTGCCATTTAGGGATCGATCCTTCTACAGTGAGGATCGATCCCTCATAGTTTCCTGCACTTACTTGGCTGCAATTTGAGAAGATTTGATGGCTTTTTATGATTTTAACTCCGTTCAAATCATTCTAGCATTTTTATAAGAGTATTTCCTGATTTTCTCAATTGAAATCACAATCCAAAACTTTGTTTAAAATATTTTCTATCATTGAGTTTATTTTGACCAAATTTACATTTGTAGAAAAATGTTTTAAGCTTTCTTAAGTTTTTGTCATTTCAAAATACATGTCAATTTAAAGCTAACAAATTATAATTAATTATTAACTCTCCATAAACCATCACATTGCATATAGTCACTTTCATTTCAGTCTCTTTTACACCGATGTTAACATTACAACTTAAGCTACAGAACTTTGATTTCAGTTCTGATTCATCTATAGTCTCTTATTATTTTGTACATTGTTTTAAGACCTCAAATACATTAAATTGAACATGATTTCATATTCCCCTTGCTTTGGCCGAACACATCCTCTTTGACTACACCATGATTTTCTTCCAATTAAGCTTTAATTCTTTCTTTATTTAATTTCTACATTATTTCTAGATTAATTTCTCATCAAATTACAACACTCCCATGCATAATCCACCTTGACCGAAACCTTAGGAAGTGTTCTTCCTAGTTCCAAGTTGATTCAAGCTTGAATAATGATCTAAACATGTAAAGTACTTAGTATAAATCAAGAAAACCATAAAAATTTAATCTTTCCTTACCTTTCTCTTGGTGGCTGAATCATTCAAGGACCCTTACTCCTTTATTTTGGCTGATTTAGATGATGATTTTGGTATAGGAAGATAGAGGAAGTTGAGGAGAACTACTTTGGTGAAGGAAATTTTTTATTTTGATGAGGTTTTGGTTAAGTGTTATAAGCTTTCTCTCTCTTGGAAGGTTTAGCTTGGAGTAAAAATGAGAGCTACCGGTTGCTGCCGACCATGACGAAGAAAATGCTGGAAATTTCGCTTAAAAATGATATTTTATAGTAAAAATTACCATTTTGCCCTTATGTTTAAGTAATCTTCCGTTTTTACCCTTTTTGGTTCAACTTCGATTTAAATAATCAGTCTAATCTTCAAAACATTTTATTTCCTCATGAAATATATCTATTTAACTTGTTGTAACTTTTGGTTGCGCTTTTATTGAAGTTCGACTGACCGTTTGAGTGAAATTACTAAAATACCCCCAACCGTAAAATCGCGTAAATTTCTATTTTTATGCAAATTTAATTCCATCAGTCGACATAGCCTAGAACCTTATTTTATGAGAAATTTTTTACCACTGATAGTGGATCCAAAGTCAACTTGGTTTGACCGTTATTTGCTAAAATTCTATCGACTTATGGACTTAATTATCATTTTCTAATTTATTCGCACGCTTCTCAAAAATGCATGAACAAGTAAATCTAAGTTATAGATTCTTACCATATTCTTATTTAGCTCCAAATATCATGTCTTCCAAGTTTCACCTGCTCCAGAACACCGGAAGTCTTGTCGGGCCTACCATCTGTTACCCATTTATTCTTGCAAGGAACAGGTCATTTAGATAATTATATAATATCTATCAAATGTACGGATGGTAGATATATGAATATCACATCTTTTCTCACATTTCTTTTTTTACCAATCACTAATAAAAACTATTTTCTTTGAACTTTTTCATACACCCCTATCAATCTTTTCATTTTTCCATCTTACTAAGCACAATCTTAGTAAACAAATATACCTTATTCTCTTAAGTTAGCTTACTCTCTTAAGTTGCATGCTTTTAAGATTGCTAGCATTTGGTAGAGCCATTTCTTGTATTTCTACATTTTTCGTTGCGAATATCACTTAGTAGGTTGTGCTTTATTATTTTTGTATTAATATTTAAAAGTGATATAAATCATGGGTTAAATTACTAATTAACCCATTAAATTATGCTGGCAAAAACTAATTCGATATGAAAAGTTTGTCTCACCAATTCGAATTCAAACATAATCAATTTGATTCGACTGAAAAAAAATCAACAATTCAAAACTAACTTAATTCAAATTTGAATAGATTTAAATTGATTCAAATTTATATTGACTTGAACATAGCTTGACTTTTACCCGAATTGATTTAAACTTAAATTGATCGAATTCATATTGATTTGAACTTGCTTGATTCGAACTCGATCTGATTTAAATTCGAAATTGTTTGATTCTAAATTGACCTAAACTAGAATTAATTTAGCCTAATATGAATGAATTTAAATTATATTTAACAGCAAATACTTTAATGCCATAATTAATAGTCAAATTATTATATTATATTATAGAAAGAATATAATTTTTTTACGATAATATGACGATTTTATTTTTTTTTACCTAATCAAATTTATATATTCACTTTTATGATGCATTAATTTGCATCCAATCATAAACAAAATTCTAGAAGAACGAACTTAGAATAATTTCAATGACTTAAGTTTCACTAAGAAGTCACATCATTGCGCTTGCCTTTAATAATTCTAAGAAAAAAGTAAGAGGAATTAAAGAGAACCTATTTTTTTTTTGTGACTTGGACCCTATCTCACCCAGTCCTAAAATGAGTACTAGAGGTGGTAAAAATTAACCTAATCAAAAAATCTGCCCAATCGATTTGAACTCAAATCCAGTCAACTCAATTTGATTAAAAAAAATTAACAATTTAAATCCAACATTATCTAAACCTGAATTAATCTAAATTCAAATTGATCTTGATCCAAATTAACGAAAACTTAAATTGATGTGAATTTGAAATGACATAAATTTTCTTGATTTGAACTTAACTTGACCTAAGCTTGAATTGATCCAAATTTAAAATGATCCCTTTTTTAACTCAAAATCAAAATAATCCAACCCAAACTTGATAGGAGTCACTCATTGGTTAACTTTAGCTTTGAGGCTTTAGTTAATTTTAAAGCATAAATATTCTAGCTGATTAAAGTGGATTGTAAGGGGTCGTTTGGTATCGTTTTTGTTTCATGTTTTTGTTTTTAATCTTTTTAGAAACAGAAGCAGAAAACGTGTTTGACAATATATTTCCGTTTTCAAAAAGTGAAACAAAAACAAGAATTTTCAAAATTGTTGAAAGCAAGAATTTTTTATTTCTATTGTTTTCGGAAACATGTTTTCATTTATATTACTGTTCATAAGTGAATAGAATTTATATAGTAATATAATATTAATATTTTTATAATAAAAAATAAAATAAAATAAATTAATTTTTAAATAAAATAATATTAAATTTTGATATAAAATATTAATTAATTAATTAATTAATATTTTAAAATTAAATATATTTATTTTAATATAGAAAAGTTGAAAAATGTAAAAAACAATTAAATATAATTACATTGAACTATAATATTTTAATATTATTTAATTTAAATTTTTATAATAATTTATTGAATATATTATATATTTTAAATAATATCATTTATTATAATTTTGATATGTTAATAATTAATATTATTATCTAATATAATTAATTTTTATTTTACTAAACATTATTATTTAATATTATATTCTATCATAAATTTAAAATATATCACTATGACTATTAAATAATTTAATATTATTAAATAAGTGAATATTTAACATTAAATAATATTATTTATATTAAATATAATATATTTTAATAACCATATAATTTATTATAAATTAATTAGTTAAATATTTTATTTAATAATGTAATATTATTATTACAATTAAATTAAAAATTATTATTAAATATAATTTATAATTATTACAATTAAATTAAATAATATTATTTTATTTAATATTATATTTAATTATAATATTATTCAAATTATATTAAATTTTGATATGATTAAAAGAAAATATTTAATTTTAGTATTAAATAATATAAAATAATACTATTTAATATTATCTACATATTATTATTTAATAAATATATTATTTTTTACTTAATTTTTGAAATTTTATTTTATGAATTGAATTATTTATCTGAATCAATTTAAATATTTGTTTTCAAAATGTAATAGTATTAAACAAATATGTTTTCTGTTTCTAGAAACTGAAAAAAAAACGAAACAAAACAAAAATAAAATTTTTAAAAACAGAAAACACAAAACAGAAAATAATAAACAATGCCAAACTATCTCTAAGTATTTTTAGTGGCACGAGAACGGTAGAGCCGTAACAAGCATGGAATTGGCCAGCTAAACCTGAACTCTGTTGGTTTTTGTAGCGGAAAATTGAGGGATGTGCAGGGATGTAAAACGGGCGGGGCGGGTAGCGCGGATACGGCCCGTTTAGGCCCGTTTTTAAACGGGCCAATTTTTACATGCCCGATCCGTTTTTAATGCGGACCGGGGCGGGTCAAGTAATTTTAAAATAAAAAATAATAAAAATGAAATTTAAAAAATTATTAAAATTCATATACAAATACAATTTAAATGCAATTACAATTCACTTACAATATTTTAAAATAAATAATTACAATCTTAAAAAAAACATAAATTTCTATTAAACATTAAACTCTTCCAACATCTTATTTTCACTATTATATGTGTGTGTGTGTGTGTATATATATAATGTCATGGTTTGAATTCAAAATAAAATTACATGAATTCATTTTTTTGCTAGAAGACAATAAAATCATGTCATGTATTTATTATTTTGTAAGAAATAAAAATACATTAATAATATAATTAAAAAACAAATTATATAAAAAATGACAAAAAGGCCCAAAATAGGGTCGACTCGCGGGCTTGTAAGCCGGCCCGCGCGAATTGTCGACCCGTACGGACCAACCTATTAAACGGGCCTAAAAAATAAAATCCGACCCATAAGAAGCCCAAAGGATCAACCCGCGAGCTTCGGCTCGTTTTACACCCTAGATGTCCGTGTGCCTTTGACATATGCTATGGTTTCTTGCCTCAAAGTATAAATATTGGTGAAGGAAAAAATTATTATTTTTTTCATTAATTGTTTGATTAAGTTGAAAGATATAAAAAATGATTTTTTAATAAATTACTTGATATAATTAAAATTAACAGGAAACGATGAACATATTATTATTATTATAGTTATTATTATTAATAACAAGTGTAGATAAAAAATAATATTTAAAAAATAGAATCTTGTAAATTTGTTACGCTTTAGTCATGGCTTTCTTTTATTTCTTTTGTAATAGTTGCAATTTGAAATATAATCGTTTTTGTGATCAAAGATGAGAAAGATGAAAAATGATTTTTTTTTCTGTTTTTACCAGTATTTAATAAAAATCATTTTGTTCTTTTCCTTTTTACCATCATTTCTCACCCTCTTGCTTTATCGTCCTATTTTGGGTTAGGTTGCAAATGTTGTAATAATTTTGGTAAATAAAATCCATCTATTATACTAAAACCACCTACCAAACCAGAACCTGCTGTCAAAATTACAAGTTTTCTGGTATGGTCATGTAATCTACAGCTAGTTGGAAATAAAAACAGTGGTTGGAGACTATTTTAACAAAGTAAATTTGGATTTGGTAATCGAATGGTAGCTAGCTCAGCAATGATCCTTTAACAGTTTAATTTGTTGTTCATATCGGTTGCATGATCACAGTAGTTTTAATAAAATGATTTTTGAATTCTTGACTAGTTAAACCTGGAAAGGACACTAACTACCTCAATATAATCAAGAACAGATGGTAGCCCCCACCATTTTTTGCAAATCATTTTAGTTATATATACGATCATCATCAAAACTTTTATCTTAATATTGGAATAGGTTATATAAACTAGAATATAACCTTACACTAAGTCAGCATGAATTCTCTTTCTCCACTCATTTTTATATAAAGCAATGTGTTCTTTCAACTCGCATTCTGCCATATTTTTTTGGATTATTTTTTTCCAAATTTTCTTCGATTTTCCCCTAGTTTTGACCTTGTTTATATCATTCATCGCTTCCACTTGCTCCGACCAATATATTAAATAAATTTAATTTAATCCATTTAAATTTAAAAATCAAAATTACGTTGATATTCATTCATGCTTTTAATCACCAATTAGATTTCACAATTACTTCAAATCAATTAGGTTGTCACAAATATTAAGTCATAATCATGTGAATTAAAAAAAAAACCTAATCTAACCTTTCTTTTCAAAACTTTCAACCAACTAAAAAGCAAACAAATCTAGAATATTTTTCTCGCTTAATACCCACCAATTTTAACTTTTTTTTTTATTCTATATATTTTTCAATCTAATTTGCACTTTTACATACCACTTGGATTGTCTTAGGACTTGCACTATCAAAAAATAAACCTTTACCGACAAATATTTTCGTCAATAATAGTTAAAATTCTGTAGGTAAATAATTTGCGGAATTTTTGTCGATAAAGTTGTTGAAATTCATTTCATTGATAACTAAATTTCATTGGTGGGGAAAATTTTTTGTCGGTATTTTGTAGGTAAACATTGATGAAATATTTGTTGGTAGTTGGTCGGTGAACAAAATTTTCATCGATAAATTTTTTCTTTAAAAAGCAAATTAAAAGTAATCTGCTGGTAATATCGATGAAATATTCTATCGGTAATTTTAGTAGCCAGAATTTGTCGATATTTCGTCAGTAATTCGATGGAACACACACACATATGTAATTAGAGCAACTTCCGTTGGTATATCATTAGTGCTTTTTTTATAAAAATATCTATGCATCATTTATATAATTAATTTTATTTTTATTTACTCTTAATATTTTAATAATATCTGTTAATTCATATAAATAATTTTATTGATGAACACACAATTAAATTCTATGTTAATAATTTCAAAAAAAATGTTTTATTAAAAGAAAAAAATAATAACTTATATAGTCCAAAAAATAAAAATAGATACAAACTATAGAATAAAAAAATATAGCCCCAACTCAAGGGTTGTGGCTCAGTTGGCAACGCAGATTGAGTTTGTGGGAAGAGCTCTCGAGTTCGACTCGTACTAAACACATCTTTGGAGAGGGGTGAAGAGCCTTAACTGTGACTAAACTCTGAACATGATTAATTTCAAACCGTTAAAACGGATGAGGATACCTGTGATTTATACCAAAAAAAAAATATATAGCCGCAACTCGTCATAGCTGGATATCATTTTCTGGTGAAGTAGGCAAAGCGTCCAAGTAATGTGTTCGTATGATGTTCGATACCACTGGAGACGTTGCTGAAAACAATTATAAATTAAGAAGCAAATAAAATTATATCAATTAAAATAATTTATAAACAATTATAAAAAAATAAATAAGCAAAATAAATATTGTTTAAGTATATATACTTTTCTTCTAGTGGAGTAATGTGCAGGCTCTTGTTTGGATCCATCGTAAGTGTCAATAGTCATACAAAGATCCCCTTGAGTGCGCTGACTTGTGCCCATTTGAGTAGTAGCTAGATGCTCCATCAATCGCTGCTAGAATAAACAAAAAACATATGTAACATATAATTAACATTAATAAATAGTAAAAACAAGATTAAAAGTAATTAAATAAAAAAGTACATCAATTGCTGTTAGAATAATCAAACTCATTCATTTCATAATAATTAGAATCATCGTCATCATCATCGTCATCACTCGCTAATTTTAAATCTACTTTTTCATAATAACTAGAAATAAGAAACGTAGTTTTGTCAAAGTTCTTATAAAGGAATAATATTTTGTAGTATTGACATTGCGACTTCTTGATATACATCTTTATCAAGTCCTTTGAATCTTCCTCATCATCATTACTCATCTTATATGTACTTTGAGCTTTAGTCTTGAACACTGCCCGCCCATCATTTCAAGCTCTTCTTCTAGAAGGGTTATCTGCTCAACAAACTTGAAATAGTTGTCGAGCCAAGACAAATGGTTCATGACTAGCAAGAATTGATTTATAATTGATATCCACAAAACCATGACGTGGATATACCTCAACCCACTTCTTAGTGTCAAGCCAATGACATTTAAGCAATACAACTTTATTTCCCACCTCTAAATACTCTAACTCAATTATTTCTTTTGAATAAAGGAAGTGATGGTGTGACGCCACACTTATGAGTATGACACAGAATGGTGAATCTTGCTACTTGAGACTACTCATGAGGATGAAGTTGAACTGAAACAAACCCGTAATATTTGAGGAAATCGACCCCAAAATTTGAAAAGAGGGAACTGAAGCCCAAACTCTAAGGAAGCTTTGTGGACAACTACTCTGCTATTAACTAATGAAGGGAACTTTTCATTGTCATGAGGAAGCCTGTAGGCATAACCCTCAAAGGGGGTAAGTGTTACGAATAAGCTCTAAGTCTATTGTGTTAAGCCTAGAACTAGATCCCAAATTGATTTGCTTACCCGAATGCAGCTAGGGGTGTAAAGAAACAGAACGTTCTACGAACCGTTCATGAACTCGTTCGGTTTCTGTTCGTTTATTAAGCTTAACGAACGAACACGAACAATATTTTAGTGTTCGTTTGTTAAACGAGCCGAACATGAACAGAGGTATGGTTCGTTTTTGTTCGTGAACAGGCTCCTTTATATTCGTTTATTGTTTGTTCGTTTAAAGTGTCATTTATTGTTCATTCGTTGTTCGTTCGTTTATGTTCATTTATTGTTCGTTTGTTTAAAGTGTCATTTGTTGTTCGTTTGTTATTCGTTCGTTTATTGTTCGTTTGTTATTTATTAAAATACCAAAATTACTTATATTATATAAGTTATATAATATATGCCTTATTTTTAAGACATTAACTTAAAAAATTAGTACCTAATTTTTAAATATATTTATACAATATAACTTTGTTGGTTTAAAAAATTAATAAAATATAATTATAAAATTAAATTAGTTAATTATACTTAAAATAATTATTTTTTTAAAAATTTTAAACATAATATACTGAAATAAAATTAATTAAAGTTTCATAATAAGTTAAGATTTCATTCATATGAACTTATTCATTGATCATTTACATATATATATATATATGTTACACATATTTGTGTATACACATACATATATATGATACATTAATATATGTATATGTGTATAATATAAATTATACTTAAAATAGTAATTATCAATTTTAATAAAACATTGTTGACTTAAGTTGTATTAAAGATTTTGTATTAGATGATTTCAATTTACATGTGAAATTTAATCTTTATTTAAGATTTTTAATATTTAATATTTAGTTTGTTCTTATGCAACTTGTTCATGAACATGTGTTCGCGAACGCGTTCGTTTAAGTGTTCGTGAACGCGTCGTTTATATATTCGTGAACGCGTTCGTTTACATGTTCGCGAACATTAACGACCAAGTCTTACCAAACAAACGAACGAACACGAACGCACTTCTTAACAAACATGAACGAATACGAACGACACTGAAAAATAAACGAACGAACAAAAACATCAGTTCGTTCGTTCGTGTTCGGTTCGTTTACAACCCTAAATGCAGCATAAAAAATACCTATGAAAAAAGCCTAAAGCTAATCGAGACACAAGTGAATGGAGTGGATACCTTCAAAAGAGTTTGATCGCGAGGTTTAACAGTAGATTTTGATGGGAGAGTTTGATGTGAGACTTTGATAGAGGAGTATCTGCTCAGAGGATATATATTATAAACTAAATGAATCTCTCACGTTTATATACCTGCGGCAAGGAAGACGAGTAGTCACCAAGAATATGGAATGGGGCAGCACCTCCACGAACTTTGAGAAACAAGGTTGCAGGAGAGATTACAGAGTCTCCAAAAACCAATAACACTTGTGAAAATACCAATAGGACCTTCTGTGTGTGTATATTCTTTTGCAGGGTACACCCAGTAGAAAAGTGGGAACTAATTAATATGGGTAAATCTAAAAGTAAGTGGACCCCACCGGAACAACAGGCCTAGTGAGCTAAGAGGGCCCACAAGGAGGTAAAGATCCAATTAGAATGCACCACGTGACAACATCAAAGGATGCCATGTGGCATGTCGTGACCTTCTCGCAGGCAGGACACTAAGACAACATGTCGGAGACCATCCTAAAGGGCACAGACCTCCTGATACAATAAAAAGATGATTTGACCTTTACCTCTTCAATGATATTCACAACATTAATACAACCATGTAGGACCTGCTAATCCAAGTAAGTGTACGATTATAAAAGTCATTAGACAAAAACTTAATCCTATAAATAAGTGACTGATATTATTTTCAAAACTTAATTTTAATTTTTATTTATTAAGATTTTGTCAAATTTTTTATTTGATTTAAGTGTCGGAATACGCACCCAAGAAACTATCATTACATGTCTTTGATAGGTTTTTTTTACGTAGACCTCTTGGCGGTACGACAAAGGAGAATCAAGATCTTCTATGTGAGCATTATGTCATTGTTATTTTAAGCAACAAGAAGTTAAAAAAATATGGTTTAAATCAACAAGCTCTTAATTAAATAATTAAAAAAATGTTATATTATATTATAAAATTTGAATTTTTATTCAAGCAATTCCACTTTGGCTCTTAATTATAAAAAATGATTTAAAAATATTAAATATTAAATATTTCTCTAAAAATTGCTAGGTTGAATTAAAATGTTAAAAAATTATGTATAAATTAGAAAAGTTTTGCAGTATGAAGATGACAAAATTATTTTATTTGTAAAAGTTGAAGTTGAATAGCAAAAATGCTACATAACAAAATGGTTTGAGTTCGCAACCAAAATTTTTAAATCGAAAAGATATATTTAAACATTAAAATTAAACAAAAACAATTTATACAGGCAAAGTTCACTTTTAATTCCAATACCTAAACCTAAAAAACTAGGTCCCACGGCCATGTTTGTATTCTGTAACTGTAATAATAACGTGTCATCTACAAAAGGAAGTTCAAATTAAATACATAGTAAATTAGTGTTTCCCCATTGGCTAACCAACCTCATGCATTTACTAACCAAGAAGAAAAAACCTTACGCATTGACTACAATTATTAGCTGCAGCATTCTCCCGCGCTGCAGCTCAATGTTAACCGCAGTAAATGGCAATGACAGAGCCTTACGCGGAAAATAAATCTGCATCAAAATTAACTACCCTCTACCTCCCTTCAATTATTTCTTTCTCCGCTCCCTCTTCTCTTCTTTTTTTTAATGTAATAACATATATTTTTATTTATTTTATAATTTAAAATTAATTTTATTTTACTGATTTTAATAATAACAATTTTAAAATTTAAATTATATTTAAATACTTAAAAAAATTTATTTTTATTTTTTTCAATCACTTGTTGATTCATTTTCTACTTTCTTGTGCATCTGATATCCGTGCTTAAATGTTTGGTCAAATACTCTGAAATACAGGCCTTTATAGGGATTAAACTATAGGCCTGCGGCACCGCACCTTTGCTGTCTCTCTTTACTCCTCATCTAATCATCTTGTGCTACCACGCAACTACCTCTCTGTCACAGCCATTAAGCTCTTCTTCAGCATTGTGTTGTGGGTCCATGGGTCCATTTCTCCATGTTAGCCAGGTCTCTCATCCTATACATGCTTTGGGAATTTACATTTCATCATGTTCTGACGTTCATGCCCATCTATGTCTCATATTAGGGCTGATAACGGGTCAGATCGGATCAGTTTTTTTCAAAAATTCGATCTGATCCGAATTAAGTGGTTTTTTTATTTTGTGATCCGATTCGATCCGAATTAAAAAACTATCCGATCCGAATGTATACGGATCGGATCGGATCGGTCATTCGGTTTTTTTTAATGTAATTTTAAATTTTATTTCAATTTTTTAAGGCATTTTAAGCACTTTTGGACTTTATTTTAAATTTTCCTTAGGATTTTTAATTAAATATAAAACTTGAGCTTTTAATTTAAATAGTAAAAATTACAAAATACCAAATAACAAAGTATTCGGATATTATCCGTATCCGAATCCGATCCGAACCGATCCGAACCGATTTTATTCGGTTCAATGATGTCATGATCCGAATCCGAACCGAATTTGTCTATTATCCGAACCGATCCGATCCGAAATCTCCGGTTCGAGTCGATTTTTCGGTTTTATCGATTTTTTTCTCAGCCCTATCTCAGATGATCTATTCTAGTCGGTGGTGACTGGTTGCTCGAGTGTTTCGGTCAATTTCCTTTCACTGCAACTACAAGTATAGGAATTAACAAAATGACAAGCTTCTTTTTTATTCCATTGTAAAATCATAAATCTAAGTGGTTGGAAAAATTGTAAGTAAATGTTTTTTTCAAGTATTTAGATATAATTTAAATTTTAAAATCTTTATTATTAAGAAAATTTTATCGTATATCATTTTTTATTCGAATATAATTAATTTTAAATAATAAAACGGAAGAAGATAATTATAGTTAAAAAAAAAGTACAAGGTCTTCATCATCAATATGAAATTGAGAAAAAATGATAGACTGAAATCAGGTCCATGTCTATGAAGCATGCAGTATAAAGAGCAGGCAGCAGGCTCCAGCTAGGCCTATTTTTTCATTTTATCGGAGCAGGCAGACTGAACTGGAGCTGTTGGAAATTGGGAACAAATCATGTTCCAATAAATAAACTTCACCCTCCTTTCTTCGACAAATTAATTTGGCACTCGTTGTGGTTTATATTACTTTTTAATCTATGTTGATATAATTGAGGACAGCTAAGGCAAGCCTCCACTACCATTGTTTTCCTTTCCGTTTTGAAAACTTTTTTTTGGAAAATATTGGAACCTGGGTTTAGTCTGTACCAAGAGATATGAATCTTTTAGGCTCATAGATCTATCAGGTTCAAAATTGACTATCATGGCAGATTTTCTATTGAAGCGCTCTAGGAGCACCCAGGAGATGAAGTGAAGTTTTATGTATAAGAAGACATTTCTAAGCTCCTATGAGAATACCACAATACAAAACATTTATGTTGGCTCATGGATATTTGGCATCATTTGGTGAATGATGCACAAAATGAGCCCAAAATAAGCCTTGAAATTCTTGTTATAATTGGCATTCCGAACAGATATAAAGACTATGATAGCAATTGTCACAAACACTAGACCGTTATGTTGAAAAATAGTTGTTTCACACAATCATTGATAATTAGATTTCATTGCACTGTTTGTTGATTGACCAGTTGCACACTTGCACTCGTAATGTTTGTCTATTTAAACCATCGTAAAACTTAAACAAGCCATGGGATAAGAGGGACGTAAGCGACAAAGATCCTATGTTTAAGCAATATTAATCTCATGCGAATACCAACCGATTGATCGGTTCTATATGTTCCTGTACAAAGTAAAACGGTCCCAATCCATTTCTGTCATTGGATTTCCTGCCACTTCGACTTGGCAATAAACTTGAGGCTGAAACGCGACGACCACGCCTTTTCTTAATTTTTTTTCTCCCTAAATGTTTGTTATAGTTAATGCCCAGTATTTGAGTCTCGTGAAATTTTTTTTTCTCAGATCATATAAAATTCAAATTCAGTTCAATCGACAAGTATGAACAGAATATAGTGATGTTAGATTGGGTAAAGATACCTAAATGGAATTATTTTTTATATTTGATATTGATAGTATAGATAAATAGAGAGATTGATGGTAATGCGACTTATAAGATCTAGGTTGGATGGATTAAGTGAAAATATGCTACAAGTGTGTTGTGTGATAAAGAAATTCCCATATAATTGAAAGACAAGTTTTATAGGACAATTGTTAGATCAACATTGTTATATAATAATGCATGTTGGGCGACTAAGAGACTGTATACACAAAAAATCAATGTAACAAAAATATGAATGTTGCGGTGAATGTGTGAATATCCAAGAAAATATCGAATGAGAAATGAAGACATCTGTAAAATGGTTTGAGTGGTATCTATCCAAGACAAGATGTATAAAAGTTATTTTCGTTGGTTTGTACACGTATAACATAGATATGTAAATACTCTAATTATGACAGCGGAGGCTAGGAATGATGAAATAAAGGTCAAGACTAGAGGAAAACCAAAAAAGACTTCGAAAGAAGTAACTCAGAAATATATGAAAGTATTAGAATTGGATGAATATATTGCTTTGTATGAAAGTCGTGGAAAAGGAGAGTTCATATGAATGATTTAATGTGATATCAGTTATTGATTCATATAACCTACTCCAATCTATTGAGATAAAACTCTGATGATAATGATCATATAAAGTCTGATCCATGCTTAACTCCAAATCCAAATTGAAGAAATCATAATTTGATCCTCATGCATACACCAATCCATGCATGCCACTATCACAGTTATGCTTCATGAAAAATTCACTGCTCTAAATGAGAAAATGATTTGATTTAGAAAACATAAGTCAGGAAAGGAAGGGCCGAAGACATGTTCATGAATTGATATCCTCCGTAGAAAACCGTTTCAACTAAGCTTTGTTTCAACAATTCAATGTTTTTAATTAAAAGAAAATATAAATGCACCTGCTGTCATCAACTAACCTCACGCTACTTCACCTGCTTCTATTTACTTCGCCTTGTCCATCCTTTATATTTACCCGCTCATTCTCCTGAACCTACACAACTTGCACTCTTCATTCTTTCTTCTTGTTGGAATATCAGAGATGGAGAGGCAAAGAAGCATGCAAGTCTCTTTGTCCATGTGGGTTTTGCTAGTTGGCTTGCTCTCGCAGAGCTTGGTTATTCCAGTAACGTCCAGTAGCTTTGAAGAGCAGAAGAACTTCTTCTATCCAGCTCCAGACCCTCATACAGGAACTCCCCCCTCAGGTTTCGCTCATTCCTAGCACTCATATTGACCCAAAGAAACTACTTGTTAGTGCTGCTAAAATGTTATGCTAAATGTAATCACTGTCAGTTATGCCACAATGTGCCTTGTCTAGTATATGGTTCATTCAAGTTGTTGATGTTTCCATTCTGTTGTTTTTCTTTCTTAATTTGTCTTCGCACAACATGCATGTTGATTCCAATGGCTCCAAGTGCAGGTTCACACGGGACACCATCTCACGGCTCAGGAGGTAGCTATGGTGGCACACCTCCCTCTCATGGAACCCCATCACAAGGAGGTGGCTACCAGCCAAGTCCAACACCACCAGCTCCTTCAGGTGGAAATTACGGAACTCCACCACATAAACCATCTGCTCCGTCAAGACCATCACACACTCCTGCACATGGTGGTTATTACCACTCCCCTCCAACTTCCGGTGGTGGCAGTCCTCCAACCACTCCCATTATTGATCCAGGAACACCAAGTGTTCCCCCGCCTCCTTTGTTTCCTGCTCCACCTCCACCTCTTGGTGGTACATGCAAGTAAGTCGCAGCAACTTCCAGTTGTTCCAATCTTCACGAAATTATGAGACTAACTCACATTTGTTACTTTCAGTTTCTGGAAGAGTCACCCAACGCTGATTTGGCAAGTGCTTGGTTGGTGGGGCACTGTAGGCAGTGCATTAGGTGTCACCGGTATTCCTGGGTTCGGAGCCACTATGAGCTTGCCACAAGCACTTTCAAACACACGTACAGATGGACTTGGAGCGCTCTACCGAGAAGGGACAGCTTCCTTGCTGAACTCCATGGTGAATCACAGATTCCCATTTTCAACTAAGCAAGTCAGGGACAGTTTTGTTGCTGCAGTTGGTTCAAACAGTGCTGCAGCAGCTCAGGCTCGTCTGTTCAAGCTTGCCAATGAAGGCCACCTCAAACCCAGGGCCTAAACAGCGCCTTTGGTTAATTTGTCAGCTTCTTGAATTATTTTATTCACTAGCGTCTATCGTGTGCTACTTAGATTGTGTTTGTAGTATTTTTTTCCTGCTACCTGTTATGCAACAGCTTTCATTTGGATAGATACGTTGTCGTTGGTGAAAATTAAATGTTAAGTTTATGCTTTCTTATTGCTAAATAAGATTCAAGATTTTTGTTTCTAGATCCTCCTCTAACATAGCAGCACCTGTTTATCTTTGTGTTTCTTCTATTTGCCAAAGAAACAAAGAGAAAAAAACTATTTGAAAAAAAAAATATATTAGAGGCCATGGTTGTAGTAAAAAGAGATATGGGTTACGGAATTTGAGCATATCGTAATATCTTTAACTACAAATTTCAAAAGAAAGTAACTTATACCAGAATCATTTTAAAAAATGAGTTTTTAGGCATTATTAAAATGATGCCACCTCATAATATTTTAAAGACATGTAATTATTATCATAAATTTGTTCTCATCAAATCAATTACCATTAACTCAGATTAACTATTATCAAAATGAATAATTGACTTACAACAAAAAAATGCTTAAGAAAAATAAATATTATCTTAAAAAATATAAAATGGAAGACAAATTAACAAACAATCTCGATAAAAAATAGTTTTATTTTCAATGGGTTTGAAACTAACTTTTACAATCACTTTTCAATTAAAATCACAATTTTCCAAGAAATAGTGACAAAAAAAAAATCAAAGAAGAAGAGGTAAAAAAATTGATAAAAAATTTATAAAAAAAATGATAAAATAGGAAATCTTTTTTTATTAAATTTAGGATAAAAAATTTGTGAGAGTCACATATTGTGATACTGTTACATATGTCAGACTTCTCACCACTATTCAATTCCTGTGTATTTCGCAAGTAACCAAGGAAATAGTGTTATGGGTCCCACAAGCCCTATAGTGCCCAGATGGACGTGAGATTGGACGAATACCGTACAGAGAGTCAAATAAGTCTATGGTAAGAATCTAGAACCCAAAATCCTTTATTTAGATTATTTTTGGGAAGTGTGCTAACAAATTAAGAAATGACGATTAAGGACATAGCCCGGTTGAACTTTCATAAATAATGGTCAAATTAAATTGACTTTTGGCCAACTGACTGAAGTATAATAATTTACATATAAATAAGTTCTAGGCTATGTCACTAGATAGACTAAATCGATGGTAAAATTAGAAATTTATGTGATTGGCTAGGTAGGGGTATTTTTGTAATTTCATCCTTACAGTTAGTCAAACCTTAATAAAACCCCATCCATTCATTAAATTATATTTAATAATAATATTTAGTGATGAAATAAAATATTTTGGAGTTAAATTGGATTGTTGGAAAAATTATGAAAGTTTAAGGGCAAAATTGTCCAAAATTCTCATAACCAACGACATTTTGGTCATTTTACTATTAAGAAAACATTCTAAAATTTTCTCCACAAAGGGGCTGGCCACACCACTTCATCATTTTCAACCTCCCATCCTTCCTCCCTTAACACACCTAAAGAGAAAAAAAAAGCTTACTAAACACTACCTAAATCACCTTAAATCACCAGACTTATTTCTACAAAGTTGTTCCAAATTTGATTCTCTACAAGCCCATACCAATATCTTATCCTAAAATTGACAAAATCAAGAGGAAAGAGATCCCACCATTTTCGGCCACACTGGTAAATCTATACTTTCATTTTCTTTAAGTTCTAATGATAGGAAATGATGAAACTAAGTGTGTTAAGCATGATTCTAGCATTGGATTGAATTAAATCACACTCAAGTGTCCCCTTAGGGTTTCAGAAATGAATGGAAGGTTAGGAATTCTTGTGTTTTGATGCATGAAAATGATGCTTGATGGATGAAGAATAAGGATTAAGCATGAATTAATGGCTAAATTAATGTTGAAATATCATGTTAAAGACACCATGTTGATTTCGGCCAAGGTAAGGGGACCATGTAATTGTGTTCAATTTGATATGTTCTTGGTTCCATGAGACTGTATCAATTGAGAGTAGACCGTTTGTGCAATTGGAATTAAAATCGGAGTCAATTTAGGCATAGTTATGTTTTAACAACGATGTAAATTATATGGTTTAATAATTTCTGTAGACAATGTAGTAGAATTTAAGGGAGAAAAATTAGTTATAAATTAGAATGTGGAGAAATGGCAGTGTTGGTATAATGTTTTGTAGCTCAGGAGTGAGGAATTGTCATGTGGTGTAGTTGGCAAGTCGGTAGAAAAAGATAAGTAAGGGATGATTATGGAAGTTGTAGGGATACTATGAATGCATGTTATGGTTTAAAATTATTTTATGAAATTGTTTTGAAGTCAATTGCTTTGGAATTATTGGATTTGTGGACATTGGCTGGTTTATAAATTGTATTTCCAATGCAGGAGGGCTAGGTTAGAAACAGTCGTTATATTGCTGAAATTTCTAGGAATTTTATGAAATTATCCTTTAATACCTTTGAATATTAAAAATAAAGAATTTATTTAGATGAATTTATCTTATTTATTAAAATTGCATATTTTTATTAAATAACGAAAAACAATATTTAAAAATTCATGTTAATGAATTTTATGTACGTGAGGGTACCAGCATGTTCTTACAACTGTTCTACAGATAAATAGAATGTTTTTAGAAAAGAATACCAAACTGTGAATATTTTATGAATTTTTATTTATAAACTACTTATATCTTTTAATATTTTTTTATGAACTGATTGAAGATTTCATTATTGAAATTAATTTCATAAATAATGTTTTTAATATTTATAAATTGTTTTGAGAATGTTAGACCTCGTATCATGCTAATTGTTACGTTGCTGATAGACCCACCAAGTCTTCAGCTTTCGTAGTTGGCACCTGGCAAGTGTATACTGTGAACCACTATGACTATGGCCATATGTCGTACTGTTATTATTTCTCCTTTCTTGGGATACTGTTATGGCATGATATTTATTAGGTGTTGCCTGGTCTCCACTGTACTACACTATTTTACTGAATTGAATTTCTTATTGATACTGAAGTGAATGATTTATATAATGACTGTACTATGAATTTCTAAAGTGTTTACCATATTGTTACTGGATTTCCATACTGAACTGTTTCATTTGAACTGTTTATACACTGCATATATATTGAAAAGTGCATGAAGTAATTTAAAGTGTTTTAAACTGTTTATACATACCATCTTCAACTGTTTACTCCCTATAGTCGCTACTAGGGACTGAGACACGAAAGATACTTCAAAGTACCTCTCATACTCTATCCGATTTCCTAGTCGACTATAATATCCTTCCTATAAATGTCCTCTGTTAGAAATTCAATATTTTTATACATATAAATTTCATAATATCAGTTCTTGCATACGAATTTCTTACTGAGCATGTGAGCTCACCTCCTATTTTTCCACCTCACAAATTATCTACAGTAGTATACCGTTCCATGGATTTGGATGTGCTTTTGGTACCATGAGGCAGCAATAATTGGTGTAGACACCAAATTTTGTCCAAATTAATAGTATTAAACTCAATTAGACTCTCAAAGCCCAAATTAAAATATTAGGCTTCAAGGCCAATTAAAATGGGCAAAATGTGATTTTTTTTATTAATTTTATTTTATTTTCTTTTTATCTATTTGTTTTTATTTTTATGATTGTTTTATTGTTATTATTATTTGTTATTATTTGTTATTTTTATTATTTGTTTTATTATTTATTATTATTATTATATATAAGTATTTATATTTATTTTTATTACTTGTTTTGTTATTATTTATATTATTATTACTTATATATTATTTATTTTATTTTTATTTCTATTACTTTATTATTATTATTATTATTATTATTATTTTATTATTATTGTTGTTGTTGTTGTTGTTGTTGTTGTTGTTGTTGTTGTTGTTGTTGTTGTTTCTTTCACTGTCCATGTCCATTAGCCACAGCCGGCGCCTGTTCTTGTCAACCTCAGCCAGTTTCCTCTGCCCAAGACCCAAAGTTCACTTTCTCTTTTCTCTAGGACTGCCTCCTATTTCGTTCCCTAAAGCTTTCTTTCTATGAACTCTATAAGAACAAAAGAATTCAGGAGGAAGGGGGTTGGCCATTTTTGATTTTTTGGCTTCTGGCTCGACATCATCCTATGGCCTAATCCCACCACAGTTCAGCTCTTTGTAGCACCACACATAGACCCAAGCTTTAAGCTCTCCCCCACTCACCCGAGCACTCTGACCCTCAACACTAGTAGCCTCAATCCTCACCATCTTGTAACCCCTGCAAGCATTATCTAAAAAACCACAAAATAGGCCCATTCGACGACAACCACCCTCCTTGCCCTAGCCTCACCACCAAGACCCTAAACCACCATTGTCACCAAACCATTCACCATTACCCGAAGCCCACCAACTAGCAACCACCGAGAGACCACCATCATCACCATCACTGAACCACTCACAGGGGCTTATGGTGATTTTCAATCACCATTCTCTAACTCTTTCACCCCCATAGTATCATCATCACCAAACCAAAACCCCACCCATCCCAAAACCGAAACCCAACACCAAATGCCATCACCGAGACACCGTCCCCACCAAAAAATCATCCAAGCCCTCCTCACTACCCGTAACCCTCACCAAACCACCATCACTGAAGCCCCAAAAACGCCATTACCCCTAAGACCGATCCCGAACCCGAGAGCCCCAAAACTTAGATCTAAGATCTAAGCACCCCTAACACCTACAAAACACAAAACCAGCAACCACAAGCCATAATCAAACCATCAACCAAAAAAAAAAAACAACAAAAACAAAAAAAGGGAAAGGTCATTTCGGAGGGTTCAGATCTACAGATTAGGGCCATTTTTAGGGAAATCTAGGCTTAGATTCGGGTTTAGGAGGTAGAGAGGAATCAGAAAAGGGGTAGCTTTTTCATTTTTGGCCACCGACAGTAGTGGCCGGTGACGGCGGTCGGCGGTTCGGCATCGCTGGAAATCACCCCAGCCGAGAGGCTTTAAAGGCTCTGGAGTTTTTTTTTGAAGAAGGAAGGAAAAAAAAGAAGTAAAAAAAAAATTGAGTTTTATAGCCGAAAACAAAAAAAAAGAGCTGACCCGCACTTGGACCCGACCCGGGTCTAGGATCCGCGCATCCGACCCGAGGCAGAGGAGGTTGACCCAACTGCCACCGGACTTGATCCGCGTGCTTGACCCGTCCCGTGACCCGTTCTTGGCCCAGCAGATTCAGCCCACTCCAATTGGCATTTGGGCTTGCCTTTTGGGCTGTCTTGGAGGAAGGCTTTTTGGGTTTTAAAACCCAATCCTTTGGGTATAATTTCTTTCTTTCTTTCAGCCTTTTGATTGTTTTTAATTATTATTATTATTATTATTATTATTATTATTATTATTATTATTTTATTATTATTATTATTATTATTATATTATTATTATGTTTTTATTATTGTTATTATTATGTTATTATTATTGTGCTTTTATTATTGTTTTTATTATCTTTATTATTATTATTATTATTATTATTATTATTATTATTATTATTATTATTATTAATGCATGTTATAAAATAAAAGTTTCGAAAATATTTCTTTTACTTGTATTTTCACTAATTATTATTGATCAAAAAAATGTATAAAAAAATATTAAAAAAACAAAGAAAAAGGAAATCAAAGAAAATTTAAATTAAACAAAATTTCCGATGATAGGATGTCATGAAACTCACAAGTAGTGATTTCTTGACTGATCCCTAGGTGAGAAGAGTTTACTAAATGTTACCAGAGTATTGGGATATTTAGTATGATTTTTCAATAATTTAAATTTTTGTTAAAATAAAAATAAATAAATTTTTTTTTAAAAAAAAAGAAAATAGAAAAAGGAAATTAATAATAAAATCTAAATTTAATTGAACAATCTTCGATGATGGGATGTTATGAAACTCACAAGTAGTGATTTCTTAACTGATCCCTAGGTAAGAAGAGTCGTACTAAATGTTACCAGAGTATTAGGATATTTAGTATGATTTTTCAATAATTTAAATTTTTATTAAAAATGAAAATGAATAAGTTTTTTTAAAAAGCAAAGAAATATAAATAAATAAAAGGAATAAATAATAAAGTTTAAATTTAATTTAAAAAATTCCGATGATGGGATGTCATGAAACTCACAAGTAGTGATTTCTTGACTGATCTCTAGGTGAGAAGAGTCTACTAAATGTTACCAGAGTATTGGGATATTTAGTATGATTTTTCAATAATTTAAATTTTTGTTAAAAATTAAATCAATAAGTTTTTTATTAATAATAAAATAAAAATTTAAATGAAATTCTTCCGATGATGGGATGTCATGAAACTCACAAGTAGTGATTTCTTGACTGATCCTTAGGTGAGAAGAGTCTACTAAATGTTACCAGAGTATTGAGATATTTAGTATGATTTTTCAATAATTTAAATTTTTGTTAAAAATTAAATCAATAAGTTTTTTATTAATAATAAAATAAAAATTTAAATGAAATTCTTCCGATGATGGGATGTTATGAAACTCACAAGTAGTGATTTTTTATCTGATCCTTAGGTGAGAGGAATTAGTTAAACGTTATCAGAGTATTGGGATATTTAGCTAAATTTTTCAATATTAAGAGTTTCATTAATAAAAATCAAAATATAAAGTTCTTTTTATAATTCCATGTGCATCATGTACTATATGCTTGCATCATGTGCATAAATATTAATTTCAAAATAAATGAAATTGGCCGATGATGGGATGTTATGAAACTCACAAGTAGTGATTTCTTAACTGATCCCTAGGTGAGAGGAATTAACTACATGTTACAGAGTATTGAGATATTTAGTTAAATTTTTCAATATCAAGAGTTTCACCAATAAAATCAAAAAAATAAAATTTAACTTTTTTTAAAATAAGAAAAAATGATTTCTACAAATAAAAAAATAACTTTGAAAAATAAAATTGATTGCAATAAAATAGAAATTGTTTTTTAAATGTTAAATTAAGACCATTTCATTAAAATCAAAGGATAACACATGACTATTGTGGTACCGTTTTTAATGGGTGTTGTGGGGGTGCTAATCCTTCCCCATGCGTAACCGTACTCCGGAACCCGATTTTTGTTTTCGTGAACCAAATTTTTTCTTTTTAATAAAACTTAATTAATTTTGAGATTTTGTTAAAAGATAAATATTTTTTTGGGTGGCCAATCACACCTAGTCAAAAAGATTGGTGGCAACTCCTTTTGTTTTTAAATGTTTTCAAAATCGTCGAGTACGAAACCGTTTCAATAGCTTGGTGACTCCACTGGGGACTTTTGAGAGTCAAGCCATTTATTAGTCATGTGTCATCCTAAGTTTTAATTCAATGGTCTTAATTAATATTTAAATTTAATTTCTTTAATTTTAAATAATTTGTTGCATTTGTGTTTTAGCTATTATGTTTATTTTAATTTATGCCATTCTTTATTTTGTATATATGTAATTGCTAATAAATTGTGGGGCATCAAGGATAGGGTTATGGTTTGATTAATGTTTGATGTGTTTCCTCATACACACACTTGCACATGCATTTGCATAACATGAGCTCTATACCCGGGCTTGTCCTTCTTAAGAGGGAGTAGAGTACCTATGCTCTTGTGAGGTAATAACCTCTGCAATGGCAAGCGAAATACTCCCACTCAAATTAAATCTTACTAGTCCAGTGTGGATGACAGTGAGGTATAATTTGAGAACCTTTAGATCTTTATATCCCAGCCCATCATATAGAAAAACCTAAGAGGCCAGCCTTAGGTAGAGCCATGTCCAATTTTTGTAGAAATTATCCCAAAATTAGGACACGAGGGAACACTATTCGATCCTTTTTCTCATGTCAATAATAAAGGTACAATCGATTTTGATTTGAATTGTATATAATTTAAGTCTTTGATTTTTTTTAAAAAAAAAGAATTTTTGTAAAATAAAAATGGAAAAAATATATTTTCTTTATAAAAGATCTTGTAAAAAAAAACCACTTATTTTTGAAAAAATAAAGATGTGTGATAAAAATAATAGAATAAATATGTAACTTTCTTTTAAAAATGCAAATAATTCTTCATATTTTTAAGGAGGGAATTTTTTTTTTTGTAAATATAGGTCTATAGAAATAGGAACTAATAAAAATACATTCTCCAAAACAAGAGGAAGAAAAAGAGATTTATGTATATTTGGTAATATAAAAGATGTTTTTATATTTACAAAAGCAAAAAAAAAAAGGTTAATTTCTTTCACTTTTTTTTTCTTTAAAATGAAAATATGAAATGATAAAAGACACATAAAGTTTTCTTTTTATAATAAAAAATGAAAAAAATGAAATAATTTGTTAAAAAAAAAGGGGTTGAGAAAAATAAGATTTTTGTCTCTTTCATTAAAGATAATAAGAAGAAATTCAATTAAGTTGTTTTTAATTAAAAAATTTCTTCATTCTTTATTATTCTTGGAAAAATCTCTTGCGACAAAGGCAAAAAAAAAAAAGTAAAATGAGAGGGATTAAAAAGGAGAATGTGTTCTTTTTGTTTTTGAAAAAAAAAGAGAGATAAAAAAAAGAATGGCATAAAAATGAAAGAATAAAAAAATTGTAAAGTAAAAAAATCTTGATTTTAGGAGAAAATTCATTAGGTTAGAAGGAAGGAAAAAGAAAAGAAAAAAAGAGAGTAGAAAAGTAGTATTTTACAGAATACAAATAAAAAAAGAAAAAAAAGAAAAGAAAAAGAGAAAAAAAAGGATTAAGAGAGTTGCCTAGTGACAAAAATGAGTGCAAATCGCAATCAAAAGAGAGATGTTATTTTTTGATAATTATTTGGGCAATGTGCATATGAAAATAAATTTAGTAAACCTGTTTTGCATTTTATGTCACATCACATCATCCATCATTGCATCCATGCATCCATTAACATGTGTGCATCATGTTGATTAGGCCCATGTTCAAAAGAGTCCAACAACCTTAACATTTTGTTAAATTCCCTTGGTAGGTTGATTCTTGTCTTTATAAAGTGGTTCAACATGGAAGATGATCAAGTAACCCGAATGGACAAAGTGGAACAAGACCAAAATGAGATAAAGGAACAACTCTCTCGAATGATGCAAGAAATTAAGGGTATCCTAGAAATGAAGGAGACTATGGAAGGGAGTACTCTGCAAAGAAACGATCAAGTTTATGCGCCTGACAACCCAAAAGGGAACTTCCAAGGACAAACCTCTAGCAATGTGAATTTTCAATCAATTCTTGGTCGAGAAGCAAAATTTCCCAATCCTATTGGTGTCCTTAAGTTAAGACCTTCAAATGAAAATCCATCAAAAATGGCTTGGGGTCCAGTTATAGAAAGAAGGTATAACCTCTTAGAAGAAAGAATTCAAGTAATTGAAGGAAGGAATGAACTTTATGATCCGTAGGAGTATTGCTTGGTGCCTGATGTGTCATCCCACCAAAATTCAAAGTCCCAAAATTTGAAAAGTATGATGGGACTAAATGCCCTAAAACACATTTAGCCACATATTGTCACAAGATGATTGGGCATGCTCATGATGAAAAGCTGCTTATTCACATATTTCAAGATAGTTTGATAGGGGCAGTAGCTAATTGGTATTTTAAGTTGAAAAGAGGCCAAATTCATACATGGATGGATCTATCTTGAGCATTTTTAGAGCAATACAAACATTTGATGGAGATAGCTCCAGATCGTTTAACCCTCCAAAGCATGAGAAAGAACTTGAATGAAAGCTACAAAGAATATGCTCTTAGGTGGAAAGAATTGGCATCACAAGTTTGACCACCACTTACAAATAGAGAAATGAACTCTCTGTTTGTAGATACTCTCCCTTCTCCATATTATGACAAGTTGATTGGCAATATTTTTTCAGATTTTGCAGATTTGTTGTTTTTTGTGGGTAGAATTGAAGATGGGATAAGAAAAGGGAAGATTACAGATACTAGTATGAAGAATTATGGTGAGAAGGGATGGGACACCTTAGTGAGCAAATTCAAGAAGCAGTTATTGAACAATCAAACAAGAGGAAATTCAACGTGATGCAAGGACCCTTCAACAGTCATTTTCACCCTTTGCTACAATCCTTTTATCCTTACACTCCGGTATCCTATCCCCACAAGTTGTCACAGCCACGTTATCCTAACACCTCAGTCCCCTGTGCACAAGCCCCTCTGCCTCAAAAGCGCATTTTACCAAATGACCATGAGATTGATCTTGACTATCTTGAGACCAAGATGAGAAAAAGGGCTAAATTGTACATTCAATCCCAATGTCCTATACAGACTTGTTCCCACTCCTTGTCCAAAGTTACAAGATTTCCACTGTTCATGCCAAACCTAGAAAACCTCCTTACCCAAAATGGTATGACCCAAACACCAAATGTGACTACCATGATGGGATTGAAGGACATTCCGTTGAAAATTGTACTGTGTTTAAGGATAAGGTGCAAGCTTTGATCGACGCAGATCCAACGAAATTCAGGGAACTTGTCTGTGGCTATCATCATCAAGGGAGAAAGACTTAAGGATCAATGGTTCAAGGGATAACATGTGTTGCAATGGGAAACTTTTGTTTATGCTTTGTACATATTTTTCATTTCAACATCACTTCTAAGGATGTGAATTGGATTTGACCAAGTATTTCATGAATTTGTAAATATTTATATTTGAAATTTTTATATTTCTTTTAAATTGTGCTTTTAAGGTTAAAAAAAAAACAAAAACAAAAAAATGAAAAAATGGTAACTGGGCATCTCTTTTGAAAATAAGAGCCCTTATAATTGCCAACAAAAGAAAAAAAAATAAAAGAAGAGGACATAACAAAGTCTCTAGAGAATTGGTGATCGTTATTCCAGCAAATACATTCTCTTCGAACAATTTCTTTCTTTCAAAATCACAAGTTGGAACTTCATGGACCTTCATTTTTCACTTAGTCATGGTGAGATTTTGAGGAAAGATGACCTTTATCTAGGCTAATAAAATGATTTGTTTGTTAAAACCTTTTTGTCAGGATTCCTTAATGATCAAATAAATGACACTCTTTTAGATTTGGACTTTGGTAGTTTAATAATTGTCAAGATTATGCTAAAATCATCCAAACTTCTTTGAAAAACCATGGGTCCTAAATTCCTTGGCTAGCCTTTTCGACCTGTTGCTTGAAGCACGCAAACAAAAGATATGGTAAATAAAGTGCCTTAAGCCTTTAAAACATCCCAAATACAATAGTATTTCTTCCCATTTCTCTCGGTAGAGATACTACGAGTAACATATGGTCAAAATGAAATGCTCCCATGTGATATTCATTGGTCTATGAGGCATTATCTATGGATTTGCATCATTGCCATGGAAAGATTGATGCATGGGGTGCAAGATATTCTAGAAAAAAAAGAAAAAAAAGAAAAAGAAAAATTAAAAAGAAAATTGATTGTGAAATCATGCACTTAAGATATTTGAATGATTTCAAATAATAAAGAAAAATCCTTTCAAAAAAAAAGAAAAAGAAAAAAAAGCAAAAAATTCCAGGAAGCCCAATCCAAAAAAAAAATGAATGAATTAAAAAAGAAAACATAAAAATAAGGCTTTTTTACCCTTTTGATTCAAGGAATAACTCTTCAATTTAAGCAACCATGTTTGAAATGACAAATGGCCATCTTTCGTCATCCATTCAAAAATTTATAAATTTATCCATTTGCTGACCCCTTTGAGCTTGATGAACTCTTTTTAAATTAACCCTAATCAAGGATCACCCTCCACATTGAGGGGCAAGTGCAAAAAAAAGAAAAGAAAGATCTTTTCGAAGAACATGAATGATCCAGCCCCAGTTTCTAGATGAAAAAAGAAGATTATTATGATAAGAGGCAAGTTTGAATTAAATTGATTTCCAATAATTTTGGACAAAAAAAAAAGAGAAAAAAGAAAAATGGAGAAATAAAAATGATGAAAGGTGAGACTTGATAGTGAAAGAAAAGCCTTAAAGAGAATCCTTCAATCATATTAAATGATTCTTGGTTTGATCACCTTCAAATACATTTTTGGGCCTTTTTATCCATTCTTTCAAAATCCTAAACCTTGGCCTACATTACATACCTTAGAAAGTCCATTTCGATCAAGCTTGGATACTTAAACTGACGAGATTGTTCCTTGAAGAGTCATAAAACCTATGAGGCACTTATCTAATTTTTTTGCCAATATTATCCTTTGAGAACCCTTATACTCATTTCAAATGAATTTTGAATTCTTAAGTGCATGATGAAACAATCACCAAAAAAAATAAATAAATGAAAGAATGAGGCTCTAAGGTGAAAACCCCAAAAGGGGCAGTCTAGAGCAAAAGTGAGAACTCTTCGAAATCATTCATGGTGTTGTTAATGCCACAACAGAAACGACATTAAGAAAGTCATTTTGAAGCGACCAATGAGCATCCCAAACCATCAAAATATCCAAGAATGCCCTTTTGAGAGCCATTAAAAGGATTGGTACCAAGATTGAAGCTTTTGTCTCCTCCCAAAATAACATGCCAAAAATTTGAACCCATCGTAGCTAGTCCTGACAAATATCAAAATACCTCATTTGAAAATTAAAAGAGTGTTAGTTTTGATTGCACTTTAAAATGGATCTTTTCATAAAAAAAATTCATTTCAAGGAATCTAGTGTTTTTAAAATAATTTACACTTTCTTTTGTGAGCCTAGATGAAGGGACACCCATCCCTTTTCTCATCAAATGGCAGCTATCCTTCCCAAACCAAAACCTTGGTGTGTGAACTCACTCAATTGGGTTGATGAGAATAACTTACCATTTTCCTCCATATGCATCCAAATAGTGATCACCAATTTTTAAGAGAGTTGAATGTCAAATATATTGTATAATTGTGGGTCTTAGGTTCAACTTCTTTTGATAAGAGTATAGGATAATCTATAAAATTGAAAAGTTTTGACGGGATAAACATTTTTGGATAATGAAATCATTTATATCCCTCAATGAAAAATGGAAAGGGTGTTTTACAGGAAATAATAAGCTCCTTGAGATTTCTTTGGGGTAATTTTGTTCGATTTTTTAGTATTTCCAGTGAAAAATGAGGGAGAAATTTGATAATATTGGTGGGGCAATGAACTTCTTGTGCCTTTTTGGGGCAATTCTCATTAAGGAAACTTTTGATGGTGTTTCAAAATAATAGTAAAAAGGAATGTGATGATCAGGGCAACTCCTGAAGAAGAATAGAACTTCATGGAATAAAGAATTTTGTTGACAAAGGGATCAAATAGAAAATTCTTGGATCATTGTGTTTGCATCTTTATAGTGCAAATTGGCATTTTCATGAGACATTTGAATTTGGACAAAAGTTGTTTGTATTGGCATCACAATAGCTGATCATTCACTGAAATAAAATTGCATTTGCATCATCAATCATTGCATTTGTCAATGTTGATAAAAAAAAAAGAGAGAAAGGAAAGATAGGAGTTTTGTGAATGAGAAAAGACAATGAAAATTGAAAAAGAAAAGAAAAGTTTGTGTGAAAGAGAGGAGGAAAGAAATAATAAACAAGTTTCTTTTTGAAAATGACAAGAATGTCAAAATATAGCTTGAAAAGCAAAAAAAGAAAAAAGAAAAAAAAGGAGATACTTCTTTTTTAGAGAACAAAGGAAAGAAAAAGCAAGAAGAACAAAAGTCAAACAAAGGGAGAAAATGAGATGAGTTTAATGGAATTTTGAGAATACGAGAGATAAAATGGAAAGTTCCAAAATTTTGAGAATTTGAGATAAGATAGTAAAGAATTGTTAAAGGAATTTGCAGAATCCAGAATCTTCGAAAAATAATTGCAATTTTGATGTTGGATAAAAATTTAAGCCCAACGAGGTTGGCACTTAGATGAGGTATTAAGCCCAACGTAGTTGGCAAAGTTGAAAATTTAAGCCCAACGTAGTTGGCACTTAGATGAAAGTTTGTAGCCCGATGTAGTTGGCACCGTTGTATGGTATTAAGCCCAGCGAAATCGGCACATTATGAAATGAGATTTTTAAACCCAATAAAGTTGGCACTCAAGAAGAGACTTAAAGCCCAACGTAGCTGGCACATAATTAAATGAAAATTTAAGCCCAACGTAGTTGGCACAGTTGAAAGTTTAAGCCCAGTAAAGCTGGCACTAGATGATGTCTAAGCCCGATGTAGTTGGCACCGTTGTGTGGTATTAAACCTGACGAAATCGACACATAATTAATTGAATTTAAGTCCAGTAAATTTGGCACAGTTGAAAGTTTAAGCCTAGTAAAGCTGGCACCTAGATGAGATTTAAGCCCGATGTAGTTAGCACTGTTGTGTGGTGTTAAGCCCAATGAAATCGGCACATAATTAGATGAGATTTAAGCCCAGTAAAGTTGGCACCCAAAATGAAAATTTAAGCCCAACGTAGCTGGCACCCATAGGAGGTTTAAGCCCAGTAAAGTTGGCACCCAAAATGAAAATTTAAGCCCAACGCAACAGGCACACAGTAAGTTGAAAGTTTAAGCCCAGTAAAGTTGGCACTCAAGAAGAGAATTTAAGCCTAACGTAGTTGGCAAAGTTGAAAGTTTAAGCCCAATAAAGTTGGCACTTAGATGAATTTAAGCCTGATGTAGTTGGCACCATTGTGTGGTATTAAGCCTAGCGAAATCGGCACATTATGAAATGAGATTTTTAAGCCCAGTAAAGTTGGCACCCAAGATGAAAATTTAAGCCCAACATAGTTGGCACCTAGATGAAGTTTAAGCCCGATGTAGTTGGCACCGTTGTGTGGTATTAAGCCCAGCAAAATCGGCACATTATGAGATGAAATTTTTAAGCCCAGTAAATTGGCACCCAAGATGAAAATTTAAGCCCAACGTAGCTGGCACCTAGGTGAGGTTTAAGCCTGATGTAGTTGGCATCGTTGTGTGGTATTAAGCCCAGCAAAATCGACACATTATGAGATGAAATTGTTAAGCCCGGTAAAGTTGGCACCCAAGATGAAAATTTAAGCCTAATGTAGCTGGCACTATTGTGTGGTTTAAGCCCAGTGAAATTGGCACCTTAAGAGATTGTTTCTTTTAAGCCCAGTTCAATTGGCATTAAATTTTTGGATCTAATTAAGTGGATGTGTGATTTTCAAGGTAGGAAATGATTTCCAAGTCCTCTGAGCACAATCATATCTCTTTAAAGTTTCATTGCCTCTACTGCAAGAGGAACGCTTTTCAAGAAAGGAATTTAAAGTTTCAAAGCCTCTGCTGCAAGAGGAGCACATTTTTAGGAAAATTTAAAGTTTCCTGGCCTCTGCTGCAAGAGGAGCACATTTCAGGAAGAAATTTAAAGTTTCATAGCCTCTGTTGTAAGAGGAGCACATTTCAAAAAAAAAATTTAAAGTTTCATTGCCTCTGCTGCAAGAGGAGCACATTTCAGAAAAAAAAAATTTAAAGTTTCATTGCTTCTGCTGCAAGAGGAGCTTTCTCAAAAAAAAAAGGAAAAAAAGGAGAAATTTAAAGTTTCATTGCCTCTGCTGCAAGAGGAGTTTTACCAGGAAGAATTTAAAGTTTCATTGCCTTTGCTGCAAGAGGAGCTTTCCTAGGAAGAATTTTAAAGTTTCATCGCCTCTGTTGCAAGAAGAGCACATTCCAGGAAGGAATTTAAAGTCTCATAGCCTTTGCTGCAAGAGGAGCAGATTTCAAAAAAAAATTTTAATTTAAGTTTCATTGCCTCTATTGTAAGAAGAGCATTTTTCAAGGAAGGAATTTAAAGTTTCATTGCCTTTGCTGCAAGAGGAGCACATTTAAAAAAAAAGAGAGAAAATGCAAAAAAAGAGAGATTAGGTCATAAGCCGGACAAAATTAGTGTCTATTGTCTTTGCTCTATTCCTGATTCTCAGCAATGAGCAAAGAGGGGCAACTGTAGACACCAAATGTTGTCCAAATTAATAGTATTAAACTCAATTAGACTCTCAAAGCCCAAATTAAAATATTAGGCTTCAAGGCCTGTCACGACCCGAAGACTGCGACTTTCACTTGATTCTTATACTTTTCTTAGTCTACAAATTTATGGACTAAATTTTTCTTTTTCATTTTAAGGTTTGTATTCGGTGTCAGTGTAGTTACTATACTATCTAGGTGACCTATAGTCATTTCATTTAAATATTAAACTAACAAGAAAATGGTTCTTAGTTACATCCCGACTTGTTAAACAGAATATGTACTGTGCATCAATTTAAGTCTTACATGTAAACAAGTATTTACATGTAAACAAGTATTTTATAAGAAACATATACCTCAAAAGACTAGTACCAAGTCCATACACCGTCTTCGATGCCCACTTAGCAGCTCATATGGCAGATGTTAACTTCAATAATCTGAAAGATATAAAATTTAGTGGGGTGAGTAAAACCACGGCTCAGTAAGATACTAATATAAATGCAAGAGTAGGGTTATACTGTCTTAACCGCAAATGCTTAAAACTTGCAAGGATGCAATTACAGTTAATCCTTTCTCATCGATAACATATCATTATCTCATTTCTTGTCATCTGTCTATCACTTATGCTTTTAATTAAATCATCATAATCACTTCTTCAGTCTTCTCGTCTTTACACTATAGTGCATCGCACAACAATCTGTCATATCCAAATTAAATGTCATATACTATTAGTCTATATTTTCCTCTATCTCGGAGTACATCATGTCCAATTGAAGCATCATATCAATTCACTTTATGTTTCATAATCGTACTCCTGTAATCTATCATCTCATATCACTTTCCATTTAGAGAAATCATGTTTCACAATAGTGTAAGTTCACAATTCTCTTCATACCAATCTTATGTTCATGTATCATATCATGTCATCGTCTAGATGAAATATCATTAATGTCGAGTCATGACATTTCTCATGTACGAAGCATATTATCATGTCAGGGTTTAATATGCAATTTATGTAACTTTACTGTATACACCGCTATCATTTCTAATCGTATCATATGTACTTTAGAACATGCTCCATGTATAAATTTTTAGTTCATTCAAGTCTACCTTTACGGCATGATAAAAACATGTTCAATTTCAATTCATGTATTCATTTTTTTTAGAGCATGTCTAAAACATATGCGGCTTTAAAACATTTTCATATACTATAAGTCATATCAGGTCTAGAGTTCATATCAAATCAAACTATACTCTAGACCGCATATCATGCCATGTTCGACACAAAATCACATATAATTCATATAAGTGTCGAAATCATATCTAATGGACTTTTAAAACATGTTTAAAACATATACTGTTTAAAAACATATTTCATTTCAAACTTGTTTCATATACAGTATAAATCATGTCAAGTCTAGAGTTCATATCAATAAAATCATACTCTAGACTTCATATCATATCGGTTAGAGACTAGGCTAGATCCCTATCATCTCTATCAATAAACACTTAAATCACTGTAGCTAGTAGTGAAATCATATCATCGTCCCCTGGAAACCAACTAGGGCGCTATCTATGGCCATAGACCTCATCTCTCTCAGCCCCACTGATCAGGTGTGACTAAGACCTGTCCACGACTATTGTCGGACAAGCATCTCTCTGCCTAATGAGCAAAGCTCCAATTAGGTGGTTTTCACTATGCTTTATTGAATTTCATTCTTTTAGGGTGCCTACAGTCTCATAAAACATTTAAATCTATAGCTTTCTTTTCAATATCATGTAAAGCATATGGTAAAATTCTGTATGAGACTTCATATATCAAAATATATATATCTACAATATACTTTCATTTCAAAACAAATCAATACTTTTCAGTATTCATATAAACATTATTAAAATGTTTCAATTTGCAAGAAAGCATGCTTAAATGCGATGCCATAAAACATTTCAGTATGCAATTTCAGTAATATTTTCATCAATACAGTGAAACGATTCCTTTAACTTTATCACCATCAATTATTCAATTTCAAGACTTTCTTTCTTTCAAGTCAGTAAATCACTATGCAATTCATTCACTATTCATTTAGTTCGGTATTCAATTTGCTCAGTACTCAATTCATTTGGAAATCGAATCACTTGGTATTCAGACCATTCGGTATTCAATATCCTTTCTCGATCGTCATCGACTATTATAATCATTTATACACTTTATCATCAATATTAGGATCGCATCATTAGTATGAATCCTCTAAGTTTCTATGAGCTTTTAAGCATCATGTTTCTAAATAGTCATCAAGGTATCGAAATTATGCAAATAATAATATCATCACTCAATATCTATTCCAGAATCGACATCTAAGATAACAGAATCACCACATCGATAGTCACTTATCAAATCCATCTATGATTTGATCTATTGATACATGTTTATCATTTCCGATTTGAGGTTCAATTTCATTTACGATCACAAAATCATATCTAAATCCTCAAATCAACTTTTATGCGGCCTTTATGACTTAATCTGAATTTATGCAATTGTCGATCTTATTATTCGAGATCTATTCTAAGGTCATAAGCACAACCACCTTTTCACATATTTATCACTCATTTCTTTGAACCCATAATTGATCGGATTGTATCTTAATTCAATCTCAATTTCAATCAATTTTCTACATGCACAATTCGTATATTCATTATGATTCAATATCATAACTATTCATTGTGTACCATCGTATCGATACTAAGACCCATATTACTAGGGTATGTCCGTTTATCATCTCACGTATATCCGACAGTACAATGTAGGATGGTGAAATCGTCTCCATTTCGATCTTTCGAATTTGTCCATATTATCACGTTTTGGAATTATTTCAAAATCAAGAAACCGGACTCGGTAATTTCTGAAAATCATTACTCCGTTAATAACTTCACAATCCAATCATTTAACCATCAATTTTCAACTATGATCTTCTCTTCAAAGCAATATCATATAATCATCGTTACATCCATCAATACTCCAACTAGCGAGATTCCACCTCAATTTCTGCTCGATAGTCAACTTGTAATGTTAAATAATTCGAATTATCGACTCTATAAGATTCACAACAAAATTCCTCACATTATCGTGCTCATCCATTAACCTTCTCAACCATTTAAAAATCAAATTTTCCTATGACACAGTAAGATCCTTTCAAGCTTATCTTCGATAATTCTTTCAGGATACCATTTAGATGAGAACTTAATATTTTTCCTTAAACATTTTCGTGGAAATTTTGGCAGCATAACGGCTTAATTTCCTCTAAACCTCCTGCAAGGAAACACAATTATACTTGCAGCCGTTGATTCTCACCAATTTTTTTTTTTACCTCTTACTAAGACCCCCACCATCAGTTGTGGGTCCTCTTAGCATTTTTAGCAAATCAATTTAAATCGATGCATCATATAAAAAAAATCACAATTCCATTAAAAATCATCCCATCAATGCATCATATAACGTCATAAATCCCACATACAATATAATGCTACTAAGGCTTTATAAGAGTATCTTACCTATTCGCCAAAACTTGGCGCACTTTTCGATTTTCGAGCCTTGCCGAACTCCACTATTTGTCTCATTTCCGTTTTTGCGACAATTTCAATAATTGAGACATGTTTTCATTTAGAAAATAATTCAACAATTTATAATAAATTCTATAGAAATATAGCAAAACTTTTAATTTTCCTTACCCATTTCTTCTTCTTCTTTTTCTTCTTCCTTTTCCTTTTTCCTTTTTGTTTTCTTTTGTTTTCTTCTTTTTCTTTTCTTTCTCTTTTTCTTTTCTTTTCTTCTTTTTCCTTTCTTTCTTTTTCTTTTCTTTTTTTTTTCTCTTCTTTTCTGAACCGGGTCGGGTTGGATTCGGGCCGGTTTAGTTTGGCTTGGCCGGTTCAACTTTTGCTGGCCTGGTTCGGTCACCTGCGGCCACCCATTCCGGCGGTTCAGCCACTCCACAGCTTGCCGAGGTTGCCACGAAGCCGGATTTGGCCTCGGTTTTGCCCCATCACTGGTGACGGCGCCGGATATGGAATGGTGGCTCTCGGCTCTTTTCTTCTCTGTTTCTTCCTCCCTCTGTCGCCCTCTACCTCGTCGGTGGCCTTCCTTTTCTTCCCCTCAGCTCCACCGAGCTTGGGGTTGGGGTGGCGGTGCCTAGACCGGTCGGCACCGCCACTTCCCTCTTTTCTCTTTTCCTTCGGTTTCCCCTGCTTCCCTCGTTCCGCTTCGCTTCTGTTTTCCTTTTCCTTTCCCATCGTCATCGTCGACGTCGACGTCGGTTTCCTCTCCTTGGCTCGCTGGCGGCGTCGCTGCCACTTCCTCCCCCCGGCGTCACCAGCTTCTCCTTTTGTTTTCTTTTTCTTTTCTCCTCTGTTTTGAAACAGAGGAGAATAAGGGTGGGAATCGAGTTATCCCGATTCCCGCTTGTTTCTTTCTTTTTTTTTTAATATATATAATTATATTTTTATAATTATATATATAATCAAAATATTAAACATATATATATATATATATATATAAATATATATTTTTCATATAAACCATTTATATATATACTTTGATTTAAAGTACTATATATATTTTTCATATATATTATATATATACATAAATGTATAATAAAATACATATGTATTTATTCCATGTATAATTATATATTTATCAAAAGCGTATTTATATAATATCATTATATAAACTATCAAAATCCATATTTTTATTTCTTATTAAGTTTTGGATTTCTTGATATCCAAATTTATTTTCTCCATTTTCACTCTTATTTAATTTGGATTTCAATTTGTCCAAATTAAGTTTTTCGGATACATTATATTTATTTAGAAAATTCTCGGTCTTCACAAGGCCAATTAAAATGGGCAAAATGTGATTTTTTTATTAATTTTATTTTATTTTATTTTCTTTTTATCTATTTGTTTTTATTTTTATGATTGTTTTATTGTTATTATTATTTGTTTTTATTTTTTATTTTTATTATTTGTTTTATTATTTATTATTATAATTATTATTATTATTATTATTATTTTTATATATATAAGTATTTATCTTTATTTTTATTATTTGTTTTGTTATTATTTATATTATTATTATTACTTATATATTATTTATTTTATTTTTATTTCTATTACTTTTTTTTTGGTACATTATTTCTATTACTTTTATTATTATTATTATTGTTGTTGTTGTTGTTGTTGTTGTTGTTGTTTGTTTCACTGTCCATTAGCCACCACCACTGTCCATTAGCCACAGCTGGCGCCTGTTCTTGTCAACCTCAGCCAGTTTCCTCTGCCCAAGACCCCAAAGTTCACTTTCTCTTTTCTCTAAGACTGCCTCCTATTTCATTCCTTAAAGCTTTCCTTCTATGAACTCTATAAGAACAAAAGAATTCAGGAGGAAGGGGGTCGGCCATTTTTGATTTTTTGGCTTTTGGCTTGACATCATCCCACAGCCTAATCCCACCACAGTTCAGCTCTTTGTAGCACCACACACAAACCCAAGCTTTAAGCTCTCCCCCATTCACCCGAGCACTCTGACCCTCAACACTAGTAGCCTCAATCCTCACCATCTTGTAACCCCTGCAAGCATTATCTAAAAAACCACCAAAATAGGCCCATTCGACCGACAACCACCCTCCTTGCCCTAGCCTCACCACCGAGACCCTAAACCACCACTGTCACCAAACCACTCACCATTACCCAAAGCCCACCAACCAACAACCACCGAGAGACCACCATCATCACCATCACCGAACCACTCACAGGGGCTTATGGCGATTTTCGGTCACCATTCTCTAACTCTTTCACCCCCATAGTATCATCATCACCAAACCAAAACCCTACCCATCCCAAAACTGAAACCCAACACCAAACGCCATCACCGAGACACCGTCCCCACCAAAAAATATCCAAGCCCTCCTCACTACCCGTAACCCTCACCAAACCACCATCACTGAAGCCCCAAAAATGCCATTACCCCTAAGACTGATCCCGAACCCGAGAGCCCCAAAACTTAGATCTAAGATCTAAGCACCCTAACACATGCAAAACACAAAACCAGCAACCACAAGCCATAATCAAACCATCAACCAAAAAAAAAACAACAAAAACAAAAAAAGGGAGAGGTCGTTTCGGAGGGTTCAGATCTACAGATTTAGGGCCATTTTTAGGGAAATATAGGCTTAGATTCGGGTTCAAGAGGTAGAGAGGAATCGGAAAAGGGGTAGCTTTTTCATTTTTGGCCAACGACAGTAGTGGCCGGTGACGGCGGACGGTGGTCCGGCACCGCCGGAAATCGCCCCAGCCGAGAGGCTTTAAAGGCTTTGGAGTTTTTTTCTGAAGAAGGAAGGAAAAAAATGAAGTAAAAAAAAAGAATTGAGTTTTATAGTCGAAAACAAAAAAAAAAAGAGCTGACCCGCGCTTGGACCCAACCCTGGTCCAGGATCCGCGCATCCGACCCGAGGCAAAGGAGGTTGACCCAACTGCCACCGGACCTAATCCGCGTGCTTGACCCGTCCCGCAACCTGTTCTTGGCCCAGGAGATTCAGCCCACTCTAATTTGCATTTGGCTTGCCTTTTGGGCTGTCTTGGAGGAAGGCTTTTTGGGTTTTAAAACCCAATCCTTTGGGTATAATTTCTTTCTTTCTTCCAGCCTTTTGATTGTTTTTAATTATTATTATTATTATTATTATTATTATTATTATTATTATTATTATTATTATTATTATTATTATTATTGTGTTTTTATTATTGTTATTATTATGTTATTATTATTGTGCTTTTATTATTGTTTTATTATTATTATTATTATTATTATTATTATTATTATTATTATTATTATTATTATTATTATTATTATTATTATTATTATTATTAATGCATGTTATAAAATAAAAGTTTAGAAATATTTCTTTTACTTGTATTTTCACTAATTATTATTGATCAAAAAATGTATAAAAAATATAGAAAAAAAAAAACAAAGAAAAAGGAAATCAAAGAAAATTTAAATTAAACAAAATTTCCGATGATGGGATGTAATGAAACTCGCAAGTAGTGATTTCTTGACTAATCCCTAGGTGAGAAGAGTCTACTAAATGTTACCAGAGTATTGGGATATTTAGTATGATTTTTCAATAATTTAAATTTTTGTTAAAAATAAAAATAAATAAATTTTTTTAAAAAAAAGAAAATAGGAAAAGGAAATTAATAATAAAATCTAAATTTAATTGAACAATCTTTCGATGATGGGATGTTATGAAACTCACAAGTAGTGATTTCTTAACTGATCCCTGGGTGAGAAGAGTCGTACTAAATGTTACCAGAGTATTGGGATATTTAGTATGATTTTTCAATAATTTAAATTTTTATTAAAAATGAAAATGAATAAGTTTTTTTAAAAAGCAAAGAAATATAAATAAATAAACGAATAAATAATAATGTTTAAATTTACTTTAAAAAATTTCGATGATGGGATGTCATGAAACTCACAAGTAGTGATTTCTTGACTGATCTCTAGGTGAGAAGAGTCTACGAAATGTTACCAGAGTATTGGAATATTTAGTATGATTTTTGAATAATTTAAATTTTTGTTAAAAATTAAATCAATAAGTTTTTTTATTAAGAATAAAATAAAAATTTAAATGAAATTCTTCCGATGATGGGATGTCATGAAACTCACAAGTAGTGATTTCTTGACTAATCCTTAGGTGAGAAGAGTCTACCAAATGTTACCAGAGTATTGGGATATTTAGTATGATTTTTCAATAATTTAAATTTTTGTTAAAAATTAAATCAATAAGTTTTTTATTAATAATAAAATAAAAATTTAAATGAAATTCTTCCGATGATGGGATGTTATGAAACTCACAAGTAGTGATTTTTTAATTGATCCCTAGGTGAGAGGAATTAGCTAAACGTTACCAGAGTATTAGGATATTTAGCTAAATTTTTCAATATTAAGAGTTTCATTAATAAAAATAAAAATATAAAGTTCTTTTTATAATTCCATGTGCATCATGTACTATATGCTTGCATCATGTGCATAAATATTAATTGCAAAATAAATGAAATTGGCCCGATGATGGGATGTTATGAAACTCACAAGTAGTGATTTCTTAACTGATCCCTAGGTGAGAGGAATTAACTAAATGTTACCAGAGTATTGGGATATTTAGTTAAAATTTTCAATATCAAGAGTTTACCAATAAAATCAAAAAAAATAAAATTTAACTTTTTTTAAAATAAGAAAAAATGATTTCTACAAATAAAAAATGACTTTGAAAAATAAAATTGATTGCAATAAAATAGGAATTGTTTTTTAAATGTTAAATTAAGACCATTTCATTAAAATCAAAGGATAACACATGACTATTGTGGTACCATTTTTAATGAGCGTTGTGGGGGTGCTAATACTTCCCCACGCGTAACCGTACTCCGGAACCCGATTTTTGTTTTCACGGACCAAATTTGTTTTTTTAAAAAAAAACTTAATTAATTTTAAGATTTTGTTAAAAAGATAAATATTTTTTTAGGTGGCCAATCACACCTAATCAAAAAAGATTGGTGGCGACTCCCTTTGTTTTTAAATGTTTTCAAAATTTTCGAGCACGAAACCGTTTCGACAATTGAATCCTGGAGGTATATTTTATTTCTTTTATATGTTCAGACCTTTATATACGTACTACATTTGTATAATTATATACAGGGGACGTAGAATATTGAATTATACTGGAAATGATATTATTTATGTAAATATTATTATTATCGGTTATAAATAGAATTTTATTTAAAAAGTGGATACTGTTAAAAGCGAGTGTGATAAAGGCATCGTAGACAGCCAAACCAACTTACTGTTTGTTTGAATTATGTATATTTATTGTATATTATGGTACTTTACAAAATTATTTATTTGGTATTTGAAAGTGTAAAGTACAAATTATACGACTTTTAGAAGTGATATGTGTCAATTTCTTATCGCTGCCTAAAATATTACTTTTTTGGATACGCTTAATATAACTTAAACTCTTTTTAAAATTATAAAAATTTTCAGATTTTAGAAATCATAAAAATGTTTTTGTAAAATTATTTTATGCCTACAATATTAATTAAAAACGTAGTTATTGTACATTTTTCTTCATGGCTCTAAATGTGTTTATATATAAAAAAAGATAAATTACATAATAATATCCTGTGGTTAGAGGTGAATTACATGTGGCTCCTGATGTTTAAAAGTTGACACTTAACTACCTTGAAATTTATTTTCGTTTCACTTTGCGCCAAACTGTTACATTTTTCGTTATCTTTAAATTTATTATTTTTTTTGTCTTCTTCAACAGTTTTTTTCTCTCTCTAAAATAAAAACTTCTTTCTCTCTAAACTTAGAAAAATGCTACTCACTTAAAAAATCCAAAAATCTATAGGAAACAAGCACTATAAAGCATTAAAACATACAAAAAAAAACCTTTAAAAAATCCAAAAAACTTAGAAAAATGGCAAAAGATTTCTTTTTGTTTTCGTTTTGGGGCTCTTCATATGTTTTTTGGGCTTGAAACTTAGAAGAAATGTTTGCTATAAAGAATAGAACAACATATTGGAGGAGGCTCGATTTTTAAGTGGCAAAACTAGCATTTTTGGAAGTTGAAGGTTGCAACTTTAAGTGTAAATCTAGGAAATTTTGGATTTTTCTTTTTAATAAAAACTAACCTAAGAAGTAGAAAGAGGAGAAAAAGATGAAAATTTTGGTGTATTTTGAATGCCAAATGCCACTTGTGAGTGGCGGTTGATGGCGGTCACCGACAGTCAGTGCAATCATTGGTTGTCGGATTTTGGGTTTTAGAGAGAAAAAATTCTTGAAGAAAATGAAATAAAATAAAAAATGAAAAAAATAAAAATAACGGGAAAGGTAACGGTTTGGGGTAAAGTGATACGGAAACAAATTTCAAGGTGGTTAAGTGTCAAATTTTAAATATCATATGTCACATTTAATCTACCTCTAACCACAAGGAATATTTATCTAATTTACCCTAAAAAAAAGTAATCTAATATACTAAAAGATCACGCTTTACTTAAAAGTAATTACATAAAAATTATCATTTTCAAAAAATTGTAATCTTTAGAAATTAAATCCAATGTATATTTTAAAACTGTAGTCTAATTTTATAAAAAAAAATACACAAAAGACTACAATTAAAGTAATTAAATCGTAGTCTAAAAATATTTAATTTTTTATTTTTATAAAAATCATTTTAGTAAAAGATTATGGTTTTATTGGTAATCGTAGTATATTAGATTATTTAATATACAAATACAATTATTTTGGAAAATGTAATCTTATTTATATTATATAGAAGATGGAAAGACAATATTTCTTCTTTAAATGTGTTATTATATGTAACTAGACTACGACTTTTAGTTGAAACATAGACTTTTGTGTTTTGATGTTTTGTCTTCTGAATTTCACTCAATAAATTCTCTCTTTACCCTTAAACTTTTACATGCTGATCTTTTGATTCTATACACCTCCATCCTTTTGGAAGGATGTAACCATGCTCAATTAAAAAAATACTTTTGAAAATGTAATCTTATTTTAAAGCAGACTACTGTTATTAATTGCATAGAAAATGGCAAAATTACATTTCTTGATTAAACGTAGTATTATATGTAACTAGCTACGATTTTTAGTTAAAATTTAGTCTTTTGTTTTTTATGTTTTCTCTTTCAAAATTCACTCACTAAATTCTCTATCTACCCTTAAATTTCGAAAATCATTGAAAATCATAGTTCTCTAGGATTTCTATTACTAAATGTAATCTACAGTTTCTCTAAGGAGTAGCCTTTGTCCTAACCAAATTGATTAGAACTTTTTATTTATACATAATTATTAGACTACAGTTAATAATAGAGTAGTAGTCTATTTACTGTACTCAAAATTCAAATATGATCAAAGACTACGATTTATATAAATAAACGTAGTCTAATAATCTTTGAAAATCATTGTCCTCTAGGATAGTAATGACCACGCTTCTATAGGGAAACGTAGTTTAAATATGTTAAACTACGATTTATATAATTAAATGTAGTCTAATTAATAATCAAAGATCCTTAACAATATAGATCCATTACCTCCATAGTGCTTTTGTGCCTTCAATGATTAGATCAACAACTTAATTATCATATTAGATCTAGCTAATGTAACTTTTACATGTCATAGAGAAACTTTGAGTTATATTCAAGGCGAATAAGGTGAAAAAAGACGTGTACAATTCCGGAATTAAAGAGATGAGGCAAGATACACAGCCTTTATTTCAAAAATTGAAATACCATTCCTAGTTTGCTTATAGTTATAGTTCATTTTCTTAAGAAGCCTGAACTGTAAATGCTTGATAAAGCACAGTAGTTTATATAGTGATGCTACATTGATGGAATAATGTTGAAAATGATGAATATAATTTTTAAAGAGCTCTTTATTTTATTTTATTTTTAGAATTCAAGTTTTCTTTCAATTATTGTTTGAAAACTGTGCTTTATTCTATGATAATTGAGTATAATTTTTGTATGGTTATTTGTTTTATTTTCTATTCTTCTTTATTTCTAATTTAAATTTTATGTCCTTGCCATTTAAGGTTAGAAACTAAATAATTTTCAAAACTTTCTCCTTTTCATTTAAACATGTTGTTTGAACCTTGTTAATAACTTCCATAGCTTTATATTACCTCTGCTCCTTGTGGTATTCTGTTTAATTTTTTTTTGATTTCTACTTGCTAGATTGTCTTCTTGTATACAAGCATTTTGCTACTCTTTACTTCGTATTTGTAATTTATAATTCTGAAAAATTTACTAGCTCTGCTTGACGTGATACAAGGTATGCATCTAATCTTTCTTGTAGAGTTACTTATAATGGAGTAATCTATTTAAGAATTATAGTCAAATTGTTTAAGATGTGGTTATTTTAACATTTTTTTTCCTGAAATCTGAATAAGCCTAGATTGGGGTGGTTCTCTTCATGGTTAATTAAGTGTGAGGAGTTGGGATTGGTGCAATATTAATTGGTGTCATTAATAGTTCTTTCGGCCATAATGAGTTACTGATGTAAAATTTGGTTTAGTTATGTGAAGGTATTAGTGGTTGAATTGTTAATTCGTGAAGTTTTAGTTTTTTGTATTGTAGATTTAAAACGCATCAAGTTCATTAGGATCACTATGTACAAATAGTTAAGTGAAGATGGAAGTTTTGAGAATGATAATAACTTTCTGGTTTATATGCATTTTGAACTTTGAACAAATGTTGATGGTTAGGAATTAAAAAATCGTTTGGGTTTGAGTTCAACTTTGTGATTTTACTATAGCGACAAGCCAATATTTGGGTCTTGTGGAGAATGGTAGAAGTAGTGTAGATTAATTAGGTAATGTGAGCCCATATTTGTTAGAAAAGCCCAGAACCACTATCCGCAATGGTAGACGAAGTGTAGATTATTTTTGTTTAATTTATAAGAAAATAAAATAATTTGAACTGATTTCAATGCAATAAGATGTTAATAGCTTAATTCTATTTTATCATAAAAATTAAGGGTTTATTTATCATAAAAATTAAGGGTTTATTTGGCTATTAAATTTTTTTAATGTTTATAATTATCAATATACTTCAATAAAAAATAAAAACTTTAAATATAAATCATGACTTTTATCCGAATGCATTTAAAGATTTTTTTTTCTTTTACAAGTACTTAAAAATGTTGGTCAAAATCATGTCGGGATATGTTGGCACTATCCCAACACCAGTTGTATTGATCACCACAAATGGCAAATTCTACGGTAAGGTCACAAAAATTGACCTTATTTTAAGGTCATTGAATTAGAACCATTGGATTAGTCAAATATAATATAAACCGTTGATTAAATTTTAAAAATTAAAAAACTCTTTAACCTGGTAACCTGCTAAACCAGTTATTAAAATTAACATTATTTACTAAATATTATTAAAATTATCGTGTTATATTACTAATATAACCTTGTTATAATTGCAGTACTATTCTTCTTCTTATATAAACCTTTTTACTGTTTTTAAACCCTAATTCCTAAATCATAAACCCTAAATTCTAAATCATAAATCCCTTTATTCCAATTTTTTTGTGTTTCACCTTTAATCCAGTTTGTAGCTGTTTCAATATTTTATAAATCCTAAACCTTAAGCCTAACCTCAATCAAATAGTTGTTCTTCTTTATTCCCCACTTATATTTTTAACAATGGGTAAGTTTGTGGAAGAGAATTGCATAAACGATGGAAATTGCGATGAAAAGTGCGAAGAACCAATGATTTACAAACAGCGTCCTTCAAAGCGACCAAAGAATCGTTATATTTTTTACCAGTAAAATTTTTAATTCTTTATTGTTTGCAGGTAGTTGACTGCCTGGTTTTATAAGTGTTTCGATAAAACGATGATAGTCAATGTTTGTGCAGTAGTGGTCAAAATTTATCGGGGCAGTCGACTACTCGAATGAAGCATTCGACTGCCGAAGAGAAAATTTTTAACAGAACGTTAGAATGCGTAAGCAGTCAACTGCTAAATAAACCAGTTGACTACCTATGAAATTGGAATACAACAACAGAATCGTTGAAGAGCATTTAATAATGGAGAGTCAACTTCTCGATAATATCAGTCGACTGCTCATATGCATTCTGGAAATAAAATGCTTTGGCAATTTAGCAATCGACTGCCTTAATAAAGCAGTCGACTTCTTAAATAGACAGAATCATTCTGTTTCCAGAATGCATATGGGCAGTCGACTACCTTTATCGGGCAGTCAATTTCCTAATTTTTTTAAGCCTGCTATTCTTAATCTATTTATGTAAAGTCGTCTTTTATTATTGAAAATTCGACATTCCATGTATTTTAAATGTAATTCTCACATCACTAGTGTAAATTAGATTAGAATTATCGTTAAACTAAATAAATTAAATGTAAATTTGATAAGGATCATCATAAATTAATAAAAGATGTTCGTAGCTTTAATAATGTTCATCGTAAAAATGATGAGATTTATCGTAAATTTAAGTTGATTGTTCGTAAATTGAATAAGGATAATCGTAAAAATGATTAGATTCATCGTAAATTTGGGTATATTATTCGTAAATTAAATAAGGATAATTGTAAAAATAATGAGATTCATCGTAAATTTCAGTAGATTGTTCGTAAATTTAAAAAGGATAATCGTAAAAATTATAAAATTCATCATAAAACTAATAATTTCAACCACAAAAGTAATAAATATATATTAATAATAATATAACAATAAAAAAATCATAACAATATTAATAAATAAAAAATATATATAATAAAAAAATATTTAAAAAAATATTTTCATGGGGAGTCGACTTCCCGAGAAAGGAAGTCGACTCCCCATGTGCATTCTGTTTCCAGAATGCTTCTAATGATGTAGCAGTCAACTGCTAATTAATATAGCAGTTGACTGCTACATTATTAGAAGCATTCTGGAAACAGAATGCACATGGGGAGTCGACTTCCTTTCTCGGGAAGTCGACTCCCCAAGTAAATTTGGCCTTTATATGGGATTTTTTTTCGCAGATTTGATAGTTTCTTTTTTCATTTTTCTTTTTATTTCTCGGAGAACTGAATGTTCTGAATTTTGTTGAATTAATACATAGTTGTTTTAATTAAGCTTCAGTTAATACAATACAGCTATGCGTTGGATGTGAATGTGGAAAGAGCAAAAGATGTTCTTATGCACAAGAGATTACTGCATTTGGCTCATCATCCTGCCAACTGACCAGCGATGGAAGTTCGTCTTGTGCAGGTGACTTGCTTTTATTTTTTTGTTACATTTCATAACTAGGTATTACGATTTGCTCTACATCTTTAGTATAAGGTGAACAATTTGTTATTCTTAAACTTTAATTTCTTTGTCATTCTTAGAATGATAGGAGGTGTATGATTAATGAAAGAGCCATGTCATATGGTGTATCTTGCCTCGTTAGATTTTGGAAAATTTAACGTTTTCAGGTCCCACTTCCCACTACCTCTTTTAGATTATTAGAAACATACATTGTATAAGACAATACATCACATGTACAAGACTTATTCTTATATCTGTGAGAAAATTTGGATGCTGGAATAATATTTTGCTGTTTTGGGGCTTTCGTCCTATGGTGTGCTGCTAAATAAAATTTGTACTTTGCATTGTGTAATCAAGAAACTGTATCCAGTTGGTTAGATTGCTTTATCTTTGGCATTTTGGAAAAAACCTGCATAAGTGCATGCATCATTTTTCATTAATAAGTGTTAGGTTTACGGTTTTGAACTTTGCAGTTGATTGGACTTGCCCAAATTTTGGTAGGCTAGTTTAAAGGTTCTTGTTGCCTGTAGTTGTCACTTACAAAACACTTGGTCCAGTTGATCTTGACTTTGTCTCAAATTTAGTTGGATGAACTTTTCTTTTGGTTTGTATCTGTATACTTCCTCTTCTCATGATGGAGGTCAATTTTCGTGCCGTCTCTTCTATTCGTGGTAATGGTGGAAAGATAGGGAGATACTTGTGGAACTTAGGATGTTCTTTAATATAATACTATTTGATTGCTTATTGGCATTGGTAGATGCATTTTGACTATGTATCCCCATTGAAAATTGTTCTTTTAAAACTTTCTTAGACACTCCTCCTACATCTTTCTCTCTAATTCAATCTTGCAAATCCCAAACATATTCTCATCAACAATGATAATTAAGCATTAAACTAATACAAGTAGCGCGCAGTTGATAACAATAATTATAAAATTATGATTACTAATCATGAAATCATTATATTACCGTAAAAATATAATGATAAGTGTAAAGTTCCTAGAATTAACTTAAAACTATTAGAATCATTATAAAATTTATGATATTAATTGTAAATCTAATGCGATTCATCGTAAAATTTATTAGATTCATCGTAAATTCAATGAAATTCATCGTAAATTCAATGAAATTCATCGTAAATTTTATGAGATTCGTCATAAATTAAATGAAATTCATCATAAAATTTATTAGATTCATCGTAAATTCATGTGATTCACCTAAAATTTATTAGATTTATCGCAAAATTTTATTCATTCATCTTAAAATCTATTAGATTTATCGTCAAATTTATTACATTCATCGTAATATATCATAAAATTTATCTGATTGATCATAAAATTTATGACATTTATCATAAAATATACGACATCTTAAATTTTATTATATTAATAAAATCTATAATAATTAGCAGAAAAATTATGTAACTCAGGATAAATTTTAAGTAATTAATTATAAAAACACTAAGAGTTCAAATAAATGATAATTAACAGTAAAATAAATGCCTTATTAAATATGATAGTCGACTGCCATTTCTAAGAAGTCGACTGCCTATATGCCAAAATCAATCTGTCGAGTAAAATAACAGGGAAAGTCGACTTCCATACACGGGTAATCGACTTCCCAAACTTTTCTGGGCAATTACCTTATATTTTTTTAACACTAATGGATAATATTGTAATTTAATTTTATTTAATGATTAAAGATGTAAATATAAATATTTTCTTACCTTTTAAAAGGATAAAAATATAATTTAAATCTTTTTAATTAAATTTTAGTTTACCTGTTAACCTGTTAAGTCATTATTAACCTATTTATTTAATTTTTAAATTTTATTCAATACCTCATGAGATATCATTATCTTACAGTAAAGTCGATATTTTGTGATTTTATTATAGAATTTGCCCACCACAAACTATTTGCCGACATTACCTAACGGCAGTCCTTCCGCTGTAGAGGAACTGCCACTAACATTACTAGGGGCCTTTTTTTTTTTTTTTTGTCTTTTATCTGTGGTGGCAATATTGAACTCTCAAACACGTCCTTAGCGACTGTGAGATTTCGGTGGGTTTGGCATTTTGCGAGCAAATTGTATGCTTTTGCTTACCCAAAAAACGGAGTTACGTTTCTGTGTTTGTCCTGGTTTGGTACATTTTGAGACACTAAAGTTAGAAATTCTCGACAGAATTTGTCCTCTGTTTTGGGATTTTGATTTTTTCCTTCGTTTTGCTTCTTTGATTTACTTTGATTTCTCTATTTAAATTTCAATGAGAGACCAACTAGCTAGAAGGCTTTTTCTGCTCTTCTTCTCTCACAAATATAATTAGATTTTAAATTGCTAATAGTAATTCAATCATGAATTGGAGGAAATCTGACACAGTTTACAGGGGATTTCAGCTTCATAGTGCCAAATATGACAGGGTTTACCGGTGATTTCCACTCTATACTATCTTCTATGTGATCTTTAGCAGTATTCCATAGATCATATTTTCTTTTCTTTAATTCCTCTCATTTTCTGAAGAACTCTGGTATAAGATTCTTACTATGCATCGAAAGTTGAAACATTAACATATTCTTATCAAGAAAAGAAGAATTCATTACAGCTGTAATGCATATTGCATATTCTATACTTCAAAGTCCAAATCCCAATCTGAGACTGCCAATCAAAGAGGCTCGTGTAAAACATGATTTAAGCCCAGACAAAGACAAGTAGATCTAGCACAATTCCTTGCGACCCCTCACCTGAACTAAGCAGTAAAGAAATACAGACGCCATGAAAGAAGAAAGAAATGTAAGGCGAGCATTCCTCAGAGGAGCACATTCTTCTATAGCTATGGCCAATATCAGTTGTCAGCACAGCTAGAAGGAGCGGTTGCTTTGAAACGCTGGTGAACCATTCTTCAATCATCTGGCAAGCAAATCATCATTAATAAATGAGTGAGAAGCTCTTGTATATAACTTCATAAAACTCAGATGCAGTATAATGAAAGACATACATTGGATATGGTTCAAATTTTGAAGTCGTCATTATTGAAAAGATTTTACTGTTTACTACTTTCGATCCGAACAAGATCAGTCTCAGACTGTAAAACGAACGAAAATACATGTGATTACACTAAAAAAAAGAGAGACATATATATTATATATTTTTACTTTTGATAAAATAGTGGTAATTGCTATTAAGAACAACCACATTTCTCATCTCATGACTTGTTAATTAAGATCGTCCGTGCGCGATACACACATGCAAGGTTTTACTCGAAAATGCAGTGCGTGTCGCGCATGGACGACCAAAATTTATCAGCCATTGCTTCACTCTACACTCGACCATGGGGTAGGCTAACCTTCCTCCCGAACCCCTATATATACAAAGGAATTTGCTGGATGAATTTACATATTCATTAATCATTGAATGAATTTAAACGTGCATTGCCTGCGATTCGACGTGACGACATCGAAAGGGTAAGTTCAAGATCTAAAAACAACTGCAGCATAGTGACAACGGTGAAAAAATGGGGCCCATATCTGAGATCCTTTCATTCAATTTGATTTTTTTTTTCATGGAGTCACATCTCACAACGAAGTGATGTGTTGGAGTTTTGAAATTTTCTGTATTTTCAATTGAAAGAACTTACCAAACCTTATTATAAATGTTGTATATTTGAATTTATAATATCATTTCAGTCAGGGAGGAGATCACAGTTGATCTTTCTTTTATATTTTCTTCTCTTTTCCACATTTGTAGTAAGGAAAAACTAATTAAATGAAGCATTAGACTTGAATATGAAATGTAGCTAGGCCCAGATATGCTTAGAAAAAAATTTTATCAAGACAAAAAGACCCTTTTTAAATATTAGAATAAATAATAAGTAGTTTATTTTCAAAGTTTATTTTGCCATTTTGGCAGATAGGTTTATTATATTTATGTTTTCTAAAGACAGTTTAGAGTTGTGTGCTCATAAAAGGAAAGAAAAAAGTATCCAATCTGGCTGAAAGTGGCATAAAATAGACTCGCATTTCACAGGATATTCACGCGGAGAAAGCGAGGCTTTGTAAGCTCCTCTCAAATCTAACGACAAAAAATTAGATTGCAGTGAAATCAATTAATTTGTATTCCGAACACTGGATTAATCGTTCTAGGGAAAGGTGTAAGTACATCAAACAAGCCTAACATGCTTCTACACAATATGAAACATGTTAAACAAATAAAATGCGGAAGCGACGGGATCTAACCTCCAGCCATTGCACTCTGTAACTCTGCTGTTGAAGCGATTTCTGAATTGACAATCTCCTCTATGTCGATCACAGGCTTTCCAAGTTTTCCAAGCACTCAAAACCTCACTAGATGGTGTTTGTGTGTTTTAGGTTAACGTACTTGGGGACCGGAAGGAGCCCTCTTATATTACTAACGAGAGCATGCTAATTATGGCAATAAAATCACGTTTTAACCATCACAAAATCGTGTTTTTATAGCTAAATATTGAGTTGAGATTCAGCGTGAAATTATGGACCATATCCGGAATTGGTCAACCAAACAATTATTTCCATAATTATGGAGATTATGGAGATATACTAACATTCTCCCACTTGGTCCATATATTTCACTTATAGAAGAAACAAATCACATGAATCATGGCGACAGTTCCTCTAATGGTGAGTATTATCTTCCATGTATTACTATGTAAAATGTTTCTAAATCAACTCATTTATACTTAATGAATAAACATTATGTTTATTCTCGGTCCAAACAACAAGGATATTTCTCAAATAAACTTTAGTGTATACAAATCAAAAATGAGAAACATCATATTATTAATAAGAGTTTCAATTACAATCAAAATGTGGGACCAAGTCACATTCTCTCTACATGATCCTTAAATTTAAACGGTGGCATGCCCTTAGTCAAAGGATCAGCTAACATCAATTCAGTGCTAACGTGTTCAATGACCACTCTTTTATCTCTAACACGTTCTCTAATGGCTAAGTACTTAATGTCGATATGCTTACTTCGACTTCCACTCTTATTGTTCTTAGCCATGAATACCGCAGCTAAATTGTCACAATATATCCTCAATGGCTTAGATATGGAGTCAACAACTCTAAGCCCACCAATGAAACTCTTAAGTCATACACCATGTGAGGTAGCCTCAAAACAGGAAACGAACTTGGCCTCCATAGTAGAAGTGGCAGTCAGTGTCTGCTTAGCACTCTTCCATGAAACAGCTCCACCGGCAAGCATGAAGATGTAATCGGATGTTGATTTCCGGGTATCAACACAGCCACCAAAGTCTGAGTCTGAGTAGCCAATCACTTCCAACTCATCGGTTTGTCTATACATAAGCATGTAATCCTTAGTGCCTTGAAGATATCTAAGCACCTTCTTCGCAGCTCTCCAATGGTCCATCCCCGGGTCACTTTGATATCTACCCAACATTCCCACAGCAAAAGCAATATCAGGCCTGGTACAGACTTGTGCATACATAATGCTTCCAACAGCTGAGGCATATGGAATGTTCTTCATCTGTTCCCGCTCAAGATCATTTTTCGGGCACTGGTTCAAATTGAACCTGCCACCCTTCACAATGGGAGCTGGGCTTGGTGAACAATCTTTCATTCTGAATATTTCCAAGACTTTATTAATATAGGCTTCTTGTGACAGACCTAATATACCTCTATGTCTATCTCTATGGATCTTAATGCCAATGACATAAGATGCATTGCCCATATCCTTCATATCAAAGTTCTCAGAAAGAAATTGTTTCACCTCACGTAGCATCCCCTTATCATTGGTTGCAAGCAGAATATCATCCACATATAGCACAAGGAAACAAATCTTGCTCCCACTTACCTTCTGGTATATACATTGATCCATAATATTCTCAACGAAACCAAATGAAGAGATGACTTCATGGAATTTTAGATACCATTGGGGGGAAGCTCGTTTCAACCCATATATGGATTTCTTCAGCTTACAGACCAAATGCTCACCATTACTAGAGGAAAAACCTTCAGGTTGTTTCATGTAAACCTCTTCCTCTAGATCACCATTAAAAAAATGCCGTTTTCACATCCATTTGTTGCAACTCTAAGTCAAAATGTGCAACAAGCGCCATTATGATGCGGAGAGAATCTTTCTTAGATACAGGAGAGAAGGTCTCCTTGTAATCGATTCCCTCCTTTTGAGTGAATCCTTTGGCTACGAGTCTTGCCTTATAACTCTCAATGTTGCCTAATGAGTCAGTCTTGGTCTTAAAGACCCATTTACAGCCTATAGCCCTGGCCCCATTAGGCAACTCGACAAGATCCCATACTCTATTAGATGCCATCGAATCCATCTTATCCTTCATAGCATCGAACTAAAGTTTTGATTCTTTGCTGTTCATGGCTTGTGAAAACGTCTCTGGATCATTAACAGGCCCAATATTGAAATCATACTCTTGTAGATACACAATATAATCACTAGGAATAGCTGATTTCCTTTCCCTAGTAGACCTTCTTAATGTTGGTTCAACATTCTCCGAAGGATCATGTTGTTCAACTGGTTGCTCACTCAATTCTGGTGTATCCAGAGGAGCCTCGTCTACTGGTAAGTTATCAACTACTTGTGGATCTTCAATGATTGGTTGTTCAATGTCCAGCTGTACTGAAGGGACATTGTTCATGATAACCAATCTTTGACTCGAGGTAGAGGGTTGATCTCTCACAGAAACTAGGTCTTGAGATTGATCGCTCCCACTAACTAAGTCATTTTCAAGAAACTTGGCGTTCCTTGATTCCACAAATCTAGTGCTATGAGATGGACAATAGAATCTGTAGCCTTTGGACCGTTCGGCATATCCGATGAAATACCCACTTATGGTCCTAGGATCCAGTTTCTTTTCATGTGGGTTGTAAACTCTTATCTCAGAAGGGCATCCCCAAACGCGCATATGACGCAAACTCAGTTTCCAACCTTTGAATAATTCAAAAGGCGTCTTTGGAACAGCCTTGGTTGGAACCCGGTTCAATACATACGTTGCCGTTTTAAGAGCTTCAATCCACAAGGACTTAGGCAACTTCGAGTTGCTAAGCATACTACGCACCATTTCCATCAAAGTTGTTCCTTCTTTCTGCAACACCATTCTGATCCGGTGAACCAGGCATGGTATATTGGGCAACAATCCCATTTTCTTAAAGGAACTTCGCAAATGGTCTAGGTGCTTGTCCATATTTAGTGTATCTACCGTAATACTCCCCACCTCTATCAGATCTTACTATCTTTATGGGTTTTCCACATTGTTTCTCTACTTTAGCCTTAAATATTTTAAAGGCGTCTAATGCTTTGTTCTTGTTATGAAGCATGTAGAGATACATAAACCTCGAGTAATCATCAATAAAGGTGATGACGTATTTCTGACCATATGCATCAATGTCTGGACAACATATGTCAGAATGTATGATCTCTAATATGGTTGAACTCCTATTGGCACCTTTCTTAGACTTGTTGGTTTGCTTACCCTTAATGCAATCCACACAAGTGTCGAAATCAGTAAAATCGAGAGTACTAAGTATTCCGTCATTTACCAATCTCTTAATTCTATTTATGGAGATATGACCTAATCTCCGGTGCCATAACGTAGAGGAGTCCTCATTCATAACACATCTTTTAGTGCCAGTTTGAACATGCAAGGCGTTATGAGCAATGTCATTTTGCAAATCAATAGAGAAAAGACCATCACATAAGGTACCATTCCCAACAATATCAGACTTAAAATATATCAATATTGATTTATTTGAAAATTGAAAGGAGTATCCATAAGGTACCAACCTAGAAACAGAGATTAAATTTCTCGAGAAACTAGGAATATAAAAGGTCTTTTCTAATTGCAAAACAAAACCACTCCTAAGAACTAAAGTGCACGTTCCAACGCCTTCGACACGCGAGCGCATCTTGTTTCCTGAATAGATGCTCTCCTCATTTCCCACTGGCTTCCTTAGATTTGTCATACCCTGTAAGGAAGTCGAAATGTGAATTGTAGATCCAGAATCAATCCACCATGTGTTATGATTAACCTCAACCATATTTGATTCAAAACAAACATATGAGAGTGGATTACCTTTCTTAACGAGCCATTGCTGAAGCTTGGCACAGTCCTTCTTCATGTGTCTCTTCTTTTTACAAAAGAAACACTTGGACTCTTTCTTAATATCAGCTTGGGCAGGTATTTTCCCTTTTCCCTTGTTCTTGGCTCTATCTTTGGTCTTTCCTTGGCTTGCAAAAAATGCACTTTCACCCGATTCCATAAGCAGCCTTCCCTCCTCTTGAACACACATGGTCATCAATTCATTGATGGTCCACTTATCCTTATGTGTGTTGTAGGATATCTTGAATGGTCCGTACTGCTTTGGTAGAGTGTTCAATATATAATGCACAAGAAAAGACTCAGACATCTCCACCTCTAGCTTTTGAGTTGGGCTGTTATATCTCTCATGGCCATTATGTGCTCGCGCACTCCTTTGACATTTGTGAGCCTCATCGATGAGAACTTCATTATTAAGGTGCTGGCCAACGCTTTGTCAGAAGTGACAAATTGATCATCTATGGCCTTCAGTAAGGTCCTAACGTTGGTATGCTGTTCGACAGAACCACGTATCCCAGCAGATATCTTTGTCTTTATATACATGACGCTAAGGCGATTGGATCGCTCCCAGCGTTCATGTAAGGCTACTTGAGTAGGAGTGCTGGTCTCAGTCAATACGGGCTCGTCTTTCCTTATAGCATAGTCTATATCCATGCACCCTAATTGGAGGAGAACTCTTTCCTTCCAAACCTTGTAGTTCTCTCCATCCAGCTCGGGAACTTCTAGGTTAATACTAGCCTGAGGAAACACTGCATATAGAAAATAAACATGCTTATGTATCTAGAATTTTTGAGGCAAACTTAATTATGTTACAATGTTAACATATTTTATTAATGAATCTTAGACATAAAACTTGCCTGTGGGCTAAAGTTCTAATTTTAATATATTCATATCATAATGATAAAACTATCAAATTATATCATTTCCTAATTCCTGTGGGCAAATTAAGAAACTAATTTGATATTTTATCCTAATTAGTTATAAAATTATAATAAAAATTCATGTGGGATAAAATTTACCATAACCTTATAACTAATTACAATTTATGTCTAATATCATTATGTGATTTTACAAAAATTAATTTTACTTAATTAAGGTTGATGTGGCTAAGCCCTAATTAAATAAATTATAATCACTTAGACATATTGGCGAAATTCTAAGTTTATTCATATTTTAAAATTGTAATTAACACAAGGCAATTTTAATTCCAAAATAATATGAATAACTTAGCTACATGTGCTTCTAGTATAAAAATAACAAAATTATACATATTCACAATGAGCACATATATACATTCATGTCAAATTTTCATAATTTAATCATAATTTTATGATAATTTTCACAAAATTATTCAATTTAAAATTATAGCATTTATAAAAATTCCAAATTTATAAAAAATCCTTATAAAATCCAAATAATGAGAAGTTTTCATAATTATATTAATTATGTGAAAATAATCCAATCATTCATAAAATTATGAAAATTACAGAACTCAAAAATTGATAAAATAAAAAAAAATTTAATTATTTGGCCTAAATTCAATAATTTTAATTACTTAAATTAAATAAATCCTTAAGGCCTAATTAAAATAAACCAAATGCCTTTTATTTATTTAATCCACAAGCTCAAATAATTAACAAAAAAGGCCCAAAATAAATAAATCCAAAATAAAGCCTAAACAGGGGCCCAAAAATCGGATGGCCCATAGCCTTTTTCCCTCCTTTTTTTTTTTAACAGTGCGGTTGCACTGTGTCACCAAGGCGGGCGCGTGAGATCCATGCGCCCGCTTTCAACCCTAGGACGCGTGATAACCACGCGCCCGCTTTCCACTATCGGGCGCGTGAGATCCACACGCCCATTTATACCATCGGGCGCGTGGATCTCATGCGCTCGATCTTCTTCTCCGCCCGAACGGGCATTTTCCAGAATTTTTGGGTCTTTTCGTCTCGACCCGGCCTATACTCATTCAAACAGTCCCGTTTTTCATGTATTTTTCATCCCTACAGCTCTCCAACAATAGATCTAAATTGTTTGAGCCAAAATCTCATGAAAACATAATGGGTTTCAAGGAATCCAAGACTTAAAGTTTCAAAATATGAGTTTTATGGCTTCTTTCTACAGATCTCTAGCAAGACAGAGGTTAAACTACGGCTCTGATGCCAAATGTAAGTACATCAAACAAGCCTAACATGCTTCTACACAATATGAAACATGTTAAACAAATAAAATGCGGAAGCGACAGGATCTAACCTCCAGCCATTGCACTATGTAACTCTGCTGTTGAAGCGATTTCCGAATATGACAATCTCTTCTATGTCGATCACAGGCCTTCCATGTCTTCCAAGCACTCAAAACCTCACTAGATGGTGTTTGTGTGTTTTAGGTTAACGTACTTGGAGACCGAAAGGAGCCCTCCTATATTACTAACAAGAGCATGCTAATTATGGCAATAAAATCATGTTTTAACCATCACAAAATCGTGTTTTAATAGCCAAATATTGAGTTGAGATTCAGCGTGAAATTATGGACTATATCCGGAATTGGTCAACCAAACAATTATTTCCATAATTATGGAGACATACTAACAAAAGGGACATATGCTAATTTCAAACATAAGATTATGCTTCTTTGGCACAAGAGATTGAGAGAATTGATTTTAAACAAATCTAGGTTTCCAAATCCAGTTCAAAAAGAAAAAAAATGTCTAATTCACAATTTATTCTTCAATTTTATTTTTCATTAACGAGGAGGCTCCAAAATTTTTAAACCTACTACAAAAAAACTCATAGATTAAGTTTTAAAATCGTCTACCATTGGTACCATGTAAACATTGATATCATTCCTAGGTTGCTGAAGGCTTGATATCAATAAAATTAACATCATAAACTTCTTTTTCATACATAACCATGTTGAGAGATTGTATTACCATTATGATTGGCCAACAATTTTAAGTGCTACTAAGAGATTTATATTGGTTTATTCAATTAGTTGAACAGGGCTAACTGTAGATTTCTTCGATTAGCTGCAAATCTAGGCCATCGATAATCTAGTGATTTCCATGATGGTGTATTCGGCATTCGTTAGTTGGCATAGAAGTCCATTTGCTCTCTCATTTGCTTGCCATGTCAAATCTTGAGATATTTGTTTTGTGTCAAACATTCCATGAAATCTTGGTATGAGAGGGAAATACCATAAAACTTTGGTAGGCACACATCATTTCATGACACTTACATTTTTATTTACTTTTCCATCTTGATTGATTACATGTAGGACATCTTTCAGCATCCGCATACTTTTTCACCCTTCCTATACTACTAACACAGAAAATAGAGATATATATATATATATATATATATAAGTACACCTATTTTTAAGTTTGTCTTCCTTTTTCTGCCATAACTTTGTTTCACGAAAAACAAATGTGAGGTTTTTCCTTTGTGAGGAAAGTTTGTAGACCTTTAACGACACGTGGCCCTCTTAGTTCACGGTAGTTGATGCTTAAAGGAATCAATTTGCTAGTGAAACTAGGTATCACCACCACCATTGATTTGCTTTGTTGAATGGCCTCACAATATGCCCTTTTTTTTTTTGCATGCATTCATTTTTACTTTGATTGTTGCCATGCATGTACCACCACTTGAACTAACTACTAGAAAAAAGCGAGAGACCATAGTTACATAAAAATATTAAATATGGTTATTGAAAGCGCGTACAGTCTGATAACTTTAAATACTATTTTCAACATTAATCGTGTTTTCAGATTTCAGACATCATAAATTTAACAATAATATAAATATAAATGTAGTCTTAGTTTGTAGTTATTTTCTCTCATTCCTTCATCATAGTTTTTGAAACCAGATCAGTTATTTATAGAGTACGTTGATGTCTTTAACTTGAATCTAATTTTATTTAACTATATATTTCTTTATATTAAAGACTACGGTTATTGTTAAATAGTAGTCTATACTATATACAGTTAATGTCTAAGATCCCAAATTTCTCTATTCTTCCTACACCTATTGAAGGTGCTGAATTAGAATATTAAGTCAAATTACGATAACTTATTCTCATATATTGAAGAGGTATCGAGGAAACTGTTAAGTGGGCTCTACAGGGCAAGCCATAGTCTGGATGGCCTCCGATGTGGCAAAATGTGAAAATTTGGACCCAAAATACTTAAGGGGCAAGAAGACTACTTTTCGAAATTCTTTTAATTGAGCATGCTTAGGTTTGCGTGCAACAAATACAAAAATGATGATTTTGTCCATAGGCCGGAAGAACTTTTCTAAATAATGATCAACCTAGTTTGACTTTGGACCCACAAACTATCATAGGAAAATCCTCATGTAAAGAAGTTTCATGTGGATCCAGCCCGTGAATTGAATTACTCGAAAATGCCAAAAATAAAGCGAATGAAGCTAAAAACCTTCCTTTAAGGGTAGTTTGGTCATTTCATTACCCATGATCAGTCAAGCCATAGCATGTTTGACCTGATTACATGGAAAATAATAAATATAAAATATAAAATCTGAAATTAAAAATATTAAAATAATGCTAGGATAGAATTGTAAATAATGAAATTGTAGAAGGATATTTTGGTCTTTTCTCAAGTGGCTACGGGTCAAAGTCCATTCTTAGTCAATGTTTGACTGAATTTGAACTAAATAAATAAAATTTAATAAAAAATTAAAATTGAATTTAAAAATAATAAATTATTACAAATGGCACACTTATAAATACTAAGATTTTAAAAGGGCATTTTAGTCTTTCCATAAAACCTGATATTTTTTAACATAAATTATTACAAAAATTGGAGATATTTGGAGAGTTTTCTTCAAGCTTCCAGCCGGCACACCATGAAGCTCTCTTTCTCATTTTTTTTCTCTAAGTTTCAAGAGGAAAACCTTGTGAAATTCCTCCCAAACCTCACCAAATCAACGAGTTCCCTAAACTAAAATTGTTTCTTTCCATGAGAGCTATCTATACCTGGAGTTTGGAAGGCTGAATCAACCATTTAAGGGCTATTTTAGCTACTGGAAGTAGTTGCACAAGGAGAGGTAAGAGGAGACAGCCATCGATTTGCATTTTTTTGCTTGGTTTCAATTGTTTCATAGTAGTTTAACATGGCTATGGTTGAAATTTGAAGGAAATCAGATTATAGGGACATGCTAGGGTTTCAGTCATGAGGGTTTCCTAAGGGGCAAATGTTGTTCTCATGCTCAAATGGTTGTAAAATTGTAAGAAACAAAGTGTAAAAAGTGTATATGTGCTGAGATTGCAATCTTGTTGCACTGTTCTGTTCTAGGTTTGATGTTTAAATGTTCAATTTGGGGGTTTTATAATGAGATAAATTTTGAAAAAATTATGGTAGATAACGTTATGAGTTAGGAGAAAGTCACTTTGGAATCACTTAATTTAGAGTAGCTTAAGATATGTGCAAATGAATGCAAGGCACTCTGCACAGAAAATATGATCCCAATTGCTGATTTTGAGAATTTATAGAAAATAGATCAGAGTGAATTTGGGTGCAAGCCATACATTTCCAAAAAGATAAATAAGTTTGAAATAATGTTGTTTTGAGTTTTCGCAATTTGGACAAACCTGTAATTAGATATGAATTAATTTGTGCACAGAGGTCAGTAGACAGTGTAGCCAGAATGCAACTAAAAACATAGTGAAGTTGTGAAATTATTAAAAATGACTTAGAAATGATAAAATTGTGAAACTTACCATTCTAAATAGGGAATTGAATTAGATTCACATGATCTTGGATTCATAATTTTTGGATATCCCTATATTTATTAATGTAATTTTTAATGCACAAAGGTAATTAAACCATCCTGCTAAATGGGCCAGAATTGAATTGAACTTTGGAAAATTGTGGGAAACAACATAGAATGAATTAAGAAGTAAACCTTACACCTCTGAATAGAGAATTAAGTTAGGTTACATAAAAAATTGACAGCTCATTAATTGGAATCCAATATTTATGGTTATGAACAGAAAAGCATCGATAGGTTAGAAAATTTTTGCAGAGAGTGAACTACTCATATAATGAAATAGTGAGACCATAGTGTCCATGGTTGGATAAAATAATCGGACTGCTAATGAGTAGGAATTCTAAAAAAAAATGCTTTGTATATAAAGTTTGAAACTGAACTTGTGTTAATAATCTTCTGCAGTCTCGAAGCTAAATAAGCTTAATTGGAAAGTAGACGAATAAGGATCTACTCATTGGCTCGATGCTACAATGGGTATTGTTTGAGTGAGATGTCACTGTAAAGGTAAGGAACATGTAGAAGTTGCATAGGAAAAGGTATGCTTGCATTTGGGAATATTGACTAGTTTGAGAAAATATAAACTGTGACTTTTATGTAGGGGTTAGGATAGTTATAGCCGTTACATTGCCAAAATTTTGTAAAACGATCTTGAATTCAAATATATCGATATTTTAGACTATACTAGAAATGTTTACCAACTTAAATAATCCAAGTTTCCTTGATGAAACTAGTCTATTTTTAAACATGCATATTTTAAGACCTCGTTTGACTTGCATAAATGTGATTTATACTTGTTTTGAAATTTCTATTAAACAATATATTTGGATTTATACGTATACAGTGAGCATATAGGTTTACATTAAGAATATTTACTGGATTTTCTTCTCTCAAATATAAAGTTATTATTTTGATATGATTATGGACTGACTAAAGATGAACTATATTGAAATGATTTTCTATCGTGGATTCTTTAATGTATAGGACTGTTTTGAGATTTTTGGCTCCTTAGCAATCATGCATACTGATTTATATGTATATAGCAAAATGACCTTAGCCAAGTTATCAACATACCCACAGTTGGCACTTAGCTAGTGAGCACTGTGGACCTTTTTGATGATGGCCACTTTTACAGTTTCGTAGGAGTGGCTTAGGGATGGATACTTGGCCTATGTGTAGGGCATGCCATTTCCTATGCTGTGTCCCTTACAGGATACTACTCGTGCATGATTCTACTGGATGTTGACTATCTCCACTGATTTGCCTGAAGATTTTTCGAATATTGATTTAACTTATTTGAATAGAAAGAAGTGTTTAAATGGAATGATTGTTAATAATGATTCCTAATGGTTTTGCTTTATATTACGTTTGCATTTTAATATTCTCATTTCATTCATTATTCCAAAACTAGTAGACTAAATTTTATACTTGATTTTACTTGCATATAGTAGCATAGTACACACTTTTATATATGTTTTTTTTACTAGGCTTCCTCAAGCTCACCCCCCTTACTCATCATCTTAGATAGTTCATCGTTATACGTGGTAACCGTTGTTGCAAGGTGAATGAGGAAAATTTCTAGAAGTCTAAGCTATCGAGTAAACAAGTATATATTAAGTATTATGTTTTTATATTTAGACAATTGCATGCACAACAAATGTTTTTATTATCCGGGATGTAAATTGTATAGTGTAAGGTCAAGGAATGTCTAAGAACTAGTGAGATGTACATGATTAAGCTAATATAAATAAAATTATAAATTTTGATATTATAGCTTATATGCTGATTTCCTGTTTATTATTTATAGACTGAATGATCTAATGGTATAAAGATTAATTTGTAATGAAAGTTATAAAATGAACTTACATTGACACTGAATGCAAACTAAATGGCAGAATGAATGAGAAAAATGGTATCGAAAAGAAAAAGTTGGTTCTAAATTTTCACCTTTTTCGATGTGACGTAATGTTAAATAGTAGTTTTATGTATTTTCAAATTAAATACTATTATGAAAGACCATGGTTTTAAATGGTAATCATAGTTTTTTTCTTTTTTATTTATAGTTTATACTATTAAAGGGTTCATTGTTCACTTTTTAGATCATTCCATCATTCTGAAGACTACCATCTTTTATCTCTTTGTCTAGCTTTTCACTACAAAAAAAAAAAAAAAAACCATTTCTAGCTTAACCTCATTTCAAATAGAAAACCATTTTCATAAAATGATTACCTATCCTAGGCATTATTTACTCTAGAAACCATTTTTAGCATAACCTCATTTTGAACGAAAAATTCATAGAAAACAAGTGTTTTTTCTAGATTGATTCTCAAGATAGATGAAATACCATGAAATAGTTATTGTAGAGATGATTAACCATTTTCATCTATACGCTATGAGATCTATTTTATTTTTTGTTATTTTTTATTTTATTGTTTTGATTCTTAATTAATTTTTTTTCACTTTTTTCTATAAATTTAAAGGACATTTTCTTTTGTTTGATCTAGTTCCTACCAAAAAGGTTCACTTGCCAAAATCCTTCTTTTTTGATTTTAAGGCTTAATTTTTGTTAATTTTTAGTTTTACAGTTTTCATTCTTTTAATTATGTTTAGTTTGACTTCTATTTGTAGATCTGAAGGTAATTTTTATTTGCATGTTATTTGATTGGAGGTTTTTTGTTCTTTTGTTGTTGCACATTAGCTTTCTAAGCAGAAAATTAACCTTTAAACTATTGCATAGGGATTTTGGCGAACACTATTGCCAGCAAATATTTTATTTCAAGTTTTGTGAGGTTAGAGTTTTCTCACTATTTTCTTTGATTTAGGTTGTTTATGCAAATGATGTCTTTAACCGAACAAATATTACTAGAGTGTGCTTTTAATTAACGTGATTCTTTGAATTTATTAAGTTTCTATACAAAGAGTTAGACATCATCTTGATTACATTGTGGATGGTTGGAAAAACTTATACATAGCGTGTGCATTGCCATTTAACTTGAAGGGTTAATTGTCAAATTAATGGACCAAGTTCTTAGTGGTGATAGATTCATTATACTAGGCAAGATTCATCGTATAACATCTATCATTCATCTAATTCTCTTCCGAAATGAAGTATTGTTTTTTAATTTTTTTTTGTCTAGTTAGATTTTAAAAATTAGAAATTATGAGTCAAAGTAATATAAGCTAGGTAGTTAATAGATACTAACTTTCATTACACGTAGGAGTTCTTGTGCAAAAAAAAAAAATTGACTGCCTTCAAGAAAGTACTAAATTTCATCATAATCAAATTATGATGAATTTCAATACATTCTTCAAGTAATTCAAAATTGGCTTAATATCTAAATATGCCATCTACATTTGCTACAAAATAGAATTAAGCCCTTAACATTTAATTGCATGAAAATTAGTTCTAAACGTTTTAAAATAACATAATTAAATAGATTTCCATTAAATTCTTTAATTTTGTTACTCTTGCACAAAATAAAACTTAACAGCATTAGAGGGAGGTGACAGAAATGTCCTTAATTCTGCTATTTTGAAACGTTTAGGACTGATTTCCGTGCAATTAAACGTTGAGGGTATAATTTTATTTTGTGATAAATGTAGAAGGTATATTTGAGTATTAAGCCTTCAAAATTCTTCTGTACAAGATCTCTTACAAATAATGAAGGTTAGGATCTGTTAACATCCTAATTTACATTACTTTAACTTACTAATTTCTAATTTTTAAAAACAACCAAACAGAAAACCATTAAACAACAACACTCCATTTTAGAAGTGAATTAGATGTACATAGACAATGTCATATGATGAAAAACTTGCCTAGTATAATGCATCCATCACCATTGAGAACTTAGTCTATTAATTTGACAACCTAACCCTTCGAGTTAAATGGTAGATGAAGATGATGCTAGCTAAGTTGTTAACAGATGAATAAGTCGCAAAGGTGACAGCTTTATTACTAAGCTAATTGTGGGAACAAAATCTTCACATTTCTCTTGATAAAAAAAAAATCTTCACATCTTTTGTGCTGAAGTCTTGAAGACAGTTCATTTTTTGTGTAGAAGTCTTGAATTTAGTTCATAAATGAAAATATTGTGTAATAATATTTTGTAGTAATTATAATGTAATAATTTGTTTAATGAAATAAAATAGCATAGTTTTATCCAATATGAATAGTCTATTGATTTTAATCTCAAATAATCAAAATTTAAAAACAATTTAATTACGTATTTTATTTAAAAATTAGATTACATTTAAAAATAATGTAGTCTATTTTCTATAAGTTCGACTTTGGTAACGTGATCTATTAAGAATTATAGTCTATACTACCTGAGAAAAGATTATGTCAGAATAGGCTACGGTTAAAAAAACGTTGTCTTTTTTCTTAGACTATACTTTTTAAATGTAGTTTATGAGTTGTTGTTCTAGTAGCGAGTCTTTTGTACCATTTCCTTTATTTTTCCCTGATGCAGTTTTGTATTTGGCATAGACATTGTTTTGAAAACATCAACTCCTTTGCTATCCCTAGTTGTCATCTTTTGTGTTCCAATTTTCCTTCTCTCTCAATTCGTGCATGTTCTTCATTGTCATTAGATTTTGCATTCGCCTCTCGAGTAGTTATATTTGACCCTCACCAAATCCTACATTAGATCCTGATCCCTATTCTCCATTTCAGTCTCCATCAAATCATTTTTCTTTGCCTGAGTGTCATCATCCAGAATCAATTTCCTTGGCATTAGTTTTCTACAATCAGTGATCTCCCTTTGTTTGGAATGCTATTAGTGTGACCAAATGAGTTGAAACTAATGCTTGCAGAATAACCACTAGTTTTTTTTTTTAATGATCTTCCCCAGGACCATTTTAAAGAACTGTCCTTGTCCATTCGATTGTTTGGGTAAAGGAGACGCAAGTAACTAATCTCCATAAGATCAACTTCATTCTCCATTGTTAGGGCTCTGATAATAAAATCCTTTTCCACAAGCCTCATCATTCCACAAACATTGCAGAAGTTTTGTAATCGTTTGTACTTCACTTTGATCATTCGCGTCTCCATTATTAAACCTCCATTCACCCTGAATCCCTTGTTCAATGCTTTTTGCACATCCATGTAAACTCGAAATCATAAAAACCTTCCCCAACTCGTTGCTTAATCACTCATGTCCATTTTAAGCAAGTGTCCAATTTTTCCTGTTATTTGTTCAATCACTTCTTTCCTCATCACACTTACAAGCATAGTTTTAAATTGCGGTCTCGGCTGCGTTTTCGATCGCGTTGCGTTTATCACGGTTGCGGACATAGCGGTCGTGAATTTTTTTTAATTTCGCACAATTCTATATAAAGTGTAGTAATTGTAATTATAATCATGTAAAGTCTTATTTTATAGTTTTTAAAGTAATTTATGATACCTCAACTTTATTATATGTGTGAAAAAAAAATTGTTCATAATTTTTTGAATTATAATAAAACATTCATATTTAAAAAATTACTTATGATAATTAAAAAATTACTCATCATTTAATATATTTTATCATGATTCATCAATTCTTATATCACTAATTAAAAAATATTAAAAGTTTAAAACCAAAATATTTAAAATAAAAAAATAATTAAAATCTTTTAAAAAAACTAATTAAAATATACACCAAAAAAATAATTAAAACGTATTAAAATTTAAAACAAAAGTATTTAAAATAAATAAAAACCATACCCAAAAAAAAATAACAAAAAGCCCATTGGAACCCCCCCACCCAACTTAGTTTCTCCTTTTCTCTCCTCAGTCACCCTCACCCACCCGATGCCTCCTTTCCTTTCACCTCCCCTCAGTAGTCACCTCAGGCAGCCTCACGCGACGGCGACGGCCGCAACGCCCTCACCTCAGCCCCGCCTCTCCCTTGGTTTCACGATTTCACTCACGACTAGCCTCACCCTCATTCACCTCCTTTCCTGTCGGCTCGAGGCCTCAGTCCTCACCTCTACCTCGATCCCTCCCCTTCATGGCCTCACGCCGCCAGCCGCCAGCTCCAAGCGGCCAGATCTGATCTCAACCTCGCCAACACCAGCCGAGCCTGCGACAGCTTAGCCCACGCCGCCAACCGCCAGCCGCCAGTGCCAAGGGGCTAGATCTGATCTTAGCCTCGCCAACACCAGCCGAGCCTGTGACAGCCTAGCCCACGCCACCCTCGCCATCTCTGATCTAGATGGAAGATTCAAAGGAAAAAAAATAAAAATAAAAACTGCTTGCTTAGTTTAGTTGCTCACCATTTGCAAAATTGCAATGTCTGAGTACTATCTTTGAGTGACTCTGTTGCTTTGCTTGTTGTGACTGTGTGTGTGAGTCTGTGAGTTGGTTTTTTGCTAGGAATGGGATTGTGAATTTCTCTATGGATTTCTACATTTGATGCCGTGGTTATTTTGAATACAGATTATAAAGTGATCTTCGAAGCTAAATTTTTTTAGGTGATGATTGATGTTTTGAATTTGATGCTTGCTTGTGTGCTGAGACTGAGCTCTGTTGTTGCCTGTTTGTACTTGGGGTATCTATTCCATTTTCTATCTTCTGAGTTCCGATGTCTTTTGATTTTTTTTTTTAATTTTGCCTGAAAGGTAACGAAGGATAGCGGCGATAACGGACCGCTATCGCCGCTATCCTCTGATACGTCGCTTTATAGTGGCCACTATTAGCCGCTACGGGTGTGATCCGTACTCACACCCATTATTCCCTCAATAGCGGTGGCGGCCACTGCCGCTACCGCTACCGCGAGATAGCGGCCGCTATTTGAAACCTTGCTTACAAGCAGATCATAGGCTTTATTCCAGATTGGAAGAGAATAGAATTGAAAATGTCTTTGATATTTTGAGGCCATCATATTTGTTTAACAATAACACACCGTTCGAAAGTCCAAGCAATGCTTTTTTCCACACTGATTAGATCTTCCATTGCAAAAAAGCTCAGAACAAAAAAGTATTGTTATAATGTTATCTAGTATCTTGAAGTCCACTTTTTTCATTGGTCTCCATAAAGTCTGAAATGTGGAAAACATGGCATCATGATTAAAAGGTCTCTTTGGTAAAAGAGATCTAATCAAACAAAACTGCCATATGTTATCTGCCTTCTTTATTATATCTCCATCTATTACCAGTTTATAACTAACATTGTACAAGGATAAAACTAAGAAAAACCGTACGTCTATAAACCCTAACTTCCCATAGAGAAACTAGGATTCGTGGGAGAAAGCCATTTATTAATTAGGAGTTAGTACTTAGTTTACTTCCTCTTATTCTTAAAATAAGCAAATTAGTAACTAATTAAATTATATAAAAGAATACTTTCATCGAGATCATGGTTTTAAATCGCTGTCGCGGTCGCATTTTCGGTCGCGTTGCGTTTATCGCGGTTGCGGACATATCGGCGGTAATTGCGGTCATCACGGTCATCGCGGTCGTGAATTTTTTTTAATTTCGCACAATTCTATATAAAGTGTATTAACTTTAATTATAATCATGTAAAGTCTTATTTTATAGTTTTTAAAATAATTTATAATACCTCAAGTCTATTATTTATGTGAAAAAAAGTTTATTTATAATTTTTTCAATTATAATAAAACATTCATATTTAAAAAATTACTTATGATAATTAAAAAATAACAAATATTCAAAATAGAGATAAATAATTATGTACTAATTAATTAGCATTAATTATTTTTTATCTAAATTATTGAGGAATTTTTTCATCTAAATTTTGTCAAATCTTTTTTCATCTAAATTAATTATGTCAATATTTTTCTTTTTTTTTTCCTCTTCCACATGAATTTCTACGAATATTAATAATTAACAAATAGAACTCGTTAAATTCAATTTAAGGAAACTAAAAAAAATACACTTTAAATCTTACCGATTACCATATAGTGGAATGACGAGGAGCATCAAATTCTCCCTCTTCACTTTCAGAACCATGACGACTTGATCTTCGTGACCTTTGTCCAGAATTCGAACCATATCCTTGTTCTTGATACATTTGTGGCGGTGGTGGATACATTTGGGGTGGTGGTGGATACATTTGGGGATAATAGGGCATAGGATAATTAGAATATGGCTGGGGTGGATAATAACCTTGTGGAGGTGGATAGTAACCATAAGGAGGTTGAAAATGTAAAGGTGGTCCTGACGGATAATAGCCTTGATTACTAAATGATTCATTACTAGAAGCTGATCTTCGAGATGAAGAGCCTCCAGAAGTATCATGTTGGTGCTTCTTGGCTTTACCCTTTGATCGAGCTCTATCTCTACTTCTATCCCCACTAGATTCAATAGATGGACGTACTCCATATTCTGACAAATCAAGGAATAATCCACCGGTAGCAGCAAGCCCAAATTCTCCTCCAAGTGGACTAAAAGGCCTATTTTCATTTACACCACCACTATAATCAGCACCACTACCATGACCACCAGTTGGACTTGAACCCTCATCATCATCACTCTGAGTTGGTGATCGGCTTGAACTTGAATGAGGATTTTGTTCTCCTGATTGATATGATTGGTCAACATTCATTTCATCATCAGAATTATCAGGAGGCAACCAATCAGAGTTTTGCCCATCTAACAAAGGATTTTCTTTCTCTTGTAGCCATTCTGAAAGTGGATCATCTTCTTCAAAGATATGGTCTAGGCTAATAGGATTGAAACTATCATTTATCTCATCAATACTCCTCCTTTTTTGATGTCTCATCCTTAGCCTTATATTGTAATAAGTGGATACCATCTTATGAAGTCTTTCATATTTCAACCTGTTTCTTATCTTGGTATGTATATAGCTAAATGTGCTCCAATTTCTTTCACAATTAGATGCAGAAGTTGTCTGACTAAGCACTTTAACTGCTATTCTTTGCAATTCAGGAACACATGTGCCATATATAATCCACCATTCAGCTGCATAAAATAATTTAAAATAAATTTAATACCAATATAATTAAATAATATTAAAGAAATTAAAACTATTTAATTAATTATTTACCTGGATTCATTTGCTTCCAAGCTCTCTGTGCTTGTAGCGTACCGAATGTTTCTCTTTTATCTTGAAATACAAACAACTACATTGATAAAACATTACAATTATTAAATAAATGCAAAAAGGTAATTAGATTTCTGATACATAGAGTAAATTTTTCAAGTATAAAATAGTGGTAAACACTAACCTGATTAGTCATCTGGATTTGATTATCCAGAGAAGGTTCTAGTCTTTCTATCACTGCTTTTATACCTTCTCTTGTTTCTATTAACACATCCGACGAAGATTTCACACCATATTGAAATTGGGGATTAAGATAATAACCTAAACATAGTTCATAACAATAAAAAAAATAAGCAATAAAAAACAAATATATAAGCAATTTAAGCATATAACATAAAATTGTTATTTTAATTACAATCCACATTTTTAGTCTACTTACTAGCTGAATGCAAGTGAGAATGCATAAATGTCCATCTATTGTCGATAATCCTTTCATATTCAGTGAAGTATCGACATTCTTGTGCAATTGCCCGTTTAGCTCTATCCACTGCCTCATAAATAAAGCCCATTGTTGGTTTTTCATCACCATCCACAAGGTGCAATACTTTTACCAAAGGCTCATAAACTTTTATTATTTCACTTGCTTTTCTCCAAAAATCTTTTCCCAAAATAATTTTTTTTGCTTCATAAGCAGGTCCCGACTTTTGTTGCCCCCATTTAGATTCTTTAAATTCCTGTATATTTTAAATTAAAATTTAAACAAGATATAAAAAACAAAACTAGATTTAAATAATTGTACTAATTATTAAGTACTAACCTTTGAATTGAACATTTCTCTCAAACCTTGTTTATGCTTTGTTATTTCTTGTAATTGGATGAAATGAGTGGCAAATCGGGTGAGAGCAGGACGAAGTATTTGCTTTCCTTGAGTATATTTCTTCATCAAGTTAACTGTCCAAATATGATTGTATATGAAACATGTGACTTTCTTCGCCTCCTCCAACACTTTTTCCACGCTTTGCTTCTTCCCAATATCTTCAAGGCATAAATCCAAGCAATGAGCGGAACTGGCAGTCCAAAACAAATGTTTTCTTTTCAACATTAATTTTTTTCCAGCAGCCTTAAGTGCTGCCTCATTATCGGTAACTATCTGAACAATATATTGCTCTCCGATTTCTTCCACAGCTTGATCTAATAATTTGTAGTAAAAATTAGTATCTCTAGTAGAAACACTAGAGACATCCACAGATTTCCAAAAAATGGTCCCTTTACTACAATAAACTAGAAAATTTATTATATGAATATGATTCAGGCTGTTGGTCCACCCATCACACATTAAGGTAGCACCTAGTTCTTTCCAATGAACCTTTAATCCATCAACCCATTCTTTGACTTGTTGACACTCTGATTCCAAATATACTTCAGAAACCTCATAAGGTGTTGGAAGCTTTACATTTTGCCCAATTTCTGCTGCTACAGAAACTAAATTGTGCAACCATGGAGAGTTTGATAACTGAAAAGGAAGTCGACTGTATATCAAAAATTTGGATACTGATTCACCCAGCTTCTTTCTTAATGTCTTCAGAAAAGAATCACTTAACTTCGGTTGCTTTAAACTCTTGCTTCTAACCAATTCAGGTATAGCTCCTCTTAATGAAAATTCAGAGTCACTTGGAGTGGATTTTCTTGTTCTTTGATCAAAATAGTCAGCAGCTGAGCCATGAGAGCTTCGTCCCTCTTCATAAGTATTACTGAAACCACCAGTTCTTTGCCTAAATTCTTGCCTCATATGCCACTCATGTTGTGATTGAACACTTTCTTGCATGGCTCGTCTTATAGCAGTATCTTCATCTATGAATCCTTCGTAACCATAATCTTCCTCTCCTCTTAATTGAGAAAGAAATTCATCTTTTCTCTTTTTGTTATCAATTTTTTTTTTTACTTTCTTGGAGGAGTTTCATCATACTTTCTCTAACAATACCTTTTAACAATACAGTTAAGAAAAATAAAAAAAATTAGTTGTACATGTTAACATAATTTTATAATCTTTATTGAAAAATTAACATAATATTTATAACATACTGGTAACATTGGGGCATGGTGCAACATTGCCAGTCTTATGAGCAATATGCTCCTTGAAGCGTGTTATTCCTCCTTTTATAACTTTCCCGCAAAGTTTACAAGACACATTTCCTCTTGTATTTGGTACAGGGATTCCGAAATGCCAACCAATATCATCACTTGGCGCACCTTCTAATCCTTTACTTGGAAACTCCTCATGTTGTGACATGTTTGACATTTTCTGTTAAACAAATAATAATACAAAAAATGTGATAGAGTCATCACATTTTTCATATATAAATAAAAATTGAATTTGAACAATTAATCAATCACATATTCATCCCTCTAATAAGTAACATTAATTTATTTATTTTACATTTACATTATTAATTAACTTAATAAGTAAAAATAATTTACTTTTAATAAGTAAATATAATTTAATTAATTACATTTACTTAATTCATTACTTTTTTTTTGCCAAAGAAAACTACTTTTGTTATTTTTGATAAAAGAAAACTCATAGACAACAAATATGATATACAAATATACTACAATGAATAGCTCAGAATATTTGTCCTATTGCACATTTGATTACTCAATTCATTACTTTAATAAGTAAAAATAGTTCATTTAATTTACTTACTTTAATAAGTAAAAATAATTTAATTGATGATATTTACATTATCAATTAACTTATTAAAAAATTAATCATGTTTGAATACTAATTTGCTACTATCAATTAACTTAAACCTAATCAAATATCAATATTATTTTTTCTTAAGTTATAATAATATTTAATACCATATATTTAATTACATTACAGATTTTACTAAAAAAATTACATTAATAATTTAAATTTATCATTACCTAATATTATTTAAAAAATTACCAAATATTAATTCCTAAAAATTAAAATATTAAAATTCTTTAGCAAAAAAAAAGTAAATAGAATATTTATAAAAACCCACCCACCCACCACCCACCCACCCACCCGACCGGCCTAGCCTACCCACCCAAAAATTCACCATATCCCAATCCAATTCCCAACGGCCAAACCCACCCAGACCCAACCCATCGTCTCTGCCCAAGTGCCCATTGAAGTTGATTTTCATCTTTCACGGGGCTCACAATCGAAACCCTCTCTGGCCTCTCAGTCTCTCTCGCAGTCGCAGCCCCTTGCCCCCTTCTCGCGAATCTCTCATAGTCACCCACTCAGGCATGATTCCGACCGTTCCGATCCGACCAAGATCCCTCTCACAGGAGTGACAGACTCACAGCACCCGTCGTCGTCGGTCCCATCGCTCATCGACACTGCCCTGAAATCTGAAATACGTCAAGAAGCCACAGGCCCACAGCCGCCGGAAGCCATCTGCTTGCGAACCGGCAGCATCTCAGGCAACCCGTCGCTCAGCCGACCCATGTCGCCCCTCACACTCACAGATCACCTCCCTTTCCCGACGCCAATCCAAAATCTTGTGGAAATTTTTAAAGTTTTTAACTATATTTTCATTTCATGTTTCATACTTTCATCATCTTGCTTACCTGTTGATGTTGGTTGTTGTCTTCCTGCTGCTTTGTTTGTTGTTGATGGCTGCTTGAATCGCTTGATGCTGCTCCCTGTGACTCTGTGTCTGAGACTCTGAGTGTCTCTGTTGATCTGTTGATTCTGTTCTGTGTGTTGTGTTGTGTGGTTCTGTTCTGTGTGTGACTATGAACTTGTGTTGTGTGGTGGTGCCGTGGTGGTGTATGCTGATAAAGCAAGCACTAGCAGAGTAGCAGTCACGGGCACGGCCTCAGTGCCTCACACGGGTCTGATATAGTGATATTGGCTCTGATTTTATTCCTTCCTCATGCTCAGTAAGATTCGATTGTCTCAGACTCACTCTCACAATCTCAGTCTGAACTCTGAAAAGTTTTTGTTCTTTATTTTTTTAGACCTTTAGTTTATTCAACAGAACGGAGATAGCGGCGATAACGGCCCGTTATCGCCGCTATCCACCGTTATGCCGTTTTGTAACGGCCAATAGCGGCCGTTACAGACGTGATTTTTAATCACAGTCGCGAATCGGTGGATAGCGGTAGCGGCCACCGCCGCTACCGCGATATAGCGGCCGCTATTCCGATTAGCGGCCGCTATATGATACCGTGATCGAGATTAAAAAAAAAAACCAAGAAAATAATATTCTTAAAATATTCTTTTACTCGCAATTTGCAGTTTGATATTTTTGGGAGAAAACCTTGATATTTATGGTAGAGCATTATGCTTACCCAAACTTTTATATATTAAGTCGTTTGTTTTATTTTGTTTTCTTTTTTTCGTCAGACAACTCTTCTAGGTGAACTTTAACTATCTTTCCCTCCATGTTTAATCTCTGATCGCATCAAGACCATCATTCTTCTCCTTGTGATCCACAATATCCACTGCACTGAGAGTATCACATCGACTACGTTAGAGTGCCAGATCAGACTACCTGAGTCCAGCCATTCCTATCAATTGGTTTTTAAGTGTTCTACAACTTGTACAAGAGGTGTGATCTTATTCTCCAGCCAGCTCAAAGTTTGATTTTTCTTCATAACAGCAATTCACAAGTTTCGTTACGCAAGCTAACAATATAGGATTAAGTTATAATGGGAAAGGAACCTAGACACGGTTCTTGCGCTGAATGGGTTTATTCACGATTGTCCCAAAGAGCCCGCATTGCCTGTGCCTGAATTGGCAGAAGACAATGATGTGAGCGCCATGGCCCGCTCTTGTTTACCTCCACACATCCTTCACCATGTGTTGTGCTTCTGACCGACAATATCATGGCTGCTCTGGTATCATATCTTCCTCAGTTGAAATTGATGCAAATACCGACAAATTGGTGTTTCACATGGTAACAAACAAGAAAACTTACGCGCAAATGCATGCATGGCTCGCAATGAATTATATCTGTTACAACGAGTTAAGATCTCAACATGACCTATCATCATCATCATCAGAACTTTTATTCCAATAAATTGAGATAGGTTACATGTATCATTATCTTAACCTAACCTATAAACATTAAAATTGGAGTCACCATAAAACCTTTTTATTTGGGTTGATTGGTCACCTATGAGTAAATTATGCTTTTAAGATATTGAATTCGGGAATTTATTTACATGCGAGAAAGAATTAGCAGCCCATGATACCTGCCTAACGAAAGGTACTAATTAACTGTAATTTTCACTATTTTAAGATTAACTATAATGTCTTATTTCTCTCTTTATTTGTATTTTAAATTTTTTACTTTTAAATATTGAAAACTTCTTTTAGAATCACCCAACACTCTGATTAAATTATTTAGTGTGAATCTACTCTCTTCAAGAGTATTTAGAAAGAAACACTTGTTTTTACGAAGAGATTCCGTCATCAAATTTATCTTAAATTTAGTTTTTATGTTTTTTTCTTAATTTTATAAACTTAATTTTTATTTTTTATTTTTTAACTTTACGAGATGAAAAGGAATCCTAAATATTGAAATCGTTCTCCAAATTCACTAACATTGTGATTGAATTTGGATAATTTTATTCAACTTAAGAATTTTTCAAAAGTTGCACACTCGCAAAGTCGCGAGAGTCGGGGGATTCCATCATGGAAAAATATTCCATTTATTCCAAAGACATTTATTTATTTATTATTAGTTGAATTTATAATATTTTAAAAATAAACAAAAATTTTCTTATGCTGAAATTATTTTCCAAAATCCCCCAACACTCTATCTGGACTTAAGAAAGCCATTTCTCACCTAAAAATTTGAATATTGCACATTTGCAACATTCAAGAGTTCTGTCATTGGTAGAATTTTCTTTATCTCAATTATTTTTAATTTATTTTTTTATTTAGACAAGTGTATATATATTTAAAATGAAATACATATTTAAAACAAAATCTATTATATTGTTACTTTTTTACTTTTATTTAATATTTACTAATTAAATCTAAAATTTCTATCATGTTTAAGAACTAATAAAACATCTAAAAGAAAATAAATAAACTAATTAAACCAAAAAATAAAAGAAGGAAGGAAACACCTGGTCAACAGAGTCAAAGTCAAACGTCCACTGATCAATAGTTGAGATTACGTAGGTTGATAGGCCGGACATGCTCCGCCGCTTCCGCGTCGAGTCTCACCAACAGAAACACGCAGATTTTCTCTTGGTTTTAATGAATAAAGCTCTTCCAATACTATGCCCTTTTGATCTTGATATTTAAAGGATCCCTAACTTTTTTGTTTCATTTTTAGTTGCTGCCAAAAAAAAAACCTTTAGTCATAAAAAAATCCTCTGAAACTTGGCAAAGGCTGATCGCAGGAAGTCTCTGTGCCACCCAAGGTTTTAAATCGCGATCGCGATCGCGTTGCGTTTATCGCGGTTGCGAACATAGCGGTGGTAATTGCGGTCATCACGGTCATCGCGGTCGTGATTTTTTTTTAATTTCGCACAATTCTATATAAAGTGTAGTAACTTTAATTATAATCATGTAAAGTCTTATTTTATAGTTTTTAAAATAATTTATAATACCTCAAGTCTATTATTTATGTGAAAAAAAGGTTATTTATAATTTTTTCAATTATAATAAAACATTCATATTTAAAAAATTACTTATGATAATTAAAAAATAACAAATATTCAAAATAGAGATAAATAAATATGTACTAATTAATTAGCATTAATTATTTTTTATCTAAATTATTAAGGAATTTTTTCATCTAAATTTTGTCAAATCTTTTTTCATCTAAATTAATTATGTCAATATTTTTCTTTTTTTTTTTCTCTTCCACATGAATTTCTACGAATATTAATAATTAACAAATAGAACTCGTTAAATTCAATTCAAGGAAACTAAAAAAAATACACTTTAAATCTTACTGATTACCATATAGTGGAATGACGAGGAGCATCAAATTCTCCCTCTTCACTTTCAGAACCATGACGACTTGATCTTCGTGACCTTCGTCCAGAATTCGAACCATATCCTTGTTTTTGATACATTTGTGGTGGTGGTGATACATTTGGGGTGGTGGATTACATTTGGGGTGGATATGGCATAATAATTATATTGGGGTGGATAATAACCTTGTGGAGGTGGATAGTAACCATAAGAAGGTTGAAAATGTACAGGTGGTCCTGATGGATAATAGCCTTGATTACTAAATGATTCATTACTGGAAGCTGATCTTCGAGATGAAAAGCCTCCAGAAGTATCATGTTGGTGCTTCTTGGCTTTTCCCTTTGATCGAGCTCTATCTCTACTTCTATCCCCACTAGATTCAATAGATGGACGTACTCCATATTCTGACAAATCAAGGAATAATCCACCGGTAGCAGCAAGCCCAAATTCTCCTCCAAGTGGACTAAAAGGTCTATTTTCATTTGCACCACTACTATAATCAGCACCACTACTATAATCACCACTAGTTGGACTTGAACCCTCATCATCATCACTCTGAGTTGGTGATCGGCTTGTACTTGAATGAGGCAGATTTTGTTCTCCTGATTGATATGATTGTTCAACATTCATTTCATCATCAGAATTATCAGGAGGCAACCAATCAGAGTTTTGCCCATCTAACAAAGGATTTTCTTTCTCTTGTAGCCATTCTGAAAGTGGATCATCTTCTTCAAAGATATGGTCTAGGCTAATAGGATTGAAACTATCATTTATCTCATCAATACTCCTCCTTTTTTGATGTCTCATCCTTAGCCTCATATTGTAATAAGTGTATACCATCTTATGAAGTCTTTCCTATTTCAACTTGTTTCTTATCTTGGTGTATATATAGCTAAATGTGCTCCAATTTCTTTCACAATTTAATGTAGAAGTTGTCTGACTAAGCACTTTAACTGTTATTCTTTGCAATTTAGGAACACATGTGCCATATATAATCCACCATTCAGCTGCATAAAATAATTTAAAATAAATTTAATACCAATATAATTAAATAATATTAAAGAAATTAAAACTATTTAATTAATTATTTGCCTGGATTCATTTGCTTCCAAGCTTTCTGTGCTTGTGGCGTATCGAATGTTTCTCTTTTATCTTGAAATACAAACAACTACATTGATAAAACATTACAATTATTAAATAAATGCAAAAAGGTAATTAGATTTCTGATACATAAAGTAAAAATTTCAAGTATAAAATAGTGGTAAACACTAACCTGATTAGTCATCTGGATTTGATTATCCATAGAAGGTTCTAGTCTTTCTATCACTGCTTTTATACCTTCTCTTATTTCTATTAACACATCCGATGAAGATTTCACACCATATTGAAATTGGGGATTAAGATAATAACCTAAACACAGTTCATAACAATAAAAAAAATAAGCAATAAAAAATAAATATATAAGCAATTTAAGCATATAACATAAAATTGTTATTTTAATTACAATCCACATTTTTAGTCTACTTACCAGCTGAATGCAAGTGAGAATGCATAAATGCCCATCTATTGTCGATAATCCTTTCATATTCAGTGAAGTATCGACATTCTTGTGCAATTGCCCCTTTAGCTCTATCCACTACCTCATAAATAAAGCCCATTGTTGGTTTTTCATCACCATCCACAAGGCACAATACTTTTACCAAAGGCTCATAAACTTTTATTATTTCACTTGCTTTTCTCCAAAAATCTTTTCCCAAAATAATTTTTTTTGCTTCATAAGCAAGTCCCGACTTTTGTTGCCCCCATTTAGATTCTTTAAATTCCTGTATATTTCAAATTAAAATTTAAACAAGATATAAAAAACAAAACTAGATTTAAATAATTGTACTAATTATTAAGTACTAACCTTTGAATTGAACATTTCTCTCAAACCTTGTTTATGCTTTGTTATTTCTTGTAATTGGATGAAATGAGTGGCAAATCGGGTGAGAGAAGGACGAAGTATTTGCTTTCCTTGAGTATATTTCTTCATCAAGTTAACTGTCCAAATATGATTGTATATGAAACATGTGACTTTCTTCGCCTCCTCCAACACTTTTTCCACGCTTTGCTTCTTCCCAATATCTTCAAGGCATAAATCCAAGCAATGAGCGGAACTGGCAGTCCAAAACAAATGTTTTCTTTTCAACATTAATTTTTTTCCTGCAGCCTTAAGTGCTGCCTCATTATCGATAACTATCTGAACAATATATTGCTCTCTGATTTCTTCCACAACTTGATCTAATAATTTGTAGTAAAAATTAGTGTCTCTAGTATAAACACTAGAGACATCCACAGATTTCCAAAAAATGGTCCCTTTACTACAATAAACTAGAAAATTTATTATATGCATATGTTTCAGGCTGTTGGTCCATCCATCACACATTAAGGTAGCACCTAATTCTTTCCAATGAACCTTTAATCGTCAACCCATTCTTTGACTTGTTGATACTCTGATTCCAAATATACTTCAGAAACCTCATAAGGTGTTGGAAGCTTTACATTTTGCCCATTTCTGCTGCTACAGAAACTAAATTGTGCAACCATGGAGAGTTTGATAACTGAAAAGGAAGTCGATTGTATATCAAAAATTTGGATACTGATTCACCCAGCTTCTTTCTTAATGTCTTCAGAAAAGAATCACTTAACTTCGATTGCTTTAAACTCTTGCTTCTAACCAATTCAGGTATAGCTCCTCTTAATGAAAATTCAGAGTCACTTGGAGTGGATTTCCTTGTTCTTTGATCAAAATAGTCAACAGCTGAGCCATGAGAGCTTTGTCCCTCTTCATAAGTATTACTAAAACCACCAGTTCTTTGCCTAAATTCTTGCCTCATATGCCACTCACGTTGTGATTGAACACTTTCTTGCATGGCTCGTCTTATAGCGGTATCTTCATCTATGAATCCTTCGTAATCATAATCTTCCTCTCCTCTTAATTGAGAAAATAATTCATCTTTTCTCTTTTTGTTATCAATTTTTTTTGTACTTTCTTGGAGGAGTTTCATCATACTTTCTCTAACAATACCTTTTAATAATACAGTTAAGAAAAATAAAAAAAAAATTAGTTGTACATGTTAACGTAATTTTATAATCTTTATTGAAAAATTAACATAATATTTATAACATACCGGTAACATTGGGGCATGGTGCAACATTGCCAGTCTTATGAGCAATATGCTCCTTGAAGCGTGTTATTCCTCCTTTTATAACTTTCCCGCAAAGTTTACAAGATACATTTCCTTTTGTATTTGGTGCAGGGATTCCGAAATGCCAACCAATATCATCACTTGGCGCACCTTCTAGTCCTTTACTTGGAAACTCCTCATGTTGTGACATGTTTGACATTTTCTGTTAAACAAATAATAATACGAAAAATGTGATAGAGTCATCATATTTTTCATATATAAATAAAAATTGAATTTGAACAATTAATCAATCACATATTCATCCCTCTAATAAGTAACATTAATTTAATTTATTACATTTACATTATTAATTAACTTAATAAGTAAAAATAATTTACTTTTAATAAGTAAATATAATTTAATTCATTACATTTACTTAATTCATTACTTTTTTTTTTGCCAAAGAAAACTACTTCTGTTATTATTGATAAAAGAAAACTCACAGACAACAAATATGATATACAAATATACTACAATGCATAGCTCATAATATTTGTCCTATTGCACATTTGATTACGCAATTCATTACTTTAATAAGTAAAAATAATTCATTTAATTTACTTACTTAAATAAGTAAAAATAATTTAATTGATGATATTTACATTATCAATTAACTTATTAAAAAATTAATCATGTTTGAATACTAATTTGCTACTTTCAATTAACTTAAACCTAATCAAATATCAATATTATTTTTTCTTAAGTTATAATAATATTTAATACCATATATTTAATTACATTACAGATTTTACTAAAAAAATTACATTAATAATTTAAATTTATCATTACCTAATATTATTTAAAAAATTGCCAAATATTAATTCCTAAAAATTAAAATATTAATTCTTTAGCAAAAAAAAAGTAAATAGAATATTTATAAAAACCCACCAACCCACCCGACCGGCCTACCCACCCAAAAATCCACCATATCCCAATCCAATTCCCAAACCCACCCATGACCCATCGTCTCTGCCCAAGTGCCCATTATAATTGATTTTCAATTTTTCATCTAAATGGCTCAGTCTCACTCTCACAATGAAACACTCTCAGACGGGCTCATAATCGAAACACTTAATCTCTCACAGCCCCTTCTCGCGAATCTCTCACAGTCTCACTCACCCACTCAGGCATGATTCCGACCGAGTTCCGATTCGACCAAGATCCCTCTCACAGGAGTGACAGACTCACAGCACCAGTCGCCGTCAGTCCCATCGCTCACCGACACTGCCTGAAATCTGAAATACATCAAGAAGCCACAGCCGCCAGAAGCCATCTGCCTGCGAACCGGTCGCTCAGCCGACCCATGCTGTCCCTCACACTCACAAATCACCTCCCTTTCCCGACGCCGATCCAAAATCTTGTGGAAATTTTTAAAGTTTTTAAGTATATTTTCATTTCATGTTTCATCATCTTGCTTACTTGTTGATGTCGGTTGTTGGCTTCCTGCTGCTTTGTTTGTTGTTGATGGCTGCTTGAATCGCTTAATGCTGCTCTCTGTGACTCTATGTCTGAGTGTCTCTGTTCTGTGAACTTGATTGTGTGGTGTGTGATCTGAACTGAACGAATTGATCTTGAGTTTTTGTTTGAGCTTGGAATTGGAATCTTGAATTCTTGATATGTTGATAAAGCAAGCAGTCACGGACTCACGGCCTCACGGGTCTGATATTGGGTCTGATTTTATTCCTTCCTCTTTCTCAGTAAGATTCGACAGTCTTAGTCTGAAAAGTTTTTCAGTTTTTGTTCTTTATTTTTTTAGACCTTTAACAGAACGGAGATAGCGGCGATAACATCGTTACTCCGTTTTGTAACGGCCAATAGCAGCCGTTACAAATGTGATTTTTAATCACAGCCGCGAATCGGTCGATAGCGGTAGCGACAGTATAGCGGCCGCTATTCCGATTAGCGGCCGCTATTTGAAACCAAAGTGCCACCACTGTTTCTACCATCTGCCATCGTGCTCTAGTGTCGATCAGTCACCAAATTTTGTAGAAATGATCCTCAGACTCCTTATTTAAAATATTGTTACATGCCCAAATAATTGTCAAGTAGCACATAATAGCAAAGTAGCATGGTAGCACACAATAGCAGGTTAGTCGGATAAGTAAATCTGCTTCAGCTACTTTAAATACTTGTTAATAGTTCTTCCTTACCATGGACTTCAAAACCCACATGGGGACAGTCATGGTGAATTTTCAGTGTTTCTCAGTGCTGATCATGATGTTGGGCTGCTTCTTTCAAACAACAAATTAACCGAATATAGAGCGACAAGCATTTAAATAGCACAAAGAATAGGTCAGTGCTTCTTGTAGCTCTCAGAGCACCGAGGGATGTTGTTATTTACGGTGAAGGAAAGAATGTAGTGCTAGATGTTTGGAATGTTCTGGATAAGACCAAGGATATTTCGGAGAAAGTTCGCACTGGACCTTGGGTTGGAGGGAGCTACTGGGAAACCACTGAAGGATGCTATTGCAATTGGTATAGGTGGCAGTTTCTTAGGTCCTTTATTTGTTCATACTGCTTTCCAAACAGACCCTGAGGCTATTGAATTTGCAAACGGACGCCAACTATGTTTCCTTGTAAACCTAGATTATAACGATGTTGTTAGAAATATCACGAGATCAAACCCTGAACCATTCTTGTTGTCCTGGTTTCAAAGACTTTCACAACAGCTGAAACTATGTTGAGTGCTCGAGCATTAAGTGATTAAGGGAACGGATTCCCTCTGCTCTTGGGCTTTCTGCGGTTGCAGAATACATGGTGGTTGTCAGTACCAATCTAGCGCTTGTTGAAAAGTTTGGCATTGATCCTAATTATGCATTTACATTCTGGGATTGGGTTGGTGGTCGTTACAATGTTTTCAGTGCTGTTGGTGTATTACCTTCGTGTCTGCAGTATGTCCCAATACTAGAAAAGTTCTTAAAGGGAAATTCAAGTAATGTCAGCGTTTCCATTCAACTCCTTCTGATAAGAATATACCTGTGCTTTTGGGTTTGCTTAGTGTGTGGAATGTTTCATTTCTTGGATATCTTGCAAGAGCCATTTTACCTTGCTCCCAAGCTCTTGAGAAATTTGCTCCGCTTATTCAGCGAGTCAGCATGGTGAGTAATGGCAAGGGGGTGTCAATTGATGGCGTGCCATTTCTTTTTGAGGCTGGCGAAATTAATTTTACTATTCAATGTATCCTTATCATCAAATATCCTTATTGACCTGTATACTGTTGGGAAAAAAGTATTGTTACTGTCTAAAGTGGGCTCTTTCCTGGGAATATCACGGAAAGTTTGCTGTTATTTGCATAAGGTGTGATTGTTAGGACTTGTTTCTAATGAAGCTGGAAATGCCTAATTTGAATGCTATTGTTAAAATCTTGAATGACAACATCACATTACCATTTGAGCAGGTTTGCTTATGTCGACATTGCCTTGTGGTTGAAATTGCTGTCATGTCCAATTGCAATAATATTTCCTGTTATTGACATTTTGTCCTCAGTTTTGAAAGGGTTATTATGTGGGCATGAAATTGATGCCACCTCTGGTGCTATAATTTCTTTACATTCACTAGAGTTTAGCGGCCTTACTTGGTTCAACTTCCCAGTTATTCAACCAAGCTTAGTGGTCAGTGGCTTCTTTTGTGGAGCCTTTCTAGGTTCTTGTCTATCTAATTACATACTCCCTCTGTCCCAATAAATTTGTCACTTTTGACTAAATAAATTGTTCCATTAAAAATGTCACATTGAAAAAAATAACAAATTTTAATACTATATTTTCTCATTTGCCCTTTATTATACTTTAGTTTTAATCATTAAAAAGTCTAATGCCTACCACTTTTGAGGATAATTTGGTCAATTTGAGTCATTTATATGATATGATATAAAGAATCTTTAATTTTCTAAAACTACGTGTTTTGTCAACAAATGACAATTTTAATGGGACAGAGGGAGTATTTACTTGGAAAAGGGGAACTCATCATTGCAACTTTGTTAGATGTGCTTGACGAGATGTTGATTGCTTATGCTTCAAGCTTTAGTGTTCTGTACATGGGATGGCTACTTTATGTCTTGAGTATTGAATTGGATGAATTGGTATGTTTTATCGTTCAAAATTTGTGTGCAGGATTGGAGGATTGGAATTTAGATAGGCAAAATGTAACATCCCAAATCCACCGTAATAACATAATATTTACTTATAAACTCCACTTACTTACCGGTTGGGCTGTCTGTGATGCTTAACAACTCCTAACACTTTAATAAGAATTAGTACTCTTATTACTCATACTAATAAAGAAATATAATTTGTTACATTAATTCTTTAAGATGTATATACATTCCCTTCTATTTAAAGTAGTACTGTACAATTTTACTGAATATATAAAAGAAAGTAATATCCCTTCGATATGAATATCTGTTGACTCTAGCAGTCGATAATCTCTGGAAGGTAATTCTCTTAACCCAAGATCAACAATCTGTGGAGTGGAAAATAAGGGGTGAGCGATAACAGGCTCAGTAAGGAAGGTGTATACTGCTGTATAAATCAAAACTATATCCCCCCAAAAATGTTTATTTTTTTCTTAACAATAAACCCAATATGGGAAACAATGGATATAGTAAACAGTAAATAGGATTCAATAAATCCTCTCAGTAAATAGAAATCAGTAAGTTGAGACTAGGCATCACCCTACAAATAAATCATGCTCTCACCGTTCCCCCTCCCCCTTGCGAGAACGGAATAATCATCCCCACAGGGATACAGTAGATCTATGGCCACAATCTATAGGTGGTCCTCGGGTCCACTTGCCAGTGACCTCGAGACCTCTGAGGACTTGGCAGGTCCATCAGACTCATAACTCATAATGCATGAAACTAGGGGCCTAAAGTCTCAAAATCAAATTTATAGCTCAAAATACCTTTAAGGAAACATATTTATGAATTTAAATCATTTAAATAAATAATAATTCCAAAAAGGTATTATTCTCATTTTCGTAGAGAAAATGCAAATTGAAACCTGTTCGCCCATGGTCAGCTCGCACATTAAGGCTCGTCCATGGTCAACTCGCCAGTGCAGTGAACAAATGTTCGCCCGCCAACCTTAGCATTTAAAACAAGTTAAATTGGCTCGCCCCATTATCAGCTCTCCCAACACAGTTCGCCCATCACACTGGATTGAGCTCGCCTACCTTCAATTCATCCACAGTGGCGAACCAACATCACCCACCGTGGCTCTCACACCAAGCTAACTGGGGGTCGCCCATAAAATTTTCTCAAAACAATAAGTACTCGCCCACTGTTGGCTCGCCCAAAATTTTATTAAAACATGGGTCACCTTTGTAGGTCACCCGAAGTTTATTAAAACAAAGGTCACTCACCCCAAAATATCATAAAATGGTCGTTTTCCATTGGCTCGTCCGCCTTTAGCAGTTAGCCCAATCAAAACAATTATCAAATTAATGCATGTCATAAACCAAAACAATTTCTCAATAATTTCATAAAATTTAACTCCACAGGACATGCATTCACTTCACACACATCTCCCTTACCTCGTCTGATAAAGCCTTGCTTCCCGCTGGCCTTATCAATTCTCACTTCCCAACTGCAAAGTAAAATATTCATACCATTAATATTTTCTTTTCGAATTATTTCCTAAAATTATTACTATTTTTCCTTTCAATTATTTGAGACTGTTAGGTGAGATTTGAGACCAATCTATAGCTCGCCATTCGCCTAACACAACTCGCCATTCAAATATTGGCTTATTCGTTAGAGCTCGCCTAACATGGGAGCTCGCCCCCACTTCAACTCAACTCGCCATGCTCATGAATTTCAGTTCGCCATTCGTGGCTTTTTATTCAAAGATGGGCTCGCCCATGAATTGAATTAACACTTGTCGACCTCTTTATTTCCTACTCGCCTCATTGGCGATCACTAACATTCCACATGGGCGATCACAATAGTCGCCGTTCTCGTCTTTTTAGGCGATCATTGGTCCTCGCCCATCTGGCTATCATTCTGGTTATCAATAAATGTTGGCGAACATGGTATCGCCGAGTCATGCATTTCATTAAGCTCGCCTCATCCTTTGGGTGAGTACCTACTTTTGCTCGCCTATTTGGCAAGCAGTTGAATAATCACTTTGCCCATTGTGTTTCTTATACATTCTAACAAGATTTAGTTACAACAAGGCTATATCTATGTTTATTACATTGTAAAACATAGAAATCTAGTATTGAAGATCAAGAGAACCATAGCAATATGGAACTCACCTTAACTGAGTTGCACTTCCAGAACAAAGTGCTTTTCTGCCTCACTTAGCTTTACTTCTCTTGTTCCTTAGCTCTTCAATGCTAGAGAAAAGGTTTGGCTAACTAAAAGATAAATTTTCATGGCTCATGTATGAGAGGAATGGAAGAAACGAGATTGAGCTTGCAGTAAACACAATATAGGCGAAAAGATTTTAGAAGGAGATGAAGTTTGCTTCAGTCGATTTTCCTCATGCATTTCTTCTTATATAGCCATGTTAATCCTATTAGAACCTACCACCTGTTCCTTATCCCATTTTCTTTCATCATTACCTTGTCTTATAGCTCATCAAATAGTGAAGAAAATTGGCAATTCAAGGGAATGGCGAGGTGAAATTTTCCACAGTTCATTAAATGGTGAAGACAATTCCAGCCAAAAAGGAACGGCTAAGGAAAGCCTCTTGCTGCAGTTTGACTAAATTTTCTCTTCTTTTCTCCTTCCTCTCCACGCCACTTCCAGCCACTATTATTGACTTCTATCTTATTTTTTCTTCATTTGTCTAACAACATTTATTCCCTTTCACACTTCAACTAATAAGATTTCTTTTGCATTCTTTTCAACCGAATGCTTTATGCATCTCTTAAATACTCAATCCTAATTCATATACACTATATTGTAAATAAAAATTCCATAATGTAAAGTGAGATTTCATATTCAACATTGATTTAATCCCTCTAAATAATTTAATTCTATTATCCATCATTTACAATAGGCTAATACAGTATAATAAAATCGAGTCTCACATTTCTCCCCACCTTAAGAAATTCGGTCCTCCAAATTTAACTCGGACTTATTACTGGAATAGATCTGGATACTTCTCACGCATAAGGCTCTCTAACTCCCAAGTAGCCTCTTCCTCATTATGATATTGCCAGAGCACTTTAACCAAAGGAATCGTCTTAGATCGCAATACTTTATCCTTCCTATCCAGAATCCGTACCAGTTTCTCAACGTAACTCATGTCCTCTCTGATCTCCAATGGCTCATGTCGAATCAGGTGAGAAGGATTTGGATGATACTTTCTCAACATCGAGACATGTAATACGTTATGCACTCCTGACAACTCTGGTGGTAGTGCTAATCGATATGCCACATCTCCCACACGATCTAAGATCTCATGAGGCCCAATGTATCGAAGACTCAACTTTCCTCTCTTCCCGAATCTCATTATACCTTCGGACGGTGAAACCTTTAAGAATACATAATCACCCGTTACAAACTCCAATGGTCGGCGTCTGGTATCTACATAACTCTTCTACCGACTCTGAGCCGTTCTGAGCCTCTCACAGATCATCCGTACATCACAAGAAGCCTGCTCGACCAAATCGGGAGCTAATAGTTTACAGTCCCCCACTTCTTCCCATGCTATCGGGGATCTGCATCGTCTGCCATACAAGGCCTCATATGGTGCCATGCCGATACTCTTATGAAAACTATTATTATAAGGGAACTCTGCCAGGGGTAAGTGATCGTCCCATGAGCTTCTAAAATCCAATGCACACGCTCTCAACATATCCTCGAGCGTCTGTATAGTACGCTCGGACTGTCCATCAGTCTGTGGATGAAAAGCGGTGCTAAAATTCAACTGGGATCCCATTGCCTACTGAAATCTCTCCCATAAATGAGAGGTGAAGCGGGAGTCCCTATCAGAGGTAATACTCACTGGAACACCATGTAACCTCACTATCTCCCTGACATACAAATTGGCTAAGGCACTAACTGAATCTGTAGATCTCATGGCCAAGAAATGAGCAGACTTAGTCAATCTATCTACTATCACCCAAATAGCATCATACCCCTTCCGGGTCCGTGGTAATCCCATAATAAAATCCATAGTAATATGCTCCCATTTCCGCGTAAGAATCGATAATGGTCGAAGCATAGTTGCCGGCTTCTAATGTTCAATCTTAATATGTTGGCATGTTAGACATCTAGCAACAAAATTAGCGATGTCTTTTTTCATTTAGGCCACCAATACACTCTCCTGAGATTCTGGTACATCTTAGTACTACCCGGATGTAAGGTATATCTAGAGGTATGGGCCTCTGATAGAATCAAATCTCGTATCTGCTTATCACTAGGAACACATATCCGACCTCTAAACCTCAGTATCCCATCGGTGCCAATCTCAAAATCCGACTCAACTCCCATCTGAATCTGACTGGCAATCCCAATGCAATAATCATCACTCCTCTGAGCTTCCCTAATCCGATCCATCAAATTGGCTCTATACGAAAACTAGTCGTAAATCCATACTGGTCAGAGGAAATAACTATCAAGCTAAGGCTAGAGAATTGCTCTATCAAATCATGCTCCCTGATCATCATGTAAGATACCATGCCAACATGCTTACGACTCAGTGCATCTGCTACTACATTAGCTTTACCTGGGTGATATAAAATCTCACAATCATAGTCCTTTAACAATTCCATCCACCGTCGCTACCTCAAGTTCAATTCTCGTTGTGAGAATATATACTTCAGACTCTTATGGTCTGTATATATCTGAAATTTCTCCCCGTACAAGTAATGTCGCCATATCTTCAATGCAAACACTACTGCAGCTATCTCCAAATCATGTGTCGGGTAATTCCTCTCATGATCCTTCAATTGTCGAGAACCATAGGCTATAACCCGACCATGCTGCATGAGCACACACCCTAAATCTTGAGCGGATGCATCGGTATATACCATAAATCCACCTGATCCGCTAGGAAGTGCTAATACGGGGGCACTAGTCAATCTCTTCTTAAGCTCAAGAAAACTGCGTTCACACGCGTCATTCCATTTAAACTTCACATCCTTACGTGTGAGTCATGTCAATCGAGCAACAAGTTTAGAAAATCCATCTACAAACCTACGATAATATCCGACAAGACCCAAGAAACTCCGTATCTCGGTAACCGTGCTAGGCCTCTCCCACTGAACAATGGCCTCTATCTTGGACAGATCAACTAACACCCCGTCCTTCGACACTACATGTCTGAGAAATATAATATGGTCAAGCTAAAACTCGTATTTACTAAGCTTAGCATACAATTTCTGCTCTTTGAGGGTCTGTAAAGCAATCTGCAAATGCTGCTCGTGTTCCTCCGGAGTCTTAGAATAAATCAGGATGTCATCTATAAATACTGTGACAAACTTATCCAAATATGAATGAAACACCTCATTCATCAAACTCATAAAAGCTACAAGGGTATTTGTCAATCCAAAAGGCATCACCAACAACTCATAGTGACCATAACAAGTTCGAAATGCTATCTTATGCACATCCGACTCCCTAATTTTCAACTGGTGATAGCCCGATCGAAGATCTATTTTAGAAAATACCTGTGCACCCCTGAGCTGATCAAATAAATCATCGATCCTGCGTAATGGATACTTATTCTTAACAGTAGCCCGATTCAACATCCGATAGTCTATACACAATCGGAGGCTACCATCCTTCTTTCGAACAAATAATATTGGAGCTCCCCATGGTGACACACTGGGACGTATAAATCCCTTATCTAATAACTCTTGGAGCTGCTTCTTAAGTTCATCCAACTCAGTCAGTGCCATCCTATATGGGGGTCTAAAAATCGGCTCCATACCGGGTACCAACTCGATCATGAACTACGTCTCTCGATCCGGTGGTAACCCTGGTAAATCCTCTGGAAATACATTCGAGAAGTCCTTAACCACAGGAATCTCTTGGATCTCTGGATGTTTCCTTTCTACATCCTCCACACTAGCAATATATCCTTCATAAACATTCATACACAACCAAATTTTCAGTACACATGTCATCTCACAAACATATATTCACATACTTTTTATTAATTTACAATAATTTTACAATGTATTTTTCGAGATGAGAGAAGGTAATAAACTTAGTATTACAATCCAAACTAACATGGTTCGCAGCTGTTGCGTGTCTAAAACCTATACCTCAAGTGCACGGGTCGCGACAAGTAATAAAGAGTGAGTAGAGTATCGTTCCCACGAGGATTGTATAGGTTATTTAGCTAAGTACTAAAATTGGTCATCCTAGATTTATTCAACCAAATGAATTTTTTAAAATTAATTAACTATTAATATAATGAAAATTAAGCATGAAATAAATTTGCAACTTAAGAGTAAAGTGCATGAAAATTAAAATTGCAAAATGAAAATGGATAAACATAAATAAAATTACCTAAAACTAAATCTATCTAGCATGCATTAATAAATATTCTACTAAATACATAAATTAAAATATTAACTAAAACAAAAATCTATTAAGTAAATTATTATAATATTCTAAACTAGCTACAGCTAACTACTACTCTTAAAATAATAAGTTAATAAATATATAATATATAATATTCCAACTATCTCACCAATCATGAACATGGCACTTTTAAAATTGCATGTAAATTGTGATTGCAAAGTTGCAAAATCGTTCCTGCCAAATACGTAAGCCATGCTTCACGTCACAACACAATCTGTCACTGTACATCCTCAGCGCCTCTTCATGCTTTGCCCATTTATTACAGCAACATCCAGCTATGCTTCAACTCCAGCACCGACTCAGCAAGCACACGCAACAACTGCAAGGAATCACGCCGAGCATCCTATTAGAACCTAGCAACGTCTCGCGCCCCTGCTTTGTCTCCAGACTAGAAACGCAGCTGACTAGCGATTCAGGAAGCACAATCTTGCAACAACGAACAATACTCGTGGGTCGAGAAACAGAGTAGAACAACTTCAAAAAAACCAGAGAGCATAAACCAGCAAGAACAAACAATCCAAAAAAGTGAAACCAGAAAATAGGAATTGCAGAAACCAAAAACATGAAGATACTCAGCAGAAAATTAACCAGTAAATGATAAAACAGTAACGTGAATATAAAAACAGAGTATAGAGATAAGTAAATAAAAATGAGAATTCCTTTAAAAGAAAACACAAACTTAAGTTTTAACGTTCTTAAACAAACTGATTTAAAACTAAGATCCAAATCCTAAAACAATCTAAGATAATCGAAACTAAATGCAGTAATCGAAGATGAACAAAACGCAGCAATGGTGGAAGACAGCCACTGTCACCAGCCAACCTCCACAGCCAAGCAAGAAACAAAGAAAAACGCAGTAAATTGAGAAGACATTTAGCAGCTGTCACCCGCCAACCTTCTTCTCCTCTATGCCTCTTCCTCCCCTCTCTTGCGGCAGCTTGTCGTATTTTTATATGCAAGGCTTAGGGTTTCTCTCTGCATCTCCTCATCTAAATCAGCAGCCTCCCCCTTTGAATTTCCAATTCTAACCAAAAAGTGGCCCGATTTTTGTTTCCTTTTGGCCCAAATTTTCTTTGAGTCTTCATAGTGTATCCTTCATGTGGGTTATGGGCTTCTATAAGATTACATGGGCTCTTGAGTTTGTGATTTAGACCCCAAAACAATCACTTTTGTCTCTTTTTGCATCATTTCTCGACTTTATCTTGATTTTTAAATTTTCTACACAGGACGAAAAAAATTTAATTAATTAGGAAAGAAAATAAATAAAAATTCCAAAATTCATCCAAAAATCATGTAATAATATCCCATAAAAATAGACATTTCAAGGACTTATCAGCAGCTAACCAGTCCATACCCAAAATGATATCAAAATCACATATGTTTAACAAAATTAGGTTAGCTGTCATAACCTTTTCTCCTATAGTCAATTTACAATTCCTATAAATAATATCCGTCCTCTGGAAATCATTAAAAGGGGTTTTCACTTGCAAAGTGTACTCTAACAACTCCGGCTCTATTAGGGTCCTGTTAGCATATGAAGGCGATAAGAACGAATGGGTAGAACCTGGATCAATTAAGACAATTACGGGAATATCAAAGAGATAAACCTTACCTTTAATCACATCAATAGAGGCGTCGGCAGTCTCCTAATCCATCACATACACCCGACCCTGAGTCACAACCTTTTTACCCTTCTCTGCTGCTGTCGCCTGCCTAGGCTGTAAGGGTGTCGCTTTCTCTGGCTCACTCTGAGCTACCGAGGCCGCTATCTGAGGTAATGTAGGAGGAATAGTAGAAGTAGCTGATTCTCTGAGCATCGAGCAATTCCTGATAAGGTGCCCCGTCTGTCCACAATTAAAACATGCACTAGACATTAAAGGACAAGGGCGTAACCCATGTGACCTTCCACAATGTCTACATAAAGGCGCAACACTTCTCTGAGTAGTGGTGGGGCCACTAGCAGGAGTAGAAATTGCTGGTCTATTAAATCTTCCCTCTGAAATCTGTATACCCATAGGTCTAGTCCTCTTAGGCTGCTCTCTACTATATCTATTCTCCAAAAATCTCTTACCCTTATTTTTGCCTTTACTTTTACGCTTGCTACTGAAATTGAGCTGGAATTGCTCATAATCCCTCTCACATAGCTGAGCCCGTCGAACTATCTCATCATAAGTCTGTATATCAAATGGGACTAGCTTCATTCTGATGGAAGGTCTCAAACCAGCCATAAACCTCGAAATCTTATATCTAGTATTCACACTAGTCTACGGATCAAAACGGCTCAATGTAGTAAATTTGGCCTCATACTCGTCCACTGACATGCTGCTCTGAACTAAATCAATGAATTCCTGCTGTAATTTTTCCTGAGCAGTGTTAGGAATATACTGCCTCCGAAAAGCACTCACAAAAATATCCCAGGACAAATCCTAAGGCTGAGCAAATAATACGGTTTGAGTGGCCTTCCACCAATGTCTCGCATCATCTGCCAACTGGAATACTGCTAGGCTTACCTTCTCCGTCTCTGAACATCTCATAATCTTAAGTAATCTCTCGACCTTAATAACCCACTGCTCTGCCACCAATGGATCCCTAGTACCTTTACACTTAGGTGGATCCAACTTCTTAAATGATTTCACCAATGCCACATTACAATACGACTCCACATCTCTAGGCGGCTGAATCAATGGTTGTGGTGGAGCTACTTGTGGCTGAGGTGCAGGTGATGGAATAGGCTGAGGCTCGGGTGCAATTGGTGCCGACTGTGGTGGTGCTGGCGCTACTACTGGAGCTGCGGGAGCTACTACTCTCTCCTCTCCTCCCTATCCTTAGCTCTATCCGCCTGATACATAGCCATAAAATCGGCTACTAACCTCTTTACTCGGCTCCAACGAGTATCAATGCTCTCTGGCTGTATAATACGTGGAGGTCCTGGGGCAGGTTTCGGTGTCTGCGGTTCCGAAATCTATGCTGCCCTACCTCGGCCTATATCTCTCACTGAGCGTATCACCCTCCTTCTTCCACTCATATCTGTACCACAGAGATCATTTATCACATATCATTAATATATCAATTATATATTCATATTATACAGTACTACAGGGAATGTTTACTATTCACTTTTCGTCTTAAGCATCACTAGACATCCGACCAACCCTGCTCTGATACCATTAAATCTGTAACATCCCAAATCCACCGTAATAACATAATATTTACTTATAAACTCCACTTACTTATCGGTTGGGCTGTCTGTGATGCTTAATAACTCCTAACACTTTAATAAGAATTAGTACTCTTATTACTCATACTAATAAAGAAATATAATTTGTTACATTAATTCTTTAAGATGTATATACATTTCCTTCTATTTAAAGTAGTAATGTACAATTTTACTGAATATCTAAAAGAAAGTAATAGACCTTCGATATCGAATATCTGCTGACTCTAGCAGTCGATAATCTCTGGAAGGTAATTCTCTTAACCCAAGATCAACAATCTGTGGAGTGGAAAATAAGGGGTGAGTGATAACAGGCTCAGTAAGGAAGGTGTATGCTGCTGTATAAATCAAAACTATATCCCCCTAAATATGTTTATTTTTTTCTTAACAATAAACCCAGTATGGGAAACAATGGATATATTAAACAGTAAATAGGATTCAATAAATCCTCTCAGTAAATAGAAATCAGTAAGTTGAGACTAGGCATCACCCTACAAATAAATCATGCTCTCATCGTTCCCCCTCCCCCATGCGAGAACGGAATAATCATCCCCACAGAGATACAGTAGATCTATGGCCACAATCTATAGGTGATCCTCGGGTCCACTTGCCAGGTGACCTCGAGACCTCTGAGGACTTGGCAGGTCCATTAGACTTATAACTCATAATGCATGAAACTAGGGGCCTAAAGTCTCAAAATCAAATTTATAGCTCAAAATACATTTAAGGAAACATATTTATGAATTTAAATCATTTAAATAAATAATAATTCCAAAAAGGTATTATTCTCATTTTCGTAGAGAAAATGCAAATTGAAACCTGTTCGCCCATGGTCAGCTCGCCCATTAAGGCTCGCCCATGGTCAACTCGCCAGTGCGGTGAACAAGTGTTCGCCCGCCAACCTTAGCATTTAAAACAAGTTAAACTGGCTCGCCCCATTATCAGCTCGCCCGACACAGTCGCCCATCACACTAGATTGAGCTCGCCTGCCTTCAATTCATCCACAGTGGCGAACCAACATCGCCCACCGTGGCTCTCACATCAAGCTAACTGGGGGTCGCCCACAAAATTTTCTCAAAACAACAAGGACTCGCCCACTGTTGGCTTGCCCAAAATTTTATTAAGACATGGGTCGCCTTTGTAGGTCGCCCGAAGTTTATTAAAACAAAGGTCACTTACCCCAAAATATCATAAAAGGGTTGCTTTCCATTGGCTCGCCCACCTTTAGCAGTTAGCCCAATCAAAACGATTATCAAATTAATGCATGTCATAAACCAAAATAATTCTCAATAATTTCATAAAATTTACATGCATTCACTTCACACACATCTCCCTTACCTCGTCTGATGAAGCCTTGCTTCCCGCTGGCCTTATCAATTCTCACTTCCCGACTGCAAAGTAAAATATTAATACCATTAATATTTTCTTTTCGAATTATTTCCTAAAATTATTACTATTTTTCCTTTCAATTATTTGAGACAGTTAGGCGAGATTTGAGACCAATCTATAGCTCACCATTCGTCCAACACAGCTCGCCATTCAAATATTGGCTTATTCATGGGAGTTCGCCCAACGTTCTCGCCATTCATATTGGCTTATTCGTTGGAGCTCGCCTAACATGGGAGTTCGCCCCCACTTCAACTCAACTCGCCATGCTCATGAATTTCAGTTCACCATTCGTGGCTTTTTATTCAAAGATAGGCTCGCCCATGAATTGAATTAACACTTGTCGACCTCTTTATTTCCTACTCGCCTCATTGGCGATCACTAACATTCCACATGGGCGATCACAATAGTCGCCATTCTCGTCTTTTTGGGTGATCATTGGTCCTCGCCCATCCGGCTATCATTCTGGTTATCCATAAATGTTGGCGAACATGGTATCGCCGAGTCATGCATTTCATTAAGCTCGCCTCATCCTTTGGGCGAGTACCTATTTTTGCTCGCCTATTTGGCAAGCAGTTGAATAATCACTTCGCCCATCGTGTTTCTTATACATTCTAACAAGATTTAGCTACAACAAGGCTATATCTATGTTTATTACGTTGTAAAACATAGAAATCTAGTATTGAATATCAAGAGAACCATAGCAATATGGAACTCACCTTAACTGAGTTGCACTTCCAGAACAGATTGCTTTTCTGCCTCACTTAGCTTTACTTCTCTTGTTCCTTATCTCTTCAACACTGGAGAAAAGGTTTGGCTAACTAAAAGATAAATTTTCATGGCTCATGTATGAGAGGAATGGAAGAAACAAGATTGAGCTTGCAGTAAACACAGTATAGGCGAGAAGATTTTATAAGGAGATGAAGTTTGCTTCAATCAATTTTCCTCATGCATTTCTTCTTATATAGCCATGTTAATCCTATTAGAACCTACCACTTGTTCCTTATCCCATTTTCTTTCATCATTACCTTGTCTTATAGCTCATTAAATGGTGAAGAAAATTGGTAATTCAAGGGAATGGTGAGGTGAAATTTTCCACAGTTCATTAAATGGTGAAGACAATTCCAACCAAAAAAGAATGGCTAGGGAAAGCCTCTTGCTGCAGTTTGACTAAATTTTCTCTTCTTTTCTCTTTCCTCTCCACGCCACTTCCAGCCACTATTATTGACTTCTATCTTATTTATTCTTCATTTGTCTAACAACATTTATTCCCTTTCACACTTCAACTAATAAGATTTCTTTTGCATTCTTTTCAACCGAATGCTTTCTATGCATCTCTTAAATACTCAATCCTAATTCATATACACTATATTGTAAATAAAAATTCCATAATGTAAAGTGAAATTTCATATTTAACATTGATTTAATCCCACTAAATAATTTAATTCTGTTATCCATCATTTACAATAGGCTAATATAGTATAATAAAATCGAGTCTCACACAGAATCGTGGCCCTATTGTTAAATTTGATTTGGAATATGATAAGATTTTCACTGCATAGTACTCTTTAATATGCAAAATTTCAGAGTGCGGGAAGCCTTATGCTCCATTCATGGATGGCATGACGAAGGGCATTAGTTTATTTAGCCACGTCCAATACATAGTGGTAACTGAGTGGACTACTCTTGCTATGCTAGAAAATGAAATTAGATTGTTTACTGATGTTAGGTTTTAACATATAGTAGGCCAAGCTCTAAGAGGGGGTTTTATGGGTGTTGATATTGGAGTAGAAAAGTTCATGGGCATCAAGTGCTGATATAGTGGTCTGGCATCTTAGACTCTTGTTATTCTTGCAATTATAGGGGCTTTGAAACTCCATTGTGGTAACCTAGATGTTGTTGCTAGGGAGCCTGTTAATTCTGCCCAAGGATTTAAATTGTGGTAGTAGTCGTGTTTTTGGTTGTGTTACATTTATCGCCGTTACGGACTTAACAGAGACCATTGTGGTCATTGCAATCGTAAATTTTTTTTAATTTCACATAGTTTTATATAAAGTGTAGTAATTGTAATTAAAATCATAATCATGTAAAGTCTTATTTTATAGTTTTTAAAGTAATTTATGATACCTTAAGTCTAATATTTACGTGAAAAAAGGTTATTCGTAATTTTTTGAATTATAATAAAACATTTATTTTTTAAAAATTACTTATGATAATTGAAAAATAACATATATTGAAAACAGAGATAAATAATTATGTACTAATAAAAATTAATGTACTAATTATTTAGCATTAATTATTTTTTATCTAAATTATTAAGGAATTTTTTCATCTAAATTTTGTCAAATCTTTTTTAATCTAAATTAATTATGTCAATAATTTTTTTCTCTTCTACATAAATTTCTACAAAATTAACAAAATAGAACTTGTTAAATTCAATTCATTACAAAAAAATATACTTTAAATCTTACCGGTTACATATGGTGGAATGACGAGGAGCATCAAATTCTCTCTCTACACTTTCAGAACCATGTCAACTCGATCTCTATGACCTTTGTCCAAAATTCGAACCATATCCTTGATCTTGATACATTTGTGGTAGTGGTGGTGGATACATTTGGGGTCGCAGATACATTTGGGGGATAATAGGGCATAGGATAATTAGGATATGGTTGGGGTGGATAATAACCTTGTGGAGGTGGATAGTAACCATGAGGAGGTTGAAAATGTAAAGGTGGTCCTGATGGACAATAGCTTTGACTACCAAACGATTCATTACTAGAAGTTAATCTTCGAGATGAAGAGCCTCCAGAAGTATCATGTTAGTGCTTCTTGGCTTTTCCTTTTGATCGAGATCTACCTCCACTTCTATTCCTACTAGATTCAACAGATGAATATACTCCGTATTGTGATAAATCAAGAAATAATCTACCGGTAGCAACAAGCCCATATTCTCCGCCAAGTGGATTGAAAAGCCTATTTTCATTTGCACCACCACTATTGTCAGCACCACTACCATCACCACAAGGTCTATCACCATCAGTTGGACTTGAACCCTCATCATCATCACTCTGAGTTGGTGTTCGGCTTGTACTTGAGTGAGGCAGACTTTCTTCTCCTGATTAATGTAATTGCTCAACATTCATTTCATCATCAGAATTATCAGGAGGCAACCAATCAAAGTTTTGACCATCTAACAAAGATTTTCTTTCTCTTGTAGCCATTCTGAAAGTGGATCATCTTCTTTAAAGATATGGTCCATGCTAATAGGATTAAAACTATTATTTATCTCATCAATAATCATTCTTTTTTGACATCTCATTCTTAGCCTTATATTGTAACAAGTGTATACCATCTTCTGAAGTCTTTCATATTTCAACTTGTTTCTGACCTTAGTGTGTGTGTATAGAGCTAAATGTGCTCAAATTTCTTTCACAATTAGATGTAGAAGTTGTCTAACTAAGCACTATAATTACTAGTTTTTGCAATTCAAGAACATATGTGCCATATATTATCCACCATTCAACTACATAAAATTATTTAAAATAAGTTTAATATCCAATATAATTTAATAATATTTAAGAAATTAAATTTATTTAATTAACTATTTACCTGGATTCATTAGCTTCCAAGCTCTTTGTGCTTGTGGCATACCGAATGTTTCTTTTTTATCTTAAAATAAGAACAATTACATTGATAAAACATTATAATTATTAAATAAATAAATGCAAAAAAAGTAATTATATTTCTGATACATAAAGTGAATTTTCAACTATAAAATAGTAGTAGACACTAACCTAGTTAATCATCTTGATTTGAATATCCATAGAGGGTTCTAGTCTTTCTATAACTACTTTTGTACCTACTCTTGTTTTTATTAACACATCCGACGAAGATTTCACATCAAATTGAAATTGGGGATTAAGACAATAACCTAAACATAGTTCATAACAATAAAAAAAATAAGCAATAAAAAATAAATATATAAGCAATTTAAGCATATAACATAAAAATGTTATTTTACTTAAATCCATTTTCTTAGTCTACTTACCAGCTGAATGCAAGTTAGAATGCATAAATCTCCATCTATTGTCAATAATCCTTTCATATTCACTAAAGTATCAACAATCTTGTGCAATTGCCCTTTTAGCTCCATCCATTGCCTTATAAATAAAGCCCGTTGTTGGTTTGTCATCACCATCCACATGGCGCAACACTTTTACCAAAGGCTCATAAACTTTTATTATTTCACTTGCTTTTTTCCAAAATCTTTTCGTAAAACAATTTTTTTTTGTTTCATATGCAGGTCCCGACTTTTGTTGCCCCCATTTAGATTCTTTAAATTCATGTATATTCAACAATAAATTGTTAGAGCAATATATTTTGAATTAAAATTTAAACAAGATATCATAAAAAGAAATTAGATTTAAACAATTGTACTAATTATTAAGTACTAAACTTTGAATTGAATATTTCACTTAGATCTTGTTTATGCTTTGTTATTTCTTGTAATTGAATAAAATCGGTGGCAAATCGGGTAACAGCAGGACAAAGTATTGGCTTTCCTTGTGTATATTTCTTCATCAAGTCAGCTATCCAAATATGATTGTATATGAAACATGTGACTTTCTTTGCCTCCAATTTTTTTTCCACGTTTGCTTCTTCCTAATATCTTCAAGGCATAAATCCAAGCAATGAGCTCAACAGGCAGTCTAATTCAAATGTTTTCTTTTCAACATAATTTTTTTTCCAACAGCCTTAAGTGCTGCCTCATTGTCAGTGATTATTTGAATAATATATTGCTCTCCAATTTCTTCCTCAGCTTGATCTAATGATTTGTAGTAAAAATTAGTATCTCTAGTATGAACACTAGAGACATCCACAAATTTCCAAAAAATGGTCCCTTACTACAATAAACTAGAAAATTTATTATATGCATTTGATTCAAGCTGTTGGTCCACCCAGCACACATTAAGGTAACACCTAATTCACTCCAGTGAACCTTTAATCCGTCAACCCATTCTTTGACTTGTTGATACTCTGATTCCAAATGCACATCAGAAACCTCATAAGGTGTTGGGAGTTTTACATTTTGCCTAATTTCTGTTGCTACATAAACTAAATTGTGTAACCATGGAGAGTTTGCTAACTAAAAAGGAAGTTGATCATATATAAAAAATTCAGATACTGATTCACCTAGCTTCCTTCTTAATGTCTTCATAATAGAATCACTTATTTTCGGTTGCTTTAAACTCTTGCTTCTAACCAATTCAGGTATAGCTTTCCTTAATGAAAATTCAAAGTTACTTGAAGTGGATTTCCCTGATCTTTGATCAAAATAATCAGCAATTGAGCTATGAGCATCCCTCTTCTTAAATATTATTGAAACCACTAGTTCTTTGTGTAAATTCTTGCCTCATATGCCACTCACATTGTGATTAAATACTTTCTCGCATGGCTCGTCTTATAGTGGCATCTTCGTCTATGAATCCTTCATAATTACAATCCTCCTCTCTTCTTAATTGAGATAAGCATTCATTTTTTCTCCTTTTGTTGTCATTTTTTTTTACTTTCTTGGAGGAGTTTCATCATACTTTCTCTAATGATACCTTTTAATAATATATTAAGAAAAATAAAAAAAAATTAGTTGTACATGTTAACATAATTTTATAATCTTTATTGAAAAATTAACATAATATTTATAACATATTGGTAACGTTGGGGCATGGTGCAACATTGCCAGTCTTATGAGCAATATGCTCCTTGAAACATGTTATTTCTCCTTTTACAACTTTTCCGCAAAGTTTACACAACACATTTCCTTTTGAATTTGGTACAGGGATTTCGAAATGCCAACTGATATTCTTACTTGGCGCACCTTCTAGTCCTTTACTTGGAAACCCCTCACTTGGTGGTATGCCTGACATTTTCTGTTAAACAAATAATTATAAACAAATGAGATAGAGTCATCACATTTTTCAAACATAGATAATAATTGAATTTAAATCATTAATTAGTCACATTTTCAACCCTTTAATACGTAATAATAAGTTAATTCATTACATTTGCATTATCAATATTCTCTTGAATTACAATAATGTTTGGTTATATTACAAATTTAATATTAATTTGCCACTATCAATTAACTTAAACAATCACATTTATATATCAATATCAAATTATCAATATTAATTTTTTTTCTTAAGTTATAATAATATTTAATACCATATGTAACAAAAAAATATTTAATACCATATGTAACAAAAAAATATTTAATACCATATATTTAATTACCCTACAAATTTTACTTTAAAAAATTAAATTAATAATCTAAATTAAACATTACTTAATAATTTTTTAATTTAGATTACCTAACATTTTTTTATCATGATTCATAAGATTAACTAATATTAATTCTTCAAAATTAATATGTTGTTAGTTGTTACCAAAAAAAATTCTTAAACATTAAAACCCATTAGCCATCATAATTAGTGGAATACCACATTTTTTTATTATAGTGAAATACCAATTATCAAATATTAAATCATTATTTAATTTAATTAACCTTTGGCAAAACTCCGCTTGTGTGAGTTAACGCAGTCTGTCCCAAGCCCGAGTAAAGGAGGAGGGTGGCAATAGGTTTGGACAACCAGCCTTAAAAACCAGTCCAATCTCATGAAATGAACCAATATCATAACATCGTTGGGGCATCCCTTACTCAGCACATCGGAGCCAAGGTGTAGTGAAAAGTGGGCAAGGGTTGCTAGGTCGTCGCCCGGAAGCGACGCTCCACATCGACGCTTGGATGTGGTGTTAAATAAGCAAAGGTTCCCACACCATAATGGACGGGGGTGGGTAAAGAAGTTAGTCCATAACCATAACCATAAGCTTAGATTAAGATCTTGGAATATAGGTACGCTTAGTGATAAGTTAGCTGAGATTTGTAAGGTTATGAGTAGGAGGAGGGTTAACATCTTGTATCTTCAAGAGACCAAATGGGTTGGGGAAAAGGCTAGAGAGATAGCACCTTGGCAATATAAGCTTTGGTACATAGGGAAAGATAGAGACCGAAATGGAGTAGGTATCATTATAGATAAAGAGTACCATAAAGATGTTGTACAGATTAGGAGATAAGGGGATAGGATTATTTTGGTTAAGCTAGTTCTAGGAGAAGAGGTGTTGAATGTCATTAGTGTGTATGCAACCCAGATAAGACTTGATGAGGTTAGTAAACGACAGTTTTGGGAGGATTTAGATAAGGTAGTATAAGAAGTGCCTCTAGGAGAAAACCTTTTTATTGGTGGTGATCTTAATGGACATGTAGGTACAAGTAGAGAGGGTTGTGAGAGCGTACATGGGGGTTTTAGTTATGGTGTAAGAAACGAGGGTGGAGATGTTATCTTAGATTTTGCTTTATCTTATGACCTAATCCTAATAAACACATTGTTTAGGAAGAGAGATTCTATCTTATAACCTTTAGAAGTGGACCAAGAGCAAGTCAGATAGATTTCTTTTTAACTAGGAGTAGGGATAGACATAGATGTTTGGATTGTAAGGTTATCCTAGGTGAGAGTGTTACCGCGCAACATAGACTCCTAGTTCTAGATATGAAGATAGATAGACGACATCGAAGGAACCAAAAAAAAAAGGAATTGAAAGGATTCGATGGTGAAAGCTAAAAGAAGATTGTCATAAAACATGTAGAGATAGTTGGATTCAAAAAGAGGATTGGACAACAGAAAAGAATCTAAATGTAATGTGGAATAAGATGGCAAAATGCATTCTGGAGGTGGGCAAATATATTAGGAGTATCAAACGGAAGAGTTTCAATTGGAAAGGACGCAACATGGTGGACTGCAGCAGTAAAAGATGCTATAAAGACTAAGCGAGAGTGTTACAAGGCTTTGAAGAAGAACAATACAGAAGAGAGTTTTATGAAATATAAGTTAGCAAAAAAGGAGGCAAAGAAGGTTGTGGCAGAAGCTAAGACGAAGTTTGCGAAAGAGATTTACGGGAAGTTGAACACAAAGGAGGGAGAGAAAAAGATATACAGATTGGCACGAGCAAGAGAAAGGAGGAGTCACGACCTAGGAGTTGTGAAATGTATTAAAGATGAGCATAAAAGAACTCTCGTTAAAGACAATGACATTAAGAACAGATGGCGTGATTATTTTGACAAATTATTTAATGACGGACAAAATAAAGTTTTGGATAATATCTCGGTGCCTCTCAAGGATATAAATCGGTGCTTTATGCATAGAATCAAAGAGATAGAGGTAAAAGAGGCACTAAAGATGATGAAGAATGGAAAAACTATTGGACCTGATGACATCCCAATTGAAGTTTGGAAATGCCTTGGAGATGTAAGAGTTAGGTGGTTGACAAATCTATTTACTAAGATTTGGCGCACTAACAAAATGCCGGGGGAATGGAGAAAGAGTGTCTTGATACCTCTATATAAGAACAAGGGAGATATTCAAAGTTGTGCCAACTACCGAGGCACAAAATTGATGAGTCACACAATGAAACTGTGGGAGAGAGTGATAGAACGGAGATTAAGAAAGAATGTAGAGATATCGGAGACTCAATTTCGTTTTATGCTGGATCGATCAACTATGGAGGCAATATATTTGCTTAGACAACTTATGGAGCGCTCTCGAGTAATGGGTAAAGATCTCCATATGGTCTTTATAGATTTGGAGAAAGCATATGATAAAGTGCCTAGGGAGGTACTATGGTGGTCCTTAATGAAAAAAAGAGTTCCTTTGAAATATATTGAACTAATTAAGGACATGTATGGAGATGAAGGACACATGTGAGGATAGGTAAGGGGTAAACAAGTGAGTTTCCTATCATGGTGGGATTACACCAAGGGTCAGCATTGAGTATATTCTTGTTTGCGATAGTTATAGACGAACTGACAAAATCCATCCAAGATAAGGTGCCTTAGTGTATGATGTTTGCAGATGATATTGTCCTATATGCGAAAACTAGATCGGAGATCAATGCAAAGTTGGAATTATGGAGACAAACATTAGAATCAAAATGATTAAAACTAAGCAGAGTGAAGACTGAATACATGGAGTGTAAATTCAGTTCTAACCGAGTGGAAGAGCATGATGTAGTGACGTTAGATGGGTTGGCTATACCTAAGAGGGACCATTTTCGATATCTGGGCTCGATCATACAGATTGATGGAGAGATTGATGGTGATGTGACCTAAAAGATCTACGCTGGATGAGTAAGTGGAGAAGTGCTACAGGTGTGTTGTGCGATAAAGGAATTCCTATATGGTTGAAAGGCAAGTTTTATAGGACAGTTGTTAGACCAACATTGTTATATGGTAGTGAATGTTGGGCGACTAAAAGGCTACATACACAAAAGATGAGTGTAACAGAAATGCGAATGTTGCGGTGGATATGTGGATATACAAGAAAGGATAGAATGAGAAATGATGATATTTGTAAGATGGTTGGAGTGGTACCTATCGAAGACAAGATGTGTGAAACTCGTTTACGTTGGTTTGGACACGTAAGACGTAAACCTGTAGATGCTCCAATTAGGAGAATAGAAGTGTTAGCTTTAAATTGATATATATATTTTGAAATGACAAAAACTTAAGTAAGCTTTAATGTTTTAATTAATATTGTAAATTTGCCTTATCACACATGATTTTCTCAATCCATTTTAAGTGTTCATATCAAACATTAAGACCATGATTTAATGATATATTCTTATTGGTCTTAATACTTTATAAAATGGTTTTCAATATTAAGTAATTTTCTCAAGAATTATTGAACATAAGTTTAGAAAATTACTTATAAAGTTTTTGGACAATATTCTCATTGAGAAGTCAAGAAAAACTCCCTTAAAGATTATAAATGTTTTGGGTTGAATTAGGATCAAAGAACATATCATTTCTAACCCAAAAGTGCAAGAAAAATGCCCTCTGGAAGAAAAGGATCGATCCCATAGGGAAAGGGATCGATCTCTTTTTGGCAGAATGCCCCAGAAGCCCAGAATGAAGAAAAGGATCGATCCTTGGTAAAAGGATCGATCCCTTTATGCCAGAAAGCCCCCAACGGCTAGTTTCTATGAGATACAACGGCTAGTTTCTGTTTTGGCTCCAACCAACGTCCACAAACCATCCAAGGGACTATAAATAGAGGCTTAGAAGCTAAAGGAAGGAAGAGGAACTACTCAACAACTCCAAAACACATATTCCTCAAATCCTCAAGCCTCAAACAATAATTCAAGAGCTCCAAAGTCTTCATCATCTATCATTCTCTTATTCCTTGTAGTGCTTAGCACAAATCTTGTATAGGTTTTCATTGTGCTTAATTTCTGTAATCACTTGCCTACTTAGAGGCTTTCTTTGATTGCACCACTTGTAAACAAATTCATACCTTGTAAAAGGGGAGGTTTCTCTTTAGCCTTAGAAAAAGAGGGAGGTTACTCTTTAGCCTAAGAAAAAGAGGGAGGTTTCTCTTGAGCCTAGAAAAAGAGAGAGGTTTCGCTTGAGCCTAGAAAAAGAGGGAGAAGAGGTTTCTCTTGAGCCTTGAAAAGAGGGAGTGTAACACAAATTCAAGTTAGTGAATTTGGGAAAAATCCTTGGGAGTGTCTCAAGGTAGAGGACATAGGCAAGGTAGTCAACCTTATAAATCGATTGTGTAAATCTCTCTCTCCCTACTCTTTATTTACTTGCGATTATATTGTGTTTATTGCATTAAACTTGGATTGCATGCTTGCCTAGCTCAGAAAACTTAGAAAATATCAATCTAAGCTAGAGAATTTAGAGGAACCGAAAAACGAACTTAAGATTAGTTAAAAACCGATTCACCCCCTCTCGGTATAGCCTATAGAGCCAACAATTGGTATCAGAGCTTGGGCTCGAGATTGATTTAGACTAACCTCTATCGAGCAAAACGATCATAAATGGCTCTAGGTGATGATTTTGAGACTAACTCAAAAACTTTAGAAGAATATTCATTTGATGAGCTTCAAGATGCATTTAATGAGCTAAGTGATGAATATAAATCAATGCATGCAAAATATAACAAAAAGTTAAATAAATTTAGAAAAGAGAATGAAATTTTGATGAATACTAATGTTGAGTTGGAAGAGAAAATAAAAGATCTAGGCTCAAAGAATGATGAACTCACCAAGGTGAAATTAGAGCTAGAAAAGAAATTATAAGATATTAAAGATAAATTGGCAAATCATAGCTCTTTGACTATTGAGGATGAAAAGGAGAAACCTAGCTCTAGTGAATGCAATGACCATTCTTATGATGATTTACAAAATGCTTTTGATGAGCTAGTTAGTGAATTTGAATGTATGAATTCAAAATACAAGAAAATGATTACAAAACTAGAAATGGAAAATGATGAGTTATTGAATGCCAAGCTTGATTTTAAAAAGAAACTAGAAGAGGCCAACTTAGAAATAAATGAGTTAAATAAAAAGAATACAAATTTAACTCATTTTCTAGGTTCTATATGGGTCAACAAAAATTAGATCACATGCTTGAGACCCAAAGAGCTTTCTTTGACAAAGATGGGTTAGGATATAATGCAATACAAAAAGAAACTCATCTAAAGAATTTCCTTGTGAGCAAAAATACTATGCATGATCTATCTCTTACATGCTCACTATGCAATAGAATAGGACACTCTTCACAAGCATGCACATATAGGAAAACCACATTTAGAGGAAGAGTAGTTAGGAAAATATGGGTGCCAAAGCATGCTGTAAATAATGTTGAATTGTGCTTGAAATGGATCCCTAAAAGATCAAAAATTGTTAGCACTAACTCTCATGGACCCAAGAAAATTTGGGTACCAAAGCATGCTTGAATTTGTTTGTTGTAGGAGTGTTAGAGCATGGGAATACAATGAAACAATAGAGTTCAATTGCTCTACACACCTCTATGGCGTTTGCTTGTGCCAATGAGAGAGAGAAAGAGCTTGAGGATCCACCCTTGGCAAGGTCACAACAATTTTTCAAAGGATAGCTCAAAGTGGACTCAACACATCAAGGCAAAGCACTCTCAAGCAAAGGAGTTTTGTAAGCTTATATTCTATCTTCTCAAAACTCATATATATTAAAATTATTTGGTTAATTTAATGAGGCACTTAGTTGATGATTATTGGTGCATTGTGAGTTGAATGAATTAAGAAAAGGCATGTTGAATGATTGTTGATTGGTTAATGGTTAGTTCTTGATGCACTGGATGATTGAATGAAAGGCTTGATTTGTGATTTTGAAATGATTATTGAATTTCTGTAGTTTGAGCAAGTTTGATATGTTTAGATAATATATTTAGTTGCTCAAAAGCTGATAAATGTGTCATACATGCAAAATACCATGTCATGAGCCTTAATGAAGAACTTGTATGTTAGAAATCATGGCATGTTGTTCACAAGATGTATGTTTTAATGATATATATGCTTAAAATCTATGTGAACAAGTTTGTTTTGACATATTTATGTAATTCAATGCATTGGTTTGGTCAAAATATACTTAAATCTTGAAATGACCTCCTTTGAGGCCAAAAATGCATTTTATTGTGTAAATTCTTTCAAAATTGCAAAATCTATTGTTAAATGGTTTTTCATTCATATTTTTCATTCATACAAGTCAAAATCATGTTTTACAAATGTTTAAACTCTTACTTGGACTTAAATTACTCAAAAACGGAGTTTTGGTACCTCACAAGTTCAATTTTCTGTCAAAACAACTGCAGAATCTGCAGGAAACATATGAGGGATTGATCCCCCTCCTAAAGAGATGATCCCCCCAGGCTAGAAAAGGCTCTCCTGCATGTTTTCAACCGAAATTGAGAAGAACTTTTCATTCTTTTGATACTTTCTCTCTTCTTAACTTAAAATTCATTGTTTTAACTTCTTTTTTATGATCTTTAATATATGAAAACTCATTTTTCATTGATATCATTGATACCTCAACTTCATCAATGTGTATCATTTCCAACAAATAATATCACTTTCAACAATCAATATCATTTTTCTTGAGCTCACAAGTGCAAAATCAGTTTTCTCATTAAAAAATAGTCATGACTTGCATAACTCTTGAAATAATCTTGAAATATACTTTCAATGAATACTTAAACATAATTTTGAGATTTATTTCAATGATTTGTGAGAATTTGTGCATAATGAGTATTCTTCATTTTTTTTGTTCATCTTAGTCAAGCATGCTTATAGGATTATGTCTCTTAGCTTGACTTATCATTCCACACTAGGTTTCATGATAATTGTACATCTAGTGGAAGAATAATTAAAACTTAACCTTAAGGATTGATTTCAAATGTAAATTCAACAATTGGTATAAGGTCATAATTTTCCTTGGCCTATAATTTGTGATGGTAAATGGATCCTAAATGTTCAAATGCATGAAACTTTATCATCCTTGTACTTAAAGAAACTAACACCAACATTCAAAGATAAATGCAAACTTGAACAAACTTGATATCCATGCATTTATTATTTGAATCCTTCCTTGCTCATAATTGGTTAAGGACTTGAATTGGAAAATGAGCATAGGATTTTTGTACTTGAAACCATGGAAGAAAATGTGTTTGCTTGAATACCTTTTATTGTTTGAATCTTCCATATGGTATAACTTTGAGAATATGAATATGGATTAATACTTTATGATTGTATGCTTATGTGCAATTAATCCATATGCATATTTGATGATGTGTGATTGTGTTCTTGCATATTTAGAATGATTATTTTCTTGACATGAACACACTACAAATTGGATTCATGCAAAATGACTAAGTCAATCATTAGTAACAATTGGTATTTAGATTGAAATAACAATTAGTATCATTGGCAACCATATTTTCAATAATTGTAAGCCAAAACTAAATTGCCAATTGGTATGAGCTTTAAATTGCAAACTCTTCTCATGCTCTTTAGTTTGAAATGACAAATAGAGAAGAATTCATATAAGACACTTTTGCATGAAACACTTTTGTGCTAGAATTTGTGATTAATTGATGTATGATTTAATTCTAGACACGTATTTCTTGAGAATGATTTATGAGCACATGCATATGATATGTTATATACTTTCAGCTCATAATCATGATGTATTACCATGCACCTTAGTTGGACCTTAGAGAACAATTGATATACTTAGGTGCTTGCTTAATTTCTTACCAATTGGAACCTTTTTTTGCAAAATTACTTATCAACAATTGGTATCAAAATTATTTATAAGCAATTGGTATAAGAAAATAAGCCTTGTCCTTTGCATGCCTAAACATTTCATACTCTTTATGGACATTGACTTATTAATTTGTGCTATGAGCCCCATGTACTAACATGTTTCTTGTTGGATGGAGCATATTTTTATCTCTTCTCACATAGCCATGATTTTAGGGGGAGCATATTTCTTTATTTTTCCTTCTTTTTGCTATGACAAAAAGGGGGAGAGATAGATATTAAAAGGGAGAGATATTAAGGGGGAGAGATAATGGGGGAGAACTAGTTTGAAAATTCATTTTCAAAACCCATGCTTATATTAAGGGGGAGCTTTATAAAATCCTGCTTTATTTGAGGGGGAGTATTTTATAAAAGAATTTTCAAAGCAAATTTACATTAAGTTTTATCATATCAAAAAGAGGGAGATTGTTAGCTTTAAATTGATATATATATTTTGAAATGACAAAAACTTAAGTAAGCTTTAATGTTTTAATTAATATTGTAAATTTGCCTTATCACACATGATTTTCTCAATCCATTTTAAGTGTTCATATCAAACATTAAGACCATGATTTAATGATATATTCTTATTGGTCTTAATACTTTATAAAATGGTTTTCAATATTAAGTAATTTTCTCAAGAATTATTGAACATAAGTTTAGAAAATTACTTATAAAGTTTTTGGACAATATTCTCATTTGAGAAAGTCAAGAAAAACTCCCTTAAAGATTATAAATGTTTTGGGTTGAATTAGGATCAAAGAACATATCATTTCTAACCCAAAAATGCAGGAAAAAGGCCCTCTGGAAAAAAAGGATCGATCCCACAGGGAAAGGGATCGATCCCTTTTTGGCAGAATGCCCCAGAAGCCCAGAATGAAGAAAAGGATCGATCCCTTTGGTAAAAGGATCGATCCCTTTATGCCAGAAAGCCCCCAACGGCTAGTTTCTATGAGATACAACGGCTAGTTTCTGTTTTGGCTCCAACCAGCGTCCACAAACCATCCAAGGGACTATAAATAGAGGCTTAGAAGCTAAAGGAAGGAAGAGGAACTACTCAACAACTCCAAAACACATATTCCTCAAATCCTTAAGCCTCAAACAACAATTCAAGAGCTCCAAAGTCTTCATCATCTATCATTCTCTTATTCCTTGTAGTGCTTAGCACAAATCTTGTCTAGGTTTTCATTGTGCTTAATTTCTGTAATCACTTGCCTACTTAGAGGCCTTCTTTGATTGCAGCACTTGTAAACAAATTCATACCTTGTAAAAGGGGAGGTTTCTCTTTAGCCTTAGAAAAAGAGGAAGGTTACTCTTTAGCCTAAGAAAAAGAGGGAAGTTTCTCTTGAGCCTAGAAAAAGAGGGAGAAGAGGTTTCTCTTGAAAAAGAGAGAGGTTTCTCTTGAGCCTTGAAAAGAGGGAGTGTAACACAAATTCAAGTTAGTGAATTTGGGGAAAATCCTTGGGAATGTCTCAAGGTAGAGGACGTAGGCAAGGTAGCCGAACCTCTATAAATCTATTGTGTAAATCTCTCTCTCCCTACTCTTTATTTACTTGCAATTATATTGTGTTTATTGCATTAAACTTGGATTGCATGCTTGCCTAGCTTAGAGAACTTAGAAAATATCAATCTAAGCTAGAGAATTTAGAGGAACCGAAAAACGAACTTAAGATTAGTTAAAATCCGATTCACCCCCCCTCTCGGTATAGCCTATAGAGCCAACAAGAAGCTATGGATGTTGAGAGAAAGGTTAAGACTAGAGGAAGTTGGAAGGAAGTGGTTTGGAAAGATATGGAGGTTTTAGAATTGGATGTGCAAATGGCCTTGGATAGGAATCTATGGAGGAGGAGAATACATATGGACGATCTAACTTGAATTCAGATATTGGTTCATATAGCCTACCCTAATCTCTTGGGATAAAGGCTCTAATGATGATGATGATGAATTAACCTTTGGCAAAAAAAATCAACATTTAACCAAAAAAATTAAATCAACATTTAACTTGATTAATCTTTACCCAAAACCCAACTTCCCAATTCTCCCATCACTATTGACTCGACCCTGGTCCCTCTCCTTCCCTTGACTCTTTGATCTAAAGAACACACTGGCTACAGCCTTATGCTCACGTCTCTAACCTCGCAACCCCTCACCAGCACACCCACCGTCGACCCCGCTCACGCCCTCACCCCTCGAGCCTCACTCAGCCTAGCCAATCTCATCTCAGTCCACCCGCCACTGCCCTCTACACTATTACCTATCTAAAGCAACCTCAAATCCCAATCTCTTTTCTCTTAAATTAATCTCTTGTGTCAAACACAGATGAGAAATCCTTCATTTTTAGAAGCTATTTTCAAAAAAAAACATTAACGCAAGAATCAAGGTTGCCTATAGCCACAGCCACAGCCACACCCAGTCACCCACGCCTATAAGTCGCTACCTACAGCCTACCCACGCCACGCCGCCCACTACCTCTGCCTCAAGCCCTCAACCTCACTCACTCTTCACAATTCACACTCACAAATCTGTCTTGCTTTGACCTAGACCTATTAAGTTCAAAGGTAAAAAATTTTAAATTTGCTTTTACCTTTCAAACGTGCGTTGTTGGCTGTTGCATTTGGTTGTTGGCTGTTGCTTGCTTGTGTCTAAGCTGAGACTATGAGTTGTGAACCTGTGATTGATTTGATTTTTTGTTAATTTGATATGGGGAAGGAGTGAAGTTAGGGTTTTTTGAGGCAGAGTTGTTTTCTTTCTGTCTGTGATTGCCTAAGTCTTGGAAATTTTTTTTATATTCTATCTTCAAAATGGAACAAAACGGAGGATAGCAGTGATAATGGACCGTTATCGCTGCTATCCGCCATTACGTGGTTTCGTAATGGCCAATAGTGGCCGCTACAGTTGTGATTCTCAATCACAACCATTTTTTCGTGGTAGCAGTGGTGGCCACTGCGATATAACGACTGCTATTTGAAACCCCGATCTTGCCTACTTGGCTCACATGAAAACTTATGGTGTAAATGTTGCACTATATTTTTTCATTCAAGTGGAACTTAGCCTTGTTATATTCAAGCTATACAAGTTGCTACAGAAAAGAACATACCAAATTCTACCTTGCTTAATGATTATCAAGTTGTCCTTCCTACTGATGACAAAGATGAGATATGGGGTGTATTTCAAAAGCCAAAACCATCCTTTTTATGCCACCCAATTGGAGGTGAATCATGTGTTGGAACCTATCTTAAAACTTGTTAAAGTTTGTCTCAAAATTGTAGGTGCTAGAAGCTGAAACAAAAATAAGATATTGTTAGTAATCAAAATAATATAAGAAGATATAAATTAGAATTATTTTATTGATCACGAAGAGTTGGATTAAGGCACGGATAACTCGCTCTCTTTAAGACAATTCACGCCTCTACGGGATTTATATCACCCGTGCAGTAGGAACTCCAAGCATGTCACTTCCACGATACTACAGCCTAACCTATCTTCATTGTATACTCTACAGTTCTACACTAACGTGTAGAGTAAAGAGCTCAAAGATCAAACACCCTTCTCTTGTCCAAGAATATTATAATTGAATTGGTGGTGTTGTGTTTTTTTAACGAGGTTTAGTACCTCTATTTATAGACTTAAAATTTTGTAAGTTATTTTAATGAATTTAATGAGTAACCTCTCAATATTATCAAAATAGTAACCGGCCAATATTTTGTATTTGAATATCGTAATCGGCTAATAGTAAATTGATGCAGCGTTATTATAACATTAGAATATTCAAAGTTATAAACGGACCAAAAATCATTGTTAGCATATAAATATTAAAACTGAAACAATAATCTCTTTATAGTAGAAGCAGCTAACTTTCAATTATATATATAAATTCAACATTACTTGTTATATATTTTATTATTAAAATATTAAGTTCCAACAATTCCCTCTTCATTTTAATAATAAAATAATATTTTAAAGGTTTAATTCTTTTTTTTTAACTTGGACAGAGATGAATTATATGCATAATACTTAGTGTAGTAGCAAATCTTGATTTTAAGCAAATAGTGTGCCATACGCATTGAACTTTGACTGTTTAAGGGAGACAAGAGTTTGCAATACACACATAATAATTCAAGTGTTTACAAGCTTCTTTTTAAGCCAACACATTACGGCCTTGTGCTTGATACCAGACTTAGTGAGTAATCTAGAAACTTGTCTAACCAAGCTTCATGGGAGCGACTCCATTCCAATACTCACATAGGTGAAATCTATCAAGAGTGTTCCTATAATTGCTACAGTCCAATCATAACGAGCTATCAATTTCATTAAGATTCTTAAAGAACCAACTCTCCAACGTTACAGGATAGATACACTGCACCAGAGGGATGATTTATCAAATTTATCTTGCATACTTTTTCCCTCAAATCCTTACATTTCACGTGCGTCGCACATTTTTTTATTCAAGTTTATGCACTTTTTTGTCTTTTATGTGTATAGTTTACGTCGCACATTTTTCGTTTTAAACCCATACATTTTTTATTCCTCACATGTGTTATTTATGTCGCATATTTTTTGCTTGAAGTTCATGCATTTTCTTGTCTTTCATATTCGTGACTTACGTCACACATTTTTCGCTTCAAACTGTGCACTTTTTTGTCTTTCACGTGCGTGGTTTATGTTGCACATTTTTCATGTCACTTTGTCTTCGTGGTTTACCTCCAGCATTTTTTTACTTCAAGCCCTTTTTCTTTGTACATGGCTTTCTTTGCGCACTTTTCGCTTTAGGCATTTTTCTTCATGCATGACTTGCTTCGTGCACTTTTTGCTTCAAGTTCATACATAGTCCACTTCACACACTTTTCACCTCAAGCCTTTTTCTTTTATGTGTGTGACTCACCTCACATATTATTCGCTTCAAGCCCTTGCACTTTGGACATAAGTGGCCTACTTCGTGCTTTTTTCGCTTTAGGCCATTTTTTCTCATGCATGACTTCGTGCATTTTTTATATTAGACCATTTTTCCACAATCCTGTGAGTGCAGGCCACATCACCAAAGGTGGTAGAAGTGTGGGCCCCATCAACGCCATGTGATCAGAAGTGCGAGCCTCGTCAACCCTAGGTTATTGAGATTATAGTCCCCATCGACCTGAGGTGGCCGAAAGTGTGGGCCCTATCGACCTGAGGTGGTTGCGAGAGAATCTAAAAATTCTATAGACCTCAAATGATTTTGAATAAAACAAAAACCCTTATATACTTTTCCACAGGATTTATCCTGCGAAAGAGTAGGAAGCAATATATGAGAGTCATGCTAAAGGTTATTAAGCCTTGATATGAGTTAGGCTAAAGAACATTAGGATTAAAGGTAGTCTAAATCCAATAGGAAAGAGGACTCAGAAGGGCCATCAAAAATCTACAATGTGATCATTTAAGCAGTGGGTCTTTACCGTAATTACACGTCAAATAGCTCATATAAAAAGGTAACAAAAATCATCTTTACATTTAAAGCTCTATTGTCTTACTGAAATTTTGCCAAATTTTATGTCTAACTTAAGAATCGGAGCGCGCCTATGCTCTTTGATGGTTTTCTTTCTTGCAGAGTTATTGGAGGCAAGTTAGCGCAAAGATCGAGATTCTTATGTCATCAAAATTCATTGTTGTGAACCAACAACAACACATAGATTTAAAACTTTTCCCAGTACTTTTTCATGAAAATTATAAGAAATTGTTACCTAAAGAGATAATTTTAAGAATTATAAATTACCAAGCCACATATCCATTTAGACGGTATTTTATATTAATGTTTTGAATTACTTTTAATAATTCAATCGAGTCAAGCCTACAGATCCATCCTTGGAAACCTTTGTTATAGACCTGATTGTAGGCGAGCTCGTGCCAAGTTCGACCCGAGCACAAACTATATAATAATAATAATAATAATAATAATAATAATAATAATAATAATAATAATAATAATAATAATAATAATAATAATAATAATAATAATAATAATAATAATAATAATAATAATAATAATAATACATGCCCAAGTCAAAAAATTTGAGCCTGACTTTTGTTTTTCCATGCCCTTTTTTGTTTTATAATGCAAAGCCTGGGCTCAGCTAGGACCACCCAAATATTATTTTTATTTATTTTTTGTATTTTAATTTTTTGTTTCTTTGTTTTTTATTCTTTTAATCCCTTTAAAGTTTAATTTGATTTGTTAAAATTTGCACGTCAATTTTCACATTAAATATATATAATCATGTTTATTAATTAATAATATTTTATATACATATAATTATATTATAGTTAGTAAATAAATTAAAATTAAGTTTTAAATTTACTTATATTCGGACCTTGCCTGGTTGGGCCCAAGCGTCAAAGAGTCAAGCCTAAGCCCAGTCCAATTTTTTATCAGACTTAAAATTTTTGTCCAAACCCGTTAGTTGCATCCGATATTTTTGTCCAAACTCAACTAAATATCGGATGGACCTTCAAGCTTAAGTGGATAGCTTTACCTTTGAGCAGATCTACTTTGTTGCTATTAAATATTAATATTCTTCTCTTTACATGTTCATCCTCACCGTTTCTGGTTTTTTTTTTTTCAACCTCTCCATTGTGGCAAGTGTCTACAATAATAGAAAAATAGAGACCACAAATGTATGGACATATCCTATAGGTATTATTATAATACCACTGTCAGTGCATAGAAAAATGATACGTAGCATTCCTGTAAAAGAATCGCTATCAGTCTCCTATAAAAGTATTGCTACCAGTCTACCATTTCTTATTCAAACGATTAATAAAAATTGTAGTATATTATAAGATTAAAATCTATACACTTAAGGTTGGTGCCAAACTCGTCAGCTGGTGAAACCAGGTTCCTGGCGCCCTGTTAAACGCGTTGCTCGCTCCTTTTGCTGCCTAGTTTTTTTTTTCAGTTTCAAGCTCATTGTTTTTACCGTTTCGAGCTCTTTTTCCTCAAGGGAGTGTTTTGGTGGCTTGCTCTCACTCTTCAATTATACACACGCGCGCGCGCTCTCCAAACAATCAATGAAAATTAAAAAACACGAAACTAATGTTTAGTTTGATGGACAATTTTATTTTTTATTTTTTTAAATTGAGAAAAGAAATATTAAATAACAAAAATCTAATACAGAAAAACCAACCAAATAGAACCAAACCTCATTTGGAACGAATTTTAGGATACATTTATAATTATCCTTATATCGTTTTACAAATATAAGTTAATAATGGTGAACAGGCAAAGACAGCCTCAGTTTCTAGATTACAAGGCACAAGCGTTGACCTTAAGAAAAAAGACAGAGAGAGAGAGAGAGGGAGAAAAGCTTAAATAGTTATATACTGTACAACCAATTCAATTACATCCAGGCAGCCGAAAGATGGGCAGAAAGTTCGGACAGAATGATTTGGAGTTTGATAAGTAAACCCATAAAAATTCTTAAAATGACAGAAAGAAGAAAGAAAGTTATAGACAAATAGCAGCTAGACAAAAATGATCCTAACCACCTAGGCTCCCTCATCCTCCTTTTCCTTCCATCCAAACAAAAATTTTTTAATAAGAAAAAACGACGGTGGGTGCAAGGAGGGCAGGAAAAACTAACTCTCAAGTTCACTCCGTATCCAATCTTGTGAACACATCAAGGCTTGGACAGTGGTTGGAGGCAATGAGCTCCAATTATGATCAAGCACTCTTCCTCCAGTGTCAATTGTTGATTCTGTTGCAGCTTTTGATATTGGAATTCCGAGAATATTGCGTGCCATCATCGATAGGATGGGGTAACGAGGAGTGTGAACCTTCCACCAATTTAATATGTTGAAATCAACATTACGAGGAAAAAGAGGTTCCTCCAGGTACCTATCTAGATCCGAATTAGAGCCTTCACTCTGAGAAGTTTCATGGAGGAACTTGTCAAAACCCATCAGCCTATCCCTAGAATCTTTTCCAGAACCAGGAACACTGCTCATTTGCCAATCCAGTCCCTGATCAAGGGAAGATGCTAATGGAGAGACGATAGAATGTTCATCGTAAAGTGATTTAATGCACTCAAAAACATCATCAATAAGCTCTGAAGCACTGTCGCCATATATTTGCGGATAGTAATACTCCAAGAGTTTCATTTTGAATCGAGGATCCAACAGAGTTGCAACTGCTAAAGCCAAACTGCACTTATCCCAGTAATCGTCAAACTTCTTTCTCATCTTTACAGCCAGAGAACTGATACATTCATCAGGATTCTTGCACCACTCAATCAACTGCAAGTGAATATCACAGATCTCAGGGAAAAATATATTTGCAGTAGGATGCTTGCTTCTTGTAAAAACATTAGCAACTTCAACAAACAGCTTCAAGAAGCTAGTAATGACACTCATTCTGTCCCATTCCAAATCAGATAGGAGGAACTTCATGTTGTCAGGATCACGATCCCGCAGACAAGAGAAAACTTTCCTGTATTCTAAGGCAACTACAAGCATAAAATATGTCGAATTCCATTTCAATGGATTATCAATACATAAGCATTTTTTACTTTCAACTTGAACATCATGACTCAGCTCATTGAACATGGAGTTTGTTGCTTCTGAACTTTTAACATAACGAATGCTTTCCCGAATCTTCTGGGTAACTTCAGAAAGAGCTTCCAAGGCATCCTGCGCCATGCGATTCATAAGATCTACGGCACAGCGAACATCAAATAATTGACCATTACAATAAAGGAACCTATTTTGGGACAGGCGATCTCTGATTCTATCAACAATGCTTTCACTGGTAAAACTATCAAATATCATAGAAAACAGCTTACGATCTATATCCCAATCCATCAGACAAGTCATTATAACTTCTGAATGCATGTCTTCCGTATGAGAAGGATCAACAGTAACAAAATTCAAAATCCTCTTTTTTAATTGCCAATATTCATCAATGTAGTGTGCTGTCAAACTCAAGTATGCAGAATCATCCGAAGCGGTCCACACATCAGCAGTTACACTGATTTTTCCAGGCAACTTATCCAAGATTTCATACACCTTTTGCTTCTCCTTTGTATAGATTTCCATGCAATCAGCTTCAACTTTATTATATGTCACAAGCTCAAACAATGGCTGTAGATTCCTGACAAATATCTTGAATCCGACATGCTCCACCATTGCCAGTGGATAGTTATGCAATATGATCATCCGAGCAAGATCAAATTGGCTCCGCCTTTGATCAAAGCTATTATTAACAATGCTAACAGGCTCATTTTTTATCTGCTCCTGTTCATATCTAAGATTCACAAGGCTTAGCACTTCATCCTTCTTCTGCTCCTGATCGATAGTTACAAGGGCAAGAGATCCTTCTGCTTTCTTTTCTCTAGCAGAAAAGTATTGAGATATGCCATGATTAGATCTTCTCTGACACCTAATTAAATGGTTCCTCAGATGTGACGTTCCACTAGTACTTGATCCACTAAGTTTCTTTTTACAATGCCTACAGATAGCCACAAATGTGTCACCCTTTTTAACTCTATCAAAGTCATTCCACACAATAGATTTCAATCTGCTTGAATTTACTACGACTGCATCAGACATATCCATCGCATGAACCTGAAAGTTTGCAAATATCTGCACTTTAAAAACATAGTAGCTTATATCATTATTACAACTACCAACAAGTGAGAAAAGGATTGCAGCCATGAAACCCCAAGATAAAACAACATTTGTTATAGAAAAAAATTATGAACACATACAGGATATCACAACAATTCAAGACCTAAATAATTTAAAACTGCAATATGATTGTAACTAATTAAGAGAATGCATCTGTATGATACATCCATACACATAAAACAGAAATATAACCATAGGTCCCATAAAATTACTAAAAATGTCTTCAAACGGGAGGCAATGGCAATCCACATCAATCTTTTTCTTTTCTTTTTTTCTACAAAATGCAATTCCCATGTTCCAAGAAACCAGAAATAGTAAAAAAAGTTTCTAGTTAACAACAGAAAACATGATCAGACCATGTGATTGAACAAACGGAAACAATTTCTAAAACAAAAAAGGTTGAAAACAAGCAACATGAAATAGTTACACTCAGTAACAGCTTATTAAAACAAATTCAACCATCAATTAGTGCTTATAATCTATATTGTAAGATAACAGCAAAGATACTATGACAATGAGGCCAAATGACTTAAGACCCTGAAATGCGAAAGCCAAGTAACTGAACTTATACTCTCTTGCAGTCTGAAAAAGAACGTTTATCCTTACCAATATTCGGATGAGAAGTTTCATTCACGAAAAGTATTTTGGGTTATTGTACAAAACATGATAAAGAGTGTAATAACTGCCCTTTTTCATTTTCAGTTTCTGAGAAAGAGGGTGATAAGTTCAAAGAAATTCATTTAAATTGGTCTGAACATGCATAGAAATAAGCAACTCAATGTAGTAATTCAGTCCAAGAAAAAACCAACAGATCCCCAAAAATATTCTGTAAGGGGCAGTAAAGAAAAAAAAAAGGATGCTGCCTTGAAGAAGCACCGTACAAGATTATCCATACAAACAAAGCAAGGAAATTAGATCAAGGCTAAGCTAATTTTGGTTGCATATTCGTCTATGATAAGCAGCTAAAGGCCTCAGAAAGCTCTTAGACATGCAACAGATCCATTGAAACAAACAAAAATTTCCAAATCTCTTAGACACACAACATCACAAGTTAATGGTATCACCAATGAGATGAATTTCAACACAAAACTACCCTTTATTGGAAAAATAAAAAAAAAATAGCACCAATGAAACATAACTCAAAACTTCTTTCCTTTCATCATCTTTTTTCGTCTATTCCTTAAAATAAAAAGACAAAAGCACAACATTCCTTCAATCACAAACGGGAATTTCAAATTAAAATCAAAATTACATATGCAAAAAGAATAAAAGTTAAAGCAGGAGGAGAAAAGCAGTAATACCTGTGTGGCGGAATTGGGTTTTTGTTTTGTTGGGGGTATTAGGTCAGGAGTTTGAGGGACGAAGAGGGAGAGAAATTGAGCTAGGCCGCCGTGAAGACCTGGTTTTATGAGAGAAGGCTTTTATCGGGCTTTCGATCCAACGGCAAGCGTTCTCTTTTATTAATCTGACGGTACGAGATTATTAGGATAATAAGGCCATTTTTAAAAGTTATTAATGCTTTCTTTTTTTGCTCATATGCATACATATATATAATATTTATATTTCATTTTTACTTCGTATTTAATACAATATAATAATAGAATAAATTTTCACTCATTATAAGGCTGTTATATGTTTTAATGTTTTTTTAACTTTAATATATGGTGTCACTATTAACTTTGTTGTAGAATTTTAAAATTTAATTGATAGTGTATTAAATAATTTTTCATAAATATATATAGTCTCTAATTCTAATTCGATTATAATTCTACTAATTAATAATAGCTATAAAATTTTCTTTCGCTTTATGAAATATTTATTTATAAGAGTATTTATATATTTTTACGAATTTATTTTATATATATATATATATATATATATATATATATATGTTTGTGTTACTATCCATATAACTATATTTCATTTAAACGATCATTCCAATAAAATTTTAATAATTTAATATGATAAAAATAATTATATACAAATTAAAAAATTTATATCATGTTGGTATTTATAAGTATAACTGATATATTTTTTAATTGTATTTATATTTTAATAGTATATGATTTAATTTATATTAATTCATGGTATTAATTAAATATTTTAATGCCCATATTATCAAAAAAAATTAATTTGCGACATTTGATTCAATTATGAATAATAAGATTATAATTCTTAACAATTATCAATAATAAAATTTTTGTAACCAAAAATAAAATAAAATTTTAATTTTTAACATATTTTATTTATATCTATTATTATATTCTTAACATAATATAGAACAAATATAAGTTTTAAGAATATGTTTGTAATATTTAAATATTTTTAATTAACATTAATTGAATACTTTAATTTTTTCACATTAATCATATTACTGTTTTTATTTTTTTTATTTTAATCATTATATTTTCCAATGAGTTATCTTTAATTCTAATTCGATTATAATTCTACTAATTAATAATAGCTATAAAATTTTCTTGCGCTTTATGAAATATATATTTATAAGAGTATTTATATATTTTTAAGTATTTATATATATATATATATATATATATATGTGTGTGTGTGTGTGTGTGTGTGTGTGTGTGTTTGTGTTACTATCCATATAACTATATTTCATTTAAACGATCATTCCAATAAAATTTTAATAATTTAATATGATAAAAATAATTATATACAAATTAAATAATTTATATCGTGTTGGTATTTATAAGTATAAACTGATATTTTTTTAATTGTATTATATTTTAATAGTATATGATTTAATTTATATTAATTCATGGTATTAATTAAATATTTTAATGTCCATATTATTAAAAAATTAATTTGCGACATTTGATTCAATTATGAATAATAAGATTATAATTCTTAACAATTATCAATAATAAATTTTTAATTTTTAACATATTTTATTTATATCTATTATTATATTCTTAACATAATATAGAACAAATATAAGTTTTAAGAATATGTTTGTAATATTTAAATATTTTTAATTAACATTAATTGAATACTTTAATTTTTTCACATTAATCATATTACTGTTATTATTTTTTTTAATTCAATCATTATATTTTCCAATGAGTTATTTTGCAATCAATTTCATGATAATTTTTATTTTTTACATATTATTATCTCCTAAAAATATCAAACAATCATTTTCGTTTTGTTTGTTTTTGTGTTTTTATTTCTTATTATGTCTATTTACTTAACAAACAAAAATTCCTATGTTGTGGGTAGTTCTCTCTTTTTGTCAAAGCTGATAATTATAGAAAGGGTAATTCTATTTACAACCTAAGTTTTACTAAGCACAACCTAAGTAATTTTTTCTACTCAAAATACTCTCCCTTCCCTAATAACATAACCGATTCTCTTCATTTTCTTTTTTTTTTTTTTTTGAGTTCTCAAGGCTCATGGAAGGGAATTTCCATGAGCCTTTAGAGATTCATGGAAATTCCCTCCATGAGCCTTAAGAGGCTCGCGAAAATTTTTGTCTGTGAGCCTCACCAATTCTCTTTATTTTTTAGTTTTCAGAGCTTACGGAAAGAAATTTTCATGAGCTTTTGAAAGCTCACAGAAGGAAATTTCTATAAGCCTTCAGAGGTTCATAGAAATCCTTTTCCGTGAGCCTCTTAAAGCACACGAAAATTGTCTTCCGTGAGCTTTTTGATTTAAGGGCAAAATAATAAATTGCTTAAGGGATAGGATGTGTTTAGTCTTTTTTTTGTTGTATTTAGAAGCCCTCTTATACAAAATATAGAAGGGTAAATTACATCCTGTGAGACCCGATTTTATAACACTGTACACCATATTTGTAAATGATTGATAGTAAAAATAAAATTATTTAGTGGAATTAAATAAATATTGAATATGAATTTCCACTTTAAATTATGGAATTGTTGTAATTATAATTTATAATATGGTGTATAAGAGTTGAAATGAATATTAAAGAATGAATTAAAAGTATAAAATGAAGGAAGGAAATGAAATCAGAAAATTTAGAATGGAAGTGTTATGTTCGTGGTATCAAATATCAATAAATAGATTTATAAGAGAAAGGAATTATTTATTGATCATGTGATGTATTTTGGTTGGATGGAATATACAAAGAAAGGAGAAACAAAGCTTAAATTGTGTAGCAAAGAAGAGTTGGCTTCCACGCCACTATGGCTGCTAGTATACACGGCTGCAAGCAATTTTGTGAGACAAATCTTGGTGGAAAGATTAGGTAAATAAGAATAAAAAAAAAGGATACTTAACTAAAGAGAATTTTAAAGTCTAGCATGGAATCAATTTAATTGGTTGAAGTGAATAATAAGAAGAGAAGGAAGTCAAGAAACGGGGCAGCAAAAGTGGACTCTCACGCCACTTTTTTGCTGTTGTTGTACGCCATTTTCAGCCATTTAAAGGCTGTTGAATTGCAAAATTTTCATAGTGGCAAAAGATACAAATAATCATATAAAGGAGGCAGCATTTAAAGTGTACCATGTGCATGATTTTTATTGGATAAAAAATTTCAAAGAGGAGAGGTGAACTGGGTCAAAAACAAGACAGCAAAGGAACCATTTCCAGCCGTTCCTTTATGCTACCAACTTATTCAGTTTTAATGCTAATAAGACATGAAATCATGAAGGATATTAGATAAGAAGCTAGGAGGCCGTTTTCTATTGGATACCTTGAATAAAAAGAAGGCTAAATTGAAACAAAACGGCAGCAAAATCTCATCTTCATCACCGATTTTTCTGCTGTCTACGAGAGCCAGCTTTGAGGTATTTTGGTGTTCTGTTTTGTACCCATTTTATTCAAGGCAAAATTAAGCAAGATCGTATACTTTGGATACATAACCATCTAAGCCTTCACCATCAACCTTTCCTCCATCACTTGAATAGCCAAGGAAGCCAAGAAGAGGGGTTGAAAGTGAGACAGAAAAGTGCTCTGTTTTGGTGTTGTGATTCGGTTAAGGTGAGTATGTGTATTCTTATGGTTTTCTTTTTATTCAAGGATAAATTCTATGAGTCACTGTAGGATGAACATGTAGTTAGCATGGTTTTTAATTAAGCTTCATTAGAACATCAAATTAGAACAAAATGAAATCTTGTTATAAATGAAAACAAGCAAGAAACTTGGCTGAAATTTGTGTGAAGATGACAAGAAATGATTAAGAGTATATGAATAAATGGAATAGGAAGCTTGAAACCATGAGAGGATGAAGAACCAAAATTTTAGCTATTGCAAGGGGATTTCGGTTGGACATGGAAGAGTAGGGAAATTATGGCTTCATGCAAGAATAAGTCATGGAATGTTCACGTGGACAAGGAGGAATAGGTTGAAAACAATAATTGAGGAGAAAAGGTTAAAAGACAAAGAAATTGCCAAGGAAGGGTTTCGGCCACGACATTTTGGATGGGGAAAATATGTTGAATTTTAAGCTTAATAGTAGAAAATAACTATAGAAAAATAAAGAGGATTATTGGTGAACTTAGAATCGAAAAAGTGACTAAAATAAGGAAGTTGAGTTTTAGCACCAGTATAATTTATAATGGTTGTGCATATGTTATGACATTAGTGGCTGCATTTTCTGAAAGTTAGTGGCTCAAAATTAAGAGGAAAAATATTAATTAATTTTGATAAAATTATTTTGTAGCCTGAGTTGATGGATTTCAGTTAGCATAATCGGGAAGATCGGCTTCATAAGACAGGCAAGGGATACGTGTGTGAACCGTAGGGATACTATAAATGCATAATTGGGTTCACACCATTTTTATAAAATAATTTGGATATAAATTTCCTTTGAAAGTGGTGAAATTTGGTGAAATTGTGGCTACTGTTGAAATTATAAACTGTAATTTCCGTGCCGGAAGGCTAGGTTGGAAATAGTCATCATTCTGCTGAAAATTATAGAAATATTTAGAAAATATTTCTAGTATTTTTCTAAAGTGGAAATAAGTGTAATTTTGGGAAATTTACATGAAATTCATTAAATTGCACAATTTTATAGTTTACCGAAAAACTAGATTTAAAGATTCCTATTAAGGAATTTTAATTATGTGAAAGTACCAGCATGTGATTTATACTGTTCTATAAATATTTAGAACATTTTCTAGAACGATTATTATAATATGAATATTTTATAAATTGTTATTCATACGATGAAAATATTTTCCTTATGAATATTTATGGATTGATTTGAATATATATATTCAGTGAAATTGATTACATAAATGGTGTTTATATCATGTGTTTACGGTTTTGAGACTGTTAGGCCCCATATCATACTCACGTGTCACGTGCTAGTGCTGATAGATACTGATCCTATTATCAGCGTCCTAGTGGACACCTGATCAGTGCACATTGTGGACCCCATAGACTATGGCCATAAATCTCATGTGTTATTATTTTCCCTATTTGGGATATTATTATAGCATGATATATTTAGGATGTTGTCTGGTCTCCATGATACTGTACTGATGATTGTACTTTTCACTAAACCTTTTGCTGGTGCTAAATTATTTACAACTACTGAGCTTTGATATATTACGTGTTGAACTAAATATTATACGGTGTTTTAGAAGTGTGGAAATGAGTATTTGTGAAAGGAATATTAATTCCTTATTTATTTACTTAAGTGTTTTATCATGTGAATATTTAATGTTTTACTTGGATTTGAATATCAAAAGAAAACGATTACTCCCTATAGTAGCTTCTATAAGCCGGGACACGTACGGTATTCTAAAATACCTCCTATACTCCATCCGATATTCCTAGCTGGCTATAGTATCCATCCTGTTTTGAGCTTAGTGAACTGTTAGGATGCAAATGTTTTTAGCATATAGATTTTATAGTATCAATTTTACATACAATTCTCTTACTGAGCGCGTTAGCTCACCCCTTCATTCTCTCACTCCACAGACTATCTTCAGTGATTCCGTTCCACGGATCTGGCTGCGTTGTAGTTGACCCCTGAAGCAGCACTTAGTGGATTGAGCACTGAAGGTTGAAGTTTGTCAAAGCCAATGAAGTTGAAAATGAAAAAAAAAATATGAAAAAGAAAAAGAAAAAGGAGGATTCAAAATTGAAAACCCAAAAAGGGCAGTTTGAATCAAATGAAAGGGGAACCTAAGTTGAAAACCTGAAAAGGCGACTTAGGAAAATATCAGCATCAAAAAGTTCTGATACGAGGGTAAGATCGACAAACACTACATGAAAGAACATATCAATAAGAGTGGGCTTTTGGAAAAGAATTTTAGATTGACTTGATTGAAATTGTCAGAATGTTTATTAAATGGATACTGAAAACCCTATTCCAAACTGTCCCATTGATTTTTCTTGATTTCATGTTCCTTTTCTAAGAATGAATACCCATATCTTTCATAATTATTTTAAATTCATTCCACCCCTATAATAAATTGAGAAGATGTATGAGTGCATTACATTGGTGCTCGAGTTGGAAGGAAAATAAATAAATGTTGGTAACCTTTTTGGGTAAAGTTTTGAAAAAAATATATTCTTTTGAGAAATCTTGCATTACTAAGAGAGAGAAAGAAACAACAATAAAAAATGATGAAAATATAAACTTGAAAGCATGATGGCAAGTCTTCGAGCATAATTGGACCAAGACTCATTAGGAGATGGGATAAGAAGTGAAGATAGAGGATTTAAATAAGAAGAATCCAACAAATTGAGTGGACTTGAGAAAAATGAGATGAGCTTGAGAATCTTGTTACCACAATGGAGATTGCATTTACATACATTCATGGAATAATTCAGGGGGCATGACATTAACATGTGCATAACATTCATAGGATTGTGGTATTCATGGCATTCATTATATTCATTATATTCATGACATACATGACGTTTCATTACTGCATTTTGACATTGAACTATTTGTTAAGACATTAGAATAAGAAGTTCTAAATGATGAAAATTTTGAAGAAAAGAGAAGGTGTAAGAATACCATGGATAGGATGAAAATATAAGAGATGGTAATTTGAAAGAATAATGAGGTATGAGAAGATGATGAGAAAAATATTTTTTTTTTGAAAAACCTTAGATAAGAATAAAGCCCAGTTTAGCTGGCACCTTAGAGGAGGATGAAGCCTAATATTGTTGGCATCAAAATGAAAGTTAAGCCCAGTCAAACCCATGAAAGCTGGCATTCTGAAATGAAATTTTTATTTTCAAAAGCTTCACTGCCTCTGTTGAGAGGAGCTCTTTATTTTCAAAAGTCTTAATGCCTCTGTTGAGAGGAGCTATTTATTTTCAAAAAGTCTCAATGCCTCTGTTGAGAGGAGCTATTTATTTTCAAAAGTCTCAATGCCTCTGTTGAGAGGAGCTCTTTATTTTCAAAAAGTCTCAAGGCCTCTGTTGAGAGGAGCTCTTTATTTTCAAAAGTCTCAAGGCCTCTGTTGAGAGGAGCTCTTTATTTTCAAAAGTCTCAATGCCTCTGTTGAGAGGAGCTCTTTATTTTCAAAAGTCTCAAGGCCTCTGTTGAGAGGAGCTCTTTATTTTCAAAAGTCTCAATGCCTTTGTTGAGAGGAGCTCTTTATTTTCAAAAAGTCTCAATGCCTCTGTTGAGAGGAGCACAAGGTTATTTTTCGAAGTTTCAATGCCTCTGGTGAGAGGAGCACAAGGTTATTTTTCAAAGTTCCAATGCCTCTGGTGAGAGGAGCACAAGGTTATGTCTCGAAGTTCCAATGCCTCTGGTGAGAGGAGCATAAGGTTGTTCTTCTAAAGTTCCAATGCCTCTGGTGAGAGGAGCACAAGGTTTTGTTTCAAAGTCTTACAGCCTCTGGTGAGAGGAACTAAATGTGTCTTAAAAACTGTAAATATTTTGTAAAAAAGGAAAAAAACCAAAAAAAAATCCGGACAAAATAGTTGTCTAATTGTCTTTGCACAATTCCTGATTTTCAGAAAATGTGCAAAGAGGGGCAGTTGTAGACACCTTATTTTGTCCGGAGTCTTAATTTGTAAAAATAATTAATTGGATTGGGTAACATTGTATTTTAATTTGACAATTTAGAATTATGCTAGAATTAAATGAAAATTTTTTAGATTTTAGAATTAACATTAATTAGGAAATTAAAATTAAAATATGATTTAGGAATGATAATAAAAAGGGAAGAGATAAGAAAAGAAAATAAAATTAATTTTAGAATAGGATAATTAGATTTTTAGGATAATTATTTAGATTTGATAAAGTTAGATTAGGATTAACATAAGAATTAAATAGATAAAATATTAAAAATAAGAGATAATTAATAGAATAGATTAGTTGTATTAGGACTCTAATAAGTTTATGACTATAAAAAGGGGTCAAACCCCATAACTTGGGACAAGAATCCTCAGAGAAAAATTCATAAAAAAAGAAAAGCAGTCTGCATCAAGAAAAAAACAGCAAACAAAGAAGAAGGGAATTTCAATCAAAGCAGCGACGGCATTTGGCCACTCGTTGTTTCCGGGAGCGGCATTTAAGCTTAGGCAAGAGGTTCTAAGGCAAGTTTCCAGCGAAGAGTAAAAGCAGCTAGGAAGGAAGGGCTGCCCACGTCAAGGATTTACGAGAGACATCAACGCTTGGAATATTGGGTTCATTTGCTTGGAAATTGAAGGCCACGTGAAGTCAAAGATAAAAGTAATATATTTGGCCATCATCATCTAACAACATTGGTATGCTTTTATGCCTTTTGAATTGTTTATATTTTATATGGGTTTTTTGTTAGTTAGTTAGTACACGTTTTTATATTCTAAGAAGATAAAAATGGTGTTTAATAAGAATAAGTGGGTATAAGTATAAGGATAATGACAAATAAGGTTTAAAATAGGAATTAAAATAAAGGATAAAAATAAACAAATAAAAATTAGGATAAATCTTCCAATGAATATTGAAAATTGTTTAATAAAATTAAAATTATTCCGATGATGGAATCTTTGAGGTGATTATGAATGAGTAACACTCGAGGAATTTCTAGGTGAGAGAATCCTTCTAAGTTTATCCAGAACAATGGAAGATTTAGAAGGCATTTTAAAATAAATAAATAAATAATAAAGATAATAACATAATAATAATAAAATTTATATTCTAATTAAATAATAAAGATAAAATAAAAATTAATAATAAATAATAAAATAATAATTCCGATGATGGAATCTTCGAGGCGATTACGAATAAGTAACACTTGAGGAATTCTTAGGTGAGAGGAACCTTTTAAGTTTATCCAGAATGATGGAAGATTTAAAATGTATTTTCAAAAATAAAGGTTGACACTTTATTCTCTAGATAAAAAAATAAAAAATAATTATAAAATAATTGTGTAACAATAATAATGATAGAAGGCTAAGATAATAATAAAATATAAATTATATAATTAATTCCGATGATGGAATCCTCAAGGCGATTACGAATGAGTAACACTTGAGGAATTTCTAGGTGAGGGGGTTCTCCTAAATTTATCCAGAATGATGGAAAATTTAGTAGATATTCCCAATATTAGATGCCAAAATCCTAAAAATATAAAATAATATAAAATAATATTTAAAATAAATAAATAAAAGTAATAAAATAATTAAATAAAAATAAATTAAGGAATAATAAAATTCTAAAATACTTCCAACGATGGAGCCTCTTCAGGGGAGTCGAATGGTACCCCTTGAATACTCTTGAGGTGAGAAGATTTTTTAAGAGTTCATCCAGAATGATGGAGGATTCTTAAAAGAATTTTCAATATTTAAATAATAAACAAAAAAATTAAAAGACCACATAATTAAGACTAAGTTAAAATAACACAAGATTCAAATGGTACCAATTTTGGGCATTATAAGGGTGCTATAACTTTCCCTACACGTAAACGAACTCCCGAACCCAAAACTAAAAATGTAGACCTTTTTTAAAGTCATTAGATGGCCAATCACAGCTAGGTTAAAAATTGATTGGTGGCGGCTCCATTCATTTAATGTCTAGCGTCCTAACCCTCGGAAACGTTATGACACTGCCCTAAACTTTTTTATGTCACAGAACAACTAAGTTTTTCCGTTAGTTAACTGCTAACTATTTTACCCTTGAGACTACTTGAAAAGCTTTAAATACTACCACAACTAGAAATTAAGTCGATTAACTAAGAGGTACTACTAGAAAGGTATTTATTTTAATTTTTAATTTATTTTTTGTTTATTGTTTATTATTTTTGTGTTTTATGTTATATACTAAGTTTGTAGATTTATTTGCTTATTATTTATTATTTTTGTGTTTTATTATTTGTTATTTATTTATTTATTATTTAGTATAAACCCCAAAACTAAACATTGGCATACTTCATTATCCAAAAGTTTAGGATAAAAATTCAAAGATTATTATCAGGCTTCTTTAAGCAATAGTCATGCACCAGAATATGATTTCAATTTCAAAACAAATATATTTTTGCAAAGTTTCAATTTTTACTTTTTCCAATCGACCTAAAACTCCTTTCACTTGTTACTTTTACTACTTGCTTTATGTTAATTGTTTTTACTTCATAAAAATCTAAATTTTAAAATAATTGTTCCATTAAAAATTGGTATTTTGTTCTCAAAAAAATAGAATTTTATTCTTAACTATGAACAAATATTAGTATTATTCGCTACAATTGGGAAAGCATGAAAATCAAAGAACCAAAACAACAATCCAAAGGCTAAACTTAATTTTAATTTACCCTTTAAGTTTAGACGAAACTTAAAGGGTAAATTAAGTTTAAGCTCCGGATTGTTGTTTTGGCTATTTGATTTTCATGCTTTCCCAATTTTAGCAAATAGTACTAATATTTGTTCATAGTTAAGAATAAAATTCTATTTTTTAAGAACAAAATACTTTTTTTTTGTTATGGAACAATTATTTTAAATATTGGATTTTTATGAAGCAAAAACAAGTAGCATAAAGCAAGTAATAAAAGTAACAACTGAAAAAGAGCTTTGAGTTGATTGGAAAAGGTAAAAATTGAAACTTTGGAGAAACATATTTGTTTTGAAATTGAATATCATATTCTAGTGCATGACTATTGCTTAAAGAAGCCATGATAATAATATTTGAATTTTATCCTAAATTCTTGGATAATAAATTGTGTCCATGGTTAGTTATAGAGTTTATACTAAATAATAAATTAATAAATAATAAACAATAAATAATAAGCAAATAATAAAAAAATAAACAAATAAATCTACAAACTTAGTGTAGAACATAAAACACAAAAATAATAAATAGTAAATTAATAAATAATAAGCAAATAAATCTAAAAACTTAGTGCATAACATTAAACACAAAAATAATAAACAATAAATTAATAAATAATAAGCAAATAAATCTAAAAACTTAGTGCATAACATTAAACACAAAAATAATAAACAATAAATAATAAACAATAAACAAATAAATAAACAAAAATAAATTAAAAGTAAAAAATAAATACCTTTATACTAGTAACTTTTAGTTAATCTGACTTCATTTTTTGTTGTGGTAGTATTTAAAGCTTTTCAATCAGTCTTAAGGGTAAAATAGATACAAAATTAAGCTTTTAACAGTTGAGCAAACGTTTGACTAACAGAAGGATTTAGTGTCCTATGACATAAAAAAGATTGGAGCGAAGTGTCCATTTTTGAAACTAGTGGACTAAAGTTGAATTATGGCCAAACGTTAAAGAGTTGAATGTAATTTACCCAATATAGAATTCTTATGGTATTAATTTATATGCTTTTTGCCTAGTTTTTTAGAATACTTATCAATTTTCTTGTTTCATGTATTTAGGTAATATGCCATTTACCTTTGAAATACTTAGGACTTTATATGACTTTTATAAACTTAAGAGGAACTTAATTTTAATCACATTAGTATGATTTTACAATAAAGCTTTAATAAGGAATCAATCATTAAAACCATGCAAGTACTTGAAGAATGATTGAAACTCAAATATGCACTTACTTAAATATTGAAGTGATATATGCATGTTTGATGTTCTATGGTTAAAGTGATTCACTGCTTGAAATACCAATATTATGTTCTTACCACTAAAACTATCGATACATTTGGTATATGTATCAATACCACTCGATTAAAAATTGGCGAGTCTGATAGATGAATCAATACCCTATTGTTACCCTTGGACTGAAGCTGTATGTTCTATTTAGGTATTGATATGTTAGGGTTTAGGTACCGATACACGTTTGTTTATTGTGCAGGAATCCCTTATAAAGTATCGATACACTAAAGGAACACATCCATACTCTTCGACTCTGTCAAATTCCAACAGCTAGAATGTGTCTACCAACGATAAGAATTTCAAATTACACAATCCAACAGCCAAAACTTATAGAGGGAGTATAAAAGAAAGATTCAAAAAGTTCAACACATAGGAGCTACAATTCCTATCATTCATCGATTCAAGTCTTCCTAGTGATTTCATGAAGTGAGACAAGATTTCTTGTACATTCTTTTGTCGTATTTTGTAATTCCTTCTAAGAGTCAAATTATAAACATTCTACCTTACTAGAGGTTTTAGATTACATCTTTTGTACACCCCATCCAAATATTGTAAAAGGGGAGAGAACCTTTGTGAGTGTCATTGTAAAGGGAGAATTGAGTTGTGTTTAAGGTTTTCTCTCTGAGCCATAAAAAAGGGACAGTTGTTAAAAGTTTTTTTTCCTTAAGCCTACAAAAAGGAAAGTGTTTATAGGTTTTCTCTTTGAGCCTAAAAAAGTGAGAGGTTGTAAAGGTTATCCTTAGGTTGTGAAAAAAAAAGGTTACTTTTGAGCTTACAAAAAAAGGGTGGTTTGTGAAGTTCATGTTCGACAGTGAATTTAGCAACACCTTGACAGAAACTCTTTACTTTATTTGTTATTTAATTGTTTATTCAATCATTTGTTACAATTATAAGATAAAAGGTATAGAGAATTTAGTTTAGAATACACAAACATTAGTTTAGTGTAAAACCAATTCACCTCCTCTCGATTTAGATAATTGAGTCAACAATTGATATCAGAGCTTAGACTCTAGATTATAGGTTTAACAACCTAAGAATATAAATGATCCTTAGGAATGACTCAATTTAATATAAGCAACCCCGTTAGCATTCAACCATTAGACCTTCGTTGTTTAATGTTGAAAATTATGTCCATTAGAAAACTAGTGTGATGCTCTTTAAACAAGAAAATGATTATGAAATGTGGAAATTGTTAAAAGTCCCTCCATCCCAAAGAAAACAATAAGAGATGTAAAGTTTGTTAAGAATGAAGATGAATGAAATAAAAATGACATGAATTTGGCACAACTCAATGCCAAGGCAATACACACATTATTTGTGTTTTAGGACCAAATGAGTATAATAAAGTGTCCCTATATAACAATGCCAATGAGATTTCGGATAAATTAGCCATTACTGATGATGGAACAAATCAAGTGAGAGTGATTAAAATAGGAATGCTTACATAAGTTTATGAATTATTTAGAATGAAACTAGATGAGTCTATAACCAACAACATGGCTAATAGATTCACAAATATAGTAAATGGTTTCAAAGGTTTAGGGAAGACCTATTCCAACATGGAGATGGTCAAAAAGATTTTAGATAGCCTCTCTAAACATTTAGAAGCTAAAGTGATTGCCATTGAGGAACCTAAGGATCCTAATACTCTGTCTATTAATAAGCATATAAGGTCACTACTAACGTATGAGATTAAATTGACAACAAATGAGGAGCTTCCTAGAAATATATGTAGACACCTAAATTTGTCCATGTCCGTAAATTTTATACTAATCGATTTTTGAAGTTTGTTAAAATTTGTTAGACATTTTTGTTATTATACTTAAATAAATTCATTTTAGACTTGAATGAATGAGTAATTGAGTTTAATTTAAATTGAAGTAATTTAAAATTTCATATTTGTTAATTTTAAATTTAGGCTTAATTGATCATATCCAATCCAAAGTCCAATAAATTGTGTGGGCTTGAAAGCCCAACTCTAAATGAATCATGTCTTTTTATTGATTGTTGATTATATTTTATTATTTTAAATTTTCTTTTTTTAGTAATCCTATAAATTGAGTAATAATATATATATATATATATATATATATATATAAGAAATAAGAAAGAAAAAAATCAAAAAAGAATGACACCAAAAATGGAAATAGTTGGTGCCTCCACCCTCTCACAACCCCTCTCCATTAATCACTGCTGGCTCTGTAACTCCCTCATCCCAATGAAATCAATCACCCAAACCCCATTCTGATAATCAAACACCTTAATGACTAAATTTAATAGTGAAAATCTTGAAGACAAAAGCCAAGAATTGGACTAAGAAAGGTGTCCTAATTTGATTAAAATGAGCATTGCTTTAAAGAAAGGGGGTCCAGCATTGTTCTTTTCTTCTTTCTCTACGACGTTGCCTTACCTTTACCACCTCACTAGAACCCACCATTCCCTAACTCTTCCACCAAAACACAATCCGCGACCCAACCCTAGTTCCAAAGTACCCGAAATCACCTCAAGTATGGTCACCATTCAATTCCAAAATACACTTAGGATTTTTCATTTGGCTCAATAAACACATACACAACGACAGATCCAGAAAAATCGATTCAACATCCAAAAAACACAAGAACTCAGATTCAATTCAAATGGCAGGACACTTTCAAAATCATCATCATCAAAGCCTTTAAGCCAAGAGATTGGGTAGGCTCATGAACCAATATCTGAACTCACGCTAGATCGTCCATATGGATTCTCCTACTTCACACATTCATATTCAAAGCAATGTGTTTATCCAATTCTAATACCTCTATATCTTTCCAAATTACTTCCTTCTAATTCTTTTTCGGTCTTCTTCTAGTCTTACCCATTCTTTCAACATTCATAGCCTCTACTCCCCTAACTAGAGCATCTACAGGTTTACGTTGTATGTGTCCAAACCAATGTAAACGACTTTCACACATCTTATATTCGATAGGTAGTCAATGTGACATATCGCTTCCAGGTGACAACCTAGCAACCCTTACCCACTTTTCACTACACCCGAGCTTCGTTGTAGCGTGTTGTTAGGGGATGTCCCAGCAATGTTCTAATATTGGTTCATTTTATGAGATTGAACTAATTTTTATGATTGACTGTCCAAATCTATCGTCGTCCTTCTCTTTTATCCAAGCTTGAAACCAACTACGTTAGCTAACACAAAGGAAGTTGGCAGGACACTTTCAAAATAAATTTAGAAAATAAAGGACATAGGAAAAGCGGCAAATGGTGGCTGAACGGGTGATGTCCAGAGGTTGGCTGAGTGACCATTAAGGGAGAACCAGCGGTTGATGTCTCTGAACTGCAGCCTAAGCAACTGGTGTCCAAGCGGTACCAGGGGAAGAGCTGACTAGAACAGTGACGAAGCTGCTCAGACGACGACTCGCGGTGGTCGCAGCTCAAAATCCGATGAAGAAAAGACGTTGGCTGGGCTAGTGGTCGGAGATGGCTTGAACCATGGTTGAGGCTGAGAGGAGCGGCTGGCGCTCTTTTCAGTTTGGAGTGAGAGTGGCTTTCTGTTTGAGACAGAAATAAAAAGATAAGAAAAGAATCGGTGGTAAAGGTTTTATTTTCTTTTGTTTTATTGCTTAAGAATATATTTGATTTGCAAAGATCTGACTTGCTTTTTGGATGGAAATGATTACATTTATTGCTTAGCTAGCAATTTATTAGATTTGATTTTCCGAACTAGCTTGGTTGCGTCTTTTTTTTTAATAGTTTGGTTGTATATTTAATTAGTTGTTTGCCTGCACTTGTGTGTTTACTTCCCTCCGTGCAAATACATAATAGTAATAATTTGAAGGAAATTATTGTGTTGTAAGGTTGCAATTGGAAGGTTCATAAAATTACTTTATAAAATAAAAATTGTAAGATTAAATTGCAAAAAATAGTGATTTGCTTTACAAATTAAATAATAATTATAAAGATTTAATTAAATGAATGTCCGATGATATGATGTTACGGAAATCAAAATTAATGATTCTTAACTGATCTCTAAATAAGAGAAGTTCATTAAATATTACCAGCTATGGAGAATTTAGTGTGATTTTCAAGGTTGTAAATTTCGTATCGGAAAGCGTTTCGTTTTTTCTTTTTACTATGAAAAATATCAGTATATGTTCTTTCAGTATTATTCCATATTTTTTGGTTTAATTTAATAATATTTATAAACTTTTCATATATGTAATAATATTGATACTAATAAGCAAATAAATATATAAAACATCTAACATTGATAACAATAAGTATAAAATTAATAAAATTACTTATACAATAAATAATAATTATTTTTAAAATTGTTAAATGTGTTAATGCATTTACTTAATTCATTATTTATGTATTTATTAGTTTTAATTAAATATCAAAACATATAATAAAACAAAAAAAATTCAATTTTCTTTTAATTTTTGCATACAATTGAAATAGAGAATTTTGTTGAAATCAACTAAAACCACTTGAAACTCACGAAACCAACTAATATTACTCTGTACTAAAACTGGTACAAAAAATCAACTAAAGTGTATTAGATTTTATGAAAACTGGCGCGTACCAGCTGATACGACTAAAATCGAAACGATATTAACAACTATAGTGATTTTTCAATAATTTGAATTTCTTTCAAAAAAAATATGAATAAGATTTTTATGAAAGTAAGTTAGTGATAGAGTTCAAATTTAAGTAAATATTTTTGATGATGGGATGTTACGAAAATCACAAGTAGTGATTCCTAACTGATCTTTAGGTAAGTAGAGCTAACTAAATGTTATTAGAATATTGGAATATTTAGTGAAACTTTTCAATAACGTGAATTTTTATAAAAATAAAAATAAATAGTTTTTTAAGAAAATAAACTTCATATGCATCATGAATTTTCTACTTGCATCATGTGCATTCATGAATAATTACAAAAATAATGTAAGTTTTTCCGAAAATGAGAATCTATAGAAATTGCAAATTGCGATTCTTAAGAAATCTTTAGTGAGAATGTTATTTCAAATATTACCAAAAGTATTGGAGTATTTGATTTAATTTTTCAATAAAAAAAGATTCGCATTCACTTTTGAAAAATAAAATTTAACTTTTTAAAATAAGGAAAAATTGATTTTGATAAATAAAAAAGGCTTTGAAAAAGTGCAATAAAAGAAAATTATTTTTTAATATTAAATTAAGACTATTTTATTAAAGCCAAAAGATAACACATGATTAAGATGGTATTGTTTTTAACGAGCATCATAAGGGTGCTAACCCTTCCCCATACATAACCATATTCCCAAACCCAAATCTTGTTTTCATAGACTAAAATTGTCTTTTTAATAAAACTTAATCAATTTTAAGATTTTGTTAAAATAACAAAATTTTAGGTAGCCAATCAAACCTAAAAAAAAAAATTGGTGGCGACTCTCATGTTTTTAATGTTTTTAAAATCGTCGAGTGGTCAAGTCCTTGAACGAAATTGTTATGACAATATAGGTGTAGCTTTAAGATCCTCCACTCATCAGGACTACAATGAAGGTAGCTTTAGAAATGAATAACTAAAAATGACAATGTTTGCCAAAAGATTCAATAAATTCATAAACATTAGGACTAAAGATATTCATAGAAGACTTATTAGGAGAGACAACTTTAGAGGGGAGCCAATGGATAGGGATAAAAATCCAATAATTTGTTATGAATGCAGTAGGTCTATACACATTAAATAAAATTGTCCTTGCTTAGGAGAAAAGAGGAAAAGAAACATAGGAAAAAAGCAATGGCGGTCACTTGGAGTGATAATGGTCACTCTAATGAGGAAAAAGATGAAGGAAATAAGGTGGCAAACTTGTGCCTTATGGCAAATGAAGAATCCGTGAATTCTTCTAACTTTTGTAAAACCAACGATTACTTATTTGAATAACTCCAAGATCAATTTGACAATCTAGCAAATGATTATATAAAGATGAATGATAAATATAGAAAATTGGTTTCCAAATTGACTTGGGAAAATGAGTTCTTGACTAGGACTAAGTTAGAGCTAAAAAAGAAAGTAGACAGTTTTAGTTTAGAAGTAGATGAACTAAGCAAGAAATATATAAATTTGCATAATTCTTACTCTAGGTTTTACATGGCCTAACAAAAAACTTGATCACATGTTAGAACTCTAAGGGCATTCTTTGACAAGGATGGTTTACATTATAAAAATGATGAGAAAGAAGCACAATTAAAAAATTTTCTTGTTAAAGAAAATAATGTGCAAAAGATTACTTCTAGGTGTAATTTTTCCTAGCACTGTCAAAATGAGCCCAGGCCCATTGGGTCGGCCTAACTTGGCCCATTTATTCAAGGCTTGGATCTCATTTTTGTATCCCATTTAAGAAAGAGGGCTTTTTGGCCCAGCCCATTTAGGCCTGAGCCTAAATGGATTTAGCCAAAGCTTAAATGGGCCCGCCCGTTTAATTTTTTTATATTTTTAATTATATTAAATTTTTATTTCTATTTTAATTATTTATATGTTTAACATTTTAATCAAAGTAAAATATATAAAATTAATTCTATTTAGTATTACTAAATTACTTCAAACCAATCCAATGACTCACAACTTCTTACACATGCTAGTTGGAAGAGGAAGAGTACATTTGCTTTGAGTGATGTAAGTTCATTTTTTTTTCTAAGTATATACTTTATTTTAAATTCTCTTTTGTAATGACAATTAATTTATTTTGAAATGTTCAATGATATAGGCTTTCAAAAGATTTAAAACTATTCAAGTGAAAGAACTAAAATCTTAATTAGATGTTTATTTAGAAGAGCTAAAGGTTATGAGTAGTATGATTGAAGATTAAATGTGTTGCATTGTGGAAAGATCATAAGCTAAGATTTCCAAAGCTTGCAAGTATAGCTTGTGATATCTTGAGCATTCCAATAACAACGGTGGCATCGAAGAGTTCTTTTAGTATTCTTATGTTTTAAATAAGTATCAAAATTTTCTAAATCATGAGAACGTGAAAACTCTCATTTGCACTCAAAATTGGATTCTTGGTTTTGAAGTTATTTTATTAATTAGTTGAGAATTTTTAATCAATTCATAAGTTTAATTCTTGTGAGTTATTATATTGTTCTTTATTTATGTTTTAAGATGACGAAGTTGAAAAAGAATTGATTGAATGTGATTGACACTATAGAGGAGATGGATGGACATAGATCTATTTATCATGTTTTTTATTTTTAATATTGTTTGAGACATGTTTTTCAGTATCTAGGTTTGTTGAAATAATTTATATTATGCTTGTTAGACTATTAATATGTAATGTTCAAATGATGTTAAAGACTTGATGGATTCATATGAATTTATTTGATGTTTGTTTAATATTTATTTCAAATTTTATTTTGTTTATTTACTAAAAAATGGGATTTTAATATAAATTTTAAATTTTTTAATTTCTTATACAGGCCGACCCATTTAAGCCTGTTAGTCCTTAGGGTCGGATATGGGCTTGCATTTTCAGGCTCATTTAACAAAAAGGGCTTTTTGGTCTTGCTCATTTATGGCTCGGACAGGATCGAGCCGGCCCATTTTGACAGCTCTAATTTTTCCCATAAAATTGGACACACCCTCCACAATTGCACTTCTAAAAAAACTATATTCACAAGGAAATTAGTTAGAAAGATTTGGGTGCCAAAGAATGTATTAAACTCCCATGATGAATTAGCAAGACGACTTCCCAAGGAAACTAGGATTATATATACTAACTCTCAAGGACCCAAGGGCATTTGGGTACCTAAAAGAGCATAAAGTTCGTTTTATGGGTGTGTTGGAGCATAGAGCAACAAAATAATTCAATTAAATGCTCTAGACACATTATTTGAAGGCATGGCAAGAATGAAATATTTCAAGAGCAAGGTTCAAAAAAAAAGTTGCAAAGCATCACCAAGTCAAACATATTTTTGGAGACTACCTAATAAGAACATATTGGTATCAGTGAGTAACCACTCTCAAGCAAAGGGGTTTTATAAGAACATTCTTTATCCTTGAACTTTCTCTTTAGTTGATCCTCGTGACTGTGTTAATGTGATGCACTATCAATGCTTGATTGATGATATAGTTATTTTTAATGGATATGTGCTTAAGATATATGTTAACAAGGTTGAGATGGAATAAATATGTAAAATCTTGTTCAAATCTATTGTGTTGCACAAATTGACAAAAATGACTTGATTAAGATGTCTTATGTTGTTTTATATGAATCTTGACATGCCATTTTGTAACTAAGAAATGATATTCCTTAATTCATGCTTGAGTTCTTTAATTGTTTAATTTAATATGTATGTAATGGAGTAAAATACTGAGTGTTAAATGATTTTGATTGAAATTGGTTGATAATCTCAATGTTGATTGAGAAAAATAATTTTTAAGGTGACTTTATGCATCACCTATAGAAGAAGGATCAATACCTTTCACAAGGTATCGATACCATTAAGACAAAAAGGAACTAGAAACCTAGAAAGCATTTATACAAATTCATATTGTATCAGTACCCGATGAACAAGTTTTAATACACTTTACTGAGATATTGATACAATCTTAGGCAAATCAACTAGAAATATTAGGATCTGGCATTAGTGTCATCTTTTCATTGCTTTCTTTGTTAGAGTGATCCTCACACTTGTGTGTTAGTTATGGGAAATATAGTACTAGCTATGTAAATTTAAGTATCTAGGATTATGTTTGTACTCTAGCAAGGTTCATGGGTTTCAAACATTCTAAGATAATTTTTAATTCATCTTTTAAGGATATATTTGTCTCTTGTTCAGTCACTTTGTGCCATGACTTACTCTTGCTTCATCTCTTTAGCATATTATTTTGTGAATGTAACTTTTAGATATCTATAAGTGTTGATTACGCCTTTATGACAAATACTTTTTAGTGTTGTGTTTAGGAATTGATTATTTAGATATAACACACTTTGAAGTTTTCTTGGTTGATAATGCATATTATATGAATAGTTTTCATGCGTATGCTTACACGATCATAATTTTTTTTTTAGTCATTCACTTTAGGATCCCCTTTTCACTCTTGCTTTGACATATATATATATATATATATATATATATATATATAGATTTTGCTACGACAAAAAAGGGAGAATAATGGTGAATTAAATTAAACCCTTATGCAAAATCATAATGAATATAATGCACACATTTAGGAGGAGGCTACAATCTTGCAACTGTTAATTAATTATCACACTGAGGGGGAGAATTTAAAATTAATTCATCTTAAGATTTTTTAATATCAAAAAGAGAGAGATTGTTAGCTTTAAAATACTTAGGATTTTATATGACCTAGGAAAACTTAAGTGAATTAATAGTGCAAAATGATTGGAGAATTACTAAGACTCAAATATGCATGTGATTGAATGGTGAATTATGTCTTTGCATGTTTGGTAGTCTTTATGTTACCTAGGATGAATAAATGCATCTTAACTTAGCCAAGATTATGTGTTTATTGTCCAAAGTATCAATACCCTCCTTTGATTGTATTAAAAGGACAATATCAATACCCATATCATTACCATCAAACAAAAGCAAATGCTTTAATTTGGTATCAATACCCATGAATATAGTATTGATACCCCCATGATTGAAATACATGATTTCTTCTTATGGTATCAATACCACAAAGTAAGGCATCGATACCCTTCAAGTCTGGTAGGTGTTAATGGCTAGTTTTTGAGAGAGTAAACTGGAAGAATCACATTAAATGTTCACTAACCACCAAAATTTGATCAAGGGTATAAACAGTGGCGTAGCCACCATGTAAGAGTGGGGTCTCAACTTTTAAAAATTACATAACATTATGTATTAAATATAAAAAATTAATATTTTTATTATGCTAACACCACTAAAATTTGTTAAAAATAGGTAAGAAAATGTCAAAAAATAAATATCATCTTATTTTTAAATTCATTTTAATTTGGAAACTATAATAATTTTCTTTCATTATGATAATTTAAATCATGAGATTGAAAACATTTTCGGCTTGTATTTCATATTTTTAACCTTATTTTAATTTTGATGTCTTACTTGTTTCTTATTAAAATCCTCTTTTCATTTTGTTGAGATCATATTTTTTTATTATAGTTTCTTTTCTTAATTACCTCTAGAATACATGTTATATATGAGTTTGATCTAATCTATAAATAATTGATTTGTTGTACTTATTGTAATAATTATTCTATACGTAATTAGTTATTCAACATTACAAACGTTGTGAGATCCACACTGTTTACCATCTTTAAATTGCTATCAATGAGTATAGGGAAACAAGATATCTCATTATGGTTTAAATGTTATATGCTTTGTAGATGTAAAGGAGAAATGGGCAGCGGGCCCCACAGAGACTTTTTCTGTTCCAACGGAGGTGAAACCTCATAGCATCGATATTTAGAGTCACATACTGAGATGGTAAGAATCCACATCTTAAAATTTATCTCTTTGTGCATGTTTCAAAAAGCGTGCAATAATTTCAAAAATGATGGTTAAGTCCATAGGTTAGAAAACCTTTTGTGAATAAAGGTCAAACCAATTTGACTTTTAACCAACTGAAAGTCATAGATAAATCTACGTGTGAAAGTGTGAGACAAGACTTTATAATACTATACACTATACTTTGTAAATTATTGATAGTGGAATTAAATTATTTAGTGGAATTAAATAAAGATTGAATGAATGTCCACTCTCAATTTGGAATTATTGGATTTATAAATTATAGTATGGTGTATAAGAGTTGAAACAAATATGGAAGGATGAATTAGAGGTATAGAATGAAGGAAGAAAAGAAATCAGAAAATTTAGAATGAAAGTGATATTTTCATGGCATAAAATACCAACAAATATAATCATAAGAGAAAAAAAATTATTTATTGTACATGTGATTTATTTGGATTGGATGGAATATACAAGAAAGGAGGAGAAACAAAGTTCAAAATCATGTAGCAGCAAAAGGATATGGCTTTCACGCCACTCATATGGCTACTATGATGATACACGGTTAAATGCAAAATTTTGATTTAAATTATGATGTAAAAATTTGATATATGATAATGAGATGAAGGGAGTTATTAAATGGAGATTTGGCTGAAAATAATTGGCTGAAATAGCTATTAAAAGAGATAAACTGAAGTCAAGAAAGAGCAGCCGAAAATGGTGGACTGCACGTCACCCTTGCTACCGTGAATTGCATGGTTGGAAAGTTTCTAAAGGAAAATAAAAATGCAATATAAATAATATAAAAAGGAAGAAGAATTAAAAATTAACATGAGGTTAAATTTTATTGGATGAAGTCTACAAAAAAAGAAGAGTAAAGAAGTCAAGAATGTGCAGCCAAAGAAATGGGACAGCAAGCTATTCTCCTTGCTGCAGTGGAGTGATCAAAAACATATTAGAGAAGAAAAGAATCAGCTATCATTTTTATAGTATAAAAATTCAAGAGAAGAGATACTTAAAAAGGAGAAAAGTTAAGAAAAAACAGTGAAAATTTCTATTGGTTAGAACCTTAAAAAGGAAAGGGAAAATTGGTCCACAGAACAGCTAAGGATCCTCCCAGCCTTCTTTATGTGCCAATTTCTTCAGTTTTTAATTCTAATAAGACATAAAATGATGAAGAAAATGGATAAGTAAGAAAGGTGGCAAACTCCTATTGGATACCTTGAATAAAAAGAAGACTTAATTGAAGCAAAACTTTAGTAATTTTTATCATCTTCTCACTGATCCCCTGCTGTCCACGAGAATCAGTTTTGTGTTTCATTTTGTATTCTGTTTGGCTTCAGTTCTTCTAAGGGAATTCAGCAAATTTATGTTCTCTTAATATCTAACCATCTAAACCTTCACCACCATCTTTTCCTTCATCAATTGAATAGCCAAGAAACCAAGAAGTGGGACTGACGTGAGGCAGAAAACTTGTTCTGTTTTGGAGGTGAAATTCGGTTAAGAAGAGCTTCCAAAATTCTATGGTTTTCTTGATATTAGATGATGAATTTATATGTTTCTTAACATGAGAATCATTATTATAGACTTATTTTTAATTAAGCTTCATCAGAACATCAAATTAGAACAAGAAGAGATTTTGATATAAATGAGAACAAGCAAGAAAATGGGCTGGAAATTGTGTAAAGATGAAAAGAAATAGTTAAAGGAATATGAATAATATAAATAGAAAGCTTGGAAGTATGAAAAGGTTGAAAATCAAAGATTTAGTTAGTGAAGGAGGCTTCGGTGTGGACATGAAAGAGTAAGAAACTTTATGAATTCATGCAGGAAAACAATAAAGGAGAAGTCTCGTAAGCAAGGAAGTAAAGTGGAAATATTAGAAGAGACAAAATCAAGGAAATAGCTAAGGAAAGGGTTCGGCCATGACCTTGTTTAGGCATGGAAATATACTAAATTTTACAATTAATAATAGTGTAAGACCTGATTCTATACTACTGTAGACCTTAAGTTCATAAAATGGATAATGGAAATTAAGTAAATAATAAATATTGATTTCCATTTGGGTGAAAAGCTCCTTAATTTAAGATGTGAATGGATCCAATTTGGGAAAAAAAAATGTATAAGCGAGTATATGGAGCAGCTCGCCAATGGGCAAGCAAGGGGATGATCGCCAAAGGATAAGGGCGAGTTGATTTATGGCGATATTGGCGAATAGGTCAATTCGCCAAGTTATTGGTAAGGTGATCGCCCGAGTGATGAGAGGGCTCTGATCGCCCAAATGAACCATGTGGTGATCGCCCAATGAGATAGTATGGCGAGTAATGTGATCGCCCATATAGAGGGGCAAATGATGGCCTAGTTGGCGAGAAAGGCAAAAGCTACTCGCCAAATCTCAACGTAATCGCCAAGAAAAGGAAATCAGCAAGTAAATTGCCAAATCTTAAGTTCGCGAATTGAAATTGAATTAGAATGGGCGAGCTGAGGTCTCAGGTTCAATAGGCGAACTGGAACTAGAATTAGCATGTGACCATTGCAGCCAAAATTGACTTTGTAAGTCATAATACGGTTGAAGACAATTAATGGAGGAGATGTTAAAGTCAATAAAGGAATTAACCTTACTGGACAAGAAATAAAACAAAGTCAAAAGAATCAGAAAAAGGCGTGTGGAAGGGAGACTTTCACGCCATCTTTAGCTGCAGTTTTTCTTCATGCATTAAATACATGAAAGACGTGAAATAAATGAAGGAAATGGGATAAGGCCAAGTGATGAGCTCTGATTGGATAGCATGGCTATATAAGAAGAAACATTTGAGGAAAATCGATTTAGCTGTATTCATCTTCTTCACGAGAGCTATTCAACTGCAAGTTTGTGTTCTGATTTTCTCTCATTTTTACCATGCTGATTTACTACACTTCACCCTTAAGTTGGCTAAACAAGTAAACCAGCTTGCAAAACTTTCCTCCATAGGTTGATGAGCTAAAGGAATAAGCCAAGTAAGGCCAACAGGGGACAGAAAGTATTCTGTGCTGGAAGTGCAGTTGATTAAGGTGAGATTTAATGATTTCTTGAGATTGAATGTATATTTCTATGATTTCAAGTATGAGAAGCATGATTTTAGTATTGCTTTTGATTTATTCTTGTTAGATCATAGAAATAGAATAAGTTCATATCTTGAATATGATGAGAAATAAAATGAAACTGGGTTGAAATTGTAGTAGAATGATGGGAAAATAATCGAAAATGAATAAGGAAAGTAATGGAAATGGTGTAAGAGTGATGAAAATGGCGACTATAGTGATTGCCCATGTTGAAAGTTAGTAATCGCCAATGAGGCGAGTAGGAAATAAAGAACTCGCCAAAGCTGTTGTTCAAGTGGGCGAGGTCGCCCAACACCAGTTTATTTTATAGACAAGCCCATCTCTTAGTAGAAAGCCTTATGGCAAACTCACATGCATAAGGTATTGGCGATAAGAATTGTGGGCGAACTCCCACATTTAAGCTAAAGTAGGCCTGGCGAGTTGAATGTTGGGCGAGCTCACAAATATATGGCGAGTAATGGCGGGCGAGCTCCCACGTGTAAGCCATTTGATGAATGGCGAGCTCGGTTGGGCGAGCTAGTAAGAACTCTTGTGGGCGAGCTAGTTGATTTTAAGTCTCGCAAAGTGTTGGAAATATTGAAAAAGGAAATATTAATGGAATTTATAAATTATTTTGCAGCCGGGAATTATGGACTCGGTAATGCGGATCAGGAGGGAGCAGGAAGCAAAGCTTCGTTAAACCAGGTAAGGGAGATGTGTGTGAAGTAAAATGCATGTCCTTTGGAGTAAAAATATTATGGAAATGTCGAGAAACTATTTTGGTTTATGACATGCATTTATTTAATAAATTATTTTGACTGGGTCGTGTTACAAAGTTAGCCGACCCTTACGTTGTTTGTGGGCGAACTGGTATTGGCGGGCGAGCCAATCCTTTAATAATATTTTGGGGTGGGCGACCCCTTTTGTTAAGAAAGTTATGGGCGAGCCGAAATGGGCGAGCCGGTGTTTTTGTTCTAAATGTAGAGTTTGGCGGGCGACTACTTGTTCACCCCTTAGAGTTTACCATGGGCAAGTCGGGCTGGCGAGCTAACCATGACGAACAGATTTCAATGGTATTTTCTTAAGGAAAAATGAGCCATTTTAATATCTTTGAAAATAGAAAATATAAACCCTTTTGGGCGAATTGACTAATGGGCGAGCCATTAAGGGCGAGCCAGTTATACTTGTTGTTTTAAAAGCAAAGGTGGGCGGGCGAACACAATTTCTCCGCACTGGGCGAGCTGCCATGGGCGAGCCATATTGGGCGAGTTGACCATGGGCGAGCAGGTTTTAAACGTTGAGATTTTGAAATGTTTTCAAGGTGTTTTGTAAACAGAAAGCCTAACCTTTTTGGGAATTAAATCATTTGAGTAAATGATAATGTGGGTGAGATAAGCCCTTAAAGGTTTTCATGAGATATAAAAGTGATTTTAAGACTTTAGGCCCTGAGATTATACATTATTATTCATGTAGTTGCGTGACCCGCCTGGGGCGGTGGCTCGGGTTGATGGACCAACAGGTGCACCTTAGGGCGTCACAGGGCTGATGGACCCGCCAAGTCATCAGCGGTCTCGAGGTCACTTGGCAAGTGGACCCGAGAACCACCTATAGATTGTGGCCATAGATCTAGTTGAGATAGCCGTGAAGGGCGATGGCCTACGGGTGCACCCCAAAAGCGGATTACTTGTGTTCCTGGGGGAACAATGAGAGCATGATTTGTTTGATGCCTAGTCTCAATTTACTGATTTCTGTTTACTGAGGGCATTTGTGAAATCCTATTTACTGTTTACTGCATTTTAAAGTAAACTGGTTATTATGTGATTTTGGGATGGTGTATTGAGAGGTGGTTTACTATATCCACTGTTTTCCTACTCGGGGTGTGATTTTAGGAAAAACAAATAAATTGTGGTATATTGTTTTGCTTAATTAAAGCAGCATACGTTTCCTTTACTGAGCGCGTAGTTTGCTCACCCCTTTGTTTTAACTCCACAGATAAAAGATACAGAGTTGAGAGAATTAGCTCCCAAATGGATATAGTTATGTATAAAGCGCTGAGGCACATTATGTTAAACGAGACAGGTACAATCTCTTCTCTTTTACATTTCAGACATAAGTATACAGTACTACTTTAAAAAAATAAAGAGAATAGGGGATGTCGGATGTAATGAATAATGAAAAGAATTTCATATTCCGTATTTGTTAAATAAATGATTATCATTACTATTGAGTGTGAATGGCATCGCAGATAGCCTAACCGAAAAAGTTGTATAGAAATACGTGAAAAATGTGATAATGGGATGTTACAGATTTAATGGTATTAGAGCTTGGGTTGGTCTGATGTCTGTTGATGCCTTTAACACAGAAAGTGTTGAAAACGATTAACATCCCCTGTAGTATTGTATAGTCTGAATGTATAGAGGAGTCAACTGACTGTGAATTGAGTTAAGTGTTGAAATATGGTGAAAGTTGATGAATTAAGGGTTACAAATAGAGATTGTAATTCGGGAATTTTGCATGAGATAGGCGATCTTATCATCATAATGTCGGGTTTATTCGATAAGGTGCAGTGAGGAACTCGGTGAGGGCCCCACCAGGACTTCTCTGTCCATATCGAACTAAGATCCTGATATGATGAGATTGAAATGAAAAGGGATAATATAATATTACTGCATAAGCCCTAAGATCACATGTGTGGAGATATATCGAAGAGAGAGAATTAAAGTGAAGATATGAGATTATTAAATTTTATGAAAAGTGATATACTTATAGTGTGAGAACCACAAGGTGAATTGTGTGTGAAATGATGTAAAATCGATGATGTTAATACTGGTTCTAGACACTCCTTACGATTTAGAAGAATAAATATTAGTAGTGACTTGATATTTGAAGAAGTCAAGTGTTCGAGTCATTGCGAATGAGAAAGAAAACCTTGAGATGGGCGAGCTTGAGCACGGTTGGAAGGACCGGGGCGTCAAGGCATTCGCCAAAAAGGACAGTATGGATGAGTAGCGTTGTCACAGCAATCGTTGTCGATGGGCCCAAAAAAGGGGTTGCCATGGCGGGTTGGGCTGGTCCGTTACGATATCCATAGAATCAAGATATTATGAAATACATGTGAAATGACTTAAATATGGTGGATCTATTGGACATAAATAACGAGAGATTCAGGATGATATGAGTTTGTGAATTAGAATTGATGAGATGAAATTCTAAATAAACTTTTGGAATAACGTGGATTCGAGAGATTGTTGACTCGATTCACAACATGGAATCTGTTTGTAAGCTCTTACCAGTGAATCAGAAGAACTTGAGAAATTACTCAAGAGATTGATGAGTAGAGAACTAAACTGTTTTGGTATAACTCGTGAAAACGAAAATTATAATTATATCGTTTTGAAAACAATGGGATTTGTACTCTCTACAGTTGCTTCTAGGTTCCGGAACAAGTATGGTATTCTAAAATACCTATCATATTCTATCTGGATCCCTAGCCGACTATAGTATCCTTCCTATTTGTGTGCCTAGAGCCAACTAGGATGATTTTAAGAGAATAAATATGTATATTGATATAAGCAATAGTGTTGAATAACGTCACGAACTTCTAGGAATGGAAAACCTTACTGTTAAGTCAGTGAACATGAGTTTTAATTGAACTATATACAGTAGAGACGTGAGGTCTCGAATGATTAAGTAGACATTGAAGTTGTATGAGTAAAGGATCTCACTATTTAAGTGAGATTAAAGTGTGGTTATTGAGGTGTAAGATTTATAAGATTTACCTGTATATGATTGTTGAGGAAATTTGTGGAAATTGCTACCTTATTGATGCAATACTTATTTGTGAGAAAGTGAAAGTAAATGGGTATGTATGAGTATAGTATTCGAAATGGTTACAAGATGGTAATAGTAAGTACTATATTAAGTGAGAAAAACGATTGTGGTGATGAAGGTGAAAGAATGAAATTGTCTTAAGAGACAAGTCATATGATGACTAGGGAACACGAGTTATGAGGTAGTTCCCAAGTATATGAATAAATGTGATTTCCCCTGATCATTATGTAGTTATGGCTGGAATTAATAACAAGCCAGAATTGGAAAGATGTAATTGTTATACTCAGAGGAACAGATACAAGAAGTACTGCTAATCCTGAAAAAGTATATACATATGTGTATACATGTACATATTGGGAATGTGGAATTATATAAGTAAAGTGGTGATGAAATCTTAATGATAATAAATTTAAATTTCAGAAATTGATGTGAGGAAATTATACTCTCAAGTATATTCTTCAAATAGTGACATTACATGTACTACGAGAATAGAAGAGATAAAATGATAACTTGATATAAGAGAAGTTATCGATGAGAAAATGATTACTTGAGACGTAATCGGTGGTTAGTATTAAGGTCTGCAAAAGAAGGGCAGTCATAGTTTAACCATGAGGTTATAGAAGTGATTATGATTGTGTAACCAAGTTAATTCACTTCATCATCATGTTTCGGGATGTCTTGAATGCCTTAGTCGATATATATCAGTGAAACAGTGAAAACGTATGTGAAGTTCCAGTGAGTGGGTACTTGTGCTAAGGATCCCTGATTTGCCACATGCTTTGAGAGGATAGCAAGAGGCTTTGGGATTTCAAAATTTTGCTGTTAGCATCGCCTCAGATTAATATAGATATCCGAGCGCATTGTGTGGACGCTCTAGGATGTATTGAGAGCGGGTGCATTGTATTTAAGAAACTACTGGGACAATTACATACGATTGATTAAAACTATCTAAATGATAGTCACCAAAATTATTATTGACTTAGCATCGAATGAGATGATAAGTGATAAGTAGAATGAATGAGTTACTGTGTAAAAGAAGTGAAAATTTGCTAACTCCCAAGGATGATAAAAGATTTCAGGGAGTATAAAATGGTTGTGAGAGAAGAAGCCCGAGATTCTTCAGGACTTTGAGCAAAATCCGGGATGGGCGACCCACAGGGGGTGATCGCCCAACAACGGATAACATGTTGTGAGACGTGGGCGAACTATGAAGTCGTTGACTCACTTGAAAGAGTAAATTTGGGGTGCAAGAGAGCGCCAAAGAGATGACTGTTAATGACCTGAAGAGATGGGCAGGATTATTAAAGCTAATATGGAGTATAAAGAGATACTCGTGGTCTCAATTTAGAGACGAGATTCACTAGAAGTTAGAAATGTGATAAGGAAGAAAAATACCTATATTAGAGGTACTTCCTAAAGTAAGTGGAAATAATTGAATTACCCACAAAAGGTATAATGCTATCTGGATAATTGTGGACACATTGAGTAAGTCTGCTTATTCCTTAATTATGGAATTTATTGAGCTAATTAATGCCTTGGCCGAGTTATATGTCAGGGAAGTGGTGAGGTTTTACAGTATTCCAAGGAGCATTACATTTGATAGGGAGTCCCGCTTCGTATCTCAGTGTTGAGAGAGATTACAGGAAGCTATGGGATCCCGTTTGAGTTTTGCACCGCAGTTTATCCGCTGACTGAGAGACAGTCCGAGCGTATGATATGGACGCTCGAGGATATAGGTAAGCGTGTGCAGTTGATTTTATAGGCTCCTGAGATAATCCTCTACCCTGGCAGAGTTTGCTTATGATAATGGCCCAAGGAGAGTATGGGCATAACACTTGAAAGGGTTTATTTAGCAGACGATGTAATCCACAATAGCATGAGAAAACGGGAGACCGAGAATTATTTTCGACTTGGTCGAATAGACTTCTTGAGATATACAAGAGATTATGTATATTAAGGTCTCCCCATTGGGATGCATAATGAGAGGGAAATTGAGTTCCCGACGTATTAGATCTTTGGTGATCTTAGATCGTGTGAAAGACGTGCACTACCTCCTGAGTTGTCAGGAGTGCATAACGTATTCCATGTCTCAATGATGAGAAAGTACTATCCATATCCTTCTCACGTGATTCGACATGAGTTACGTTGAGAAATCGGTACGGACTTTGGATAGGAAGGATAAAGTATTGTGATAAAGTGTAGTGATCAAAGATTAATACTTTGATGGGATTCTCTGGCGGTATGGGGCTACTTGAGAATTTGAAAGCCTTATGCATAAGAAGTATCCAGAGTTTCCTTACTGATAAGTCCGGCTGAAATTTGGAGGACCAAATTTCTTAAGGTGAGGAGAAAATGTAAGACCTGATTCTATACAACTGTAGACCTTAAGTTCATAAAATGGATAATGGAAATTAAGTAAATAATAAATATAGATTTCCATTTGGGTGAAAAGCTCCTTAATTTTAGATGTGAATGGAGCAATTTCGGTGAAAAAAAAATGTATGAGCGAGTATATGGAGCAGCTCGCCAATGGGCGAGCAAGAGGATGATCGCCAAAGGATAAGGGCGAGTTGATTTATGGCGATATTGGCGAATAGGTCAATTCGCCAAGTTATTGGCAAGGTGATCGCCCGAGTGATGAGAGGGCTTTGATCGCCCAAATGAACCATGTGGTGATCGCCCAATGAGATAGTATGGCGAGTAATGTGATCGCCCATATAGAGGGCCAAATGATAGCCTAGTTGGCGAGAAAGGCAAAAGCTACTTGCCAAATCTCAACGTAATCGCCAAGAAAAGGAAATCAGCAAGTAAATTGCCAAATCTTAAGTTCGCGAATTGAAATTGAATTAGAATGGGCGAGCTGAGGTCTCAGGTTGAATAGGCGAACTGAAACTGGAATTAGCACGTGACCATTGCAGCCAAAATTGACTTTGTAAGTCATACGGTTGAAGACAATTAATGGAGGAGATGTTAAAGTCAATACAGGAATTAACCTTACTGGACAAGAAATAAAACAAAGTCAAAAGAAGCAGAAAAAGGCGTGTGGAAGGGAGACTTTCACGCCATCTTCAGCTGCAGTTTTTCTTCATGCATTAAATGCATGAAAGACGTGAAATAAATGAAGGAAATGGGATAAGGCCAAGTGATGAGCTCTGATTGGATAGCATGGCTATATAAGAAGAAACATTTGAGGAAAACCGATTTAGCTATATTCATCTTCTTCACGAAAGCTATTCAACTGCAAGTTTGTGTTCTAATTTTCTCTCATTTTTACCATGCCGATTTACTACACTTCACCCTTAAGTTGGCTAAACAAGTAAACCAGCTTGCAAAACTTTCCTCCATAGGTTGATGAGCTAAAGGAATAAGCCAAGTAAGGCCAACAGGGGGCAGAAAGTATTCTGTGCTGGAAGTGCAGTTGATTAAGGTGAGATTTAATGATTTCTTGAGATTGAATGATATATTTCTATGATTTCAAGTATGAGAAACATGATTTTAGTATTGCTTTTGATTTATTCTGGTTAGATCATAGAAATAGAATAAGTTCATATCTTGAATGTAGATGAGAAATAAAATGAAACTGGGTTGAAATTGTAGTAGAATGATGGGAAAATAATCGAGAATGAATAAGGAAAGTAATGGAAATGGTGTAAGAGTGATGAAAATGGCGACTATAGTGATCGCCCATGTTGAAAGTTAGTAATCGCCAATGAGGCGAGTAGGAAATAAAGAACTCGCCAAAGCTGTTGTTCAAGTGGGCGGGGTCGCCCAACACCAGTTTATTTTATAGACAAGCCCATCTCTGAGTAGAAAGCCTTATGGCGAACTCACATGCATAAGGTATTGCGCGAGAAGAATTGTGGGCAAACTCCCACATTTAAGCTAAAGTAGGCCTGGCGAGTTGACTGTTGGGCGAGCTCACAAATATATGGCGAGTAATGGCGGGCGAGCTCCCACGTGTAAGCCATTTGATGAATGGCGAGCTCGGTTGGGCGAGCTAGTTGATTTTAAGTCTCGCAAAGTGTTGGAAATATTGAAAAAGGAAATATTAATGGAATTTATAAATTATTTTGCAGCCGGGAATTATGGACTCGGTAAATGCGATCAGGAAGGCGAGCAGGAAGCAAAGCTTCGTTAAACCAGGTAAGGGAGATGTGTGTGAAGTAAAATGCATGTCCTTTGGAGTAAAAATATTATGGAAATGCCGAGAAACTATTTTGGTTTATGACATGCATTTATTTAATAAATTATTTTGACTGGGTCGTGCTACAAAGTTAGCCGACCCTTACGTTGTTTGTGGGTGAACTGGTATTGGCGGGCGAGCCAATCCTTTAATAATATTTTGGGGTGGGCGACCCCTTTTGTTAAGAAAGTTATGGGCGAGCCGAAATGGGCGAGCCGGTGTTTTTGTTCTAAATGTAGAGTTTGGCGGGCGACTACTTGTTCACCCCTTAGAGTTTACCATGGGCGAGCCGGGCTGGCGAGCTGACCATGACGAACAGATTTCGATGGTATTTTCTTAAGAAAAAATGAGCCATTTTAATATCTTTGAAAATAGAAAATATAAACTTTTTTGGGCGAATTGACTAATGGGCGAGCCATTAAGGGCGAGCCAGTTATACTTGTTGTTTTAAAAGCAAAGGTGGGCGGGCGAACACAATTTCTCCGCACTGGGCGAGCTGCCATGGGCGAGCCATATTGGGCGAGTTGACCATGGGCGAGCAGGTTTTAAACATTGAGATTTTGAAATGTTTGCAAGGTGTTTTGTAAGCTAAACCTTTTTGGGAATTAAATCATTTGAGTAAATGATAATGTGGGTGAGATAAGCCCTTAAAGGTTTTCATGAGATATAAAAGTGATTTTGAGACTTTAGGCCCTGAGATTATACATTATTATTCATGTAGTTGCGTGACCCGCCTGGGGCGGTGGCTCGGGTTGATGGACCAACGGGTGCACCTCAGGGCGTCACAAGGCTGATGGACCCGCCAAGTCATCAACGCTCTCGAGGTCACTTGGCAAGTGGACCCGAGAACCACCTATAGATTGTGGCCATAGATCTAGTTGAGATAGCCGTGAGGGGCGATGGCCTACGGGTGCACCCCAAAAGCAGATTACTTGTGTTCTTGGGGGAAGAATGAGAGCATGATTTGTTTGATGCCTAGTCTCAATTTACTGATTTCTGTTTACTGAGGGGATTTGTGAAATCCTATTTACTGTTTACTGCATTTTGAAGTAAACTGGTTATTATTTGATTTTGGGATGGTGTATTGAGAGGTGGTTTACTATATCTACTGTTTTCCTACTCGGGGTGTGATTTTAGGAAAAACAAATAAATTGTGGTATATAGTTTTGCTTAATTAAAGCAGCATACATTTCCTTTACTGAGCGCGTAGTTCGCTCACCCCTTTCACAGATAAAAGATACGGAGTTGAGAGAATTAGCTCCCAGATGGATATAGTTATGTATAAAGCGCTGAGGCACATTATGTTAAACGAGGTAGGTACAATCTCTTCTCTTTTACATTTCAGACATAAGTATACAGTACTACTTTAATGAAATAAAGAGAATAGGGGATGTCGGATGTAATGAATAATGAAAAGAATTTCATATTCCGTATTTGTTAAATAAATGATTATCATTACTATTGAGTGTGAATGGCATCGCAGACAGCCCAACCGAAAAAGTTGTATAGAAATACGTGAAAAATATGGTAACGGGATGTTACAAATAGAAAATGATTATAGAAATGGAAACATAAGGATTGATGGAATTAGAATCGAAAAAAAGGAGCTAAAATGAGGAAGTTTGGTTTTAGTATCAGTATAATCTATACTGGTTGTGCATATGTTATGACATTTGAGGAAAAATATTAATAAATTTTGATACAATTATTTTACAACCTAAGTTAATGGATTTCGGTTAGCATAACCGAGAAGATCGACTTCATAAGACAGGTAAAGGATGCGTGTGTGAACCGTAGGGATATTGTAAATGCATAGTTGGGTTCACACTATTTTTATAAAATAATTTAGATATAAATTGCCTTTGAAAGTGGTGAAATTTGGTGAAATTGTGGCTGTTGTTGAATTTATAAATTGTAATTTTTGTGTAGAAAGGCTAGGTTAGAAATAGCCGTCATTCTGCCGAAAATTATAGAAATATTTAAAAAATATTTCTAGTAATTTTCTAAAGTGGAAATAAGTGGAATTTTGGGAAATTTCCATGAAATTCATTAAATTGCATAATTTTATAGTTTACCGAAAAATTATATTTAAAGATTCCTGTTAAGGAAATTTTAATTATGTGAAAGTACCAGCATGTGATTTATATTGTCCTATAAATATTTAGAACATTTTTTGGAACGATTATTACAGTATGAATATTTTATAAATTGTTATTCATAAGATGAAAATATTTTCCTTATGAATATTTATGGATTGATTTGAAGATATATTCAGTGAAATTGATTACATAAATGGTGTCTATATCACGTGTTTATTGTTTTGAGACTGTTAGGCTTCATATCATGCTCACGTGTCACGTGTTAGTGCTAATAGATACTGATCCTATTATCAGCGTCCCGGTGGACACCTGATCAGTGCACACTGTGGACCTCATAGACTATGGTCGTAGATCTCATGTGTTATTATTTTCCTTATTTAGGATATTATTATAGCATGATATATTTAGGGTGTTGCCTGGTCTCCATGATACTGTACTGATGATTGTACTTTTCACTGAACCTTTTGTTGGTGCTAAATTATTTACAGCTACTGAGCTTTTGATATATTACGTGTTGAACTAAATATTCTACGGTGTTTTACAAGTGTGGAAATGAGTATTTGTGAAAGGAATATTAATTCCTTATTTATTTACTTAAGTGTTTTATCATGTGAATATTTAATGTTTTACCTGTATTTGAACATCAAAAGAAAACTATTACTCCCTATAGTCGCTTCTAGGAGTCGGGACACGTACGGTATTCTAAAATACCTCCCATACTCCATCTGGTATTCCTAGCCGACTCTAGTATCCATCCTGTTTTGAGCTTAGTGAACTGTTAGGATGCAAATGTTTTTAGCATATAGATTTTATAGTATCAGTTTTACATACAATTCTCTTACTGAGCGCATTAGCTCACCCCTTCATTTTCTCACTCCATAGACTATCTTCAGTGATTCCGTTCCATGGATCTGGTTGCGTTATAGTTGACCCCGAGGTAGCACTTAGTGGATCCTGGAGGTAGTATTTCTTTTACATGTTTTCATATATAGCTGTACAGTACTACATTTGTATAATTCATGTACCGTGGATGTAGAACACGTGTACATACTATATATATATGTTGCAGTAAATATTTTCATCAACTACTGATTTAATTTAAGTATAATAGTCGTTAATGTTTTTCATAAGTGAGTGATAAAGGCATCGCAGACAGCCCAACCGTCACGTGCGGTGTTATAATATGGTAAATACTGTACATTTTGGGATGTGACAGAAAGACTCCCATGCCATGTCAACTTGACGACTAAATCACACACGAAGGCAAAAAATTACGCAATTGCACTGTTAGGAGTGCTTGGGTAATTTCACCCTTTTTACAGTCAAACCCCATCACAAACCTATTTAATGATTAGAAAATATTAAATAGATATGTTTTATGATTGAATAAAATATTTTGGAAGTTAAACTAACTGTTTAAACTAAAATTGAAGTATAAAGGGCAAAATAGGTATTTTTATAAAATTTAAGGGCATTTTGGTAATTAGCCACTTAAGATATTATTTTAAAAAGGCTTTCTTCTTCTTCTTCTTCTTCCTCATCTTGCCATCCACCAACCCCCACCATCATCTTTTCACTCTAAAAGGTTGGTTTGGATATAGAAACCCTAGCTTAAACACTTCGAAACCGAAAACTGTCTTTACCAAACATGTCTAGCTCTCTGAGCTCTATAACATACTACCAAAATCAAGTGTTGAAGTGGTTATTTTCATGGCGAATCATTCCCCATCAAATTTGAACAAGCAAGGTAAGAGAGAGAAAGCTTAAATTTATGGGTTTTAATGATTTTAGGTTATGTGTTTAAAGTGTTTAAGCACATATTTAGGCTTAGATTGAATTAAAACCAAAAGAACTCATCCCTTAGGGTTTCGACCAAGGTTACTTATGCATGGGGATTGTGCAATTCAATGTAAAATTGATGTAGAATCAATATATAGAGTGAGTAAAATGTGTATACTGCTTTAAATTGTTGAAACGAAGAGTGTGGCATATGAAGGGGTATTTTTCCAAGCTTGAACACTAGGGTTACCATGATTAAATTGTTATTTAAATGTTCTTAGAATATTGTGTTAATGAATATAAAACTGTTGGTGAAATCAACTTCGAAAAAGGAAGTGATTTGGCGATAGATGCAGTTTAGGCATCAGGTAGGAATTAGATCGAAATTACTGTTGTATTAGGAATTATGAAAGATCTTGAAATATATAATATTCTTTGTAGAAGAAAAGTTGAGTTTTAATCATGTTTTGATATTGTTTTGCAACTTTAAAGTAAGGAGGGTTAAAGAGCGATAGGCAAATATCTGCTTGCCTATCTAATTTGGTACTATTAAGCAGCCAATTGGTGTTGAGACATTAGTTGTAAGAAATGTATATAAAATAGCATAGGAGATAATTTATTGCATTGGGAATGTTGGTTGATTGTGAGATATAAACTGTGTTTTAGTGCAGGAGGGCTTAATTAGCTAGTACTCTTACGTTGCCGAAATTTCGTAAAACGAACCTAAATTGTTCTCACTGCTAGTAGCAAACTAGTTTAGTTACCAAAGTCAAAACAGTAGGAAGAAATGAGAGAATGGGGTTAGGCATTAAGACTGCATGAATTTGTAATAGTTTTCAAATGGATTTTTAACTGCTTTCACTCGTTTTAAGTTTCCTACATGTTTTAGACACATATATATACATAAATAAAATATTTTGAACTTGGGTTGTTATATCAGGAATATTTGTCGATTTTTTATACTTGAAGTGGAAATATTGCCTATTTTAAATGTTTATGGACTGACTAAAGATATGATTTGTTGAAATGATTTTTGTAAATGCTTCTAAATGATAAATGACTTGTTTTGAGACAGTTAGCTCCCGTAGTTGCCTTCTGGTAATCATGCAAATATAATGTAATGTAATGCTTATTGTTTGATACTGATCACGTCTTCAGCACCCACAATTGTCACCTGAACAATGCACTTTGTAGACCCTTGACTATGGCCATATGTCTTAATGTAATGTCCCTCACGGGAACTCTAACGTGCATGATTCTACAAGGATGTTAACCGTCTCCAATAAATGTTTTACTGAAATGAATGAATAGTTTCACTTTTTTCTTTCAAATGAAATGATTGAATCCAAAGAAATGTATTTACAACATAATTATATTGTTTACCTAAAATGATGCTTTGGATTGTTACTGATATGATTTCAAGGTTTTCTATTGTTGATCAAATGCATAGCATTGTAATTAAAACTTTGAATTAATAGACCTTTCGTTTATACGCATAAATTCCTTCTCTGAGAAGATTTACATAAATCAACTATAATCGAACCTAGTGTAACGTCCCAAAATACCATATATTTTACGAATTTCACATATACAAATCACATAGGTTGGGCTCATTTGCAATGTCAACTTAACTTTTAAATAAAAGTTTATTATTTATATATAAACCAAGGATTCAAAATTCAACTTTACATAAATAAAATATAAATATTTACATCCCAAGTTTAATGTACATAAAAGTAGCATTGTACAAAAAGTCCGAATACATAAAATAAAATCAGTATAGCTCGACGAATCGGAAAGGTCGTCTGAGGAATACCGAAAATCAGGTCCTCCAAAAAAGTAAACCCGAACTCACTGCAAATAATTTGGGAGAGAAAAATAAATGGGTGAGCTAACATGCACAATAACGAATATCTATACGAAAGTTGATATTACGTATCCTATACGCAATTTAAATAAACAGATATTTATACGAAAACCATGAATTCAAAATATGAAACTAAAATAAGCACAATCTAACAGGAAGGATACTATAGTGGATTGGGTAACTAGAGGAGTATGGGAGGTACTTTAAAGTACCTTAGGTGTTCTGGTATCCAAATCCATTATAGGGAATTCATTGGATTTAATTAAATCACAAATTCAAATATAAATTCAATATCTTGAAAAGTATGATATATTTACATCAGGAATTAAACAATTTCTCCGTAAACATTATAAATCATATTTATAACAATTTCTAACAGATAAGTCAAATAAACAATTTCACAAAACATATTATTCATATCAGAAAACATAAAATATAGATAAATCAAAATCAGAAGTATATCAAAACTGGGAGTGCCTAGGTTTAAGTTAACCAGGAATTTACCACCTCAATATGAATTTTGTGGAGACTAGGCTACACCAAATAGACACATGTACTATAGTAGACGTATGGCCATAGTCAAGAGGCCATAATGTGGACACTAGCCAAGTGTCACCTGTGGGAGCTAAAGACTAAGCTAGAGTCAGTAGCATTGGAACGAAACAAAAATGCATGTATCTGCAGGTAGTTACGGGGCCAACAATCTCAAAATATTTTAAATAAATATTCAGAGTTGTTTACAGAGATAAATTAAATAAAACATGTCTTAAATAAATTCATAGGAAATATAACAATCACAAAATCACATAATCAAATATTATTTCACAAAATATAATATCAAAACATTATTTAGCCTTGCAAATATTCAATATAAATCCCACAATGATAGAAAAATATTCCAACATGAAATCTTAAAATAATTTTATAATTAATTAAGGTATATAATGAATTTGTGATTTAATTATATAAATTCATATTTAAGAATTTAAATTCCAACCTATAAAATTTATTTTCTTATATTTCAAAATTCATGCCAAAGTGGTAGTTTTGAATGTCTTAGGCTAATTTAGAAAAATTTCGATAGTATAACAGTTTGTTTTAATCTAACCTTCCTGCACAAAATTCAACTTCAAAACCACAATTTCCAATTTCCAATTTCAATCCAGTATTATCAAATCCAATTTCACCAAACTACCATTCTATCAATATCATGCAACGTAATATCCCTACACTTCATACAAATATCCCTTATCTCTCAATTTATCAGTAGTGACCTTGTCAGCACTGATAGTACCTTAGATTTCAAGGCTGCAAATTATCATTCAAACTTGATAAATTCACTATATTTTATCTAAAAGAATAGTTAACTATCTAAATATGAATGCATTGTATGTAAAAATTATCTAAATGCAGTCCAATTTCTATCGGTGCAAAATTACAACTTGTGCTACATAACTCCGTTTTCGATTCTAATCACGCCTACATTCTCAGAATAATTTATACATTATTTTAGAATCTAATTTACATTGAAATAAGCACAAATTCTACTTCCCCTTCATAAGGCCGAATTGCATTTTTCCTTTATGCAATTTGTATTCTTCTAAATTGAACTTCCTTTTTAATTCTAAATTAATTCTATCAATTTCCTACACCATTTCCACATAATTTACACATTAAATGACATGAATTTTCAGCCCTTCTTGCCATGGCCAAACCACCCTCTTTGCCTAACCTATTGATTTTCTTCCATTTAAGCTAAGCTAAGCTTGTTTCCTTACTCTTCATAATTTCTACAATTTTTCTACATCAACTATTCATCAAATTACACCATTTTCATGAACATGAAGTGTTGACCGAAACCCTTGCCTACCCAAATTCATGATTCTAACATGATTCAAGCTAAGGGAAGCATGGAAACATCATGAACACATAGTATTTAACTTGAATTTCATGAAAAAGTCTAAGTTTTCCATTAAGCTTACCTTGGCCGAACACCTCTAGGATACCCACACCTCTCTTTTGGCTGTTTTGGCAAGTAAATTTGGTGTTGGAAGATAAAGGAAGTTGAGTAGAACAATTTGGTGAAGGAAGTTTGGAATTTTAATGTGATTTTACTAGGTTTTTCTCACTTTCTCTCTCCTCACCAAGGTCACGTTAATGGAGAGAATGAGCTGCTGGTTTCAGTCGAAAATGGGAGAAGAAAGAGCTGGAAAATTCATGAAATATGACATTTTATGGTAAATTTACCATTTTGCCCTTATATTAAAAGATTTCTTTCAATTTTGCCTTTAAAGTTTGACTTTATTGAAAATAGTCTATCTAATCTCCAAAATATTTCATTTAATCATAGATCAACACTATTTAACTTGCTCTAGTGTTTGGTGAAGCTTTTGTTGAGGTTCGGATACTGATTTGGGTGAAATTACTAAAATACCCCTAATCGTAAAATCGCGTAAATTTCTGTCTTTACATCTAGTTTCTTCCATCTGTCTAGATGTTCTAAAATTATATTTTATGAGAAATTATTTAGTATAGACAAAGGGTCAAAAGTCTTTTTGGTTTGACTATTATTTCCAAAAATTTTGATGACCTATGGACTAAACCCTCATTTCTCAAATTGTTACACATTTTTCAAAATATGCAAAAATAATTGAGATTAAGGCTAGAACTCTTACCATCATATTTTCCAACCCTGAATATCGAATCCTCCAAGTTCCACCTTCATCTGGACCTTTGGGAATCGATGGGGCCCACTTACTGTTTAACCTTAAAACCCAAGATATAATCAAATATTTATTAATTATAAATATTCCATAATCTCATTTATATAAATATAATTAAACAGTACTCTAAATTACGAGGTCTTACACCTAAACACCTAAGGTGCTCAAAAGCATCCTTTCATATTTAGCCAGCATCCCTAACCAATTATAGAATCATTCCTTTTGGAGTTGTCCGTTATTGTTACTAATCGTATAAATCATTATAGAGCCTAAGTAGGATACATGCATATTAGTTGTATGGTATCTGCTTTTTTATATATGTTTCTTACTGGGCGTAATCTCACCGCCCTCATCTTCCCTTCCAGATTATCTACAGTAGTGTTTGCACGACTATTGAGGAGTTCCTCTACTTTTGATAGTATCCTTCAAGGCGAGCTTTAGACTTCCTAAAGGTATATTCTACTTCCTTATATGTTCAGACTTTATGTATAGCATAGTGTTGTACATTTACATTGTACTTAGGGATGTAAATTATAATGATAGTAGGATGCTAAACAATGAAGTGAGATTTAGTGGTAAATAAGTTTGAATGTTTTTAATTACGTAAAATGATATTGAGGTTATTCTTTAAAATATCAGTTACAAAATCGAATGAATGTAAATGATTACATGACAAACAGCCTAACCAAAATGAATCGAAAAGGAAAAAAAGTTAGTTCAAATTTTAGGTAAATGGTACGTTACAAGTGCAATATCATTACAAAAGAAAATAATTGCATTATTTTATAACATTTTTTAGCATTAAAAAAATGAAAAAACAAGTTATATGTAATCCCACTAAGGATGTAAATGATTCAAGCTACTCGTGAGCTACTCTAACTCGACTCGATTATTACTCGATTTGATTGGTTTATTTTGGAGCGAATTCAAACTTTTTAATACTCTATTCGAGTGGCTCGTGAGACTTATCAAACTTTTTTTAATATACAATTTTAATATTTTATTATTAATTTTCCATTTTACCTTTATAATATATAGTTAAAAATTGACAAATCTAGCCTATCGAGTCGAGCTTGAGTGACTTCAGCATTCTGTTGAGTCGAGATTGAGCTTAAGCCGAGCTTTGAATCTCGAGCTTTCAAGTCAAGCTGAGTGTAAACTTGATACTAGATTGTCTCAACTAGGCTCGACTACACCTCTAAGCACCACTAATATTTATGTAACTATTGAGATAAATTTTACTATGAATAGAGTATAAGAAAATATTTATTTATTTAAAAACTATATTATATTATGGAATATTTTTTATTATATTTAATTTTATAATATTGTATTAAGTAACAAAATATTATTTTACACTAACACATATTTCTGGCGACGCCATTGGGTATAAATACAAGAAGAATGCTAGAGATAGTCACTTTAACGATCACATTTTAGCTAGAGCTAGCAAAAGTTGGCCCGAGCCCGAAACCCGCCCAAGGCTGAACCCGGACCAACCTGAATCGACAAAAAAAGTCAAAAGCCTGAATTCAAAAAAAAAACTCGAAAAAAGCCAAACCTAAAAAAACTCGAAACTGAAAAAATTTGAAACCGAAAAAACATGAACCCAACATAACCCGAACCCAATACGATCCGAAACCGAGATCAATCCGATCCGAAACCCAAAAAACCGAATTTATAACTTGAAAAAAGGCAAGTTATAATTATATGATTATTATTTAAAATTAAATAAATAATTTATATACTTTTTTAATTAAAAAGTTTAAAATTTTAATAATAATTATTTTTTATTATACAATTATATCAATTATGTATTATCAACAAAATAAATATTAAATCTTTTTAATTCAATTATTAAATAAAATTAATTTAAAACATCATAATATATGAATGTCAAATAATCTTTAATATTATACTTATTGTATTTATAATAATATGTATTATTAATTTAATATATTTATTTTATTATAAAAATAATTATAATATTTTATTATTTTATATTTCACATTAAAATTTTAATTTTAATACAATAATAAATCAAATATATAAAAAAATCATTATATAATTTTAATATTTGTTTGAAACTTTGAATTTAATATTTTGTGCAACGTATTGAGAGCATTACATTATATTTTCTTAAAGTCTCAAATGTAGAAAAATATTAAATTTGCTTGAAAATAAAAATCTTATCTTAAAATTAAAATTTCATGTTTTTAAGATTGAAAAAAGTCAAGTAATTAAATTAAACATACAAGTACAATTAATATTAGTTTTTTATACTTTATTAATATTATAATTAGTTATATTTAAACAGCTAGCATTATATTAATTAAGTAATATTTACTATTTAATATTTTAATTAGACATTTGATAAAATGATGTATATCTAATGTTATTATGTTAATGTGAACATGAAAAAATTAGTACTTAATTGGTGTATAACTATATATGATATGATTATATCAAATGTCATTATTTATTAATATAATGTCAATTGATGTATATAATTTTTTAATTCAACGCTTTAAATTTTTAATGGGATATTTGATTAATTAGTATGTACAAGTACGATTATGTTTAATGTAATAATGTTAATATTATGATTTTTGTACAAACCAAAAACAAAATAAATATAATATTAAGTTAATTAGTTAACCAATTCATAATATTAAGTATTTTTTAATGTATACCTTAGTACTATTCAACATTATAATTGAAAAATTAGTTAACTAACTATACAGTTAGATTTAATGTAATTGCTAATTATGTTGGTATTTAAAAAACAAAATAAATGTAAGAAAAATTCTTTAAAATATAAAATTTTATTTAAAATATAATATCATCATCATCATCATTAGAGCCTTTATCCCAATAAGTTAGGGTAGGCTATATGAACCAATATCTGAATTCACGTTAGATCGTTCATATGTATTCTCCTCCTCCATAGATTCCTATCCAAGTCCATTTGCTCATCCAATTCTAAAACCTGTTGGGGTTTGCCTTGAATCCCACATCCAAAGTATAGGAGAAGTTATAAGAGCTCTCCCCTTATAAATAATGTTTTAGGCTTGGTTTGTAAAGTGTCCCAAGGAGTTGTAGACACCGATAGAATAGTTAGGGTTTGGGCTATTAAAAGGGTGTAGTTAGGCTTTGGGATCTTTATTAGGAGTTTGCAATTTTTCTCTCTAAAAATTGCATGGTTAGGCTTTGTTAGGAATTTGCTGTTAGGAATTTACAATTTTTCTCTCTAAAAATTGCATAGGGGGGCTTGTAAGGAGTTTACAATTTTTCTCTTCTAAAAATTACACAGTTGTAATTGTTTGATTGGTTATTAGATTGGTTGGGTGGTTGTAAGCCAATTTAGTTGGGCCAAACCACATTAAAAATTATTGTGTTTGTTCTTGCTTTCTTCCATTTTTGTGGGTGTTTGGTTTGAAGAATATTTTTTCCAATAAGTGGTATCAGAGCTAAAGGTTCGTGATCCTTAGAGAAGAGGAAAGCAGATAAAGATGAAAGCTATGAAGATGAAGATGAAAGCTATGTTCGAAGAAGATGAAGATGAAGATGAAGATGAAGATGAAGATGAAGATGACGATGACGATGATGATGATGATGATGATGATGATGATGATGATGATTTGGAACAAGATGACCATGATGAGTTTGATGATGATGATTGGAAGAAGATGACGAGCATGATAGCGATGACAATGGCGGAGTTACCCTTCAGTTTGAGGATGGTTTGCATGTTGTCGAGCAGTTTGTGGAGTTTGTGGATTCAAGTCAAGGGAGGATTTGTTGGGTTTGCCTTGAATCCCACATCGAAAGTATAGGAGAAGTTATAAGAGCTCTCCCCTTATAAATAATATTTTAGGCTTGGTTTGTAAAGTGTCCAAAGGAGTTGTTGTGATAACCGTAAATTTTCCAATTATTAGAAATAAGTAATATTGGAAATTCAGTGAAATAAATAAATATAATTATGAGATCGGAATATTGTTGAAATTCCGGGAATTGAGTAAGTGACAAATTGAGAAATTCGAGTAAAGGAAAAATTAAATCGAAAATAAAGAATGGAGATAGAATTATGGAAATTGGAAATAAGGGGGGAATTTTAGAAATAATAAAGAAGAGAGAAAATTTAATTTGGATAAATGGAAATCCAAATTAAATAAGAAAATAAGAAATGAATATGATATATATTTATATAATTATATATTATATTTTTTATACAAATACATATGTACTTAAAGGATATATAGTATATATTATTATACATTGGTATATATATGAATATAATACTATTTCATAAATTTAAATAGTACATATGTATATTTTATGTATATATAAATATATACATATATAAGAAATGTAAATAGTATTTTACATTAAAGTTTGCATATATATATATATATATATATATTGTAAATACAATATATATTGTAGTATTACATTTATATAAATATATATAAATGTTATTTTAATTTAAAAGTATATACGTATACATAATATATATATATGTATTAGATGTATATATATATTTGTAATATACAATGTATATATACTTATCTTTATATATAATACATATATATAGTACTATACTATATATAAAAATAATATATAGTATAATGTGTTTATAATTAAAATAGAAAAATAAAGAAGGAAATAGGAGAGGGGAGATTGGGAAGCTTCCCGATTTTCCTCCCACGATGCCAATCGACGGTGTCGGCGGTGAGAAAGAGAAGGGGGCTGAGGAACGACGTCGTCGGCAAGCCAAAGGCGGGAAGAGCAGTTGACTGGCGACAGAAAACGACGGAAACAGAAACGAAAGAGAACCGGCGAAAAACCGAAGAGGAGAAGAGAGGAGGAAATGGCGGTGCCGGTCGGTCTTGGCATCGCCACAGCCACCCCAACCTCGGTGGAGGTGAGGGGAAGAAGAAGGGAGCCATCGGTGAGGCCAACGAAGGCGAAGGAAGGCCGAACGGAGGAAGAGAGAAACCGAGGCAAAACCAAGTAGATCCACTGTCGTGCCGCCAATTTGGGATGAACGAAGGCCAAATCCAGGTTCGCCGTGGCATCGGCCAGTTGAGGAGCCGCCGAATTGCCGGAGAACCGACCGCCGAAGAAGAACCGGCCATGGAGGAGGCTAACCGGTCTGAAACCGATCTGAACCAGAAAAGAAAGAAAAGAAAAAGGAAAAAGAAAAGAAAAAGAAAAGAAAAAGAAAAAGAAAAAGAAAAAGAAAGAAAAGAGGAAAAGAAGAAAAGAGAGAGAAAAGGAAAATTTCTGAGAATTCAAAAATTACGGGAAATCCCAGGAATTACGGAAATCGGTAAGAAATCCCAAAAAATGTTAAATTATTTAAATAATTTATTTATTTAAATAATTATGAAAAAATTCTAAATTTTAGAATTTTAATTTCCAGAAAATTCCCTCGATAACCAAGCTGATGGAATCGGGCGAGGTGAACACGAGCGCGACCTTCAAGAGCAGTCGCCGACCTAAGACAGGTAAGGGAGACATGTGCAGCATGTAAGGAAATTTGGTACACATGTTTTAAATTATGCATTTGATTTTATAAATGCTATTGATAATGATTGGTTGGAAAATTGTGGTGATTTACCGGTTGAGATTTAAACTGTATTTTTTGTGCAAGAAGCTAGCCAATCGGCAGCCATTATACCCTCGAAAATTATTGGAAAAAATTATCGAAAATCATAATAAATGATTTTTCATTATGAGAAACGATTTCTAACTACGAAAATTGAGAAATCGATTAGTTTCATAAAACATGAATATACTGATAATTAATTTTAAAATATTCATGTTTTTGAAAATGGTGAAAAAGGAAATAACCTAAATTTATCCCGATATGTGATATTTCACATGAAACGATGTGAAAAAAATGAAAAGGATCAAAGTGAATATTTTAATAATATTTTTCCAAATATTCACTTGATTTTATAAATAACCTTTATGGGTTCAATTGTGAAAATAAGTGTTTATAAAAAATTCCATAAAGGTAATTAAAGGTGAAAAATAGTATTTTGAGACAAAAAGGTCTCTACACGTGTTTATAGAAGAAAACATGGTGACGGGATTATTGAATTTGGAAAATAAATATTTTTATTTTTCCATAAATCATAAAAATAATTGATTTGAATTCTGATAACTTTGAAAACCATGTTTTGGATAGAAAGAACAGAAAAGCGTGCGTACATGTTTTACGGTGAAAAAGAAACAGTCATGAGATTTATTTTACAGTGTGATTATTTTATAAACTGTTTTCATCGTATAGAAAATGTGATTTATATTGTTCTATAATATTCAGAACATTTTTGGGAGTGATTACCCCAGTATGAATATTTTATAAATTGTTATTCATAATATGAAAATATTTTCCTTATGAATATTTATGGATTGATTGAACTTATATTCAATGAAATGAATTTCATAAATGGGGTTTATATCACGTGTTTACTGTTTTAAGACTGTTAGGCCCCCTATCATGCTCACGTGTCACGTGTTAGTGCTGTTAGATACTGATCCTATTATCAACATCCCAGTGGACACCTGATCAGTGCACACTGTGGACCCCATAGACTATGGCCATAGATCTCATGTGTTTCCCCTATTTGGGATGATATTATAGCATGATATATTTAGGGTGTTGCCTAGTCTCCATGATACTGTACTGATGATTGTACTTTTCACTGAACTTTTGCTGGTATTAAATTATCTATAGCTACTGAGCTTTAGGTATATTACGTGTTGAACTAAATATTATACGGTGTTTTAAAAGTGTGGAAATGAGTATTTGTGAAAGGAACATTAATTCCTTATTTATTTACCTAAGTGTTTTATCACGTGAATATTTAATGTTTTACATGGATTTGAATGTCAAAAGAAAACGATTACTCTCTACGGTTGCTTATAGATTCCGAGACAAGACATGTATTCTAAAATACCTGCCTTACTCCATCCGTGTCCCTAGCCGACTGTAGTATCCTTCCTACATGTGAGCCTAGAGCCTCTAGGAAGATTTAAAGAAAGTGAAAAGAATTATTTTCAGCATATAGGTAGCTGAATATCAAGTGTTGCATATAACTTTCTTACTGAGCCGTGGTTTGCTCACTCCCCAATTTTAACATTTCAGATTGTCGGTGACTGTGAGATCTGACATTTGAGGATTTCAAGCTGCGCATTTGGAGACATGGCGACAGCTTGATTTATAATATGAGGTATGATCATTTATTTTCTGTATTTAGACTTACTTTCAGTACTACTTTCCTGAGAATTAAGATAGGGGATGTAATTGATATTACTAATTTTATATTTAATAGTTAAAAAAATATGAAAAGTGAAGTATCACAGACAGCCCAACCGGATAAGTTGTATAGAAATACAGTGAAAAATGTGGTCACGGGCTGTGACAGTTGTAGACACCGATAGAATAGCTAGGGTTTAGGCTATTAAAAGGGTGTAGTTGGGCTTTGGGATCTTTGTTAGGATTTTGCGATTTTTCTCTCTAAAAATTGCATGGTTGGGCTTTGTTAGGAATTTGCAATTTTTCTCTCTAAAAATTGCATGGGTGGGCTTGTAAGGAGTTTGCAATTTAGTTGGGCCAAACCACATTAAAAATTATTGTGTTTGTTCTTGCTTTCTTCCGTTTTGTGGGTGTTTGGTTTGAGGGATATTTTTCCCAACAAAACCTCCATATCTTTCCAAACTACTTCCTTCCAAGTCTTTTTCTGTCTTCCTCTAGTCTTAACCCTTCTCTCAATATCCATAGCCTCTATTCTCCTAATTGGAGCATCTACAGGTCTACGTCTTACGTGTCCAAACCAACGTAAACGATTTTCACACATCTTGTCTTCGATAGGTACTGCTCCAACCATCTTACGAATATCATCATTTCTCATTCTATCCTTTCTTGTATATCCACATATCCACCGCAACATTCGCATTTCTGTTACACTCATCTTTTGTGTATGTAGCCTCTTAGTTGCCCAACATTCACTACCATATAACAATGTTGGTCTAACAACTGTCCTATAAAACTTGCCTTTCAACCAAATAGGAATTCCTTTATCACACAACACACTTGTAGCACTTCTCCACTTACTCCATCCAGCTTGGATCCTATAGGTCACATCACCATCAATCTCTCCATCCATCTATACTATTGATCCCAGATATCAAAAATGGTCCCGCTTAGGTATCGCCACCCCATCTAACGTCACTACATCATGCTTTCCACTCGGTTAGAACTGAATTTACACTCCATGTATTCAGTCTTTACTCTGCATAGTTTAAATCCTTTGGATTCCAACGTTTGTCTCCATAATTCCAACTTTGCATTGATCTCCGCTCTAGTTTTCACACATAGGACTGTTGGTTTCGAAGAATAAGGATGTATTTGACAAGAACAAACGAATATTGAGCAAAGTATGAGTAAGCAAAGAAAAAGGACAGAAGAAAGAATATTGGCTAAGAATTCAAAGGATCTTCTACTTTACTAAAAACTCAATTTGCAACACTATAAATAGATGAACTGAAATGAAAGCCACACCCCCATGTTCTCACTTCATAGGATAATATTCACCCACTAAGTACACAAACATAAAGTGGGTTAGTGGGAACTTAACTCCTAAAATCTAGAAACCACTCTTCCATGTTATACACATAGTGGAAGACTTATTCAACTTAAACTAATAATTGTTTGCATCAATTTCTAACATCCCCCTTGATGCAAAATCTGCAACTCCAAGTGATAATCGAAACTTTGCAAACTTTGAATAATCAAGTCCCTTAGTAAAACCATCAGCAACTTGATCATTTGTTGAGCAGTACTTTATCACGATTAGTCCTTCAGCAACAGCATCTCGAATAAAGTGGTGGCGAAGCTCAATGTGCTTTGTCCTTCCATGGAACATTGGATTTTTGGTCATTAAAATGGTTGCTTTGTTATCACAGAAAATTTCAGTCGCCTTTCCTTGAACTTGATGCAAATCCTCCATGATTCTTCTCATCCAAATTGCTTGACAAGCAGTATATGTAGCCGTAATATACTCAGCTTCCGAAGATGACAATGTTGTGCTTGCTTGTTTCTTTGAGCTCCATGACACAGCACCCGAACCAAAACTAAAAATGAAAGCCACAACCCCATGTTCTCACTTCATGGGATGATATTCACCCACTAAGTACACAAACATAAAGTGGGTTAGTGGGAACTTAACTCCTAAAATCTAGAAACCACTCTTCCATGTTATACACATAGTGGAAGACTTATTCAACTTAAACTAATAATTGTTTGCATCAATTTAAAGTTAGGAACTGGGTTGTACCAAATCCTAAAGTTACTTGTAGCTCAAATGTAATGAAGAATTCGTTTTGCTGCCCCAAGATGATGCAAGGAGGGATTATGCATGAACTTTGAGACCAAACTGACAGGAAACATGATATCTGGACGAGTATGAGTCAGATACATCAACCCATCAACCAAGCTTCTGAAATACTTCTCATTTGCCCTTGGTGTTCCATCATTCATTGTCAACTTCTCATTTGTATTCATGGGAGTAGAAAATGTCTTACAATTCTACATGTTAAACCTCTTTAACAAATCCAAAGCATATTTTTCTTGTGAAACAAAGACACCATCATCAGTTTGAGAAATTTGTAAGCCAAGAAAATAATGCAACAACCCCAAATCTGACATATCAAATTCATCAGTCATGCTCTTCTTGAATTCTGTAATAAGAACTTCAGAATAACTAGTATAGATAATGTCATCCACATAAACACAAACAATAAGAACATCATCACCTTTTTCCTTCACGTATAAAGTGGGCTCACTACTACTACGATGGAAACCATTTTCAAACAAGTAAGAATCAAGCCTACCATACCAAGCTCGTGGTGCTTGTTTGAGTCCATAAAGGGCCTTCTTGAGCTTGTACACCTTATCCTCTTTGCCTTCAACAACAAATCCTTGTGGCTGCTCGACATATACCTCTACATCCAAATAACCATTCAAAAAGGCAGATTTGACATCAAACTGATAAACCTTCCACCTCATTTGAGCTGCCAATGCTAACAAAAATCTAACAGTTTCAAATCTAGCAACAGGAGAGAAGGTTTCAAAGAAATCTTTACCATACTCTTGCACATATCCTTTAGCAACCAACCTTGCCTTGAATTTTTGGACACTCCCATCTGCATTAAACTTCACCTTGTAAACCCACTTTAAACCAATTGTATCTCTTCCTTGCAACTTGTCTACTAGCTCCCAAGTATCATGCTTCTCAATGGAAGCAATCTCCTCCTCCATGGCATGTTCCCATTCATTTTTTCCACATGCTTCATCAAAACTCATGGGTTCTGTTACTAAAAGAGCAAACATGTTAGAGTTATAAACTTCTTCCCAAGGTTTTACCTTTCTGGGAAGAGCCCCATACATACTTCTAAAAATCATCCTTGAAGGTTGAGGAGTTGGTGAAGCTTGTGGTGACAACCTTGAAGGACTAGGTGTAGGGGGAACCTGTTGAGCCATTTTGTTCTCGTCATCTTGTGACTCAATTAATTCATTTTCTTCACAAGACAAGTGCTGATTTTTGTTTGCATTCCACTCCCAAAAGCTGTTCTCATCAAAAAATAACATCTCTACGAATGATTAGCTTCTTAGTAACTGGATTATACAATCTATACCCCTTTGTCTCATCATTATACCCAACAAAAATACATTTCTCACTCTTCTTGTCCATCTTTGTCCGATCATTAGAAGCTAACATGGCATAAGCAATACAACCAAAAATCTTCAAGGCACTTACATTAGGCTTGCGATTCCACCAAGCTTCATAAGGAGTCATACCACGCACCGCCTTTGTTGGAGAAATGTTGAGAAGGTGAACCGCTGTAGCTACTGCTTCAGCCCAAAAATCATTTGCAAGCCTTTTCTCATTCAACATACTCCTGGCCATCTCCACTACTGTTTGATTCTTCCTTTCAGCGACTCCATTTTGCTCTGGCGTTCTTCTCACTGTTAGCTGCCATTTTGCTTGAAAAACAAGGTAAACTCATCAGATAAAAATTCTCCTCCCCTATCAGTTCGAAGAATTTTTAATTGATGACCAGATTCCTTTTCTGCAAAGGCCTTGAACTCCCGAAACTTATCAAGTGCTTCTGATTTCTGAACAAGAAAAAACACCCAACTCATACGAGTAAAATCATCAGTAAACAACAAAAAATATATACTCTTATTCAAAGACAGAGTATTCATTGGCCCACAAATGTCTACATGCACCAACTCCAAAGGCTTCTTTGCTCTCCATGCTTTCCCAACCGGAAATGACTGTCTATGTTGTTTCCCATAAATACAACTTTCACACAAATCATTAGCAAAAGGAATTGTAGGCAAACCATGAACCATATTTTTCTGACACAATAACTTCAACCCATTAAAATGAAATTGCCCATATCTCAAATGCCATAACCACGAATCACTTTCAACATTAGCAACAAGTGCACAATCATCCAAACAAGAAATCTCAAGAGGAAACATTTTATTTTCAGCCATGGGAATTTTTACAAACGGCATATCAGAATTTTTACTTTTAATTTCACACACACCATCATGAAATAAAACAGAATATCCCTTTTTAACCAATTGACCCACACTGAGTAAATTATGTGCCAAGCTAGGAATGTAATAAACATCATGAATCAACCTCTCATTACCTGACTTGGTCCTTATTGTTATTGTTCCCTTACCTTCAATTTGCACTTGTTTGTCATTCCCAAGACGGACTTACAACTTTATTGATTCATCCATACTCTGAAAAATACTTCTAACACCTGTCATGTGATTGCTACACCCACTATCCAAAAACCAAAGATCACTGTTACGTTCCTTTGAATTCATAAAAGTGAGAAACAAGTTACCATCTTCTTCTTTTTCAACGAAATTTGCCTGCTACTTAGCCTTTTTCCAACAATTCGCCTCAACGTGCCCCATCTTTTTGCAAAAGTAACACTGCTTGTCCTAATGGTTCTGCTTTTGATTCTCTTTGTCACCACTCTCAGTTTCTTGGCGATTTGAATTTGATCTACCAGGACCACGGTAGCTACCTTTACCTCTTCCTCTACCTCTGCCTGCAAAACCATTGTCATTGCTTTTCTCCTTGCTAGAGATCTCCATCTTTGTCTGAAATGCCTGCTCCATACTCTTCTCTGCAAACCTGTTCATCCTTTCTTCATGTGCTAAGAGTGAACCCATTAGCTCATTAAGAGAATACTTAGAAAGATCCTTTGATTCTTCAAAAGCAGTAACAACATGATCAAATTTAGGAGGTAAACTCCTCAAAACTTTTTCTACAATTGTTTGATCTTTAATTTTCTCTCCATAAGTTCTCAATTGATTCATGATGAGAGAAACTCTACCAATATAATCTTGAACCGACTCACTACTTTTCATACACAAGTTCTCAAATTCTCTACGAAGAGTTTGGAGTTTCACAACAGTTACCTTGTTATCTCCATGGAACTCTTGATGTAGAATGGTCCAAGCTTCATTCGATTTTGCTGCATTCGCGATTCGAGGAAAAATTGAGTCTGTCACTGCTTGCTGCAATACGAGCAACGCCTTTGCATCCTTCTTTCGAAACTCCTTCATCTCTGCTGCCTTTTCTGCCTTGTCAGATTTTGTATACCCATTTTCTACAAGATCCCACAAATCTTGAGAAATGAAAAAGGTCTTCATTTTAATGCTCCAAAAAGCATAACTTTCTCCATTGAAGATGGGCACCAATGATTGAGAAACATTCAAAGTATTCATACCATTAGACATGATGAATACAAACTAAAGATCACTTGCTTCAGCAAAGATCACCACAACAAAATAACACCCACTTTAATCGAACCTGACTCGGATACCAAAAATGTTGGTTTCGAAGAATAAGGATGTATTTGACAAGAACAAACGAATATTGAGCAAAGTATGAGTAAGCAAAGAAAAAGGACAGAAGAAAGAATATTGGCTAAGAATTCAAAGGATCTTCTACATTACTAAAAACTCAATTTGCAACACTATAAATAGATGAACTGAAATGAAAGCCACACCCCCATGTTCTCACTTCATGGGATGATATTCACCCACTAAGTACACAAACATAAAGTGGATTAGTGGGAACTTAACTCTTAAAATTTAGAAACCACTCTTCCATGTTATACACATAGTGGAAGACTTATTCAACTTAAACTAATAATTGTTTGCATCAATTTCTAACAAGGACAATATCATCTGCAAACATCATACACCAAGGCACCTTCTCCTTAATGGATTTTGTCAATTCGTCTATAACTACCGCAAACAAAAATGGACTCAATGCTGACCCTTGGTGTAATCCCATCGTGATAGGAAACTCACTTGTTTGCCCCCCACCTGTCCTCACACGTGTCCTTGCATCTCTATACATGTCCTTAATTAGTTTAATATATTTCAAAAGAACTCTTTTCTTGATTAAGGACCACCATAGAACCTCCCTAGGCACATTATCATATGCTTTCTCCAAATCTATAAAGACCATATGGAGATCTTTACCCATTACTCGAGAGCGCTCCATAAGTTGTCTAAGCAAATATATTGCCTCCATAGTTGATCGACCCGGCATAAAACCAAATTGATTCTCCGATATCTCTACATCTTTCTTAATCTCCATTCTATCACTCTCTCCCATAGTTTAATTATGTGACTCATCAATTTTATGCCTCAGTAGTTGGCGCAACGTTGAATATCTCCCTTGTTCTTATATATAGGTATCAAGACATTTAAAATATAATATAATTGTTAAAAAAAATTAATAAAACAAAGTAAAAAAATTTATTGAACTAAAAATGTCTAAATTCAAATGGCCCAAAAAAACATAATGACCCAATGAGTTATTGGTTTAACTTAAGAGTATAAAACTATTTATATAATTGTTTAATTTGTTTAGTGTGATTTATTTATAATTTGTTAGTTATTTATTTGAAATAGTTCTATTTTTTATGTATAGTAGCTAATACTTTTGGATTTTCACTTTTCTTTAGTTTTACTATGTATATATTTGGCTCACTTAAAAAATAAATTTTTATATAATTATTAATATATAATTATATATTTTATAATAAATGTGAATATCATAGAAAATTAAAAAAATAAATAATCATTGTCAAGTAATAAAAACATTAAAATATAAAAATTTATATTTATATAAATATTTATTAAATTTTAACTCTAGTTTAGCATTTCTATTATATTTTTATTTAACCATATAAAAACTGAATTAATTATTACATTCAAAATTATAAAAAAAATTTATAATTTATAAAATTTCAAAATAATTTGAACTAAACCTACTAAACTCACTCGATTAGAACTAGTCCAAACCTAAAACAAGATCGAACCCGAAAAAGCCCGAAACAGAGAAAACCCGAGCCCGAAAGTAATCGAACCCAAAAAAACCCGAGCCCGAAAGTAATCAAACCCGAAAAAACCCAAATCCAAAAAAACTGAACCTGAAAAAACCCGAACTTGAAAAGGCTCGAAACCGAAATAACTTGAACGTGAAGTATACCCGAACCGGCTCTTTTGCTATCTCTAATTTCAGCACTATCAATTTTACTGGGTAATGTCACTTCCTAATTTTATGCGAAAACTAGTTACCCATATGAGAAGTTGAAAAGCTAAAGTATGTTGATACTAAAAAAATACTTTCCAAGTAACCTATAATAGTAGATAACAGGTCTTCACATAAAATTGAAAGTGATGTGGCTCAATAAGACGAAGAGTGTTGAAATGTGACTGTCAAAGTGACTGCCTCTAACATTCCCCTAAATACAAACATTGAAGAGGTTCAACATTTAGAGCTTCAACTTCAAATCCTTAATTATTGTTCATTTATTGCTCTAATCTTCACATGAGGCAAAAGTTTTGTGTTCACTTATTGTGATCATTTTATAATCATTTATTGTGGTGAAACTCATATCCATAATCCATAATTTGTATGAGGGTAATAAAACCCTTAAGAGCTTAATTGTAAAGTGATATTTGGGTAGCTAGAGAGGTTTCTCCTAGAGCCTTGAAAGATAAGGTTGTAAAGGTTTTTTCTTGAGCCTTGAAAAAAAAAAGTGTAAGGCTTCTTCTTGAGCCTAGAAAATGAAGATATGTAAAGGTTACTCTTATATCTTGAAAACGAGATGTAATGTTCATTTTCATTATGAATTTGGCCATTCCTAGGGAGAAAACAATCAAAACATAAGGGAAAGGACTAGGCAAAGAAGGCCAAAGCTCCATAAATATCATGTGTAAATTTATCTTCCCTAACTCAGCTATTTATTGCTTCTCTTATATTTATCTTATTTGAATTGAAATTGTGGTAAGATTTAGAGACAATTGTTTTATCAAGTTAGGAAATCAAATTTAAGATAAAAAAACCGATTCATCCCTTCCTAGTTTATATTTGAACCAACAAACAAATTGTATCAATTCCAAGTACAATTTCTATAATTAAGCAAATCTCACCGTCCATCTAGGTTAATTTTACATAAATACAGTCATTATATAATTTGATGCATCATTTTCATTAGCATGCACAAAGTACACGTAGATCCACTAACATAAGTCAAGTCTTTTAGGTGATCAGGGAAATGGCAAGCTCTCTTTTCTGGACCACCTAAGAAATAAAGTATTTTTGTAATCTACCCAACCTACCTGCCCCAATGTCCAATTAATGGACCCTAGTCCTTTTACCCCTTCCATTTCCTTTTCCTTTTACTGATTTGTTTTCTTCCTCCTCCTCTCGTACATGATCTTCACATCCATATCATTATTACTAGACCAAATAATCAAATATACATTTAATTTTTGCATAAAATAGATATAAATATTTAATTTTTAATTTTATTATAAAAGTTCATAAGTTTTTATTTTACTATAAGTAAACTTTCAACTTTTCAAAATAATTTTATTAAGTAAAATAAATAAAAGGTTAAAGTCCTATAAGTCTTCAATCTTTTTATTTTATTATAAAAATTTATAAATAATTTAGATTTAATTATATTATTTTAAAATAATAAGGGTTTATAACAATAAAATTAAAGATTGAAAGTTTACTTTCATTTTGTACAGAGAATATAACTGACTATCAAGCCTTGTTACTGCCATCGTCTTCTTCTTTTAGGTTTTGCCAGAGAAAGAAAGGAATTGAAATTATTCTTCTTCAAATTAATTAGAAAATCTCTAAGTTAAAAACCAGAGTGAATTAAAGCTCCAAAAAAGATAGACAAGTTAATCAGTTTTGAAGAAGGAATGGATTGATGAAAACACTTTCATTAACAAGTACTACTGTATATGAGTTCTGCAAACCCTTATTTATTTGGTTTTACGACGAAGGAACAACGCTGATGTGGGCCGGCCGAAGTGGAAAGGAAGAGACAATGAGAGAGAGGAGAAAGGCAAGAAAACCGGCGGAAGACAGGCCGCAGAGGACGCAGACAAGAGATGAGAACCGAAGGCGGGGATCAAGGCTTTACAATAGGCAAAATATATAGGCTTTCAGTGCGTAAAAGTAAAAGTTGTTTAACGTTGAAAACTCCGTTTTCACCAATTTCATGACTGGGTTTAAAGACTTCTACTAATATATCACGGCCGAAGCACCCTTTTTTTCTTTTTTGTGTGAACTTAATTTTACATTTCTGCTACATTCTTTACTTTCCACCTTGAGATGGATATAAATTACAATTATTGTTGGAGCTTGGCACTTGGAAATTAATTAAAGTGACATCATTCCTCGCTTTTAGAGTATGCATTTCAATTTTGCAGTGCAATTCCTCTTACTTGCTCACTTTCTTCTCGAACTTGAACAAGTATTGCCTCTTTGCTCCATTTCTAGGTTTAAATCAATCTATAGTTTACTGCTACATATATAACAACAATACCAGATGGGACCTGAGACTAAATTAATTATGGGTTTTCTTGCAGTGAATTCTATGGTGAGTTTAAAGATTCCAAGAAAAGTAAGCAATCTAAAGCAACAAAAAGTTATTAAAAAGGGGAAATTTAAGGTTAATGGGGCAGACTGCCGAGGGAGAAAGAAAGGTAAGGCATATATACCAATCTGTTTCAATACATTTCTTGTTAACAAGGAAAAGAAGACTTTTGGCACTTCCAACAGATATATAGACATATTCTTAACTTAGTTACATCGTCAGCCACACAAAGCTTTAAATTGCTGCTATTGTTTCATTCATTCTCTCTCAAAATTTTCATAACCTTCTATTTATCAAAAGGACAAGAGAAAGATGGGTGTTCTTGCAGTAATTGCCAAACGTCTGGATGCATTAGTGGGGTACTCGTTTTTCTTTTCTTAATTTATTTACATGTTGGAAAATATCATCTGTTTTTGTGGATCTTGTCTGCTGCCACAATATATTTTCCGTCATCATGTCCCTCAAACTATATATCTATCTTATTATTCAGATTTAAATCAATCACTTTCCACATATGTTCATTTGCCCATCATAGATGTCATGCGGTAGCATTTTAATTGGTTTTTTTTTTTTTGCTTTTTTTCTCCTTTTACTGTTATAAGGACAATCTATCTTATTAATTAGTCTCAAAACAGGTATATCCTATCTCATTTTCTTTGTTCATTTCTTATTATGTTTCAAAACTATATATATATATATATATATATATATATATATATATATATATATATTTGAACAACTAAAACTGATCTTACCTATTTATTTTTTGAATTCATTTTCTATGTATATTTTAAAAAATTTTGACATTAAAACTATTGAACATTTAAGTTTTTGACATTAAAAAAATTTAAACTCAACAATTATTTATTAAAATTTTATTAATTATACAAAAATATTTAAAATGATATAATTAATTTCAAAACACAAAAAAAAGTAAGATTATTATGTGTCTAACACATCCAAACAAGAAATACACACAAAGAAAAAAATTGTAGGCTGGGAATATAGTTTTGCTCATTTTGTTTTATACTTATGTATTATATATTAAAGGTACAATAAATCTATTTTTCTCTGTGATCCAGGCCTGGAGTAATGCTTCTTTATCCATTGTAAGTAAAGCACTTGTCAACATTCTCAGAGTAATTTGGACGAAAAAATAATGAAACTTTTCCCAAAAGAAAAAAAATGAATGGCTGATATGAATTTTTGTGTGCATGAATGAACAGATATGCCTCAATCAGAGCAATAGAAAGTCCATCCATGGTAGATGACCAGCAGTGGTTAACATATTGGATTATCTATTCCTTCTTAACCCTATTTGAGCTCTCATTTTCCAAAATCCTCGCTTGGTAAGTATAAAACACCTTATATGCTAATTAACCCATATATATATATATATATATAATATTATTATAAAAAATATATATACGTTCAACGGTCCAACCATATAAATATTGAAATCGTTACTATTGAAAAAATTTTATCATTTATCATTCTTAATCCTAATATAATTAATTTCAAATAGTAAAATAAATGAGAATACTTGTGGTTACAAAAAAAAATACAACTATATATATAATATTAGCAATTTATTTTCTTTAATAAAAATCCTAAACAAACAAGTTCCTTCGATCAAATGACTCACTTTTTTTATTTTTTAATTTATTTATTTATATAACAACAGGCTTCCGTTCTGGGCACCCATGAAGCTGTTGTTTTGCTTGTGGTTGGTCCTGCCGATATTCAACGGGGCAGCTTATGTCTATGAGAAATATATTCGAAAATACATAAAAATCGGAGGGTTAGTGGGCTCAAATTATACGGAAGATCAGAAGAAGATCCTCCAGATGATCAGCTTAGACGCCAGAAAACATGTAGCTGAGTATGTTGATAAGCATGGATGGCCTGCGTTTGAGCGAATCATCAAAGTGGTAATTAACTAATTATCAATTACAAACCCCTCCAATTTAGTAATAAAACACTTGCATTAATTGCTCAACCTGATTAGTTTCTTTTCGTTCATTTCTTCTGGACTGCTTTTTCAGGCTGAAAGAGAGCAAAGAAAGCGTGAACTTGAAGTCTGTAATCTTTGAAGTGTGTTTTAACGTATCGTTAGCTTTCCATTTTATGGCTGAATGTTAAAGAGTAATGCAAGTTAATTGTATAGAATCTATCGATCATGTCAAAACAGAAAAATGAAATTTTATTTGGTTCTGAATCAGCCTTTCTGCAATGTGCAATAATACCTTCGTTGTACTGATCAGTGATCAGACCTTTTTCTGATCATCAGCTTTCTCCTTCCTACTCTCCCAAATCATGCTGTGACACAGTTTTTTTTATTTTTTTTAATTATGACGTGTTCTCGTACTTCTTTGAATTAAAACTAATTTTCGTTACATGATTACTGCTCGTTTAAAAAAATTTAATTTAGTAAGAATTTGAAAACGAAATTTTTTATTATAAATAATTTTTACTCAAAAATTCAATAAAATTTTAAATTATTGAGCTAATCGTTTGAGTTACTTATGGTACATTTTGTATAATTAAGCTGTGAAACGAAGTATTGCCGTATATGCTCAACTTCTTGAAGATTTGACGTCAAATATAAATATATATAACCAAAATGCAATTTTCTTTTCAATTATATATTTTGAAAGTAAAATCTGTTACCTCTACCACAAAAAAAAAATTATAGTAAATAAATAAATAGTTAGACAATATTTAACTTAAACATGTTATCATATTTCTTTTTATGATAAAAAGTGACAGATTCAATTGCTTACAAAATCTCTTTAAGATCAAAGCCATCACTTTTGTTATTTAATTTTTCAATTTCTAGATTATATTATAATTTGAATATTTTGAGTTCGAGAGATGCATGGTTAAAATGTGTATTTTCATACGTGTATTATGAGTTCGCAATACATAGCAGACTTTAGACATAATATTATGTCATTATATGATCATGAATTATATAATGAAAAGCAATTCTCTTTCATCTCATCTCATATTTACATATGTAAGGATTTGAATAAGTTTTATATCCGTAGATATATAATATATTAGAAGCAAACGGGGGCAAGAGAGCTGTGAAAGGTAGCCATCAAAAGAATTCAGAAGCAGTGAGGGCAATGCTGATGTAAGCTGCAGGAAACATTAAGGCTGTACATTGGTCAGAACTTTTTTTATTTTTAACCACATGTATATTTTCAACCACATGTATATTTTCTCATCGGTTTTACATTACGAGATTAATTTTGTTACAATAGATAATAATAAATAGTAAAACTCTTCTAACGATATCGATTTTACGATTTAAATCATATTCAAATGTTTAAAGAAAAAATTCTTTTTTATTCCTTCCAACCACTTGTTAACGTCAAAACTTCTCTTCCAACTGCTCTATTGGGACACTTTTTTACCTTTGACCATGTGGATTTTAACCAGATCATTCATTATCTTCTTTTATTTCATTATATGCTATTCATAATTACATCAGAACATCTTTTAGTGAGTTATAAACTTTTTCTTTTCAAAGTTTTTAACAATGTTGTTTCTCAAGTGAATGACCTCAAAATTAAAAAAAAAAAAATTCTAATCAAAATCATTAATTTGGATACCAAACAAATATACGAATTGGCTAGCAGCAAAAGAGTCATTAGCAATTCAGATAGAAATATTCCAATCATAAATCTTATACAGATCTTCCTAACAAATGAAATAATTAATAGTAGTGATAATTACTTTTTTGTCTTGAAATGGTTAAGTATGTATTGAGTTTTCAACATCAAGTTATCAATATAAATTATTTTCCTCCCAAAAAGAAAGAAATATGATGGAGACTCGAAAGAGCTATTGGTGGTGTTTGCGGTAATCATTCCGAGAATACCAAAAGTATCTTCTCTACACTTAGAGGAAATATTCCAATTCTGCTGACTTTATGGCCCATTAAAGAGGTCTGCCATTTGTTACACTCTTCTTCCTTTTAGATTTCATTTTATGCTCTTATTTGAACTTGGTGATGAATCGAATCCGGATGGATTTGGATGGAGCTTAGTTAAAGCAGTAAAAAATTGAATGTAAACTAAAATTCGGTTTAATTTAATTTGGGTTTTAATTTTTTTGCTTAAGTGCATTTTTACTGGCAATAAATAAAAATAAATCCAAATCTATCTAAATTTGTTCAAATATTATTAAATTTTTTAAAAAATATAATAAGATAAAAATATGAAAATACATAATAGTTAACAAGTACAACACAATAAATTTGAATAAAAAAGCTACAAAAATCATATAACTTTAAATTAAAGCTTTAAAAAAATACAAATTTAAATTAAACTGCAAACAAAAATCAAAATTAATTAAAAAATTATTAGTATAAAAAATAGTAAAAAACTTACAGTTAGCAGACAAAATTGGGCAAACTTAGACTTCAGATCTTTTTATAGCGGATTTTAATTTGAAAGCCCAAATTCATTTAATAGATTTAATATTTTTGTCTAAAAAATAATATACATTTAAATTTGAAGAGATAACTTGACCTTCAATAACTCTACTATCATCACGGAAAGTGACTCCAATAGTTAACTATTCTCTAAGCTATCGGTCATTCTTCTATTTCGCGAGGCATGAATTGAAACACATCCTAAATCAAATTAATTAAATACAACCTCAAAAGTACTGTCCCCAGTTATTTTTGGGACGCTAACTGTATAGTGAATGGTGGTGCTAAATCTGACTTTTCTTTGTTCTGAACCTATACTTCCCTTTTCTTTCTAATAAAATAAAGTCTCCTGCTTTAAAAAAATGGAGAAATTAAAAGCATATAGATATCATCATCCTTCCAAGTTCCAATTAAAAGGAGACATATAATTCAGTTTTTGGCAAATAACATATATTTAGCCTTACATATCTACTGACAATTTCAAAATGAAAATGGTCAGTCAAACATCTTCTAACGCAATCACTGAGAAACATAAATCCAATTTTTGCAACATTGCATTACAAATTCCAAGTACAGAAACCTCAAATTAAAGAAATAACTTCTTTTCTCTTTTCTTGGAAAGGAGGGAGTGAAGCTGCTTAAACCATGATGTAGTAATCAACTGATCCTCGGCTCTTGGATTGTAATACAGGTGATTTTCTTTTGGCTTTTGCTCTTTTATTCAGTTATTATATAATCTCACTAGTTGGAGCTGGTATCAAATGCATGAAACCTGAACTTCATTCTTCAGTGATTCCTTGGAACTTGCAAGCGAAGAGCAGTCAAATACAAGAGTCTTCTATCCTGCTTTAGTAGATATATAGTCCTGGTACATTCAAATGCAAAACTTGTAAAGCCTGGGTGATGAAAACTGAAATAGAAAATTTTACCTGCAGGAGGATTAAGACTTACTCCTAAAACCTGTAAATCTTTGTTGATTTCTTCTGAGTCTCCAAAATGCTACCACAGTTGGTCACGGATGTAAAAGGGATAGTTGAATGGATCAACCTCGAGTTATCCTGATCCACAGTTTCGGTGGGTTTCAGGATGTGCTTCACGCCAGGACTCAGTTTCATAGGGCCTGATCTTGTCACACCATCAACTTTAGAAAAATCAATCGCGGCTGAAATTCCAAAACCATTGCATTGAGACTCATTTGGAATCCATCCTACAAGGCTTGCTTCATTTCTTTCAGGTTCAGTTTCAAGTGACCCCATGTTACATTGAATGTCGATGAACTTTTCCCTTGTCAACTGAGTTGCAGCTCTTGGTTCATCTTGAATTCCTAGATTAGGTATCTTAACGGGCTTCATTGTATAATCTTCTTTAGCTCCAGGTCTCTTTCTTGTCTTCTGGCAAATATCAGGGCCCTGAGTGCCAACACTTTTAGACTTCATGCTGTCTTTGACCTTGATTCTGTTCCTGTGGCTCATGTTAACAGAAGAAGTTGGCTCGATTCCAGGAAGAGGTGGGATGAGTGGGGAGTGAGCTACAGATGGTTGCCCGACTGAATTCTCCATGCACGAGTGAGAGATTGCTGGACTGTGATCATAACAAACAATTGGTGAATGAGGAACCAAGTCATTGGTAAGAAAACTACTTCGAGCAGTATGGAGCTGATGTCTGCCACTCACTTCAGGAGAAGGTTGAGAAGGCGTACTAGGGGCCTTCACTTGCTGTGTTGCTTGTAACAACCATGGGATCAGGCTCTCTGAGGAGCCCCGAAACCGAGACGGTTGGACATGTTCAACATGATCTGGGTGCAAAAAGGGAAAGTTGAAAGACGATTTTCCAGCATTCAGTAGATTCTGCTTGTTTTTGAGTTCAACAGAATTCCCATTTATATTCTGATAGTTTCTGTGTGAAGTAGATGCTGCGGGTAGTTGAGAGCTAACTCTTAAAGGTTTGTTTCTGGGCATAAAAGGCTCTTGGAAGTCAGCTTCATTACCAAAAATAACATGGGAGGTGGGTGGATAAGCAAAATGGTGTGAGTTTCGATTAGGATCTCTGGCCATTGTAAGGCTGCTATTATGGAATTCTGGATTTGCTTGACAGTTAAGACCTGGCTGAAAGAAATTAGACTCAGGAGGCTTCACGAGTACACTGTGAGGAAAAGCCTGATTGCTCTCTACTTCAAATTGTTGAGCAGGAGCGTCTATAAACTTTCCCGATGCTGGATCCAAAAGCCAGTCTTGCGGAAAATGTCTATCAACAAAGTAGTTCTGAAGGGAAGTACTTTGAGGATGCTGCTCTTTTATGATTTTCTTATCAGTCCAAACCTTTCCATCTGCAAATCCTTGTCTCTCGTCGCTACTTCGACAGACTGTAACATCTTTTCCCATCAACCGCATTGTAGAAGGAGGACTATTCAGAAGTGTCTTGTCTGCGTTTTCCTTCGCACAAGAAATGCCTTTATCCTTTTGCTTCTGAAACTGGTCATATTGCCCACATCCACTGACAGAGATGTTCATCAGATTTAGGTCTGAATCCATCAAGCAGCCAGAATGGTTGCATTTCCTACCAGAATATAGACAGTAGGCATTTTCTTTTCTATGACCTTGCAATTCCGTAACCCCTAATTGAGCTGGTGAACGTACAGTGGCATTCTCTTTCATTTGATTCTGTGCAGGAAACAAACCTAACTGGCTATTTGAAAGTGCACCTTCAATGAAATGCTTCCCTTTCATAATTGAACGATCATCCATGCTCCCTGCCAAGACAAAATTGTTAATGCTATTGGAAGAACCTGATACTGGATTCCATTTCTTTATCTGGTTGCATCCTCCTTTTCTACTTGACATTGCCTGTACTAGTTCACCTTGCGAATTAAGAGGCAAACCAAAATATTTCTCATCCCTGCACTTTTCTTGAAAGGCAACTGGCTTCTGTTTCCATTCTGAAAAATGACATGGCCTTCCCACCAGTTCAATTGGAGAAAAACGATATAATGGCTGATGAGAAAAAGCATGGCCTGAAACATTTTCTGATGGAATTTGTGATGTAAATGGAGCACTTTCATTTGCATTTTTACTTGAAGAAAAACTAGATGACAAAGGCTGGCAAGATGCCCTTGGATTTGCCTTAGAACTGATAGCAACTTCCTGGGTGTGATCTCTAAAATAATCAACAAATAGGGAGCTGTAATTCAAAGCCGTAGAAACGCCACCACAAACTTGAGAATTGACAAAAGGATTTTGCATCTCTCTCAGTGCAGAAAAGGGATTAGGAACACCAGCAGGCGGAGGACTATGAAATACAGTTTGATTTCCTTGATTAGACATATGCAATTTACCAGAATCTAATATAACTTGACCTAGGGGCAAAGATCTATCTGGAAAATGATTTGTTCTTTCTTGCTCAATGCTACATGGTCTGAGAAACCTTGGTATATCAACATTTTGAAGAATATCAGGCAACTGTTGCTTTTCCATTGTAGCTTGCACCCCAATTCCATTTTCTGTGCTAAAAGAAACATCTTCCTCATCACTTCTGTTTAACTCTCTAGCCAGAAATTCTACATCACCTTCATTCTTGTGGCCTTTTTTTGACAGATCAAATGAATCCAAATCAAGGTGGCAAACGCTTTTCTCAAATGAAGCAGCTTGTTTCTTTTGTGGACCAAGTATGCTATCCTTACCTGAGAAACTGACATGCCTCACAGAATGCTGGACGCCGCAGGTACTTACTTGAGTAGTGGCCCTCAAATTGCACATTGCTGCATTTTGTCCAGAAATATGTTTTGCAGGGTTCTTAAGAATGCCACGAACAGGTGAACTTGGCTTTTCATTCTCCACAATTGGCTTGGATGCTTGAACGACCTTGCTTTTCTTCTTTGAAGGCAAGCATTTGAGACTTGGTTTCTTTCTAACGGTAGAAACAGCGCTTAAGCCCCTATTGCATAATGTATTATTTGGTTTTCTGTTGCAATTGGCAGGAGTTTGCAGCTTCAGCTTGCTACCATTCACCTAACACACAAAAAACAGAATCATCATGGTGTCAAGTTTTCAAAAATCTAAGACATTTCAACTATTATTAATTCAACTGTGAAAAATAGATAAATTCATTTTCCAAATATGAAGAATTCAGCAATCCTACATCCATGTCAGAAGAGCCAAAATGAATTTAAAACTGAAAAGCAGCAGTCAACTTGCAAAAGGACAGTCAGAAAAGGTTACCAAAAACTTGTTGACTACGTTCAAATATATGATATACAAGTATATATCAACTTTCAACTCTATGGTGCTAACTCAAAACATTTATATACCTACTCCAACCATGTACATCACTACGCTTTTGTCCAACGAAGCACTGGTATTTGTGTATTCCCTGCAGCCAGCTTAAGAAGCCAAATATTACTGACAGGAGGACTAGCCCCTAAGTTTACTGATTCAAGGAAAAGTTTTGTATTTTAATAATAAATTCAGTTTTGTGCACTGGGTTGCCCTTTTTTCATACCAAGTCCCTGTCCTATCGTGGCACTTGTAATCCTTAGTTTCATTATTTCCTTATGTATTGATAGCATTACTTACCAATATGGATTTTTATAGCAAGGCATCTTTTTAATTAATATACTTTATCATACTGCAATCACAAGTTTATCACCCTTTATTTCATCAATTTACCTTTTTGGTTGGTCAATGACAAATTGCAAAACTTGAAGCTAAAGACTGTCTCATGAAAATGCGGAGGTATAATTATACATGGTGAACAGCTTAGAAACATGAATGATAAAGAGAAAAGATTTAAAAGGATGTAGTAGGCTTATAAGAGATTTAAATTAAATGAAAAATTACTATTAGTAGCCAGTTAAGAAGACAGAAAGTGAAAGAAAGAACATAAGAAGACAAAAAATAAAATGAATATGGCCCTCATCTCAGCTAGCAGGCTTGTGTGCGAATTTTAAAGGCACAGATCCAAATTTTGTCGGCTCGTGAGAGATAAAAGAGAGTGGAATTGTAACATGCGTGGGAATTAAATGGTGAACCAAAAAAAATAGAATATAAGAGATGACAAAAGAGAAACCATTATGATCATTCATGTGACAATTCAAAATTTTCACTATCAGAAAGCACAACTGTTCCTTGCTGTATCTGGAATTGAATAAAACTATATACGGAAATCCAACATCTGAACCAGCCTCTAGTCCAGAAAACATTATACTTTCCATGAAAAGCGTAGAAAACGACTATAAACAATCAGGGTATGTAAAATTTAGCGAAAACTAAATTTTATTTTGTACCATTACAAATATGACTAGAGATAAATTCCCAATACCGCTATCGTTTTCTTGTAAATTGTGAATCTTTGGTGAAATTGCAGTTGAAATCAATTAATTTCACCTAACAGTATTTTGATATTGAATTCCAAATTTCATTATGAAGATCTTTGATAAAGTTTGATGAATTATTTTAGAGATATCTAATCAAGACTTCAAATATTGCTAAAACCAAAAGGAAAGAATTTTATTTATCAGCTGCTTTCAACTCATTCAGAAAACATTAATGCTATGCAGACATATTTAATTTCTATTTTCTCTCACTATTCTTTAAATGTTTGATAAAAAATGTAGTATGTTACACATGCATGAACAATCATATCTGTTATCAAACCATTAACATGTTTTACATACTTTTAGTTAGAATTTACTTGTGCCTTATTACAACAAGTCTGAACATTGGTTATTGAAAGTTTAGTTCTCATTCATTCTACTGTAGGTAGGGCCTTCCCTTGATCAAAGTCATAACTTTGCAACTAAGAAAATCCTTGTTATGATTCCAAATTACATAATACAAGCCTCACATATAGACCACAGTATGAATTGCTTAGCATCAGAAAAGTACTTTTCTTGCTATATGAGGTAACCGCTGGGGAGAAATTTTCTTTGACAAGAAGAAAAAAGGTCTTTTTTAAATCAGATCCTAAGATTCAAAAAATTACTTTCTATAAATAGCTCTTTAGCATAAAAAAAAAAAAAAACTTCCACATAAAATTTCAAGATAAAGTCACATCACCTATCATTATGAAGAAAATATTATAAACTTTACAAAATGAGCAGAGGATTTTTTCAGTGACAACAATGGGAATATATTATTCAACATCTAGCAGCTACATTAGACAAAGAAAACCATTATTCGAAGAAGAATCTTCCTGTGGCTTTACTAGATAATGTACCTAAACAACCTCACTGGATCATAACACTGATAAACTTCTAGAGATTGTTAAACTCCCAGAACCAAAGATTATTGAGTTTGACCAAAGAGACATGAAGCACACTGCTCTAGCATACACTTTCACATAGTCAAAGCATCTAAACCTTGGGAAATCAAAGAAAGATAGGTAATTGCATGTGAAAACAAAATTACCAGTCACCAAAAACTGATCTGGAACTGTTGAAGAAATTTTAGCAAGTCAAATTTTCCTAAAAGTCCAAGAATTCAACCATTCTAGTGATCATGATTCCTGGAGATCTAAAGGTTTTTTTTTTTTCAATTTAGTATGTGTAAATCAGACATGTTTAGTAGCTGCTAGTATGGAGATAGCTCTTTTACAATGTTGTCACAAATATAGAAGGGGTGAGTCACAGTGTTGTCTTGGAAAGGCAACTTGCAAGTATATATGGATTCAAGCCTCCAAAAAACATAATGAATTCATTATCCACACTAAGTCCCTATGTGAGTACAGTAATTGGGGGTAACATAATGAATTCATTAAAAGAATACCCTTTTATTCGATAGAACTCTGTGTCATATACAGACCAACATTTCCAAATCGCATTAAGCACTGCTCCTCTACCAAAAACAAAGTAAAGATGCATGAATGCTCCTAGAAATAAGATAATTTTGTAACCAAGAACCAAAATATTAGGCTGCATAATTTCAAATTGAGATACTATATCCATCAACTAAATTTTCTATCACAAAAATGAGTGTTTTTTTTTTTAATAACGAAGAGGAGAAAAAAAATTAAAGCTTTTCTCATTATTTGTCAATGAAGTGATTTCCTTTCTGGAGGATGCAGAAGTGCAGAAGGCATGTTTGCTGCCTAGATAAATGGATACAACACTTATCGAATCAACTTACCAAATCACCTAATTTTTCAAACGGCACTTTTACCCAAATGGACACTCATGAGTCACGACCATCACTGGCTGTTATTCATTATCACATTGTTTTGAATATATAAGGAAAAAAAATTAAGATTAAAAGCTTGTTATAACTTACAAATCCAATGACTTGTTGATTAATAAATTTTGAAACAGCACAAGTACTGCCAACTGAAACCTTTCCCCTTCAGATACTATCCACATAAAGAACAGATGATTCATTTCTCAAATAGCATCTCAAGTACTATCAGAGACATATTAAACCAGCATGATGAGAAAAGACATTCTAAAAGAACAAAAGAAAATTCTTAACTCATTTCAAGATGGCCAGTCAGATTTTTCAGCCTCTATGATGAAAATTAACAACCCATTGCATAACAATTTTTTATTGTGCCAAAAGGAGATGTAGTTAGCGAACTAGCTAAGTAGCAATCACATGCTGTGGTTCTACTTGAAAGCTGGTTCTTACGAATCGTACTAATTATATTTCAACAGAATGTTTCTCAAACCAGAAAGAACAAGACTGCATAAGATACACAAGCATAATGCAAGGATATCTTCATCAGCTTTGTGATATCTTCTTCTTTTTTTAGCCAAATGATCTTTCATATGTGTTTGGGAAGTGATAACAGCATAAAACGGAAGTATCATTATTCCCTCATGTCCTTATAAAGATACTTTGATTGGTATACGTCTCTCCAATCCAGATGATGACTTTCAAGAGCCAGACAGTAACTTATAAAACAAATTAAGACTGCTCGTTTTAAGCCAACATCATCATCCATAATAGCAAGTTTCCTTTCAATATTTTCATCTCAATAGTATCTTTAATAGCAATATTCCAATACTTTCCATCAACAAATTCAAGCCAAATGGAAAAGGCTTAAGTGCATTCTTGTACCAATTACATAAAAGCATTTTCCTGATAGCTGCAAATTCCACCTACTAGGATTGAACAATGTGTAAAAGTCCATACGTGAGGAAATAAAGATGATTTCATCCCCAAACTATCAACAAACCACAATCCATGCCAGTTACTGAACCCTTGCTGTCATTCATCATCTTTACAGCCTTTATCCCAATAATGGGGTAGGCTAAAATGGGTTCCTAGACTTACTAGGAAAATGAACCGTTGCTGTCATTAATACCAAAACGGGTTCCTAAAACTCAAGAGTCTCGTAAAATATGAACACTTTTGCAATTTCATCAGCAGATGGTTAAGCATCTGATGACATAAATCCAAGGATAGCAGAAGCAACTACCACTAATTCTTGAATCAAACTTTAGGACTCTTCAACCATTCAGTTTGCCAAAAAAATATATATGGTCCACTCAAAAGACAGCTTAACCAGACATGTATCAGAATTCGGCATCACGCATTTAATCTGCTCTCCGACAAATGCAAAAATCGATTGCCTAAACTAACTAGTTACCAGAGCTAGAAAACCATTTTCTTCACAAGAAAGTCCATGAAATAACACCATGTGTATGTCATGCAGCGCAGAAACATTGTAAAGGATCATGACAACAATTTATAAATCTCCATATCCTTTGTGGCAAATTTCCAGTCCAAGTTACCATCGATTCAACCTTACAGCTTAAAAAGTTCACCTGAACTTATAATTCAAGTCCTTCCGTAGCGTCCATAATATATCAATCTCAATGATAAGGACCTTCCAGAATAATAAGATGAAACACTACCTTTTAAATAAAAAATAAGATCGGCCCCAATATCTAAATGATTATCTTCCTTAGAAAAAATTTATTGCAACAGTGTTAAAAGAAAAGAACAGCATCATTAATCTCGGATAGATATGCTGAACCAAGGACAAAAAAATCTCTACCTTATAAAAGACCTCTCCGTACTGTACAGCTGGAGCACCACACCTCACTTCATTTCCATAACCTGCTCAAACCTTCCCAAACATGAAAATCACATATCTATCTTTCAACTTTCTTTTTCTCTCTTTGTGCTGCTGCTTAACCTCATTGCACACAAGTACAATTACAAGGAAACTGCTCAGTGATCTCAGTCCTCAAAATGAATAGTCTTTAACCAGCTTTATCAGCAGGAATTTTATTAATCAGAGAGGAAAAGAAAGAAGCACAAAGAAAATGCATATGAAGCACATTGATAGATACTAGTACTTTTTAACTGGCTCAAAATCCAATTGATCAACTGCCCAAAGATCACAAGCCTACAGTACTAAGAATCAGTGATAGTTTATCATGGCATGAACAATAATGAATTATAACCCTCATCAAATGAAAAATATTGCTGCAACAACTCCAAACTATATAGATAATAAAAAGTAGAATAAAACCAAACGACTCACAATCATAATAAAACACAAAATTAGCATTATTTTATGATGAAAACCACATACCTTCTTAACAATGAGCCCATCTTGCTTCTTATTCTTCTTCAGCTTCCTCTTTGTCTTCATCAGCTTTTTCACAATTTCCACCTTCTTCTTTTTCTTCTTCTTCTTCTTCTTCTTTGGCCTCTCAATCTTGCAATTCAACTTATTCTCCAGACTGTCATTTTCATCTTCGTCCAGCAAATTGTCATCATCATCAGCATCAACCTTGTGGATCTGTGGAGCCGCAGCAAAAATCTCAGCAATGGATCGTTTTTTGGGGGTTCTTGATTTTGTAGCTTTAATTGCCATCCTCATTTGGCGCCTTTCATCTCTACATGCTTGAGCAAGGCAGCTATCAACATGAGCATTCAACGCATTCACTGTGGAAGCAGCAAATGCCCCACAAACGGGACACTCCAACATGTCTGATCTTTCATCGGATTTCTCCCCAACATGAAGATTTACTTGCAACAAATCACTTTGGTTTCTGGGTTGCGTTTTTTGAAGCTTGTTGTTTACCATGCCGCTGCTTTCTATATTAGCTAATTCAGTTGATTTGAGAAGATCAAGCTCTTCGGACCACCAGCGGAATTTGGTGATCGTGATCGGAGGGAGAAAAGATTCCATGGTTTGTCTGTTTATCGCACTGTTACCATTATCATCATCTGAAGAAGTAGAACCTCCACTGAACGGCCAGCATTTCACCATGTCGATGCTTCTCATTTTGGAAGTATACTCCCTACGGAGGACAACAGATCACGAAGTCAAGAAGAAGAAGAAAAAGAGAAAACCTAACCATAATGTAAACTTGAAAAGGAAACAACAAAACATACAAACCCAAAAGAAGAAACAACTTACCGGATGGAAAAACCTTCAAAAACAATAGCCATGCTAACTCCTGAAAGAAGATGTACGTATCCAGAGAGAAATCGGTACTGTCAAAACCTCATCTTGAAAAGAATTAGAAGAGAGGACGAAAACAAGCAAATTAGCCAAGCAAAGCAAAGGAAAGAAGTTTGGGTAACTGAAATTATAGACAAAAACGAAGGAGAGAAACGAGAGAGGCAAAGCCAGACCCAGATAGAGAAAGAGAAGAAGAAACTGATGATAATGGTGTAGGCAGCTCGTTGTATCCGTCTATGGTGAAGGGTAAAATAGATGGGGCTATAGAAAGAGAAAGCCTTTACGTTTTTCCCGCTCGAAGAGAGAGAAAGAGAAAGAGTATTCCATTTCATCTCATGCTTTGCTTTCATAGCTCTCCTCCTTTCCCCTAATTTATGACTGACAGCGACGTATGAGACCGCAAGCGAACCCGAAAGTGTTTCAGAGAATAACCCATTTCACCTTTCTTTATTCGTTTCTTCTTTTCTTTTTCTTTTCTCTTCGCTCTTTGTTTTACTAATTAAGAATTTTTAGAAGATTCAAATCCAACTTTCTTTTTCTAATTGCCTTCCTTCCTTTCTTCCCACATAACAAGCACTCGTGTAGGCATAAAGAACAAAGATTCGCTGTAAGAAGAGCCTCGAACGCGCTGATTCATTGCGCGTGGTTACACGCTCTTCTCTTTGAAGGGAAAATGAACGTTCGCAGAAAGTGGGTTGTTTTTCGCTGAGTATTAAATTTGTAGTTGGTTAGGTTCTTCACATCGTATCAGAAACTGACACCATATTGTTCAACATTTCATTCAATTAGTTTGTACGTTTTCCCCTTCACTCTTTCTTTCAACTTCAACAACTCATTGTTTCCATCTATACCATCCTGCAAAATAAACTACGTGTACTACTTCATGCAAATGTAGAAATTATACATCTTTTGGTAAAAGTTTCAGTTCCGATGGGTTATTTAAGTCTTCAAGTTATGATGTAATGTTGAAAACTAGACCTTTAATGACCATAGCTTTTGTAAAGGGTAATCCGTAATCATGTATGTAATGTTGCTGATGCATTTGCTTTGGTTTGTGAAGATGAGAAATGGAAAGGGTCTGTGCAGTGCAATACAGAGCAAATTTGGTTAGAACCGAGTGGTCCATGCATAGCAGTTTAGCAGAGAGACTTGAACGTACCCACATGCAGTTTATGATGATAGACATTGTAGCCATATGCATATCTTAAATAATTAGCTAGTTGCCTGCCTCAACAAACTTTACATGCATGTGCATTTGTCATCTCTTTTTTTGTTGTAATCACATGTATTTTCATCTGTTTTACAGTTAGAGATTAATCTTGTTCAGGCTGAAATGGTAAATGGTAAAACCCTCCAATAATAACAACTTCATGATTTGAACTATATCCAAAAACTTAAGACTAAAGTCCAATTTCACTTTTTCCAATCACTTGTTGATTGCATTTTTATCTCTGATCATCCGTCAGGTGTAGTTTTCGTAAATGAAGATGTTTAATTTACCTTAAATGTATATATAGCTACTAGGATATCAATGAAAACCCACAGTACTCATCTCCCCCACCTACATCTATGGGTTTCTTAAAAAAACAAGAAGGGTAAATGAGAGTTTGAATAATGAGAATGCATCCGTGCCGTCATAAACACATCTCATAATATTTTACAGGAAAAAGAGAGAGCTGGAAACTTCAAACTTTGAAACATTTGTTTTCGGTTCGGTATGGATCTAAAAAGCCCAAAGCCCTAAGTTTCAGGTTTTGGAATTAGCTATGAGATAAAATAAATAAATAAATAAATAAAATCTTGGTTTCAAATTAAAGCGTGCATACATGCTATTGAAACTTCCACTTCTGCTTGAGTTGAGGAGTTCTAATACTAATAATTAGGAGACAAAATGGAGATCATAGGGGAAAAGTGTGTGGTGCAATTCCAACCATTTCCAAAGTGTACAATGTAAATATCAAAAAAGATTATATTCAACTTCTATGAAAAGTTGGAAATGTATAGGCTCATGATATCTTTCCCCACATACATAATATTGGTTATTGTTTACAATGCTTTTCTAATCATACAAATGCAATGCAAGCAAAGAATATGCTAAAAGAATATTATTATATAAATAAACGGACTGCTTGTTCCAATTGAACCATCCATTATATATAAATGTTATTTAATGGATGTTAATTTAATATTTATTGTAAAATTAACCTATATTTAAAGCAGTGCAAATGAAATTTATTCTGCAAAATTATGACTGAAATATTCAGAGTAAAAGTAGCTAAGAGAAATGTTAGTGTTGAAGAAAGTTTAAAATAGATTTTAAAAAATTATGAAAACCCATAAAAACTTTGTGGTTGACAACCAAGAGCCATATGATTTATATATATTTAGGAAAATTTTGAAGAAGGGGCGGCGAAACAAGAATTTTTAAAGTTTGGTATTAATGCATATTATAATCACCGAAAAATAAATGAGAACTTTCGTAATTAATAATAAGGAAATGATAATGATTATTACATCCTTAATGAATATTTGAGAAGAAAACCACATATTTCCATTTTGAAAATTAAGGCTCCATTTGGTTTACTAAAAATGACTCTCAGAAAGGTGGTTGTGACGATATGCTGCGGATGATGATTCTTTGTGGAGAAAGGTGGTTGTGACTAAGTATGGAGAAAATATTCAGAAGTGGATTCCGAATGACAACAAGGTTAGGAAGATGTCGACTGTGTGGCGAGATGTGGTAAATCTGTCAAAACAGGAGAAAGTGAAGAAGTTTATTGGAAACGAAGGATATAGATGGTTAATTGGTAACGGCAAAGTTGTTCTGTTTTGGTTTGATGTTTGGGTGGATGATTTGGCTTTCAAAGATACTTACCCCAGATTGTTTTCTCTTGCTAAAGAGAAATTTGCAAAGGTTTGTGATTATTCTGTAGGTAATAATTTTGACCATCAAGAGTGGTGCCTTTGGTTTAGGAGACAGCTTCTAAGCTGGGAACTGGAGCTTCTTAAGAGGCTGAGAATTAAACTGGATGGTATTTTCTTGAATCCTAATAAGGCTGACAAGATTATTTGGGAACCTGATCATAGAGGTATTTTCTCTGTTAAAAGAATCTCTTCTCTTTTGAATGATTTGGTTTCTCCTGTTGACTCTTTTGAATTTTGTAAGTTATGGAGGTTTAAAATACCTCCTAAGGTGAATTGTTTTATTTGGTTGGTTGTGTTGGAAAGACTACCTACTAAATCTTTCCTAATCAGTAGAGGTGTCTCATTATCACATATTCAGGGTTTGTGTGAATGGTGTAAATTGGATGAGGAGTGCATTGATCATATTCTTTTTAGTTGTCCTTGGGTGAACTCATTTTGGTATAAGTTTCTTGCTTGGTGGCAAATCGATTGGTGCTATCCTGTTAATTTGAGAATGTTTTTGTTAATCTATTTTGATCCTATGTTTACTGGTGAGTTGAATGCATGGTGGTTGGCATCTGTTGCTGCTACTTTATGGTCTATTTGGCTTGCTAGGAATGAATTGGTCTTCCAAAAGAAGATGGTGTCGATGGAGGAATTGCTTTTTGTGGTAAAGTTTAGATCATTTCTTTGGATTAAGGCAAGCAAGGAAGAAAGTTTTCTTGACGAGACTTTGTGGTGGAATAACCCAATCAAATGTGCTCCTTTGGGCGGTGGAAAGAATTGTAGGCTGGTTACTCATTGGTCTCCACCTTGTACGGGTAGTGTTAAATTCAATGTGGATAGAGCGGCAAGAGGACAGCTCGGAAAAGCGGGATGTGGCGGTGTACTCAGAGATGAGTGTGGATTTGCCTTTGCTATGTTTTCTAGACCAATTGGGTGGTATGATTCAAATGCTGCAAAACTGTGTGCTATCAAGATGGCATTAGAGGTTTTCCTGAAGACTGATTTTAAAGACAAAGCCTCATTGATTATTGAATCCGATTCCAAAGTTGCTGTTGGATGGTATCTGGATCCTGTGACTCGACCATGGAAATTATGAAATATTTTCTTGGCCATTGATTCCATGATTGTTGAAATTAAAGAAGTCAAACTGGTTTTTATTGTCAGGGAAGCAAACGGTATGGCTGACTTTCTGGCCAAATCAGGTGTAGATCGCAAGGAGATGTTTATAGCTTGGTGGTAGTGTTTTTGGTCAAGTTCCTGCTTGTTGAGACTCTTCTGTTTGCTTTCGTTGTATCTGAGGCGATTATTTGGTCATGTAGTTGGTTAGCCTCATTGATTATTGAATCCGATTCCAAAGTTGCTGTTGGATGGTATCTGGATCCTGTGACTCGACCATGGAAATTATGAAATATTTTCTTGGCCATTGATTCCATGATTGTTGAGATTAAAGAAGTCAAACTGGTTTTTATTGTCAGGGAAGCAAACGGTATGGCTGACTTTCTGGCCAAATCAGGTGTAGATCGCAAGGAGATGTTTATAGCTTGGTGGTAGTGTTTTTGGTCAAGTTCCTGCTTGTTGAGACTCTTCTGTTTGCTTTCGTTGTATCTGAGGCGATTATTTGGTCATGTAGTTGGTTACTGATGGGGTTTTCTTTTGGGTATAGAGTTTTGTTGGGAGTTGTCTTTGTCTTGTACTCTATTTTCGGTGAATTAACAGATTGTGTTAATCACCTTCATCATCCTCCATCAATAAATGTGATTTAGCAAAAAAAAATGACTTTCAGAAAAATTATTTCTGAAAAAATAATTTTTAAAAATTTGATTTTTTGGAAAAATTGATTTTTTTTTGTATTTGGTTGATATGCTGAAAAATATTTTTTATCGTTTGGTTGTTTTCTGAAAATTCTACATTTTTGTTAAAATAGTGTTATTCACATGGTTAACTTCTAGTAATGTTTCAAAATCAATAATAATAATAATAATAATAATAATAATAATAATAATAATAATAATAATAATATAAAAAGAACTACAATGAAGAGGGAGGAGGGAATACAACTAATGCTTGTAACAAGAAAGAAGTAGCACATAGGATAGGAATAAAAATAGAATCAACAAAGCAACTGAGAATCTACATAGAACAAAGTTAGATCTTGTCTTGGAGAGCCATGCCCAAGAACAAGTGAAGCTTCGAGTTTGGGTCTGATGAGTTATAGCAGCAAAGGGATCAATGGGTAAGGGAATCAAAAGAGGTGCAGATGCAACGTAAATCAAATTTGTTGGCAGTTGCAGTTTTGATACCAGCGACGGAGAATCGACGATACCGATGATGTTTAACCGCAAGTGCAGGTGTAGCGCAGATCAAATTTGTTGGCAACTGCAGTTTTGTTTCAACGAAGAGAGCATTTAAGCTTTGGAAATTGTCTTCCTCTTTTTAAAAGGAGAAGACAATTTCCTAAAACTTTAGGTTATTTTTCGTTGACGGTAAATGATTTTACATTGACCACTTTTATTTTTAGGAAACCAAACATTTGAAAATGTGTAAAACATTTTCTGGAAAATGAAGTTTGGGTACCAAACGGACCCTAAGATTGGGAATTCAAATACCTAAAATAAGGCATCTGAATATTTATGGGTACAAAGCTCTATAAATTTGTGTGGCATAGTCTGAGACATGGCATCAGTGGCTGCTCAATGACTGCTGGTGGTGGGGGGGTCTGTGGCTGTTGAGCAGCTTGTGGCTAACTCTAGCTACTCCTGAATTACCTTTCTAGAAAGGAGGCTATGTTCGCCAAGTTTTGCTCTAAGTGCTTAATTGAGTGTTCGAGCTCGAAGGTTGTAAAGGCAACAAAGGTGGAGGTAGTTGAGCTTGCCACATACATGGGGGTAGTCTATGATTGCATCCCCTCCTCACTTCTATTTTTGTATTCAATAATGCAAACAAATGCATTTAGAATAATTTCTTGCAATTAATGAGCATTTAGGCAAAGACAGTGCTACTATGGGACATAAACTATTCTAACATATCTATAGCTGCATACACTAGATAAACCAAGCTATGATATCACTAAATCAATCACAACTCGGAGGTTGCAACAAGATACTTAATCTTGTGCTGATATAAAAAATGTAGGCAAAATTTTCATTTTTCTAACTTAACAGGTTTGTCTGTGTGTGTCCAATGTCAAAAATGTAGTGATTAACTACCAGCCTTATTTTGAGTTGTTTGCTCAAGGTCTTAGCCTAGTACCTGTACAAACATAATATTCTATAATCAATCCTAGATATCCACAACTATATCATAATGCATATATATAAATCAATCCGCATCATTCAATATCATCATGCCTTATAATCATAAAGACATTCAATCTATTCAAACTCATTCAACATTGATCAACTATACCATAAAGTATCCAAATATTATATTAATAATTCATTATCCTAATTTACATCCCAACCTACAGTCTTGTAGCAAAAATAGCCTAAAATAATAAATACATACAAAAAGAATATATATATATATATTTATATATATATATATATATATACATACCCAAAACAATTATCCGAAGTCACATTGGGAGTTGGGACAATATTCAAGCTACAAAGGTATTTAAGATAGATCAGAAATATTTCCTTGACTCAACACTTAGTGTGAAAAGTATTAAAGTAAATTATAGTGAGTGAGTGCTCAATAAGCCTATTATATAAGAGCAAAAGTAGTCATACCGTTTTACGCTCAATGCAAGAATCCACAAAATGCAATCATTAAATAACATTTCGATCATAATCATCGTACACTTATATCTATATCATGTCTTAAGGGATTCTAGGAGGGCCAAGGTTTTGGGGTGTGGATTAAATCTGTAATGACCCGTTACCACATTTTTCACTTTATTTTACACAATTCATCTAGTTGGGCTGTCTGTGATACTTTACTTTTACTAACTGTTAAACAAATTTACATAACATTGTTTATATTATACACATCCCCTATCTTAGTTAATCAGATAAGTAGTACTGCAAACATGTCTAAATACAGAAAATAAATGATCGTACCTCATATAAATCAGTCGGTCTGTCACAGTGTCCTTTGTGTACAGCCGTGATCCACAATCAATTGATCTCACAATCTTTAAAACCTGAAATGTTTAAAATTAAGGGGTGAGCAAACCACGGCTCAGTAAGAGAGTTATATGTCACACTTGATATTCAGCAATCTATATGCTGAAAATAATTTATTTCATTTTCTTTAAAATCTTCCTAGCTGGCTCTAGGCTCACATGTAGGAAGGATACCACAGTCGGCTAGGGATCCAGATAGAGTAAGGCAGGTATTTTAAAATACCTGACTTGTTCCGGAACCTAGAAGCAACTGTAGAGAGTATTAAATCCATTTTTCTCAAAACGATATAACTTTCGTTTTTCCCACAGAGTAAACCACTTATTTCTTTTCACTTCAGTATCCTTTAAAACACGTGACAGTACAGTGATTTGTAAATATCCAATCATTGGATAAACACTTCTTTGATTTTTTCTATCTTAGAAATAATTCTTATGTTATTCTTTTAGAATAAACATCTATTTCTCTTTTCAAATCAGTAACCGTATCGTACAGTTCAGTAAAACAATATATTCAGTATTCAGTAAAACAGTATCTCGATACGGTTCAGTCAGTAACAGTAAACAGTAGCTACCAATTCAGTAAATAGTATACAGTAGCTTTCCGTTCAGTAAACAGTAAATGATAGCTTTCAGTTTAGTAAAACAGTAATCAATGGCTACAATTTCAGTGCACAATACAATTCTGTAAACACAGTATTTTGGTACGATTTTTCATCAGTAAACAGTAACCAGTGATCAGTACAGTAAATAATACAGTACAGTAAATAAGATTCCGTAAATCCTTTCAATAAACAGTAATCAGTGTGTGAGACTAGGCATCACCCTACACGTAAATCATGCTCTCATCGTTTCCCCCAAGAACACAAGTCGTCCGCTTTTGGGGTGCATCCGTAGGCCATCGCCCCTCACGGCTATCTCGGCTAGATCTATGGCCATAATCTATACGTGGTCCTCGGGTCCACTTGCCAAGTGACCTCGAGACCGCTGATGACTTGGCGGGTCCATCAGCCTTGTGACGCCCTGAGGTGCACCCATTGGTCCATTGACCTGAGCCACCGGCCCAGGAAGGTCACGCAATTATATGAATAATACTGCATGAACTCAGGGCCTAAAGTCTCAAAACAGTGTAAACCGTACCATAGCCTTTATGGATTTTAAACACAATAGTGTAAAAACATTTCACAATTATCCATAAGGCTCACATGTATAAATCATCACCTTTATGAAATTTATAATTTAAATCACATTTCTCAAAATATTTCATAAAGGTGTAAATGATATTTCTCATACGGTGAAAACAGTTATAAAATAGTCACACTGTAAAACAAATCTCATGACAGTGTCTTTTTCACCGTGACACATGTATGCACCCCTTTCCGTGCTATCCATCGAAAACATGGTTTTTAAAATCATCGGAATTCAATTCAAATATTTTTATAATTTATGGAAAAATAATTTATTTATTTTCCAATTTTCAATAATTCCATCACCATGTTTTCCTCTAAAACACGTATAGAGACCTCTAATCTCAAAATCATAGTTTTTCATCATTTCTTAACCTTTATGGGATTTACATAATTATTTCTTTTCATAATTAAAACCATAAAGATTTTATATTAAATCAAGTGAATATTTAATAATATTTATAAAAATATTCACTTCAGTCTCTTTTTCATTTTCATCTCGTTTCACGTAAAATATCACCTTCCGGGTAAATTTTCGGTGATTTCCTTTTCACCATTCTCGAAAACATGAATATTTTAAAATTAAATATCACTATATTCATGTTTTATAAAATTCACTTGATTTCTCGATTTTCGTACTTGAAAATCGTTTCACGTGAAATCAAATCATTTATTATGGTTTTCGGTGATTTTCGGTAAATTTCAATAATTTTTCGATACTTTTTCGATAGTATAACGGCTGCCGATTTGGCTAGCCTCCTGCACGAAAATACAGTTTATATTTCTCAACCAGTATTTCACCACAATTTAAAACCGATAAATCACCAAAATTTCAAAACCAATCATTATAAATTGCATTTATAATTTAAATGCATAATTTAAAACATGTGGCCAAATATCCTTACAAGCAGCACATGTCTCCCTTACCTGTATTACGAAGTTGAGCTTCCCGGTTACGCTAACCGAAATCCGTCAACTCGGGCTGCAAAGTAATTATTAATATTATTCTTTCGAATTTTAAGCCGCTAATATTCATAAAATGCAACCTCTAAAGATACAGTACATGAACAACCGGTATATTTTATTCTGGTACTAAACCTTAACTTTCTCATTTTAATTCCACTTTTGAATCCAATTTCCCCGGTCTTCTTCTCCCAATTTTCTACTGTCATTTTACATATTCAATTTATAAAATGCACTACCTTGGGCTACACAAAGCCCCATGGCCGAATGGTATCCATAGCCATTCTTATTGATTTTCCAAATTCTAGTGATTTTTAGAAAGCACCGTTAATGCATAAATTTTGATTACCAAATTTCAGCTCACAACTTGGTCGGCTAGTACCATTCTTCACGCCACCTTCCTTGTTTTACATTCATTTTCTGTTTGCACAATAGTCCCATTATTCAGCCATGCCATAGCTCTCCCATTGACTTTTCCTCACATTTAATCATTCTCTCCTTAATCTAATTTATACATGTCTTTTGTGTTATTTAGGATTTACATTAAACATGTTCCACATCATAAAACATCATCACCATCGTTACTGCCCAAGGTAAACCAACATACACCCATATTCACGCCACTGCATGTTTGCAAGAAAATCCTCACCCTTCTTCCATAACCGAACCTATCTAGTAGCTCTAACCAATTAATTTAGCTAATTTATAATTATAACTATCTTTATCCGATATCAAGCTTTCATTTTCATCTCACATACATGTATTTTTTTCTTTTCTTCTTTACTGCCGAACATCACTTCCTACTCTACAAATAAATTTTCATTCAACTAAGGTTGTAGATATATTTTCCATGCATAATTAAACGAAAAACCAAAGCTAGAAGCATATGAAACATCATCAATCCTCACCTTCTTCGTTCAACCGAGCTGTACATGTTTAAACCCATCGCTGATCACTTCCATTTCAGCCCTCCAATCCTGGGTTTAACGTGATCTTATGGTGGGGAATAGGTTTTATGAAGAAGCTGGAGTGATTAAGTGAAAAGAACCTATGATTTAGCATGATACACGTGAGGATTTCTTGGAGAAAAAAACAGAAAATCATGTAACAAAATGGCAGCAAGGAAAAATCGGGAAGCAGGGGAAAAGAAGTCGGTTCTGCTTGTGAAAATCTGAAGAAAGCCATCTTTTATCTCATTTTGTCAACACTTCATCCTTTTGGAAATTGCCACATAGTTAACTAACACCCTTCCATCATTTCTTTTCTTTATTGAGCATTAAAACAAGAGGAAGAAAACTGCAGTAAAAGAGTGGCGGTGCAACAATTTTTCCTGCACGTTTTTGACTTTTTTTTTAGTAGACTTTAACCAATAAAATTTAGTCACCTGTTAATTCATTAATTCCTCTTCCTCTAAGTGTCTCTTCTATGCATTTTATTTAATAATTTCATAGTCAAAAAAACCCATCCAAAACTTCCAGCTGGGCACGCACATAGCAGAAACGAGAATGGCGTGCTGTCCACAATTCTTTGCTGCACTTTCCTTGATTTGTTTTGCCACTTTTGATGTATATTTTAACCAAGAAAATTCACTATATGTCCACTTGATAATTCCCTCTTTATCAGTATAACCAAAATGGCATAATCAAAACAATATCAAACCGTGTAACACACAGCAGCACATTGTTGCACAGTTTGATCTGTTCTTTTCTCATCTCTTTTATATACTCCCTCAAATCAAGTTCAATCCCATGGTCAAAATAAATTTTCTTCCTCTCTTATAAATACATTTATTGGTATTTTATGCCATGAAAATATCACTTTCATTCTCAAATTTTCTAATTTGTTTTCTTCCTTTGTTCAATACTTTCAATTTATTCTTTAATATTCATTTCCACTTTTATACACCATATTATAATTTATAAATCCAATAATTCCTATTTGAGAGTGGAAATTCATATTCAATATTTATTTAACTCCACTAAATAATTCTACTAAATAATTTATTTCCATTATCAATTATTTACAAATATGGTGTACAGTGTTATAAAATCGGGTCTCACATTTTCTCCTCACCTTAAGAAATTCGGTCCTCCGAATTTAACTTAACTTAAAGGGTGGTACAGTTCGTATGTTTATAGTTCTCACTCTTTAGATCCTCTTTTAAATAATACTACCAGCATATCAACATCAGAATCACTTTGACCACTACATGCTGTGTCTCGTCATATATCTATACTCCCATAAGTTTATTCCTTACCAATTGGGAGTTATCCATTTCATTCCTCTTTTCATAATTTAGATTCTACCATTGAATCCTCAAATTATCTCTTTAATCACCACATTATTTATGGAATTCCATCGTTTCAAAGTGTGGATATCATTTTTGTTCCATTTGCATAATTGGCAGTATAATAACACATGTCATTCACTTCTTTATTTCATTCTCATATCTTTACTTTTATTAATTTAGTCGGTTTCTCAAATGGTATGGTACTTTACTGTAAATCATTTAACCTTTTTCATACCATCTTTTGCTTCCCACTTATCCATTTACCGACTTTAATTTCTTTAATTAGATCTCATCTATAGGGCAGCTAGTCCTATCACTCTTCTATAGACTGGCAGTAGTATCTAGCTAGACTCATTACTTTCGTGTCTCAATCATTATCTCTCTATTATAGACAAATTCATTATTATTCTGTCATTTCAATATCATATACCTCAGAACGAGATATCGTCTAGCCACATCTCTTATTTGCTAATCTTAGCATAACTTTACAGTCCTTGAGACTTTAAAGTGTCATACCACAATGCTGCTCATATTCTATTTGTATCTTTAGACTCTATCAGTATTTCATCAATTTACTCATGTATGGATGCCTCATTCATTAGGCTTATATACCTCCACAGGAATTCGTAATTATTTATCGAGTTCTAATCATTATCTTATGACATCAGTCTTCGACTTTTATTTAATAACGCTTTATACAAAGGTTAATCTTATAAACTCCTTATGCATCTCAAATCAGATCCATAAAAGCTTCCATATTCACATGTAGATGAATGCTTGTTCTTCATGAGAACTTTATTAAGTAGTAAAAAAATTTTCTATATCACTTTAATTCATCTACATATCAAGGTCATCTGTGCTTCTTTCATTCACAGTTATACCGACCGATAACTTCATTAACCTCAAATTACATTATCTCTATTTCCCTCAATCACACCTTTTCAAGTGAATTACATTATTCACACATATTTCAGAGTTAATTCTTAAGCTTTTCGGATTCTTTCTTTATTTTTTGATATAAGCTTAAAATTAGATTTCATATAATCAACCGAGCCAATGTTAGCTCGATTTCTCCAATCTATACAACTCTGAAAAATTTATCGGGGATCATATCTGATATTTTCTTTAGTCACACATCTCTTACTATTTCGGACATTTCATCTCATGTCCTATCATTTTCACTATATATCCTCAAGGTAGAAACATTTAATATTCAAATCATTTTAAAATATTATCCACCTTGATTTTATTATTTGTACTATTCACTTTCTCAGTCATTTTCTGTATTCATTTCACTTTTCATAATATTCAACGATCCCGTTCAATACACTCTTAATTCCGGCTCTTACAGTCTATAACCGGGCCAATCATCTTATGACATTCCACTATACACTCATTGGATTGCATCGTGTAAGGCCCCGGCCCGTCTGCCGTCCGCCTGTACATATCTATACCGTCCTCTTTTGGCGAGCACTCTGGCCCCCCTTAAGGATCTATCATGAGGCTCAGCCCGTTTACTAGGTCACTCACCATTCGCGTCCATAATCTACGTGTCAGTGGAATCAATAATAGGGATTGTTATATTCATATCATGGCCTTTATGCCATTTACAACTCCATTACTATCAATGGATTCCAATTCAACTCAGTTTTATTACTGTTCCGAACATCGCCCAACATAGGGGCATTTTCGTCATTTCAACATTTATTTCTTTCTCCTCAGTATACATTTAAACCAATGATCTTAATATCTATGTGCTGATAGTACCTCTTCTCGTACTAATATCAACAATTTAAGATCTTATTTGATTTTGACAGAGAAGTTTACTAAAATCCACAATTGGATTATTTTGCTCGTAATTCAGCTTTATATCATCAATTTCTCTGTCATATCAATCAATTTCAACCTCTGTTGGTTTGTTTTAACTCCCTGTAAAATTTCGAAGATAAGGGTATTTTGGTCATTTTTGGTCAAAAATTTTCTCTCTCTTTAAATTACCCCCAATTGGTGATCTTAAAGTCTATTTAATGATGATATTTCATTCCCCTCCTTTATATCATCACTTTCAGGTCTCAGTTCGATTCGGACAGAAAAGTACTAGTGGGGCCCTCACCGAGTCCTTTACTGATCCTTACCGAACCGACCTTCATTTAGATTATAAGATCACAACTTTCTGGTAATTCTGAGCCTATATATTTCTTTAACATTCTTAATTCACAAAGTCTCACTCCCTTTATATTATTTTACTCAATTTACAATCATTTATTTTCTCTAGACGACACAGTACTACCGGGGATGTTTAACACTTTTCCTTCCAAAAGTATTCACAGACATCAGACCAACCATGCTCTGATACCATTAAATCTGTAACGACCCGTTACCACATTTTTCACTTTATTTTACACAATTCATCTAGTTGGGCTGTCTGTGATACTTTACTTTTACTAACTGTTAAACAAATTTACATAACATTGTTTATATTATACACATCCCCTATCTTAGTTAATCAGATAAGTAGTACTGCAAACATGTCTAAATACAGAAAATAAATGATCGTACCTCATATAAATCAGTCGGTCTGTCACATTGTCCTTTGTGTACAGCCGTGATCCACAATCAATTGATCTCACAATCTTTAAAACCTGAAATGTTTAAAATTAAGGGGTGAGCAAACCACGGCTCAGTAAGAGAGTTATATGTCACACTTGATATTCAGCAATCTATATGCTGAAAATAATTTATTTCATTTTCTTTAAAATCTTCCTAGCTGGCTCTAGGCTCACATGTAGGAAGGATACCACAGTCGGCTAGGGATCCAGATAGAGTAAGGCAGGTATTTTAAAATACCTGACTTGTTCCGGAACCTAGAAGCAACTGTAGAGAGTATTAAATCCATTTTTCTCAAAACGATATAACTTTCGTTTTTCCCACAGAGTAAACCACTTATTTCTTTTCACTTCAGTATCCTTTAAAACACGTGACAGTACAGTGATTTGTAAATATCCAATCATTGGATAAACACTTCTTTGATTTTTTCTATCTTAGAAATAATTCTTATGTTATTCTTTTAGAATAAACATCTATTTCTCTTTTCAAATCAGTAACCGTATCGTACAGTTCAGTAAAACAATATATTCAGTATTCAGTAAAACAGTATCTCGATACGGTTCAGTCAGTAACAGTAAACAGTAGCTACCAATTCAGTAAATAATATACGGTAGCTTTCCGTTCAGTAAACAGTAAATGATAGCTTTCAGTTTAGTAAAACAGTAATCAATGGCTACAATTTCAGTGCACAATACAATTCTGTAAACACAGTATTTTGGTACGATTTTTCATCAGTAAACAGTAACCAGTGATCAGTACAGTAAATAATACAGTACAGTAAATAGGATTCCGTAAATCCTTTCAATAAACAGTAATCAGTGTGTGAGACTAGGCATCACCCTACACGTAAATCATGCTCTCATCATTTCCCCCAAGAACACAAGTCATCCGCTTTTGGGGTGCACCCGTAGGCCATCGCCCCTCACGGCTATCTCGGCTAGATCTATGGCCATAATCTATACGTGGTCCTCGGGTCCACTTGCCAAGTGACCTCGAGACCGCTGATGACTTGGCGGGTCCATCAGCCTTGTGACGCCCTGAGGTGCACCCATTGGTCCATTGACCTGAGCCACCGGCCCAGGAAGGTCACGCAATTATATGAATAATACTGCATGAACTCAGGGCCTAAAGTCTCAAAACAGTGTAAACCGTACCATAGCCTTTATGGATTTTAAACACAATAGTGTAAAAACATTTCACAATTATCCATAAGGCTTACATGTATAAATCATCACCTTTATGAAATTTATAATTTAAATCACATTTCTCAAAATATTTCATAAAGGTGTAAATGATATTTCTCATACGGTGAAAACAGTTATAAAATAGTCACACTGTAAAACAAATCTCATGACAATGTCTTTTTCACCGTGACACATGTATGCACGCCTTTCGTGCTATCCATTTAAAACATGGTTTTTAAAATCATCGGAATTCAATTCAAATATTTTTATAATTTATGGAAAAATAATTTATTTATTTTCCAATTTTCAATAATTCCGTCACCATGTTTTCCTCTAAAACACGTATAGAGACCTCTAATCTCAAAATCATAGTTTTTCATCATTTCTTAACCTTTATGGGATTTACATAATTATTTCTTTTCATAATTAAAACCATAAAGATTTTATATTAAATCAAGTGAATATTTAAGAATATTTATAAAAATATTCACTTCAGTCTCTTTTTCATTTTCATCTCGTTTCATGTAAAATATCACCTTCCGGGTAAATTTTCGGTGATTTCCTTTTCACCATTCTCGAAAACATGAATATTTTAAAATTAAATATCACTATATTCATGTTTTATAAAATTCACTTGATTTCTCGATTTTCGTACTTGAAAATCGTTTCACTTGAAATCAAATCATTTATTATGGTTTTCGGTGATTTTCGATAAATTTCAATAATTTTTCGATACTTTTTCGATAGTATAACGGCTGCCGATTTGGCTAGCCTCCTGCACGAAAATACAGTTTATATTTCTCAACCAGTATTTCACCACAATTTAAAACCGATAAATCACCAAAATTTCAAAACCAATCATTATAAATTGCATTTATAATTTAAATGCATAATTTAAAACATGTGGCCGAATATCCTTACAGGCAGCACATGTCTCCCTTACCTGTATTACGAAGTTGAGCTTCCCGGTTACGCTAACCGAAATCCGTCAACTCGGGCTGCAAAGTAATTATTAATATTATTCTTTCGAATTTTAAGCCGCTAATATTCATAAAATGCAACCACTAAAGATACAGTACATGAACAACCGGTATATTTTATACTGGTACTAAACCTTAGCTTTCTCATTTTAATTCCACTTTTGAATCCAATTTCCCCGATCTTCTTCTCCCAATTTTCTACTGTCATTTTACATATTCAATTTATAAAATGCACTACCTTGGGCTGCACAAAGCCCCATGGCCGAATGGTATCCATAGCCATTCTTATGGATTTTCCAAATTCTAGTGATTTTTAGAAAGCACCTTTAATGCATAAATTTTGATTACCAAATTTCAGCTCACAACTTGGTCGGCTAGTACCATTCTTCACGCCACCTTCCTTGTTTTACATTCATTTTCTGTTTGCACAATAGTCCCATTATTCAGCCATGCCATAGCTCTCCCATTGACTTTTCCTCACATTTAATCATTCTCTCCTTAATCTAATTTATACATGTCTTTTGTGTTATTTAGGATTTACATTAAACATGTTCCACATCATAAGACATCATCACCATCGTTACTGCCCATGGTAAACCAACATACACCCATATTCACGCCACTGCATGTTTGCAAGAAAATCCTCACCCTTCTTCCATAACCGAACCTATCTAGTAGCTCTAACCAATTAATTTAACTAATTTATAATTATAACTATCTTTATCTGATATCAAGCTTTAATTTTCATCTCACATACATGTATTTTTTTCTTTTCTTCTTTACTACCGAACATCACTTCCTACTCTACAAATAAATTTTCATTCAACTAAGGTTGTAGATATATTTTCCATGCATAATTAAACGAAAAACCAAAGCTAGAAGCATATGAAACATCATCAATCCTCACCTTCTTCGTTCAACCGAGCTGTACATGTTTAAACCCATCGCTGATCACTTCCATTTCAGCCCTCAAATCCTGGGTTTAACGTGATCTTATGGTGGGGAATAGGTTTTATGAAGAAGCTGGAGTGATTAAGTGAAAAGAACCTATGATTTAGCATGATACACGTGAGGATTTCTTGGAGAAAAAAACAGAAAATCATGTAACAAAATGGCAGCAAGGAAAAATTGGGAAGCAGGGGAAAAGAAGTCGGTTCTGCCTGTGAAAATCTAAAGAAAGCCATCTTTTATCTCATTTTGTCAACACTTCATCCTTTTGGAAATTGCCACATAGTTAACTAACACCCTTCCATCATTTCTTTTCTTTATTGAGCATTAAAACAAGAGGAAGAAAACTGCAGTAAAAGAGTGGCGGTGCAACAATTTTTCCTGCACGTTTTTGACTTTTTTTTTAGTAGACTTTAACCAATAAAATTTAGTCACCTGTTAATTCATTAATTCCTCTTCCTCTAAGTGTCTCTTCTATGCATTTTATTTAATAATTTCATAGTCAAAAAAACCCATCCAAAACTTCCAGCTGGGCACGCACATAGCAGAAACGAGAATGGCGTGCTGTCCACAATTCTTTGCTGCACTTTCCTTGATTTGTTTTGCCACTTTTGATGTATATTTTAACCAAGAAAATTCACTATATGTCCACTTGATAATTCCCTCTTTATCAGTATAACCAAAATGGCATAATCAAAACAATATCAAACCGTGTAACACACAGCAGCACATTGTTGCACAGTTTGATCTATTCTTTTCTCATCTCTTTTATATACTCCCTCAAATCAAGTTCAATCCCATGGTCAAAATAAATTTTCTTCCTCTCTTATAAATACATTTATTGGTATTTTATGCCATGAAAATATCACTTTCATTCTCAAATTTTCTAATTTGTTTTCTTCCTTTGTTCAATACTTTCAATTTATTCTTTAATATTCATTTCCACTTTTATACACCATATTATAATTTATAAATCCAATAATTCCTATTTGAGAGTGGAAATTCATATTCAATATTTATTTAACTCCACTAAATAATTCTACTAAATAATTTATTTCCATTATCAATTATTTACAAATATGGTGTACAGTGTTATAAAATCGGGTCTCACAAAATGATACTTTGAAGTATCTCATTATCCCAGTCCCTAGCACCTGTGGACAAAACAACCATACACTATCATATAGCCCAATATCAATCTGAAAATAAATCGATTATCCAATATGAATTCACATAGTATTCAATCCATACAAATCAATCCATATAGCATTCTTCCGAATTTGATTTCAGTCCACACTTACCATTGTCTATCTCGATCTTTTAACCCATGTAGCATATGTGACATGATTTAAAAACTCACATGCACTTGTTATAAAACATACTGCATGAGAAAAACAATTATAGTGTAACTTCAATATACAATCAAATGCTCAAACAGTATGAAAACCACCATATAAAACATCTATGCTATTATAGGTTTCAAAACATATAACAAGACTTAAGTCATGCTTAATCTCGTGTGAATTATGCAAGATGGTCAAAAACCAATCACAAAAGCCAAGGCTATGCTCAAGCTCAAAGTCTGATATATAAACCAATATCAAACAAGGCTTCACATCAAGGCATGATTACAAATCAAGTCAAATCAATGCAGTGAAGATATGGCATAATCAATTAATATATTGATTCGCATAAAGCTATTAATCAATAAAGGTTTAATTCCACTGTAGCTATCAATAGATCGAAAATGCTCCAATGGAGAGGGGTTGTATCTATGACCATGGTATAATCCGGTCCAATTGATCAGGTAAGGGTCCAGACTTATGTCAGAACTCATCTAACACGTCTAATTAACCTTATTAGAACCCTGTTTAATAAGTCCGTATGTATGCCTAAGAGCATCGCTCACTCAAGTGTATCCATTTATACTTTATTGATATCAATCTACACGTGCCATAATCTCAAAATAGTTCAGCAAATGTATTTAATTCAATCATTTAAGAAAACATGAAAACCCTTTTCGATTTTGTTCATAGACCAAATGAACATATAGAGTTATGTATCATGTTTTCTTTTAATCATCTTGAACTTTAACAAAACCTATTATATCCATTCATGCATTTCAAATCAATGCACATCTATAAAACTCACGTTATGTAAATCGTGTATGCTCAAAGTTCAAACCCCGTGGTATGCACAAGCACAATGCATATGCAATCTTACAACATGTAGTCTCGTATCATATCAATCATAGCATATACCACCTCCTATAGTCAAATCTCGATATAGTAACCTCAATATCAATAAGATTAAACATGCCCAAGTCATATATTCGTCATAACTCAATATCCCAACCATCCATTGCATACGACAATACTAATACTAAGAGCTCCATGACCAGTATGGGTCCTCTTAGTATCTCATGTGTATTTAGCAATATAATACGATAAAATCATCTAACTATTGAATTCATGCAATATCAATGTTATCACTTGTGAAACTACTCCACAACCAAGAAACCAAAGTTATTTAATCCCAAGATCATCACTACCTATCCGACTCCATCAGTAATCCCACAATTCAATGTTTGACCATATAATTACTAATTCGATATTCAATTTCATGCTATATCATATAATCATATGATTTAACAATTCTATATAGCCTATACTATATAAATCTATTGCAAGCTTATATAAAAGTCTTACCTACTCCTATGCTCAATGCTTGTATGTCATGCCTAGCTAGGTTAGTATTCGCCGCCTTAATGTCGTGCTACATTTTTAAATATTGAAAATCGGGTTAGTATCAGTCAAATAAAATTCTATATTATTCTTATAGAAATTCAAGACTGATTATACAATTTTTCTTACAAGTATTTACACTAAAAGCTTAAACAAAATGCCATAATTTTCCTCATGTTCCTTTTTCTCTTCTTTCCTTCTCTTTTCTTTCTCTATTTTCTCTTAGTTTTGGACCTTGACAACCCCTACTTTTAGGCACCAAACATTGCCTTAAAACCCTTGATCAACCCCCTAATTTGGCCTTTGTTTGAAACCTCAAATAGCTACGTTATCAGCGTTAAATGCAACATAAACTCATCCATATACCAACCTTAAAAGGCCACTATTTCAACACCAATTTGTCTTCCAAAATAGGCCCCAAACCGTCACCAACTCAACCCTATATAGTGTTGAACCAGCCTCAATGGTAGCGAGCTTCTACCCCCCCCCCCCCAAATGTAGCGTTTAAACCACCAAAACAACCTAAAAATTTAGCCTTTGCAACCTTAAAATAGCCCTACGTTTAGACCACCAAAACACCCTTAAACTATCACTATCCCCTACCTTGAATGGCCTTGATCAGTGTCCCATTCAGCTTCAAACAGCCACAGAATGGTCTTTCTCCAGCTCTATCCAAGGGCCTCCAACAGCACTCAACACCAACGCTTGATCAGCCACGCATCTACTTTGTTTCTAGCAGCCTCACGAGTCGCCTCTCCTCCAATTTCCTCACATGTTGCCCTCCTACTTCAGCCTGCTCTTGCCTCAATTCAGTCAGCCTCCATAGCCACCATGAACTGCCCTTACTCCAGTCTAAAAACCAACCTAAACCAACCCCAAAGGCAGCTTCAGTCTATGCCATTCCCAATTATTGTTCTAACCCTACTTCGCCTAGCCCCTATCTTTATTCACACCTCTGTTTTTAGCCTAGTCCCCTGGCAGCAACTCCTATTTTCCTTCACCTTTCTCGGCCATTCTCTCCTTTCTCTTACTTGAAATCTCCCTCTTTCCCTAACCACCTATACTTTTCTCCCTTTATCCTTTAATTCCCTTTTTTTAAAAATCTTTTATTTTATTTTATTTTAAATTATATAAACAAGGAAGAGTTAGCTTGCCTTAACAGACATGTAGACCTCGCAATTCATGTCTTCATGTCATGACACGAAATGACACAAGTCAAGACACGACACAAATTATTGAAACACGAACACAACAAGAATTTGTGAAACACGAACACGACACGAATTATAAAACATGTCTGAATCGTAAACACGAACAAGACACATATTTTTTACGTGTTACACATGACACAACATGACTGACATGTTATAATTATTAGTGTCACACAACACAACACGACACGACATGATTAACACGAAATAACACGTTTAACCACAACAGACACAATTAAACACAAATTAACATGACACAAATAGACACGATACAAATGACACGATTAAAAATAAAACATAATAAAAAAATGATAAAAAAAAATCATATATACATCAATAATTTAATAAACCATCATATTAGACTTAGTCGGCCCTTAGCAGTCAGTTTAGGTTTTTAAATTTTTTTAATAATTTATAATTTATTTAGGTTATAAATAGATTTTTTTAACAATGTACAATAAAAATAAATTGTTTAAATTTCATTTTATTAATCTTTTAAATAAATTGTTAAAAATTATTATTGTTAAATAACTGTTATAAATTCTTTTTATTATTATTCAAGTCATTAGAATAAATGTTTTATTATAAATTTTAAAACCATGATCTTAAGTTCTTAACTCCAAGTCCAAGTCTCCTATTCTTATTATATATCATTAATTCATCATCATCATATGACTATGATTTAAAATCAAGTATATAAAATAAATCAATAATAAGTATATTAATATCTTATTCTTATTATAATAATTTGTATATTAGCATTATTGTAACATCCCGTTACCACATTTTTCACGTATTTCCATACAACTTTACCAGTTGGGCTGTCTGCGATGCCATTAACATTCAACAGTAATAGTGATAAATGATAAACATTTATCTATTAATTATGGAAAATTATTCCTTACATCTGACATCCCCTATTTACCTTTATTTCACTAAGGTAGTACTGTATACATATGTCTAATATGTAAAAGAGAAAAGACTGTACCTGTCACATTTAACGTGCCATGCCTCAGTGCTTTAAGCATAACTATACCTACCTGAGAGCTAATTCTCTCAACTTTGTGTACTTCTTATCTGTGGAGTTAAAACAAAGGGGTGAGCGATTCATACGCTCAGTAAAGGAAACATATGCTGCTTTAAATAAAGCAAAACTATATATCACAACGCATTTATTCTTTTCTTAACAATAACCCAGTAGAAAAGACAGTGGATACATAGTAAACAACTTTCTTAAAACACCATTCAAATCACTGGCTAAACAGTTTACTTTAAAATGTAGTAAACACTATATAAGATTTCAACAAATCCTCACAGTAAAAAGAAATTGGTAAGTTGAGACTAGGCAACAAATAAATCATGCTATCATCGTTCCCCCTCCCCCTTGCGAGAACGGAATCTGCCGCTTTTGGGGTGCACCCGTAGGCCATCGCCCCTCACGGTTATCTCAGATCTATGGCCATAATCTATAGATGGTCCTCGGGTCCACTTGCCAAGTGACCTCGAGACCGCTGATGACTTGGCGGGTCCATCAGCCCTGTGACGCCCTGAGGTGCACTCGTTGGTCCATTGACCGAGCCACCGCCCCAGGTAGGTCACGCAATAATAACGCATGAACTCAGGGCCTAGAGTCTCAAAAATAACTTTTATATCTCATGAAAACCTTTAAGGGCTTATCTCACCTACATTATCATTTACTCAAATGATTTAATTCCCGAAAAGGTTTTAGGTTTTCTGTTTACAAAACACTTTGAAAACTTTCCAAAATTCTCAACTTTTAAAACCTGCCCGCCCATGGTCAGCTCGCTCGTTATGGCTTGCCCATGGCAGCTCGCCCATGGCGGAGAACATGTGTTCGCCCGCCCAACTTTGCCCTTTAAATTGACAAGCAAAACTGGCTCGCCCTCAGTGGCTCGCTCATTAGTCAACTCGCCCAAAAGGGTTATATTTTCTATTTTTCGAAATATTAAAATGACTCATTTTTCGTTTAGGAAATTACACGTTAAAACCGTTCGCCAGAGTCAGCTCGCCTGTCACGGCTCGCCCCTGACTAACTCGACAAGACGGTGAATTAGTATTCGCCTGCCACTTAGCTTTTCAAAACAGAAGTATGTCTCGTTGATAGAGGTTCGCCCGCCTTATATTTAAAACAAGGGCCGCCCGCCCAAGCACATTAAAAGGGTTCGCCCAACTATGGCTTTACCCAGATTTCTCTTTAAAACAAGGGCACTCGCCCAGTTCTCATAAAAGAGAGCGCCCCATAGCTTTCCTATAAAAACGGTTCGCCCGCCTTTAAATCTAGAAACGGGTGTATAAAAATTATAAAATGGCTTGGATCGCCCGCCAATACCAATTCGTCCGACTACAAATACAAGGGCTTGCCCATCATAAACACACAAGAGCTCGCCCGCCCTGTATCAGTTCATCCGGAAAACAGCATAGGGGTCGACTTTTAGCTCGCCCGAATCAAAATAATTATCAAATAACTTCCTCAATCAATGCATGTCAGAAAACAAAACATTTAACTTAATGTTTTCATAAAATTTACTCCACAGGACATGCATCACTTCACACACATCTCCCTTACCTGATTCAACGAAGCCTTGCTTCGCCCTGCTCTCTGTTCGCCCATAGCCATTCACAATTATCAGCTGCAAATTATATATAAATTCCATTAATATTTTCTTTTTATATCACTTGGCGAGATTGAAATAAATCAAATGACTACTCGCCCAACAGAGCTCTAACTAGCACAATCGAGCTCGCCATTCAATAAAAGTTTAACACGTGGAAGCTCGCCCGCCAGTCAACTCACGAGGCCTTCATTGGCTTAATTGTGGGAGTTCGCCCACAATTCTATTCGCCCCATGCCTTATGCATTTGAGCTCGCCCATTATTTCACTTCACTAGAATTGGGCTTTCTCGCCCTTTGAACACAGACTTTACCTTGGCGAGTTCCTTATTATCTACTCGCCTCATTGGCGATTACTAGTTTTCAACATGGGCGATCACTGTAGTCGCCATTGTCGTCACTTATTCCATTATTTTCCTTGTTTTCATATTCTCCAAAGATCTAACTAAAAACAAAACTGTATCTATGTTTATTACTTCATAAAACATAGAAATCTATCATTGAGCATCAAGAACTCCTCAGAAAATATGAAACTCACCTCAACCACTGCACTTCCAGAACAGGTTGCTTTCCATCTCATGTTGGCCTTCCTTTGCTTACTCCTTTAACTCATCAAACTAAGGAGGAAAGGTTTACAAGCTAGTTTACTTGTTTAGCCAAATGAAGAGTGAAACTCAGTAGATCAAACATGGCAGAGAAATGGAAGAAACAGAGCATAATTTGCAGTGAAATGGTTTCCGTGAAGCAGCTGGAGTTGGCTAACTCTGTTATCCTCATTTGTTTCTCTTTTTATAGCCACACTATCCAATCAGAATTCATTACTTGGTCTTATCTCATTTCCAGCATTTATTTCATGTCTATCATGCATTTAATGCCTGAAGAAAACTGAAGCATAAGTGGCGTAAAACTCCTCCTTACACACTCCTTTTTCTGCTTCAATTGACTTTGCTTTTTGTTCCTCAACCAATGAGACTAATTCCCTTATTGACTTTAGCTTTCCTCTATTTATTGCCTCCAACCGTCCGACTTGCCAAGTCAATTTTAGCTGCACGGTTTGTTGTTTAGACCACGCCAACACTAAGCAAATTAACAGCTCGCCCACTGGTTACACCAGGTCGCCACTTTGTTTTGATTCACCTCACACGTTGGCGAACACACCTATTCGCCCACGCCTCGTCCAACTCGCCAATACCATTGGCGATTACTTCTTACTCGCCCACTGGCGAGCTATTCGTACTCGACTCTAGTGTTTTACACAAAATTGATCTCTTCTCATTTTAAATTAAGAAGCTTTTCACTTAAGTGAAATCAATATTCACTATTTATTTAAATTCCATTTTCAATTTTATGAAATTAGAGTCTACAGTAGTGTAGAATCGGATCTTACAATTATGCTATTTTAATTTTCTATAATGTGATAATTGATATAGAATAGATCAATAAACTACAAAATCTCTTAGCATGCTGAACAATGTAATTATGTAAAGTGTAAACACTCATTCTCTTATCAATATCATGTGATACAATGTCAATAATATAAAATAATTAATTAATTATAAAATCTCTTATATTAGTATAATACAAGATTTATATTTTAAACATTATAATAAAAAATATCATAATTTTATACATTATAGTATCATATATGTAAAGAATTGATAATTGTATTTTAAGTTCTTACCTTACAATAATATTTTCTTAATTTCAATACTTTATTTTCAAAATTTTTAAATTTTATTATATTAATCATAATTAACTAATTTAATTTCATAATTAAATTTATTAATTTATTTTATTGCAATATTTATTAAAGCATTAGTTTGTTTTAAGATATAAATTACTTTTCATATAACATATTAAGTGATACGGTGTCAAGATTTATATTTTATACATTATAATAAAATATCATATATATATATTTATACATTATAGTATCATATATGTAAAGAATTGTTACTTGTATTTTGAGGGTCGTTTTGGATCGTTTCCTTTTTTTTGTTTTTGAAATTTTTGTTTTTGTTTTTGTTTTTGTTTTCAACTTTTGAAAACAGAAAACATGTTTAGTTAATATTATAATGATTTGAAAACAAAAATTTAAACAGATTCAATATAATAATCCAACTCACAAAATAAAATTCTAAAAATCAAATAAAAATAATTACATATTTATTCAATAATATTATGTAAATAAAATTAAATAATATTACTTTATACTATTTAATAATATTATTAAATTTTTTTCATTTGATCATATTAACATTTAATATAATTTAAATAATACTATAATTAAATAAAATAATTCAATTAAGTATTATTAAATAATTTTTTAATATTAATTTTTATTAGATAATAGTTGAGATTAGTAAAATTCTAAATCTGTATATTAAATAATAATATGAATAAATAATTTTAAATTAATTTAATAATATTAGTTAATTTAATTGTAATAACATTACATTATTAAATAATATATATTTAAGTAATTAATTTATAATAAACTATATAGTAATTAAAATATATTATATTTAATATAAATAATATTAGTTAATGTTAAGTATTCGCTTATTTAATAATATTAAATTATTTAAAAGTAGTAGTGATATATTTTAAATTTAATTGAATAATATATATATTAAATAATAATATTGTTTAGTAAAATAATAATTAATTATATATATAATAGTACTTAGTGATAATATTAATTATTAACATATCAAAATTATAATAAATTATATTATTTAAAATATATAATATATATTCAATAAATTATTATATAAATTTAAATTAAATAATATTATGATATTATAGTTTAGTATAATTTATACTTAATTATTTTTTATGTTTTCAACTTTTCTATATTAAAATAAATATATTAAATTTAAAATATATTTTTTTAATTAAATAATATTTTATATTAAATTTTAATATTATTTTTATTTTAAAAAATTAATTAATTTTATTTTATATTTTTATTATGAAAATATATTAAATTATATTATATAAAAATATAGTTCACTTACTTATAAACAGTATCAGAAATGAAAACATATTTTCAAAAATATTGAAAACAAGAACTTCTTGTTTCCAACAATTTTGAAAATTTTTGTTTTTTGAAAACAGAAACATTTTGCTAAACATGTTTTCTGTTGTTGTTTTCAAAAAAATTGAAAACAAAAACAGAAAATAAAAAAAAACGATATCAAACGACCCCTTAACTTACGATATTTTTTCCTTAATTTCAATATTTTATTTTAAGAATATTAAAATTTTATTATCTTAACTACAATTAACAAATATAATTTCATAATTAATTTTATTAATTTATTTTCTTGCAATATTTTTTAAAGTATTAGTTTGTTTTAATATATTAATTTTCATAGCATATTATATCAATATAATACAATTGTTCACTTTGTAAAAGACTCAAGTGTTTTTGTCTTTTGCCAAAGTTCAATTCCCACTAAAAGCATACATGATGACCATGTCTTAAATGTGTATCCATGTAACACGGTTTCTTTAAACATGTTTTTCATGTCGTGTACGTGTTAATCGTATATTCACAAAACACAATCTTCTTAAAATGTGTTTTCATGTCTTATACATGTTACTTTAACCTTGTCGGACACGTGAAAACATGAAAAGTACCATGTATAAATTCGTGTTGACACAACTAAACACGAAACACATATTTTCCAAACACGTAAACGATTTTTTCATATCATGTTCGTGTCATGTCTAGTTTTGCTAAATCTACATGCATAACTCTGATAGTGGGAGATTTGGTGGGATATTTTCCCATAAAATCCTCCACTTCCATATATTATATAATTTTTTTTTGTTTTATAAGGATATTTTTTATATATAATATTTATTTATTTATTTATTTATTTCCATTTTCTCTTTATTTTTATTATACATATATGTATACATATACATATATATATATATATCCTTATACCCTATGTTTATATGTGTATAAATATAAATATATATATATATATACTTAACCATATATTTTTATAAGTATATTAATTTATTTTTATTCTCTCTTAATTACTTATACACATACACACACGTACGTATGCTTGCATGTACATTGCATGTCTATAGTTCGATACATATGTGCAAGTCTATATATGTATAGGATTGTATACTTTCTTAGTTTAATTGGTGTACACACATATATATTCTTTAATATATATATATACACACACATATGTATGTATGTATGTATGTATATGCAATCCACTATTATTCGTTAACAATGTATGTTCAATCCTCTCACTTCAATTTCTCCATAATTCTCATATATTAAAATTGGAAAAATTCTTATGTAGTTAGTACATGATTCATTAATTTATAAGGATCTTAATTCTAAAAATACATCTCAACATTTAATTTATTTACAATTTCCACATTGGATACATGTTTGGGTTAGGAATTTTGGGGTCTTCACACAATTCACCTAAATGACCTGTAATATCAACTTTGCAAAGGTTAACTTCTTCTTCTTCAATGTTCTCTCCCTGTTCTAGCAAATCCTTCTTTTCAAGATTTCTTCACTTGCTGCAACCTTTTTAGTTTTCAACTCTTTTTGTGGACACTTATTTTGGTTCCAAATTTGTGAATCTTGAAGCTTTATTTTCCTTTTTTTTTGGGTGCTTCGTAGCAAGAAACTTGCTTAAATAGTACAAAATCGAGTCATTTTAATGCCCATTACGTCAAGTTGGAGCCATTGACTTAAACCTGAAGGAGGAAGATCTAGTTTGCATATGTCAAAAGAACTCTCATGTGCTATGTTTGCTAGGAAGTTTGCACAATAATTTGCCTCTTGGTATATGTGCTTCACTGATCAGTTCCAGCCTGTTTTAAGTAAAGCTTGACATGCATAGAGCACTGGGAATAAAGGATCGATGGTCTATGAGTCTTTTGAACGGCTATTGTTGAATCAGACTCAATTTCCACATTAATATATCCCATTTCCTTAGCAAGTAGTAAGCCTACGCAAGTTGCATGCACTTCTACTCTTAAGATAGATCCACATTAATAGATCCCCATTAATATATCCCATTTTCTAGTGAAACCCCAAGCCAATTGCCATGAGTGTCATGACTCAAACCACCAATCACTGTAGGTCCCGGATTAGAGGAAGTAGAAGCATCAACATTAATCTTAATGACATTCGCAGTAGGTCTTTCCTAAGCAATTTGACAAGCTGTTTTCCTTTCAACATCTGAAGAACAATTCGTGTCCTGTTGCAGGCTAACTATATATTGAGTGATTAACTAATTGCTATTCATAGGCCAAACCAATCCTTCACTAAACACTATCTGATTCCGCCACTTCCATATAAACCAACAACTAACGGCAAATAAGATTGGCCATGAAATACTAGTAGCACTAAGGTTTGAATAAAGAAACAAATTCCATGAAAACCAATCAGAAAGAGGAAGTTCATTAAAGAACTCAAACCTAGATTCAGTAAACCACCTAGACCATAGTTGGCGAGAAGAGGCACAGTCACGTAGTACATGCAAAACATCCTCCACCGCATCACCACACCTAGGACAAGCTGCAAAATTAATTTACAGTTAACACATGCTTCTCTAGTCAACAACCTGTTCTTTATCACTAACCAGAGGAAACATCGAACTCTTAGAAGGACACCTAGCTGCCATAAACATCTCCAAGGAAAAAAGGATGATGAATGTTCAACAGTAAGCATATATGCAGATTTAACCCAAAAGTCCCCATTTGAAGAGGTAGACCAGTATAATTTGTCATTTTAAGAGGGTATGACGGGTAACAGTTTCAGTTGGTTAAGAAGATCATTAGGTAGAAAATTAAGTTTGTCCCAATCCCAACTTCCCTCCCTCTTTATGTAGTTATTGACAAGTTCATCAGAGTTACCTGTCAAGCTGAGAGTTGGACAAGCCACTGCCAATGGAACCCCTTCTAGCCATTTATCTTGCCAAAACTGTGTCCCTTTACCATTGCCAATTGATTTAGCACAGCTTTGCAACAATATATCTCGACAAGATAGAATACTCCTCTAAGCATGTGAGACACCTGTCTGTGGTGTATAATATCACAATTAGGATTTTTTCAAATATTTAACCTCAAAATATTAGCCCAAAGGCTAGCATCTCCTGCTTCTAATTTCCGTCCTAGCTTCAAAAGCAAGGCAGTATTCATGTCACTTGTCCTACGAAGTCCAAGGCCTCCTACTTGTTTGGTTTTACAAATTTCTTGCCATTTGACCATCGTTTTAAATTGCGTTCGCGGCCGCGTTTTCAGTCGCGTTGCGTTTATCGCGGTTGCGGACATAGCGACGGTAATTGCGGTCATCGCAGTCATTGTGGTCGTGAATTTTTTTTAATTTCGCACAATTCTATATAAAATGTAGTAATTGTAATTATAATCATGTAAAGTCTTATTTTCTAGTTTTTGAAGTAATTTATGATACCTCAAGTCTATTATTTATGTGAAAAAAGGTTATTTATAATTTTTTAAATTAAAATAAAACATTCATATTTAAAAAATTACTTATGATAATTAAAAAATAACAAATATTGAAAATAGAGATAAATAATTGTGTACTAATAAGAATTAATGTACTAATTATTTAACATTAATTATTTTTTATCTAAATTATTAAGTAATTTTTTCATCTAAATTTTGTTAAGTCTTTTTTCATCTAAATTAATATATCAATATTTTTCTTTTTTTTTCTCTTCTATATGAATTTCTACGAATATTAATAAAATATTTAATACCATATATTTAATTACACTACAAATTTTACTTTAAAAAATTAAATTAATAATCTAAATTCAACATTATCTATTTTTTTTTTGAAATTCAGATTACCTAATATTTTTTTTTCATGATTCATCATATTAACTAATTTTAATTCTTAAACATTTAATGTTACATTGTTTCCTAAAAAAATTATTAAACATTTAAAACCAAAACCTTTTACCAATTACCATTTACCACATATATTAAAACAAAAATATTTAAAATAAAAAACCTCAACTCTCCCAAACCCATTGGCCTTTTTAATCACATATATTAAAACAAAAAATATTTAAAATAAAGTAACCCAACTCTACCAAACCCATCGTCTTTAACCACAAATATTAAAACAAAAAATATTTAAAATAAAAAAAAACCCATCCTTCCCTATCCCGTCGGCCTCTGTTCCTTTCTCTGTTCCTTTCACTTTCATGGTTTCGCCTCACCTCCCCTTCTCTTTCTATGGCTGCCTTAGTCTCAGCCTTGTGATTCTCACTTCACCAGCCGCCGGCCGCCAGCGTCACTGCACCAGATCTAATCTCAGATCAGTCATGACTCACGCCGGCGTCAATCAACCGATAGATGGAGGGCACCCCACCGCCCAGTCCCACCAGTGCTGCTAGCCTGAGAGCCGCCCATGGCCACCCCACGCCCCCCTAGTCACCCACGGTCCCGATGCACCTCGTGCCCGCCTACCCACGCCGCCCACGATCCACCCCACTCTGCCTCCGCCCTCACCAATCGCCATCACGCTCACGGCTTGCCTTCACCGATCCCATCACAAACCCCTTTCTCTGATCTAGATATTTTGATTTTGATGCTTCTGTTGTTGTATTTTGATTTTGATGCTTCTGTTATTGTTTTTCTGTCCAGTATCCATGTTCTGAAAATTTTTCTTTTGATAGTCTGTCTGAAACGGAAGATAGCGGCGATAACGGACCGCTATCACCGCTATCTTCCGTTAGGGCGTTTCATAACGGCCAATAGCGGCGTTACGGGTGTGATCCGTACTCACACCCGATATTTCGTCAATAGCGGTGGCGGCCACAGCCGCTACCGCGAGATAGCGGCCGCTATTTCATTTCGTGACCGCTATTTGAAACACTGCATTTGACTAAAGGTATTCTCTTCTTATCCGGAGTAGATCCCTATAAGAAATTTTTGTTTAGTTTATCAATTTCTTTGGAGACAGAAGTTTGTAGTCTTGCAACCTGCATTGAATATAAGGCAATTGTACTCATGACAGATTGAATTAAAGTGGCACGACCTACCAGTGACAACTGACTAGCCTTCCAAAAGGCAAGTCTACCCTTAACCCGGTTGATCAACTACTGATAACTCGATTTGTTTGACCTTATGGCAGATATTGGGACCCCAAGATATTTCTCAAATTTGAAACAATGCATTATCCTTGTTTTTGTTTGCAGCTTATTGATAACATTGGGAGGCACATTACGTGAAGTATAAAATCCAGAGTTATGAGTGTTAACTCTCTGACCTGATATGCTACAAAAATCTTCTAGGCATTTCATCATAACTCGACATTGGACAATCAAAGCTTTACCAAACAATACCAAGTCATCTGCAAAGAAAATATGGGATACTGATGGTCCACCTCGACCTAGAGAAATCTGTTTCCATTGCCCTTTGGTAACAACTCCATCTATGATATCTGATAGTTTCTGAAGACATAAGACAAAAAGATAGGGTGATAAAGGATCTCCTTGTCTGAGTCCTCTAGTAGGCCTGAAATTCTGCATTAACTCACCGTTCCATAATATTTCATCTCAGTTGCCTTAATACCAAACATGATAAGATCAATGAGTGACTGTGGTAAGCCCAAGTCCTTTAACACCTAATAGACAAACTCCAGCTTATCTTATCATAGGCCTTCTTGAGGTCTATTTTCATAATTAAATCCCCTTTTTTACCCCACTTTTTGTTCATAGAATGGATAACTTCTTGAACAACTATAATATTGTCGACGCTGCCTCTCCCTAGAATAAAGCTATTCTATGTTGGAGACACCATTTCCTATAAGAACGACTGTAGTCTATTAACAATTGTTTTCGAGATGAGCTTTACAGTAACGTTACATAAGCTAATGAGGTGGAAGTGCGAAGCAAATTCCAGGTGTTCCTCTTTTGGAATTAGAACCACCAGAACCTTACTAAAGGCTTCATTGAAGTGTCCATCTCTGAATGCATTTCTAACAAACTCATAGACTAAGTCTTTAACTACTTCCCAGTTAGCTCTATAAAATCCAACTTGATAACCATTTGGTATTGCTGCCTTAAACTGTGGCAAGGAGCAAAAAGCACCAAACACCTCTTCTTATTGCAGCTCATTCCCTAAGGATTGTTGTTGTTGGGTCGAAAAGGTGAATACAGCTTTTGGGCATAGGCTCTCAATGTATCTGTTGGCTCTACCGAGAGGGGGGTGAATCAGTTTTTCTACTAATTTTTGGTTTTTCTAACACTTAATGCACAAATAAAACAAATAAGGCTACAATAAAATAAATGCAGTAAATAAGTAAGGGAAAGAGAAGCAAACACAGATTTATAGAGGTTCGACCAATCTCTTGCCTACGTCCTCTCTCTTTGATCCTCTTATCAAGGTATTGATTCCACTCTTCCTTTGGAATTCTTACAAACCACTTCAAGGTATGGTGAGACCTCTTACAATTTCTCTTAAATACTTAGCAAATAATCTTCTAAGCCTCTCCCCTTGTAATACTACCCACACTCTTACAATAACAATTCTTACAAAGCTTACACACCCCTTGAATATCAGAAGTTTGAGTGAATGGGTGATGTACAATGAGAATTCACACAAATGGAGTTACAAAGAATGAATTTTCAGATTTGATTTTGTCTTTTGAAGCTTGGAGAATTTTTGAGTGCTTGTTCTGCCTCCAATTTTCATAAATGCCTCTATTTATAGTCCACCAATTGATTGGAACGGTTGGTGAAGCATTTAATGCTAATCCTCCCATTGAAACCCTCAAAAACTAGTTGTTCGGCTCAGTTTTCGTTCAAAGGGATCGATCCCTTTACAAACGGATTGATTCTTTTTCTCCAGAATGCTTGGTTCTTGCTCGAGGACCTTTCTCAGAGGGGATCAATCCCTCATGTCCAACCTACATACTTGTGAACAATTTTGGGGTGGTTTGATGGGTTTTTGTGATTTTAAGTTAGTTCAAAGTATTCTATCACTTTTATAAAAGTATTTACTGACTTTTCAATTGAAATCACAATCCAAAAATTTGTTTAAAGTATATTCCATTATTGAGTTCATTTTGAGCAAATTTACATTGTAGAAAAATGCTTTAAGCTTACTTGAGTTTTGTCATTTCAAAATACATGTCAATTTAAAGCTAACAGTATCCAACTATAACTTCTACTTCATATAAGGATTTAAAGTAACAACTCACCAAAGTCTTTACTTCATCCATATCCATGCACCATGTTTCATCACTTCTTTTAAGAAAGGTAATTATGTTTCTATTTCCCCTAATGATGGTAGAAGTGTGAAAAAAGTTTGTATTACGATCCCCATGCTAAACCCATTTAGAGCGAGATTTTTGAAACCATAGTAGTTCCTCCTGTTGGAAGACTTCATTGTAGTATGCTATCAATCGTTCCTCAAGATCAAAAAGGAAAAGGTTCGGTCTTGATTCTAAGGCCTTTTGAATCCCACACAATCTAGCAAGTAGAAGCCTTTTATGTTTGAATATGTTCCCAAAGACTGGGAATTCCAAACCTTGAGTTGTCCTTGGAGATGAGTCAAGTTATTTCCCAGATTGCCGAATAAGTTCCAATTTTCCTTAAGGAAATCTAAGAAAGCCGCGTGTGTCAACCAAGCCGCTTCAAATCTAAAGGGCCGAGATTTTTTGTGAGGCAGATGATGGCCAAATAGTTTTAACAAAATAGGACAGTGATCGCTGTGGACCCGTGGTAGAATCGTTACAGTAGCTTTGTTAAACAAGTGGCGCCATTCTGAATTACAAAGCACACAGTTAAGTTTTTTCTAAATAAGAACACTAGTATACCGCTTATTGATCCATGTATACTTGCACCCCCCAACTTCTACATTAATAAGCTTTCTTCGAGAAATAATGTTATAGAATGCTGCCATTCTCAAAGCACTTTCTTGTGTACCTCCTTGTTTTTCTAATGCAAATATTATCTGATTAAAATCACCAATTATTGTCCAATGTAGAAGATCAAAATCTTCTTGCTACATTAAATAATCCTAGAGAATTCTATGCAGTGAACGTGTTGGGCTTGCATGCATAACAGTCAATATCCACTTTTGTCCCTTTTCATCTATAGCTAAAGTAGTGATAAATTGCTCTCCTCTGGAGATAATAGACACTTTACCAATGGCCGAGTTCCATAGCAACCAAATGCTACCTGAAAAACCATGGGCATCGACTTTAGTTAAGTATTCAAAACGTAATCTACGAATTACCTTGTCTGCTACATCACACTAATTCGAGGTTTAACTATAATTAGACAATTTACTTTGTGAGAATGAATAAGCTCCATAGCATTTCTCATAAAGTCCACACTTCCAACACCCCCATAATTCCAGAATATGATAAACATAGATAAAATAATAAGGGCTGTGGTGCTTCTACCAGGAGCTTAGGAAACTTTCATGAGACTAGAAGAGTTAAGTCCAGTGTCTTTCTCATTATTACTTACGGCACTTGGGCTATTTACAATTGTCTTTGTTGTAACTTCCATTATGTTCACGGAAACCTTAACCCCTAATGGAGGATTCAGTTGAGGTAGTATTGTTGGACCTTCATATATAATGAAAATGTTGGGTCAAACTGTAGCCGAAATAATTGGATCCTTAGGTAAGTCCACAACCTTTGAATCGCCCAAGGTGAAGGGCCAGCCATTAAAGATGATGCACCTGCATGGAAAGTAAAAACCTTTGGAAGAGTCAACTCTGTCTCATTTGGTAGCTTAAAGATAGCTTTGTCTTTGACAGTATCCACCTTCCCTTTGTTAAACTCAGTTTCTCTAGTTGGCAACTTTAAAGTTGACTTGCCTTTATTAGACTTAGATGAGGGAGTCCTATCATTATTAGTGATTGATTGTGCATTAACTTCAAGGTCTCCTTTTTGCTGAGCAATAATCTCTGCTTCCAAATGTGAAAAATGATGCCATAATTTCGGTGTGAATCTTGTTGCATTTTATGCTTTCTTTTTCCAAACTCATCCCTGTTTTGTGATTTCCTAGATTTACACTACAGCATCATCCATAAACCAAAGCCAGGTTCCATCTGCATATTGTCTACTTTGTTCTGTTCTTTGTTTTCATTATCTGCTTCAGGCTTATTATCATGCACCACATGAGGGCACAACTCCATTTTATGTCCAAAACAACCACAGTGGAAACAAATCAGGTTTAGGCCCTCAAACTCCTCCATTTGGACATGTTTGCCAACATTGAATTTTGATACAAAGAGGTTTTGTGAAATCAACTTCAACACAAATTCGAACAAACTTTCCCCAAATTGCTCTTTCGGTGTTACAGTCAGTTTTGATTACTCAACCCACACAGGTGCCTATTCTCTGTAATGGAATGGAGCTATAGTACTCCATAGGTAGGTTGGGGAATCTAATCCAAGCAATGACATTGGAAATCTTGTTCATTTGTGTGGTAAAATTGGGTGTCCATTGACACACCGTTAAATAATGCCCTCAATAATCCACAGACCACCTCCAAGCACATGAACATAATCTTCACTCATCTCAAATTTGAACAAAAAGTAATCAAAGCCTAAGTTTACCTCATTATATCTTCTAGTAAGTTGCCAAAGCTGTTTGATTCTTACCGTTAGAGTCTGGAAACCAAGTGATTTCCATAGTAGTTTGACAATAATTGCTCTCTTCCATGGTCGACGCATGCATTCCTTTTCCTCTCAAAAGCAGACAATTCTTGGGATTTAGCCATCTATGCCTTCTTCATCATCATAAATCTAGTCATCAAAACTCATATCGTCTGCATGGTTTGAGTCTTCCAATCATCCCATTCCATTTCTGAGTTGGAGAGTTTGACAATAATTGCTCTCTTCCATGGTCGACGCATGCATTCCTTTTGCTCTCAAAAGCAGACAATTCTTAGGATTTAGCCATCTATGCCTTCTTCATCATCATAAATCTAGTCATCAAAACTCATATCATCTGCATGGTTTGAGTCTTCCAATCATCCCATTCCATTTCTGAGTTGGAGTTCTCGTCGGTTAACATGTCTTTATATGAAAATTCAATTGTTGCTATATTGAAAATTTTTCTCCATAAAAGTTTGAATAGAGACTTTCAGTAAGGCTTACCTTTTCCTCTGTCTCCTCTATGGAAGCACGACCTCTCTTGAACCTTTTTTTGGTTCGTTTATGAATATCGCTATCAATAGTGGGGTTGGAATTAGAGATGTAAATGGGTACCACTTAATAGATTACCCGTCCTGATTAAGTAGGGTTCAGGAACCCTATAATCAGGGTTTTAATTGGGTTAGTGTAGTGATTTCACTGCCCGTGTCAGGTTCGGGTAAGGTTTAGATAGTGCTTATAGGGTACCCTAAATCCGAACCTGATTAACTTTTAATTAAATATATTTGTGTTTTTTTATTAAATTATGTTTGTTTCTAGTTTCATTAACATATTTCTATGTGTTTCAAGTTATAGAATTATTAAAATTTGTTGATTATTATGGAACTTGTATATTTTTTAATTTTATGTTTTTAATTAATAAAAATTATATATTAGAATAATTGAATTACTTGCATGAGTCGGGTTCGGGTATTTAATGGGTTTTTCAAACTTTTGGTTGATAATCGGGTAATTAAATGGGTTCAAGTAATAAACGGGTAGTATGAAATTTATTAGGGTAGGGTTTGGGTAGTGTATTTAAAAAATAATCAGGTAATTATAGGGTTCGAGTTCTTTAATTAATAATCAGATTCGGGTTCGAGTAGCTCAAAATTAGGGGGTACCCACCCCGTTTACATCCCTAGTTGGAATCAGTATGTCCATGGATGTTTTCTTGAGAAAGGTTGAAAGCATTTTCAGACCCTATGAGTGTTTTTTGCCTTTTAAGGGAAGAAGTTTTGCACAATGACAAAAGCAAAAATTTTGGCCTGCTTTATTTTCTTTTCTTGAACTCGATTAATACTAAGATTCTCTGTAATGGTAGTTTTCTAGCCACTGATCTTTCCAATCACTATCCATTTGGATATGTAGTCAGTTTCAAATGTTGTTTCATCAAAATTAAGAGGCTGAGTATCCTTCCATTCTTGCATTAAAAGACATGATGGATGGGAATTTCTCGTTGGAAACATAACAAGTATTATCACTCTTCTCCTTATAAGCTATGATGGGGAAATCTTCAGCTATTGACAAATCAAGTTTAGGCTTCTTGTTAATCTGAATTTACCAACGCACCCAAGGCTTTGAAAAAGCTGAATTCGTGGTTGCAATAAGGGCAGCCATGAGCCTTTTTGGAAATTTTATCATTCTTGGGTGTTAACTCAACATTCTTGAATTCGATCTTTATCTTTCCATCAAATCTAAAAAAGAAGAACCAATGATCACTATACATTTTCCTATGAGTCTCATTCTTAATCTCTCAATTTTTTCTCGTTGAACTCATCTTCCTCATGATTGGTCTCCATGAAAGAAAAGAAACAAGAAAAGTAGAGAACTATATATCTAAGGTTTTGTTTAGTACAAAAGAAAGAAAATTTGTTACTGTAATGGTTAAACTACAAAATAGAAAAATGTTTATAAAACCTAATTACTAGATTAACAAATTTTTCATTCTCATCTCTTTCCATCATTCTTATTAAGCAAATCTTTAGAGATAGAATGAATATGGCATGAGAAGATCGTACAGACCAAGAGTAACGAAGACAAGTAGTTAGGGTTAAAAGTAAGAGTTTAAATTATGGGACACCATTAAATTTTTTTTTGAAAATGTATCATAAATTTATACTTACTAAATCAACTATGATTAACTTAGTTAACTCACGTTAATTATATCAAAATGAATAATTGACTTATAAAAAACATATAGTAATAATTAAAATATTATCTAAAAATTATATTAAATAGTACAAACAAACAATCTAGATAAAAGTTATATTTTTAATTTAAAGGCTTTGAATTGAGTTTTTGAAATTAATATCTGATTAAAATCAAATTATTTAAAAAATTTGTAACAAAAAAATGATTTATTTGTTATTTGTGAGTGTATAATAATTATCCAATGCATTTAAAAATAATTATATATATTATTGTTTATTAATACCTAAAATCTTACTTTTTAAAATTATTTAAATATATAACTCAAATTGGTAACTTTTATCACCGAAGGCCTACGTCAAGCATTTACTAAGACTTTACTCAGATCATTGCCTAGTTTTATTACCGTGTGAAGAGGTTATAAAATGTGGAGCACTCAAAAAAGCCTTTTCAGGTTTCAATATATGTGGTTAGGAAGATCTGAAGTAGATGAAATGGTAAAGAAGAATTGGGCTGATAATAATAATGATGTGGTATCCAAAGCAAAACAGCTATCTAAAGATTTGAAGGAAAGGAATAGAAGGGTGTTTGGTAACCTATTTGGAAATAAACAAAAAGGATTCGAGCCAAATTAGCTGGAGTTTAGAAAGCTCTTGGAATAACATGGTCTTACCAACTAGAGATATTGGAAAGGAGCTTAATTAGGGAGTATAACATACTACTTTGTCAGGAGAAAATGTTCTGGTTCCAGAAGTCTAGAAAGCTAGCTAGTAGATGGTGAACGACACACATGTTTTTTTTCATCTATCTACCATGCGCTGGCAGAGAAGAAATAAAATCTCAATGTTGAAAGATACAGATGGAAATTGGGTTACAAAACAAGAGCCATAGAAGATGCTAGCTTTAAATTTCTTTAAGAATCTATTTCAAAAAGAGGATGGAGCAAAGGCACCATTAAATGTAGCATCAAGTGTTGTACTATACATGAATCAAAGGGGGCAGCTTGATATGCCATTATCAATGGAAGAGTTTCAGCAGGCTTTGTTCAACATGAAACCATGGAAGGCACCCGGAGTAGATGGGTTTCATGCAAGGTTTTACCAAAGGTTTTGGGCGACCTCAAAATCAGCCATTTTTAGAATGGTAAATGAAGCATTTGAGTTAGGTAAGTTTCCTGTGTATCTAAATGAGACATTGATTACTTTAATCCCAAAGATTGCTTGCCTAGATACAATTAAAAATTTTAAACCCATTAGTCTATGTCAGGTACTATACAAAGTGATGACTAAAGTCTTTGTAAATAGGCTGAGACTGTTGCTGTGTAATTTAATTGCACTTGTACAAGCAAGTTTCATACCAAACAAGCAAGCGACAGACATTATCATCATGGCTCAAGAGCTTATACATTTGATTAAACGATCTAAAAGGAAGGAAGGGCTAATGTCTATTAAAATTGACATGGAGAAGGCATATGACAAAGTTAGTTGGGAATTCTTAAAGAAGACTCTGATAGCCTTTGGATTTTCACAGAAATGGATACAGCTCATTATGTTCTGTGTATGAAACACTTTTGTGGCAATACTATGGAATGGTTAGAAATTGGAGTCTTTTAAGCCATAGAGGGGATTAAGGCAAGGAGATCCGTTATCTCCTTACTTGTTTATGTTATGTACGAAAAGGCTTGGGCAATTAATTGAGAGCAAGGTGCAAAAAGGTACATAGAAACCCATTGTTGTTGGTAGAGGGGGACCAAGGCTGTCACATCTATTTTTAGCTGATGATATCTTCTTATTTGGTCGGGCTTTAGCCGTCCAGGCGTAAAAAATAAAAGCAACTTTGGATGAGTTCTGTAATGCATCAGGGGCAAAAATTAATTTTGAAAAGTCCAAGGTGTTTATTTCACGAAAAGCAGCCAAAGGAAGTGGAAGAGATGTGTACAACATACTAAACATCAATGGAACAAATAATCTTGGTAAGTATTTTGGTGCACCATTGATACATGGTAGAGTAACAAAAGCAACTTATGCTGAGGTCGTCGAGAAAGTGAGAGACAAGCTAGCTGGGTGGAAAGCTAAGGGGTCATTTGGTATTGTTGTCAATTTTATGTTTTCTATTTCTGAAAATTTTGTTTCTGTTTTATTTTGCTTTGTTTTATAATTTTGAAAACAAAAAACATGTTTGGTAAACTCATGCTGTTGTATAATTTTAAAAACTGAAAACATAAAACATATTTGGCATCAAATAAGTTAAAACATAAATTTTTTATTTTATAATCATAATTTTTTATTTTATAATTTATTAATGTTGAACTTAGTATTTTATTAAAATAATATAATTTTAATATATTGTTAATAATGTGCTATTTTATTCTTAATGTTGATATATTACTAAAATTATTTTAGTATTATTATACATGAGATTTATTTCCGACTTTACTTATCTAAACAAGTTACAACAATACAACAAAGTTTTAATATTATATCAATGAGATTACATAAAGGCAATTAAAAAAACGTAAAATTTATTATACAAAATATAAAAACATCACTCAATACATAGCTGACCGGAGCCAATGTCTTCAACCTAGAAGAGCGTTTGGGTGGCTGGGAAACGGGAAGAGGATTGTGGGTTTTGTCGTCAGAAGGAGGAAGGCTTTTTGGGATCTTCCGGGGAGAGGGCTTGTGCTTAAGTTTGAGGGAAAGGTCCAAAATGCCAAGCTTCTACATTCTCTCCTTGTTCTCTTTGATCCTCTGCTCTCTCAACTTCTCATACCCATATCCGTTTCCTTTCTCTACGATCCTCTTTCTCCTTCATGCCATTGTTCTTCACTCACTCTCTCTCTCTCCTCTGACTTGAAAGATTTTTTGATCTAATCTTACAATAGCCCTATACATAAAATTGACAAGATAATTATTTTACTGACCTTTTTTTCGCTGGTTGCTTGAGAAGATGAAAAATCTGATGAAAAAGATGACATGGACTGAAAGAAAATTGAAGAAATCAAGAATCAAAGAAGAAGTGGAGAAGCAACAAAGAAGTGAAGAAAAAGCAAAAGGGGCTGTAAGAAGAACGAAAAGAGAAAAATTTATGCAACGATTGTAAAGGAAAACAGATAATATACGTTGTTTGTATGGTTCGAAGACGGGATCTCATTTAAAAATACTGTTCATCCCGTGTTTTTTTTTTGGAAACATGTTTCCAACTATTTCGAACGAAAATTGTAGGAAACACATGAAGGAAACCGAAACAACACGCAGCGGAATTTAAATCATTCGGCCTCCACCAAGATCGATTCGGAGAGTTGCCTGATTAGGGTTTCGAGATTTTACCTGACGTTTTCTCTGAATTTTCTGTCGTTGGTCGAGTCACAAGCAGCAACTTTTCGTTCCTGCCTCTACGGTATCCACACGAACGGATCTCACGACTCTTGAACGTCTCACGATCAGAAGCCTTAAAGAGCTTTTAAATTCCTTATAACCGAATTGCTAGCTTCGATTAAAAGGAATGTTTTGTTTTCTGTTTTTAAAAAGTGCGGCTATGTTTTAGAAAAACATCCCTTTTATAGGCAGTAAATTTTACCCTAAAATTTACTGCCAAACAGAATTCTAATCCTACTTAGAATAGGATTAGTTATATCCCTAATCCAATTCAGAATAGGATTAGTTATATCCTTAATCCAATTCAGAATAGGATTAATTAAGCTCCTCATTGATCCGTTCTAAGTGTGCGACCCAATAGGTTCTCAAAACAATGGCAATGACAAAATTGTCACAGGCAATGAGTGGTATCTAGCAACACATCATTGCTACCCATGTAACGAGAATGTCAATGACTCGACATAACCTTACTCGTGATAGATGTTACCGTGTCGTTTAATCCCTTTATCCTATGATGTCTTGATTAGACACAAGTCATGGAATGTGTCACACTTGTATAGTCTAATCAGCGTTTCTTGATTCCTGAGTAGACTAATTAAACAAATAAAATCAATATCTCATATTGACTTATTCGAGCACGGCCATGCATTTCTTAGTCTCACTCTATCAAAGGGCCCAAGACATCACTCTTGTTATATAAGAGGGATAAATCCTATCTTGATCACTCAACATCCCTCTACATAGATCAAGGCATACCCAATTACTACCTTTATAGTCCATCCTGTTACGAATGACATCTAGCAGCATTAAAGTATGCAATTCTCTATGTTGGGATCTCTGATGATCTCAAGTCAAAGGATCACATACACCATCATCACTATGAGAATCGCTTTTGACATTCATATAACAATCCATGTAGCGTTCTCATGGAGGGTCGATCCAGTACATAGTTCTCTAACATGTACCTATGTGATGACTTGATATCCTATATCCATGACAATGGTCATCAGTCAACCACATACTAGTCTTATCGTATCATTGTTATCCTTGTTCACAATAATACTTGACTAGGGATATTTTAAGAATAGTGTGTTATTACTATTCTAAGGACATTATTATATAAGATTATATTACGCAGTTATAAGACAAATATAATAATGAACTATGATAAATAAAATGTCATGATACATAAAAAATGCCAAAGTCAATCATCTAATGAATGGTTCTAAGGGCATAATCCAACAACACAAATATTGTGTTTCCTATAATTTTGAAAATAGTGTTGTCAATTTTTAAAATCATAAAATAAAATCAGCCATCCAAACACAGTTTTATGTTTTTTGTTGTAAGATTTTGAAAATAAAAACATAAAACATAAAACAAAAGTGAAACCAAACAACCCCTAAATGTTTAAGTCTAGCTAGTAGAGCAACTCTACTTAAGTCTGTAACATCATCTATTCCTTCTCACCTAATGATGACTGAGATGCTTCTAAAATCCATAATTGAGGGAATTGATAGATTAAACAGGCAGTTTCTTTGGGGTGGCATTGAAACAAATAGAGGTGTCTCACTTGTAAAATGGGATGAAGTATGTAGGCCAAAGCGTTTTGGTGGATTAGGAATACGAAAGATGGAAAATCAAAATTTGTCATTACTACAGAAGATGGCTTGGAGATTAGTTACTGATTAGGGTTTGCTGAAATCCAAGTATGGGATACATGGTGACGTTGCAAGAGTTTTGATTGCAATACATAAAAAAAAAAAAACTGGTCCTATTCTTGGAGAGGAATGGTGCATGCATGCAAAGAACTAGCTACAGGATTGAAAAGAAGAATCGGAGATGGGGAAGACAGTATGTTCTGGAAAGATATTTGGCTAGATAGGCCATCATTTGAGTTAGTGGAGAAAGTGGATTCTATGTATAACCTGGAAGAGAGAGTTAGTGAGTACTTGAACCATGTAGGTGGCTGGAATATGGACCTATTGCTTTCTTCATTGCCTTTGGACACTGTGTTAAAAATATTTGGTACTCCTCTACCAAATAAGAGGAATGTTAAGGATAGATGGATATGGAGATTTACGACTGATGGTTATTTTTCCACCAAATCTGCTTATAATATACTGATGTCTCAGGAACTTCAAAATTTGGAAGACTTAGGTACGTTATGGAAGGTGCGTGTACCACAAAGATGGTTGCATTTCATGTGGTTGGTTTCGAAAAATTGGTTAATGACCAACAAGTTACGTTTCGATTGGGGGATGGCTTCCTCATCGGAGTGTGTTATCTGTGGCTTAGAGGAGACAACAAGCCATGTTTTGAGAGGTTGCAAGCTGGCTCAAGCTATGTGGAACCGTTTACTTTAACTAAAGGAACGCGTGTGGTTTTTTAATGCACCTTTGAAGGAGTGGCTGGAAACTAATTTAATGATACTGTAGTAAAATGCGGGTTTCAAATCGAATGGCAGAGGGTCTTCATCATTATTTGTTGGAGGTTTTGGACAACTAGATGGGGTACCATCTTTGACCCAGAAAGTCCCTATACTATGAGTACAGAAGCTTGCTTGAGTAATATCCGACGTACAGCTGCAGAATTACTAAACACAGGTGCTGTTATAAAGAAGAAACAAACAGCAAATGTGTTGATTGCATGGAAACCTCCACCAGATGGATTCGTCAAGTTAAATACAGATGGTGCATCATTGGGTAACCCAGGAATTTCATGTGTAGGTGTGGTAATTAGAGAGGGTGCAGGACAGTGGCTATTTGGGTTCCAGGTTCACTTGGGAATTTGTTCCAACACTGTTGCTGAATTGCAAGCAATCAAATATGGTTTACTCCTGGCTTGGCAATAGGGTTTCAGGTATCTGATTTGTGAATTTGATGCTCAAGTCGCACTGGAACTAATTCGATCAGCAGACGTTAATTTTCATTCACTTGGTGGTATCATTGCGATATTCGGGACCTTGCAAGGAAGTTTCAAAATTGCACTTTCTAACATGTCTGGAGGGAAGGAAATTTCACTGCTGATGGGCTAGCAAAAGCTGCGTGTAGCTTAGATAGTAAGTATGAGAGGTTAACAACTCTGCCTGCGTGTGTACGTGCCAATCTACTAGGAGATGAAAGAGGAGTAGGATATCCTAGAGGATTTGTTTTAATTTAATTTATGTTCTCCTTCCCTTGTAATAAAAAAAAATTATTTTAATATAAATTAAACTCTATTTAATTTATTTACGTATATCTTCAAATCAATTAATGTGAAAGTCCCACACATACTTAAAAAAAAAAATGAAACTTCCGTTTTTTAAAATCAAAATTAAATTATTCTTTCACATGCAATTAGAACAAACTAGAAATATATGGTACATCCAATTAAAAAAATCGGTTAGTAGTAGAAAACTATAGCAAATTCTCTTTGGTTTGAATAGCGGAAAGTCTTGATTTATTGAGTCAAACGGGGTATCGAAAAGTTTTGTATTCGAGTCTTTATCAGATTAATTTTTTTTGAGCTAACGTCAATTATAAAGCGTGAATGAAGTTTAATTTAATACTTAATATGGTGTGAAAATATTTCCTGATTTAAAAAACAAAAAGAACTGCAGCAAAATCTCAATTAAGAAAATAAATTGGATTATAATAATTTTTTGTACCTTACTACCCTTTGGTATCGTTTGGTATGAGGGAAGTAAAGATTTTGCGCTGCAATTTAATTGAGCGCAAAGTTTTTACAACGTTTGGTATGAAGAAACACGCTGCAAAGTACTTTACCAGCGCAATCACTTTGCAGCCAATGGCTGCAAAGTGATTGCAGCCAAAAATGGATGCAAAGTATTTTGCAGCCAACGCTGCAAAGCTCTTCACCTAGAAATACCCTTGCCTCTGTCTCGCGATTGTTTACTCTCCATTTCCCACCTCGAGCTCACCTGTCTCTCGCCTCTGTTTGCATTTCCCTCTTGCCTCTGTCTTCAAGAATTGCAAAACCACAGGAAGCATTCGGGCTCGGGGAGAACGATTACAGACAAAAAGGAGCTTAGAAAAATTTCAGAAAATTGGAGAGAAAACCATTCGGTTCTATCAAGGGAGAGTAAGAACACAAGAGCTTTTTTTTAAAGAAAAATTTTACAGAGAAGAGGTTGCTAAGGAGGAATCTCAGATCATCATAGCAGTACCAACCGGTACAAGGTGACACCGCAGCGGCAACAACATCCTTGGTTGGAACCAGACTGGCGACGACATCCATGGTGCGAATCAGTCCAACAGTGGCCTGATCTTCCCGAAGCCTACTCTGTCCGTCTCCTGTAATTTTGTTTCCTCAAACTCCTGTTTCCGCTACATGCTTCTGGCCCGTAATCAAAATCAAGGAGCTTCAAAAGCACTGCAAACTTCTCGTGTTAGTTGCCTCCTGCTCCAGCTTGGCATTTTAGTTTGCAGATCACCACGTTTTAGCAGTGGCCTTAGCTCATTCATGTGAAATAATTCCCAAGTTTGGTAGCTCTACATCCATCTTTTCCTTGTTTTATCTTTAGCTATAGGTTGTTTAATATATTGCTTAGATATGTGCTGCGTTTCTTTCTGTTTTGCCTTTAGTTTTATTTAATATCTATGTTCAGTCAATTCATACAAATAATTTTACAATTAATTATAAAAAATTAATTATACAAATTAAAAATAATGTATATAAATTTATTATTACAAATGATGATCAATGTCAACAATTATAGTTTTATATTCTTTACATTTTAATAAGATAATTATATTTGTTATTAATTTTAATGTACAAATTTTTTTATACTTAAGAGTATTTTTGGAATTTGTAATTACATTATCAGCAAAGTAACTGCATACCAAACGCTGCAACGTTAATTTCCCTGCAATTTAAACAAAACTTTACATTGCATACCAAACGCTGCAATGTTACTTTCCCAGCAATCACTTTTCCAGCAATCACTTTCCTAGCAATCACTTTACACTGCAATCACTTTACTTGCAATGTACTAAACGCAACCTTTGTTTTTTACATTTTACTATTTTTTTCCTTAGCATGAGGTGTAAAAACTATGGACTTTCTCCCTAGAATTGTCTGCAACAAAAACAAAATTTATTTGACAGCCACAGAAATCATTAAATAAAATATATATATAGAGTTTATATATGATGCACTGACAGTGTATAGTTTTTATACACTGTCAATGCATCAGAGGTTGACACCTCATCAGTAGGCCTTCATGGACAAATAAAAAAAATTTATTTATATTTGCATATAAGGACCTAATGATGAGATGTCAACCTCTGATGCATTGACAGTGTATAGAAACTATACACTGTCAGTGCATCATATATAAATTCTTATATATATATATATATATATATATATATATATATATATATATAAATAACGGTTGGAAAAATGAACGAGTTAGCTCTTGTTTTAACTAGGGTTTAGCTTTTTCTTAACCAAAATTCTTTTGCCCTTTCATTACGTCTCTCTCGACAATCAAGCTCGGATGCACCTGATATTTTTCCGTCTGATTTCCAGGTACTGTTCTTTGTCCTTGACTAATCTACACTTTGGTCTCCTCGGCATTTCGCTAACCCCAAAATGGTTAAGATATATTTTTTTCTATTTTCCTTTTGATAGTTTCCTAGAAAACGCTTAATCCTCTGTTTGGTTCTGCTTTTGTTTCTTCTTAGCTGCGACTCGATTATTTTTGGTAAAAAGTTAAAATTTCTTTCCCTGGATATGAAATTTTGAATATCTTAGTAAAAAAAAGATAGAACTTTGATCGTTTTTTAGTTGTATTGACTTTTTTAACTTGTATGCGGAGGTTATTTGTTTATTTATTTTTTTAAACTCTTGATGATAATGTTAGTATTGTGATTTGTCTAGTGTATTTTAGGCATTGTCATTTTCCAAGTCTTCTGATACTTTTCTTATGGATGTTAGTTTATGAATAGGATGCTCTTGTTTTTGGAGATGAAAGCGTGGCTGTTTTTCTAATCTTTTGTTTGTTTATTGTTGTTATGGATGGTGCAGAGGCTTGTAAAAAGAAGATAAGCTTTTCACTAACATTTTACCTGAGTTAATCAAGACGATAAAAAGGTTATGCCCAGTATGGAAAATGAAAGTTCTAATGTCTCACGAGCAGAAGAAGTCAAAGTTCAAGCTAATGAAGCATTTAAAGGTACCAACTTGATGAGCACATAAATCTAAGTATTGTAGCACTCTAATGTTTTTGACCATTGATTGAGTTCAAGTGTTTGGTTCTGCTTAGGGAATAAGTAGATAGTTTAATTTATGTATTATGATGTTCGCAATTTCATCGTGTTTACTTGTGCTAAAGATGTCAAATTGCTTTTATCCAGCCCACAAATATGGTCAGTCTATTGACTTGTACACGCAAGCAATAGAGCTAAATAGTCAGAATGCGGTATATTGGGCCAATCGTGCATTTGCTCACACCAAATTGGAAGAGTATGGTAGTGCCATACAGGATGCTACTAAGGCAATTGAAGTGGATCCGAAATATTCAAAGGCATGCTATATCTACTGAAGCAATTCAGCCTCTTATGCAGTATCTATTTTTGTTCTTGTTCTGATGGTTCTCTTACTTACAGGGTTATTACAGGCGAGGTGCTGCTTATCTTGCCATGGGGAAATTCAAGGAAGCACTAAAGGATTTTCAGCAGGTATTTTGTTTGCCACAGTTGTAATACTGCAAAATATGTTTATTTCATGTCTCTGTTTAACTTCTTGCACTCAGAGGTTGCCATTATTGGTATTTCTCAAGAATTTTTGCTACATGCTTATTTCTTCATTGATGAGTGTGGAGAAAATTTCCACCCTTTAATAATTATTTTTCATTTATTATAAATTATCCTAGTTTTTTTTTTTGTCTCTCGGGGGATTATTATAGAATATTTGCTCCTTTTATGACAGAGCTTAACAGGTTGCCCCCCCTTCTAGTATTACATATTGTATCGGGGCGGGGGGGGGGGGGGGGGGTGTGTGGGGTGGGGTGGGTGTTGAGATGTGCTTGCAAGCTAGATTTGAGATAACTTCATCGGAGTCAATATGATATTCTCCATTTTATAGCTGCATATATGCCATGCATTTGCTTTTGAGCGGTAATACGTTTATTGTTTTGCTGTTGTTTTACCTGAGATTTTTGTGAAATGCCATGTTCCTTTGCAATTAATACACTGGTAGCAGAGGGATCCATTTTTCTATGTCATGCTGTCTACAATTGGTCTAGTGAAATTTATGCATAGAGAAGTCACTTATGACTTATTGTCTGATTCTGATCTAATTTAAAAGTCAATATTTTAAGGACCTCGAGAAGGGTTCTTGCAAGTGAAAATGCCTAGTTTCAGAGGTTCAATTTAGAAGTAACTTTCTTTATTGCACATGCTTATTTTGCATCCATTGTCAAATACCTCTTTTTTTTTCCCTCCTCTCCAATTAAATTCGTATAATTGCTATACATTAACATGTGACATCTGGTTTGTGATCTTTGAAAAATGTTTTCCTTCTTTTGGACTCAGGTCAAAAAGATTTGTCCCAATGATCCTGATGCTACCAAGAAATTAAAGGAATGTGAAAAAGCAGCGATGAAATTAAAATTTGAAGAAGCAATTTCTGTACCTGAGTCTGAGAGACGTTCTATTGCTGACTCTATTGACTACCACACCATAGGTATTTTCTTTTTCTCATTTTTTTCTACCATTTATTTCCTCATTTATGTATTCTAAGATGTCTTCCGGAAATGGTCTTCCACATTGATATTATATTCATTAGGGTTCTTTCTTGTTTGCATCTACGGGTAATAGAAAATTTTAAAAATAAGGATCTGCAAATATCTATAGCATGTTATTGAAGTCTTGCAGAAGGTATTTAGTACAATTCACATTCGTTAGAAGAAACTATGAGCCTGGTTTGGTTAAAAGGAATACTCAAATATCATTTTGAATAGTTGTGAATCTTCGTGTTTCATCTGTTGGTATAATTTGTGAGATAATGTGTAGTGTAGCTCTTTTTTTTTCCCTTCTTCATCTGGCATGAGTTTTTCCTGCAAAGTTTTAATGCCTTCTAATATTACGATTTTACCATTTTATATTCTTCTGGCACATTCATGTTTCCTATCAAGAATCCCAAGCATTCTTTAAGAATAAAAATAACGAATTGTGTTAGAGTTGATGCACTTCAATTTTGTTCAACGTATAGCTAGCTAGCTTGTGACCAAATACTATTAAGCCTTTCAGTTTTGAACCTTAATGTCATCACCTTGCTAATCGATTCATTGGGTTTTATTGAATCTGATATATATTTATGTATCATGGGGGGAATTAAATGATAAAAGGTAATTGTGCTGCAAAAGCTGCTAATTCATGTAACTTTCATTGGTAACTTTAGCATTATACATATATAGAAAAGTGAAGTGGTTTCTAAAAATTTGATAATGACTTGGCCCATAAATGTTGGATTTTTCTTATGGAATTTTTGTGTTTTGTTCATATTGATAAATTATGGCCTTAAGCTGAATCATCATGAAATTATGATCATTATACTTTGTAAATATCATAGATTTTCCTGATCGACTCCTTTAGGTAGTACTTGTATGATCTATATTTTGATAATGGTAAGGCTAAGGACATTGCTTGTGGGAGAGTTATCTTGTGATGATATTTCTTTCTTAGAAGTTATAGATAATTTTTTTCTCTAATGATAAGAAACGACATTTTTGTGTATGGAGGAACATGTTGATATGCTTGTTAACCAATCCTAATTTTCAAGCATTCCTCGTATTCTTATGTTTCTGATGGACTGGAGACCACTTGGTCCTTGAAATATTTTATTTTTGTTCCTCCCTGGTGGCGGGAATTTGGATTTTTTGATGATTAGTTAATTTGTTGTACTCTTAGGTTTCCGCTCAAGTTGTATGTTAATTTTATTGAAGTGGTTTAGCATACTAGTGGGTTGTTTTTGGTTTACTAGTGACTGATTCTGCAAGGCAGTTATATTATCTGAAAGGAATTCTATATGTTTAGAAACTCTTCAGCCATCATGCTGATTGGCAAGCAGTCAAGCTTTAGCATCATGATATATTTAAATGAGTAATATTTGAATCTACATTATCAGTAAAATAGTAAGGTGAGACAATATGGTGTTGAGTTTGATTGCTTCCATCAACGGTAAAAAGTTAAAATAGTGTTTACAAAATTGTGAAAAAAAGAGCTAAATTAACATAATGGCAAATACTGCTTTATCTATTCTTCTGGTTTAAACTTCAGAACTTAGCACTTCTATTTTCACAGCGAAGATTTAACACCACAAAGGTGACCAGATTATGTGTTCTGTCTTACTAATTGGGTATACTGGAACTTCCAGTCATTTTTCTAATAAATCTTACCACAGGGTTTTGCTAGTTCTAAGGTTAGAAGCAGGATTTTGAGATGTTTTCCATCAGCTTGATCTTCTTTAATTCTAAGCTTAAATTTACAATGGATAATTTCTCAAATTGTATAAAATTTATGGTTAATCAACATTTATATTATTTTAACATATTGTATCATAATAGGGACGAGTCCCAGTTCACCGTCCATGTCCACCCAAGTGGGCTTAGCGGCAGTTGCAGTAGCATTTCTGGCAGCACTAGTGATGATGGTGGGGGCAGCAGCAGCCACAAAGGTGGCAGCAGTAGTGTTGGTGGTTCTAGGGAGATGGTGGTGGGGTGGATCCACTGGTAGTGGTGTCTTTCTGAGAGTTAAATGCTTGATTTAGGTTTGACTGTTTGAGCTCAAAGTAAAATGTTGAATTACTGCTACAAGTCAATCTCACATGTTTCAATAATCAGTTGGGAAATCTTTTCTTATGGAAAAGTAGTTAATTTCTCATCAAAGTTTAAATCGGTGAATTCATTAAAACTGATGCATTTTCACATTGCAATTCAGTAGGAATTTTCCTTCCTTCTTTCCCCTTTTATTTGTTTAAAAAAATTCTTCTTTTGGATTCTACCCTCAAAAGAATTGTGTTAAGAAATGCTACCAACCATCATGTATTTTCATAAGGCATAAGGTAGAAAAATAAAAATGTTGCATGACTACTTATTAACTCCTTGATGCTATTATAGAAACACTTCGGAAAATTGGGAGCACTTTTCCTCCCTGTGAGAGGGTGCTTGTTATTAACTTTCTGGGTGAATTTGTTTTTATTGTGTCTATAATATTTTTTTTTTATAGAATAAAAGTTTTGCTGATTTATTTTGTATTTATGTTAGTGTTTAGTTGAGGCACGCTAGTACTCTGATTTGCTTAAAGATTAAGTTCAATACCAGGCTTAGATGTTTTTGAGTTTAGTTTAGATCCTCCTTATATTTCCTTTGTCTTTTCTCTGAGCCTGTGGTTGGATGATGTACTGGTAGGTTCTATTCTGCCTTTTGTGAAAAGCCCTTGGCCCATAATGAACATGATATTTGATCCCAGGTTTTTGAGGCATCTAGCAAAGGACATTGTCTGCTGGTTCATTTCTATATTTATTCCTAACTATGCATTATGTGGGGTTTTGATGTAATCGGTAATGATTATTGATCTTGATAGAATTTTTGAATTGAATAAAGCATTTGAACAATTGAAAAGCTTTCTAAACACGGACATGTGGGGTTCTCAACAGAACAATTTTAGTATTTGAGGATGTATAAGTCGGAGCAGTATATGAGAGAGAGAGAGAGAGAGAGAGCACTTACTTGTTCTGTTTACTTTTTACGGACTGTGCATTACGTGGGTTTATGTTGAAAGAATTTGTGGAATTGAATGTAGCAATTCATTCTAGCATTCGAAAGAGGCATATAAACATTTAACTTATACTGATTAGCATTCATATAAACACAGATAAAACATTCTGCAAAATGTTGAAAGTAAATTGTTTATTTAAGTTGGAGCCACTGAATGAGGCTTTTTATGTAAGAGGCTAGTGCATTTGAATGTTGCAATTCATTCTGGCATTAGAAAATGCTACCGCATGATTTTCATTTACTTTCTAATATGCAAGCTGCATATAAGCATTTAACTTACACTGATTAGCATTCATATAAACACAGATAAAACATTCTGCAAAATGTTGAAAGTAAAATGTTTATTTATTTTGGAGCCAATGAATGTTTTAGCTTCTTTCCGGAATTCTTGAAAGTATCTTAATAATAATGTTGACCTCTGTGCATTAATGAAATTAATATTGTTTCCATTGTAGAGGTGGAGCCACAATATTCAGGTGCAAAAATAGAGGGAGATGTTGTTACTTTGGATTTTGTTAAGAAAATGATGGACGACTTCAAGAATCAAAAGTGTTTGCACAAAAGGTATGTTTAGCAAGTCCAGTTATGGATTTTGTTCTTGCTATATTACTAATATTCTTTTTGTTGAATAATGTTATTTTTACAGATATGCATTCCAGATTGTCTTACAAGTGAGAGAAATGTTGCGGGCTCAGCCCTCTCTTGTTGATATTAATGTTCCTGATTGCAGTCATTTCACTATCTGTGGTGATGTACATGGTCAGGTAATTTCACATCTTGATAATCCTTATGTTTAAGCTGTAGCTCTAACAAGTGGACATGATACGTATTTACCAAATAATGTCAATTGATGGAGGATAATGGGTATTACCTGTTAATAGAAAAAAGGAATTCCTAATGTTGGATGCAAATAGCATGTTGCTTTCTTGAGCTACCTATCAGTTACAGCTATGTTATTATTGCTAACAGCGGGATGCCTCATTTTATTGCTTATAATTTCGCTTTCTTTTAGTGGTGTTTGTTTATTAATGTGTTTATTTTCCATATTTCTTGTAGTTCTACGATTTGATAAATATTTTCGAGCTTAATGGTCTTCCTTCGGAAGAGAATCCATATCTCTTTAATGGTGACTTTGTGGATAGAGGATCTTTCTCTGTGGAAGTCATCCTCACACTATTTGCATTTAAGTGCATGTGCCCATCAGGTGAACCCTACTTCTGACATTCTCTGCCTCATGTTTCCTCCGCAGCCTTTACAAGAATTTCGATAGTCCTTTGTTTCCTGTTTTTGCCTCCCCCCTTTCCTTTTTGGTGGACATTTTCAATCTTGTTAGTTTCAGATATCTTAGATGATCTTTTCCAATTTTCATTAAGTTTTCCCAATTTTATTTGCTTTCACCAAATTGTCTTTGGAATAACAAGGAGCTTTATGTGAACACGTATTTTATGTCATCACTATCTAAACTGATATTCATGATTGCACACTACTATATTGATCTTCTAGATTGGACACTCTAAAATTGATAATGGATTATTATCCAATACATTATTAGTGGAGTTTAAACTCCACAAGTAGAATTAAGATGTGACACCCACTTTACTTTTTAATTAGTTTTTTATTTTAGAAGTATGTGTTACCATCTTAACCTTACATGTGGAATCTAAAAACTTCACTGATAGTATATATTGAATAATAATCCATTGATAATTTTGATTGGAAGCTTTGTAAACTGATCTTCAGGACTTGATGTTCCTTACTAGTATGATAATATGCAACCTTAGTTTCACTTTTGTTGTATCTAACTTGGGATTTTTCAGCTATTTATCTTGCTAGAGGGAATCATGAGAGTAAGAGCATGAACAAGATATATGGTTTTGAGGGCGAGGTCAGGTCCAAGCTGAGTGAGACTTTTGTGGAACTATTCGCAGAAGTATTCTGTTGTTTGCCTTTGGCTCATGTAATAAATCAAAAGGTTTTTGTTGTTCACGGAGGCCTTTTTAGTGTTGATGGGGTGAAGCTCTCTGACATCAGAGCAATAGATCGGTTTTGTGAGCCTCCTGAGGAAGGTAAACTGCAACACGGTGTTTTTCCATTTCTGTTCCTTCCGTTTCTGCATGCTTGGGGCAATTTCATATTAACTATTGATTTTTGTTCTTAAGTTTAGTAACTAAATTGTCAATGTGTATTTGCTCACCCTCATTTATTGGTATGGATGTCTCTCCAATATAATCCATACTATATCTATACAATATATAGATGTGGCTTAGGAGGTGTGAAACCTTTTTAGACATAAAAATGCTTTTCATTTATTTTATTTTTTTGTAATAAAATTTAACAATAGAGTCCAGATTTAAATTGTTTTCATATAGACTTTAATCTGATGGAATCTCTTATATTTATTGACTTGTTATATTAATTTATTAGAAGGGCCGTGAAACTTTTATGAAGGTTAAAATACCCTATGACTTTTTTTTTCCTGATATTTTTTATAATTAATATTTTACTTGAGCTGTCTTGTAATCTACCTAAATCACCATTTACAATTTTAACTTATCATTCTTAATTTATTATTTATAAATTCAATTACATGAGGAGATTTATAATCAAATTGAAAATTTTTAAGTTTCTTTTCCAAAATAAAAAATTTTATTAAGTATTTAGTCAGTATAATACTTGATATATAATTTAATGCACATGTAAAATGCATGTAAAAAATAATCATCTAAATTTGCAAATCTATTGAGAAATGGAAACAAATTGAGGAGCAAAAGGGTAGACATGTTAAATAATGATATGTTGTTTTGATGGTATGTCTCATGGTTCTCTGCTGATTTTATCAGGGTTGATGTGCGAATTGCTTTGGAGTGATCCACAACCTTTCCCTGGACGAGGTCCTAGCAAGAGGGGAGTTGGTCTTTCTTTTGGTGCAGATGTGACAAGAAAATTTTTGCAGGATAACAATCTAGGTATTTCTATGTTAGTTTGATGCTTTTTTTTAGTGCAAAAAAGAGAAAGAAATTGATGTTTTATGTCGGTGACCTTACATGCTTAACTGCAGATTTAATTGTGCGATCCCATGAAGTAAAAGATGAAGGTTATGAGATTGAGCATGATGGTAAACTTATTACTGTTTTCTCTGCACCAAATTATTGTGATCAGGTAATTGAATCTTAAGTACATAAATAGGATAATTCGTTAATGGAAAATTTATCCGCAGAGCTTTCTGTAATTATTTCATATGGATTCTTCTATGCGCAAAAAGCTGCTTAGTTTGCTTGCAAGTTTCATTTTTATAAGGCAATTTGCAGTGTTAGATTAATTTAACTACTTATCCTTAATGAACTAGTATCAATCATCGTCTTGTACTTTGGTTCCTCTTGATCTGAACCGAATGGTTATAGATAATCAGAAAGACAATGGTAGCTTATAACCAATAATGAAAAGCAATTTATGTGGAAGGTTGGAGTTTATCAGTCTTGGTTTTATTAGTTGGGGATAGGTGCGCCTGTGTGCTTCTGACTTCTTTGTGATCCATGTTATATTGTCATTTTCAAGTAAAACATGTGCGTGTGTGTCCTCTGGCGCACAAGTTTCTCCATTTCGATCTGCATTTTATGATTGTTTTCAAGCACCCTGCAACATTAAAGAGATCGACTGAAGTCTTGGACAAGGTCAGGTGTATTTGTATGTAAAATTTTCTACTAGTACTTGTTGAAATCACTTTTGAGAGTAGTCCAATTTGTTCCTGAAATTTAATGTTAGATTGTTGCATGAGGTTTCATCTTTTCCAACTTGCTGCCTTCTTACCTGTGCTCTCCCCCAACTTCTCTTATCTTTAGGTATCTTTTTCTGTTTGAAGTTGAAATTGAATGCTTTGGTCAGAAGTTCTTAGTAGTTGAAGATCCAAGTAAATTATTTTTTTTTAATTTTGTCTCTCTAACATGAGTCATCAAACTGTTTGATTAAGTTTTTGAAATTTTGTTTGTTCCAGATGGGCAACAAGGGTGCATTTATACGGTTCGAAGCCCCTGATTTGAAGCCAAATATTGTTACATTCTCAGCAGTGGTTAGTAGTTTGTGTTGCATCATTGTCAACCGATTCCCTCCCTAGTTTTTTCAAATGAAAGAAGTTTTAACTTACTTCCTGTATGATTTGCAGGCGCACCCTGCTGTGAAACCAATGGCATACGCAAACAATTTCCTCCGAATGTTCCAATAGTTTATACCTATGACTACTCATGTTCCTTCTTGTATGATTTTTGCTATACAATGTCTCTACTGCACAATGGTAAGCTCCAGGGGGCAGCTACATGTTGCCGATTGCAGTTTAATTTATGGTTTTCATTTATTTCGTTTTACGAAAAGGTTGCTTTCTGTCTCTCTGCATTTTATTTTAAGAATTTCAGGCTTGGGGTCTAATTTTGAAAATTTAACTCATTTTAATCCAATCCTAAAGCCAGCTCAAGGTTGGGAAAAAAAAAATCCTGGCTACTATTGTAAAATAGGTGACCGTCTTTTGTATTATGGCATCATTACTCCTCTCTACTTTCAATAAAGTTATTATGTTTCTTGTTCGGAGCTGAATTCATTGGCTAGTTATTTGATACATTTTCGTTCTGGTTAAATATTTTATCTGATTTTAAAGATTATTTATTGTGGTTACATTATCTGATTTTAAAGTTAAATGAACAAAATAGAACTTAACAAAAAAAAAACATCTAAAGAAGTTTGATGATAAACCTCACATTGGCATTTTTTCTTAGTTGTACTTTTTTTATTTTTAAAAATTTTTAAGGTCTTTATTGTGGTTAGTTAACTTTGAAAATTGATATTTTAGTCATTAGTGTTTATAACTTTAAGGTTCTTAAATTTTATGTTGGTCACTTAAATCATTTAAAGGAAGTAGATGCCTTACGTTGCATTGTAGTAGGACTTGGCAAGTGATATCGACGTTAGTTGCTTTATCATGTTGCCATGTAAACAAATGAAAAAAAGGTATTAACTAAAAGCACACTATAGTAAAATTTGTTTAGCAAAGAAAACTTAAAGAAAATACTTGAAAATAACAAGGAAAATGTAAAGGAAATTTAAGGAACTAATTATAGCTGCCTAAAGCTTGGAAATAACATGAAGAAAACAAGAAAATAAACTTAAAAATAACCTAGCAGCCACCATCCAAGTCAGTCCCCAAAATGACGATTTTATAGAGCGCCAAGGATAAGGAGTTTGGATGCTATATTCAGAAAGCAAATTAGATACAAATAGAAAATGTCATCTGATGAATAATTTACCTACTATAATGCATGCATCTAAAAGCTTAGTCCATTAATATGACAACCTACCTTCAAGTAAAATAGCAAAGTACTCACTACGTATAAGATTTTGCAGCTATACGTACCTTAATGAGGATGAGGTGCAACTCTTTGTATAGAAACTTGATAAATTAAAAAAAAAAACCTGTATTAATTAAAAGCACATTATAGTAAAATTTGTTTAGCAAAGAAAACTTAAAGAAAATACTTGAAATTAACAAGAAAAATGTAAAGGAAATTTAAGGAACTAATTATAGCTGCCTAAAGCTATGGGAATAACATGAAGTAAACAAGAAAATAAACTTAAAAATAAGTAGCCTAGCAGCCACCATCCAAGTCCGTCCCCAAAGTGACGATTTTATAGGCCCCAGGGATAAGGAGAGTTTGGGAATTTTCTTGTGTGTGTCTACTCCTTGTTGTCCAAGCTTACTTCCTTCTCGCTCCTAATCACTTGCCGAGTCATAGGCTCATCCAAATGCTCTTCATTCAGCCCTTAAGCAGCTCACCTCATCAGAACCATCCCTTTGTCCTCTTGTGCCATCTAGCATCCCATGTGGCCAAGGCATGTGATTGTCTTGAGCTAGGCATGTAGAGTATGTGCTTGGGGACTAGGAAATAACTTGAATGATGACATTTGGCACCTCATATGAATGAGAGAGAGAGTAGATATTATAGCACGAATGCCACCTTGAGCTGTTTTGTACTTTTTTAATAGAAATTTTTGTCTTGTCAATTTAGTTACTTTCTATCGAATTTCCTATCAAAATTCATCCAAAACAACTTCATAAGCATTCTAAAATTAATTAAATAACTAATTGAGGAAATTAAACATATTTAGGGGATAAATTAACATTTTGAATTAGTATTAGGCAAAAATTAATGAAATAAAGCACATAAAATAACTCTATTTTATAAAATTATCATACTCTCAAACTTGAATTTTTGTTTGTCCTCAAGCAAAACAAGAGCAAACTAATCATAAAGCATGCAAGAGATACATGTACTCTATAGATTTATTCCCCACATAGACCTCAGAGAAAGAGGAAAGATCTAACTTAAGGAAAAATCACAATTACTGATCACCGTCAAGATTCCTTCAATCACAAACCTTAGTCCTAATTAGATCTTTCGTGTGTTTATGAGGTGTCCATCACATAACAAAGCATACATGTTCGAATGAGATTACGTAAACACGAAATACAAAGTCAATAAAGAATGTCCACTAATGTAGCTACACTTAGGATGCGTTTGGTATGCAGGAAATAAACACTTTGTGCTGTAATTTAATTGAGCGCAAAGACTTTATAATGTTTGGTAAGATTTTTGTAACTACAAAGTTAGCTCCCTACTACAAAGTGATTGCAACCAATGAGCAAAACACTAACCCGATTATACCCTTTCCCAAAAACCCAACTCTTTATTTCTAGGCTATCTCTTCCTTGTCACCTCTCTTTCTCCCTGATCACACATCATTTTTGCCTCTCTGGTTGCACATCATTTTGCTAGGAGTAAGAAACGTGAGATGCTGTTATGGGTTGTCCCCTCTCTTGGAACTCTTTCATTTAACAATATTGTTTTCATGTTTTTTCTTTCATATAATATTGTTGTTTTCCATATTTCAATTTATTTGTTTATGCTTAATTTATTTTTTTATAATATAATGTGCGGTTAAATTTTTCAAAAAGAAAAAGAATTTTGAAATTCAAAATATTTAGAAAAAAATTAGATACCCTATCTATGATTTAAGAAAAGGAGCACTTTTCACATTTTTTTTCATATAAAAATGCAGTGATAAATATAATGTAAAAATAATTATTTGGATTAATACATCTTCCAAAGTTATTTGTATGTAAGATGTATTGCTGCAATAGATGATAATACCCAAAAACACTATTTGGTGCATTTTTTATTTACATTTTAATATAATAATTAAATTTTAATTAATTCTAATGTATTAAATTTGTTTTTATACTTAAGGGTATTTTTGAAATTTACCACAATATTACTAGCAAAGTGAGTGTTTACCAAACACTGCCATGTTATTTTTCCTTGCAATTTAATCATAACTTTACATTACATACCAAATACTGCAATGTTACTTTCTCAGCAATCACTTTTTCAGTAATCACTTTCCCAGCAATCACTCTGCGCTACAATCACTTTCCCAGCAATGCACCAAATGCAACCTTAATTGTTGGCTCTATAGGCTATACCGAGAGGGGAGGTGAATCGGTTCTTAGCTAACCTTATGCCCGTTTTTCGATTCTTCTAAATTCTCTAGCCTATTTGAGTGTTTTCTAAGTTCTCTAAGCTAGGCAATTATACAATATAAATTCAATACAATAAACACAAATATAATTGCAAATAACTAAAGAGAGTAAGCATAAGGAAATGTATGCAAGCGATTTATAGAGGTTCGGCAACCTTGCCTACGTCCTCTACCTTGAGACGCTCCCAAGGATTTTCTCCAAATCCACTATCTTGAATTCGTGATTACAATCCCTCTTTTTCTTAGGCTCAAGAGTAACCTCCCTTTTTTTCTAGGCTCAAAAGAAACCTCTTCTCCCTCTTTTTCTAAGGCTTGAGAGAAACCTCTCCTTTTACAAGGAATGAGTGAGTTTACAAGAAGTGTAATCAAAGAAGGCCTCTAAGTAGGCAAGTGATTACAATGTTTAAGCAAAGGAAAAAGCCTATACAAGATTTGTGCTACTCTATACAAAGAATATGAGAATGATGGAAGATGAAGACTTTGTAGCTCTTGATTTGTTGTTGAGGCTTGAGGAAAATGAAGAAGATGATGAACAGAATTTTTGAGCAGTTCTTCCTGCTTTCTTTAGCTTCTAAGCCTCTATTTATAGTCCCTTGGATGTATTCTAGCCGTTGGGTGGAGCCAAAACTTGAATATGACCGTTGTCTCACAAAAACTAGCCGTTATAGGCTATTTTTGGGCAAAGGGATCGATCCCTTTCCATAGGGGATCGATCTCAAGCTTCCAGGATGTTAAATCTGGGCTTGAGGATCATTCTGCCTTGAAGGGATCGATCCCTTCCCTTAGGGGATCGATCCCATGCCTCCAGAAAGCTATTTCCTACACTTTTTGGGTTAGAAATGATGTGGTCTTTGATCCTAATTCAACCCAAAACATTTTGGCATTTTTGTGGGAGTTTTTCTTAACTTTCTCAAATGAAAACATAGTCCAAAAATTCATCAAGTGATTTTCTAAAATATTCAAAACATTTATAAAGTATTAAGACCAATAAGGATGTATCCTTAAATTATGGTCTTAATGTTTGATATATTCACTTGAAATTGGATTGAGAAAATCATGTGTGATAAGGCAAATTTACAATATGAATTAAAACATTAAAGCTTACTGAAGTTTTTGTCATTTCAAAATATATATGGCAATTCAAATCTAATAACTCCCCCTTTTTGATATGACAAAACTTAATGTAAATTTGCTTTGAAAATTCTTTGATAAAATACTCCCTCTCAAATAAAGCAAGATTTTTATAAAGCTCCCCCTTAATATAAGCATGGGTTTTGAAAATGAATTTTCAAACTATTTCTCCCCCATCATCTCTCCCCCTTAATATCTCTCCCTTTTAATATCTATCTCTCCCCTTTTTGTCATAGCAAAAAGAAGGAAAAATAATAAAAAAATTTGCTCCCCTAAAATCATGGCTATGTGAGAAGAGATAAAAGAATATGCTCCATCCAACAAGAAACATGTTAATACATGGGACTCATAGTACAAATAAATAAGTCAATTGTTCATAAAGAGTATGAAATATTCATGCAAAGAATATGACTTATGATCTTATACCAATTGTTTATAAATAATTTTGCAATAAGTTCTCAATTGGTAAGAAATTAAGCAAGCACCTAAGTATATCAATTGTTTTTCTCAAGTCCAACTAAGGTGCATGTCAATACATCATGATTATGAGCTAAAATTATATGACATATGAATACATGAGCTCATAAATCATTTTCAAGAAAGAATGTGCTTAGAATTAAATCATATATCAATTAATCACAAATTCTAGCACAAAAGTGTTTCATGCAAAAGTGTCTTATATGAATTCTTCTCTATTTGTCATTTCAATCTAAGTAGCATGAGAAGAATTGTCGATTTAAAGCTCATACCAATTGGCAATTTTGTTTTGGCTTACCAATTGTTGAAAATATGGTTGCCAATGATACTAATTGTTATTTCAATCTAAATACCAATTGTTACTAATGGTTGACTTAGATATTTTGCATGAATCCAATATCTATGTGTAGTGTGTTCAAGTCAAGAAAATAATAATTCTAAATATGCAAGAACACAATCACACAAAATTATACCATATGGAAGATTCAAAAAATCGAGGTATTCAAGCAAACACATTTTCTTCCATGGTTTCAAGCACAAATATCCTATGCTCATTTTCCAATTCAAGTCCTTAGCCAATTATGAGCAAGGAAAGATTCAAATAATAAATGCATGGATATTAATTAAGGTACATTTGTTCAAGTTTGCATTTATCTTTGGTGTTGTCATTAAAGTCCAAGTTCTTTAATAATTTGGCCATAAGAAAAATTTAAGTACTTGGATGATAAAGTTTCATGCATTTGAACATTTATGATCCATTTACCATCACAAATTATAGGCCAAGGACCATTACCAATTGTTGAATTTATATTTGAAATCAATCCATAAGGTCAAGTTTTAATTATTCTTCACTAGATGTATAATTATCATGAAACCTAGTGTGGAATAGATAAGTCAAGCTAAGAGACACAATCCTATAAGCATGCTTGACTAAGATGAACAAAAAGAATGAAAAATATTCATTATGCACAAGTTCATCAAATTCTCAAATATATCCATAAATTCTTGAAATAATTCTCAAAATTATGGTTAAGCATTCATTGAAAGTATGTTTCAAGATTATTTCAAGAGTTATGCATTTCATGAATGTTTTCAACAAGAAAAATGATTTTGCACTTGTGAGCTCAAGAAAACTGATATTGATTGTTGAAAGTGATACCATTTGTTGGAAATGATATTAATTGATGAAGTTGAGGCATGATATCAATGAAAAATGATTTTTCATATTTAAAGTTCATCAAAAAGGAGTTAAAACAATGAATTTTAAGTTGAGAAGAGAGAAAGTATCAAAACAATGATAAGTTCTTCTCAATTTCGGTTGAAAAAGTGCAGAAAAGCCCTTTCTGGCTTGGGGGGATCGATCCCTATAGGATGGGGATCGATCCCTTAGTTCCAGAATGTAGTTTTTCTGCATTCTGCTCAAGGGGGATCGATCCTGCTTGCTGAGGGATCGATCCCTCATCCTGTTTCTGCAGTTTTTGACAGAAAATCCAATCTTTGATGTACCAAAACTTCATTTTTGAGTATTTTAAGTCCAAGTAAGGGTTAAACATTTGTAAAACATGATTTTGGACTTGTATGAATGAAAAACATGAATGAAATACCATTTTACAAAATATTTTGCAATTTTGGAAGAATTTACACAATAAAATGCATTTTTGGCCTTAAAGGATGTCATTTTGAGAGTTAAGCATATTTTGACAAAACTAAAGCATTGGAAACCACAAATATGTCAAAACAAACTTATTCACATAGGTTTTAAGCACATATATCATCAAATCATACAACTTGTGAATAACATGCCATGATTTCCAACATACAAATTTCTCATTGATGCACATGACATGACATTTTGCATATATGACATATTTGGCAATTTGAGGTAAGTAAATACATTATCAACACATAGAAGACTTGCTCAAAATGCAGAAATCCAATAATCATTTCAAAATCATAAATCATGCTTTTCATTCAATGCATCAAGTACTATTCATCAAACATTCAAAGATCATTGTCATGCCTTTTTGTTCAATCATTCCACTCACAATGGATCAAGAATCATTAACCAAATTTCTCATCAAAGCACAAATAATCAAATAAAAGTTTTAAGGAGTAAAGAATTAAGCTTACAAAAACTCTTGTGCTTGAGTATGCTTTGCCTTGAATTGTTGAGTCCACCTTGAGCCATCCTTTGAAGAATTGTTGTGATGGATCCTCAAGCTTTTTCTTTTTCTCATTGGCACAAGCAATCTCCATAAAGGTGTGTAGAGCATTCAAACCCCATTGTTTCATTGTATTCTCATGCTCTAACACTCCTACAACAAACAAATTTATGCAAGCTTTGGTACCCAAAGTTTCTTGGGTCCATGAGAGTTAGTGCAAACAATTTTTGATCCTTTTGGGATCCATTTCAAGCACAATTCATCGTTATTTATTGCATGCTTTGGCACCCACATTTTTCTAACTACTCTTCCTCTAAATGTGGTTTTTCTATATGTGCATGCTTGTGAGGTGTGTCCTATTCTATTGCAAAGTGAGCATATAAGAGATAAATCATGCATAGTATTTTTACTCACTAGGAAATTCTTAAAATAAGTTTCTTTTTGTTTAGCATTATAGCCTAACCCATCTTTGTCAAAGAAAGCTCTTTGGGTCTCTAACATATGATCTAGCTTTTGTTGACCCATATAAAACCTAGTAAATGAGTTTTGCAAATTTGTATTCTTTTCATTCAACTCATTTATCTCTAAGTTAGCCTCTTCTAATTTCTTTTCAAATTCTAGCTTAGTATTAGTCAAGGCTTCATTTTCTATTTTTAATTTAGCAATGATTTTCTTTTGGAGTTCATGCATTGAAATTCATTTGCTAAATCATCAAAGGCATTTTGGAGTTCAGTAAAGGTATAATCATTATTTTCACTAGAACTACAACTAGCCTCATCATCACTAATGGCCATAAAGCATGTGTAGGCTACCTCATTATCTACGTTTTCCTCATCGGAGCTATCACTATCACTCCATGCAACCACAAATGCTTTCTTCCTAGGTTTCCTATCCTTTTCTTTCCTAAGTAAGAGGCAATCTAACTTAGTATGACCCGGTTCATTACACTCATAACACTCTAAGGGGTCTTTTTCTCTTCTACTTGACTCTCCCCTATGATGTCTCCTATTTTGCTCTCTCTCATTCATTCTCATGAACCTATTGAATCTTTTGGCAAACATTGCCATTTCCTTGTCTTCCTTATTTCCACTCTCATCACTATCATATTCAATGTCCTTATGAGTGGAAGACTTAAGTGCTACCCCTACTTTCTTTGAAGGCACTTCATTTCTTTTAATTTTCACTTCATATGTAAGTAGGGAGCCCATAAGCTCATCTAGAGACAAGGTATTTGGATCCTTCGACTCTTCTATTGCGGTTACCTTTGCCTCCCATGACTTAGGCAAGCTATTCAAAATTTTCTTTACCATTTCAACATTGGAATAAGCCTTGCCTAAAGCCTTAAGTCCATTAATTTTATCATTAAACCTAGTGAACATTTCGCTAATGGACTCATTTTCTTTCATCCTAAATAGCTCATAATCATGTGTGAGCATTCCTACTTTGATCTCTCTAACTTGATTTGTCCCTTCATGTGTGATGGTTAGTTTATCCCATATTTGTTTAGCATTCTCACATAAGGATACTCTATTATACTCATTGGGACCTAAAGCACAAAAGAGGGTGTGCATAGCCTTGGCATTCAATTGTGCCAATCTCATGTCATTGGTGTCCAACTCATCTTCACTCTTAGGGACATCTTTTCCATCTACTTTCTTTATTGGGATTCTAGGGCCATTAACAATTACTCTCCACACTTCATAATCATTGGATTGCACAAATAACATCATCCTAATTTTTCAATAGGAGTAATTCTCACCATTGAAAAGTGGAGGTCTAACTAATGAGTGTCCCTCTTCTCCTAAGGGTGTGCCTACATTCAAGTGAGCCATTTAAGATCGTTTTGCTTGATAGAGGTTAGTCTAAATCAATCTCGAGCCCAAGCTCTGATACCAATTGTTGGCTCTATAGCCTATACCGAGAGGGGGGTGAATCGGTTCTTAGCTAACCTTATGCCCGTTTTTCGATTCTTCTAAATTCTCTAGCCTATTTGAGTGTTTTCTAAGTTCTCTAAGCTAGGCAATTATACAATATAAATTCAATACAATAAACACAAATATAATTGCAAATAACTAAAGAGAGTAAGGATCGGGAAATGTACGCAAGCGATTTATAGAGGTTCGGCAACATTGCCTACGTCCTCTACCTTGAGACACTCCCAAGGATTTTCTCCAAATCCACTATCTTGAATTCGTGATTACAATCCCTCTTTTTCTTAGGCTCAAGAGTAACCTCCCTCTTTTTCTAGGCTCAAGAGAAACCTCTTCTCCCTCTTTTTCTAAGGCTTGAGAGAAACCTCTCCTTTTACAAGGAATGAGTGAGTTTACAAGAAGTGTAATCAAAGAAGGCCTCTAAGTAGGCAAGTGATTACAATGTTTAAGCACAAGGAAAAAGCCTATACAAGATTTGTGCTACTCTATACAAAGAATATGAGAATGATGGAAGATGAAGACTTTGTAGCTCTTGATTTGTTGTTGAGGCTTGAGGAAAATGAAGAAGATGATGAACAGAATTTTTGAGCAGTTCTTCCTGCTTTCTTTAGCTTCTAAGCCTCTATTTATAGTCCCTTGGATGTATTCTAGCCGTTGGGTGGAGCCAAAACTTGAATATGACCGTTGTCTCACAAAAACTAGCCGTTATAGGCTATTTTTGGGCAAAGGGATCGATCCCTTTCCATAGGGGATCGATCTCAAGCTTCCAGGATGTTAAATCTGGGCTTGAGGATCATTCTGCCTTGAAGGGAAGGGATCGATCCCATGCCTCCAGAAAGCTATTTCCTACACTTTTTGGGTTAGAAATGATGTGGTCTTTGATCCTAATTCAACCAAAACATTTTGGCATTTTTGTGGGAGTTTTTCTTAACTTTCTCAAATGAAAATATAGTCCAAAAATTCATCAAGTGATTTTCTAAAATATTCAAAACATTTATAAAGTATTAAGACTAATAAGGATGTATCATTAAATTATGGTCTTAATGTTTGATAATTCACTTGAAATTGATTGAAAAAATCATGTGTGATAAGGCAAATTTACAATATGAATTAAAACATTAAAGCTTACTTAAGTTTTTGTCATTTCAAATATATATGGTAATTTAAAGCTAACATTAATCAAGAATCAATAGGACTTCATTAAGCTTGTACTGTAAGGCAAGGGTGAAGGTATGATAAAAGACAATTTATGCTCAACAACCCCTAATCACACATTACATTTTAGGATCTTAATGTTTATAGTTTTAAGTAACTCCCCTAAACTTATTTTCTTCTTTCTTTTCTATTCACTTTATTCTATTTTTGTATTTTTCTCATTTTCCTTTTTTTTTTAATTTTTTTGTTTTATTTATTTATTTTTTATCCTATCTTTAAACCCAAATATGTGTATAGCTTATAATATAACTTAGTAAATCACACGCTTTCAGGGTAAGGGATAAGAAAATTTATTTAGGGGTAAGAAAATTAACTATGTAGGTGTTTATGCAAAGAAAGGCTACTATGTAGGTATTTATGCAAAGAAAGGCTAATTTCGCACAATAGGGTGACTAAGGATAATATATGTACAAGGTTAACTTGAAATGCTCAAACAATCCAATGATGGCACTAAGCATGGTTTAATGTTTCGCCTCAAAAGAAGATCAAACAAATTCTAGAAATTGAACACAACTTCAAAGACAAATGCAATCCTATATTCACATAATCCTCTCTAAATATGCATGCAAATCTATGATTAAGATATAATGCATATAGATGGACAAATCGCAATTAGAAAGGCAAATTGAAGAATTCAGCTCATGCTTACCAGTAATCATGGTTTTCCAAAGATTAAAATCAATCTCAAATCATAGTCTCAATAATGGGGGACATGAGAAATAACCAAATCAAACACAATATATCTTAAGGCAAAACATGTAAAGCCCAAAAATTTTGATACTTCGAAAATTTTACAAAATTTGCTTAAGTGTTAACCTCTCCCTCAAACATAATGTGCACAGTGTCCTCAACGTGCAAATAAAATAAAGAACAGAAGCATATGCAAGAATGCTCCCTTGACAATAGAGGCTACGTCATCATGAAGCTCATCAAAGGGTCCTGCTGTCCTGCTATCATAGGTACTCATTAAAACAAAATAAGAAATGCAAGTATAAAATAGAAAACAACTAAAACAAAAATAAAATACCGAAAACATAAAAAAGTGAAGCTAGGCTGAGTTTGTAGTCATCAACATGACTCTCAGAAACTCATCGCCTTAGTCAAGTTCTACTAGGATAGGGTTTGCACAATACTTCTTAAACAGTAAAGGTCTCCAGAAGGATGTGACTTATTCAACAAGTGCTCTAAAAGGAGTAAAGCAATGATCATGTATAAATCATTTGTTCACATCTTTTTCTTACATGGGATTGTACTTAAACCCCGATGGATCCTTATCCATCAGCCTTTCCTTAACAACCTTATCAGAATGAACCACCCCACAAGACTTGACTTGAGTATTAAACAACTTGTTCACGTCCTCTTCGTCAGCCAAGGCCTTATGAAAGCCTTTAAGGTGGCCACATTTACCAACCTTTTTCGAGACCATAAAGAACATCTTCTCATCATTTAGGTTCAAAGTGAGCTTTCCCTTCTGCACCTCAATCAAAGTCCAACCAAATGCTAAAAAGGTCTCCCAATATGATTTGTATGTCACTATCCTCTTTCATATCTAAGATCAAAAAATCTGCTAGGATTATATACTTATCAACCTGAACTAGAATATTCATAGCTCTACCCTTAGGATACCTAGTAGATCTATTTGCTATCTAGAGGACAGTATGTGCTGGCTTAAGTTTAAATAATTTGCCTTTCATTATCAATTTTATTGATGCCTCAAGCAAACATCATGAAGAATTACATATTGCTCAAGCAGTTGAAATTACATGCATGGTATCTATTAATGTGCTTGAGACCAGAAAAGGTGCCAATCAAATTGGAACTTTAAAATCGGCTGTTGATACTCTTTGGGGTTCTCACTTTTATTCAATATGCAGTCTTATAACAATATTTGATGCAACTTGTTTGGTGCTTGAATATATTAAAAGAGAAGGATCCACTTATTCTCAACGAGGGGTTGCTAGTGTTGTATCCAAGTTTATTCAATCATTTGAATTCAGTTTTATTTTGCACTTGATGAAAGAGGTCATGGGTATTACTGATGTATTATGCCAACTTTACAACAAAAATCTTGAGATATTTTGAATGCTATGCTTTTGGTTTCAAGTATAAAGATGTTGATTCGGAATTTGAGAGAATATGGTTGGTATAGTTTGCTTGAAAATGTGCTATCATTTTGTGAAAAGCATGATTTACTCCATATTTTGAAAGTCAACGTGGACAAAAACAAAGTCAAATCACTATGGAGCACCATTTTCATTTTGACATACTCAATGAAGTCATTGATTTTCAATTGCAAGAGCTAAACAATAGGTTTAGTGCACAAGCAGTGGATCTTTTGACACTTGGTTCTACTTTGGATCCAAAGGAAGATTATAAATCTTTGAATATTGATGATATTTGCACTCTTGCAGAAAAATATTATCCTCATGATTTTACTAAGCAAGAGATATTGAATTTAAAATTCCAATTGAAACATTTTGCGTATGATATGCACAATGATGTAAAACTACAAAATTTGTCTTCTTTATCATAGTTATGCCTTGTTCTAACAGAGGACAGAAAAATCAAAAATATTATCTTCTTGACTGATTGATTAGATTTGTTTTAACTCTTTTAGTGTTTACTGCAACTAATGAATGAGCATTAATAGCTATGAAGTTCGTCAAAACAAGACTACGGAACAAGATGGAAGATGAGCTTTTTGCAAACAATTTAGTTGTCAACATTGAAAGAGAGATAGCTTAAACATTTAGTTCAGACTCAATTATTGAAGATTTTGTTTCTTTAAAAGAACGTCGCTCACAATTTTAGATAAAGTTATTTATTTGATGTATTTTCTTTCATTATACTTTTTTTTTTGAATTATTAAAAGTTATAATTTATTATGTTTTTTTATTTCTTATCAATATATTACTTGCATATATGTTTTAAGTTATTATATAATGGTAGAACTCAAATGAAAAAATATACAGTTTTAAATTTTTACTTGGTTCCCCAAAATCAAAATCAAGATCTGTTATTGTGGAAATAGTCACTGTAATGTCCATGTGCATGCGTGTGTGTATATGTATTATATATATGGATTATTTATATATATATATATATATAAGATTAATATATGATGCACTATCAGTGAAATTTTTTTACTCCACAAGCAGAGTTAGGATAATAATTAAAATGTGTCCTTTAAAAATATTTAAAAAATAAAAAATAAATAAAATAAGACATGTGTCATTATCTTAACTTTACTTGTGGAGTAAAAAAACTACACTTACAGTATATAGGATAATTATCCCCATATGTATTCCTTTTATAACATATAAAATTATTCAAACAAATTTTTTACAAAGTGCATGATTTCCGATTTCATTTCCCTGGAATTTGGTCTGATGTTCTCGTTCTTGACATTGTTGTTTATATATTCACTCATGCTGCGTCTCTTTCTTAAGCCAATCAAATTTCCTTTTCATCAACAACGAATATGTACATGATGAACATGATAAAAACAAGCAGGTCTAGTGAATATGAACAAATTGCTATCAAGGAGAATGGGATTTGGTTGCTTTGATCATATGAATTCAACAAAATGCCAGTTGCTAACAAAGGAAAGCAGCGAAAATGAAACATAAGAAGGAAAAACAAATAAAAGCATAATGAAGAAGGGGAGAAGGACACTAAAGGAGTTAGTTCCTATTGTTGGCGGGCTTTTGTCAATTTTTTTTTGTGTAAACAATAATGTGCTTCTATATCATATTTGATATAAAATTAATTTTCGCTCACGTTATATGACTGACGTTGACTTAAAAAAATTTAACCAAACTATGAGACTTTTAGGTATAAATCATCTCCACTCAAGACCTCAATAAAACTTTGATCATTGAGCCAACTCTTTTTATTATGTCAATTTTATTTATCTCATTAAATAACAAATAAGAAAAAAAGCCCTAATTAACGTCAGATGTATTTCTTGCAAAGACTGCAAAATATGATTCCTCGTGTCGTGTCCCTCCATCACTGCAACAAAGATGGAGAGCAACCCCCTGTGGAGAGAAATGTGACAGAAGGAAAGGGTCCCATGAATCTGAGTACTGAAGGCACTGCTCCAGGTTCTGCCCAATTCTTCAACTCTCCTAACATCCTAGTGAGCATTGATATTTTTTTTTTAATGAAAATTAAGATTGTGGTAAAAGACTAAAGTGGAAATATCTGAGTTGAGTTGGGTTTGAATTGATTTAAATAAATCTGAATCTACATAATTTTGTAAAAAAATAAATTTAAATAATTTTGAATCTAAATTATTGAGCTTTAAAATTAAATTAATTCAATTTTGATTCGTTTCAAATTAAATTTTTCAAATTTTTGGATTTTGAATCATTTTGAACTTGATTTGTTGACATTTTGAATTCAATTAGTTTAATCAGATTTTTGAGTTCGGATTAATTTTGTAAACTTTAAATTAAGGTAACTTTAACTTTTAATTTTGGCCTAATATTTTTTATCTTACGGAGTACAATTTACGCGAATTTTTGGTGCTTATATGGAATCAAAATTCACTTTCACCAAAAAAAAAATTCAGTCAGAAAGTACTTTAGGATTTAAAAATTAAAATCCTAATAAATTTTCTGTGGACCCCTTGTCTGACTTGAGTTTTATTACCTGCCTTCGTGTTACCGCCTGCATGTACAGTGTACAAGTTACTTTAGGTTATTTTGAAAACCCTAATTAATGGTCGAATTGACCTGAGGACTTTTTTTATTTTATAATAATATAGAAACTAAAAAGTTTGAGAGCAATTTATTTTTGTTTGGAGAAATTCGATTTTTAGAAATCCTTTTTTTTAAAGATATTTATAATTTTTGAAAATTAAAAATTTTTACTTTTTGAATAAATTAATAAAAAATATCTTATATCGTTTTGTTGTTTTTTTAAAATTATTTTTCAAATGATATTGATATAATTATTAAAATATTAAAAATTATTTACTATAACTATATTAAAATTATTAATTATTAGAACTATTTTAAAAATAAATTAAAAAATATTCATATTATTAAAATAATATTATTAAATATTAAAAAGAATTAAAAAACACTTTAGTTTGTTAGTATTTGTTGTTGAAAAAAATAATATAATACTATTTATTATTGAAATATTAAAAATATTTATGTTTAACTGTATAAAGAATAGATATATTTAAAATTAAAATATTAAAATATGTTTAAAATCATTTTAACTTAATTAAAATTAATTTTTATATTAATATAAAACTATTTCAAGTTTGGTCAAATTAATTTTAAGCTTAAAAAATCATATCACGTTTGACTTGATTAAAATTATATTTACAAGCTTAAGAGACAACCTTAAGATTTTGAGATTTCAACTTCAAATCTCATCATGTATGAGTTCTAGTTTAGTCTATTGTTTATAAGTTTAGCCGGTTTTAGTTATTTAGTAGTTTATTTAATTTGAAAAAAATGATTTTTATAGTTACTAATTCAAGAAATTTAATATGCTAATTATGTATTCAAAACTTTCATTGAAAATATACTACTAAAAAAATACAAACTTAATAAATAATTAAATACTTTTACACATAAATAATTAATAAATTAATTTTTAAAATTTAGAATTAAACGTTTTAAAATTGAAGCTTAATTTTGGGCTCACAATTCGGCCCATCATCATCTTAGCAATAAAAGGCAATTTAAATTTTACACTCCCTGCCTTGTCTATCGTATTTGCTTCTGAGCTTTCAGGCATTGGTGAAAATAATGAAATGGTTCAAAATGACAAAAACAATAATTATTTATCACCCGAGCATGGTTCCCATGCCTTGATTTAAATAAACTAGCTATATGCTCACAATATTGTTTGTTTCTTATTATAATAGAGAAATTGAAAGAAATTTTTTTTTTTATGTAAATTGCAAATGGGCAAAATAGTCTTTGAGGAAACAAGATAGTTGTATGAGATGAGATTTAGACGAAGAGAAAGCCTATTGTTTCTCATAATATAAACTAAAGTAAGATTTATTGTCATAGTATAAATATAATTAGATTTAATGCCAATAATAGTATGATTTATCAATAGAATGATAAACTTTCAATGATCAAAATTCTAAAAAATAGTTAAAACTATAAATGTGACACGGCTGCACTGGAATCAACCAGATTCTTAGATTAAGCTTAAAAACTAGTTTAGATAAACAATAAAATTGATTTTAGTAAAATTAAAAACAAATTAAAATTATTAAGATATATGTTTTTTAATTAAATAATAACAAAAAGTTTAAAGAGTGAGAAAGTGATTCTACTTATCTTTTTTGTATTATTTGTGAGATTCCACCGCATCGAAAATGTCATGGAATCCGAACATAGCCTAAACATATATCTATACAATAAAAAGAAAAATGTATGCTCATAAATTATATTTACAGTGCGATGAAATTCAAATTTAATCTAAATATGCATCTATCTTATAAAAAAAATATATGTTTTTACTTGTTGCAACTCAAACACGATGAATTCCAAACTCAACTCAATCACACCTGTCTGATAATAAGAAACATATGCTCAGAGTCATTATATCACACCCTTTCAACTTATTTTGAATGCCCTGTGACCCTACCTTGGCGGCTTGGCCTCGAATGCTCACTCAAATGTCATTATGAGTCATGACCCACGCATCACTTCAATCACTTCATTCCCACTCTCTTTCTCTGACTGTCGCTCTCTCACTCTCACCCACGATGAGATGCAACTTAGCTGCCTCATCTCACTTCACTTCAAATCATTCCACCTAAATTCAGTAACAACAATAATAACTCCACCGCCTCCTCCGCAGCCTCACCGCAATGTGGCGTACTTTCTCTCTCCCTCGGCCTCTGCTCTTTCCTCTTCTTCTCCTTTCTCTCCTCTCTGTCCCTTCTGTCTCCGGTGTTTCCATCCATGCAAGGAAACAAACACAGCCAGCACAGGCGGATCTCCAGCCTAACGCCATGGCTCCCTCTGAGGCTGACAAACTTTTCAAGATAATGGAATCTATGTCCTCTGATCAACCTTGGAGAGTCTCTTACCCAAACCCTTGTAAACCTGGCTCCTCTTGGCCTGGAATCGAGTGCAAACCAGGCTCAGATAACTTCCTACATGTCTCTAGGCTTGATTTTGGCTCCTCTTCCAACCCAACTTGCAAGAAAACTGCCACATTTCCCAGTCAAATCTTTACTCTTCCTCACTTGCAATCAGTGTTCTTCTTCAATTGTTTCACTCATGCCAAAACTTCTCTCTCTTTTCCAAACAGGATTTCTAATTCTTCACTTCAACAACTAAGTCTCCGTTCAAATCCGGGACTTGTTGGCCCCATTCCACCCCAAATGTCTTCATTGAAGTCCCTACAAATACTCACATTGTCACAAAATCATTTCACTGGACCCATCCCTGTTGAAATGTTCCGCTTGACCTCCTTAGTGCACATTGATTTGAGCTATAACATGCTCACAGGTACCATCCCAACCCAAGTGGGTAATCTGAAAAACCTTGTAGGCCTTGATTTGAGCTATAATTCTCTTACAGGCTCAATCCCTGAGACGATTGGACAGCTTGCTATGCTTCAAAAGCTTGATTTGAGCTCAAATTCACTGGTCGATAGGATTCCTGATAGCATTGAAAAGCTCAAGTCTTTGGTTTTCATGGCTTTGAGTAACAACAGACTCGGAGGAAATTTTCCGAAAGGGTTGTTTAAGTTACGAAGCTTGCAATACTTTATTATGGACGATAATCCAATGTTCACAACTTTGCCTGTAGAGCTTGGCATGTTAGTGAAACTACAAGAGCTCAGGCTTGCCAATTCAGGGTATTCAGGCACCATACCAACAAGCTTGTCAATGCTTGTGAATTTAAGCACTCTGTCTCTTCAAAACAACAGATTAACAGGTGAAATTCCAGCGAGTTTCAGCAGTTTCTCTCACATTTATCATTTGAATCTCAGCAGAAATTTGCTTGTTGGCGTTGTTCCATTCAATGCAAGTTTGTTCGAGAGGTTGAGGAGGAATTTGGATCTTAGTGGAAATCCAGGTCTCTGTTTGAGTTCAGCTGAAGCATTTAGTGTAAAAATTGGAGTTGCTATTTGCGGCAAAAATGTTTCTCTAAGCCAGCCATTAAAGAAGTCTCAAGCTCCACCTCGACTCTCCTACTCATTCTTTCTATTTGGCGTTTTGGTTTTGCATCAAATATCATTTCTATTATGATTGCAACTAAAAGTTACTCTTCTTCTTTATCTTGGTCTTTTAACCTGTTTTATTAATATTTTTCATAGCTGGTCTTTGTAAAAATTAGTTAATAGTCCAACTCTAATAGAATATATGTAATTAGTATTTTATTTATGTGCATTTGGATTCTAGTTTATAAATAGCTGGATTTAGTAATGCTAACTTTAGCTCTGATTTTAGGTTTTCTGCATTCCTAAGACTCAGCAAATTCATCTACATATCTACACTACTGAGAATATCAGTTTAACCCCATTATGTTAGCAAACGATTGATTCATAAAAAAATTTTGTCTTCTTAACTTTTTTCAGGTTTTGGCCTTCAACAAACTTTAGAAATGGACATGTGACATGTGCATGTTGTCTGAGTAGGACCAGTTCTTGAACCAAGCTATAACCTGGTTGAGTGTTCTTACCAACACACCCGGTTCTTCGATTTTATTTCCCATCCTGTCCGGACTTGTGATAATGGTTAAATTATGGAATTTTATTTTGCACTCATCCAAAAATTAAAATTTAGTTTTAATATAGTAATTTGAACAAATTTAAAGATAGTTGGAAGAAATTAGTTTTAAGATACGTGTAAGTTAATTCAAAAAATTTTTAATTATAAAAACCAAAATAAATAATTAATTTGTGTACTTTTGTAGATGAAAGAAGTTTGTCCAAGATCTAAGGAGTAACAATACAATGTTTAAGTTGTCGATGTGATAGTTTTTTGAGCAATTTTGGGTAGCTAATATGACATGTTTTACCACGTGAGATGCTAGGTTAGATAATATTTCTTTATTTTATTTTATTTTTCTCTTTCTTTGTCTTCCTCAACCCCAATAAGTACAACCCTTGAACAAGAACTCGAGCATTGTTACTGCAACGCCACCATCTTTTCGTTCGCCAACGTTTCCCTGCTAAAACATTTTTATTCCCTCTTCACACTCTTCACTTCTCTAAAATTATTTTTTTTTCAAATCTAATTTTTCTTCTCCAAAAATCATTAACAAACAAAACCCTAAAACCTAGGTCCAAATATATGTTCCAAAGTTTAATGAATTCATTGCTCATTTGGTATAATTCTCTAACTTTACTCTAAAATTGCTTCGCTGTTGAAGCTTTTGCAAATCAAAGAAAATTCGCTTGTTGTTCCAGCATTAAATTCTTTTAACTCCAAATCGAATTCCTAAACAATGACCTCCCACAACTTTTAAGTTAATTTACATGATTGATAAGATCGGTTTCGGTGAGATTGAAAAAGGTGATGGAGCTTAGATTAGTTAGTGTAGTATTGAGATTAAAATCAATTGTGAGATATATGTTTGGATACAAATGATAACAGTAAAGAGAAATGTAATGAGATAAAAAAATTATCATAAATAACATTAGATAAAAATTATATATAATGAAGTTTATATTATATATTTTGTAAATTAGATAAATAATTAAAAACTTATTAAAATTATTTTATATCAAATAATATTTTTATTAATTAATTAAAAATTATTTTCATTTCAAATATTCATTTGTTATTAAATATACTAATATGGACAATAAAGGAAAATTCCAAGAATGCATCATATTCAAGGGAAGTTACTATTACTCTCTTATTTGTCAAGTTAAACGAGCATGCGTGGGATCAGAAAATTAAATATATATTTATAAATGAGCATGCGAGAAAGAACATGATCTGACACTTATTTTTGGGACATAGGTCTGTTACCTGTAACCTGCTGTCTTAATCTTGCTTCTTGCATTCCACTTATTTTTAGGACAACTCCAGTCTTGTTGCTATGGAACACAAACACTCTCGCTGCAGTCAAAAAAAAAAAATGATAAATAGTATGACTATGAGAATTCCCATGCATGAAATGATGGTGGCCATGCCATTCCAGTTGAGATGAAAGGAGTAGGTTGATCACTGTTTGGGAGGACGAGACCCATTTTGAAATGAATGTAACGTTGGCAGTTCGACAGAAAATGACCAAACTTAATGCAAAGCTGGAAAGAAAAATGAAAAGGAAACAAAAGGAGGTGGGGTTTCTAACTTGTGAGGACAAAAGAATGCAGTCCTTGATGAAACAAGACCAGCAGAGGAACTGATTTTCTTTTTTTTTTTATATATAATTTTATTTTAAGGTTTGAGATTAATATTATTTGAATTGAAAATAATAAACAATAAAATTTTTTAATAATAATAATTTTAAAATTCAAATCCCGTTTAAACATTTAAAAAAAATTATTTTAACTTTTTTCAATTAATTGTTGGTGACTGACTCTTTCTCTCTACTTAGTACGGCTTTCAATATAAAAAAAATAACAAAATTATTCGGAGAAAGCTGTGTTCCAATCCCAAGCTGCATCTTACAGTACTGAAATTACTTACTAGTATTGTAGTACACATTGAGCTGCTCTGCTCAGCCTCATTGCGGTCTCTGATTCACCTGTTTACCCATTTTGAATCTGTCTTTGTTGGTTTACTTCACGTATGTAAATGTAATGCTTATAATCAATTATTGAACTTGAACAGATTAAATTGTTGGCAAGTTCTCCCAAACTACAGGTAAAATGAAGGGTTGTTGGATGTATAATGAAACTGTCATATCCAGAACCCTGAAAGAGAATCCAATTCATAGGCATATATCTGAAATTGCAGAAAGATAAATTTCCATAGAAAAAAGTCATGTTTATTTAAAATTCCTCAAACAGGAGAAAAGCAGTGAAAAGGGAGAAGAAGGAAAGGCAGAGCCAGGCACATTGAAGCAACGACAGTTGATACTTGAAATAAGACCATGTATCCCACGTGAGAGCCTCAAACTTTTTCTCAACTTTGTTTGGAATTGTAAGAGAGAAACTGATTGGATTTTATTTGCTGTCGCCATCAGTCTAGCTCCCAGCAAACCCCAACCCGCTCCTTGTCTAGTTAATTTCTCGTTTTTATATTATATTATAGTACTACTTCTCTCCTCTCAATTTCTCTCTCATCAAACGTTTGATTTGACATAGAAATTAAAAAAAAAGTTTAGTTTGATTTTAATTGTATTTATACGCTATTTTCAAAGGGTTAATTTATAACAACTGCAAATTATAACTTTCAATGACAATTTTTTTCGATTTTTCTTATTTTTTATTCTAAATTTAAAAAACTATATATTTTAATTTAAAAAATCAGTTTTTTATTTTTATCAAAAGTGACGTGCCATGGATCCACTAATGATATAGCATTAGATCTACTCAAGGATCGGGTTACCCGCCCAAACCAGAAGGCCCGTTCAAAATTTGGTCAGGCTTGGAAAAAAATATTAGACGTATTTATTGGGCTTGGATAAAATTTTTAGGCCGATCAAAAATGGGCCCGGGCTTGACTGTCTAAAGCCCGAGCCCGGCCCGGCCCGAACATATTATTAATTAAGTTTTTTTTAAATATATCTATTAAGTATAATATAATTATATGTATATAAAATATTATTGATTAATAAACATGATTATATATATCTAATATGAAAATTAACATGAAAATTTTGACAAATCAAATTAAAATTTAAAGGGAATAAAAGAATAAAAAAACAAATAAATAAAAAATAAAATACAAAATAAATAAAAAATAAAATACGGGCGGATAGGGCCAGGCCTCGGGCTTATGTAATAAAATTAAAAACGGACTTGGACTAAAATCCAGGCCCGAATTAACGGGCCGGGCCGGGCTTGGACATAGCCAAAATATGTTGTTATAGGCCTTCGACCCGGCCCGACCCGTCCAATGAACAGGTCTATATAGCATTTTGCCACATGTCACAATTTCATTTGATATTCTTGCCACGTCAATATTCTCTAAAGGTGTTAGATTTAAGTACCAAAGTATATGATGAGATTTAAGTTCAAATACTAACGTGATAACATTTATTTTTTAAGTACCAATGAGACAAAAGTGATACAGTTCAAAAATTGAATTTGAGGTTAACCTTAAATGGTAAATATATATATTTTAATCATTCTAACTAGATAACTTTGATCTTTATAAATAAATTTATTTTCAGTTATGATTTTATACTAATGTTAAGTTAAATAAAATTTCATAATAATGAATACAATTTGAGCTTTACCTCAACATGATTTCGAACTAATGGTGTTATTTGATTTCAAACTAATGATTTGAACAACATCATCACTTGGATTTTGACAATAAATATTTTTTTAAAGTGTACATTTTCATTCAAAGTTATAATCATAATCAAGATATTACATTTGATGAACAGGTAATTTGATAATCTAGTAAATACAATAACAATAACTATGCAAATAATAACAAACTAAACAAATATCACATTTAACGAGACTTGAACTTGAGATTTTAAAGTCTCAAGACCTCCTCCTTAACACCAAGCTAAGGTCTCATCGGCTTGATAATAATATTTTTAACCATTTCGGCCCAGTGGCAAAGCGTAAATTTTCATCTAGCTATACTGAATTATGGCAGTTGGGTAGGTTATGTTAGAAATTTTGCAAAATAAAGTGAAAGAAATTTATTAAAATGTTATTTAATCAATGGATAAATAAAATTAGTGTTTGGCATGTTTTGGATTAAGTCAAATCAAGTTAAATTGATATAACGAAATTTACAGGGTAGTCAATTGCCCATATGCAGTAAAGTTTCTGTCAAAATTTTGCACTTGGATAGTTGGATGCCTTGGGAGAACAATTAATTTCCAATAAAGGGCAATCAACTGCCTATACAAAGTGTAGTTTCTATTTTAATTTACTTCTAGGGCAGTCAACTATCCTAAGAAGGTAGTTGACTCCTTACCTGGATGTTATGTGCTATTTTAAAATTACATTAGGGCATTTGACTGTCATTTTTGGGCATCTGACTACCCTAGTATAAAAGTTCATGTAACACTGCTTTTTCCTTGAAGAGTTACAAGCTCTTCTAAAAGCTATTATTTTACTTTTGAATGGTAAAAAAAAAACATAATCATTGGTTTCAAGAAGTTGTAATCTTGTTAAACTATTGTGTTTGTCTAATCAAACAACATAAATGAATAATCAAGCCATTTGATTAAAAGATCATATCACTTAGAATTAATCTCTATAAATAGAGATGTTTAGTTCATACTCGTGACACACCAAAAATCATAAGATTTCTAACATTCTCTCTTCCCTTTCATTCTCAATTTAGAATTAAATCTTTTAGGCATTATTTGTTGCAAAAAAAAAAGTGACTAAGAAGTGATACTTTTATACTTGTCAAGGGTGTTTAGTGGTTTGATATCACAAGTGCAATGTGATTTTAACTATTGCTTTCTTTGTATTCTAGAGATATTTGATAAACCTTTCTTGCATACCGTAATTGGCAGAGGCAAAATAATCCTAAGAAGCAGCATGCCTATAAGCCATTTCTACATTTGTTTGTGTTTACCAAAAAGATTAAAGTCTAAGGTGATTCAAAGCATTTAAGCAAAGTCGAGGCCATCTTTATAATCACAAAAGAGGTTCAACACCAAAGCAATTTTATTCAATAAGTTAGGTCATATTCGAGTTGAGCTATTTTGAGTTGAAGAAAATTCAAATTAATTTAGATTATAGTCATCTCTAATTTAAATTACTTCAAGTTCAAATTTTTCAAATTTGATACTAGAGTCGAGTTATTCAAGTTTGGATTATTTTTGAGTCAAAATTATTAAGTTTTAAAGTAAAATCAATTTATTCTCGAATCATTTTGTGTTACACATTTCTAATCGTTTTGGATCATTTTAATTGGGTTCAAATTGTTTTGGGTTCGTATTGAGTGGATTTGAATTGGTGATTTTTCTTGATCATTCAGTTGGATTAAGTTCAAATTTGAGCATATTTTTTTAATTCGAGTCAACTTTGATAGCTTCAATTATATTTTTATTTATCTTATAAAAAAAGTGATAAAGCACAAGCAATATTTCCTAAACAAATTTTCTTGTTTTAATTAGTCTCTAACTTTAAATTTTAGTTAATTATAGATAAGAAAATTAATTGTATAATATTGGTTATAAGATTTTGAAAGAATATGATGAAAAATGTTTCAAGTGAATATATAAAATTTTACTTTTTAAGATAAATTAGATAAAATTTAAAATCGGGCAAGTCAAGTCAAGTTGAGTTTGGATTGAGTTATTTTGGGTTAAAGAAATTCGAGCTGTTTTGTGCTTGGTTCATTTTGGATTTATGTCATTCCAAATTCGAGTCTTTTGAGTTTGAAAATCAAGTTATTTCGAATTCAAATTATTGAATTTTAAAAATTAAATCAATTTAAACTTATGTCAATTGGGATTATACTTTAAGGTTGTTTTGGGTTTGATTTATTTTAAAATCAGGTTAATTCAATTTTAGACCATTTTGAATTTAGATTAGATGGATTAAGATTATTAACTTTTTTTTATTAAATAAAGTTGAGTTTGATTGGGAATGAGTGGACGAATTTTTAAAATTCGAACAATTTTAGAGTTCTAATATAAACTCATAGTTATTAAGTGTATGTTTGGCACAACTCCTTAATTTATGGAAGAGTTTATCTATTGTAGAAGTAGAAGCCAAGTGTTTGACTATCAAAATTTTAAAATTTTTCAGTCCCAATAGGATTAATCTTAGACCATAAAACGAATGAGGATACTTGTGCTTACACCAAAAAAAATTTACTTTAAAAAAAACAAATTTGAGCTTATCGATGAAATTGAAACTAACAATAAAAACTTCTTTAAGAAGTACAAATTTTAATAGGATTATTATCCAATACTTTATCAATGGAGTTTTAAACTCCACAAGCAAAGTTAAGATAATGAGACATACTTAACTTCATTTACTTTTTAATATTTCTAAAGGGTTATGTGTCACCATTTTAAACTCGCTTGTGGAGTTTAAAAACTTCACTGATAGTATGAAATCAGGGAAAGTTTGGATCTATGGCCATAAGTAGACCCCATTTTGGGAGTTTAGTCACTGATAGCTACAGTGAATTATCTTTTAGGTCTCTATGTGATATGCTTTTGTCACGCTTTGATTAATGAAAATCGGAACTAACTTTTTTTTTTTATTTTTACTCAATTGGTTAAGCTGTGCTCAATGTCCTCACTCTGATATTAAGCTAAAACTTTCTTAGCTAAGTCAATATTCAACTACTCAGATTAGTCCCAGTATGGTCATTTGCAGCACGTATTTATTCTTTTCTTACATTCCCACCTCAATTACATAAAGTCAAGTTAAAGTACCTCTTAACTATGCCATTATCCAATATCAAAGACTATAACTGACACTTAGGTTCCTTGATTTTATTGTTTACATCCCTTTACACTCTAAAGTACTGTATAATAAATGTATAAATACAATAAAGTAAAGGTACAATTTTACCTGCAAGGTACAATATCAAATCCTCATAAGAATTCTGTCAGAATCTTTTCTTAACAATGACAGCTACCACTGCAAATAGTTTGTAAGATGAGGGGGTGAGCTCACACCGAGTAAGAAATATATATAAAAGAATTGATACTATGCACAACTATGTGCATTATCTAAAACATACTCATACACCTACAATTATTATCAAATACAGTGTTTGGGCGCCCTATTGGAAAGGATACTTAATCGATTAGGGGTACCAGGCTGAGTATAAAAAGATGCTTTAGAGCACTTCACTTGTCCCAGTTCCTAAATCTTACTATAGGGGATCTACAAAAGATTTTATAGAGAAGGAGTTCATGCACCTACAATTATTATCAAATACAGTGTTTGGGCGCTTTATTGGAAAGGATACTTAATCGGTTAGGGGTACCAGGCTGAGTATAAAAGGATGCTTTAGAGCACCTCACTTGTCCCGGTTCCTAAATCCTACTAGACGGGATCTACAAAAGATTTTATAAAGAAGGAGTTCATGCATATGAAATCAATATCAAAACCATTTTTAATTCTTAGTGACAATAATGTACAGTAACAATCGTTATCAAATCCTTTATAATTTGAAATCGATCAAATCAATAGTATAAAATTCCATCCATTCAGTAAGCTTTCAATAACCAGTTTAGTATATCGTTCTAGTAAATAGTTCAATAAAACGCTTAATAAATTCTTCAGTAAATCACTCAATAAACTGATTAGTAAACAATTATATAAACCATTCAATGATAAATTCAACAAACTAGTCAGTAAAAGGTTCAGTAAATAGTTCAGACAGTCAGTTAACGTTCAGTAAGCAGTTCAATAGACAATCAGTAAATATTTTAGTAAGCAGTTCAGTAATACAATTTAGTAGACAATCAGTAAACAGTTCAAACAATCAGTAGATGATTAGTAAATAGTCAGTAGATGATCAATAAACAGTCAATAAATGATCAATGAATAGTTCAGTAAATGATCGATAAACAATTCAGTAAATGATCAGTAAACAGTTAGTAAACAATCGGTAAACAGTTTCTAAACGATCAGTAAATAGTTAGTAAACGATCAGTAAATAGTTCAGTAAACGATCAGTAAACAGTTCCTTAAATGATCAATAAATGGTTTAGTAAACGATCAATAAATAGTTAGTAAACGATCAGTAAACAATTTAGTGAACTTTCCGTAAACGATACAGTGACCAGTTTCAGTAAATAGTGCAGAAATCATTCCGATAAAACATGTTTAGTAAGCACTCAGAAATCAGTACAGTAAACAGTATAATAGAGACCAGGCAACACCGATAGAATCATGCAATATAAGTATCCCAAAAAGGAATAATCGTAAGACATATAGCCATAGTAAAAAAGGTGTCCATTTAGTGTCATGGCTAGTGACAATCCTTAGGACCACTGAAGACTTGCTCATAGTCAACAGTAATAATACACATATACTCATAATAGCATGATATATCTGAAGGCTACTATGGGGCCAACAGTCTCAAAATAGTTACATGATTCCCATGCAAACAATAAAACAGTACATGTTACTGTCAAGGACTGGGAGTGCCTGAGTCGGCCAAGGATTTACCACCCCAGCACCGCTGATTAATATAGTAATTCGGTCAAAATATAAACTTTTGGGAACTAAGTTTCATTTTAAATCTCATGGATTCTAAAGATGAGTAACACCGTGTGGCACTTAGCCCCGTAAGTTCTAGAGGTAACTCCCATAATACACACTCAATCTACAAAGTTTCATCTTAAAATCATACAGTTTAGAAATCTATATATTTCGTTCAATACATTCCGTTAAATCCACAACATTTGAAGTATTAATTTCAATAAAAAATTAGACAACTACAATAAAACAGCGTCAGTTAATTTAAAACATTAGCTTCTGTAAGATAAACGGAACTTTCAGTAAAACCCCTTTCAATTAGTTCACAATATTAAAATCATTTACTTCAATCAAACACTCAAAATGTTAACTTCAATCAAACAATCAAAACTTTAAGTAAAACAGAGTCAATCAATCTAGAACTTTCAAAACACACACTTAGATAAACGTTCAAAACTTCCGATAATATGTTTCGTAAACCAATCAGAACACTTCGTGTTAAACAATATTCAATCAAAACACATCTTCAATCAGTCCATAAGTATATAAAATCAGTGACAGTTGCATTTAAAACAGTAAATGCAGTAAGAGTGTTATACAGATAAAATATTCTTATCACAATAAACAGTTTTCAAAATATTTTATTTATGTATAATAGCGATTGTAAAACCTTTCAGTTTTATGAAAAGGATTGAAAATATTAAAATTCCTTTCCAAAACAGTGTTACAAATTCATGCACAACCATAAACCTTAATGTTTACCTAATTAATCACTCTTTTGCTTCGACATTCCTACTTTAACAGTTTCTTATCAACAGTTTAGGGTTTTAAGATCGTTTTACGAAATTTTCGACAGCATAACGATACAATCAATCCTAACCCTCTTGCATTTAAAATATAGTTCAATAACCCCAAATCTAGTTTTCAATCCAAATTCAGTCACAATATCGATCACTCAGTTTAATTGTTCTTTTCAATTCAGACGGTTCACTCAATTAGTTTAATTCACATAGGTCAATTAATCAATCTTAATACATTTCATTACTTAATCATGCTAAATTCACTTAGTCATTTCTAATGCAGTCATAGTATTCCTACGTTTTTGTATATATATATATATATATATATATATATATATATATATATATATATATATAGATATATCTTACCAATTCAAAGCACGGTACACAATCAACTCCAATAAGCAACTAGATAACCGAGCATATATTCGCTTATCGCTTCCTTAACGCCACTTACTTCGGAGCTACAAACAATATCAAAACACAGTCAAATTTCAATATTTCTTTTACAAAGAACATTATAGACTCCAAGGTCTTTCATATTTCCCAACACAACAGCAAATTTGGTCTACTTCCTACCAGATGCCAAAACTACAAGTATAGTCAAAACACTTCTTTTTTCGAATCTAACTTCACCAATAGTCTTATATTCATTAGCACAATATTCTAGGACCCTAAATCTAACAAATTGAGCATGGTAACCTCACACATTCACCTTGGCCAAAATTGCACCTATGCTCAACACTTGGTATTTTGCAAATTTAACCTCATATTCATACTCTTCATCACTTCTACATCATTTCTTCATCATTTTTACATGCAGCCATACAACGTTCATCATGAAACCCTCATGGCTAAAATTCAAGAATGAAGATTCATGTGTTTTTGTTGCAAATAAATACCATACACATGCTTAAACATCGAAGAACAGTCATTTGCAATTGACAGAATTGAAAACAGAAATTCTCTCTCTTACTTACCACTTGGCCGAAACTTCAAGAGGGGAATTCACCCATCAAGTGGCCATTCCCATGGCTGGTTCCAGGATATGTATTAGAGCTTGAAGAGAGGAACAACTTTCGTTTAGTGTGTTTTTTGGTTCGAGGCTTGTATACTAGGGTTTTACCACTTTCTCTCTCTAAAAGCGAAACTTTTTAAGCTTCATCAATGGCTTCCTTAAGGTGGCTGGCCATTTAGAGGAGGAGAAGATGATATTTATATAATTTAAAATATCTTATAAGCAATTTTACCATTTTACCCCTTAATAAATTTAAAAATTCCCTTTATGTCCAAACTACTTCAATTTTTAATTAAATATTCGATCTAACTTCAAACTATTTTCATTTAAATGCTAAATATTTCTATTTGACATAATTTAGCCAAAACATTGACTTTTATCAGGGTTTAACTGGTCCTTTTGGTGAACTTACCAAAATACCCTAGATTATTCATTCGCGTAGTTTTTTATGTTTTCGTGTGATTTAGCCTACGGATTAGAATCACGTAAGACTTCTCCACACGAGGATTCACCTATGACTGTCAATTGGTCATAAATCAAATTAGATAGACTGTTATTTACAAAAGTTTTCCTGACCTATGGATATAATCGTTATTTTCAAATTTGTTACATGCTTATCAAAACATGTGTAAACGAGGGAATTTTGAGATGCAAATTCTTGCATCTCAACGTTTCACTTCAAATATCATTACTCTAGTGTCTCATTTTAATTTGGATAGTGAAAGTTCTTCTGGGGCCCACATTTAGTACTTTCCCAATCCTTACCAGACAGACCCTCCATCTGGAAATCTTAGCGATCAACTCTCGCTTTTCGATTTTACACTCTTTAACTTATATTGGGTATTGGGAAAACGGGGTTCTCACAGCTCAGTTTATGCCTCATCTCGCTTTCGAGTTTAATTTCTACACCGTTGATGTATTGAGTATTCGAAGTTTGAATTACGTGACTTGAATTAAAAAATTCGAGTTTGGAATTGTTTGTTATTTGAACATTTGAAGTTTGAATTATGTGATTTGGATTAAAGAATCCAAGTTTGAAATTGTTTGTTATTTGATCATTTGAAGTTTGAAACTATGTGACTTAGAGAGATTTTTTTTTTACATTTTCACTTTACTCTTCAATAATTTACAAATTCATGAAAGGGACTATTATTTCTATATGAATTTATTTATTTTGTTTAATTTTTTAATAATAATTTCATTTATTTTTATTTTAATTAGCAAAAACATTTTTTATTCTATTTATTTGTTTCATTTAAAAACTTGTGATTTAAATTTATGATTATTATCCCATCCACTCTTAGTGGAATTAAAATCGGTCTTTTATGCATCATGTGTTTTTTTAAGAATTTTGACTCTCTTACTTTTTGTTTGAATACTAGAGCATAAAAAGACCTACTTATGGAATTTTTTAACTCCACTTATAATAGATGAAATAATAATAATGTAATTTCATAGATTTTATTATTTTATTATTTATTTATTAAAAATATAAAAAATTTTATTAAATAGTTTTCAACATTTTATATCTTTTTTTATTAAATTCACCAAACATTAATATAACTTTTTTTAATAGTACTTTTAGAATATCTTTATTCAAACATCACCTTTTATAAAAGCTCCAATCAAACCAAAAAGACTCTAAATTTGTGACAGAAAATTATAATTTTATATTAATATAACTCCTTTAATTTTCGTCGTATTCTTTTCTCTGAATTCTTACTCCTATGGACCCCATTCCCTCAAGATGTAAATAAGTTAGCTGCTCATCAGTTTGTCTGAAAAAAGAGTCCATTCTATTCTGGGTTTCATTTCCGTTTTATAGTAACAGTAGACAAAAAGTTTGAGGAGTTGCAGTTTCCAAAACAATCTTTAGTGACAAAATGTTGAGACACACTTTAATGACATTTTCAGAGATGTAGCATGAAATTATCAACTGACTGAAGGGGAGAGCATTTATTTCTGTTGTTTTTCCCCTCTGGAATGAGATTTTAGGCTGACCTGCAATTGCTGCCAATTTTTTTATGCTTGCTTTTTGCTTGTTCTCTTGTTCTCTTGTTCAAAATTGGAAATATATATATATATATACTTTCAATAAGTGATTAGAAAAAATGAAAGTGAATTTCTTCTTAAGGCATTTGGATATGATTTAAATATTAAAGTTGTCATTGTTAGAAGGACTTTACCGTTTACCACTCTCGATCCAAACAAGATTAATTTCAAATCGTAAAACAAGTGAAAACATATGTGATTACAAAAAATATATATTATATATACTTCATGGATTTTGTTTAACTGTGACTTTAGGATTTTATTAGAGATGATAAAATTGAATTTGAAAATTCATTTGTATTAGCTCAAAATTGAATTTAATCCCACTCAGAATAATTAAAAAAAATTAAAAAAAATAAATTCAAAATTATTCACATAGAAAGAGATCCTAGTATGAAATAACTAAAAATTTCAACAAATTGAACGTAAGATCAATTCGATTCGAAAATCAAAAAGAAAATCATAATTGTGTCAATGCAAAATTGATCAAATTCAAAATTGATTAAACTTGAAACGGCTCAAAGTTTGTATAATCTGAACAAAAACATTAGAAACCTATAACAATTCAAACCAAAAAAAATATCTAAACTCAAAAAAAAATTAAATCTAAAATAATTTGAACTTGAAAATATACAAACCCGTTCAATTGCCAGCGCTAGATCCCAATAGGTTTAATTTCTCATTTTTGGTGGAAAACCAGGCAGAAGTATGTTTTATTTTTGTGAGATATTTGCAAAAGACTCACGGTGGTGGCAAAGTTTCAAAACTAATTTATGTAATGTAATAACCTTGGGAAAATAATAGAAAGCCAAAGAAATCATGAATGTCATCATTTTCGACGGTAGTAGCAGATCTTAGCCAATATGACTTGCGATATGTGGGACGTTAAAGAAAAAATGGGGCAATGGCCAAGGAAAGAAAAACGAACGAGGATGGGTGCAACGTGCAAGGTTAATAATAATATAATAATAAGCAGGACTCCGGAAGCAGCATCAAAAGTTTCAAAGTTGAACTTTGGGCCTCATCCGTAGCTGGCGGTGGCTAGCCCACGAGTTAAAGTTATAGTTTCTTTCGATGATTCATACCTACATCGAATCGAAGTTCGTTAACTCTCCGATTCTTTGAGCATATGTTCTAATGGCGTCTTCAAAGCTCAAAATCCAACCTTGTTGGTTCTGATTGTTAAGTAGTTTGAAATGTTATATTTTAAAATTAAGTTGTTAAAAGTTACATCTAATAAATGTTGAATATACATAATTTGTTAAAAAGTTATGATTAATAGACATAAGCAGTCTCACTAAACATTATTAGTCCAAAAGTGATTTTTAAAAGACATAACTAATTTAAAGAGGTATTTTTTGGGTAAAAGTAATGTCTAAAAGACATAACTTATTGGAAGTTATATCTTTTGGGCAAGACATGTCTATTTAAAGTATTTATTGGCCATTATAAATATCCATACTTGTATCCTTAATTTTTATTCATAATTTCATACCTGTTTTGAGAGAGTCTATGATATTCTGTTGTATCTTGAGTGATTTTTGATCTTTAAATAAAGTGACTAAAACATTCATGCCTCAGAATCATTCTTCTTTGTTTTTTTTTTATTTTTTATTTTCTAACAATCTTGAGGACTCAAAAAATAATTATCTTGGAACTTCCTTGAATATAAGTTTCAAGATTTTGAATCAAGAGTTATCTTATGTGCTTGATCTAAGTCTACCATCACTACCAACATCAAAGGAAGATGACTCTAAAGATGTGAAGAAAGAAAGGCTGAAGCGTGAAGAAGATGAAATGAATGTTTCTCACCAAAGAAGAAGGTCAATGGTTTTTCATGGAAATATCAAATTAGTTTTATTGACTTCTTAAATTGTAAGCATGATTACTTCATTTTTAGTTGTTGCATATAGATTTTGAATTATACAACAACAACAATGTAAAATAGTTTTAAATGTGTTTATTTTTGTCCTCAATAATTTATATATTCTTCCATTATCATGAAAAAATTTCAAAAGAATCAATTTGTATAAAATGTAAAAATATTTTTTGAAAATGTGTGTATAATATCACAACGAACATGAGAAAATATATTAAGCCTCAAATATTAGAATATATGAGTTGGAAGATTAATAGTCAAACAAATACACAAAGAAAAAGCTTTATGCTAATACATGCCATGAAATTAAAGTAAATAAATGGTGCATTTTTTTATTATAAAAAAAAGTCATTAAAAAACGACTATTACTTCTTTTTAAAGAAGGAAAATGCACTTGTGGCAACAAATTTATTTGTTGTAATAATATTCAAGTTGAAAAACTTGAATAAGTGAGACATGGTGGATGAAGACTAGTTAGTAAGAACTAGTATTTGTTCAAAAAATATTCCAAATAAGATAATGGAGAAAATGTGACATACATGAAATTCCTTCAATATTGACACCAAATATGAAGCTCTATAAATTTGAAATTTATAGACTGCTTGATAAATAATTTTGGTTTTTATTTAATGTTGAAAACAAAATCAAATTGTTTTGTCTAAAGTTGACATATTTGGAAAGGAATAACTATGTAAGGACATGTTGAAATTTATTTTTCATTAAATGATCTTTGATTATGATAAATTGTTTAAACATGTTCTTGATAAAAAGTATGTTTGATATAACTAAACTGGAACATTTATGAATGCAATTATAAAGCATGTATTAAGAAATTCATATTTCAAAATAAAATTTGGTCATGTATTAGTTGTTGTACTTGTGAAATTGCATGCTTATTAAGTTTTTAGGAATTTAACTCCTAAGATAAAATTGCTTTAAAGCTACTTGAATTAGTGTATAGTTTTACATAGCATCTTTTTGATAGAATGAAAGAATTAGAACATGACTTCTATGTTAAATATTGAAATAGTGTTATGATTTCATGATGCATGCAAAAGATAGTCATTAGATATATTTTTATTATATGAACTTGATTGTAAAGTTGATAGAATTATAGATGAGGAGTCAAATGTTTTGTTAAGGAAAGATTTACACAAATATGGAATGATTACTTTCGGACATATACACCATAGGAAAATATTAAATAAATATTAAGCCAAATTCCATTTATGAGATAATTAGCATCGATAGTGGATTAGGGTGGAATGAAACAATTGACTACACCGAAAGATGTCTACAATGGATAGGTTAAGGTAAGTACTATACAAATTCTTTTGAATTTATAATTTCTTTATATGTTCTACATTTTCTAACAATTGTTGCATTTGTTGTTAAACTTAGCTACATGCAAAAGGGCTGATAAACAAAGCTTTTCCTCATTTTGATGATTTTGCCATCATATTTGGAAAAGACAGAGCTACCAGAGTAAGAGCTGAAACTGCTGTAAATGCAGTTAAAGACGATGAGGAGGAGGAGGATATGTTTTAGGATGCTCCAAAAATGGATACTAATGGGATTCAAGATGAAAAGGAAGATGTTAGAGATGAAGTTGGTGGTTCAACATGTTGCACAAATGCTGCAACAAGCAAAAGAGCTGGGTCAAGCAAAAAGAGAGCAAGGAGTTTTGATGGGTTAAGTGAGTTGGTCAAGCAAATCAGCCACTTTCGGAGTGCATGTCAAGAGGCAACTAAAGAGATCAAAGGCATAGCCTCATTTTTTAAGAAAGAGACTGAGGGGAGTGATAGAAGGATGACACTTTTTAATAAGATCATGCAACTTGAGGGTTCTCTAGGATGAAGTGCTGAACATTAAAGAATACATTAGCAAAGACAGTCACAAAGTAGATTTTTTCTTTGCTATCCCTAAAGAATATAGGAGGAATTATGTCATTAAATAGTTGCATGAATATACTTCCAATCAGCCATCCTTTGACTTCTCACCAACCAAAGATATGTAGTTTCTGACTTCATGATAAGATGTGGTATGTTGCTTTAGTTGATAAGATGCTTTTGGTTTTTCTTGTAAGATGATGGATGATGACGGATGCTTTTATGGATTTTTTTAATTGTTATTATAGATGTTATGACTATAGATTGTGAAAAATCCTTTTGTTGTATTTCACATATGCTAAAATAGGTATTACCGTTGCATTTTGATGATTCATTATGACTTAAATAACTAATGAATTTGATAGAGTTTAAGCAAATGATATTATTACATGTTAGATTGTTCATAAAACAATATACATTTTGTTATTTATCTATTGAATTTGGTATTAAAAATTTTGCAAATAGTGTATTGCAATTTGGCATTGATCTCAAATGCAATTTAGCTTTGGTTCTCCAAGAATTCAAGTTAATAAAATGGTCATTAATAAAATCAAATTAACTATCAACTTTTTGTCAAATTAATATAATTGAAATATTATATATAATTGAATTTATTAAATATCTTAAGCAATTGGACTAAATAAATAAATAGTTTAAAATATTAAATAAATAATTAATATTAATAAATAAATAAGCTTAAATAAATATGTTAAATTTAACTTCCATCAAAGTGTTATTTACTTTAAATCAACTAATAATATAAAGAGCATTATAGTAAAATATGTAATTTAGTAATCTTAAATTCATTCAACCAAACAAAATTAAACATTCCCCCTAATGCAACCAAATATAGAATTTAATATTCCTCAAAATTCACCAAGTAAAATGATTTTGGAGTGAAATGATTCTCAAAGAGAATCCTAATTTCCACAAACCAAACGATCCCATAAAGTTTTTAGTAGAATCCCAAAAATGAAGTAGTTTTGGTGATTGAAAACAAAATAATGAAATAATTTTGAAAAAAAAAAGAAGGAATAAGCTGGGCTTAGGGTTAGGGATGTAAACGAGGCGGGTACCTGCTAATTTTGAGGTACCCGAACCTGAACCCGATTATTGATTAAAGAACCCGAACCCTATAATTACCCGATTATTTTTTAAATACACTACCCGAACCCTACCCTAATAAATTTCATACCCGTTTATTACCCGAACTCGTTTAATTACCCGATTATCAACCAAAAGTTTGAAAAACTCGTTAAATACCCGAACCGACTCATGCAAGAAAATCAATTATTCTAATATATAATTTTTATTAATTAAAAACATAAAATTAAAAAAATATACAAGTTCCATAATAATCAACAAATTTTAATAATTTAACAACTTGAAACTCATAGAAATATGTTAATGAAATTAGAAACAAACATAATTTAATAAAAAAACACAAATATATTTGTCATAACGTATTAAGTTTTAGAGAAAACCTAATAGCTAGACACAAAAACCAAGGAGTCGCCACCAACCATTCTAACCTAGGTGTGATTGGTCACCTATTCAAACTAAGGTCAAGGCTTGGTCTACGTTAAAAGTTTAAGTTCGGGAGTACGGTTACGTGTGAAGAAGGATTAGCACCTCACAACGCCCATCCTAAAATGGTATCACTTAGTTTTAGGTCATTTGCTAAATTTGCTTATGTTGATCTTTAATCTCGATATAATTATTATTGAAAAAATATTTCTAAGTGTCCTCCATTAAGCTGGTGGGACAACTCAAAAATCTCTCACCTCAGGAGTATTCAAGTAGTACTATGCGGCTTGCTTGAAGAGGCTCCGTCGTCGGATTCATTTTAATATTTTATGAGAAATTCCTAACTTTGACTCCTTCTACCCAATTTATTCTTATCTTTCTATTATTTATTAATTCTTAATTTTATTTGTTTATTTTTATGCGAAAATGAATATGAATATGAATATTATTTTTCAAAAATTCCTTTTAGATCTTCCATTAAGCTGGTCAGACCCAAAAGAAATTCTCTTACCTAAAGATTTCCAAATCATTACTTAAGCATAAATCTACTTGGAATCTTATCATAGGAACAATCAATATTCATTCTCAATAACTCCTATTTATTATTATCATTTTATTATTTCATCAAATTTCATTACTATTTATTATTGTTATTTTATTATTAAAGTTAACATGAATTATTGAAATTTTTTATCTTCTTAATTAATTACTTTAATTTTAATTTTAATTTTAATTTAATAATATTTTCAAATAAAAATCATCTATTTTATAGTTTTAAAAGATAAATAAAAATCACTTATCATTGAAAACTATCTCTAGGCCATCCATTAAGCTGGTGTGACCTTGAAAATAATTTTCCCACCTAGAAAATTTCAAGAAAATCACTTATGCGTAATTCTCTCGATATTTCATCATTGGAGTAATTCATGTTCACTTTCATTATAATTTTCATATCTAATCTTTATTCATTCCATTCCTTATTTTATTACTCGTTATTATTTCTATTATCATGGATTATTAATTATCGTTTCTAATTTTTATAAATTATTCTTGTTCTAATTCAATAATAAATCTACTAATCATTCATATTTTAATTTTTAAAAAAATAAATATAAATTACTTTTTATTGAAGACCCTATTTAGACCTTCCATTAATCTGGTGAGGCCTTGAATAGAACTTTCTCATCTAGAAATCTTTAAGAAAATTACTTAAGCGTAATCCCTTAATATTTCATCATCGCAGCAAATTATATTCATCTCCATTATCATTTTAATATCTAGCTCTAGTTATTTTATTCATTTTCTTCCTTGTTTTATTCTTTACTTCTATTGTTTTTATCATATCATTAATAATCATTAATATCTTTCCTAATTTCATAACTAATTGTTTTTATTGTAATTTTATAATTATTTTATTTTATTTTTATTTTGTTTTTAAAAAATGAATATGAATTATTTGTTATCAAAAATCCTATTTAGACCTTCCATTAAGCTGGTGAGGCCTTGGATAGAATTTTTTACCTCAAGATCTCTAAAAGTGCCACTTGAGCGCAGTCCCTTTAAGAGTTTCATTGTCGGAATAAATCATGTTCATTTTTATTATTATTTTAATATAAAAAATGATTTTAATTTGTACATAACCCACATCTAATTTTCTAACTTATAGTCTAATTCCATAGCTCTCAAATATAATTCAAAATCTATAACATAATAAATAATAAAATTAACAAATTAGATAAATTAAACAGATTTCCTAGAAAGAATAAACTAAAGAAACTTTATTTCAATAAATTAATATCAACCTTTTAAGAATAAGACATCAAATATGGATATATATGCAAGCTTGAAGATGCAGTGGTGGTATGTAAGCCATAAAAGAAATATGTGCACATGAAAGCAACTGCACATAAGTCACCTCAAATGAAGAATATCTTGGTTAAAGCCATTAACCTTTAAACATGCATACATGCGGCTTCATTTAAAACCTTATGAAGAAAGTTAAAGTTTTTCTTTTATACCTTCAGATTTTGAAAAAGCTTCTCAAGCAACATGCAGCAACGGTAACAGGAATCATGCAAGCAAACAACGCAGCAACAACGGGGCACAGTGAAAACTAACTGCAATGGAGGCAGCAAGGAGGTGAGGACGATATTGGCAGGGGCAATGGCACGCAATAGCTCGTGCAAGCAGTACAGGAGACAGGGAGGCTCGGTTTTGTGTAATGAGGTGGCAAGGCGATGAAGATAATGGGGTGATGCAGCAAAGGAATAGGTTATAGTCGATCAGGAAGCACCAGTTCTGAGGATATAAAAGGGGCTGTCTATTAGAAAGTGATGAGGAAGGTTGCAAAGAACATCCTGCGGCCGCTTAGTCTCTCCTTTTGAATATTGCAGCAACAGGAATTCGCCTATAAGCATCAACGTGCCCAAGCCTGAAGTAACGAGGTGAAGGGTGCGCAACAGCTTAGAGTGGTGGAGCAGCAAAACGTAACAGTGGCGGCCACCAGCAACCGCGATCTTCACAACACAGCGGCAAGTTGGTTTAGATGGAAACCAGAGCAAAGCCACGCAGGTGTAAACTTGGTAGAGATCGATGATAATCAGTGATGAAGCAGAGAAGGAAGTGGATCAAGAGGGCAGTACAATGTGAGGATCGCAAGCAGCAAATATGGGCGAGCCGACGATGGCTCCCCCAGCTTCTGGTTGTGTGGCTTTTTTGGGGTCGAAGTAAGGATGGATTCGGGTTTTGTGATCGTCAGAGCCAGCCTTGATGATGAATGGCAAAACAGGGGCTGGGGCAGGAGGCGGTTTGCAACTATGGCGATGCAAAGGGTGGCTTCCAAGGTTACGGTGAGGACAGCCAGGAGAGGTTATAGTGGTTTGTGGAAGGTCGGCTGGTGATTAAGAGCAGCAGAAAAAATTTTTAGGTTTTTTTCTTTTTCCTCTGTGTATTGTCTCCCCCTAGCGGCTAGCCCCCCTCCGCCTTATTTTTTTTTGTCTCGTTTAAATAGACCTAGGTCTCCTTTTATTTTAGATAATTCATAAAAATCAAGAATCAATCTTTTTTAAGAAATTTTATATCTCAAGAATCGGATATTAAATCCGATATTAATTCTGCTTTTTCTTTCCACCAAATCCAAATTAATTTTTCATCCTTTAATAGTCTCATTTAATTTTACTTTCCTATCAAAATTAAATCTGATTTCCTTTTCCTTTTTTTATATATATATTTTTTTCGAAAATAAAAAATAATAATAATAATAATAAAATAATAAAAAAATCAAAATCAAAATTTCTAAATCTAAAATAAAAAATATATACATATAAAAACTAATTAATTAAAAATGTTTGAAAAAGACCCGGACAAAAATGGTGTCTACAATATTTAATGAAAAGTTAATCGGGTTCGGGTTTAGGGTACCCTATAAGCACTACCCGAACCCTACCCTAACCCAACACGGGTAGTGAAATCACTACCCTAACTCGATTAAAAGCCGATTATAGGATACCCAAACCTTATTTAATCGGGACGGGTAATCCCGGGTACCTATTAAGTGGTACCCGTTTACATCCTTACTTAGGGAGGGGTGTTCATTGTTCGTTTTTAACTAAATTAACTGACCGATCGAATCGATTTCGGTCAAACGGTTGGCCACCGAAATAATTTCAGTCAGTTTGCGAAAGTAAATTTTTAGAAATTTCGGTTATCAGTTAATTCGATTCGAAAGGCCAAATTAACCTATTAACCATATGTTTAGTCGAAAATATCCATAACCCCTAAATGCTGTGTTTCAATAACCATTAAGTCCCTTATTCCCTTAACCCTTAAAAGTTAAAAGTTAAAACTAAATCCCTAAATTTCCCCAACCATCCCTCGACGCTCCCTCTCCCTCGCAGTCTTAACTCTCGTGACTTGACTCTCACAATCACCTTCATCCTCGCATCGTTGTCCACCCTACAAGCTGCCAGCGAGGTAGCGACAGCCACTCATCATCTCAAGCAGTGACAGGGGATCAGGAAAGTGGAAAGGGCTCCTCCGCGATGTGACTCCACTTCGCCTTTCTTTTACAACTCTGCCACTCTTCCTCCTTTCCTTTCGGCCTTTGCTGAGTAGTGGGTGCTTGGGTCCTCCTCTACTCCTCCTGTGTAAGTCACACACAAGTGGCCAAGCCCTCTGCCGGTCTACCATCATCCCTATTTCAAATCTATAACTGTAACTCTATAAGTCACTAAGTGTTTTGTATCTGTAGATGTCATTCTAAATAACTTAATGTTGAGTGTTGGATTGGAATTGGAGTTATAATGGTTTCAAATTGAGACTATAAATGCAATTTGTTTTGGTATTATAATTGATGTTATAATGGTTTTGATGGTCGTAAATGCAATATGTTGAGTACTAGATTGGAATTGGTGTTAAAATGGTTTTAATTTGTAATTGTAATTAAGTTAAATTAAAAAAAAGTTTATGCAATTTCTGTTAATCGGTTAATTAACCAAACTTTATTTCGATTAGGTTAATTTCAAAACACAAATTTCGGTTCAGTTAATAAAAATGAAAATACAAATTTCAGCTAATGTCGAAAATAAAAACTTCGGTTCGAAATTAACTGAACCAACCGAATGAACACCCCTGGCCTAGGGCTAGAGTGAGAGACTAAGATCAATTTCAATAAAAAATAAAATATTCTTTAAGCATAACTTTAAACTATTTTTCTTATTAAATTTATTTATTTTATTATGTTAATATAACTGTAATAAATCCAATATTTAAATTGACATGCATTAATGCTTGGAAGATGTACAATCGTTTTAAAAAAATAAATCAAACAAATAATATTTTTTAAAAAGAGTAATTGTGTTAAAATTGAAATTTGAAAGTATCATGTGACAATTTGTTTTGTGTGTTCCATGTAATACAAGTTAAGAACTAGTTTATAACACGTGCTATGCTAAAATTTTTTTTATTTAAACATATTTGAAGATATAAAAATTTAACTTAAAACGTTTAAAATAAATTTAAAATAAATTTAATATAATATAAAATTTAAAATAGTAAAATATTTCCTAACATACGATAAATAATACCCAATCAATAAAATATACAAAAAGACCAATAATTTCAAAAAGGAAGTAAGTGTTGATCAATGCCTTACATCTGTTGATTAAATTTTTTATGTTTAATATTTACATCAATAATAAATTAGTGCTACTAAATTATAGTTTAAGAAGATAAACAAACTTGATGCTCTGTAATGATGCTTTGCTATGACTGTGATGATGTGTTGCTTATTGAAAATAAATTTAAGTTAAAAATGGTTTTAGAATATTATAAATGAAAAAATATATTCTAATTAAATGCGACTATAATTTTGGGTGATTAACTATGACTATAATTTCAGGGTTACTACAAACCTCTAATGTGTAAGAATCTGGTATATTTTATATTAATATGTGCGGCCAATTTTTTAATTTGCAGCTCAATTATTATCAATTTATTTCTGATTTCCTAGCTTAATTTTGACTATTATAATATTGCTAGTAATGAAATGCTGCCAACTTTTTAATTGGCAACCCAATTATTGTCAATCTGTTCCAATTTCTAACTTAACTTTGATTACTATAAGGTGCAAATTAAAACCATATAATATTTTAATAAGTGCTATTTTGAAGTTGGATTTTATATCAATAAATTCAGTCAACTATTTAATATTTAATATATATTAAATTTGGTAATAGTTTAATACATGTTTGACTATCGAAATTTTTGTTACATTGTCACGCTCTGATTACTGAAAATCTGAACTAACTTTTTTCCATTTTCACATGGTAGGTTGGGCTGTGCTCAGTGTCCTCACTCTGATTTTATGCCAAAATTATTTAGCTAAAACAACATTCAATTATTTAAATTGGTCCCAGTACACATAATCAGAGTACACATTTGTTTTCTATATAAATAATCTATAATGAATATTATAATTTACATTCCACCTTTTTCAATTTATTGTTTACATCCCTTTACACACTAAAGTACTATACAACAAATGTCTGAATACCATATCTATAATGTACGACATCGAAACATCGTAGACATCTCATTAGAAATTTCTCTTAACAATCAATTAATGCTGTCGATAATCTGTGAAGTGGAAAGAGGGGTGAGCTTACGCCCAGTAAGAAATATATATAAAAAAACTGATACTATGCATATCTATATGCATACGTTAAAAACATAATTCATAAATATGCAGTCAGTATTAAAATAATATAATGGAACTTTATCGGAAAGGATAATATAATCGGTTAAGAGTACAAGGCTGAGTATGAAAGGATGCTTTAAAGCACCTCACTTGTTTCGGTTCCTAAATCTAATTATAGGGAGTTTTTGAAAACTTTACATCAAAGAAATATATACATATCAAATCAGTATAAAAACCTTTTTAATCCTTTATTGACAATACTCAACAATGAACAATCATTATTAGATCGATCAGTAAAATATCTAATAAATCATAAAGTTCACTATTCAGTAAACCGTTTATAGACAATTTAAAAATCAACTCAGCAAACAGTTCAGCAGCTCACTCATTCAGAAAACCTTTTAACATATCAATTAGAAGTCACTTGATTTAGAACACAATTTAGAAAATTAGCCAAAAAATCATACACTCAAAAAATCGTTCGGAAATTACACCTCAAACCATACTTCAGAAGATCACTCAAATTGTCACATGTTTGAAAGTTGTACAGAAATCAATCTCATAAAACTATTTCAGAAATTGTTTAGTAAATCACACAATAACTAGTTTAGAAAATTGTTCAAATATCACGTTGTAAACAGTTTGAATATCGTTAACAAATCACTCAAAAACTCTTCAGAAATAATGCAAAAATACATCCATCAAGAACAGTTTCTTAGTCAATCAAAGATCACTCACGGAAAATAGTTTGGTAAACATTTTAGGAATCACATACTTAGAAAACTGCTCATAAATCACACATTCAAAAACTATTATGAAATCATACGTTTAGCAAAACCGATCACACGGTTAGAAAACACTTCAGTGAGTTTATCAAAAATCATATACTCAGAAAATCGTTCTATAAATCTACTATAAACCACTCACTCAGAACATGGTTCAGAAAACAATTTAATAATAATTTCATAACAAATCAGAAGTTAGTCAGTAAATAATACAATAACCCTTTTCCTAACATTTTGGTTATAGAGTAAACTACAAAATATATCAGAGAATGAATTCTTGCATTTCCAAGTCAGAGTCCCAACTATGTAACTTTACAACTTCTTTTCAAAATCATGCAATGCAAATGTCTTAGATCAATCCAAAAACCATGCAGATTGGTGTTCAACTGATATTTAAATAATCTTAAGCAACTGATATTTAAATAATCTTAAACCAACCAGGAAAAGTATGCAGATTTTCAAGGTCCAATACACTCGTGCTATCAAAATCAAATCATTTTTAGATTTCCAAGTTCTCATGTCAAAGTTTCAAAAATCCATATAAATCATAATCGGTACATAATTCAGAATTTCAATATGAAAACTTCATAAATCAAATAGAAATCAAATAATTAGTTCCCAAAACTCTCTATAAACAAATCATAATCAATTTCAATAATTCATATAAAGGTTGAAAATCATAATTAATAAAATTCAAATAAATCATAATTAATAAAATTTAGATAATCAACGTTATTTCAGATTTCAGAGTTCGGACATAAAAGCTTCAAAAATCATATAAATTCAAATAAGCCGAAAGCGGTGGAGACATGGTAATATAAAACATTTCTAATAGCTTCCATCATACAATTTCATAAAACATTTGGAAAATTACTTCTAAAACACTCCATAAACAATATAAGTCACTTCAAACGAATAATTCAAAATTACAAATCATCAAACATAATTGACATGTAAACAACATTCAAAAGCAAATCAAATCTGGGAGTGCTTGAATCTATGTTAACCAGAAATTTACCACCCCAGTAAAACAAAACAGTGGAGACTAGGCTTCACCCAATAGACTCATGCTACAGACTTATGGCCATAGTCAAGGGTGCCACAGTGTGTACTAATCAGGTAACACCTGTGGGAGCTAGTTGACTGAGCTAGAGTCAACAACAACTGGAATGGAACGGAAAGCAAGTACCCGCAAGTAGCTACAGGCTCTTCTTTAATTTATATTTTTACCCAATCAAAATTTGTCACATCATGTACTGATGAAAATCCCCCTTAAATTCTTCTTTATTTACATTAATGCCATCTAAAATATCTTATAATTTAAAATTTTCAAGATTTAAAATTTTCAATTAATTAATTTAATTAATTTAAGTCAATTCTGGTCAACTTTGACTAATGTGACCATCTCTATGTTAAATGACCATAATACCCTTGTATAATTTCATTAATTCCAATTAAGTCCAATCATTAAATTAATAAATTTAGATTCAAATTTAATATTTTAGTTTTATTATTTCCCATGTATTTAGATTATACATGGTCAATTATTGACTCATAAATGGGTTTAATCGGTCACAATTTGTGAAATTACCAAATTACCTATAATCGTAAAGTCGCATAAATTTCTGTTTTTATGCTTGATCACTTTTATTAATCCACATAATTTGAAACCTTATTACATATAAAATTATTTATCTTAAACATCATCATTCTAGGGTCTCATTTCGATCTGGACAAAAAAAGTTCTGGTGGGGCTCTCACCGAGTACTTTTTTGAATCCTATCGAACAAACCCTTTACTTCAATATTTTAATAATAAATTTATTTTTTTAATTTCCTAAACTCAATATCTTATTTAAAATATCAGAAATTCAGGGCTCTCACATTTTATTTTTTAAAATGAATTGAGAAATTTTGGGTTTAAAGAAGTTAGATTAATATATGATAAGTAATAAATGGAGGTGCAAATCAATAAATAATTTATTTAAAATAATTCATAAATACGGATTAATTTTATCTATTTTAATTTTTATTTATGAGTTGAATACCAAAAAAAAATGATGTAAGTACCCTAAAAAAATGGTGTATTATACAAATCATGTATTATTTAAATATATACTATTTTGATTATAATACATGTAAATATAAATAAAGTAATACATTTAATATAAGTATTATATATTAAATATAATAAATAAAATTAAAAATTTGTATATTTAAATGTGTCTACTCCATTATTAAAAATATCTAAAGTAATAAATTTATCGCTTAATTATTAAATATAATATAGAAATCATATATAATATATAAAATATTTTGTTTAATAGATGATTAATAATACCATAAAATATTTTAATAAGTTCAAAATAAAATCAAATTTTAAATCAATAAATTAAGCCAACTGTTTAATATTTAATGTATGTTAAATTTGATAACTGTTTAATACATATTTAACTATTGATTTAAGACCTTTGTTAACTATTTGTGATAACCGCTACATTTGTAAATTTAATATTAAAACAAATAAAAGAAACTAAAGAAAATAAATGAAATTATATAAGAGATAGAAATATTTGAAAATTCGAAAGTCGATGAAGTAATGAATTTGAGAATTTGGAATTATGAAATTTAATTTGGATATTAAGAAATCCAAATTTAAAGATATAAAAAGGTGTATATTTATATAATTATATAATTATATTATATAAATATACTTTTATATGTTTTGATATAAATAAATATGTATATATTATTATTATACATATTGTTGTACATAAATAAAAAAATATATATACATATTAAATGTATATGGTATTTTAATTTAAATTATATAAAAAGATATAGATTATATGTAAATATATATTGTTAATGAACAATATATATATATATATAATAAGATATATTGTAAATACTATATACATATAATAAGAATATTATATTTATAAATAAAATTTAAAAAAAAAAAGAAAGGGGAGTCAGGATACAACCCGACCCCCCCTCATTCTTTTCTCCTCTGTTACAACAGAGGAGAAAACCCATATGGAAGCCGACCCCGTCGGCCGGCCGAGCGAAAGAAAGAGAAGGGAAGGGAGGACGTCGCCGGCAAAGGAGAAAGAAGAGAAAGGTGACCGGCAACGGAAAAAGGAAAGGAGAGAGGAGAAATCGGAAGCAGAACCGAAAGGAAAAAGAGAGAGGAAAACGGCGGTGTTGGTTGATTCGGTCAACGTCACTGCGTCCTCATCACCGGCAGAGGTAAGAGGAAGGAAAAGGAGCCGTTGGCGGTGGAAGAGAAGAGGAAAAAGAGGGAGAAAAGAAGAGAAGAAGGAGCCGCCACCGTTGCTTCCAGATCCGGCACCGTCGGCGCCAATAGGGAGAAAAGGAGGCCAGATCCTGCAGCAGCACCACCTCGGTGAACTTCGGAGTGGCCAAGCTGGCGGAGAACCGGCCGATGGGATGCCGAACCGGCCGAACCAATCTGAACCGGTTCAGACCAGAAAAGAAAAGAAAAGAAAAAGAAGAAAGAAAAAGGAAAAGAGGAGAAGAAAAAGAAAAAGAAAAGAGAAAAAGAGAAAGAAAGAGAAGAAAGAAAAAGGAAAAGAGGAGAAAAAAAAAAGAAGAAAAAGAAGAAGAAAGGAAGAGAAAATACAATAGGAAATTATGAGACTTTCATTACTATTAATTGATTTAATAATTCCATAAAATTTCTAAAATTTAATATGAATGTGGACTTGTAGAAAAGTATACTCGGGAGTCGAGACGATGGAAACCGGGAGAGGTGACTACGAGCGTGACGTAACGAGGAAGTCGCTAGCCCGAGACAAGTAAGAATATCTAGATTTGCATGATTTAATTATGCATGAATTTTATGGATTGTGGAAAAGCTATTGGTTGGAAATTGTGGAGATTCACCGACTATAAAAAGGTTATAAACTGTCTATTTTATGCACAGAGGCTAGTCAATAGACAGTCGTTATGCTGCCGAAAATTTTAGAAAAATTACGTAAAAATAATTTTTTAATGATTTTATTACACGAGAAGTAATTGCCAACCAAGGAAATGAGAAATTTAGTACTTTTCATAAAAACATGAATATATTGAATTTTAATTAAAATATTCATGTTATGGAAATTGGTGATAATGAGATAATGGAAATTTCTCCCAATGTGTAAACTACATGTGATATGAAAAGAAAGAAATGAAAGAAAGAAGAGAGAAGGAAAGAAATACATACATATATATATATATACACACATTTATATGTATAGTATGTCAAATGAATAAGCACAAGTATAAAATACATAATTATATATATATAATTTTTGGTTTGGAATAGTGTAAGAAGGTTGGTAAGATGGATGAATCACATCATTTTGATTTCGTGAAAATCAATTAGCGACACATTAAATTGATACTAAATCAATTTAATGCTATTTGATTATGCAGCACGACTCTAAGGCAATGAACACGAGATTAGTGGCAGCGGAGTACTCGCGCACATTGGTAAGACATTTATATAATTCAGCGTTAGAATTCTATTGTATAGATATAGTTGAATTGTATGATAATGGTGGTAATTAAAGGTTTGAGGTTTAGTGACGCATAAGGAATGATATACCCACTGTAATATGGTAAATTGAGGAAATGACTCAATGATGTGGATATTGTGAGTAAATGATTTATAGAATAGATCTCGAATGAACTCCTTAACATTGAATGATTTTAGTGTTATAGTGGGAGTCGCTAAAGTAATATGCGAATATACATGAAATACTAGGAAGACCGACATGAATGGATGAGTCTTAGTTTTAACATTGAAAGTAAAGGTGATTTAGTTTACCATCACCGTGAAATGATATCATATGTTATTGGACAATAGAAAATCTTGGATGATTTATTAGATGTGCTCCTGTTGAACTAGAATGGATTGAATCGAGGACTTTAAAATGAAATGTAAAATGATGACGAGTTAGGTATAGGTGCTAAGTCGAGATGTTTGAGGGTGATGATCTAAGGAAGAATTGACATTATAGTTAGCACTATACCGAGTGACATTACCTTAATCCATTTCATAAGCATGCCTCGTTTCAATAATGTTTTGATTTCATTGTTTAATTGCATCGCTCTTAAACATGCCTCGTTTTATGCACGAGATTTGAAAACATTCATTTATACGATAATTACATGAATGTTTTGAATGCTTAAATTGTTTTGAAAAGACTGAACATATAGTGTAATGTATGTATCCATATATATGTAAATGATCTTAAAGAAAAATGTGTTACATACTTTACACTATTTTTACTAGAAAAGTGAAAGATTTAAATGTTTTATGAGACTGTAGGCACCCTAAAAGAATTAAATTCAATAAAGCATAGTGGAAACCGCCTAATTGGAGCTTTGCTCATTAGGCAGAGATGCTTGTTCGACAATAGTCGTGGACAGGTCTCAGTCACGCCTGATCAGTGGGGCTGAGAGAGATGAGGTCTATGCCCATAGATAGTGCCCTAGTTGGTTTCCAGGGGACGATGATATGATTTCACTGCTAGCTACAGTGATCTACGTCTTTATTGATAGAGTATTAGGGATCTAGCCTAGTCTCAACCGATATGATATACAGTTTAGAGTATGCTTTTAGATTGATATGAACTATAAACTGATATGATTTTACAGTATGTGAAATGTGTTTCGATATTGTATTCGATCACACATGATATGAAAAGAGAAATGTGCACGTTTTGAATTGAAAATGAAATGAAAAGACATGTTTTGATTTGACAGGATATGAAAAGAAAAATGTGCACGTTTTGAATTGAAAACGAAATGAAAAGACATGTTTTGATTTGACATGATATGAAAAAAGAAATGTGCACGTTTTGATTTGAAAACGAAATGGAAAGACATGTTTTGATTTGACATGAAATGAAAAGAGAAATGTGCACGTTTTGATTTGAAACGAAATGAAAAGACATGTTTTGATTTGACATGATATGAAAAGAGAAATGTGCTCGTTTTGATTTGAAACGATATGAAAAGTACATGTTTTGATTTCACGAAATGTGAAAAGAGAAATGTGCATGCTTTGATCACACATGATACTAAAAAAGAAATGTGCATGCTTTCAATCATGTCTTAAAAATAAAAGAGAGATGATTTGAGATTTGACATGAATTGAATATGTTCTAAAAGAACACGTGATATGGTTTCGATGTCACATAAGATTTATAGACGACTATATGTTAATCATAATGAAATGTGAGATGATAGTCGTTTTATACAGTAAAAACTTGCATAAGTTATATGTGGAATCATGATAGAACGAAATACATTCTACATGAAGTATGTCATAATCTTATGCTGTATATTGAATATGAGATGTAGAGGAAGAGGTATCATGACTTTTATATTATATGTGACTATCTTTCTCTATGTTGAAAATATTACGACTTGATACAGTATAAAATGTACTTATTGATGAGAAGTGACATGATCTAATAGTGTCTGAATAAAACTTCACATGAAATATGACATGATATGATACGATATGGTATGAGATCAATATGAGTGCAAATCAGTACCACATGATGGCGAAATTACGCATTCATTATCATATGGTATATTATGGAATAATGACAAGAAGATTGAAAATGGTTGATCGATTTTGATTAAAGGATTAATGTAACATATAGGTATTGGGATGAGTATAATGAGGTACTACGAAGAGACTCTCCCCTATTGATACCTTAAGCCCTTACACACCAAGAAACCTTTATAACATGATCTGAGCCGTTTGATAAACGATCATAGAGTGAATATGACGTGAAGATCCTTAAAGGTTTCATGCATTGCATTAGGACAGTATAAGTCTAATTCTGCAATTATATAAATGACTTACTGAGCCGTGGTTTTGCTCACTCCCTCAATTTCATATCTTTTCAGACTACTTGGATTGAACTTCACCATGAGGGTTTTTGAGTGGGACTCGGAGAAGGTATCTAGGCTCGATACTTGTCCCTGTCCTCCGAAACTACTTGGTTGCTTTTGAGGTATGCACTCTTGGGCATACGCTTTTATTTTCAGGCAAATTTCTGTATGGTACTATAGGATGGGATGTAAATTAGGATAATGAGTAATCGATATAATATTTTGATATTATATGAAGTATGCGGTGATTAGTTATGGACTATAATCGATTTCTCATCATCTTAAAGAACAATTTAAATCATACTTGAATTAAGGAATGAATGGAAGTAGTTAGTGACTACACTGACACCGAATACAAACTGTAAAATAAAAAGAAAAAAATTTAGCCCATAAATTTGTAGACTAAGAAAAGTAAGAGTATCAAGAGAACGTCAAGGCTTTCGGGTCGTGACACTGTTACATTGCTTAAATGTAAAAAAAGTATACTATCCACGAAGGAGTCTACATTAGAAAAAATTGACATGTAAGCATATACCTTGTAATATAATATATATATATATTAAATATAATATAGAGATCATATATATAATATATAAAATATTATGTTTAATACATGATTAAGTAATACCATAAAATATTTTAATAAGTTCAATATAAAATCAAATTTTAAATCAATAAATTCAGTTAATTATTTAATATTTAATACATGTTAAATTTGATAATTGTTTTATACATATTTAACTATTGATTTAAGACTTATTTGGTAATGGTTACATTGATTACATGTCAAAAAAGTAGATTATCCATATAAGAGTCCACATCAAAAAAATTGACACATAAGCATGTACCTTATAATATAATATATATATATATATATGATGTTAAATTTGGTAACTATTTAATAAATATTTAACTGTTGATTTAAGACTTATTTTGGTAACTGTTACATTGCTTACATGTCAAAAAAGTAGATTATCCACGTAAGAGTCCATATTAGAAAAAATTGACATGTAAATATGTACCTTGTAATATAATATATATATATAATATGATGTTAAATTTGGTAACTATTTAATACATAGTTAACTATTGATTTAAAACTTATTTGTTAACTATTACATTGCTTATATGTCAAAAAAGTAGACTATCCACATACGAGTCCACATAAAAAAAAATTGACATGTAAGCATATATCTTGTAATATATAATATATATATGATTAATTAAAAAAGAAAAAAGAAAATATTACTACTTATTATTTGTATTGTCAGTACATGATTAAGATAATTAGCACTAATTATCGCTTGTTTGTGTCATTTTTTTCGATTTCTTATGCAGTTTTGGTAATTAAGTGGCTTTATTGTGTCATTAGCTGGACAAATTAATTGTTCTTTTTATAAGTTTGTTTTGAGTTTAGACATTTTAACATAGACCTGCTCAAGGGTCGGGCTATCCACCTAAGCCTGAATGATATTTAGTTGGACTTGGACAAAATTATCTGATGCAATTACCGAGTTTGGGCAGAAATTTTAGGTTCGTTTAAAAATCAGGTCGAATTCGAGCTTGACCTTTTAAAGCTCGGGCTTGGCCTGAATATTAATATTAATTAAGGTTTTTAATATATTTATTAAGTATAATATAATTATATCTATATAAAACATTATTGATTAACAAACATGTTTATAAATATTTAATATGAAAATTGACATACAAATTTTGAAAAATTAAATTAAATTTTAAAGGGAATAAAAGAATAAAAAATTAAAATATAAAAAATAAATAAAATAATATTCGGGCTTGGTCGGGTTGAGCTTAGGCATACACATCAGCCATTATTATATGCTTTGAGCCCGACCCAGCCTATAATTTGGTTTATTTTCACATGGCTTACCTTTTTGGGTTTTGCATTCTCAAACCATGTTCTTTTTCTTTTTCTTTTTTGTGTAAACTACAGGTATCCTCATCCGTTTTAAAAGTCTGAGACTAATCCTATTCGAGGTTTAGTCACAGTTAAGGCTCTTCACCCCATCCCAAAGGTGTGTTTAGTGGGAGTCGAACCCGAGAGCTCTTCCCACAAACTCAGCATGCATTGCCAATTGAACCATAACCCATGTTATTTTTCTCGCAAGACAATCCTTTTTTTTGTTTTTGAAAAATTACATTGGGTGATTAATTTTATTTATTTAAATATAATTGTAAATACATATTTATAAATTTATATATTTTATAAATGAAATGTATTTATTAAAAAATAATTTCAAGTATTTAAATAATATACATCATATTGATAGCTTATTTTTATATTTTTCGGTTTAGTTAACAAATTATTTTTAAAATAAATTAAAATTATTTTTTTGTAGTATAAATAGATATCAATTAATATTTTATTTAGTTTTTTAAATAGATAATATTAAAATGGATCATTATCTCATACACCATTAGTGGAGTTTTTGGACTTCACATACAGGGTTAGGATCATGACATATGTCTTATTTAATTTATTTTTTATTTTCTTAATATATTTAAATGATATATGGCATGATCATAACCTCACTTGTAAAGTAAAAAAACTCTACTGACAGTGTATAGGATATTAATCCTATTAAAATTATATTTTTTAAAAATATTTTTGGATTAGATATTATTTAAATTATTTTAAGATAATTTGTTAAAATTGAAAAATTTTAGGGATTAGAGAGGGAAGTGAAAAGGTGAAGAAATTTAATATTTGTTGTTCATTTTGACTTAAGTGGACATGAAGTTAATGTGCACTTACATGTCATTTAAATAAAATGTCCATATAAGCGGCTATGTAAACATCCTAACGAAATTTGCTATGTACCTTATCTTATAATATAATATAATATAATATAATATAATATAATATAATATAATACCGTCAGTGAAGTTTTTTTACTCTACAAATGGGATTAGGAATGATACCCACATTGTGAGAACAACAATTTTCTTAAAACAATCATGTACTTAACGTGTAATTGTAAGTGAATATAATGCAATTATGTAATTGTGGAATTTCAAATGCATGATTGATGTTCATAATTATCCAAATGAAGCCCTCGGGAATAGTAGATAATGATGTGAAATGTACATGTATACCATATATATACGATGTACTTACATCGATATGGAATGAGTACTCAAAATTCTACGTATAGGTTACTTATGTGCATGCGCCAATAAATACATGCAATGCACGCATATGCGTACGTAAATTAAATACATGTAACCTGCATGCATACATGCGAATATATGTACGCACACAAATATAAATAATTAATTATAAAAAAATAAATGATCAAATGAAGTAAAAATATTCAAAAATGTACATATATAAATATATAATGCTTGAAAGAACAGGGAATTTTAAATACGGATACTAAGTATAAATAAATGCAAATACCAAAAAAATATAAAAATAAATATAAAAGTGTAAAATGAAACTTAAAATAATAGTAATAATAAATATAATGAAATATATATATCTTATAATATAAGTAATTTATATTATTATATAAGTATATTATATTATTATTATAAAAAAAAAAAAAAAAAAAAAAAAACCTTGAGGTAGAGCCTCCATACCTAAAGCTAATGCCTGTACCTACCTACACTTTTCTCCTTTTCACACACCACTACTCTCAGCACTCACCATTCCGAACTCACCATCCCTCTACTCTCACGTACTCAGCTTTCCTCTCCATCCTTCTCTGGTCTCAACTCTCTACCACTATTGTCTCACGCAACTCTCATCTCTTGCGCACCCTGCCCTCCCTCTCTCGACTCATCTCATCCACTACTCTCTCTCCAAGCGGTAAAAATAAAAAGGAGCAGGCGAAAGAGAGAGATCTTGAGAAAGTGGGGAAGTAGAGAACAAAGAACATTTTTTGTTGTTGAGAAACTGAAGCAAATTGAGGAAGATGCCAAGAGAGAAAACCGAAGTTGATCAGGTGTAGGATAAGGTTGCCCGGCAAGGGTAAAGGGCTAGTTGCAGGGACTAAAAGAAGATTTAAAAGGGGCTGTTTGAGAGCCTAAATAGTAGTGCAATAGTGTTGGTTTGGGGTGGCATTTTAGGTGCCAGTTTTAGGTTGAATGTGGCTGAGTTAGAGTAAGAACTAGATCGAAGATGGCCTGATTAGGGGAGGACTGTTTGGTGGCATTTCGACAGCTTTAGGCGTGAATAGGTACGGGATAGAGGGAAGCTAGCAATGGCTGTATAGAGGTTTAAGCTTAGTGTTTGAGGGCTAAAGCAAATAGTACTTAAGCTGAGTTTGAAGCACAGTTCAGGGGTTTATCATGATAACTGTTTTAGTGCCCAAAAACAGGGTTGAACCGGAGATTAAAAGGAGGTGGCCTACGAGCAGAGTTTGAAGACTATAACCAGGTGCGATTCAGGTGGCTTCGATGCTGCATAACAGTGACTAAAAATAGGGGGATGCAAGGCGTTTGGGCTGGAACTGAAGCCAAGGAAACAGCAACTAGCGTACGATGAAGGGGTTGCTGAAGGTAGTTCTCGGGCTGTAGACGAGCTTGAAACAAAGCTGGGATCGGTGGCTTAAGGCTGACTAAGTGTGGCTGAAAATAGGCACTAAACAAGCTTCTAAACACAGTGAGATGAAGAAGAAGATAGGCTAAGAAAATAGGAGTTGGAAGTGTGTTCGATGGCTGTTAGGAAAGGAGCTTAAGGCTGAGTTGGGTGGTTTGAAGGCTGAAATGAAGGCAGAATGGGGGCGTTTTCAGGTCTGAAACAATGAAGAAAGAAAAAGAAAGGAAGGGAAAGAAAGGAAAAAGGAAATAATATATATTCTTTGGGTTGAGTTATAGGTAAGCCAGTACCATTCAAATATAAATATATCTATATGTACATACATATAGATATATTTTAAATTTTTATTAAATTATACTAAATAAATTACTGATATTTAAAGGTGTATATAGAAGAAACTTAGTGCACATGTGCAAAGCTCGGATCACAAGCACGCTAAGCTTTAAGTCAATAAGACAATTTCGGGGTGCCACTTATCATAGAATTAAATTAGAAAATAACCCTTGCAAGTGGGTACTAATCTGATGCTATCGTGTTTGAGGTGTAGCAAGGTGCTAAGGCGATAACTTGAGTTCAGGCTAGGCTCGATACACGAGCCTAGAGCATAAGAGTTGGTAAGACTTTTATATTGTATAGGCTATATATAATTGTTAAATCGGATGATTATATGATCTAGCATGAAATTGAATATAGAGTTAGCAATTATAAGGTTAAACGTTGAATTGTGGAATTTTCAATGGAATCAGATAGATAGTAATGATCTTGGTATTTAATAATCTCGATTTTTTGATTGTGGAATAGTTCGAGGGTGAAAGTATTAATATTGCAAGGGTTTAACATTTAGATAATTTTATCATTTTATATTGTTGAGAATACATGAGACACTAAGAGGACCCATACTAATGGTGGGGGTTTTAGTGTTAGTATTGTGACGTGTAATGAATGTTAGTGATATTGAATTGTGGCAAATTGATTTGATTTGTACGCGGTTTGATTATATTGCTATTGAGGTTATCATGTCGAGATGCTAAATCGAACAAAATTAGGGTAAGAACAAGTTTAGAATTGGTTTAGTAATTCTACAGTTGAACATCAAGATTTGGAAAAACAATTGAGGAATTAGATATGTGATGATGTTCTAGTGGGTCAATTGATCTTGGTTTGATTCTGAATTGTTTTGAAATTGATAATATTGATATTTGCATGAATTGAGTATAGTCATATAGCTAATAGCATATACGACCTCTAGGAGGTTTTATAGCATTATGAGGACATAGTTGCCAAGTAGTTCATGTGAAAATGAAGTAAGAAATGATATGATTGTGACTGAATACCTGATATATCCATAAGAAAGCTTTGTATAATGAGGAGATATGACATCCTCGACATTTCATTTTGGAATTATGTTCTTACAGTTGCTAAAAGCTTGCATCTCATATTTTGAGTGTTTGAAAACTATGTGTTTTTGAACATGCATAAGTTAAAGTCTTGAAATTCATTCGATTAGTTTTGAATTAAAAAAGGGCATATGACATAATGCATATGCACTAGTGGGTTTTGATAGAAAGCATCTTATAGCTTTCATGATTTTGAAAATTAATAAGTTTGAACCAAATAAATTTCAAGAAAACAGTGAATCATTGATTTTAGAGATTTTGGCAGAAATGATATGATAGTGCTAATAAAGCACCAGTGGATCGCCTAAATGGTGATTAGTGGCTTGCCTAACAAACATCATGGACAGGTTCCGATTCGCACCTGATTAGTGGAACTGGAGACTAATGGATCTATAGCCATAGGTAATGCCTTTTTCAGGAACAAATGGCTCACTGAATAGCTATAATGAGATATGTTTATATAGACGAATGGACTCTGACTTGGGCAATAAGCCCTAAATGTTGATCAAAGGAGTGGACATTAAGCCAAATCTCTAGATTGCTATTGTTTTATTTTGAATAGTGTTTTATCAAACAGTGAACTCTGAGCCGATTAGAGAGTGCTTTATCGGAAAAGTGTTTTATTGAACAGTGAAATGGTTTATCGAGTATTGATTCAAAGATTCCATATGATTTGATAATGCACTTTACATTTTTTGTTACAATGTAGTAATGCAGACAAGTGAACTTTGGTAAAATCCTTTTTTTTTAATCTTTGATTTATGACAAGACATGACATAATTGGTAATTACGTACTGATTTTGAAATTATGATTTACAAATATTTTATACATAGTGGGCCTTGAGCTTGAGAAGACTCTTAGCCCTTGTGATTGATTTTAATTATTTTTTACAGCATTGATTATTTACAAATTGTTTTCATACTGTTTTGAGTACGTCGAACTTAAGATAAAGAGATTTTAATAACTATTATACTTTTACTCATTTTGTATGTGTTGTACTCACTGCATGGAAGATTAAAACTGTTATATATAAATATGCCAGATTAATCTCGAAGAATCCAATATCAATCCAATCTAATATCAAGATTAATGTGGACTGGTATTGGGTATGTAATGAATATGGTGAATTGATATCGAGAGAAGTGAAAAATATTGTAAATTGAAGTTTTATTGACAGACGCCAGGGATAGGGATATTGAGGTACTTTAAAGTACTCTCTCATCACTACCCTAAAACCCTGACCCATCTAGAGTCCTTAGGACATGAACTTGTTACAATTATGAGATGTTATCGATTTACATGGTAAATTATGGTTACCAACTTGTAGGTACATGCATTGCATACAGTCTAAATTCTACTTCTGCACTTGTATAAATGACTTACTGAGCCCTCGCTCATTAAACTTTGTTTAATATTTTTTTTCTTCAGATTGAGCATAGAGTTGGAGGCATTAATTGGAGCTATCCAAAATAGTCACATGCCTGAAATATCGCCCCAACTCTCGGGGCGACTCTAGATGATTGTCATAGGTATGTATATATATATACACATATTCTTTTGTTCGTATTTAATATTGCAGGCTATTTTTATATAGTACTATAGAATGAGATGTAAACTAGGATAATGAACGGTCGTTATAATACTTTGATGCCACGTGATATGTGTGTAATGAGTAGTCGTGGATATTAGGATTATTGATATAATGTCTGTTTGACGTGGTTGAAGTGAACTATGGAAATTATTGTTGTGATTAAGATATATAAAAAGAATATAATTGTAGGTAGTTTGAACTGGGAAAATCTCTTATTTTAAGGGGAGATATTTCCAATTTGTTTTCTAAGCAAGAATATTTTAGGTTAAAAACGATTATTACCTGTCTTAGAGAGTTAAATAAATTTACATGTGGATTAAAGCTTAAGCTATTAAGACTGGAGTACTATGAAAAGATTAGTGAATGTCGTTTAGTGACGACACTGATACGAATACAAATTGTAAAAGGAAAAGGAAAAAGTTAGTTCGCAAATTTCTTAATTGGAATAAGTGTAAGTGTCAAGGGAATGTCACGGCCTTTGGGTCGTGACACAAATGTCCTTAAAAAATATTAAAAAAATAAAAAATAAATAAAATAATGTATGTGTCAACATCCTAACTCTACTTATGGAGTAAAAAAAACTCCACTGACAGTGTATAAGACAATTATTCATATATATAATATAGGGATTATTATTCTATCTACTGCTAGTGAAATTTTTTATATATATGAATAATTATCCCATACACTATCAGTGGATTTTTTTAACTTCACAAACGAGATTAGGATGATGACACGCATACCAAAAATCCATATATATTTATATATATTAGATTAAAAAAATAGGTTCAACGAAGTTTCAAAGAGTATGAACCTATCCTTGATCAATGTCCATATAATACACACACTTTAATATTTTAACATTAATCCCTTAAAAAACCATTAAAATTAATATAATATCTATATAGACACAAACATCTATAACTGTATGTAGGTGAAAAGACGTAATATATCTATTTTCAATTTTTTATTCATAAATATTTTAAATAAAAAATAATATAATTTAGAATGATTTTAAGAAAAAAAATAAGGATAATTATGAATTATCTAATATACAGTTAGTAGAATTTTTTTGACTTTATAAGCGTGGTTGGATGTTGACTCATGTTCTATTTTATTTTCTTAATATTTTTAAAAGACATGTGTCATCATCCTAACCTCGCTTATAGAGTCAAAAAATTCCACTGATGTTGTATTGAATATTAATCTCAAATATAATGGGTTTATATATGATGCATTAACAGTGTATACTATCTATATTTTATTAATCTACCAGAGATTGACACTTCATCAATATGCAAACTAAAAAAAGTCATGCCCTTAAAAGTAAATAGAAATATTATTTTTCAATTTACTCATAAGAACTTACTAATGAGGTGCAAATATAATATGTACATTTAGAAAATGAAATTGCTTTTTTTTTTATATAAATTTGAGCAAAAATATTTTGAAATATATATATATATATATATATATATATATACACACACACACACACACTTATTAGTTATTATATATTTAAAAAACTCCCTTTGAGATTAATGTTTATTTATATCGATTGAATCAATGATTGGATTTTTTATTTCAAAATATAGGTTTTTTTTTAATGAGCCTTAAAATTTTTTGTTGAGGGTATTTGAGTATTGGTGCTCAAACTTTTCCTGTATTACATTTTAAGTAAACAAGTTCAACTAAAAACTATAATTAATTTAATTTTATTTTTCGTTTTTTACAAACATGTTCACTTATATTTTTATATATATATATATATATATATATATATATATATATATATATATAAAACTTTTATGTTAAATGGTTAAAAAACAAATATTTGGAAAATCTCCAATGATAAAAATTATTTTAGAATTTATAATGACAAATTTTAAAGGGTTTATATATGATGCACTAACAGTGTATCATCTTTTTTTGGTGTTCAACAGTATATAATCTTTATACGTTGTCAATTCCCCTTATTAATAAGCAAACTAAAAAATGCTAAGCCCTTAAAAATAAATACAAATAAATATTTTTCAATTTACTCATAAGAACTTGTTAATGAGGTGTTAACCTCTAATGCATTGATAATATATAGAGATTATACACTATTAGTGTATTATAATTTTAAAATATTTTTTAGTTTCATATAGTCAACTTTATTAAAGTGTATGAAAATTTTTAAAATTTACTCCAATAAAAAGAATAATTTTATATGATCACAAAATTATTTATTTTTATTATTAAAATTAAGAATATTTTAATTTATTTGATAATAAAATAATAATAAAATATAATGTAATATACATTTTTAATAATTGCAAAATATATAATAATAAATCTTATTAAAAAATTATAATTTTAAAGATTATTATCTCATCCACGGTCAATGGAATTCAAAAACTCTATAAGCTAATTTATGTGTGTCATGTGTCATTTTAAGAACATTGAGTATTTGATTATAGAGTTTTTTTTTAATTTCATTGACAGTTGTTGTTGCTCAAAACAACAATAAATGCTTTTTGACGTCAATATTGTCTGCTTTCTCCATGTGTCTTCAGAAAAGTTCTGCAAAATAGAAAAAGTCAGAGGGCGTAGGGGCTTTCCCCTGCGCTCGCACTCTGATGCTTAAGTCAGATAGGATCCAAGTATGGTTTTCATAAGAAAATAGAGCTTAAGGTTCAAGAATAATACCTGTGACCTATTTATAGGAGTTATTTTGCGCGAAATTACCTTTAAGACCCACAGCTTAAATGATAACTCAGTGGATCATTTATGGGCCTTCTGAAGCTTCTGTTCTCTTAGACTGAGACTGTCATTAGGCCCAATGTTCTTTAGCCTTATTAATATAAAAGCCCATGAATCTTTAGCTTGACCCACATCAATTGCTCCCCACTCTTTCGTAGAGTTTATCCTGTGAAAGAGTATATAAAGAATAGGCTTTTCAAACTCTTTTGCTACCCTCTTCCTAGGATTATCACAAGAGTCTTTCATCTTCACTTGAGGGCTCAACTAGTGAACTTCATTATTATTTGTAACAGAAATGACGTTGTGTCATTATTTTTTTTGTCAAATGCCTTTTCAGAACACTACTGGGATACGTTTTCCTCCTCTTAGCTAAATGCTTCTTAAGTGGAATATGTCACCCTTCTTTTTGAATTTAAGGTCTTAGCTGACCGAAACCAAGAACTGTAAGGAGAAATTACAAGATTGTAGATCCACCAAAGCCTTTTATTGGCCCAGAGGAAGAAAACCAAATCTGAGTTAAAGCCATGGGGGCGTATCGTCAAGAAATGCCACAAGAAGATGCATTGTTCTTAATTGGTTTCATCAGATGCGATTTGTGCTTAGCATGCTCCTGATTGGTTGAAGCTTAATCCAGATGCTGAGGATAATTCTGATTATCTCGCGATAAAGGTGAGAGCGTCGTGCCTATTTGGTAATTATATTCCTTTTTTTTCTACCTCTTCCGTCAAGTTGTTGAATTACCTCTATTTTTTGTTTTATCAGATGGCTCAGCAAAATGCGGCTGTTAATGCTAGTCATAGGGCTCTCAGGGAGAAAGCTAACAAAGACATTCGTGAGCTCCGAGAGGCAAAAATGGCGCTTCAGAATGAGGTTGTTTAGCTTCGTCCATATGCTAGCAGGGTCAAGGAATTGGCGAAGAAGAATGAGGATCTTGAGCGGAGGTTGAGAGAAGAACAGGCGGAGGTAGCCTCCCTTCACAGATATCAAGAGGCCTATAATAAGGCAACCAATGATCGAGATGCTATGAGGATGCAGCAGGATGAGGCCATCGATGAGCTGCAGAGTGTGTTGGATTGGTAAAAGGAGGTCTGAACTGAGGCCGTCCGTGAATATCGCCTGTCTCAACATTGCTATGAGAAGAAAGAAGAGCTTGCGGCGGGATTTATCAAGTATGGCTTCTACTTAGCCTGCTCTTGGTTGGAGAAGCATCGACCAGATGAATCTTTCCTTGAATTACTTTTCACCAAGGAGGCCCAGTACTATGAAACTCCTTCCTAGACCAAATACGAACCTGACTCACTAAGTCCGGATGATTATATAGAGGTGGGAGCCACAGATAACTTGGACAACCTTGAAGGTCCGTGGCCTCTTCGATAGCTACGCAGCCGTTCTGAGCCTACTGGGGCACGTGACCAATCCGGGCTTGCAGTGACGCGTAATGAGCCTGAACCTATTAAAGCGGGCAATCAACCTGAGTCTATCGAGGCACTGCTAGGTTTAGACGATGATGAGCTCCAATTTTCTGATTCTGCTGCCGTTGATCCCGTGCTAGACTCTGTGGCTGTGGTTGGGCCTTCAGGTGATGCTCCCTCTTCCAGGATGGCTTCTTCGGCTCCCCAGGACCCTGATTCTTCGACTCCTCAAGTTCCTGATCCTTAGGCTATTGAAGCCTCTGGTGCTGATGCAGCATCTTCTTAGCCGGCTGACTTAGTCCTCACCATAGATTAAGATATTTTGTATTTCACTTTGTTTGTTAACTCAATGTAAAGATTCATTCTTAATGAAAAGTACAATTGCTTTTTGTAGCTTTTTCTTCTTTTTTTTGAATGAATATTTCGTATTCATAACTGTTACATCACAAAAATCTAAAGAACAGCATTAAAGCGTTAGAAATATCGAATAATTCTATTTTTGCGAAATATCAAATAATTCTATTTTTGTGGCATAAAGCGTACCTTTACACCATATTGCTCCCCAAGTTCTGCTTTGAGACAGTGGTATTGTTTCTGTTCAAAGATAAAATTTTCTCGAGCATTTGTGCCTATCTCGCGCTTTTTTCGCTTAAGGAATTGTTAGATTTGATAAGCTAATCACAAAATACATATATATTGTGAATCATTGCAGCACATATATATTGTAACGTACATCGTAATAAGCTGTACGTTCTGCATCTCTAAGAACTTTTGATTTGCCCGTCTTGCACATTTTTCGCTTAAGGTCTTTTGATTTGCTCGCTTAGGGACTTATTTTTGCCCGTCTTGCGCATTTTTCACTTAGGGACTTATTTGTGCCTGTCTCGCATCTTCTTTCGCTTAGGGTCTTATTTTTGCCCGTCTCGCACATTTTTCGCTTAGAGACTTATTTGTGCCCGTCTCGCATCTTCTTCTCGCTTAGGGTCTTATTTTTGCCCGTCTCACGAATTTTTCGCTTAGGGACTTATTTGTGCCCGTCCCTCGTATTCTTCTCCCTTAGGGTCTTATTTTTGCCCGTCTCGCGCATTTTTTGCTTAGGACTTATTTGTGCCCGTCTCGCGTCTTCTTCTCCCTTAGAGTCTTATTTTTGCCTGTCTCGCGCATTTTTTGACTAAAGAGTTATTTGTGCCAGTCTCGCGTCTTTTTCTCGCTTAGGGTCTTATTTTTGCCCGTCTCGCGCATTTTTCGCTTAAGGACTTATTTGTGCCCGTCTCGCGTCTTCTTCTAGCTTAGGGTCTTATCTTTGCTCGTTTCGCGCATTTTTCGCTTAGGGACTTATTTATGCCCGTCTCGTGTCTTCTTCTCGCTTAGGGTCTTATTTTTGGCCGTTTCACTCATTTTTCGCTTAGGGACTTATTTGTGCCCGTTTCTTTGGCCAGCTTCCATTTTTTCTTCATCTATTTCTGTAACATGTCTATCAAACATGGAGGATTATCATAGTACAGATAAAAATAACTGGCCTTCCGTTTCATAATGTAGTATTTTCAATTAAATGGAGCAAGTAACAACATAATTGCAGCAAATGTTTAAAACAATAATAGCAAGTGTTTACCACCAGTACAATTCCAAGTTTTTATCTTTGTAAAATCTGTAAAGTTCGAGTGCTAGGATGTTTTGCTGTCAACCATGGATTGTGCACTAAGTCGTGCCTCGGTACCAGCAATCTACCTTCACGAGCTTACCACAAGTTGTTTTCGATCCAACTATATCGAACCAAGCTCTCCGTGGCTCGCTGCCTTACACGATAGTGGCTAGTGCCTACCTCAGACACTTGCCTAATTCAATCACAACTGTTAGAGTGGACAAGAAAATCGAAAACATCATATGAGAGTACCTCAAATCTGGCTACCACCTGTATATCCCTGCTTGGTCGATGAAGATTATAACAATGTGTAAGGGATTTCGTTAACCTTGCATCCAAGAAATTGGCTGGGTGCTTTTTTTTTATCTTCTATGTTTTGACAAAACACTGACAATTCCCCCACACCAATGTGCGTCTCTGCTTGAGTGTGTTTGCAATTTCCGTTGTGCCAAGCACTCACTTGTATTGATACTCAAGAATGCTATGTATATAGGGGCTTACAAGGAAGACACAACCTTGATCTCGACACCCTTAGCTGGCACATCCTTGTCTTTCTTAAAGGACTCATGAAGCTGACACACCCTTTATATAGACAAACCCTCTTTCACATGTGTGGTTGTCAATAGGCCAAGTGTGTAGCTCTTAAGCCACTTCTAGATGGTTGCTAGAGCAGTTCTTGGAAGCTTTTGTGTTAGACGATCAACAGATGGGCTGAAGGAAGCTTTTGGACACTCTGTCGGATTAGTGCGCGCACCAGGTCTAGAAGATTCTAGATCATTCCGCTCAGATCCCGCACTTGAGCGTGCGCTTGGATCGTCAAATTTAAATGTGCTTGCCAAAGTTTTTTCTAATGGGTGAACCAGTAGTTTGGATTCCGTGCTCGCTAGCGTTGATAGCCATTGCCGAAAGGCATGGCTTGGGTGTTCTTTGCTCGCCTGCATTGTGCTAACGGGGGAATCTTACCTATGGGTGCTGTGTTCACCTAATTTTCTTCGCTGTCATTTTATCAAAGTGGAGAGCTTATCGCATTTGAAATGTGCTCGCCATCTTGATTTCTTCTTTGCTGGGCGTTCAGCCAGATCACCAATCGAGCTCTGCTGTGTTCATAGAGAGCTTTTGCGTTTGGGCTCACCAAAGTATCACTTGCAAATCGGAGTTCTCATTGTCTGGGAGAGCTCATCGTCGCTCGGTCCTTCATTACATGGGCGTGCGCCTGATGATGTACAAAGTTGTCTAATCCTTTCTCGCTTTGGTTAACCAAAAATGGCTCATCCATAAAGTCCTCTCACCTAGGCGGGTTCTTGTCTCAGTTGACAAGGACTTGCTGGCCTGGGTCTCAGGATGGTCATATTCTTACTTGCCATCCACGACCATACTCGCGTGGCAGTTGCTGACTCGTCTGACCTTTTGTGCCTTGCTTGGTTTTCGTCGCTTGTTTATGTTCTTACGCACCTGGGCGAACGCAAGTTGGCCTTTGAAGTTCTGGCGTGTTCCCTGAGGTCTTTAGTTAGGGCGTGCCCAATAGAGCTCCCCTGGACTTATGCGCACTCGTTTTGAGCTCTTCGTCCGGCTTTTTCCTTTCCTGGGCGAGCTCATCTAGCATTGTATGTGCATCTCTACCAAACCCTTCTGCTTGTTCCTTGCTTGTCCATCGTCTCTTTACTGCCCAAGACTGTCGTGTATATGCGGTGCTCGCCATTGTGGCTTACTCTTTTGCCAAAACTCGTGTCGCGTTTAACTGTGCTTGCTAGTTCCGGCTGTCGATAGGCGAGCCACAATCTCTCATCAAAGGCTGCGATGCAACATGCTTGGCACATTCACGCCTACGTGTGCTCTTTGTGCGGCACCCTACCTCCCTTGCATGCGCGAGTTGCTATATCTTGCCAAAGGGTTCTGCTGCATGGTCCTGTTTACCAGCATTTGCTATAATAGGGAAGCCTGTAGCGAGCGCAATCCGCTCGCCAAAGTTTTACTCTATTGAGCGAGCCTACTGCTTGTATGCTATGTTGGATAGCCCATGTTTGAGTCGTATGTCGTGCAAAATTTTTTTTTTGCATTATTTGCGTGCACGCCTCTTTGCGGCAAATTGGCTTGCATGCAGATGTTGAGCGAACTTTGGTGCCTTGCAGCGTGGGCCTTGTGGTCGTGCGAAATGCTCACCTACGTGGGCCTTGTACGCGACAGACTAGGCTATCGCGTGCTCGTGATATTCTATCGCCATCGTAGTTTGCATGTGCGGTAGAGCGATTACTAAAATATAGTCGGGACCAACATACTATCAAGGCGGATCCATGGCTCAATGGTAGTGCGTCTGACTCCAGATTAAAAGGTTGCATGTTCGATTCCTTTTGTGCGCAAATAATTTTGTGATTTTAATTTTAGCTTGTTTGTAGCAGGTATGCCATGTGGACGCCAGACGAGACACTTTGTCGCATGCAACACTCCATGTTCTCTTCCTTACTCAATCTTTCCTTCTTACACGTTCTTCTCCACTTTCTTCACTCTTGACTATTCCACTTTTCAACGATGATTTCATGCTCGAAGCTTTTCAGCATATTACAATTCTCTACAGCAAAGAGAGATGCCCTTGGATCTAACGGTTGAAAGAAGCACTCTCGGTCAACGCCTGTCGCGGGCAAGAGCCTCTCTCTATCCCAAGCCTGTCTAGTGCGAGAGCTACTCTCTCGCCCATGCCTGTCTAATTTGTAGCTGTTTGGCGGTGTCATAAATGCATAAGAATATGGAGTTGGGCACTTATGCTGTTGAACGTGTTTTTGAGCTTGATCCCTATGACTCAGGACCCCTTGTCTTGCTCGCTAATATTTATGCCTCTGTCGGTAGATGGAGTGATGCTGCTAAAGTGAGAAAAAATGATGAAAGAGAATGGGGTAAAGAAGGAGCCTGCTTGTAGCTGGATGGAAATGTGGAATACATTCCATGTGTTCGTGGCAAATGATGATTCCCATCCACAGATAAGGGAAATCCGTAAGATGTGGGAGGAGATTAGCGTGAGAATCAAGGAAATCGGATATGTCCCAGACACCAGCCATGTGCTTTTCTATATGGACCAGCAAGAGAGGGAAGTGAAGTTGCAATACCATAGTGAGAAGCTTGTGCTGGCATTTGCACTTCTCAACTTTCCTCCTGGATCCACAATTTGTATCAAGAAGAATATCAGAGTTTGTGGTGACTGCCATTCTGCAATTAAATTTGTGTCGCAAGTGGTGAGAAGGGAAATCATTGTAAGAGATACCAATGGGTTCCATCATTTTTATGATGGTTCTTGTTCTTGTGGGGACTACCGGTAATGCAGGTGTTGCTTATGAACCAAGAATGAATGTTGATATAAATGCTGGTTCTTGACCCATCTCTATTTTTAGCTTACTAGTTGATAGAATGCGGACGTGCATGATGCACCTTGCCCTCCTGTGTTGCAATGTTTAGTTGTTTAAGTAAGTCTTGTCCTGACATGTTATGATTATTATTAGTCGCTTCAGGATGGGGATCTTTGGTGGTAGACCATAAAATGTAAGATTATTGCTTGATTCAGAATAGCTTGCAAATGTGGAAACCCAGGATAATTAGCTAGATGTGAATAGGAAGCCAAGCTGCAAGTTGTGGAGTTACATGGACGGATGAACATATATAGTTTTGTTCTTCTGTAACTCTTTTGCATTTAAATAAAAAATAAAGATTTGCCGCAAATTAGATATAAATAATCGCTCCATATATTGACCCTGTATTCATGCAACGTTTAAGATCCTATTATGAAGTAGGTAAACAAGGCTTCTCAATATTGATTCTGGAGAATCTGGACAGCAGCAGTTGTCAAAGAAGTATTCAAATCCTGCAGTTGACGCGACTCATAGCTTAAGCAGCCAAGACTGACATGTTTCCTGTGTTTCCACCATTTATGTCTTGTGGTTTAACAGAAGCGCTTCTCCCATTCAAAGCAGCAACATAGTAGTATTTAATAGAGGACTCGATGGGAGAGAAGATCTAGGAGGCATTCTTGTAGGCAAGCCATGGTCAGTTGTTCCTTCATGTACAAATGGGAATTTCCCATGATTCACTGGAGAGGTATGACCAAGTTTATCAGGCCAGTCGGCAGCAAAGTTATTAGAGTCTCCAGTGCTCGAGCATCACAAGCATGCACTTGGTGATTTTGGATAGTCAGGTCACATGCATCGTCACATCTCTCAGCCAACATGGGTTGAGAGGATGGTTTCATTGTAACATTTGCATCTATTCTCATAACATTGCAGTTTCCTTTATTTGCAAATGCAAGGTTGCTTTTTGTTCTATTGGTATCCACAAGATCCAAATCCAGTGAATATAAGTCTACACTTCTTCCCTGCTTAAGTTTTTGTTCATGAGGTTTGGCTAGCCCGGAGGAAATGCACTCAACTCTTCTGTTATGTTTGCCTTGATTGACATCAGAAGTTGCAAGTAACTTACTTTCTTCCTAACTGAGCAGTTCCAGTGATTTTTTATTGTATTCTCAGTCCTGCCAGGAAGAAACTTGGCAATCTACGCCCACCTCTTCCTGTATATTGCTTGTGCCTTAATAAGAGTCAACTCCTCATCTTCCGTCCAAGCAGTTTTCTTTATCTCTGGATTCAAATGATTGCACCACCTTTCTCGGCATTGCTTGCCTATGCGGCTTGGCAAGTGTTTAGCTATTTTAGACCATTTTTTCATCCCTTGCTTCCCCACAAGATCAAAGATAAGATCATCTTCCTACTTGGTCCATGGTCTTTTAACAAGATCAGGATTAAGAACCTTTTGTCATCGATGTAGGCACTGAACATCTGTTCTATTGGGAACCATCTCAGCTATCTTTTTCCAGTTAAAACCCAATCGATGAAATTATCGAAGCTTCTTCTTCGCTTCTCCTCTACTTCCCTAGAAGAAAATCTGTCATGTAGACAGGATTTGTTATCCAGGCGGATTCGATGAATTAAAGTCCAAACCTTTTCTCATATTTTGAGTTTCGACAAAACAGAGGTTTTCATCGCCTCTCTTTGACTCAAAAAATGATAGAATGTCAGACTATACGGTGGGCAACTTTGGTCCCACTCCAAAAGTGACCTCTTAGAAAATCGTTTCAGGAAACTATTAACAGCATTATAGTCATTAAACTGAATTTAATAATGTTCCTATGTACCGTAAGCCATCATCAACTCAAATGGGGCCCCTCTGATCAATATCAATCAATAATAATAAAAAATAATTTGGCAAAAGGAAAAGTGGAAAACACTATTTCTCTTTTGAAATTTGCTGATGATTCTCTGTCACTCTCTCGCGAAGGGAGACGTAGCGTACGGGAGCTATCACGCTCAGGAGGCTCTCTCGCCAACACCTGTCGCACACGAGATCCACCCTATCACCCAAGGTTGTCGGCGCGAGAGCCAACCTCTCGCCAATGTTGTCGTTGTAGTATAGTGGTAAGTATTCCTGCCTGTCACGCGGGTCGCTTGAGCCTCATGCTAGCTTGAGACAGATTGTCTGTCGCATGCATGTGGGCTCGCGATTCACTCTGTCGCATTCAATTGCTCTGTCGTGTGCACCTCGCAGGTGACAGACTGTTCTGTCGCGTGAAACTGTGACAGATTGTTCTGTCACATATATATTTATTTTATTTTATTATTTTTAACAGGTCTTTCGCAGGTAATAGGTCCCCGCACCTTATCGCAGACTTCTATACTTGGCTTTTTGTTTGTTTCCCACAAACGGCACCAATTGTTGTTGCTCAAAACAACAATAAATGCTTTCTGACGTCGATATTGTCTTCTTTCTCCACATGTCTTCAGAAAAGTTCTGCAAAATAGGAAAATTCAGAGGACGCAGGGGCTCTCCCCTGCGCACGCACTTCGATGCTTAAGTCAGACAGGATCCAGGCAGGGTTTTCATAAGAAAATAGAGCTTAGGGTTCAAGAATGATACTTGTGACCTATTTATAGGAGTTATTTTGCGCGTAACTACCTTTAAGACCCATAGCTTAAATGATAACCCAATAGATTATCTATAGGCCTTCTGAGGCTTCTTTTCTCTTAAACTGAGACTGTCATTAGGCCCAATATTCTTTAGGCTTATTAATATAAAAGTCTATTAATTTTTAGCTTGACCCACATCAATAGTAAATGAAATAATAATCTTAATTTTAAATTATTAAAATAATTGAGAGATTATTAATATTTTAAAAATAAATTTATTTTCATTAAAATAATCAAACTCAAATCTCAAGTTGAATGGAATGTATCTGTTAGCTTTAAATTGCCATATATATTTTGAAATGACAAAAACTTAAGTAAGCTTTAATGGTTTAATTCATATTGTAAATTTGCCTTATCACACATGATTTTCTCAATCCATTTTCAAGTGATCATATCAAACATTAAGACCATGATTTAATGATACATCCTTATTGGTCTTAATTCTTTATAAATGTTTTGAATATTATAGAAAATCACTTAATGAATTTTTGGACAATGTTTTCATCAAAGAAAGTCATGAAAAACTCCCACAAAAGTGCCAATATGTTTTGGGTTGAATTAGGATCAAAGACCACATCATTTCTAACCCAAAAGTGCAGGAAAAACCCATTCTGGAAGAATGGGATCGATCCCCTAAGGAAAGGGATCGATCCCTTTTTGGCAGTGTGCCCCGGAAGGCCAAAATGAAGCATGGGATCGATCCCCTAAGGAAAGGGATCGATCCCTTTATGTCAGAAAGTCCCCAACGACTATTTTCTGTGAGATACAACGGCTAGTTTCGGTTTTGGCTCCAACCAACGTCCACAAACCATCCAAGGGGCTATAAATAAGAGGCTTAGAAGCTAAAGGAAGGTAGAGGAACAACCAAGCAACATCTTTCATCATCTTATTCATCTTCCTCAAGCCTCAAACAACAATCAAGAGCTCCAAAGTCTACATCATCTATCATTCTCTTATTCCTTGTAGTGCTTAGCACAAAATCTTGTATAGGTTTTCATTGAGCTTAATTTCTGTAATCACTTGCCTACATAGAGGCCTTTCTTTGATTACACAATTGTAAACCCATCATTCCTTGTAAAGGGGAGGTTTCTCTTAAGCCTAGAAAAGAGGGAGGTTTCTCTTAAGCCTAGAAAAGAGGGAGGTTTCTCTTAAGCCTAGAAAAGAGGGAGGTTACTCTTTAGCCTAAGAAAAAAAGAGAGGTTTCTCTTGAGCCTAGAAAAAGAGGGAGGTTACTCTTGAGCCTTGAAAAGAGGGATTGTAATCACAAATTCAAGATAGTGGATTTGGAGAAAATCCTTGGGAGCGTCTCAAGGTAGAGGACGTAGGCAAGGTTGCCGAACCTCTATAAATCGATTGTGTAAATCTCTCTTTCCCTACTCTCTTTAATTAATTGCAATTATATTGTGTTTATTTAATTGAACTTGAATTGCATGCTTGTCTAGCCTAGAGAACTTAGAAAATATTGATATAGGCTAGAGAATTTAGAGAAACCGAAAAACGAGCTTAAGGTTAGTTAAAAACCGATTCACCCCCCCTCTCGGTATAGCCTATAAGAGCCAACAATTGGTATCAGAGCTTGGGCTCGAGATTGAATTAGACTAACCTCTATCGAGCAAAAAGATCTTAAATGGCTCACTTGAATGTAGGCACACCCCTAGGAGAAGAGGGACAATCATTGGTTAGACCTCCACTCTTCAATGGTGAGAATTACTCATATTGGAAAACTAGAATGATGCTATTTGTACAATCAAATGATTATGAGGTATGGAGGATTATAGTGAATGGTCCTAGAATTCCCATGAAGAAAGTAGATGGAAAGGATGTCCCTAAGAGTGAGGATGAGTGGGACACAAATGACATGAGAATGGCACAATTGAATGCCAAGGCTATGCACACTCTCTTTTGTGCATTAGGTCCCAATGAATATAATAGAGTCTCCCTATGTGAGAATGCCAAGCAAATATGGGACAAATTAGCCATCACACATGAAGGGACAAATCAAGTTAGAGAGACCAAAGTAGGAATGCTCACACATGATTATGAGCTATTTAGGATGAAAGAAAATGAGTCCATTAGTGAAATGTTCACTAGGTTTAATGATATAATCAATGGACTTAAGGCTCTAGGCAAAGCTTATTCCAATGTTGAAATGGTAAAGAAAATTTTAAATAGCTTGCCTAAGTCATGGGAGGCAAAGGTAACCGCAATAGAAGAATCTAAGGATCCTAACACCTTGTCTCTAGATGAACTTATGGGCTCCTTACTTACATATGAAATGAAAATAAAAAGAAATAAAGAGCCTTCAAAGAAAGTAGGAGTAGCACTTAAGTCTTCCACTCATAAGGATGATAGTGATGAGAGTGGAAATGAGGAAGAAAAGGAAATGGCAATGTTTGCCAAAAGATTCAATAGGTTCATGAGAATGAACGAGAGAGAGCAAAATAGGAGACATCATAGGGGAGAATCAAGTAGAAGAGAAAAAGACTCCTTAGTATGTTATGAGTCCAATGAACCGGGTCATACTAAGTTAGATTGCCCCTTACTTAGGAAAGAAAAGGATAGGAAACCTAGGAAGAAAGCATTTGTGGCTGCATGGAGCGATAGTGATAGCTCCGATGAGGAAAATGTAGATAATGAGGTAGCCTACTCATGCTTTATGGCCATTAGTGATGATGAGGCTAGTAGTAGTTATAGTGAAGATAATGATTATACCTTTAGTGAACTACAAAATGCCTTTGATGATTTAGCAAATGAATTTCAATGCATGAATTCTAAATATAAGAAAATCATTGCTAAATTAAAAATAGAAAATGAAGCCTTGACAAGTGCTAAGATAGAATTTGAAAAGAAACTAGAAGAGGCCAACTTAGAAATAAATGAGTTAAATAAAAAGAACACAAATTTGCATAACTCATTTTCTAGGTTTTATATGGGTCAACAAAAGCTAGATCACATGTTAGAGACCCAAAGAGCTTTCTTTGACAAAGATGGATTAGGCTATAATGAAAAACAAAAAGAAACTCATCTTAGGAATTTCTTAGTGAGCAAAAATACTATGCATGATACATCTCTCACATGCTCACTTTGCAATAGAATAGGACACTCTTCACAAGCATGCACTTATAGGAAAACCACATTTAGAGGAAGAGTAGTTAAGAAAATATGGGTGCCTAAGCATGCTGTAAATAATGATGAATTGTGCTTGAAATGGATCCCAAAAGGATCAAAAATTATTTGTACTAACTCTCATGGACCCCAAGAAAATTTGGGTACCAAAGCATGCTTGAATTTGTTTGTTGTAGGAGTGTTAGAGCATGAGAATACAATAGAACAATGAAGTTTATATGCTCAACACATCCTCATGAAGTTTGCTTGTGCCAATGAGAGAGAGAAAGAGCTTGAGGATCCACCCTTAGCAAGGTCACAACAATCCTTCAAGAAAGGCCTAAGGTGGATTCAACAATTCAAGGCAAAGCATTCTCAAGCAAAGGAGTTTTGTAAGCTTAAATCCTATCTCTTCAAAACTCATTGTTTGCTAAAATTATTTGTATGTTTTATTGAGGCACTTGGTTGATGATCTTTGATGCTTTGTGAGTTGAATGATTGATCAAAAGGCATGATAAATGATTTTTGAATGTTGGATGAACAAATATTGATGATTGAATGAAAGGCATGTTTTGTGATTTTGAAATGATTATTGAATTTCTGTAGTTTGAGCAAGTTTTCTATGTGTTGATAATAGATTTACTTGCCTCAAATTGCCAAATATGTCATATATGCAAAATTCCATGTCATGAGCCTTAATGAAGAACATGCATATTAGAAATCATGGCATAATGTTCACAAGTATGATGATTTGATGTTATATGTGCTTAAAATCTATGTGAACAAGTTTGTTTTGACATATTTATGTAATTCAATGCATTGGTTTGGTCAAAACATGCTTAAATCTCAAAATGACCTCCTTTGAGGCCAAAAATGCTTTTTATTGTGTAAATTCTTCCAAAATTGCAAAATATTTTGTAAAATGGTTTTTCATTCATGTTTCTCATTCATACAAGTTCAAAATCATGTTTTACAAATGTTTAAACCCTTACTTGGACTTAAAATACTCAAAAACGAAGTTTTGGTACCTCAAAAGTTGGATTTTCTGTCAAAAATCTGCAGAACCAAGATGAGGGATCGATCCCTCTACATATAGGATCGATCCCTTTGGAAAAACATGTAGGAAACATGCTTCTGGAGTTAAGGGATCGATCCCTTTTCTCATAGGATCGATCCCTCTAGGCAATTTATGCCTTTTCTGCACTTTTCATCCGAAATTGAGAAGAACTTTTCATTGTTTTGATATTTTCTCTCCTCTCAACTTAAAATTCATTGTTTTAACTTCTTTTTAATGATCTTTAATGTATGAAAAATCATTTTTCATTGATATCATGCCTCAACTCCATCAATTTGAATCATTTCCAACAAATGGTATCACTTTCAACAATCAATATCAATTTTTCTTGAGCTCACAAGTGCAAATTCATTTTTCTTGTTGAAAACATTCATGAATCGTGAAATAATCTTGAAATATATTTTCAATGAATGCTTAAACATAATTTTGAGATTTATTTCAAGAATTTATGGATATATTTGAGAATTTAATGAACTTGTGCATAATGAGTGTTTTTCATATCTTTTGTTCATCTTAGTCAAGCATGCTTTTAGGATTATGTTTCTTAGCTTGACTCAACTACTCCACACTAGGTTTCATGATAATTATACATCTAGTGGAAGAATAATTAAAACTTGACCTTAAGGATTGATTTCAAATGTAAATTCAACAATTGGTATAAGGTCATAATTTTCCTTGGCTTGCAATGTGTGATGATAAATGGATCCTAAATGTTCAAATGCATGAAAATTTATCATCCATGAAATCAATTCTTCATAGCCAAATTACTATGGAACTTGAGCTTTAATGACAACACCAATAATTGATATACATCCATTGAATCTTGATTGTTTTAATGTTGAACATGCATGTTTACTTAAGTTGAATCAATAATCATGCCTATGAGATGAGAATAGTTACTTGATGATATTATGTGCTTAATCTCACTCATAGATTATGGATTTTGATGATAAAATACATTTTAGCTTGATAATATTGATTCACTTAGGGGAAGCCATTTTAGTTAAAATAGCATATACCCTCTAGAACGTTAAATAATGATAACAACTAGGGATATGGCTCGTAATTAATTAAAATGGTAATTTTGAATCTTTCCTTGCTCATAATTGGTTAAGGACTTGAATTGGAAAATGAGCATAGGATTTTTGTGCTTGAAACTATGGAAGAAAATGTGTTTGCTTGAATATCTTGACATTTTGTATCTTCCATGTGGTATAATGTTGTGAATATGAATATGGATTAATACTCTATGATAGTGTGCTAATGCTTAATTAATCCATATGCATAATTGATGATGTGTGATTGTGTTCTTGCATATTTAGAATGATTATTTTCTTGACATGATCACACTACACACAAACATTGGATTCATGCAAAATGACTAAGTAAACCATTAGTAACAATTGGTATTTAGATTGAAATAATAATTAGTATCATTGGAAACCATATTTTCAATAATTGGTAAGCCAAAACTAAATTGCCAATTGGTATGAGCTTTAAATTGATAACTCTTCTCATGCTCCTTAGATTGAAATGACAAATAGAGAAGGATTCTCTTAGGTTATTTTTGCATGACACTCTTGTGTGCTAGAATTTGTAGTTAATTGCTATATATCTTGATTCTATGCACATTCTTGCTTGAACATGATTTATGAGCTCATGCATATGATATGTCATCTAATGTTAGCTCATAATCATGATGTATTACCATGCACCTTAGTTGGACCTTAGAGAACAATTGATATACTTAGGTGCGTGCTTAACTTCTTACCAATTGGAATCTTCTTGCAAAATTACTTATCAACAATTGGTATCAAAATCATTTATAAACAATTGGTATAGGATCATAAGTCATATTCCTTGCATAAATATTTCATACTCTTTGAGAATATTGACTTATTTATTTGTGCTATCAGTCCCATGTACTAACATGTTTCTTGTTGGATGGAGCATTTTTATCTCTTCTCACATAGCCATAATTTTAGGGGGAGCATATATTTTTCTTATTTTTCATTCTTTTTGCTATGACAAAAAGGGGGAGAGATAGGGAGAGATATTAAGGGGGAGAGATAATGAGGGAAAATTCATTTTCAAAACCCATGCTTATATTAAGGGGGAGCTTTATAAAATCCTGCTTTATTTGAGGGGGAGTATTTTATGAAAGAATTTTCAAAGCAAATTTACATTAAGTTTTGTCATATCAAAAAGGGGGAGATTGTTAGCTTTAAATTGCCATATATATTTTAAAATGACAAAAACTTAAGTAAGCTTTAATGGTTTAATTCATATTGTAAATTTGCCTTATCACACATGATTTTCTCAATCCATTTTCAAGTGATCATATCAAACATTAAGACCATGATTTAATGATACATCCTTATTGGTCTTAATTCTTTATAAATGTTTTGAATATTATAGAAAATCACTTAATGAATTTTTGGACAATGTTTTGATCAAAGAAAGTCATGAAAAACTCCCACAAAAGTGCCAATATGTTTTGGGTTGAATTAGGATCAAAGACCACATCATTTCTAACCCAAAAGTGCAGGAAAAACCCATTCTGGAAGAATGGGATCGATCCCCTAAGGAAAGGGATCGATCCCTTTTTGGCAGTGTGCCCCGGAAGGCCAAAATGAAGCATGGGATCGATCCCCTAAGGAAAGGGATCGATCCCTTTATGTCAGAAAGTCCCCAACGGCTATTTTCTGTGAGATACAACGGCTAGTTTCGGTTTTGGCTCCAACCAACGTCCACAAACCATCCAAGGGGCTATAAATAAGAGGCTTAGAAGCTAAAGGAAGGTAGAGGAACAACCAAGCAACATCTTTCATCATCTTATTCATCTTCCTCAAGCCTCAAACAACAATCAAGAGCTCCAAAGTCTACATCATCTATCATTCTCTTATTCCTTGTAGTGCTTAGCACAAAATCTTGTATAGGTTTTCATTGAGCTTAATTTCTGTAATCACTTACCTACATAGAGGCCTTTCTTTGATTACACAATTGTAAACCCATCATTCCTTGTAAAGGGGAGGTTTCTCTTAAGCCTAGAAAAGAGGGAGGTTTCTCTTAAGCCTAGAAAAGAGGGAGGTTACTCTTTAGCCTAAGAAAAAGAGAGAGGTTTCTCTTGAGCCTAGAAAAAGAGGGAGGTTACTCTTGAGCCTTGAAAAGAGGGATTGTAATCACAAATTCAAGATAGTGGATTTGGAGAAAATCCTTGGGAGCGTCTCAAGGTAGAGGACGTAGGCAAGGTTGCCGAACCTCTATAAATCGATTGTGTAAATCTCTCTTTCCCTACTCTCTTTAATTAATTGCAATTATATTGTGTTTATTTAATTGAACTTGAATTGCATGCTTGTCTAGCCTAGAGAACTTAGAAAATATCGATATAGGCTAGAGAATTTAGAGAAACCGAAAAACGAGCTTAAGGTTAGTTAAAAACCGATTCACCCCCCCTCTCGGTATAGCCTATAAGAGCCAACAGTATCCATTTTAAATAATTTGAATATTAAGTTTAAAAATATGTTTTTTAAAATTTTCCCTCCGCGACGGAGTTCGAGGGTAACTTCCTAGTAAAGGTAAAGAAAATGGTTGTACTGTAACCCAGAAAAGGGTTGTACATACCTTGGAAAATGGAAACTGAAAACATTAAGAGTTTGTATATAATGCATTGACAGTATATAGTTTCTATACACTGGCAATGCACCAGAGGTTGACACCTCATCAATAAGCCCTTATGGGTAAATTAAAAAAATTTATTTATATTTACATATAAGGGCTTATTGATAAAGTGTCAACCTCTGATGCATTAACATTCTATACACTATCAGTGCATCATATATAAATCCAAACATTAAAGCCATATCCGTTTAGGATAATAGATTACTATTGAGAATTTCAAGGATTATTCAATTTGTACACGTTATTTTGCTTCTTAAGCCTACTCTCCTAGCTGACAAAACAATAAGCACACGCTACCTCCAGCTGCCATGTGGCGCTTATGAAATTCTTAGAGATGTGGTCAAATCAGTTTGCGAGTTTGCAACAGCGACCGAATTCCACGTCCAGCCAAGTTGTCGTGGACCCCACCTTAACTGATGGATAAGCGTCTTCGAATTGGGATTCACATTTTTACACGGTTTCCAGAAGGAAAACGCACTAGCTGTATTGAAAAAAAAAAAAAAAGCAGTAGCTGGAATTTTTTAACAATCTTCCCGCTTCGATCACCGTTGGTGCAAATGTAATCATGCGCACATCACCGTTCACTTAACATTTCTAATTTAGTTAACACTACTTTATTTCTGAAAAATATATATTTATATTTGCAGTTTATATAAAATTTACTATCAGTGTATGGTTCGAATACACAATTAGTCGAACACACCGTCGCATCGTGCCATCTAATTAATAATGAACAAAACTTAAAAATACATATTTTTTTAAAAATAAATTAAAAAATTTATTAATATTTATTTTTAAAATTTTCATCAGTTGAGTTAACACCACTTAACTTCTTACCTTAAATATAATAAAAAATTAATATTATTAATCTAAATAAAAATGCTAATAGAATATAAATAAACAAAAAGTTAATATTATAATAAAAACTTAATATTATTAATCTAAATAAAAATGCTGATAGAATATAAATAAACAAAATGTTAATGAAATGCATCTAAAAATTTGATAGAATAGCCAAATTGCTATAAATTAGTTTTGGTATATTAGATATGGCACGGTGATATGACATGAAAATAATTCGAATAAAAGATTTCAAAGTGATACGAACATGAAATAAATAAAAATTATATATGAATATTGTAAAAGCTAAAATAAAATTTTGTGTTTTTTGTGTACAGAAATTTTGACAAAAATTTTTATATTTTACATAATACGAAAATTATTTTACATGACATAAATATAAACTATAAACATGAATTGCCAAATCTATTATAAAGGAAGATTTCAATGTGATTGCTAGCAAATTAAATCTTTATGGAAAAATTACTCTTTTTTCGTATGAAGAATAAGTTGTTGAAGGTAGTGTGTGTGTGTATATATATATGAATTGCCAAATCTATTATAAAGGAAGATTTCAATGTGATTACTAGCAAAATAAATCTTTATGGAAAAATTACTCTTTTTTCGTATGAAGAATAAGTTGTTGAAGGTAGTGTGTATGTATATATATATATATATATATATATATATATAGAGGAGGGATCTACTTACACAGGTGTAAAACTAAAGAGTTTTACACACTTTTGTAACCGTTAGATCAAAACCAAGGACGGAGCAGATTAAAACGCCCTTTTCTTCTTTTACTACCTGACTACTAACAGTTCCTCTTAACGTTTTCTTCTGCCGTCTCTATTTCCCTCTCCAACGCCGACTTTTCTGTTTCTCTTTGCGCGTCTTTGTTTCCTCTCCAGCCTCCAGTCTCCTCTCCAGCAGCTTAACATCTCGAGGGCTCGTAATTTCCGCTTACAGAAGACTTGAACCCATACCCAAATCTGATAATTCTCATACCCAAATCTGATAAACTGGTCTTCACGCCAATTTCTGTAAGTTTCATCGCCTTTTTGATTTTTTTTGAATATGGTGACTTGTTAATTTGAATCAAAGTTTGGATATTGTATTATGTTTATTCTTCTTACAACTAATTCGAGTTTATTCTTCTTCATCGTACATGCCTTCTTTTATTCCATTACAATTAATTATCACCCTAATTACAATTGCTGTGGATATTTCTTAATTGATTTTGTCTTGTATCGGTTTTGATGTGGCTTCTTGTTCACTGGAAAATAGAGACGGCAGGCTGCACTCCATATGTTTGATGATTGGTTTCAACGAAAAAAAAAATACTGGGACCTCTTTGCAACAGTCTGGCTCTTTAAATATGTTGACTAATCAAAAACTAGCTCTTTAAATATGTTGACTAATCAAAAACTAAGTATCGATAAAACTCAAACTAAACTAGATCTTTAAAAAATGATCTTCTGCTGAGATGATGGTCAGCAAGTTCAGAATTACTTGTTGATTATCATTCTTTTGCTATCTTTCCTTTCAGTTAATAGTTTAGTAATCATTAATTTACATTCTGGGTTTGGTTTTATCATGCTTATCTCACTTTAACTTGGCTTCAGGTCAAGCAACTAGCTGAGAAGGCAAGGGCTGGGAAGCTTTTACCGAATGAATTTCAAGGAGGAACTTTCAGGTATACTATTTTATGATATACAAATAGGATATTATTTCTCAAACACTACCGATTTAATAGGTGACGGAAATATTGAGAAATTGTATGTAATTTTTCTGCAGCATTTCAAATTTGGGAATGTTTCCTGTCGACCATTTTTGTGCAATTATAAATCCCCCCCAGGTACTCTCTATCTCTCTCACTCTCTCACACACACATACACACACATGCATGTACATATGCTCAGAATGTGCCGCATGCTTACACATGCATCCACCAAGACGGCCTGTCTGTCATGTCAATGTGCCTGTACTGAACATTAATGTAGCTTCAGCTTTGCCGATCCATGACTTTAGGCATGAATAACATATTGCATTCAGGCCTCAAATTCAAAAGTAGCTGGTCTAACAATACTTTTTTACCAAGTTAAAGCAATAAATGTCAAAAAAACATATTTCTGGGTTTTCCATTTTTTGATAATAGTCACTTAGAAAACTATAAAGAGCTGGTCTTAATATCTTTTGTTTCTGGACTTGTTCCTGAGGGCAACATATAGAATATCCAACGACGGTAATGCAGCTATTAGAAAGTGATCAGGACATTGTAAGGTCCTATAAATCTCTCTTGCATTTTTGGCAGGCTGGTATCCTTGCTGTTGGTAGAGGAAACAAATTTGTTGAACCAGTGGTTGGAAGTGATGGTAAAGTGTTTACCTCTTGTGCACTATGCTCTGATATACTTAATGCTTTAAAGTTCGTTGCATTTCATATATTGAATTCCTTCACAGGGATTGAGAGGCCTGCAGTTGTGACAAAAATGAACTTGACGTTATCTGCTGATCATCGTGTATTTGACGGCAAAGTTGGAGGTATGCAGTGTTGGAAGTCTTTTTAATCACTGCTCTAAATATGAAGTTTTTAACAGACGGTGAATATTAAAAAATTTTCGTAACCTACAATTATTTTGCTCTGCGGAAGATATTGTTGTATAAACTGCAAAAATTCAAGAACCTCACATTGTCATCCTGATAATATTATCCCAAGTAAGTACATGAAAAATCATGGAGGTTGCTGCTCAAAGTGAAGACATAACTCCACTGGCTCCATTTTCGGTTAACCTAAGTATCTAACAAGTTCTTCCTGGTTCTGAAAAAAAAGAAATCATCTTTAGTACCGCTGCCTGGATTGCTGTAGTTATGCCTTTTTCAACCTATATACACGTCTGTATGATACCTACCTGAGAATTGAGCTATTTTTGTTGCAGGTGCATTTTTTTCAGTGTTACAATCTAACTTCAGCGATATTCGAAGGCTTCTTCTCTGATAACATCTAGTCCTTGAAATTCTTAGAGATCAGCTCTTTGGGAGGGTGTCTTTCTTAAGGGTGGTTAATAATTCTTCAAAACGATCATGTTTTGTTCCAGAATTTCCATTGCGGCAGCAAATTTGTGCACAATCCTGGTTTCCAAATTTTTTCATTTCATTGGATTTATTCACAGCTGATGTAAAATTTTGCGTGATGTAAGGGTTTTAGTGTCATCAGATTTTGATGCCTCCTTCAGGGCTTTTTCTGCAATTTCATGTTTCCATCTGATCAAAATAATTTGATGGAAAAATGCGAAGAGTCAAATCAATAAAGAATTTTCTCTCGTGCATAAATTTCCTCTTTCTTTGTGGTTTTATTGAGCTTCTGCGTACATTCATTTAATTTTTCTGTTTGACGTCTCCCGAAGGCTGGAGTTCCTTAAACACAGCATCACGTATCAGACCGATGAATCACATAACCCTTCAAACCCAGATAATATCTTATATTGAGAAGTTATGTACTTTAAAAAGGATAGATATTGTTCATCAAATTGTACCATAATATCTTATGCATGGAAATAAAAACTTGTGCACTTTAATAAACTCCTTTTCAAAGCATTATTCTCCATTTACATCTTCACATGTTGCACTTATGCAAGCAAAAGAAAACCTGAAAAAAAAAATCAACAAAATTTAAATAAAGACACATATTATAATATAAAAAAATTATAAATACTAATCAAAAGCCATACCTTTCACTCTAAAATACTAGATGTTGTGATATTTGTAGACTTTCCTATTCCTTTACAGCTACGCTTGTTATGGCCATGGCCTCCACAAATTTGACATGATCGTCTTTTCACAGTTGTATGAGCCAAAGCTATCTCAAGCCCGCTTTTGAGTCTTCCACTCTGAGACTCATGACCACCCTTTTTTCGACCCTTAGTTTGCGAAATATGTGGATCACCAATATTTATCGATAAAGGAATTTGATTCAGTTGATTCTTTGTTGCCTCATGGATCGCTTCACTCATCAATTGTTGGCTTGAACCATTGTCTTTCTCTGTAACAACAAGCACTTGGTTTTCCATCATGGAAACCTTTTGGAGTATCTGGTCCAAATCTCCTACAATGACTTTATACATCTCTTCAAAATTTTCAGCAAAAAATGATAGTTGATTTATGAGTCGACAAACATGTAAAGTTCTTAAAGCTGCGGACTTCTCATGATCAATAGAAAGGCTTCGCACACTTTCAGAAATTCCATAACCTTTATTTGCTTCCTTGGTCCAGCGTTTCAAAATGTAATGATTTGGAATCTCGACAATATTTTTAAAGTGAAAAATTGCCAACATATGTCTACACAAGATGCCTTTAAATTCAAACAAATTACAGTCACAAGTGCCAACTTTAGAACTCAAATCAAGACGAACAAGAAAGCTGTCATGAGAATCAAAACAAGAATGCTCCACAGCCGGTTCTTAAAGTCGAACATCTCTTTTTAGTGATCTCAACATCATTTTGAGTATCATTATTCTCTATAACTCTATCTTTATATCGACCTTCATTACAACAAACATAGATGCGACTTACTATTACAGTAGATCGAGAGCCTGTTCTACTTGATCGTATGCGAATACCAAAACCTTGTTCCCTAGCAAAGATTTTATAAAAGCTCTCTGCCTCATCTAAAGAGTCAAATTGCATTCCAATAAATGGCTCGGATTCCTTGACAATATTACCAGAAACTACTATGTTCTCAGAATTAGCTTGTAAGCTACTATATTCATTTACTACTGCACTTTGCTGACTTACCTCAGTATTTTGAATATCACCGATGAGTTGAGTATCCTTTTGTGATGAATTCTCCATAGTATATTTAAAAAAAAATCCTGGAACATAAGTCAAAAAGCAATCTTTTAGATTTTAATTGAAATCAAATGCAAAATTTGTCCAAATGAGTAAACATATAAGCTCATGCATATCAATTATCACTATTGAAAGTGTGTGATTTGTTGTTTGTACTAAAGAAAGTAGAAATTGTTTCCTCTCAGTCTTCTTCTCCTGTCCAAATTGGAGTGAGATCATATTTGATAATATATATAAAAAAAACTCAGCCCCCACATTTGATTTTTTTTTATCAGGATATAATTTTATTATTTATCCTTGACATTTGCTGGAGTAAGTTTACTAATTTGGGTAACATTACTTTTTTAAATTATATAAATGTCATCATTAAAAAAAGAACAAATGCTCTCCATCTTTAAATTATGAAACTTTTATAAATTTAAAATTTAAGTCTCATTGTTTCAAATTAAAAGCTTGCATCGTAAGATAAAATTCCATAGCTTTTTTGCTCCTCACGTCAATATTCAACAGGCAAACGACCCCACTTCCGCATCACTCTTATTATATTGTTTGAAATCAACAATTCGTTGAGAATCCAAAAATGATAAAAAAATGGAATAAAAGACAAAAAAAATAAAAGAAAGAAAGAAATGAACACCAAACCCAGAATGTAAATTAATGATTACTAAACTATTAACTAAAAGGAAAGATAGCAAAAGAATGATAATCAACAAGTAATTCTGAACTTACTGACCATCATCTCAGCAGAAGATCATTTTTTAAAGATCTAGTTTAGTTTGAGTTTTATCGATACTTAGTTTTTGATTAGTCAACATATTTAAAGAGCTAGTTTTTGATTAGTCAACATATTTAAAGAGCCAGACTGTTGCAAAGAGGTCCCAGTATTTTTTTTTCGTTGAAACCAATCATCAAACATATGGAGTGCAGCCTGCCGTCTCTATTTTCCAGTGAACAAGAAGCCACATCAAAACCGATACAAGACAAAATCAATTAAGAAATATCCACAGCAATTGTAATTAGGGTGATAATTAATTGTAATGGAATAAAAGAAGGCATGTACGATGAAGAAGAATAAACTCGAATTAGTTGTAAGAAGAATAAACATAATACAATATCCAAACTTTGATTCAAATTAACAAGTCACCATATTCAAAAAAAATCAAAAAGGCGATGAAACTTACAGAAATTGGCGTGAAGACCAGTTTATCAGATTTGGGTATGAGAATTATCAGATTTGGGTATGGGTTCAAGTCTTCTGTAAGCGGAAATTACGAGCCCTCGACATGTCAAGCTGCTGGAGAGGAGACTGGAGGCTGGAGAGGAAACAAAGACGCGCAAAGAGAAACAGAAAAGTCGGCGTTGGAGAGGGAAATAGAGACGGCAGAAGAAAACGTTAAGAGGAACTGTTAGTAGTCAGGTAGTAAAAGAAGAAAAGGGCGTTTTAATCTGCTCCGTCCCTGGTTTTGATCTAACGGTTACAAAAGTGTGTAAAACTCTTTAGTTTTACACCTGTGTAAGTGGATCCCTCCTCATATATATATATATATATATATATATATAAATATAAAAGATAAAGATGGAGAAACGGAAAAAGCGTCCTTTTTAATACATTTTCTTGGATGAGCGAAAAGAAAAAGAAAGTTTTCTAGTACGTGAAGCACGAGATTTGCTTTGTCAGCAAAACCAAACTAGTAAAGAAAATTAAGAAAAAAATAAATAAATATGGACTCTCATTTTAGTCCATTTACTTCAATTTAATGAATAAAATTCGTGTATTTTTTTTATCAAAAATCAATTAAAAAATTGATAGCAATCTAGAAAATTGTCTTTAATTTAGACAATATAACGATTTGATTATTACTTATATTGTATGTTGAAGTGGGTTAATTTTTTTGACAATATGAATATTTTAATTAAATTATAATTGATATTTTTATAAAATTAATTTTTAATATTTTTATTAAAAAAATTTTAAACAATAATGTCTAATACATTGTTAAAATAATGAGTATTAAAATCACTAACAAAAATGTAATGAAATTAAATTTAACCGTAAAACTTTAATTTTGTTATCAAGTATCCTTAAATTTTATATAAATATAAAGATTTAAATTCAACTAGAGTACACAAACGAAGGGTATAAATCTACTTGAGTTATCTATTATCGAACCTGAACTCACATTGAGTTTGATTAAGTTTTATTTTCAAACTCAAATTCAATTTATAATTCACTTAAAAAGCTCAAGCTTGGCGTAATGTATTAAAGTAAGCTTAATAAAATTGTTAATATATACATTAAATATCATATTTTCATCATTTACTTTTAGATATATTAAATACTTCAATATGCATTTAAAAATAACAACATGATGAAATTTGCAAACCCATTTATTCAAATATTAAAATTAATTATTCTAATAGCTCAAGTTTTGAACTCGACTCGATAATAAATGAATTAATCTTGAGTATTCACTCAATTAAATTCTAATGATTTATAAATAATTTAATTCATTATAAACTTAATACAATTAGAAACATGTAGAATTAGAATTAAGACAGTAAAACGACTAAACTCAGACTAGAAAAAAAATCCCTGCACAACAATTATATTAAAGTTTAATATTCAAATATACTCTTCATGTTTACCACAAAATAGAATTATAACTTAAATGTTTTATTGCATGAAAATCAATCTTTAACTTTTCAAAATAACATAATTAAGAACATTTCCGTTAACTCTTTCTAATATCGTTAAATTGTATTACTGTGCAAGGTAATAGAAATTAAAAAAATTAATAGAAATGTATTTAATTATGTTATTTTAAAACGATTACAATTCATATTTATGTAATTAAATATTAAGAACTTAATTTTATTTTATGACAAACGAAAATAGCATATTTAAATATTAAATTTTATATTAAATTCCCAAAATCAGAAAGCAAAATTCAATTTGAATCCTCAAATCTAAAAAAAAAATTTCATATATATATATATATATATATATATATATATATATATATATATAAAAGTACTACTTCCATCACCGCTCCGAATGCACGAGTTCCGCGAGTAGAAAACGTCCCAAAAGAAAAACAAAAATATTTTAGCTTTTTGATCTCCAATAATTAAATTCTCAACAGGTTCTTCTTTTTATTTTTCTCTCTTCGAGATTTTATTTTTTGGTTTGTTTTCAATTTAAAAGATGCAATCAAAGGAAGAATTATCTTCAAAAGTGAAGACACGGTTGGCCGTGCTCTCTGCTCATTTAGCAGCTCCCGATTGGTCCTCCAGCAACCTCAGCTCCACCGTCCTCGAGCCATGGTGTGTCTCCACTCAGACCGTCGGCTCTGTCGGCGGTTCTTTAACCATTGTGGATGAACGAACGGGAAAGAAGTACCAGGTCCCTATCTCCAGCGAAGGCACCGTCAAAGCTACCGATTTCAAAAAGGTTATATATTTATTTAAAAAGTTAAACCAATTTGTTAGTATTTTTTTTAAATATCTGATTTTGATTTTAACCTTGAATTTAATCGCAGATAACAACAGGGAATAATGACAAGGGGCTGAAACTTTATGATCCGGGTTACTTGAATACAGCTCCGGTTCGGTCGTCGATTTCTTACATAGATGGAGATGAAGGGATTCTTAGATACAGAGGGTACCCAATTGAGGAATTGGCTGAGAGTTCCACTTTCTTGGAAGTGGCCTACCTTTTAAGTAAGCTTTTACTAATATAAACACTGCCTTTTATTATCCAAACTCTTACTGGTTCAAATTTTTTTTTTTTGTGGAAAATAGATTAAAGTTTGCGTGTGATATTTTTTTTTAATTATTGTTTGAGTTTGGAAGGAATATTTGGTGTACCTAACACTATGCACATGAAATTGTATGTGTGGCAATTGGGGATTCATTTATGCAAATCCCAATTTGCGAAGTTATAATTTTATTTGTGAAAGAGTGTGCCGACGACCTAATCAATTGGAATCTTTAATGGATCAAAGAAACCAATTGGTAAATTGATGCACATGAAGATTGTATGTAAATCCTGTGACATGTTGTGAAGATCAATCAGGGTTAAGGGAAGGGAGAAAATGGAGAATCTAAATGAATGGTGGATAGGGGTATTGAGAAGGATGTTATAGCGCTGTTAAGGGGGGAGTCATTACTTTATAGCTAAAACTTATGCCATTTTGTTGATCTATATCTAAGGCAAATTCCTATTTTGATTAACTAATAAGTACCTGACTAGTTGAGGATAAAATTATAGTTGTCCACCTGTCATTGTGGATACATGAATTTAACTTAATAAATCAATTGCAAACAATTTCAACAGTGGTTTTATTTAATTATCAGGGACTAATAAGGGTTTCTATTCTTGTGTCTTTGATTTCAATTATGCAGTTAGCTACGTATTTGGTTATTTATTTTAAATAACTTCCTTCAACTTTTTCAGTGTATGGGAATTTGCCTTCTGAAGGTCAGTTAGCAGACTGGGAATTTGCTGTTACTCAGCATTCAGCTGTGCCACAAGGGATCCTGGTATCTTTTCTTCCTTCTAGCAATAAACCATGACTAGTCCTAGTGATGCTGCAATTTATGTGACATTTATAATAAACAAGCTCCGTTTCTTTTCTAAATTCTTTATTTTCTTTGGTTTAAGGGCCAATTTTGGAGCAAGAATATTAATTGAGCTCTTTCCTCATTTTTCGACAGAAGTTCTTTAGCCTGTATTTTATTTTCTCTGTTCTGTAGGACATTATACAATCAATGCCTCATGATGCTCATCCAATGGGTGTACTTGTCAGTGCAATGAGTGCTCTTTCTGTCTTTCATCCTGATGCCAATCCTGCACTTAGAGTAAGTTGATGGTTAAGTTTCAACAAATGTTTTACTATGACTCATTTGAGTTGACGTTATGTTGCACATTGGCACTAGCTTTTAGCACACTCATTGACGTGGGTCTATAAGAGTATATAGGAAGCAGAAAATTGGAGAAAAGTTGTTCTCTCTCTTTTTTTTTTTGACGAAGATGGATAAGTGGACCACGTGGTTCTGGAATTTTAAATATTCTATAAGATTAAATTGTTTTAAGACATTGGATCGCATTACATTTTTACCTATATTTAAGGTTGCTGTCTTGAGGGGCTACTTTCCAAGTGTTAAAACTGAGTTGAAACAAATGTAAATATAAAGAAATATATTTACATTTCTTTATAAATATATTATAAAGGAAGAGAGTTGGCTTTGACTGAGTTAATTGTGTGTGTGTGTTCTTTGAGGTAACCTTTTCTAAAAGCGTCAAAATGGGAGTTTTAACCTGATCCTTGCAATATAAGAAAGTGTTCCTGCAGTATGGCTTGATTGAGGGCAAATTTAATTTTAGCTTAATCCAGACTGGCAGCAGAGCACAGTTTTGGAAACAATAATATCCAGACAACTTGCAATAACCGCCCCCTTCTATTCTCTTTGTTAGAGCAGGACTGTTGGGCATCTCCTGTTACACAATACTCACTTCGGGCTTAAGTTATTTGCAACTTTACTTTTCTGTAATATCATCAAAACAAGAATTTCTGCTGTGCTGCTGTGCTTTTTAAATATTAGTTTAAAAATCTTTCTGGGATTATTTTGTTCTCCTAGTTTATCAGGTGTTTGATTATAGATCTAATATTAATGCAGGGCCAAGATATTTATCGGTCGAAACAAGTAAGAGACAAACAAATAGCACGCATTCTTGGAAAGGTTTGTTCATGTAATTCCTTTTCTCCTATTTGTGTCTTTTGCACTCAAACGCAGTTGATTCTATCATGAGGAAATGACTTTAATTCTGGCGCATGAACTTGTTACTTTCATCTTGTCCTATGGGGTTTGGATTGCCACTTATTTTCGTTCTGTTGAGAGATCAGTACAAAACTTTATTCTGTTTGCAGGCACCAACCATTGCTGCAGCAGCTTATTTGAGGATGGCAGGAAGGCCTCCAGTTCTCCCTTCCAGCAACCTTTCTTATGCTGAGAACTTTCTCTACATGCTAGATTCAATGTATGTTCTTTGGCACCTTTAATCCCTCATTAATGTATTGGCTACAGTTACAAATTACTTTGGGAAAAAATAACAATTTATGTTTTAGCTGTTAGATTTCCTTTTCTTTGATTATTTATAAATGTCTTTTATCTTGTCTTCCTCATCTAGGAAGCCATGAGCAATCAATATATATACTATTACCTGGTGATCATTTGAGAAATGCAAGATTTAGGTCTACCTTTGCCTGACTAATGTATTGATTTTAATAACTTTCAGGGGCAACCGGTTTTACAAGCCCAATCCGAGGCTGGCTCGAGTGCTGGATATTCTTTTCGTACTACATGCAGAACATGAAATGAACTGTTCCACGGCTGCTGCCCGGCATCTTGCATCAAGGTAGGTCTATTAATATTATTGTGCTATTGTGCTGGAGCAACCAAAAATCTTGTACTAAATGTCAGTGTGTATCTGCATCTGCAGTGGAGTTGATGTATACACTGCTCTAGCTGGAGCTGTTGGAGCACTATATGGTCCTCTTCATGGTGGAGCTAATGAGGTATGCAGAACCAAATATTTGCAGCTTCATAGTAACTCCATGCTTATCAGTAGTTTTCTTGAATTCTATTTCCAATGGAATGGTGTCATAATATGCTAGTTCAGACTGAACAATTGCATTTGAGCTGTTATATTATATCTGTTTGTGTATTTAGGTAATTTTTTTTCTCAAGCTTTTTGTGCCAGCGGTACCTGATCTTGTTTTTGTTCACTTGGTTGGTGTAGGCTGTGCTCAAGATGCTTAGTGAAATTGGAACAGTTGAGAACATTCCTGAGTTTATTGAAGGTGTCAAGAACAGGTGAATGTTGCATATACATTTTGCTGTTAGTTCAAGTAACATGAAGCTAGAGGTTCTGCATGCAGTGCTATATTTTCTTTGAAATATTATATTTATTTTCAATATTTTCTTTCAAATGTTTTATTTATTTTCAATATGTCTTCATTTCTTTAGGAAACGGAAAATGTCTGGGTTTGGGCACCGTGTTTACAAAAACTATGACCCCAGGGCAAAGGTGATAAAGAAATTGGCAGAGGAAGTTTTTTCTATTGTCGGCCGGGATCCTCTTATTGAGGTGTTTATCTTCCCCCTAAATTAATTCTTCTACAAAAAGCAATTTTTTTTTTCCTGCCTAATATGTTCTTTATTTTTTAATCTCTCCATATTAAACTTAAGCTTGTCCATGGTTATGTAAGCTGATCAGATATAATAATGCACTTAATGAGAGTTCATTTACGTTTCTGAAAGCTTGTTGTGTGGCATTGATCAAGGCTTTGATTTAGATGGCTCCAAATATGGATTAAATTAGTAGGTTAAAATAAAATTTGTTAGTACTTTGTAGTTTGTGATTTTAAGAGACATTTATACATTTGTCAATGATTATTTTATTTACTGTAAATGTTATAATATTCTTTTTTCTTGCCATCTTTTTTCCTTTTGCCTTTTTGGCAGGTAGCAATCGCTTTGGAGAAGGCTGCATTATCTGACGAGTATTTTATTAAGAGGAAGCTTTATCCAAATGTTGATTTCTATTCTGGGTTAATATACCGGTAAACATATAATAATTAATTAATTATAATAATTAATTTCTGTGTTTACTTTAAAAAAAAGGTCAACAAATGCATAAGATATTATTAGTTTTTCTCCTCCAATTGTTAGACTGGTAACAATTAAGGTTTTGTTTAATAGGGCAATGGGATTTCCGCCGGAGTTCTTCACTGTGTTATTTGCAATCCCTCGAATGGCTGGGTACTTGGCCCACTGGCGTGAGTCTTTGGATGATCCTGATACAAAAATAATAAGACCACAACAGGTCAGTCAATAGTTCAAGACTCAAAATTATATTATTATAATTATGATGATGATGATGATGATGATGATCATGGTCATGATAGTGGGAACAAAACATTATTGATATGTTCATTCTAATGCATGTTATTTTCTTCTAGTGTAGTGTGATTTGTTGTAAAATCCACCTAAATAGCATAGAAAACACTTAGAACTCTGAACGAAGTCTCTCAAAACAATTTCCTTCTCATTTCATCTTTTGACTACAAACGTGCGCTAGCCACTTTGACTTAAGCAATAGGCATTACAAAATTTTTTGAATGTGATAAAATACTTTACAGTTACTAAACTGCAATTTATGAATCTTAATTCCATTCTAAATTTTCAGGTTTACACTGGTGTATGGCTAAGGCATTATATGCCACTGAAGGAGCGCATGGCATCAGCTGAGGCAGACAAGCTTACTCAGGTATCCATATCAAATGCCTCAAGGCGGCGACTTGCTGGATCCGGGGTTTAGGCTTTATTGCAAGAGAAATAAACGGCACAGGTATCTTCAGGAAAATAAATGTACCGTTGTCAGTGGCTTTCTGTATTGAAAGTGTTTTTTACTTATACAAATTATTGTGAATAAGTGACATGTTATAAATTAGAGCTTAAAATACTTGACCTGGTGACCTTGGAAATGGTAACTTGGTCTTGTAGTTTGTCAATAGACCTTACTTTTGCATATTATTGATGCTCTAAATACTACTGTTACTACTACTACTACTACATATTTGTGAAATTAGAAGAATAGCAGGTGGCACTACGCTGTAGGAATTGATAATCAGATTTATCAATCTCAATATTAAGCCCTGATTTCCAAAGTGGAAACAGTTGTTGCAACATTGTTTTTAAGCCTCTTTTTCGTTATTTTATTAAAAAAAAAAGATTAGTTCCCTTTCAATTGAATCTAGTTAATATTTGTTTAAATTATCTCTATTAATTTTTGTTTATTGTTATACTCGAATTAAAGTCATTAATTGCTCTTATAATAACTAAGTCTTGTGTTGGATAAAACAATCCTCTGTTAAAGAGTGGAAGTGAAGACCCAATTTGATAAAATTCAAGAACTTGTCATGTGCTTCAAACCATGCACTGTTACAAGTGCTCCTTATATTTAGAAGAAAACGTGATTAGTCGCTTCTCCTTGTATTGAAGGTTTGGAACTTTCCTATAGTAGCCGAACCCTAATCTCTTTTTTCCCCAAATTATCAGCTCAATTTCATCTTAATTCCTGAAGTTGGAAACAATCCAGGGAGAAGAAGAATAAAACCGGTTTGGAGAAGGAGAATTTAGGCTTTAATTTCTTCTTCTTTCTTATTCAAAACCGAGACTCTCTCCCAATTTTTTCCCCTGTTTCGTTTCTGTATGTACCGGGGGATGGAGGGATTAAAAAGGGCTCAAAACCTGGTGGGGAGAGGTTTACGGGTTAATTGGGTTTCAAAATGAAGAAAATTCATGTATTAATCCTTCATTTGTATAATTTTCTTAAATCTTTAATAGGTATTATGATTTTGTTATATGGATATTTACCGTAAGTGAAGTTTTTAACTCCACAAGTAAGATCAAAATGATGACAAGTGTTTTATTTTCTTAATATTTTTAAAGGACATGTGCCATTATCTTAATTCTGCTTGTGGAGTTAAAAAATTTCACTGATGGTAGATAGCATGGTTATCAAAATCGTACGATACACGATACGTATCGTACAATACAATTTGATTCGCTATAAAATCGATATGTATCAATACAAAGAATCGGGTTTATTATAAATTGACAGTGTATCTATTAATACACAAACGAATCAATACATATTGTAGTATACACTGAAAACACTTCGATACACTTTACAGTGAAGTTGGGTTAGGTTCAATCAAAATCTGATCTAATCCAATTAATTAAAAATACAATTTTAATAGTTTTTGAACTTAAAAAAAGTTAAAAATATATTTTTTATGAGTTTGTATAAAAAAATTATTTATACTTGCAAATAAGGGCCTATTGATGAGGTGTCAACCTCTGATGCATTGACATTGTATAGAAACTATACACTGTCAGTGCATCATATATAAATCCATTTTTTATATAATTTAATCTTGAAAAATTGAAAAAAAATTAAACTTTTAGTCAATAAATTAAAAAGTAAAAATATTATTTAAAAATATATACTATTAATGAATATGTTAAAAGTTTGCAAACAATCATATTTATTATTATTATTATTACTATTATTATCATATACTCACTTATTCTTATTAATATGTATAATATTTTTATTTTTTTAACCTAAAAAACTTGAAAACATATTCTTTATATAATTTAATATTGAAAAAATTCAATTAAAATTAAACTTTTAGTTAGTAAATTAAAAATATAAAATATCAAAATTTTATTTAATAATATATACTATTAATGAGCATGTTAGGAGTTTACAAATAATCATATTTCTTATTTTTATCATATACGCACTCAATCCTATTAATATTTATAATATTTTTTTATTTATCTTATATGTGTATGTATTATTTATATTTAATTTTAAAATTATTTACTGTATTTTATGATACGATATTCGATACTCAATTTTTAAAAATAAAATTTTGATTCACGATACGTATATCGATTTAATAAATATGGTTGCTAGGATAATAATACTTATTATATTTGGACACCTTAAAACATTATTATCTGATTATTCTTTCTAATTACTCAAATTTCGAGTCTAACTTTCGATAATTAACTATATTGGTCCACAAGAAGTCTAAGGATATGCCATACATGATCATAAAGGTCTCTAAATTAGCTTTTCAAAGCAATTTGAATCAACTAAATTAAAATTTTGTATCAAAAGTTATGCCCGATTCTTTTTTGATTGATTACTGTATGAAATTCCTGCACATAATGTGATTTTAAGAATTTATTGCTGTTGATCCACAATGAATTAGAAGATCAACCTTATATGGTCGAAAAGCTTTTAGAGTTAGCTTTTCAGCAAAGTTTGAATTGCATTAATCGGAGTAGGATAAGAGATATGCTCGGCTCTTTATAGCTAGGTCGATTGACAAGGTTCCCTGCACTTAGTGCAACTTTGAAATTTTTTTGCTTTGATGCATAAGGAATTAAAATACAAGTTTTATATGGATGGAAGACCTTTAAGTTAGCTTTCAAAAGAATTTTATGGTTTTCATTTTGATACTTCGATCAAGAGATATTATCAAAACAAGGCAGTTTGATCACAAGCAAAAAACTGAAACTTTTGATTTATTGCCTAATTCTAGAGATAAGCTAAAATCGCACCTACGAGAATCAAATGGTTTTATCCAAAACTATTTATGATAAATTTAAGGTAGTTACATGATTTTTAGGGTGGGTGCATGCTCCCATGAGACCCAGTGGCTTATTCATCCTTTTTTTTTTTAGTAGCTTATTCATACTTAAGCCGCATTCCTACACCAAAACTTGAAATGTCACAAATTTGGCTTCTAAGCACCCTCCAAAGGGTCATTTAGTATTATGTAATATGTATAAAAAGTAGACCTGACAATTTATGTTTATAATTTGTTTTCCTATCATGTAAAATTATGTTCATATTGTACAAAATACAATAATTTCGTGTCAAAATTTGTATCAACACGAAAAACCAAAACCAAAACCTTAATTTTTTTTATTTTTAGTATATTTATATACTATTTTTACTTAATTTTAGCTTTATTACATTCGTGTCATTTATTCTTACTATTTTCGTATTATGTCCATTGCAAAAAAAAATTTATCTTGAATTTTAGCCTTATTACATGCGTTTTCATATTATGTTAATTTAAAAAAAAAAAGAATAAGTAAGAATTTTTATCTTTTTATTATGTCCAATTAAATTAACTGCATTATTTGTTCTCAACTAAGTGTTTAGATGAAAATTACGGCATAGAATAAGTAACACTAATCTCAAAAGTCAAATCAAGATAACACGGAATAATTTTTACCTAGTAAATCAGACCGAGAAAGATTCGAACATTGATAAAATCGGGTCGGGTCATATTTGGTTCAAATTCAATCCCCCTATTACTGTAATTGAAGTAGAGCCCGGAGCCAAACGAAAACCAAGCAGTGTACTAGCAATATCAAAATACCCAAAAATACATCTCACTGCAAAATTCTTTCTTACAAGTTGGATCATCGATCTGTTTATCGTTGACGACGTTCTATCTCAGGTTCTCTGTCTTTTTTCCTCCATTTCCTATTTAGTTCTCTGTTTCGTTTTGGGCTGCTGTTTGAGTGTATGATTAGTGGAATTTTCGGTTGTCTGCAAATTTAATTGGTTACTCTTTTATTCCGGTTAGAAAATTAGAAGAAAAATTTCCTTTTCTGATTTCATTATTACGGTTTGCATTTTCACAATTCAATTGAATTCAAAGCGAGAAGATTTTTTATAATAATTTTTTTTAAATAGCTGAATTGAAGCCTTACTGAATTGAGTTCAATCTGTCCAGTTGTTTATATGAGAGATTTCTCTCTCTGTACGCTGCCTCTTTCGCCATTGCACCAAGCTTACATCTATTGTTCTGCCCAAAATCAATTTTTTTTCATTTTTCTGTTTCTAAATTTAATTGAGGATTTATTTGCGATCGATGATCCTTTGAGTCCTACTGTCTGATCATGTATCTTAGATGCTCACTTTTGAGTCCTAGTTCCGATCATGAATCTTTAGATAATTTTGAGTTGAGTGTCCATTATGAATCTTAGATACTCAAGATCACTTGGTTTTCTGGTAGTGCATTAGGTTTGTTCTCGTATGCTGGATTGGCTTTGTTTCTTTTCATGATTGGTTTCTGGTTTTGCCTGTGATACTAAATTGTGAGTGGAATTTGCTGAGTGGGTATTACTTGATATGGTGGAATTAGCATAGACTAGATACTCAAATTATTGTCTGTTTCTTCTTCCTCTTCCATTTTTTTTTAATTTTAGACTTTTATGGGCTTTGAGCGAGGTTAGTTTCGTGCAATTAGGTTTGAAATTTTGCTACCTAATCCTAAGTAAATGCTTTGAACACACAGGGGCTATCACTCAAACACACAAAACAAGTATTTTTTTAATTAATTTTTTTAAACTAACCATCAGATTTGTATTGGAGAAGATCTGGTAAAGGTAAAAAAAAGATGTTAGACTATTCAAACTGTGGAAAAGAAACAGAAAATACAGATTTTAATCAATATGTGAAAGGTCTATTAAAAAGGTAAATTAGCTATTGGTGGTGAAATACTTCCTGCTATACAAAAAATAAATAAATAAATAAATGAGGACAAAAGCTATATTGAATACGAATATTGTAGTGAGGCTTCTGTCTACACATGATGCTATAAAATTTTTGTCTAATTACTAATTTGTTTGGTTTTGTTACAGTGTGAACTTGCCCAATTCTCCTATGTATTTTCATGGCAAAATATTGCTAGTCTTGTTAAACAGATAATGCATTAGAAAATTAATTCATAAGATATGAATTTTATTTAGTGCTCCATGGTTCTCTGATCTGGTCTTTTGATGCAGCCCTTAGATCTAATTGCTTGTGCAATTATGTGCTTTGATAAAACACTTAACTAAGGGGTTGATTAATTAAGCTAAAGTTGAGGGTAAAGTGCATTTGTAGTCTCAAACATTTCATTTAGGTTTCATTTTGATCTTTAATCTTTAAGTTGTTTGATGAAAGTCCCAAACCTTTTTAAGAAAGTGTCACTATGGTCCTCTCATCAACTTTTACATAAAACAAATGAGAATTACAAATTAGGATCATGGATCTAGAACTATTACTATTTGTTACCATACTAAAATGTATTAATTAAAAAAGAAATAAAATTTTTAAGAATGAAACAAGAGTATGATTTGCGCATGGTTTTAAAAATTCAAGTTGAAATTAAGGGAAAAATGGTACGTTAGTTTCTTTTTGAATAATTCTATAAGTTTTATTTTCTTTTTAATAAATACAATATTGCTAGAATTTTTTTTTTAACAAAAAAAAGAAAGAAATGAAGCATACCAAAATAATTTTCTAGCATATAACCAAACTTAGAAAAGGGATGGCAATGAGTAGGGTACCCGCTATATTTTGGGGTTTTCATACCCAAACTATTATATTTTATGATACTCAAATCCAAGTAATTATTTGAATATTTTGATTTTTGTTACCCGAATCCTATTTATATAATATAGGAAATATCCTATAACTACTTGAATACATTAAATATACGTTTAATAAATCAAAGATCAACTTTTAAATTAAAATTTTAAATCAATTTTAAAGCATATTATTAAAAAAAAGAAATTGGTAAATTTAACTCATAAAAAAGTTAAAATTGAAGTTAAAAATAAATAATAAATAACTTTTAATAAATTAGTTTGATTAAGTATTACATTAATAATAAAAAACTACATCATCAGAGCCTTTATCCCAATACTGAGGTAGGCTATGTGAACCAATAATAAATAACTTATAAATAAAAATATATAATACCGAAAATTTTATTATTTATAATTGGATTCAAGTAGTTTGTACCTAAGATCACTAAATGAACCCTACATGAATAGTAATTTTACTATTCGAAACCAATTATAAGATATCCTAATCATAGTTAATTAGACCGGATAGTGTAGGCTACCTTGTTATACAATTTCTATTACCATTCTTACTAAAAAGTACATTTTATAAATTATTACTTGTAAAATTTGAAACTCTCTAAAATTATGTCACTCTAATACAACAGACTGATTTATTACTATAATCATTAGAGGAAATATTTTCTTAGAAGTAATCCATTCAAGAATCAAGATCACTTAGCAAATGAGTTTAATTTCTTTACTATTTAAGTTTAAAACTATAGTTAGAATATAAACATTATTAATTAAGTATTTTAGTATATACACAGTTTTATATTCTTTTTTTAGGAAATAAATATCAACCACTTGAGAGTCGAAATTATTTGGGTATATTTCTTTTTTTTTTTCGGTTAAAAAACGTTTTAACTTTATTTTTAATAAGATTTAATTTTAATTTTTTTTCAAAATTTATAAATATTAGAGAAATAAAATTTAATAAAATAAAAATAAATAAAATAAGAAAATGGACTCAAGAATGATTACTTTATGCTATCATAGGAATATATATTTACTAGAATTTAAAAAAATTTATTAAGAAAAAAAAAGTGAGGTTACTATTTTTTTGTTGATTTTAAGTTGAATTTTTAAAATTAAAAGTAAAAATGATACTTTTGTTTCTTTCTAAAAAATATAAAAAATGTTATTTCCTTTTTGAGTAAATCCATTTTGTTATGATAGTGATAAATAAAAATTTTGGACCTATTATCTTGATTTGTAATTTCCCTTTATTTTTATGCAAAATTTGATGGAGGATCATATTGGTACATTTTAAAAAAGATTTGGGACTATCATAGAACAATATGAACATTATGGATCAATATGAAACTTGTATAGAAAGTTTGGGACTACAAATGAATTTTATCCTTAAAGTTGATGATGTGCCTTTAAGATTGTAAAATTATTGAGATTTGCATTTATTTCCTTCTGTTTGAAAGTAGGCTAAGCAACACTCTTTCTGTTATTTTTTCATACACCCTACCAATATTTTCTCTTGGTACAGATTTTTGAAAGATGTCTGGTCAAAACCAGCGGTTGAATGTGGTTCCAACTGTTACAATGCTCGGAGTCATGAAAGCTCGGCTTGTGGGTGCTACAAGAGGTCATGCACTTCTCAAGAAGAAGAGTGATGCCCTAACTGTACAGTTTCGTCAGATTCTTAAGAAGATAGTCATTACAAAAGAATCAATGGGAGAAATTATGAAAACCTCTTCGTTTGCCCTAACTGAGGCTAAGTATGTTGCTGGTGAGAACATCAAACACATTGTCCTTGAGAATGTTCAAAATGCATCTCTTAAAGTTCGATCCCGACAAGAGAATGTTGCTGGAGTGAAGCTTCCCAAGTTTGAATATTTCACAGAAGGTGAGACCAAGAATGATCTGACTGGTTTGGCCAGAGGTGGGCAACAGGTCCAACAGTGCCGTGCTGCTTATGTGAAAGCAATTGAGGTTCTAGTGGAGCTTGCTTCTCTTCAGACATCATTCTTGACACTTGATGAGGCAATCAAGACCACAAATCGTAGGGTTAATGCTTTAGAGAATGTTGTGAAGCCAAGGATAGAGAATACAATAAGTTACATTAAGGGAGAGTTGGATGAGCTTGAAAGGGAGGATTTCTTCAGGCTAAAGAAGATACAAGGTTATAAGAAGAGGGAGATAGAGAGACAGCATGCTGCTGCGAAGCAGTTTGCTGAGGATAAGTTTGCAGAGAAGGTTTCCTTGCAAAAGGGGGTTTCAATAAATTCAGCTCACAATTTGCTATCTGCAGCCATGGAGAAGGATGAAGATATTATATTTTAAAGAAGAGGTTCGTCTTTTATGTTCTTTGCTAGGACATGTGGGTTTCTATCTGGTACTTGTTGATGGTGGGAGATTCCTTTTATTATTTAGGTGTCGTTGTCTGAATAAATGTTATATTTATGTCTCTATTGAGCTATTTTGTTGTTTTGACAGTAGACATACACCGTTCCAAGGCTCTTAAGGTATGTTGCCTGAATGGTTTTTTGTCGACTACTGTAGTATATTTTGTTGAAGCTCGCACAGTTTTCTTATATGATATCATTGCTGTAGTTTATATACCGAGTCTGTTCAATTGCTGGAAAACAGTTGCTTGGTGCACATACAGTGTGCACGTACGTGTGCATATGGGTATATTTTATGTTTGATTAATTTTCAGACAATGCTTTCTAGCTCTCGTGGATGTTTTTTGTTACTCTATCTGACATCACTATGCATTTTTACTGGTATGAGTGGAAAATTATATATCATCAAGTTTTTAATGCAATTAATTTCTCGTTATTCTTCATAATGTTTGGGAAATGCTGAGGATGAACAAACAAGATGTTATCAGGAGGCTGGGCACTCCATCTTCATAGGTTAACATTAGAAGGCGTAATAACATAGGAAGTGGTTGGATATTGGAAGGCATAATAAGATAGGCACTAGGCAGGCCACCTTTCTGTAGTGGTCGGGCACATCTAAAAGGGCTTAGGTCTTGGAAAATAAGTGTATTTCTATCATGTGCATTCAATCAAAGGAATCTTTGTCAAAATAAAATATAAAAAAAGAAAAGAAAGTAAAGAAAGTAAAGAAAAACCTAAAAAAATAAAAAAATGGGAAAAAGACGTGCCACGTGACACCACTAATGAGTATGAATTTAATCAAGAGATACCATAGTAAAAATATATTTTTGCTAAAATAAAAGAAGGGTTATTATCCTATCCACCACAAGTGGAGTTAAGATTAAGATATATTTTTTATTTTTTTATTTTATTTTTTAAATATTTTTAAAGGACATAAGTAATTATCCAAACACTGCTTGTGAAGTTAAAAAACTCTACTGACGGTGGATAAGATAATAATCCATAAAAAAAACTAGTTTTTAATCCTGTGATGCACGAATTAATTTTAATTATTTAAATTTGTAAATATATAGAGTAATATCATTTAAGTTATATATTTAAAGTATATATAAAATGATTATTATTCAATATACTGTCAGTGAAATTTTTAAACTTTATAAACAATGTTAAAATGATAACACATACCTTTCATTTATTTATTTATTTATTTATTTAATATTCATAAAGAGTAAGTATCATCATCTTAGCACCGTTTGTGAAATTTAAAAACTTGACTGACAGTGTATCATATGATAATGTTATATGAAATACATATAATATAATAAAAATATCCAATCATTAAAGAATTAATTATTTAATTAAAAAATTATAAAATTAAAAAAATAAGATAAACAAATATTGGAAAAAATAACAACATTATAAATAATATTATTAAGCACATAAAAAATGTTAAAATAAAAATTAAGAGTGTATTTTAAAAAATTTAAAAAATATATATTTAAAAAATTTCCAAGTGTTAGAGTAATATTTTGAGGTAGATTTTATTATTGATCTAAATAATTATAATTATAAATATGCATTATATATATATATAATATACTTATGCATTATATATAAGAATGATTATAACATATTTATATAATTAATTTTATCTATTAAATATGTTTGTTAACATATATATTTGTAAATTTATATGTTTTATACATAAATTTTATTTATTTTAAAAAATAATAATTTCAAAAATTTAAATAATATACATGATATTGATAGATTATTTTTATACTTTTTAGTTTAGTGAATAAAATATTTTTAAATAAACTAAAATTAAAATTATTTATTTTATAATATAAATAAATATCAATTAATATGTTATTTACTTTTTCATAAAGATAATATTATTATATATTTTAAAATTTTTTTTTGGATTAGATAGTATTTAAAATTACTTTAAAATAATTTTATTAAAAAGATTAAAAAATTGTAGGAATTAAAGAAATTTTAGGAAAGTTAAAAGATGGGGAAACATTTGTTGTTTGTTTTGACTTATACATAAATTAATGGATACTTACTTATCATTCATTCATAGAGAATGTCTAAGTAAATATCCATGTACACACATATATATATATATATATATATATATATATATATATATATATATATTAGATAAGGAAAAGTCTAGAAAAAAAAGAGTAAGAAAACATCATATACCACCTGAATCAATCAATGATGAGGATTTGTTGCAAAAATTTATTGTACGGATGGATGGATTAAAAAAATAACTCTTATTTTAATCATTTTTAAAAAATATAATTTACTCGAAATAAAGGATATGCATTTTAAATATATCTGAAAAAGAATCAAGGGCATGAGTGGAATATAAAAACAAGTTATTTTGAGAAAAAAAATGAAGAAATGAACCAAAAAAATGGAAGCCAAATTGGGTACGATGTGGATATCTTAGCTTATGTTCTTTTCCTGCGAAAATTATCTATGAAAAAAAGAGCAAAAAAGAAAGGAATAAAATAAAAAGAAGAAAGAAAAGGGAGGCTAGTGGGGTTGCCATGTGAACACCTACACTAGATAAAAAAACAGAAGAAAGAGGGCAAAAAACAAGAAAAAATAACTAATAAGAGTGCCACGTAAAACCTGCAATGGCCTCCTCATTAGTATAAGGATGTTTGTTTGGTTAATTTTGAACCGTTTTACCTAAATTTGATAATTGAAATACGTACTTTTATATCATTAATCAAACCAAATTTATTAATTTCAAAAATTCTATCTGTTGAATTTAAATCTATTAGTTTGGTTAATTTTTGGAATAATTAAATAATAAGATATATTTAAGTTAAATTATATATTAAACTCTAATATTTCATATTCGAAACAAATTAAATAAAAGCATCTAACGAAATATTTAAAAACCAAAGCATTAAATTAAAACTCTAATAACAATAAACTTAAAACATCATCCAAAATCCAAACATTAAATATATCTTTAGATTTCATTTATTTTTAGTTTTGTATTTTCAATGTTTATATTTTGATTAAAACTCAGTTCAAATCATTTTTGATATCTGATAAAAATTAATTTGGGGCACGATGAATTAAATCGGTTTGGTCAATTAATTTGATTAAGACAAAATATGAACAACCTTATCTATTGAATAACAAAAAGAATCAAAGGTGAAAAAAAGGAAAACAAAAAGAAAAATATACCCCTACCTATTGGATCAAAAAAGAGGAGAAAAAGCCGGTGAGGCCTTGGCTTGATGGCAAGGAGGAGGCCTTGAGACTTTGAGGTCTCAAATTCGAGTCTCACTAAATGTGAGATTTGTTTAGTTTGTTATTGTTTAGTTAGTTTGTTAAATATTTTTATTGTATTTACCAGTTCATCAAGTTACCTGTTAATCGAATTTAATATCTGATTATGATTGTAACTTTGAATGAGATGTACCCTTTCAAAAAAAAGAAGAAAAAGGAAAGAAAAAGAAGAACTATGCTACATTTTTTTTGGCTCTGCATAAACTATGCTACATTAAAAAAGAGAGAAAATGGGAAAAAAAATAAAAAGGAAGTGAGAGAAATGGGTAACACGTAGATACCTCCGTTGTTCCCTTTTTTTTTTTTTTCAGAATCTTTAACAACATTGAACTTAATTGAAAATTTGAAACACTATTTTTTTTGATAGAAAACGGTAGTTTATTTATATATATAGCGAAAAGCTGTTAACACAGCACAGTACAAGGTTTTTCAGCTTGGAGGAGTGGTTCCATAAAGGAAGGGGATTCCTCCATCCAAACAACAAAATCTAGGACATGTCTAGCATGTTGAGATAGCCTATGAGCAACTTGATTACAATTTCGAGAGACATGTTGAAGCTTAAAACCTCGAAAACTTTGGCTAATCAGCTTAGCAGATTCTATCACTGACCCTGCCGAAGAATGATCTAGTTGAGATCGGTTGTTCACTGCCGAAATTGCCAGTAGAGAGTCTCCTTCCACTTCGATAGATGTGAGACCTAAATCTTGTGCAAAAAGCAGTGCTTCATAAAGTGCAATACATTCAGCTGTAAAAACATCCACATGTTGTGACTTTTGTGCAGACATTAAGGCCAACACCTCACCTGATTTATCTCGGACAGCTATCCCTATACCAAAGGCAGATTCTGCAAAAAATAATGCGGCATCAAAGTTCACCTTAGCAAAACCAGATGCTACAGGAGGTTGCCATCGCTGTACCATGAGAAGTTGTGTCGTGATCAAGTTTGTATCTGTGGGAAGACCTTGTGAAAGACCAGCAAATTCTTCCATCAAACTGTGAACTGAGCCAATGACATCTGCCGCAGAGGTGGTTTTTGAGTTTTGTAGCCATAGATTCCTTACATGCCATAATTTCCAAATCAGCACCATAAATAACACAATCCGTTCTGGGTTGAAAGAGTCTATGGCCATCATTATCCATTCACTTGTTGTGGTGGTTTGCAGCCAAGGTAGAGAAACTGTAAAACCAAGAATTCCCCATACCTCTTTTGGTAATATGCAGTCTCGTAATGCATGAATAGTAGTTTCAAGAGCTCGAGCACACAGAGGACATGTTGGATATGAAATTATCTTCTTCAGAAATAAGTTGAAGAAAGTTGGAATTATTTCTCTGCAACATCTCCAGATAAACAGTACAACCTTATGGGGGATAGGTTGTTTCCAAATCTTCCTCCAAGAACGTTAGGAGGTATCTGGAATGGAAGTCATACCAATACCAGAACTTCCTGTAGCTCCAAAATTTTCGGTCCCATTAGCAAACTGAAAATAAACTCTATAACCAGATTTTACAGTAAACAAACCATTGATGGTGTGATGCCAAATTAGCAAGTCATCCGAGTTCAATCCCACTAGTGGTATTTGGAGAATCTGTTCTGCATCAATAGGGGAAAATAGCTGAGTAACAAGAGAATGATTCCAAATGCCATGTTCTGGTAAAATAAGATCTGAGACTCTCCCAAAAGAAGCATCATTCGGAATCTGTATCGCCTTATAATACCAAGGTCGAGGAATCCAGGGATCGTGCCACATAAAAATAGATGTGCCTGAGCCAACTCTCCACCTGAGTCCTAACTTAAGTACACTTCTGCTACTGCACAAACTCTTCCAAGTAAAGGAGGAGTTCGGTTTCACCTTAGCTTCCATGAACGAGCAATATGGAAAATATTTGGCCTTAAGCACCTTGTAGCACAACGAAGTGGGCTGTTTAATCAACCTCCACCCTTGCTTTGCCAACAAAGAAAGATTGAAAGTGTGCAGACACTTAAAACCCAGACCTCCTTCTGATTTTGGAAAGCACAACTTCTTCCAATTAAGCCAGTGAATACCATACTGATTATCCCTATGTTTCCACCAAAACTTAGCCACCAACTTGTTCAATTCTCCACAAAATTGATCCGGTAGTTTAAAAACATTCATGGCATAAGTCGGAATTGTCTGAATCACAGCTTTGATTAAAATTTCCTTCCCCGCTTGTGATAACAATTTCTCCTTCCAATTGGATAACTTTTTCCAGACACGATCTTTGATGATGTTGAATAATCTGTGCTTAGATCTTCCCAAGATCGGTGGCAATCCGAGATACTTTTCAATATTCTGAACAGCCATAACACCCAAGGATGCCGTGAGGGTTGTCCTTACACTATCTGCTGTGTTCCTACTAAAGAATACACTAGACTTGTCAAGATTTATTTGCTGGCCTGAGGCTACTACATAAGATTGTAGAATAGCCTTGATTCGATCACATTCTGTAGCATCTGCTTTAAAAAATAAGAGAGAATCATCAGCAAAAAACAAACTTGAGATAGAAGGAGCAGTGCGACAAACCGAAACCCCAGTGATATGCTTCATTGCTTGATTCCTGTTAATTAATGCAGCCAAACCCTCCACAAAAAGAATGAACAAATATGGAGACAATGGATCTCCTTGCCTCAGTCCCCGGTGTGGTCTAAAATACCCGAACTTCTCACCATTCAGCTTAACAGAGAAAGAGACTGTACTGACACAACTCATGATCTTTCTCACCCAAGATGCATTGAAACCCAGACGCAGCATAACAGATTCAAGATAACTCCATTCTATACGATCATATGCCTTGGACATATCCAACTTCAGAGCACAATGTCCAACTCTCCCTGTTCTCCTATTTTTAAGAGAGTGAAGCACTCCATAAGCAATCAGGAAATTGTCTGTAATCTGTCTGCCCGGGATAAACGCACTCTGTGCATCGGAGACCACCTCTGGAAGAATTTGCTTCATCCGATTGGCAAGTGTTTTGGCAATGATCTTATAAAGAACATTGCACAAACTGATTGGTCTGAATTGTGACATATCCTCTGGTTGCTTTACTTTTGGAATCAAGGCAATGTGAGTATAGTTAAGTTTAGAAATATCCAGATTGCCATTTAGAAAAGCTAGAGAATAATCCAACACATCATGAGAAATGAGATGCCAAAATTTCTGATAGAAAACAGCAGGCATTCCATCTGGTCCTGGAGCTTTATCTGGTGCCATACTAAAAAGTGCGGACTCGATCTCCTCGAAAGTAAATGGTTGATTGAGTAACCTGTTCATATCATCTGTAACTCGTTCTTCCAAAGCCTGTATAACTGAAGTCCCATCTTGGCCCGTAGAAGCTGTAAACAAAGTCTAAAAATAATCAACAGCAATGTCTCCAATATCATGAAGCTTGTCATGCCATATACCATAACCATCTTTTAGCTTAGTAACAGAATTTGTCTTCCTACGAGAATTAGCACAGGCATGAAAATATTTTGAATTCCTATCCCCATACTTTAGCCAATCAACCCTGGAGCGCTGTCGCCACAAACACTCTTCTCGGGCATACATCTCAGTCAGTTTTGCTTTCAATTTCCGTTCCTCCTGGATGTTGGATTCTGTGGCTTCCAGTTGTTGAATCCGGAATAAGTCAGTTGTGATAGATTGAATCTTCTTCTGAACATGACCAAAAGAGTCCCTATTCCACACATTCAGCCTCATTCTGGTTTGTTTTATCTTTTCCAACAAAATAGTGCTACCATGAGAAACTTCTCGGTTCCAGGCTTCTGCTATTATTTGCCCGCACTTAGTAGATCGGAGCCACATGGATTCAAACTTAAAACTTCGCTTACTTCTCCTTGGTAATACTGCAGCCTCTATGTCAAGTGACACCTTGACTGGCGAATGATCAGAAAATGTGGAAGCCAGATTATACACATGATGATTGGGAAAGAGAGTACACCATGAGAGATTACCAAGAAATCTATCTAGTCGAAGTTTGACAACGTCTAATCCTCCCCTGCCATTCCACCATGTGAAAGATGGTCCTGTATACCCAAGATCTTGTAAACCACACTCCGATATGGCTGTCCGAAAAGAATCCATTTGCCTGACAAGTCGAGGAAGCTTGCCATATTTCTCATTTTGCAGAAGAATTTCATTGAAATCACCACCACATAGCCAAGGTAAGGAGCTCATGGTACTCAGTCTTCGCAGGAGATCCCAACCTTTATATCTGAGATGAGTTTTGGATTCACCATAGAACCCCGTGAACCGAAACTTAGAATGATGAAGTGCCTCCTCCACGACAACATCAATATGATTTGAAGAGAAACTCTATAAAGTAACCTCCCAAGTGTCATCCCATAACAAAAGTAAACCACCTCGACGTCCAGTACTACTCACACAGATGGCTGAATTATAACGACAGCGTTGCTTTATTCTTTCTGCCTCATGACGCCATAACTTGGTTTCACACAAGAAAACGAGGAGAGGTTTTTCCTGTGTGAGGAGTTTTATCAGCCCTGCAACTGCTCGTGGATCTCCCAAACCACGACAGTTGAGGCATAAAATACTCATGGCTGTTGGCGGGGCAGATTCCCATCCGCCTCCGCCATTGATGTAAATGGAGCAATCTCTTCTAGAACCAGTGTTCGCTCAGTTTTGGAATCCGAAACAGTATTAGAGAACTCAGCCACTGCCTTAATTTTCTTCAATTATTTGAAACACTATTTAAACTTCAAATATTAAACATATCATTGGGTTTTATGTATTTTTAGTTTTATCTTTAGGTCCTTTATATTTCAATTAAAATTTCGGACCGAAATTCTTTATAAATCATTATCAGCAACCGACTAAAATTAATGTGGTGATTGATTGATTAATCTAATTAAATTGCTATGGTTGCTTAATTTAGTTAATTCTAAATATGAATATTGGCCATTGGAAAAAAAATAAAAAGAAGGAACAAAAAACGCAGCCCAACATTAACAAAAATAAAATGAGAAAAGAAGGAAGGTGGTGAGAGCTACGAGAGTACAACATGGGCATCTTTTCTTTGAAAATTTGAGTTTGGAGAAATTTTATTTATACCCATTTTTTTCTTTTCATAACCTATTTTACACTTAAGTTACTGTTCATATAAGGGGAAAAACGAGTATAAGACTAAAAAAATGGATGTATTTAGAAACCCTCTTGAGTTTGTCATATTTGTTAAAATTTCGCTTAATTCATTTTCTAACTAAATTAATCGAAAATCAAAATCATTTTCAATAATTGATCGAAATTAATTCAATAGTCGACTTATTAATCAAACTTAATCGATGAATCCGTTAATTTAATCAAAATTGAAATATAAACACCCTACCTATTAATAAAAGATAATACAAAAAACGTCTCTCCTCATTGGATAAAAAAATTAAAAAAAAACCGACACTACAAAAAGTAACGGGATTAACACGTAAACGCCTTATTATTATTATTATTATTATTATTATTATTATAAAGATTGCATAAAATTTAAAAAGTACAAATAAATTTTTTACATTCAATTGTGGTTCTTTATATTATGTAACACAATTAGATTGAGATCCCGTACAAGGAACGATTTAGTGTTTTTTTTTTTTTAAATATGTATGTATATATTAAAAGTTCATATTATTCACATATTTATATATCAAAGTTTAAAATTTATTATATGTATAAGGAAGAAAATCAAATCTAATATAAAATTTATATATGATGCACTGATAATGCATAATTTTTATACGTTATTAATGTACCAAAAGTTGGCATCTCATTAATATGTCTTTACCTTATATATATTCAACTAACAAACTAAAGAATAACAATATTTGGAAGTTTAAAAATTAATAAACTATTAGATTACTTGATATCATAACGTTATTTTTCTGAATTTTGACCGTCGTATGATGACTAATGACCGTTGTACAGATACAACAGTAGAAGTAACGTGGTTAATCAATGTCAGAAAATAAAAGTAAATATTTATAAACTATTAAGTTAGTTTTTATTTTTTGATAATTTTTATTATTTTAAAATATTAATAATGATTTTTTAAAAAATTATAGATAATATTTAAATTATTTCTAAAATTAATTTTCAAGATATTGATATTGTTGTTAGATAATTTTATGGATTTTAAAGATATTAAATTGGTTTTTTATTTAATATTAAGTAGGTATTATTTTAATTGAATTTTGAAGATATTGATTTTTTAAAATTGATTATAGGATACGTGTATGAAACTTTTCATTCAAAGATCTTTCAATTTCTAAACACTTGCTGAAAAAAAATGTTTGGCTTGGCCTTGATCAGGAGGCATGGAAGGGGTGACCGGGTGTGTAATTTCCTTAAATTTTCCTAAATGATATTTCTTCATTAATTTAAATGGGAAAAAAAGAAACGGCACGATGAAAGCAAATTCTGTTTGACTAGGTTTAATATGGAAAAATAATTGTCAAACGAATGAAACGGCACAATGAAAGCAAATTCCGTTTGGTTAGGCTTAAGTTGACCTCTATTTTGAATACGAACCTTAAAACTTCTTTTTTTTTATTGTGTATGTATAGGTATCTTTATCTGTTTTATGATTTGAGATTAATCTTATTTGAGTCAAGAGTGATAAATAGTAAAGCCCTCTCAACAATAAAGACTCCAGAACTTGAACTCTGTCCAAGTATCAGAAAAAGAAGTTCACTTTCACTTCTTCCAACCAATTGTCTGTAACTTTAAAATTTCTTCCAAACCACTATCACTAATTTGAGTTTGAATATTAACTCCATTCTACGCATTCATAAAGGCAGTTATAATAATAGGTCTTTATCAGAAGACCTTCAAAGGCACATCCTGAAAGCACCTAAAACAAACAAGCACATAATTCAGGTAAATTTGGAGTATATAAGTCAAAGAATTCATCAGAGTTAGTGTGCCTTTTCATTTTAATTTCCACAAGTCATCAATCCTAAGTAGCTGCTATTCCGCTATGGCCTTCAACAACCAGCTGCATCAGTTCATTTGTTTGGCCTTAATCTTCATAGTCGGTGCAAATTTAGTTTGTGAAGCCACAGCGCGCTCGCTTCAAGATGCATCGATGTATGAGAGACATGAGCAATGGATGGTCCGATATGGACGAGTGTACCAGGACAACAATGAGAGGCAAAAGCGCTTCAATATTTTTGAACAAAATGTGGCACTCATAGAATCTTTTAATAGTGCCAAATACAAACCCTACAAGCTGGCTGTCAATCAATTTGCAGATCTTACGAACCAAGAGTTCATTGCTTCTCGAAATAGGTTCAAGGGTCATATGTGTTCCAACAAGGCTACAACTTTCAAATATGAAAGTACTACTGGTTTACCTTCTGCAGTGGACTGGAGAAAGGAAGGAGCTGTCACACCTATTAAGGACCAAGGCCAATGCGGTATGTTTGAAAATTTTTATAAAAAATAATGCCAAAATGTAACATTCTACGTTTGACTGTTGATGTAATATCGAAATGCAGGAAGTTGTTGGGCGTTTTCAGCTGTGGCAGCCATGGAAGGGGTCACTAAACTAACAACAGGTAAGCTAATTTCCTTGTCTGAGCAGGAGCTTGTTGATTGTGATACCAAAGGTGAGGATCAAGGTTGTGCGGGTGGCTTGATGGATGATGCTTTCCAATTCATCCAAAATAACAAAGGCCTAACAACAGAATCTAATTACCCCTACAAGGGAGTTGATGGTACATGCAATACCAATAAGGAAGCCAACCATGCAGCTAATATTAAAGGGCATGAAGATGTGCCTGCCAATAATGAAGAGGCATTACGGAAGGCTGTTGCAAACCAACCAATTTCTGTGGCCATTGATGCTGGGGGTTATCAATTCCAGTTCTACTCTAGTGGTGTATTTACAGGGGATTGCGGCACTGACCTGGATCACGGCGTTGCTGCAGTTGGTTATGGAGTCGATAATAATGGGACGAAGTATTGGTTGGTGAAGAACTCTTGGGGCACTAGCTGGGGTGAAGAGGGGTACATTAGGATGCAGAGAGATGTTGATGCAAAGGAAGGCCTTTGTGGCATTGCAATGCAAGCTTCTTACCCTATTGCTTAAACTCCTGCAGCTCTCAATGTGTTATAAATAGCAAAAACAAACATGATACCAATGGCAACTATGATTTCTATTTTCAATATCCTATGCTTGTATTTTCTAAGAAAAGGAGTTGTAATTTCAATAAGTATTATCTATTATGAAGCAAGAAGTATGATCTGCCGACTATGCTTCTCCCTAAAATCCAAGATAAGAATCTATATAAAATGATCTAAATTCTGAACCAAGCTCCCTTTCCACGCCAACTCTTTTGTGGCTGCACCAGATCATACTACTCTAGTTGTTGCGATTTGCAAATGATATATGAAGGCGTCCTCATACAAAAGTTAGAGCACTCAGCCTTGCCAAATTTTAGCTATAGTATTTAAGGCTGCTAGATGAGGCTTTGTAATCATCAACCTGATGTTGGAGATTTTGTCAGCTTCTTCTGACCAACTTTCTTTGCCACGTAAGCCATATTCTCTGCCTAAAGGTCAGTTGACATCTTTGTCAACTCTATTTATCTGTAGCACTGAACTGAATGTAATAATCTTGATTGATCTATTTAAATGCACTAAAAACATATATAGAACATAATACATCAAAATGCAGATTTGGATACTAACCTTCAGCCATTGACACTAATAATTTTGAGCAGTAATGAGATCTTTGTTCTTTATATGTGAATCTTTTAATCTTAAGCAATCACACAAAATGTTATTGTTCTTTAGAATGCTCAGTTTAGAGACATAATATCCCGTACTTGCTTTATATAGGTTTTTCCATTAAAAACGTAACTACTATTGGCAAGCAGTTATCACTTCCATAGAAAATGGATAAATAATTTTTAAGGTTATTAAATATTTACAAAAATATAGGACCATTCATTAAATGGGTAGTTTTAAGAGGTTATGGAATTAACCTCAAGACATTTTGTCTCCGTGTATAGGCCATAGATGAGAAACTGCCATAATTGTGAGAAACTACTTGTGTTTTATTGGGTAACTTGCATTCTTCCACTTGGTCCATATATTTTATTACACTTGCTATTACACTCATAATCTATGAATCTTTATTCTTAAATTAAAGAAACAAAAAAAATGAATCATGGTGATAAGTCCTCTAAGAATGACTAATATCATCCATGTATTATAATATATTTCATCTCTTTAATGTTATCCTATATGTGATAACATAATTTAATGAATAAACCTATGTTTAGTTTAGGTTTAAAATTATTATTATTTTCAATAATCAATGTGTGCACTAAAATAAGATAGCAAAATAAATGATCAAGAGTTTTATTACAAATAATAGTTGTCCATACAACGGATTTCACATGATAGAATCAAGTCCCATTCACATTACATGATTCCTAAAATTCTTTGGTAGCATGCCTTTTATTAATAGATTTGCAATCATCAATTTAGTGTTAACATCTTCAATAACCATTTTGTTCTTTTTAACATATATGGCTAAAAACTTAATGTTATTGTGTTTATTTTGACTATCACTTTTATTGTTTTTAGCCAAAAAAACATAGCTGAATTGTCACAATACATTCTTAATGGCTTTGAAATGAAATCAACAATTTTGAGCCCATATATGAAACTTTTCAACCATATATTATTTGAGATAACTTCAAAATAAGAAGCGAACTCAGCCTCTATGGTAGAAGTAGCAGTTAAAGACTGCTTTGCACTACTTCAAGACAAGGTTACACTATCAAACATGAAAACATATCCAAATGTTAATTTTCGTGAATTAGCACATCCAGTAAAGTCCAAATTCGAATAACCAACTACCTCTATATTGTCAATTTGTCTATACATAAGCATATAATCTTTGATCCTTTGAAGATATTTCATTAATTTCTTTGTAGATATCTAATAGTCCATACTTAGATTACCCTAATATCTTATTAACATTTCGACAACAAATGCATTGTCAGGTCTTGTGAAAATCAGAGCATACATTAAGCCTCCAACAACAAAAGCATATAGAATGTTTCATATTTATTCCCTTTTATGTTCTTTTTTCATGCACTAGTTCAAATTGAACCTATCACTTTTCACAATTGGTGCTACACTTGGTGAGCAATCTTTCATCCAAAATCTTTCAAGAGCCTTATTGATATAGATTTCATAAAGATGGGCAGGAAGGTTTCATTATTTATTTCCTTACATTTATATTTAACAGCTTTGCTAATACTTTTGGATTCATTTGTGCGGTGGGCAGGAAGGTTTCATTATCTATTTCCTTACAGTTATATTTAGCAGCTTTGCTAATACTTTTGGATTCATTTGTGCAATGTTTCAATGTATTTTCCTTTCCTATTTTTTTCACTCATGGCTTTTCACTTTTCTCTCTTTTAAAGAAGCTGTTATCACTCTCGATTGAAAACTTTTAAACCTACCTCACTTTCTACTAAATGTACCCCATAAAAAAAAAACCAACTAAATTTACCCCTTGAATTGGCTATTTTAACCTCATAAAATGTGGCGGGCTAACTTGCATGAGGCTGGCAGCCTTGGGCGAGCTTACCTATGCAAGCCGGCAGCCTTGTGTTATCGGTGCTGAAAGCTGAATGATTAGCAAAAAAAAAAACCCATTTCTCTGGTTTAGGGCACTGACAAGAGAAAGAAGGAAGGAGGAGGAAGGGTTTCTAGCATGGAAGTTGGCAGTAGTTGCACTGTCTCCATCCTTATATCCATGGATTTCCCGTCTCTATCACTATCCCATTGGTTTCTGGTCTCATTCGGTCCATCACTACCTCCATCGATTTTCATCTTCAAACCCAAGTATATATTTAGAGTGTGGTTGTCTTCTCCATTTGTCTTTCATTGATGGCGCGATGGGTGAGGGAATGCGCAGCCATGGATGCATCTATAATCAGACACCTATTGAAGCTTTACGAAGACTTGGTCTTGTGTCACGCAATCCAATTTGCGCAATACCAGAGGTCTCACGCAAGCCAATTTGCGCGATACTAGAATTATCGCACAGGTCAATTTGCGTGATACCTCTAGTATTGCGCAATCCAATTTGTGCAATACATCTGTTATCATCCAAGCCTATTTGATCTTTGTCAGTTTGTTAACTTCCAATATGAGACTAAATTTTGCATGTTTAAAACTACCATGTCGCAAGCTCATCAGATTGAACATTTTGTACAAAGGCAAGCACAAAATTACCAGCTGGAAGAAGAAGAGTGATAAGAAACATAGAAAAAAAGTATTAGAAGAGAAGAAGGAGAAGAAAGGAAAAAAAAAGATGAGTTTATGTTGGATATTTACGTCATTTTATAGAAAAGTTTTTTTGTCCTTTAAATTGTTGAAGTATGAAAAGTAAAAAATGTAGTAGGTTTAGAACTTCTCCTCTCGATTCCTTAAAAAAATTAGAACCCTTAAAAAATGATGAAAGGACAATGTTGTCCTTAATAAAAGGTTGGGTGGGCTTTTACATGAAAAAAACTCAAATCTAAACCCAAACTCAAACCCAAACCCAACATATCTGGTGATAAAATAGATACTTCTAAAAAGGTGTCTTCAAAACCTTTCCAATGGTCTTTGAAGTACTCGATTTGGTAGTATATTTTGAAAATTATGAAATTGTAAAAAACCAGATTTCTATAGTTTTGAACACCCAAATTTTGGTCGCCGAAACTCTAGTTTCGCATAAAGTTTTTGATCCATTCTTTGAGAGTTTTTAATGTAAGAAATCGCATCTTTATTTTGGTACTAAAATCTCTGTCGGATTCTTTGTGTGCTATGAGAATAGATGTTTCAAAGTTGGTTTCTTGAAACTAAAACCCAAATATTCTAGGTATTTCAGTGATGAATTGTAATATTTTGGCTTTCGAAACTCATGATTCCCATAACCTTTTTGAATACAATAAAATTCTTGTTTGTAGTATTACATGTGAAATTTTAATTGGTACTGATTTCATCTCTGGATTTGATATATTGTATTAGATACAAATGCTTAAAATAGGTTAAATGAACATAAAAAATCAAAAATTTGAGAACAATGGAAAATTTCGTTTTAATTATTTTAAAAATTATTTTTGGTCGATAATTGATTCATTTTTGTTCTAAACTGCATGAAAGTCAGAAATAGCATTTTTAGTAAATGAGCTTTAGGCATTGGAATGGAGTCTATGGAAGACTTGAAGTCACCTGCATATTTTTATTTTATTTTTCTTTTATGTTGATTATATAATCGCTCAGTTGGAAATGCAAAATGCTCTTGAATTTCTATCTTCTCATCATAAACTTCTTTTCATATCATATTCTCCCTATGTATGTTGCAATTCTACAGAAATCATGCATTCTGTCTAAACTGTTCAGAACAAATATTTAGGTTTCATTTAGAATCTCATACATTAGTTAAATTGAGTAGAGTTACTGACTGTGTATCAGATGATAATACTATATAAAATACATATAATATAATAAAGATATCAAATCATAAAAGAATTAATTATTTAATTATAAAATTCAAAACATAAGATAAACAAATATTGATCTATACACTTTATTATTGATCTATACACTTTATTATAGAAACTATACACTGTCAGTGCATCATATATAAATCCAAAATAAAAAATGAAAACATTATAAATAATATTATTAAGCACATAAAAAATGTTAAAATAAAAATTAAAAGTATATTTTAAAAATTTTTAAAAATTAAAAATATATTTTAAAAATTTTCAAGTGTTAGAGCAATATTTGAGGTAGATCTTTATTATTGATCTAAATAATTATAATTATAAATATTCATTTTATATATAATATACATATGCATTATATATATATATATATATAAGAATGATTATAACATATTTATATAATTAATTTTATCTATTAAATATGTATGTTAACATATATATTTGTAAATTTATATGTTTTATACATGAGTTTTATTTATTTAAAAAAAAATAATTTTAAATATTTAAATAATATACATCATGTTGATAGATTACTTTTATACTTTTTAGTTTAGTTAATAAAATATTTTTTAAATAAATTAAAATTGTTTATTTTACAATATAAATATCAATTAATATTTTATTTACTTTTTCAAAAAGATAATATTATTATATATTTTTTAATTTTGTTTGGATTAGATAGTATTTAAAATTAATTTAAGATAATTTTATTAAAAAGATTGAGAAGTTGTATTGTAGGAATTAAAGAAATTTTAGGAAATTAAAAGGTGGGAAAATATTTATTGTTTATTTTGATTTACACATAAGTTAATAGATGCTTTTTTGTCATTAGACATCTTGTCATACACACACACACACACACACACACACACACATAGAGTAGGGATCCATTTACACATGTGTAAAACAAATTTGTTCGTTGGATTTAACAACCTACTCATATTTATTATGTATGTAAATTTTTTGAATCAATTTGTTATTTCTATCATTTTAATAGAGAATAGTATTTTTTTCAATATATATCAACAGTTGAAATTTTATTTTATGAAATAAATAGTTAGACACATTTGATTAATTTGAAATTTGGCATGCATGATCTATGTGAATAGAACATAAAATTCAACGGTTGGATTAAAAAATCAGAAATCATATAAAAAGATATGAAAGTGTGTAAAACTAAATTTGTTTTACACATGTGTAACTAGATCCCTCCTCTATATATATATATATATATTATATTACAAGGTACATGCTTACGTGTCAAATATTGCTAATATGGATGCCTATGTGGATAAGTTATAATTTTGACACGTAAGCTTTGTTTTAATTACCAAATATATATTAGTTCCTCTCTTACATTTAATTAGTCATTAATTCATAAATGGGGTCAACATTGTTATCAATTAGTATTAACTCTAATTAATTGTAATATATTTGAGAATAAGTAATTACTATATGAATTGTAAATAATTGGTATTAATTGGCAGAATTTCAAAATAAATCTTTATGTCAACCAACTTTAATTGTAATATATCAAAGGGAATAAAATTTTAAACATTAATTAATATGTAAATCCAAGTCGTATATCTTTTGTGGGGAAAGAATGACAAGATTTTTGACTTGGATTTAAAGGGAATAAAATTTTAAATGTTAATTTTACGTATTAATTGGCAGAATTAATGGCAAAATTATTAATTGGCAAAATTTCAAATTTTGGTTTTATGGCAGCCAATGTTAATTTGTATATTCATTGTCGACTTGGATTTAAAGAGAATAAAATTTTATGGGAGTAAATTTTACGTATTAATTGGCAGAATTAATAGCAGAATTATTAATTGGTTTGAAATCATATGTATATATTATATTACAAGGTACACGGTTGCGTGTCAAGTATTAATGATGTGGAGTCCTGGGTGGATAATTTATATTGTCGACATATAAGCTTTGTAGTAATTACTAAACATATCTTAAATTTTATCTTACAATTAATTTGTAATCAATTGGTATTTACTCTAATTAATTTTATATGAATTGGCTCTTATTAATTGGCAATATTTTAATATATCTATCAAATAGATGAATTTCAAAATAATTCATAATGAGGGTTAATACTGTTATCAATTAGTATTAACTCCAACTAATTATACATGAATTGTAAATAAATTTCCAAATATATGAATTATTAAGAAGAATTATTTTAACTTTATGAATTGTAAAGATGAATTATTTTAACTTTATGCCCCTATTTTCTAAATTTTAAATCTTTATTAAAATATTAAAAACATATTATGAGGACACGGATTCATTAGATGGCCATGTTGGAGAAGAGTTACGAGCCATCCGAGCACTGGATGGAGTGGGAGAAGCAATACCGAAAATCTAATCATAGCATTGATGTTTGTGAAGCAGTACAAACTGATGGAAACAAGGCAAATATATGAATTTGAAAAAAACTTATTTGCTAAAATCTTTGAATAATTAATATTTTCATTCAATCATTCATTTGATATAATCATTTATTATTTGGTGATGGAAAATTATTTTTAAATAATTAATCTTTTAATTCAATTATTCATGTATTTCAAGTCATATATATTAATCAAATATATTTCAAAATAATTCATAATAAGGGTTAATGCTTTTTATCAATTAGTATTAATTCCAATTAAATTTATATGAATTATAAATAAGTTTCCAAATATACGAATTATTAACTCCAATTCTTATTAGTTTGTTCTTATTAATTGGTAGAATTTTAAAATAATTCATTATGATAGTCAACGTTAATTAAAATATATCAATTGTTTCTTAAGGAAAATCGAAGCAATATGGAAAATCGAATTATGGCATTGATGTTTGCAAAGCAATCGGATATTTGCAGTACAAACTGACGGAAACAAGACAACTATATGAATTTGAAAAAAACTTATTTATTAAAATACCTTAAATAATTAATCTCTTAATTCAATTATTTATTTGATATAATCAATTATTATTTGCTGATGGAAAATTATTTTTAAAAAATTAATCTTTTAATTCAATTATTCATGTATTTCAATTCATATAATTGATCAAATATATTTCAAAATAATTCATAATGAAGGTCAATGCTTTTATCAATAAGTATTAACTCCAATTAAATTTATATGAATTGTAAATAAGTTTTCAAATATATGAATTGTTAACTCTAATTCTTATTAATTTGTTCTTATTAATTGGCAGGATTTCAAATTTATATGAATTGAAATATATCAATTGGTTCTTAGGGTCAATGTTTTTTTATCAATTAGTATTAACTCCAATTAAATTTAGATGAATTGTAAATAAGTTTCCAAATATATGAATTATTAACTCAGGATCACTTTTTAACGTTTTTTTCATTAGTAAGGAAATTGGTTCTTATTAATTGGTAGTATTACCAATTTTAAAATTTACTACTTTCAATTCTTTTTTTAGCAAGCAACAATAGACATCAAAGCAGTGCACATTTTCTCATAAAACGCAGCATTCCACAGAATGTGCTCAAGGTTTGTTCATCTTCTTAAACATAATATTTTTTTTTTGAGTCCTAAAGAAAATATATAGAATAAAATTTTCTCATGGAAACCGAAAATTTTATAGTTTTCTAGACTTGCATAAAATGGTGGTGTTTTCTTTATGGGTATTTTGGGTGAGGTAAATAATTTTCTTATCATAAGAAAATTATTATGGTAATAATTTTCCTTTCATGTAAACTAAATTGCTTTTGAGTGTATTAATTTTCTTTTCATGTAAATAATTAAAATATTTAATTTGCAGATATAAAAAAATCTCAATAGGCATCAAAACAGAGCTCAAAGTTTAGTTTTCTTCTTAATATATTTTATATATATATATATATATATATATATATATATATATATATATAACTTTATTAACTTTATGTTTGAACGTAGTTTATTCTTTATATATATATATATATATAAATATATATATATATAAATATATTTCCTGTTAGATTTTGTTGATTTTGCTGTAGGAAAGTAAGAGGCAAGTTCGCCATAGATGATCTCATGCTTTTGAGTGGAATAGGAATTTGTTGGCAAAAAAATTATTTTTGAGCAACCTTCTGCAGGGTTGTTATAGAAAAAGCCATGAAAACCTTTCTGCAGCTCGATTGAAATAATGAAAACTAAGTCAAGTTAAAAAATGATAGAGATGTGAAAAAAGAAATAAAGCACTCCCATTTTAATAATATTTTATGATGTTTTGGACATTTATCTTTTATTTATAGAAAATCAATATTAAGAGCCCAAGAGTGACGTTATTGGCTTTATTTTGCAAGTCTAGAGTGGCTTTATGCCTTAGGATCTCCACATGGAATTTAGCATCAACAGAAACAATGTAAGCTTAAAGCCTTGGCCTTTCTATTTCTCATTCATACTTAACCCAGGCACTAATTCTCAATTTAAGGAATCATGAGTTATTTCTTTAATTAAAGTACTAAAGACATTAATCTTTATGATTGCTTATCCTTTTTTTGCAAGACAACTTTTCTTTATTCAATGCATTGAACATTTATCGCGTTCAGAATATGATTTATGCAAAAGAGTGTCAGTATTTACTTGACAAAATACAAATGGTAAGTAATATATATTTCATGATTTAATATATGTTGTTTTTTAAATGAATTGTTATTATTTAATACTACTAGATACTCAATATCTAAAACTATTTTGTTTTAGCTTTTACTAGAATGTGCTTCTATATCTAATGTGAAGCAGATATCAATTGAAATGCTTAATATTTTGATAAGTAATAGAACCGATAAAGATGAAAATAGTCTTCAAACTTCATCAAAAAGACCACTTACACGTGAGTAAGTTTTTATGTACATTATTTAATTACTTAAAATCATTGGATATGCACAATAAATAAGAATTTTTTGAAATATTTTATATTTATAGGTCTACAAAAAATTCTACACTAGTCAAAGATGCTGACAATTGAAGAAAATTTTTATTTTGATGAAGCTGTTAGATTTTAATTCAACAATTTCATAAATATTTTGGTTTATGAATTTGTTTATATTTGAATGAAGTTTTTAATTTTATATATATTGTTTATCAATTATTGTTTAACATATGTTAAAAATATTATAATATTTTAAATATTTTTTGAAGTATTATTATTTTAGCTTTATTGTGAATATATAAATTAAGCTAAATTTATGTATTTTCAACTATATTTAAATAAACATCCGTGCATTGCACAGATCACAAATTAGTTCTTTATAAATCATTATCAGTAACCGACTAAAATTAATGTGGTGATTGATTGATTAATATAATTAAATTGCTATGGTCGGTTAATTCAGTTAATTCTAAATATGAATACTGGCCATTGGAAAAAAAACAATACAAAAAAAAGAAAAGAAAGAAAGAAGGAACAAAAAAAGTAGCCCAACGTTAAAAAAAAAATGAGGAAGAAAGGAAGGTTGTGAGAGCTGCGAGAGTACAACATGGACCCTTTTCTTTGAAAATTTGAGTTTGTCTTATTTTTGTTAAAATTTTGGTTAATTCATTTTCTAAATAAATTATTCGAAAATCAAAACTTAATCGATCAAACTGTTTATTAATCAAAATTGAAATATAAACACCCTTTTTTTTGGTTACAGAAATATAAACACCCTACCTATTGATAAAAGATAATACAAAACACGTCTCTCCTCATTGGATAAAAAAAACAACACACAAAAAAGTAACGGGAATAACACGTAAACGCCTTATTTTTTTTCAATACTTATTATAGAGATTGCGTAAAATTTAAAAAGTACAAATAAATTTTTTACATTCAATTGTGGTTTTTTATATTATGTAACACAATTAGATTGTGATCCCGTACAAGGAACCATTTAGGTTATTTTTTTAAATATGTATGTATATATTAAAAGTTCATATTATCACATATTTATATATCAAAGTTTAAAATATATTATATGTTTAAAGAAGAAAATCAAATATAATAGCGTATGATGACTAATGACCCTTGTACGGATACAACAGTAGAAGTAACATGGTTAATCAATGTCAGAAAATAAAAGTAAATATTTATAAACAATTAAGTTTTTTTTATTATTAAAAAAGTTAGTTTTTATTTTTTTGATAATTTTTATTATTTGAAAATATTAATACCAAATTATTTTAAAATATTAATAATGATTTTTTAAAAATTATAGATAATATTTAAATTATTTCTAAAATTAATTTTCAAGATATTGATATTGTTGGTAGATAATTTTATGGATTTTAAAGATATTAAATTGGTTTTTATATATAATATTAAATAGGTATTATTTTAATTGAATTTTCAAGATATTGATTTTTTAAAATTGATTATAGGATACATGTATGATACTTGTCATTCAAAGATCTTATTAAATACATACATACATACATACATGTATGTATATATGATTAGATAAATATCTTTCAATTTCTAAACTCTTGCTGAGAAAAATGTTTGGCTTGGCCTTGATCAGGAGGCATGGAAGGGGTGACCGGGTGTGTAATTTCCTGAAAATTTTCTAAATGATATTTCTTCATTAATTTAAATGGGAAAAATAGAAACGGCACGATGAAAGGAAATTCCATTTGACTAGGTTTAATATAACAATTATGGAAAAATAATTGTCAAACGAATGAAACGGCACAATGAAAGCAAATTCCGTTTGGATAGGTTTAATGTGACCTCTATTCTAAATATGAACTTTAAAACTTATCTTTTTTGGTGTAAGTAGAGGTATCCTAATCCCCTTTATAGTTTGAGGCTAATCATGTTCAGATGAGAGTAGTAAACGGTAAAACCTTTCTAACAGTGAAGACTCCAAGACTCAAACTCTGTCTAAGTATTTGAAAAAAAAGTTCACTTCTACTTTTTCCACCACTTATTAGTAACTTTAAAACTTCTTCCAAACCGCTATCACTGATTTGAGTTTTGAAGATTAACTCCATTCTACGCATTCATAAAGGCAATTATAATAATAGGTCTTTATCAGAAGACCTTCAAAGGCACATCCTGAAAGCACCTGAAACAAACAAGCACGTAATTAGTAAATTTAGAGTATATAAGTCAAAGAATTCATCATAGTTAGTGTGCCTTTTTCATTTTAATTTCCACAAGTCATCAATCCTAACTAGCTGCTATTTCGCTATGGCTTTCAAAAACCAGCTACATCAATTCATTTTTTTGGCCTTAATCTTCATAGTCGGTGCTAATTTAGTTTGTGAAGCCACAACGCGCTCGCTTCAAGATGCATCGATGTATGAGAGACATGAGCAATGGATGGTTCGATATGGACGAGTGTACCAGGACAACAATGAGAGGCAGAAACGCTTCAATATTTTCAAACAAAATATGGCACTCATAGAATCTTTTAATAGTGCCAAAGACAAACCCTACAAGCTGGCTGTCAATCAATTTGCAGATCTTACGAACCAAGAGTTCATTGCTTCTCGAAATAGGTTCAAGGGTCATATGTGTTCCAACAAGGCTACAACTTTCAAATACGAAAATACTATTGGTTTACCTTCTGCAATGGACTGGAGAAAGGAAGGAGCTGTCACACCTATTAAGGACCAAGGCCAATGTGGTATGTTTGAAAATTTTTATCAAAAATAATGCCAAAATGTAACATTCTACGTTTGACTGTTGATGTAATATCGAAATGCAGGAAGTTGTTGGGCGTTTTCAGCTGTGGCAGCCATGGAAGGGGTCACTAAACTAACAACAGGTAAGCTAATCTCCTTGTCTGAGCAGGAGCTTGTTGATTGTGATACCAAAGGTGAGGATCAAGGCTGTGCGGGTGGCTTGATGGATGACGCTTTCCAATTCATCCAAAATAACAAAGGCCTAACAACAGAATCTAATTACCCCTACAAGGGAGTTGATGGTACATGCAATACCAACAAGGAGGCCAACCATGCAGCTAATATTAAAGGGCATGAAGATGTGCCTGCCAATAAAGAAGAGGCATTACGGAAGGCTGTTGCAAACCAACCAGTTTCTATGGCCATTGATGCTGGGGGCTATCAATTCCAGTTCTACTCTAGTGGTGTATTTACAGGGGATTGCGGCATTGACTTGGATCACGGCGTTGCTGCAGTTGGTTATGGAGTCGATAATAATGGGACGAAGTATTGGTTGGTGAAAAACTCTTGGGGCGCTAGCTGGGGTGAAGAGGGGTACATTAGGATGCAGAGAGATGTTGATGCAAAGGAAGGCCTTTGTGGCATTGCAATGCAAGCTTCTTACCCTATTGCTTAAACCCCTGCAGCTCTCAATGCGTTTTAAATAGCGAAAACAAACATGATACAAATATGTCTATTTTCATATCCTATGCTTGTATTTTCTAAGAAAAGGAGTTGTAATTTTAGTAATTATTATATATTATGATGCAAGAAATATGATCTACCAACTATGCTTCTCCCTGAAATCCAAGATAAGAATCTATATAAAACGTATCTAAATTCTGAACCAAGCTCCCTTTGTTGAGGAATTACTCCATGCCAACTCTCTTGTGGCTGAACCAGATCATATTGCTCTAGCTGTTGCGATTTGCAAATGATATATGAAGGTGTCCTCAAACAAAAGTCAGAGCACTCAGCCTTGCCACATTTAGCTGCAGTATTTAAGGCTGCTAGATGAGGCTTTGTAATCATCAACCTGATGTTGGAGATTTTGTCAGCTTCTTCTGACCAACTTTCTTTCGCCACGTAAGCCATATTTTCTACCTAGAGGCCAGTTGACATCTTTATCAACTATGTTTATCTGCAGCACTGAACTGAATGTAATAATCTTGATTGATCTATTTAAATGCACTAAAAACATATATAGAACATAATACATCAAAATGCAGATTTGGATACTAATTTATTGACACCAATAATTTCGAGCAGTAATGGTATCTTTGTTCTTTATATGTGAATCTTTTAATCTTAAGCAATCACACAAAATGTTATTGTTCTTTAGAATGCTCAGTTTAGAGGATAATATCCTGTACTTGCTTTATATAAGTTTTTTCATTAAAAACGTAACTATTATTGGCAAGCAGTTATCACTTTTGTAGAAAATGGATGAATAATTTTTAAGGTTATCAAATATTTATAAAAATATAGGATCATTTATTAAATGAGTAGTTTTAAGAGGTTATGGAATTAACCTCAAGACATTTTGTCTCCGTGTACATGCCATAAATGAGAAACTACCAGTATTATGAGAAACTGCTTGTGTTTTATATGGGTAACTTGCATTCTTTCACTTGGTCCATATATTTTATTACACTTGCTATTACACTCATAATCTATGAATCTTTATGCTTAAATTAAAGAAACAAAATAAATGAATCATGTTGATAAGCCTCTAAGAATGACTAATATCATCCATGTATTATAATATATTTCATCTCTTTAATGTTAGCCTATATGTGATAACATAATTTAATGAATAAACCTTATGTTTATTTTAGGTTTAAAATTATTATTATTTTCAATAATCAATGTGTGCACTAAAATAAAATAACAAAATAAATGATCAAGAGTTTTATTACAAATAATAGTTGTCCATACAACAAATTTCACATGATAGAATCAAGTCACATTCACATTACATGATTCTTTAAAATTCTTTGGTAGCAAGCCTTTTATTAAAAGATCTACAATCATCAATTTAGTGTTAACATCTTCAATAACCATTTTGTTCTTTTTAACATATACTAGAGAATACCCACGCGTTGCGCAAGTAGATCATTTGAATGGACAAACATGAGAAGTTTTTGTAAGGGTCAAGCAAGTATTCACGTACATAACTATATGAAGTGCAATGAAAAAGAGTTTGTATCATGTTCACTTTAGCCAATTTACATGGGATTTAGCAAGCAAAGGTTAAGAAAAGTCTTAAGCAATCATCCAGAAGCAAAACGGTAAGAAAGATTACAAATACCAGTAAATGCCAGATCTGCATCAAAAGAAAACAACTCTAATCATCTCTAGACTTGTCAACATAAAATGTCGTGTCAATGCGTAGATAAAAATAAAAAATTTATGAAGGAACAAATAAGAACACCAAGAATCTCAGATGAGAACAGAACATATTTTTTCAATTTATTAAATTGTAATGAAGCAAAAAGCAATTCTTCTAACCAACAAACATTATGATCTAACAAAGAGATAAAATAATAAAGAGTTGTGTTTTCCTTTAAGCAAGCGAGATAAATGACAACAATTGGCTTCTACCAGTTTATGAATGAGGTCTCATGCAGTTTGAATAACAAATATATATAACCATAATTTACCATGAGTAATTAAAAAGGTACTCATTAAAAATTAACAAAAGTATGCCATTATTTATCTTGCGAATGCATTGAGACTTCGCTTTGCGTCTTGTTCTTTAGCTAAAAACTATAAGTATGTTGTTTGTTGTTAACCAAAATATGATGCCTTTTCTTAGAACTTGAAAAAATTTTAGCCAAATGCAATTAATTTGCAAATCTTTTCCATTTTGTCTTACAAATTTACAAAATTCCCATGTTTCATGCATGCTTTGACAATTCAAAAACTGTAAATAGAGAAAATGCAAATCAATTCTATACATAGCAAATTCACACAACCCAAATAAGATAAAAAGTTGCATTATCCATGTGACTAACTTGAAATTAAAAAGAATAGCATGTTTATACTATTTTCCATTATCATTATAGTTAGCATAAGTAGATAAACAGAGCAAGTTAGATCTAGATATGGAAACGTAAGCAAAAAGAAGAGAGCTGAGAAGATTTATCAAATAGGCAAATGTTAACATACATGAGACATACCTGAGTGTGAAGTTGTCAATGCTACACTTACAGCAGAAGTCTTTAGTTTCTTTTAAGTCTTCAAAAATAAAAAAATAAAACCACATAATGCTATCATCAACAATACCAGATTAAAGGAGAACTTGTATGAAGATAGAGGGAAAAAATGAATGTGATAATAAACAAAACACTCCTTACACCCTATTAAAAATAAGTAAGAAATTTCTAATAACAAATATCAACAATCTATGTAGAGATTGTAAGAGTTCATTTTTTAAGCATGATAAACCAAATTCCAATTCCTTGCACAACGTCTTAACGTCAATTACAACTGACCTTTTTTTTAAATCAATTGATTATGATATGTTTGGATATTTTATACAATTTGCGAGAACCTACCAATACCTTTAGACGAAATAATAAGGCAAAATCCCAATATTGTTTGATTGTATAGGATAGGAATATAATTGCAGAGGAGGCATTATCCGGTACCTACAAGTTACAATATTAGATTATTTTCAAATATATGAGTTGACATTTGAAATTCTTATGGCATTGCTCAAACAGAAGAGAAAAAATCACAGTAGCAAAGGTAAGATACATTTGGAGAATACATTTCCATATAATCATTACCCTTTCTTTCCATTCCATGACTAACTGACTATGAACAACAATGACAACTAATCCACCATGAATCAAACATGTGAAAGCAACTAAAAAGTGATGCATAAATTTGATAATTCTTTCTAATATTGAGACTTGTAAAAGATGTGACACATTAAACAATCAAAATGAAACCATATTTTTAGCTTGCACCAATATTAAAAATAGATGAGCTAAATTAAAAATGCCTATTTTTTTTTGTAAAATTAGAGACCAATTTTTTTAGGCAAGATACATCATTATAAAATCTCCAATTTCATATTTTTCTTTTCTAACAAAGGCAATAAAATGCAGGGATCCAAAAGGGAAAGAACAATCAAGAATTGACGAACAAACAATTGATAGTTGTCATGAAGATATAAGGAAGTCCTTCTCATGCTTGAAAGGTAACTAAGAGAATATGAATTAAAAGGAATGCTATTAAAATCATCCAACAATCTCCTTGAAATAAATGAAAGGGTGATTTTCAACTTTCTGATGAACATATTCAAAGAAAAAGATCAAAGAATAAATAAGAAGGAAATTCAATTTTGAGAAAGAAATGGAGGTGAAGATAATTCTCAAACCAGGAGCAAAGGATATTTCCACATATTCCTTCCGAATCACAAAATTTATTGTGCATAGTACCTACTTTCTAACAAAATTTTGTTAGTAGAATAGATTAGTTATTCACTTGCAAGAGTCATAAACATCAAGAATTTGAGAATACATGAAGCTATAAGAACATTATAAAAACAATATTTTTTAGAAAGAACATTATCGTCACAACAATAAAACTATAAAGAAATTTTTATAAAAGATATTATCTACGTGGGAAGCATTGATTAAGAGTAAGCATTCTTGGTTCAGGTACCATATCTATAAAATTACAAACAACAATCTGAAAGATCTAAGCAGCAGTGAATTTATCCAACTCAATTAGTCATGATTCAGTGAAAAATTCTCGACATAAACTTGCAATAAGCTACTGGGTGAGGAAGCACCATGCGATATTTGGCCTTGACTTTCTTCTATCAAGATCATAAAGTTGCCCATCATTAATGAAGAGAGGAACAAATAAAAGCAATAATTTTGATGATTTAAAATCACATCTCCTTTTCCAACCTAGCCAATATTCCAATATCAAATCTAAATCTTGTCAAGTTGTGTGCATATTTAGTTGGCTGAATGCAAATGATGGCATTCATATGTTATTGGTTTATATTATTTTTACCATTATGTTGAAATTAATGATAATAAAATTAATTAAGACTATCGTTTTGCTAATTTTGCCTATACCTTTTGTTTTTCCTTTCTCTCTTTTGTCTACTTGAACAATTATTCCCAAGAAAAAAAAAGGAAGCTAAACTTGAATTTAGAATTAACTAAAAATTTCTATTAAACCAGGAAACTGAAGTGCCAACAAGTTTAATAGAAATTGACTAAAGCAAATTCCTAACACATAGACACTTCGTTTGATGCTTTTTTTAGAGATGGTAGATGTTGTTTAAAAAAAGAAAAAAAATTACCATTTAGCCTCAAATAAAAGAAAACTCCTTTTAACAACACAAAAGACAAAGAACGCTTCTTCAAGAACGAAATAGACAAAATTCCAATCTATGCTTTCACGAAAACTACAAAGAGTCTAGCATTTATAGGTTTTAACAGAGTGAATAAAATTAAAATGGCAAGCACTTGTATGTGCAAGCAAAGTACCAAAACAACAGGAGTAAAAGGTACCTCATCAAGAGCATGAAGTTACTTGATTGTATTTCCACGGATATAGCATTCAAGCATTCTCCAATAGTTGTTTCCATCCTACATTATATTTTCAATCAAACCCCAATTACAATTAAAAGAAAGAGAAAAAGAGAACATTGAATGAATTCATATTTGTAGCTTTTAAGTACACTTAACTTCAAGGAGATGAACAGTCATTTGTCGCTATTGGCCAAATGTCCATTATAAGTCTCCCCATTTTTCAGTTTCACAGAGCTGTTAGCAAAAGAAAAAAACAGTTGTTTCAAAGATCAATAACTGAAACAAACAAAGTTTTTGCATGGCAATTTAAGAACAGGCATGTGAAGGAATTTAATGCTTTTACCATAGGATGGTCCTGTGCAGTTTATAGCAGAGAATCATATGCTTATATGTATATATTGTAGACACCTAATTTTGTTCGAACATTTTTTTAAAAAAAATCAAAATAATAAAAAATAATAAAAAAATAATAAAAAAATGATAAAAAGAAAGGAAGTTGACTTCAATGATTTGTTGTCATAAGAAAGATAGTAATGATAAAGTAGTAATCACAGTGAAATAAAATCTGAAGATTGACTACCAAAAATAAAAAAATGAAATGGAAATAAGTTGAAAAAAAAAAAGAGAAGGAAAGTCAAAGAAAATAAATGAAAAATCCCATGATCATGGGATCAATAAAGGGCCTTTAATTTTATTTTCCTTTTAAAAAAAATAATAAATAAAAATATAATGATAAAGAAAAAAGAATATAAAGGGAGAAAAAACGTGGAGGACCAACACACAGAGGAGAAAAACCCTAAAAAAAAACCTAAAAAAAATCCTAGAGAAACCCTAAGAGAAAACCCTAAGAAAAAACCCTAGAAAAAAAAACCTAGAGAAACCCCAAAAAAACCCTAGAAAGAACCCTAGAAGAACCCTAGAAAAAGAGGGAAGAAAAAAAACGAGGGGGAATTTTTGCTACTGCTCCTAGCCACTGGGGACAGCCACGCTTCATCATCCTCATTGAAACCTTGCCTTAGCATCACCATTCTCCCAACACCATAACTGCACCATCACTGCATCCTCCAAGCACCGCCAACCTGCTCTCTACTTGTCACCATCATAACCGAATCACCATTCCTTGCTGCCTCCATCACCATTGTCATTGAGCCTTCTCATCGCCACTTCCCTGTGCCTAACCTCTGCACCACGTTGTCTGTTGTGCTAACAGTTGAACCCATTGCCTCCGGCTTCTAGTTGTTGCTCATCGTTCTTCCATCGTTTCCATTTCCAGCCACGATCACTGCACTGTTCTCTGTCTTCTTCGCATGCCCTTGATCCAGTACGCTGTACCATCGTCATTTAGCTCCCTGCCTTCACAGGCCCACCTCCGGCCTCTGCTAATTCACACCCGTTCCGCTACGGTTCTGCTAGCTGTACTCGTTCACTGCACCAGAGTTGTGCTGTCATCGTTGTTGCCAGGCCATCATTGCTCCAAATTTCTTCGCTACAGCTACAGTGAGGTTCTGTAAAAAGAACAAATAACAAAAGGCTCGTTTGGAAGAATAAGGAGACGTGGGAAAAGCTGTTGGTAATAGCCTTGCATGGACGTCACTCTTATTGCTGTTAGCATCATCTTGCTCTTGCTGCCTCTTTGATCCTATTGGCTGCTACAATTCTTGTTTCACGTGAATGCTTGCAAAGTCTCTATTGGCAATTGGTACGAAGAAATAGAAGCAATAAAGAAAAAGAAGAAACAATCAAGGTAGTTTCTCTTTTATTGTTTAATTAATTAGTTAAAGTAAATATAATTTCGACAATATGATTTGATGATCTAAAAATTATTGGCATGATTAATTTAGTGATTTATATGGTGATGGTCTAACTTTGATATTAAATCTAACTTAATAATTTGATTTAGAAAAATTTGCATGATAATGTTTAATTGAATTTGGTATGAAATTATTGCATGACATATTTAATTTGACTAATTTGGTGTGATTGTATATATTTTGTTTGTATAGGTTTTGTTTTTTTTAATGTGACTTAAGAAATTGTATGATTAAATATAGTATATTAAGATTAGTGTTTATGAAATAAATTTAGGACTATGATTAATTTAAAACTTATATGATAAAAATAAAATTATAGAAATAAAATTAAATAAAAAGTATAAAAAATAATAATAATAAATAAATAAAAGACGTGTTATTCCGACGATGGAACTCCGAGGGGATTGCGATTGAGCAATACTCTCAGAGATCTTGAGGTGAGGAGTTTCTTTTTAAATCTTACCAGCTTGATGGAAGATTTAAAAAGTTATTTTCGATATTTAAAACTCAAATTTATTAAAAATTGAAATAAGAATTAATTAAAATTAACTGCAATTAAAAGAATTAATAGTCAAATTAGGAATTAAGAGTCATAGAAATTAATATATGTAGAAATAAAATAGAATAAAATAATATAACTACAAATATTCTGACGACGGAATTCTAAACGGATTGCGCTTGAGTAGTACTTTTAGATGTCTTGAGGTGAGGAGAGTTCTTTTAAGTCTTGCCAGCTTGATGGAAGATTTAAAGGACATTTCCGAGATTTAATAAATTTAATTATAAAAAATAAAAATTAAATTAGATTAAAAAATAGTAAATTAAAATTAAGTTTATTATAATAAAAAATAAAGATCAAATTAATAAACTAGAATTAAAATTAGAAAAGAATTAAAATAAATAGAAATTAATTAAATTAAATATTTTAATAAATGTGAATTATTCCGATGATGGAATTTAAAGGGAATTGCGCTCGAGTAGTTTCTTTAAAAATTCCTAAGGCGAGAAAGTTTCTTCAAGGTCTTACCAGCTTGATGGAAGGTCTTTAAGAAAATTTTCAATATCAAATAATTCATGTTTATTTAAACATATAAGAATATATATTAAAAATAATAACAATAGAATAAGATAAAATAAATAGTATAAAATTAATGGAAATTGGATAGGAGTCAAAATAGGGCTTGCATAAGGTATTTAAACAATCCGACGACGGAGCCTCTTCAAGAAAGGCGATTGGTCCTACTTGAATACTCTTGAGGTGAGAATAACTTTTAAGTTGTCCAACCAGCTTGATGGAGGAGACTTAAAAGATTTTTCAATATTTAATTATATCGAAATTAAAGTAAAAGGCAAAATTAAGATAACCTTAGATCACTTGGTACCATTTTAGGATGGGCGTTGTGAGGGTGTTAATCCTTCCTCACACGTAACCGTACTCCCGAACTTAGAACTTTTAACGTAGACCAGGCCTTATCCTTAGTTTGAATAGGTGACCAATCACACCTAGGTTAGAATGATTGGTGGCGACTCCATAGTTTTGTGTCTAGCTATTAGGTTTCCCGAAACTTAATACGTTACGACAGTTTGGCGACTCCACTGGGGACATTAGAGAGTCAAGCCATTAGGTAGTTTAAGGTTATCAAGATTTTGCCTAAAACTTTAAATTTCATAAAATATTTAATGCACACACTTCACATTCATGTGCATGCATTAGCCCTCGACCCGGGCTTATCCTTCATAGGAGGGAGTATAGTACCTTTGCCTTTGTGAGGTGATAACCTCCACACAGGCCAGTGAAATACTCCCACTCAAATTGAACCTTTCCGTTTGTAACCTGTAATGGGTGAGGATTGGGTGCCTTACTAGTCTTGGGTGGACGATAGTAAGGAACAATTTGGGAACCTTTAGCCCTTTTATCTAAAGCCATGGATATAGTGAAATTAAGAAGACCAACTATAATATAGAACCATATCAACCCATGCCATAGAAAATACCCATTATTTAGGACACATGTTTGATCAAGTTTGTTTGATTTTGATTTATACATGAGACACTAAGAGGGTACCATGAGTTCTTCACCAAAACATTTCCATGCATCGCTCGTCCATTATTGTTACATGGCAACTTTTTACCATACCATTCATACACATGTAGCTTCACCTCGTTTTGTTCATCTTCAATCATTGTTTTGAACAAAGCACTTTCAAATTTTTTTCAAGCATCACCATATGTGAAATGATAAATTCTTAATTGTGGCAATAAAAGATTCGAAGATAGCTCGACCAAAGGTTCATTCACACAACACTCGTTATCAAGCTAAGATCATGGAAGAAGAATCAAGCATGCACATGGAGAAGATGGAAAAAGCTCAAGAGGAAATGAGGGGGCAATTGGCCCAAATTACAGAGCTGTTGAAAAATCTAAGCAAGGGCAAAGGAGTTGTAGAAGAAGTTGCAGTCCAAGAAGGGGTTCAACGATGCAGTATGGAAGACCCTGTCTATCCTCCTGGATTTGGTCCATTTCCAAGTCAAACATCCCAAGAAAGAAGATATCCACCTGCCTACACTGCTATACCCCAAGTGTTTGGACAAGCTCAATTCCAAGGACCCACCCATCCTTCCCAAGGCACAAAATCTACTGATCCCATTGAGGTGCCCGACTTAGATGACCCAAGGGAAATTGAGAAGTTGAAAGCCAAACAAGCAGAAGAGAAAGATGAGGCAAAGTCGCAACAAAAGATTAATATGTTGGAGGAAAGGATTCGAGCTATTGAAGGCTTAGACTTTTTTGGCTCCATGGATGCTACTGGGTTATGTTTGGTGTCAGACCTGGTTATTCCACCTAAGTTTAAAGCACCAGAGTTTGAGAAGTACAATGGAACTTCCTGCCCTAGGTCTCATCTTATTATGTATTGTCGGAAGATGGCTGCTTTCGCTCAAGATGATAAGCTCCTTATTCACATTTTTTAAGAAAGTCTCACTGGATCTGCTGCCAAGTGGTACAATCAATTAGATGGAACTCGAATCACCACTTGGAATGACTTGGCAAGAGCATTTATGGCTCAATATCGACATGTTGCTGATATGACCCCTGATCGTCTATCACTCTAAAGCATGGAAAAGAGGGCTAATGAGAGTTTCAAGCAATATGCCCAAAGGTGGCGTGATATGGCTGCAGAGGTGCAACCTCCACTTTCGGAGAAGGAGCTTACCATTATGTTCGTTAATACTTTGAAGGCTCCATATTACGATAGAATGATCGGTAATGCCACCAAGAATTTTGCTGATATGGTATTGTCTGGTGAGATAATTGAGAATGCAATCAAGAGTGGAAAGATTGAAGCTCCGAACAATATTGAGAAGAAAGGAGGAGCTAACAAAAGAAGGAAAGAAGAAGTCCATGCTGTTGCATATGGAAGGCAATATGGAGGCTATCACCCACAACACCCTTATCACATGCCACAACCTTATTATCCTGCTCAGAATCCTTATCATTCTTACCCCAAGGTTAATGTTCAACCTAGTCCCCAAACACCTGCCCCAAATATTCAACCAACTAAGCAGTTCAATAAACAAGAGGGCAATCATAATGCATCATGGCCAAAAAGAGAAAGGACTCCCATTGACCAAATCCCCATGACCTACACTGAGTTATACCCAAAATTGATCAAAGGACAACTCATTGCACCCATTTATGCGGAACCTCTCAAGCCTCCATATCCAAAGTGGTATGATGAGAATGCTCGATGCGAGTATCACTTCGAGAACGTGGGTCATTCCCTAGAGAACTGCACGGCACTAAAATATAGAGTGCAAGGATTGATAAAAGCTGGCATGTTGAGTTTTGAAACGAAAGGGGAACTGACTACGAATGCAAACCCATTGCCTGACCATACTAATGAGGGATGAGCCTTGTGGGACATGAGGAGTTTGAGCAGTGCAAGTTGGAAGATTTATAAATTCTAGTTTTGATTTTGTTTTCTTTTTCTTTAAGTAATGCAAGATAGTTTTTGAAAATGCTTAAGCCCATAAGCACGAAATAAAGTTTTATGTATGGGCTAACTTTTATTTATTTCTCTTTCAATAAAGCGACTAGTGTGATGCACTGTCATTTTCTCATTCTATTCATTTTCCATTTCTCACATACTCACCATATCTTTCATTAACAAGTATCCAAATAATGAACATGATGATAATGATGTCAAAAAATCTAGGGTTCAAATTTGAAAGAGCTACTACTATTGATGAATTAATAGTATGCCAATGTTGCGAAAACAAAAAAATGAAGGAAAGGTTGCTCACCATTTGCACTTGATAGACGATACGAGGAATGTGAATCTCTTACAAAAGCTTCTAACAAGTTTGTCATTGTTCAATAAATGATTTTTAATGAGAGTATTTACATTTCAAATGATAAATGGCCTTCTTTCACTATCCTTCAAGCATGAGTAAAATTATCCTTTGATTACCCCTTTTGAGCCTATTATATTTTTGTAATATAACCCACCAAGGATCACCCTCCACACTGGGGGCAAGGAAGATGAAATAAAGAATTTTGGGGGCAAAAATGAAAGTGTTTATGATGAATCGCGGGGAAAAAAAAAGAAATAGCCCAGTTTTGAAAAAAAAAAAAGAAAAGAAAAAGGGTTTGAATTCAAAAAGAAAATCCCAAAAAAAAAGCAAGAAAAGAAATGGGTGAATTAGAAAGGGGCAAAATGCCTGAATGTTTTACTTGATAAAAAAGTGATCCTTTGGTTTATAAACCCTGAAATACATTTTGGGCCTACTATATCATTTTCTTTCATAAGCCCTCGCCTAAGCCTACATTACGTGCCTTTAAAAGCCTATTTTGATCAAATGTAAATGCTTAAATTGAAGAATCATGCATTGAATGAAGACATATTTGTACAATCAGATAACGATCTTTTGAAGGTTCAATGGAGATAAAAGAAGTAGATTAAGTTGAATGAAAAAGTCCATGAGCTTTAGAAGATATCTTGGATCAAAATCGAGAATGTCTATTAGGGGGCATTAATTTGGATTGAGCACTGAAGGTTGAAGTTTGTCAAAGCCAATGAAGTTGAAAATGAAGAAAAGAAAAAAGAAAAAAAATATGAAAAAAAAGAGAAAAAAGAGAAAAAAAGAAAAAAAAGGAAAAAAACAAGAAAAAAACAAGAAAAAAGAAAAAGAAGGATTCAAATTGAAAACTCGAAAAGGGCAGTTTGAATCAAATGAGGGGGCACCTAGGTTGAAAACCTGAAAGGGCGGCTTAGGAAGAAGGTCAACATCAAAAAGTTTTGATACGAGGGCAAGATTGGCAGACACTACATGAAAGAACATATCAACATAAGAGTAGGCTTTTGGAAAAGAATTTTAGATTGACTTGATTGAAATTGTCAGAATGTTCACTAAATGGATACTGAAAACCTTATTCCAAACAGACTGTCCCATTGATTTTTCTTGATTTCATGTTCATTTTCTAAGAATGAATATTTATATCTCTCTTGATCATTTTAAATTTATACCACCCATATAACAAATTGAGAATATGCATAAGTGCATTACATTGGTGGTCGAGTTGGAAGGAAAATAAATAAACGTTGGTAACCTTTCTTGGGTAAATTTTTGAAAAAATATTCTTTTGAGAAATCTTGCATTACTAAAAGAGAGAAAGAAACAAAAATAAAAAATGATGAAAACATAAATCTGAAAGCATGATGGCAAGTCTTTAAGCATAATGAGACCAAGACTTATTAGAAGGTGGGATGAGAAGTGAAGATAGATGATTTAAATGAGAAGAATCCAACAAATTGAGTAGACTTAAGGAAAATGAGATGAGTTTGAGAATCTTGTTACCACAATTGAGATTGCATTTGCATACATTCATGGAATAATTCATGGGACATGACATTGACACATGCATAACATTTATAGAATTCATTATATTCATGACATGCATGACATTTCATTAGTGCATTTTGGACATTGAACTATATGTTAAGACATTAGGATAAGAAGTTCTGAATGATTAAAATTTTGAGGAAAAGAGAAAATATAAGAGATGGTAATTTGAAAAAATGATGAGGTATGAGAAGATGATGAGAAAAATACTTTTTGAAAAAAACCTTAGAAGAGAGTAAAGTCCAGTTTAGCTGGCACCTTAAAGGAGAATAAAGCCTAATATTGTTGGCATCAAAATGAAAGTTAAGCCTAGTCAAACCCATGTTAACTGGTATTCTGAAATGAAACGTTTTATTTTCAAAGTTCCAATGCCTCTGGTGAGAGGAGCACAAGATTATTTTTCAAAGTTCCAATGCCTTTGGTGAGAGGAGCACAAGATTATTTTTCAAAGTTCCAATGCCTCTGGTGAGAGGAGCACAAGGTTATTTTTCAAAAGTCTCAATGCCTCTGGTGAGAGGAGCACAAGATTATTTTTCAAAGTTCCAATGCCTCTGGTGAGAGGAGCACAAGGTTATTTTTCAAAAGTCCCAATGCCTCTGGTGAGAGGAGCACAAGGTTATTTTTCAAAAGTCCCAATGCCTCTGATGAGAGGAGCACAAGGTTATTTTTCAAAGTTCCAATGCCTCTGGTGAGAGGAGCACAAGATTATTTTTCAAAGTTCCAATGCCTCTGGTGAGAGGAGCACAAGGTTATTTTTCAAAGTTCCAATGCCTCTGGTGAGAGGAGCACAAGGTTATTTTTCAAAAGTCTCAATGCCTCTGGTAAGAGGAGCACAAGTTTATTTTTCAAAGTTCCCATGCCTCTGGTGAGAGGAGCACAAGGTTATTTTTCAGAAGTCTCAATGCCTCTGGTAAGAGGAGCACAAGATTATTTTTCAAAGTTTCAATGCCTCTGGTGAGAGGAGCACAAGGTCATTTTTCAAAGTCTTATAGCCTCTGGTGAGAGGAACTAAATGTTTCTTAAAAATTGTAAATATTTTGCAAAAAACAAAAAATAATAATAAAAAAATCCGGACAAAATAGTTGTCTAATTGTCTTTGCACAATTCCTGATTTTCAGAAAATGTGCAAAGAGGGGCAACTGTAGACACCTAATTTTGTCCGAACATTTTTTTTAAAAAAAAAATCAAAAAAATAAAAAAATAATAATAATAAAATGATAAAAAGAAAGGAAGTTGACTTCAATGATATGTTGTCATAAGAAAGATAGTAATGATAAAGTAGTAATCATAGTGAAATAAAATCTGAAGATTGACTACCAAAAATAAAAAAATGAAATGGAAATAAGTTGAAAAAAAAAGAGAAGGAAAGTCAAAGAAAATAAATGAAAAATCCCATGATCATGGGATCAATAAAGGGCCTTTAATTTTATTTTCCTTTTAAAAAAATAATAATAATAAATAAAAATATAATGATAAAGAAAAAAGAATATAAAGGGAGAAAAAACGTGGAGGACCAACACACAGAGGAGAAAAACCCTAAAAAAAAACCTAAAAAAAATCCTAGAGAAACCCTAAGAGAAAACCCTAAGAAAAAACCCTAGAAAAAAAAACCTAGAGAAACCCCAAAAAAACCCTAGAAAGAACCCTAGAAGAACCCTAGAAAAAGAGGGAAGAAAAAAAACGAGGGGGAATTTTTGCTACTGCTCCTAGCCACTGGGGACAGCCACGCTTCATCATCCTCATTGAAACCTTGCCTCAGCATCACCATTCTCCCAACACCATAACTGCACCATCACTGCATCCTCCAAGCACCGCCAACCTGCTCTCTACTTGTCACCATCATAACCGAATCACCATTCCTTGCTGCCTCCATCACCATTGTCATTGAGCCTTCTCATCGCCACTTCCCTGTGCCTAACCTCTGCACCACGTTGTCTGTTGTGCTAACAGCTGAACCCATTGCCTCCGGCTTCTAGTTGTTGCTCATCGTTCTTCCATCGTTTCCATTTCCAGCCACGATCACTGCACTGTTCTCTGTCTTCTTCGCATGCCCTTGATCCAGTACGCTGTACCATCGTCATTTAGCTCCCTGCCTTCACAGGCCCACCTCCGGCCTCTGCTAATTCACACCCGTTCCGCTGCGGTTCTGCTAGCTGTACTCGTTCACTGCACCAGAGTTGTGATGTCATCGTTGTTGCTAGGCCATCATTGCTCCAAATTTCTTCGCTACAGCTACAGTGAGGTTCTGTAAAAAGAACAAATAACAAAAGGCTCGTTTGGAAGAATAAGGAGATGTGGGAAAAGCTGTTGGTAATAGCCTTGCATGGACGTCACTCTTACTGCTGTTAGCATCATCTTGCTCTTGCTGCCTCTTTGATCCTATTGGCTGCTACAATTCTTGTTTCACGTGGATGCTTGCAAAGTCTCTATTGGCAATTGGTACGAAGAAATAGAAGCAATAAAGAAAAAGAAGAAACAATCAAGGTAGTTTCTCTTTTATTGTTTAATTAATTAGTTAAAGTAAATATAATTTCGACAATATGATTTGATGATCTAAAAATTATTGGCATGATTAATTTAGTGATTTATATGGTGATGGTCTAACTTTGATATTAAATCTAACTTAATAATTTGATTTAGAAAAATTTGCATGATAATGTTTAATTGAATTTGGTATGAAATTATTGCATGACATATTTAATTTGACTAATTTGGTGTGATTGTATATATTTTGTTTGTATAGTTTTTGTTTTTTTTTTAATGTGACTTAAGAAATTGTATGATTAAATATAGTATATTAAGATTAGTGTTTATGAAATAAATTTAGGACTATGATTAATTTAAAACTTATATGATAAAAATAAAATTATAGAAATAAAATTAAATAAAAAGTATAAAAAATAATAATAATAAATAAATAAAAGACGTGTTATTCCGACGATGGAACTTCGAGGGGATTGCGATTGAGCAATACTCTCAGAGATCTTGAGGTGAGGAGTTTCTTTTTAAATCTTACCAGCTTGATGGAAGATTTAAAAAGTTATTGTCGAGATTTAAAACTCGAATTTATTAAAAATTAAAATAAGAATTAATTAAAATTAACTGCAATTAAAAGAATTAATAGTCAAATTAGGAATTAAGAGTCATAGAAATTAATATATGTAGAAATAAAATAGAATAAAATAATATAACTACAAATATTCGGACGACGGAATTCTAAACGGATTGCACTTGAGTAGTACTTTTAGATGTCTTGAGGTGAGGAGAGTTCTTTTAAGTCTTGCCAGCTTAATGGAAGATTTAAAGGACATTTCCGAGATTTAATAAATTTAATTATAAAAAATAAAAATTAAATTAGATTAAAAAATAGTAAATTAAAATTAAGTTTATTATAATAAAGAATAAAGATCAAATTAATAAACTAGAATTAAAATTAGAAAAGAATTAAAATAAATAGAAATTAAATTAAATTAAATATTTTAATAAATGTGAATTATTCCGATGATGGAATTTAAAGGGAATTGCGCTCGAGTAGTTTCTTTAAAAATTACTAAGGCGAGAAAGTTTCTTCAAGGTCTTACCAGCTTGATGGAAGGTCTTTAAGAAAATTTTCAATATCAACTAATTCATGTTTATTTAAACATATAAGAATATATATTAAAAATAATAACAATAGAATAAGATAAAATAAATAGTATAAAATTAATAGAAATTGGATAGGAGTCAAAATAGGGCTTGCATAAGGTATTTAAACAATCCGACGACGGAGCCTCTTCAAGAAAGGCGATTAGTCCTACTTGAATACTCTTGAGGTGAGAATAACTTTTAAGTTGTCCAACCAGCTTGATGGAGGAGACTTAAAAGATTTTTCAATATTTAATTATATCGAAATTAAAGTAAAAGGCAAAATTAAGATAACCTTAGATCACTTGGTACCATTTTAGGATGGGCATTGTGAGGGTGCTAATCCTTCCTCACACGTAACCGTACTCCCAAACTTAGAACTTTTAACGTAGACCAGGCCTTATCCTTAGTTTGAATAGGTGACCAATCACACCTAGGTTAGAATGATTGGTGGCGACTCCATAGTTTTGTGTCTAGCTATTAGGTTTCCCGAAACTTAATACGTTACGACATATATTATATATTATATATAATTCTTTCTTTTTTTTTTTTATTTGGTTGCACCAAAATCTTTTTGATTTGGTATGAATGGCATAAATTGGGAAAGCAAAAAGGAAAACAGAAAATGAAACAAAGCATAATTTGAACCTTGGAAAGAAGGCCATCCTTTGCATGCTCATAATTGCTATTAATATGTCTTTACCACATCCAAATTTTCATGAATTTCTCTTGCAAAGAAATAGAAAACATTTAAAAATTCATAACATCTATGTAACGAAAAAGAAAAAAATTTCATATCCAAAAAGATCACTCCAACTAATTAGCAAATACAAATTTACAGTTCTCGTCTAAGACTGTTGTATGTCCTATCATCATTATCTTTGTACGTGTCTTTATAGCATGCATGTGTGCCTAGAATTGTTCTCAAATAAACATTTTACCATAACATGGAATGCTAAAGCATATGAACGAACAATGTTATTTAAAGCGTAGGAGTTGTTTGGGATTGTTGTGTGTTTTGTATTTTATGTTTTTGTAAATTTTGTTTTATTTTTATTTTCAATTTATTAAATTTGAAAACATGTTTGGATAGGATGTTGTTGTTGCCAAATTTGACAAACTAACAGAGGTGAGTGAAGGTGGTAAAAGTCTGAGAATAATAGTTGGTATGGGTTTGAAACTGACCCACAGCAAACTCAAATGAAGGTCTTTTATTTTTATCATTAAAATGAACTATTGTATCCGCACGGATGAGCAGTGCCCGTGCGGTAACAGTAACAAAATTATTTCCAAATTTCTAGAAACATCAATTTTATGTTTTGTAGAATTTTCAAAACATTGTGTTTTCTTTTCATTTTTTGGAAACAAAAACACAATAAACAAACATAGAAAACAAAAACATAAAACACAAAACTAAAACAATAACAAACAACCTCTTTGTTATCGACCATGCAGCTAATTGACAGTATACAACAGACAATCAAAGAAAGATTGAAAGGCATATTGATGTTGGCAAAAAAAAACAAGTATCTAGTAGGACTAAAACTCCATGTAGATTTTCCAATCAACAATATAGATAGCAAAGATCTTTTTACCAAGCAAATGATTAAAGGGACATTTTAAGACAATGAAAAGGATTCCCATTTACATTGTTACAATAGAAACATCGAAATCAATTAAAAAGAGAAAGATATACCTTAGAATAAAACTCCTTCAAAGAAAAATCTTTCACAACAACCTACGTACAATGCAAAATTCTTCAGAAAATTGAAGACAGATCCTAAGTTACTAGAGACCGCTTAAAAACTCTTCAAAGGATTGATTTTCTCCCTTCATTCTTCTAAATTGCAACGCTAGGAAAGGATGATTCTTAGCACAAGGGTGAACTTATTTATAGTCATGATCAGAAAATTTCCCAATTGATGGAAAAAATGGCAATGTCTAGGAAATTGAGCGATGTAATGCCTTCTTGGCTAATTTTGGCAGTCTTATTTGGGAGGATATATCTCATTAGGTTTAGAAAATTTCCCAATTGATGGAAAAGATGGCAGTGTCTAGGAAATTCACTGATGTAATGCCTTCATGGCTAATTTGGCAATCTTATTTGGGAGGATATATCTCATTGGGTTTAAATGAAAGTTTGATGTGCTTGTCTAATTTAAAGTCAAAAAACTTGAAGAAGATAAAGGTTGTTAGATAGAGAGATGCATTAGAATGAAGGGTATCTTTGTGAGATGGTTACTAAATAGTGAAAGACTAGAGATTCTATAGATTTCAGGCGTAACTAATTGATTAATCTACGGTGGACTGTTATATGCACTTGTTCAAGGTTTAATAACAATGATTAATGAGATTATCTTACAATGCACTATTTTTTTTTATTTCAATTTTTAGAACCACTTAAAATGTCAATCAACCCATGCTTTTGCAATCTTAAAAAATACCCAAAAGCTAAATTCAATTAAAGCACAAATAATTCCAAAATATAACACTTAGTAAAATCTTACAACACAAACCACACTATAAAATACCTCAAAGAGTCAATTTTTGGTTTCCAATCTTTTCATGACCAAGATATCTGCAAGCATAAAATAGAAAAAGGAACAAAAACAAAAAAAATGATGAAATGACAAGAAAAATGCATTTTTCTATGAAACTTCTGCCTATACCAAAATAAGAACAACCGCATTAGAAGCTTCTTGGATCAATCCGAACACACCAACCCCTTAGAACGAAGAGATTCTTGTGCGTAACCTTTCCAAAAACTTGGACTTCCTATGCAAATTTCATCTCAGCTTTTGACATCATGCTTTTTAATTTCTTAAGAGCTATCTGCGTACACCATTCAACAACAAAAAATCGTCCCATAGCGGGAAAACATAGAAATTTAACAAAAACACACAAAAGGACCAAATCTCTTTGGATACCTCAATACCATCACTGATTTACCCCTGGAGTACGCTTAGGAGCAATCAGCTTCTTCCCAGGAGACGTCCTCCTCAAAGTCCTAGAAGCCTTGGCACACTTCTCCTCGGGGTTGGGCTTGGCTACAGCTATTTTCTCCCTAGGGTTGCAAAACGTTATTTTTTTCATGGAGATAAGGGAAAGGGGAAATCAAGAAAGAGAGAATGAGGTGCTGGGTAGAAGCATGAAAACGATGAGTTAAGAGATGAGAAAAGAGGAATAGGAAAAAGAGGAAAAGTGGAGTAATAGAAATCATGCTCACAACAGACAAAAACTTAAGAGATTACCTTGACAGCAATATCGAATTTTGCTTTAGCAGGAGAATCCCTCAAATTTTCAGCCTGAGTAGGTCTCTAAAAGAGAATTAGTAAATAATGAGTCTTACATGAGTGAAAACAAAAAAAAAAGGATAAGAAAACCACATTGTGCTGTCCATCAAGGAGAAATACAACGAAATTGATTTAAAAAGAAAAAGAAAAGATATTCTGTGAAATGGCAACAACAATCTTGCAGTGGATTTCTCCATTCTAGAAAACTAATTATAAGCCCAATACTTAGTAAGAAAACATTTAGTAAAGGTACAAAGCATTCTATCATTCTAAAAACTTACAAAAACCACACAAAAGCATCCTAAAAAAGAACAATGAAGTTTTGTTACGTACCTGTAAACCCCAACAAATAACACCAACCCACTTAATCCCTTTTGACAGTATCAAGCAGCAACTTGAAGAAATCCCTTCCTTCCCTCAAAATGTACCTAAAACCAACTTTAAGACACACAACAAAACGAATAAACCCTGAAATGATCAGAAATGAAAACCAAAGATAAAATTAAACCCACCTCAATTTTTCCTTCTTGAAGACAGAGGTCATGAAATCGAGAGAAGTTGAGGCTCAACAACAGGAACCGATACCATGCAAGAGGCTAGAGCTGAACCACGACCATCGTTTAGGAGGAGCGACTTCGACACCTTTGTGTGCCTCATGGCCTCTAGCAAGCCCTGGAAAGGACGCTTGGCAAACTGTCAATGATGGGTTTAAGCTATTCATGTTCAAAGATAAAATGACCGTTAACACTCCATTTCCTACCGACTCTCCTTCGTTGGCCGATATGCCACTGACCGTACTTGTGAAATCGATAGGGGAGTTCAAGGTTGGCCACTGTTGGCAATCTTCTAATATGGATTTTAGCATAATTGGCCTAGGAAGGATTCATGTTTGCTTCTATATCTTATTCTTTTGGGGTTTAAAAAGCAATGAACTCTTGTCAATCCCTGTCAAAATGACGATGAAGGGAGATAATCAAGTGGGTGTTTTTCTTTGCTTTTTTTGAGTCTGTAAAAGTACAGACTCTGGATCCTCCCTACCATGTCTTTCCTTTTTCCCACATATGATAGGAGAAAAAAAAAACAAAAAAAAAGAACTAAATCTAAGATATCTCCAAACAGTAAAAAAAAAGATAGATAAAGTAAAGAATGGGACCCACAGCGCTGGAAGACAGACATTTGCACACCAACTTCCAAGATTGGCTAACAGTAGAAAGACAAAAAATGACTTGAGGACTAACCATAAAAAAAAAATCATTCCATAACAACAATGGGCCCACACATGTGAAGCTGACAGCTAATAAAATAAAATTACACAAATGACGAGCAAAACTATTTTTTCCTTGACAACAAACAATGCTACCAATACTGTCAAACCAACAAAGCAAGACACAAAAGATGAATAAAAAAAATAACGTAGACACAAGAAAGAGCATAAACGTGTTCTTCAATGGAGGCACAAACGTGGAAGCGCCTGCTTCCAACTTTCTCACCAATTTTAAGTTATATGATTTAAAAAAAAAATGATAAGGGAGAAAGGTAGGCATAAACAACATGAACAACCTATTTTGACCCACTCAACTAAAAACTTAAATAGAAATGTAGACATTAACCCAAGAGCACCCACTTTATGGCATAAAAACAAAACCAAAGAGGTTAACCGGTACCTTAAACACAGATCTCCATAGAGAAAATGTAACATTCAATCAAAATAGCTATAGTAACCTGAGGAAAAAAACAATATATCAATCTTGCAGACAACCAAGTAGAAAGTGAGTAGAAGTAGCCAGGGGGAGGGGTGCTCACACTGTGAAAGGGGGTTAACTGATATGAGGCAGATAGGTGGATTTGGTCTCAAATCCAATTTTTAGTTAAAATTTTTCAGAATTGATGCAACTGTTAGTGGAATGGTTAAAAAAATCTTTTTTTTTGAATCTTATAAACTGGGGAGCATATATGATGTAAAACCATAAATTATAAGGTCTTCTAAAGTCACACCTAATCCAAGAGGTTCATTCACCAACTCAATTGCAACCATACTTTGTTTATTAGCAAACATTACAAATAAGAGGATTCAAATTGAAGGGTTTGGTCCTAAATACATGTTTAAATCATTTTCAGCAAATAATAAAACAAAGCCAGCATGTGTATTATACTTTATCTAAATTATATTAGGAAAAGAATATCAATTAAAGCTAACAACAACCTTGTATATCATACATTAAATAAAAATAAATAGATTACATCAAGAAAATAAGCATGATAACAAAACAGAACATATTCCTTAGAAAATAGAACATATATATGTTATAATTACCTCCACAATATTTGAGAACAATTATGATATATGGTGACCTATCAATAAGAGAGACACGAAAAAGATTTTCAATATTTAAAACCATAAAAAGAAATGTAATATTTATAACATAATATGTTAATGCATAAAATGAAATTGAAATAATAACAAAGTAGTTTTAGACCTTATTCAACAATGCTCCGTTGAATTTTTCTCTGCACAAATGCTATAACATAGTTCTGGAAAGACACATCTTCAAATAAGCATCTACAAAATAACAAACATTTATAAACTATGAATAAATTACCATGCTAACTTAAGCTAACTCAGACATCAAATTAAAACATCGACAATATTGTAGAGAGGTCTTTAAGATTTCCATTTCAAATAGTTGATGAGATTTTCACATCAATAATTGAATCTCCTAGGTTACTACAATGATAAAGACCAATCAAACATCCAACAAATAAAATTCTTAAAAGTTATATCTAATTGTGTTCACTTTGACTTTACCAAGAAAGAACTTAAATTAAGGAATAACAAATGGATACTTGCCTCTCACTTCTTTTGATCAAACTACAATATTTCTATACTTTCAAGAATAACCCAAGTTTAATATCATAAAAAAAATACAAAAAATAAATTAAAAAATTCATTGAGAAAAACAATAAAAAAAATTTTTAAAATGTTGCAAAAGAATGCTAAGTTGTTCACGGAGATACCATTCCATAAAAAGAGGACAGCAAACAATATGGAAGGAATAAAAAAGGATTGTATTTCTCTTTGTGTCTTCATCATACTTGGGTTTCTTTTACTTTTGATGCTTTTTTCCATGACAGGTACGTATATCATGTTCTAGCAATTTAATGGTTCTATCAATCTCAAACCATATTGAAACATAATCTAATATTTTATTTTGAAAAAAAAATAATAAATTTAATTATTGAATTCGAAGTGCCAATGGGTTTGCCCCAAAATACTAACTTTCAATTTCTATCTCCTATTACTCTTTTTTTTTCTTGATGAAGCTCATTAGAGCAAAAGCTTAAATCAACACTCTAAAACCAAGCAAGGCAACACCCACTCCCAACCATCAAGTCTTCAAAAAAGGAATTGATATACCCCTTGCTACTTAGCTATATTTAACATTCTGGTTACACCAAATGTTAGCAATACATTAAAAAAAATGTTAAGGATGAAAATCATTACTTGTAAAGTGTGTTATTAGCCTATCTTGTGGTGATGCATTTACTTGAGCAAATAATGAATTTAGACCTCATTCTCTAAGAGTATGGCAAGCTATATAAGCAAATATATACCTAATTGCATTGATTTATCAAAAAAATTATAGACCTAAAAATTGAAATTTGCAAGATACTAAAACTTTAAGCCAAAGACTTCATTATGAGTTTAATGTATTTACAAAATGTGCTCTTTTCTTCAATCTTTTTCTAGGAATGCCAAAAATCAACTTCAACCTTCTCCTCTGGCTACTTTTATCTTATTTCTAATAGACATAATTTCTAATAGCCAAATTTATCTAAAAACAAAATTTGACATTTTTGCAAGAGGATTTACAATTCGATTGCAATATAATATATTCAAATATAACCAACATAAAACACATGTCCTTACTTTATCTTAAGTAACCCAAACAGCCCAATGAGCTTATACAAAGTGCCAGTCACAAAAGCAAGCCAAAGAGGTATTGTATATATTAATCAAGTTTTTTGGTAGCATTTTTACCAAGAAAAAAAATGTTTCTCCTTGCAAAATATATCTTCTAGAAGTAATCAAAGAAATCAATTGGTTTAACACATGCAATTAACAATGCAAAAGATAAATAACAGATCAAGCAACATACCTAATCTCTTCGATAGTTACTGTTATTCTCATTAGATTTCTAGAAACTTGTTGCTAAAGGCATATCCTAGTCAGCCAAAAGTTGTTGTCCAAAATCACTTCCATTTTGACTTGTCCAAGCATATGTGCTAAGCTAATCTTGACAAAAGTGTCACAAAAATACCTCCTACCATTTATTCAAATCCATATTAACCCAGCAATTAAAGATGAAGAAGTCTTGCCAATCACAATCTGCTAATTAACACCCTTGCAATCACAATCAACTTCAGAGAAAACATAATTACATATGGCTGTAAAGTGAAATTAATATATCAAGTTTCACTGAACAAAAAATATTATAGTACTTGACACAAATTCGAAAATAAACATGAGGATGATAAGTCTTACCTAAACAATAAGAAATAACCCAAACCTGGAAGAAATAAGTAATTCAAGTTACTGTATATTACTTGTTCGTGATAACTTCATGAGAAAGGAGACTCCAAAAACTGAAAAGCAGGAAGAGTACAAACGGATGTATATCTGTCTGTTTTATTTTTATTAAAACTAATGGAATTATAGGAAAATAAAATAGTACCAGGCAAGGCAAAACCTGCTCACAAGTCCCAACCATCAAATTTCCCACTGAGCACCTCTAAAACCAAGCCTTTGCATTGATATGTCTGCTCATCACCGCACCTAATTAAATCTCCATATAGTAACAAAAAAATAAAAAGAAATGAAAAAATTGGAACTAATATGCAGTACCACTTAGATGGAAGGATGTTGGACATAGAAGGGCTATCAGACAGCATAGAACGGTAAAGGTTGTAACACCATCGTCAGTTGCCATCTTCCCCGACTATCCTCTGACCAAACAATGGCAAACTCAAACAACCCATATCAAATTATCAAAAGCCGTAACATAATCTGAGATAAAAAAAAGGAAAAAATAAAGGAAAAAAGAATGGGGAGAGGCGTCAGCCAAAAAGGAAGGGAAAAATAGCTTGTCAATTGAGGAATCAGAAAAATAGAGAAGATAAGAGAGTGACAAAGAAAAAGGGAGACAAGGAGAAGTAATAGATTATCTCTTAATCTCAGTTCATCTACTTTAATTTGGGCGATTGTCTCACCACCAGCTTGATTTCTCACTCAAACAAATATAAATATTGTGTTAACGGGAAAAAACTAAAAATATCAAAAACCCACCACTTACCTGCATACCCATCACCGTTCACCACAAAAATTTTTTTATTTTTTTTTCTTTTCTTTGGAAGCTTTCCCGCTCTTCCCCTTTCTTTTTTTCTTTCACTTTGCCTATTCATAAACTTCAACGTGTTACAGAGAAATGGTAAACAAAAATGAAAAATAAAGAGAGAGTGAGTGTTTTTCTATTTCTTTTTCTTCAAGTACAATCACCCATGATGTCTGAATGGCGGCAAACAAGAGGGGGAGTGGGCGAAAGAAAAGAGAAAAAAGAAAGAGCAAATTAAAAGCACATTCAGGAAAAGAAAACAAAAGTACACAGACGTGCCAAAAAGAAAAGTTTCTTTAGAGGAAAAATGGAACCCATAATAAAAAAAATGTAGATAAAAAAGACGGCTGCTCCAGTGTTTGTACCACCAAAAGACGCAAAATGCACCACTTTTAATAGTAAAAGAAAGAGGTTTATTGAGAGAAGATAAACTTGGCAGAGGAAACACGGGAAAACTAAATTTACGTCAATTCCAAATCTGACCTACAGTAAACAAGCATTAAAATGGAAGACAAAACCTATGTTGTTGTTCAATAATTCCGATACCCAAAAATAACACGTGGCATTAAGGAAGGAAGTGAACGTGTTCACCAAAGGAAGCAAAAACGTGGCTTAACCTGGTGTGGAAAAATCGGCCACTATTAATCTATTTTATAATGGCTAAAAACTTAATGTTATTATGTTTATTTCGACTATCCCTTTTATTGTTTTTAGCCAAAAAAACGTAGCTGAATTGTCACAATACATTCTTAATGACTTTGAAATGAAATCAACAATTATGAGCCCATATATGAAACTTTTCAACCATATATTATGTGAGGTAACTTCAAAATAAGAAGCGAACTCAGCCTCTATGGTAAAAGTAGCAGTTAAAGACTGCTTTGCACTACTTCAAGACAAGGTTACACTATCAAACATGAAAACATATCCAAATATTAATTTTCGTGAATTAGCACATCCAATAAAGTCCAAATTCGAATAACCAACTACCTTTATATTGTCAATTTGTCTATACATAAACATATAATCTTGACCCTTTGAAGATATTTCATTAATCTCTTTGTAGATCTCTAATAGTCCATACTTAGATTACCCTAATATCTTATCAACATTTTGACAACAAATGCATTGTCAGGTCTTGTGAAAATCAGAGCATACATTAAGCTTCCAACAACAAAAGCATATAGAATGTTTCGTATTTATTCCCTTTTATGTTCTTTTTCCATGCACTTGTTCAAATTGAACCTATCACTTTTCACAATTGGTGCTACACTTGGTGAGCAATCTTTCATCCAAAATCTTTCAAGAGCCTTATTGATATAGATTTCATGAAGATGGGCAGGAAGGTTTCATTATCCATTTCCTCGCAGTTACATTTAGCAGCTTTGCTAATACTTTTGGATTCATTTGTGTGGTGTTTCAATGTATTTTCCTTTCCTATTTTTTTCACTCGTGGCTTTTCACTTTTCTCTCTTCTAAAGAAGCTGTTACCACTCTCGATTAAAAACTTCTAAACCTACCTCACTTTCTACTAAATATACCCCACCCAAAAAAAAAACCAACTAAATTTACCCCTTAAATTGACTATTTTAACCTCATAAAATGTGGCTTCGTGCAAGTGCACTTGTTTGAGTCAGGTGGCCTCCTGCAAGGTCACTTGCGCGAGGCACGGGCAGCCTTGGGTGAGCTTACCTATGCATGCCGGCAGACTTGTGCTATCGGTGCTGAAAGCTGAATGATTAGCAAAAAAAAAAAAAAACCATTTCTCTGGTTTAAGGTACGAACTAGTGAAAGAAGGAAGGAGGAGGAAGGGTTTCTGTGTCACATCCCAAAATGTACAGTTTTTACCATATTATAATACCACACGTGACGGTTGGGCTGTCTGTGATGCTTTTGTCACTCACTTATGAAAACAGTAACTACTATTATGCTTAAATTAAATCAGTAGTCGATGAGAATATTTACCGCAATATATATACAGTATATACACGTGTTCTACATCCCTGGTACAGGAATTATACAAAAGTAGTACTGTACAACTATGTCTGAAAACATATAAAAGAAATGCTACCTCCAGGATCCACTAAGTGCTGCCTCGGGGTCAACTACGACGCAGCCAAATCTATGGAATCAGAATCACTGAAGATAGTCTGTGGAGTGAGAAAAATAAGGGGTGAGCTAACGCGCTCAGTAAGAGAATTGTATGTGAAACTGATACTATAAAATCTATATGCTAAAAATAATTGATATTCACATGATAAAACACTTAAGTAAATAAATGAGGAATTAATATTTCTTTCAAAAGATATTTATTTTCACACTTGTAAAGCACCGTATAATATTCAGTTCAACACGTAGTATATCAAAAACTCAGTGGCTGCAATTAATTTAGCACCAGTTAAAAGTTCAGTAAAAGTACAATCATCAGTACAGTATCATGGAGACCAGGCAACACCCTAAATATATCATGCTATAATATCATCCCAAATAGGGGAAAACACATGAGATCTATGGCCATAGTCTATGAGGTCTACAGTGTGCACTGATCAGGTGCCCACTGGAGACGCTGACAATAGGATCAGTATCTATCAGCAATAACACGTGACACGTGAGCATGATATGGGGCCTAACAGTCTCAAAACAGAAAACACGTGATCTAAACACTATTTATGAAATCAATTCCACCGAATATATTTTCAATCAATCTATAAATATTTAAAGTGAAAATATATTCATTTTATGAATAAAATTTTATAAAATATTCATACTGTAACAATCATTCTAGAAAATGTTCTAGATATTTGTAGAATAGTATAAATCACATGCTGGTACTTTCACAAAAATAGAATTCCTTAACAGGAATATTTAAATATAGTTTTTCGGTAAGCTATAAAATTATGCAATTTAATGAATTTCATGGAAATTTCTCAAAATTTCACTTTAGAAAAATACTAGAAATGTTTCTCAATTATTTATGTAATTTTCGGCAGAGTAACGGTTATTTCTAACCTAGCCTCCCTGCACGAAAATTACAGTTTAATATTTCAACAACAGCCACAATTCCACCAAATTTTCACCAATCTCAAGGCAATTTATATCCAAATTATTATATAAAAATAGTGTGAACCAAACCATGCATTTACAGTATCCTTACGGCTCACACACGCATCCCTTACCTGTCTGATGAAATCTAGTCGCCCGATAGCACCACATACAATTCACCACTCCCGGGCTTGACCGAAATTAAGGGGCTGACTTTCTCTTGATTTAGCCACTTAATCAAAGGGCTATTGGTATGTTTAGAGAGAGGAAAATTAGTAGAGTAATTTTGGTAGAAATAGCTTAGTGGAAATAATGTGTTTTTGGTGAGTTTTTGGAAGCTTTTGTTTTCTTTTCTTTTAGTCTTCAATGGAGTCACGGGATGAAGAGAAAGAAGAAACTGCAACAGTGCCGGCAGCAGCAAATCAATTAATAAAATAGTTTTTAGTTATTTTAAAATGCTAAGAATTACAAAAATGCCATTAATGATAGGTTTTTCGATCTTTTCTTCCGAAATTTTTATCACTCGGCAGTTGAACTCCAAAAATCCATTTTCCATCACCAAAAATTCACATTAAATGTATTTTGATAAATGGTGAGAGTTTGGTTCGGGTTTTACTTTTCCGAGAAGGTGAAATTACAAAAATACCCTTATCGGGTAAATCGCGTAGAATTCTAATTTGACTACCGATTCAGTATATCTATTTACATAACCCAGGACTTATTTTCATGTAGAATATCATTCTTTAATCACTACATTAAATTCCCATTTATTTTGACCTCAATTTACGAAAATGCCACCGGGTTATGGACTTAAACGTCATTTCCTAATTTGTTTCCATACTCTTCAAAAATAATCTAAATGAGGAAATTTAGACTTAAAATTCATACCGTATATTTATTAGACTCTCTGTGTATTATCTGTCCGGTCTCAAGTCCATCCGGTACTGTATAATCTGTGGGGCCCACCACACTGTATTGGCTCGTATCTGCAAAATTCACAGAAAATGGATAGTGTGAGTGTCCTTACATGTGAAACAGTACCTAAATACACGGTTCTCACATTCTGGAATGGAAATTGGCAGCAGTTGCTCCGTCTCCATACTTATATCCATGGATTTCCCGTCTCTATCGCTATCCCATTGGTTTTCGATCTCCATCAGTCCATCACTATCTTCATCGATTTTCATCTTCAAACCCAAGTATATATATTTAGAGTGTGGTTGTCTTCTCCATCTGTCTTTCATTGACAGCGCGATGGGTGAATTGCTGGTCATAGGTGAGGGAATGTGCGGCCATGGTCGCGTTTATAATCAGACACCGATTGAAGCTTTGCGCAAGACTTGGTCTCGCTTCGCTCAATCCAATTTGCGCAATACCAGAGGTCTAACGCAAGCCATTTTGTGTGATACCAGAATTACTGCACAAGTCAATTTGCGTGATACCTCTAGTATTGCGCAATACATCTGTTATCGTCCAAGTCTCTTTGATCTCTGTCAATTTGTTAACTTTCAATATGAGACTAAATTTTGCATGTTTAAAGCTACCAGGTTGTGTGCTCATCAGATTGAACATTTTGTACAAAGGCAAGCACAAAATTACCAGTTGGAAGAAGAAGAGTGATAAGAAACATAGAGAAAAAGTATTACAAGAGAAGGAGAAGAGAGGAAAAAAAAAAAAGATAAGTTTATGTTGGATATTTATGTCATTTTACATAAAAGTTCTTTTGTCCTTTAAATTGTTGAAGTATGAAAAGTAAAAAATGTAGTAGGTTTAGAATTTCTCCTCTCGATTCCTTAAAAAATTTAGAACCCTTAAAAAATGGTGAAAGGACAATGTTGTCCTTAATAAATAGTTGGGTGGGCTTTTACATCAAAAAAACTCAAGTCCAAACCCAACAGATTTGGTGTTATAATATATACTTCCAAAAAGGTGTCTTCAAAACCTTTCCAATGGTCTTTGAATTACTCGATTTGGTAGTATATTTTGAAAATTGTGAAATTTTGACGTTGTAAAAAACCATATTTCTATAGTTTTGAACACCCAAATTTTGGTCACCGAAACTCTAGTTTCGCATAAAGTTTTTGATCCATTCTTTGAGAGTTTTTACTGTAAGAAATAGCATCTTTATTTTGGTACTAAAATCTCTATCGAATTATTTGTGTGCTATGAGAATAAATGTTTCAAAGTTGATTTCTTGAAACTGAAACCCAAATATTCTAGGTATTTCAGTGATGGATTGTAATATTTTGGCTTTCGAAACTCATGATTCCCATAACCTTTTTGAAAACAATAAAATTCTTGTTTGTAGTATTACATGTGGAATTTTAATTGGTACTGATTTCATCTCTGGATTTGATACATTGTATATTAGATACAAATGCTCAAAATAGGTTAAATGAACATAAAAAATCAAAAATTTGAGAACAACGGAAAATTTCGTTTTAATTATTTTAAAAATTATTTTTGGTCGATAATTGATTCATTTTTGTTCTAAACTGCATGAAAGTCAGAAATAGCATTTTTAGTAAATTTTTACATATAAAAGTATATTTTTTATGAAATTCTTTACATGTTGGTGGTTTTGATAAATACTCATTGGATTTCACATAAACTTGTAAAATTGATCACTACTAAATATTGTAAAATAATTTTATTTCCGGTGACTTTTATTCTTTAATTTTAATTTCAATTTTTACTTAATAATAAGGATTTTCTTAAATTAAAAGAATATTTGTTTAATAAGAAAAACACTCTCAAATAGTTCCGGTTTATTAAGAAGGTTACCACACCAGCTAAATGTCTTAAGATAGTCAACGGAAGATTGTCTTCTGTTAAACTTATAGTTTCATTTTAGTTTTTAATTGTCGAATATTTCTTGAATATTATTAGAAAAATAAAAAAATTGTGTAATTGCTGTTTGGTTATCGGTTTAGCTAATTCAGATAAGTGACTTAATATTCTTTTTGTGTTTTAACAACCTAAAAATTAGCCTCAATATGTTCAGATTTTATGTGTGTGTGTATTATGATGTTTTGTCCCTTTGGTTTGTAAATCAGATTAAGCATGCAAATGTATATCTATGATTCATTTGTTATGAATTAAGAAAGCGGCTTTGTTTTGGTTTTTTGAATATGATTTTATTTAATTATATGCATATATCTATTTTTTTTTTTTTGGTTACAGCATATATCTATCTTTGAGAATATAATTTATTGTACGAAATATTTTGAAAAGATATATGAAATATGATTGTACAATATAACTTTTAGAAAATATCAAATACTACTTTCAATATTTGGGTAATTGAAAAATATTTTTTGCTTTGCCTTCCAGTTTGGCCGTGCCTTAACCTTACCAATAGAGGTTAAATGTTGATCATGTTACCATATATTATGTTATTAGAACTCGATTTCAAACCATATCACTAGTTGAGATAGTGGATCTATACTATATGTTCTATGCAACTATTGATTGCTTCTGTTATATCTGACCTGTATCATCGGAGTTAATTGTGGTTTTTGTTACGATTTTGAGCTAAACTACAAAGGTTAAACGTGGCCATGACATGTTATGAGAGAAAATAAAATTATTAAATGTGAAATTCTATTCAATTCTGATCAATATTGTAATATGTGAAATTATGTATAGTTTTGGAATTTGAGAATACGAATGTGAAGAAATTATGTGTATAAATATGAGATTATTCAACTATGATTTTGAAATCATTATATTTGATTTTTTTACTTAAATAATTTGTGATATGCTTAATCCAACTGAAGGAATATCGGTTGCTTGCTGACTCATTGTGCTCATTCTTTTATTTGTTTTTAAAATTTTTGATTTCGATAATTGTTACTTCGAGAAATTGGTTTTGACAAGGGTCTTGTTAGCAAGTTTAAACTTCTGCACTTAATTTCATGTTATTGAGTGCAAGTACTTTGGATATTAGTTTTTAAAAGATATGTTAATCGATAATTATCCAATTTACTATTAGTGAAATTTTTAGACTCTGCAAACATGGTTAAGATAGTGATAGATACTCTAATGTTATTTTTAATCATATTTTAATATTTCTAAAGGATAGGTACCACTATTTTAATCTCGTTTGTGAAATTTAAAATTCTATTGATAATATATTAGATAATTATCCTTTGTGAGTTAGCAAATTGTTGTATTATTAAGAATATCTGCAACATGTCATTTTGGAGACTTGAAGCTTTGTAAAATTATTATTTTGGAGACTTTTTAGAGTTTTATTTTGGTTTAGTTTGATATCTGTGCCTTGTATGCTTCTGAGATTCATCTCACAAATATAAACAATGACGTTTGTTACATACCAAATTTTCGGGTTTAAAGTGTGACAATTGTCCCCAAATGCCATGGAAAATCTCGTTGTGTAGCACCTCTACCAAGGACTCCTTTCGCTCGGACCCCATTGCATCTCCCCAGATCATGTTGTGTTAACCATTCTTAATAACCGAAACATGCCTAACAAAACAATAAAGGGCTGGTTTACTTTCATTTGCAGCATTTTTGTTTTCTTTACACTCTACTTCACAACCCTATTCTTTAGGATGCCTCTAAGAGGGGCTTTATAATCACACTTGTCGTGGAGATTTTGGGAGCAGCTTGTGATCAACTTTCGTCTCCACATTGGCTGGTTAAATCGGAGCTTTATGCACTGATTTGTTTGTTAACATTTCTATCAGCTTTGTTTATCTGCATTGGTGAGCTCATTTATATAGGTCGAAAGGAGCTGGTTACACGAAGATTGGCAGGAAGGCTTCACTATCCATTTCCTCACAGTTATATTCAATAGCTTTGCTGAAACTTTTGGATTCATTTGTGCGGTGTTTCAGTGCATTTTCTCAACAGTGGAGTACATTTATTTCAAGCAACACCAAAGAATTTTTGAAATGACAAATAAGATGTTATCCAATGTGGTGCACCAATATGGTGGTGTTATAGATTCAGAATCTATGCAAACAAAAGCAACTGGCAGGAAAATTCAATCCATTTTATATTAAGTTTTGATCTTTCCTTGCTAAAAAGAAAATGGAAAAGAAGTCAAATACTCAGCTCTACGCTTTTGTTTGATAGATGTACATTTTCATTTGGTAAAAAGGAAGCATACTTGATGCTATCTTTTAAGAGTGAGTGCATGAGCCACTTCAGCTAAAGTTCATATCGAGAAGATGTACATTTTGCAGATTGCATGTACAACTACAAGCGTTAAAAGAACCTTCCAGTTAATTAGTCATTCCTTGGATTGTATGCATAGATTAAATATATCTTTTGGCAGAAATCCATCAACCTTAGAATTGCCATTAGAGTAAGGGGGCTGTGAAGTGTAAAAAAATGTTTAGAAGGATTTGCTAAACCCTGTAACGCAACAGGACTCCTCTTGCAGGTCACTGGATAAATTTCTGCCATGTCTAGTATATCCTCACACCTTCAATGCTGTCCTATATTCTTGTAAAAAACAGGAACTTAGCACTGAAACTATAAGCAGGGAAGCAAAGGAGTCTTACGCAAGGGGCCCAAAATCCCTCTCAGTAGTTGCTGTTACTCATTCTATGAACCACTAATACTAAACAGAATGTTGCCAAAATCTTTATCGATTATATATGGCTGTTAATACAGGTAAAAAGCAAGCTATTTACTATTTAATGACAATGCAAATAAACCTTCTACTAGAAAACTGCTTTTCCCACATCTTGAAAGACTGCAGCAGCTCAGAGCCTTCCCATTCAAGGTAGGAGGCAATCATGTCTCAGGAAAGCAACCTAATTAATTAGCATACTGAAATAACATTCTCTTTTGTGTGTTTGTGTTCTGTCAAATGAGATGCGGTTGGCAAGGTTTACACACTATACTCGAAGGACAGGTAAGAAACTAAACAGAATAAACGTTACTGATATTACCCTGATATATGAAGTTCTTCAAAACTACCCTCACCCTCAACAGACATTAATAAGAGATGGGAAAGACTAGCTCTTATTATACCACAAAAAAAAAAGATTAATTCTAAGCAAAAGCTATGTTGAGAGCTGAGGCTTCACTTTTGCTTGATCTCTGCCCGAGAGAAAACCAAAGCTGCATCATGCACCTTCATGTTTCTTACATTCTATAGCATTTCCATCTAAGGAGCCATAACGTTCCTATAATTATTAAAAAAAGCTTTTTCCTGTATTGTCTTATCAAGTTCACATTCTTGGCAAAATCTTTTAATTCAATTACAGTACTTATCAAAATATAATATAACAAGCGCCAGTCCCACTTCAACAATCACTAAAGTTTTACTGGACTTTTTTACTTCTTTTTCTACTCATACTTTTCTTCATATGCTCTCATTTGTTCTGTATCATTATCGAAGCAAATTAAAAGCCGGTATTCCAAAAAATTCAACACTAAATTCTTCAGCATTTAATTTTCAATCCTATGACCCAGTACTTACCTATCTTAATAATATTTGCAGTTTTGAGTTAAAGAGAGAGAGAGAGGGAGAGAGAGAGAGAGAGAACACAGTTCCCATTAATTCTAAAGCTACTTAACATCATAAAAATAAATTATCATTCTGAGTGAAAACTTGGGGTTGAGCTACTTAATTAGGCTTTTGAGTTTGTACCTTGCATTAGTTGAAAACTTTGCATTTAAGGTTAGCACTAGAAAGGTCTCAACACTAATTTCAATCTGTTTTCTGTTAGACCTCTGAGTCGAGATAGTGAGATTCTTGAAAATTCGACCATGATGAGTTATTCTTGAAAAGCCAACCAGTCTTTTTTTCGTTATGATTCTATGACAAGATAAGGAAATTGCAAACCTTAAGAATAATTTCATTTATTATTAAAAATAAAACATATCAAATTACATATGAATCTATAATTACTCTGCAAGTATTACAAGGGAAACGAGAAAAGAAAGGAAGAAGGCAGTAGAACCTTTTTGGGACAGCGCATCTTAACTGTTTCTAAAATCTCCTCTCTAAGGGTTTGCTATGCTTTGAAGTTGAAGTTGAAGCTGAAGCAGAATTCTTTCCAAATAACCCACTGGACTTTGTTATGGTGGTTACACTGTGTTTCAAGAAGCCAAGGTAATGGTGATTAAATCAAAATTATGGGAGGGCTCTTTGATCTAAAATTGAAAATAAATGGGAAAGGTGTATTACCTTGGATGACTCTGTACTGCTTTTTTCCTCACGGCTGCAAGATTTTTTACTTCATGACTGTTTAAAGATAGAAGGAGAGAAAAGGAAACAATTAGTTTCCTCAAATATTCAACTTGATGAAGTGGAACCTTGATCTCAATCATTCTAGGCATGGAGCATACTAAAGCATTAAACAAGTTCAAAATCATAGGACCGAATAGCAGCATTTGCATAGTTGTTATATTTGTGTCTGTTTAACTGCAACAGAACCATTTTCTATTAAAACAACCAAGAATTTCAATTTAAAAACTACTATAAGAAAATCTAGACAAGCATTAGTTGTCCTGGAAATAAGTATGCCTTATTTATTAAGGCACTTACTCATAAACTAGAAAAGGGAACTTGGAGGAGGTAAAAAAAAGAGGAAAATTTTCAAGAATGGCACTGTCACAATCATCAATTATCAATCAAAGGCATTTCCATGAATTCCAACCCCTGATTTTAGCTGCTACACTCTACAGCATTAATGATATAAAAAAAAAATCAATGTTTCCACCCGAATTCCAGGAGGCTACAAAACATGTCATTATAAAATAAGAAAAATTGAACCCACTTTACTAACATTTGGTGGTAGGAAACCGTTATATGCAATATTTGTAGTGCTCTTTTTCCCTTCCTTCATGGTTTTCAAAATAAAATCCAAAAGAAAAGATTACCTATTCATAAAATCTATCTTTGCCTTCTTCATTATGTTGCTCTTGACATTGGAGAGATTATAGCCAGGTCCACTACCTACAAGAGATATTATGATTTTGTAAATAAAACCAACAATTCAAGAAATACCCTCTTTGATTAACAGCCACAAAGATCAAAGCTGCATATAAGAGACCAGTGGACTAGATCAAACAACAAGGCTTTAGAGGAATATATAAATTTACCAGCATAAAAGCTTCTTTTGCTTGAAGGTGGAACCTTTGTACAAAGTTGAACTTGTCGACTTTGTTTTCCTAATAAAATTGAAATCAAGGTAAGAAACATAAATAGAGAGGGGGAGAGAGAGTGTTTATATTTGATTCATTGTCAGTATATAAATCTTATACACAGTCATTCAATCATGTCATGACACCTTATTAATTAGTCAATTTAATAATATTTATTTTTAAGGATTCTTCATTTTAAGATTTATACACTAACAATACATCAAATTTATATATACATACATAGTCAAAACAGGAAAAAATAAGGCAAGCAACCAAATAATTTTTCTTGTTTGCATTGCTAGAGCCATAATCCCGAGAGGAGCAGATGATGTAGCAAGATCTCACTTGCAACAAATTCGTTTTGTTAATGTATCTAACAGAAAGGTTCTCTTACACAACTCACACATCTTTAAATCCATGTTGAAGCTACAGAGTTATTTATTCAAACAACACCACAGCCAATATAAAATTGAATGTTTACTTATTTATACAATACCACAAATAAAAATTTGATGGGCCTCAAATAAAAAATCTTATTCATCAAAATTATTTAATTGAAGAAAATACTAGGCCAACCATCCAAAACATCCCAAAATTCCGTCAATGCAAGTACTATGTCGTCCTATGACCCTTCAATGCTTCAAAGTTTTGAAGAAAAGGAAACATACATTGATACAAATGAAATTGTCTTACTAGCCTAGTGTAGTGGGTTTCATTCCCCTTTTTACACCTAATGGAAACTTAAGGCAGCTACATCAAGAACTGTCATGATGAAATTGTAGAAGTCCTAAATGTCTTTAGCAATGTGCATAACTAGAAACTAGAACCAAGTCTGCCAATCTGGCAGTGGATGGAAGACTAAGAAAGATCAACAGCAGAGGACATAGTGCTTGTTTTGGTTGCTCATTCATTCATGTAAATCAGATTCCTTAGCACACACTAGTAGAAGATAAATATCCTAACACAGATCAACAACTTAAAACGTTCACTGGAGAAAGACCAAAATATGTTGGACTTAGGTAGTGCAAATAATTGTCAATAAAAATCCTATAGCAAGCTAACAAAGTAAAATTCAAACATTTTTGTTACGTAATTAAGGTGAAGTTCATATAAGTCATTTTAATATTTTACTATAAATACATAGGAGACTACCACAAGGAAGAGTCTTTAGTCCTTTCCAATCAGTCTTAGGGTAAGGGTACATAAGTCAGCCAATAATATTTTAATATAAATATATTATCTCCAATCTATTACTCCAAGTACTATAAATATATAGATGTGCTAGTAAAGGACACTTCTTAGTGCAATTTTGGTATGATGCACATTTCTGGGAATGGTAATCAAGAAATAGTTCCAATTTCAGCACTTTTTGAATGAGGTGGCCTCTTTTGCAAGATTTGTGAGCTTGCAAGAGAAAGCTTGGGGCACTGTTACAATGGCAATGACCCCTAAACGCAAATCAATAAGAGACAGAAGCACACATGTAGCAAGGAAGCAACTAGTCAAAACCATGGCTTAGATTTGTTATTAAGAATCCCAAGAACAAGGAGCATACGAGCATCTTCTTTCTTGTATAGTTGCCTAAGCCGATCAATTGCTTTGTTCTCAGCCTCCTCAACGTCCTTCAACTTTGCCTACAATAAAACATCCAACTTTAGTAGGGAAGTCCATAAAAAGGTGCACATCTCTAAAGAAAGACACATAGCGGGTTCCTCAACATTCCACCTACAACCTAGCTATTAGATAAGACGATGACCTGAAATGAAAGAAAGTTAAAAGGTTACCTCATACAACTGTCTCCATCTAAATGACACTTTTTTGTGCTTCATCCTCTCAATTACAAGATTAGTATTCGCACGACCAAACTGCAGCTCATAGAAATTCTTCCACAGCTTATCAGTTACTGGACTAAGATCCCTTTCCTACAACATCAAACAATCCCTTTTTAAATATACATAATCAAAGCCAAATATCTTTTGCTGCATAACCTATGCAAGTGAACTTACTTTTGTACTCTTCTCCACATGCATTAATTGATCCATTGTACAATGTGGTAGAATACGTTCAAGAAGGTGTGCATCAGTTTCGCCAACATCCCCAAGGTATCTTACATTATCAATTGCCGTCCTAACACAAAGGTCTACCAGTGAAGGAGGCTTCCTCAAATTGCTTACATCCGCTATGTTTCTCAATCTCTTCTCCAAATACATATTGCTCATGTAGAGCTCTATCTGTCTGTTAGTTGTTACAAACGGTTAGCCTTGGATTTGCAGATAAAAAAGCAATCAATTAAAATGATGATCATATTACTTGTGTGTGTAAATATAAATTCAACAATTAGTTTATTTAAGTCATCAGGAAATAACCAACTGAGTCTGAAATTCCTAATATTCTAGCTTTGAACTTTTAAAAGAAATTAAAAAAAAAAAAAGGAAAGAAAATTGTTTTCCTTTTTATAAAAGAATAAAATTTTGTAACGTAAAAAATAATGAATCTTCAAAAAAATTGAAAAGATAAACAGCTATATAAACATCATATTGCAAAAATAAGAAAAAATAAATTAAAATAAATAATCAGATTTAATTAGACAATAGATTGGATTAAAATTAAGGTACAGGGAGCTAACCAATTGATTTGGGAGAAGGAGAAAGTGCTTCGATGAATCGAGAAGAGATCGATCAACGGATTCGAACGTTAATCACAATTCAGAAGAAACAAACATTCCTTCCGCTCGGTCGAAAGAGAATCGGATTCTTATGCCAACGTGCGCAGACTTGAGGAACATGACAAGTCACTAGTCAGGCTGTTCTATGGAGATTCACATATTTCCAAGATCAGTTTCGCTAACGTGCGCTTAGGTGACCCACCACTACGGTTTTCATTTTTCCTTTTTTTTTTTTTCGATTTAGAAGTGGGAGAATTACACAGAAAGAATCATTCATCAAAAAAAATTTATTAGTTGATTAAAATGAAAATTTTAATCCTCAAAATTAGAGAAGAGAAAATTTTAAAAAAAAAACTTTAAGTAGAGGTGATAAATGAGTCGATTTGAGTAGGTTCAATGTTTTGAATTCGGGTTTATTTTGAGTTTTGGTTATTGAGGGTTTGGTTTTTTTGAGTTTGAGTATTTTCGAATTAAGATTTTTTCAAGTTTAAATAATTTTGAGTTAAAATATTTATAGGCTCGGCTTTTTCAAGTTTAGATCTATTCGAATATTATGAGTTCTAAGAAAATTGCTATGAAAATTTCGAACCCATTTTTCGTACAAAAACAACGCAATGGGGAGACTGCAATGCAACCTCTATTGTCCTCCTTTTTTTGTCATCCAATCGCACTATTGCAACGAGGACTAGAGTTAATTTAAATGGGTAGTGAAATTGAGTAGAGAAGGAGTTCCTACTAAGTTGTAAAGTTAACATTAACGTTTAAGCTCTGAACATGGAAGTCGAAAAAAGCTCTGAACTTTCTGAGTGCACAAAGTAAATGATCTAAAAATGCGAAGTGTCAAACGCACAAAAAATGGTGATTTCAAAGCTGTTGATCATGATTCACAAGGATTGGCTGAGAAATCTCGACACTTATACAGAGATTCACCAGTCGGAAGACAAGGAAACTTTGAAATATCGTTTGAAAATCATCCATCTTATGAAGATGAAGATTCAGACACAGAATATGAAACAAACGATGAAATTCCAACAATTCTGCTCTCCAAGGAAGAAAAGAATAGATCCGAAGACCATGGAGACAAGCCATTATTGTAAAAACTTTCGGAAGAACGGTCGGATACAACTTTCTATATCCGAGAGTGGTTGCATTGTGGAAACCAACCGAAATATGCAGTGTATAGATCTGGGAATGGATTATTTCCTCTTCCGATTCCAGTTTGCTGAAGATTTTCATAAAGTTCATATGGAGGTCCTTGGTTTGTTGGATCCTTCTACCTAACCATGCGCCTTTGGGAACCAGAGTTTAAAGCTGAAACATCAACAGTCTTCACCACTACTGCTGTGTGGGTGAGATTACCAGGATTACCTATTGAGTTTTTTGATAGAGGAATCCTTCAACGCATAGGAAATCAGATCGGAACACTGCTAAAGGTAGACACGTTCACTGAGGCGAACTTAAGAGGGAGATTTGCTCGAATTTGTGTCCAAGTGGACCTTGATAAGCCACTCCTTCCCAATATACGAATAGGAAAAATAGTCCAGCCAATCCTATATGAAGGAGTTAATATTTACTTCAAGTGTGGAATGATAAGGCATAGAAAAGAGAGATGTGCATCAGAAGAAGAAAAAATGGAGGTGAATGATCAAAATCGAGACCCAGCAAAACAGAACAGAACGCCAAACACGGCGGAAGCTGACCAAAACACCACCGAAAACAAGGCAGACAAAGATGATGACACTTACGGGCCTTGGATGGTGGTCAATAGGCGTAAGCCCAAACAAGCAAATGGCCGAAACGCAACAAAGGAAGGCCCATATCAGATAAGTTCGGGAAAAACAAAAGAAAAGGAAAAGATGACTGTCAAAGCAACAATCAATTCATCTGACAAAGGAAAAGGAAAACTAATCGAAGAAGATTCAAAGGACAAGCAACGGGCATGGCCTAGAACAACTACAAAAGCCACATCAATCTCTCAGTCAAGTGAAAGAAATCTCACTGACAAAGCCTTGAATGGAGAAAAAATACAATCCAAAGTAGACTCGTTACACACATCACCGGTCCAACTGGTTCCAAAGGAACCAAATCAGCAACATACATCCTTTTCGACACTTCTTACTGAAACTCCTTTTTGTTTTTCCAGCAACTCTACAGCAATAACTAATCCCAAAAATCTTTCTTTTAACAGATACGCACGGAAACAAAGTCCGGCTTCCAAAGATGGCAAACCAACACGAAAATTTCCAATAGCTGGAAATGATGTTCCTGGTCCTACACAACAAATTCATCAGTCTAAAGAGAGTTATGGAGATTTTATTTGGAGTGAATCCACAAACAGACGACTGGAGCTTGGAGGAAATAACGAATGCGTGGAACAGCATGGTATTCAACCTCAATGTGCCAAACCTTCAAGACCACATTCTACTCTTGACCGAGAACATCCAAGAAGAAATGCCCAGGGAGATAGCAACGCTTCCAATGATCAAAGAAACAATGCTCAAGCAAGTATTCATCGACACAGTGAGGGTGTTAGAAATACCAGAGAGCAACAATCAAGCGTTCCTATGTACGTCGAGACCAACGGTGAATCCAATCACGTTGGTAGCAAAGACTCAAAAACTAAACAATAGGAACGAGAAGGAATCCTCAATAATGTTCATTCCTCAACATCATCATTCTCCGAATCTAATCTACAAGACTCCAACAGGGGAAACCAAGATAATGCCGGACCTAGCGGAATGGATATTCAACCTATCCAACTCTGAAACTTTTCCAATGAGATTCTTAAGTTGGAACGCAAGAGAGGCAGGTAGCCCAAATTTTAAAAGCACATTTCTAGAATTAATCAGAATCAACAGTCCATGCCTTGTCATTATCACAGAAACAAGAATTTTTGGCGAAAGGGCGGAAAGAGTCTGCAGGTCACTTGGTTTTACGGGCTCCTTTAGAGTGGATGCTGAAGGATTTGCGGGCGGAATTTGGCTTCTTTGGCACCCTCTAGAGATAAACGTGAACATCATATATTCATCAACACAAGTCATCTAGGCTACTGTCTAGGTAAATTCTAACACAACTTTTTCTTTAAATTCTAGTAACTCTGATTGCATTTGGATGTTATCTGCTATTTATGCTCGACCTAAACTTGAATTAAGATGCATCCTTTGGGAAGATTTAATAGAATTTTCTTCAACTCATAATCTCCCATGGCTCATGATGGGAGATTTTAATGAAATGATTGATGACTCTGAAAAATGTGGTGGTCGATCGGTTAGCGAATACCGAGCCAGACTTTTTCAGAATTGCATGAGGGAATGCGGAATGATTGATTTGGGCTTTATCGGGGATAAATTCACGTGGACAAACAAAAATCGACAAGGACAGATCATCAGAGAAAGGATCGATAGGGCATGGGCAAATAGTAACTGGAAATTGAAATTTCCAAGTGCTGTGGTTTATCACCTTAATAGAATTCACTCTGATCACTGCCCTATCCTCCTTGACTTTAAACCAAACACACCCCATTTTGGTAGAAGACCTTTCAGATTCGAGACAATCTGGTTCTCACACATGGATTTCAAAAGCATTGTTGCAAATTCGTGGAAACAAGCAAATGACCAGATTCTTGAAGCAATTCCACTTTTCACCACCAATGTTTATAAATGGAATAAAGAATCATTTGGGAATGTCATCTTAAGGAAAAAGAAACTAAGAGCCAGACTTGCAGGCATACAGAGAGCACTTGAATCTACAAATAATGATTGGCTACTCAATCCGAAAGGCAACTGGAGGAAGAATATCTTCGCATGCTCAAATTGGAAGAGGAACTTTGGGCCCTCAAATCTCGAGTCAATTGGATTACTGATGGGGAACGAAATACTAGATTTTATCACCTAAGTACCATTCAACATAGAGGAAAAATAAAATATTCCAAATCAAAGACTTGGCTGGGAATTGGTTGACTGAAGTTCTTTCTATCAAATTTCATATCAACAAACACTTCATTAATCTTTTCTCCACATCCATGACCAACAGTAGTCGAGTTCCTCAAATCTACAGTCGCTACGGAAATCCCATTTCAGCTGAAGAAAGAAATACTCTCAACAAACCTATCTCCTTCAAAGAAGTCACAAAGGCTGTTTGGTCAATGAAACCTTTGAAGGCACCAGGGCCAAATGGACTTCACCCAATATTCTTTCAAAAATGTTGGGAAGAAGTTAGTCAATCGGTGTTTAATCTGGTGAACAATGTAATGAACTCAAAGAGCATTCCGACAAAAATCAATCAATGCTTTATTTGCCTAATCCCAAAAGTCCAAGCTCCAGAAACAATTGGCCAATATAGACCTATAGGACTCTGCAACACCATCTATAAAATTATCACAAAGGTCCTAGTAAATAGGTTCAGACCAATGTTGGCTCGAATCATTCATCCTCTCCAATCAAGCTTCATTGTCGGCAGAAAGGCACAGGATAATGTAATTATTGCACAGGAAGTTATCCACTCATTCAAAAGGAAAAAAGGGAAACAGGGATATTTTCTTGCAAAGATTGATCTCGAGAATGCCTATGATAGGTTAGAATGGAATTTCATAAGAGAAGTGCTACTCTTCTTCCAATTTCCTTCAAATTGGATTGAACTCATAATGTCATGCATCACCACAACCTCTATGACCATTCTCATTAATGGTGAAGTAGGAGACAAAATCATTCCTACTAGAGGTATACGCCAAGGGGACCCATTGTCACCATATATTTTCATCCTTTGTATGGAATACCTTTCTCTAAAAATTCATGAAGCTTGTGAAGATAAGTTATGGGAATATTTCCAATTTAGTCGAAGAGGCCCCAGACTCTCCCATTTGTTCTATGCAGATGATCTTATACTTATGGGCAAAGCTACAGAAAGGACATGCAACACAATGATTAGGATTCTGGAAGAATTTTGAGCTAAATCTGGTCAGAAAATTAATATGTCCAAGTCTCTTCTATACTTTTCAAAAAATGTGGAACAAGAAAAGAAGGAAATGCTTAACCAACTCGTGGGATTTCAGTTTATGGATGAACTTGGAAACTACCTTGGTTTTCCCATCTTAAAGAAACAGAATAGCGCTAACTTCCGCTTTGTAGTTGATAAAGTCAAAAGTAGATTGGCTGGTTGGAAATCAAAAACCCTCTCCATTTCTGGAAGAACAGTACTCATAAAATCTATGCTGAATGCTATTCCCAGCTACTACATGCAAGGGACAAGTCTGCCTAGAAGGACATGTGAAGAAATAAATAAGATAAGTCGGAATTTCCTTTGGGGTTCATCTAAAACTCAAAAAAAGATTCACTTAATCAAATGGGATACAGTCACACTTCCAATCAATAAAGGAGGACTTGGGATCAAAGATATGCATCACCTCAATAAAGCTTTCTCGGCTAAGCTTGGATGGAACATCTTAACAGATTCTGATAGTAAATGGGTCTAGATACAAAAAGCCAAATATCTAAAAGAAAATTCTCCTCCTAGGAAAGATTGCTCATCTACCTGGAATGGAATGCGCAAATCCTCTTGGATTTTATCTGAATGTCTCAGATGGATTATTAAATCCGGAATGCAAGTTTTCTTTTGGACTGATGATTGGATTGGCATTGGACCGTTAAATTCCATCATCTTTGGTCCATGGAAGCCAAAGAAGGATAAAATATTGGTCAGAAGTATGTTATCCCAAAATGGGGAGTGGAATTTCTCTCTTTTAAGTGCTTCTCTTCCTGAATAAATAGAACAAAGAATTAAGGCCATCCCAATCCAAGTTGAAGCCCTGAAACCCGATTCTTTCTCCTGGAAACTTACCTCTGATGGCAATTTCTCTGTAAAGACTGCCTACAGTCTTGCTAAAGACTATTTAAATTTGCCTCATTCCTCTTGGGAAGTCATTTGGAAGTGCCCCACTTCACCTAGAATCCGCATGTTCTTATGGCAGTGTATTCATGAAAAAATTGCCACAAGGAAGGAACTCATCAGAAGAGGACTCAATATGTCAGGATTATGCCCTAGATGCAACGAGACTGAAGAAACTGTTCTCCACTGCCTTCGAGAGTGTCCTCAGGTCTGGAATTACTGGACACATTACAACATCCCAACTAATATGAAGTCCTCATTCAATCTAGATGCTAAACAATGGATTTTAGAGAATATCAAATCAGAAAACTTCATAGCTGAGTAGAGGTGATTATTGGGCCGGGTTGGCCTGACCCGGCTCGCAACCGGATCGGGTTAATCAGGCCCAAAAGTCGAACCGGTATAGTACCGGTTCAATTAATTACGGGCCCGGTTCGTTAAGGGCCCGAAACATCCAGACCCGGTTATGAACCGGACCAGTTCAACCAAAATTTAAAAAAAAAAAAAAGCAGCCTGCCACTGCAGATGCAGGCAGTAGCCTTTGCAGGCTACTGTCTATGTTGATGGGCAACGGCTTACCGTTGCCCATCAACTCAAAAAAGGGAGGGAGCGTTTCCTTCCCTTTTTTTTAAAATTTATTTTTTAAATTATTTTAAAATTTCATTTTTCTTTTATAAATATCAATTTATTTTCTTTCATTTTTTAAAAAAATTTTTCATATTTTCTCTCAAATCTAAACACTCATCCACTCTTATTCTTTTAATACTCACTTATACTCTCTCAAATTCACTTAAATTCTTTATTCCAAATTTATAATATTATCATTTTATTCTCTAAATTTCATTTTTTTTATCATAATAATTTTATTATAATATCATATGCATAATATAACTTTATTTTATTATAACAATAGTTTTATTATATAATTTTATAGTAATTTATTTTTACATTATTGTTACATTAATTAAATAAATTATAATAACTTTATAATAAATTGTTGTTAAATTAAACTATTAACATTATTTATTATAAAAATAAATTTGTTTGATTAAATTATAAAAATATATTAATATATTTTTATTTTTATTAAAATAAATTAATATAAATTTTAAAAAATAAAAATTTAAATTAAAAAAGGACCGAACCGGTTTAAACCGATTCGGTCCAGTTATGAACCGGGCCGGTTCGCAAGTAAAAATAATATGAACCGGCCCAGCTCGGACCGGTTCACTACCGGTTCGGACCGGTTTAAGTTGTTAGTGGACCGGAACCGGTGAGAACCGGCCCGGAACCGACCCAATCCGGCCCATTAACAGCTCATAGCTGAGTGGGGTATCCCTTGGAAAGTTTTGTTTTCTTTCTCTCTTTGGTCAATTTGGAAAGGAAGAAATAGAATTGTTTTTGACCAGGTTTTTGAAGCTCCACAATCCATGCTTTATTCAACGACAAGAAATGCTCAGGAATTTTGGGCTATAATGAACCCTAAAGTGAAGACTAACAACATGATAAACATTAATCCGGCATGGCAACCCCCACCCAAGAATTACCTCAAGCTAAATACAGACGGCTCAGCTTTGGGCAATCCTGGTACAGCTGGAGAAGACATATTGGATTCGCAACCAGCATGTGTGCGGAACTTTAGGGACTTCGTGATGGACTCAGATTGGCAATTAGAAAAGGATTTAATAAACTTTTTATTGAATCTGACTCCCAAAATCTGGTAAGTTATATTACTAAAGGCGTCCCTTCACATCATACTTATAGTGCTATTGTTTCTGAATGTAGGAAACTACTGCAGCAACTGGACCAAGTCTCGATATCACACATATTTAGAGAAGCCAACTCTTGTGCTGAGTTTTTAGCAAAATTAGGAAGGAGCCTCAATGACACTTTTGTAATTTTGGATACACCTCGAGAAGGTGTGGATTTACTTTTGTTATATGATACTATGGGATATGGAGCCCAAAGATATATTAGGTGTAATGATGTTATGGGGTATAGAAACCCAGGAACTCTTGATTGTAACCCCAGTAGGGGCTAATGTAGTTTTGTTCAATGAAAGTCGTTATTTCACCAACAAAAAAATGAGAAGATAAGGATGGCGGTGAAGTTGGTTATTGTAGTGGTGAGATTGGGTAATGAAATGATAATATATGTTTAGATGCAATCGTAACGGTTATAATGAGATAAGTATGTAAAGAAAATGATGATAAAAGACATTATATTAAATAAACTTTTAATATTAATTTTTATTACATAATAATTGAGATTAGTAAAATTTGAAATTTATATATTAAATGATAATATGAATTAATAATTATAAATTATATTTAATAATATTATTTAATTTAATTTTAATAATATTAAATTATTAAATAATATATTTAACTAATTAATTTATAATATATTATATAATTATGAAAATATATAATATTTAATATAAATAATACTATTTAATGTTAAGTATTCACTTATTTAATAATATTAAATTATTTAATAGTAACTGTAATATATTTTAAATTTAATTGAAAAATATAATATTAAATAATAATATTGTTTAATAAAATAAAAATTAATTATATTACATAATAGTAGTACTTAGCAATGATATTAATTATTAACATATCAAAATTATAATAAAAGATATTATTTAAAATATATAATATATTCAATAAATTATTATACAAATTTAAATTAAATTATTATACAAACTATATAAACTCTTTTTTTTTCTTCTCACACTCTATTTTACACTATGAGTCACTATTCATGTAAGAGGAAAAATGGGTGTGAGACTAAAAAAATGAGTGTAAATAGAATCACTCTTATGTTGGCCGTGTGCTGGGTCCATTGTCATCTGATAAATTTCATTTTTACCTCTCTTCTTTCCCATGTTTCTCTCTCTCTTTTTTTTTGGGTTACATGGGAAAAACCGTAAATGAACTAAATCACAAATCCCCAAGGAAATGAAACACCCCAAGCTTCTACCTCCAAACGATCATGGAGAAATTGTGGAAGAGTGTCCAACCTTGAAAGTCAACATCCAAGTCACATGCTAACTTTGCAAGTTTATCCGCACAAAAATTACTTCCCTATACGTATGACAGATTTCAACAGACCAATCTTGATTAAGGAGCTTTCCAATATCTGCTATAAGATAACCATGTGGGTAAACTTGAATGTCCACAACTTTAACTAAATCAATTACCACCTGAGCATCCAATTCACAAACAAGCATCCGAAATCCTTCATTCCATTCTAATATTAATCCCAACTTCAACTCCTGTAGTTCGGTTGTGACGTTTGAACAAATTCCTAAATATGCTTGGAACCCAGCAATCACTTTCCACAATGATTCCTAAGAAGTCCTCCTGGCTCTTGCCCCAGCTATGCTTGGGCATCCCTTAGTCGCATTGTCCGTATTTAGTTCAACCCATCCCTGCATTGGTGGACACCATTTTATCAGCCGTATACTTGGTTTCTTTATCTTGGGTTTAGAGAAGGTCATTCTCAACTCATCAGCTCCCCTCAATATATATGATGAGTGTTGTGAATCACCAAAAATAAATTACTTTACTTAAACCTATAGATAAGGCAAGTAAAGGTTGATCTCACAAAGATTGATTTATTTAAATTAATTATTAAAACTAAAAATCTAATTTTAGAGTTTAGAGAAAGAAGGAGAAATTTTGGTGTTTCAGGAAATTTAGGTTTTTAGGGTTTTACTTTTAGCTAAATTTTAAGGTTACTGACTGTGAAAGATAATAAAGAAAACAATTAAAACAAAATATAAGACAAATATCAAAAAGCCTCAGTTATAAGATAATTAATTATTCTTGGATTGTGATATTAATCATTGATTACTAAATATCACTGTCAATTAAAGAAAACATCGTAGAATAACAACAAGCTCTATTACACCATCTTTTCTTACTGAGTTGTTAGTTAAAACAAGCTATTTAACTAATCTCTAACCACCAACCAACCTAGAACAAGCTCTCTAGATATAAGTTGCAGCAGCATAAACAACTAGAAAGATATGAATTGACATTGAATAATAAATACATAAGCTCGATTCATTTAACCTAAACCTTAATTCTCCTCTATCCCTAGTAATTAAATCCAAAAGCAATCACGGACTTAAGTCTTTAATCTGGTAGTAGATTATTTAATTTGACTAAATAGTTGACCACTTATCTAATCAAACAAATAATCATAAGAATGTGCGTAGAGAATCTTAGATACTTAATCAATAATTATATAAAAAGTTCATGAATCTCACAACGTTTTTTTTCTAAGAACAATCAATTTACCTCATAACTGAATTAAAACCTACTCAGTGGAAATATCAAAGATCATCAAATTCAAGTTTAATAGTATAAAGAAAGTTATAATCATGCAGGAAACAATCGAATAAGCAATCTTTAACAATACAAAAACAAAAATTTCATAATCAAAAATATAATCTAGCAAGAACTGTAACGACCCTTTATACCAAAAATACGAACCTAATTTTTCCTTTATTCACTTACTTGGTTGGGCTGTACGTAGTGTCACTAATCAATTCTTAAGCTAATTTTATATTAGCTAAGTCAATATCCTTTAATCTTAGGTCCCAATCAAATTCTCTCACTAAGCATGCATTTACACTTTTAAATCATTCTACTTCATTAAATATATCTCTACCCAAGTTGCATGCATTTTTATAAAAACCATAAATATATCCTACACTTCCTTCAATTACATCCTCATACTATAAAAGTACTGAAAATACAAGTTCGAATATAAAAAAGAATACTGTACATCACATACCTTCAAGCGTGGTACAAAAGCCTCGAAGGACTTGCTTAAACCCCACGTACAAAGCACCTACTGCAAATAATCTGGAAGGTGGAGAGGGGGTGAGCTTTTTGGAAAGCCCAATAAGAAATATATATAGAAAACTGATACCAAATTTCTATATGCAATTTTCCAAAGTATTTACTAAAGTTCAAATACCATATTTCATACTAATCGGAAAATCAAATCATACATATGTAATGCATCAGAAAACATTTCATTTAAATCTGAAACGTAAACATCTGTATTCTGAATGTCATTCAAATTACGCATGCTTATCACATTCCGTTAAAACACGGATCGTCAAATCAAATTCTCATTAGTTTCAGAATCTAAAATCATATGTTCGAAAATCATATACAAAGATAAGCACGGAAAACCATATACATACTAAGCTTGAGACATTTGACGACTAATAAATTATCATGCAGTTCAGATATTCCCGTGAGGGAAAGTGCAGTTCAAAAAGACTTATGGCCATAGTCCAAAGGGGGTTCGTAGTGAGTATTGATCAGGTGTCAACTGGGCCCGCTGTGGACTGGATCAAGGTCACACAGTGTCAGAAAATAAATATCTATTGTGGACTGGATCAAGGTCACACAATAGCCAGAACGGATATCTACTGAGGACTGGATCAAGGTCACTCAGTAGTCAGAAAGTACTGCAATGACTTATCTAGTCATGTCTCAAAACGTTTTATACATATCTTTTTCAGAATCCGAAATAGTATTTTTAAGCTTTAGGACAATTCATAACAAAAGTCATATATCTTTCTTTCAAAACATATAATGATACATACTCATCATTTCTTCAACACAATAATATAGGTTGATAAATTTCCTTGAGATAAACATCTCGGCTGAAATGCTTATAAATAAATCAAGGTCATAAAATATAGCCGTTTTCAAAATAAATATGTCGGATAAATGGTCATTTTCGAGTGATTACTTAAATCAAGCTTAAATTATAAACTATTATGTTCATAAAAATTCCGGCAGCATAACAGCTTATATTTTCTTAAAACCTCCTGCAAGAAAACACAGTTTATAAGCACAAGGCAGTTGATTTTAAATTGACTTCAATATCCCCCTCCTACATTCTTATATATATCTCTTACCTTAATATGTAGCATGAGTATAGCTATGACACCCTTGTTCTTCTTAATTGTCTTTTTCCTTGGTCTTTAATTTAATTTGTTTAATGTCCCCTAGCTTATATCTTCTCTTCCTACATTAAGGCATAAAAATAATAAAATTTATATTATTGAATTTCCTTAAGGAAACTTATATTTTAAATTTCTTCCTTAAATACACTACCTTGCAACTTTCTCTCTTGGTGGCCAAATACGTTTGTCTTCTTAAATTTCCTTTCTCCATATAGTCCTACATCAATACCATATATTTAGCCTTTTTATTTTCACTTAACATTTATCATATAAATCCACAATGAATAATCAAATCCTTACCTCATGTAACTAACCAAAACTGAGAGCCCTCTCTAGACAATTTGGACCTCCATGATTTTGGGGTTGCTATGAGCTACAATTGTGCAGCAATTTTCCTTGTTTCAAGGCTTTACAATAGCCAATTTTAAATTCTTATAATATACTCCCCCCAACAGCCCTCTCTTTTGTTGTAAAAGTCATTCTAGATCAACCTCCTGCTACACCTTTACCTCTCGTTTAAATCAATTCTTTGCCCTTTCCTTTTGTTCAATTTCCATGCAAAATAAAATAGCCCAAAATGAGAAAGGAATTGCCATGGTTCAACTTATTTTACCATCATTCATTTTCTGAGTAAGTAATTTAATTTAAACTTAATAAGCTTCAACAATAACTACCTTAAATTACCATCATTTAATTCCTTAAATAAATTTCTTAGATTAATTTAATAATCTCTAATATTACCTTTTTGGTTAGACTAGCCTTGTCTTGGCCAATTCCCACGTAAATGGAAAAGCTCCCAGACATAAATATCCCACATTTTCCAGCTTTAAAATTTTCTTCTTTCAGACTTCAATCACACGTGGATATAGCAGCCAAGTTGGAATAAGCCCCATGTCAGTAAAACACTCATAAAGTAGAAACCCTTTAAGCCTTTAGCTGCTGTCCAAACCCGATACAGCCCCTCGCATGTTATGAAGAAGTTGAAGGGAAAATACAACTTCTATATGCTGCAGTAAAGTTGAGAAAACAACAACTTCAAGCTGCCACGTAATGTCCCAAAAAAAATTGAAAACACCTTGCTTTACTTCCCCTTTCAGCCAGGTACATTTGCTGCCCTATTTCAGCCCACTTTTCTCTTCTTTTGGCTCTCGTTTCAGACCACTTCCTACTCCATTTTGCCTCTCGTTTCCCTCTCTTTCATTTACTTCGTTACATCTCCAAATCCAACTTTGTTGTAGTACTAAATGATGGCCTAAACTCCCCTTATCTCCTCTGTTTTGGCTCCCAAAAACCAGCCTTTTCTTGCTTCTCGGTCTGGCCACCTGAACCACCTTTAATAGACTGGAACTGCAATAAGAACCTCTACCAATTCAGCCCATTTCCATCCAAAATAATCTCCCTAAGCAGACCAGAACCGACACCATCACAGCCCTTACAAGTCCTCTTGTCCAGCATTTGTTCAGCTGTAAAACAAACAGATCGTAAACTCCACTGTTCATGCCTCATTTGGCTGTGTTTAATCACCCAAAACAACCTTGCGTTAAATTCCAATTACAGCTCCTATTCAGTCACGTTTCAATAGCCAAAAACCCTTTATTTCCTGTGTTTTCTAATAGCCCTTGAAACAGCCTTGAAATCTACCTCGATCACTCCATTCTCCCTTGTTCAGTGTCACTCAACTTCACCCTTCAATGAACGCAAGACTAGCTTCAAACACAGCCCATTTTTAGCTTTCAAAACACCTCCACAACTGCCGCCACAAAGCTTGCCGAGAGTCCCCATTTCATGCTCAACCCTTGCTTTTGGCTCTTGGAACCAACCCTTGTCTTGCCCTAAACCTCACCTCCCCTAAGCTTTGTTTACCAACGCAAGAAGGAGAGTAAATGGCAGTAAGATCAGGGGAAATGTTGCTCTTTGACTCCAGCAAAAATAAAAGAAAAGGGATGAGAAAGGTGTCACGATGATGATGATGATGATGAACGATGATGAGGAAGCTATCGTGAGTGGCTGGCAGAAAAATGAAGATAATGGAGTCACTGTTTCTAGGCTTCTTCAACTTCAAGAAGCCACGCACCATTTTCAACAAAAACCATATTATTTTATCATTTCATTTCCTTTTCTTTTCTTTTTTTTTTAAATAAATATATATCTACATTTTTAAATCCCATTTGATAATTAACAATATATATATATATATTCTAAGTAATATTAATTTCTCTTCTTAATCCTTTTAACTTTAAGCTAAATTCTCAATACATAAATTTGTCTCCAATTTACATTGTTTAGTCCACCAAATAAATAATTTGCAGTTGTTACAAGAACTAACACAAACAGTTATTAAAACTAACAAAGAAACAAAAATTAAATATTAAACTACTATAAAAACTATAAAAACTATTAGAGAAATCGTTAAATCAATGAAAAGAAAAGAAAAGAAATTGTTTGGAAAGAAAAGAAAGCAATTTGACAAGAAAAGATTGAAAAGAAGAAGAAAAATAAATTTAAATACTAATTAAGAAAAGTACAAAAGTAAAAAAAAAAATCATTTTTATTTAAACTTAAAGAAAACACGAAGAGAAGGGGAACCCCCCCCCCCCCCCCCCCCCCGGGGAGAGATTGAATAAAATTTATGAGAGCCATGTGCTCTTTATGTAGGCCTAAGAGTCTTAGAGAGAGTGGAAGTTTAGATAAGAGTTTTCTCCTTAAAGTAAGGATGTAGTTATTTGATTAGTCAAACTCTTATCTTTATCCTCATCTTTTACAATTATTATCTAACTAAATCCTAAGGCCTATTTTTATTAGTTAATTAACTTACATAATAAAGTTAAGACATTATCTTGTCTTAACAAAGTCTTGTCTTTGTCTTGCTCTATTGGAATTTCTTTTCAAACTCGTAATTCTTGGCAGATTTTATACGCTGTCTTTCTCCAAATGGTTGACCTATAAAACAAACTCCTATTTTCACGATCTTGTACATTCTGAAAATCTCGAGAAGTCCTATACAACTTTCATGAGACCTCATCTCGATTCCAAGTCAGTAAAGTGGTAAAAAATGTGCATATTTAAAACTGAATAGAAAAATCCTACACTTGTTCTTTTTAGCCCCGTTTTATTCCAACTTTGATATTTAATACCTAAAACAAAAACCAAACATTAGCAAGCTCTTTTAGGCATAAAATATCAATAAAGCAAATATATTAGCACATATATAATTAATAAAATATCACCCTATCATTATAACCTACTAACTGATTCACATTAGTCATAAAAGAACTAGCAGAACCAAAACACAAAAAGCAGCGCCTTGTCCATAATCTCCAAATGGCAGTAATAAATAAGTAACACCAATCACTTCTCTTCTGCAATAAACCATCCTCCCTTTTCAAAGTCTAAATGATCCAATTTATTAAAAAGCAGTTTGTAAGATCCGATTTTTACACTACTGTAGAGTCTAAATTCATAAAATTGATAATGGAAATTAAATAAATAATGAATGTTAATTTCCAAAAAGATGAAAGCTCCTTCGGCGGGCGCGTACCATAAAGAAACGGCTCGCCGATTGGCGAGTAAAGTATGTGTGATCATCAATGCTGATGGCGAGTTGGACGAGAGTGTGGTCGCACAGGCGTGTTCGCCAACTTGTGAGATGAATCAGGGCATGGTTGGCGAGTTGAGCCATGCCAGGTGATGGCCCGAAAAGGGCGAGAACTTGTGATCGCCACACAGAGGACAAGGAGTAGCCCCATGGCTGGCGAACTGATTTAGTGTGGCGAGTTGATTGTTTTCCTTATTTGTTTGGCGAGTAGTTTAGTTCGCCAACTTCGTGGATAAGTGATGGCCGCTTGTGGCGAGGACTTGGAAACGCCAATGCATTTGGCGAGTAAAGTGGTCGTCCAGATAGATGGGAAAATGAAAACAGAATTCAACCTAACAGCCAAAATTGACTTGTAAGTGATACGGTTGAAGACAATTAATGGTGAAGAGGTTGAAGTCAGTAAGGAATTTACCTGATTGGTTGAGGAAGTAAACAAAGGCTGCAGTAGAAGAAAAAGCCGTGTGAAAGGGAGACTTCCACGCCACTTTGTGCTTCAGTTTTCTTCATGCATTAAAGGCATGAAAGACGTGAACAATGATGAAGGAAACAGGATAAGGGACAGGCGGTGGCTATTGATTGGCTGAGAATGTTTATATAAGCAAAGACAATTGATGAAAAACGAGTTAGCCAATTTCAGTTTCTTCACGAGAGCTATTTCCCTGTTTCTTCCATTTCTCTGCCATGTTTGATCTACTGAGTTTCACTCTTCAGTTGGCTAAACCAGTAAACATGCTTATAGAACCTTTCTTTCTTAGCCTGGTGAGCTGAAGGAATAAGCAAATAGAGGCCAACATGAGACAGAAAAACAACGTGTTTTGGAAGTGCAGTTGGTTGAGGTGAGTTTCATATTTTCTGAGGTGTTCTTGATGTTCACTGATAGATTTCTATGTGTTATGCAGTAATAAACATAGATACAGTCTTAGTTTTAGTTAGATCCTTGGAAAATAGGAAAACAAGGAAAATTATGGAACAGGTGACGACAAGGGCGACTACAGTGATCGCCCATGTTGAAAATAGTAATCGCCAATGAGGCGAATAGATATTAAGTACTCGCCAAGGAAAGTTTGTGGGCGAGAACGCCGAATTCTAGTGATATGAATTCAAGGGCGAGCTCAAACGCAGAGGCGTTGGGCGAATAGGTTTACGAGCAAACTCCACAATTGAGCCAATGTAGGCCTCGTGAGTTGAATGTTGGGCGAACTCACAAAACACGGTGTGTTATGGCGGGCGAACTGCCACGTTGAAGCCATTTGGTGAATGGCGAGCTCGTCTGGGCGAGCTAATTGGTACTCTGTGGGGCGAGTAGTTATTTGATTTATTCTCGCCACGTAATATATAAAGAAAATATTAATGAAATATATATATATAATTTGCAGCCGATAATTGGGAATAGCTATGGGCGAACATAGTGCTGGGTGAAGCAAGGCTTCGTTGGACCAGGTAAGGGAAGTGTGTGTGAAGTGATGCATGTCCTGTGGAATAAATTTTATGAAAACATTAAGTTAAATGTTTTGTTTTCTGACATGCATGATTTTAAGAAGTTAATTGATAATTGTTTGATCGCGGGCGAGCTGATAGCCGCCTTTTGCTGTTTTGTTGGGTGAAATGATACAGGGCGGGCGAGCGCTTTGTATGTTTTATGTTGGGCAAGCCCTTTGTGATTTATGTTGGGTGAATTGGTATTGGCGGGCGAACCAATCCCTTTTATACGTTTTAAACTCATTTCTATTTTTTAAAGGGCGGGCGAACTTTCTTAATAGAAAGCTATAAGTTAAGCCAAATGGCGAGCTCTCTTTTATGAGAACTGGGCGAGTGCCCTTGTTTTAAAGAGTAATACGGGTAAAGCCATAGTCGGGCGAACCCTTTTTAATGAGTTTGGGCGGGCGACCCTTGTTTTAAATGAAAAGCGGGCGAACTTTTATCAGCCAGCCGTACTTGTGTTTTTAAAACTATGAGGCGGGCGACTATTATTCGCCGTCTTGTCGAGTTAGCCATGGGCGAGCTGCTTCCAAGGGCAAGCCATATCGGGCGAGCTGACCATGGGCGAGCAGGTTTTAAAACTTGAGATTATGGGCTGTTTTGGTGTTTTATTGTTTTATAAGAAATCAAATCATTTTGTGGAAATGATATATGAGATATAAAAGTTGATTTTGAGACTTTAGGCCCTGAGTTCATGCGTTGCTAGTGCGTGACCTACCTGGGGCGGTGGCTCGGTCAATGGACCAATGAGTGCACCTCAGGGCGTCACAGGGCTGATGGACCCGCCAAGTCATCAAAGGTCTCGAGGTCACTTGGCAAGTGGACCCGAGAACCCCTTTAGATTATGGCCATAGATCTGAGATAGCCGTGAGGGGCGATGGCCTACGGGTGCACCCCAAAAGCGGCAGGTTTCGTTCTCCCAAGGTGGAGGAGGAACGATGATAGCATAATTTATTTGTTGCCTAGTCTCAACTTATCAGTTTCTATTTACTGTGAGGATTTGTTGAAATCCTCGATAGTGTTTACTACATTTTAAAGTAAACTGTTAGTCGGTGATTTAATGGTGTTTTAAGAGAGTTGTTTACTATATATCCACTGTCTTTTCTACTGGGTTATTGTTAAGAAAAGAACAAATGAGTTGTGATATATAGTTTTGCTTTATTTAAAGCAGCATATGTTTCCTTTACTGAGCGTATGAATCGCTCACCCCTTTGTTTTAACTCCACAGATAAGAAGTATACGGAGTTGAGAGAATTAGTTCTCAGATGGGTATAGCTATGCTTAAAGCACTGAGGCATGGCACGTTAAACGTGACAGGTACGGTCTTTCCTCTTTTACATTTCAGACATGTGTATACAGTACTACCTTAGTGCAATAAAGGTTAATAGGGGATGTCAGATGTAAGGAATAATGAAAAGAAATTTCATATTCCATAATTAATAGATAAATGTTTATCATTTATCACTATTACTGTTGAATGTTAATGGCATCGCAGACAGCCCAACCGGTAAAGTTGTATGGAAATACGTTGAAAATGTGGTAACGGGATGTTACACAGTTAAAGAATGGTGCTCTAAAGTCTATAGGAAGTAATGCATACCAAACCAATTTAAATGTTCTACAATCTTTAAGCACATGTATCACATCTTCCGCAGCTTCTCCACAAAGAAAACATATGTTTGAATGTAACATGCCCTATTTAAATCGCAATGAGTTCATTAATATCCTTCTTCTTATCACAAGCCACAAGAAATCGAACCACTGATTTGGGGTTGGTAATTTCCAAAGCCAGCTCTAGTTTTGCTCCCTTGTAATTCTACTTTGAATAACCACCCTGTATGCCGACTTGGAAGAGAAATTACCATTCGCTTGATATTTCCAGAACCATTTATCCTCCATGCATCTTAACATTGAAGCCAGGGTTCCTATCACCAACAGAACAATATCCAGCGGCAAACACGAAGACAATAAACCAACATTCCATTCTTCGTTCTCTTCGAGATAGTCTTGTATAGTTTCTTCAAGATTCACATTAGTCAAACAAACATCAGAATTAGAAATGAGTGGAGAATCAAAGTTAACAATCCTTCTAAAACAAAGTCTGGCTACCATCACCAATTCTTCTCTTCAATCCAGGGACTAGTAGTTTTAAGCCTGACAATAAAGACTTCTATGAGAAGGATTTAACACTGGTACAAGAAGACTCTATCAATGCTGCTCTTATTGGATCACCTTGTAATCTATATTTACCTTAAACTACTTAGACCCAAAGCTGCTTTGGCTCATTTAAGAAACGCCAAGCAGATTTTTGAATCGTTGCTACATTATGGTTCTCCATGCACTGAATACTTAATCTACCAAACTTTCTTGGCTTACAGATATCCTGCCAGTTGACAAGCACTATTCCACATTTATTATTAGTTCCGCCCTATAGAAATCTTCGGTTAAGTTTATCCAAAGCAAGGTTAATATTCCTTAGAAGTACACTAGTCAGCATGGTATATGTTCGAATGGCTGCAGTAACTGAGCTGATAAGAGTTGCTCAAGCAGCTAAACTTAACAATTTAGATTGCCACCCCATGAGCTTATTATTAACTTTATCCTAAACCTCTTGGAAAGTCTTTTAGAAACTTGCCCATTGATTAACGGAACTCCCAAATAATTTCCTAGGTTTTAGTAAGCCCAAAACCTAGCACCCTCCTCACAGATCTACCACAAGATGGTCTAGTCTTCGAAGAAACAAATATCTTTGATTTAGCCAAATTCACCTTTGCCCCCGAAGCTTTACTAAATTTATCAAGAATTTCTTTAATAACTTTGGCTTGAAAGATTGTTGCTGGAGCGAAAAGAAACAAATTATTTGTAAAAAAGAGATGAGAAATTGTTGGTCTTCCTTTCGACAAAATGATTGGTTTTCAAGACCCTTGAGAAATTGCTTACTGAATAAGACCACCTAGTTTTTCTTTTCTTAAGACAAAGAGATACGATGAGAGTGGATCTCCCTGTCGCAATCCACGTTGAGTTAAAAAAAATTAATCATTTCACCGGTCTAGAAGACAGACATCTTAGCCCCACTAACACAATTCATAATTAGGTTAATCCACTTTTGCGGAAAACCAAATGCATAAAGAGTATCCTCATGGAAGTCCCATCGAATTCTATCATAAGCCTTCTCCAAGTCAATCTCTAGAGCCATCAATCCATCCTTTCTTTTTGTTCTACTAATGGTATGAATTAGCTCGAGTTATAAAAATGTTATATGCAGCTTGCCTCCCAAGTATGAAACTCATTTGAATTGGAGAAATTAAATCATTTAAGAAAGGCCTTAGTCTATTAACCAAAAGCTTAGTAATCAGCTTATAAGTAACACAACATAGACTAATAGGACGAAATTAACTAACTTGTTCAAGAGAGTGTACCTTTGGAATTAGCGAGGGTAGAGTTACATTAAGTTCAAGAGGAACTTGTCCGCTTTCAAAGGCTAAATCACGGTATCTATTAGACTACTTTGGAAAAGGTTCCAATAACACTGGTTAACAACCGCGTAGAAGCCATCTAAGCCTGGTGCTGACCATTCCTTCATTTGAAACAAAATACTATGAACTTCCTCCATAGAGATATTTTGGTTAAGCACCTCTACTTGATTATATTCAAGCCTAAGACCATTTAACCTAGGCAGATTACTCACCTCCAAATCTTCAACTAAATAAAGCAGCTTATAGTAATTGGAAACTAGAGACTTTACTTCCTCCTGATCTGAAAGCCATACTCCATCATTATTCTGTAGCAAAGCAATACAATTTCTACTCCTCCTGCGTAAAGATGAAACTTGAAAATTTTCATATTTCTTTCTCCCTCTAAAATCCAATTGACCTTGGATTTTTTATGCCAAAACAACTCCTCTGACTAGAGTATATTATTATATTCCTGTATTAGATCTTTTTCTAGCAAATACAGCAAATGAGACCAATGAGTTGAAAGCGCTCGCTGTACCCCTTGAGTCGAGCTAAAACTTGGTTTTTTGTACCAAAAATGTTTCCAAAACTATTTCAATTCCAAGCCTGCAATTCATCAGATAACTTCTTGCTTCTCTCACAAGAAGTCCCACCCGTGTTGTCCTATAATACTAGAATCAAGTCATTAATAGCTGGATCCATAAGCGACATTGCATGAAAATGGAATGGCTTATTAAGTTCATTAGTGTGACTCCAAGAAAAGCCTTGTAATAATAAAAGACAGTGGTCCAAATATGCATGTGGTAAATACAAAACTCGAGCCTCTGGGAAAAGTTCTTGCCATCCAACATTAGCCAAGCTTTATCAAGTTGAGCCATAATTCTTGCTTTGCCTGGCCTACCATTGCTCCATGTAAACTTAGTCCCTTGAAACCCTACATCTAATAAATTATAATTATTTATCATATTATTAAATAAAAAGCATCTAGTGGCTGAGATCCCTGCACTTCCAAACCTTTCAGCACTTTCATTGACGTTATTAAAATCACCTAATAACAACCATGGCATCGAAATAAAAGCAGCGAAGTCTTCTAAGGTAGACCACAAGGTTTTCCTTACTTCCAATTTGGGACTCGCATATACTGCAAAAAGAATCCTCGTTGGCTTTCCTTGAGCACTTACTATCGCATGAACCACCTAATTTGTTGCCAACAAATTATCTAGTTAAACCTCATCTGAGACCCAACACACCCAAATCCCACCAAAAAAACCATTACAATTTACCACATGAAAGTTTTTGAATCCTAATCTCCTTATTACTTTAACAGCAACTCCATAACCAACTCTTGTTTCCACCAGCGCTAGAATACTAGGCTTATACTTCCTAATTAGCTCCTTAGCATTCCACATTTAGGTATCATTACCGGACCTCCCAGTGTTCCATAGAAGAAAGTTCATCATGATTTGAAGAAGAAGATCCTAGATTGATCTGCTCCTTAGGAAGAGCATCTCGCAAGTCACCATTCGACACCTCTAAATGCATCAAGTTTCTGTCATCTTTATTCGATTACAATGGAGATTTAGGAACATAAGAATCAGGTGGTTTTCTGTTCCTATGATCGAATAAACCATCAATAAAGATAGGATTAATATGCGAGGCAGAGGCTGAATTTTGATCATTCACCATTTCCATAGCAAAGGCATCAGAAGAGTAGTCCCCAGGAGCACCTGTATAACTTGCGTGATAATGACTTGGATTTTTGACAATCTGGCTTTCAATAAGAATGGGCAGAGAATCACCTTCAATTTGGTCCTTATGTGAGATCACCCCATTTTTATGAGTTAACCCAAAGCCCTTTGAAGGCCCAACTCCTGTAACACCTTGCAAAGTACCTTGGGAATTCTGATGACGTCGACCCACTACTACCCCATCAGATTTATTTCCATTTGAAGATGACTTTATGCGTTGACTCTGTATTATGTCCATAGATTTAACCCCTTCCTCCACGATATTCTCTAGATTTTCCTCATCAAGGATTTGAAAGCATGATCCCCAACTAGAGATTTCACAAGAATCTAGGCCTTTCCTTTATCGACTCGTCTACTTCGTCACGATTGAGCCACCATCCAAGGGCCAAAATCACCTATGCCACCTTCTTCATTCACTTTAGGCAATTTCAGATTATCCTTGACATTCTTTAGAATAACTCCTTCAACATTAGTTCTAATTTCGACTGGAACTTGAAATGGACAAACTCCTCTATGTCCCATTCTTCCACATTGAAAACAAGTGAGATTAAGACACTCGTATTCCACCTTCTGCCACTCAACCATCCAAAAATACTTTTGGAATCAGCGGTTTATTTAGATCAACTTCAACACAAACTCTGGCAAATTTGCCTCTAGCCACATAACGTGTGGTGGATCCACTTTCAACGCCTTACCAATTGTGTCTCCCACTGCCAGTAAAACTCTTTCATCATAGTATTAAATAGGGAGGCTTGGAAACTGAACCCATACAGCAGTGGAGTCAATGGAAGCATCATTCGGAAGAAAATCCGGTTGCCATCTCCAAACAGTTAGATAGTGACCGAACATAAGCCAAGGACCTTCTTCCAACACAAATTGTAGGTCTTTGGCAGAAGCAAACTTGACTAAAAAGAAACCCTCACCCAAGTTAATAAGATTATAATCACCTTTAAGATTCCACAATTTTCTTAATTCATTGTCCAATAATTTGTAGCCAACCAAGTAATTTGATAATTATACAATCTCTCCATGGCCTCTGTATACTTTGTCGAGAGTGATCTGAAAGAGTAACACAAGGCCATGAATCCAAAGTGGAAGTCCTAATTAAACCTTTTTCACTCGGTACAGAATTTGCCTTACTAGAATCTCTCCATGCATTTGACATATCCACACCCATCAACATCTCTCGGAAAGTTAGTTTCCTCTCCATATTGTTCTGGTTGTTTGTATCCTCCTGCATTGCCTCATTGTTGTCAATTGGCTTGATCCTTTTAGAAGATTGGGCCAAAAAGTCTGATTCTTCTTTGGAACGACCATTACTCTTCTCGTTCATAGCATTTTTTATCTACCATCTAATGGCTAGTAATTCTGATCTTAATTTTTCCCATGTTTCTCTCGTTGCTATCCAAAGAAGAATTTTAAATCTACTCGCTTTTTTACTCTTTCTATCCCATTCTTCTCCATAAATTACTGTTTATTGCACAGCTGGAGTATGAATAGTAAAAAAAAAGAAAAATTCTATTCACACCCCAAAAATTATTAGGCACACCCTATCTAAAAAAATTTGACTCCTCATACTCTTCTATGGCATTTTTTATTTCCAGTGAGCCATAGCTCACCGGAGTTGCTGCCTGGCAGCACTTGAATGCTGTCAGGCAGCACATGAATGCTGCTAGGCATGCTGCCGCAGCAAGTTGCCTGGGCAGCCAACAAATTGGGGGAGAAAAAAGAAGCTCTCGCAGCAAGCTGCCTGGGCAGCCATGGGAGAGAAAAAAAAAAGGCTCCTTGGAGTGGATTTTTGGGAGCTTTATTATGCTCTTGGAAGCTCACTCCCAGGAGCTTTATGATGCTCCCGGAAATGAACTTCCGCAAAAATTGTTATGCTCATAGAAATCTACTTGCGGGAGACAAAAGATTTCAGAAAAAAATTAAAAAAAAAATTAAAAAAGTTATTTATGTAATTTTGTTAAAAAATAAAATGTGTCTAATAATTTATAGAATGTGTTTAGAACTTCTAAAAAAAAAAAGGGTGTGTTTAAAATTTTTCCTATCCAAAATGTGTAATTTTGTTTATTTGATTGGATGCTTGTGGATCCCACTTTTTAGTGTAATTATGATTGTTGTATTAGGTGCTTGTGGGTCCTACTTTTTGTTTCTCGAGTTGATTTTCTTTGTTGGATTGTGATGTGCTGGGGATACGTATAGATGAGAATGGAGAAATATAAAAGAAGAGGTCGACTCTGGTGTGGGTTCTGTCAGCCCTTCCCCTATCGAGGACAACACAAACTTTTTTTTAGGTTTTCTCCCCTCTTTCTTTCTTTTGTTGCTTCCATTTTTTCTCATTTTTCCCTCCGGCGATGTATCTCTACATACCGTACCTTGCATTTGCTCTCGACGTTGCTTCTCAAAAACCTCATCAATGGTGGCAGATACTTCTCAATCCCACCCGGACTCGATATGAGTTTTTTTGATAATGGCTTCATTTTCGTATAAATAATTTTCCATTCTTTCAATAAAAAATAAAAAAAAGGGGCGAACTCTTATATTCACTGTTCACTATCTTAACTATTAACTCCTATTAGTAGTCATGTAATGTTACTCCTATTTTTAATACATATATATAGGAACTCTCACTACTCTAAAGAGAGACTTTTCTTGAAATCGAACACAAACTTTCTCAAATTCTCTTCATCGCTCTCTTCTCTGATTTTTTTTTTCTCAGCATTGTTCTGTCTTTTTCTCTTCTATCACCATTTGTTGCAGCATTCATTCTTCAAGGTCTGGGTTAGTTTTTCCCGCCGTCATCTTCCGAAACGTTCCGTACTGTTAACTTTTGTTTCCTCTTACTCAATTACATAACATGTAAATTAAATCGGTTATTATATGGTAAAAGGGATTTAAAAATAAGGCTTGAACTCTTTAGTCAACTACAACATTTGCTAGTTACGTGAAAAAATAAAATCCCTCCATCCATTGCTAGACCATGGTTTCTGTTCCGTGAATAGTGTAGATTCTTCATGATTTCGTGGTAGTTTTCATTGGTATAATGTGGATTTAATAGTGCAAATTTCACACCAGGTTTATCAGAGATTGAAAGGCTTATAAAACTTCTGGAATCGGGATCCTAAAAAACTCTACACTAATCTTACCAATCTTGAAAAAGGAAAAGACAACAAAAAAAATTAATGACATTAAGATTATTTTATCCTATAAAAAGTAACGAAATTATGACTTTATAGTGAGAGAAGGGTTGAGATGGTAATTTGATAAAGAGCAACCCGAATCTTCAACTAATTGAAATACAATCCAGAAACAAAACTTGTAGAAAAGCACATATATATCGTGTATACAGAATGACCATGAACTAAATCATATATAATATGGTCTATGGTTTCTCCTAAGATTTCGGAATCAGATCCCATCAATATCATTATGGCCAATTCCTCTCAACCAAATTAATATACACATCCATTCACATGGTTCGCTATTACTCTTATCATTCTGTTCTTTTACCGTAAAAAAAAAAAAACCAACCTTTCACCAATCAGTTCTTAGAGATAATTAGAAAGGTCTTCTTGGTTTTCCAGATCCCAAATTGCCACTTTCCCGTCCAATCCTGTAATATCAAAGAGCAGATTAATGAGAAAATGAGTCCAAAAACAAGAACTGAGTTTCATAGCTCCAAAAGTTTATAGTATCTGAAACATAAGTGCAGCAACAGTTGTTCTTTCACACACCTGAGGTGCTGAAGCGCTTTGTTGGAAAACCTTCTTTTCTCAGAGGTACAATACAACTACAGTTCCAAAAATGAGAAAATGTCAAACATTCAGCTTCATTTGTAAAAAGGAAGGGAACGTCTCTGCATCAGTTATCCACTCCATATTCAAAACTAGGTGGTCAAATTTATACGTAGCATCTAGAGTGAGTTAGTGATTTTTTTTTTTTGGAGAAAATCCAAATCATAACAACAACAACAACATAGCAGAGAGAGGAGTACTTGATGCAATTCTCGTGAACAGGTCCCTGAATCCTTGAAGGTTCAACTGTATCGTTGCTCAATCCATGCTTTGATTGACCGTATAGTTTGCCAAATGCTTCAGAAAACTGAGAAGGAATGATAACATGAAAAGCTCAACCTCAAGTTAATAAATATTCTTAAAGAAAACTGCATTCCCAGTGAGTTTCAGAAACTAAAAGAGACATGGGATGTATAAACAATAGACATTTTGATTCTCAACTAGAGAGGTAAAAGTTTCCAAGTGTCAGACCAGCTTCTTTTAAAGATCCCAAGTAGCTGTACATATCAGCCATCTTCATTCTCTTGGAGACATAAAAATGTTTACAACAATGGAATCCAATCCTCTATTCATGCCTAACCTAACTACTCAACACCAGCCAAGCTGTTCTATTTATCATTGGGGTTATCAGAAAAATGGAATATAACCTTCTCCCTCTCATCTCATGCAACTTCTATAACACCCCTCCCCTCCTCCCAGGCAAGAAAGAAAGAAAAAAAGGTAAAATTAAAATGCTTTGGCTCCAATCCAAGGCTTAAACCTTGCACCACATTCTTGGGAGGAAGGAGGAGCCATTAGGGCATAAGGCTAGTGGCAGTGAGATTCATGTTTCACTTTTCAGTACCTAGAAAATAAGCATGAAAACAGCAATATTGGGATTTGAGGAATAAGAAGAGATAGCTGGAAATAAAAATTTTGACAGACTAGCCTAGATAAATTCCAACTGAATTTAAATACAGATTTTTATGAAGTGGCAAATGGCCTTCAAAAGATATTAACTCGTGCTCAAGTAGATGTCAAGAAATGGTGTCCATGCTTGCAAAAAGGAAACATCAAACCACCAAAACAATATAAGTAGATCCTTTCTGTATCTTATAGAAGACAGTTAATGTCAATTCACAATTTTGGAAATAATTATTACTGATATTTGCACTTTTCATATTATTTGAAGCTGAAATATTGGAGCTGTGCAAGGATGTTCAATATTGAAGTGGTAAAGTTTTGTGAAGATATTTTCTGGATCCATTCCCTTTGGCTGTACCAAATATCTAAAGAGAATCACAGAGATTATACAAGTATAATCAAAGGTTTTCTCCAGTCCAATGAAAATCAGCATAATTGATGTGAAATTTTGGGATGAGCATCTAAAACAAAAAGCAATTGGTAATAGGTGCAGAGCTCGTATCAGTTGGGTGCCATGCAGGCTCCCCCAGCATACTCAATGTGGGATTTATTAAATCACCGTTTAGTACTCCCCCTCGTATGTAGGGTTAACAGACCTGTCACGAAGCATATGCTGCAAGTGTCAGGATTATGTGCCTATCTTGTGGCTTGGACATTATATTTTAGCATAACAAGCCTATTACGAAGTGGTCACCAAGTGGAGCAGAGTCTGCTCTGCTACCAGAGGAAACATAATAAGAGTCTCCACCTATTGGCAATTTTGTTTTAGGTTGGATGCTCGTCCTAAAATTTACCAGGGTATCATAACCCAGGTTAGTTATGTTGCTTATTCTTCTTGTTCTTTGTTGCCCCTTATTTGTTTGACAACATCTTAGGCCCATTCACTTCATCTGGTAATTTTGGACCTATATGTATGGGGACATGATACACTGTGTCATGCCATATCAGTTGAGTATTCAATTGGCTATGGCCTCGTGTTTAGATTGGACCTCTCCGCCTATATCCACTTGGTTATAAGTTGCATGCTCAACGACTGAGAATGACCAGAGTGGATAATGAGACACCCATATATATTGATGCTTTCTCACATTCACTCTCTTTAGTCTTTAAAGCCAAGTTCAAAATCATACTAAAAAGACTACTTTTTTATGCTTTTTTTTTATGTCAGTGAAAATTGATATTAAATGAGAATGACTAGAGTAGACATAGAGAGACCTAGAATATGCTCTTTGATGTTATTCTTTTAAAACTACTGTTAAGATCATACTGACAAACCTATGGTTTTAGCATAAATAGTTGGCTCAGCGCAAATTAATGTTTCACAAAAGTTGAAGCTTTGCATGATTCACTCAAATGAATAGACAACCTGCAGATCTTACTAACTACTATCCAATAAGAGCCCCATTAACAAATTCTTTCATGAAACAAACGGGTCTGGAAGCGATCTGTGATATTCTTATAAATTTCCGCCACTGCCTTCCTTTCCCCCAGTCTCACGAAGGAAACTTTCACAATTATAGAATGAGAATAGCTAAAAGTTTTATGATATACATACCTGAGAACCATATTTTGGACCTGAAGAAGATGCTTTCCTTTCACCAAGGAATCTGATAAAGCTCCTAGAAAACAAGACCAAAAACCATTAATACAATAAAGCATATATAGAAAATTACAATGATAATGAATCTTACATACCATATTCCTGATTCATCTGCTGCAAAAACCATCGGATTGCAGTCAAATCCCACACCTATGATCATTTTCTCAGAAACAAATAGGACCTGATAGTAATTTTTGCGATTACAGAAAAACTCAGGATTAAAAATAAAGTTTATGTTCAGGCCCAAAATAAAGGGTAACAAAAAAAAATGTAAACATAAGTGGATGCTGACCCACATCACGAAGAGGCAAATTACGGAAAGCAACATTCTGGGCCAAAGGCGAAGGACCAACATCATCAACAAAATAAATCATAGAATTATGACCTGTAAAATAGATAAATGGCAAGTAAGAAGAAAACTTTTACAAGCAGCTCTAAGGCACTAATAACGGAAATGTTCCACTAAAAAGGGAGCTGGGGGGATATATGAAGGTATATCAAAATTTAGGCATAACCAATTTAGTTTAGTGGTTCCATGCAATGACGGTTATTAACAACTAAAAATTAAATGTAAAGTTGCATTAGTTTCCAACTAGATTTCCCTCAACTAGACACTAAACAAACAATTAACCAAGTGAAAATGCCAATTTGGTATTTTAAGAGGAAAAAAATTTCCTCCAAGTCAATAAATACAATGCCACAAACTTTATCTTTGAATGTGACAACAGAAATATTTCCTACCAACATAAGCCAAAGTATTGCCACTTGGTGACCACTTCACACCAAATGCCCATGAAAATGACAGATCAAGCTGAACAATTTGCTGCACCAACAATAAAAGCCAAAAAAGAAAAAGAAAAAGTTAGCTTTCCATGCACTGACAAAAGGTGTGTGCAACTGCAAAGCCCTGATCTCAACTAAATAAGTGATGGAAGACATAAGAATCTAACCAAGTCATATTATGCAAAGATAAAGCATGAAATCAATAAAAATATTCATGGGTCCATCTAAGGCGAGTGTAATTAATTGATTCTACTCCATATTTCAATATACTCAGATGAATAAATAACAGTTCCTGCACTCTTTGATTTGAGCTAAATGCTTGGGTCAATATTTGATTAAACAAAATACAGAAGTTATCCTTCCATGCTTCTGCTTCTTTTGACACAAAGGCAAATATTAAGAATTAACTTCAACATGTTGAGTTTAACCTCTCATAAACGAAAACTAATTGCATTTCCACCAAGTTCTGCTTTTTCAGGACGTCTGTGTTCTGTTAGTTCTAATAAAAACTATAGTCCAAACTATGACTTGTCAAACAAGGGGCATCACAACCTGCGATAATGCATGCTATATAGCTTAAGTTTAGCAAAAAATTGTCACTACTAATCAAAATTTTGAAACCATGTAGCTTTCTACCAAGATTCACTTTATCACGGGATGAATCTTTTGCAATATGTTTTCTTTACTTACAAAGTTTATCCACACATATCTTGTTCCCCAGGCAAAGACATTATCCATTAGAAGAAAAAAAAAGGGCAACCCAATGCACAAAGCTTCTACATTGTGAGGTTTGGAAAGTGTCATATGTACACAGCCTTCCATCTACACTAACAAAGAGGTCGTTTCTGCTTGAATCCATGACTTCCAAGTCACAAAGGTGCAACCTTTACCATTGCATCAAGGTTCGCCTCACATTACCCACTAGAGATATAGAAAATTGCACGAACCCGTGCACCTATACTGGCATAATGTTTCATTTCTAATTGGCATTGCAATTTAACATTGTGAACCACAAAAGAAGTTTGATTGCCAAGGATTATTACCTTTGCATTCTTGAAACTAATATGAAGTCAATAAAATGTGAAAATCTGATCATTCATGGATTCAGCTATCCAATTTCAATTTTATTACATTGACGTCCTCCAAAAAAAACAAGATTGCACTCAGAATTTGGGCCTTATAATCACTAGAGATTCAATGACCGGAGAAAATTTTCCCTTTTGGCAGTTAATTGCACATACTGCAATTGGATGCATTACTAACATGGAAAGAAGCAAAATTCGAGCCTATTACCCTGCTTCATTTTCAAGATTTTAGTAAGCTGAATTATTGGTAGAGTTTTCTAACAACTGTGAACATGGAAATTTATGGTTTAACAAATAAAAGTCGCAGCACTACATCTTCCTACATATCAAATGCATCCATTAAACATTTACTGCTAAAACGGAATGCATATATGATACCTCTCCAAACTTTGAATCTGAAGAAGATCCTGTTTTCGATTCCCTGAAAAAATTTAAAGAGGAAACATGATTAATGTTGTGCTCGCAGAGTAATGCATGTCATCAGAAAACGATATTTAACATACCTTGTATCAACACCTTTGATAAATGTGGAAAATACTCGGCATTTTCCATCTGTGGATGTTGTTGCAAGTAGAATCTGTAGCAAAAAGAATTACATAATAGACAATAAGACTTGCAACAAATGGGTTCTTTTCCAAAATATAGATTACAAACCAATTAACAAAACAGAGTATACTAAATCAGCAGAAAGATGACATTCAGAAGCATTTAAAAACAAAATTTTCAAATGACACAGGTATGATCCTATGATATTCTGCAGGTTAAGACAAGTATAATTCTTAACACCTAATGTAACCAATAAACATAGGTATCTCACGATAAGTATCCTGGTCATCCTACAACAGTTTATCACAACTTACACGGCTTTGTTATTCCCATCAAATGAGATACCCAATATGCATTGGGAGTTTCTTCTTACTTTAATCAGGAAATAAAATCCACTGCTTTTTTACTACATTCAATAAAATGTGCGTTGACGATCAGCATAGAATACCGAGTGTCAAACACCAGAATTCTCAAAACCTCCATCAACTCACCAATACCCCTTCTCCCACTATTTATCCCATCATAATTCATCTTCAGCCTCACCATGCCAAAATAAGTGATTTTACAGAGAAGCGTTAATACAATAAAAGTTTTGTTGTGTATGACGTTCAATAAGCCCGTTAGCCTCAAGAAGCCCACTTAAAATAAACATAAGGCATTCTTAATGCAATAAAGCATTTAGCAAATTTCCATTAAGCATGAGCTCATAGAAGACCCATGTTACATGGACTCGCCTGAGGATTTAGTACAGGTATGTCTCCATGTATCAGACTTGTCTTTTGTTAAAATATTTGAACTCACGGAACAAGCCCACTTAAAATAAACATAAGGCATTCTTAATGCAATAAAGCATTTTGCAAATTTCCCTTAAGCATGAGCTCATAGAAGACCCATGTTACATGGACTCGCCTATGAGTATCCGGTACAGGTATGTCTCCATGTGTCAGACTTGTCTTTTGTTAAAATATTTGGACTCACGGATTTGACTATGATGATGATGATGATGCAATTGTAAGTTAGATTTTGAAAAATCAATGCTGCCTACCGATTGAAGGGGAAAAATTATCTTAAATGGTCTTAATTGGTCAGGACTATTCTAAAAGGGAAAGGAAAGATTAGCCATATCTTGGGGATTGGACTGAAAGAGGGGGACCCAAACTATGCAGCATGGGACAAGCAAGATTCCATGATAATGGCATGGCATTGGAATTTTACGGCACCTGAAATCAGCGATACTTGTATTTTCTTACCGACAGCAAGTGATGTTTGGGAGTCTATTTGCCAAACCTGCTCGAAAGTTAAAGATGCGGCTCAAATATACAAGTTGAAGATTAAAATGACTTCGACCAAACAAGGGAATAAGACAGTAACGGAGTATACCAATCTTTTGAAAGGATTGTGGCAGGAGATGGATCATTATCAGGTTATAGAGATGAAAAATAGTGATGATGCAGCAACGTTGAAGGCTTTTATAGAGAAAGATCAGACCTACGACTTCCTAGCAGGTCTCAACGTGGAGTATGATCAGGTGAGAGTCCAAATCTTAGGCAAAGATGATTTACCACAGCTTAATGAGGTTGTTTCAATTATATTAGCTGAAGAGAGTAAGCAAAGTGATGCTTGAGCCCAAATCAGTTGAGGCTTTAGCAATGTTGGCTAACAAAGGAGGCCGTGGATCAAAAAAGGAGCAATCAGCTAGAGATAATGGTAAAACGGTCTCCAAACCTACGGCTAGTGATAACCATGATAATATGTGGTGCACTTACTGCAAGAAATCAAGACATACTCGAGAGATGTGTTGGAGGTTGAACTAAAAACCACCAAGCAAGGAATGGGGAAACAAAAGCGTACAGCAACAAAAAGGCCAAGGGCAAGCCAATTTTCCAGCACCCCAAGGGAAGGAAAGACCAAAGAATCGAAGGAGTTCAACAAAGAAGAGATTGAAAAGCTAAGAGATCTTCTAAGTACCCTCGAAAAACCTTCAAGTGCTTGTTCATTGATACATTTAGGTAAACTTCCAATCTCTCATGCTTTAAATGCCTCAGATAGATCCTTTAAATATTCGTGGATTATTGATTTGGGAACCACGGATCATATGACTCATTCCTCTTAGAACTGCAGTTCATATTCACCTTGTTCTAACAATAGGAAAATTGCCACTACCGATGGTTCCTTGACCATGGTAGTTGGGGTAGGAGAAATAAAAATCAATCCAAACCTTATTTTGAAAAATGATCTACGTGTTCCCAAATTGTCCACCAATCTTTTATCAATAACAAGCTTTCTCATGACATGAATTGCAAAGTAACATTTTTTCCATCTTATTGTCTATTTCAAGACCAAGGCTTGGGAATGATGATTGGATGTGCTAAGGAGAAAGATGGATTATACTATCTTTAGGAATTTGAGAAATCAGGGGTTGGTAAGTGGAGCCAACCCCTAACCTACCTTTCTAGACAATACCTCCCCAATAAAGACACAATTTGGCTTCACCATTTAAGCTCTGACATCATTCTTTTTCAACCCTTGAAATTATGTTTCCTTCTTTGTTCAAAGGACTAGTCAATAGGCAATTTCATTGTGTTGTACGTGAACTTGCAAAGCACAGACAAGCTACCTTTCCCATCAATAACAAAAGAAGTCTTTTTCCTTTTGAATTGATTCATAGTGATATATGGGGTCCATCTACAATTCTAAATATTTCTAGGGCAAATTGGTTTGTTTCATTTATTGATGATTGTGCAAGGGTTACCTGAATATTTCTATTTAAATCAAAATCTAACGTGAGTGATATCCTCCCAAACTTCTTTTCCATGATAAAAAACCAATTTGGGGTTCAAAAGGTTTAGGTCAAATAATGCAATAGATTATTTCAACCAAAAACTTTCCCCATATTTTCAACAACAAAGGATTATTCATGAGTCATCTTGTGTCTCTACTCCACAACTAAATGGAGTTGCAGAAAGGAAAAATGGCCACCTCCTAAACACTACCCGTACACTATTATTTCAGAAAAATGTGCCAAAATACTTTTGGAGGGAAGCAGTTCTTACAGCCACACGTCATAAACAAGTTACCATCCTGAGTGCTAAATTTCAAGAGTCCCATGGAGGTGTTGTCTCACTTTTATCTAGGTCACAATACAACAAACCATCTGTTCCCAAAGTATTTGGGTGTATCTCATTTGTTCATGTCCATAGCCAAAATAGAGGAAAGTTGGACCCTAAAGCTACGAAGTGTGTGCGTGTGAGATATCTTCAACACAAAAACGGTACAAGTGCTATCACCCACCTACTAAAAAACTCCTAATCTCCACAAATGTTACCTTCGTTGAAACAAAACTATATTTCACACAACCTTATCTTCAGAGGGAGACAATATTTGTGGAAAATAAGGATTGAGAGACTTCTTCCTCCTTGACTTGCCGCCATCATCTTCTAAATTCCAACCTGAGACCAAGACCTTCCCTAAAGTTACAATTGAGCAACCTAAGCCTCCTTCACAAATCCAAAATAAGCCCTCCTTACAACCTACTTCACAAGCAAATGCGAGAAAGGTCACTACTGACAATCAAATCTCACAAGTTTACTCAAGAAGAAAAATCTAGCTCCCGAACTAAGGTCGAACCAATCATCAAACCCAAATCCTGGAAATGAGGTAATATCTTCTAGCTCTCCTCCTCAAAGTGATTCGTTATCTGACATTGATTTGCCCATGGCCCTTAGGAAAGGAACTAGAGAATGCACAAAACATCCATCATACCTAATATCCCACTTTGCGTCCTTTGAAAAATGCTCTCCATCTCACAGAAGTTTCCTTACAAACATAAACACAATATCCGTTCCCAAAACATTATCAGAGGCTTTAAATTGTGAAAATTGGAAGAATGCTATGAATGTTGAAATGCAAACCCTAGAGAAGAACAATACTTGGGAGATTGTGGAGCTGCCAAGAGGAAAGAAACTGATGGGATGTAAGTGGGTCTTTATAGTCAAGTATAAAATGGAACACTTGAGTGGTACAAAGCTAGGTTGGTGGCTAAAGGATGCACAAAAACATACTAAGAAACCTTTGCTCTAATTGCCAAGATGAACGCAGTGAAAATTCTTCAATCTCTAGCGGTTAACTTTGACTAGCCTTTACAACAATTTGATATAAAAGATGCATTCTTGCACAGAGATCTTGAGTAGGAAATCTACAAGGAAATACCCCCTGGATTCCACAAAAACATGACTGCAAATAAGGTTTGCAAGCTCAAGAAGGCCACATGCATTCCATGGGGTACAAGCAGAGCCAAGGGGATCACACCTTATTCATAAAACACTCAGGTTCAAAGGGAGTTATTGCTATCATTATTTATGTTGATAACATCATAGTGATGGGAAATAATGAAAAGGAAAGCCAGAAATTGGTTATGTTTGGCAAAGGAGTTTGAGACTAAGGAACTAGGAAACTTGAAATATTTCCTGGGCATTGAAGTGGCACGGTTGAAACAAGGATCTTTATATCCCAACATAATTATGTCCTCGATCTCTTGAGAGACACAAAAAAATGGCGTGCAAACCATCCAACACACCAATTGACCCTAATCATAAACTTGGGGAAGCATAGGGAGACAATGGAACAAATAAATAATCATATCAGAGACTAGTTGGCAAACAAATCTACTTATCCCACACACGGTCTGATATTGCCTATTCAGTTAGAGTGGTGAGCCAATTTATGCAAAACCCCAAGGAACTCCATTTGCATGCAATTCATAGAATATTTTACTACCTCAACGGAACTCCAGGAAAGGGGATTTTATTCAAAAAAAGGTGATAAGCTCACTCTAGAGGCATACACCGACGCTGACTACACAAGCTCAGTGATTGATAGAAGATCCACCACAGGTTAGTGCACCTTTTTGGGAGGAAACTTAGTTACTTGGAGGAGCAAAGAGCAAAATGTTAGCAAGATCAAGTGCGAAGTCATAATTTTGGGCAATGGCGCAAGATGTATGTAAGCTACTATGGTTGAAGATCATTTGAAAGATCTAACACTCAAGCGGGAAGGCCCTATGAAGCTCTATTGTGACATCAAATCTATGATTGGCATCGCACATAATCCTGTGCAGCATGGCCGAACAAAATATATTGAAGTTGACCGACATTACAATAAGGAGAAGCTTGATAGTGATCTCATTTGCACACCCTATGTACCAAGAGAATCACAGCTAGTAGATGTCCTAACCAAGGGACTTAACAATCCACACTTCCACAAGATTGCAACCAAGCTGGGAATGGACAATGTCTATTCACCGGCTTGAGAGGGAGTGTCAAGAATTCTATTTAAGGTAATATCTTCTCAAACTCAACTGTTGTAATTAATTTGTTATTTTAGGAAATATATAAATATTTGTATCCCTAGCATTAAGTTAGAGAATCACTCAATTATAGATTCTATTAATTAGAATAATATTCTAAGATTATAGGTGATATACTTTCCTATTTGGCTAGAGTCCTTTGTATATAAATAGGATACCTATGTAGGTTTTATTCAAGTCTTTCAATACAATACTTTGATTCTCTACAAAAACCTTGTCACACATATAGATGGATGAACTCTACGATAAGACAATCTGGCCACATCATAGAATAAAGTTGAATAGAATATCCACATTATAACTACACTAAAGAGAGAGAGAGAGAAAAAAGGCATTTGCACAATGCAGTAAAGTGGGAAATACGCACATTATTAGGATGCCACGCAACACCTGTGACAGAGGAATCATGTTTTTTCCTGATAAGTTTGCTAACCCACCTAGAAACAGCAAAACCACACAAGCATGGATAAAAATAGAAAAATCCAAGCACAACATTAGAACCTTGAAGATTTGAAATCACCAAAGTTGGACACAATCAAATAGGAATGTCTTCATATGTGTGTGTGTGCGTGCCCGTGCGCGCGTGTGTCAATGTGAACTATATTTGAGGATATTAAGAGAAAGGAAAGGAGACAACTCAAACATTGCAACACATTACCAGTTATTCTCTTGCTCATAATAGCATATGCACACAGTTTTAGCACCACTTCCAACTGCAAACTTGTTCTCTGGAAGTTTTAAGGAGAAGAAATGAATTGGTTAGAAATTTGTCAAATTGCTTGAATAAGAGGACCTCCGATTACTGTCAGTTTTTCTGAAATGGTCCTCATAAATCATAAGAACATGGAGATATAAAAATCATCAAAATAGAAGCAGAAAACAAGTGCTGCAGACTTTCTAAGGAATCTTTTCTTATCAAATAATCCAACTGATATTCTAAAGATCCTACTCCACAAAATAATTCATAGGCATCTCATAAGTCAGATGCCAATCTATTTTATAAGCTTAAACTCAATATTAGTGAATAAAAAAAAGGCTGCTAGAATAATGAACAGTGAAGTAATATTTATGTGTTAAATGGTAAAAAAATGATGCTATAGTTTGTTCTTAAAAACTGAAAAAGAAAAAAAAAATAATAATAAATGGAACCAAGAAGGTGCCAATCTGAGTAGAAGGTTAATTTATTGTACAGTACAAAGAAGTGAAGAACAATAACTCAATGTGCAATTATGCTTAAGTACCTTTGGGGCTCCACTGAACACAAAGTGCAGCACGATTGAGCCTAAGAATGACAAGAGTTGGTACCCATTCTGGTCCTTCTTGGTTCCAAACATATCTTCAAATGTGATCAAAGATTTCAGCAAAGTACACAATAACAGTGCAATAGAGAAGAGAAAATAACAAAATAAAAAGAAATCAAACACAATGCTCATATAGGCACTGTTTCCTTGTGTTTGTCCATGCACAGAGAAGAGAAATAGAGTAGGAGAGAGAACCAAACTGCCAAAGTTTGAATTTTGTATGCATATAATAATAATAATAATAATAATAATAATAATAATAATAAGCACTCACGAATTCCGGTCATGAGATACAGTAACAATTCTGTTTGACCTTCCACTCCAGTCTATCCCAGAAACAATTTGATCATGCTGCAGACATATTGACAATAAAAATTATAATATTGAAAAAAATAAGCATAAATTAAACAAAACTTAACAAAGAAAAAAATCATTATCCATACGTAGTCACTTCAACACCTACATAATTTTTCGTTCTTTTAACTATAAAATTTAGTAATCAAATATGGAGCTAAGACATAATTTCCTTAGAAAAGAACAAAGGACTAAACAGGCTTATTTTCTTCAACATGAAGAGAGTGGATTCTTTAAAAGATTTTAGACTGCGGAGCTCTTCTCCTCATGTTTCAGTACAATTCTCAACAGGAAATATGTAGTTTAGGGTTTCAATTATACCTTGGTCTTTCTCATCTTTTAACTTGTTCAAGGCATATTTAACAATTCTAGCATAGGCACATGTTAAGAGTTCAAAAGTACTATTAAATCTCAGTAAAATTCATTTACAATTATTTGCTGAAATCCTATTCTGAATTAGACTTCTAAATAAATTTGGCAATCTTGAAACCTGGTGCCAGATCAACAAGCAGGCCGCTAATTTCACTCTTCTGATCTCACCTTTTAAGGTATAGCTTTCTCACAACTTCTAGTAATCCATATTTCAGAATTAATCCAATAAATTTCCTAATTGATTCAGGATTCCCAATTCTGGTTCTCACGTACAGAGAATTTCTCCTGTTCATTTAAAGCCTAAAAGTGGTCTAAAGGCAGGCTAATATCATACCATAGGTTGAAACCCAAACTCTGCATCAGTCTTCCATGCTGCTGCAGTACTTCTATTTACTTCTTAACAAAGACTAAGATTTCAGACATGAATCCAACATGTCTTCATGCAACCAGTACTGCGTCCATCCTCAAAATAATCTTGTATTTTCCTTATAGAATAACATTATTATTCCTCATTATAAAAGAGGCTTCACCCTAGGTCCTACCGTCCTAGTCATATCCAATATGCAAATCAGGGTAACCCAAAAGTACCAAATAATGACTCCAAAATGAAAATTTCTAATAACTATTGGTGAGTATAGATATATAGCAAACATATTGGACTAACTCATATCGTATCAGTTTATAGGGAAAAAAGTGAATAAAGTACCTTCTGAAGAACATGAACTTTCTCCCACTTGTCTTCCAACAATTTATAAATGTGAACCTCATTATTATTTGGGCAAAATGCTACCACTACAATCAAAAAAAGCAAATTGCTTATATAGAAAAAAAAATAAAAAAAGAATTCACAGAAAACAATATCTCATGCAATTTGAAAAAACAACGACCAAATCTGTAGTTTTAAAAGATGTAATAATATAACTTGAAAAAAAAAGCGGCATATCAATTATAAATGGATCAATTTAGAATAAGAGACTAAAATCAAAATGTAAAGAATCAGTAAATTGAACCATTAATCCCGTTTTCCTTTTATTTCTTACATTTTCACAGATGAATAGAGAGAACGCAATTTCCAAAAAAAAAAAAAACAAAGGAAATTACAGGAGTGATCGGGACTCCAAGCATGGCAAGTGATGCACTGAGCGAACTGGTGAACGGCGATGGCCGCCATTTTTTTAGCTCACGAATTTGATATATTGAGCAGCGAATGCGATGGAGAGAGAGCTGTGGAGAAGAGAAAGAAATGGGAGTGTTAACTGTGAAGGGATCTCAACTTCTGTTTAAAGTCTCCGTTAGCAAACGGCCAGGCTTGGATTAATTATTATTAAAATATGAAATTAATTATTGAGTTTTGTTACTAAATACTTAGCTTGGTACTAAATATTCTTATTTTTTAAATTTTTTAAATTTTTGCTTTTTGATATATATTAAAAAAACTAAGAAATATCATTTTTATAAAAAATAATTTATAAACTTTAATACAAAATACACCAAAACTTTAAAAAAAATTCCAATCTATAAAAAAATCAAAATGGGAAACATACAAAAAAGGAATTTCTGGAATATTACCTTTCACAATATAATTATCCATATACGAATACCAAGCATTAAAACAAATTAATAACAAAAAACTATTCGATATAAAGAGATTCTTTTACAATTGTCACCACAAGTTATCATAATTTGAAATTATTATATAAATATTTCATTCTCATCATTTTCAAATATATTTATTTCAATTTATGTAGACACCTAAGTTTGTTTGAATTTTTTAAATTGAGTCTAAAAATTTCTGATTAAATCTTGGATTTGTCTTTGGGATTTACAATTATTTTTTGGTCTAATATTTGATTTTGGGTGTTATTGGGTTCTAGTTTGGGTTTACAAGTGGCTTGTTTATTATTACGTTTTTGTTTTGCATAATTATTTTAATTTTAAAAATAGAAAAATCATAAATATAAGAAAAAAGAGACAAAAAAAAAGAGGAGGAAATTAGGTTGTCATTATTCTTGAGATTAAACTTAGAATCAAACTTCTTGTCGGATTAGAATTCTATTGATAGTAATAAAACCTCTAATTCTATTTTTTTTGAGTTAGATTTCCCATAGCTTTTGAAATGCTTATGTATTCAAACTTCATTTGAAAAGTAATTAGAGAATTTTTACTTCGATCATTTGATATTATCTGATTATGAGCTTAAGAACTTTTCGAATTCTTAAAATTATGGAAAATATTTGTATGATTGGAAAGAGAATTCAAATCCCTTTCTTTTATATATTATAATATCAAATATGATAAGTACTAAGTAAGATATGATTGAATTATGAAGTATGTTTTGAAATTTGACACATCTTTAGTATCTTAATCATATTTGGAAAACACTTTTAATTATCAAGCAAGACTAGTTTCATTTGAAAGTAGACTCTTTAAGCTTTCCAATAAACCTAAGATCACTTATTTATGGGTTGTGGCTCAGTTAGCAACGCAGGTTGAGTTTGTGAAAAGAGCTTTCGGTTCGATCTCCACTGAACATTTTTGAGGAGAGATGAAGAGCCTAACTGTAACTAAGCCCAAGTATAATTAATCTCAAAATGTTAAAACGGATAAAAATACCTACAATTTATACAAAAAAAATAAGATCACTTAATTTGGACATGAAATGAGGTAGTTACGACCACATAAAGTTGTCATTATGAACCTAAAGACTTGAATCAAAAAATACAAGATTTATTGAAAATTAAGATATTTTTTTCTTTGATTCACTTCAATGAAATAATTCTTCATCAAGTTTATAAAAAGAAGTAAATTCCAAACATAAGACCTAGGATTTTTTATTCCATAAATAGCATCCTTAATCCTTTTATTTGAAGGATGAAGCATTCATACAAATTGGCTCTAGTTTCTTTCTTGTGCCTAGTTCTCTTCATCCCTAACATGTTTCTAGCCACCATTAGCCCCATAGTATCTCCTCTTACCTTTATCATCATCTCCAAAAGTCTCCCGAGCATTTTCATAACCAAATTGATCGATCAAACATAAATCAAATTGATTCTCCGATATTCTATAGTCTTTTTTAATCTTCGTTCTATCACTCTCTCCTATAATTTCATCGTGTGACTCATCTGTTTTATGCCTCGGTAGTAGGCGCAACTTTGAATATTTCTCTTGTTCTTATAAAGAGGTATCAAGATATTCTTCCTCCATTCCTCAGGCATTTTGTTATTGCGCCAAATCTTATTAAAAAGATTTGTCAACAACCTAACTCCTAGATCTCCAAAACATTTCCAAACTTCAATTGGAATGTCATCAGGTCCAATAGTTTTTCGGTCTTCATTCTCTTTAGTGCCTCTTTTCTCTATCTCTTTGATTCTGCGTATAAAGCACCGATTCATATCCTTGAGAGGTACTGAGATATTATCCAAATTTTATTTTGTCCTTATTAAATAATTTATTAAAATAATCATGCCATTTTTCTTTAATGTCATTGTCCTTAACGAGAGTTCTCTTATGTTGATCCTTAATACATTTCATGACTCTTAGGTCGCAACTCCTCATTTCGTTTGCTCGCGCCAATCTGTATATATTTTTTCTCCTTCTTTGTGTCTAACTTTTTTGTAAATCTCTTTCACAACATTACCTTAGTTTCTGCCACCACCTTTTTCGTCTACTTTCTAGCTAATTTATATTCTATAAAACTTTTGTTCCACAGTATATTTGGGTTTTCTTCTATTGTCTAGTCCTCTTTCTGGATCCAACAGTCTCTACATATTGCATGATAATCTTCTTTTAGCTTCCACCACCTAATCCTTTCAATTTCTTTTTGTTGGTTTCTTCGATGTTGTCTATGTATCCTTATATCTAAGACTAGGACTCTATTTTGCATGGTAACACTCTCACTTGAGATAACTTTACAATCTAGACATCTATGTCTTTCTCTTCTCCTAATCAAAAGAAAATCTATTTGACTTGCTCTCAGTCCACTTCTAAAAGTTATAAGGTGAGAATCTTTCTTCCTAAATAGTATGTTCATTAAGGTTAAGTAATAAAATAAAGCAAAATTTAGGATAACATGCCTACTCTCATTTCTTACACCATAACTAAAACCCCTATATACGCTCTAAAAACCTTCTCTTCTAGTACCTACATATCCATTAAGGTTGCCGCCAATAAAAAGGTTTTCTCCTAAAGGCAGTTCTTGTACTACCTTATCTAAATCTACTCAAAACTATCGTTTACTAGTCTCATCAAGTCTTATATGGGGTGCATGACATTCAACACTTCTCCTCCTAAAACTAGCTTAAACAAAATAATTATATCCCCTTATCTCCTAACCTATACAACGTCTTTATGGTACTCTTTATCTATGATGATACCTACACCATTTCAATTTTTATATTTCTCTGTGTACCAAAGCTTATACTGCCAAGGTACTATCTCCTTAGCTTTTCCCCAAGCCATTTGTTCTCATGAAGACATAATATATTAACCCTCCCCCTACTCATAACCTTTGAAATCTCACCTAGCTTACTACTAAGCTCATCTATATTCCAAGATCCTAACATAAGCTTATGGTTATGGACTAACTTCTTGACCATCCCGTACATTATGATGTGGGAACCTTTACCTCTTTAATATCACATCAAGGTGTTGATGTGGCACATTGCTTCCGAGCAACAACCTAGCAACCTTTACCCACCTTTCACTACACTCTAACTCGGTGTAGTGCGTCACTGAGCAGAAGACATCCCAATGATATTCTGATATTAATTCATTTATAAATAATTAATTATTTTTACAATTAGTATACTTTTAAAGTTATTTTTTATAAATATTTACAAAGTAGGATCCTCATGTATAGCGGGAGGGTAACATTCTAGTATTAATACAATTTATAAATAATAATTTTTATTACATCAAATAACATCATCAAAATATTTTTTTATACAAATATAAATATTTGACACTAAAAAGACTATATTTGACAATAATATACTCAATGGTACTATAAGGACAAAAATAATAGTATATTTCTCACCTCATATTGAACTGCATTTGGGATGGGGACAATGCCTGACAAACTTTTGTTTCTTTTACATTTTAAGCCATTGATAAAACTGATTTGAAGTTTAAACTCCATTTTGATAAAAAAAAACAAATAACAATTGTCATAACGTATTAAGTTTCGGGAAACCTAATAGCTAGACGCAAAACTATGGAGTCGCCACCAACCATTCTAACCTAGGTGTGATTGGTCACCTATTCAAATTAAGGATAAGGCTTGGTCTACGTTAAGAGTTCTAAGTTCGGGAGTACGGTTACGTGTGAGGAAGGATTAGCACCCTCACAACGCCCATCCTAAAATGGTACCAAATAATCTAAGGTTATCTTAATTTTGGCTTTTACTTTAATTTCGATATAATTAAATATTGAAGAATCTTTTAAGTCTCCTCCATCGAGCTGGTTGGACAACTTAAAAAATTTTCTCACCTCAAGAGTATTCAAGTAGGACCAATCGCCTTTCTTGAAGAGGCTCTGTCGTCGGATTGTTTAAATATCTTATGCAAACCCTATTTTGACTCCTATCCAAATTCTATTCCTTATTTTATCTTATTTTATTCTATTATTATTATTATTATTATTATTATTATTATTATCTTAGATAAATTATTATTTCATAATTTTTATATCTTTAAATAAACATGAATTATTTGATATTGAAGATTTTCTTAAAGACCTTCCATCAAGCTGGTAAGACCTTCAAGAAACTTTCTCACCTTAGGAATTTTTAAAGAAATTACTCAAGCGCAATTCCTTTTAAATTCCATCCTCGGAATAATTCACATTTATTAAAATATTTAATTTAATTTCTATTTATTTTAATTCTTTTCTAATTTTAATTCTAATTTATTAATTTGATTTTTATTCTTTATTATATTGAACCTAATTTTAATTTACTATTTTTTAATCTAATTTAATTTTAATTTTTATAATTAAATCTTGGAAATGTCCTCTAAATCTTCCATTAAGCTGGCAAGATTTAAAAGAACTCTCCTCACCTCAAGACATCTAAAAGTACTACTCAAGCGCAGTCCCTTTAGAATTCCGTCGTCGGATTCATGTTTATTCATAATTTTTATATTAATTATTCCTATTAATTTTAATTACTCAATCTTAATTTTTTATTTTCGTAAGGAGCGTAATTATTAACCTTATTATGAATTTAATTTATCAAATATTGGAAGTATCCTCTTAAATCTTCCATCGAGCTGGTAAGACTTAAAAAGAACCTTCTCACCTCAAGATCTCCGAGAATATTACTCAATCGCAATCTGATAATTTGTATTTTCTATTTGTCCTTTATTCTAATTTTAGCTAATTTATTTTAATATTTTTAATTTATAAATTCACCTTCCCGCTCACTAATTGTCATACTCTACAATATTGATTTACAAATCTTTTAGTTTCCTAGGGATTTTAATTTGCATATAATTATAAACTCATAAATAATTTTAACTATTTCTAATTTCCAAACATATAATTAACTATTAAAAAAACTTATGTAAAAATATAAAAAAAAAATTGAGTAATAAAACCCTTGACCAAACCAAACAATGTTAAGTGTAATCATTAACTCATAAGTAACTGACATATCCCACTAACTACTTCAAGTAAAATATTATGAAACAAAGTAATCCATACCTTTATGCCTTCTCTCACCGTACTGCTTTCTTTGTTTATTTTTCTTTCTTTCTTGGCTGCCTTTATGCTCTATCTTTTCTCCTTTTTCACGTTATTTCTTTGCTTCAACAATTAACAAACAAAAACAATGACTTGCGTCTTTAGCAAGTACTTTTAACAGTCCGGTTTCTTCTTCTTTCTTGGCCAAATCTAAACCTTGCAGCAGCAGAGCGAGGACAGCAGTGGCGAAGGAGCCGAGAATAATGTCAGTGCAGAGAACTACAATGCAGGAAGAATGAAGAAAGGCCGCCCCCTGGAAACTTGGACGCAGGCTTTCTTTTGTTCTGCGTTATTCTTCTCCCTTATTGTAACAATGGTGCACCGCACAACATCCTCATGGAACAAAACAACAGCACGCACAACAAAATGGCAGAGGTAGGCGGTAAGCAATACAGCAGTTGAATAAGGTAGGACACCACGGCAGCCAGCAGCTGCAATCAGTGCTGAGGTTGGTGATAAAGATGATGCTGGTGCAGGGACCGAACAGAGGCGATCCACTCCAAGCGGTGCAAGCACGCACAGTGCAGCAGCGGTGCAGGCCGTCTTCGTAGATGCAGGGAAGAGTGGTACTAGCTGTGCTTGAAGGCCGTACACGATGTAGTGAGCAGCAGCATTGAACCGGTAGTGGTGCGATGACTATGGTGATTATAGTGGTGCGGCAAGGTTAGTTTCAAGATGGAGGTGGATTTTCACGTGAAAGAAGAACTTCAAATTTTCTTTTTCTTCTTGATCCGTCTGTCTATGCTTGTATCTGTTCTTCCCCCTCCCGGTTTTTCTAAGGTTTCTTCCCTGCCCTCTCTAGGTTTTTTTTTCACGTTTTCTTAGGGTTTCTTCTCTTTTTTCCTAGGTTTTTTTTTTTCTAGGGTTTATTCTCTCCGCATGTGTTGTTTTTCCTCTAGGGTTTTCTCCTCCTTTTATCCTTGTCAAAATTTCATGGAAAGAAATAAAAAATTTATAATTGATCCCATGATTATGGGATTTTTCATTTATTTTGTTTGACTTTCTCCTTTTTTTTAATTTATTTCCTTTTTATTATTTTTTTGGCAATGAATTTTCAGATTTAATTTCAACCAATTTCCTTCCTTTTGTTGATTTATTCATTGATTTAATGGCTGATTATTTTTTCTTTTATTTTTGGCAACAATATCAACTTTAGTCAACTCTTGAAGATGTGAATTTTGCATGTGCTTCACATGAGATTTGACCAAAATTGACTTGTTTCTTTTTATCATTATTATTTTTTTGATTTTTGATTTTTTGATTATATATAAAAAAATTGTTCGGACAAAATTAGGTGTCTACAGCTACCCCTCTTTGCGCTTTGCTGTGAAACAGTAATGGTGCAAAGACATAGACAACCATTTTGTCCGAATGCAAGACCTATCAATGATTTTTTTTGTAAAATATGATATTTCCTAGCCTCTTCTATCATAAGGCTAAGGAATAAATGCAAAATGAAATTTCCTAATCTTCCTCTCTTATAAAGATTGAGGAATAAATGCAAAATGAAGTTTCCTAGCCTCTTCTATCATAAGGTTCAGGAATGCAAAGTGAAATTCCTATTTTAGTCTCTCCTATCATAAGACTAAAGAATACAAACATGAATTTTCCAAATCTTTTCTAACATAAGATTAAGGAATGCAAAGTGAAACTCCTAGTCTCTCCTATCATAAGACTGAGGAATGTGAGATGAAATTTCCTGGTCTTTCCTATCATAAGACTAAGGAATGCAAAGTGAATGGGATTTCCTAATCTTTTCTATCACAAGATTAAGGAATGCAAAATGAAATTCCTAGTCTCTCTCCTATCATAAGACTAAGGAAATGCAAAAATGAATGAGATTTCCTAATCTTTTCTATCACAAGATTAAGGAATGCAAAGTGAAATTCCTAGTCCCCCCTATCATAAGACTAAGGAAATGCAAAGAATGAAGTTTTCCTAGTCTCTCCTATCATAAGACTAAGGACTGTGAAATGAAATTCCTAGTCTTTCCTATCACAAGACCAAGGAAATGAAAAATGATCATGAAATAAAAGCTCCTCTCACCAGAGGCTATGAGACTTTGAAAAATAATCTTGTGCTCCTCTCACCAGAGGCATTGGAACTTCAAAAAATAACCTTGTGCTCCTCTCACCAGAGGCATTGGAACTTTGAAAAATAACTTTGTGCTCCTCTCACCAGAGGCATTGGAACTTTGAAAAATAATCTTGTGCTCCTCTCACCAGAGGCATTGAGACTTTTGAAAAATAACCTTGTGCTCCTCTCACCAGAGGCATTGGAACTTTGAAAAATAGTTTTGTGCTACTCTCACCAGAGGCATTGAGACTTTTGAAAAATAAAGAGCTCCTCTCAACAGAGGCAATGAAACTTTGAACATAAAAATTTCATTTCAGAATGCTAGTTAACCTGGGTTTGACTGGGCTTAACTTTCATTTTGATGCCAACAATATTGGGCTTTCCTCTCATCTAAGGTTTTTCAAAAAAGTATTTTTCTCATTATCTTCTCATACCTCATCATTTTTCAAATTACAATCTCTTATATTTTCTCTTTTCCTCAAAATTCAAATCATTCAAAACTTCTTATCCTAATGTCTTAACATATAGTTCAATATCCAAAATGCACTAGTGAAATGTCATGCATGTCATGAATATAATGAATGCCATGAATGTTATGCACATGTCAATGTCATGCTTCCTGAATTATTCCATGAATGTATGCAAATGCATTCTCAATTGTGGTAACAAGATTCTCAAGCTCATCTTGCCTTTCTCAAGTCCCACATATCTGCTGAATTCTTTAAATCTCCTTTCATTTAACATCCCATCTTTTATTGAGTCCTAGCCCAGTTATGCACGAAGACTAGCCATCATATTTGTATATTCATCATTCAGATTTGTTTCCTTCTCTCTCTTAGTAATGCAAGATTTCTCAAAAGAATTTTTTTTTTTCAAAAAAATTTACCCAAAAAAAAAAAGGTTACCAACATTTATTTATTTTCCTTTCAACTTGACCACCAATGTAATGCACTCATACATCTTCTCAATTTATTATAGGGGTGGAATAAATTATCATGAGAGGTATAGATATTCATTCTTAGAAAAGAAAAAAGAAAAAAAAATAATGGGACAATCTGTTTGGAATAAGGTTTTTAGTATCCATGAACATTCTGACAATTTCAATCAACTCAATCTAAAATTCTTTTCCAAAAACCCACTCTTAGGTTGATATGTTCCTTCATGTAGTGTCTGCCAACCTTACCCTTTATCAAAACTTTTTTATGCTGACCTTCTTCCTAAGCCGCCCTTTGAGGTTTTCAACTTAGGTGCCCCCCTCAACTGATTCAAACTGTCTTTTTCGAGTTTTCAATTTGAATCCCCCTTTTTCTTTTTCTTTTTCTTTTTCTTTTTCTTTTTCTTTTTCTTTTTCTTTTTTTCTTTTTTTCTTTTTTCTTTTTTCTTTTTTCTTTTTTTTCATATTTTTTCTTTTTTTTTCTTCTTCATCTTCAACTTCATTGGCTTTGACAAACTTCAACCTTCAGTGCTCAATCCAAATTCATGCCCCTAATAGGCGTTCTTGATTTCGATCCAAGATATCTTCTAAAGCTCATGTTTTCTTCATTCAACTTGATCTACTTCCTTCAAAGGATCATTATCTCGTTGTACAAGTATGTTTTCATTCGACGCATTATTCTTCAATTCAAGCATTTACATTTGATCAAAATGGGCTTTTAAAGGCACGTAATGTAGGCTCGAGTGAGGGTTTATGAAAGAAAAGGATATAGTAGGCCCAAAATGTGTTTCAAGGTTTATAAACCAAGGGATCACTTTCTTTATCAAGTAAAACATTCAGGCATTTTGCATCTTCTTGTTCTTTTTTTTTGGGTTTTCTTTTTGAATAGAAACCCTTTTTTCTCTTTTTTTTTTCACAAAAATGGGCCCTTTTTTTTTCACAAAAATGGGCCCCTTTTTTTTTTGCCCCTTGATTCATCATGAACACTTTCATTTTTGCCCCCAAAATTTCTTTATTTCATCTTCCTTGCCCCCAATGTGGAGGGTGATCCTTGGTGGGTTATATTACAAAAATATAATAGGCTCAAAAGGGGTAATCAAAGGATAATTTTACTCATGCTTGAAGGATAGTGAAAGAAGGCCATTTATCAAATGTAAGCGCTCTCCTTAAAGATCATTTATTGAACAATGACAAACTTGTTAGAAGCTTTTGTAAGAGATTCACCTTTCTCGTACTGTCTATCAAGTGCGGTTGGTGAGCAACCTTTCCTTCATTTTCTTGCTTTCGCAACATTGGCATACTATTAATTCATCAACAATAGTAGTTCTTTCAAAATTGAACCCTAGATTTATTGACATCATTATCGTCATGTTCATTATTTGGATACTTGTGAATGAAAGATATGGTGAGTATGTGGAGAAATGGAAAATGAATGGAATGAGAAATTGACAGTGCATCACACTAGCCGCTTTATTGAAAAGGAAATAAATAAAAGTTAACCCATACATAAAATTTATTTCGTGCTTATGGGCTTAAGCACTTTCAAAAACTATCTTGCCTTACTTAAAGAAATAAAAGAAAGCAAAAACAAAACTAGAATTTATAGATCTTCAAAATTGTCAGGCTCGAACCCTTCATGCCCCCACAAAACTCATCCTTCATTAGTATGGTTAGGCAATGGGTTTGCATTCGTAGTCGGTTCCCCTTTCGCTTCAAAACTCAACATACCAGCTTTTATCAATCCTTGCACTCTATACTTTAGTGCAGTGCAATTCTCCAAAGAGTGACCCACGTTCCCGAAGTGATACTCGCATCGAGCATTCTCATCATACCACTTTGGATATGGGGGCTTGAGAGGTTCCACATAAATGGGTGCAATGAGTTGTCCTTTGATCAATTTCGGGTATAACTCAGTGTAGGTCATGGGGATTGGGTCAATGGGAGTCCTTTCTCTTTTTGGCCATGATGCATTATGATTGCCCTCTTGTTTATTGAACTGCTTAGTTGGTTGAATATTTGGGGCAAGTGTCTGGGGATTAGGTTGAACATTAACCTTGGGGTAAGAATGATAAGGATTCTGAGCAGGATAGTAAGGTTGTGGCATGTGATAAGGGTGTTATGGGACATAGCCTCCATATTGCCTTCCATATGCTACAGCATGGACTTCTTCTTCCCTTCTTTTGTTGGCTCCTCCTTTCTTCTCAATATTGTTGGGAGCTTCAATCTTTCCACTCTTGATTGCATTCTCAATTATCTCACCAGACAATACCATATCAGCAAAATTCTTAGTGGCATTACCGATCATCCTATCGTAGTATGGAGCCTTCAAAGTATTAACGAACATAATGGCAAGCTCCTTCTCCGAAAGTGGAGGTTGCACTTCCGCAGCCATATCACGCCACCTTTGGGCATATTGCTTGAAACTCTCATTAGCCTTCTTTTCCATGCTTTGTAAAGACAGACGATCAGGGGCCATGTCAGCAACATGTCAATATTGAGCCATAAATGCTCTTGCCAAATCATTCCAAGTGGTGATTCGAGTTCCATCCAATTGATTATACCACTTCGCTGCAGACCCAGTAAGGCTTTCTTGAAAGATATGAATAAGAAGTTTATCATCTTGAGCATAGGCAGCCATCTTTCGGCGATACATAATAAGATGAGACCTAGGGCAGGAAGTTCCATTGTACTTCTCAAACTCTGGTGCTTTAAACTTAGGTGGAATAACCAAGTCTGACACCAAACATAACCCAGTAGCATCCATGGAACCATAAAAGTCTAAGCCTTCAATAGCTCGAATCCTTTCCTCCAACATATTAATCTTTCGTTGCGACTTCGCCTCATCTTTCTCTTCCGCTTGTTTGGCTTTCAACTTCTCAATTTCCCTTGGGTCATCTAAGTCGGGCACCTCAATGGGATCAATAGATTTTGCGCCTTGGGAAGGATAGACGGGTCCTTGGAATTGAGCTTGTCCAAACGCTTGGGGTATAGCAGTGTAAGCAGGTGGATATCTTCCTTCTTGGGATGTTTGACTTGGAAATGGACCAAATCCGGGAGGATAGACAGGGTCTTCCATACTGCGTTGTTGAACCCCTTCTTGGACTACAACTTCCTCTACCACTCCTTTGCCCTTGCCTAGATTTTTCAACAGCTCTGTAATTTGGGCCAATTGCCCCCTCATTTCCTCTTGAGCTTTTTCCATCTTCTCCATGCGCATGCTTGATTCTTCTTCCATGATCTTAGCTTGATAACGAGTGTTGTGTGAATGAACCTTTGGTCGAGCTATCTTCGAATCTTTTATTGCCACAATTAAGAATTTTATCATTTCACATGTGGTGATGCTTCAAAAATTTTGAAAATGCTTTGTTTAAAAACAATGAATCAAAACAAGATGATCTGTATGAATGGAATGGTGTGGTCATGTAACAATAATGGATGAGTAATGCATGAAATGTTTGGGTCAAGAACTCATGGTACCCTCTTAGTGTCTCATATCAAAATCAAACAAACTTGATCAAACATGTGTCCTAAATAATGGGTATTTTCTATAGCATGGGCTGATATGGTTCTATATTATAGTTGGTCTTCTAAATTTCACTATATGCATGGCTTTAGATAAAAGGGCTAAAGGTTCCCAAATTGTTCCTTACTGTCGTCCACACAAAACTAGTAAGGCACCCAGTCCTCACCCATTACAGGTTACAAACGGAAAGGTTCAATTTGAGTGGGAGTATTTCACTGGCCTGTGTGGAGGTTATCACCTCACGAAGGCAAAGATACTATACTCCCTCCTGTGAAGGATAAGCCCGGGTCGAGGGCTAATGTATGCACATGAATGTGAAGTGTGTGCATTAAATATTTTATGAAATTTAAAGTTTTAGGCAAAATCTTGATAACCTTAAACTACCTAATGGCCTGACTCTCTAATCTCCCCAGTGGAGTCGCCAAACTGTCATAACGTATTAAGTTTCGGGAAACCTAATAGCTAGACGCAAAACTATGGAGTCGCCACCAACCATTCTAACCTAGGTGTGATTGGTCACCTATTCAAACTAAGGATAAGGCTTGGTCTACGTTAAGAGTTCTAAGTTCGGGAGTACGGTTACGTGTGAGGAAGGATTAGCACCCTCACAACGCCCATCCTAAAATGGTACCAAATAATCTAAGGTTATCTTAATTTTGGCTTTTACTTTAATTTCGATATAATTAAATATTGAAGAATCTTTTAAGTCTCCTCCATCGAGCTGGTTGGACAACTTAAAAAATTTTCTCACCTCAAGAGTATTCAAGTAGGACCAATCGCCTTTCTTGAAGAGGCTCTGTCGTCGGATTGTTTAAATATCTTATGCAAACCCTATTTTGACTCCTATCCAAATTCTATTCCTTATTTTATCTTATTTTATTCTATTATTATTATTATTATTATTATTATCTTAGATAAATTATTATTTCATAATTTTTATATCTTTAAATAAACATGAATTATTTGATATTGAAGATTTTCTTAAAGACCTTCCATCAAGCTGGTAAGACCTTCAAGAAACTTTCTCACCTTAGGAATTTTTAAAGAAATTACTCAAGCGCAATTCCTTTTAAATTCCATCCTCGGAATAATTCACATTTATTAAAATATTTAATTTAATTTCTATTTATTTTAATTCTTTTCTAATTTTAATTCTAATTTATTAATTTGATTTTTATTCTTTATTATATTGAACCTAATTTTAATTTACTATTTTTTAATCTAATTTAATTTTAATTTTTATAATTAAATCTTGGAAATGTCCTCTAAATCTTCCATCAAGCTGGCAAGATTTAAAAGAACTCTCCTCACCTCAAGACATCTAAAAGTACTACTCAAGCGCAGTCCCTTTAGAATTCCGTCGTCGGATTCATGTTTATTCATAATTTTTATATTAATTATTCCTATTAATTTTAATTACTCAATCTTAATTTTTTATTTTCATAAGGAGCTTAATTATTAACCTTATTATGAATTTAATTTATCAAATATTGGAAGTATCCTCTTAAATCTTCCATCGAGCTGGTAAGACTTAAAAAGAACCTCCTCACCTCAAGATCTCCGAGAATATTACTCAATCGCAATCTGATAATTTGTATTTTCTATTTGTCCTTTATTCTAATTTTAGCTAATTTATTTTAATATTTTTAATTTATAAATTCACCTTCCCGCTCACTAATTGTCATACTCTACAATATTGATTTACAAATCTTTTAGTTTCCTAGGGATTTTAATTTGCATATAATTATAAACTCATAAATAATTTTAACTATTTCTAATTTCCAAACATATAATTAACTATTAAAAAAACTTATGTAAAAATATAAAAAAAAATTGAGTAACAAAACCCTTGACCAAACCAAACAATGTTAAGTGTAATCATTAACTCATAAGTAACTGACATATCCCACTAACTACTTCAAGTAAAATATTATGAAACAAAGTAATCCATACCTTTATGCCTTCTCTCACCGTACTGCTTTCTTTGTTTATTTTTCTTTCTTTCTTGGCTGCCTTTATGCTCTATCTTTTCTCCTTTTTCACGTTATTTCTTTGCTTCAACAATTAACAAACAAAAACAATGACTTGCGTCTTTAGCAAGTACTTTTAACAGTCCGGTTTCTTCTTCTTTCTTGGCCAAATCTAAACCTTGCAGCAGCAGAGCGAGGACAGCAGTGGCGAAGGAGCCGAGAATAATGTCAGTGCAGAGAACTACAATGCAGGAAGAATGAAGAAAGGCCGCCCCCTGGAAACTTGGACGCAGGCTTTCTTTTGTTCTGCGTTATTCTTCTCCCTTATTGTAACAATGGTGCACCGCACAACATCCTCATGGAACAAAACAACAGCACGCACAACAAAATGGCAGAGGTAGGCGGTAAGCAATACAGCAGTTGAATAAGGTAGGACACCACGGCAGCCAGCAGCTGCAATCAGTGCTGAGGTTGGTGATAAAGATGATGCTGGTGCAGGGACCGAACAGAGGCGATCCACTCCAAGCGGTGCAAGCACGCACAGTGCAGCAGCGGTGCAGGCCGTCTTCGTAGATGCAGGGAAGAGTGGTACTAGCTGTGCTTGAAGGCCGTACACGATGTAGTGAGCAGCAGCATTGAACCGGTAGTGGTGCGATGACTATGGTGATTATAGTGGTGCGGCAAGGTTAGTTTCAAGATGGAGGTGGATTTTCACGTGAAAGAAGAACTTCAAATTTTCTTTTTCTTCTTGATCCGTCTGTCTATGCTTGTATCTGTTCTTCCCCCTCCCGGTTTTTCTAAGGTTTCTTCCCTGCCCTCTCTAGGTTTTTTTTTCACGTTTTCTTAGGGTTTCTTCTCTTTTTTCCTAGGTTTTTTTTTTCTAGGGTTTATTCTCTCCGCATGTGTTGTTTTTCCTCTAGGGTTTTCTCCTCCTTTTATCCTTGTCAAAATTTCATGGAAAGAAATAAAAAATTTATAATTGATCCCATGATTATGGGATTTTTCATTTATTTTGTTTGACTTTCTCCTTTTTTTTAATTTATTTCCTTTTTATTATTTTTTTGGCAATGAATTTTCAGATTTAATTTCAACCAATTTCCTTCCTTTTGTTGATTTATTCATTGATTTAATGGCTGATTATTTTTTCTTTTATTTTTGGCAACAATATCAACTTTAGTCAACTCTTGAAGATGTGAATTTTGCATGTGCTTCACATGAGATTTGACCAAAATTGACTTGTTTCTTTTTATCATTATTATTTTTTTGATTTTTGATTTTTTGATTATATATAAAAAAATTGTTCGGACAAAATTAGGTGTCTACAGCTACCCCTCTTTGTGCTTTGCTGTGAAACAGTAATGGTGCAAAGACATAGACAACCATTTTGTCCGAATGCAAGACCTATCAATGATTTTTTTTGTAAAATATGATATTTCCTAGCCTCTTCTATCATAAGGCTAAGGAATAAATGCAAAATGAAATTTCCTAATCTTCCTCTCTTATAAAGATTGAGGAATAAATGCAAAATGAAGTTTCCTAGCCTCTTCTATCATAAGGTTTGTCGTAACGATTTTTCGTCCGGGGACTCGATCGCTAGACGATTTTGGAAAAACACAAAATGGAGTCGCCACCAATCTTTTTTGGCTAGGTGTGATTGGCCACCTAAAATCATTTATTTTTTTTTCAAGAAAATCTTAAAATTAATTAAGGTTTATCAAAAAAGAAAAAAATTTTTTGGTCTGCGAAAACAAAGTTTGGGTTCGGGAGTTCGGTTACGCGTGGGGAAGGATTAGCACCCCCACAGCGCCCGTTAGAAAACGGTACCACTTAATCATGTATTGTCTTTTGATCTTAATAAAATGGTCTTAATTAAACATTTAAAAAGAAATTCATTTATTTTGAAATCAATTTGTTATTTGCTTATTATTTGAAACATTAAATTTTATTTTTATTTATGTTAAATTTATTTTTATTTGAAATAAATGAGAATCTTTTGTATTAAAAATTATTCCAAAATACCCCAATACTTTTGGTAGCATTTCGGATAATTTCCTCACCTAGAGATTTCTTAAGAATCGCTACTTGCGATTTCTATAGAATCTCATCCTCGGGAGATTCACACTTATTTTGAAATTTCATGAATGCAAATGATGCAATCAAAATATAGATGATGCACATGAGAAATCCATTTTATTATTTTTTAATTCATTTATACTTATATTATTATTTTGTAATTTATTTATATTTATAAAATCTTGTTTTTATTGAAAAATCATACTAAATATTCCAATACGCTGGTAACATTTAGCATATTTCTCTCACCTAGAGATCAGTTAGGAATCACTACTTGTGAATTCCGTAACATCTCATCATCGGAAAATCTTTAAAACTTATACTTTTTATTTAATTTATTTCCGAAGGTTAATTATAACAATTTTGTACTCTTATTTATTTGTTTAAAAATTTTATTTATTTATTATTTGTTTATTAATATTAATTTATTTCATCGAACTAAAATTACTTGAATACCCCAATACGCTGGTAATACTCAAATATTTTATTTCGACCCTAAGGATAATCAAAGAATCACTACTTGTGATTTCTAAGGGATCCTATCATCGGAGACCTTTTGTATTTAAGATGTGTATTTACATTTATTTATTTATTTTAATTCCTAAATTTTTACCTATTTAAAAGTTTTTTTATTTCTATTCGCTTACTATTTTCTTGTATTTACCTATTATTATTTCTATTACCATTTTTATTATTTTTTTTATACTAAGAAATCTTATTAATATTTTTCTTCATATCGAAATAAAATCATTTAAATGTCCCAATACGCTGGTGACATTAAAGATTTTATTTCGATCCTAAGGATTGTCAAAGAATCGCTACTTGCGATTTCTAAGGAATCCTATCATCGGACATTATTTACATATTCATTCATTTGCCTTTCCATTTTTTATTTTATTATTTTATTATTATTATTTTTTTTAAATTGATTTATTTTATAAAATTAAGAATTTTATTATCGAAATAAAATCACTTAAATATCCCAATACGCTGGTGACATTTAAGGATTTTATCTCGATCCTAAGGATTATCAAAGAATCGCTACTTGCGATTTCTCTCAAAAAAATCCTATCATCGGGAATATCTTTTAAAACTTATAAATATTTCCTTTTTTATTATTTATCCTTATTGGTTTTTATTATTTTATTGAATAACCTTTCATCACTTTGGGATTTTTGTTTTATCTTTAGAATTAAAAATCATAATAATTAATCCATAGAATAGTACTCATGATGTTTATTTTGAAAGAATATTCTTAACTCTTACACAATGCTTTCAACGTGGATAGCTTTTTAAAGAACATGATATATATATTTTTTTATGTAAAAGAAATATGAACAGAAGCCACGTGAAGAAAAGTAAATAGCATGCTTTCAAGCTTCAATAGGTTTACCTTAAACAGAAGCAAATGACGAGGTGATGGATGGTGTTCTGCCTTTCCTCGAAACAGAAGCAAATAGCGAGGTGATCTTCGCCGAGCAGCAATGGGCGTGGCTGCTAGCAGACCCGATGGATGAGCAAGGCATGCAACAGTGGACAGGAGCAGGTTTTTTTACGTGGTACTCGGATGGGCAACTGGCTCGGTGATTTACAGAAGCATTAGCAGCAGCCAAGATGTAGGATACAAGCCGGCCACGTGAGGGGGTTACAATGTTTCGGCAATGACAGCAAGCAGTTATGGCGGTACAGATGTAGGAAAGAGCTGTGTTGGTTGTGTTTAAAGGCTATACACGATGCAGTGGGCAGATCTGTGGGTGCAAATAACGTGCAGCAAATGTAGGTCAATGGTGAAGCAGTAAACGACGAAACGTGATGATGCAGGGAGGGTAGGACGATGGAGGCTGACTAGGAGAAGCGGTTTTTTTTTATTCTGTTCTTGCCCGTATCTCTTTCTCCCTTGGTTACTTTGTTGTGTCTGTAACAAGAACGAGGCAGCTTGATTGCAAGCGGTATTGGCAGCCACAATACAAGGTAGCTAGCGCTTGGTGACAGCAAAGGGTGGCGAGGTAAGGGATAGCAAGGCTGGAGAGGAAGGCCAAGGTGAAAATGATGATGAAAATGAGCAAACAGGATCGTGTGATGAAGAAGATTATGAACAATGGCAGTGTCTGTTTGTAGCGAGGATGACCAAGATGGTTGCTGTCCAGGGTGGTGCGCCGGAAACAGAGGCACGGTGCAAGCACTGCAGCACGGGACTGGGAATGGTGATAGAAGGTGGTGATCGGGAATGGCACAAGAAGGAGGGTAGGACAATATTGCCAGTGAAAGAGGCTGTCAGATCCCCTTTTTTTTCTGTGTCTTCTCTTGTTCTATAAACCCTAGCAGACTCATGCTTTTAAATGAAAAAAAATGAGTTTATTAATCCCGTAATTTGGGGATTTTATCATTTATTTCCATTTGACCTTTCCATCTTTCTATTATTTGTTTCCTTTTCATTATTTTTATTTTTGGTAATTAACTTTAATTCCTTGATTATTTCCTTGATTTTTTTATTTTCTTCTTGGCAACAAATCTCTTTTGGTTAATATTTTGATTTAATTCTTTAAGAGAAGATTGCATGATGTGCATGGAATTGCATGGAACAGCATTGACATTTTTTATCATTATTTTTATTATTTTTATTTTATTATTTTTATTTTATATTTTTTTATTTTTTATTTATTTTTTTATTTTTTTTTATTTTTTATTTATTTATTTATTATTTTTTTTATTTTTTTTATTTTTTACTCGGACAAAATTCGGTGTTTACAGCTGCCCCTCTTTGCACCTTGCTGAGAATCAGGAATAGGGCAAAGACTGTAGACAACAATTTTGTCCGAACCTCTTTTTTTTTATTTTTTTGGGAAAATTCAATTTTGATTCTCGAAAATAATACCTTGACTCCATACCAAGGCTCGATCCATTTTAGAGAAATGAATTCGATTTTGAAACACATGATACCTTGACTCCATACCAAGGCTCGATCCACTGTGAAAAAGTGAATTCGATTTTGAAATATAATACCTTGACTCCCTACCAAGGCTCGATCCACTGTGAAAAAGTGAATTCGATTTTGAAACATATGATACCTTGACTCCATACCAAGGCTCGATCCACTGTGAAAAAGTGAATTCGACTTTAAAACATAATACCTTGAGTCCCTACCAAGGCTCGATGCACTTCGAAAAAGTGAATTCGATTTTGAAACACATAATACCTTGACTCCATACCAAGGCTCGATCCACTATGAAAAAGTGAATTCGATTTTGACACACATGATACCTTGACTCCCTACCAAGGCTCGAAAGTTTAAATTTTCCGAATCAGGAGTTACGCATCAAATTATATAAGTGCAGAGGGCATAATTGCAGATGCAATATTCGTGAATGTGAATGCAAATCATAACAAGTGACCTAATTTGCAGGTACACATTTGGCTGTAAACGCATATTTCATCGTCACCCTGGCTGCTTGAATCAAATTACCAAACTTTGAGCTTACAAGATATCGTACTCCCCCTTTTTTTTCTCTGAAAGTAATTCCTCCTTATACGATTTCTGTACTTCTGGTCTATATACTTGCAGAGTTGGGTTTAAACCCTCATTTTCCCATTTTATTATTCACATAGCAATGCAAACTCCTTTTATATTTGGGACTATTTATTGAATCAACACCATTCAAAATTGCCAAGCAAGATACATTTATTATGAATGTAAGGCAAACAAGTCAATGTACAAGGTAATTTCCATGAAGAACAATTTGGCTTTGTCTCAAAATATCTAAGAATTCATGAAGAAGGGAATAAAAAATGTATGGTGGCAGAAGTTCCCTTATAAGAAAAATTCGGACTTTCTCTATCGAATAATCCAGGATCCTTATTGTATGAACCATTGATTGATGACCCCAATGTGTAGGAGATGTTTCCTATCATCTTTAACCCCTTTAGACTTGCAACACTAATGCCCCTTTTTATCTAGGCCGCCCTCTCGGGTTTTCGACTTAGATACCTCCTATGGGTTTAAGCCGCCTTTTCAGGTTTTCAACTTAAACCCCAACCTTTTTCTTTTTTTTTTTTTTTTTTTTTGAATCTAAGCCGCCTTTTCAGGTTTTCAACTTAGACCCTTTTTTTTTTTTTTTTTTTTGATCTAAGCCGCCTTTTCAGGTTTTCAACTTAGACCCAATTTCAAGCATAATATTTTTTTACCACATCACCATTGACCGGGTTTGGTAACTCATACCCATCCATCTCCGTCAAAATCAATGCTCCCCCTGAAAAGGCCTTCTTTACCACATACGGGCCTTCCCAATTTGGTGCCCATTTTCCTCGAGGATCATGCTGATTAGATGGAATCTTTTTCAAAACTAATTCCCCCTCCCGAAATTGTCTAGGGCGGACCTTTTTGTCATATGCTCTCATCATTCTCCTTTGATATAATTGGGCATGACAAAGTGCTTTAAGCCTCTTTTCCTCAATCAAATTCAACTGTTCATATCGAGCACGGATCCATTCTGCTTCTTCCAATTCTACCTCCAGCAATACCCGCAAGGAAGGAATCTCAACCTCAATAGGCAGAACGGCTTCCATTCCATATACCAACGAGAACGGAGTGGCTCCGGTGGATGTACGCATTGAAGTCCGATAAGCATGCAAAGCAAAAGGAAGTTTCTCATGCCAGTCCTTATAGGTGTCTGTCATTTTTTGAATAATCTTCTTGATATTCTTATTTGCAGCTTCTACGGCCCCATTCATTTTCGGGCGATATGGCACTGAATTATGATGTTTGATTTTGAATTGCTCACAAGCCTCCTCTATCACCTTGTTATTAAAATTCATAGCATTGTCTGAAATAATCCTTTCAGGGAATCCAAATCTGCATATGACTTCTTTCTTAATGAACTTGCACACCACTGACTTCGTCACACTAGCAAATGTTGCAGCTTCCACCCATTTTGTAAAGTAATCAATCATTACTAAGATAAAACGATGTCCATTCGACGCTTTTGGAGTGATCGGCCCAATTACATCCATTCCCCACATTGAGAAAGGCCAAGGAGCTGTCATGACGTGCAAAGATGTTGGAGGGACGTGTATTTTATCCCCATATATTTGACACTTGTGACATCTTTGAGCATATTTAATGCAATCACTCTCCATGGTCATCCAATAATAGCCCGCTCTCATGATTTTTCTAGCCATCATATGCCCATTCGCATGAGTCCCACAACTTCCTTCGTGAACCTCCTCAAGGATCTTTCTAGCTTGCATAGCATCCACACACCTTAACAAAACCTGGTCCCTCCCTTTCTTATACAGGATATCACCATCGAGAAAGAATCCCATCGCCAATCTTCTTATGGTCCTCTTATCGTTTTCCTTGGCTTGCTTAGGATATTGTTGGTTCTTAACATATTGTAGAATATCATGAAACCAAGGCTTATCATCAATTTCTTCCTCCACATTTAAGCAATGAGCTGGGGAACCACGTACACTCATCTTAATGAGCTGAACTTCAGTATTTGCATTTACTTTGAACATGGCTGCCAATGTTGCCAAAGCATCTGCCATTTGATTTTCTTCTCGAGGTAAATGGTCAAAAGAAACCTTTTCAAATTGTTTAATCAAGTCGATGACGAATTCACGATACAAGACCATTTTTGAGTCTCTTGTCTCCCACTCCCCTCGCAATTGTAAATTACCAATGCAGAATCCCCGTATACTTCCAACGCCTTAATTTTCTTTTCGACGGCCGCTTGTAGTCCCATGATACATGCTTCATATTCAGCCATGTTATTGGTACAATTGAAATCTAATCTTGCAGTGAACGGATAATGATCCCCTTTTGGAGATATTAAGATTGCACCAATACCATGCCCCAGAATATTTGATGCTCCGTCAAAGTACAACTTCCATGCCTTATCTCCCACTAACTCTTCATCAATCTTGAGGATAGTCATCAAATCCTCGTCCGGGAAGTTGAACCTCATAGGCTCATATTCTTCTGCAACTCGATCTGCCAAGAATTCAGCTATCGCACTCCCTTTGATGGCTTTTTGACTTACATAGACAATATCATATTCGGAGAGTAATACCTGCCATCTTGCTAACCTCCCTGACAAAGAAGGCTTTTCAAAAATGTACTTAATGGGATCCAACTTCGCAATCAACCAAGTGGTGTGATACAACATATAATGCCGAAGTCTCTGGGCAGTCCAGGCTAGTGCACAACACATTTTTTCTAGTGAGGAATACTTGGATTCACAATCCGTGAATTTCTTGCTCAAGTAGTAGATTGCACGCTCTTTCTTGCTTGCTTCGTCGTATTGCCCCAATACGCAACCCATCGAGTGCTCATGAACTACAAGATACAGAATAAGCGGCTTTCCTGGAATAGGAGGAACTAAAACTGGTGGATTCGAAAGGTATTCTTTGACTCTATCAAATGCTAGTTGACAATTTTCATCCCACTCTCCTGAGTCATGTTTTCGTAGAAGCTTGAAAATTGGATCACACTTAGCAGTGAGATGAGATATAAAACGGGAGATATAATTCAATCGTCCGAGGAAACCCCTCACTTCCTTCTGAGTACGCGGTGGCGGTAAGTCTTGGATAGCCTTGATTTTATCCGGATCCACCTCGATCCCTCTTTCACTAACAACAAAACCCAATAATTTTCCTGATGTAGCCCCGAATGTGCATTTAGCCGGGTTGAGTTTAAGTTGAAACTTTCTTAATCTTTCAAAGAGCTTTTTTAAATTGTCGACATGGTCCTCCGCTCTCCTCGATTTAGCGATCATATCATCTACATAAACCTCAATCTCCTTATGCATCATATCATGGAATAGAGTTACCATGGCCCTTTGATAGGTTGCCCCAGCATTTTTTAAACCAAATGGCATTACTTTGTAACAAAAAGTTCCCCACATTGTCACAAACGTGGTCTTTTCCATGTCCTCTGGTGCCATCTTGATCTGGTTATATCCCGAAAAACCATCCATGAAAGAGAATAATGAATGCCTGGCCGTATTATCAACTAGAGTATCAATATGTGGTAACGGGAAATTGTCTTTAGGGCTAGCTCTATTCAAATCCCGATAGTCAACACACATTCTCACCTTTCCATCCTTCTTAGGTACTGGGACTATATTTGCTACCCATTTAGGGTATTTTGCCACTTCTAGGAATCCGGCGTCGAATTGCTTTTTTACCTCCTCTTTTATTTTCAACAACATTTCTGGTTTCATCCTCCTCAATTTCTGCTGAACCGGTTTGCAACCTGGCTTCAAAGGTAATCTATGCACTACAATATCAGTATTCAAACCTGGCATGTCCTGGTACGACCAAGCAAACACATCTGTATATTCGCGGAGCAAGCTCATTAATCTTTGTTTAATTGGCAAGGAGAGAGAGGTCCCAATTTTAACTTCTTTCTTTATTTCTTCATTCCCCAAGTTTATGACTTCTATTGGTTCTTGATTGGGCATAATTTGTTTCTCTTCTTGTTGTACTAGTCTTAACAAATCTTGAGGTAAAGCATAATCATCCACATCTCCTTCATCATTAAGTTCACCAACACAAACAGTTCTTTCAAAATTAAGTTCTGGATTATTGTTGAGAAGGTCCTCATTTTCATTATTGGGATACCTGGAGATAATTAAAATGGGATTGATATGGAGAAGGTATAAAAATGAATGAAGAAACAACACGGATGAATGAATAAAATGCATCATGCTTGTCATTTATTGAATGATAAAGACTAAATAAAAGCCCGTACATAAAAGACCCTAATGCCTTTGGGCAAAAGCACTTGGATAAGTTTATTGCATTACATGGAACATGATTTGAAAACGACGGGGAGCTCAACAGCACGCCAATTCTCCAATTTGTAGTCGGGAGGACAAGGACGAATTCCGGAACTATCCATCTCTTCTAGAAATTCCTCTATTCCCACCATATTGATAGAGAGATCTGTGAAAGCTCTAGCCATTGCTGGGATAGACCCGCCTTCTTCAACTTTTGCAGAGCTATTGTAGATGTATCCCCCCGAATAGAAAGACTCATATAGAGGAGGGAAACCCATTGGTTCAAACTCTATTTCGTGCCCCATAAAATTAGCCAACTTGCTTTTCTTCTTCCTTTCTATGAACTTTTTCTTTTCAAGTCCAGTGGGTTTATATCCTAACCCAAACCTATCCATCTTAGGAGTAACAGACACTGCTCTCTTCATTCCTTGTAACTCCTTTCCTAAACCTGCTCCAGCATGACATCCCTTTCCCATCGTTTGTTGGATCCCGAGCTTGGTGGCTTTTGACAAATGTGGTACGGGTATTTTCATCCCTTCTCCCACAAATGTAGCATTAACAAGTTCTAAAGATCTAAAAGAGCATTCCACCGCATCTTCAGCAACTTCTATGTATGGGGCACTTGTAGTAATGGTCGCAATCATGTCTTCTTCTCCTTCTATACTCACCAAATGTCCATCAACCACGAATTTGACCTTTTGATGCAGAGTTGAAGGAACTGCACCCGCTGAATGGATCCAAGGCCTTCCAAGTAAACAATTATAAGAAGGAGTGATATCCATAACTTGAAATTCAATGTTATAGACACATGGACCAATCTGGAGTGGCACCTCTATATTCCCAACCACTTCTCGACGAGTACCGTCAAAAGCTCTCACAACAATGTGACTTCTCCTCAAATTTGACTTATCTACAGGCAACCTAGACAGTGTAATCATGGGCATAACATTCAAGGATGACCCATTATCAATGAGGACTTTCGGAAGGATATGATCTTTGCAAGTGGTGGTTATGTGAAGGGCTTTAGTACTCCCTCTACCGTCGAGTGGGATCTCATCATCATTGAATGAAATGAAGTTATCTGCCGCAATATTTCCCACCAGCCGATCTATGTTCTCTACCGACGCATTGTGGGCCACATAAGCTTCATTGAGCACTCTCAACAAAGCATTTCGATGAGGCTCTGAATTCAAGAGTACGAAAGTAAGGAAATCCTTGCTGGTAAGCGATTTAATTGTTCCACCACGTTGTATTCACTGTGCTTGATAAACTTCAAAAACTCACAAGCTTCTTTCTCCGTTACAGGTTTCTTTCTTTCAGAATCTACTGGAACCATTGGTCTGACCTCTTTTGCTTGGCTATCTCTATTGTTTTCGCCCTTTCCATCTTCTTTAGCCTTCCCCATCTGAGTTTTCTTCAACATATCTGGGGTATAACACCTACCACTTCTCGTCATTCCTCCCGGGCCCGCAATGTCTATTGTATCAGCAGTATAAGTAGAGGGATTATTGAGAGAACCTTGAGCTGTGACCTTATAATTGTAATTCCACGGGACTGCATGGTCACTCTTATACGGGAATGGGCTTGGAACTTTAACAATTAGTTTCGACCTAGCATTTTCAGCAGTTATGCTAGGTTCCATTTTACTCTTATCCCCACAAACGACCTTCAATGGTTTGATTGGCTTCCCAAACATTGATGGCTCTATAACATTCACTACTTTCCCTTCAAGAGCTTCAGAGAACTCAATTTCTCCTAAGTCCATCATCTTTTGTACTATACGACGAAACTCCTCACAACTTTGGACGGAATGCCCCATCATTTCTCCATGAAACTCACAATACTCTTCTTCTTTCATTTCAAGCCCAAATTTTCCTTCTTAGATTGAATAATCTTTGCCTTCCTCATTGTTTCCAGCACCAACCTCATCGGTGTTTTCACATCATTGACATTTCTTTTTATCCAACACCCATCATCCTCTATTATTGCGTTTACATTGGCCTCCGTGTGATTTGGAAGGGGATTCGTATTTACACTTGGCTCATTATCCTTCCCAAATTCCAAGATTCCAGCTTTCATGAGATCTCGAACTTTGTACTTAAATGCCGTACAATTTTCGATCGAGTGGCCTTGGATCCCGGCATGATAATCGCAATGAGCATTTGCATCATACCATTTTGGATAAGGGGGTTTAAGGGGTTGTAGAAAAACAGGGGCAACAAAGTGATTCTGCAATAATTGGGGGAATAGTTCAGCATAGGATATTGGTATTGGGTCGAATTGGGGCCTCTCCTTATTAATCTTGGGAGCTCTTTGGTTATTTCCTTGGTTGTTAGGTTGATAAGTAGGTCTTGGTGCTTGTGCAGAGGAAGGGGTACCAATATTCATTGGTGCTTGTAAATTCATGGGGTGGGTTGGTTGAGGCTGGTATGAGTAAGGGTTTTGGGAGATATTGTTCACGGGTGAATAATAGGGATGGTATGAAGGGTAAGGAAAATGGGGTGCGGAATTCATCTTCGATCGTCTTTCAGTGGTAACAGCTTGCACTTCCCCATCTTTCTTTCTACTCATTCCACTCCTTTTTGGGGCTGATGTGTCTTCAATCTTGCCACTTTTAATGGCATTTTCAATCATCTCTCCCGAAATGACCATATCAGCAAAATTTTTAGTAGCACTCCCCACAAGTTTATCATAATAAGGGGGTCGCAAAGTACTAACAAACAAAGTTGTTGTCTCTTTTTCAGTCAACGGAGGCTGCACCTGAGCTGCCAAATTCCTCCACCTTTGGGCATACTCTTTAAAGCTTTCACCAGATTTCATCTCTAGGTTCTGTAAGGATAACCTATCAGGTGCCATATCGGTCATATGCCTATATTGTGCCATAAAGGCTTTTCCTAAATCCTTCCATGTATGGATACGACTCCGATCCAACTGATTATACCATTTAACAGTAGGTCCAATCAAGCTATCCTGGAAGCAATGGATGAGCAACTTATCGTTGTTCGTGTAGCCAGACATCTTCCGACAAAACATAGTAATATGAGCAGCTGGGCAGGTGGTCCCATCATACCTCTCGAATTCAGGGGCTTTAAATTTTGGTGGTATAACCAAGTCTGGGACAAGGCTAAGCTCGTTGGCATCTACGCTCCCAAAGAAATCCATTCCTTCAATTGCCCTTAACCGTTCTTCTAGCAAAACATACTTTTCTCTTGTTTCTTCATTCTCCTTCCTTAACTTCTCTTGCTCTATTGGGTCATCAAGTTAGGCACAAAAATAGGATCCACAGGGCTAGATCCGGGATACTTTCCTTGATTTTGTGGGTTATTCAGGAAAATTGGAACTTGGGGATAAGCTCCTTGGGTAGCTTGAGCTTGGGGCGGTGTAAACCCAGGCGGGTATATTGGATCTTCTCTTGAAGTTGAGGTTCCTCCCTTGAATCATCAGCAACTCCTTTCCCTTTCATTAAGCTCATCATCATCTCCATCATTTTTGCCATTTGCTCCCGAGATTCTTCTTGGGACTTGATAAGTTCTTGCTGAACTTTTTCCATTCTTTCCATTCTTGCTTGTTGTTCGGACTCCATGACCTTAGATTGGGAGCGAGTTTTGTACCGATGTTGTGCTGGACGTTCAGGATTCGGTGGCTTCGCTATTCTGACACTAAATGAGCCCGCAAATTAGGATCACATGTTATTTTTTAGTTTTTGCCATAAAGAAGGAAAAGATAAAATCATCCCAATACTTTTGGTGAGATATTAAAACTTTTCCTTTTCACCTCAACGATATATGATGTCATTACTTATGATCACCAATATCTTTTCATTGGTAGGCATGTGTATGAAATGGATGCATGACATGCATGGGAGTAAGAGGTATTTAATCCATAACGATTTCAACCAAAGAACCTTCATTTATTCAAAAGAACTTTATTACATGGCTATTGAATTCGACTTTCATTTATTCAAAGGAACTTTTATTATATGACTATCGAATTCAAAATTACATAGCTAACATTCTCCTATTATACCCATAAAACTGACTAACTTGCTGATATTGATCTTTAGCTTCCTCAAGAAAATCTAACAAACGCTGTCCAATCTCTCCAGTTGGGTTAATTTCCTGCCTCAGAGCTTCCGCCTTTTCCACCATCTCTCTCGCCTTGCGCACAGCTTTGCAGACTTGTGTAGCCAAATGTTCTATATATTGTTGTCTTCCAAAACTCCTTACTCTCCATTTCATGCTTGCATCTACGACCAAGTCGTATGAATACCTCCAATCATTCTCCCTAAGTTTCCATTCTTGGATGATCAAAGCAATGTCATTCTTGTAATGTTGCAAGTGTTCCTCCAAAATCTGGACTTTTTGTTGTAACAGATTCCTTTCATCTTGAAGTTTGACATAGTCTTCGTCCTTCAGTCCAACTTTCAGAGCTTCATTTTCCTTTCGACATTGCATCAATTTTTCAGTGTTAACTGTATACATTTGTTTCCAATATCGCTGCTCTTGAAGAGTAATGGCAGTTCCCTCTTCATTTTTCTTTGCCTTGTTTCTCCAATACTCCACTTTCCCACGAAGATCTTCTATTTCCTTCTTCCTCTCATTAGAAGTCATAACAATTCCTCCGATCCTCATTTCTCTTCTCAACCTTTTATTTTCCTGATTCAATTCTTGAAGGTCATTGTGGGCAACATCTCGCTCTGTTCTCATCCTCTTGAGCGCAGCTTCTTGTACTTCAAACTTGACCTTTAAATTCTCTACCTCCTCTTGAAGCTTTCGATTCCTTTGCTCCATCTTCTTTTCTTCCTCTTTGAATTGCTGTCGAACAATCTCGATTTCGGATATATCTGCCTCAGGTTGTACATACGCAAGTGACTCCCTGAATACAACATCTTTAACCCGTTTAGCTCTCCACATCAGGTAATTTGGGGTAGCTTTATCAGATAAGGGTCCTGTCGCAAATCTTCGAGGTTGTTTCCATGCTCGAATGGCTTGTTCTGTCTTTTTCGTTGCCTTTGGTTCACCATAGGAATACTCCATCAAATTAAGCCCATGCGTTGCCGGAGTAAACTGTTTTGCCCAAAACTGTCTCTGCACCATAAGTGGGGCACAACTTGTTATCCCCCATAATCCCAATAGTGGTATCCAAGATTCTTCTCCGCATCTATATAGTACTGGGACATGATACATCCACGGGGCCATCCAAGTCACTTGATCATCTCTAAGCTGTTGAAGGACAGACACCCATTCATCTTTAGGTTTTGGTTTTGGCCATTTACTTCTACAAAATTCTTTGATCGAGGTATTTCCACGATAAAAAGGCTTTGAGAATTCTTTCACCTCACAGTTGAAATGGCTCTTGCTCCATATGTATAAGAGTTGTGCGCATCCCATGAAACGCCCTTCTCCTTTTCGTCGGCAATAACTCAATGATCGAAAGGTCTCAGCCAAGATTGCTGGCGAAGGATTTACATTATTAACAACTTGTTCAAAGAAGTCTATCACGGCTATCTCAATGTGCCCCAAAACCTTAGGAAAAATAACCAACCCGTAAATTGCCAGGGCAAAAACAGCTAACCCCTTCTCATCATTCAAATGATCTTTAATAAATCCATGGAGAAAATCCCAAGGTAGGCAAATGTGTTCTCCCTTTTGCTTCATATGAGGATCTATTTCTTCCGGTTTCACTCCCATAATCCCAGCCAACTTCTTACGAAACCCAGACTTCGGCTTTCTGACATATACCTTGTCAGGGCTTTTAAATCCAACCCTATCAAAATAGAGTACTCTTCTATAGTGGGCATCAAATCCACTTCGTTAAATGTGAAACACCTGTAGGATGGATCCCAAAACTGGATAGCAGCTTTCAGCAAAGGTTCTTCAACCGCCACTGAAATCAACGAAGCTATTTGGCCATACTTGCTACAAAAGTCTTCTTTCTTCTCCTTACTGATTTGCTTCCATATGTTAACCAAACCTGTTAAGTCATTCTGCTTAAGGTCCAAGCTCACTTCTCTAGGTAATGATGATATGAAGCCTTCTATCAAGCAATTCCCTTTCTCTTGCTGGGTCTTCTCTGACCAAAACTGCACTTCATTATATGGATCACACATGACAGTCACAGTTGATGAACAAGCCCAACATTCTTTGGATTTCATGAAGGATTCTTGGTTGTAATAGGCCATGGAGAAAATACCTCTCTTATGCAACCTTCATGATGAGAAATGATTCATGCAAAAAGGAAAAACAGAACATTTATTAGTACAAAAACAAAAGTAACATCAAATGTCTTATACAGGGTTACTTTCTAAGGGTAAGGTTCTATCTAAGGTGAACTTTTTCTATGGTTCACTATATGCTGGTTTGGGTCTCTAAAAGGACAAAAGGTTCCCAAATTGTTCCTTACTGACGTCTACGCTAGACTAGTAAGGCACCCCAATCCTCACCCATGACAGGCTACAAACGGAAAGGGTTCAACTTGAGTGAGAGTATTTCGCTTGCCATTGCGGAGGTTATCACCTCACGAGAGCAAAGGTACTATTCTCTCTCCTAAAAGGGACAAACCCGGGTGTAGGGTTTATGTATGCAATGAATATGTCATGTATGCAAAGAACAAAATTCAAAGTGCATCCCAACAAAATGCAAATGATAAAGATGATTCACACATTTTTTTGTTTGTATTTTTTTTGTTTTTTTTTAATTATTTTTATGAAAAGTTTTATTAAATATTTATCAAGACCATTAACAAGATTTTGGATAAAACATGATTAATCATGGTTCGACTCTCTTAGTCCCCAGTGGAGTCGCCAAGCTGTCGTAACGATTTTCGTCCGGGGACTCGATCGCTAGACGATTTTGGAAAAACACAAAATGGAGTCGCCACCAATCTTTTTTGGCTAGGTGTGATTGGCCACCTAAAATCATTTATTTTTTTTCAATAAAATCTTAAAATTAATTAAGGTTTATCAAAAAAAAAATTTTTGGTCTGCGAAAACAAAGTTTGGGTTCGGGAGTTCGGTTACGCGTGGGGAAGGATTAGCACCCCCACAGCGCCCGTTAGAAAACGGTACCACTTAATCATGTATTATCTTTTGATCTTAATAAAATGGTCTTAATTAAACATTTAAAAAGAAATTCATTTATTTTGAAATCAATTTGTTATTTGCTTATTATTTGAAACATTAAATTTTATTTTTATTTATGTTAAATTTATTTTTATTTGAAATAAATGAGAATCTTTTGTATTAAAAATTATTCCAAAATACCCCAATACTTTTGGTAGCATTTCGGATAATTTCCTCACCTAGAGATTTCTTAAGAATCGCTACTTGCGATTTCTATAGAATCCCATCCTGGGAGATTCACACTTATTTTGAAATTTCATGAATGCAAATGATGCAATCAAAATATAGATGATGCACATGAGAAATCCATTTTATTATTTTTTAATTCATTTATACTTATATTATTATTTTGTAATTTATTTATATTTATAAAATCTTGTTTTTATTGAAAAATCATACTAAATATTCCAATACGCTGGTAACATTTAGCATATTTCTCTCCTAGAGATCAGTTAGGAATCACTACTTGTGAATTCCGTAACATCTCATCATCGGAAAATCTTTAAAACTTATACTTTTTATTTAATTTATTTCGAAGGTTAATTATAACAATTTTGTACTCTTATTTATTTGTTTAAAAATTTTATTTATTTATTATTTGTTTATTAATATTAATTTATTTCATCGAACTAAAATTACTTGAATACCCCAATACGCTGGTAATATTCAAATATTTTATTTCGACCCTAAGGATAATCAAAGAATCACTACTTGTGATTTCTAAGGGATCCTATCATCGGAGACCTTTTGTATTTAAGATGTGTATTTACATTTATTTATTTATTTTAATTCCTAAATTTTTACCTATTTAAAAGTTTTTTTATTTCTATTCGCTTACTATTTTCTTGTATTTACCTATTATTATTTCTATTACCATTTTTATTATTTTTTTTTATACTAAGAAATCTTATTAATATTTTTTTCATATCGAAATAAAATCATTTAAATGTCCCAATACGCTGGTGACATTAAAGATTTTATTTCGATCCTAAGGATTGTCAAAGAATCGCTACTTGCGATTTCTAAGGAATCCTATCATCGGACATTATTTACATATTCATTCATTTGCCTTTCCATTTTTTATTTTATTATTTTTTTTTTAAATTGATTTATTTTATAAAATTAAGAATTTTATTATCGAAATAAAATCACTTAAATATCCCAATACGCTGGTGACATTTAAGGATTTTATCTCGATCCTAAGGATTATCAAAGAATCGCTACTTGCGATTTCTCTCAAAAAAATCCTATCATCGGGAATATCTTTTAAAACTTATAAATATTTCCTTTTTTATTATTTATCCTTATTGGTTTTTATTATTTTATTGAATAACCTTTCATCACTTTGGGATTTTTGTTTTATCTTTAGAATTAAAAATCATAATAATTAATCCATAGAATAGTACTCATGATGTTTATTTTGAAAGAATATTCTTAACTCTTACACAATGCTTTCAACGTGGATAGCTTTTTAAAGAACATGATATATATATTTTTTTATGTAAAAGAAATATGAACAGAAGCCACGTGAAGAAAAGTAAATAGCATGCTTTCAAGCTTCAATAGGTTTACCTTAAACAGAAGCAAATGACGAGGTGATGGATGGTGTTCTGCCTTTCCTCGAAACAGAAGCAAATAGCGAGGTGATCTTCGCCGAGCAGCAATGGGCGTGGCTGCTAGCAGACCCGATGGATGAGCAAGGCATGCAACAGTGGACAGGAGCAGGTTTTTTTACGTGGTACTCGGATGGGCAACTGGCTCGGTGATTTACAGAAGCATTAGCAGCAGCCAAGATGTAGGATACAAGCCGGCCACGTGAGGGGGTTACAATGTTTCGGCAATGACAGCAAGCAGTTATGGCGGTACAGATGTAGGAAAGAGCTGTGTTGGTTGTGTTTAAAGGCTATACACGATGCAGTGGGCAGATCTGTGGGTGCAAATAACGTGCAGCAAATGTAGGTCAATGGTGAAGCAGTAAACGACGAAACGTGATGATGCAGGGAGGGTAGGACGATGGAGGCTGACTAGGAGAAGCGGTTTTTTTTTATTCTGTTCTTGCCCGTATCTCTTTCTCCCTTGGTTACTTTGTTGTGTCTGTAACAAGAACGAGGCAGCTTGATTGCAAGCGGTATTGGCAGCCACAATACAAGGTAGCTAGCGCTTGGTGACAGCAAAGGGTGGCGAGGTAAGGGATAGCAAGGCTGGAGAGGAAGGCCAAGGTGAAAATGATGATGAAAATGAGCAAACAGGATCGTGTGATGAAGATTATGAACAATGGCAGTGTCTGTTTGTAGCGAGGATGACCAAGATGGTTGCTGTCCAGGGTGGTGCGCCGGAAACAGAGGCACGGTGCAAGCACTGCAGCACGGGACTGGGAATGGTGATAGAAGGTGGTGATCGGGAATGGCACAAGAAGGAGGGTAGGACAATATTGCCAGTGAAAGAGGCTGTCAGATCCCCTTTTTTTTCTGTGTCTTCTCTTGTTCTATAAACCCTAGCAGACTCATGCTTTTAAATGAAAAAAAATGAGTTTATTAATCCCGTAATTAGGGGATTTTATCATTTATTTCCATTTGACCTTTCCATCTTTCTATTATTTGTTTCCTTTTCATTATTTTTATTTTTGGTAATTAACTTTAATTCCTTGATTATTTCCTTGATTTTTTTATTTTCTTCTTGGCAACAAATCTCTTTTGGTTAATATTTTGATTTAATTCTTTAAGAGAAGATTGCATGATGTGCATGGAATTGCATGGAACAGCATTGACATTTTTTATCATTATTTTTATTATTTTTATTTTATTATTTTTATTTTTTATTTATTTATTTATTTATTTTTTTTTTTATTTTTTATTTATTTATTTATTATTTTTTTTATTTTTTTTATTTTTTACTCGGACAAAATTCGGTGTTTACAAGGTTCAGGAATGCAAAGTGAAATTCCTATTTTAGTCTCTCCTATCATAAGACTAAAGAATACAAACATGAATTTTCCAAATCTTTTCTAACATAAGATTAAGGAATGCAAAGTGAAACTCCTAGTCTCTCCTATCATAAGACTGAGGAATGTGAGATGAAATTTCCTGGTCTTTCCTATCATAAGACTAAGGAATGCAAAGTGAATGGGATTTCCTAATCTTTTCTATCACAAGATTAAGGAATGCAAAATGAAATTCCTAGTCTCTCCTATCATAAGACTAAGGAAATGCAAAAATGAATGAGATTTCCTAATCTTTTCTATCACAAGATTAAGGAATGCAAAGTGAAATTCCTAGTCCCCCTATCATAAGACTAAGGAAATGCAAAGAATGAAGTTTTCCTAGTCTCTCCTATCATAAGACTAAGGACTGTGAAATGAAATTCCTAGTCTTTCCTATCACAAGACCAAGGAAATGAAAAATGATCATGAAATAAAAGCTCCTCTCACCAGAGGCTATGAGACTTTGAAAAATAATCTTGTGCTCCTCTCACCAGAGGCATTGGAACTTCAAAAATAACCTTGTGCTCCTCTCACCAGAGGCATTGGAACTTTGAAAAATAACTTTGTGCTCCTCTCACCAGAGGCATTGGAACTTTGAAAAATAATCTTGTGCTCCTCTCACCAGAGGCATTGAGACTTTTGAAAAATAACCTTGTGCTCCTCTCACCAGAGGCATTGGAACTTTGAAAAATAGTTTTGTGCTACTCTCACCAGAGGCATTGAGACTTTTGAAAAATAAAGAGCTCCTCTCAACAGAGGCAATGAAACTTTGAACATAAAAATTTCATTTCAGAATGCTAGTTAACCTGGGTTTGACTGGGCTTAACTTTCATTTTGATGCCAACAATATTGGGCTTTCCTCTCATCTAAGGTTTTTCAAAAAAGTATTTTTCTCATTATCTTCTCATACCTCATCATTTTTCAAATTACAATCTCTTATATTTTCTCTTTTCCTCAAAATTCAAATCATTCAAAACTTCTTATCCTAATGTCTTAACATATAGTTCAATATCCAAAATGCACTAGTGAAATGTCATGCATGTCATGAATATAATGAATGCCATGAATGTTATGCACATGTCAATGTCATGCTTCCTGAATTATTCCATGAATGTATGCAAATGCATTCTCAATTGTGGTAACAAGATTCTCAAGCTCATCTTGCCTTTCTCAAGTCCCACATATCTGCTGAATTCTTTAAATCTCCTTTCATTTAACATCCCATCTTTTATTGAGTCCTAGCCCAGTTATGCACGAAGACTAGCCATCATATTTGTATATTCATCATTCAGATTTGTTTCCTTCTCTCTCTTAGTAATGCAAGATTTCTCAAAAGAATTTTTTTTTTTCAAAAAAATTTACCCAAAAAAAAAAAGGTTACCAACATTTATTTATTTTCCTTTCAACTTGACCACCAATGTAATGCACTCATACATCTTCTCAATTTATTATAGGGGTGGAATAAATTATCATGAGAGGTATAGATATTCATCTTAGAAAAGAAAAAAGAAAAAAAAATAATGGGACAATCTGTTTGGAATAAGGTTTTTAGTATCCATGAACATTCTGACAATTTCAATCAACTCAATCTAAAATTCTTTTCCAAAAACCCACTCTTAGGTTGATATGTTCCTTCATGTAGTGTCTGCCAACCTTACCCTTTATCAAAACTTTTTTATGCTGACCTTCTTCCTAAGCCGCCCTTTGAGGTTTTCAACTTAGGTGCCCCTCAACTGATTCAAACTGCCTTTTTCGAGTTTTCAATTTGAATCCCCCTTTTTCTTTTTCTTTTTCTTTTTTTTTTTTTTCTTTTTTTTTTTTTTTTCTTTTTTCTTTTTTCTTTTTTCTTTTTTCTTATATTTTTTCTTTTTTTTCATATTTTTTCTTTTTTTTTTCTTCTTCATCTTCAACTTCATTGGCTTTGACAAACTTCAACCTTCAGTGCTCAATCCAAATTCATGCCCCTAATAGGCGTTCTTGATTTCGATCCAAGATATCTTCTAAAGCTCATGTTTTCTTCATTCAACTTGATCTACTTCCTTCAAAGGATCATTATCTCGTTGTACAAGTATGTTTTCATTCGACGCATTATTCTTCAATTCAAGCATTTACATTTGATCAAAATGGGCTTTTAAAGGCACGTAATGTAGGCTCGAGTGAGGGTTTATGAAAGAAAAGGATATAGTAGGCCCAAAATGTGTTTCAAGGTTTATAAACCAAGGGATCACTTTCTTTATCAAGTAAAACATTCAGGCATTTTGCATCTTCTTGTTCTTTTTTTTTGGGTTTTCTTTTTGAATAGAAACCCTTTTTTCTCTTTTTTTTTTCACAAAAATGGGCCCTTTTTTTTTCACAAAAATGGGCCCCTTTTTTTTTGCCCCTTGATTCATCATGAACACTTTCATTTTTGCCCCCAAAATTTCTTTATTTCATCTTCCTTGCCCCCAATGTGGAGGGTGATCCTTGGTGGGTTATATTACAAAAATAATAGGCTCAAAAGGGGTAATCAAAGGATAATTTTACTCATGCTTGAAGGATAGTGAAAGAAGGCCATTTATCAAATGTAAGCGCTCTCCTTAAAGATCATTTATTGAACAATGACAAACTTGTTAGAAGCTTTTGTAAGAGATTCACCTTTCTCGTACTGTCTATCAAGTGCGGTTGGTGAGCAACCTTTCCTTCATTTTCTTGCTTTCGCAACATTGGCATACTATTAATTCATCAACAATAGTAGTTCTTTCAAAATTGAACCCTAGATTTATTGACATCATTATCGTCATGTTCATTATTTGGATACTTGTGAATGAAAGATATGGTGAGTATGTGGAGAAATGGAAAATGAATGGAATGAGAAATTGACAGTGCATCACACTAGCCGCTTTATTGAAAAGGAAATAAATAAAAGTTAACCCATACATAAAATTTATTTCGTGCTTATGGGCTTAAGCACTTTCAAAAACTATCTTGCCTTACTTAAAGAAATAAAAGAAAGCAAAAACAAAACTAGAATTTATAGATCTTCAAAATTGTCAGGCTCGAACCCTTCATGCCCCACAAAACTCATCCTTCATTAGTATGGTTAGGCAATGGGTTTGCATTCGTAGTCGGTTCCCCTTTCGCTTCAAAACTCAACATACCAGCTTTTATCAATCCTTGCACTCTATACTTTAGTGCAGTGCAATTCTCCAAAGAGTGACCCACGTTCCCGAAGTGATACTCGCATCGAGCATTCTCATCATACCACTTTGGATATGGGGGCTTGAGAGGTTCCACATAAATGGGTGCAATGAGTTGTCCTTTGATCAATTTCGGGTATAACTCAGTGTAGGTCATGGGGATTGGGTCAATGGGAGTCCTTTCTCTTTTTGGCCATGATGCATTATGATTGCCCTCTTGTTTATTGAACTGCTTAGTTGGTTGAATATTTGGGGCAAGTGTCTGGGGATTAGGTTGAACATTAACCTTGGGGTAAGAATGATAAGGATTCTGAGCAGGATAGTAAGGTTGTGGCATGTGATAAGGGTGTTATGGGACATAGCCTCCATATTGCCTTCCATATGCTACAGCATGGACTTCTTCTTCCCTTCTTTTGTTGGCTCCTCCTTTCTTCTCAATATTGTTGGGAGCTTCAATCTTTCCACTCTTGATTGCATTCTCAATTATCTCACCAGACAATACCATATCAGCAAAATTCTTAGTGGCATTACCGATCATCCTATCGTAGTATGGAGCCTTCAAAGTATTAACGAACATAATGGCAAGCTCCTTCTCCGAAAGGAGGTTGCACTTCCGCAGCCATATCACGCCACCTTTGGGCATATTGCTTGAAACTCTCATTAGCCTTCTTTTCCATGCTTTGTAAAGACAGACGATCAGGGGCCATGTCAGCAACATGTCAATATTGAGCCATAAATGCTCTTGCCAAATCATTCCAAGTGGTGATTCGAGTTCCATCCAATTGATTATACCACTTCGCTGCAGACCCAGTAAGGCTTTCTTGAAAGATATGAATAAGAAGTTTATCATCTTGAGCATAGGCAGCCATCTTTCGGCGATACATAATAAGATGAGACCTAGGGCAGGAAGTTCCATTGTACTTCTCAAACTCTGGTGCTTTAAACTTAGGTGGAATAACCAAGTCTGACACCAAACATAACCCAGTAGCATCCATGGAACCATAAAAGTCTAAGCCTTCAATAGCTCGAATCCTTTCCTCCAACATATTAATCTTTCGTTGCGACTTCGCCTCATCTTTCTCTTCCGCTTGTTTGGCTTTCAACTTCTCAATTTCCCTTGGGTCATCTAAGTCGCACCTCAATGGGATCAATAGATTTTGCGCCTTGGGAAGGATAGACGGGTCCTTGGAATTGAGCTTGTCCAAACGCTTGGGGTATAGCAGTGTAAGCAGGTGGATATCTTCCTTCTTGGGATGTTTGACTTGGAAATGGACCAAATCCGGGAGGATAGACAGGGTCTTCCATACTGCGTTGTTGAACCCTTCTTGGACTACAACTTCCTCTACCACTCCTTTGCCCTTGCCTAGATTTTTCAACAGCTCTGTAATTTGGGCCAATTGCCCCCTCATTTCCTCTTGAGCTTTTTCCATCTTCTCCATGCGCATGCTTGATTCTTCTTCCATGATCTTAGCTTGATAACGAGTGTTGTGTGAATGAACCTTTGGTCGAGCTATCTTCGAATCTTTTATTGCCACAATTAAGAATTTTATCATTTCACATGTGGTGATGCTTCAAAAATTTTGAAAATGCTTTGTTTAAAAACAATGAATCAAAACAATGATCTGTATGAATGGAATGGTGTGGTCATGTAACAATAATGGATGAGTAATGCATGAAATGTTTGGGTCAAGAACTCATGGTACCCTCTTAGTGTCTCATATCAAAATCAAACAAACTTGATCAAACATGTGTCCTAAATAATGGGTATTTTCTATAGCATGGGCTGATATGGTTCTATATTATAGTTGGTCTTCTAAATTTCACTATATGCATGGCTTTAGATAAAAGGGCTAAAGGTTCCCAAATTGTTCCTTACTGTCGTCCACACAAAACTAGTAAGGCCCAGTCCTCACCCATTACAGGTTACAAACGGAAAGGTTCAATTTGAGTGGGAGTATTTCACTGGCCTGTGTGGAGGTTATCACCTCACGAAGGCAAAGATACTATACTCCCTCCTGTGAAGGATAAGCCCGGGTCGAGGGCTAATGTATGCACATGAATGTGAAGTGTGTGCATTAAATATTTTATGAAATTTAAAGTTTTAGGCAAAATCTTGATAACCTTAAACTACCTAATGGCCTGACTCTCTAATCTCCCCAGTGGAGTCGCCAAACTGTCATAACGTATTAAGTTTCGGGAAACCTAATAGCTAGACGCAAAACTATGGAGTCGCCACCAACCATTCTAACCTAGGTGTGATTGGTCACCTATTCAAACTAAGGATAAGGCTTGGTCTACGTTAAGAGTTCTAAGTTCGGGAGTACGGTTACGTGTGAGGAAGGATTAGCACCCTCACAACGCCCATCCTAAAATGGTACCAAATAATCTAAGGTTATCTTAATTTTGGCTTTTACTTTAATTTCGATATAATTAAATATTGAAGAATCTTTTAAGTCTCCTCCATCGAGCTGGTTGGACAACTTAAAAAATTTTCTCACCTCAAGAGTATTCAAGTAGGACCAATCGCCTTTCTTGAAGAGGCTCTGTCGTCGGATTGTTTAAATATCTTATGCAAACCCTATTTTGACTCCTATCCAAATTCTATTCCTTATTTTCTTATTTTATTCTATTATTTATTATTATTATTATTATCTTAGATAAATTATTATTTCATAATTTTATATCTTTAAATAAACATGAATTATTTGATATTGAAGATTTTCTTAAAGACCTTCCATCAAGCTGGTAAGACCTTCAAGAAACTTCTCACCTTAGGAATTTTTAAAGAAATTACTCAAGCGCAATTCCTTTTAAATTCCATCCTCGGAATAATTCACATTTATTAAAATATTTAATTTAATTTCTATTTATTTTAATTCTTTTCTAATTTTAATTCTAATTTATTAATTTGATTTTTATTCTTTATTATATTGAACCTAATTTTAATTTACTATTTTTTAATCTAATTTAATTTTAATTTTTATAATTAAATCTTGGAAATGTCCTCTAAATCTTCCATCAAGCTGGCAAGATTTAAAAGAACTCTCCTCACCTCAAGACATCTAAAAGTACTACTCAAGCGCAGTCCCTTTAGAATTCCGTCGTCGGATTCATGTTTATTCATATTTTTATATTAATTATTCCTATTAATTTTAATTACTCAATCTTAATTTTTTATTTTCATAAGGAGCTTAATTATTAACCTTATTATGAATTTAATTTATCAATATTGGAAGTATCCTCTTAAATCTTCCATCGAGCTGGTAAGACTTAAAAAGAACCTCCTCACCTCAAGATCTCCAGAATATTACTCAATCGCAATCTGATAATTTGTATTTTCTATTTGTCCTTTATTCTAATTTTAGCTAATTTATTTTAATATTTTTAATTTATAAATTCACCTTCCCGCTCACTAATTGTCATACTCTACAATATTGATTTACAAATCTTTTAGTTTCCTAGGGATTTTAATTTGCATATAATTATAAACTCATAAATAATTTTAACTATTTCTAATTTCCAAACATATAATTAACTATTAAAAAAACTTATGTAAAAATATAAAAAAAAATTGAGTAACAAAACCCTGACCAAACCAAACAATGTTAAGTGTAATCATTAACTCATAAGTAACTGACATATCCCACTAACTACTTCAAGTAAAATATTATGAAACAAAGTAATCCATACCTTTATGCCTTCTCTCACCGTACTGCTTTCTTTGTTTATTTTTCTTTCTTTCTTGGCTGCCTTTATGCTCTATCTTTTCTCCTTTTTCACGTTATTTCTTTGCTTCAACAATTAACAAACAAAACAATGACTTGCGTCTTTAGCAAGTACTTTTAACAGTCCGGTTCTTCTTCTTTCTTGGCCAAATCTAAACCTTGCAGCAGCAAGCGAGGACAGCAGTGGCGAAGGAGCCGAGAATAATGTCAGTGCAGAGAACTACAATGCAGGAAGAATGAAGAAAGGCCGCCCCCTGGAAACTTGGACGCAGGCTTTCTTTTGTTCTGCGTTATTCTTCTCCCTTATTGTAACAATGGTGCACCGCACAACATCCTCATGGAACAAAACAACAGCACGCACAACAAAATGGCAGAGGTAGGCGGTAAGCAATACAGCAGTTGAATAAGGTAGGACACCACACAGCCAGCAGCTGCAATCAGTGCTGAGGTTGGTGATAAAGATGATGCTGGTGCAGGGACCGAACAGAGGCGATCCACTCCAAGCGGTGCAGGCACGCACAGTGCAGCAGCGGTGCAGGCCGTCTTCGTAGATGCAGGGAAGAGTGGTACTAGCTGTGCTTGAAGGCCGTACACGATGTAGTGAGCAGCAGCATTGAACCGGTAGTGGTGCGATGACTATGGTGATTATAGTGGTGCGGCAAGGTTAGTTTCAAGATGGAGGTGGATTTTCACGTGAAAAAGAACTTCAAATTTTCTTTTTCTTCTTGATCCGTCTGTCTATGCTTGTATCTGTTCTTCCCCCTCCGGTTTTTCTAAGGTTTCTTCCCTGCCCTCTCTAGGTTTTTTTTTTCACGTTTTCTTAGGTTTCTTCTCTTTTTCCTAGGTTTTTTTTTTCTAGGGTTTATTCTCTCCGCATGTGTTGTTTTTCCTCTAGGGTTTTCTCCTCCTTTTATCCTTGTCAAAATTTCATGGAAAGAAATAAAAAATTTATAATTGATCCCATGATTATGGGATTTTTCATTATTTTGTTTGACTTTCTCCTTTTTTTTAATTTATTTCCTTTTTATATTTTTTTGGCAATGAATTTTCAGATTAATTTCAACCAATTTCCTTCCTTTTGTTGATTTATTCATTGATTTAATGGCTGATTATTTTTCTTTTATTTTTGGCAACAATATCAACTTTAGTCAACTCTTGAAGATGTGAATTTTGCATGTGCTTCACATGAGATTTGACCAAAATTGACTTGTTTCTTTTATCATTATTTATTTTTTTGATTTTTGATTTTTTGATTATATATAAAAAAAAAATTGTTCGGACAAAATTAGGTGTCTACAACAATACATTGTTAAGCGGCTACATTACAAGAACAAGGGATTTTCCCATCACTATATACACTTGACTTGATGCTATAAACTATAGTAATAGTAGTATAATAACCAAGGCTTTGCCTAATAATTGCTATTCCTCCTAAAGTCCAAGGTTTGAGCCCTTCTTCTCCCCTGGACATTCTTTTATGTACCCCAAAAAAGTTACAATTTACAGCTCAGATTGAACAGAACTAACTCTCAACAGATGGCCTCTCTCTTCTTCAACGATTGAACTTGAGGAATTTGGACCATTGTTTGACAAACTCACTGTTTGGCTTGGATTTTGCCAGAAGTGATTAACCAAGGTCTTGAATTTTGAGTTAATGGATGAAAACCCAGGATCCGATAGGAGGTCCTGGACAGCAGTTCGACCTTCGAGCATGCTCACAACCTGTGACATGGTAGGCCTGAGGGTGGGAGATGCATTGGTGCATAGAAGAGCCACATTCAGCATGACCATTGCTTCCTCGGATGAGTATTCTGATCCCAAGTCTGGATCAACCAAATCCAACAAACTTCCCCTCTCTCTCAAAACATAGGCCTGAGAAATAACAAGAATCGGAGAGATGGTTAACATAAAAAAAAAATGAAGCTTTATTCAAAATGATTGGCACTGAACAGAAGTTCAGCAGGAGAACCATGGCAAGACAGCTATCTGGTGAAGCATGCTTTGTAGTAAAACTGAAATTTACAGTTTTTTTACCGTTTCATTTAAAAGAAAAAAAAATAAACAGCTGTGGAGTGTTCAGAAGAAAATTGAGTGTAAAAGATTATCATTATCTAATGAACTTAGTGAACCTTTTCTTCTCATGTTCATGCACAGGAATAGGGAATTATTTGTTTGAATAATTTACGAAGAATTGACAAATCATTCTATTACGGGAATTAAATTTAGCTCGGATACATTAAAGACATAGTTGTTTGTTCCAAGCACTAGCAAGAAACCAAATTGGAAAACTCCACTGGTATAAAGGAAGAGGATTAAATAACTTCAGGAGAGATTCAATTTACCCAGTCAAGAAGGTAAACAAAGTCCTCATTTGGCCTGTAGTTTGTGTTGCTCTTTCCACTAACAATTTCCAAGGCAACAACACCAAAGCTATAGATATCAGCTTTGTTTGTTAAGTAACCACGCATTGCATACTCAGGAGCCATATAACCACTATATAATCAAACAAAACAATTAATAATTAATGCATATTTTCAGGACAAAGCAATTGAGTAGATAATGCATATGTTCAGTTCAGGGTTTTTAACTAGGGCTGACGCTGGTTATGAAATGATCATGGGCACCATTAGCAATTTTAGGAGAAGAACTTCGAATGACATACTGTCAACTACATGTACTAAAATCATATGACTAACTAATTCATTATGAACTTCTCTGGTGGTCAATTAAATGCCAAGCAAATTAAATCTGCTCACAATTTCCTCTGAATGATGAGGTCAAAGCTATACATCTTTTAATTTTACAGAAGTATGACACCAATGAATAGAATTAGAGTGAAAGGCTGAACAAGTTAAGGTAAAAAATCTTACATTGTCCCGGCAATACGAGTACTGATGTGGGTTTTGTCATCTTCATTTAGCTTTGCCAAACCAAAATCTGAAATTTTTGCATTGAGATCCTTATCAAGCAACACATTACTTGTTTTAATATCCCTATGCACAATTTTTATCCTCGACTCTTCATGGAGATAGGCTAAACCCCGGGCAATACCAAGGCAAATTTTTTTCCGGGTTGGCCAGTCCAGTTTCAGTTTGCATGTAGCAACCTTCCCTGTTATTAAGCAGAACAAAAGCCAATCAAAAGTTGAGCAGTGCATTTTAAGGGTGGATTTCTATCAACTAGTTTATATATCATAGATAGCAGTTCTAAGCTTACCAAAAAGCGCATGGGATAGACAGTTATTTTCCATATACTCATAAACTAGCAATAACTGGTTTCCTTCAACACAACATCCATAGAGCTTAACAAGATTTGGATGCTGCAGTGCAGATATCATGCCTATTTCATTCACAAATTCACGATTTCCCTGCTTAGATTTTGATGAAAGCTGCTTCACTGCAATAACCGTTCCATCTGGTAATAGTCCCTTCATTCAGCATTGAAAGTTTTGGCTTTAGATTTAAAAGAAAAAAGTGATTTTTGAATTTTAATCATCCAAAGGCATGATATATGCAAGGAATATATTGACCTAAATTGTCATCCACTTGAGTGTTTCAATTGGGATTGTTTTCATCTTCCCTTCTAATAGAAAAAGTTTCAGAATAGATATTGCCCCCAAAATCTTTAGGAAACAATCTATGCATCTCATCAAGAAAATTGAGACTCCCAAAAATGACCACTTACATTTACATACACCCAGAAGATATCCAAAATTAATAAGTGATTAGTTTTTTTTTTGGAAGGCAAAATTATATTATTAAATAGAAGGCATAGAATGCCATTACATAAAGTCACCCAAAAACACTCCAACATTCAAGAAATCCAGAGCTATAAGTGACTAGTGTTCATAACCCCTCTAAAAATAAAATTCAAAAGTTCCTAGTTATAACTTAATAAGAACCTTATGACTAATTAGATATTAGATTTTAATCGTATACTCTTTCCATGTTGAGCTCATCGAAAACTACAAAGATTTTTTTTCTACATGTGATATTGGGATACATGATGGATAGCAGTCTCCCATCCCATAAATCCCACACACCCCCACCCCCCCGGGCGCTAGGAAACCATGATGAGCATTTTTAGCAGAGAGTCAAAACTTTAAAGTTTGGACATTCAGACTTACCTTATACACAGAACCAAAGCCACCCTCGCCAATTTTGTTTTCAGCGTCAAAGTTTTTGGTGGCAGCTTTAATCTGTCTTAGAGTGAAAATTCCTGTTTGCAGATCCAAGCCTCTCAGCTCTGTGAGGAATGCAGTGTTAGATGTCATAGAGGCAACATGTTATAAAATCTGTTAAAAACTTTTGTATATGATAATTAAGCATATCATGATTTCTGATAGCTGCAACACAATTGAAGAAACCAAAATCTGAAGTCCTGGAACTCAAGTTGCAGCTGCAACGATGAATTTTACCCAAGCCTAGCTACTATCGAATACATGCATAAGATAGAAGTCAAACAACAATGCTATGTTTCTTTTCTTTGCCTGAGCAGTAAACATGATATTCAAAAGATACAGTAACATAAAGCAATCTGCGATCAAGAACTCTGGAAATTTTGCAAGAGACGATATGATGCATGTTATTTCCCATGCAGACGTATATTTTATACTTTGGAAAGTGAAAAACAGAGTCAGGAATTTAAATCTTTAAAAATTTAATGCATGATATTGTAATGCTGATATTGGTGTCTTGTTCTTCTGTCACTGTGCCAACTAATAGAAGCTAGAAACATGTTGTGATTAGAAGCCAAGAAATTGGATTTAGGGTCAGATTGATTTTATCTAAGACTTAAAAGAAGTTCCAGCTCAACGTACAAAATTTTCCCTGATGCTATGTACAGCCCAACAAGATCTCATATATATGTGGTTCAGAAATTTGATTTCAAATGTCAATGTGGGAGTTGAGCAAGTGCAATAAATTACAAGAGTTCACTAGGATGTAAAATACCTTTTTCAGCAGAGACTTTACCTCCCAGCCAGCCTTTTCTCCAAATGACACCTAAGACCATAAGGAGAATAACTATTGCTGCAGATGCTGCCCCAGCCACCATGAGATATTTACTTTTGCCAACAGTTGGGGGCTGAAAATCTAGTTAAGAAGAAATATTATTCCCAAGCAATGTACTTAATTAAAAAGTCAACAAACTTGAATCCTGGCAATCACGGAACTTTTGGGCCTAACAATAATTTATCACAATCATACTTCTTATCGTAAAGATTAAACTCTTCAAGAACCACTTTGACTAACTTTATCTACATAGATTGAATTCAATGCAAAAGGAATCCTCTATGGCTGAATGCAATATATGGAAAAAAATTTAATTATTGAAATTCAATGAAAAAAAACTTTGCTTAAATATTTATTTGTCATCTGTAAGCTCTGAATTGGAATACAATTAGTAGTGCTTGATAAAATCCTCAAGATGGTATGACTAATGGAACGGGATAACTACATCTAATGTCTCCATCCGAAGATCTAAACCTTATTAACAGCAGTGTGATGTATGAACCATCACTATTAATAATTTAAAAAGAGTTCAGTTAGTATGATCAACTCCTTTAGCAGCAAACAATTGATTGTTGAAAAGCTCCTGAATACTTTACCACTCCATTTATTAATTATGAAAAGCGAGACAAAAGACTTTTTAGAGTTTGCAGCAACTTACTTGGAATCACTGATATAGCTGAAATAAGAGGGCCATACATCCCCCTTGCTGGTATGCCTGTTGTCCCCCTTCCAGCCCAGTATAAGTGGATTTTTAACGTATGTGTTGTCACAACAGCTGTAAAGTTCTTTATAATTGGTTTACCAGTACCACCAGCTTCCTCTTCAATGTTAAAGTCTTTCAGCACCAATTCTCCCTACATTAAGATAAACAATAAATCATAAAATTAGGAGATAGAATTCTCATATAAAAACCCACATATATTTCTATATTTTCTTTTATTTACATCATGTATGGAGAAAAGTTTATTTACCTGCATATAGACAATATATCATAAAATTATAAAATTAAGATAAACAATAAATCATAAAATTAGGACATAGAATTCTCATATAAAAACCCACATTTATATCTTTATTTTTCTTTTATTTACATCACGTATGCTAAAAGTTTATTTACCTGGACATAGACATCAAATATACGTTTCCCCAGGCTATAAAATGTGAGATCATTTTTGAAAACAATCTCCGCAAAGTGCAGATTGACAGTGTAGTTCCCATTCATTAGGCAGAGTCCATAATAAGTGAGAGAGAGGGGAGAAACACGTGCTGTAGTGTAGAGTTCAGAATGAATTGCAGAGACATTGGACAAAGCAGAAGTATTGGTAACAATATAATCATCTGAATCGATATCATTGTCCATGAAGTTTCCAGTGCTGCTTAAAGCCCAATTCTGGCCCGGGTAAAACATAGAAGCACCTCTTGGTTCTCTATCAGCTTCATATTTGGCATTGCCGCTGATATTAATTTCCTTTCCCCCACAATTAATGTGCAAGGAGTATTTATCTGTTAACAACCAACAATTTAATAGACCTTAAAAGATTTTCTTAGCAAGATGGGAAGAGAATTGGTCATCCTGGTTAGAAGAATGAAGAATCAACTAAGAATAACAAATAGGTTAAATTTTCAGGTTGCACTAAGTTCTTCCTCCCTAGCTTGCCTAGTGGTGAAGAATGAGTGATCGTTTACCACATTGGTAAATTAGCATTTGGATACCACATTGTGTAGCATTAAATTTCTACATTTTGTATTTTTGGGTAGGCAACAAGAGGATTACTAGAAATTTTATCAAAAAATTTGTTAATTACATGAGGGTACAAATAAGATAAAGCATTTCCCTATTTAGACTCTTTCATGTATAAAGTTAATCACAGCGATTAGTATACTCTGTTTACCGTGGTCGTCTAAGTGCTTCCTAGAAGCCATTTTTCCTACTACATTTGCAAAGTCAGATTATCTCTGGTAAGGTTGAAGGAGAATTCTATATCTTTCATTTTCAAGTAAAGAAAAGGCAGAGGGTTTGTTACCCCCCCCCCCCCCCCCCCCCCAAAAAAAAAAAAAAGACTTACATGGACTACGTGAAGCAGAACAGGGGAAGTTCTGTTTTAGACATGAAGGAACTCTACTTCTGCACCAAGATAGAAAATCCAAAAAAGAATAAATAAGCTTTTACTTTCAAGAAATTCACAAGAAGGTACAGAGCCATCGATGAAAACCATTCACGCTACCGAATTTCCACTACAGCTTAATATATATCTAGGAAAAAAGGCACAACTCACAATTTATTGTCTAATGTGGAATAGCTCTCAACCAAGTTCCTGAAAAATATGCAAACTACTTCATTATTTCAATTTAAACATGAAGATTGATGATTTAGGATCATAGAAATATCTCTTAAAAAATAACTCACACACTCCCCCGAGGACATTCTACTGGACTTGAAGCTTCCCAGGTGAAATTGTTGTAAGATATGTCCCTATAGATAAAAAATCAAGGACAATACCACCCATTATCCACTATATAATTTTTTTAATTCCTGAGGCAATATCTTGATAACATGTAACTTGATGAATTAACAATTCTTTGGTACCATCAGATGCCTGAACCCGGTAAGTTAACATACAATATTTGTTTGACAATGGATCACAAAAATGATTGAGTAATACAAAATTCACCGACAAGAAATTGACTGAGAAATTATGGCCAAGTTACAGTTTCACCCTTGCAATAGAAAGTTAAAGATATATATACATACACATTTTTATTTCTTTGTAGGATCCACCAAGGCACAGACCCAGTGAGCTGATTTTGAGTCAAATACCTATAAAAAAAACAGCAACAAATTATAATATAAAACAATAAATCTCTTATTATTTACAATAATGTTTATTAGAATTATGAAAAATAATTACATCTTCTTACATGAAATCTGCTTTCGTAAGTTTGTAGAATGATCCAGGTATTCCTCCAGTCAAGTTATTATAGCTGAGATCCCTGCATTATAATAGCAACATGTGTAAATTTTCAATTACTCCAGCCAAAAAATAAAACCAATCACAAAAGGATAAGAATTCCAGAGAAACCAAAGCTTTTCTATCTGTCTTCTTATGCATCAACCTAAAACAACGGGCAGTGGGAGAAAAGCCAAACCAGGATGTAAGGTGACAACAAATTCTAAACTTAATAATTGCGGAATGACACCACCTAACACTCCATCTCATGCAAAATACTAACAACTGAAATGAATGGGCCAAAGACATGAACAACAAATAAAGGAAAACAAAGAACAACCATAAACAAAGCAGACAAACCACCTGGGCTCTCATAAAATGCTACATCCAACCTAAAATAAATTGGTAAGAATGTGGGGAGACCCAACTTGAAAATAAGGGCAAAGCAAACTCCAAACTTAACCAATAACAAATACATGTACATGCATGTATGACTAAATTGTGTGCATGTGTGTGTTAGGCCGTTATTCAACTTTTGTGAGGCCTTGGATTTACCACACAAGTAAATAATTAAAGAAGTAACAGTAATTAATTTTCAATAAAGCCTTAGCTTGATGCTACTTACAGGGTTTTCAATTTCTTCATATCCCCAATATATTCTGGGATTGCTCCATGTATTAAGCAATTCCTTAGTATCCTGCATTTGACATTTTGATTCAGTTCTAAGGAATAGATCATAGATCACCACCCACGTGAATTTCAAAGTATTTACAGAAAAAATATGTAATATCAGTTAGATTCCACTAACAATGTCTTCAGTGAGTCGATGTTATGCAGTGGTGGGAAAGAAGACCCTGTGCCTTTTAAGTCACTAATCCTCCTAATAATCATTCAAAGTTAAAACGGTCATTTAATATGTAATCTACAAAAGAAAAAAAAATTAAAATCAGCATGAACTATCATGGTTACATACAGATCAGATAAGCTAGTCAAAGCAGAAATGCCGGAAGGTATGGGCCCCTCAAGAGAGCAACCCTGAATCTGCCTGGAAAAGGGAAAAAGTGAATTAAATTATAGCAAAGAAAAATCAAGAATGCTATCTAAAATACAAGGCTAAAGTTTGAAAACTCACAGTTTCTGAATCTGCTTCCAATGACTGATGAAATCAGGTATCTTTCCAGAAAAGTTATTGTCATTTATCCTCCTAAAACATTCAAAGAAAGAAAAGCTTGTAAGGGGTTCCAATAAACGTGCTCTAGATCAAGATCTGAAGAACAAAAGTAAAAGACACTGCAGTCTTGATTGGGCCATGAATCATAATTCTGGTGATTAACAAAATGCCTAGAAAGAATGAAGAGAATTTTGGTTGAATAGAGAGGGCCATTAGTAAAATTCCTTGGTACCCCAATCAGCTGCTAAGACAAGAATGAAAAAGGCAGGTGGCTTATCTAGATTATTTATTGTCTAAACTTAGTGACCAGTCTCTAGTACAGTGGCAATGAAAAATAGACCTAGCACCTATAAATTAAATAAATTTGGAAGTCGAGATTGTTTGCTTACAGATCAGTCAAGTTGACCAACTTGGCAAGTTCAGTCGGCAATTCTCCATTGAAGGCATTTGATGACAGAATACTGAAGGAGAAGATGATAGCAATATTAATAACAGCAATAAGAAATCATCGAAATGACCCAAAATCAAGTGCTTTTGAACACAAGAAATGACGAAATGAATTACAGTTTCTGTAAATTGATCAACTTTCCAATCTCTGGAGGAATTGGTCCTGAAAAGTTGTTTCCTTCAAGAGACCTGGAAAGGTGGAATGCAATGGTATTCAGCTTAAGTAAAGAAAATTGACATTAAACTTCATGAGATCATTAAGATAAACAAAAGCGTCCAAACTGTACAACAAAAATATAAAATCAAATGAAAATTAAGAAAATCTTCTCAACATAACAGAAGGGTAAAAACAAGGATTTGTGCATACAAGTTTGTGAGGGTAGTGATGTTGGTGAGAACTTTTGGGAATGGCCCAGACAATCGATTCCCCATAAAAGAGCTGCAAAATCGAACCAACATAAGCATATAATTCAATAAATTACAGCAGAATTGTGCTTAGTTTTACAAAGAGATCGGTGCTAGGCTCTTTACAGCGTATCCAACTTCATGGTAGCCCATTCTTGAGGAATAGAACCGGTGAAGTAGTTGCGACTTAGGTCCCTAAACAAGCAGAAATAAAGCAGGCTTAATGATACAAACAACAAATAATAAATTTTAAATCATAATCTCGGATAGAAAAAAAAAAAAGATTCATATTATTATAGTTCTTCAAGTGAACTAGACAAATGGATTAGCTTACAGCAGTTTTAGGTGTTGCAACTTGGAAAAGTCGGGTGGTAAAGTTGCTGATATATTTGAAGAAGTTAAAAATCTGCAAAATTTGTACCAAAATCAGATACCTCGACAAGCAAAAAAATATTGACAATTACAGATATTCTTGATTCCCACAATAAAAAAAAAAAATCTTCTACAGTTTCGATTACTTTCCAGCTTTCCATTGAGCTGTGCTATCAGGTTCATCAATTAATCCAATTATTCTCAGACTCTAAAGGGAGTTTACGAGAGGAAAGACAGGAAGAGAGGTTTTCATTTTTTTTTTGTGCAGCGCTAAGCCTGTGGATTTTCATATGGATAAAATGAAAACCTATATGTTCAGACTCAACTCTCAAGATTGGACATGGAGAACAGACCTGCTAATTGTCCAACATTTTAATGTCCCATGGGCACAATGTACACAATTTGTTATTTGTAAATAAATCAAATGTAGAGGCCAAATTATTTCTTACTAGCCCTATAAAATAAATAAAAAGATTGATTGCTTAAATAAATATAAGAGAAAAAAGTTTTATAATTATCTAAAAACATAATAGTGAATAAAAAATGGAATAGCTATGTTATGGTTTTGCTGACGAGACATTAGTTTAGTGACAAGGAAGAAGCTCTAAAAACTTGAGATTTTGTGTTCAAGTTTGATTGTGTGTGAGTTTGTATATCCAATTATATAATGGTTTGTTTAGTTAATTTAAGTAATTTTGATGGATGTATAATTTTATTATAATTGTAGTCTCTCATAAATTACTATTTCTAATAAAAAAAACTATCATACAGTTTTATGAATTTATTAAATAAAAGAAAAATCACAATCATATTCAAATATTACATATAAGAAATCATTTAAACAAAACAAATTGGAATATAACAAGACAAAAATAAAAATCGGAACCAAACTCACACATGACGAGACTAAAATCTAGGACCTCAAAATTCTTGGACCTCTTTCTTATTACTAAACTAAAGCTTAATTGACAATTATGGTACAATTTTTTTTTGAGTAGTATTTTTTCATTAGAAGTTACAATTACAATCAGCATATTACATTCTATGAACAGATAATTATGAAAATCACATTACTTAAACTAGGTAAACTAGTAAATAACTATAACAAACTAAACAAACTAGTAAATAACTAGACTAACTCAAGCTCACACTTGGTGAGACTCGAATCTGAGACCTCAAAGTCTCAGGATCTCCTCCTTGCCACTAAGTCAAAGCCTTCTTGCCACAATTATGGTATAATTTTGAATAGAGAAGAAATAGGAAGAAATGAGTTTTATTTTGAAATTGGAATAATGTGTACTATGAAAAATCTTTCAATATTGTACCTTTCATTTTATGTGTCAACATGGCATTTAGAGTTAATTGATCGATGAGGTGATGACATGTGGCATTTTTAGCCACATCAACATGCCAGGTCATCTAAAAATTTAAATGACTAATATACATGGCATCCACATGTGGCAAACGTGACACCCATGTTGATGTGCCATGTGTCATTTTGTCTAAACAAGATGAAAATTTTAAAATAATTTTTATTTTTGAAAAATTGTAATTGCATTTTTATTTTTTAAAAAGGTAAAGATTTTTTAAAATATATGTATTATTTTAAAAAAAGAAAAACAAATTAAAATATTATTTTTCCTCCTTTGTCTCTCTCCTTTCTTCTCTTCTTATGTTATCTACTCTTTTCCCCTTTTCCTCTCTTCCTCTTGATTGTGCCCTTCTCATCTCTAGTTTGGACAAATCCGACCAAGCTCAAGCTGAATTTGACCACACGTGGTTGAATCCATATGGGTAAGATAGAAACGACCTAAAAAGAGGTCATACAGTCTAAAACATGTCATTAAATCCAGCTTGTTTTAAGTTTTTGGGTTCATAAGAGGTAAAAAAAGGAATGAAAAATCACCGTTGGACTTAAGCTCTCCTAAGGAAGGGTAACACCACTAGACAAAATCTTAGTTATTCTAGCTTGTTTTAAGTTGGTGCAGCCTTTCCTAGGCCGTTTTGGCCTACCCACACCATATCTTACAATGTATGGTAGGATTCGACCTAAGCTTGGCTGGACTCAATCATATGAGAGGGGAAAGAATGAGAGTGGAGAGATAAAAAAAGAAAATGATTTTTATTTTTATTTTCAAAAATAAAAAATGCATTTTTAAATTTTTTATTTTTATGTTGTTTTAAAAAATTGTCCAAGAAATAAAAGAAAAAGGAAATAAATATTAAAACAAGAAAAAAAAGAAAATTTTATAACAAATTTTATTGTAATTTTATTTTAAAAATAAAATGATTTTTATTTTTTATTTTCAAAAATAAAAAATGCATTTTTAAATTTTTTATTTTTATGTTGTTTTAAAAGAAAAAGGAAATAAATATTAAAACAAAAAAAGAGAAAATTTTATAACAAATTTTATTGTAATTTTATTTTAAAAGTAAAATTTATTATCTATTTTATTCTAAAATGACACGTGGCAACACATAATTGTCGTGTGCTGAGTAGTTTAAAATTTTAGATGACATTACACGCTAAAGTGGGAAATGGATGCCACATTTCATCACCCCATAGATTCTCATGTCATCCAGCGTGCTTTACAATACCAACATTGCAGTGTCACCTCAGTATAACAAAAGTACGAAACGCAGCACCGTATGAAAAAGGGAAAGTTGGAACAGCACAAACAAAAGCAGGGAACAAGAAGAAAAAACAAAGCATGGTGGAACTCACTCAGTGAGCCAGCTAGAGGTATGCGATAAATTTCTTTGTCAAAGGAGGATCATTCTAAATTTACACGTCATTCACCGGTTGGGCATTGTAAGCTGAATCCACCAACCAAATGATTCTCTTATACATTTAAAAAATGAAACTTTATTTTAAAATATTACTAATAATTCAAAATAAATATATATAATATAATTTTGAAGCCAAAAAATGTAGGATAAAATGTGTGGTAGCATTAAAGGGTTTTGACTTTTGACCCATCATCACCCATTTATAGCATTATTATACTACATTGACTTGTCCTCCGTCATGCATGACTTAGGCGTTTACTTCACTAAATCCAAATATAAGAATTACAATTGCTCGCTGCAGAGTGTAAGACAGGCTTTCGCATTAAGATTTTGTTTAGTAGGATTAAAAAAATGAAAAAAAAATAAATTAATTAAATGATTATGTTTCATAATAATTTTTTTATTTTGTAATTATTTAATTAATTAATTTTTTTTATTTTTTTTCACTATTTCAAGTAAAACATAAATAAAAATTGACCAAATAAAAGTACCCAAAATATAATATAATATAAGTTAAACAAAATAATTAATAGCTTGACAAAGAAAGAGATATTTTAAAAATTATATTAAGTATTATTTTTTATTAATATTAAAACTCTAGTTGAATTGCTGTCACGAATTTAATTGAATATTTGATAAATGAAAATTCATTAAATAAAATATATACATGTTAAATTTTATTTTTATCCATTCTTCATGCACGTCACTTATTCACCTTTTTTCTTGGCATTTTCAAGTTAATTATAAAGTTCTTTTATTTAATTTGTTAAAATAATTTTTTTTTTAATTTCACCGACATACTTGATGATATGAATAATTTAAATATAGAAAGGACAAAAGTTGTAAAACCCAGCCAACCATGGCCACAGACGATTAAATCTTTGGCAAAATCACGTGCTCTCAGACTGTGGGTTTCCATCAAACTAAGATTGAACTTATAATCATCGTTTCAAAAAAAGAATAAATCAAAGTTGAAACAGAACAACCCAAGATAATAGTCTTAAAACTAAGTAGAAGATCGACAAAAATTGAAGATGAAAAAGCAAGATTCAAGATAGAGAAGGAATTAATGGAGATAGAGGCAATACATGCTTACTACGTGGCAGGTCCTGCTGTTGTTGAAAGAGCAATCGCAGGTGACATTGCTTGCAAAACTGATGAGTTCATCTCCCTCTACTATCCAATTCCCTTTTCTACTGCAGGGATCTACGCTAAAATCCCAATCCTTCTTCCCCAGCTTCTTGCCTATCGCTTTCAGTGCCTTCACTGCAGCAACAGCAACAACATATAGAGATTAAGCAAATTACAAGGTAAATGCTGCAAAAGGAATTACCGACGGAAACCCAAGCTTATATACCTTCTTGAGGATGAAGAAGAGTAGCAGCGGCAGGAGAGCCAAAGCTTGCAAACTGAAGCACTGCAAGAAAGCATGAAAGATTTACAAGTAGAAGCAGCTTTGGAGTTGTCAAATCAGCTCCCCCCATATGGGTTTCTCTTGGTTTGTGTTGTAACTCTTTCTTAATTAGCTCTCAGTTTTTTCAACTCATCAGGCACTGCCAAAAACAAATGGAGGTTCATGGAGATGAGAGGAAGCCACAAATATTCGTCACAATTTCCTTTTTCTTTCAACGGCAGTACTGTCTAATATCATGCTCAGTCATAACGTGTGAAAAGTGTGGACCCATTGAATTGTCTATTGAAGTGTGGACCTAATATCACTACTGTCCCAAATATTGGAAATACATTAGTTGATAATAGCATGAGATTTTAGCATACCCACTAGAATGAGTAAGAGACTTGAAAAAAGAAAGAGCAAGTGAAGAAAAATAAATAAATAAATAAAGGATATATATATATATATATATATATATATATATGATATTGACAGTATATGATTTTTATACACGATCATTGTACCAGAAGTTGACACTTTATTAATGAGTAAATTAAAAATATACTAAGTCTTAATAAACAACTTGAAAAAAATTTATTTGTATAAGGGCTTGGTATATTTTTTCTTTGCTTATTAATAAATATCAACTTTTAGTACAATAACAATGTATAGAGACTATACACAGTTAGTGTATCATATATAAGTAAAAATAAGTAAAAGGAAAAAAAAAGTTGCATAAGGATAATGAGTAATTTTTTCAATTAGATGCGTCAAATTTTAAAATAAAATTAATTAAATATAAATATTAAATAGTATTTATATATTTTATTTTATACATATATAAAAATTTATTTTGAATTTTTTAATTAATTCTCCAATTAAGTTAATATTATTTAATTTGTGACATTCAAATTTAAGAAAATTTTATTAATAAATAATTAATTAGTTTAACTTAATTGATAAAATGTTCCAATTTAAGTCATCCATGAAAACTTCACTCACTTTATTTTATATTATCTAATGAAAGAGATAACTTAAGCAGGAGTAACCTATTTTTTCTTTTGGAATTGAAGTAATAATTTTATTTCGTTTGTTTCAAAAGCCCGGTTAATGTGTGTCTATTAGCATTGGTCAACGATAATTAAAATGAAATTGTTTATTGATGTCTAATGACACTGATGATTGAGATGATATTTAAGGAAAAAATACACTCATGTATTATCCTTCTAAAGTTTAGTCAAAACAATGCGTTGTTTTCCTTTTTTTTATTTAAACTACAGGTATCCTCATCATTTTAACGGTCTGAGACTAATCTTGCATTGTTTTCTTAAATAGTATTTTAACTATCTTCATCTAAAATTTTGTGTATGAATGCACTATTTTCATTAAATTTAAAAACAAAAAAATGCATTAATTACAAATTTTAAAATATCATCTTAATTAGTATCATTTTTTAATCTACAAGTATCCTAATTCATTTTACGGTTTAAGACTAACACTGTTCGAGTCAAGAGTGAAAAACAATAAAATCCTCTTAATAATTACGATTCCAAGATTTGAACTATATCCAAATAATTTTAGTTAGTATCATTAAAACTCGTTAATATTTTCCTAATCTAATATATATATATATATATATATATATATATATATATATAAATATATAAAAGCCAAAGCATTTGACTACAAGTAGAACATCCTATGTGAATAGTCTAAAAAGTCGACACGTGCAATACCCTAAAATAAAAAATTAATATTTTTTTTCAATTTTGTTTATAGATAGGAATCTATATACATTAAAAATTTAAAATAAATTAATTATCTTTTATAATCAATTATCTATTTCAATTTTTAAAAGATAAACATATATATTTTTATATATTTTAAAAATTAAAGAAAAATCCCATATTATTAATAAATTTCTTTACTCATCTTTTGTCACGACCTGAAGGCCAATGACGTCCACTTAACACTTACCTTATTGCTTTTGGAAAATTACGAACCAAATTTTCTTTTCTATTTACGGTTTGTATTCGGTGTTAGTGTAGTAACTAAATCAAATCTTGCCTTAATAATATAATTTCTCTAGCTATGTCATACTTCTCTAAGTGATTTTAATCATTTTAGCCTTATTTTCTGTAACGCCCTCAGAAGCCGGGATTTTCGGGCTAACTTTTCCTTCACTTCTTATGTTTGTCACTCGCTCAGTGTAGCTAAAACCTAATGAGTAGAATCCTACTCTTATAGTTGTTTAAGACTAGTTGTCTAAGGTCCCAATATAGTCTTCCCGAAAGACGTGCCGAAAATGGCACTGAAAACTTTCGCCCCTATTTTATCCATTCCCATACTAACTACATCATCATTTCAACTTGTAGCAATTCCAAATCTTAATATAACTTCTGAAATACTTGGCATCCGTTGATTCAATATATAAATATATCGAGATTTCAACTTAACTACATAACACAGTATGTTTACAGACTCGATATCTCCTAGTACTTACATCCCGAATCCTATACACTGTGTACACAAAAGAATTTAGACTGGGATATAAACAAAAGAACAAAAGATTATACCTTGGCTCAAAATACAACTTTCTGCAACTCGACAAAAAGACTCTCGATGCACCACGCTCGTGCCGAGTCTACCTGAAATAATCTGAGGTGGAAGGGGGGGGTGAGCTAATGCCCAGTAAGAAAACATACGCTAAGTGATATTAGATGTCCTACTATGTTCATGCATGTGTATGCGTGAATAAGTGCGTCAAAAATCATGCTTAAGTATGTCTTACGAAAAAATGCAAAGTTGACAAATCATTGTTCTATAAGCTATAAAAACACTTGCACTCACGCATTTATAAAATCGAAATACACAATCAAATATTTTCAAGAGACAGGAATTCATTGATAAGGTATAATAATATAACCGGGATCTTTGGAAATAACCGATAAGCTTTCTATGAAAGCATCCACTGTAGCTAGCAGTGGTTACTGTTTCGAACTAAGATTCTATCCATGATCATGAATCATCCCAAGACCAGTGATCATCTAGTAGCTGAGGTACAAGTCACGACTATTTGTCAGATACCTGGAAGATCACAAAGCATCCAGTACTTGGAAGATCACAAAGCATCCAGGATATTTCACGATACTTGCCACACAGGCTAACTAAATGCCACATAGGCATAGTTTAAACGCCACATAGGTGAGTGCCACACAAGCTTAATAAACGCCACACAGGCGAGCGCCACACAGGCTCAGTAAACGCAACACAGGCAAATTCCAAGCATCCCCTGTCTCTTACGCCAAAATTCATGCAAGAATACTTTTACAATGTATCTTGAGTATAGGAGGCATAATTCGTATTAAACCCTCACGTTTTGATAACCTCATCGTACAAAACATATTTTAAAAAGACAGTATCTCGATGACTAGTAATGGTGCTTAAGGTATATGAGGTTTTAAATACATTATAGAATTTAAACCAATGCCAAAAATATATTTAATAATTTCTAACGAAATTTCAGCATTATGACGGCATAGGTAGAATACTACCCAGCATCATAATCCACAACCAAACAACCTGCATAAAACGCCAACCAACAGTGTGTTCATTCACAAATCCGACACAGTTCAAATTCAAGACCATTTGCAATTCAACTTAGTTCAATGTGTATGAAATTCAACCAAGAATGCATTTAGAATCAATAAGTATTAAATAACAATAATTTGGACATACACAGCATAGTAGACTAATAAACATTTACCGTATATTCCCTTACCTTTGAAATACCAACTTTACGTTTTGGCCACTCTTACCAAATACTTCCTCTTCACTCCTACATTCATAATCTTCTCATCATTATTCTCTATTTGTGTATGCATGTGTGTGTGTGTGTGTGTGTATATATATATATATATATATATGTATAGGGATTATATTCCACAGTTGGACCATTTACCTTAAATGCGATTGTCGATCCAAAACTATTACTATACTTGTTTTCGAAATTCGCTGGCCATTGTAGCACTAATAATAATAAGTCCTCAAGCTTCTTTCACCAACAACACCCTACAAAAATTTTAACATAAATATTTATATTATTAAGACCAAGCTCAATCTACTAAAATAGATTTTCACACCAACAAGCCACAAAAGAAATAAAACTTCTTTACCGTAAGTCTTACTTCCTGTTTAGTGCTTCAACTGATAGGAAAACCGTTAGTGCCTACACCCTATTTTGGTTCAATGCCTTCGCTCTCCCAAATTCCACTTCGTTTGGACTTGGAAAAGAGAGAATCCAGCAGCAAAGCATAACTCTCCTGCTGCTGCGTTTTCTGTTTTTGGTGTCTCTCCCTCTTCACGCCTAAACTTGCTTGTACCAATCTGTTGCCCAGATAGCCACCAAAATCAGAAACCTTTGGTCCAGATTTAGCCCCCCAATGGCAGCTTCAGACCATCTCCAACGCCACACCTTCAGCCCTTTATGAAAAGCCTTTATGTTCAGCCTTGTCTGCTCTACCGTTTCCTCCTTTTTTTCTTCCCTTTTTCGGTACCGAACAACCCTTCCTTTCCTTTCCCAAATCGCCAGACAACTCTTCCTTTCTTTTCCCCAGTATCCGAACAGCCCTTCTTTGGCTGTTCCCGGTTCAGTTGAGAAGCCCAACCACAATCTCTCCAATTTTTTTTTCACTCTCGCCGCCCCCTTTCTATTTCTTTCCTGTTCTCCCCTTTCATTTCTTTATTCTTTTGTTTTGTTTTTAATTTGAATCCCATGTGAGTGGGATAAAGCTGGAAGCCTATTGGCTTCTTCAAGAAGCCAATCAGTTTTTCATCAGATTATAATTATTATTTGATTATTATATTATTCTATATAAGTATATTTTGTATTATACAAGTACTTTATTACAACATCAAAGTAATATTTTATTTTATCTATTTTGTTTTATCTATATGTGTATACAATATTTATTATTATATATATATATATATATGATGTATAGGTATGTAGCTACACCAAAGACTCACACTTAGATTTAATAATTCTATTTATTTCCAATTTTAACTAATTGAAATACATTAAAATCAACTTTATGAACTTAGTTGATTTACACAAGGTCTAACCAAAATTCATCGGCTTACTGTAGCTTGTCTCACCCGAGCTCGAAGTAGACAGGATCTCTTATCTCCGGGGCTAATTAAGTTGTGCCGAGAGGTCCACACGTCTCCATGTCCCTATGTAATTGTTTAAATTTATTTTCATTAGTTATAGAATTATGCTAAAAATAAACAATTAACTTAATATTGTAAGAATTTTTCGGTTATTACATTTTCACTTATCCAAAAAAAATAGGTCGAAAATCTCCCCCTTGAATTTTATCACTTTCCTCAATAAAATCACCTGCATTAAAATACATTTCAATCTTTCCTAACATAGCCAACTTTAATTCTCAGAATTCACATCATCATACATTACATGTTTCTCAAAGATCTAAACCAGTAATAATTTCACATTTTGCAGTTTATACGTATTTCAATAAATAAATCTAATCCCGAATCATACTCGATAATCACATAGACCTACATAATAATCTAAGGCGATCCAAAGTTACATCCCATATTTCTTCCTAGTACTGTGAAAATAAAGTTTGCATAATTATCAAATTGATATACCATTGTATACCTCAAAAGCACAAAAGCAAGGCTCGGTGAACGTAGACGAGTACCACAGCTAGGTACAGTTCTCGAGAGAGCCTATATGAAGCTTGAGCTGGATATCAACTCGTATGATCTGTAGATGTTAAATTTTAAGGGGTGAGCAAATCCACGGCTCAGTAAGTAGCTTAAATAAATACAGACTAGGCTCATATCGTAAAATATGATCATACATGCATGAACTCCATAAAATATCATGTATGCACTATGACAAGATTAGCTACTAACTCACAATCTACAACAGATCATATAGGCTCATTCATACTTTTCTTCATATCTTTAACTCTCACAATATCATTCTTTTCATTTCTTTCATTGATATGGTTGAACGTGAAATAAACAAACATTTCGAATAGTACATGATACTATAGCATAATATATGTAAGGTTCGACAATTATTCCAAATCATTGTCATATGTATAATATCCATCTTATCAAACGATATTTACCACATCACAAGACTTATCCATTCTCTCATTGGCATATGATTTCCCATGATTCATCGGTACACGTGCAGCACTTAGCTCTCCAAGGATTCTAGAGGTGGCTCCCACAGTTCACAAAGAATCTGTGTAGCACGTACTTCCTTTGAGTTCTCCAGAGGTGGCTCACATGGTACAAAGGAATGAGTTTTACTCAGATTGGCCTTTATGGCGTACGTTTCCTAATGGTTCATCGATACACGTGCATCACTTAGCTCTCAAAGGACTCTAGAGGTGGCTCCCGTAGTTCACGAAGAAAGCTGCGTAGCACGTAGTTCCTTTGAGTTCTTTAGAAGTGGCTTACACGGTATAAAGGAAATGAGTTTTACTCGGATTTGCCTCTATGGCGCATGCTTTCTGATGTTTCATCAGTACACGTGTAGCACTTAGCTCTCAAAGGACTCTAGAGGTGGTGTAACATCCCGTTACCACATTTTTCACGTATTTTCATACAACTTTACCGGTTGGGCTGTCTGCGATGCCATTAACATTCAACAGTAACAATGACAAATGATAAACATTTATCTATTTATTATGGAATATGAAATTTCTTTTTCATTATTCCTTACATCTGACATCCCCTATAATCTTTTATTTCATTAAGGTAGTACTGTATACATATGTCTGAAATGTAAAAGAGAAAAGACTGTACCTGTCACGTTTAATGTGCCATGCCTTAGTGCTTTAAGCATAGCTATACTCATCTGAGAGCTAATTCTCTCAACTCCGCGTACTTCTTATCTGTGGAGTTAAAACAAAAGGGTGAGCGATTCATACGCTCAGTAAAGGAAACATATGCTGCTTTAAATAAAGCAAAACTATATATCACTATTCATTTGTTCTTTTCTTAACAATAACCCAGTAGAAAAGAAAATGGATATATAGTAAACAACTCTCTTAAAACACCATTCAAAACACTGACTAACAGTTTACTTTAAAATGTAGTAAACACTATCGAGGATTTCAATAATCCTCATAGTAAATAGAAACTGATAAGTTGAGACTAGGCAACAAATAAATCATGCTATCATCGTTTCTCCCTCCACCTTGGGAGAACGAAACCTGCCGCTTTTGGGGTGCACCCGTAGGCCATCGCCCCTCACGGCTATCTCAGATCTATGGCCATAATCTAAAGGGGTCCTCGGGTCCACTTGCCAAGTGACCTCGAGACCGCTGATGACTTGGCAGGTCCATCAGCCCTGTGACGCCCTGAGGTGCACTCATTGGTCCATTGACCGAGCCACCGCCCCAGGTAGGTCACGCACTAGCAACGCATGAACTCAGGGCCTAAAGTCTCAAAATCAACTTTTATAACCTGCTCGCCCATGATCAGCTCGCCCGACATGGCTTGCCCATGGAAGCAGCTCGCTGTGGCGGAGAACATGTGTTCGCCCGCCCTCTTTGCTTTTAAAATCTGAAGCAAAACTGGCTTGCCCTCTGTGGCTCGCCCAGAAATCAACTCGATAAGACGGTGAATTAGTATTCGCCCGCCACTTAGCTTTTCAAAACAGAAATCTCGTTGATATCAGTTCGCCCGCCTTCAGTTTAAAACAAGGGCCGCCCGTCCAACATCTTAAAAAGGGTTCGCCCGACTATGGCTTTACCCGGATTTCTCTTTAAAACAAGGGCACTCGCCCAGTTCTCATAAAACAGAGCTCGCCATTTGGCTCAACTTATAGCTTTCTATTAAGAAAGTTCGCCCGTCCTTTAAAAATAGAAATGAGTTTAAAACGTATAAAAGGGATTGGTTCGCCCGCCAATACCAATTCACCCAACATAAATCACAAAGGGCGTGCCCAACATAAAACATACAAAGCGCTCGCCCGCCCTGTATCATTTCACCCAACAAAACAGCAAAAGGCGGCTATCAGCTCGCCCGCGATCAAACAATTATCAATTAACTTCTTAAAATCATGCATGTCAGAAAACAAAACATTTAACTTAATGTTTTCATAAAATCTACTCCACAGGACATGCATCACTTCACACACACTTCCCTTACCTTGTTCAACGAAGTCTTGCTTCGCCCGGCACTCTGTTCGCCCATAGCTATTCCCAATTATCAGCTGCAAATTATATATAAATTTCATTAATATTTTCTTTATATATCACTTGGCGAGAATAAATCAAATAACTACTCGCCCAATCAGATTCCCAATTAGTTCGCCCGCCATTACTCACGAAGCCTTCATTGGCTAACTGTGGAAGTTCACCCACAATCCTTCTCGCCCAATGCCTTCGCATTAGAGCTCGCCCGTCATTCACTTCACTAGAATTGGGCGTTCTCGCCCACAAAATTACCTTGGCGAGTACTTAATATCTATTCGCATCATTGGCGATTACTATTTTCAACTTGGGCGATCACTGTAGTCGCCCTTGTCGTCACCTATTCCATAATTTTCCTTGTTTTCCAATTTTCCAAGGATCTAACTAAAACAAAGACTGTATCTATGTTTATTACTGCATAAATCATAGAAATCTATCAGTGAACATCAAGAACACCTCAGAAAATATGAAACTCACCTCAACCAACTGCACTTCCAAAACACGTTGTTTTTCTGTCTCATGTTGGCCTCTATTTGCTTATTCCTTCAGCTCACCAGGCTAAGAAAGAAAGGTTTTATAAGCATGTTTACTGGTTTAGCCAACTGAAGAGTGAAACTCAGTAGATCAAACATGGCAGAGAAATGGAAGAAACAGAGAAATAGCTCTCGTGAAGAAACTGAAATTGGCTAACTCGTTTTTCATCAATTGTCTCTGCTTATATAAACATTCTCAGCCAATCAATAGCCACCGCCTGGCCCTTATCCTGTTTCCTTCATCATTGTTCACGTCCTTCATGCCTTTAATGCATGAAGAAAACTGAAGCACAAAGTGGCGTGGAAGTCTCCCTTTCACACGGCTTTTTCTTCTACTGCAGCCTTTGTTTACTTCCTCAACCAATCAGGTAAATTCCTTACTGACTTCAACCTCTTCACCATTAATTGTCTTCAACCGTATCACTTGCAAGTCAATTTTGGCTGTTAGGTTGAATTCTGTTTTCATTTTCCCATCTATCTGGACGACCACTTTACTCGCCAAATGCATTGGCATTTCCAAGTCCTCGCCACAAGCGGCCATCACTTATCCACGAAGTTGGCGAACTAAACTACTCGCCAAACAAATAAGGAAAACAATCGACTCGCCACACTAAATCAGTTCGCCAGCCATGGGGCTACTCCTTGTCCTCTGTGTGGCGATCACAATTTCTCGCCCTTTTCGGGCCATCACCTGGCATGGCTCAACTCGCCAACCATGCCCTGATTCATCTCACAAGTTGGCGAACACGCCTGTGCGACCACACTCTCGTCCAACTCGCCATCAGCATTGATGATCACACATACCTTACTCGCCAATCGGCGAGCCGTTTCTTTATGGTACGCGCCCGCCGAAGGAGCTTTCATCTTTTTGGAAATTAACATTCATTATTTATTTAATTTCCATTTTCAATTTTATGAGATTAAGGTCTACAGTAGGGTAAAAATCAGATCTTACATTTCTCCCCACCTTAAGAAATTTGGTCCTCCAAATTTCAACCATACCTATCAGTGAAGAAACTCTGGATAGTTCTCATGCATAAGGCTTTTAAATTTTCAAGTTGCCTTATTCTTAATATGATACCATCAAAGCACTTTAGCCATAACATGATTTTAGATCACAGCACTTTATCACTGCAATTTATCTTTCCTATCCAGAATCCGTATCAATTTCTCAACGTCATTCATGTCCTCTCTAATCTCTAGGACTCATTTCGAATCACGTGAGAAGGATATGGATAATACTTTCTCATTATTGAAACATGGAACACATTGTGCACTCCTAACAACACGGGAGGTACTGCACATCTTTCACCTGATCTACGATCTCCGACAATCCAATGCATTGGAAACTCAATTTCCCTTTTATTATACATCCCAATGGTGAGACCTTAATATTCATAACCTCTTATATATCCCAAGAAGTCTGTTCGATCAAGTCGAAAATAGTTTTCGGTCTCCCATTTCGCATGCTATCGTGGATTATATCGTCTGCTAAATAACCTCTTTCAAGTACTATGCCTATACTCTCTTGTGGCCATTATTATCAACAAACTCTGCCAGGGTAGAGGATTATCCCAGGAGCCTGTAAAATCAACTGCACCTGCTCACACCATATCCTCGAGCGTCCATCTCATACGCTCGGACTGTCTCTCAGTCTGCGGATAAACTGCGGTGCGAAACTCAATCGGGATCCCATAGCTTCCCGTAATCTCTCTCACACTGAGATACGAAGTGGGACTCCCTATCAACTATAATGCTCACTGGAATACTATAAAACCTCACCATTTCCCTGACATATAATCCGGCCAAGGCATCAATTAGCTCAACAAATTCCAAAATCAAGGAATGAGCAGACTTACTAATATATCCACAACCATCCAGATAGTAATTTACTCTTTTCAATTTTTCACTGAGTATGGGAAGTACCTCTAATATAGGTATTTTTTCTTCCTTATCACTTTTTCAACTCTTATTTAATCTCGTCTCTTCAGGCCATCAATAATCATCCTTTTGGCGCTCTTCCGCGCTCTAGGATTATTCTCTCAAGTGAGTTGGCGACCACCAGTTCGCCCACATCTCACAACATGTTATCCGGTATTGAGCGATCACCCCACTCGTGGGTCGCCCATCCCGAATTTTCTCTCAGTCCTGAAGAATCTCGGGTGTCTTTTCTCAAAACCAATTTACACTCCCTCAAGTCTTTTATCATCCTTGAGAGTTAGTAACTCATCTATACTATTTGTCACTTATCATCTCACTTTGGTGCTTAGTCGATAATAATATGGAGACTATCCTTTAGATAGTTTTAATCAATTGTACGTAATTGTCCCAGTAGTGTCTGAAATACCACGCACTCGCTCTCAATATATCCCGGAGCGTCCACACAATGCGCTCGGATATCTATATCTATCTGAGGCGGTGCAAATCAGTAAAAGTTTGGAATCTCAAAGCCTCTTACTATTCTCTCAAAGCATACGGCAAATCAGGGATCCCTATCACAAGTACCCACTCACTGGAACTTCACATACTTCCTCTCTGTTTCCACCAATGTATATCGACTAAGGCACTTAATATATCCCGAAACCATAATCACTTCTATAACATCATGGTTCTTTCGGATTCTTCACTATCTCACAGTGATTGTTTCATGATTAATCTAGGACGACTTTTCTTTTGCAGACCTTAATATTAGTCACCGATTACGTCTCGGTAATCATTTTCCCCTCGATCACTTCTCTTATCTCTAGTGATCATTTTCGAGATTAGCAGTACTTCTTGTATCTGCTCATCTGAGTATGACACTTTCCTGGCTTGTCATTAATTCCAGTCATATCTACATCATGATCAGAGGAAATCACATTTATTCATATACTTGGGAACTACCTCATAACTTGTGTTCCCTAGTCATCATATGACTTGTCTTCTCAAGACAATTTCATTCTTTTATATTCATCACCACTATTGTTTTTCCCACTTAACATAGTACTTTACTGTCACTATCTCGTAAATGTTTCGAATACTATATTCATATATACCCAGTCACTTCTACTTCCTCCCAATTAAGTATTGGATTAATAAGGTAGCAACTTCCACAACCTCTTCAACAATTCCTTTGCGCTGTAGGGTAAAACTCATAATTTTTATACCCCAATAAGCACACTTTAACCTCACTTAAGTAGTAAAATCATTTACTCAGACAATTTTAATGTCCACTTAATCAGTTGAGACCTCACGTCTCTAATATACATATTTCTTCTCTTTAAAATCAACCTATTTGGCTCTAGGCACACAAATAGGAAGGATACTACAGTCGGCTAGGGATCCAGATAGAATATGATAGGTATTTTAGAATACCATACTTGTTCCGGAACCTAGAAGCAACTGTAGAGAGTAGTACTCCCATTTTTTTTTTAAACGGTAAAGTTTTCGTTTTCACCAGTTATAACAAACTAGTTTAATTCTTTACTTATCAATCTCTCAAAGTAATTTCTCAAGCTCTACTGATTCACTGGTAAGAACTTACAAACAATTCCTATTTCACTTCACCAACCTCTAAGCTTGTCAACTAAATCTCGATACCAACTTTATAATTTTTGGCAACTACGAGACCTTTCATTTTCTTGGCGATTACAGCTTTTGTTCTGTTCGCCACATTGTTATGATTTCCACCACAATTTGTTGGTCAGATTACTCACCATACTCTTTGGGCGATCATCACTAAAATTAGTGGGTGATCAGTATCCTTACCCATTTTAGCAATTCATGTTATATTGGCGGACTAGTGTTAGTTCTCGCCATCATCTCGCCCACACCGTTGGCGATCATACATTTGCACGCCCATTGGCGAGCTATCCCAATGTAGTTCTCGCCCATCGAGTATTTCTCATAAATCTCATAATACCACGGTTCTATGGATATCGTAACGGACCAGCCCAACCGGCCATGGCAACCCCCTTTTTGGGCCCATCGACAACGATTGCTGTGACATCGCTACTCATACATACTATCCTCTTTGGTGATCACCTCAATTGCCCGGTTCTTCCAACCGTGCTCGAGTTCGCTCATCTCAAGGTTTTCTTTCTCATCCACAGACTTAAACACTTGACTTCCTCAAATGTCAAGTCACTACTAATATCCATTCTCCTAAAACATAAGGAGTATATATAACCAGTTTACATCATTTCTCACCCAATTCACTTTAAATTCAAACCCCAAAATCCACAACAAGTATGACTATCTCGCAACCTCTCATAACTTATACTCTGGGTCGCCTTACTTATCAATATATCAGTGGGGTCCACAGTAGAATTCATCCTTTATACCATCAAATACTCATACTATTTCACCATCAATTTGTATTTTAAATCCATTCAATCCCTTATAACTTCGAAAGAAAACTTGTCAATATAGGAGTATATTCATAAATTCCCCTTTAATTCTCTCTCTCATCAGTATAACTCCAAACACGCGATCTTAGAACTTATATGCTAATATTACCCCTTTTCATCTCAATATCATTATTTTCAGGATCTTAATTTGATATGGACAGAGAAGTCCTGGTGGGGCCCTCACCGAGTTCCTCACTGTACCTTATCGAATAGACCCGACATAATGATGATAAGATCGCCTATCTCATGCAAAATTTCCGGATTACTATCTCTATTAGTAACCCCTAATTAGTCAACTTTCATCATATTTCACCACTTAATTCATTTCACAGTCATTCGACTCCTCTATACATTCAGACTATACAGTACTACAGGGGATGTTAACCTTTCTCAACACTTCCCATGCTAAAGGCATCAACAGACATCAGACCAATTCAAGCTCTGATACCATTAAATCTGTAACATCCCGTTACCACATTTTTCACGTATTTTCATACAACTTTACCGGTTGGGCTGTCTGCGATGCCATTAACATTCAACAGTAACAATGACAAATGATAAACATTTATCTATTTATTATGGAATATGAAATTTCTTTTTCATTATTCCTTACATCTGACATCCCCTATAATCTTTTATTTCATTAAGGTAGTACTGTATACATATGTCTGAAATGTAAAAGAGAAAAGACTGTACCTGTCACGTTTAATGTGCCATGCCTTAGTGCTTTAAGCATAGCTATACTCATCTGAGAGCTAATTCTCTCAACTCCGCGTACTTCTTATCTGTGGAGTTAAAACAAAAGGGTGAGCGATTCATACGCTCAGTAAAGGAAACATATGCTGCTTTAAATAAAGCAAAACTATATATCACTATTCATTTGTTCTTTTCTTAACAATAACCCAGTAGAAAAGAAAATGGATATATAGTAAACAACTCTCTTAAAACACCATTCAAAACACTGACTAACAGTTTACTTTAAAATGTAGTAAACACTATCGAGGATTTCAATAATCCTCATAGTAAATAGAAACTGATAAGTTGAGACTAGGCAACAAATAAATCATGCTATCATCGTTTCTCCCTCCACCTTGGGAGAACGAAACCTGCCGCTTTTGGGGTGCACCCGTAGGCCATCGCCCCTCACGGCTATCTCAGATCTATGGCCATAATCTAAAGGGGTCCTCGGGTCCACTTGCCAAGTGACCTCGAGACCGCTGATGACTTGGCAGGTCCATCAGCCCTGTGACGCCCTGAGGTGCACTCATTGGTCCATTGACCGAGCCACCGCCCCAGGTAGGTCACGCACTAGCAACGCATGAACTCAGGGCCTAAAGTCTCAAAATCAACTTTTATAACCTGCTCGCCCATGATCAGCTCGCCCGACATGGCTTGCCCATGGAAGCAGCTCGCTGTGGCGGAGAACATGTGTTCGCCCGCCCTCTTTGCTTTTAAAATCTGAAGCAAAACTGGCTTGCCCTCTGTGGCTCGCCCAGAAATCAACTCGATAAGACGGTGAATTAGTATTCGCCCGCCACTTAGCTTTTCAAAACAGAAATCTCGTTGATATCAGTTCGCCCGCCTTCAGTTTAAAACAAGGGCCGCCCGCCCAACATCTTAAAAAGGGTTCGCCCGACTATGGCTTTACCCGGATTTCTCTTTAAAACAAGGGCACTCGCCCAGTTCTCATAAAACAGAGCTCGCCATTTGGCTCAACTTATAGCTTTCTATTAAGAAAGTTCGCCCGCCCTTTAAAAATAGAAATGAGTTTAAAACGTATAAAAGGGATTGGTTCGCCCGCCAATACCAATTCACCCAACATAAATCACAAAGGGCGTGCCCAACATAAAACATACAAAGCGCTCGCCCGCCCTGTATCATTTCACCCAACAAAACAGCAAAAGGCGGCTATCAGCTCGCCCGCGATCAAACAATTATCAATTAACTTCTTAAAATCATGCATGTCAGAAAACAAAACATTTAACTTAATGTTTTCATAAAATTTACTCCACAGGACATGCATCACTTCACACACACTTCCCTTACCTTGTTCAACGAAGTCTTGCTTCGCCCGGCACTCTGTTTGCCCATAGCTATTCCCAATTATCGGCTGCAAATTATATATAAATTTCATTAATATTTTCTTTATATATCACTTGGCGAGAATAAATCAAATAACTACTCGCCCAATCAGATTCCCAATTAGTTCGCCCGCCATTACTCACGAAGCCTTCATTGGCTAACTGTGGAAGTTCACCCACAATCCTTCTCGCCCAATGCCTTCGCATTAGAGCTCGCCCGTCATTCACTTCACTAGAATTGGGCGTTCTCGCCCACAAAATTACCTTGGCGAGTACTTAATATCTATTCGCATCATTGGCGATTACTATTTTCAACTTGGGCGATCACTGTAGTCGCCCTTGTCGTCACCTATTCCATAATTTTCCTTGTTTTCCAATTTTCCAAGGATCTAACTAAAACAAAGACTGTATCTATGTTTATTACTGCATAAATCATAGAAATCTATCAGTGAACATCAAGAACACCTCAGAAAATATGAAACTCACCTCAACCAACTGCACTTCCAAAACACGTTGTTTTTCTGTCTCATGTTGGCCTCTATTTGCTTATTCCTTCAGCTCACCAGGCTAAGAAAGAAAGGTTTTATAAGCATGTTTACTGGTTTAGCCAACTGAAGAGTGAAACTCAGTAGATCAAACATGGCAGAGAAATGGAAGAAACAGAGAAATAGCTCTCGTGAAGAAACTGAAATTGGCTAACTCGTTTTTCATCAATTGTCTCTGCTTATATAAACATTCTCAGCCAATCAATAGCCACCGCCTGGCCCTTATCCTGTTTCCTTCATCATTGTTCACGTCCTTCATGCCTTTAATGCATGAAGAAAACTGAAGCACAAAGTGGCGTGGAAGTCTCCCTTTCACACGGCTTTTTCTTCTACTGCAGCCTTTGTTTACTTCCTCAACCAATCAGGTAAATTCCTTACTGACTTCAACCTCTTCACCATTAATTGTCTTCAACCGTATCACTTGCAAGTCAATTTTGGCTGTTAGGTTGAATTCTGTTTTCATTTTCCCATCTATCTGGACGACCACTTTACTCGCCAAATGCATTGGCATTTCCAAGTCCTCGCCACAAGCGGCCATCACTTATCCACGAAGTTGGCGAACTAAACTACTCGCCAAACAAATAAGGAAAACAATCGACTCGCCACACTAAATCAGTTCGCCAGCCATGGGGCTACTCCTTGTCCTCTGTGTGGCGATCACAATTTCTCGCCCTTTTCGGGCCATCACCTGGCATGGCTCAACTCGCCAACCATGCCCTGATTCATCTCACAAGTTGGCGAACACGCCTGTGCGACCACACTCTCGTCCAACTCGCCATCAGCATTGATGATCACACATACCTTACTCGCCAATCGGCGAGCCGTTTCTTTATGGTACGCGCCCGCCGAAGGAGCTTTCATCTTTTTGGAAATTAACATTCATTATTTATTTAATTTCCATTTTCAATTTTATGAGATTAAGGTCTACAGTAGGGTAAAAATCAGATCTTACAGGTGGCTCCCACAGTTCACGAAGAAAGCTGCGTAACACATAGTTCCTTTGAGTTCTCTAGAGGTGGCTCACAAGGTACAAAGGAAATGAGTTTTACTCGAATTTGCCTATATGGCGCATGCTTTCTGATGTTTCATCAATACACGTGCAGCACTTAGCTCTCAAAGGACTCTAGAGGTGGCTCCCACAGTTCACGAAGAAAGCTGCGTAGCACGTAGTTCCTTTGAGTTCTCTAGAGGTGGCTCACAAGGTACAAAGGAAATGAGTTTTACTCGAATTTGCCTATATGGCGCATGCTTTCTGATGTTTCATCAATACACGTGCAGCACTTAGCTCTCAAAGGACTCTAGAGGTGGCTCCCACAGTTCACGAAGAAAGCTGCGTAGCACGTAGTTCCTTTGAGTTCTCTAGAGGTGGCTCAAACGGTACAAATAAAATGAGTTTTACTCGGATTGGCCTTTATGGCGTATGTTTCGTAATGGTTCATCGATACACGTGCAGCACTTAGCTCTCAAAAGACTCTAGAGGTGGCTCCCACAGTTCACGAAGAAAGCTGCGTAGCACGTAGTTCCTTTGAGTTCTCTAGAGGTGGCTTAAACGATACAAAGGAGTGAGTTTTACTCGGATTGGCCTTTATGGCGTATGATTTCTAGTAGTAATGTTCTAAAAATCATTCAAGTCCTTGAGTCACATATATACATCAGTGATTATACATTTCCAGTGTCCTAGTTTTTCGATAAATACCACTAGGAGCTATTCGAGTTCTTTGAACTAAATATCGTAGGTTGTATACATATTGTACACTAATCCGTATATACATTTTTAAAGTGTAACAATGTATTGGCATGCTCACTAGGTGCAACTTAAATAAATCACATACATTTCTCATGACATAGGCACCCATGTTTTATACGGGGTCGTATTCTCAGTGAGCACAATAAGTTATAACACACCACACATAATTTACAAATAATCCGAAAACTATTCACGAACACATCAAGTCAACTTGTATCTTAGCAAGACCTACCCCCGTAGTCTTTTCCATCGTATTTCACCAAACTTGATATAAATTAGATAATTATCGAATAAAAATTTCTTTCATCTCTTACGAGATGACACTAGTATGGTTTATTTAACCTACTTATCTCGAGGTTTAATCGTTTCTTCCTGACCTTTTGGACTCCAAAATCAAGTCCTCAACCGTTCCGATTCACTACACATAATCCATTAACATTTCGATAAGTTTTTATCATTATGTTTAATCACGTACTTAAAACAAGGATCTTAAAAAAGCTATTAATTTCAAGTTGTCCATTCATATGGTATAATGTATCTATCCTGTAACTTTGGAGAGTTGATTCTTTAAGAATTTTAATGAAATCTATAGCTCATTATGAGTGTGGTGTAATAGTTATAGGAACACTTTTGATAGATTTTACCTATGTGAGTATTGGAGTGGAGCCGCTCTTATGAAGTTTGGTTGAGCAAGTTTCTAAATTACTCACTAAGTCTGGGATCAAGCACAACACCGAAACATGCTGACTTAATAAGAAGCTTGTAAACACTTGAATTATTATGTGTGTATTGCAAACTTTTGTCTCCCTTATATAGTCAAAGTTCAATGTGTATGAGACACTATTGGCTTAGGATCAAGATTTGCTACTACACTAAGTAAAGGTTCAATGCAGTCACACACCTTTATTATGGATAATAATTCATCTTTGTCAAAGTTAATAAAATGATTAAAAATTTTAAAATATTATTTTATTATTAAAATGGAGAAGAAATTGTTGGAACTTGATACTTTAATAATAAAAAAAATAATATTTACAGTAATATTATTTACAATATTAACGTTATTATATTAAATGTATTATATGTTACTTAAAACATTTATTAGTGATGCATGTTTTTTAACGTTTTTTTTTTTTGTGTGGTTGTAAGCTAATGTAAACACTAGTCGTTTATGCTAAAAGTTTGGTTTCTTTCCAATAGATAACGTCCAATTTTAAATTAGTAGGTTATTATTATTATTATTATTATTATTATTATTATTATTATTATTATTTGATATGAGTTACAAAGTTGTGAAGCTTATAAATAGGTCCTAAACATTGAACACAATACAACAACTCAATACTTTGATATTCTACAAAATATATTCTTGGACAAAATAATGGTGTTTGATCTTAGAGCTCTTTACTCTACACGTTAGTGCAGAATTGTAAAGTGTACAATAAAGATAGGATAAGCTGTTATATCCCAAAGGGGACACGATTAGAGTTCCTATTGCACTGGTGATATAATTCTCGCAAAGGCGTGAATCGTCTTAAAGAAAGCTAGATATCTGTGCCTCAATCCAATTCTTCTTGATCAGTACATATAATTCTAATTTTACTTTATTATATTGCTTTTGTTACTAACAATTTCTTATTATTGTAGCTTCTCGCACCAACAAAGTTAAGACGAACTCCAACAATTTTAAGATGGGATCTAACAAAAGATTAGATTAATTTTTAAACTATAGAAATTTGAGAACTCTTAAGATTAATATGGAATCTCCTTACTAATGAATCAAGATAAGGTCATATAATGATGAGATTTGTGATCAAAAGTGAATAATCTGCTATTCACTTTGTTTTTTAATACTAGGTGGAAGTCCTATCATTGTATTTTAAAGAAAGTAGAGTTATGGATGCACGTTAGATATTGAATGTATTAGAGCTACCATTTTTGTAGTATTGAAATTATAATAAATGCATATGCTCCATGAGAAAAGGAGAATGATACGTAATGTGTGTTTCATGCCGCATCTGCATTATTCAATCACTAAGGCTTATAGAAGAATTGATTTATGCTTCTAAGTTGTGTGAGACTTGTGAGGTGGAATGGATATGAATTTAGTATTCTTATGACTTTTAGTCATTTCTTAAACTTTTAGTTTAATGTTAGATATCTTGGAATGTTGTCAATGATTATGAATGATTCAATCTAATGGGACATCCGTAGAGCAATTGAATTTGAAATGGAGAGATTGTAAAAGAATGGAAGACCATTTCAATGTTACATTTAATTATATTCATTAGTTGACTGGTTATTTTTATATAGTTAAACATAATTGTGATTGTGAATATAAAAGTATATTATACAGTTTTATAAAAGAGTGATCATGACAAACTAAAAATATGACTGAATGGATCTAGAGTACTAAATACTTATTCTACTTATATTTTTAAGCTATATATACTTAACAATTCCATAGCAATGAGCTTTTGAGATTATAAACTATACTAGTCGCACGACCTATTATATGCAAGTGAGAGATTGTCACATCACGTGACCACATTTTTCACATTTTTCTATACATTTTATACGGTTGGGTTATCTGTGATACTTTACTTTTCATATTCATTTAACTATTAACTATAAAATTAGTAATATCAATTACATCCCCTATCTTAATTCTTAAGAAAGTAGTACTGAAAGTAAGTCTAAATATAGAAATTAATGATCATACCTCATATTATAAATCAAGCTGTCGCAATGTGTCCAAATGCACAGCTCGAAATCCTCAGATGTCAGATCTCACAGTCACCGAAAATCTGAAATGTTAAAATTGTGGAGTGAGCAAACCACGGCTCAGTAAGAGAGTTATATGCAACACTTGATATTCAACTACCTATATGTTGAAAATAATTTTTTTCACTTTCTTTAAATCTTCCTAGAGGCTCTAGGCTTACATGTAGGAAGGATAATACAATCGACTAGGGATCCGAATGGAGTAAGGCAGGTATTTTAGAATACCTGTCTTGTTTCGGAACCTAGAAGCAACTGTAGAGAGTAATCGTTTTCTTTTGATATTCAAATCCTAGTAAAACATTAAATATGCACGTGATAAAACACTTAAGTAAATAAATAAAGAATTAATGTTCCTTCCACAAATACTCATTTCCACACTTGTAAAACACCGTATAATATTTAGTTTAACACGTAATATATTAAAAGCTTAATAGCTGTAGATAATTTAGTACCAGCAAAAAGTTCAGTGACAAGTACAATCATCAGTACAGTATCATGGAGACTAGGCAACACCCTAAATATATCATGCTATAATATCATCCCAAATAGGGGAAACATATGAGATCTATGGCCATAGTCTATGGGGTCCACAGTGTGCACTAATTAGGTGTCCACTGGGACGCTGATAATAGGATCAGTATCTATTAGCACTAACACGTGACACGTGAGCATAATATAGGAGCCTAACAGTCTTAAAACAGTAAACACATGATATAAACCCCATTTATGAAATCAATTTCACTGAACATAAGTTTAATCAATCCATAAATATTCATAAGGAAAATATTTTCATCTTATGAATAACAATTTATAAAATATTCATACTGGGGTAATCACTCTCGAAAATGCTCTGAATATTATAGAACAGTATAAATCACATTTTCCATATGGTGAAAACAGTTTATAAAATAATCACACTGTAAAATCAATCTCATGATTGTTTCTTTTTCACCGTAAAACATGTACGCAACCTTTTTCGTGCTTTCTATCCAAAACATGGTTTTCATAGTTATCAGAATTGAAATCAATTATTTTTATGATTTATGGAAAAATAAAATATTTATTTTTCAAATTCAATAATCTCGTCACCATGTTTTCTCTATAAACACGTGTAGAGACCTTCTAGTCTCAAAATACAATTTTTCATCTTTAATTAACCTTTATGGGATTTCTATAAATAATTATTTTCACAATTAAAACCATAAAGGTTATTTATGAAATCAAGTAAATATTTGGAGAAATATTATTAAAATATTCACTTTGGTCATTTTCATTTTTCACCTCGTTTCAAGTGAAATATCACCTATCGAGATAAATTTCGGTGATTTCCTTTTTCATCATTCTTAAAAACATAAATATTTAAAATTAATTATCAATATATTCATGTTTTAAGAAAACTAATCGATTTCTCGATTTTCGTGTTGGAAATTGTTTCTTGTGATGAAAAATCATTTATTATGATTTTCGGTAATTTTTTCCAATAATTTTCGACAGTATAACGGCTGCAGATTGGCTAGCCTCCTGCACGAAAAATACAGTTTAAATCTCAACCAGTAAATCACCACAATTTTTCCAACCAATCATTTTTAATAGCATTTATAAAAATTAAATGCATAATTTAAAACATGTGTGCCAAATATCCCTACAAGCTGCACATGTCTCCCTTACCTTTCTCGAGTCGGTGACTACCTCTCAAAGGTCGCGCCCGTGTTCACCTCTCCTGATCCATCGTCTCGGTCTTCAAGGAAATTTTCTGGAAATTAAATTCTAAAATTTAGAATTTTTCCATAATTTATTAAAATAAATCATTGGAAATTAATTTCCGGAATTCTTATCGAATTTTCGTAAGTTTTGAGTTTTCGAATTTCTCGGGATTTCCCGAATTCTCGAAAATTCCTTTTTCTCTCTCTTTTCTTCTTTTCCTCTTTTCTTTCTCTTTCTTTTTCTTTTCTTTTTCTTTTTCTTTTTCTTTTCTTTCTTCCCAGCAGGACCGGTTACCTCCCCTCACCGTCGGTTCTTCTTCGGTGGCTTGTTCTCCGGCGGTTCGATGGCCCCTCAGTTGGCCGGCACCATGGCGAAGCCGGATCTGGCCTCCGTTCATCCCGAATCGATGGCACGACGGCGGATTGACTCGGTTTTGGTTCGGTTCCTTCCACCTCTTCGTTCTCCCTCCTCCGCTGTTCACCGCCTCTCCGGTGGCCTCCTACCTCTTCCTCTTCCTCCGACGACGCTTCGGTGGCAGTGGCAGTGGCTGATTTTGCCGGCACCGCCAGATCCCATTTTCTTTTTTTTTTCTTCTCGACTTCCGTCAGTTTTCGCCTCTGTTTCTTTCCATTTTCTCCTTTCCTCGTCGGTCACCGGCTTCTCCTCTCTCCACCGGCGCCGTCCTCCTCTCCTCTCTCCCTCACTCGACCGACCGACGGTGGCTGGCTTTCACTCGAGAATCTCCGTATTTAGACTTATCTACAGTACTACTTTATTTTGAATTAAGATAGGGGATGTAATTCATATTATAATTTCATATGAAATTGTTTAAATGTAACTAAAAAGTAAAGTATCGCAGACAGCCCAACCGACAAAATTGTGTAGACATACGTGAAAAATGTGGTCACAGACCGTTACAGAGATGCTGGGTGATAGATCTGCACTAATGGGTGGAACTTAAGACCAAAAAACTATCTAACAATTTTTTTTAATTCAAACGATATAATCCTAAACCTTAAACCAAAGAAAAATGCCACCCCTTTCCTTGTCTCTCTATATATATGGCACACAACTATATAAAAAAAATGTGTGGGAATGAATAGAGAAAAAAAGAGTAAACATGGAAGAAAACGGAGAGAAAGAAAGAAAGAAAGAAACTTCCAAGTTCTCTACTTTATGAAGAATTTAAGGTATGAAATATTTGAGCAATATCTATTTATGATTTTATTAGTGATAAATAAATAAATTGGTTGTCTCACACTCAGGGCTAATTTTGATGAATGGTAAGATTGGCTCCGATAAGATCGAAAATAATGAAAAGATGCTTAAAGAAATATATATTTTTAATAAAATAATAAAAAATTTGTTGGCTCTTATAGGCAATACCGAGAGGGGGGGTGAATCGGTTTTTAACTAACTATAAGCTCGTTTTGCGATTCTTCTAAATTCTCTAGCCTATATTAATAATTTCTAAGTTCTCTAGGCTAGGCAAGCATGCAATCCAAGTTCAACGCAATAAACACAATATAATTGCAAGTAATTAAAGAGAGTAAGGAAAGAGAGATTTACACAATCGATTTATAGAGGTTCGGCGACCTTGCCTACGTCCTCTACCTTGAGACACTCCCAAGGATTTTCTCCAAATCCACTATCTTGAATTTGTGATTACAATCCCTCTTTTCAAGGCTCAAGAGTAACCTCTCTCTTTTTCTAGGCTCAAGAGAAACCTCTTCTCCCTCTTTTTCTAAGGCTCAAGAGAAACCTCCCTCTTTTTCTAAGGCTCAAGAGAAACCTCCCCTTTTTACAAGGATTGAATTGGATAACAAGTTGTGTAATCAAGGAAGACCTCTAAGTAGGCAAATGATTACAGAAATTGAGCACAATGAAAAGCTATACAAGATTTTGTGCTAAGCACTACAAGGAATAAGAGAATGATAGATGATGTAGACTTTGGAGCTCTTGATTGTTGTTTGAGGCTTGAGGAAGATGAATAAGATGATGAAAGATGTTGCTTGGTTGTTCCTCTTCTTTCCTTTAGCTTCTAAGCCTCTATTTATAGTCCCTTGGATGGTTTGTGGACGTTGGTTGGAGCCAAAACAGAAAGTAGCCGTTGTGTCTCACAGAAAAGAGCCGTTGGGGGCTTTCTGGTGCAAAGGGATCGATCCTGCTACAGTGGGGATCGATCCCTTTTGTCCAGAATCTTAATTCTGGGCTTCAGGGACCTTGGGAAGACTTTCTGCCAAAAGGGGATCGATCCTGCTACAGTGGGGATCGATCCTTTTCTTCCAGAGGGCATTTTTCCTGCACTTTTGGGTTAGAAATGATATGACCTTTGATCCTAATTCAACCCAAACCATTTATAAGTTTTAAGGGAGTTTTTCTTGACTTTCTCAAATGAAAATATTGTCCAAACATTCATCAAGTGATTTTCTAAAATATTCAAGACATTACAAAGTATTAAGACCAATAAGAGTATGTAATTAAATCATGGTCTTAAGTTTGATATGATCACTTGAAAATGAATTGAGAAAATCATGTGTGATGAGCAAATTTACAATGTGAATTAAGACATTAAAGCTTACTTAAGTTTTTGTCATTTCAAAATATATATTGCAATTTAAAGCTAACAATCTCCCCCTTTTTGATATGACAAAACTTAATGTAAATTTGCTTTGAAAATTCTTTGAAAAGAATACTCCCCCTCAAATAAAGCAGGATTTTATAAAGCTCCCCCTTAATATAAGCATGGGTTTTGAAAATGAATTTTCCCTCATTATCTTTTGAATTTTCCCTCATTATCTCTCCCCCTTAATATCTCTCCCTATATCTATCTCTCCCTTTTTCTATCTCTCCCCCTTTTTGTCATAGCAAAAAGAAGGAAAAATAATAAAAATATGCTCCCCCTAAAATGATAGCTATGTGAGAACAAATAAAAGTGCTCCATTCAACAAGAAACATGTTAGTACATGGGACTTATAGCACAAATTCATAAGACAATGTCCATAAAGAGTATGAAATGTTTAGGCATGCAAAGGACAAGGCTTATTTTCCTATACCAACTGTTTATAAATAATTTTGATACCAATTGTTGATAAGTAATTTTGCAAGAAGGTTCCAATTGGTAAATAATGAAGCAAGTTGTGTATAAATATCTACTAAGTTCTATGACTTGCTCATTTTAATCCTATCAAGCACCTAAGTATATCAATTATTCGCTAAGGTCCAACTAAGGTGCAAAGTAATATATCATGATTATGAGCTAAAATTATATAACATATCATATGCATGTGCTCATAAATCATTCTCAAGAAATATTGTGTCTAGAATTAAATCATATAGCAATTAACTTCAAATTCTAGCACACAAGAGTTTCATGCAAAAATATCCTAAGAGAATTCTTCTCTATTTGTCATTTCAATCTAAGGAGCATGAGAAGTGTTGTCAATTTAAGGCTCATACCAATTGGTAATTTAGTTTTGGCTTACCAATTATTGAAAATATGGTTTCCAATGAAACTAATTGTTATTTCATTCTAAATACCAATTGTTACTAATGGTTGACTTAGGCATTTTGCATGAATCCAAGATGTGGTGTGTTCATGTCAAGAAGATAATCATTCTAAATATGCAAGAACACAACTCACATTATCAAATATGCATATGGATCAAATAAACATTAGCACACTATCATAAGGTATTAATCCATATTCATATTCACAAATTTATACCACATGGAAGATTCAGCAATAAGTTATTCAAGCAAACACATTTTCTTCCATGTTTTTTAAGCACAAAAATCCTATGCTCATTTTCCAATTCAAGTCCTTAACCAATTATGAGCAAGGAAAGATTACCATTTTAATCATTTAATAGCCATATCCCTAGTTAATTTTAACATTTAAGGTTCCAAAGGGTATATGCTATTTTAGCTAAAATGGATTTTTCTAAAGAAATCAATATCATGCTTAAGTATATTTTAACAATGAAATTCATAATCTATGAGTGAGGTTAAGTACAAATTATCATGAAAGCAACTAATCTCATCTCATAGGCATGATTATTGATTCAACTCAAGCAGGCAAGTAAGTTCAACATCAAAACAATCAAGAATAAATGCATGGATATCAATCAAGGTACATTTGTTCAAGTTTGCATTTATCTTTGAAGGTTGGTGTTGTCATTTAAGCTCAAGTTCTTTCATAATTTGGCCATAAGAAAGATTTAAGTACATGGATGATAAAGTTTCATGCTTTTGAACATTTAGGATCCATTTACCATCACAAATTATAGGCCAATGACCATTACCAATTGTTGAATTTATATTTAAAATCAATCCATAAGGTCAAGTTTCAATCATTTTATCATTAAAGTATATGACCTTAACTATTCAACTTCCACTAAGAATTATATCATGATGCTCAATGGGAATATGTGAGTCAAGCTATAAGATAAAATTCTCTAAGCATGCTTGACTAAGATGAACAAAAGATATGAAAAACACTCATTATGCACAAGTTCATCAAATTCTTAAATATATCCATAAATCATTGAAATAAATCTCAAAATTATGTTTAACCATTCATTGAAAATATATTTCAAGATTATTTCAAGATTTATGCAATTCATGAATGTTTTCAACAATAAAAATGATTTTGCACTTGTGAGTTCAATGAAGAGTGATATTGATTGTTGAAAGTGATACCATTTGTTGGAAATGATATTAATTGATGAAGTTGAGGCATGATATCAATGAAGAATGAGTTTTCATATATTACCGATCATCAAAAAGAAGTTAAAACACTGAATTTTAAGTTGAGAAGAGAAAAAGTATTAAAACAATGAAAAGTTCTTCTCAATTTCTGTTGAACACATGCAGGAGAGCCTTTTCTGGCCTGGGGGGATCGATCCTGCTACAGTGGGGATCGATCCCTCATATGTTCCTGCAGATTCTGCAGTTGTTTTGACAGAAAATTGGACTTGTGAGGTACCAAAACTTCGTTTTTGAGTGTTTTAAGTCCAAGTAAAGGTTTAAACATTTGTAAAACATGATTTTGGACTTGTATGAATGAAAATCATGAATGAAAAACCATTTAACAATAGATTTTGCAATTTTGGAAGGATTTTCACCAATAAAAGCATTTTTGGCCTCAAAGGAGGTCATTTTGAGAGTTATGCATATTTTGGCCAAACCAATGCATTGGATACCACAAATATGTCAAAACAAACTTGTTCACATAGGTTTTAAGCACATATATCATTAAAGCTTACATCTTGTGAACAACATGCCATAATTTCCAACATACAAGTTCTTCATTCTTGCTCATGACATGAGATTTTGTGTAAATGACATATTTGATCATTTGAGGCAAGTAAATACATTGTCAACACATAGAAAACTTGCTCAAAATGCAGAAATCCAATAATCACTTCAAAATCATAAATCATGCTTTTCATTCAATGCATCAATTACTATTCATCAAACATTCAAAGATCATTGTCATGCCTTTTTGTTCAATCATTCAACTCACAATGCATCAAGAATCATCAACCAACTTTCTCATCAAGGCACAAATAATCAAATAATAGTTTTAAGGAGTAAAGAATTAATCTTACAAAACTCCTTTGCTTGAGTATGCTTTGCCTTGAATTGTTGAGTCCACCTTGAGCTATCCTTTGAAGAATTGTTGTGATGGATCCTCAAGCTTTTCCTTTTTCTCATTGGCACAAGCAATCTCCATGGAGATGTGTAGAGCATTCAAACCCATTGTTCCATTGTATTCCCATGCTCTAACACTCCTACAATAAACAAATTTATGCATGCTTTGGTACCCAAATTTTCTTGGGTCCATGAGAGTTAGTGTTCACAATTTTTGATCCTTTTGGGATCCATTTCAAGCATAAATCATCATTATTTATTGCATGCTTTGGTACCCACATTTTCTTAACTACTCTTCCTCTAAATGTAGTTTTTCTATAAGTGCATGCTTGTGAAGAGTGTCCTATTCTATTGCATAGTGAGCATGTAAGAGATAAATCATGCATAGTATTTTTGCTCACTAGGAAATTCCTAAGATGAGTTTCTTTTTGTTTTTCATTATAACCTAACCCATCTTTATCAAAGAAAGCTCTTTGGGTCTCTAACATGTGATCTAATTTTTGTTGACCCATATAGAATCTAGAAAATGAATTATGCAAATTTAAGTTCTTTTTATTTACTTCATCTATTTCTAGATTTGCTTCTTCTAATTTCTTCTCAAATTCAAGTTTGGCATTTAATAGCATTTCATTTTCTATTTTCAATTTAGCAATGATTTTCTTATATTTGGAGTTCATGCATTGAAAATCATTTGCTAGTTCATTAAAAGCATTTTGTAGTTCATCAAATGTATAATCATTATCTTCACTAGAACTACAACTAGCCTCATCATCACTAATGGCCATAAAGCATGAGTAGGCTACCTCATTATCTACATTTTCCTCATCGGAGCTATCACTATCGCTCCATGCAGCCACAAATGCTTTCTTCCTAATTTTCCTATCCTTTTCTCTTCTAAGTAAGGGGCAATCTAACTTAGTGTGACCCGGTTCATTACATTCATAACACACTAAGGGGTCTTTTTCTCTCCTACTAGATTCTCCTCTTATTACCCCTCTACTTTGGTGCCTCCTATCATTCTCTCTCTCTTTCATTCTCATAAATCTATTAAATCTTTTGGCAAACATTGCCATTTCTTTTTCTTCCTCATTTCCACTCTCATCACTATCATCTTCAATGACCTCATGAGTGGAGGACTTAAGTGCTACCCCTACTTTCTTTGAAGGCACTTCATTTCTTTTCATTTTCATTTCATATGTAAGTAGGGAGCCCATAAGTTCATCTAGGGACAAGGTGTTAGGATCCTTAGATTCTTCTATAGCAGTCACCTTTGCCTCCCAAGATTTTGGCAAGCTATTCAAGATTTTCTTGACCATTTCTACATTGGAATAGCTCTTGCCTAATGCCTTAAGTCCATTAATTATATCATTAAATCTAGTGAACATTTCGCTAATGGACTCATTTTCTTTCATCCTAAATAGCTCATAATCATGTGTGAGCATTCCTACTTTGGTTTCTCTAACTTGATTGGTCCCTTCATGTGTGATGGCCAATTTGTCCCATATTTGCTTAGCATTTTCACATAGGGACACTCTATTATATTCATTGGGACCTAATGCACAAAAGAGAGTGTGCATAGCCTTGGCATTCAATTGTGCCACTCTCATGTCATTTGTGTCCCACTCATCCTCTAGCTTAGGGACATCTTTTCCATCTACTTTCTTCATGGGAATTCTAGGACCATTCACTATAATTCTCCACACTTCATAATCGTTTGATTGTACAAATAACATCATTCTAGTTTTCCAATATGAATAGTTCTCACCATTAAAGAGTGGAGGTCTAACTAATGATTGTCCCTCTTCTCCTAGGGGTGTGCCTATATTCAAATGAGCCATTTAAGATCGTTTTGCTCGATAGAGGTTAGTCTAATTCAATCTCGAGCCCAAGCTCTGATACCAATTGTTGGCTCTTATAGGCAATACCGAGAGGGGGGGTGAATCGGTTTTTAACTAACTATAAGCTCGTTTTGCGATTCTTCTAAATTCTCTAGCCTATATTAATAATTTCTAAGTTCTCTAGGCTAGGCAAGCATGCAATCCAAGTTCAACGCAATAAACACAATATAATTGCAAGTAATTAAAGAGAGTAAGGAAAGAGAGATTTACACAATCGATTTATAGAGGTTCGGCGACCTTGCCTACGTCCTCTACCTTGAGACACTCCCAAGGATTTTCTCCAAATCCACTATCTTGAATTTGTGATTACAATCCCTCTTTTCAAGGCTCAAGAGTAACCTCTCTCTTTTTCTAGGCTCAAGAGAAACCTCTTCTCCCTCTTTTTCTAAGGCTCAAGAGAAACCTCCCTCTTTTTCTAAGGCTCAAGAGAAACCTCCCCTTTTTACAAGGATTGAATTGGATAACAAGTTGTGTAATCAAGGAAGACCTCTAAGTAGGCAAATGATTACAGAAATTGAGCACAATGAAAAGCTATACAAGATTTTGTGCTAAGCACTACAAGGAATAAGAGAATGATAGATGATGTAGACTTTGGAGCTCTTGATTGTTGTTTGAGGCTTGAGGAAGATGAATAAGATGATGAAAGATGTTGCTTGGTTGTTCCTCTTCTTTCCTTTAGCTTCTAAGCCTCTATTTATAGTCCCTTGGATGGTTTGTGGACGTTGGTTGGAGCCAAAACAGAAAGTAGCCGTTGTGTCTCACAGAAAAGAGCCGTTGGGGGCTTTCTGGTGCAAAGGGATCGATCCTGCTACAGTGGGGATCGATCCCTTTTGTCCAGAATCTTAATTCTGGGCTTCAGGGACCTTGGGAAGACTTTCTGCCAAAAGGGGATCGATCCTGCTACAGTGGGGATCGATCCTTTTCTTCCAGAGGGCATTTTTCCTGCACTTTTGGGTTAGAAATGATATGACCTTTGATCCTAATTCAACCCAAACCATTTATAAGTTTTAAGGGAGTTTTTCTTGACTTTCTCAAATGAAAATATTGTCCAAACATTCATCAAGTGATTTTCTAAAATATTCAAGACATTACAAAGTATTAAGACCAATAAGAGTATGTAATTAAATCATGGTCTTAAGTTTGATATGATCACTTGAAAATGAATTGAGAAAATCATGTGTGATGAGCAAATTTACAATGTGAATTAAGACATTAAAGCTTACTTAAGTTTTTGTCATTTCAAAATATATATTGCAATTTAAAGCTAACAAAATTATAAAGTAGAGGCAAGAGGGTAAATTACTCTTATGCTATTTTATCTTTTAATATCCAACTGGCTGCACCGTTGTCTCACTAAGCAACAAAACTTGTGAGAATCACATTTCTTACTACTGTACTATAAGTTTTCGAAGCTAGGTATCTCATAGCTATTTCTATATTTTGATTTTTGTAGGTACAATAGTGAGATTAGGCTGTGGGCCCCATTGAGACTTATACAGTTCGGATAAAACGAAACTCCACAGTATTGAAATTTGGAGTAAAATAATATGATGGTAAGTTTCTACAACTCAAAATCATCTGTTTTGGTCATTTTTGGGAAATGTGCAACAAATTTAAAAATGATGATTAAGAACATAGGTTGGATGAATTTTCGTAAATAACGGTCAAACCGAGTGGACTTTTGATCAACCAACAGAAGTATGATAATCTATGTGTGATAAAGTTCTATGCCATGCCATTAGATAGACTAAATCTGTCACGACCCGAAGGCCGTGACATTCACTTGATACTCATACTTTTTCTTCTTACAAATTTATGGACTAAATTTTTCCTTTTCATTTTAAGGTTTGTATTCGGTGTCAGTGTAGTCACTAAACTAATTTCACTAATCCTTTCTTTATACTTTAGCCTTGATAACTTAAACATTAATTTGTGAGTGTATTTACTCAACTATCTAGGTGAACTATAGTCATTTCACTTAAATATTAAACTAGCAAGGAAACGGTTCTAAGTTACATCCCTACTTATTTAACAAAATATGTAATGTGCATCAATTAAAGTCTTACATATAAACAAGCATTTTATAAAGAGCGTATACCTCAAAAGGCTAGTACCAAGCGTAAATACCGTATCCGAAGGCCCACTCAAAAGCTCTCATGGCAGAGTTTAACTCAAATAGTCTGAAAAAAGATGAAATTAAGGGAGTGAGCAAATCCACGGCTCAGTAAGATACTAATATAATAATTGAATTAGGATCATATCGTCCATAATACAATGCATGAAATCCTACAAGTGTATCTCCCAGTGTCATTTAGAAGCCAATATCCTTTGAATATTTATTCAATCATGCCCTAATGATACTAAGTATCCTTGTATCATTGCAAATCATGCGTAAGTGCAACATGTACTGTCATGATAGGATTCAATATGGAACATATAAAAATTTCGATGTATAAAACATCCATTTCAAATCATATTTCAAGTAGTACATAATCATGTACGAAATTCATGTCGTTTAGAATCATTCAACATATACTTTAAAACACATTTCAAAACATGTGCAATCTCAAATTAAACCACGTGTGGTATTAAACCATGGTTAAATCATATGCAGCCTCAATCATATCAAATATACTGTAAAACATATCATGTCTAGAGTTCGCATATAGTAATTCATACTTTAAACAACATTTAACATTTAGTGAGAGACTAGGCATGGATCCCTATTCTGTTATCATATCATCTCTAACCCATTGTAGCTATCAATGGGATAGTTTCCCTCGAGGGGTTCACTATCTATGATCATAAATCGTCCCAGTCCCACTGATCAGCTGAAAACTGAGAAATGTGTCCACGACTATTGTCGGACAGCCTGGAATTATCTCATCAGGCAACATTTACATGTACATATCATGTATGTATAAACGGGGTTCCATGCCTGTGACGTCCTCGACACTAACCAAATAACAATTAACTTTTACTTCAATTAACAAATAAATCGACTAGTTTATCCGATGTCAACCTACTTTACTGTTATGCTTTAGGCATCTTTATCAGAGTATAATATCTAATTTCACATGCATAAAATTTTCATTTATAAACATGTGTCATGTACATCAGGATCTCGATTATTCAGACAACCTAATTTCCCCACATATACAAAACTGTAGTATCGTACTGTACATTTGCCGAAGTAACGGCCGACTAAGTATACCTTCACGGGATAAGTAGGAAGCGTGCCCGAAGGTATCTCAAAGTCCCAAAAGAGGCTCCTCTATCCGGAGCGGAATTACTTCAAGTAATCTGTATGAAAAATAGTTGTAAAGGAGTGAGTTTACGCTCAGTAAGAAACTTATGTAAAAGAGCGTACTATATCACTATATGCAGTTTTCCTGCTTGGCTCTATAATGTCATGTAAAATCATTATAAAGCATAGTGCTTATATTTATTTCGCAAATATCAAATACAAGTAAATCATGCTTTCAATATTTCCACGGATCTCAAATCACGTGAAATCAAGTAGGCAATTACAAATATTTTCAAATAGATGGGAGACAATTTATATCCAACAGATTCATGCACCAAGTAATTCTCATCATGGATACAGCAAATATATCCCGTAAAGGATAATCCAGAGAGATAATGGATACAGCAAATATATCCCGTAAGGGATAATCCAATAGATAAATCTCATAAGGATACCGCAAATATATCCCGTTAGGGATAATCCTGAGAGATATCAAATAAATGGCGTACCCACGTATGGGCCAGGGATCCTCCCCAAAGCCGAATCAAATAAGAGACTCATGGCCATTGTCTATAGCCCACAGTTTCACTAGTCAGGTGCCGTACTGCGGGTCTGAGGGCTGGACTAGAGCTCCTCAGTCAAATACAAGTAACAAATAATGTGCATGCTCTTTTGAGAGATTTATAGTCTCCAAAACCTTGTTCATATAGGTTTTAAACAAGTATGAATATCCTTTCTTAAAACAGGTTCTCAAAACCTTTCTTTCAAATAGGCAGTCGACTGGTCATATATGGCAGTCGACTGCTACCCCATGTTTTGCCTTATTGAATTTCTTTCCCTTTTGAAATTCAATTATTATATTTTTCAAAATACAAATAGGGCAGTCGACTGGTCCCAAATAGCAGTCGACTGGTTTTGAAACAGAATGCTTCCCGAGAATTAGCAGTCGACTGGCCCCCTTGGCAGTCGGCTGGTTTTGAAACAGAATGCTTCTGGAAAAATGGCAGTCGACTGGCTCCCCTGGGCAGTCGGCTGGTTTCGAAACAGAATGCTTCTGGACCAATAGCAGTCGACTGGCTCCCTTGGCAGTCGACTGGTTTGAAACAGAATGATTTTTGGAAAATGGCAGTCGACTGGCTCCCTTGGCAGTCGACTGGTTTGAGTCGGTTTTCGAAAAACGGCGTTTTTGATGTCTCTAGGCAGTCGACTTCCCCTTTATGGCAGTCGGCTGCCCCTAGCCTAATTGGTACTATTAGACAAGTCCGAAAATGTCATTTTTCCTGCACTTAAAGCAACTGTTGTTTTTCTCCCAAAACATTTAAAATAATTGAAAGCATGAGGACATAGTCACCCTACGTCCGTTACATAAATTCCTTACCTCAATTGAGATAAATCCACAAGCTTGGTAGCCAATCTACACTTGTCTTTTTCCACTTTACTCTTCAAGCTGTAAACATCATAGCAAATTAAAGCTCAACAACCTTCTATATCAACTTCATAAAATCCCAAACCATCAAAATTATCAACTAAAACCTTCTAACTTGCTTACCTTTGCAATTTACCAAATCTTTGGATTTTGAGATCTACTTAACCACTTGGATTCACTCTCTCATATTAAAGGCACAGGTTAAGCTATTAACAAGGATCGTTTTTCTTTAGAGGAGCTTAACGAATCGATGACCTGAAATGGTGGTTTGTCAAGGTGAGAAGCTTGGACACTTAGAGGAAAAATGGAAGCAACGAGAGGGAGAGGAAGATGGGCTGTGTCGTGGGGTACAAGAGGTGATGATGATGATGATGGTGAGTCATGGTTTTCATTAATTGCCCATTAAATTCATTCTCATCATCTCAGCCATTGACCATCCATTGACTCTTTGACCTTTAATTATTTGACCATCAATCCCTTTAATTCCCTCTATGTCCTATGCATCATTTATATATCAGAATTTCACATTTATTCCATTAGTCCAAGTTGGAAAACTGTACAATTAAGGGAAAATTACAGAAAATTGGGGATTTCACAATGCCACACAGGCAGAACCACACATTATATACATACTTTGTGCCACAAAGGCATATGCCACACAGACATTCTATAGGGTACCTGTCGTCTCTAAATCAAAATCTTTGCTTTAAATTTCTTTTCAAATCCTTTAAGACAGGCCACATAATAAAACATTTAAAACTAAATCATTTCTCAAATCAATGCATAATTAAATCTTATGCTCAATCTATCATGTCATGAGTGATGTAAAACGAGTGTTAAACATCAAGGTTTGTGGCTGTCTATTCATTTCAAACATTTGCTTTCACTTTTAAAACAATACTTTCTCTTTTAAAAAGATACATGTTTTTCGAAAGTCATATGCTATGCATGAATGAACATGAGTACACCAAGATATAGTTCAACCTTAATTCAATATGATATTGTACATGCTTAGGTAAATAGGTTGGCTATATCTGCAGTAACCTCGATTCTTCATTCACGCGTAACCTTAGTACTATTATAACTTGTAAATCATTATGCATTTACATATAGTCTATCACTCTTCAAAAGTATTTATACATCAGCTTACACCACAAATACCACAAGGCTATCATGTCCTCACAAGCTATTAAGAGTCCACAATGCGTTTGTGTATATATTTATTTATGTGTATTTCAATAACATCCACATGTTACTAAATCATAGTCCTCTCATCTCGCTTACAATATTGTGTAAATACATCTTTTCATATCCAAATATCATCCACCCAATTCAAATCTCAATTCACTTTCAATTCCAACATCTATCTCACAGTCCACAAATCATGATGATTATCCGTATCAGTTCACAAGCATATAAATATAATTTTGATAATGCTCCAGAATACTAATATTGCATATCTATTACCAATATCACATTACCACATCAATACCCAGTATCTATATTTCAATATCATCTAGAGTCACACATTACCATAACGATTTTCTTCAGTCTCAATCACCATGTCATATGTAATTAGTAATTTACTTAATAAAATACATTTCATATTCCATATCACTAATTATACAACTTTTATTATCTATTTCATTTCCACAAGATACCATAAGTCATATTTCATAATCATCTTATTAGACCGACATTGAAATTATGACTCCAAGAATAATATCCATTTTCATCGTGAGATAATCATCCCAATTCACATATACATAATCCCAACATTATGCTAATACCATTGTCTCATAATTACCTTATTTGTCTCTATAGCATAGATTCAATTCAACTATGTACTTTAAAATCTTTTTCAATAAATCATTTTAATCGTTCTTTCTAAACCTCCATTTACGAGGGAATCAATAACTTTTACATAGGACAATTTTATCTAAAATTCGACAGCATAACGTTTAAGAAATCGGAACCTCCTGCAATTGAAATTCAAAACTTTCAACCAATCCAAACCATTCCAAAAACTCAAAATTTCCAAGGCAATTCATTTCAGTATAGTAATAGTTCAAGTGTTTTTAATTCAACACAATTCAATATTTTCTCCCACAATCCATTTATCAAAGGAAATCAAAATAAAATCAATAAAACCATACTTTATTTCTCAAACAATCAATTCATTACGTTTATGGAGTCTATTTTCGATAAAAACCGATCAATTCTGTATTAAACTAAGTTGTTAAATATTTAGAAACCTTAGCCAAAATCGAATCCTTGTAGTTTACTCAAGATATTAACTTACAACTCTCTTTCGTATAAATCCCTTTCTTATTCCAATGCTTAATTACATATTAATACTATTCTCAAAATACTATATCATAACTTAACTTTATATTCCAACACAATTGTAAAATTTATAATTTATCTTAGCATCCTTTCACTATGTCCGTAACCCCTTATCCTTACCTTAACAATTTTCTTTTGTTCTATCATATCCTTGTAGTTCAGCTCTTAAACCACAAATAGTTCAAGAATTATCAATTACACCAGCACTCATTTCACCAAAATTCTAGTAATCTCTTATCTATACTTCGATATCAACTCATCAATATTCTAACAATATCATAACATCATTTTCACAACATTTTAACAATTATCCAACATCAACAATTATAACTTTAAACTATACAATATAATACTAACGCAATTAGATAAAAGTATCTTACCTAGTATCAAAGTTGACGATTTAATCTCTCCCAAATTCGTTCATGCTCCAATCGTTCTTGTATAATTTCTACAAGTTCAGGCCCATACTTGCATTTAGAAATCTACAAAATTACTCAACAACAACAATAACAACAACAACAACAATAATAATAATAATAATAAATTTCCTACCCCTTTTCTTCTTCTTCTTCTTCTTCTTTTCTTTTTCTCTTTTTCTTTCTTTTTTTGGTCTGAACCGGTTCAGCCTTCCCTGACTGGTTCGGCCACCATCTGTCTTTATCACCGCTGGTTCAGCCCCTCTGAGGGTGGCTGAGGTAGCGACGTTACTGTTTTCCGTCTCCTTTTCTCCAGATCAGCGGCGAAAATAGCGAATCTAGAGGCAGTGGCACGATCTCTTTCTCCTTTTCTCCCTCTCTTTTCTCTTTCCCCTTCACTGCCAGCTATCCTTTTCTCCTTATCTACCTTCGCTGGCGAAGAAGGTGGCGGTGGCGGTGGTGGTGTGTGAATCAGCAGGCACCGCCTTTTTTCCTTTTTCCTTTTTTTTTCTTCTCTTTTCCTTCTTTTCTGCTCTGATTCGCTTCTTCCTTTCCTCTTCTTGCTGTCGCCGGCAGCCTTCTTCTCTTCTTGTCGACCGGCGACAGCCCTCGCCCCTCTCTCTTCTCTCCTCTCGCCGACAGGGTTGGCTGCCTTTAACTTCTCCTCTGTTTGTAACAGAAGAGAAGAAATGGGGAATCGGGTTTGTATCCTGATTCCTGTTTTCTTTTATTTTTTTATTATTTTATATATATAAATATACTATTAACAATATATATACATATTTTATATTAACAATTTTTATATATACACTTTAATTTAAAATAATATTTATATCTCATATATATATTTATATATATACACATAAATGTATAATAATATACATATGTACTTATTTTGTAATATAAAATAATATATATCAATATATAATGATATTTCATATATTTCATATATGTACATATGTACTTATATAAAAATATATTTACATATATAGATATATAAATATATAAATATACACATTTTTATTTCTTATAATTTTGGATCTCTTAATATCCAAATTAAATTCTTCAATACGAATTTTCAAATCCGTCACTTCACCAAATACCGTAATTCCAACAATATTCCATATCTTGTAAATAAATTTATTTATTCACTTCAGCTTATCTATTTGCATTAAAATTAAATTTATAGATATTTAATACCAAAAATAGGAAAATTTTCGGTTATCACAAAATCATACGCGAAGAATAAATCTACGTGCTTGTACCGATAGGGGTATTTTCGTAATTCACTCTTACAGTCAATGAAACCTTAATAAAACCACTTCTAATTATTAGAATATGTTAAATACTCATATTTTAGGATAAAATAAAATATTTGGAAGTTAAATTAACTGTTTAATAATGTTATGGAAGTTTAAAGGCAAAATTATCAAAAATCTTTAAATATAAGGGCATTGTGGTAATTTGCCCATTAAAATATTATTTTTAAAAGAAATTTCTAGTTATTTCTTGAGCTAGCCGGCCATCATCTTCCTTGTTTCACCTTTCCTCCATAGCTACCAAGCTTAAGAGAGAGAAAACCCTTTGAAACCTTCACTAAAACACATCGAAACCGAAAACCATCTTTACAAACCCTACCCAATTTTTAGTGCTTTTCAATTGGTACCAAATCTCATCCAAAAGAGGCCAAAATCAAGGTGTGAGGCAACCAACTAGATCTAGTCATCACTAAGAGGTGAGAGAAAGTGAAGTTTTTTTATTGTTTTAAGGCTTGTTACTATGTGTTCTTCATGTTTAGCTAAGTGTTTGAGTTTAATTTGAATTAAATCCATGTAAATCACACCATAAGGGTTTCGGCCATCATGCTTCCTATAAGTATGAGTGCTTGTTTGATGAATTATGGGTGTAGAAATAATGAATAGCATGTGTAGAGCATGAATATGCTTAAATTAGCTTAAATTGTTGAAATAAATTGAATAAACTTATGGGTACTATTCGGCCAAGTGAAGGGAAGCCATGAATTGTGCTTATTTCAATATGTTTTGGGTGCTAGGAGAATGTATAAATTAATAAAAGACTACCAATGAAATCAAAATCGAAAATGGGGTAGTTTTAACGCTAATTGCGATGTTAGCACCAGTATAAAATAGACCAGTTTAGCAACTACAGTAGGCAATGTAATAGCTTTTAGAATGGAAGATATTCTTTTAGAGGGAGTAATGATTTGATTTTATTTATATGGAATTTTGCAGCTGAAAAGTGAGTGGTGCGATTCCGGTGCTATCGAGCTTTTCGGTAGAAACCGAAAGATAAGAAATATGTGTAGAAGATGTAGGGATACTATGATTGCATATTAACTTTGAAAATGATTTGATGGAATTATTTTAGAATGATTTGGATTGGAAATTGTGGAACTACTACTGGGTTATAAACTGTGTTTTTGTGCAGGAAGGTTAGAATAAACTTAGCCGTTATACTGCCGAAATTTTGAAAAATTTATTTCGAATCTAGTATTCTCGACCAAGGATTTTTGAAGTACCTTGAAATGGAATTTGGGGATATCTAAGAGATTTAAAAATCATATAGTTAGCTAGGAGTATAAAATTACAATTCAGTTTTCCATTCTAATTTTGTTAGATTTCTCTAATTTTGTGATTTATTTGAGTGATAGAAATGATTTTATACGTGAATAAAATATTTGTAACTCTGAAATATGAATTACGAATCTGAAAATATGTCTACTCTAAAATATATATTGTTTTGAGAATGTGGGCCCCATAGTAATCTTCAGGCTTAATCATGCATTCTGAGTGTTTAATTATATGCTGTTAGACCTGCCAAGTCTTCAGCCCCGCAGATGTCACTTGGCAAGTGTACACTGTGGACCCTTTAACTATAGCCATATGTCGTACTAATCCCTCTGGGATTTCTATTTCATGCATGCTACTATTAGGTATAGCCTAGTCTTCACTATACTGCTACTAAATTGTTTTATATTTGATTACTGATTCTGATCGTACTTATGAAATCTGATTGATCGTTTTGATATACTGACTATTTGTTTCTAAATACGAATGAACTGAATTGATTTACTGAGTGATTGAATTTCTGAATCTTATTGATTGATTTGATTTACCGATAATTTTGACCATTTAAATCTAATTATTTCTTATTTAAATTCTGTATAATTCTCTGAGTGAATTATAATATTTTCCGGAATTGTGCGTGAAATGTTAGATCGAAAACTGTACCTTTGAACTATTTATTTTATTAGTAATAAACTAAATTCCCTATAGTCGGACTTAGGAACCGGGACACGTGAGATGCTCCAAAGCACTCTTTCATACTCAACCTGGTTACCTGACCGATTATAGTGTCCATCATTTCATCGTGCCTGATTTTTTATTTTAGCACTACATATTATTTTAAATATATTTTCATTATGATGTAGTCATGCATAGTAACAATACTTTAATACGTATTTCTTACTGAGCTTTCCTCGAAGCTCACTCCCTTTTTTCCTCCTCCAGGTTACCTACAGTAGAGCATTCGGTTTTACGGAGGCCACTTTTGCCGTATCCCTCATGCGGTTCATCAATCACCATAGAGGTATACAGTTTATGTCACATCCCATGACCACATTTTTCACTTTTTTCTATACATTTTATACGGTTGGGCTGTCTATGATACTTAACTTTCATATTCATTTAACTATTAAATATAAAATTAGTAATATCAATTACATCCCCTATCTTAATTCTCAAGAAAGTAGTATTGAAAGTAAGTCTAAATACAGAAAATAAATGATCATACCTCATATTATAAATCAAGCTGTCGCAATGTCCCCAAATGAGTAGCTCGAAATCCTCAGATGTCAGATCTCACATCACCGAAAATCTGAAATGTTAAAATTGGGGAGTGAGCAAACCACGGCTCAGTAAGAGATTTATATGCAACACTTGATATTCAGCTACCTATATGCTAAAAATAATTTTTTTACTTTCTTTAAATCTTCCTAGAGGCTCTAGGCTCACATGTAGGAAGGATACTACAGTCGGCTAGGGATCCTAATGGAGTAAGGCAGTTATTTTAAATACCTGTTTTGTCTCGGAACCTAGAAGCAACTGTAGAGAGTAATCGTTTTCTTTTGACATTCAAATCCCAGTAAAACGTTAAATATTCACGTGATAAAACACTTAAGTAAATAAATAAGGAATTAATGTTCCTTTCACAAATACTCATTTCCACACTTGTAAAACACCGTATAATATTTAGTTCAACATGTAATATATCAAAAGCTTAGTAGCTGTAGATAATTTAGTACCAGCAAAAAGTTTAGTGAAAAGTACAATCATAAGTACAGTATAATGGAGACTAGGTAACACCCTAAATATATCATGCTATAATATCATCCCAAATAGGGGAAACACATGAGATCTATAGCCATAGTCTATGGGGTCCACAGTGTGCACTCATCAGGTGTCCACTGAGACGCTGATAATAGGATCAGTATCTATCAGCACCAACACGTGACACGTGAGCATGATATGGGGCCTAACAGTCTCAAAACAGTCCCAAAACAGTAAACACGTGATATAAACCCCATTTATGAAATCAATTTCATTGAATATAAGTTCAATCAATCCATAAATATTCATAAGGAAAATATTTTCATCTTATGAATAACAATTTATAAAATATTCATACTGGGGTAATCACTTCTGAAAATGTTCTGAATATTATAGAACAATATAAATCACATTTTCCATACGGTGAAAACAGTTTATAAAATAATCACATTGTAAAATAAATCTCATGACTGTTTCTTTTTGACCGTAAAACATGTACTCACGCTTTTCCGTGCTTTCTATCCAAAACATGATTTTCAAAGTTATCAAAATTCAAATCAATTATTTTTATGATTTATGGAAAAAAATATTTATTTTCCAAATTCAATAATCCCGTCACCATGTTTTCCTCTATAAACACGTGTAGAGACCTTCTAGTCTCAAAATACTATTTTTCATCTTTAATTAAGCTTTATGGGATTTGTATAAATAAATAATTTTATAATTAAAACCATAAAGGTTATTTATGAAATCAAGTGAATATTTGGAGAAATATTATTAAAATATTCACTTTGGTCCTTTTTATTTTTCACCTCGTTTCACGTGAAAATATCACTTATCGGGATAAATTTCGGTGATTTCCTTTTTCAACATTTTCAAAAACATGAATATTTTAAAATTAATTATCAATATATTCATGTTTTATGAAAACTAATCGATTTCTAGATTTTCGTGTTGGAAATCGTTTCTCGTGATGAAAAATCATTTATTGTGATTTTCGGTAATTTTTCCAATAATTTTCGACAGTATAATGACTGCCGATTGGCTAGCCTCCTGCACGGAAAATACAGTTAAATCTCAACTGGTAAATCACCACAATTTTTCTAACCAATCATTATTAATAGCATTTATAAAAATTAAATGCATAAATTAAAACATGTGTGCCGAATATTCCTACAGGCTGCACATGTTTCCCTTACCTTTCTCGAGTCGGCGACTGCCTCTCAAAGGTCGCGCCCGTGTTCACCTCTCCCGATCCATCGTCTCAGTCATCGAAGGACATTTTTTGGAATTCAAATTCTACATTTTAAAATTTTTCATAATTTATTAAATTAAATACTCGAAATTAATTTTCGAAATTCTTACCGAATTTCTCGGATTTTTTTCGGGTTTTTCGAATTTTCGGGATTTCTCATAATTTTTGAAATTTTCAAATTCCAAAAATTTCTTTTTTTCTCTTCTCTTTTCTTTCTTTCTTTCTTTTCTTTCTTTTTCTCTTCTTTTCTTTTTCTTTTTCCTTTTCTTTTCTTTTTCTTTTTCCTTTTTCTCCTTTTTCCTTTCCTGGCCGGACCGGTTCAAACCAATCAAATCCCCTTCCGGCGGTTCAACGGCTCCACAGCTGGCCGAGGTGGCGGCGAAGATGGATCTGGCCTCCATTCAGCCCAGATCGGCGGCACGATGGCGGATCTTCTCGATTTTGGTTCGATTTCCTCTCCTTCTCGTTCCTCCTTCCTCCGCAGTCCTCTGCCTCGTCGGTGGCCTCCTCCTTCTTCCTTTTCCTCCGGTGAAGCTTCGGTGGTAGTGGCAGCGACCGGATCGACCGGCACCGCTGTTCTCTCTTTTCTTTTTCCTTCTCGGCTCCGTCGGGTTTCACCTCTGTTTTCGATTTTGTTTCCTTCCTTTTCCATCGCCTATCGTCTCCTCCTCTCCTTGGCTCGCCGACCGACAATGGCCCTTCCTCTTCACCTGTCCTTCACGTTGGCCGATAGGGTTGGCTACTCACGGGGGAAGATTGGGTTTCCCGATTCTTCCTTCTGTTTTCCTTTTGTTTTCTATTTTTTTCTATTTTATTTATTAATATATAATACATTATATGTGAAGACCATGAATTTTCGAAAATAAATAGTAAATATCTGGAAAAAATTTAATTTGGATAAATGGAAATCCAAATTAAATAAGAAATGAAAAAGAGAAATAAATTGGATATTAGGAAATCCAAAATTAAATAAAATAAGAATGCGTATAAAAATATATTTATATAATTAGATTATATAAATATGTTTACATATGTTTTTATTATTTTAAAGTGATGTGTATAGATATATATATAAATAAATGGGTTATATAAATATATATAATTAAAAGAAATAATTATATATATTATAATAAAAATTTTTCTTCTGTTTAAGGAAAAACATAAACAAAACAGAAGCCTAACCGACCACTATCGGCGGCCACCGAAAGAGGAAGAGGAAAAAGAGGGCGTCACCGACGAGAGGAGAAGGAAGTGGGAAGTGACCAGCGACATCCTAAACAGAAAAGAGAAGAAAATGAAAAACAGGAAGAGAAGCGAAAACCCGAGAAGAAAAGAAAGAGGAGATCGACCGTGCCGGCTGATCTGGCCGGCTGATCTGGGCATTGCCACTCCCCCCACGAGACTGGCAGAGACCAGGGGAAGGTGAGAGGAGCCACCGGTGAAGAGGAAACTGACGGAGGAAGGAGAAAAGAGGTCGGCCAATTGTGGCAAGAGTGAACCGGCGGAATGGGTGGCCGAACCGACCAGCAGAAGCCGAACCTGTCTGAACCGATTCAGGCCAAAAAAGCAAAAAAAAAAGAAAAAAATAAGATGAAAAAAAAGGAAAGAAAGGATAAAGAAAAGAAAAAGAGAAAGAGAAAGAAAGAAAAGGAAGAAGAAAGAAAAAAATGGTAAGGAAAATTAATAAAAAATAAATTGATGATATTTATTGAATAATTTATGGTTATATTGATGTAAGTGCATTGATATTGAAATTGTAGCAAAACGGAAATGAGACGAATGGTGGAGTTCGGCAAGGCTCGAAAGTCGGAAAGCGCACTAAGCTTTGGTGAATATGTAAGATACTTTTATAAAGCATTAGTAGCATTATATTGTATGAGGGATTATGATTTTATATAATGCATTGATGGAACGATTTTTGACGGAATTGTGATTTTTTTTATATGATGCATTAATTGAATTGATGTTAAAAATGCTAAGTTGACCCACAACTGATGGTGGGGGTCTTAGTAGAGACATAGGAATTGCGAGAATCAACGGCTATGGTATAAATTGTGTTTTCCTTGCAGGAGGTTTAGTGAAAATTAAGCTGTTATGCTGCCGAAATTCCTAGGAAAACGTTGAGGAAAAAGTTTCTCAAGTAAATGGAATTTTGGAAATAATTATTGAAAAATAAACATTGAAATGACTTTATGGTATTACCGGAAAAGTTTGATATTGAAATCGATAAGAAGATAGATCGTTGAACACGATAATGTGATGAATTATATGGTTAAACCTTATAGAATCGATAAATCAAGTAAGTTTAATACCACAAATGGTATCAAGTTGAGATTGAGGTGGAATTATTTATTAGACGGATCACAGATAAAAGTGACGATGATTATATGATACAACTTAAAAGAGAAAAAAAATCGAAGTTGTGACTTAGATGGTCGAATGATAGAATTGCGGAATTATCAATCGAGTGATGATTATAGAATTGATAGATTCAAATAAATGGACCGTCTTAGTGGTATGATTGAGATAATGATAATAAAAAAGTAGATTGTGATATCTTATGGACATTTGATAGAACATACGTTTACATAAAAATGTACTTGTACATATCGATGTTTAATAGATGTGAATTGAGATTTTTGCAATAATGTGGATAGTCGCAAGGCGACTTAAATGATTGAAACACTGTTGATAATGAAAATTGGAAAATTCTTTTAAGTGGGTAAATTGCCAATCAAAAATTGAATTGATGATGTTTTATAGATAATTCTAGCATGATATTACATTCTATAGGCCATATGAAAAGTGAATTGAGGATTGTGATCTGATTTATGATAGTGAATGAAATTGAACCGCAAGTCGAAAATTCTGAATATGTACCAATAGGTCAAACCATAAATGGATTTGATAAGCGATTATTGATCTTGTGGTTCTATGATCCTCGATGTCGACTCTGGAATAGATATCGAATGAGGATATTAGTATTGCATAATTTCAGTATCATGATGGCTATATGGAAACACGGTATTTAAATGCTCATAGATACTAAGAAGATTCACACTGATGATGTGGTTCTAGTATCAATAATGAAATGTACAAATGATTGTTATAGTCGATAATTATCGAAAAAGGATATTGAATACCAAATGGTTTGAATACCAAGTGATCTGATTATTAAATAATTAGAGTACTGAACAATCTGAATACTGAATGAAATGAATCTTGAATGATTTGAACAGTGATTTACTGATTGGATAGAAAGAAAGTCTTGAAATCGAATAATTGATGGTGATAAAGTTAAATGAATCGCTTCATTGTATTTGATGAAAATATTACCGAAGTTGCATACTGAAATGTGTTATAGCATCGCATTTAAGCATGCCTTCTTACAACTTGAAACATTATAATAATGTTTATATGAATACTGAAAAGTATTGATTTGTTTTGAAATGAAAGTATATGGTAGATATATATATATTTTGATATATGAAGTCTCATACAGAATTTTACCATATGCTTTACATGATATTGAAAAGAAAGCTAAAGATTTAAATGTTTTATGAGACTGTAGGCACCCTAAAAGAATTAAATTCAATAAAGCATAGTGGAAACCGCCTAATTCGAGCTTTGCTCATTAGGCAGAGATGCATGTCCGAGAATAGTCGTGGACAGGTCTCAGTCACGCCTGATCAGTGGGGCTGAGAGAGATGAGGTCTATGGCCATAGATAGCGCCCTAGTTGGTTTCCAGGGGACGATGACATGATTTTCACTGCTAGCTACAGTGATTTAAGTCTTTATTGATAGAGATGATAAGGATCTAGCCTAGTCTCTAACCGATATGATATGAAGTCTAGAGTATGATTTTATTGATATGAACTCTAGACTTGACATGATTTATACAGTACATAAGACATGTTTGAAATGAAAAATATTTTGAAATAGTACATGTCTTAAACATGTTTTAAAAGTACATGTGATATGATTTCGACACTTATATGATTTATATATGATTTTGTGTCGAACATGACATGATATGCGGTCTAGAGTGTAGTTTGATTTGATACGAACTCTAGACCTGATATGACTTACAGTATATGAAAAATGTTTTGAATTAACATGATACGAAAAGAGAAATGTGCACGTTTTGATTTGAAATGATACGAAAAGACATGTTTTGAATTAACATGAAATGAAAAGAGAAATGTGCACGTTTTGATTTGAAATGATATAAAAAGACATGTTTTGAATTAACATGATATGAAAAGTGAAAAGACATGTTTTAAATTGACATAATATAAAAAGACATGTTATGCATGCTTTCAACCTTAAATACGAAATGAATTAAAAATTCATATGTTGAGCATGTCCTAAAGTATATATGATATGATTTGAAATAATAGCGGTTCATACAGTGAAATTACATAAACTGTTTACTTAATCATGACATAATAGTATGCTTCTTACATAAGATATGTCATGAACTTATATGGTACAAAAACATGAAAAGTATATGAGGAGTATCACGACTTGGTGGTAACGACATTTCATCTGCATGATGTCATGATATGATATGATATGATACATGAATATAGAATATGCACGAAGAGAATTATGATTTCGTACCACCGTGATTGTAATCCTCCATATGGAAAGTGATACGAGATAATAGAATACAGGAGTACGATTATGAAACATAAAGTGATTTGATGATATTTCAATTGGACATGAGGTACTCCGAGATTGAGGAAAGTATAGACTAATAGTATATGACATACAAATTTGACACGACATATTGTTGTGCGATGCACTATAATATAAGGATGAGAAGACTGAAAAAGTGATTATGATGATTTATTTAAAAGTATAAGTGATAGACAAATGACAAGAAATGAGATAATGATATGTTATCGATGAGAAGGGATTAACTGTAATTGCAAACTTTTTTTTGTTCAAATAATTGCAAACTTGCAAGTGTTAACCATTGCAGTTTAAGACAGTATAATCCTACTCTTGTATTTATATTAGTATCTTACTGAGCCGTGGTTTTGCTCACCCACTAAATTTCATCTCTTTCAGACTATTGAAGTTAACATCTGCCATGTGAGCTGCTAAGTGGGCATCGGAGACGGTGTATGTCTTCTGAGGTATATGTTCCTTATAAAATACTTGTTTACATGTAAGACTTAAATTGATGCACAGTACATATTCTGTTTAACAAGTCAGGATGTAACTAAGAACCGTTTCCTGGTTAGTTTAATATTTAAATGAAATGACTATAGGTCACCTAAATAGTATAGTAACTACACTAACACCGAATACAAACCTTAAAATGAAAAAGAAAAATTTAGTCCATAAATTTGTAGACTAAAAAAAGTATAAGTATTAAAGGAAAGTCGCGGCCTTCGGGACGTGACATTATATACTATATATTGTATATTATACATATAATATCTTTCATATATTATGCATATAATATTATTATATTATATATAGTATTGTACTATATATTATATCAAGATATAATTATATTGTGTATTAAAATTATATATGTATCTAGTATATATATATATATATTTATACACTTTAAAATTAAATAACATTTATATATATTTATATAAATGAAATACTACAATATATATTGTTTTTACAATATATATATACAAACTTTAATGTAAATTAATATTTACATTTCTCAAATATGTATATACTTATATATATACATATAATGTTATATTTAATACATATGTACTATTTAAATTTATACAATAGTATATATATCTATATATACATCTGTATATTAATATATACTATATAGTATTTCAATACATATGTATTTATATAATAATACATTTATATAATTTATAATTATATAAATATATTTCTCTTTCATTTCTCACTTTCTTATTTAATTTGGATTCCAATTTATCCAAATTAAATTTCCTCTCTTCATTTCTTATTTCCAATTTAATTTCCCTTTACTTGAATTTTCCCAATTTATCACTTCTTCAATTCACGGAATATTCACTAATATTCCGATCTCATATTATATTTATTTATTTCCGCTTATCTATTTTCTCCAATGTTTATTTCCAATATTACTAATTTCCAATAATTGAAAAATTTACGGTTATCACATTTTCCCCACCTTAAGAAATTCGGTCCTTCAAATTTAACTTAAGTCAGAAGGTGGTACATTTCGTATACTTACGACTTTTTTTTTTTACATAATACTGCCAGCATACTTTCAACCTTAAGATTACTTTTAGACCACTATATGTTGTCTTCCACCACACATCTATACTCCCGTAAGATTTCTTACCAATTGGGAGTTATCAATTTCATTTCTCTTTTCACATAAAAGTCAATTCACACTATTTTTCATATCACAATTGATTTATACTGTTCATCATCCGTTTTCTTATTTAGTGCCAAGTCATTATAGTTTGATAACCATCATTTATACGTTTTAATGAATAATATGTATTTGTCCTAGTGGCTTTCACATCTCGTGCATCCGTTCACTTAACATATCTTCAAGCATTTCCATACTACGCTAAGATATTTACATCATGTACAGAATGATGCTGTCAATAAATTTGGAATCTCAAAGCCTTTTGCTATTTTTTATAAGCATATGGCAACTTAGAGATTCCCATCATATGTAATGCTCACTGGAACTGTACATATACATTCTCATCGTTTCATACTCCGACTATGGCACTAGAGAATCTAGGAGTCCGATAGTGGAAAAGTGATTCCATTTAGCAATCAGTCTTTAATCACTTCCATATCATCATATCTCTTTTGAACTCTTTATTGTCCACAATATCCATTTTCACATTTATTCCATCAAGGCTGCATCTCATTGCAGAGTCTACTGTTAATCATCTCTTGTTCTTATGGTATATTCAACATCACTTAAATTTTAGAATATACTTGAGAATGTAATCTTCTCATAATTTAAATTCCATAGTAGAATATTGAAATCATCAATTTCGTCACCACATTATCTATACAATTCCACCATTCTCAAGGTGTGGATATGTGTATATATCATTTTTGTTCCATTTGCATAACTGGCAGTATAATAACACATGTCCTTTATCTTACTCCTTTGAGTACCATTAATTTCACTTGACAACTTTGGCTTGATTTTACATCTGGCCACAAACGTGATAACTAACATTAAATCGTTTTTAGTCTTAATTTCGGGAACCATCTCATATTTGTGTTGCCTTCTCATCATGTACTTACCTTTGTATTTCATTTTCGTTTTCATATTTTCACTCTTATTATTTCAGTCAGTTTTCTCAAGTGGTATGGTACTTTACTGTTAAAACCTTTTAACATTTCGCATGCCATCTTTTCTTCACACTTATTCATTTACTGACTTTAACTTCTTTAATTTTATCACATTAGTAGAGCAGCTAGTTCCATCACTCTTTTATAGATTGGCAGTAGTATCTAGTTAGACTCATTAATCTCGTATCTCAATCATTCTCTTTATTATAGACAGATCCACTGTCATTTTGTCATTTCGAGATTTCCCATCTCTCAAAAGAAACACTGTCTAGCCAAAGCTCTTATTCGCCAATCTTAACATAAGTCCACAGTCTCTGAGAGTTTAAAGGATTATATATCATAATGCTGCTCCTGTTCCATTTGTATCCTTAACTATTTCGATATCTCACTCCTTAGGTTTATATACCTCACAAGGTAATTCATTAACCTTGAAACCTCAATAGGAACTTGTAAAATTTCATCGAGTTCTAAACATTATTTCATGGACCTTAGTCTTCAACTTTTCTCAAATGACGCTTTATACCGAGGCTAGTCTTATGGACTCCTCTTGTATCTCTGATCAGATCAATAAAGCGTGCATTTTCATGTAGATGAATACTTGTTCTTCATAAGAATTTCATTAATTAGTAAAAATTTACTATATCCTTTTAGTTCATCTACTTATCAAAGTCATCTATGCTTCTTTCATTCACACTTATACAGATAACTTCATTAACCTCAAATTACATTATCTGTATTTTCATCAAACACACCTATACAAGTGAATTTCATTATTCACACATTTTCCAAAGTAGTTGTAAAGTTTTTCGGATTCTTTCTATATTTTTTGATATAAGCTTAGAAACTAGATTTCATATATCCAATCGAGTCAATGTTAGCTCGATTTCTCTAATCTATATAACTCTGAAAAATTTATCGAGATAACATCCGATACTTTCTTTAATCACACATCTTTTATCATTTGGACATTTCATCCTCATGTCCTGTCATTTTCATTATATATCCTCAAGGTAGAAACATTTAATATTCAAATCATTTTGAAATATTATCCACCTTGATTTCATTATTTACTCATATTTCACAGCATATTACTCAAAGTGATTAGTAATGTTGTAACAAGTGTAACCATTTAATTAACCATACTGATATGGATTTCATTATTTGTTCTATTCACTTTCTCAATCATTTTCTATAGTCATCTCACTTTTCCTAATATCTAATGATCCCTTAATAAACATCCAATTCAATACACTCCCAATTCAGCCCCTTACAATCAATAACCGGGCCAATCGTTTTGCAACATTTCACTACACTCTTATTGGATCGCATCATATAAGGCCCAGCCCGTCCGCCGTCCGCCTTTACACATGTGTACTGTCCTCTTTGAGAATGCCCATTCCTTTCACTAGGTCACTCACAATTCGCGTCCGTACACTAAGTTTCAGTGAAATCAGTAATAGGGATCGCTATATTTATATCACATCCTCTATGCCATGAATAACTCCATTACCATCAATGGATTCAAGATCAACTTGGTTTCATCACTATTCAAAACATAACCCAACATAGGGGCATTTTCATCATTTTGACATTTATTTCTTTCTCCTCAGTGTACATTTAAATCAAGTATCTTGTCATTTATGTGCTGATAGTATCCTTTCTCATACTAATATCAGCAATTTAATATCTTGTTTGATTTCGACAGAGAAGTCCACAAGGATCCATAATTGGATTATTTTGCATGAAATGCAGCTTTACATTATCAATTTCTCTGTCAAATCAATCAATTCTAACTTCTGTTAGTCCATTATGACTCCAAGTAAAATTTTGGAGGTAGGGGTATTTTGGTCATTTTTGGCCAAAAATTTTCTCTCTCCTCAAAACACCTTCAATCGATGATCTTAAAGTCTATTTAATGATGATATTTCATTCCTCTCCGTTATATCATCACTTTCAGGTCTCAATTTGATCCGAACAGAAAAGTACCGTGGGGCCTTCACCGAGTCCTTTCGGTGCCTTACCGAACAGGCCTTCATTTATATCATAAGATCACCATTTTCTGGTAAATTCTGAGCCTATTCTCCTCTTTAACATTCTCAATTTATAATTTCTCACTCCCCTCAGATTATTTTACTCAATTTGCAATCATTTATTTTCTCTATGTATTTAGACTACACAGTACTACAAGGGATGTTAACATTTCCGACACGTTTTCTCTCCAAAATTATCAACAGACATCAGGCCAACCTTGCTCTTATACCATTAAATCTGTCACATCCCGTGACCACATTTTTCACATTTTTCTATACATTTTATACGATTGGGTTGTCTGTGATACTTTACTTTTCATATTCATTTAACTATTAAATATAAAATTAGTAATATCAATTATATCCCCTATCTTAATTCTCAAGAAAGTAGTACTGAAAGTAAGTCTAAATACAGAAAGTAAATGATCATACCTCATATTATAAATCAAGCTGTCGCAATGTCTCCAAATGCGTAGCTCGAAATCCTCAGATGTCAGATCTCACAGTCACCGAAAATCTGAAATGTTAAAATTGGGGAGTGAGCAAACCATGGCTCAGTAAGAGAGTTATATGCAACACTTGATATTCAGCTACCTATATGCTGAAAATAATTTTTTTTACTTTCTTTAAATCTTCCTAGAGGCTCTAGGCTCACATATAGGAAGGATACTACAGTCGGCTAAGGATCCGAATGGAGTAAGGCAGTTATTTTAAATACCTGTTTTGTCTCGGAACCTAGAAGCAACTATAGAGAGTAATCGTTTTCTTTTGATATTCAAATCCCAGTAAAACGTTAAATATTCACGTGATAAAACACTTAAGTAAATAAATAAGGAATTAATGTTCCTTTCACAAATACTCATTTCCACACTTGTAAAACACCGTATAATATTTAGTTCAACATGTAATATATCAAAAGTTTAGTAGCTGTAGATAATTTAGTACCAGCAAAAAGTTCAGTGAAAAGTACAATCATCAGTACAGTATCATGGAGACTAGGCAACACCCTAAATATATCATGCTATAATATCATCCCAAATAGGGGAAACACATGAGATCTATGGCCATAGTCTATGGGGTCCACAGTGTGCACTGATCAGGTGTCCACTGGGACGCTGATAATAGGATCAGTATCTATCAGCCCTAACACGTGACACGTGAGCATGATATGGGGCCTAACAGTCTCAAAACAGTAAACACGTGATATAAACCCCATTTATGAAATCAATTTCATTGAATATAAGTTCAATAAATCCATAAATATTCATAAGAAAAATATTTTCATCTTATGAATAACAATTTATAAAATATTCATACTGGGGTAATCACTCCCGAAAATGTTCTGAATATTATAGAACAGTATAAATCACATTTTCCATACGGTGAAAACAGTTTATAAAATAATCACACTGTAAAATAAATCTCATGACTGTTTCTTTTTCATCGCAAAACATGTATGCACGCTTTTCCGTGCTTTCTATCCAAAACATGATTTTCAAAGTTATCAAAATTCAAATAAATTATTTTTATGATTTATGAAAAAATAAAATATTTATTTTTCAAATTCAATAATCCCGTCACCATGTTTTCCTCTATAAACACGTGTAGAGACCTTCTAGTCTCAAAATACTATTTTTCATCTTAAATTAACCTTTATGGGATTTCTATAAATAATTAATTTTATAATTAAAACCATAAAGGTTATTTATGAAATCAAGTGAATATTTGGAGAAATATTATTAAAATATTCACTTTGGTCCTTTTCATTTTTCACCTCGTTTCACGTGAAAATATCACTTATCAGGATAAATTTAGGTGATTTTCTTTTTCACCATTCCCAAAAACATGAATATTTTAAAATTAATTATCAATATATTCATGTTTTATGAAAACTAATCGATTTCTAGATTTTCGTGTTGGAAATCGTTTCTCGTGATGAAAAATCATTTATTATGATTTTCGATAATTTTTCCAATAATTTTCGGCAGTATAACGGCTGCCGATTTGCTAGCCTCCTGCACAGAAAATATAGTTTAAATCTCAACTGGTAAATCACCATAATTTTTCCAACCAATCATTATTAATAGCATTTATAAAAATTAAATGCATAATTTAAAACATGTGTGCCGAATATCCCTACAGGCTGCACATGTCTCCCTTACCTTTCTCGGGTCAGCGACTGCCTCTCAAAGGACGCTCCCGTGTTCACATCTCCCGATCCATCGTCTCGGTCATCGAAGGTCATTTTTTGGAATTCAAATTCTACATTTTAGAATTTTTCATAATTTATTAAATTAAATACTTGAAATTAATTTCTGAAATTCTTACCGAATTTCTTGGATTTTTTTTCGAGTTTTTCGAATTTTCGGGATTTACCGTAATTTTTGAAATTTCCAAATTCCGAAAATTTCTCTTTTTCTCTTCTCTTTTCTTTCTTTCTTTTCTTTCTTTTTCTCTTCTATTCTTTTTCTTTTCTTTTTCTTTTTCCTTTTTCTACTTTTTTCTTTCCTGGCCAGACCGGTCAAATCCCCTCATTGCCGGTTCTTCTCCGATGGCCGGTTCTCCGGTGGTTCAGCAGCTCCACAGCTGGCTGAAGTGGCGGCCAAGCTGGATCTGGCCTCCGTTTAGCCCAGATCGATGGCACGACGGCGGATCTACTCGGTTTCGGTTCGGTTTCTTCTCCTCCTCATTCCTCCTTCCTCTACTGTCCTCTGCCTCTCCCTTGGCCTCCTCCTTCTTCCTCTTCCTCCGGTGAAGCTTCGGTGGCAGTGGCGGCGACCGAATCGACCGGCACGGCCGTTCTCTCTTTTCTTTTTCCTTCTTGGCTCTGCCAAGTTTCGCCTCTGTTTCCGATTCTGTTTCCTTCCTTTTCCGTTGCCGGTTGTCTCCTCCTCTCCTTGGCTCGCCGGCCTACGACGGCCCTTCCTCTTCACCTTTCCTTCTCGCTGGCCGACAGGGTTGGCTACTCACGGGGGAAGATCGGGTTTCCTGATTCTTCCTTCTGTTTTCCTTTTCCTTTTGTTTTCTATTTTTTTCTATTTTATTTATTAAGATATAATACATTATATACTATATATTGTATATTATACATATAATATCTTTCATATATTATGCATATAATATTATTATATTATATATAGTATTGTACTATATATTATATCAAGATATAATTATATTGTGTATTAAAATTATATATGTATCTAGTATATATATATTTATACACTTTAAAATTAAATAACATTTATATACATTTATATAAATGAAATACTACAATATATATTGTATTTACAATATGTATATACAAACTTTAATGTAAATTAATATTTACATTTCTCAAATATGTATATACTTATATATATATACATATAATGTTATATTTAATACATATGTACTATTTAAATTTATACAATAGTATATATATCTATATATACCTCTGTATATTAATATATACTATATAGTATTTCAATACATATGTATTTATATAATAATACATTTATATAATTTATAATTATATAAATATATTTCTCTTTCATTTCTCACTTTCTTATTTAATTTGGATTCCAATTTATCCAAATTAAATTTCCTCTCTTCATTTCTTATTTTCAATTTAATTTCCCTTCACTCGAATTTTCTCAATTTATCACTTCTTCAATTCATGGAATATTCACTAATATTCCGATCTCATATTATATTTATTTATTTCCACTTATCTATTTTCTCCGATGTTTATTTCCAATATTACTAATTTCTAATAATTGAAAAATTTACGGTTATCACAGTTTACTTTTTATATGTTCAGACGTTGTAGTTACAATACTACGACATGTAAATATTGTACAAGGGATGTAAACACATTTTGTAAAGTGATTGTAAATTTTCGTATATGTAAATATGAATAATTACTGGATTCTGGGGTTTTGATTGTAAATAATTTTTGAGTGGTTACTTGGTAGACAGCCCAACCAACTATAATTTATACTATTAGTGTGCTATTTAGATCGTGACAAAACTAGGCCTCAATCTTGCAAGCTTTTTAATGCTCCATCTATTGCGTTTTTACATTGAATTGTATTATTATTTTCTTGTACATACGAGGAAACAAGGGTTGTGCAATTTTCAGAATTTACTATTATGCTTAAATATAATTTATTTTATTAAGAAAAATATTCAAATTTTATTCTTTTAATGTAAAATTAATATATGTTTAAATGAACTAAATGCTCAAATTAAACAATACATACAATTACATTTAGATGCATATGATACGATGTTATGTGATATAATAGTGACAGCACACAATTTGACTGTAGTGCATGGATAAGCGTCTAGGAAATTCTTTTTTGTTCGAAAAGCGTATAGGAAAATTAAAGGGGCAAATAAAATAAAGTTTATATTGTATGGTGGCTCTTGCCCTAACTTTCGCTTATTCATGCACTCATTCAAAAGCGTTTACCTGCAGGAATGATTGATTGATAAAGCATAAATGTACGTGTGGGGACTTAGCTTAGCTATTCTATAGCTGTAATGCCTTGGACGCGTTTGTTGGTGAACTCATATTATATTATATTATATTATATTATATTATATTACAAATTATTATTTTGTTAGTGAAATATTTTAATTTGACAAATAAAATTAAAATAACAAAATATATTTTTAAAATATTAAAAAAATAAAAATTAAATTAAATTAAACATGTATCATCATTTTAATATTTTTGAAATTAAAAAATTTTATTGATAGTAGATAGGATAATAATCTTTATATTATATTTTATTTAATTATAAATATTTTTACTTGTTTTATTGTATAAAAATAATTTTATTTTGATCGAAAATTGTAAACGATAAAATATTTTTAATAATAACAATTTTAATATTAAAAATATGTCTAAATGCTTGAAAAAATTTCACTTTTATTTTTTCTTACAATTTGTTAATTATTTTTTATTTTATTTTTTATTATGTTATTTTTTCCCTCTCTAAGAAGGACAAAAAAGAAAGAAAAAAAAATGTCATCTATAGTCGTTTCGCTTTGCTAGTTGGTTAGTTGGACTTGGCTTGGCTTGGCTTTCTGCCTTTTCAGACTTCACTTAATTATCAATTATCATACATGCGCATCCTCAGTTGACTTGGACTGCCACAGTTTGTAAACCAATAAAACATTTTACAAACCTTTTCTTAAATTTTGAGGGTTTTTTTTTTTTGCGTGACGTTATATTTAAATATGTTTATATTTATTGTTAACTAATTTTTAATTAGATATTTCATATGGAATCAAAACTTGAGTTTATTATGTTTGTTTTAAATGTTAATTTTATGAATTTGTTCGCGCAATAGACCATAAATGAAAAGAGTGTCGAGTGATATTTTCTTGTATCTAATAAATTTTAGTTTTATTTTTTGTGGTTTATACTGAAATTAATTAATACGTGAATTTGTGATTTATATGTTAACTAGTTTATGATTCATGTGACGTACGAATTTGTTTCATTTAATTAAATGTGTGTATATAAAAAATAGATTTTAATTATTTTTTCTTCTCATTATGATAAAAATTAAAAGAAAATATTTTAAATTATTTAAAAATAAACGTTGAAATACTTTCATACTTGACTGAAAGCTAAACAATTTGGAATTGAGAAGTGGAGAAGGCAAAAAAATGTTTTATGATAAAAATATGTGATGAAAAGTTGAAATTAAAAGTGGAGAAGAGAAAAAAAATTGTATTATTTATAACTTATGCCATTATTGGATTTGGATTAATGTAGATTTTTAAATAATTTTACAGATATTTGTTTAAATATTAATATTCAAACTAGATTTAAACATGTATGATGTATAATGACGATTTTAATTTATAATATTTTTAAAAAATAAAATAGAAGTATAAAAAATTATGTTGAAAAACATATTGCATAATATATTAAACAACTCTATGCTTGTATAGAATACACAAATTAAAAAAAAAATCCAATTTTAATTTTTTTGATAAAAGATTTAAAACTTTAAGATAATTTTGATCAAAATATAAGGATATTTTTTAATTTAAAAATAATATAATATGTTATAAAAGAAAATTAAATTTTGAGATAAATTTATTTGATTTAAATGAAGATAATATGGTTGAAATCTATTTTTTTTTAAAATTTCAAATATTTTAAAATTTAATAATTATTTGAATGGATTATTTTACAAAAAATAAAATTAATTTATTGTTCTAAATATAAAAAAGTTAAGATATCTATGTAGGATATTTTATTTTTAGACAAGAACTTTGTCTTTTTATATATATTTATATAAAATATAACATTATTATCAAAAACTGAATCTTATTAAAATCAGAAGTGTAGCCTTGAATCAATAATTATGTAATTTTTTGCGAATATTTTATACATTTACAATGAAAAAAAATTATCTTACTAACATGTTAAGTGTTCATGTAAAATATGTACGTTATTTATAAGTGCATCTAAGTAAAAAATTTAAACAAAAAGTAATTATTTCTGTAAATTTGTTTTTAATGTCAATAGCAACAATATATATTTATTTACACACACACATATATTGATAAAATATGAGTGAAGAAATTGATAGATGATATGGGATTTTTCTTTAATTTTAATATATATATATATGTTTATCTTTTAGAAATTGAAATTGATAATTAATTAATTTTGTACATGGTTTGAATAATGAAATAGCCACTGTTGAGAGAATTTTACCGTTTACCACTCCTGGACCAAACATGATTAGTTTTCATACAGTAAAACGGATAAGAATATTTGTGATTACACAAAAAAATAGATAATTAATTTAAAAAGATAATTAAAGTACTTTTATTTATTTAATGTTTATAGATTTTTATCTTTTAGAAAATTGGAAAATTTTATTATTTTTCGATTTTAGGATATTAAATGTGTCAAATTTTTAGATTATTCATATAGAACGTTTTACTTGTAATCAAATGCTTTAGTTTTTATATATTTATATAAGATTACTTATATTTTAACAAATTTTTATAGATATTTTTTAAAATATTAATAGTAATTTGTTTGTTTTAGATTTTCAAAGTTTTAAAATGATATTAATTAGATAGAAGTAACGTTGTGTACTGTAATATAATATGTATATATATGATTTTAAATTTAGTTGTTTCATAATAATGATAAAGTTTAATAGCCAAATAGATCCTCAACTTTTAGTATAAAATGGAATTAAGCCCTCAACGTTTTATTACGTGAAAATCAATCCATAAACTTGTATTTCATTGTAAATAAACCCTCAACCTTTTAAAATTATGCAATCAAGTCCAAATCTGTTAAATGACACTAATTTCCATTAGTATTGCACACGTAGCATGTCACGTGACAACCATCTAAGCTATCCACGTCAGCTTTCACGTTAGATGTCCAAACGGCAGTTAGTGTCATTTAACAGATTTGGACTTGATAGCATAATTTTAAAAGGTTGAGGGTTTATTTACAATGAAATAAAAGTTTATGAATTAATTTTCATGCAATAAAACGTTGATAACTTAATTTCATTTTATGCTAAAAGTTGAAGGTGTATTTAGCTATTAACCCTAATGATGATGATGATGATGATGATGATGATGATGATGGAAGTCGTCAAACAATGAAATTCTTTTAACACTTTAACATTGCTTAATTCAAAATATTATCTTTTATATATGTTTATAGACATAGTGCCAATTTGGATTGCGTTACACCTAAAGTGCGATACAATCTTGCCTTATGCGTTACAGCCAAATGCACAGGATGCAATGGCACGGTCATTGCACAAATCTCCATCTCACCGGAGTGAGATCTTTACCCATAACCCCTTATTTTATTATTTTTTAAATTTTTATTATTAAATTATTAAAAATACTTTCTTATATTTAATTTTTTATTTAAATTATTCATTTTGAAATGTTAGAATAATTTTATTAATTAAATATAATATATAAAATTTTTATTATTATATAGTACATAAATATATGTGTATAAATATACATAATATTTTTTAAATATTTAATAATAGATGCATATTTGATATATAAATAATTTTTAATTTATTATAAAAATATTATTTGATATAAATAATTTAATATATTTTTTACTTATTTATGTAATTCACAAAATTTCAAATTTATACTATAAATTTCATTATATATAATTTTTATCTAATGTCCTTAATAATTATTTTATTTTTACTACATTTCATCTCACAATTATCATTACATTTACATCTAAAACATATCTCATTGTTGATTTTAATTTTACAATTACAGTACCCAATCTCACCACTACAGTAACTAATCTTATCTCTATTCTATGGCTTCATCGCTGTTTTAATCTCATCAGAATCAATTTTACTACCCATCCAAATTAATTCTTAGTTACCTTTTATTCTTAAGCCTAGTTTGGGAGCTTGGTGAGCTACGGCGTGGGTCGGTGGGGCAGAAAAAAAAGCAAAAGAGTAGGAGGGTAAAATTATCCTCTTGCCCCTCCTTTTAATTTTTTTAATTTTATATATATATATATATATATATATATATATATATATATCTTTAAGTACCTCATTATTTTCAATTTCATTGAAGCTAATTTTACTGTCCATTTAAACTAGCACTTAATGATTGCCGAAAGTTTAAAATAAGGTTTGCACAAGCTCACATAATTGTTTTTTTTTTCTTTTTTGGTGTTTGATCTTTATCTCATTTGTCTAAAGTTGTTGTTGGTCGAGAAAACCAATCTCGTTTTCTCAATTATTTGATTTAAAAGGAATCTATTTAATTATTTTTATGCACCAAAAAAAAGAATCTGTTTAATTATTTTTATTATGTTTGTTTTTATTTTTAAAAATAGTCAATAAAATTAGACATAGTATTATGAATTATTATCTAATATATTATCATTAATATTTTTAGATTTCACAAACGAAATTAAGATGATATGTGTTGTCATCTTAAAAATAAAAATAACAATAACTATCTAATACATTGTTAATGAATTTTTTTTTGTGTAACCCACGAAGTGCCTTTATATTTTCAACATAACTAGTACTGATTCAAGAAAATTTAATATGATGAGGATTTCAACATAGGATTTCTTACTATGGATCATTTTCACTTAAAAACTCAATGGAACCTTATACCACTGAGCCAAACCTTTGGGTTGGCAAAGAAATTTTTAACTTTAGAGACACGGTTAAAATGATGAAACTTTATTTATGTTTTGGATTTATATATGATGCATCAACAATATGTAGTCTCTATACACTGTCAATACATAAGAGGTTGACACCTCATCAATAAGCTCTTATAAATAAATTGAAAACTTATTTATATTTATTTTTAAGAACTTGATATATTTTTTGTTTGTTTAGTAATGAAGTGTGAATATCTGATGCACTGATAGTGTATAGAAATTATATATTGTTAATGCATAATATATAAACTTTATTTTTTTTAATATTCTAAATAAATACATGTTATCATCCTAATCACATTTGTAGGATTTAAAAAGTCTATTAATCGTATATTAGATAATTGTCTTAAAAACAAACTTAATAAAAAATTAAATAGATTCATTTTCAATCAAATAATTGAAAAAAATTAGATTGTATATTCTTGACCACCAATAGCTTCAGAAGAATGAGATCAAAATCAAAGACAAATAACGGCTGTCGCTATAAAAATTCAAAGGTAAGTAAAGTAACTTTTTTTTTTTGGTGAAAAGTTGAGTAGAGTAAAAGTTGCTATCATCAAAATTAGATGCGACAAAAGTTGATCCGACTCAAAAAATCTATCCAATTAATCCGAATTTAAATTCGACTGATCCGATTTGATTAAAAAAGTCAACAACCCAAATCTAACCCGATCCGAATCCGAATTGATCCGAAACCAAATTTATCCGAATTTACATTGATCCTAACCCCGATTGGGTCCGAACCCAAATTCATCTGAATTTAGATTAACCCGAATTCGAATTGATCCAAACCCAAATTGACCCAAATCTAAATTGATCCGAATCCAAATTTACCCAAACCTGAAAAGATTCAAACTTAAATTTAATATTATCAATAAATATTTAAATGTTAAAATTAAATATCAAAGTATTTTAATACAGTAAAAATATAATTTTTTTCAATAATATGAGTGTTATATATTTTTCTAATCTAGTTAAATTTAAATATTCACTTTTATATTGCATTCATTTAAACCTAATGTATAATTATTTAATGGCTAATCTATAATAGAGTACAGAAGCTATATCATCTACATTAATGTCTCCAATTATTCTATAAAAAATCAAAATAAATTAAAGAGATATATAGTACTGTTTTATGATATTTTGTAGAGATTATTAAATCACTTTGATTCAAAAGTTATTAATTATTGTAGATAATAAAAACAAAATGAAAAAATGCAATTAATTTATGAATATTGGTAAATATATTATAAAGAAAACTATTATACATATTATTAAATATTTTGATTATTTCAATTCCAATTATACTATAGGTCATGTAAGAAGAAAATTTTATTTTCATGAGTTTTGCAATTCTTAGAAATATGGTTTCAATTTATTTTTATACCAAATAAATCACATCAAGATGATCAAAGCTTAATCTAATAAATCTGTCCAATCGACCCTAATCCAAATCCGACCAACCCAACTTGAATAAAAAAGTCAACGACCCAAATCTGATCTTATCCGAACCCGAAATGATCCAAATTCGAAATAGAATGGTTTTTCATTGACCCAAACCCGACCTTATCCGAACCTGAAATAATCCGAATCCGAAATAATCTTATTTTTCCTTAACTCAAAATGATCCGATCCAAAATGATCCAATCCAAATTCGATTTGAGTCACCCATTTGCCGCCTCTAATCAAAACAAACCAAAACTTAGTGTTTAGGAATGTGATGGACTACAGGAAACTACTGACAGACAGTTTAGAGTGATTTGTTGACCCGAAGTCAACGTGCATGGCATGTGGACATTAACTTATGAATAATCAATGAATTCTTTTTTAAAGAAAATTCTTAAATAAATTTTCTTAAAAAAAAAAAGCTTTTGGTGGTTTAAAGTTCTTGTTTCTATCGTTTTTATAAACTGAAAGACTTTAATTGTGAAACGTTAAAGAAAATAAAAAAAATTATAAAAATTCTTGAAATTATGAGGTTACAATTATAATACAAAATTTTATACACATAGAAATTATAATATAATATAATATAATATTTATTAGAAACATCTTAATTTTTTAATTTTACTTAAAAGTAAGAAGTTGATTTAAAGATTTTTAAATTTATTCTAATACATATTTTCCTCTCTTCTAAAGATATGTATGTACGATTATCTTATTTGTTTCCCTCTTTGAAATTTAAATCACTCTATTTTATAATATTTTATTTTTAACCTTTTTAAAATAAATTATTTTATTATTTTTCTCTTAAATCTTAGATTATGTGAATTTTATTGCACATTAATATTAATATTAATTGTTACAATATTTTCAAGAACTAAAATGATTAACATAAATATAATATAGATTCATTAACAAATAGATCATATGCTGCATGATATTTCAATTCATTGTAACAACAATCAAATTGGTTTTAACATTTTTAAGACTTGAACTCAATATATTAACTAATATTCTTTACTTAAATAATTAATAATACGATATTATATTATAACTAACAATTTATGAATATATTATAAAATTATATGTTTTTAAGTCAATAAAAAATATAATTTTCCAATTTATTTTTTTGTTTAAGTATTTAAACTTCAACGTGATGATATTAAAATATCTCTTGAATTAGTCTAAAGGTAAAAACGCAAAAATATAGTAAAATTGGACATTAAGTATTTTAAGTTATAGTAGTTACTATTATAATTTGAGTTAATATATTTTTCTTATTTTTGCTTGTATTCTTTTCCTTAATTTCTTCTTTTTATTTTCCTCATTTTCAATATTTATTATATTTAAATGACTTATTTATTTTTTTTATGATAACTATTATGGTTGAATTGATTTTAGAACATGTTTTAAATAATAGATTTGTTTTTTTATCTAAGAAAACAAAAATAAATAAAAAAATCATGAAAAGTTAGATTAGCCCACTTTACATTTTCTTTTCTTTTCTTTTTTTTTTGTAATTTATAATAAAAAATTTACCCATAAAAAAAAGAGAATATGAAAATCGAAATATTTATATAAAAAAAGATGAAAATACAAAATAAAAATATGAAAACAAACAGTAGCCAAAGGGCTCCGAGAGAGCCCCTTAAATAAACTACCATGAAATCCCATGCCACCCTGCGGATGCCAATTTTCCTTGTCTCTCTCAAAACGCATCATTTTGGTGCTTCAATGTGCACCTCCACATTTTTTTCTCCGATTTTCATCTTTCTTTTCTCTCAAAAAGCCCATCCCAAACATCCACCATCCGCAACCAATTTTCGATCGTTTGTTGCCTTTGTCATCCCTCATTGTCACGGCCCATTGATGTCAAAAATCCATAAAATGCCCTTTTTCCTATCTTTTGAACTTCACCCATTTCTTTTTCCAAAAAACCCTTTAAGAATCCTAAATCTAAAAATTCAAATAAAAAAAGGCCGCCCACAATTCTTTGCTACCGCCAGCATTTCAGACTTTCCAACCCCCTCATTTCACCTCTCCTTGTATTTCCTCTAGTACTATCCTTCAAAACAAACCCCAAAACTTATTTGACACTCTAACCCAAAATCCTAGGAGAGAAAAACCCTCAAGTCCATGGCATCCCTGTTCTCTTAGCCTTGGAAGATTTCCATATTGCTTTGAGTTCATGGAGAAACAGGGTCTGTCTCGTTGAGAAAATGATTGAAATACCAAGAAAGCTAATGCTACTTAAAAATTAAGACAAGGACTTGATAAGTTTAATGTGAGTCTACTTTTTTCTTACACCATACAATAGTATACTACATTGATCTGCAATCATTTGAATGTATAAATGACTTCAGCATTCTTGCTCCCATGTTGTCACTATCAGCTGCATAAGAGGGGACCCTGAAAAACCCGCCTCCAAATTGCTTTTTTCACATTCTAAAGGCCCAAACTTGCAATAAAATTAAAATCCAGCAGATTACCCACCTCTGATATGGTCTAAAACTAGAACTGGTATCAGTGACACCAACAAGAAACCTACAATCACCAACCGAAGGGTCTAGAAAAGTGACCATACCAAGTCCATCAAAATCGCAACTTTGTTCATTCTGCATTTGCAACTGATAGTAACTGTTGAATGCATATGAGACATTTCCCTTTGCTCCAATGCCATTACATGATCCCCCATAGTCGAGTGTTGTGCAATCAGCAGTGTTACAGGCGACTTTCATGTGATTTGCTACGTCGGCGAGATCCCTAGATGGGTTTGCAACACACCATCTGGCTGGGAGATACTGAACATTCCTGGCATTCTTTAACCTCTTGTTCCCCAAACCAAGGTTTAGTGCATATTTAGCCTGGCCATCAAAAGAGAAAATCCCCCAGTGCCGTTCAAAGCTTCCTGGAAGAGTGCTCTTTGCCCCTTCATCAAGTAGACCGAAAAGATAGACATCCATGGGTGGAACACCCGGCCTAAGAGGGGTTCCTTTATTACTTATTACATGATTAATGAGGCCTTGGTTGAAAAACCTAGCAGCAGTGACATTTGCACCAATTGCTCCATCGGTGGGCCAGCCTACCTCCCCAATAACTATGGGCATCTGTCCATATCCCATTTTACTGAGGGCAGCAACTAATGTATCAAAATTTCCATCAAATGCATTGTAGTAAGTGTTGGCACCGTCTATAACAGGATGTGTAGTACCCTCAAAGAATGCGTAGTCTTGTGGAAAATCTGAGTTCCCATAGAGGCTTAGAAATGGATAAATATTAACAACAAATGGGGAACCATTTGAATTTAGGAAAGAAACAAGTTGAGTCATAATTTGAGTCAGTTCTGGTCGAAACACCCCTTGAGAAGGAACATTGGATTCATAGGCATCAGCATTACAAGGGACCACTAACTTTATGTAACCTGCAAGATTTGCTCTGGCCAAAGACTGCTGCAAATTGACCAAAGCAGGGAATACATAGGATTGAAATTGGCCTGCATAACTTGTCAGGAAGGGTTCATTTCCTACAGCAATATACCTGTCATCACAGCCAGAATGAAATAAATACATTAGCACATAATAATTTTACAGAAATAGGGAAGCTTCAGTTTTGCTACAATTCAGTGCTTCAAGAAACACTAAGGTAATTTCGAAGCAATAGATGCACAAGAAATCCAGCTAAGGTTTTTCAATATAAGGGGAAAGTCATGCCAATTTAGATTCTTGAATTGCAAAATACAAAACTTGGTATTACATAAAGGCCAATGGAGGAAGTGAACTTGACGTTATTTTGCCTCATTAATCTCCCCTGAGGCTGAGATGCATGGTATTTTCCATAGAAAGGGTACTAATTTTTCTTTTTATGATCCTTGGTGCAAAAGCAACCATTCAGGAATTACTATATATGGCTAATAGGGCTGCATTCAATTACTATATATGGCTAATAGGGCTGCATTCAATTGTCAAAATGATCATTTACACAATCAAACTCATCCAAAGACCACCCCACCTTACCCAACAGGAAAAAAAAAAGGGGGGGGGGGGGGGGGGGGGGAATAGGGATGTAAACGGGTCGGGTACCCGCTAGATTTGGGATACCCGAACCCGATTAACTTTAATAATACCCTAACCCGATTGACTACCCGATTATTTTTATTTATGCTACCCGAACCCTAACCCTATAAAATATAAATACCCGTTTAACTACCCGAACCCGTTTAACTACCCGTTTATTAAGTCAAAGTTTGATTTTTAAATTTAAAATTAAAATTAATTTTAGAATAACTTAATTAAAATATTATATTAATAAATTTAATTTAACTCATAACAATAAATTAAAGTTAAAAATCATAATTATAATATATAATGATTTAATTTAATTAAATAAAACATTAATAATAAATAATTGATATATAAAAAATATAAGTATTGTATTAATTAATTATTATTTATAATCGGGTTCGGGTAGCGGGTACCCTAAGGTAACTACTCGAACCCTACCCTAACCCGTGACGGGTAGTAATTTCACTACCTGAACCCTACTCGAACCATATTATACACTACCCTAATCCTACTTAAACGGGTCGGGTAGCACCGGGTACCCATTTATAGGATACCCATTGCCATCCCTAGGGGGGGGGGGTGGGGGGGAACGCAAGATCCCCTCCTTCCTGGTTGCTATTTATCTTTCCCAGAGAAATGCCTATACTGACAAGAAATTTTTCACTTCTATTTTCTCCACTAAGTAGAGGAAAACTTTAGCTTATATGCACCAGTTTTCAGCAGTTGGTTTGAGTCTAAATCTACAATCACTTAGACAATGACCAGAGGCAGAGTGACGAATAAGATACTTTAATCCAAATGTCAAAATGGCATTAAGGAAATAACTTGTCAGGGATGGATAAAATTTTATTATACCATCACATAAATGATCTTGTGTAGTTTATAATACGAGGCGTTGTGCAGGCAGTTTGCTATTGGGAATAGCATATGAACTCTGGCATACCTATCCACAGCTTTCAGGGATAAAGTAATTAGCTGTCGAGGTTGTAGGACATTATGCCACTGCATAAACCTATAAGAAATCCATACTGAGGATGCTGCTAAATTAGATTGGTTAGACCCAAATTCAACGAAGCAGTTAATAAAGAATGCTAATCTATTTAAATTTTTCTATGATTAACAAATTAATATTCTTTTGTCTGACAAATACAAGGACACCAATTTATTAAAAAAAAAAGCCTATACCAGAAACTTTTTGAAGCATTTATCAACTGAATTTTTTTTTTGGTGTATCCATAGGTATCTTCATCTGTTTTACAGTATAAGATTAATCATAATCGGGCCGTGAGTAGTAAACAGTAGAACCCTCCCAACAATGACATATCTAGGATTTGAATCATATCCAAATGCCTGCAGAATAAGTCCACTTCCATTTCTTCCAATCACTTGTTGGTTTATCAACTGAATTTATACAATTGGTTTCCAGCACTAAAACCAAGCATACTATAGAAGATCTTTATGAGCTATTAGCTATCTATATGATGACATACTAATTAAATATCTGCTTATTTCCAAATAAGATCCTCGCCCACTCCCCCCCCCCCCCCCCCCCCCCCCCCCCTTTTTTTTTTTCTTGTAATGAGCATATTAAATACCTTAACTACTTTAAACTAATTAAGTATTTCATTATCTCATATCATTTCTAATCTACAGTATTCTTGCCTAAAGGGTACTAAAATCTTTCTACAATCTATAATGAGACTAATCTGTTTAGTGGCCAGAAAATCTTGGAAAAGAAAGAAGCCAAAACATATATGGATTCACCTAAGAGAACCTTGTTTATATGTTTTTCAGTATAGTTTATGTGAAGCTGAATCTACCAGAAACAAAAGCAAAAACAAAATCAAAGGCCAAACAGAGAAAAAATTAACTTTCTTTAATTTCTCTTTCCAAGTCGCAACCTTTACTTCAACCAGAAAAAAAGGAAAAAGTAGAGCAAATCTTACACAAAGGCAGGAATTACCTGATATCTGCACCACCTTTGCCAACATAAGTAGAGATATTCTGGCGAATCCACAAATCAGCAGCCGCCGGCGAAGAGCTTAGAGCAGCCAACATCTCATTTGGTATCCCAACCATGACCTGAATCCCACTCCCCATCAAAGCTCTTAGCACTAATGGGTCAGCTTCAAAAAGCTTCACTTTTTGTATGTTGTTGTCCTTCATCAGATCCACCACCGTCGATGGCTTCATCTTGTGGAATGACACTGTCCCCCAGTTCACCCCTATTGCTGATTCTGCCACTAAAACCAACCCTGAAAACATCATCATCATTACAACAACAACAACAACAACAAATAATGAAGATCCAGTGAGTCTTCCTCTTGGGGCATTCATTTTTCTCCCTTATGCACTCGTTCCGCAATAATCTTTCATTTGCTCACTGGGGTTTGTTCTGATCCTATTGGAGAGTTCAAAGGGACAAAGGCATGGAAATGGGAAGTTAACAGAGGGAATGAAAACTACTCACTAACTACACCAAAAAAAAAAAAAACTACTCACTAACAACAAAAGTGTGCAACTGCAAAGAGAGTAAATTGTAAGAACTTGCCAGAGGCCCCCCTATTTATTACTATTATTATATTAATTGATTTTTTAACGCAGTGTAATGACTCAAATAGCCTCAACTGGTTGTTTATCGTCGTTTTTGATTTGAAACTCCTGTTAATGTACCAGAAGATAAAAAAAAAAAAAAGCAAACTCTTTTTTCAGTACCATGTCTTGGAGATCGAACGCAAAATCAAATTTAAGACATGGATCTTTGATTTTTTTTTTTAGCTCGAAATCTTCGGCGAAAGATTATTCGGTTTTGCACAATGCAGGGCCGTTCAGTTGTCCAAATGAAAAAGAAAGCTGAATAAAAATACCCAACAAAGAATAAGAGTATGGGGCCATTGATGTGAAATTCTACCTGAGAATTGAGCGACAAATAGATTGCTAATTGAAAAGCAAATGCTTTTCCAAAAATTGCTGCTGCCTCATGTTAGTCTTTGTGCTTCACTTTTTTTGCGTCTAAATCAGTAAATTGTGACACAATCTTGACACCTGTCTCTCCTCCCTCATTTCCAGATGACTCTCACGTTGCAACAGTTTTTTTTTTTTTTGAAGGATTGAGAACTTCAATTGGAGCAAACTTATGTACCAGGAATTTCTTTTGATCCCTAGTGTGAATTGTGATGTGTCTACTGTTATTAAAAAAACATTTGAGGGCTCATTAACAAGAAATTCATTTTTTTCAAAAGAACTCCAAGAAATGAAATTTTTTTCGGAAAAAGACGAATTTGGAAGTTGAAACCATTAGTTTATAGTTCACAACAATCTTAAATTTCGTTTTCCTAGCTAGCTTTATCAGAGCATGTCACTTAGCTTTATCATAGCATGTCACTTACTTTATCATTATAAGTAGAAATGTAAACAGACAGTGTATTCGTTAATTTTAAAATATCTAAATTCAAACTTAATTAGATTTAATAATATTTGAATTTGATTAATTATTCGATTATTTTTATTTGTGTTACTCAAATCCTAATCTTATAAAATAGAAAATATTCGTTTAACTACTTGAACCCATCAAATACTCGTTTACTAAATCAAAATTTGACTTTTAAATTTAAATTTAATATCAATTTTAGAATAACTTATTTAAAAATTTAATTAATAAATTTAATTTAACTCATAAAAGTAAATTAAAATTAAAAACCATAATTATGATATTTAATGAATTAATTTAATTGAATATAACATTAATATTAAATAATTTATATATAAAAATATAAATATCATATTAATTAATTATTATTCATAATCATGTTTGGGTAACGGGTACCCTAAGATAATTACCTGAACCCTACTTGAACCCATGATGAGTAATAATTTTACTACCTAAACTCGATTATATACTACCCAAATCCTGCTTAATCGGGTTGGATAGTGTCGAGTACTGTACCCATTACCATCCCTAATTACAAGTGTGTAATCATATTCATATTGTAAACCAATTTTGTGTAAAACTGTAAAAGACAATGATGTAACATATAAATAGATAAACGCAAGCAAACATGACATATTCATTGTAAATTATGAACATAATATGTCTATTATATAATTACTTGATAGGATACAACTAACATGTTTAAATATAATAATTATTCTAGTTAGATACACTATGATTAGATCATTTAGAGTGATTAATTTGTTTAAACATGCATAATAAGTTATTTATGTATTTTAAATATTAATAATCAATAAATGTATTTAATCAATCAATGAGTTCTTAGTTTAGTGACAAGAAGGAAGCCTTAGAACTTTAAGGTTCCAAATTCGAGTCTTGCATAATTTAGATTGAGTTTAGTTTGTTTGTTATTGTTATTTGTATTTATCAGTTTACCAAGTTATCGGTTCATTGATTGTAATATGCTGATTAGTGATTATGATTATAACTTTGATTGAAAATGTACTACTAAAACAAATAAATACATTTAAACAGGTAGATATGTTTTTATTTTTTTTGAACGGGTTAGATATGTTGAGTAATGTAGATTAGCATATAATATGATTAATTAAATATGTTAAATGTGGAATATACAATAACTAAGGGAGTCGACTTGCATAAGATACTACTATTTTCGTGTAATATAAATGTGTTGATACCATTAGGATAGAAACATGATTATGTAAAAAATAAATATGATTAAATTTATGAGTATGAATTAATGATTAGAGATGGTAAATAGACGAGTCGGATCGAATTCGGATTGGGTTATTTTGGATCGAATCATTTTGAGTTAAGAAAAAATCGGATCATTTTGGTTCGGATCATTTCGGATTTGGTTCAAGTCGGGTTCGGGTCAATTTGAATTCGAATCATTTTAGGTTCAGATTAGGTCGGGTTCAGGTCATTGACATTTTTAGTCAATTCAAGTTGGTCGGATTTGGATTCGAGTCAAGCAGACAGGTTTTTTGAGTTAAGCCTTGGTCATCTCGATGTGATTTGTTTGATATGAAAATGAACTAAAACCATATTTCTAAGAATTATAAAACTCATAAAAATACAATGTTATTCCTACATGACCTATAATAAAAATGGGATTGAAATCATCAAAATATTTAATAATTTGTATGATAGTTTTCTTTATAATATATTGTAAGAATCACAATTTTATAAGTATACGAATGATATGGATTAAGTAAACAGTGAAAATAGCTTAATCGAAAATTTTTAGGTTTCTACAGTTTGAACTTCCTTATGGGCAAGCTAGTGGGTCAAACGGAAGCGAGCACCTAAGTAGAGACATCCGAATCATCATATGTTGATGATCTATGGTCTCAAGTAAGTTAATTTAAAGCTTTTACAGTGATTTAAGCTTAATTCAAAATTTTAGTAAGCAAGATCGAAAAAGGCTAAACTAGGTCGAAAATCCTATAAAGCTTTATCATGGCCAACCAAAAATTTATTTTGTCTTATATCAATAGGACATGTGTGATATTAATTTAATTCTCACCTACCAAGCCAAAATCCACCAATGAGAAAATAGAAAAATAAAGAAAAGAAGGAAAACCAAAGAAAAGTGAGGAAAAAAGGAATAAAATAATATATTTTATTCCTCAAGCTTATGAGATAAGCTTCAAAACATTATTTAATTATTTTTTTTATTTCCCTTTCCTTATTAGCTGACCAGCCACTCATTGTTTCAGCCACATTTTCAACCTTGAAAGCCAAAACAAAAGAGGAGAAAACGTGAGAGCTTGGAAAGAAGGCAGAAAACGTGAGCCACCCAAACAGTAATCAGATTTTGTTGCCAATTTTTGTCCTACTTTCAGTCAGTTTTAGCCTTTCCTCCCTTCATAAAAGTTGTTCCAAATTCTCTCCTATAAAACATAGCCGAATTTCATCCCAAACGGAGTTCATTTGGCTGGTGAAAATTTTGCTGGAAGCTATATTTGTCAAGCTGCCCTGTTTTCAGGGAGATTGAGAGATTCATGTTGTGAGGCAGAAACGGTCAGGAAAACAACCTCCTTTCAAAAGGGCCAAGAAGGATCGATTGAAGCCCTACCTCTTCTCTACCACATATCCAGAAATCAGCTTAAACAGACCAAGTTTGATAGGGGAAACCCGTTCTAGAAATTTTTGCTGCACAGGGTAAGCAGTGCCAGAATTTTCTATTCTTTCTAAACTGGATATAGGTTGCATTTCTAATTTTTCTAGTATAAAACTGACGCTAAAGAAGTGTTTTAAGTCTTGGCCAAATGGGTTTCCATAAGGAAAGTGTAAGGAGACAATGGTGCTTTTGTTATTGATAGTGTAATTCATGTTAATAAACATGGGTTAAATGTAATGAAGCTTTAAAGTGAAATTTGGACTTGCATATAGACAGATAAACATTAGGCCTAAGGAAGGGTAATGTAGTAAATTCACCTTTAAGATGAAATGACACTGGTAAATGAGAAGTAGATGAGTACTAATGTGAATGGTACAGTTGGAACGATTAAAAAGATCGTATAGTGACTTTTGTCACAATACAACTAAAGTGCAGCTAAGAAAGAGTAACAATTAGTTTGTGTTAAATGGCTATGTGTAATTGTAAGGTGGTAAATGACATTGTCTATATATGCTTGTAGTGTTAACGATGTAATTTGGTGGTGTACAGTACACGGATTTCCAAGCTTGAACAAACGAGCTTAATCTTTGCTTTCGGTAAGTTTACTATGCAAGCTACAAGTAGTAGCTTGCAGGGTAAGTACCCTACATAAGCTACAAGTAATGATTTATAGAATAAAGGAAAGGTTTATGAAGTAAATGAATTGATTTGGATGTGAATTTTGAGACGTGTTACTATTGGAAATATAAATTATTTTTCTTTGCAGGCTGGGTAATGACATATCCTAACCCCGTCTTATTGTAGAAATTTTGAAAAATTATTAAAAGTTGGATGTAGATCTCTATGTCTCCATCATGCTACTGCATCTTTATGCATAATTGGTTTTATGAGAGTTAAGCTTACACGAAGTTTATACGAAACATATGAAAGCTTTTACATCTCATTTACATCATGTTTTGAAGTATGTGAATGATATGACTTTATAGCATATTCATATAACTTTTTGGATTGAGCATGCATTGCTTGTACATCCTATTGATGTGAGACTTCAAAACATGAGATGATTTCTAGTTTACAGACTTTTATGGCATCCCATTGTACTATGAGACTAATAGAGCACTATGGAACATGCTCGAGTAGTTGATACTCTTATATGGGCAATATGAGGCTTGTTCGAAATTATTGTTGACAAGTTCCAATTCTGGCTGATCACTAGGATTGGAGATGATGAGGATCTATGGCCATAGGTAACACCCTAGTTCCGGGATAACAAGGACTGCTTGCTGATAGCTAGAGTAGGCTAAGACTTTATTAGTTGAATTACTGGGTTTGCCTAACGAGAAATGTTTTATGAATATGGCATATGAGATTACATGATATGTGATTGAACTTTACGAAGCATTATTTTTTTTATGATAACTACACGGTTTGACAAAACCGACTTTGCATCATTTTACGTGCATGATATCAGTTTTACCATAAAGGCATTGTGATATTGAGTTACATGAGATATGAAGTTTAAATGAGTTATTGATATGTGATTTTATACGAAACACATGTTGCATGTATTAGTGGTGCTATATCCTGTTTGTTACTATCTCTATACTTGTGTAGTGGCTTACTGAGCTTTCCCCAAAGTTCACCCTTTCATTCTCCTCCACAGGTTAAGCTAAGATAGCAACGTTTGATAAGAGTCGTTCATTGTTTTAACACTACAAGAAAAGAGGCTTCCGTCGCTGAAAGATGACATTAGTGACGAAAATGAAGTTCAGATTAGCGTCGGAATTACCGACGGAATTCTATCGATAAATTGCGATGGAAAAATTTTCGTCGTTAATTCCGTCGCTAATTATGGCAGGAGTTACTGTTCAAGATAGCAAAAAATTAACGACGTAGTTAGAGACAAAAAATTCTGTCACTAAATCTGAAATCAGTCAAAAAATTAAAATTAGAATCAGTGACGAAATATTCCGTCGCTAACTACCTTTAGTGACGGAAAAATTCCGTCACAAAAACCATCGTAGTTATTTTTTTATTTTAATTATGAAACTTTTCGAAAATTAGCGACGGAATATTCCGTCACTAATTCCATCGCTAAAGGTAGTTAACGGCAGAATTAGCCACGAAATATTTCGTCGTTAATTCCAACATAATGAAAATTATTTAAATTTTGTTTTTATATGTTTTTCACCGATTAGCGACGAAAATATTCCGTCGCTGAAATTAAAATAAAAGTAATTTTATTTTATAGTTTTTATTTCAGCGACGGAAAATGGTTTAGCAACGGAATATTCCGTAGCTAAAACACCTCAGTAACCGTTTTCACGGTAGCCGAGGTGTGTCAAAACCAATTAGAGACGAAATTTCCATCACCGTTGCTAATCTGATGGAAATTCCATCGCTAATTCCTCGAAAATCTCAATCTCCCTCTAATTTTTTCCTTTCTCGCTTGTGTCTTTGCTTTTTAATCCCCTCTCCATTTTTTCCCTTGCTCGCCAGTAGCTCCCCTCTCCAGTCACTGCTCGCTCCTCACTCCCCTTTTTCCTAGTTGCCAGACGTTGTGCCACCACCGGTCGCAACCGCCAGTCGCCCCCCCACCAGCGTCTATCTCCACACTGCCGCCCCAACCGCCGATCGCCCCTCCACTAGCGTCCATCTCCACAGTGGTATTATATATTTATTTATCATTTTTACATTTAAAAATATATTTATTTGTTTATATTGTTAGTTTGTTTTTTTTTTATATGTACACTCTTTTATTATTTCTTTGTATATATATTTAGTCATTTGTATATTTTTTTAATTAATTGTGTGTATATATTTATTTATTTATTTGTATATATTTATTTGTGTATGTCAAAGTTAGTTGTCTATATATATTTATTTTTTTTGCATATATTTGTATTTATTTATTTGTGTATATATATATACACACTTTGTTGTTGTTTATTTGTTTAATTAGCTTTAATGCTTTTAGTGTTATTGTTATATATATACATTTAATAGTATATATTTATTTGTATATATAGGAATATTATTAGGAAATTTTTATTTAAATGTCATCAATTTATTTTTGTTAGCTTTTAAATAATAAATTTATTTATGTAGATTTAATTTGGTTATAATATTATTAATTATGAAAATTTATTGTTGTTTTATTGTATCTAATTACATGATATTAATATATTGATGGAATTAGTATTATTAATTTGTTTAATGTGAGATATACACATTGTTATATATATTACTTTTTTAATAGTTTTAATATGTATTGTAACGAAAGTTGCTGTATTAATAGTTTTAATATGTACTGTAACGAAAGTTGTATGTATTGTAATCATTATTTTTTTATTTTCTATTAAAAGAAAATATTATTTAATTTTTAATATGTAGTTTTTATGTTTTTGTAGGTTATTTAATATTAACAATGAGTGTTGTGGTGGATTGTGCTCGTGAGGTAATATTTTAACTATTTCATAACGAAAGTTGTACTGTAACGAAAGTTGTATGTATTGTAATCGTTATTTTTATGCTTATATATGAATCTTATCCATATTTTATGTTTATGGATTAAGGTCTTTTAAATGTTGTTATAGTCATGAATTTAGTGTTTTAAGCATAAATTTAGATATATTTCGAAAAAATTTTGAAAAGAATTTTGGAATTTAACATTTTGGTAGCGAAATGCACAAATAAAAGGATCAAAAAAAGATATCATTAGTAATGAAATTCATTGTATTAGAAATGGAAATAATAGCATTAGCGACGGAATTTTTCGTTGCTAATACCATTAGCGAAGGAAAAAATTCTATTATTAGCAACGGAATATTTCGTTGCTAAGTATCTTTACCAACGGATTTACTATTAGATTAAAATATTAAATATTATTAGCGACAGAATTTTCGTCACTGATAACTTTCAGCGACAAAATAATTTAATAACATAAAAAATAAATTTATTATTAACGACAGAATATTCTGTCGGTAAAAGCTTTTATTGACAGATTTTTTTAATAAAATTAAAAAATAAAAATAAAATTAGTGACGGATTTAGCGACGAAATATTTCGTCGCTGATACTTTTTACAGATGAATTATTAATGACGGGATTCCGTCGCTAATAAGTAAACGGAATTAGCGATGGAGATGTACTTTCAGCGACGGAATGAGCATCAGCGACATTGGTTTTTCCAACAAAAATTTTCCGTCTGTAATCCATCTTGCTTTTAGCGACGAAAAATTCCGTCACTAATTCTGTCGCTAAAGGTCCCTTTTTTTTATAGTGTGATGTTCAAGCTAGACGTCAGACCTTAGTCCATAGTTCGGTATATAAGTTTACTATTCATATGTAATTGAAATTTGATTATTTTGTACAGTAATGTAGTGTGAGATGTGATAACTATGAATATGTTATTACTTTCAAAAATCGAGTTAAAGCGGTATGTAAACGAGTGTTGGTTGATTGTTAATGTGAATAGTGTCAATTATATAACAATTTTTGGTTGAGAATTTTTTTAACTACCTTCGAGTTATCCAAAAATTATGAAACTTTTTCGAATATTCCATTGATTGTGTGAGAGTGCAATAGGCCATTTTGGGTCAAAGATATCGAGAAATGAATAGTGTTTTGCTTTGTTGCTTGGATTGCATTGCAAGGGGTTTTTCGTAGTTAAGCGAAAAAGCTACCGAAATTTAGTCTTAAGTGATTTTAAGTTATGAAATGAATTAGGACCTAAGGAAATCAACCTTGAACCGTAATCGGGTGAATAGTAAACTGAAATTGAAAAAGTGAGACTACTCGCTACACAAACCACAGTTAAAGTAAAATGAAAAAGTTAACCTCAAAATCCGTTCTTTCACTATTTCGTTATTGAAAATGTCTCGTAATTTCAGGGTATGACATATATTTACCAATATTCATATATTAATTACATTTTTTTCATTTTATTTCTATTATCTATAATAATTAATAACTTTATGAATAAAAATGATTTAATAATCCTTACTAAATATCATAATACACTACTATACATCTCTTTAATATATTAGGTTCAAATTAATGTAATATAAATGTGAATATTTAAGTTTAACTAGATTCAAAAAAATACAACACTCGTATTATTGAAAAAATTATATTTTTACTATAGTAAAATACTTTGATAATTAATTTTAACATTTAATATTTATTTATAATATTAAATTTAAGTTTGAATCTTTTTGGGTTTGGCAGATCAATTTGGGTTCGAATTAGGTCATGTTTGGGTTAATCTAAATTTAAATGAATTTGGGTTCAAATCAATTCAGGTTCGGATCAGGTTGGGTTTGGATCAATGTGAATTCGAATTAATTTGGTTTTGGATCAATTTGGATTTGGATCGGGTTTGATTTAGGTTGTTGACTTTTTTAATCAAATCAGATCGGTTGGATTTAATTTCAAATTGATTGGGTTGGTTTTTCGGGTTGGATCAATTTTTGTCATCTCTAATGGATTGTGTTTAAAATTATCATATTGTCATCTCTAATGGATTATGTTTAAAATTATCATATATATATATATATATACACACACACACACACGGAGGTATTAGAGTTAGATGAACACATGGCCTTGGATAGGAATGTGTAGAGGAAAAGGAAGAGAATACATATGGATAATCTATTGGTTTATATAGCCTACCCAAATCTATTGGGATAAAGACTCTGATGATGATGATGATGATATATATATATATATATATGATTGAATAGTCGTAAAATCAAACCCAAAGGATTGGTTTAGTAGTGTAAGGCTCCATTAAGTTTCTGAGTGAAGACGATTCATAATAGTAAGTCCTGTATTCAAATTTTCACCAGGTCAAGTTTCCTTGGGTGAGCGCTAGACACAATGTAGACATCTAATTTTGCTAAACAAAATTTATAATAATAAAAATTAAAAGAAATTAAGAAATAAAAAATCATAATAAATAAAAATAAAAAATAAATAAAGAATGAAATAAAGAAACAAGTCAACGTTGTTCAAATTCTATTTCAAACATAAACCCTAGAATCCCTAAACCTCATGCAAAACCCTAAAAAATCCCATGCAAATCTCACCAAAATTCATGCAAACCCTAAAATTAAAACCCCAAATTTTAAAAAACCATGTAAAGCACATGCATAATTCACAGTCTCAATAGTTGACTGTCGTTGATATTGTTGCCAAAGACAAAAGAAATTTGCTGCCTAAAAGGGAGAGAATAATGAGAAAACAAATCATGCAAATAATGAAATGTGCAAAAAAAAAGAAACAAATTAACAAAGGATTAATATCCAATATACCGTTAGTTGTGTTTTTTGACTCCATAAGCGAGGTTAGATGATTACACATGTCCTTTCAAAATATTAAAAAACAATAGAGCATGTGTCATAATCCTAACACCGTCCATTGGATAATTATCCTTAAAAAAACAAATGAAAGGAAATAAATAGAAAAGGATGCAAATGTCAATAATAATAATAATAATAATAATAATAATAATAATAATAATAATAATACTAATAATAATAATAATAATAATAATAATAATAATAATAATAAAATGGAAAATAAAATCCCATAAACATAGGACCCAAATGGGAGTAAAAGAATTGACTCTTTCATCAAATTAGAGCTAGGGAAATGCTTATAAAAAGGCAAGACATAGAAGAAAATGGGGGTGGACGTTGTTGCTTTCTGCAATTTTCACCACCGAGTCTTGCACAGTGTCCTTGCTTTATCACTGCTCACAACATCCTCTCGTCCTCACCATTGTTTCCCTGCTGCTACAGTTGCCATGACTTGTTGCACTACCACTGTAACTTCACTAAAGGTGTAATCGAACAGAACGTTGGACAAACAGTTCACGAATATGTTCGGTTTTTTGTTCGTTCATTAGTCTTAACAAATGATCATGAACAGAGGTATGATTCGTTCATTTATGTTCGAGAATAAACTCTTTTGATGTTCGTTAAAAACTCGTTCATTTAATGAATAATTTAGTGTTCGTTTGCCATTTGATAATACTAAACTTTTAAATTACATATTTATTCATAGATTATTTTAATATGTAGTTATTAAAATTACATATTTATATAAGATTTTTTAATTTGCCATCATCTATATTAGAGTGATACAATTTGTTTGTATAAATATTTCTTTAGTGTTCACGAACATATTCGTTTAATTTTCACGACCACGTGTTTGTGAACATATTTGTTTAATATTCATGAACACATGTTCATAAACATGTTGGTCAATGTTCATGAACAAGCTTAATGAATATGAACATTGAACACGAACAAACTAGAAAAGATAAACGAACAAACACAAATATTATAACATTTGTTCATGTTCGGTTCGTTTACACCTCTAAACTTCACTACATAGTTGCTGCTATCTTTGTTTTGCTGCATCATCGTCAACGTGAAGGATAGGGAAAGAAAGACTAGAGAGATGGGAGAAACGAGAAAGTTGAAGAAGACCGTTCAAAACGGTGTAGTTTTATTAAAGGAGGTAAAATTTTGTTTTAATATTTTATGTTATTATTAGTTTCTTTTCTTTATATTTTGTGTAATGTATATATATTATGTTTATTTATTTATTAAAAAAAAACTCATTCTTGTTTTGTTTCATTTTATTCTTATTATTTATCATTCAATGATTAACATGCTTGTTCAAATTTCAAATAAAATGCATATATTATTAAAATATCATATAAAAATACAATTTTGTAAAATTTATAAAATATGAAATATTAAAAATAAAAAAATTCAATAATAGGATTTCTTAGAAATCACAAGTATTGATTCTTCAATAATCCTTAGGATCAAATTAAAATTCTTAAATGTTACTAGTGTATTGGAATATTTAAGTGATTTCATTTTGATACTAAAATTTCTTATATAGTTAATTTTATGAAATAGATAAACTTAAAAAAAAATAAATAAAAATATAAATATTATATTCAAGGATGAGATGTTGCGGAATTCACAAGTAATGATTCCTAACAGATCTATAGGTGAGAAAAATTCACTAAATATTATCAAAAGTATTGGAATATTCAATGTAATTTTTCAATAAAATAAGTCCTTATTTAAAATAAAAAAATAATAAAGTTTTATAAAAGTAATAATCATTAAAATAACTCTCATATGCATAAGGCGTTATGTAGTTACATCATATACATTCATGGAATTTCGAAATAAGTGCGAATTTCTCAAACGATGCGATTCTATAAAAATCGCAAGTAACGATTCTTAAGAAATCACTAGTAGTGATTCTTAAGAAATCCCTAGATAAGAAAATTATTCGAAATACTACTAGAAGTATTGGAGTACTTCGGCATAGTTTTTAATACAAAAGATTCTCATTTATTTCTATAAAAAAAATAAAATTTAACCTTTTAAATGAAGAAAAAAATAAAAGAAATCGGTTTCAAAAATAAAAATGGGAATTCTTTTTAAATATTTAATTAAGACCATTTTATTAAAATTAAAGGAGAATACATGATTAAATGGTATCGTTTTTAAATAGACACTGTGAGGTGCTAATTCTTCCTCACGTGTAACCGAACTCATGAACCCAAGCTTTTTTCGTAAACCAAAAATTATTTTTTAATAAAACAATTAATTTTAAGATTTTATTAAAAAGATAAATGTTATTAGAGGGTCAATCACACCTAGTACAAAGAGGTTGGTGGTGACTCCTTTTTTGTTTTCAAAATCATCTAGCAATCGAGTCTACGAACGAAATTGTTATGAAAACTTGGCGACTTCGCTGGAGACTTTTGAATTGAGCCATAATTAATCATATTTATCTTAAATATTAGTTAAATGGTCTTAATAAATATTTAATAAGATTTTTTCCATAAAATAATGAAACAAAAAAGAAAATTTGATTCATTCTCATCATTGGCATTAAAGTTGTGATGTATTTTAAATTTGGTTTATTTCTTCACATACATGACATATTCATTTGCACATATGAATCCTACACTTGAGTTTGTTTCTTTTAGGAGGGAGTAGAGTACCTTTGCTCTCATGAGGTGATAACCTCCACAATGGCAAGCGAAATACTCTCACTCAAATTGAATCATTTCCTTTTATAGCATGTAATGGGTGAAGATTGAGGTGCCTTACTAGTCTTATTTGAACGTCAGTGAAGAACAATTTAGGAACCTTTAGATTCTTAGAAATCGAAACCATGCATATAGTGAACTTAAGGGTAGAGCCATGTCAACCTATGCTATAGAAAATACCTATTACTTAGGACACAAATTTGATCATGTCTGTTTGCTTTTAATTGACACACGAGACACAAACAAGGAATCATAGGTTTTTTACCAAAACATTTCCATGCATCACTCATCCATGAATTTTTTTTGTGTGACAAGTTTTAGTATTCCATTCTATTCATACACTTGTAGCATTTTATCCTTTTATTTATCTTCATTCATTGTTTTTGAGCAAATCATTTTCAAAATCTTTCAAGCATCATCAAATGAGAAATGATAAACTCTTAAGTGTTATAAACTCTTGATTCACTTCTATAGATTGAGCTTGAATTATGAACTATCATAGGCTATCTTTTGAGTAGCGCAGGCCCAAGTGGTAATCCAATTCTCCGAGGCCTACGCTTAAGATTCTTTTGGTATATATTTATTTATTTCTGCATGTAACTTTATTTTCAGGTAGTTCTTGTACAATATCATAGGATGGGATGTACACTGAACAAATGAATTATTGCTATCTAATTTAGATGTCTTCCAACATATAATTATATTATCTTTGTTGGATGTAATGTAAATGATGTTTGTCTTGAGACAAATAGGGATTAGTAAAATGAATGATTTTGCTATCTGTATTTGGATACAAGTTAATTTAATAAAAAAAACCTCTTAATTTAATGGGGGATATCGTTCAGCTTTTAGGCAGGAATGTGATAAGGATTAGAAATGATCAATATCTGCATTAGAGATTTATTCGGCCCGTATTTGATTAACGATCAAGGTTGTGAAAGTCAAAGTTTAAGTGGCAGAGATAAGTGAAAAATTATTTAGTAATTACACGGACACCGAATACAAATCATAAATTGAAAGGAAAAATCTAGTTCATGAATTTATAAGATAGAATAAGTGTAAGTTTGTAAGTATATGTCACCGCCTTCGAGATGTGAAATTTGTAGTTTTTTTTTTTGTAAGAATTTATTTAAACCTTGTGTGTTATATTATTAATTATTATTTACATTTTGTGTTTTTAAATTTTTACTCTTTTTTGTTAAATTATTTGTATTTTGCTTGATATGGACAAAAAGTTAGATATGAAAACTCAAGCTAGTACTAACTCGGACTTCTCTTTAATCTCTTAAAATCCTACCTAAAAGTGGACCCAACTCCATCCAACCCAATTAATGAACATTTTTACATTAGTGATCAGAATATTATTTTTTAAAATTAGATGACAAAAAATCTAAAAAATTAAGTAATAAAAATAATTTGATCAAATAATATTGCAATGAACTTGTTATAGATTACAAAAAGCAGTAGGACTATGCCTTTGTGATTGGAATTGCATGGAATCAAAAAGCCAAGATGAGCTTAGCCGACAGAAACCCGATTGATTGGTCGTGTAAGGCACGACCATATCGTACTTCCCGTTTAAGAAGTTTTTTTTTTTTTGGATAATCACGTTTAAGAAGTTGATAAATGATAAATGCACCTCTACAGTTCATCTATTTTGCCTTTGGAAAGTTGTAAAAGTGGTTGCATTGCCCTGTAGATGTCATGTAAACAAGATCAGAGATTCCCATTTCTCACTGATTGAAAGCTCGCAATATAAAGCAAAATGCTTTTGACTTCCTTTATAAAGAGAATATTAGTTAAAGATCAGCGAAAAAGTCACGAGCCATTTTCACCTGCAATACTATAACGTTATTGGTGATTCCTTTTGCTTTTTCACACCTTGACTTTCTTGCCAACTTTCATGGAAAATAAGATTTCAATGGGTTTGGGTTATGCAAGGATAGTTTATAGTTTTTATACACTATTAGTTAATTACATAATATCATTTTATTAATGAGCAAAATTTAAAAAATGCTTAAACCTTTGAAAATAAATTAAAAACTTCATTAATATTTTTTTAAAGGCACGCATATTTTTTAACTTTACTCATTAACAAAATGGGATTCTGAGGTTGATTGATAATGTATAGAGGTTATACATTATTAGTGTATCAAATATAAACTCGATGTCAATACCTTATTATAATAAGAATTTATATTTGAGCATTAACAGTTTATAACCTTTATACACTATCAATCAATCACAAAATATCACCTCATTAATAAGTAAAATTAAAAATTATGCAAGTTTTTAAAAATAAATATTAATAAAGTTTTTTAATTTATTTTTATAAACATGTATTTTTTTTAACTTTACTTATTAATGAAGTGATAATTTGTGATTGATTGACAATATATAAAGATTATATGCTATATCAAATATCAATTCCTGAAATAATTAGAAAGCTTGTTTTTTAAGTCAATTTCAGAAGTTGCATGAACATGACTATGATCACTTATTATCTCTCACCTCTTTCTCAATCTTGCCACCATATTGAAGATAACTATTCAAGCATTATAAATAAAACAAATTATTTATTTAGCCCTGAATTCATTCTTAATCATTGTTTCTTTGTGGATAAAACAAACAATTATAGAGTTTATTGTCTCTTATATTTATGCTTAAAAATATGTCAATTGACGAACTTGCTAGTGAAGGAATTTGATGATATAAGAGGATACTGTAGTATTTTGGTTACAATAAGAGGTTAAAAATATGTCAACTGGCCACTTCATTTTCTATCTTTTCTTCTTTATTGGAGCAATCACTATTGCCCCATACGATTATCATAGCCTTCTTCCTAGGTTTCTTTTCATCTTTCTTTTTAAGTATAGGGCATTCGCTTGTAATGTGTCCTGGTCTACTGCATTCATAACATATTATGGGATTTTCATCCTTTTTACTAGATTCTCCTCAAAATTCATCTCTTGTACTTGGTCTCTTATCATTTTCCCAAGACGTAATTTTCATAAATCTATTAGGCAAAAATACCATTTCTAGGTCTGCATCTATACTACTATCTTCTTTTTTCTCTATCCTAGAGCCCTCATGAGTGGAGGACTTAAGTGCTATTCCTACTTCCCTAGAAAGCTTTAATTTTTTTTTTATCATCATCTCATATGTTAAGAGTGACCCCATAAGCTCATCTATAGATAATGTTCAAAGATCTTTAGATTCCTCTATGGTAGTCACTTTAGCCTCCCTACTCTTTGGTAGGCTATTCATTATCTTCTTGATCATCTTTATGTTGAAGTAGTTCTTCCCTAAATCTTTGAGTCTGTTGACTATATCGTTGAACCTATTAGCCATATCAACTGTGGACTCCTTTGATTTCATTCTAAAGAGCTTATAGTATTGGGTGCATATCTCAATCTTAGTTTCCTTAACTTGGCTTGTTCCCTAATGTGTGATGGCTAATTTATCTGATATTTCTTTTATATTCTCACACAATAAGAATTTATTGTATTCACTAGGACTTAAGCACAAAAAAAGGTATGCATGGCTTTTGCATTTAATTATGTCATCTTAATATCGTTATCATCCCACTCATCTTAACACCTAAAAAATTCTACATCACCTATTGTTTCATTGGGATCAGAGGTCTCTTTACTATTACTCTCCACATTTCATAATCATTTTTTTGGATGAATAACATCATCATTGTTTTCTAATAAGAGTAATTCTCATTGTTAAACAATAGGGCTCTAACGATTAAGTAACCTTCTAGACTTAAAGTGGTTCCTATGTTCATTTGAGCCATTCTAAGGATCGTTTATACTTTAAGGTTGTTAAGTCTAATGATGATATCAATTGTTGGCTCAAATATAAATCACGAGAGGGTGAATCGATTTTCTACACTAATTTTAGTTTTCTAATTTAAGTTCATAATAAGGTCTAAAACTACCACAAAATTAATTCAATTAAAGTAAATGTAAAATAAGCAATAAATAAAAAAAGATACTAAAGGGAAATGTACAGGTAATTTTTGTAGAGGTTTGGCCTTTCTTGCCTACATCCTATCCCTTTATCTTCCTCTCAAGGAATTGTCAAATTCATTCTAAAAATGGACTTTACTCCTCTCTTTTTCAAGGCTTAAGAGGAAACCTTTACAAACCTCCCATTTCAAGGCTTAAGGATAAACATCTCTAGCTACCCAAATCTCACTTTACAAATATACTCTTAAGGGTTTCACTCCCATTTTACAAATGGTGGATTATGAGTGCAAGTTGGTGTAATCTAGAATACCTCTACGAAGGTTGGATGATTGCAAGCTCAGCACTAGAATTATTATAATAAGAGTAAAGGAATATATGAGAAATTTTGTCTCAAGAATGAATGAAAGCTTGATAGTTGATTAATGGTTGATTTTACAATTTAGATCTTAAGTCTTGAACTCTTTGAAACTTCTTTTTATGTCCCCTCTATGATTTCTCGCTATTGGTATGCTAGATTTGAAAATCTTTCTATTAGCTCTCACAAAAATCTAGCCATTAGAATCTACCAAACTCAAGTTGTATCAATACCTTACTTTGGGTTATCAATACCCTACTTTGGGGTATCAACCCTTAAGAATGATTCTTACAAAACAAACAAAGGGTTTTGATACCATAACCCTAGAGTGTTGATACCTAAACATATAATGTAGCTTTTGTCTGAGGGTAACGATATGATGCATCAAACAGCTAAAAATTCAAACAAAGAGCACAGATACCTTTACCAAAGTTATTGATATACCTTGGACATTCAAGGTATAATTTTAGCAAGTTAAACATGGAACCACTTCATTAAGGAAATCATTAAAACATCAAATATGCATTTATCATTTCAATCATTATTTCATGTGTACATTTGAGCCTAATGAACTTCTACTGATCACTTAGCATTATTTCTATGATTAGTTTCGCAACCAAGTTCAAGTTAGAAATATGATAATATGATTAAAGCCTAATTTTCTTAAGTTTTTCTAGGTCATATCAAAATCATATTTATATATATGTATATATAGGCTAACAAAGTTTAATGAACTTAATTTTACTAAAGGGTGCGAACAAGTCCAATTTCATCTAGGTGTTCTAGATCTTGATCTGTCACTCCTAACTGATAAGCCCACTGCTATTACCAATATTAATAGTACTGAAGAAAGATCTTTCATAAAGCTTCGAAAAGATAAAATAGACTATGTTTAATGTTTATGCGGATAATAGTGGCAACCAACAATAGTAGCAAACAACATTAATGTTTTGCTTGGTAGGAAGGATGAAAAGGGGTGAAGATGGAAAATTTGTTAATCTCATGGTTAAGCTACAAAATAGAAAAGTGGTTATGAAACATAACCATTAGATTATCAAATTTTCTATTCTCACCTCTTTCCATCCTTCCTACCAAGCAAAGCTTAACTCATCAATTCCTATAATTGATAATGCTAAGAAATTTCTAAAGTTTGTGAAAGATGGATTCCAATCCGAATCTACAAATAAGTCCTTGTTGGGACATTAATGGGTACGCTATCTACCATGAAGTTCGATGGCTCTTATACCATGCATGAGCATTTCATTAGGATGAAAATTACAACAGCAAGACTAAGATCCATAGGAATGGAAGTGAATGAAAGTTTACTTGTGCACTTAATCATAAACTTTTTTCCTTTTAAGTATGGTCTATTCTAAATAAATGACAACACTATAAAGGATAAATGGAATGTGATTGAGCTGCAAACTATACTTATTTAAGAGGAAGCAACGCTTAAGAAGCAAAAGAATTCACTCTGATATTCTTATTGGTTATCAAGGAGTTAAAAGGAAACCAAAAAATAAATATGGAAAGGGAAACAAATGACCAATAAAGTCAAATGTGTAATCTGTTCAAATTTTCAAGAAGGAATAAAGGAAAGATAAGTTTCATTTCTACAAAAAGGCTAGACATTATTAGAAAGATTGCCTGAAATGTAAGGCTTGGTTCGAAAAGAAAGGTAAGCCTTATGCTTTCATATGTTTGGAATTTAGTTTAGTAGAAGTTCCTATTGATTCTAATTATATGACTTGTGTTTCAAATACATTGTAAGGATTCCTTATGACCCAAACCATAAATCCAAATGAAAAGTTTGTTTTTTTGGGAAACAGAGTTAAAGGTTTTAATTAAAGCTATTAAAGCCTATTATTTGATTTTAGATAGTGGACATCATTTAAACCTTTTTCAAACTCCTTATGTTCTCTTTGTTTCTCAAATTTTAGTTTCTCTATCTAAACTTGATTCTTCTAGATACTCTTTCAAATTTGAAAATGGATGCTTTAGTGTTTTTAAGCGTAACCATTTTATTGGTTTTGGTGTTCATTGTGATGGCTTATATAAATTAAAACTTAATAACCTTTTTGTTGAGTATCCTTTGACATTGCATCATAATGTTGGCACTAAACACGGTTCAATGAAGGAAAGTTTAGCTTTCTTGTGGTATAAAAGTTTGAGTCAGATATCCAAAGAAAAAATATAAAGATTAGTAAAGAATGAAATCATTCCAGATTTGGATTTTACTGATCTTTGTATTTATATGGAATATATTAAGGGAAAACACACAAAACACAATTAAAAAAAGCCATAAGAAGCACATAGCTCCTTAAAATTATACACATCGATATATGTGAACATTTTGATGTTCATCTTTTGGTTGAGAAAAGTATTTCATCACCTTTTATTGATGATTTTTCACGTTATGGTTATGTCTATTTGTTGCGTGAAAACTTTCAAATAGTAAACACCTTAGAGGTGTTTGTATTATGTTGAAAGAAACTAGACAAAAAGTTAAAGCTTGTCAGAATCTTATAAAGGTGGTGAATATTATGTCAAGTATAATGAAACTGGACAATATCCGAATCCATTAGCTAAATTCTTTGAAAAACGTGACATATTAATTTTTTTTCTTGACATCTTTTTACTATATCTATTAGTCTTATTTATTCCATTTATTTAATTTATCCTAATTTATCATCTTCATCATTATTAGAGCCTTTATCCCAATACTAGGATAGGCTATATGAACTAATATATAAACCCATGTTAAGTCGGCAACATGAAATTCTCCTCCTTTACTTATTCCTATTTAAGGCAATTTGTACTTCAAACTTTCATTCTGTTATATCTTTTGGAATAACTTTCTTCCAAGTCTTTTTTGGTCTTCTTCTAGCCTTGACCCCCTTTTTTCATCACTTATAGCCTAACTTTCCAAGCTAGAGTGTTCACAGTCTACGTTGTATGCGCCAAAACCAATGTAAACAACTTTCACTCATCTTGTATTCGATAAATGCCCCTTCAACCTTCTTGCACCTCATTTCTCATTTTATCCTTTCTCGTATATTTGTACATTTATCCTAACATTCGCATTTTTGCTACACTCATCTTCTATGTATGTAGTCTTTTAGTCGCCTAACATTCACTACCATAGAGCAATGTCGATCTAACAACTATTCTGTCAAACTTACCTTTCAATTATATAGGAATGCCTTATCGCACAACATACCTGTAGCACTTCTCTACTTGCTCTAGCCAGCTTACATCTAATGGGTCACGTCACTATCAATCTCTCCATCCATCTAGTTGATCGAACCCATATATCTAAAATGATCTTGTTTAGGGAGCGTTGCTTCATTTGGCATCACTATGTTTTAATCTTCATTTGTTCAATCTTTCCTTTGCTTAGTTTAAAGCCTCTTGATTATAGCATCTGTCTCCACAGTTCTAATTTTGCTTTAACCTCTACTCTAGTTTTAGCACACAAGACAATCTCATTTACGAACATCATACACCAAGGCACATTATCCTAGATAGATTTTGCCAGCTCATCCATTACTGTAGCGAATAGGAATGAGCTTAACGCCAAATCTTGATGTAGTCTTACTGTGATAGGAATATGCTTATTTTCCCTCCACATGTCCTCATATGTGTCTTTATTTCCACATACATGTTCTTAATTATTTCAATATATTTCATGGTGGCTCTTTTCTTTATTAAGAACCACTATAATACCTCCATAAGCACTTTATCATATGCTTTTTCTAAGTCTATAAAATCTTTACCTTATACTCGAGAACATTTCATAAGTTTTTTAAGCAAGTGTATTACCTCCATAGTTGATCGGCCAAGCATAAAATCACATTGGGTCTCCAATATCTCTACATTCTTCCTTAATCTTCGTTCTATTACTCTTTCTTATAATTTAGTTGTGTGACTGATCAATTTTATGCCTCGGTAATTGAAGTAACTCTGAATATTTCCCTTGTCCTTAAAGAGAGGTATCAAAGCAATCTTCCTCCATTCCTCAAGTATCTTGTTAGTGCACCAAATCTTATTAAAAAGATTTATCAACAGCCTAAGTCTTACCTTTCCAAGATATTTTCGAACTTCAATAGGAATGTTATCAAGCTCAATTGTTTTCCCTGTCTTCATCCTCTAATATCTCATTTACTTCTATCTCTTTGATTTTACACATAAAGCATCAGTTCAAATCCTCAAGAGCCATTGGGATGTAGTCTAAAATTTTACGTTGTCCGTCGTTAAATACTTTATTGAAATAATCACACTACCTTTCTTTGACATCTTAAATGTCATTGTCTTTAATCAGTGTTCTTTGGTTCTCATCTTTAATACATTTCTTAGCTCCTAGGTCGTGACTGCTCCTTTCTCTTATTCGTTCCAATCAAACATTTTTTTATTTATCTTTTTTTTTTATTTTTTCTTGACATCTTTTTGCAATATCTATTTGCCCTATTTATCTATTTATTTAATTTATCCTAATTTCTTACTTTATCCAATAATCCTAATAATATGAATTTAAAAAGGTCACATGCTAAATTAGTAATTATACAAAAGTTTAATAAATTAATCAAATTAAAATAGAAGACTTAATTAATTAAACTACTTTAATTAGTCCAATTAAACTAAGTAACCTACATAAAATATGGCGTATGCAAAACTTATTCTCAATTCTTATGTGCTAACTTACTTCAAGTGTATAAGATGAAAGATTATAAGTAAGATTCAAGTTTATGAAAATATGGATTTTTACAACATATGGTAAAGAAGATTGATCATATTGTGTTTACATTAGTTAATAAGAGAATAACTGTGTCATTATTTTAACAACTAACGTTTGACCTAGCAGTTGTTATCTATTTTTAGGAGGAATTAGATCTAATGTTCGATTTCCTAATTCTCCTTGTACCTCTTATGAAGAAAAAAAATCTGTGTGATTATTTTGGAGAAAGCTGGATTCTTAATTTCAACAATTAATTAGATTTCAATTTTTAATGGTCTTTAATATAATCTCAAATGATATGTGAACAGCTCATCACTGCATTTGAAAATCACTTCTCGCCGTCAAGAATGTTGATGGAATTTGGAAACTGAAGAGGGTTTTACTAAAGGTCATTGGGCCTTGATATAAGTTATGCTGAAGAACATTGGGCCCAATGGTAGTCTAAGCCCCAGAGGAAAGAGGACTAAGAACAGTCATGAAAGATCCACTAGGTTATCATTTAAGCTATGGGTCTTAATCGTAATTACGCGCCATATTACTCCCATAAATAGGTCACAAGTATTATTTTTAAACCCTAATCTCTATTTGCTTATTAAAAACCCTACCAAAATCCTGTCTGACTTAAGCATCAGAGTGCGTGCGCAGGGAAAAGCGCCTGCACCCCTCTGATCCTTTTCTTTCTTATAGGGTTTTTGGAGACAGGTTAAAAGGCAGATCGAGATTCGTACGTCATCAAAAATCATTGTTGTGAACAGGTAACAACAATTGGCGCCATCTGTGGGAACGACGAGCCATGTGCTTACTGCTGTTTCATTCTCACTTCAAAATTTTCAACTGAAAATGGGTTAGCTTTCGATTCTTACGATTTCTTATGAGTTTATTCTGAAGTATTATAAATAAAATTGATTCTTTAAGTATTTTTTAGAATTCGTATTAGTTCAAAAGTTTGAAAAATACAAAGAAAAATATAAAACTCATTTTCATTGGCAAACGACATTTTTAGTTTAAATTTATCAGTTTACATATTATCTTGCCTCGAAATAACCCCTTGGCTTTGTAGATCTATCCAAAATATAATCAGTGATTGACTGTATCTCATTGAAATGTAGAAGATTTTTTTAAGATACCCTTTAAAAAATGAAAACAGGTTAAAAAACATGTCTTCTGTGTCATTCCTAACCTCTGTAAACAAAGAAGAAAAAGAAGAGGGAATATTCCAAGAACATTCCATCTCTTTGGTGTGTCATGGATTACTAGTCTTCTTTTGGGTGGGAATATTCCCAAAATATTCCCTCATCTATTTGTATGTCACAATGGGATAAAGCTTTTCAATGCTCATGAAATATTCCTTCCAAAAATAAAAAATAATTACATTTAAGTTGTTAAAGTTTTCAAAATTACGATTTTGACCATAATGTTTTAAGCTTGTGCTAATAGGCTTTTAAAATATTTAATTACATCCTAAATTTCATGATTTCATCAAATTTTGTGATTTATAGCTGAAATTGCTCAATTATATTTTCGATAATATCATGTCATATATGATTGGACTTAAGAGTACTTCCAAGAATATTTTATTCTATTTTTGCTCGTTTATATTACCAATAATGGTAAAAATTTACATGTGTAATATCATAATTTCGATCATATAAAATTTCCTTATGATGCCAAAACTCAGTAAGCTAATTCGATTTGTCATTTATTCGTGAATTATCTTGAACATTAATTTTCTTTTATTATCTTGAATGTTTTAAAAATTTATATGATTGCCTTCTCAAACTTGCAATTTGCATAAACTGGAATACAAATGTATTCATGAATATTAGTAAGCATGAAATTGTAGTAGGCACCTCTCTCTTTTGCTATCTAAGGATAAGTTGTATTCTGTGACGAATATAGTTTATAAGAGCAAAATATCTACATTTATTATCTTTGGGTTATTGCTATTCAATCTTAGTATCATGACACAATGTTTATACCTTACATTATTTGCTAAGCTTAAACTCCTTATCTTTACATGATCCTAAGTACATAATCATTATGTTCTATATACTAGCTACCATGCAGGTTTGTATAAGCCCTGCTAGTGAAGCACTCTATTATTAGCTTTGCTTGCAAATGAGGGCACTTGTGGGGCAACAAGAAGAAAAAAAAAGCCTGAAGTGAAAAGTGCGCAAAGTAGGCTATGCACGGACTTAAAGCAAAAAGTGCGCAATGTAAGTCATGCATGAAGACAAAAAGTCACTAAGCGAAAAATACGCGAAACGAGCAACATATGAGCTTGAAGCGAAAAATGCGCGAGATAAGCCATGAATGAAACAAAAAAGTCCTAAGCGAAGAATGCGCAAGATGGGCAACACATGGGCTTGAAGCGAAAAATGCGCGAGGTAAGCCGTGAATGAAATAAAAGTCTTTAAGCGAAAAATGCGCTAGACGGGCAACAAAAAAGTCCCTAACGGAAAAATGCGCGAGACGAGCAACATATGAGTTTGAAGTGAAAAATACGCGAGGTAAGCCGTGAATGAAACAAAAAAGTACCTAAGTGAAAAATGTGCGAGATGGGCAATATATGGGCTTGAAGCGAAAAATTGCGAGGTAAGCCGTGAATGAAATAAAAGTCCCTAAGCGAAAAATGCATGAGACGGGCAACAAAAAAGTCCCTAAGCGAAAAATGCTCGAGACGGGCAACAAAAAAGTCCCTAAGCGAAAAATGCGTGAGACGGGCAACATATGGCTTGAAGCGAAAAATACGCGAGGTAAGCCGTGAATGAAACAAAAAAGTCCCTAAACGAAAAATGCACAAGACGGGCAACATATGAGCTTGAAGCGAAAAATGCGCGAGGTAAGCCGTGAATGAAACAAAAAAGTCCATAAGCGAAAAATGGCGAGATGGGCAATATATGGGCTTGAAGCGAAAAATGCGTGAGATTGGCAACATATGGGCTTGAAGCAAAAAATGCGCGAGGTAAGCCGTGAATGAAACAAAAAAGTCCCTAAGTGAAAATGTGCGAGATGGGCAACACATGGGCTTAAAGCGAAAAATGCGCGAGGTAAGCCGTGAATAAAATAAAAGTCCCTAAGCAAAAAATGCGTGAGATAGGCAACATATGGGCTTGAAGCGAAAAAATGCGCGAGATGGGAAACACATGAGCTTGAAGCGAAAAAGCGCGAAGTAAGCCATAAATAAAACAAAAAAGTCCTAAGCGAAAAATGCACAAGCGAAAAATGCACGAGTCCCTAAGCAAAAAACGTGCGAGATGGGAAACACAAGAGCTTGAAGCGAAAAATGCGTGAGATGGAAACACATGGGCTTGAAGCGAAAAATGCGTGAGGTAAGTCACGCACAAGAAGAAAAAGGCTTGAAGCAAAAAGTGCACGAAGTAGGCTATGCATAGACATGATTTAAATTAAAAAAACCCTTATATACTCTTCCACAGGGTATATCCTACGAAAGAGTGAGGAGCAATTGATGAGGGTCTTACTAAAGGTCATTGGGCCTTGATATAAGTCATGTTGAAGAACATTGGACTTAATGGTAGTCTAAGCCCCAGAGGAAAGAGGACTAAGAAGGGCCATGAAAGATCACTATATTATCATTTAAGCTATGGGTCTTAACCGTAATTACGCACCATATTACTTTTATAAATAGGTCACATGTATTATTTTTAAACCCTAATATCTATTTGCTTATTAAAAACCCTCACGCAGGGAAAAGCCCCTGCGCCCCTTTGATCCTTTTCTTTTTTGTAAGGTTCTTGGAGACAGGTTAAGAGATAGATCGAGATTCGTACGTCACAAAAAATCATTGTTGTGAACAGGTAACAACAAAAACTTTAGCTACTATTTCACATTAATTGACCACCATAATCACTAACATTCAATCATTAGAATCGAAATAAATGTTATTCCTATTATTGTGAATTACAAATAATTTTTATGAATAAAATATTGGATTCGAAACTTCAACTTTGAATATGAGCTGCATGGAGGCGTTCATTCTAAGTATCAGGAACACCAGCCCAACACCAATGGCTACAGTCCATGACTCTGTGGCCGCCATGCCCAAAGACTGATGGATGTCCATCTTTTCTAAGCTGTGACAGAGTGGTGACATTGAGTAGATAGACAGGCTTTGACATGGTCCTTAACAATTTCTCAACCACTAGCCCTGCTGGATGTTGACCTCCTGGGTAATTTGATCTACTCATCGGCTTTGTCTGCCCTTCACAATTCTTTGCATTCGGATCACCCCAGTCACTTGAACTGATCCAATACAAAAAGCGCAAATACACAATTCTTTAATTTCAGATTCTCTGGAAAGTGGAAAGTAGCTTGGTTATGGATACTTACTTCATGTGATCAGGCGAGATTCCCTGAAGAAAACAGTGGTTTTCGAAGGATCAACATTGGTGTGAACCCACTTAGCCCACGTGTTTAACGCTTTCTCGTAGACAACCAAGCGATCCATGTCTGCTTGCGTGTGATTTCCTTCTTCAATAAAATCCCATCTACAAAAGTACCACAAAAAATGAAAACACTTACTGATGGAATTGCGGATGAAATTCATTCGTGATGAGAATTAATCTTAATTACGGTTGTTTCCTTCCGATGTGAAGCTACCAGCCATGTGTTGAAGATCAACACGTCGATTCCTTTCCATAATTTGCCACCTTCAATTGGATCAAGCTTCAGAACTCGCGTAGCCGGCGCGCTTAGCAGATCCACTAGGAAGGCATTCCGGGTGAACATCACTTTCGCATTGTACTCCTGGGAAGGGGGAACGCCCATCTGCATTCTATGTATCACTTGCAACCTTAAACAAAACGATTAAACTGAATCTAACAATAAGAATGTTGGAATAAAGATTCATTGGTCGCATTCCTTCACGTTGGTAATGCACGTCATTAATGTTCTCAGCAAGTGTAATCCAAAATAACTTAAGTAATGAACTTTATTATATGGCGGATCACTGATTTTCATTGTTAACTCAAAAATAAAATGTACAAACAAAGAATATTTATTATCTAAAAAAAAGAATATATATATATATATATATATATATATATATATATATATATATATATCATATCTCACCCAGGTATAGCTCTCGAGTAGTGATATTAAATCTTACTGGACATGTGAAAGTTAAGAGGCCTTGAAGACAGTGATAGTTGTTTAGTTAGCCCGTGGCATAGCTGTGTGAAGCATGCAAAGTGAGTGATTGCCACTGGTTTAGACGGAGAGAGTCCCCAACAAACATGATGCTCTTCCCCCCCAATCCTCGATAACAAATCTTCACCATCGAACCTACATCAACAATGTTCCTGTTAAAGTGATGTCATTTCACATCTATTAAATACTAAACTCCTTGTGGCTTTATATTCAAGTTGGACTCCTCCACCTATTGTCAATTAATTTTAGGATGGAAATCTAACATGCTATCCTAGCCCAGGTCTTGTTTTACTGATTTCTTCATGTTACCAACTTTTTAAAAGTTATCACGTAATAGTTTTTATCTCTATCTCTACCTACACATGATAGGAGGTTATTAAAGTGATGTTATTCCACATCTATTAACTACTAAATTAAATTTTCTGTAATCTTATATTCAAGTTGGACTCTTCCACCTATTGCCAATTAATTTTAGGATGGAAATCTAACTGTTTCATTCAAATTATTCAAGCACATCCCAAATATATAAATATAAATATATCAATGAGTAGAACCAATATACACAATACTTGTCACGTATGTTTTTGGTCTTTTCAATCCAAATAGCAGATATTATACGAGTAATTTGGTATGATTCACATGTAAGATAATGATTTAAGGGCTATTAGAATTTTTTTATCATACTAGGTTCCGGTATTAATAGCTAAAAGCATTTGGTTTGATTTTATTTGTGAGTTATATATGAAAAATCAAGATAGTTGAAGGTGTTCATGAATTGAATTAGACCAGATTAAGTTCGATTAACAAATCTAAACGTCATATACTAAATCAAGTTCAACTTGTCCAAATCTACTCATTGAAACTCGATATCATTTAATAACCATTTTGATATTAATATCTTAATATTTTTAAAAATATTTTAAAAATTAAAATTAAATAAAAAATACTTTTATTGATTTAATATTGTCTTGAGTTTATCAGAGACCAGAAAAAAAAAGTATAAACTCAAAAACAATATTAAGAAATTAGAACTCTTTTAAAAATAATAATTGAGGAACCAAATCAATTCCAACCATAAAAATTGAGTTTGATTACGGCCAGATTAATAAGTATTTCGGTCAAAAGTTAGATTAGTGTATTGAAAATTTGAAATATAAATTATATATTGGATTAATATCTTATACACTGTCAGTGAAATTTTTTAGACTCTACAAGCAGAGTTCGAATCATAACACATGTATTGTAAAAATATTAAGAAAATAAAAAATAGATAAAATAAAATATGTGTCATTATTTTAATCTCACTTGTAAAGTAAAAAGCTCTTCTGATGGTATATGAAATAATTATTCTTATACATTTATATACAGTAAACTCAAGCGCAACGTATAATACAATATTATGCATGTAAAATGCATTAGAATGTAACAAAAAAAAATGCATTAGAATAATGATAACAATTATCCAAATATATACTAAGCTAGAGTCACACGTCTACGTAAGTCTATTAATGTTAATGGTGAAGATTATCAAATAGGGATAAAATAGCATAAAGCAAGTTGACAACAACAATATCGTTAGGCTTCCAAAGTCAATTGATGTGAGAACTTCTCACCTAGAGATTCTACAATTAAAAGGAAGCAAAACAATGATAGATTTGGCCGTAATGTCTATTGCCATATCGTGCACGCAAATATTTATTTATTTATTTATTTATTTTAATTTCTCAATTCCTTGTTTGTAATGTAATGCAAAACATTGGAAATAATTATAAGCTTCCTCCTAATAAATCATTGCATCTGAATAAAACTTGTAAGTTTTGACCTTCACATGCACAGCGAAAACAAATAAAAGAAACTTCCTTAACTAACTAATAACTTATTCTTTTAGAAATGCATTGGCATTGCAGCATAATCAAGCAAACGAACAAACACAATCAAGGATTGGTGTTACATCATTTTCTTCTTTCATTTCATGAAAGTTCTCTAAGAGATGGATGCATATGCCTTGCCTCACTTTATTTGGAGGAACAAGGCATGCTAGTGCTGAAGGACCCACAAATTAGTTAAGGATTCCCACTGATGATCAGTTTATTTAAGGAGAATTGAGATATTAAGTCCTAAGAAACACTCCAAAAATAGGTTGAATAAAGTCCATGGAAACGAACAAAATGAGCATTGAGTTTTCAAAGTTGGACACTCGCAAAATTGACATGCATGTGCCTTTTTTATAATTTTTCATTTTTCTTTTTATAATTTTTCTTTCTCTTTTTTTTTTTAATTTCTCATTGAATAGCCTAAAATAATTTTTACTCAATAAAAAAAATCAATTCAGTTAATCAAAACTTCTTCAAAAAATGCTAATTTTAATAACATATATTTAGTGAATTTTTATACATTTTTATTTTACTTTTCGATAATTCATAAAATTATAATTACAATTATATTTTTTCTCATTAATTTATTTATTTTGTTTAATTTTTATATTTTTTATTTTAATTAGTAAAAGTATTTTTTATTCCATTTATTTGTTTCACTTAAAAACTTATGATTATTTTTAAGTTTATTACTTTATTTTTGATTTATTAAAAATATACAAAAATTCTATTAAATAGTTTTCAACAATTTATATCATTGTTGTGTTAAACTTGTCAAAGTTAATTTAAATTCTCTTAACAACACTTTTAAAGTAACTCCACTCAACGGACACATTTTATAAAAACTCCACTCGAACCAAAATGACGTTAAAAATAAGTATAATCGAATTGCATCCTTTTAGAGCTCATTTGATACAACAACTAGAGTTGCATTTGATCACACTAACTGAATTTGACCGAGTTTTGCTGTTAGCATCAAATGGAACTGTTCTTCATTATGGATCCCTGCATCTCCTTGAGCAACGTCTTCAATTTGCAGGTCATGCCATTCCTCGCCATGTTAATGTTTTTGAGTTTGCCATTGAAATGACAGAAGCCCTGGTCATAGACACTAAAAAAAGCGAAGAGGAGGAGAATGCTGAAGTAGAACAAGATTGTGAAGATATTAGAAGAAATCTCCCCCTCAGTGATGTCAAAGAAACCAATATTTTATATGCCAACCCACAGTTCAAGGAAGTTATGATATTAGGTCGGAGATTTTCCAACAACATTTACAGAACAAAACAGCTTTTCAGAGCAAGAACAGCACAAGCAGTACTTGCTGGGATTGTGCTTGGCACTATATTTAAGAATGCAACCAGTGATTCAGTGAGATTTAAGCTACAAACACAAATTGGCTTTTTGGCCTTCAGCCTTACCTTCCTGCTGTCATCCACAACAGAAGGCCTACCAATTTATTTGCAAGAAAGAAGAATTTTGATGAGAGAAACCTCAGTGGGAGTTTATAGAATCTCTTCTTATGTCATATCAAACACTGTTGTATTCCTTCCATTCCTGTTAATCGTGGCTCTGCTCTACACCTTCCCTGTATACTGGCTCGTACGACTGAGGAGGGAAATCAATGCGTTTCTTTATTTTTCACTGGTGGTCTGGATGGTTGCTCTAATGTCAAATTCTTTCGTAGCATGTTCCAGTGCACTTGTTCCAAATTTCATCATGGGAACATCTCTGATCGCTTGCCTCATTGGATCCTTTTTCCTATTTTCTGGCTATTTCATATCCAAAGATGACATACCCAGGTATTGGATTTTCATGCACTACTTGAGTTTATTCAAGTATCCCTTCGAGTGTTTTATGATAAATGAGTATGGAGGAGAGAGTGGCCAGAAGAGATGCTTGAAGATTGTGGAAGGTGAGTGCTATCCCTATGCCAAAGAGTTTTTGATGCAACAAGGTCTTAAAGAGTCACAGAAATGCAGTAACATTGTTTTCATGTTGAGTTTCATTATTGGGTACAGATTTCTGAGCAGTTTGATTTTGAGTTACAGGTCCTATAGAGCAAAATGTTGACGGGATGTCAGCAGCCAAGTGTGAATTAGACTTGAAACAATTCTCCCTTCCAAGAACTATTTTTAGAATCAGTCCCTTAAAAGGACAAAACAAATTGTGCTCGGAATATTATCAAGATTTAATGAATATTGCATTACAGCAAGTAAGAACTTCAAGTTACAAACAAGAATCAACAGCCCTACTTCTTATCACTGTTGGATTATGCCCTTAGAACCATTCATTAGATGATTGACTTTGGCAATTTTATGTATCATGACATTTTTATTTATAGTTCATTATTATATTTGTCTTATAACTGCGTAATATAATCTTATATGATAATGTCCTTAGAATAGTAATAACACACTATTCTTAAAATATCCCTAGTCAAGTATTATTGTGAACAAGGATAACAATGATACGATAAGACTAGTATGTGGTTGACTGATGACCATTGTCATGGATATAGGATATCAAGTCATCACATAGGTACATGTTAGAGAACTATGTACTGGATCGACCCTCCATGAGAACGCTACATGGATTGTTATATGAGTGTCATAAGCGATTCTCATAGTGATGATGGTGTATGTGATCCTTTGACTTGAGATCATCAGAGATCCCAACATAGAGAATTGCATACTTTAATGCTGCTAGATGTCATTCGTAACAGGATGGACTATAAAGGTAGTAATTGGGTATGCCTTGATCTATGCAGAGGGATGTTGAGTGATCAAGATAGGATTTATCCCTCTTATATAACAAGAGTGATGTCTTGGGCCCTTTGATAGAGTGAGACTAAAATGCATGGCCGTGCTCAAATAAGTCAATATGAGATATTGATTTTATTTGTTTAATTAGTCTACTCAGGAATCAAGAAACGCTGATTAGACTATACAAGTGTGACACATTCCATGACTTATGTCTAATCAAGACATAAAAGGATAAAGGGATTAGACTACACAGTAACATCTATCACGAGTAAGGTTATGTCGAGTCATTGACATTCTTGTTACATGGGTAGCAATGATGTGTTGCTAGATACCGCTCATTGCCTGTGACAATTTTGTCATTGCCATTGTTTTGAGAACCTATTGGGTCGCACACTTAGAACGGATCAATGAGGAGCTTAATTAATCATATTCTGAATTGGATTAAGGATATGTCTAATCCTATTCTGACTTGGATTAAGGATATAGTTAATCCTATTCTAAGTAGGATTAGAGTTCTGTTTGGCAGTAAATTTTAGGGTAAAATTTACTGTCTATAAAAAGGATGTTTTCTGAAACATAGCTGGACAACAATTAGAAAACAGAAAAGTATTCTTTTAATCGAAGCTAGCAGTTCGGTTAAAAGAATCAAAAACGCTCCTTAAGGCATCTGATCGTGAGACGTTCAAGAGTCGTGAGATCCGTTCGTGTGGATACCATAGAGGCAGGAACGAAAAGTTGCTGCTTGTGATTCGACCAAAGACAGAAAAAACAGAGAAAACGTTAGGTAAAATCTCGAAACCCTAATCAGGCAACCCTCCGAATCGATCCTGGTGGAGACTGAATGATTTAAATTCCGCTGCATGTTTGTTTCGGTTTCCTTCAATCACATGATTCAATATCCAGCTAACTGTAATGCAGAATTACATAGGACTCTCACTATCCAAGCACTTCCAAGCTTCAATATTAACATGAATTTCACATCTCTAGAAGAAATAAAGGAAGAAGAAATTGTAAATTCCCCACATAAGTTAACTACTTAGTCAGTAGTATTTTATAGAAAATAAAAGACTTGAGGTTAGTTTCACAACTTCTTAAAACTTCCTATTGTGGTCCTATATTTTATTATAATCATCTAATAAATTTTAAATTATTTATCCATATCTACAAGTAATAACTACCCACTAATTGAATTACGTTTTTAATGGGAAGACGTATATAAAGAAAAATATAGGGTATTGGGTCCCTAATCTGAGCATTCTGAAAAACACACTATTAGTGAGTTTGCTTAAGATTAGAAGATCAAAACGAAAGACACACAATTTTATCGCAGATCAATATTTTCGGTATCAATGGCTGGAGGTTAGTATCCTGTTCCGCATTTATAATTTATGATGTGTTATTTTCGGTGTCGACACATTAGATAAATCGATTTAAATTTCTTACAGTTGGTATCAGAGCCTATTAACCTCTGTCTTGATTTTTGATTAAGCAAATTGCCACTGCCTTATGTCGAATAAGCTTAAATTTAGTAATAAATAATGGAGTGCTAGCGATCGAGCTTCCCATGTTTGCATCGGTAAACAATTTTGATCAAATTTATTGTATCTGCTAGGATAAGTTTTAGTGGGCTATTTCGTTAATTAGCTTGGTATTGTTTCCTGGATAATAAAATCCTACTCTCCAACAATCCATTTATTATTACTATAAAAAAATATTGTTTTCATGATTGCTTTGGACTTTCGGTTGAATATCATGATTGCAGGGAAATTAAGCCTTCGTAATTTCATGGCTAAGGAACTTTGTTTGGATCAAAAAAAAAATCATGGCTAAGGCACTATTTGTATTGGCAACTTACATTAAACACTTGAAATTGTAATTTCTTATTTTTGTAGCTTCTGTTTCATGGGCCATTCAATTTAGATTCTTCTGTTTTGGTAATATATTTGGTTTAGTTTACTGTTGTTGTTTCTATATAACCAAATTAATCTTGCATCATGTCGTAAACAAGAATTTAAAGGGCTTGATTATTAAATTAATCATAAAAGAATTAAGTTTATATCATTATTTGGTTGATGATATACTTTTGTATGCTTGAATTTTATGTGTAAGTAATGAATGTATGTATACAATATTATTTGTTCATAATATGTTAATTGTATACATGATTGAAAAATTATTATTTATGCATAAAATTTGATGTCATGTGATCCATATAATTTTTCTTGATCAAGGAATAGCCACAGCATCTTTGATTAAGTTAAATTATATATCAAGTATATTCGGTCACATATAGAAAAATGACATTAATTGTAATTAATCATATTTAATATAATAAATTTTATCCCACAGGAATTTTTGTTATATTTGTGTGATTAATTAGGATGAAGCAACAAATTATTTTTCTTAGTTTACCCACAGGAGTTAAGAAAAGGAATATAATTTGTTAGTTTCATCATAAAGTTTATATATGAATCTATTTAAATTAGAACTTCGCCCACAGGCAATTTTATATGTTATTTGATTCATATTTTGATGCATGATTTACATTGGTAAAGCATGATATATGTTTATTTGCCTCAAATTTTGTAACATAAGCATGAATGTTTGATTTATTTGTAGTTATACAACCTCTGAATTTTTCTGATGATAAATGTAATGTTCCCTATTTAAGTGGTGATAACTATAAGATATGGAAGGAGAGAGTTCTTCTTCAATTAGGGTGCATGGACATTGATTATGCCATTAGGAAGGATGAACCATCTGTACCTACTGATACTAGCCCTCAGGGTGCGATTGCCCTATATGAACGATGGGAGCGATCTAATCGCTTAAGTATGATGTTCATAAGGACACTTATATCGGCTAATATTCGTGGTTCAATCCCTGAGTATAAAAATGTCAAGGAATTGTTGAAGGCTATTGATGAACAATTTGAGTCTTCGGATAAGGCACTAGCTAGCACCCTAATGACAAAGTTATCATCTATGAAGCTCACTAGTGTTAGAAGTGTGCGTGAGCACATCATGAAGATGAGGGACATAGCGGCTCAGTTGAAGTCTCTTGAGGTTGAGATGTCTGAATCTTTCCTTGTGCACTTTATTTTGAATTCCCTTCCACAACAATATGGACCTTTCAAAATTTCTTACAACACACATAAGCAAAAATGGTCAATAAATGAACTCCTGACCATGTGTGTTCAAGAGAAAGGGAGGTTGCTAATGGAAATGGGTGAAAGTGCACATATAGCAAAACAAGGAAAGAACAAAGCGCAAGCCAAACAAAAGGGAAAGGGTAAAATACCTATCCAGACTGAGAAGAAAGAGTCCAAGTGTTTTTTCTGTAAAAAGAAGGGACACATGAAGAAGGACTGCAACAAATATAAGGCTTGGCTTGAAAAGAAAGGTAATCCAATCTCACTTGTTAGTTATGAATCTAATATGGTCGATGTTTGTCATAACACTTGGTGGATTGATTCTGGTTCTACAATCCATGTTTCAAATACCTTGCAGGGTTTTCTAAACCAAAGGAAACCAATGGCCAGTGAGCAATGCATCTATTCAGGAAACAAGATGCGTTCTCAAGTGGAAGCAGTAGGGACGTGCAGATTAGTCTTAGATACTGGTTTTGTTTTGAATTTGGAAAGAACCTTTTATATTCCATGTTACTCTAGAAATTTAATTTCAATTTCAAGACTTGTACCACTTGGATTTTCTTTTGAATTTTATGAAAATGCTTTCTACTTGCTTTATAAATCTAGTGTTGTTGGAAATGGGATGTTAATTGATGGTTTATTTCGAATTCATTTACAAAATAATATTTCAAATAGTATAATGCACGTCCAAGACAATGTAGGTATTAAACGATGTGTTATGAATGAAAAGTCCTCTATATTGTGGCATCGGAGATTAGGAAATATCTCCATAGAGAGAATTAAAAGGTTAGTGAATGATGGAGTTCTTAGTACTTTGGATTTTACTGACTTTGATACTTGTGTGGACTGCATAAAGGGAAAGCACACTAATAAGACAAAGAAAGGTGCCAAGAGGAGTTCAGACATATTAGAGATCATACATACGGACATTTGTAGTCCGGATATGGACTCATATGGTCAGAAATACTTCATCTCATTCATAGATGATTATTCACGATACATGTTTCTCTACTTGCTTCATAATAAGAACGAAGCACTAGATGCTTTTAAAGTTTTCAAAACAGAAGTAGAGAAACAATGTGGAAAGCAAATTAAGATCGTGAGATCAGATAGAGGTGGAGAATACTATGGTAGATACACTGAGGATGGACAAGCGCCTGGTTCATTTGCAAGGTTTCTTGAAGAGCATGGGATTCAAGCCCAATACACTATGCCTGGATCTCCAGACCAGAATGGTGTAGCAGAAAGAAGAAACCGAACCTTGATGAACATGGTGCAAAGTATGCTTAGCAACTCCAAGCTTCCTAAATCCTTGTGGACTGAAGCTCTTAAAACTGCAGTGTATATATTAAACCGGGTTACAACTAAAGCTGTTCCAAAAACACCTTTTGAATTATGGAAAGGTTGGAAACCGAGTTTGCGACATATACGCATTTGGGGATGCCCGTCTGAAGTAAGAGTTTATAATCCACAAGAAAAGAAATTGGACCCAAGGACTATAAGTGGGTATTTCATTGGATATGCTGAAAAGTCTAAGGGTTACAGATTTTATTGTCCATCACGTCACTAGAATTGTGGAATCAAGAAATGCAAAGTTTCTTAAAAATGACTTGATTAGTAGGAGTGATCAATCTCGGAACGTAGTTTCTAAGAAGGATCATTCAGATATTCAAGCTCCCATTTCAAGTGACAAATTGGTTATTGTTCATAACTTCCCTCAAGTTCAAATGGAAGTTGAACAACCAATCATTGAAGCTCCACAAGTTGCTGATGACAATCCAGTAGATCCAGTTGTTCAACAGTTACCAGAAACTGTTGAGCAACCAGTTGTGCAACATACTCCACAGGAGGATGCTGACACAACATTAAGAAGATCAACTAGAATGAAGAAATCATCAATACCTAGTGATTACGTTGTGTATCTGCAAGAGTCTGACTATAATTTTGGAGCCGAAGATGACCCTGAAACATTTTCACAAGCCATGAGTTGCCTAATGGTGCAAAGGCCATTGGATGTAAATGGGTCTTTAAAACAAATAAGGACTCATTAGGTAACATCGATAGATATAAGGCAAGACTCGTAGCTAAAGGATTCACTCAAAAGGAAGGAATCGATTACACAGAGACTTTTTCCCCTGTATCAAAGAAAGATTCTCTTCATGTTGTTATGGCATTGGTTGCTCATTTTGACTTGGAACTGTATCAAATGGATGTGAAAACAGCATTCTTAAATGGAGACCTAGAGGAAGAGGTTTATATGAAACAACTGGAAGGATTCTCTCTAGTAATGGTGAGCATTTGGTATGCAAGCTCAAGAAATCCATATATGGATTGAAACAAGCCTCCCGTCAATGGTATTTAAAATTCCATGATGTCATCTCTTCATTCGGTTTTGTAGAGAACATCATGGATCAATGCATATATCACAAGGTTAGTGGGAGTAAAATTGGTTTCCTTGTCCTATATGTGGATGATATCTTACTTGTAACTAATGACAAAAGGTTGCTGCATGAGGTGAAGCAATTTCTCTCTAAGAAATTTGATATGAAGGATATGGATGAGGCATCTTATGTCATTGGTATTAAGATCCATAGAGACAGACCTCAAGGTATCCTAGGACTGTCTTAAGAGGCCTATATCAATAAGGTTCTTGAGAGATTTCGGATGAAAGATTGCTCACCAAGTGTAGCACCAATAGTAAAGGGTAACAAGTTCAATTTGAACCAGTGCCCGAAAAATGAACTTGAAAGGGAACAAATGCAAAACATTCCATATGCTTCAGCTGTTGGAAGCCTAATGTATGCTCAGGTTTGCACAAGACCTGACATTGCATTTGCAGTCGGAATGTTAGGAAGATATCAGAGTAATCCGGGTATAGACCATTGGAGAGCTGTAAAGAAAGTAATGAGGTACCTTCAAGGGACCAAAGATTACATGCTTATGTATAGACGAACTGACAACCTGGAGGTAGTTGGTTATTCAGATTCAGACTTCGCTGGATGTGTTGATTCACGGAAATCAACATCTGGATATGTCTTCATGCTTGCTGGCGGAGCCATATCATGGAGGAGTGCAAAGCAGTCTTTAGTTGCTACTTCTACCATGGAGGCTGAGTTTGTTTCTTGTTTTGAGGCTACCTCACATGGTTTATGGTTGAAGAGTTTCATATCTGGGCTTAGAATTGTGGATTCCATTTCAAAGCCATTAAGAATATACTGTGACAATTTAGCTGCGGTTTTCTTGGCTAAAAACAACAAAAGTGGTAGTCGAAGTAAACATATCGACATTAAGTATTTAGCCATAAGAGAACTTGTTAAAGAGAATATAGTGGTCATTGAGCACGTTAGCACTGAATTGATGATAGCAGATCCTTTAACAAAAGGCATGCCACCAAAAGGTTTTAAGGATCATGTAGTTCGAATGGGACTTGGTTCCATCTTGTGAATTAGTTGTATGGATAACTTTTATTTGTAATGAAACTCTTATTCATTTGTTTTGTTTTCTCAATATTTGGTGCACATATTGGTTATTGAGAATAATAATAAATTTTGGACCTAGAATAAAAATAAGGTTTATTCATTAAGTTATGTTATCACATATAGGCTGATATTGAAGAGATGAAATATATTGTAATATATGGAAGATATTACTCATTCTTAGAGAACTTGTCGCCATGATTCATGTTTTTTGTTTCTTTAATTTAAGCATAAGGATTCATATATTATGGATGGAATAGCAAGTATAATAAAATATACGGACCAAGTGGGAGAATGTAAGTTCCCCACATAAGTTAACTACTTAGTCAGTAGTGTTTTATGGGAAATAAAAGACTTGAGGTTAGTTTCACAACCTCTTAAAACTTCCTATTGTGGTCCTATATTTTATTATCATCATCTAATAAATTTTAAATTATTTACCCATATCTACAAGTGATAACTACCCACTAATTGAATTACGTTTTTAATGGGAAGACGTATATAAAGAAAAATATAGGGTATTAGGTCTCTAATCTGAGCATTCTGAAAAACACACCATTAGTGAGTTTGCTTAAGATTAGAAGATCAAATACGAAAGGCACGCAATTTTATCGCAGCTCAATATTTTCGGTATCAACGGCTGGAGGTTAGTATCCTGTTCCGCATTTATAATTTATGATGTGTTGTTTTCGGTGTCGACACATTAGATAAATCGATTAAGATTTATTACAGAAATAATATCGCGTGTTTCAGATAACTAACAGACTTGGTCACAGTTTTATTTCCTAATAGTAACTGAGGCGGATGGCATTGTGGAACAGGAAGGGTGATTGTTGCACTATGTCACAGTTATGCTAAACCTGAAGGGAGGTTCTTTTACCATGCTAATGGCTACCAGAAAATGGGAGAGTGGTGATAATGCAGATGAAATAGTATCAATCTTGTTGAATAATCCCAAGTATTATCTGGAAAGTGTTCCTCTCTATCCAAATTACATTTGATTTCAAAAATTTAACTGCCTACATGCTTCAACATCTAAAGGCTACTAAAGCAATGCAGTTGTGTCTTTTCATTTGAAATCATGGCCAATGCCTCGAACTAATCCATAGTTAGTAACATTAATACAACTCCCAACACAAAGGAGTAGCTATTGTGATGCCTATATTGTTTGTCTCTTATAGCTTTTGGGCTCCACATATGAGTTCCACTCACAAAGCTTATATATATGGTAAAAATAAGAGCTAAAGGATTTGGCAGCACTGCTTTCCCGCTTGAACAGGTTTCATTTAGCCTAATGCCGAAGTAAATATTATCACCCTATCCCATTTGCGCGTGTTTCTGAAGAAGATAAATATGCTGACAACACTAGTTGCATGGTAGCATCTTCTTAAAAAGGAGCTATGGCTTTGACATTAAAGATGGTGATTATTAAATTTGGGGATTATAAATTTTTTGTTGTCATAACGTTTCCTAGGGCTAGGTCGATAGACATGAGTCGCCAGTGATCTTTTTTAACCTAGGTATGATTGGCCAATTAAATGACTCTGAGGACTAGTTTACATTTTACGTTTTGAATTTGAAAGTTCATTTACATGTAGGAAATATTATAACACCCCTACAACGCCCAAAATCGATACTATTTTAATCTTATGTTATTTGACTTAGTCTTAATTTAATGGTCTTTTAAAATTTATATTATTTTTATAATTTAAATATTGAAAATTATTTTAAGATTTTTACATCATTCCAGATGAATTCTTAAAACACTCTTCTTACATCAAGAGTATTCAATGGGTACAATTCGACTCTTCCGAATGAGCTCTATCATTGGAAATATTTTTAGATTTTGTTATCCCTAATTTATTACTTTATTTAATCCTTTTATTACTTTTTTCTTTTTATTTATTATATTTCTTTATATTATTTCTTATTTATTATTTCTTATTATTTTATTTAGGATTTAAATATTTAATATTGAGAATATCTCCTAAATTTTCATCGTTATGGATAAACTTAAAAAATCCCACTCACCTGGGAATTCTTCAAGTGTTACTCATTTGCAATCGTCTTGAAGATTCAATCATCGAAATTATTTGCATAATTTATTTTTATTATTTGTTATTATCTTATGAAATAGCTTTACTATTATTTTTGTTACATTATTTTTACAATTATTATTTTTTATTTGTTATTTTATTTTTATTATTTGGAAAATAAAGTTCAACCTTCATTTTTGAAAATACCTTTAAATCTTCCATCATTCTGGATAAATTTAAAAGGATCCTTTTACCTAAGAATTCCTCTAGTGTTACTTATTCACAATTGCCTTGAAGATTCCATCACCAAGAAGGTCTAACCAGTTCTCAAAGTTTATTAATTCAACATTTACCCAAATATCAATTTATTTATTTATCTCTTTTTTTTTTTACTCATGTGATCCTTTGTTATCTTTGTTACTTAATTTCATTGTTTTACTTATTCTCCCAACATTATTTTTTATTTATCATTTGTCCCTTTTATATATATTTATATATATATATATTTATTTAATATATTCTCCTCACTTTATTATTTTTCATTTGTTTGCTACTCCTATATATTCTTATATATGTTTTATTTTTAATCCCTACTCTTATTCTAATTTTCTAATCTTATTCTACAGAAAAGAAACCTAAGATACTAGATATAATATAACAATAAATAAATAAGTATTAAACAAGATATATAATAAATACTAGATATAATATAAATAAATAATTCACCAAAAAAATGAAAAAATAAATATTAAATAGAAATAATAAAACAAGAAAGCTCACCTTGACATAGGGGGTTTTAGAATTTAATTGGTTTGCTGGGCTTAGAAGATACGAGCTGAGACTAATCTGCCTTGAAATGAAAGGGCTGAAATCATTAGTTAAAACTAGAAGTGGCAAATGAATGAGTCAGGTTGAATTTGGGTTAGGTTATTTTGGATCATATCATTTTGGGTTAAGGAAAATCGGATCATTTTGGATTCGGATAAGGTCAGATTTGAGTCAAGGAAAAATTGGTCTATTTCGGGTTCAGATAAAGTCAGGTTTGGGTCAACTTGAACTCGGATCAATTGGAGTTCAGATTAATTCGGGTTCGGATTAAGTTGGTTTTGGGTCATTGACTTTTTTAGTCAATTCGAGTTGGTCAGATTTGGATTCAAGTCAAGCGGACAGGTTTTTTTGAGTTAAGCCTTAGTCATCTCGATGTGATTTGTCTGGTATGAAAATCAACTGAAACCATATTTCTAAGAATTACAAAACTCATGAAAATAAAATTTTCTTCTTACATGACCTATAATAAAATTATGATTGAAATAATCAAAATATTTAATAATCTATATGATAGTTTTCTTTATAATATATTTACCAATATTCATAAATTAATTATATTTTTTCATTTTATTTCTATTATCTATAATAATTAATCACTTTATGAATAAAAGTGATTTAATAATCCCTACTAAATATCATAATACAGTACGTTACATCTCTTTAATTTCACTTGATTTTTTATAAAATAATTGGAGACATTAAGTGTGGGTGATATAGCTTCTGTAATCTATTATAGATTAGCCATTAAATAATTATATATTAAATTCAAATGAATATAATATAAAAGTGAATATTTAAGTTTAACTAGATTCAAAAAAATATAAAACTCATATTATTGAAAAAATTATATTTTTACTGTATTAAAATACTTTGATAATTAATTTTAACATCTAAATATTTATTGATAATATTAAATTTAAGTTTGAATCTTTTCGGGTTTGGTTAATTTGTATTTTGATTAATTTGGGTTCGGATCAAGTTAGGTTCAGATTAGGTCAGGTTTCGGTTAATCTAAATTCAGATGAATTTGGATTCAGATCAATTCAGGTTCGGGTCAGGTCAAGTTTGGACTAATGTGAATTCAGATCAATTTGGTTTTAGATCTGGTTGGATTTGAGTTGTTGACTTTTTTATTCAAATTGAATCAGTCGAGTGTTTCGAATTAATCGGATTAATTTTTCAGGTTGGATCAATTTTAACCACTTCTAGTTAAAACCCAACATTAGCTTCAAAAGATAAAACCAGAGCACTTGAGGCTGCTTTTGAAAAACCAAAAAAAATTGGAGAAATTCTATTTGCACCCCACATTTTACTATTCCTACCCCACCCCAAACAACTCTATTTATTAAAAGACTATTTTAACCTTACAACACTGCAGCATCTCCTTCTTCCTTCTCCGAACTTCTCCTTCTCCTCCTTGCTGCTCAGGTAATTTTACCAATATTTTATTGTAGGGAAAAGGGAATGTGCCACCTGCGCTGATCTGAGGCTCGCGCCGGTGTGGCCCTGTTTGTGGCACACCTGCACGTGTCTGTGAGGCCCCGTATTGGTGGCACACCTGCGCAAGGCCCAGCCTAGTGCGGAAACTTGAGGCCAGGGTGTCCCTCACGCAGGTGAACTTGCCCGAGGGCGTGTCCCTCGAGCAAGGAAGGTTTCCTCGCGCAAGTTCCCTTGCCCAAGGAAAGCTTCTCCGCATAGGGCCTCGCGCAAGGGGTAAGGTCTTGCAAGAGGCTTGGCCTCGCGCAAGGGTCCTTACGTGATTGTTTCTGGTTTTGACTACTTTCTATAAGCTTGGTTTTTATTATTTTTGATTTCATCATTTGACTAAATTTTGTAATTATACAGACTATTGCCACCATTAGACTTGCTCATGGGCCAGGCCCATGACAGGTAATAAGAAGTTTAATTGATGCCCAAGCCCGGCTCGGCCCGTAATTCGGGCCTGATTTTTTTGTCCAAGCCCGTTTTTGTTTTTGTGCCATAAGCTTGAGCCCGTCCAAATATAATTTTTTATTTTTAATTATTTATTTTTTATTATTTATTTCCTTTAAATTTTAATTTAATTTGTCAAAATTTATATGTCAATTTTCATATTAAATATTTATAATAATGTTTATTAATCAATAATGTTTTTTTATATATAAAATTATATTATGCTAAATAAATATATAAAAAAATACTATAATATATTAATTTGGGCCGGGCCGGGCCTGGGCTTTGAAAGGCTAGGCCCAGGGCCCGAGCCCATTTTTAAAACGAGCCTAAAATTTTGTCCAAGCCCGATTATTATATCAAATATTTTGTCCAAGCCCGACCAAATATCGGGCGAGCTTTCGGGCTTGAGCAGGTAGCCCGGCCCTTGAGAAGGTCTAGCCACCATCTCCTTTCGATTGCTGCCATCAATCTCTACAAGCTATTGCACTGTAGGACTATTGCCACCAGGTATGTGCTTGATGTACACACACTTCACACTATTATATCTCACTTACTCTCACTTTGCACTAAACACACCTCACGTCACTCACTTACACTTCCACTCACTTGTACACTTTTTACTTCCTAATACACTTGCACTCAACTATTGCACATACTCTTCACACTTTGCTCACACCTCTCTATTAAATCAAGAATCTCAAGGTGCATTAGTAAAACACAGCAATCAAAGCTCAATAATAGGTATTCTAAAGTGTATAATTGAGTTTTGAATAAAATCAAGAATGTTAATAAGGAAGAGATACTGTTAAATTTACTTAGTGCCTTGGCTTTTAATTTGTTTTATAATTATTTAAATATTTTTCTTTTTCAGACATGACATTAACACGAGGTGGAGATTCATCTCAAGGAAGACGACAGCGACCTACCGGCTTTGAGAGGAGACGACAAGCTATGAGATATCAGGCTGAGCAGGCCAAGCAAGCCGAACAAGTCGAGCATGTCGAGCAGGGTAAGCAGGTCGAGTAGGCTCAACAGCTAGATTCAGAGTATGCAGAGGAGGAAGTCGAGCCTTGTCTTGGAGGCCCGACTAATACTTCAATTCCTAGAAGTTTTAGATCACATGTTGCTTTTGCAATATGGGATAGGCAGGTACTTCTCCTTGCAAAAATTTGATAATATTTGTTGTTTTTGCAATATGTGATCACATGTCACTTTTGAAATGATCTTATTTTTTGTTGTTTTTTATATAGGAGCGAGACAATTTAAAAGTCCTTAATCATAGCAAGAAAATCTTCAATGAATCTTAGACGATGATCAGTCTCATATTCGCTCCTCTGTTTTGCAGTCCAACTTAGGGAGCTTGGTTGATTGTAGTTACCGCACATGCACAACACCATCATCTCTACTTTTTGTGAGAGGTTGCAACCAAAGACGAATACATTTCATATGCCATTTGGAGAGATGACTATTACTCTGGATGATGTAGCTACACTCCTAGGCATACCAGTGAGCGGGACGATCGTATTTTGCCGACACATCTCTGTGAAGCACGCTGTTAGATTATTATTACGTTTGTTAGGAGTCTCTCTTACAGAGGCTCAAGCGGCGATGAGCACTGGTCGTAGGTCCAGTGTGACATTGCAGTGGTTGAGAACGAATTTTGGCAATGTCACCGACAGCTCCAGTGATGAGGAGATAATATATACTACTCGTGCATACTTGCTTCACTTACTTGGGTGCACACTTTTTGTAGATAAGAGTGGATCGCATGTTGCCGTATCATTATTTTCCTGTTTAGAGGATTTACGATTTATCAGTGAATACGTGTGTGGTACATGTGCTCTTGCTCATATGTATAGACAGCTGGGCCTTATGAGCAAAGTAAAAGTGCATAGGATTGACGGCTATATGACCCTTTTACAGGTATTATAATTTACTTTATCTAAGTAACTTGTAAATTATAATTTATTTGTTTATAATTTATTAATGACTAATGTTTTATTTGATGTAGGCTTGGATTTATGAGCACTTTCCGTCATTAAGTCTGGAGGTGAACTTCAACTACAAGGATAGTATGCCTCGAGCTCGACGATGGAAGCCACGTACTTATGGCCAGGATATGAAGGTCTTGCGAGAGCAGCTAGATGACCTTCAGTGTAATCAGGTGTGCTAGGATCCCTATGCTGTAACATCCCGTTACCACATTTGCACGTATTTCTATACAACTTTACTGGTTGGGCTGTCTGCGATGCCATTAACATTCAACAGTAATAGTGATAAATGATAAGCATTTATCTATTAATTATGGAATATGAAATTTCTTTTTCATTATTCCTTACATCTGACATCCCCTATTAACCTTTATTTCACTAAGATAATACTGTATACATATGTCTGAAATGTAAAAGAGAAAAGACTGTACCTGTCACGTTTAACGTGCCATGCCTCAGTGCTTTAAGCATAGCTATACCCATCTGAGAGCTAATTCTCTCAATTCCGTGTACTTCTTATCTGTGGAGTTAAAACAAAGGGGTGAGCGATTTATACGCTCAGTAAAGGAAACATATGCTGCTTTAAATAAAGCAAAACTATATATCACAACTCATTTGTTCTTTTCTTAACAATAACCCAGTAGAAAAGACAGTGGATATATAGTAAACAACTCTCTTAAAACACCATTCAAATCATGGCTAACAGTTTACTTTAAAATGTGGTAAACACTATATAGGATTTCAACAAATCCTCACACGTTAACAGAAACTGGTAAGTTGAGACTAGGCAACAATTAAATCATGCTATCATCGTTCCCCCTCCCCCTTGCGAGAACGGAACCTGCCGCTTTTGGGGTGCACCCGTAGGCCATCGCCCCTCACGGCTATCTCAGATCTATGGCCATAATCTATAGTGGTCCTCGGGTCCACTTGCCAAGTGACCTCGAGACCGCTGATGACTTGGCGGGTCCATCAGCTCTGTGACGCCCTGAGGTGCACTCGCTGGTCTATATGACTCGAGCCATCGCCTCAGATGGTCACGCAAAGTATATAATTAATAATGCATGAATTCAATGCCTAATGTCTCAAAATCAAGTTATATCTTATGTATCATTTCCACAAAATGATTTGATTTCTTATAAAACGATAAAACACCAAAAACAGCCCGTCATCTCAACTTTTAAAACCTGCTCGCCCATGGTCAGCTTGTCCGATATGGCTTGCCCATGGCAGCAGCTCGCCCATGGCGGAGAACATGTGTTCGCCCGCCCAACTTTGCCCTTTAATTCGACAAGCAACTTTGGCTCGCCCTCAGTGGCTCGCCCATTAGGCAACTCACCCAAGGGTCAACTCGCCCCAAAAAGGTTTCATATTTTTATTTTTGAAATATTTAAAATTATTCATTTTTTGTTTAGGAAATTACATTTTAAAACCGTTCGCCAAGGTCAGCTCGTCCTTCACAGCTCGCCCTGACTAACTCGACAAGACGGCGAATTAGTATTCGCCTGCCACTTAGCTTTTCAAAACATCGTTGATATCTGTTCGCCCGCCTTATATTTAAAACCAGGGCTGCCCGCCCAAACACATTAAAAAGGGTTCGCCTGACTATGGCTTTACCCGAATTTCTCTTTAAAACAAGGGCACTCGCCCAGTTCTCATAAAAGTGAGCTTGTCACTTAGCTCGCCCCGTAGCTTTCCTATAAAAACAGTTTGCCCGCCCTTAAAACTAGAAATGGGTGTATAAAAATTATAAAGGCCTTGGATCGCCCGCCAATACGAATTCGCCCAACATAAAAACACAAGGGCTAACCAACACAAAAATACAAGAGCTCGCCCGCCCTGTATCAGTTCATCCAGAAAACAGCATAGGGGTCGGCTTTTAGCTCGCCCGAGTCAAAATAATTATCAAAGAACTTCCTCAAACAATGCATGTCAGAAAACAAAACATTTAACTTAATGTTTTAATAAAATTTACTCCACAGGACATGCATCACTTCACACACATCTCCCTTACCTGTTAGAAACGAAGCCTTGCTTCGCCCTGCTCTCTGTTCGCCCATAGCCATTCCCAATTATCGGCTGCAAATTATATAAATTCCATTAGTATTTTCTTTATATATATATATATATTTTTTCATTACTTGGGCGAAATTGAAATAAATCAAATGACTACTCGCCAACTGAGCTCCACTAGTTCACCCAGACGAGCTCGCTATTCACCATATGCCTACCACGTGGCATATCGCCCGCCATTACTCACCGTAGGTTTGTGAGCTCGCCCAACATTCAACTCACGAGGCCTACATTGGCTTAATTGTGGGAGTTCGCCCACAATCCTATTCGCCCAATGCCTTATGCATTTGAGCTCGCCCATTACTTCACTTCACTAAAGTTGGGCGTTCTCGCCCTTTGACACACACTTTACATTGCCGAGTTACTTATCTTCTACTCGCCTCATTGGCGATTACTTCCTTTTCAACCTGGGCGATCACTGTAATCGCCATTGTCGTCACTTATTCCATTATTTTCCTTGTTTTCATATTCTCCAAAGATCTAACTAAAAAACAAAACTGTATCTGTGTTTATTACTTCATAAAACATAGAAATCTATCATTGAGCATCAAGAACTCCTCAGAAAATATGAAACTCACCTCAACCACTGCACTTCCAGAACAGGTTGTTTTCTGTCTCATGTTGGCCTCCATTTGTTTATTCCTTCAGCTCACCAGGCTAAGAAAGAAAGGTTTGCAAGCTATTTTACTTGTTTAGCCAACTGAGGAGTGAAACTCAGTAGATCAAACATGGCAGAGAAATGGAAGAAACAGAGAAATGGCTCTCGTGAAGAAGCTGGAATTGGCTAACTCATTTTTCCTCAATTGTTTCTGCTTATATAACCATGCTCAACCAATCAATAGCTACCGCCTGTCCCTTATCCTGTTTCTTTCATCATTCCTCACGTCTATCATGCATTTAATGCATGAAGAAAACTGAGGCACAAGTGGCGTGAAAGTCCTCCTTCCACACTCCTTTTTCTCAGACTATTGACTTTGTTTTACTCCTCAACCAATAGGGTTAATGCCTTACTGACTTTAACATCTTCACCATTAATTGTCTTCAACCGTATCACTTACAAGTCAATTTTGGCTGCAATAGTCACACGCTGATTCCATTCCAGTTTATTCAATATATATGGGCGATTACATGTCCTCACCCATTTGGGCGATCATCCCGGCAACACACTTGGCGAACTCATTGGCCAATAAGGCCATTAATCATACTCGCCATAATCATCACTTGGAAAATCAGATATCACGTAACATTGGGCGATCACTCTTGCTCGCCCACTGGCTAACTGCTCTATCTACTCACCAAATACATTCTATGGCGATCACGGCCCTCGCCACACACGGGCCATCATCGAATCACAGCATTAGCGAACTCACCTATTCGCCCAACCAAAGAGCAACCAACCAACTCGCCAATTGCTTAGATTCCCCACATTTAGAAATTTTTATTTAGCAATTTTAATTTCTTCAATTTGTATGGGCGATCAGGAGCCCTAGCAGATTTTGGTGACTTAATATACTCGCCCTCGCCATTATCCATTGGCGGTCTGCTCGCCCATTGGCGAACATACTACCTTGTTCGCCCATTAACGAGCTGATCAACATTCTCGCCCCATACATTATTTCACCGAAATTGCTCCATTCTCATCTCATGATAACGAGCTTTGCAACCAAATGGAAATAAATGTTCATTATTTATTTAATTTCTATTATTAATTTATGAAATCAAACTCTACAGTAGTGTAGAATCAGATCTTACATATGCAGATAGTTGAGACATCATCCGTTGCCTCCGATCACATTTTTCACCATCTGCTTAAAAGCTGGGGATGTCGTGGAGCAGTATCATCCAGAGAGAGTTTTACGGTAGTGGGGCTATGTACAGACTGTACCTCCGAGACCTTTGGTGCCATTTAGAGCACAGAGAGGTAGTACGAGCATCACTTACGATGTTGTTGATCAATTTATGGATCAAATATGGCAGAGATGGCCTATGTATGTCCTCACAGAAGAGAATAGAGGACGACGGTGTGTGATTGAGAGATAGCTCCAGATTATATGGCTTGGTATGAAGCCATTTCTCATCGATTCGTACAAAACCCAGCATGCAGATCGAGGTTTCTCGCTCCCCTGGTCGATTCTAATTATTCTAGTGTAAGTTATTAACACTAAATCCCAAGTGACTAAAATTTTTTCATACTATTTGATTTGATAAAATTTCTTTCATATATTATCTTGAAGTGCAATTCGAGGGCAATGTCTTACATTGAATTACTCATTAGTGGCAACAAAGATATGGAGACATTGACAAAGGGACTTTACGATGTTCGTGACATATTATCTGGTTCATCAGATGCTGCTTCATCCTTAGCACCTCCTTCAACTCCATCACAGACAGCTCCTCCACAAGTTACATCAGAGATAGCCTTTCCACCAGCTCCTATTTCCTCGGAGATAGCTCCACCAGTTATATCAGACATAGCTCTTCCAACTATATGTTTTTATACTAGGATCGGGAGGAGGAGAGGCAAGGCAATTATATCGGATGCGTCGAAGGATTAGTTTATTTGTACTTAGTGACTTTTGTTTTTTAAAGAAACAATTTATCTTTATGACATTAGATAATGTTATTAAAATATGTAGTGATTTTTGTTTATAATTTATTAATGATTAATGTTTTATTTAGTAATTTTTGTTTATAATTTATTAATGATTAATGTTTTATTTAGTGATTTTTGTTTTTTAAATATACAGATTATCTTTATGATATTAGATAATGTTATTAAAACATATAATAAAAAAAATCGATAATACAATCTTAACAAGGCATACATATCAAATACAATAATATTTAATAAAATATCATAGTTCATCTAAGTTAATGGTTTCTCTAATGACAACATCTAATCTCGACAATAAATTTTGGAATTCTTCGATGAGAGACACATATGGAAGCTCCCACTCATGAGCAAAATCACATCGATACCGATGCCAATTGCATGCAATCGGAGGTATTGGTGCAAATGGGTCCATAAATACCTGAAAAATAGCATTGTTAAACGTATAAAACTGAAATACAAATATCTAAAGTGTGGCATACATATCATTATCAGTACCTCAACAAAATGAGAATCATTAACAAATCCAATTGCTATGAATCCATGCTGTAGTGGTGGAGGTGGTGCAGTTCTAAGCGGGAGATATGTCAAACATTGTCTCGAAGATAAATGGACTAGCACAACATTATACTTTGTTGCTATCAAATGACCCACATCGGGTAAAGTCATCCATTTATCATAAGGAGCTGGTATGTTGAAATATGATAATGTCTCTAATAATTCATCAACACGCTCTATAGATCTATAGAGACTAACATAATAAGCTTGAAAATCACATATCTCCTCAATCAAATCTTGTCTCACCTTTGCCCATGCATCAACACCCATGCCTAGCAACCCAGCTATAGCCCGAAAATCACAATGTCCATATGACTCAACATCCACGATAGAGCATATGAAGGGGCGTATCTCTAAAGGGAAAGAATTAATAAATTTCACTTTCTTTTTTTGATTAACTGGTAGCTTCATCTTCTTAGTTGCTGAATTTACTAAAACAGGTGCTGATGCGTTATCATGTTGAGATTCAACAATCTCAAAGTATGAAGGGGCACGTCGAGTTGATTTGTATGAACGGCCTTTGATCTTAGCCTTCTCGAGTGGAGGAATAAGGAATGTAGTTGCTGGATCACCTAGTTCTCTTAATTTTTTCTTCAAGGCTAATCTTCCCGTGAGATCACACGCATTGAAGCGTCTCACTATTAGCTCCCACTTGGCATCAAGATTCAACTCAACCAAGTAATCAATGGTTTTCTTCTTCAAGTCCAACTTCGACTAATGAGGATCCAAAACGGATAAGGGAATAGGTTTTCGTCCATCATGAATTCAGCAGTCTCATGAGCACAAGGCAACCCATGTGTGCTTCTAATGATGCAACCACAGATAAGATGGTCAATGCCGGTATTATTTGCTCGATGCGCCTCCTTCAAAATTATATTCAATACTGTCTTAGACACCAATCCTCATAACTCCTTAAACTAAGCTGGTCTAAAATTATGTTCAACTACATTAACACTTCTCTCGAATGAAGCCTTTATCTCGTATGTTGTAGCTCAATCAGGGAGTTGATAACATTCCAAGATAAATCAAAATCTCCTTGGGACGATCAAGGTGTCTCTTTAACTTCGCATGTGCACTCTTGACCCTACATGATGTTAGAACAATGTTTATTATAATGAATAAATTGTATAAGTTGTGAAACTAAGAATTTTTAAACTTTGTAAACCTGCATACCTATTTGTTGTAATATTTCCAAAGTGCTTTACTTTAGTTATCCAAGCAGTAATAAATCTCTCTTTATATTCAGTTAACCAAATATCTCTTAAGTACTCGAGCACTCTAGGATAAGAACGGTAATGAGAGACCATTGAACTTAAATTTGCTTCATACTCATACTCATTTGAAGAGGATACAAGAACTCCCCAAGCTGACATGAATGCCTCCCACTTCTCAATGCTCAAAAAACTTTTTACAATAAGCAAGTACATTCTTTGATATATGCCATCTACATAAGAGATTAATTACACTAGGGAACACTGTCTGTACTACTTTCATCAATGCTAAATCTCTATCAATAACAATGACAGAAGGTGTTGAATCAGAAGACATCAAGCTTTCTAGCTTCTCTAATGCCCAAGTGTAGTTGTCAGTGCGCTCAACCTCCATGTAAACAAATACAACTGAAAAAGTTAGATTTGTACATGTTACACCAACAATCTCAAGGAGTGGGAGTCGATATCTATTAGTTTTATATGTACAATCCATAACTAATACATTGGAAAAAGCATTCAATAAATCTATAGCTGTTGGATGTGCCTAAAATAAGTCTCTAACACAATCACTCGACTCATCACTCCTATGCCACTCAACATATTTACAATCATTCAAGTGTTTCATGAGTTGTTGCATCTGTGATCTACCAGCTTTGTCATCAATTCTATATTTTTGTCGTGCATTGTAGATGGCCTTTATGGTACTTACATTCTTCTCATCATGTTGTTTCAACATCATTAATATTTTTCTTGGTTTTACCATTGCTTTTATCATATCACCCACCATACTTTGCTCTTGCATTGTCAATCGACCAGCAAAGGAATGTCCTTCTAGCTATTGTTCAGCCAAATTATTATGCATCCCATATACTACTTTCACTGCCCAACTATCGTTCTTGTCCAATTTCACCCCTAGTAACTCAAATGGACAATTACACTTCTTTGTTCCCGTTCCCAAGCGATGCAATTCATCTGTATTTGACTTATATGTTCTATACCTTTCACATACAAGTCGAACTCTAGGTCTTCTTTGAGGAACACCAACTTCCAATGATCTTATCACAACAACAAAACCTAGGTCTTTTCCAAGCTTTCTCTAGCCCATGCGATCAAGGCATTTTGACTATTGAAAACTTGAAACAAAATAAATTTAACAATTATTTTTTTCTACTAGATTTGTATTAAAACTTTATATTAATTTTAAAAGTACTTACTTGGTTAGTAGTAAATGCATCGGTACAGTCAAATATTTCTTTTTGGACACTTTTCGATTCTTCGCTATACACTATCCTTTTGTCATTCTGCAAATATTAAACAAAGTCATTAATTATAATTATTATAATAAATAATATATTAAAAAATTAAGACGAATTTTAGCGCAAGCGGCACATTTCCGCGCAAGCTAGGTTGAGCAGAAATGACAGATTCGCGCAAGCCAGCTTGCGCGGAACATGCATTTCCGCAAAAGCTGGCTTGCGCGGAAATGCCGTTTGCGCGCAATCCCGCTTGTGAGGAAATGTAACTTTGCACGGATAAGCGAACGAGAGTACAGAAAATCTTTTACCTCTTCTCCTTCTTCGTTGGCTTTTACACTTTCAAGAAAGCTTTCGTATTCTTCGTAACTATCATAATAGCTACCCTCACTAAGATTTTTCATTTTTTTAAAAGAAAATGAAATGTAAGCTGTGAACGACAAAAGTGAGAAAGAAAAAAATTACAGAAGAAAATGCATGAACAGAAGAAGAAGAAGAAGAAGAAGAAGAAGAAAAGCAAAAAGAGAAGAAGATGCAGAAAAGCAAAAAAAAGTGGAGAAAAGTAACTTTAAAATATAAGTGTTATTATAATAAAAATTATTTTTTGTAGTATAATTAAAACTCATAAAATAAAAATTGTTTTTTATACTATAAATAAATCACAAAAATTGTTGTGTAATAAAATTTTAAAACGCGTAATATTTTTTACAAACAGCGCACATGTTAAAATTTTAACAGGCGAACTAAAGCTTTTTGCACAAGTTCGTTTGTGCGAGCTTGCGCGAACTGTGCATTCATGCGCATTTCGTGCAAGTTCGCTTGCGCGAAAATGCGTAGTTCGCGCAAGCGAACTTGCGCTTCATTGCGCATTTTGCGTAAGAGAAACTTGCCCAGACATTTCGCGCAAGAAAACTTGCGTGAATGTGCGATGTTCGCACAAGCAAACTTGCTCGAGAATGGGCCTTTCACGCAAGTGAACTGCGCGAAAGATGAAGATTTGCTCAAACTTATTTGCGCAAGTGTGGTGGCAGTTGACCTCCCAGAGGTAAAATCGCCATTTGGTAAGCTCTTTTTATTGTTTAAAAACGGGGTGGGGTAGGAATAGAAATTCTCAAAAAATTGTCATCGTTGCTGTTCGATTCGGGTCTCCTCTATGTTATCACCCTTTGCCGACACCGAGCTGGACCGATTTACCGTGAATGCTGCGGCGAATATGAAGCTGGTGAAGATTCCCCTTGGATTCACTCAAATTGCAACATAGTTGCAACCGTCCTCTGTCAACGGTTTTGGACAATCACTAGTGCCGTGAATGCCGCCTGTGGCCTGGTTCTCCTCCATAGACATCGCCACTGTGGTCACTGCTGTCTAAGCCCGACGCTGCCTAGCCACTTTCACAAGAAAAACACCTCAAGTCCGAATTTGCTTCACCGCTCAATTGCCTCCGATGTTGCCTAGCGGTGTGTGGTCCTTACTTTGAACGGTAGATCTGTTCATTGACGGGCTGGGCTTTAGTAAAGTATTAAGCAATTGAAAGTGTATCTAAATTCGATTCGATCTATTTTTTGGGCTTAATTTTTTTGTTAAAACTTATTTTTACATATAATGAATAAGTTCAAGTCCGCTCATGTCCGCCCAATGCTATTAATTTTTTAAAAAATTATAATAAAATATAAAAATATTAAAACCATAATATTTAATAAGTATAACACAATAAATTTGAATAAATTTTTACATAAAAACCAAAAAATGAAAGTTTAAATTAAAATTTCAATCAAAAAAATTTAAATTAAAATACAAAAAATTATATAAACTTAAAATATATTGCACAAAAAAAAGCAAAATTAATTAAAAATATATTAATATAAAAAATAATAATAAAAAAGTATTGTGAATTGGCATGCTAGGCTAAGTTTGGGCTTGAAACATTGAACCCAAGCCGGCTAATTTTTAACTAGCTTCGATTATTAAGCCTAAATCCATTTAAAGAGTTTAATAGGTAGCCGAGTTCTTGAGCAGGTCTACTTGAACCAAATTCCCTCTTAAAAAATTCTCCCATTTATATGAAATTTTGCTCCCTTTTGCAATTGCTTCTAAAGAATTTCTGCGTAACTTTGCTCCCTCCTTAGAACCGAACCCCTTTTGCTTGATTTATAATCAGATTAAGATAAAGGTCAAGATTGGTTTAATTTGAGCCGATCTTGATCTCATCTATTTATTTAAATTTTGAATTATTTTGTTTATTATCTTTTTTTTTAATTTTTCATTCGTTTTATCTCTCTTTTTTTAATTATTATTTATCTAAAAAAAAGGATAAAAGATTACTTATTAAAAATGAAATAAAAAAATAAGAACTAAATTTATCTAGAAATGAAAAAGATATAAAGATAGAATGATATTTACAAAATTATATAAAAAATGAATATATAACTAAATGGGTTAAGCGTCGTGGATAGCCCAACTCAATTTGAAATGATCCAATTTTACATCTTAGTCCAAACAAATTTAATAAGGCTTTAAACCAAAAAATTCATCAAGGTTCAAAAAATCTAAATGTTAATCAAACTTAATTATAACAAAATTCTAATTATAAATCAAAACTAATTATAATTTAATTTAATTAATTTGGATTAAATTTAGACCCATTTAATGGTCCGAGAAAAATATGATGTCTACCATTGCCCGTCTTTGTGCATTCTTTGAGAATCAAGAATTGTGTAACGACAATGACAACTATTTTGTTTGAATTTGTTTTTCATTTTTTTGTTTTTTTAACTATGTACATTATACCATTTTGGAATTTGAACCCTAAAGCAAACTGCTCTCTCTAGACGTATTAGGACTTTGAAAAATAACATTTGCTCCTCTCATCAAAGGCATTGGAACTTCGAAAAATAATATGTGTTCCTCTTACCATAGGCATTGAGACTTCGAAAAATAACTTGTGTTTCTCTCACCAGAGCCATTGAGACTTCAAAAAAATAACCTGGTGTTTCTCTCAATTGACCATATACCAGTTCCACTAGTCTTAATACCACAGAACGGTATTAGATACATAAAATTTATACCATCTAATACTATCTAATCAATTTTTCATTTTCAAGAATTTCTGCATCCCAAATTTTATTTTATCCATTTCCTCAATGTATGCACCCAAATAATGCAATTGTAAATGTATGCCTCAAACAATGCAACCACATATGCCCATGCAAATGTAGCACTAACTTCCTTTTAGTGGTAATGTGAAAATAAGGAGATTGACAACATTCCTATCATGATGTAAATGCCTATAACCTTATCGCATGATACAGATGTGAAATCATTTTTCTATTAGAATCTTTGTCTCAATATCCAACAAGCTTATTCCCCACATTTTTCATTTTCAATTTATGATGTTATCAATTTCTTTCTTCCAGTATTCTTGCCCCACATGAGATTCATATCATATTGCTCTGGAATCAATATTTCTCTTTCATATTCTTGCCCCCAAATGAAGTTGGCATCATCATCCATTTCCTTTAATGTAATGCAAACAATTTTTTTGAATGGATCTTATAATATGTTATTCAATTTCAATCAGAAAAAAAAACAAAATGAATAAAGAATGAACAAGAAGGTATATTTATTTGAATGAAAGGTAAACATCTTCAAGAATTGATAGGAATATATAAGTACAAAAGCAATGGCTAGTAAATCACAAACAATGAATATCCAGACAACTATAAACCAATCATAATAGGACAAACTTTACCCCCTTCATTGTGAGACTTTTCTTTTTTATTTCTACTTTTAGCCACCTTTTCAATTTTCAATTCAATTATTCTTCTTTGTTCAAGCCGTCTTTTAAGATTTTCAATTTGATTTTTTCTTTTCTTTCTTATTTTTTTCTTGAATTCAACATTCATTCTTATTATTCTCACAAACATTCATTCTTATTCAACATTCAATCACTAGAATTTCAATATACGTTATTCTTATTTTTGTCAATTACAAATAATTTTTAGGAATAAAATGTTGGATTCGAAACTTCAACTTTGAATGAGAGCCGCGTAAAGGAGTTCATTCCAAGTATCAGGAACGCCAGCCAGACACCAATGGCTACAGTCCATGTCTCTGTGGCCGCCATGGCCAAAGACCGATGGATGTCCATCTTTTCTAAGCTGTGACAGAGTGGTGACATTGAGTAGATAGACAGGCTTTGTCATGGTCCTTAACACTTTCTCGACCACTAGCTCTGCTGGATGTTGACCTCCTGGGTAATTTGATCCACTCATCGGCTTTGTCTGCCCTTCACAATTCTTTGCATTCGGATCACCCCAATCACTTGAACTGATTCAATACAAAAAGCGCAAATACACAATTCTTTAATTTCAGATTCTCTGGAAAGTGGAAACTAGCTTGGTTGTGGAATGGATACTTACTTCATGTGATCGGGCGAGATTCCTTGAAAGAAAACAGTGGTTTTCGAAGGATCAACATTGGTGTCAACCCATTTAGCCCACGTGTTTAACGCTTTCTCGTAGGCAACCAAGCGATCCATGTCTGCTTGCGTGTGATTTCCTTCTTCAATAAAATCCCATCTACAAAAGTACCACAAAAAATGAATAACATCTACTGATGGAATTGCAGATGAAATTCATTCATGATGAGAATGAATCTTAATTACGGTTGTTTCCTTCCGGTGTGAAGCCACCAATGCCAGGTGTTGAAGATCAGCACGTCGATTCCTTTCCATAATTTGCCACCTTCAATTGAATCAAGCTTCAGAACTCGCCCAATTGGCGTGCTTACCAGATCCACTAGGAACGCATTGCGGGAGAACATCACTTTCGCATTGTACTCCTGGGAAGTAGGAACCCCCCAATTTACGTTCTAAATATTACTTGTAACCTTAAACAAAACAATTGAACTTAATCTAACAATAAGAATGTTGGAATAAAGATTCCTTGGTCGTATTACTTCACGTTGGTAATGCACGCCATTAATGTTCTCAGCAAGTGTGATCCAAAAAAATTTAAATAATGAAATTTATGATATGGCAGATCACTGATTTTCATTGTTGTGTAACTTAACATAAGATATATAAACAAAGAATATATATATATATATATATATATATATATATATATATATATATATATATATATATATAGAAAGAATAGATCCACTTGCAAATGTTTAAAATAAATTTAATTTTACACACTTATATATTATTTTATATGATTTATATTTTTTTAATCCAACTGATTAATTTTATATTTTGTTCACGTAAATCATGCATGTCAATTTTTAAGTTAATCGAAAATATTTAACTATTTATTCTATAATAATAAAATTTCAACCATTATATATATAAATAATATCTCACCCATGTATAGCTCTCAAGCAGTGATATTAAATGAATCTTACTGGAAATGCGAAAGTAGAGAGGCCTTGAATAGTGATAGTTGTGTAGTTAGCCTGTGGCACAGCCGTGTGAAGCATGCAAGTGAGTGATTGCCACTGGTTTAGACTGAGGGAGTCCCCAACAAACATGATGCTCTTCCCACTAATCCTATATAACAAATCTTCACCATCAAACCTGCATCAACAAGGTTCCATTCAAATTATTCACGCATATCCCATTTAAATATAAATACGCTTTCAGTCTTTAATTTCACGTATGATCCACATGTATGAGAATGAATTTAGGGCGCTCTTAGAATTTTTTGTTATATATATTACGTTCCAGTATTAAAGGATCCATTTGGTTTGATTTTATTTATGAGTTATATATTATCTATATTTATATATGGTAAACTCGAGCGCAACCTATAATACAATATTATACATATAAAATGCATTCGAATAAAAATAACAATTATGCAAATATTAGTAAGCTGGAGTCTCACGTATATGTAAGTCTATTAATGTTAACTATGAGGATTGAGATTGGATGAGACATGTATGGAGTAGTATTATTACTATATTTTAATTAGATTGTAGAAAACAAGAAGGAACAAAATAGCTTAAAGAAAGTTGACAACAATATCGTTAGGCTTGCAAAGTCAATTGATGTGAGAACCTCACACCTAGAGATTCTACAATTATTAATAGATATATATGGCCATGCTGTCTACTGCCGTATCGTGCACGCAAGTATTTTTATATTTATTTGTCTCTTTTAACATCTCAATTTCTTCTTTTAGTGTGATGCAAATTCTTAGAAATAATTATAAGCTTCCTCTTATAAATCATTGCATATTAATTGGGTGGTGGGAGTCTGAATAAAGCTTGTAAGTTACGACATTCACATGCACAACAAAAAAGATGAAAGAAACTTCCTTAACTAACTAATAACTTATTCTTCCAGAAATGAATTGGCATTGCATCATAATTAAGCAAACGAACAAACACAATTAAGGATTGGTGTTATATCATTTTCTTCTTTCATTTCGTGAAGTTTTCTAACAGATGGATGCATGTGCCTTGCCTCATCGCTCGCACTTTATTTGGAGGAACAAGGCAAGCCAGTGCTGAAGAACCCACCAATTAGTTAAGGATTCCCATATTTGATGAGAAATTAAGATTAATTTAAATTCTCTTTACAACACTTTTATAATAACTTTACTCAAACAACACATTTTATAAAACTCAACTCCAGCCAAAAAGACCCAAAAAATAAGTATAATTGAATTGCATCCTTTTAGAGCTCGTTTGATACTACAACTAGAGTTGCATTTGATCACACTACTACAAACACAATGTCAAATAAAGTCAGTTTGCTGTGAAATTCCAACTGCTTGTTTTTCTCATTCAGAGTAGACCTTTTGTTGAGTTATCGAACTAGCAAAGATAATATTTAATTGAATTGCCCCCAAATTCTCAACCATACGAAAAAATTCAGTTCTGGTAATTGGCATCCTCTTTCTCCAATATTTAGAGTGATATAACCAGCTAATTAAGAAAAAAATGAAGGATAAAATAGATGTATTCATGGGTCAGGTCCAGTCAAATACGAACCAAGCTAAAGATTTAGGTCAAGCTTAAGTTATATATTAATAAATCATATACAAGCTCGATCCCAGCTCATTTATTCTGGCTTGATTTTTAACTTAAGTCAATTTTAATTTTATTAGACAAGCTCGGATTTGGCAATAATAATAATAATAATAATAATAATATTATTATTATTATTATTATTATTATTATTATTATTATTGTTGTTGTTGTTGTTGTTGTTGTTGTTGTTGTTGTTGTTTTGCATTTTAATTTAAAAAAATTGTTTTTTATTCTTATATACTCTTTGAAATTTAATTTCATTTGTCAAATTTTGAATGTCAATTTTTATATTAAATATATAATTATGTTTATTAATCAGCAATGTTTTTTTACATATAATTACATTATATTTAATAAATATTTATTAAAACTTAATATTAATTATTTTCAGACCGAACCAGGTTGAGTCTAAGTCTCAAATGGTAATGCTCAGCCTTGCCCGAAGTTAGGTGTAATTTTTTCCAAGCTCGTTTATTGTATTTAATTTTTTTGTCCAACTCCGTTAAAAGTTCAAGTTAACTTTCAGATTTTAACGAATAGTTTGATCAATAAACAAGTCTAAGATGAAAAAGTAATGAGATGAGCTGCACTGGACGAGTTGGGGAATGTAATTTTTTGTTTAAAAAACAAAGTGAAAAAGGAACCACTTTTTTCCTAACAAAATAAATTGATTTGTTAACACTATGGTCTCATAACTAATTTTGTCGTTTTTGTTGTTTTTGATTGGTAAAGTCCCTTTCATCCAAAATACACAAATTAAAACTTACTAGAAGCACACAACTTCCTACCTTTACATGTCAAATGCAGAGATAAAAAATGTAATTTACCAGAAATGGTTAGCCTTCCACTCCGGTGGAATCCGAACACTCTATTAATCTTAAGCTCTCCGGGGCCATGGAATCCAAAGACTATTAATCTTATGCTATGCCATGTATCTATGCCAAGAGCATGGGGCACGAGGTCCAAAGGAGCAGTACACTTGAACTGTTTGAACTAAAATGGGATTCAAATTGGGTGATGAATGAAGTGATGTTTACAGAAATGATTAATAATAATTATAAAATTAAGGAAAAAAAAAAGAGAGACGGTGTATTCAAATAAAGCCAAGATTCTTAGTTCATCAAACATGCATTAAGAACACAAGAAAGAGACCATAACTACTACACACGTATTCGACCAAAATTCATCCATGCATGATGACTTTTATGATAAACACAAAGCAACAAAAACCACAAAAAACAGAAAATATGATAAGAGAGTAGAGTGGAAATGGTGAAGCTTACCTTGGCAAGTTGCAGGCAGTGGGCTGCCATCTATATTTGAGATAGTCTTTATCCGGTCGACCATTCTTCAGGCAATCAAACTGCTTCTCAATGAATGGACAGTTTGTTGATTCGTAAAGAGGGTATGATTCATCATACACCCAACTGCCTTGAAAACGATCACAGTGGTCGCTTCTCTTCACAGCTTCAACTCTCTCCGCCTTCTCCCCATGACCATGTAGCTGCTGTAAAAGAGAAAGCACTGCAAATGTTGCAGCAATGGCGAAACCACCCATCAAAGACAGAGAGATGGATTGGTGAAACTAAGAATAAGTGTGTGAGGGGAGAAGGACACTACTCAGAGGAGGAATTTGAGGGATTTTGTTGATGTGAAATGGTGATTTAAAGAAGTGAAATGTTGTAAAACTTGGAAACCAGTTTAATTGGACAGATTTTTGGGTTTCTTTTTATGTAAAGAATTTAAAAGATATGAGCTATAATGTTATCTGGAAAAAGAATTCCCAACTCAATGCATCCTCCTTACTCAAGGTAATGGGGCCCTGATTTTAGATAACGTTTAGACTTTGCAGTGTAGCAGTAATGTTCCCCTTCTGTATTTCAATTTTTTTTTCCGCTATGATCAAAAGGGACTTTATTTTAAGAGCTTTTTTTTTTGGCACTTTTAAGTTTAATGTCAAATCTATACCCATCATCTATATATATAATCTAACATATAGGATATTAGTTTTTACTCATGCGATGTACAAATTAGTTTTAACTATTTAAATTTGTAAGTGTATAAAATAATATTATTTAATTTATTTATTTGAAGTATATGTAAGATACATATATATATATATATATATATATATAATATAGTCAAGATATTCAATTATAAAAAAAAACTAAATATTTAACTAAAATTACATTATTCAAAACATAAGATAAACAAATATTAGAAAGAACTAGTTTTAAACCCGTACGATGCACGAAAATACATTAATCAAACAATAAATTTATTAATAATATATTTTCTGAAACTTCATAATATAAATTATTATATTTATGAAAAAGACAACATATGTAACTTTAATATTTTTTATTTGAAAATTGTATATTACAAAACAGTAACATAAAAAGGTCATACATTTGATATAATTATGTAAATTTTGTAAAAGTTAAATCAAACTTATTTTGTAATTTATTGAATGAAAAATATAGTATATAAAAAAAATTCAACATGTTTTTAATTCAAAGAAATTGAAAATTTTCTTATCTTAAAATCAATCCTATACAAAATTTTTTTAAATAGAGATTCTTCAATGAATTCTTGTTGAACTGAAGTGGTAGTAAATGATTCTTGAGTATTCGTTGCTATTTTTGAATGATTTAGAATTTTACTTGATAATCTAATAGATTTCACAGATAAAATAAAAGACATAAATAAAATATTAATTTGCAATTAGTTTTCAGTTATAACGTATGCTATATGAAAATATAAAAAAGATAGTTATATTATATAAATGCATACATACTTATTCCAATAATTTTTGACATTCAAGTTTATGATCAAAATAATACACTTTAAACACAGTAAGCTTAGCACTTCCTATCTCAATACTATAGTTTATCGCTTTTGTTTCAAACATAAAAAATTTACCCATGAGATCTTCAAATATCTCTTGAATTCTATAATTTCTATTTTCCTAAGTCATGTGTATAGACATATCATCAAAATTAATTTGAATATTGGAATATATTAAAATAATTGTTAACTAATCAATACTTTAAGGGAATTTCATAAATATTGTCAACATCTTTATTAATTAAATTCTTAGCTTCTTGAAATGTACAAACATCGCTTTTCTAGAACTATCAAATACCTCAAAATTCAACTTGTACGTGTAAGATATACAAAATGCTACAATTGAGTTTTATATATATATATATATATATATATATATATATATATATTAAAATTATAAAATGCTTTTATTATCATCATGAAAAATTTTTGTTCAATGTTTTAAATATAGTAAATATAATTATTATTTACCTTAGAGTTGGATTAATAGAAACATTAACACTACATGAGGAACAATGAAATTTTTCATCAATTTTAAACAATTTTTGTTGCACTCACATGACATACAATACCAATCAAAACTTGTATCAACTTAATTTTATAACAATTACTCTACTGATGAAAGATTTTCCCTATATATATGTAGCAACATAATTTTAAAATATAACTAATTTAGCATGTATATTGTTATTGACTATTTTTGCATTTGTGTTATATATATATATAACACAAATGCAAAAATAGTCAATAACAATATACATGCTAAATTAGTTATATTTTAAAATTATGTTGCTACATATTTTATAATTAAAAGAAAAATTTATTAATATAATACCTAGAATAGTGTCTTTGTAACCAATTCTTTAATCTCCAATAGAAGTGTCCTATTTATAAACATTGAAATCTTATCCGATACTAATATTTTATGTGGCGTGCGATGAAATTCGATGCCAAAATCTCATTTACATAATTTAAATACAAAAAGTAAAAATTTCAATTTTTGACTCTTAATACCCATGATTGATGAAAAATATGAATGATTACATGCAATTTATATAATAAAAATAGAGAAACTTAAAAATTTTAATATAGATAGATATACATGTTACCTTTTAGACAATTAAAAAATTTTAATTGATAAAAGTTGTAGTTATATATTTTATATTGTGTAATATTAATGTGAAAAAAGGAATGATTACATATTACGCATTAATTAAAAATATGTAAAATATTTAAAAAATTAATAAAATGATGTTATCATTTAGAAAATTATAAAAAATTAATGGTAATAATTAAGGGTAAGATATTGATATATTATTAAATGTTATATATTATATTATCCATACTGATTTATTTATATATATATATATATATATTATATATATAGATGTTATCTTTTAGAAAACAAAAAAAAATTAATCGATAAAAAAATGTAGATATAGATATTATATTTTGTAATATTAATGCACGGAAAGATATATCATATGATATTTTTATTTAATTTTAATCTATATATAGATATAAATGTTTATCATTTAAAAATTGAAATAGACAATTGATTTAAAAATATAATTAATTTATTTTGTATTTTTAATATATATATATATATAAGGGAGAGATTTTTATCTTTTTGAAATTTTAAAAACGATAATTGTTATTTTAATAGAATAAGTGCCATGTGTCAAACTTATAGACAATTCATATAAGATTTTACTTTGAATCAACTACTTTGACTTTTATATAAATATATATAAGATAATAAAATAAATACATATTATAGATGATATTATTAAGCACATCAACAAAAAAGTTAAAATAGAAATTAAAAGTATATTTTAACAATTTTCAAGCGTTAGAGTAACATTTTAAGGTATATTTTTATTATTGACATAAATAATCATTATTATAAATATGCATTTTATATACATATAATATTATAAAAGAATGATTATAACATAAAAATATTTATATTTATATTTATATTTGAATGCACAATAATTTGTGCAATGCACGAATTAAATTTTATCTATTTAAATATGTATCTAACATATATATATATATATATATATATATAAAAATTTAAATGTTTTATACATAAATTTTATTTGTCTAGAACAATAACAATTTTAAAATTACTCAAAAAATAACAATTTTAAATATTTAAATAATATACATGATATTGTTATCTTATTTTTATATTTTTTAGTTTTGTTAATAAAATATTTTTAAATAAATTAAAATTATTTATTTTATAATATAAATGGATATCAATAAATATTTTATTTAGTTGACCCAAGAGTTGTGGCTCAGTTAATAACGCAGGCTGAGTTTGTGGGAAGAGCTCTCGGGTTCGACTCCTACTGAACACATCTTTGAGGAGGAGTGAAGAGCCTTAACTGTGACTAAACTCCGAACAGGATTAGTCTTAGGCCATTAAAACAGATGATGATACATGTGGTTTACACAAAAATATATATTATTTAGTTTTCCAAATAGATAATATGAAAAGTATATGTTTTTAAATATTTTTTATTAGATTGTTAGTATTTAAAATTATTTTAAGATATTTGTTTCAAAGATTGAAAAATTTTAGGAATTAAAAAAAATTTAGTAAAGTGAAAAAATGGGGAAGTTAGTATTTATTATTCCTTTTGACTTATATGGACATAAAATTAATAGATGCTTACGTGTCATTCAAAGAGAATGTTCATATAAGTATTCATGTAGACATTTTACCAAATTTGTTATGTACGTTATAATATATATATATATATATATATATATTAAATTACAAGGTGTATAGTACAATATAAGAAATACCACGTGAATACTCTCTCTTAATGATATTGATAGGTAAGAAACATTTATTATAGTTATTTTTTTGAATTTTAATAATTAAAAAAAATTCATTTAATATTTTTATATAGCAATTATTATCTCATCCATAGACAAGTGAGTTTAAAAACTCTATAAGCAGGGTTATAAAATTGTCACATATCTCATTTTTTTAATTAATATTTTTAAAAATTTTAGGGGCATGTGGCAATCTTGTAACCTGCTTATGGAGTTTTTAATAAGAACAACCAATCATTTATAAGAGTAGTTGACTATATTGATGCCAGAAGCACTTTGGCATTAAAATTTAATAGGGCAATAGAACGCCATACATAAGCATTCAACTACCCTAAGGTATTTGGGCTGTAAATGCCTCTTTTTAGGATATATGAACCCTAAATACTATATCTAAAAATATACTCTCATCGTAATTTACTTTCTTTATATTAGCATGGACTGCTTTTATTATAATGTATAATCTAAGATAAAAAAAGAACTATGAAATTTAATATATTAGATAATCTGCTTTAATATTTTGAAGGGATAAAAATAAAATTTTGATTGCTTTATGAATGGATGTAATTTAAATATCTTGTAACCTTTTTAAGGGATAAAAATGAATTTAGTATATCTTATCCTTTTAGCCTTAATGAAAATGGTATTTATTTTTAATAAATTTTATTTTATTGTTTTATTATTTAACTTTTTAAGTCCTTTTTAACATTCTAACTGAATTCTTAAAAAATTTTCTAACTTGCAAGAGTACTAAAAAGAACACACTACTTTTCATGAAGAGATTTCATTAACGAAATCATTAAATATTATATGTAAAAAAAAATTAAATTTTTTTATTTTTTATAATTTTCTAATATTTATTTTTATCTTTTTCGAAGAAATAAACGAAGTTCTTGATATTGAAATTATTTTCTAAATTTTCTAATACTATGGTTGAGTTTTTTATTTTTAATTCTCAACTCAAAATTTCAAAGAAATATGCACACTTTGTGATTCTCTTAAAACGAAACACTGGCAGAATTTTCTTCCGGCTTTATAGAACCTGTAAATCAGACGAGAATTTGTTAGCAACTTTTTGATAAACTTTTGGCGGAAAAGTGGGCTTTTGTTGAAGAAACTAAGAACATCTCTAAATTGAGGGTCCAAGAACTGATGGGGCAGCATTGTAGCAAAGATTGGTTGAAGTCTTAGAGAAGCAAATTGAGATTAAGTTTCAACTAAAATGCACTTTTTTTTTTTTGGTTACAACCAAAATGCACTTTAATTTCATGCAAATCCTGATAATGGAATGGATATATGGATAGAATATGGGACTGCTAGAATACCAGCTACAAAAGGAGAGTTTTCCACACTTATCCCACCATATATTTATTTATTTATAAAAAATTATTATTGAATTTGAAAACTTGAATTCAACTTTTAGTCTTTTTTATGTAGTTTTTTCTAAAAATCAGTTTGAAAGGGGGTCCTTCAGTCTTTCTTGTCTATCAATTCTTGAAAGTAGCCAGATTGATTTGAAAGGTTTGGTACACCGATTGGTACCGTGGAAAGATAAAATCCCTTTCACTTTTGATTTTAAATTTTTAATTATTTTATTAAAAAGCATATGTCCTTAATTAAGGCAAGATGATGACTATTAGCTGTGACCATAGGCTGTAACTATCCTTACTAACGAAGTTATTAACCGATCGAAATCAATATCTTACAACCATAAATACAGAGTAAAAACATGCATAAACATTTTGCATAAAACAATGATATTACTTATATATAGACTGTTTATGCTGAACAATATAACAGTCATGGACTATTTAAATGGTAATTATAGCTAGCTCATAACTTCTGATACACTATTCTATGATCATTGGTGCTACATCAATACTCATTATCCTTGTAGTAGGGTAGTAGAGATTACACCATAAGTATGTGCATGTAAACTTCAATCATCAGTCGATCTCAAAGTTTAGGAATAACAATTCGTAGAAATCCATCTCTGCATAAAAGTAGCGAAGGAGCCATCAACATGACTGTCTTCTGGTATTTGTAGGTTGTTAAAATCTTGGAATACATGAATACAAAAGTTCATAAAACTCAGAACAACATCCTATTCAAACAATCATAACGGACAGTAATTCTACAGACACAATGAATCTCAGCAGGCAGTCTTGCGGATATGGGTGTGTAAACACGGAGAAATCATGCCAGGACTAAAGTAAACTTATCTTTCCAAGGAATATAATTCAAGATTCAAAATTGCTTCTAGTCTGAAGCAACTATCATGCTAAGGAGATTATGGTGTCACACCTCTTAACCTGGTCCTATTAACAAAGGAATTGAAGTAAAAAATATTCATAAAATAGATGTAGATTCCCCCAAACTGGGAGATTCCACAGAACATTCTTGGATCTATGAATGATTATAAGGACTGTTACATCCAACAGCATCAAGGGATTAGAGAACATAATATGACAACTGAGATTTCTTTGACTGAACCCTGAACCCCTACCAGATGTTACTTGTGTAAATCAACTGGTTTTTGGTTGTATTTAAATAACTATTCTGAACACACTTCTCTTCTCACTATATCCCACTCAGATTAACAAATTTACTCACGTATAAAACCAAGTTCTCAAGATGAAAACAAGCATATCAATCATCTATCAAGACAGTAAAATGCAAACATTGTTAATGTTTAAGAACGATTTGATTATTTCTTTTGTTTTTTTCTTCTTGGTTGGGGACATCAAGCACCTTGATCAAATCACTAGTTCTCTGGACTTCATGCTGCTTGTTCTGAACCCCTGATTGCTATTAATCCATTTATATTCATTATTGTTAGTTGCTGATAAACATAATTTTGGTCAAAGTAAGAGCAAATTCTGTTTAATTCCAAGCGTACAGAAGCAAAAGGATAAACTAACTCCTATAAATAGGTTTTAACTTAGTCTCATCGTATGCACTCATATATACATTAAAGCATAATATAGGTATTTATATACATGCATACAAAGGGTAATCTTGGAAAGTGGAAATCAGAATTTTTATGATGAATTTTAGCAAATGCCAAGAAACCATAACTCAGAGAAATTTTATTGTTATTAGTTTTATGAAATATATATTAGGTGATATATCCAAAAGCTGAAGCATAAGCTAAAGAAGAAATCAAGATAAGATGCTTTGACTTACAGAAACTCAGCTGAGATGCTGTCCATGTTCACATTAGTAGGAAGTGGCCACACAACCTGGTATGGCCCTTGCGATATCTCTCTCTTGTGAAATGCAGAGAATGAGTCATTTGAGCAACTAGCTGCTACTTTCCAACACTGGTTAGAGCGTTGACCAGTCACTATTAAACTGTCAGGAAACAACATTCTTATCAGATCAAATGTGAAAATTAATTTTAAGTTATTGATTAATTAATTAATGACAGGGATGACGCAACAAGCCATATTGAATATTCAAATGAAAATAATGTGCTTCACAAGTATATTCAGATCTTAGCTAAATTTAATATCCTACAAAAATAGTCAAGATCATTTCAAAGATGCATAATTCTAGTCCCAGTAGATCCTCTCTTCTACTGTTTTTTATATGACTAAGACAAGTATGAAATGAAAGACCTTGGAACAGTGAAGAACATAAATAAGAACATATTAGCCTTACTTTTGGTCATCAACCTCTACTCTGATGTCACTGATGCTGACACCTGGAATTTCTACCATCATAACATAATTGTTTGCAGATTCTGCAACATCCATCCTAGGTGACCATTCAGTGCCTGCACAAATTATGAAAATAAGAAAATACAATTAACCTAAATGGGCATCCAATATACAAGAAAGATGAAACCAGATTCGTAACTTATCTTAAATATTAGATTTTTGGGGGGAAAGAGGGGCTGGGATATTATGCTGTTTCTCTTTGCATGTATGAAACGGTGATTGTTGACTTCCTTCACAACAATTTATAAATCATTAAAAATAAATATGGTATTGCTATTTGCTCCTACCTACACTTCTTTTCACATCAAATCTTGCATTCTCTGGTAAGTTTTCAACTGTTTTATTAGGTTGTGAAATCCATCTAACCTACATAATTTACTTATTTTCTGCAAACACAGAATGCACTGAAAATGAGTTTTCAGCTTTCTGTAAAGCTTAACATGTAGAAGTATACATTCATCTCAACAAATCTACTTTTGCTTTTACATAAGCTATGCCTAGAATAAATCAAAACCAATATATCAAGATTATTTTGTTCAGAAGCCAAACTTACTTACCATTAGATCTGGAACAAGATGTTTTCTTATTAGATTCTAGAAACATCTCTTCAATCGTGCTTCTATTTGGCCTAGCAAACTTAGGAGGGTCAGGCATGGATAGTCTACAATCTAGTCCCAGAGGTTGGATTGCTGCCAAATTTGAGAAGTTTGGCTCCATCATTGCAGGCCTAGAAAATAATGGTGTTTCAGAAGCATTAGAACTCTCCATTGCAGCAGAAAAGAACTTGGGGGATGCAGCACACTGAGGTGTAGTTCTCTGGGACAGAGCAACACAGAACTGTTGAATTAGTTGCTAGAAAGTTATAGAAACAAGTAATACTGTTTAAGTGGAAAGGTAAGCACCTCTTCCTTTGAAACCTGTCTCATGAAACAAGCTTGGTATGCAGATCCCTGACGTGCAAAATACATTCTATTGTCACACCTTTGGATCACAGAGCTCAAACTCCCACTGCAGTTCTGTGATGCAAAATGCAGGAAAAATGAATCAACTTTGCATTACAATTCACCTGGTAGAAAGAAAGGAGAAGCAAAACAAAAGCAGAAACATGAAGGGAAAATAAATGAAAGAAGGAAACATGATAAATTTATTTCTGTAGGAATAATAGATATAAACAAATTTTACTGTAGTTTCCACTGTTTCATTCCCAGAAAACAGAATAAAAGTTTCTTCACTAGCCTAAAAGAAAAAGTAGCTCATTCAAAGTGAAGTGTGTTGACTTAATTAAGATAGAGCAAATTTTTTCACTAACAGATAGGGACTGCCCTCGCCAGCAAATATTGTAGATTGTCCATCCAACTAATTGATGGATGGATTCCTAAGTTTAGATGCCTAATGGTCACTTCTGTCACATTAAGCCTTCCTGAATTTTCGATTTTTGGCAATAGTCATTGATCCTTTCTGTTTTCTCCTGGAAACTACTTGTTTGTTCACCATTCTGATTTCAATGCCCTATAACCAAGGTATATGAATGTGACAGCAGGCACCGGATAGAGACTTCATCAGTTCATATCTGTGAATCAGTTCTCAAACATTTCCTAAAGCATTCTAGAAGTCCCACTTCCAAGATGAAGTAAATATGAATCAAGTCAGCGTTAAATGCATCTGAATTGCTTTTTTAAAAATTACGATTGATGAGACAAGCCTAATTTGCAAAGTTTGTCAATGATCACTTACACAGTCAAATAGCACACTTGTTTCCATATTATAAGATAAACCCATAATAGTATAAGCACAAAGAGTTCATATATTGCAATTCATATTGAGTCTTGGCTTAAGTTTTCATTACTTAGTCAACATATTGTGCTTTAGCCCTTAAAAAAGGCAGACAGAAAAGATTGCCTGCCACCCAAGTTTCAGCTAAGTAGTAAGTACCACGCCAGCCTAATTCTTGTATGTAAATTGAAGTTGTTACATTGACAATAGCAAAAGAAGTAAATAGCAAAGCCAAATAAGCTTTTCACTGCAGATGATGAATTTACTGCATTTTCTTGAAAAAGAAATGGAGAAATCGGAGAACTTTTACCATGGGAAGAAGGTGGGTGGCAGATAAAATATCCTCAGTGGATGAAAAGTGGCCTGCAATGGTGCTGATTCTGCGTCTTGCAGCTTTACTTCCCATTTTCAGTTTTCCAAAGATATGCGCAAAGGGTGGCGAAGAATGAAGATAGAGAGTCCAGATGGATGGTTTGCACTTTCTGCAAATTTTGAGGGGTTTTTAATCTAATCCGAAGTAGGAGATATTTTCTGGTGCGACCCTGGAGATTAAAATATCTAACGGAAAGACGCCACGTAGATGCCTAATATTATATCGTCTCTGATACTTTTGGATTCCCTTGCAGGCTTTATAGTCCCCGTCACCCATGAATTCTTTTGAAAAAAAAAAAACAACGAAAAAAAACTAGATACACCCTATCTCCTAATCAATTTACTATTTTATCTTTAAATCTCGTCAATTTTCTTTAATTTTTTTTTTGAGTTTTCAGAACTCACAGAAGGAAAATTTCTTGAACCTCTAAAGGCTTACGAAAATTTCTTCCGTGAGCTTTCAAAAGCTTACAAAAATTTCTTTCCGTGAGTTTCGAAAACTTAAAAAAAAAATAAAGAGAATTGGAGAGTTTTACAAACAAAGATTTTCGTGAGCCTTTTAAGGCTCACAGAAGAGAATTTTCGTAAATCTTTGAAGACTCACAAAAATTTTCTTCCATGAGCTTTCAAATGCTCACGGAAATTTCTTTCCGTAAGCTTTGAGAACTTAAAAAAAAATAAAAATGAAAAGAAGAAGGGTATTTTGGGTAAAAAAATTATTTAGGTCGTGTTTAGTAAAAATTAGATTGTAAATAGAATTATCCTTCGTAAAAAATAAAAAAATAAATACAAAGATAAATTTGGCTGTCAATTTACGTAAGACAACTTTTTTTTTTGAGTCAAATTGACTCTCATTTTATTATTTATTGCAGCAATTTTACTTGAATGGAATGAAAATCAATTACATACTATTATTTGGCTAATAGTTTTGTCTAAGTTATCAAGTTAGTCCCTAACATTTAAGGTTACTGGAACCAAGATTTAATTTTTAAATTGTAATAAATAAGAATCTCAGTTTTTGAAAATATAACAAATAAGAATTTATTGGATGAAGAAAAGTATATTACACGTATTGTTAAATCTCGCGACTAATTGGACAACTAAAAACCTTTCTCATGGAGGAAAGGAAATCTTTTTGAAGGCAGTGGTGCAGGTTGTGCCGACATATGCTATGTCTTGCTTTTTATTACCTAAAACTTTCTGTCATGATCTTAATACTTTAATTGCCAATTATTGGTGGAAGAAAAACAAGGCAAGAAAGGGCATACATTGGATTTGCCAGGAGCAGATTTGCACTCCTAAGTTTGCAGGTGGGATGGGCTTTAAAGATATGTGGAAATTTAGTCAGGCATTGGTGGCAAAACAGGGCTGGCGGGTTTTGAAGAATCCATAGTCTTTAGTTGCGCAGGTGTGTGCAAAATACCATGCCCATTCCACTTTTCTTGAAGCAAGTTTGGGCAACCAACCTTCCTATATTTGGCGAAGTCTATGCTCTACTAGAAGTGTTCTGATGAAAGGTTTGCTGTGGTGAATTGGAGATGGCAGTACTGTCAAAATATGGACAGATCCTTGCTTACTAGGCACAGAATCTGGTTTACCACAATCACTATCTAGAAGTTAGGACCTTCACTCGACAGTTTCTGATTTGATAGATTCAGATTTAAGGCAATGGAAAATGGATGTGATCAGGGCTGTATTTACACAGTCGGAAGCAGACTTGATCTCTTCAATTCCATTAAGCAGATTACCTTACCATAATGTGATGGCTTGGAAATATGCTGCTGATGGAGAATATACAGTTCGTAGTGGTTATAAAGCTTTGTGTCCAACTCTAGATCAATACCCTGCTTGGACGGTCACAATTTGTTATATACAGTAATCATCACCTTTATCCCATATCACACATATTTAGTGGCTAGTTGGGCTATCTGTGATGCTTTTAATACTATTCATTTAAAACAGTAACATTTTACATATTATTTTATTCACATAAATAATTAATGTTTACAATAGTATAAATCAATTCACATCCCCTGAATTTAAGTTTACAACAAGTAGTATTGTATAAAAATGTCTGAACATACAAATGTAAACACAATACCTCTAGGATCCACTATAAACTACTTCGGGATAACCAAAGCACAGCTAAAATCTTCGGATAGTAAATTACGTAGTCACTGAAAATAATCTGTGGATGGTGAGAATAAAGGAGTGAGCAAACCACGGCTCAGTAAAGAAACTGTATGCAGAACTTGATATTACGAAATCTATATGCAATAAAATAATTTTATTTTCCTATAGGTGCACTAGGGACCGTAAAAGAAGGATACTATAGTCAGCTAGGGATTCGAATGGAGTATGAAAGGTATTTTAGAATATATGTCTTGTCCCGGAACCTAAAAGTGACTATAGAGAGTAGAAATTAAATTTGATATAAAACTCATTTAATAATTCTCCATATATAAATAATTTACATAAAAATGGTATAATAAACCATTAAATAAATCATTTAGGAAATAATTTAATTTCCATATTAAGATATCACTTTCACAATAAAATAAACCACAATGATAAGTACTGTAAACAGTTCAGCATGATAAACAGTTCAGTGATATCAACATTTCAATAAATAGTACGAAAACCCGTTAGGTAAACCGTACTAATTAATTAAATAAATAATCACATAATGGTTTATAAAACCAATTAAACAAAATACTTTAATTAGTATTTTACCAATCACTTTATACATGTTTCACACCTTTTGAAAAACCATGTAAATAATAACAGTTCAGTACGGTAAACACTTCTCTTTAGTAACTATAATCCATAACAGTTCAGTAAAAACCATAATATTAAATCAGTAACATGTGAATGGAGACCAGACAACACCCTCAATATATCATGTGATAATCCCCATAGGGAACAGTATTAATATCATCATGAGACCTATAGCCATAGTCTATAATTGTCCTCGATCATACACTAATCAAGTGTCAACCTGGACGCTAAAGATAGGATCAGTATCAATAGCTTTACATATCACATGTCACATATCACATATCAACATGATACGGGGCCTATCAGTCTCAAAACAAATTAAGAAAATCATATCACCTTTATGGAATTTAGTAAAATATATAATATCATCAAAAATCCATAAAGGTATAAAATCACACAGTATATAGTACGGTGAAAACAGTGTTATAAAATATTTACACTGTAGTAATAAATTACATAAATATTTCATTCCACCGTAAAACACATATACTCACAGTTCCATACTTTCCTTTTGGGAAATTCAATTTTATGATTACTGAAAAATTATTTCCCGGTAATTCACACTTTATGGAAAATAGTAATATTTATTTCCCAAAGCTAATAGTAGCTCCATAAACACACTGTTTCACTATTAAAAACACATTTAGGAACATTTCAGTCTCAAAACAATATTCACACAGTAGTATTACCTTTATGGTTGGAAATCAATAAAATAAGTAAAATTTTCAGTCAGTCCATAAAGGTTTTATTTATCATACAATGAATATTTACTGAAAATAATTTATAAAATGTTCACTTCTCAACATTTCCCCTTTTTAAACCATTTCTTATATTGTAAAACATTTAGGAGAAATTTCCAATAGCTTTACTTTCAGTAAATTCGGTAACATGAATATTTAAATAATATTTTTTTGGTATATTCATGTTTTATGAAAAATATTAAATATCCCATTTTCAAGGCTAGGAAATCATTCAAATATGCACTAAAATATTTCATTCCACTTATAGAAAATTTTCTAGGAAATTTCAGCAGCATAACAGCTACTATTTACCCAACCTTCCTACAAATTCAAACGTAGTTCAAAACTAGCCAACATCCACAATTTTCACAGTTCTCAAGCCAATTCACATTCAAAATATTCTTATAAAATTATTTGCATCAAAAGCATGCATTCATAATATCCCTACAGTCAACATACGCGTCCCTTACCTGTCTCGTGTATCGGACTTCTTGATAACACCACTTGTAATCCGATACTCCCGGGCTACAGATAAATTCACCAAAAATATTAACTCACTTAACACTTATTTTTAAGCTAATTTCATGCTTAATTGCACCCACATTGTACACTGCAAATATTTATGCAGTGTATTTTCTACCGATAGTAAAGCTTAACTTCTTCATTTTAAGTCAGAATTTAAATCTGATTTCACTGATGGGCTCCTTATAATTTCTACAGTTTAATGGCACCCTAAAATCATTAAATTCAGCCATGGACATAGGTCCCCTTATGTTGACCGAATGCTTCATCTAGCCAATTCCATGAAAATTCAACAATCTAAGCTTACATACTTGCCTATCCATGCTTACTAAGCAATTTGTCACCATTTTCATGCATGAAACACTACGTTTTCCTTAGGTTCTCATTATGATCGAAACCCCCATTCATGGCACATTTTCATTTTGTTCAATTTAATCAAAACTAATGCTACCAACATGTTTAGCAAGCTTAAATGAATCTTCCTACACCATTGAAATTAAATAAAACATTATGGATGAAGAGAACCTTACCTTGACCAAAACTTCAAGCTCTCTTTGTCCTTATTTTCTCACTTATTCAATAAGCTATGGGTATGGGTAGATAGATCTTGAAGAGAGGAAGAGGCTTGTAAAAGAGATTTTTGTGAGATAAGGTGTGTGTGTAAAGTTATGGAAGCTTTCTTTTCTTTTCTTCTTTCTTTCTCCCATGGAGGACGTGAGAGAGGTGAGGAAGATGAGTGAATAGTGCCAACAACTGATGAGGAGAAATATAAAGAGAATTCTAGGAGGGGGCGAAATTACAAAAATGCCTTTAGTTATGAAAATTTCGGACAAATTTGCCCTTAAGCTTCTGTAATCATAAAAACTATGTAATTGCACTCCAAAATTTCGAATTTCATCACCAAATAATCTTATTAGATGTATTTGGATGAATCATGGTGGTTTCGTTAACGCGCGGTACATCGAATGCTAGAAATTATGAAATTACCCCTAACGGACCGCTAGCGAAATTTTTCGATTTAACCACTGATTCAATAAATCCATTGACACTAATTTAAACTCCTTTTCACATAGAATATTATGGTATTTTTACTTCATCCCAATTCATTTTAGTTTGGGCACAATTTACAAAAATACTCTCGAGACGTGACCGTCATTTTCTAATTTGTTTGTCACACTTCCCAAAATAATAAAATAAGGTATTTTGGTTTCAAAATTTCCACAATATCATTATTACACCTTTCGTACACTGTTTCCTCAATCATAATAACATCTGGGCACTGTAAATCAAGTGGGGCCCACATCACTATTTACTTATAATTTACAAAATTTACCCAAAAATTAAATTAATGAATAAATATTTATACATGTATAGTACAATATAATCGGTTCTCACATGGACCCATGCTAACCTTTACAAGCGGGTTTGGAAACTACAGGTACCACCTAAAATAAAAAATTTTATATGGCGAGTTTGCAAGAAGATCATTCCCGTTTTCTCTGGATTGCTATCACGGCATATCCTAGTACAGTCAACCTGTTTTCGTTGTGGTTTGCATGAGAAACGGTGGAACATGCACTAAAAGAATGTCCAAAGGCTGCTGCACTGTGGTCTTTTTTCTTCCCTAATCTACTTGTTGTAGATGCAGGAGTGGAGGACTGGTTGTTTAACGCTTAGCAAAATTGGGATGCTCAGCAGTTGCAAGTTTTAGCTGTCTTACTTTGGACAATCTAGTCTAAAAGGAATGATGAACTCCACAACAATGTCTCCCACAGCCTTCATTTGTCTAGCTCTTTCATTCAACATTATTTGGACGAGATTCGGTTTGCTGGATATAGTGTCACCCTTGCACTACCTCAGAGACCCATACAATGGTGGAGTTGTCCTCCAACTAGCAAGGTAAAGGTGAATTATGATGCCGCCGTGGACAAAGCAACAAAGAGATGTGGTGTTGGCATTATCATTCGTGATGCTGCTAGTTGTTTTATAGGAGCACATGCAGTTTTGGTTCTAGGGCAAGATGATCCTCTTATCTTGGAGGCTACTACTACCTACCTTAGACTTGAGTTTGCAAAGGACTTGGGATTCCATGGTCTTATTGTGGAAGGTGATGCTTTTTCAATGGTTTGATAGATTAATGCTGATTCTTTACAGCTTTCTCCTATCTTATATATTGTTGCTGATATAAAGATGTTGTCTTTGTACTTTCGATGTTGTAAGTTTGTTTATGTAAATAGGAGTGCTAATGAGGTGGCTAACTATGCTCTAGATTGTGCGGAAGCAAGGTTCTAAGTTGAGGATGCTCCCCTTTATGCTAAATAATGTACTAGCCATTGATTCTGGTTTTTATAATCAATAAAAATAGCATTCCATTTCAAAAAAAATATTTTGTTTATGGACAATTTTTTCGTGACGTGATAAATAAAAAAATTAAAACAATTAAACAACCCAAAATTGATTTAATTAAAAATATAAATTTGGGGTTTAGTTTCATATTTCAATCAAGTTGGAAAAAAAATGTATTCATTTTGCTGTAAATATTTGTTTTAATTCATTTTTCTATTCCCATTTTTTATTCCAATTTAAATAACATTTTTATGGCTGAGCTAATGCTGCCAAAATCTTATGGCTAGTTTGGATAGACGGTAAGATTGACTTCGGTGAGATTGAAAATAGCAATTATGGCTTTGAGATTAGATAGTCAATTGATAATATGCATTTGGATGCAATCATAGCAATGGCGATGAGGTGAGTGCAGTGAAAGAAAAAATGATCATTAAAGACATTATATTAAAATTTATAATATATTTTATATTTATAAAATTAACAAAATAATTAAAAATGAATAAAATTATTTTAAATTAAAACACAACTTTATAAAAATTAAAAAAATAATAAAATCATTTTTTATCAATTAATATTTTTATTGTTAAATATTTAGAAATTTATTATTAAAAATATTTCATTATTTCAAAAAATAAATTATTTTTAAAGTTATTATAAATAAACAAATAAATAAAATTTAACCAAATAAAAAATAAAACAAAATCTATTAAAAAAAATTTTGAAAGGCTGTTTCGCAGAAATTCGGCTGCTTAAACCTGACCCAATAAAAAAAGGGCCATTTTGGTCTCATTTTGACCTTGAAAATGGGATTTTTCACTCCTAAACATTATTTAATAATCAATTAGCTAATTTAAGTTCAAAATACACCAAAAAATCAAATGGGTTTTAAGAACCCGAAAATGGAAAAAAAAAAACTCTAAATGGAGCTTTAATGGCAGCCCCACTTCAAACATAAACAGGTTAGTGACTTTTAGGGTGACATAGCTTTGATGCCAATTATTAGATCTAATACTTACCAAGTTATCAACACAAATTAAAATCGAAATAAAATTGACATTGAGTGGGTAGAGCCAAAAACCCACCATCCATCATGATTGGTATGGATACTTGAAGGGAGGAAGCGTGGCCGAAGGTCCGCCCGTGGCTAGCTATTGTTCCATGGAGTTTTCAGTAGAAGAAAACAAAAAGTTAGCGAAGAAGTGAAAGAGATGAGAGTGACTACTATAGTGCACTCTCCACTGTAGTAAATGGTTATATGGGCCACCATTTATATTTTAGTGCTCATAGTCAGGATCTCTCATATTTTGTATCATGTACTATATCCCATCTCATTATGTATTAATACATGTATAAAATACATACATTACATATAGATGGTTACACTTTTTATAAAATTATACTACTAATTAATATATATATATATAATGTTAATAATACTTAATTAGTCCACAAAATTAGAGATAATTCAACAAATTTTGTTTTTCTAAAAAAAACATATCTTTGTTTAACTCTTTGCTACTATTTAACAATGAATGCCTACTATATATTGGATGAAATCATGGTTGCCGGTGAACTACGTGAGTCAAGCAAAAAAACCGTTGCACGTCTAATAGCTGCACTGGTGGATCTTTTTCATTGTTTTTTTTGAAGGGGTAAATCTCATTCAAAGTTACAATCATAATCAGATATTATATTAGATGAACAAGTAATTTGATGAACTGGTAAATACAATAACAATATTTAACAAACTAACTAAACAATAACAAACTAAACAAATCTCACATTTAGTGAGACTCGAACTTGAGATTTCAAAGTCTCAAGCCTCTTCCTTGCCATCAAGTTAAGGCCTCATCGGCATCTTTTTCATTGTTAAAATGCTTTTCTTTGTCATATTTTTCGATTTTTTTAGCGAATTGTTTTGTTGAGTTGTAGGATTCACTAGTGGAGATTGCAAAAGAGCAGGTCAGTTCCATCAGCAATATAATTGCACAGGCCAATAAGTCATGATAAATATTGATGTCATACGTCTTCATTCGTTTTGGAATATCATCTGTTCTAAATTGTTTTTAAGTTTCATTTTGAGAACTTATTGTATGAAATAAAGAGATACGAGAGATTTTGTAGAATTGACAGCCCTTAATATCACACGTTATATCGTACATATGGTCATATATTTGGGTTTCAAGTGTGAATTTGTCTTTTTTGAAGTTGATATTTTGTTTGTTGTCCCGAGCCTTAGACTAATTTTAATATTATAATTTAAATCAAATCTCAAGCTGATAAAAAATATCACGTATCATTTATTAATTTTTCACCAATATTTTTTTATTATTGATTAATGATAAGTTATTATTCTAATACAATAGTAGGATTGAATTTAAATGTATGCTATTGAAACAATTATATAAATACAAGAAAATAATAATTGTAAGTATACTGTTTGTTAATTAACTTCTAAATTCAAGCATTCTATTTTATTTTCAAATATTATACAATTGTAAATCTTCTTTTTGATTTTTACTTTTCATAAAATCTCAAATTTCATGAAAATCAATATTTTAATTTTAAAAAATAAATTATAATTTATTTAAATATTGTTATCGCTTTTTATTATACAATTGTTATTGATGCAATGTTTTTTTAGTTTGTATAACAAATTATTTTTTGTTTTATATTTATAAATGATGATTTATGCTCTCTTTTTTTTGAGTTTGATTTCAAATTTTATAGCATGTCACAACTAATACTGAATCACTCCATCAAAAAATTATTGTTTGTATCACAAATTGTTAATACTAATGTTTTAACTAAGAAAACTTACAGGTTTAGGATAAATTCAGTTTTATCAAGAAGGCTTTGGTTTATCATAAAGAGAAGGCTCAAAGTTTTTTGAGGTTTTAAATTTAAATCTTATTATATTTAAAAATATTAATAAAATTAAAAATAAATAAAATAAAAAATATGTCATTATTTTAATTTTATTTATGGGTCAAAAAAAACTTTACTAAAAATGTATTAGATAATTTTTTTTTGTTCGTTCAAATGTATTAGATAATTATCTCTTAGCCAACAACCTCTTGGCCTAATGGTTAAGAATGAGTTATGGCATATTGTAAGTCTTGGGTTCGAATCCAAACACCTCCATCCCCAGTTATTTAATATTCCTCTTGTAACAAAAAAAAAAAGATAATTATCTCTTAAGTTTAGTTAATTAACCTAATTATTTATTAGTTCAATTAATTAAGTGATCTAATTGCGAATAAAAATTCAAAGAATGTAATATTTATTATTTGATAAAGGATTCTTGCCTAAGAAAACACATTAATATTTTTGAGGGGACAAAGTCAGAGATCCATACGGCGATGACAAAGATCAAAGAGACAAAGAAGTCTTTTATTCTCCCATTATTTAATTACCTTTCCTTGTCGTGTCTGCCCTGCGCTGCCCTCAGCGCTTGCGAATGTTTGAGACGACCAAAACAGAAAGGCCCACGAAGGAAGGAGGACCAAAGGCACCCAATAAAAGTCTCGTGACATAACTTAAGCTTTGAACATTGCAAAGCCATGCAGCTTCCTCTTTCACATTGTTGCTAGCAAGTCAAAAGTCTAGAAAACTCTCTTTAATTATTTATTTGCACTTTTTTCTTTTTTTTAATCATGAAATATTTTTATACCACGTTGGATATAAAATTAATTTTTATTTGTATTACGTAATTAGTGTTAATTTTGAAAATTTTATCTAATGAAGATTCGAACATAAAATTTTTCGTTATGAATCATTTTCACTCAATAATTCAATAAAATTTTATACTATCGAGGCAATTCTTTTAAGTTTATTTATTTGCATTTCTTTCTCTATACTGCCTCTATCGCTCCGGTTGAAAAAATCCCTCCTTCTCTTGCTTTGTTGACAAGTTCTGCTTTTGCATTGGTTAGAAACTTCCATAGACGTGATTGCTTTCATCATTTTCCTAGTACCTTTCAATATCATATCTAGCTTGTTCTCCTGGAAAATTTTTTTCTCTCTTTTTTTATTGTCCCCACTAGTTTCTGTTATTTATGATAATCCAGTCAGTTGACAATTTCACGCTGGATAAGGAACCTCAACTTTTCTTCTTTTCTTTGGTTTCAAATTCAAGGGTTCTGGGGTTTAGAGGTTTAGATTACTACTGTCTTCTAGAAAAAAGTAGCTTTCACTTGGGGTGACCCAGGTTTGGATATTCAAGTCTTAGAAGGTCAGATTTTGGTTAAAAAAGCTGGCATATGGTGCTTTGGCTTGGAGATTAAAGGTTTTGAAGAGTTTTAAACGAAATGGATGGTTCACAGGGAGCTTCTAATGGGCCGCCCCCTTTTCTTACCAAGACATATGAGATGGTGGATGATCCAATGACCAACTCCTTCGTGTGTTGGAGCGAAACTGGTCATAGTTTCATTGTATGCAATCCACCAGATTTTTCGAGAGATTTGCTGCCAAGATTTTTCAAGCACAACAACTTCGCAAGTTTTGTCAGGCAGCTGAATACTTATGTAATGTTTCCCCACTTCGAAAATGGCTTCTTTTGTTCCTCATGAGATCAAATTGTTTGATTATTTCCTGACATTTTCTATGGCTTCTACTAAGAGTAAATCTGCTTTTATTTGTTTTGAAAATGAGTTCTTAGTTTTCTCTTATTTCTGTTTTCAATTCATCATAACCTTTATGGTATGGAAATGCAGGAATATCAGGATTGCACAAGCAGAGGCAGGGCCTGACTCTGTTTTCTATTGTTTTCCAAGTTAATGCTTCCCCTGTATTATGGTGACTTTTCATGCTTGGTTGACACGCAGTTTTTGTTTGATTAGGGATTCAGGAAGATTGATTCTCAACAATGGGAGTTTGCAAACGAGCAATTTATCAGGGGACACCAACATCTTCTAAAGAATATTCGCAGACGCAAGCCAATTCATAGCCATTCCTTGAATAACTCCAGTGTATCATTAACTGAGAGCGAAAAAAAGGAGTTTGAAGAAGAAATTATGAGGTTGAATCACGAAAAGAGCCAGCTTCAGTTGCAGCTACAAAGGCAACAGAAAGAGAATCAGGAATTCCAGATTCAAATAAGGTTGTTATCCGAGCGATTCCAGAATATGGAAGACCGACAGAGACAGTTGATGCTCTTCTTGGCTCAACTGATGCAGAAACCCCATTTATTGTCTATATTCAAGCAGAAGTTTGAATTTCATAACAAAAAGAGAAAGCTGTTGAGCTCTATTGACTTCATGGATGAATTCAATGATGCAGAACATCACGGTTTCAGTTTGACTTCTCAGAGTGCGAACCTGGGAGCTCCTGTAATGAATTTGCAACAGATTGGGGGGTTGGAATCATCTATAAAATGTTGGGAAGCATTTTTGTACGGAATTGGAGAAACCATGGTTGACCAAGTGTGCAATTTTGGCATATCTCCAACTGTTGTTGCCGAAAAGCAGACATCTTCAGGAGACTATGACATTGATGGTGAACTTTGCTCACCTTCATCACATCCATGCTCTCCTCATTCAACAGATACCAGTTCATCGCCTGAGCTGGCTGTGTCTGCTTATCATGCTGACAGTCCTCCGATACCATCTTTTCACCCTATTGTCAATCTTAACCCAAAATCTTCTACAATTTGTGTAGACACAAAGGATGAGAGCTTACAAAAACAGGGAGAGTTGGCGCCGGCCCAATCAGGCAAGGCAAATGACGTCTTCTGGGAACAGTTTCTGACAGAAGTCCCCAACTCATTGGAAGCACAAGAGATCCGCTCAAACCAGAGGACAACGAGGGGAGGAATAAGTGATAGCAAGCCACCTTGGTGGAAAACAAACAGTGTAGATGACCTGGCAGAGCACATGAAGCACCTTTCCCCTGCTGAAAGAATGTGATGTTGGTTGATCCTTTAACTTAGAGAATCGGTAAAGCTACAGTGGGCTTGTAGTTCATTGAATTTTGCTTGATCTCGTTGTTGTAGTACTGCACATTTAAGAAGCTAAATTCGTTAAATTTTGTAGCCATATGATATGATTTATGTACAGATACTAGGTTTTAGCCTTATAGGACTTATTTTTTAGGTGTACGTTTTTCTATATATGTTTCATTTTTCGAGTTATTTAGCAACAATCTTCACTTTGTATTCAGGACTTTCTTTTCCTCTATTTGCTTCTATTTTTGACGTTAGTCATGGGATTTTACCTGAAAAATAACTTCATGGTATGATATATATATAGCATGATACTGGTATGATATAGATAAACATCAAAGATGAATTCTTCCAGTATCAAAAGACAAGTACAAGCTTAATGCCATTTTCCGGAAAAATTGCATAATTTAATGCTAACTTAAGTTTACCAACAAATAGTTGGAAGAAGTTAAAGTAATTTTTTTCTATGAACATTTGGATATGATTCGAATATTGGAGTCGTCATTATTTGGAAGGTTTTACCGTTTATCACTCCTGACCCAAATATGATTTGTTTCAATCAGTATAAAGAGGAGAATATTTGTAATTACGCAAAAAAAAAAGAAGCTAACTTAAGTTTTTTTTTCTTGGATTTCATGTTATTATCATGGGGACTTCTATATTCACTACCATTTTTTCTCTCTACACTACACTCTCACCAAACACATTAAACACACCCCTTAAAATTACAAAATTATCCTTACTATCATTTTCCATCCTCTTCAGCCTCGCCATCTTCCTCCTTCAGCCAATTCTTTCTCATTTCCAAAGCTTCCACACGACAGCTTCTATTTACAGTACACTCTCACCTCCAAGCAACAGACTTGAAAACCAACAGACCTCCACCAGCAGACCTAAAAACTCAACGACAGAATGGAGTTGAAGGGTTTCAGGAAGAAAAGTGCTGGTGGATTTTCGCGCCAAAATTTTGAACCGGAAAAAAAAATGAAAGAAAAGTTGATGTGTGCGCGGATAGCCCAGTGCGCAACCCAGGTTGCGCGCTGGATCGCCCAGCGCGCAACCCAAGTTGCACGCAAAATAGCCCAGCGCGCAACCTAGGTTGCGCGAGGGATCGCCCAGGGCGCAACCCAGGTTGCGCGCGGGATCCTTGGCTGCGTTTTCACAAATGACTCTCAAGAGAAAATCGACTTCGTGTAATTGTGGACATAAATTAAGCTTTCTGGAATAGTCCACTTCTTAAAATGGCCAAGAGCAATCTCAAGATGATAGAGCTTTGGTCCCAAACTCAAATCAACAGCAGTAATCTTTTCCCTAGCAATGAATGGGCGTTTTCCTTAAGATGATCATCTAATACCTTTAGTTCATTAAGCAAAGCCTGCTCAGATCCATCACTTAAAGAAAAATAAAATGATTGAAGAAAAAAATCTGAACAGCGGCAGCAGCAGAGGAACGAAAATGAAGAAGAAAGCTTCGGGTTTTAAACGTCATTTGACATGAGGATTTTTTTGTCTTTTAATATTTTGTAGTAAAAAGAGTAAAAAATGTAGTGTAAGTAGAAGTTCCCTATTATCATGCATGCAAGAGCCCGAGTTCAAGGAGAAACTAACAAGGTTTTTTTTTTTAATTAGAATTTTTGAAAATATTAGCAAAAAGGGAAAATAAAAATAAATATTTTTAGTTTATGTTGCTTTTGGAAACAAATTTTCCTTTCTAACCCAGATCATAAGAAAGTGAATAGTGTTTGTTTATTAATAAAATTATATATGTTCATAATACAAACTATTAAATGAAATTAGTTAAATTTTAAATGAAAATAGTATTAAATTTAATATAAAATACTATTTAATTAAAAAATAAATAGTTCAAAAGTAATATATTTTTGAAAATAGAAAATTTGAAAAATATTAAAAAGTATATAATTTATTAATTAGTTGAATATATCATTTAATAATTTAATAGTTTACAGTAATTTAAATAATATTATTATTTAATATAATTTATAATTTATTAATTCACAATATATAATTAAATTATGACACTTAACATTACTATTATAATATAATACTATAATGAATATATTTATTAATTTTATTTAATTTTTAAATTTTATTTTGTGAATTGAATTATTATAAAATTTTAAACATTTGTTTTTGACATGTAACAATATTACTTATTAATAATGTTTTATGCTTCAAAATTTTGAAAATAAAAAAAAAAAGAATTTTCAAAAATAAAAAACAAAAAATATTAAAAAGTAGTCAACGATTTCAATCAATTCCCAGATTATTTCATTTCACGTCATTCGGAGGATGTTGGATACGCTATTAATATTAATACGTTAAACCTTGATATTCTAGACGGTTCTCTCACAAGTTCGTAGAATAAACCAATTGCTGATTAAACACCTTCTAGACTCTAGTGTAGGACTTTTAATATAACGATTAACACTGATGATATACTTTCCACCAAAAAAAAAACACTGATGATATACAGTCAATCGATTAATCAAGTTTTTCCAAGGTAAAGACTTAATTTCCATTTCAAAGGATTATTATCGTGTGCATAGGCAATAGAGGTTTTTTTCTTATTCAAGGCAACATAGGTGTTTAATTCTGCTAGCGCAATTAAAAAATTGTTACATGTCTTATTTTTTATTAATTTTTTAAAAAATTTGTGTCACCTCTTAACATTGCTTTAGGTAAGTGTGTAAATGATATATCGATACTAGTAAGCTACTTGAGCTCCACTTGAGAAAAAATTCAAATTCAGTTCGATTTTTGTGTAGTCGAGCTCGTGCTATCAAATGAGCCTACTTCGAATAATTTAATATTTTGAGTAGCTCGTAAGTCTAATCGAGTTTTTTATTTTAATATATATTCATCATTATTTTATTATGAAATTATAAAACTACTCTTAATTTATATAATACATATGCTACAATCCTAAAATCTTAAATTTCCTCATTTTCCACCTTTTTCTGTCATAGCCGCATCCCTCTCCTTCCACAATCACCCCACTCCCCACCAAACCTCAGGCCCTTGTTGACATTAGTCATGACTTATGACACCCTCTAGCATTGTCAATCTCGTCTAACACCGATCACGACTCACAACATCACAACTTAATATTTGTAATGACCTTTTATACCGAAAATATGAACCAAATTTTTTCTTTTTCACTTACTTGGTTGGGCTGTACGTAGTGTCACTAATCTATTCTTAAGCTAACTTTATATTAACTAAATCAATATCCTTTAATTATCTTGGTCCCACTTCAAGTTCTCTCACTAAGCATGCATTCACAATTTTGAATCATTTTACTTGACAAAATATTTATTCACCAATGTTGCATGTATCGTTGTAAACCATAAATGTATCATGTACTTCTTTTAATTACATCCTCATACTAAAATAGTATTAAAAATACAAGTCTGAATACAAAATGGGCAACTGTACATCATATACCTTCAAGGGAGGAGCAAAAGCCTCGAAGGACGCGATAGAACCCCTCTTACAAGCTTCTACTGCAAGAAATCTGGAAGGTGGAAAGGGGGGATAAGCTTATAAAGCCCAATAAGAAATATATATATATTATATATATATATATAAGAGACAAATACCAAAATTCTATATGTAAGCTTCTAAAACATTTATTAAGGCTCGAAATCGAAATTTATACATTTCGGAAACCAAATCATGCTTATGCAATGCATCAGAAATAATTCATTCAAAACTATAATAAAGCAATTTAATTTGAAACATAAATCCAAATATTGGTGCATTTATCATATTTACTTTCCGTATAAATTTTCAAAATAAACCATATAGGTTTCGAAATCCAAATATCAACGTTTGAAATTCATATACAGAAATAAGTACGAAAAGCATATACATATTAAGCTAGAGATATATTAACGACTAAGCAATAATCATGCAGTTCAAATATTCTCGTGAGGGAAAGTGCAAGTCAATTTGACATATGGCCATAGTCCAGAAGGGGTCCACAATGAGCACTGATTAGGTGTCAACTAGGCCCGCTGTGGACTGGATCAAGCTCACACAGCCCAGAAATACTACTGTGGACTGGATCAGGGTCACACAGTAGTCCAAAACAATACCTACTGCGGATTGGATCAGGGTCACATAATAGTCCAAAATAATATTGCAGTGACTTTAGTTAGTCATGTCTCAAAACATATTTATATATATTTTTTGAAATTCAAAATTGTGTTCTTGAATCTTCACAAATAAATATATATTTTCTTAAAAATCAATAATTTTGTAATTTCCATGAAAGTCGGTGTTTCGGATAAAAATTCCATAAATATTCAAAATCATGCTATTTCACATTCTTTTTCAAAACAAAGCTTGCTAGAAAATTGTTATTTTCAAATTGTTCTTAGCTCTAGCTTAATTTGCAAAACCAATATTTTTACAAAAATCCGGCAACATAACGGTTTAATTTTCTTAAAACCTCCTGCAAGAAAAATATAGTTTATAAACCTAAGGCAGTTCATTTTAAAATTATTTAATATCTCCTACGTTCCGATATATATCTATTACCTTACGCACTTAGCAAGTATATTCTTCAAGTTTTCGAATCACAACTCAAGCCCCTAGCTACTCCAAGTCACTACAAATCAAAATCAACACCATCTCAAAACAAATCTTAATCACATTTAATCATCTACTAAAACTATATATCTTAAAGCGACAATTTAGTCGGCTTCACTTCTACGTTAAAACTAATCCTTCATTATTGTACCATTAATATATATATATTTATATATATTCGTGTATATTTATAACTTTGCATTACTCCATCCTTATCATTTTAACGATATATATATATATATATATATATATATATATATATATATATGCATTTGCATAATAGCATATCCGTTCACATCATGTCCTAGATTTCCCTTCCTCATCAAGCTCTTGGTGTGTGTGTGTGTGTGTGTGTGTGTATAACTCTACCTTATTCATGCTTATGCTTCCATAATCATACAAATATTATCCAACCATATCACATATAATTGCACAATATACTTATGCAAATCTTTATATCTTCAATTTATCATTACTTTTAAAATTCTTCAAAATTGACCTTTTCACCTCTTTTTTTTTTTATCTCCAATCAACTCCTACATCACAATTTCACTTCCTTGATACCCTATCCTCATCAATATTTAAAATTAAATCATAACTAAATGCTTACCTTTGGACCTCTCAATTTTTGGCTTGCATTTGGTGTTTCTTGCTCCCATTTTCCTTGCCACTTTCCCAAATGAATATTTCCTCCAAACAGCAGTCGTTTCCAGCCTTAAACAACCACCCAAAGACCCTTCTTTTCTTTCCTTCTCTTTTCATTCTTTCTTTCTTCTTTGGCCTGATCACTCTCAGTTCAACATTGAGTGGTAGTAAACTAGCCACCAACCAGCACCCTTGTCGCTCCTTCTCCAGCTTTCATTCAGCCCAAACACCACTATTCACCAACACTAGTTTTCCCACTTCAACCTTGACAAACAGCCTTGAAATGCCCTTATACAAAGCCTCTAAATGAAGCCACTGATCAGGCCTCCCCTTGACTAAAAATCAAGCCATGATCAGCCTCTATGTAGCCCCTGTTTTTCAGCTCCTAGTAACCACCCAAATAGCCTTCCTTATCTCCTTATTCATAGTCTTTACAATGCTCAAACACACTACAAAAAACATAATTTTTAGCGGCAGTTTTATTTGGGCAGTTTTGGAAACCGCCCGCATTTCTCTTTTCAATTTAACATTCACCGGCTCCAAACCAAGCGCCGTTGCTAGCAAATGTTTAGACGGCACTTTAAACTTTCTGCCCAACTCCCTTAAAGAAAATATAGCAAAAATTACATTTTCCTCACCGTTAATCAGTTTTCCTCTGCTCTCACAACGTCACCTCTACTCTCACCGTTAGCTCTGCCCTCACATCGTCGCCTCTGCTCTCACTACCATCATCGTCACCTCTGCCACTCGATTGCTCCACCGGTGGATCTTCAACTATACTCCATTGTTCCCCTTTCTTCAAGATCCTCTTCTCCTTATCTCATATTCTCTTCTGTGGAGATAATCTACAAAACTATAATTAAAATAGCTGCTGTGGAAGTATAATGCGACCGTTGTTTGAAGTGAAGATGAGGAATCGAAAAATTTGGAATCAAATCTCTTCGATATCGAAAGGTGCGGTCTAATTGCCCTTCACATTCGTTTAATTGGGAACAAAATTAAAAGTGTTCATCTTCTAAACCTTCACATTCGTTTAATTAATGCTGAATTGCTCAAACTCCAATTGCCCTTGGAACCCTACTGATTAATTTTAATTGATTTGATTTTTTTTGGTAATATCAACTAGTTTTTTGTTATCATTTTATATTCACATTATTATTACCCCTATTTTATCGCAAATTTAGTTTTTTTTTTCATTGTAGGAAAATGAGGTACTTAGATTAACAGCCTCTGAATCCATCGTTACTTCGCTGTTCTAATTGGTGAGTTTAAATTCTTTGTGGGTATTGTGGAATTTTGCTTGCTACCTATTTTGTAGAGTCGAGTTCGACAATAGATCATAGATGCTTGGTTTTGAAATAGTATAAGAGAATATGGAGGAGATTAATTATCTCTAAACTGGAAATTGAGCTCGAGATGTTGAACCCGCAAGTTATAGCTTGCTGCCTTGTGGGCAGAGGATGATTTAACATCTGCATTATAGTGTACGAAAGTGTATGCGATTCAACAATGCAGCTATTATATGCATCTATTTCGTTCTTTTTCTTTTCTAATTGTAAGTAATACTTAGGCATAAAATAAATGCAGTTTTGTAGTTCTGATAGACAGAGGTTTATTTCAAAATGCTTCAGAAGGCATTCTCCAGTTCAAATAGATTACTGAAGGTAGCCTTTTCTTCCTTTTATTGTTTCTTTTGTGTTCTTTCCTAGATTGGAATATTTTGTTTATTTCTTCATATTATATATATATATATATAAAAATATGAGAGCTTTTCTATCGGGACTCATTTAGGTCTTCATTTTGTTCTTTTGATGAAGGAGTCAGTGCTGCATTTCAAGACCTTATTACTGCATCAAAGAAGACTTTAGATTCTTTATTGGAACTGCAGGAGGTTTGGCTTTTCTCAAGTGACCTTTTGCCTGCTTATTTAATATCTTCTTTGCATATAAAACATTTGACAAGAAGTTGATCAGTTATGGATATATTAATGCCTTTAACTATATCATCATCATCATCATCAGAGCCTTTATCCAAATATTGGGGTAGGCTATAATGCCTTTAACTACCCTATCACGAATTTTCTTTTCCCCTGAATATTTTTGGTTTTACTGTCATATTATCAGGCTTTGCTGGAGAATAATCCATCAGTGGTTCAATTTCTAGATGGTATGACACCAGTGCTCTTATCAAACTTTGTCATTATGCTTTCTATTACTTGACAGAAGCTTTATTCATATTAGTTAAATGCTATGAGCATGTTTTTCCTTGTTAGATTTTGATATACTGCCAGCACTGCCTGTGTCATGCTGTGCTTAGTTTAAGTTCATAACAACTACCAATCATCTATTGATTTTAACCACATTTATCTTCTATCTCTAAAGTTCTTTTTTTTTTCAATGTGAGTATTTAAATATCTGTCAATTTATATATTGTGCCAAATCTGGTATTTTAGACTGTGATTCTTAACAAAATAATTTCATCACTGTCTTTCTCTATTGTTTTTTTTTAAATTCTAGAAGATCCTTCTACAATATGTGACTACATATCTATCAAAATTATCTTCTATTATCTTTTTGGTTTTTGTTCTTCTTTTCAATAAATGTATGATTTTAGTGTGTTACTTTCACTAATGATTGCATAAACATTCAAACATAAAACTAAGCATGCACATTATGGATCGTGGTAATGCTTCCATTGTCCTAACCCTGCATCCTGTGCTTAAGGTAATACTGGTCAATCATTTAAGAAGCTTTCCAGAGATTCTAAGAACCCAACATGGAAGATGATGAAGAGTGGCTATGAATATCTCAAATGAATAGGAGGTAACTTTATCATATTTTGGATCACTATTTTTTTTTGCTCAATTTGTACTGAAATTCTGTCTTAAAGTAGAAAGTTTCATATGATAATATAAATTGGTTAAAGTGATTCTTATAGAAATAATGAGGTGGTTGCTTTAGCGACTTTTCTTATGCGATTATTCATCAAGCAACATGTGATAACCGTAAATTTTTCATTTATTGGAAATAAATATTGGAGAAAATAAATATTGAAAATGAATAAATAAATAAAATTTTGAGAACGAGATATTAGTAAAAACCTCGAGAATTGAAGAAGTGGTAAATCGAGAAATACGAGTGAAGGAAAAAAAATAAAATTTGAATTACGGAAAATAATGAAAGGAGGAAATTTAATTTGGATAATGGAAGTCTAAATTAAATAAGAAAATGAGAAATGAAAATAAAATATGTTTATATAATTACAAAATATATAAATGTATTTTGATGTAAATACATATGTATTTAAATACCGTATGACATACAGTATTTATTAAATATACGTTGGTATATATAAGTATATATACTATTTGATAAATTTAAATAGTACATATGTATTATTTACAACATTGTATGTATATATATAAGTTATACATATTTGAGAAAATATAAATATTAAATTACATTAAAGTTTAAAGGTATATATATTGTAAATACAATATATATGGAATTATAACATTTATATAAATATTTATATAAATGTTATTTAATTTTAAAATATATAAATATACATATATATATACTATATATATATTTTGTAACATACAATATGTATATTATATATAATATATATTGTATTATACCATATATGAAATAATATATATGTAATATATAGTATATATATTATATGTATAAAGTATAAAGTATAGTATATAACATATAGTATGTTATATAAAAATAAACTAAAAAAGGGAAACAAAACAGAAATGGAAAGGCAGATCGGGGGAGGAAACCCGATACCCCCAGGGGAGGCTGACGGTGGCGGAGATGCCACCGCCGGCGAGGGAAAAAGGAAGAGACGGCGCCGACCAGAGAGGAGAAGACGACCGGCGACGGAAACGGGAGGAATAGAAGCGGAAACAGGGGTGGAAAACCGACGGAAGCCGAGAAGAGGAGAAAACCATCTGGCGGTTGCCGGCCAAACTAGCAGCCGCCACTGCAGCCACACCACCGTCGGAGGAAGAGGAAGACGTGGGAGGCCACCGTTGAGGCGGGGAACGGCGGAGGAATGCCGACGGAGGAGGAGAGAAACCGAACCAAAATCGAGTAGATCCGCCGCCGTGCCGCCGATTCGGGATGAATGGAGGCCAGATCCGGCTTCGCCGTCACGCCGTCCAGCTGCTGAGCCGTCGAACCGTCCAAGAACCGGTCACCGGTGAAGAACCGGCGGTAAGGAGAGGTGACCGGTTCTGCTGGGAAGAAAGGAAAAAGAAAAAGAAAAAGAAAAAGAAAAAGAAAAGAAAAAGGAAACAGAAAAAGAAAAGAAAAGAGAAAAAGAAAAAAAGAAGAAAAAGGAGGGAGAAAAGGAATTCCGGGAAATTTGGAATATTCCCGAGAATTGGAAAATTACGGGAAATCTGGGGAAACTCAGAAATCCGAGAAATTCGGTAAGAAATTCGGGAATTATTTCCGAGTAATTAATTTAAATAATTATGAAAAAATTCTAAAATTTAGAATTTAATTTCCAAAAATTCCTTCGATAACCGAGCCGATGAAATCGGGCGAGGTGAACACGGGCGCGACCTCGAGAGGCAGTCGCCGACCCGAGACAGGTAAGGGAGACATGTGCAGCCTGTAAGGATATCGGCACACATGTTTTAAATTATGCATTTAAATTTTATAAATGCAATTGATAGTGATTGGTTGAAAAGTGTGGTGATTTATCAGTTTGGAATTGTGGTGATTTACCAGTTGAGATTTAAACTGTATTTTTGTGCAGGAGGCTAGCCAATCGGCAGCCGTTATACTGTCGAAAATTATTGGAAAAATTACCGAAAATCATAATAAATGTTTTTTCATCACTAAAAAAGATTTTCAACACGAAAATCGAGAAATCGTTTAGTTTTCATAAAATATGAATATATAGATAATTAATTTTAAAATATTCATGTTTTGGAAAATGGTGAAAAAGGAAATCACCTAAATTTATCCCGATAGGTGATATTTCACGTGAAACGAGATGAAAAATGAAAAGGACCAAAGTGAATATTTTAATAATATTTCTCCAAATATTCACTTGATTTTATAAATAACCTTTATGGGTTCAATCGTGAAAATAAGTGTTTATAGAAAATTCCATAAAGTAATTAAAGGTGGAAAACAGTGTTTTGAGATTGAAAAGTCTCCGCATGTGTTTACAGAGAAAATATGGGACGAGAGTGTTGATTTAGAAAATAAATATTTTAATTTTTCATAAATCATAAAAATGATTGATTTGAATCCCGATAACCTTGAAAATCATGTTTTCGAGTGAAAGCACGGAAAAGCGTGCGTATATGTTTTACGGTGAAAAAGACAGTTATGACCTTTTATATTTTACAGTGGTTATTTTATAAACTGTTTTCACCGTATGGAAAATGTGATTTATACTGTTCTATAATATTTAGAACATTTTTTGGAATGATTACCCCAGTATGAATATTTTATAAATTGTTATTCATAAGATGAAAATATTTTCCTTATGAATATTTATGGATTGATTGAACTTACATTCAGTGAAAGTGATTTCATAAATGGGGTTTATATCACGTGTTTACTGTTTTGAGACTGTTAGGCCCCATATCATGCTCACGTGTCACGTGTTAGTGCTGATAGATACTGATCCTATTATCAGCGTCCCAGTGGACACCTGATCAATGCACACTGAGGACCCCATAGACTATGGCCATAGATCTCATGTGTTTCCCCTATTTGGGATGATTTTATAGCATGATATATTTAGGGTGTTGCCTAGTCTCCATGATATTATACTGATGATTGTACTTTTCACTGAACTTTTACTGGTACTAAATTATTTACAGCTACTAAGCTTTTGATATATTACGTGTTAAACTAAATATTATACGGTGTTTTACAAGTGTGAAAATGAGTATTTGTGAAAGGAATATTAATTCCTTATTTAATTTACTTAAGTGTTTTATCACGTGAATACTTAATGTTTTACTGGGATTTGAATATTAAAAGAAAACGATTACTCTCTACAGTTGCTTTTAGGTTCCGGGACAAGCCAGGTATTCTAAAATACCTGCCTTACTCCATCCGGATCCTTAGCCGACTGTACTATCCTTCCTACATGTGAGCCTAGAGCCTCTAGGAGGATTTAAAGTAAGTGAACAAAATTATTTTCAGCATATAGGTAGCTGAATATCAAGTGTTGCATATAACTCTCTTACTGAGCCGTGGTTTGCTCACCCCTTAATATTAACATTTCAGATTTTTAAGGATCAAGAGATCTGACATCTGAGGATTTCGAGCTGCACAATTGGAGACACTGAGACAGCTTGATTTATAATATGAGGTATGATCATTTATTTTCTGTATTTAGACTTACTTTCAATACTACTTTCTTGAGAATCTAAATAGGGGATGTAATTGATAATACAAATTTTATATTTAATAGTTAAATGAATATGAAAAGTGAAGTATCACAGACAGCCCAACCGGATAAGTTGTGTATTTTAAGAGAAAAAATGTGGTGACGGGATGTGACAGATTTAATGGTATCAGAGCAAGGTTGGCCTGATGTCTGTGGATACTTTTGAAGAGAAAATGTGTTAAAATTGTTAAACATCCCCGGTAGTACTGTGTAGTCTGAATACATAGAGAAAATAAATGATTGTAAACTGAGTAAAATGATTTAAAGGGAGTGAGAAAGTGTAAGTTGAGAACGTTAAAGAAATAATAGGCTCAGAAATTACCGAAAAATTGGTGATTCTTATAATCTAAATGAAGGCTTGTTCGGTAAGAAACCGAAAGAACTTGGTGAGGGCCCCACCAAGTATTTTCGGTCCCACCAAGTATTTTCGGTCTGGATCTAACTAAGACCTGAAAGTGATGATATAAAGGAGGGGAATGAAGTATCATCATTAAATAGACTTTAAGATCACCGATTGAGGGTAATTTAAAGAGAGAGAAAATTTTTGGCTAAAAATGACCAAAATTCCCTTGCCTCCAAAATTTTATCGGGAGTCAAGATAGATCAACAAAAGTGGGGATTGACTGATTGGACAGAGAAATTGATGATGTAAAGCTGTCTTACAAGCAAGATAATCCAATTATGGATTTGAATGAACTTCTCTGTCGAAATCGAATAGGATATAAATTGCTGATATAAGTATCAGAAAGGATAATATCAGCACATGGATAATGAGATCATTGATTCCCATGAATACTGAGAAAAAAAAGTCGAAATGACGAAAATACCCTTATGTTGGGCAATGTTCGGAACTGTGATAAAACCGAGCTAAATTGGAATCCATTGATAGTAATGGAGTTATTAATGGCATAGAGGAGATGAGATGAATATAACGATCCCTATTACTGATTCCACTTACACGTAGATTATGGACGCGAATGGTGAGTGACTTAGTGAACGGACTGGGCCTCACGATAGATCCTTGAGGGGGCCAGTGTGCTCGCCAAAAGAGGACGGTATAGATATGTACAGGCGGACGGCGGACGGGCCGGGGCCTTACACGATGCGATCCAATGAGTGTATAGTGGAATGTCATAAGATGATTGGCCCGGTTATAGACTGTAAAGGCTGGAAATTCAGAGTGTATTAAATTATTACGGGATCGTTGAATACTATGAAAAGTGAAATGAATACAGAAAATGACTGAGAAAGTGAATAGTACAAATAATAAAATCAAGGTGGATAATATTTTAAAATGATTTGAAATATTGAATGTCTCTACCTTGAGGATATATAGTGAAAATGATAGGAAATGAGATGAAATGTCCGAAATAATAAGAGATATGTGACTAAAGAAAATATCGTATATGATCCCTGATAAATTTTTCAGAGTTGTATAGATTGGAGAAATCGAGCTAACATTGACTCGGTTGATGATATGAAATCTAACTCTAAGCTTATATCGGAGAACATAGAAGAATCCGAAAGCTTAAGAAATCCACTCTGGAAAATGTGAAAATAATGAAATGCATGTGTATAAGTGTAATTGAGGGAAATACAGATAACGTAATTTGAGGATCATAAAGTTATCTGTATAAGTGTAAATGAGAGAAGCACTGATGATATTGGGACACAGATGAATTAAAAAGGACATATTAAATTCCTATTATTGATAAAGCCTTGTGAAGAACAAATATTCATCTACAGATGAAATAGATGCTTTATGGATCTGATTCGATATGCATGAGGAGTTTATAAGACTAGCCTCGGTATAAAGTGTCCTTAGATAAAAGATTGGAGATTGAGGTCTATAAGATGATGATTAGAACTCGGAGTAAATTTTACGAGTTCCTATTGAGGTTACAAGGTTAATGAGTTGTCTTGTGAAGTATATAGGCCTAAAGAATGAGGCATCCATACATGAGTAAATTGATGAAATACTGATAGAGCCTAAAGTACAAATGAAATATGAGCAGCATTTTAGTATGATCCTTTAAACTCTTAAAGATTGTGGATTTGTGTTAAGATTGGCTAATAAGAGATTTGGCTAGACAGTGTCTCTTCTTGGGAGATACGAAATTAATAAGGAGTCTAGCTAGATATTATTGCCAGTCTATAGAAGAGTGTTGGGACTAGCTGCTCTACTAATGAGACATAATTAAAGAAACTAAAGTCGGTAAACGGATAAGTGGGAAGAGAAGATGGTATGCAAAATGTAAAGAGATTATACTGTAGAATACCATACCACTTGAGAAAACCGACTGAAATGATAAAAGTGGAAATATGGAAACGAAAATGAAAGTGGAATAAGAAGATAAGATGCATGATGAGTAGGGAACATGAAATAGTTCCCGAAATTAAGACTGAAAAGTAATCTTGTGATGGTTATCACATGACAATGGCAAGATGTAAAAACAAGCCGAATTTGATAAGTGAAAATAATGATACTCAAAGGAGTAAGAGGAATGATATGTTTACTTCCAGTATCTAAGTAGAAAAATGTTTGTACATATAACCACTTTAACATGATAGAAATGGTGGAGGTGTATATATGATGTGGTGATTAAATATATAAATTGAGGATTCAATTGTGGAATCTAAATTATGAAAAGAGATTTAAAGGCCATACTACATGAAGAGAACATGATAGTCTCCTGATCTATGACTGTAAGAGATGATCCACAGTAAAGTCGGCAAGTGAGATGCAGCCTTGGTGGAATAAATGTGAAAATGAATATTGTGAACAATAAAGAGTCCAAAAGAGAAATGATGATATGGAAGTGATTAAAGATTGAAGATCTAAATAGAATCACTTTCCATTATTAGACTCCTAGATTCTCTAGTGCCATAATTGAAGTATGAGTGTGAAATGGTGTGAAAGTATGTATAGTTCTAGTGAACATTACATGTGATGGGAGTCTCTGAGATGTCATATGCTAATGAGAAATAGCAAGAGGCTTCGAGATCCCAAGTGTATTGATAGCACCGCTCCATACTGATGTATACATATATGAGCGTGAGATGTAAACGCTCCATGATGTTGGAAGAGCGCGTGCATGAGATGTATAAGCTACTGGGACAATTACATATAACTGAGTGACATGTGTAATTGATAGTTTTAAACTATATCAACTTGGCACTAAGTGAGAAGAATGGATAATGAACAGCATAGAGCAACTGTGACATGAAAAACACTGTGCGTGGACTCTTATGTGAAAAGAGTGGAAATGAATAACTCTCGATTTGAGAAATGAACATATATGATGCAAGACAGCATGTAGTGGTCTAAAGTAATCTTGAATGCTGAAAGTGTATTGGCAGTATTACTTGGAGGATGACCTAGAGGTTAGAAGTCGTAAGTATACGGCATATACCACCTTTGGACTTAAGTTAAATTTGGAGGACCGAATTTCTTAAGGTGGGGAGAATGTGATAACCGTAAATTTTCCATTTATTGGAAATAAATATTGGAGAAAATAAATATTGAAAATGAATAAATAAATAAAATTTTGAGGACGGGATATTAGTAAAAATCTCGAGAATTGAAGAAGTGGTAAATCGAGAAATACGAGTGAGGGAAAAAAATAAAATTTGAATTACGGAAAATAATGAAAGGAGGAAATTTAATTTGGATAATGGAAGTCCAAATTAAATAAGAAAATGAGAAATGAAAATAAAATATGTTTATATAATTACAAATTATATAAATGTATTTTGATGTAAATACATATGTATTTAAATACCGTATGACATACAGTATTTATTAAATATACGTTGGTATATATAAGTATATATACTATTTGATAAATTTAAATAGTACATATGTATTATTTACAACATTGTATGTATATATATAAGTACATACATATTTGAGAAAATATAAATATTAAATTACATTAAAGTTTAAAGGTATATATATTGTAAATACAATATATATGGAATTATAACATTTATATAAATATTTATATAAATGTTATTTAATTTTAAAATATATAAATATACATATATATATATACTATATATATTTTGTAACATACAATATGTATATTATATATAATATATATTGTATTATACCATATATGAAATAATATTTATGTAATATATAGTATATATATTATATGTATAAAGTATAAAGTATAGTATATAACATATAGTATGTTATATAAAAATAAACTAAAAAAGGGAAACAAAACAGAAATGGAAAGGTAGATTGGGGGAGGAAACCCGATACCCCCAGGGGAGGCTGACGGTGGCGGAGATGCCACCACCGGCGAGGGAAAAAGGAAGAGACGGGGCCGACCAGAGAGGAGAAGACGACCGGCGACGGAAACGGGAGGAATAGAAGCGGAAACAGGGGTGGAAACCGACGGAAGCCGAGAAGAGGAGAAAACCAGATCTGGCGGTTGCCGGCCAAACTAGCAGCCGCCACTGCAGCCACACCACCGTCGGAGGAAGAGGAAGACGTGGGAGGCCACCGTTGAGGCGGGGAACGGCGGAGGAATGCCGACGGAGGAGGAGAGAAACCGAACCAAAATCGAGTAGATCCGCCGCCGTGCCGCCGATTCGGGATGAATGGAGGCCAGATCCGGCTTCGCCGTCACGCCGTCCAGCTGCTGAGCCGTCGAACCATCGAAGAACCGGTCACCGGTGAAGAACCGGCGGTAAGGAGAGGTGACCGGTTCGGCTGGGAAGAAAGGAAAAAGAAAAAGAAAAAGAAAAAGAAAAGAAAAAGGAAACAGAAAAAGAAAAGAAAAGAGAAAAAGAAAAAAAAAGAAGAAAAAGGAGGGAGAAAAGGAATTCCGGGAAATTTGGAAAATTCCCGAGAATTGGAAAATTACGGGAAATCTGGGGAAACTCAGAAATCCGAGAAATTCGGTAAGAAATTCGGGAATTATTTCCGAGTAATTAATTTAAATAATTATGGAAAAATTCTAAAATTTAGAATTTAATTTCCAGAAAATTCCTTCGATAACCGAGCCGATGAAATCGGGCGAGGTGAACACGGGCGCGACCTCGAGAGGCAGTCGCCGACCCGAGACAGGTAAGGGAGACATGTGCAGCCTGTAAGGATATCGGCACACATGTTTTAAATTATGCATTTAAATTTTATAAATGCAATTGATAGTGATTGGTTGAAAAGTGTGGTGATTTATCAGTTTGGAATTGTGGTGATTTACCAGTTGAGATTTAAACTGTATTTTTGTGCAGGAGGCTAGCCAATCGGCAGCCGTTATACTGTCGAAAATTATTGGAAAAATTACCGAAAATCATAATAAATGTTTTTTCATCACTAGAAACGATTTTCAACACGAAAATCGAGAAATCGTTTAGTTTTCATAAAATATGAATATATAGATAATTAATTTTAAAATATTCATGTTTTGGAAAATGGTGAAAAAGGAAATCACCTAAATTTATCCCGATAAGTGATATTTCACGTGAAACGAGGTGAAAAATGAAAAGGACCAAAGTGAATATTTTAATAATATTTCTCCAAATATTCACTTGATTTTATAAATAACCTTTATGGATTCAATCGTGAAAATAAGTGTTTATAGAAAATTCCATAAAGGTAATTAAAGGTGGAAAACAGTGTTTTGAGATTGAAAAGTCTCCGCATGTGTTTACAGAGAAAATAAGGGACGAGAGTGTTGATTTAGAAAATAAATATTTTAATTTTTCATAAATCATAAAAATAATTGATTTGAATCCCGATAACCTTGAAAATCATGTTTTCGAGTGAAAGCACGGAAAAGCGTGCGTATATGTTTTACGGTGAAAAAGACAGTTATGACCTTTTATATTTTACAGTGGTTATTTTATAAACTGTTTTCACCGTATGGAAAATGTGATTTATACTGTTCTATAATATTTAGAACATTTTTGGGAATGATTACCCAGTATGAATATTTTATAAATTGTTATTTAAGATGAAAATATTTTCCTTATGAATATTTATGGATTGATTGAACTTACATTCAATGAAAGTGATTTCATAAATGGGGTTTATATAACGTGTTTACTGTTTTGAGACTGTTAGGCCTCATATCATGCTCACGTGTTAGTGCTGATAGATACTGATCCTATTATCAGCGTCCCAGTGGACACCTGATCAATGCACACTGAGGACCCCATAGACTATGGCCATAGATCTCATGTGTTTCCCCTATTTGGGATGATTTTATAGCATGATATATTTAGGGTGTTGCCTAGTCTCCATGATATTATACTGATGATTGTACTTTTCACTGAACTTTTACTGGTACTAAATTATTTACAGCTACTGAGCTTTTGATATATTACGTGTTAAACTAAATATTATACGGTGTTTTACAAGTGTGAAAATGAGTATTTGTGAAAGGAACATTAATTCCTTATTTAATTTACTTAAGTGTTTTATCACGTGAATACTTAATGTTTTACTGGGATTTGAATATTAAAAGAAAACGATTACTCTCTACAGTTGCTTCTAGGTTCCGGGACAAGCCAGGTATTCTAAAATACCTGCCTTACTCCATCCGGATCCCTAGCCGACTGTAGTATCCTTCCTACATGTGAGCCTAGAGCCTCTAGGAGGATTTAAAGAAAGTCAACAAAATTATTTTCAGCATATAGGTAGCTGAATATCAAGTGTTGCATATAACTCTCTTACTGAGCCGTGGTTTGCTCACCCCTTAATATTAACATTTCAGATTTTTAAGGATCAAGAGATCTGACATCTGAGGATTTCGAGCTGCACAATTGGAGACACTGAGACAGCTTGATTTATAATATGAGGTATGATCATTTATTTTCTGTATTTAGACTTACTTTCAGTACTACTTTCTTGAGAATCTAAATAGGGGATGTAATTGATAATACAAATTTTATATTTAATAGTTAAATGAATATGAAAAGTGAAGTATCACAGACAGCCCAACCGGATAAGTTGTGTATTTTAAGAGAAAAAATGTGGTCACGGGATGTGACACAACACCATGTTTCTTGATTGATTGTTCTTGGAGTGTTTACCAATGCTATTTCTAATATGCTGTATCTTCATTTGCATTTTGAAGTCCATTATTCCTGATTGGACAACATTCGATTAATGTTTCAAGAGACGCTATGCTTAAAAAAATATAAGCCATCATCAGTTACAGAGTGTTGTAATGGACTCTTCTCAAGATTGCTAAGTTAAAAGATGCTGCATTTAGAATGGTGTGTTGATTCCTGGAGGCAGGCATAAGTGCTTTAATGAACAGTCACAAATTGCTCTAATGGTTTTGGTAAGCTGGATCATGTGCTTTGTGCTTCGTTTTCTTGTTATAAATTTTGTGTCTTATTTTATCCCCATTTGCTACAATTCTCCTTTGCAAATCATATTTCTTGATATGAGCATTTTAAATTAACTGGAAATTTTAACGCTTGAATTTTGTAGAATATCTGCTTTCAGAGATAAAGCAGTTGATATATGGCAGAGAAAGACAGGGTCACAAGTGGTGCTGCTGCAATCAAAAGCAAATTGGAAGCTTTTAATCAGGTTTGATCCTACAGCTGTTGCTGAAAATGATTCCTGCCTTGTAGGATGTAAAATGAAATCAGTTGCCTCTTCTTTTCCAATGCTAGAATATTAGTGAACAAATGGCTGCCCAATAAGGGATCCGAGTAGAATGATAAAGCAAATGCAACAAAGAGTATTAACAATCGACATATTTGGGGCTGTAAGTTACTAAATTCTTAACTAGCTTAAGGGTGCTGAATTACCTATATGATTTTTCTTTTTTCTGTTTTTTGCTTCTGTTGATTATACCTTCATTTGGGCAGGTTAATGAGGCCCCTAACAATGCTAATGGAGAGGTAATGTTTTTATGCCCATTTACATTTGCATGGAAATGTCTTGTTCAGGTACGAGTCATGAGGAAAGAGAAGTTGCTGATGGTCAAGTTGCAATGAGTGCTAAAGTAAAATATGTGCGGTTTGGATGATTAGTGTAAGAATGCCGCTTTTGTTATTAATGCATGTTAAGCTGCTTTTCTCTTGTCAAAAAATTTCATCTTGAATTCCTTTCTTATAGGTTTGGATTGACCGGGAACTACATTTCTTTGCACATTTGAAAGAGGTTTATATGACCCCCTCGATCGTAATGAGTAACAATATTGAAGATGATTCATTCTCTAAGCCTGGTGGAAGATGGTCTGTTCACATGCTAAATGACATCACTTCCTCATGCTGGTTTACTTATCTCTTACTGTTCTTAACAGAAATTGGGCTTTCCTCTAGGTATATGTTTTACTACTTCGTCTGAAGTTCATGTCTTCATGATAGATTTTGAAATATAACTTTTCCTCTTTAATCTAATTGTGACAAAACATGTCATGAAAACTAACTGAAATTAAAAGGCTTTGTCAGAAAAGAAATTGAAAGGATGAGGCAAACTAGGTGAAAGGTAAGACATGTCATAGGTTTCTAATCATGAATGGTAGAGTTAGTAATCTTATAGGGGGTATCAAGATTAATGCAATTCAAAAGATTGATTACAGTATGAAAAAGAGGGTTGCGTGAACGATAAAAGTGGGTGCATTTTAACTTTGTACCTTTTGGAGTTTTATAAAATTCCCTGATCTACAAATAAATTAGAATTTTTACGTTTGAATAACAGAAGTTTGTGATTAAGCTAGTTGATAACTTATGACAATATCATTTAACCGACCTGCTGGTACAAATTTTATATAGGATTTTACAACTAATTGAAGCCTAATCCTATTTTTCACTCATGTTTTGAACATTAAACATGGATACTATCTTTTATATCTATCACAGGAAACTCCATTTGAGGACTATGGAAGGAAGCATACCAATGCAAATCAGGATTTCCTGGACATGGATGCAAAAACAAGCCTGGAGAATATCATAAAGATAGAGATGAAGATGGAAGCCTCAAGGATAATCAGTATACAATTCAGTTAGGAATTTTATGCTTGTATTAGACTTCTAGGAAGTTTAGAAAACTTTGTTGCTATTGTGATTGGTTCTTGAGGATATTATTCGAACCATCATGGTTCAAGACTATTAGGTGTTAGCTGTAACATCATGGTTCTTGAGAATATTATCCTTTTGTAGTCAGCTTCTTTCTTGAATGATCGCTGGATGGTTTATGATTTTTGCTTGATCAGTTTATGATAACGATGATATGATGTCTTGTTGCTATTTTGAGACTAATTATTTTTAAATATGTTTTAATGAATTTTAAAACTTCAGTAATTTGATAATGAAGTTTAAAAATCCTAGTTTTTGAATGGAGAAATTAATTTGATTGCTAGGTTCAAAAACATCGGTTTTAGAATTGGAAAGTTAATTCTAAAGCGTTGGCTTAAAAAGGGGAATGAAGAATAGAGGGGGTTTGTATTTTTAAATTTAAAATAAATTTAATAAATATAAAAATTTTAAATTTCAAATAAGATATTTATCGGCACTTTTAAAAGTTTTTAAATTTCAAATAAATTCAAATTTTCAATAGGATTTTTCCCGGCACTTTAAAGTGCCGATAAAAGCCTTATGCTTGTAAAGGCATTTAAAAGCGCCGGAAAAAAGATTGCCCCAATTCTCCTCCTCTTTACCGGCATTGGAGTACATGACCGTCGGAAGACCTTCACCGGCATTCACCTAGCCGGCGGTCAGCCGACGGTTTGTTGAACGCCGGTAAGATCTTTGCCGGCGTTTAATTGGCCTTTTACCGGCACTTATAAGTGCCTGTAAAAGTGATTTGTCTTGTAGTGACCACCTTAACAACCCTTCACCAAACCTAGCTGCTGTTTCTTTTCTTCAATTTTTTTTTTAAACAGCCTTGAAATGCCAACCTTGAATCGCACCAAACAGCGTGTACAAGACTCTTATCCAGCCCTTTCTCTTGACCCTTGTCCAGTAACTAAAGCCACAATTTCTAGCCTTTAAAGACCACTCGAAATAACAACCAAAACCCCTTCACTCGAACATCCAGCTTAAGTTTTTCTTCCCTCAGTTTCACCTTGATTTCCTCATTCCTTTTAGCTTTGAAACTCAGCACCATTTAGCCACTTGATCAGCACATTTCCACCTTCATTTTTTGCACTATTTCAGGCCCCAAAATGCCACTGTTCCGATCCCTAAATTAGCACCTTTCTTGCCTGTAAACACAGCTTACACAACCTTCCTTAAACCTTGGCTGTTGACACAAATGGGAAAGCTAAATGGTGATATGATGGCGAGGAAATGGTGGTCTCGGTACAGCAAAAGATGAAAGAAAGGAGGAGAAATGGTAACTGATCCCGATGATGATGATGATGATGATGGACGGTGATAATGGTAGCTATGAGTGGTTGGCAGAAAATGGAGATAGTGGCATTAGGTAGTGTCAAAGCTTCTCCAAGAAGCCACAGACATATTATCTCAATATTTTATTCACTTATTAATTAATTAATTAATTTGTTTTTAACCCCACTTGATCTTTGGTAAAATGTATTTTAAATAGTTTAAATTCATTCACTACATATTATTTGTTTCACTAACATTTAATAATTTCTACTTCCATTAACCTAAAGAAGTAGAATTATTTATTTATATTCATTTATTAATATCTAAGTGACATGTATTTATATATATATATATATATATATATATATTAACACGTATTTAACTTTATTAATTAAATTACTAAATACACTTATTTCATTACAAATTACATCTATTTACATAAAGTGGTGTATTCCTTCATTTACTTCCAAATTAGACACCGAAAATTTGAGGTCTTCACACTATTGCCACACACTGTTGCTTCCTGAATGAAATTTTGACTCCGACTGGCGCTGGCTACCTTTCTACATTGTCAATCCGGTTGTATCAATTTTTGTCTAACTCTCTCTATATTTATTTATTTATTGATTGAAGGTTCTGTTTAAGTTTAAAAATTGTTGCACATGCCTTTGTATGGTTGTTTTTGTGCTAAATCTTGTAATTGTTAAAAAAATAAAAGGCTTGACTTCAACACAATTATTGTTCAAATCCAACCAGAAGCAAGATGCCATATTGGAAGAGACCATTGGACATTATTGTGAGAATTGCTAAAGGATTACTTTATTTTTATTAAGAATCAATACTGATCATCATTCTCAGATTTTTTTCTTTTCTTTTTTCTCAACTAAAAATCAAACACCTAAAAGATTTTGAAACATCGCCTCCTTGCAACATTTTAACTTCCTTTGACAATTATTTTCCATTATAATAGTGCTGTTGTTTCCCTTCTAATAGACCAAACCCAACAAATTTTCATTTCTTTAATTTTGTGCCTTCTACTCAATTCATTTTTTTATTTATTTATGTATAAATAAATAAATAAATTCCCAAGAACCCAACCCTAAAACCTAGCCAAAATCAATCATCAAATACATCGAGTAGAAGGCAAAAAATTAAAGAAAGAAGATTTGTTGGGTTTAGGTATGTTAGAAGGGAAAACAACATTTGTTATCATGGAAAAGAATTGTCAAAAGAGGTTGAATGGTGGCAAGTTGCAGTGTCTCAAAATCTTTTGGGTGTTTGATTTTTAGTTGAAAAAAAAGAAAGAAAAGAAGTTGATTAATGATGGTCAGTCTTGAATCTTTATGAAAATAAAGCAATCCTCTAGCAATTCCCACAATAATGTCCAATCGTCTCTTCCTACCCAATGTCTTGCTTCTACTTGGATCTAAACAATAATTGTGTTCAAGTCAAGCCTTTTTTTTTTCCAACAATTATAACATTCAACACAAAAAACAGCCATATAGAGGTATGTATAAACAATTTTTAGACTTAACACAGAAACTTTAGTTGATAAATAAATATATATAAAGAAGAGTAAGACAAAAATTGACACGATTAGGCGGATAGTGTAGAAAGGTAGCGAACGCTAGCTGCAGCTAAAGATTCTGTTCAAGAAGTAATGGTGTGTGGTAGCAGTAAGTCGTGATCGGCGTTGGAGGAGTTTGATGGTGCTAAAGGGTGTCGTGAGTCATGACCGATGTCAATGAGGGTTTGAGGTTTGGCTGGGAGTGGGGTGACTGTGGAAGGAAAGGGATGTGGCTATGACAGAAAAAAGCGGGAGTTTAGGGTTTCTAGGTTTGGAGTATATGCATTATATATATTAAGGGGTAGTTTTGTAATTTCAAAATAAAATAATGATAATATATATTAAAATAAAAAGCTCGATTAGGCTTGTGACCTACTCAAGCTGAGTATTAGATTACTCAAACTGGGCTTGCTCAATAACTCGAGCTTGAGCTTAGCTCTACAAAAATCGAGTTAAATTCAAAATTTTTTTGAGCTGAGCTCAAGTAGATTACAAGTAATGATGTATCATTTACAAATCTAGTTTGAGCACAAAAATCAAACAAGATAAAATAAGCCTAATCAAGCTAGCTCGAGTTTTATCTCGAGCTAAGTTCGAGCTCAACAATTAAGATTCGATTGAGCTCAAGCTAAGTATCAAGCAACGAGTTTTGGAGTTAAGCTCGAGCTTGAGCACCCCACTGTACCGACTTGGCTCACTCAATTAGACCCCTAGCTTGTGGAGTTAAAAAAATTCCACTCCCATGTATAGAATAATAAACTAAAAGAAAATATATTTTAGATTATTATACAATAATACACTATAAGTGGAGTTTTTAAACTCCACAAACGAAGTTAAAATGATGACATATATTTCATTTCATTTATTTATTTATGAATATTTAAAAGGTATGTGTCATCATATTAACTCTTTTTATGAAATCTAAAATTTGTTTTGATAGTTTATCAGATAATAATACATATATTTTATGTAGTTTTTTTTGTGTTTTCATTTATTTTTTTCAGTAAAATGGAAAAATTACATAAAAAAGGTTGGTATAAAAAATATGAAAATATAAACCATGTGAATTTCACACGCTCAAAGACTCATGGTGTTTAGTCAATTTTAAAAAAAAGTAATACACACCAACAAATTATTAGAAAAAATGAAAGTAGATTGCTTCCCCATACATTAGTTTGAATTTTGGAGTCACCATTATTGGAAGGGCTTTATGTTTATCATTCTTGATCTGAATAGAGTTAATCTAAGACAGTAAAATAATGAAGATATTTGTTTAAAAAATACCGAATATAATTAAATGTTAAGGCTATGCTTCATTTCAATTGCATAAAACTTAAAAACAAAAAGTATTCTATTTCTTTTTTTTATTAATATTACTATATTAGAAGAAAAAAAAAAGGGGAAAATTGAGAAAAAAAACAATAGAAAAGCCGAAACATGTATCTTTGAATCTACGATTGAGAGTTGAGAACAAACCAAAACCAAAGACAACAGCAGACAACAAACGCTCAAACGTACGCTTCTCATGACACTGACTTGGCACCAATACTCACCAACATCAACATTAATTCATCAAGAATCCATAATCCATGATCAGGTTTCTCATTTTTTTTCTTTTAATTTCTTATGCATTTTAAAGATACTCTCTCTCATTTTTCTTCATCGCTGGAATTTGGATCTCATTAAAACTTGACCGGGTAACTTCAATGTCTTTTCTTTTTAATCTAAGTTGTAGTTCATGTCATTGTTAAATTTCAGCTCTTTTATGTATATATTACATACTTTTCTGATTCCAATTGCTAGTTTGTTTCTTGAGCATTTGTGTATTTTTTTTTATGGTAAGAAATGAGGATGCTTTTGTTTTGTGTGGATGGAGGGATGAAGGTTTCATTGTTATAATGAGATGATTTAATGCTGTGTTTTTTATCACTGGAAAAACCGAATAAATATCAGTTTTCTTTTTGAAAAATAATGGAAATTGAAAGTTTTCAGTTTTGCCTATTTTTCTTCACCTCTTGTACTGAAATTTTGACCACTTTCGCTGTTATATTTGTTTGCTGCAGGTCACATTTAGGGTCTTTGAATGATCTATCAAACCTCTTTAATGTATTTAGTTGTTTCTTAGTTCATTTGATGCCCGGAATATTGTTCACATTATAGTTTTGCGGAGGTAAACCTCGGCAAAATGATATAGTTGAATAAATTGATAGAAGAAGAAGGTACTAATTGCGCATTGGCGAGTTATATTCTGATGTAGTGCATAGATGGCTCTAACTTAGAATAAGAAAGGAGCTGTTAGAGAGCAGTTTTAACAAAGAAACAGTTGGATGCATGGGGATAATTGATGCTCAGAGTGGAAATCAAGGATCAGGTCTTCGCTAGGAGCCCTCCTTCGCTTGCTGGGTTGATGAAGATGGGACAATCCATTTGGAGTACCGTTCAGAGAATACTGATTCAAGTGTAGAAGACTCTGATTTTGGGTTGCCTATGCTTAATAAGAGTGAGTTAGAAAACGGGCTTGTAGAAGGGGTTAGGTACAGTAAATTTCCAGAGCAAAGTATGCACTTAAATGATGGTAGCAACATGGAAAATGTACATGGGGGAGATAGAAATTGGAAATATGCACCTTCTGATTTTGAAAATGAGTCTGCTGGGGAAACAAGATCAATAAATTTTGGTGTTGATGGAGCCAATTGTATTGGCAATCAGAAAGCATTGACACTGAATTCCGACAGCTCTGTTTCTTCTGTGGATGTGTTGAAGACATTGTTCTTTATACTCGTATGGTACACTTTCAGCACATTTTGACCTTGTAAGTCGATCCTAGATTAATAATAGCAGCATGGTAGCTATATTTAAGACCATTATATGAAGCTTGTTCACTTTTTCTCTTTTATTTTGCTTTGAGTAGGTACAACAAAACCTTGTTGGGAGATGACTTGGGGAAGTTTCCAGCTCCCTTGTTGATGAATACTGTCCACTTTACCATGCAAGCTATTTTATCAAAGGCAATCACATGGTCTTGGTCTCATAGATTTCAGCCTACTGTTCCAATGTCATGGAGGGATTATTTCTACAGAGTTAAATTGAAGCATATGTTCTTTTCTGCTTCTTTATAATGTGCATTTGGCAGTTGCATGTGGACATGTGGTCCATGGAAATAAGTAAATAAATTATCTGTTTAATATTACATCATTAGCCCAGACCGAAATGCATGGTTGCACTTAGATTTAGAGCTATAAAATAATAGTTTTCTGTTCTTATATGGCTTTTCCACCTCTGTGCATTTCTCTGAAACTTATTTTTATTAACTTTTCCATCAACTAATGTACAGATGGACTTTGCCTTTCACAGTTGTACCTACGGCTCTTTTCAACGGCACTGGATGTTAACCTTAGCAATGCATCCCTTGTTTCCATATCTGTTACATTTGCCACAATGGTTTGTTAACTTTTCTAGACTCTATATTATGATAAATCAATGAAATTGCCGCATTGTACTCTGTCAATATGCCTTTTGATTTTTCTTTTTTTTGGGTTGTGTTATTGACAAATACTTTTCCTACCCTGCAGTGTAAATCAGCAGCTCCTATATTTCTTCTCCTATTTGCTTTTGCATTCAGGTGAGTTTTCAAATTATATTCATGTCCATTATTCATGTTTGAATGGTGGTAAACTAATATATGGTCTTCAAATGTAAGGATCAAGTGCTTTTTTGTAGATGGAGGGACTAAGTAATTTGGTAGTTTATACTTATTAGAAGCTTGAAACCATGCATTTTGAGAGTATCTTTTAGATGATGATCTATTTAGTTACTTCATTTGTTTTCCTTAGTTGTCTTTTCTTTTTTTCATGACAATAGCAATTTCACAAACAATTATGGTTGGATGAATCACTCTATAGGATTGTGTAATCGGAGAATAAATATACCTACATATTAGAACATCTTTCATCAAGAAATTAAATAGTAGCATTGTTAAAATGTAGGGTTATTTAATTCCAGCTTTATTGTTTTGTTTTCTATTTTAAATAAATGCTGATATGTCTAGGATAGTTTTATTTAAATTTTGAGATAATATCCAAGTGATTAGGATCAGAATATCCAACCTTATCTTCTGCTTGTGATTTTCAGAATATTCTATTTAACAGATATCTCTTTAAATAGAGATACTTCAGTGGAATAAAAATAATCAGCTTGAACACATTGTTCAGTTTCCTCAAACACATTTCTTAATAAAAAAATAGCTTGGTTAGTGCCCATTGTTTGTTGGGAGGGCTTTACCATTTTTCACTTTTAACCCAAACAAGATTAATCTCAGATCGTAAAATGGATGAGGATACCTGTACTTATACCAAAAAAAAAAGCTTGGTTAGTGTGCTGGGTTGGGTCTTTATGAACTAACTCTGTGAGAACCCTATATCAGGAGTCATTAGACTTTGCCCTGAAACAACCTTATGAAATGACCATACAAGGTTGGTTCCCACTGATTCTGTTCTGGCTTTGATCCATTGCTCAACCCATCTTCAAACCTTGACACTCTTTGCTCCCTTTTAGCTGGAAGGAAATATATTTTGCATTTCAAAAAACTGGCTAGTTTTACAATACTCATAATAGCTTGGTTTGCTCATAAGAGATTGACTGCACGATTTTGACTTTAAAAGTTTCTCCCTGAAAAAAATTGAGGGGTTGTTGTCCTAGGTTCAGTTCTCAAGTTTCATGCTGAACTATATGGTGTGATTAGTTATGCTTAGCATGCAGGATCGGTTGTCAACAGCTTTGTTTTTCTTTATGATCTATTGGAGGGTCTTGAGATGGATGTATGAGAAGAAAAATAGTAATCAATCGACCTAAATTTGCATTAGAACTAGCACCAATTAAGGTCTAAGTTCAAGTGATTTTAGCCTTAATTCCAAACTAGTTGGGGTTGTCTACTTGAATCTGTTTATCCGTTTTGTTTGGTCAAGGGCTATATCATCCAATAGGTCTAAAGCAACCAATATGATTATGAAATTTTAAAAGCTATGTTTCTATGGTCTATACCAATTACTAATGAATGTATCCACAATGAGAAGTAAGTTATTGAACTTGTAGTATTGTCCAAAACATAGTTTAACTTAGTAATGCATCTACCCTCAAGTTGTTGAATTAAGGCTTTATTGAGCCTTTATCATCTATTTTGCTCGGACTTAGATGCAGGGATCAGGTACATGGGCTTGTGTCATTTGTCAATTGCCTTATATCTAAGTCATAGGAATATGGCTAAAATTTATATGGAAGTAGGATACGTGTTTGGCGACTTGTTATAAATTTAATAAAATGGGATGTTTTTATCAATTATATGTTTTTGATTTGCTTCATTATAAGTGATTATTTTAATTTAATGTAGATATGGAGCAGGATAAAAATGATTTTTCTTTAAAATAATAGAGAAAGAAAAATATAATGGGTTTCTTCATCTTTGACTCACAAATAGGGTTTTCAAATATTAATATGTTAAGAGGCCTTCCAATTTATAAAATTTGAGTTTTGGGTTTAAAAGCTTGAACTACCTTTAAAAATCTAATATGGCCCAAGTAGCACAAAGGTCCTAAACCATCTTTAACTTTTAACCTAAAAACTTCTATATTGGTTCCTTTCAGTTGAGCGATGACTCTCCCTCTGTTCTCCATCCTATTACTACGTACATCCACCCTTTCTAAAACTACTTAAGCAGTCCCACCATCTTTCTCATCTTTTTTCTCCCTTTCTTTTTGTCTCCCCTCTCTTTACTTTTTTTTTTCTAATTTCCAATGACTTCTCTCAATCCTCTTCTTTCTTTCCTTTTGGATTTTCAACCTATGAGCTACGATTTGAAAAAAAAAAATGAAACTAAGATCAAACTTCTCTTTATTTCAAACATGTGAACATTATTTTGCCATGTTAGACAGATCCCCTATCGTGTGGGGATTATTAATGTCGACATGGATAATCCATTTTTGAAGAGTTCAAGCAATTAAGTTTATTATTAGCATAAGTATTATTGACCAACTTTGTTGATGGGACTAAGAGCTTGGGTTCAAATTTACTAATTGAAAGAGCAATTGTCTTGTTGATTTTTTAATTACTTTTAGTGCGTAATTATCAGATAGTTATTTCAATTTGTTCTACTCTTACGTTTTGTACTAGATCACTTTTAAAACTTTAATTTTATTTTTTAAAAATTTGTTTGTTTTATTGATATATGTTGTTCATAATTGGAGAACCCTATTTTACACTTATTAGGGATGACAACATATCTATTTGTAACTCAGTCCATTTGTACTATTTATTATAAGATTAACTCACTTGAGCCAAGCTTGGACTCTTCAAAAATGGAGTATTGTCAACGCAACACATCCTAGACACAATATGAGATTTGTGTTTGATATGGAAAAAGAATGTGGCCATGCTTTCACCAGAGGATAGTTCGATCTTAGTTTCAATTATTTTTTTTCCTCAAATTGTGCTTTTGTAGGGTAGCTCATATACTGAAATAAAAAAGAATATGAAGAAGATGACATAGAGAGAAGTCATATTCGGGAAATTGAAAAGAAAGAGTAGAATTGAGCGGAGATTATAAGAAGACAAGGACAGAGAAGATGAGAAAAATAGGTGAGATGACTTAAGTTGTTGTTGGAAAGAGTGGATTAGGTAGCAATGGTGGAAAGATGTTGCAAGAGATAAAAAATATAGAGAATCACGCTTAAAGGTACCAAATATGAAAAATATTGTTGAGTTTTTAAGTTAAAAGTTAAATGATGGTTTAGGGCCTTTGGATTTCTTGGGCCCTATGTTGTTCAAGTTTTTAAACTTCACACCTATTTTGTCAACCGGAAAGCCTATTAACATATTTTTATATTTGAAAATTCTATTTGTGATTCAAAGAAAAAGAAACTTGAAAAAAACCATTTTTATCCTACTGCACCTTTTCAATAATTAAAATGATCAGGTAATCTTTTGCAGTGAAGCAAATCAAATATATATATCTGAATATAGTATCCTATTTTTTAAATTTATAATGTACTTGCACCCATATCCTACTGTCGTGTCTTTTTTAGCCATATCCCTATGTCTTAGATTTAAGGCAATTGACAAATCAAATGCATTGACACAAACCCTTACCCTGCACCCTCCACCCCAAGACATAGCTTGAGCCTAGGTATGTTATAGGGAATAGGGTGTTGGACACAGGTAGTTGTGTTTTTGACAACCTTTTACATTAATATTGAGGATCAAACTGTCATCCTGTATATATAGGGAAGTGTCCAAGAATTGTCGGACCAGGTATGTTAGGGTAAAGTGAGGTGTCCATGTAACATTGCTCTGAACAACAATTACTTTTTGTTGCAAGTTGTCTTTAGATATCTATCGGTCTTGTTGCTCCATTTTCTTTTTTCTTTTTTCTTTTTTCTTTTTATTGATTGTATTCTTTGTCTTGCCCCTTTTTGTCCTCATATTGGGGTTGAATTTTTTTCTTTGAAAGGTTGGAGTCTCCAAGCTTTAAACTTTTAGGTATTATCTTGGTAATCTCTGTTGGGATTCTATTAACAGGTATGAATTCTTGCCAATTCCATGTGTTTCTTACAAGAAATTCAATTTGTGTGTGTGTGTGTGTGTGTGTTGCATATATTCTTCTAGTTGCTCAAATTATGAAGGATGAAGTGGGAGAAAGATAGTAGGGAGTAGATATCTGTACTGCTTCACTATTTGTGACTAACATGCACCTGGCCTAAGCATCTTCAAGGGAATTTGGTGTGGGACCCTTAGATTTAGTCAATGATTGCTGTAATGCTTCACTTATGGACAAAGATATTAAATCTTTTGGCTTCTCTTATTATGGAGTTTCCCCCTTTTATCATCTTTCTTAAAGCTTTCAAGTGTTTTGGAAACTAAATCCTAATGTTGTACAGTAATATGTTGAGGGCATGTTATTTGTTCTCTTTTGATTCTTGGCATTTCATGATTCATATTAAGGGTGTAAATGAGTTAAGTTACTTGTGAGTTGTTTGAGCTTGACTTGAAGATTATTCGAGTTTAATTCATTTATTTTCGAGCTCAGCTTGAGCTACTTGAATAACAAGTTGAACTGAGTTTAAGTATTGGCTTGCGAGCCTAATCGGGGCTTGTTTTAAATATATATTTTTTTATATTTTATTAGTAATTTACTATTTTACCCTCATAATATATCGTTAGAAAATAAAAAAATGAGTTTGCCGAATCGAGTTCGAATCCGTTGAGTCGAGCTCGAGCTGCTCAAATATTTTGTCGAGTCAAGTTTGAGCTTCAAAAACCAGGCTCGATCGAGTTCTAGTTGCATTTTGAGCCTTAAGTTTTCAAGTTACGTTGAGCTGAGCTTTGAGCTTCGAGTTTTTGAGTCGAGCCGAGCTTAAACTTGATACTGGATTGTTTTGACTCGACTCAATTACACTCCTAATTCAAATGAATACAAAGCTTACTAGAGTTCTTGTGGTTGTACAAATTATGTAAGACTTGAAGGAGGCTTGCATTAAATACTTAAAATGACAGTAGGTTGGTAATTGTTGAAAACCAGCTGTCTCTTTCATGGTTTTGAGACTAATTTTTAGGTTTAATTGATGTCAAAAGGATGGAAAATCATGAGTAGAATTAGGGCTTTCAAACTATTAACATGCGGTTACTATTAAACAGAGAAATTGAAGAGTTAGAATGCTATCTAGCTGCTGTCCCTGTAATAGACAAAGCAGTTTAGTGCTAGGGTTGAAATTTGAATATTCGATGATTATTTACTTTTGTGGTGTGAGTTAGGTAGGGAGAGATTGGTGTTTGTTCTAAGGCTTAAAGAGATTGATATAGAAATGATTTGTAATCTGGAACAGAAGTGAAAACAAAAAGTACTTCCTCTGTCTCAAATTGAATGTCCACATACCAAACAGCACAAAGTTTTAGGAATGAACAATTTTGTTCCTTTACAACTTTTGCTTTTAAGCTATAAAAGCTAAAGTGGCCCATCTAAAGTTTGTATTTCAGTGAGGGGAAATATTGGAAAAGTGCTTTCCATTTTGGGAAACTGGATATTATTTTGAGACACCCATAAATGAAAGATAGACACTCAATTTGAGATGGAGTAGTAACAAAGAAAATGGTAGGAAACCTGGGATTCAAGACTACGTTTTATTAGGTTTCACATCTGGGTTAGGGTTGCTTCGCATAGCCCATACTACTGAAATTCCTCGCAAACTTGTGCTCCTAGTCCACTAAAATGAAAGCAATCCATAATTTTTTGAATAATCAATTAAATATTCTTTATTATAATATAATGAACGAATTACAAAAAATAAAAATAAGAACAAATGATTATTTCAAAATTAGTTACAAAGTAATATAAAACTTTAGAATAGAGAACATCTTGATAATGTAATTAATTTGGATTAATGAATAAATGTTGATATTAGTTTTAAAGTCGTTGATAATGTAATTAGTTATAAATGAATTGGAAGATACTTGAAGTGGTCTCTATCGAAGACAATATGTGTGAAATTCGTTTATGTTTGTTTGGACACGTATGACATAGACCTGTAAATACTCCAATTAGGAGAATGGAGGCTATGAATGATGAAAGAAGGGTCACGACTAGAGGAAGATCGAAAAAGACTTGGAAGTAATTGGGAAAGATATGGAGGTATTAGAATTGGATGAACACATTGTCTTGGATAGGAATGTGTGGAGGGGGAGAATTCATATGAATGATTTAATGTGAGTTCAGATATTGGTTTATGTAGCTTATCCCAATCTATTGAGATAAAGGCTCTAATGATTATCAATTTTAAACCCATCCTTTTAAATCATTTTTGGTACTTATTTGGTTTAACTTTTATGTTGTAAACATGATTTTTTTTTATATAATTTAATAAATAGATTGTATATTTCAAGATTTTTATTGGTACAAGGGAATGTGTAGAAACTGATATTGTAGAGAATGTAGAAATTGATAGGAACATGTTTTTCTGATTTTCTACATAAAAAACTACAGCTTACAGAGAATATAAATAGTTGTAGGCTCAACTAGGAAATCTACGTAAATCCCTATATATCCTAGATACCATTTTCAGAAAAGGAAAAGGAATCCTAAATAAAGGAAAGTTTTAAATGAAACCAATCAGGGAAATATTTGGTCAAGATACCAAATCCCTTTATCTTAGGAAATAAATAAAAAATCAATCATATCCAATCCCATAGAATCTGGATTGGATTTCCACACTCCCCCTCAAGTTGGGTTGTAGATGTCAATCATACCCAACTTGGACTTCAAGCTTTCAAAATTGTTTCTAGGAAGGGCCTTGGTGAGAATATCTGCGGTTTGAAGACTAGTTGGCGTGTAGACAAGTCTGACTTGGTCTTCTTCGATTTTCTCTTTGATAAAATGGCGATCAATCTCGATATGCTTGGTCCGATCATGGTGAACTGGGTTTTTGGCAATACTTATGGTTGCTTGGTTGTCACAAAACACCTTCATAGAACTTCCTTTTGAAATCCTCAATTCCTTCAACACCCTTTCAAGCCAAATTCCTTCACAAATCCCATGAGACATAGCTCTGAATTCTGCTTCAGCACTACTCCGAGCTACTACTGTCTGCTTCTTGCTTCGCCACGTTACCAAATTACCCCATACGAATGTGCAATATCCGGTGGTTGACCTCCGATCCGTTATAGATCCTGCCCAATCTGCATCTGAGAAAACTTCAACATCTCTATTTGAGGTTTTCTTGAAATGTAGTCCTCTGCCTGGGCTTTTCTTTAAGTATTGAAGAATCCGGTAAACTGCTTCCATGTGTGCTTCGGTAGGGTTATTCATAAATCTGCTTACTAGGCTAACAGCAAAACAAATGTCGGGTCTAGTATGTGTCAAATAAATTAGTTTCCCCACAAGCCTTTGGTATCTACCTTTGTCAACTAGAGGACTTTCTTCTTCAACTCCTAACTTGCCATTTGAATCCATAGGAGTATCTGCAGGTTTGCATCCAAGCATCCCTGTTTCCTTAAGAAGATCTAGAACATATTTTCGTTGTGAAATAGAAATCCCATTTCTTGATCGAGCTACTTCCATGCCAAGGAAATACTTGAGCTTTCCTAAGTCTTTTATCTCAAATTCTCTTGCCAAAAGGGTCTTTACCCCAACAATCTCCTCCATGTAGTCCCCTGTAAGAATGATGTCATCCACATAAACGATAAGGATAGCAATCTTGTGATCAGATGAGTGCTTAACAAACATAGTGTGATCGGTTTGGCACTGTGAAAACCCATACTTCTTAACAACCTTTGTTAAGCGATCAAACCAAGCCCGTGGTGATTGTTTGAGGCCATATAGCGACTTACGAAGCTTGCACACTTTACCATTGTTCTCCTGAGAATAAAATCCTGGTGGAATCTCCATGAAGACTTCTTCCTCTAAGTCACCGTTCAAAAATGCATTTTTAACATCTAGTTGATGAAGAGGCCAATCTAGGTTAGCTGCCAAAGATAGCAGCACACGGACTGAGTTTAGCTTGGCCACAGGAGCAAATGTCTCCTCATAGTCAACACCATAAGATTGAGTGAAGCCCTTGGCAACAAGACGAGCTTTGAATCGATTCACGCTTCCATCCGCATTGTGTTTAACTGAAAATATCCACTTGCAACCAACCGGACTCTTTCCTTCGGGAAGTTCTGTAATCACCCACGTGCCATTCTTTTCTAGTGCTTTCATTTCTTCCAAAACAGCAGCCTTCCATTTTGATTGTTGGAGAGCTTCTTGAATATTGCTTGGAATTTGAACATCTGTTAAAGTGGACACAAACACACGAAAAGCTGGAGATAGGCTCTCATAGGATACAAAGTTGCTGATAGGATGCTGAGTGCATGTCCTTACTCCTTTTCTTATTGCAATAGGTTGGTCAAGATCACTAGGAAAATCACTAGAGATAGGTTCAGTAATTATGTTACCTGTATGCATCTCAGAAACTTCTGGATTTGGTTCTGAATCTTGGTTTTGCTTTGGAGATGTGCGACTCTCTACCTCCTTTTGGGATTTCGGTCTCCTTGAGTAAACAATCATGTGTTTTGTTGCTGTTTCTTTCACAGACTCAGGGTTTTGAGGGCTAAGTTGAGTGTTAGTTATCTCAGGATCAAGAGGTTGGTGGTGGATTTCTGTGAGGATTATAGGTGGACTAGATATTTGGGCTGGTGGACAAGAGATTTGGGCTGGTGGTAAAGGTACTGGTTTAGCAGCAGGTATGGTTTCCCAAAGTTGATATTCTCTCGCACTCTCCCCCTGAATGTCAGCTTTGGTGTAATATGGCTGATTCTCAAAAAAGGTTACATCCATAGAATTATAAAATCTTTTGGTTACCGGTGAATAACATTTGTACCCCTTTTGGTTTGGAGAGTAGCCAAGAAATATGCACTTGACTGATTTGGGATCCAATTTACTTCGATGTTGCTGATGTATATGGACAAATGCGGTGCACCCGAACACTTTAGTAGGGATGAATGAGATAATTCGAAGATGAGGGTAGGTTGTAAGGAGCTTTTGGCACGGTGTTTGGAATTGAAGGACACGAGAAGGCATTCTATTTATGAGATAAGTAGCTGTTAAAACTGCTTCTCCCCAAAAATGTTTTGGAACATGAGTGGCAAGCATGAGTGATCGGGCAACCTCCATTAGGTGTCGGTTTTTCCTCTCTGCTATTCCGTTTTGTTGGGGAGTATCCACACATGAGCTTTGATGGACAATTCCCTGATCAAGTAGATAAGCTCCGAGGATAGAGTGGTAATATTCCCTTCCATTGTCGGTTCTAAGCACCTGAATTTTGGTTTGGAATTGAGTCTGGACCATTTTGTTGAAATTCTGAAATATTTGCCCAACCTCAGATTTGTCTTGCATGAGGAACAACCAAGTCACTCGAGTGTGGTCATCTATGAAGCTAACGAACCATCTAGAACCAGTAATATTTGCTATCCTAGATGGTCCCCAAACATCACTGTGAATTATGGAGAATGGATGGGATGGTTTATATGAATGATGTGGGTAAGTATTACGAGGATGCTTGGACAATTGACAAATTTCACATTGGTAATATGAGGGATTTTTTTGGAATAATGTGGGAAATAGTTTTTTGAGGTACAAGAAGTTGGGATGACCTAATCGGTAGTGCCACAACATGACTGCACTATCTTTATGACTGCTAGAGGTTGAGACTGTGCAAGCATTATTCTGAATTTTCCTCTCAGATTCTTCATCTCTAAGAAGATAGAGTCCCGCACATATCCTAGCGTTGCCAATCTTCTTCCCCGAATCCAAGTCCTGAAATTCACACATATGTGGGAGAAATTTAGTAACACAATTAAGATCTCTCGTAATCTTACTAATAGATAAGAGATTACAATCCAAATTAGGAACATGGAGAACAGAATTAAGCATTATGTCCTTGGAGATAGCAACTGAACCGATACCAGCCACTTTAGATAATGAGCCATCTGCAATACGAACTGTAAAATTTCCAGAACATGGGCTGTATTCATGAAAGAACGATGCATCACCAGTCATATGGTCTGATGCGCCTGAGTCAACGATCCATGCCTTTGAGCTATGACGTTTGACACTTAAAGCGCTTAGAAAATTACCTTTTTGTGCCAAAGTGGCAGTACTCACAATTTCAGGTCTGTTTTGCTGAAGGGACTGATGTGGCATCTCATCAGTAGGTGTCTTCCCATAACTCTCCCTAGCGTGTACAACCTTCCAAGCAATGTTGCTGATCATGCTCCCTGAGTTTGAAGTCACCTCTGATGTTGTGCTACTGCTCAGCATGGTGGGAGAAGAATCAAACTAAGAGTTTTAATGGGTCGTATGCTCTTGATACCATGTAGAAACTGATATTGTAGAGAATGTAGAAATTGATAGGAACATGTTTTTCTGATTTTCTACATAAAAAACTACAGCTTACAGAGAATATAAATAGTTGTAGGCTCAACTAGGAAATCTACGTAAATCCCTATATATCCTAGATACCATTTTCAGAAAAGGAAAAGGAATCCTAAATAAAGGAAAGTTTTAAATGAAACCAATCAGGGAAATATTTGGTCAAGATACCAAATCCCTTTATCTTAGGAAATAAATAAAAAATCAATCATATCCAATCCCATAGAATCTGGACTGGATTTCCACAGAATGGAATGTAGGTTTTGGATTTGAACCCCAGCCCTACTAAAAACCACCTCTTAAAGGGACTGTATGAACTAACTGGACTAAGTCTTTGGTTCAGAAAGTATTTATTTGATGAAATTGAATAATTATTTTTGATATTTCAAACGTCAGGTAAAATACAATATGAATATATAATTTGCTAAAATCTCTTTTTAACTACATCCTTAACGGTAGGCCTGGCAATTCGTGTTTATAATTTGTGTTCATGTTATGTAAAATCGTATTCGTATTGTTTAAAACACAAAAATTTCATGTCGATACGGGAAATAAAAAACCTTATTTTTAACTTTTACTATATTCATATATAATTTTTACCTAATTTTAACTCGTGTCACCTTCATGTCTTTCGTCTCCTGTCTAGGATTGTCAAGTCTACTTAACAGTCAGTTTATCCCTCATCACATAATTGTCATTATTTTAAAAATGATCAGATTTAACAATTGCACTTTTAACCACACTGTTGCAATCTCTTTCCAATGGTAAATTGTGCCTTAATCATTCAAATCAATCTGACTGACTAAAATAACTTTCAACAGTGAGTTTGTCTAATATTTGTGCAGGTTGTGACAGCCTTTGTTGCTGCTGTTTCTTCTCTCTCTCTCTCTCTCTCAAGCTTTTAAAGTGTCAAATATTTATAACACCTGTGAAACCTGATCTTTTTTATTCCAGTTGCAAAGGAGACAGATTTTGAGTTCTGGGGTTTTGTTTTTGTCATGCTTGCTGCTGTTATGTCTGGTTTTCGCTGGTGTATGACTCAAATTCTTTTGCAGGTTTGGTTTTGATCCATTTGTTATTTACATGATATATTAGACTTAGAGTTTAATTATTTGTTCCACTTTTCAAATTATTTCTTTTCTTTTTACTAATTACATTGATTATTTTATTTGTTGGGTCCAAATTGACTTTGCAATGGTAACGGTGTTTGGAATGGGCTACTATCTAAAGAAAGAAGCCTATGGTAGGTGGTCTCTCTCTCCCTTCTTATGTATGTTTGTCACTTTTTAGCCCTTTTTGTGTTAATTTATCATATCACCACATTATTTGTACACTCTTTTCTATGTTTCCAGATCAGCAAGTTTGCTTGATATCATCATCCATTCTTGATTTAGACAACATTCTGTTGTCGCTCTTGTTGCCAAAAGACTTGTACTAGACTTGATTTTAGCTGGAGTGATGACTGAGTTTGTGCTGGATGTTCCTGTTTCTAAGAAAGAATAACATATCTTTCAGTTTGCTTAAACGTGAGAAATCTTTTATTAGCAGTAATGTAGAGAGGAATTTGTCTACTGCAATATTAGGTTCTCTAGGCATTCTACACATCCTAGTTTATATTCTTTTCTCCAGATAACTCATATATGTAAGATATGGTAACATCCATTGATTTCTGCATACAATATGTGATTTGGTTTAATTTAGTTATAAACTTGTTCTTTAAGTGATCTTTTTTGGAGTGGTTGCTGAGTTGGCAATCTTGAAGTTCCAGTTCTCATTTTGATTATGGTATTCTACAAAACGTTTCTAATATCTATTATGAAAAAGTAGGATTTTAATTTATGTATAGTGATAGATTACAAGTGGCTTTGCAAAAATTGCATGTTTCTTATTTTTATTTAATTGTTTCCAGGTTTGAAAAACCCACTTACCTTCATGAGCTATGTGACTCCAGTGATGGCAGTTGTGACAGCTCTTCTTTCTCTCTTCTTAGATCCATGGCTTGAATTCAGAAAGAGCAATTATTTTAATAATTCATGGCATATTGCTCGAAGTTGCTTTTTGATGCTTTTTGGTGGAACACTCGCATTTTTTATGGTAGGAATCTATGCTGAATCATCCTTTTTTTCTTTACTTCTTTTTAAATATTTGTCTTTTCTCACCCTTAGGAAGGTTGGACGCTGTGTCTTTTTTAAAAAAATTGGAGGCATTGGTGGACCAAATTACAGGCTTTACATTTCTCTTCTTGCATCTGTGATACGAGACTTGTTTGAAGAATCTAAGTTTTCTTTTGTTGCAGGTTTTAACTGAGTACATACTTATTTCTGTAACTAGTGCAGTTACAGTGACAATAGCCGGAGTTGTGAAGGAGGCTGTCACCATATTGGTATATAGTTTCTTTATATATATATATATATATATATATATATATATATCATTGTTTAATGGTTCTGCAATATACTCTTGGCTTTTTACTGAAGGCTCACATGTGACATTCTGACTATTTGTTTCTGAATCTGTGAAAGTTGCATACTGCCCCCTGCCTCCTCTTCCCCATATCAAACGTACATTTCAAGTCCTTTAGAAAAAGTGTTCTGTCTCATCTAAGAGTGTAATCGAGCCGAGCTGATATATTGTGATGCTCAAACTCGACATTGACTTGAAAATTGAAGTTCGAAGCTCGGCTCTAGCTTGATCGAGTTCTACTTTTCAAGCTTGAGCTCAACTCGAGGTAAAACTCAAATTAAGCTCAAGCTCGATTAAACTCAAATCATGATTCAAAAAAAAAGTTTGATACTAAATATTAAATTCAAATAAAATATTTTGAACAAAAAAAGGTAAAAATCTCAAACAAATCCAAATACAACAATACTTAATAAATTATCTATATCCCTTTTTATGCCAGATTTTCTCCCCCTCCATTTACCCAAAGCTTCAAATTCTATTTCTATTGTTCTTATCTACAGCAATGGGAAGAGCTTGACACACCCTGATTCCAAATGTCAAATTCTCTATTACCTACCCTCAAACTCAAGGGCATTGCACATCACTATCTTCATCCAAAGTATTTCTGGTTCTCTCCTCTAAGACCACGTCCGCAGAAAAATTAAAACTAAAGAAGATTAAGATAAAGCCAATCCTTTTCTCAAATCTTCAAATAGAACATGTATTTTCACATTTTTACAGAAAGACAAATTAATCACTTACTCTTTTATGGTGTTTCCTGAACATGTATGCTCTTCATCTTCAAAATCAGTTAAACAAAAAATGGTCTCAAGAAAGTTAAAAGAATGTAAATAAAGAAGAATAGAAAGAACCAAGAAAGCAAAGGTAACAAATTTTTTAATTAGTTAGAACAGAAATCAAAGGAATGAGAGACAAAATTAATAGAAGAATAAAAAAAATTAAAAAAATAAAGTAGTTAAAGTATAAAAGAACAAAGTTGAAGCCTAAAAGCTTAGTAATTTATAATATAAACAAGAACGGACTCATAAAGGTTAGAGGTCTAAAGCTTACATTAATCCATTTAAGAAACAAAAATAAGAAAGGTCAGGAGACAGCTTTAGAGGGAAAGGAGTGCCACCGGGTGGGAGATCGAGCGAGAGGAATGGAGGTTTCTAAACTACTAACCTTGCCTTAGATTTTCTGGATAATAATCAAATGTTTGGTTTTGTTTTTAAATTAATTTTTTTCTATATTATGTGATAAGTGGGTCTTTAGCTACTTATTTTATTCAACTGTTTTGTCGAAAAAATTCTTTTAAGTGGAATTTAAAATATTTTATCAAACACATTGAAAAAATGAAGTGTTAAAAAATTTAATTTTCAATGGATTGAAAATTTTCAACACATTATCAAAGAGTGCTCCAAGTGAGATATTCTTTTGTGGTAATCCGTAGTTATTCCATATGTATCCTTGAGTACATTACCAAAATGGAAGGCGATCAAGGAGTTGCTTATTTTTGGTCAAGAATGGTAAATGAATTGAAGAAAGAGATTTGAGTCTAAAAGTGGAGGCTGTTCACATAGGAGGGAAATTGTTCACTAGATTGCATTTTAACAACTAGTTCTTGGATTGGGTTGGGATAGGTTGTTTAATGGCCTGGTTCCAGGTCTCATTTAGGTGGAATTTGGTATTGTGGAAGTTGGCACTTTGTGTTGCAATTTAAATGACTGCAATCACTTGTGAGTTTGGTTGGGGTCAAGTGATTGCAAAGTTACTTTACCCTTGCAATCACTTTACCTTCAATTGATGTAAAGTGATTGCATCCATTTTAGATTGCAAAGTGAAAGAATTCATCGAAAATACCTCCCCAACCCAACACATTCTTCTCCCAAAAAAATCAAATCCTTATATTATTTACTTGTTAATATAATTACATTTTAAATTAATAATAATGTATCAAATTTTATAGTAGAATTGATTAACATATTAATAATGATAACTTTATATTATTTACATTTTAAACTAATAATAATGTATCAAATTTTATATTACAATTGATTAATATGTTAATAATTACAACTTTATATTATTTACATTTTAATATAATAATCACATTTTAAATTAATAATAATGTATCAATTTTTTTTTTTGGTTACAATAATTTATCAAATTTGTTAATACAATTGATGAGCAATATTAATAATTATAACTTTATATTATTTACATTTTAATGTAATTATTACATTTTTAATTAATTCCAATGTATCAAATTTGTTTTTATACTTAAGAGTATTTTTGGAATTTGCTACTACGTTACCAGCAAAGTATTAGTTTACTAAAAATTGCAATGTTACGTTCCTAGTAATCACTTTGCATGCAAGGCACCAAGCGTCACCTTAATTTTAACCAATTTTCTTGTACTTGGACTCAGAGTGGAATCGAGACCCCCTTTATTTATGCCAAAAAAATCTTAATGAGCTCGTCTAGTGACAGTCATCACATGCATATGTTATTTTCTTCTTGTTTAGCCTGTTAATGCTGATTGCGCTATGTTGTTTATTCTCCCACCATTTATTTGCAGTTGTTTTCTGATTCCTTTTCCAACGCTTGTTTAGGTTGCAGTATTTTACTTCCATGATGAATTTACCTGGTTAAAAGGAGCTGGACTCTTCACTATCATGGTTGGAGTTAGTTTATTCAACTGGTACAAGTAAGTGGCCAATAAATCTACATTATGAATTTGCAATTTCTTCTTGCTTAAGGCACCCTCTTCTGCTCAAAAATTTTTAGTTAGTGATCTTCCTTAAATCATTTCTGAAGTTATAACATTTTATTTATAGTTTAGCGCTTACGGCTAATATATTGAAAGTAGAGGAGGTCCATGTTTCCTGGATTGTGTTACAAGCCCATGCTTTGTCTGGTGTTGTTGGACTATAAGAACATCTATATGTTTCTAGTTCATTGATTTTAGACTCAGCCAATGTCATAATTCAAAATTTTGGAGGTTTTAGTCATGATGGAGTCATTTCTTTATTAAGTGAAGGCTTGGAATTAGATGGCTTTGCTCAAAGAAAGTAATGATTAGCGCTTTTAAACTTCCACCTCCACATATCGAACTTTGCCTAGGATTTAGTAATTTTTATCTTTCTTTTTAGTATTTTTGCTTTTTTTTTTTTAATTTTTAGTAGTGCCAGAATTTGGTGTTCTTAGTTGTTGACCTAAGTTGATTGATTAAGTTGGTGTTTTCAAATGAGTAAGTTGCTCTTAGTTTTTCTCTGACTTCTAACTTTAGTTAATTGATTAACTTACTCACTTAGCCAATTAACTTGTACAAGCTTCAGCATTTCTTAGTCTCTTATAATTCTTATCAATCTCAAATTTCACAAATCTTTTTGGGTTCTTTATATTTTTTTCATTTAATTTTTCTTGGCAATAGAGGGGAACCTTGGTGCAATGGTAAAGGTTGTACCTTTGTGACCTAGAGGTCATGGATTCAAGCGGAAACAACCTATTTGTCAATATAGAGGGAAGGTTATATACATATGACCACCCACAATATGGGAGTCTGCACTGAGTTGCTCATTTTTTTTTGTTTTTCTTGGCAGTGATATTTGTTGTTATTAAGGAAGAGTCATGAAGAACCTTGTATGCTATGTAATCACTGTGTTACAATTTAATGAGGTATTAGGAGTGTTAAGCAATCTGTTGCTCTAAACCCTAGAAAGGATGAGGCTTTCTTGTCCATGGGATTTATGGAACTTACTAGAATGAGGTTACTTTTTATCTTCTTCTCTTGTTTTGTTGGCAAAATGACATACTCAACTTGATCTGAATTACCTATTTCTTACCTTAATTTTATCTATTTCAATTAATGAATCAAAGTCTCCCTTTGAAATATATTGAAATAATTAAGGACGTGTATGGAGATCACATGTGAGGACATGTGGAGGGCAAATAAGTGAATTTTCTATCATAGTAAGGTTAAATCAAGGGTCAATGTTAAGCCTATTCCTGCTCACTACAATAGTGGACGAGCTGACAAAATCCATCCAGGATAATGTGCATTTGAGTGTATGATGTTTGGAGGTGATATTGTCTTATGTACTGAGACTAGAGCTGAGGTTAATGCGAAGTTAGAACTGTGGAGACAAATGCTAGAATTAATAGGTTTCAGACTAAGTAGAGTAAAGACTAAATACATGAAATGTAAATTCAGTTCAAACAAAGAGGAAGATTAAAAAATAGTAATGCTAGGTGGGGTGGAGATCCCTAAGCGGGATCATTTCATGCATTTGGGGCCGATCATATAGATGGATGGAGAGATTAATAGAGATGTGACCCATAGGATTCAAGTTGGATGGAGCAATTGGAGAAGCGCTACAAGTGTGTTGTGCGATAATAGAATTTTTATATGGTTGAAAGACAAGTTTTATAGGATGGTTGTTAGACCAACAATACTCTATGGTAGTGATTGTTGGCAACTAAAAGACTGCAAACATAGAAGACGAGTATAGCAGAAATGCAAATGTTGTGATAGATGTATGTATACATGATAAAGGATAGAATGAAAAATGAAAACATTCGCAAGAACATTGGAGTGACACCTATTGAAGACAAGATGAGTAAAAGTCATCTATGTTGGTTTGGACACATACGACGTAGACCTGTGGATACTCCAATTAGGAAAGTGGAGGCTATGAGTGATGAAATAAGGGTTAAGGCTAGGGAAGGCCGAAAAAGATTTGGAAGGAAGTTATTCAGAAAGATATAGCGGAGCGAGAGTTGGAAAAACATATTGCCTTGGATAGAAATGAATGGAGGGGAATTTATGCTGACGACTTAGCATGAATTCATGTATTGGTTCATTTAGCCTACTTCAGTATTGAATTAAGGGCTCTGATGATGATGATGATGAATTGTATCTATTTCAAATTTATATGCAACCTGATCTGATTTACCAATTTTCTTACCTCAATTGAATCTATATCAAATTTATACCAAATCTGAATTGCCAATTTTTAAACCCTAACTGCATCTATTTCTAATTTTCAGTAATCCCTAAGATTTTCTTGTTTTCTAATTCTCACCTTGATTAGTGTGGATGCCTGGTCATTACTCTTGTAGCCACCCATAGTGTTCTCTTTTTTCAATGAATCACAACTTCTGAACAAATATTTCATAGAAGAAGAGGGACATGCTTAGATTTCTAACCAATTAGTTTGTTATGTCTAGTTTTTTTTGTTTATGCAGTTAAGTACAGCCGAGGATATGAAATAATACTGAAACTGAACTATTTAATGCTGTTTGATTTAGTTATTCCATACTGTTTCTAGTTTGTCATAACATTTTAAAATGGAATTTCTCTGTCCAATTTATCTCTTCACTTCTATTCAGAGTTCATTGATGTATTTATTTTGTTGAACGATCTCTTTTCGCTTTCTGGTTTCTATTGTGGCTAAGCTGACCAAACATACCAATGTTTTTATCCTGTTTCAAGATACAAAAAGCTGCAGAAGGGTAAAAAAGAAGAATATGGAACAGTGAGGTCACCCCCAACAAATCAAGCTGCAAAGTATGTCATCCTTGAGGAGATGGAGGATCAAGATGATGTCCCTGAGAGCTTTAGAGTGCAAATCATGTCCACCAGATGAACCTAGTAAGCCATTGTAATGCCTTCATAAGAAAAACTGATCCCTGTGCATATTTATGGTTTCACCATTAGTACTTTCCACGCATGACTTTTATTCTCACATAATAGCTTGAATTCAATTCCTCCCACCAATGTGATGTATTGATGCCTAACTAATATTCAGTTTTAACAGGAGACACTGAGCAAAGTGCTTCCAGCTTTTGGCTCTCTGGGTTCTCCTATTACATTGCTTGTCAAGAATTGCGCTTGTAGTTTGCCTCCAATAATGTTTGGGTTAAACAGAGGTTTCCTACATTAAATACAAGTCACAAACAGTATTTTTGACATTTTGCTGTTTTTAATTAAAGTGGAAAACAGGTGTGTATGAAACTTTGCATCAAATTTTCGGTAGAGGAATGTCTTTTTTCATAAATACACAATTCCCCATTCTCAGTTCTGTGTCAATTTTATTTGTCATTGTTTTGAACTTGACTTTCTTAAGATATTGAGGATATACATATTGCAATAGTAAGATGCAGATAGAAATCCAATATATTCTACTTTGAACGGAGTTTTAAATGCCATCATGGTAGATGGTTTTTGTTGTTGCACGAAATGTGTACAAGTGCGATTGTAATTTCATGAACTCATAATTTTGTGGAGGAATAAAAGAAGTTTGCCTTTTTGATTATTCTGTCGGATTATTTTGAGAGATTCTGTGAGAATATGCAATGCAATTATATTTACATTATTTTATATACACACACACACATAACTTTCATTCTCTTCATCTATAGTTAGCCTAGTAGAGGAGGAATTTGTGGTAGCAACCATTTTTATTGGTAAAGATGGTAAAGGCTGTAAAGGCCACCAGTAATGTAGTAACCTAACCTTGGGCCGGCATGGCAAGGACGACCCTTTGCTTCAAAATCCAAGTTAAGGCTGCTTCTTCTTCTTCTTTTTCCCCCTTCTTTTTGTTTTCTTTTTTTTTTTTTTCTGATATGGCCAAATAGTTTTTAAACCCTTTTTTTTTTCTTGGTAAAGATAGTAAAGGTTAACTCTCTAAAATAGAACTCATGATTGTATTTTTTTAATCTTATTTCGTGAATTTGTGATATTTATTAGGTGTAGAGTATGCTTTGGATGTTGTGAGAAGATGTGCTTGACTTTCCTTTCAAATCGGAACTGTAGGGATGCAAGAGTATTGATAGTTTGATACTCTCATGATTTCTAATGTCATACAATTAGTTGATCAAAGGTGGTTATTAAATTTAGAGGTGTTCATGGATTTGGTTGGGCATAGATGAGGTTTAGATAATGTATTAACAGATTAAAAGTGAATTCAAGTTCAGTTTGTTTTTATTTTTCAGATTTTATTTTTTGTTCAAACTTATTTCATACAAAAAATAAATTTAAGTTCTTTCAAGTCCACTCAAATACTATTAATTTTAAAAATATATAATAAAATATAAAAATATTAAAACACATAATAGTTAATAAGTATGATATAATAAGTTCAAAAAAATTCTTACAAAAAAAATTATAAGAAACATGAAAATTTTAAATTAGAGTTTAAAAAATTATAAGTTTTAATTAAAATGCATAAAAAAATTAAAAGTAATTAAAAATGTATTAGTATAAAAAAGTAGTAAAAAACTATGATTATGAGTTGGGTCAGACGAACTTAGACTTGAAGTGATGAGCTCAAAGCAAAAATCCTTCGTTTTATTCGGCCTTGATTTCTAAGTATAAGTTTGTTTAACGAGCTTAATACTTTTATCTAAGTCTATCAAATTTAGATAGGCTTTTGAACTTGAACGAATAGTTTGACCTTTAAACAAGTCTGTTATTAGTTGATCTACGTTATTATCCAACAAGTTAGTCATTACAATGTTCTTTACACTTATCTGCATCAAGAACATAGAAAAGAGTTTCCAAATAAAAATTAATTCAATTTTTATGGTTTTTTATATGTAATTCATTTTACCTAATAACAATTTTAAATCAATTTAATATAAGATCGTTAGAATCTAAATAATAATAAAAAAGTAATTATTATCTCTTAATAAATAATTTTATATATAAAAGATAATAAATAAATACTTAAGATAACCCTAAATATCATAATATATATGAGATAAAATATTAAAATAATTTTAATTAAACATGATAGTTGTACATAAAATAAGTATAAAATAAATCGATCTTACTATAGAATTTTTCGTGAGACATGCCGTACTTTTTTAATTTTGTTTGTAGAACTAAAAACTCCACTAACATATTATGAAATAATAATCTTTGATTTTTTTTTCCTTCAAATATCAAAACTGTTGTTGCAGTAAGACAACTTGCATTGATATAAAAAAAAAAATTAAAAAAGTGTGATAAAAAAGTATAATTTAAAAAAAAATTAAGAGTTTGGTATTACGGTAAAAAATATTGTGATAAATTAAATTAAAAAATATGCATTAAATAATAAAAGTTCAAGAATATGATATGAGGATAATAAAACTACTTTATATCTAAAAGTTATGATTCAATCATAAAGACATTTTTTAAGAGTTTTTTATTTGAATTTGTAAAGCCAAAATTTTAAATAAAAATTCACACCTTTTATTGTTTGAATTAAAATTTGAAAAGAAAAACAATTTTTAAACGAAAAATTACCTTTAATCTCAATATTAAACAAAAACTTAAAACTCTAAAAACTCAAAGGTTTATTTAATAGCATTTACAATTATAAAATTATAATTCTTTTAATTATTGTGTATGATCAACTTTAAACTTAAATTACTTAATACTTGGTCCAAGTTTTAATCGAGCTTACGTTATTTGTTCAAATTCTGCCTAATATAAATAATAAACGAAAGGAAGCATGGTGAGATAGGAAAATTTAAAGTAGATTAGATGTTTTCATGAGCAAAGTTGGGTTGAGTTGAGTTCAAATTGGATTTAGATAAGATATTAAAGAATTGAAAGTGAGTCCGAATATAGTTTAATTCATCTTTTTGAGAATAACTTTTGTTCAAATATATTTTTATATACAATGAATAAGTCAAAATCTTTCCAAGCTTATCCAAATACTATTTATCTATGAAAAAGAATTTGAAAACAAAAATAGGCATAATAATTAACAAATATAATACAATAAGTTCAAGTAAATTAAAAAAAAAAGATTACAAAAATATGAAACTCCAAATCAATATCTAAAAATAATCACAATTTCAAATTAAATTGCACAAAAAATTAAATAATTAAAGACATATTAGTGTATATATAATAGTTTGTTTTTTAATAGTATGCTTACTTGACATATCTTATTTTTTTTAATTTACAAAATATAAGGTTATATTTAAATCAAATATCAAATTAAATAAATTAAAAAAAAAGTTGAAAAAAGATATAATTATTAGAACGAATCGAGTTGAACTTAAACATTAAACATTGAATCCAAACATAATTCGACTTTTTATTGTACTTCAATTTTTAAACTCAAATCTATTTAACAGATTTAATATTTCTTTCAAATTCATTAAAAATTGAGTTAAGCATTAAACTTCACACATTTTATGGCCAAATGATATAGTTTTAAACATGAACTTTTCTTTTTAGCGGTGGTCCAGACCACCCTGCCCGGCCCAGCCCAGGCGTACCCTATTCTTCGTTTTCTATTTATGAATGAATTTGATACTTGCGTGCCAAGCATCATCATTACATATTTATATTCCAATATTCCAATTCCCCTTCATCCCGATCGAAGATTTTATTTTGGCTTTGAAGATCGCTCAATTCTCTCTTACTCTCGCTCTCAGGTTTGCTTTCTCCTCGTTCATCTATTATCAATCTTCATCTTTTTACACCCAGAAGAAGAGGATCGTCATGGTGATCGTTTTCCACCCTTTTTTCCATGCCCACCCTTCCGCCAGATTTCTAGGGTTTCCTTTGGCCCATCTTCAGAAATTTCGATGCTTTCTCTTTTTCAGGAATTTCTTTCACTTATACGGTTCTTAGCTTTAGGGTTTAATAATTATGGCTATATCTGGCTGCCGATGGAATTGGGCTCTCGATACTTGAATTTTACCTGATAATTGAAAGTTGGGGGCTTTGGTATTGGAGAAAATAGAAAATCCTTAAATGGGATTAAATATTTTGGCTTTTATGTTTTCTAGATTGGATTATTTTGAAGAAACGCGTTTAGGGTTTTTTTTCTTTTCTAGTTATTGTTATTGTTTAGGTTTTTTCTTGTTTGTGAGAAAAGGAGAAAAAAAGCTGGAATATTAAAGAGTCCTTCTTTCCTTTATCTTCTTTTGAAGATCGGCTGCAATCTTTGGTTTGCTCTTTGTATATTTCAGAAAGTATCATGCCATGTTTATTTTGGAATTACTACTCTTTGACTACGTGCATTTAGCAGATTCTTAGAGTTTAGTTATTGTTTAGGATTTAATTAGGCTTACCTATGGTTTAATGAGAAATTGGATTTTGGGTGGAAGTTCAAGGAATTGGTATTTGGGTCTGCGATCTCTGTACCGAGATACTTTTCCTGAATAGATGGAATGAAACGTTCAGGACACTCTGGATTGTCTGTGGTTTTTCGTCCTAGTTTGGACCTTCTTCGCAGGATTCAACAAGCTAAAGCTTTTGGATTTTACCTGATCTGAAATTTGATCTAAGTGTGGACATTATTTGAGGGAACTGAATTGGTGTTTGGATCTTCTTCAAAAGAAACTTTGATTGATTTGTATACATCTTTTGTCTAGAGCATGGAAATTAAACAAGCAGCACGAAGATATCAAGGTGACAACATAGAAAGAATTTATGTTCAACATAAAGGAGAAGCTGCAAAAATCAATGTTTATCGTAGAAATGTTAAGCCATACAATGCTATAACTAATGGTGGACCGAGGAAGAGCTCCAATCATGACCAGAAGAACTCATCCGTGTCTACCCCAAAGGCCAGGGAGCAAGAGGATAAGATTAACAAGTATGGGATGTCAGTCAATGTGTATCGTAGAAATGCCAAGCGATACCATGCTATAAATGAAGATCGACCAAGGAAAAGCTCCAATGATGGCCCTAAGAATTCATCTGTATCCACTCCAAAGGCCCAAGAGCGAGAGGATAAGATTTGCAAGTACTGGTTGTCAGGCCACTGTGCCAGAGGTGATAATTGCTGGTATTTGCATTCATGGTGTTGTGGGGATGGATTCACCATGTTGGCAAAGCTTGAGGGCCATAGAAAGGTATTTATTGTCACTGAATTCAGGGTATTTACTGAACAAAGAAAATTGTTTAACCTTATTGAGTATATTCATGTTTTTTTCTAAATTACAGGCTGTTCGTGGAATTGTCCTTCCTCTCGGGTCTGAGAAGCTCTATTCTGGCAGTAATGATGGAACTGTACGGACATGGGACTGCCACTCTGGAAAGTGTGCTCATTTAACTAATCTTGGTGAAAGTTTGTTCTTTGATTACTGAGGGCTCATGGGTGTTCATTGGCATGAAAAGTGTAATTAAGGTTAGCTGATAGCTGATAATTATCTTTGGTTTATCCATATATAATCCTATATTTTGTACGGTTTAGTTTGAGATAGCTTCAACTTAATGGAGGCATATTGATGATCTTGTAGGCATGGAATATTGAAACATCAGATGAATTGAGTCTAAAAGGGCCTGTTGGAGAAGTATATTCTATGGTTGTTGCTAATGATATGCTTTTTGCTGGGGCACAGGTGATTGGTCTGATTCTCTTTCTTGTATCATTCTTTTGTGCAGTCTTACATTGAATTTCGTTGGTTAAAAGTTAGTTACTTAATTCATGGTTGGGTGGATGCAGAATGGGGTTATTTTTGCATGGAAAGGCAGTTCTGAGGCCAATTCTTTTCAACTAGTTGCATCCATGGAGGCCCACTCTGGTGGTGTACTATGTTTAACAGTTGGAGAAAAAAAGTTATATTCTGGTTCTGCAGATCACAGTATAAGGGTGAGTTAATTTGCTAAAATATTGTGATTTCTGTATGAAGTATGCTCATAAACCGAAATCAATATTTAAGTCCTTTTTTAAAGAATTTATCCATTTAGAACTTAGTGACCCAGTGCACAGCTCTGTTGACTATGCAAATTGAGCAATTTTTTGAAAAATTTAATATTGCTGTTATTATATACTTTTTTTTCTGCTTGATCAGGTCTGGGACATGGACACATTACTGTGCATTAAGACTTTGAATGGACATGAGGATGCTGTGATGTCTCTCCTTTACTGTAATGGGTGTTTATTCTCATGTTCGCTGGACTGCAGCATAAAAGTTTGGTTTGCCACAGAAGGAGAAAACTGGGAAGTGATTTATACTCATAGCGAAGACAAAGTATGTTCTTCTCCCACACTTCATTTATTTAGAAATGTTATGTAACTGTGTTTATTGCTTTGACTTTTAGTTTTGCATTTACAATCATTATTAGTTTGTTTATTACTTGACTTTTATGTGTATTTTCCACCATGGTTAGTATCAGATAGAGTATACCAAATGTGTCAGTCAGTCAAAGTATCCTTTAGGAACACTAGGAACAAGGAAATCAATCATTTTGCATCTGGGTGCTTGAGTTGAGTGTTGTTATTTCAGAGTTCTGTAAAATTGATAAATTAATAGGAGAGTCAAAGAACCGTGGAGGAACATTCTTTACTAACAGGATTGGAAATTTGGTTTGCTATTAGTAAATGATGGGGAATTGCTTAAATTTCAGGTTGCTTTCACTAATCAAACCTGTTTCTAATCTTTTAAATGCATATCATGCATTTCTCTGTTATCATGGTTTACTCTAGAGTTAGCTTCCTTTGCACTTGCAGTAATGGTGCTAATGGATTTCTCATCATTTATGAGCTAATATGAACTTTTTCATGTAGGGTGTGCTTTCACTTTGTGGCATGAATGATGCAGAAAGTAAGCCGGTTTTGTTCTGCGCCTGCAATGACAACAGTGTTCGCCTATATGAATTGCCATCGTGAGTATGATTCTGTGTTTCTGTTAAGCTTATTAAAACTATCATCTCTACAATTTCCTCTACAATACTGATTAATAAAAAATTGTGTAATCTCCCAGGTTCACTGAGAGAGGCAGGTTATTTTCAAAACAAGAAGTTAGAGTGATTGAAAGAGGGCCGTTTCCTCTTTTCTTCACAGGGGATGCAAGTGGTTCGTTGACTGTTTGGAAGTGGTTACAGAAGCCCCTTGAATCATGATAAGCCATGCTAGGTCTTTCCCTTCGGCTGCATAGAAGAATATGGTTGAAGGGATCTAAAGCCAGTGGGCTGCAATTTTTGAGCAGAGCCTAGCCCTCTCACTGCCCGTAGCCAAAATGATATCCATTCAAAATGGAGCTCTTTTGCTTCATATCCAAAAGAAAGGATGTATATTTAGAATTGAAAAAACAAATAATAGTTTCTTTCAGTTAAATGTTGAAAAGTTTATTTCGAAATTAGTGGAAATTTTAAACTATATCAATTGAGTTCCTATGGTGACATTTTTTGAAGAAATATTAAAAAAATTACTAAAAAGATATGTGACAGTTTCAATTTTTTCTTTTATAAAAATTAAAAATTTCAATGTATAGAAAAAAGGGTTACAATTGTTTAGTTAACAAAACTATGATTTCACATCAATTTTTACAAGGTTTAATACTTGATTATATCTTCAAGTTTATTCTCACAAAATGTATATAATTTTTTAATGTTTTATTGCACGTAAGTTAAATCATTAATTTTTATTTTATTATAAATATAGAACTAATTTTTCAAAATAATGTAATCGATTCTGAGTTTATTAAACGTAGTATTTATTGTTTCAAAAGCAGCAGTTTACGTGAATAACTCTGTGGGTAGAAACGAGGCATGCCACATGTGCTATATCAATGAAAGTTAACTATATAAATAAAAATTAGTGTGATTTAATAAATTTAAAATTAATTGCATGTTTTTTAAAAGTTACGAATTTATTTATGGTAAAATAAAATTTTACTGACTACTTTGCATTGAATGAAATGTCGAGAAGATACTAGTAAAGAGAGAACTGAGGTTGTCCGCGTCAAACACCTCAATTCTCTCCCTTATTTTTTTAAAAATTTTTTTAGCTATCTTATTTTTTAAAACTTTTTATCAGTTTTAAAATTAATATTTTATTAGATTATATAAGATATTAGAAGATCATTTTAAGATTTCTCATTTATATTTGTTTTTATATGTCGATTTTTTGTTACATTTTATCTCTCAATTTAAGTACTTATTGTCTTATCTATAAAAAAAAAGAAAAAGAAAAGAAAACATACTTGTTTAAAATAAAAAAATTATGAGAAAAACGAAATCCATAAAGTAGCTTGGGCTTCCATTGTATATATATCAAATGACGAAACAATCAAAATTAAGAAAAAATAAAAAAAAATAAAACTGATCCATGGATTTATTAAAGTATTAATATTCAATTTGAATGCAAAACGAAAATAACTCTAAAATTTAGAAATATTTTATTACGACACTAAACTTATAATTTAAACAAAAAATATGAATTATGGAAGACATAGTAAGAGCTGATTGAGTTAAACTCTTCAAGGGATTGCATGGATTTGAACTTAAAACATTACAATATGCTACAACTCTTTTTTAATTACTCGGTTAAAAAATTATTGGTTTTTTTTTAAGGGTATAATTTGTGAGAATCGAAGTGCCTTTACTCTAGGTAGGCAGATTTTTGATAATACAATGGTTGCCTTTGAGATTTTCCATTATATGAAGAGTCTTAAGGGGAGAAGAAATGGGCATATGGCTTTGAAACTGGATATTAGTAATGCTTATGGTAGGGTCGGATGGAATTTTTTAGAACAAATAATTGGAGACGATGGTTTTTCTTCTTCGTGGATTATTAAAATTACGACTTGCGTACGTACAATGTCATATTCGATTGTTATTAATTGGAAGCAGTGTAGGAGGGTTATTCCCACTAAAGGGCTTCGTTAAGGGGACCTTTTGTCACCTTATTTGTTTCTATTATGTGTTGAGGGACTTTCAAGTTTACTAAGGAAAACTAAGATTGAGGAGAAGACTCAAGGAAGTAGTGGTAACAAGGGGGATTGAGAGTTTTGCACCCTTTATTTGCAGATGATATTCTGCTTTTTCTCTCAGCTTGTAATAGGGACTATGAAGTTAGAAGGGTCATGATTGGGGGGTCTATCTCGAGTTGCCACTAATATTTGGTAGGGGTCATAATGGTTTTCTTAAACTTGTTGGGGATAGAGTTTGGAGTAAGGCGCAAGGGTGGAAGGCTAAGCTGTTGTCACAGATAGGGAGAGCGGTTCTTATACAGGCTGTGGCCCGAGCAGTTCTCAACTATGTGATGAGTTGTTTTCTTCTCCCTAAGGCTTTTGTACAAAGTATTAAGAGAGTAGTGGCTAAGTTTTGGTGGGAAGGAAGACAAGAGGAAGATGGTTGACGTGACACTCTCTTTACTGCTCAAAGTTGGATGGTGGCATGGTTTTTAGAGATCTAGAAGCTTTGAATTTGGTAACACTGTCAAAATAGGTCGGGTCAAAAAGCTCTTTTTTGTTAAATGAGCCTAAAAATGCAAGCTCATATCCTGCCCTAAAGGCTAACAGGCTTAAATGGGCCGGCCCGTATAAGAAATTAAAAAAAAATAAAATTTATATTAAAATCCCATTTTTAGTAAATAAATAAAGTAAAATTTAAAATAAATCTTAAACAAACATAAAATAAATTCACATCAAATCCATCAAGTTTTCAACATCATTTGAACATTACATATTAATAGTTTAACAAACATAATATAAATTGTTTTAACAAACCTAGATACTGAAAAACATGTCTCAACAATATTAAAAATAAAAAACATGATAAATGGATCCATGTCCATTCATCTCCTTCATAGTGTCAATCACATTCAATCAATTCTTTTTCAACTTTGCCATTTACAAATATAAATAAAGAACAATATAAGAACTCACAAGAATTAAACTTATGAATTGATTAAAAATTGTCAATTAATTAATAACATTACCTTCAAAACCAAAAATCTAATTTCGGATGCAAATGAAAGTTTTTACGTTCTTATGATTTAGAGAATTTCAATACTTATCTAAAACACAAGAACCAATACTAAAAAAACTTTCTGATACTATTGTTGTTATTGGAATGCTCAAGATATCATAAGCTATACTTGCAAGCTTTGAAAATCTTGGCTTATGATCTTCCTACCATTGCAGCACATTTAAATTTTCAACCATACGACTCATAATCTTTAGTTCTTCCAAATAAAGATCTAATTGAGATTTTGGTTCTTCCACTTAAATAGTTTCAAATCTTTTGAAAGCCTGTATCATTGGACATTTCAAAATAAATTAATTGTCATTACAAAAGAGAATTTAAAATAAAATATATACTTAAAAAACAAAAATGAACTTACATCACTTAAAGCAAATGTACTCTTTCCCACCCAACTAACATATGTAAGAGGTTGTGAGTCATTAGGTTGGTTTGAAGTAAATTAGTAATACTAAATAGAATTAATTTTATATATTTTACCTTGATTAAAATGTTAAACATATAAATAATTAAAATAAAAATAAAATTTCAATATAATTAAAAATATTAAAAAAATTAAACGAGTCGGCTCATTTAAGCCCGGGCTAAATCCATTTAGGTCTGGGCCTAAATGGGCCGAGCCAAAAAGCCTTTTTTCTTAAATGGCTATAAAAATAAAATTCAAGTCTTGAATAAATGGGTCAGACTGGGCCGACCAAATGGGCTTTGGCTCATTTTGACAATGTTAGAATTTGGCTTTTCTTGCAAAGCAAGGATGGAGGTTGATCAAGGAGGATAATTCTCCTTGAGCTAAGTTTCTTAAAGCTTGATATTGCTCTAGGAAGAATTTTTTTACAGCTGAACTGGGTGGTAATCCTTCATATTGATGGAGAAGTTTATTGGTGGGGAGAGAAGTGCTACTTAAGAGGTCTCGATGGAGAGTGGGAAAGGCAAATCAAATAGATGTTTGGCAAGATAAATGGTTGAGTAGCCATCCCTACAGAGTTCAACTGCCTGCGGGTCCTCAACCTACTTCACTAAAAGTGATAGATCTCATTGATGAGAACCAAATGAGATGGAAGACGGAATCAATCCGAGAGATCTTTGGACAACGTGATGTGGAAAAAAATACTTAAGATAGCACTCAGTAGAAGTAATGCTAGAGATATGCTCATTTGGAACGGTACATTACTAGGTGACATTACGGTGAAGTTTCCATGTGCAGTTGCCAAATTATAGTTGAGAAGGGAGGTGCAAGACGGGTCATAGACAGAAAATCTGGACGATTATTTGGTCGGCTAAGGTTATTCCTAAAGTTAAATTTTTTATGTGGAGATTGGTGAGGGAGATACTTCCTAATTGTTGGTCGTTGTCAAGGAGAGGGGTTTCTTTGGTGGTAGGGTGCCCTGTCTGTGGTGTAGGAGCAAAAGACTGGAAAGTGGAAACATAGCTTTATTGAATGTCATTTTAGTAGGGAGATTTGGAAGGTATTTAAGCCAGCTATTTAGTGGTAAATAGATTATCAAAGGAGTTTTAGGTTGGTGTTCTTGAAGAAGAAGAGGTTTTGGGATGTACGGAGGATTGTATGGTTCTAATCTGGTTGATATGGGCCGACAGAAATCAATGCTTGTACCAGGTGGTATGTAGGTTCCCTAAAATGGTTGTTAAAACAACACATAGATTAGGGTCGACTCAACAAGCTGTTAGTCGACCAAGGGTCTGGGATAGGATGGGAACTCAGTTCAGGAAATGATGCCTTCCTTTAGAAGGTTGGTTGAAGGTTAACGTGGATGCCTCATATTTTTTTTTGGTACAAGGGACATTAGCTTGGGTATGGTGACTAGAGTAGCTGATGCGACGATGGATTTCTTTGCTGTTACAAGAGTTAGTAGGGTGAGAGCAATCTTATGGGCTATTAAGTTGGCAAAGTCCATGGGTCTAGAGTACTTATCATTGAAAGTGATTCCCTTCTAGCAGTTAAGGAAATTAACAAGATAGATGAGTCTTTCTGGGAGGGATATAGCTTAATTTCAAGCATTGGGGCATTAGTCGACAAGGAAATAGGGTGGCACATTCGTTAGCTAAGTTAGAATGTCCTGTAGGAGCTAAAAAGCAATGGAATGCTTCTTTACCAACTGCTATTTGGAATTCTGTTTTAGCTTTTTAATGAAGTGTCTCTATGTTTGATTTCAAAAAAAAAAAAAATACAAAATCCAAACTCCAAAGCAAAATTGCTAAAGAAATTTTTGAAAAATCAAAGAAAGAGAATAAAATATGAAATACTATTTACCTAACTTATGATTTGTACAATACATGAATTAGTTTTATTTATTTAAATGTGTGTAGATATATAAAATATTATTATTTAATCTATATGTCTACAGATTAAAAAATAATATTATTTAATCTATATGTCTGCAGATTAAAGTATACGTAAAATACATATAATAAAGATATCAAATTAAAATAAAATTAATTTTTTATTAAAAATTTGACAAAATTCAAAATATAAGATTTAAAGGATTATAAAGAAATTTATGAAAGTAAAAATATTCTTTTTTTTTTTGAAAATTTTAAATTTAAAAAGTGGTATCTTCATATAGCCAATGAAATTTAAGTTTTAGTTTGGATGGCAGGTGAGATTGACTCTGATGAGATTGAAAATAATAAAAAGACACTTAAATATATATCTTTTTTAATAAAATAATAAAAAAAATTAAAAGTAGGGATAGAAGGGTAATTTCACCCTCCTATTTTTTTTTGTCTATAGTGGCCGGAAGCCAAATAATATGAGTTTTTTTAGTTTCAATTGTTTATTATAATTTAATATACTCAAATAATTTAAGTTTTTGAATTTTTCTTGGCTTTAGATGCTATTTTATTTATAAAAAGATTTGGATAAGTTTAATTTTGAAAATTGAATTACCAATTAAATATTTGAAAATGAAATATTTATAAGATGAGAATAACTTATATTAGAATGATCCTAAAAAGTGAATGTTTTAGGTATAAATAATATACTAATATGATGACACCTCTTTATTTAAAGACATATTATCTTACATTCATCTTTACAAAATCAACTCTGATTAAATTAATTTATTCAGCGCCAACTCTCATTAAATATATTTACTTACCTATTTAACTGAAAAATTAATGAAAAAATTAAAAATTTGCATAATTTACAAATAGCTGTTAATATTTAACAGAAAGATTAATTTGAAAAGTAATAAAAAAATTAATTTATAAAATGTGAAAGGAAGTTGTGTTTAACATAATATTTTGGAAATAGTTTCAAATATAATAATATAATTTATTTGGTCCTTCAAAATATGAGCCTTTTCCTAATAATTTGGGGAATATTGTATTTATGGAAAAAACTAAGTATCTATGTGAAAGTATTATACGACAGGTCTAGACATCTTTTAATTCATTAAATTATACTTGTGTGCTCGTTTTTTAAATTCAACTTCTAAGTCATCAAATTATTTTTTTTAACTTTTTTAAATTAATTATTTTGTTATATGTTAATAGCTCATTGCTGGTTATGTGAGTTTTAATTTTTTTTCCATTAATCTGAGTTAAATATGTCGGTAAATTGATTTAATATGAATTGATTGTTGAGTAAATTAATTTAATCAGAGTTGATTTGGTAAGAATGAGTGTAAGTAATTATAACATGTCTTTAAAAGAATATGAGGTGTCATTATATTATTGGTGCCTAAAATACTTATTTTTTAAGATCATCCTAATATAAGTTATTCTCTTATAAGATAATTTAATCTTGGTTTGAAATGGATAATAGCAAATTTATCTATTAAATTATCTTTATTTTAAAAAGATAACAATTTTTTTATTTATTTAATAACTTAAAAATATAAATTTAAATATATCCTACATAGAGGTGTCCATGGGTCGGGTTGGGTTCGAGCTAGGCTTAGGTCATATAATAATGGTCTATATACAAGCCCGAGTTTGGCTTGACCCACAAATTTGGGCTTGACTTTTAGTCTATGCCTATTTTTATTTTAACAAACACGTCTGAGCTCGACCCAACCCCGCCCGAATATAATTTTATTTTTTATTTAATATTTTTGTTTATTTGTTTCTTATTATTTTATTCTCTTTAAAAGTTTAATTTGATTTGTCAAAATTTACATGTCAATTTTTGTATTAAATATATAATCATGTTTATTAATCAATAATAGTTTTTATACATATAATTATATTATATTTATTAAATGTATTAAAAAACTATTAATTTTATTTATGTTTGGATTAGGTCGGGTTGGGCCTAGGTAAGGGTCAAGTCCGAGCCTAGCCTAATGTTTGATTGGGCAAAAAATTTTGTCCAATCTCGTTCATTGCATATGATATTTTTGCCCAAACCTTCCCAAAAATTGGGCCAACTTTCATGCTTCAACTGACAACCCAACTCTTGGACTGGTCTAAGTTTTGCATGACATATTTTGTGAGTTATCAATGTATTTTGTAATATAATATATTCTCCAATAAGCGTCCATATGCCATAGTTTATCAGTTATCCATTCTATAATATTGTGTTTTTGTGTGTATGTGTATATATAAGATATTTATGATTAATTAAAATTATTTATATTTGATTCAAATTTTAAATATATTTATAATATTAATATAAAATAATTTCATATTGATTTTTAATAACATGAGGCTTATTTGAATTTGAATGTATTGAATTTAACCTTCTCACTTGACTCACTCAACCCATGTACACCTTTAAAAAAAAAGTGTAATTTCATTTTGGATTATTATCCCAAAAACTAACACTGGAGTTTTTTTATTTAACAAAAAATTAAATTAATTAAAAATATATTAGTATATTTTTTTAATAGCCTGCTTACTTGACATATTTTCAATTTTTTCAATTTACAAAATATAATATCATATTTTAATCAAACAAGAAACTAAATAAGTTATAAAAAAGTAAAAAAAAAAAACTATCAAGTTGAGTCGAGCCAAGCTTGAATTTTAAACAATAAATCCAAGCCTAGTTCGATATTTTATTAGGTTTCATTTTTCAAACTCAAAATCATTTAACAGACTTGATATTTTTTTCAAACTCATTCAAAAATTGAGTTAAGCTTTGAACTTGAAAAAACTGTCTAATTTATGAATAAATTTAATATAAACATAGACTTTTCATTTTGCCTGCATATTTATATAACAAATTTAATATAAACATGAATTTATCTAACAAATTCTGAAAACAAAAAATAGGCATAATAATCAATAATTATACAAAATAAGTGTAAATAAATTTTTAAAAAGATTGCAAAAACATGAAACTCTAAATCAAAATCTAAAAAGAATCACAACTTCAAATTAAATTGCACAAAAAAATTAAAGTAATAAAAAATATTAGTATATTTTTTAATAGTATGCTCACTTGACATATCTTTATTTTTTTTAATTTACAAAATATAACTTCATAGTTTAAGTTATAAAAAATTTTTTAAAAAATAATTATAAAGCCGAGTCGAGTTAAACTTGAACTTTAAATATTAAGTCCAAATTTAATTCGATTTTTTATTAGTCTTGATTGTTCAAACTTAAACCCATTTAATAACCTTAATATTTTTTTCAAATTCATTTAAAATTGTGTTAAGCATTCAACTAACCCATGTTCAAATTTAATTTAAACATGAATTTTTCTTTTAACCCGCATGATTAAATACCAAACTCATCCATCCAGCTCAACCTAACCCAGTCCAGCTTAGCCCAGGCGTACCCTTATTATTTGTTTTCCTTTTGTGGATGAAATTGATACGTGCGTGCCAAGCATCATCATATATTTGTATTCCAATATTTCAATCCCCCTCCCTCTCACTCGATCAAAGATTTTTTTTTTTATACGTAGGAACAGAAATCTTCTATTTAAACTGGGTGAGTCCTAAACAGGCCCATCCCATTGCAATCATCTTCTAAGCATCTATTCAGACCTCTTGGAGGAGCAGATAATGATAAACCTTCGTCATCAGTTCTGTGCGCAAACTTAGCCAAGTAATCAGCACTGTAGTTGGCTTCTCTGTTGATGTGATTCAGGGAGCAGAGCCAGTTTCTTTATAACAGCTCTTTACATTCCTATAGCTCGGCTTGTAAAGTAGCTCATGTGCAAAAAGAGCCCTCAATCATGCGGACAGCTAGCAAAGAGTCTGATTCTAACTGAACGTTTTTAAAGCCCCTCTCCCACACAGATCGTAATCTAAGTTGGATAGCTGTGACCTCTGCTCTTATTACAGTGTTCCATCCTATCTTTCTGAAAAAGCCACCTAGCCAGGTGCCAGCCGAATCCCGAAACACACCTCCAACTGCTACATATCCCTCAGTGTTATGATCTTCAGTCATGAGGACAGAAGTATCAACATTAATTTTTATACAACCTGCAGGTGGAGGCTGCCAAAACATGGACTTCACATGTAAAGGATCCTTATCTGAACATTGGCCATGAAGGTCTATATTCCGAATGAAGTTTAGTACTTCAAGGTTCCCGTGTTGGGGCCAAGAGAAATCAGACTCGAATAGAGTTTTATTCCTCCAAAACCAAATGAACCAGTAAGCAAAACTAAATACCATAACCCAAGGATAATTATCGATCACTAACCTTCTTGAGTGAGTAAGGTTTGATGTCAGCCACTCCGTTAAAAGTAGCGAGTTAAATTGTTGCAACTCTCGCTCATCCAGCCAGTTGGCCCAAACAGCCTGAGATAGAGGACACTCCCTTAGGACATGAATGGTGGTTTCAATTCTAGTAAAGCAACAAGAACATGCACTATTTGTGATAATTCCTCTTTTGGCGTAAGCTTCACCTATTAGGATGCTATCATGCGCCACTAACCATAGAAATATCTTTATTTTTGGCAAAACTTTCAGACGCCACAGCACCTTCCAAGAGAAACTATAGGAAGGAACATCCAATGCCAAGCGATAAGCTATCTTTACTGAAAAAACGCCTCCGGCCGAAATAGACCAGTATGGTTTATCAGATTCTGAAAAAGCAGGAATGATGAAGCCTATTCTTTCTCTGACATCAGTAGGAAGAAAGGAGAGTTTATACCAATCCCAAGCTCCGTCCACTTCGATGAAGTCACCAAGACGAGCATCTGGCCAAATATTTAAGACACCATTCTCCCAAAGTGAGCTCAAAGGGTTATTATCAAGCCATCTATCATGGCAAAATGATATGTCTAACCCATTCCCAACAAACCATGAACAACCCTTCCCGACTAGTTCTCTACCCGCCAGAATACTACGCCAGGCATGTGATGTCCCCTGTTTCAGCTGGTAGTGTAAAAAAGATGAGTTCTTCAAATATTTGGCTTTTAATACTTCAACCCACAAGCTATTTTCCCCTGTCAGTATCTTCCATCCCAACTTTGCCAACATGGCCCGATTCATATCTTCAGTCTTGCATATCCCCAAACCTTCAAACTCTTTTAGGATGCAAACCTTATTCCAACTAACCAAGGATACCTTTTTTCTGTCATCAGTCGAGCCCTATAGGAATTCCGTATTCAGTCAATCAATGCTTTTTGCTGTAGCAACAGGTATTTTGGTTGTTTGCATCGCGTATGATGCAATTGCGCTAGTAACTGATTGAACCAGTGTAAGTCTTCCTGCCATAGAGAGTTGACTAGTTTTCCAAGATGCCAACCGTCTAGTAACTTTATCCACCAAAAACTGATAAGTGCTTTTCCGCATTCGTGAATTATGAATAGGCACACCCAAATACTTCCTAAAATCAGAACTGTGTCTCATACCTGTACAAGCTGTAATCCCATGCACAACCTCCCTAGTCACATTCTTAGAGGTAAAGATTATGGACTTACTGACATTCACTTTTTGTCCTGAGAAAGAACAAAAGGAATTTAGACACTCCATAATAACTTGGCATTGGTTCACCGAAGCCTTCCCAAAGAGCAATAGATCATCTGCAAAAAATAAATGGGATAGAGCCGGTCCACCTCGGGACAATGTAATTGGCTTTCAAGCTCCCACTTCCACTACGTTGTTTATCATGTCCGAAAATTTTTGCAGACATAGAACAAATAGATAAGGAGAGAAGGGATCTCCTTGTCTAAGTCCACAAGATGGTTTGAAAGGCGATGTCAGTTTGCCATTCCACAATAAGTTCATCTCCGAAGAGGTAACACAAAACATGATAAGCTCTATTAAAGTATCCGGCAGCTCTAGATTAGTTAGCACCCATCTGAGAAAATTCCAATCAATCCTATCATAAGCTTTCTCCAAATCAATTTTCATAATCATCTCCCTTATTCGACCCTTTTTCCTTTTGAATGAGTGTACAGCCTCTTGCACCACCACAATGTTATCTGCAGTACTTCTACTCGGAATAAAACTACTTTGTGTGGGGGAAACAATATCAGACAGCAAAGGTCTAATACGATTGACAATAATCTTCGATATCAACTTCACCACTACATTACAAAGACTAATTGGCCAAAACTAAGAAACATATTCGGGATTCTCTACTTTGGGAATTAATACTACAAGAACCTTGTTAAGCTCAGCATTGTAGTTCCCTTTCTCAAAGGCCTCTCGAATAAAGTGGCAAACTGAATCCTTAACAATACTCCAGTTCTCTTTGTAGAACTTCACTGGAAAGCCATCTACACTGGGTGCTTTAAATGGTGACATGGTATTAAGTGCATGAACAATCTCCATATCTTCAGGAGTACGCCCCAAACCAGCTATCGACTCCACATTCAAATGATGGTGATGGTCTATAAATAAGTGCTCACCCACTACCTCACAAGTTCCTGCCGTGCAAAGAGTTTGGTAATACTGTTTCACCAACTCCTGAAGTTCATTTTGCTTTTCGCACCAAGATCCATCCTCCCGCTTCAAAGCAATGATACAGTTTCTATTCCATCTGATCACAGTAGTAGTATGAAAAAATTTAGTGTTCCTATCCCCGAGTTGTATCCACTTTGATCGAGACTTTTGAAACCACAGTAATTCCTCTTTATGAAGGACATCATGATATTCAGCTATTAGTGTCTCCTCCAACTGTGATAAAAACATGTTTGGCCTAGATTCAAGAGACTTTTGAATCCTTTCAATCCGTACCAAGAGATACCTCTTCCTTCGAAATATATTACCAAACACACTCCGATTCCAATCCTTTAATACAGCTTGCATATTATGAAGATTCGTACACAAAGGTACCTCCTTATTCCAATTCCTTGTTAACATGCTTTGAAAATCCAAATGATTCTGCCAAGCACATTCAAAGTGGAAAGGTCGAAGTTCTTTATTCGGCTTCCACATGTTCTCCAGACATAACAAAATTGGACAATGATCCCCATGTGTTCTAGGAAGATTACGAACAAAAGCTTCCTGAAATCTCATCCTCCAAATGCTATTACATCGAACCCAATCTAGTTTTTTTTTTTATCAAACCCCCAGCTATTCTTTTATTTGACCAGGTACATTTACAACCAGTTGCCTCCATATCTATTAAGTTTCGACTAGAAATAGCCTCCCAAAATAATCTTATTTTCCCACCTCTTTCGTATAGACCACCTTGCTTTTCAGACTGTGAAGTAACTTGGTTAAAATCTCCAATTAAGACCCACGGCTCATTGTCAAAGTCCTTAAACTGTTTCCAATAGTCCCAAAGAAGTTTACGTGAAGAAAAGGCAGGACTAGCATACACTGCAGTTAAGAACCACCTGATCCCAAAGCTATTACAGATAGAAATAGAGATAAATTGGCTGCTTCTCTTTATTACATCAACATCCCCAATTGAGTTCTTCCACAAAATCCATATCCCTCCTGAAAAACCTATTGTATCAACTCTAGTAAACTTATCAAAACTGAATTTATTTATAGTTTTAGTAGCACGTGAACCACTGATAAGTGGCTCCACTATAATCAATAATTCAACCCCATGCCATTGCACCAATTCCTTAATGTGCCTTCTAAATCGATTATTTCCCGCACCCCTACAATTCCAAAAAATGATGGACATTAAAACAGAGTTAAGAAAAAATACGAATGCAATCATCCGCTTTAAGAGGCCAATGTGTCCTTGTCCGAAAACTGAACAACTTCACTAGACTTAAGGTTAGAAACCATAGCAGAGGCATCCAAAACCCCATCCTTGTTCGAAACCTGAGCATCCTTATAAACAGTCATTTAAAACCATAGCAGAACTGGTGTTAAGATTAGGGAGCAACGGTTGTGTCCATGGTGGTCTGGGTTGGGGAAGCTTGTCAAGGTTGTTCGCCTTTCCAACAACTTCCAGGCCCACTGCACCCACTTTTATCATAGAATCCTCACCGCCTTAAGATATGATTAGGCTAGAGCTATTACTTGGCCCATTAATAAATTTAGTTCCAGAAATACTCGCCTGAAAGATTAAACTTGAGCGCCAATTTTTTGGGAATTCCAAGAAATTATTACATGCAGTATTCACTGCGTTAACGTCTCCCGAAAGTTTGGAAACAGTTGATTTAGGTTTAGCTAGAAACCTGTGAAGAAGCCTTAACTTTAGCCTTTCCTTTTGATTTTTTGACAGTTTCAATTACCCCGCCCTTCTGCACCTCTAAAGATCTTTGTCTCTGACATATTTCTTGTGGCCTCTTGCACATTATCTTTTCCAAAATTAGGTGTAGACGAATGATTCCCCATTTTTGTAGACTTTCCAAAAACATCTGTCAAATCCTCACTGATGCTATTTTCCAAATTGGAAAACCTGTTTCCCGAAATTTTATGTTCACCTTGCACGAATTTCGCCTTGCCTTTCTTGGTCTCATCCCTGCCTTAAGCCCTTCTGTAAAATCCGAATTTTATTATACTGTATACCATATGTGTACATTATTGATAGTGGAAATAAATTCTTTTAGTAAAATTAAGAAATCATTTAATGTGAATTTCCACTTTTCATTGTATGTTATAATGTATATATGGTGTATAAAGAATAGATGAGATTTAATTAATTATTAAGGTATGAAAACAATTAATGAGGAGTAATGACTAGAAGACATGGGCAAAAAGAAATGCAAAAAAAAAAAAGGGAACCTTTTTAGTTGGATTATGGAAGCATTAAATGAGGTAAGACAAAGTTAATAATTGTGGTTGACATTGGCGTGGGAAAGAAGAAGAATAAAAGGAGAAATTGTAGTCAACAACGTGCAGAAGACCTGTCGCCCGTTCCCTTTTTGACTACAAGCCATTCATTTGGCTAGAAATTCTTCAACAATTAATGGGCTGTCAGACGAATGGAGAAAAGAGAGAAAGGAGAGCCAATCAACGTGGGCGGCTGGAAGAAGTGTTGGCGAGGAGAAGAGAAAAACTGAGCTATTGACGTCTTTTGTTGCACTTTTTCTACCCGTTTTAATGCTGGTTCAGACGTTCCTTTGGTGCAATTTTCTTCGTGAATTAATGCACTACAAGACGGGTAATGATGAGGAAAAGGATAAGGAATAGATGGTGAGTTCTGGTTGGACTAACATGACTATATAAAGAGGCTTCAAGAGAAAGAAACGGATTGAAATGAACTCCATCCTCTCCAGAATCCTTCTCGCCCATTCTGTTTGCTACAAAGATTACCTTGTTCTTCCGTTCCTTTCATAGCCATAGAGTTTTATCCTTCTATCAGTAAACCTTTTCGTCACCATTGAAGAGCTAAGGAACAAGCAAACTAAAGCTAAGAAAGACAAGAAAGTATTCTGTTGTTGGAGGAGTAACTTGGTAAAGGTGAGTTTCATAGTTTTACAGTTCTCTTGATATTTAATCATAGATATAGCCTGGTTATGAGTGAATATGGTTAAATATATAAGAAAATAGATGGAAAAATAACCAAAAATGAGTAAGAAAACACGACGGGCGAGTAGGAAATTGCTAGTCAAAATGGGTGAGTACTCGCCCAAAGGATGAGACGAGGTTAGGAAATGCTTATGTGATTTCACCAGTATTGTGGTCCGGGAGGGCGAGGACAAATGATCGCCAAAAGGCGAGAATGGCAATAACAGTGATCGCCCATGTAAAAGTTGATGATCGCCAGTGGGGCGAGTAGAGAAAAAGAGGTCGCAACCGTAATCCAATACATGGGCGAACTCCCATGAATAATCCGCTAATGGACAGCGAACTATGTTGGGCGAATGGCGAACTGAGTCTCGCCAAAGTGCCATATTATTAGGAAAAATATAAATCCTTTTTGGAAAATATTTATAATTTAAATAATGCTTTTGCAGAAGGGAATTGCGGAAGGCGGGCGAGAAGCAAGGCTGTATCAGACGAGGTAAGGAAGTAGTATGTGATACAAATGCATGTCCTGTGGAGTAAAAATGTTAAGAAAATATTAGAAATTGTTTTATTTTCTGACATGCATCGGTTGATAAACTGTTTTGTTTTCGGGCGAGCTACAAGCCGCCATAAGTTGTTTTGTTGGGCGAATTGATTAAGGCGGACGAGTAGTTTGTTCTAGGCAGAAACTCAAGCGAGGCAATGGCGAGCTCTCTGTTATGAGAACTGGGCGAGTGCCCTTGTTTTAAAAAGAAATCTAGGTAAGCCATAGTCGGGCGAACTTTTTTTTAATGAGATTGGGCGGGTGACCCTTGTTTTAAGTATAAGGCGGGCGAACTGTTATTAGCTAGCCATATTTTTGTCTTGAAAAGCTATGAGGCGGGCGACTAGAAATTGCCGCCTTGGCGAATTGACTAGTGGGCGAACTGATTTAAGAATAATTTTCTCAAAACGGAAAATAAATAAATAAATAAATAAAAATTTGAATTAATTTTATTATTTTTGAAAATAGAAAATATCAAATTCTTGGGCGAGTAGTCCCTTGGGCGAGTAGACTCTCGGGCGAGTAGTTCCTTGGGCGAATTGGCTAATGGGCGAGCTGACCCTGGGCGAACTAGCCGTGGGCGAATCAGCTCCAAAAGTGTTTTCTCTCATAGAAAATGTTGAAATTGAGGGTTGTTTTTACTAGTTATAAACCCTTTTGGAAACTAAATCATTTTATGGAAATGATACATATGACAACTTGATTTTGAGACATTAGGCCATGAGTTCATGCATTATCACTCATATACTTTGCGTGACCCATCTAGGGCGATGGCTCGGGTCAAAGAGACCAACGAGTGCACCCTAGGGCGTCACAGGGCTGATGGACCTGCCAAGTCTTCAGCGGTCTCGAGGTCACTTGGCAAGTGGACCCGAGGACCAACTACAGATTATGGCCATACATCTAGATGAGATAGCTGTGAGGGGCGATGGCCTACGGGTGCACCCCAAAAGCGGATGATTTGTGTTCTTTGCATGATTTAAATTGTTGCCTAGTCTCAATTAATGATTTATGAAAGGATCTGGTGAATCCTGTTTCATGTTAACTATATTTATTCTTAATGAGTTTGATCATTAGGACAATTAAATGGTTTGAGATTATAGTTTTTTTTATTTTATAACGCAGCATACACCTTCTTTACTGAGCACATTATCGCTCACTCCTTATTTTTCCACTCCACAGATAACTGATTTGAACTAAGAGACTTACCTTCCTGAGATTGGATATCGAAGGTATGTTGTGTTCTTTTATATATTCAGTAAAGTTGTACAGTACTACTTTCAATATAAGGGAATGTATATACATTTTGAGAAAATAATTTAATTATTCTTATTAAAGTGATAGGAGTTGATAAGCATCACTGACAGCCCAACCGGTAGTAAGTGTAAGATATAAGTGAGTAATATGTTATATAATGGAAATTGGGATGTTACACCTTCTGTTCCGACGTTGCACCATCATCCATGGGCCAAAAGTTGCTTCCTCATGGTTAGCCTCATTGGAATCTGGTGTGTTAATCTCTTTTTGCTCCGGTTGTGGAGAAAAATTTGTGGAATGACATTGATCTAATTGTGGCCAAATCTTCCACATTGAAAACAGATCAAATGAAACCCCTCAAACTCCACCAATTGAATTTGATTGCCGATATAGAACTTCGATACCAATGGTTATGTAAGATCAACTTCAACGCAAAGTCTTGCAAACTTTCCACGGATGGCACCTTCTGTGTTTTTATCAATCTTCACAACCCTTCCAATGCACGAACCCATACGCAATAGAGCCTTGGATTGATGGTATTCCAAAGGCAAACCAGGAAATCGGATCCAAACAACACCTTCGATATCTTATCTGATTGTGGATGAAAGTTGGGAGACCATTGTCTGACAATCAAGTAATGTCCACCAATGATCTAGAGACCTCCCTCCAAAACATGCTCATAGTCTTCACGTCTTTCAAACTTGAACAAAAAATAGTCAGAACCTAAGTCTACAACCTTGTACGTCCAGCCAATTGCCAGAGTTGTTTAATCCTTGCCATTAGTGTCTGAAAACCAAGCACTTTACCCAACAGTTTAACGATAATGGCTTTTCTCTATGGCCTCCTCAGTTCAGACTTTTCTTCCTTGGTGAAACCAACTCGAGGATATTTTCTTTCCAAAGGGCCTTCATCATCAGAGATCTGATCTTCAAACAACATATCTTCATCTATGGAAGAATCTTTCCAATCATTCCATCCTGACGAAACGTCCTCCTTTGCACCAGTCAGTATGTCCTTATAAGAGGATTTTGTTGGTCGCTTTTCCAAAATCTCCACGTCCGGGTCAGAGTTGGCATCTGACATGGGGTCATCTTCTTCATTGTCATTGTTGTTTGGCAGACGTAGGCGCTTAACTTTCTTCCTGGTCCACTTGCGCACATCATTTTCTGTAACTAGATTAGTGCCAATATCGCTGATAGGAATACAATGGGTGAGGAATGTAAAATGAGTCGACGCAGCCTGAAGGAATATCAAGGAAGTTCTGCCAGGAATTTCAGAACCGATACCTGCGTACAAAGATAGAGAAAAAAAAAGGTATAACAGAAAAGAGAGAGAGAGTGACAATATCTTTTAGGAGTAATACTCTTGTCATTCACTGTCTGCTTCTTACAATATATACTCCTCGTTAATTACATTTACTTCCTTAATCATCATATAACTATCATAACTATTTATTTAATTACTAATCACTTAGCTGCCTGGGCTCCTTGGTTGTATGGACTCCTCTATCTGCATCTCTTCTCTATAAGCCCGTATCAATACCCCCTTCTATAGAACATCCTTGTCCTCTAGGATGGAAGTCAGGGTATTTCACCTGCATGTGCTCCAGCAATTCCCAAGTTGCATCTTCTGGAAATGTGTTCTTCCATTGAACAAGAACCTCAGTTGCTGCCTTCCCCTACCATTTAACCATCTTGCGATCAATAATTCTAAGTGGTTCCTTAGCTATCAATTCTTCAGTATCTAGCATAGGTAAGGAAGTGTGCTGCGTTATAGGGCCAATATGAGGCTTCAATTGAGAGACATGAAAGGTGGAATGGATCTTAGATGTCTCAAGCAACTCCAACCTATAAGCCACTGCGCCAATCTTTTCTAAAACCCTGTATGGCCCAAAATACTTAGCAGATAACTTGAGAAATTTGCGGTTAGCCACTGTGGATTGATGGTAAGGCTGTAATTTCAAATAAACCAAGTCGCCTATCTCAAATTGACGATTAGAGTGTCTCTTGTTAAGCTGTTGCCGTATTTTGTTCTATGCACTACTAAGGTGGTATTTCAAAAGTTTAAGAGTAGCCTTTCGTGCTTGTAAACTGCGATCCACTGAACCCACCCTTGAACTTCCAGCTATATATGGTATATGAGAAGGAGGTGGCTACCTATACACAGCCTCATAGGGAGTTAATTTGATTGAGGAATGATAGGTAGTGTTATACCACCACTCTGCTAAGGGTAACCAATTTGCCCACTCTTTTGGATTCTCCGATGCCATGCAACGTAAGTATGTCTGTAGGCTTCTATTTAGAACCTCCGATTGACCATAGGTTTGGGGGTGGTAGGCAGTCGAAAGCTTCAACTTGGTTCCCAATAAGGAAAAAAGTTCTTTCCAAAATTTGCTGATAAATATCTTGTCTCTGTCGGACACAATACTGCTTGGTAGGCCATGCAATTTGTAGATATTATCTAAGAACAATTGTGCAATTGTTAGAGCAGTGTAAGGGTGCGCCAATGATAAGAAGTGGGCATATTTACTAAGGCGATCAACCACTACCATTATAACTATGTAACCTTTAGACTTGGGTAACCCTTCAATAAAGTCCATGGTTATGTCAGCCCAAATCCTCTCGGGAATGGGTAAGGGTTGTAAAAGACCTGGGGAGGCAGCAGTATCATACTTACACTGTTGGCAAATTTGACATGTCTTGATGGAGTGATGTACATCCTTCCTTAGTCCTTTCTAATAAACCAGTCCTCCTAACCTCTTGATGGTAGCTTTAATGCCAGAACGACCTCCTTCAGATGAGCTATGAAAGTGTTCAATTAACTCCCTGCGCAATTGAACATCTTTCCCTACCACCAATTTACCTCGACAGCAAAATTGTTGGCTTTGCCACACATACTTTGAAGGTTTGTCTGGATTCTTCTTTAATTTATGGATAATGTGCACCAAATGAGAATCTAGTAACCAAGATTGTTGTATTCGTTTCCAAATATCACTATGCAGTGTAGTCATAGCACCCAATTCAGCTATAGGTCGTCTAGATAGCGCATCAGCCACTACATTTAAAGCACCCTTGCGAAAAATCACCTCATAATCATATCCCATCATTTTTACAATCCATGCTTGCTGTGTTGGAGTTGTTGCCTTTTGATCTAAGAGAAACTTGAGGCTATAGTGATCGGTTTTAATCTTGAAATGCCTCCCTACAAGGTATGAATTCCACTTCTTTACTGCTGCCAGTACTGCAAGCATTTCCTTCTCATACACTGATAGGACTTGGTGTTTAAGTGCCAATGCTTTGCTAAAGTAAGCAACTAGTCTACCATCTTGACTTAAAATTGCTCCAATGCTTGCACTTGAAGCATCCGCCTCTACTGTGAAGGTTTTATTAAAGTCAGGCAATGCTAACACCGGGGCGGAAGCTAATGCTAATTTGAGAGCATCAAAGGCCTTCTGAGCCTCATCATTCCACTGAAATTCACCTTTCTTCAGCAACTGTGTCAAAGGTCTTGCCAACAGACCATAATCTTTGACAAAGTTACGGTAATAACCTGAGAGCCTTAAGAACCTTCTCAATTCTTTCACTCCCTTGGGTGTAGGCCAATCAACAATACAAGCAACCTTTCTATCATCCATTGCTACTCCCTCGGTACTAATGATATGTCCCAGATAATCTATCTGATCCATGCCAAACTCACATTTGGATAATTTAAGAAACAACACATTGTCCAACAGAATTTGAAACACTAGCTGGAGATGTTGCAAGTGGTCAGACCAAGAGTGTGAGTATATCAAAATATCGTCAAAGAAAACAAGGACGAACCTATGAAGGAAGGGCTGGAACAATTTGTTCATGAGACTTTGGAATGTTGATGGTGCGTTTGTCAGACCAAAGGGCATCACCATGAATTCGTAGTGCCCTTGGTGAGTGCGAAATGCAGTTTTGGGTATATCAGACTCTTGCATCCTAATTTGGTGATACCCAGAGCGGAGATCCAACTTGGAAAACCATTTGGCTACCTGTAACTCATCTAATAACTACTCAACCAGGGGAATAGGGAATTTATCCTTGATCGTAAGACTATTAAGTTGCCTATAATCCACACAGAACCTCCAGCTATCATCTTTTTTCTTTACCAAAATTACAGGGGAAGCAAAGGGTTGTTGCTGTCACGAATTACCCCAGCCTTTTTCATCTTCGACACCAACCGTTCAATTTCATCTTTCTGGAAGGAGGGATACCTGTAGGGTCGCACACACACTACTTGAGTTTCATCTTTCAACACAATTCAATGCTCATGGTCCTTGTTAGGTGGCAATCTAGTAGGCTCCTGAAATAGTTGAGAGTGATTGTGTAATAGTTGAATCAATTCATGCAGTTTATCACCCTCTAAGTTTTGATTCACTGGCCATGTATGAGACTCCAAGGCATGGTAATGGCCAACCATCACATTACAGGAACTCTGATTGGTTGTTGCTGACATCTTTGCAATTTGTCTCTTAGAATCTGGTTCCATTGTGCCTTCTGTTAACCCTTGCAATTTCACTTTGCTGCCATTCCACTCAAATTCCATAATCATCAATTGGAAATTCCACACAATTGGTCCAAGTGTACTCAGCCATTGGACGCCCAATACTGAATCACAACCTCTTAGATTAAGTATCAAGAAATCTGATTGTTGTATGAGTCCTTGTACCTCCCACTTGATCGTCGTACATATCTCCTGAGTTTTCATAATTTCACCGTTGGCAACCATAACCTGTAATCCACTTGTAACCCGTTTTGTGCACCCTAGCTTCTTGACCAAAGACTAATCAATGAAATTATGCGTGCTTCCTGAATCCACAAGTAATACCAGAGATTGATTCTTGAGTTTCCCTTGCATTTTCATGGTGTTGAATCCAGTCATTCCAAACAAGGCATTCAAAGAAATAGTAGGAGGGTCACCTGTATCTTCTGTTAATTGTTCCTCTAATATTTCAACACAATTAGCAAATTCCTCCATCTGAGCTTCTTTCTCCTCTCTATCAACAGTTCGTATAACTGTGATTTAACACACTTATGCCCCACAATATACTTGTCACCGCGCCACATGCACAACCTTTTCTTCCTACGCTCCTCCCTTTCTTCTCTGGTTGGGTTTTTGTTAGTTTTGTTTGGGTATTCCAATCTGTGGTTGTATTGTTTAGTGGTTGTTGTAGCATTGGGTTTTTGGTGGTGGGTATATGTTAAAGCAGGGGCAGTTGGTTTGGTTAAGAGGCCTGTTGATTTATCTCCTATTTGGATTTTATGGTAAATGGGCACATTAAGGCTGGACTGATGGTTTGTGAACTGGGAACTGTTGGCATACATGGCTTTTCTGGGTTTATGGTAGAACATATTCTCAGTATGTTTGGCAAGGCTAAAGGCATGGCTCAAGGTTTTGGAATGGAAAATTCTAACAAAGTCAGAAATATCAGGTTTAAGATTACTCACAAAGATGCTAATGGCATGCTCCTCTGGTAATCGGATCAAGTGGACTAATCCTTCAAATTCCTCGTAGTATTCTTCCACAGATGTTTCCTGTTTGAGCCTCACAAGATTTGACATAGGGTCATCGGACTCTCCTTCGCCAAACCTGACTTGCATTTCTGTCAAATACTCTTTCCAGCTCAACTTATCCATGCCTCCTTTATTCTCCATTAACCGCTGATGCCATTGTAGTGCCTTCCCTTCCAGGTAAATCATTACCGTAAGAATTTTCTCCTCTTCGATGGTTCCTGCTGCCTCAAAATATTGCTTTACTTTCATCAGCCACCCCATGAACTATGTTCCATTAAATCGAGGGCACTCCAAATGACTGTTTGTTTTGAAACTTCATCAAGGTTACCTGTGGTCGTTGAGGAACAGGCGGCAGAGCTAACGGAATGTGGGTTGTCAACTGGACTCCTCTCGAGGTAGTAGACTCCGATGTACTCTTTGGTGTAGCGGTTGGAGTCTGGGCCATCTCCATTAGAGCTTTAGCCTTCTCGGCTATAGTGTCACCTATTTTAGTCACCATGTGCTCAAAAAGCCAACCCATCTCTTTGTGAATATTCTCCAACCCTTGTTGAAGCTCACTCTTCAGCTCTGTGCGCAACTCCTCCTTCAATAACTCTGGTAAACTGCCGAGAGCTCCAGTAATCTTCTCTTGCTCTTTCTGAAGCTGTGAAACCTCACGTTGTAACCGTGTTTGGATACTGTCCGCCATGACCGTACGGCTTTGATGCCAAATGATGGGCACACAATGGGTGAGGAATGTAAAATGAGTCGACGCAGCCTGAAGGAATATCAAGGAAGTTCTGCTAGGAATTTCAGAACAGATACCTACGTACAAAGACAGAGAAAAAGAAAGGTATAACAGAAAAGAGAGAAAGTGACAATATCTTTTAGAAGTAATAATCTTGTCATTCACTGTCTGCTTCTTACAATATATATTCCTCATTAATTACATTTACTTCCTTAATCATCATATAACTATCATAACTATTTATTTAATTACTAATCACTTAACTGCCTGGGCTCCCTGGTTGTATGTACTCCTCTGTCTGCATCTCTTCTCTATAAGCCCGTATCAATCGCCAAGCTGCTGAGCGAGAGACTTCTCGGGAGACTCCAATTTTTTTTCTACCCGACCGAAGATTTTGTTCTGGTTTTGCAAGATCGGCCAATTCTCTCTTACTCTCACTCTCAGGTCTGCTTTCTCCTCGTTCCTCTATTATCAATCTTCTTCTTTTTGCACCCAGAAGAAGAGGATCGTCATGGTGATCATTTTCCACTCTTTTTTCGATGCCCACCCTTCCACTAGATTTCTAGGGTTTCCTTTGGCCCATCTTCAGAAATTTCGATGCTTTCTCTTTTTCTGGAATCTCTTTCACTTATAGGGTTCTTAGCTTTAGGGTTTAATAATTATGGGTATTTCTGGCTTCCGATGGAATTGGGCTCTCGATACTTGAATTTTACCTGATAATGCTTTCTCTGTACCGAGATACTTATGTTTTCTTAGAACAGATGGAATGAAACGTACAGGACACTCTGGATTGTCCATGGTTTTTTCTTCCTAGTTTGGACCTTCTTCGCGAGATTCAACGAGCTAAAGCTTGTGGATTTTACTTGACCAGAAATTTGCTCTAAGTTTGGACATTATTTGAGGGAACTGAATTGGTGTTTGGATCCTCTTCAAAAGAAAATTTCACTGATTTGTATACATCTTTTGTCTAGAGCATGGAAATTAAACAAGCAGCGTGAACATATGAAGGTGACAGCATAGAAAGAATTTATATTCGGCATAAAGGAGAAGCTGCAAACATCAATGTCTATTGTAGAAATATTAAGCCATACCATGCTATAACTAGTGCTGGACCGAGGAAGAGCTCCAATCATGACCAGAAGAACTCATCTGTCTCTACCCCAAAGGCCAGAGAGCAAGAGCATAAGATTAACAAATACAGGATTTCAGTCAATGTTTATTGTAGAAATGCCAAGTGATATCGTGCTATATCTGAAGATCGACCAAGGAAAAGCTTCAATCATGACCCTATGAATTTGTCTGTGTCTACTCCAAAGGCCCAAGAGCGAGAGGATAAGATTTGCAAGTACTGGATGTCAGGCCACTTGCTAGAGGTGATAACTGCTGGTATTTGCATTCATGGTGTTGTGGGGATGGATTAACCATGTTGGCAGAGCTGGAGGGCCATAAAACGGTAGTTATTGTCACTAAATTCAGGGTATTCACTGAACAAAGAAAATTGTTTAACCTTATTGAGTATATTCATGTTTTTTCTAAATTCCAGGCTGTTTGTGGAATTGTCCTTCCTCTCGGGTCCGAGAAGCTCTATTCTGGTAGCAATGATGGAACTGTACGGACATGGGACTGCCACTCTGGAAAGTGTGCTCATTTAACTAATCTTGGTGATGAAGTTTGTTCTTTGATTACTGAGGGTTCATGGGTGTTCAGTGGCATGAAAATTGTAATTAAGGTTAGCTGATAGCTGATAATTATCTTTGGTTTATCCATATATAATCCTATATTTTGTACATTTTAGTTTGTGACAACTTCAACTTAATGGAGGCATATTGATGATCTTGTAGGCATGGAATATTGAATCATCAGATGAATTGAGTCTAAAAGGACCTGTTGGAGAAGTATATTCTGTGGTTGTTGCTAATGATATGCTTTTTGCTGGGGCAAAGGTGATTGGTCTGATTCTCTTTCTTGAATTTCGTTGGTTAAAAGTTAGTTACTTAATTCATAGTTGGGTGGGTGCAGAATGGGGATATTTTTGCATGGAAAGGCAGTTCCAAGGCCAATCCTTTTCAACTAGTTGCATCCATGGAGGCCTACTCTGGTGCTGTACTATGTTTAACGGTTGGAGAAAAAAAATTATATTCTGGTTCTGCAGATCACAGTATAAGAGTTAATTTGCTAAAACATTGTGCTTTCTGTATGAAGTATGCTCATAAACTGAAATCAATATGTTAAGTCCTTTTTTACAGAAATTAACCTTTTAGAACTTAGTGACCCACTGCCCAGCTCCATTGACTACGCAAATTGAGCAATTTAAAAGAAAATAATAATAATCTTGCTGTTTTATTATATACTTTTTTTCCTGCTTGATCAGGTCTGGGACATGGACACATTACTGTGCATTAAGACTTTGCATGGACATGAGGATGCTGGGATGTCTCTTCTTTACTGTAATGGGTGTTCTCATTTTCGCTGGACTGCAGTATAAAAGTTTGGTTTGCTGTAGGAGAAAACTGGGAAGTGATCTATACCCATTAGGAAGAAAACGTAGGTTCTTTTCCTGCACTTCATTTATTTAGACATGTTATGTAACTGTGTTTGTTACTTGACTTTTGTTTGTGCATTTACAATCATTATTGGTTTGTTTATTACTTGACTTATGGTTAGGAATGGATAAAGAGTATACCAAATGTGTCAGTCAAAGTATCCTTCAGGAAAACTAGGAACAAGGAAAACAATCATTTTGCATCTGGCTGATTGAGTGTTGTTATATCAGATTCTGTAAAATTGATAAATTGCTAGGAGAGTCAAAGAAACCTTGGAGGCATATTATTTACTTACAGGATTGGAAATTTGGTTTACTTCTAGGAAAATGATAGGGGAAATGCTTAAGTTTTAGGTTGCTTTCACTAATGAATCCAGTTTTTAGTCTGTTTAAATGTAGATGTGGCAAAAATTGGCCCGAGCCCGAAAACCCGCTCGAATCCGCTCGAGACCGAACCGGGATCAGCCCGAATTGACCAAAAAAGTCAAAGGCCCGTAACCGAAAAAGCTTGGAACCGAAAAAACTCGAAACCGAAAAAGCTCGAAACCAAAAAAACTCGAACCCGACACAACTTGAACCCGACATAATCCGAGCCCGATACGATCTGAAACCAAGATCGACCTGAACCGAAAACCCAAAAAACCGAATTTATAACCCGAGAAAACCCGAATTATAATTATATAATTATTATTTAAAAATAAATAAATAATTGATATACTTTTTTAATTAAAAAGTTTAAAATTTTGAAAACAATTATTATTTATTATACAATTTTATCAATTATATATTACCAGCATAATAAATATTGAATCTTTTAATTAAATTAAATTAATTTAAAACACTATAATATATGATATAATATATGATATCAAATAATCTTTAATATTATCCTTATTGCATTTATAATAATAAATATATTATTAATTTGACATTTGATTTTATTATAAAAATCATTTTAACATTTTATTATTTTTATTTATAATAAAATTTTAATTTTAATACAATAATAAATCAAATATATAAAAATTATATAATTTCAATATTTGTTTGAAATTTTGAATTTGATATTTTGTTCAACACATTTAAATTAAACAATACAAGTACAATTTTTTTATACTTGGGTATCATTAAAAGAGAAAATTATAGTGGTATTTTATTTTTAGCTTTAAAACAAAATACATTAAAAAATCAAGCTAGTGATAATTAATTATTTATTATATTATAATAATCTTATACATGAATAAACTAATTTGGTATCTTATAATAATGATTTGTATATTATATTATAATAATCTTTTAAGAATAAATTATGTAATCTTTTAGTGTGTAAGTATTATTTTGATAGAATTAAGTATTTATTAAAAATAATTTATTTTTTATCTATTAAATGTAAAATTAAATTGTGGATAAAAATAATAATTCTAATAGTAAATTAAAAGTGTAATTTAATAATATATTAGAATTGTATTACTATGTGAGTGGTAATTTTAATAAAATTTATTTTTTATACTTTGTTAATATTATTATTAATTATATTTAAATAACTAGCATTATATTAATTAATTTAGTAATATCTATTATTTAACATTTTAATTAGATATTCAATCAATTGGTGTATATCTAATATTATTATGTTAATGTGAATATGAAAAAAATTAGTACTCAATTTGGAATAGTTTTTTTGATAGCAAATAAAATACATAATATAGTTAATAAATAACGCCTTATCATAATGATTTGTATGTTATTATAACTTTAAAAATAATATCTTATCATGTGATATATAATCAACTATACAAGCTCTTAATTATATAAAATAGATTATTAATATGTTTATCTTATCATAATGATTTGTATGTTACATTATAATAATCTCTTTTCATGTAATATAGAATAAATTAAACAATCTCTCATAGCATATTATAGTTTTAATTTTAGACATTTTTCATTCCAATTTCTTATCATGCTTTTAGAATATACTCTTGTTTTTAATTTCAAACATTTAATCTCTTACGATGTATTCATGTAATTTAGTTTAACTTGATCAATTAATAATCATAATATTGGATGATTAAATAGATATTGACCTTCTCAACTACTTTTTTAGTCAAAAAAGTGTTTTTTTAAATTTATTATAATGAGTTACAAATAAAATAATAAACATAATATATAAATATATATATATATATATAATAAAAATATATGAAGATTTACATTATAATAAAATGTCATATATGTTAAATTATCAATATCTTAAGAATTGTATCTTAACATATTATGAAATTTCTATTAATTTAATTTTAGTACTTTATGTCTAAAATTTTAAAATCTTATTATCTTAAGAATAAATTATTATTATTATTATTATTATTATTATTATTATTATTATTATTCAGTAAACTATTTTTTTGGCCAACAATGTTTCATTAAATTTTAAATTGCAAGTTGTGTTAAAATAAAAATAAAATTTACAACAAATATAACAAATTCCCAATCTAGCTCACGTGGTTAAACATATAACAATAAATATAAGAGTCCATGGTTCAAATCTTTGTACAAGCATATAATTTTGATTACTTTCATATAATTGATGAACAAGTTCAAGTACCAGATACTACTTGATCAAAAGTTAATCAGGTATAGCGTACCCTAAGGGTACTACCCGAATCCAATACGGGTAATAAGAACAGTATCCGAACTCTATAATTATTCGATTATAGAGTCGGGTAGTGTCGGGTACACGATTATATATTACCCATTTACATTATTATATCAAATGTTTTTTTTTGGTACATTATATCAAATGTTATTATTTATAATATAATGTCAATTGGTGTATATAACTTGTTTAATTTAACGTTCTAAATTTTTCATGAGATATTTGATTAATTAATGTGTTTGAGTATGATTATATTTAATAAAAATAATGTTATATTATGATTTATGTACAAATTAAAAACAAAATAAATATAAAATTGAGATAATTAATTAACCAATTATTCATAATATTAATTATTTTTTTAATGTATACTATAATTTTATTCAACATTATAATTGAAGAATTAGTTAACTAGTTATGCGATTTAATTTAATTTAATTACTAATTATGTTGGTATTTAAAAGACAAAATAAATGTAAAAAAGATTCTTAAAAATTTAAAATTTTATAAAAAAATATAATATAATTATTAAAAAAGCAAATTAAACAAAGTAAAAAAAAAGAAATTTATTGAACTAAGAGTATCTAAATTCCAATGACCCAATATTGACAAAAAAAAAACACAATGACTCAATAAGTTATTGTTAAGAGTATAAAGCTATTTATATAAATGTTTAATTGTTTAATGTGATTTATTTATAATTTGTTAGTTATTTATTTGTATAGCTAATACTTTTAGATTTTCACTTTCTTTTAGTTTTACTATATATATTTGGCTCATTTAAAAAATAAATTTTTATATAATTATTAATATATAATTATATATTTACAACAAATGTAAATATTACAGGAAATTAAAAAAAAAATAATAATAATTATCAAGTAATAAAATCATTAAAATGTAAAAATTTATATTTATATAAATTTAGTCACAACAACAAAAGAAATTAAAAATAGTGAATAATAATATTTTATTTATGAGAGTTTCGTGTGAAAGGAGATCTGTTTGATTTTCATTTTTCAATTCTCTCCAAACAAGCTTTTCCCACATTACCAAAAAATTTCAAATTCTTTGGGAATATGCCTTTTCCCTCCCTTGAGAATCACATGAAAAAACTTCAAAAGCAAACTTTGAAATATCTTTATCTCAATATACTGTCATGCAATGTAGATATGATAATTAAAAAAAATGAACGTGACATTGGATCAAATTTTGATAAAAATTAAAAAAAAATTGTGTTTGGTATATTAATATAAATTTTAATACAATAATTTTTATATTTTATATGATACAAATATATTTGATGCAATACGAATACAATATATATATACACAAATTATTAAGTCTAATATAATGTAATGTCTATTATAATTGTTTTAATTATAATCGAAATTCAAAGATTATTTTTTTTATTACAAGAGAAATATTAAATAACTGAGGATGAAGGTGTTGGATTCAAACCCAAGACTTACAATATGCCACAATTTATCTTTAACCACTAGGCCAAGAGGTTGTTGACAATTCAAAGATGATTTTTAGTAGTTGGAGTTTGTGGACAAAAAAATTAATTAGTACAGAAATCCAGATGCTTCCAAGGTAGAAGTTTACAATAGCAGAAGTGCTTTCATTTCTTGCAAATGCAATGCAAGATTTAAAACTTTTTCAATGTCTTTTACGTCTTCGAGTATTTTACTTGTAATTCTTTTTACGATAATTAATCAATTATAATTAAAAATTATGTACTGGTCCATCATTTACAAGTGCGAACTTTATGTATTATTTTCATAGATCTCACGTGACTTTAAATTTTGATTAATTAATTATAATGTAATAATTATAGATGATATATTCTCTTTTATTATTGTAGATAACTATATTCTTCATTGGTCCACTCCCAATGTTTTCAAAATCATCCCAACCAAATATCTCAATATATATATATATATATATATTATACAATTCCCATTTATTAAATTTTAACTTTAATTTAGCATTTCTATTATATTTTTATTTAACTATATAAAATTAAATTAATTATTACATTCAAAATTATAAAATATTTATAATTTATAAAATTTTAAAATAATTTGACTAAGCCCGCTAAGCCCGCCCGATTAAAACCGGACAGAACCCGAAACCAGACCGAAACCGAGAAAACTCGCAACTGAAAAAACCTGAGACCGAGAAAACCCGCAACCGAAAAAACTCGAGACCGAAAAAACCCGCAACCAAGAAAACCCGAGACCGAAAAAAACCTGCAACCGAGAAAGCTCGCAACTGAAAAAGTCCGTAACCGAAAAAACCCGGACCGAAACCCGCCCGAACCCGCCCGTTTGCCACCTCTATTTAAATGCGTATCATGCGTTTCTCTGTTATCATGGTTTAATCTAGGGTTAGCTTTATTAGCAGTAATGGTGCTAATGGATTTCTCATTGATCATGAGCTAAAATGAACTTTTTCATGCAGGGTGTGCTTTCACTTTGTGGCATGAATGATGCAGAAAGTAAACCAGGTTTTGTTTTGCGCCTGCAATGACAACAGTGTTCGCCTATATGAGTTGCCATCATGAGTATGATTCTGTGTTTCTGTAGGCTTATTAACACTATTATCTCTGCAAGTTCCTCTTCAATACTGATTAATAAAAAATTGTGTAATCTCCCAGGTTCACTGAGAGAGGCAGGTTATTTTCAAAACAAGAAGTTAGAGTGATTGAAAGAGGGCCGTTTCCCCTTTTCTTCACAGGGTTTGCAGGTGGTTCGTTGACTGTTTGGAAGTAGTTACAGAAGCCCCTTGAATCATGATACGCCATGCTAGATCTTCCCCTTTGGCTGCATTGAAGAAGATGGATGAAGGGATCTAAAACCAGTGGGCTGCAATTTTTGAGTAGAACCCAACCCTTTCACTGACCGTAGCTTAAATCATATCCATTCAAAATGGAATTGTTTTGCTTCATATCCAAAAAAAATGGATGCATGTTTAGGATTGAAAAAACAATAATAGTTTCTTGTAAATGTTGAAAATTTTATTTCCATCCATTATCAGTGGAAGTTTTAAACTATATTAATTGAGCTTCTAAGGTGACATTTTTTTAAGAAATACTAGCTTGTAGCCCTCGCTTTGCCTCGAGGCCTGCAATTCAATTAAATCATATTTTAAAATTTTGCACCAGCAGTGTGTGATGACTCATGCTTCGAGGCATTGCCTGCAAGTGTGAGGAAATGTGCCTTGGAAATGCAGGTAAATTATGAGCAGGAACTGGATGGTTTGTGTCCAACATGTGCTAAGGGAGGGAATTTCTAAGCTGTTTTTCTAGCAAAGGAGGCTTGTGAAGTGGATGCTGATTTTGGGCAAATCCCGAGCCCCCTATGGAATGAGCTTGTTAGTAGCTGATGGGTGGGAGATAGAATTCCCTTGGGAGTTTTAAGTTTAATTGTCCTTGTTAATTCTTTTTTTAATTCCCATTTTAACCAAATAAAAATCCAAGCCCAAGTGTGAAATGTATGAAAATAAAGGAAATGATCACCTGAAACTAAAGATGAATCTTGGAAAATTCATGATGCTAGTTGCAGCAAAACCAAAAAACAATTGCCTAATTTAAAATCCAAAAACAATGCGCAACATAAAAACGAGTGCAATACCATAATTCTCCTCAATTAAAAAAAAATTAGGTAAGCGAGCAAACACATAAACCCAAAAATGTGAAGAGGAAAAATGTTAAAAGGTTGTAACCTGTTAAGCATGATGACAAAGGCCCATGTCCATGGTTATAATAAACGTGCAATTAATCGCAGAATCACCCAAAAACATGAAGGTCAATTAACAATGAATTACAAATTAGAATATTTCTCTTGATGATCTCTTACCATACTCATTTATAGGTTTGAATCCAATGCCTTGCAACTTATAAAACCCTTTTTTTTTTTAACATAAGATAAAAGAGCTAACTAAGGAGCACAGACTTTAAACAAACCTATACTTAGGACTAGTTTGGATGGACGGTGTGATTAGTTCTGGTGAGATTGAAAAAAATAAAATAACTATTAAAGATAAATGTTTTTTAATAAAATAATTAAAAAAAATTAAAAATGAAGATTGAAATGGTAATTTTATTCTTCAAATTTTTGGTCATTTTCTCCCTTAATCGCACACCCACCGCTCTTGTGCCTATCGGAGATCCAAATTAAGCCTTAATATATCGAACTGTATCAGATTGCCCACACCATGTGAGCGCTGTAATTTTCCTCAAACCGACCATGTACTCCATGTATAATTCTAAGTGTGTATGATGCAATTATGCAAATTACGGATTTCAAATATATGATTATGGTTAATAATTATCGAAATGAAATCTTGGAGAATAGAAGTCGAAAATGATGTGAAACATATACGTATGTCATATATACGATATACGTTAAATCAAAATAAATGGAATATGTGAATTATGCACACAAGTGTACGTACACGCATGAATCAAATTAAATACATGCATGCATGCGGACGTAAACTAAATGCATGTAACGTGCATGCATGCATACGAATATACTAACATATACAAACAAATAATTAGGTGAAATAAGGAAATAAATTAAAATTTGTATAAATAAACATGTAAATGTATAGGGGCGAATATACTTATATTTATATGCATAAAAATAGGTGAGAAAATATATACATATATTTTTAATAAAATTAAAAGACACTTAAATATATATATCTTTTTAATAAAATAATAAAAAATGCTTGATGTTCAGGTGAATTGATGAGGCTGCAGACGAGACTAATGGTGTCTTTAATCTATATATATACATATATTTTATTATTTTTAATAGTAATATGTATGCATAATATGTATACATATACTTAAGTATATGCATACATATACTTAAATATATATCTTTTTAATAAAATAATAAAAAATTAAAAGTAAGTGTCTTTAATTTTTTTAATTAAAAAAATTAAAATAATATATATACATATGCCTTTAATAAAATTAAAATACAGTTAAATATATATCCTTTTAATAAAATAATAAAAAATTAATAAAAAATGCTTGATGTTCAAGTGAACTGATGAGGCCGTAAATGAGACCAAAGGTGTGATCGAAAATGGGCAGAACATGGGTGGTTTGAAGGTTGGAGAGAGGTACTGAGACGGGAATTCAGGGGCATTGTTTGGTGCTAAAGCAGAGAAGGCCTGTTTGGGTGGTATTGCGGGCAGCTATGAAGAGAACAGAGGCTGGAGATAGGACCGAAAGGCTTGAAGCTTGGTGAATTTCGGGTGCTTAAAACCAAACTACAAGAGGGGTTCAAAAGAGAAAATGAAACAAGGGTGCCAAATAGTTAACAAGGGGGCTGAACTTGAGTGGTTTCAAAGTTGTTAAGGAAAGGTTTCTAGAGGCTGAAGGTGGCGATTAGGGGTGGCTATTTTGGGTGGTTAAAAGAGGCAACTTTGGGTTGTTGAAGGTTGAAGAGGGAGAGACTAGGGAAGGTTCGGGTGGCCAGGTATTGTACTGGCCAAAAAAGGGAGAAAGAAAAGAAAAGAAAAGCAAAGGAAAAAAATATATTGGCTCGAGTTATAGGTAAGTTAATATCGTTTTAAATTTAAATATCTATATTGAATTTAAATTCATACTAAATTAATTAACAATGTTTAAGGGTGTATATGTGTCAAACTCGTTGTATGCTCAAAATTCTTTGCACACGTGCAAAGCTCGGATTTCACACACTAAGCCTTAAATTAGTAAGATAACTTCGAGGTGCCTTAATTGTGATGAAGCCTTAAGCAGAATTAGTCTCAGACTATTAAAACAGATGATGAAACCTGTGTTTACACCAAAAGAAAAGTAAGATAACTTCGAGGTGCCACATTTTATAAAGTTAAATAAGAAAATAACTTGCGTAAATTCATACTAATCCGATGCTATTGTGTTTAAGGTATAGTAAGGCACTAAGGGGACAACTTGAGTTCTGGCCAGGCTTAGCGCATGAGCCTTGAGCGTGGGAGTCAATAAGGCTTTCATATAAGTCTGCAATAAAATTATGTTGTGTATGCTTTATGGAATTGATAAATTTATTAATTTTAATATCATTAATAAAATTGGTTACGGAGTTGAAATTGAGGTCGAATATCAATTTAGTCAAATCATTGATGCAATTAATAATGATTGCATGATATAGCATGAAATTAAATATCAAGTTAGTAATTATATAGTTGAACATTGAAATGTGGAATTATCAATGAAGTTAGATAGGTGGGGATGATCTTTGAATTAAATAACTTTGATATTTTGATTGGGGTTAGTTTCAATGTGATAACATTGATATTGCAAGAGTTCAATATTAAGATGATTTTATCATATTATATTGTTGAATATACGTGAGATGCTAAGAGGACCCATACTGGTAGTGAGGGTCTTAGTGTCGATATTAAGGTATGCAATGGATGGTTGTGATATTGAATTGTGACAAATATATGACTTGTGCATGTATGATCTTATTGAAATTTTGAGTCTCAATATGATTGAATCATTGATGGATTTAAATAAATGAATATCGAACATGTGATTATATAGTCTCTGGTTACAACTTTGGAGTAGATTATGAATAATGATATCAATATGTGCATAAATTGGTATTTGATGATTATAGATTTTGATGAGGGTATCGACATCGCCTAATTTGGTATTTGGTGATTGTATAGAAATGTAAGTTTAAATATTCATAAGGTATTAAGAGGACCCACACTGATGGCGGGGGGTTTTAACATCGAAAGGTTGGATAATAGTGTAAGTTAAATGTACTTATGTGAGTGTGGTATAAGGAATAATTATAGTTATGCTGTTATAATGCTAGATTTTGATGTGATGAAAATTAATATCGAGATATTGTGAATTGTTATGAATTGTGAATGGGTTCATTGAGTTGGATCGAGGTCAAATTGATAATGAAAGACTATATGTGAATTCATGGCCTTGTGATTGATGAGATGTGAGGTTTCATGTAATAGGATTGCATTTACATAGTGTTTGCTCATATCACGGCATTCAAACTTATGTTTTATTCATGGTTTTCAGCATGCACGTCCCATAACATGTGTTTTATCAAGATGCATTGATTTGAAATGCATATGTGAACATGATTGATTTTTTAAAGTTCAGTATGATTGAAAGAAAGCATGATTCACACTTATACGGTTTCCAATAGTTTATGAACCACATCGAAAAGGTTTTCATGTTTTCTTAAATGACTGAATTAAAGATATTTGTTGAACTGTTTTGAGATTATGGCACATATATATTGACATCGATAAAGAATAAATGGACACGCTTGAGCGAGCGGTGCTCCTAAGCATACATGCGGACTTATCAGATGGAGTTCTAATAAGGTTTTTGGATGTATTAGACGAGTTTTGGTATAAATTTGGACCCTCATCTAATCAATGAGACCAAAGTTTACCATGGCCATAGGTACAACCTTTCTCTATTGAAGCCTTTTCAATCCACTGATAGCTACAATGGAATTAGATGATATGAAATGATTTTTGATTGATTATGCCATATCTCCACTAAATTGATTTGATTGATTGATAATCATGCTTTAATTGTGAGAACCATATTTAATATTGCTTTATGTATATTAGACCTTGAGCTTGAGCACCATCTCGACCTTAGTGATTGATTTTGATTGTCTTGTATCTTGCATCTGAGCTGAAGTATGACCTAAGTCTTGATATATGTTTGAAATCTATGACAGTATTGATATTTTATATAATGGTTTTCATACTGTTTGAGCATTTGGCTTTGTATTTTGAGACTTATAATATCATGGTGTCTCTCGCGCAGTATGTTTTATAACCATTGCAAATGAATTTGAAATTATATTATGTATGTTGCATTGGTTAAAGATATTGGGATAGATAAAGTTATTGTGGATTAAAATTGGATCATATGAGCGATATGTGGATTGGTTTTGATTTGAATGAATACAAATGTGGATTAATATTGAATTCGAATGAATAATATATAATAGATATGCATTGAGATTGATATTAGACTATACAATAGAGTATGATTGCTTTCGTCCATAGGTGCCAAGGATGAGAATAATAAGGTACTTCAATGTACTTGTTTATCGACACCCTAAAACCTTGACCACATAGAATCCTTTAGGACATGATATCGATATAAGTGTATGATGATTATGATTGAAATGATATTTGAAGATTGCATTTTGGAGGATTCATGAATTGCATATAGAACAGTATAAAGGTACTTTTGCACTTATATAATTAACTTACGGAGCTCTCACTCAATATATTTTATTCTAAATCTTTCTAGATTGAGCACAGAGTTAGGAAAATATTTCATATTCATTCATAATACTTTTGTGGCTTGAAATATCATCCCAACTCTCGAGGTGACTCTTGTTGCTTATTTTAATATACATATATTATTTTTGGTATGTATTTATTATTTCAAGTTATTTTTGCTAAAGTACTATAAGATGGGATGTAAACTAGGATAATGAATTATTCATAAAATATTCGATATTTTATGTTATGGTTGATTGATGTTGGACGAGTCTGAATGGATTAACTATCTTTATGATCAAAAGGCATGATGATATTAAATGACACAGATTGAATTATCTGTTTCCATTGTGATATAGTTGGTGATATCTAGGACTTTATAGAGAAGATTATGTCAGTACAATTACTAGGCTGGGACCTTGAACAAACAGCTCTAAATAAAGTAGGTAGTTAACAACTGCAAATGGTCATTGCACACACATAGACAACTTGTTAAGTTAGAAAAGCGAAAAATTAGCTTAGTTTCTGCACATCCATATATGAAAGAGTGATGTCGATGCCTTTGGGTCGTAACACACTAAGAGGAGGGATATCCAATTTCAAAGTATCATGAGAACCACATTTGCCAAAAAATTTGCACAATCATTAGCCTCTCATTTATATGACTCAAAGAGCAGTTTTAGTCCAGCTAAAGTAATGCTTTGCAAGCACTTAAAACCCAAAACAGAATCTATAGAACAAATTGGTTGGGTTACTTTCTTCACCGTAAGTAATGAATCTTTTTCCACTAAGACTTGCTGAAACCCTATATCTAAAACAAGACATAAGCTTGAGTAAATTGCATAAGTTTCTGCTCTTAACACCGAGCCTCACCCTAACTTCCTTGTAAACTCGAATAGCCACCTACCTAAAGAATCATGATAGATACCGCTAGCAGCTAACATGCCTAGGTTGAAGTGAGCAGTGTTGTCCATATTGAGTTTGAAAAAATCTTGAGGAGGAGGCTTCCAAGCAATGATGAGTTGCTACTTTCGAACATGACTCTGGTTGGATGCATGAAGCTGAACAACCTCCTTGGCATTATTGATTATGATATGATTATAGTTCTTAGGCTAGACAAATTTGTTGTCAAAAACCTTGAGATTCCACCACTTCTAAATGCACCAGCACTCATAAGCAAAATTTTTAGACTAGAAGTTATCCTCAACTAATGTGTCATCCTGTGGTTGATTGACAGTGTATATAAGCATTACACTATCAGTGCATCATATATAAACTTTAAATCTCAAAGACTACCATAAGAAGATCTTATGGAATAACTTACTTGAATCAAACAAGACTAATAGCCATGTCGTTTGAACCTAAGGTTTGAGAAGACTAGGACTTCAACTATCAATGCACAAAATTTAGTCTAAGTGGTCTATATAACTTGAGTAACTAGTAGGTTTTTAAATTAAAAAAAAAAAGAAATGGTGATGTAGCCTCTTAAAATGATAATTGTTGAAGTGTGGATATAATATGACTGCCCTAATCAAAGATTCAAATAGCAATGGCGTAACGGCATCGCGGTTGCTATTTTGTGAAAGTGGCACCTTCAACCACTGCTATTCAACCAATATCGGATGTGAATAACATTCACATCTATAACGGTGTTTTATGACTAAAAAAGTGCTCGTAACGGTGATAACGGGCCACAATCACTCGTAATTCTCGTTTTTTTCATGATGTTAATGTAAAATAAGTCATCATTATGCACTGAAATTTAACATAAATCAACAAAAAAAAATCTCAAAAATAGGAAAGAAAGCTTCTATCTACCACAAGAGTTTTTTAAAAAAATATCACAATCAAGATGAAAGAAAAAATTATTGAAAATAACTAATAACATAAAACTAAAACTAAATTTTGCTTTTTTGTTTAAATTTTTGCAAATTGATATTTTATTAGACTTAGGAGAATTAGGCCCTTGAGAAATTATGCTTCAAACTCTAAAACTTTAATAACCCATTTAGATCACTTCATGCGCATGGTTTTGGTGGCTATTTAGGTTGGGCTATTGAGGAAAACAAAGAAGCCATGGTTTCGGTGGAAGGTTGGAAGCTTGCCATGATTGGTGATGGTGGCTGGTAAGTAATTATAACTTAAAATTGTAGGATGTAGGGTTGAGAGAAAAAGATAGAGAGATATTGAAGACTAGGGGTGTAATCGAGCCGAGTTGAGTCGATACAGTGGGGTGCTTGAGCTCAAGCTTGACTTGAAAATTTGATGCTCGGTACTTGGATCAAGCTCGATCAAGCCTTGATTTTTGAGCTCGAGCTTGACTCGAGATCAAATTCGAGCAACTCAAGCTCGCTTGATTAAGCTCAATTATCCAAGCTTTATTTTTTTTGCTCGTACTTGAGCTCGAGCCTCATGCTCAGACTCAAGCTTGAACTTGAGCTTGAATTTATCTGTCTAAGTCCAACCATTCAAGTTACTAGACCAGTAGCAAACAAGCATCGAGAATAGACAATAAATGCTAATAACTACAGAGAACAAACCAAGCAAGCAAACAACTATCAAGAACAAATAGTAAATGCTAAGAACTACAGAGAATAGAGCGGCCAAGCATATAAGAATCGAGAACCACCCTTATCAAACAGTAAAGGCTAAGGCAGAATAAATCAGACTCTAACAAATACTATAAAATCAATTCAATATGTTAAAGTTTGAAGATTTAAACACCGAAGAAGAAAGTCTAGCACTAACACTGAGTGAAGGAGAATTGGGCCACGTTGGAGAGTTAATGAAAGGGTGGTTTGGGTGTCACCGGTTGCCGGACGTCGTCTAGAGGTGAAGCCGTGAGTCCATGTTTGAAAATAAAAAAGGAACTGGGTCGTGAGTCGTGACTTGTGAGATGTGGTTTGGTCAGAGTCGTGAGAAGTGTCGTCGAGAGAGTGAAGCAGATCTAGCCTGGTCTGGACTCTGGGTCTCGACTTGAGTCTCGCCTCACCATCAAATCTGAGATGTGGTTAGAGACTTTGATTGGCGCACCAGAGAGTTAAAGAAAAGGTAGTCTGGGTGTTGCCGGTCGTCGAATGCGATTTGAAAGGTGAAACCGTAAGGGATCAAGTCAGGGGAGATAGGGTTGTACAATGAGTTTAGGGAAAGGAAGGAGTCTATTTCAAAATGTAAAGGCTCGAGAGGTATTAGGGTTTCAAATATATATTTGTAATTTTTTAATAATAAATAAAATATAAATAAATAATAATATAAATAAAAATTGAAAATATATATTAAATATTAAGAAGCTCAATTAAGCTTGTGAGCTATTCGAGCTGGGTATCTTACTACTCAAACTTGGCTCGTTCAATAGCTCGAGTAGCTCGAGCTAGAGGTTAGCTCGACAAAAATCAAGCCGAATTCAAGTTTTGGTCGAGTTGAGCTCGAGTAGCTTGTGAGCACCTGTGTATCATTTACACCCCTACTGAAGACAAAAGAGAAGTTTAAGAAGACAAATATAAGTTAAGGGAGGTTGGTTGTTTTGTGGTATAATGTGAAAAGTTTGGATGTGGTGGAGTGTTTAGTGGGGTCGACATGTGTTAAGGATTTTGATTAGTAAAAAAAAAATAGTTTAAAAATTAAGGAGAAATTTTAAGGGGAAAAAATTAGGAGATTAAAATTTAAAATATTTGGGAATAATTTTGGTTTAGATTAAGATTTTTGGATGGAAAGATTTGATGGAAATAATGAAAGATATTATTTTGTGATTTAGACAAAACAATATTATTTACACTTTGGATTTATATTAATGTTTGTAATGGATTAAATTTTAAATTAATCTATTAATTTATAATATTTTAAATAACTGTGCTTCAAATTTAATATGTTCTCGTTATACTTGATCATGGACTAGGCTGGGTTTGGGCTGAGCTCAAGGTATATAATAATGGTTTTGTGTATGTCCAAACCTGGCCCTGCTCGAATATTATTTTATTTATTTTTTATATTTTAATTTTTAATTTATTTGTTTTTTTATTCTTTTATTCCCTTTAAAGTTTAATGTAATTTGTCAAAAATTGTATGTCAGTTTTCATATTAAATATATAATCATGTTTATTAGTCAATAATGTTTTATATACATATAATTATATTTTACTTAATAAATATATTAAAAAACTTAATTAATATTTATATTTGGACCGGGCTCGAGCTTTGAAAAGTTAAACTTGGGCACGACCCCATTTTTTAATGGACCTAAGAATTCTGCCCAAGCCTAGTAATTGCATAAGATATTTTTGTCTAAACCTAACCAAATATCAGGCGGGCCTTTAAGCTTGGACTAGTAGCCTGGCCCTTGAGTAGGTCTAGTTCTCATGTTTTATTTCATCAATTTTAGTTATAATTGTTACTATATTGATTTTGAGAACTATCTTCGTGTATTTTTATTAATTTTATGTATTTTTTCAATTTATACTCATATAAATTTATAGATATAAGAATAGATAAATTTTTAAATATGAGTATAATATCATAAACTTCTGAATAATTTCTTTTCTCATATAAATAAAAGAAGATAAGGTGCCAATAATTATTTCAAAAATCATAAAAGAAGAGTTTTTATAATTATAAGTCTAATTATTATGTTTTATAAGAGAATAATTATTCTATACACCACCAGTAGAGTTTTTTGATTCTACAAGTGAGCTTAAGATGATTACATATGTCTTTTAAAATATTAAGAAAATAAAATATGAATAAAATAAGACATGTGTCATCATTTTAACTTCGCTTGTGGAGTCAAAAAACTCCAATAGCGGTGTCTAGAAAAATTATCTTTTATAATAAATTGTGCAAATTTTTTTAAAAAAATTGCGATGAGCTTATTGATTATGATGTTAGTCGTTATATTCACAATTACGATAAATATGACGTGACCAAAAACATGCCCTCCATCACAACTTAAATCTTGACCCTAATTAGCATTTCTCGACCTCATGTACTTATGTCCAACTATATATCTAATGTTAGATAGCTTGTAATAATACAAGGGAACAAGCTCCCACATTGCTTGTGAATGAGTAAAGTAAGATATTTATAAAGGGAATCAACTCTTTAAGTGTAACTTGAAGTCCAGGCCCTTATAGACTTTTTCACCATGAAGCTTGGCTTGGGCTTGGGCCATTTTAAAAAAGTCAAAGATGGGCACTTAGACACTTGAGGTTGGCTTTTTTACTTAATTAAAATTTTTATTTTTTAACAGAAATATTTTAAATTCAATTTTGAATTTAAAAATGTTTTTAACTGTTCTAACAGACATATTTTCAGTTATATGTCTATAACAGTTATGTCTAAAAATGAATGGTTGTTATTTAATAGACAATCACAACCATTCATTTGTGTCTCTTTACATTTTATATAAGAGTTATGATTTCTTGTAACACTTACTTTGCATTATAACTTTTCACAAAAACTCTAAAGGCTTTGTTGTATCTTATAGTAACTTGCTTTTATGTGAAGCAATATTACACTCAAGATAATATAATTCTACATGCCTTAAAACCATATTTACTGTTATTTCCTAACATTTTGAGTGTAATATTCCTTTTGATATGGCAATGGTTACCAATCTCGTGTTCATTAATCAACAAGATCTTGTCAAGTTGAATAAGTTTGATGGGACAAATTTCACTAGATTGAAGGACAAGATGAAGCTTTTTCTTAGAACTCTGAAAGTGTTCTATGTTCTGGATCCAAATTCGCAACCATTGGTAGATCCTACACTAGAAGATATAGATGCAGTGAAGGAAGAAAGAAAGAGAGATATGTGCTGAAGATGAACTAGTGTGTCGTGGCTATATTCTCAACTCGTTGACAGATCGACTCTATGGTTTGTACTCAAATTATGCATCACTAAGAGATATCTGGATTGCCTTGGAAAAAAAAATACCAGAATGAGAAATGAGGTACAGATAAATTCCTGGCACTAAATTATTTTGACTTCAAAATGACTGATGACTTGCCAGTTATGGATCAAGTCAATGAACTACAAATATTGGTTTCTAGACTTAGAGATTTAGAAGTGACTATTCTTGATGCTTTACAATTGGTGCAATCCTGTCCAAGTTGCCTCTTTTATGGAACAATGATAGGAAAAAGGTCCTGTAGACACCAAAAAATTTCACATTAGAACAATTCCAAACTCATTTGCAAATTGAGTATAAAACTCATCTTAGCGATGAAAAGCTTCGAAAATGGAAGGCTATGAATTCAAATAAGAATTCACAAGTAAATGCCATAAGAAGCAAGTCTGGAAACAAGTCTGGAAAGAATCAGAACAAACTTAAAGCCTAGAAACTAGTGGATTTAAGAAGTCCAATAATAATAAGAAGAACAAGGCCTATTTTCATTATAGAAAGAAGGGACACTACATTAAAGAATGTAGAGTCAAATTTGCATAAGACAAGAAGAATAAAAACAATGGTTTTGGACAATTTACTCAAGCCAATATGGTAGTTGAAGATGACATGAACTTTGTTGCCTTGGTTATTGAATTAAACATGGCAACAAATGCAAGAACCATGGAGTGGTTTCTTGATTTTGGAGCCACAATTCATGTTTGCAACAAGGAATTCTTTAGCACTTACATTGAAGAAGACAGTGAAGTTTTATGGGAAACCATGCTCCTGTCAAAGTGCTGGGAAAAAAGAGTGTGATACTTAACTTCACTTCTGGACGAAAATTGACCATTGTAAATGTGCAGCATGTTCCTAATGTCAAGAGGAACTTAGTTTTTGAAAATCTATTATGCAAGAGAGGCTTTAAGATTGTTTAGAATCTAATAAGTTTGTAATATCTAAGAATGGTATATTTGTAGGAAAGGGATATTCCATTGATGTCATGTTCAAACTTAGTATTAACAAAATAAATATTGCTTCTGCTTATATCGTTGAATCTTTTACTTTGTGGCATGGTAAATTAGGACATTTAAATTATGCTATAATTAAATACATGTCAAATCATGATTATATTTCTTGTAAACATGACCATCATTATAAATGTGAAATCTGTGTAGAAGTTAAGATTGCTAGAAAGCCTTTTCCTAAAATAGAGCATGAAATAAAGTTGTTGGAACTAATTCATTAAGATATTTGTGAATTAAATGGAAAATTAACTAGAGGAGGAAATAGATATCTTATAACTTCTATAGATAATTGTTTGCATTTTACTAGTATATATTTGCTAAGAAACAATGATGAAGTTTTTGATAAATTTAAGAAATTTAAATCTAAAGTAGAGAATCAAAAGGAAAGAAAAATAAAGATTATAAGAAGTGACAGGGGAGGTGAATATTTCTCAACTGATTTTGATAAATTCTATGAAGATCATGGAATAGTTCACTAAAGATTAGCTCTTTTTACACCCCATATAATGGTTTGGCAAAAAGGAAAAATAGGACCCTATTTGATATGGTAAATGCAATGATTTTAAATGTTGGGTTACCTTTCAACTTGTGGGGTGAAGCTTTGCTTATTGCCGCTTACATACATAATAGGGTTTCTTTAAAGAAGATACATATTTGACCATATGAAGTCTAGAATGGAAGGAAATAGAATTTGAGTTCTTTACAAGTGTGCTGGTGTATTGCTTATTATAGACTTCCTGATTCTTAAAGGTCTAAATTAGGCTCAAGAGGGATTAAATATGTTTTTGCTGGTTATGCACAAAATTCAAAGGCATATAGATTACTAGATTTGGAATCTAATGTTATTATAGAGTCTATACATGATGAATTTTTTGAAAATAGTTTTGTAAAAAATCAAGTTATGCATGAACTAGGAAAAGATCAAAATACATCTACTACCTATGATTCCTTACCGAAACAAAAGGAAATAAGTGAACCATCTGAACCAAGAAGAAGTCAGAGGTCAAGAAAAGAAAAACATTTTGATTTTGATTTTGTTTCTCTTGATCATATTACCATTTTTAGTTAAAGGTAATAGAGACAGAATTATGAGGAAAAATGAAGATATTATTAAATATTGAAAATGAGCCCAAAACTTTGAGTAAAACTTTGGCTTCAAGAGATTCAGCTTTCTGGCAAGAAGCTGTAAATGATGAAATGGACTCTATCATGTCTAATAATACATGGATCTTGGTGGATTTACCTTAAAGATCAAAGCCTATTAAAACAAGTGGATTTTCAAGAGAAAGTATAATTCTAATGGTACTATACAAACCTTTTAAAGCAAGATTAGTTGCTAAAGGTTTTACTCAAAAGAAGGTTTATATTATTTTGATACTTATAGTCCAGCAGCTTAGAATAACATCCATTAGAATTCTTTTTGCTCTAGCTTCTATATATAAGTTATATTTCACCAAATGGATGTTAAAACTACATTTTTAAAGTTATTTAAAAGAAGAAGTGTAAATCTTTATATTGCTGATAAAGATTATTTTACTTGGAAATGAACATAAAGTTTGTAAGCTTGTTAGATCTTTATATAGTCTTAAACAAGCTCCTAAACAATGGCATGAGAAATTTGATTACGCTATTTTATCTTTTGTTCTTAGGCATAATATTGCTGAGAAATGTATTTATTCTAAATTTACTAGTGACTATGAAGTGATTGTTTGTTTGTATATGGATGATATGCTTATATTTGGTACTAACATGTTTGGTATAAATGAGACTAAGAATTTTCTTTCTTCTAAATTTAATATGAAATATCTTAATGAAGTAGATACAATTTTAGGAATTAAAAATATAAAGAATGATAATAAAGTTACATTAAATCAAACTTATTACATAGAAAAGCTGTTAGATAAATATCAATATCTTAGAATAAAAGAATACAGTACTTCATATGATTTTAGTTTGAAACTTGTCAAGAATGATGCTGAACCAATAGAGCAATTGAAGTATGCTAATGTTATAGGAAGCTTGATGTATGCTATGCATTGTACTAGACCTGATATTGCTTATACTGTATCTAAGTTGTCAAGTTTTACAAGTAATCCTAGTATAGCTCATTGGAAGGCAGTTGAAAGGGTACTTGGTTTACCTTAAAAGAACTGCTAAATTATGATTGTGTTAAATAAGATTTCCTGCTATTTTAGAAGGTTATTCAGATGCAAGTTGGATAACAAAAGCTAGTGATAATATATCAACTACAGGTTGGATGTTTACACTAGTTGGTGATGTTGTAAGTTGGGCATCTAGGAAACAAACATGTCATGCGCACTCAACATAGAAGCTGAGTTATAGCTTTGATAGCTGCTGGTAGGGAAACTGAGTGGCTAAGGAATATGTTGTTTGCAATTGAGTTTGAGGCCACAATCGATGCCACTTCTCTCCTTACATTATGATAATGAGGCTACTATGTCTAGTGCTTTCAATAACATTTATAATGGTAAGTCTAGACATATAAGCCTATGGCATGACTATGTTAGAGAGTTGATCTCTAGTCGTACCATTACAATAATATATGTAAAGTCTGCAGAAAATTTGTTGGATTCTCTTACTAACGCTTTGCCTAGGGATAAAGGGTGGAGGACTGCATGTAGTATGGGACTAATACATAACCTTCAAGACACCAATATAGTAACCCAACTTTGAATTACTAAACTGGTAATTTTCAAAGTTTAATGGGTAGTAACAAGTTATTGATCAGTGTCTGTTGTGGCACTTATAATAGGTGTCTCTCATACTTGAATTTGAAGAAAGTGCTACTATTACATTGAGAGGTTGAGTTTAAGTTCTTAATGGAGATAGTTTTGGAAATTATCTAAAGTAAAGGGACAATAAAAGATCTCCACCTATATGAATATGAAGTGGTGCCGCTTCAACAAGAGTTTCAGGGGTTTTACTCTTGAAATATTCATAGAAATTGGGTTTGTTAGCACATGGCAATTCAAATTGTGTTGGAGCAAGTAAGAGTTTTGTGAAAAGTGACAGTATTGATGTGTGTGGTACTTTCGATCCTAATAGTAAGGAGTCCATGCTTTAATCTTAGAACACCATGTATTTATATTAGCATCCTAAAGTACTTACACTAATTGAAGGTTTAAATCAACAAGGATACCTTCTTGTATGCATCATAATTTTTGTATTACAAGCTAGTAAGGTTTTGTTGGATAGCTTGTAATAACACAAGGAAACAAGTTCCCACATTGCTTATGAATGAGTAAAGTAATATATTTATCAAGGAAAATCAACTCTCAAGTGTAAGTTGGAGTCAAGGCCCTTATAGGCTTTGACCATGGAGCTTGGCTTGGGCTTGGGTTTAGGTTTTTAAAAATGTCAAAGATGGGCACTTGGGGATTTAGGGCTCTTGGCTCTTTAGCTTAATTTGAATTTTTATTTTTTGACAGAAATATTTTAAATTTAATTTTGAATTTAAAAAATGTTTTAATTGTTCTAAGAGACATATTTTCAGTTATATGTTTGGAATAGTTATGTCTAAAAATGAATAGTTGTTATTTAATAGACAATTACAACAATTCATTTTTGTCTCTTAACATTCTATATAAGAGTTACGATTTCTAGAAACATTTACTCTGCATTTTGACTTTTCATAAAAACTATGAAAGTTGTATTGTATCTTGGGATAACTTACTTTTGTGTGAAGCAATATTACACTCAAGATAGTATAATTCTACATGCCTCAAAGCCATATACATTATTATTTCCTAACATTTAATACCACATCACATGTCATGCTCCGATTATTGAAAATCAGAACTAACTTTTTCCATTTTCACTTAGTTGGTTGGGCTGTGCTCAGTATCCTTACTCTGACATTACGCTACAAATTTACTTAATTGAATTAAAATCTAAGTTTCCTTATAGGTCCCAATACAGTCAATTTTAGTACATATTTATTTTTCTATACACTAACCAATAACATAATCTATTATCAATGTTTATATTCCTTTACATCACTATTTACATCCCTTTTTCATAGTAAAGCACTGTACAATAAAGTCTGAATACAAATAAGTAATAGTACAATTACACCTGTAAAGTACAATATCAAAGCCTTGTAGTCAGCCGAACAAAATCCTTTTCTAATAACGACAGCTACTATTACATAAAATCTATAAGGTGGAAAGGGGTGGGCTGATGCCTAATAAGAAATATATATATATAAAAGAACTAATACTATATGCCTATATACATGTTTCGAAATATGTTTTTTAAATATGCAGTCAGTACTAAAATAGTGATGGGGCACTTTACAGGAAAGAATACTATAATCGGTTAGGTAACCGGGCTAAGTATGAAAGGATGCTTTAGAGCACCTTATTTGTTCTAGTTCCTAAGGTCGATCATAGGGAGTTTCTAAAAATTTCACAGAGAAGGAATTCATGCGCTATTAAATCAGTATTAAACCTTTCAAGCTTTCAATGGCAATACCATACAGTAAGCAATCATCATCAAATTATTTGTAATTTAAAATTAGTAAAACAAAATGGTAGTATGTTCAGATATACATTGGATAAACAATTAGAAAACAATTCAATGCATATTTCCTGTGATTAGTTCAGTAAACATTCAATAAATCGGTCAGTAACCCTTTCAATAAAAAGTTCAGTAAATATTTTAGTAAAATGTTCAGTAAATTATTTAGTAATATAGTAATTCGCTTTGTATATAGTTTGATAAAACACTTAATAAATCCATATATAATTCAGTAAAACATTTAGTAAATTATTTAATAAACGATTCAGTAAACAGTAAGTGGTCAGTTCAGTAACCAAATCAGAAAACGTTTCAATAACCAGTGCAATGATTAGTTTAGTAAAACAATCAGTAAATAGTTCAATAATTTGTTCAATTGGTCATTTTGTAAACATCTTATTAAACAATACAGTAACCAATTTAGTAAATCACTCAGTAAACGTTTTAGAAAACAATTAGTGAATAGTTCGGTAAACATATTGGTGAACAGTTAGTAAATAGTTTAGACAATCAGTAAACGTTTTAGTAAAACAACTTAGTAAACAATTCAGTAGAAAATTAAATAAATGATTAAGTGTGATAACCGCTAATTTTATAAAATCAATATTAAATATCTGTAAATTTAATTTTTAATGCAAATAGATAAGCTAAAGTAAATAAATAAAGAAATTTATATTAAATATTTTTCTAAATCTTAAGTGAGAAGCCACGTGGGGCCCACTTAGAAATTCAGGGTCCGGATAATGATATGAGTGAGAAAATAATTTTTGGGAGGTTAAATAATGATATTATGGTGATTTAGAAGTGAAAAAACCCAAGTGGCATCATTTTGTGAATTTTTAGAAACAAATTGGAAAATGACGAATACGTCCCGAGGATATTTTCGTAATTTCCTTCCAAACTAAAATGAATTAAATTAAAGTAAAAATATTAGAATACTCTACAAAATAAGTAGAAAATTATGGTACCAAAAGATTGGTGGAAAAAGATGGTTTGATTGAAAAATTTCACTAACGGTTCATAAGGGGTAAAACTGTAATTTCACATTATCAGTACACCGCGCGGTAACAAAACCACTTCCATTCATTAATATACATTAAATATGAATTTTTGGTGCTGGATATATAATTTTTTGAGGTCATTTACATGGTTTTTACGATTACGGATGATTAGTGGTAAAAACCGTAAATATTGTAACTAAAGAGGGCATTTTGTAATTTTGGAAATTCTGGAAAATTCCACATAAATCTCCTGCTGCCAGCCGACCAGAACAGCTGCTGTCTCCAACCTCCCTCACGTCTCCATTGTTGAAGAAAATAAAGAAGAAAAGCTTCTTACAAACATAACTACTTAACCTTTAAGAATTTCACCAAGTTTATTTGACAAAAATTTGTTCTTCTGTTTCTCCTCTACAACCCTATACCAATAGTTTGGCCTAATAACCAAGATACAAGGAGAAATCAAGGCTTGAAGATTCGGCCAAAGCATGGGTAGGTGTCCATTCATGGTGTTTTCTCAAGTTTAATGGCATGATTCTTTTCCTTTGAGTGTGCTAAACATCATTTTAGCATTTATTTTGTTTAAATCATGGAAAATAAAAATTTGCCATTAAGACACTATTCGGCCAAGCTTAGATTTAGAGGAGTTTATGGCGTTTCAAGCAATCTAATGGTATTAAATTAATCAACAGGCTTAGAAAAACAAGGATTTAACATTTAATTGTTGAATTTCCTTGGAAATTCAACAAATACCATTCGGCCATGATGAAGGGAGATGAGTTCATGGCTGACTTTGATGTTTTGATGATGGATTATGACTATAGAAATTATAAGGAGTTTGCCGGTATGCTCGGATTTGAAATCCGAAGCAAAACGAGAAAATTATGTTATAACTACAAAAATATTCACAGTATCCAATATGGCTGCATTGAGACATGAACATTAGTTCAAAAATATGAGTTAAATGAACTAATAATTTCGGTATAATTTATGGCAGCCTGGGAGCTACGGTTTACGCGTGGTGCGCTTGCTTGAGTATCGAGAAATCGTCAGACAGGTAAGGGAGGCATGTGCAGCCTGTAAGGATATTCAGTCTGCATGCTTTTAATTATGAAATATTTTATGAAATATTTTGTGGTGATTCATCGGTTGGAAAATTGTGTTGATTGGCTGGCTGTGAGATATAAACTGTATTTTCTGTGCAGGAGGCTAGTCAATCGGCAATCGTTATGCTGCCGAAAAATATTAGAAAATTACATAAAATCATAATAAATGATTTTATTTCAAGAGAAACAATTTCTAACCATGAAAATCGAGAAATTAATTATTTTTCATAAAACATGAATATACTGAATTTTAATTTTAAAATATTCATGTTTTCAAATTTGGAGATAATGAGATCACTGAAAATTCTCTCGATATGCGAACTACATGTGACATGAAAAGAAAAATGAAAGGAAATAAAGTGAATATTTTATAAATATTTTATAAATATTCACTAAATGATTTATATAACCTTTATGGTTTTAATGATGAAATAATTATTTTTATAAATTTCATAAAGGTTTACTGATGATGAAAAACACTGTTTTGAGACTAGTTGGCAGCCTTATCATGCTGATATGTGATATGTGATATGTGACATGTGATATGTGATATGTAGTCCCGGTCGACACCTGATCAGTGATCCACCAAGGGCAATGATAGACTATGGCCATAGATCTGATATGTTTACTTCTTTACTTTCCAGGGTCTATAACATGATATGAATGATGATTGCCGCAGTCTCCATATATAAAAATGTTTTATATGACACATGACATGTAAAAAGAATATGTTTTATATGACATGAGAAGAAAATTAAATGATTTATAGCATTTTTATATAATGCTCATTACGGTACTAATTATAGTATTACGAGATGATTTTCATATGACGTGATATGAATATGTAATATGTTTTCAAAAGGAAGAGGGTTTATAAGTCTAATACTTACTATGATTTTAAATTGAATATTAAACTATATGTAACATGAATATGTAATATGTTTCCAGAAAGGAAAGAGGATATTTTAAATCTAATATTCTTATTTTACATTTTAATTGAATATTAGATTTAAATGATATATATATATATATATATATGTTATACAGAAATGATTTTAAATAGCTGATTTTGTTATTTAAAGTACTGTACTAATTCTGCTTTGTACAGTAAAACATGAAAAGAGTTCAAATGAAAATGACATGAAATGAAAGGAAAAAGGATTTAAATTTCAAATGAAATTTATTACTCTCTACAATTGCTTCTAGGTTTCGAGACAAGACAGGTATTTTAAAATACTTGCCTTACTCCATCCGAATCCCTAGTCGACTGTAGTATCCTTCCTACATATGAGCCTAGTATACTTCTAGGAAAATGAAAAAGTTTTTCAACATATAGATAGTTGAATATCAAGAGTTGCATATAACTCTCTTACTAAGCCGTTGTTTGCTCACTTCCCAATTTTAGCATTTCAGATTTTGGATGATTGTGGGATCCGATAGCAGAGTATCTCGGCTGCGCATTTGAGGACAATATGACAGCTTGACTAAAATATGAGGTAAAATAATTTTTTTTCTGTATCTAGACTTATCTACAATACTACTTTCTTATAAATTAAGATAGGGGATGTAGATGATAATTACTTTTTAAAATGTAATAGTTTAATGAATATGGAAAGTAAAGTATCGTAGACAGCCCAACCATACAAAATGTATAGAAAACATGAAAAAAGGTGGTCACGGGCTATGACATTAAGAAACTCAAACGATCAATAGACAATTTTGTAAACAGTTTAGTGATCAGTTGAATAAACAATTAGTAAACTATTTTACTTAGTAAATGAAAATTAAACAATCAGTAATAGTTTAGATAACAGTTCAATAAACAATCAACAGTTTGGTAAATAGTACTTTAATGGTTCGAAATCATATCAATCATAGTTCGATAAACAGTTCTGAACAGTTCAATAAACAATTCAATAAAATAGAACTGTGATAGTTCAGTAAACAATTCAACAATCCATTATGTAGATAGTTCAATAAACATTTCAATAAATCTGTTCAGTAAACAGTTCAGTAAATAACTTGGTAAATAGTTTAATAAATTGTTCAATAAACGGTACTGTCATAGTTTAGTGGAGACCTGGCAATAAACCAATATCATAGTGCAGTTCAGTATTCCAAAAAGGAAGTAAACAGTAACAGTAAGCAGTAATAGTAAGACATATAGCCATAGTCACAGTAATGTCCATCTAGTGTCACGGAACCAGTGACAATCTTGGGTACCGTTGAAGACTTGTTCATGGTCAATAGCAAATAGTGCACCTTACAGTACCACTGAGCAAGTGATACAGAGGTTGCTGTAGGCTTGCCCAAGGTTTAACAGTAGTATTACAGTATAGTAATAATGATATCGGTGCCAACAGTCTTAAAATATTTACTCGGTTCCTATGAAAACAAAAAATCTTATTTCATGTTTTTAAAACAAAGTATAGTAATGCAGTCCAAATATAGATTTTGGAACCAAGCTTCATTTTAAAATCATATTATTCAAAATAAATATATTTAAGATTTAAATCAAAACATTTAAATTATTAAGTTCAGTTAGAAAAGAAACATTTTCAATTAAAACAACGTCAATTAGTCCAAAACATTCAAAACATATAAATTCAGCTAAACACTCAAAATATTCACTCTAATTAGAAATAAGAACTATCAATATTCGAAGTCAGTGAATCTCAAACTTTTACTTCAGTCAGTTATTCAAACATTAATAATGTTTTTCACAACGGGTCGAAAAACAATCCACCTTTATTAGTATTTAATCAAAACATGTCTTTAGTCAATTTATAAATTGATAAAATCATTAATAAAATCTCTAATCTATAGTTTAAGGTTTCAGGGTCATTTTTCAAAATTTCGGCAGCATAATGGTACTATTCATCCTAAGCCTTTTGCACTTAAAACTCAGTTTAAATACCACAACTTCAATTTCCCACTGTCATTCAATCACAATATCAGTCAATCAAATTAGTAACTCATTTGAAATTATTCATTTTAGTCAATCGATCACAAAATAATTTTAAGTTCTGTAATGCAGAATTTTCAGTAAATCAATCGATCGATCATATCAATGTAGTCACAGTATTCCTACAACCTATATATATATATATATCCTTTGCTTATTTCCTTCATAACATAGACTACCACTACAACTTCAATAAGCAACAGTAGATGAGCGATACTAAGCTATTCCTTTGGAAAGCTCTTACTAAGATGAGAAGTTCCCCGATAAAGTAAGTTGTCAATATGAATTCTCCTTTTGTACTTATTCTTATCTAAGGCAATGTGTTCTTCTAACTTTCGTTTTGCCATATCTTTCCTAATGAGTTCCAAGTCTTTTTTCGGTCTTTCCCTAGCCTTGACATTTTTTTCATCATTCATAGCTTCCACTTTCCTAACCGGTGCATTCATAGGTTTAAGTCATATGTCTCGCATATTCGCTTATCGTTTCCCTTGCACCACTTACTTTGGGTTTACAAAACGATAGCAGAATATAGTCAAATTTCAATATTCATTTTGTAAAGAATGTTTTAGATTCTAAGGTTTCTCACATTTCCTAGTACAATAGCAAATCCGGTCTATTTCATATCGAATGCCTAAACAACAACCACTGTCAAAACTCATCTTTTTTCAATTCTAACTTCACAGACAGTCTCATTATCATTAATACAGTATTCTTTAACTATCAAATCGTTGAATTAGGCATGAGTACTCCCACATTAACATTAGGCCCAAAACATAGCACATGCCAAAACTTTTTTTTTTCAATTCTGACACTATGGTTAGCCTCTAGACATTCTGTACATCAGTATAAAACCATTAATGCACGACAAATCACATGGTATCATACAAATCCTCTCTTGGTCGAATTCATGAAGTATGTCTACACTCAAATGTCTCAATTTGATCACATACACAGGCTATACTAACTCAGAACAATCGTAAACAATAGACAAAATTAACAAAAAATGGGTTTTCTCTCACCTTTCACCATGGCCCAAAGTTGTAAGATTCCAAACTCCTTGAATTTGGACACTTCAACACTTGATTTTAGTACCAAGAGATAGAGCACAAAAAACTGGATAGGGTTAGTGAAGACCGTTTTCGGTTTGGGGGTCGTTTACTAAGGTTTCACGAGCTTTCTCTCTCTAACCCCATTTTTTTAGAGTGAGAAAATGAAGGGAGGAAGAAAAAGTCAGCCATGGCTGATGAAAAGAGAGAAAAATCTTTTTAAAAGTATCTTTTAAGCCAAATTACCAAAATGCCCTTGAACAAATTCAATAATTCCAACCACATCCTTACTTTTCCAATTTCCATTTAACTATTTAGTCTAGCTTTCAAATATTTAATTCACTCATAAAATAGGTGTATTTAGCATATTCTAAGCATTAGTGAAGCTTTTATAGGGGTTTGATTATAATGAAGGTGAAATTACCAAAATACCCCTAACTGTAAAATCGTGAAATTTTCTACTTTTTTTGTGTGATTCAGTCTACCTATTAGCATGGCATGGGAATTTTTTATTTGAGGATTATCCCACTTTTGCCAATTGGTCAAAAGTCAATTTTGTTTGGTCGTTATTTGCGAAAGTTCCGCTGGCCTATAGACAAAATTGTCATTTTTGAATTTGTGTCATGCTTTTCAAAATATGATCAAACGAGATGATTTTGAGATGCAGATTCTTGCTATATCCATATTTCACCTAAAATATCTTCATTTTAAGGTCTCACTTCGATCTGGACAAAAAAAGTCTTTGTGGGGCTCACACCGAGAACTTTTCGATCCTAATCAAATTGACCCTTTATTTAGATATCTTATCAGTCAGTTATTGCTTTTCAATTTCTATACTCTTTAACTTCTGTTGGGTGTGGGGAAAATGGTGTTCTCACATCACATCACATCACATGCAAAAACTCTTTCTCCTACTCCTCTAGAAATAAGGGCGACAAATCATGTTAGAGGAGGCTGCATGATGGTTTGCACATGTGCTCTGTTCTGATGGTTTTTGAAGGTGTGTATATGAGATTCTTGGTGTTGAATACTAAAGATTCAAACTTATAGTATAATGCTACAAATGTATTAGTTAGTTAGCCTTTTAATTGATTGGTCTTCTTAGAATATTCGAACAAACTATTGGGTAAATACCAATGTAGAGGCCAATTTTTCCATAATTGTTTCTTTAAGAAATTAACTTAAATATAGAGAGAAGATGAGAAGACATTCACACCAGAGTTTCAAATAGCGGCCGCTATCTCGCGGTAGCGGCAGTGACCGCCACCGCTATTACAGATGTAGCGGGTGTGAGTACGGATCACACTCGTATCGGCCGATAGTGGCCGTTATAAAATGCCGTAATGGAGGAAAGCGGTGATAGTGGTCCACTATCGTCGCTATCCTTCGTTAACGTCGAACTATAAAACAAAAAAACAAGAGAAGAACAGAAAACACAAAATAACCATAGCAAAATATCAGCTTCAATTAACAAAAAATCAACATCATCAGTCACAACAACTCAGTCATAACTCATAAGCAAAGCAACAAACAGAGTAATTTTTACATTTGATCTAGATCTAAGAATGGGATCTGTGGGGGGAAAGGCGGCGAACGTGATGGCAACTGGCGAGGGCGGAAGGCCTTGAGGCAAGATAGGACTGGCGTGGCATCGTGGGTGATTGGGGGAGCATGACGTGGCCATGGGCGGCTATCGCAGGCTCGGCTTGCAACACTGGTGGGCAGTGGCATGGTGCGCATGCCTTCCATCTGTTGGTTGCTTGACACCGGTGTGACTAACCGATGGGGTAAGGGACAAGAGGTGGAGGACTGGAGGGTGACGCCGTGAGCGAGGAGTGTGGATGAGATTGGGGCAGGCGGCAGGGTAAATGGTAAGGCATTTTTTTTAGGTTATTTGTATTAATTCATTAGTGTGTGAATGGGTGATTGGGCAAGCCGGCTAGAGGTTTTGGGTTGGGTTTTTACCCTTTTTTTTTACATTATAAATGTTTAGGAACTTGCATTAGGTAAATTGAATTAAATTATTAATGTAATTTTTTACTATAATTTGTAATGTAATTAAATATAAAATTAATTATTATTGTAATTTAAAAGAAAAAGAAAATAATATTTTTTTGATGAGAAAAGGAAAATATTATTAATGTTTATATTTGATAATAGAAATGTGATGGCTTAAGTTAATTGATTGTGAAAAATTAATATTAAATGTTTAATGTAATCATTAATCAAACATTATTATAACTCGAGAATGTTGATAATGTGAATGTAATAAATTAAATTATTGTTACTATTTCAAGGGTTGAAAAAGTGAATAATTAATGGCTCAAATTCAATTATCATTTATTTATGAAAAATGTGATGTTTTTATTATATTTGTTTATAATTATTTGTTTAATAAAAATATCAAACATGCCATCACGTGAAGAATAATTAGTTTTAAATAATTAATATGGTGATTCTTATTAATGCATTATTAGTTATCTCTATTTTCCATAATTGTTATTTTTCAATTATCATAAGTAATTTTTTAAATATGAATGCTTTATTGTAATTCAAAAATATTATGAATAACCTTTCTTTTATCTAAATAATAGACTTAAGGGATCATAAATTACTTAAAAAGTATAAAAAAGATTTTTTATGATTATGACTAAAATTATGACATTTTATATAAAATTGTGTAAAATTAAAAAAAATTCACGATCGTGATGACCACAACCACGATAAACGTAATGCTACCGAAAACGCGGCCGCGACCGCAATTTAAAACCATGGTTCACACCACAAAAAAATAGCGAAAGCACAGATCTAACCAGGACAAACTCGTCTTATTTATTGATTTATATTATTCCAGAAGAAAACTATTTCAGTAGGCTAATACATATGTAGTAGGCGATTATTTTAATAATGCGACAAGTCATGCTGTTGTTTCATAAACAGTTCAAGTGTCTAAGCAAACGGCCTTTGGTTGTAGCAGTCGAGGTTGTCTCCGTAGCTCACTTTGAATATGTCACAGTATCTCTTATAGAACCCGATTCGGTCCTTAACCTTACGGTTGGGTCCTTTCCCGCATTCGATGCCGCCATTGATGATGTTGGTGATGACCCCATATCCAGGGAGCCGACCGGCAGCCGTGTCAGCGGCGGATGGCTTCCATTGGCCGGTGATGACGTCGTGACTTGAAGGTTTGGGCGATTGCGGTGTCATCCAGAACCAAAGAGCTGTCTTGAAGGAAATGGTGGGGTCCCTTGCCACTGCATCGGGGTCGCTCAGCAGATTAACGTTTATTGCTTTCCCTGCTGGACCGTAGTTGTAGTTGCTGCATGCCACAGTCAAAGTCAAGGAGAAGTTCAAGATACAGAAAGCATGTTTATTTTTCAACAAGCCATTTCTCCCCAATATTTCCATCATGTTTTATTTTTATTTTAATAGTGTAAAATGTGGTTTTTCATATTTAAAATGAAAAAAGAAACCCCTTGAAGTCAAGTATTGTGACCAGGGTTTCAAATAGCTGCTGCTATCTCGCGGTAGCGATAGTGGCCGCCATTGCTATTGCGGATAAAGCGGATGTGATTGTGAATCACATCAGTAGCGGCCGTTAATGGCCGTTACAAAACGTCGTAACGGCAGATAGCGGCGATAACGGTCCGTTATCACCGCTATCCTCCGTTTTCTGTTGAAGAACTTGGGTATAAAAAAAAATTTTAGTTAGAAATTAAAAAAGCTTAGATCGACAGATCACAGCAAACCCAAAAAGAAAATCCCAAATTTCACAAGCAATCACAATTGTATAAGCACTGATGTAATAGATTTGAAGGTAAGAAATTACAAAACTTAAAATTATCTTTTTAATTTCCTGAATTTGTTGAACTTGCAGAACCTGGAGCTTGGTGTGGTGAGTGAGATCCATTCGACACCCATGATTTTTCTGCTAAGGGGCAAGGGCTGGCCTGGGGATCTATGGTCGATCAAGGGAGGGTGAGGGCTGCTGGAGATGCTTTGAAGAGAACTAAAGGAGGGGGAAATGAGAATTGAGAAGAGAATGGTTGGGGGGAGCATTTTGGGGAAACCCACGACAAAGAAGAGAGAAACAGAGTAGATCGTGGAAACAGGGAGTGTTGTGGGTAGAAACACAGTGAAAAAAGCACGTAAATTAATATTCTAAAAAATTACTCATAATAATAATATTATTTTTTTAAACACAATAATGTTATTAATACAGTTGTCTCTTAATAATCTATTAATAAAAAGTATAATATGTTTTAGCTTTTGACTCTTAATATATTATTAAAATTTTTTTTTCTAATTTCAGTTAGGTTTTAACAAATGTTCTATATTTAATTAAAGAAGAGAGAAAAAAATAATCTAATGATCATAATAAAAATTTTCAAAACAAAAATTGTATTTTCTTGTTTGGGGTTTGGAATGCAATTCATCATTAGTACATTAAATTTTATTAGTACATAATTATTTATCTCTATTTTCAATATTTGTTATCTTTTAAGTATCATAAGTAATTTTTTAAGTATGAATGTTTTATTATAATTCAAAAAATTATGAATAACTTTTTTTTTCACATAAATAATTCTTAAGATATCATAAATTACTTTAAAAACTATAAAACAAGACATTATATTATTATAATTACAATTACTACACTTTATATAGAATTGTGTAAAATTAAAAAAAATTCACGACCGCGACGACCGCAATTACCGCCGTTATATCCGTAACCGCGATAAATACAACGCGACCGAAAATGCGGCCGCGACCATAATTTAAAACCATGATTGTGACATGATCATATATGATATATATAACCTTGGTCACAGTAAAAGAAAATTGGAAATTATGTAATAAGTAAAAATGCCACAAACATTTATGTAAAGTCTTGATTTGAGGGGAAAAAAAGTTTAAATTAAAGACGTTATGTTTATGTTCGTAATTAGTCAATATTTATGTATGAGCAAAGAAAATCAAATGTGACCAACAATTTCTTGACAATATAGTTAAGAATGGGTTGTGGTATATTATAAGGTTTTGATTTGAATCTAAGCTATCCCACCTTTATCCCAATTATTAAAATAAAAATCAAATGCAACATGTTTTCATTGGATGAGAAGTGTGAATTCAGTAAATTCATTCAAAACAAATAGACTTACTATGAGATCTGGATTGGACCACGGCCAAAATATTTTTTACCGGGGGCACAAGGCCATTCTCGACTTGCAACACAGTAATCTCCGGGATTGCCTAGTTCATTAACGAAGCAATATCCCCATGCGTATGGACCATCCGGTGCACTTTCCCATCCACCTGTACGAGAATTATGCCATCAATTAACTATATATTTACCAACAAAATTAATCTTAAACCGTATAATAATAATAATAATAATAATAAGCAACCAAATATTAATGTCTGCCTACGAGTCATTAACTACGCATGCATGGCTAATTTTATAGAGAGAGAATCAAGAGTGGGTTGTTATTATTATTAGCATGGGAAAAATGAACCTGTAGTTTCACTGGATGTTTGAGCCAAGAAGGCAGCAATTTCTCTTTTACGAGTAGTATCATCGCCAGTGGTCCCGAAAGCGCCGAAGGATTTGGCAGCGGTAATGAAACTATCGTAAGTGTAGAAACCATGGCCATGGCAGCTAGCATCGTTACGATGCTTTAGCATCTGATAGAACAGATCTCGGCTAATGAGCGAACTCACATCAGCCAAGGCTCCCAATGCAGAGGCCAAAATGAACACAATCAACAGAGTGAAAAACCTCATTTTTCCTGCTTAGCTAGTTATAAACTCGAGCTTTTGATGTGTGGGTTAAGGAGATTAAGCCGGTAATTATAGAGTATGTAAAGATCCTACTAAAGCCAACCTCGTGTGTTCAGTCAGTGCTTAAAACATGGGATCGGTTGACCCCACTAAAAGCTAAAGTCCATTTATTTTTATATATATTCAAAAATATTAAAATTGATATGTCTGTACAGTCAGTTCCAATACAAATTAGGTTTTGCAATGATGTACCTTAATTTTGCTTTTATGAGTGGAAGTAGCACTAAATAGCTTGTATTGGCATTTTAATATTTTGTTTTTATGAGTGGCAGTAGCATTGAATAGCTTGTATAGACATTTTAATATTTTGTTTTTATGAGTGGCAATGGCATTGAGTTTTATATTTGCAAAAATCTTGGTATGCTCTTGGGATTAAAGTGACTTTGCAACTGCCACTTTAATATTAAAATGTATTAAATGGTATTCCATTCAAATGCATTAAATGATAGTGAAAACCATTTAGTACATTTTAATATTAAAATGGCAGCGACTTTGCATACCTTTGCAACCCACTTCAATCCCAAGAGCATGCCAAGACTTTTGCAAATATAAAACTCATTAAAATGCCTCCACAAGCTATTCAATGCAACTGCCACTCATAAAAACAAAATATTAAAATGCCTATACAAGCTATTTAATGCTACTTCCACTCGTAAAAGCAAAATTAAGATATATAATTGCAAAACTTAATTTGTACTGCCACTCATAAAAGCAAAATTAAGGTATATAATTGCAGAACCTAATTCATATTTGAACTAACTATACAGACATATCAAGGGATATCTTGGAACCTGATGATCCAATCCTAAGTAGCTAATCGTAACTCACCTAAAGCAAAGGAGTAGTTTCCTCATGGCACACACATGAACTCTTGCCAAGAAGAAGTAAATGTTTGGCGATGGCAAGGATATTCGAATCAGGGGCTTAACTTATAATCTAAAGAGTGTAGCATCAGATTTGGGTATCAACTAACAAATTTTCTTCCATCCTAAAAGTCCATATTAAAATATTATCAAAACAACTAGAAAACGCACAAATATCTTTGACATCACAAAACTCATTGTAAATTACAATCAACAACCACATATAAAACTACTTGATAAAAGAAATTCTTGGATTATAAATACAAGAAACAAAATTAAAACAACGAAAAATTTTGCAAGTATTTATCTAACTTGAGAATAAGCAATTTCCGTGACTAAAGTTGCTCCACGAACAAAGAATTTGGGCATTTGGGTTTTGTGTTTATCCTTCCTGTGATTTTGAGAAGCCTCTTTATTTATTTTTTTAGTTTCTAAGAATCAAAATAAGAAAGCAGATAAATGGAATGAAGAAATGGAGTGAGAAATTAAAGAAGAAGAATGAAAATAAGTCTCTCTTGTGTTTTTAACTTACGCCTATGCAGTCTTTGGAGAGACTCCCTAATTCTTTTTTCTGTAGTTTTTAAGAAAGAAAATAAGAAAGTAAATAAGAATAATGAAAATGGAGTAAGAAAACGGAGAAAAAGAATGGAAATAAGTCTATCATTTTGATGACTTATGTGGGTAATCGTGACTAAGTAAAGGCGGGCAGTCGTGGACATTTGTACTGGGAATTTCTAATTACTGCTCAAAAGAAAATTTGGAAAAATCACCTAATTTGGTGGGTTTTGAATTGGCAATTTGGCATACAAAAAATCCTCCTTGAAATTCTCCTCAAATTTCTAAATTCCCTATTTTTAATTGCCAAACAAATATATTTATTTTTAGAATTTTAAAAACATTGTTTGAAATGAAATTTCTCCTAGAAATTCCTAATCCAAACACACCCTAAAAGTCAAGAATGCATTGTCGCTGCCCAACATTTCCTCATACAATACCAACATTAAACCTGTAAAAATATTAAGAAATGAATGAGTATAACTACTCAGTAAGTAGCTGATCACATCTCTCAATAGAGTTAAGTACAGTTAAAACATTTAGGCCAAAAGATAATTAATTCTCAATTAACAATTTTGTTGAAGGTAATCATATGTTTATAAGTAACTTGTTCCAAAATCATATATCATAGAAACAAAACTTTGCATATACCAAAATTTTAGTTTCAGAACGTTTTCCCTTAACAGGTTATGACCACACTTAACGTTGGGGGTATAGATCAAAATCACATTGAAGTCCATAATTTAACTCTGGTGGCACATGTTAATTCATATGAAGATAAAAATTAACCTCAGTGGCATGGATCATGCATAACGGAAGCGATCAATGGCTGCACAGATCATATATTAGAAAACCACTATTCTCAATCAATGGCACGGTTTGAAACTGGTTTCTAATCTTAAAATACATGTTGACATGGCAACAAGTAACCCCTACGAGCAAGGTCAAAACATAGTGTATTAGAAGACCACTTAAAGAAATTTATTTTAAATTATGTATCATCTGTAATAATATTATTTTCTTACACTACAAACAAAGCGACTCTTGTTGACTCTTGTTAGTATGGTCGTTGGAGTTAATTCTTATGTCTGGTTGGAGTTATTTCACATAACCGTTCGTTTGTCTCCTATCGGTTTATTGCGTTGAAAAGTGGCTTTTTAATTTTAGTTCGAGCGAGTCATATTTTGAAAGTTTTTCTTTCTTGGTTCTGGACTGTCTGTTTTCTCATCTGTACTGAACACGGGTGGAAGCTTTGCGGGTAGGCAGTCCTCTGGTACTTTTCAAGCAGTTTCCAGAATGGGTCAGGGACAAAGGAACTTTGAAGGTGAGCAGGCACAAGAAGAGGATATCACTCTCAGTTTGGACGTACTCGAGTTAGCCACAGACGATGAGGTAAGCAAGAAAGTCAAAAATCATTCACTTGTAGGAAAGGTGCTTTCTGATAAAGTTTTAAAAGTTAACCCATTGAGAATCATATTGTCCAAAGCTTGGCCTCTGAGCGACTCATTAGAAGTTCACGAGCTTGACAAAAATATTTTTTTGTTCGTGTTTGAATCTGAGAGGGACAAACTTAAGGTTCTACATCAAGGACCTTGGTCTGTTTCGGATAGTCACATTGTTTTGAAGGAATGGCCGTTGGAAGCAACTCTGGAGGAGATCGACTTCTCTACTACAAAATTTTGGTTGCAAGCACATAAGCTTACTTTGGCATTCATGACGAAGGAAAATGCATGTAAAATTGGCTCTCTGTTTGTTAGAATGGTGGAGTTGGACTTTGAATAAGGTGATAAAGTTCAATGGGGAGGTATTCTCAGGATGAAGGTCGAGATTAGGACCGAAGACCCTCTCAAAACGGGGTTCAACCTCAAATGAAAAAACCAATCGATGATCTGGATTCCTTTTAAATATGAAAGGTTGCCAGAATTTTGCTACAATTGCGGGCGACTTGGACACATCGCTAGGGACTGCTACTACAGGCATGAAGGAAGGGAAAAAACCCTTTACGGGAACTGGATGCGCGCTACACAAATGGGAAACAGCAAAGCAAGAAAAGAAAGAAGCAGAGCTAATATGCAGAGTTTAAGCCGGAAGGAAGACATGAAAGAGGTGGCGTGTGTTGGGCAAAGAGGAAGGCAGAGAGTAGACAATAGCATTGGGGAAGGTGTGTCAAAGGACCCTGACAGAGAGTTTAATGCTATGAAGGATAAACAAGTTTTCTTAGACCAAGGTAGTCGGAGGGAGGATTGCAATAGATTTTCCTTGAATAATGGAGAGATAGGTGTCGTTGAATTTAGCAGTCAAAGTGGTTCAACAGGAGTGTTAAAGGATGATGGGCTGAATCTTGAACCAATGGACACATCTGAAGATTTGGGCCTAAAGTCTCTTAAAAGGCCTCGAGAGGAGGATACCACATTTGGGCTTAAAAAGCAGAGAGCAGAATTTAGAGCTCAACTAGATAGTCGGGCTTATCAGATTGAACCTGGTATGCGGGGCTTCATTGGAATGATTTCTGAGAAGGAAGATGATTTTATTAGTAACTCTTTAGGATATGGAGATCCTGAGTTCTGGTCTAATTCTATTCGAAATTGGGAGATTGAGCTTAAGCCTACGTTTGGATTGAGGGTGGGGAAGAGAAAGGAAAGGAAAGTAAAGTAAAACAAAGGAAGGTTGTAAACCTTTCCTTTGTTTGGGAAGATTTTTTAGCTAGGGAAAGGAAAGAGAGGGGGAGTGAGCACCCCTTGCTTTCCCTTAAGTTACTCAGTTTTTTTAAAACCCCAATTTGGGATAAAGGGGAAGGAAAGGAAACTTGAAGAAAGTTTTAACATGTAGAATATCAAATTTAACCTTATTATCTTATAAAATTTAAAATAAAAAGGGTTATAATTGGAAAAAAAACATTACAATAAATCATTTCCTTTCCTTTCCATTGTTTAACCAAACAAGGATTGTTAGGATTACTTTCCTTTCCTTTCCTTTATTAATTTTAGCTATCCAAACAAGGGGTACATGTACCCTTTCCTTTCCTCTAGTTTACATTCCTTTCCTTTCCTTTCCATTCCTTTTCTTTACTAATGTTTATCCAAACATAGTGTAAAGGCAAAGCTTCAGGCAATAAGAGATTAATTCAGATCAAGAAAGCAGCTAGAATGAAGGTGCAGATGGAGAAGTCAGAGATGTTGAAAGAATATATGGAGATTATGAATATAGAGCACAAGTCTTCAAAGAGGAACGTCCATGAGTTACCAAGTCTTCGTTTGGAGGAAGATGACGCTGATTTTGGAGAGGAAAAGAATGATAGGGTGGTGGTGGTTGACCCCAAACAGCCACAAGAGGGCCAATGAGCCTCTTAGTCTGGAACTGCCAAGGTCTTGGACAATCCTTGGCAGTTTGAGCTCTAAGAGAGCTCATCCAGAAACACCGTCCCTCCATTATTTTCCTAATGGAGACCAAGCAGCGATCGTCGAAACTCGAGAGAATCAGAAATAGGGTTGGTTTGGATTGTAGTTTTTATGTGGAACCTAGAGGCAGATCAGGAGGTCTTGCTCTTTGGTGGAAGTGTGATATTCAAGTGGAATTGTTGGAGAGTTCTTGTTATTTTGTTAATACTCGAATTAATATGGATCAAATGAAAGATTGGCTCTGCACTTTTGTGTATGGTAATCCCCGAAAGGGAGGCAGGAAGGAGGTTTGGGAGAATATTTTTGAATTGAGAAGGAATCTGGGTGCCAAATGGTGCTGTATAGGGGATTATAACATCATTCATAAACAAAGTGACAAAAGAGGTGGTAAATCCATTGATCGAGGAGAGGCTGATTTCTTTAATTCCATTATAGAGGAATTCGAGTTAATAGAATTAGAGATCCATGGTGCTGATTTTTCCTGGTCAAATAACAGAACAGGTGTAAGCTGTATTCAGGAAAGGCTTGATAAGTGTTTTTGTTCGGTGGAATGGAACGAAGCTTTTCCGAGGGCTCAAGCATATTATGATGTGGCTCTAGAATCAGATCATTGTCCCTTGATTCTTCGCTTGGAAGAAATCAGAATTAACAGGAGAAAAGATTTCAAATTTGAAGCTAAATGGCTTGTGGATGATGAGTGCACAGACAGGGTTAAAGAAGCCTGGTGTGAGGGTGGAGTTTCGAGAGGTTCTCGGATGTTTCAGTTCATGAATAAATTACGGAATACAAGCAAGTCCCTTAAAAGTTGGAGTAGGGTGAAGTTTACTAATCCTGGAAAGGAAATTGAGCATATGAAGGGCAGACTTAAGGAGCTTAAATCCTTCCCATTGACAGACTCTATTCGAGAAGAAGAGAAGAGTATTAGGAAGCATATTGAAGATCGGTGGAAGATGGAAGAACGCTATTGGAGCCAAAGATCAAGAATAAAATGGCTGAAGTATGGCGATAAAAATACTAGATTTTTCCATGCAACTACAGTTCAAAGAAGAAGGAGAAATAGCATTAGAAGGCTCAAAAATGGTGAGGGAGAATGGATTGAGCATCAGGAAGTCTTATCTGATTTCATTGTCAATCACTTTCGAGATCTCTTCAAAGCCGGCCAGACAAGTGATACCGATGAGGTTCTTAGTACTGTTCACGAAGTGGTATCTTCGGAGATAAATGAAAGTCTATGCAGGGAAGTTTCTGAGGAGGAAATTAAAGAGGCTGCCTTCTCGATGGGAGCTCATAAAGCACTTGGACCTGATGGCTTTCCTGGATTATTTTATCACACTTTCTGGGATACCATAAAGAATGATCTATGTGCCTGCATTAGAAGCTTCTTCGAAAGTGGTCATTTGCTCAAGGAAATGAATAGGACTAATATGGTCCTAATTCCAAAGAAAACAGCTCCGGAGGAGTTGTCACAGTTTAGACCCATTAGTCTCTGCAATTTTACTTACAAAATTATTTCCAAGATTATAGCAAACAGGATGAAGCCATGGTTATCTTCTTGCATCTCGCCTTTCCAAGCTGCTTTTATTCCAGGGCGACAAATACAAGACAATATTATTGTGGCTCATGAAGCATTTCATGCACTTAAACAGCGGAGATCAGGAAAACAGGGATACATGGCCATTAAACTTGATTTAAGCAAGGCTTACGACAGAGTTGAATGGAGCTTTCTTGAGAAGTTATTGCTGAAGATGGGTTTTGCTCAATACTGGGTTAATTTGATCATGGAATGTGTTACTACACCTCAAATTTCAGTCATTGTTAATGGCGAAAGATCTGAAGCTTTCTTTCCAAAACAGGGCTTGCGACAAGGGGATCCTCTCTCCCCTTATTTATTCATAATGGTGGTAAATGTGCTGTCTGGGCTACTCCATCAGGCTATTTCACAAGGAAGACTTCAAGGATTTAGTATTAATAGAAGGTGCCCTTGCTTGAGCCATTTGTTATTTGCAGATGACTGCCTCCTCTTTCTGTGGGCTGATCAAAGGAATTGTGAGGGGATTATCGAAGTTCTCAATAAATTCAACAATGCCTCTGGACAAAAGGTGAATTTTGAAAAATCTTCTATCTTCTTTTCACCTAATACTAACACTCAAGTTAGGAGAATTATTAAAGACAAATTGGGAATTCAGGATTTCCAAGTAGATAGCAGATACCTGGGATTACCATTGATCTGGGGAAGAAGCAAGAAAGAAGTCTTGGAGTTCATTAAAGATTACATTAGAGAAAAGACCAATTCTTGGAAGGGTAGGCTGCTGTCTCAAGCAAGAAGGGAGGTTTTGGTGAGAGCTGTTGTTACTGCCATCCCAGTGTACTGTATGCAGTGCTTCAAATTGCCAGATTCATTTTGTCGAGAGCTCAATTCCTTGCTTAACAAATTTTGGTGGAGAGGAGCAGAATTGGGAGGAGGAAAGATCCACTGGATGCGATAGGACAGACTGGCAATTCATAAACTTAATGGTGGTCTTGGATTCAGAGAATTTTCTGCTTTCAATGAGGCCCTCCTTGCAAAGCAAGTTTGGAGAATGCTCTCTAATCCGGATGCCTTTTGGGTCAAAATCCTAAAAAGCATCTACTATCCTTTTTCATCTCTGTTTAATGCATCACTGGGAAGTAACCCATCATGGGGATGGAGAAGTTTGAGGGTTGGAATTAATGTGTTAGAGAAGGGCCTTCCTTGGAATGTGGGAAATGGAAGGGACATACTGATTTGGCAGGATAAATGGGTGCCTGATCTACCTGGGTACAAAGTTTTTTCACCCCAACCGTTGAAGGATAGTCCAGTTCTGGTTTCACAGCTCATTAATAATAGACACCGTCAATGGAACTCCAATATTATTAGAAAATTTTTTAGTGAGGAGGAAGCAAGAGCTATTAAAAGAATAGCAGTTGGTTCACAATCAACTCACGACTCTTTGGTTTGGCATTTTGCTAAAGATGGTCAGTATACTGTTAAATTTGGTTATCGACTTCTTATTAATCAATTGTTGGAGTCTAGGGAAAATTCTAGTAGTGTAAGGCCTTGGACTCAAGTCGATAATTGGAAAATTATTTGGAACATGAAAGTTTCGCCAAGAGTCAAGATTTTCATATGGAGGGCCTGTCACAATATCTTACCCACTCTTGAGAACGTGGCTAAACAAACAGGAAGAATATGTACCCTGTGTAGCAGATGTGAACAACAGATTGAATCTATCGAGCACATTTTATTTTTTTGCCCTTTTGCTGAAGTTGTGTGGAGAGCCTCGGGGTTTAGTTACTGTCCAAGGAGGGAAGGATTTGTGGGGTTCAAATCATGGTGGTTCGAAATTTCTTCCTCTTTTCCTTCATTTGGATCTTTCAGGTGTTTTGAACTTATTACTTATATCTGCTGGTATTTATGGAAAGCTAGAAATGCCTTTTTGTTTGAAAGTGAAGGTGATGATCCTGTACAGGTTTGGCTAAAGGCTTCCCATGATTACTTTGAAGCTGAGAAGATCCTATCTAAATCTGGTAGGAACTCGAATTTTAATCAAGTGGAAGTATGCTGGCAAAAACGTCCTGTCCATTTTTTGAAAATTAATCGTGATGCCTCATTTGATTCCTCCTCTGGAAGGGTTGGTATTGCTGGTATTTGTAGGAATGAGCATGGCGAGCTTATTGATGGCTTTCATTCGATGGTATCAGCCCGAAGTGCAGAGATGGCTGAAGCCTTGGCGTTGAGGGAAGCTTGTCTCCTGATCCAGCGTCGAGGTTGGTTTCAAGTTCTGGTGGAATCGGATAATGCAAACTTGGTGAAGCGTTTGCAATCTCCTTCAGCTACGAAATGGTGGGAAACAAAGGCCATTGAAGAAGATATTCGCTCAGTTGTTAATGATTGTAATCAAATTTACTTTTGTTTTGTATATCGCGAAGCAAACAAGGCTGCGGATTGGGTAGCGAAGCAAGCTTGTAAGGGCTGTTGTCCTATCTCATGGATGTTCAACCCACCCGTGTGCCTTCAGACTCTATTATAAGCTTTCTAGCAATTGCCTTTATAATGAGCAAAAAAAAAAAAACAAAGCAACTTTTAAAGGCACTTTGTTTTGTGCGATTTTAACAAGTGCCGATAATTCGTTTTTTTAAAATGAATTTTCCGGCTTAAACCACAAGCGTCGTTGTTGACTTTGCTTTTAACGACCCAACTCCTTTGCTCTTCTCTCCTTACTTTTCTCATTAAGCAATTTAAATATTCCCTTTACTCTTCTTCCGTTAAGAATTCATTTTTTTTCTTTCTTTTCCTCTCAACTCTCACCTTCTTCTCTTCTTTCGATCAAATTTCCCCAACTCTCACATTTCCCCCAATTTCCCGTTATTGACCAAATTTCCCCCAATTTGGAAATCAAACCCTAGCTTTTCCTCTCAACTCTCACATTCTTCTCTTTTTTTGATCGATCATCTCATCTCAACTCTCACATTCAGAGCATCACCAAGCCGGCGAATTGAAGATTGGCTCATAAAGGTGGAGTGAGAAGAATCAGTGGCTTAATCTCCTAGAAGACTCATGGAGTGAAAAGCATCAATCAATCTCACTCTTGTTCAAAACCAGTGACAACGCCATCTCTGCTCACTCTTGTTCAACGGTAATGGATTGATCCTTTCTCGATCTCACTCTATAATTTCCTTTCTGCTCTCATATTGATTGTTTATGTTTCCAAATCTCAGGTCATTAGGTTGTAGGTTTATGCTTTCATTAGGTTACAGATATTTTTCCAAGCCTGCAACAGAAGAAGGCGGTGTAACCCCTTCGGTTTATTCACGTAAAGAACTGGTACTTGCATGGACATTTGTCACTTCTTTTTTTCAACCTTTCATTTAACATGCAGGAATTCAATATTTTATTTTCTTGTTTATTATCTTTTAGCGGGATTGCTTGTGATCATCCTTATCACTTCTCATTTTGGAGAAAATCCTATTGACCTGTAGAAAATCAATGACTTTTCATGTAGTATATGAGTTTATATAGGTTGTTGGTGCGTGATATTAATTTTGAGCTAGAGGGATCAGCTGTTATCCAAATTGATTTTAAAGTATGTTTGGCTTGGTTCTAAAACAGAGTAAATTAAAAAGGAAACATTAGGTTCAATTGCGTTTAATATTTCAATATATACTTTTATTTTTATATTATGATTTTTCCTAGACGTCTCTATACTTTTATGTCTTTGTTATTGATTTTGATGTTTGAGAAAAGTTAATTCTAGCCCATTGAGTCCTGTAATCCTATTATTTTCGTATGTTTTTCCCCATTTTTGATTTAATTCTGCTATCTTGTTTGTTGATAATATAATCTTGATTAAGAAATCTTCTTTTGAGTTCAATTATCGAGCCAGTCACTTGTACTTCAACTTAAAACTCTCCTTACTATCTCCTACTCTGTTTTCAAGTTTTCATATGTCTTACTTATAAAGTAAATTCTTTCCTTTTTTTAGTTTTTCTATTTAATATCGTTTTTTTATGGCTTATAATGCAGTCAGCGGGTTTTACAATGGCTATTTTCTTTGCCATTGCTGCTATCTGGTTTGTGATATTCGCACTGTGCTTGAAAGGTTATTTCATGTTATATTGTTTGTGACTATATGGAAATCATGTGTTGAATCCAGCTTCACATTGATGAAACTGTATGCACCTGCTAAATGTTTGAAAGGTTATTTCATGTTATATTGTTTGTGACTATATGGAAATCATATGTTGAATCCAGCTTCACATTGATGAAACTGTATGCACCTGATCCAAGTTGATGTGCAAGTGATTTGTTTGCTGTAGATTATTCAGACAGTACCTTGCACTTTTCCTCGTTAACCAGATGGCTTCGGGATTGTTTCGCTTCGTTGCAGCTGCTGCAAGAAACATGATTGTTGCTAACACTTTGGGACATTTTCTTTACTCATACTTTTTGCGTTGGGTGGCTTTGTCCTGTCACGAGGTGATTGTTGCTAACTTAGAGCAGGAAATCAAACTTTGAATAAAAATTACTCACTAAACAGTTCTAATCAGTTTCCATTGTTCAATGTCACGGACGACATAAAGGGTTGGTGGATATGGGGTTACTGGATATCACCTATGATGTATGCATAAAACTCAATAATGGTTAATGAGTTCCTTGGGAACCAATGGAGACGAGTAATGCTTTGAATTTACAAATTTCTATGATTCTGCTTTTATATGTCAACACTCAGCCGATCTTCTATATTTTCTTTCATATTGAAGGTTCTTCCAAACTCAACAGAACCGTTGGGAATTGAAGTTTTAAACTCTAGGGATTTCGTCCATGAGGCACATTGGTATTGGATCGGAGTAGGGGCATTGATTGGATTCACATTATTGTTCAACTTTTGTTTTAATATGGCCCTTACCTATCTAAACCGTGAGTATAGCTTTACCTACTTAAACTCGTGCGTCTTTGGAAGGAGAAGCTAATTAATTGTTTACCATTTTTTAATTAAATATGTAGCATTTGAAAAGTCTTGGGCTGTAATATCTGAAGAACCTAAAAGCAACGAATAAGCCCAAGGAATTGAAGTTGGCAGAAGTATTCAATTATCAAACTACGAAAGTAGCTCAAGTCATGTAACTAAATCAGGTATTATGGCTTATATATATTTGTGTCACTGTGATGGTGTACAAGGCATTTTTTTTTTTTGCAATACTGAATCTAATTGACATGCAGAGATCCAAGAGGACATTCCAAGAAGCATCTCATCCAAGTCCTCATCTGTGATTGAGGCAACTGTTGGGGCTGTTGGCATCAAGAAAAAGGGAATGGTTCTTCCATTTGAGCCACATTCTATCATATTTGATGAAATTATCTATTCTGTTGATATGCCATAGGTAACATAAGGTTCCATGTACAAATACAGAATATGCCCATGGTTGGATTATATCTTGTTTCAAATTAATGTGGTCTGGATATACAAGAGTTTATTTGATTGAATTTAAACTTTGCAGGAAATGAAAGAACAAGGTGTCACTGAAGATAGATTGGTGCTATTGAAGGGTGTTAGTGGTGCTTTCAGACCTGGCATTCTCACTGCTCTAATGGGTGTTAATGGTGCTAGTAAAACCACTCTGATGGATGTGCTTGCTGGCAGAAAAACTGGCGGTTATATCGATGGCAACATCACAGTTTCAGGTTTCCCAAAGAAGCAAGAAACATTTGCTCGAGTATCTGGCTACTGTGAGCAAAATGACATTCACTCTCCCCATGTCACTGTGTATGAATCCTTGGTCTATTCCGCTTGGCTTGTGAAGTTAGACAGTTTTGAGGTATGGCGTTGTGAAGTTATGATGACTCTGATTATTGCAGGTAGGAAGTCTAAGAGAACTTCAAAGGATCTATGATGAGATTGTTGAGTCAGCTGATGCTTGTCGGCTGGATCAGTATGCAGTTCCTGAGAAAATTGTTAGGTAAATGTTATGCTTTGTTCCCATCTTTAGACAGTGGTTTTCTAATTTTGTTTGTATATGGATAGATTGTGTTCTTGCTATTCATCTTAATTAAATTTAGTTTCACCATGTTCTTGTCAATTTTGTCAGCAGTTGGTCATTATTCTGTTTTTCTTCAGGAATCGGTGGTTTTGGTCTCGTTTAATGCCAGTCTTCATACTCTGCTGTCAACGGACTATATCTTTATGGAGGAATAGGCACTGGGAAAACTATGTTGATGGACCTCTTCTTTGATCAATTGTCAGTTTCATTAACATGTTTAATTTGTTGGTTTTATTGCATATGATGTCGTCAGTCAGAAAAATGGAGACATAATTTTATTTGACATACAAGATGGGTATATTGTGCAAATAATATATGATATTTGATGTGTATAAACATCTGATATTCACAAAAAAACTTGTGATATCCTTACTTATCATTGCCAGCCATGCCAACTGCTCTTAGTCAGTGGTTACTCTCCTCATATTGTAAACCCCTTTTTCAGGCCCAGCAATTCGAGGAAGAAAAGGATCCATTTTCATGAATTCATGTTGAATGTCCATTTTTTTAACAAAAACTTGTATTAACAATTTATTAACTTGCATTAAAAAAATTAACTAAGAATTAAAATCATTTTATTATACAATCAATGAACAATGGCACTAAGACAAAGAATTAATCAAATTTTTAAATTTAAAATAAAATTTAATAAATATAAGAATTTTAAATTTCAAATAACACTTTTACTGGTACTTTAAAGTATAAGTAAAAACTTATAAATTTAAAATAAAGCTCAATGAATATAAAAAATTTAAATTTCAAATAAGACTTTTCCCGGCACTTTAAAGTACCGGTAAAAACTTTTTATTTTTAAAAGCATTTAAAAGTGTCAGGAAAAGTCATGCCATAATTTGGCAAATTTTTGCCGGCACTGAAGCACATCACCACCGGCAGACCTTCACCGGCATTAACCTAACCGGCGGTTTGTCTACTGCCAGTAACATTTTTGCCGGCGGTTGATTTGTCTTTTATCGACACTTATAAGTGCCAGTAAAAGTGATTTGTCCTGTAGTGTTATTTGCATAAAATTTTCGAAATCATATTCATATATCTTTCTGAGCTAAATTTCATTATAAAAAATAATCATTGAGAGAACATAAGCATTGGTAACAATTTCCATAACCAAAACAAATAAACATATTTTCATGCTTAACCCAAATTAACAATATAAGGGACATAATATCACATATGTAGCAGATGTACAATGAAATCATTTATGGCTAAAATGTTTAGTGACATAAACACTGAGAGATTACAAATCGCTTACGTGATTCGCTAAACTAATATCCAAACAAAAATCATACAATTTTCTAGTTTCCTAATAATTCAAGAAATATTCAACAATAAAAACTAACATGAACTTATAAGTTTGATAATACACAACCTTCTGTTGACTATTCTAAGATATATAGGTGTCGTGATAGCCTTCCAATAAACCGAGACTACTTAAGAGTGTTTTTCATACAAAAACAAATATTCTTTTAATTTAAGAAAATACTAATATTAAATAAAAATTAAAATTAAAACATAAAAGCTCAAATTTTTTTATTTTTACTCATTTCCTCCCAAGCCACTCTCTCTCTAGCTCCTAAATCCCACTTTTTTTCTCTTGAAGCTGAACTTCGGCCATAAACCCAAAAAAGGCCACGACAACCCAAATTCTGTAGATGATTTTTATCATGCACCATCGTATAAGGTCATTTAAATTAGACCAAGAAACAATCCCCAATTCCTCATAGCACTTAAACCTAGATTGGATTCACAAAAAAACCTTCTCTATTTTGTAGATCCAGGTTCCAAAGATCAAACTCTCTGCGGCCAAGAACTCTAGAAAACCAAGCTTAGAAAACCCTTAGCACCTTGACCTAAGTTTCCTTTCCTTGATTTTAGAAACCTAAGAAAAAAAACACTAACTTTAAAAACCTTAAATTTTGTGATATTGTGTTTTTGTTCCTAAATTTTGATGTGTTTTGCATGTTTGTGTTTTGGTATTATTTTTTTATTTTGTGAATTCTCTGTATTGAATAGCTGCCTTATGCATTAGTAGAAAAAGTGCAAAGACTACGGTTACGTAAAAACATTAACTATGATTTTTAAAAGCGTACATAATCTAATATCTTTAACTATGATTTTAAAATTTTAATCACATTTTCAGCTTTTTGACACCATAACTCTAACTATGTTTATGTGCAAAGCGTAGTCTAAGATAATATGTAACGACCCTTTATACTGAAAATACGAACCATATTTTTTTTCCTTTTTTCACTTACTTGGTTGGGCTGTACGTAGTGTCACTAATCAATTCTTAAGCTAACTTTATATTAGCTAAGTCAATATCTTTTAATTGCCTTAGGCCCCAATCAAATTCTCTCATAAAGCATGCATTTACAATTTCGAATCATTCTACTTGACTAAATATATCTCTACCCAAATGGCATTCATTGTTATAAAGCATAAATATATCCTATACTTCCTTTAATTACATCCACATACTATAAAAGTATTGAAATTATAAGTCTGAATATAAAAGAGAATACTGTACATCACATACCTTCAAATGTGGTATAAAAGCCTCGAAGGACTTGCTTAAACCCCGCATAAAAAGCACCTACTGCAAATAATCTGGAAGGTGTAGAGGAGGGAGGGTGAGCTTTTTGGAAAACCCAATAAGAAATATATATAAGAAATTGATACCAAATTTTTATATGCAAATTTCCAAAATATTTACTAAAGCTCAAATACCATATTTCATATTATTCGGAAAATCAAATCATGCATATGCAATGCATCAAAAAACATTTCATTTAATCTAAAACATAAACAACTGAATTCTGAACATCATTCGAAATATACGTGCTTATCACATTCCGTTTAAATATGGATCATCAAATCAAATTCTCATCTGTTTCAGAATCAAAATATCATACATTCGGAAATCATATATGAAGATAAGCACGGAAAATCATATACATACTAAGCTTGAGACATATTAGCGACTAATAAATAATCATGCAGTTTAAATATTCCCGTGAGGGAAAGTGCAAGTCGGAAAGACTTATGGCCATAGTCCAAGGGGGGTCCGCAGTGAGCACTGATCAGGTGTCAACTGGGTCCGCTGTGGACTGGATCAGGGTCACACAGTATCAAAAAATAAATATCTATTGTGGACTGGATTAAGGTCACACAATAGCCAGAACAGATACTTACTGAGGACTGGATCAAGGTCACTCACTAGTTAGAAAATACTGCAATGACTTAGCTAGTCATGTCTCAAAACATTTTATACATATCTCTTTCAAAATCCGAAATAGTATTTTTTTGAGCTTTAGAAAAGTTCATAACAAAAGTCATATACATTTCTTTCAAAAATATATAAATCATACTTACTCATAATATCTTCAACATAATAACATAGGTTGATAATTTCCTTGAGATAAGTATCTTGACTGAAAGTCTTGTAAACGAATCAAGGTCGTAAGATTTAACCGTTTTCAAAATAAATATGCCGGATAGTTGGTCATTTTCAAATGATTGCTTAAATTAAGCTTAAGTCATAAACCATTATTTTCATAAAAATTCCGGCAGCATAACGGCTTATATTTTCTTAAAACCCCCGCAAGAAAATACAGTTTGTATAACCACAAGGCAGTTGATTTTAAATAGCATTCGGTATCTCTTACATTCCGATATATATTTCTTACCTAAAGGTGTAGCACAAGTATAGCAATGGCACCCTTTTTCTTCTTGATTGCCTCTTTCCTTAATCTTTAATTTAGTTAGTTAGTGTCCCCTACCTTGTATCCTCTCCTCCTACATTAAGGCATAAAATAAATAAAATTTATGTTATTCATTTACCTTACGAAAAATTCATACTTAGTTTCTCCCTTAAGATCATTACCTTAAGATTTCACCTTGGTTACCAATGCTCCATCACCTTATAAGTTCTTTCCTCACTCAACCTACATCAAAATAATAATATTTTTACCTTTTTTGTTTCACTCAACATTCATCATTTGAATCTATGATTAAAATTCAAGTCCTTACCTCTTGTTACTAGCCAAAACCGAGAGTCCTTTCTAGGCAGTTTAAAACTCCATGATTTTGGAGTTGTTAAAGCCTTCAATTTATGCAGCCACTTCTTATTTTCAAGGCTTTGTAACAACCAATTCAGCCCTTTATATTTTTACCTCCTCAACAGCCCTTATTCTTGCCTTAAAAGCCACCTCAATTCAGCCCCTTTCCACGTGGTTATGGCAATCGAAATTAGAAGCCTTTCCGTACAAATGAAACAGCCCCTACAAAATATAAGTCTGTCACCATTCAGCCTTAAATTAACATCATTTGTTTCCATAAAATAAATTCCTTAACTTGACTTACTTAACTCTAATATAGATTCCCTTACCTCCAGGCCAGTCAAAGTATATATATATTTTTTTGGTCAGCTTCCACGTGATCTGACAGCTTCAAAACTAGTAAGTTTGTCAAGCCATTAAGCTATTTGCCTAACCAAAACAACCCTTGTTTTAACCTTAAATTTACCTTCCTTCAAACCTCTTTCCTACGTGGATATAGCAGCCCAATTGCAAGACCTTTCCATGTCGGTAGAGTACTCCCAAAAACAAAAAACCTTCATGCCTGTAGCTGCTGTCCAAACCCGATACACCTTTGCTTCACGTCTTTATCTCATGTACCTTTGCTGCCCTGTTCTTTACAGCCAAAAGAAACCTTCGTTTTCAGCTCAAGGAAATACAACATCGTATTTAATTAAATATCAAGTTAACTAAGTTACAAAAAAAATTAAAACTAACGAACCAAGTTGGGTGAGCCTTGTACTTTAAACAAAAAGTCCAAACCTGAATTGATTTTTATTAGCCTTAATTTTTAAGCTCAATTACATTTAATGAGTTTAATATTTTTATCCAAACTCATCAAAAAATCAAGCTAGATTTTAGGTTTGAACGGATAGCCTAACCCATTAACACATCTACTTAGGTTTATTCGGCATAAATTAAACTCGATATAGTAAAAAAAAAGTAATCAATTAAAAACTCAATTTTGAAATTTTTTAAATTATATTTTGTGATTAATTAAATTTTTTATATATAGTAAAAAAATTAAATAAATGTTTATCAAAATCATTGATAAATCGAAATGAAATTTATACTTTAATCAATTAAAATTCAAATACTCGTAATCTAATCAATTGCAAATCTATTTTGTGTTATCAATTTGATATCTAGATAAATAGTATTATATTATTATTTTAAAAACAAAAAATAAATAGTAATACAGTTGTTGTCGCTCAAAACAACAATAAATGTTTGCTGACGTCAATATCTGTCTTTTCTCTCCACGTGTCTCTAAGAAGCTTCTGTAAAAACAAGAAAAGTCAGAGGAATGCAGGGGGTGGTTCCCTGCGTAGGCATTTCGATACTTAAGTCAGCCAAAGATTCTTGAATATTAGGAAACGTAAAAGCCGGAAGTAAAAAATTAGAGAATAAATTTGTACTTAAAGCCTATTTATTGGCAAATATTATAGAGTAATTACCTGGGGATAATCACATCTTTTTTATGAGAGTTTGTTTCCAAGTATGACACAAATACCGTCAATCTCGAGAATGGTGGGAGTTTGTTGCTAGCGGGAGACAGTAAAATGGATGCGACACAACAGAGTGGGAGAAGGCTGTTGCCTTATACAGGAGGTTCAATACATGCCACATGTACAGGCGATAGTTTCCCCGGGCGATAGACCCTCGGGCCTCTGTGGCGACAGAGGCCTGCCATAGGCGAGAGGGTCCATGCTATCTCGGCTATCTCTCGCTGGATGCCATGTGGTCCAATAAGCTTTTGCCACGTGGCATGCTCTTTGGTTTTTGGGCTTTAGCCCAACGTAAATGGGTTTTGCCATATCAATTGCTCCCCACTCTCTTATTAGATTTTTCCAATTAAGAGAGTACAAATACTTGAGCTTGGGACATTGTAGTCTTTTCCTAATTTTTTTTGTTGTTTTTCTTATATTTTTTGCAAGTGAAAAAGGTCCAGCTTTGCAGGAGGTGTTACTTGGCGCGACATTTGGTATTCCCTATCGCGGCTATATAAGAAATAGGAGTTCGACGAAATCGAGTAAGAAAACCTCTGAGCTAGCACGTTGCCGCATGTTTTTTAGCTCTCCTGCCACACACAGTTTGCCGCATCATATAGTATTTCACTCTCATAGAGAAGCCGCTCGCTCGTCACTGTCACAATAAGTGTGTACCTATCGCTTCATTTTGCTATCTCTCGCCCTTGCCTTAAGTCTCTCATAGGTGTTTAGTCTCTCTCGCACTTGCCTTAAGTCTCTTACAGGTGTTTAGTCTCTCGCATAGTGCTTAGGTCTCCTATGTAATTGGGTCTTTCACCTAAAAAGCTTAGGTCTCTCGCGTACTTAAGTCTCTCACCGCATGGATCTCTCGCAAAACCCCTAGGTCTCTCGCAGCGTAGGTCTCTCACAGCATAGGTCTCTCGCAACATAGGTCTCTCGCAAATCCTTAGGTCTGCCGCAGCCTAGGTCTCTCACACACTAAGTCTCCCTTAGGTCTGCCACCTGTCGCCTGTTTACTTGTTAAATCTCACTTTTGACCATGTCTTCTCAACGCGTAGGTAAAACATTGAAAAGGGGGGGTGTTGAGTGTAATTTATCTGACACAGACTTAGAGGAAATCAATACTCGCTTTCCCCTTCCATCCAATTATTAGTATAAACTTCCAAACGATAGGGAACTTTCACCTGACCTGGTTAGAAGCGACGTAGCCGTACATAAAGTGCCTTTAGTATTCGATTTTTGTTTTCCATTACCAGAGTTTGGTATAGCATTCCTTAGGTATAAAGACATAGTCCCATGTCAACTCCACCCTCACGCTTGGGCTCAATTAGTAGGATTTTGGTAGTATGCTATAGTTTAGGCATTGTCCCTACCATCCCTTTTTTGAGTGCCTTTTTTAGAGTTCGCGGACATTTTCCCTTTAGAGGTTTAAAGTTGACAGGTTTCACAATAAAATCTTCTCAGACCTTCCTACTAAATTGTGCAATTTTAAGAGTGAGTGGGTCGTTGTTGAGATTCCAAGTGATTTGAGAATCTGCACTAGATGGAATCGTGATACTAGCGACCACTTGAAGCGTTTGGACAAGTTCGACTTGGCTAGCTTGAGGGTCCATTTCGGTGAGTCCATTAGGCGTCTATGTTCTACCGGGGAGCAAAATTTATTTTCTCTTTTAACTCCTGAGAACATTATAACCGCCGGATGGGGAGTAAGCAGAGCTGTTCTTGGGACTTCTACTGCTTCATCTAACCTTACCACAACCTTACATACTCCTAATTCTAGTTCTAGCTACCCACTCACAGTTCCCGTAGTTGAACCAACTACCCCCATAGGTCGTCTCATAGATGAACCTTCTCCTAACTCAGGGGACGAGGCACCTGGGGCCGCGAGTGTCGGTGATTTATCCGAGGAAGATCTTGAATGGAACCAAGGCAACGCCTTGGGGAGTCCTTTCTACAATTTCCCTTCAGATGCAAACTTGGCTAACTTAGAGGATTTTGGTGATTTTATAAGTTTTTTTCAATTTTCTTTACTTTTGTATACATGCGTGTAGTATTTTTCAACTTGATTTGCTAACTCCTCCTTGTGTTATGCAGATATGAACTTCCAAGCGGCTATGCATTGGAAGGAGACCACTGTGTCTTTCAGAGTGGCTCCTCCTCCTTAACAAAAGCCTCGGGTTGAGGCATCCACTTCTAGACATCCTCGCGCTCCTACTCCCCCTCCTCTGGCCATTGGCGAACCCAGTCGCCCTACGCAAGAGGCCGGAAGAAGCAAGCGAAAGAGGTACCTTATTCGTGATCATAGCTTGAATGATCATGAGAGTTCGGGATCGTAGAGGAGTGAGTCCACCCACCGAGAAGGTAATCCTAGTGCCGCTGAAAATAGGTCGGCTCCTCGCAGGCCTTGTTGTAAATATTGAAAGAGATTAATCATCGAAGACTCGATGCATGTGAGGCCAATTTTGCCTAAGATGGCCGATCCTACCCTTAGGCGATATCAAGCAGACAGAGGGGTCATTGTCGATGGAGATAACTTTCAGACCTACCCTAGTGTTAACGATAATGATAGCATTGAGGAGCCTGGGGTAGCTTCTCGCCTAGGTTGGAGCACCATCCTTCCTCGCTATGAGATGGAACTCTTCAAGAACCTTATAGAGGTTGAAAACAACTCTGACTACCTCATAATGAAGGTGAGACCATCGCCTTTCTTCAATAATGATACGCATTTTTTAACTTCTTTTGTCAGGTTTCTGAATTATTTTCTTTTTGTTTTGTCAGGTGGCTCAACAGACGGTGGCCATTAATGCGCGGCACAAGACTCTTAGGGAGCAGGCTGAAAAAGATCTGCGTGAGCTTCGAGAGAAAAACATGGAGCTTCAGAATGAGGTTAACTAGCTTTGTCCATATACCAGCAGAGTAGAAGAGTTGAGGAAGGACAATGAAGCCTTGAGACAATAGAATGCGGACCTCAATTTGAAGCTGAAAGAAGAGAAAGCGAAAGTGGTATCCCTTCATGGATATCAGAAGGCTTACAATAAGGCAATACATGATTTTAAGGTCACGAGGTCACAACGGGACAAGGCTGTTAAAGAGTTGAACAACGGACTAAATCAGCAAAGGGAGGCCGAGTCGAGGCCATTCGCAAATACCGCCTGTCTCAACACTGCTTTGAAAAGAAGCAGGACTTTGCGGTGGGATTCGTTAAGTATGGCTTTTACTTGGCTTGCGCTTGGCTGGAGAAGTAAAGGCCTAATAAGACTTTCCCCAAGCTGCTTTTACCAAAGAGGCCCAGTACTATGAAGCTCCTCCCTGGACTAAGTATGAGCCCGACTCACAAGGCCTAGAGGATTACATAGAGGAAGGGGTCGTAGACGACTTAGACAACCTCAAAGGTCCGTGGCCCCCTCGACTGCTATGCAATCAGCCTAAGTCCATTGGGTGCGTGACCAGCCTATGCCTGTTGAGGTGCACAACCAGCCTGAAAATGTTAAGGCACACGACCAATCCGAGCCTATTGAGGCATTGCAGGGGTTAGACGGCGACAATCTCCAATTCTCTGATTCTATCGCTGTCGATCTTGTGCTAGACTAACATTGCTGGGCCTTTAAGCAACGCTCCCTTTTCTGAAATTACTCCTCCGGCTCTCCAAGGTCCTAGTGCTGACATAACACCTTCCTTACTAGCCAATTCAATTGTCTCGATAGACTAATTAGGATCTTTTTCTCTTTTTATGTTTTTTTTTCATTGCAATTGTAACTCGCACAAACGATGCATAGTTGTAAACAATTCATTTTTCCTTAATGAAAGTTACAATTCCTTTTTGTGTCCTTAATGAAAGTTACAATTCCTTTTTGTGTTTTGTTCTTTTCTTTGTATGCTTGTGACAGAATGTATGCTATGTTGTATCATCATGTTCATTCAAATTTCAAACATGTTCATTCCAGTTCCAACATGTTGTAGTCATGACAATATGAGTATGTCAGAGTGCTACAACATAACAGTCTTTATTGGTAAAGCAATTACACGCTTTCAAAAAGTTGTAACATACATACCTTTTATCTTTCATATGGTACTGCTCCCAAGTTTTTCTTTGAGACAACGTTACTTTTCTTGCCCAAAGAATAACTTTTTGCTTGAACGTTGTGCCTATCTCGCGCTTTTTCTGCTTAAGGACTTGCATTTGCCTGTCTCGCACCCTTTTGTGCTTAGGGACTTATGTTTGCCCGTCTCACACCCTTTTGTGCTTAGGGACTTATGTTTGCCCGTCTCGCACCCTTTTGTGCTTAGGGACTTATGTTTTGCCCGTCTCGCACCCTTTTGTGCTTAGAGACTTATGTTGGCCCATCTCGCACCTTTTTGTGCTTAGAGACTTATGTTTTGCCCGTTTCGCACCCTTTTGTGCTTATGGACTTATGTTTTGCCCGTCTCGAACCCTTTTGTGCTTAGGGACTTATGTTTTGCCCGTCTCGCACCCTTTTGTGCTTAGGGACTTATGTTTGCCCGTCTCTCACCCTTTTGTGCTTAAGGAGTTATGTCTTGCTCGTCTCACACCCTTTTATGCTTAGGGACTTATGTTTTGCCCGTCTCGCACCCTTTTATGCTTAGGGACTTATGTTTGCCCTTCTCGCACCTTTTTGTGCTTAGGGACTTATGTTTGCCGGTCTCACACCCTTTTGTGCTTAGGGACTTTGTTTGCCCGTCTCGCACCCTTTTGTGCTTAGGGACTTATGTTTGCCGATCTCGCACCCTTTTGTGCTTAGGGACTTTTGTTTGCCCGTCTCGCACCCTTTTGTGCTTAGGGACTTATGTTTGGCCAGCTTTTGCCTCAATCATTTCTATTCCTGTAACATATAATCCATCTAACATATTGCATTAGAAAATGAATAACTGGCATTTATTCATAAATCAAAAAATAACAGAACAATAGTATCTGCAAAGTAACGGAATAATAGATGGAAAAATAAGAATAAGAATAGTAAAAAGGTACAATGTTTTCATTGCCAGTATAATTTAAGATGATTGGCGTTCCAGGTCTTCGAGATCTTTTTTCCTTGTAAAGTTTCCAAAGTGCATATGCTGGGTCATATCATCTTTCTAATCCTGTAAGGCCTTTCCCAATTGGCCTGGAGTTTACCATCCTCTCTATGAGCATTTGTGATGGCTGATTTTCTCAGTACCAAGTCTCCTTCTTGCAATTCTCTGTCTTTAACTCTGTATTGTAATAAGAGGCTATCCGATGTTAGTAAGCGGCCAATTTCATTTTTGCTGTGTCCCTCAGCTCATCTATCATATCAAGATCCTCCCTAAGTCCCTGGGAGTTAAATTCTTCAACGTAAGGGACTAATCTCGATGATCCCACTCCGATTTCAACGGGGATAAGGGCTTCAGTTCCATATACTAAGTTAAATGGTGTCTCTCCCGTTGACACCCTGCTTGTCGTTTTATAAGCCCATAGGACACTCGGGAGCTCATCTACTCACGCTCCCTTTGCCTTGTCCAGTCTGGTTTTCAAACCATGCAGTAAAGTTCGGTTACTGACCTCGGCTTGCCCATTAGCTTGTGGGTAAGAGACAGAAGATATTCTTAACTAAATACTTAGGCCTTTACAGAACTCTCGAAACGTGTCACAATCAACTTGCTTCCGATGATCGGCATTTAGCACTCGAGGGATTTCAAAGCGGCAGACAATATCTTTCCATACCATCGCCTCCACCTTCTTTTCGAAAATGGTAGCCAAAGGTTCAGCCTCTGTCCACTTTGTGAAGTAGTCTGTGGCTACCAACAAATATTTCCTTTAGCCCATGCTCAAGGGAAAAGGTCCTAAGATGTTGAGCCCCTATTGCGCAAATGGCGTTGGTGAAGGGTGTTCAAAAGGGTCGAGACTGGCGCAATAACTATAGGAGCAAACTTCTGGCATTTTTCGCATCTTCGCACCTTTTCAGTGGCATCTTTCTTCAGTGTAGGCCAATAAAACCCCGTATGTAATATTTTCGTGGCCAAGGCTTGAGCCCCTAAGTGCTCACCACATATCCCTTCGTGAACTTCAGCCAAGGTGTATTTGGCCTATTAAGGCCCTAAGCATTTTAACAAGGGCATAGTGAACCCACGCTTGTAGAGTTCTCCATTCACCATAGTAAACCTAGCACTTTGCAATTTTAGCCTTCGGGCTTCATCTCTGTCGGCGGGGAGTTTGCCTTCCAAAATGTAGTCTTTGATCGAGCTTCTCCAATCACTTCCGATCTCGACATCGCAAATATCTTCTTTTTCGATACTTGGCTTGGCGAGGGATTCTATCTTTACCATACCACCTTTAATTCCCCTGGAGGAGGCCTACTTCGAAAGAGCATCTGCATGACCGTTCTCAGACTGGTTTTTCTGGGTCAACCGAAAATTCTTGAATGAATGTGCCAATAATTGCACCTTCTGTAAATAAGGGACTAGGGCCGGTTCTTGCGCTTCATACTCACCCGATAACTGATTTACCACGAACTGTGAGTTGCTATAGGCCATTAAGTTGCTAACTTCTAACTTCTCGATAAGTTTCATTCCAGCTATCAAGGCTTCATATTCAGCTACATTATTCGAGCTTGGAAAATCAAAGAGTAGGGAATACTCATAGGTTTCCCCTTCAGGCGAAGTTAGCACAATTCCAACTCCACTACCATCCATACTATGAGCCCCGTCTACAAATAACTTCCACCAAACTAATTCTGTTTCTTCTTGGGCCTCCTGACTAGTGCATTCTACAATAAAATCCGCTAAAGCTTGCCCCTTTATTGCTTGATGGGGCTGAAAGTGTATGTCGTATTCACTCAGTTCAATAGCCCATTTGGTCAGATGTCCTGAGTGCTCTAGTTTCTGCAGTATTTGCCTCAAAGGCTGATCTGTTAAGATAGTCACCGAATGAGCTTGGAAGTACGATCGTAACTTTTGAGTTGCCATCACCAATGATAAAACTATCTTCTCTACTAGGGGGTACCTTGTCTCGACATCTAGTAAGAGTTTGCTCACATAGTAGATTGGACAGTCCTTGTCTCCTTCCTTCCTCAATAGGACTGTGCTTACAGCCTTTTCTCCTACATCGAGATATATGAGGAGTTGGTCTCCAAGTTATGGTCGAGACAATAGTGGCAACTCTTTCAGGTAGTCTTTTAATTTCTCAAAGGCATCATTACACTCCTCTGTCCATTTGAAATTTTTTTTGACTTTTATTGCCTTAAAGAATGGTAGATTCCTTTCAGCTGATTTGGACAAAAAGCGATTCAAAGCTGTTATCCTCATTGTTAGCCTTTGAACTTCTCTAACAATATTTGGTGGCTTCATGTCCAAAATGGCTTGAACTTTCTTGGGATTAGCTTATATTCCCCGATTAGTGATCATGACCCCCAAGAATTTTCTCGACCTTACTCCAAAAGAGCATTTGTTGGCGTTCAGCTTCATCTTATACTGCCGCAACACCTTAAATACCTTCGACATTTTCTCGGCATGTGACTCTCCTTTTGGGCTTTTGATGATCATATCATCCAAATACGCTTCTATGGTGTTACCCAACAAGTCCTTAAACACCTTATTTACCATGCGCTGATATGTTGCCCTTGCATTTTTCAAACTGAATTGCATTACTCGATAGCAGTATGTTCTGCTATCGGTAATGAAAGAAGTCTTCTCCTCATCCTCTAGGTGTGATGTCACAGCCCATGACCACATTTTTCCATGTTTTTTTATACATCTTATTTGGTTGGGCTATCTGCGATACTTTACTTTTCTTTTACATATAAACAATTTCATACAAAATTATAATATCATTTACATCCCCTATCTTAATTCACAAGAAAGTAGTATTATAGATAAGTCTAAATACAGAAAATAAATGATAGTACCTCATGTAATAAATCAAGTTGTTGCAGTGTCTCCAAATGCGCAGCCAAAATCTTCAGATGTCAGATCTCACAGTCACCGAAAATCTGAAATGTTAAAATTGGGGAGTGAGCAAACCACGGCTCAGTAAAGGAGTTATATGCAACTCTTGATATTCAGTTATCTATATGCTGAAAAACTTTTTTGTTTTCCTAGAAGTGTACTAGGCTCACATGTAGGAAGGATACTATAGTCGGCTAGGGATCCGGATGGAGTAAGGCAGGTATTTTGAAATACCTATCTTGTCCCGAAACCTAGAAGCAACTACAGAGAGTAATAAATTCTCGTTTGAATTCAAATCACTTTCCTTTTTATTCATCTTGTTTCCATTCAATGCTTTTATGAATTTAAAGCATTTAAATAAAATAACTAATATTTATCTATTCCTTTAGAAAATATTAGTTTAAACTATCATCATTCTCCTTTAAATTCCTTTCATATTTTACTGAACGATTCATAATTAGTACAGTACTTTAAATAGCAAAATAAGCTATTAAAAATCATTTTCGTATAACATATACATCATTTAAATCCAATACTCAATTTTAAAATCATAGTAAGAATATTAGATTTATAAACTCTTCCTTTTTGAAAACATATTACGTGTTCATATCACATGTCTTATGAAAATCATCTCGCAGTACTAAAATAAGTACCGTAATAAGCATTATATAAAAATGCTGTAAATCATTTGATTTTTTTTTCCTCATGTCACATAAAACACATTCCTTTTTACATGTCACGTATCATATAAAACATTTTCCTTTTAACATAATACATATCATGTGGAGATTGAGGCAAACACCCAATCATATCATGCTATAGACCCCGAAGGGTAGAAAAGTAAACATATTAGACCTATGGCCATAGTCTATAATCGTCCTCAGTGGATCACTGATCAAGTGTCGATCGGGACTAAACATATCACATATTGGCATGATAGAGGGGCCAACTAGTCTCAAAACCGTGTTTTTCATCATAAAATAACACTTATGGAATTTATAAAAATACTCAATTTCATAATTAAAACCATAAAAGTTATATAAATCATTTAGTGAATATTTAAGAAAATATTTATAAAATATTCACTTTATGTCTTTTCATTTTCCTTCTCATATCACGTGTAATTTACATATCATGAGAATTTCGGTGATTTCATTATCATCAAATTTGAAAACAAGAATATTTTAAAAATAAAATTCAGTATATTCATGTTTTATAAAAAAATAGTTAATTTCTCATTTTTGGTGGTTGGAAATCGTTTCTCGTGTAATAAAATCATTTATTATAATTTTACGTAATTTTTTAAAATTTTTCAGTAGCATAACAGCTATCGATTGATTAGCCTCCCTGCACAGAAAAGATAGTTTATATGCACAGCCTGTCAATCACCACAATTTTCCAACCAATTATTTTCCACAGCATTTTTATAAAATTAATGCATATTTAAAAACATGCATACCAAATATCCTTACAGGCTACACATGCCTCCTTAACGTGTTTCGGTTTGGCGACTACGTCACTAATGTCGCGCCCATGATCCACCTCTCCCAATTCCATCATCTTGATCACTGAGAAGGATTTTCTACAACAAATTCTACATTTTAGAATTTTTATAAAATTAAACTACAATTAATAATAAAAAATTATTATTAATTCTTTCTACCTTTCTCCCTATTTTTCCTTTCTTCTTCTTCTTCTTATTTTTCCTTTTTCTTTTCCTTTTTCCTTTTCTTTTCTTTCTTCTTTTTCTTTTCTTTTCTTTTTCTTTTTCTTCTTTCCTGGTCTGAATCGGTTAGACCGGTTCGACCATCGTCGGTCCTCTTCCCCGCTGGTTCAGTCCCTCCAAGCAAGCTGGTGTGGCGCTGGAGCCATTTCTGGTCTCCGTTTCTAGATTGACGGCGGTGGCGGTGGCAGATCTGGAATGGTGGTTCGACCTTCCTTTTTCTCCTTTCTCGCTCTCTTTTCTCTTTCTCCCTTCACCGCTGACTCCCTTTCCTCCAGCTCTGACCTCATCGAAGCCTCGCAAAGCAACGGTGGCACACGGATCGACTGGCGCCGGTTCCTTTCCTTTGCCTTTCTTTTTCCTTCTTTTACTCTTTTATTTTCCCGATTCTCTTCTTTTCTCTTTGTAGCCGGCCAGCCCTCTCTCCCTCGTCTCGTCGGCGATAGCCCTCTCTCTTCTTTCTCTTCCTTTGCTGACAGCGTCGGCTACTGGTGTCGTCGGCTTCTCTTCTATTTGTAACAGAGGAGAAGGAAATTTGGGAATCAGGTTGTATCCAATTCTCGATTCCTTTAATTTTTTTTATATATAATATATATAATTATCTTTATAATTATATATATTTATACTAAAAACAATATATATTCTATATATTTAACTTATATATATATATATCTCAATTTAAAATAATATTTATATACATCATATGCATATATATTTTTATTTATACATAAATGTACATTTACATACATATGTACTTATTTTGAAATATAAAATACTACATCTCAATATTTAATAATATTTCATATGTGTACATATGTATTTATATAAAAATATATTTATATCATATAAATATATTAATATACAAATATACATATTTTTATTTCATTTAATTTTGGATTTCTTAATATCCAAAATAAATATAAACATTTTCCTTTCTTATTAAATTTGGATCTCGTTAAATCCAAATTAAATTTCTTCCATATATATTCTCCAAATCCGATACTTCATCAACTATCGAATTTCCAAATATCCCCATTTCATAATAAATTCATTTATTTTCTTTAGTTTATATATTTGTATTAAAATTAAATTTTCAACTATTTAATACCCAAATTAGGAAAATTTACGGTTAGCACACATCATAATTTGGTAGTACCCCGAAAAGGCATCCAAAAAACTCAGCAGTTCATATCCACAGGTCTCGTTCATCAACTTGTCAATTCAAGGTAACGGATATGAATCTTTAGGGCAAGCTTTGTTCAAGTCCGTAAAATCCACACACATCCTCCATTTTCTGTTGGCTTTTTTTTACCATTACCACATTAGCCAACCACTCCCGGTAATCGACTTCTCTGACGAACCCAACTTGTAATAGTTTCTAGATCTCCTCATCTATGGTCTGTTGCCTTTCAAGAGCAAAATTTCTCTTCTTTTTCTTAACCGATTTGGCTCCTAGGACTACATTCAACCAGTGGCAAGCAATTCTAGGGTCATTTCCTGGCATGTCGACGGGAGTCCACGCGAAGACATCGATATTCTCCTTCAAGCACTGGATTATTTCCTCCTTTGTTTTCTTTGGGAGTTGACTTCCCACATGCACCACCTTTTCTTCATCTTTATCATCTAATCGAACTACTTCTATCTCCTCATCAGGTTTTGGCTTAGGCAGTTCTTCGATTGTAAGGGTTTCTTTTCTCTGAATTCCCTTGCACGTAGTTGACGTGATATAACACGTCCTAGCTCTTTTTTGGTCTCCCCTCACTTGTCCGACACCGTGGGGAGTCAGGAACTTCATTAATAGATAACAAGGGTGTACTACTGCCCTCATGTCATTCAACAATGGTCGCTCGAAGATCACATTATAAGCCACTGATGTTGACTTCACCACCATAAACAATACTTGGCAAATGACACGTCTTGGGCTCTCCCCTAACATGACAGGTAGCTGAACTGCACCTACTACCTTCACCTTTTCTCCAGAGAAGCCATATAGTGGTGTAGGCATTGGCTTCAGCCTATCTTCCGAGATGTTCATCTTCTCAAATCAATTCCAGTAGACTACGTTCACCAAACTACCATTGTCGACTAGTATTCGACTCACCAGATGCTTTGCTACAACTACCGAAATCACCATCGGGTCATCATGAGGGATCATTACATCTCCTTGGTCGGTCGATGTAAAAATGATGGGCTCCTCACTTTGCCATTCTTCCATTACTGAGTTAACTTGATAGGCCTACCGGGCGCAGGACTTTCGAGACGAGAAAGATGTACCAGCCAACGATTCTCCTCTAGATATAACGTTGATTGTTGTTCCTGTGGGCTCGTTACCTTTCTTATGATTCCTCCTTTCTATCCTCCTTTCTGCTCCCCATTCGATACCATTTTCATCACCTCTTCTTGAGTGATATAATTATTTACTTGAGAAAGTAGGTCTGAGATTGTGGTTGGCTAGTCTAGTGACAGGGACTCCTGCAATTTCTCAGACCTTGTTCCCTGTAACATGGCTGCTACGGCTATATCGACTTGCAAATCTCGTATCTCCAGAGTGGCATCTTTAAACCGATCCATATAACTCTTTAACGACTCCTTAGCTCTTTGTTTAAGGGTGAGCAAATAAGTTGGCTCCTTCTTTCTCTGGCTATTAATTGCAAACGCCTTAAGGAATTCACTTTACCGCTGGTCAAAAGAGACAATAGAGCCCTCGGGTAAATTATTGAACCACTTCATCGCATGCCCGGTCAAAGTAAGCGAAAAGGCCTTGCACATTATCTCATCCTCCCATCCATGTAGTAACATCAAGGCCTCATAGTTTTACATATGATCGTAAGGGTCTGTCTTCCCTGTGTACACGATCATTGGCATTTTGAACTTTGGGGGTAGTGGTTTTTGTATGATGGCTACGCTGAATGGTACCCTTCTCCTCTAACTCTCTTCTGCGGACACTAACTTCTTCTCTTCCAACACCTGTTCTATCATTTTTTTCATGTCCACAGAGGGAGCGACTGGATTTCTATCCCTTTCAGCATGGGACGAATCAGGTAGGTCTTTAACCACTATTTCCTTACCCTTCCTTCGAGGTGCATCTACTCGTGTCATTTGTGTGCACCAAGTGGGGTCAAACTCCAACCCAGCTCCCCAAGTGCTTTGGTCGTCATCACCATTCTTTCCAGCACCTTCGACACCATGTTCTAAGTTAGTACTTGTAAAATTCAACACACTACAATGATGGGCAGAAGACCCTGCCGCAGCTTCAGTACCCTGTCACCCAGTACTCTGTTGCTCGACATCAAGCACTTGTCGCAAGCCCATGTTTTGTCGCTGCGTCATACTCCCTTCAAGACCATGCCATAAGGTCCCCACATCCAAACCCTGCCGCATCCTACCAATTATGATCATCTTCAACATGAGGCATTTCTTGTGGCAGCTAGGGATCTGTTGCCACACGATTAGTTTATCGCTTAGCTACTTGTTGTGGCACCTCGTCGCTCGTCTTTCCTACGAGGTTTTGTACGACTGGCGGCAGATTCAACTGTGGAAGAACTCCCTTAAACAAGTCCAACATGGCTTTGAGCGCCTAAGTTGTCTCCTCGCTCTATCACCTCAGAGCCTCAAACTCTACCATGGTTACAGTCGTTCTCTCCTCTTCCCTGTTCTCCTGGGTTCTCTATCGAATCGGTTGTTCAGGAGAACTCAAAGAGTTCTTATCACTTCCTACTCTCACATTAGTCGATCTTGTTCTCACCATCTTAGAAGTTTTGATTGGCTTTTTATACTTTTCCACAGACGGCGCCAATTGTTGTTGCTCAAAACAACAATAAATGCTTGTTGACGTCAATATCTGTCTTTTCTCTCCACGTGTCTCCAAAAAGCTTCTGTAAAAACAAGAAAAGTCAGAGGAACGCAAAGGGTGGTTCCCTGCGTAGGCACTCCGATGCTTAAGTCAGCCAAAGATTCTTGAATATTGGAAAACGTAAAAGCCAGAAGTCAAAAATTAGAGAATAAATTTGTACCTGAAACCTATTTATAAGCAAATATTATTGAGTAATTACCTGGGGATAATCAAGTCTTTTTTATGAGAGTTTGTTTCCAAGTATGACACAAATACCATCAATCTCGGGAATGGTGGGAGTTTATCGCCGGCGGGAGACAGTAAAATGGATGCGACACAACAGAGTGGGAGAAGGCTGTCATCTCATACGGGAGGTTCAATACGTGCCACTGTACAGGCGATAGGTTCCTCGGGCAATAAACCTTCGGGCCTCTGTGGTGACAGAGGCCTGCCGTAGGCGAGAGGGCCCATGCTATCTCTGTTATCTCTCGCTGGATGTCACGTGGTCCAATAAACTTCCGCCATGTGGCGTGCTCTATGGTTTTTGGGCTTTAGCCTAACGTAAATGGGTTTTGCCATATCAACAGTAAAAATATTTTTATTACTTAAGTGAGATATTATGGAGGCAATTATTTGTTGTAAAGATTGGTTACATGATGATGTTGATGGGAACTTAGAGGAGATGATAGATAGTGTCATCAACTTAGATCTTAGTAAAGAAAATCCAACATCACTGAAGTGTTCTAGTTCTTTCCAATTTACTAAATCCTATTGAGTTGTGTTAACTCTTTGAATTATTATTTCTTGCATTGTTAATGACTTAAGTCTAGTTTGGATGGATAGTGCAGTTAGCTCCAGTGAGATTAAAAAAATGATTATAAAAATATAAGTCTTTTAATAAAACAATAAAAGAAGTTAATAATAAGGGTAAAAAGGTAATTTAGCTATCTAAAATTTTTTGTCTTATATACAAATTGAAAACACACCAGTGAGGCAAACTAACCCTTAACATTGAATGTTTTGTTGAATTATTTATGCTTGTTAACTTAATGTTAACTCTTTATGTTTTGTTTATGTGTTTTGCAAGTTTATATATATATATATATATATATATATATATATTATATATATATATACACACACACACACATATATATTATGGATTGTATGGATTGAAGATATTATTATTTTTTTTATATTTGTTACTAATGTTTAAATATGGATGTGAAGAAATATAAATTAAATTAATGATGTAAATATGATAGTTTTTTTCATTTTTGATTGTGTTTTATTTTTAATTGTGTCATGTGTATTCGTGTTAGTCATGTTTAAACATGTTATGTCATATTAATCGTATTGTGTTGTGTTACACGGATAATTATAACATGTCAATTGTGTCGTGTCACGTGTAGTACATATAAAATATGTGTCGTGTTTATGTTTACGATTCAGACACGTTTTAGAATTTGTCTCATTTCATGTTTTAATAATTAGTATTGTGTTGTGACTGATGGCTGGCATGTAACACGACTCAGAGACATGGATTACATTATATAAATAAATTATGTTATAATGTTTTAAAGATTTAATTACGTTATTACATTATGTATATATTAATAATGTTTCAATAAAGTTTAACATTTCTACTGCCATGCTTATGTTGTATTTATACAAATAGTGTTTCAACCATATTTTTAAAAGTTTTAAAGATGTTTAATGTACTATAACATGTAGAAAGAATTGGTATGCATGATGTGATGATGATGATGTTATTGATTCATGATGATGATCATCATCATGTTTTGCAATTTTACCTCTTTGTATGAAAGTGAAATTGTCTTTCATTGTTTACCACTTTTAAGTTCACAAATATTATATCTATTTGAAGTATAGCAAATGTTATATATATATATATATATATATATATATATATATATATATATATATATATATATGCACACACATAGAAAGGCTATTTATTGAATGTAGTCGATAATTTATAAATGTTTGAGCAAATATTGTAAAATTACTTCATGATTGTTTGTTGCCATATGTTAAGTTTTTCAATAATATATACAGTTTTGTATATATAAGTGTTTACCGAAAAATAAAAGTTTACTGTTTAATTATTGCTCGTTATGATTTAATGTCTCTTTAAATTAAGTTGAATATTCATGCATTATGATAGTTTGTTAGCCACCAAAGTTGTCAAACTTTAAGACATCATGAATATCAAATTAATGATAATTACAATTACTCATAATTTAAGGATGCTAATGAATGGAAATAACATGGTTGTATATTTCCTATTATGAGTAATTGAAGTTCAAAATTATAAAGCAATTAAGGATCACTCAAAGGTTGAGTAGTTATTCTTATAATTGATGAACATAAAAGTGGTAATTAATTTATTACTTTCGATTTGTTTTGTATATTCAAATATAACGAACTTATTTAAATGCAATATATTTAATTACCAAATTATGTGAAGTATATTTTATTTAGCATCATTATGACTTATACATGTGTATGATAGTTTGTTAGTCACCAAACTAGCCAAACTTTAAAATTTTATGAATATGATATAAAGGATAATTTTCAAATGCACTTAATTTATGGAGGCTAATGAGTGAAATATCATAATTATATATTTCTTATTGTGAGTATTTAAAGCTCAAAATTATGAGACATTTAAGGATCACCCAAAGGTTGATTAGTTGTTCTTATAATTGATGAACATGATAGTGGTAATTTATTTATTTCTTTAGATTTGTTTTGTATATCCAAAGATAAAAAAAATTATTTAAATGAAATACATTTAATTACCAAATTACGTTAATTACATTTTTAGCATCATTATAGCTTATGGAACTTCAAATATATTTTGTGTATTTATATTTATTACGTAGCATTAATATATTAATGTCTTATTGTATTTGAAGTTTCAGTTCTTGTCTCATTGCATTCATATTCCTCGTTCGTGTTTGTGTTTAATGGACTTAATTTTCCTAATTGATGTGAGCAAGTTCAGTTTCACTTAAGAGTTATGGATCTGGACTTAGCACTCCAAGCAAAAAAACTTGCCGCTATTACTAAGACTAGCAGCAATAATGAGAAATCTTTCCATAAAGCTTGGGAAAAATCAAAAGATCAAACAAGCTGAGCCTAATGATTATGAGAATGACAGTGGCCAGGAACATTAAATCTGCTCTTCCTAGTAATGATTTTGCTAAGGAATATATCAAATTTTTTGGAACTCTAAACTGATTATACGTCACTTGTTATAACATTATTGTGTATATTGACCAACATGAAATATAATAGTTCACATACCAAACATCAGTATGTTAATGAAATTGTTAACATTGTAGAAAGATTAAATTTCTTTGGAATGTACATGGATGATGATTTCTTACTACAGTTCATCATGAACTCCTTACCTCTTGTGTATGTTCATTCCAAATAAACTATAATACCAAGAAAGAAAAGTGGAATGTGAATGAATTACATAATATGCTCATTCAAGAGGAGATTAGACGTAAGAATTTGAAATCATATTCTATTCATTTCAGAAGTAACCAAAAAGCACAAAAAAAAAGCCGATAGCATGGACAAGGCAGAGGATCACTTAAGATCAATGATTCCTTTTCCCAATCCACAAGAAGGAATGCATGAAAGACAAGTGTCATTTATGTGGAATGCCAAGGCAGTTTCAAAAAGATTGCCTATAACATAAGGCATGGTTCAAAAGGAAAGTTAAGCCCAATGCTTTAGCATGTTTAAAATCAAATTTAAGTAAAGTTCCTTATAATATTAAGTGGATTGAATCTAGTTGTACTATTCAGTTTTCTAATACGATACAAGGATTTCTTATGTCCCAATTCATAGAAAAAGGTTTTCATAAGGAATAAAGTCAAAGCTTTAATAGGAGTCGTAAACTCTATTGACTTTGCATCATAATGTTGGTACTAAACGTGGTAGTAAATGAACATTTAGGTTATTTGTGGCATAAACATTTGGGACATGTTTCCTAAGAAACATTAAAAAGATTGATAAAGAATCAAATCCTTCATGACTTGATTTTAGCAATCTTGGTGTGTTTGTATAGATTGTATTAAAAGGATACAAATAAAACCCACAAAAAAAATGAGTCATTGAGCACACAACTTATTGAGATTATACACACAGATATTTGTGGGCCTTTCGATGTTATATCTTTTGGCGGAGAGAAATATTTATCACCTTAATTGAGACTTTTCACATGTGATTATATCTGCTTACTGCATAAAAAATCTTAAGCAATAAATGCATTAGAAGTCTTTATTATTAAGGTTGAACGACAATTAGGCAAAAAAGTGAAAGTCATCAGGTTTGACGAAGGTGGTGAATATTATGAAAATTATTATGAAACTGGATAATGCCCAAGTCCATTTGCTAAATTTCTTGAAAGACATCGTATATGTGTTTAATACACAACGCCAGACACACCACAACAAAATTGGTTTTGCAAAAAGGTATAACCTCATATTAATGGATATGGATAAAAGCATGCTAAATAATTGTTCTTTATCCAAATCATTGCGGGTTCATGCTTTAAAGATCTCTGTGTACCACTTTAATAGGTTTCTTAGTAAGAAAATTCCCAAAACATTTTTGAATTATGAACCGGAAGGAAACCAAGTTTAAGACATTTGCATGTTCGGGGTGTCTAGTAGAAGTAAGAGTTTATAATCCACAAGAAAAGAAATTAGATTCAAGAACAATTAGTGGTTTATTCATTTGTTATCCAAAAATGCCTATTGTATAGATTTTATTATCCTGACCATAGTATGAGAATTGTGGAAATTGGAAATTTAAGATTCATTGAGGACGGTGAAGTTAGTGGGAGTGTAAAGTCACATAATGAGACAATTTAAGAGATTAGGGTGCAAGTTTCTTTAGCCATAATCTCATCAAAAGTTGTTGTTCTCACAATTATGGAACTTTGTTGACAATATGCTAAAACACTCCAAAATGAAGTTATTCTAATGAACCCAAAGTAGATATGCCATAAAGAATAACATTTAGAAAGTCTCATAGGCAAAGAAAGTCAGCTATTCCTAATGACTAAATGGCATATCTACATGAGTTAGAATATAAGTTACGAATTGATGATAATCCAGTTTCATTTCATAAATCATTGAAAGCTTTAATTCTACCAAATGGGTAGAAGCTATAAAAGATGAGTTTAAATCCCTAAAACATAATGAAGCCCAAGAGCTCGTTGAATTGGCCATTGGTTGTAAAAGAGTTGGGTGTAATGGGTTTATAAGATCAAGCATGACTTTAAAGGCAATATTAAAAGATATAAAGCCGACTAGTTATTAAGTTTTTGCTCAAGAGGATGGCATTGACCTTAATGAGACTTTGGCACCAATGTCAAAAAAAGACTCATTTAGAATTATTATGGCTTTGGTAGCTCATTCTGACTTGGAACTACATCAAATGGATGTTAAATTGTTTTTTTGAATGAAAACTCAAAGGAAGAGGTTTACATGAACCAACCTAAATGCTTTTTAGTTACAGGAAAGGGACACACAGTGTGCAAACTTAAGAAATCAATATACAAACTTAAACAAACTTCCTAACAATTGTATCTTAAGTTCAATGGTACCATTACTTCTTTTGGAATTGAGGAAAATATCATTGTGTATCCATCTAAAGATCTGTAAGAATAAGTTTATAATTTTGATTTTGTCTTGCAAATAATGTTTTTGGTTTATTACATGAAACCAAGAAATTTCTTTCTGAGAACTTTGAAATGAAAGATATGGGAAAGGCAACTTATGTGATTGGAATTAAAAAATTTCAAGTCAGTCGCAATGAATGTTAAGGTTGTCTCAGAAAGTATACATAAATATAGTTATACAGAGATTTAGGATGGAAAAATGCTCACCAAGTGTTGCTCAAATTCAAAAAGCAGACAAATTTAGTCTTATGCAATGTCCATGGAATGAATTGAAATAAAAGTAAAAGAATGAGTAATTCCATGCAAGAGTGTGATGCAACTCGTCATCATTGCATCCATTATGGAAGCTAAGTTTGTGGTATGTTATGAGAACACAATTTATGAGAAGTGGTTGCAGAACTTTATTTCATGACTTGAAATTATCAACACTATTGTCAAGCCGTTGAAAATTTATTGTGATAACTCCGTAGTAGTCTTCTTCTCAAGAACAATAAGTATTTCAAATGTGTTAAATATATGGATTGAAATACTATAGAGTTAAAGAAGAAGTTCAAAAATCAATTGAACATATTAGCACCAATCTTATGATTACATATTCGCTAACTAAAAGATTATAACCCAAAACATTTAATGAATATGTTGAGCAAATGGGCATTAATGAAAAAGTACTAATGGATATTATGATATGATGTTATGATGTTTATGTATTTGATACTATGAGTTCATTTACAATGTTGTATCTAAGTTTATGCATATCTTGTTTTATTTCTATTAGTATATACATGAATGATCTAATAGAATTTATCTCTAACCAAAATATATTATTGTTTGAACATTATTGTACTCCTTATTTAAAGTAAGTGGAAGTTGATAATGTAGTACATGGAAAGAAGTATGTTGATAAAATAATATACAACCGTTACGATTCTTATTAGCTTTTACTTATGTTGTAACGATTTTGTCCTGGACTCGATCGTTAGACGATTTTAAAAAACATAACGGGAGTCTCCACCAATATTTTTTGACTAGATGTGATTGACCATCTAAAAAAACATTTATCTTTCTAATAAAGTCTTAAAATTAATTAAGTTTTATCAAAAAAATAATTTTTGGTCTACAAAAGCAAAGTACGGGTTTGGGAGTTCAGTTATGTATAGAGAAAGATTAGCATCCTCACAAAGCTTGTCTAAAAATAGTACCACTTAATCATGTGTTATCCTTTAATTTTAATAAAATTGTCTTAATAAAAAATTTAAAAAGAATTCCATTTATTTTGAAATCATTTTTTATTTATTTTATTTGAAATATTAAATTTTATTTTTTATTTTTTATTCATGCTTTATTTATTTTATTTTTTTATTTGAAATAAATGAAAAACATTTGTATTGAAAATTATTCCGAAGCACCACAATACTTCTAGTAGCATTTCGGATAATTTCTTCACCTAGAGATTTCTTAAAAATCTCTACTTACCTTTTCTGTAGAATCTCATCCTGGGAGATCCACATTTGTCTCAAAGTTAGTTCCATTAATAAATTTAGTTCCCGAAGTACCCGCCTGAAAGATTAAACTTGAGCGCCAATTTTTTGCAAATTCCAAGAAATTATTACATGTAGTATTCACCGTGTTAACGTCTCCCGGAAGTTTGGAAACAGTTGATTTAGGTTTAGAAACCTGTGAAGTAGCCTTAACTTTAGCTTTTCCTTTTGATTTCTTGACAGTTTCAATTACCCCGCCCTTCTGCACCTCCAAAGATCTTGTCTCTGGTAGATTTCCTGTGGCCCCTTGCACATTATCTTTTCCAAAATTAGGTGCAGACGAATAGGGGTGTAAACAAACAGAACGTTTGACGAACCGTTCGTGAACTCGTTCGGTTTCTGTTCGTTTATATTCGTTTATTAAGCTTAACGAACGAACACGAACAACATTTTAATTTTCGTTTGTTAAACAAACTGAATATGAACAGAGGTATGGTTCGATCGTTTTTGTTCGCAAACAGACTCGTTTATGTTCGTTTACTATTCGTTCGTTTAAAGTATCATTTATTGTTCGTTTGTTGTTCATTCGTTTATGTTCATTTATTGTTCATTCGTTTAAAGTGTCGTTTGTTGTTCGTTCATTTATGTTCGTTTATTGATCGTTTGTTATTTATTAAAATACTAAAATTACTTATATTATATAAGTTATATAATATATACCCTATTTTTAAGACATTAACCTAAAAAATTAGTACCTAATTTTTAAATATATTTATACAATATAACTTTGTTGGTTTAAAAAATTAATAAAATATAATTATAAAATAATTATAAAATTAAATTAGTTAATTGTACTTAAAATAATTATTTTTTAAATTTTAAACATAATATACTAAAAAAAATTAATAAAGTCTCATAATAAGTTAAGATTTCATTCATATGATCTTATCCATTGACCATTTACATATACATATACATATATGTAAGACCCAAATTTTATTATACTATATACCATATTTGTACATGATTTATAGTGGAAATAAATTCTTTTAGTAAAATTAAAGAAAACATTTAAGGTGAATTTCCACTTTTCATTTTAAGTTATGGAAATTAATATTGATAAAAAGGTTAAGATAAGGTCTATGGTAAAAAAGCATTAAATGAAAGTGTGAAAGGGATTAATGGCAATAGGACAAACAAGGCCTAGCCGATTTCTTGAGTTGAGAAATTCTTCAAGAATTAATATACTACAAGACACAAGAAAAGAATGAGATGAAAGTCAATGATAGTGGCTGGAAGTGGCTTGGCGTGGAGAGGAAGAGAAGTGGCGTGGAGAGGAAGAGAGAAAAGTCAATGTAAGAAGCTATAAGTGGACTACACGCCACCTTGCTTTCTGTACAAATTGGGTGAGACATTTAATGGCAAAGAGGAGCAAGTCAATAATAGTGGCTGCTGGAAGTGGCGTGGAGGGGAAGGAGAAGAGAAAAGAAGAGAAAATTACAAAAATGTGTAGAGATTTCTTTCCATAGCCGTTCCACAGCTACAGTTTTTCCACAAGCTTTTAATGCATGAAAGACGTGAAGTGATGAAAGAAAATGGGATAAGAACAGGTGGTAGGCTCTAAGTGGAATTGGATGGCTATATAAGAAGGAAGACATGAGAAAAACCAACTTAGCCAACTTTATTCTCTCCAAAATCCTTCTCGCCCATTCTGTTGCTCTGCAAGTCCATCTTTTGTTCCTCCGTTTTTCTTATATATGAGCCATGAAAATTCATCCTTTAGTTAGCCAAACCTATCCTGCAGTGTTGAAGAGCTAAGGAACAAGAGAAGTAAAGTTAAGTGAGGCAGAAAAGCACTGTGTTCTGGAAGTGCAACTCAGTTAAGGTGAGTTCCATATTTTTATGGTTCTCCTGATATTTGATGCTAGATTTCTATGTTTTACAACGTAATAAACATAGATATAGCCTGGTTTTAGTTAACTATTGTTGAATATATAAGAAACTAGATGGAAAAATAACCAAGAATGAGTAAGGAAACACAATGGGCGAACAGCATCTGCTTGCCAAATAGGTGAGTATTCGCCCAACGGTTGAGGCGAGCTAAAGAGATTTATGAGGCTGCGACACACATGTTCGCCAACTCTTTGGAAAGTCAGACAATTCTGGAATGGGCGAGGGCGAATGGAGAGGACTATGATCGCCCAAAATGTGGAGTTAATGATCGCCAATGAGGCGAGTAGGAGATAAAGAGGTCGCCAAGCGTTATCCAATTCATAGGCGAGACCATCTATGAATGAAAAGCCACGAATGGCGAACTGAATTGATGAGCATGGCTAGTTGAGTTGAAGTGGGGTGAGCTCCCATGTTGGGTGAACTCCATGAATAAGCCAATAATTGAATGGCGAGTAGGATTGGGGCGATCTTCCACGTATAAGCCCACTAATGGATGGTGAGCTATGTGGGCGAATGGCGAGCTGAATCTCGCCAAAGTGTCACAAATATTAGGAAGGAAAATATAAATAGTTTTGGATAATATTCGAAAAAGGAATATTAATAGGTTTAATAAATTTTTCCAGACGGGAATTGAGAAAGGCGAGCGGGAAGCAAGGCTTCATCAGACGAGGTAAGGGAGATGTGTGTGAAGTGAATGCATGTCCTATGGAGTTAAAATTTTACAAAATTATTGAGAAATTGTTTTGTTTTATGACATGCATTATTATGAAAAATCGTGTGCTTCGGCGAACTGGTAAAACGGCGGGCGAGCCAAGTGGGCGAGCTCTCTTTTATGATATTTGATATCTTGGGCGAGCAGCCCTGTTTTAAGAAGAAACCCGGGCAAGCCAATGTGGCGAACCCTTTTAATGTTGTTTTGGGGAGGGTGACCCCTATTTTTATGGGTGGGCGAGTTGACCATGGCAATGCCGTAAAGGGCGAGCCAGGTTAACTTGTTTTAATCGCCAAGGGTTGGCGGGCGAACACAAGTTCACCGCATTGGGCGTGTTGGCCATGGGCGAACCGTACTTGGCGAACTGATCATGGGCGAACTGATTTATGAGTATTTTCTCAACGAAAAATGAATTATTTTTAATATTTTGATTGGGGTGAGTTGACCATTGGGCGAGTTGACTATTGGCGAGCTCATTATGGGCGAACTAGCCATGGGCTAGCCAGCTTAACCCGTGCCTTTCTTACACGAAAAATGTTGAGATTGCGGCTGTTTTATTATTTTATAAAACCTTTTGGAAATCAAATCATTTTGTGGAAATGATAACATGAGTGAAATAATTCCATAAAGGTTTTCATGAGTTATAAAAGTGATTTTTGAGACTTTAGGCCCTGAGTTCATGCTTTATTATTCATGTAATTGCGTGACCCACCTGGGGCAGAGGCTCGGGTCAATGGACCAACGAGTGCACCTCAAGGCGTCACCAGGCTGATGGACCCGCCAAGTCATCAGCGGTCTCGAGGTCATTTGGCAAGTGTACCTGAGGACCACCTATAGATTATGGCCATAGATCTAGCTGAGATAGCCGTGAGGGGCAGTGGCCTACGGGTGCACCCCAAAAGCGGACGACTTATGTTCATGGGGGAACAGAGCATGATTTAGTTATTGCCTAGTCTCAACTTATTGATTTCTATTTACTGAAAGGGTCTATTGAATCCTGTTGAAGTTAACAATATCCATTGTTTTCCTAATGGGTTTGATTGTTAAGATAAATAAATTGTTTTTGGGAATATAGCTGTTATTTTATAAAACAGCATACACCTTCCTTACTGAGCACGTTGTCGCTCACTCCTTACTTTTTCACTCCACAGATTATTAATTTTGGGACTAAGAGAATTACCTTCCAGAAATTTGACATCGAAGGTATGTTGTATTCTTTTATATATTCAGGGAAAGGGTACAGTACTACTTTAAATAGAAGGGAATGTATAAATATATCTTAAGGAAACAATTTGATAATTCATATTTCCATATTTAGAACGACAAATAAAAGTACTAATTCTTATTAAAGTGTTAAGAGTTGTAAGCATCACGGATAGCCCAACCGGTAAGTAAGTGTGATTTGTAAGTGAATATTATATTATACTGTGGATTTGGGATGTTATAGATTTAATGATATCAGAGCAGTGTTGGTCGGATGTTTAGTGATGCTTAAAACGAAAAGCGAATAGTAAACATTCCCTATAGTACTGTATTATCTGAATATATAATTGATATACTAATGATGAGTGATAAATGATCTTGGTGGTACAAATATGAGTGGAAGAAGGAAGGTGATACACTCAGTGAGAGATATAGGCCGAGGTAAGGCAGCACAAAGTCCGGAACCACAGACACCGGAACCTGCCCCAAGATCTCCACGTCCTATACAGCCGGAGAGTATTGATATTCGTGTGAGGTGAGTAGAGAGGTTGGTAGCCAATTTTATGGCTATGTATTAGGCGGATAGGGCTAAGGATAGAGCGGAGAGGGAGAGAGTAGCAGCTCCCGCAGCTCCAGTAGTGGCGCCAGCACTGCCACAGCTGGCACCAGTTGTGCTCGAGCCTCAGCTTATTCCACCACCGGCACCTCAGCCACAGGTAGCTCCACCACAGCCACTGATTCAGCCGCCTCGAGATGCGAAGTCTTATTGTGACGTGGCATTGGTGAAATCATTTAGAAAGTTGGATCCGCCGAAATTTAAGGGAGCTAGGGATCCATTGGCAGCAGAAACAATGGATTATTGAGGTTGAGAGATTACTTAAGATTATGAGATGTTTAGAGACAGAGAAGGTTGGCCTAGCAGTGTTCCAGTTGGCAGATGATGTGAGACATTGGTGGAAAGCCACTCAGACCGTCTTATTTGCTCATCATCAGGATCTGTCATGAGATATATTTGTGGATGCTTTTCGGAGGCAGTATATTCCTGACACTGCCCAGGAAAAATATAATAGGAATTCATGGATTTAGTTTAGAGTAGCATGTCAGTGGACGAATATGAGGCCAAATTTACTACACTGAGTCGTTTCGATCCACAGATTAGTATGAATACTAGATATAAGATTTCGAGGTTTAGAGCTGGTTTGAGTCAGAATGAAGCTAGCTCCATTTGATATACAGACTTATGATGAGATAGTTAAACGGGCTCAGCTATGTGAGAGGGATTATGAGCAGTTCCAGCTTGATTTCAGTAGTAGAAGTAAAGGTAAAGTAAAGGGAAAGGTTAAGAGGTTTATGGAGGACAGATCAGCTAAGAGCAGCCTAAGAAAAGTAAACCTACGGGTATACAGATTTCAGAGGGCAGATTTAATAGACTAGCAATTTCTACTCCTGCTAGAGGCCCCACCACTACAGGGAAGTGTTATGCCTTTATGTAGACATTGTGGAAGGTCACATGGGTCACGCCCTTGTCCTTTAATGTCTGGGGAATGTTTTAGATGTGGACAGATGGGGCACCTTATCAAGAATTGCCCGATGCTCAGAGAATCGACTGCTTCTACTATTCCTCCTGCAGCACCTTAGATAGCGACCTCGACAGCTCAACGTGAGCCAGAGAAACGACACCCTCACAGCCTCGGCGGGCGACAACCGCAGAGAAGAGTAAGAAGGTTGTGACGCAGGATCGGGTGTACACGTTGGATCAGGAGACTGCTGATGCCTCTATCGATGTGATTAAGGGTAAGGTTTATCTTTTTGATATTCCCGTAATTGCATTAATCGATCCAGGTTCTACCCATTCGTTCTTATCGCCTTCATATGCTAACAGGACCCCAGTAGAGCCGGAGTTGTTAGAGTATATTTGCAAGTGAAAACTCTTTTTAATGAATTCAAGAGGATGGATATTATATATAGGAACTGTAAATTGACTGTAGAGAGAAGGTTATGACAGCTAACCTAATTTTGTTAAATATATATGATTTTGATATCATTTTGGGTATGGATTGGTTAGTTGCGAACCATGTTAGTTTGGATTGTAATACTAAGTTTATTACCTTCTCTCATCTCGAAAAGTACATTGTAAAGTTATTGTAAATTAATACGATATTTGTGAATATATGTTTGTGAAATGATGTGTACTGAAATTGTGGTTATGTATGAATGTTTGTGAAGGATATATTGCTAGTGTCGAGGATGTAGAAAGGAAACATCTAGAAATTCAAGAGATTTCTGTGGTCAAGGATTTTTTGGATGTATTTTCAGAGGATTTACCAGGGTTACCACCGGATCGAAAGACGGAGTTTATGATCGAATTGGTACCCGGTACAGCCGATATCTAAACCCCCATATCAAATGGCACTGATAGAGTTAGATGAGATCAAGAAGCAGCTTCAGGAATTATTAGATAAGGGATTTATATGTCCCAGTGTGTCACCGTGGGGAGTCCTGTATTATTTGTTCGGAAGAAGAATGGTAGCCTCCGGTTGTGTATAGATTATCGGATGTTGAATAGGGCTACCGTTAAGAATAAGTATCCACTACCCAGAATCGATGACTTATTTGATCAACTCAGGGGTGCACAGGTATTTTCCAAGATAGATCTTCGATCAGGCTATCACCAGTTGAAAATTAAGAAGTATGTGCATAAGACAGCATTTCGGACTCGCTATGGTCACTATGAGTTCCTAGTGATGCCTTTTGGATTGACAAATGCCCCTGCAGCCTTTATGAGTTTGATGAATGAGGTGTTTTATCCATTTTTGGATAAGTTTGTCATTGTATTTATAATGACATCTTGATTTATTCTAAGACTCGGAGGAACAAGAGCAGCATTTGCGGATTGCTTTACAGACCCTCAGAGCAGAAATTGTATGCTAAGTTTAGTAAATGAGTTCTGGCTTGACCATATTATATTCCTCGGACATGTAGTGTCGAAGGACGGAGTATCAGTTGATCCGTCCAAGATAGAGGCCATTGTTCAGTGGGAAAGGCCTAACACGGTTACCGAGATACGAAGTTTCTTAGGTCTTGCCGGATATTATCGCAGATTTGTAGAGGGATTTTCTAAACTTGTTGCTCCATTGACACGACTCACACGTAAGGATGTGAAATTTGAGTGGAATGACGCGTGTGAGCGTAGTTTTCTTGAACTTAAGAAGAGATTGACTACTGCCCCCGTATTAGCCCTTCCTAGCGGATCAGGTGGATTTATGGTGTATACCGATGCGTCCGCTCAAGGGTTAGGGTGTGTACTCATGCAGCATGGTCGGGTTATAGCCTATGGTTCTCGACAGTTGAAGGATCATGAGAGGAATTACCTGAAACATGATTTAGAGTTAGCCGCAGTAGTGTTTGCATTGAAGATATGGCGACATTACTTGTACGGGGAGAAATTTCAGATATATACAGACCATAAGAGTCTGAAATATATATTCTCACAGCGAGAATTGAATTTGAGGCAGCGACGGTGGATAGAACTATTAAAAGATTATGATTGTGAGATTTTATATCACCCAGGTAAAGCTAATGTAGTAGCAGATGCACTGAGCCGTAAGCATGTTGGCATGGTATCTTACATGATGATCAGGGAGCACGATTTGATAGAGCAGTTCTCTAACCTCAGTCTGACAGTTATTTCCTCTGACCAGTATAGATTTACAGCTAGTTTTCGTATAGAGCAGGATTTGATGAATCAAATTAGGGAAGCTTCGAGGAGTGATGATTATTGCATTGGGATTGCCAGTCAGATTCAGATGGGAGCTGAGTCAGATTTTGAGATTGGCACCGATGGGACACTGAGGTTTAGAGGTCGGATATGTGTTCCCAGTGATCAGCAAATACGAGATTTGATTTTATCAGAAGCCATACCTCTAGATATACATTACATCCGGGTAGTACTAAGATGTACCAGAATCTTCGGAGAGTATATTGGTGGCCTAAGATAAAGAAAGACATCGTTGATTTTGTTGCTAGATGTCTAACATGCCAACAGATTAAGATTGAACATCAGAAGCCGGCAGGTATACTTCGACCATTATCGATCCCTACGTGGAAATGGGAGCACGTGACTATGGATTTTATTATGGGATTACCATGGACCCGGAAGGGGTATGATGCTATTTGGGTGACAGTAGATAGATTGACTAAGTCTGCTCATTTCTTAGCCATGAGATCTACGGATTCAGTTAATGCCTTGGCTGATTTGTATGTCAGGGAGATAGTGAGATTACATGGTGTTCCAGTGAGAATTACCTCTGATAGGGACTCCCGCTTCACCTCTCATTTTTGGGAGAGACTTCAGGAGGCTATGGGATCCCAACTGAATTTTAGCACCGCTTTTCATCCACAGACTGATGGATAGTCCGAGCGTACGATACAGACGCTCGGGGATATGTTGAGAGCATGTGCATTGGATTTTAAAGGCTCATGGGACGATCACTTACCCTTGGCAGAGTTTGCCTATAATAATAGCTTTCATACGAGTATCGACATGGCACCGTATGGGCCTTGTATGGTAGACGATGTAGATCCCCGATAGCATGGGAAGAAGTGGGAGACCGTAAACTTTTAGCTCCCGATTTGGTCGAGCAGGCTTCTCGTGATGTACGGATGATTTGTGAGAGGCTCAGAACGGCTCAGAGTCGGCAGAAGAGTTATGCAGATACTAGACGTCGACGATTAGCATTTGTAGCAGGTGATTTTGTATTTTTAAAGGTCTCGCCGTCTAAAGGCATAATGAGATTCGGGAAAAGAGGGAAGTTGAGTCTCCGATACATTGGACCTTCTGAGATCTTAGATCGCGTAGGAGATGTGGCATATCGGTTAGCATTACCACCAGAGTTGTCTGGAGTGCATAACATATTTCATGTCTCGATGTTGAGAAAGTACCATCCAGATCCTTCTCACGTGATTCGACATGAGCCACTGGAGATCAGAGAGGACATGAGTTACGTTGAGAAATCGACACGGATTTTGGATAGGAAGGATAAAGTATTGCGATCTAAGATGATTCGTTTAGTTAAAGTGCTCTGGCAGTATCATAACGAGGAGGAGGCTACTTGGGAGTTAGAGAGCCTTATGCGTGAGAGATATCTAGAGCTCTTTCAGTAATAGGTCCGAGTTAAATTTGGAGGACCAAATTTCTTAAGGTGGGGAGAAATATAAGACCCGAATTTTATTATACTATATACCATATTTGTACATGATTTATAGTGGAAATAAATTCTTTTAGTAAAATTAAAGAAAACATTTAAGGTGAATTTCCACTTTTCATTTTAAGTTATGGAAATTAATATTGATAAAAAGGTTAAGATAATGTCTATGGTATGAAAGCATTAAATGAAAGTGTGAAAGGGATTAATGGCAGTAGGACAAACAAGGGCCCAGCCGATTTCTTGTGTTGAGAAATTCTTCAAGAATTAATATACTACAAGACAAAAGAAAAGAATGAGATGAAAGTCAATGATAGTGGCTGGAAGTGGCTTGGCGTGGAGAGGAAGAGAAGTGGCGTGGAGAGGAAAAGAGAAAAGTTAATGTAAGAAGCTATAAGTGGACTACACGCCACCTTGCTTCCTGTACAAATTGGGTGAGACATTTAATGGCAAAGAGGAGCAAGTCAATAATAGTGGCTGCTGGAAGTGGCGTGGAGGGGAAAGAGAAGAGAAAAGAAGAGAAAATTACAAAAATGTGTAGAGATTTCTTTCCATAGCCGTTCCGCAGCTACAGTTTTTCCACAAGCTTTTAATGCATGAAAGACGTGAAGTGATGAAAGAAAATGGGATAAGAACAGGTGGTAGGCTCTAAGTGGAATTGGATGGCTATATAAGAAGGAAGACATGAGAAAAACGAACTTAGCCAACTTTATTCTCTCCAAAATCCTTCTCGCCCATTCTGTTACTCTGCAAGTCCATCTTTTGTTCCTCCGTTTTTCTCATATATGAGCCATGAAAATTCATCCTTTACTTAGCCAAACCTGTCCTGCAGTGTTGAAGAGCTAAAGAACAAGAGAAGTAAAGTTGAGTGAGGCAGAAAAGCACTGTGTTCTGGAAGTGCAACTCAGTTAAGGTGAGTTCCATATTTTTATGGTTCTCCTGATATTTGATGCTAGATTTCTATGTTTTACAACGTAATAAACATAGATATAGCCTGGTTTTAGTTAACTATTGTTGAATATATAAGAAACTAGATGGAAAAATAACCAAGAATGAGTAAGGAAACACAATGGGCGAACAACATCTGCTTGCCAAATAGGTGAGTATTCGCCCAACGGTTGAGGCGAGCTAAAGAGATTTATGAGGCTACGACACACATGTTCGCCAACTCTTTGGAAAGTCAGACAATTCCCAAATGGGCGAGGGCGAATGGTGAGGACTATGATCACCGAAAATGTGGAGTTAATGATCGCCAATGAGGCGAGTAGGAGATAAAGAGGTCGCCAAGCGTTATCCAATTCATGGGCGAGACCATCTATGAATGAAAAGCCACGAATGGCGAACTGAATTGATGAGCATGGCTAGTTGAGTTGAAGTGGGGTGAGCTCCTATGTTGGGTGAACTCCATGAATAAGCCAATAATTGAATGGCGAGTAGGATTGGGGCGATCTTCCACGTGTAAGCCCACTAATGGATGGTGAGCTATGTGGGCGAATGGCGAGCTGAATCTCGCCAAAGTGTCACAAATATTAGGAAGGAAAATATAAATAGTTTTGGATAATATTCGAAAAAGGAATATTAATAATTTTAATAAATTTTTGCAGACGGGAATTGAGAAAGGCGAGCGGGAAGCAAGGCTTCGTCAGACGAGGTAAGGGAGATGTGTGTGAAGTGAATGCATGTCTTGTGGAGTTAAAATTTTACAAAATTATTGAGAAATTGTTTTGTTTTTTGACATGCGTTATTATGAAAAATCGTGTGCTTAGGCGAACTGGTAAAACGGCGAGCGAGCCAAGTGGGCGAGCTCTCTTTTATGATATTTGATATCTTGGGCGAGTAGCCCTGTTTTAAGAAGAAACCCGGGCAAGCCAATGTGACGAACCCTTTTAATGTTGTTTTGGGGCAGGCGACCCCTGTTTTTATGGGTGGGCGAGTTGACCATGGCAATGCCGTAAAGGGCGAGCCTTGGGGGCGAGCCAGGTTAACTTGTTTTAATCGCCAAGGGTTGGCGGGCAAACACAAGTCCACCGCATTGGGCGTGTTGGCCATGGGCGAACCGTACTTGGCAAACTGATCATGGGTGAACTGATTTATGAGTATTTTCTCAACGAAAAATGAATTATTTTTAATATTTTGAAAATAGAAATATGAAACCTTTGTGGGGCGAGTTGACCATTGGGCAAGTTGACCAATGGGCGAGTTGACTATTGGCGAGCTGATTGTGGGTGAACTAGCCGTGGGCGAGCCAGCTTAACCCGTTCCTTTCTCACACGGAAAATGTTGAGATTGCGGGCTGTTTTGTTATTTTATTGAGAAATTGTTTTGTTTTATGACATGCATTATTATGAAAAATCGTGTGCTTAGGCGAACTGGTAAAACGGCGAGCGAGCCAAGTGGGCGAGCTCTCTTTTATGATATTTGATATCTTGTGCGAGTAGCCCTGTTTTAAGAAGAAACCCGCGCAAGCCAATGTGATGAACCCTTTTAATGTTGTTTTGGGGCAGGCGACCCCTGTTTTTATGGGTGGGTGAGTTGACCATGGCAATGCCGTAAAGGGCGAGCCTTGGGGGCGAGCCAGGTTAACTTGTTTTAATCGCCAAGGGTTGGCGGGCAAACACAAGTTCACCGCATTGGGCATGTTGGACATGGGCGAACCGTACTTGGCAAACTGATCATGGGCGAACTGATTTATGAGTATTTTCTCAACGAAAAATGAATTATTTTTAATATTTTGAAAATAGAAATATGAAACCTTTGTGGGGCGAGTTGACCAATGGGCGAGTTGACTATTGGCGAGCTGATTATGGGTGAACTAGCCATGGGCAAGCCAGCTTAACCCGTTCCTTTCTCACACGGAAAATGTTGAGATTGCGGGCTGTTTTGTTATTTTATAAAACCTTTTGGAAATCAAATCATTTTGTGGAAATGATAACATGAGTGAAATAATTCCATAAAGGTTTTCATGAGTTATAAAAGTGATTTTTGAGACTTTAGGCCCTGAGTTCATGCTTTATTATTCATGTAATTGCGTGACCCACCTGGGGCGGTGGCTCGGGTCAATGGACCAACGAGTGCATCTCAGGGCGTCACAAGGCTGATGGACCCGCCAAGTCATCAGCGGTCTCGAGGTCATTTGGCAAGTGTACCCGAGGACCACCTATAGATTATGGCCATAGATCTAGCTGAGATAGCCGTGAGGGGCGGTGGCCTACGGGTGCGCCCCAAAAGTGGACGACTTATGTTTCTGGGGGAACAAAGCATGATTTAGTTATTGCCTAGTCTCAACTTATTGATTTCTGTTTACTGAAAGGATCTATTGAATCCTGTTGAAGTTAACAATATCCATTGTTTTCCTAATGGGTTTGATTGTTAAGATAAATAAATTGTTTTTGGGAATATAGCTGTTATTTTATAAAGCAGCATACACCTTCCTTACTGAGCACGTTGTCGCTCACTCCTTATTTTTCCACTCCACAGATTATTAATTTTGGGACTAAGAGAATTACCTTTCAGAAATTTGGCATCGAAGGTATGTTGTATTCTTTTATATATTTAGGGAAAGGGTATAGTACTACTTTAAATAGAAGGGAATGTATAAATACTTCTTAAGGAAACAATTTGATAATTCATATTTCCATATTTAGAACGACAAATAAAAGTACTAATTCTTATGAAAGTGTTAAGAGTTGTAAGCATCGCAGACAGCTCAACCGGTAAGTAAGTGTGATTTGTAATTGAATATTATATTATACTGTGGATTTGGGATGTTACAATATATGTTACAAATATTTGTGTATACATACACATATATATGATACTTTAATATATGTATATGTGTATAATATAAATTGTACTTAAAATAGTAATTATCAATTTTAATAAAACATTGTTGACTTAAGTTGTATTTAAGATTTTATATTAGATGATTTCAATTTGCATGTGGAATTTAATCTTTGTGTAAGATTTTTAATATTTAATATTTAGTTTGTTCTTATGAATACTTGTTCATGAACATGTGTTCGCGAACGCGTTTGTTTACGTGTTCGTGAACGCGTTCGTTTACGTGTTCGCAAACACGTTCGTTTATATGTTCGTGAACGCGTTCGTTTACATGTTCGTGAACTGTTCGCGAACATTAACGAACAATCTCTACCAAACAAACGAATGAACACGAACGCACTCCTTAACAAACACCAACGAACTCGAACGGCACTAAAAAACAAATGAACGAACAGAAACATCAGTTCGTTCGTTCGTGTTCTGTTCGTTTACAGCCCTACAGACGAATGATTCTCCATTTCCATAGACTTTCCAAAAACATCTGTCAAATCCTCACTGATGCTATTTTCCAAATTGGAAAACCTGTTTCCCGAAATTTTGTGTTCGCCTTGCACGAATTTCACCTTGCCTTTCTTGGTCTCATCCTTGCCTTGAGCCCTTCTGTTGCGACGTTGCACCATCATCCATGGGCCAAAAGCTGCTTCCTCATGGTTAGCCTCATTGGAATCTGGTGCGTTAATCTCTTCTTGCTCCAGTTGTGGAGAAACAATTGTGGAATGACATTGATCTAATTTGTGGCCAAATCTTCCACATTGAAAATAGATCAAATGAAACTCCTCAAACTCCACCGACTGAATCTGATTGCCGATATAGAACTTCGATATCAATGGTTGTGTAAGATCAACTTCAACGCAAAGTTTTGCAAACTTTCCATGGATGGCACCTTCTGTGTTTTTATCAATCTTCACAACCCTTCCAATGCACGAACCCATACGCAATAGAGCCTTGGATTGATAGTATTCCAAAGGCAAACCAGGAAATCGGATCCAAACTAACACCTTCGATATCTTATCTGATTGTGGATGAAAGTCGGGAGACTATTGTCTGACAGTCAAGTAATGTCCACCAATGATCCAGGGACCTCCCTCCAAAACATGCTCATAGTCTTCACGTCTTTCAAACTTGAACAAAAAATAATCAGAACCCAAGTCTACAACCTTGTACCGTCCAGCCAATTGCCAGAGTTGTTTAATCCTTGCCATTAGTATCTGAAAGCCAAGCACTTTACCCAACAGTTTAACGATAATGGCTTTTCTCCATGGCCTCCTCAGTTCAGACTTTTCTTCGTTGGTGAAAACAACTCGAGGATATTTGCTTTCCAAAGGGCATTCATCATCAGAGATCTGATCTTCAAACAACATATCTTCATCTATGGAAGAATCTTTCCAATCATTCCATCCTGACGAAACGTCCTCCTTTGCACCAGTCAGCATGTCCTTATAAGAGGATTTTGTTGGTCGCTTTTCCAAAATCTCCACGTCCGGGTCGGAGTTGGCATCTGACATGGGGTCATCTTCTTCATTGTCATTGTTGTTTGGCAGACGTAGGCGCTTAACTTTCTTCCTGGTCCGCTTGCGCACATCATTTTCTGTAACCAGATTAGTGCCAATCTCGCCAAGCTGCTGAGCGAGAGACTTCTCGGCAGACTCCATTTTTTTTTCTACCCGACCGAAGATTTTGTTCTGGTTTTGCAAGATCGGCCAATTCTCTCTTACTCTCACTCTCAGGTCTGCTTTCTCCTCGTTCCTCTATTATCAATCTTCTTCTTTTTGCACCCAGAAGAAGAGGATCGTCATGGTGATCGTTTTCCACTCTTTTTTCGATGCCCACCCTTCCACTAGATTTCTAGGGTTTCCTTTGGCCCATCTTCAGAAATTTCGATGCTTTCTCTTTTTCTGGAATCTCTTTCACTTATAGGGTTCTTAGCTTTAGGGTTTAATAATTATGGGTATTTCTGGCTTCCGATGGAATTGGGCTCTCGATACTTGAATTTTACCTGATAATGCGTTCTCTGTACCGAGATACTTATGTTTTCTTAGAACAGATGGAATGAAACGTACAGGACACTCTGGATTGTCCATGGTTTTTTCTTCCTAGTTTGGAACTTCTTCGCGAGATTCAACAAGCTAAAGCTTGTGGATTTTACTTGACCAGATATTTGCTCTAAGTTTGGACATTATTTGAGGGAACTGAATTGGTGTTTGGATCCTCTTCAAAAGAAACTTTCACTGATTTGTATACATCTTTTGTCTAGAGCATGGAAATTAAACAAGCAGCGTGAACATATGAAGGTGACAGCATAGAAAGAATTTATATTCGGCATAAAGGAGAAGCTGCAAACATCAATGTCTATTGTAGAAATATTAAGCCATACCATGCTATAACTAGTGCTGGACCGAGGAAGAGCTCCAATCATGACCAGAAAAACTCATCTGTCTCTACCCCAAAGGCCAGAGAGCAAGAGCATAAGATTAACAAATACAGGATTTCAGTCAATGTTTATTGTAGAAATGCCAAGTGATATCGTGCTATATCTGAAGATCGACCAAGGAAAAGCTCCAATCATGACCCTATGAATTCGTCTGTATCTACTCCAAAGGCCCAAGAGCGAGAGGATAAGATTTGCAAGTACTGGATGTCAGGCCACTGTGCTAGAGGTGATAACTGCTGGTATTTTCATTCATGGTGTTGTGGGGATGGATTAACCATGTTGGCAGAGCTGGAGGGCCATAAAACGGTAGTTATTGTCACTAAATTCAGGGTATTCACTGAACAAAGAAAATTGTTTAACCTTATTGAGTATATTCATGTTTTTTCTAAATTACAGGCTGTTTGTGGAATTGTCCTTCCTCTCAGGTCCGAGAAGCTCTATTCTGGTAGCAATGATGGAACTGTACGGACATGGGACTGCCACTCTGGAAAGTGTGCTCATTTAAAACTTGGTGATGAAGTTAGTTCTTTGATTACTGAGGGTTCATGGGTGTTCATTGGCATGAAAATTGTAATTAAGGTTAGCTGATAGCTGATAATTATCTTTGGTTTATCCATATATAATCCTATATTTTGTACATTTTAGTTTGTGACAACTTCAACTTAATGGAGGCATATTGATGATCTTGTAGGCATGGAATATTGAAACATCAGATGAATTGAGTCTAAAAGGGCCTGTTGGAGAAGTATATTCTATGGTTGTTGCTAATGATATGCTTTTTGCTGGGGCATAGGTGATTGGTCTGATTCTCTTTCTTGAATTTCGTTGGTTAAAAGTTAGTTACTTAATTCATAGTTGGGTGGGTGCAGAATGGGGATATTTTTGCATGGAAAGGCAGTTCCAAGGCCAATCCTTTTCAACTAGTTGCATCCATGGAGGCCTACTCTGGTGCTGTACTATGTTTAATGGTTGGAGAAAAAAAATTATATTCTGGTTCTGCAGATCACAGTATAAGAGTTAATTTGCTAAATCATTGTGCTTTCTGTATGAAGTATGCTCATAAACTGAAATCAATATGTAAGTCCTTTTTTACAGAAATTAACCTTTTAGAACTTAGTGACCCACTGCCCAGCTCCATTGACTACGCAAATTGAGCAATTTAAAAGAAAATAATAATAATCTTGCTGTTTTATTATATACTTTTTTTCCTGCTTGATCAGGTCTGGGACATGGACACATTACTGTGCATTAAGACTTTGCATGGACATGAGGATGCTGGGATGTCTCTTCTTTACTGTAATGGGTGTTTGTTCTCATGTTCGCTGGACTGCAGTATAAAAGTTTGGTTTGCTGTAGGAGAAAACTGGGAAGTGATCTATACTCATTAGGAAGAAAATTTAAGTTCTGTTCCTGCACTTCATTTATTTAGACATGTTATGTAACTGTGTTTGTTACTTGACTTTTATTTGTGCATTTACAATCATTATTGGTTTGTTTATTACTTATGGTTAGGAATGGATAAAGAGTATACCAAATGTGTCGAAGTATCCTTCAGGAAAACTAGGAACAAGGAAAACAATCATTTTGCATCTGGTTGATTGAGTGTTGTTATATCAGATTCTGTAAAATTGATAAATTGCTAGGAGAGTCAAAGAAACCTTGGAGGCATATTATTTACTTACAGGATTGGAAATTTGGTTTACTTCTAGGAAAATGATAGGGGAAATGCTTAAGTTTTAGGTTGCTTTCACTAATGAATCCAGTTTTTAGTCTGTTTAAATGCGTATCATGCGTTTCTCTGTTATCATGGTTTAATCTAGGGTTAGCTTTATTAGCAGTAATGGTGCTAATGGATTTCTCATTGATCATGAGCTAAAATGAACTTCTTTTTCATGCAGGGTGTGCTTTCACTTTGTGGCATGAATGATGCAGAAAGTAAACCAGTTTTGTTTTGCGCCTGCAATGACAACAGTGTTTGCCTATATGAGTTGCCATCGTGAGTATGATTCTGTGTTTCTGTAGGCTTATTAACACTATTATCTCTGCAAGTTCCTCTTCAATACTGATTAATAAAAAATTGTGTAATCTCCCAGGTTCACTGAGAGAGGCAGGTTATTTTCAAAACAAGAAGTTAGAGTGATTGAAAGAGGGCCGTTTCCCCTTTTCTTCATAGGGGTTGCAGGTGGTTCGTTGACTGTTTGGAAGTAGTTACAGAAGCCCCTTGAATCCTGATAAGCCATGCTAGATCTTTCCCTTTGGCTGCATTGAAGAAGATGGATGAAGGGATCTAAAACCAGTGGGCTGCAATTTTTGAGCAGAACCGAACCCTTTCACTGACCGTAGCTTAAATCATATCCATTCAAAATGGAATTGTTTTGCTTCATATCCAAAAAAATGGATGTATGTTTAGGATTGAAAAAACAATAATAGTTTCTTGTAAATGTTGAAAATTTTATTTCCATCCATTATCAGTGGAAGTTTTAAACTATATTAATTGAGCTTCTAAGGTGACATTTTTTTAAGAAATACTAGCTTGTAGCCCTCGCTTTGCCTCGAGGCCTGCAATTCAATTAAATCATATTTTAAAATTTTGCACCAGCAGTTGTGATGACTCATGCTTCGAGGCATTGCCTGCAAGTGTGAGGAAATGTGCCTTGGAAATGCAGGTAAATTATGAGCAGGAACTGGATGGTTTGTGTCCAACATGTGCTAAGGGAGGGAATTTCTAAGCTGTTTTTCTAGCAAAGGAGGCTTGTGAAGTGGATGCTGATTTTGGGCAAATCCCGAGCCCCCTATGGAATGAGCTTGTTAGTAGCTGATGGGTGGGAGATAGAATTCCCTTGGGAGTTTTAAGTTTAATTGTCCTTGTTAATTCTTTTTTTAATTCCCATTTTAACCAAATAAAAATCCAAGCCCAAGTGTGAAATGTATGAAAATAAAGGAAATGATCACCTGAAACTAAAGATGAATCTTGGAAAATTCATGATGCTAGTTGCAGCAAAACCAAAAAACAATTGCCTAATTTAAAATCCAAAAACAATGCGCAACATAAAAACGAGTGCAATACCATAATTCTCCTCAATTAAAAAAAAATTAGGCAAGCGAGCAAACACATAAACCCAAAAATGTGAAGAGGAAAAATGTTAAAAGGTTGTAACCTGTTAAGCATGATGACAAAGGGCCATGTCCATGGTTATAATAAACGTGCAATTAATCGCAGAATCACCCAAAAACATGAAGGTCAATTAACAATGAATTGCAAATTAGAATATTTCTCTTGATGATCTCTTACCATACTCATTTATAGGTTTGAATCCAATGCCTTGCAACTTATAAAACCCTTTTTTTTTTAACATAAGATAAAAGAGCTAACTAAGGAGCACAGACTTTAAACAAACCTATACTTAGGACTAGTTTGGATGGACGGTGTGATTAGTTCTGGTGAGATTGAAAAAAATAAAATAACTATTAAAGATATATGTTTTTTAATAAAATAATTAAAAAAAATTAAAAATGAAGATTGAAATGGTAATTTTATTCTTCAAATTTTTGGTCATTTTCTCCCTTAATCGCACACCCACCGCTCTTGTGCCTATCGGAGATCCAAATTAAGCCTTAATATATCGAACTGTATCAGATTGCCCACACCATGTGAGCGCTGTAATTTTCCTCAAACCGACCATGTACTCCATGTATAATTCTAAGTGTGTATGATGCAATTATGCAAATTACGGATTTCAAATATATGATTATGGTTAATAATTATCGAAATGAAATCTTGGAGAATAGAAGTCGAAAATGATGTGAAACATATACGTATGTCATATATACGATATACATTAAATCAAAATAAATGGAATATGTGAATTATGCACACAAGTGTACGTACACGCATGAATCAAATTAAATACATGCATGCATGCGGACGTAAACTAAATGCATGTAACGTGCATGCATGCATACGAATATACTAACATATACAAACAAATAATTAGGTGAAATAAGGAAATAAATTAAAATTTGTATAAATAAACATGTAAATGTATAGGGGCGAATATACTTATATTTATATGCATAAAAATAGGTGAGAAAATATATACATATATTTTTAATAAAATTAAAAGACACTTAAATATATATATCTTTTTAATAAAATAATAAAAAATGCTTGATGTTCAGGTGAATTGATGAGGCTGCAGACGAGACTAATGGTGTCTTTAATCTATATATATACATATATTTTATTATTTTTAATAGTAATATGTATGCATAATATGTATACATATACTTAAGTATATGCATACATATACTTAAATATATATCTTTTTAATAAAATAATAAAAAATTAAAAGTAAGTGTCTTTAATTTTTTTAATTAAAAAAAATTAAAATAATATATATACATATGCCTTTAATAAAATTAAAATACAGTTAAATATATATCCTTTTAATAAAATAATAAAAAATTAATAAAAAATGCTTGATGTTCAAGTGAACTGATGAGGCCGTAAATGAGACCAAAGGTGTGATCGAAAATGGGCAGAACAGGGGTGGTTTGAAGGTTGGAGAGAGGTACTGAGACGGGAATTCAGGGGCATTGTTTGGTGCTAAAGCAGAGAAGGCCTGTTTGGGTGGTATTGCGGGCAGCTATGAAGAGAACAGAGGCTGGAGACAGGACCGAAAGGCTTGAAGCTTGGTGAATTTCGGGTGCTTAAAACCAAACTACAAGAGGGGTTCAAAAGAGAAAATGAAACAAGGGTGCCAAATAGTTAACAAGGGGGCTGAACTTGAGTGGTTTCAAAGTTGTTAAGGAAAGGTTTCTAGAGGCTGAAGGTGGCGATTAGGGGTGGCTATTTTGGGTGGTTAAAAGAGGCAACTTTGGGTTGTTGAAGGCTGAAGAGGGAGAGACTAGGGAAGGTTCGGGTGGCCAGGTATTGTACTGGCCAAAAAAGGGAGAAAGAAAAGAAAAGAGAAGCAAAGGAAAAAAATATATTGGCTCGAGTTATAGGTAAGTTAATATCGTTTTAAATTTAAATATCTATATTGAATTTAAATTCATACTAAATTAATTAACAATGTTTAAGGGTGTATATGTGTCAAACTCGTTGTATGCTCAAAATTCTTTGCACACGTGCAAAGCTCGGATTTCACACACTAAGCCTTAAATTAGTAAGATAACTTCGAGGTGCCTTAATTGTGATGAAGCCTTAAGCAGAATTAGTCTCAGACTATTAAAACAGATGATGAAACCTGTGTTTACACCAAAAGAAAAGTAAGATAACTTCGAGGTGCCACATTTTATAAAGTTAAATAAGAAAATAACTTGCGTAAATTCATACTAATCCGATGCTATTGTGTTTAAGGTATAGTAAGGCACTAAGGGGACAACTTGAGTTCTGGCCAGGCTTAGCGCATGAGCCTTGAGCGTGGGAGTCAATAAGGCTTTCATATAAGTCTGCAATAAAATTATGTTGTGTATGCTTTATGGAATTGATAAATTTATTAATTTTAATATCATTAATAAAATTGGTTACGGAGTTGAAATTGAGGTCGAATATCAATTTAGTCAAATCATTGATGCAATTAATAATGATTGCATGATATAGCATGAAATTAAATATCAAGTTAGTAATTATATAGTTGAACATTGAAATGTGGAATTATCAATGAAGTTAGATAGGTGGGGATGATCTTTGAATTAAATAACTTTGATATTTTGATTGGGGTTAGTTTCAATGTGATAACATTGATATTGCAAGAGTTCAATATTAAGATGATTTTATCATATTATATTGTTGAATATACGTGAGATGCTAAGAGGACCCATACTGGTAGTGAGGGTCTTAGTGTCGATATTAAGGTATGCAATGGATGGTTGTGATATTGAATTGTGACAAATATATGACTTGTGCATGTATGATCTTATTGAAATTTTGAGTCTCAATATGATTGAATCATTGATGGATTTAAATAAATGAATATCGAACATGTGATTATATAGTCTCTGGTTACAACTTTGGAGTAGATTATGAATAATGATATCAATATGTGCATAAATTGGTATTTGATGATTATAGATTTTGATGAGGGTATCGACATCGCCTAATTTGGTATTTGGTGATTGTATAGAAATGTAATGTTTAAATATTCATAAGGTATTAAGAGGACCCACACTGATGGCGGGGGGTTTTAACATCGAAAGGTTGGATAATAGTGTAAGTTAAATGTACTTATGTGAGTGTGGTATAAGGAATAATTATAGTTATGCTGTTATAATGCTAGATTTTGATGTGATGAAAATTAATATCGAGATATTGTGAATTGTTATGAATTGTGAATGGGTTCATTGAGTTGGATCGAGGTCAAATTGATAATGAAAGACTATATGTGAATTCATGGCCTTGTGATTGATGAGATGTGAGGTTTCATGTAATAGGATTGCATTTACATAGTGTTTGCTCATATCACGGCATTCAAACTCATGTTTTATTCACGGTTTTCAGCATGCACGTCCCATAACATGTGTTTTATCAAGATGCATTGATTTGAAATGCATATGTGAACATGATTGATTTTTTAAAGTTCAGTATGATTGAAAGAAAGCATGATTCACACTTATACGGTTTCCAATAGTTTATGAACCACATCGAAAAGGTTTTCATGTTTTCTTAAATGACTGAATTAAAGATATTTGTTGAACTGTTTTGAGATTATGGCACATATATATTGACATCGATAAAGAATAAATGGACACGCTTGAGCGAGCGGTGCTCCTAAGCATACATGCGGACTTATCAGATGGAGTTCTAATAAGGTTTTTGGATGTATTAGACGAGTTTTGGTATAAATTTGGACCCTCATCTAATCAATGAGACCAAAGTTTACCATGGCCATAGGTACAACCTTTCTCTATTGAAGCCTTTTCAATCCACTGATAGCTACAATGGAATTAGATGATATGAAATGATTTTTGATTGATTATGCCATATCTCCACTAAATTGATTTGATTGATTGATAATCATGCTTTAATTGTGAGAACCATATTTAATATTGCTTTATGTATATTAGACCTTGAGCTTGAGCACCATCTCGACCTTAGTGATTGATTTTGATTGTCTTGTATCTTGCATCTGAGCTGAAGTATGACCTAAGTCTTGATATATGTTTGAAATCTATGACAGTATTGATATTTTATATAATGGTTTTCATACTGTTTGAGCATTTGGCTTTGTATTTTGAGACTTATAATATCATGGTGTCTCTCGCGCAGTATGTTTTATAACCATTGCAAATGAATTTGAAATTATATTATGTATGTTGCATTGGTTAAAGATATTGGGATAGATAAAGTTATTGTGGATTAAAATTGGATCATATGAGCGATATGTGGATTGGTTTTGATTTGAATGAATACAAATGTGGATTAATATTGAATTCGAATGAATAATATATAATAGATATGCATTGAGATTGATATTAGACTATACAATAGAGTATGATTGCTTTCGTCCATAGGTGCCAAGGATGAGAATAATAAGGTACTTCAATGTACTTGTTTATCGACACCCTAAAACCTTGACCACATAGAATCCTTTAGGACATGATATCGATATAAGTGTATGATGATTATGATTGAAATGATATTTGAAGATTGCATTTTGGAGGATTCATGAATTGCATATAGAACAGTATAAAGGTACTTTTGCACTTATATAATTAACTTACGGAGCTCTCACTCAATATATTTTATTCTAAATCTTTCTAGATTGAGCACAGAGTTAGGAAAATATTTCATATTCATTCATAATACTTTTGTGGCTTGAAATATCATCCCAACTCTCGAGGTGACTCTTGTTGCTTATTTTAATATACATATATTATTTTTGGTATGTATTTATTATTTCAAGTTATTTTTGCTAAAGTACTATAAGATGGGATGTAAACTAGGATAATGAATTATTCATAAAATATTCGAATATTTTATGTTATGGTTGATTGATGTTGGACGAGTCTGAATGGATTAACTATCTTTATGATCAAAAGGCATGATGATATTAAATGACACAGATTGAATTATCTGTTTCCATTGTGATATAGTTGGTGATATCTAGGACTTTATAGAGAAGATTATGTCAGTACAATTACTAGGCTGGGACCTTGAACAAACAGCTCTAAATAAAGTAGGTAGTTAACAACTGCAAATGGTCATTGCACACACATAGACAACTTGTTAAGTTAGAAAAGCGAAAAATTAGCTTAGTTTCTGCACATCCATATATGAAAGAGTGATGTCGATGCCTTTGGGTCGTAACACACTAAGAGGAGGGATATCCAATTTCAAAGTATCATGAGAACCACATTTGCCAAAAAATTTGCACAATCATTAGCCTCTCATTTATATGACTCAAAGAGCAGTTTTAGTCCAGCTAAAGTAATGCTTTGCAAGCACTTAAAACCCAAAACAGAATCTATAGAACAAATTGGTTGGGTTCCTTTCTTCACCATAAGTAATGAATCTTTTTCCACTAAGACTTGCTGAAACCCTATATCTAAAACAAGACATAAGCTTGAGTAAATTGCATAAGTTTCTGCTCTTAACACCGAGCCTCACCCTAACTTCCTTGTAAACTCGAATAGCCACCTACCTAAAGAATCATGATAGATACCGCTAGCAGCTAACATGCCTAGGTTGAAGTGAGCAGTGTTGTCCATATTGAGTTTGAAAAAATCTTGAGGAGGAGGCTTCCAAGCAATGATGAGTTGCTACTTTCGAACATGACTCTGGTTGGATGCATGAAGCTGAACAACCTCCTTGGCATTATTGATTATGATATGATTATAGTTCTTAGGCTAGACAAATTTGTTGTCAAAAACCTTGAGATTCCACCACTTCTAAATGCACCAGCACTCATAAGCAAAATTTTTAGACTAGAAGTTATCCTCAACTAATGTGTCATCCTGTGGTTGATTGACAGTGTATATAAGCATTACACTATCAGTGCATCATATATAAACTTTAAATCTCAAAGACTACCATAAGAAGATCTTATGGAATAACTTACTTGAATCAAACAAGACTAATAGCCATGTCGTTTGAACCTAAGGTTTGAGAAGACTAGGACTTCAACTATCAATGCACAAAATTTAGTCTAAGTGGTCTATATAACTTGAGTAACTAGTAGGTTTTTAAATTAAAAAAAAAAAGAAATGGTGATGTAGCCTCTTAAAATGATAATTGTTGAAGTGTGGATATAATATGACTGCCCTAATCAAAGATTCAAATAGCAATGGCGTAACGGCATCGCGGTTGCTATTTTGTGAAAGTGGCACCTTCAACCACTGCTATTCAACCAATATCGGATGTGAATAACATTCACATCTATAACGGTGTTTTATGACTAAAAAAGTGCTCGTAACGGTGATAACGGGCCACAATCACTCGTAATTCTCGTTTTTTTCATGATATTAATGTAAAATAAGTCATCATTATGCACTGAAATTTAACATAAATCAACAAAAAAAAATCTCAAAAATAGGAAAGAAAGCTTCTATCTACCACAAGAGTTTTTTAAAAAAATATCACAATCAAGATGAAAGAAAAAATTATTGAAAATAACTAATACATAAAACTAAAACTAAATTTTGCTTTTTTGTTTAAATTTTTGCAAATTGATATTTTATTAGACTTAGGAGAAATAGGCCCTTGAGAAATTATGCTTCAAACTCTAAAACTTTAATAACCCATTTAGATCACTTCATGCGCATGGTTTTGGTGGCTATTTAGGTTGGGCTATTGAGGAAAACAAAGAAGCCATGGTTTCGGTGGAAGGTTGGAAGCTTGCCATGATTGGTGATGGTGGCTGGTAAGTAATTATAACTTAAAATTGTAGGATGTAGGGTTGAGAGAAAAAGATAGAGAGATATTGAAGACTAGGGGTGTAATCGAGCCGAGTTGAGTCGATACAGTGGGGTGCTTGAGCTCAAGCTTGACTTGAAAATTTGATGCTCGGTACTTGGATCAAGCTCGATCAAGCCTTGATTTTTGAGCTCGAGCTTGACTCGAGATCAAATTCGAGCAACTCAAGCTCGCTTGATTAAGCTCAATTATCCAAGCTTTATTTTTTTTGCTCGTACTTGAGCTCGAGCCTCATGCTCAGACTCAAGCTTGAACTTGAGCTTGAATTTATCTGTCTAAGTCCAACCATTCAAGTTACTAGACCAGTAGCAAACAAGCATCGAGAATAGACAATAAATGCTAATAACTACAGAGAACAAACCAAGCAAGCAAACAACTATCAAGAACAAATAGTAAATGCTAAGAACTACAGAGAATAGAGCGGCCAAGCATATAAGAATCGAGAACCACCCTTATCAAACAGTAAAGGCTAAGGCAGAATAAATCAGACTCTAACAAATACTATAAAATCAATTCAATATGTTAAAGTTTGAAGATTTAAACACCGAAGAAGAAAGTCTAGCACTAACACTGAGTGAAGGAGAATTGGGCCACGTTGGAGAGTTAATGAAAGGGTGGTTTGGGTGTCACCGGTTGCCGGACGTCGTCTAGAGGTGAAGCCGTGAGTCCATGTTTGAAAATAAAAAAGGAACTGGGTCGTGAGTCGTGACTTGTGAGATGTGGTTTGGTCAGAGTCGTGAGAAGTGTCGTCGGAGAGTGAAGCAGATCTAGCCTGGTCTGGACTCTGGGTCTCGACTTGAGTCTCGCCTCACCATCAAATCTGAGATGTGGTTAGAGACTTTGATTGGCGCCACCAGAGAGTTAAAGAAAAGGTAGTCTGGGTGTTGCCGGTCGTCGAATGCGATTTGAAAGGTGAAACCGTAAGGGATCAAGTCAGGGGAGATAGGGTTGTACAATGAGTTTAGGGAAAGGAAGGAGTCTATTTCAAAATGTAAAGGCTCGAGAGGTATTAGGGTTTCAAATATATATTTGTAATTTTTTAATAATAAATAAAATATAAATAAATAATAATATAAATAAAAATTGAAAATATATATTAAATATTAAGAAGCTCAATTAAGCTTGTGAGCTATTCGAGCTGGGTATCTTACTACTCAAACTTGGCTCGTTCAATAGCTCGAGCTAGAGGTTAGCTCGACAAAAATCAAGCCGAATTCAAGTTTTGGTCGAGTTGAGCTCGAGTAGCTTGTGAGCACCTGTGTATCATTTACACCCCTACTGAAGACAAAAGAGAAGTTTAAGAAGACAAATATAAGTTAAGGGAGGTTGGTTGTTTTGTGGTATAATGTGAAAAGTTTGGATGTGGTGGAGTGTTTAGTGGGGTCGACATGTGTTAAGGATTTTGATTAGTAAAAAAAAAATAGTTTAAAAATTAAGGAGAAATTTTAAGGGGAAAAAATTAGGAGATTAAAATTTAAAATATTTGGGAATAATTTTGGTTTAGATTAAGATTTTTGGATGGAAAGATTTGATGGAAATAATGAAAGATATTATTTTGTGATTTAGACAAAACAATATTATTTACACTTTGGATTTATATTAATGTTTGTAATGGATTAAATTTTAAATTAATCTATTAATTTATAATATTTTAAATAACTGTGCTTCAAATTTAATATGTTCTCGTTATACTTGATCATGGACTAGGCTGGGTTTGGGCTGAGCTCAAGGTATATAATAATGGTTTTGTGTATGTCCAAACCTGGCCCTGCTCGAATATTATTTTATTTATTTTTTATATTTTAATTTTTAATTTATTTGTTTTTTTATTCTTTTATTCCCTTTAAAGTTTAATGTAATTTGTCAAAAATTGTATGTCAGTTTTCATATTAAATATATAATCATGTTTATTAGTCAATAATGTTTTATATACATATAATTATATTTTACTTAATAAATATATTAAAAAACTTAATTAATATTTATATTTGGACCGGGCTCGAGCTTTGAAAAGTTAAACTTGGGCACGACCCCATTTTTTAATGGACCTAAGAATTCTGCCCAAGCCTAGTAATTGCATAAGATATTTTTGTCTAAACCTAACCAAATATCAGGCGGGCCTTTAAGCTTGGACTAGTAGCCTGGCCCTTGAGTAGGTCTAGTTCTCATGTTTTATTTCATCAATTTTAGTTATAATTGTTACTATATTGATTTTGAGAACTATCTTCGTGTATTTTTATTAATTTTATGTATTTTTTCAATTTATACTCATATAAATTTATAGATATAAGAATAGATAAATTTTTAAATATGAGTATAATATCATAAACTTCTGAATAATTTCTTTTCTCATATAAATAAAAGAAGATAAGGTGCCAATAATTATTTCAAAAATCATAAAAGAAGAGTTTTTATAATTATAAGTCTAATTATTATGTTTTATAAGAGAATAATTATTCTATACACCACCAGTAGAGTTTTTTGATTCTACAAGTGAGCTTAAGATGATTACATATGTCTTTTAAAATATTAAGAAAATAAAATATGAATAAAATAAGACATGTGTCATCATTTTAACTTCGCTTGTGGAGTCAAAAAACTCCAATAGCGGTGTCTAGAAAAATTATCTTTTATAATAAATTGTGCAAATTTTTTTAAAAAAATTGCGATGAGCTTATTGATTATGATGTTAGTCGTTATATTCACAATTACGATAAATATGACGTGACCAAAAACATGCCCTCCATCACAACTTAAATCTTGACCCTAATTAGCATTTCTCGACCTCATGTACTTATGTCCAACTATATATCTAATGTTAGATAGCTTGTAATAATACAAGGGAACAAGCTCCCACATTGCTTGTGAATGAGTAAAGTAAGATATTTATAAAGGGAATCAACTCTTTAAGTGTAACTTGAAGTCCAGGCCCTTATAGACTTTTTCACCATGAAGCTTGGCTTGGGCTTGGGCCATTTTAAAAAAGTCAAAGATGGGCACTTAGACACTTGAGGTTGGCTTTTTTACTTAATTAAAATTTTTATTTTTTAACAGAAATATTTTAAATTCAATTTTGAATTTAAAAATGTTTTTAACTGTTCTAACAGACATATTTTCAGTTATATGTCTATAACAGTTATGTCTAAAAATGAATGGTTGTTATTTAATAGACAATCACAACCATTCATTTGTGTCTCTTTACATTTTATATAAGAGTTATGATTTCTTGTAACACTTACTTTGCATTATAACTTTTCACAAAAACTCTAAAGGCTTTGTTGTATCTTATAGTAACTTGCTTTTATGTGAAGCAATATTACACTCAAGATAATATAATTCTACATGCCTTAAAACCATATTTACTGTTATTTCCTAACATTTTGAGTGTAATATTCCTTTTGATATGGCAATGGTTACCAATCTCGTGTTCATTAATCAACAAGATCTTGTCAAGTTGAATAAGTTTGATGGGACAAATTTCACTAGATTGAAGGACAAGATGAAGCTTTTTCTTAGAACTCTGAAAGTGTTCTATGTTCTGGATCCAAATTCGCAACCATTGGTAGATCCTACACTAGAAGATATAGATGCAGTGAAGGAAGAAAGAAAGAGAGATATGTGCTGAAGATGAACTAGTGTGTCGTGGCTATATTCTCAACTCGTTGACAGATCGACTATATGGTTTGTACTCAAATTATGCATCACTAAGAGATATCTGGATTGCCTTGGAAAAAAAAATACCAGAATGAGAAATGAGGTACAGATAAATTCCTGGCACTAAATTATTTTGACTTCAAAATGACTGATGACTTGCCAGTTATGGATCAAGTCAATGAACTACAAATATTGGTTTCTAGACTTAGAGATTTAGAAGTGACTATTCTTGATGCTTTACAATTGGTGCAATCCTGTCCAAGTTGCCTCTTTTATGGAACAATGATAGGAAAAAGGTCCTGTAGACACCAAAAAATTTCACATTAGAACAATTCCAAACTCATTTGCAAATTGAGTATAAAACTCATCTTAGCGATGAAAAGCTTCGAAAATGGAAGGCTATGAATTCAAATAAGAATTCACAAGTAAATGCCATAAGAAGCAAGTCTGGAAACAAGTCTGGAAAGAATCAGAACAAACTTAAAGCCTAGAAACTAGTGGATTTAAGAAGTCCAATAATAATAAGAAGAACAAGGCCTATTTTCATTATAGAAAGAAGGGACACTACATTAAAGAATGTAGAGTCAAATTTGCATAAGACAAGAAGAATAAAAACAATGGTTTTGGACAATTTACTCAAGCCAATATGGTAGTTGAAGATGACATGAACTTTGTTGCCTTGGTTATTGAATTAAACATGGCAACAAATGCAAGAACCATGGAGTGGTTTCTTGATTTTGGAGCCACAATTCATGTTTGCAACAAGGAATTCTTTAGCACTTACATTGAAGAAGACATGAAGTTTTATGGGAAACCATGCTCCTGTCAAAGTGCTGGGAAAAAAGAGTGTGATACTTAACTTCACTTCTGGACGAAAATTGACCATTGTAAATGTGCAGCATGTTCCTAATGTCAAGAGGAACTTAGTTTTTGAAAATCTATTATGCAAGAGAGGCTTTAAGATTGTTTAGAATCTAATAAGTTTGTAATATCTAAGAATGGTATATTTGTAGGAAAGGGATATTCCATTGATGTCATGTTCAAACTTAGTATTAACAAAATAAATATTGCTTCTGCTTATATCGTTGAATCTTTTACTTTGTGGCATGGTAAATTAGGACATTTAAATTATGCTATAATTAAATACATGTCAAATCATGATTATATTTCTTGTAAACATGACCATCATTATAAATGTGAAATCTGTGTAGAAGTTAAGATTGCTAGAAAGCCTTTTCCTAAAATAGAGCATGAAATAAAGTTGTTGGAACTAATTCATTAAGATATTTGTGAATTAAATGGAAAATTAACTAGAGGAGGAAATAGATATCTTATAACTTCTATAGATAATTGTTTGCATTTTACTAGTATATATTTGCTAAGAAACAATGATGAAGTTTTTGATAAATTTAAGAAATTTAAATCTAAAGTAGAGAATCAAAAGGAAAGAAAAATAAAGATTATAAGAAGTGACAGGGGAGGTGAATATTTCTCAACTGATTTTGATAAATTCTATGAAGATCATGGAATAGTTCACTAAAGATTAGCTCTTTTTACACCCCATATAATGGTTTGGCAAAAAGGAAAAATAGGACCCTATTTGATATGGTAAATGCAATGATTTTAAATGTTGGGTTACCTTTCAACTTGTGGGGTGAAGCTTTGCTTATTGCCGCTTACATACATAATAGGGTTTCTTTAAAGAAGATACATATTTGACCATATGAAGTCTAGAATGGAAGGAAATAGAATTTGAGTTCTTTACAAGTGTGCTGGTGTATTGCTTATTATAGACTTCCTGATTCTTAAAGGTCTAAATTAGGCTCAAGAGGGATTAAATATGTTTTTGCTGGTTATGCACAAAATTCAAAGGCATATAGATTACTAGATTTGGAATCTAATGTTATTATAGAGTCTATACATGATGAATTTTTTTGAAAATAGTTTTGTAAAAAATCAAGTTATGCATGAACTAGGAAAAGATCAAAATACATCTACTACCTATGATTCCTTACCGAAACAAAAGGAAATAAGTGAACCATCTGAACCAAGAAGAAGTCAGAGGTCAAGAAAAGAAAAACATTTTGATTTTGATTTTGTTTCTCTTGATCATATTACCATTTTAGTTAAAGGTAATAGAGACAGAATTATGAGGAAAATGAAGATATTATTAAATATTGAAAATGAGCCCAAAACTTTGAGTAAAACTTTGGCTTCAAGAGATTCAGCTTTCTGGCAAGAAGCTGTAAATGATGAAATGGACTCTATCATGTCTAATAATACATGGATCTTGGTGGATTTACCTTAAAGATCAAAGCCTATTAAAACAAGTGGATTTTCAAGAGAAAGTATAATTCTAATGGTACTATACAAACCTTTAAAGCAAGATTAGTTGCTAAAGGTTTTACTCAAAAGAAAGGTTTATATTATTTTGATACTTATAGTCCAGCAGCTTAGAATAACATCCATTAGAATTCTTTTTGCTCTAGCTTCTATATATAAGTTATATGTTCACCAAATGGATGTTAAAACTACATTTTTAAATAGTTATTTAAAAGAAGAAGTGTAAATCTTTATATTGCTGATAAAGATTATTTTACTTGGAAATGAACATAAAGTTTGTAAGCTTGTTAGATCTTTATATAGTCTTAAACAAGCTCCTAAACAATGGCATGAGAAATTTGATTACGCTATTTTATCTTTTGTTCTTAGGCATAATATTGCTGAGAAATGTATTTATTCTAAATTTACTAGTGACTATGAAGTGATTGTTTGTTTGTATATGGATGATATGCTTATATTTGGTACTAACATGTTTGGTATAAATGAGACTAAGAATTTTCTTTCTTCTAAATTTAATATGAAATATCTTAATGAAGTAGATACAATTTTAGGAATTAAAAATATAAAGAATGATAATAAAGTTACATTAAATCAAACTTATTACATAGAAAAGCTGTTAGATAAATATCAATATCTTAGAATAAAAGAATACAGTACTTCATATGATTTTAGTTTGAAACTTGTCAAGAATGATGCTGAACCAATAGAGCAATTGAAGTATGCTAATGTTATAGGAAGCTTGATGTATGCTATGCATTGTACTAGACCTGATATTGCTTATACTGTATCTAAGTTGTCAAGTTTTACAAGTAATCCTAGTATAGCTCATTGGAAGGCAGTTGAAAGGGTACTTGGTTACCTTAAAAGAACTGCTAAATTATGATTGTGTTAAATAAGATTTCCTGCTATTTTAGAAGGTTATTCAGATGCAAGTTGGATAACAAAAGCTAGTGATAATATATCAACTACAGGTTGGATGTTTACACTAGTTGGTGATGTTGTAAGTTGGGCATCTAGGAAACAAACATGTCATGCGCACTCAACTATAGAAGCTGAGTTTATAGCTTTGATAGCTGCTGGTAGGGAAACTGAGTGGCTAAGGAATATGTTGTTTGCAATTGAGTTGAGGCCACAATCGATGCCACTTCTCTCCTTACATTATGATAATGAGGCTACTATGTCTAGTGCTTTCAATAACATTTATAATGGTAAGTCTAGACATATAAGCCTATGGCATGACTATGTTAGAGAGTTGATCTCTAGTCGTACCATTACAATAATATATGTAAAGTCTGCAGAAAATTTGTTGGATTCTCTTACTAACGCTTTGCCTAGGGATAAAGGGTGGAGGACTGCATGTAGTATGGGACTAATACATAACCTTCAAGACACCAATAATAGTAACCCAACTTTGAATTACTAAACTGGTAATTTTCAAAGTTTAATGGGTAGTAACAAGTTATTGATCAGTGTCTGTTGTGGCACTTATAATAGGTGTCTCATACTTGAATTTGAAGAAAGTGCTACTATTACATTGAGAGGTTGAGTTTAAGTTCTTAATGGAGATAGTTTTGGAAATTATCTAAAGTAACAGGGACAATAAAAGATCTCCACCTATATGAATATGAAGTGGTGCCGCTTCAACAAGAGTTTCAGGGGTTTTACTCTTGAAATATTCATAGAAATTGGGTTTGTTAGCACATGGCAATTCAAATTGTGTTGGAGCAAGTAAGAGTTTTGTGAAAAGTGACAGTATTGATGTGTGTGGTACTTTCGATCCTAATAGTAAGGAGTCATGCTTTAATCTTAGAACACCATGTATTTATATTAGCATCCTAAAGTACTTACACTAATTGAAGGTTTAAATCAACAAGGATACCTTCTTGTATGCATCATATTTTTTGTATTACAAGCTAGTAAGGTTTTGTTGGATAGCTTGTAATAATACAAGGAAACAAGTTCCCACATTGCTTATGGATGAGTAAAGTAATATATTTATCAAGGAAAATCAACTCTCAAATGTAAGTTGGAGTCAAGGCCCTTATAGGCTTTGACCATGGAGCTTGGCTTGGGCTTGGGCTTGGGTTTAGGTTTTTAAAAATGTCAAAGATGGGCACTTGGGGATTTAGGGCTCTTGGCTCTTTAGCTTAATCAGAATTTTTATTTTTTCACAGAAATATTTTAAATTTAATTTTGAATTTAAAAAATGTTTTTAATTGTTTTAAGAGACATATTTTCAGTTATATGTTTGAAATAGTTATGTCTAAAAATGAGTAGTTGTTATTTAATAGACAATTACAACAATTCATTTTTGTCTCTTAACATTCTATATAAGAGTCACGATTTCTAGAAACACTTACTCTGCATTTTGACTTTTCACAAAAACTCTGAAAGTTGTATTGTATCTTGGGGTAACTTACTTTTGTGTGAAGCAATATTACACTCAAGATAGTATAATTCTACATGCCTCAAAGCCATATACATTATTATTTCCTAACATTTAATACCACATCACATGTCATGCTCCGATTATTGAAAATCAAAACTAACTTTTTCCATTTTCACTTAGTTAGTTGGGCTGTGCTCAGTATCCTTACTTTGACATTAAGCTACAAATTTGCTTAATTGAATTAAAATCTAAGTTTCCTTATAGGTCCCAATATAGTCAATTTGAGTACATATGTATTTTTCTATACACTAACCAATAACATAATCTATTATCAATGTTTATATTCCTTTACATCACTATTTACATCCCTTTTTCATAGTAGAGCACTGTACAATAAAGCCTGAATACAAATTAGTAATAGTACAATTACACCTGTAAAGTACAATATCAAAGCCTTGTAGTCAGCCGAACAAAATCCTTTTCTAATAACGACAGCTACTACTACATAAAATCTATAAGGTGGAAAGGGGTGGGCTAATGCCTAATAAGAAATATATATATATATATATAAAAGAATTAATACTATATGCCTATATACATGTTTCAAAATATGCTTTTTAAATATGCAGATAGTACTAAAACAATGATGGGGCACTTTACAGGAAAGGATACTATAATCGGTTAGGTAACCGGGCTAAGTATGAAAAGATGCTTTAGAGCACCTTATTTGTTCTAGTTCCTAAGGTCGATCATAAGGAGTTTTTAAAAATTTCACAGAGAAATAGTAATTTGCTTCGTATATAGTTTGATAAAACGCTTAATAAATCAATATATAATTCAGTAAAACATTTAGTAAATTATTCAATAAACGATTCAGTAAACAGTAAGTGGTCAGTTCAGTAGCCAAATCAGAAAACGTTTCAATAACCAGTACAATGATTAGTTTAGTAAAACAATAAGTAAATAGTTCAATAATTTGTTCAATCGGTCATTTTGTAAACATCTTATTAAACAATACAGTAACCAATTTAGTAAATCACTTACTAAACATTTTAGAAAACAATTAGTGAACAGTTCAGTAAACATATTGGTGAACAGTTAGTAAATAGTTTAGACAATCAGTAAACGTTTTAGTAAAACAACTTAGTAAACAATTCAGTAGAAAATTAAATAAATGATTAAGTGTGATAACCGCTAATTTTCTAAAATCAATATTAAATATCTGTAAATTTAATTTTTAATGCAAATAGATAAGCTAAAGTAAATAAATAAAGAAATTTATATTAAATATTTTTCTAAATCTTAAGTGAGAAGCCACGTGGGGCCCACTTAGAAATACAAGGTCCGGATAATGATATGAGTGAGAAAATAATTTTTGGGAGGTTAAATAATGATATTATGGTGATTTAGAAGTTAAAATACCCAAGTGGCATCATTTTGTGAATTTTAGAAACAAATTGAAAATGATGAATACGTCCCAAGGATATTTTCGTAATTTCCTCCCAAACTAAAATAAATTAAATTAAAGTAAAAATATCATAATACTCTACAAAATAAGTGGAAAATTATGGTACCAAAAGATTGGTGGAAAAAGATGGTTTGATTGAAAAATTTCGCTAACGGTTCATAAGGGGTAAAGTTGTAATTTCACATTATCAGTATACCGTGCGGCAACAAAACCACTTCCATTCATTAATATACATTAAATATGAATTTTTGGTGCTGGAAATATAATTTTTGGATATCATTTACATGATTTTTACGAATACGGATGATTGGTGGTAAAAATCATAAATATTGTAACTAAAGAGGGGCATTTTGTAATTTTGAGAATTCTGGAAAATTCCCATAAATCTCCTGCTGCCAGCCGACCAGAACTGCTGCTGTCTCCAACCTCCCTCACGTCTCCATTGTTGAAGAAAATAAAGAAGAAAAGCTTCTTACAAACATAACTACTTAACCTTTAAGAATTTCACCAAGCTTATTTGACAAAAATTTGTTCTTCTGTTTCTCCTCTACAACCCTATACCAATAGTTTGGCCTAATGACCAAGATACAAGGAGAAATCAAGGCTTGAAGATTCAGCCAAAGCATGGGTAAGTGTCCATTCATAGTGTTTTCTCAAGTTTAATGGCATGATTCTTTTCCTTTAAGTGTGCTAAACATCATTTTAGCATTTATTTTGTTTAAATCATGGAAAATAAAAATTTTCCATTAAGACACTATTCGGCCAAGCTTAGATTTAGAGGAGTTTATAGCGTTTCAAGCAATCTAATGGTATTAAATTAATCAACAAGCTTAGAAAAACAAGGATATAACATTTAATTGTTGAATTTCCTTGGAAATTCAACAAATACCATTCGGCCATGATGAAGGAAGATGAGTTCATGGCTGACTTTGTTGTTTTGATGATGGATTATGACTGTAGAAATTATAAAAGTTTGCCAGTATGCTCGGATTTGGAATCCGACGCAAAACGAGAAAATTATGTTATACTATCGGTATAATTTAAACTACAAAAATATTCACAATATCCAATGTGGCTGCATTGAGACATGAACGTTAGTTCAAAAATATGAGTTAAATGAACTAATAATTTATGTATAATTTATGGCAGCCTGGGAGCTACGGTTTACGCATGGTTCGCTCGAGTATCGAGAAATCGTCAGACAGGTAAGGGAGGCATGTGTAGCCTGTAAGGATATTTAGTCTGCATGCTTTTAATTATGAAATATTTTGTGGTGATTCATCGGTTGGAAAATTGTGTTGATTGGCTGGCTATGAGATATAAACTGTATTTTCTGTGTAGGGAGGCTAGTTAATCGGCAGCAGTTATGCTACCGAAAAATTTTAAAAAATTACATAAAATCATAATAAATGATTTTATTTCACGAGAAACGATTTTCAACTACAAAAATCGAAAAATTAATTATTTTTCATAAAACATGAATATATTGAATTTTAATTTTAAAATATTCATGTTTTCAAATTTGGTGATAATGAGATCACCGAAAATTCTCTCGATATGCAAACTACATGTGACATGAAAAGAAAAATGAAAGGAAATAAAGTGAATATTTTATAAATATTCACTAAATGATTTATATAACCTTTATGGTTTTAATGATGAAATAATTACTTTTATAAATTTCATAAAGGTTTACTGATGATGAAAAACATTGTTTTGAGACTAGTTGGTAGCCTTATGCTGATATGATATGTGATATGTGATATGTAGTCCCGGTCGACACCTGATCAGTGATCTGATCCATCGAGGACAATGATAGACTATGGCCATAGATCTGATATGTTTACTTCTTTACCTTCCGGGGTCTATAACATGATGTGAATGATGATTGCCGCAGTCTCCATATATGAAAATGTTTTATATGACACGTGACATGTAAAAAAAATATGTTTTATATGACATGAGAAAGAAAATTAAATGATTTATAGCATTTTTATATAATGCTCATTACGGTACTAATTATAGTACTACGAGATGATTTTCATATGACATGTGATATGAATATGTAATATGTTTTCAAAAGGAAGAGAGTTTATAAGTCTAATATTCTTACTATGATTTTAAATTGAATATTAGACTATATGTGATATGAATATGTAATATGTTTCCAGAAAGGAAAGAGGATATTTTAAATCTAATATTCTTATTTTACATTTTAATTGAATATTAGATTTAAACGATATATATATGTTACACAGAAATGATTTTAAATAGTTGATTTTGCTATTTAAAGTACTGTACTAATTCTGCTTTGTACAGTAAAACATGAAAAGAGTTCAAATGAAAATGACATGAAATGAAAAGAAAAAGGATTTAAATTTCAAATGAAATTTATTACTCTCTACAGTTGCTTCTAGGTTCGGGGACAAGACAGGTATTTTAAAATACTTGCCTTACTCCATCCGGATCCCTAGCCGACTGTAGTATCCTTCCTACATATGAGCCCAGTATACTTTTAGGAAAATGAAAAAGTTTTTCAGCATATAGATAGCTAAATATCAAGAGTTGTATATAACTCTCTTACTGACCGTGGTTTGCTCACTCCCCAATTTTAACATTTCAGATTTTGGATGATTGTGGGATCCAATAGTAGAGTATCTCGGCTGCGCATTTGAGGACAATGTGACAGCTTGACTGAAATATGAGGTAAAATCATTTATTTTCTGTATCTAGACTTATCTACAGTACTACTTTCTTATAAATTAAGATAGGGGATGTAGATGATAATTACTTTTTAAAATATAATAGTTTAATGAATATGGAAAGTAAAGTATCACAGACAGCCCAACCATACAAAATGTATAGAAAAATGTGAAAAAAGGTGGTCACGGGCTGTGACATTAAGAAACTCAAACGATCAATAGACAATTTTGTAAACAGCCTAGTGATCAGTTGAATAAACAATTAGTAAACTATTCTACTTAGTAAATGAAAATTAAACAATCAGTAATAGTTTAGATAATAGTTTAATAAACAATCAACAGTTTGGTAAATAGTACTTTAATTGTTCGAAATCATATCAATAATAGTTTGATAAATAGTTCTGAACAGTTCAATAAACAATTCAATAAAATAGAACTATGATAGTTCAGTAAACAATTCAAAAATCTATTATGTAGATAGTTCAATAAACATTTCAATAAATCTGTTCAGTAAACAGTTCAGTAAATAACTTGGTAAATAGTTTAATAAATTGTTCAATAAACAGTATTGTCATAGTTTAGTGGAGACCTGGCAATAAACCAATATCATCGTGCAGTTCAGTATTCCAAAAAGGAAGTAAACAGTAACAGTAAGCATAATAGTAAGACATATGACCATAGTCACAGTAATGTCCATCTAGTGTCACGGAACCAGTGACAATCTTGGGTACCGCTCAAGACTTGGTCATGGTCAATAGCAAATAGTGCACCTTACAGTACCACTGAGCAAGTGATACAGAGGTGGCTGTAGGATTGCCCAAGGTCTAACAGCAGTATTACAGTATAGTAATAATGATATCAGTGCCAACAGTCTTAAAATATTTACTCGGTTCCTATGAAAACAAAAAATCTTATTTCATGTTTTTAAAACAAAGTATAGTAATGCAGTCCAAATATAGATTTTGGAACCAAGCTTCATTTTAAAATCTTATTATTCAAAATAAATATGTTTAAGATTTAAATCAAAACATTTAAATTATTAAGTTCAATCAGAAAAGAAACATTTTCAATTAAAACAACATCAATTAGTCCAAAACATTCAAAACATATAAATTCAGTTAAACACTCAAAATATTCGCTCTAATTAGAAATAAGAACTATCAATATTCGAAGTCAGTCAATCTCAAACTTTTACTTCAGTCAGTTATTCAAACATTAATAATGTTTTTCACAATGGGTCGAAAACAATCCACCTTTATTAGTATTTAATCAAAACATGTCTTTAGTCGATTTGCAAATTGATAAAATCATTAATAAAATCTCTAATCTATAGTTTAAGGTTTTAGGGTCATTTTTCAAAATTTCGGCAGCATAATGATACTATTCATCCTAACCCTTTTGCACTTAAAACACAGTTTAAATACCACAACTTCAATTTCTCACTGTCATTCATTCAATCACAATATCAGTCAATCAAATTAGTAGCTCATTTGAAATTATTCATTTCAGTCAATTGATCACAAAATAATTTTAAGTTTGGTAATGCAGAATTTTTAGTAAATCAATCGATCGATCATATCAATGCAGTCATAGTATTCTTACAACCTATATATATATATATATATATATATATATATATATATATATATATATATATCCTTTGCCTATTTCCTTCGTAACATAGACTACCACTACAACTTCAATAAGCAACAGTAGATAAGCGATACTAAGCTATTCCTTTGGAAAGCTCCTACTAAGATGAGAAGTTCCCCGATAAAGTAAGTTGTCAATATGAATTCTCCTTTTGTACTTATTCTTATCTAAGGCAATGTGTTCTTCTAACTTTCGTTTTGCCATATCTTTCCTAATGAGTTCCGAGTCTTTTTTCGGTCTTTCCCTAGCCTTGACATTTTTTTCATCATTCATAGCTTCCACTCTCCTAATCGGTGCATTCATAGGTTTACGTCGTATGTCTCGCATATTCGCTTATCGTTTCCCTTGCACCACTTACTTTGGGTTTACAAAACAATAGCAGAATACAGTCAAATTTAAATATTCATTTTGTAAAGAACGTTTTAGTTTCTAAGTTTTCTCACATTTCCTAGTACAATAGCAAATCCGGTCTATTTCATATCGAATGCCTAAACAACAACCACTGTCAAAACTCATCTTTTTTCAATTCTAACTTCACAGACAGTCTCATTATCATTAATACAGTATTCTTTAACTATCAAATCGTTGAATTAGGCATGAGTACTCCCACATTAACATTAGGCCCAAAACATAGCACATGCCAAAACTTGTCATTTTTCAATTTTGACATTATGGTTAGCCTCTAAACATTCTGTACATCAGTATAAAACCATTAATGCATGACAAATCACATGGTATCATATAAATCCTCTCTTGGTCGAATTCATGAAGTATGTCTACACTCAAATGTCTCAATTTGATCACATACACAGGCTATACTAACTCAGAACAATCATAAACAATAGACAAAATTAACAGAAAATGAGTTTTCTCTCACCTTTCACCATGGACCAAAGTTTTAAGATTCCAAACTCCTTGAATTTGGACACTTCAACACTTGATTTTAGTACCAAGAGATAGAGCACAGAAAACTAAAAAGGGTTAGTGAAGACCGTTTTCGGTTTGGGGGTCGTTTACTAGGGTTTCACGAGCTTTCTCTCTCTAAACCCATTTTTAGAGTGAGAAAATGAAGGGAGGAAGAAGAAGTCGTCCATGGCTGATGAAAAGAGAGAAAAATCTTTTTAAAAGTATCTTTTAAGCCAAATTACCAAAATGCCCTTGAACAAATTCAATAATTCCAACCACATCCTTACTTTTCCAATTTCCATTTAACTATTTAGTCTAGCTTCGAAATATTTAATTCACTCATAAAATAGGTGTATTTAGCATATTCTAAGCATTAGTGAAGCTTTTATAAGGGTTTGATTATAATGAAGGTGAAATTATCAAAATACCCCTAACTGTAAAATCGTGAAATTTTCTAGTTTTTTGTGTGATTCAGTCTACCTATTAGCATGGCATGGGAATTTTTCACTTGCGGATTATCCCACTTTTGCCAATTGGTCAAAAGTTAATTTTGTTTGGTCGTTATTTGCGAAAGTTCCGCTGGCCTATAAACAAAATTGTCATTTTTGAATTTGTTTCATGCTTTTCAAAATATGATCAAACGAGATGATTTTGAGATGCAGATTCTTGCTATATCCATATTTCACCTAAAATATCTTCATTTTAAGGTCTCACTTCGATCTGGACAAAAAAAAGTCTTGGTGGGGCTCACACCGAGAACTTTTCGATCCTAATCAAACTGACCCTTTATTTAGATATCTTATCAGTCAGTTATTTCTTTTCAATTTCTATACTCTTTAACTTCTATTGGGTGTGGGGAAAATGGTGTTCTCACATCACATGAAAAAACTCTTTCTCCTACTCCTCTAGAAATAAAGGCGACAAATCATGTTTGGGAGGAGGCTGCATGATGGTTTGCACATGTGCTCTGTTCTGATGGTTTTTGAAGGTGTGTATATGAGTTTCTTGGTGTTAAATACTAAATATTCAAACTTATAGTATAATGCTACAAATGTATTAGTTAGTTAGCCTTTTGATTGATTGGTCTTCTTAGAATATTCAAACAAACTATTGGGTAAATACCAATGTAGAGGCCAATTTCTCCATAATTGTTTCTTTAAGAAATTAACTTAAATATAGAGAGAAGATGAGAAGACATTCACACCAGGGTTTTAAATAGCGGCCGCTATTTCGCGGTAGCGGTAGTGACCGCCACCGCTATTACAGATATAGCGGGTGTGAGTACGGATCACACTCGTATCGGCCGATAGCGGCCGTTATAAAATGATGTAATGGAGGAAAGCGGTGATAGTGGTCCACTATCGTCGCTATCCTTCGTTAACGTCGAACTATAAAAAAAAAACAAGAGGAGGACAGAAAACACAAAATAACCATAGCAAAATATCAGCCTCAATTAACAAAAAATCAACATCATCAATCACAACAACTCAGTCATAACTCATAAGCAAAGCAACAAACAGAGTAATTTTTACATTTGATGTAGATCTAAGAATGGGATATGTGGGGGGAAAGGTGGCGAGCGTGATGGCAACTGGCGAGGGCGGAGGGCCCTGAGGAAAGATAGGACTGGGGAGCGTGACGTGGCCATGGGTGGCTATCGCAGGCTCAGCTTGCAACACTGGTGGGCAGTGGCGTGGTGCGCATGCCCTCCATCTGTCGGTTGCTTGACACCGGTGTGACTGACCGATGGGGTAAGGGACAAGAAGTGGAGGACTAGAGGGTGACATCGTGAGTGAGGAGTGTGGATGAGATTGGGGCAGGCGGCAGGGTAAATGGTAAGGCATTTGTTTTAGGTTATTTGTATTAATTCATTAGTGTGTGAATGGGTGATTGGGCAAGCCGGCTAGAGGTTTTGGGTTGGGTTTTTACCTTTTTTTTTTACATTATAAATGTTTAGGAACTTGCATTAGGTAAATTGAATTAAATTATTAATGTAATTTTTTTACTATAATTTGTAATGTAATTAAATATAAAATCAATTATTATTGTAATTTAAAAGAAAAAGAAAAAAATATTTTTTTGATGAGAAAAGGAAAATATTATTAATGTTTATATTTGATAATAGAAATGTGATGGCTTAAGTTAATTGATTGTGAAAAATTAATATTAAATGTTTAATGTAATCATTAATCAAACATTATTATAACTTGAGAATATTGATAATGTGAATGTAATAAATTAAATTATTGTTACTATTTCAAGGGTTGAAAATGTGAATAATTAATGGCTCAAATTCAATTATTATTTATTTATGAAAAATGTGATGTTTTTATTATATTTGTTTATAATTATTTGTTTAATAAAAATATCAAACATGCCATCACGTGAAGAATAATTAGTTTTAAATAATTAATATGGTGATTCTTATTAATGCATTATTAGTTATCTCTATTTTCCATAATTGTTATTTTTTAATTATCATAAGTAATTTTTTAAATATGAATGCTTTATTGTAATTCAAGAAAATTATGAATAACCTTTCTTTCATCTAAATAATAGACTTAAGGGATCATAAATTACTTAAAAAGTATAAAAAAGATTTTTTTATGATTATGACTAAAATTATGACATTTTATATAAAATTGTGCAAAATTAAAAAAAAATTCACGATCATAATGACCGCAACCGCGATAAATGCAATACTATAAAAAACGCGACTGCGACCGCAATTTAAAACCATGGTTCACACCACAAAAAAATAGTGAAAGCACGGATCTAACCACGACAAACTCGTCTTATTTATTGATTTATATTATTCCAGAAGAAAACTATTTCAGTAGGCTAATACATACGTAGTAGCCGATTATTTTAATAATGCGACAAGTCATGCTGTTGTTTCATAAACAGTTCAAGTGTCTAAGCAAACGGCCTTTGGTTGTAGCAGTCGAGGTTGTCTCCGTAACTCACTTTCAATATGTCACAGTATCTCTTATAGAACCCGATTCGGTCCTGAACCTGAGGGTTGGGTCCTTTCCCGCATTCGATGCCGCCATTGATGATGTTGGTGATGACCCCATATCCAGGGAGCCGACGGGCAGCCGTGTCAGTGGTGGATGGCTTCCATTGGCCGGTGATGACGTCGTGACTTGAAGGTTTGGGCGATTGCGGTGTCATCCAGAACCAAAGAGCTGTCTTGAAGGAAATGGTGGGGTCCCTTGCCACTGCATCGGGGTCGCTCAGCAGATTAACGTTTATTGCTTTCCCTGCTGGACCGTAGTTGTAGTTGCTGCATGCCACAGTCAAAGTCAAGGAGAAGTTCAAGATACAGAAAGCATGTTCATTTTTCAACAAGCCATTTCTCCCCAATATTTCCATCATGTTTTATTTTTATTTTAATAGTGTAAAATGTGGTTTTTCATATTTAAAATGAAAAAAGAAATCCCTTGAAGTCAGGTATTGTGACCAAGGTTTCAAATAGCGGCCGCTATCTCGCGGTAGCGGCAGTGGCCGCCACCGCTATTGCGGATAAAGTGGGTGTGATTGTAAATCACATCAGTAGCGGCCATTAATGGCCGCTACAAAACGCCGTAATGGCGGATAGCAGCAATAACGGTCCGTCATCGCCGTTATCCTCCATTTTCTGTTGAAGAACTTAGGTATAAAAAAAATTTTCAATTAGAAATTAAAAAAGCTTAGATCGACAGATCACAACAAACCTAAAAAGAAAATCCCAAATTTCACAAGCAATCACAATTGTATAAGCACTAATGTAATAGATTTGAAGGTAAGAAACTACAAAACTTAAAATTATCTTTTTAATTTCCTGAATTTGTTGAATTTGCAGAACCTGGAGCTTGGTGTGGTGAGTGAGATACATTCGACACCTATGATTTTTCTGCTAAGGGGCAAGGGCTGGCTTGGGGATTTATGGTCGATCAAGGGAGGGTGAGGGCTGCTGGAGATGCTTTGAAGAGAACTAAAGGAGGGGGAAATGAGAATTGAGAAGAGAATGGTTGAGGGGAGCATTTTGGGGAAACCCACAACAAAGAAGGGAGAAACATAGTAGATCGTGGAAACAGGGAGTGTTGTGGGTAGAAACACAGTAAGAAAAGCAAGTAAATTAATATTCTAAAAATACTCATAATAATAATAATAATATTTTTTTAAACACAATAATGTTATTAATACAGTTGTCTCTTAATAATCTATTAATAAAAAGTATAATATGTTTTAGCTTTTGACTCTTAATATATTATTAAAATTTTTTTTTCTAATTTCAGTTAGGTTTTAACAAATGTTCTATATTTAATTAAAGAAGAGAGAAAAAAATAATCTAATGATCATAATAAAAATTTTCAAAACAAAAATTGTATTTTTCTTGTTTGGGGTTTGAAATGCAATTCATCATTAGTACATTAAATTTTATTAGTACATAATTATTTATCTCTATTTTCAATATTTGTTATCTTTTAAGTATCATAAGTAATTTTTTAAATATGAATGTTTTATTATAATTCAAAAAATTATGAATAACTTTGTTTTTTCACATAAATAATAGACTTAAGATATCATAAATTACTTTAAAAACTATAAAATAAGACATTATATTATTATAATTACAATTACTACACTTTATATAGAATTGTGCAAAATTAAAAAAAAATTCACAACCACGACGACCGCAATTACCGCCGTTATGTCCGTAACCGCGATAAACACAACACGACCGAAAACGCGGCTGCGACCGTAATTTAAAACCATGATTGTGACATGATCATATATGATATATAACCTTGGTCACAGTAAAAGAAAATTGGAAATTATGTAATAAGTAAAAATGCCACAAACATTTATGTAAAGTCTTGATTTGAGGGGAAAAAAAGTTTAAATTAAAGACGTTATGTTTATGTTCGTAATTAGTCAATATTTATGTATGAGCAAAGAAAATCAAATGTGACCAACAATTTCTTGACAATATGGTTAAGAATGGATTGTGGTATATTATAAGGTTTTGATTTGAATCCAAGCTATCCCACCTTTATCTCAATTATTAAAATAAAAATCAAATGCAATATGTTTTCATTGGATGAGAAGTGTGAATTCAGTAAATTCATTCAAAACAAATAGACTTACAATGAGATCTGGATTGGACCACGGCCAAAATATTTTTTACCGGAGGCACAAGGCCATTCTTGACTTGCAACACAGTAATCTCCGGGATTGCCTTGTTCATTAACGAAGCAATATCCCCATGCGTATGGACCATCCGGTGCACTTGGCCATCCACCTGTATGAGAATTATGCAATCAATTAACTATATATTTACCAACAAAATTAGTCTTAAACCGTATAATAATAATAATAATAATAATAATAATAAGCAACCAAATATTAATGTCTGCCTACGAGTCATTAACTACGCATGCATGGCTAATTTTATAGAGAGAGAATCAAGAGTGGGTTGTTATTATTATTAGCATGGGAAAAATGAACCTGTAGTTTCATGGGATGTTTGAGCCAAGAAGGCGGCAATTTCTCTTTTACGAGTAGTATCATCGCCAGTGGTCCCGAAAGCGCCGAAGGATTTGGCAGCGGTAATGAAACTATCGTAAGTGTAGAAACCATGGCCAGGGCAGTTAGCATCGTTACGATGCTTTAGCATCTGATTGAACAGATCTCGGCTAATGAGCGAACTCACATCAGCCAAGGCTCCCAATGCAGAGGCCAAAATGAACACAATCAACAGAGTGAAAAACCTCATTTTTCCTGCTTAGCTAGTTATAAAGTCGGGCTTTTGATGTGTGGGTTAAGGAGATTAAGCCGGTATTTATAGAGTAAGTAAAGATCCTACTAAAGCCAACCTCGTGTGTTCAGTCAGTGCTTAAAACATGGGATCGGTTGACCCCACTTAAAGCTAAAGTCCATTTATTTTTTTATATATTCAAAAATATTAAAATTGACCGCATTAAGAATTAAATTTTGGATCTTACGGCTTTTGATGGTCAAACTTGATATTTATATTTTTGGCATGCATTTTAATATTAAATTTGTGGATGTCAAAGAAGTTTCTTATCTTACTGAAAAATTAGTAGGATAAAAAAATATTGTTTATTAACTAAATTTCTTGCTAATCAAATTAGTTTTGATCTTGCCAATTGTAATTGCACCAGTTTTTTTCAGAAATGAAATTAGTGAATAATTGGTTTTACTTATAGAATGATATAGGAGATATATAATTTGGTGAATTATTGCTTAATTATACATTTTTTATTTAATTGAAAAAATTTATAATGATACAAATACACAACATTTTCAAAATACTAAAATTGGTCATTGAGTCGTTAATACAATAATTTCATACTGGTTTTTGTAGTGACAGATGTTTTTATTTAGAAGTTATGTAAATCATTGTATTAGTTTTAATTTTTTTGTAATCTTATATTTAAATTGGATTATTCACTTGCAACCAATTACTTTAAGTTAGACCAATTACTTTAAGTTAGATGTTTAGTTTAGTATAAAAAATGAGTTTTGTTCTGTTATTGTTACATATTAATCTTTTTAAATTTGTTATGTGATAGGCCTTTTTTATTTTCAATCACACTGATGGGACTTGTTAATATTAAAATTCTTCTTATCTTATATTTAAATCACAGAAAGGGATGGATGATGATTGCTTGAAAGCATGTACTGGACCTGTACCAAAAAAAAAAAAGCATTTACTGGACAAATGAGAAAAGGCTAACAAGTGGCGGTCTTTGATTTGTTTTAATAAATGTCTTTACAAGCCACCAAATTGGAATAGGTTAAAATTCCATTTTATTAAAATTCCATTTGGCAAAAAAAAAATTCAACATATTATTGAATTAAGATACATATCATGAATTGAGAATTAACTATCAAGTATCATATCGTATAGTAAGATATAGTAAATAATTTTAAAATTAATTATAAATAATACATACACATGTAGGATAAATAAAAAATAAAAAATATTATACATATTAATAAAATCAAGTGAATATATGATAAAAATAAGAAATAAGATTCTTTGTAAACTCTTAACATGCTCATTAATAGTATATATTTTTAAATATATTTTTTATTTTTAATGTACTAACTCAAAGTTTAATTTTAATTCAAAATTTCAAAAATATATAAAAGATAAAAAAATAAAAAATATTATACATACTAATGGAATTAAGTGAGTATATAATAAAAAAATAAGAAATATGATTGTTTGCAAACTCTTAACATACTCATTAATAATATATATTTTTAATAATATTTTTAATTTTAAATTTACCAACTAAAAGTTTAATTTTTTTTTTCGATTTTTCAAGGTTAAATTGTATAGAGAATATGTTTTTAAGTTTTTTTATGTTAAAAAACTATTAAAATGTATTTTTAGTTAATTGAGTCAGATCAGATCTTGATTGAACCTGACCCAATTTCAATATAAGATGCATCAAAGTGTAATGGTATATCATACGATATGTTTCAATTCGCCCGTGTATCAATAGATATTCTATCGATTTATAATAAACTTAATTTTTTGTATTGATACCTATTAATTTAATAATAAATTGAATCGTCCGTAAGATATATAACGCATATTGTACGATTTTGATAACAATAGCATTAAGGCGTTTTTGTGTTTACAAGTGGAGTTGATTACGGAGGAAATATTGAAGCTGGGCAGCCAGAATAAAATAACAAATCTCATCCTAATCTGACTCGATTGAGGAGAATTTTTAAATGAACCCTTTTTTTTACTCTTATACCTTAATTTCTTCAATGAGTTACTGTTTACTGTCAAAAGAATGAGTATGAAAGTAAAAAGTTGGGTATATTTAGGAATGGTACGATTGAGAATTGTGAGAAGCAAAGCCTGGCTAGGAAAGTACTTGAAGAAAAAAACAGGCGCCTTCACAAGAAGGGCATCCAAGATATCTAAGATTTTTTCCAGGCAAACACCCATTTTGGAATGGACCTAATGTCACGGCCGAACTAATTTTTCAGACACGGAAGACATTCATGAAACTAAAATTCTTACTCAGCTCAAGATGCGTAAATTGAAAGATATTTATCTTCAAAATAAAAATTGAAAGATATTTCAAATCCTCATTTATTTAATTAGTCCCAATATGACAATATATTATATACTAAAAACAATGTTCCACAACAAATGATTAAAACAAATTTATTATATTTCTAAATGTAGTTTAAAAGCCTTGAATAAACATCTAGAATATTCTTAAATTACTAAGTTTAGAAATAACTCCAAGGGTATGTTTGGATGAGAAATTTTTAGAAAAATTCATTTCAATCAAAGTTATTAAATTCTAAAAATAAATATACTTGTTTGGCAATTAAAAGTAGGAAATTTAGAAATTTAAGGAGAATTTCAAAGATTTTATGTGTCCTAAATTCTCGATTCAAAACACCAAATTAGATGGTTTTTTCAAATTTTCTTTTGAGAGGTAATTAGAAACTCCTGATACAAATGCCCACGATTGCCCATGTTTACTCAGTCACAATTACTTGCATAAGTCATCAACACGATAGACTTATTTCCATTCTTTTTTACTTTCTTACTCCATCTTCATTATTCTTATTTTCTTTCTTAAAAACTAAAAAAAAAAAAGAATTGGGGAGTCTCTCCAAAGATTGCAGAGGCGTAAGTTAAAACACAGGAGAGACTTTATTCTTGTTCTTTGGTTTCTTACTCCATTTCTTCATCCTACTTGTTGGCTTTCTTATTTTGATTCTTAGAAATTGAAAATAAAAAAGAGGCTTCTCAAAATCACAAGAAGGATAAACACAAAACGCAAATTCCCAAATTCTTGTTCTTGGAGCAACTTTAGTCACAGAAATTACTTATTCTTAGGTTAGATAAATACTTGCGAAAAATTTTCCTTGCTTTAATCTCTATTTCTTATATTTATAATCCAAGAATTTTTTATCAAGTAGTTTTATATGTGGTTTTGATTGTAATTTACAAGGAGTTTTGTGATGTCAAAGATATTTGTGCGTTTTCTAGTTGTTTTGATAATATTTTAATATAGGCTTTTAGGATAGAAGAAAATTTGTTAGTTGATACCCCAATCTGATGCTACACTCTTTAGATTATATTTAAGCCCCTGATTCGAATATCATTGCCATCGCCAAACATTTACTTCTTTCTGACAAGAGTTCATGTGTGTGCAATGAGGAAACTATCCCTTTGCTTTGGGTGAGTTACGATACTAGTTAGGATTAGATCATCAGGTTCTTAGATATCCTTCATATGTCTGTATAGTCAGTTCCAATACAAATTAGGTTTTGCAATTATGTACCTTAATTTGGCTTTTATCAGCGGAAGTAGCATTAAATAGCTTGTATAGGCATTTTAATATTTTGTTTTTTTGAGTGGCAGTAGCATTGAATAGCTTGTATAGGCATTTTAATATTTTGTTTTTATGAGTGGCAATAGCATTGAGTTTTATATTTGCAAAAATCTTGGTATGCTCTTGGGATTAAAGTGATTTTTTTTTTTAATCCACGATATTGATACGAAATATTCACCGTCGACAACAGTGACTAATCTCCATCGGAGATCCTGAGCGCACACAAAGTGGGTAGTCCCCTCCAACATAGTTTGCTCCATACCCAAGATCAAAATCGAATCTAAACACTTGGTTAAGGGGCGAGAGCCGTTACCACTTACGCCAACCAATATTGGTGGATTAAAGTGACTTTGCAACTGCCATTTTAATATTAAAATGTATTAAATGTTATTCAATTCAATGCATTAAATGATAGTGAATACCATTTAGTACATTTTAATATTAAAATGGCAGCGACTTTGCATAGCTTCGCAACTCACTTTAATCCCAAGAGCATGCCAAGACTTTTGCGAATATAAAACTCATTAAAATGCCTATACAAGCTATTCAATGCTGCTGCCACTCATAAAAACAAAATATTAAAATGCCTATACAAGCTATTTAATGCTACTTTCACTCATAAAAGCAAAATTAAGATATATAATTGCAAAACCTAATTTGTACTGCCACTCATAAAAGCAAAATTAAGGTATATAATTGCAAAACCTAATTCATATTTGAACTAACTATACAGACATATCAAGGGATATCTTGGAACCTGATGATCCAATCCTAAGTAGCTAATCGTAACTCACCTAAAGCAAAGGAGTAGTTTCCTCATGGCACACACATGAACTCTTGCCAAGAAGAAGTAAATGTTTGGCGATGGCAAGGATATTCGAATCAGGGGCTTAACTTATAATCTAAAGAGTGTAGCATCAGATTTGGGTATCAACTAACAAATTTTCTTCCATCCTAAAAGCCCATATTAAAATATTATCAAAACAACTAGAAAACGCACAAATATCTTTGACATCACAAAACTCTTGTAAATTACAATCAACAACCACATATAAAACTACTTGATAAAAAAAATTCTTGGATTATATGTTTATAAGTAACTTGTCGCTTATTGTTTGGATTAATTTCATTTTGGAACAAGTCAAGAATGCATTGTCGCTGCCCAACATTTCCTCATACAATACCAACATTAAGCCTGTAAAAATATTAAGAAATGAATGAGTATAATTACTCAGTAAGTAGCTGATCACATATCTCAATAGAGTTAAGTACAGTTAAAACATTTAGGCCAAAAGATAATTAATTCTCAATTAACAATTTTGATCCTTTGTCGATCATCTCATCTCAACTCTCACATTCAGAGCATCACCAAGCCGGCGAATTGAAGATTGGCTCATAAAGGTGGAGTGAGAAGAATCAATGGCTTGATCTACGAAAGACTCGTGGAGTGAAAAGCATCAATCAATCTCACTCTTGTTCAAAACCAATGACATCGCCATCTCTGCTCACTCTTGTTCAACGGTAATGGATTGATCCTTTGTCGATCTCACTCTATAATTTCCTTTCCGCTCTCATATTGATTGTTTATGTTTCCAAATCTCAGGTCATTAGGTTGTAGGTTTATGCTTTCATTAGGTTACAGATATTTTTCCAAGCGTGCAACAGAAGAAGGCGGTGTAACCCCTTCAGTTTATTCACGTAAAGAACTGGTGCTTGCATGGACATTTGTCACTTCTTTTTTTCAACCTTTCATTTAACATGCAGGAATTCAATATTTTATTTTCTTGTTTATTATCTCTTAGCGGGATTGTTTGTGATCATCCTTATCACTTCTCATTTTGGAGAAAATCCTATTGTCCTGTAGAAAATCAATGACTTTTCATGTAGTATATGAGTTTATATAGGTTGTTGGTGCGTGATATTAATTTTGAGCTAGAGGGATCAGCTGTTATCCAAATTGATTTTAAAGTATGTTTGGCTTGGTTCTAAAACAGAGTAAATTAAAAAGGAAACATTAGGTTCAATTGCGTTTAATATTTCAATATATACTTTTATTTTTATATTATGATTTTTCCTAGACGTCTCTATACTTTTATGTCTTTGTTATTGATTTTGATGTTTGAGAAAAGTTAATTCTAGCCCATTGAGTCCTGTAATCCTATTATTTTCGTATGTTTTTCCCCATTTTTGATTTAATTCTGCTATCTTGTTTGTTGATAATATAATCTTGATTAAGAAATCTTCTTTTGAGTTCAATTATCGAGCCAGTCACTTGTACTTCAACTTAAAACTCTCCTTACTATCTCCTACTCCGTTTTCAAGTTTTCATATGTCTTACTTATAAAGTAAATTCTTTCCTTTTTTTAGTTTTTCTATTTAATATCGTTTTTTTATGGCTTATAATGCAGTCAGCGGGTTTTACAATGGCTATTTTCTTTGCCGTTGCTGCTATCTGGTTTGTGATATTCGCACTGTGCTTGAAAGGTTATTTCATGTTATATTGTTTGTGACTATATGGAAATCATGTGTTGAATCCAGCTTCACATTGATGAAACTGTATGCACCTGCTAAATGTTTGAAAGGTTATTTCATGTTATATTGTTTTTGACTATATGGAAATCATATGTTGAATCCAGCTTCACATTGATGAAACTGTATGCACCTGATCCAAGTTGATGTGCAAGTGATTTGTTTGCTGTAGATTATTCAGACAGTACCTTGCACTTTTCCTCGTTAACCAGATGGCTTCGGGATTGTTTCGCTTCGTTGCAGCTGCTGCAAGAAACATGATTGTTGCTAACACTTTGGGACATTTTCTTTACTCATACTTTTTGCGTTGGGTGGCTTTGTCCTGTCACGAGGTGATTGTTGCTAACTTAGAGCAGGAAATCAAACTTTGAATAAAAATTACTCACTAAACAGTTCTAATCAGTTTCCATTGTTCAATGTCACAGACGACATAAAGGGTTGGTGGATATGGGGTTACTGGATATCACCTATGATGTATGCATAAAACTCAATAATGGTTAATGAGTTCCTTGGGAACCAATGGAGACGAGTAATGCTTTGAATTTACAAATGTCTATGATTCTGCTTTTATATGTCAACACTCAGCTGATCTTCTATATTTTCTTTCATATTGAAGGTTCTTCCGAACTCAACAGAACCGTTGGGAATTGAAGTTTTAAACTCTAGGGATTTCGTCCATGAGGCACATTGGTATTGGATCGGAGTAGGGGCATTGATTGGATTCACATTATTGTTCAACTTTTGTTTTAATATGGCCCTTACCTATCTAAACCGTGAGTATAGCTTTACCTACTTAAACTCATGCGTCTTTGGAAGGAGAAGCTAATTAATTGTTTACCATTTTTTAATTAAATATTTAGCATTTGAAAAGTCTTGGGCTGTAATATCTGAAGAACCTAAAAGCAACGAATAAGCCCAAGGAATTGAAGTTGGCAGAAGTATTCAATTATCAAACTACGAAAGTAGCTCAAGTCATGTAACTAAATCAGGTATTATGGCTTATATATATTTGTGTCACTGTGATGGTGTGCAAGGCATTTTTTTTTTTTTTTGCAATACTGAATCTGGACATTCCAAGAAGCATCTCATCCAAGTCCTCATCTGTGATTGAGGCAACTGTTGGGGCTGTTGGCATCAAGAAAAAGGGAATGGTTCTTCCATTTGAGCCACATTCTATCATATTTGATGAAATTATCTATTCTGTTGATATGCCATAGGTAACATAAGGTTCCATGTACAAATACAGAATATGCCCATGGTTGGATTATATCTTGTTTCAAATTAATGTGGTCTGGATATACAAGAATTTATTTGATTGAATTTAAACTTTGCAGGAAATGAAAGAACAAGGTGTCACTGAAGATAGATTGGTGCTATTGAAGGGTGTTAGTTGTGCTTTCAGACCTGGCATTCTCACTGCTCTAATGGGTGTTAATGGTGCTAGTAAAACCACTCTGATGGATGTGCTTGCTGGCAGAAAAACTGGTGGTTATATCGATGGCAACATCACAGTTTCAGGTTTCCCAAAGAAGCAAGAAACATTTGCTCGAGTATCTGGCTACTGTGAGCAAAATGACATTCACTCTCCCCATGTCACTGTGTATGAATCCTTGGTCTATTCCGCTTGGCTTGTGAAGTTAGACAGTTTTGAGGTATGGCGTTGTGAAGTTATGATGACTCTGATTATTGCAGGTAGGAAGTCTAAGAGAACTTCAAAGGATCTATGATGAGATTGTTGAGTCAGCTGATGCTTGTCGGCTGGATCAGTATGCAGTTCCTGAAAATTGTTAGGTAAATGTTATGCTTTGTTCCCATCTTTAGACAGTGGTTTTCTAATTTTGTTTGTATATGGATAGATTGTGTTCTTGCTATTCATCTTAATTAAATTTAGTTTCACCATGTTCTTATCAATTTTTTTTCATTTGTCAACAGTTGGTCATTATTCTGTTTTTCTTCAGGAATAGGTGGTTTTGGTCTCGTTTAATGCCAGTCTTCATACTCTGCTGTCAACGGACTATATCTTTATGGAGGAGTAGGCACAGGGAAAACTATGTTGATGGACCTCTTCTTTGATCAATTGTCAGTTTCATTAACATGTTTAATTTGTTGGTTTTATTGTATATGATGTCGTCAGTCAGAAAAATGGAGACATAATTTTATTTGACTTACAAGATGGGTATATTGTGCAAATAATATATGATATTTGATGTGTATAAACATCTGATATTCACAAAAAAACTTGTGATATCCTTACTTATCATTGCCAGCCATGCCAACTGCTCTTAGTCAGTGGTTACTCTCCTCATATTGTAAACCCCTTTTTCAGGCCCAGCAATTCGAGGAAGAAAAGGATCCATTTTCATGAATTCATGTTGAATGTCCATTTTATTAACAAAAACTTGTATTAACAATTTATTAACTTGCAGTAAAAAAATTAACTAAGAATTAAAATCATTTTATTATACAATCAATGAACAATGGCACTAAGACAAAGAATTAATCAAATTTTTAAATTTAAAATAAAATTTAATAAATACAAGAATTTTAAATTTCAAATAACACTTTTACTGGTACTTTAAAGTATAAGTAAAAACTTATAAATTTAAAATAAAGCTCAATGAATATAAAAAATTTAAATTTCAAATAAGACTTTTCCCGGCACTTTAAAGTACCGGTAAAAACTTTTTATTTTTAAAGGCATTTAAAAGTGTCGGGAAAAGTCATGCCATAATTTGGCAAATTTTTGCCGGCACTGAAGCACATCACCACCGGCAGACCTTCACCGGCATTAACCTAACCGGCGGTTTGTCTACTGCCAGTAACATTTTTGCCGGCGGTTGATTTGTCTTTTATCGACACTTATAAGTGCCAGTAAAAGTGATTTGTCCTGTAGTGTTATTTGCATAAAATTTTCGAAATCATATTCATATATCTTTCTGAGCTAAATTTCATTATAAAAAATAATCATTGAGAGAACATAAGCATTGGTAACAATTTCCATAACCAAAACAAATAAACATATTTTCATGCTTAACCCAAATTAACAATATAAGGGACATAATATCACATATGTAGCAGATGTACAATGAAATCATTTATGGCTAAAATGTTTAGTGACATAAACACTGAGAGATTACAAATCGCTTACGTGATTCGCTAAACTAATATCCAAACAAAAATCATACAATTTTCTAGTTTCCTAATAATTCAAGAAATATTCAACAATAAAAACTAACATGAACTTATAAGTTTGATAATACACAACCTTCTGTTGACTATTCTAAGATATTTAGGTGTCGTGATAGCCTTCCAATAAACCGAGACTACTTAAGAGTGTTTTTCATACAAAAACAAATATTCTTTTAATTTAAGAAAATACTAATATTAAATAAAAATAAAAATTAAAACATAAAAGCTGAAATTTTTTTATTTTTACTCATTTCCTCCCAAGCCACTCTCTCTCTAGCTCCTAAATCCCACTTTTTTTCTCTTGAAGCTGAACTTCGGCCATATCTAGCTCCTAAATCCCACTTTTTTTTCTCTTGAAGCTGAACTTCGGCCATAAACCCAAAAAAGGCCACGACAACCCGAATTCTGTAGATGATTTTTATCATGCACCATCGTATAAGGTCATTTAAATTAGACCAAGAAACAATCCCCAATTCCTCATAGCACTTAATCCTAGATTGGATTCACAAAAAAACCTCCTCTATTTTGTAGATCTAGGTTCCAAAGATCAAACTCTCTGCCGCCAAGAACTCTAGAAAACCAAGCTTAGAAAACCCTTAGCACCTTGACCTAAGTTTCCTTTCCTTGATTTTAGAAACCTAAGAAAAAAAACACTAACTTTAAAAACCTTAGCACCTTGACCTAAGTTTCCTTTCCTTTCCTTTCCTTTCCTTTTCAAGTAAATCAATATCAACAGATAAATCTTTGGAGTACCCATCCCAAGATCTAATATCCTTCTTTAACAATTTCAGTTTCTGTGAGATGCGAAAAGTAGCAAAACCATTGACTTTGTAGCTCTTCCATTTTTGATCAACAAGTTCATGAAACTCATCATTATCCAACCAATGATTAAAAACCTTAAATGGCTTAGGACCCCAATCTTGAATATCAATACCAAGGCAAATAGGGATATGATCTGAAGCAGAACATTCAAGACACCATTGGTTTATTCTTGTGAAAAAAAGAGAACCATAAAGAGGAGACAAGGAAATGGTCCAGTCTACACATAGAGTCTTTACAATGCCAAGTGAATTTACCTCCCATTAGAGGCAGATCCATGAGATTAGAAGAGAACACGAAATTGATGAAATCATCAGTAGAGGAGGTTGAGTCTGAAGCACCAATCCTTTCATCCTCACAGAGGACTGCATTAAAGTCCCCAGCGAAGCACCATAATTCCTGATCACACCCATTTCCTTTTATGCTTGCCAATTCATCAAGAAAAGACCTCCTGTCACTAACCAAGTTGGGAGCATAAACATTGAAAAAATTCACCACCAATGGACAATTAGAGATCTTTCCCCTGATCCAAATGAACCTTTCTTTTATAACAGATGAGGAAAGAATAAAGTCACCTGCTGACCATAAGGAAATAAGGCCTCCAGCAGCTCCAAGAGCATTGCTATGGACGAAATTAACCCCATCATTCCTCCAAAGCTGCTTGACTACTCTATCTGTAACGTCACAAAATTTAGATTCTTGGATAAAGACAAATTTTGGTTTTTCTCTAGTTAAAAGCCTTTTAATCGCCCTTCTCTTGCTTCGGGAACCAATGCATCTTACATTAAATGAAATAATCTTCATAATAAAAGAAAAAAAGACCCCTGTGAAGACAGGAAATAAAACTTATTGAATGGAATTTTTACCTTGATCTTCCTCTGCTTCTAATTCCAGTAGTCTCTCAATGATCTTCTCTTCCTCAATCCCATAAGAAAAACCCAACAGGTGACCAATCTCTAGAGTTTTCTCAGCTTCTTTTCTAAGTGCATTATTCCGGCTTTTAATATCATCATCGGAGAGGACTGCGTCTTCAATGATCTGAAGTTTAAGAGCATCTTTCTTTTTTGAACAATTCCCCTTCCTTTTATTTGGTTTGTCAGACATTTTCGTTGAATTTGGAGAAGAGACAGAAATGAATTTTGGAACTTTTTTCTTTCTAGTAGTGATAAAGGGCCTCGGGTTTGGTTCAATGACATTAAGGCCTTGAGAAGATCCATTGGGCCCAGACTCCCCAATGTAGTCAATACAATTACTGGTCTGAATTTGAGTAACAGGCCCTGATTCATTTTCAATCTCATTGGCTGCAACCATTGCAAGAGGTAAAGGCCTAAAACAGTCGTCTCTCGAATCAAGAGGGACCATCGTCTCCATTGTAGCTCCAATCCGATCTTTGGGGGAATAATTAGTCTGATCATTCATTAAAAAGTCATCAAAAACTGAACGTGAGTCGCCAATGACTTTGCATGGGGAGTGATTAATGACAATAAAATCCAGCACCTCATTTTTATCTTGAAAAGAAGAATTCGGGAAGGAAGCTGACTTAATAACCAAACCATCCATAATGACTCCATTCACTTTATCTATTTCCAAAGGCAGGTCATTAACTACTTGTCTGTACGCTTCACCTTGAGAAAAATTCGACTGTTCGTTATCCAAGATAGGCTCCTCCCTGGGTGACGGTTCCACATCTTCCAATTTTGAGGGTGACTCAAATCCATAGTTGGCTCAAAGAAACTGGAGGTTTCAGATGAAGAGCAGTGAACCGGGCTGTCTTTGTTGATGGACCTAACGCCGGGATTCCAAAGAAAATCTGCACCATCTTCACAAGAAACTTTAATGGAAAATGATTCGTCGTTGATCACAACAGAAATAAATTCTGGAATGGAAATATTCTTTTTTAACAAGAGATAAAACTCTTGCTGAATCCAACCTTAGCTTTCTTCTAGTCTATCATCAATTGAGATAAATTCACCCCACTTGTCACCAATTTTCTTGAAGAAAGAAGAACACCATGCATGCAAAGGGATGTTTTCGAGCTTAAGCCAAATAAACTTATTATAGCTAATAAGATCTGGTGACCAAGGTTTGACCCAGAGAAACCATTCATTTAACACGATTTTCCCATCATTTAACATGCCAAGCATTTCTTCCTTTGAATCAAAGGAAAGTAAGACCATGCTACCACCCATAAGGTAGACCGAAAATTGTGAAATACCTTCAATGAGAAGCCTTTGCTGCAAGAACTGTATAGACTGAAAATTGTGAACCACTGCCACGGCGGATTTTTCTAACCATGAGAGGTCAAGTTCATCCTTATCAATAGTAATGACATCGAAGACAGACTGCGAGTTGACCTGAACCAGATCCACTTTTCGTTTCCAAACCTTTTTATCAGCAGTAGGTCTCATTCCCAAATTATTGGCTTTAAACCCATGTTCTGCATCAGTCGAACTCTGATGTTTGTCCTTTTGCTGATGGTTTTTTACGACTTCTGCATAAGAATTCTTATTGACAGCAAAAGCAAGAGTGTCGGATCTTGTAACAATATGAAAATCACCGTGAAATCGAGACCTTTTCAACATCAAATCTGAAGATGGTCTTCTTCTTTGTTCTAGACCATACTTAGCCAGATTGACACGTAATCTCCATTGATACCATGAAGATCCGTCAAGAGCTTTAATCACCAAAGAGCTTCTCTAAGGTCTTTGAACCTAAAGAAGCCAAACTTACTTTTCTTGGATTGCTTATCAACCAATGGGATGTAGAAGTCCATCACTCTGCCGAACTGCATGATAAGATTAAACAGGTCTTTTTCTTTTCCTTCCAGATGAATATTCCCCACATACACTGAAATGAGCTTTCTTCGCCATTGATCAATCTCTCCGAATCTCACATTATGATTAAACTCCTTATTCCTTGAAAGAACTCCTCTAGCACTCACTCTCTCTCTACTTCTGACTCTGTCTCTATCTATGTTTTACAGAAATCTTTTATTGCATCAAATTAGATATAATCTTTTTTTCTTTGAAAATTGAATTATTTTATAATGGAAGGATAATTGTTTTTCTAACAATCTTATCTTTTCTTTTATACATGCATCAAACATCATCATCATTAGAACTTTTATCTTAACAGATGGAATAAATTACATGAACCAATAATTTAAAACTACGTTAAATCGTCCATATGCATCAAACATATAAAAATAATAATAATTATATCAAACATGATTTATATGAATTATACAAGCACATCATTTAACCGTGCAAATGAGAACTACGCAGTCTGCCCCATCTGGTAATTGCCTAAAGAGTTACGGATTCCAGGATTATGAAGCAATTTAAATATTTAATCAACGATTATGTTTATATAGCCTTGGAAAAATTTTAAGCAAAAGTCAAGTACATTTGCACATAAGAACCACGAACAAAATTCAGAAGCAGAAGAACCAATAGCAAACTTATGGTAGATATTTAAGGGGAAAGTAAAAAACAGAAATATATAAAGTATAGCCGGATGGTGGCAGAGGTGAGAGATGTTGGAATAAATTGAACTCACCAAGTCATTAACACAATAAACAAAGGAGAGAACTAACCTTTCGGTGGGTTCATCAAACTACCCACCGTTTCACTGCCATTAACGCCACTGCCAGTTGCAGGAGAGACCACCGAGTTGAGCCATCCTTTCCATTGCTAGTATGGTTCTGTCTATGGTGATCTGCAGAGAAGACAGAGGAGCACGATGGTGAGGAGAGGAAACGGAAAGAAGAAGGAGAGGGAGATGAGCTACTGCTATTCACTCTTTTTTCACACACAAATGTTTAATGGGCCACCATTTATATATTAGTGCTAGCAGTAGGGACCTCCCATATTTTGGATCATGTATTATATCCGTCCCATTAAGGATAAATACATGTAATAATTAAAATATATTATATACAATTATGGTCACACTATACATAAATATACTACTAAATAAATATAATGATAATAATTATACTTAATTAGTCCATACAATTAGAGATATTACAACATTCTCCCACTTGGACAATTAAGTTAATTAACAAAAAATCATATAATATCAATATGTATTCGTAAGCTTTCTAAATACATTGTACTGAAAGGGTACAAATGTGTAGACTCATACATACTTTATCAACAAGAAGCCTTTTATAAGCTTCAAAATGCATCATACCGACAGGGTACAAATGCGTAAACTTATAAAGACTGCAACCAAAAATTAGTAGTATTAGTGTGAAATGGAAATGATATAAAAACCAAAAACAATATCCATTTCCATTAGGTCCATGCATCTAAACCGAATGATGCCTTGCTTCAACGGAAACATATGAGACCAATACGGAATGTCTCATCCAACAAAATGCCATATTCACCAAAATACGTGCAAAATAGAATGTGCATATATGGCAGGCAGGAATCCATCCACACAACTGCAGTTGATTTCATTTTATAGAGCTCCTACTAACTTAATACAGCAAATGCTCCATATGCCTCATACAAGTGCTATGTCATCAAAGCACTTTAGCAGCCAAACTTTCAGCTAATCAGAATGAGCTCTTTAACCATGTGCTCTACAATCTAATCAAGTAATGGATTCCATTATTTTCTCTCTAACAAAATGAATGATGATATCTAAACATTTTGGAGTGTGAGGAACTCCAAGCATTTTGAGAGAAAATACTTGCTGCAGCATTACCACAGTACACCTATAAGACTTCGAAATGGCAACTATAGAAAACCAGCCCTGAGACGAAATTCTACAGCCTAAATGGCCCATCAAGTAGCTTTACAACATGTTACATATTTAGCCTCCACAATTAAGGATGCTGTAAGTGTTTGCTTTACACTTTCCAAAATACAGCTCTTTTATATCCACAAATATAACCAAAATAATTTTCAATACCTGGATAGCTCGCAAAATTAACATCAAAATATCTGACCAAACTCAAAATGTCAGATTTATCAATATTCAAATACTCTCTTTATAGCTTCCAGTTCTCTATTACAGGATCGCTCAAGTATCTCCGAAATACACCTATAACATACACAATATCCAAATGTGTATAAACTTGAGCATACACTAATTACCCACAATAAGGCATACATCACACTCGATATGAACTCTTTCATTATCATCTTGAGGACTTTGAGATTTTCACAATATGTCAGTTTTCAGTAAATGGCGCTTTAATAGGAGAACAATATACAATAAACCTACTTAATACTCAATGTAGGTTCTATGAGACCAATAATGTATGCCTATTGATATATCACGAAGAATCTCAATCCTTAAAACGAAATGGAGCCTCACTTAGATTCTTCATCCTGAAGTGACATGACGACATGGAATGTCTCATACAAAGTCAGTGCTGTAGGCTGCTATTTGATATCATCAATTTAGAGCACAATAAGCACGTAACTCCCACTGACCTCGCAATGGATCCAATTATCAAACGACAATGTTCTCCTCAAAATGACAATCTCATTAAACTTTATATGTTACAATCTAGATGCCTTTTAATGTTCATAAATGAACTCTTTGAGTTCACAAACTATATGTTCAACTTAGGAACTGCAAACTTTTAGGTTGCTTTATTTAAAGTCTTGGTAAAATTTAGCTTTAAAATTTTCAGCCTGATCTTTAGGGTTTCACTTGGTCTACAATGATGTGACAACAGAAATAGATCCCATGCATCTTCTAATATTCAACTCTTAAAGTTCAGATCAGAATAGTCTCCTGACAAACACCAGAATTGAAGACACATGAATTTTACATTCATGTTCTTTTGTAAAGTCAGGTGCAGGTTCGAAATATGGTATTGGGATCAATCATTGATTCCTTTGGTTGTGGCTTTTCATTATTAAAAGATGATGCATATATGAGAATGGCACAACAAAATGTATTTTAATAATGACTTTGTGGAGTTCACAACTCCCACTCTTTAAGTCATCCACTAAATAGATTACATTGTCAGACTTAATGATTCTAGTGTCACATAACGAGAAATGAAATCTAGAATCTTTTTAGCCGATATAATAGCCAACAGAATTGCCGCTGATAGTTTTCTTTGTCAAGCTCTCTTGACTATGGGTTATAGCTCTTTTGCCGTACCTTATAACCCTAAACACAGAAAGCGGCATAAAATCGGCTTAATGTCTGACTATAACTTGGGATGCATTTAGGAACTGGTCTTGCTTGGAGATCAACCTTGCATGTGAATTGCAGTTTCTATAATTTCACTCCATCTAAATTCCGGATATTTGAAGTGATTCAACAGAAATCGTACCACATCAAAATGTACGAATGATTATTACTGCAATCTCATCCTTGTCGGTATTCCAAGCACGCATACTAGGCGTCAATTCATAATCCTACAGTGCACTTAACTCAAACACTAGTATAGGATTTCGCTTGGCTTCATTATACCGAGCATAAAATTCATCACTACTGTTTGATCATTGTCTTAAGCAGCGCAGCAGAATTAATCAGAATACTTAAGGCCTCCATAAGATCAGATCTTTCACTCTATATGACCTAAATCAAAATGGTCTTTAGTGAAGGTGATGAAACACTTATATCCACTGAATACAATATGTGAAAATGATCAAAAAATGTCGGTATGTATCAGTTCCTGATCATTTCAATATCTGCTAATCACATCCTTAATATTAGCAGTAAGATTTCCCTTAATACAATCTCTTCATGTGCCTCGAAATGTCCCCAACCCATGCCATAACTTAATAGATTTCTTATCTATCATATCATAATCAAAATCTACAGTCACATCATTCACTATTGAAGAAAATTTGTTCAATATTGGGGTACAAATCTATTGTGTACAATCCATCACGCAGAATGCCAGAATCAGTACACATGTTGTTACTAATTAGAAATACTTTTCTGTTATCGAAATGAAAAGCATAAACTGACAGTAGTTCCAAAATTGTCTTCAAAATGTAACAACAATCTGGCTATATTTTCAATATGGATTCTAACTCTATAACCCCAATTTACAACAATTTTCTCTTATCTATCTCCGGTTGCTTATGGCTTTATCAATAATAGCACCAGTATCCAAACACCAATAGTTAGAGGGCATATCCCCTAGATTGGATTCAAAATAAAAGCTAACAGAATGCCTTTACACATCCCAATCTAGAAGACTTCTTGCAAACTACCCTCTTGTTCCCAAGTTTATGACATAAATGGCACACATTGATATTTAAAGGTGTTGGTGAAACTAGAATGGGAAATAGACTTGATAAATTTCTTCTTCTAAAATGACCTTTTATTGAGACCTCTTAATAATATTTCCTTTTGGCAGTAATATTTGGCATATGTCATCATTATAGCTAAATGAGATCTGTTAACCCAAAAGATCTCCCATTCTTGAATGACAATATCAATTTCGATATTAAAATGTCATACTTCCTTCTACATTAAATGAGATCTGTAAAACTAAAAGATCTCCAATTCTCCATCCCAGAAGGAAGTAGTACTGAATCTGCCATATATGGAATCAAAATCCTATAGCAACCTTTATGCATCTTATGCGAACTACTTTCTAATGGCATCCATAAATACTTCTTGGTTATTCCTAATTGGAACACTTCCTCTAATTTGCTCATTAATGGCATGCCCTTATAATCAAAGAATTCTCACTTAAGTGTTCCCGAAATTCCAAGTATATTGTCCTCAAAGAGCTCACATTATTGGGTATAATAGATAGATTGACTCTTGGGATTACTACCTAGTTCAATATGTCCCTAACCGTAGAGAATAATTCATACTATCTATCTAATTTGATCCTACTAGAGATTTGATATGTGATAGTTACACAATATGGAGGCTAGTGGAATAATTCAAACAATATCAAAATTTATTCCATAATACACTACAGAGGATAAAACAAAACTAGTTGAATATAACCTGAATGATCGCCCACCGATAGGGTAGGAAAACCGTGTCATATCCCAACCAGAATCCTCTCAATCCCAAGCATCTCTAAAAGGAACTAACAATCCGACAGGGAGAGACTAGCCGCTTCTAAAGACCTTAGTAAATTATGCAACTGCAACTATCACTATACATTGCCTTATTATTATATCCTTAAAATTATCAGAATAAATCGTAAAAAATCTTCATGACTATTCCTGCGACAGGCAAGTACTAGTCACTCCAATTAATGATTTATAATTTTAAGAATTTTCATATAATTAATTGACTAAAATTGACCACATCTAAAATATGCAATTCCTGAAGCATATGTAGTAATTTCAAATCAAATATCAATTAATTAAATTAATTTCACATAAATGTGAAATATTCAAATAATAAGGCAATATCAATTTTAGAGAGTTTATTTGTTTAAATAAATTATTAACGAATGAGTAAACCATAATCCAAAATGACTCAAACAAAATACCCAAATAATTTATTTAAACTTATTTAATTAAGCCAATTACCGATATTTTATGAGCATGGATATATTCCTAAATTGTCCAAAAATTAATTAATTATATTGTCGAAAATTAACTTAATACCAAATAGTTAATAAATAATTAAATACACAATGCCCATAATATTACATAATTTTATTTTGGCCTAAAACATATGGCTTAATTAAATAAAATGGCCCAACATAACATAAAATAGAATGGCCTGCATGTGGGCGATCTCCTCCTCGCCCATCATTCTCTCTCGCCTATTGGGCGATCAAAGCACTACGCATATGGGCGACCACAATCCTCTGATATTGGGCGATCAGTTTGGGATCACATACGTCGCCCATTCTCGCCCATTTGGCAATCAAAGCCTCACTCTTTTGGGTGATAATTATACTCGTCGATCACCCTTTTGGGCGACCTTCGCAATTGGGCGATCAGTTTATTCATCTATATGGCGATCATAACTATCGCCCATTCTCGCCATCTGGGCGATCATCGCCTCATCCTATTCAGGGTGATCATATATACTGCCCTTGCTTGCCTATTGGGCGAGCATTATTGGGGCGATCAACATACTCGCCCATCATCTTCCTTACATGTTCAGGCGATCTCTTCTTAATTGGGTGATTACATTACTCGCCCTTCGGGTGATCATATCCTTCACCTATTTCGGGCGATCTTACTACTTCATCTGTTTGGCGAACACATCCATCGCCATTCAGGCGTTCATCCTACTCGCCCATCACTAAATTCGCCTACGGGTAATCACCTATTTCTCCTATTTGGGCGATCATCAAACTTGCCCATCATCATCTTCATAAACACGGGCGATCATCATGCTCGCCTGTTTTACTGTTTATTCTACTCTTTCACAGAAATGGGTTTACAAACCCGATTCAATCGAAAATGGCCATTTTGGCTTCGTTTTAACACTAAAATTGAGGGTTTTTCATCCTAAATCCCTCCACAACAAGAATCAAACCAAAAACTAACCTAAATCAACTCAAACTGGCCAAAATCAAAATGGGTTTCAGAAAACCCAAAAAATTCCGAAAACTCAACAGAAGCTTTCATGGCTCCTCTCATTCAACCAAAATGGTTAATGACTCTTTGGGTGAGTGGCTCTGATGCCAATTGTTGGAATAAATTGAACTCACCAAGTCATTAACACAATAAACAAAGGAGAGAACTAACCTTTCGGTGGGTTCATCAAACTACCCACCGTTTCACTGCCATTAACGCCACTGCCAGCTGAAGGAGAGACCACCGGAGGTTGAGCCATCCTTTCCATTGCTAGTTTGGTTCTGTCCATGGTGATCTGCAGAGAAGACAGAGGAGCACGATGGTGAGGAGAGGAGAATCGGGAAGAAGAAGGAGAGGGAGATGAGCTACTGCTATTCACTCTTTTTCACACACAAATGGTTAATGGGCCACCATTTATATATTAGTGCTAGCAGTAGGGACCTCCTATATTTTGGATCATGTATTATATCCGTCCTATTAAGGATAAATACATGTATATAATATAAATATATTATATACAATTATGGTCACACTATACATAATTATACTACTAAATAAATTATATGATAATAATTATACTTAATTAGTCCATACAATTAGAGATATTACAACAAGAGAAACTACCATAAGTTTTTTTTTTTGGTTACAACTACCATAAGTTTTGCTGCATGGTAAATGCAAACGCAAAAATGCTCACGTCAGCAAAACTTCAGTTTGGAATGGGGCTGCATGGCATAGATATGAATATACGTTAAACAACAGAAGCCATGAGGACCAAATTAAGAATTTTAATTTCTAAACATTCAAACATCCCTTGAAAATTACACAGAAAAACTTATTCAATTGGCTATTTAGGTTAAAAAAAAAATAAGCCAAAAGGAATTCAAAAAGAAATTTTGGAAAAATTTCCTTCGATGTGTGTGCAGACTTCAATTTCCTGAAAGATGTTATTAAAAAGTTTAGAAAATATGGTTAAATATCCATTGACATTTCACCCTCTTATCCATGAGACGAAAGAAAAATAAAATCTGTAAAGTACACATATCTTGAGTGCTTACCCCAAGTCCTCAGAAGAAATGACAGGACAAGTCTTGGTTTCATTTTTTGAAATCCTTGGCTTTCTTGTTTGAATGAGCCAAATGCTTCTCCTTCTTTCTCCCCAAGCCTGAAAGACTTTTCTTTGACATCTTGCCATCGGAGGGTAGTTGAACTTGTTTTAACTTCATCTTGACCGATCTCGCCATCGAAGACAAGTCATGCTTCTCCTTTGATGGCAAAATATCAGACTCGTCAAGCTCCGCTTTGTTCATCCCAGGGTCATCCGGTGGGAGCTGATCATTTGTGGATATCTTCATGTCCTCCATCTTGCTGTTCACCCTTCCGCAGCTTTTTTGCTATTTACCGAGCATAAGTTGCACTCCTGCAACAACCAACTCCTATGCTTTAGCCAGACAACACATCAAATAAAAGACCCAGAAACACTCAGAATTAAAACCCAGTGCAATGTTATTATGTTGGTAAAACAACATACTGATTCAGACAAGAAACAAAATCAAACAATTTCCGTACACATTTAAGCCTTGGATGACCTAGTTCTTTTATCTTGTCTCTTTTAAAACAAAACTAAATTTGTTCTCATAATTATAGGACTGTTACCTTTTGAACTGTGGGTCAATGGGATCCAAGGCATAGAGAGGTGATGTAAAGAGAGCAGAAAATCATGGATCATCGTTAACAACTGGAATTTTTTCCTCATCTAGAACTTCTTTTCCCCTTTTCCCCTTAGCCATTTTAGCCTTCAGATTGTATCCCTTAAGACCAGTGTCATCTCTCCTGTCATCAGTGAGTAAATACTCAAGTTCTGTTGTAACCAAAAAAAATACTCAAGTTCTGCTTTGCTTGCTTCGGCTTCCTTCTCCATATCTTCATGTTGCCTCCTTTCTTTCTTACTCTTAGAAGAAGGCTCTTCAACAAAAAAGTCATCAAGTTCTTCTGTAGCTTCTATATCAGGCTTATCTGTAAGATCCGATTCTACACTAATGTAGAGTCTAATTTCATAAAAAGTGATAATGGAAATTAAATAAATAATGAACATTGATTTCCACTTGGTTGAAAAGCTCGTTATCATGAGATGAGAATGGAGCAATTTCGGTGAAATAATGTATGGGGCGAGAATGTTGGTCAGCTCGTTAATGGGCGAGCAAGGTAGTATGTTCGCCAATGGGCGAGTAGATCGCCAATGGATAATGGCGAGGGCGAGTATATTAGTTCGCCAAAATCTGCGAGTGCTCCTGATCGCCCATACAAATTGAAGAAATTAAAATGCTAAATAAGAATTTCAAAATGTGGGGAATCTTAGCAATTGGCGAGTTGGTTGGTTGCTCTTTGGTTGGGCGAATAGGTGAGTTCGCCAATGCGGTGATTCGATGATGGCCGTGTGTGGCGAGGACATGTAATCGCCCATATATATTGAATAAACTGGAATGGAATCAGCGTGTGACCATTGCAGCCAAAATTGACTTTGTAAGTGATTCGGTTGGAGACAATTAATAGAGAGGAGGTAAAGTCAATAAAGGAAGTAACCCTATTGGTTGAGGAGTAAAACAAAGTCAATAGCCTAAGAAAAAGGAGTGTGGAAGGAGGACTTTCACGCCACTTGTGCCTCAGTTTTCTTCATGCATTAAAGACGTGAAATGATGAAGGATACAGGATAAGGGACAGGCAGTAGCTTCGGATTGGTTTAGCATGGTTATATAAGGAGAAAGGCTTGAGGAAAACTCATTTGGCAAACTTCATCTCCTTCACGAGAGCTGTGCAACTGCCAGTTTATGTTTTGATTCCTCTTATTTCTATCATGCCTAATTTACTGAACTTCAAACCTTAAGTTGGCTAAACCAGTAAACATGCTTATAAAACCTTTCCTCCGTAGTTGATGAGCTGAAGGAATAAGCAAATGGAGGCCAACATGAGACAGAAAACAATCTATTCTGGAAGTGCAGTTGATTGAGGTGAGTTGCATATTTTTGAGGTTTTCTTGATGCTCAATGATAGATTTCTATGTTTTATGAAGTAATAAACATAGATACAGTTTTGATTTTAGTTAGATCTTTGGAGAATATGAAAACAAGTAAAATAATGGAATAAGTGACGACAATGGCGATTACAGTGATCGCCCACGTTGAAAAGTAAGTAATCGCCAATGAGGCGAGTAGAAGATAAGGAACTCGCCAATGTAAAGAGTGTGTCAAAGGGCGAGAACGCCCAACTTTAGTGAAGTGAATTAATGGGCGAGCTCAAATGCAGAGGCTTTGGGCGAATAGAATTGTGGGCGAACTCCCACAATTAAGCCAATAAAGGCTTCGTGAGTTGACTGGCGGGCGAGCTTTCACGTGTAAACCATTTATTGAATGGCGAGCTCGGTTGTGCTAGTTAGAACTCTGTTGGGCGAGTACTCATTTGCTTTATTTCAATCTCGCCCAAGTAATGGAAAAATATATAAAGAAAATATTAATGGAATTTATATATAATTTGCAGCCGATAATTGGGAATGGCTATGGGTGAACAGAGAGTAGGGCATAGCAAGGCTTCGTTGGAACAGGTAAGGGAGATGTGTGTGAAGTGATGCATGTCCTGTGGAGTAAATTTTATGAAAACATTAAGTTAAATGTTTTGTTGTCTGACATGCATTGTTTGAGGAAGTTATTTGATAATTATTTTGATTCGGGCGAGCTAAAAGCCGACCCCTATGATGTTTCTGGATGAATTGGTTACAGGCGGGCGAGCTCTTGTGTGTTTATGTTGGGCAAGCCTTGTATTTTTATGTTGGGAGAATCAGTATTGGCGGGCGAGCCAAGCCCTTTTATAATTTTTATACACCCGTTTTAGATTTAAGGACGGGCGAACCGTTTTTATAGAAAAGCTATTGGGCGAGCCAATTGGTAAGCTCTCTTTTATGAGAACTGGGCGAGTGCCCTTGTTTTAAAGAGAAATCCGGGTAAAGCCATAGTCCTGCGAACCCTTTTTAATGTGTTTGGGCGGGCGGGCCTTGTTTTAAATATAAGGCGGGCGAACCGCTATCAACGAGACATGCTTCTGTTTTGAAAAGCTAAATGGCGGGCGAATACTAATTCACCGTCTTGTCGAGTTAGTCAGGGGCGAGCCGTGAAGGGCGAGCTGACTCTGGCGAACAGTTTTAAAGTGTAATTTCTTATACGAAAAAAAAATAAAAAATAAGACGTTTTAATATTTTCAAAAATAGAAATATGAAATCTTTGGGCGAGTTGCCTAATGGGCGAGCTACTGAGGGCGAGCCAATTTTGCTTGTCGATTTAAATGGCAAAGTTGGGCGGGCGAACACATGTTCTCCGCCATGGGAGAGCTGCCATGGGCAAGCCATATCGGGCGAGCTGACCATGGGCGAGCAGGTTTTAAAAGTTGAGATTACGGGCTGTTTTTTGGTGTTTTATTGTTTTATAAGAAATCAAATCATTTTGTGGAAATGATACATAAGATATAACTTGATTTTGAGACATTAGGCATTGAATTCATGCGTTATTAATTATATATTTTGCGTGACCCATCTGGGGCGATGGCTCGGGTCATATAGACCAACGAGTGCACCCTAGGGCGTCACAGGGCTGATGGACCCGCCAAGTCATCAGCGGTCTCGAGGTCACTTGGCAAGTGGACCCGAGGACCACTATAGATTATGGCCATAGATCTGAGATAGCCGTGAGGGGCGATGGCCTACGGGTGCACCCCAAAAGCGGCAGATTCCGTTCTCGCAAGGGTGAGGGGGACCGATGATAGCATGATTTATTTGTTGCCCAGTCTCAACTTACCAATTTCTGTTTACTGTGAGGATTTGTTGAAATCCTAAATAGTGTTTACTACATTTTAAAGTAAACTGTTAGTCGGTGTTTTGAATGGTGTTTTAAGAGAGTTGTTTACTATATATCCACTGTCTTTTCTACTGGGTTATTGTTAAGAAAAGAATAAATGCATTGTGATATATAGTTTTGCTTTATTTAAAGCAGCATATGTTTCCTTTACTGAGCGTATGAATCGCTCACCCCTTTGTTTTAACTCCACAAATAAGAAGTACACGGAGTTGAGAGAATTAGCTCTCAGATGGGTATAGCTATGCTTAAAGCACTGAGGCATGGCATGTTAAATGTGACAGGTACAGTCTCTTCTCTTTTACATTTCATACATATGTATACAGTACTACCTTAGTGAAATAAAGGTTAATAGGGGATGTTAGATGTAAGGAATAAGGAAAAGAAATTTCATATTCTGTATTTGATAAATAAATATTATTATTTATCACTATCATGGTAAAATGTTAATGGCATCGCAGACAGCCCAACCAGTAAAGTTGTATGGAAATACGTGCAAAAAGTGGTAACGGGATGTTACATTATCACTCTCATCGTCGTCACTATCTCCATCAGAACCATCACCAGACTGCAGTAAGTCGCGGTATATATCTCTTTTTTTATTTTTCTTATTAGATTGATCCCCTTTGGTTTCTTCGTTTTCATCATCATCACTTTCACACTCATCAGAAGCCAGAAATTCCTTTAACTCCAATTCAGCTAGCTACATGAAAACAGAAGCAGTTTTAAATTAGCCAAATGTCAAGGAATTCCAAGAAAATGAAGTGCAAAAAACCCGGCAAGACCCAGGAAACTCCGTATCTCGGTAACTGTGTTAGGCCTCTCCCACTGAACAATGGCCTCTATCTTGGACGGATCAACTGACACCCCGTCCTTCGACACTACATGTCCGAGAAATATAATACGGTCAAGCCAGAACTCGCACTTACTAAGCTTAGCATACAACTTTCACTCTCTAAGGGTCTGTAGAACAATCTGCAAATGCTGCTCATGCTCCTCCGTAGTCTTAGAATAAATCAGGATGTCATCAATGAAAACTATGACAAACTTATCCAAAAACGGATGAAACACCTCATTCATCAAACTCATAAAAGCTGCAGGGGCATTTGTCAACCCAAAAGGCATCACTAGAAACTCATAGTGGCCATAGCGAGTCCGAAAGGCTGTTTTATGCACATCTGACTCCTTAATTTTCAACTGGTGATAGCCTGATCGGAGGTCTATCTTAAAAAATACCTGTGCACCCCTGAGCTGATCAAACAAATCATCAATCCGAGGTAATGGATACTTATTCTTAACGGTAGCCCGATTCAACATCCGATAATCTATACACAACCGGAGGCTACCATCCTTCTTCCGAACAAACAATACTGGAGCTCCCCACGGTGACACATTGGGACGTATGAATCCCTTATCTAATAACTCTTGGAGCTGCTTCTTGAGCTCATCCAACTCCGTCAGTGCCATCCGATATGGGGGTCTAGAAATCGGCTCCGTACCGGGTACCAACTCGATCATAAACTCCGTCTCTCGATCCGATGGTAACCCTGGTAAATCTTCTGGAAAAACATCCGAGAAGTCCTTGACCACAGGGATCTCTTGGATCTTGGGATGTTTCCTCTCTACATCCTCCACACTAGCAATAAATCCTTCATAAACATTCATACACAACCACAATTTCAGTACACACGTCATCTTATAACATAAATTCACATACTTTTTATTAATTTACAATAACTTTACAATGTACTTTTCGGGATGAGAGAAGGTAATAAACTTAGTATTACAATCCAAACTAACATGGTTTACAGCTAACCAATACATACCTAAAATGATATCAAAATCATATATATCCAACAAAATTAGGTTAGCTGTCATAACCTTCTCTCCTATAGTCAACTTACAATTCCTATATATAATATCTGTCCTCTGGAAATCATTAAAAGGAGTTTTCACTTGCAAGGTATATTCTAACAACTCCGGCTCTACTGGGGTCCTGTTGGCATATGCAGGTGATAAGAATGAGTGGGTAGAACCCGGATCAAATAAGGCAATTACGGGGATATCAAAGAGATAGATTTTACCTTTAATCACATCGATAGAGGCGTCGGCAGTCTCTTGATCCAACGCGTACACCCGACCCTGAGTCACAACCTTCTTACCCTTCTCTGCGGCTGTCGCCCGCCTAGGCTGTGAGGGTGTCGCTTTCTCTGGCTCACGTTGAGCTGCCGGGGCCGCTATCTGAGGTGCTGCAGGAGGTATAGTAGAAGCAGTCGATTCTCTGAGCATCGGGCAATTCTTGATAAAGTGCCCCGTTTGTCCACATCTAAAACATACCCCAGACATTAAAGGACAAGGGCGCTATCCATGCGACTTTCCACAATGTCTACATAAGGGCGCAACACTTCTCTGAGTAGTGGTGGGGCCATTGGCAGGAGTAGAAACTGCTGGCCTATCAAATCTGCCCTCTGAAATCTGTATGCCCGTAGATCTAGTCTTCTTAGACTGCTCTCTACCCGGTCTATCCTCCATGAACCTCTTGGTCTTTCCCTTTACTTTGCCTTTACTCTTACTACTGAAATCGAGCTGGAACTGCTCATAATCTCTCTCACATACCTGAGCCCGTTGGACTATCTCATCATAAGTCTGCATAACAAATGGGGCTAGCTTTACTCTAATGGATGGCCTTAAACCAGCTCTAAATCTCGAAATCTTATATCGGGTATTCATACTAGTCTGTGGATCGAAACGGCTCAATGTAGTAAATTTGGCCTCATACTCATCCACTGACATGCTACCCTGAATCAAACCCATAAATTCCAGCTGTAATTTTTCTTGAGCAGTGTCAGGGATATACTGCCTCCTAAAAGCTTCCACAAACATATCCCATGACAGATCCTGATGCTGAGCAAATAATACTGTCTGAGTGGCCTTCCACCAATGTCTCGCATCATCTGCCAACTGGAACACTGCTAAGCCTACTTTCTCTGTCTCCGAACATCTCATAATCTCGAGTAATCTATCAATCTCTATAACCCACTGTTTTGCCACCAATGGATCCCTAGTACCTTTGAACTTCGGTGGATCCAATTTCTTAAATGATTTCACCAATGCCACGTTACAATATGACTCTACATTTCGTGGCTGCTAAATCAGTGGCTGTGGTGGAGCTACCGGTGGCTGAGGTGCTGGTGGTGGAATAGGCTCAGGCTCAGGCACTACTGGTGCCGGCTGTGGCGGTGCTGGTGCCTCTACTGGGGCTGCAAGAGCTGTGGCTCTCTCCCTCTCTGCCCTATCTGCGGCTCTATCCGCCTGGTACATAGCCATAAAATCTGCTATTAACCTCTCCACCTGAGTTACACGATTATCAATGCTCTCCAACTGTATAGGATGTGGAGGTCTTGGGGCAGGTTCCGGTGTCTGTGGTTCTGGAGTCTGTGCCGCCCTACCTCGCCCTATGCCTCTCACTGAGCGCATCCTCCTTCTTCTACTCATATCTGTACCACAGAGATCGTTTATCACTTATCATTAAGATATCAATTATATATTCAGATTGTACAGTACTATAGGGAATGTATACCATTTACTTTAAGCATCACTAAACATCCGACCAACCCTGTTCTGATACCATTAAATCTGTAACATCCCAAAACTACTGTATAACATGTTACTTACTCATAAATTACACTTAATTACCGGTTGGGCTGTCTGTGATGCTTAACAACTTCTACTACATTATTATGTAAATATAAATTATTAAAATCTCTTCCTTGAGATGCCTATACATTCCCTTCTATTTAAAGTAGTACTGTACAACTTTGCTGAATATATAAAAGAATATAACATACCTTCGATATCAAATCTCAGGAAGGTAAGTCTCTTAGCCAAATCAGTTATCTGTGGAGTGGAAAAATAAGGAGTGAGCGACAACGTGCTCAGTAAGGAAAGTGTATGCTGTTTTACAAATATAAAACTATATTCTCAAAACCCCTTACTTATCCTAACGATCAAACTCATTAGGAAATAATGAATATAGTTAACATTTAATAGGATTTAACAGATCCTTTCATAAATCATTTAATTGAGACTAGGCAGCAATTTAAATCATGCATAGAACACAAGTCATCCGCTTTTGGGGTGCACCCGTAGGCCATCGCCCCTCACGGCTATCTCATCTAGATGTATGGCCATAATCTATAGGTGGTCCTCGGGTCCACTTGCCAAGTGACCTCGAGACCGCTGAAGACTTGGCAGGTCCATCAGCCCTATGACGCCCTAGGGTGCACTCGTTGGTCTATTTGACCCGAGCCATCGCCCTAAATGGGTCACGCAAATATACGAATAATGATGCATGAACTCATAGCCTAATGTCTCAAAAACAAGTTATATCTTATGTATCAAAATGATTTGATTTCAAAAAGGTCTTATCAACAATAAAACAGCCCGAAATCTCAACACTTTTCGTGTGAGAAATGTACGGGTTAAACTGGCTCGCCCATGGCTAGTTCGCCCATGGTCAGCTCGCCCATTGACCAATTCGCCCTCTGGTCAACTCGCCAAGTCAGCGAATTAGTATTCGCCCGCCACTTAGCTTTTCAAAACAAAATTATGGCTGGTTGATAACGGTTCGTCCGCCTTATATTTAAAACACGGGTCGCCCGCCCAAACACATTAAAAAGGGTTCGCCCGACTATGGCTTACCCGGATTTCTCTTTAAAACAAGGGCACTCACCCAGTTCCCATAAAAGAGAGCTCGCCATTTGGCTCGCCCGAGTTTCTGAATAGAACAGCACTACTCGCCCGATTTACCCAGTTCGCCCAACAACACAACGTATGGCGGCTTGTAGCTCGCCCAGATCAAAACACTTTATAAATCAATGCATGTCAGAAAGCAAAAACAATTTCTAATATTTTCTTAACATTTTTACTCCACAGGACATGCATTTACATCACATATTATTTCCTTACTTCGTCTGATGAAGCCTTGCTTCTCGCTCACCGTATCAATCTCACTTCCCGGCTGCAAAGTAAAATATTAATTCCATTAATATTTTCTTTTGTAACAACTTTTCTAAAACTCTTTTCAACTACTCTGGCGAGATAACCGCTCGCCCAACTGAGCTCGCCTTCATTAGCGGCTTATTCATGGGAGTTCGCCTAACGTGGGAGCTCAACTCGCCATGCTTATCAATCCAGTTCGCCATCCATGGCCTTTCACTCATAAATAGGTTCGCCCATGTTTTAAGATAGTCTTGGGCGACCTCTTATTTTCCTACTCGCCTTACTGGCGATCATCAACATTTCTCATGGGCGATCTCTATGGTCACCTTCTCGCCATTTCGAGAATATATATTCTCGCCCATTAACTATCATTCTGGTTATCTCATAACTATTGGCGAACACGTTCTCGCCTAGTCATATGTTGCATTGTACTCGCCTCAACCTTCGGGCGAATACTCCTTGCTCGCCTATTGTTTTTCTTAATCATTTCCATCTAATTTCTTTATATATCCAACAATATTCAACTACAACCAGGCTATATCTATGATTAAATATCAAGAGAACTATAAAGCTATGAAACTCACCTTTACTAAACTGCTCTTCCAACAACAGAATGCTTTCTTGCCTTTCTTAGCTTTACTTCTCTTGTTACTAATCTCTTCAACACTTTAGAAGGGTTTGGCTAACTAAAAGATGAAATTGCATGGCTCAGTTATGAGGAAAACGGAGGAATGAAAGATGAATTTGCAGAGAAACAGAATGGGCGAGAATGAATCTGAGGGAGATGAAGTTGTTTCCATCGATTTTCCCTCATTAACTCTTCTTATATAGCCGTTACGTTTCACTTAAAATCTAACACCTGTTTCCTTATCCTGTTTTCTTCATCATTTCATGCATTAAAAACTGAAGAAATTGCAGCAAAAAGGAACGGTGTAAAGTCTTTACCGAATCCCGTTTTTTTGACTAATCTCACTTCCATTTATTGCTTATTCCCACTGTCAGGAGAAGCAATTGGCGGAAAATCCACTGCCGCCCCTTTTCCTGACTTTTCTATTTTCTTTTCTTCCCTTCTCCACGCCAACTCACTTCCAGTCAATTGTTGATTGGCTATCTTCACATTCTTTTCTCCATTTGTCTGACAGCCATTACTCTACTTTAAATGCTTTCATACTTTAGATTTTATTTTACCCAGATTAACTCCCATCTATTCTTTTCTTTTGTCTTGTAGTATATTAATTTCTGAAGAATTTCTCAACACAAGACTTCAGCTGGTCCTTGTTTGTCTTATTGCCATTAATCCCCTTCACACTTTCGTTTGATGCTTTTAATTTCTCTCATTCAGTATGGGCGATCAGTAGCCCTCGCCCCGTTCGGCGAACTCCCTACTCGCCCTCAACACCATCCTGGCGTTCTGTTCGCCAAATCAGCTCGCTTATTGGCGAGCAGCCTTCCTTGCTCGCCCATTGGCGAGCTGCTCGAAGTCCTTGCCCATACATTATAACACCAACATTCTTACATGCACATCTCAAGTTAAGGAACTTTTCATCCAAGTGAAAATCAATACGCAATATTTACTTTATTCACATTATCAAATTTTATGAAATTTCAGTCTACAGTAGTATAAAATCAGATTTTACATTTCTCCCTACCTTAAGAAATTTGGTCCTCCAAATTTAACTCGGACCTCTCATTGAAAAAGCTCTGGATACTTCTCGCGCATAAGGCTCTCTAATTCCCAAGTAGCCTCCTCCTCGTTATGATACTGCCAGAGCACTTTAACCAAAGGAATCGTCTTAGATCGCAATACTTTATCTTTCTTATCCAAAATCCGCACCGGTTTTTCAACGTAACTCATGTCCTCTCTGATCTCCAGTGGTTCATGTCGAATCACGTGAGAAGGATCTGGATAATACTTTCTCAACATCAAGACATGGAATACGTTATGCACTCCTGACAACTCTGGTGGTAGTGCTAACCGATATGCCACATCTCCCACGCGATCTAAGATCTCATAAGGTCCAATGTATCGAGGACTCAACTTTCCTCTCTTCCCGAATCTCATAATACCTTTGGACGGTGAAACCTTTAAAAACACATAATCACCCGCTACAAACTCCAATGGTCGGCGTCTAGTATCTGCATAACTCTTCTGCCGACTCTGAGCAGTTCTGAGCCTCTCACAGATCATCCGTACATCACGAGAAGCCTGCTCGACCAAATCGGGAGCTAACAGTTTACGGTCTCCAACTTCTTCCCATGCTATCGGGGATCTGCATCGTCTGCCATACAAAGCTTCATATGGTGCCATGCCGATACTCGTATGAAAACTATTATTATAAGCAAACTCTGCCAGGGGTAAGTGATCGTCCCATGAGCCTCTAAAATCCAATGCACACGCTCTCAACATATCCTCGAGCGTTTGTATAGTACGCTCGGACTGCCCGTCAGTCTGCGGATGAAAAGCGGTGCTAAAATTCAACTGGGATCCCATAGCCTCCTGAAATCTCTCCAAAAAATGAGAGGTGAAGCGAGAGTCCCTATCAGAGGTAATACTCACTGGAACACCATGTAACTTCACTATCTCCCTGACATACAATTCGGCCAAGGAACTAACTGAATCTGTAGATTTCATGGCTAAGAAATGAGCAGACTTAGTCAATCTGTCGACTATCACCCAAATAGCATCATACCCCTTCCGGGTCCGTGGTAATCCCATAATGAAATCCATAGTTACATGCTCCCATTTCCACGTAGGAATCGATAATGGTCGAAGCATACATGCCGGCTTCTGATGCTCAATCTTAATCTGCTGGCATGTTAGACATCTAGTAACAAATTCGACGATGTCTTTCTTCATTTTAGGCCACCAATACACTCTCCGGAGATTCTGGTACATCTTAGTACTACCCGGATGTAACGTGTATCTAGAGGTATGGGCCTCAGATAAAATCAAGTCTCTAAGCTGTCGGTCACCGGGAACACATATTCGACCTCTAAACCTCAGTATTCCGTCAGTGCCAATCTCAAAATCCAACTCATCTCCAATTTGAATCTGGTTGGCCACCCCAATACAATAATCATCACTCCTCTGAGCTTCTTTGATTCGATCCATCAAATCCGGCTCGATACGAAAACTAGCTGTAAACCCATACTGGTCAGAGGAAACAACTGTCAAACTGAGGTTAGAGAACTGCTCTATCAACTCATGTTCCCTGATCATCATGCACGATACCATGCCAACATGCTTACGGCTCAGTGCATCAGCTACTACATTAGCTTTACCTGGGTGATACAAAATCTCACAATCATAGTCCTTTAATAGTTCCATCCACCGTCGCTGTCTCAAGTTCAACTCTTTCTGAGAGAATATATACTTCAGACTCTTATGGTCTGTATATATCTGAAATTTCTCCCCGTACAAGTAATGTCGCCATATCTTTAGTGCAAACACCACTGCGGCTAGCTCCAAGTCATGTGTCGGGTAATTCCTCTCATGATCCTTCAACTGTCGAGAACCATAGGCTATAACCCGACCATGCTGCATGAGCACACACCCTAAACCTTGAGCGAATGCATCGGTATACACCATTGTTGCGTGTCTAAGACCTAAACCGCAAGTGCACGGGTCGCGACAAGTAATAAAGAGTGAGTAGAGTATCGTTCCCACGAGAATTAGCTAAGTTGTTTAGTTAATTACTAAAATAATTTCATCCTAGATTTATTGAAACTAACAGAATTTTCTTAAGCTAAATTAACTACTAAAACAATAAAAATAAAAATAAAAGTAATTAAACTAAAGATTAAGAAAATTAAATTGCAATCATAGAATTAAAAAGCAAAATAAATTAAATTGAATTAAATTGATAAAATTAAAATAAAATTTAACTAAAACCTAAATTAAAATCATTATACTAATTATCTAATTACTTTAATGTACTAAAACAAATTAATAATCTAAACTTAACTAATAAATTAAATTATCCTACTTTAAAATAAGATAACTTGTTAAAATAATCTAATGAACCTAATATAATGTTAAAATATATCAACTAATCATTAAATGTCAATAACCAAAAACGTAAGCAAAAGTAAGCCCCTGACACTAAGCAAAACTAAAATATTAAACATGGCATCATTATTACAAGACATTCAAAACTAAAATATAAAACTAAAACCAAACCGCACCGCTTCACCGCTTATAGCCAACGGCTGTAGCACAGGACCACGTTCAACGGCTATTTTTGCTCACGCCAAGCTCCAGCCAGGTACTCACTTTAAGCCGCAACAACGCTAAGCAGCTACCAGTAGCTAGCTTCTCTTTTGTTGTCACACAACAGCAACAGCAAAACAGGATTCAAGCAAACGCGAGATACTTGGAACATGTAAATCGGTAATACAAAGCAAAAGGGAAATACAAAGCAGAGTCGATATTTAAATGCAGATTTATGAAACTGCGAAGCCGAATGTGTAAAGAGCGTTGCAGTGCAAACGACACAGGAAATAGCAAGAAACAAAGAAAAACAAAGTTGATGCAAAAAAAACAGAGAAAGTAATGTTGAAGACGATGGCTACTGTCACCAGCCAATCTTTTTGCCCTCTCTTCTCTCTTGCGGCAGCTTCTTCTTTGTATATTTTAGGGCTCCTTCATTTTACTTCTATTTGGGCTCTTCAAAGATTTGGGCTGCTACATCTATGGGCTAGGTTTCCTTTCTTGTGTTTGTTGAAGCCCACTTAAATAAAGAATGTGTTTTGGGCTTGTATGAGATTACATAAGCTCTTGTGTTTGTGATTTAGACCCCAAAGCAATCACTTTTGTCTCTTTTTGCATAATTTTCTCAACTTTATCTTGATTTTTGAATTTTCTGCACAAGACAAAAAAATTTAATTAATTACGAAAGAAAGTAAATAAAAATTCCAAAATTCATCCAAAAATCATGTAATAATATCCCATAAAAATAGACATTTCAAGGACTTATCACACCCCCAAACTTAATATTTTGCTTGTCCTCAAGCAAAACAATTTCATAACATGTAAGAGATAACATGTACTTGACAGATTTATTTCTCACATACACCTCAGAGAAAAACTACTGATCTAATCTAAGGAAATTCAAAATTATTAATCAGCACATAGTTTCCTCCAATCACATGTCTAAGTTCTAATTAGATTCTCCGTGTGTGTGTGAATGTCAATCACATTTCAAGGTATACATATTCGGATGAGATTATGCAAACATAAAAAGCAAATTCTCCAAAGAATGAACAATCCCATAAGTTTGCTTTTCACTCCTCTCTCCACTAATGTAGTCATACTCAATCAAGAATCAATAGGACTTCATTAAGATTATAATGTAAGGGTAGGGTAAATGTATGATAAAAGTCAATTTAGGCTCAACAACCCCTAATCATGCATCACACTCTATGATCTTTATGTTTCGAGCTTCAATTAACTCCCCCAAACTTAGTTTCTTCATACTTTGTTATACACTTTATTCTATTTTTGTATTTTTCTCATTTTTTTCATTCATTTTCTTCTTTTTTTTTTTTGAATTTTCTATTTTTCTTTTTTTTTCTCTTTTTTTTTTTTATTTTCAATTTTTTTTATCCTATCTATCTACCCAAATCTGTACATAGCTCATGATATATCCTAGTAAAACACATGCTTTGAGGGTAAGGGATAGGGAAGTGTATTTATTTGGTTAAAGGAAATTAACTTGTAGGTGTATAAGCAAAAATAGGCTAGTTTGGCACAGAGGGGTGACTAAGGGCAAGTATGTACAAGGTTAGCTTGAAAAGCTCAAATGATCCAAGGATGGCCTAAATCATTTTCCTAACTAAGCATGGGCTATAAATTTCGCCTCGAGAGGAGATCAAACAAATTCTAAAATATGCTCACAACTTCAAAGACAAATGCAATCCTATATTCACATAATCCTTCTCTAAACATGCATACCAATCCATGATCAAGACATAGTGCATAAAGATGGAAAAATCATAATCAGAACAAGACAAGTTCAAGAATTCAACTCATGCTTCTCAATAATCATGCTTTTTCAAAGATCAGAATCAGACTCAATCAAAATCTCAATCATAGGGACATGGGAAATAACCAAATCAAGCACAATATATCTCAAGACAAAATATTTAAAGCCCAAAAAGTTTGAAAATTTTTGGAATTTATGAAAAAATTTAGCTCAAATTTCCTTCCCCTCAAACTTGAAGTGCACATTGTCCTCAATGTGTAAGTGATTCAAGAATTCACAAAAAATAGAAGGAAACTCCCCTGAATTTTCCGTTGAAGCTCACTGCATGCCCAAAAAGTTGCTTCACTGCTCCCTCAAACTTGGATTCAAACCTACAAGATAAAAAGAAAAGAAATCAAAGCTACGAAATATTAATACTAAAGCTAATAAAAGAAAGAAACAACTAATAAACTACTAAAGAGCTGGGGTTGCCTCCCCAGAAGCGCTTGATTTATAGTCATCAGCTTGACTATCTCTGTCCTCCTTCACGGTGGTTTGAACGGTCTGAAGATGGATGGATGCACATAATGCACCACCATGGAAGGTGACTCCATCAGATATTTTTCTTCAAAGAACTTCACTCCACAGTCCTCTAAGATATAACATTGTTCATCCTCAAGTGGAAAGTTCCATGAAGAAGCAATGAAGGATGCCTCTAGATGTTTCTTGTCAACCTCTGGAACTTGGACTTCAATCTTAAATCCTTCCTCTTGGACTTCTTCCTCACCCTTACTATTCTCCATTTCTTTTTCATCATCCACACTTTCAATTTCAATAAGCTCAGGTGGTGGAGGCTTTTCAATTTCTTCACTCAACATCTCTTGATGTAATGCTTGCAGATGAGCTTGAGGAGAAAGGTCACATGTCTCCATAAGCTTCGAAGAAGGTGATGAAAGCTTCTCATAATCGCTCGAGGAATAGCTCGGATGACTCACCCAACTCAGATTGATCGGACAATTCTCAGTGGCATGACTCCCTTCGCATATCTCACAGGAAATAAAAGGACTCATATAAACTTTTCTGGGTAAGGTGGTTTTTGAAGAAGATATGGTCTCAATAAGATCAAGCTCTTGTTTGTGGATGATCTTCCTCGGTGTATCTCTTATGTACTGCCACTGAAATTCATTGGAAGCCATTAACTCAATCAATTTATATGCTTCCTCAACAGACATCCCCATAAGAGCTCCACCATCTGCCGCATCAACCATTGCTCTCGATGGATCACCCAACCCATTATAAAAAGTTTGAATTTGTAGCCACATGGGTAATCCATGGGAGGGACATCTCCTGATCAAGTCCTTAAATCTTTCCCATGCTTCACAAAAAGGCTCGGAGTCATATTGCTCAAAGGATAAAATTTGATTCCTCATCTTCGCCATATACTCAAGTGAAATGAATCTAGCTATGAACTTATGAGCCAAATCATTCCACGTACAAATAGAATGATGAGGAATTGATCGTAGCCAATCCTTTGCCCTATCTCGAAGTGAGAATGAGAAGAGTCTCAATCGAATGGCGTCATCAGAAACACCATCGTACTTGCATAAGTCACATATCTCCGAGAATTTGACAAGATGAGCATATGGATCTTCACTAGGCAAACCTCCAAATTGAGCTGAATTCAAGATCATTAGGATGAAGTCCGGCTCAAACTCAAAGCTATTAGCTTCGATTTCGGGCTTCCTAATGCTTGAATGTATCGTAGGCACACGAGGCATAACGTAATCTCCCAAGGTTCTAGGCTCTGCTAGATCGACCATGGTGCCTCGCACAAGAACAGAATTAAAATATTAGAAGAAATATTTGCAAAAATAAGAAAAAGAAAAGGCTTGAACTAAACCTAGGCATGATTGGTTTTAATATTAACTAAAGACAACCTAAACTATTCCCCGGCAACGGCGCCAAAAACTTGTTGCGTGTCTAAGACCTAAACCGCAAGTGCACGGGTCGCGACAAGTAATAAAGAGTGAGTAGAGTATCGTTCCCACGAGAATTAGCTAAGTTGTTTAGTTAATTACTAAAATAATTTCATCCTAGATTTATTGAAACTAACAGAATTTTCTTAAGCTAAATTAACTACTAAAACAATAAAAATAAAAATAAAAGTAATTAAACTAAAGATTAAGAAAATTAAATTGCAATCATAGAATTAAAAAGCAAAATAAATTAAATTGAATTAAATTGATAAAATTAAAATAAAATTTAACTAAAACCTAAATTAAAATCATTATACTAATTATCTAATTACTTTAATGTACTAAAACAAATTAATAATCTAAACTTAACTAATAAATTAAATTATCCTACTTTAAAATAAGATAACTTGTTAAAATAATCTAATGAACCTAATATAATGTTAAAATATATCAACTAATCATTAAATGTCAATAACCAAAAACGTAAGCAAAAGTAAGCCCCTGACACTAAGCAAAACTAAAATATTAAACATGGCATCATTATTACAAGACATTCAAAACTAAAATATAAAACTAAAACCAAACCGCACCGCTTCACCGCTTATAGCCAACGGCTGTAGCACAGGACCACGTTCAACGGCTATTTTTGCTCACGCCAAGCTCCAGCCAGGTACTCACTTTAAGCCGCAACAACGCTAAGCAGCTACCAGTAGCTAGCTTCTCTTTTGTTGTCACACAACAGCAACAGCAGAACAGGATTCAAGCAAACGCGAGATACTTGGAACATGTAAATCGGTAATACAAAGCAAAAGGGAAATACAAAGCAGAGTCGATATTTAAATGCAGATTTATGAAACTGCGAAGCCGAATGTGTAAAGAGCGTTGCAGTGCAAACGACACAGGAAATAGCAAGAAACAAAGAAAAACAAAGTTGATGCAAAAAAAACAGAGAAAGTAATGTTGAAGACGATGGCTACTGTCACCAGCCAATCTTTTTGCCCTCTCTTCTCTCTTGCGGCAGCTTCTTCTTTGTATATTTTAGGGCTCCTTCATTTTACTTCTATTTGGGCTCTTCAAAGATTTGGGCTGCTACATCTATGGGCTAGGTTTCCTTTCTTGTGTTTGTTGAAGCCCACTTAAATAAAGAATGTGTTTTGGGCTTGTATGAGATTACATAAGCTCTTGTGTTTGTGATTTAGACCCCAAAGCAATCACTTTTGTCTCTTTTTGCATAATTTTCTCAACTTTATCTTGATTTTTGAATTTTCTGCACAAGACAAAAAAATTTAATTAATTACGAAAGAAAGTAAAAAAAAATTCCAAAATTCATCCAAAAATCATGTAATAATATCCCATAAAAATAGACATTTCAAGGACTTATCTGAAATTTCTCCCCGTACAAGTAATGTCGCCATATCTTTAGTGCAAACACCACTGCGGCTAGCTCCAAGTCATGTGTCGGGTAATTCCTCTCATGATCCTTCAACTGTCGAGAACCATATGCTATAACCCGACCATGCTGCATGAGCACACACCCTAAACCTTGAGCGGATGCATCGGTATACACCATAAATCCACCTGATCCGCTAGGAAGGGCTAATACGGGGGCACTAGTCAATCTCTTCTTAAGTTCACCAAAACTACGCTCACACGCATCATTCCACTCAAACTTTACATCCTTACGTGTGAGTCGTGTCAATGGAGCAGCAAGCTTAGAAAATCCCTCCACAAATCTGCGATAGTACCCGGCAAGACCCAGGAAACTCCGTATCTCGGTAATTGTGTTAGGCCTCTCCCACTGAACAATGGCCTCTATCTTGGACGGATCAACTGACACCCCGTCCTTCGACACTACATGTCCGAGAAATATAATATGGTCAAGCCAGAACTCGCACTTACAAAGCTTAGCATACAACTTTCACTCTCTAAGGGTCTGTAGAACAATCTGCAAATGCTGCTCATGCTCCTCCGTAGTCTTAGAATAAATCAGGATGTCATCAATGAAAACTATGACAAACTTATCCAAAAACGGATGAAACACCTCATTCATCAAACTCATAAAAGCTGCAGGGGCATTTGTCAACCCAAAAGGCATCACTAGAAACTCATAGTGGCCATAGCGAGTCCGAAAGGCTGTTTTATGCACATCTGACTCCTTAATTTTCAACTGGTGATAGCCTGATCGGAGGTCTATCTTAGAAAATACCTGTGCACCCTTGAGCTGATCAAACAAATCATCAATCCGAGGTAATGGATACTTATTCTTAACGGTAGCTCGATTCAACATCCGATAGTCTATACACAACCGGAGGCTACCATCCTTCTTCCGAACAAACAATACTGGAGCTCCCCACGGTGACACACTGGGACGTATGAATCCCTTATCTAATAACTCTTGGAGCTGCTTCTTGAGCTCATCCAACTCCGTCAGTGCCATCCGATATGGGGGTCTAGAAATCGGCTCCGTACCGGGTACCAACTCGATCATAAACTCCGTCTCTCGATCCGATGGTAACCCTGGTAAATCTTCTGGAAAAACATCTGAGAAGTCCTTGACCACAGGGATCTCTTGGATCTTGGGATGTTTCCTCTCTACATCCTCCACACTAGCAATAAATCCTTCATAAACATTCATACACAACCACAATTTCAGTACACACGTCATCTTATAACATAAATTCACATACTTTTTATTAATTTACAATAACTTTACAATGTACTTTTCGGGATGAGAGAAGGTAATAAACTTAGTATTACAATCCAAACTAACATGGTTTACAGCTAACCAATCCATACCTAAAATGATATCAAAATCATATATATCCAACAAAATTAGGTTAGCTGTCATAACCTTCTCTCCTATAGTCAACTTACAATTCCTATATATAATATCTGTCCTCTGGAAATCATTAAAAGGAGTTTTCACTTGCAAGGTATATTCTAACAACTCCGGCTCTACTGGGGTCCTGTTGGCATTTGCAGGTGATAAGAATGAGTGGGTAGAACCCGGATCAAATAAGGCAATTACGGGGATATCAAAGAGATAGATTTTACCTTTAATCACATCGATAGAGGCGTCGGCAGTCTCCTGATCCAACGCGTACACCCGACCCTGAGTCACAACCTTCTTACCCTTCTCTGCGGCTGTCGCCCGCCTAGGCTGTGAGGGTGTCGCTTTCTCTGGCTCACGTTGAGCTGCCGGGGCCGCTATCTGAGGTGCTGCAGGAGGTATAGTAGAAGCAGTCGATTCTCTGAGCATCGGGCAATTCTTGATAAAGTGCCCCGTCTGTCCACATCTAAAACATACCCCAGACATTAAAGGACAAGGGCGCGATCCATGCGACTTTCCACAATGTCTACATAAGGGCGCAACACTTCTCTGAGTAGTGGTGGGGCCACTGGCAGGAGTAGAAACTGCTGGTCTATCAAATCTGCCCTCTGAAATCTGTATGCCCGTAGATCTAGTCTTCTTAGACTGCTCTCTACCCGGTCTATCCTCCATGAACCTCTTGGTCTTTCCCTTTACTTTGCCTTTACTCTTACTACTGAAATCGATCTGGAACTACTCATAATCTCTCTCACATAGCTGAGCCCGTTGGACTATCTCATCATAAGTCTGCATAACAAATGGGGCTAGCTTTACTCTAATGGATGGCCTTAAACCAGCTCTAAATCTCGAAATCTTATATCGGGTATTCATACTAGTCTGTGGATCGAAACGGCTCAATGTAGTAAATTTGGCCTCATACTCATCCACTGACATGCTACCCTGAATCAAACCCATAAATTCCTGCTGTAATTTTTCCTGAGCAGTGTCAGGGATATACTGCCTCCTAAAAGCTTCCACAAACATATCCCATGACAGATCCTGATGCTGAGCAAATAATACTGTCTGAGTGGCCTTCCACCAATGTCTCGCATCATCTGCCAACTGGAACACTGCTAAGCCTACTTTCTCTGTCTCCGAACATCTCATAATCTCGAGTAATCTATCAATCTCTATAACCCACTGTTCTGCCACCAATGGATCCCTAGTAACTTTGAACTTCGGTAGATCCAATTTCTTAAATGATTTCACCAATGCCACGTTACAATATGACTCTGCATTTCGTGGCTGTGGTGGAGCTACCGGTGGCTGAGGTGCTGGTGGTGGAATAGGCTCAGGCTCAGGCACAACTGGTGCTGGCTGTGGCGGTGCTGGTGCCTCTACTGGGGCTGCAAGAGCTGTGGCTCTCTCCCTCTCTGCCCTATCTGCGGCTCTATCCGCCTGGTACATAGCCATAAAATCTGCTATTAACCTCTCCACCTGAGTTACACGATTATCAATGCTCTCCAACTGTATAGGATGTGGAGGTCTTGGGGCAGGTTCCGGTGTCTGTGGTTCCGGAGTCTGTGCCGCCCTACCTCGCCCTATGCCTCTCACTGAGCGCATCCTCCTTCTTCCACTCATATCTGTACCACAGAGATCGTTTATCACTTATCATTAAGATATCAATTATATATTCAGATTGTACAATACTATAGGGAATGTATACCATTTACTTTAAGCATCACTAAACATCCGACCAACCCTGCTCTGATACCATTAAATCTGTAACATCCCAAAACTACTGTATAACATGTTACTTACTCATAAATTACACTTAATTACCGGTTGGGCTGTCTGTGATGCTTAACAACTTCTACTACATTATTATGTAAATATAAATTATTAAAATCTCTTCCTTGAGATGCCTATACATTCCCTTCTATTTAAAGTAGTACTGTACAACTTTGCTGAATATATAAAAGAATATAACATACCTTCGATATCAAATCTCAGGAAGGTAAGTCTCTTAGCCAAATCAGTTATCTGTGGAGTGGAAAAATAAGGAGTGAGCGACAACGTGCTTAGTAAGGAAAGTGTATGCTGTTTTACAAATATAAAACTATATTCTCAAAACCCCTTAATTATCCTAACGATCAAACTCATTAGGAAATAATGAATATAGTTAACATTTAATAGGATTTAACAGATCCTTTCATAAATCATTTAATTGAGACTAGGCAGCAATTTAAATCATGCATAGAACACAAGTCATCCGCTTTTGGGGTGCACCCGTAGGCCATCGCCCCTCACGGCTATCTCATCTAGATGTATGGCCATAATCTATAGGTGGTCCTCGGGTCCACTTGCCAAGTGACCTCGAGACCGCTGAAGACTTGGCAGGTCCATCAGCCCTGTGACGCCCTAGGGTGCACTCGTTGGTCTATTTGACCCGAGCCATCGCCCTAAATGGGTCACGCAAATATACGAATAATGATGCATGAACTCATAGCCTAATGTCTCAAAAACAAGTTATATCTTATGTATCAAAATGATTTGATTTCAAAAAGGTCTTATCAACAATAAAACAGCCCGAAATCTCAACACTTTTCGTGTGAGAAAGGTACGGGTTAAACTGGCTCGCCCATGGCTAGTTCGCCCATGGTCAGCTCGCCCATTGACCAATTCGCCCTCTGGTCAACTCACCAAGTCAGCGAATTAGTATTCACCCGCCACTTAGCTTTTCAAAACAAAAGTATGGCTGGTTGATAACGGTTCGCCCGCCTTATATTTAAAACACGGGTCGCCCGCCCAAACACATTAAAAAGGATTCGCCCGACTATGGATTACCCGGATTTCTCTTTAAAACAAGGGCACTCGCCCAGTTCCCATAAAAGAGAGCTCGCCATTTGGCTCGCCCGAGTTTCTGAATAGAACAGCACTACTCGCCCGATTTACCCAGTTCGCCCAACAACACAACGTATAGCGGCTTGTAGCTCGCCCAGATCAAAACACTTTATAAATCAATGCATGTCAAAAAGCAAAAACAATTTCTAATATTTTCTTAACATTTTTACTCCACAGGACATGCATTTACATCACATATTATTTCCTTACTTCGTCTGATGAAGCCTTGCTTCTCGCTCGCCGTATCAATCTCACTTCCCGGCTGCAAAGTAAAATATTAATTCCATTAATATTTTCTTTTGTAACAACTTTTCTAAAACTCTTTTCAACTACTCTGGCGAGATAACCGCTCGCCCAACTGAGCTCGCCTTCATTAGCGGCTTATTCATGGGAGTTCGCCCAACGTGGGAGCTCAACTCGCCATGCTTATCAATCCAGTTCGCCATCCATGGCCTTTCACTCATAAATAGGTTCGCCCATGTTTTAAGATAGTCTTGGGCGACCTCTTATTTTCCTACTCGCCTTACTGGCGATCATCAACATTTCTCATGGGCGATCTCTATGGTCACCTTCTCGCCATTTCGAGAATATATATTCTCGCCCATTAACTATCATTCTGGTTATCTCATAACTATTGGCGAACACGTTCTCGCCTAGTCATATGTTGCATTGTACTCGCCTCAACCTTCGTGCGAATGCTCCTTGCTCGCCTATTGTTTTTCTTAATCATTTCCATCTAATTTCTTTATATATCCAACAATATTCAACTACAACCAGGCTATATCTATGATTAAATATCAAGAGAACTATAAAGCTATGAAACTCACCTTTACTAAACTGCTCTTCCAACAACAGAATGCTTTCTTGCCTTTCTTAGCTTTACTTCTCTTGTTACTAATCTCTTCAACACTTTAGAAGGGTTTGGCTAACTAAAAGATGAAATTGCATGGCTCAGTTATGAGGAAAACGGAGGAATGAAAGATGAATTTGCAGAGAAACAGAATGGGCGAGAATGAATCTGAGGGAGATGAAGTTGTTTCCATCGATTTTCCCTCATTAACTCTTCTTATATAGCCGTTACGTTTCACTTAAAATCTAACACCTGTTTCCTTATCCTGTTTTCTTCATCATTTGATGCATTAAAAACTGAAGAAACTGCAGCAAAAAGGAACGGTGTAAAGTCTTTACCGAATCCCGTTTTTTTGACTAATCTCACTTCCATTTATTGCTTATTCCCACTGTCAGGAGAAGCAATTGGCGGAAAATCCACTGCTGCCCCTTTTCCTGACTTTTCTATTTTCTTTTCTTCCCTTCTCCACGCCAACTCACTTCCAGTCAATTTTTGATTGGCTATCTTCACATTCTTTTCTCCATTTGTCTGACAGCCATTACTCTACTTTAAATGCTTTCATACTTTAGATTTTATTTTACCCAGATTAACTCCCATCTATTCTTTTCTTTTGTCTTGTAGTATATTAATTTCTGAAGAATTTCTCAACACAAGACTTCAGCTGGTCCTTGTTTGTCTTATTGCCATTAATCCCCTTCACACTTTCGTTTGATGCTTTTAATTTCTCTCATTCAGTATGGGTGATCAGTAGCCCTCGCCCCGTTCGGCGAACTCCCTACTCGCCCTCAACACCATCCTGGCGTTCTGTTCGCCAAATCAGCTCGCTCATTGGCGAGCAGCCTTCCTTGCTCGCCCATTGGCGAGCTGCTCGAAGTCCTTGCCCATACATTATAACACCAACATTCTTACATGCACATCTCAAGTTAAGGAACTTTTCATCCAAGTGAAAATCAATACGCAATATTTACTTTATTCACATTATCAAATTTTATGAAATTTCAGTCTACAGTAGTATAAAATCAGATTTTACAACAGCAGATTTTGGCGACCGATGAAGGTTGTTCTTAGCCTCAATGGGTACTGGATTTATACACGTTTGTTACCAAGTAAGGGGCTATGTACAGGGGGCTCTCGGTTATGGCTAGAAGGGCTGTTATCTTGGGTTTATTAGACAGAAATAAGGGAGGCTGAAGGCAGAAAATAAGAGAGGCGAGGAGTAGAAGAAACTGAAGAGAAGGATCGTGAGGCAACAACTGGAAATGTGAACCACTGCTGTTGCTTATTATTTGCATTAAACCGAGAAAGAGGAAAAAGGAAAGCGAAAAAAATGAAAGAGAGGAAGGAAGGAAACTTCAGCCTACTCCACCACCGTATTCTCCATCATTTTTTAAGCCATTAAAGCTCCATGGACAGCAGCTGAAATGTAGGCAAACAACTGCTGATTGGTGAAGACAGAAAATGCAAGGGAGTGCCGCCATAAGGTGATCTTAGGGAGAAAATATTGAAGAGGAGGAAATAAAGGAAGATTTTCTCAATAGTGTCTTAAAGGAAGTAAGAGTAGAAAAGTACAAGAAAATCCTCGTGAGGGCTCACGGCCAAGTAAGTTTCATAAGATAAGTTGATTCTTACTATGTAATTATAATTCTAGTATATATGTGGAATTATCCTAAGTGTTTTAGTATGCTAAATTTATAGAAATTTATCAAGGAAGTGGAAGTGCATAATTGGCCAAGTGTAGTGTTCTAAGCACCAAGTCTTGATACAAATGGTAAAAAGCTACATTGCAAGAGTACACTAGCCGTGATATGTGAATTTAATATATATGTATGCATGTGCACGTGCTAGAACAATGATGACCATTATTTGGTATTTATTTGTAGAGAGACACTAAGGAAGTGAGTTGATGTAGCCACCATAAAGTAGAGGTAAGGGAATATACGGTAAATGTTTATTAGTATGCTATGTTGTGTATGTCCAAATTATTGCTATTTTATACTTATCGATTCTAAATGCATTTTTGGTTAATTTCATACGTATTGGACTGAGTTGAATTCCAAATGGTCTTGAGTTTGAACTGTGTTGGATTTGTGGATGAATATACTGTTGGTTGGAGTTTTATGCAGGTTGTTTGGTTGTGGATTATGATGCTGGGTAGTGTTCTACCTATGCCGTCATAATGCCGAAATTTCGTTAGAAATTATTAAATAGATTTTTGGCATTGATTTAAATTCTATAATGTATTTAAAACCTCATATACCTCAAGCACTATTACTAGTCATCGAGATACTGTTTTTTTTTTAAATATGTTTTGTACAATGAGGTTATCAAAACGTGAGGGTTTAATACGAATTATGTCTCCCATACTCAAGATACATTGTAAAAGTATTCTTGCATGAATTTTGGCATACGAGACAAGGGATGCTTGGAATTTGCCTGTGTGGCACTTAACTCGCCTGTGTGGCGCTTACTGAGCTTGTGTGGCACTCGCCTGTGTGGTGTTTATTAAGCCTGTGTGGCATTTAAATTATGCCTATGTGGCATTTAGTGAGCCTGTGTGGCAACTATCGAGAAATATCCTGAATGCTTTGTGGTCTTCCAGGTCCTGGATGCTTTGTGGTCTTCCAGGCGTCCGACAAATAGTCGTGACTTGTACCTCAGCTATTAGATGATCACTGGTGCTGGGATGATTCATGATCATGGATAGAATCTGGTTCAGGACTGTAACCACTGCTAACTATAGTGGATGCTTTCATAGAGGCTTGTCGGTTATTTTCAAAGATCCCGGTTATATTACCCGATCTTATCAATGAATGCTTGTCTCTTGAAAATATTTGGATTGTGTATTTTGATTTTATAAATGTGTGAGTAAAAGTGTTTTTATAGCTTATAGAACAATGATTTGTCAACTTGCATTTTCCGTAAAACATACTTAAGCATGAGTTTTGACGCACTCATTTACGCATACACATGCACGAACATAGTAGAACATCTAATATCACTTAGCGTATGTTTTCTTACTGGGCTTTCCCCAAAGCTCACCCCCTTCCACCTCAGATTATTTCAGGTAGACTCGGCACGAACGTGGTGCATCGAGAGTCATTTTGTTGAGCTGCAGAAAGTTGTATTTTGAGCCAAGGTATAATCCTTTATTCTTTTGTTTATATCCCAGACTAAAGTCTTTTATGTACACAGTGAATAGGATTCGGGATGTAAGTACTAGGTGATATCGAGTCTGCAAACATACTGTGATTCGTAGTTAGGTTGTAATCTCGATATGTTTATATATTGAATCACATGGATGTCTAGTATTTTAGAAGTTACATAGAGATTTGAAATTTCTACAGGTTGAAACGATGATGTGCTTAGTAGGGGGATGGATACTAGACTAAAGTAGGGGCGGAGTTTTTCAGTGTCGTTTTCGACACATCTTACGAGAAGACTATAATGGGACCTTAGACAACTAGTCTTAAACAAATATAAGAATAAGACTACTCATTAGGTTTTTAGCTACACTGAGCGAGTGACAAACATAAGAAGTGAAGGAAAAAGTTAGCCAAAAAATCTGGCTTCCGAGGGCGTTACATTTACTGTTATCAGAAGTGTTATGACACAACCATCATTTTGTCGAAGTAAACAAAAGAAGATGAACTAACACAGAAGGAAATCCAAAGGATAAGAAAAAGAAAGACTTTCGACCAAATATAAACAAAATTATCAGCTGTTAGCTGTTGCCCACCAAATTAACTAACAATTATAAAACTAAAAGAAAACAACTGTGAATCACTTGGAAACAGATCGGAGAAGCGTATTCTGCTATCTCATATTTAAAGTAAATCCTGAAAGCACCTTCTAGGATCACCAAAAAAAATCTGAATTCATAATGCTAATATTTTATCTCCACTGAAATTCTTGAAAGCACCTTCTACAAGATGACTTCAAAACAAACAGAATTTAAAAACTACATAAAAGACTTCAAGCAAAATGTTTATTCGGATTTCTATCACTAAGTCAGTAGAATGGAGTACAAAAAGGAAGCATACAATGTCTTAGACTGAATTTCACAGACAACAGATGAACCATTAAAAAGTAGCTCCCATTACAAATTAGGCACACTAACCTGTTCAGCATTGAAATTTCGTTTCAGAATTTTCCCGCGTTGTGGTTCATCTTCATCCCATTAAAGATGAATTTTACTTTGATGCAGTGCTTGGGTATGGAAATTTAAACCCTCATAGTTTGTAGGTGCCTGAGCAAAGAAGAAGATATTTACATTATGCAGTCAATCATAGTTTTGGTTACTGCCTGAGCTACCTAAATCATAGTTTATGGTTAGTTTAGATGGTCATTGAGATTGATTCTGGTGAAATTGAAAAAAATAAAATAACAATTAAATAAAAATAAATAATAATAAAATATTTGAAAATAAGGGAAAAAAATAAATTTAAGGTTTTTTTTTTGTATATTGCACTCATTATTTTTTGTTTTATTATTACTGTAATCCACTGGAGTGCGGTGACATCCAAAAGAATCCTTAGTCAATACTTAAAAATAACAATAGCAACAGAAATATGGTACTATTTTATAGTTATCTTCAATTTGCTTAGATCTCTTTCTAAAGGTAAAAGATCCTGTAAAACCCTATAGCCCATGTATGATACATAAGCAGGAAGAATGTGATGGTCAAGCATATATCTCTGTTGCAATATCACGGGGTGAATGTTTAAATTCTATAGTCAGGAATGAACCTCAAATCAAGCACATTGACGATCTTTCAAACTCAGCTATATCAAAAGCTTTGTACAAGTAATCTGCTGTTGCACTGGAATCATATTCTACTACTGCATTGTAGTATCTGGAAGGACAAAAACAATGCATATAAACAAAAAGATATGTACAACATCCTTTCAAAAGATAAACATGTCCATTTAAACAGATACATATCACAATATTATATTGAAGTTACAGCAAAGAACCAACGGCTACAAACAAACTAAGCTTAAGAAAACATTCCATATTGCACATGTCATTATTTCAACAATTCATAGGTCAACAAAACGAGTCACAACAATTACAAAAGAGACAGAAAAAGGAAAGAAAGAAATATAACAGATACCACTGAAACAGTAAAAATGACAATTAGCAGTAATCACCTTAGCCTACTTTTCTCATATTCACGTAATTTCTCGTTATCAATTTCATCATCACCATCTTCATCGTTTTCCTCATTTCACCATCAAAATGTCCTACTGGTCCATGAATTTCCTCCTCTTTCATACGCTGAAGTCCAAACTCAGATGGACAGCCACTGACATAATTTGTCCATCTTTAGGGAGAAATGAGCTTAACATTACATACAAGTCAGCAGCCTATATATTGAAAAGGGCAGAAAATCAGTCGGAAGTCAAAGCTGATTTGTAGTTTGTTTACTAAGAAATTATAATCCTCGATACCCTAACTGATCATAACAAATATGAGAATTGATTGATATGGTTTAGCTAAAAACTATCTTTTACAATGAAAGATCTACTAGAATACCAAAGTTCTATCTGTCACCAACAGTAAAGAATAGAGAGCATAAGTGAGAGCTGAGAACCAATATTGAGTTCAGAAACAGAATAATCAATTCTTAACATGAAGGTCGTAGAAGCTGCAATGCCTAAGATTCTTGCATGACAACCAAAGGCTAAGATTCTGAACAATTGTTTCCCCTAAAAAAATACTGTACTCTTTGACCTCAACATTGATTTAAAAGAGAACTAGGAAACACCACAGAAAACCGAAGAAAAAATTCTTATGATGAAAGTTTCTTGATTGAGCTATGTTCATTTTTTTTTAAATTCTCCTTTAGTCAATCATTGAATTGAATGAAATCAATTGAAGCAGGTGTTGTTCTATAGAAAGAATAGCATCTTTTGAAAATGAAACCACATAAAATTGATACCCTAAGAAATCCTATTGAATTATGACATAAGATAATATTCATTGAAGGGGTATATAACCCAAAGATTTCTTTAATTGTATCTATCAAAGGGAAATACAACACAAAGATTTCTTATTTGGTTCTACCATTTACTATTATGTAACCTCACCCTAGAATGACACATTAATTGAACTAACATAAATTCAATATAAAATGCAGGTACCATGACATGCACAAATTAAGGTACATGAACAGGACAAACTGCCAAGCAAATTCCTTGCCTCAAAGAAATTCTAATTTCACATGAACAAGAAAATATTCAAAAAAATAACTTGAAAGTAACATCATACTAGCTATTAATTGGAATGCTAAATCAACTTACAACATGTCATTGGCAATGACCACTTGGGAATGTTTGGTATCACTTTTAAGATCACAGTGGTGATCTACTAACCATGGTGATAAGATCACCAAGGTGATTTAGTCACTGTTGATCTTAGATTGCCATGTGAGGTATAATATTGCAAATCAGTGGTGATCATAAATCATTGTGTTTAATATTGCATATCACCGAATATAAAACACTCAAAATAACCTTAGTATTAATAATAAGATTATTTAAAAGAGAGCAACAATTTCAAGTCTTATGAAATGAACAATTTATAAAATACGAATTTATTGTTTTATGAAAATCATAAGATATGAGCAACACGTAGATTAGGGTCGACTCAAAAGGCTGTGATGGGTCAACCAAGGGTCTGGGATAGGATGGGAACTCAGTTTAGGGAGTGGCACCTCCTTCAAAAGGGCTGAAGGTTAACGTGGATGCCTCATTTTTTTGGTATACAGAAAATTGGTCTGGTTATGGTGTTACGTCCCCCCTAGATGCTATCCAGCCATCCGTGCGCCCAGTAGCAGGAGGTCCAGGGTTCGAGACCTGGTGCACTCACCAATAGGGACAGAGTGGCTCCCAGGTGTGAGAAAGCTCTCGACACCTCCAGGCCCAGGTGCGCCCTAAAAGCTTCTAGACACCCTAACTCTAGAAACTACCCCAACTGACCCAAGCTGACTCGCTATTTTGGAACACTCTAAAAAGGGCTTACGAGCCACACAATTGGCTACACACCAGCCACACATTCTCAAGAGGGTTTGTATATACAGGGGTGCCCTCCTCCTTCATTTTACTGATGTACAGATACTCTCTTCAGCAATATACTCAAGCCTTCTTTTTGTAGTCTACTGTCTGTATACTATTGGGTTTGCCTAATTTAAGGGACTTAGAGAGTTCGGTTAGTGTGTGCACCTCCATAACATCGAAATAGGCTGACTTAGGCTAGTTTTGGTCACAAGAGATCGCCTAGGTCCTCACGTCTGCTCAGCTTAAGCTCTGAGTACATGTCAGTTGGTATCCGAGCCAAGTTGTGTTGCAGCCACCTTGACCAAGCAAGATGTCTGGTTTTGATGTGATCCATCACATTGAGGGACAAGAGACACGTGAGGGGTGTGGTAAAGGCAAGGAAGGCAGCTCGAGGGACATGGTCTCAGCTTTTGATGCTCGGCTGGCCAAGGTAGAGCTAGCTGTCACAGCTCGTGACCCTATTTTCACCTTTTTCTATACATCTTATTTGATTGGGCTATTTGCGATACTTTACTTTTCTTTTACATATAAACAATTTCATATAAAATTATAATATGAATTACATTCCCTATCTTACTTCATAAGAAAGTAGTACTGTAGATAAGTCTAAATCCAAAAAATAAATGATTATACCTTATATAATAAATCAAGCTGTCGCATCGTCCCCAAATACGCAGCCAAGATGCTCGTAGGTCAGATCTCTTACTCCTCGAAATCTGAAATGTTAAAATTAAGGTGTGATCAAACCACGGCTCAGTAAGAGAATTATATGCATCACTTGATATTCAACTATCTATATGCTGAAAAACTTTTTCATTTTTCCTATAGGGGCTCTAGGCACACATGTAGGAGGGATACTACAGTCGGCTAGGGATCCAGATGGAATAAGGCAGGTATTTTGAAATACCTATCTTGTCCCGAAACCTAGAAGCAACTGTAGAGAGTAATAAATTTCTTTTGAAATTTAAATCCTTTTTCCTTTCATTTCATATCATTTTCATTTGAAATCTTTTCATGTTTTACTATACAAAGCATAATTGGTACAGTACTTTAAATAGCAAAATAAGCTATTAAATCCTTTTCATATAAAATATACATCATTTAAATCTAATATTTAATTTAAGAAATTATAATAAGAATATTAGATTTATTTTCCTCATTTTTCCTTTTTAGAAAACGTATCACATATTCATGTCACATATAGTCTAATATTCAATTTAAAATCTTAGTAAGAATATTAGACTTATAAACTCTTTTTCCTTTTGAAAACATATTACATGTTTATATGAAAATCATCTCGTAGTACTAAAATCAGTATCAAAATAAGCATTATGTAAAATGTTGTAAATCACTTTCATTTAACTTATCACATATCATGTAAAACGTTTACATTTAACATATAACATATCATATAAAACATTTTTCATATATGGAGACTGAGGCATGCCCAGCCCGTCCACTGGGCCGTTACTCATATCATGCTATAAACCCCGAAGGGTATAAAATCATCATGTCATATCTATGACCATAGTCTATAATTGTCCTTAGCGGATCACTGATCAGGTGTCGGCCGGGACTACATATCACATATCACATGTCACATATCACATATCAGCGTGATAAGGTTACCCACTAGTTTCAAAACAGTATTTTTCATCATCAGTAAACCTTTATGGAATTTATAAAAGTATATAATTTCATAATTTAAAACCATAAAGGTTATAAAACCATTTAGTGAATATTTAAGAAATATATATAAAATATTCACTTTATTTCTTTTCATTTTCTATTTCGTATTTCGTGAAATTTACATGTCAAGAGAATTTTCGATGATTTCATTATCACCATTCTCGAAAACATGAATATTTTAAAATTAATCTCATTATATTCATGTTTTATGAAAATTAGTAATTTTTTCGTTTTTCGTGATTCAATATCGATTTTCGAAAATAAAATCATTTAATACGATTTTACGTAATTTTCTAAAAATTTTCGGCAGCATAACAGCTGCCGATTGACTAGCCTCCTGCACAGAAAATACAGTTTATAATTCCAACTAGTACGTCATCACAAATTTTCAGTCGATAAATCATCACAACATTTCCATAAAATAATTTATAATTTAAAAACATGCAGACTGAATATCCTTACAGTACTGCACATGCATCCCTTACCTATCCCGAGTTGGCGACTTCCTCTTTATCGGTTGCGCCCGTACTCCATCTCTTCCGATTTCATCATCTCGTTCGCCGAGAATAATTTCTGAAATTAAAATTCTGAAATTTAGAATTTTTCCATAATTTTTAAATAAATTAATAATTATATTTTCTCGTAAATTTCTACCAAAAATTTTCTCTTTCCTTCTTCTTCTACCTTCTTCTTCTACCTTTTTCTTCTTCTTTCTTCTCTTTCTTTTTTTTTCTTTTTCTTTTTCTTTTTCTTTTTCTTTTTCTTTTTCTTTTTCTTTTTCCTTTTCTTTTCCTGGTCTGAACCGGTTTAGACCAGTTCAGCCCCCCTCACCATCGGTTCTCCTCCGGTGGCCGGTTCTCTGGCGGTTCGACATCTCCACAGCTAGGGGTGTAATCAAGCCGAGCCGATACAGTGAAGTGCTCGAGCTCGAGCTCGACTTGGAAACTCGGAGCTCGATACTCGACTCGAGCTCGATCAAACATTAATTTTTGAGCTCGAGCTCAACTCGAGACTAAAGTCGAGCTACTCGAGCTCGCTCGATTAAGCTCGTTTAGGTTTGTTTATTTATGCTCGTTTTTCTGCTCGAACTTAAGCTCAAGCTCGAATTCATTTATATATAATAATATTATCAATTAAATATAATAAAAATACAAATATTTTTTTTACATGTCCAGCAAATAAATAAAACTATAAAACAAACTAATTACTACATAAGGTGATATTAAACCAATAGGACAATAGGATAGAAATACAAACAACAAATGACTCAACTTGCTTTGACATAACATATTACAAGGATGACTTGTAAACACCACAATCCATGCGCCAATTGAAATCATCAAATTTCAATGAAACTACAGGCTTATTACTCAAATCCGTTAACCAAGCCGAGCGCCGCCACCACCACCTGTTGAGAAAAATTCACGAACACTTGGTGCGCAGCAATTGCTACCTTACAGAATCAACCGCCACATCACTAAAAAACCTCCAATAATCAATCAACATTCAAAGATGCGTGCCCATATCACAACCCATCAAACAAACTCATCAGAGAAAGCCATTGCAAGGAGACATGAAAGTCCAAAATGAGCTTGCTACAAAAGAACCCCTTACACTCAAAGCCGCAGAATACAAATAATAAAAATCCAACGACACTTTCTACAACCAACAATGAATAACAAAAAAATCACTCAACTCAGACACATCAAACATATCACCACGGGATTTTTTTATCAGCAAAGAAATCTCATTATAAAAAATATTACAGCTGACAAATCCCAAAAAAAAAAATCAGGCATGTATGTCTCACTATCTTACCAGCAGCACCGAGGCTCGTGAGGGTGCATGCGTGACTGAAGAGAGCGGCTAGGGAGTGGAGTGCTTGCTACGTGCGAGCATGAGGGAGGAGAGGCGACCGTGCGTGCTGAGTCGTCGGACTTGAGGGAGGAGAACTAGATCTAAGTGAGGAGAGCCAGATATGAGCGAGGAGAACCAGATCTGAGGGAGAAGAACTAAATCTGAGCGAGGAAAGCCAGATCTGACGAAGGAGAACCAGATCTGAGGGAGGAGAACTAGATCTGAGCGAGGAGAGCCAAATCTGACAGAGGAGAATCAGATCTGAGGGAGGAGAACTAAATCTGAGCGAGGAAAGCCAGATCTAACGAAGGAGAACCAGATCTGAGGGAGGAGAACTAGATCTGAGCGAAGAGAGCCAAATCTGACAGAGGAGAATCAGATCTGAGGGAGGAGAGCCAGATCTGAGGGCTCACAGTTCGCTGGCGTCAAATCTAACAGTTAAAGGGCTAGTCAACGTCGGATCTGTCTCTAAGGGCCTAGGGGCTTGTCGACTTTAGATCTGGGTATGGCTTTAGATCAGGGCTTGTCTGGTGAGGAAGGGAGGCAGGATCTAAAGGTGAAGGTGCCGCCGGAGTTGAGGCAAGGGTGTCGGTGTGTCACGACTGACGCCGGTGTGGAGTGTGGGCTGTTGACAGCAGTGCTGAATGGGACGGCAAAAATAATGGTGCTAGAGAAGAACAAAGTGGGATGAGAATTCGAAAACTCAAAAAAATAAAATATATTAGGGTTTATATGAGGGTATATATGTAATTTAATAATAAAATACTAAAAGCTCGATAAGGCTCGCGAGCCACTCGAGCCGGGTATATTATTACTCGAACTCGGCTCGCTCGATAGCTCAAGTAGCTCGAGCTCGGCTCAACAAGAATCGAGTCGAATTCGAGTTTTTTTCAAGTCGAGCCTGAGTAGCTTGCGAGCACCACTGTATCGTTTACAACCCTATCCATAGCTACCAGACATCACGGCGAAGCTGTGACTGGTCTTCATTCAGCCCAAATCGGTGGCATGGTGGTAGATCTGGCAACGTGGGTCTCGGCTTCTTCCTCCCCTTTTTCTTCCGTCCTCCGTCGTTTTCCTTCTCGCCGGTGGCCTCCTTCTCCTTCCCCTTACCTCCGCCGAGCTCGAGGTTAGGGTGGCAGTGCCCGAATTAGTCGGCACCGCCATTTCCTTCTCCTTTCTTTCTTTCCTTTTCGGCTCAATTCCGCCTCGTTTCTTTCTCTTTCCGCATCGGGCCGTCGCCGATCGCTTCTCTTCTTCCCCCTCGTCTCGCCGGCGACGCCTCTCTCTCCCTCCTCTTCCTTCTCTTCCGTCGGCTAGGTCGGCTCCTCCCTCTGTTTTTCTGAAACAAAAAATAACGGGTGTCGGGTAGATCCCAACCCCATTTCTGTTATTCTCTCTTTTTTTTGTATTATAATTATATTTATATAATATATATCAATATAATTATAACAATATATATTATTCTATACACAATATACATATATATACTCTTTAATTGAAATTAACATATATATTTCATATATATTTATTTATATACAAAATTGTATAAAAATATACACATGTATTTATTTAATAAAAAATGTATTTATATAATTAAATATATAAATATATGAATATACCAATTTTATTCCTTATAATTTGGATCTCTTAATATCCAAATAATTTTTCCTTTTCATTTCTTATTTAACTTGGATTTCAATTTCTCCAAATTAATTTACTCAACTTCATCACTTCATCAATTTCGAGAATTTCAACAATATTCCCTTTTTCATAAATACTTGATTTATTTACTTTACCTTACCTATTTACATTTAAAAATTGAATTTCCATTCTCACTACAAGAAAATATACTTTCAGCAATGGAAATTTAGCTACGAAATTTTTCGGTCGCTGAAAAATGGTATTAGCGACGGACTTTATCCTGGCATTGGCGATGGAATTAGCGACGGAATCGGCGACGGAATTCTATCGCTAATTTGTGACGGAATATTTTTCGTTGCTAATTCCGTAGTTAATTCTGGCGGGAGGTACTGTACAATGGCGCCAAAAATTATCAACGGAATTTGCGACATAAATTTTTGTTGGTAAATGCGAATTTTGTCATAGAAATTAGCGACAAAAAAATTCCGTAACAAAAATCCAATAATATTTTGTAAATTCCATATCCGAAAATCAGAGACGAAATTTTTCCGTCGCTAATTAATTTCCATATTATTAGCGACGGAAAAATTCCGTCGCTAAAGTATTTATGATTATTTTTTATTTTTATATCAAATCTATTTGGAAATTAGCGACGGTAACATGGAAATTTCGTCGCTAAAGACAATTTTAGCGACGGAATTAGAGACGGAAAAAATTTCGTCGCAAAAATCCAATAATATTTTGTAAATTCCATATCTGAAAATTAGCGACGAAATTTTTTCCGTCGCTAATTTCGTTGCTAAAGACAATTAGCGACGGATTTAGCGACGAAAAAAATTCTGTCGCTAAAATATTTATGATTATTTTTTATTTTTATATTAAATCTATTTGGAAATTAGCGATAGAATTTTTTCCGTCGCTAATAACATGGAAATTCCGTCGCTAAATACAATTAGCGACGAAAAAAATTCCGTCGCTAAATTCTCAATATTATGTTTATAAACTATGCGGAAATTAGCAACGGAAATTTTTTCCGTCGCTAATTGTCTTTAGCGACGTAATTTTCATGTTATTAGCGACAGAAAATATTCCGTCGCTAATTCCTCGAAATTCACAATCTCCCTCTCTTTTTCCTCTCCTTCCCGCTCATGACTCTCACTTTTTCTCCTCCTTCTTTTTTTCCAGTCACCGCGCTCTCCTCTGCCTGCCACCGATCACCTGGCTCTCCTCCTGCCGCCGGTCACCTACCTCTCCACCTACCGCCAGTCACCCTCCCTCCCCTCCTTGCCGCCGGTCCCTCCTTGTACTGTGTAAAAAAAAAGAAAGAAATAAAACAATATTTTTTACCCAAAACCACAGCAACCGCTACCGCCCGCCTGCCCACGCCTACCGCCTGCCACCTGCCACCTGCCGTCTGTCGGTCGCCCCTCACCGCCAGTCAGCTTGCTTATACAGAGGTATTATATTTTTTTTTCTTACTTTTTGATTTAAAAATATATAGTTATTTGTTTATATTGTTAGTTTGTTTTATTTTTGTGTTTATTCTCCTTTTATATATTGTTAGTTTGTTATTTATTTGTTTATATATTATTATTTCTTTGTATATATTATTTAGTTATATATATTTTTTAATTTGTTGTGTGTAAATATTTATTTGTGTATATATGTACTTTGTTGTTGTTTATTTATTTAATTAGTTACTAATAATTTAAATATTGTTGATATATATATATATACACACACATATACACACATTTAATAGTATATATTTATTTGTGTATATAAGAATATTATTAAGAAATTTGTATTTAAATATTTGTATTTATTTTTGTTAGCTTTTAAATATATAAATTTATTTTTGTAAATTTAATTTCGTTATAATATTTTTAATTATGAAAAATTATTTTTGTTTTAATGTATCTAATTATATGATATGTACTTTGTTGTTGTTTATTTATTTAATTAGTTACTAATGATTTTAATATTGTTGATATATATACACACACACATACACATTTAATAGTATATATTTATTTGTATATATAAGAATATTATTAAGAAATTTGTATTTAAATATTTATATTTATTTTTGTTAGCTTTTAAATATATAAATTTATTTTTTTAAATTTAATTTCGTTATAATATTTTTAATTATGAAAATTTATTTTTGTTTTAGTGTATCTAATTATATGATATTAATAGATTGATTGAATTAGTGTTATTAATTTTTTTTTGTTCAGAAAGTATTATTAATTTTTTTAATGTGAGATATACACATTGTTATATATATTATATATTCTTTGAATAAATGTATATATGGTTGTATTAATAGTTTTAATATATTTAGTTATTTATATATATTTTTAATTTGTTGTGTGTATATATTTATTTATTTGTATATATTTATTTGTGTCTGTTAAAGTTAGTTGTCTTTTTTAGCTAATTGCTCTTATTTCTTTTAAGAAAATGTTTATGTGAGTTTTAATAACTTAATTACTTTTTTGTTTGCTTATTATTTTACGATGTTTTGTAAGATGTTTTGTAAAATGTTAATTTATTTTGTTTTGTAAGTTCATTAGTAGTCTAATACATATATATAAATTTCTTGTATTGCAGGTATAATGAAACCATCACAAAAATCATCTGTTAAGAAGGCTCGACCCAGTGGATCTTCTACAACGGGTTGGAAGTCCTTTTTCATGCCTACTCCACGATCTCAAACCCCACCAATTAACCTTGAAGCACAATTATTTCCATCAACAGAAGTGGATACTGATGAGGTGGACCTACCCACTGAACAACCGATTGACCAAAGAGATAGTCCAATTGGATTCGTCCCATCCACACAAGGTCTATATGGCTAGGCCTCATCATCTGCCGAGGGTATATCCCCTGCCGAAATAGCGATCGAGCAGCTTAACATCGATCATACTTGGATGAACACAGGCAGTGGTGCGAGTTCTGATGGTAGTGGCAGTGGAGGTAGAAAACGAACAAGAGGGCCCAATCAAGGATATTCGACTCCAAGTAATCCGGATCAAAGGGAACGACTTACTTGTCTGAATAACAGGTAATAAAAATAATAATACTATTTAGCTATATGAAGTTAATTAATTAATATTATATAAAAAATCTTTATTTTTTTTATGTCTCGGTGCTTTTTTGGAGCCTCAAGCTGTTCGAACAATTACAACATTGATTAAAGAGTATTTTACTGATCCTTGGCCAACATGGAAAAGTGTTCCAACTGCTGTGAAAACCCAAATATGGAAAAAATTTTCGGTATGTCAATCGCAAATAATTAATACATTACTTTATTTTATTATTTTATTTAACATGATTTTTTAATAATGATTTCAATTGATTTAGGAAATTTTTACGTGGCCTCTTGAAGAGACGATTATTGTGAAAAATATTTGGGAGAACATTTGCAAAACACGATTTCGTGACTTGTTGCAAGCTGAAGGAAGAAAAGCAATGCAACATTTTTGCACGGATCGAATTGTAGACTGTAAAGGGTATATGTCCAGCTGGATGAGAGTTGAGATATGGGACTCCTTGATTGATGACTTATGGGGCAATTTGAATGGGAGGTGAAATCACAGAAAGGAAAGCAAAATCGATTGACCATAAAAGAAGGAACTGTTACCAAGCATACAGGTGGATCGATTTCTTTTCCTGTGTATGCACATAAACTGGTATGTAACATTTTAAATCATATGTATGATATTCTAGTTAAAATATATATTGTTTACAGCTAACTTCAATTTTTTAAATGTTTTACTTGAAGAGGAATCAATATAATCGAATACCTACATATAAGGAGGTTTTTGATCGAACTCACAAAAAAAATGCTGGCCAAGGTGAATATGTGGACAATAAGTCGAAAGTTGTTAGTGCACGTATATTTAAAATTATTTCTTTTTATGTATATCAATTATTATTTAATTACTTTTTAAGTGTATATATATAATAATAATAATAATTTTTTTTATTATAGGAAAAATATAATGCTTCATTGGTTGAGAAATATGGTGCGGATATTAGCAGTCAACCACACTTTGATCCTGTTGCTTGGTGTGACTGTATTGGAGGAATGGAAACAACCCACACGCATGTGTACAGCCTTGGAAGCAGTTCACAAAACAGAGATATACTTGAGTCATCCGCCTCCTCAGCAAGTTCAATATTCTCGGTTTCTCAATCAACAGTAAGCCAGGATGAGCGAATCGATATTATAGAAGAGAAACTTGATGAAGTTCTCAAATATTTACCGCAAATGCACTAATGGATGGCTGAGATGACTAATGCATGGAAGAGTAGCAAAGGAGGCCCTTCAAATCCCGATGATAGACACTCACCGAACCTCGGAGATGGGCCTTCTTCATAAATCTCTGTTTTAATGTAAGAAATATTAAGTACTTTGTTCTTTTTATGTTTTAATAATTTTATGATTGTTGAGAGATGTTACGGATTTTATGAATTTTAAACATGTTTTATGATTATGTATGAATTTTATCGATATTTTATGTATATGTATTAAGGTCTTTTAAATGTTGCTATAGTCATGGATTTAGGGTTTTAAGCATAAATTTAAATATATTTCGAAACTTTTGGAAAGAATTTTGTAATTTAACATTTTGGTAGCGAAATACACAAATAATAGATGATGATGATGAAAAAATATATTATTAGCGATGGAATTCAAGGAAATTAGTGACGGAAATAATATCATTAGCAACAGCATTTTCTGTTGCTAATACCATTAGCGACGGAAAATTTTTATTATTAGCAACGGAATATTCCGTCGCTGATAACATTCAGCAACGGAAAAAATTTATTATTAGCGACGGAATATTCTGTCGGTAAAAGTTTTTAGCGACGGAATATTTTAATAAAATTTAAAAATAAAAATAAAATTAGTAACAGAATTAACGACGAAAAATTCCGTTGCTAATAATTTTACCTACGGATTATGATGACAGGATTTTCATTTTAGTGACAGAAAAATTCCGTCGTTGATAACAAAAAATCCATCACTGATAAGGATAAATTCTGTCGCTAATTAGCGACGGAATTGACTTTCAGCGGCGGAATGAGCATTAGCGACATTGATTTTTCCAACGGAAATTTTTCGTCGCTAATCCATCGCTAAAGCCCTTCATCGCTAAAACCCTTCAGCGACGAAATCAGACTTTTAGCGACGGAAAATTCCGTAGCTAATTCCGTCGCTAAAGGTCTCTTTTTTTGTAGTGTCTTAATAATTTCCAAAAAATGGAAAAATTTACAGTTATCACACTAGCCATGGCTGAGATTTAAGACAAGCTGGAGGACTGCTTTGAGGAGGTGTTCTCGACAGCTAAGGAATTCAAGGAAGAGGTACGGGAACGAGCTGATGTGATAACCGTGATTTTCAACACCAATTAGTAAACAAATATAACTTAGACGAGTATAAGTTGTATTAAGCATTCAAGAGTTATGAGAATAAATTAATTAAGTAATGATTTAATTTTAGGAACTTAAATTAAAATGATAGTTTTATGACTTAAATTAAGGAAATAAATATATATATATATATGTATATTAGAGGGATAAAAGAAATATATACATATATACTAAAGAGATGAAAGAAATAAAATATATATAAAATAAATACATAAAATATATGTTATAAATATAAATTTATTAATATAAATCATATATATATATATATATATATATATATTTATATATATAGCTAGACAAGCTTCCTTTGGAAGCTTGTCTCGGTTTGGTGAGATTTACTCACCAAACCCGTCGGCAAACTGCATACCTATATAACAGAAAAAAATGTAAGCAGAGAAGGAGAATGAAACCCGATGTAGACCTCCCCTACTCATTATATAAAAATAATAATAATATAACAAGGCTTCTTGAAGAAGCCATAGACAGCAACTACCCCCACTAAACTTGGCAACATTCTCGGCACCAAACCAGAACCAGCAGTGGAGGTGTGTCGAATTGCTGGTGATGTGGGAAAGAACCGAGAAAATAGAGAGAAAAGAAGAGGAAGAAAAGGAAAGGGAAAAGGAGGAAGGAAAGAGAGGGTTGTGTTTGATGTGAAGTGATATTTAAAGGACTGAAGCATTAGGCATTCAACAGTGAAATCGATGAAGAAGAAGCTGAAAATCGTAAGCTAACAATAGCCTTTTCTAAGCAAAGTCAAGGCTGATCAGAGGCAGGAAAATGGAAGTTGCCTCCATGGTCGGCGATGGCTGGAAACAGGGGTAAGGCAAGGTTGAAAGAAAGTGACTGAAAAAAAGAAGTTCAGAGGCTGACAGATCGAGAGACAAGGGAGATGAGAGGGTTGTTTTCTTTGGGTGCTTAAGAGGTGAAGGGTTGAAGCAGTTTGTTTGCTATTGGGGCTTCCTCAATCTCGAATGAAAAGGAGAAATAGAAACGTGAACAGCAATGAAGATGAGCTATAGTACTGGTGCGACAGAAGAAGAAGTTGAAGGCAATGGCTCTTGGCTTAGGTAAGGTGCTGGTTTGGGGTCTACTTGGCAGCTACTAGTCAGGATAATGAGGGGCTGAACTGAGAGAAGTTTAGGAAGGAAGAAAGGGCTCTCGGCAACAGTGGCTGGGGCTTTCATGCTGGGCCAGTTAATTACTTTTGCGGGCTAAATCAAGGCTTGACTAGAGATATTACTTAAGGACAAAATAGATCAAGAATGGGGGCCATTATCTTGCCTGAAACAAGGATGCAACAGAGCCTTTTCAGCCGGAATAGACCAACAACTAGGGGCTGTATAAAGTAGAGTTCAAGGTAGCTTTTAAGGCTAATTTAAGTGCTGCTCTAGGTGTGCCATTCGACTGGAACAACAGCAAACAGTGGCTGAGTACAATGATCTTGGTTGAGGGAAATATAAATATATATAGTTTGACCAAGAGCTATAGAAGAGAATTTTCAAAGCATCGAAGAAAATAAAGGAAAGAAAAGAAGGATCCGTTGGTACTAGTTCAGTAACTAAACAGAGGATGAAAACGCTTATGGCAATGAGGGTTTTGAAATGGTTTGATGTGATGATATTGAGAGCTCGAAGCCTTGAAACCTTGGCCTTTTAAGCTGGGAAATTTGTATGTTTCGTTCTAAAGGTGTGTTAAAGGTAAAGATTTGTATAAGTGCATTGTGAAATTATATATGATATGGTTTATGAGTATGGGTACTTAAGCACGGATAAGATGGAGTGTTATATATATATACACACTATATCTATAGGTATAAACATATATATATATACACACACATACACACACCATGAGCTTGATGAAGAAGAACAAAATAGGCTTTTGCTTAAATAGTTGCATTTTAAAACAATACGAATACATTGAGTATTTACCAACATCCAAGTCCTATTAAAAACGATATGGAAGGAGGTGATCTTGGTATAAGAATTATTTTGAAACATATTAAGGGGAATTTTGAGAGATTTCTAGGACTTATAAATATGATGTGAAGGTAATTTTGAAAATTAAATTGTTTTAAATGATTTTTCTGCAGTTCAGGAGTGAGTGGTGATTGATGTTGCACAAGTTCGATTTTGAGATACCGACTACAAGACTATTTGAATAAGCTACGATTACGCTAAATTGAGGTAAAAGATATATATCGGAACGTAAGAGATACTAGATGCTATTTTAAAATCAACTGCCTTGTGGTTATATAAACTGTATTTTTTTGCAAGGGGTTTTAAGAAATATAAGCCGTTATGCTGTCGGATTTTTTATGAAAATAATCATTTTGTGATTTAAGCTTTACTTAAGCAACCAATTGAAAATATCAATTCAACTAGCAAATTTATTTTGGAAAACGGTTAAATCTTATGAATTTGATATGCTTATGAAACTTTTAGCCGAAATATTAATTTTCATGAGAATTATCAACCGGTTATATTTTGTTGAAAATATTATGGGTATATATGATTTATTTGCTTTTGAAAGAAATATATACTAGTTTTTTGTGAACTTCCCTAAAGCTCGAAAAATATACTGTTTTGAATTCCGAAAAATGTATATATAAAATGTTTTAAGACATGACTAACAGTCACTGTAGTATTGTTCTGACTACTATGTGACCTAATCCAGTCCTCAGTAGATATTCGTTCTGGCTATTGTGTGATCCTGATTCAGTCCACAATAGATATTTATTTTTCAATGCCGTGTGACCTTGATCCAGTCTACAGCAGGCCCAGTTGATACCTAATTAGTGCTCATTGTGGACCCCTTTTGGACTATGGCCATAAGTCTTTCCGACTTGCACTTTCCCTCACGGGAATCTCTGAATTGCATAATTATTTATTAGTCACTAATATGTCTCAAGCTTAGTATGTATATGCTTTTCTGTGCTTATCTTCGTATATGAGTTTCGAATGTGTGATATTTGGATTCTGAAACAGATAAGGATTTAATTTGACAATCCGTATTGAAACTAAATGTGATAAGCACGTATGTTTTGAATTATGTTCAGAATTAAATTATTTATGTTTCGGTTTAAATGAAATTTTTCTGATGCATTGCATAAGCATGATTTGATTTCTGAATGGTATGAAATATGGTATTCGAGCTTTAATAAATATTTTAGAAACTTGCATATAAAAATTTGGTATCTGTTTCTTATGCATATATTTCTTACTGGGCTTTCCAAAAAGCTCACCCCCTTCTCCACCTTCCAAATTATTTGCATTAAGTGCTTTATACGCGGGGTTTAAGCAAGTCTTTCAAGATTTTTGTACCACCCTTGAAAGCGTGTGATGTATAGTATTCTCTTTTATATTCAGACTTGTAATTTCAATACTTTTATAGTATGGGGATGTAATTAAATGAAGTATAGGATATATTTTTGGTTTATAACAGTGCATGCAACTTGGGTGGAGATATATTTAGTCAAGTAGAATGATTTGAAATTGTAAATGCATGCTTAGTGAGAGAATTTGACTGAGACCTAAGGTATACAAAGGATATTAAATTAGCTAATATAAAGTTAGCTTAAGAATTGATTAGTGACACTACGTACAGCCCAACCAAGTAAATGAAAAAGAAAAAAAATTTGGTTCGTATTTTCAGTATAGAGGGTCATTGCAGTTGATGAGGAAGTAAAGTAGCTCACTTGGAAGAATTTCGCACTAGAGACTTTGGTGGTGTCCTTGCAAGCGGAGGTCGAGGAGCTCAAGAGGAAGCTGTTTGCTTGTGAGAATGCCATTAGGGGAGGCATATTGGCCATGGCATTAAGGGCTCAGTTGGACGTCCCCAAGCCTAAGGAGTTCAAGGGTACGCGGTCGGCCAAGGATGTCAACAACTTCCTATGGGGGATGAAGCAATACTTCCAAGCCATGGGCATCAAGGAGGATGCCACTAAGGTGAGTACTGCTTTTATGTATCTCACTGATATTACCTTTCTATGGTGGCGTAGGAGGCATGAAGATGCCAGGCGAGGGGGTGCACCGATTAGAACATGGGAGGTGTTCCAACAAGAGTTCAAACAATAGTTTTACTCGAAGTATGCTGCTAAGGAGGCCCAAGCCAACTTACGCCGGCTGACACAATATGCTGAAGTTCGAGAGTATGTGCGGGAGTTTTTCGAGCTCATGCTACAAATCCCCAACCTTGGAGAGGATGAGGCTTTCTTCTTGTTTATGGATGGACTCAAACCATAGGCCAAACAAGAGTTGAAGAGGATGGAGGTCTAGGATCTCAATCAAGCCATGACTGCCGCGAAGGCCTTGATGGAGTTCAAGATGCAAGATAAGGCCGAGTCCTCCAAACTTAAGACCAAGGGTAAAGATGGGGGAGCAAAAAGCTTAAGTAGCAGCTAGCCACACACCAGCAAGTGGAAGTCCTCCAAGGATGAGGACAAGAAGAAGGAGCGGACACCAATGTCTTGCTTCTTATGTGACGATCCGCACCACACTCGAGACTACCCTAACCAAGACAAACCGATTGCTATTGCCTAAGGACAGAGTGTGAGAACCGTGTATTCAGATATTGTTTCACATGTAAGGACACTCACACTGTTCATTTCCTATGAATTTCGCAAATACGAGCCAGTATAGTATGGTAGGTCCCACAGGTTATACAATGCCCGGATGGATGTGAGACCGAACAGATAATACACAGAGGCTCTAATAAATATACGGTATGAATTTTAAGTCTAAATTTCCTCATTTAGATTATTTTTGAAGAGTATGAAAACAAATCAGGAAATGACGTTTAAGTACATAGCCCAGTGGCATTTTCATAAATTGAAGTCAAAATAAATGGGAATTTAATCTAGTGATTAAAGAATGATATTCTACATGAAAATAAGTCCTGGGTTATGTAAATAGATAGACCAAATCGGCAGTCAAATTAGAATTCTATGCGATTTACCTAGTAAGGGTATTTTGGTAATTTCACCTTCTCAAAAAGGTTGAACCCAAACCAAACCACCACCATTTATCAAAATACACTTAATATGAATTTTTGGTTATGGAAAATAAATTTTTAGAGTTCAACTGCCTAGTTATAAAAATTTCGGAAGAAAAAGATTGAAAAACCTATCATTAATGGCATTTTTGTTATTTTTAACATTTATAAAATATCTCCAAATATATTTTATATATTTCCAGCTCCTGTTGGCACTGTTGTAGCTTCTTCTTCCTCTCATTCTCGTGACCCCATGGGAGACTAAAAGAAAAGAAAACAAAACCTTCCAAAAACATCAAATTCCAACCATAATTTCACTAAGCTATTTCTACCAAAATTGTTCTATTCACCTTCCTCTCTCAAACCATACCAATAGCCCTTTGATTAAGTGGAAAAATCAAGAGAAAAGTGAAGAGGAAATTTCTACCAAGGTAACCCATTTTCATGCTTTTATATTCTTTGATTTTTAATGGTTAATTTTAAGAGAATTAAGCTTTCTAAGCTTGTTTATGGTATTAGTTTAGGTTGAATCTACCTAAATCAAACTCAACCATTAAGAGGAGTGTTCGGCCATGAGGAGATCTTTATGAATTACTATGGTTTGATGCATAAAAATAGGATTTGAATAATAATTAAGCATGAATAATTAAGGTATAATGGTAAACGGAAGAAAAACAATGAAAATGGCAAGAAGCCATTTTCGGCCAAGCTAGATGGGAGGGGTTTTAATACTTCGAATTATGATGGTAGGGTGTTAAGAGATTGTAGAAATTATAAGAAGATTGATGGTGAAGTCAGAATTCGATTCGGAGTTAAATTGGCGAAGTTAGGTTTTAGCACTGGTGCGAATTATACCGATTTAATATTTTCTACTGAAAAAGTAGTAGAATTTAGTGCAATAAAAATTATTAGAATTTTAATTATGGTGAATAATGATGTTGGGTGAATTTTATTGCAGCCCGGGAGAGGTGATTCGTACGTGGTGCTATCGGACAATTAGATTTCATCCTACAGGTAAGGGATGCGTGTGTGAGCCGTAGGAATACTGTAAATGCATAGTTTGGTTCACACTATTTTTATAAAATAATTTGGATATAAATTGCCTTTGAAAGTGGTGAAATTGTGGCTGCTGTTGAAATTATAAATTGTAATTTCCGTGTAGGAAGGCTAGGTTATAAATAACCGTCATTCTGCCGAAAATTATAGAAATATTTAGAAAATATTTCTACCATTTTTCTAAAGTGGAAATAAGTGAAATTTTGGGAAATTTCCATGAAATTCATTAAATTGCATAATTTGATAGTTTACCGAAAAACTATAGTTAAATATTCCTATTAAGGAATTTTATTTATGTGAAAGTACCAGCATGTGATTTATACTGTTCTATAAATATTTAGAACATTTTTCTGGAACGATTACCACAGTATGAATATTTTTGTTATTCATAAAATGAAAATATTTTCCTTATGAATATTTTATGGATTGATTGAACTTACATTCAGTGAAATTGATTTCATAAATGGGGTTTATATCACGTGTTTACTGTTTTGAGATTGTTAGGTCCTATATCATGCTCACGTGTCACGTGTTAGTGCTGATAGATACTGCTCTTATTATCAGCGTCCCGGTAGACACTTGATCAGTGCACATTATGGACCCCCATAGACTATGGCCATAGATCTTGTGTTATTATTTTCCCTATTTGGGATATTATTATAGCATGATATATTTAGGGAGTTGCTTGGTCTCCATGATACTGTATTGATTATCGTACCTTTCACTGAACCTTTAGCTGGTATTAAACTAATTGCAGCCACTGAGCTTTTGATATACTACGTGTTGAAATAAACATTATACGGTGTTTTACAAGTGTGGAAATAAATATTTGTTGAAAAGAATATTAATTCCTTATTTATTTACTTAAGTGTCTTATTATGCTAATATTTAATATCTTACTTGGATTTGAATATCAAGAGAAAACGATTACTCCCTATAGTCGCTTCTAGGAGCTGGGACATGTACGGTATTCTAAAATACCTTCCATACTTTATCTGGTATTCCTAGCCGACTATAGTATCCATCCTGTTTTGAGTTTATTGAGCCACTAGGATGCAAATGTTTTTAGCATATATATTTTATAGTATCAGTTTTACATACAATTCTCTTATTGAGCGCCTTAGCTCACCCCTTTATTTTCTCACTCCACAGACTATCTTTAGTGATTCGGTTCCACGGATTTGGCTGCGTCGTAGTTGACCTTGAGGCAGCACTTAGTGGATCATAGAGGTAGCATTTCTTTTACATGTTTTCAGACATATTTGTACAGCACTACCTTTGTATAATTCCTATAACGAGGATGTAGAACACATGTATATACTGTATATATATATATATTGCAGTAAATATTCTCATCGACTATTGATTTAATTTAAGTATAATAGTAGTTACTGTTTTTCATAAGTGAGTGATAAAAGCATCGCAGACAGCCCAACCGTCACATGTGGTGTTATAATGTGGTAAATAATGTACATTTTGGGATGTGACAGTTAAATTGGTATCATAGCAGGTTGGTCTAATTTCTGTCAGTGTCTTTGGGTTTAAATAAGAGTACATCCCCTATAGTACTATATAGTCTGAACATATTTAAGTGATTCAAGTGACTGAACACTGTGTTGAAATGTTTGTGTTGTGGAGAAATGAGTGGACGTAGGGGTAGACGAGGTAGAGGACGCAGTAGGGTGGCACCTATTCCGAAGCCTACACCGAAGCCGGCCCCAGAACCCGCATTCCCTCCGCAGCATGAGAGTCCGAATACCAGAATGAATAGGATGGAACGGATGTTGGCAAACTTTATAGCCTCATATAACGCTGACAGAGCTGCTGACAGAGCTGAGAGAGATAGAGATAGAGCAGCAGCAATAGTTCCCGCAGTAGCACTACCCCTACCACAGCCAGTAGTACCACCTCCCATACCTCCCGAGCCACAACCTGCCCCTCAGCCAGTACCGCAGGCACATACCGTAGTAGCACCGCAACCCCCAGCAGGCCGCGTAGTGTTGAGTCTTACTGTGATGTCACTTTGATACGGTCGTTTAAGAAGTTAGATCCTCCGAAGTTTAAAGGAAATAAGGATCCACTGGTGGCAGAGCAATGGGTTGAGGCTACAGAGAAATTATTTAGGTATATGCGGTGCATAAAGACAGAGAGCATTGGACTAGCAGTGTTCCAGTTGACTGATGATGTGGAGCACTATTGGAAGTCCACACAGACAGTTTTGTTGGCCCAGCATCAAGTGGTGACTTGAGATATATTTATGGAGGCTTTTCGCCGACAGTACATTCTCGATACAGCACAAAAAAAGCTTCAGCAGGAGTTTTTGGAGTTAGTACAGGGGAGTATGTCGGTGGATCAGTATGAGTCACGATTCACCACCTTGAGCAGTTTCATACAGAGTCTGGGTCTAAGGGTAAAGGTAAAGGCAGAGAGCAGCCGAAGAGGAGCACCAGTGATTAATCTAGTAGATGGCAGCCTAAGAGGGCTAGGACATCGAGTACACAGATTACAGAGGGGAGATCAGTTAGATCTGCTACAATTGCCCCTACTACTACTAGCCCTAGTACATTTCAGAGAGGTACCATGGCCAGGTGTACATTGTGTGGGAGGTCGCACGGTACTAGACCATGTTATATGATATCTAGGGCGTGTTTCCGATATGACAGACGGGGCATTTCGTCAAAGATTGCCCGATGTTGAGAGAGGCAGCTGGATCTCCAGCTTCAGCTCCTATTCCTCCTCCAGTAGCCCTGATACAGACTGAGATAGATAAGACGACACCTTCACAGCCTAAATGCGCGACAATCGCAGAGAAGGGTAAGAAGGCTGTGACACAGGGACGGGTGTTAGCATTGGATCATGAGGCTTGTAGACACCGAATTTTGTCCGAAGAACTTTAATTAAAAAAATTAAAAATTAAAAAAAATAAAATAAATAAAATAAAAAGAATAATAATAATGAAGGAAATAAATTGGGTGAAATTAAATTTGAAAATTCATTGCCCAAAATAAAAAAATAATAAAAAGGAAATAAGTTAAAAGGGTCAAACAAGAAGTAAATGACAAAATAAAGATCCCATAATTTTGGGGTCAATACATTAAAATTAGGATTTTTCTTTCTAAAAATGAAAAAGACAAAAAGTAAATACAGGAGGCTTACACGGTTTTGAAGGAGGATTTTTGGTTTTAAAAGGAGAGAGCCTACTAGGTTTAAAAGAGGCTAGACAAAAACGAAGAAGAGAAGAAAAAGAAAAAAAAACAAAAGGAGTTTTGCTACTGTTTTTTTATTCCACTGGGACGACCACTTCCATTGTTCATCATCATCTTCAACTCAACTTTGCAAAACCACCATCGTTCCCTGCTCCAATACGCCACACCATTGCTTAGTGCTCTCTGAACACAACGCCACCACCATCTAGCTGCTATCCACGCCAAATCCCGCTGCATCTGTTGTTTGATTGAGACAGGGCCAAACGACAAGAAAAGTGTGAGACATACGAGGATACACGAGGAAAAAAAAGCAAAGAAAAAATTGTCTCATGGTCATCTTAAGCCGAGCAACTTTTGTTGTCCCCTACAACTACTGCCATTGTTCCAGCACCATCGTCCTAAAACTGCACTTTCAACGTCCCTGTGTCATTCTCCGTAGCCTCCTTGTTTTCCTCACCAACTTGGGACTGTCCAGGCCGCTTTTTGCACTGCCATTCTGTTTTCGGTCTGCATCATCCCACGTAGCAAATCCAAGTTCCCTCTGCCTACAGCATCGGCTGTTCCATTGTTACTCCCTAAAGTTAGAGGTGGCAAAAATTGGCCCGAGCCCGAAAACCCGCCCGAATCCGCCTGAGACCGAACCAGGACCAGCCCGAATTGACCAAAAAAGTCAAAAGCCCGTAACCGAAAAAGCCTGTAACCGAAAAAGCCCGAAACCGAAAAAACTCGAAACTGAAAAAACTCGAAACCGAAAAAGCTCGAACCCGACACAACCCGAACTCGACATAACCCGAGCCCGATACGATCCGAAACCGAGACCGACCCGAACCGAAAACCGAAAAAACCGAATTTATAACCCGAGAAAACCCGAATTATAATTATATAATTATTATTTAAAAATAAATAAATAATTGATACACTTTTTTAATTAAAAAGTTTAAAATTTTGAAAACAATTATTATTTATTATACAATTTTATCAATTATATATTACCAGCATAATAAATATTGAATCTTTCTAATTAAATTAAATTAATTTAAAACACCATAATATATGATATAATATATGATATCAAATAATCTTTAATATTATCCTTACTGCATTTATAATAATAAATATATTATTAATTTGACATTTGATTTTATTATAAAAATCATTTTAACATTTTATTATTTTTATTTATAATAAAATTTTAATTTTAATACAACAATAAATCAAATATATAAAAATTATATAATTTCAATATTTGTTTGAAACTTTGAATTTGATATTTTGTGCAACACATTAAAAATATTTTTAATAAAATTAAATTTAAACTATATTTTCTTAAAGTTTCAAGTATAGAAAGATATTAAATTTAGATTAAAAAAACCTAATCTTTAAATTAAAATTCAAAGTTTTTAAAATTAGAAAAAGTTAAGTAATTAAATTAAACAATACAAGTACAATTTTTTTATACTTGGGTATCATTAAAAGAGAAAATTATAGTGGTAATTTTATTTTTAGCCTTAAAACAAAAGATATTAAAAAATCAAGCTAGTGATAATTAATTATTTATTATATTATAATAATCTTATACATGAATAAACTAATTTGGTATCTTATAATAATGATTTGTATATTATATTATAATAATCTTTTAAGAATAAATTATGTAATCTCTTAGTGTGTAAGTATTATTTTGATAGAATTAAGTATTTACTAAAAATAATTCATTTATTATCTATTAAATGTAAAATTAAAGTGTGGATAAAAATAATAATTCTAATAGTAAATTAAAGTGTAATTTAATAATATATTAAAGTTGTATTACTATGTAAGTGGTAATTTTAATCAAATTTATTTTTTATACTTTGTTAATATTATTATTAATTATATTTAAATAACTAGCATTATATTAATTAATTTAGTAATATCTATTATTTAACATTTTAATTAGATATTCAATCAATTGGTGTATATCTAATATTATTATGTTAATGTGAATATGAAAAAAAATTAGTACTCAACTTGTAATAGTTTTTTTGATAGGAAATAAAATACATAATATAGTTAATAAATAACGCCTTATCATAATGATTTGTATGTTATTGTAACTTTAAAAATAATATCTTATCATGTGATATATAATCAACTATACAAGCTCTTAATTATATAAAATAGATTATTAATATGTTTATCTTATCATAATGATTTGTATGTTACATTATAATAATCTCTTACCATGTAATATAGAATAAATTAAACAATCTCTCATAGCATATTATAGTTTTAATTTCAGACATTTTTCATTCCAATTTCTTATCATGCTTTTAGAATATATTCTTGTGTTTAATTTCAAACATTTAATCTCTTATGATGTATTCATGTAATTTAGTTTAACTTGATCAATTAATAATCAGAATATTGGATGATTAAATAGATATTGACCTTCTCAACTACTTTTTTAGTCAAAAAAGTGTTTTTTTTAATTTATTATAATGAGTTACAAATAAAATAATAAACATAATATACTATATATATATATATTAAGATTTACATTATAATAAAATGTCATATATGTTAAATTATCAATATCTTAAGAATTGTATCTTAACATATTATGAAATTTCTATTAATTTAATTTTAGTACTTTATGTCTAAAATTTTAAAATCTTATTATCTTAAGAATAAATTATTATTATTATTCAGTAAACTATTTTTTTGGCCAACAATGTTTCATTAAATTTTAAATTGCAAGTTGTGTTAAAATAAAAATAAAATTTACAACAAATATAACAAATTCTCAATCTAGCTCACGTGGTTAAACATATAACAATAAATATAAGAGGTCATGGTTCAAATCTTTGTACAAGCATATAATTTTGATTACTTTCATATAATTGATGAACAAGTTCAGGTACCATATACTACTTGATCAAAAGTTAATCGAGTATAGCGTACCATAAGGGTACTACCCGAATCCGATACGGGTAATAAGAACACTATCCGAACTCATAATTATTCGTTTATAGAGTCGAGTAGTGTCCGGTACCTGATTATATATTACCCATTTACATCATTATATCAAATGGTTTTTTTTTTGTACATTATATCGAATGTTATTATTTATAATATAATGTCAATTGATATATATATAACTTGTTTAATTTAACGTTTTAAATTTTTAATGAGATATTTGATTAATTAATGTGTTTGAGTATGATTATATTTAATAAAAATAATGTTATATTATGATTTATGTATAAACTAAAAACAAAATAAATATAAAATTGAGATAATTAATTGACCAATTATTCATAATATTAATTATTTTTTTAATGTATACTATAATTTTATTCAATATTATAATTGAAGAATTAGTTAACTAGTTATACGGTTAAATTTAATTTAATAACTAATTATGTTGGCATTTAAAAGACAAAATAAATGTAAAAAAGATTCTTAAAAATTTAAAATTTTATTAAAAATATAATATAATTATTAAAAAAGCTAATTAAACACAGTAAAAAAAAAAAGAAATTTATTGAACTAAGGGTATCTAAATTCCAATGACCCAATATTGACCTAAAAAAAAAACAATGACTCAATAAGTTATTGTTAAGAATATAAAGCTATTTATATAAATGTTTAATTGTTTAGTGTGATTTATTTATAATTTGTTAGTTATTTATTTGTATAGCTAATACTTTTGGATTTTCACTTTCTTTTAGTTTTACTATATATATTTGGCTCATTTAAAAAATAAATTTTTATATAATTATTAATATATAATTATATATTTTATAACAAATGTAAATATCACAGGAAATTTAAATAAATAAATAATAATTATCAAGTAATAAAAACATTAAAATGTAAAAATTTATATTTATATAAATTTAGTCAAAACAACAAAAGAAATTAAAAATAATGAATAATAATATTTTATTTATGAGAGTTTCGTGTGAAATGAGATCTGTTTGATTGTCATTTTTCAATTCCCTCCAAACAAGCTTTTCCCATGTTACAAAAAAATTTCAAATTCTTTGGGAATATACCTTTTCCCTCCCTTGAGAATCACATGAAAAAACTTCCAAAGCAAACTTTGAAATATCTTTATCTCAATATACTGTCATGCAATGTAGATATGATAATTAAAAAAAATGAATGTGACATTGGATCAAATTTTGATAAAAATTAGAAAAAAAATTGTGGTTGGTATATCAATATAAATTTTAATACAATAATTTTTATATTTTATATGATACAAATATATTTGATGCAATACAAATACAAAATATATATATATATATATATATATATATACGAATTATTAAGTCTAATTTAATGTAATGTCTATTATAATCATTTTAATTATAATCGAAATTCAAAGATAATTTTTTTATTACAAAAAAAATATTAAATAACTGAAGATAGGGGTAGAGGTGATTATTGGGTCGAGGTTGAACCGGTCTGGTTCAACAAAATATTTTTTTTTTAAAAAAGCAGCCTGCCACTGCGCATGCAGTGGCAGGCATGTAGGCAGTAGCCTTTGTAGGCTACTGCCTATGTTGATGGGCAACGGCCTGAACGTTGCCCATCAACTTTGTAAGGGAGGGAACGTTTCCCTCCCTTTTTTTTTTAAATTTATTTTTAAAAATTTTTAAAATTGTTTTAAATTTTCATTTTTCCTCTATAAATATTATTTTATTTTATTTTATTTTTTTAAAATTTTTTTTCATATTTTGTCTTAAATCTAAACGCTTATCCACTCTTATTCTTTTAATACTCACTTATACTTTCTCAATAATCACTCAAACTCTCTCAAATTCACTTAAATTCTCTTATTTCAAATTTATAATATTATCATTTTATTCTCTAAATTTCATTTTTTTTATCATAATAATTTTATTATAATATCATATTCATAATATAATTTTATTTTATTATAACAATAGTTTTATTACATAATTTTATAGTAATTTATTTTTACATTATTGTTACATTAATTAAATAAATTATAATAACTTTATAATAAATTGTTGTTAAATTAAACTATTAACATTATTTATTATAAAAATAAATTTGTTAGATTAAATTATAAAAATATATTAATATGTATTATTTTTATTAAAATAAATTAATATAAATTTAAAAAATAAAAAATTTAAATTAAAAAAGGACCGAACCGGTCCATGAACCGGGCCGGTTCGCAAGTAAAAATAATGCGAACCGGCCCGGCTCGGACCAGTCCACTACCGGTTCGGACCGGTTTAAGTTGTTAGTCAGCCGGAACCGGTGAGAACCGGCCCGGTCCGGCCCACTAACAGCTTTAGATAGGGGTATTGGATTCAAACTCAAGACTTATAATATGCGACAACTTATCTTTAACCACTAGGCCAAGAGGTTGTTGGCAATTCAAAGATGATTTTTAGTAGTTGGAGTTTGTGGACAAAAAAATTAATTAGTACAGAAATACAGATGCTTCCAAGGCAAAAGTTTACAATAGCAAGAGTGCTTTCATTTCTTGCAAATGCAATGCAAGATTTAAAACTTTTTCAATGTCTTTTACGTCTTCGAGTATTTTACTTGTAATTCTTTTTACGATAATTAATCAATTATAATTAAAAATTATGTACTGGTCCATCATTTACAAGTGCGAACTTTATGTATTATTTTGATAGATCTCACGTGACTTTAAATTTTGATTAATTAATTATAATGTAATAATTATAGATGATATGTTCTCTTTTATTATTGTAGATAACTATATTCTTCATTAGTCCACTCCCAATGTTTTCAAAATCATCCCAACCAAATTTCTCAATATATATATATATATATATATTATACAATTCTCATTTATTAAATTTTAACTTTAATTTAGCATTTTTATTATATTTTTATTTAACTATATAAAATTAAATTAATTATTACATTCAAAATTATAAAATATTTATAATTTATAAAATTTTAAAATAATTTGACTAAGCCCTCTAAGCCCGCCCGATTAAAACCGGACCGAATCCGAAACCGGACCGAAACCGAGAAAACCCGCAACCGAAAAAATCCGAAACCGAGAAAACCCGAGATCGAAAAAACCCGCAACCGAGAAAATCCGAAACCGAAAAAACCCGCAACCGAAAAAACCCGTAACAGAGAAAACCCGTAACCGAAAAAGCCCGTAACCGAAAAACCCGGACCGAAACCCGCCCGAACCCGCCCGTTTGCCACCTCTACCTAAAGTCCCTGCTTCATTTTCATGCGGCTACAAGTTTACTGCACTACGCTGCCTTGTAGAGGGTGCACCTAGTGTTTGACGTGCCTTACCCGATTGCTGCTGATTTGAGAGTCCGTGTAACAGCCACTGGAGGCCGGCCTTCGTTTGAGAAAAGGAGAGAGCGATCGGGGTTTGGCAAAGAAAGAGAAGGGAGGCCCGTGATTCATTTGCAGGTATACTATAATTGTTTCTCACCCACTTGTTTATTGATTTATATGCTTATTATTCCTAAGAATCACAAATCTTTTATGCCTTGCCTGATAGTGTTATCATTACTAGCTTTCGAGGAATTTTTTTTAGTTATCTATTATATATTGAAAAGCAAGATTAAATAAATGTAATTTGCGATTATTCAACTCATAAAATAGATTTACAAAATTTAATTCATAAATAATTTTCACTGTCTTAAGATAAATCTTAAAAGCACTCCGATGATGGGATTTTTTAGAAATCGCAAGTAGCGATTCTTTGATAATCCTTAGGATCGAGATAAAATCCTTAAATATCACCAGCGTATTGGGATATTTACGTGATTTTATTTCGATAATAAAATTCTTGATTTCATAAAATAAATCAATTTTTTTTAAAAAAAATAACACATAATAAAATAAATAAAAAAAACAAATGGAAGAGTAAACGAATGAATAAATATGTAAGTTTTATTTCCAATGATAAGATTTTGAAGAAATCACAAGTAGTGATTCTTCGACAATCTTTAGGATCGAGATAAAATCTTTAATGTCACCAGCGTATTGGGACATTTAAATGATTCTATTTCGATAAAAAGAAAATATTAATAAGATGTCTTAGTATAAAAAAATAAATAAATATAAAAATGGTAATAAAAATAATAATATAAAAAATAGGTAAATACAAGAAAATAGTAAGTGAATAGAAATAAAAACTTTTAAATAAGTAAAAATTTAGGAATCAAAATAAATAAATAAATAAATGTAAATACACATCTTAAATATAAAAAAGATCCCCGATGATAGGATTCCTTAGAAATCACAAGTAGTGATTCTTTGATTATCCTTAGGGTCGAAATAAAATATTTGAGTATTACCAGCGTATTGGAGTATTCAAATAATTTTAGTTCGATATTAAGGTTTTTAATATAATCAACTTATATGAAATAAATTAACAATAATAAATAAATAAATAAATATTTTAAACAAACAAATAAACAAGACTTCAAAATAAAGAGTAAAACAAATTAAAAATAAATAAGATATAAATAATGTCCGACGATGAGATGTTACGGAATTCACAAGTAGTGATTCCTAACTGATCTCTAGGTGAGAGAGATCTGCTAAATGTTACCAGCGTATTGGGATATTTAGTATGATTTTTCAATAAAAATAAAATTTTATAAATCAATAAATTTCAAAAGCAATAATATAAGTATAAAAGATAATAAAAATAAAATAAAATAAAATAATGGATTTCACATATGCATTATCTATATTTTGATTGCATCATTTGCATCCATGAAATTTCAAAATAAGTGTGAATCTCCCAAGGATGGGATTCTATAGAAATCGCAAGTAGCGATTCTTAAGAAATCTCTAGGTGAGGAAATTATCTGAAATGCTACCAAAAGTATTGGGGTATTTCGGAATAATTTTCAATACAAAAGATTTTCACTTATTTCAAATAAAAAATAAAACTTAAATACTTCAAAATAAAACAAATAACAAAAATGATTTCGAAATAAATGAAATTCTTTTAAATATTTAATTAAGACCATTTTTATTAAGATTAAAAGATAATATATGATTAAGTGGTACCGTTTTCTAACAGGCGCTGTGGGAGTGCTAATCCTTCCCTACACGTAACCGAACTCCCGAACCCAAACTTTGTTTTCGCAGACCAAAAATTATTTTTTGATAAAACTTAATTAATTTTAAGATTTTATTAAAAAGATAAATAATTTTAGGTGACCAATCACACCTAGTCAAAAAGGTTGGTGGCGACTCCATTTTGTGTTTTTTTCAAAATCGTCTAGCGATCGAGTCCCCGGACGAAAATTGTTACGACAAGGCTATTGATACTTCTGCAGATGTAATTAAGGGTAAGATTTATATCTTTGATATTTCAGTATTAGCACTGTTTGATCCTAGTTCTACGCATTCGTTTGTAACACCTGCATGTGCTAATAAGATCCCAATAGAACCTGAACCTTTATGGTACACTTTGCAGATTAGTACGCCATTTAAGGAGTCTCAGATAATGGACTTGGTGTATAGAGATTGTAAGGTTACTGTAGGAGAGAAGGAGACGACAGCTAATCTTATTTTGTTAAACATGTTTGACTTTGATGTAATCCTAAGGATGGATTGGTTAGCTGCGAATTTTGTTACTTTAGACTGTTATACCAAGTTTTTTACCTTCTCTCGTCCTGAACGATATATTGTAAAGTTATTTAATAAATAAATAAAGTGGAGTATTTTACTAAAAGTGTTTAAATGCTATTTTGGTGTGATTGAAGGTTTCATTGCGTATGTGGAGGACGTGGAACAGAAACATCCAGATCTATTAGATATTCTTGTGGTTAGGGATTTCCCGGATGTATTCCCAAATGATTTACCTAGGTTACCACCAGATAGGGAGACAGAGTTTGTGATTGATCTGGTACCCGGTACGAAGCCTATATCTAAGCCCCCATATCGGATGGCGTTAATGGAGTTGGAGGAGCTTAAGAAGCAACTCCAAGAGATGTTAGATAAGGTTTTCATCCGCCCTAGTATTTCTCCTTGGGATGCTCCAGTACTATTTGTTCAGAAGAAGAATGGTAGCTTGAGATTGTGCATTGATTACAGGTTGTTTAATCGAGCTACCATCAAGAATAAGTATCCCTTACCCAGGATCGACGATTTATTTGATCACCTCAGGAGTGTAGTGGCATTTTCTAAGATTAATCTCCAATCAGGGTATCATCAGTTAAGGATACGAGAGTCTGATGTCCCTAAGACTACATTTAGGACTCGGTATGGCCACTACGAGTTCCTATTGATGCCTTTTGTATTGACTAATGCCCGTACAACTTTTATAAGTCTGATGAACGAGGTGTTCAAGCCATACCTGGATCAGTTTGTGATTGTTTTCATAGATGATATACTGATTTACTCCAGATCATCAGAGGAGCACGAGCAACATCTCTGGATAGTCTGACCCTCAGAGACTAAAGGCTTTATGCCAAACTCAGTAAGTGTGATTTCTGGCTAGATCGCATTATATTTCTGGGGCATGTGGTGTCTAGAGACGGGGTATCTGTGGATCCGTCTAAGATCGAGGTGATTATTCAGTGGGAGAGGCCTCGTACAGTTATAGAGATACGGATTTTTCTGGGTCTAGCCAGATATTACCGTCAGTTTGTGGAGGAGTTTTCAAGACTAGTTGCTCCACTGACATGCCTCACGCGTAAGGATGTTAGATTTGAGTGGACAGAGGCGTGTGAGCGCAGTTTTCAAGAGTTGAAGTGACGGTTGACTAGTGCTCCTGTCCTTACCCTTCCTAGCGAATATGGTGGTTTTTCAGTGTATAGTGATGCATCGGCTTTGGGACTAGGGTGTGTTTTGATGCAGAGTGGTCAGATAATTGCTTATAGTTCCAGACAGTTGAAAGAGCATGAGAAGAATTATCCGACCCATGATTTAGAGTTAGCTGCAGTGGTGTTTGCATTGAAAATTTGGCGGCATTATCTATATGGAGAGCGATGCCAGGTATACATAGACCATAAGAGTCTGAAGCATCTATTCTCACAGCGAGAGTTGAATATGAGACAGCGCAGATGCATGGAGCTGTTAAAGGATTATGACTGTGAGATCTTCTACCACTTAGGGAAAGCTAATGTGGTGGCAGATGCTTTGAGCAGGAAGCAGATGGGCATGGTTGCTTATATGATGGTCTAGGAGTATGAGTTGGTTGAGCAGTTCTTAGGCCTCAGTTTAAGTGAGATTTCTTCTGAAGGATATGGATTTACGGCTAGCTTCAGGATAGAGCTGGATCTGATGGACAGGATCAGGGATGCTCAGAAGAGTGATTCTGATTGTATAGAGGTTGCCAATCAGGTACAGATGGGAGTTCAGTCTAATTATGGGATTGGCAGCAATAAGATATTGAGGTTCAGAGATAGGATATATATTCCCAATGACCAGCAACTGAAGCATCTAATTTTGGTAGAGGCTCACACCTCTAGGTACACTCTGCATCCGGGCAGTACTAAGATGTATCACTATTTACGGAGAGTGTATTGGTGGCCTAGGATGAAGCGAGACATCGTGGAGTTTGTTGCTAGATGTCTCACATGTCAGCAGGTAAAAGTTGAGCACCAGAAGCCTGCTGGATTATTACAGCCTCTAGAGATTCCGACATGGAAGTGGGAGCACATTACTATGGGCTTCATGATGGGCTTATCGAGAACCCGGAGGAATCACGATAGTATATGGGTGATAGTTGATTGATTGACGAAGTCCGCTCATTTTCTTGCCATGAAGTCTATAAATTCCCTCATTGCCTTAACCGATTTGTATATTCGGAAGATAGTGAGATTGCATGGTATTCTAGTGAGTATCACTTCTGATAGGGATTCTCGGTTTACATCTCATTTCTGCGAGAGATTTCAAGAGGCGATGGGATCCCGATTGAGTTTTACCACCACTTTCCATCCGCAGATTGATGGACAGTCCGAGCACACTATCCAGACGCTTGAGGATATGTTGAGAGCGTATGCACTAGATTTTAGAGGCTCCTGGGACGACCATATGCCATTGGCGAATATAATAATAGTTATCAGTCCAGTATCGGCATGACACCCTATGAGGCTTTGTATGGCAGGAGATGTAGATCACCTGTTGCATGGGAGGAAGTAGGTGATCGTCAGATATTAGCTCCTGATTTAGTAGAGCAAGCTTCCCGGAGTGTACAGTTGATTTCGGATAGATTGAGGACAGGTCAGAGTCAGCAGAAAAGTTATACAAATACTAGACACCGACCATTAGAGTTCTCAGTGGGGGATTCTGTCTTTCTTAAGGTCTCACCATCGAAGGGTATTATGAGATTTGGTAAGAAGGGCAAGTTGAGTCCTCGTCACATCGGGCCCTTTGAGATCTTAGACCATGTAGGAGACATTGCTTATAGGTTGGCATTACCTCCGGAGTTATCAGGGGTTCATAATGTCTTCCATGTATCGATGTTAAGGAGATATCATTCAGATCTCTCTCACGTAGTTCGACATGAGCTACTGGAGATTAGGGAGGATATGAGCTATGTGGAGAGACCGATATAAGTTTTGGATTGAAAGGATAGAGTACAACGGTCTAAGATGATTCCACTGGTGAAAGTGCTCTGGCAGTATCACTCAGAGGAGAAGGCTACATAGGAATTAGAAAGTCTCATGCGAGAGAAGTATCTAGAGCTCTTTCAGTGACAGGTTCAATGAAATTCAAAGGACCGAATTTCTTAAGGTGGGGAGAATGTGAGAACCGTGTATTCAGATACTGTTTCACATGTAAAGACACTCACACTGTTCATTTCTTGTGAATTTCGCAGATACGAGACAGTAGAGTGTGGTGGGTCCTATAGGTTATACACTGCCTAGATGGATGTGAGACCGAACAGATAATACACAGAGGGTCTAATAAATATACGGTATGAATTTTAAGTCTAAATTTCCTCATTTAGATTATTTTTGAAGAGTATGAAAACAAATCATGAAATAACGTTTAAATACATAGCCCGGTGGCATTTTCGTAAATTGAGGTCAAAATAAATGGAAATTTAATCTAGTGATTAAAGAATGATATTCTACATGAAAATAAGTCCTGGGTTATGTAAATAGATAGACCGAATCGATAGTCAAATTAGAATTTTACCCGATTTACCCGGTAATGGTATTTTTGTAATTTCACCTTCTCGGACCAAACCACCACCATTTATCAAAATACACTTAATATGAATTTTTGGCAAAGGAAAATAAATTTTTGGAGTTCAACTGCCTAGTTATAAAAATTCCGAAAGAAAAAGACCGAAAAACCTATCATTAATGGCATTTTTGTTATTTTAACATTTATAAAATATCTCCAAATATATTTTATATATTTCCAGCTACTGCCGGCACTGTTGCAGCTTCTTCTTCCTCTCATTCTCGTGACCCCATGGGAGACTAAAAGAAAAGAAAATAAAACCTTCCAAAAACATCAAATTCCAACCATAATTTCACTAAGCTATTTCTACCAAAATTGTTCTATTCACCTTCCTCTCTCAAACCATACCAATAGCCCTTTGATTAAGTGGCAAAATCAAGAGAAAAGTGAAGAGGAAATTTCAGCCAAGGTAACCCATTTTCATGCTTTTATATTCTTTGATTTTTAATGGTTAATTTTAAGAGAATTAAGCTTCCTAAGCTTGTTTAAGGTATTAGTTTAGGTTGAATCTACCTAAATCATACTCAACCATTAAGAGGAGTGTTCGGCCATGAGGAGATCTTTATGAATTACTATGATTTGATGCATAAAAATAGGATTAGAATAATGACTAAGCATGATTAATTAAGGTATAATGGCTAAAGGGAAGAAAAATAATGAAAATGGCAAGAAGCCATTTTTGGCCAAGCTAGATGGGAGGGGTTTTAATGCTTCGAATTATGATGTTAGGGTGTTAAGAGATTGTAGAAATTATAAGAAGACTGATGGTGAAGTCGGAATTCGATTCGGAGTTAAATCGACGAAGTTAGGTTTTAGCACCGATGCGAATTATACTGGTTTAATATTTTCTACTGAAAAAGTAGTAGATTTTAGTGCAAGAAAAATTATTAGAATTTTAATTATGGTGAATAATGATGTTGGGTGAATTTTATTGCAACCCGGTAGAGGTGATTCGTACGTGGTGCTATCGGACGATTAGATTTTATCCTACAGGTAAGGGATGCGTGTGTGAGCCGTAGGGATATTGTAAATGCATAGTTTGGTTCACACTATTTTTATAAAATAATTTGGATATAAATTGCCTTTGAAAGTGGTGAAATTTGGTGAAATTGTGGTTGCTGTTGAAATTATAAACTGTAATTTCCGTACAGGAAGGCTAGGTTATAAATTGCCATCATTCTGCCGAAAATTATAGAAATATTTAGAAAATATTTCTACCATTTTTCTAAAGTAGAAATAAGTGAAATTTTGGGAAATTTCCATGAAATTCATTAAATTTCATAATTTGATAGTTTACCGAAAAACTATATTTAAATATTCCTGTTAAGGAATTTTATTTATGTGAAAATACCAGCATGTGATTTATACTATTCTATAAATATTTAGAACATTTTTCTGGAACGACTACCACAATATGAATATTTTATAAATTGTTATTCGTAAGATGAAAATATTTTCCTTATGAATATTTATAGATTGATTGAACTTACATTCAGTAAAATTGATTTCATAATTGGGGTTTATATCATGTGTTAACTGTTTTGAGACTATTAGGCCCCATATCATGCTCACATGTCACGTGTTAGTGCTGATAGATACTGATCCTATTATCAGCGTCCCGGTGGACACCTGATCAGTGCACATTGTGGACCTCCATAGACTATGGCCATAGATCTCATGTGTTTTTATTTTCCCCATTCGGGATATTATTATAGCATAATATATTTAGGGTGTTGCTTGGTCTCCATGATATTATACTGATGATTATACCTTTCACTGAACCTTTAGCTGGTACTATATTAATTGCAGCTACTAAGCTTTTGTATACTACGTGTTGAAATAAACATTATACGATGTTTTACAAGTGTGAAAATAAATATTTGTTGAAAGGAATATTAATTCCTTATTTATTTACTTAAGTGTTTTATTATGTTAATATTTAATGTTTTACTTGGATTTGAATATCAAGAGAAAACAATTACTCCCTATAGTCGCTTCTAGAAGCCGAGACACGTACGGTATTCTAAAATACCTTCTATATTCAATCCAGTATTCCTAGCCGACTATAGTATCCATCCTGTTTTGAGTTTAGTGAGCCACTAGGATACAAATGTTTTTAGCAGATAGATTTTATGGTATCAGTTTTACATATAATTCTCTTACTAAGTGCCTTAGCTCACCCCTTTCTTTTCTCACTCCACAGACTATCTTCAGTGATTCCGTTCCACATATTTGGCTGCGTCATAGTTGACCCCGAAGCAGCACTTAGTGGATCCTGGAGGTAGCATTTCTTTTACATGTTTTCAGACATAGTTGTACAGTACTACCTTTGTATAATTCCTGTACTGGGGATGTAGAACACATGGACATACTGTACATATATATCAGTAAATATTCTCATCGACTACTGATTTAATTTAAGTATAATAGTAGTTACTGTTTTTCATAAGTGAGTGACAAAGGCATCGTAGACAGCCCAACTATCACGTGTGGTGTTATAATGTGGTAAATACTGTACATTTTGGGATGTGACACAGAGTGAGTCCGTGAGTCTGATAAGGAGGCCTTAAAGATGGGATCGATGGTACAAGTGCCGTCCAGACCAAGCAAGGACATAAGCAAAAGGGGCTGATGCTTACTAATGTGCTAGTCGTAGGCACGCGGATAACTGCACTAGTCTATAGGGGAGCCTCAGATTTGTTTATTTCTTACTGAGCAACTAGGAAACTTGGGCCCAAAGTAGAGAAGGAAGCCGGATCCATCAAGACAGTAAATTCTAAAGGGGCACTGATTACGGGTATAGCACGTGCAATTGAGGTACAACTTGGAGAATGGAAGGGCCGAGAGTCGGTTGAGGTAATCTTTATCAATGACTATGATCTTGTCCTTGGTTTAGATTTCCTTGATTAAATTAATGCATTACTCATACTGTTTGCAGATTGTATATGCATTCTTGACCGTTGGTGCCAATGCCTTATTCCGGTGAGACAAAGAAGGGGTTTAAGACGAAGGTGTTGTCTACGATACAAGTTGCAAAGGGTGTGTGCAAAGATGAGTGCACCTTCTTAGCAACACTCAAGGTGGAGGAGACCTAAAGGCGTACAAATGAGCCAAGAAGGCGGCAATTTCTCTTTTACGAGTAGTATCATTGCCAGTGGTCCCGAAAGTACAGAAGGAGTTGGCAGTAGCAATGAAACCATTGTAAGTGTAAAAACCATGGCCAGGGCAGTTGGCATCGTTACGATGCTTTAACATCTCATTTAACTGCTCTCGACTGATGAGCGAACTCACATCAGCCAAGGCCCCAATGCAAAGGCCAAAATGAACACAATCACCATGGCGAAAAACCTTATTTTGTCTGCTTAGCTAGTTATAAACTCAAGCTTTTGATGTGTGAGCTAAGGAGATTAGGCCAGTTTTTATAGAGTGAGTAAAGATCCTACCAATGTCGTCCTCATTTGTTCAGTCAGTGCTTAAAGTATAAGATCGGTTGACCCCACCGAAAGCTAAATTCCATTTCTTTTTATATATTTAAAAATATTAAAATTAACATTGAAAATTACATTTGGGATCTTATGACATTTGATGGTCAAACTTGATATTTATATTTTAGGCATGCATTCTAATATTAAATTTGTGAATGGCAAAGAAATTGATTATCTTACTGAAAATTTAGTAAGATAAAGAAAAAAAGTTTATTAACTAAATTTTTTTGCTAATCAAATTAGTTTTGATTTTGCTAATTGTAATTGCAAGAGCTTTTTCAATAATGAAATTAGTGAATAATCAGTTACAAAATCAAATGGGAGATATATCGTTTGATGAATTATTGCTTAATTATAATTTTTTTTATTTGAAAATATTATAAGGATACAAATACACAACATTTTCAAAATATGAAAATTTGTCATTGAGTCGTTAAAACAATATTTCAAATTATTGTTTTTAGTGACAAACGTTTTTATTTAGAGGTTATGTATGAAAAAAAAAAAACTTATACTTGGATGTTTGAGGATTGGAATAGATAAGATATTATCTTAACTTAACCTAAAGGATCGGTTTAGTAGTGTAAGATTTTGCTGAGTTCCTAAGTGAGAATGATCCATAGCGAAAAGTCTTATGTTCGAATCCTCACCAAGTCAAATTTCTTTATCCCAGCACCAACCATGAAGCGCGAGATATTATTGTATTAGATTTTAATTTTTTGTGTTTTTATATTTAAATTAAATCGCTTCACCTACTATCAATTACTTTAAATTGGATGTTTAGTATGGTATAAAAAACATGTTTTTCACCAAAAAAAAAAACATGTTACTTTTTTTAAATCTATCATGTAAAAGTATCGAATTCTTAGTGTTGTTACATCCATGCAAATTAATAAAAAAAATTAAGAGACAAAATGTTTATTATTGAATTTTTAAAATTATCAAAACAAAAAAATAACTAATATTTTACCGAAAAAAGGTATTTTATTTTATTATTTTTAAAAAGCTAAATGTTCAATTTATGATATAATGTTTTGAGAAATTTTCAATTACGGATATGATTTTTTATTTCGCTCAATTCAAGATAAAATGTTTTTTATTTTGATCAATGTAAGATTTTTTTATAGCAGTACAGTGCACGCGCCGTTAAATAGTTAAAAGAGGGTGAATGTTGATAAAAAAAAAATTTTATTATAAAAACCCAATTTTTTTTTTACTGTAAAAGCCGAATTTGCTTTTGTTTCATTTTCTTTTTCTTTTTTTGGTTCGGCCAAGGCTGCTGCTCTAGGAAGCCTCCTTCCTCATTCCCCTCCGACTAGCGGCAATGGAGGCGATGTTGATGGCGCTGGTAGGGATGGCGATGGCCATGCAGCGGTAGAGGCAGCGCAAGTTCCTTGGTTACAGCAAGTATTAATTATAATTGTGAATTAATTCGCCATCGTCAATCAACTCCCTCAATCCCGAATTCGCCACTTTCTCCTCTTCCTCATCCTCCTGCTCCAGCTCATCTTCTTTAACACGTGCAACAAGTGGCTTCCCCTGCAATCTCTCAAAGTAATTCCCGTAAACGAATTCAGGCGTATATCCATTCTCTTCATCAAACAACATTATATGCCCATGCCACTCCCAAACCCGATAATCCGATCCTTTCTCCTCGTGAAAAGTGATGCAAATATGATGCTCACTGATGGTAATGGCTTGACCAGAGTTGGGTTTCAATTGGTTGGTTTTTCCTGAAAGCACGATCCGAATGATTTCTTTTTCCAGCTTGGATTCCTCTTTGGCGAGTTGGGTTTTGTTGCCATCGTCGGAATCGGAGTCGAACAAATTGGCGGCATCGACAAGGAAGTCTTCGAGAGATTGGGTGAGAAAAGAGTTGTTGGTTGGGGGACAGATTTGGAGTCTTCCCATCAAGGTTTGTAGCAAGAGGTTGTTGAAGTTGGTGGTATTGGTGAAGGAACTCATTGTTTCGTTTTCCTTTTTTTTTCTTCCACTTTCGACTACACACGATTAATACTTGCGGCAAAGGTTGTCGAAGTTCCTCTCTTCCTCCTTCTCTTCCTTTCTCTTTCTCCACCATCGGTTCTTCCTTGGCCTTTGCCAGCTGTTTTTCTCTCAGCCGTCCGACTCCCTCGCTCTTCCTCTTCAATCTGCTTCACTTTTCTTTTATTTATTTATTTTTTTCCTTTTACTTGTTTTCTTTTTTTTAATTCTTTGGAAAGTCAATTTGATTTTTTATAACAATAAATTGCTGTCATGTGTTTCTGTTAACACTGCTAATAATTTAACGGCGCGTGCACTGTGCTGCTGTCAAAAAATTTTATATTGATCAAAATTTAAAATATTTTATCTTGAATTAAGTAAAATAAAAATTTACGTTCAGAATTGAAAATTCTTGAAAATTTTAGATTCTGAAATGAGCATTTAGCTTTTATTTTTAATAAGAGATGTTGATAAAAGATAGAAAAGAAAAAAAAAACAACGAAAAAGCAGCTCCTTTTGTGGCAATAAATAAACAAGAGATGGAAGTCAGTTTCAGCTTTTGTGCTTGTTATAATAATAAGGAAAACCGAGGATAGCTCTCTCTCTTCTCTGTCCGTGTGGCGTGTGTATGTGGGTGTCTGTCTCGTGATTCAGTCTTTTGTTCTACTTGCTGGTGTTGAGATCATAGGTGACACATTGTTTTCTGTTTTTCATCTTGCTATCACGGAATTCACTTCATTATCCGATTCTTTTTCCTTTTTTAAAGAAAATGATATCTCCAGAGATTGAATTTGATTCGTCTTTTTTCTGGGTTGGGTGAACGGATTTAATACAAATTATTTTAATCAAAGTTTTGATAACTGTAGTGCGTAATAATAATTTGATCCGTGATTGTTGGTAGGATAAATTGCCTTTCCTTTTACTTTTTCTGGCTTTTTCGATTCATCTGATTTCATGTATTTATAACAGCAAGAGAAAGAAAGTTGACAAGATTGTGTGTTTTGGCTTTGATAAAGAAGTAAATAAACAAAAAGGCAGAAAAAAGAGATATATATAGAGAAAGAGAGAAATGTGTAGAGAAGATGGCATCAATAGATGCACAGCTGAGGCTATTGGCACCGAGGAAAGTCTCTGAGGATGATAAGTTGGTGGAGTATGATGCTTTGCTCTTGGATCGTTTTCTTGATATTCTTCAAGATTTGCACGGAGAGGACATCAGAGAAACGGTATTTTACTATTACTTTCACTCCACCTTCAATCTCTGTTTCATTTTTGTATTACAGCTAAAAGTAATGGAGTACCCGAAACTTTTTTAAACTTTGAATGGTGAAAAGAAAAACCCTTTAGCTGGCTCTAACTAAATAAGATTATGCATTTAATGTTTCCCAAGGACTTTTTTGGGGTTATTTTGGCCTTACATTCATGAAATAAGATCCAAACTAATATGTTCAGAATACTATGTGGTTAATGTTAGGTTCAAGAAAGTTATGAGCTTTCAGCTGAGTATGAAGGAAAGCATGACCCTCAAATATTGGAGAATCTTGGGAAGGTGATAACAAGTTTGGATCCAGGGGATTCAATCGTTGTTACAAAATCATTCTCCCACATGCTTAGCTTGGCCAACCTGGCTGAGGAGGTTCAAATTACTTATAGAAGAAGGATCAAATTAAGGAAGGGAGACTTTGCTGATGAAAGTTCAGCAACAACTGAATCAGAAATCGAAGAGACCTTCAAGAGGCTTGTGGGGCAATTGAAAAAGTCCCCTGAAGAATTTTTTGATTCTTTGAAGAATCAGACTGTAGATTTAGTCTTAACCACGCATCCTACTCAATCTGTTCAAAGATCTTTACTTCAAAAGCATGGAAGGTTTGCCTACCAGTTATCTACATAACTTTACTTGGAAACGTTTTACTCTCTATTAAGAGAAGTGATTCTGAAAGTTAAAATGTCTGAGCATGGACATGTTTCTTGCCCTGATTTTATTACATTGACTGGTAAAAATGGTGCTTGAAGCTCCAATCATTCAATCTGTAGATTGAGAATGGAATTTATTAGAAGTTTTACCTCAATTATGTTATAATTTACCCAGAATTTTCATTTTCATTCTTACAGGATTCGTAATTGTTTGACCTAGTTGTATGCTAAAGACATTACCCAAGATGATAAGCAGCAACTTGATGAGGCGCTACAAAGGGAGGTAAGAAAATGCCAAGATTACACTGTGGAGACCTACCAACAAATTTACAACATAATGGCTTATTGTACCTCATTTTCTTCTTCCCATTTATATTTCTCTTTCTTTTTGTGCATTAGTATAACAAACTTTACTCTCTGAGGAAGCCACATCAAGGAAAGCAAAACACCAAGCATAATTAACTGTTTCTGAAATAACGTATTTGCTGTTTCAATCTTTTTATTATGCCTTGCTTCTTTCAGATGGTGTATTCTTATGGTGTAATATTTCTATCTTTTAGATATTTGATTGCATTTTGTTTACATACAAGCAAATTTATCATTGTTATATTATCTTACTTTTATGACACATGACATGATAATTTATATTACTTTGTTTCGTTGGCTGAATACATTGCCTACTTCAGTTTTAAGATCTGATGTTCACCAATAATCAGTCCTTATATATTGGAAAGATATTTACAAGACTAGGACTTTTGTGATTGTCATTAAAAGACCCCCTCCTACTGTCTATGTCTCATGTGTTCTCTAATGCATTTATATAGAGCTTAATGTCTACACTTATATAATAAATTATGAATGTGCATCTTCTGAAAGCAAATAAGAATGCGGATGAAGTTATGAAATAAAATAATTCACTCATCCCAGAAATGTAGCTGCCTCTCCTGGGAGGCATGTATCTTAAATGAGGTTTGTACGATCAGTGTAGGTCATTTGTTGTTTATAATACAAAAAGGACCAGTGGCTTAGCTTCCTATGTCTGAGGCTGAGCTTGGATGTATTTATATTCCTGAAAATGTAATTAACACATGACACCAACAATTATGGGAATACATCATTTGTTGCCTTGCTCACAACTATCTCTCTTTTATTTTCTTATAGATTCAAGCTGCTTTTCGTACGGATGAGATCCAAAGAAATCCTCCCACCCCACAAGATGAGATGAGAGCAGGAATGAGCTACTTCCATGAGACGATCTGGAAAGGTGTTCAAAAATTCTTGCACCGCATTGACACGGCTTTGAAGAACATAGGGATACATGAGCGTGTTCCCTACAATGCCCCTCTTATTCAATTCTCTTTATGGATGGGAGAGGATCGTGACGGTATGTTTCTTCTCCATATATAATATTTAACTGCAGAGTGTCTTCCTCTTTTCATATGGTTTGGTAGTTATACAAGGAAACTTTTTGCAACTTTATATCTTATTTATCTTACTGTAGGTATGTGAAAGAAAAGTAGATAGTCCGAAACATGGAATTTATTATTCATTAAGTTAAAACATAGAAATGCTCATTTTATTTCATATAGTGAGACCTTTAATTGGAGATGTCTATTTGATGTGGACTGCAGGAAACCCCAGGGTAACTCCTGAAGTTACAAGAGATGTATGCTTATTGGCTAGAATGATGGCAGCTAACTTGTACTTCTCCCAAATAGAGGATCTTATCTTTGAGGTATTAAACAGATAATTCCCTGATCCAGACACTTTTTTCCTTTAGTTAGAGTTTAATTCATGGTTTATCACAATATTGATTTTTCTTGTTTCTGTTTGCTCTGGTTTTATTTTCAGTTATCGATGTGGCATTGCACTGATGAACTTCGTGTTCGTGCAGATGAACTTCATAGGTCCTCGAGAAAAGATGCAAAGCATTATATAGGTATCTAACATTGATCTTAACATGTGCTTCAAAGATTGCATTTTAGACTTGCTCTTATTTTATCAATAATTGGTGTACATATTCTTGTCAATTGGTCGGGAAAAGGAGCGCTTAATGGAGAGTATATTAATGAGCTCCATATGATTGACTCATTGTCTGGGCATATTTTGTAGATCTTGGGTGTTGATTATAAAATTTTTACGAGTGCAGAATTTTGGAAACAGATTCCTCCAAATGAGCCCTATCATGTTATTCTTGGTGACGTGAGGGAGAAACTGTACATACGCATGAACGTGCTCGTTACCTATTGTCCAATGGGATTTCTGACATTCCCGAAGAAACAACTTTCACCAATGTTGAGCAGGTCTACTTTAAAACCCATCAACTGAACTTGCTAGGGAACAGCAGAATTAGTTAATTTCTAAGTGTTCCATATTTCGTACCATTTATCAAAGTAAAGCTTTTTGTTTTTCCCAGATGACACAAAAATGCATATCATAATTTTATTTTTGGTGATGATTCTTTTTTTTTATGGTGACTTAATTCAGTAAAATTTTGTTCTCTGGATTTTAACATATTGCAATAACCTTCTGGCAAGGTGAGCAAGCAATGTCATGCTTGAGACTTTCCTCACTCCTCATTAGTTTGGAAGTGGAGAGGAAATCACATTGAGATGCAACCTTGAAGCCTAAGACTATTTGTACTACTTTTGTAATGATTCTTATACATTTATGTTGATCAGAACCTAGCTGATGGAGAATGAGAGCAACAAAATATTTTAGTCTCAATCTTTTAATTGTTTTAGAGTTCTAAGCTGGAAAATACTGTGTTTAATTTTATTAATAGGATTTAGGATTTTGTTTTAGTCTTTTATTGTTTTATTTTAGGGTATTAGAATTTTAATAGAGAGTTTGTATCCTATTAGGATTAGGCTTGCTTGCTTATAAATAGGCTTTGTACTCTCTTTAAAAATATAGAGAATAATAATTTCAGAATTTTCAGCAAAGTTTTTGCTCTTTGGTTGTGTGACTCAACCATTCTTAGGTGAGACTCCTAAGAAACCCTAGGTGAGACTCCTAGGCTTTTATTCTTTACTGTTTTAGTAGCATAATTAGCCCCAATTCACATCCTAAACCCTAATCCAAACCTAACTCAGATCTGTCCTACATCAATTGGCGCCGTCTGTGGGAACGAAAGAAGGGAACGACTTGACAGATCTGTGTTTGCAAAACAGATTTGCTTCTACGATGGTGACCAATGCTGAACTAATTAGAGATATTGGGAAACTACGACAAGTACAGGAGCATACACAGAAAGAAATAAATGAACGCCTCACTACCTTGGAAACTACGGTTAGAGCACTAGTAGCTTCTATGGCACCACTAGTAGCTTCTATGGAAGGGATGGAAACACATCTAATTCAAGCACCTCAAGGCATTGTTCAAGCCCAAACGGTTACTCAACTACTTGTAGTTCAACCACCTTTAGTTGGAGAATGCATCGAGCCCCATGATTATGCTACAGATATTACTGAGAAGATGAAGGTTGAGGGGGCAAAAGAAGTTCAAAAGAAGATGAAGGTAGACGTTGCAAAAGAAGTTCAAAAGTCAGCAACTATCCCTACATTAGAAGTACCTCTTGAAGGGGGCAAATTGATGTCTGATTTTTCTCATGTTGTGCAAAAAGAACCACCCAATGAACTACCCAATATTCAACATGCAATTGATCTTGTTCCAGGATCCCAATTACCTAACCTGCCATCCTATGAGTTTAAAAGACAAGTAGATGAGCTGTTGTCCAAGGGATTCATTTATGAGAGTTTGAGTCCATGTATTGCCCCAATCCTTTTAACATCTAATTCTTGGAGAATGTGTGTTGATAGTCATAAGTTTCTTATTACCAGGCTTGATGATATGTTAGATCTAATGGTTGGTTTTACTATCTTTTCCAAGAAGAGTGGTTATCAAGAGTTTCTTGTGAAATGGAAAGGACACCCATAATTAGATTGCACTTGGATTACAGGGCAAGAGCTGCAATGCCCAATCTTACCCTTAAACTCACCGGAGTCGAGTTTTTCCCAGCGGGAGAGAATGATGGAGAATGAGAGCAACAAAATATTTTAGTCTCAAATCTTTTAATTGTTTTAGAGTTCTAAGCTGGAAAATACTGTGTTTAATTTTATTAATAGGATTTAAGATTTTGTTTTAGTCTTTTATTGTTTTATTTTAGGGTATTAGAATTTTAATAGAGAGTTTGTATCCTATTAGGATTAGGCTTGCTTGCTTATAAATAGGCTTTGTACTCTCGTTAAAAATATAGAGAATAATAATTTCAGAGTTTTCAGCAAAGTTTTTGCTCTTTGGTTGTGTGACTCAACCATTCTTTGGTGAGACTCCTAAGAAACCCTAGGTGAGACTCCTAGGCTTTTGTTCTTTACTGTTTAAGCATAATTAGCCCCAATTCACATCCTAAACCCTAATCCAAACCTAACTCAGATCTGTCTTACATCACTAGCGTTTAGTCTAACACAATTATTTCTTCCTTAATATTTACTGGTTTATTTTTGCATTCCTGTAGTTTCTGGAGCCTCTTGAGCTCTGCTATAGATCACGCTGCGCTTGTGGTGATCGGCCAATAGCTGATGGAAGCCTTCTTGATTTCTTACGGCAAGTTTCTACCTTTGGGCTTTCACTTGTAAGACTTGACATCCGACAGGAATCTGACAGGCACACTGATGTTCTTGATGCTATCACAAAGCATCTAGACATTGGATCTTATCGAGAATGGCCTGAGGAACGCCGACAGGAATGACTTTTGTCTGAACTTAGAGGCAAGCACCCTCTATTCGGCCCTGATCTTCTCAAAACAGAAGAAATTGCTGATGTGTTGGACACGTTCCATGTCATTTCAGACCTGCCTCCAGACAACTTTGGTGCCTATATAATCTCAATGGCAACAGCCCCATCTGATGTGCTTGCCGTTGAGCTTTGACAACGTGAATGCCATGTGAAGCAACCACTAAGGGTAGTTCCATTGTTTGAAAAACTCGCGGATCTTGAAGCTGCTCCTGCTGCTGTGGCTCTTCTCTTCTCGATAGATTGGTACAGAAAATGGATCAATGGAAAACAAGAAGTAATGTTGGTTACTCAGATTCTGGTAAGGATGCTGGTCGGCTCTCTGCATCTTGGCAGCTATACAAGGCTCAAGAGGTTATTGTAAAGGTGGCAAAGCAGCATGGTGTCAAGCTTACAATGTTCCATGGTCGAGGAGGGACAGTTGGAAGAGGAGGGGGACCCACCCTTCTTGCTATATTGTCTCAACCACCTGATACAATTCATGGATCACTTCGTGTAACAGTTCAAGGTGAAGTTATTGAACAAAAAAAAAAAAAAAAGGTGAAGTTATTGAACAGTCATTTGGAGTTGTGCTTCAGGACACTTCACGTTTTACTGCTGCTACACTTAAGCATGGAATGCATCCCGGTCTCTCCAAAGCCTGAATGGCGTGCGCTCAGGGATGAAATGGCAGTAGTTGCAACAAAGGAATACCGCTCTGTAGTCTTCCGCCACTGCTATTCGACCAATTTCGGATGTGAATAAAATTCACATCTTTAACAGTTTGCAACCGAAAAAAGTGCCCGTAACTGCAAATGGCAGTGATAACGGGCCATAATCATCCGCAATTCTCGTTTTCATCGTGATGTTAATGTAAAATAAATCGTCATCATGAATTGAAATTCAACATATATCAACAAAGAAAAATCAAAAAACTGGAAAGAAGGTTTCTATCTACAGCAAGATTTCTTTAAAAAAATTAATAATCACAATCAAGATCAAGAAAAAAATTATTGAAAATAACTAATAACATAAAAGTAGAACTAAATTTTGCCTTTTTGTTTAAATTTTTGCAAATTGATGTTGTATCAGACTTAGGAGAACTAGGGCATTGGAAAATTGTGCTTCAAACTCTAAAACTTCAATAACCCATTTAGAAGCACTCATGGGCATGGTTTTGGTGGCTATTTAGGTTGGGCTATGGAGGAAAACAAAGGCAGGCTGGGCTACTGAGGAAAACAAAGGAGCCATGGTTTCAGTGGGAGGCTGGAAAGCTTGCCATGATTGGTGATGGGGGCTAGTCAATAATTATAACTTAAAATTGTAGGAGGTAGGGTTGAGAGAAAAAGACAGAGATGCTGTAGACAAAAGAGAAGTTTGAGAAGACAAATCTGAGGCAAGGGGAGTCTGGGTGTTTGTGTTATAATGAGAAAAGTTTGAATGTGGTGGCGTGTTTAGTGGGGTCGACAAATGTAAGGATTTTGATTAGTAAAAAAACAATTTAAAAATTAAGGAGAAAATTTAAAGGAAAAAATTAGGAGATTAAATTTTAAAATATTTGAGAATAATTTTGGTTTAGATTAAGATTTTGGGATGGAAGGATTTGATGGAAGTACAGAAAGATATTATTTTGTGATTTAGACAAAAAATATTATTTATATTTTGATTTATATTAATGTTTGTGATGGATTAAATTTTAATTTAATCTATTAATTTTTAATATTTTAAATAACTATGCTTCGCATTTAATATGTTCTCATGTTTTACTTCATTAATTTTAGTTATAATTGCTATTAGATTGATTTTGAATACTATCTTCATGTATTTTTATTAATTTTATTTATTTTTTCAATTTATACTCACGTAAATTTATAGATATAAGAATAGATAAATTTTTAAATATGAATATTATATCATAAATTTTTGAATTTCTTTTCTTGAATAAATAAAAAAAGATAGGGTGTCAATAATTATTTTAAAATCATAAAAGAAGAGTTTTTTTATAATTACAAGTCTAATTATTATGTTTTATAATATTGTGCAAAATTAAAAAAAAATCCACGGCTACAATAAACATAATGATCACGATAATAATCATTATGTCCGCAATCACAATAAACACGAAGCAGTCGTGCCTTCGACCATAATTTAAATCCCCAACCCTAACTAGCATTTCTCGACCTCGTGTATTTATGTCCAGCTATGTATTTAATACCACATGACATCACATGCACAAACCCTTTCTCCTCCTCCTCTAGAAATAAGGCCGACAATCATGTTCGGGAGGAGGCTGCATGATGGTTTGCACATGTGCTGTGTTCCGAGGCTATTTTAAGGTGTGTATATGAGTTTCTTGCTGTTGAATACTAAAGATTCAAGCATATAGTATAATGCTGCAAACGTATTAATTAATCTGCCTTTAGATTTGATTGGGTAAATACCAATACAGGGCCGCCAACATCTCCATGATTTTTTCTTTAAGAAATTAACTTAAATATATAGAGAGAGGAGAGAGAGAAGAATAGGAGAAGACGTTCACACCACAAAAAATAGAGAAAGCACCGATCTAACCAGGACAAACTCATCTCATTTATTGATTTATATTATTCCAGAAGAAAACTATTTCAGTAGGCTAATACATATGTAGTAGCCGATTATTTCAATAATGCGACAAGTACATGCAGCTGTACTCGTTTCATAATCAGTTAAAGTGTCTAAGCAAACGGCCTTTGGTTGTAGCAGTCGAGGTTGTCTCCGTAGCTCACTTTCAGTATGTCGCAGTATCTCTTATAGAACCCGATTCGGTCCTCAACCTGAGGGTTGGATCCTTTCCCGCATTCGATGCCGCCATTGATGATGTTGGTGATGACCCCATATCCAGGAAGCCGACCGGCAGCCGTGTCAGCGGCAGATGGCTTCCATTGGCCGGTGATGACGTCGTGACTTGAAGGTTTTGGCGATTGCGGTGTCATCCAGAACCAAAGAGCTGTCTTGAATGAAATGGTGGGGTCCCTTGCCACTGCATCGGGGTCGCTCAGCAGATCAACGTTTATTGCTTTCCCTGCTGGACCGTAGTTGTAGTTGCTGCATGCCATGGTCAAAGTCAAGGATAAGTTCAAGATACAAAAAGCATGTTTTATTATTTTAATAGTGTAAATTTTTTTTTCATTTTTAAAATTTAAAAAAATCAAACTCAGAAATATCTTTTCGGAGCATTGTGACATATGATCATATATATCACCTTGGTCGTAGTAAAAGAAAATTGGAAATTATGTAATAAGTAAAATATCTATGTAAAGTCTTGATTTGAGGAATAAAATATTAGTTTAAATTATAGACGCTATGTTTATGTTTGTAATTAGTCAATATTTATTACGAATAAAAAAAAGTCAAATGCCGTCAATAACATTTTGACCGGATGATTAAAAATGAATTGTGATATATTATAAAATTTTGATTTAATCCAAACAACTCTACCTTCTTCCTCGTTTATTAAAATACAAAAATCAAATGCAATATGCTTTTGTTGGATGAGAAGTGTGAATTCAATAAATTCATTCAAAAGAAGTGAACTTACTATGAGATCTGGATTGGACCACGGCCAAAATATTTTTTACCAGGGGCACAAGGCCATTCTTGACTTGCAACACAGTAATCTCCGGGATTGCCTTGTTCCTGAACGAAGCAATATCCCCATGCGTATGGACCATCCGGTGCAGTTGCCCATCCACCTGTACAACAATTATGCCATCAATTAACTATATATTCGCCAACAAAATTAATCTCAAACCATAAAAAAAATTGTATATTCTCCAACCAAATATTAATGTCTGCCTGCGAGTCATGCATGAGCATGACTAATTTTATAGACAGACAATCAAGAGGTCGGTTGTTATTATTATTTGCATGAGAAAAATGAACCTGTAGTCTCATGGGATGTTTGAGCCAAGAAGGCGGCAATTTCTCTTTTTTGAGTAGTATCATCGCCAGTGGTCCCGAAAGCGCCGAAGGAGTTGGCAGCGGCAATGAAACCATCGTAAGTGTAGAAACCATGGCCAGGGCAGTTAGCATCGTCACGATGCTTTAACATCTCATTGAACAGCTCTCGGCTGATGAGCGAACTCACATCAGCTAAGGCCCCCAATGCAGAGGCCAAAATGAACACAATCACCAGAGTGAAAAACCTCATTTTTGCTGCTTAGCTAATTATAAACTCAAGCTTTTGATGCGTGGGCTAAGGAGATTAGGCCGGTATTTATTGAGTGAGTAAAGATCCTACCAAAGCCATCCTCATCTGTTTAATCAGTGGTTAAAACATGGGATCGGTTGACCCCACCGAAAGCTAAAGTCCATTTATTTTTTATATATTTAAAAATATTAAAAGTGACGTTGTAAATTACATTTGGGATCTTATGGCACCTGATGGTCAAACTTGATATTTATATTTTAGGCATGCATTCTAATATTAAATTTGTGAATGGCAAAGAAATTGATTATCTTACTGAAAATTTAATAAGATAAAGAAAAGTAGTTTATTTAACTAAATTTTTTTACTAATCAAATTAGTTTTGATTTTGATAATTGTAATTGCAAGAGCTTCTTCAGTAATGAAATTAGTGAATAATCGGTTACAAAATCAAATGGGAGATATATAGTTTGATGAATTATTGCTTAATTATAATTTTTTTTATTTGAAAATATTTATAAGGATACAAATACACAACATTTTCAAAATATGAAAATTGGTAATTGAGTCGTTAAAACAATATTTTCAAATTATTTTTTTAGTGACATATGTTTTTGTTTAGAGGTTATGTATAAAAAAAAAACTTATATTTGGATGTTTGAGGATTGGATTAGATAAGATATTATCTTAACTTAATCTAAATGGTCGATTTAATAGTGTAAGATCTTGCTGAATTCTTAAGTGAAGATGATTTATAACGAGAAGTCTTCTGTTCGAATCTTCACTAAGTTAAATTTTTTTGGGCCAGCACCAGACATCATTGTATTAAATTTTAATTTTTTGTGATCTTACATTTAAATTGGATTCTTTCATTGATTATCAATTACATTAAATTGAATGTTTAGTATAATATAAAAAACATGTTACTCTTTTTAAATATATCATGTGATAAACTTTTCCATTTTCATCCACATTGATGGGACTTGTTAATATTAAAATTCTTATGATCTTATATTTAAAATAAATAAATAAGTAAATAAAATGATATTCTAGAGACGGTGGCGGCTTTTATCATCACAGAAAGAGAAAGATGATGATTGCTTGAAAGCTTGCACATGGCAAACGAGAAAAGGCTAACAAGTGTCGGTCCTTGATTTTATTTTTTAGTAGGAGGAGGAAGTCTTTACACGCCAGCGAATTGGATTATGTTAAAAGTCCATTTTATTAGAATTCAGACGCTTCTGTGTTTACAAGCGGAGTTGATTGCGGAGGAAAATTTCAAGCTGGGCAGCCGGCAAAAAAATAACAAATCTCATCCTTAGCTGACTCGATTGAGAATTGTGAGACGCAAAGCCTGATTAGGAAAGTACTTGAAGAAAAATCGGGCGCCTTCACAGGAAGGTTATCCAAGAAATCTAAGATTTTTTAGGCAAACATCCATTTTGAAATGCACCTCATGTCATGGCAGAAATAACTTCTCAGACACTCAAGACATTCATGAATCTAAAATTCTTACTCTGCTCAAGATGCGTAAATTTAAAAGATATTAATTGCAAAAAAATAAATAAATAAACCTGAAACTAAAACAAATTTTACAAGAGATAACAGATGCGTTCAGTCAAGAGGTGTCAAACGGATTGGGTGGCCCATGGCACGACACGATTCGACACTGTGTGGATTGTGCTTGGCACAGCCCATATTTAAATGGGCGGGCTGGTCCAAGCACGATATACAATTGTGTACCGTGCTGGGCTAGAGGTTTTTAAGCACATGATTGGCACGCACGGCCTATGAAGGGCCAGTGCTAGCACATAGCACACGGTTAGCACGCACGGCACGCACAAGCCCATGTGCTGTGCCATATTAGCCCATTTATATAAACAAAATTATATTTAACAATTCTAATTATGAACTATTTCAATTATTGATATATAAATTTATAATATTTTCATTTTGAATATAAAATGTATGATATGTCACATATTTTGTATCTAACTTTTTATTAAATACACTTCTAATAAAAACTCATAAAAAATAAATTATTAAAGATTATTTTATTCAAAGATTTGTTAAATATAGAAGTTGGAGCACTAGATAAATCATATTATATAAGTAAATAATTAGGTAAAGAGAATGAAAAATAAAATAATAATATTTTATGTTTTATAGTCTTGTATTTATGTATGTGTGTGTGTGTGTGTGTTTGTGTTTTTAAATATTAGGATTGTAAATTTCAAAGGAAAACATTAGTACAATAGTAAATATTGTTCCTTTGTGACTTGGAGATCGCAAGTTCAAAGCAAAATACTCTCTCTTAATGCAGAGAGAAAGCTATATACAATGACCCTCTCCAAACCCCACAAAGAGGAGCTTTTTTTATCGTGTTGCTTTTTTTTATAGGATTGTAAATTTCAATATCTTTATTAAGTAAATTTTATTATGTTTTCTCATGGAATAGGCATTTTGCCTTTTAGGATTGTAAATTTCAATATCTTTATTTAATATTTATTATTATGTTTTCTTGTAGATATAGGCATTTTGTCAAAGTGAATTATGTGTCTTTTTATTTTATTTTTATTTATCTTGCATGTTATTTAAATTAATAAATATTTAAAAATAATAAAATGTAAAAATTTATTAATGGGTCGTGCTCGACACGATAAGACATGAAAAATAATGTTGGGCTTGGCCCAGCACGATCCATTAGTGCTATGGGCCATGTGCCGTGCTGGGCCATGTCCTTAAATTTCATGGACCGTGTCAGCACGGCCCATTAAAAAATAGTGTCGTGCCAGCACGAATTCATTAACACATGGGTTAATATTTAAATGGGCTGTTGGGCCCATTTGACACCTCTACTTGTATGTATCTCACTGATATTGTCTTTCTATATGGCGTATGAGGCATGAAGATGCCAGGCGAGGGGGTGCACCAATTAGAACATGGGAGGTGTTCCAAAAGAGTTCAAACAATAGTTTTACTCGGAGTATGCTGCTAAGGAGGCCCGAGCCAAGTTACGCCAGCTGACACAATGTGCTGAAGTTCGAGAGTATGTGTGGGATTTTCTGAGCTCATGCTACAAATCCCCAACCTTGGAGAGGATGAGGCTTTCTTCTCGTTTATGGATGGACTCAAACCATGGGCCAAACAGGAGTTGAAGCGGATGGAGGTCCAGATCTCAATCAAGCCATGACGCCGCGAAGGCCTTGATGGAGTTCAAGATGCAAGATAAGGCCGAGTCCTCCAAACTTAAGACCAGCAAAAAGCTCAAGTAGCAGCCAGCCACACACCAGCAAGTGGAAGTCCTCCAAGGATGAGGACAAGAAGAAGGAGCAGACACCAATGTCTTGCTTCTTATGTGACAATCCGCACCGCACTGGAGACTACCTTAACTGAGGCAAACCTGTTGTTATCGCCCAAGGACAGAGTGAGTCCGTGAGTCCGATAAGGAGGCCTTAAAGTTGGGATCAATGGTACTAAGTGCCGTCCAGACCAAGCAAGGACACAAGCAAAAGGGGCTGATGTTTACTGATGTGCTAGTCGTAGGCATGCGGATAACTACACTAGTCGATACGGGAGCCTCAGATTTGTTTATTTCTGACCGAGCAACTAGGAAACTTGGGCCCAAAGTAGAGAAGGAAGCCAGATACATCAAGACAGTAAATTCTAAGGAGGCACTGATTACGGGTATAGCACGTGCGGTTGAGGTGCAACTTGGAGAATGGAAGGGCCGAGAGTCAGTTGAGGTAATCTCTATCAATGACTATGATCTTGTCCTTCGTTTAGATTTCCTTGATTAAATTAATGCATTACTCATACCATTTGCAGATTGTATATGCATTCTCGACCGTTGGTACCAATGCCTTGTTTCGGTGAGACAAAGAAGGGGTTCAAGACGAAGGTGTTGTTTGCGATACAAGTTGCAAAGGGTGTGTGCAAAGATGAGTGCACCTTCTTAGCAACACTCAAGGTGGACGAGACCTAAAGGAGTACAAATGAGCCAAGAAGGTGGCAATTTCTCTTTTACGAGTAGTGTCATCGCCAGTGGTCCCGAAAGTACGCAAGGAGTTGGCAATGGCAATGAAACCATCGTAATGTAGAAACCATGGCCAAGGCAGTTAGCATCGTTATAATGCTTTAACATCTCATTTAACAACTCTCGGCTGATGAGCGAACTCACATTAGCCAAGGCCCCCCAATGCAGAGGCCAAAATGAACACAATCACCATGGGGAAAAACCTTATTTTTTATGCTTAGCTAGTTATAAACTCAAGCTTTTGATGTGTGAGCTAAGGACATTAGGCCGTTTTTATAGAGTGAGTAAAGATCCTACCAATGTCATCCTCATCTGTTCAGTCAATGCTTAAAGTATAGGATCGATTGACCCCATCGAAAGCTAAAGTCCATTTATTTTTATATATTTAAAAATATTAAAATTAACATTGAAAATTACATTTGGGATCTTATGGCATTTGATGGTCAAACTTGATATTTATATTTCAGGCATGCATTCTAATATTAAATTTGTGAATGGCAAAGAAATTGATTATCTTATTGAAAATTTAGTAAGATAAAGAAAAATAGTTTATTAACTAAATTTTTTTGCTAATCAAATTAGTTTTGATTTTGTTAATTGTAATTGCAAGAGCTTTTTCAGTAATGAAATTAGTGAATAATCAATTACAAAATCAAATAGGAGATATATAGTTTGATGAATTATTGCTTAATTATAATTTTTTTTATTTGAAAATATTTATAAGGATACAAATACACTACATTTTCAAAACATGAAAATTGGTCATTGAGTCGTTAAAACAATATTTTCAAATTATTGTTTTTAGTGACAAATGTTTTTATTTAGAGGTTATGTATGAGAAAAAAAAAACTCATACTTGGATGTTTGAGGATTGGAATAGATAAGATATTATCTTAACTTAATCTAAAGGATCGGTTTAGTAGTATAAGATCTTGCTGAGTTCCTGAGTTTCTGAGTGAGAATAATCCATAGCGAAAAGTCTTGCATTTAAATTCTCACCAAATCAAATTTCTTTATACCAGCATCAACCATGAAGCGCGAGATATTATTGTATTAGATTTTAATTTTTTATGTTTTTTATATTTAAATTAAATTCCTTCCCTACTATCAATTACCTTAAATTGGATGTTTAGTATGGTATAAAAAACATGTTACTCTTTTTAAATTTATCATATAAGAGTACCGAATTCTTAGTGTTGTTACATCCATGCAAATTAATAAAACAAAATTAAAAGAGACAAAATGTTTAGTATTCACTTTTTAAAATTATCAAAACAAATAAATAACTAATATTTTACCGAAAAAAGGTATTTTATTTTATTATTTTTAAAATATGAGATGGTTGATAAAAGACAGAAAGGAAAAAAAAAACAACGAAAAAGCAGTTCCTTTTGTTCTACTATTTTTAAAATATGAGATGTGATCCAGTCTTTGTTCTACTTTCTGGTGTTGAGATCATAGGTGACACATTTTTTTCTGTTTTTCATCTTGGTATCACGGAATTCACTTCATTATCCGATTCTTTTTCCTTTTTTAAAGAAAAATATATCTCCAGAGATTGAATTTGATCATCTTTTTTCTGGGTTGGGTGAACGGATTTAATACAAATTATTTTAATCAAAGTTTTGATACCTGTAGTGCGTAATAATAATTTGATCCGTGATTGTTCGTAGGATAAATTGCCTTTCCTTTTACTTTTTCTGGCTTTTTCGATTCATCTGATTTCATATGTTTATAACAGCAAAAGAAAGAAAGTTGAGAAGATTGTGTGTTTTGGCTTTGATAAAGAAGTAAATAAACAAAAAGGCAGAAAAAAGAGAGAGATATATAGAGAAAGAGAGAAATGGCAGGAAACAATGTAGAGAAGATGGCATCAATAGATGCACAGCTGAGGCTATTGGCACCAAGGAAAGTCTCTGAGGATGATAAGTTGGTGGAGTATGATGCTTTGCTATTGGATCGTTTTCTTGATATTCTTCAAGATTGCATTGAGACGATATCAGAGAAACGGTATTTGACTATTACTTTCACTCCATCTTCAATCTCTGTTTCATTTTTGAATTACAGCTAAAAGTAATGGAGTACCCAAAACTTTTTTAAACTTCGAATGGTGAAAAAGGAAAACAGCTTTAGCTGGCTCTAACTAAATGAGATTATGCATTTAATGTTTCCCAAGGACTTTTTTGGGGTTATTTTGGCTTTACATTTATGAAATGAGGAATGTCATATTTTGGACTTTTAATTTGGCTTTACATTCATGAAATAAGATCCAAACTAATATGTTCAGAATCCTATGTGGTTAATGTTAGGTTCAAGAATGTTATGAGCTTTCAGCTGAGTATGAAGGAAAGCATGACCCTCAAATATTGGAGAATCTTGGGAAGGTGATAACAAGTTTGGATCCAGGGGATTCAATCGTTGTTACAAAATCATTCTCCCACATGCTTAGCTTGGCCAACCTGGCTGAGGAGGTTCAAATTGCTTATAGAAGAAGGATCAAATTAAGGAAGGGAGACTTTGCTGATGAAAGTTCAGCAACAACTAAATCAGACATTGAAGAGACCTTCAAGAGGCTTGTGGGGCAATTGAAAAAGTCCCCTGAAGAAGTTTTTGATTCTTTGAAGAATCAGACTGTAGATTTAGTCTTAACCGCGCATCCTACTCAATCTGTTCAAAGATCTTTACTTCAAAAGCATGGAAGGTTTGCCTACCAGTTATCTACGTAACTTTACTTGGAAACGTTTTACTCTCTATTAAGAGAAGTGATTCTGAAAGTTAAAATGTCTGAGCATGGACATGTTTCTTGCCCTGATTTTATTACATTGACTGGTAAAAATGGTGCTTGAAGCTCCAATCATTCAATCTGTAGATTGAGAATGGAATTTATTAGAAGTTTTATCTCAATTATGTTATAATTTACCCAGAATTTTCATTTTCATTCTCACAGGATTTGTAATTGTTTGACCCAGTTGTATGCTAAAGACATTACCCCAGATGATAAGCAGGAACTTGATAAGGCGCTACAAAGGGAGGTAAGAAAATGCCACTGGAGACCTATCAACAAATTTACAACATAATGGCTTATTGTACCTCATTTTCTTCTTCCCATTTATATTTCTCTTTCTTTTTGTGCATTGGTATAACAAATTTTACACTCTAAGAAAGCCACATCAAGGAAAGCAAAACACCAAGCATAATTAATTGTTTCTGAAATAACTTATATGTTGTTTCAATCTTTTTATTATGCCTTAGTTCTTTCGGATGGTGTATTCTTATGGTGTAATATTTCTATCTTTTAGATATTTGATTGCATTTTGCTTACATACAAGCGAATTTATCGTTGTTATATTATCTTACTTTTATGACACATGACATGATAATTTATTTTACTTTGTTTCGTTGGCTGAATACATTGCCTACATCAGTTTTAAGATCTGATGTTCACCAATAATCAGTCCTTATATATTGGAAAGATATATACAAGACTAGGACTTTTGTGATTGTCATTAAAGACCCCCCTGCTACTCTCTATGTCTCATATGTTCTCTAATGCATTTATATGGAGCTTAATGTCTACACTTATATAATAAATTATGAATGTGCATCTTCTGAAAGCAACTAAGAATGCGGATGAAGTTATGAAATAAAATAATTCACTCACCCCAGAAATGTAGCTGCCTCTCCTGGGAGGCATGTATCTTAAATGAGGTTTGTAAGATCAGTGTAGGTCATTTGTTGTTTATAATACAAAAAGGACTTGTGGCTTAGCTTCCTATGTCTGAGGCTGAGCTTGGATGTATTTATATTCCTGAAAATGTAATCAAGACATGACACCAACAATTATGGGAATAAATCATTTGTTGCCCAGCTCACAACTATCTATCTTTTATTTTCTTATAGATTCAAGCTGCTTTTCGTACTGATGAGATCCGAAGAAATCCTCCACCCCACAAGATGAGATGAGAGCAGGAATGAGCTACTTCCATGAGACGATCTGGAAAGGTGTTCCAAAATTCTTGCGCCACGTTGACACGGCTTTGAAGAACATAGGGATAAATGAGCGTGTTCCCTACAATGCCCCTCTTATTCAATTCTCTTCATGGATGGGAGGGGATCGTGACGGTATGTTTCTTCTCCATATATAATATTTAACTGCAGAGTGTCTTCTCTCTGCATATGTTTTGGTAGTTATACAAGGAAACTTTTTGCAACTTTATATCTTATTTATCTTACTGTAGGTATGTGAAAGAAAAGTAGAAAGTGCGAAAAATGGAATTTATTATTCATTAAGTTAAAACATAGAAATGCTCATTTTATTTCATATAGTTGGACCTTTAATTGGAGATGTCTATTTGATGTGGACTGCAGGAAACCCCAGGGTAACTCCTGAAGTTACAAGAGATGTATGCTTATTGGCTAGAATGATGGCTGCTAACTTGTACTTCTTCCAAATAGAGGATCTTATGTTTGAGGTATTAAACAGATAATTCCCTGATTCAGACACTTTTTCCTCTAGTTAGAGTGTAATTCATGGTTTATCACAATATTGATTTTTCTTGTTTCTGTTTGCTCTGGTTTTATTTTCAGTTATCGATGTGGCGTTGCAGTGATGAACTTCGTGTTCGTGCAGATGAACTTCATAGGTCCTCGAGAAAAGATGCATATGGGTATCTAACATTGATCTTAACATGTGCTTCAAAGATTGCATTTTAGACTTGCTCTTAGTTTATCAGTAATTGGTGTACATATTCTTGTCAATTGGTCAGGAAAAGGAGTGCTTAATGGAGAGTGTATTAATGAGCTCCATATGATTGACTTATTGTTTGGACATATTTTGTAGATCTTGTGTGTTGATTATAAAATTTTTACGAGTGCAGAATTTTGGAAACAGATTCCTCCAAATGAGCCCTGTCGTGTTATTCTTGGTGACGTGAGGGACAAACTGTACAATACACGTGAACGTGCTCGTTAACTATTGTCCAATGGGATTTCTGACATTCCCGAAGAAACAGCTTTCACCAATGTTGAGCAGGTCTACTTTAAAACCCATCAACTGAACTTGCTAGGGAATGGCAGAATTAGTTAATTTCTAAGTGTTCCATATTTCTTACCATTTATCAGAGTAAAGCTTTTTGTTTTTCCCAGATGACACAAAAATGCATATCATAATTTTATTTTTGGTGATGATTCTTTTTTTTTATGGTGACGTAATTCAGTAAAATTTTGTTCTCTGGATTTTAACATATTGCAATAACCTTCTGGCAAGGTGAGCAAGCAATGTCATGCTTGAGACTTTCCTCACGCCTCATTAGTTTGGAAGTGGAGAGGAAATCACATTGAAATGCAACCTTGAAGCCTAAGACTATTTGTACTACTTTTGTGATGACTCTTATACATTTATGTTGATCAGAACCTAGCGTTTAGTCTAACACAATTGTTTCTTCCTTAATATTTACTGGTTCATTTTTGCATTCCTGTAGTTTCTGGAGCCTCTTGAACTCTGCTATAGATCACTCTGCGCTTGTGGTGATCGGCCAATAGCTGATGGAAGCCTTCTTGATTTCTTACGGCAAGTTTCTACCTTTGGGCTTTCGCTTGTAAGACTTGACATCCGACAAGAATCTGACAGGCATACTGATGTTCTTGATGCTATCACAAAGCATCTAGACATTGGATCTCATCGAGAATTGCCTGTGGAATGCCGACAGGAATGGCTTTTATCTGAACTTAGAGTCAAGCGCCCTCCATTCGGCCCTGATCTTCCCAAAACAGAAGAAATCGCTGATGTGTTGGACACGTTCCATGTCATTTCAGAACTGCCTTCAGACAACTTTGGTGCCTATATAATCTCAATGGCAACAGCCCCATCTGATGTGCTTGCCGTTGAGCTTTTACAACGTGAATGCCATGTGAAGCAACCACTAAGGGTAGTTCCATTGTTTGAAAAACTCGCAGATCTTGAAGCTGCTCCTGCTGCTGTGGCTCGTCTCTTCTCGATAGATTGGTACAGAAACCAGATCGATGGAAAACAAGTAATGATTGGTTACTCGGATTCTAGAAAGGATGCTGGTGGGCTCTCTGCAGCTTGGCAGCTATACAGGGCTCAAGAGGATCTTGTAAAGGTGGCAAAGTAGTATGGTGTCAAGCTTACAGTGTTCCATGGCCAAGGAGGGACAGTTGGAAGAGGAGTGGGACCCACCCATCTTGCTATATTATCTCTACCACCTGATACAATTCATGGATCACTTCGTGTAACAGTTCAAGGTGAAGTTATTGAACAGTCGTTTGGAGAGGAGCACTTGTGCTTCAGGACACTTCAGCGTTTTACTGCTGCTACACTTAAGCATGGAATGCATCCCCGTCTCTCCAAAGCCTGAATGGCGTGCACTCATGGATGAAATGGCAGTAGTTGCAACAAAGGAATACCGCTCTGTAGTCTTCCGCCACTGCTATTCGACCAATTTCGGATGTGAATAAAATTCACATCTTTAACACTGTGTTGCAACTGAAAAAAGTGCCCGTAACCGCAAATGGCAGTGATAACGGGCCATAATCATCCCCAATTCTCCTTTTTATCGTGATGTTAATGTAAAATAAATTGTCATCATGAATTGAAATTTAACACAAATCAACAAAGAAAAATCATAAAACTGGAAAGAAGGCTTCTATCTACTACAAGATTTCTTAAAAAAAAAAAATAATCACAGTCAAGATCAAGAAAAAAATTATTGAGAGTTACTAATAACATAAAATTAAAACTAAATTTTGCCTTTTTGTTTAAATTTTCGCAAATTGATATTGTATCAGACTTACGAGAACTAGGACATTGAGAAATTGTGCTTCAAACTCTAATAGTGTGTTTGGATGAGGGATTTCAAGGAAGAAATTCATTTCAATCAGGATATTTAAAAATCCAAAATTTAAATTCTTGTTTGGCAAAAAAATTTTAAGAATTTCAAAATTTAGGAAGGATTTTAAAAGAAAATTTAAGATGTTCAAATTACCTCTTAAAAATCCACCTAAAAAGGTGGTTTTTTAAAATTTCTCCCATTTTTTCATACTTTATTAAACATGACCCACTATTAAATGTAAATTTAAAAACAAAAACACGTTATTTTATTTAAATATAATATATATTTTTATTTTTTTATATTATTAACAATATTTGTACAATTTTACAAATCTAATGATGCTCATATTGCATATTTTATTTGATATTTTTCTTTTTCTAATATATAATATTATTATTTTTCTTTTATAAATTATTTTTTATTTAATCAAATTCTAATGTCTAAAAATTCTTTCTAAAAGTTATTTATCCAAACAAGTTAATTATAAATACTAATATTTTAAAATGATGAATTTTAAAATATCTTCATTTTAAAATGCCTCAAAATTTTAAAATTCATCATCCAAACGCAATCTAAAATTTCAATAACCCATTTAGAGCACTCATGGGCATGGTTTTGGTGGCTGGTTAGGTTGGGCTATTGAGGAAAACAAGGATAGGCTGGGCTACTGAGGAAAACAAAGAAGCCATGGTTACAGTGGAATCTGGAAAGCTTGCCATGATTGGTGATGGTGGCTAGTCAATAATTATAACTTAAAATTGTAGGATGTAGGGTTGAGAGAAAAAGACAGAGATGTTGAAGACAAAAGAGAAGTTTGAGTTTATGAGAAGAGTTATCGATTCGATCCCAACTAAACACATCTTTGTAGAGAAGTGAGGAGCCTTAACTGCAATAAAGCTCTGAGCAAGATTAGTTTCGAACCGTTAAAACAGATGAAGTTACTTATGGTTTACACAAAAAAAAAAGTTTGAGAAGACAAATATGAGGTAAGGGGAATCTGGGTGTTTTGTATTATAAAGAGAAAAGTGTGAATGTGGTGGGGTGTTTAGCGAGGTCGACATATGTTATGGATTTTGATTAGTAAAAAAACAATTTAAAAATTAAGGAGAAAATTTAAAGGAAAAAATTAGGAGATCAAAATTTAAAATATTTGAGAATAATTTTGGTTTAGATTAAGATTTTGGGATGGAAGTATTGAAAGATATTATTTTGTTTTAAACAAAAAATATTATTTATATTTTGGATTTATATTAATGTTTGTAATGGATTAAATTTTAATTTAATCTATTAATTTATAATATTTTAAATAACTATGCTTCTCATTTAATATGTTCTCATGTTTTACTTCATTAATTTTAGTTATAATTGCTATTAGATTGATTTTGAATACTATCTTCATGTATTTTTATTAATTTTATGTATTTTTTAAATTTATACTCACATAAATTTATAGATACAAGAATAGATAAATTTTTAAATATGAATATTATATCATAAATTTCTGAATTTCTTTTCTCATATAAATAAAAGAAGATAGGGTGTTAATAATTATTTTAAAAATCATAAAAGAAGAGTTCTTTCTAATTACAAGTCTAATTATTATGTTTTATAATATTTTGTGCAAAATTTAAAAAATATCCACAGCTACAATGAATGTAATGATTGCTATAATACTCGTTAAGTCCGCAACTACAACAAACACGACGTGGCCGAAATCGTACTGTCGACCATAATTTAAATCCCCGACCCTAATTAGCATTTCTCGACCTCGTTTACTTATGTCCAGCTATATATTTAATACCGCATGACATCACATGCACAAACCCTTTCTCCTTCTCCTCTAGAAATAAGGGCGACAATCATGTTCGGGAGGAGGCTGCATGATGGTTTGCACATTTGCTGTGTTCCGAGGCTATTTTAAGGTGTGTATATGAGTTTCTTGGTGTTGAATACTAAAGATTCAAGCATATAGTATAATGCTGCAGACGTTTTAATTAATCAGCCTTTAGATTTGATTGGTCTTCTTCGAATAATCAAACAAACCATTGGGTAAATACCAACACAGGGCCAACATCTCCATGATTTTTTTCTTCAAGAAATCAACTTAAACATAGAGAGAGAAGAAGAGAAGACGTTCACATCACAAAAAATAGTGAAAGCACCGATCTAACCAGGACAAACTCATCTTATTTATTGATTTATATTATTCCAGAAGCAAACTATTTCAGTAGGCTAATACATATGTAGTAGCCGATTATTTCAATAATGCGACAAGTACATGCAGCTGTACTCGTTTCATAATCAGTTAAAGTGTCTAAGCAAACGGCCTTTGGTTGTAGCAGTCGAGGTTGTTTCCGTAGCTCACTTTCAATATGTCGCAGTATCTCTTATAGAACCCGATTCGGTCCACAACCTGAGGGTTGGATCCTTTCCCACATTCGATGCCGCCATTGATGATGTTGGTGATGACCCCATATCCAGGGAGCCGACCGGCAGCCGTGTCAGCCGCAGATGGCTTCCATTGGCCGGTGATGACGTCGTGACTTGAAGGTTTGGGCGATTGCGGTGTCATCCAGAACCAAAGAGCTGTCTTGAATGAAATGGTCGGGTCCCTTGCCACTGCATCGGGGTCGCGCAACAGATCAACGTTTATTGCTTTCCCTGCTGGACCGTAGTTGTAGTTGCTGCATGCCATAGTCAAAGTCAAGGAGAAGTTCAAGATACAAAAACCATGTTTTATTATTTTAATAGTGCAAATTTTTTTTTCATTTTTAAAATTTAAAAAAAAATAAACTCAGAAATATCTTTTCGGAGCATTGTGACATATGATCATATATATCACCTTGGTCGTAGTAAAAGAAATTGAAAATTTTGTAATAAGTAAAATATCTATGTAAAGTATTGATATGAGGAAAAAAAATATTAGTTTAATTTATACACGCTATGTTTATGTTTGTAATTAGTCAATATTTATGTATGAGTAAAAAATGTCAAATGCAGCCAATAACCTCTTGATCGGATGATTAAGAATGAATTGTGACATATTATAAGATTTTGGTTCAAATTCAAATAACTTTACTTTCTTCCTCAATCATTAAAATGCAATATGCTTTTGTTGGATGATAAGTGTGAATTCAGTAAATTCATTCAAAAGAAGTAGACTTACTATGAGATCTGGATTGGACCACGGCCAAAATATTTTTTACCGGGGGCACAAGGCCATTGTTGACTTGCTTTACAGTAATCTCCAGGATTGCCTTGTTCCTGAACGAAGCAATATCCCCATGCGTATGGACCATCCGGTGCAGTTGCCCATCCACCTGTACAACAATTATGCCATCAATTACTATATATTCACCAATAAGATTAGTCTCAACCATAAAAAAGATTAGAATATTGTAGTTATACAAAAAAAAGTTATATATTCGCCAACCAAATATTAATGTCAGCCTACGAGTCATTAACTACGCATGCATGAGCATGACTAATTTAATAGACAGACAATCAAGAGGTCAGTTGGTTGCTATTAGCATTTGCATGAGAAAAATAAACCTGTAGTTTCATGGGATGTTTGAGCCAAGAAGGCGGCAATTTCTCTTTTACGAGTAGTAACATCGCCAGTGGTCCCGAAAGCGCGGAAGGAGTTGGCAGCGGCAATGAAACCATCGTAAGTGTAGAAACCATGGCCAGGGCAGTTAGCATCGTTACGATGCTTTAACATCTGATTGAACAGCTCTCGGCTGATGAGCGAACTCACATCAGCCAAGGCCCCCAATGCAGAGGCCAAAATGAACACAATCACCAGAGTGAAGAACCTCATTTTTGCTGCTTAGCTAGTTATAAACTCAAGCTTTTGATGTGTGGGCTAAGGAGATTAGGCCGGTACTTATAGAATGAGTAAAGATCCTACCAAAGCCATCCTCATCTGTTCAATTAATTTTTATATATTAAAATTATTAAAATTGATATTGAAATTACATTTGGTATCTTATGGCACTTGATGGTCAAACTTGATATTTATATTTTAGGCATGCACTCTAATATTAAATTTGTGAATGGCAAAGAAATTGATTATCTTACCGAAAATTTAGTAAGATAAAGAAGAACAGTTTACTAACTAAATTTTTTTGCTAATCAAATTAGTTTTGATTTTGCTAATTGTAATTGCAAGAGCTTTTCATTAATATAAAAAAAAAACATGTCACTTTTTAAATTTATCATGTGATAAACTTTTCCATTTTCATCCACATTGATGGGACTTGTTAATATTAAAATTCTTATGATCTTATATTTAAAATAAATAAATAAGTCAATAAAATGAAGTTCTAGAGACGGTGGCGGCTTTTATCATCACAGAAAGAGAAAGATGATGATTGCTTGAAAGCTTGCACTTGGCAAACGAGAAAAGGCTAACAAGTGTCGGTCTCTGATTTTTTTTTTTTTTAGTAGGAGGAGGAAGTCTTTACACGCCACCGAATTGGATTATGTTAAAAGTCCATTTTATTAGAATTCAGACGCTTCTGTGTTTACAAGCGGAGTTGATTGCGGAGGAAAATTTCAAGCTGGGCAGCCGCCAAAAAAATATAACAAATCTCATCCTCAGCTGACTCGATTGAGAATTGTGAGACGCAAAGCCTGACTAGGAAAGTACTTGAAGAAATATCGGGCGCCTTCACAGAAGGGTATCCAAGAAATCTAAGATTTTTTCAGGCAAACATCCATTTCGGAACGCACCTTATGTCATGGCCGACACAACTTTTCAGACAAGCAAGACATTCATGAAACTAAAATTCTTACTCTGCTCAAGATGCGTAAATTTTCAAATGTAAATTTTATGAATAAAATATAACTATCTATTCCTTTGTCAAATGAAATTAAATATATTCTTTTTTTTTAAAGATTGAATTATTATATAATAGAAGGATAATTTTTTTTCTAGCAGTCTAATCTTTCCTTTTACATGTGCATCGAACATATAATTAAATAATAATTATTCTATTTTACCTTTCATCCCATGCACCTAACATGATTTATATAGATTGTACAATCACACTATTTGACTATGCAAATGAAAAACAACAGAGTCAGCCCCTTCTGGCAATCGCTAAAAGAGTTACGGATCCCAGGATTATGATGCAATTTAAATATCTAATCAACAACGATTATGTTTATAAAGCCTTGGAAAACTTTTAAGCAAAACTCAAGTACATTTGCACATAAGAACCACAAACAAAATTCGGAAGCAGGAGAACTAATAGCAAACTTATGGTAGATATTTAAGGGGAAAGTAAAAAAAAGAGAAATATATAATAGCATTCTGGAGTATATCTATTGGAATAAAGGCTTTGATGATGATGATGATGAGGAGCTGGTGTAAGCAGAGGTGAGAGCAACTACCATGAGTTTTGTTGCCTGGTAAATGCAAACGCAAAAATGCTCACGTCAGCAAAACTTCAGTTAGGAATGGGGCTGCATGGCATACATATGAATATATGTTAAACAACAGAAGCTATAAGACCAAATTAAGATTTTTAATTTCTAACCATTCGAGCATCCCTTGAAAATTACACAAAAAAACTTATTCAATTCGCTATTTAATTGAAAAAGAAATAGGCCAGAAGGAATTCAAAAAGACACTTTAGAAAAATTTCCTTCAACATGTGCGCAGACTTCAATATCACAAAAGATGTTATTAAAAAGTTTCAGAAAATATGGTTAAATATCCATCGACATTCACCTCTTATCCGTGAGATGAAAGAAAAATAAAATCTGTGAAGTACACAAAGCTTGAGTGCTTACCACAAGTCCTCAGAAGAAATGACAGGAAGAGAAGTCCTGGTTTCATTTTTTGAAATCCTTGGCCTTCTTCTTTGAATGAACCAAATGCTGCTGCTTCTTTCTCCCCATGCCTGATTGACTTTTCTTTGACATCTTGCCATCAGAGGGCAGCTGAACTTGTTTTAACTTCATCTTGACTGATCTCACCATTGAAGACAAGTTATGCTTCTCCTTTGATGGCAAAATATCAGACTCGTCAAGCTCAGCTTTGTTCATCCGAGGAACATCTGATGGGAGCTGAGCATTTGTGGATATCTTGATGTCCTCCACAGCAAACTCTTGCTGTTCATCCTTCCGCAGCTTTTTTGCTATTTGCCGAGCATAAGTTGCACTCCTGAAACAACCAACTCCTATGCATTAGCCAGGCAACACATCAAATAAAAGACCTGGAGACTCTCACAATTAAAACTCAGAGCAGTGTTATCATGTTGGTAAATCAACATACTAATTCAGACAAGAAACAAAATCAAACGATTACCATACATATTTGAGCCTTGGATGACCTGGTTCTTTTATCTTATATCTCTTTTAAAACAAAACTAAATTTGTTTTCTCATAATTATAGGATTGTTACCTTTTGAACTGTGGGTCAGTGGGATCCAAAGCATAAAGAGGTGACGTAAAGAGAGCAGAAAATCGTGGATCATCGTCAACAACTGGAATTTTTTCCTCATCTAGAACTTCTTTTCCCCTTTTCCCCTTAGCCTTTTTAGCCTTCAGATTGTATCCCTTAAGACCAGTGTCATCTCCCTTGTCATCAGTGAGTAATAACTCGAGTTCTGCTCTGCTTGCTTCGGCTTCCTTCTCCATATCTTCCTGTTGCCTTCTTTCTTTCTTACTCTTAGAAGAAGGCTCTTCAACAAAAAAGTCATCAAGTTCTTCTGTAGCTTCTATATCAGGCTCATCACTCTCATCCTCTGATGAATATTTAGATTTATTTTTCTTGGCCTTCTTTTTCTCCCGTCTTTTCCTGAGATGGGCCTCCCAAACTGTTTCTCCTTCCCTATCTTTCTTCTCCAAAATGCGCTTGCTTATATCCTCCAGGCCAGTATTGAACGTGACTTCCATATCCTGGCCATCGTCCTCACCATCTCCATCAGAACCATCACCAGACTGCAGTAAGGCACGGTATATATCTCTTTTTTTATTTTTCTTATTACATTGATCCTCTTTGGTTTCTTCGTTTTCATCATCATCACTTTCACTCTCATCAGAAGCCAGAAATTCCTTCAACTCCAATTCAGCTAGCTGCATGAAAACAGAAGAAGTTTTAAATTAGGCAAATGTCAAGGAATTCCAAGAAAATGAAGTGCAAAAAACATAGGTGATATTTCCTTGATCTTGCCATGGCTGTTTCAATGATTTAAACATTCTCAACATTTACTGTTCTCAGAAGTGTTATGACACGATCATCATTTGGTCTAAGTAAACAAAGGAAGATGAACTAACACAGAAGGAAATCTAAAGGATAAGAAAAGAAAGGCTTTCAACCCAATATAAACAAAATTATCAGCTGTCAGCTGTTGCCCACCAACTTAACTAACGCTTATAAAACTAAAAGAAAACAACTGTGAATCACTTGGACAACAGAACGGAGAAGCATATTCTGCATTCTATATTTAAAATAAATCCTGAAAGCACTTTCTAGGACCACCAAAAAAACAATCTGAATTCATAATGCTAATATTTTTTATCTCCACTGAAATTCTTGAAAGCACCTTCTACAAGATGACTTGAAAACAAACAGAATTTAAAAACTACATAAAAGACTTCAAGCAAAATGTTTATTCGGATTTCTCTCACTAAGTCAGTAGAATGGAGTACACAAAGGAAGCATACAATGTCCTAGACTGAATTTCACAGACAACAGATGAACCATTACAAAGTAGCTCACGTTACAAATTAGACACACTAACCTGCTCAGCATTGAATTTTCGTTTCAGAATTTTTCCGCGTTGTGGTTCATCTTCATCCCATGAAAGATGAATTTTACTTTGCTGCAGTGCTTGGGTATGGAAATTTAAACCCTCATAGTTTGCAGGTGCCTGAGCAAAGAAGGAGGTATTTACATTTCGCAGTCAATCATAGTTTTAGTTAGGGCCTGGGCTACCAATTTAGTCAATACTTAAAAAAAATAATAGCAATAGAAATAGGGTTCTATTTTCTAGTTATCTTCAATTTGATTAGATCTCTTTTTAAACGTAAAAGATCCTGTAAAACCCTATAGCCCATGTATGATACATAAGCAGGAAGAATGTGATGGTCAAGCAGATATACCTCTGTTGCAATATCACGGGGTGAATGTTTAAACACCATAGAGTCAGGAATGAACCTCAAATCAAGCACATTTGATGATCTTTCAAACTCAGCTCCATCGCAAGCTTTGTACAAGTGATCTGCTGTTGTACTAGAATCACATTCTACTACTGCATAGTAGTATCTGAAAGGACAAAAACAATGAATATAAACAAAAAGATACGTACAACATCACTTCAAAAGATAAACATGTCCATTTAAAGAGATACATATCACAATGTTACATTGAAGTTACAGCAAAGAACCAACAGCTACAAAGAAACTAAGCTTAAGAAAACTTGTCCATATTGCACATGTCATTGTTTCAACAAGTCATAGGTCAACAACAAGTGTCACAACAATTACAAAAGAGACAGAAAAAAGAAAGAAAGAAAGAAATATCACAGATACTATTGAAACAGGAAAAATGACAATTAGCAGTAATCACCTTAGCCTACTTTTCTCATATTCACGCAATTTCTCATTATCAATTTCATCATCACCATCTTCATCGTTTTCTTCATTTTCACCATCAAAAAGCTCTACTGGTCCATGAATTTCCTCCTCTTTCATACGCTGAAGTCCAAACTCAGATGGATAAACAGCCACTGACATAATTTGTCCATCTTTAGGGAGAAATGAGCTTAACATTACATACAAGTCAGCAGCCTACATATTTAAAAGGGCAGAAAATCAGTTGCTGATCTGTAGTTTTTTTTACTAAGAAATTATAACCCTCCATACCCTAACTGATCATAACAATTATGAGAATTGATTAATATGGTCTAGCCAAAAACTATCTTTTACAATGAAAGATCTACTAGAATACTAGAGACCAACAGTAAAGAATAGAGACATAAGTGAGAACTGAGAACCAATATTGAGTTCAGAAACAGAATAATCAATTCTTAGCATGAAAGTCACAGAAGCTACAATGCCCAAGATAATTGCTTGATAACCAAAGGCTAAGATTCTAAACAATTGCTTCCCCTAAAAAAATATTGTACTCTTTGACTTCAATATTGACTCAAAAAAGAACTAGGAAACAACAGAAAACCGAAGAAAAAAAATCTTCTGATGAAAGTTTCTTGATTGAGCTAACTTCAATGATTTTTTTTAATTCTCATTTAGTCAATCATTGAATCGAATGAAATCGATTGAAGTAGGTATTCTTCTATAGAAAGAATAGCAATGAAACCACATTGATATCTTAAGAAATCCTATTCAATTATGACATAAGATAATATTCATTGAAGGGAAATATAACCCAAAGATTTTTTAATTGGATCTATCAAAGGGCAATATAACACAGATATCTTAACTGGTTCTATCAAGTGCAATTATGTGACCTCACCCTACAATGACATATTAAATTGAACTAACATAAATTCAATTAAAATGCAGGAACCATGACATGCACAAATTAAATTACATAAACAGGACAACTTGCCAAGCAAATTCTTTCCCTCAAAGAAATTCTAATTTCACATAAACAAGAAAACATTCAAATAAATAACTTGAAGGTAACATCATACTAGCTATTAATTGGAATGCTAAATCAACACACAACATATCATTGGCAATGACCACTTGGGATTGTTTGGTATCACTTTTAAGATCACAGTGGTGATCCACTTACCATGGTGATAAGATCACCAAGGTGCTTTAATCACTATTGATCTTAGATTACCATGTTTGTTATATTGTAAATCACTGGTGATCATAAATCATCGTGTTTAATATTGCACATCACCGAATATAAAACACTCTAAATAACATTAGTATTAATAATAAGATTATTTAAAAGAAAGCAACAATTTCAAGCCTTATGAAATGAACAATTTATAAAAAAACAATTTATTGTTATATGAAAATTATAACATATGAACCAGTTCTGATGAGTATAATTCAAAGTTATTGACATGTTCACATTAAGGATCATATAACTTGTATGAAATGATTAAAAAGTGGAGATTCGATTATAAAAACTAAAACTTTGGAGAGAAGCTTATTTTGGTGGGTAACATTTCAAGAGTGAATTTGTGCTAAAATGATTTAAAAAATCACTCTCTCTCAGGTGATAAAACTTTCTCACCTTTTGGATGGGATTCAGATCACTTCACAAGGCAGTGACCAAATTGCTCTTAGTAGTCTATCATCATCACATAGGATTCCCGAGTTACAACCAAACATTGTGACCTAGACACGGTGATTAGATAAAACTCGATTTTAAAGAGATCACCCCATACCAAATGCCACCTTAGAGAACAGCTTAAGGTTTGATAATGGGTAGAAAACATCTATAGGTTGGTGTCCAATACACAATTTAACTCATTGCCCTATATTTCACTTCAAACAAAAAATGATATAATTCACAAGTAAACTCCATTAACATACCTTAACTTGCCTCCAATCCATATTAACAACAGCAAGCCTGTGGGTTTCTTTTTCAATCATCGGGACATTTTCTTCCTGGCAAGCAACCAGTATGAAATAATTAACGAATTCGGTAAAAACAATAGAACAGAAAGCTCTACAGCTTGTGGCAAAGCTTTAAGAAGCTTATAAAAGAGTTTAACTTTGCAGACTAGATATCATAAAGTTCAAAATCGGTATCTTCACATCTGAATTCTTAACACTTTTTCAACTGTTGTCCTTTTAACCAGAAAACACCAGTTATTAATCTTAACATAAATCAAAAGTATAACAAAGATATTAAAGATCAAATAAATTCAATATCCTAATTCATTTCCTTGTATCCATTTCCACAGCAACCACTAAACAAATTAAGCACAATCAATTATTTGAAACCAAAATAGCATAAATAAAGATTAGAAAAGGGTACCTGTATTTCAGGTTCTCCATCCTCAAAAACAATATCAACATCTTCCTCTTCGGTAGTGGAACCGGATTCTGATCCATTCTCCTCCTCTTCTGACTCGTCACCACTGTCCTTTTCCAACATTTCACTACTCTCACTCTCCTCATCCACCTCTTCGCTGTCATCCCCTTCGCTCAAGACATCTTTCTTTCTTTTCTCTTCTTCTTCATCTTCCAAGTGATAGTAATGGCGAAGAGAGTTCTGTGAGTTTCCCTTCTTAGGCTTCCCTCGCTTATCCAAAGGTGCTGAAGACGGTGCAAATCTCTTGTCATTGAACATCCGATTGAAACGAGAATCAATGGTAACCTTCGTTTTGTGCTTTGGAACCTTCTGAAACCTAGGGTCCGAGTGTACGGACACAAAGCGAGCGTCCGTAATAACCTTGCCGCCGCCACTTTCATTATTGTCGGTGTTGCTATGTTGTGCCGAGAGTGTAGAAGCAGGTTTGTTCCTATTCTTTTTCTTATTTTTAGTCTTCTCGACTTTGTTTTTGGATCCCATGCTTGATTTTATTTCTACGGTCACTCCACTCGCAGCTGGATTTTGTCCTTCTGTTCAATAAATAAAGGATTCAAGTAAAAACCTAGAGAAAAAAAAAACAGATAACATTATTATATCCACAGCTTAATTCAGTAAAAGCTTAACATAGCTTAATTCCCATTCAAACAATAAAAAGAATCGTCAAAGAAACGAGAAAGCTGCAGCTTCCTGCGGCGGAGCTAGTCTACCTCACTTATCGCCGCCTGGAATGGCAAAGCTTAGTGGCGGAGGGGATGACAAGCGTGATACAGGTCGGTCCTGGTGGTGTGTGCTGGTGTGGCTCAGCTTGAAACAGTGGAGAAAGGAAACCGAAGTTGAAGCCTGAGGAGCGCAGAGTGATGTACTGAACCGATGCTTTGCAGTAAAACTGGAAAACAGGCAGAGGAAGCCGGCTAGGGATGTCAACGGGGCAGGTACCGCTAATTTTGAGGAATCCGACCCAAAATCCAATTATCTCCTAAGATATTCGAACCCTATAATTATTTAGTTATTTTCTAATTTCATTACTTGAACCCTACTCTAATAATTTTAGGAATACCCGTCTATTATCCGAACCCGTTTAGATATCCGATTAGTTAACTAAAATTTGATCAAAACCCAACAATTGACTTGAACCCAAACCCAAAAAACAATTTATTCTAATATCTAATCTATGCAATTTTCTATTATTTAAAACATAAAATCCAACTAGTACAACAAACATCAACTTAAAGCCCATAAAAATTTGTCTATTAAACTAAAAACAAACATAAATTATAATTAAAAAAAATCGTATTTGAAAATCCTTCAAGTCATAATAAACAATTATTCTTTATCATGTCCATAGTTGTAGATAGTCCTACACATAAAATAACTAAAACATTATTATAAGTCTTAAGATGGAATATAATAACATATTCTAATTTTGAAATGAGGTTAAAAAATTTGAATACCAATATATGTTTAGATAACTGAAATATCAATGAACCATACCAAACCAATACCAATACCATCAATGTTAAAATAATTAATTTATTCTCTCTGCCTGAATTTTTTTTTTTGCTTATTTACAACTTGCAATGCAGCTTACTACCATAGGCACTAGCCACCAGCCCAAGTAATTGTTTGCCACAAATATGTCAAAAACCATAATCCTTCTACTTCTACACAGTAAAAACAATTTAATGATGTATTTTTTTGTAAAACCCTATATTAATCCCATAATTGTATGATAATCCCAACCTCTATATATAAGAAGAAGAATTTTGGCCTTCAATCAATAATATAACAAATTTTGGGCGAGTTTATCTTGACAAGCAATGTTAGATTTTTAATTCTTTTACATCATGATATATAATAAATGTGGTAAGCCCTTCTGTTTATGAAAACTTACTACTTAGAAATTTAATAAAAGTAAATTGAATCAGCACATGATTCATGAACAATCATCCAAATACAATTTATTACCTTTTAATGATAACTCAATAAAAGAACGAAAAAGAGAGACTTAAAACTACATGTTTATGCATCCTTTTTTTCTCTAACTTCAATAGGTTCAAATCCTAAGACCCAATTCCCATCCAGCCATGTTTGTGAATACTTTATGAAAGAAAAAAATATATTGATTTTTCAAAGAACTTTACTCTCCTTGGCCCTTTGTCACTGGAGAGACAGTTTGGTACTTAAACGAGTGGACTCCAGGAAGGGTGCTGCAAAAGAAAGCTAACATATTCCTCAACTAAGCCAAAACCAGGTTGCACTATTTAAGGGTTGGAGAAGATATTGTCTCTTGAAAGTTTTTTTTTTTCAACCCCTTTCAGCTTCAATCACCCATAACCCAATCCTTGTAGAAGCATAAATCTAGCAAAAAAATCAAATTACCCACAGCTGAACCTTCCCATAAGAAACTAAACCCGTAACCCCTCATCACCTTCTCAAAATACCCAACACCAAGCCAAACTCAGCAAGCATTCAACAAACTCAACACAAAAAAAAAAGTGAATGTAGCACTAAGAATCAGCCTAGAAAGACGAAAGAAATGGAAGTACCTTGGCTAAAACATCTCCCAGAGCTAGGTCGAAAAGTGGATGTTCAGAGCTAGTGCCGAATTCTGCAGAGAAGAAATGCTGCTGCTGCTGCCGCCGCTATGGACAGAAAGTAGCGATAGGTAGAAATTAGGAAATAAAGGATTAGGGTTTACTGATTTTGATTTTGATTTTGATTTAGAGAAAAAAAAAATCCTACCCTTAGTCTAAACTAAACGGTGAGTTCAGAGTTTTTTTTATTTTATATATTATGCATATTTAAAAAAAATATGCACAACAAATTTGTTTTCTATTATGTGCAAATTTTTTTAATAAATTATTTTTATATTGTCTATTTTTTTAAAAATAGAAATTTTGTTAATATTTAAATTATTCTTATAATATTATTGTTTTCTTAATTTGGTTTTATTATGTTTTACAATTTTTTTTAATTCTTGTCTATTATTATGATATAGGTAATAAATTGTCTACATTTATTACTATATTTTGAGGATGAATTAATCTTAATATATTGGTGTCAAATTTTATTCTAATTAGAATGCATTGTAATGTTGAGAGATAATTACACATTTACCATAAGAGAGTTCTAACTCTTGAGTATAATTGATAAGTTTATAAGAACACAATGTTATATTCATGATCTATCTATCATTTCACATGGATCATTTGATTAAGAAGTTGCATGACATTCAACTTTTAATTATTGAAATTTAAAACGTTTTTAATTTCAATCTATTATCATAGATTAGACTATAATATTGTGTTTGTGTTTTTAATTTCAAACATTTAATTTCTTATAATGTTTTCATGTAATATAAATTAACTTAATCAATGATCATAATATTAGATGCCTAAATAAATATTGACATTAAATCTATTTTTTTTAAGTAAAAAAAAAGAAGGTTCTTTTTCAAATTATCACATGCACATGCACATGCACATGCACATGCACATGCACATGCACATAAACATACACATACACATACATGTTTCTTGTACAAAGGAACCGTTTCTTGTTTAAGCTAGACAAAATTGTTAATATATGTATGTATATGTAAATTGTGAGTGTGTAGGAATTGTATATTAACTTATTATGAAATTTTTATTAATTTAATTTTAATACTTTAGGTTTAAAATTTAAAAATCTTATTATCTTAAGCATAATTAACTATTTTAATTTTATAAATAATTTTATTATTATGTTTCATTAATTCGTTTTAAGTCAACAAATTTTTTATTTAAAATTGATAATTACAATTTTAAATACAATTTTCATCATATACATATACATATACTATAGTGTGTGTGTGTGTATGTAAATTGTCAATATGTAAGAATTGTATCTTAACTTATTGCATGAAACTTTTATTCATTTAATTTCAGTACATTATGTTTAAAATTTTAAAACTTATTATTTTAAGTATAATCAATAAGTTTATGTAACCAAATATAATAATTTAATTTCATAATTATTTTATTATTATGTTTCATTATTTTTTTTGAGTAACATTGTTTTATTAAAATTGATAATTACAATTTTAAGTACAATTTGTATCGTATATAGTATCATATATGTAGATAGTCAACGTATAAGAATTGCATCTTAACTAATTATGAAACTTTTGTTAATTTAATTTCAGTACCTTATGTATAATATTTAAAATATATATATATCATCATTAGCTTTGCTTGAAGAGGATTAGTTAACTAAAATTTGATCAAAACCCAACAATTGACTTGAACCCAAACCCAAAAAACAATTTATTCTAATATCTAATCTATGCAATTTTCTATTATTTAAAACATAAAATCAAACTAGTACAACAAAAATCAACTTAAATGTGAAGATCGAGAATTTTCTAAATAAATAAAGGTATCCGGAAAATTTAATTTGGACAAATTGAAATCCAAATTAAATAAGAATGAAAGTGGAGAAAATAAATTTGGATATCAAGAAATCCAAAAACGTAATAAGAAATAAAATATGTATTTTGAGAGATTTATATAATGATATTATGTAAACATACTTTTGATAAATATGTATATATTCATATATGGAATATATGTATATATCATATGTTAAAATATTATTTTATATCATTGAATATATATATGTAAATTTTTATACATTTATGTATATATGTAATATATATATGAAATATATATATATAGTATTTTAAAATATATATATATATAAATGGTTTATATGAAATATATACTTATATATATATATATGAAGTATATGTATAGTATTTTAAATTTTAAAGTGTATAGATTTATACATATATATATATATATATATATAATTGATACAAACTTTATATATGCATATCTATATGTATTTAATTATATGGTATAGTTATATATATATAAATATAAAAGATAAAGATTATAGATATTATAATTATAAATATATTTTATAATTATAAAAAAAAAACTGAAAGGAGGGAATCGGGGGTTTAAACCGATCCCCCCTTTTCTTTGTTTCCTCTGTGTAACACAGAGGAGTAGGAAAGAAGAGAAAAGCCGGTTGACGCCGGCGATGCCAAGGGAAGAGAGATCGAGAAAGGAAAACGCGGCCGATAAGAGAGGAAAAAGCCGACGACGGTGAAGGCAGTGAAGGAGAGGAGAAAAAACGAAACAGAAGCGAAGCGAAACGAGAAGATGCGGGCGAAGCTGAAGAGAAAAAGAAAAGAGGGAAGTGGCGGTGCCGGCCGGTCTAGGCACCGCCACCCCAACCTCGAGCTCGGCGGAGTTGAGGGGAAGCAAAGGACTGCCATCGACGAGGCAAGGGCCAGCGGAGAAAGGAAGAAACAGAGAGGGAAGAAGCCGCCGCTGCCACCTCCAGATCCGATGCCGTCACCGCCGGTGGGGAGGAAAGGAGACCAGATTCGGCTTCAGCACCACCTCGGCTACCTGTGGGAGGCTTGAACCGGCGGAGAGGGTGGCTGCTGGTGGTCGAACCGGTCGAACCGGCCAGAACCGGCCTGAACCGATCCGAACCGGTTCAGGCCAGAAAAAAAAACAGAACAGAAAAGAAAGAAAGAAAAAAAAGAAAAAGAAAGAAGAAAAGAAAAGAAAAGGAGAAAGAAAAGAAGGAAGAAGAAGAAGAAGGAAAGGAAAAAGAAAGAGAAAAAAAATGTGGTAAGGAAAATTTAAGTCTTTTCGCTATATGTCTATTTGATTTATTGGAAATTTTCGTATTATTTTCTAAATGAAAATATATGTTAATTTTTGAAATTGTAGCAAAAGTGGAAATAAGACGAATGGTGGAGTTCGGCAAGGCTCGAAAAATCGGAAAGTGCGCTAAGCTTGGCGAATAGGTAAGATACTTTTATAAAGCATTAGTAGCATTATATTGTATGTGGGATTTATGATCTTAATAATGCTCTGATGGAATGATTTTTAATGGAATTATGAATTTTTTTATATATGATGAATTAATTTAATTGATGTTGAAAATGCTAAGAGGACCCACAATTGATGGTGGGGGTCTTAGTAAGAGGTAAAAATTGGTGAGAATCAACGGCTGCAATTATAAATTCTGTTTCCTTGCAGGAGGTTTAGAGGAAATTAAGCCGTTATGCTGTCGGAATTTCCACGAAAATATTTGAGGAAAAAGATTAAGTCTCTCACATAAGTGGAATCTTGGAGATAATTATTGAATATAAATATTGAAAGGATTTTATGGTATTACCGAAAGTGTTTGATATTGAAATCGATGAGAAGATAGATCGTTGAAAACGATAATGTGATGAATTACATGGTTTAAACCTTATAGAATCGATAAATCAAGTAATTTTAATATCACAAATGGTATCAAGTTGAGATTGAGGTGGAATTATTAATTAGACGGATCACGGATAAAAGTGATGATAATTATATGATATAGCTTGGAAGAGAAGATCACAGTTGAAATTTCGATGGTCGAATGATTGGATTGTGAAGTTATTAACGGAGTAATGATTTCCAGAATTTACCGAGTCCGGTTTCATGATTTTGAAATAATTCCAAATGTGATAATATGGACAAATTCGAGAGATCGAAATGAAGATCGAATTACGACACAATCCGATCAATTATGGATTCAAAGAAATGAGTGATAAATATATGAAAAGATGATTGTGCTTATAACCTTAGAATAGATCTTGAATAATAAGATCGACAATTACATAAGTTCGGATAAAATCATAAAGGCCACATGAAAATTGATTTGAGGATTTAGATACGATTTTGTGATAGTAAATGAAATTGAACCTCAAATCGGAAATGATGAACATGTATCAATAGATCAAATCATAGATGGATTTGATAAGTGACTATCGATTTTGTGATTCTGTTATCCTCGATGTCGATTCTGGAACAAATATTGAATGATGATATCATTATTTACATAATTTCGGTAACTTGATGACTATTTAGAAACTGATGTTTAAATGCTTATAAAAACTTAGAGGATTCATACAAATGAAGCGATCCTAATATTGATGATGAGATGTATAAATGATTATTATAATAGTCGATGACGATTGAGAAAGGATATTGAATACCGAATGGTCTAAATACCAAGTGATTCGATTTCTGAATGAATTGAGTACTGAGCAAATTGAATACTAAATTAAATGAATAGTGAATGAATTAAATAGTGATTTACTGATTTGATAGAAAGAAAGTCTTGAAATCGAATAGTTGATGGTGATAAAGTTGAATGAATCACTTCTCTGTATTTGATGAAAAGATTACCGAAGTTGTATACTGAAATGTTTTACAGCATCGCATTTAAGCATGCCTTCTTGCAACTTGAAACATTTTAATAATGTTTATATGAATACTGAAAAGTATTGATTTGTTTTGAAATGAAAGTATATGGTAAATATATATATTTTGATATATGAAGTCTCATACAGAATTTTACCATATGCTTTATATGATATTGAAAAGAAAGCTATAGATTTAAATGTTTTATGAGACTGTAGGCACCCTAAAAGAATTAAATTCAATAAAGCATAGTGGAAACCGCCTAATTGGAGCTTTGCTCATTAGGCAGAGAGATGCTTGTCCGACAATAGTCGTGGACAGGTCTCAGTCACTCCTGATCAGTGGGGCTGAGAGAGATGAGGTCTATGGCCATAGATAGCACCCTAATTGGTTTCCAGGGGACGATGACATGATTTTCACTGCTAGCTACAATGATTTAAGTCTTTATTGATAAAGAGATGATAGGGATCTAGCCTAGTCTCGAACCGATATGATATGAAGTCTAGAGTATGATTTTGTTGACATGAACTCTAGACTTGACATGATTTATACTATACATGAAACAGATTTGAAATGAAATATGTTTTGAAACAGTACATGTTTTAAAAATCCATGAGATATGATTTCGACACTTATATGATTTATATGTGATTTTGTGTCGAACATGGCATGATATGCGGTCTAGAGTATAGTTTGATTTGATATAAACTCTAGACCTGATACGATTTACAGAATATGTTTTAAAAGTATATGATAAATGATTTCGACACTTACATGATTTACATACGATTTTGTGTCGAATTTGAAATGACGTGTGGTTTAGAGTATAAATTGATTTGATATGCACTCTAAACCTGATATGATTTATAGGATATGAAAAATGTTTTAAAACCGCACATGTTTTAGACATGCTCTAAAAATGAATACATGAATTGCAATTGAACATGTTTTTATCATGCCATAAAGGTAGATTTGAATGAATTGAAAATTTATATGTGGAGCATGTTCTAAAGTACATATGATACGATTAGAGATGATAGCGGTTTATACAGTAAAGTTACATAATTGCATATTAAACCTTGACATGATAATATGCTTCGCACATGAGTTTCATGAGAAATGTCATGACTCGACATTAATGATATTTCATCTAGACGATGACATGATATGATACATGAACATATGATTGATATGAAGAGAATTGTGAACTTACACTATGGTGATCATGATTTCTCTATAAGGAAAGTGATATGAGGTGATAGATTACAGGAGTACGATTATGAAATATAAAGTGAATTGATATGGTGCTTCAATTGGACATGATGTACTCCGAGATAGAGGAAAATATAGACTAATAGTATATGACATTCAATTTGGATACGACAGATTGTTGTGCGACGCACTATAGTGTAAGGACGAGAAGACTGAAAAAGTGATTATGATGATGATTTTAAAAGTATAAGTGATAGACAGATGACAAGAAATGAGATAATGATATGTTATCGATGAGAAAGGATTAACTGTAATTGCAAATTTGCAAGTTTTAAGCATTGCAGATTAAGACAGTGTAATCCTACTCTTGTATTTATATTAGTATCTTACTGAGCCGTGGTTTTGCTCACCCCATTAAATTTCATATCTGTTCAGATTATTGAAGTTAACATTTGCCATGCGAGCTGTTAAGTGGGCATCGGAGACGGTGTATGGACTTGGTACTAGTCTTCTGAGGTATATGTTCCTTATAAATACTTGTTTACATGTAAGACTTAAATTGATGCACAGTACACATTCTGTTTAACAAGTCGGGATGTAACTAAGAACCGTTTCCGTGTTAGTTTAATATTTAAATGAAATGACTATAGGTCACCTAGATAGTATAGTAACTACACTGACACCGAATACAAACCTTAAAATGAAAAAGAAAAATTTAGTCCATAAATTTGTAGACTAAGAAAAGTATAAGAATCAAGTGAAAGTCACGGTCTTCGGGTCGTGACATTAAAAGCCCATAGAAATTTGTTTATTAAACTAAAAACAAACATAAATTATAATTAAAAAAAATCGTATTTGAAATTCCTTCAAGTCATAATAAACAATTATTCTTCATCATGCCCATTGTTGTGACGACCAGTATCATGTGGGGCCGGTCGCACTCAACCGTATTGTCCGCTTTGGGAGTATCAGGTCCAATGGTTAGTCGTTACTCGAATCGCTTGGATGTCAAGGGTTCGAGTAGCGGCGGACGCGAAAGAAATCCGTGAGGGGGCCCCACATGATACTCCCAAAGCGGACAATACGGTTGAGTGCGACCGGCCCCACATGATACTGGTCGTCACAATAAAACGCACGTTTTATTGTGAGGCCCGCTTCCCGGACTACCTCACACATCCGTATTGTCCGCTTTGGATTCTAGAGGTGGCCCCCGTCAGTTCAGTTGACGTGGCACTTAGGTCCTCACGGATTTCTTTCGCGTCCGCTGCTACTCGAACCCCTTACTTCCCGTAAGTGTCGAGTAACGACTAACCATTGGACCTGAGGACCTAAATGCCACGTCAGCTGAACTGACGGGGGCCACCTCTAGAATCCAGAGCGGACAATACGGTTGAGTGCGACCAGCCCCACATGATACTGGTCGTCACAATAAAACGCGCGTTTTATTGTGACGACCAGTATCATGTGGGGCCGGTCGCACTCAACCGTATTGTCCGCTCTGGATTCTAGAGGTGGCCCCCGTCAGTTCAGCTGACGTGGCACTTAGGTCATCACGGATTTCTTTCGCGTCCGCCGCTACTCGAACCCTTGACTTCCTCAAGAGTCGAGTAACGACTAACCATTGGATGGTCCAATGGTTAGTCGTTACTCGACTCTTGAGGAAGTCAAGGGTTCGAGTAGCGGCGGACGCGAAAGAAATCCGTGAGAACCTAAGTGCCACGTCAGCTGAACTGACGGGGGCACCTCTAGAATCCAGAGCGGACAATACGGTTGAGTGCGACCGGCCCCACATGATACTGGTCGTCACAATTGTTGTAGATAGTCCTACACATAAAATAACTAAAACATTATTATAACTCTTGAGATGGAATATAATAACAGATTCTAATTTTGAAATGAGGTTAAAAAATTTGAATACCAATATATGTTTAGATAACTGAAATATCAATGAACCATACCAAACCAATACCAATACCATCAATGTTAAAATAATTAATTTCTTCTCTCTGCCTGATTTTTTTTTTGCTTATATACACCTTGCAATGCAGCTTACTACCATAGGCACTAGCCACCATCCCAAGTAATTGTTTGCCACAAATATGTCAAAAACCATAATCCTTCTACTTCTACACAGTAAAAACAATTTAATGATGTATTTTTCTTGTAGAACCTTATATTAATCCCATAATTGTATGATAATCCCAACCTCTATATATAAGAAGAAGAATTTTGGCCTTCAATCAATAATATAACAAATTTTGGGCGAGTTTATCTTGAAAAGCAATGTTAGATTTTTAATTCGTTTACATCATGATATATAATAAATGTGGTAAGCCCTTCTGTTTATGAAAACTTACTACTTAGAAATTAAATAAAAGTAAATTGAATCAGCACATGATTCATGAACAATCATCCAAATACAATTTATTACCTTTTAATGATAACTCAATAAAAGAACGAAACAGAGAAACTTAAAACTACATGTTTATGCATCCTTTTTTCCTCTAACTTCAATAGGTTCAAATCCTAAGACCCAATTCCCATCCAGCCATGTTTGTGAATACTTTCTGAAAGAAAAAAATATATTGATTTTTGAAAGTACTCTCCTTGGCCCTTTGTCACTGGAGAGACAGTTTGGCACTTAAACGAGTCGACTCCAAGAAGGGTGCTGCAAAAGAAAGCTAACATATTCCTCAACTAAGCCAAAACCAGGTTGCACTATTTGAGGGTTGGAGAAGATATTGTCACTTGAAAGTCTTTTTTTCCAACCCCTTTCGGCTTCAATCACCCATAACCCAATCCTTGTAGAAGCACAAATCTAGCAAAAAAATCAAATTACCCACAGCTGAACCTTCCCTTAAGAAACTAAACCCGTATCCCCTCATCACCTTCTCAAAATACCCAGCACCAAGCCAAACTCAGCAAGCATTCAACAAACTCAACACAAAAAAAAGTGAATGTAGCACTAAGAATCAGCCTAGAAAGACGAAAGAAATGGAAGTACCTTGGCTAAAACATCTCCCAGAGCTAGGTCGAAAAGTGGATGTTCAGAGCTAGTGCCGGATTCTGTAGAGAAGAAATGCTGCTGCTGCTGCTGCCGCCGCTATGGACAGAAATCAGCGATAGGTAGAAATTAGGAAATAAAGGATTAGGGTTTACTGATTTTGATTTAGATTTAGATTTAGAGAAAAAAAATCCTACCTTTAGTCTAAACTAAACGGTGAGTTCAGAGTTTATGTTATTTTATATATTATGCATATTTAAAAAAAATGTGCACAACAAATTTGTTTTCTATTATGCGTAAATTTTTTTAATAAATTATTTTTATATTGTCTATTTTTTGAAAAATAGAAATTTTGTTAACATTTAAATTATTCTTATAATACTAGTGTTTTCTTAATTTGGTTTTATTATGTTTTACAATTTTTTTTAATTCTTGTCTATTATTATGATATAGGTAGTAAATTGTCTACATTTATTACTATATTTTGAGGATGAATTAATCTTAATATGTTGGTGTCAAATTTTATTCTAATTAGAATGCATTGTAATGTTGAGAGATAATTACACATTTACCATAAGAGAGTTCGAACTCTTGAGTACAATTGATAAGTTTATAAGAACACAATGTTATATTCATGATCTATCTATTATTTCACAAGGATCATTTGATTAGGAAGTTGCATGCCATTCAACTTTTAATTATCTTAATTTAAAACGTTTTTAATTTCAATCTATTATCATAGATTAGAATATAATGTTGTGTTTGTGTTTTTAATTTCAAACATTTAATTTCTTATAATGTTTTCATGTAATATAAATTAACTTAATCAATGATCATAATATTAGATGACTAAATAAATATTGACATTAAATCTCTTTTTTTTTTAAGTAAAAAAAAAAAAGAAGGTTCTTTTTAAAATTATCACATGCACATGCACATAAACATACACATATACATACATGTTTCTTGTACAAAGGAACAGTTTCTTGTACAAAGGAACAGTTTCTTGTTTAAGCTAGAAAAAATTGTTAATATATGTATGTATATGTAAATTGTGAGTGTGTAAGAATTGTATGTTAACTTATTATGAAATTTTTATTAATTTAATTTTAATACTTTAGGTTTAAAATTTAAAAATCCTATTATCTTAAGCATAATTAACTATTTTAATTTTATAAATAATTTTCTTATTATGTTTCATTAATTCGTTTTAAGTCAACAAATTTTTTATTTAAAATTGATAATTACAATTTTAAATACAATTTTCATCATATACATATACATGTACTATAGTGTGTGTGTGTGTGTATGTAGATTGTCAATATGTAAGAATTGTATCTTAACTTATTGTATGAAATTTTTATTCATTTAATTTCAGTACATTATGTTTAAAATTTTAAAACTTATTATCTTAAGTACAACCAATAAGTTTATGTAACCAAAAATAATAATTTAATTTCATAATTATTTTATTATTATGTTTCATTATTTTTTTGAGGAACATTGTTTTATTAAAATTGATAATTACAATTTTAGGTACAATTTGTATCGTATATAGTATCATATATGTAGATAGTCAACGTATAAGAATTGCATCTTAACTAATTATGAAACTTTTGTTAATTTAATTTCAGTACCTTATGTATAATATTTAAAAAAATATGTATCATCATTAGCTTTGCTTGAAGAGGATTAGTTAACTAAAATTTGATCAAAACCCAACAATTGACTTGAACCCAAACCCAAAAAACAATTTATTCTAATATCTAATCTATGCAATTTTCTATTATTTAAAACATAAAATCAAACTAGTACAACAAACATCAACTTAAAGCCCATAGAAATTTGTTTATTAAACTAAAAACAAACATAAATTATAATTTAAAAAAATCGTATTTGAAATTCCTTCAAGTCATAATAAACAATTATTCTTCATCATGTCCATAGTTGTAGATAGTCCTACACATAAAATAACTAAAACATTATTATAAGTCTTGAGATGGAATATAATAACAGATTCTAATTTTGAAATGAGGTTAAAAAATTTGAATACCAATATATGTTTAGATAACTGAAATATCAATGAACCATACCAAACCAATACCAATACCATCAATGTTATAATAATTAATTTCTTCTCTCTGCCTGATTTTTTTTTCTGCTTATTTACACCTTGCAATGCAGCTTACTATCATAGGCACTAGCCACCAGCCCAAGTAATTGTTTGCCACAAATATGTCAAAAACCATAATCCTTCTACTTCTACACAGTAAAAACAATTTAATGATGTATTTTTTGTAGAACCCTATATTAATCCCATAATTGTATGATAATCCCAACCTCTATATATAAGAAGAAGAATTTTGGCCTTCAATCAATAATATAACAAATTTTGGGCGAGTTTATCTTGACAGCAATGTTAGATTTTTAATTCTTTTACATCATGATATATAATAAATGTGGTAAGCCCTTTTGTTTATGAAAACTTACTACTTAGAAATTTTATATAAGTAAATTGAATCAGCACATGATTCATGAACAATCATCCAAATACAATTTATTACCTTTTAATGATAACTCAATAAAAGAACGAAAAAGAGAGACTGAAACTACATGTTTATGCATCCTTTTTTTCTCTAACTTCAATAGGTTCAAATCCTAAGACCCAATTCCCATCCAGCCATGTTTGTGAATACTTTCTGAAAGAAAAAAATATATTGATTTTTCAAAGAACTTTACTCTCCTTGGCCCTTTGTCACTGGAGAGACAGTTTGGTACTTAAACGAGTGGACTCCAGGAAGGGTGCTGCAAAAGAAAGCTAACATATTCCTCAACTAAGCCAAAACCGGGTTGCACTATTTGAGGGTTGGAGAAGATATTGTCTCTTGAAAGTTTTTTTTTTTTCAACCCCTTTCGGCTTCAATCACCCATAACCCAATCCTTGTAGAAGCACAAATCTAGCAAAAAAAATCAAATTACCCACAGCTGAACCTTCCCCTAAGAAACTAAACTCGTAACCCCTCATCACCTTCTCAAAATACCCAACACCAAGCCAAACTCAGCAAGCATTCAACAAACTCAACACAAAAAAAAGTGAATGTAGCACTAAGAATCGGCCTAGAAAGACGAAAGAAATGGAAGTACCTTGGCTAAAACATCTCCAGAGCTAGGTCGAAAAGTGGATGTTCAGAGCTAGTGTCGGATTCTGCAGAGAAGAAATGCTGCTGCTGCTGCCGCTGTGGACAGAAAGTAGCGATAGGTAGAAATTAGGAAATAAAGAATTAGGGTTTATTGATTTTGATTTTGATTTTGATTTAGATTTAGAGAAAAAAAAATCCTACCCTTAGTCTAAACTAAACGGTGAGTTCAGAGTTTTTGTTATTTTATATATTATGCATATTTAAAAAAAATATGCACAACAAATTTGTTTTCTATTATGTGCAAATTTTTTTAATAAATTATTTTTATATTGTCTATTTTTTGAAAAATAGAAATTTTGTTAACATTTAAATTATTCTTATAATATTATTGTTTTCTTTATTTGGTTTTATTATGTTTTACAATTTTTTTTAATTCTTGTCTATTATTATGATATAGGTAGTAAATTGTCTACATTTATTACTATATTTTGAGGATGAATTAATCTTAATATGTTGGTGTCAAATTTTATTCTAATTAGAATGCATTGTAATGTTGAGAGATAATTACACATTTACCATAAGAGAGTTCTAACTCTTGAGTATAATTGATAAGTTTATAAGAACGCAATGTTATATTCATGATCTATCTATTATTTCACAAGGATCATTTGATTAGGAAGTTGCATGCCATTCAACTTTTATAATCTTAATTTAAAACGTTTTTTAATTTCAATCTATTATCATAGATTAGAATATAATGTTGTGTTTGTGTTTTTAATTTCAAACATTTAATTTCTTATAATGTTTTCATGTAATATAAATTAACTTAATCAATGATCATAATATTAGATGACTAAATAAATATTTTCATTAAATCTCTTTTTTTTTAAGTAAAAAAAAAAGGTTCTTTTTCAAATTATCACATGCACATGCACATAAACATACACATATACATACATGTTTCTTGTACTAAGGAACAGTTTCTTGTTTAAGCTAGACAAAATTGTTAATATATGTATGTATATGTAAATTGTGAGTGTGTAAGAATTGTATATTAACTTATTATGAAATTTTTATTAATTTAATTTTAATATTTTAGGTTTAAAATTTAAAAATCTTATTATCTTAAGCATAATTAACTATTTTAATTTTATAAATAATTTTATTATTATGTTTCATTAATTCGTTTTAAGTCAACAAATTTTTTATTTAAAATTGATAATTACAATTTTAAATACAATTTTCATCATATACATATACATATACTATAGTGTGTGTGTGTGTGTGTACGTAAATTGTCAATATGTAAGAATTGTATCTTAACTTATTGTATGAAATTTTTATTCATTTAATTTTAGTACATTATGTTTAAAATTTTAAAACTTATTATCTTAAGTATAATCAATAAGTTTATGTAACCAAAAATAATAATTTAATTTCATAATTATTTTATTATTATGTTTCATTATTTTTTTGAGTAACATTGTTTTATTAAAATTGATAATTACAATTTTAAGTACAATTTGTATCGTATATAGTATCATATATGTAGATAGTCAACGCATAAGAATTGCATCTTAACTAATTATGAATCTTTTGCTAATTTAATTTCAGTACCTTATGTATAATATTTAAAAAAAATATATATATCATCATTAGCTTTGCTTGAAGAGGATTAGTTAACTAAAATTTGATCAAAACCCAACAATTGACTTGAACCCAAACCCAAAAAACAATTTATTCTAATATCTAATCTATGCAATTTTCTATTATTTAAAACATAAAATCAAACTAGTACAACAAACATCAACTTAAAGCCCATAGAAATTTGTTTATTAAACTAAAAACAAACATAAATTATAATTAAAAAAATCGTATTTGAAATTCCTTCAAGTAATAATAAACAATTATTCTTCATCATGTCCATAGTTGTAGATAGTCCTACACTTAAAATAACTAAAACATTATTATAAGTCTTGAGATGGAATATAATAACAGATTCTAATTTTGAAATGAGGTTAAAAAATTTGAATACCAATATATGTTTAGATAACTGAAATATCAATGAACCATACCAAGCCAATACCAATACCATCAATGTTAAAATAATTAATTTCTTCTCTCTGCCTGATTTTTTTTTTTGCTTATTTACACCTTGCAATGCAGCTTACTACCATAGGCACTAACCACCAGCCCAAGTAATTGTTTGCCACAAATATGTCAAAAACCATAATCCTTCTACTTCTATACAGTAAAAACAATTTAATGATGTATTTTTTTGTAGAACCCTATATTAATCCCATAATTGTATGATAATCCGAACCTCTATATATAAGAAGAAGAATTTTGGCCTTCAATCAATAATATAACAAATTTTGGGCGAGTTTATCTTGACAAGCAATGTTAGATTTTTAATTCTTTTACATCATGATATATAATAAATGTGAAGACCGAGAATTTTCTAAATAGATATAAGGTATCCGAAAAAATTTAATTTGGACAAATTGAAATCCAAATTAAATAAGAAATAAAAAAAGGAAAATTAAATTTGGAAATAAGAAATGAAGGAGGAAATTTAATTTGGATAAATGGAAATCCAAATTAAATAAGAAAATGGAGAAAATAATTTTGGATATTTAGAAATCCAAAACTTAATAAGAAATAAAAATATTTTGATATATTTATATAATGATATTATATAAATATACCATGGATAAATATAAATATTATTTTGTGTTAAAAGTGTAAAAAGTATATATATAAATATATATATTTTTAAATTGAGTATAGATGTATAAGTGGTTATATGAAATATATATTTTACATATATATGATATATATATATGAAATATATATAGTAATGTGAATTAAAGTATATATATATATAAAAAAGTGATTTATATAAATATATATACTTATATATATATATATATAAAATAAATAAATAAATAAATAAAATAATTAAAAAAAAAGAAAAGAAACAGACGTGGGAATCGGGGAACCCGATTCCCACACTTCTCTTCTGTTTACCAAAACAGAAGAGAAGCAAATAGAGACACAAGGGAGAGCCGGCCGGCGCCGGGAGGAAAAAGAGGCAGCGCCGCCGCAGGTGAGCCGAGGAGAGGAAGCTGACGCCGGCGCCAACGCCAACGGCGGGAAAGAAAAAGGAGAAGAGAAAAACGAATGGAAAACAGAAAAGAGAAAGGAAAAAGAAAAAAAAAAGGGAAAAGGCAATGCCGGCCCATCCGGACGCCACCGCCGCTGCCTTCGACGCCGGCGAGGTCAGGCCAAGTGAAAGGGACAACCGGCAGTGAAGGAGGAAGAGAAAAGAGGGAGAAAAGAGGAGGAGAAAGAGGCCGCAAACCACCGCCAGATCCATCACCGCCGGCGCCGCCATTGGGGAAACCGAGACCAGATCCGGCATCCCTGCAACCTCGGCAAGCTGTGGAGTGGCTGAACCGCCGGAATGGGTGGCCGCCGGTGACCGAACCGGCCAGCAGAAGATTGAACCGGCGGAACCGGACCGACCCGATCCGACCCGCCTGACCCGGTCAACCCGACCCGACCCGCCTGACCCGGTCAACCCGAACCCGACCCGACCCGGTTCAGAAAAAAAAAAGAAAAAAAAAGAAAGAAAGGAAAAAGAAGAAAAGAAAGGAAAAAGAAAAAGAAGGAGAAAAGAAAAAGAAGAAAAGAAAAGAAAAAGAAAAAAAAAGAAGGAAAAGAAAAAGGAAGAAGAAGAAGAAGAAAAAGAATTGGTAAGGAACCGAAAGACTTCATTTTGTTCCCTTTGAATTTATGGAATTTATTAGAAATTTCGGATTATATTCTAAATGAAGATATATGTCGATTTTTGATATTTTAGCAAAAACGGAAATGAGGAATGGTCGACAAGGCTCGAAAATCGGAAAGTACGCTAAGCTTGGCGAATAAGTAAGATACTTTTATAAAGCATTAGTAGCTTTATATTGTATGTGGGAATTATGATTTTTTTTATGATGCATTTATTTAATTGACTTTAAATGGAATTATGATTTTTATATGATGCATCGATTTAAATTGATTTGCTAAAAAATGCTAAGAGGACCCACAACTGATGGTGGGGGTCTTAGTAAGAGGTAAAATTGGTGAGAATCAACGGCTGCAAGTATAAATTGTGTTTCCCTTGCAGGAGGTTAGGGAAAATTAAGCCGTTATGCTGCCGAAATTTTTAGGAAAATAATTGAGGAAAAAGATTAAGTTTCTCACATAAATGGAATCTTGGAGATAATTATTGAAAATAAATATTGAAAGGATTTTATAGTATTACCGAAAGAGTTTGATATTGAAATCGATGAGAAGATAGATCGTTGAAAACGATAATGTGGTGAATTACATGGTTTTAAAACCTTATAGAATCGATAAATCAAGTAATTTTAATATCACAAATGGTATCAAGTTGAGATTGAGGTGGAATTATTAATTAGACGGATCACGGATAAAAGTGATGATAATTATATGATGTAGCTTGGAAGAGAAGATCACAGTTGAAATTTCGATGGTCGAATGATTGGATTGTGAAGTTATTAACGAAGTAATGAATTCCAGAATTTACCGAGTCCGGTTTCATGATTTTGAAATAATTTCGAAAGTGATAATATGGACAAATTCGAGAGATTGAAATGGAGATTTAATTACGACACAATCCGATCAATTATGGATTCAAAGAAATGAGTGATAAATATGTGAAAAGATGATTGTGCTTATAACCTTAGAATAGATCTTGAATAATAAGATCGACAATTGCATAAGTTCGGATAAAATCATAAATGGATTTGATAAGTGACTATCGATTTTGTGATTCTGTTATCCTCGATGTCGATTCTGGAACAGATATTGAAGGATGATATTATTATTTGCATAAATTCGGTAACTTGATGACTATTTTAGAAATTGATGTTTAAATGCTTATCAAAACTTAGAGGATTCATACTAATGATGCGATCCTAATATTGATGATGAAGTGTATAAATGATTATAATAGTCAATGACGATCAAGAAAGGGTATTGAATACCGAATGGTCTGAATACCAAGTGATTCGATTTCCAAATGAATTGAATACTGAATTAGATGAATAGTGAATGAATTGTATAGTGATTTATTGGTTGACAGAAAGAAAGTCTTGAAATCGAATAATTGATGGTGATAAAGTTAAATGAATCGCTTTAGCGTATTTGATGGAAACATTACCGAAGTTGCATACTGAAATGTTTTACAGCATCGCATTTAAGCATGCCTTCTTGCAACTTGAAACATTTTAATAATGTTTATATGAATACTGAAAAGTATTGATTTGTTTTGAAATGAAAGTATATGGTAAATATATATATATATTTTGATATATGAAGTCTCATACAGAATTTTACCATATGCCTTACATGATATTGAAAAGAAAGCTATAGATTTAAATGTTTTATGAGACTGTAGGCACCCTAAAAGAATTAAATTCAATAAAGCATAGTGGAAACCGCCTAATTGGAGCTTTGCTCATTAGGCAGATAGATATGCTTGTCCGACAATAGTCGTGGACAGGTCTCAGTCACGCCTGATCAGTGGGGCTGAGAGAGATGAGGTCTATGGCCATAGATAGCGCCCTAGTTGGTTTCCAGGGGACGATATGATTTTCACTGCTAGCTACAGTGATTTAAGTCTTTATTGATAGAGAGATGATAGGGATCTAGCCTAGTCTCTAACAAATATGATATGAAGTCTAGAGTATGATTTTTATTGATATGAACTCTAGACTTGACATGATTTATACTGTACATGAAACAGATTTGAAATGAAATATGTTTTGAAACAGTACATGTTTTAAACATGTTTTAAAAGTCCATAAGATATGAATTCGACATATATGATTTAATATGTGATTTTGTGTCGAACATGGCATGATTGCGGTTCTAGAGTATAGTTTGATTTGATATGAACTCTAGACCTGATATGATTTACAGTAAATGATTTAAAAGTATATGATAAATGATTTCGACACTTACGTGATTTATATACGATTTTGTGTCGAATTTGAAACGACATGCGGTTTAGAGTATAGATTGATTTGATATGAACTCTAAACCTGATATGATTTATAGTATATGAAAAATGTTTTAAAACCGCACATGTTTTAGACATGCTCCGAAAACGAATACATGAATTGAAATTAAATATGTTTATATTATGCCTTAAAGGCAAACTTTTGAAAATGCATATGTTGAGCATGTCCTAAAGTATATATGATATGATTTGAAATGATCGCGGTTTATACAGAAAAATTACATGAATTGCATATTAAACCCTAATATGACAATATGCTTAGTATATGAGAATTCCATGAGGAATGTCATGACTTGGTGGTAACGATATTTCATCTATATGAGGTCATGATATGTTATGAAACACGAATATAGAAATACACGAAGAGAATTATGACTGGGTACCACCGTGATTATGATCCACAATACGAGAATTGATAAGAGATGATATGAGAATTGATAAGAGATGATAGAATACAGAAATATGATTATGAAATGAAAAGTGATAATGAGATGTATCGATGAGAAAGGATTAACTGTAATTGCATCCTTGTAAGTATTAAGCATTGCAGTTTAAGACAGTTTAATCCTACTCTTGTATTTATATTAGTATCTTACTGAGCCGTGGTTTTGCTCACCCCACTAAATTTCATCTCTTTCAGATTATTGAAGTTAACGTCTGCCATGCGAGCTGCTCAGTGGGCATCGGAGACGGTGTATGAACTTGGTACTAGTTTTCTGAGTTATATGTTCTTTATAAAATACTTGTTTACATGTAAGACTTAAATTGATGCACAGTACATATTCTGTTTAACAAGTCGGGATGTAACTAAGAACTGTTTCCGTGTTTGTTTAATATTTAAATGGAATGACTATAAGTCACCTAGGTAGTATAGTAACTACACTGACACCGAATACAAACCTTAAAATGAAAAAGAAAAATTTAGTCCATAAATTTGTAGACTAAGAAAAGTATAAGAATCGAGTGAAAGTCGCGGTCTTCGGGTTGTGACAATAAATGTGGTAAGCCCTTCTGTTTATGAAAACTTACTACTTAGAAATTTAATAAAAGTAAATTGAATCAGCACATGATTCATGAACAATCATCCAAATACAATTTATTACCTTTTAATGATAACTCAATAAAAGAACGAAAAAGAGAAACTTAAAACTACATGTTTATGCATCCTTTTTTTCTTTAACTTCAATAGGTTCAAATCCTAAGACCCAATTCCCATCCAGCCATGTTTGTGAATACTTTCTGAAAGAAAAAAATATATTGATTTTTCAAAGAACTTTACTCTCCTTGGCCCTTTGTCACTGGAGAGACAGTTTGGTACTTAAACGAGTGGACTCCAGGAAGGGTGCTGCAAAAGAAAGCTAACATATTCCTCAACTAAGCCAAAACCAGGTTGCACTATTTGAGGGTTGGAGAAGATATTGTCTCTTAAAAGTCTTTTTTTTGCAACCCCTTTCGGCTTCAATCACCCATAACCCAATCCTTGTAGAAGCACAAATCTAGCAAAAAAATCAAATTACCCACAGCTGAACCTTCCCCTAAGAAACTAAACCCGTAACCCCTCATCACCTTCTCAAAATACCCAACACCAAGCCAAACTCAGCAAGCATTCGACAAACTCAACACAAAAAAAAAAGTGAATGTAGCACTAAGAATCGGCCTAGAAAGACGAATGAAATGGAACTACCTTGGCTAAAACATCTCCCAGAGCTAGGTCGAAAAGTGGATGTTCAGAGCTAGTGCCGGATTCTGCAGAGAAGAAATGCTGCTGCTGCTGCCGCTATGGACAGAAAGTAGCGATTGGTAGAAATTAGGAAATAAAGGATTAGGGTTTACTGATTTTGATTTTGATTTTGATTTTGATTTAGATTTAGAGAAAAAAAATCCTACCCTTAGTCTAAACTAAACGGTGAGTTCAAAGTTTTTGTTATTTTATATATTATGCATATTTAAAAAAAAATATGCACAACAAATTTGTTTTCTTTTATGTTTAAATTTTTTTAATAAATTATTTGTATATTGTCTATTTTTTTAAAAATAGAAATTTTGTTAACATTTAAATTATTCTTATAATATTATTGTTTTCTTAATTTGGTTTTATTATGTTTTACAATTTTTTTTAATTCTTGTCTACTATTATGATATAGGAAATAAATTGTCTACATTTATTACTATATTTTAAGGATGAATTAATCTTAATATGTTGGTGTCAAATTTTATTCTAATTAGAATGCATTGTAATGTTGAGAGATAATTACACATTTACCATAAGAGAGTTCTAACTCTTGAGTATAATTGATAAGTTTATAAGAACACAATGTTATATTCATGATCTATCTATCATTTCACATGGATTATTTGATTAAGAAGTTGCATGACATTCAACTTTTAATTATCTTAATTTAAAACGTTTTTAATTTCAATCTATTATCATAGATTAGACTATAATATTGTGTTTGTGTTTTTAATTTCAAACATTTAATTTCTTATAATGTTTTCATGTAATATAAATTAACTTAATCAATGATCATATTATTAGATGCCTAAATAAATATTGACATTAAATCTATTTTTTTTAAGTAAAAAAAAAAGAAGGTTCTTTTTCAAATTATCACATGCACATGCACATGCACATGCACATGCACATAAACATACACATACACATACATGTTTCTTGTACAAAGGAACCGTTTCTTGTTTAAGCTAGACAAAATTGTTAATATATGTATGTATATGTCACGACCCGAAGACCGCGACTTTCACTTGATTCTTATACTTTTCTTAGTCTACAAATTTATGGACTAAATTTTTCTTTTTCATTTTAAGGTTTGTATTCGGTGTCAGTGTAGTTACTATACTATCTAGGTGACCTATAATCATTCCATTTAAATATTAAACAAACATGGAAACGGTTCTTAGTTACATCCCGACTTGTTAAACAGAATATGTACTGTGCATCAATTTAAGTCTTACATGTAAACAAGTATTTTATAAGGAACATATACCTCAGAAGACTAGTACCAAGTCCATACACCGTCTCCGATGCCCACTGAGCAGCTCACATGGCAGATGTTAACTTCAATAATCTGAAAGTGATGAAATTTAGTGGGGTGAGCAAAACCACGGCTCAGTAAGATACTAATATAAATACAAGAGTAGGATTATACTGCCTTAAACTGAAATGCTTAAAACTTGCAAGGATGCAATTACAGTTAATCCTTTCTCATTGATACATCTCATTATCACTTCTCATTTTCACTTTTCATTTCATAATCATACTTTGGTATGCTATCATCTCATATCAATTCTCATATTTACTTTTCATTTCATAATCATATTTCTGTATTCTATCATCTCTTATCAATTCTCATATCATCTCTTATCAATTCTCATATTGTGGATCATGATCACGGTGGTACGAAGTCATAATTCTATTCGTGTATTTCTATATTCCTGTTTCATATCATATTATGACATCATATCGATGAAATATCGCTACCACCGAGTCATGACACTCTTCACATATTCTCCATGTTTAATGCAGATATCCTATCGAATTCTCTTTACATTTAACAATCATATTCCCGTATTACATCAATTCATATCACTTATCGTCTGGGAATTTATGATCACGATAGAGTGAGATCAGAATTCTCTTCATATCAATCTCATGTTCATATATCATATCATCTCATGTCATCGTATAGATGAAACATCATTAACGTAGAGTCACAACATTCCTCATGGAATTCTCATGTGCTAAGCATATTATCATGTCAGGGTTTAATATGCAATTCATGTAATTTTTCTGTATAAACCGCTATCATCTCAAATCATATCATATATACTTTAGGACATGCTCAACATATGGATTTTCAATTCATTTCAAATTTGCCTTTAAGGCATGATAGAAACATGTTCAATTTCAGTTCATGTATTCGTTTTCGGAGCATGTCTAAAACATGTGCGGTTTTAAAACATTTTCATTTACTATAAGTTATATCGGATCTAGAGTTCATATCAAATCAATCTATACTCTAGACCGCATATCATTTTAAATTCGACACAAAATCGTATGTAAATCATGCAAGTGTCGAAATCATTATCATATACTTTTAAAACATATTCTGTAAATCATATCAGGTCTAGAGTTCATATCAAATCGAACTATACTCTAGACTGCATATCATGCCATGTTCGACACAAAATCATATATATATCATATAAGTGTCGAAATCATATCTCATGGACTTTTAAAACATGTTTAAAACATGTACTGTTTCAAAACATATTTCATTTCAAATCTGTTTCATGTATAGTATAAATCATGTCAAGTCTAGAGTTCATATCAATAAAATCATACTCTAGACTTCATATCATATCGGTTAGAGACTAGGCTAGATCCTTATCATCTCTATCAATAAAGACTTAAATCACCGTAGCTAGCAGTGAAAATCATGTCATCGTCCCCTGGAAACCAACTAGGGCGCTATCTACGGCCATAGACCTCATCTCTCTCAGCCCCACTGATCAGGCGTGACTGAGACCTGTCCACGACTATTGTCGGACAAGCATATCTGCCTAATGAGCAAAGCTCCAATTAGGCGGTTTCCACTATGCTTTATTGAATTTAATTCTTTTAGGGTGCCTACAGTCCCATAAAACATTTAAATCTATAACTTTATTTTCAATATCATGTAAAGTATATGGTAAAATTCTGTATGATATTTCATATATCAAAATATAAATATATCTACCATATACTTTCATTTCAAAACAAATCAATACTTTTCAGTATTCATATAAACATTATTAAAATGTTTCAAGTTGCAAGAAAGCATGCTTAAATGCGATGCTATAAAACATTTCAGTATGCAACTTCGGTATTATTTCCATCAAATACGCTGAAGCGATTCATTTAACTTTATCACCATCAGTTATTCGATTTCAAGACTTTCTTTATGTCAAATCAGTAAATCACTATTCAAATCATTCAAGATTCATTTCATTCAGTATTCAGATTGCTCAATACTCTAATTATTTAACAACCAGATCACTTGGTATTCAAACATTCGGTATTCAATATCCTTTTTCGACAACTATCGACTATAATAATCATTGTACATTTTATTTTCAATACTAGAACCACATCATCAGTGTGAATCCTCTTAGTATCTATAGGCATCTAAATATCATGTTTCATATAGCCATCAGGATACTGAATTTATGAAATACTAATATCCTCATTCGATATCTATTTCAGAGTCGACATCGAGGATCATAGAACCATAAGATCAATAATCGCTTATCAAATTCATTTATGGTTTGACCTATTGGTACATATTCAGAATTTTCGACTTGCAGTTCAATTTCATTCACTATCATGAAATCATATCACAATCCTCAATTCACTTTTTGATTGGCAATTTACCACTTAAAAGAACTTGCCAATTTCCTCTATCAATAGTATTTCAATCATTTAAGTCACTTTGCGACTATCCATGTTATTACAAAAATCTCAGTTCATACCACTAAGACGGCCCATTTATTTGAATCTATCAATTCCATAATCATCACTCGATTGATAATTCCGCACTTCTATCATTTGACCGTCTAAATCACAACTTCAATTTTTCTCTTTTAAGTTGTATCCTTTAATCATCGTCACTTTTATCACTGATCCATCTAATAAATGATTTCACCTCAATCTCAATTTGATACCATTTGTGATATTCAAATTACTTGATTTATCAATTCTATAAGGTTTAAACCATATAATTCATCACATTATTGTTTTCAACGATCTATCTTTTCATCGATTTCAATATCGAACTCTTTCGGTAATACCATAAAGTCCTTTCAATATTTATTTTCCATAATTATTTCCAAGATTTCATTTATGTGAGAAACTTAATCTTTTTCCTCAAATATTTTTCCTAAAATTTCGGCAGCATAACGGCTTAATTCTTACTAAGCCTCCTGCAAGGAAAACACAATTTATAGAACAGCCGTTGATTCTCACAATTCCTACGTCTCTACTAAGACCCCCACCATCAGTTGTGGGTCCTCTTAGTATTTAAAATCATTCATCAATTTATCATATAAAAATCATAATTCCATAAAAAAATCATTTCCATCAATGCTTCATAAGAAAATCATAATTCCCACATACAATATAATACTACTAATGCTTTATAAAAGTATCTTACTTGTTCGCCAAAGCTTAGCGCACTTTCCGATTTTCGAGCCTTGCCGAACTCCACCATTCGTCTCATTTTTGTTTTGCTAAAATTTCAAAAATTGACATATAATTTCATTTAGAAAATAATCCAAGAATTTCTACTAAATTCCATAGACATATAGCGAAAAAGGCTTTTAATTTTCCATACCCATTTCTTCTTCTTCTTCTTCTTCTTCTTCTTTTTCTTCTTTCTTTTCCTTTTCCTTTTCTTTTCTTTTTTTTTTTTTTCTTTTCTTTTTCTTTCCTTTTCTTTTCTTTTCTTCTTTCTTTTCTTTTTTTTTCTTCTTTTCCTTTCGCTTTTTCCTTTCCTTCTCTTCTTTCTCTTTTCTCCCTTTTTTTTCTTTTTTTTTTTCTGGCTGGATCGGGTGGGGTCGGGCCGGGTCGGATCGAGTCAGGCGGGTCGGGTCGGGTTGACCAGGTCAGGCGGGTCGGACCGGGTCGGATCGGGTTGGACCGGTTCCGCCGGTTCAGTCTTCGCTTGGCCGGTTCACCCACCGGCGGCCACCATTTCCAGCGGTTCGGCCACCCTACAACATCCCGCGGTTGCCACGAAGCCGGATCTGGCCTCGGTTTCGCCCCATCACCGGCGATGGTGCCGGATCTGGCGACGTGGGTTTCGGCTCCTTTCTCCTCCGTTTCTTCCTTCCTCCGCCGTTTCCTTCACCGCCGGTGGCCTCCCTCTCCTTCGTTGGCCCTCGCCGTTGGCGTTGGTGGCGGTGGCGGTGGCGGTGCCTGGATCGGCTGGCACCGCCGATCTCCCTTTCCCCTTCCTTTTCGGTTTCTTCCCCGTTTCGCTTTGCTTCTGTTTTCCTTTTCCTTTCCCACCGTCGGCGTCGGCGTTGGTTCCCTCTCCTTGGCTCGCCGGCGGCGTCGCTGCCTCTCTCCCTTCTCTTTCCTCTCGGCCGGCAAGGGGCCGGCTTTCCTTTTTGGTCTTCCTCTTCTGTTTGGTTAACAGAAGAGGAAATGTGGGAATCGGGGAACCCGATTCCCACTTCTCTTTTTTTTTCTTTTTTTATATATATATATTTATTATATATAAAATTAGATTTTTATATATATATCATATACTATTAAATTTTAATATATATACATATATACATACTTTATCCTAAAATATATGTATATATATACACTTTGATCTAAATAGTATATATATTGCATATATATATACCTATTTAAAAAAGAAAACGTGTAAAAATATATTATATAATCTATTTATATAATTATATTTTTATTCACATTTTTATTTCTTTAAATTTTTGAATTCCTAATATCCAAAAATTATTTTCTTCATTTCTTCTCTTATTTAATTTGGATTGCAACTTATCCAAATTAAATTTTTCCGGATATTTACTATTTATTTTTCAAAAATTCTCGGTCTTCACAGTATATGTAAATTGTGAGTGTGTAGGAATTGTATATTAACTTATTATGAAATTTTTATTAATTTAATTTTAATACTTTAGGTTTAAAATTTAAAAATCTTATTATCTTAAGCATAATTAACTATTTTAATTTTATAAATAATTTTATTATTATGTTTCATTAATTCGTTTTAAGTCGACAAATTTTTTATTTAAAATTGATAATTACAATTTTAAATACAATTTTCATCATATACATATACATATACTATAGTGTGTGTGTATGTAAATTGTCAATATGTAAGAATTGTATCTTAACCTATTGCATGAAATTTTTATTCATTTAATTTCAGTACATTATGTTTAAAATTTTAAAACTTATTATTTTAAGTATAATCAATAAGTTTATGTAACCAAATATAATAATTTACTTTCATAATTATTTTATTATTATGTTTCATTATTTTTTTGAGTAACATTGTTTTATTAAAATTGATAATTACAATTTTAATTACAATTTGTATCATATATAGTATCATATATGTAGATAGTCAACGTATAAGAATTGCATATTAACTAATTATGAAACTTTTGTTAATTTAATTTCAGTACCTTATGTATAATATTTAAAAAAATATATATCATCATAAGCTTTGCTTGAAGAGGATTAGTTAACTAAAATTTGATCAAAACCCAACAATTGACTTGAACCCAACCCCAAAAAACAATTTATTCTAATATCTAATCTATGCAATTTTCTATTATTTAAAACATAAAAACAAACTAGTACAACAAACATCAACTTAAAGCCCATAGAAATTTGTTTATTAAACTAAAAACAAACATATATTCTAATTAAAAAAATCGTATTTGAAATTCCTTCAAGTCATAATAAACAATTATTCTTTATCATGTCCATTGTTGTAGATAGTCCTACACTTAAAATAACTAAAATATTATTATAAGTCTTGAGATGGAATATAATAACAGATTCTAATTTTGAAATGAGGTTAAAAAATTTGAATACCAATATATGTTTAGATAACTGAAATATCAATGAACCATACCAAACCAATACCAATACCATCAATGTTAAAATAATTAATTTCTTCTCTCTGCCTGATTTTTTTTTTTTGCTTATTTACACCTTGCAATGCAACTTACTACCATAGGCACTAGCCACCAGCCCAAGTAATTGTTTGTCACAAATATGTCAAAAACCATAATCCTTCTACTTCTACACAGTAAAAACAATTTAATGATGTATTTTTTTGTAGAACCCTATATTAATCCCATAATTGTATGATAATCCGAACCTCTATATATAAGAAGAAGAATTTTGGCCTTCAATCAATAATATAACAAATTTTGGGCGAGTTTATCTTGACAAGAAATGTTAGATTTTTAGTTCTTTTACATCATGATATATAATAAATGTGGTAAGCCCTTCTGTTTATGAAAACTTACTACTTAGAAATTTAATAAAAGTAAATTGAATCAGCACATGATTCATGAACAATCATCCAAATACAATTTATTACCTTTTAATGATAACTCAATAAAAGAACGAAAAAGAGAAACTTAAAACTACATGTTTATGCATCCTTTTTTTCTCTAACTTCAATAGGTTCAAATCCTAAGACCCAATTCCCATCCAGCCATGTTTGTGAATACTTTCTGAAAGAAAAAACTATATTGTTTTTTCAAAGAACATTACTTTCCTTGGCCCTTTGTCACTGGAGAGACAGTTTGGTACTTAAACGAGTGGACTCCAGGAAGGGTGCTGCAAAAGAAAGCTAACATATTCCTCAACTAAGCCAAAACCAGGTTGCACTATTTGAGGGTTGGAGAAGATATTGTCTCTTAAAAGTCTTTTTTTTGCAACCCCTTTCGGCTTCAATCACCCATAACCCAATCCTTGTAGAAGCACAAATCTAGCAAAAAAATCAAATTACCCACAGCTGAACCTTCCCCTAAGAAACTAAACCCGTAACCCCTCATCACCTTCTCAAAATACCCAACACCAAGCCAAACTCAGCAAGCATTCAACAGACTCAACACAAAAAAAAAAAGTGAATGTAGCACTAAGAATCGGCCTAGAAAGACAAATGACATGGAAGTACCTTGGCTAAAACATCTCCCAGAGCTAGGTCGAAAAGTGGATGTTCAGAGCTAGTGCCGGATTCTGCAGAGAAGAAATGCTGCTGCTGCTGTCGCTATGGACAGAAAGTAGCGATAGGTAGAAATTAGGAAATAAAGGATTAGGGTTTACTGATTTTGATTTTGATTTTGATTTAGATTTAGATTTAGAGAAAAAAAAATCCTACCCTTAGTCTAAACTAAACGGTGAGTTCTGAGTTTTTGTTATTTTATATATTATGCATATTTAAAAAAAATATGCACAACAATTTGTTTTCTTTTATGTGCAAATTTTTTTAATAAATTATTTGTATATTGTCTATTTTTTTAAAAATAGAAATTTTGTTAACATTTAAATTATTCTTATAATAATATTGTTTTCTTAATTTGGTTTTATTATGTTTTACAATTTTTTTTAATTCTTGTCTATTATTATGATATAGGAAATAAATTGTCTACATTTATTACTATATTTTGAGGATGAATTAATCTTAATATGTTGGTGTCAAATTTTATTCTAATTAGAATGCATTGTAATGTTGAGAGATAATTACACATTTACCGTAAGAGAGTTCTAACTCTTGAGTATAATTGATAAGTTTATAAGAACACAATGTTATATTCATGATCTATCTATCATTTCACATGGATCATTTCATTAAGAAGTTGCATGACATTCAACTTTTAATTATCTTAATTGAAAACGTTTTTAATTTCGATCTATTATCATAGATTAGACTATAATATTGTGTTTGTGTTTTTAATTTCAAACATTTAATTTCTTATAATGTTTTCATGTAATATAAATTAACTTAATCAATGATCATAATATTAGATGCCTAAATAAATTTTGACATTAAATCTCTTTTTTTTTTAAGTAAAAAAAAAAGGAAGGTTCTTTTTCAAATTATCACATGCACATGCACATGCACATAAACATACACATACACATACATGTTTCTTGTACAAAGGAACAGTTTCTTGTTTAAGCTAGACAAAATTGTTAATATATGTATGTATATGTAAATTGTGAGTGTGTAGGAATTGTATATTAACTTATTATGAAATTTTTATTAATTTAATTTTAATACTTTAGGTTTAAAATTTAAAAATCTTATTATCTTAAGCATAATTAACTATTTTAATTTTATAAATAATTTTATTATTATGTTTCATTAATTCGTTTTAAGTCAACAAATTTTTTATTTAAAATTGATAATTACAATTTTAAATACAATTTTCATCATATACATATACATATACTATAGTGTGTGTGTATGTAAATTGTCAATATGTAAGAATTGTATCTTAACTTATTGCATGAAACTTTTATTCATTTAATTTCAGTACATTATGTTTAAAATTTTAAAACTTATTATTTTAAGTATAATCAATAAGTTTATGTAACCAAAAATAATAATTTAATTTCATAATTATTTTATTATTATGTTTCATTATTTTTTTGAGTAACATTGTTTTATTAAAATTGATAATTACAATTTTAAGTACAATTTGTACCGTATATAGTATCATATATGTAGATAGTCAACGCATAAGAATTGCATCTTAACTAATTATGAAACTTTTGTTAATTTAATTTCAGTACCTTATGTATAATATTTAAAAAAATATATATCATCATTAGCTTTGCTTGAAGAGGATTAGTTAACTGAAATTTGATCAAAACCCAACAATTGATTTGAACCCAAACCCAAAAAACAATTTATTCTAATATCTAATCTATGCAATTTTCTATTATTTAAAACATAAAATCAAACTAGTACAACAAACATCAACTTAAAGCCCATAGAAATTTGTTTAATAAACTAAAAACAAACATAAATTATAATTAAAAAAATCGTATTTGAAATTCCTTCAAGTCATAATAAACAATTATTCTTTATCATGTCCATTGTTGTAGATAGTGCTACACATAAAATAACTAAAACATTATTATAAGTCTTGAGATGGAATATAATAACAGATTCTAATTTTGAAATGAGGTTAAAAAATTTGAATACCAATATATGTTTAGATAACTGAAATATCAATGAACCATACCAAACCAATACCAATACCATCAATGTTAAAATAATTAATTTCTTCTCTCTGCCTGATTTTTTTTTTGCTTATTTACACCTTGCAATGCAGCTTACTACCATAGGCACTAGCCACCATCGCAAGTAATTGTTTGCCACAAATATGTCAAAAACCATAATCCTTCTACTTCTACACAGTAAAAACAATTTAATGATGTATTTTTCTTGTAGAACCCTATATTAATCCCATAATTGTATGATAATCCGAACCTCTATATATAAGAAGAAGAATTTTGGCCTTCAATCAATAATATAACAAATTTTGGGCGAGTTTATCTTGACAAGCAATGTTAGATTTTTAATTCTTTTACATCATGATATATAACAAATGTGGTAAGCCCTTCTGTTTATGAAAACTTACTACTTAGAAATTAAATAAAAGTAAATTGAATCAGCACATGATTCATGAACAATCATCCAAATACAATTTATTACCTTTTAATGATAACTCAATAAAAGAACGAAAAAGAGAAACTTAAAACTACATGTTTGTGCATCATTTTTTCCTCTAACATCAATAGGTTCAAATCCTAAGACCCAATTCCCATCTAGCCATGTTTGTGAATACTTTCTGAAAGAAAAAAATATATTGATTTTTGAAAGAACTTTACTCTCCTTGGCCCATTGTCACTGGAGAGACAGTTTGGTACTTAAACGAGTGGACTCCAAGAAGGGTGCCGCAAAAGAAAGCTAACATATTCCTCAACTAAGCCAAAACCAGGTTGCATTATTTGAGGGTTGGAGAAGATATTGTCTCTTGAAAGTCTTTTTTTTTCAACCCCTTTCGGCTTCAATCACCCATAACCCAATCCTTGTAGAAGCACAAATCTAGCAAAAAAATCAAATTACCCACAGCTGAACCTTCCCCTAAGAAACTAAACCCGTAACCCCTCATCACCTTCTCAAAATACCCAGCACCAAGCCAAACTCACCAAGCATTCAACAAACTCAACACAAAAAAAAAGTGAATGTAGCACTAAGAATCGGCCTAGAAAGACGAAAGAAATGGATGTACCATGGCTAAAACATCTCCCAGAGCTAGGTCGAAAAGTGGATGTTCAGAGCTAGTGCCGGATTTTGTAGAGAAGAAATGCTGCTGCTGCTGCTGCCGCCGCTGCCGCTATGGACAGAAAGTAGCGATAGGTAGAAATTAGGAAATAAAGGATTAGGGTTTACTGATTTTGATTTTGATTTAGATTTAGAGAAAAAAATCCTACCCTTAGTCTAAACTAAACAGTAAGTTCAGAGTTTTTGTTATTTTATATATTATTCATATTTAAAAAAAATGTGCACAACAAATTTGTTTTCTATTATGTGCAAATTTTTTTAATAAATTATTTTTATATTGTCTATTTTTTTAAAATAGAAATTTTGTTAACATTTAAATTATTCTTATAATACTAGTGTTTTCTTAATTTGGTTTTATTATGTTTTACAATTTTTTTAATTCTTGTCTATTATTATGATATAGGTAATAAATTGTCTACATTTATTACTATATTTTGAGGATGAATTAATCTTAATATGTTGGTGTCAAATTTTATTCTAATAGAATGCATTGTAATGTTGAGAGATAATTACACATTTACCATAAGAGAGTTCTAACCTTGAGTATAATTGATAAGTTTATAAGAACACAATGTTATTATTCATGATCTATCTATCATTTCACATGGATCATTGATTAAGAAGTTGCATGCCATTCAACTTTTAATTATCTTAATTTAAAAACGTTTTTAATTTCAATCTATTAATCATAGATTAGAAAATAATGTTGTGTTTGTGTTTTTAATTTCAAACATTTAATTTCTTATAATGTTTTCATGTAATATAAATTAACTTAATCAATGATCATAATATTAGATGACAAAATAATATTGACATTAAATCTACTTTTTTTTAAGTAAAAAAAAAGAAAGGTTCTTTTTCAAATTATGCACATGCACATGCACATAAACATACACATATACATACATGTTTCTTGTACAAAGAACAGTTTCTTGTTTAAGCTAGACAAAATTGTTAATATATGTATGTATATATAAATTGTGAGTGTGTAAGAATTGTATGTAACTTATTATGAAATTTTTTATTAATTTAATTTTAATACTTTAGGTTTAAAATTTAAAATCTATTATCTTAGCATAATTAACTATTTAATTTTATAAATAATTTTTATTATGTTTCATTAATTCGTTTTAAGTCAACAAATTTTTTATTTAAAATTTAAATTACAATTTTAAATACAATTTTTCATCATATACATATACATACTATAGTGTGTGTGTGTATGTAGATTGTCAATATGTAAGAATTGTATCTTAACTTATTGTATGAAATTTTTATTCATTTAATTTCAGTACATTATGTTTAAAATTTTAAAACTTATTATCTTAAGTATAATCAATAAGTTTATGTAACCAAAAATAATAATTTAATTTCATAATTATTTTATTATTATGTTTCATTATTTTTTGAGTAACATTGTTTTATTAAAATTGATAATTACAATTTAAGTACAATTTGTATCGTATATAGTATCATATATGTAGATATCAACGTATAAGAATTGCATCTTAACTAATTATGAAACTTTTGTTAATTTAATTTCAGTACCTTATGTATAATATTTAAAAAAAATATATAATCATCATTAGCTTTGCTTGAAGAGGATTAGTTAACTAAAATTTGATCAAAACCCAACAATTGACTTGAACCAAACCCAAAAAACAATTTATTCTAATATCTAATCTATGCAATTTTCTATTATTTAAAACATAAATCAAACTAGTACAGCAAACATCAACTTAAAGCCCATAGAAATTTGTTTATTAAACTAAAAACAAACATAAATTATAATTAAAAAAAATCGTATTTGAAATTCCTTCAAGTCATAATAAACAATTATTCTTCATCATGTCCATAGTTGTAGATAGTCCTACACAAAAAATAACTAAAACATTATTATAAGTCTTGAGATGGAATATAATAACAGTTTCTAATTTTGAAATGAGGTTAAAAAATTTGAATACCAATATATGTTTAGATAACTGAAATATCAATGAACCAAACCAAAACAATACCAATACCATCAATGTTAAAATAATTAATTTCTTCTCTCTGCCTGATTTTTTTTTTGCTTATTTACACCTTGCAATGCAGCTTACTACCATAGGCACTAGCCACCAGCCCAAGTAATTGTTTGCCACAAATATGTCAAAAACCATAATCCTTCTACTTCTACACAGTAAAAACAATTTAATGATGTATTTTTTTGTAGAACCCTATATTAATCCCATAATTGTATGATAATCCCAACCTCTATATATAAGAAGAAGAATTTTGGCCTTCAATCAATAATATAACAAATTTTGGGCGAGTTTATCTTGACAAGAAATGTTAGATTTTTAATTCTTTTACATCATGATATATAATAAATGTGGTAAGCCCTTTTGTTTATGAAAACTTACTACTTAGAAATTTAATAAAAGTAAATTGAATCAGCACATGATTCATGAACAATCATCCAAGTACAATTTATTCCCTTTTAATGATAACTCAATAAAAGAACGAAAAAGAGAGACTTAAAACTACATGTTTATGCATCCTTTTTTTCTCTAACTTCAATAGGTTCAAATCCTAAGACCCAATTCCCATCCAGCCATGTTTGTGAATACTTTCTGAAAGAAAAAAATATATTGATTTTTCAAAGAACTTTACTCTCCTTGGCCCTTTGTCACTGGAGAGACAGTTTGTTACTTAAACGAGTGGACTCCAGGAAGGGTGCTGCAAAAGAAAGCTAACATATTCCTCTACTAAGCCAAAACCAGGTTGCACTATTTGACGGTTGGAGAAGATATTTTCTCTTGAAAGTCTTTTTTTTTTCAACCCCTTTCGGCTTCAATCACCCATAACCCAATCCTTGTAGAAGCACAAATCTAGCAAAAAAATCAAATTACCCACAGCTGAACCTTCCCCTAAGAAACTAAACCCATAACCCCTCATCACCTTCTCAAAATACCCAACACCAAGCCAAACTCAGCAAGCATTCAACAAACTCAACACAAAAAAAAAGTGAATGTAGCACTAAGAATCGGCCTAGAAAGACGAATGAAATGGAGGTACCTTGGCTAAAACATCTCCCAGAGCTAGGTCGAAAAGTGGATGTTCAGAGCTAGTGCCGGATTCTGCAGAGAAGAAATGCTGCCGCTGCTGCCGCTATGGACAGAAAGTAGCGATAGGTAGAAATTAGGAAATAAAGGATTAGGGTTTACTGATTTTGATTTTGATTTAGATTTAGATTTAGAGAAAAAAAAAATCCTACCCTTAGTCTAAACTAAACGGTGAGTTCAGAGTTTTTGTTATTTTATATATTATGCATATTTAAAAAAAATATGCACAACAAATTTGTTTTCTATTATGTGCAAATTTTTTTAACAAATTATTTTTATATTGTCTATTTTTTTAAAAATAGAAATTTTGTTAACATTTAAATTATTCTTATAATAATATTGTTTTCTTAATTTGGTTTTATTATGTTTTACAATTTTTTTTAATTCTTATCTATTATTATGATACAGGTAATAAATTGTCTACATTTATTACTATATTTTGAGGATGAATTAATCTTAATATGTTGGCGTCAAATTTTATTCTAATTAGAATGCATTGTAATGTTGAGAGATAATTACACATTTACCATAAGAGAGCTCTAACTCTTGAGTATAATTGATAAGTTTATAAGAACACAATGTTATATTCATGATCTATCTATCATTTCATATGGATCATTTGATTAAGAAGTTGCATGCCATTCAACTTTTAATTATCTTAATTTAAAATGTTTTTAATTTCAATCTATTATCATAGATTAGAATATAATGTTGTGTTTGTGTTTTTAATTTCAAACATTTAATTTCTTATAATGTTTTCATGTAATATAAATTAACTTAATCAATGATCATAATATTAGATGACTAAATAAATATTGACATTAAATCTCTTTTTTTTAAGTAAAAAAAAAAGAAGGTTCTTTTTCAAATTATCACATGCACATGCACATAAACATACACATATACATACATGTTTCTTGTACAAAGGAACAGTTTCTTGTTTAAGCTAGACAAAATTGTTAATATATGTATGTATATGTAAATTGTGAGTGTGTAAGAATTGTATATTAACTTATTATGAAATTTTTATTAATTTAATTTTAATACTTTAGGTTTAAAATTTAAAAATCTTATTATCTTTAGCATAATTAACTATTTTAATTTTATAAATAATTTTATTATTATGTTTCATTAATTCGTTTTAAGTCAACAAATTTTTTATTTAAAATTGATAATTACAATTTTAAATACAATTTTCATCATATACATATACATATACTATAGTGTGTGTGTATGTAAATTGTCAATATGTAAGAATTGTATCTTAACTTATTGTATGAAATTTTTATTCATTTAATTTCAGTACATTATGTTTAAAATTTGAAAACTTATTATCTTAAGTATAATCAATAAGTTTATGTAACCAAAAATAATAATTTAATTTCATAATTATTTTATTATTATGTTTCATTATTTTTTTGAGTAACATTGTTTTATTAAAATTGATAATTACAATTTTAAGTACAATTTGTATCGTATATAGTATCATATATGTAGATAGTCAACGCATAAAAATTGCATCTTAACTAATTATGAAACTTTTGTTAATTTAATTTCAGTACCTTATGTATAATATTTAAAAAAAATATATATCATCATTAGCTTTGCTTGAAGAGGATTAGTTAACTAAAATTTGATCAAAACCCAACAATTGACTTGAACCCAAACCAAAAAAAACAATTTATTCTAATATCTAATCTATGCAATTTTCTATTATTTAAAACATAAAATCAAACTGGTACAACAAACATCAACTTAAAGCCCATAGAAATTTGTTTATTAAACTAAAAACAAACATAAATTATAATTAAAAAAATCGTATTTGAAATTCCTTCAAGTCATAATAAACAATTATTCTTCATCATGTCCATAGTTGTAGATAGTCCTACACTTAAAATAACTAAAACATTATTATAAGTCTTGAGATGGAATATAATAACAGATTCTAATTTTGAAATGAGGTTAAAAAATTTGAATACCAATATATGTTTAGATAACTGAAATATCAATGAACCATACCAAACCAATACCAATACCATCAATGTTAAAATAATTAATTTCTTCTCTCTGCCTGATTTTTTTTTTGCTTATTTACACCTTGCAATGCAGCTTACTACCATAGGCACTAGCCACCAGCCCAAGTAATTGTTTGCCATAAATATGTCAAAAACCATAATCCTTCTACTTCTACACAGTAAAAACAATTTAATGATGTAATTTTTTGTAGAACTCTATAGTAATCCCATAATTGTATGATAATCCCAACCTCTATATATAAGAAGAAGAGTTTTGGCCTTCAATCAATAATATAACAAATTTTGGGCGAGTTTATCTTGACAAGCAATGTTAGATTTTTAATTCTTTTACATCATGATATATAATAAATTGGTAAGCCCTTCTGTTTATGAAAACTTACTACTTAGAAATTTAATAAAAGTAAATTGAATCAGCACATGATTCATGAACAATCATCCAAATACAATTTATTACCTTTTAATGATAACTCAATAAAAGAACGAAAAAGAGAAACTTAAAACTACATGTTTATGCATCCCTTTTTTCTCTAACTTCAATAGGTTCAAATCCTAAGACCCAATTCCCATCCAGCCATGTTTGTGAATACTTTCTGAAAGAAAAAAATATATTGATTTTTGAAAGAACTTTACTCTCCTTGGCCCTTTGTCACTGGAGAGACAGTTTGGTACTTAAACGAGTGGACTCCAAGAAGGGTGCTGCAAAAGAAAGCTAACATATTCCTCAACTAAGCCAAAACCAGGTTGCACTATTTGAGGGTTGGAGAAGATATTGTCTCTTAAAAGTCTTTTTTTTTCGACCCCTTTCGGTTTCAATCACCCATAACCCAATCCTTGTAGAAGCACAAATCTAGCAAAAAAATCAAATTACCCACAGCTGAACCTTCCCCTAAGAAACTAAACCCGTAACCCCTCATCACCTTCTCAAAATACCCAACATCAAGCCAAACTCAGCAAGCATTCAACAAACTCAACACAAAAAAAGTGAATGCAGCACTAAGAATCGGCCTAGAAAGACGAATGAAATGGAAGTACCTTGGCTAAAACATCTCCCAGAGCTAGGTCGAAAAGTGGATGTTCAGAGCTAGTGCCAGATTCTGCAGAGAAGAAATGCTGCTGCTGCTGCCGCTATGGACAGAAAGTAGCGATAGGTAGAAATTAGGAAATAAAGGATTAGGGTTTACTGATTTTGATTTTGATTTTTATTTAGAGAAAAAAAATCCTACCCTTAGTCTAAACTAAATGGTGAGTTCAGAGTTTTTGTTATTTTATATATTATGCATATTTAAAAAAAATGTGCACAACAAATTTGTTTTCTTTTATGTGCAAATTTTTTTAATAAATTATTTTTATATTGTCTATTTTTTTAAAAATAGAAATTTTGTTAACATTTAAATTATTCTTATAATATTATTGTTTTCTTAATTTGGTTTTATTATGTTTTACAATTTTTTTAATTCTTGTCTATTATTATGATATAGGCAATAAATTGTCTACATTTATTACTATATTTTGAGGATGAATTAATCTTAATATGTTGGCGTCAAATTTTATTCTAATTAGAATGCATTGTAATGTTGAGAGATAATTACACATTTACCATAAGAGAGTTCTAACTCTTGAGTATAATTGATAAGTTTATAAGAACACAATGTTATATTCATGATCTATCTATCATTTCCTATGGATCATTTGATTAAGAAGTTGCATGCCATTCAACTTTTAATTATCTTAATTTAAAACGTTTTTAATTTCAATCTATTATCATAGATTAGAATATAATGTTGTGTTTGTGTTTTTAATTTCAAACATTTAATTTCTTATAATGTTTTCATGTAATATAAATTAACTTAATCAATGATCAAAATATTAGATGACTAAATAAATATTGACATTAAATCTCTTTTTTTAAGTAAAAAAAAAGAAGGTTCTTTTTCAAATTATTACCTGCACATGCACATGCACATAAACATACACATATACATACATGTTTCTTGTACAAAGGAACAGTTTTTTGTTTAAGCTAGACAAAATTTGTGACGACCAGTATCATGTGGGGCCGGTCGCACTCAACCGTATTGTCCGCTTTGGGAGTATCATGTGGGGCCCCCTCACGGATTTCTTTCGCGTCCGCCGCTACTCGAACCCTTGACTTCCTCAAGAGTCGAGTAACGACTAACCATTGGACCCTTGAGGAAGTCAAGGGTTCGAGTAGCGGCGGACGCGAAAGAAATCCGTGAGGGGGCCCCACATGATACTCCCAAAGCGGACAATACGGTTGAGTGCGATCGGCCCCACATGATACTGGTCGTCACAATAAAACGCGCGTTTTATTGTGAGGCCCGCTTCCCAGACTACCTCACGCATCCGTATTGTCCGCTTTGGATTCTAGAGGTGGCCCCCGTCAGTTCGGCTGACGTGGCACTTAGGTCCTCACGGATTTCTTTCGCGTCCGCCGCTACTCGAACCCTTGACTTCCTCAAGAGTCGAGTAACGACTAACCATTGGACTAGTCCAATGGTTAGTCGTTACTCGACTCTTGAGGAAGTCAAGGGTTCGAGTAGCGGCGGACGCGAAAGAAATCCGTGAGGACCTAAGTGCCACGTCAGCCGAACTGACGGGGGCCACCTCTAGAATCCAAAGCGGACAATACGGATGCGTGAGGTAGTCCGGGAAGCGGGCCTCACAATAAAACGCGCGTTACCAATGGTTAGTCGTTACTTGACTCTTGAGGAAGTCAAGGGTTCGAGTAGCGGCGGACGCGAAAGAAATCTGTGAGGACCTAAGTGCCACGTCAGCCGAACTGACGGGGGCCACCTCTAGAATCCAAAGCGAACAATACGGATGCGTGAGGTAGTCCGGGAAGCGGGCCTCACAATAAAACGCGCGTTTTATTGTGACGACCAATATCATGTGGGGCCGGTCGCACTCAACCGTATTGTCCGCTCTGGATTCTAGAGGTAGCCCCCGTCAGTTCAGCTGACGTGGCACTTAGGTCCTCACGGATTTCTTTCGCGTCCGCCGCTACTCGAACCCTTGACATCCAAGCGATTCGAGTAACGACTTCGTTACTCGAATCGCTTGGATGTCAAGGGTTCGAGTAGCGGCGGACGCGAAAGAAATCCGTGAGGACCTAAGTGCCACGTCAGCTGAACTGACGGGGGTCACCTCTAGAATCCAGAGCGGACAATACGGTTGAGTGCGACCGGCCCCACATGATACTGGTCGTCACAAAATTGTTAATATATGTATGTATATGTAAATTGTGAGTGTGTAAGAATTGTATATTAACTTATTATGAAATTTTTATTAATTTAATTTTAATACTTTAGGTTTAAAATTTAAAAAATCTTATTATCTTAAGCATAATTAACTATTTTAATTTTATAAATAATTTTATTATTATGTTTCATTAATTCTTTTTAAGCCAACAAATTTTTTATTTAAAATTGATAATTACAATTTTAAATACAATTTTTATCATATACATATACATATACTATAGTGTGTGTGTGTGTCTGTAAATTGTCAATATGTAAGAATTGTATCTTAACTTATTATATGAAATTTTTATTCATTTAATTTCAGTACATTATGTTTAAAATTTTAAAACTTATTATCTTAAGTATAATTAATAAGTTTATGTAACCAAAAATAATAATTTAATTTCATAATTATTTTATTATTATGTTTCATTATTTTTTTGAGTAACATTGTTTTTTTAAAATTGATAATTACAATTTTAAGTACAATTTGTATTGTATATAGTATCATATATGTAGATGGTCAACGTATAAGAATTGCATCTTAACTAATTATGAAACTTTTGTTAATTTAATTTCAGTACCTTATGTATAATATTTAAAAAAAATATATATCATCATTAGCTTTGCTTGAAGAGGAGTAGCGTTAGGCAAAATGGTATTCCATCCACCATGAATGCCGACTACCACACACTCATTACCGGCCAACGTACCTTACCCCAAAAAAATTTTAAAAAAATACTAACAGAAAGCTCCTCTCCTTGTCTTTCTCGTATACAAACCCGATTTCCTGAAAACCTTTATCTTCCTTGAAAAAAAAAGGAAGACAAATCTCATTCCCCTAAATCAGTTCTCATTGCTCTTAGATGCCTCTGCATGAAGCTGTTGGAGGCAACCTATCAATCTAAGAAGAAGAATAACATAGCGCCCATTGTCGTGTTGTCTCACGACTGCCGTCTGTCACGACCCGTGACCACATTTTTTTCCCTACTTATACACATCTTAACCGGTTGGGCTGTCTGTGATACTTCACTTGTACTAGCAGTTAAACAATTTTACAATGTATTGTTTATGTTTATGTTATACACATCCCCTATCGTAATAAATCAGACAAGTAGTACTGTTGACATGTCTAAATACAGAGAATAAATGATCATACCTCAAATAAACAGTCGGTTTGACACATTGTCCTTCGTGTACAGCCAGGATCCACAATCCACTGATCTCACATTCATCAAAACCTGAGATGTTGAAAATTAAGGGGTGAGCAAAACCACGGCTCAGTAAGAGAATTATATGCCTCACTTGATACTCAGCTTCCTATATGCTGAAAATCTTTTTTTTTTCATTTTTCCTATGGGCTCTAGGCTCGCATGTAGGAAAGATACTACAGTCGGCTAGGGATCCGAATGGAGTAAGGTAGGTATTTTAGAATACCATACTTGTTACGGAACCTAGAAGCAACTGTAGAGAAAAATTTTCTTTTTGTTTTGAATTAATAAATCCTTTTCCTTTTTAATCTTTCATAACCTTTTTCATATTCTTTTCAAAATAATGCTTCTACGAAATAAAGCCTTTAAATAGAATAATTAATATCCGTATATTCCTTGAAAAGAATATTAGTTAAATCATCATCTTATTTCTTTAAAACTTATTTCATGTTTTAATGTACTCTCTTAATTAGTTCTGTCCGTTAAAAAGCAGAATAAGCTATTAAAATCTATTTCATTCTTTGACATTTGTCGAATTCACGAATCACACTCACTTACTTATCGTCACAATATCCTACGATTTCTCATACTAACATCGGAACACGTGTAGCACTTAGTTCCCGAAGGACTCTAGAGGTGGCTCCCACTGTTCAATCATCGAGTCTCTGCTCGGTATGGCCTGTACTGAAACATCAGAACACGTGTAGCACTTAGTTCCCGAAGGACTCTAGAGGTGGCTCCCACTGTTCAATCATCGAGTCTCTGCTCGGTATGGCCTGTACTGAAATATCGGAACACGTGTAGCACTTAGTTCCCGAAGGACTCTAGAGGTGGCTCCCACTGTTCAATCATCGAGTCTCTGCTCGGTATGGCCTGTACTGAAATATCGGAACACGTGTAGCACTTAGTTCCCGAAGGACTCTAGAGGTGGCTCCCACGGTTCAATCATCGAGTCTCTGCTCGGTATGGCCTGTACTGAAATATCGGAACACGTGTAGCACTTAGTTCCCGAAGGACTCTAGAGGTGGCTCCCACGGTTCAATCATCGAGTCTCTGCTCGGTATGGCCTGTACTGAAATATCGGAACACGTGTAGCACTTAGTTCCCGAAGGACTCTAGAGGTGGCTCCCACGGTTCAATCATCGAGTCTCTGCTCGGTATGGCCTGTACTGAAATATCGGAACACGTGTAGCACTTAGTTCCCGAAGGACTCTAGAGGTGGCTCCCACGGTTCAATCATCGAGTCTCTGCTCGGTATGGCCTTTTCCGTTTGACATATTCCATGTCATGTAAAATATTTCCCTTTTTAACATGTCACCTATCATTTATGGATTTTAATATAGACGTTAATCTTGTCGTACTATAAACCCTGGAGGGTAAAGGACTAACCGGTCAAATCTATGACCATAATCTATATTGTCCTCGGTGGATCACGGATCAGGTGTCGACCGGGACTAAACATGTCACATATCATGTATCAGCATGATAAGAATACCAACCAGTCTCAAAACCGTATTTTTTCATCGGAAAATACACCTTATGGAATTTATACAATTATATAATTCCATGATTTAAACCATAAGGGTTATAATCCTTTAGTGAATATTGATAAAAATATCCATAAAATATTTACTATATTTCACTTCATCTTTCGTCTCGTAATTCGTGTAATTTATCTATTTCGAGAATTTTCGGTGATTTCATTATCACCATTCTCGAATACATGAATATTCTAAAGTTCCATCTCATTATATTCATATTTTATGAAATTTAGAAATTTCCTCATGTCTCGTGATTTACTATCGAAATTCGGAAATAAATCATTTAATATGATTTTATAAAGTTTTTCTAAAATTTTCGGCAGCATAACGGCTGCCGATTCACTAACCTCCTGCACGGAAAATACAGTTTAAAATCTTTCAGCCAGTACTTCTTCCCAAATTATTTTCAGCAATTCATGCATCATAATAATTTTCATAAAATAATTGCATAAAATATTTCAAATTAAATTATGCAGACTGAGTATCCTTACAGTGCTGCACATGCATCCCTTACCTTTTTCCGGGTCGGCGACTTCCGCTTATCGATCGCGCCCGCGCTCCATTTCTCCCGATTCCTTATCTCGATTGCTGAAAATAATTTCTGGAATTAAAATTCTAATTTTTAGAATTTTTCATAATTTATTTAATTTTTTTCTGAAATTAAATTCTCGGGAAATTTCTTACCGAATTTGTAAAATCCCGGGTTGTCGAATTTCCGGGAATTTTCCGAATTCCCAAATTTTCCTTTTTCCTCTTTTTCTTCCTTTTTCCTCTTTTCTTTCCTTTCTTTCTTTTCTTTTTCTTTTTCTTTTTTTTTTCTTTTTCCTTTTTCCTTTTTCTTTTCTTTTTCTTTTCTTTTTTCTTCTTCCTTTCCCGGTCAAACCGGTTCAGACCGGTCCAGCTTCTTTCCTCGCCGGTTCCTCGCCGGCGGCCGGTTCTCCGGCGGTTCGGGCGTCCCTCAGCTGGCCGGCTGCACGACGAACTTGCCGGTGCCCTCCGTTTGCCCTGGATCGGTGGCACGGCGGCGAATCGAGGCGGTTTTGCCTCGGTTCTTCTTCCTCTTCGCCGGCGTTCCTCCGCCGTCCATTGCGTCACCGGTGGCTTCCATCAGCTTCCTCTTCCTCCGGTGAAGCTTTGGTGGTGGTGGCAGCCACCGATTCGGCCGGCACCGCCGTCGGCATTTTCCTTTTCCTCCGGCTTTTGCTTCGTTTTCCGTCGATCCCGTTCCGTTTCTTCACGCCGCCGGTAGCTTCCTTCTTTTCTCTGGCCGGTGGCGTCCCGCCTTCCTTTTCCCCTCGCCGGCGGTGGCAGCTCCGCCACCGGCGGTCTGGCAGGAGGGGTCGGGGTTCCTCCCCGATTTTCTCCTTTCCTTTTTTTTTTTCTGTTTTATTTCCCTTTCTATTTTTGTTCTCTTTCTATTTTTAGTATATACATACTATATACTATATATTATGTCATATAATTTATACATATAATATATACTATGTATTATACATATATTATTATTTCATATATATTGTAATACAATATATATTATATATAGATTATATATATTGTACATTACAAAATATATATATCTAGTATATATATATTTATATTTATATACTTTAGAATAAATAACATTTATATATAGAATTATATAAATGTTATAATAGAATATATATATATACCTATAAACTTTAATATAAAATAACATTTACATTTTCTATATATGTATGTATATATATATATTTATATATACATAAAATATTATGTTTATATATATATATATGTATTAATTAAATTCATGAAATAGTTTATATATATATACACCAACGTATATTAAAATATACCATATAGTATTTTAAATACATACGTATTTGTATAAAATACACTTATATAAAATTTGAAATTATATAAACATATTTTATTTTCATTTCTCGTTTTCCTTATTTAATTTGGATTTTAATTTATCCAATTTAATTCTTTTCCTCTCCCTATTATTTTTTATTTTCACTTCCACTTTAATTTCCTTTACAATAATTTTTTTTCGATTCTTTCACTTCCTTAATTCTCGGGATTTTCACCAATATCCCGTTCTCGCAAATTTTATTTCCTCTTATTTATTTTCTCCAATATTTATAATTTCCAATAAATGGAAAATTTGCAGTTATCACACCGTCACCGGCCACTGTCGCCGACCGCCATAATCTATTAACGAAACTTCTTCAAACTACAACCAAAAGTTCTTCTTCTTTGCCTCTCCTCAGATCTAGGCTTGTCTTCTGTAAAAATCTCCTCTTAATCCATGTCTTGTTGTTGTGTTTTGGTATGACTTTCTTTGGTTGCATGTGTTTTTTAAATTAGATCTAGTAGGCATCCTCAAAAAAAATAAATTGTTTCCTTGTTGTCCTGTAGCATGTTTTGCTTCCTTTGATTGTTTGTAACTGGTATTAGATTTGTGAAGCTGTTTTTGCTTGTAGTACTCTGACTATGTTTGGCATGAAAAAGGGCTTTCTCTCTTGCAAAGGGCATGCAACTGCAAACAGTGGGAAAGACGAGCTTTTCCAACGGGAAAAACTCCTCAAACAACCAGCGCATCATGATTTAATTGAAACTTCTTCAATGGAAAGTGTTGATGATGACGAAGAGGTGGACACTGATTGTGAATTCGACGATTCTAAAAGGGATCTATGGGTTTCTTTCATGAAGGATTTTGATCACTTCCAAAATGTTTGCTTAGATGAGGTTGCTTGTATGCAAGAAGAGGGTTTGGGACAAGCTTCGAATTCCTCCATATTTGCGGGCCAACAACTTCCTGTGCCTTCTTTTCCCACTATATTGGAAAGAGTTAATAGGAGGTATTTTCCTAGCATTATTAAAAATAACTTCAATGAAACTCTAGAAGTAAAAATAAAGAAACTTGAAGGGGAAATTTCGGGGTTTAGGAGCAAAATTAACAAGTTTCAAGAGGTAAACAATTTGAAAGTTCAGGCCACAACTTCTGTTAAAGATTTACAGGCTAAAGTTGGTGAGTTAGAAAATAGAAATGTAGAATTGATGAATAGTATGTCACATCTTCTTGAGGAAAAGGAGCTTTTGAAGTAAGATAAGCTAAGATTGTTGGAAATGGAAACCAAAATTCAGAAAATTGAGGCAAGAAATAAAGATTGGAGCGAATGACTCTAAACTTGCGAAAGGAGAATTGTAAGTTGCCAAAGAGAATGCACACGAAAGACATGCAATATTAAGGAAACTATGTCAACCAAAAACATGTGACGAATGGCAAATCACACAAACTATGCATCAATAATCCTGATAAGTTCATGTCATCGGAAAGGTTTGTTGCTTTCTTACCTTTTGATGATCAAAAGTTAGTTTGGCTTAATTTCAAACGAGAGAAAAGGGTTTTTATTTATAGCAGATGTGGAAAACCATTTCATCCTAAATCTAAATGCAACCTTTCTAGCTCGAAAGTTAATGACTATGGACATCTTGTGTGAGAACTCATTATTTTATACTGTAGATGTACATTTATATGAACAAATTATCAATAAAGAAATTATTGAGAATAATTGGAAGAATTAAATATAAAAGAATAGTGTTTCCCACATAGAAAATTTTAATTCTAGAAATATATATATATATATGAATATATATATATATATATATAAGTATGGAAAAATATTACATAAAGGATGGAATAAGTAATTAAATGAATGTTGGAAAATTCTGATTTGGATAAATCAGAAAAATGGTGCGGCATGAAAAAAAACAAAGAAGATTAAGTAGCTTGACTTGGAGAATCAAATGTTTGGACGGCATGAAGATATAAAAGAAGAATTCATTGGTTATCTAAATGAAGTTTCGGTGTGAACAAGTAGCAAATGGCTAATAGAAAAAAAGAGAATAAAAAACAAGATAAACAATAAAGGAAGACAAGGAAAGTCTTCTCTACGTTTTCTTTTAGTTGACAGAAAATATAACATTGATTTGTGTTGATTTTTGCTGCACCGAAGAGTAAGCAATAACATGACAATAAAGGAATAAAAGCAAGGAAAAGGATGGGAAAAAATTATTAGCTGCAAAACGTTGGCATAGAAAGTCAGAAACGTGTGGCCACATGAATAAAAAGAAGGTAATTCTGTTGGAAGATAAGCAATATAAAAACAAAAGGAAAGAAATAGGAAATGAAGAGGGCTTTTAATGAAGCCAGCAAAACACTACAAGAAAATTGATTTTCAGCGACGGAAATTTAGCTACGGAATTTTTCCGTCGCTGATAATTAGTATTAGCGACGGATTAGCGACGGATTAGTGACGGAATTTATACCGAAGTTAGCGACGGAATTAGCGACAGATTAGCGACAGAAATTCGTCCGTAATTAGCGACAGAATATTTTCCGTCGCTAATTCCGTCGCTAAATATGGCGGGATATACTGTTCAATTGCGCCAAATTATTAGCGATGGAATTAGCGACGGAATTGTCTGTCGCTAAACCCAAAACATAGATGAAGGGAAATTAGCGACGGAATTTTTCCGTCGCTAATTCTGTAGCTAATGACCTTTAGCTACGGAATTAGCGACGGAAAAATTCCGTCGCTAATTTCCCTTCATCATTTTTTGGTGGAATAAGTGTATAGAACTTAGCGACGGAATTTTTCCGTCGCTAATTCCGTAGCTAAAAGTCATTAGCTACGGAATTAGCGACGGAAAAATTCCGTCGCTAATTTCCCTTCATTATTTTCAAAGAAATAAATGTATAGAACTTAGCGACGGAATTTTTCCGTCGCTAATTCCGTAGCTAAAGGTCATTAGCTACGGAATTAGCGACGGAAAAATTCCGTCGCTAATTTCCCTTCATCATTTTCGGTGGAATAAGTGTGAGAACTTAGCGACGAAATTTTTCCGTCGCTAATTCCGTAGCTAAAGGTCATTAGCTACGGAATTAGCGACGGAAAAATTCCGTCGCTAATTTCCCTTCATCATTTTCGGTGGAATAAGTATGAGAACTTAGCGACGGAATTTTTTTGTCGCTAATTCCGTAGCTAATGACCGTCGCTAATTTCTCTTCATCATTTCGGTGGAATAAGTGTATAGAACTTAGCGACGGAAGCTAATGACCTTTAGCTACGGAATTAGCGACGGTTCTCTACGCTTATTCCACCGAAAATGATGAAGGGAAATTAGCGACGAAATTTTTCCGTCGCTAATTTCCCTTCATCATTTTCGGTGGAATAAGCGTAGAGAACTTAGCGACGGAATTTTTCCGTCGCTAATTCCGTAGCTAAAGGTCATTAGCTACGGAATTAGCAACTGAAAAATTCCGTCGCTAATTTCTCTTCATCATTTTCGGTGGAATAAGTGTATAGAACTTAGCGAAGGAATTTTTCCGTCGCTAATTCCGTAGCTAATGACCTTTAGCGACGGAATTAGCGACGGAAAAATTCCGTCGCTGATGCCTTAAATTCGAAAAAAATAAAAAAAATTTGAATTTTTCCCGCCTGAGCTGTAGCGGGAAATATTTTGACATAGCATTAGCGACGGAATTTCCGTCGCTAATCCGTTGGTAATTCCGTCGGTAATTCCTCTGTATGCGCGCCAAAGACTCTATATATTCTCATATTCTCTGTTTTCTCTCCTCTTCACTCCTCTCTATCTTCTTTTTTTCCATTTTCTCGTTTTTTTTCTTAGTTTTTCTTCTTTATCCCTCTTTCCTTTTATTTTTTTCCTTTTTTTTGTAAATTTACTCTATTTTTCTTTTATATTTATGTTGTCAATTTTTTTTATATAATAAACTTTAATACTTATATTTTTGTTTTTTGTTTTTTACTTACAGATGATGATGATGATACGGTGAGGTGCTGGTGGTAGTGGTGATAATGATGTTGAAGATAATGTATTTTTGTTTTTTTTTTAGTTAATTTATTTTAAGATAATGTTTATGGATTTAAGTATAAATATTAGGTTTATTTTAAATGTTTCTCTTTCTCTCTCTCTCTCTCTCTATATAAATATAAATATAAATATAAATAATTAATTTCAGAACATTTTTTTTGACAAAATTCATAGAAATTAGCAACAAAATCTGTTAAATAAGTGAAAAAAATTCATCAAATTAGCGACGGAATTTATCACATTAGCGACGGAATTTCCGTCACTGATGCTCATTAGTGACAGAATATTTATTGAATTAACAAAAATAACAAATTATCAGCGACGGACTTAGCGACAGAAATTCCGTCGCTGATGCCTTTTAGCGACGGATTTTTTTATAAAATAAAATAATAATAAAACTATCAGCGACGGAAATTTCCGTCGCTGATGCCTTTTAGCGACGGATTTTCATGTAAATTAAAAGACAAAATTATGTTTTTAGCGACGGAATTTTCCGTCACTAATGCCATAAAATCCGTCGCTGATGTAAAAAAATTCCGTTGCTAATTAGCGACTGAATTACCGACGGAAATGAAGTTTTAGCGACGAAGTGAGCATCAGCGACATCGATTTTTCCAACAGAAAAATTTCCGTCGGAAATCCGTAGGTAATCTGTCGCTGAAGACCATTAGCGACGGAATTTTCCGTCGCTAATTCCGTCGCTGAAGGTTCATTTTTTTGTAGTGAAAGTCCAAATAATATATTTTTTTGTGCTTTATATTCTTCCATCGTGACCTTCATCCCCAGCCATCATCATCACCGAAAGTTTATTCTGTTTCTTATAAATCGTGTGACTTCCCCTCCATAGCAGAAACCATGCATAACCTTTAGCAAATAAACCAAGCTTTTGGAAGGAAAATAAACCTAGAATATTAAGCTTCCAAAACCTCAAAGAAGCTAGCACAAAAACCTTCAAAACAGGAAGGGATTCACGTGCACAGTTTGCTCCCCTGTACACGTAATTTCCAACATTAGTTTTTAAGTTTTTAGTTCTTTAATCATGGTTGTGGTGAAGTAACATAAGTTGTTTATAGCATGATTTTGAAATAAGCACATATATATATATATATAAATTGAAGTCTAGAGGTTTGATCGTGAGGCTTCAAAGAAGAAGAGATGATGTTGATGATGAGGATCCATATGGAAAAAGGAAAACAAGCTGGAAGTTGATAACCGAAACAGTCATGAAAGGTGTAAAAAAAAAAACGTGGGCTTTGGTGTTGGTAGGGTTATATGAGCTAAGATAAAAGAAGAAAAATAAATGAACTAGGGTTTCATATGGTCAAAGATAATGGCTGAAAAAAAGGAAATAGTTGGCTGGCTATACAACCGAAAATGAAGAGGGAATAATGCAGCCGAAAACGTGGAAAACAATAGTGTAACATGGCTGACTTTTGTAGGTGTGAACATTGAATTTTTGGTGACTTAGAAGTGTAATAGATATAGTTAAATGTAAAGCTAATATGTGCTCAAACAGAGAAAGAAAAGAAGCTGTCGGTTTGGACAGCAATGTAGCAGGAAAGAAAATAAATTTTTGGTTGAATGAGGATTTCGTTAGTTAAGGGGGGAAGAAAAAGATAAACAAGTGATTGACTTTTGTGTGTGAATGGTAGAAGATCTTGGCAGCCTATGATGTATTAAGTATAGCCATAATATAGAGACAAAGAGGAAGCCAACGTGAACTGCAGAAAACAGAAAAGGAAGAAAGCTGATGCATGGTCAGTAAACAATAGGAAAGAAAGAAAATAAAAATGAAATAGAGAATTAGCTATAGGTTGACTAAATGACATGATGAAGTACTTATGAAGTTAAACTAAATATGCATCATAAAGGAATAAAATTTCCTAACCTACATGCAGCCAACGTGAACTGAATAAAAGGGAAAGAAAGTTCATGGTTTGGGGTCAACAAATGGTAGGAAAATAAAAGAAAGAAATACTTAAGTTGACCTAATTGGATTGGAAAATTTAACTGGCATCATAATTGAATATACAAATAAATATATATGTATATATAGTATGGAGGAATAAGTCACCCAAGTCATTCAAGGTCATTCGGCCACAATGAAAAATTTTAAGAAATTCTAATATTCTAAGTAATAAGAATTTAACTAAGAATTAGACAAAGAGGAAATTTAATACCGAAAATTAATTATATCAAATTTTGACTTGGCAGTTTATAATTCGGAGAGATAGGAAGCATATTGGTGCAACGTAAGGCATTGCTTTACAGTGTACTGAGGTAAGGGATGTAATTTAAAGTTGTGATAGTGTCCCTTACTTTCACCACTAAATTTAAAGAAATGTTTGAAGCATGAATTTTATTCCGAAATTAATTTCCATAATCTTTTGATAATTAGCTAAACGAACATTATAATTTCTATACATATTTTTCCATAATGTTTTAAGTATGACATGAAATAAATATGTTTTCCGAAAATGGTATCAGAGTGGCAAACCCCAGGCTAACTTAGACCCTGGCACGCCCGGTCCTTACTATTTTATATAAATGGTATGATTTAAGAAGTTACACAAGTAAGTAAGTTTTGAGACTAAGGCCTTCCTATAGTTTATGTTATTGCCTGTCATGCTTGCCACATTATGGCATAAGTTTAGCCATGTCGTGCATGTCCTCGCCCACATTGTGTATGTTTCCATCCTTTGTGGGTATGTTGGTCCTTCATGGTGTATGTTTGCTGTACGACTCTGATCAGGTCTACAGCCCATACCATGGCCATAGGTATTCCGTTCCCTCTTCGGAGGAAGAAGTAAGTGTCATGACCGCATACTGGCTATATGATTCTGCCTAGTCTCCAAGAACTGTATGACATGTTTTATTACTTTTGATATTAAATTTTAAAGTAAGATACATGTTTGATCAAGTATGAATTTTGATATATATATATATATATATTAAAGAATTCATACAATGTTTTAAAGTATGAAATGCATTATTATGGCATTTGTTTACTACATATATAGATGCTATGGCTATTTTAAATGCATTTCTTACGGGGCTTTCCAAAAAGCTCACCCCCTACTCTACCAGATTATTTGCAGTGATCATCTCTTTGTCTGTTGCGCATATGATGTAGACTGAGGGATACGTCTCTCCTCCGACTACTTTTTGTACTTACGTAAGGTATATTCATATTTTAATACCAGACATCCTGTATGGCACAGATATTTGTATATAAATAATACTTTTGTGATGTAGTCGATATCGTATGAATGTAAATGTTATTATGAGGAATAGGTCCATATAATATGAATGAAATATTTTATGAAAATATTATGATGTTTCTATGGTTGAAAAAGTGTGATGAGATACTGGCAGGAATGCAACCCAAGTAAGAAACTAAGATTAAATGTATATAAAAAAAAATTTAGCCCAAAACTTCCACATTTCCGGGGTGTGACAGTCTTTCTTGGTATCAGAGCAAGGGTTGTCTAGTACTGTCAGTGTCGATAGTTAGGATAAGATTACATCCTAAGTATCTGTGCTTGTTTGGTTATAAAACTGAGTATATCTGTTAGAGTTTTGATTTAAAACACAGGGTTTATGCTCAGGTATTTGATCACGCACTATGAATGGGAGACGAGGTCGCTCCCGGAGGCAGGCTCAGCCACCTCTATCACCTACTCCCCAACCAGAGAGCCCAAATGCTAGAATAAACAAGCTCAAACATAGTATGAAAGAGGGGTTTGACAGCATCGCTGCTATGTTTGCTCAACATTTCGGAGCGAACACCTCAGCTATAGGTGCCACAGTACCCACACCTACTTCACCACCTCCTCCTCCACAGGTTCCTCCAACACCCTCCGCTCCTCAACCTTCAGTTCCATCGCCTAGAGATGACAGAGATACAGGCAGATTACGGGACTTTCTTGAGATGAATCCCCTAGAATTTAAGGGAATTAAGGATCCCGTTAAGGCCGAGGAGTGGTTATTAGAGTTAGAGATAGCTTTTGACTATTTGGGGTGCACAGATGCTGAGAAAGTTAGTATGGGTTCTTATATGTTGAAAGGTCAGGCAGGACATTGGTGGAGAGCCACTAAGAGACAATTGACTACCCAACATACAGTGATTAGTTGGGATACTTTTCTGTCAGTCTTCAGGACCCAATATGTCCCCCGTATTGCCCAGAAGAAAATGCAGACAGATTTTTTGAATTTAGTACAAGGCAGTATGTCGGTTGATGAGTATGAGAATCAATTTACGATGCTGATGAGATATGACCCTGAGACAGTCAGAGATCAGGAGCGTTGTACCGAGAGATTTTTGTCTGGATTGAGGCCAGCCATCTGAGATCGATTATTAGGGCTTCGTATTACTGAGTTTGAGGATGCTCTCAGACGGGCTCAGGATATCGAAAGGGGTCTCGATGTTACACAGGCACAGTATGGGTTCAGAAGTAAGAGTAAGGGTAAAGATAAGAGAACAGATAGTTCCCGATCGGAGCAAAGGTGGAGTTCATTTAAGAGGTCGAGGACAGATGAGTCTCAAGCAAGGATTGGCAAGCCCAAGACTCCTACTGATACAGTAGAGATCAACAGAGGCTCCCAAAAGGTTTTAAAACGGTGCAGAGATTGTGGTAAGACACATGGTGGGCCATGCCACTGGGTCACTGGAAATTGTTTTAAGTGTGGGGAAAAAGGTCATTTGATCAGGGATTGCCCACAAATGTAAGATAAGACCCTACAGTCTCAAGAGCCACTACGACAGCAGCCAGAGACACGGGCTCCACAGAGACAGGCCCCACAGAAACGAGCTACAGTAGCTGAGAAGGGTAAGAAGCCTGTTACTCAGGGGCGTGTATTTGCTTTAGACAGGGAGACTGCCGATAACTCCTCCGCGACTATTAGAGGTAATCTTCTTGTCTGTAATCATGAGGCACATGTTTTATTTGACCCAGGGTCCACGCACTCATTTATATCACCACAGTTTGCACACAATCTCCATTTCGAACCTGAACCTCTAAGTCACTTATTGCATATTTGCACACCCATGTATGAATCTCAAATGACAGATATGGTGTGTAGGAATTGTGAAATTAAGGTTGGAGATAGGATAATGTTAGCAGATCTAGTTTTGTTAAACATGCATAGTTTCGATGTAATCTTAGGCATGGATTGGTTAGAATTCAATCGTGCAAGTCTAGATTGCTACACTAAAACCATAACCTTCTCTTTACTTGATAAATTTGATGTATGTTTTGCTGTTAAGAAATAAAGTATATGATGTTATGTTTGATGAAGTTATATAATGTTTATATGTTTGAAATTTCGAATAAATTTATTCGTGTGAAGGTTATATTGCCTTTATCTCCGATACGAGTCGGGAATCTCCACATGTATCCGATATACTAGTGGCATGTGAGTTTTTCGATGTGTTTCCGGATGAATTACCAGGATTACCACTAGAAAGAGAGCTGGAGATCACTATTGATTTAGTGCCGATACCCAGCCTATCTCTAAACCTCCCTATCGGATGGCACTAGTTGAATTAGAAGAATTAAAGAAACAGTTGCAAGAGTTGCTGATAAGGGTTTTATTAGACCAAGTGTGTCTCCATGGGGTGCTCCGGTATTATTTGTGAGAAAGAAAGATGGTAGTCTCCTGTTATGCATCGACTATAGGTTACTAAATAAGGCTACAATTAAGAATAAGTACCCCCTGCCAAGAATAGATGATTTGTTTGATCAACTGAAAGGGGCTTCAGTGTTTTCTAAGATTGATCTGAGATCAGGCTATCATCAGTTGAGAATTAGGAAGGAAGATGTACCGAAGACGGCCTTTAGAACCCGATATGGCCATTTCGAGTTTCTGGTGATGCCTTTCGGTTTGACTAATGCCCCTGCCGCATTTATGAATTTGATGAATGATGTGTTTCGGGAGTATCTGGATAAATTTGTGATTGTTTTTATAGATGATATTCTAGTATATTCTAAGTCCCGGGAGGAGCACGAGCAGCATTTGAGGATTGTGCTCCAGACTCTCCGAGATAAGCAGCTTTATGGGAAGTTTAGTAAGTGTGAATTTTGGTTGGATCGGATAGCTTTCCTTGGACATGTAGTATCTAAGGACGGGGTGTCAGTTGATCCGTCCAAGGTTGAGGCAGTACTCCAATGGGAGAGATCGAAGACAGTGACTGAGATTTGTAGTTTTCTGGGATTGGCAGGGTACTACCGGAGGTTTGTGGAGAGTTTTTCTCGGATTGCAGCTCCGTTGACTAAGCTTACACGCAAAAGAGTTCCGTTTGAATGGTCAAGTCAGTGTGAGCAGTGTTTTCAGGAGCTCAAGCAAAGATTAACTACAGCACCAATCCTAACCATTCCGAGTGGATCTGGAGGCTTCGTTGTATACAGTGATGCTTCCAGTCAGGGTTTAGGTTGTGTGCTAATGTAACATGGTAGAGTAGTCGCGTATGGTTCACGCCAGCTTAGAGACCATGAGTGCAACTACCCTACGCATGATTTAGAGTTGGCCGCAGTCGTTTTTGCTCTAAAAATATGACGGCATTATCTGTATGGTGAGAAGTTTCAGATCTTTACTGACCATAAAAGTTTGAAGTATATATTTGATCAGAAGGAACTTAATATGAGGCAGAGACGTTGGATAGAGCTTCTTAAGGATTATGACTGCGAAATTCTGTACCATCCGGGCAAGGCGAATGTAGTTGCTAATGCTCTAAGTAGAAAGAGTATGGTTTCTGTTATGATGGTTAGAGAATGGGAATTGCTGGAGCAGTTCGCCGAGCTCAATGTTAGTGTTGAAACAGTAGATGTCGGGTTTATGGCTAGCCTTCAAATTGAGCCAAGTATCTTGGATCAGATCCGGTCAGGGCAGAGAAATGATCAGAGGTTATTGGACATGGTTAGCCAAGCAGAGCAAGACTTGCAGTCAGATTTTACGGTCAGTGATGATGGGTTATTGAGATTCAAGAGTCGTATATGTGTTCCAAGCGATGATACCCTAAGACAAAGGATTTTGAGAGAGTCCCATTGTTTTCGTTACACTATGCACCCAGGCAGCACTAAGATGTACCATGACTTGTGTAAGGTGTATTGGTGGATTGGTATGAAACGAGACGTAGCAGAGTTTGTGGCCAAATGTTTGATCTATCAGCAGATAAAGGCTGAGCACTAGAAGCCAGCAGGACTACTTAAGTCTTTACCGGTGCCTACATGGAAATGGGAGCACATTACGATGGATTTTATTATGGGCTTACCAAGGACTCGGAGAAGTCATGATTCGATCTGGGTTATTGTTGATAGATTGACTAAGAGTGCCCATTTTCTTGCCATTAAGAGCATAGATTCACTGAGTACATTGGCAGACTTGTATGTTAATGAGATTGCTCGATTACATGGGGCTTCCGTGAGCATCACTTTTGATAGAGATTCCAGGTTCACCTCTCGATTTTGGACTTATTTTCAGGAAGCCATGGGATCTCAATTACATTTGAGCACCGCCTACCATCCTCAAACAGACGGTCAGTCCGAGAGGACTATTCAGACCTTAGGGGACATGTTGAGGGCTTGTGCACTAGACTTTAAGAGTTCATGGGATGACCGCTTGCCTCTCGCAGAGTTTGCCTATAATAATAGTTATCATGCCAGCATCGGAATGGCACCATACGAGGCTTTATATGGCAGGAAATGTAGATCCCCAGTGGCTTGGGAAGAAGTGGGTGATCGTAAGATTTTAGCCCCTGATCTTGTTAAAGAGGCAGCTAAGGGTGTTTGGATTATTTGTGATAAACTCAAGGTTGCCCAAAGTAGACAGAAGAGTTATGCCGATGTACGTAGACGGCCACTAGAGTTTCAGGTTGGGGACTCTGTATTTGTGAAAGTATCTTCGAGCAAGGGTATTATGCGCTTCGGAAAGAAAGGAAAGTTGAGTCCTCGTTTTATTGGTCCATTTGAGATATTGGAGAGAGTTGGGGATGTTGCTTACCGGTTAGCTTTACCACCACAGCTTTCTGGTATACATAACGTCTTCCATGTCTCTATGTTAAGGAAATATCATCCGGATCCCTCCCATGTTATCGAGTACACACCATTGGATATTCAGGGAGATATGAGTTATGTTGAGCAGCCAATCCGGATTCTTGACAGAAAGGAATGGGTACTTCGATCTAAAACTATTCCATTGGTTAAAATTCTCTGGCAACACCACACAACAGAGGAAGCTACGTGGGAGCTAGAGAGCCTCATGAGAGAAAAGTACCCGCATTTGTTTAATGGACCAGCTTGAATTTGGAGGACCAAATTCTTATAAGGTGAGGAGAATGTGAGAACTCATTATTTTATACTGTAGATGTACATTTATATGAACAAATTATCAATAAAGAAATTATTGAGAATAATTGGAAAAATTAAATATAAAAGAATAGTGTTTCCCACATAGAAAATTTTAAATCTAGAAAAATATATATATGAATATATATATATATACATATATAAGTATGGAAAAATATTACATAAAGGATGGAATAAGTAATTAAATGAATGTTGGAAAATTCCGATTTGGATAAATCAGAAAAATGGTGCGGCATGAAAAAAAACAAAGAAGATTAAATAGCTTGACTTGGAGAATCAAATGTTTGGACGGCATGAAGATATAAAAGAAGAATTCATTGGCTATCTAAATGAAGTTTCGGTGTGAACAAGTAGCAAATGGCTAATAGAAAAAAAGAGAATAAAAGACAAGATAAACAATAAAGGAAGACAAGGAAAGTCTTCTCTAAGTTTTCTTTTACTTGACAGAAAATATAACACTGATTTGTGTTGATTTTTGCTGCACTGAAGAGTAAGCAATAACATGACAATAAAGGAATAAAAGCAAGGAAAAGGATGGGAAAAAATTATTAGCTGCAAAACGTTGGCATAGAAAGTCAGAAACGTGTGGCCACATGAAGAAAAAGTAGTTCGGTTGGAAGATAAGCAATATAAAAACAAAAGGAAAGAAATAGGAAATGAAGAGGGCTTTTAATGAAGCCAGCAAAAGTCCAAATAATATATTTTTTTGTGCTTTATATTCTTCCATCGTGACCTTCATCTCCAGCCATCATCATCACCGAAAGTTTATTTTGTTTCTTATAAATCGTGTGACTTCCCCTCCATAGCAGAAACCATGCATAACCTTTAGCAAATAAACCAAGCTTTTGGAAGGAAAATAAACCTAGAATATTAAGCTTCCAAAACCTCAAAGAAGCTAGCACAAAAACCTTCAAAACAGGAAGGGATTCACGTGCACAGTTTGCTCCCCTGTATAGGTAATTTCCAACATCAGTTTTTAAGTTTTTAGTTCTTTAATCATGGTTGTGGTGAAGTAACATAAGTTGTTTATAGCATGATTTTGAAATAAGCACATATATATATATATAAATTGAAGTCTAGAGGTTTGATCGTGAGGCTTCAAAGAAGAAGAGATGATGTTGATGATGAGGATCCATATGGAAAAAGGAAAACAAGCTGGAAGTTGATAACCGAAACAGTCATGAAAGGTGTAAAAAAAAAAACGTGGACTTTGGTGTTGGTAGGGTTATATGAGCTAAGATAAAAGAAGAAAAATAAATGAACTAGGGTTTCATATGGTCAAAGATAATGGCTGAAAAAAAGGAAATAGTTGGCTGGCTATACAACCGAAAATGAAGAGGGAATAATGCAGCCGAAAATGTGGAAAACAATAGTGTAACATGGCTGACTTTTGTAGGTGTGAACATTGAATTTTTGGTGACTTAGAAGTGTAATAGATATAGTTAAATGTAAAGCTAATATGTGCTCAAACAGAGAAAGAAAAGAAGCTGTCGGTTTGGACAGCAATGTAGCAGGAAAGAAAATAAATTTTTGGTTGAATGAGGATTTCGTTAGTTAAGGGGGGAAGAAAAAGATAAACAAGTGATTGACTTTTGTGTGTGAATGGTAGAAGATCTTGGCAGCCTAGGATGTATTAAGTATAGCCATAATATAGAGACAAAGAGGAAGCCAACATGAACTGCAGAAAACAGAAAAGGAAGAAAGCTGACGCATGGTCAGTAAACAATAGGAAAGAAAGAAAATAAAAATGAAATAGAGAATTAGCTATAGATTGACTAAATGACATGATGAAGTACTTATGAAGTTAAACTAAATATGCATCATAAAGGAATAAAATTTCCTAACCTACATGCAGCCAACGTGAACTGAATAAAAGGGAAAGAAAGTTCATGGTTTGGGGTCAACAAATGGTAGGAAAATAAAAGAAAGAAATACTTAAGTTGACCTAATTGGATTGGAAAATTTAACTGGCATCATAATTGAATATACAAATAAATATATATGTATATATAGTATGGAGGAATAAGTCACCCAAGTCATTCAAGGTCATTCGGCCACAATGAAAAATTTTAAGAAATTCTAATATTCTAAGTAATAAGAATTTAACTAAGAATTAGACAAAGAGGAAATTTAATACCGAAAATTAATTATATCAAATTTTGACTTGGCAGTTTATAATTCGGAGAGATAGGAAGCATATTGGTGCAACGTAAGGCATTGCTCTACAGTGTACTGAGGTAAGGGATGTAATTTAAAGTTGTGATAGTGTCCCTTACTTTCACCGCTAAATTTAAAGAAATGTTTGAAGCATGAATTTTATTCCGAAATTAATTTCCATAATCTTTTCATAATTAGCTAAACGAACATTATAATTTCTATACATATTTTTCCATAATGTTTTAAGTATGACATGAAATAAATATGTTTTCCGAAAATGGTATCGGAGTGGCAAACCCCAGGCTAACTTAGACCCTGGCACGCCCGGTCCTTACTATTTTATATAAATGGTATGATTTAAGAAGTTACATAAGTAAGTAAGTTTTGAGACTAAGGCCTTCCTATAGTTTATGTTATTGCCTGTCACGCTTGCCACATTGTGGCATAAGTTTAGCCACGTCGTGCATGTCCTCGCCCACATTGTGTATGTTTCCATCATTTGTGGGTATGTTGGTCCTTCGTGGTGTATGTTTGCTGTACAACTCTGATCAGGTCTACAGCCCATACCATGGCCATAGGTATTCCGTTCTCTCTTCGGAGGAAAAAGTAAGTGTCATGACCGCATACTGGCTATATGATTCTGCCTAGTCTCCAAGAACTATATGACTTGTTTTATTACTTTTGATATTAAATTTTAAAGTAAGATGCATGTTTGATCAAGTATGAATTTTGATATATATATATATATATATATTAAAGAATTCATACAATGTTTTAAAGTATGAAATGCATTATTATGGCATTTGTTACTACATATATAGATGCTATGACTATTTTAAATGCATTTCTTACGGGGCTTTCCAAAAAGCTCACCCCCCTACTCTACCAGATTATTTGCAGTGATCATCTCTTTGTCTGTTGTGCATATGATGTAGACTGAGGGATACGTCTCTCCTCCGACTACTTTTTGTACTTACGTAAGGTATATTCATATTTTAATACCAGACATCCTGTATGGCACAGATATTTGTATATAAATAATACTTTTGAGATATAGTCGATATCGTATGAATGTAAACGTTATTATTAGGAATAGGTCCATATAATATGAATGAAATATTTTATGAAAATATTATGATGTTTCTATGGTTGAAAAAGTGTGATGAGATACTGGCAGGAATGCAACCCAAGTAAGAAACTAAGATTAAATGTATATAAAAAAATTTAGCCCAAAACTTCCACGTTTCTGGGGTGTGACATCTTGCTTACACTTTGTATTTATAAGAGAAAATCTAACCTCAATCCTTCAAACCAAGGTCCAAACCACAGATGGAACAAGGGCAAAGTGAAGCTTGAGAACACTCTTTGCTGTCTAAAGTTGAAGATTCAATGGTTAAAGAGATCAACATGTGTGCTGAAGAAAACTCTCTAAATGAAGACAACTCTTTAGTTGAAATCAACAACTCTGAGAATGCGAGTACAGGTCAGGTGGAATCCTGGAATGGTTTTGATAACCCAAGTGGTCAGACTCTAGGAATAGTAGAGACATCTAATACTTTTATCTTCGCTACAAAATGCAAGAAGCAAGAGACAAGTAATCCTTTGTATGAAAATGAACAAAGAAAAGGGGATGAATGCATGCAAACAATTACTAGTAAAAAGACCTCTCAATTAAGGAAGAAGATGCCAACATTGGAAAAAGCCAAGTTTGTTCAAGCCAAAAAAAGGTATCATCTCTACAATTGGAATCCAAAACAAGCAAAGTTTGTCAAGAGAAATAAGCCGAAATCCAAGAGAATAATTGCACAGTTAGGAAAGAGGAGTTCAAGTTGTGACCTTGGTTTGACCTTCATGTTAAGCACCCCTGATAGGAAAAAGATCAAGTTATAAAGGGACAGAAGTTGCACTGGAAACTTGAACCGGCAATGAGAGATATTCAAGCAATTATCAAGGAAGGCACGAAATTTGACTTCTTTGATGACGGGAATCCCCGAGCCAAGGAAGTTGATCGATTGGATAAAAGCGTTGCGCAAAGCATGATATCCTTTAAATGGCATTAAATTTTCTCTTCCATGATGTGTTTTGAATAGTAATTATTGTATTGTTACTAATGACACCTTGTATGTTTTGTTGGTTTGCTTAATAAGATTTCGTGATCCATTACCAAAAAAAAATATCATCTTAAGCATAATTAGCTAATTTAATTTAATAATTAATTTATTATTATGCTCCACTATTTTTTAAGTAAACAATTTTTTTATTAAAATTGAAAATTAGAATTTTAAGTACAATTTATATCATATAAATATACTATAATATCATATATGCAAATGTTCAATATGTAAGAATTGCATTTTAACGAATTATGAAACTATTGCATAATAAATATGCATTTGAAATAACGCTATAGCTTACATACGCCTCTTTTACTTGTGTAGCGTATTCGGTCTCTTTATGCATACCACACGAAATCCGTTATTCCCAGGCTGCAAATAATTCCACCAAAATTATTAGCTTAATTAATACTTATTTTTAAGCTATTACTTATGTCTTTATGCAGTCATATTGTACACTGTAAATATTTTGCAGTATAAATTCTACCGGTAGTATAACGTAACTTCTTCGTTTTGCGTCAAAATTTAAATCTGAGTATACCAGCAGATTCCTTGTAACTCTTACAGTCTAAATCTACCCTCAAACCATCAAGAACAGCTATGGATTAAGCATCCTTTACCTTGGCCGAAAATTCCATGTTGAAATTCCTTTGGAATTTCAACAATTTGACTTGATATTCTTCTTTCTCTATGTTTGTTTTCTCATTTAGTACAATTTTTGGCATGAGACAAATTGAATACCCAATATTTCAAGCTTTGCCGAATGGGTCTTTAATGGCCAATTTTTTTTTCCAAGATTTAATTAAATCTATTGTTAGAAATATAATCACTAAGTTACAAAGAATAAATTCATGCCATTAAATTTAAGAAAGGCATAATAAATGGTGAAGTACCTTGCTTGGCCGAATCCTTCATAGTCTTCTTCCTCCTTATTTTGTTATTTATTTAATGAGCTAATGGTATAGGTTGAAAGAGGAGAGTGTATAGCATATTTCCTAGTCAAAGTTTTGGTGAAATTTTGATTAGAAATTAAGGTTTGGTAATTTTTCTTTTCTTTCCTTTGAAAATGGCATGGAGCTCTTGGGGAAGGAAGGTGAATAGTAACCATCAGCTATTGACTGCACTTTAAGGAAAATTCTGGAGTTGTGCCAATTGACCAAAATACCCCTAATTATGAAATTTTAGACGATTTTCCCTTTACAGTCCCGCTGGTGTAAAAACCGTGTAAACGTGCTCCAAATTTTTGGATTCCAATTCCAAATGGTCATATTAAACATATCTTGATGATTGAAAGTGGTTTCGTTAACGCGCGGTGCACGGATAGTGAAAAATTACGATTTTACCCCCGTGACCTGCCACCGAATTTTTCTGTTTTTGCGACTGTTTCGAAAAATCTATTAACACCATGTTGAAGTACTTTTCATATAGAATATCATGATATTTTTACTTCGTCCCAATTCATTTTGGTTTGGGAAGAATTTACGAAAATACCTTTGAGACGTATCCATCATTTTCCAATTTGTTTGCCAACAACTTCAAATAATGAAAATAAAATAATTTCAAGTCTCTAAAATTTTCTCCTAATAATTATTTCACCATCTATACACTGATCTGTCATTCATAATTTCATCTGGGCGCGAAAATCCAAGTGGGGCCCACATGATTGTATACTTATAATTCACAATTATTTACAACGTAAATCATTTATTAATAAATAAATGAATAAGTGTACATGTACAATACAAAATATCTGGTTCTCATATAAAGTGTCTTGGACTTAAACTGCTTGGTTCCACTTTGGTGGCAAGTGCAATTCTTGAAGTTGTCATTTAGAGCTTGAACCTATGATTAATGTGTTATTTATATGCTCTGACACTTGCACTTCTTTAATTTAAAGCTAAGCATTATCTTTCCTTGATATTTGAAAATGAGGTGGTACTTTTAATTGTAAATTTTTCTATAAAGAAAGAGTAATGTCATCACCTCTTACATTTGTTGTCTATTACTGCATGGAATTGTTTTACAAGTATGTTGGATATTTTTTGTTGGGGAGGCAATGGACTGCTTTATTGAGGCAGCAGATTGCCCTTATTTTTAGAAGATTCTGTTGCAATTTTAAATTAAGGTAGCCGAATGCTTTTATCGGTTCACCCACTGCCCTATTAAAATTGAAAAACTAACGATTTTCAGAAGTTACAGAATGATAAAACCAATAACAAAATAATCAAGCAGTCAATTACCTATAAAAACTTTTGACAATTAAACATCTTACTAGTAAAAAAATATAATGATTCTTTAGTCTCTTTGAAGGACATTGTTTGTAAATTATCGGTTCTTCACACTTTCATCGCAAGATCCTTTGTTTAGATTATCTTCTTCCACAATCTTACTCATTATTAAAAAATTAAGAACTCTTCAAGAAAGAAGAAAAACTATTTGATTAAGGCTTGGTTTAAGGTTTAAGATTTAGTGATGATTGAAAGAACTATAAACTAGATTGAAGGTGTAACAAAACAAAAGGCTAAAAGGTAAAAAAAAAAAACCTAAAAAAAAATGGATCTAGCAATTGAGCCCCTAATTTTTTTTCAATTAATTAAGCCTTTACTTTTCAATTTTCACTCAATTGATCCCTTTCGTGGACGGAAACTGTTAAATCCATACAAAAACTGTTAAATTTGTACAGTACATATGGCAAAAAACATAACAAACGGAAACTGTTAAATTCATACAGTACACGCGGTCAAAAACATAACAAACTTAACGGTTTCCATTCACAAAAATGCTCTATTGAGTGAAAATTGAAATATAATGGCTTAATTGATTGTGAAAAAAGTTAGTGGCTCAATTGCTAAAACCATTTTTTTAGGCTCTTTTTGAACCTTTAGCAAAAAAAAAACAATTAAATAGATTTAGGGTTTAGGGTTTATGAAAAGAAAGCTTACACATTAAGAATAAAGGGGTTGTGTAAAAAAGAAAAATAATATAAAGTAAAGCTGTGGAAATTATGGAACGGTTAAATTAAAAATACAATACTATATTTTTATTAGTGTTGAGGGACTTTTAACAATGGAGGAGGTGTATTCCTTTGTGGAAGAGTTTAGGCAGCTACCGTAAACTTGAGGGTACTTGAGAACAAGAGAAGAGTGGACAGGTAAAGACTGGAGCAAGGGAGTAGCTTCGGTGTAGCATTAGTTCTCTAGTGAACAAAGGGTAACAATGAAGGAGGAGAAAGGTTCAGGGAAATACCAGCTAGTGGAGAGCTAAACAGAGATTGCTATGACGGAGAAAGGGTTGAGATCCTTTTTCCAGTCTTCTCAAGCACCTTTTATAGGTACGTGTCGCCGAAGCCAGTCAACCTGTTGTGGGAGACATTCCTTATGGCAGCATTCAGGTCACTCGACTTTGGCAGGAGCCATGGTACCTTGGCAGCATTCGGGTGCCTTAACCATGGCAGCTAGGAGATCCTCTAGTCATAGTGACCAAGTGTCGAAGTTGTCTGCAGTGAGGAGACTGGGTTGCTTGAGGGAGCTGTGCCTGCTTAGTTTGTGAGGCCTGCTCTCCATTGGTTGGCTTGTCTACTTGAGGCCTGCTTGCTTAAATTATGGGCCATGGGCTTCACCAGGTTATTTAAGTTTCTGAATGCACTACCATTAGTCAAGTGAATTTAAATTGATTTTGAACAAGCAATTTCATTTATTCTTGAAGTTTTGCTTTGTTGTAGTCTATATCTTTAATTTTGCTCATCTCTGAACCAAGTGTGGCATAATGGGCTGAGTTGTTACCATGTTTTGAATCACCAGCAATCATGCAGTCCGAAATTGAGATGCTCAATTTTTTGTTTTTGAAAATCCACATAAGATTTTGAAATTTTGAAGAATTTCAAAATGAGATTATTTCAAAATGCAACAATTCAAAATACTAGCATTTGCAATCAAATTGTTTGGATAAATATTTTTTGGAAAGAAATTTTAAGTATTTGAATATGATGAAATAAAAAAATAATTATAAAAAATAATGATATTAAATATAGGAAAATAAAAATATAAAAAATGTAATATTGATATCATTAGATTTGTAAAAATATACAGATATTATTAATAATATAAAAAATTTACATACTATATTTAAATCAAAATAAATTATTACACATTGCTCATCATTAAATACAAAACCAAAAAAATAAAAAAAATTTATTTAACCATCTATACATTTTTATAAATCCATATTGTATTTTTTTATATTTTTTCTTATATTTAATATTATTACTTTTCTTTTATATTTATTTTATTTCATCAATCTAATAGTTAGCATTTCTTTTTAAAACATGTTTATCCAAACAATATGATTGCAAATGCTAAGGAGTTGTTTCGTATTGTTGTGTGTTTTGTGTTTTTGAAAATTTTGTTTTGTTTTATTTTTATTTTATTTTCAATTTATTAAATTTGAAAGTATGTTTGGATAGAATGTTTTTGTTGCAAAATTTTATTTGTGGGTCTTTGTTGGAAAAAACGGAAGAAGCTCTAAAATCTAAAAGGTCAAGCGTTCGAGCAAGTCCAATAGCCAAATTCTGCTATTTTTACATGAAAAATGAGTACTGTAGCAGCACTGTAACCGAACGGGTGAACAATACCTGTGCGATAAAAGTGCCAAACAGTACAAAAAGTGTTTCTAAATTTTAGGAAACACCATTTTTTCGTTTTCATCAATTTTCGAAATTTTGTGTTTTATTTTCAATTTTTAAAAACAAAAACACACTTAACAAACACAATTTTACTTTCAATTTCAAAAAAATTAAAAACAAAAACATAAAACAAAAACAATCCCAAACATCACCTAATTTTTTAAATTGATACATGAGGACTTCTAAAGTAAGTTTACAAAAATTAACTTTATAATGTAACAAAAAAAAATTAACTTTATTGCAAAGTCAATAAATTATAATTTTTACGTTGGTAATATTTAATTTAAACTATTGATTAAAGCTAAAAAACCCTTAAATTTGGTAACTTGTTAAATCAATTTTATATATATATATATATATATATATATATATATTAAATAGTAACTGTTAGGTCCCTACCTTAAGGTTTACTTGACAAGCCCAGCCTAACCAAGCGAAGCCCATGGCCTACACTTTAGGTGAGCAGGCAGTAGACAGGCCCAACCAATGACGAGCAGGCCTCACAAACTAAGCAGCTCTAACTTGCCCAAGTAACTCAATCTTCTCACAACGGACAACCTCGACACCTAATCACCTATGACTGTAGGAACTTCTGGCTGCCAGGGTTAAGGCACCCGAATAATTCCAAGGTACCAAGGCTGCTGCCACAATGCCATAGTCGAGAGACCTGAATGCTGCCAAAGGGAAAGTCTCCCACAACATGCTGACCTGGCACTAGCGACACACCTATAAAAGGTGCTCGAGAAGACTGGAAGAAGGATCTCAACCCTTTCTCATTCACAGCAATATCTGCTCAGCTCTCCATGAGTTGGTATTTCCCTGAACCTTTCTCCTCCTCCATTGTTATCCTTTGTTCATCAGAGAACTGATACTACACCAAAGCTACTCTTTTGCTCCGGTCTTTGCCTGTCCACTTTTCTCTTGTCCTCAGGTACCCTCAAGCTTACAGTAGTTGCCCAGACTCTTCTACAGAGGAATACACCTCCACCACTGTTGAAAGTCCCTCAACAAACTTCTTTGTTGATCTTAGCTGAGTAAATTCGCACTATGCTGTAAACGTAAGACCACAAGTAAATGGCTCCAATCTGAAGTATTAGAAATAAAACTCTTCGATCCAAATGTTTCTGTCATGCATTTTTATTCTATTTCTAGAAATAGTCTGGTCCCCGGTGGTAGGAGAAAGTGAGAAATAGGCAGTGTAACAATATCTAAATACATGAATGCCAATTCACCAGTCAGTTCAACGAATGACGTTTGAGACAATGGTTATAACCTAAAAAAAGGGGGAGGGGAGGATTGGTGTTCTCTTGTATGTGTTTGTGGTGTTAGTATATCTCCATAATTAGGGAAATAATTGTTTGGTTGACCAATTCCGGATATGGTCCATAATTTCACGCTGAATCTCAACTCAATATTTGGCTATTAAAACACGATTTTGTGATGGTTAAAACGTGATTTTATTGCCATAATTAGCATGCCCTCGTTAGTAATATAAGAGGGCTCCTTCCGGTCCCCAAGTACGTTAACCCTAAAAAAACATACAAACACCATCTAGTGAGGTTTTGAGTACTTGGAAGATTTGGAAGGTCTATGATCGACATAGAGTAGACTGTCAGATTCGGCAATTGCTTCAACAGCAGAGTTACCGAGTGCAATGGCTGGAGGTTAGATCCTATCGCTTCCGCATTTTATTTGTTTAACATGTTTCATATTGTGCAGAAGCATGTTAGGCTTGTTTGATGTACTTACATTTAGTATCAGAGCCGTAGTTTAACCTCTGTCTTGTTAGAGATCTGTAGAAAGAAGCTAAAAAACCCATATTTTGAAAATTTAACTCTCAGATTTCTTGAAACCCATTCTGTTTTCATGTATTTTTGGCTTAAATATTTTAGATCTATTGTTGTAAAGCTCTAGGGATGAAAAATACGTGAAAAACGGGACTGTTTGAAGGGTTTTGTGCCGGGTCGGGTCGAAAAGACCCAAAAATTCTGGAAGAAGCCCTTTCGGGCGAAGAAGAAGATCGGGCGCGTGAGATCCACGCGCCCGATGATGTAAACAGGCGTGTGGATCTCACGCGCCCGATAGTGGAGAAGCGGGCGCGTGGTTGTCACGCGCCCGAGGGTTGAAAGCTGGCGCGTGGCAACCACGCGCCCGCCTTGGTTACACAGTACAACCGTACAAAAAAAAAAAGAAATTAATCCTTATTGGGCTATCCGGTTTTGGGCCATTATTTGGGCTATTTTTTGTTAGTTTTGGTCCATTTATTTTGGGCCATTTGGTTAATTATTTGGACATATAAATTAAATAAAAGGCTATTTGGTTTATTTATTTTAGGCCTTAAGGAATTATTTAATTTAAGTAATTGAAATTATTTAATTAAGGCCAAATAATTATATTTTGATAGTTTTATATCAAATTTTCAGTTCTGTAATTTTCATAATTTTATGAATAATTGGATTATTTTCACAAAATTAATATAATTATGAAAACTTCTCATTATTTTGGATTTTATGAGAATTTTTCATGAATTTGGAATTTTTATAAATGCTATAATTTTAAATTGAATAATTTTGTGAAAATTATCATAAAATTATGATTAAATTATGAAAATTTGATTTGAATGTGTATATGTGCTCATTTTGAATGTGTATAATTTTGTTATTTTTATACTAGAAGCACATGTAGCTAAGTTTGTTCATATTATTAAGAATTAAAATTGTCTTATGTTAATTGCAATTTTAAAATATGAATAAATTTAGAATTTGCCAATATGTCTCAGTGATTTATAATTTATTTAATTAGGGCTTAGCCACAGCAACCTTAATTAAGTAAAATTATTTTTGTAAAATCACATAATGATATTAGACATAAATTGTAATTAGTTATAAGATTATGATAAATTTTATCCCACAGGAATTTTTATTATAATTTTATAACTAATTAGGATAAAATGTCAAATTAGTTTCTTAATTTACCCACAGGGATTAGGAAATGATATAATTTGATAGTTTTATTATTATGATATAAATCTATTAGAATTAGAACTTTAGCCCACAAGCAAGTTTTATGTCTAAGATTTATTAATAAAATATGTCTACATTGGTAGACATAATTAAGTTTGCCTCAAAAATTCTAGATACATAAGCACGTGTTTTTCTTTAAGCAGTGTTTCCTCGAACTAATATTTACCTAGAAGTTCCCAAACTAGATTGAGAGAACTATAAGGTTTGGAAGGAGAGAGTTCTCCTCCAATTAGGGTGCATGGATGTAGACTATGCTATAAGGAAAGACGAGCTCGTATTGACTGAGACCAGCACTCCTACTCAAGTAGCTTTACATGAACGCTAGGAGCGATCCAATCGCCTTAGTGTCATGTATATAAAGACAAAGATATCTGCTGGGATACGTGGTTCTGTCAAACAGCATACCAACGTTAGGACCTTACTGAAGGCCATAGATGATCAATTTGTCACTTCAGACAAAGCGTTGCCCAGCACCCTGATAATGAAGTTCTCATCGATGAGGCTCACCAATGTCAAAGAAGTGCGCGAGCACATAATGGCCATGAGAGATATAGCGACCCAACTCAAGAAGCTAGAGGTGGAGATGTCTGAGTCTTTTCTTGTGCATTATATATTGAACACTCTACCAAAGCAGTACGGACCATTCAAGATATCCTACAACACACATAAGGATAAGTGGACCATCAATGAATTGATGACCATGTGTGTTCAAGAGGAGGGAAGGCTGCTTATGGAATCGGGTGAAAGTGCATTTTTTTTTGCAAGCCAAGGAAAGACCAAAGATCGAGCCAAGAACAAGGGAAAAGGGAAAATCCCTGCCCAAGCTGACATTAAGAAAGAGTCCAAGTATTTCTTCTGTAAAAAGAAGGGACACATGAAGAAGGACTGTGCTAAGCTTCAGCAGTGGCTCGTTAAGAAAGGTAATCCACTCTCATATGTTTGTTTTGAATCAAATATGGTTGAGGTTAATCATAACACATGGTGGATTGATTCTGGATCTACAATTCACATTTTAACTTCCTTACAGGGTATGACAAACCTAAGGAAGCCAGTGGGAAATGAGGAGAGCATCTATTCAGGAAATAAGATGCGCTCGCATGTTGAAGGCGTTGGAACGTGCACTTTAGTTCTTAGGAGTGGTTTTGTTTTACAATTGGAAAAGACCTTTTATATTCCTAGTTTCTCTAGAAATTTAATCTCTGTTTCTAGGCTGGTACCTTATGGATATTCCTTTCAATTTTCAAATAAATCAGTATTGATATATTTTAAGTCTGATATTGTTGGGAATGGTACCTTATGTGATGGTCTTTTCTCTATTGATTTGCAAAATGACGCTGCTCATAACGCCTTGCATGTTCAAACTGGCACTAAAAGATGTGTTATGAATGAGGACTCCTCCACGTTATGGCACCGGAGATTAGGTCATATCTCCATAAATAGAATTAAGAGATTGGTAAATGACGGAATACTTAGTACTCTCGATTTAACTGATTTCGACACTTGTGTGGATTGCATTAAGGGTAAGCAAACCAACAAGTCTAAGAAAGGTGCCAATAGGAGTTCAACCATATTAGAGATCATACATTCTGACATATGTTGTCCAGACATTGATGCATATGGTCAGAAATACTTCATCACTTTTATTGATGATTACTCGAGGTTTATGTATCTCTACATGCTTCATAACAAGAACGAAGCATTGGACGCCTTTAAAATATTTAAGGCTGAAGTAGAGAAACAATGTGGGAAACCCATAAAGATAGTAAGAACTGATAGAGGTGGGGAGTATTACGGTAGATACACTGAAGATGGACAAGCACCTAGACCATTTGCAAAGTTCCTTCAAGAAAATGGGATTGTTGCCCAATATACCATGCCTAGTTCGCCGGATCAGAATGGTGTTGCAGAAAGAAGGAACCGAACTTTGATGGAAATGGTGCGTAGTATGCTTAGCAACTCGAAGTTGCCTAAGTCCTTGTGGATTGAAGCTCTTAAAACGGCAGCGTATATATTGAACCGGGTTCCAACCAAGGCTGTTCCAAAGACGCCTTTTGAATTATTCAAAGGTTGGAAATCGAGTTTGCGTCATATGCGCATTTAGGGATGCCCTTCTGAGATAAGAGTTTACAACCCACATGAAAAGAAACTGGATCCTAGGACCATAAGTGGGTATTTCATCGAATATGCCAAACGGTCCAAAGGCTACAGATTCTATTGTCCATCTCATAGCACTAGATTTGTGGATTCAAGGAACGCGAAGTTTCTTGAAAATGACTTAGTTAGTGGGAGCGATCAATCTCAAGACCTAGTTTCTGTGAGAGATCAACCCTCTACCTCGAGTCAAGGATTGGTTATCATGAACAATGTCCCTTCAGTACAACTGGACATTGAACAACCAATCGTTGAAGATCCACAAGTAGCTGATAACTTACCAGTAGACGAGGCTCCTCTGGATACACAAGAATTGAGTAAGCAACCAGTTGAACAACATGATCCTTCGGAGAATGTTGAACCAACATTAAGAAGGTCTACTAGGGAAAGGAAATCAGCTATTCCTAGTGATTATATTGTGTATCTACAAGAGTATGATTTCAATATTGGGCCCATTAATGATCTAGAGACGTTTTCACAAGCCATGAACAGCAAAGAATCAAAACTTTGGTTCGATGCTATGAAGGATGGATGGATTCGATGGTATCTAATGGAGTATGGGATCTTGTCGAGTTGCCTAATGGGGCCAGGGCTATAGGCTGTAAATGGGTCTTTAAGACCAAGACTGACTCATTAGGCAACATTGAGCGTTATAAGGCAAGACTTGTAGCCAAAGGATTCACTCAAAAGGAGGGAGTCGATTACAAGGAGACCTTCTCTCCTGTATCTAAGGAAGATTCTCTCCACATCATAATGGCGCTTGTTGCACATTTTGACTTAGAGTTGCAACAAATGGATGTGAAAACGGCATTTCTCAATGGTGATCTAGAGGAAGAGGTTTACATGAAACAACCTGAAGGTTTTTCCTCTAGTAATGGTGAGCATTTGGTCTGTAAGCTTAAGAAATCCATATATGGGTTGAAACAAGCTTCCCGCCAATGGTATCTAAAATTCCATGAAGTCATCTCTTCATTTGGTTTCGTTGAGAACATCATGGATCAATGTATATACCAGAAGGTCAGTGGGAGCAAGATTTGTTTCCTTGTGCTATATGTGGATGATATTCTGCTTGCAACCAATGATAAGGGGATGCTACGTGAGGTGAAACAATTTCTTTCTGAGAACTTTGATATGAAAGATATGGGTGATGCATCTTATGTCATTGGCATTAAGATCCATAGAGATAGACATAGAGGTATATTAGGTCTGTCACAAGAAGCCTATATTAATAAAGTCTTGGAAAGATTCAGAATGGAAGATTGTTCACCAAGCCCAGCTCCCATTGTGAAGGGTGACAGGTTCAATTTGAACCAGTGCCCGAAAAATGATCTTGAGCGGGAACAGATGAAGAACATTCCATATGCCTCAGCTGTTGGAAGCATTATGTATGCACAGGTCTGTACCATGCCTGATATTGCTTTTGTTGTGGGAGTGTTGGGTAGATACCAAAGTGACCCGGGGATGGACCACTGGAGAGCTGCGAAGAAGGTGCTTAGATATTTTCAAGGCACTAAGGATTACATGCTTATGTATAGACGGATTGATGAGTTGGAAGTGATTGGCTACTCAGACTCAGACTTTGCTGGCTGTGTTGATACCCGGAAATCAACATCCGGTTACATCTTCATGCTTGCCGGTGGAGCTGTTTCATGGAAGAGTGCTAAGCAGACACTGACTGCCACTTCTACTATGGAGGCCGAGTTCGTTTCTTGTTTTGAGGCTACCTCACATGGTGTATGGCTTAAGAGTTTCATTGGTGGGCTTAGAGTTGTTGACTCCATATCTAAGCCATTGAGGATATATTGTGACAATTCAGCTGCGGTATTCATGGCTAAGAACAATAAGAGTGGAAGTCGAAGTAAGCATATCGACATTAAGTACTTAGCCATTAGAGAACGTGTTAGAGATAAAAGAGTGGTCATTGAACACGTTAGCACTGAATTGATGTTAGCTGATCCTTTGACTAAGGGCATGCCACCATTTAAATTTAAGGATCATGTAGAGAGAATGGGACTTGGTCCCACATTTTGATTGTAATTGAAACTCTTATTAATAATATGATGTTTCTCATTTTTGATTTGTATACACTAAAGTTTATTTGAGAAATATCTTTGTTGTTTGGATCGAGAATAAACATAAGGTTTATTCATTAAGTATAAATGAGTTGATTTAGAAACATTTTACATAGTAATACATGGAAGATAATACTCACCATTAGAGGAACTGTCGCCATGATTCATGTGATTTGTTTCTTCTATAAGTGAAATATATGGACCAAGTGGGAGAATGTTAGTATATCTCCATAATTAGGGAAATAATTGTTTGGTTGACCAATTCCGGATATGGTCCATAATTTCACGCTGAATCTCAACTCAATATTTGGCTATTAAAACACGATTTTGTGATGGTTAAAACGTGATTTTATTGCCATAATTAGCATGCCCTCGTTAGTAATATAAGAGGGCTCCTTCCGGTCCCCAAGTACGTTAACCCTAAAAAAACATACAAACACCATCTAGTGAGGTTTTGAGTACTTGGAAGATTTGGAAGGTCTGTGATCGACACAGAGTAGACTGTCTGATTCGGCAATTGCTTCAACAGCAGAGTTACAGAGTGCAATGGCTGGAGGTTAGATCCTATTGCTTCCGCATTTTATTTGTTTAACATGTTTCATATTGTGCAGAAGCATGTTAGGCTTGTTTGATGTACTTACATGTGGTTGTTACTTGTCATTCCTCATTTGATTAGGAAAAAGAAAGAAAGCATACAATTAAAGACAAAATGACTTTCATACCGCCATGGAAAGTGAAGCATAAGCCATTCCATACGTATGGCAAATATCATGAGCCCCAAAGGGATTGCCTTTCTCTGAACAGATTGCTGGAACGACTATTAAGGGCAAGTGTCCAACATTTCCTGTTTAAATTTACCCATAAGGTAATTGGTTGGATTTATTTGAAGGAAGTATGAATAAAACAAGATGCAAGTATGCAAGTTTCTGACAGCATACAAATGTGTATGACCATTAATTCCGAAGCCTTTCTGTATGCCATCTGTGCAACCTAATATTCCCTTGTTTGTAAGAAAAGGGATACTTAGGAAAACAAGCTAACTCATATAAGTCAAATACAATGCCCTGCTCAAATGTGAAAAGTTTTAAATACATACATCTTTTAACATTATTTTATGCTACTTATAAATTTGCAAGCCTAAACAAACCCTTATAAGTAAACCCAAGAAGGTCACTATCATCAAGCTTTCAAGTCCTATTTTTAAAGGGGCGTTTGTGTCACAGAAATGCCCATATTTAGCTTAATAATACACATATGTAGGACCAAGTATAGACTTTCAGGCACTTTTTTGAACAATTCTGTACTTAAACCCGTGCACGGTGCATACATTTGTACATCTAAGAGTTCCGATTTTGATAAGAAAAACATCATTTTTTGTCACGACCCGAAGACCGCGACTTTCACTCGATTCTTATACTTTTCTTAGTCTACAAATTTATGGACTAAATTTTTCTTTTTCATTTTAAGGTTTGTATTCGGTATCAGTGTAGTTACTATACTACCTAGGTGACTTATAGTCATTCCATTTAAATATTAAACAAACACGGAAACGGTTCTTAGTTACATCTCGACTTGTTAAACAGAATATGTACTGTGCATCAATTTAAGTCTTACATGTAAACAAGTATTTTATAAAGAACATATAACTCAGAAAACTAGTACCAAGTTCATACACCGTCTCCGATGCCCACTGAGCAGCTCACATGGCAGACGTTAACTTCAATAATCTGAAAGAGATGAAATTTAGTGGGGTGAGCAAAACCACGGCTCAGTAAGATACTAATATAAATACAAGAGTAGGATTAAACTGTCTTAAACTGCAATGCTTAATACTTACAAGGATGCAATTACAGTTAATCCTTTCTCATCGATACATCTCATTATCACTTTTCATTTCATAATCATATTTCTGTATTCTATCATCTCTTATCAATTCTCATATCATCTCTTATCAATTCTCGTATTGTGGATCATAATCACGGTGGTACCCAGTCATAATTCTCTTCGTGTATTTCTATATTCGTGTTTCATAACATATCATGACCTCATATAGATGAAATATCGTTACCACCGAGTCATGACATTCCTCAGGGAATTCTCATATACTAAGCATATTGTCATATTAGGGTTTAATATGCAATTCATGTAATTTTTCTGTATAAACCGCGATCATTTCAAATCATATCATATATACTTTAGGACATGCTCAACATATGCATTTTCAAAAGTTTGCCTTTAAGGCATAATATAAACATATTCAATTTCAATTCATGTATTCGTTTTCGGAGCATGTCTAAAACATGTGCGGTTTTAAAACATTTTTCATATACTATAAATCATATCAGGTTTAGAGTTCATATCAAATCAATCTATACTCTAAACCGCATGTCGTTTCAAATTCGACACAAAATCGTATATAAATCATGTAAGTGTCGAAATCATTTATCATATACTTTTAAATCATTTACTGTAAATCATATCAGGTCTAGAGTTCATATCAAATCAAACTATACTCTAGACCGCATATCATGCCATGTTCGACACAAAATCACATATAAATCATATAGTGTCGAATTCATATCTTATGGACTTTTAAAACATGTTTAAAACATGTACTGTTTCAAAACATATTTCATTTCAAATCTGTTTCATGTACAGTATAAATCATGTCAAGTCTAGAGTTCATATCAATAAAAATCATACTCTAGACTTCATATCATATTTGTTAGAGACTAGGCTAGATCCCTATCATCTCTCTATCAATAAAGACTTAAATCATTGTAGCTAGCAGTGAAAATCATATCGTCCCCTGGAAACCAACTAGGGCGCTATCTATGGCCATAGACCTCATCTCTCTCAGCCCCACTGATCAGGCGTGACTGAGACCTGTCCACGACTATTGTCGGACAAGCATATCTATCTGCCTAATGAGCAAAGCTCCAATTAGGCGGTTTCCACTATGCTTTATTGAATTTAATTCTTTTAGGGTGCCTACAGTCTCATAAAACATTTAAATCTATAGCTTTCTTTTCAATATCATGTAAGGCATATGGTAAAATTCTGTATGAGACTTCATATATCAAAATATATATATATATTTACCATATACTTTCATTTCAAAACAAATCAATACTTTTCAGTATTCATATAAACATTATTAAAATGTTTCAAGTTGCAAGAAGGCATGTTTAAATGCGATGCTGTAAAACATTTCAGTATGCAACTTCGGTAATGTTTCCATCAAATACGCTAAAGCGATTCATTTAACTTTATCACCATCAATTATTCGATTTCAAGACTTTATTTCTGTCAACCAATAAATCACTATACAATTCATTCACTATTCATCTAATTCAGTATTCAATTTGCTCAGTACTCAATTCATTTGGAAATCGAATCACTTGGTATTCAGACCATTCGGTATTCAATACCCTTTCTTGATCGTCATTGACTATTATAATCATTTATACACTTCATCATCAATATTAGGATCGCATCATTAGTATGAATCCTCTAAGTTTTGATAAGCATTTAAACATCAATTTCTAAAATAGTCATCAAGTTACCGAATTTATGCAAATAATAATATCATCCTTCAATATCTGTTCCAGAATCGACATCGAGGATAACAGAATCACAAAATCGATAGTCACTTATCAAATCCATTTATGATTTGATCTATTGATACATGTTTATCATTTTCGATTTGAGGTTCAATTTCATTTACTATCACAAAATCGTATCTAAATCCTCAAATCCATTTTCATGTGGCCTTTATGATTTTATCCAAACTTATGCAATTGTCGATCTTATTATTCAAGATCTATTCTAAGGTTATAAGCACAATCATCTTTTCACATATTTATCACTCATTTCTTTGAATCCATAATTGATCGGATTGTGTCGTAATTAAATCTCCATTTCAATCTCTCGAATTTGTCCATATTATCACTTTCGAAATTATTTCAAAATCATGAAACCGGACTCGGTAAATTCTGGAAATCATTACTCCGTTAATAACTTCACAATCCAATCATTCGACCATCGAAATTTCAACTGTGATCTTTTCTTCCAAGCTACATCATATAATTATCATCACTTTTATCCGTGATCCGTCTAATTAATAATTCCACCTCAATCTCAACTTGATACCATTTGTGATATTAAAATTACTTGATTTATCGATTCTATAAGGTTTTAAACCATGTAATTCACCACATTATCGTTTTCAACGATCTATCTTCTCATCGATTTCAATATCAAACTCTTTCGGTAATACTATAAAATCCTTTCAATATTTATTTTCAATAATTATCTCCAAGATTCCATTTATGTGAGAAACTTAATCTTTTTCCTCAATTATTTTCCTAAAAATTTCGGCAGCATAACGGCTTAATTTTCCCTAACCTCCTGCAAGGGAAACACAATTTATACTTGCAGCCGTTGATTCTCACCAATTTTACCTCTTACTAAGACCCCCACCATCAGTTGTGGGTCCTCTTAGCATTTTTTTAGCAAATCAATTTAAATCGATGCATCATATAAAAATCATAATTCCAATTAAAGTCAATTAAATAAATGCATCATAAAAAAAATCATAATTCCCACATACAATATAAAGCTACTAATGCTTTATAAAAGTATCTTACTTGTTCGCCAAAGCTTAGCGCACTTTCCGATTTTCGAGCCTTGCCGAACTCCACCATTCGTCTCATTTCCGTTTTTGCTACAATTTCTATAATTGAGACATTTTCATTTAGAAAATAATCCAACAATTTATAATAAATTCTATAGAAATATAGCAAAAACTTTTAATTTTTCTTACCCATTTCTTCTTCTTCTTTTTCTTCTTTCTTTTCCTTTTTCCTTTTTCTTTTCTTTTCTTTTCTTCTTTTTCCTTTCTTTCTTTTTCTTTTCTTTTTTTTTCTTTTCTTTTCTGAACCGGGTCGGGTCGGGTCGGTTCGGGTCGGGTCGGTTCGGGTCGGACCGGTTCAATCTTCTGCTGGCCGGTTCGGTCACCGGCGGCCACCCATTCCGGCGGTTCGGCCACCCAACAGCTTGCCGAGGTTGCAACGACTCCAGATCTGGCCTCCGTTTCGCCCCATCACCGGCGACGGCGCCGGATCTGGTCCGTGGCTCTCGGCTCCTTTCCTTCCTCTTTTCTCCTTCCTCCGTCGGTTTCCCCTTCGCCGGTGGCTCCTCTCACCTTCCCCTGGTCCCCGCCGGTCTCGTGGGGGGAGTGGCGGTGCCCGGATCGGCCGGCACCACCGTGTCCCTTCTTCTCTTCCTCTTTTCGGTTTTCTTTTCTTTTGGTTTCCTTCTCATTTTCTGTCTCTCTTTTTCTTTTCCGTCGCCGGCAACTTCCTTCTCTCCCCCTTCGACCGGCGACGGCGCCTCCTCCCACCTCTCTCTTCTTCTCACTGACCGGGGGGTGGGCTGCGGCATGATCCTTTCCTCTGTTTTGTAACAGAGGAGGGGAAAGGAAATTTGGGAGGGAATCGGGATACCCGATTCCCGCTCCTTTCCCTCTTTTTTTTTTTTTAATATATATAAAATCATATTTATATATATATCATATACTATTAAAATTTAATATATATACATATATACATACTTTATCTTGAAATATATGTATATATATACACTTTGATCTAAATAATATATATTTCGTATATATATATATATACTTATTTAAAAACGTGTCAAAATATATTATATAATCTATTTATATAATTATATTTTTATTCACATTTTTATTTCTTTAACATTAAAAATATATTTATATAATATAATTTTATAATTATATAAATATATACCTTTTTTTTTCTTTAAATTTTGGATTTTCTAGTATCCAAATTAATTTCTCCATTTTCTTATTTAATTTGGATTTCAATTTGTCCAATTTAAATTTTCCGAATACCTTATATTTATTTAGAAAATTCTCGATCTTCACATTTTTATTTTAAGTGCACGCCTACAAACAGTAAACCCAGATCAATTACCCGTTTCAAGTTTTAAACTTCTTAACTAAAAACACACACTCAATGAAGAGAAAAAAAAAAAGATTCTTTTCGGTGAAGGTTTGTTCTTTTTTGTGGTAAAAGTAGTGCTCCCACTAGAAAAAAACAAAACGGCACCTGGCCACTTCGGCGAGAATCTTAAGGTGGTAGATGGAAACGAGGCTGAGCGAAGAAGAAGAAGTAATCAGTCTATGTAGGAGCTGTGATAGACAACAGACTCTTATAGACCCCAACGTCCCAGTTCTCCCCTGTTTGTAATCTTTCGCGGCACCACCTAAGAATCCCTATTTTCTAGGAATGTCATCCCCATTTCTCAGATCCTTGTCTATTATATATATCCCCACGTGCTCTGAGTGTGTTTCACCGTTGGAAGCCACACTCCATTCACATTCCCATAGGTATTTATCTCATAATAACTCTTTCTCATGGCTTTCTCTCAGACAATTGAATCATGTTCTGGGCAAAAGATTCCTGTAGCCGATGAAACCCATCAGCGGATGGAACGTGTGCAACGAGCTCAATGGCTTCGAGCAGCCATTCTAGGAGCTAACGATGGGTTGCTTTCGACCACATCCCTAATGCTTGGCATAGGTGCAGCAAAAGATGATAGACGGTCCATGATCCTCTCTGGATTAGCTGGGGCAGTTGCAGGTGCCTGTAGCATGGCTGTTGGCGAGTTTGTTTCTGTTTCAACCCAAAGAGATATTGAACAGGCAACTTCAGCAGCTGACACAATCATGCAACATGATCATGTCCAGAAGCCTGATATGACTTCCAGTCCGACTACGGATAAAGCAAGCAAGCTAAGAGAGACAACCTTAGGCAAGGCACCATGCTGGAACCTGACCTGTGAGCCTACAGAAAAATTTTCACCTTCGGTTATAATTGTTGAGCCAAAATTACCCCAAGGGTTTTCTCCTTCTCCTGTAATAAAAGTGATGACCGAAGATCTAAACGCTAAAGCAGTCGTAACACTGGTGCAAGATCATCACAAGGAAAAGACACTGCCGAACCCGTACAAGGCCGCTGCTGCGTCAGCTTTGGCATTTTTATGTGGGTCAGTTGTGCCTCTGGCATCCGCAGTTTTTATCGCACAAAATGTTATTCGGATTGTGGTGATTGCAGTGGTTACATCTATAGCTCTTGCCCTCTTCGGGAGTTTCGGAGCTCATCTTGGTGGCTCGAGAGTTAGGGTATCAGCGGCGAGAGTTCTGGTCGGGGGGTGGATTGCGATGGCAATTACGTACTGTTTGCTTAAGCCCTTCAATGGAGATCATGACGGCAGGCACACTGATTAGGGCTATCTATATATAGTATAATGTTGTATGAATTAATCCTTTTAACCATTACTTTAATTTTGATTCCAGAATCTGAAAGAGATGAGAATAATTATTAGAATGGCATTGAAATTCTGAGCGCTCTATTCCAAAGTTGGATGCTGGAAATTCGTGTTAATCTTGAGATGTGGGAGATTCTACAGTAAGGTCGCAAAATATCGACCTTATTGTAAGATCATGATATCTCATGAGATATTCAATATCTCATGAGATATTGAATAAAATTTAAAAATTATTTAAATATGTTAATAATTGCTTAACAGGTTAACAGGTAAACAAAAGTTTAATTAAAAAGATTTAAATTACATATTTATCCTTTTAAAAGGTAAGAAAATATTTATATTTACATTTTTAACCATTAATCAAAATTAAATTACGATATTACCCATAAATATTAAAAAAATATAAGGAATTTGACCAGAAAAGTTTGGGAAGTCGACTTCCCGTATATAGAAGTCGACTGCCCCAGTTATTTTACTATACAGATTGATTCTAGCATATGGGCAGTCGACTTCTTATAAATGGCAGTCGACTGCCAAATGTAATACATGATTTATTTTACTGTTAATTATCATTTATTTGAACTCTTAGTATTTTTATAATTAATTACTTAAAATTTATCCTGAGTTACATTAATTTTTCTGCTAATTATTATAGCTTTTATTAATATAATAAAATTTAAGATGTCATATATTTTATGATAAGTGTTATAAATTTTATGATCAATTAAATAAATTTTACGATATATTACGGTGAATGTAATAAATTTTACGATAAATCTAATAAATTTTACGTGAATCACATGAATTTACGATGAATCTAATAAATTTTACAATGAATTTCATTTAATTTATGACGAATCTCGTAAAATTTACGATGAATTTCATTGAATTTACGACGAATATAATAAAATTTACGATGAATATCATAAAATTTACGATGAATCGCATTGAATTTACAATTAATATCATAACTTTTATAATGATTCTAATAGTTTTAAGTTAATTCTAGTAACTTTACACTTATTACTATATTTTTACGGTAATATGATGATTTCATGATTAGTAATCATAATTTTACGATTATTGTTATCAACTGCGCACTACTTATATTAGTTTAATGCAGACTCTAATGTTTGATGTTTAATGATAATAATTTGATGTGTTAATATAAAAATAGGCTTCCGGAATTTACTTTTAGGAAATAAAATAAATAATTTGATTATTTAATTCAACATTCACTTATTATTGAATTTAGAGATTATGTCCAAGGTAGTTGGCTAAAAAGTCAAGTCGAAGTCAATTATTTTAACAATGACTCAAGAAGATCGTAAACCTAATCAAGTTTTACTTAGTTTTTTTTTTTAAAATTAAAATCATTATTGCAATTATTATTCTATTCATTTTGATGGTGGTGGTGGTGATCAATATTATGATGATTATTATTACAATTGTTGTTATTATATTTATGCCGATTCTAATTAAATTTACAGTTAAGCATTATATTTATATGTATATTACATTATTTTTAAGCTGATTATAAAAATTTGTACATATAATTGATAATTTTTTTATGATTATTCTTTTATTTTTATTCTTATTTTTATTAAATTTACAATAATAAATTAAAAAAATATATTAACAAAATATTTAAAAAGATATTTTTCATGGGGAGTCGACTTCTCGAGAAAGGAAGTCGACTTCCCATGTGCATTCTGGAAACAGAATGCTACTGTCGATGTAGCAGTCGACTGCTTAATTATAGCAGTCGACTGCGTTTGAAACAGAAAGCTTTTGTGAATTTTACGACAATGGAAGTCGACTGCCACAATTAAGCAGTCGACTGCGTTTAAAACAGAAAGTTTTTGTGCATTTTACGACACTAGCAGTCGACTGCCTACATTACGCAGTCGACTGCCATGCGTAACCCTACCAGTATAAAAGCGTCTTTTTCGTTTTTCACCTTATTTCTTCATCTTCTCCAGCCGTTCACTGCGTTTCTCTCTCAAAAAATCCCTAATCCTCTCCACCCAAGTCAATTTCTAGCCAATTTAACCTTCAATACTGAAAACCCAATCAATTTTGTAGCGATTAATCTAACTTTCCGCATTCAAAATCATCAAAAACCCATCATTTTTCGGATTTCTCAAAAAAATCATCAGATATGTCGACGAAAGGCGATAAAGGAAAAGGGAAAGTGCAAGCTACTTCTCCAACTCGAAAGAGACAAAGAAAAGGGCAAGCTTCGAGCCACGTATCTCAAGGTCAGATGTTTAGAAATGCTATTCACTCTGAACGTTATGATAGACTGGGAGATAGAAGTTGTATATGTGGTAGAACTGTTAAGTGGTCTGAATTTCGTGGTAATTCACTGAGGGCTGTTGAAGAATGGTTAGAATCTGTTGAATGGTTAGGGATAGCCAATATCAGTGAAAAGAGATATAGCCCATCTCTAGTTAGAGAATTTTATAGTGGTATTGCCTTGAACAAAAAAGAATTAGGCTCAAGAAATGATTTGAACCATGATTGCTTATACACATATTTGAATGGTGAAGAGGTTGTGTTGACTGTGGGTGAATTAGGGGATTTGTTAGGAATTCCTTCTGAGGGTGTATACATGATGCCCGATAATTTTGATGGAAATTCTGCTTGGCGAAAATATAGTGGTAGAGATGAACGTCATATTAAGGATGTATCTGCTGCTCGATTTTCATCTGCTGCTTATAGATTTTTGCATCATTTTATTGCCACTTCAATAGAGTGCAAAACTAGTAGTTTAGCATTTGTTACAATTGAGGAATTGTGGCTAATGGAGTGTGTGACCAGTGGAACAACAATCAATCTAGCACATTATTTGATGCAAAGGATGCATAATGTGCTAGTTTCCCATTCCAGTAATTTACCTTATGCCAATATAATCACACTTATAGCTCAATCGAAAAATCTTTTGAGTGAAAGGTATATTCGGGATCTTACTGTCAAAGCCACCGAGTATACTAAGAAATCAATTGGGCTTATGGATTGGAAATTGGAAGATAATGAATGGATTAGAAAATCTTCTGAAGCAGCAGAGATTCCAACACAACAAGAAACATCGTCAGCTCCTTCTCAACCTTCCCTTGAGATGATTGTTCAAATGATTCAAGGACTTGGGCAAAGAATGGATACCTTAGAATCGAATATGAATGAAAGATTCGATTCGATTCATGCTAACATTGCTCAACTGCGGGAAGATTTCCAACCCAGTGGAACTTCTTCAACTAGGACTGGCGATGGAAGGTTTAAGCGCACAGCTAGAAAATCCAGCAGTTCGCAATATTATTTACCTTCTTCGGGTTCTCTTTGAATAAATGTTTGAATGGAAGGTGAGCGTTTACACTTAATTTTGTGTTTTTTATTAATTTTTTCTATTTATGTTTATTGACGATTTTTCAATTTGATTACCAATCGCAGGTAATGGAGGCAAGAAGGAGCTACAATGGAATTATTTGAAGAACTTTATATGGGCTTCATATTATTGTTAATGTTAGGATTTGTCTTAGTTAGTTTAAATTGAACAATTGCACTGTTTTTTATGTTAATTTCTTATGCTATGTATTGAGTAGTTATTTACTCATTTGAAGACATTTTGAACCTTTTCCGGTTAATTTATGTGTGCTTAGAAAAGTTTGATTATTAATTTAATGTGTATTTGATTTATATGTGTGTTAGAAAGTTTGTGAATTATGATGCAGTCAACAGCCTTTTGTAGCAGTCGACTGACATTTGAAATGGTTTTGAATTTACGAGGGAAGTTGAAGAAAATTTAAAATTTCGCGCGCAAAAGCTATCAAGCTTTGGTAGTTGAATGTAATTCAATTACAGTACATGGGCAGTCGACTGCTTTTAGTTAAGTACATAATTTCTGTGTTGAAGGCAGTCGACTGCTTCATTTCCAGACGTTTTCTGGGTTTAATGTAGTCGACTGCCCTGTGCCACCAGAGCAATACCAAGTAAAGAATACAACAAAAAAAAAAAACAAAAACAACACCACCACCACCAACAACAATAATAACTAAATATATCACCCATATTCTATTACCTCAATATTGTCACTATTAGAAGAAAATTTATAATTATAATAGTTAATTCAAATATAAAAGTGACATTTTCATGTTCAAATACAATAAAAAGGTTCAAGAGGTCATACAAATTAAAAAAAGTAAAACATCAATCATTTCTTTCAGACTCTAAAACTTCACATTGAATGTTGTGGTGAAGGTGGTTGACCCGAAGACGAGGGTGGAGGATTTGGCAATGCATTCCAGCGTACAAGAGCCTCTAGTCTTGAATCAACATGATCAAATCTTCCTCCAACATAAGCTTTAAATGCAGCCAGATCTGTCTCGATAGCTCCTAACCTTGAATCAATAGAGAGAGAAAGCTAATCGAGTTTGTTATCCAATTGGCACATATAATCAAGAAGCATGGCATTTGATGGTTGATCAGCGGTAGTAGTTGGAGGAGGCACATCAGTTTGAGAGGGATGAATGGCATCATCTTCATCTTGCTCATCTTCCTCAACAGATTGAGCTTTCTTCACCCAAGAACCATTTATTTCTTTGAAACCCATCTTTGCTATGGAACTCAATTTATATTCGACGCCAATTGATAATAAATCATACTTCGGGTTCCCAAAATCATTGGTTCGTCCAATACAGGTAATTAAGTTCACATAGGGGATGGGTATTTTTCCAAGTAACGAAGGATTTTTCTTATTTGTTTCAATCTTGGTTTTAAGAGTAGCTTTCATTCGGTCAATAATATACTGAGGCAAATTGATAGTAACACCACTAACAACACAGTCAAGCATCCATAAATCCTCTCTAGTTATATTGTTAAATGCCCCACTACGACATTGTACAGATGTAACAATGAAATGATGTAAAAACCTATATGTCAAGTTTGAGAATGATGATGCTTTGGCATGCTTATCATGAATATCAGTCCTCCCTGTATATTTTCTCCATGCCGTATTGACATCAAAAGAATTTGGCACTGAGTACGGAGCTTCTTCATTATTACATCCTAAGAGATGACCTAAATAATGTGGTGAAATATCATGTTCATGGCCATTAACAAACGTAAATATACTCTCATCCTTCCATTGGAGACAGTTTAATGATGTTTCCTTCCTTTTCAAAGCAATACCCGAGTAAAACTCACATACTAATGCTGGGCAATACTTATCACTAAGATTTGCTAAATTATACCATCTTACATTTTTCAGATAGTTCTTAATTTCTCTACCAAAATTTGTAGAATCAAACTCACTCCAATCAATTGAACGCCCAGCACAAAATTTAGAATCCTTAAAAAGTTCATACCTTTCTTGTTGAATACTATTACGAAAATCTAATTGTCTAGGGGTATCCTTCGACTCACTTATTCTTTTTCGTTTGGATCGTGCTTTTGACTTGCTTGAACCAACATCTTGCTTCTCTTTCCTCGTTTGGGATGCATTCTTTGATATTCTACGCCTATTCATTTTTAGGTTTTGAAAAGAAATTTTTAGGGACTTTAGTGTAAATGGAACAAATTTGGATTTAGAATAGGATTATGTTGATGAAAATATGTTTGGGATTTGCAAGATTGAATTAGAGAGAAAGATGAAGGAGGAGGAGTGTCTAAGAAAGAAGGTTTGGTTTAGGGATTTTCTGCCTAAAAAATCCCTTACAAAGTCCAAATTTTCATGGGGAGTCGACTTCCAGAGAAAGGAAGTCGACTCCCCATGTGCATTCTGTTTCCAGAATGCTTCTGGCGATGAAGCAGTCGACTTCTACTTATAGGCAGTCGACTGCTTCGTCGACAGAAGCATTCTGGAAACAGAATGCACATGGGGAGTCGACTTCCTTTCTCGGGAAGTCGACTCCCCATGAAATTTTTTCCAGAAAGCTTATAATTTATTATTATTTTGGTTGAAATTATTAGTATTACGATAAATCTTATAATTTTTGTGATTATCTTTTTTAAAATTACGAACAATCTACTTAAATTAATTAATCCCATTATTTTTACAATTATCCTTATTTAATGTACAAACAATATATCCAAATTTACGATGCATCTCATCATTTTTACGATTATCCTTTTTAAATTTACGAACAATTTAGTGAAATTTACGATGAATCTCATCATTTTTACGATTATCCTTATTAAATTTACGATGAATCTTATCATTTTTACGATTAGCCTTATTAAATTTACGAACAATCTACCGAAATTTACGATGAATCTCATAATTTTTACGATTATCCTTATTAAATTTACAAACAATCTACTTAAATTTACGACAAATCTCATCATTTTTACGATGAACATTATTAAAGCTATGAACATCTTCTATTATTTTATGATGATCCTTAGCTAAATTTACATTTAATTTATTTAGTTTTATGATAATTCTAATCTAATTTACGCTAGCAATGTAAGAATTACATTTAAAATACATGGAATGTTGAATTTACAATAATAAAAGTCGACTAAACATAAATAGAATAAGAACAGCGGGCTTAAAAAAATTAGGAAATCGACTGCCCGAGAAAGGTAGTTGACTGCCCAGATGCATTCTGGAATCAGAATAACGAAGCAGTCAACTGCTACTAATTAGCAGTCGACTGCTTTCGTGAGCAGATGCATTCTGTTTCCAGAATGCATCTGGGCAGTCGACTACCTTTCTCGGGCAGTCGACTCCCAGAATGAAACTTTTGGGAATTCGACTGCCCGAAAATATTAGTCGACTTCCCATATGCATTCTGGAAACAGAATGCTTCTGGCTATTTAGGAAGTTGACTGCTTTAATAAGGCAGTCGACTGCTAAATCGCCGGAAGCACTCTGTTTCCAGAATGCATATGGGAAGTCGACTGATATTATCGGGAAGTCGACTCACGATTCCCTTTTGCATTCCGATTTCTTTGGCAGTCGACTGCTACGTATAGCAGTCGGCTTCCGGTATCTTTTAACTTTAGGGTTTGTCTCGTTTTGTATACTTAACAATTATAGACAAACCCTAGCTTTTTTGCCTCTTCCGGTAATAGTTGATTGCTCTGCAAATTAATCACAATCTCAATCAAATATACTCATAAAACAATCTTCCTTTTTACATTCATATACAATAAACAACGCTCTTCATCAGTACTGTCTCGCATATATATCAGATTTCTTGATTATGGCAGATGAAAGGTATGTGATATTTCATCTACAGTGATACAGTTGAATTGTATAAATTTTTTTATTTAAATAATTTGTTTTTTAATTTTTGTTTACATTATACAGTATTAATGAGATCTCACAATCAGAATTGGCTGATACAAAACTGTTGCATGAACTTACCCAAGATGATATACTAGGATTGGAATTTGATGGGGCAGATGAATGTTATGAGTTTTATAAAGCTTATGGTACTGCAATGGGTTTTGGTGTTCGTAAATGTAGCAGTAGGCGTAATAAAGATAGAGAGATTGTCATGAGACAGTTTTCTTGCGCAAGAGAAGGACAGAGGGCTACCAAGTGGGAAAACCTTGAGAATAGAGTCCGTCAGCCCAAAAGATCATCTAGAACCGGATGTGGGGCAAATATTCGGTTCATTCTAAAAAAAGATACAGGAAAATGGTGTGTTTCACATTGTCAACTGGAGCATAATCACGAGATGGTCAACCCTTCTCAAATATGTTTTATTCGGTCGAATAGGCATATAAAACCAGCTGATGTTACTGAAGCCAAAGCTTTGAAGACAAGTGGTATACGAACTTGTCACGTGATGAATTACTTTTCTGCGCAAGCCGGTGGAATTGAGAATGTAGGATTTACAAGAAAAGATTTGTATAATCGTTTGGCATCTGAAAGGCGTGCTGAAATTGTTGAAGGTGATGTTCAAGCGACGCTCGTATATTTTACTATGAAAAAGGATCTGGATAATGGATTTTACATGGAGTATACAACTGATGATGAGAAACGAATCAAGAATATCTTTTGGGCTGATTCCACATCAAGATCAGATTATGCTTGTTTCTGCGATGTCTTGATATTTGACACCACCTACAAGAAAAACACATTTAATTTGCCTCTGCTGGTATTTGTTGGTGTGAACCATCATCATATGACCACAATATTTGGTTTCGCACTTCTTACCAATGAAGATACTGAAAACTTTATTTGGGCTTTGAAAACTTTTTTAGATTGTATGGCGAACAAGAAGCCGATATCTGTGGTTACTGATGGGGATCGAGCAATGAAAAAGGCACTAAAAGAAGTGCTTCCTGGTGTGCGACACAGGTTATGTACATGGCATCTTTCTTGAAATGCAAGCTCAAACATCTCTAATTTAGATTGCGTGAAAGCATTTAATTCCTGCATGATGTCTTGGTGGAGTATTGATAAGTTTGAAAGAGCATGGTCAGACATGGTCAACAAATATGAATTAAAAGATCACCAATGGATAAATGAGATGTATGAAAAGAAGCATATGTGGGCCCAGGCATATTTGATTGGTCATTTTTTCGGAGCAGTGAGGAGTACCTCTCGTTGCGAAGGTATGAATGCATTTATAGCTTCTCTTGCAAAAGAAAGAAAGACGTTATTGGAGTTTGTACGTGCACTTGAAAATGGCATTAAGAGTATTCGCAATAATGAGGTGGGAGAAGATTACATCAGTTCGCACACTGAGTCAATTAAATACCATCCATTCAAGGAGATTGAGTCTCATGCTGCTAGTATGTACACAAAAAAATCCTTCAAAATATTTCGAGAGCAATTGCGTCTACAAGCATTATATCATCATCAAAACATCACCCAGTCAAGCCCATCCACGAAGGTGTACACTTTGAATAAGTATCGAGAACCTTCAATACAATTACATGTGGAGTATAATGATGTGGAAAAAAGTATAAATTGTTCATGTCTCAAATTTGAAACCGATGGGATGCCGTGTGCGCATGTTATTCATGTGATGATATTGGAGCAACTTACTAGGATCCCATCTATGCTTATTATGAATAGATGGACGAAAAATGCCAAACTGGATGCACCTATAATTATTGATCAAACTGTTGAGCCTAAGTATGTTTCAATGTTGCGTTATGCTTCATTAAGTTCTACCTGTACCAGATTATGTTATGTGGCATCTCAAACGGCTGAGGCGTATACCCAAGCTAGGAGCGACTTAGCTAATCTAATAAAGCGGTATGAAGAGATGTGCAAAGTTGATAATAATGCAAGCATTCCACCTATGACAGAGCACGTTGTTGATCCTACTCGAGTTAAAAAAAGGAGCAAACATGAGCCAAAAGTTGAAGCTCATAAGAAGCCTAGGAAATGTGGCCATTGCAAATTGGAAGGTCATACCAAGAAAAAGTGTCCACGTCTTGAGCTTACACTCTCTACTAATGTTTCATGGAATGATATTGATGATGATATTGATCAAAATTCAGATGATTGTCTGATGGGCTCTTCTCAGGTAGCCAGAATATCTGGTGATGATTCTTTTGAGGTAATTATTATCATCATCACCATCCCTGCTATGCTTATTATTATTATTAATACTATTTGCCTTTCAATTTGTTAATCAATTTATAAAATAATTTGTTTATGTATTGTTTTTGCAGGAATAACGAATGAACTATCCGCTGACGGGTGCTATGCTCTTTATTTAGTTGTACAAATAATATTACTAATTTAATATTATTTGATTTAGGGATGAGAAGAACCATAGGGTTTTTAAATTTTATAATATTGTTTCATTATTAACATTTTTGCATAAATATTCGTGAATAATTTTAGAATAATTTTGTTGCGCATCATTATTATATAGCTTCATGTACAACCTAAAATGGCTTTTACAAGTCGACTGCCAGATTTTAGCAGTCGACTGCCAAGTTAAAGCAGTCAACTGCTTTAGAAAAGGGCTTTGGTTGATTGATAATAGCATCCGACTTCCACCCAGAATCCAAAAATTCTATTAGCAGTCGACTGCCATGCAATTAGCAGTAAAAGCGATTTGATTGCTCTATACCCAATTTCCTCTATGAGAACATTCATTCAGAATCCGATTTTCCACCGGAAGTCGACTGCCCATATACAGGAAGCCGACTGCCATTGTTTTCCAGATCAACTAAATGCCTATAAAAAGAACAATTGGATGCAACTTACACCAATCGGCACATGGTTGTTGACTGTTATGTATAACTTATTATGTTAATTTAAAAACAAGTAAAACAATAATGTTGACAATTTATTAAAAAGTAAAAAAAATTTGAATATTGCATTTTTAGTATAAAGACAAGCTTCGACTAGAATTGCATGGACGTTTTTTCCCTCTAGTTGACTCCACATAGGTTGCAACACTTTCACATATAAAACTTCGCACTTGATTTTCTTGGTGCCAAACCAACTTTGCTAGCAAATGGTATCGATCTAAATCATTTACACACTGCAAGAAAAATTTTATAAAATTGTATTAGTTTACAAATATCTCAATTTATGCCAATTGATAATTAAAGTTTTAGGGAATGTTAGAAACATACAATATCTTGGTACTTAGTTTGATTCATTTCGATCATAAACTGACATACAAACATTCCACAATCGTATCTGTAAATAATAAAAGATGCAAATAAAAATAAGCACAACATAATATCTAACAAGTTTGTACAATTTATTGCTTATGATTTAAAAAAATTGAAAATATATTTTAAACTTACGTATTTGTCTGATGTGGAACATCATCCGGGAAAATAATTTCCCAATCATTTAAATTTGGTAAATCAACTTCTCCTCTATGTAATGATGGATCATTTAATATATCATCTAAACCTGAAACCTATTAATGAAAGAGAGCAAAAAAGAAGAAGATATATAATGGCATAAAAAAAGTTGACATAAAGAAAGTTTTAAAAAACTGTAATATAAAAAATACATTACCACTCTTTTAACATCACATAATCTTGCATCATCATATTTCAATGGTAAAGTGTCTAGCACTTTAATAACCTTCTCTTTTAAGTCAATGACGCATAAATACCAATGCATATTTCTATCATTCATTGGGACAAAAATCTGATCAATCAAAAAGGAACAAAGTTTAAAAATTAATAATAAATAAAGGTATAAATTATAAATAAATGCTAAATTCTATAAACTTTTTGTTACCCATTCACACTTTTGCAGGGAACTCATATAGTGTTTGATACCAATATTTCTTAAATCATCCAACTTAATTGCTCTATCATATCTACGAACTGCAGTCTATCACAAAATACAAAAATAAATAAATAACAGAATATGTAACAAAATATTATTCAACATAATAAAATATAATATTACCTGAAAATGACATGGAAAGTACCACCTAGTCCAAGGAGTAGACTCTTTCATAGCAGTAAAGAAGCACGTATAAACAACCAAATCAATTACCTGAAATCATTATTTAGTGATATTTAGCATGATCATTGTCAATGTAATAAATAAAATTTACCATCAATAGGTTATCCCTTAAGCAACTCACGCTAGAATTAAGCCACTTTGTTGGTTGTAAAGTCATCAAGTCAGACCTTGTTGCAAAAGTATACAAGAAGTGTACAAGCTTATCCTCACTGTATGTGCAAATAGATTATTATGAAGTGATCAAATTTGAAATAAAAAGTAATGAAAAATTTTCAATTGTACCTGCCATTAGTTCGATCACAATTCCATACAAAATTGCAAACATCAATAACTTGTTCAGGCAAGTTAAGAGGTGATGAAGCTGATGAACTGCAACTTTTAACCTTTATAATAAAATAGAAACATGTATAATCAGAATTAAATAGTAAATTTATAAGATAATTGTAAATAATATTATACCCTATGAGATTATTATAAAAATAAGGGTTTAAGATTTAAAATTACCTTTTTAGGAGTCTTTTTGGTAATTTTTTTATTTACTTTCTTTTTCACACGAGGGATTTTAGATGTCAAAAGTTCTTTCTTCACAATTATATTTGCTGCAGATACCGCATCAGTTAGATTCTCTTTGGACCCCTCTGTGGAAAGAATGTCAATAACTGTTGCCAATTATAATGCCTACAAAATAAACATGTAGATACTAATTAATAATATTTCTACACCTAAAAAAATATTTATGAGTATGTAAATGTTACCTTTAGATTTGACATTCGAACAATATCTCTTTGTGCCAGTTCTTTCAAAGGAGACTTTGGATATGGCATATCTTCTTTCATTGAAGATTCATGAAACACTTTTAAACATTCTATTGGAGAATCATGTATACTCTTTTCTTTTTCCTTACGATCACCCTTAACAAGAGTCATACAAATCGGCTCTTTCACAGGAGATTTTGGGTATGAGTTATGCTCATGGGGTTGATCATCAGCTAAATCCTTCTCATTATTGTCTGGCTTGTCTGTTTCACGTACAAACTCTCCATTATCCTCCTTACAAATACTATCGGACTTACAACAATGACCAATAGCAGGAGAATAATTTTTTCTTTTGAAGACTTCAATAATTTCCTCCTTCAATGAACATAACAAATCATCAAAAGATTTTTTGTTTGTATCATTCTCAGCCTTCGGCTCAACCATATCTCTCTGTATGCCAATTTTCTCTTTGATTGACAAAAAAAATCATTAAAAGATCTTTTCATGTGATCAATCTCAGACTTCAGCTCCATTACATCTTTCTTTAAGCCAACCATCACATTCTGTTGGGTTTCTTTCATACCTTCTTGCATGCTATCAACATATTCACAAAATTTCTATAAAAAAATAATGTTAAAATTATAACTATCATATTTAAAAATATGATCACAAATATATAACTATAATAACATACTTTCCATTGAGAAGGTATACGAGCGTCATATGTGATCTTTCCATCTAACTTCCCATCATAATCCTGTATTGAAACATTAATTATTTTATGAAACTCAAAATATCTAAAAAAACAAATGTGTTTAATAAATATATTAATTCAAATTACCTTAACAACATGATCATTTTTGAAATCTTTAATATCATCTAAAATTTGATCAATCCTATCTTGGTTCCATGCAGCAATCCTAGGTTTTGGATATAATCCATTTCCATAGTGTATTCGTGCACCAGATACGTGATCAAAAAAAATAATCTGTGCAATAATATAGAAGTGACATGTATTAGATAATCTACAGTTACAAAAATAAGATTAACAATAATGGTACAGATAACTAATTAAACAATACTAACCTGAAGAACCAAAACACATCCACAGAACCATCTTGTTTTTCCTGTCATTGCATGGCTTTTGCTGCGAAACTTGCTAACTCCGCTTATCAATGTTTGACATACATATTCAGCCAAATTCAATGGTTTACCAGACTTTATACTACTTAGGCAAGAAAGGTATTTTTGTTTCGTTTTTATGCCTGTTGAAGGGCATAGTAAACAACCTAAGGCATATAAAAGGAATTTTGCCTTGAACTCATTTGAATTAGGAGGTAATGATGGAATTTGTTCTTCTAATTCAGTAAGCAACATGGAACCCTTGTGAACATGAAATTGCCTACAAATGCTTGATTTTTCTGACTCATCAATTTTAGATCGAACAAGGGAGCCCTCAATTGAGACGCCAAGAATGACAGATACTATTTCAGGAGTCAATGATATCTTATGACCGTACAAATTCAAACATTGTTTTTTTAAATCTACCCTTTCAATCAACCACAAGCAAAGATCCCTGTTCAATTTATGCTCCTGAATATGTAGCAAGCCTCCTAAACCGATACTATGGATTGAATTATGGCATTTTGATTTAATATTTACCAATAACTTACAAAATCAATGTGGGCTACAATGTGTATCCCAAGAAACCTACATTTAAAAATATTTACCACCAAATTAGTATAATTTTATTAGAAAATTGTTATCTATAAATAATTTTTTAATCATTTATGTTATAAAACAATATCACACATTCATTAAAATCACATACCTTGTTCAGTTTTGAATTCATAACTTTCTTTTCTTTACCATACCGCAGGCGGTCAGTACGCGCTAATTCATCATAAACTAATTTCGTATCATCAAGAAGAGATAAAAATTCTTTTGCAACCTGTCAAATAATTAAATTTAAATAAAAGATTATATAAACATTTTATATGATTTGATTTACAATGTACATATGAACTGAATTTGACAAAGATTTTCACCTCATTTAAGTTTGTCATCTTCTTTAAATTTTTCTTGTCAGCGCATATTGATTGGCTGTATATCATAAAGTTAAGAAAATGTTATTCTTAAAAGACAATACTATAAACTGAAATAGCTAAGGAAATATCACACATTCCAATGTAATGCTTTGTAAATGCACATATATAGCAGTCGACTGCTATATTAAGGCAGCCGACTGCTATATTACGGAAGTCGAATTCTATTGTAAAGAATTCGACTGCCAATGGGAAAATTCAAAACAGAATGTTACCATGGCAATAGGCAGTCGACTGGGTTATGAAGCAGTCGACTGCCTTACGCATTCTAACATTCTGCGATAAATTTTCTCTTAGGAAGTCGACTGCTTCAATCGAGCAGTCGACTTCCCCGATAAATTTTATTTTCGAAACACTTATAAAACCAGGTAGTCAACTGCCTGAAAACATGTCAAGAATTAAAAAACTTACTGGTAAAAAATATAATGATTCCTTGGTCGCTTGGGAGGACGTTCTTTGTAAATCATTGGTTCTTCGCATTTTTCATCGCAATTTTCATCGTTTATGCAATTCTCTTCCACAAACTTACCCATTGTTAAAAATATAAGAGGGGAATAAAGAAGAACAACTATTTGATTGAGATTAGGCTTAAAGTTTAGGATTTATAAAATAGTGAGACAGCTGCAAACTGGATTAAAGGTAAAACAGACAAAAATTTGAATAAAGAGGTTTATATTTGGGGTTTATGATTTAGGAATTAGGGTTTAAAAACAATAAAAAGGTTTATATAAGAAGAAGAATAGTACTACAATTATAACAAGGGTATATTAGTAATATAATAGTATAATTTAAAAAATATTTAGTAAATAATGTTAATTTTAATAATTGGTTTAGCAGGTTACCAGGTTAAAGAGTTTTTTAATTTTTAAAATTTCATCAACGGTTTATATTAGATTTGACTAATCCAATGGTTCTAATTTCATGACCTTAAAATAAGGTCAATTTTTATGACCTTACTGTAGAATTTGCCCTTGAGATGTACATCCAGATTCTACGCGTAGATCATGGGGAATTGATAAGTAAAAGGATAAAGCGGATACAGAAGAGGCAAAAGCCCACAATATACGTTAGCAAACAACAAGAAGAATACAGTAATGATGCTTTGAAGCGTAATGGATTACAATTTTTTTCTAGTGTAATATTACTTTATGCATAAGTAAGTTATTTCAAGATATTACAAACTTTTAAAATTTTTTGTGAGAAATAAAAAAATAGAATGGTAAATTCTAAAAATCTGTTCCAATTATATAGAACACAAATGAATTATTATAATTGTATGTTGATTAATTTACAGACATAATTATTTTAGACATAACTGATGTGTTATCGATTTAAAATTTAAATAAAAACGTTTTATTTAAAACAAGTAAAAGAAAAATATAAAATTAGACTTAGTAATTCAAAGACCATGAGCTCAAAATTTTCAAGTGCCTAAGTGCTCAACATTGACCCTTCAAAGTTTTAAAAGTTCAAGTAAGCCCACACGCCCTTTTAAGTTACATTTTAAGTTTGATTTCCCTTCTAAAGATATTAGTCACTTTGGCTTCGTTTGGTTTCAAATGGAGCTTACTCTTTTGCCCTTCTTATTTTTTTAAAATTTTAATATAATATCTTCAATGGATATTTTATCACTCATCTTATTTTTATCACTACAATTGAATTCAAATACATCACCGTTAAACACTAATCTCATCGCCATTGCTGTTTTCAATCTCATCGAAGCCAATCACACAACTTATCCAAAGTAACTCTTTATCTACAAGCAATGTGGGATTGAGTTCCCTTTGCTTTTATATTACAAGCTATTCAACAATCTCCCACTACTTTGTAATACAAGTATCTTTCACAACAATATGATGCATACATGAAGGCATCTTATTGATTTAGACCTTCAATTAGTATAAGCACTTTAGGATGTGTACAAAGTACATGGTGTCCGAAGATTAAAACCATAACTTCTTATGATTAGGATCGAAAGTACCACACACATCATATTTGTCAATTCCACAAAGATTTCTTATTCGCTCCTAGCACTATTTCAATGGCTATGTGCTAAGCAATCCCAATTTATGTGAATATTTCAAGAGTAAAACCCTTTAAACTCTTGTTAACGCAACAACACTTCATATTCACATAGATGGAGTTCCTTTAATTGTCTTTGTTACTTCAGACAATTTTCAAGAAACGATCTCCATTAAAAACTTAAGTTCAACCTCTTAATGTAACAATAGAACTATCACTACAAAAAAATGAACCTTCAGCAACGGAATTAGCGACGGAAAATTCCGTCGCTGATAGTTAAATTCCGTCGCTGATGGTCTTCAGCGACGGATTACCTACGGATTACCGACGAAAATTTTTCTGTTGGAAAAATCGATGTCGCCGATGCTCACTCCGTCGCTAAAACTTCATTTCCGTCGGTAATTCCGTTGCTAATTAGCAACGGAATTTTTTTACATCAGCGACAGATTTTATGTCATTAGTGACGGAAAATTCCGTCGCTAAAAACATAATTTCTTCTTTTAATTTACATCGTCCCTAAAAGGCATCAGCGACGGAAAATTCCGTCGCTGATAGTTTTATTATTATTTTATTTTATAAAAAAATTCGTCGCTAAAAGGCATTAGCGACGGAATTTCCGTCGCTAATTCCGTCGCTAATAGTTTGTTATTTTTGTTAATTCAATAAATGTTCTGTCACTAAAGCGCATCAGTGACGGAAATTCCGTCTCTAATGTTATGAATTCCGTCGCTAATTTGATGAATTTTTTCACTTATTTAACAGATTTTGTTGCTAATTTCTATGAATTTTGTCAAAAAAAATATTCTGAAATTAATTATTTATATTTGTATTTATATTTATATTTATATATAGAGAGAGAGAGAGAGAGAAAGAGAAACATTTAAAATAAACCTAATATTTATACTTAAATCCATAAACATTATCTTAAAATAAATTAACTAAAAAATACAAAAATACATTATCTTCAACATCATTATCACCACTACCACCAGCACCTCACAGTATCATCATCATCATCTGCAAGTAAAAAACAAAAAACAAAATATAAGTATTAAAATTTATCATATAAAAAAATTGACAACATAAATATAAAAGAAAAATAGAGTAAATTTACCAAAAAAAAGGAAAAATATAAAAAGAAAGAGGGATAAAGAAGAACAATTAAGAAAAAAACGAGAAGATGGACAAAAAAGAAGATAGGGAGGAGTAAAGAGGAGAGAAAACAGAGAATATGAGAATATATAGAGTCTTTGGCGCGCATACAGAGGAATTACTGACGGAATTATCGACGGATTAGCGACGAAAATTCCGTCGCTAATGCTATGTCAAAATATTTCCCGCTACAGCTCAGGCGGGAAAAATTCAAAAAAATTTTTTATTTTTTTCAAATTTAAGGCATCAGCGACGGATTTTTTCCGTAGCTAATTCCGTCGCTGTTGCTTTTTAGCGACGGAAAAAATCCGTCGCTGATGCTTAATGAAGGAAATTTATTTATTTATTTATTTTTTTCGAATTTAAGGCATCAGCGACGGATTTATTCCGTCGCTAAAAAGCAACAGCGATGGAATTAGCTACGGAAAAAATCCGTTGCTAATGGCTTAAATCGAAAAAAATAAAAATAAATAAATAAATAAATTTCTTTCATTAAGCATCAGCAACGGATTTTTTCCGTCGCTAATTCCGTCGCTAAAAAGCATTAGCGACGGAATTAGCGACGGAAAAATTCCGTCGCTAAGTTCTATACACTTATTTCTTCGAAATTATGAAAGGAAATTAGTGACGGAATTTTTCCGTCGCTAATTCCGTAGCTAATGACCTTTAGCTACGGAATTAGCGACGGAAAAATTCCGTCGTTAAGTTCTATACACTTATTTCATCGAAATGTTGAAAGGAAATTAGCGACGGAATTTTTCCGTCGCTAATTCCGTAGCTAAAGGTCATTAGCTACGGAATTAGCGACGAAAAAATTCCGTTGCTAATTGCTATACACTTATTTTCTCAGAAGGGAAATTAGCGACGGAATTTTTCCGTCGCTAATTCCGTAGCTAATGACCTTTAGCTACGGAATTAGTGACGGAAAAATTCCGTCGCTAAGTTCTATACACTTATTTCACCGAAATGTTGAAGGGAAATTAGCGACGGAATTTTTCCGTCGCTAATTCCGTAGCTAAAGGTCATTAGCTACGGAATTAGCAACGGAAAAATTCTGTCGCTAATTGCTATACACTTATTTTCTCAGGCATTATGAAAGGAAATTAGCGACGGAATTTTTCCGTCGCTAATTCCGTAGCTAATGACCTTTAGCTACGGAATTAGCGACGGAAAAATTCCGTCACTAACTTCTATACACTTATTTTCTCTGAAATTATGAAAGGAAATTAGCGACGGAAAAAAAATGACCTTTAGCTACGGAATTAGCGACGGAAAAATTTCGACGCTAATTTCTATCCATGTTTTGGGTTTAGCGACAGACAATTCCGTCGCTAATTCCGTCGCTAATAATTTGGCGAACAGTATTTCCCGACTCCGTCGCTAATTACCGATGAATTTCTGTCGCTAATCCGTCGCTAATTCCGTCGCTAACTTCGGTATAAATTTCATCGCTAATCCGTCGCTAATACTACTTATCAGTGACGGAAAAATTCCGTAGCTAAATTTTCGTCGTTGAAAATCAATTTTCTTGTAGTGTATCTTCATTTTCTGTTATAAGACTCTTATAATTAGTGCCAAAACAAACACTAATAAATAGCTTGTTATCATCCATTAAACATTAGTAATTACCAGTTTGGTAACTCAAAGTTGGGTTACCATTATTGGTGTATTGAGGATTAGATATTAGTCCTATACTACATGCAATCATACACACTTTATCTCTTAGTAAAGCTTTAGTAAGAGGATCAACCAAAATTTTTGCAAACTTTACATATATAATTGTAATGGTATCATTTGAGATCAACTCTCTAACGTAGTCATGCCTTAAGCTTATATGTCTAGACTTACCATTATAAATGTTATTAAAAGCACTAAACACTATCACAATTTACGGAAAGAGGTGGCATCGATTACAGCTACAACTCAATTTCAAACAATATATTTCTTAGCCACTCAACTTGCTTACTAGCAATTACCAAAACTATAAACCCAACTTCCATAGTTAAGTGTTCATGATAGGTTTGCTTCTTAGAAGCCCAACTTACAACACCATAACTAGTTTAAATATCCAACCTATGGTTGAAATATTATCACTAACTTTTGTTATCCAAGTTGCACTTGAATAACCTTCTAAAACATGAGGAAATCTTGTATAGAACAATTTTAATTTAATAGCTCTTTTAAGGTAACCAAGTATCCTTCCACCTTTCCTCCAGTGAGCTATACTAGGATTACTTGTAAGTCTTGATAACTTACATATAGTAAAAACAATATCAGGTCTATTATAATTGTAACGACCCTTTATACCAAAAATACGAACCAAATTTTCCTTTTTCACTTACTTAGTTGGGCTGTACGTAGTGTCACCAATCAATTCTTAAGCTAACTTTACATTAACTAAGTCAATATCCTTTAATTTCCTTAGGTCCTAGTCAAATTCTCTCACTAAGCATGCATTTACAATTTCGAATTATTCTACTTGACTAAATATATCTCCACTCAAGTTGCATGCATTGTTATAAACCATAAATATATCATATACTTCCTTTAATTACATCTCCATACTTTAAAAGTACTGAAAATACAAGTCTGAATATAAAAGGGAATACTGTACATTACATACCTTCAAAGGAAGACAAAAACCTCGAAGGACGTGTAGAACCTCTCGTACAAACTCTTATTGCAAGTTATCTGGAAGGTGGAGAGGGGGGTGAGCTTTTTGGAAAGCCTAGTAAGAAATATATATAAGAAACAGATACTGAATTTCTATATGCAAGTTCCTAAAATATAAGCTCGAATACTGTAATTCATACCATGGAAATCAAATTATGCTTATGCAATGCATCAGAAAGCATTTCATTTGAACAAAAACATGAACAACTGAATTATGAACATAATTCAAAATATACATGCTTATCACATTTAGTTTCAATACGGATCGTCAAATCAAATCCTTATCTATTTCGGAATCTAAGTATCATGCATTCAAAATTCATATACGAAGATAAGCATGAAAAAGCATATACATACTAAGCTTGAGACATATTAGCGACTAATAAATAATCATGCAAGTTCAAAGATTCCTGTGAGGGAAAGTGCAAGTCGGAAAGACTTATGTCCATAGTCCAAAAGGGGTCCACAGTGAGCACTGATCAAGTGTCAACTGGGCCCACTGTGGACTGGATCAAAGTCACACAACATCGAAAAATAAATATCTACTGCCGATTGGATAAGGATCACACAGTAGTCAGAACAAATACCTACTGAGGACTGGATCAGGGTCACACAGTAATCAGAATAATACTGCAATGACTTGGCTAGTCATGTCTCAAAACATTTTATATATATTTTTCGAAATTCGAAACAGTATGTTTCAAGCTTTAGGAAAGTTCACAAAAGAATTCGTATATATTTCTTTCAAAAGCACATAAATCATACATGCTCATAATATCTTCAAACTAATACCATTGGTTGGTAATTTCCACAAGATTAATATATTGGCTAAAAGTCTTGTAAGTAAATCAAAATCATAAGATTTAACCGTTTTCAAAATGAGCTTGCCAGATAATTTGCCATTTTCAAATGCTTGCTTAAGTTAAGCGTAAATCACAAAACCATTGTTTTCAATAAAAATCCGACATAATGACTTATATTTCTTAAAACCTCCTACAAGAAAATACAGTTTATATAACCATAAGGCAGTTGATTTAAAATAGCATCCAGTATCTCTTACGTTCCCTTACCTTACGCACTTAGCAAAAATTTCTTCAAGTTTTCGAAGCACGGCTCAAGCTCCTAGCTACTCCAAGTCACTACAACCAAAATCAACATCGTCTCAAAACAAATCTTAATCACATTAAATCATCTACCAAAACTATATATCTTAAGAGATACAATTTAGTCAACTTCATTTCTACGTCAAAACTAGTCCTTCATTATTGTACCAATAATATATATTTATATATTCATGTATATTTATAACTTTGAATTACTCATCATTTTAATGATATATATATTATATGTATGTATTTGCATAATAGCATATCCATTCACATCATATCCTAGATTTCCCTTCCTCATCAAGCTCATGGTGTGTGTGTGTGTCCTACTAGTGCCATTATATGTTTTCACTTATGCCATGTATATGTTAGTAATAACATCCTCATAATCGTCACACCTATTTATATGAACACACAACTTTCATTCTCATCATCTCAATACCATGCCTATACACATCTTTTCTTATGTTTTTTTAAACCAAAAGTAAATTACCAAGTTCTAGCTCATTTACCTTCTTAAATTTTCTTTTCCTACATAAACCTACATCAAAGACCATATTTTACTACCTTATTTCACTCTAAATTCATCATTTAAAAAACTTATAATGAAAATCAACCATTACCCCTTGTTACCAAGCCATATAGCTGTTGTTTCCTTCCTCTCCAAACAGTGGCTAGTAGATATTTTTCCAATAGCCCTTGAAACACTTCCAATCAAACCTGTCTTGCTTCTATTTTCACCGTTCAGCTGTTGTGAAACTTCTTGCGGTTCTGTCTTCAAGTGCCAAGAGCAACAGCCATTTCACCATGCCATTGCCCTAATTAGAACTGAAAGTAATGATCCTTATTATTTATTTATTTATTTATTTTACAACCTTCTATCGCCTACTTCAGCTCTTAGTTTTAACTTCTTACCAGCTGAGCTCTACCTTGTTCTAGACCGAGAATGAAGCTCCTTCCTTTTCCATATGAGCAATCAAAACCAACTATCTCTTATTTCTGTTCTGATCTGAACCAAAGGAAGAGTCCCCTAGCTTGCCTTTCTCCTTTCTGGTTTTCTACTGAGAAAAATAAAACCGACAACCCTTGTTTTTAATACCTGAAAACCCTTCTACACAGCCTTTGTTTTCCTCTGTTTCAGCACCAAAACAACAGCTGAACACTCAGTTAAACTCCCCCATTTTGCTTAAATCTTGTAATTCGAGAATGTGCAACTCATTTCCTCCACTTAGCTGCTTGAGTCGAGGACTCTTCAAGACCTCAAATGCCTCTCGCTTTTACTCCAACAAATGCCCTTTGGTTGCTACCTGATGCATGCCAAGAAGGGGCCTTTGATCATGCCTTGCTTTAGCCTACATTTTTGGCCTTATCAGTAGTAAACTCCTCTCTTTCTACCCTTCAATACCTCTCGGTTTCAAGCTCACTTCCCCACCCTGTACTCTACTGTTTTACCCAAGGAAAAGCCACCTCTTTTAAACCAAAATTCCAGCTCTACTAGCCGACATCCTCGCCTCCTTCCCTGCTTATTTGCCTTCTCTTTTTTCCTTCACTCTTGGTAATCCTCTCTTCCTTGTACTGTGTCAGTGCGTGAAACCCAGCTTTGTAATTCACGTCTGATCAGCCCCTGCTCTGGCTTTCGAAACCAGTCTTTCTCTTACCTTAAACTTCACCTTCCTTGAGCTTTATGGGTTGACACAACAAAAGGATGATGTGTCGACAGAATCGGGAGGAAGCTGCTGGTGGTATTCTTGGTTCTAGCAGAAAATTGAAGGGGAAGAGAGGTGAAATGGTGAGTAGTGAGTGTCACCATGATGATGATGAAGGATGGTGATAATTTGGAAAAGAAGTGGCCGGTTGGGGTGAGTGTTAGTGGAGTGCATAAACTGTTCCAATCTTCTCTAAGAAGCCACGCCCATTCCTCAAGAAGCCACTATATTATTTTATCATATTTTATTTGTTTTGTTTTACTTCTTTCTCCTTTTTTTTATTTATTTTTAACTCCATTTGATATTTAGCAAATATATTTTCTAATAGTTTAATTTATTTCATATATATTATTTGTCCCACTAATATTTCATACTTTCTATCTTTATTAATTTATATTGTCTATTATTACTTTAAATCCTAAAGTCCTCCATATTATTTAATTTCCAAAATCCTTCATCCACAAATTAAATTATTCATGCATCATCTATTAACACTTTAATCTAACTAATAGATTATTAATTTTCCTTCATGATCCTCATCTTCAATCCTCTAATTACAATTTTCCATAGTCTAAATTCTCCATAATTTCTCATAGTCCAAGTTAATAAATCTCTACAATGCTCATTCTCAATTTACCTCCTTAATCATCTTAGCTTCAAGCTAAATTCTCAATATATTAATTTGTCTCCAAATTACATTGTTTAATTCATCAAGAATAAAGAATTTACAGTTATTACATCCTCCCCACTTTAGAAAATTTGGTCCTCCAAATTAATCATGGTTATCTCAAGCTTGTGAGGATGTTTTCCTTCTTCCATCTTCTCTATACCCAAAAATGATCCAAAGTCTGATGATTCCTCAAATTCTAATTTCCTAAATTAAGCTTGTCCTGAAGATCATATCTAATTCATATTAACTTCGAAATTCAACTATTCAAGCATTCCACAAATCAAAGATACCTCCTTATCTTACACTTTGCAATAGACAATCTCCTATAAATCAGAAACCTTCAACTGAGGTAAAATCAATGTTATGATAAGACATCCAAGATCTTAAACCATTAAATATCATTCATTTTTTTCATCAAAAGCCACATAATACGACGTGTACTCATATCTCCCTCATTCCCTCAAGGATTCACTTCTAACATGTTGTGTTCAATCTCGACTTTATGCATGCAAACTTTACATATATAATTGTGTTAGCTTTAAATTGCCATATATATATTTTGAAATGACAAAAACTTAAGTAAGCTTTAATGTTTTAATTCATATTGTAAATTTGCCTTATCACACATGATTTTCTCAATCCATTTTCAAGTGATCATATCAAACATTAAGACCATGATTTAATGATGCATCCTTATTGGTCTTAATACTTTATAAATGTTTTGAATATTTTAGAAAATCACTTGATTAATTTTTGGACCATGTTTTCATTAGAGAAAGTCAAGAAAAACTCCCACAAAAATGTCAAAATGTTTTGGGTTGAATTAGGATCAAAGGTCATATCATTTCTAACCCAAAAGTGCAAGAAAAATGCCTTCTGGAAGAAAAGGATCGATCCCATAGGGAAAGGGATCGATCCCTTTTTGGCAGAATGCCCTGGAAGCTTAAAATGAAGAAAAGGATCGATCCCTTTAAGTCAGAAAGTCCCCAACGGCTAGTTTCTGTGAGATACAACGGTTAGTTTCTGTGAGATACAATGGCTAGTTTCTGTTTTGGCTCCAACTAACGTCCACAAACCATCCAAGGGACTATAAATAGAGGCTTAGAAGCTAAAGGAAGGAAGAGGAACAACCAAGCAACATCTTTCATCATCTTATTCATCTTCCTCAAGCCTCAACAACAAATCAAGAGCTACAAAGTCTTTATCTTCCATCATTCACTTATCTCTTGTATTGTTTAGCACAAATATTGTATAGGCTTTTCTTTGTGCCTAGTTTCTGTAATCACTTGCCTACCTAGAGGCCTTTCTTTGATTACATCTCTTGTAAACATAAACATTCCTTGTAAAAGGGGAGGTTTCTCTTTAGCCTAAGAAAAAGAAGGAGGTTTCTCTTTAGCCTAGAAAAAGAGGGAGAAGAGGTTTCTCTTGAGCCTAGAAAAAGAGAGAGGTTTCTCTTGAGCCTTGAAAAGAGGGAGTGCAACACAAATTCAAGTTAGTGAATTTGGGAAAATCCTTGGGAGCGTCTCAAGGTAGAGGACGTAGGCAAGGTTGTCGAACCTCTATAAATCACTTGCGTACATTTCTCTTTCCCTACTCTCTTTAATTACTTGCAATTATATTTGTACTTATTGTATTGAATTTGAATTGCATGCTTGCCTAGCTTAGAGAACTTAGAAAATATTCAAATAAGCTAGAGAATTTAGAAGAATCGAAAAACGGGCTTAAGGCTAGCGAAGAACCGATTCACCCCCCCCTCTCGGTATAGCCTATAGAGCCAACAAATTGTAATGGTATCATTTGAGATCAACTCTCTAACGTAGTCATGCCTTAAGCTTATATGTCTAGACTTACCATTATAAATGTTATTAAAAGCACTAAACACTATCACAATGTACGAAAAGAGGTTGCATCGATTATAGCCACAACTCAATTTCAAACAACATATTTCTTAGCCACTTAACTTGCTTACTAGCAAATACCAAAACTATAAACCCAACTTCCATAGTTAAGTGTGCATGATAGGTTTGCTTCTTAGAAGCCCAACTTACAACACCATAACTAGTTTAAATATCCAACCTATGGTTGAAATATTATCACTAACTTTTGTTATCCAGCTTGCACTTGAATAACCTTCTAAAACAGAAGGAAATCTTGTATAGGACAATTTTAATTTAGCAGCTCTTTTAAGGTAACCAAGTACCCTTTCACCTTTCCTCCGATGAGCTATACTAGGATTACTTGTAAATCTTGATAACTTACATATAGTAAAAACAATATTAGGTCTATTATAATAGATAGCATACATCAAGCTTCCTATAACACTAGCATACTTTAATTTCTTTATTGGTCTAGCTTTATTCTTGACAAGTATCACACTAGAATCATATGGAGTACTATATTCTTTAATTTTAAGATATTGAGATATATCTAAAAGCTTTTTAATGTAATGAGTTTGATTCAATGTAAATCCACTATCATGCTTTGTGATTTTTATTCCTCAAATTGTATCCACTGCATTAATATCTTTCATATTAAATTTAGAAGTAAACTGGAGACTTTGTGTTGACTACAAGCAACTAAATGCCATGATAGTCAAAAAAAGGTTTCTTATACTAGTGGTTGAGGATCTTTTGGACGAGCTTAAGGGTGTCACCTACTTCTCAAAAATCAACCTTAGGTCAAGTTATTGGCAAATCAGGATGAAGAGAGAAGAGGTGCCAAAAATAGCATTCCAGACACACAGGGGCTACTATGAATTCAAAGTGATGCCCTTTGTGCTCACTAATTCCCTTGCCACATTCCAAGCATTGATGAATGAAGTGTTTGCCCCTTATCTCAGAAGGTTTGTATCAGTGTTCTTTGATGATATATTAGTGTATAGTCCTAACCTGTCTAGTCATGTAGAAAACTTAAAAACTATGTTTGAGGTATTAGGCTAAATCAGCTATATGCCAAAAAGAGTAAGTGCTTCTTTGGCCAAAGACAGGCTGAGTACCTAAGACATCATCTCAGCTAATGAAGTTGCCACAACCCCTCAAAGTTCCAAGCTATGCAGTAGTGGCCTTTACCTAAGAATTTGAAATCTTGAGATGTTTCTTAGGGCTTACTAGTTATTACAGGAAGTTTATTAAAGGTTATGGTATGATCAAAAGGTCACTTACCAATATGCTAAAAAGGATGGCTTCCATTGGACTTTTGAAGCAAAATCAACCTTTAAATCACTTAAACAAGCCATAAGTACTACTTTTGTTTTAGCCTTACTAGTGTTAGGTACAACTAAAAATTAAAAGAACAAAACATAGTGAATGAAACAATGAAAAGAAAATAAACTTTGAGAATGCGTGGTACAACCAAAATAGAAAAAATATAAAAGAAATAAGTAATTTTTTTTCTTTACTCACAGAATCCAATTCATCTAAATTAGACAGATGAGGAGAATCAAAATAAAAATATTTAATTATCTCTAATCAACCTTAAATTTTTTTCCCTTTTCCACTGTCAGATAATAAAAAGAAATGGATTATATTTTTCATCCAATTTTTTAATCAAATATACTTATGAAAAAATAACATGTTTTTTTTTTTTTCTTCCCCACCAATTTTCTATTGTCTATTTTTCTTTTCACTTCACCCAACATAGCTTTAAAAAATTGTAGGAAAAAAGGGAAAAAAATTTATGAGTTGTCACATGTTATTGCCACGTGAACAAGAGACAATCCACCCACCTAGCAAAATCGTTGGTACATTAACTTCCATTTAAATAGGGAAAAAAAAATAAGATTAAAAGCTCAAAAAGATTTTCTTTTTTTGTACACTTTCTTTAGTATGAGTGGATTAATGTCGAAAGCTGTTGGACTCTCTTCATTTTAAACCTTTTTCCCCAATTTTTCAGAACTGATACTTGTATCGGTGAAAATGGAAGCACTGGGCGGTCATGCCGCGTTTTGGGGTTGGAAACTTCCAGAGATAAGAACAAAAAAGCCGTTTTCATCAAAGTCGAAGTCCTCAGATTCAACGGCGGAGCCAACGGGCGGTGGCGGTTATCGTTTCCCGTTGAAGCAAGCGGTGACGGCTGCCTCACTCGCTCTCACAGGGGACACTATCGCTCAACTCAGCGACCGCTGGAGAAAACAAAAACAGTCCCTTTCTGGTTCAAGTGATACAAGTAAGGTAAGTTTCTCAAATTTATATTTTTTAATTTATTTTGTTTGGTTGATGGGAATGCTTGGGTTCGAGGTTGTTGAAAAAATTTTTAGGAGTTTTAAGATGTAGGAGTCTCCAAAATTTGGGAAGTTATAATGCTCACGCATCTGGTTTTATTTTTGCTGGGAGTGAACTTTCCTATTCTTTGGACCGGTAGATTTAACATTTCATGCTATTGAAGCTTTGAGATTGTTAATATTACTAATCATGTTCTTTTGAATTCGAAGTTTTTGTCTGTTTGGTTGCCAAGAAAAAGGTTGGGAAGTATTGTCAGAGTTTAACAAATATTTGGAATTAGAGGGAATCAAAATTCCAGGCGTATTAATCTTTTAATCATCGCAATTTCTGAGGGAAAATGTGTCAGTGAAGTTGCTTGAATTGCCAGGTTTCTCATTCATATCTGTGTTGACCGTTGAAGTATGTCTACGAAATGGTTTTGTTATGATGAGGTTTGGGGAGAGGATTGCTATCAGAGTATCAGTGCAAAAGAAATTAGTGACAGATTATGCTGACACCTTGCAGCAGCTTAAAGGTCTTTAGAAGGCATGCAGCATACTAAGGCTGGTTCTAACGGCCAAGCCTTAATTTGGCGTCCTATAGCAGCTCATTTTAAGTATTACATTTATATTTCTTTAAGTTGAAGTTGTATGTTCTTTTTCTATTCTCGGCTTTCTAAGTGTTAGGATCTTCATAATTTTTTGAATTGCTGGAAATTACAGATTGAGTCCTGCATCTTAGCTTGGGTTTCCTTGGGCTTTGTTTCAGCTTTTTAAAGTTATCTATTTATTTGTTAAAGTCCTTAGTGGACTAAGGATGCTGTGAGTCTATATGAATCGATGTACATTTTCTTTTATGATAATAGATTTATTTTCAAATAATTTCCAGCATTATTGTTCTTGTGATTGTGCAACCTTCAATGTGACTGCTAAAGAACCTTAAGTGGTGAAACTTGGAAATTTCTTCTCCTCTTTTTGTTACATGATTTCTTCTGTTTTCCTCAGATAGTTACCATAAACCCTAATCACTAGCTGCCCTACATTGACTGGAGTAGAGAAGTTAGCCCAAATTTTAAACATAGTTCTGGTAGCGGCAGTTGACAATGTATGGCAGTTTAGATGATCAGTTTCAGTTACAGTGAAATGAATGCATGTGGCTTGAGGTATTAGCAGATCCTTGGGGGACTATATGGATCAAATTGTTGAAAGTGGGTCTATCTAGCTCACCTCAATAGCTGGGAATGTTGGTTTGGAGCTTTGGACTGCATTTTCATTTAACATCCTATAACATGTCATTTTCTCTCTCTCCTTTTTTTTTTGGGTGTGGGGCAGCGCACTGGGGACTGAAAATGTGGGGGGATTTTTGCTTGCATTTATGATGAATAATATTCTCTTTGTGTTATTTATATATGTGTGTGTGTGTGTATGCATGCATGCATGCACACACACACACACATATCTATTCTTCTTTTTGACAAACTTTGTGCATTTTGCCTAGATCCTTTTTAAATATATTAACTTGAGTATTGCAGTATGTTATTTTTTTTTTAATTTGTGCCTTAACCTAATTTGTATCTTGACCTAATTTCCATCTTAGGATATCATGTCAAGCATCATTTCACACCATGATTGGCTTCGTGCCTTGCGGATGGCATCTTATGGGTTTCTTTTATATGGTCCTGGTTCATATGCATGGTATAAGTATCTGATTACTGTTTGCCACATCAGACAACACAGAACATAATGCTGAAGGTACAGTTGTTTCAATTTAATCATTTATCTTTCATAGTGCAATGAATTTATGGTTGGAGAATAACTGAATAACTTTATTGGAACAAAACTTATCATTTTTAGTTCTTGCAGGTTTTACTAAACCAGATAGTGCTTGGCCCATGTGTGATTGCTGTTGTCTTCGCATGGAACAATTTATGGCTAGGAAAGCTCTCAGAGCTCCCCAATAAATATCAGAAGGATGCTCTCCCAACACTGTTTTATGGTAAAAGCCTCATTTGAAGCAATTTCCATATTGGCCTGATAAAGATATCTAGGTTCCATGAATTTGATATTTATATTTGATTTTTATGCAGGATTTAGGTTTTGGATCCCTGTCAGCTTGTTGAATTTTTGGTAAATCTGTTTTAATTTGTTTTATCTATTTATTTTAGTTGTCACTGAATCATGTTAGGACGAACGTGCTTAGTACTTGAAACGACTCCAATGTCAAAAGATAAAAATTTGAATCCACCTATTTCGTATGATATATCAGTTTACAAATTACCTTTTAGATAATGGGTTATTGGGATATTGAGTTATTGGAAATGGATTTTTCGACTTTTTTATATTCGACCTCTCTTCTTTTCACCTCTATTTTTTTACTTCATTTCTTCCACTTTTCTGCCTGCTTCTCTGTTTCTCTCCCTCTTACCTATTTCTTTCATGTTACCTGTGTTGTATTGGTTTCTTATTAATTCCGTAGGTTTCATGTTTTCATTGGTTATTTTGACATTCCATTTCTGATAATATTTCTTTGGTGCAAACCCCACACATTGTCTGAGATAAATAGATATTAATTGATTGGGTGCTTTTAGTGGTTTATGATAACATGTTTGTGCAATCTATTTGGTGGTTGGCAGGGTGGTCCCTCTTCAGGCCCGTGTAGCTTTCATGTCCACAGGATCCATTTTTTGGAACTTCTTCTTGTCATCAACTTTGAGCAAGTAGATTTAACTGTACCAATGATTGATCAATTCATGTGACATCTGCTAATGAGATTCAAACCTGAGGTATTTTTAATTCCTGCACCCAGTTTACTTTCCCTTGAGCATAGATTCTTTTTATGGTTTACTTCTATTATCATTTATGTGATAACTTATTGTTAACCTGAAATCTGGCAGAATTCAAGCCAAAAGAGCTGCTTGGATTGGAAGTCAGGATTTCTGCCATAATTTCTTTGTAGCGTGACTTGGTTTATAAATTTCTTGGGTTTCTGTAAGATGTTGAAGTACTATGGCTTTATCTACTTAGCAAAAACAATACTCAATATACTTAATTTGTTGCGAAAACATCATCATGTGATTTACTGGCAGTTTTGTGCCCTTCCTGTTAGTGACCCTATTGTTCTTTAATTATTATTTTCCCTTTAAATGTTTCTTGAGGAAAGATTACCACCTGATTACAGCGGTGGAAATGAATTTGTATCCCCAGTCTTCTCATAGAACTGGAAATGATTTTATTTGTTTTAGGTATTGTTCAGGTTAATCTAATATCTTTATTTTGCTATATTTGGGCTAATCCTAGGGGGGAAGGGGGGATTTGAACTTGTTTCATCTAAATTTCCAACAAATCTCGCTGCTAAGAACAGATTCTGTTGAACAAGTGCCTAGGTTAAAACTAATATTGCAATAGTGTTTTGTTATGTTCTCTTCTGCCTTTCTAATAATTCTAGTAGTGTAAGAAATTGAAGCAACTGAAATTTCTGAGGATCTTTTCCACACCTACATGATGTTATTTATCTACAGTTATGTTCATCATTGCTTTTATGGAGGGATCAGCTTAAATCTCTGTATGCATTCGTCCTTCTTAGCTTATTGCTTTGCAAAGAACTTGGTTTACTTTTTAGGTGCAAAAGCCATTTCTCTAAGTGAAAGAGCTGTCTAATGGTTTGATATAGAACTCCATGGATGATAGGACCCCGGTTTTAAATCTGCATGGTAGAATCATGATTGGTATATGTTCATCCAAAGAAGCAGCAATCTGTAATATCAAGATGTTATCTAGCTTAGCCCCTTGTTTTTCTTTTATTAACTTCCCAAGTACTATTGATTTGTTCATTAGTTACTCTATCGTATTCATATGTGTTTGACTCTTCAAATATGAGCCAACTGGGAGTAAAAGTACTCTTGCAGACTTTGATACCTGTTAGACAGTCTATGCTGATTTAGCAGACAACATTCAGACGATTTGGATCCATCTTTTATTTCAATGTCTTTAAATTATCTTATCGCAGAAGGGTTGGACAATGTAATTAAGGTGCTGAAGGAAATGACTTAATAAGTCCAGAAAGTTGTGATAGAACATGTCCCAACTTCTTGTTTGATCCAGCATTTGGAGCAGTTTCTCGGCTTCATAAAGTACAAGTTGGATTAAATGATATTTTGAGAGAAACAGAGCAAGTTCAGCTTTAAGCCGAAAATGAGATTTGGGGGCTAAAAGCAGAAGTTTTGTTAAACAGAGTTAAAGGTATAACAGTTGGGAATCAAGAATTGTTTGAAGACTTTAAACCTTTCCAGAGCTCTCCTTGGACTAACTCACCCCACTATTGAGGTGAATGAAAGTCCAATGTAAGTATTTGCTTGGCAACTTAAAAAATTAAGAAAGTCCAAAGAAGAAAATAATCATTAAGGAGATTAAATAAAAATTATATATAATGAAATAATAATATGTATCAAATATTTTGTAAATTAGATAAATAATTAAAAAATTCTTAAAATTGTTTTATTCAAATAATATTTTTATTAATAAAGTAAAAAATTATTTTTTATATCAAGTATACATTTGTTATTAAATATTAAAAAATTATGCATATTTATACATGTATTAATTTACAGTATAATAACAAAATTTTTATATATTATATTAAATTAATAAAATTATTATAAAATTTTTAAATAAATATAAAAAGTGCCAATATTGTAAGCATACCCAATATCCAATGGGAATTGAACACGAGTCACGAACAGGTTGTTTCTATTGTGCCTCTCAATGGTGTGTTTAAGTCACGTAGTTTCTTTTTTTGGTGTATATTATAAGTATTTTCATCCGTTTTAACGGTCTGCTCGGGGTTTTATCACAATTAAGGTTTCTTGCTATTCCTCAAAGGTTTGTTTAGTGGGAGTCGAACGTGAGAGCTTTTTTCACAAATTCAACCTGTATTGTTAACTGAGTCACAATTTATGGAAAAGCCACCTAGTTTCTTTTTTGTTAACAAATATATAACTCTATTAGATATGACATTTAAAGAATGATTCTCATAAGAGAAACTATATACTGTATAATTAGTTATTAAATAAAAGATTCAAGATATCAGAAAAAGAACAAGTTATTAAATAAACTATATACTATATAATATATAACTCTACTTCTAATCCAATTTTATATATATATATATATATATATATATATATATATATATATAATGGTCTCTTAAAATTTAAAAATTCACGCTTAACTACATTATAATTTGTTCTATTCTATTGTTATTTTACCTAAGACTCTGAATTTTTCTTGTTTTTTCCAAAACTATTTTTCATTTTTTTTTCTTCTTGTTCAACAAGTTACTCTTTTCTGTCTTTCTAAAACTAGAAAAATTTTAAGTTCAAGAAAAAAAATTTTATTCTCAACCATTCAATCATTAATCCAAATGAACATCCCACATCAAATTTTCAAGTTTCTTCATCTTGCATAAAGAAATAAAAGTAATGAATCCCATCAAGCGCTAAAATGTCATCATTAAGCCTGGCTCAAAATATCGAAGGCCTAATTTTTGCTCCTGTTGGTTTTAGCTTGAATTGCTATTCCCGTGAAAAAAAAAACTTGTTCTGCCAAACTTTTTTTAGTCTGGATTTGTATTTAAAGTTATTTTTAGTTCAAAAAATTGTCTTTAAGCTTTTTTTTTATTTTCATTCCAAATTTCAAATCAAAAGACTTTAAAGCTTGTCAAAATAAAATATAAATACCAAATAAATACAGTGTTGAACTCAAAGGATTGATTAAGTGGTGTAAACTTCGTTAAATTCTTAAGTGATAACGATCTAGAGCGGGAAATCTCGTGTTTAAATCCTCATTAAGTCAAATTCCATTTGGTCAACGTGAGCGAACGAAGATTAATTTTATACTCAATGTGATATGAGAACACTTTGTGGTTTACACCAAAAAAATAAATACAATGTTGATCATTAACTCATTTCTTTATATGCTTAATCTTAAAATCCTTGTGAGTTTACATAGTTTCTAAGCCAGAGTGTCACTTGGACAAAACTCTAGTGATAAACGTAAGGGTTGGATTTGAACAGAAATTCTGAAAGCGACAAGCGTGTAGAATTTGGTCCCTTTTGATAACAAATGTTTGAATCATAGGGCAAAGCAATATTAGAGCAAAACACAAGCTTGAAACTCATCATATACACCTAAATTTCCCCATTTATTAATTAGTTTCTTTTAAAGTAGATTAATTAATGTTTATACACGCAGTTGAAAGATTCATATGTATTCTACATGAGACTAGGAATAAATTATCAGACTGTATGTGAACAAAGTAATTGCAATTGATTTTAAGAGTATAAATGGTATGGCGAATAATTACTAGTCAATTTTCTTTGTTGGAGACTGCCTCCGGAAGTTTAAAGCTGGGAGGCTTATCCACGCCCCTCCTTGAATATTCCCTCCATCTTCGGGCGGCTGCTGCAGCCCTTCTTGCTTTCTCTTTCACTTCCTCCTCTGCAACAGCAAATCACTCAATTAACTTAATTTCAGCCTAAGCATGATCAGATTATAATGCACCGCAAATAAAAGTTAATTTAGCATGCATTAATCATCCTAACTGCAATAATAAAGCCACTTCCACTTCCACCCTCCATTGCTGCTTAATTCTAATGACAGCTGAGCTCCAATCAGCATATGTTATACACACAATTTACATTTGGAATTAATGTAGAAGAAGTTTTCAGCAACCAGTAATACAGAAGACTTGTGACAGGTAGCTAATAGAAACAATCTGCTGCAAAAAAGGGTGACAATTTTTCTTTTTTTGCATGTCTCGTTGTCTTCTGTTTTACATTCTAAAATTTCTTATCCTGATTACATCACTAGCAATCATCATATTCAGTAAGCCAAAGTCCTGCTTGCCTAAGAATCATCACATCCAAAGGCATCTTAGATGACAATTCTAAAGGATCTGCAACATGTTCTGATTTATAACACCAGTATGTTTTTGTGTAAGATGTCATATTATGCAAAAACTAGTTCGATTTTAAATCTTATGTTAAGACTTATTAATCTAAGTGCTCCGGTTTAATAGGCTAGGATAAACACTGAAAGGGGACTGAAAACTTCAAAGGCTGCCCTAATTACCTCCATAAACTTTAATTTAATAAACCTCTAATTTCTAGCATCTTACATGCTCTTAGGTAATGACCTTTTGTTTGGTCTAAAGTAAAGGTATGATACAGAAAGGATAAATTTACAAAATAAAATGGGAAGACACCCATAAACTTCTGGCAAAGAGGTCAAATTCTGGTCTCAGCGAGCAGTAAAATATCTGGCTGTTCTTTCAATATATATATAAAACAAACTACCAAATTAGCGGAGATTCTGAAATTTGTTTGAAAAAAAAAATATTAACAAAACTTAAGTTACAGCAACAGAAAAAGAATTGTGGCAAAAGATGACTTGGCCATAACAAAAACAGATTAGAAATTATCAAACAAATTCCTCTTACCTGATTTCTTGTACTGTTTTGGGTTGCCCCAAAGGTCGCTCCAGTATGAGTCTGTTTTACCCGAATCTTTTTGCCGCATCATCCTTATTTTAGCTTGTTCCTGAAAAAAAAAAAGGATAAAAAAAAAGGATGAGAATAAAAGTTCAAAGTTACTTTTCATTGTAGACTTTCATTCGGATATTACTTTATCTAACAAGTATAGTAGCTACTAGATTTGGTCCTAATGTGTAAGGATTTAAATCTAGATTCACCTTCATCATAGTTCATGTCTTGGTGTGAAATTTTTTGGTGGCCTCCTTTAAAAAAAATAGTTTAATCTAAAGCAAAAGTTAGAAAGCACATCTAAGTACATGAGGTGCTTTTGAGTGTTCTTCAATTAGAAAAGGAGACACCTTCTAATTCATTAGTTGTGGAGAAGATATATAGAAATAAATATCAATTAGAGAATGGATAGATTCGGCTGGGGTTCAGAAATAAAAAAAAGGGGCAACCCAATGCGCAAGGCTCCCACATTATGGGGTTTGGCAAGGGTCATATGTTCGCAGCCTTTTCCCTGCATTAATAAAGAGGCTGTTTCCGATTGAACTCATGACCTCCAAGTTATAAAGGAGCAACCTTACTTTTCCTTCATATCAGTGGTTCAGATATTTCTCTTAAAAATATCAATAGTTAAGATTTCAAAAGTAGATAGAGAAGAGAAAATTATGACAGTGAAATGACTGACAAAAGAAGTAAGCAAATTGCTGAAGAAACAAAAATTTGTTAAATGCCAGTAGTATCTAATAGATGCCACATCTAGAAAACATGTAATTCAATTTATTGAAGGAAACATTTATTTTAATATATGTGGATCAAAATGAGCAAATGGCCTTGGATAGGAATTTGTGGAGGAGGAGAATACATATGAACGATTTAACGTGAGTTCAGATATTGGTTCATATAGCCTACCTCAATCTCTTGGGATAAAGGCTCTGTTGATGATGATGATGATATGTGGATCAAAAATTAAATTTTCTTAAAATTCATATAAAAAAAAATGGTTAACCAAGTAAGATTGAACAAAGATTTATTTGAAAATATTCAAATGATAAGAATTCCTACCAAAACTTTTGCCTGCCTCTTTTCCCATCGAGAATTCGCCTGCCAAATAGTTAGAGGTTACGAGTCTAAGAAAGTGTTAACAGCAATGGTAGCATCAGATTATTTAAGTATCGCTTTTACCATTCTGAATACATCCGTTGATGCAGTTCCCATTCCTGAAAGCATCAATGCAACCTGATCATCCATTCAAAAAGGTCAATCTTTTAACAGAAAGGGCATGTGTTGACATTATGGTGAAGTTCATATAGCATGATGCGAAAAACCATTCAATCAAATTCAAAAATAAAGGGAATACTTAAATTTCTAATGTAGCGACCACTGGTTTCACTACATAATAATACCTGTTTCTGAAAGAATAGGTAAGCTCATGTATTTGAATTTCAGTACAAGCAAAACCCTTTCTCATTTTTCATCTTTCTTAACTCTTTTTTCTTGTCCCCTACCCCTGCTTCTTGACAAGAAGGATTTTTTTCCTTTCAGTCTTAGAAAGATTCTAACCAAAACATAGCCAATAAATAGTATGATGTTGCAATATGAAAGAATTGAGGAAACTAAATTTGCATTTCACATACTTATCTTAAGTTTAAATACAAATTTAATAGATGCAAGAGGCTAGGAGTCGTTGGGAGAAGAGAATCAAGAACATTGGCAAAGTGGCAATGAGAGAAACAGAAAATATGCCCAAACCTCGAATCCCTCACCCCCCCCCCCCCCCCAACCCTACATTAGAAAAATGGAAATAAAAATCCTCCCATAAAAATGGATAACATCAAACATCTCAATGTCTAAACCCACCATTGATCACTTTGACTAATATTTGAATAATGATCTCCTACTTAAGATTTCCAAACTTAGAAACTATCTAACAGAATTTCAAAATGGCGAAGCAGTTCAACATGTTCATTTTGTTTTCAAGGTTGATTTTTCGTACTATGAACTTGGAGAAAAGAACCATAGAGAGCGTTTCTTACATTCACTCTTTCTACCCTGCGCATTTCATCTTCAAGCAATGATAATTGTGCTGCAGAAGTCCAATGGATGCAATCAACTGGGCTGAAAAGCAGACAATGTTGATCCGCGATCATATAAATCCTTTAACTTTACTACAAGCGATATAAAATATCAAGATCTGATCTTCTACAAATAGCTAACAGCATTACCAAAACAATGTTTATTCAGATTTTAGTTTTACAGAAATGTTTTAGAGTTTTAATTTGGAAATATATGGAGGTATTAGTGTTGGATGAATAAATGGCCTTGATAGGAATGTGTGGAAGAGGAGAATACATATGAACGATCTAATGTGAGTTCAGATATTGGTTTATATAACCTACTCCAATCTCTTGAAATAAAGGCTCTGATGATGATGATGATGATGATGATGATGAGGAATGTTTTAATTGATTGTATTTAACCATGTTAAACTAAACCTGAGCACCACTTATATCACTATGAGACAATGTAGACCAAGCCTAGAAAGATTTATGGCAGATATATCACTGATATAATCAATGAGAGGAAATGTTCTCATCCTCCAGAAAGAAAAATGGAGTAGAGCAGAAGCAGATATCATAGTTGACAACTTTATCTTTCCAAAATTCCTTACTTAGCATATCTGATATTTACAATTTATGAAAAATATGTTACAATTCAGACAACTCCAAGCAGAGGTCTGAAATTCCCTCATGAAAAAGCTTCACCTGGATTCCCATGTAATATAAAATTTCACGGTGGAAACTTTGTGTTCCTCATAGCTTCTAATATGACTTCCACTATTTTCTTTATTCTTCATAATGAACATATAACCACTATAAAGTTTATGATACTCAGCTAACCTACTTACAAGATCAACAACAATAAATATGAAAGAGCTGGATAAATAGTTAGTACGTTCAACATAAAAAATGTATCCACTTTATGGCTATTAAGCAAGTTGAGAAGGACAGTGTGTCACCACTGATAAGATATAATAGAAGTGACCCACAAGATAAAGCTGATGAATATATAAGCATAGAGCATTTTCCACATGGCTTGTTTTTTGGTACAGTCCATGTGATGACAATATTTACCATACTTAACAGAAAGTGGATGACATAGCATTACTATGATCTCATGATGATATATACCCAGAAGCAAAAGAACCTACCAACTGTCTATGGCTTGTTGAACTAATTCAGGATTCCCACACTGACTATGTACTCTGGCTCGTCCAAAGTCATCCTCAATTCTAAACACATCTGAGGCCACATTGGCACAATTTTTGCAGCCTGCAGTGAAGAAAATTAGCTCATAAGAGGTGTCAAATTAGAAATCTTAGGCTTGTAAGACTTATGCTCTTAAATTAATCACTTCATTCCAAGAGCAAGTAGTATGTATTCAGCTACTGTTTTGGTTTCCATATAGAGATAAAAACTTATATCAAAATAAAAATGGAATTTTACAAAACAGTATCTTAACAACGCATCTGTACAAATTACGGTTATCTCTACTCAGGTTGTAAGGAAAATATACCTCAACTCAAATTGGGTCAGATTTGGCACATAAAATAATGAATCTCCAATTGTTTATATATAATCAACCATTTGGAAAGGCAAGAACATTTACATAGATATAGAAATTCAAGGGAGATCATGATTATTCTATATATTGGGGGGTGATCTAAGACACTTGGGCTATAAATCATTAGCCACTAACAAAGAATAAGTAAGAATGTCAAATTGTCAACCAAATAAAACCTGGCAATGCAAACTCGTACCTATGCAACTAAATTCATCAACAAATACATGATCCTTTGGGGCAGAATCATCCACGAAAGGATTTATTGCAGTCAATGCATACCCATGAATTTCATCATAAACCATGCGCTGTACAGGGTCACTGAGAATCTGCACTGAAATAGTCCTATTAAAGCAGTGGAAAATAAACATTTACATTGTACACAAGTTCATTCTGAATGGGAACACACCCCATAGACCTCATTAATGAACATGCAGAAATTTGTAGTCTCTGGATCATTGCCGCTTAAGTCTGGATGACAAGCCTTCATGCAATTATAATAGGCCTTTTTTATCTCCTCTGGCGTAGCATCTGGAGGCTATGAAAACAGGACAATCAAAAGTCGATTACTGAATACTAATTACCTTGAAAAGATACATATATATTGTATAGAAGATTTCAAATAGCTATGACGAACATTTATTCAGCTAGATTGCTTGAAAACATAATATCTTTTATCACTATCCATTAATGTTCATCCTTCCAATGAATCTACCCAAGCACTTTAACCACCAGATTCACTCCCAACAAGTCAATGAATTTGAAAGAAACAACCAATAATTACAAATCTCATAATGAAACCAAAAGAAACATTTTTCCTGAAGAAAACATTACTGAAGAGATGTTAATTTGAGCGCATTAACAGCCCCATATTCATCATTAAGAACCTAAACTAAGAAGATGAAAGATCAGAACACAGACAATCTCCTCATTTGCATCTCGTCTCGATTAACCATATAATTAGCTAAATTAAGTATTAATATATATATATATATATATATATATATATATATATTATGTTGAACTACACTACTATTCTATTATGAAGGCTTACAAAATCTCATTTTCCTACACTTAATAGTTGCAGTACTCACACTTCAATTTTCTCTTTTTCTTACCTTTTATCATAAAATAAATAGTAGAAGTAAGAAGAATTCGAAAAGCATTACCAGTCCAAGAACGGCATAATAATCATCCGCAAGAGAATCAGTGGAAGTAGAATCCCCTGTGGCAACCTTGATTCTGCCACAACCTCTCCTTTTACCACCATGAGCCACCAAGCTCCGAGAAGCTCCACTCTTGGCCATGTCCTTCCATGAGCTTCTTTTGCACATATTTAAATATGGGTTATGGAGTTTGAGAGCATCTGTACATACAGGAGAGAGTAGCAGAGCCATTGCCGCATGCAAACTCTCTTTAGTCGTAAAAATATGGCTTTTTTTTTTGGGTGATCAAAACAGAAACAGAGAAGTGTGAAGAGACAGAGAAACAGAGAGAAAAGACGAAAACTGAAAAGAAAAATATTATTATTCGATTTTTCCTTTTTTTTTTGTGGACTATTGGAATAATTGAGAAAATTTTGAGGAGACGGAAATTCAGGCGTAGAAGGGTGAAATGCTGAGATGGCAAAAGGAGAGCCAATTGGTTACCAAGAATCCAGAGAGTAAGATTACACGTGCCAGCTTGTGGATAATTGTTGCATCCCTCACGCACTCACATTCCACGTCCAAGTCCAAGCAACTCCTTGTCTTGTTTGCCCCACCGCCCGAATGCTTTATTAAGATTAAATATTCAGGGTGATACTAAATTGGGAACAAAACTTGTGGCTAAAAATAAATCTAGAAGGGTGAATCGATTTTTTATTTAATTTTGACTTTTTTTAAATTTTATTCTCTAATTCAGATTGACCATAAAAAAAAACCAATATACTTAAAATTAAATAGAGAAATGATAGAGAGATACACACAGTGATTTTATAGAGATTTGACATTTTTTGTGTTAACATCCTCTTCCTTAAACTTTTCTTCGTTAAGTTGCTAAATCCACTATGAATTTGTTTAAAACACTTTTTTTCAAAGCACAATAATAACATTTTACAACTCTTCTTTTTACCGTTGAAAAGTAACAATACAACCAGTCACCTTTACACACTTGGGAGAAACCTTACGCTTTCCACTCAGAGTAGCTACACCAATCCTTTACAATATAGTCTCTTTAGAGTTTCTCTCTCCCTAGTTTTCAATAGATGTATTTGGATACAAAATGTGTAATCTGGAAACCTATAATAAGATGGGTTATAACAAGATTTTTGCTCGAGATTATTATAAAAATTAGACAAAAACAATATACAAGGCTTTTTTGGCATAATGATGACAAGAAGACTTTATTCTTGAATGATAGGTGATCTCGCAATGTTAGCTCTTGAGTCTCGAGACTTTTGAAAAAAATACTTCTTTTTATATCCTTCTACAAATTATGTCTATTGATGTGCTTGATCTAAATTTTTTTCTTGTTGCAAGGCACACAAAATTAACCGTTCAAACCTGCCAGACACGAAGGGATTCAATACCTTACCTTAGAGTATCGATACCTTATGAAAGATTCATGCAAAACAAAGCAACAAATATTAATACTTAAATCTTAGGGTATCGATTGCAAAAAAAAGCACTTTACTTGTATCTTAGGGTAGTGACAAAGGTATCAATGCAATGTATAAAACAGCCAAACATTCAAACAAAGAGTATCACTACTTTTATCAAGGGTATTGATATTTTACACATGCAACACATATTTTTGACAAATGAAAGCACATAATCACTTCACCAAGGATCATAGAAGAACATCAAATATGCATTTATAATATCAATCATTCCAGCATAAGCATATTTGAGTCTTAATTAATTTCTAATTCACTTAGCAAATTTTCATATTTAATTTCTCAATTTAATCCAAATGAGAAATTTGCTAAAGTGTAATTAAAATCTAATTCACTTAAGATTTCTGAAGTCATATCAAAATCTTATATAATTCAATGCTAACATAAACATTTTATTGTGTACAATTCAAAATTATATGTTATCAACTTGTAACGATGAAAGACATTTTATGACGGATTGACAAAAACAATTTTTATATTTTTGCTTCATTTTCCAATTTTCCATGTTCTCTCTCTTCGTATAGCTATTGTCCATTTCTTCATCTTCTTCTTCTTTAAAACAAAAACTTTAGGGGCAGTTTGGTTTTAGGATTTTTGATTCTTGGTAGGAATTTTTTTTCGTAATCAAATTACTATGTTTGGTTTACATGGTTTCCTTTACATCGAGATTTTCATATTCCCAACAGTACCAAGAGGAGGGGAAAATGAGGGTGAAAAAATTCCCACCTTATCTTGAGGTGTTTTTGGATTTCGAGAAAAAATAAATTTTTATGCCTATTTTACCCTCCAATAATTATATTTTGTTTCCATTTTACCCCTAAACCTATCTAATATTACAATCATTTACTTAATAATTGGCATCTTACAAATGAATTTAGTGAATAGATTAATTGGCATCTTATAAATGAATAGCTTAACTAATTAAATAAATCAAAATAATTTACTTATTCAATATCCTATAAACAAATGGACTAATTAATTAACTTGTGTTAAAGAAATTAATTAATATTCCCCAAATGAATAAACTTAATAAATAAATAAATATGTTAAAATAACTTCTATCAAAGTGTTATTTATTTTAAATCAACTATTTATTTACTTTAATACAAAATGGTAGTATAGTAAAATTTAGCATTTAGTAATTTTAAATTCCTTCAACCAAACACAGAAATCAAATATTCCCCTCAATGCAACCAAACATGGGAATTTAATATTCCCTGAAATTTATCAAGTAAAATGATTTAAGGGTAAAATGATTCCCAAAGGAAATCCAAAATTTTGCAAACCAAACGACCCCTTGGGGTTTTTCTTTCCTAATCTAACATCTATGTCTTCAAATATAACTTCATCTGGCATTTCATCTTCAAGGTGAGTGAAAATTTTGCACTTTCGAAGTTGAAGCTAGTTTAGTTCTTTTTTTTTTGTTATAGAAGCTAGTTTAGTATAAGCTCATTGTGATTATTAAATTTTATTTATTTCTTTGATTTTGTTGTTAATCTCCTGAAATTTTAGTGTTTCCAAGGCAAGAATGGGTCTAACAAAATCAACTCATATAAGCTAATTTTAGCTATTTATCTCGTAGAGAATGATTATGAAAGAGATACCATTCTGTGTTACTGCGATCTGAAGGTATGGAGCTGGACTTTGTGGAGTAATAGTAATCTTAGTAAAAGATTTTATGGATTCCCAAAATTTTGGGTAATTTTTATCCACAGTTTCAATAATATAGATATTGACTATAATAGCTATTGTTTATCACTTTGTTTTGATTACCGGGGATTGTTTGTCGATTTCATATTGTGATCCTATGTTTTTTTATTAAGCTGAGGGGATTATTGTGGAGCCAAAAAGGTGAGAAAAATAAATAAATATATATTGTCATGTACAAATTTTGAAGAATGAAATGTCAAAGTTGAAGGAAAATGTTGTGGATTGTGTTAAAGTTGATGTTGTTGAGAAGAATATGCAATTGAAGAAATAACTTAGTATTTTAAGGTTGAAATTATATTGGAAGAAAGTAGCCAATTTTTTTTTGTTTCTTTCTCTTTAATGAATGAAAAAAAAAAGGGAAAATTTGTATGTTTGATATGTTTAATCTTGTTGCATGAATGCAATATGAGGTTATGATGAAGATTTGGCGTTTAATTTTGTATGTTGGATGAATGAGTCTGTTTACAAAAAGCTAAATTCTTGCATTTCTTACATATCAAACAATTCTTTAAGGTTCAAGATAATGTTTGCGGCAACCATTGTCTCGTGTTACTTTTAAAGTTTGGGAGTCATGCTAACTAACATTAAACATGTTGCTTAACAAATGTCATCCATATGAACTCGATAGATTTACCTATTCTTCTCAGTAGCATCATCCCTTGGCCCTTCAAGAACAAGAGATTAAAAGAAATGGTGTTTTCTTTCTCGTATAAGAACAATTTCTACGTTGTGGTACTAATCTATGACTTTAGGTCTAGTAAGCTTATTTTGTTAACTAGGATGCTCGAGGATATAGATTAGTTCATCATCTTGGCAAATCTATATTCAATTTAAATGAAATAATAGTATGTTAGTGTCCATAATTTCAATAATCTAAACAATGTTTCCAATTTTAAATGATTGTCCTCACTATTTTATCAAAATATTAACTCTTACTACTATTTTGAGAGTTCAACTCTTGAATTTCTTAGTGAGCTAGGATTTCTTTCAATTTAATTGCAATCTTATGCGATACCAAACATTAAAATTAAACCTAGTTAGGTAGATAATGTAGTTTGTCATTGCATCACTTATGCAATTTCTAGATCAATTAGGTGACAACTTTTTGTTTGCACACATCACATGCATTTCACCTAATCACTGCCTCTAAAACCATGCGTTTATGTGCCACACATCAAAACATGTTTTAGTTGAGTAAGACACTATCAATAAGTTGAAACATATAAGTATAAAATCATGACATTAAGCGACTCAAAAAGCCTCTGATTAAAATAACTTTGGTTATATTGCCAAGATAGTGAAAGGCATATTTATCATGTTCTAGCATGTGACTCAATATATTAATGAGGGATTTTATATTAGGTCTCATTACATATATGTCGCATGCCTAGCATATATATGGCATAAAAATAAATCTATCGCATGCTAGCTACTAGGATGATTATGGACTTCTATCTAATCTAATTTAATTGAGCCACTTAAGAAAATTAGTTGGTTATATCCTACGATCACATACATAGTCTTCATAAGTCTTGTTGTAATCTCTATGGCGCCTTTGGATCATTATTTTCATATTCGAGTTACATAAAATTCAATTCTAATTAATCCGACTTACATTACTAATCTAATTAAATCAATTGTAAAAATACATCAAGTTATATTCGAAGGGATTTAGATGAGAAAAGAATTTTACAATCTTAAAATAAAAATATATATATATAAAGTAGAGCTCGCAGTTCCTGTTTCAATAAATAACCATAAATATAATCATCCATATTTTAATTCTATAATTACCCTCATGCATCCATAATACATGACAATTGGAATAGTTGAGTTTCAAGTTGTCATTCATGGTATTTCAAGTTTTGATTCTATAACTTGACTAACATTTTTTCTAGTCAAATTAAAATAAATTCTAATTGGATTAGGATTAGTCAAGTTAATTCTACAAATTTTCCATCAACTAGATGATATTTTACTCTGGATTTCAATTAACTTGATGCATGTTATCTATTAAGAACATCTCTACCCTAATGCCAGCACGATCAAGAAAGAAATTAGATTTTAAAAGAAAACAATAGAATTGAAAAACCTAAAGAAAAGTTAAAAAATATCCTAGCTAGAAAAAAAAACCATAAGTCATTGAACCTATGCCAACAAACAGGAATCATAATTCAAAGAAAAAGGGAGGACAAACCAAGCAATGACAAAGACTATCGGATACCTAAATCAAATTAAGATAGAAGACAAAACAATCCCATGCAACAATAAAGCACAACCATTGAACCTTTAGAAAAGGAGAAGAAGGGCCATAACAAACAGGATAAGGGGTACTTTAAAGATGGATGTAGTAGGAACAATTCCCTCTGAATTCAAATCTAACAACAGACCAAGGGAAAAGGTCAGCAGATCATAAAAGTTGGGATACTCCTATTTGATTTCCTTATTATCAAAAGCTAGGAATAACTCCTTTAAGATACAAAAACTGTTGGAATTAGCTAAAACTCACCAAGTCACTAACACAAAATTATTACACAGTTAAAACTGACCTGGATGTGAGCGAGAGCTAAATCCCGCTATATCGTATTACTGCGTTATTGAAGCCTGCTCTGAATGCTTCCTGTTCATTGCCTTCAAGCTTGAAACGAAGAGAGAACAAGAGAGAGTGAAAAGGGGTAGTGAGAGAGTGAGGCAGAAACTACTCTCATCCCTTTGCTGCCAAAGTTATGAAACTTAATGGGCCAGCCTCATATATATAAAGGTTGAGAGTAGGGATCTCCCTTCATGTGACCATGTATAAACCCATTCTATTATAGGTTTAATACATGTATACTATATATTTAATATAATTATAACATGGGTCACACTTTATACAAAATATACTACTAATTAAATTTATATGATGTTAATTGCACTTATCTAGTCCACATTAATAGAGATATTTCAACATTCTCCCACTTGGACAGTTAAGTTAATTAACGAAATCATCATACAATATTAGTAGATATTCATAAGCCTTCTAGACATAGTTATTAAATCGAGATATGTATCGTGAATCGAAATTTTATTTTTAAGGATCGAGTATCGAGTATCGTATCGTATCATAAGATACGGTAAATAACTTTAAAATTAATTATAAATAATATATACACATGTAAGATAAATAAAATATTAAAAATATTATACATATTAATAGGATTAAGTAAATATATAATAAAAATAAAAAAGTATAATTTTTTTCAAACACTTAACATCTTCATTAATATTATATATTTTTAAATAATATTTTTATATATTTTCTATTTTTAACTTTCTAACTAAAAGTTCATTTTTTTTTTCAATATTTCAAGATTAAATTATATAGAAAATATGTTTTTAAGTGTTTTTTAGGTTAAAAAAACTATTAAAATTGCATTTTTAGTTAATTGGGCCAAATCAGATTTTTTTGGGCCTGACTCATTGTTACTCTAAAGCGTATCAAAGTGAATCGGTGTATCGTACGATACGTATCGATTCGCTTGTGTATCGATAGATACGCTACCGATTCATGATAAAATCGATTCTTTGTATAGATACGTATCGAATTTATATTGAATTGAACCGAATCGTACGATACGTATCGCGTATCGTACGATTTTGATAACAGAGCTTCTAGATACATTGTACCGAAAGGGTACAAATGTGTAAACTTATAAATACTTTAACAACAATAAGCCTTTTACAAGTTTCAGAATGCATCATACTGACAGGATACAAATGCGTAAACTCATAAAGACTTCAACAAAGTAGTAGTATAAAAGTGTGAAATGGAAATGATGAGAAAATAAAATCAAAATCCACTTCCATGAGGTCCATACATCTAAACCAAACGATGCATTGCTTCAATAGAAGCACATGAGACTAATACAAATTGTCTCATCCAATAGAATGCCATATTCACTAGAATGCGTGCAACAAATTATGCATATATGGCAAGTAGGAATCCATCCACACAATTGCAACTGATTTCATTACATAGAGCTCCTACTAAGTTAATATAGCAAGTCGCTCCATATGCCTCAAATAAGTGTTGTCGTCAGAACACTTTAGTAGCCAAATTCATAGCTAGATCATCTAGAACAAGCTCTTTAACTATGTGCTCTACAATCTGATTAAATAATGGATTCCATTATTTCTCTGTCTAACAAACCGAATAATGATATCTAAATATTTGGAGTGTGAGGAACTCGTAGCATTTTGAGAGAGAAAGTACTTGCTGTAACATTACCCTAGTGCATCTCTAGGACTTCGAAATGGCAACCACAAACCAATCCTGAGATGAAATTCTGCAACCCAAATGGCCCATCATGTAGCTTTACAACATGCTACATACTTAGCCTCCATAGTTAAGGACATTATAAGTGTTTATTTCACACTTTCCAAGAAACAGCTCCTTTATATCCACAAATATATAACTAGAAAATTGGTTTCCATCAACTGGATAGCTTGCAAAATGATCAACACCAGAATATCTGAGTGGACCCAAAATGCTAGATTTGTTGATATCCAAATACTCTTTTTGTAGCTTCCAGCTCTTGATTGTAGGATCGCTCAAGTGTCTTCGAATTATAGCTATAACATACACAAAATCAAAATGTGTATAGACTTGAGCATACTGTAATTGCCTACAATAAGGCATACATAACACTTGACATGAGCTCTTTCATCGTCACTTTGAGGTCTTTGAGATTTTCGCAGCATGTCACTTTTCATGAAAGGGGCCTCAAATAGGAGAACAATATATATATCAAACCTACTTAACACACACAATGTAGATTTCTTGAAACCAACATAGTATGCCTATTAAGATGTTACGAAGAATATCAATCCCTAAAACAAAATAAAGCCTCACTTAGAGTCTTCATCCTGAAGTGACATGATAACATGAACTTCGTCTCATACATTAGGTTATAGTACTATTGGCTGCTATTTGATATCATCAAGTTAGAGCACAATAAGCAAGTAACTACTCCCATTGACCTTGTAATGGATCCAATTATCAACATGTTCTCTTTAAAGTGACAATCTCATTACTTTAGATATTATAGTCTAGATTTCTTTTAATGTTCACAAATGAACTCTTCGGGTTCACAAACTGTATGTTCCATCTTAGGAATTATAAAATTTTAGGTTGCTTCATTTAGACATTTTAATGCCTAAGATGTAGCTCCTAATCAGAATGAGCTATTAATTACCATCATGATTCTAAAAGAGTCTTTGGTAGAAAGAGGAGAGAAGGTTTTCATAAAACTAATTCCTTCTCTTTAATTAAAGCCTTGGACAAATTTGGCTTTAAATCTTCTACCTGATCTTTAGATTCTCATTTGGTCTTCAATGATGTGACAAATTAAATAGATCCCATGCATCTTTATGCAACATAGATGCTTACACATCCTGCGTGGCAAATATCCAACTCCAAGAGTTCAGATCAGTATAGCCTCTTGACACATATCAGAATCAAAAGACACATGAATTTGATATTTATGTCCTTTTGTAAGGTTAGGTGCAAGTTTAAAATATGGTATTGAGATCAACTATTGATTCTTTTAGTTGTGGCCTTTTACCATCAAAAGGTAATGCATATATGGGAATGGCACAATAATATGTATTTCAATAATGACTTTGTAGAGTTCACAATTCGCACTTTCTAAGTCACCTTCTAGATAGATTGCATTGTCAAACTCAATAATTCTAGTGTCACATGATGAAAAAACAAAATCTAGAATTTTTTTTAGCCGATACAATAATTAACAGAATTGCCGCTAATAATTTTCTTATCAAATTTTCTTAACTGTAGGTTATAGTCCTTTACCTTACTTTATAACCCTAAACATAAAAAGCGGCACAAATTCGACTTCTTGTTCGACTACAACTTGGGATGAATTTGGGAACTAGTTTTGGTTGGAAATCAACTTTAAATGTGAGTTACAGTTTTCATAACTTCACTCTACCTGAATTTTGAAAATTTGAGGTGATCAACACAAATTGTACCATATCAAAATGTACAAATGTTATTACGAAATCTCATTCTGTTCCGATATTCCAAGCACAGTATATCAGGCATTAATACACAATCCTGCAGTACACTTAACCCAAAATCGGTAAATGATTTCGCCTAGCTTTATTATACCGATCATAGTATTCATCACTTCTATCTGATCGTTGCCTTAAGCAGCTTACCTTTTGTAAGCTACGCAACGGAATTAATCAAAATACTTAAGGCCTCTATAGGATCAGATCTTTCACTCCATATGACCTATATCATAATGGTCTATAGTAAAAGTGATAAAATGCTTATATCCACTGAATACAATATGCGTAAATGATTTACAAATGTTGGTATGTATCAGCTCCTAATCATCTCAATATCTGCTAATCATATCCTTAACATTAGCAGTAAGATTTTCCTTAATGCAATCTGTACATATGCCTCGAAATATCCCTAACTCATGCCACAACTTGATAAATTTCTTATCTATTCTACCATAATCAAAATCAATAGTCACATAATTCACAATTGAAGAAAATTTGCCTAATATTGGGTACAAGTGTGATAACCGCAAAATTTCTACTGTTTAATAGTGAAAATTAATATTAAAGAAAATAGATAAGTGGAAATAAATAAATATAATTATGAGATAGGAATATTAGTGAATATTCCGTGAATTGAGGAAGTGATAAATTGGGAAAATTCGAGTGAAGGAAAATGTAAGTGGAAATAAGAATATTTGGAAATTCGAAAAATAATGAGGAAAGAAAATTTAATTTGGATAAATGGAAATCCAAATTAAATAAGAAAATGAGAGAAATGAAAATGATATATAATTATATATTATGTAAATGTATTTTTATACAAATACATATGTACTTAAATGATATATAGTATATATTATTATACATTGGTATATATATGAATATATATTATTTCATAAATTTAAATAGTACATATGTATATTTTATGTATATGTAATATATACATATATGAGAATGTAAATATTATTTTACATTAAAGGTTGCATAATTATATATTGTAAATACAATATATATTGTGGTATAATATATATATATATATATATATAAAGGTTATTTATTTTTAAAGTATATAAATATACATATATATATATTAGATATATATATTTTGTAATACACAATATATATATATTTATATATATAATTCATATGTAGTACAATACTATATATATAAAATAATAATATTATATGTATAATATATTATGTGTATAATATAGAGTTTATGGATATAATTATATGTGTATAATTATATTAAATATAAACAAAAAAAGGAAAACGGAGGAAAGAATTGAGAAGGATCCCGATTCCCCCGTGAGCCGACCGACCACAGTCGGTGACGAGAAAGAGAAGAAAGGGATGAGGGCCGTCGTTGGCCGGTGATCCGAGGAGGGGAGGAGAAGTGCCAGCGACGAAAGAAAAAAGAAACAGAAACGGAAATAGAGGCGAAACACGGCAAAGCCGAAGGAGAAAAGAAAAATAGGAAGTGGCGGTGTCGGTCGATTCGGCCACCGCCATTGCGACTGAACCACTGGAGGAGGAAGAGGAAAGGGTAAGAGGCCACTGGTGAGGAGGAGAACGGCGAAGGAGGAAGAACGGAGGAGGAGAAGAAACCGAGCCTAAACTGAGTAGATCCGCCGCCGTGCCGCCGATCTGGGCTGAACGGAGGCCAGATCTAGCTTCGTCACCACCTTGGCCAGCTGTGGAGCCGCCGAACCGCCGGAGAACCGACCACCGGAGAAGAACCGACGATGAGGGGAGGTAACCTGTCTGGCCAGGAAAGGAAAAAGGAAAAAGAAAAAGGAAAAGAAAAAGAAAAGAAAAGAAAAAGAAAAAGAAAGAAAGAAAAGAGGAAAAAGAAGAAAGAGAGAGAAAAGGAATTCCAGGAATTCGAAAAATTCTCGAGAATTCGAAAATTATGGGAAATCCAGGGAAACTCGGAAACTCAGAAATTACGAAAATTCGGTAAGAATTCCGGATATTAGTTTCGAGTGATTTATTTTAATAAATTATGAAAAATTCTAAAATGTAGAATTTGAATTCCAAAAAATGTCCTTCGATGACCGAGACGATGGATCGAGAGAGGTGAACACGGGCGCGACCTTTGAGAGGCAGTCGCCTACCTGAGAAAGGTAAGGGAGACATGTGCAACCTGTAAGGATATTTGGCACACATGTTTTAAATTATGCATTTAATTTTTATAAATGCTATTGATAATGATTGGTTAGAAAATTGTGGTGATTTACCGGTTGAGATTTAAACTGTATCTTCCATGCAGGAGGCTAGCCAATCGGCAGCCGTTATACTGCCGAAAATTATTGAAAAAATTACCAAAAATCATAATAAATGATTTTTCATCACGAGAAACAATTTTCAATACGAAAATCGAGAAATCAATTAGTTTTCAGAAAATATGAATATACTGATGTTTAATTTTAAAATATTCATGTTTTTGAGAATGGTAAAAAAGGAAAATCACCAAAATTTATCCCGATAAGCGATATTTCATGTGAAATGAGGTGAAAAATGAAAAGGACCAAAGTGAATATTTTAATAATATTTCTCCAAATATTCACTTGATTTTATAAATAACCTTTATGGGTTTAATTGTGAAAATAAGTGTTTATAGAAAATTCCATAAAGGTAATTAAAGGTGGAAAACAGTATTTTGAGACTAGAAGGTCTCCACATGTGTTTACAGAGAAAACATGGGACGGGAGTGTTGATTTGAAAAATAAATATTTTAATTTTTCATAAATCATAAAAATAATTGATTTGAATCCCGATAATTTTAAAAATCATGTTTTCGATAGAAAGCACGGAAAAGCGTGCATATATGTTTTACGGTGAAAAAGGACAGTTATGACCGTTTATATTTTACAGTGATTATTTTATAAACTGTTTTCACCGTATGAAAAATGTGATTTATACTGTTCTATAATATTTAGAACATTTTCGGGAATGATTACCCCAGTATGAATATTTTATAAATTGTTATTCATAAGATAAAAATATTTTCCTTATGAATATTTATGGATTGATTGAACTTATATTCAGTGAAATTGATTTCATAAATGGGGTTTATATCATGTGTTTACTATTTTGAGACTGTTAGGCCCCATATCATGCTCACGTGTCATGTGTTAGTGCTGATAGATACTGATCCTATTATCAGCGTCCCAGTGGACACCGATCAGTGCACACTGTGGACCCCATAGACTATGGCTATAGATCTCCTGTGTTTCCCCTATTTGGGATGATATTATAGCATGATATATTTAGGGTGTTGCCTGGTCTCCATGATAATAAACTGAACGCTACTGTATGCTGTTTACTAAATTGGTGGCTATTATTTACTGTTTACTGACTGAACCATATCAAGATACTATTTTACTGATTTGCAAGATACTGTTTTACCGAATGGTACTGTATTGAATATTATTGTTTTACTGAACTGTAAGATACGGTTACTGTAGTGATGAGAAAGAAAGTAAACTACAGTTTTGCTACTGTACTGTCATGTGTTTTAACTGTACTGAAGGAAACCACTATTTTATTACTAAACTGTCACGTGTTTTAAATTATACGGAAGTGAAAAGAAATAAGTGGTTTACTCTGTGAAAACGAAAATTATATCGTTATGAGAACAAGGAATATAGTACTCTCTATAGTTGCTTCTAGGTTCCGGGACAAGACAGGTATTTCAAAATACCTGCCTTACTCCATCCGGATCCCTAGCCGACTGTAGTATCCTTCCTACATATAAGCCTAGAGCCTCTAGGAAGATTTAAAGAAAGTGAATAATTATTTTCAGCATATAGGTAGCTAAATATCAAGTGTTGCATATAATTCTCTTACTGAGCCGTGGTTTGCTCACTCCCCAATTTTAACATTTCAGATTTTCGGTGACTGCGAGATCTGACATCTGAGGATTTCGAGCTGCGCATTTGGAGACATTGCGACAGCTTGATTTATAATATGAGGTATGATCATTTATTTTCTGTATTTAGACGTACTTTCAATACTATTTTCTTAAGAATTAAGATAGGGGATGTAATTGATATTACTAATTTTATAGTTAATAGTTAAATGAATATGAAAAGTAAAGTATCACAGATAGCCCAACCGTATAAAATGTATAGAAAAATGTGAAAAATGTGGTCATGGGATGTGACAACAAGTCTACTGTAGATAATCCATAACATAGAATGTCAGAATCAATACACATGTTGTTACTAATTAGAAATATTTTTTTGTTATCATAATGAAAACTATAAACTGACAATAATTTCAAATATGTTTGCGGAATGTAATAACAATTTGGTTGATTCTTATGTTTTTGGCATGGATTTTAACTCAATAGCCCCAATTCACAACTATTTTCCCTTATTTGGTCTCTGATTTAATAACATTGGTATCCAACCACCAATATGTACTTCCTAGATTGGAGCCAAAATAGAGGCTAACAGAATGCTTTTTTTACACAAATCCCAATCTAGAAGAACTCTTACAAACTACCCTCTTGTGCCTAAGTTTATAACAAAAACGACACACATCAATATTTAGAGATATTGGTGGAACCAAAATGGGAAGTAGGTTTGGCAAAATTTCTTCTTTAAAATGACCTTTTATTAAGACCTTTTAATAATATTTCTTCTGGCAGTAATATTGGCATATGCCATCATGAGAGCCAAATGAGATTTATTAACTTGAAAGATCTCCCTCTCCTAGATGACAATATCAATCTTGATATTAATATGTCATACTTCTTTCTGTCTATTAAGGTACGTTGAATGAGATTTATGATCTTGAAAAATCTCCCACTCTCCACCCTAGAAAGAAGTGGTTCCTAATTTGCCAGATATAGAGCTGGTTTCCCATTACAACCTTTATCAATCCTATGCGAATTATTTCTTAATGGCATCCATAAATACTTCACAATTATCACTAATTCGAAACACTTTCTCTAATGTGCTCATTCATGGTATACCTATATATTCAGAGAATTCTCAGTTGAGTGTTCTTGAAATTCTATATTAATATTTTATCATCAAAGAGCTCACATTATTAGGTATAGAAGATAGATCGACTCTCAGGGTTACTTCCTAGTTCAATATGCCCCTAACCGTAAAGAGCAATTCACACCATCTATCTAATTCGATCTTACTAACGACTTGATACATGATGGTTGCATAAACAATCAAAATTACCAAAGGGTAGTGGCATAATTCAAATAATATTAAATTTATTCCATAATATGTTACAGAGGATAAGACAAAATTGATTGAATATAAACCTGAATAATCGCCTACTGATAGGGTAGGAAAATCATGTTATATCCAAACCAGAATCCTCTTCTTTCCAATCACCCTTTGAAGTAACAAGCAATTCGACAGAGAGAGAATTGTTATTTCTAGAGATCTTGACAAATTTGCAACTATTACTAAGCATTGCCTTATTATTCTCTCTTTAAAATTACCAAAATAATCATCAGAAAATTTTTATGACCATTCTTGCGACAAGCAAGTACTAGTCAATTAATGATTTATAATTCAAAGAATATTCATATAATTAATTAATTAAAATTAACTATACCCAAAATATGCAATTTTTGAAGCATATGTAGTAATTTTATATCCAATATTAATTAATTAATTCCACATGAATGTGAATATTCAAATAACAAGGCAATGTTATTTTTTTAGAGAGTTTATTTGTTTAAATAAATTATTAACGGAATAGGTAGATCAAAATCAATATAACTGATCAAAATAAAATACTCGAATAATTTATTTAAACTTATTTAATTAGGCTAATTATTAATAATTTATGGGCATGAGTATATTTCAAAATTAAGCGAATTATGAATTCAATAAGTAATTGAATTTTCAGAAATTACCTCAAAATTAATTCCTCCAAAAATTCACTTATACCACTTTAATTTTGGGCTTAACAATTAATTATGGCTAGCAAATAAAATTAGGCTTATAATCAAAATGACCCAAGAAGTAATTAACCAAATGACCCATAATTAATTAATCAAAATGGCCCTTAAAGTCATAATCCAAAATGACCTTTTAATTAATTATGCAAAATGGCCAGTAATTAATCCAATTTAATAACCAAAAAAATTAATTAATCAACATGGCCCCTGAATTAATTAGGTAAAATGATCTTAAAATTAATTAATTTTAATTGTCCAAAATTAATTTATACTAAATGACCACTTAATAAAATTAAATATAAGCCCATAATGTAACGAAAATTATTTTGGTTCAAAATTAATTAAAAAACTTTAAGGCTTAATTAAAATAAAATGGCTCTAAAACAATAATTCAAAATTGGCCCAATAAAATGCAAAACAAAATAATCCAATTTTAATAAAAAGAAACAACAGCCCATAAGCCAAAAATTTGGCCCAAAAATTCAAACAGAAAACAGCCCAAAAAATCAAGAAAAAGGCGAGCCCAACTGTATGGCCTAAAAAATGAGTTGAAATTTTTTTTTTTTTTAAATTTTAAGGGCAAGCATAATGCCTTGGCGCATGCATTGCACAAGCCATGCCAAAAGATACTGCACGCGCCAGTCGTCTTCTCCATTGCGCGACCTGTTTTGCTGTAAACTGGATCGCAAGACCGATCCGCTCGGAAAGGGCCCATTTTTGCTTATTTTTAGCTCGGAATTAAGGAGTTTTTCACCCAAAAATACTATAAAACAATAATCTGGCCATTTTAAGTCAAAAAATGCAAAAAATGATATGGGTTTCAAAAACCCAAAAATCTGAAACGCTTAGATTTAAGCTTCAATGGAGTTTTTTTTGGTCAAAAACAATAACCGTTAGTGACTTATAGTGAGTTTGGCTTTGATGCCAAGTGTTGGAATTAGCTAAAACTCACCAAGTCACTAGCACAAAATTAGTACACAGTAAAAATTGATCTGGATGTGGGTGAGAGTTCAATTTTACTATATCATATTATTGCGTTATTGAAGCCTACTCTGAATGTTTTTCGTTGATTGCCTTCAAGCCTGAAACGAAGAGAGAACAAGAGAGAGTGAAAACGGATAATAAGAGAGTGAGGGAGAAACTACTCTCATCCCTATGCTGTCGAAGTTATGAAACTTAATGGGCCAACCATATATATATATAGAGGTTGAAAGAAAGGATTTCTTTTCATGTGACCATATATAAACTCATCCCATTATAGGTTTAATACACGTATACTATATATTTAATATAATTATCATATTGGTCACACTTTATAGAAAATATACTATTAATTAAATTTATATGATGTTAGTTACATTTAACTTGTCCACATTAATAAAGATATTTCAACAAAAACAACGTTGAAACTCTCTTTGTTTCCTCATTTTTTTCTTTATCATAATGTAAAAAAATTAAGGCACATTCCCTTTTTCTTTGAAAACTAAATGTATATATATAAAATCTGTCAATTAAACAAAAATAGACTCAAATTAACAATTTACATTAAATATTAAGAATTTTTTTTACCTAAATGGTGCTTGGTTCGTTTCATGAGGTTTTTGTGATATCGAGCCAAGATGCTAGCCATGCAAGCCTCCTTGTCATCGGTGAACTCATCCTTAGCTTTTGGCTCCATCGTGGCCGTGGTGTGTACGTTCCTACCCAACATAATCTTCTTGTTTTTCTTTGTTGGCTTCTCCACGCCTTCTTCTTCCTCCTCGGGTTCACTGGGCCCTCACTGGCCGTAGTAATAATAGGAGGCAATGGATCCATCGCCACAATTGTCGGATTGAAGTTATTCGCCAGGAGGCAAAAAAATCGCCAAAAAGGATTGAATCCTGAAGTTTCCCCTCCTCTCTTCTGTCCCCCTATTTTTTTTTTTTCATTTGAAAAAAGCAAAAAGAATGCAAGATTTAAGAGAGAGGGTTGAAAAGCCTCCACTATCTTAATCAAATAGAAACAAATGCTTGTTTTCCTTATTAGCACTCAAATTGTCGTTAATTAAAAAATATTAGGTGTCCTTCAATTATAAATCAAATCAAAGCAAAATCAATGATGTGGCAAAAGAACACTGCTCAGACACTGACAAAAGCTAAGTTTACGTATATTGATTAATATATTTATGAAATATTTAAAAAAAATATGAGAAGAAAAAAAAACACTAAAATTAAAGTAACTCAATATCATATTGATTATTGAGTTTTACTGCTTTATCTAAAAAGGATGACAACAATGCCTAACTCTTTGTAATAAAGAGCATAAACACATGAATTAATAACTATTAAGATAAAAAATAATTATGAGAGAACATGTTCCATGAACAACTCAATGACTAGCAATGCCAACGAAAGATGAAAATGAGATAGACACGTATGATAATAGTAACTACAAAACACTCTTGCAAGCCATTATTGGAATGGTTGGGTTCAGTTTGGACCAATACTCACTCCTTGTAAGCTGGTGGACATCTTTTGTCAAAAATCAATAGAATTTACTCATAATTTGTTTTCCAAAAAAAAAATCATATACTTGACTGTTCATGAACATGAAAACAATCAAACATTTATATTCAAATTAAATATTTTACACAGCTGGCTAATAAACAAGAAATTTATCTTCTAAATCTTTCTTAACAATAATGCCTTCCCACCACCCATCATGTCACCATTCATCAACAACAAAACAACACCAACGCATGAAGCACTTCCTTTGAGATATTGTGGAGATGGTCTAATAGTTGTTCTTCCATAAACCCGAATAACATTCGATCAAGAGCAACCCTAGATGCCAAAAATCCATTCATACAACATAAAACCATGAAATATTTAGCAACATCAAAAGAAAGGGTCAATAATATGAGTGTCATCATTAAACATCCTTTTAGTTCTAAAGTTAAAAACAATAAAAACATATATCTAATTTTTTAGCTTCATCAGCTGCATCTTAAATGTCTTGGCATTGCACCTCCACCTAATCTTTGTGTTTTTTCATTATCTTACCTTTAAACCAATACCCTCTCTAACTACTTTCTTGAGCTAATATAGTACTTCAACTTGAGAACCTACTTTTAAATGCTGAGAAGAGTAATGAAAAAAAAATTGAGCATAAGAATCCATTTTTAAATGCATTGTAATGAAAAAAATGACTAAATACTCAATTTAGGATATAACATTTTGTGTATTTCTTAATTATGGATATTCTTTAATTTTGCTCAATTAAAGACTAAATATTTTCGAATTTGTTAAATTTAGGACTTTTTAATGGGACTGAGGTGCACATGTCGTTAAAATAATAACAGTGTTTAATAGAGACACATAACAATAATTTAGTGAGACACGTGGTAATAAGGTAGCGGTTAAAAATTTTTTTTAATTGATTTTAGTTTAATGTTAATACACTGTTATTTTTCTTTTGTATAGTAAAAAATAATTATTTAAATTTTATTTTCCTCTCTTTAAAAAATAAATCTTTTTCTCTCAAAACCTGATCTCCCTTCTCCTTGTTCATCCCAAAAGAAGCAAGCCATTGCTCTCCTCCTTCAGCCATCCTCCTCATGGCTCAAAAATTTTTCAAAAAATACTAAAAAAAATAGCTCTCCCCCTCTCTTTCTCTTTTCCTAACACTTTTTTTTTTCAAATCTCTCTCAATATTCTTAGATCTAAATGGTTACTTTTGATTTCACAACCTCAAAATAATTACATTTTTGCCAGTCAAATCTCTTTCTTTTCTACTATGTTCTCATCCAAACTTGAAAAATACCATAAATCGATTTTATTTTTTAAAATTTTTGTTGTGGTTTCTTTAGATGAGAAGTTTGTTTCATGTTTTTCTTAGTATCATAGTTACTACGTGTTTGTGTTGCTTAGATTGTGGTGTTAAGTATTTTTATTATTATTTATTTTTTGAATGATTTTCTAATTGATTTTTTTGAATCTTGTTCTTTGGGTTTCTCTTTGGTTGATGTTTATGGAAACAAAAAAAATTTCGATTATGTTCTCTGTTGTTTCTTGTGATTTATGGCTGACTCAATCTATTATTTTTTTTTAATTTCTATTTTTTGTTATTTTTATTAGCTTTCATGTTTTTTCTCTTCCATACCCTCTGCTTCAACTTTAATATCTTCACCAAGACCCTCAATCACTTTCTTTCTTTGATTTTGATCTTTTATTAGATATGTTATTCTTAGTTCTTTTTTAGTTCCAATATGTCTAAAACCCAGCTTCATTAAGTTTTGTAATTACTTCTTCTAGTATGGATTAAAGCATTTACATATTGGCTTTCGATGTTTTGCTGTTGTAGCTTTGTTGTATCAGGTTTAGGATGTTAATTGTTAGTGTTATTTGTTTGAGCTGTTTACAGATTTAGCACTAGACTCCTAATTTATTTCAATGAAATATCTTAATGAATTAAAATAAAACAAATAAATAAATAAAATGTAATAATAAGATTGAAAAATAATTGAAAAAATAAATAAATAAATGGACATTGGATTTGAAAAATAATTGGACAGTTGGCAAAAGAATATTGGATCAAGATATTGGATTTGGAAAAAAATATTTAATATTCTTTTGACAAAGTTAAATACGTTTTGCCTTTTATCAATATCCACTTTCTTTAACGATGAGTGTAATTCACACTCGTTAAAAATCTTATATTGAATAAATTAAAAAACGTTTAATCTTTAATTGATCAAAATTAAAGATTGTATCTTTAAAGGAAAAAGTGGAGTGAGAGGTGGAAATTAATTGGAAGCAATGGACTGAATGGTGGAAAAAAGGGTAAATTAAAGAAACGTAGAATTGACACAAAATGAATTTTTAACTGCATGTTTTTATCTATTTTATATTAAATTTAATATTTAAAAATTAAATTAAATAGATGATGATATTGATATGTTTTTAAATATATAATATTTGAAATTACATTAAATAGATAAAATTTTAAAAGAATTTAAATTTATGATATTTTAAATTCATTTAAAACATTTAAAAATATTTTAAATAAGTGGATATAATCATATAAATAACTAGTTTTTACTTGTGCGATGCACAAATTAATTTTAACTATTTAAATTTGTAAGTATATAAAGTAATATTATTAAATTTATTTTTTTAAAGTATATATAAAATATATATAATATAATCAAATATGCAATCATAAAAGAATTAAATATTTAATTCAAAAATTATAATATTCGAAACCTAAGATAAACAATTAGAAAGAGTAAAAAATTAAAAAAAAGTATTATAAATAATATTATTAAGTACATCAACAAAATGTTAAATAAAAATTAAAAGTATATTTTAACAATTTTGAAACGTTAGAGTAACATTTTAATGTATATTTTTATTACTGACATAAATAATCATTACTATAAAAATACATTATATATATATATATATATAAAACAATGATTATAATATAAAAGTATTTATATTTATATATGAAAGCACATAATTTGTGCAACGCATGAATTAAATTTATCGATTTAAATATGTATGTAACATATATATATTTATAAATTTAGATGTTTAATACATGAATTTTATTCATTTAGAAAAATAACAATTTTTCATATTTAAATAATACACATGATATTGATATCAATATCTTTATATTTTCCAGTTTTGTCAATAACGTATTTTTAAATACATTAAAATTATTTATTTTATAATATAAATAGATATCAATAAATAAAATTATATGTTTTAAATATTTTTGATTAGATAGCATTTAAAATTATTTTAAGATTTTTTTTAAAGATTGAGAAATTTATGAATTAAAAAAAATTAGGAAAGTGGAAAAGTTGGAAAGTTAGTATTTATTATTCCTTTTCTTTTTGGTAAGTGTGTGTGTGTGTGTGTGTATATATATATATATATATATATATATATATATATATATATATATATATCAATTAATCCTAAAGTGAGTCAACAAACGAGAGTAAAGGTTTTCTACAAAGAAGGGTTTTCTTCTTATGGAAGTCGAGGATGGATTTCGGGGTGGATTGCGGCAGAGTTTCTTTTAGAGTTGGTTGCTTGGCCTTTGTTCGGAGATCCGGGCCTTATTTATAGGCCGAGGAAGCCCTAAAATGACGTGGGCGTAAGGAAGGATGACCTGGACAGGCTGATTCGGACTCGTCAGATTGCAGCCGGATAGGATTGGTTCTGCCCTGCCAGCTCGTGGTATAGGTTGGCGAAACAGCCGAGGTCAAGTTTCCCGCCTAAAGCTTCCCCGAGGTGCGTTGAGTACCGAGGTGATGACGAGGCAGGCCTGGTCGGCGTATCAGAAGCCGACTCAAGCACAAGATAGAGTATTAGGGTCAGCGTGTCAGGCGCTGACCCTGGGACCTTCGTCCGAGGTTAACATTGAGCCGTGATAACCAAGGTCACGTCATCCTCTGACAGGTCTTCTCTTTGTCTGGCCGAGGTGAAAGACTGAATTGCCCTCGTTGACCAATTACCCATTATCATTCAGTCCCCCCCAAAAGTCAGTCTTGAGGCTCGGCGTACTGAGGTGGGCGTTGTGAGGTCGGTCTCGGCGTACTGAGGTGGGCGTTGTAAGGTCGGTCTTAAATTTCAGGGTCTTCGAAGCGAACGATTTAGGTCGGCGTGTGTCAAATAGTGGGGCAGGTGATCAAGTTTCATCTGCCTCGGGATTCGTCCCACATTTATCGTTGCGTGTTTTGGTTTGGAGAAGGTCAGCTCAAAAAGATCTTTGTCATTAATACCTGACACACGTATTTTTAGCAATCTTATTTCGGCCGTTGGATTGCATGGGTACGCGCAATCCGTGAAGGATCGAAGTGTCCTATTTTGAACATAGGTCGGCGGTAGGTCTACTGGTGTTCCCTAGGCGACTCATGGTATGATCATTTATTTTCTGTATTTAGACGTACTTTCAATACTACTTTCTTAAGAATTAAGATATGGGATGTAATTGATATTACTAATTTTATAGTTAATAGTTAAATGAATATGAAAAGTAAAGTATCACAGATAGCCCAACCGTATAAAATGTATAGAAAAATTTGAAAAATGTGGTCATGGGATGTGACAACAAGTCTACTGTAGATAATCCATAACATAGAATGTCAGAATCAATACACATGTTGTTACTAATTAGAAATATTTTTTTGTTATCATAATGAAAACTATAAACTGACAATAATTTCAAATATGTTTGCGAAATGTAATAACAATTTGGTTGATTCTTATGTTTTTGACATGGATTTTAACTCAATAGCCCCAATTCACAACTATTTTCCCTTATTTGGTCTCTGATTTAATAACATTGGTATCCAACCACCAATATGTACTTCCTAGATTGGAGCCAAAATAGAGGCTAACAGAATGCTATTTTTACACAAATCCCAATCTAGAAGAACTCTTACAAACTACCCTCTTGTGCTTAAGTTTATAACAAAAACGACACACATCAATATTTAGAGATATTGGTGGAACCAAAATGGGAAGTAGGTTTGGCAAAATTTCTTCTTTAAAATGACCTTTTATTAAGACCTTTTAATAATATTTCTTCTGGCAGTAATATTGGCATATGTCATCATGAGAGCCAAATGAGATTTATTAACTTGAAAGATCTCCCTCTCCTAGATGACAATATCAATCTTGATATTAATATGTCATACTTCTTTCTGTCTATTAAGGTACGTTGAATGAGATTTATGATCTTGAAAAATCTCCCACTCTCCACCCTAGAAAGAAGTGGTTCCTAATTTGCCAGATATAGAGCTGGTCTCCCATTACAACCTTTATCAATCCTATGCGAATTATTTCTTAATGGCATCCATAAATACTTCACAATTATCACTAATTCGAAACACTTTCTCTAATGTGCTCATTCATGGTATACCTATATATTCAGAGAATTCTCAGTTGAGTGTTCTTGAAATTCTATATTAATATTTTATCATCAAAGAGCTCACATTATTAGGTATAGAAGATAGATCGACTCTCAGGGTTACTTCCTAGTTCAATATGCCCCTAACCGTAAAGAGCAATTCACACCATCTATCTAATTCGATCTTACTAACGACTTGATACATGATGGTTGCATAAACAATCAAAATTACCAAAGGGTAGTGGCATAATTCAAATAATATTAAATTTATTCCATAATATGTTACAGAGGATAAGACAAAATTGATTGAATATAAACCTGAATAATCGCCTACTGATAGGGTAGGAAAATCATGTTATATCCAAACCAGAATCCTCTTCTTTCCAATCACCCTTTGAAGTAACAAGCAATTCGACAGGGAGAGAATTGTTATTTCTAGAGATCTTGACAAATTTGCAACTATTACTAAGCATTGCCTTATTATTCTCTCTTTAAAATTACCAAAATAATCATCAGAAAATTTTTATGACCATTCTTGCGACAAGCAAGTACTAGTCAATTAATGATTTATAATTCAAAGAATATTCATATAATTAATTAATTAAAATTAACTATACCCAAAATATGCAATTTTTGAAGCATATGTAGGAATTTTATATCCAATATTAATTAATTAATTCCACATGAATGTGAATATTCAAATAACAAGGCAATGTTATTTTTTTAGAGAGTTTATTTGTTTAAATAAATTATTAACGGAATAGGTAGATCAAAATCAATATAACTGATCAAAATAAAATACTCGAATAATTTATTTAAACTTATTTAATTAGGCCAATTATTAATAATTTATGGGCATGGGTATATTTCAAAATTAAGCGAATTATGAATTCAATAAGTAATTGAATTTTCAGAAATTACCTCAAAATAAATTCCTCCAAAAATTCACTTATACCATTTTAATTTTGGGCTTAACAATTAATTATGGCTAGCAAATAAAATTAGGCTTATAATCAAAATGACCCAAGAAGTAATTAACCAAATGACCCATAATTAATTAAACAAAATGGCCCTTAAAGTCATAATCCAAAATGATCTTTTAATTAATTATGCAAAATGGCCAGTAATTAATCCAATTTAATAACCAAAAAAATTAATTAATCAACATGGCCCCTGAATTAATTAGGTAAAATGATCTTAAAATTAATTAATTTTAATTGTCCAAAATTAATTTATACTAAATGACCACTTAATAAAATTAAATATAAGCCCATAATGTAACGAAAATTATTTTGGTTCAAAATTAATTAAAAAACTTTAAGGCCTAATTAAAATAAAATGGCTCTAAAACAATAATTCAAAATTGGCCCAATAAAATGCAAAACAAAATAGCCCAATTTTAATAAAAAGAAACAACAGCCCATAAGCCAAAAATTTGGCCCAAAAATTCAAACAGAAAACAGCTCAAAAAATCAAGAAAAAGGCGAGCCCAACTGTATGGCCTAAAAAATGGGTTGAAAATTTTTTTTTTTTAAATTTTAAGGGCAAGCATAATGCCCTTGGCGCATGCATTGCACAAGCCATGCCAAAAGATACTGCACGCGCCAGTCGTCTTCTCCATTGCGCGACCTGTTTTGCTGTAAACTGGATCGCAAGACCGATCCGCTCGGAAAGGGCCCATTTTTGCTTATTTTTAGCTCGGAATTAAGGAGTTTTTCACCCAAAAATACTATAAAACAATAATCTGGCCATTTTAAGTCAAAAAATGCAAAAAATGATATGGGTTTCAAAAACCCAAAAATCTGAAACGCTTAGATTTAAGCTTCAATGGAGTTTTTTTTGGTCAAAAACAATAACTGTTAGTGACTTATAGTGAGTTTGGCTTTGATGCCAAGTGTTGGAATTAGCTAAAACTCACCAAGTCACTAGCACAAAATTAGTACACAGTAAAAATTGATCTAGATGTAGGTGAGAGCTCAATCTTACTATATCATATTATTGCGTTATTGAAGCCTACTCCGAATGTTTTTCGTTGATTGCCTTCAAGCCTGAAACGAAAAGAGAACAAGAGAGAGTGAAAACGGATAATAAGAGAGTGAGGGAGAAACTACTCTCATCCCTATGCTGTCGAAGTTATGAAACTTAATAGGCCAACCATATATATATATAGAGGTTGAAAGAAAGGATTTCCTTTCATGTGACCATATATAAACTCATCCCATTATAGGTTTAATACACGTATACTATATATTTAATATAATTATCATATTGGTCACACTTTATAGAAAATATACTATTAATTAAATTTATATGATGTTAGTTACATTTAACTTGTCCACATTAATAAAGATATTTCAACAAAAACAACGTTGAAACTCTCTTTGTTTCCTCATTTTTTTCTTTATCATAATGTAAAAAAATTAAGGCACATTCCCTTTTTCTTTGAAAACTAAATGTATATATATATAATCTGTCAATTAAACAAAAATAGACTCAAATTAACAATTTACATTAAATATTAAGATTTTTTTTTACCTAAATGGTGTTTGGTTCGTTTCATGAGGTTTTTGTGATATCGAGCCAAGATGCTAGCCATGCAAGCCTCCTTGTCATCGGTGAACTCATCCTTAGCTTTTGGCTCCATCGTGGCCGTGGTGTGTACGTTCCTACCCAACATAATTTTCTTGTTTTTCTTTGTTGGCTTCTCCACGCCTTCTTCTTCCTCCTCGGGTTCACTGGGCCCCTCACTGGCCGTAGTAATAATAGGAGGCAATGGATCCATCGCCACAATTGTCGGATTGAAGTTATTCGCCAGGAGGCAAAAAAATCGCCAAAAAGGATTGAATCCTGAAGTTTCCCCTCCTCTCTTCTGTCCCCCTATTTTTTTTTTTTCATTTGAAAAAAGCAAAAAGAATGCAAGATTTAAGAGAGAGGGTTGAAAAGCCTCCACTATCTTAATCAAATAGAAACAAATGCTTGTTTTCCTTATTAGCACTCAAATTGTCGTTAATTAAAAAATATTAGGTGTCCTTCAATTATAAATCAAATCAAAGCAAAATCAATGATGTGGCAAAAGAACACTGCTCAGACACTGACAAAAGCTAAGTTTATGTATATTGATTAATATATTTATGAAATATTTAAAAAAAATATGAGAAGAAAAAAAACACTAAAATTAAAGTAACTCAATATCATATTGATTATTGAGTTTTACTGCTTTATCTAAAAAGGATGACAACAATGCCTAACTCTTTGTAATAAAGAGCATAAACACATGAATTAATAACTATTAAGATAAAAAATAATTATGAGAGAACATGTTCCATGAACAACTCAATGACTAGCAATGCCAACGAAAGATGAAAATGAGATAGACACGTATGATAATAGTAACTACAAAACACTCTTGCAAGCCATTATTGGAATGGTTGGGTTCAGTTTGGACCAATACTCACTCCTTGTAAGCTGGTGGACATCTTTTGTCAAAAATCAATAGAATTTACTCATAATTTGTTTTCCAAAAAAAAATCATATACTTGACTGTTCATGAACATGAAAACAATCAAACATTTATATTCAAATTAAATATTTTACACAGCTGGCTAATAAACAAGAAATTTATCTTCTAAATCTTTCTTAACAATAATGCCTTCCCACCACCCATCATGTCACCATACATCAACAACAAAACAACACCAACGCATGAAGCACTTCCTTTGAGATATTGTGGAGATGGTCTAATAGTTGTTCTTCCATAAACCCGAATAACATTCGATCAAGAGCAACCCTAGATGCCAAAAATCCATTCATACAACATAAAACCATGAAATATTTAGCAACATCAAAAGAAAGGGTCAATAATATGAGTGTCATCATTAAACATCCTTTTAGTTCTAAAGTTAAAAACAATAAAAACATATATCTAATTTTTTAGCTTCATCAGCTGCATCTTAAATGTCTTGGCATTGCACCTCCACCTAATCTTTGTGTTTTTTCATTATCCTACCTTTAAACCAATACCCTCTCTAACTACTTTCTTGAGCTAATATAGTACTTCAACTTGAGAACCTACTTTTAAATGCTGAGAAGAGTAATGAAAAAAAAATTGAGCATAAGAATCCATTTTTAAATGCATTGTAATGAAAAAAATGACTAAATACTCAATTTAGGATATAACATTTTGTGTATTTCTTAATTATGGATATTCTTTAATTTTGCTCAATTAAAGACTAAATATTTTCGAATTTGTTAAATTTAGGACTTTTTAATGGGACTGAGGTGCACGTGTCGTTAAAATAATAACAGTGTTTAATAGAGACACATAACAATAATTTAGTGAGACACGTGGTAATAAGGTAGCGGTTAAAATTTTTTTTTAATTGATTTTAGTTTAATGTTAATACACTGTTATTTTTCTTTTTTATAGTAAAAAATAATTATTTAAATTTTATTTTCCTCTCCTTAAAAAATAAATCTTTTTCTCTCAAAACCTGATCTCCCTTCTCCTTGTTCATCCCAAAAGAAGCAAGCCATTTTTCTCCTCCTTCAGCCATCCTCCTCATGGCTAAAATTTTTTTCAAAAAATACTAAAAAAAATAGCTCTCCCCCTCTCTTTCTCTTTTCCTAACACTTTTTTTTTTCAAATCTCTCTCAATATTCTTAGATCTAAATGGTTACTTTTGATTTCACAACCTCAAAATAATTACATTTTTGCCAGTCAAATCTCTTTCTTTTCTACTATGTTCTCATCCAAACTTGAAAAATACCATAAATCGATTTTATTTTTTAAAATTTTTGTTGTGGTTTCTTTAGATGAGAAGTTTGTTTCATGTTTTTCTTAGTATCATAGTTACTATGTGTTTGTGTTGCTTAGATTGTGGTGTTAAGTATTTTTATTATTATTTATTTTTTGAATGATTTTCTAATTGATTTTTTTGAATCTTGTTCTTTGGGTTTCTCTTTGGTTGATGTTTATGGAAACAAAAAAAAATTTCGATTATGTTCTCTGTTGTTTCTTGTGATTTATGGCTGACTCAATCTATTATTTTTTTTTAATTTCTATTTTTTGTTATTTTTATTAGCTCATGTTTTTTCTCTTCCATACCCTCTGCTTCAACTTTAATATCTTCACCAAGACCCTCAATCACTTTCTTTCTTTGATTTTGATCTTTTATTAGATATGTTATTCTTAGTTCTTTTTTAGTTCCAATATGTCTAAAACCCAGCTTCATTAAGTTTTGTAATTACTTCTTCTAGTATGGATTAAAGCATTTACATATTGGCTTTCGATGTTTTGCTGTTGTAGCTTTGTTGTATCAGGTTTAGGATGTTAATTGTTAGTGTTATTTGTTTGAGCTGTTTACAGATTTAGCACTAGACTCCTAATTTATTTCAATGAAATATCTTAATGATTTAAAATAAAACAAATAAATAAATAAAATGTAATAATAAGATTGAAAAATAATTGAAAAAATAAATAAGGACATTGGATTTGAAAAATAATTGGACAGTTGGCAAAAGAATATTGGATCAAGATATTGGATTTGGAAAAAAATATTTAATATTCTTTTGACAAAGTTAAATACGTTTTGTCCTTTTATCAATATCCACTTTCTTTAACGATGAGTGTAATTCACACTCGTTAAAAATCTTATATTGAATAAATTAAAAAACGTTTAATCTTTAATTGATCAAAATTAAAGATTGTATCTTTAAAGGAAAAAGTGGAGTGAGAGGTGGAAATTAATTGGAAGCAATGGACTGAATGGTGGAAAAAAGGGTAAATTAAAGAAACGTAGAATTGACACAAAATGAATTTTTAACTGCATGTTTTTATCTATTTTATATTAAATTTAATATTTAAAAATTAAATTAAATAGATGATGATATTGATATGTTTTTAAATATATAATATTTGAAATTACATTAAATAGATAAAATTTTAAAAGAATTTAAATTTATGATATTTTAAATTCATTTAAAACATTTAAAAATATTTTAAATAAATGGATATAATCATATAAATAACTAGTTTTTACTTGTGCGATGCACAAATTAATTTTAACTATTTAAATTTGTAAGTATATAAAGTAATATTATTAAATTTATTTTTTTAAAGTATATATAAAATATATATAATATAATCAAGATATGCAATCATAAAAGAATTAAATATTTAATTCAAAAATTATAATATTCGAAACCTAAGATAAACAATTAGAAAGAGTAAAAAATTAAAAAAAAGTATTATAAATAATATTATTAAGTACATCAACAAAATGTTAAATAAAAATTAAAAGTATATTTTAACAATTTTGAAACGTTAGAGTAACATTTTAATGTATATTTTTATTACTGACATAAATAATCATTACTATAAAAATACATTATATATATATATATATAAAACAATGATTATAATATAAAAGTATTTATATTTATATATGAAAGCACATAATTTGTGCAACGCATGAATTAAATTTATCGATTTAAATATGTATGTAACATATATATTTATAAATTTAGATGTTTAATACATGAATTTTATTCATTTAGAAAAATAACAAATTTTCATATTTAAATAATACACATGATATTGATATCTTATCTTTTTTTTTTGGTCGAAACCCTCCGGTTTCCACCTTCGGTGACTATTCCGGAGTCGGGAGAAGCAGAGCGTGGTTAGGCTTGTCCCCCTCCCAACACTGGCACTCCATACACAAGTCAGGATTCGAACCTTGGCCTTACTTAAGGTATTGATATCTTATCTTTATATTTTCCAGTTTTGTCAATAACGTATTTTTAAATACATTAAAATTATTTATTTTATAATATAAATAGATATCAATAAATAAAATTATATGTTTTAAATATTTTTGATTAGATAGCATTTAAAATTATTTTAAGATTTTTTTTAAAGATTGAGAAATTTAGGAATTAAAAAAAATTAGGAAAGTGGAAAAGTTGGAAAGTTAGTATTTATTATTCCTTTTCTTTTTGGTAAGTGTGTATGTGTATATATATATATATATATATATATATATATATATATATATATATCAATTAATCCTAAAGTGAGTCAACAAACGAGAGTAAAGGTTTTCTACAAAGAAGGGTTTTCTTCTCTTTGAAGGTTCTTTCGTCATCGTGTTCACTGTTTCAATAAGAGGATGCTGGTCTTTGAAGAGGAGTAGAGTCTTGTCTTTTGTTATTTTTTGGATGTCTTCAACAGCTAGTCGGAGTCTCAAGTGCACAAGGATACTGCATTCTAGAATCTTCTTCATATTATTCTTGTCATCCCTGCAAAGAATAATTCTGGTTTCAAAAGTTCAGAGTTTGGTACTTTCCGTTCTTGTAAGAGAAATCTTTGCCAGTAATTTTGTTAAGACTTTGACACTTTTGCAATAAAGGATCGTTGATCCATTCGACTTGCGGATTAGAGCACTAATTCCAAAAGAATCGCATTGTCGGGCTTTGTGTATTCCAAAAAGAATGATCCAATGATCAATCTCTAGACTAGCTATTGGTCTATGGTAATAACTCGTTTCAAGGTTTGGTTGGATCAATTGTTCACTAGCAAGGTCCTCTAAATGGTTTCTTTTCTTGTAATCTTCCCACAGTAACTTCATTTGAAATTGTTGGTGGACTAAGGTTTAGATTGGATTAAGGGTTATGTTTGCAAAGATGCATTCATTCTTGTGCAGCCATATCGCCCGAAGGATGCTGAAGATCTGACTGTAGAATCCAAAAGAAGCCTCATCATCAATGTTCTGAATTGACAAGATTTGACTAATCCAATTTATCACACTATTTGGATGAAGATAATTCGCTTGAATGGTGAGGGCAGAAGCAAAATGACTACTCTTGCAAACTAACAATGTATGAAAAGATGATCCACAGTTTCCTCATCTTTTTTGCATAATGGACATAGATTTGTCACTTCAATGTTTCTATGTCCTAGTTTGCTTCGGATGGGGAGACAAATATTGCAAAGTTTCCATAGGAAGATGATCATTTTGTATGGAAGTTTTAGTTTCCAAAGTTTTTTCCACATTGTACTATTGAGGCTCATAATGATTGAGTTATTCCCGCTCCTTTCTTCCATTTTCATACACTTATAAGCAGACCTCACTGTGAATTCTCCATCAAAAGTGTGTTTCCATACCGCTTTATCTTCCTCACCATCAAGAGAGAACATTATGTCATACAACACCTTTAATGTTTCTCCCTTAACAAGGATGGAGGAAAGGAGTGGATCCCAATTAACTTGAGACTGATTGATGATGGCTTTCACCGGGATACCATCCTTATTATTCCCTTAGGGGTTGGTTTCATAATGTAATCTACCATTCTTGATGAATGATTGATTTCCTCCCCGTATTTGGACTTCAATTCCTTTCATACATACATCTCTACCAGCCAAAATGTTCCTTCATAACCTGGAGTGTCCTGCTTTAACTGTGATGTCCTCGAACTTTTGTTTCTTGCAATACTTTTTTGTTAATGTGGAGCTTACCAGTGAGTGGGGGTTGGTTAGAATTCTTCATGCTTGCTTCTCAAGAAAGGCTCTATTCATGATTTTTGTTTTCCTAATGCCTAACTCTCCTTTGACCTTAGGCATACAAAGATGCTCCTAGCCCTTCATGTGAACCTTTCTTTGTCTACTATCATGACCCCACTAGAAGTTTCTTATGGTCTGGTCAATTTTCTTGCTCACACACCCCGGGCTTTAAAACATAACTGCGTGTAAAGCGGTATAGAGCTGAGAGTTGATTTTATAAGGGTTAGTCTCCCTCCTTGTGACAAACATTTTGCTTTCCATCTAGCCAATTTGTCTTGAATTTTGTCAATTAGTGGTTGGAAGAAGTCCTTTTTCTTTCCAATTTTATCGAAATTGATACCCAGATACTTCCCTAGTGAAGTGCTAATCTTGGTTCCTAAAATTCCACTAAACCATCTCTTCCATTTGAGCATACAATTTAGGCTAAGAAAAAATTCAGATTTGTTTTGATTAATTACTTGTCTCGACATACTACAAAACTCTTCGAGGATGCTCTTGACTGCTCTACACGAGTGGACATTGGCATTGAATAAGAGGTAGTAGGCGTTAGCAAAAAGAAGATGACTAATTGCGAGTCCTCCTCTACTAATTTTAATTCCTTGGATTTTGTTATCAAAGATTGCCTTCTCTAAGAGCACAGATAGAACATTTTGAACAATTATAAACAAGTAAGGTGATAGTGGATCACTTTTTCTGAGTCCGCAACCCAGATTAATGGGCTTTGTTGCTGATTATTTTTTTTGATTTATATAGATGTGAAATTAATGAATGTTTATATGTCATTTAAAGACAATATCTATATAAATATTTATGTAGATAACTTAGTAAATTTGCTATGTACTTTGAAATATAATATATATATATATATATATATATATATATATATATATATATATATATTAGATGACACTTTCAATCAAACAGCATTTTCCCTCCCATTTACGAGGCGCGTGAATCTTCACGATTTCTGTTTGAAACCAAGAAATCTCCACCGATTGCACCAATATTCGATGTCGAACCCAAGTGCCTCCTCCAGCGACGGCAATAAGAACTCTGATAATAGCAAGGAAGCGGCCGTGGCTAAAGCCGCTGGCTTCGTAGTATTCTCTGGAATCGCTATAAGCATCCTTAAAACCCTAAACCCTTTCAACAAAGACAGAAACGCAGTTCCACTGCCTCAACAACCAGTCGCTGAGTTGGCTCAGCCTTCTCTGACTCAGCCGATCCGAGATTCCGCACCTCCTCCTCCCCCAGAACCCATTATTACCCAGGTACCACTTTTTTTTTTTAAATAATTTTTTTATGTTTTTACATGTGGGATTTTAATTTTGATATATGTATACATGTGGTTTTGTTTACTTTTTTTTTTTTTAATTTGTATGGTGTTTTATTGTAGAAATCAAGTAGTTATACGGAGCAAAGAGCGCCAGAATATTCGGAAAGAGTAATAGAGATTGCGAAAGGAGATACTCTTTGGGGTCTCTCCAGAAAATATGGGGTATTGCCATATTGGATCTTCTATTTACGTGATTTGGAATTCTCTTAATCAACTATGAATTTGAATTGCTAGATTTTGTGTTTTGCTTTGCATTTGGTGCTGAAAATGGAGTTGGGGCTGTTGAGCCCACTATCAACCAACATTACTTTGAATTCTCTCTAAGGCTGTTTGAAACAGCTTTTCCACTCCAAAATTTGCTTTAAAGGGCTAAAAGTTTAATCTCCAAATTTTAACCTATGAAAAAAAGCTGTAACTAGAAGCTGAGAGACGAGTTTTCAATGAAACAAAAGATAGTTTTAGTTATTTCAAATAATTTCAATTTTTACACAACTTCTTGAAAGGTTCTACTGGAAAAACACTTTTTTGTGTGGCTCATGCATTTTCAAAAATGAAATTTAAGATTTATTTGTGTTTCTGATTTTAGCATCTGGTTCAGGTGTCAATAGATGCAATCAGAGAGGCTAATGGGCTTACAGGGGATACCATCTATGCTGGCAAGAAACTCATTATCCCATGACATTGTTTCTATCTACTAGTATCAGTTTTTCAGTTTTCCTCTTCTAAGTAAGTTGTTAGATATGTATTTTGCAAATGCTAAGTGAAATGCGTGCATCTGTCCGGTAGTTTGTAATATCAATACGAGTAGATGGGACCTTGGATCAGAATTGAGGTATGCTTTTGTGAGCTATTCACCATACTTCTACATCAAGTCTATTTAACTGCATTTGTTGTCACTTGTAAGGTTCTGGTACAACATGGATTATGTAGAGAAAGGTCGGAGTGATGGAGACTTGTAACTCTTCAATCATAGCCATGCTCTGATATGCTTGGGAACAAGCAAATTGCTTTTGCCATCAATTTTGGTAAAATGCTGGCGAATATCTTTAATTAATGGATTCTCACAAAGAATAGATGATTATTAGGGGTGATATTTCCAAGTGAAAAGTTACAACATAGCTGAGTCTCACCTGTTACAATGTTTTAGAATAATCATATCAATTTGTAACAAAATAAGCTACTTAATACTTCTGGTCAACTCTCTCACGCGCTGCAGCAGAAGTTGGCCAGAGTATTTACATACTTGTGTTACATGCTGAACTTAGAAATGTTATAAAGACACCATGTTAGTTTTCTTCAGTTTATGACATATTGCTAGTTTTGTTTCACCAGCTCTAGTTTCTTGACATTCACAGAATTGTATGAATTGACACATAGTAGGTCACAATCCTCTGAACAAACCCTATAGATTAACATACTCTTCCTTATGAGCGCCATTTTCTTCTTTTAGGTGTGGTTCTCGGTTATGATTCTCATATGGAATAGTTAATATGCATAGTTGTTTTAATTAAGTGTGGCACACATGATTCTGCCTGGCATTACCGGGCAGACTGTACTGATATTGTAATCCTTGGCATTCATTGCTTGGGTTGCTGGCTCTTGTGTTCTGGAGCAAAGAAGGAAAAGAATTTTCTTTTTTATACCCTTATTTTGGCAAGAAGCTGATGGTTTACATATGGGAGGTACTAGGGGAAAGCAGTGATTCAAATCTTGCATCTCAATCCTTCTTAGGAGAAAACAACTGCTAGGCTAACCCTAAGTTGTTAGAAGTGAACGGTTTATGGTGTATCTGAGGTTCTTGCTGATACGCAAGCGATTAAAATTTGTCTGGAGACATCACTTGTCACTTAGCAGTGTTTCTGACATATATCAAGTTACTGTTTCAACATCTAAGTATGCACTCTTCCTGCATTATTATTTCCAAGAGAAACATGGATTTTTGTATGGTTTTGTTGTGCTAATGATTTTTGTGGTGACAATTTGGATTTTGCAAGGAGTTGCTGATAGTTTCACCAATAAGAGTATGTTGAAAGGTTTCCTATTGCAAACTGGTCTTCCTCATCATTAGTGAATATGGCACATGCTAGGAAACAGTAGTAAATAATATGGTCAAAATGACTGAGTTGAGTAGGATTACACTTTAAGTGTAATATTGCTTTACACATAAGCAAGTTGTTTTAGGATACAACAAAGTCTTAAGATTTTTTAATGAAAATTGAGAAAGTAGGGTAAGTATAATTTGGAACTTGTTCGTCCTTTTATAAATTTAAATGAGGGTCACAAATGAACAGTTGTAATTATTTGTTATTTAACAATTGTTTGTTTTCAAACAAAATCGTTAAATAATAGACACAACAATTAAGGACTGATGTAGTGTGATTGTTACTAAATATACCTTTGGGGAGTAGTGAAGAGCTTTAATTATGATTAAATTTCGAACAGAATTAGTCTCAGATCCTTAAAACGGATGAAGATATGTGTGATTTATACAAAAAAAAATAGACACAACAATTAATAAATGTTGTAATAATTATTATCTGTTAAAAGATAATTCAAAACAAGTTTGAATATCTTAATTATTTGTCTGTAAAACAGGAAGGAAGACGGGTGTGGAACTCAAAGCCAATTGCCTTATCTTTGATGACTAATAATTATCTCAAAATTCAAGCGCCTATGGGCTTGAGCTCAGAAGCCTTTGATTTCTTACGATATATTAGTTTTGGTTAATATATCTAGAGGTATTATGTGGGATTTTGTTCCCTTCTATTAAAGTTATTAAACAGCACGTGTGATTTAGCATTTTACATGTACATAAGCCGTGCGAGTCTATGAACTATATTATTGTTTGTGATGTTTGCTGAGGCAACTTAGACAATGTTCTAACTTAGCTATAAGTCCCATCTGTGGTCATGCTGAGGTTCCGGATAATCTCTCACTGCAACCAAACCAGACAACACGCAATCAATAGTTTGTGTGAGAGATCGCATTACCTAAAACCAACCTGACTTGCCAAAACTTGCAGAGAAGTGATGTCAAACATTGTCAAATGCAAATACAAAACTGAAAATGCTTTGGAGTTCAAACTCCAAATCGAGGATTCGATGTTTGGCCCACTATTTAGGAGTCCTTATATATGTATGCAAATTAAGTTGTAGCATTTAATGCAATTTACCAGTAGTGTAACCATAGTGGAACATTATATGCAGTGTAATGAATATTTGAAATTTTAAAATCTCGAGTTTTGGTTCAAATAATCATTTTTTAGTATTTAAGATGTTAGAGTTTTATAAATCTGAAAATTAATAAAAAAAAATTGAAGTAAAAGAATAACAATCAGATATCTATATATTTATCTATATATTTGTCTCTGTGTGTGTCTATATATATATATGTATGTATGTGGGATTCACTTACATATGTGTAAAACAAATTTAGTTTTACACACTTTCTTATCTTTATATAGGATTAATATTTTTGTAAATCAACTGTTGGATTTAATAATCTACTCGTATCTTTTGGCCAAAAAAAAAAAACTACTCGTATCTATGCATGTAATTTTTTGAATCAATATGATATTCCTATCATTTTAATTAAGAATAGTATTTTTTAAATATATATTAGCGGTTAAAATTTAATTTTAAGAAATAAATAGTTAGACATTTTCAATTAACTTGAAATTTGATATGCATGATCTACGTGAATAAAATATAAAATTCAATGGTCGGATTAAAAAAATATAAATCATATAAAAAGATATGGAAATGTGTAAAACTAAATTTGTTTTGCACATGTGTAAGTAGATCTCTCATCTTTATATATATATATATATATATAGGATTATTATCCTATTCACTGTCAGTGGAGTTTTTTAACTCCACAAGCGGGGTTAAGATATTGACATGTGTCCTTTAAAAATATTAAGAAAATAATAAATAAATAAAATGAGACACATGTCATCATCCTAACCCCGCTTGTGGAGTTAAAAAACTCCACTGACAGTGTATAGGATAATTTTCCATATATATATATTAGTTTTATTATGGCTTGTTGAGTCACTCAATGTAGGTCACTAAAAAATTTAAAGAATTGAAATTTCTCGAAATAATAGTTAAGGGTTCTTATTTGACAAAATAATGAATATAATCATTTAAAATTTTAAATTTTGTCCTAAAAATTGCAATATGCAAATAATAACATCATATATCATTGGTTTATATGCCATATAAATCATCATCATAAATAATTTGTTACTCAATAGCAAGCCTGATGCTAACAAACAAATTAATGGGTCAAAAGTTGAAGTTTATTTTTGAAACAATATAAAAAAAATAAAAGACCTATGTCAACTTTTAACCTTGGAGATTTGTAGATAAAAAACATCGCACTAAGGGTTTGATATCTTTTAGGTTTTGTTTAGTAGGAAGGATGGAAAGAGATGAGAATAGAAAATTTGCTAATCTAATGGTTAAGCTACAAAATAGAAAAGTAGTTATGAAACCTAACTATTAGATTAACAAATTTTCCATTCCCACCTCTTTCCATTCTTTTTACCAAGCAAAGCATTAAAGAATGGTTTTAAAAAGATGCTCAAAATTATCCAATGAGATCTCATGCGCTTAAAATAATAAAAAAGACGTCATTATTGTGCCAAGCCAAGGGCATTAGAAGCATAAAAGCAAGGAGTACACTGTAAGCATGAAGGGTTAGGAACTTAAAATTATCTCCACTTCATGTATAGTATTGCACTACTTTTAGTATGTGATGCCTTAAAAATTGGTTCTCATATGTGTGATATATTGAAGGAACTAATGAAAAGTGAAATTTAATGGACCAAGAAGGTGTAAACCTTAGTTAAGGCTTGATAAAGCTTGCAGACCTATTTATAACGAATGTTTTAAAATCATTCATATTGTTATGATTTTGTTAATATTAGATGTTTCATAATTGGCATTATAACCAATTATTGGAGGATGCTTAGTCTGCGGTCTTACAGATGACCATTATGGTAATGTTTGACATATAATTTGCTAGCGTTTGATGCTTAGTATATTTTTCAATCAATCAGATAGCCTATGGACTTTGTTCCATATCTTGGTCTTATTGTTCTCGTAATGTATTTAGAAACTTGCACAATATATAGATAACCAATTCATGCATTACTAATTTTTTTTGTCATAAGAATAAGAATAAAGTATAAAGATACTTACAGTTCTTCTGATTGTAAATCAAAGAAAGTCTTATTCATTTCACTTAAGTGGAATTACAATGCATAACTAGGTAAAACTCAGCTAACCTTATGAAACCTTTTAATATGAAAGCTTTCTTATTAAGATATATGATCTTTATGAAAATTGCTTAGAACTAAGAGTTCATTGATTATCTAATTGAGTGAATTAAATGGAAAATACTATGTAGAGACATAACAAGGTCCAATAAGCCGTGATAGTTGAACATTCAACAAACCAAAATCATCAATTGCAAGCAAGATGTTATCAGATAAACATAACCAAAAATATAAATTTACTCCCATTGACCTTGAGATAGATATATTAATCAACGATATTTTCTTTAAATCCAAAAGAAATGGTATCATTAAACTCAAGAAATCACTGTCGGGAAGCTTGCTTATGTCCATATATTGATTTCTTAAGCTTATACATCATCTTTTCCTTTTCCTTAACTTAAAAACCCTTAGCTTAGTCCATGTACACTTCTTTCTCTAAATTTGCATTCACAAAGGTAGTTTTCTCATCGATTTGATATAGCTCCATGTCATAATGAGCCATGAAGCCATAATAATTTTAACTGAGTCTTCCTTTAACATCAGTGAGAAAGTCTCATTATAGTCAATACAATCCTTTTGACCAAAACCCTTAGCAACATGTTTGGCTTTATGTCTTTAAATATTGTCTTTAGAGTCATGCTTTGTAAAAACTACAAACCTTGTACCATATTAGTGAATAAATAAGAGACATAGAATAAACTAAGTACTATGATGCACTTTGTAATTATCATTATTTCAAGTAATGAGAATGAAATTGCAAGCTTAGTAAAATTTAGCAATAAATGATCCTTGAGATAATTTAGAAATCTTATATAAGTTCAAGAATTATATAAGAACAAATAGAAGCTTATATTCCACAAAATGTACATGTATAATTGTTTTGATAAAACGAAGGACACAAGAATACTAAAGGAAATGTAGTATACATGAATATTAAAATAATTAAATAAAATAAAGAATTCATATATATATATATATATACATACCTCCACAAAAAAAAATTAGACATAAAATATATTTAAACATATGTAGATAAGTATAAATATATATATATATATATATATATTATATGTAATACTTAGAATAGATATACACATACTTATTATATATATGGAAATACAACAAAACAAATAAATATATATAAATACATATATATTAGTCATGTAGTATAATTATAGAATATATATATTACATAATTGAATGGGAAATAATAATATGAAAGAATACTTAGTGGAGTTTGATGGGACTTTCTCCCATCAAACTCCACTAACACCATTGGCTATCTCGCTCCAAGCTTCTCAAAAGAAGCTTTGTAATTAAACAAAAGAAAAGAGAAGGTAAACAGAGGAGGGAGGCTCGGGTAGAACCAGAAAAAAAAAAAGAAGAAAGAAAAACTGAAACTGAGAAGGGAAAGAAGAAAAGAGAGGTGAAGCCGAGAAGAAAAGAAAGAAGAACAAAAACCACTCAGCCTCTTTTGTTTTTTTTTTCCTCCACTCGTATCCTCTATTCACTCTTTAAGATTTTCTTGCTTTCCATCGTATTCCTTTCTCTTCTCCCTCGTGTCGCACACTGTTGGACAGTAATGAGGGCTGCGCTGAGTGGTGTTGTGAACTGAAAATAGAAGGGGTAGGCTATGATTTTTGAAAGATAGGTTAGGGTTTAAGGAGGCTGAACGGAGAAGGGCTTATGGTGGCTGAGCTGGGCGTTTCCAGCACCAAACGAAGGGCTTTCAAAGGCTAAGTCAGGCGGCATTGGTGGTGGTTGCAGCAGGTATACAAGGGCTGCCATAGTCTCCATGCAAGGCTGCCGAAAAAGAAAAACCACAAGCCAGGTGAGAAAAGAAATAAAATAAAAGGAAGAGCTGCTGGAAAATTTGGGTAAATGAGATATTCTTCTAACCTTAAAATATTTATTTATTAAGTATGAAAATGAAATTATGATAAATTGAACCAAATGGGCACTTTATGGATGAAGGATTGATTTAATTCCAACTTGATGTTCAAATCTGGAATCAATGTTTTGTTTTGGGTTACAATTAAAACATTCAGTTTAATTGTTATACAAGGAGAAAAATTCTGCAAAAATTATGGTGGATAGCATTTTAAGTTAGAAGAAAGTAGGTTTTGGAATTTCTTGATTTGAATTTCTATAACTTGAGCTATGTACAAATGAGTACAGGGTACTCTGTCAGAAAAACGTGAATTCCAGTCTTAATTTTGAAAAATTGTAGGAAATAGCCTAAATTGAGTTAGGTTTCAAGCCTTACATTTCCAGAAAGGTAGTGGTGTTGGGATTATTATGGTTTTAAGTTTGCACCAATTGGATATGCTGATAATTAAATATGGAGTATTTTGTGCAAGTAGGTCAGTGTAACACTGTGCCTGAATATTGTTGGAAGATAGTGCAACTTTGGAAAATTGCTAATGTTGATCTAGGAAGAATTAAATAATGAACCTTACATTTCTAGATAAGGAAATGAGTTAGCTCTCATCTAGTTTTGGAATTTGTGGATTTGGAAATATGTAGCTTAAGCTATGTACATATCAATGCAGGATACTCACTGCAAGGTACAAATAGCCTAGTGTCAACTTCAAAAATTCCTAGAAAATAATTCAGATGGAGTTTGATTTCAAACTCTACATTTTCAGAAAGGTAAATGAGTCAGGATTGATATGGTTTTGGGTTTGTACAAATTTCATATCCCTATAATTAGTAATATAAATTTTCATGAACAGAGGTCAGGAAACCATCCTACCTAATGTGCCAGATTTGGGCCAAAGTTTGGAAAATTATTAGAAATGGCACAAGATGAATTAAAAAGTAAGCCTTATACTTCCGAATAGGGAACTGAGTTAGAAGTAATGTAAAATTTATGGCTTGACGATTAGATTTTGAAATTTTTACAAAAAGCTAACAAGGATGCTTTAAAGGGTTTCCAAGGTAAAGTAAGGCTTTGTAATGTTTTGTTTAAAGTCTAAGTACATATATATGTGTGTGTGTGTGTGTCTAAATGCATATGCTCATGCATAATGTATATTTGTACCAAGAAAGAAAAAAAATGGGATGAGCATAGATAAACAAATATATATCTATAATATATATTGGAATATACATATAGATATAAACACAAAGATGCTTAAAACATATATATATATGTATATAAAGACTCGTACCATGGGTACATCGTAATTGACGATAAGAAGGCAGCTTTAGATTAATAGTTACTCGAAATTAATAGCGTTTAAGGTCCTTATTTTAAGTACGTGATTAAGCACGGTGATGTAAACTTATCGAAATGTTAATGGATTATGTGTAGCGAAGCGGAACGGTGTAGAGGTTTGAGTACAGACTTGGAAACGCGAGGAGGATAATTACTAAGCCTCGAGGTAAGTGAGTTAAGTAAGCCTTACTAGTGTCACCTCATAAGAGATGAAAGAAATCTTATTAAATATTTGTTTAAATTCATATCAAGTTTGGTGGGACATTACGGATAAGACTAATAGAGTAAGTATGGTAAGATATAAATTGGACATGATGTGATCGTGAATAATACTTGCTTGCAGAGAAATCTTAGTTGTGACTTGCGTGCTGTGTTATAGTTTATTTATGTTTATTGAGCATGCTAATGTATTATGATACCTTGAGAATGAATACTTGAAATAATGTGCAGTATATATGCTACTTACAATGTTGAATTCATGGACCTCAATTAGTACCTAGTCGTGTTTGTCGAAAACTAGGAAAGAGGCCAACCCGAGTAAAGACTCGACCTTTTGTATCGTGTGAGCCACCTCTAGAGAACTCAAAGGAACTACATGTTACACAGCTTTCTTCGTGAATTGCAAGAGCCACCTCTAGAGTCCTTTGAGAGCTAAGTGCTACACGTGTACTGATGAAACATCAGAAAGCATGCGCCATAGAGGCAAATCCGAGTAAAACTCATTCCTTTGTACTGTGTGAGCCACCTCTAGAGAACTCAAAGGAACTACGTGCTACGCAGCTTTCTTCGTGAACTGTGGGAGCCACCTCTAGAGTCCTTTGAGAGCTAAGTGCTACACGAGTTCCGATGAACCATTAGAAAGAATGTGCTATAGAGGCTAATATGAGTAAAACTAAATCTTTTGTACCGTGTAAGCCACCTCTAGAGAACTTAAAGGAACTACGTGCTACGCAGCCTTCTTCGTGAATTGTGGGAGCCACCTTTAGAGTCCTTTGAGAGCTAAGTGCTACACGTATACTGATGAATTGTGGGAAATCATATGCCATTGAGACAATGAATAAATGATTGTGATCTATGAATTGTGGGAAATCATATGCCATTGAGACAATGAATAAATGATTGTCATCTGTGAATGTGATGACTATCATTAGATAAAATAGATATTACACATATGACGGAGAATGGGAGTAATTGTTGAATTTTACTTATATTATGCTATAGAATCATGTGTTATTTGAAATGGTTGTTTCCTTCGTACTTAACCATATCGATAAAAAGGGATAAAAAGAATGATATTTTGTGAGTTAAAGGAATGAAGAAAAGTATGAATGAGCTTATGCAATCTGTTGTACATACAAATTGGTAGCTAATCATGATATAATGCATACATGTTATTTTATAGAGTTCATGCATGTATGATCGTGTTTTACGATGTGAGCCTAGTATGTACTTATTTAAGCTACTTACTGAGCCATGGATTTGCTCACCCCTTAAATTTAATATCTACAAATTATATGGGTTGATATCCAGCTCAGGCTTCATATAGGCTCTCTCGAGAACTGTACCAGCTGTGGTACTCGTCTACGTTCTCCGAGCCTTGCTTTTGTGCTTTTGAGGTATACAATGGTATATCATTTTGATAATTATGCAAACTTTATTTTCACAATACTAGGAAGTAAATGGGATATAACTTTGGATCGCACTAGATTATTATGTAGGTCCATGTGATTATCGAGTACGATCCGGGATTAGATATATATTTTGAAGTATGTATAAAAATGCAAAATGTGGAATTTCGAATGAAATGAATCTTGAGATATATGAGATGCATGATTGTGTGAATTGTGGGAAACAAAAGCTGGCTATATTGTGAAGTTTAGAGTGTGTTTAAATGCAGGTGATTTTACTAGGAAAATTGATAAAATACAAGGGGGAGGTTTTCGACCCGTTTCTTTTGGAATAGTAAAAAGAAGGCTAAAATAATTAAAATCACCTTGAGAAGTATGACATAGCTCGAGAAATAATATTAGTAAGATAAGATTTGATTTAGATACTACATTAACACCGAATACAAACCGTAAATAGAAAAGAAAAATTTGGTTCGAAATTTTCCAAAAGCAATAAGGTATATGTTAAGTGAACGTAATTGGCTTTCGGGTCGTAACAGATTTAATGGTATCAGAGCAGGGTTTGTCTAATACGTGTTAATGTAGTTAAGATCATTTGTGGTGTTACATCTTATGTACTGTGAAATAGATGTTTGGAAAATTATCTATTAATTGTCTTATACTGAAATTGGTCTACACTTAGTGTAGGTTTTTATTCTGATTTAATTCGGAATTGAGGGGGGATTGGGCATAGAATTAGACCTAGAAGATCAGCTTAAAGATAGTTGATTTCATTTCCAACCTCATCACTATTATCACCCCTATTACTATCATATTCGACTTATTCCCACCCAGATAACAGGGTGTTGAGGATGGCTAGAATGTAGCAGGATCATGAGATAACGATAACCCTACTATAGTAGTCAGTGGTTAATCAAGCTAGTGCAACAAGCTCAACTCCTTATTATCACATGTGCTCTTACAAGTAGCTTGCACATAGAGTCAAAACTTCTTAGTTATTGGTTGTTGCTAACACATCTTTCAAAGAACCTCAAAAGAATGAGTGTGTATCATAAGTATAAAGTGAAGGTAGGAGATAGAGACCTAATAGCAGATTTGCTAATATTGCACAATTGCAACCTTGGTGTCATCTTCGATATGGACGGGATGACCACCGATCGTACTAATGTACACTGCTATAAGAAAACCGTAGCCTTCTCCCTACCTAGTCCACATATAATATGATTTGACAAATAACGAAGCAATAAATGCTCATTTGTTTTGTTCCGAATATATTGGAGTAATATTAGTAAAGGAATAATGGCCTACGTGGTTGAGGAAACGATGAAAATGCCCATACTTTGAAATTATTCCTTTTGAGTCATAGTAGACCAACATGATTTAGAATTGACTGATTTGACAGAGTAATTAATAGTGTAAGGATGCATTACATGCAAAATGATCCATTTATTAATCCTGTCAGGATTCCTCTGTCGGAATCGAACAAGATCTTAAATGCTAATATTAATGTGAGAAGGGATACTGATGAACAAAAAGTTATATTCTCGCAAGTGCACGAATCAAGGTAGTATAACGTGCAAGTACAAGAGTCGATCCCACAGAGATTTGCTAAATTTATTCAATTAAAATTCAACTACTTATGCTCTAAAAATTATAAAAGCCAATAAAAAGAATTATCTAAGTATCTAATTAACTAATGGAATTAATTAACCTAATAAATAAAATAAATTCACCAATAGAGAAAAGCCTAGGAATTTGATTTCACCAATACATTGCAATTTTATGTCTTCAATCCTAAAAATCTCAATTCAATTCTAAGGTTCATTCTTCCTAATATATGATTACTCTGTTTGATGGCAATTATAATCAAGTATTTTTAATCATTAATTATCTATGATGTGTAGCATAATCAATGACTAAAAACCCATTAAGAATAGAAGAACATATAACAAGAACCAAATAAATATTCTAGCTTGATGTATGCATCAAATATTTATTCAATCATTCAAGAGAGCTATACATGGCTTAGCATATGATGTGTACCCTTACTATGTCTCAAACAATCAATTAATTTATATTAAAGGTGGCCAATCAGTAACACAAATCAAAAGATTGAATTAATCACAATGAATGATACTAGAAATAATAATTGATCGATTAATCATAAAGACATAAAATATGCAAGTAGGCTTGATCAAATTCCTAATAACTAAATTAATTCATGTTTAATCTAGCAAAGCAAAATATTAAATTAATAAATGTCATGCTTTAAATTAAACAATAACTAATTCAATATATAAATAGAATAATATAATAAAGTGAAACAATTTAGTCCTTGCTCAACAAACCAAACACGTGGACCCAACAATAGTTGAGAGAATTTCACCAAAACTTCACACGATTTGAGATGAACAGCAGCTATTGGTTCCTTCACTCACGTTCGGTCCACAGCAACTTTGTCGTTTCTCTGCTTTTCGTCGGCTCTGCTGCAACTTATGACTTCAACTGCAGCTCATGATTCTTTAGCCAAAACTTGTGTTTCGAGCCTTCAACTCAGCCCAAGCAGCCTTCACACCACCATAATAACACAACAAGCTGTGCTCTTCAACAACAGCTTCAATTCTCGGTTCAGCTGCTGCCTACGAAGCTCGGGTCCTCTCTTTTTATCTTTTCTGCAAAATAAAGAGAAACGCACAGCAACAAAAAGAGACCAAGAAAACTGCCTATACCCCTTACTGCTCTCTGTTTTTCTCTTTCCCTTTACTGCCGCCCCTCTCCTCTCTTTTATAATTTGTTTTCTTTACTTAAAAATTTCTAGGGTTTCTTCTTAGTCAAAAATAAATCTCAGCCCTTTATTATTTTTTAATCATGTGGTCCCAAAGGTCTTTTAAAGAAAATCATGATTTGTTATATCTTAAGAAAGTCAAACAATATATATTTCAAAAATTTATTCCAATTACAAGATTTATTGTTTGATTTCATTCAATAACTTCTAAAATTAATTCCAAATCACTTTCTTTAAAATTATTCACAAGATACAGTAAACAATTAATTTTACACAAGAATATAGCAATAAATGTGGTAATTAAAACGTAAATAATATAACAAATATATTATTATCAAATACCCCCAAACCTATATTTTTGCTAGTCCTCGAGCAAAATTAAAAGAAAATGCACTTGTTTGTGACCTTTAAGAACAAAAGTGAAAACTCAAGGACACCCAAAATATTTCACTCAAATTCATGTAAATTCAATTTCACTTGATTTCCACATATTGCCTCAAGTAAACCTCACATCTATGATTAAAGTAATTGTTCAAAACACAACTCAATAATTTCATAATTCAAATGTTAATTAACTCAAATCATGATATCAGATGTTCGTGTGTTTAGCCAAACTCAAATTCCTTGTCAATACTCAATTAAAATTATGTAACTCACGAATAAATGATGTGATCTCAATTTTTTTTTTAATTCTACTGACACTCCATAGGCTTGCTCTTCTTGCATCTCTCCACTAATGTAGACAATAAAATTAGCTTAGATCATTAGGTCTTTATTAGCTTATAATGTTTGGCTAAGGTATTGGTTAACAAAGAAAGGGAAGGTAAAAATCAAAACAAGAGAGTTAACAATGATAAAGCACATACTAAATTTCTCTCTTTTTTTTTTACTTTCTTTTTTCTCTTTTTTTTTTGCTAATCTCCATAACCCCCAAACCTATCTTTTTCATATATTTGTTTGTGGATGACAGTTTCCATGCCACTCTTTAACTCTTTTTTTTTTTCAATGGAGTCAAGGCATTATCCAACAATTCTCTCTTTTTTTTTTGAAACCTTTTCCTTTATTAGCTTGAAAATATTTCTTGAATCACATCCCCTCAATGATAGATATGTGCATTAAAGCCCTCTTTAAGGGTACATTCATTGTTTTTCAGGCTAATTTGGTTAAGGGCAATGAGGTTATAAGAAAATTCGAATGGTGGCTATTCATATGCTTTTGCATATGCCATTCTTTCAATAAGGCTCAATGGGGTATACTAGTGAATAATTTGTAACATGGTAGGCGTGAAAGGCTCAAACGTTCCAAGGAATGCCTAAATCATGTCTAAGTCAATCAATTGCCTATGATTTCACCTCAAGTGTAATAAAACAAGTTCTAGAGTGTCATGCATGATCACTAATTTTACAAGTTCACATAATCAGTCACTAAGTATCAACAATTCATAAGAGTATAGCTTATGTGCTCAATTGTTCATCAATCATGAAATGAATAAAATTAACATCAAATTATTTAATTACCTAAGTATGCATTTCTCACAATCACTTAACCTAGTAAAATTCTCTTATATTCATCATAGGCTAGTGAAAAATCATAGTGAAAGAGAAGAACATAAATCCAAGTAAAATTTTTTAAAATTTTTAATTTTTTTGTTTTTTTTAAAATAATAAACTAAATAGACACAACTAAACCACACCCCCAAAACCTAAATCAAACTTTGTCCTCAAAGTTGAAAAACAAAGATTAATAAAAGAGTACGAATGTGCACACTAAAAAAAATAAAAATAAAAAGAGTGAAAAATCATACCTACTTGGGTTGCCTCCCAACAAGCGCTTTATTTAACGTCTAGGCAAGACGGAATGCTAGGTCTAAGGCTTCTCCAAATCAACAAAATCCACTATCTGGCCCTTTGGAGTGCCTTCCAAATATGGCTTCAATCTATGCCCATTCACCTTGAAACTAGCTCTTGTTCTTATGTTCTCAATCTCAACTGCACCATAAGGAAACACTTTCCACACCAAAAATGGTCCACACCACATTGACTGCAACTTTCCTGGAAAGAGACGCAAACGTGAATCATAAAGTAAAACTTTCATACCTTGTTTGAACTCTTTTTGGAGAATAGATTTATCGTGGTACAACTTTCTTCTCTCCTTTAAATCTTTGCATTCTCATAAGCTTCTTTTCGAATCTCATCCAACTCATTCAATAAGAGCTTTCTAGCTTCACCAATCAATTTGTCATCTGTTTTATCCTGCACAAGATTAGAGTCAACAACTGAGTCCAAAACATCAACTGAGAAACAATCATTAGAATCTGTAGGCAATTTTAAAGAATTAAAAACAGAAAATTCCACAGTCTCATCTAAGACTGTCATGGTTAGTTTCCCGTTTTGAACATCAATGATTGTTTTTGTTGTAGCCATGAATGAACGTCCAAGCAAAATGGGTAGCTCATGCTCATTCTTTGACTGTCTCTCCATGTCCAAAACTACAAAATCAACAGGAATGATTAGTTTATCAATTTGAACTAAAATATCCTCCACAATGCCTCTAGGATATTTAATTGAATGATCAGCAAGTTGTAGAGACATTGTGGTAGGTTTTAAGTCTCTTAAACCTAATTGCAAGTAAACAAAATAAGGCATTAAATTGATGCTTGCACCCAAATCCAACATAGCCTTTTCTTTCTTTGAACCTCCTACAGTAATGTCGATGTTAAAACTCCCAGGATCTTTTAATTTAGGTGGCAAATTACTTTGAAACACAACACTTACCGTTTCCGAAACCATTACCTTTTCATTTGGCTCATACTTACGCTTGTGAGTATTCAATTCCTTTAAGAACTTTGCATAAAATGGTATGTTCCTGATCATATCAAGCAAAGGTAAGTTCACATTTACCTTAGACAAAATATCATATATTTCAGAAAATGACTTATCCAATTTGCTTTTCTTGAGTCTGCTTGGAAACGGAATAGGAGGAACATAGGGGTGTTGAGCCTTGTGTAACTTAGGAGTTTCAAAAGATGGATTGGACTCTTCACTTTGACTCGGTTCCTCAATATCCTTCTTTTTGCCACCACTTGGGCTTTTCTCTTGTTGCTTCTCCTTTGCAACCTCATCATCTGCAGGTAAGGTTAAACTTTCATCAGAATCATCATTCATTTTATTGTCAAATATCTTACCGTTTCTCAGAATAGTAATAGATTTGGCTTGCTCAGGTTGGCTTGGAAATTTTCCAGGAACATGGCCTTGCAATGCCTCTGCAATTTGTCCAACTTGAACCTCTAATTCCCGTTGAGAAGCCTCTAGTTGTTGGAATCGTTGTTCATTGCTTTGTTGATTACTTAGGCAAACTTCCATAAAGTTTTGCAAAGTATCTTCTAAAGATGGCTTCCGTAGTTGGAAAGAAGAGCTTGCTTGATTCTGGTTCTGGTTGCTACTACATGAAAAATTAGGATGACTTCTCCAACCCGGGTTGTAAGTATTTGAAAAAGGATCATTCCTCACCCGTGGGTTATGAGAGTTCATCATATTGGCTTGCTCAACAAAATTTGAGAATTTTTCACTAGAAGGACAAGCATTAGTAACATGACCATAAATCCCACAAATTCGACATACCTCATTGGACACTGGCATTCTTTGACCCATCATCATAGCATATAGACTTCATTTGCTTGGTTAATTCTGAAACCTGCATTGCCAGCTCAGTGTTAGTGTTAATCTTATAAAGACCTCTAGGCTTACCTTTAACACTCCTTTGTTGCGAGTTAGCTCCAAGCATCTCGTAGAGCTCGTAGGTCTCTTGTACAGTCTTTTCTCCCATAGCACCTCCAGCAGCATTATCAACCATAGCTTGACAAGCTTGAGTTAGTCCATCATAAAAAAATTGATTTTGCAATTCTAATGGATACCGATGATGTGGACAGTGAATTAAAAACAATTTAAAATGTTCCCAAGCTTCATGGAATGCCTCACCATCTGCTTGTGTGAATGTAGCAATCTTACCCCTTAATTCAGTGGTTTTGGCATGTGAGTAGAACTTACCTATGAACTTATTGTACACTGCATCCCATGTGGTAAGTGAGGCTGGGGTTATAGACATGAACCATGTCTTTGCCGCATCCTTCAAGGTGTAGGGAAAACATCTCATTCGCAATTGGTCCTCAGTTAATCCCTGCAAAGGAAAAGTTTGAACAGTTGCGTAAAAATCACGAATGAATGTCAAAGGATCTTCAATAGCAGCACCATGAAAAGAAGGAAGCATATTAAAATGAATATTCTTAAGCTCATAGTTTCTGGCTGCATCATTGAGAACAATGCATGATGGTGATGTCCCTACAATAGGACGTGCAAACTCCTTCATAGGACGATTTTGAACACGATTTTGAACTTGATTTTCAGCTTGATTCCCCACTTGTAACTCCATGTTCATTTCAACTAGTTCCTCTTGTTGTGCCTTTGCTTTCCTACCGATTCTGTCAATTTGATCGTTGATGGGCACTATCTCTTGACCAAGTGATCGTCGACCTTGCATCTACTACCTAAAGAAAGAGAGGAAAAAAAAAAGCAAGAAAAAAAATTAAATAAATTTAGTAAGCTAAAAAGAAAAATAATAAAAGAAAAACACATGTAGTCAAATAAAATTGAATAAACTTAAAACAAATCCCCGGCAACGGCGCCAAAAACTTGATGAACAAAAAGTTATATTCTCGCAAGTGCACGAATCAAGGTAGTATAACGTGCAAGTACAAGAGTCGATCCCACAGAGATTTGCTAAATTTATTCAATTAAAATTCAACTACTTATGCTCTAAAAATTATAAAAGCCAATAAAAAGAATTATCTAAGTATCTAATTAACTAATGAAATTAATTAACCTAATAAATAAAATAAATTCACCAATAGAGAAAAGCCTAGGAATTTGATTTCACCAATACCTTGCAATTTTATGTCTTCAATCCTAAAAATCTCAATTCAATTCTAGGGTTCATTCTTCCTAATATATGATTACTCTGTTTGATGGCAGTTATAATCAAGTATTTTTAATCATTAATTATTTATGATGTGTAGCATAATCAATGACTAAAAACTCATTAAGAATAGAAGAACATATAACAAGAACCAAATAAATATTCTAGCTTGATGTATGCATCAAATATTTATTCAATCATTCAAGAGAGCTATACATGGCTTAGCATATGATGTGTACCCTTACCATGTCTCAAACAATCAATTAATTTATATTAAAGGTGGCCAATCAATAACACAAATCAAAAGATTGAATTAATCACAATGAATGATACTAGAAATAATAATTGATCGATTAATCATAAAGACATAAAATATGCAAGTAGGCTTGATCAAATTCCTAGTAACTAAATTAATTCATGTTTAATCTAGCAAAACAAAATATTAAATTAATAAATGTCATGCTTTAAATTAAACAATAACTAATTCAATATATAAATAGAATAATATAATAAAGTGAAACAATTTAGTCCTTGCTCAACAAACCAAACACGTGGACCCAACAATAGTTGAGAGAATTTCACAAAACTTCACACGATTTGAGATGAACAGCAGCTATTGGTTCCTTCACTCACGTTCGGTCCACAGCAACTCTGTCGTTCCTCTGCTTTTCGTCGGCTCTGCTGCAACTTATGACTTCAACAGCAGCTCATGGTTCTTCAGCCAAAACTTGTGTATCAAGCCTTCAACTCAGCACAAGCAGCCTTCACACCACCAGAATAACACAACAAGCCTTGCTCTTCAACAACAGCTTCGATTCTCGGTTCAGCTGCTGCCTACGAAGCTCGGGTCCTCTTTTTTTATCTTTTCTGCAAAATAAAGAGAAACGCACAGCAACAAAAAGAGACCAAGAAAACCGCCTATACCCCTTACTGCTCTCTGTTTTTCTCTTTCCCTTTACTGCCGCCCCTCTCCTCTCTTTTATAATTTGTTTTCTTTACTTAAAAGTTTCTAGGATTTCTTCTTAGTCAAGACTAAATCTTAGCCCTTTATTATTTTTTAATCATGTGGTCCCAAAGGTCTTTTAAAGAAAATCATGATTTATTATATCTTAAGAAAGTCAAACAATATATATTTCAAAAATTTATTCCAATTACAAGATTTATTGTTTGATTTCATTCAATAACTTCTAAAATTAATTCCAAATCACTTTCTTTAAAATTATTCACAAGATACATTAAACAATTAATTTTACACAAGAATATAGCAATAAATGTGGTAATTAAAACGTAAATAATATAACAAATATATTATTATCAGATTCCCTCAGCATATTGATGTTAAGATCATTGGTTAAATTTATATTGAAGAGAAAGAAATAAATTTTTAAATGACAAATATGTCTCTATGTTGGACTATGTTCTAAATTGTGATAAAACCAATTGATCTTGAAGTCATTAGTAATGATGAAGTTATTGATGGTATAAAGGATGTAATACGTGTATAACGGTCCTTATTACTAATCCCATATACCTTTAGAGTACTGATGCGACTTGAAATGTGTATAATGGGAAGTCGCAAAATGATTGGCCCTGTTATTAATTCTCAAAGGCCTAAATTAAAAGTATACTGACAGGATATTTAATACAGAATAGTTGGATACCATGAAAAGTGAAATAATTCTTGATTGTGACTGAGAAAGTGATCAGAATATTTGATGAAATTCATATCATTACTGTTAATTCTGGTTTATACATTTATTCTATTTCCGATGTATTAAACAGATATTTATAGAACCGGAGCATTTTGAGATATGCTTTGCAAAATGGTATGGTGATTGGAGTATTATAAATTTGAAGAATATGTATAAGAACCGTAAAGTGACTGTAAGAACAGAAAAATATGACAGCTAACCTGAATTATCAAATGAAAATGATTTCAAGGTGAATTACAGTAGTGAATCGGTTAGCTATGGAATGTGTTAGTTAAACTGTTATATTTGATATAGCATATGCTTTGAAATATGAATAAATAAGTGAGTTAAGGTGGAGTATATGTTACAATGATTTGAATATTAAGTATCTCTGCCATGAGGATATACAGTGAAATTGTAAGACATAGAGATAAAATGAAATAAGAAGATAAAATTACATGAGGACTAGGGAACATGAGTATGAAGCAGTTCCCAAATTAACACTAAAAGTGATTTCTTTTGGTTATCACATGATTATGGTTAGATGTAAGATCGAGCCAAACTCGATAGAGGAAATTTAATGATACTCAAAGGAGTAAATAAATGAATTACATTTTTACTGCTAGTAATGTGAATGGAAAAATGTTATATAGATATAACCACCTCGAAATGATAGAAATAGTGAAATTATATAGGTAATGTGGTGATTAAATTGATGATTTGATTAGTCATCTATGGACTCTAAATTATGAAAGGATTATATTCCATATTATATTCTAAAACTTAAGAGATATTGAGTATACCATAAAAATAAGGGATGGAATGAATTCTACATGATATGAGATATTGAGAGAAAATGATTGCCAAATATTTTAGTTACAGCCAGAGATGGCTAGTATTAAAGTCTGCAAATAAGCTCCAGCATTGGTTAAAGTAATATGAAAATGAGTATTATGGATAATAAAGAATCCAAAAGGGATAGGATGCTATGGAATTATTGTGGACTGATTGTCCAAATTAAATCACTTTTCCATTATCAGGCTCCTAGATATTTTAGTGTCATAGTCGAAATATGATGATGGAACAGTGAGAATGCATGTGAAGTTCCAGTGAGCTTTATATGGGATGGGAATATCTGAGTAGCTATATGTTTGTGGAAAATAGCAAAAGGCTTTGGGATTTCAAATTTACTGACAGTACTGCTCCGTACTGATGTGAATATTTGAGCGTAGTATGGAAACGCTCGAAGATATGTTAAAGGAGCTTATGCTTGAGATTTGAAGATTACTGGGACAATTACATACTACTAATTTAATCACGTAAATGATAGTTACCAAACTATATCGACTTGGCACTGAATGAGGAAACAGATGATAAATTGTGTGAATCAACTATTGTGTGAAAAGGAGTGGAAACTAATAACTCCCAAAATGATAAGAAATTTTACGGAGTATAAATATATGGTGAAAAAGACGATATGTAGTGGTCTAAAAATAATTAGGATGTTGAAAATATGCTGGCAGTATTACTTAAAAGATGATCTAGAGGACAACCCAAAGTAGACAGAAGAGCTATGCGGATAGTCGAAGAAGGCTTTTAGAATTTTAAGTTGGGGATAAAGTGTTTTTGAAGATTTCTCCGACTAAAGGCATAATGAGGTTTGAGAAGAAAGAGAAGTTGAACTCTAGGTATATTGGTCTGTTTGAAATACTGGAGAGGATTGGTAACGTAGCATATCGACTAGCATTACCTCCAGAGATATCGGGTGTGCATAACGTTTTCCATGTGTCGATGCTAAGGAAGTATCATCCGGACCCATTCCATGTTATTAAGTACGAACCATTGGAGATCAGGGAGGACTTAAGCTATGTTGAGAGACCTATTTGGATCTTAGACAGAAAAGACAAGATATTGAGGTCTAAGACAATCCCTTTGGTTAAATTGCTTTGGCAGCATCACACTTCAGAAGAAGCAACATGGGAGTTAGAGAGCTTGATGAGAGAGAAGTACCTTCACCTATTTCAAATAGACACGAAAAATTTGGAGGACCAAATTTTCTAAGGTGGGGAGGATGTAAAAACTACAAATCTTGTACCATATTAGTGAATAAATAAGAGATATAGAATAAGCTAAGTACTATAATGCACTTTGTAATTATCATTATTTTAAGTAATGAGAATGAAGTTGCAAGCTTAGTTAAATTTAGCAATAAATGATCCTTGAGATAATTTAGAAATCTTATATAAGTTCAAGAATTATATAAGAACAAATAAAAGCTTATATTCCACAAAATGTATATGTATAATTGTTTTGATAAAACGAAGGACACAAGAATACTAAAGGAAATGTAGTATACATGAATATTAAAATAATTAAATAAAATAAAGAATTCATATATATACATACCTCCACAAAAAAAATATTAGACATAAAATATATTTATACATATGTAGATAAGTGTATATATATATATATATATATTATATGTAATACTCAGAATAGATATACACATACTTATTATATATATGGAAATACAACAAAACAAATAAAAATATATAAATACATATATATTAGTCATGTAGTATAATTATAGAATATATTACATAATTGAATAGGAAATAATAAAATAAAAGAATACTTAGTGGAGTTTGATGGGACTTTCTCACATCAAACTCCACTAACACCATCGGCTATCTCACTCCAAGCTTCTCAAAGAAGCTTTGTAATTAAACAAAAGAAAAGAGAAGGTAAACAAAGGAGGGAGGCTCGGGTAGAACCAGAAAAAAAAAAAGAAGAAAGAAAAACTGAAACCGAGAAGGGAAGGAAGAAAAGAGAGGTGAAGACGAGAAGAAAAGAAAGAAGAACAAAAACCACTCAGCCTCTTTTGTTTTCTTTTTCCTCCACCCGTATCCTCTATTCACTCTTTAAGATTTTCTTGCTTTCCATCGTATTCCTTTCTCTTCTCCCTCGTGTCGCACACTGTTGGACAATAATGAGGGTTGTGCTGAGTGGTGTTGTGAACTGAAAATAGAAGGGGTAGGCTATGGTTTTTGAAAGATAGGTTAGGGTTTAAGGAGGCTAAATGGAGAAGGGCTTGTGGTGGCTGAGCTGGGCGTTTCCAAGCCCAAACGAAGGGCTTTCAAAGGCTAGATCAGGCGGCATTGGTGGTGGTTGCAGCAGGTATACAAGGGCTGTCGTAGTCTCCATGCAAGGCTGCCGAAAAAGAAAAACAACAAGCCAGGTGAGAAAAGAAATAAAATAAAAGGAAGAGCTGCTGGAAAATTTGGGTAAATGAGATATTCTTCTAATCTTACAATGTTTATTTATTAAGTATGAAAATGAAATTATGATAAATTGAACCAAATGGGCACTCTATGGATGAAGGATTGATTTAATTCCAACTTGATGTTCAAATCTGGAATCTATGTTTTGTTTTGCGTTACAATAAAACATTCAGTTTAATTGTTATACAAGGAGACAAATTCTGGAAAAATTATGGTGGATAGCCTTTTAAGTTAGAAGAAAGTCAATCTTGGAATTTCTTGATTTGGATTTCTATAACTTGAGATATGTACAAATGAGTACAGGGTACTCTGTCAGAAAAACGTGAATTCCAGTCTTAACTTTGACAAATTGTAGGAAATAGCCTAAATTGAGTTAGGTTTCAAGCCTTACATTTCCAGAAAGGTAGTGGTGTTAGGATTATTATGGTTTTAAGTTTGCACCAATTGGATTTGCTGATAATTAAATATGGAGTATTTTGTGCAAGTAGGTCAGTGTAACACTGTGCCTGAATACTGCTGGAAGATAGTGCAACTTTGGAAAATTGCTAATGTTAATCTAGGAAGAATTAAATCATGAACCTTACATTTCTAGATAGGGAAATGAGTTAGCTTTCATCTTGTTTTGGAATTTGTGGATTTGGAATTATGTAGCTTAAGCTATGTACATATCAATGCAGGATACTCACTGCTAGGTACAAACAGCCTAGTGTCAACTTCAAAAATTCCTAGAAAATAATTCAGATGGAGTTTGATTTCAAACTCTACATTTTCAGAAAGGTAAATGAGTCAAGATTGATATGGTTTTGGGTTTGTACAAATTTCATATCCCTATAATTAGTAATATAAATTTTAATGAACAGAGGTCAGAAAACCATCCTACCTAATGTGTCAGATTTGGACCAAAGTTTGGAAAATTATTGGAAATGGCGCAAGATGAATTAAAAAGTAAGCCTTATACTTCCGAATAGGGAACTGAGTTAGAAGTAATGTAAAATTTATATCTTGACGATTAGATCTTGAAATTTTTACAAAAAGCTAACAATGATGTTTTAAAGGGTTTTCGAGATAAAGTAAGGCTTTGTAATGTTTTGTTTAAAGTCTAAGTACATATATATATATATATATATGTCAGAATGCATATGCTCATGCATAATGTATATATTTGTACTAAGAAAGAAAAAAATGGGATGAGCATAGATAAACAAATATATATCTATAATATATATATCGGAATATACATATAGATATAAACACAAAGATGCTTAAAACATATATATATGTATATAAGGACTCGTACCATGGGTACGTCGTAATTGACGATAAGAAGGTAGCTTTATATTAATAGTTACTCGAAATTAATAGCGTTTAAGGTCCTTATTTTAAGTACGTGATTAAGCACGATGATGTAAACTTATCGAAAGGTTAATGGATTATGTGTAGCGAAGTGGAACGGTGTAGAGGTTTGAGTACAGACTCGAAAGCGCAAGGAGGATAATTACTAAGCCTCGAGGTAAGTGGGTTAAGTAAGCCTTACTAGTGTCATCTCATAAGAGATGAAAGAAATCTTATTAAATATTTGTTTAAATTCATATCAAGCTTGGTGGGACATTACGGATAAGACTAATAGAGTAAGTATGGTAAGATATAAATTGGACATGATGTGATCGTGAATAATACTTGCTTGCAGAGAAATCCTAGTTGTGACTTGCGTGCTATGTGTTATAGTTTATTTATGTTTATTGAGCATGCTAATGTATTATGATACCGTGAGAATGAATACTTGAAATAATGTGCAGTATATATGCTACTTACAATGTTGAATTCATGGACCTCAATTAGTACCTAGTCGTGTTTGTCGAAAACTAGGAAAGGGGCCAACCCGAGTAAAGACTCGACCTTTCGTACCGTGTGAGCCACCTCTAGAGAACTCAAAGGAACTACGTGTTACGTAGCTTTCTTTGTGAACTGCGGGAGCCACCTCTAGAGTCCTTTGAGAGCTAAGTGTTGCACGTGTACTGATGAAACATCAGAAAGCATGCGCCATAGAGGTAAATACGAGTAAAACTCATTCCTTTGTACCGTGTGAGCCACCTCTAAAGAACTCAAAGGAACTACGTGTCACGCAGCTTTCTTCGTAAACTGCGGGAGCCACCTCTAGAGTCCTTTGAGAGCTAAGTGCTGCACGTGTACTGATGAAACATCAGAAAGCATGCGCCATAGAGGCAAATCCGAGTAAAACTCATTCCTTTGTACCGTGTGAGCCACCTCTCAAGAACTCAAAGGAACTATGTGCTATGCAGCTTTCTTCGTGAACTGTGGGAGCCACCTCTAGAGTCTTTTGAGAGCTAAGTGCTACACGAGTTTTGATGAACCATTAGAAAGAATGTGCTACAGAGGCTAATCCGAGTAAAACTAAATCTTCTGTACCGTGTGAGCCACCTCTAGAGAACTCAAGGGAACTACGTGGTACACAGATTCTTTGTGAACTATGGGAGCCACCTCTAGAGTCCTTTCAGAACTAAGTGCTACACGTGTATCGATGAACCATTTGAAAACATAAGCCATAGAGGCAAACCCGAGTAAAACTCGATCTTTTGTACCTTGTGAGCCACCTCTAAAGAACTTAAAGGAACTACGTGCTACGCAGCCTTCTTCGTGAATTGTGGGAGCCACCTCTAGAGTCCTTTGAGAGCTAAGTGCTACACGTATACTGATGAATTGTGGGAAATCATATGCCATTGAGACAATGAATAAATGATTGTGATCTATGAATTGTGGGAAATCATATGCCATTGAGACAATGAATAAATGATTGTCATCTGTGAATGTGATGACTATCATTAGAGAAAATAGATATTACACATATGACGGAGAATGGGAGTAATTGTTGAATTTTACTTATATTATGCTATAGAATCATGTGTTATTTGAAATGGTTGTTTCCTTCGTACTTAACCATATCGATAAAAAGGGATAAAAAGAATGATATTTTGTGAGTTAAAGGAATGAAGAAAAGTATGAATGAGCTTATGCAATCTGTTGTACATACAAATTGGTAGCTAATCATGATATAATGCATACATGCTATTTTATAGAGTTCATGCATGTATGATCGTGTTTTACGATGTGAGCATAGTATGTACTTATTTAAGCTACTTACTGAGTCGTGGATTTGCTCACCCCTTAAATTTAACATCTACAGATTATATGGGTTGATATCCAGCCCAAGCTTCATATAGGCTCTCTCGGGAACTGTACCTAGCTGTGGTACTCGTCTACGTTCTCCGAGCCTTGCTTTTGTGCTTTTGAGGTATATAACGGTATATCATTTTGATAATCATGCAAACTTTATTTTCACAGTACTAGGAAGTAAATGGGATGTAACTTTGGATCGCACTAGATTATTATGTACGTCCATGTGATTATCGAGTACGATCCGGGATTAGGTATATATTTTGAAGTATGTATAAAAATGCAAAATGTGGAATTTTGAATGAAATGAATCTTGAGATATATGATATGCATGATTGTGTGAATTGTGGGAAACAAAAGCTGGCTATATTGTGAAGTTTAGAGTGTGTTTAAATACAGGTGATTTTACTGGGAAAATTGATAAAATACAAGGGGGAGGTTTTCGACCTGTTTCTTTTGGAATAGTAAAAAGAAGGCTAAAATAATTAAAATCATCTTGAGAAGTATGACATAGCTCGAGAAATAATATTAGTAACATAAGATTTGATTTAGATACTACACTAACACCGAATACAAATCGTAAATAGAAAAGAAAAATTTGGTTCAGAATTTTCCAAAAGCAATAAGGTATATGTTAAGTGGACGTAATTGGCCTTCGGGTCGTGACATGCTTGTTTTTAAGGACCTATTTACATTTAATTTTTTTTTTTTATAATCTTCAAGCAATTTAACAAGTTCCTAGACTTCAAAATGTTCAATGGATTTCAAGTCATCTTTCATGACATCTACCCATTTAGTAGAATTATGGGTTTCAATAGCTTGTGAAAATGAAATTGATTCAATGCCAGTTCCTAAGTCACATTTTAACTCATGTAGACATACCATTTAGTCATTAGGAATAAAAAACCTTCTTTTTTTTTTTGATACTTTCTTAATGTTATTCCTTTTGGTTAATCTACTATGGGTTTATTTAGAATAACTTCATTGTGTGGTGGTTGAGTATGTTATTGATCTTGCAAATTCTTGGTAAGATTATAGGTAAAGGAGCTTGCACCCTAATCTCTTGAATTATCACATTACACAGCACTCACTCCCACAAACTTCACCATTCTCAATGAATTTTACATTTTCAGTTTCCACAATTCTCGTACTATGGCTAGGACAACAAATTTATACCCTTTAGACTTTTTTGGATAACCAATGAAAAAACCATTACTTGTTCTTGAATCCGCATTTTCTTTTCTTGCATATTATAAATTCTTACTTCCACTAGCTATAGGTTTCTTAGATCATGCATATATAGTTCATACATGAACAATCAAAGGTTAAACACAATGAAAATTAAAAATTTTACCTCAGAAAACCGATCCAAATGGATCTTTTTGATCAAGAATATTCAAATCATGAAAATAATTATCAAGAATCATAAAGATGTTTCAAGAAACATACCTAAGCTTTAGATATCATAGTCTAAAGCTTACTTTTGTTGATGATGCTTGATTTTCTTGTCTTGAATCACAAAGATAATCTGTTCAAGCATCTAGCCTTTAACAGTAATCCACACAAGCAGTAATGAAACCTTTAGGAAGGTTGGATTGTATCATAATTGTCACCTCGCTGGAACGGTTTGAGTTTCATAAACTCTCGGCAATTTTCTCAATATTTTAAAGCTCACAAACATGAAGAAAACATTTTTCTTGAAGCAAGCAAGAGAGAGAAGATGGAGGACTAGGATGGGTGACAATGACTCTACAAGGTCTTGCCACCAATTGCAAAAATCCTAATCTCCTAGTGTGGCTAGCCATGATTATCTATTTGTAGGCTAGGGTAAATATGTTTCATTAGGTACACTTACCTTTTGGCCCTTGCACTTATTTTAATGCAATTGGATTCTACTCTTCATTAAACTATTTAATTAAAGGTAAAGTCTAAACTATAATTAAATGTAGGGAATCATAACTTAATTAAACTCTCTTAATTAAGTCTACTTAACCAAACATTTTTAGTTAAGCTCAGTAATTATAATTTGGCCAAATAACTTAATTAAAACTCTTTTAATTTACTTAATTAAACATATTTAATTAAACCTAATTATAATTCCATCTAATAATACCAACTGGGAAATTGTAAATTTCCCTAGACCAATCCATTTTCATCCATTGAGTACTTTTTGTGTGTGACTTATTAGGCTCTTAACATCATGTCAATGAACATGAATTGTAATTCAAATTCATAGATCAAGTTGGGCATCTAGCTATGCCGCATGACCACCTTAATGTTCAGAGGTTAAGAGTGATTTTCAACTAAAAGCATTTTAGTGATAAGTCTCTCAGCATAATTAATATTCTTCCATGGATTATATCTAAATGAATTAATAAGCACAGTATAGTTTCTTCTTATCAATTCATCATATTAGTTCTTGTAACTTTAGGATTGACTCCAATAAATCCCATGAAATTCATTTCATCAAGGACTCATTATGCCATAGGCATGGACTCGCACAAGTTAAATCTCAACTCAAGAATAAACAAGATATGTTCCCTAAATTCACTTGGGTAATGGATTCTTTTTTGACCCTTATCCACCTTTATATGATTCGAAATACACCGAAAAGCACCTTGATTAGGTATTTGGCAATCCAAACCCGCATAGGTGAAATTAAAGTGTAATGTTTCACATATAAGATGACCAGGTGTCTCAAGTCAAAGGATCACTTACATGACTATGACATGATAAGGTTTTTATAGACACTTGAGTGAAATTATCAAAAGGAATTCTCATGTTAGGTCATATTCAATGAACTTGTTCTTTAACAAGCACCAATATATTATCCTCAAGTATTTTGCATACTTCAATTTATAATATCAATTTCTTACTTTACAAGTAAGAGGCTTAACATACATTACCACTAAAATCCACTACTTCTATGATAGTAACTACTTGATTCATAACTTCAACAGTTAGTCTCTAGTACATTGTCAATGCCCATTCTTGACAAAACATTGACTAAGAATGTTTTTAAGGAACAAGACTTTGATTTATAAGGATCTCATAATTATAACCCTTTATAATTCCTTTGCAAAGCTAATATTGTTCCATGGGCTTCACCATATTAAGTGTAAAATAATGACTATTACTGTCAATCTAAATAGCAAAAGGAAAATTATATGTCACTTACCATAAGTGACCATGTTTTGCTATGGTATCATGCCTCTTATTAAGTAAGTTGGCTCTAGGGATACACTAACACTGGGCAACCCCAATTAAACATGCAAGGGCCTTAAACTAGGTTCTCATCGATCAACAGTTCAAAAGGTGTTTTTAGAACTACTTTACCAGTAACATTGTTTAAGAGATAAACAACGGTCTATAAAGCATTCATTCACAATAATTTAGGAAAAATGGAATTACTTAACATACTCTTAACCGTATCCGTTAGTGTATGATTATTCCTTTTTGTAATACTATTTGTGGTGTACATGGCATTGTGCATTGAGCACATATGCCACATCTTTCGTGAAATTTATCAAATGGACTTAAGCATTGTCAAGTTTCAGCAAATTTTTCATGATAGTCACCACCTCTATCAAATCTGATAACATTCATTTTTCTATTTAATTGTCATTCAACCTCAATAATGATTTTTAATGCATTTATTGCTTGATATTTTTCATGTTGTAAATAGACATAACTATAACATGGAAGTCATAGATAAAGGTGATAAAATATTTCTCTTCGCCAAAAGAATAAACATCAAAAGACTCACAAATATCGATGTGTATAATCTCGAGATGCTATGTGCTCCATGTGGCTTCTTTGTTTGTTTGTTTTATTTGTTTCCCTTTAACACAATAAATACATACACCAAGATTGGTAAAATCTAAGGATGTAAATAGGTACGCTATAAATAGGTACCCTATAAATTGGTACTTTGCACTACCTAACCTAATTAAGTAGGATCATGGTATTTAATAATTAGGTTCAGATAGTAGCTTTACTACCCATCATGGGTTTGGATAGGACTCAAGTAGTGATTTTAGGGTACCCTACTACCCTAACCTAATTATCAAATAAAAATTTTAAATGTGAGAATAGTATGTTACAGAATTTTATGTTATTTTCTTATTTAAATGCTAGCATATTTATATGTTTTTTTTTCCTTTTAATAGCCTAGGTTGTCAAGCCAAAAAGTTATCTCCATTGGTGGCCAGAGATCTAAGGGTAAAAGTAAGAGTAAACTGTTGCAGAGATGAGTGTTACTCAAAAGCGTCAAAATGCGGGAAAGAAAAAAAAAGATGTGGAGGATCTAATTTTGTGATTAAGTTATTTCTTATACATCTCTTTTTTATTATGTTAATTTGTTGAATGGATTAGGCCAACAAAACTATAGTTGTAACTTATGTAGGAATGTTAAAGAGCAACTGTTTTTCTTTAGTTATTATTATGTCTAATGTTAGTTGTTAGCTTTAAATTGACATATGTATTTTTAAATGACAAAAACTTAAGTAAGCTTTAAAGTTTCTCTCATAATGTAAATTTGTTTTACCAATCATATGATTTTCTCAAACCACTTTAAGTCTACATATCAAAGTTTAAGACCATGATTTAATAGCATATTATTATTGGTCTTAACACTTTACAAAATGATTTTGAATATCTTCATTAAATAATTTTCTCAAGAACATATTGAACACAACTTTAGAAAATTACTTAATAAGTTTTTACACTATGTTTTCATTTGAGAAAGTCATGAAAAACTCTTATAAAATTCATAAATGTTTTGGGATGAATTTAAATCAAAGTCTACATCATTTCCAATCCAAAATAGCCTAGAAAAGTGTAGGAAAAACATGAGGGATCGATCCCTAGGATGAGGGATCCATCCCAGAATGGCAGAATGCTCCCAAGAAGTGAAAAGGAAGCATGGGATCGATCCCCTAAGGGAAGAGATTGATTCCTTTATGGCAGAAAGCCTCCAAAGGCTAGTTTATGTGAGATACAACGGCTATTTTCTGTTTTGGCTCCAACCAATGTTCACAAACCATCCAAGGAACTATAAATAGAGGCTTGGAAGCTCAAGGAAGGAAAAGGAGCTGCTCAGCAACTCATTTCTTAATTTTCCTCATATTCAAAGCCTCAACAATATCTCAAGTGCTTAAAATTCTTCATCTTCCATCACTCATATTCCTTGTATAGAATAGCAGAAATATTGTATAGGTTTTTCTTTGTGCTTAATCTTTGTAATCACTTGCCTACCTAGAGGCCTTCTTTGATTACATTCCTTGTAAAGGAGAGGTTTCTCTTAAGCCTTAGAAAAAGAGGGAGGTTTCTCTTTAGCCTAAGAAAAAGAGGGAAGTTTCTCTTTAGCCTAGAAAAAGAGGGAGAAGAGGTTACTCTTGAACCTAAGAAAAAGAAGGATTGTAAACACAAATTCAAGGATAGTGAATTTGGAGAAAATCCTTGGGAGCGTCTCAAGGTAGAGGACGTAGGCAAGGTTGCCGAACCTCTATAAATCGCTTGTGTACATTTCTCTTTCCCTTCTCTCTTTATTTACTTGCAATTATATTTGTGTTTATTGTATTGAATTTGGATTGCATGCTTGCATAGCTTAGAGAAATTAGAAAACATTAATATAGGCTAGCGAATTTAGAGGAACCAAAAAATGACCTTAAGGTTGTTAAAAATCGATTCACCCCCTCTCAGTATAGCCTATAGAGCCAACAATTGGAATCAGAGCTTGGGCTAGAGATTGATTTAGATTAACGTCTATCGAGTAAAACGATCATAAATGGCTCACTTGAATGTAGGCACACCTCTAGGAGAAGAGGGACACTCATTAGTTAGACTTCCACTCTTTAATGGAGAGAATTATTCATATTGGAAAAGTAGGATGATGTTGTTTGTTCAATCAAATGACTATGAAGTGTGGAGAGTAATAGCTAATGGTCCCAAAATTCCAATCAAGAAAGTGGATGAAAAGGATGTCTCTAAGAATGAGGATGAGTGAGACTCAAATGATATGAGATTGGCATAATTGAATGCCAAGGCTATGCATACCTTCTTTTGTGCATTAGGTCCCAATGAATACAATAGAGTCTCCCTATGTGAGAATACAAAACAAATATGAAACAAATTAGCCATCACGCATGAAGGGACCAATAAAGTTAAAGAAACTAAAGTAGGCATGCTCACACATGATTATGAACTTTTTAGGATGAAAGAAGATGAGTCCATGAGTGATATGTTTACTAGGTTTAATGACATAATCAATGGACTTAAGGCTTTAGGCAAGACTTATTCCAATGTAGAAATGGTTAAGAAAATTTTGAATAGTTTGCCAAAATCTTGGGAGGCAAAGGTAACTGTAATAGAAGAGTATAAGGATCCTAATACCTTGTCTCTAGATGAACTAATGGGCTCCCTACTTACATATGAAATGAAATTAAAAAGAAATGAAGAGCCTTTAAAGAAAGTAGGGGTAGCACTTAAATCTTCCACTCATGAGAACATTAGAGATGATAGTGATAAGAGTGGAAATGAGGAAGAAAAGGAAATGGCAATGTTTGCCAAAAGATTTAATAGGTTCATGAGAATGAAGGAGAGAGAGAATAATAGGAGACATCAAAGAGGAGAGTCAAGTAGAAGAGGAAAGAACCCATTAGTGTGCTATAAATGTAATGAACTGGGTCACACTAAATTAGATTGTCCCTTACTTAGGAAGGAAAAGGATAGGAAGCCTAGGAAGAAAGCATTTGTGGCTGCATGGAGCGATAGTGATAGCTCCGATGAGGAAAACGTAGATGATGAGGTCGCATACTCATGCTTTATGGCCATTAGTGATGATGAGGCTAGTTATAGTTCTAGTGAAGATAATATTTATACATTTGATGAACTACAAAATGCCTTTAGTGAATTTGCAAATGAATTTCAATGCATGAACTCTAAATATAAGAAAATCATTGCTAATTTGAAAATAGAAAAGGAATCCTTGACAAATGCTAAGCTAGAACTAGAGAAGAAATTAGAAGAAGCTAACCTAGAGATAAATGAGTTGAATAAAAAGAATATAAATTTGCATAACTCATTTTTTAGGTTCTATATGGGTCAACAAAAATTAGATCACATGCTTGAGACCCAAAGAGCTTTCTTTGACAAAGATGGGTTAGGATACAATTCAAAACAAAAATAAACTCATCTTAAGAATTTCCTAGTGAGTAAAAATTCTATACATGATACATCTCTCAAATGCTCACTTTGCAATAGAATAGGACACTCTTCACAAGCATGCACTTATTGAAAAACCACATTTAGAGGAAGAGTAGTTAGAAAAATGTGGGTGCCAAAGCATGCTGTAAATAATGATGAATTGTGTTTAAAATGGATCCATAAGGGATCTAAAATTGTGAACACTAACTCTCATGGACCCAAAAAAATTTGGGTACCAAAGCATGTTTAAAATTGCTTGGTGTAAGAGTGTTAGAGCATGGAATTACAATGAAACAATAGAGTTTGAATGCTCAACACATCCTTATGAAGTTTGCTTGTGCCAATAAGAAAGAGAAAGAGCTTGGGAATCCATTCTTAGCAAGGTAACAATAATTTCTCAAAGAATGGCTAATGGTAGATTCAACAAATCATGACAAAACACTCTCAAGCAAAGGAGTTTTGTAAGCTTAATTCCTTACTTCTTAAATTTTTATTTGATTAAATTATTTATGCCTTGATGATATGGTTGTTGGTGATCTTTGATGCTTTATAAGTTGAATGAATCAATAATAGGCATGATAAATGATTTTTGATTGTTTGATGGATAATTCTTGAGCCATTGAATGATTGAATGAAAAACATGTTTAAATGATTTTGAAATGATCTTGTGTGATTTTAAAAAGTATGAGATATGTTGATAATATATTTTCTTGCTCTAAAATATCAAATATGTCATTCATGCAAAATGCCATGTTATAAGCATTAATGAGAAATATGCATGTTAGAAATTATGGCATGATGTTCACAAGTTGGATGATTTAATGATATATGTGCTTAAAATCTATGTGAATATGTTTGTTTTGGCATATTTGTGTTTCCCAATGCTTTGTTCTTGACAAAATATGCATAACTCTTAAAATGACATCTTTTGAGACCAAAAATGTGTTTTATGGTTAAAATTGTTCCAAAATTGCAAAATCTATTGTTAAATGATTTTTCATTCATATTTTTCATTCATACAACTCCAAAATCATGTTTCACAAATGTTTAAACTTTTATTTGGACTTAAAATACTCAAAAACGAAGTTTTTGCACCTCAAAAGTTGAATTTTCTGTCAAAAATCCGCAAAAATTGGATGAGGGATCGATCCCTCAACATGCAGATCGATCCCCCTTGACAAAAAAGCAGAAAACTTGCATTCTGGACTTAAAGGATCGATCCCCCTTCCCTAGGGGTCGATCCCCCCAATCCAGAAAAGCCTTCCCTGCATGTTTAAAGCGAAATTTAGGAGGATCTTTTGTTAGTTTCACACTATCTTTTGTATAAGCATAAAATTCATTGTTTTAACTTCTTTTTGATGATACTTTCAATATGAAAATCATTTTTCATTGATATCATGCCTCAACTTCAACATTTGGTATTATTTTCAACAATCAATAGCTTTTTCATTGAACTCACAAGAACAAAGTCATTTCCTTGTTGAAGACATTCATGAATTGCATGAATTGCATAAATCTTGAAATAATCTTGAAATATACTTTCAATGAATGCTTAAATATTATTTCAAGAATTATTTCAATGATTTGTGTATATATTTGAAAATTTGATGAACTTGTGCATAATAGACATTTTTCATACTTTAGTTCATCTTAGTCAAGCATGCTTATAGGATTAAGTCTCTTAGCTTGACACAAAGTGTCACGACCCGAAGGCCGCGACGGTGCCTCTTACTTGTACGGATGCGTAGAATTTAGGGCTAATTTTTTCGATTTCCTATATTTGCTTTGTCTAAGTGCAATGTAGTGAATTTTTATTTCGGGACGTTAACTCCCTCGCCTATTTTTATGACTTTACCCAGGTTATTTTCCTGCATAAAAATCACAAGTAATAATCCAGCTCATGCTTCCCAGAATGACAGTTAATTACATTCTAGCATTCCTATGACCAAGTTCATTTCCACATCTTAGCATTTCATCTTATGGTTCATATTTTTCCTACTTGGTCACTTGTTCATGCTATTTAATCTACAATCCATACTCACGCAAAATCAACATTTCATACTTCATCATTGCTAGTCTAGATGCTATTCTCTATATTATATTACATCCCATCTAAGTACTAAATCAAAAACAGCCTGAATTGATAATGGAGATAAAAGAAGAGTATGTATACCCAATGTTTACAAAAAATCTCCTTGGAGAGTTGGGACTATATTTCAGGCTTGGGACTATTCGGAAAGCTCCGAAATACTCCCCCAACTCCGTGCTCAATCTGAAAAATTTAAATAGCGTTTAATGAGCAAGGCTCAGTAAGTCATTTATATAAGTGCAGAGTTACAATTATACTGTTCTATATGCCATGCATGATGTCATGTGAGGAGAATTCATTATTTATCGTTTTCTTATTCATCATGCAACATTTACGTGTATTTTCCAACTCAATCCTATTATGCTTCAACATATCATGAGATGTCTAAGTCTCGAAGTCATAATGTAATCTTGAACATGTAATTATGAATGAAGTAGTTACAATCATAAAACATATACTACATGTTCTTTTCCAACAAGTTCGAGGCATGTGAAGTATCAATACATTTCATGTGTTCTTTTAAGACATGCTTGAAATATGTAAGCGTTTACATTTCATGTCAAATATACTTTTTAAAGCATATTTCATATCACATATACTTTTGAAATACATTTCATATCAAATATGCTTTTGAAGCGCATTTCATATCACATATACTTTTTGAAATACATTTCATATCGCATATATTTCTTTGAAGCACATTTCATATCACATATACTTTAAAAGTATATTTCATATCACATATAGCATCAAAATGCATTTCATATACTGTAAATCAATATCGAGTTTAGAGTTCATTTTCATTTTAAAGGCATACTCTAAACTTCATTTCATATCATTTGAGACTAGGCTAGATCCCTATCTCTCTATCAATAAAGACTTAGTTCACTGTAGCTAGCAGTGAAAAATCATATCATCGTCCCCTGGAAACCACTAGGGCGCTATCTATAGCCATAGACCTCATATCTCTCAGTCCCATTGATCAGGCAAGACTGAGACCTGTCCACGACTATTGTCGGACAAGCTTTTATGCCTAATGAGTAATCTCCAATTAGGCGGCTTCCACTATGCTTTATTGAATTCAATTCTCTTAGGGTGCCTATAGTCTCATAAAGCAATTCAATCTTTCGTATAAAAATAGTTTAATGTACGTAATGCTTTTTCTAAAGATCATTTACATGTATATACGTACATATGTGAAAACTATCATTTCATTCTTTTCAAAGCCATTCAAGCATCCAAAATATTCTTGAAAACATGATAAGAATAAATCATTTCAATTTTTCATGTATAGTAATAAGTCATGCTTGATGGCAATAAAATTCAAGGAAGTGAAATAAGACCATAAAATGACATGCTCATGAATTGCATGAATGTTTATCATTTCATCTCATAATATCTATGAACCTATACCATATGAATTCACTTCTGATCAATGTCTCTCACCTTGGTACTTTATCAAGTCGAATATCATACCTACATTTCATTTCGTTATATTCAATCTCTAGGTATTCAATTCATTCTATAGTAAGATTCAATCCTATACAGGATAATCCTACTTCTACCTTATATAAACGTCTTACCTAAGGCGAGGTTAGTTCGAGCGTGTTCCGTGTCCGGCTAGACCGTGTCCGTCGTTCTCTTGGCGCACTACACATTCACAAGGAAATTTCGACTTAATAAAGTCTAGCTCAAACTTTCTATACGCTTATGTAAATTTAAATTCCAACATAATATCTATATATACATATTTATAAAAATATATATACATATATATATATTGTTTTTCTTTTCTTTTATTTTCTTTATTTTCGTTTTCTTATTTCCTTACCTCAGTTTTTTTTTTTGCCTTCCGTTCAGCCACCGGACAGCCCCTGGTACGCCGGCTGTAGCCACCACTGCTGCCTTCTCCGTTCAGTCCTTGTGCGTCTCTTGCTCAGGGCTGGAAACACCCAAGCCAGCCACCAATGTCTTCCTTTTTCCTCAACTTCAGCTCCTTCCCAGATCAGCCCTCTTAAAGCCCTAACTTAGCTTCCAAAAGACTATCAAATGGCCACTATTCTTTCTTTCTTCAGGCCTATAATCGAGCCAAATTTTAGCTTTCAGTTCATACCACCATTTTGCCTAAAAGTCGAAACCACCCACGTCTAATTTTTTGGCTCTCAAGTACTACTGTTGAGGCTCCAAAACACCGCTTAGATGCTGGTCAAACACCTCCATTTCTGTTCGTGACCCGCACCACTCCAATCAATAATTACAGGGGCTGATGAGATGGGAATAAGGTGGGTGATGTGTGAAACGACGACAAATGGGATGAGGGAATGGAGAGGAACGGCAGAGAAAATAAGTGAAGGAGAGTAAAATAAGTGGTTTCGGTGGTAAGGCTGACAGAGGGAGAAAAGTGATTTGGGAAAGATTTAGAATAACTAAAAAAAATACATAAAATGCCGTGAGGTGATGGGGAGGCTGAACCTTGTCTCCCTATATTGGCTATTGTTATTAATTAAATTCTTTTCTTTTCTTTTTATATTTTTATACATTAATATAAGATATTGGTATATGGGATATATAAATATATATGTATATATCCATCATTACACTAATGGATCTCTCATCCGTAGGTATATAATTCATTTATATTATTATTTAATTATATTTTTTTTTACATTTACATACATTACAAATTTCTTTGTTCTTGTAAATACATTTGTACCTATATACGTATTTTCTCGAGTATATATATTTAAACTCATGCATGTAATTTGAAATGATACATATACATATACACACTTATCATATATATATATATATATATATATATATATATATATATATTACTTCCTTTGATCATATGTATATACGTGTGTATATGTATACATATATATTTTTACATTTTATTATTCGTATTTATCTATGTACTTGCACATGCACGCATGCATGCACGCACATCGTATACATGTACATTGTATGCGTTTAACTTGGTTCATGGCGTATACAACCGATCCTTTATATATAGGTACAAACTCCTTTCGTGTCTATTTAACACACATAATCTTATACTTGAAATTTCATGAGTGCATTATCTCTTTATGTCACTAAATTACATAAGAAGTACATATTTAGCTAGGAAATTTTCGGTTCTCACACAAAGGCTTCATGATAATTATACATTTAGTGGAATATAAGTAATTAAAGGTCAAGATATATGCTTGAAAGATAAAATGATCAAAACTTGACCTTAATGATAGAATTCAAATATGACTTAGGTGAATGAAACACTTGAGATACTAAAGCTTTACCTAAAGTCATAATTATCCTTGGCCTATAATTTGTGATGATAAATGGATCTTAAATGAAAATTTATCATCTATGAACCTAAATTTTTCTTATGGCCGAAATTTTTAAAAGAACTTAGGATTTTATGACAACATCAACATTCAAAGATAAATGCAAACTTGAACAAATGCACTTTGATTGATATATATGCATTGAATCTTGATTGTTTTGATGTTGAACTTACATGATAATTAAGTTGAATCAATAATCATGCCTATGAGATGAGAATAGTTATTTTCATTATATTATGTGCTTAATCTCACTCATAGATTATGGATTTTAATGTTAAAATATTTTTTAAGCATGATATTGATCTACTTAGGCAAAACCATTTTAGTTAAAATAGCATACACCCCTTAAAACCTTAAATGATAAAACAACTAGGGATATGGCTATTAAATGATTAAAATGGTGATATTGAAATCTTTCCTTGCTCATAATTGATTAAGGACTTGAATTGGATAATGAGCATAGGATTTTAGTGCTTATAGCTAAGGAAGAAAATGTGTGCATTTGAATGATATAAATTTTTGAATCTTCCACATGATATAAAATTGTGAACATAAATATGGATTAAACATTATGATAATTTGCTAATGTTTAATTAATCCATATGCATGTTTGATGGTGTGTGTGATTGTGCTTTTACATGTTTGACTTGATTATTCACTAGACGCACCGCACATAACAATTAGCATCATGTAAAATGTCTAAGTCAACCATTAGTAACAATTGGTATAAGTTTTAAATTGACAATTCTTCTCATGCTCTTTAGATTGAAATGACAAATAGGGAAGAATTAATATAAGACACTTTTGCATGAGACACTATGTGATAGAATTTGTGGTTAATTGATGTATGATTTAATTCTATGCACACTCTTTCTTGAAAATGATTTATGAGCTCTTGCATATGATATTTCATCTAATTTTAGCTCATAATCATGATGTATTGTCATACACCTTAGAGAAAAATTGATATACTTAAGTGTTTGATAAAATTGAAATAAGCAAGTTATATAGAACTTAGTAGAAAATTTATAAATAACTTGCTTAATTGCTTACCAATTAGGAACTTCTTGCAAAATTATTTATAAACAATTGGTATAGGAACATAAATCATGTCCTTTGCATGCCTAAACATCTTATATTATTTTAGGACATTGACTTATTTATTTGTGCTATTAGTCCCATGTACTAACATGTTTCTTGGTGGATGGAGCTTATTTGTTTGTTCTCACATAGCCATCATTTTAGGGGGAGTATAATTTTTTTTTATTTTTCTTTCTTTTTGCTATGACAAAAAGGGGGAGAAATAATGGGTTTGAAAATGTGTTTTGAAACCATGCTTATATCAAGGGGGAGTATTTTATCAAAGAATTTTCAAAGCAAATTTATCTTAAGTTTTGTCATATCAAAAAAGGGAAGATTGTTAGCTTTAAATTGACATATGTATTTTGAAATGACAAAAACTTAAGTAAGCTTTAATGTTTCTCTCATAATATAAATTTGCTCTACCAATCATATGATTTTCTCAAACCACTTTAAGTCTACATATCAAAGTTTAAGACCATGATTTAATAGCATATTATTATTGGTCTTAACACTTTACAAAATGATTTTGAATATCTTCATTAAGTAATTTTCTCAAGAACATATTGAACACAACTTTAGAAAATTACTTAATAGGTTTTTACACTATGTTTTCATTTGAGAAAGTCATGAAAAACTCCCATAAAATTCATAAATGTTTTGGGATGAATTAAAATCAAAGTCTACATCATTTCCAATCCAAAATAGCCTAGAAAAGTGTAGGAAAACCATGAGGGATCGATCCCCTAGGATGAGGGATCTATCCCAGAATGGCAAAATGCTCCCAGGAAGTGAAAAAGAAGCATGGGGCCGATCTCTACGGGAAGGGATTGATCCCTTTATGGCAGAAAGCCTCTAACGACTAGTTTCTGTGAGATACAACGGCTACTTTCTGTTTTGGCTTCAACCAACATTCACAAACCATCCAAGGGACTATAAATAGAGGCTTGGAAGCTCAAGGAAGGAAGAGGAACTGCTCAGCAACTCATTTCTTCATTTTCCTCATATTTAAAGCCTCAACAACATCTCAAGTGCTTAAAATTCTTCATCTTCCATCACTCTCATATTCCTTGTATAGAATAGCACAAATATTGTATAGGCTTTCTTTGTGCTTAATCTTTGTAATCACTTGCCTACCTAAAGGCCTTCTTTGATTACATTCCTTGTAAAGGAGAGGTTTCTCTTAAGCCTTAGAAAAAGAGGGAGGTTTCTCTTTAGCCTAAGAAAAAGAGGGAGGTTTCTCTTTAGCCTAGAAAAAAAGGGAGAAGAGGTTACTTTTGAACCTAAGAAAAAGAGGGATTGTAAACACAAATTCAAGGATAGTGAATTTAGAGAAAATCCTTGGGAGCGTCTCAAGATAGAGATAGAGGACGTAGGCAAGGTTGTCGAACCTCTATAAATCGTTTGCGTACATTTCTCTTTCCCTTCTCTCTTATTTACTTGCAATTATATTTGTGTTTATTGTATTGAATTTGGATTGCATGCTTGCATAGCCTAGAGAAATTAGAAAACATTAATATAGGCTAACGAACTTAGAGGAACCGAAAAACGACCTAAGGTTTGTTAAAAATCGATTCACCCCCCTCTTGGTATATCCTATAGAGTAAACATTAGTTACTCTTCAACTCCATGTGGACAAACCTTATAGTTTATGATATGAAATTATTTAATCTTCACACTTTAAATCCTTGTAAATTACATTTCAAGTTTACATACCAAATTTATAACATAGTTGGAAAATAACATACACATTCATATAAATACTCTTGCAGCATATTTTCTCATCATATAATATAACAAATAAAGCTGGAACTCTATACCAACTTTATAACAAAGTTGAAAGTAACATACACATTCATATAAATACTCATCTTTTGTATGTTCACAAAAGTTGGAACATGAAGAAACACATAACTTTGCTCATTTAATTACTCATCCAAATAATTATTTCAAATCTAATCATGATATACATCCCTAAACCAAGCATACAAATTTTCTCTTCTTTTTTGGCCATTCAAAGCAAACACAAATACAAACATTGCAAAAACAACACATACTAACAACATAAAAACTATCACTTTCCGTCTCTTGCAACCATGTTTTTCTTTGCATTTCGATCTTAAAACACTAAGCTCTCTCTTCAATTGAAAATTTTCTTCAATAACTTCACCTTCAATACAATCTACAACGTTATGCTTTACTTCTAACAGTTGTTTCTTCAATTCTTTCAATAGATCGTACAACATATTGTCTCTCCTCCTCAACTCATTAATTATCTCCCTTACTCTATTACAAAATTTTGGATCATGCTACAAATTGTTAGCTTTAAATTGACATATATATATATATATTGAAATGACAAAAACTTAAACACAATTAAATGCATGATTCAATTTATACATTTGCTCAGTTATTCATGATTTTTACAAACCATTTCAAGTGCCTTTATCAAGTATAATACCATGATTTAATTAATGATATTTTTATTGGTCTTAATAATTTGAGAAAATAATTTTGAATATTGCATTAAGTAATTTTCTTAAGGAATTATTGAATATATTTTAAAGAAAATTACATTGATAAATTTTTGGGTTCAAATTCATGTTTCCAAAGTTATGTCACATTTAAATATATTCAAAATAGGCTTAAGGAACATTTTTATACTTAAAACTACCTAGAAAAAGGTTACAAGACAAGGGATTGATCCCCCTTTTAGCAGGATTGATCCCCTGTGCACAAGAAAGCCTCCAACGACTATTTTTCAAGGGTTTCAATGGGAAGAAAAGCATTAAATGCTTCACCAACCTTCTCCAACTTAAGAGGGAGTATAGATAGCTGCATTAAAGGATTTGGAGGCAAGAGACTTAACTAAAAAAGATCAAAAAGCTTCAAAGCAATCTTCAAGTGCTCAAATTCAAAATTCTTCTATCACTTCACTTGTAATCTTCATATATGTAAACACTTACCTTGTAATGTTTTCTTTTTTTTACACAAACTCACCCATACAAACTCAAATTCATGTATTCAAAGGGAGCGAAAACCCTTGTGAGGCATTATTGTGAGAGTTTTGGGTAGCCACTAGTTAGTGGGGATATTTGGTTTCTTCCATAGCCATCAAAAGGAAGTGTAAGAGGTCTCACCTACCTTGAAGTGGTGTGTAAGTGATTTACATGATAGTGGAATCAACAATCTTGACACCAAGCTCATGTAGAGAGGATGTAGGCACGAGATTGGCTGAACCTATATCAATTACTACGTTTGCTTTTCTCTTCCTTATACTCTTTACATTTTGGTATTCATTTTAATTTATATATTGTCTTAGTTGTGCAAATTAGTTAGAAAAATCTTAAGAACACAATTTTAGTAGAAAATCAATTCACCCCATTGGTTAGAGCCAACATAAATGAAAACCACAAGTAGTATCCTACATTTAGAATGAAAAAAATAATGTTATTTTTTTAATACAATTGTTGTTATAGTTTTACTCACTAATATATGAAAAATAATGTTCATCTAGCATCCTACATTCCAACATCCTTCTATTCATCTAGCGATTAATAATATGAAAATTGAAAAGATATAATCTACTAGGTATTATGAGCATCCATAAAATCTTTCATTGAGATTTGAGGTACCCATGGAGTCCACCTTGGTGCCTTCAAATTGCTATGAAAGAAAATAATTTCCTTTTCATAATCAAATTCAACGAGGTAACTACTTTTGATTAGCTTAAATGATCAAATATCAAAACACATATCTCTTGATAAATTGGAAAAATCAATAAAAATCATTAAACCCAATACCATAATTATAGGAAACATGAAAATAAGGTCAATTAAATTAGAAATTAACAACATATAATCGAACCTTGAACTGGAAATGCTAGATGAACTTATAATACAACCCAAAACTAGATATCCATAAACCAAATCAAGCTGGCCTACAGATTTCACCTGAATGAACTTAGCTATCCAAGCTTGTCACAGATTTCAAGTTTCAGGTTTTAACAAAAAAACGATTTCAGGTTTTCGGGTTTCATATACTTTTTCGAGGTTTAATTTATGATTTTTTTTTTGTGTAAATGTTTGAACAAAAAAAATGAAATGAAAAATTTTCTGTTAAACTAAAAAAATCAAGATTAGCTGAGACAAGTTTGTGAGAAAGAAGAAAGAAGAAGTTGAAATCGTTTTTTTCTTATGTTTATGTTTTTATTTTTACAAATAAAAATTATTTTGTTTTAATTAATAAAAATGATTTTTAATTCATAAAAAATATTAATTGTAATGTTGTTATTATTTTAACGGCGCTTGCATTGCAACACCATTAAAAAATCTTATATTAAACAAATTCGAAAACGTTTAGTTTTTAATTGATCAAAATTAAAGATTGGATCTTTACTAATGAAATACCACAATTGCTAGATCCTAATAGAAAATTTAGTCTCAAGAATATTCAATTGGTGCTATTTGACTCTATTAAGGAGGTTCTATCGTCATGTTTATTATTCATTTTTTAATCATTTTTTACAATTATCATTTTTATTAACCTATTCTTCTTTATTTTATATTATCTTCCTAAAAAAATGAATCTCATTACTATTGTTATCATGGTTATTATTTGCACTTATTATTTTAAGCTTTTAGTTAATTTAAAGGATAAAGTGTCAAATTTTTTTTCAAAAATACATTCTGAATCTTCCACTTAAGAATTACTTGAGTGTTTTTCGTTCGCAATCGCTTTAAGGATTCCATCATCGGAAATAATTTACATTTAATTGTATGATTCAAAATAACTTAACTTACAAGAGATCTTACCATTTAAATAAATTTTATTTTTAAAGCTACAAATTTATTTTTAATTTTCAAAATTTTATTTTCGAATAACTCTTAATCCTTTATCTCATTTCTTTTAGTGGTTTTAATTTCCTAACAACCCTAGATGAATCTATAACTTACTTTCACACTTTTCTTTGTTAAAAATCTAATTCTAAAATAAAGTAATAACTTATCTAAATAAAATGTTGATTTCCTCTTTTCCATTTTATTGTATAACTTATAATAATTATTATTATATATTTTTTATTTTTTATGTTGAACCTAAATAATAATATAGAAATTAAAATAGATAATAAAGTTAATAAGCTAACGTTTAAAGAGAATTTAATCAACGCATGAGCTAATTAAAAAATTCAATATGCAAGAAATAAAATGAACAAATACTGCAATAAAAAAATGAACAAATACAATCAAGAACAACTGGTTTGCTCACAATCTGGTCGAGCTGAATCCGATGCAAGACGCGGGTCAGCATGGGTTTAATAAGTTGTTTGCGACGGCGCCGTCTTCCTCCCTTATCTTGTCGCCTCACAACGCGCGCGCGCTCTCTCTCTCTCTCTCTATATATATATATATATATATATATATATATATATATGAGGAGGGATCTAGTTACACATGTGTAAAACAAATTTAGTTTTACATACTTTCATATCTTTTTATATGATTTATAATTTTTTAATCCAACCGTTGAAGTTTATGTTCTATTCATATAGATCATGCATGCCAAATTTCAAATTAATCGAATACATCTAACTATATATATGGTAAAATAAAATTTCAATCGTTGACATATATTGAAAAAAATAGTATTCTCAATTAAAATGATAGAAATAGCAGATTGATTAAAAAATTTACATACATAATAAATATGAGTAGGTTGTTAAATCCAACGGTTGGTTTGTAAAAATATTAATCCTATATGAAGATATAAAACTGTGTAAAACAAATTTGTTTTACACATGTGTAAGTGGATCCCTACTCTATATGTATATATTTGGTGAATCGCAATTAAACCTAATCAGTGGTTGGGTCGAATTTGAGTTGGATCCAAGATATATAATAATAATAATTTATGTGTATATTTAACTTCGATTTGATTTGAAAATTTGAGCTTATCTTTTAATTTAAGTTTGTTTTTATTTTTATATTATCAATTCGAACTCGACCTTATCAAACTCGAATATAATTTTATATGTATTTTTATATTTTAAAATTTATTTTTTTATTATTTTATTATCTTAAAATTTAATTTAATTTGTTAAAATTCATATGTTAATTTTTATATTAAATATTTATAATCATATTTATTAATTAATAATATTATATATATAATTATATTATATTTAAAAATATTTAATTAATATTTATATTCTGATAGGATTGGGCCTGACCTTGACTTTAAAAGATTAAGTTTGAGTCTGACCAAATTTTCAAACAGATCTAAAAATTTTATTTAAATCCAAAAAGTTATATCAAATAATTTTATCCAAATTCAAATACAGAGCGAAAGCAGGTCAAATAACAACGCAGCAGTTTTGCTCCACATTGAAGTCCCACAATTGCTTTTTGGGCTCATTGTAATTTCCATCTTCTCCGAAAACCCAGAAATCACCACTGTCGTTGTAGACAGCCGTCAACTCCTCGTCGCCATCCTCCGGCCTTCCCCAGCGACTAAAAGAGTCCATTTTAAAATTCCTTGCAACCTCGACAACGCTATTTTAAACTCAGATTTGTTTAAACCTCAAGAACGAACTGCAGATCTAAGTTTTAACCCCAAAAAAACACACTGCCAAGAATACTTTTGATCTCTGAGTTTTACTCTAAACTTGCGCATTGTGCTTGCTTATTCTTCTGTTGTTAAATTGTTGTTGATTTTTCTTGAAATAGTGTTTGCTGTGTTAATGGTGTGTATTTGTTGGGTGTTTGAGTGAATGTGGCTGATGGTCGATTCTATTCTGACTTGGATGGGGTGAGTTCTGGGATGTTGACTGAAATGAATTTTCGGATTTACTGGGAATTTTCGTTGAATGTGATTATGAATTTGGTGTATGAACTGCTGAGCTTGATTGGGTTTAATGTGGTTGTGAATTCCCATTTAATTTTCAAACTTTTTTTTCCTCCCAAATTTCATTTTAGACGAATATTTTCCTTTTAGGGAGACGCCAACAAATTACAAATTCTCAACTGACCACTTAGAGTTCTAATTAAAAGATGCGTCAGAATTCTCTGCTATTTTGCTACGTGTACAGTTTGAACATTTGTCTTTACAAAACTTGACTGAGTCAAATTTCTTAGTTTGGTCTCGCGCAGAGGATTTAATTTCTTTCCGTTCAATTTCCTGGTGGTCAATTTAGTATTACTTGTAAGAGTGAAAATACAAGTCGTATATTAAGTTGAGAAAAAAAAAACAAGAGATGAGCCAATAGTCAAAGTGAAAAAAAAAAGTCTATAGAAGTGTCGCCACCTTTTTTTTTTTTACTGTTTTTGCTCTTTTTCTTTTGGCTTTGCATATCTTCTCCCTTTCTCATGTCTGCTTTAGAATTTTGGCTGACTAGCGATTTTTTCAGCCACTTGTTGCGCTTCGAATTGCACTTCGACGTGTTCTAATTTACTTTCTCCTCCTCTCTTCTATTCTACCTACCCAGTACCAACTCTCTTCTATTCTACCTACCCACTAGTATGCCACCCCTCTTTCCTTCCCTTAGACGCGTTTAGCTTTTGTCATCTTTTCTTGAATTTCAGGCAGATTAAGATCAGAATTTTCTTTCTTCATGATTATCTCCTTTTCGGTTTGGTTCCTTTCTCACCCGTTTTCTTTCCTTTTTGTTTCTTTAAGAATACAGAAGGATAATATCTGAGTTCCAAAACTTCTTGTATTGCATTCTAGTTCTTGTTGATGACCAACCACTCTCAAATACACATCAATCTTATCCATTAAGAAATTGTTTCGGGTTGATGGAGATATCGAGCAAGCATTTGATAGTGTCCAGCTCTTGTTTCTTTGTTTATTTGGGAGTTGTAATTCTTCTCTCATGCTTCAATCTGCAGGGACTTGACTTCCTTGTTTCAGCAAACCCTGTAATTAGTGGAAATGACACAGATCAACAAGCTTTACTCCAATTCAAAACCAAGATAAGTGGTGATCAGCTCGGGGTTCTGCATTCCTGGAATAGTACCATTCATTTTTGCCGATGGTACGGTGTTACCTGTAGTCGCCGACGTCAAAGAGTGACCAAGCTGTACTTGCGATCATTAAAGCTCGTGGGAACTTTATCCCCACATATTGGAAATTTGAGCTTTCTAAGGGTTTTGAATCTTCAAAACAACAGTTTCAACAACGCAATCCCTCAAGAAATTGGTCGTCTGCACAGATTGCAGGAGTTAAGACTCGACAACAACTCATTCGGTGGCAAACTACCTTTAAATATATCGAGTTGTTTTAAGCTTGAAGCATTTTCTGTTTCAAACAACCAGCTTTTAGGAGAAATTCCAAGCGTGCTTGGCAGTTTGTCAAACATGAAAGAATTACGTTTAAAAGGCAACAAGTTTACGGGGACTATACCACCTTCCTTAGGGAACTTATCATCTTTGTTCGGGATTACTCTGGCTACAAATCATTTGACGGGGCATATACCTGAAGCTCTTGGCCAACTGACAAAACTTACAATTTTCTCCTTGGGACAGAATGGAATTTCTGGTATTATTCCTGCCTCAATTTTCAATCTTTCGAATATTAGACAACTTGAGTTTGGCTACAATCAGTTTGAAGGTAGTCTTCCCTCGAACTTGGGGATCACTATGCCACATATTGAATACCTGTCATTTAGTCGTAACCAATTCATTGGATCAATCCCTGCTTCAATATCCAATGCCTCAAATCTCTTTTTATTTCAAATTAGCCAAAACAAACTTAGTGGAAACTTGTTTTCATTTCAAAAGCTGGGTAAACTAGCACGACTTATCATCTATGACAACCATTTAGGAAGTGGGGGAGCAAATGATGACCTGAATTTTCTTTGCTCTTTGAGCAATTCTTCCGCATTGAGTTTTCTGGATATAGGTGAAAATAACTTTGGAGGGCTATTGCCCGAATGTATAAGCAATTTATCCAGAAGTCTTGTACGTTTGGTCATGGACGAGAATAAAATATTTGGAAGAATTCCAGCTGGGATTGAAAATCTCGTCAATTTGGAGGTGCTGGTAGCAATAAACAATCGATTATCAGGTTCTATTCCCTATGGTATTGGAAGGCTTCGAAAGCTGAAGGTATTTTATGCAGACTATAATTCTCTCTCTGGGGCTATTCCCACTTCTTTTGGAAATTTGACAATGTTAATATACCTTCGTGTGCGTCAAAACAATCTTCAAGGCAAGATTCCGTCCGATCTAGCTAGGTGTGAGAATTTGATTGAATTGAGTCTTTCTAATAATAATCTCACTGGTTCAATACCTGCTGGAATAATTGGTCTCTCATCGTTGTCTATTATTCTAGACTTATCTTCTAACAGTCTATCTGGTATGCTTCCTGCTGAAGTAGAAAATCTGAAAAATCTGGGTGTACTGAACGTTTCTTTCAATAGGTTATCAGGTGTGCTCCCTAATACTCTTGGTAGCTGTGTAAGACTGGAGAAACTGTACTTGAGTGGGAATTTCTTCCACGGGTTCATTCCTTCTTTGAGTTCATTGAAAGGACTAATAGAATTAGACATATCTGACAACAATTTCTCTGGTGAAATTCCAAAATTTCTTGTCAGCCTTGAGTCACTAAGATATTTAAACCTTTCTTTCAATGATTTTGAGGGTCCTATGCCAAATGAAGGAGTCTTTGAGAACGCGAGTGCTATATTCTTTGAAGGAAACAATAAACTTTGTGGAGGCGACCCTGAATACCATTTGCCAAAATGTAACTTGAAAGGATCCATCAGGAAATCGAAAAATTCACTCAAATTAAAACTCGCTATTGTTTTTGGGGTTTCAGGAGCTACTTTGGTATTCTCTGTTCTTTTGCTTTTTTGGTTTAAAAAGAAAAAAAAGCAACCTATACCAACCTCTGAAAGATTTTCACATCTGAAGTTATCGTACCAAAGCATCGTCAAGGCCACAGATGGATTCTCTTCAGCAAATTTGGTTGGTGCAGGGGGCTTTGGTTCTGTATACAAAGGAATTCTTGAAGAGAATGGAGTAGCTATTGCTGTTAAGGTGCTTAATCTTTCAAGTCAGGGAGCTTCTAAGAGTTTTATGGCTGAATGTGAAGTCTTAAAGAACGTTAGACATCGAAATCTTGTGAAGGTGTTAACAGCATGTTCAGGTGTTGATTATCAATGCAATGACTTTAAAGCTCTTGTTTATGAGTTTATGGTAAATGGGAGCTTGGAGGATTGGCTACATCCATTTGTCGGCACGAATGAACAAGAAATAGTGAAAATTTTGAATCTTTCCCAAAGAGTAAATGTGGCTTTAGATGTTGCTAATGCGCTGGAGTATCTGCATCATCATTGCAAACCATTAATTATTCATTGTGATCTTAAGCCGAGTAATATTCTCCTCGACGATTAAATGGTTGGCCATGTTAGTGACTTTGGCTTAGCAAAATTTCTGTCAGCAGACAAGCCAAACCATTCTGTTAACCAATCGAGCTCTCTTGGATTAAGAGGAACAATTGGCTATTCTCCACTAGGTAAGCATTACTTTATCAAGTTCTTTCAATTTAAACTTGTTAAAGGGATCTTCTCTCCAGTTATTATAACCATTTGTGATGAACTAATTGTAGAATATGCTATGGGAAGCAAGGTGTCAATAAAAGGAGATGTGTATAGCTACGGTATCCTCCTATTAGAGATGTTTACTGGGAAGAGGCCTACTGATGAAATGTTCAAAGAGGGATTAAGCCTTCACAACTATGTTAAGGCAGCTTTGCCCAAAAGAGTGGTTGAGATTATAGATCCCATCCTTCTTCAAGATGAAAGATATGGCGAAGGAATGACTATAAACAGTAGTCGCACTGAGAACAGTCAGAGAAACGACAAGCATCTGCAATATGTATACTCAGTATTAGAAATGGGAGTCGCTTGTTCGGCTGAAACACCAAGTGAACGAATGGAAATGAGTGATGTTGTTGTCAAGCTTTGTTCTATCAGAGACAAGCTTCATCCAACTCAATTACAGCGTAATCACCAAACTTAAGTACACAGCTCAATAAACCGGTGATATTATCATCCTATGTCCAAGTAAAAAGTCTGCAGCCTTCGCAACAATACTCCATCTACATGACCTAAAATACATCTTCAATACTTTTTAATACATTTTGTCAAAGTAATATGATGCTTTAGAGATTTACTTGTGTTCCTTTGGTGCAGGAACCTTATAAGGTTCAGTATTCATGGAGTTTTGAGGCTAAGGTCATGCAAGGAGCCATGTTGATTTTTTCGACAAGCCCTCATCTTTTAAAGAGAACTAAGAAAATAAATATGGAGGTATTACCTTCATTAAGTGTTTGTAATCTGTATTAGACTATAAATTCCATTCCCTTTGTGCATCATCAACTAATTAAAATCGAAATTAGAATAGTGTGATGGTAATTAATGCTAATATGAAGTTCTACAAATCATATATTTATTCTTATTTTCTTCAAAGAAAGATAAGTACAAAGAATGGTAAAATATTAGGTTTTGATGTGAATTGCACAGTTAATTTCATAATTAGGTAATATCAAAATTTTTATCATATTAATGATTATAAGTTTTTATATTGTATTATCAAGATCATATTAGTTTTTATTTTTTAAGATTTTGTATTTGATTTTTAAAATTAAACATATAGATCCCAACAGTAAAGATGGATTAAATTATCTCTTTACCAACGCAACTTGAATATAAAGGTTAGATTTTATTAATTGATGTATGAAACAAAATATTGTTTGCACCACATATTTAATCTATTTGAATTATATTCTTTTTTGAGATAATTGATGTGTTTTATATATCCATAGAGAAAAACATAATATCTTAAATTATATTTTGACAAATATAAATGCAAAACTAAGTGTAAGAAATGCTAGAGAAGATCTCCTGTTTCCTGAGTGTTATGATGCATTGTTTTTATAATTGCATCAAATTTTGTATATTTTTTAACAGAAGAACTTTTGAGGAGTTGAATCCAAAATCTCCACTAAAATTCTTTTTACTGGTTTAGCATAAAACCATTTAAACAAACATAATTATTTCATACACCATCAGTGAAGTTTTTTTACTCTACAAACAGAGTTAGAATCATGATACATGTATCATTTTATCTATTTTTATTTTTTTAATATTTTTATAAAACATGTGTCATGCTTTTAAACTACTTATGTAATTAAAAAACTCCATTGACGGTATATGAAATAATTATCCTTTAAATAAAAATGAATTATTTGTGAAAGTTATTTGATATAATAATTATTGATTTACACTGTGTTTTACATTATCAATGACTTATTATTTTAGAACTATAAATTTAATAAAAATTTCATTGCAATAATTATATTGATGTATGTGTAACGTTCATGTAAAAAAAATTTTTGGTTATAAATTTTAATTGTAAGCCAATAACACATTTGGTGCTAAAACAGAATAGAGAGAATGAAATAATTATTTCATGTAAATAGAATAGAAGACAAATGTAATAGAATAACTATTAAAAGATTTTATTAGTCTTAATAGAATACAAATAATTTTAATATATTTAATTAGCTCAAAAAATAGGAATGAAATAGACACAAGCAACTAATTTACCCTTGTATAAAAATAATCATAATTTATTATAAAATAATAATCGTAATTTTTCAACTAGCATTATTTTTTATTACTATATCTTTATTTTTCTCTCATTTTTGTTATTTTATTTTACTTTCTTTCTCACTACCGACTAGATATTCTTGTGGGCACCGAAGAATAGCAACTAGTTTGACCGAAATAATTATTCTTCACAGACTTTTGAACCAAACTACACGGAATAGGTTGGCACTTAGAATAAGAAAATCAACCAAGTGAAAGCCACGCCATTTTGATTTAATTGTTTTGTTTTTTAGTTTGTTAGTCATCCCATAATTTTCCATAACTCTATCAAATGGAGAAAGAATTGCTTGCAATTTGGAGAAGAATTTTGCTCCTTTTAATTGCATTAATCGTAGTCTTGATAACGTGCAGAAAGAATAGTTTGTAATATAGGTTAAAATTTTCTTTTTTTGGATAACATCAATCATGATCTTGACTTGGAGGTTCCAAAACTTAATACTATCTCTTAATATATGAGGTGGAGAAAGAATATGCTTGGCTTGTTATACATTGTGGAATTTTCTTTCTTTTTTTTATAAGAGAGACCAAAGACTTCAAGAATTAAGATTTCAATTCTACCCTTACAAGAATTCACTTTCCAAAAAAAGATAGGTGTATCATTAAATTGTAACAATCATATTCTTGACTGTGATTGGTTCCATGTGATTGTGAATTCCCATTTAATTTTTAAACATTTTTTTCTTCCCAAATTTCTTTTTAGACGAACATTCTCTTTTTAGGGAGATACCAATAAATTCTCAACTGATCACTTAGGTTGTGTTTGGATGAGGAATTTCAAGGAGAGAATTCATTTCAATCAAGATATTTAAAAGTCCAAAATGTAAATTTTTTGTTTAGTAAAAATTTTTGAAGAATTTGAAAATTTAGGAGGGATTTCAAAAAAGAATTTAAAATGCTCAAATTCCCTTTTGAAAATCCACCTAAAGAGGTGGTTTTTCAAAATTCCTTCCACTCTTTCCTACTTTATTAGACATGGCCCACTATTAAACATAGAGTTAAAAACAAAAAACATATTGTTTTATTTAAATTTAATATATATTTTTATTTTTTATATTATTAACAATATCTATACATTTTTACAAATCTAATGATACCCATATTGCATATTTTATTTGATATTTTTCTTTTTGTAATATATAATATTATTATTATTCTTTTATAATTATTTTTTATTTAATCAAATTTTAGTATAAAAAAATTCTTTCTAAATTTTTTTTATCTAAACAAATCAATTATAAATGTTAATATTTTAAAATGATAAATATTAAAATATCTTAATTTTAAAATACTTCAAAATTTTAAAATTTTTCATCCAAACGCATAGTTAAAGTTCTCATTAAAAGACGCGTCAGAATTCTCTGCCGTTTTGCTACGTGTACAGTTTGAACATTTGTCTTTACAAAACTTGACTGAGTCAAATTTCTTAGTTTTGTCTGGCGCACAGGATTTAATTTCTTTCCATTCAATTTCCTGGTCCGCAATTTAGTATTACTTGTAGGAGTGAAAATACAAGTCTTATATTAAGATGAGAAAAAAAAAAAAAAACAAAAGATGAATGAATAGTCAAAGTGAAAAGAAAAAGTCTATAGAAGTGGTGGCAAGCATTCCTCATTCCTTAAAAAGATGCTTCAGAGTGTCGCCACTCTTTTTTTTTTACTGTTTTTGCTCTTTGTTTTTTTTTGGCTTTGCAAATCTTCTCCCTTTCTCATGTCTCCTTTGGAATTTTGGCTGACTAGCGATTTTTTCAGCCACTTGTCGCTCTTCGAAGTGCATTTCGACGTGTAGGCCTGTAAATAAATTGAACACGAACGAATTGATATTTTTGTTCGTTAGTTTGTTTTTTAGTGCCGTTCGTGTTCGTTAAAGAGTACGTTTATATTCGTTCGTTTATTTAGTAGGGATTGTTCGTTAATATTCGTAAACAGTTTACGAACATGTAAAAGAACGCGTTTACGAACATGTAAACGAATGAATTGACGAACGTGTTCGCGAATATGTAAACAAACGCGTTCAAGAACACGTAAACGAACGCGTTCGTGAACACATGTTCATGAACAAGTTCATAAGAACAAACTAAATATTAAATATTAAAAATCTTACATAAAGATTAAATTTCACATGCAAATTGAAATCATCTAATACAAAATCTTAAATACAACTTAAGTCAATAATGTTTTATTAAAATTGATAATTACTATCTTAAGTACAATGTATATTATACACATATACATATATTAAAGTATCATATATAGGTGTGTATATATAAATATTTGTAACATATATATATTTATGTAAATAGTCAATGGATAACATCATATGGATGAAATCTTAACTTATTATGAGATTTTTATTAATTTTGTTTTAGTACATTATGTTTAAAATTTTAAAAAAATAATTATTTTAAGTATAATTAACTAATTTAATTTTATAATTATTTTATAATTATATTTTATTAATTTTTTAAACCAACAAAGTTATATTGTATAAATATATTTAAAAATTAGGTACTAATTTTTTAGGTTAATGTCTTAAAAATAGGGTATATATATTATATAACTTATATAATATAAGTAATTTTAGTATTTTAATAAAAAACAAATGAACAATAAACGAACATAAATGAACAAGCAACAAACGAACAACAAATGACATTTTAAACGAACGAACAATAAATGAACATAAATGAACGAACAAAAAACGAACAATAAATGACACTTTAAACGAACGAACAATAAACGAACATAAACAAGTAACGAACAAACCATATCTTTGTTCATGTTCGGTTCGTTTAACAAACGAACACTAAAATGTTGTTTGTGTTCGTTTGTTAAGCTTAATAAATGAACATAAACGAACAGAAACCAAACGAGTTCACGAACGGTTCGTCAAACATTCTGTTCGTTTACACCCCTATCGACGTGTTCTAATTTACTTTCTCCTCCTCTCTTTTATTCTACCTACCCACTAGTATACCACCTTTCTAGGAAGGATGTAAATGGGGCAGGTACTCATGAATTTTGAAGTATTCTGTGACGTCCCCGTCACTACATCTTACCGTCCAACTTTTTCCTTTTCTTATTATCTTATACGACTTAATTCGATTTGGTTCGTCAATGTCATTCATTCTTTTCCCTCTTAAGCTTAATATCTAATAGCTCAATATAAATGATTCACTTCCAATAAAATAGACTAATGATACATGTATATATATATGATCCATTTCCACAGGATCTTACACATCATCTTAACTTAAATCCACGACATCTTACATATATAAATGCTAGCTTGTACTGTACTGTAGCTGAATTACAATTTACTTTACATAATTACATAAGTATACCTTCTATGCTAATTGGGAAGCGTCTCTCGAAGGTACACTTCATAGATCCACTTGTAAACTCTTCTATCTAGAGTAAGGGATCACTTCAGATAATCTGTAGGAAAAATAGTCGTAAAAGGGTGAGTTTACGCTCAGTAAGAAAAATATGTAAAAGAGCGTACTATGCCTCTATATGCATTTTTCCTGTTTGGCTCTATAATGTCGTGTAAATCATTATAAAGCATGCATCATGTACTTCTTTCAAACATTATTTGCAAACATGCATACTTCTTTCAAATGGTATGGCAAACATACTTTGTATGCTTCTTTAAAATAGCATACGTCATATATTTTCTTCAAGACATCATATACAGGCATACTTCATAAACTTGCTTTAAAACATGCATCTTATACTTCTTCAAAACATACATCTTGTACTTTAAAGTAGATGGAGACTATGTATCATTATTCAAGCGATTGTATCATCATATAAATCATTTATACCCATTTATATGATTTCAACCATGCATTAGTACAGTGATGCACCATGTAGAGGTCAGTGATTCTCTTCTACCTTTAGTAATCCACAGTAAACACTAGTCAGGTGTCACTTGTGGTATTGAGGACCGGACTAGGGTTCTTCGCTTAACATACATAATACTGAGGACTTGATCAGAGTCTCTCAGCCATCAGGGATGCATGATCATCACGCAGTCCATAGTCTCAAAACATTTATCATATACTTGTTCAGAAAACACTTTTGTGTTTAAACCAATTTGGCTTTGAATTCATCTTTTCATACAGGGCAGTCGACTGGCCTCATAGGGCAATCGGCTGCTTCTTCATAACTTCATTTATCGAAATTATTTTCATTTAAAATTTCAATATTATTCATTTCTGAAAATACATAGGGGCAGTTGACTAGTCCATATAGTAGTCAACTGGTTTTCAAACAGAATGCTTCTTCAGAAAAAGCAGTCGACTGTTTTTTGAAACAGAATGCTTCTGGAAATTTAGCAGTCGAATGGTCTTATAGGCAGTTGGCTAGTTTTCAAACAGAATGTTTTCTGGGTAAATAACAGTCGACTGGCTTACATAGCAGTCGACTGATTTATCTCGATTTTTGAAAAACGGCGTTTTGATTGTCTCTAGGCAGTCGACTTCCCTTTAAGGTAGTCAGCTGTTCCTAGCCTAATTGGCACTAGGAGTAAAGCCCGAAAATGCAACTTTTCCTACATGAAATCAACTAGTGCTTCTCTCCAAACCATATAAAGCATATTTAAAACATGTGGACATAGCCGCCTTACATCCGTTACATAGATTCCTTACCTCGATTACTTCGAGAACACGAAATCACTTGGTTCACCAACCCTAGCCTTTCACTTCTTCAAAGCTGCATACATCATCAAAAATCAAACCTTTAAACAATTACCATACACATATCATACTAACTCAGTACAACTCCAAAATACGAACGGAATTAACTAAATCCATTTCTTCTCTTACCTTTGCTAGTGACCCAAAATTTCAGATTTAAAGATCTCCTCCAATACTTGGATTCAATCTACCAAACTTCGGATATAACCTAGTCTAGCGACAAGGATCGATTTTTGTTCAATTAACTAACTGAATCGATGGAGGAATGAGGTGGTTTGCCAAGGTAGCTATGGAGGAAACTTATGGAAAATTGGAGAGACTTGAGGGAGAGCTGGGAGAGTTGCTGCCGTATGGGTGATGGATGGAAGATGATGACTCATGCACTTGCATTAATTGCATGCTTTATCTTCCATCATCTTAGCCATTAACCATCTAATTGACCCTTTGACTCATCTTAATGCATCTTCTTTCACACATAAGCCACATGTATTTTAATTACCAATCAAATTCTGATTTTTAATTTCTTTTCTCACACTCCAATGTTTACCTGATATCAAAATAAATTATTTAACTAATTGACTTTCAATTCTCTTTATTCTTCTTATGTTCCATACATCCTTCATACATCAACTTCATATTTATTTAATTCTTTCCAGCTGAAACACTTTACAAACAAAATGAAATTACATGAAATTGGAGATTTCACATATTTGAATCCGAACTCAATTATGTTTTAAAATACCCGAATCCGATTAAATATCCAATTATTTTGATTTTTACTAGTCGAATCCTACCCATTTAATATAAAAACTACTCGTTTAATTATCCGAACCCGCTAAATACCCGTTTATTAAGTTAAAGTTTGACTTTTAAATTTAAGGATTAAGCTCAGACCTTTAAAACGGATGAGGATACCTGTGGTTTATACAAAAAAAAATTTAAATTTAAGAAAAATTAAATTAATACATTTAAAGAAGGGCCTTCTTTCCTTCCCTTAGACGCGTTTAGCTTTTGTCCACTTTTCTTGAATTTCAGGCAGATTAAGATCAGATTAAGATGGATTAAATTATATCTTCTCTAGCATTTCTTGCACTTAGTTTTACCTTTATATTTGTCAATATATATTTTGTATTGTTTGGATTAGTAGCAAGATATTATGTTTTCCTCTTTGGATAAATGAAACACATCAATTATTTCAAAAAAGAAATTAATTCAAACAAAATAAATATGATGCAAACAATATTTTGTTTCACAATCAATTAACTAAATGAACGATAAAAAAAATTCTTTTACATTCAAGTCGCTATGGTAAAGATATAATTTAATCCATTTTTACTATTGGGATCTACACGTTTAAATTTATAATTCAAGTACAAAATTGAAAAATAATTAAAAACAAATATAATCCTGATGATGCAATATAAATTCATATAATTTTCAATGTTATATAGATTTGGGTATCATCTAATTATGAAATTAACTGTGCAAAACACATATAAAAAACCTAACACTTATCATTCCTCGTACTTATTGTTCCTTGAAGAAAATAAGAATAAACATATGATTTGCAGAACTTCATATTAGCATAATTACAAGCACTCTATTCTAATTTCGATGTTAATTGGTTGATAATGCACAAAGAGAAAGGAATTTAGAGTCTAATACAGATTACAGACACAAACACTTAATGGAGGTAATACCTACATAATTATTTTCTTAATTCTTTTTAAAAGTTGAGGGCCTGTAGAAAAAATCAACAGGCTCCTTGCATGACCTTAGCCTCGCAACTCCATCAATACTGAACCTTCTTAGATTCCTGCACCAAAGAAAACAAGTAAATCTATATTTCTTTGACAAGTATTGAAGATGTATTTTAGGTTAAGTAGATTTAGTATTTTTGCAAAGACTGCAGATTTCTTACTTGGACATAGGATGATAATATTACCTGATTATTGAGGCATGTATTAAGTTTGGCGATTACGCTGTGATTGAGTTGGATGAAGCTTGTCTCTGATAGAACAGAGCTTGACAACAACACCACTCATTTCCATTCGTATATGTGGTGTTTCAGCAGAACAAGCGAGTCCTATTTCTAATACTGAGTACAAGTATTGCAGATGTTTTCCGTTTCTCTGGCTATTCTCACTGTGACTATTGTTTGTGGTCGTTCCTTCTCCGTCTCTTTCATCTTGAAGAAGAATGGGATCTATAATCTCAGCCACTCTTTCGGGCAAAGCTGCCTTAACATAGTTGTGAAGGCTTAATCCCTCTTTGAACATTTCATCAGTAGGCCTTTTCCCAGTAAACATCTCCAATAGAAGGATACCGTAGCTATACACATCCCCTTTTGTTGACACCTTGCTTCCCATGGCATATTCTGCGATTAGTTCATCACAAATGGTAGTAATAACTGGAGATGAGATCCCTTAAACAAGTTTAAAATTGGAAGAAATTAATAAAGTAATGCTTACCTGGTGGAGAATAGCCAATTGTTCCTTTTAATCCAAGCGAGCTTGATTGGTTAGCAGAAAGGTTTGGGTTATCTGCGGAGAGGAATTTTGCTAAGCCAAAGCCACCAACATGGCCAACCATTTCATCATCGAGTAGAATATTACTCGGCTTAAGGTCACAATGAACGATTAATGGTTTGCAGTGATGATGCAGATACTCTAGCGCATTAGCAACATCTAAAGCCACATTTGCTCTTTGGAAAAGATTCAATTTTTTCACTATTTCTTGTTCATTTGTGTTGACAGATGGATGCAGCCAATCCTCCAAGCTTCCATTCACCATAAACTCATAAATAATAGCTTTAAAGTCATTGCATTGATAATCAACACCAGAACATGCTGTTAACACCCTCACAAGATTTCGATGTTTAATGTTCTTTAAGGCCTCACATTCAGCCATAAAACTCCTAAAAGCTCCTTGACTTGAAAGATTAAGCACCTTAACAGCAATAGCTAGTCCATTCTCTTCCAGAATTCCTTTGTATACGGAACCAAAGTCCCCTGTACCTACCAAATTTTCTGAAGAGAATCCGTCAGTGGCCTTGACGATGTTTTGGTACGATAATTTTAGAAGTGAAAAATTTTCACAAGTTGGTGTAGGTTGCTCTTTTCTCTTTTTAAACCAGAAAAGAAGAAGAAGAGAATACCAAGGTAGCTCCTAAAACCCCAAAAACAATCGCGAGTTTTATTTTGAGTGAATTTTTTGATTTCCTGATGGATCTTTTTATGTTACATCTTGGCAAATGAAATTCAGGGGCGCCTCCACAAAGCTTATTGTTTCCTTCAAAGAATATGTAAGATCCGATTCTACACTACTGTAGACTCTAATTTCATAAAAAGATTGAAAATGGAAATTAAATAAATAATGAATATTGGTTTCCACGTGAGTGAAAAGCTCCTTCACTTGGGATGTAAATGGAGCAATTTCGATAAAATAATGTATGGGCAAGTATATGGAACAGTTCGCCAATGGGCGAGCAAGGTAGGACGATCACCCATGCATGATGGCGAGTTGATGATGGAGAGTTGGTTTAATGGCCTTATTGGCGAATAGGTAAGTTCGCCAAGTCTTTTCGTTTAAATTGCTTGTTGGGCGAATAGGAGTGTTCGCCAAGTTGTAGGGTTGGATGATTGCCCAAATGGGCGAGGGCTTCTGATGGCCCAGTTACTGTATGAATCAAAGCAATAGGCGAGTAGAGCAACAACCTAGTGATCGCCAGACCCCAATGTGATCACCTAAGGGAAAGGAAATCAACTCATATGACAAGTTAAGTTATATTGGCGAGTTGAGAAGCTGGCGATCTCGATTAAGGCTGGCGAACTGAAATTGAGTTGGCAAGCTGTTGCCTCAAGTTGACTAGGCGAACCGGAACTGGAATCAGCATGTGACCATTGCAGCCAAAATTGACTTTGTAAGTCATACGGTTGAAAACAATTAATAGAGAGGATGTTAAAGTCAATAAGGAACTTATCTTTATTGGTTGAGGAATAAAACAAAGTCAATAGAAGCAGAAAAAGGAGTGTGGAAGGGAGACTTTCACGCCACCTTGAGCTGCAGTTTTTCTTCATGCATTAAAGGAATGAAAGACGTGAAATGATGGAAGAACCAGGATAAGGGACAGGTGGTAGATTTTGATTTGGAAAGCATGGCTATATATATATGAAGATTGAATGAAAAACCGATGCTATGTTGCTGCAAATTCATATTCGGTTCCTTCCATTTCTCTGCCATGCTTGATCTACTAAACTTCATCCTTAAGTTGGCTAAACATGTAAGCCAGCTTGCAAAACCTTTCCTCTATCGTTGCTGAGCTAAAGAAATAAGCAAAATAAGGCCAACATGAGACAGAAAGTGTTCTGTTCTAGAGGTGCAGTTGGTTTAGGTGAGATTTAATGATTTCTTGAGATTGAATGAAATATTTCTATGATTTCAAGTATGAGAAGCATGATTTTAGTATTGCCTTTGATTTATTCTTGTTAGATAATAGAAATAGAATAAATTCATATCTTGAATGTAGATGAAGAATAAAATGAAACTGGGTTGAAATTGTAGTAGAATGATGGGAAAATAATCGAGAATGAATAAGGAAAGTAATGGAAATGGTGTAAGAGGGATGAGAATGTGTGACGTCCCCGTCACTTCATCTTATCACTTATCTTTTTCCTTCTTTATTTAGATTTAGTTCATGCAGTGTCCTTCTCTTCTTATCATTAAGCTAATTATTTAATAGCTTATAAAATATTCACTCAATTACCATAAACATAATAATGATATATATACATATCATTCCATTTTCCACAGGATCTCATACATCATCTTATCTTACATCCCCGATATCCTATATACATAATTTCTACTTGTACTGTACTGTAGCTGAATTAAACTTTACTATACATAAGTACATGACTATACCTTCTATACTAACTGGGAAGCGTATCGAGAAGGTACACTTCGATTCTTCAAAACAAGCTCCTCTAGTCGGAGCGGATTTCACTTCAAGAAATCTGTAGGAAAATGGTCGTAAAAGGGTGAGTTTACGCTCAGTAAGAAAAATATGTAAAAGAGCGTACTATGCCTCTATATGCATTTTTCCTACTTGGCTCTATAATGTCATGTAAAGCATTATAAAGCATGCATCATAAACATTTTTCATACATTGTTTGCAACCATGCATATTTATTTCAAATGCCATGGTAAACATACTTTGTATGCTTTCTTTAAAACATAGCATACATATAAAACATGCATCATACTTCTTCTTTAAAACATCATACTTCATACATACTTTAAAACATACATCATATACTTCTTCATACATACATCTTGTACTTTAAATAGATGGAGACTAGGTACAATGTTTAAGCGATTGAGTCGTCACATGAACCGTTCATTCCCATTCATATGACTCATATGACTCTAATCATGCATTGGTACAGTAGTGCACCCCGTATAGGTCAGGGATTCTCTCCTGCCTTTATAATTTCCACAGTGAACACTTGTCAGGTGTCACATGTGGGATTGAGGACCGGACTAGGGTTCCTCGCTCAACATACATATTACTGAGGACTTGATCAGAGTCACCCAGCCATCAGAAATGCATAATCATTACGCAGTCCATAGTCTCAAAACATTATATTATACTTTTTTTCAGAAAACACTTTTGTGTTTAAATAACTTAAGCTTGAAAGCTCTTTTCATGCATGGCAGTCGACTGGTCTTATAGGGCAGTCGGCTGCTACTTCATAACTTCCTTTCTCGTAATTATTTTCATTTAAATTTCGGTATTTTCATATTTGAAAATACAAGAGGGCAGTCGACTGGTCAATATAGCAGTCGACTGGTTTTCAGACAGAATGTTTCTTAAGAAATAGCAGTCGACTGGCCCATATAGCAGTCGACTGTTTTTGAAACAGAATACATCTCGAAAAATAGCAGTCGACTGGTTCTATAGGCAGTCGACTGGTTTGAAACAGAATACTTCTGGGTAAATAGCAGTCGACTGGCTTACATAGCAGTCGACTGGTTTGCATCGGTTTTCGAAAAACGACGTTTTTGTTGTCTCTAGGCAGTCGGCTGCTACTTAAGGCAGTCGGCTGCTCCTAACCTAATTGGTACTAGGAGACAAGTCCGAAATTGCATCTTTTCCTGTTCAAAACAACTAGTACATCTCTCCAAAGCATGTAAAATCATCATAAAACATGCGGACATAGCCGCCTTACGTCCGTTACATAAATTCCTTACCTTGATTTCCTCGGAAACGTGAAATTACTTGATGCGTAACCCTAGCTTTCACTTCTTCAAATCTAAAATCATCACATCATATCAAACCTTAAATTAAACCACATACACATGTTATACTAACTCAAAACAACTTCACATCAAGAACGAAATTGCAAGAATCATCCTCTTCTTTTACCTTCACTAGAGACCAAAACTTCAAATCTTAAGATCTCTTCCAATACTTGGAATCAATCCTTCAAACTTTGGATATCATCTAGTCTAGTGACAAGGATCGATTTTCGTTAAATGAACTTAGTGAATTGGCGAGGGAGTAAGGTGGTTTAGCAAGGAGCTTGGAATGGAAACTTGGGAGCTTGGAGATGGCACGAGAGGGAGGGCTGGGAGAAGAGTGGCTGACGTTGGTGATGGCTGGTGAGGGTGAGTCATGCAAGATGCATTTAATGCATGCTCATCTCATTAATCATCTCAGCCCTTGACCTATCCCTTTGACCATTTAATTCTTCTTTTCCTTTCTTCCACAACCACATGTTAAAACACAATTTCTGATTTTATTTTCCTTCCTACTCCAATTATTTTCCTGATATCATTTTCTTTATCCTCTACTCATTTCCATAATAACAAAATAAGCTCTTCGCCTAATTGGTTATCAACTTTCTTATTTCTTCTATATTTCATTTAATCATATTAACTTAGAATACTTTACATACATGGAGGAATACATGGAAATTAGGGATCTCATAGAATGACGACTATTGTGATCGCCAATAATGAATGTTAGTGCTCGCCAATGAGGCGAGTAGGTAATAAAGAACTCGCCAAAGTTTTTGTTCAAGTGGGCTAGGTCGCCCAACCCCAGTTTAAGTTATAGACGAGCCCATCCTTGAGTAGAAAGCCGTATGGTGAACTCACATGCATAAGGCATTGGGCGAGTAGAATTGTGGGCGAACTCCCAAATTTAAGCCAATGAAGGCATGGCATGTTGATTGTGGGCGAGCTCCCACGTGTAAGCCATTTGATGAATGGCGAGCTCAGTTTGGCGAGCTAGTAAGAGCTTTGTTGGGCGAGTAGTCATTTGATTTATCTCAACCTCGCCAAGTGATATAAATGAAAATATTAATAGTTTTAATAAACTATTTTGCAGCTGGGAATTATGGATTCGGTAAAAGCAATCGGAAAGGCGATCGGGAAGCAAGGCTTTATTGAACCAGGTAAGGGAGATGTGTGTGAAGTCAATGCATGTCCTGTGGAGTAAAAATGCTATGAAAATATTGAGAAATTGTTTTGTTTTATGACATGCATTGGTTTGATAAATTATATGCTGATTTGGGCGAGCTAAAAGCCAACCCCTATATATGATTGGGCGAACTGGCCCTCCTGTTCTGATGTTAGACAAACCAGTATGGGCGGGCGAGCCAAACCTTCTATGTTGTTTTGTGCAGGCGAGCCATTTCTATGAAATTTGGGCGAGTGACCTTGTTTTAAATAAAATCCGGGCAAGCCACAGATGGCGAACCCTTTTGTAAATGCATTTGGGCGAGCGACTCCCTTTTTGTTGAGAAAATGATGGGCGAGTTCATGAGGGCGAGCCAGTTTTACTTAATGTTTTAAAAGTAAGGAGTGGCGGGCGAACACTTGTTCACCCCTTTCGAGTGTCATGGGCGAGCCGGACTGGTGAGCTGACCATGGCGAACAGGTTGACTTTTTTAAATTTTCTCAACGAAAAATAAACTAATTTTTATATCTTTGAAAATATAAAAGATGTTTTTAATATAATGGGCGAGTTGACCTCAATGGGCGTGTGACTATGGAAATGTCGCATTTGGGCGAACTGACCGTGGTAATGCCAGAGAGGGCGAACTGGTTATGGGTGAGCCACTGAGGGTGAGCCAGTCTTACTTGTTGCTTTTAAATGAAAAGGTTGGCGGGTGAACAATAGTTCACCGTACTGGGCGAGCTGCCATGGGCGAGCCATATTGGGCGAGTTAACCATGGGCGAGCAGGTTTTAAATGTTGAGATTTTGGAATGTTTTCAAGTTATTTTGTAAACAGAAAGTCTAAACCTTTTTGGGAATTAAATCATTTGAGTAAATGATAATATGGGTGAAATAATCCCTTAAAGGTTTTCATGAGATATAAAGTGATTTTGAGACTTTAGGCCCCTAGTTTCATGCATTATTATTTATATTATTGCGTGACCCACCTTGGACGATGGCTCGGGTCAATGGACCTACGGGTGCACCTCAGGGCGTCACGGGCTGATGGACCTGCCAAGTCATCAGCGGTCTCGAGGTCACTTGGCAAGTGAACCCGAGGACCACCCATAGATTATGGCCATAGATCTAGCAGAGATAGCCGTGAGGGGCGATGGCCTACGGGTGCACCCCAATAGCGGTAGATTCTGTTCTCGCAAGGGGGAGGGGAAACGATGATAGCATGATTTATTCGTAGGGTGATGCCTAGTCTCAACTTATTGATTTCTGTTTAATTACATGATATTTTTAACTGTTGAGCAAAGTATTTGAATGGTGTATTGAGAGTGTTGGTTACTATAACCACTGTTTTCCTATCGATATGATTTTAGGAAAAACAAATAGTTTGTGGTACATAGTTTTGGTTTTATAAAGCAGCATATGTTTCCTTTACTGAGGGTATGAATCGCTCACCCCTTTGTTTTAACTCTACAGATAAAAGACACGAAGTTAGAGGTTTATATCCAATTATAGCTGCATATAACGCACACAGGTAAGTGATGTTAAACGTGACAGGTACAGTCTCTTCTCATTTACATTTCAGACATAAGTATACAGTACTACTTTAGTCAACAAAGATAATAGGGGATGTCAGATGTAAGGAATAATAAAAAAAAATTTCATATTCCGTATTTGTTAAATAAATGATTATCATTACTGTTGAGTGTTATTGACATCGCAGACAACCCAACCGAGAAAAGTTGTATAGAAATACGTGAAAAATGTGGTAACGGGCTGTTACAGATTTAATGGTATCAGAGCTTGGGTTGGTTGGATGTCTGTTGATGCCTTTAGCACAGAAAGTGTTGAAAAGGTTAACATCCCCTGTAGTACTGTATAGTCTGAATGTATAGAGGAGTCAAATGACTGTAAATTGAGTTAAGTGTTAAAAAAGTGGTAAAAATTGATGAATTAAAGATTACAAATAGATATTGTAATCCGGGAATTTTACATAAGATAGGCGATCTTATCATCATAATGTCAGGTCTATTCGGTAAGGTACAGTGAGGAACTCGATGAGGGCCCCACCAGGACTTCTTTGTCCATATCGAACTAAGATCCTGAAATGATGATATTGAAATGAAAAAGGGTGTAGTATTAGTGCATAAGCACTAAGATCGCATGTTTGGAGGTATATCGAAGAGAGAGAATTAAAGGGGAATTTATGAATATACCCTATATTGAAATGCTTTATCTAAGTCATGAATGACTAAATTGATTTAAAATAGTCTTTGATAGTGAAATGGTATGTGATGGTGTAAAGGATGATCCCTACCGTGGACCCCACTGATATATTGACGAGTAAGGCGACTCGGAGTATATGCTATCAGAGGTCGTAAAATAGTTGGCCTTGTTGTGGATATTAAGGTCTGAATTAAAATAAAGATATGGATTATATTGATGAGAGATTATTGAATATTATGAAAAGTGATATACTTATAGAGTGTGAACCAAAAGGTGAATTGTGTGAGAAATGATGTAAAATCGATTATGTTAATACTGATTCTAGACACTCCTTATGATTTAGGAGAATAAATATTAGTAGTGACTTGACATTTGAAGAAGTTAAGTGTTCGAGTCATTGCGAATGAGAAAGAAAACATTGAGGTGGGCGAGCTCGAGCACGGTTGGAAGGACCAGGGCCTTGATTCATTCGCCAAAGAGGACAGTATGGATGAGTAGCGTTGTCACAGCAATCGTTGTCGATGGGCCCAAAAAGGGGTTGCCATGGCCGGTTGGGCTGATCCGTTACGATATCCATAGAACTGAAATATTATGAAATACATGTGAAATGACTTGAAAAATAGATATATATGTGTTTGGAGGATATATATATATATGGTGGATCCATTGGATGTAAATAACGAGATCTTCAAGATGAAATGAGTTTGTGAATTAGAATTTATGGAATGAAATTCTAAGTAAACTTTTGGAGTAACGTGGATTCGAGAGATTGTTGACTCGATTCACAATATGGAATTTGTTTGTAAGCTCTTACCAATGAATCAGAAGAGCTTGAAAAATTACTCAAGAGATTGATGAGTAGAGACTCAACTGTTTTGGTATAACTGGTAAAAACGAAAATTATATCGTTTTGAAAACAATGGGATTAGTCCTCTCTACAGTTGCTTCTAGGTTTCGGAACAAGTATGGTATTCTAAAATACCTATCATATTCTATCTGGATCCCTAGCCAACTGTAGTATCCTTCCTATTTGTGTGCCTAGAGCCAACTACGATGATTTTAAGAGAATAAATATGTATATTGATATAAGCAATATCGTTGAATAATGTCACGAACTTCTAGGAATGGAAAACCTTACTGTTAAGTCAGTGAACATGAGTACTAATTGAACTATATACAGTAGAGACGTGAGGTCTCGAATGAGTAAGTAGACATTGAAGTTGTATGAGTAAAGGATCTCACTATTTAAGTGAGATTAAAGTGTGGTTATTGAGGTATAGGATTTATGAGATTTACATGTATGGCATAAATGATTTATTGAGGAAATTTGTGGAATTTGCTACCTTATTGATGCAATACTTATTTGTGAGAAAGTGAAAGTGAATGGGTATGTATGAATATAGTATTCGAAATGGTTACAAGATGGTAATAGTAAAGTACTATATTAAGTGAGAAAAACGATTGTGGTGATGAAGGTGAAAGAATGAAATTGTCTTAAGAGACAAGTCATATGATGACTAGGGAACACAAGTTGTGAGGTAGTTCCCAAGTATATGAATAAATGTGACTTCGTTTGATTATTATGTAGTTATGGCTGGAATTAATAACAAGCCAGAATTGGAAAGAAGTAATTGTTATATTCGGAGGAGCAGATACAAGAAATACTGCTAATCCTGAAGAAGGATATACATATGTGTATACATGTACATATTGGGAATGTGAAATTGTATAAATAAAGTGGTGATGAAATCGGAATGATGATAAAATTCAATATGATGAAATCGGAATGTGAAATTGTACATATTCCTTTTCCGTTTGGTTCCTTTCTCGACCTGTTTTCTTTACTCTTTGTTTCTGTAAGTTATTTTTATCATTTTGTTTTTCAACTTTTGATTCGGATTTTGGCAAAAAAATTGTCAGTCCCAATGCTTCCAATTAAAGAAGGGGCCCTAAGCAAATTCTAGCGACATACAATTGTGTGGAATACAGAAGGATAATATCTGAGTTCCAAAACTTCTTGTATTGCATTCTAGTTCTTGTTGATGACCAGCCACTCTCAAATACACATCAATCTTATCCGTTAAGAAATTGTTTCGTGTTGATGGAGATATCGAGCAAGCATTTGATGGTGCCAAGCTCTTGTTTCTTTGTTTCCTTTGGAATTTTAACTCTTCTCTCATGCTTCGATTTGCAGAGACTTAACTTGTTTGGTTCATCAACCCCTGTAATCAGTGGAAATGACACAGATCAACAAGCTTTACTTGAGTTCAAAGCCAAGATAAGTGGTGATCAGCTCAGGGTTATGAATTCTTGGAATAGTACAGTCCATTTTTGCCGATGGTATGGTGTTACATGCAAACTCCGCCTGTGTGAGTTAACGCAGCCGATCCCAAGCCCGGGTAAAGGAGGAGGGTGGCGGTAGGTTTGGACAACCAGCCTTAAAAACTAGTCCAATCTCATGAAATGAACCAATATCAAAACATCGTTGGGGCGTCCCCTACACAGCGACGCGCTGCATCGGAGCTCGGGTGTAGTGAAAAGTGGGCAAGGGTTGCTAGGTTGTCGCCCGGAAGTGACGCGCCACATCGACGCCTGGATGTGGTGTTAAATAGGCAAAGGTTCCCACACCACAATGGACGGGGGTGGGTAAAGAAGTTAGTCCATAACCATAAGCTTAGGTTAGGATCTTGGAATATAGGTACGCTTAGTGGTAAGTTAGGTGAAATTTGTGAGGTTATGAGTAGGAGGAGGGTTAACATCTTGTGTCTCTAAGAGACCAAATGGGTTGGGGAAAAAGCTAGAGAGATAGCACCTTGGCAATGTAAGCTTTGGTACACAGGGAAAGATAGAGACCGAAATGGAGTAGGTATCATTATAGATAAAAAGTACCATAAGGATGTTGTACAGATTAAGAGACAAGGGGATAGGATTATTTTGGTTAAACTAGTTTTAGGAGAAGAGGTGTTGAATGTCATTAGCGTGTATGCACCCCAGATAGGACTTGATGAGGTTAGTAAACGACAGTTTTGGGAGGATTTAGATAAGGTAGTACAAGAAGTACCCATAGGAGAAAACCTGTTTATTGGCGGTGATCTTAATGGACATGTAGGTACAAGTAGAGAGGGTTTTGAGAGAGTACATGGGGGTTTTAGTTATGGTGTAAGAAACGAGGGAGGAGATGCTATCTTAAATTTTGCTTTATCTTATGACCTAATCCTAGCAAATATATTGTTTAAGAAGAGAGATTCTCATCTTATAACCTTTAGAAGTGGACCAAGAGCAAGTCAGATAGATTTCTTTCTAACTAGGAGTAGGGATAGACATAGATGTTTGGATTGTAAGGTTATCCCAGGTGAGAGTGTTACCGCGCAACATAGACTCTTAGTTCTAGATATGAAGATAGATAGACGACATCGAAGGAACCAACAAAAAGGAATTGAACGGATTCGATGGTGGAAGCTAAAAGAAGATTGTCATACAACATGTAGAGATAGTTGGATTCAAAAAGAGGCTTGGACAATAGAAGAGAGCCCAAATGTAATGTAGAATAAGATGGCAAAATGCATTCGGGAGGTAGGCAAAGAGATATTAGGAGTATCAAACGGAAGAGTGCCGACTGGAAAGGACGCAACATGGTGGACTGCAGTAGTAAAAGATGCTATAAAGACTAAGCGAGAGTGTTACAAGGCTTTAAAGAAGAACAATACAGAAGAGTTTTTCGGAATATAAGGTAGCAAGAAAGGAGGCAAAGAAGGCTGTGGCAGAAGCTAAGACGAAGGTTGCGAAAGAGATTTACGACAAGTTGAACACAAAGGAGGGAGAGAAAAGGATATACAGATTGGCGCGAGCAAGAGAAAGGAGGAGTCGCGACCTAGGAGTCGTGAAATGTATTAAGGATGAGCATCAAAGAATTCTCGTTAAAGATAATGACATTAAGGACAGGTGGCGAGATTATTTTAACATATTATTTAATGACGGACAAAATAAAGTTTTGGATAATATTTCGGTGCCTCTTAAGGACTTAAATCGGTGCTTTATGCGTAGAATCCAAGAGACAGAGGTAAAAGAGGCACTAAAGATGATGAAGAGCGGAAAAGCTGTTGGACCTGATGACATTCCAATTGAAGTTTGGAAATGCCTTGGAGATGTAGGAGTTAGGTGGTTGACAAATCTATTTAATAAGATTTGGCACACTAACAAAATGCAGAGGAATGGAGGAAGAGTGTCTTAGTACCTTTATATAAGAACAAGGGAGATATTCAAAGTTGCGCCAACTACCGAGGCATAAAATTGATGAGTCACACGATGAAACTATGGGAGAGAGTGATAGAACGGAGATTAAGAAAGAATGTAGAGATATCGGAGAATCAATTTGGTTTTATGCCGGGTCGATCAACTATGGAGGCAATATATTTGCTTAGACAACTTATGGAGCACTTTCGAGTAATGGGTAAAGATCTTCATATGGTCTTTATAGATTTGGAGAAAGCATATGATAAAGTGCCTAGGGAGGTACTCTGGTGGTCCTTAATGAAGAAAAGAGTTCCTTTGAAATATATTAAACTAATTAAGGACATGTATAGAGGCGCAAGGACACATGTGAGGACAGGTGGGGGGCAAACAAGTAAGTTTCCTATCACGGTGGGATTACACCAAGGGTCAGCGTTGAGTCCATTCTTGTTTGCGGTAGTTATGGACGAACTGACAAAATCCATCCAGGATAAGGTGCCGTGGTGTATGATGTTTGCAGATGATATTGTCCTATGTGCGGAAACTAGAGCGGAGATCAATACAAAGTTGGAATTATGGAGACAAACGTTGGAATCAAAAGGATTTAAACTAAGCAGAGTGAAGACTGAATACATGGAGTGTAAATTCAGTTCTAACCGACTGGAAGAGCATGATGTAGTGAAGTTAGATGGGGTGGCGATACCTAAGCGGGATCATTTTCGATACTTGGGATCAATAATACAGATGGATGGAGAGATTGATGGTGATGTGACCTATAGGATCCAGGCTGGATGGAGTAAGTGGAGAAGTGCTACAGGTGTGTTGTGCGATAAAGGAATTCCTACATGGTTGAAAGGCAAGTTTTATAGGACAGTTGTTAGGCCAACATTGTTATATGGTAGTGAATGTTGGGCGACTAAGAGGCTACATACACAAAAGATGAGTGTAACAGAAATGAGAATGTTGCGGTGGATATGTGGATATACAAGAAAGGATAGAATGAGAAATGATGATATTTGTAAGATGATTGGAGTGCTACCTATCGAAGACAAAATGTGTGAAAATCGTTTACGTTGGTTTGGACATGTAAGACGTAGACCTGTAGATGCTCCAGTTAGGAGAATAGAGGCTATGGATGTTGAGATAAGGGTTAAGACTAGAGGAAGACCGAAAAAGACTTGGAAGGAAGTAGTTTGGAAAGACATGGAGGTTTTAGAATTAGATGAGCAAATGGCCTTGAATAGGAATCTATGGAGGCAGAGAATACATAGGGACGATCTAACGTGATTTTAGATATTGGTTCATATAGCCTACCCCAATCTATTGGGATAAAAGCTCTGATGATGATGATGATGATGATGATGGTGTTACATGCAGTCGCCGACGTCAAAGAGTGACTGAGTTGGGCTTGCCATCACTAAAGTTGGTGGGAGCTTTATCACCATAAATTGGAAATTTGAGCTTTCTAAGGGTTTTGAAACGTAAAATCTTGCTGCTAATCCAAACAATACAAATTATATATTGACAAATATAAATGCAAAACTAAGTGTAAGAAATGCTAGAGAAGATCTCATGTTTTCGAACGCTATTCCGCTAATCTGAAAAGACGAACTACGGGCACCGTTTCTTTATCTTTTATGTAAAGAAGTATTGAAACTTACTCATAACATGTTGAAGGGCTGGTTTTCTTAAAAATGACAGTAGCAAAATGCCTTTTTTTTTCTTATCCTGTATGACAACTTTAATAAAAACAACTATAATTTAATCTAAAATTTCAATTTAATTAAACATAATAAGATAATACAAATCACATCAAAAGCTATTAAAATAATTTGAACATAAATTCATCTGAATAAGTAAAGATGTAAATCACATATGTATAAATTTAAAACTTAAAATAATCAAAGCGGCTAAAAGAACCCAACACATGGAACTTGAATAAGTTTCAGAGATTGTCAAATTGTCGTATCTGTAAGCACAACAAACAGTTTCTTTTGATCCTAAGAATAAAGTTTTTTTTCTCAATCTCATAATTATAGTGTAAGGAGTTTGGCCACAAATAATGAGATAGACTCCTACCATTTTATATATTTCCTCTTTATAACAGAGGAATCACTGTTATATTATGAAAAGTACCTCTACAAATATTAAATATGCATTATCTCCTGCACAACTCCAAAAATTAAAACTTCTTGGCAGATCAATGACCGTGTAATAATCCCTCCACGACATCACACTAATGCTAACTACATAGAATATCATGTAAAAAACAGATCATTTTGATATGAAATCTTTACTTTTTATAATAGCACCAGAGTATTCAGGACAACAATGAAGTGATGCAAAGCTCTAGTTCCCCTGATTACACATGCAAAGCATTGAAATTCATCTGTATCTACAAAGTTAATTCCTCCTTGCAGCATACTTGATCTCATTTGGCTGTCCTGTAGGATTATATATGGCCATTAAACTGTCCCCTTCAAGAACTGGGCACCGCTCACCTAATAATTCCCAAAAAGTGAGATTTACAGGAATACAATGCCATGAAATATTAAAGCTGTCAATAAAAGCCAAAAGCAAGTGAATAATATAGAAGTTATACTGTTCCATTTTCATTACACAATGGAGCAACATATCTACTATTAACCTCAAAGCTCTACAAAGAAATTATTGATAGAATATTGGTTTTTTTTTCATTAGGAATAATAAAATGGTGCAAGGTATTTGGTGAAGACAGAATGTAGGCTTTTTAGCAAATGGAGATTGCCAATGAATAAGTGTAAAGAAAATGACATATGAAGGCCAAGCTCACGAGAAATTAAAAAATGCTACAAAAGTTCTATTATTTTGTGCTATTTTTATTTTTATCTAATTTTTTATTTTAATTAGAAAAATTTTTATTTTGTTTTATTTGTTTGTTTTAACTTAAAAACTTGTGATTTAATTTAATTAAGCTTATTTTTTATTTTTCATTTACTAAAAATATACAAAAATTTCTATAAAATAGTTTTCAAACATTCTATAGTATTTTTGTATTAGGTTTGTCAAACGCTAATTTAACTTCTCTAAATAGAACTTTTGTAAAAGCTCTACTTGAACAGCGCTTTTATGAAATGAACTTTTTAAACATATACTGTTTAAGTAAGCTCATTAGTCTAGTTTATGTTTTAGTTTGGAATTAAGACATAGTGTTGCTTAAGTAATTAACATGAAAGAAATAAACTATAAAGGATTTTTAGTAGGAATTAATGCTAGAATTCAAAGTTCAATAGATTTTAAGGCAAGAATATTAATGATTCTACGAATGAAAAATATATAAATAAAAAGAAGGCATACAATTATAAACTAGGTTAAAACATGATTGTTAAAATTGCAACAAATGAGATGAAAATAAAACAACTTAAAATAATAAATAAAAATTAATAGTTTTAAATTTTAAATAAATTGTAACCCGATCAAAGACAGAACTCTAAAGGTATTGCGAGTGTGCAAATACCTTAGAGATTAAGACAATAAAATTTTTTTTCATATTAAGGTAAAAACAAGTCATGAGTTGGAAATTAATCCTCATAAACAAAACTCTTTATTAAATAATATGAATTTCCAATAAAATTTGAATTAAATAGGAATCCAACCGAGATAAAATTCTCATATATTTTAAGAGTGCAATATTTGAGAAATACTTAGGTGAGAAATTACTTCTTTTAAATTTGACCAAAGCGTTAAAAAATTTAGAAGAAATAATTTCAATATCAATGATTTCAATTTACTTTCAAATTTAAAAAATAAACAGACAAACAAATAAATAAATAATGCTAATACTAAAATATCTTGTTAAAAGAATAGTAAAGTTTAATAAAATTTGAAATAAATGAAAATTCAACCGACGATGGAACTTTCGAATTTTGCAAGTGTGCAAAGTTTGAGAAATTTCTAGGTGAGAAGTCATATTTCCTAGATTTGTCTAAAAGCGTTGGAAAATTTAGAGAAATAATTTCAATATTAACAATTTCTTTTTCAAAATTTAAAATAATAAATAAATGAATAAATAATAATAAAGAAATTTGTGAATAAAAAGTTTAGTATGCACATTTCAATAAAATTTAAAGTAAATAAAAATTCAACCGATGATGTAACTCTCGAATTTTGTAAGAGTGCAGTGAACGAGAATTTCCTAGGTGAGAAATATTCTTTCCAAATTTGATCAAAGTGTTGGAGAGTTTGGAAAGAGTAATTTCAATATTAAGAATTTCTATCTCTAAAAGTTATAAAAATTTGAAAATTATAATATATACCAACGATAGAGCCTCTTTATTGGAACGAGTGGGTTTCATGAATACTCTTGAGATAAGAAAGTTCTTTAGGTGTTCGATCAAAGTGTTGAAGGACACTTAAAGAAATTTTCAATATATAAAATACAAACAAATTATGAAATAAATTGGAAATAGAAAATTATTAAGGCTATTTGGGATAAAATATGATTAAAATGATATCGTTTTAAATGGGCGTTGTGAGAGTGTTAATACCTTTCTCACGCGTAACCTATCTCCCGAGCCCAAACTCTAACACATAGACCAATCCTAATCTTTAGTCTATATTAGGTGCCCAATCACACATAACTTAGATTTATTGGTGGCAATTCCATTGAACCATATATAGAATTTAGGTCTAGAACTTAAAACATTAGGACATCTTCAAGGAAAGATTGAAAATGATTCATCATATAAGCGTGGGTTTGGCAGATCAGAGATTCTTTATAGTTGATTTGGTTTCTATGCTGTGTTTTCTCTGTTTTTGTTATTGTTATGACCTTGGTTTTTTACAAATTTTTTTGTTGCAATAAATCTTCAAATTTTGAATAAAATTCCTTCTTTGGCTGAGCCAAAAAATAAAAATTCTTAAGATGGTTGCTAGCTTCACTTGCATAAAATTTGTTAGGACTAGTTTGAATGAGCAGTGAAATTGGTTTTGGTGAGATTGAAAACAATAGTGGCGAGATAAGATTAGTTATTGTAACGGTAAGATTGGGTAGTGAAACAATGACATGTGTTTGGATGCAATCGCAATGATTGTAATAAGATTAGTGTATTGAAAAGAGAAAATTATAGTTAAGGACATTTATATATAATAAAATTTATAATATGTACTTTACATTTATAAAATTAATAAAATAATTGTAACATTAAAATTTAAAAAATTAATACAAAAAATGTTTCTTAGTTCAAATAATATTTTTCCTATTAAAAAACAACAATTTTATTTAGGATATAAATTGAAAATATTAAATTTAAAAATAACTAAATAAAAAATATTAAATGTAAAAAGTGAAAAAACAACAAAAATAAAGAATGCAAAATTTTTAGGCAAAAAATAATTTAATAATATAAAAATATAAAAAAACTATTATTTTTTAAATAAAAAGGTTAAATGGAATATTCATTTCCCACCACACTCTGCCCCCTTTGGTGGACAACTAGAGGGGGTTGATGTTAACGACATCGTGGGATGCATTCCTTTAGAATGCAGTTGACATTAAAAAGTAGCTTAAGCTCCTTTGGGTTCTGTGCGGTGGATTCCAAATCAAACAGGAAATATTAGCTATAAGCATAAAGAAAATTAGAAGGGAAAAACAAAAAGATTTGAAAAAAAAATCATATCAGATCCATTGTTGTTGTAATGAAAAATCGAAAAAGCATACAGAAGAATAAAAAAAAAAAAGAGAAAGGCAAGAAAAGGAAATAAGTGATGAAAGAGATTAAAAAAAAACGTTTAGGATAGATATTTCAGATTTCATTCATGTACAAATAATATTAGCAAACACTTTTTTTATAAAGAGTAAAGAGAAAAAAAAATACTCCTACCTATTGGATAAAAAGAGAAAAAATATCCAACATTAAAAGATTAAAAAAAAGAAAGAAAAAGAGAAAAAATAGAAAAGAACAGATGAAAAACAAGGGCGCAATGATGTGCAACGTGAACACCCCATTGCTTTCCTTTAATGAAACGAATAAGTTTGTTATTTTAAAAATTCCAAATAAAAATATTTTAAAATTAGATTTTTTTTTTCATTCTTACAATTTCTTTCCTTTTATTTCTTCCAAGAAGTACATATTTCTTATAGTTATTTTGGTAAAAAAATTAATTTAAAGCATTTCTTTTTTTTTTTCACACTATTTTAGGAGTTTATCAAATTTTTGCTGTAATTGTGAATTGTATTTTTTTGTGATTTTTTTATTTTTGTATTTTTTTCAAAAATTGTGATTACCATTATTATTTATTGAAATTGATTATACAAAAAAAATTATTTTTGTTTTATTAAATTGGAATATTGCCGGATTTGTATTGCTCTTTTGAAAGTATTTTATTTTAGTAAATAATTATAATTATAAAAAATTTAAATGAAATTATTCTATTTTAAAAAAATAAAAAATCATAATTTTTTCTCGTGCCAACCGGCAAATATAATTCTAGTTCTTATAAAACTACAAAATATACTAGTAATTAATCATCCATTGTTAGGACTTATAATCCTTAGCAATGCGCGGTCACTAATATAGTTACGATAAAAGCCAGGAAAAAATTTCAATCCAAGTAGCTATGATTACAATTAAAGCAAGTGCCCTAAGCAAATTCTAGCCGCATGAGAGTCAAAAAACTTCGAACCAATTGTGTGGAATGCAGAAGTACAATGTCAGAGTTCCAAAACTCCTTGTATCGTATTGTAGTTCTTTTTGATGACCAAGCACTCTCAAATACAAACCATTCTTATCAATTAAAAAATTGTTTCGAGTTGATGGAGATATCGAACAAGCATTTGATAGTGCCCAGCTCTTGTTTCTTTGTTTACTTTGGAGTTTTAATTATTCTCTCATGTTTCAATCTGCACGGACTTAACATGTTAGGTTCAGCAACCCTGCAATTAGTGGAAGTGACAAAGATAATTATTAAAAAAATCAAAAAAATAAATAATTAATTAAAATAGAAATAAAACACAGAACGATCATCTTGTCATAAGGCTTTTAGGACCAAAATTCAACTCCGGGCTTTTAAAATTTAACCCATTTACAATCGAAATTCAATTTTAATTGAAGCCTAATTACAATTAGAACTCAATTACAATTTAAATCTGATTGTAGTTAAAGTTTGATTTAATTAGCACATGGATTCGAGAAACAAACATAGTTACCAAATAAAATAATAAGTTTGACAAGTCTATCTTAAATGATCCGGACAAAACACGTTACTTATAATTATAATCAAACTTTTTTATAAAGAAAATGATAATTTTACTTTCAATTTCTAAATTTTAAATATGTATGCGTTGTGATAAGAAAGCAAGTCACAAGATTAGATCAATCCTTTAATGATATAAAACAAATGTTAAATTCAAAGTTAATTGATTAACTAATTAAATTCCCATTTAGCTTTTAAACCTTTTTTTCCTCCCAATTTTCTTCTTGCTGCACTTTGAGGAATATTTTCCTTCTATTTGACAGCAACATATTCTCAACTGATCACGTAAATTTCTAATTAAATGAGGCGTCAATTCACAAAGGCTGAATTCTTTGTTTTTTTGCTACTCGTTCGATTTGAACATTTGTCTTTGCAAAAGTTGACTGATTCAATATTTCATAGTTTTGTCTCGAACAGGATTTAATTTCGCCTGTGTTTTTTTAGCCACTTCTCACGTTTCGAAGTGCGCTTGGACGTGTTCTGATTTAATTTCTACCCCCTTCTATTCTACCTACTCACTAGTATACCACCCTTCTTTGCTTCCCTTCGACGCGTTTGGCTTTAATACACTTTTCTTGCGTTTCAGTTGAATTTGACCCCAAAATTTTCTTTCTTCGTGATTATCTCCTTTACGGTTTGGTGCCTTTCTCGACCCGTTTTCTTACCTCTTTGTTTCTTTCAGTTCTTGCTTTATCATTTTGTTTTTCAACTATTGATTCTGGTTTTGGCAGGAAAAAATTCAGCCGCATCCCAAGTAGATGCTTCCAACTAAAGCAGGGGCCCTAAGCAAATTTCAGCGACATACAATTGTGTGGAATACAGAAGGATAATATCGGAGTTCCAAAACTTCTTGTATTGCAGTCTGGTTCTTGTTGAAGGCCAACCACTCTCAAATACAAACCAATCTTATCCATTAAGAAATTGTTTCGGGATGAAGGAGATATCGAGCAACCATTTGATAGTGTCCAGGTCTTGTTTCTTTGTTTACTTTGGAGTTTTGATTCTTCTCTCATGCTTCAATCTGCAGGGACTTAACTTCCTTGGCTCCGCAACCCCTGTAGTCCGTAGAAATGACACAGATCAACAAGCTTTACTCGAGTTCAAAGCCAAGATAATTGGTGATCAGCTCAAGGTTCTACATTCCTGGAATAGTACCATCCATTTTTGCGGGTGGTATGGTGTTACATGCAGTCGCCGACGTCAAAGAGTGACTAAGTTAGAGTTGCCATCACTAAAGCTCGTGGGAGCTTTATCATCACAGATTGGAAATTTGAGCTTTCTAAGGATTTTGAATCTTGAAAACAACAGTTTCAATCATGAAATCCCTCAAGAAATTGGTCGTTTGCACAGATTGCAGGAGTTAAGACTCGAAAACAACTCCTTCGGTGACAAACTACCTTCAAATATATCGAGATGTTTGAAGCTTGAAGTCCTTTGGGTTGGACGCAACCAGCTTTTAGGGGAAATTCCAGGCGTGCTTGGAAGCTTGTCAAACTTGAAAGACCTATCGTTATATAGCAACAAGTTTACGGGGACAATTCCACCTTCCTTGGGGAACTTATCATCTTTGTCTACGATTACTCTGGCTGATAATTTTCTGACTGGGCATATACCTGAGGCTCTCGGCCAACTGGCAAATCTTACATTTTTCGCCTTGGCAAAAAATGGAATTTCTGGTATTATTCCTGCCTCAATTTTCAATCTTTCGAAAATTAGAATACTTTCTTTTGGCGGCAACCAGTTTCAAGGTAGTCTTCCCATGGACTTGGGGATCTCTATGCGATCTATTGAAGTCCTTTCACTTAGTCGTAACGAATTCATTGGATTAATCCCTGCTTCAATATCCAATGCCTCAAATCTCATTTTACTTCAGATTAATGGAAACAAACTTAGTGGAAACTTGTTTTCATTTCAAAAGCTGGATAAACTAGCAAAAGTTACCTTCTATGGCAACCATTTAGGAAGTGGGGGAGCAACTGATGACCTGAACGTTCTTTGCTCTTTGATTAATAACACCGCATTACAGTTTTTGAATATAGGTGAAAATAACTTTGGAGGGCCATTACCGGAATGCATAAGCAATTTCTCTAGTAGTGTTTTATCTTTGGCTATAGAAGGGAATAAAATATTTGAAAAAATTCCAGCTGGGATTGAAAATCTCATCAACTTGGAGCTGCTGGCAGTAGCAGACAATCGATTATCAGGCTCTATTCCCGTTGGTATTGGGAGGATTCAAAAGCTAAAGGAATTTGATGCAGGCCAAAATTCTCTCTCCGGGGCTATTCCCACTTCTTTCGGAAATTTGACAATGTTAATCACCCTCATTTTAGATCATAACAATCTTCAGGGCAAGATTCCCTCAGATCTAGCCAGGTGTGAGAATTTGGTTGAATTGAGTCTTTCTGATAACAATCTCACCGGTTCATTACCCCCTGGAGTAATTGGTCTCTCATCATTGTCCATTATTCTAAACTTATCTTCTAATAGTTTAACTGGTATGCTTCCTATTGAAGTAGAAAATTTGAAAAATTTAGGTGTATTGGATGTTTCTTTCAACAAGTTATCAGGTGTGCTCCCTAATACTCTTGGTCGCTGTGTATTACTGGAGAAACTATACTTGGGTGGGAATTTCTTCCAGGGGCTCATTCCCTCTTCTTTGAGTTCATTAAAAGGACTAATAGAGTTAGACATATCTGACAACAATTTCTCTGGTGAAATTCCAAAATTTTTTGTCGGCTTTGAGTCATTAAGATATTTAAATATTTCTTTCAATGATTTTGAAGGACTTTTGCCAAATGATGGAGTCTTTAAGAATGCGAGTGCCATATTCTTTGAAGGAAACAATAAGCTTTGTGGAGGCGCCCCAGAATTTCATTTGCCAAGATGTAACATGAAAATATCCATCAGGAAATCAAAAAATTCACTCAAATTAAAACTCGCAATTGTTTTTGGGGTTTTAGGAGCTACTTTGGTATTCTCTCTTCTTCTGCTTTTCTGGTTTAAAAAGAAAAAAGAGCCACCTACACCAACCTCTGAAAAATTTTCACCTCTACAGTTATCATACCAGAGCATCGTCAAGGCCACCAACGGATTCTCTTCAGCAAATTTGGTTGGTGCAGGGGGCTTTAGTTCTGTATACAAAGGAGTTCTAGAAAATGGAATAGCTATTGCTGTTAAGGTACTTAGTCTTTCAAGTCAAGGAGCTGCTAGGAGTTTTATTGCTGAATGTGAAGCCTTAAAGAACATTAGACATCGAAATCTTGTGAAGGTGTTAACAGCATGTTCAGGTGTTGATTATCAATGCAATGACTTTAAAACTCTTGTTTACGAGTTTATGGTAAATGGGAGCTTGGAGGATTGGCTACATCCATCTGTCAGCACGAATGAACAAGAAATTGTGAAATTTTTGAATCTTTTCCAAAGAGCAAATGTGGCTTTAGATGTTGCGAATGCGCTAGAGTATCTGCATCATCATTGCAAACCATCAATCGTTCATTGTGACCTTAAGCCAAGTAATATTCTACTTGATGATGAAATGGTTGGCCATGTTGGTGACTTTGGCTTATCAAAATTCCTCTCCGCAGACAACCCAAACCATTCTGCTAACCAATCAAGCTCTCTTAGATTAAGAGGAACAGTTGGCTATTCTCCACCCGGTAAGCATTACTTTATTAATTTCTTCCAAATTTAAACTTGTTTAAGGAATCTCATCTCCAGTTATTACTACCATTTGTGATGAACTAACTGCAGAATATGCTATGGGAAGCAAGGTGTCAACAAAAGGGGATGTGTATAGCTACGGTATCCTTCTATTGGAAATGTTTACTGGGAAAAGGCCTACTGATGAAATGTTCAAAGAGGGATTAAGCCTTCACAACTATGTTAAGGCAGCTTTGCCCGAAAGAGTGGCTGAGATTATAGATCCCATTCTTCTTCAAGATGAAAGAGACGGAAAAGGAGCGACCACAAACAATAGTCGCACTGAGAATAGCCAGAGAAACGGTAAACATCTGCAGTACTTGTTCTCAGTATTAGAAATATGACTCGCTTGTTCTGCTGAAACACCACGTGAGCGAATGGAAATGAGTGTTGTTGTTGTCAAACTTTGTTCTATCAGAGACAAGCTTCATCCAACTCAATCACAGCGTAATCGCCAAACGTAATACATGGCTCAATAATCAGGTGATATTATCATCCTACATCCAAGTAAAAAATCTACTAACTTCGCAAAAATACTCAATCTACACGACCTAAAATACATCTCCAATTCTTTTCAATAAATTTTGTCAAAGTAATATGATGGTTTAGAGATTTACTTGTTTTCTTTGGTGCAGGAATCTAAGAAGGTTCAGTATTGATGGAGTTGTTAGGCTAAGGTCATGCAAGGAGCCATGTTGATTTTTTCTACAGGCCCTCAACTTTTAAAAAGAACTAAGAAAATAATTATGAAGGTATTACCTCCATTAAGTGTTTGTCTGTAATCTGTATTAGACTTTAAATTCCTCTCTTTGTGCATTATCAACCAATTAATATCAAAATTAGAATAGTGTGCTTGTAATTAATGCTAATATGAAGTTCTGCAAATCATATATTTGTTCTTATTTTCATCAAGGAACGATAAGTACGAGGAATGATAAGTATTAGGTTTTTTGTATTTGTTTTTGCATGGTTAATTTCATAATTAGATGATACCAAAATCTGTATAACATTGATAATTATATGTTTTATATTATATTTGTTTTTGTAATTATTATTTAATTTTGTACTTGAATTTTAAATTTAAACTTGTAGATCCCAATAGTAAAAATGGATTAAATTATATCTTTACCATAGCAACTTAAATATAAAAGATAGATTTTTATCGTTCTTTTAGTTAATTGATGTGTGAAAGAAAATATTATTTGCATCATATTTATATTGTTTGAATTTTTTTTCTTTTTTGAGATAATTGATGTGTTTCATTTATGCAAAGAGAAAAACATAATATCTTGTCGCTAATCCAAATAATACAAATCATATATTGACAAATAATACAAATCACATGAAGTCAAAAAGGCTAATCATATCTCGTCAAATTTAAGCTATTGATTACAATTAACTAAGTTAGGCAATTGAACTGATAAAACTGATAGCCTTTACTTAATCGTGGACTAAAACATGTCATATTTATGATAAAAAAAATATAACCTTTACAAAAACAGAGTGTGTACATATAATTACCCATCTGTGGGGGTACTTGGGCCTTCCTCCCTTACTGTCAAATAGCTGTAAGTGACAAGAAGTTAGGGCGAAGGTTCAATAAAAAACAGAATAATGCAATGTAATAAAAAACCGAAGATTTACAGGGTTGAGATATTTCTACACAAAGACAAAATGATATAAAGCAAAACCATGGTCACCATGTTCACTATCAAGGATATGATTCTGCAGCTCATAATTAAATTAGCTTTCTTATTTTATATGAAAAAGACAATGTAGAGTATGTAAATAAATTAGCCCTTACTTGTCCTGGACATAGCGCAATTTCAATTCAATAGGTATTGCTCTCATTCTCACTCATTTTCGCTTTCCCTTCATGATTCCAATACTGTTAAGTTTGTATCACAAAAGAGCACGTGAGTTCATTTATTTCTAACAAAACAAAACATAATTGCAGAGCACATATCTATCAACAAAAGTATAATAAGAAGGAAAATGCAGGGGTCCAAAATAGGCATTGCAAAACACATTGCTTTTGCAGTGAATTGGGAAATTCAAAATCGAAGAAACTACAACAAAGCTTTATCAATAGATAATAATTATCTGCTTAAAGACCGATTTTTGACTACCAACAACACATTTAGACATCGAATTAAAAGAATAAATTATCGATTTTAAACCAATCAAATAGAAGATATTTTCTATGTGGCAAGTGAGGTATTGTTCCCACAGTTCTCATTCATTATTACCAGGATTTGGAATGAGTCAAATAGTATATATAAATGTAAACACTACATTCAAGGAATCACGTTTAACATTTTCATGCTTAGGCCTGTATGGAAAGTGGCTAGGGCTAAAGCATATGGCAAACCTTGAATAACAGAGATAACAAGGGCCTAAACTGGATGATAGATATTGGATGGCAGGCAAAGGACATGAGATGACATAATGATGCACACCTAAGTTCAACTGCCATAAAAGAAATCATTTTATATGAATTTTATTTATAAGAAACCATTCTTGTTGCAGACCTGTAACTTAGTAAATCAACAACAATTAGTGACTGTTCATGAAACACTATCTCAATATTGACTGATAGCTCAATCTGACACATGAAGAGGACACATTTCCATGTCAAAAACCTTTTTCACTATCAATATGAAGCAAGGTTAAACTCAGAGCTGCTGGTACACTTGAAAGATATAAAGCAAGGTTAGTGGCAAAAAAGGGTATACTTAGCAAGGAGGCATTGACTACATAGATACTTTTTCCTCTGTTGCAAAAATGACTACTATTAGAATGTTCCTTGCTTTATCAGCAGCTAAGCATTGGCATCTTGAGCAAATAGACATAAATAATGCCTTTCTTTTTGGTGAGTTGATTGAAGAAGTATACATGCAAGTACCCCCTGGTCTTACTACTACTAAGCCTAATCAAGTATGTGGGTTGGTCAAATCTCTTTATGGCCTTAAACAATCCAACAGACAATGGAATGCTAAACTCACAGCAACTCTTTTACAATAAGGATACACTCAAGCTACTTCTGATCCTTCCCAATTCACCAAGTGTTGACCCTAAAAGGTATTTACACGCAAGTGCACGTAGTCTTCAAGTAATACGGAGGTAAATTCGAAAATATCGTCCCACAGAGACTGGTGTCGCGAAGCCTAGCTAAGTATTGGATACTATTACCTAAGGTATATCCTAGCAAATTATAAAGGTTTGATTATATGGTGATCTACAAAGGCTAACAAAGCAAAATAAAATAAAATAAATGAAAATAACAACATTAAAATAAAAGAAAATAAAAGTAATTGAAATTGAAAAGCAAATAAGAAATACTTACATTGGAAATGATGAAAATAAAATAAATGTAAAAGAAAAGAAACAAAAATGCAAATTAATAAAATAGAAGGGTAAAAATGTAATTTTCTAACTATATGGGTCTAAAATGCAAATAATAAAAGTATGCAAGAAAATCCTAAAATAAAAATAAAAATGCACGAACATGTTAAAAAAAAATTAAATCAAAACTAATGCAACTGAAAAAAAAATGAATTAATGCATGAAGTTCCTAAACTAATGAATGAAAATGCCTAAGTCAGTGAACTTGAAATTAAACCAAACTTTACCTAATCAAAGAACTATATGAATACTACCCTAAGACACTTAAAATATACATAAAACAATACCTAAATGCATAGAATTAATGTGAATATAAAACTTGGACAGAATTGAAATAATGCATGAAACACCTAAACTAATGCCTAGAACATGTATCAAACACTTAGTAAACCCTAACCTAATTGCATGAAATTAATGTCAACCAATATAAAACTTAAAAGACACTGAAAAGGACCAGAAACAGAACCTAAAGGGACCCTAAAACCGAGCCAAACAGCAGCTACAAAGTGAAGAACCAAAAACAGTCACAAGTAATGCCTAAGCTAACCTATCCTACTTTGATCATTTTTTGTATTTTTGTTTTGCAAGATATTTAAAAACTATTTTAACCCAATAATCTAGACTCCTAACTCAGTAGAATAAAAATAAAAATAAATCATTTTAAAGTTTAAAAATGGAATATAAAAATACCTACTCTAGACTAGCCTAAAATAAGATCAACTTCCTACATATCCTACTTTAAACATTTTTTGTATTTTTGTTTTAAAAGATTTTTAAAAACTGCTTTAACCCATTAAACTAGACCCCTAAAACAGTAGAATAAAAATACTAAAAAATCATTTAGACATTTAAAAGCATAAAATAAAAATTGCAAAAGGAAGCTATGGACCAAGCTCCCTCACAAGAGCTATGGAGGTAGTTTTTTTTTTTACATCTTAAGCTCCCATGATCATGGGACTCAATCATAAACCAAAATAAAAGAAAAAGAAAGAGTAGATAAAGAAACAAAAAGCTTAAGTAAAGAGTGCAAGAATGTAGTAAAGAGTAAAGGAAAGCATTATAAAAACTTGTATTTAAATTGCAAAAATGTAAAGAACATTCAGGAAAATAAAAATGGTGGCTACTCTAAACTTGTAAAGACATAAAAATCTGCTGGAAAAGTAAATCTAAGAAACCCTAGGCAGCCCTTGGTTAGGTCTCATAAAGTTGCTTATATAGTCACTTAACCTAGGGATACAATGGTAATTCCCATCCTAGATGAGTTGGCATTACTTGCCACTTGTCTTCATGTCCTTGGCTCTTCAAAATGGATATTTCCATGTCATTTAAGTGCTCACATCAGCCATGGACATCTCATCCCTTCTAGCACCTTCCTTTTTGTCTTCTAGTCCACATAAGCATGCAAGGTGGCAAGAGCATGTGTCCTCCATGTGTTGGCATGTGTCTTTTGTTCTTATCCACTAAGAGTGAGTAGGACAATGACATGTGGCATGCTAGATGTCAAAAGATGAGAGAGAAAATGAAGAGTCATGCTCCCTTGCCTTGTAGTGGTTCAGTCTCCTTTCTTGCCCATTTTCAGTCTATTTTCTACCGAAAAGACTGAAATTCATCTAGAATTTATTTTTCTGCAAAACATGAGGAATTTAATAAAATTAGGGGAATAATTAATAAAATAATGGGGGAATTAAATAATTATTAATCAATAAAGTACTAAAATAACTCTATTTTCATAGAGTTATCACACCCCCAAACTTGAGCTTTTGCTTGTCCTCAAGCAAAACAAAACATAAGTAAGAAATGATAAGTACGCATATTTTATTTTCTTAATCATCCTCAAAAAAAAAGTACAAATTTCAATCTCAAAGACTCACAATCATAGATCAAACACTAAGTATCATTCATTCATAAGTCTTAACCCAAATTGGAATCCTCGTATGTGTGTGTGTGTAATGTCAATCTCACTTCAAAGTATACAATTCGGATTAGTTTGTACAAACATAAAGATGCAAAAGTCAATGACAAGTGATCACTTCCATATGTTTGCTTTTCACTTCTCTCTCCACTAATGTAGTCACACTTAACCAAGAATCAATAGGTCTTATTAAGCTTGTAATGTAAGGCTAGGGCTAAGGTATGATAAAGGGAATTTAGGCTCAACCCCTAATCATGCATTACTCACTAGGATCTATGATGTTTAAAGCTCTAACGAAACCCCCCAAACTTAGTTCCTTTGCTATACACTTTTTTTTCTTTTTTTTTCTTTTTCTTCCTTTTTTTTTCTTTTTTTTTTAGTTTTTTTTTTGTTTTTGAATTTTCCATTTTTCTATTTTTTTTTCTTTCTCTTTTTTAATTAATTTTTTTTTTATATCCTACCTATCTACCTATCACCAAGCTCGGTGAGATAGGCCTATTGGGCCTTATGACAATGATACTAATAAGAATAATCATGAAAACAACCATAAAGTTGTTACCATGTTACAGGTGAATTACTGGTCCGAAATGAAATTTGCAAGAAATCAAAAACATTTAGTACATATTTTCTAGGGCATTCAGCCCTTTTGCTAAGTTTTAACTAGGCGAACCAGTTGGGCCTCCCAGCATGGAACTTATCAACGCCTGAACTGCAATCCTACCCACAACAGAGTAAATCCTTCTCCTCCTACGCTCTTTTGCGGCCCTTTCGTTCCGGACCTGGTTCCCAACTTGCGCCGTGGCCCTGTTGGGATAGACTTGACGGCCGTATCCAGCGGAAAAAGTTGGCAGCGGAGCCCATGAGGACATCTCCGGTGGCCCAAAAGCACATTCCAAATGGACATCCACGTTACAACCCTGACACCTATACCTCCACGATGTGCACGCCTCGTTACACACCGTGCACCACCCACGCTGCGCCAGCTGAAGCTTCAAGAGATGCTGGGGATGGCACGCGTGTTGCACGTGTGACACTACTTGGGTGCAAGGAGGATGTATGTCAAAGTCACACGCGTGGCACCTGTAAAACAACCCACCAACGCTTTCGCCACAGAGATCGCAGAAATGGCCCATATCAGCGTGATTCACGAGCGCTAACACGTGCTGAGGGTGCAGGTCGAACCGGATGGTATTGGGACACGTGGCACAATACTTGTGTAGATCAAAGTCGCACATGAAGCAACGGTAGCTCGTTCCATACCCCAGAGTATTGCAGGCATTGCATATGTACTCTTGAGAATGGTAGGACTCAGTGACAGGATGGTTTGGATGGGTGAAGTGCAGAAAACTCCGCGGCATTTGAGATGAAGCTCTTTGTAATGGTGTCGTTGTTGTAAGCAATAAAGTTAGAATTGAAAGGGTTATATATAGGAATGCAAATGGGACATATACTTTTTAATTTTGAGATATCCGAACTTGAACTCAATTATTGATTAAAAAATTTGAATCTTATAATTATCCGATTATTTTTTAAATATACTATTAGAAACCTAGCCTAATAAATTTTATATTACTTGTTCATTACTTGAACCTGTTTAATTTAATTATCTGATTATCGACCAAAAGTTCGAAAAACCTATTAAATACTCAAAATCAACTCATGTAAAAAAAATCAATTATTCTAATATCTAATTTTTATTAATTAAAAACATAAAATTAAAGAATATACAAGCTCCATAATAATCACCAAATTTTAGTAATTCAATAACTTGAACTCATAGAAATATGTTTATAAAACTACAAACAAACATAATTTAATAAAAAAACACAAATATATTTAATAAAAAGTTAATCGAGTTCAGGTTTATGGTATCTTATGGGCACTACCCGAACTCAACACAAGTAGTGAAATCATTGTCCTAATTTGATTAAAACCCGATTACAAGGTACTCAAACCCTATTTAATCGGGGCAAAAAGTCTCGAATATCCTATTAAGTGGTACCTGTTTACATTCTTAGTTATACATTCCTTGTTCTAGTATTTTATAATCATATGGAATTAGTTAAACTTCTAGCATATAGTATTCTGTTCTTTATTATTAAGTATGATTTCTTTTTTGTTCCATGTATGCACTGAATATAAGCATTTTCTACATTATATTCATTTTTCTTTTTATTTTTATTATTATACTGACAATGAAGTTAAAACCATTTAATCTTTATTTTTCATAGGGAATTGACTAAAGTTTGATAGGAAGCAAAAGAAATAAATATATATATATATATATATATATATATATATCTATATCTATATATATCTATAGACACACACAAAGGATCATAGTTTATGGTTATAATTTTTCGGATTTAAAATTTAGAGTTTAGTGTTTATGATTTTTTGATTTAAGGATAGTTAAAGGGAGAAATGGAGTTTTGATTCTTCTCTCATGCTTCAACCTGCAGGGACTTAATGTAAGACCTGATTCTACATTACTGTAGAGGCTAATTTCATAAAATAGATAATGGGAATTAAGTAAATAATAAATATTGATTTCCATTTGGGTGAAAAGCTCCTTAATTTAAGATGTGAATGAAGCAATTTTGGTGAAATACTGTACGGGCGAGTATATTGAGCAGTTCGCCAATGGCAAGCTAGATAAAGGCTGACCGACAATGGATATGGGCGAGTATGATTCAATGGCCTATTGGTGACTAGGGTAGTTCGCCAATCAGCTAATTTAAATGATAGCTTCATAGGCAAGTAAGGTAATATGGTATTCGCCACATTTGAGATATTAATTGTGATCGCCAATAGATCCCATGAATCATAGCAAAGTAGACAAGTTAAGAACTAATGGGCGACTATGCTGTTGGCGAGTTTGCTTAATTACTTGTTGGGTGAATAGATTAGTTCGCCATGTCTCTCTGATAGCATGATCGCCCGAATGATGGCGAGGGCTGTGATCGCCAATCCAATATGTGATCGCCCAGAAAAAGGGCAAACATTTCGTAATTGCCAAACATTAAGTTGGCATCAAGATAAAGTGGTGATGCTAGGTGCAAGTAGAGGCGAACCTAAGACTTATGGGCGAGATGACAGGATTACAAATTGAGATAGAGTTGGCGAGCTGAGGTCTCAAGACGAGGTGGAGAACGGGAATCAGCTTGTGTGGACAAAGGAAAATGGATTCAAACCAATTAGCAGTTAAAATTGACTTGTAAGTGATACGGTTGAAAACAATTAATGATGAAGATGTTGAAGTCAGTAAGGAAATTAACCTTATTGGATGAGGAATAAGACAAAGGTGCAATTAGTCAAGAAAAAAAGGCTATACTGAACTTCACGCCACTTTGTCCTCCTGACAAATGGTTAGACAATTAATGGCAAGTGAAGTAAGTCAAAACATGCAGAAAATAGCTTCCCATAACCGTTCCTTTTCAGTGCAGTTTTTCTTCAGTTTTAATGCTTGTTAAGACATGAAATGATGAAAGAAACAGAATAAAGGCCAGGTGATGGATTTTGATTGGAGAAGCATGGTTATATAAGAAGAAACACTTGAGGCAAATCTGTTTAGCAAACATCATCTTCCTTACGAGGGTTATGCAACTGCAAGATTATACTCTAATTTCCTTCCATTTCTACCATGCTTGATCTACTAAACTTCTTCCTTAGGTTGGCTAAACACATAAACCTGCTTACAAAACCTTTCCTCCATAGTTGATGAGCTGAAGGAATAAGCAAAAAGGAGGCCAACATGAGACAGAAAGCAATCTGTTCTGGAAGTGCAATTGGCTAAGGTGAGCTTCCTTATTTCCATGATTATCTGGGTGTTTGATGATAAATTTCTATGTTTTACAGCGTAATAAACATAGATACAGTCTTGTTTCTAGTTAGATCCTTAGAGAATATGAAAACAAGGAAAATAATGGAATAAGTGACGGGAATGGCGACTACTGTGATCGCCCACGTAAAAATTTAGTGATCGCCAATGGGCGAGTAGGCAATATAAACTCGCCAAAGTTGTTGTTGAAGGGGCGAGGTCGCCCAACGCCAGTTTAAATTATAGGCGAGTCCATATCTGAGTAGAAAGCCACTTATGGCGAATCCAAATGCATAAACATTGGCGCGGGTTGAAATGTGGGCGAACTCCCACATTTAAACCAATGTAGCCTTGGCGAGTTGAAGGTTGGGCAAGTTATCAAGTTCGGTGATGGCGAGTAATGGCGGGCGATCTTCGATCTATAAGCCATTTAAGTAATGGCGAGCCTAGTTGGGCGAGCTACTAAGAGCTCTGTTAGGCGAGCCAGTAGAATGTGTGTAGGCGAGCTGGTTATGGTTATCTTAAGTCTCACCTAAGTGATGGAAAGACATATAAAGAAGATATTAATGGAATTTATAAATTATTTTGCAGCCGGGAATTATGGATTCGGTAAATGCGATCAGGAAGGCCAGCAGGAAGCAAGGCTTCGTTGGACCAGGTAAGGGAGATGTGTGTGAAGTGATGCATGTCCTGTGGAGTAAATCTTATGAAAATATTGAGATAAATGTTTTGTTTTCTGACATGCATTGTTTGAGAAATCTACTTGATACTGGGCGAGCTACTAAGCCAACCCTTGTAATATTTCTGGTTGAAATGGTTTGGCGGGCGATCTAACTTTTTATGACATTTGGGTGAAGAGCCCTTTTATGTTATCTGGGGCGAGTAACTTTGTTTTAAATAAAAAGGCGGGCAAGCCATGTTGGGCGAAGCCCTTTATATTCTTTTGGGCGAGCCACTAAGGGCGAACCAATTTGCTTTGTTTTGAAAAGCTATGTGACGGGCGAATACTATGTCCCGACTGATGATTGACCATGGGCGAGCCAAATGGGCGAGCTGACTATGGCGAACAGGTTTCACGTTTCCAAAGTTTCTTAATTAAAAAATAAACTGATTTTAATATCTTTGAAAATAGAAATTATAAACCCTTTTTGGGTGATTTGACTATTGGGCGAGCCACTAAGGGCGAGCCAGTTTTGCTTATTGTTTTAAAAGCAAGGTTGGCTGGCGAACAGAAGTTCACCGCACTGGGCGAGCTGCCATGGGCGAGCCATCTTGGGCGAGCTGACCATGGGCGAGCAGGTTTTAAACGTTGAGATTTTGGAATGTTTTCAAGGTGTTTTGTAAACAGAAAGCCTAAACCTTTTTGGAAATCAAATCATTTTGAGAAAATGATAATATGAGTGAGATAATTCCATAAAGGCTTTCATGAGACGTAAAAGTTATTTTTGAGACTTTAGGCCATGAGTTCACGCATTACTATTGCGTGACCTGCTTGGGGCGGTGGCTCGGTCGATGGACCAACGAGTGCACCTCAAGACGTCACAGGGCTGATGGACCTGCCAAGTCATCAGCGGTCTCGAGGTCACTTGGCAAGTGGACCCGAGGACCACCTAGAGATTGTGGCCATAGATCTACTACATCTCTTTTTGGGATAATTATTCCGTTCTCGCAAGGGGGAGGGGGAACAATGATAGCATGAGGATGCCTAGTCTCAACTTGTTGATTTCTGTTTACTAAAAGGATTTGTTAAATCCTATTTACTGTTTACTACATTTTTAAAGTAAACTGTTTAACCAGTGGTTTGAAAGGTGCATTGAGAGTGTTGCTTACCATACCCACTGTTTTCCTATTTGATATGATTTTAGGAAAAACAAATATTTGGTGGTATATGGTTTTAGTTTTTATAAAGCAGCATATGTTTCCTTTACTGAGCGTATGAATCGCTCACCCCTTTATTTTAACTCCACAGATAAAAGACACGGAGTAAGAGGATTAGCTCCAAGATGGTTATAACTACTTATATAGCACTGGGGCAAAGTATGTTAAATATGACAGGTACGGTCTCTTCTCTTTTACATTTCAGACATAAGTATACAGTACTACTTAAGTGAATTAAGTCAATAGGGGATGTCATATGTAAGGAATAGTGAAAAAGAATTTTCTATTCCGTATTTGTTGAATAAATGTTTATCATTTATTACTATCGTTGTTAAGTGGTAATGGCATCGCAGACAGCCCAACCGGTAAAGTTGTATAGAAATACATGCAAGATGTGGTAACGGGATGTTACACTTAACTTCCCTAAATCAGCAACCCCTGTCAATAAAAAAATTTACAGAATATTTGATGTTACTTTTAAAAAGAACAAGTTACATAAGTCAATCATGGTACACTGAAAAATGAAAATGAAATACGATGAGAAATGAAAATGAAATGATAATCTTATGTCCTATAAATAAGATCTATAAATAAAAAAAATTAATAGATTTCTCAAACTACACTAAGATTCTTTTTATTGGTTTAACATAAACCCATCTAAACAAAAACGAATTATTTAAGAAAGTTGTTTGATATAATAATTATTGATTTACACTATTTTTAACATTATCAAAGATTTATTATTTTAGGACTATAAATTTAATAAAAATTTCATTTCAATAATTATACTGGCGTACGTGTAACGTTGATGTAAACCAAAATTGTTTGGTTATAAATTTTAATTGTAAATCAATAACTCATTTGGCGCTAAAATAGAATTGAGAGAATGAAATAATCATTTCATGAAAATAGAATAGAAGACAAATTAATGTAATAAAATAACTATTAAAAGATTTTATGAGTCATAATAGGATCAAAAATAATTTTAATATATTTAATTAGCTCAAAAATTGAAATGAGATAAATATAAACAACTAATTTTCCCTTTAATAAAAATAATCATAATTTATTATAAAATAATAATCATAATTATTCAAAAAATATTATTTTTTACTACTATAATATTTTTATTTTTCTCTCATTTTTGTTTTTTTATTTTATTTTCTTTCTCATTGACCGACTAGATATTCTTGTTGGCAACCCTACTTTGACCGAAATAATTATTCTTCACAGATTTTTTAACCAAACTACCCGGATAGGGTGGAATTTAGTATAAGAAAATCAACCAAGTGGAATCCACGCCTTTTTTATTTAATTGTTTTGTTTTTCAGTTTGTTAGCCATCCCATTATTTTCCATAACTTTGTCAAATGGAGAAAGTATTGCTTTCCATATGAGGTAGAATTTTGCTCCTTTCAATTGCATCAATCATAGTCTTCATAACATACACAAGGAGTGGCTTGCAATATGGGTTAGAATTTTCTCCCTTGAGCTGCATCAATCATGAACTTGACATGGAGGTTCCAAAACTTAATGGTAACCCTTAATATATGAGGTGGAGAAAGAATATGGATGGCTTGGAATCCGTTGTGGAATTGTCCCTTTTTTTTTTTGTATAATGGACATCAAATACTTCAAGTGTTAAGATTCGAATTCTAACCTTACAAGAATTCACTTTCCAAAAAAGATGAGTGTATCGTTGAATTGCAACAATCATGATCTTGATTGTGGTTGAGTCAAGACAAATTTTGTATGACAATTAAGATAAAACTAGAAGTAGAGCTCATGCCTCTCTGTGGGGATTTTTTTCTCCTTCCTAATTACACTCTATACTGTCATTAATATTTTCTTTTCTTTTTTATAAAAAATTAATTTCTTTGTATCCTATATTTTTTTCGTGCATATATTTTTATTTTAGGTAATATTTAGACACATGTACATGAGAAGCAAAATAAATATAGATAATTAAGTAAAATAAGGAAAAAAAAAAAAAACTAAAGGCTTATGGGTTGACAACCTGAAACTCGCAACCAAATAGCAAGTTGATTCCAGCAACCTTGAAAACGATTAATTTTCTTCCAGCAAGGACTTCTCTTTGGAGTTTTATGTATCTTCAAGGAAAGCTTGAAAATGATTCATCGTCTATGCTTGGGTCAATAGATGAGCGATGCTTTATCGCTAATTTGGTTTTTTATTGTGTTTTCTCTATTTCTGCTTATTGCTATGATCCTACTGTTTAGGAATTTTTCTCCTGTAATATGTCTTCAAAATATGAATAAAACTCCTTCTTTGGCTGGGCCAAAAAATAAATCATAAGATGGTCACTGTTTCACTTGACATAAAATTTCTTAAGACTAATTTGAATGAACGATAAAATTAAAAATAGTGATGGTGATAAGGTTAATTACTATAGTAGTGAGACTGGAGAGTGAAACGCTAATATGTGTTTTGATGCAATTGTAACAGTTACAATGAGCTTAGTGTAATGAAAAGAAAAAGACAATTAAGGACATATATAATAAAATTTATAATATGTATTTTATATTTATAAAACTAATAAAAAAATGTAACATTAAAAAATTAATAAATTAATACTGAAAATATTTTTTTGTTCAAATAATAATTTTCCTGTTAAATAACAACAATTTTATTTAGGATATAAAATAAAAAATACTAAATTTAAAAATAACAAATGAAAAAAATAATAAATGTAAAAAGTGAAAAAACTAACAAAAATAAATAATGTAAAATTTTTAGGTAAATAAATAATTTAATAAAAAAAAATTAAAAATTAGTATTTTTAAAACAAAGTGTGGGATGCATTCTTTTGGAATGCAGTTGGCGTAAAAACGGAGCTTAAGCTATTTTGGAATCCACCGCACCCTTCCCTTGCTTTTTTTCTTTATGCATATAGTCAGTGTCTCCGTATCCATTTGGAATCCACCGCAGTGCAGCTGCAGTGTGGGATGCATTCTTTTGGAATGCAGTTAGCGTAAAAACGGAGCTTAAGCTATTTTGGAATCGGCGGTGTGCGGTGCATTCCAAATGGACAAGGAGACACTGACTATATGCATAAAGAAAATAAGAAAGGGAAGAGGAAAAGGTTTTGAAGAAAAAAATATAAGAAAAATCAAATCGGATCCGTTCTTGGTGGTAATGAAAAATTAAAAAGCATAAAGAAAGAAATTTTAAAAAAAAAGAGAAAGGTAAGGAAAAGAAATAAGGCTATAAACAATTCAAAGACAGCAGAAAACTAAACAAGCATAGCATGGAAAATTGGAAATAATACAATGTCAAAACCGGATACATTATTGTTAAGGACTATACACAAGTTGAAAAGACAACAGACAACCAGGAAAGCATAGCAAGGAAATAATGCAATGTAGAAACTTTAATGATTTACTAACCTTAATCTTTGCCAACATGAGTTTGAACCTATCAAAGTCATTAAGTGATGCCCGTCTTTTCTGCTTCCTGCCCCATGAACTGTTCTCCCACTTGTTATTCACATCTACACAAGCAAGTTTCATGCAACATTAAGAACAAAAATACCACCCTTTCGTTCCAAAGTGTAAGGATTTTTGATCACTGACCGGATTTCTCCATAGCATCAATCAAAGTCTTCTTCTTAGGAACCCTATTGATATCAATCTTGATATCAGTGAGAGTCAGCCTTTTAAAGTTCATTTGGCTTCTCACCATATCAGGTGCATCAACAAGAGCCTACATCACATTAACAAAGCCATTACTACAGCTTATTATCATTAACAAACCTAAGCCTCAGCTAAACTGAAGTGCATTCAAAACCCATTAACACCCAAAAGAAAAGGCAAAATTAAGAATATAATGTATACCCCGTCTAGTGGGCAACTGGATGGGGTTGTTGTCAACTGCAGCTGCAGTGTGGGATGCATTCTTTTGGAATGCAGTTGGCGTAAAAACGGAGCTTAAGCTATTTTGGAATCCACCGCACCCTTCCCTTCCTTATTTTCTTTATGCATATAGTCAGTGTCTCCTTATCCATTTGGAATCCACCACAGTGCAGCTGCAGTGTGGGATGCATTCTTTTGGAATGCAGTTGAAAAAAAAATTCCAAAATAGCTCAAGCTCCGTTTTTACGCCAACTGCATTCCAAAAGAATGCATCCCACACCCACACTGCAGCTGCACTGCTGTGGATTCCTAATGGATAAGGAGACACTGATTATATGCATAAAGAAAACAAGAAAGGGAAGAAGAAAAGGTTTTGAGGAAAAACTAAAAGAAGAATCAAATCGGATCCGTTATTGGTGGTAATGAAAAATTTAAAAAGCATAAAGAAAGAAATTAAAAAAAAAAAAAGAAAGGTAAGGAAAAGAAATAAGTGATGAAAGAGATTAAAAAATAATAATATTAGCAAACACTTTTTTTGTAAATAGTGAAAGAAAAAATACTCTTATCTTACTGGGAGAAAAATGAAAAAAATTCCAACATTAAAAAATTGAAAAAAAAAAAAAAGAAAAACATAAAAAGGAATATGTGAAAAACAGGAGCGCTATGCGATGTCGCGTGAACACTTTCATTGCTTTCCTTTAATGAAATGAATAAATTTGTTATTGTTACAAATTTAATTTTTTAAAAAATTCTATATAAAATATTTTGAAAGTATCTTTTTTCCCTTCTTACAATTTCATTTCATTTATTTCTTCCAAGTACATATTTCTCAATGTTAATTTGGTGAAAAAAATAATAATTTAAAGGTTTTTTTTTTACCAAAATCAGCAGGACAATCATTAGCTGCTCTTTCTTTCTTTTATTTTTTTTCACACTATTTTAGGAGTTTTAACAAAATTATAAAACAATAAAGAGGAACAACATCGCCTTAGTTTATCAAATTTTTGTTGTAATTGTGAATATAATTTTTTGTGATTTTTTTGTATTTTTATTGAAAATTTTGATTACCATTATTATTTATTAAAAATGATTATACAAAAACATATTTTTTTATTAATTTGGAATATTGTCAGATGTTTCGAAAAAGGATCTATTTGAGGGATCATAAAACTTGAAACCCCTCGATCTTTCTGAGTATCCAACAAAGTAGCAGCTTATTGTTCTTGAGTCCAATTTCCTTTCGTTAGGCTTGTATGGCCTAGCCTCAGTTGGACAACCCCAAATATGTAAGTGCCTAATACTAGGCTTCTTTCCTGTCCATAATTCATATGGGGTTTTAGCTACTGCTTTGCTTAGAACTCAATTAAGAATGTACACTGCAGTCTTTAAGGCTTCTCCCCAAAGTGAGTCTGGCAAAGAAGAATGACTAATCATACTTCTAACCATATCCTTTAGGGTTCGATTTCGTCTCTCAGCTGCACCATTTTGACTTGGAGTCCCTGGCATGGTGTATTGAGGAACGATGCCACATTCTGCTAAATACTTTGCAAAAGGGCTCGGACGTTGTTCACCTGCTCCGTCGTATCTACTGTAATATTCACCTCCACGGTCAGATTTAACGGCTTTATTTTCCTACCAAGTTGATTTTCAACTTCAGCTTTATAGGTTTTGAAAACGTCTAATGCCTTGGACTTCTCATAAATCAAGTATAGGTACCCATAACGAGAATAATCGTCTATGAAAGCAATAAAATACTGTTGATCATTCCAAGAAGCTGTAGGGAATGGACCACAAATATCAGTATTAATTAAATCCAAGACGTTTAAACTCCTGTTAGCACCAGTTTTCTTGATATTTGTTTGTTTTCCCTTAATACACTCAACACAGATTTTGAAATCTGAAAAATCAAGTGAATCGAGAATTCCTTCTGACACAAGCCTCTTTATTCTTTGTTCAGAAATATGTGCTAAACGCCTGTGCCATAACATAGAAGAATTCTCATTAATTAATTTGCGCTTTGTACCATAATTATTTATATGCAAGGATTCATTAATGTGTGAGGCATGAAGATCTAATTTATATAGATTATCAACTAAAGAACCTGTGCTAATAAGATTTGAATACTAAAAAAGACTAAATTTTCCATTTCCAAATGAACAAGAATATCCTGATTTGTCCAAATAAGAAATAGAAATCAAATTCCGTCTAAATGACGGTACATAAAAAGTCTCTTGCAAATCTAAATAGCAACCAGATTCTAACTTTAATCTAAATAAACAAACAGCCTCAACAGGAGCTCTTTCGCCATTTCCTATGTAGATGAATCTTTCAGCATCAGTTGGCTTTCCGCTCCTTAGACAACCTTGCATAGTCACACTTATGTGAGTAGTTGCACCCGTATCTATCCACCAAGTGTGATTAGGTACTAAGGCCAAATTAACTTCAAAACAAACAAAGTTGAGAAGTTTACCCTTTTTGGCAAGCCATTTAGCATTCTTGGAACAATTCTTCTTCACATGACCACCTTTACGGCAAAAGAAACAAGTGATCACTTTATCTTGTTTCTGTTGCCCCTTAGGCTGTGAAGTTCTAGTATTTGCAGTGCCTTTTCCTGTGTTCCTTTTTCTCTTTCTGTTGGCAGCATTGTCATTCGAAGAAGATGCTAAGTAAGCACTTTCTCTCTTCTCTTGTTTCAACCTCTCTTCCTCTTGCACACACTGAGCAATGAGCTCATTAAGAGTCCATTTCTCCTTTTGAGTGTTATAACTTATTTTAAAAGGATTGAATTGTGCAAGAAGAGATATTAAGACCAAGTGCACGAGAATGTCCTCAGACAACTCTAACTTTAGTGCCTTTAGTCTTGTAACAAGATTAGACATTTCCATAATATATTCCCTTATGTTTCCTTTACCGCTATACCACATTGAAACAAGCTTAGATAGGATGGTGCTTGTTTCGACTTTTTCATTTGCAGTGAACCTGTCTACAATTCATTGTAGGAAACTCTTAGCATTTTCCTCGTCAGGCATTGCGCCTCTAATGGTATCCGAAATTAAGTGCTTCATGATCATCAGACTCATGCGGTTAGAACACTCCCATTTTTCATAAAGTGCCATTTCCGTAGCTGTACTATTATCAGCAGGGGCGGGAGGTTTATCAGACCTGATCGCATAGTCTAGATCCATACACCCAAGTACAATAGTAACATGCTCCTTCCTTTTCTCGAAATTAGTGCCGTTAAGCACCGGGATATTATTCAAATTGGCAGATATAGAAGAAACATTTACTGTAAACAGAAAACAACAATAATAAGCTCACAATTAACAAATAATGATTTAGGCCATATAAGATACCAAGCACAACATTAAAATTTAGTCTTTGGACAAAAATTTTAATTTGTAAGCGGTACTCTTAAACTTTATTAGTAAATATTGATAACCAAATCTTTGCCAACAACATGCCTTCCTTTGGGCTGACATATTGCATGCATGGTGAAAATAATTTTATCACATATTTACCACCTTATTGTGTTTGTAATCCGGCCAAAAAATAACCTTCCTTTGGGCCGATTATTTTCCGCAGGGATTAAAAAACACAGTCATTTAAATTCTTAAATGACAACTTTAATTTTCAAAATAAATAAATTAACATAAAAGATGTCACTTTGGTGGCATTTTGTATTAATTTAATTTGTTTTGAACTTTATTTATTTTTAACATATTATGCACATATACAAAATATTGAGAGTACACAAATTAATTCACATCAATAGGGAGAGTGAGTACTGTCAATCAACTCAAAATATCATGAAATATTTTATCATGAAATAAAATTTCAGAAAATACATGCATAATATATCAAAACACCGAAATTAGAATGAATATTAAATAATAAATATTTAATAATTTCAAAAAATTTCAAAAAAATCACCAAAAATTTTAACATAATAAAATATTCTGGACTGGAGAAATTGGTGGCCAAAAGGCCACGGGAAGGCGGCGCGTGTATACCACACGCCACTTCCACGCGTGGGGCAAGGGATCCCATGCGGGATCCCTTATCTTCTGCCTCCAGCCGGGTCAACCCAACCCGGCTGGACCTGGAACGGAACCAGTCTGTTCATGCTTTTTTTTTGTTTTTTTTTTAATTTTTGATCCCTTTTTTCACCGATTTTGATAAAATTAAACTTTAAATCATTTAATTAAGACGTTTTCTACAAAACCCAAGCCAAGAAACAAATCAAAATAACAAAATTTGTGATGAATTTGATCAAGAAAGATGCAAGAAAATATCCATGAAAGACCCTTACCCCTTTGCTTGATTTCTTTCAACCAAAAAAAAAATATATCGAAATTGTGACTTTGATTCAACCATATAAGTCACAAGAAACAATTATCATCAATCAATTTGAATTAAAACACATAAAATATTATTGTTTTGGTTAAATTATAATTTCGGGATTTATAAAATTTAAAGATAAAATTACTTTAATCATGACACAAAATTCCAGAACTTGTTTACATGATTTTAATCCTTATTCCATAAGGAATAAAAGCCCTAAGGTTTTACACAATAATTTTTATTTCTCAATGATCAAACATGATAGGCTCTTGATACCACTTGTTGAAAAATTAATACAAATAAATACACCCAGGATTTCATGTTCAATCATCAAGAAAAGATTAATACGGAAGCGTACCTGAATCCATTGGAATTGATTTCTTGAGGTTAGAGTCTTCCACGTCTAAACCTTTTGAGAGAATCTGTATCTCACTCAACGATGGGATATGTTGTGAGAATTAAGTTATGTTTAGACTGGGGACCATAACCTATTTATACTTGAAGTATTTTTATATTATTTTGGCCCATCATGAAAATAAAATATTGGGTCTCTACACATTGCAAAGCCCATACTAATTGAGATGTCCTAAAGTCCAATAACTTAAACTTTATTTGGTCACTTTTAAGTGGACTAAATAGATAGCCTGTAATGTGCAATTAATTGATATATGTAGGCCCACTAAATAATTTCCCAACATTTTTCTCCTGTAATATGTCTTCAAAATATGAATAAAATTCCTTCTTTGGCTGAGCCAAAAAAAAAATCATAAAATGGTCGCTGCTTCACTTGACATAAAATTTATTAAGACTAATTTAAATGAAAGGTAAAATTGAAAATAGTGGTGGCGATAAGCTTTGTTACTATAGTAGTGAGATTGGATAGTAAAACGATAATATGTGTTTGGATGCAATCGTAATAGTTGCGATGAGCTTAGTGTAGTGAAAATAAAAAGACATTTAAGGTCATGTATATATAATAAAATTTATAATATGTATTTTACATTTATAAAATTAATAAAAAAGCGTAACATTAAAAAACTAAAAATTAATACCGAAAATATTTTTTTTTCAAATAATAATTTTTCTGTTAATAACAACAATTTTATTTAGGATATAAAATAAAAAATACTAAATTTAAAAATAACAAATGAAAAAAAAAATATTAAATGTAAAAAGTAAAAAAAAAACTAACCAAAATAAATAATGTAAAATTTTTAGGTAAAGAAATAATTTAATAAAATAAAAAAATATTAAAAATTATTATTTTTAAAACAAAAGGGTGAAATAGGAAATTCATTTCCCACCACACACTACCCCCTCTAGTGGGCAACTGGATGGGGTTGACGTCAACTCCATTACAGGTTACAAATGGAAAGGTTCAATTTGAGTGGGAGTATTTCGCTAGCCATTGCGGAGGTATTACCTCACGAGAGCGTAGTTACTTTACTTCCTCCTAAAAGGATAGAGCCCGGGTAGAGGGCTAATGCATGCACATGCACGTGAAGTGTGTGTCGAAGAAACATGTAGTTATTAATGTCTTATTATTTTATCAAAATTAACATACCTAAGGCAAACCTAAAATAACTTAAAACCTATTGTTGGATTGACTCTCTAAAGTCCCCAGTGGAGTCGCCAAACTGTCATAACGTATTAAGTTTCGGAAAACCTAATAGCTAGACACTAGAATCAAAGGAGTCGCCACTAACCATTCTAACCTAGGTGTGATTGGTCACCTATTCAAACTAAGGATAAGGCTTGGTCTACATTCAAAGATACTAGGGTTCGGGAGTACGGTTACGTGTTGGGAAGGATTAGCACCCCTACAACGCCCATCCTAAAATGGTACCAACTAGTTTTAGGTTATCTTTACAATTTACCTTGTGTTTATATTAATTTCGATATGCTTATATATTGGGAATATTTCTAAGATTTTTCCATCAATTTGGCTCCAATCTTAAAAATCACCCTCACCTCAAGATGTTCAAGGAGTCTCGATTGACTTTCTTGAACTCCATCGTCGGATTAATTAAATAATTTATGAAAATCTTATTCTTTCTAACTTTGGCTCTAATTTCGACTCCACATTAATTTCTATATTTTTTAATCTTATTTCATATTATATTTATCTCTATATTTTATTTATTTATTTTATTTATTTAGAGAATAAATATGAATCATGGTTTATTGAAGATTTTCTTAAAAGCGTCCCATCAATTTGGCTCGGCTTAAAAGAAATCTTTTCACCTAGAAAATTCAAGGAGTCCCAATTGACTTTCTTGAAATTTCATCATTGGCATAATTCATATTTTTTATTTCCTATAATTTTATTCCAAGCTATTTATTTCGTTTATTTATTCACCTATCTAATTTTATTTAAATTTCTTTAACTTTAATCTTGATTTTATTTATTTCATTTATTTATATTTATTTAATAATCATGAATTATATTTTATCGAAAACTCTTTCAAAAGTATCCCATCAATTTGGCTCAACTTAAGAAAGAATCATCTCACCTAGAAATACCCAAGGAGTCTCAATTGACTTTCTTGGAATTTCATCCTCGGTATAACTCATATTTATTTCTTTATTATCTAATCTTGTTAATTACTAATTATTTTCCTATTAATTTTTCATCTAATTTATGTTCTCATATTTATATTTGTTTATCTATATTCATTTATATTTCATTCATATTTAATTTACTAAGAATAAACATGTATTATAATTTATTGAAAATTCTTTCAAAAATATTCCATCAATTTGGCTCAACTTAAGAAAGAATTTCCTCACCTAGACATTTTAAGACGTCTCGATTGACTTTCTCAAAAATGTCATCATCGATATAACTCATATTCATTTCCTTTCAATTATTTATTTTCATTTAATTTTTAATTAATTTTTATGTAAGTTTCATGTACAAAGATTTATTTTTAGGCTAATTTGTTTTTTAATTTCTATTAGTTAACGAATCTAATTCTAAAAAAACACATAAAATAGTAAAAAAAAAACTAAAATTAATAAGTTAATTAGATAAAACGGAATAATGAATTAATTGGAAAAATAATAATTAAAAATTCCATAAATACCCTAAAAAATATATTTAGTACATGCTTAAAATAATAAAAGCTAAAATCAATTCTGACAAACTAATAAACAACATCATCAAAACACAAAATCCTAACACACTTGAAGTATAAAGGAAACAAAAGCACTGGAGTAATTAATATGTATGTAAGCAAGGATGGAATGAATAATTATTGTCAGAATATTTCTTACCTTTCTCTTGCAATTTTCTTTTCTTTTCACGTTTCTTTCTTGTCTTCCTTTACGTGCAACAATCTTTCACTTTCCTTTGCTATCTTTTCTTTCCTTCTTTCCTTTCTGTTTGGCGTTCTTTCTTTCTAATTATGCACGTGGCTTCCCAAACATTCTTCAAATTCTGAAGCAACTCGGTTCTAGCAGAAGGGGTGGGATGAACGTGCAGCAAGTATGGTGCAAGAACAACTTTAATACAGCGGCAAATGAATTGCAGTAGAGTAAAGCGTGTAGCGGCAGGGCGTGGCTTCAACAGCAGCGTCGAGATGCAAGAACGGATGGCAATAGCGTGCAAGAATGGCGTGTAGATGATGATACTTTACTGGAGCGAAACAAGGTAGCAATGAAAGGGGAACACCGATACAACATACCATGGAAGATGACAGTGGTGCTAGAGGCACTCGGTAGTGATGTAGTAGTGAGACAAGACAGTAGGGAGCAATTCGGTGTTGCTTGTCCTCTCCCTATCCGCACACAAGCCACGCACCAGTAGACTGCAGCAACGTTGAACAGCTGCAACCAGAACCAACAGAGCAGCAACGTTTTGTTTGTCTCACTTCAACGTAGTTGCACCCTATTTCACGTAGCCAGCAACTTCCCCCACAAACCGCACCACATTCTGCTTCAGCATGTAATGAAGAAAGGCTTTTCTTCTCCACTTTCTCCTAGACTACCGAAAGCACTCAAGGAGCAATGCAATCCCCCCCTTTTAGGGTTTTTCTTCCCCTTTTTATTATATTTTATAAAAATCAAAATCCAAAATTTATTTCTAAATCTAAAATAAAAAAATCAAAAATAATGAAAAATCAATGATAAGATATATAAAAACTAATTAATTAAAAATGTTTGAAAAAGAACCGGACAAAAATGGTGTCTACACTATCATTAGCTGCTCTTTCTTTCTTTTAATTTTTTTTTCACACTATTTTAGGAGTTTTAACAAAATTATAAAACAATAAAGAGGAACAACATTGCCTTAGTTTATCAAATTTTTGTTGTAATTGTGAATGTATTTTTTTTGTGATTTTTTGTATTTTTATTGAAAATTTTGATTACCATTATTATTTATTAAAATTGATTATGCGAAAAAAAAATTATTTTTGTTTTATTAATTTGGAATATTGTCAGATGTTGTATTGTTTTTTCGAAAGTATTTGATTCTATTAAATAATTATAATTATAAAATTTTAAAAAATTAAATAAAATTATATTATTATTTTAAAAAAATCATAATTTTTTCTTGCAGCAACACGGAAATATAATTCTAGGTCTTATAAATCTATAAAATATACTGATGATTAATCATTCATTGTTAGGACATTAACAATTTAAATCTGCAACAATGGGTGGTCACTAATCTAGTTATGATAAAAACCAGGGGGCCCTAAGCAAATTCTAGCCGCATGAAAGTCTGAAAACTTTGAACCAATTGTGTGGAATACAGAAGTATAATATCAAAGTTCCAAAACTTCTTGTATGGTGTTGTTGTTCTTGTTGATGAGCAAGCACTTTCAAATACAAACCATTCTTATCGATTAAGGAATTGTTTCAGGTTGATGGAGATATCAGAGCAAGCATTTGATTTTTTTTTTTAATTACAAAGGAAATATTTAAGAGTTTATATATGATGCACTGGCAGTGTATAGTTTATATACACTGTCAATGTATCAGAGATTGACACATCATCAATTGTCAAATTAAAAAATATGCTAAGCCTTTAAAAGTATACATAAATAAACTTTTTTAATTTGCTTATTATGGCTCATTAATGAGGTATCAACCTCTAATGCATTGACAATATATAGAGACTATACACTATCAATGCATCATATATAAATGCAATATTTAATAACTACGAATAAGGATGGAGTTTTTTGGATTCGAATTTAAATTTTACAATACACTACAACTCATTTTTAAACATTTGATCAAGAGGCTTTTGGTAAAGCAAGCATTTGATAGAGTCTAGCTCTTATTTTTTAGTTTATTTTGGAGTTTTAGATCTTATCTCATGCTTCAATCTGCAGGGACTTAACTTGCTTAGTTCAGCAACCCCTGTAATTAGTGAAAATGACACAGATCAACAAGCTTTAATCATTTTTTATTATCCCTATTCTTCTTATTTTATACTATCTTATTAAAAAATTAATCTTATTACTATTGTTATCATGGTTATTATTTTCATTTATTATTTTAAGCTTTTAATTTATTTAAAGGATAAAGTGTTAATCTGAATCTTACATCATCCTAGATAAAATTAGAAGGATTCTCTCACATAAGAATTATTTGAACCTTACTTGTTCCTATACATCATCAGAAATAATTTACATTCAATTTTATGATTCAAAATAACTTAACTTACAAGAGATATTAATCTTTAAATAATATTAGAGCTACAAATTTATTTCTAATTTTCAACTTTTTATTTACGAATAATTCTTAATCATTGATCTTACTTATTTTAGCAGTTTTAATTTCCTAACCACCCTAGATGAATCTATAACTTAATTTCACACATTTGTTTATTAAAAATCTAATTCTAAAATAAAGTTTTAACTTATCTAAATAAAATCTTGATTTCACCGTTTTCCTTTTTGTTCATAACCTATAGTTATTATTATTATATCTTTTTTATGTTTTACGTTGAACCTAAATAATAAATTAGAAATTAAAATAAACAATACAGTTAATAAGCAAACGTTTAAAGAGAATTTAATAAACACATGAGCTAATTAAATAATTCAATTCAGTTCAATATGCTAGAATAATTTTAAAATTCCTTCAACCTCGACAACGCTATTCTAAAATCAGATTTGTCTAAACATCAAGAACAAACTTCAGATCTATGTTTTAACCCCAAAAAAACCCACTGCCAGGAATATTTTTGATCTCTGATTTTTACTCTAAACTTGCGTATTGTGCCTGCTTATTCTTTTGTTGTTAAATTAGATAACTTTTGATTTGGTGTTTTCCTTCTTTGGTCCAGACTTGTATTTGATTTTTGTATGGCAGATAATTTCAAGTTTTTGTTAGATAAACTTATTTTGAATTTCTTGGAATTTCATTTGTTTTCTTGGTCTTAGCCGATCTTTATTTATTCATCATAAAACGCTGAAAAGCTAATTATTAAGAAGTTAAAATAAATAAAAAAATAAAATCGAAATAAAACATGGGCCGATCTTCTTGTCATCAGGCTTTTAGGACAAAAATTCAACTTTAGACTTCTAAAGTTTTAACTCATTTACAATCAAAATTTGATTTTAATTGAAGCCTGATTACAATTAGAGCTCATCTACAATTTAAACATGATTGCAATTAAAGTTTAATTTGCATATGGACTCAAGAAACAAACCCAACTATTAATTTAAATAATAAGTCCGATAAATCAAACCTACAAAATACGATGTTTACAATTATAATCAAATTTCTTGCAAAGAAAATGGTAATTTTGCTCCCAAATTCTAAATTCTAGATATGCGTGCGTTGTCCCATTCCAAGTAGATGCTTCCAATAAAACCAGGGGCTCCAAGCAAATTCGAGCTACATACTATTGTGTGGAATGCAAAAGGATAATATCAGAGTTCCAAAAGCAAATTCGAGCTACATACTATTGCACTCTAGTTCTTGTTGATGACCAACCAGCCTCAAATACAAACCATTCTTAACCATTAAGAAATTGTTTTGGGTTGATGCAGATGTCGAGCAAGCATTTGATAGTGTCCAGCTCTTGTTACTTTGTTTTTTGATAAGCAACGAGTTTTATTAATGTATTGAGAGGTTTGTGGGATGGAAACGATCCCAAATAATTGAGTACATCAATAAAACGGGGTGAGACCAAATAAAAACAAAAACGGAGAAGAGCAAGATGGACAGAAAGCAGAGCCAAAAATTTGAATACGTCAATAAACAAGGGGCTCCTTGATCCGCTGTAGAACTGAAAAACCATGAGTCACCACCAGACAATGAAGAAGTCCTTCCTAGACACACCTGCCTTACCCAAAGCATCTGCAAATTCATTAGCTTCTCTAAAAATTTTGGAGAAGGTGACTAAGCTAATTACCTGAACAAGCTGATCAATTTCACAAAACGTAGACCAAAGTTTCCATGGGCGTTTGGGTTCATTCCTACACCAGCAGACCGCAACCTCAAAGTCAGATTCAATGATGTGAGAATGAGAATCTTTCCACCCAGCTTTAATGAAGAGTTCAAGACCATGTTTGATTGCCAGGAGCTCTGCAACATTTGAGTCCAAAGAGCCGAGCGGACCAGAGAACATCCCAATAACATGACTGTCGATGTTCCGAAGAACACCACCACAACCTGCGGGGCCTGGCTTCCCCAAAGCAGAGCCATCAACATTCAGTTTTAAAGAACCTCGGGGAAGAGGTGACCAGCAGATGTCAAAAGGACGACTTTTTGTAATAGTGGGCACAGAGCAGGCCAAGGGAGAAATTGTTGGATTATGCCCTTAGAACCATTCATTAGATGATTGACTTTGGCATTTTTTTTATGTATCATGACATTTTATTTATCATAGTTCATTATTATATTTGTCTTATAACTGCGTAATATAATCTTATATAATAATGTCCTTAGAATAGTAATAACACACTATTCTTAAAATATCCCTAGTCAAGTATTATTGTGAACAAGGATAACAATGATACGATAAGACTAGTATGTGGTTGACTGATGACCATTGTCATGGATATAGGATATCAAGTCATCACATAGGTACATGTTAGAGAACTATGTACTGGATCGACCCTCCATGAGAACGCTACATGGATTGTTTTATGAATGTCATAAGCGATTCTCATAGTGATGATGGTGTATGTGATCCTTTGACTTGAGATCATCAGAGATCCCAACATAGAGAATTGCATACTTTAATGCTGCTAGATGTCATTCGTAACAGGATGGACTATAAAGGTAGTAATTGGGTATGCCTTGATCTATGTAGAGGGATGTTGAGTGATCAAGATAGGATTTATCCCTCTTATATAACAAGAGTGATGTCTTGGGCCCTTTGATAGAGTGAGACTAAGAAATGCATGGCCGTGCTCGAATAAGTCAATATGAGATATTGATTTTATTTGTTTAATTAGTCTACTCAGGAATCAAGAAACGCTGATTAGACTATACAAGTGTGACACATTCCATGACTTGTGTCTAATCAAGACATCATAGGATAAAGGGATTAACTACACGGTAACATCTATCACGAGTAAGGTTATGTCGAGTCATTGACATTCTCGTTACATGGGTAGCAATGATGTGTTGCTAGATACCGCTCATTGCCTGTGACAATTTTGTCATTGCCATTGTTTTGAGAACCTATTGGGTCGCACACTTAGAACGGATCAATGAGGAGCTTAATTAATCCTATTCTGAATTGGATTAAGGATATAACTAATCCTATTCTGAATTGGATTAGGGATATAACTAATCCTATTCTAAGTAGGATTAGAGTTCTGTTTGGCAGTAAATTTTAGGGTAAAATTTACTGCCTATAAAAGGGATGTTTTTCTAAAACATTGCCGCACTTTTAAAAACAGAAAACATTCTTTTTAATCGAAGCTAGCAGTTCGGTTAAAAGAATAAAAACGCTCCTTAAGGCATCTGATGATCGTGAGACGTTCAAGAGTCGTGAGATCCGTTCGTGTGGATACCGTAGAGGCAGGAACGAAAAGTTGCTGCTTGTGACTCGACCAACGACAGAAAATTCAGAGAAAACGTCAGGTAAAATCTCGAAACCCTAATCAGGCAACTCTCCGAATCGATCTTGGTGGAGGCCGAATGATTTAAATTCCGCTGCGTGTTGTTTCGGTTTCCTTCACTGGTATCAGAGCCAGGTTCGGAGTCCCTGATTTGTTTTGATAAAAGCATGATCTTTGGTTACTTTCTGTTTATGATTACATGCAATCGTTTTAATGAGATTAATACGGATTAGAATGTATATGATATATTCAGAGGCTACAAATCGAATTGTTGAAATTATATATATGATATATATCAATTTCGATTCAACTTATATGTGAGATATAATCTGTGATGCGAATTAATAATGGCGTTTCTGTTTTGCATAAACGTTATGTATAATCTGTGATGCGAATTATTAATGGCGTTTCTGTTCTGCATAAACGTTATGTATAATCATCTGTGATGCGAATTATTAATGGCGGTTTCTGTTCTGCATAAACGTTATGGAAGAAACAGAATAATGTCGAAAGTGTATAAAGATTGAAACACTTTTAGATAAGAGTTCTAATGCGACTAAAATTATAGTCAGTATGAGATACTGGCTGGAACATCCTAATAAGATTAGGACACTTCCGGATAAGGGGCGTTGGGAACCCCGCAGTCAGGGTTATAATTCGTTTCAAATGTGCCTCATTAATAAAACTAAAAATTAAAAATTGCATTACACTTGTTTTTATAACACGGTGGTTGTTGTTTGAGCATGGTGCATAGTTATAGCCCTAGCCCAATATGATTGTATTTTGGTGGTTGTAAATTTTAATAAATACGACCTGCGTGTCGTGCCTTGTTCTTGAAATTCTTGTTGTACATTCTTTTCTCATCTTACTCCCCTCGAATGTAACTCGAGGTTTCTCTTAAACTATGTAATTGGAGCTGACAACCATGCAAAGGATGACCAAAGAGGCACTTGGAGAGAGATGCTATTACCCTTAGGTTAACCCTTAGGGTTTCTCATTGGCTTGGGAAATCCATTTAGTTTGGGCTATAACTATGTCACGTTTATTTTATTGCTTAATTGCATGAGATGCATGGTTTATTTTGTACGTTTATGATATGAAAATCATATGATAATTTAAAAAAAAAAAAGTAAAATTGGTGAGATCTTATTCAATAAACTAAGAAAATCCCTCAAATTAAATTAAGTCAATAATAGATGCCTACCAATGAATAGCACTCGTCAAGACTAGAATCGATTTTGTTATGTTTGCCAAAGCAAAATATCATATCTATCTTAGTAAGACGCGATGGGATAATAGTGATATCCAAAGGCTATAAATTGGGTTGACTTAACTAAATTTCATCAATAGGATTGGGAATTTAGAGGCATAAAGTTGGGCTTCCATTCATGAGATGAATTAGAACAAGTGTTGTTCACCCAACTATCCAAGAGTTACATGAGATGTAATTGGTAAGTGTTGCCTACCTAAATAGCCAAATCTTGTGCGATTAGCCAAAGCTAACTCTAGATAAGGTGAAATATGGATCTTGGCCCACTAGAGAAATTATGTGATAATTTTTCCGAATTAATAGTGAGGGTTGTTGATTCGATAAAAATAGTGGGAGCATCATTTAATAAATATTTAATTAAATGAATGCATTCATGATACTTATATTTTGCATATTTTTGTTGTAGATTACCATGGCATCAAACACAAATAACACACTTTCACTGCGATCTGTCCTTGAGAAGGACAAGTTGAATGGGACAAACTTCCTGGATTGGTACAGGAACCTGAGGATAGTCCTCAAGCATGAAAAGAAGTTGTATGTCCTTGAAATTCCCTTACCTGAGGAACCACCCTCTAATGCTCCAAGGGCAGAAAGAGATGCTTATAAGAAGCATCAAGATGATGCATTGGATGTTAGTTGCCTTATGCTTGCCTCCATGAATCCTGAGCTTCAAAAGCAACATGAGGAAATGGATGCGTTCGATATGATCGAGCATCTCAAGCAACTCTATCAAGAGGAAGCTAGGCAAGAAAGGTACAATGTCTCTAAGGCATTGTTTCAGTGTAGGATGGCAGAGGGGACTCCCGTTGGTACTCATGTGCTGAAGATGATTGGGTACACTGAAAACCTTGAAAGATTGGGATTTCCTTTGGGCCAAGAGTTGGCCACTGATGTGATTCTGCAATCGTTGCCAGACAGCTACAGTCAGTTTGTTGTTAATTACAACATGAATGAAATTGACAAGACTCTGCCACAGTTACTTAGCATGTTGAAAACAGCTGAATCCAACATGAAAAAGGCCAAGCCCAAAGATGTCTTAATAGTTAAGAAAGCTAAGGGCAGGGCTAATGCAAAGGGCAAGAAAAAGGGTAATAAAACCAATGGCAAGTTCAAGCCCAATGATACTGCACTGAAGCCTAAAGGTGGGGTTGCCAAAGAAGGGAAATGCTTCCATTGCGGTGAGACCGGACATTGGAAGAGGAATTGCAACAAATACTTGGAAGAGCTAAAGAAGAAGAAAGGAAGTGAGACTTCCACTTCAGGTATTTATGTTATAGAAGTTAATCTATCTACTTCTTCATCATGGGTATTAGATACTGGATGTGGTTCTCACATTTGTGTAAATGTGCAGGAACTCAAAAGGAGTAGATCGTTGACTAAGGGCGAGGTCGACCTGCGAGTGGGAAATGGAGCAAGGGTTGCTGCATTAGCTGTAGGAACTTATATTTTGACATTGCCCACAGGGCTTGTTTTAGAATTAGATGATTGTTATTATGTGCCTTCCATCACTAAAAACATTATTTCTATTTCTTGTTTGGACAAGAAGGGTTTTTCATTTATAATAAAGGACAACTGTTGCTCCATTTATATAAATGATATCTTTTATGGTAGTGCACAACTAATTAATGGTCTTTACATTCTAAATCTTGATATGCCCATTTATAACATAAATGCTAAAAGGATTAAATCTAATGATCAAAATCCAACATATCTCTGGCATTGTCGCTTGGGACACATAAATGAGAATCGCATTTCCAAACTCCATAAAGATGGACTTTTGGACTCATTTGATTTTGAATCGTATGAGACATGTGAATCTTGTTTGATGGGTAAGATGACTAAAGCCCCTTTCAAAGGACATAGTGAAAGGGCAAGTGATTTATTGGGCTTAGTACATACAGATGTATGTGGACCTTTAAACACACAGGCCAGAGGTGGGTTTATGTACTTTATTACATTTACTGATGATTTCAGTAGATATGGCTATGTGTATCTTATGAGACACAAGTCAGAATCTTTTGAAAAGTTCAAAGAATTCAAGAATGAAGTACAAAACCAACTTGGCAAGAGCATTAAGGCACTTCGATCAGATCGAGGTGGTGAATACTTAAGCCAAGAATTTTATGACTATCTTAAAGAGTGTGGGATTGTCTCACAACTCACTCCTCCAAATACACCACAATGGAATGGTGTATCTGAAAGGAGAAACCGAACTTTATTAGATATGGTTCGATCAATGATGAGTCATACAGATCTTCCAGAATCCTTTTGGGGACATGCATTAGAAACAGCTGCTTTTACACTGAACCGTGTTCCATCTAAATCGGTTCCAAAGACACCATATGAGATATGGACTGGTAAACGTCCCAGTATGTCTTTTATGAAGATTTGGGGTTGTGAGGCTTATGTAAGACGTCAAGTCTCTAACAAACTTGCACCTAAATCTGATAAGTGCTATTTTGTGGGATATCCTAAACAAACTAAAGGATATTATTTTTACAATCCCACTGAGCGCAAAGTGTTTGTAGCTCGAACAGGTGTCTTTCTAGAAAGAGAATTCATTTCTAGAAGAACTAGTGGGAGAAAAGTAGAACTTGAAGAAATTCAAGAGCTACAAGATAGCGCACCCGATGTTGAGATGGAGCCTGAGCAAGCACCACAAGTTGTTGTGGAACCAGAACCACAAGATGTTGTGGAGCAACCGCCTGCTCAAGAGACACAAGCCTTGCGTAGATCAGTTAGAACACATCGTGAGCCACAGAAATATGGATTTCTAATGACTCAGAACGGTGATGTTTTGCTCATGGACCAAGATGAGCCTACTACCTATCAAGAGGCTATAACAGGGCCAGACTCTGAGAAATGGCTTGAAGCCATGAGATCTGAGATGGAATCCATGGATGCCAACCAAGTTTGGACCTTGGTTGACTTACCCGAAAGGGTAAAACCTATAGGGTGTAAATGGGTTTTTAAGAAGAAAACCGACATGGAAGGAAATGTTCATACCTATAAAGGGCGATTGGTTGCTAAAGGTTTTAAACAAATTCATGGTATTGACTATGATGAAACTTTTTCACCAGTCGCGATGATCAAATCCATTAGGATCTTGCTTGCGATAGCTGCATACCATGATTATGAAATCTGGCAAATGGACGTCAAGACTGCTTTTCTTAATGGAAAGCTACTCGAGGATGTGTACATGACACAACCTGAGGGTTTTGTTGATCCAAAAAATACTGGAAAGGTTTGTAAGCTACAACGTTCTATTTATGGACTAAAGCAAGCTTCTCGAAGTTGGAATCTTCGTTTTGATGATGCAATCAAAGAGTTTGGTTTCATCAAGAACGAAGATGAACCTTGTGTCTACAAGAAGGTCAGTGGGAGCACTATTGTCTTCCTTGTGTTGTATGTAGATGACATACTACTCATTGGGAATGACATCCCTACCCTTCAGTCTGTAAAGACTTGGTTAGGGAATTGCTTTTCAATGAAGGACTTGGGCGAAGCTTCCTATATACTGGGTATAAAGATCTATAGAGATAGATCAAGGAAATTAATTGGCCTAAGTCAAAGTGCATACATAGATAAAGTGCTAAAGAGGTTTAGCATGCAGGATTCCAAGAAAGGATTCTTGCCTATGACACATGGCATTTCTCTCTCAAAAGAACAGTGTCCTACAACACAAGAAGAGAGAGAACGTATGAGTAAAGTTCCATATGCATCTGCTATTGGATCCATTATGTATGCCATGTTATGCACACGTCCCGATGTCTCGTATGCCTTGAGCATGACGAGTAGATATCAAGTTGATCCTGGTGAACGTCACTGGATCACTGTCAAGAATATTCTTAAGTACTTGAGAAAGACTAAGGATACATTCTTGATATATGGAGGTGAGGAAGAGCTCATTGTAACAGGTTACACTGATGCTAGCTTCCAAACTGATAAAGATGACTATAGATCGCAGTCTGGTTATGTGTTTTGCCTTAATGGTGGTGCTGTGAGCTGGAAGAGTACAAAGCAGGCGACAGTGGCCGATTCTACAACAGAGGCTGAGTATATAGCTGCCTCTGAAGCTGCTAAGGAGGCTGTTTGGATCAGGAAGTTCATTACTGAGCTTGAAGTTGTTCCTAGCATTGTAGATCCGATTGAGCTCTATTGTGACAACAATGGAGCCATCGCACAAGCTAAGGAACCTAGATCTCACCAACGATCCAAACATATACTACGGCGCTTCCATCTCATTCGAGATATCATCGAGAGAGGAGATGTGAGGATATGCAAAGTACAACTGACGATAACATCGCCGACCCACTGACGAAGCCTTTGACGCAGCAGAGACATGATCGTCACACTAGGTCACTAGGTATTAGATACATGAGTGAATGGTCTTAGTGCAAGTGGGAGATTGTTGGATTATGCCCTTAGAACCATTCATTAGATGATTGACTTTGGCATTTTTTTTATGTATCATGACATTTTATTTATCATAGTTCATTATTATATTTGTCTTATAACTGCGTAATATAATCTTATATAATAATGTCCTTAGAATAGTAATAACACACTATTCTTAAATATCCCTAGTCAAGTATTATTGTGAACAAGGATAACAATGATACGATAAGACTAGTATGTGGTTGACTGATGACCATTGTCATGGATATAGGATATCAAGTCATCACATAGGTACATGTTAGAGAACTATGTACTGGATCGACCCTCCATGAGAACGCTACATGGATTGTTATATGAATGTCATAAGCGATTCTCATAGTGATGATGGTGTATGTGATCCTTTGACTTGAGATCATCAGAGATCCCAACATAGAGAATTGCATACTTTAATGCTGCTAGATGTCATTCGTAACAGGATGGACTATAAAGGTAGTAATTGGGTATGCCTTGATCTATGTAGAGGGATGTTGAGTGATCAAGATAGGATTTATCCCTCTTATATAACAAGAGTGATGTCTTGGGCCCTTTGATAGAGTGAGACTAAGAAATGCATGGCCGTGCTCGAATAAGTCAATATGAGATATTGATTTTATTTGTTTAATTAGTCTACTCAGGAATCAAGAAACGCTGATTAGACTATACAAGTGTGACACATTCCATGACTTGTGTCTAATCAAGACATCATAGGATAAAGGGATTAAACTACACGGTAACATCTATCACGAGTAAGGTTATGTCGAGTCATTGACATTCTCGTTACATGGGTAGCAATGATGTGTTGCTAGATACCGCTCATTGCCTGTGACAATTTTGTCATTGCCATTGTTTTGAGAACCTATTGGGTCGCACACTTAGAACGGATCAATGAGGAGCTTAATTAATCCTATTCTGAATTGGATTAAGGATATAACTAATCCTATTCTGAATTGGATTAGGGATATAACTAATCCTATTCTAAGTAGGATTAGAGTTCTGTTTGGCAGTAAATTTTAGGGTAAAATTTACTGCCTATAAAAGGGATGTTTTTCTAAAACATTGCCGCACTTTTAAAAACAGAAAACATTCTTTTTAATCGAAGCTAGCAGTTCGGTTAAAAGAATAAAAACGCTCCTTAAGGCATCTGATCGTGAGACGTTCAAGAGTCGTGAGATCCGTTCGTGTGGATACCGTAGAGGCAGGAACGAAAAGTTGCTGCTTGTGACTCGACCAACGACAGAAAATTCAGAGAAAACGTCAGGTAAAATCTCGAAACCCTAATCAGGCAACTCTCCGAATCGATCTTGGTGGAGGCCGAATGATTTAAATTCCGCTGCGTGTTGTTTCGGTTTCCTTCAGAAATCCACCAAAGAGAGTCGACAATGCTTGAGCTATCAGACATCGTTGCTTTGATCCACAAAAGGGATCGCAATTTAACCAAAAAGGATATATCTTTAATGGCCCACTTCTTATTGTTGAAAGTAGATTCATTTCTAGCCAACCACAGGGACCATAATGCCGCCGAGACAGAAAAGAGCCACCAAGACTTAAGCGCTGCATGAAGAGGAATCTCAAAGCAACCAACCAAAAAAGAGTCAAGTGATTGTGAATGACAGAAGCTTATGTTCCACCAAGAGAAGAAGTTATTCCAAAAAGGAACAATGCTTGGACAGAGGTAGAAGATATGTTGATAAGTTTCACTGGCAGTCGAGCACCAAGGACAAAAATTTTGGGATAGTGGCAAAGCAATCCCTCTCTTGATCAAGAAGTCTCTGGTGGGAAGTTTTCCAAGAACTAATAGCCAAAGAAAGCATTGCACTTTAGGGGGAATTTTGAACTTCCAAAGGTGACTGACATCCAAACCCGTGGGCGTAGAATTGGACTGCAAAAGAAGATCAGAGAGTTTTTTTACTGAGAAGACACCCAGTTTGTCATGCTCCCAAATAATAGTGTCTTTTTTGGATGGAGAGAGGTGAAAAGAAGCAATGACCGATTTAAGTTCATCCAGCCAAGAGGATCCCCTGTAGAGTAATGGTCTTCGAAAGAATGATTGCCAAGAGTTGTGGTTGAAGTTGTTCGAGATTGAGTAAGAGGAAGCTTTAGCATTTTTGTCAAATCCAGGAGAAAAAGTCTTGGGAAGGTGAATTTTAAGGGTGTATCTCCCACCCATTTATCATGCCAGAAGAAGATATCAAAGCCATTACCAAGTAACCAATGGCAACTCTCAGAACCTGCAAGCTTATTGAAATTGAGATTTGAACCAAGAGTAGTTACCTCTTTCCAAACATGAGACAAAGATCGGGGTCTAAACATCATAGGGAACTGATGGCTGTCTTCATAGCCATACTTAGATGTGACTATTTTACGCCAAAGAGAGTTTGGTTCTTTAGCGAATCTCCACCACCATTTGGCTAGTAGTATTGTGTTCTTGATCTGTAAATTGATAATTCCCAGTCCGCCTGATTTTTTTGGTAGGCACACTAAGGACCACTTGGCTTTAGCTAGTTTCCTTTGATTTTCAGTGCTTCCCCAAAGGAATTTCCTCCTGAGCTGGTCAATTTCTTTTAGCACACCTGATGGCACTTTGAAAATGGACATAAAGTAGTAAGGCAAGCTGGACAATACAGAGTTGATAAGGGCTATGCGACCAGCAAAAGAAAGGAATTTTCTCTTCCAAATAGAGAGCCTATTTTTTATTTTTAAAATTATTGGTTTCCAAATTGTCATCCTCTTTGGATTAGAACCAATAGGAATTCCCAAATAGGTGAATGGGAGGGACCCGATAGAGCATCCACAGATGGTGGCAAGTTCAAAAGAAAGAGGGTCTTCAATGCCAATTGGAAAGAGACAAGACTTGTTGAAGTTGATTTTTAGACCAGCAAAGAGTTCAAAGCAGCGTAATAACTTCTTAAGATTGGCAATAAAAGAAACCTTTGCCTCCAAAAAGAATATTGTGTCATCTGCAAACTAGAGATGAGAAATTCTAACACCATTAGGGGTGCATGGGATCCCTCTAATAAGGTTGAGTTCCTCTGCCTTAGTCACCATCAAATGGAGAGCCTCTGTAACCATGATAAATAGAAATACAGAGAGTGGATCGCCTTGTCGAAGGCCACGCTATATTTGGAATTCTGGAGTGGGTGAGCCATTGACAAGAATAGAGATTTTGGCTGAGGAAATGCACTCAAAAATCCAAACACACCATCTAGAACCAAACCCCATTGCTGTCATGACAAAGTGAAGAAAATGCCAGTTTACACAATCAAAGGCTTATTCAAAGTCAAGTTTCAGAACGATGCCACCATCATTACCACCTTTTTTCAATGAATCAATAATCTCGTTAGCTAGTAGGACCCCGTCGAGAATTTGTCTACGAGCAGTGAAGGCACTTTGTGTATCACTGACCACAAAGCTAATTACTGACTTAAGCCTTTTGGTCAGTATCTTTGCGAGAATTTTGTAAGTGGAATTGATGAGACTGATCGGCCTGTACTCCCTTAGATTAGATGGATTGTTAATCTTGGGGATGAGGGTGATGAATGAGGAGTTGAGCCCTGGATCAAGTTTACCAGTTTCATAAAAGCTTTATAAGAACCGCAGCAAGTCATCTTTCATAAAAGACCAGGATTTTCTAATGAATGTGAAGTTAAACCTATCGGGGCCTGGGGCCTTAGAGCCTTCTCCCTGCCACACTGCTTCCTTAAGCTCTTCTAGAGAAAAAGGTAATTCTAGTGTATCTGCCACACCAGGAGGGAGTTTATGGAAGTTCAGATTGGTTTGTTGCAACCTATGACAAGAGGGGTCCTTGTAGTGGTCCTTGAAGAAGTTGAAAACGAAGGCTTTGACAATATTAGGATCGGTGGACCAATCTCCATTGATTAGAAGACCTTGGATTGAATTCCTCCTAGTCCTTATCTTTAGAGAACTATGAAAGAACTTTGTGTTCTTATCACCTGCTTTCAACCAAAGAGCTCTTGACTTTTGCCTCAGGAAGGATTCTTGGTTATTGACTGCTGTCCACAAGTCCTTAATGCAGCATGTCTTGTTGGATACTTCAACCTCGGTGAGATTTCTTTCGTTAGCCAACTTGTCAAAGGCGTCCAGCTTGACTTCAAGAGAAGTGATGTTATCATCTAGCCAGCCAAAGACTTTTTTATTCCAGTCTTTTAAAATTGTTTTAATTCTTTGCTGTTTGACCTTAACTGAGGAACCAACTGTATGAACACCACACTGTTTACGCCATTTAATCTCCAAGTACTGCATTAATGATCGATCATTTAGCCAACAATCAAAGCATCTAAAAGGTTTTGGTCCCCAATTTGAGTCTTCTGAGGAAAGAATAATGGGACAGTGATCTGAAATCGATCTCTTAAGACCTGTTTGAGACAGAGAATTGAAGTTAAGAAGCCATTCTGAAGAAACAAGAAAGCGGTCCAATCTGCTTCTGCGATTTCCGTAGCCGAACCAAGTGAATTTCTTTCCATGCAGAGGCAGAACAATTAATTGACACTCATTGATGAAATCAGAAAATTCTTCCATGCCTGACCCCTCTGAAGAGCACCCTGATTTTTCTTGTTTTGATAATACTGAGTTGAAGTCCCCAGCTACACACCAATTTTCGTCATTGATGGTTGTAAGATTAAGAAATTCTGTTCATATGATTTTCTTTGCATCGGCCTCACAAGGAGCATAAACATTAAAGATGTTACAAGAAAAGTTGTGAAAAATCCATTTTCCTTTTACACGAATCCATCTAGGGGAGATAGAGGATCCAATCTTACAAAAGAAATTTTTATCCCACACCAGAAGTAAACCACCTGAGAGACCTTCTGAGGCTGCAAAAAGCCAATCAAAATTGTTACCCCACCAAAATCTAGAGATAAATTGGTCAGACACCGTTTCCAATTTTGTTTCCTGAAGAAGCAGCATTTCTACATTATTTTCATGCAAAATTCTCCTAAGGACTCCGATTTTTACATTACTTCCCAGACCTCTAATGTTCCACGTGAGAATTCTCATGATTCACAAGAGAACAAATCACCAATAAAGCTGGAGGGTTAGTCCCTCTCCTCTAGCATACAGAGGCTTTCAATGACTTGTTTTTCACAAAGATTGGACTGGAATCCCATCATCTTGCCCACTTCCCAGGTTTCATAAGCCATTTTCTCTAAAGCTTGCCTACGATTTTTGAAGTCCCCATCAGATAGTGATTCATTTGCTGGTTTGGATAGTTTTAGCTCGCCCTTTCTTAGCAGTTTCCTTTTTTGAGTCTTGATTTTTTTTCTTCCCTTTTCTATTGGTTCTGAAAAGTAGAGTGTCATCCACTTCCTCAATAGATTCGAATTTACGAGAGCCACGGATAGAAAATTTACCTTTTTTGGTTATTCGTGCTCTATAGCCAGCTAGAGTTTCATTGGAACTGCAATTCTCGATATCATCAGCTTCTGTATTTGCAGACTCCCTTTGGTTTTCATCTTCATTATCAGATTGAGAAATCGTAGGTTGTGGGTCAACAATCTCTTTGCCTCTGTCTATTGTACTTGGGAAATCCTCCTTGTTGAATGGAACCATCATCCTTTGGCCTGTTGGTACTCTGTCCTCTGCAGAGTTGGTATCTGTTGTTGTGTCAGGGACCATTTCCTCACCGTCTTGAGCAAGGAAGTTATCAGGCCGTGATTCAACTCCTGGCACAATAGAGAGGGGCGATGTACTCGATGTGGAGTTGGACGTGACCGGGCATGCATTTGGTTTCTCACGGGACGAAAGTGAGTGGTGATTGACAGAGGTGCCTTGGATCATTGGATCTTTGCTCAGGCTTGGTGGAGGAGTCTCAAGATCTGCGTCTTCATCTTCTTCAGAAGAACTGATGAAAGGTTTAGCAATGGTGTTTGAAGTACTGGCTTTTGATGCATTACAACAGCAGTGGAATAAAGAGACCATATCTGAACCAACTTCAGAAACTCGCACCTTGAAAGATTTGTTTCCATATTCCAGGTTGATGACTTCCTCTATTTTCTCCATTTGGTCTGTTATAACAAGAACCGCTCCCCTGCTAAAATCATTGTACTTGAGAGTTGAACTGTCCATAGATAGCAGATCACCCCAAATGTTTGCAATGCTTTTGAATGTACCATAAGACCATGCATGTAATGGGACTCCATATACCGTGAGCCAAGTAGTTCTGTATTTAAATTCCAACTTCTCTGACCACTGGAAAATATCCACAAACCATTCTTTTAGCCAAGACCAACCTAGCTTCTCCATCGTGAGCTTTGTTTCTTCCTCCTCGAAAGATATTATGAATTGCCTACCTAAGATTTTTTGGACTGAGACATCAAAGACACCCTGTATTTTGAAATTCTCCATTAGGGTATGTGGCTCGTAGAAGTCCCTGGCTATCCCAATCACACATTTCTCTAGGTTGTGGATTAGATCATCACCAACTACACCTTTGCATGACTTGGTTTGAGGGGACTGGCTTTGAGGGGAGTGGGTTGTAACAAGATTCTCCAGGGGATTTTCATTTAGCAGAGCTTGCTTGAAGGTTCGTCTATGGTTGTCATTATCGGCAGGCTTTGGGATGTCTACTGATTGACTATGAACATTCACCTTTTTCCAGTAAGCAGACCTGAGATTGAACTTTACCATGTTAACAATCATTCTATAGTTCATGAACCAGGCTCTATTCAATTTTTCCATTGCATTATTTGCTTCTTTGAGGCTTGCATATCGAACGAACCCGTATTTCTTTCCTGATTGACTCCTTCTTTGAGGGATGAAGACGTTGACAACTCTTCCATGATGTTGGAAGATTTGCTACTTGTTACTTTGTCTACTTTGGAGTTTTAATTCTTCTCTCATGCATCAATCTCCATGGACTTAACTTGCTTGGTTCAGCAACCCTGTAATCAGTGGAAATGACACAGATCAACAAGCTTTACTGGAGTTCAAAGCCAAGATAACTAGCGGTCAGCTCAAGGTTATGCATTCCTGGAATAGTACCATCCACTTTTACCGATGGCATGGTGTTACCTGCAGTCACCGACATCAAAGAGTGACGAAGCTGGACTTGCGATGATAACCACATATTGGAAATTTGAGCTTTTTGAGGGTTTTGAATCTTCAAAACAACAATTTCAATCATGCAATCCCTCAAGTAATTGGTCGTTTGCATAGATTGCAGGAGTTAAGACTCGACAACAACTCCTTTGGTGACAAACTACCTTCAAATATATTGAGTCGTTTTAAGCTTGAAGCCTTTTCTGTTCGAAACAACCAACTTTTAGGAAAATTCCAGGCATGCTTGGTGGCTTGTCAAACATGAAAGAATTACGTTTCAAAGGCAACAATTTTACAAGGACTATCCCGCCATCCTTGGGAAACTGATCATCTTTATTTATAATCACTCGAGCTAAAAATCATCTGACTGGGCATATATCTGGAGCACTTGGCCAATTGGCAAATCTTACAGTTTTCTCCTTCATAGAGAATGGAATTTTTGGTATTATTCCTGTCTCTATTTTCAATCTTTCGAGTATTAAAACACTTGATTTTGGCTACAACCAATTAGAAGGTACTCTTCCTTCAGACTAGGGGATCATTATGCCATATATTGAAAACCTTTCATTTTAATAGGTAGGCAATTAGAGTTTGCCTAAACTCCAAGAAGAATAAAAGATGAAGAAGGAGAAGAAGAGAACAAGAAAGATTCAAGAAAGGACTACTGGAAAATCATATCTCGCCCATTGCAACTACTTTTTATTTATAGTGTCCAGGTAGTTATTTACAACCAATGAGAAAATTACATATGCTATTCATGAACTAACAGAGCTAACTAATCAAACTTCCAAAACAGAATGTACAGCGGAACTGGTTAACTAACTGGAACTGGAACCCATCTATACTCTTGATAGATTCATCACATAGTCCTGTTGCCACCTTGGGTGCTGACATGTGCGGTTAGACTTCCTTCCTGCTTCCTTGATCTGTACTGGGCTCCTATCATTCCTATCAATCCTCCACCCATTGAGATTGACCTTGTCCTCAAGGTCATATTGAGGGAAAGTCTGAACAAAGTCTGAATGAGGGACCCATGTGGCATCTTCAGGTTGGAGTCCCTCCCACTGAACTAGGAGCTGCAAAACAGGTCTACCTTTTACAAGGACACCTCGTTGTTGGAGAATCGCCAATGGCTGAACCAAGAGATGGCCTTCTGCAAAGTTCGTAGGAAGAGTAGCAGGATGAAAGAGTTGATTGGCATGGAAGAGCTTGAGTAAAGAAACATGGAAGACAGGATGAATTCGAGCAGAGGCCAGTAGATCAAGTCGATAAGCTATTGAGGCAATGCGCTGTAAGATTCTAAAAGGACCATAATATCGTTTGGTCAATTTAGAATACTGCTGCTGAGACAAAGAAGCTTGGCGGTAAGGTTGCAGGCGTACAAGAACCATATCACCTTCCTGGAACTCAAGCTCTCTACGATGCCTATCAGCCAACTGTTTCATACGGTTACTTGAGGTTAGTAGGTTATGGCAAAGCTGCTGGAGTAACTGAGCTCTATGTTGCAAGGTTATTTCAATGGCTTCAATTGGTGTATCCGGATATGCAGATGATAGTAAGGGTGGTGGTTGCCTTCCATACACAATTTCGAATGGTGTAAATCCAGAAGCTGAATGTAAAGAAGTATTGTAAGATAATTCAGCCCAATGCAAATAGGAATGCCATTTAGTAGGATTATCCATAACAAAGCATCTTAAGTATTGCTCCAATGTGTGATTAGTAACTTAGTTTGCCTTTCTGATTGTGGATGATAAGAACTACTGAATTGTAGTTGAGTACCGCTTAGTCGAAAGAGTTCTTTCCAAAAAGAACTAATGAAAATGGGATCACGATCATTGACTATCGTCCGAGGAAATCCATGTAGCTTTGCGATTTGAGTAGCAAAAATGTTAGCTACGAGAACTGTTGTGAAGCCTTCAGCAAATGCACAAAAGTGTGCATATTTAGAAAAGCGATCCACGATGACTAATATGGCTGACTTACCACCCGATAGAGGTAATCCCACCACAAAATCCATTGAAATGTCCTCCCAAACCACTGATGGAACCTTCAAAGGTAGTAATAACCCAACTGTTCTTTTTGTCTCGTACTTTGCATGTTGACAACTTGGACAGGATTTGACAAACTGTTGGATATCATCCCTCATTCTTGGCCAATAGAATTGAGAAGCTAATCGAGCTATTGTCCTCTTGAAACCACCATGACCTCTCACTGGTGTTGAATGGAACTCCCTCATAAGAGGTATTTTAAGTTTAGAATGAACACTTAAAACAATCCGCTTATGAAGGAAAATTAAGCAATCATGAAGTGTTAAAGAAGAGAACTTGGCTGGGTTAGCCGTGATATTAGTGGCCAACAGTTGTAGATCCTGCAACTGAACTGTTTCTTTGTGCAATTCGTCACACTGGAACATATAATGCCAAGAATGAATAAGGTGGTAATGAAGTCTTCCCTTTCAACATACACATCATCTCAGTAGGTGAAACAACATCATTTGGTCGAGATAAGGCATCAGCAACACGATTGCCTGCACTAGGGTTGTATTGGATGTCAAAATCGAAACCCAACAGCTTAACAAGGAAGCGTTGTTGCTCGGGTGTTTGAATAACCTGCTGCATCAATCCTTTAATACTACGTTGATCTGTTCAAATAAGAAACTTCGAACCCAACAAGTATTGGTGCCACTTTGCAACAGCTTTAGTGATTGTTGTAAACGTGCCTCATCAACTGCACTTATGCAAACATGGGCTGTTATCATGTGGAGATATGAATAGAAAGTGGTCATCTCTTACCAAGTTTTTAGGATGTTAGTAGTGGGTTAGTGGTGGGTTAGTGGTGTTTATTTATGGCTTGCAGATATATAAAAAGCTCTTTCTTTTCTTTACCTTATTATATTTTTCATATACCTTTCTCATATTTTCTGCCTTGTTTCTACCTTACAACAACAAATTGGTATCCAAGCCTGTTTCTTGAGGGACCTACGAGTTGAGTGAATCCAAACACAAACCCAAAACACAGTCCTCTTCAAGAATGGACACTGAAACCAATTTCTCTCAAATTTCAGCACCAATTTTTGATGGTGAAAACTACCAAGCTTGGGCTGTTAAAATGACAGTCTATCTAAAAGCGTTAGATCTTTGGGAAGCTATAGAGGAAGACTATGAGGTGCCCCCATTGCCTGCAAATCCTATGGTGGCTCAGATGAAGACTCATAAAGAGAATAAAACAAGGAAGTCCAAAGCTAAAGCATGCCTATTCTCTGCTGTTTCAAACACCATATTTACAAGAATTATGAATTTGGAGTCAGCAAAAAGTATTAGGAACTACCTCAAAAAGGAGTACCAAGGAAATGAAAGAACCAAAAATATGCAGATACTCAACCTAATCAGGGAGTTTGAAATGCTGAAAATGAAGGAGACGAAAACCATCAAAGAGTACTCTGATAAGTTGCTGGGCATAGCAAATAAGGTGAGGTTGCTTGGTAAGGACTTCTCTGATGATCGAATTGTGCAAAAGATTCTTGTAACTGTGCCAGAAAAATACGAGTCAAAAATTTCTTCATTAGAAGAATCTAAGGATCTGTCAAGTATTTCCTTGGCAGAGTTAGTGAATGCATTGCATGCACAAGAACAAAGGAGAATGATGAGGAAAGAAGAATCAATGGATGGTGCTTTTCAAGCAAAGGCAGAAAACTCAGGAGAAGGTAAAGACATGAAGAACAACAAGCTCGGCAACAATGCAGGCAACAACAAAAGCAAGGATGGAACTTATCCACCTTGCCCACACTGCAAGAAAACCAATCATCCACAGAAGAAGTGTTGGTGGAGGCCAGATATTCAATGCAGAAAATATGGTCACATTGGGCACATGGAGAAAATTTGCAAGTCACAAAAGCATGAAGAGGAAGCAAATGTCGCTGCTAAACAATATCAGGAGGAGTAGTTGTTCGTTGCATCATGCTTTACAACAAACAGCAGTTCCAGTGACTCTTGGCTTATTGATAGTGGTTGCACAAACCACATGACAAATGATCAGGAGCTTTTTAAAGAACTTGATAAAACTGACATTTCCAAAGTGAGGATTGGAAATGGTGAATACATCTCAGTCAAGGGCAAAGGAACAGTGGCTATAGAAAGCCTAACAGGTTTGAAATACATTACTAATGTTTTATATGTGCCTGACATTGATCAAAATCTGCTTAGTGTTGGCCAGTTGATTGAAAAAGGCTTCAAAGTCATATTTGAAGATAAATGGTGCTTGATCAAAGACGCACAAGGAAGAAATGTATTCAAGGTGAAAATGAGAGCAAAAAGCTTTGCTTTGAATTTAATGGAGGAGGAGCAGATGAAACATAATTTGGTGAAAGGAGTTCCATTGCTGGAGGACAAGCTAGCTGATTGTGTGGCTTGTCAATATGGCAAACAAGCTAGAAAACCTTTCCCGCAAACAACATGGAGAGCAACACACAAGCTGCAACTATTGCATACAGATGTTGGCGGACCTCAGAAAACACCCTCTTTGAATGCATGGGTGGAAAATCAAAGTGGTTGCACAATACAGAAGATAAGGTCTGATAATGGGAAAGAATATACAAATGACATTTTTGACAAGTTTTGTGAAGAAGCTGGTAGTGAACACCAACTTACAGCTCCTTACACCCCACAACAAAATGGTGTAAGTGAGAAAAAAAAAATCAAAGCATTACAGAAATGACAAGGTGCATGCTACATGAGAAGGAGTTGCCAAAGAAATTGTGGGCAGAGGCTGCTAACACTACTGTTTTCTTGCTGAATAGGCTGCCAACTAGAGTAAAAAAAGACAAGCTTGATAAGAAGGCAGAACCAAGAGTTTTTATTGGATATAGCAACTCTTCCAAGGCTTATAGAATTTTCCAACCATAAAATGGAAGAATTCTGGTAAGTCGAGATGTGAAGATCAAGGATCAAATTACAGATGTGTTAACTAAGTCTTTACCAAAAGCCAGATTTGAAGCTCTAAGAAGCAAACTAGGCCTATGCAGCTATTGAGGCAAAGAGGAGTGTTGTAAACGTGCCTCATCAACTGCACTTATGCAAATATGGGCTGTTATCATGTGGAGATATGCATAGAAAGTGGTCATGTCTTACCAAGTTTTTAGGAAGTTAGTAGTGGGTTAGTGGTGTTTATTTATGGCTTGCAGATATATAAAAAGCTCTTTCTTTTCTTTACCTTAATATATTTTTCACATACCTTTCTCATATTTTCTGCTTTGTTTCTACCTTACAACAACAGTGATAGCAAAGAGTTCTCGAACGTATGTAGAGGTGAGCTGCATCCAAGGACTCATTTTCTTACTGAAAAAGGACAAAGGATGAGAATCTTGCAAAAGGACTGCTCCTATAGCCACACCAGAAGCATCGGTTTCAATTGTGAAAGGCTTAGAAAAATCAGGAAGCCTTAAAACTGGAGTTAGTTAGAGCAGACTTCAAGGCACTGAAAGCTTGAGCAGCTGAAGGACTCCATCCGAAAGCTTCTCGTTGTAAGAGGTTCGTGAGAGGGGCTGCAATACTTGCATATTGGCTAATAAAATGCCTACAATCTCCAGATAGGCCCAAGAAGGCACGCAGTTGTTTCACGTTTTGTGGAGTAGACCATGAAACTATTGCATCAATCTTCGAAGGATTTGGAGCAACACCTTTTCTACTGACTATATGTCCAAGGTATTCAATTTGAGGTTGTGCTAATGCACACTTATTCATCTTAGCAAAGAAATGATTAAAACGAAGGCACTGTAGAACTAACCTCAAGTGGGAAACATGGTCTGCTAATGTGCGGCTGTAGACCAAAATATCATCAAAGAAGACCAAAGCAAAGCGCCTTAGGAATGGTTTAAGTATCTGGTTCATTGTTTCTTGGAATGTTGCTGGTGCGTTAGACAGACCAAAAGGCATTACCACAAACTCGTAATGACCCTTGTGTGTGCGAAATGCTGTTTTGCAAATATCATTCTCAGCCATCCTAATTTGGTGGTATCCTGCTCTGAGGTCCAGTTTCGAGAAAAATGCAGCTCCATGAAGCTCATGCAATAGCTCATCTACTGTAGGAATGGGAAATCTGTTAGGAATTGTCAATTGGTTTAATGCTCGATAGTCGACACAGAAACACCAAGTTCCATCTTTCTTTTTTACCAACAACACCGAGGAAGAGAATGGAATGTGGCTAGGTCGAATGAAACCCGATTGCAACATTTCTTGTACTAGTTTTTCAATTTCAGTCTTTTGAAAATGTGGATAATGACATGGCCTCACATTCACTGGTTTGGACCCGATCGAAGATAAATGTGATGATCAATCTCTCTTTGGGGTGGTAAGGATAAAGGAATAGCAAAGACATCCTTGTATTCTTCCAATGGCTCCAAAATATTTGGGTAAACAGTTGAAGTCATATCAATTTTGGATATGTTGTCATACGGTATAGGAATCAGTTGAAAACATGAGTGTATTGAATCAGAAGACATCAACTTGCGAAACTGGTGAAAATGGATTGGAACAGAATTAGGTATTGAAACCCCTTGCAGCTTTACAGGTTGACCATTCCAACTAAATTCCATTTTCAGATTCTTGTAATTTGTGACTATATTTCCCAAAAGCTCAAGCCATTGTACTCCCAAAACTAAATCAGCACCTTCAATAGGTAACACATAGCAATCAATAAGAAAGTTGTACCCTTGAATATCAATTGAAGTATGAGGGCATCTTACCGAACACACCAATGATTCACCATTGCCCACCATGACTGTAAAATGCTTTGAGGGTAATACTGAGAGTTGTAAATGCTGGACCAAATGGTCTTGGATGAGATTATGGGTAGAACCTCCATCGACCAAAATTTTTATAGGCCGGTTACCAATTCGGCCATGTAATCTGAGAGCACGAGGGGAGTGTTGTCCTGCTAAAGCATGACAACTAATTTCTGGCATCACTTCTTCATCAACAACTGGTTCTATAGATTCATCAAAGCTCAATAAGCTAGTTTCACCCTTGGAAGATTCTCCTATCATAGTATCCATCACGAGCACATGCAGCTTGCCCTTGCAAACATGGTTTCTATGGAATTTTTCATCACAGTTATAGCAAAGCCCCTTTTCTCATTTCCAATATTTTTGCAGTGGTTAATCATTTGACTAGCAGTGGTGTTTTCATTGCAGAAGGTTTAGTCAAAGGAGGTATTGAAAGGGTTGGCAACAGAGGGGGTAAAGTTGTCTAGGAAGTAGGAAAATGAGATCGATTTGATTCCATCAACTTTTCTTCCATTAATTTTGCCAAATTTGCTGCTTGACTTAAAGAGGTTGGTTGGAAAGCTCTTACCTCTCTTCGGATCTTAAGCCGTAAACCCGACTCGAAACAACTTTACAAGAAAGACTCCGAAACACCAGTAACTTGATTAGAAAGAGACTCAAATCGTTGAAGATATTCTTCCACTATAGTTATTTGTGATAATTTGGAGAGCTCACCCTGCAAATCCCTGCATGTAGATGGGCCAAAACGGCGCAATAACTCCTCTATAAACTCTTTCCATGAATTCAATGGGCGGTTGCGTTCCAACCAACGAAACCAAGCCAACCCCAAACCATCCATGTAAAAAGAAGAAATGGAAAGACGTTGCAAGTCAGTAGCATCATGAAAATTAAAGTATTGGTTGGCTTTGTAGATCCAATCTTGAGGGTCAAAACCATTAAAACGTGGGAGCATTAACTTGATTGCCTTGAGCAATGCAGTGTTTGAGGTATTGAAATTGGCCGTGGTGTCAGGACGATTATCATTTGCAGTAGAACTTTCAGATGTGACTGGGTTTCTATTCCGGGCCTGTTGATCAAGACGAGCTTCCAAGTTTGTCAGTTTCAAGTTAATTTCCTTCATGAGGGTTGAAAAACTCAGCATCTACTCCTCCTGAGCATTCAATCTTGCCATGCAATCCTCTGATATGTGAGTAGAAGCTCTAGTTCCTTCCACCATAATGAGTTCAACAATGAAAGCACCAATAATAGGTAAGCAATTAGAGTTTGCCTAAACTCCAAGAAGAATTAAAGATGAAGAAGGAGAAGAGAACAAGAAAGATTCAAGAAAGGGCTACTGGAAAATCATATCCGGCCCATTGCAACTGCTTTTTATTTATAGTGTCCAAGTAGTTATTTACAACCAATGAGAAAATTACATCTGCTATTCATGAACTAACAGAGCTAACTAATCAAACTTCAAAAGCAGAATGTACAGCGAAATTGGTTAACTAACTGGAACTGGAACCCATCTATACTCTTGACGGATTCATCACATAGTCCTGTTGCCACCTTGGGTGCTGACATGTGCGGTTAGACTTCCTTCCTGCTTCCTTGATCTATACTGGGCTCCTATCATTCCTATCACATTTGGTCATACCCAATTCATTGGATCAACCCTTGCTTCAATAACCAATTCATTGGATCAATCCTTGCTTCAATATCCAATGCCTCAAATCTCTTTTCATTTCAAATTAGCAGAAACAAACTTAGTGGAAACTTGGTTTCATTTCAAAAGTTGGATAAACTAGCACGACTTATCATCTATGGCAACCATTTAGGAAGTGGGGAAGCAACTGATGACTTGAACTTTCTTTGCTCTTTGATCAATGCTTCCGCTTTGCATATTCTGGATATAAGTGAAAATAACTTTGGAGGGTTGTTGTCTAAATGTACAAGCAATTTCTCTACTAGTGTTTCCACTATGATTATAGAAGAGAATGAAATATTTGGAAGAATTCCAGTTAGGATTGAAAATCTTGTTAACTTGGAGATGCTGATAATGTCAAACAATCGATTATCAAGTTTTGTTCCCCATGGAATTGGGAGGCTTCAAAAGCTGAGGGTATCTTATGCAAACTATAATTTTTTGTCTGGGGCTATTCCCATTTCTTTGGGAAATTTGACAATGTTAATCAACATCGATTTACGTCAAAACAATCTTCAGGGCAAGATTCGTCAGATCTAGCTGGGTGTGAGAATTTAATTGAATTGCATCTTTCTAATAACAATCTCTCTAGTTCAATACCCCCTGGAGTAATTGGTCTCTCATCATTGTCCATTAGTCTAGACTTATCTTTTAACAATCTAACTAGTATGCTTCCTGCTGAAGTAGAAAATTTGAAAAATTTACCTGTATTGGTTGTTTCTTTCAATAGGTTATTAGGTGTGCTACCCAATACTCTTGGTAGCTGTGCATTAGAGCAAATATACTTGGGTGGGAATTTCTTCCAAGGGCTCATTCCTTCTTCTTTATGTTCATTGAAAGGACTAATAGAATTAGACATATCTGACAACAATTTCTCTTGTGACATTCCTAAATTTCTTGTTAGCTTTCCGTCACTAAGATATTTAAATCTTTCTTTCAATGATTTTGAAGGTCTTATGCCAAATGAAGGAGTCTTTAACAATGCAAGTGCTATATTCTTTGAAGGAAAGAATAAGCTTTGTAGAGCCGCCCCTAAATTCCATTTGCCAAGATGTAACATGGAAAGTTCCATCAGGAAATCGAAATATTCACTCAAATTAAAACTCACAATTGTTTTTGGGGTTCAGGAGCTGCTTTGGTATACTCTCTTCTTTTGCTTTTCTGGTTTAAAAAGAAAAAAGAGCCACCTATACCAACCTCTAATAAATTTTCACATCTACAGTTATCAACTTATCATACCAAAGCATCGTCAAGGCCACTGACAGATTCTCTGGTAGGTGCAGGGGGCTTTGGTTCTGTGTACAAAGGAATTCTAGAAGAGAATAGAGAAGCTGTTGCTGTTAAGGTACTTAATCTTTCAAGTCAAGGAGCTTTTAGGAGTTTTATGGCTGAATGTGAAGCCTTAAAGAACATTAGACATCGAAATCTTGTAAAGGTGTTAACAGTATGTTCAGGTGTTGATTATCAATGCAATGAGTTTAAAGCTCTTGTTTATGAGTTTATGGTGAATGGGAGCTTGGAGGATTGGCTGCATCCATCTATCATCACAAATGTCCAAGAAATAGTGAAGAATTTAAATCTTTTCCAAAGAGCAAATGTGGCTTTAGATGTAGCTGATGCGCTGGAGTATTTGCATCATCATTGCAAACCATTAATCATTCATTGTGACCTTAAGCCGAGTAATATTCTACTTGATAATGAAATGGTTGGCCATGTTGGTGTTTTTGGCTTAGCAAAATTCCTCTCCGCAGACAACCCAAATCTTTTTGCTAACCAATGAAGCTCTCTTGGATTAAGAGGAACAATTGGCTATTCTCCACTAGGTAAGCATTACTTTATTAATTTCTTCCAATTTTAAACTTGTTTAAGGGATCTCATCTCTAGTTATTACTACCATTTGTGATGAACTAATTGCAGAATATGCTATGGAAAGCAAGGTGTCAACAAAAGGGGATATGTATAGCTTCAGTATCCTTCTATTGGAGATGTTTACTGGGCAAATGACTACCGATGAAATGTTTAAAGAGGGATTAAGCCTTTACAACTATGTTAAGGTAGCTTTTCCTGAAAGAGTGGCTGAGATTATGGATCCCATTCTTCTTCAAGATGAAAGAAACGGAGAAGGAACGATCACAAACAATAGTCGCACTGAGAATAGCCAGAGAAATAGCAAACATCTACAATACTTATACTCAGTATTAGAAATAGAACTCGCTTGTTCCGCTATAACACCACGTGAGCAAATGGAAAGGAGTGGTGTTGTTGTCAAGCCTTTTTCTATCAAAGACAAGCTTCATACAACTCAATCACAGGGTAATCGCCAAACTTAATACATGGCTCAATAATCAGGTGATATTATCATCCTATGTCCAAGTAAAAAATCTACAGTCGTTGCAAAAATACTCAATCAACATGACCTAGAATACATCTTCAATACTTTTCAATACATTTTGTCAAAGTAATATGATGGTTTAGAGATTTACTTGTTTTCCTTTGGTGCAGGAATCTAAGAAGGTTCAGTATTGATGGAGTTATGAGGCTAAGGTCATGCAAGGAGCCATGTTGATTTTTTCTACAAGCCCTTAACTTTTAAAAAGAATTAAGAAAATGATTATGAAGTTATTACCTCCATTATGTGTTAATAATCATGAAGGTATTACCTCCCTTAAGTGTTAATATCTGTAACCTGTAATAGACTCTAAATTCCTTTCTCTTTGTGCATTATCGACTAGTTAATATCGAAATTAGAATAGAGTGCTTGTAATTAATGCTAATATGAAGTTCTACAAATCATATATTTATTCTTATTTTCTTCAGGGAACAATAAGTACGAGGAATGATTAGTATTAGGTTTTTTATATTTGTGTTCTGCACAGTTAATTTCATAATTAGATGATATCAAAATCTATATCAATATAATAAAAGTTGTAGATATTTTCGCTTCCTCATTACGCCACGTTGCTCACCTGGCTTTTTCGTTTTTTATCCCCGTTTTATTTTTTGGCTTCAAATGGTTCTTGTTGTGTTCGTGGGTATTTTAAAAATTTTACCCATACTTTTTGTCTGGTTTTCCTTCCTTCCCATCCACGAGGTTCTTGTCTAGGATGCACAAGCACACTTCCAAATGCCATTTGGGTCCCGTCACTTTTATCCCCTTATCTCTCTGCCTTCCTTCACCTTCTCCTTTTAGTTCCTTGCCGTCATGCTTCTCTCCCAAAAGAGTTTCTTTACCAATCGGCATTTTCCCAACACAATCCCTTCTCCCATGCTTCTTTCCTCTTTATAAACTATCACCTCATCGTTATCTCCCATCACCCATTTTCTACCCCTTCATCTCTCTTTTATTTTTTTTATCCTATTTTTTTGCTTTTGAAACGTGAGAGAAAGGACAAGTGTGAAAGTTAGCAGAGATTTCAGCATTATATCCATGGCTGAAAGCTTAGTTGGTAGATGAAGAACATTAATCCAGCCTTCATCCAATGGGTGGGAACAAGTCGAGAAACGTAACCCGGTTGCCAAGTTCCTAATGAGGTTTTTTACTCTAAGCTTTTTTGCTGAAATTTTCCACTTTCGTTCATAGTTAACTCCTCATTTAGATGTTATCTAGAAAAAATTTCCATTTCTTATTATTATTGTTGTTGTTGTTGTTGTTGTTGTTGTTGTTGTTGTTGTTGATTAATGCAACTGTTACAACATTTCTTAATTTTCGACATCATTTTAGATTTGATGAAATGGTCTTCTTGGTTTTCTGCTTTCTATTTGCTACTTTATGTGATTTTTGAGGTCTTTTTTTGGTGTTTTTGTTGGGCTATACTAGCTATAAAAGAATGGAGCAAATATAGGTTTACTTTTTCTTACTGTGTATTTTGAGGGTTGTAATGTTCATTTTTCTTTTCAAAGTAAATTATTGAGTTTTTAGATATTTCATCAAAGCAATTGATTAAGGCTTCTAATTACATAACAAAATTCAACTTTATGTGCTTGAATTTGACAAACCCATGTAACATTTGGGAATATCCAAATTTCTAACTGTATAAACCAAACTTTGCATAAAGGACTGAATTTTTTACTATAAATAAAATTAAGAATTATAATATGTATTTGGAAATTTAGATATATAATATTTGGCTTTGAGAAAATGTGAAACTTTGAACTAAATTAAAACTTAAAAGCTTTGTGTTGCAAACTTTAGTTACAAGTTAGGGTGGTGGTTAGTTAGAGAAGGAATCAACTATAGTGAAGCTTTATCTGTTTCAATCTATGGTGCCTTCTTTAACCTTATAGTTAAGGCTTTTGTATTTTATATGATAATGATTTTAGACTCTCAAGAATTCTTTTTTAAAAGTTTTAGTTGGTGTGAAATGGCAAATGGAAGCCTTTAAGGCTGTGAAAATTTGGCACCAATTAGCCTCCATATGTTTTCCAGTTGTATGATTTGATTGGAGTGCCTCTTGAAAGGCAAATGATTATGGTTAAAGGTAGCTTATTGAAGTTACTTGGATGGCTGTGGATAAAATAGCAAGAAAATTCCTTGATAGAGTGCTTTAACTGTTTATTGCAAAGATTAAAGATACTTACCCATTATTTGTCAGCTCACGATTTGCTACCGTTCCTATTTTGAGTGTGATTTTTCAAAATTTTATTTAACTGCTATTATTTACTTATGTTGTTGTTTAGTTTGATTGTAATGATAATTGCTCGGTTAGATTTTGAGGAAACTTATTTTTATCTATTATTTTTTACTTTTTTTAAATTTTTTTCTTAGTAGTTGTTTTATTTTAATACTTCTGATTGTTATTTTACAATTCAACAGTTAAAGTCTTTTAAATATTGATTGTCTACTTTTGTTGGAGCTTTTATTATTAATATTTATTTTTTGTTATCTGTTGTGATTGTTAATTTGTTTAGTTTTTACGTATATTTTGGGTCTCTTACATCTACAAATATGTGTTTTCTCTTACATTCTTATAGACAATTTCGGGTTTTTTATTTTTTTTTTGTGTGTGGATGCAAGTATTTAGTTTAAAATTTTACTTATTATCTCTACTTTATACTTTTTTTTCTGGGTTTATAGTTTTTTTTTCTTTCAAGGTTTTTCTTTGATATAAAGGCTTTATCCTCTCTTTTATTTATTTATTTTTTTTTGGTTTTTTATTATCATGTAAGTTATGGTTGCCTAATTCTCTTGGAAATAGCCATACAAAACACATCAACATTCAATATTTAACCAAGGCACATGAGGGCGTCCATAGAATAACTTTACCCATGTTATTTAAGTGCTACTTATGTTAACTATTATTGAGCTTGTGACAGTGTGTTGCTTTCTTCTTCTTCTTCTTCTTCTTCTTCTTCTTCTTCTTCTTCTTCTTCTTATTATTATTATTATTATTATTATTATTATTATTAGAAAATCTTAATCCAACCAATGCTTACTTTTATTAGGTAATTAGAAGCAATGTTCATATGATTGGTTCAAAGAGGTCATGAATGAAGTTGCAAAACTTGATCAAAGAGAACTGATCAACTTAGAAATTTTTTTATTTATAATTTTCTTAGAATACCTTAACTGTTACTAACTACTCACTTTAAATGCTAGGGTGCCATTGAAATGTAAAACTATTTAACTAACATGTACGAGGAAGGAGATGCACGTTCACCTCTCATCACTATGGTCTACATCACTCCAAGAGTGATTCGACATCGATGTTGACACTATGGTAAGAAATTTTTTTGTCCGTCATTTTCATTCTTTTCTCATATTTCACTATGTAATTGTCTTTTAGGGTTCTAAACATCACATCCAAAATCTTTGTGATATGAGGCTCTACAATCTTTCTCTATCACAAATTTCTGTTGGAGATTATGGGTGGCTCCCATGAATTAAAAACAGCATGCCTCTTATAAAATTTTAAACATAATAAAAACTCATCTTTGTCATTATCAAGTACGGATTGATAGGCCTAAATTGAAGAATGTCCTGTCTAAATTATGTTCCAAGCACTGCAATGCAAGGATGGGTGAGCCTAATTCTACTTAAGCAAATGGAAATGACAATCTCTTTTCACACTGCATGTCAAAACCAAAATATAAATGTTTGTTTATCTGTTTTATAGCTTTTTCTCGACTAAGAGTTGTCATTTTCTTTTGTTAAAGTTGGGAATAGGCTATGTCATGTGTTTTATGCAAATTAATAGAGTTGATTTTTATCATTGTTTTGCTTCAAGTTTTCGCTTAGAGTTCTTAAGTTTTGCTTCAAGTTTTTGCTTAGAATTCTTAATTTTAAAAATATGTGTTATTTCACTTGCTTCAGATCACTACAATCTAAAAATCCTGCAAAATATATGCAAATCTTATTTGTTTCTTAATCTATATAAACACTTTTTAAAGGAATGACCTATCTCATCCTTTGTGCCATGTGTGTTTCATGAGCTGTTTGTATAAGCGCAGAATGTTCTTCTGACTTTCGTTATTGTTGTGCCTTGCATTGAGTGCGTTCCTCTTAGCTGTTGCATAAAATGTGCTTTTGTTGTATTGTTGCTTTTGTTTGACATGGTGTGTTTTTTTTTTTATCGTTACCCCTGTGACATCATGCCAGTGCATTTTCATTTGCACACATGTTAAGTTGAAACACACTTGAATTTCAAGATGGATATGGTATATATTTCACTAATAGTCAGTCGATTTAATAAATGGGCATTGTATGCACTAGGTTGTTATTATGGTGTATTGAGTTTCCAAGTTTACTTTGGCATACTTATCCTGAATTCTTTCTAGACCTTTCTTTTCTCCCATTTCTCTTTTTCACTTCCAAAGCTGTTTACTTTCCTTACTTTTTCTGTTCTTCCACTTTTTACGAGTTTGTTTCAGTAACAATACTTTATTTTTAATAGTCAATATTTACCTGGATTTATTTATTTATTTGACGTGAATGTACAAATGGTATGGGTACAGCAAAGTGGAGGGTCGCTAAGAGTCCAAAGTCCAACATACTACAAATGCGGGGATTATGTTCCTGGTTTGAAGGTGAGAATTAAATGGTTTGTTGAGATAATAATGGTATCATTGAGTTATAATTGTTCATTCTTTAGTGATGTTATTGTGATTATTGAAAGTAAATGAAGATTTTGGTGTTTGTGGTATTTGAAGTGACTAAACATTAGATGTCATCTGATTGCTGGAAAATCATGATGGTTGTGATTTTGAGTTCAAAATTTGTGTGCTTTCATATTTCACATACATCTAACTAAAAAATCTCAATGTTATGCTTTATATATGACATATATTTTACAGATAAAAGCTAAAGGCTTACACATGTTTGTGAAAATTCCAATTCCAATTCCAATGCTCATGCTATTTAGTAATTGGCTGATTTTGAATGATATGATAAGGATGTTTGATCTTATTTATTGTTTTTGCAGAGATTTATTGGCTGTGCTCTATGTATGACATATTTTGAACTTAAAAGCATAAGCCTTACACGTCTGTCGAAATGTCTATTCCAATATGAGTGTATAGCTGGGATACAGGATGTAATCATAAGGGTCCTTAGAGCGAGAGGTTGAAACCAATGGTTGCAAGTTAGTGTGTGCTAAGTTCTTGGTGGAAATATAAAAAAGGTTAAGTTGAAGCAAGCCTGAACCCAAATCTTAAGCTTAGAACGTTGAAGTAGATGTTTGAAACTTGGAAGAAGGATTATGTAGCAAGATCATGAGAATTATGAGAAACAAGTGGTCTGGAATAAACTTGAAAAATGAAGGTGCACTCGAAAAGGCGAATCAATGGCTTATCTTTAAAATTATCTTCTAAATCTTTTCTGCCTTGCGGCATCGTGCGGGTATCATACTAGTAACATTGATAATTATATGTTTTTATATTGTATCATCAAGATTGTATTTGTTTTTAATTATTTTTCAATTTTGTACTTGAATTTTAAATTTAAACACTTAGATCCCAATAGTAAAAATGGATTAAATTATATCTTTACCATAGCAACTTGAATATAAAGGATGAATTTTATCGTTCTTTTAGTTAATTGATGTGTGAAACAAAATATTGTTTGCATCATGTTTATTTTGTTTGAATTATTTTCTTTTTTGAGATAATTGATGTGTTTCATTTATCCAAAGAGAAAAACATAATATCCTACTGCTAATCCAAACAATACAAATTATATATTGACAAATATAAATGCAAAACTAAGTGTAAGAAATGCTAGAGAAGGTCTCATGTTTTCGAACACTATTCCGCTAATCTGAAAAGACGAACTACGGGCACCGTTTCTTTATCTTTTATGTAAAGAAGTGAAAGTTACTCGTAACATGTTGAAAGGCTGATTTTCTTAAAAATGACAGTGGCAAAATGCCCTTTTTTTTTCTTATCTTGTATGAAAACTTTAATAAAAACAACTATAAGTTAATTAAAAATTTCAATTTAATTAAACATAATAAGATAACACAAATCACATCAAAAATTATTCAAATAATTTGAAACATAAATTCATCTAAATAAGTAAAGATGTAAATCACATTAAAAGATATGTATAAATTTAAAACTTAAAATGATCAAAACGACTAAAAGAATCCAGCACATGGAACTTGAACAAGCTTAAAAGATTGTCAAATCAATACATACTATTAAAAATAGTTTTGAATAATGTTTTGTCAATTGAAGCAATTGGTGATGATGCATGTATTATGATAGTTGAATCGAAGAATTGGCGAGCGGTTATGCTGTTGTGTGGATTGGCGAGCTATGTGGGTTGGCGAGCTGTTATGCTGTTGTGTGAATTGGTAAGCTGTGTGGGTTGGCGAGCTGCTGCAATATGTGCCTCTGCTCTAGGTATTTGCTCGCCAACCTACACAGCTCGCCAATCCATTTTCTTCGATTCAACTATCGTAATAGCATGTATGTCTGATTTTAGGTTAAATTGAAGTAGCTGAAGATGGCACGTGTAGCGGCAAAAAGACCACATATAGACAACTGCGTTTGTTGCTTTTATAGCTAAAGTTGCTCTGTTGACAGATGTCAAACATGCATCAATCAATAACAACATAATATTAAAGATAGCTTTTGGCAGTTTTTATTTTCTTTTCTCAATTGAATGCTTAATTTTGTGCCAGCTAAGATTAGCCATTAATGCTCAATTTTTGTAGTTGATTTTATCTCTTCTTCTCAAGTCAATGTAGCTGGGTTTTCCTCCAAAGTTAGGGTTTCCATTCCAAATTTTGGGAATTCTGCTGTCAATGTATGTACTTGAGGATTCTCAAGCCCTTCTAATGGTAATAATAAAACTATTTTTTTACCTTTCTTTAGCGTCAATTGAATTCTCTAATTTTTTTCTTTGATTTTTAGTTGTATTCTTCCAAGGACATCCTTTCTTTGACTTCTTCTTTTAGGAAAAAATTTCTCCGCCTTCTTTTCCTGCTAAATTATATTGGAATCAATGGTGTATTTTTCTCTATGAAACTTATGTATCTTGGGGTTTACAACTCTTCAAGGACCTTATCCTAGAAATTCCAACCAGGAAAATTCACTTTTCATTTCTTACCTTTTCTTTTTTTTTGAATATCTTGGATTTTTGTGTTCTATAATTAAATGATTTTATATCAGACTATTAGAGTAAGTTTTTTTTATTTGAGTTATGGAAGGAATTTTATGAAAAAATAAATCTTTCTTTATATACATGCAGGAACACATGAGATTGCAAACAACTTATGGCGTCCTCATCTTTTTAAGGTAGCTTTGAACAATGTTTTGTCAATTGAAGAATTGGTGATGACGCATGTACTACGATAGTTCAATCGAAAAAAATGAAAGTTTCTACAGTTGTGTATATTGGTGAGCGATTATGCAGTTGTGTAGATTGGCAAGTTATTATGCTGTTGTGTGAATTGACGAGTTGTGTGGGTTGGCGAGCTGCTGTAGTATGTGCCTACAACCTTTCCTTTTTTTTTGAATATCTTGAATTTTTTTGTTCTATAATTAAATGATTTTTATATCAAACTATTAGAGTAAGTTTTCTATTTGAGTTGTGGAAGGAATTTAATGAAAAAATAAATCTTTCTTTATAATACATGCAGGAACACATAAGATTGCAAATGACTTATTCATCTATGGTGTCCTTATCTCTTCAAGATAGCTTTGAACAGTATTTTGTCAATTGAAGCTGTAGACACCCTATTTTGTCCGGGGTCTTAATTTGTATAAATAATTAATTGGGGTGGGTGACATTTGTATTTTAATTTAATAATTGGGAATTTGGCTAGAATTAAATTAGAGTTTTTAGATTTCGAATTAATATTAATTAGGAAATTAATATTAAAATAGGATTTAGGAATTAAAAAAAAAAAGAAAAGAAAAGAGAGAGAAAAGATAAAAAAGAAATAAAGATAAAATTAATTTTAGGATTAGATAATTAGGATAATTAGATTTTTAGGATAATTATATGGATTAATATTAAATTTGATAGAGTTAGATTAGGATTAACATAAGAATTAAATAGATAAAATATTAAAAGTAGGAGATAATTATTAGAATAAGCATAGTTGTATTAGGACTCTAACATATTGGTGGCTATAAAAAGGGATTTAGGGGACAGACAATAAATACACAATCAAACACTCAACCTTGACAGAAATCCTACCGAGCATCATCACCAAGCTTGCCCCCATACAGTGGCCATCATCATCTTACACTGATCATCATTACCCTGTCCATTGTGGTTGTATCAATTTCTTGCCTGTCAATCGCTGCACCACCGTGAGCAACTCATCGCCAAACAAGCTTGTTCGCTTGTCACGCATCCTGTCTGGTTACTGCTCGGATGTTTGCTGCCACCGCCCCTGTTCCTCACAATTCTTATTATTCACGTGAGCTGTAGTTTGGAAATACAAAGGAAAGCTTGGTTTTTGCCCCTTTACAGGTAAGTAAAAAACGTTTAATTAATGTTAGTGGGTAGTTTATGATTGTTAGGTTGTTATATATCTATAATTGGGTATTAATTGTTTATATAATAATTAAATTAATAGTTAATAATTTAACATATAAATAATGTGGTAATAATTTGTACATAAACATTTATTTCGATAATGGCTAATATTTGTTTTAATAAGGTTAAATAATATTAATTTGATAATAATTTGTTAATTAATTCAATAATTTAATAAATCTAATAATTTGGTAAGTTCATGATAGTACTAACGTTTAATTGGATAATAATAAAGAAAAATAATAATTTGTATACTTAAATTGATTAGCATATAATATTAGTAAAATAATAAAATCACAAAATGTGGAGATAAGCTAGATTATTCCGATGATGGAATTCTGAGGTGTCACGAATGGTTGACATTTCAGATTTTCTAGGTGAGGATGTTTTCCATGAGTTTCGCCAGAATGATGGAAAATTCATGGAAGATGTTCAATATTAAAATATATATGTAAAATATTTAATTATTATAAAACTATAACTACTTAATAAAATAAAAAAATTTATTCCGATGATGGAAGTCCGAGTGTCACGAATGGTTGTCATTTTGGAAATTCCTAGGTGAGATGTTTTCCTTAAATTTCGCCAGCATGATGGAAGATTTAAGATAAGTGTTCAATATTAATAATCGATATTTATTTCTAAAAAACAAAAATATATATTAATAATCAATTTCTATTAAAAATAAAATAAACATAAATATTAATAAGAAATTACGGAATAATGATTAAAAAAATAATAAAAGTATAATAATAAATTGAGAATAAGTGGAGGTTATCCCGATGATGGAATTATAAGGTGTCACGAATGGCTGACACTTTTAAAATTCTTAGGTGAGATGTTTTCTTTAAATTTCGCCAGCATGATGGAAGATTTAAAGAAAATTTTCAAGAAGAATAATCGACATTTATTTTCAAAAGATAAATAATATTAAAATAAAGATAAAAAAATAAAATAAAAAAATAAAGGATAATTAAAAAGGAAATAAAAAGAAGATAAAAAATAAGAATAAAAGATGGAAAATAAAATATCTCATAAACGATTTAACAAATCCGACGACGGAGCCTCTCCGAGAAAGACGAATGGGATTTCTTGGATACTCTTGAGGTGAGGATGAAATTTAAGGAATTCCGCCAGCATGATGGAGAGTTTCTTAGAAATTGTCCAATATTTAAATATTTGAATTTGACAAGATTAAAGACCATTTAGTTAAAAATTATTAAAGATATCACAAAATTAGTTGGTACCATTTTAAAATGGGTGTTGTGGGGGTGCTAATCCTTCCCCACACGTAACCGTACTCCCGAACCCTAGATTCTTTGAACGTAGACCAAGCCTTATCTTTAGACAAGAATAGGTGACCAATCACACCTTAGATTTGAATGGTTGGTGGCGACTCCTTGATATTAAAGTCTAGCGGTTAGGTTCACGGACCTAGACGTTATGACAGAAGCAATTGATGATAACGCGTGTACTACGATGTTCAATCGAAGAAAATGGAAGTTTCTACAGCTGTGTAGATTGGCAAGCGGTTATGCAGTTGTGTTGATTGAGAAGTTATTATGCTGTTGTGTGATTTGGCGAGTTGTGTGGGTTGGTGAGCTGCTGTAGTATGTGCCTATCTTGAATTTTTTTTTCCTTTTTTTTCAATATCTTGAATTTTTTTGTTCTATAATTAAATGATTTTATATCAAACTATTAGAGTAAGTTTTTTTTATTTGAGTTGTGAAAGGAATTTAATGAAAAAATAAATCTTTCTTTATATACATGCAGGAACACATGAGATTGCAAACAACTTATTCATCTATGGCGTCCTCATTTTTTCAAGATAGCTTTGAACAGTGTTTTGTCAATTAAAGCAATTGGTGATGACGCGTATACTACAATAGTTCAATTGAAGAAAATGGAAGTTTCTACAGCTATGTAGATTGGCGAGTGGTTATACAGTTTGTTTGAATTGGCGAGTTATGCGGGTTGGGGAGCTGTTATGCTTTTGTGTGTATTGACAAGCTGTGTGAGATGGCGAGTTGCTGCAATTTGTGTCTACAACCTTTCCTTTTTTTTGAATATCTTGAATTTTTTTGTTCTATAATTAAATGATTTTATATCAGACTATTAGAGTAAGTTTTTTATTTGAATTGTGGAAGAAATTTAATGAAAAAATAAATCTTTCTTTATATACATGTAGGAACACATGAGATTGCAAACAACTTATTCATCTATAACGTCCTCATCTTTTTCATATTCAACATCCTCATTAATTTCCTTAGCTTCTCATGGTTTCCACCCCATAATGTTAGTAGGTTTTGGTAAATTGTTTATCAATAACATAAATAGTTGAATCGAAGAGAATGGAAGTTTCTACAGCTGTGTAGATTGGCGAGCGGTTATGCAGTTGTGTGAATTGGTGATCTGTGTGGGTTGGCGAGCTGCTTCAGTATTACAATATTTGAATCGAAGAGAATGGAAGTTTCTACAGCTGTGTAGATTGGTGAGCGGTTATGCAGTTGCATGGATTTGTGACTTATGTGAGTTGGCGAGCTATGTGGGTTTGGCGATCTGTTATGTTGTTGTGTAGATTGGCAACCTGTGTGGATTGGTGAGCTATTGCAGTGTTACGATAGTTGAATCAAAGAAAATGGAAGTTTCCACATCTGTGTAGATTAGTGAGCGGTTATGCAGTTATGTGGATTGGCGAGTTATGTGGGTTGGCGAGCTGCTGCAGTATGTGCCTCTTTTATTAGAGTATATTTCTTATTGATTTAAATATTTTGTTGTTGTATTTAAATATTTTCTTTTGCTAACAATTATTATGTTGTGTGTTGTGTGTTCTAGATTTGTTGTATTCTATTCAATTGCTTCAATACTGTCTCTAAAGGTATCTTTAATCTCTATGTAACAATAGTGATATTATTTCTACTTTACTTCTTTTGTTGTTCCATGTTTACATTGAACCAAACTTTCAATCAGGTTTTGTAACAAATTAACGAGCATGACTGTTTAAGTCCTGAGTATTTTAATTTTTAATACTTCATTTGTATGCACTGAGTTTGAACAAAAAATTTTGAAGAAAAAAAATTTTCCGTAGCGAAGCATGGGCAATTTTCTAGTTGTCATAATTGTAAGCACAAAAACTACTTCTTCTGATCCTAAGAAAAAAGTTTCCTCCTTAATCTCCTAATTATAAAATGAGGAGTTAGACCACAAATAATGAGATAGACTCCTACCATTTTATACAATTTTATCTCCATAACTATGTTGTAAATGAGTCAAGAGACTAGTGAGCTATTCAAGTTCAACTTAATGGTTATTTGAGTTTGACTTATTTATTTTCAAGATTGAAGTTCAGTGAATTTCCGTTTACTGATCTCATCTTTTACGGAATCGATCCCCTACAAGAATATGTGGAGCTCAGCATGTCTGGAAGCACAGGAGAACGTTCTTTTGCTGATATTATTACCAGTATTCGATACTGGGTCATTCATAGTATTACTATACCTTCCCTATTCATTGCGGGTTGGTTATTCGTCAGCACAGGTTTAGCTTATGATGTGTTTGGAAGCCCTCGTCCAAACGAGTATTTTACAGAGAGCCGACAAGGAATTCCATTAATAACTGGCCGTTTTGATTCTTTGGAACAACTCGATGAATTTAGTAGATCTTTTTAGGAGGACCCAATGACCATAGATCGAACCTATCCAATTTTTACAGTGCGATGGTTGGCTGTTCACGGACTAGCTGTACCTACCGTTTCTTTAACTATTTGAGTAACGAGTCGAGCCAAGTTCGAACTTCTTAATACTCGGCTTGAGCAGCTCACAAGTCTTATCCAGCTTTTTTTAATATATAATTTTTAATATTTTATTATTAATTTACTATTTACTTTCATTATATATATATTTAAATATTGAAAGATCAAGCCTATTGAGTCAAATTCGAGCTTATCAAATCGAGCTCAAGCGGTTCAAATATTCTTTCGAGTCGAACTTGAGCTTCAAAAACCAAGTTCGATCGAGCTCCAGCAAAATTTCGAGTCTCGAGTTTTCGAGTCAAACTGAGCTCGAACTTGATACTAAATCATCTCAACTTGATTACACCCTATTTGTAACAATATCAGTCATATTATGAAAAGTGCCTCTATAAACATTAAATATGCATTATCTCCTGCACAGCTCCAATAATTAAAATTTCTTGTCAGATCAATTACCATGTAATAATCCTTCCACGACATCACAAAACTAATGCTAACTATATAGAATATCATGTCGAAATAGATCATCTTGATATGAAATCTTTCTTTTTATAATAGCACCATAGTATTCGGGACAACAACGAAGTGATGCAAAGCTCCCGTTCCTTCTAGCACCATACTTGATCTCATTTGGTTGTCCTGTAGGATTATATATGGCCATTAAACTGTCCCCTTCAAGAACTGGGCACCGCTCACCTAATAATTCCCAAAAAGTGAGATTTACAGGAATACAATGCCATGAAAAATTAAAGCTGTCAATATAAGCCAAAAGTAAAGGAATTACATAGAAGCTATACCGTTCCATCTTCATTATACAATGGAGCAACGTATCTATGTTAACCTCAAAGCTTTGCAAAGAAATTATTGATAGAATCTTGGTTTTTTTTTTTTCATTAGGAATAATAAAATCGTGCAAGGTATTTGGTGAAGACAAAATGTTGGCTTTTTGGCAAATGGAGATTACCAATGAATAAGTTTAAAGAAAATGACACACGTAGGCCAAGGTCACATGAAGTTAAGAAGGCTAATCATATCTTGTCAAATTTACGCTATTGATTACAATTAACTAAAGTAAGCAATTGCCAATGAGGCCTTGGTTTAGTGGCAAAAAAGAGGCCTTGAGATTTTGAAGTCTCGGTTCGAGTCTCACCAATGTGAGCTTGAGTTAGTCTAGTTATTTACTAGTTTGTTTAGCTTGTTATAGTTATTTATTAGTTTACCTAGTTTGAATAATGTGATTTTCATAGTTACTTGTTCATAAAATGTAATATGTTGATTGTGATTGTAACTTCTAATGAAAATATACTACTCAAAAAAAAAAAACCAAAGTAGGCAATTGAACTGATGAAACTGATAGCCTTTACTTAATCATGGAATAAAACATGTCATATAATTTCAGCCAATTATGATAAGAAATATAACCTTGACAGAAACAGACTGGGCACATACCAAGAGCTATGGTAAAATAGAATAGCAGCGGCTTCACCAAGTAACTCTGTGTAATACCATTGTATAGCTTCGCCAAAAGACCAACAGCTTTGCCAAAATTGTGGGAAGTGATATTAAGTTATCCATGCTTCTAGAGAAGAAACGTATACTAAAAAGGCCAATAAGTAGGAGGTTCACCCAACAATTCTACAGAAAGGTTACTTGACAAAAAGCTACAGAAGAGGAAAGAACCTCTATTCATAGATTCTAAATTCTATCTTTCCATAATTCTTTAAGATTTCTACTATAGAAGAATGAACTTAAAATCCAATACTTCCCAAATATTAGATATTGAATATCAAAATAATGTCTACAAATGTTTAGTTTGTATCACAAAAGAGCATGTGAGTTCATTTGTTTCTAACAAAACAAAACATAATTGCAGAGCACATAGCTATCAACAAAAGTATAGAAAGAAGGAAAATGCAGGGGTCCAAGATAGACATCACAAATCGCATTGCTTTTGCAGTGAATTGGGAAATTCAGAATCAAAGAAACTACAACAATGCTTATCAATAGATAATAATTAGCTGCTTAAAAGACCAATTTTTGACTACCAACAACACATTTAGACATTGAATTAAAAGAATAAATTATCAATTTTAAACCAAGCAGATAGAAGATATTTTCTCTGTGGCAAGGGAGGTACTGTTCCCACAGTTCTCATTCGTTTTGACCAGGATCTGGAATGAGTATCAAATAGTGTGTATATGTAAACAATATATTCAAGTAATCACCTTTAACATTTTCATTCTTAGGCCCGTATGGGAAGTGGCTAGGGAGCTAAAGCATAGGCAAACATTGATTAATAAAGAAAAACAAGGGCCTAAACTGGATGTTAGGTATTGGGTGGCAGGCAAAGGACATGAGATGACATGATGATGCACATCTAAGTTCAACTACCATCAAAGAAATCCTTTTATGTGAATTTTTTTTTTTTAATAAAAAACCATTCTTGTTGCAGACCTATAACTTAGGAAATCAATAACAATTAGTGACTGTTCATATAACACTCAATATTAACAGATAGCTCGGTCTGACGCATGAAGAGGACACATTCCATGTCATAAACCTTTTTCACTATCAATATGAATACCCTCGTTATCTCCCTCTTCATCTCAGTGATACTGCTTTTTTTCCTCCCAACTTTCTTCTTGCTTTGCTTAGAATATTTTCCATCTAGTGAGAGTGCGAGACAGCCACAAATTCTCAACTGATCACTTAAGTTTCTCATCAAGTGAGGCGCCAATAAAATACGCAGTCTGAATTCTTTATTATTTTGCTATTTGTGCAATTTGAACTGTCGCCCCTTTTTTTTTTTACATAGATTACATATATTTTCATCTGTTTTAACAGTCTAAAATAAATTTTATTCGAAATTTATTCACAGTTAAAATTCTTCATCTTTCTTCAAAAATATATTTAGTGAAAATCGAATCCGAAAATTCTTCTCACAATCTCAATTTATATTGTCAACTGAGTCACGTCTTTTCAAAAGTTGACTTGAGTCTATTTATTAGTTTTGCGAGACACGTGAACCCATGATTACTTTTGAAATTTTGCCCAGCTTGTGTCTTTTCAGCCATTCGACGTGTTGTGATTTACTGTCTCGTCCTTTTCTCTATTGTACGTACCCACTGGTATGCCATCCTTCTTCCCCTCCCTTAGACGCGTTTGGCTTTTGAGTTTTGTCCACTTTTCTTTTTATTTATTTATTTTACTTTACATATCGATTGCATTTAGACCTAGAATTTTGTTTCTCAGTGATTATCTCCTTTACGGTTTGGTTCCTTTCTCGGCCTTTTTTCTTTCGTCTTTGTTTCTCTTTGTTCTTGCTTTACCATTTTGTTTTTCGACTTTTGATTCGGGTTTTGGTAGGAAAAAAGTCAGTCCTCTCCCAAGTAGATGCTTCTATTAAAAGCTGGAGCCCTGAGCAAATTCCAGCGACATACAATTGTGTGGAATACAGAAGGATAATATCGGAGTTCCAAAACTTCTTGTATTGCAGTCTAGTTCTTGTTGAAGGCCAACCACTCTCAGATACAAACCATTCTTAACCATTAAAAAATTGTTTCGGGTTGATGGGGATATCGAGCAAGCATTTGATTATGTTCAGCTCTTGTTTCTTTGTTTACTTTGGAGTTTTGATTCTTCTCTCATGCTTCAGTCTGCAGGGACTTAACATCCTTGGCTCCGCAACCCCTGTAGTCCGTAGAAATGACACAGATCAACAAGCTTTACTCGAGTTCAAAGCCAAGATAATTGGTGATCAGCTCAAGGTTCTACATTCCTGGAATAGTACCATCCATTTTTGCCGGTGGTATGGTGTTACATGCAGTCGCCGACGTCAAAGAGTGACTAAGTTAGAGTTGCCATCACTAAAGCTCGTGGGAGCTTTATCATCACAGATTGGAAATTTGAGCTTTCTAAGGATTTTGAATCTTGAAAACAACAGTTTCAATCATGAAATCCCTCAAGAAATTGGTCGTTTGCACAGATTGCAGGAGTTAAGACTCGACAACAACTCCTTCGGTGACAAACTACCTTCAAATATATCAAGATGTTTGAAGCTAGAAGTCCTTAGGGTTGGACACAACCAGCTTTTAGGGGAAATTCCAGGCGTGCTTGGAAGCTTGTCAAACTTGAAAGACCTAAGGTTATATAGCAACAAGTTTACGGGGACAATTCCACCTTCCTTGGGGAACTTATCATCTTTGTCTACGATTACTCTGGCTGATAATTTTCTGACTGGGCATATACCTGAGGCTCTTGGCCAATTGGCAAATCTTACATTTTTCGCCTTGGCAAAAAATGGAATTTCTGGTATTATTCCTGCCTCAATTTTCAATCTTTCGAATGTCGAAATACTTGAATTTGGCACCAACCAGTTTGAAGGTAGTCTCCCCTTGGACTTGGGGATCACTATGCCATCTATTCAAGTCCTTTCACTTGGTCAGAACCAACTCATTGGATCAATCCCTGCTTCAATATCCAATGCCTCAAATCTCTCTGCTCTTCAGATTAACGAAAACAAGCTTAGTGGAAACTTGTTTTCATTTCAAAAGTTGGATATACTAACAATACTTATCATTTATGGAAACTATTTAGGAAGTGGGGGAGCAACAGATGACCTAAACTTTCTTTGCTCTTTGATCAATTCTACCGCATTGCATATTCTGCATATAGGTGAAAACAACTTCGGAGGGTTACTGCCTGAATGTATAAGCAATATCTCTAGTACTGTTTCCCTTTTGTCTATAGATGAGAATAAAATATTTGGAAGAATTCCAGCTGGGATTGAAAATCTCATCAATTTGGAGACATTGATAGTAGCAAACAATCGATTATCAGGTTCTTTTCCCCATGGTATTGGGAGGCTTCAAAGGCTGAAGGTATTTTATGCAAACCATAATTCCCTGTCTGGGGCTATTCCCTTTTCTTTGGGAAATTTGACAATGTTAATCAGCCTCGATTTAAGTCAAAACAATCTTCAGGGCAAGATTCCGTCAGATCTAGCCAGGTGTGAAAATTTGATTGAATTGCATCTTTCTAATAACAATCTCACTGGTTCAATACCCCATGGAGTATTAGGTCTCTCATCATTGTCCATTATTCTAGACTTATCTTCTAACAGTTTGAATGGTACACTTCCTGGTGAAGTAGAAAATTTGAAAAATCTAGGTGTATTGGATGTTTCTTTCAACAGGTTATCAGGTGTACTCCCCAATGCTCTTGGTAGCTGTGTATTACTTGAGAAACTATACTTGGGTGGGAATTTCTTCCAGGGGCTCATTCCTTCTTCTTTGAGTTCATTGAAAGGACTAACAGAATTAGACATATCTGACAACAATTTCTCTGGCGAAATTCCAAACTTTCTTGTCAGATTTAAGTCATTAAAGTATCTAAATCTTTCTTTCAATGATTTCGATGGTCCTATGCCAAATGAAGAAGTCTTTAAGAATGCAAGTGCTATATTCTTTGAAGGAAACAAAAAGCTTTGTGGAGGCGCCCCTGAATTCCATTTGCCAAGATGTAACATGAAAAGATCCATCAGGAAATCAAAAAATTCACTCAAATTCAAAATCGCCATTATTTTTGGGGTTTTAGGAGCTACTTTGGTATCCTCTCTTCTTCTGCTTTTCCGATTTAAAAAGAAAAAGGAGCAACCTACACCAGCCTGTGAAACATTTTCACATCTAAAGTTATCATACCAAAGCATCGTCAAGGCCACTGACGGATTCTCTTCAGCAAATTTGGTAGGTGCAGGGGGCTTTGGTTCTGTATACAAAGGAATTCTGGAAGAGAATGGATTAGCTATTGCTGTTAAGGTGTTTAATCTTTCAGGTCACAGAGCTTCTAGGAGTTTTATGGCTGAATGTGAGGCCTTAAAGAACGTTAGACATCGAAATCTTGTGAAGGTGTTAACAGCATGTTCTGGTGTTGATTATCAATGCAATGAGTTTAAAGCTCTTGTTTATGAGTTTATGGTGAATGGGAGCTTAGAGGATTGGTTGCATCCATCTGCCAGCACGAATGAACAAGAAATAGTGAAGAATTTGAATCTTTTCCAAAGAGCAACTGTGGCTTTAGATGTTGCTAATGCGCTGGAGTATCTGCACCATCATTGCAAACCATCAATCATTCATTGTGACCTAAAGCCGAGTAATATTCTACTCGATGATGAAATGGTTGGCCATGTTGGTGACTTTGGCTTAGCAAAGTTCCTATCAGCAGACAACACAAATCATTCTGCTAGCCAATCGAGCTCTCTCGGATTAAGAGGAACAATTGGCTACTCTCCAGGTAAGCATTACTTTATCAAGTCCTTCCAATTTTAAACTTTTTTAAGGGATCTTCTCCCCAATTATTGCTACCATTTGTGATGAACTAATTGCAGAATATGCTATGGGAAGCAAGGTGTCAACAAAAGGAGATGTGTATAGCTACGGCATCCTTCTATTAGAGATGTTTACTGGGAAAAGGCCTACTGATGAAATGTTCAAAGAGGGATTAAGCCTTCACAACTATGTTAAGGCAGCTTTGCCCAAAAGAGTGGCTGAGATTATCGATCCCATTCTTCTTCAAGATGAAAGAGACGGAGAAGGAACATCCACAAAGAGTAGTCACGCTAAGAACAGCCTGAGAAACGGCAAACATCTGCAATGCTTGTACTCAGTATTAGAAATAGGACTCGCTTGTTCTACCGAAACACCACGTGAGCGAATGGAAATGAGTGGTGTTGTTGTCAAGCTTTGTTCTATCAGAGACAAGCTTCAGTCAACTCAATCACAGCGTAATCGCCAAACTTATTACATAGCTCAATAAACAGGTGAAATTACCATCCTATGTCCAAGTAAAAAATCTGCAGTCTTTGCAAAAATACTCAAGCTGCATGACCTAAAATACATCTTCAATACTTTTCAATACATTTTGTCAAAGTAATATGATGGTTTAGAGATTTACTTGTTTTCTTTGGTGCAGGGACCTAAGAAGATTCAGTATTGATAGAGTTGTGAGGCTAAGGTCATGCAATGAGCCATGTTGATTTATTCTACAAGCTTTCAGCTTTTAAAAAGAACTAAGAAAATAAATGTGAAGGTATTACTTGCATTAAGTGTTTATGTCCGTAATCCTTATCAGACTGTAAATTCCTTTCTCTTTGTGCATCATCAACTAATTAATATTGAAATTACAATAGAGTGCTTGTAGTTAATGCTTATATGAAGTTCTGCAAATCATATATTTGTTCTTATTTTCTTCAAGGAACTACAAGTACAAGGAATGATAAATAGTAGACTTTCTATATTTGTCTTTTGCCCAGCTAATTTCATAATTAGGTGATATCAAAATCTATATAACGTTGATAATTAGATGTTCTTAAATTTAGGGTTTAGGGTTTAAATTGTATCATCAGGAACATTTATGTTTTTAATTATTTTTCAATTTTGAACTTGACTTTTAGGTTTAAACATGTAGATCCCAATAGTGAAGATGGATTAAATTATCCCTTCACTAAAGCAACTTGAATATAAAATATAGATTTTAGTTAATTGATGTGTGAAACAAAATATTGTTTCCATCATATTTATTTTGTTTGAATTATTTTCTTTTTTGAGATAATTGATGTGTTTCATTTATCCGAAAAGACACTACAAGACAATTGACTTTTACCAACACTTACCAATGAACCGTCGATAAAAACCTTAACGACGACTAACAAATCGCTCGACAAATGTCTAACAAATTGCGACATAAATTTTTCCGATACTTTTAAATACCTTTAAAAGTAAAAAAATTTTACAGACACTTTTAAGGCAAAAATCTAATTTGAAATTTTTATATTTATTGAGCTTTATTTTAAATTTAAAAGCTTTTACCGGCACTTAAAATTTAAAAGTGTCAGTAAAAGACTTATATGAAATTTAAAATTTTTATATTTATTAAATTTTATTTTAAATTTAAAAGCTTGATTAATTCTGTGTTAATACCATTATTCACTTATAGTATAATAAAATGATTTTAACTCTTAATTCAAATTTTTTTAATGCATGTTAATAAAATAATTTTTAATGCAATTTTTTGTTAATAAAATAATAACTAATGCATGAATAGTATCTATGAAGGCATTGGCAACATGCCTCATTTGGTAATTCAATTAATTCATGTCCCTTGCACTAATGAAAAGAGAAAGTTACAATTATTTGCATTGTAACACTCACATGCATTAACAATTTCCTAACAATTGTTACTTTCATTTGTTCAAAATTCAATTCAAACTGCCTATAACCAAAAAGTTATCAAAATACCAATTATCATCCTTAAAGCAACAATTAACTTCACAAAGTAACCAATAATGTCCTCAAGAACCAATTAAAACCGCCACAAAGTTTTCTAAACTTCCTAGAAGTATAATACAAGCATAAAATTTCTAGCTAAATTGTATACCGATTATCATCCTTGAAGCTTCCATCTTCACTTAAGTAATTGCACGTAGTGACCCCAATGAACTAAATGTGTCTAAAACCTACAATAAGAGAGAATGAAACCTCTTAACTGTTATCACCATGCTATAAACCCCCAACAGCATCCAAAATGAGATATCCTGGTAAACACACCAGGAACATTCTCCATGTCTGCAGTCCATTATATTACTAATTGTAATATCAGTTGATTAGATAGAAAACCAGTATGAATAGTCCACTTGGCTAATGTTACATTAGTGGTAGCATGGGATAAGCACTAGACTTCCTAATGTTGATTTCCCATATCTCCAATAGAGATGTTATGCATTTATGCTTAATGTGTGGTGGTGTAGAACAAAGAGTGAATTGTTTCAAGCAACCGATTTATGTTCATAATTGAAATATAGGCATAAATGCTAGCAATCAAACCTTGAAAACCTTTTTCAAACATTTCATACAATAATCCATCAACTTCAAGCAATGATAAGCCTCATCTTCTCAAAACAATCAATGGATCTATCTAGCTAGTACATGTTCCATCGCTCAATCTATACATGTTCCATAGCTCAATCAATCTGCTTCAAATCACCACAAGAATAATACCCTAAAGCTAGGAGCACATTATTAAGCAAATGAAAATTTGCTTTGAATCATCCATCCCTGAAGTTTCAGCTTATGATCATCACATCACATTATAGCAGGCTACATATATAACCAAATTAAAACATTATTATCCGAATTGCAGTAGAAACATGAATCACCTTAAACCATTTAGAATTCCAAATATACAAACCATTGATTCCAAATCTTCATAGATTTAATTAAGACAAAATTGTAACTCATTGAAACAGAGAACATTTTTGGGGCAAATAAAAATATACAGCAAAACATTCATTAATCATCAAAGTTCATATTCATGCTTGCATTATTGATTTCTCTAACACTTATGATACAATAGAGATAGAAAGTTAATAGCATATTTTAAGCTCAACAAGTACAGATTTGGTGGTGTATAGTAAATACATAAATAAACAGTCAAGCACTCAAGTTTTACCAAACATGCATCATGCTTGAGTTAGCACTCTGCCAAGGACAGAGAACAAGTAGGAGGAGGATGGAATAGCAAGTTCACTACAATGACAAGGGAGTAATGGAGTTCATCACAAAACAGAGAATTGAGTAAAGATAACTTAATTGTTATCTAATAAATAATTGAGTAAATTATTTGGATGTGGTTATGGAGATTCCAAATGTTAGAAGTCGAAAAGAAAAGTAAGATCAGAAAATCAACCTATTCTGACTTAACTAACAAACTTGCATTCACAACCTGATTTATCACATTTATATTACTGTTGATGATATAAAACAAGGTTATCAGCATGTAAAACTCTTGTTTTGATAATCATACTTACAATAGCTACAGAATATTGCAGACAAAAGAATCCTAATCAAAATAAAATTTATTTTTTATCAATTTATGCAACAAACAGAAAATTTTAAATCAATAAATATTACATGCAACAATGGAAAATATAGAACATTTTAGAATGAAAATTCATAAGACAATTTCCGAAATCATATTCACTGATCAAATAGTCAATATCAAAACTTGCCAAAAAAAAGCACATTACAACAAATTCATCAGAAAGAAAACTATTCTAACTATATTGCAAAACTCTTCATAAAACAACCCCATTCAATTCCAAGAATAAGCTAAAACAGCAGATTCAAAAGCTCAAAAATCAGAGAAGAGGAATGAATTCGTACCAGAGGATAAACCTCCTCAATTGGTGCTCCAGGCTTTAATCCACACAAGGTCACATATCTTTGGACTTAACTTTTTCGATAAGTTCTTGTCAGTTTTCTGCAAAAGGCAACAAAACAACTTTGTATAAGACAACAAGGAACAGAAAAGTAGATAAGATGGTAGGAAGTAAAACGAAAATGAAAAAGGAAACACATGACAGCCCAACTTTGGATACCTCAACATGAAAAGTGAAACAATTTAAATTAGACATGTAGAAGAATTGCATAATTTCACAGCACATAATCTCAAAGCTTTTATGAAAACGGATTTTTACACTACTTTCACTGAAGGAATTTCTAACCATCTTGTGTAAATAAAAGTGGAAGAAAGCCTCACCAGTAGCTATTGCCTCATCAAGCATACTCTTAAAACGGTGTGTATCAAGCTTAGGATCTGAATCAAGTTATAGTTCTAGACAAACAACTCAGCAGTTATTGAAAATGATGTCTCATTTCCATTTCTAAAAGGACGAAAATTTCTATGGAAAGCATTTCCATGCACAAAAATTTAAATCTTAATCGTTGAAACTAAGAAGATTGACCATAGTTCAAGTATCTAACATGGACAAAAATAGTAAGTATAACATACGAAAGTAGCACCAAAAGAAACATATTCTATGAAATGAAAGACATAAAGAAAATAATAGCAACAATGACAAAAGACAGAATATATCAAAAACCTGGTATTCCATCAATTTCTCAACATGCTCTCTCTTCTAAACTTGATTTCATGAAGAACCTATTCACAAGAAAGCCTAAGTTAGCTCAATACCAAAGAATAATCATAGATAACACCATAGCTACCTTATTACTATAAAGAAAACCACCCAAACCGGCCAAACCTAGGCTTACTCAGAATTCAGGAAAAAAAATCGTTGTTAAAGCTACCACATGTTAAACAAATTGACAATAATTCAAAAATAGATTACTCCATTATAGGTAACTCCACAAGAAAAAATAGATTCAAACCTTGTATCACGTTAAGCAGGGCTAGTACATTTTTCAGAAATATCAATTACAAAGTAAAGAGTAGCAAAATGTTTGTATACAAGGCGATTATCCTGCAAGTAGAATTCAAAAACAATTAAATAGAGTTCTACAATGGCAAAGGTAAAATAAAGCTATGGAAGTCATTAACAAGATTCAAACAAGAAGTTTAAATGAAAAAGAGAAAAGTTTCGAAAATTAATTGGTCTCTAACATTGACAAAGAAACAAAATTTAAATTAGAAATAAAGAAGAATAGAAAATAAAAAAAATGACCATAGAAAAATTACACTTAATGATCATAGAATAACCCACGATTCGAATAATAAATGAAAGAAAACTAGAAATCTTAAGAAAAGCTCTTTAAACAAATTCTTACGAGTTACTTACACAAACTGCAGTACTTAATTTAAATACAAAACCAAAAGCATTGTATTATCATTGACTTGAATAGCAACACAATAACCTAAAGAAAAAAAAAAACTCTGAGTAACAAAACACCGAGAACCTCAAAATCCAAGCTTTGTATGATTGCCAGTGCCTGTGACTTCCATCATGTCTGCAAAAAGGTTAAAATAATTAAAAGCTAAAAGAAGAAGATAATTAGAAATAAAATTTTAAAAAAATTTAATGGTATTGTCAGTGCGCATCCGAATCCAGTGAGGGATGGGCGGAGATGATGTAAATAAGAAGTGATGCGACAGTAAGCGGTGGTTACGATGGTGGCGGAGATGGCGAGAGTGAGAGGGAGTGATTTTGATTTTCAGATTTAGGGATTTGGTTTGATATGAGGGAAGTAAGGAAGGTTTTTAAAAAATCCAAAGAAAAAAAAAAATGAAGAGAGGAGAGAGAGAGAGAGCGAGACGAAATTTGACATATAGTGCTACAGTGCCAGGAAAAGGAAAATTGAAATTGACGGTTGATTGTGCCGAGAAAGCCGAATGAATTATTGGAACCGCCGGAAAACCCCCGCCAAAAATGTGCCATTAAAACTAACGATTTTTGTAGTGAGAAAAACAAAATATCTTGCTGCCAATCCAAACAATACAAATTATATATTGACAAATATAAATGCAAAACTAGGTGTAAGAAATGCTAGAGATCTCATATTTCCCAACGTTTTTCCGCTTATCTGAAATGACGAACTTTTGAGGAGTTGAATCCAAAAACTCCACTAAAATTCTTTTTACTCGTTTAACATAAAACCGTTTAAACAAAAACTAATTATTTATAAAAGTTATTTGATATAATAATTTTTAATTATTGATTTACACTATGTTTTGGTGTATCAATGATTTATTATTTTAGAACTACAAATTTAATAAAAACTAGAAAATTACTCGTAACATGTTGAAGGGCTGGTTTTCTTAAAAATGACAGTAACAAAATGCAATTTTTTTGCCAACAAGGCTTTGGCTTAGTGACAAGGAAGAGGTCTTGAAACTTTGAGATTCCAAATTCGACTCTCACCAAGTGTAAATTTAAGTTAGTTTATTTGTTATTTGTTATTTGTTTAGTTTGTTATTATTATTTGTATTTACCAATTTATTAAGTTACCAGTTCATAGATTGTAACTTGCTGATTGTGATTGTAACTTTGAATGAGCATGTACTACTAAAAAAATGAAATTTTTTTTTGCTTATCTTGTTTGAAAACTTTAATAAAAACAACTATAATTTAATCTAAAATTTCAATTTAATTAAAAATAATAAGATAATACAAATCACATCAAAAGGTATTCAAATAATTTGAAGCATAAATTCATCTACAAACATTAAATATGCATTATCTCCTACACAACTCCAACAATTAAAATTTCTTGGTAGATCAATTACCATGTAATAATCCTTCCACGACATCACAAAACTAATGCTTGTAGGAAATTTTATAGAAACAAACATACCCAAGATCTCATGTTTAATCAATAAGAAAAGTAATACAGAAGCGTACCTGAATCCATTAGAATTGATTTCTTAGTGTTAGAGTCTTCCATGTCTAAACTTTTGAGAGAATTGTATCTCACTCAACGATGAGATTTGATTGTGAGAATTATGTTATATTTAGATTGGGGACCATAACCTATTTATACTTGAAGTATATTTTATTTTATTTTGGCCCATCATGAAAATAAAATAAAATATTAAGTCTCTACACATTTCAAAGCCTATACTAATTTGAGATGTCCTAAAGTCCAATAATTTAAACTTTATTTGATCACTTTAAATGGACTAACTACATTGATAGCCTTTAATGTACAATTAATTGATATATGTATGCCCACTAAAAAATTTCCCAACAATCTCACACTTGGGCCACATGTGTCATCTAATAATTGTACTTTTTAAAATAACTTTAGCTCTAAACTTGCTATCTTCACAAGGAGGCATCTCTAAACAATCATGTCCATCAATTACATTAACATAAGATCAAAGCAATCTTCATTACATATATTCTGTAACTAGACCCATCAATGGTCACGTATATTAATATAATCAACGACATAGATTAACTATGGATGTGTAGCATGGAAATTACATGCAACGTGATCCCTTAAACATGCCTATTTCCAACTGGTCTTACTTTCAAAAAACTTTATACTCAACTGCAATTTGAAAAAATAATACTTTATTTCGAAGTTTTAGTAATAACAACAATACTTTATTCTGATCAGAAAAATGTCTCAATAACAAATGAATATAAATGAAACAAACTCCCACTATACAACATATCATAAAAGTGATCCACACCATATGAGCTACATGCTCATGAAACAACTTAGGTGGTATATCTTTAGTAAGCAGATCCGCAATTATGAAGTTCGTATTGATATATTCAATAGATATATAAAGACTCTAAACTTTTCTTAACAACAGGAAACTTGATGTCAATATGCTTTGACTTTGGTGAGCTTTTATTGTTCTTAGAGTATAATTCTGCGATTTTATTATCACAATAAATTTTAAATGGTCTCTCAATACCATTGACAATGCATAGCCCAGTGATAAAATTCCGCAACCATATTGCCTGGTTCGATGCCTTATAGCAAGCTATAAACTCTACTTCCATGGTGGAAGAAGCTATGAGTGATTGCTTTACACTCTTCCAAGATACAGCTCATCCAGTTAACATGAAAATATAACCAAAAGTGGATCTTCTGCTATCAAGGCAACCAGCAAAATCGGAGTCTGAATATCCAACGATCTATATATGATCTAACATTCGATATGTAAGCATGTAATCTTTAGTTCTCTGTAAATACCTTATAACCCTCTTTACTGCTTTCCAATTATCCATTCCATGGTTACTTAAATATCTGCCAAGCATACCAACTATGTACGCAATATCCAGACGCGTATAAATTTGAGCATGCATGAGACTCCCTACTACTGAAGCATAAGGAATCTTTTGCATCTCTTCCTTTTCAATGTTATTTCTTGGGCATTGAAGCAAACTAAATTTATCACCCTTAGCAATAGGTGTGTCTCTTAATGCACAATTTTTCATGTCAAATCTGCCAAGCACCTTATCGATATATGCCTTTTGTGATAAGCCAAGTATTCCTCGAGAACGATCTTGATGGATCTGTATGCCAAACACAAAATATGCATTCCCAAGATCTTTCATCTCAAATTTATTTGAAAGAAATCTCTTGGTTTCATGCAATAAGCCTATATCGGTACTTGCTAGCAGGATATCATCAACATATAACACTAGAAGAATAAACTTGCTCCCACTGATCTTGTGATATATACATTGATCAACAATTTTCTCCTTAAAACCAAAGGAGGTGATCACTTGATCAAATTTTTGATACCATTGACAGGATGCTTGCTTTAAACCATAGATGGATTTCTTTAATTTGCACACCAGATGTTTCGATTCATGCGACATGAAATTTTCTGGTTGCTCCATATAAATTGTTTCTTCAATGTCACCATTGAGAAACACTGTCTTTACATCCATCTAATGTAGCTCTAAATCATAATGAACTACAAGTGCCATAATGATTCTAAAAGAGTTTTTCGATGAAACTGGAGAGAAAGTCTCTTTATAATCAATGCCTTCCTTTTGAGTGAAACCTTTGGCAACTAGATGTGCTTTATATCTTTCGATATTGCCTTTCGAATCCCTCTTGGTTTTGAAAATCCATTTACAACCGATCGATTTTGCTCCTTTAGGCAATTCGACAAGATCCCAAACATCATTGTCCTCCATTGATTTCATCTCATCTTTCATTATCTCAATCCATTTATGAGAGTGAACACTTTGTTTGGCTTCACTAAAAGATTTTGGATCATCTTCTAGTCCTATATCAAACTCGTGTTCTTGGAGATAAACGATATAATCATCTAGAATCGTTGATCTCCTTTCTCTTGAGGGTCTCCTTAATGGCACTTCCAATTGAGGTTGTTGTTGCTCTTCAATATGAGTAGGATGTAACCCAAGAGTGTCTTGATAGTCCGGATTTGCATCTTGAATAATGTCAGAGATAATTGTCTGATCATTCTCAATTACAACCATAGGAACAGTAACATGTTCTTCCTTAAAGACAAAGTTCCTGAGTTTGTCACCCTCATCATATTCAACATCCTTAATAAACTTAGCATTCCTTGTTTCAAAAAAGGATCTGTTTGAGGGATCATAAAACTTGAAACCCCTTGATCTTTTTGAGTATCCAACAAAGTAGCAGCTTATTGTTCTTGAGTCCAATTTCTTTTCATTAGGCTTGTATGGCCTAGCCTTAGCTGGACAACCCTAAATATGTAAATGCCTAATACTAGGCTTATTTCCTGTCCATAATTCATATGGAGTTTTAGCTACTGCTTTGTTGAAACTTGATTAAAAATGTACACTGCAGTCTTTAAGGCTTCTCCTCAAAGTGACTTTAGCAAAGACGAATGACTAATCATACTTCTAACCATATCCTTTAGGGTCTGATTTCGTCTCTCAGCTATACTATTTTGACTTGGAATCCCTGGCATGGTGTATTGAGGAACGATGCCACATTTTGCTAAATACTTTGCAAAAGGGCTTGGACGTTGTTCACCTGATCCGTCATATCTACCGTAATATTCACCACCACGGTAAGATTTAACAGCTTTAATTTTCCTACCAAGTTGATTTTCAACTTCAGCTTTATAGGTTTTGAAAACGTCCAATGCCTGAGACTTCTCATGTATCAAGTATAGGTACTCATAACGAGAATAATCGTCTATAAAAGTAATAAAATACCGTTGACCATTCCAAGAAGCTGTAGGAAATGGACCACAAATATCAGTATGAATTAAATCCAAGATGTTTAGACTCCTGTTAGCACCAATTTTCTTGATGTTTGTTTGTTTTCCCTTAATACACTCAACACAGATTTTGAAATCTGAAAATTCAAGGGAATCGAGAATTCCTTCTGACACAAGCCTCATTATACTTTGTTCAGAAATATGTGCTAAAAGCTTGTGCCATAACATGAAAGAATTCTCATTAATTAATTCGTGCTTTGTAGCATAATTATTTATATGCAAGGATTATCAACTAAAGAACCCGTGCCAATAAGATTTGAATATTGAAAAAGACTAAATTTTCCATTTCCAAATGTACAAGAATATCCTGATTTGTCCGAATAAGAAATAGAAATTAAATTCCGTCTAAATGAAGGTACATAAAAAGTCTCTTTCAAATCTAAATGGCAACCAAATTCTAACTTTAATCTAAATAAACAAATAGCCTCAACAGGAGCTCTTTCACCATTTCCTACATAGATGAATTTTTCAGCATCAGTTAACTTTCTGCTCCTTAGACAACCCTGCATACTCACACTTATGTGAGTAGTTACACCCGTATCTATCCACCAAGTGTGATTGGGTACTAAAACCAAATTAACGTCAGAACAAACAAAGTTTAGAAGTTTACCCTTTTTGGCAAGCCATTTAGCATACTTGGAACAATCCTTCTTCACATGACCACCTTTACGGCAAAAGAAACAAGTGATCAACTTATCTTGTTTCTGTTGCCCCTTAGGCTGTGAAGTTCCAGTATTTGCAGTACCTTTTCCTGTGTTCCTTTTTCTCTTTCTGTTGGCAGCATTGTCATTGGAAGAAGATGCTAAGTGAGCGCTTTCTATCTTTTCTTGTTTCAACCTCTCTTCCTCTTGCACATACTGAGCAATGAGCTCATTAAGAGTTCATTTCTCCTTTTGAGTGTTATAACTTATTTTAAAAGGACTAAATTATGCAGGAAGAGATATTAAGACTAAGTGCAGGAGAATATCCTCAGACAACTCTAACTTTAGTGCCTTTAGTCTTGTAACAAGATTAGACATTTCCATAATATATTCCCTTATGTTTCCTTTACCGCTATACCACATTGAAACAAGCTTAGACAGGATGGTGCTTATTTCAACTTTTTTGTTTGCAGTGAATCTGTCTACAATTCATTGTAGGAAACTCTTAGCATTTTCTTCCTCAGGCATTGCGCCCCTAATGGTATTTGAAATTGAGTACTTCATAATCATTAGACTCATGCAGTTTGAATGTTCCCATTTTTCATAAAGTACCCTTTCTGTAGCTGTACTATTATCAGCAGGGGAAGGAGGTTTGTCAGACCTGATCGCATAGTCTAGATCCATACACCTAAGCACAATAGTAACATACTCCTTCCATTTCTGGAAGTTAGTGCCGTTAAGCACCGGGATATTATTCAAATTGGCATATATAGAAGAAACATTTACTGTAAACAGAAAAACAACAATAATAAGTTCACAATTATCAAATAATAATTTTGGGCCATATAAAATACCAAGCACAACATTAAAATTTAGTCTTTGGACAAAAATTTTAATTTGTAAGCGGTACTCTTTAACTTTATTAGTAAATATTGATAATCAAATCCTTGCCAACAACATGCCTTCCTTTGGGCCGACATATTGCATGCATGGTAAAAATAATTTTATCACATATTTACTACCTTATTGTGTTTGTAATCTGGCCAAAAAAATAACCTTCCTTTAGGCCGATTATTTTTCGCAATGATTAAAAACACAGTCATTTAAATTCTTAAATGACAACCTTAATTTTCAAAATAAATAAATTAACATAAAAGAGGTCACTTTGGTGGCATTTTATATTAATTTAATTTATTTTGAACTTTATTTTTAACATATTATGTACATACAAAAGATATAAAGAGTACATAAATTTATTCACATTAATAGGGAGAGTGAGTACTGCCAATCAACTCAGAATATCATGAAATATTTTATCATGAAATATTTTATTATAAAATAAAATTTCAAAAAATATGTGCATAATATATCAAAACACCGAACTTACAATGAATATTAAATAATAAATATTTAACAATTTCAAAAATTCCATAAAAATCACCAAAAATTTTAAAATAAAAAAAATAGGCTGGACTGGAGAAATCGGTGGCCGAATGGCCACCTTTTGGCAGCGCATGGGTTACACACGTGCCACCTTATGGGCATGGTGAACAGTCCCATGTGGGATTGTTTGCTTCTTCTTCAGCCAGCCAGGTCGACCTAACCCGGCAAGCTCCTGAAACAAACCCGTTCAGGTCTATTTCATGTTTTCTTCAATTTTTAACCCCTTTTTTCAATCCTTTTTCCAAAATTGAACCCAAAATCATGGAATTAACATCTTTTTATACAAAACCCATGCCAAGAGACGAATCAAAACAACAAAAATTGTAACGAATTTGATCAAGAAAAATCAATGAAAGACCCTTACCCCTTTTCTTGATTTCTTTCAACCAAAACAAAAAAACTACAGAAATTATGACTTTGATTCAACCATAGAAGTCACAAGAAACAACTAACAATTATCAATTCAAATTAAAACTTGTAAAATATTGATGTTTTGGTTGATTTTTAATTTCGGGATCTATAAAATTTAAAGATAAAATTACTTTAATCATGAAACAAAATTCCATAATATTGTTCACATGATTTTAATCCTTATTCTATTAGGAATAAAAGCTCTAAGATTTTACACAAAAAAATTTAATTCTTAATGATCAAACATGAACAAGCTCTTGATACCACTTGTAGGAAATTTTATACAAACAAACATACCTAGGATCTCATGTTTAATCATCAAAAAAAGTAATACAGAAGCGTACATGAATCCATTAGAATTGATTTCTTAGGATTAGAGTCTTCAATGTCTAAACTTTTAAGAGAATCTGTATCTTACTCAACGATGAGATTTGATTGTGAGAATTATGTTATGTTTAGACTGGGGATCATAACCTATTTATACTTGAAGTATATTTTATTTTATTTTGGTCCATCATGAAAACAAAATAAAATATTTGGTCTATACACATTGCAAAGCCCATACTAATTTGAGATGTCTTAAAGTCCAATAACTTAAACTTTATTTGATCACTTTAAGTGGACTAACTACATTGATAGCCTTTAATGTACAATTAATTGATATATATAGGCCCACTAAAGAATTTCCCAACAATGCTAACATATCTACTATTAACTTCAAAGCTTTGCAAAGAAATTATTGATAGAATCTTGGTTTTTTTTTCATTAGGAAGAATAAAATGGTGCAAGGTATTTAGTGAAGACAGAATGTGGGCTTTTTGGCAAATGGAGATTTCCAATGAATAAGTGTAAAGAAAATGACATACGTAGGCCAAGGTCACATGAAGTTAAAAAGGCTAATCATATCACGTCAAATTTTAGCTATTGATTACAATTAACAAAAGTGAGCAATTGAACTGATAAAACTGATAGCCTTTACTTAATCATGGAATAAAACATGTCATATAATTTCAGCCAAATATTATAAAAAATATAACCTTGACAGAATCGGAGTGTCTACATACCAAGAACTATGGTAAAATAAAATAGCAGCGGCTTTGCCAAGTGACTCTAATTCCATAGTATAGCTTCGCCAAAAGAGCATCAGCTTTGCCGAAATTGTGGGGAGTGAATGCTTATAGAGCAGAAACTTATACTAAAAAGGCCAATAAGTAGGAGGATCACCCAACAATACTACAGAAATGGAGGGAGAATTAACCATCTGTTGGATAGCTTGTAATAAATACAAGGGAACAAGTTCCCACATTACTTGTAAAAGTGTAAAGTGATATTTATAAAGGGAAATCAACTCTTGAGAGTAATTTGGAGTCAAAGAGGAAATGGGCTTTGACCATTTGGCTTGGGCTTGAGCTTGCTTGGCTTGGGCTTGGTCTTGCTTGGCTTGGGTTTTGGCTAGAGCTTGGCCTATTTTAAAAGTCAAAGATGGGCACTTGGGCACTTGGGGCACTTGGGCTCTTGGCTCTTTGACTTAAGTCAAAGTTTTATTTTTTGACAGAATATTTTAAATTCAAAATTGAATTTAAAATTATTTTAACTGTTCCAACAGACATATTTTCGGTTATATGTTTGGAACAGTTATGTCTGAAATGAATGGTTGTTATTTAACAGAAAATCACAACCATTCATTTATGTCTCTTCATACTCTATATAAGAGTGATGATTTCCAGTAAACATTCACTCTGCATTCTTACTTTTCACGAAAATTCTGAAGGCTTTGTTGTATCCTGGGGTAACTTGCTTCTGTGTGAAGCAATATTACGCTCAAGAAAGTGTAATTCTACACACCTCAAAGCCATATACTTTGTTATTTTCCTAACAATTTGAGTGTAATATTCCTTTTGATATGGCAATGGTTACCAATCCTGTGTTTATCAATCAACAAGATCCTGTTAAGTTGAACCAGTTTGATGGGACAAACTTCACCAGATGGGACAAACTTCACCAGATGGAAGGACAAGATGAAGTTTCTGTTGACAACTTTGAAGGTGTCCTATGTTCTGGATCCGAATTTGCAGCCACTGGCAGACCCTACACCAGAAGACACAGATACAGTGAAGGAAGAAAGAAAGAAACGTGCAGAAGATGAACTGGTGTGTCGTGGTCACATCCTCAACTCTCTTACAGACAGACTTTATGATTTATACTCCAACTATACATCACCAAGAGAGATTTGGACTGCCTTGGAAACAAAATACCAGAACGAGAAAAAAGGTACAGATAAATTCCTGGCATTAAATTATTTTGATTTCAAGATGACTGATAACATGCCAGTCATGGATCAAGTCCATGAACTACAAATACTGGTTTCCAGACTTAGAGATTTGGAAGTGGTTGTTCCTGACACTATACAAATCGGAGCAATTCTGTCCAAGTTGCCTCCTTCATGGAACAATTACAGGAAAAAGGTCCTGCAAACACCAGACAGTTTCACACTGGAGCAATTCCAGACTCATCTGCAAATTGAGTGTGAAACTCGTCTCAGGGATGAGAAACTCCAGAAAGAGAAGGCAGTGAATTCAAATGGGAATTCACAAGTAAATGCCATAGGGAGCAATTCTGGAAAGTTTGCAAACAAGTCTGGAAAGAATCAGAACAACTTCAAAGTCCAGAAAACTGGTGGATTTAAGAAGTCCAACAATTATAAAAAGAACAAGGCCTGCTTTCATTGTGGAAAGAAGGGGCACTACATTAAAGAATGTAGAGTCAAAATTGCAGAAGACAAGAAGAATAAGGACAATGGTTCTAAACAATCTGCTCAAGCCAATATGGTTGTTGAAGATAACATGAACTTTGTTGCCATGGTTACTGAATTGAACATGGCAACAAGTGCAGGAACCATGGAGTGGTTTCTTGATTCTGGAGCCACAATTCATGTCTGCAACAACAGGGAATTCTTCAGCACTTACACTGAGGAAAACAGTGAAGTCTTTATGGGAAACCATGCTCCTGTCAAAGTGCTGGGAAAAGGAAGTGTGATGCTAAACTTCACTTCTGGACAGAAACTAACTCTTCTCAATGTGCACCATGTTCCTGATGTCAAGAGGAACTTAGTTTCTGCAAATCTGTTATGCAAGAGAGGCTTTAAGATTGTTTTAGAATCTGATAAGTTTGTAATATCTAAGAATGGTGTGTTTGTAGGAAAGGGATATTCCCTTGATGGCATGTTCAAACTCAGTATTAATAAAATAAATGTTGCTTCTGCTTATATCGTTGAATCTTCTATTCTGTGGCATGCTAGATTAGGACATTTAAATTATGCTATGATTAAATACATGACAAATCATAATTATATTTCCTGTAAACATGATCACCATGATAAATGTCAAATCTGTGTGGAAGCTAAGATCACAAGAAAGCCTTTTCCTAAAGTAGAACATGAAACAAAATTGCTAGAACTAATTCATTCAGATATTTGTGAATTAAATGGAAAACTGACTAGAGGAGGAAATAGATATTTTATAACTTTTATAGATAATTGTTCACGTTTTACTAGTATTTATTTACTAAGAAACAAGGATGAAGCTTTTGATAAATTTAAGGAATTTAAATCTAAAGTAGAGAATCAAAAGGAAAGAAAAATTAAAATTATAAGGAGTGATAGAGGTGGTGAATATTTCTCAACTGAATTTGATAAGTTCTGTGAAGATCATGGAATAATTCACCAAAGATCAGCTCCTTTTACACCCCAACATAATGGTTTGGCGGAAAGGAAAAACAGGACCCTAGTTGATATGGTAAATGCAATGATCTTAAATGCTGGATTACCTTTCAACTTGTGGGGTGAAGCTTTGCTTACTGCCTCTTACATACATAATAGGGTTCCTTCAAAGAAGACACATATCTCACCATATGAAGTCTGGAATGGAAGGAAGCCAAATTTAAGTTATTTTAAAGTGTGGGGGTGTATTGCATATTATAGACTTCCTGATTCTCAAAGGACTAAATTAGGTTCAAGAGGAATTAAATCTGTTTTTGTTGGTTATGCACAAAATTCAAAGGCATATAGATTGCTAGATTTAGAATCAAATGTTATAGTAGAGTCTATACATGTTGAATTTTTTGAAAATAGTTTTGTGAAAAATCAAGTTATGCATGAACAAGAAAATGATCAAAATACATCTACTGCCTATGATTCCTTAGTCAAACGTAAGGAAATAAGTGAACCATCTGAACCAAGAAGAAGTCAGAGGCCAAGAAAAGAAAAACATCTTGATTCTGATTTTATTTCTCCGGATCATATTACCTTTTTAGTTGAAGGTAATGGAGACAGAATTATGAGAAAAATGAAGATATTATTAAACATTGAAGATGAGCCCAAAACTTTGAGTGAAGCTTTGACTTCAAGAGATTCAGCTTTCTGGCAAGAAGCTGTAAATGATGAAATGGATTCTATCATGTCTAATAATACTTGGATCTTGGTAGATTTACCTCCAGGATCAAAGCCTATTAAAAACAAGTGGGTTTTTAGGAGAAAGTACAATTCTGATGGTACTATACAAACTTTTAAAGCAAGATTAGTTGCTAAAGGGTTTACTCAAAAGAAAGGCTTAGATTATTTTGATACTTATGCTCCAGTAGCTAGAATAACGTCTATTAGAATTCTTTTTGCTCTAGCTTCTATATATAAGTTGCATATTCACCAAATGGATGTTAAAACTGCATTTTTAAATGGTGATTTAAAAGAAGAAGTTTATATGGAACAACCCGAAGGGTTTGTTTTACCTGGAAATGAACATAAAGTTTGCAAGCTTGTTAAATCTTTATATGGTCTTAAACAAGCTCCTAAACAATGGCATGAGAAATTTGATTCTGCTATTTTATCCTTTGGTTTTAGGCATAGTACTGCTGATAAATGTATATATTCTAAATTTACTACTGATTATGGAGTGATTGTTTGTTTATATGTAGATGATATGCTTATATTTGGTACTAACATGCTTGGTATAAATGAGACTAAGAGTTTTCTTACCCCTAAATTTAAGATGAAAGATCTTAATCAAGTAGATACAATTTTAGGAATTAAAATTACAAAGAATGATAATGGATTTTCATTGAATCAAACTCATTACATAGAAAAGCTGTTAGATAAATATCAATATCTTAAAATAAAAGAATATAGTACTCCATATGATTCAAGTGTGAAACTTGTCAAGAATGATGCTAGACCAATGGAACAATTAAAGTATGCTAGTGTTATAGGAAGCTTGATGTATGCTATGCATTGTACTAGACCTGATATTGCTTACACGGTATGTAAGTTGTCAAGATTTACAAGTAATCCTAGTATAGCTCATTGGAGGGCAGTTGAAAGGGTACTTGGTTACCTTAAAAGAACTGCCAAATTAAGGTTGTGCTATACAGGATTTCCTGCTGTTTTAGAGGGTTATTCAGATGCAAGCTGGATAACAAAAGCTGGTGATAATATATCAACTACAGGTTGGATATTTACACTAGCTGGTGGTGCTGTAAGTTGGGCATCTAAGAAACAAACATGTCATGCACACTCAACTATGGAAGCTGAGTTTATAGCTTTAGCAGCTGCCGGTAAGGAAGCTGAGTGGCTAAGAAATATGTTGTTTGAAATTGAGTTGTGGCCACAACCAATGCCACCTCTTTCCTTACATTGTGATAGTGAGGCTACTATGTCTAGTGCTTTTAATAACATTTATAATGGTAAGTCTAGACATATAAGCCTAAGGCATGACTATGTTAGAGAGTTAATCTCAAATGGTACCATTACGATCATATATGTAAAGTCTGCAGAAAATTTGGCAGATCCTCTTACTAAAGCTTTGCCAAGGGATAAAGTGTGGAGGACTGCATGTAGTATGGGACTAATACATAACCCTTGAGACACCAATAATGGTAACCCAACTTTGAATTACCAAATCGGTAATTACTAAAGTTTAATGGGTAATAACAAGTTATTGATCAGTGTCTGTTGTGGCACTTATAATAGGAGTCTCATACTTGAATTTCAAGAGAATGCCACTGTTACATTGAGAGGTTGAGTTTAAGCTCTTAATGGAGATGGTTCTGAAAATTGTCTAAAGTAATAGGGACAATAAAAGGATCTCCACCTATGTGAATATGGAGTGGTGCCGCTTCAACAAGAGTATAAGGGTTTTACTCTTGAAATATTCACAGAAATTGGATTGCTAGCACATGGCCATTGAAATAGTGCTAGGAGCAAGTAAGAGTTTTGTGAAAAGTGACAAATTGATGTGTGTTGTACTTTCGATCCTAATAGTAAGAAGTCATGGTTTAATCTTAGGACACTATGTACTTTTATTAGCATCTTAAAGTACTTACACTAATTGAAGGTTTAAATCAATAAGATACCTTCTTGTATGCATCATATTTGTTGTATTACAAGCTAGTGGGGGATTGTTGGATAGCTTGTAATAAATACAAGGGAACAAGTTCCCACATTGCTTGTAAAAGTGTAAAGTGATATATTTATAAAGGGAAATCAACTCTTGAGAGTAATTTGGAGTCAAAGAGGAAATGGGCTTTGACCATTTGGCTTGGGCTTGAGCTTGCTTGGCTTGGGCTTGGTCTTGCTTGGCTTGGGTTTTGGCTAGAGCTTGGCCTATTTTAAAAGTCAAAGATGGGCACTTGGGCACTTGGGGCACTTGGGCTCTTGGCTCTTTGACTTAAGTCAAAGTTTTATTTTTTGACAGAATATTTTAAATTCAAAACTGAATTTAAAATTATTTTAACTGTTCCAACAGACATATTTTCGGTTATATGTCTGGAACAGTTATGTCTGAAATGAATGGTTGTTATTTAACAGAAAATCACAACCATTCATTTATGTCTCTTCATACTCTATATAAGAGTGATGATTTCCAGTAAACATTCACTCTGCATTCTTACTTTTCACGAAAATTCTGAAGGCTTTGTTGTATCCTAGGGTAACTTGCTTCTGTGTGAAGCAATATTACACTCAAGAAAGTGTAATTCTACACGCCTCAAAGCCATATACTTTGTTATTTTCCTAACACCATCTGCAGGAGTACTTGGGCTTTCCTCCCTTACTGTCAAATAGCTGTGAGTGATAAGAAGTTAGTGGGAAAGTTTAATAGAAGACAGAATAATGCAGTGTAATAAAAACCAAAGATTTACAGAGTTGAGATATTTCTACAGCAAAATCACGGGCACCATGTTCATTATCAAGGATATGATTCCTGCAGCTTATAATTAAATTAGCTTTCTTATTTTATGTGAAAAAGAAAATGTAGAGTGTGTAAATAAATTGGCCCTTATTTGTCCTGGACATAAAGGACTTTCAATTCTATAGGTATAGCTCTCATTCCCACTCATTTTCGCTTCCCTTTCATGATTCCAATTCCAATAAAAGTTCAACCATATTATACTGTTTTTACCTTTATTCACAAAAAAAAAGAAAAGAAAGGTTACTTGACAAAAAGCTACGGAAGAAGAAAGAACCTCTATTCATAGAGTCTAAATTCTATCTTTCCATAATTCTTTAAGACTTCTACTATAGAAGAATGAACTTAGAATCCAATACTTCCCAAATATTAGATATTGAATATCAAAATAATGTCTACAAATGTTTAGTTTGTATCACAAAAGAGCATGTGAATTCATTTGTTTCTAACAAAACAAAACATAATTGCAGAGCCCATATCTATCAACAAAAGTATAGAAAGGAGAAGGAAAATGCAGGGGTCCAAAATAGACTTCACAAATCACATTGCTTTTGCAGTGAATTGGGAAATTCAGAATCAAAGAAACTACAACAATGCTTTGTCAATAGATAATAATTAGCTGCTTAAAGACCAATTTTTGACTACCAACAACACATTTAGACATTGAATTAAAAGAATAAATTATCAATATTAAACCAAGCAGATAGAAGATATTTTCTTTGTGGCAAGGGAGGTACTGTTCCCACAGGTCTCATCCGTTATGACCAGGATTTGGAATGAGTATCAAATAGTATGTATATATGTAAACACTATATTCAAGGAATTACCTTTAACATTTTCACGCTTAGGCCCGTATGGGAAGTGGCTAGGGAGCTAAAGCATATGGCAAACCTTGATTAATAGAGAAAAATAAGGCTTAAACTGGATGATAGATATTGAAAAGCAGGCAAAGGACATGAGATGACTTGATGATGCACACCTAAGTTCAACTGCCATCAAAGAAATCCTTTTATGTGAATTTTTTTTTTTATAAAAAACCATTCTTGTTGCAGACCTATAACTTAGGAAATCAATAACAATTAGTGACTGTTCCTATAACACTATCTCAATATTAACAGATAGCTCGGTCTGACACATGAAGTGGAAATATTTTCATTTCAAAGACCTTTTCACTATCAATATGAATACCCTCATTATCTCCCTTTTCATCCTAGTGATACTGCCTTTCATCCAGAGGTGCTCTAATAGACTGTTCTTCTAAGTCATTCTGATGTTATCTTCCAATAGAAGTTACTATGCAGGCCTAAGAATCACACAAATCCATGGAAGCAATGACAGTTTCCATCATTGTCGACTCTTGACTATGAAAGAATGACATTTCATCAAACAGAAGCTAATGCAAACTCACTGGCTTATTATCTCTGAATTGGAGGGAGATAATGAGACGAAAATAGCAAGAATTATAATAGGAAATTGGCATTAACAAAGAAATGCAAGAACTATAATAGGATTTTCATATGCACAACATTATAAAAAAGGTGAACTCTAAGTTGCCAGCAATTTGCTCAAGTAGAATCTTCTTTGTAATAACTATACGCATTAATAGTAGTTAGTTTTCAATAATTGCCTCCATATTAATTCTTCATCAGACTTGTAGGAGAAATCCTCATACGCAAATCATCTTTTTTCAATAGCTATCATAATAGCTACCTTCATTCAAATTATCAATATTTAAAAAAAAATTAATTAGAGAAAAGAAGAACAGTAAGAAAAATAATAGGGCTTGACAAAAAAGAAAAAGTAAAGATAACGGAGAAGAAGAACAGAGAATAAGTGTGTTTTGTTGAAAATTTTATAGATAGTTGTTTATATGCATCGAATAGAGTTTTTTAATTTCACAAATAATGCGAGGATGATGACACATATTTGATTTTATTTTTTATTTTTTAATATTTTAAAATACATGTATCATTATATTAATTTCACTTGTAGAATAAAAAAAATTTATTGAAGATGTATAAATTAATTATTCAAATTTTATTAGGATAGAATTTTTTTTATAAAAATATTTTTGTTTTATAAATATTACCGTGTGAAAATTAAAAAGCAAAAACGCAGAGCGATGAAAAACTGAAGACACGTGGAAGAACGCGCTCAGTCAAAACCAATGAAAAGTCAAACGCCAGCAAGACCAAACGAAACAAAGCAATACAAAACAAAAGGCGCTTTTGCAACTGGGAAGGCAACGGAACGAACCTGAGGGACAAAATCGTAATATCTGGAGAAACAGCGTCAAAAGCCAAGACGTGAGGTCCCAATTAGAGTTTCGAACATCTTCACGCATTTGAAGGTGGTTGCAACAAATTGCTCCACCGGATTCGATTCGCTTTTTCCCATACATATCATCCCTATTCCCTACCCTCTAGTATATAACTATATTATTAGTACTACTTTCACTCTGTTTCAAGCAGGCACAACACATGCTTTTTTGTTGGTGGCGAAATGGCGATCCGAAGGGTGATGTCAGGGTGGCTCATGCAGCCGACGGCGGTCGTTGGAGCGCGATCCATGTCGTCGTGGTGGCGTAGCGTGGAGCCTGCTCCCAAGGATCCGATTCTCGGTGTTACCGAGGCTTTTTTGGCCGATCCCAATCCCCATAAAGTCAATGTTGGAGTTGTATGTTGCTTTTCTTTCGTTACTTCTACGGATGTGTTCTTTGACTCTTCTGTTCTTGGCTGCTCTCCTGTTTCTGTACTTTAACTCTTGACCTATTTCGGTATTAAAGTATGGATAATGCAATAGGAAATATCAAGATGGAACAGAACATTAATAGCACAATTTTCATTTTCTTTCTGAAGATGTAAAAGCAATAGAGTTCTTGATGTTAAGGATTTGTTTTCAGGGTGCTTACCGTGATGATAATGGAAAGCCGGTTGTTTTGGAATGTGTAAGAGAGGCTGAGCGGAGGATTGCTGGGCATTTGAACATGTAAGACTTACCCTTTGTTGTTCTAAGTATAGCCTGCAGAGAACTTAAATTAGTCAGGCTTTGTTTAGTTGTTAGTTTTACCTCTGACTTCTGTTTTCCTTGTCATTGTCACATTTTGTCTTGCTTTTATACTAATTATTTGGACTTTTTAGCAACCTTTAAGTAAAACTCCTAGAGTAACAACTAAATAAATACTTAGTCATATTTCTATGGTTAATTTACTACATTTTAAATTTATTTTATTTTTTATTAATGAGTACTGTTGAAGTTTTATTGAACTTCGTCATATTGATGGTTACTAACTTTTTTCTGGTCACATGCAATTTGAGACCTTTTTATCTTCCACTTTCCATTTGATTCCTTCATGATGTTGACATTCATGGTTGAATCATGGTCGATAAGTCCTTTAGAATATTCTTTGCTGGCCCTTTGCTAGTGGCTGCTTCTTCTTTTACGGAAAAGGCAGTTGCAATACTATTTGATAGTATTTCTAAAGTGAGAGTTAGGTTGGTGGAATTAGAGGATGAGAAATTTATTAATTATGCATTTATTGATTCTTTGAAATGGATTGTGTAGGAAGCTTTGACATTGTAAACATTCCTGACCAACTGGTAGTCTCATGACAGTTAGTATGGGTTTCAAAATGATCCATTTTTATGGAATCTGGTCTTAGTTCCACCCTTGCAGAAATGCCATTTAATTTAACTAAATTCAGCCTAGACCGAAATGATCTAAGTGTAAATAAACTAGAACGAAGACTTAAAAATGAAAAATATATATATATTCTTTGTTACCTCTTATTTAGAATCAGAATTGAAGCATCTAGTAGTATATGTAATCACTTTAAAATACTCTTAAACATTGTATCTTGGGAATTATATCTTCTGTGAATCTGCCCTTGTTGTCCTAAATATAATACCTGAACTGAAAAAAAAATCAGGAGCTCTATGTTGCTGACTGCTATGTCATTTCTACTGCTGCAATCTAAGATTCTTAGACAATTATTAATGGTGGTAACATGTTACCATGATTTTTCATTTCAAATATGATGTATAGATCTCATAAAAATGGGAAAATATTTTTCAGTCTGTCTGTGCTTGTCTATCTATAAGTGATTTCTTTCTTGAGCTATTCCTGGTACCAACTTTTTTTCTGGTGATATCTGGAAAGTAGGTACCATTTTTCCTCTACAAACTATGCCAGCTTTCTCTTGTAAATCCTTTGTGTGTGCATGTTTATAAGAACAAGCTTCATTTCATCATTCTCTTTTATTCTGTTCCTATGAAAGCATGGTTCATATAGCACAGTTTTGTGTTTGACTGTTTTTAGCTAGCATTTTTTCTCTACAAACTATGCCAGCTTTCTCTTGTAAATCCTTTGTATGTGCATGTTTATAAGAACAAGCTTCATTTCATCATTCTCTTTTATCATGTTCCTATGAAAACATGGTTCATATAGCATATTTTTGTGTTTGACTGTTCTTAGCTAGCATCCTTTGTATGTTCTTTTCTGTACTATAGCAAGGATTATATTGGACCTCATGAATATTTAATTCTTTCAACAATCATTTCAGATGTTGGAACGTACATATACAAGCACACAACTTTTATATTATTCTTTTTATTTTCTATGGACTTGAAAGAAATGTTCTCCATGTGTTTTCTTTTGATAAGGGAATATCTTCCTATGGGCGGAAGTGTGAAGATGGTGGAAGAAACATTGAAGTTGGCCTATGGAGAGAATTCTGAATTGATTAAAGACAAAAGGATAGCAGCAGTGCAAGCTCTGTCTGGAACTGGTGCATGCCGGCTTTTTGCAGACTTTCAAAAGCGTTTTCGTCCTGATTCTCAAATCTATATACCAGTCCCAACTTGGTCCAAGTGAGTGTTCCTGCTATATTGTCTTTTAAACACTAATTCCTTTCTCATACCTTATTTTTCTAGGACCTGTTGAAGTTCAGTTATAAGATTGAGAAATTATTTTACCCTCTCTCTCTCTCTCTCTCTCTCTCTCTCTCTCTCTATATATATATATATATATATATATATATATATATATATATATCCACACACTTACATTGCTTATGTTACGAGTTTCCAACAGCCACCACAACATCTGGAGAGATGCTCAAGTCCCTCAGAAAACCTACCATTATTATCACCCAGAGTCTAGGGGTTTAGATTTTGCAGCAATGATGGATGACATTAAGGTATGCAATGATCATTCTTCAAAATCTGAACATCTAAATTCATATTCCACTCTTTTTCTTCATTTTATTTAGTTGTTCAAACAAACACACCCCCCCCCCCCCCCCCCCCCCCCCCCTTTCATTTTATATGTGTATCATCATTGCTAAAGTTACCTCCCTCTTTCTCACAGAATGCTCCAAATGGTTCATTCTTTCTACTTCATGCTTGTGCTCATAACCCCACTGGTGTGGATCCTTCAGAGGAGCAATGGAGAGAAATCTCACACCAGTTCAAGGTAAAACTTAACAGCCTTTTTTCTTTTATTTCCGCGGAAGTCACTTCTTGAGACAATTTGTACCCTCATGCTCACCTTTTTCTTTCCAATTGTCACTACTTCTTTGCCTTGTTTGAACATTATATTCATTTTTTAGGTGAAAGGTCATTTTGCCTTCTTTGACATGGCATATCAAGGCTTTGCTAGTGGTGACCCAGAGAGAGATGCAAAGTCCATCAGGATTTTTCTTGAGGATGGCCACTATATTGGAATTGCACAATCATATGCAAAGAATATGGGACTCTATGGCCAGAGGGTAGGATGCCTCAGGTAATTTTGCCTCTTAATGAATTTAGAACATTCTGCTTATGAAGGGTTTTACTTCCTGATAACAATTGTCTGCAATAACCATTGCAGTGTGCTCTGCGAAGATGAAAAACAAGCAGTAGCTGTGAAAAGTCAACTGCAGCAGCTTGCAAGACCCATGTACAGCAATCCACCTGTTCATGGTGCTTTGATAGTTTCGACAATTCTTAGTGATCCAGACTTGAAGATATTATGGCTCAAAGAAGTTAAGGTAACATCGCATGGCTTCTTTTTTAATTTTTTTGCATCTAGTCTAATTATGCAAGACAATAGCAGGTGAATATGTGAGTGCCCACAGGGTAAGGGAAATGATGTCTTTGGTTATTGCTTTTGGGCTCAAGAATGATCACATATAAAACCCCTGGAAGTACGTACTTTAAGATGAACAAAAGCAGGTGACTAGATGAGTTTAGTTAAGAAAGCCCTTTTGGGCTTCCTTAGGAGGGTAAGTTAGGTAGCCCAAAAGAAATTGAACCCTTGTAAGCTTGTTTAGGACAGCCGGTTGGGTAAACCCTTTGGGTGGAGTGTCTTGCTGAATATCTGGTTCTCAAATGATTTGCTGACAGATTTGAGTGAATTTCCTATTTTATACTCTCAGAGTGCAGCCCTAAAATGAACATAGCTGGATGTAATATGATAAATCGTCTGCTCAAGTTTCTTTAAAGATCATCTGAAATTGATTATATTTCAAATTCTATTCAGATCATGGCTGATCGCATAATTGGCATGAGAACTGCTTTACGACGGAACCTTGAAAAGCTAGGCTCCCCATTATCATGGCAGCACGTCACTAATCAGGTGTGTTAAGTCTCTCAATTCCTTCTCTGAGGACAAGCTGACTTCATTTATTTAAGTTGAATAGTAAGCAATGCTACTTCTTGTAAATTGAAGCAGATAGGGATGTTTTGCTATAGTGGGTTGACGCCGGAACAGGTGGATCGCTTGACAAATGAATTTCACATCTACATGACTCGCAATGGTAGAATTAGGTAATATCTCCAAAAGTAATTCCTTTTTCTTTCTGGATTATTGTGCATAACTCAAAACTGATTTTTTGTTTGCTGATGTTGAAAACAAATGCAGTATGGCCGGTGTTACAACGGGCAATGTTAAATATTTGGCTAACGCGATTCATGAAGTCACAAGATCCTGAATTGCTGAACAAGTAATATCTCACATTCTTCCTTGAACTGATATGTGACAAATAACGAACTCAAACAGATATTTGGCCTCTTTGGAGGACAATTATACTTGCCCTACGTACGGTTTCTGCATCATTTCTTCATTGGGACTATTATTAGAATAGAAAGAGTTAAAACATTGATAGCATACAACGACAACAGTGAGTGGTGCTAGTATCTAATGTTGTTGGAAAGCCCTTCTTCTTGTATCATTTCTAGTCAAGTAATAAACCGGTACAGTTTTGAAACCGTAGTTACAACATTGAATATTGCAGTTGAGAGATACCTTGCTTTGTTAATTTTATGTGAAAAAAAAAAGAAAAAAATTTAATTAATTAAATATAATCATTGTTATTTTATAGATGTTTAAACTTATTTTTAAATGTAAATTGTAAAAGATAAAATTAAATATCTATCATCTAAAAGATTAAAAATAATCTTTTCTTTTAGAGAAAATTGAATCAGAGTATAATTAATTTTATTTGCAATCCAATCTTTTTTTTCTTTTTTTTTTTTTATGTGTGACAAACATAAAATAAAATAATCATCCTATACGCCAACCAAACATGACTTTAACCCTCTTACAATCAACAGTTGGAAAATTCTTGGTCATTTTGCTCGGCTTCCTGTTAACAGATCATGCTATTTACGACGGCTTACATTGATGAAATCTAGTTTGTCCACATGTTGCAAGAAACATTATAAAAATAGCACAATGTTTAAGAAGCAAGCACACTACAACTCCTTCAGCTTCTTCTGGGTATTTCACCCCTTTACCTAGCCAGAAATGGATTTCATCATCCTTCTATACTCCGAGCTTCTTGAATTTTGCTGCTCAAAACTTTGTACAAAAGCATATGTTATACCTAAGATCCCATACTAGACAGATATCGGCATATCGCCAACTTCCATGTTATGCCGAAAAACCCAGTATATGCATACATCTTTGAGGGGAAAGAAATCCACTGAATAGGCCAGAAAGCTTGGTTTAGTGACCAGGAGTTCTGTCTTTTGCTTTGAATCCATCCACTAATAGAAAAACTGATTCCTCCTATTGCGTTTTATCATTTACGTACCAGCTGGATGTGGAAAGCCAAGACCTACCTGCCACCTCACATGCTCAGGAATTAGCCGGTTACTTAGCTCAGGGAAAGCTCCTGCTAACTATAAATGAATTAGACATGAAAAGTCAGTGGATAAACGATCACCGGTGACAAGAAATAAGAATGGGCAACAATAAAGGATTAAAACAAACAAAATTCCACAAACACATCATGTTCTTTGTATGCATGCAATCCTATTGATGTTTCATGCAAAATGCACCTAAATGCATGAGAACTTGAGAACATAGGATCAAACAAAGCCGAAAAAAAAAACGAACTGCTATAAAACAATGGGTTTATTTGATAGAATTGCAGATACTGAAAAAAAGAAGACGAAGACAAAAATCTCTTCAACAAAATGTATTAATGCGCTTCTCTGATTTAAAGTGCACAAACTGTTTGGCTCCCAGAGATCAACATAATTTAGTAGACATGCAAACAGCCAATACAAGTGTCCAATATACTTTTTCCAAACTCCATCAGGAAAATAAAAGATAATGAGAGACATACTTCTTGTTTAAAGTTGAAGAGTGGGGGTAAAGGGCGACCATTTGGAAGCCGAGCATTTGGTTCACGGAGTTCATCAAAGAAAGGATGCGCCAATGCTTCCAGCTGTAATAACAGAAAATAAAATAGGCCGGTAAAAAATAAACTAAGCATTCACATCATTAAATGAAAATATTTGGCTGACAAAAGGAGAATGTACATACTGAAATACGGTAAATATTGCGGTCCCATGAACTATTTTTCAGCATAGTAATTAAATGACAGTTTCATGCAAATATAGTCTTTTATGGAAAATGGTTTCATAAAAAAGGGTTCACTCACTGCAGTACATCGAAGACTTGGTGAATACTGAAGAAGGCGTGATGCAAGGTCAATTGCTTCAGGAGGCATACGCTTGTGGAAAACCTGAAACAAAGACAGCGTTATACATGTAATCAACTATAAAAATATTGGAATGAAATCCAAGTCAAAGTAATACATTAACTTCTAATGGCATCAAGACAATATGCCAGTATTATCCAATTCTCATACATGCTTCTAGTAGAGGCACACTTAGGCACACGTTTTATCATGGCTCTAAATACATATTGCAAAACTATTAAGCAGCTTTCATATTCCAAAATGAGATTGGTAAAAGGGATACCTTATGCCATGGGTGGGCTTTAATCTGAGGGAATCTGAAATCTGTATAGTTGGGATTCATGCATCGAATTTCCTCTCGAGTAGGGTACCAAGAACCTACAGGAAAGCAACTACAATATGATTACAAGACTAAAAAACTTGTAAAAAAAATAAAAAAACGCCGATAACAAGCCTCACCTTGATAATCTCTACAAGCTGGTCAACTGCATTTTGTCCTGGAAACAAAGGCTATGGAAAAAAAAAGCACAAACAAAATATTACCAAAGATGGTTTTTGAGTTGAATTCAGAAAATTGTTAGTAACTGCTCTGTGAAGATAACCATTGAAGTTACTGACCTGGCCCAAAAGAAGCTCGGCTAGCACACAGCCAGCGGACCAAATATCAATTGATGTCGTATATTCTGTAGCACCAAATATGAGTTCTGGAGCCCGATAGTAACGAGAACATATATACGAAATGTTTGCTTCACCCTTTACCTGATGAAAACCATGAAAAATGTATTAGAAAGAAGCAGTAAAACAGAAAGCTGAAAACATACAACATACAACACCTCAGTTAGGGACACATAGTTTACCATCTAAGAAGATCCAAACTTGTATAAAAAACACACTAATCCTATCAACAAAGGACAAAGATGTCACCCAGAGCAAGAGTTGCTCATGCACATGCCCTCACTTTAAGAATATTTATCAGCAAACAGTCTAGGAATAATTGAAAGGTGTGTAAATTTATGAGATTCATATATCTACAATTAAAATGCCAAGAACTTCCAATTGAACAGGCACAAGAAAGAAGTTCCAAAAGCAAAGAAGTTCCAAGGGGTAATGCATCAGCTTCAGCTAAGGAACAGCCTGAGTAAACGTTCAGCTGCAGCTAAGCAACAGCCTGAGTAAAAATTAATCACAAAACATATGTCTCAACATAGATGGAAAAATTATAGTCCACATGCATGCAATGCAAAAACAGAAAAGTGAGAGAGAACACATCCATAATACAAACAGGTAAAGCAACTTCTATTTTAAGGCTCACGTGCAAACAAGTTCAACAGAATAAATCGCAATTTCCAAGAAAGTGTCAGGGAAAAGTTACGACTTCATGGTGTATATCATTAATTGAGCAATAAAGGTGAACAATAATAAGGGAATACACATACCAGGACTTTTGCACTCCCGAAATCACAAAGCTTAACCTGGTGGGTAAGTCGATCAACCTAAATAATGTACATGTATTAGGTTGGGAAAAGTTGATATTACTGAAAACAGAAAAAAGGGAAAAAAAAAGTATACCAAAAGATTTTGAGGCTTCACATCTCTATGGCAAACCCCTGGAACAGCATGGATATATGCCAGCCCTCTGAAAATCTAAGTCATATTTTCCATTTATTATGAGGATTTGAGAAGTTAATAAATAAAATGTCTAAGAAATCAATCCATACTTGATACGTATAGAGTTTCACATAGATGAGGGGCATTCTCTGGTTCATACTGCTGTAATGCTTGAGAACCTGGTACATAGTCTCAGGTACATACTCCATAACCAAATTTAGGAAAAGCTCATCTTTACATGTAGTGGAGAAAAAACAGTGCTTCAGAGACACCACATTTGGATGATCCATTAAGCGCATCAATTGCAGCTCACGGTTTTTATACCGCCTGTCTTGCAAGACTTTCTTTATTGCAACGGCCTCACCAGTTTCCAAGCATTTTGCCTGCAGATAAGTGAGATAGGGAACTCATTATGACCTAAAAGATTGCAAATTACTTCTCTGTCAACTAGTCCTGAAGCATAAATGTTTGCACCTGAAAAACAATTCCAAATGAGCCCGTGCCAACAACTCGTTCTGCCATGTAACTGATGGTCTGCAAGTAATTATGAAAGAGACTACTATCATGTAACACAGAGAACCAGAGAACCACAGATGAAAACGAACAAACATCTTGATTTTCAATTGGATTATATACAATGCTTAGATAGAATAAAAGAAGAAAAATGAGGAATCATTATAAAACAACCACAATACTAGCAAGGAAATCATCAATTTTCAAGGAAAATAGACAATTAATTATTTAACTTCAAATAAGAGCGTGTAATATCACTTAACAGTATACAAAAGGACACAGTAAGAAGGTATAAAATGGCAAGTGAATCAGTTTCCAACCTGTTTAGGATCACCATTTTTGCCTCCAATAGTGGTAGAAATGATGTGGCCGGTTACTTGATCACTGCCCTCAACAACAGGAGCAGACATTTGCTGAAATAATAGCAACAAACAAAATCAACTTAAGGCATAAACTATACCCTAGTTTACTTCCTAAAATACTTTTTTCCTTCCTACGGATAGCTATTTCTGACACTTGTTGATACAACAAAAATGCACAGTTGTAACAAGCTGGTGCTTTAAAGTCCATCTCAACTTGACCATAGATCATACATAAAGTCATAAAATGGCCTTAATGAAGCAAATCCAACTGTTGGCAATAGTCATTACTTCACAGAACTGCAACTTATGTTCCATCACTTCCATTAGTGCATCCATGAAAAATAGATATTATGACCTTGATCCTGAGTGCAATTTTGGGTAGGTCACCATTTCTGGAACCAGGTTATCATTAGGCTGTATGTGAAAAATGCAATCTATGGATAGCAAAATATCTCACACAAGGACAGTCAATTAAACACTAACTGAAAATCAAAATGACAAATAAACACTTACAAAGGAGAAAAACAATCAACTACTACAAGCAAATGGGTATTATTACATAGACTTAGGAGGCATCCCAAGATTGCCAAATTGAAGAAGCGCAAAGCACAAAGATCTTGTTAGTTATGTATAGGCAAGCATAATACACAATGACCATAATTCACAAGAAAGAATCACATGCCCCAAATATTTAAATAAATAAATAAATAAAGGAATCCATTGCAAACAAGAGACTATTATAGAGAATCAAAGGACATTCACTTGCAGAAGCAAAGCTGCAAGAGATTGAACAACAATCTACCTAAAAAAAAGAGGAGTTATAAATTAAACCACAGCAGTATTTCACAATACAAAGGAAACTGCTATAAATTAAATTACACCCAATTTTCATAAAGAACCAAGCATCAACAAAGTTCACTAAAGTATTAAAAAAAGAACAGAAATAAATTTATAAAACAAGGAAGAAATAAGCTAATACTAAATGTAAATAACATTAAAAGATAGTATTAAAGAACTGAATGATGAAGATAACTTCTGTTGTATTGATCAGAATTCATCTTTTTACAACATCAAGTTCTGAATATATATAACTCTAACTACTAACTGTTATTTAACTAACTACAGACTAACTATAGTTCTGTTACAACAAACTTAGGTAAGATAACAATAAGTACAATAGGCAACAAGTTAAAGTGAACTGCTGGTGTTAGCTAACTGAAGACCTCCCTGTATGATGCTGCAGCTTGGTGATGCTATCTGTTACCCCCCCACAAGCTGGAGCATACAAATTTTGTAGGCTCAGCTTGGAAATAAGATGAGAAAAAATGGAGGGAGTAAGTGGCTTGGTGAGGACGTCCGCAAGCTGATCAGAAGAGGGTACTGGAAGAAGATGAATAAGGCCTGATTGAAGCTTTTCTCGAACAATATGGCAGTCGATTTCAATGTGTTTGGTTCGTTCATGAAAAACGGGGTTTTCAGCAAGGTAGATGGCTGATTTATTGTCACAGAATATGGCTGCAGCTTGAGGATGATCAATTTGTAAATCAGTTAACAAGTACTTTAGCCACTGTATTTCACAAGTAGCTGTGGCAATAGCCCTGTATTCAGCTTCAGAGGAGGATTTAGAGACTGTTGGTTGCTTTTTTGATTTCCAAGATATTAAGGCATCTCCAAGAAAGATGCAGTACCCAGTGACAGACTTGCGAGAGGCAGGGCAAGCAGCCCAATCAGAGTCAGTGAATGCCTTCAAGTGCAAAGTAGAGCTGGAAGGAAAGAAAAGACCTTGACCTGGACAAGACTTGAGGTATCTGAGAACCCTGTGTGCTGCAAGCAAATGATGTTCAGTAGGTTTATCTAGAAACTGAGAAAGTTGTTGTACTGCAAAGGAAAGGTCTGGTCGTGTAGAGGTGAGATATAGAAGCTTGCCAACAAGACGCCTATAAGAAGTGATATCTGATAGTACAGGAGCAGAAGCATACAAAGAGTGCTTCTGGGATAGTGTCATCGGAGAATAAGTTGGTTTGCTGCCAAGAAAACCAGTGTCTTGTAAAATATCCAAGGCATACTTCTTTTGACAAAGGTTAATACCTTTGTGAGAACGAGCCACCTCAAGACCCAAAAAATACTTCAATGTACCCAAGTCTTTTATCTTGAAGGCTCTGTCCAAGTATGTTTTCATGCTGGAAATCAGATCCAAACTATTGCTTGCTAAAATGACATCATCCACATAGACTAACAAAACAATGAAGGAGGAACCAGAGTGTTTGAGGAAGAGTGAAGGATCAGCTGCAGCTTGGTGGAAACCTTGGCTTATCAAAGCATCAGTCAACTTCGAATACCATTGTCTGCTAGCCTGCTTCAGGCCATACAAAGACTTTTTAAGCTTGCATACTTGGTTAGGAGTAGAAGAAACAAAGCCTGGAGGTAAGTCCATATAAACCTCCTCTGTTAAATCACCATGAAGAAATGCATTATTGATATCCAATTGATGAAGGTGCCACCCCTTTATGGCTGCAACAGCAAGCAATGTTCTTATGGTTGTCATCTTTGCAACAGGAGAGAATGTGTCTAAGAAATCAATTCCAGGTTGTTGAGTATAGCCCTTGGCAACCAAACGGGCTTTGAATCTCTCAATGGAGCCATTAGCTTTGTACTTTATCTTGTATACCCATTTACAACCAATGGATTGTTTGTTGTTTGGTAAAGTGACTAGATCCCAAGTATCATTTTTCTGTAATGCCTCAATTTCAGCTTGCATAGCATCCTTCCAACAGTCAAACTTAATTGCTTGATTATAAGATTTTGGTTCAGTCAAAGAAGTAATATTGACAGAGAAGACTCTATGTTTTGGAGACAAAGAACTGTAAGAAAAAACTTTATGGAAACAATGAGGTGTACTAGAAATGTTGTGTGCATGATTACATGTTGAATGATGATTGAGATGGATAGCAGGTGAAGACACATTACAAATGTAATCTTGCAAGTAAGCTGGTGGATTTTTTATTCTATCTGACCTTTTTTGGGGAAGAGAAGAAGTGTTTGTAGTAGGATGTGAATTATTATTAGTATTAGAAAACACAGAAAAAGTATTATCAGTAGTAGCATTAGGATTTGAAACATGAATAGAATCAGTCAAAGAAGGAGAATGATGAGCAGTATTAGGACTCATGATCGGATTAGAATCAGAATAGGAAATTTCATTATTGGGAATAGTAGAATCAAGTATGTCAGAATGCAAACTTGGAACAGGAAAAACAAAATCATTAGGAACAATATCAGTAATATCAGATGACATATGTAGGTCCTTGAATGGAAATAGGTGCTCATAGAAGATTACATCTCGTGAAACAAAGACATCTTTAGAATGCATATCATACAATTTGTAACCCTTTTGGCCATTTGGAAATCCAAGAAAAACACATTTTCGAGCTCTAGAATCAAATTTTGTTCGAGGATGAGATAAAGTGGAAGCAAAACATAAGCATCCGAATACCTTTAAATGAGAAAATGTTGGTTTTGTGTTGTGAAGTATTTCAAAAGGAGTCTTATTTTGAATTACCGGTGAGGGAACTCGATTTATAAGATGCACAGCATGAGTAATGCAATCAGACCAGAATTGCTTAGGTAAACCAGATTGAAATCTTAAACACCTAGCTACATTCAAGATGTGTTGGTGCTTCCTCTCAACAACACTGTTTTGTTGAGGGGTTTGCACACAAGAAGTCTGGTGTAAGATTCCTTTTGAAGCAAAAAAAGAAGACATGTTAAATTCTTGAGCATTATCTGTTCTGATGCACTTAATTTTAGTAGAAAATTGTGTTTCAACAAAGGTTGTAAAATGCTGTACAAGTAACCTAGCTTCTGCCTTGGATTTCATAAGAAAAACCCATGTTGCTCGACTATGATCATCCACAATTGTAAAAAAATAAAGGTGGCCATAGATAGAAATGGTATGATATGGACCCCATATGTCCATGTGTACAAGATCAAAACAATGAGCAGTAACTGAAGAACTGACAGGAAAGGAGTTTCTTCTTTGTTTGCCATAATGACATATGTCACAAGGTACATTATTATTGAAAGTAATTGAAGAATCTAATGTTTGAAGCATTTTTAGCCTAGGATAGGAGGCATGACCAAATCGATAATGCCACAAATCATATGAACTTGATGTATTTACAAGAGGTTTATGAAAAGAAGAATTTGTTGAAGGAAATTGAACGTGTGAAACTTGCTTGATTAACTGGTATAGTCCATTCACTTGCTTACCCAAACCAATCATCTTCCAACAATTGAGGTCCTGCACAATGCAAAAATGTGACTGAAATATGACTAGGCAGTTACTAGATTTTGCTAATTGACTGACAGAGATAAGATTGAAGGTAAATGCTGGAACAAATAAAGCATTTGTAAGGATGAAAGATGAGGAAATCTTAACAGTGCCTATATGAGTGACTGACACATGACTGCCGTTAGGAAGTTTGACAATCATATTGCTAACAGGTTTATATGAATCAAAAAATGCAAGGGAACAGACAATGTGGTCTGTAGCACCACTATCAAAAATCCAAACTGAAGAGTAAGGTTGCTTATCTATGGTACAAGTGGCTATGTGAATACCTTCTGGTTCTGGTAACTCAGAAAATGTTGCATTGACTGTTTTGATGTTGTCTGTTGAAGAGGATGCTAATTCAGTGGAACTGATCATTGCAAGAAGTTTATGATATTGATCTCTAGTAAAGGAAATTGGATCTGTGCTGCAATGGTTTGAAGATAGAACTTCAGTGTTGTTCAAATCAGTATCTACATGAACTGCTCCTGTAGCATTATTAACACTGCTGAAATTCTTATTTCTTGTTCTGTACCCAGGTGGATAACCATGCTTCTTGTAGCATTTATCCACTGTATGGCCTTGGAACCCACAGAATGAACATAAGGGCCTCTTGGGAGTGGAGAAGGACTGCCTTTTCAAGTTTGGAGTATGCTGAGTTCCTGATGTAACAGCCCTGGTGTTAAAGACATTGGAATCAACTTGCTGAGATGAAGAATAGGCGGATTGGTTTTGCCTTTCTTGTTGGACAACTAATGCAAAAACCTTGTTAATTGGAGGGAGAGGCTCCATCAACATGATTTGAGATCTGACAGTTGCAAAGTTGTCATTCAAACCCTTCAAGAAACGAATTACTTGGTCACATTGCTGGTACTTTCTGGCAATTGTAGAGGCTTCACAAGAACATTGAGGTGTGCATTTGCAAGAGGGAATTGGTCTCAGATTCATAAGTTCATCCCAAAGAATCTTGAGCTGGGTAAAATAATCAGTAACTGTCGTACCTTTCTGTTGGAAGGAATAAATTTCTTCTTGCAAGTCTGAAATTCGGAATGAGTCTCCTTGTGAGAAACGATCTTGAAGGTCCTTCCACACTTCTCTTGCACTATCCAACCAGATCACACTTTGGGCGATTGATGGTGAAACCGAATGAAGTAACCATGAGAGTACCATTGTGTTGCAACGTTGCCAAGAAGAAAACAGAGGATCTGTTCTGGCAGGGGGTTCAATGCTACCATCCACAAACGCAAGTTTATTCTTGGACAGCAATGCCATTTTCATGGCTCTAAACCAAGAATGAAAATTACCTCCATTGAGCACAGGAGATACAAGAACGAGGCTGGGGTTTTCATTAGCATGCATGAAATATGGACTGGAGACATCTTCTTGATGTAATGGATTAGCCATCAGGAAGATCAGGAAATAAAGGAAAAAAAAAAACTGTTTGGTTGGCAAGAAAATGCCTAGAGAAGTAAAGAAAATGCCAAAACTTCTGATACCATATTAAAGAACTGAATGATGAAGATAACTTCTGTTGTATTGATCAGAATTCATCTTTTTACAACATCAAGTTCTGAATATATATAACTCTAACTACTAACTGTTATTTAACTAACTACAGACTAACTATAGTTCTGTTACAACAAACTTAGGTAAGATAACAATAAGTACAATAGGCAACAAGTTAAAGTGAACTGCTGGTGTTAGCTAACTGAAGACCTCCCTGTATGATGCTGCAGCTTGGTGATGCTATCTGTTAGATAGCAAAGATTCTAACTTTGAACGCTTGACCTTTTTTTTGCTCCTTATTACACCTCAACTAAGCAAATGCAACAATAAAAATGAAACACAAAAATAAAATAAATAAAATAAAAAGTTCAATTCTTATTTTACCTTTTTGTCCCTAGATTTTCTCAGAAATCAAAGGAAGTAACTGAACCAGAAGAAACAAACTTGGTTTTAATTTTCAAGATGAAGATCTTCACCACCAAACTTTTCAAGCAAAAAAAAGAAACTATATAAACCACTAAAAAAAGAAGATTAATCACAAGACAATTAAACTTTAATTTAAATTTAGAAAAGTAAAAAAAAAAAAAACCACTCTGATCAAAAAAATAAAACTTCTACTTAATAAAAAAAGAAAAAAGTTTTAAAACATAGAGAAACTAACAAAACACTTAAATCGATTATAGTTGAGTTAAAAAAAAAAAAAAAGCAAAGCAAGAGGAAAGCTAGATCAAAGAAGATCTAAGCAAACAGAAAAAAGGAAATGCAAATCTATTTTTTACAAATATAAATATGTTAGAAAAGGGCAAAAAAAAAACGAAAACCTTATCGGAGTCCATATCGGAACGGCGTAGCTTCAGAGAGTCGTTGTCAGGTGGTGGTTGTTGCAGTTGAAGTAGCTGAGGCCCCAAGGGCTTTGAGGCCCCAAGGGCTTTGAGGCCATGTGCTTTACTTACGGTACAGCTACTCTCTCTTTCACTGTTTTTTTCTTTTATTTGTTGCATTTTATTATTAAAACAAATGAAAATAAATTAATAATCTTCTGTCTAATCTAATTTTATCTCTCTCCTTTGTCTGAAATGTTTAATAGTCTGCAAACCGGAAATGTTTGTAGGCCACGCGATCTTTGGACAGTATAGACAACGGTCAGTTAAGATGGTTTGTTGTCTGTTTCTCATATTTTAATCGTCGGAAAAGGTGGGAAACCGGTGGGTGCCGTTAACCAATGGATTCAAAAGATTCAATTCATGGGTCCCCTGTCTTTTTTTATGATGTCACTTTCTATCCAAAATATATCCTTTTAATTATTTAATTACAATCATTAATTATATAAAATGTATCAAAATTTTATAAAATCTCTGCCCTTTTCACTTAAGGGTGGAGATGGATATTGAGGGGATGGACTTTGAATTGAGATATTTTGGGTCCGATTATTTATAGGTTAAAAAAAAACATATCAAATTGAGTTCGAGTGAAAAAAATTAAAATCATTTCATTCAAATTAGGTCAAATTCAAGAAAAAATTGGATCATTCGAATTTAGATCATTTTGATCTTGGATTAGGTCGAGAAAAAATCAAGTCATTTTAGATTTAAATCATTTTAGTTTTGAATTAAGTCGAGTTCTAATTTAAGAAATCGAGTTGTTTGAGTTTGAGGCATTTCAGGTTGAGTTAATCGCATTCAAATCAATTTTGATTCAGTTCGTTTTTTTTTTAATTCTCTTATCATTTAGTTTTAACACTCATGTTAATCATTTTTAATTTGTTAACTTATAAACTAAATAAACATAATTAAATTATATAAAAATTAAAATATCAAAGTTAAATAATTTAAAAGTAATTTGTTAATAAATGGAATTATGTTACATTAAATATAAAATTAACTTTCTTTATAAAAAATTAGTATGCATCTTGTGCAATGAGTGCAATAATCCAATCTAGGCAAAAAAAAAGTTCTTTCATCAAGACATGATAAAGTAATAGCAAAAAGTATAGTTATTAAATTGATATACGTATCATATATTGAAAATTTATTTTTGAGAATCGAGTATCGAGTATCATATTATATCGCAAGATACAAATAAATATTTTAATTTTAAATAATATATATACATGCAATAGATATATATATATATATATATATATATATAAATGAGTATTTGATATTTTCACTTTTCATATGTACCAATATACAAAAACAAATAAAATATATATGTTAATGAATGCAAAATTATTTAAATAAATGGTTTGTTATTTTTTTAACATAATCGTTCATGTTTCTTATACAATAATAAAATATTAAAATAAGTTGATAAGTTACTCAAAAAAATTTATATGCTAATATTTCATAAATGAGACAAAACTAATATTTTCTTTAAAATTTTTAATTTTTTGGGAGGTAAAATTAATATTTTTATTAAAATTTTTAATTTATGTAATATATTTTTTCCATTGGACAATTATTTTCACAAGATCTCACATAGATTGATTCTTGTCAATATACAAAATATGATTTAGGATATAAAAAAAAGTTATTTTTTATATTTTATTATCTTTAAGTTTAAAAATTAAGATTTAGATTATAATAATTTTTTTTTCATTTGAATCTAAAAAAAATTGGACTGTTGGTAATTTTGTAAAGAAAAGACTTCATTGGACTTGAATTAAATAAAACAAACTGTATCGTACCACATTTGGAGTATCGAGTGTTGTATGATACGTATTGCTTATTATACGATTTACTTACGATTTTTAACAAAAACAATATAGTACATAGATTTGAATCGTTTTAGATGAATATCAAAACGTATCGTACAATACATATCACGTATAGTACGATATTGATAACAATGACAAAAGTAGTAGGCAAGTGTACCATGTAGCATCGAAAACTCTCTTAATAGTTGTTTGTTATGTGTGTAAAGTATGCATTACAAAAAGAAGCAAGATAACCACAATTAAAATTACATTTTTAAATGAGTCAAACATTGTTACGATAGGCAAAAAAAAAATAAGGATTACATGTAATTCAATATAACTAATTCAATAAGCATAGCTACCTTTGCAACCATGAAAGCATATGCACAATTAGTGAAATCACTAGAAGATTAGTGCAACTGTGAAGATTCATTTGTTGATTTGCTAAATACTAGTAAGAGAAATGCTAGCAACAGTTACTTTTGACAATCACTTTTAACACTCTTATATTGAGCTTTGGGTCCTTTCCTATGCGGAGAAACTCGTGTTTTTGGACCATTCTTGACTTGCTTTTAAGCCCACATTTTTAGGCCTTTTACTAAAGCCTTGAGAGATTAAAACATGTATTTTTTGGCTGTTGCATTTGGCTGAGAATGTTAGAGTGAAACAGAAGAATAACAGGAGAGAGAAGTAGGAAAAAGTCCAAAAAAGGTTCACGATCTGGATTTTATCAAGCTCACAATCGGAGGGTCATTCGTGGTCGATTGGTTTGATTTTTTTGATAGCAAGTAGAGGACACATAGATGTTGATATTGTATGGTTGGATTTTCCGTACAGTTACTGTAGCTTCGGATTTGGACTCAGAACAGCAGCTACTTTTTTGGTGAAATTCTCAATCTTTCTCTTATAGTTCTTAATGTTACTTGTTTATGGTTAAAAGTAGAATTATATACTCATTGTAGCAATTAAGAACCTTGGTTTTGTAAGAACACTCTCATTATAGTGGAGCTTTTTGAGTGGACTCTTAAGTCCCGTGATTTTTACTCTTCAATTTGAAGAAGTTTTCCACATAAAAATTTGGAGCCTCGTGTTTGTTGATTGTGGTTGTCTATTGGTTGATTATATTTGCTAGAAATATTTTATTAGTGTGCATTGTAATAGCATAGTTGCATATGTGGTTAATTGGGTTAGAAAGAGCTTTCATTTTTGCTTCCACTATTACTTGGTAAGCTCAGTTTCTGTCAAACATCTCACTCTCAAAAAGCCACATCACATTAAATGTGAATGTTGAAACTAATAACTTGTTGATTTTATTGGTACTCCATATGCTTTTATTTGTAGAAGAGAAAGTAAGTAACCTGTTACAACAAGTTACCAATACCAATAACGTGAAGTAGTTTTATGAGAGTGAGAGTGTTAAAAGTGTTGTCAAAAATAATTGTCCCTAATATTTTCCTACTAGTAATTTCATCTGGGTAGTGGTGTCTTCATATCATTTCAAATGTGTAATTATTATTAAAAAAGTCTTTGAAGTAATAAATAAAATTTTTCTTTCTGTTAATTAAGGTCATTTCATTCATATCAATGTAAGCTTACTTACACAGGTATTGATGTTTTTTTGTAGTAATTCAAACACCAAAATGATCCAAGCACATTGTCAAAGGCCTCTCCAACATTGAATACATGCATTGTAAAATCACCCGGTGGTTGATCAATGTTTATTATTTTTCCTTAGTAACTGAATCGTGCTTCCTAGAACAAAGAAAATTTGTTATAATAATGTAGTTTTATGGAAAGTATACCATTAAATGAAATAACAAAATTTATACATATTAAAGAAAGAATAAAACATAGTTCAAGTTTGCTTTTGTTGTTATGCATGTAGGGAATGATGAAATTTCAATCTCTAGATACCAAAGCTATATGGGCTCATAGTCTAGAGAATATTTATCAAACAAAAGTGAGTTGGTGAATATTAAATTGTTTTTTTTAGTAGTACATTTTCATTAGAAGTTACAATTACAATAAGCATATTACATTACATGAACAGGTAATTATGCAAATCACGTTACTCAAACTAGGTAAACTAGTAAATAACTATAACAAACTAGTAAATAACTAGACTAACTCAAGTTTACACTTGGTGAGACTCGAACTTAAGACCTTAAAGTCTCCAGACATCCTCCTTGCCACTAAGCCAGAGCATATATATATATATATATATATATATATATATATATTACATTACATTACATTACATTACATATATATGTATAATATATATATTACATTACATGAACAGGTAACTATGAAAATCACGTTACTCAAACTAGGTAAACTAGTAAATAACTATAACAAACTAATAAATAACTAGACTAACTCAAGTTCACACTTGGTGAGACTCGAACTTGACACCTCAAAATCTCAAGACCTCCTCCTTACCACTAAGCCAGAGCATATATATTTATATATATATATATATATATATATATATATATATATATATATAAAAGAACAACTTGCATTGTTGACTACTTGCAGAATATTCCATACTTATTATTTTAAACTTTGACCTCTATTATCCCAGGAATATGATTAAAATCCTTTGAACCTAGCTTTATCTCCAACCAAAAACATAGACCATATTCAATCAATGACAATCCATACACTTAATAAAAATAAACAAACTTGAAACTAATCAGTTGCCTAGTGTGAATAATATTTTGATTTTACCTTTTTGATATTGCTAGCTACTATGTTCATTCATAATGTTCGACCATATAGCTCAACCTGCAAGCACAATAGAAGAAGAAAAGGTAAGTAATGAAAAATTCTATGGTTTACACAAATGCAATCAAAGGAGATTACAAAATTCAAATGATAGAAAACCACAACTGACCGAAGCCAAAAAAATAAATAAAATAATTAAAGGAAATAATAAATAAAAGATTTTTGGGGGTAGGGAGGAGGAGTAAAAGTTTATAAACGTATTCATGAATTGTACACCATTATATGTTAAAATCTAAAAACAGAATTGTTTATGAACCTAATGATGAATTGTATATGATTATATGTTGAAGAAAGGCTAAAAATAGAGTTGTTAAACTATATACAGGGGATAAACATGCAATGAAAATTTTATATACACTCATTAAATGCAGAAAAAGACAATAAAAAATGATGCAAAAACTAAAAAAATAATGAAAATGTATTAGGAAAAAACAAATAACAATGCAAGGGACACAACATAGCTAGTAGAAAAGGAAATAATGTCAGGGGAACATAGCTAGTAAAAAGGGAAAAAAAATGAATTAACTACAGGAAAACTGAATAAAGATGTTTTGATGGAGGGAATAGACTTTCATGAATCAACGTTGAGGGATTCTAAACAAGCAGATGCTAAAAAAACTACTAAATTATTGGAGTTGTGATAGATTTTTATTTATCTTTTAGCCCATTAACTAATTTACTTTGACAAGTACTTCGGAAATGCAAGCTTAAGTTACATTTTGCCTCTTGGGATGAGTTTAAATTATTGACTCACTAATAAACCTTGAGGGGTGAATTGGTTTTGAGTCTACTTCTTAATTTTGCTTTCTATTTCTAAGGTTTCATTCACTGACTATTCTATTTCTAAACAATCAATGAGCAAGATAAATGTGCAACAAATAAAGTAAGAGTGTAAGGAAAAGAAAATATACATGATCGATTTATAAAGGTTTGACACCCTTACCTACATCATTTACCTTGAACACCTCTTTAGGATTTCCACCAAATCCACTACTAAAAATGGTTTGCACACTTCTCCCTTTTGTAGGCTTAATGAGAAAACCTTCTTTGTTTCCTTAAGGCACAAGGATATCTTTTACACTCTCCTTTTTCATAGGCTCAATGAGAAAATCTTCACCTTTCCTTTTTGCAAGCTCAAGAAAAAAAATTTTAACAATATCTCCTTTTTCTCGCTCAATGAGAAAACCTTAGCACCACCCAATCCTCACTTTTAAAGATAGAATGGGTTTACAATGTGTATTCTAAAGACCTTTACAAGGTTGGATGAATATAATTTGGTACAAAGAAGGAATTAAAATAAGACAAAAGATTAATGCAATGAAGACTTTATCTCTTTTATTCTTTCCTCTTGAATGTGATGAGTTTAACAAAGGATATGGAACTTTGGCTGTCTACCATTGAACTTTTAGCTTATTTCTTTTATAGTTTCTCTTAAGTACTTGGCTATTGATGATGTCAATTCAAGTTTCTTTCTATTGATAGACTCAAAAATTCAAGCTTTAGATGTAGCCAAACTTAAGAGTATCAATACGGTCCTTCTGCATATCAATACTTCATGAAGAAATCATGCGCACCTAAATAGACATTTATTGATATAGAACCCAATCGTATCAATATCAGCATTGAGCATGAAGCTTCTGTTTCATGGTAATGATGGAGTATTGATACATTCATTAGAACCACCAATATTTAAATAAATGTTAGCAATACATATTCAAAGTGTATTGATACTATGATCAGTAAACATTCAATATTAGCATTCAATGAGGAATTCAATGAAGCTAAATCATCAATATGCATTACTAAACTATCACTTCAAGCAAGAGCACATTTGATAATTATTTAACATGCAATGTGATTATAAATGATCTATTTCATTAAAGCTTTGATGCAAATCATGCTTAAGATTAAAATTACATTCTTCTTAAATTTGAGAAAAGTCATATCAATATTCTAAATCTTTCAAATCAACATGTCATGCAATCAAAAATAACTCGATGAATTTGAATTTTATGTATAATATCATCTCATTGGTGGAAAGAGTGGTGGGCGTAGGTGGCGTGATTGTGTGTTTGATAATGGGAGTCCCTTGCTTCACTCCTTGTTTGGTTTCAATGAGAGGCTACAAGTGTTGGGGGATTTGACAGTCATGCAAGAAAAAAAAATTATTTTGTTTGATTTTGTTGAGTTTATGCCTATGGTGTCCATATTTCCTCATAATTTTGGAGTGGGAGAGTTGAAATTCTCAAGGATCAAGCTAGATTTATTATGCATATAAGGTGTTTAACAAAAAGTCTAGTGATCAATCACACCTTAAGTTAAAAGGATTGGTGATAACTCATTTAATTCAAGTGTACCAAGTCAGGTTTTAATACTTAGCACATTATGACACTTTGTATCCTTTAAAAAGGATTTCTTTTCACTTTTAAACTATGGTGAGAAGCTGAGGTTAATATATCATCATCTTTTGAGGCTTCATTAAAAGCCTTACAACTCATGCTGGCAGTCACAAAATTAGTAATTGAAATGGAAGCAACATATCTAAAAATCAAAGACAAGATCACTAGTGGAAGAGATTTAATAATATTGTTGCACAATTTCATAATTTTTTTCTTTTTCATATTTTGAGATTAAGAAGGAAGAGAGCCAATATTGTTAAAGAAAAAGTTAAAGAGAAAGAGACAGTTCAAAGTAAAAGAGATGGATAATGGATATCTCTTTGAATTTTAAGTGTTGGATCATACTTGCTTGAAACACTACATTTATAAATTAACTTTTCCAATATTATAGATATGTGAATCTCGGATAATGAAGCATCAGACACAAAAGACTATGTTTAAAAACTTAAAACATAGTTTTTTTTTTTTTGCTAAGCCAGTAAGATTTTATTATAAAAAGAGTCATGAAAACTCAAATAAGCATCAAAAGATGCACTACACAGCATATCAGCAAAATAGAAACACCAGGAAAAGACCTTGGTTAAAAAATAAAAACAGAACCTAAGAACAGAAAAGAACCCAACTCAAAAACAGCAAAGTATCAGACCAGCTAAAGCACTCTGCAAACAAATTCAGATCACTTAAAAGAACCCAAATAAAAGCAACCACTTATAAAGAACACCTAAAAACCTGATCCAACAAGTAACCATTACTTCCAGGAATTGGCTAAAAACAAAAGCCTTAAAACGGCTGCTGTAAAAATCCATCAACCACACCCCAGCTTCACATATCCATCAAAGTGAACATCTACTATTGCCCTCCTACACTCTTATCATCCAACTCATGCACAACCAAAGACACCGACCATACCAAACACCAACAGCCATGAAACCAAGCTATGAAACCCCAATAGATACCACAAGTACAACAAAAAATCCATCAGAGATGGTAACGATGATAACCAGGCCATGAAACACCCTTGTCAAAGATCCCCAGCAACGACAAAAGGAGAGAAAGAAACAAACAAACGGAAGGTGTCCTTCGAGTGATTGATTTAGATATCTCCCGAAAGAGACAAAAGCTTACACCCATGCTTCATACATTTCTCTTCTCTCCACCGTCAAAACCCGAACTCAGCCAATTTCTCCAAGTGTGCAAAAGCAGGGGACTACCAATAAGCAAAGAAGAATTCCTCACGAGATACGCCAGCCTTGGCAAGAGCATCCGCCATTCCATTAGCTTCTCTAAGTACATTGCAGAAAGAAACATTGGAGATAACTTGTGCAAGTCTGTCAATGTCACAAAAAATAGACCAAAATTTCCAGGGACGGTTGGAAGGAGATAAGCACCAGGAGATAGCAACAGCAGAGTCAGATTCAATGATAAATCTGTCCGCCACAGGAAACTTGGTTCTGAGGAAGAATTCCAAACTGAATTTAATAGCCAAGAGTTCAGCTTCAATGGGATCCTTTGAAACCAACGGACCAGAGAAGATTGCACAGATAGAACCATTGGAATTTCTAAGCACACCGCCGCATCCTGCAGGACCAGGTTTACCATTTGCTGAACCATCGACATTAAACTTTAAGCAATCAGAGTCTGGAGGAATCCAAGAGACAGTTTTCCTGAGATGCAATCTGGAAGTTGTAAGCGTTGAACAGGCCAGGGGGTCAATCCACCAAAGGGAGTCATTGAGAGAACAACAAGGAAACGAGGCTTTAATCCAATAAAGAGATCTGAGTTTGACCAAAAACAGAATTTCTTCAACAGACCATTTCTTGTTATCAAAAACTGATTCATTACGAGCCAACCAAAGAGACCACAATGCAGCTGAGAAAGCCGAAATCCACCATGAACGAAGATCACCCGTGAAAAGAGGATTGAAACCGAACAAAAGGAAAGATTCCAGAGAATAAGGGAAGCAACAGTCAAGATGCCACCATTGAAAGAAGTAAGCCCAAAAGAGAGAAAGCCAGGGACAATGAAGAAAGATATGTTGCTGGTCTTCAATAACAGTGCAACACCAGGGACAAAGTCTTTCTGATTCATTTAGATGAATACCACTTTGATGAGGATAAGTCTGCCATCAATTACAGAGTTAGACACCTTGAATACGTTTTTGTCCCAAACTACAAGCAGTCCACCCGACAAACCAGAAGATGCAGAGAAAAGAAAGCTATAGTTTGTACCACTCCAAAACTTCAGAATGTGTATATCTGTAATCACTTCCATTTTTGTTTCTTGCAGAAAAACAATATCAACATTATGGGAGATGAGAGTCTTTTTCAAAATACTAGACTTAGCTGGGTTGCCTAAACCACGAATGTTCCAACATAGAATTCTCATAACGAGAATCTGAAATGCCACAAGAGAGAAGAACTGAGACTAGCAAAGGTCTTTGCTTTCTAGCTCGATGAGCTTGGCAATAATATGATCCTCGTCACAGTTAGGACGAAAGCCCATTGACTTACCTACTTCCCAAGTTTCCTTTGCCAGTTTTTCCAAGACTCTGCTTCTGTTCTCAAAATCACCGTCAGAAAGAGATTCGTTTGCCGCTTTGTCCTCTTTATTTACGATCTTTTCTGAAGACCTCTTTTTAGTTTTTTCCCACGACTCTTACCTTTCCTATTAGAGAAAAAGGAGGGATCCACATCTTCTAGATATTTGAACTTACGAATACCTGGAATGGGTTTGTTAAAAGGGACCAAAGAAGTAGCTTCAGCATCTCGTTTATGATGGTTTGGAGCAGTGGAAGTCGGTTCGTTGGGGTGAACAATGGGATTAGCAAGAGGAAGCCCAGGATCACAAGCAGGGTCCGGATCTTTGTAAATGGCAGCTTCAGCTTCTAGGAGGGGGTACTTTAGTATGCCATCAATTGCGGATCCAACTTTATTGACTTCAACATCAGGAAACGGATCAACGGGTATAACCTAGATTCTTCAACCCGTGATGAGATGGCTTTTGAAAATGACTGCTCAATTAATAGATCATCCCCAACTGGCAAGGGTGGCTCAAGAAGTCTACATGGAGAGGTAATTTCCAAGGATCGAGATTGATCATTTAGCAAAGTCTCTTTGATAGGGGAGACAGGATTAGCCAACGCATTAATGCCTGGGGTTTCACGTTCTTCCATATGGTGGGGCTGTTCAGATCCCTTGTTCGTATTCTCATCGGAAACGGAGGACGAGGATAAACTAAAATCGCCTAAACCTCGCGTCGGATCGTTACTGACTTCGTTATTTGTTTTGTACGACTTGCAACAACAGTGGAAAAGAGAAACGACATCAGAACCAACTTCAGATACCCGAACTTGAAAAGATGAATTGCCGCAAACAAGATTGATCACTTCTTCTATCCTTTCCATATGATCAGTCATAATCAGAGCAGCACCTCTGGAAAAATCGTTATATTTTAGAGTCCTCCCATCCATAGAATCAAATTCTCCCCAACACTTTGCAATGTTTTCAAAAGTAGTAAGATTCCAAGCGCGTAACGGAACCCCAAAAATAGTAAGCCAGGTGACTCTAAACTGGGGCTTCAAGTCTGAAGACCATTGTTTAATATCAATGAATCATTCTCGCAGCCAGGACCAATCAAGAAGCTTCATAGTGTGCATTGTTTCTTCATCTTCAAAGACAATCAGAAATTGTTTACCAGATATTTTCTTAACAGCAATGTCATAAACACCATGAATTTTGAAATTTTCCATGAGGGTATTCGTTTCGTAATAGCCTCTAGTAACACCAATAAGACATTTATCAAGAAAATGGAGCTATTCATCTTCTACTTTACCCATACATTGTTTCAAGGGAGGTTCAGAGTTCAAAGGGAGGTGAGGATCACCTGGTAGATTTTCTAAAGGCGCCTGCATGAAAGACTTTTTGGTGGTGTCCAAATTGGAGGGACTACAAAGTTCTTCGAGTTCAAGGTTTGGTCGTGCTCAGGAATAATAAGGGGACTGGAAGGATTGACTCTGCGCCAATAACCCGATCTTGCATTAAATCTTGCGATGTTCACACTAAGGCGATAGTTCATGAGCCAAGAATTGTTGAGGCGATCCACCGCTCTCCTTGCTTCAGATAGTGTCGAAAATCTAACAAAACCATATTTCTTACCAGATTTGCTCCTTTTTGAAGGAATGAAGACATAGTTTAATTTATTCAAACAACAAAATGTTTGTTCATTAATGATGTTGCGACAATCTTGACCTGAAACTGAAATGATTTTCAATGTACTTGAATTTTCAATCATGGGAGACAAAATAATGAGCCACAAAAAATTCTGTTTAAAACAAAAATTGTAATCTATTCACATATAATAAGACGATGTTTAGTAGGTTAAACAAATCTTGATTATACAATTAATAATATTAATTACAGTTAACAATAAAACCATAATCTTTTTCTAAAATAACTTTTATAAAAATGTAAATTTATATACTTTTAATATTTAAATACTAATGTTTGTTAAAAACTATTGTTTTTGTTGAATTACGTTTAAGTAAAAAGTTGTTTTTATATCATAGACTACGCTTCTTATATAAACATAATTAAAATTATGATATCCAAAAGCTGAAAACATAGTTAAGATTTTAAAATCATAATTAAAGATATTAGATTACGCTTGTTTTCAAAAACCATTCTTAATGTTATTACATAACCAAAGTCTTTAAACTTTTTTTTCTAGTAGTGTCCGTTTTAATTTAAAATAAACTCAAAAGCCTAGAAATTTTATTTAATAACAAAATTGTAGATCTGACAATCCTTATAATAAAAGGATACAAAGGTGACACAAGTTAAAATTTGATTGAATTATATTACCATGGCAAAAGCTAAAAAAAAATTATTTTATGTTTGGTGTATCGTCAACCTATTTAAGGATCTAGCTTCCCAAGCCAAAAGCTTCTTCCGATATTTGAAGAGGGTTAGATAAAAATATTAAACCCGTTAAGAGCTTGAAGATCAAAATCCAATAAATATTAAACTAAGATTGACCCGATTTTAAATGGCTCTCGTATTTTTTACTCAAATCCATTTAACATGCTTAATGTTTTTGTCTAACCAATTTTAAAACTCTGGTCGACGTCAAATTTTAAAGAATGGAAAATTGAACAAAATTAGTCAATAGTTAAGGCTCTGTCTTTTTTATTTAAAAAAAAAAGCTTTATTAATATTATGGAAGTAAAAACACGAAGACTCTTCTTAACAAATGTTTTGAGAATTAAGATTAAAAATGGTAATACACTGAAAAATCAGTTTAAAACTACAAGAGAAATAAGATTTCGTACTAGGGTATGAAAAGGAACTCCAAAGACCATTCTCTTTGCAATCTTTTGCAAACATGGTCTTCATTACACAATAATTATGCAAGGAACTTATTCAAATCACCAGTAGTTGGATATTAAAAAGCAATAAAGTAGCTAGTTATAAAAATCAGTTGACAACCCTGCAGTTCCTTCTTATCTCCCCTCTTGTCCCAGTAAGAGGACTGATGTTTCCCATCCTGACCATGGCAGCAGCAAAATCAGTAGAAAAAGTTGCAGGATTGGTGCCATAACTCCGAACAAGTGCATCCTGTGATCCGCCGTTGAAGAGCTCCTGGTCTGAGTGAAGCAACCCTCTTCGAGCCACAAGGTTACGGAAGTAATTGTTGTCAAACCTGGTTGGAGTCTGTATATCTAGAGGAGCCAAATTGTTGTCACCACCGGAAGCAGGGCAGTTGGCCCGTCTGGTGGCTGCGAAATTTGGATCAATGTTGGTGTCATTGTAAATGCGACCGCGAAATGTTGTGCATCTAGCGAGGCCTATCGTGTGACCACCAGATAGCGCGGTTAGGTCCCGGGCGCTTAGGCCTTTGGAAGCAAAGGAAGAGGTTAGAGCTGCGAGGTTGGCGGACGGTGGTGGGATTTGGTTGTTGGCTGCGCTTTGGCTGGCTGTTCTTGCATCTCTCCGCCCGAGGGGTACTTGCCATGAAGGTCCTCCAAGCTGCCACAATATAATAAATAAATCATGCAATAGTAGAACTGGAAACTGGAAAGAGATCGGGTAAAATCATAAGAATAAAACAGGCAATAACAAATGCCATTGGGCGAGTTGAACATATAATCGAATTCGAATGGCCTCTTAAAAATGAACTTTTACAGGTAAAGAATGGTCAACATCTTTAGAGAAAATATATTCTTTTATTGCCACGAGAGCTTGTTGAAAACGGGGACTAAAAGACTCATTAGCATGCAAAAGTAGGCAGTTGATAGAATAAATTGTTTATGATCCGACTTATGAATTGAAAGATAAGGAAAAAGTTGGAGAAGTCAAAATGCAATCATTGATATATATTGGCTACATTTGCTTAGCAACTTAATCCCATTAATGAAAGCAAAAGGTATATCCCATTAAAAATATATATCTTTAAACGTTTTTTACCATTTTTAATTTCATTGAATCAATCTCACTATCTATCTAAACTAACCCTTAATAGAAATCAAAAGGCAAATAGATTGCTAGCTACTAGCCAGGCAGCAGGGCTTAGCAATACTAACCAGGACTACACCATCTCTAGCAGCAAGTGCTAGGATATCTGCACAAGAAACAGTGGCATTGCAAGCAGCTTCCACGTTAGTCTTTATGGTATCAATCACTTCGAAACCTCGAGCTGAGTTTCGGTTTGGCGCTGCATTCTTTTCGCCTGTGAACGTCGCCGTGTCATCCAGCAGTACGGAGGCATCGCAACCCTGCATTATAACAAAGTAATATATGTATATAGATTTAGTTCACGTCATTAACCATAATGGATATATATATATATATATATATATATATATATAGTTTCAAAATAATATTATAATTAGCAGTTGATTGACAGTGTCGTATATGCATACGTACGTTAACAAAGCAGTCATGGAAGAACAAGCGGAGAATAGAGGCGCCAATTCGCGTCTCTCTGTTAACAGCCTGCGTCATTGTATTACGCACGATGGTTTGAAGGTTAGGACAAGAGTTTGCATAGAAGTTGGGAGAAAGCTGAGCATTGGTGTCAGAGAAGGAAATTAGCAGGAGAACAAATGTAACAATATTAATGGACAAACTGGAAATTATGGAGGCCATTGGAGAAGAAAACCCAGCAGCCTAAATAGATAATAATAAATATGATTAGTTAACTATTTTTGTTGTGAGTATGCACTGCATTGAAAATCTCTATATATAGGGAAAAGAATATGCATGCCTTTGTTTATAATTGTACGTGCTTAATTTTCAAACTTTGCTTCTTTAAAAGAAAAGAGAAAGTTTCAAACTTTGCTGCGAACGCGGTTCTAACTATTGCATGCGAATACTTTGTGGCGAAAACGAGAGAGTTTACGCAAACAAAATGGAAAGTCTAAGCACTAATCAATGCAGGTTGACTTAGACGTATGGAAGCCAAATCCATTGCCAATCAATAACAAAGTGTGTTGCTTTTCAACTTTCTAGTTATCCATTACTATCACTTTATTCGGTGATCATTGGGGGGAAACTGGATCCACTCCTTTTCCTACAAAATGACCTTTCAGATTTTCTTAGATTTAACTCGGATTCTAATTCATTGTTCAATTCCAAAATCAAAAATAGAAAGAGCTTTAATTATACGTACCAAAAACATTTTGAACTTGAAATTTTCAACGTTTGATAAAAGTTTTACATGACTCAATCAACACATGCTTTGGGGAATTCAAAATTCATCTAAAACTTCATGAAGGCTTGCAAATTGTTAATTACTATAGTTTCTCATTTATTCAATCTCATAATGCCGCTTTTTCTTCTCTCTATAAGCTTTTAAACTTTAGTTAGTATGGTGAAAAAAAAATTTAATCAAATAATTACGTTACAAAATAAAAAAATTATTATAAAATAAACATTTGATTAACTATTTTTTTTTCATTTTTTTTTTTATCCAACCACCCTACCGAACAAAGCTTTAAAAGCCGAGCCGAGATAAAGTTGATGTTGAATGATTAAATTTGAATAATTCAAATATGGATATTTTCTCCGTAAACAGATGATCATTAATGGCAATTCGGGCTGACTACTGAGCCGGTGGTCGTGTAACATCAACCCATGTCGGAGAGGGAGAAAAAGCACATCTGTCAACACCGACATGCATTGATGAAGAGGGCTGGATTGAATAAGTAAAAACTTTGAACTATATCGAATTATTTTATCTACTGATAGCATGCAAGAATCTTATTTAATCATATTGTTAGGCAAATAGCTGATCAGTAACCAACCTTAAAAAAGGTCCTGTTACCTCTTAAATTGGTTTATAAGATTGAATATAGTTGACCCAAAGCTTTAATACATACGATAGAGACAACATTGGGGGCTTTCAACCAATAGAGGCGACAATATTACAGCAGTCCAGTTTCATCTCTAAGCAGTTGTCTGAACGCTACAACACTTAATAACGGCTCAGCATCTAGTTCAGCTAAAGACATTTGCCCTTCCTTTGGTTATTCTCACAAACCTGCCTTGCTGGGATCCTGGGATGTAGGAGACTTGGCATTATGGAAGCTCGAGCAGCTACCAACCTTGGCGGTTGACCTGTGTGATTTCACTAAAGGAACCAGTGACTGCACAACATCTGCCATCAATGGCCTATAGTCAGCCTCTGGTTGCACACACATTGCAGCAATAGCTGCAACCTGAATAACTTCTTTCATTGAGTATTGACCTTCCAGTGCCGGATCCATAATCTGTACTACCTTTTCCCTATCTGTTAACTGAGGTAAAGCCTTTGCAACAAACAGAAGACAAGAAATGAAGAATGAGGAGAGAAACCAATGCAAGGATTTACTAGTAAAGAGGCAACTACAAAGGAGAAAAGAACTTACAATTATCGAGGAAAAAACAGAAGAGTGTTAAACCTTAAGCAAATCGGATGAATTTAATTATCATAAAATGACTTGCCAGATTGAACAGGATTTAGCTCAAGGGGAAAGCAATGATACTCACCCATGATACAAGAACACCTTCACCAGGAGGTCTCTTCGCATCAACTGGTACTCTACCTGTAAGCAACTCCAAAAGAACAACACCATAACTATACACATCTGATTTTGTAGTTAGATGCCCAGTTAAAGCATATCTGCACAGCGTGGGAACCAAACCCAGTATCAAAATGAGGCAGACATAATTTGATAAAAAAACTGTTAAGTACTAAATTAACAACAATATTCACTCCACTTGGGAGTAAAGGTTTGTTAGTTCATACTCAGGAGCAACATATCCCTGGGTGCCCAATACTCGAGTTGAAACATGTCCACCAACTTTATCAGATCCAAGCTTTGCCAATCCAAAATCAGAAACTTTGGCATGAAAATTTTTGTCCAAAAGGATGTTACTGCTCTTAAAATCTCTGTGAATCACTGGAGGGCTAACATGTTCATGGAGATATTCCAGTCCCTTAGCAGCTTCCAGAGCTATTCTCAACCGGGTTTCCCAATCCAGTTTTAAGGTTACATTGTTAGAACCTGCATTTTGGGATACTGTTCTGCGTCAATTATTCATTCCAAACAGAGCCAAGCCTCATCTTATTTCAAAAATGATTATCAGAGCTTGGACAACATCATGTTACTCAACTTTAATTTAGTTGCAATTGCAGATAAAGCAAAAGTCAAACTTGAACATGACTCGATTGGTGAGAAACTAAGATTAGACACCTAACAATTGAATCAACAAACACCATTCAAGGGAAGAACACCTAGATAAGCTCTAAAGCATTTGTAAAAACAGAAGATCCTGATTGTGGATTGCCATAAAGAGGACCAATGAAATAATAAGAATGTAATTATAGAAATCAATCCTTCTGCACTTACTAAGAGAAATGATTTTACAGTATCCCTACTTTCTTTCAGGTTACCCCATTTGCACTCCACTTGTAGCTTTAGGGACTCCCAGAAAGTTCATGAACAATTTATCAATTTAAAGAAAGTGGAAAGCAATAACTGCAGAAATGCAGTGCAAATAATGACACCCTCTTTAATATTATTCTTGAAGATAAATTGTAGACCTGAATAACTTAAAAGCCCAATTAACAGCTCACGCGCATCGAAATTTTAATAAGTAAAGAAGGTTACTAACTTACCACTAATGGGATACAAACGTTCCTGCAGACCACCATTTGCCATAAACTCATACACAAGCAATTTACGAGTACTATCTGAGCAATACCCAATCAAAGCCAGCAAATATGGAGAACGTAGCCGACTCAGCAGTTCCACCTATAATTAGGTACGGTCAATCTATCAAATATAAACCCCTCAAAAGGACAACAACATTCCCTGCCCAACCTAATTAAGGAGAAGTAAAAGGAAAAATAATGCAAAGGAGATCATATCTTTCGTAACTCTTTTTATACACATTTTCCCAGCAGATACATAAAGAACAAAGTAAACTGAATTATCTATTGTTGGTTGTTTAGCAAGGGACATTTCAATTACAGATAATATAAGACTGGAAAAGAAAAATTAGAATGATATTCATAGTGAACCTCCATTTTAAATTCCTCTTCTCCCTGCTTTCCTGCCTGGTCCATTAACTTGATGGCAACTTTCTTGCCATTACTAAGCACTCCCCTGTATACTGAGCCAAATCCACCATGGCCAACCACATTAGACTTGCTGAATCCACCAGTTGCTGAATGTAACTGCTTAAAAGTAAAGACGTGAAGCCCTTTGTCCATAGCAACTTCAAGATCTGTAGAGCTAGCTTTGTCCTTAGAATCAGCCACTTAAGAGACAAAAGATCAACCATCCATCAGATTGTATAAAAGGGAATATTAAGAACTTCATCAAACTAAAGCAACAATTTCACTTTTTGATGATCACTTTTTACATTGTCCCTGACTTCAACCCATCATAATTCCACGTCCCAAAACACCCAAAATAATTATTTTAAAAGGGTATAAAAACTTCCCATCATTTTTTTACTGAGGGCCAGGTAATTAATAATGAGGAAAATAAATAAATAAATAAAAAGGGAAAAAACGATTGCTAGACAATGAAAAGGATTATAACAGAAACTGAACAAGATAAATCATATATCCATACTCATCTCTGGCCATCTTTTCCACATTTTTTGACAGAAAAAAAAAAAGATAGAACAAAAAACAAACTCCTTTTTTGAATGCAATGAAAGTGAAGTAGCACAAAAAGGGAATCCATTTCTCCCAAATATCTTTGCTATATTCACATCCACCACCTTGTTAACATGCCCAACATAAAGAAAAGGAAATACTGTAGTTTATTATACTGAAATGGGGTTAGTGAGTAAAGTAACTTACTAGTAAATTGAGATTTGGAGCGCTTAGAGAGGACCTTGTTTCGTATATAACAATAGTAACTAAAAGCCACTAAAAGTGAAGCAACAGCCACTGAAGCAAGCACTACAATGGCTACCAATGCAATGCGCTCTTTCCTTCTGTAATATGAATACGAATACTCAGCTTTCTCTCCATCCATTGTTTTTTCTTTCCTTTAGAAACCCTAGCAGGCCTGACTCTCAATCTCCGAAAAAGAAATGCCGCCTTGAACTTTGAGATTGTCTCTCCCTCCTTGCTCGCTGTATGAGTGGGTTTTACTGTTTACTTCTCTGGCGCGGGCAGAGAGCAGTTGAAGTGACAGTGTGTCCTTTGGCCCTTTTACATTTTCTGCATTTGGTGCCTTCACTTAATAATTATTTTCAATTACACCCCTGTACCAAGGAAAAGAGATAATTTCCGTTTTCATCCATAAACAATTGAACATTAAACCCTCACCATCCATCTCCTCTCCCCACTACCATTTCTATTTGTCTAATAGTGTAGTTTATATAAAGTGTATTTGTAGTCCAAAATATTTTATTTGAATTTTATTTTAGTTTCTATTCTTTAAATTATTTTATAAAAGTCCTAAACCTTTCTAAAAGGATGTCGATAAGGTCTCTCCCATAAAAATAAAAGAAAATTAACAAGATAATGGATCTATAATTATTATTTTTTACTACCAGACTAAACTATATTTATTAAAACAAGAATAAATTTTTTAAAATTTTAAGAGTGAATTCAATAGACTTGTTCAAGAGTTGGGTACCCATACAAACTCGAAGGTCAGTCTAAATTTTTGATAGATTTGGACAAAATGTTAAATGGGCTAGGGCTTGAAGATCAAGGTCTAATGAAAAATCAGATTAGGCTTGGATTTGCCATTTCAAGTCCAAGCTTAGCCCGGCTCAATAATTACAATTTTTTTACTATTTTTATACTAGTCCATTTTTAATTACTTTTAATTATTTTTGTGCAATTTAATTTAAAATTGTATTATTTTTTAGGTTTTAGTTTTAAATTTTCGTATTTCTTGTAATCTTTTTGTAAGAATTTATTATAAGATAATTATCTTTTATTTTAACATATTGAATTATACTTATTAACTATTATTTATTTTAATATTTATTATAATCTTTTAAAAAATTTAATAGTAGATGGGTAGGTTTGGATTTGTGCTTATTCATCGTATATTTATATATAAAAACAAGCTTGGACAAAAGCTTAAGCCAAAATGTCAGGCCAAACCAGGTCCGAACTCATTATATATTACTTAGTACCTTACCTAAGTCCGGCTCAATTAAGCCTGACCTAAAATAAATGGGACGAGTCGGGCCTAGTTGGGTTTGACTTAGGTAAGGTAATAAGAGATTTATAATGAGCCTAAGCTAGACCCAACTCGATTTTTCGGGTTTTAGTTTTTGCCCAAATCTATTTTTACATACAAATATACAATAAATAAGCCCAAACCTTGTAAACTTGCCCAAATACTAATAATTTTTTTAAAAAATTATAAAATAATATTAAAATATTAAAATAAAATAATAGTTAATAAGTATAACACAATATGCTAAGATAAAAGGATAATTATCCTAAATAAATTCTTACAAAAAGATTACAAGAAACATGAAAAATTAAAATTAAAGTCTAAAATATAATACAAGTTCAAATTAAAATTGCACAAAAATAATTAAAGTAATTAAAAAATAAACTAGTATAAAAAAAGTAAATAAAAAAAGCTATAATTATTGGGTCAGGTCAAGCTTAGACTTAAAATAGTGAACCCAAACCCAACTTGATTTTTCATTAAATCTTGATTTTCAAACCCTAACCCATTTAACGGGCTTAATATTTTTCTTCAAACTTGCCAAAAATTTTGATGAACCTTTGGGCTTGGAAGGATAACTTGACCCTTGAACAAATTTATTGAATTTATTCTTAAAATTTTAAAATTTTATTTCATGTTTTAATAAATACATTTTAATATGATAGTAAAAAGATAATAATTATATATTCATTGTCCTATTTTATAATTTTCTCTTCTTTTTATAAGAGAGGATCTTAATGATACTCTTTTAAAAGGTTTAAAACTTTCATAAAACAATATAAAGATTATAGAGTAAACTGAAACCTAGATAAAAGATTTAAGACTACAAATGTACTTTATCCATTATAGTCCAATTGGAGTATCAAATTTTAGTACGTTGAGATGCCCTAACTTTTGGAAATGAGAGTAGGCTTTTTGTACTTTAATTTATACCACTATGTATGATCATTAATTAGCTAATATTAATAATGCTGCAAACAAATGATTGATGCAACAATTAGTGAACATGTTTGTTTATGTATAAACATAAGTGTGTTTCTTTCATTTATGTCAATCAATAAATTCGTTTAAAGTCTCTTTGAAACTCGTCTGTTTAATCAATAGTTTAATATTCATTTATTGATCAATAATAATAAATTTTTAAATGGATTATTACTAGATACAATATTAATGAAGTTTTTAAACTCCATAAGCAATATTAAAATGGTAACACATAACCCTATAGGAATATTATAAAAATAATAAAGCGAGATATATGTCAGCATCTTAACTCTACTTGTAAAGTTTAAACTCCATTGATAGTATATTGGATAATAAATTAATAATCCTTATTAAATTTGCATATTTATCCATTGGTAATTTTAATATGTAATTATTTAAATTGTTTATTTATATAAGATTTTTGAATTTGGTATTATATATATGAATTATTATCATATTCACTGACTGTGGTTTTTTTAATTCCACATGTGGAATTAAAAAACTAGCATAAAATCTACTTTTTTGAATTAATTTTTTTATTTTTAATATTTTCTAAAGAGTATGTATTACTTTATAACTTTTTTTTGTGAAATCTAAAAATTTCACTAAAAGCACATTAGATAATTTTCCTTTATATTGAAAGTGAGTGTAATTTGTTTTGTTTAAGTTTTTTGTTTAGTGTTCACTAACATATTCGTTTGATATTCACGAACACATGTTCATGAATATGTTCATTAGATGTTCACAAACAAATTCATTTAACTTAAATGAACTCATATGTAAACATTTAATGAATATCTTAATATCTAAACTAATTGAATACTAAAATAATACAAAAAATTTTTTAATGAAGATGAATTGAAAATTGAAAAATAAACAAATGAATACAACCATAATAGAATTCTCTACCGTTGAATTTGTTTACCTAAATTCTTATATAGCTTTAATTTATATTATTAAAGACTAAAATTAAAACATTGTTTCCATCTTCAAATATGTGTATTAATTACATAGGATAAAAAAAAGATGTATCAACTGCATATGTATGTAATTTTTTTTTTATGTATACCACAGGCATTTTCATCGTTTTAACAATCTGAGATTAATCCTGCTCGGGGCTTCGGCACAGTTAAAACTCCTCACTCCTCTCCAAATATGTGTTTAGTGAAAGTCGAACTCGAAAACTCTTTCTACAAATTCAATCTGCATTGCCTACTTAGTCACAACCCATGAGTATGTAATTTACTTTAATAATGATACATGCAGGCGTCCACTCACTTCTACAATCTGTGGTTGTAGGTAGGTAAACATTTTTACCACATAATATATTCTTAGGTATATTGATGTATCTCATCTTTGTTTGAAATAAACCCCTATTCACCACATCGTAAATGTGGAGATCTTATATTAACTTCTACAACTCTATTGGTCTCGCTTTTCTCATAATAAGAAATTTAACATTTTTTAATGATTAAGCAGTATGAATTTTATTTATTTATTTTCCATTTCAAGATATCCAGGTTATTTTCTTCTTTTTCTTATTTAATCAATGAAACTCGATGCTTCAACAAAAGAATACCATTATCGAGTTTGAAAAGGTTACCATTATTAAATAAGTTATAAATTTAAATTAACCACACAAAATTTATTTTTAAAAGAGTTTTGTTCACAAGTATTTTATGAGCACACTTTAAAGTTATCATGTTAAGTAATATTTTCTCCTCATCCATTAAAATCAACAGATCAATTATCACATTTAACGCAAAATATTATTATGAATAAAGTGTCTTTTTGTTTTCTCATATTCCAACTTGTTGGATTTTGCAACACAAATAAATACAGTGTCCGAAGGAGGGAGAGCAAATTATTGTTGGGGAGTAAGGATAATAAAACGGAAATCTTTGGGACAAAAACAAGAACATGAAATCTAAGGATGTTCAATGAAATAATAGAAAAAGTAAGCCTAATGATTTAATTACAAGAAATTGCAAACGAGAGAGAGAGAGAGATGAGACAAAACTCTCCATTCCCCGATGTGTAAAAAGTGGCTTCACACACGGTCGTGTTCGTACCACATTATTATTACTACCACTATTATTACCCCAATGCAAATTTGCACCGCAAGTGTTTCAGCACGTTGTGGCCGGCGAATGACTGAATTGCCCTCGTTTTCTTCCCGCCAAAATTGACGCTTTTTATCTTCCTTTCTTGGTGGTTGGCTTATGTAAACGAATTGGGTAGAAGATTATTTGAATTTAATTAGTTTATTTTTGAATCGGATTTAAATTATTCAAATAATAAATTGGATTTGAATTTGTTAATAATTGATTTGAGTAATTTGTAAGTTTTATCGAACTTTTAATATATATTTTTAATATTTTATTTTTATAATAAATAATTAAAAATTGATAAATCAAATTTATTGAGTCGACTTTGAATCTATTGATCAGTTCAAGTATTTTATCGAGTCAAACTCGAACTTTAAAAATTAAAGTTGAGTCAAATTATAAATTTCGAATTTTCGAATCGAGCCAAACTCGAATCTTGTGCTAAATCATCTTAATTCGAATCGATTACACATCTACTATCGATTATAAGACATTTTTTTTGGTTACAAATAATAACACAATTATTAAAAAAAACACCTTACTAAATTTCATGAACGTGAGTTAGTTGACATATAAACATAAAGGGCGGATTCGTGAAATGCTCATTCGTGATCTATTTGGATCAACAATAGCATTAATTTTGATGAAATTAAAAAATTAACGATAATAATGATATCAATCATTATAATGGTATGTAGGGAGAGTAATTATCCTAATGATAAAGTTGAATGTTGTAATGGTGTTAGTGATAGGAAGATTTGTCTTTTGAATGCAACGATTACGTTTAAGTAAAATATATTAAAAAAATAATCACATATTGAATTAAATTTATATATAATAAAATTTTTATAAAATCAATAAATAATAAAAAATATTTGAAATGCTCCAACTATTCGTGATCTTATCTAAACAAGACATATGTCAATTTTGAGTTATATCGACTAAATTATGTTTGTCAAGTTAATTTTGTATTTTTTATATTAAAATACAATTGATAAATTTAATTTGTATTTTCAATATTAAATTCAAATTATTACAAATTTTATTTAAATCAATCTTTACATTTAGGTCATTTCGAATTTGAATAATTTTGTATTTAAACATTTTTCAATATAAATCTTTCAACTTTTTATCCAATTCGAGTTTTTACATTCACTTTTTCTTTAATTCAAGTTCATTAGAGACACCTCATTCGTCTTTTCAACACTTATAGAGTTAACCTCTCAATGCTGTTCATCAGTATAAAGGAGAAGGAGAAAGTTTAAGGTTTGTGTAAGTACTATAAAACTCAAAATAATTAAATATAAATTAATCAACATTAAACAACATCTAAACATGTAAAATAACTCTAATTTTGTTTTCTTCACACGAGGGCATAAAAAGAAGGAAAAATCAAATCTTGAACTTAAACATTTTGTCTTTATTCTTTAAAATAACTTCGATTTAATTAAAACTTTAAAGAGATTTAAATCAAATTTTATTTTGAAATAAATTCATCAATTCCTTTATTCATTCATAAATATTACATCAATAGGTTATACATTATTTATGTTGGATAAAGATGACTTGATACTAAACCAAGAGGGGAATGAATTGGTTTCTAATATTTTTCTAACTTAAAGAACTTTCAGCTTAGAATGCAACCTACAACTATGAATTCCATTCTATGCAAAAATTACTTAACAGATAACACAACATGCACAATAAAACAGTAAATGAGTACAGGGAGGAGAAGATATACACAATTGATTTATAGAAGTTTGGCCACCACCTACATCCTCTACCTTGAGTACCTTTAAAGGATTTCAACCAAATTTACTCCTCATAAATCTGATTACATGTCTCCCTCTTTTGTGGGTAAGAGTAACCCTTTACACTTTCCTTTTTGCTTAGACTTAAGGGTAACCTCTTACATTTTCCTTTCTGCTTAGGTTCAAGGATAACCTCTTACACTTTATGAAGGTTTCTCACTTACACTTTAATGCACAATTCAAGTAATCGATGATAGCATAAAATAAAAGAAGTGATAACACAAGATGTACAACATAAATTCATAGTAGATGAATCAGGGAATATTAGAAAGAATTTTTTTTCTCAATGAATGCTTTGAATTTTCTAATTGATCTTCTTTGTTGTCTCTCTCTTATTAATGCTCATATATAATATCTTGCCTTTTCAATTAGTCAGATAAGTGAGCATTAAATGCTAAATTTACCATTGAAGCTTTCAGAAAAGTATCCGTTAATCTTAGTTCAAATTTGTATGTGTCGATACCTCAAGTTACCATTAAGGTACTTGAAGAATTATCCTGCAAAACATTCTTAAAGAGTATCGATACAATAACAGTTGTATCAATACAATTAGAGAACAGTTAATTCTGTTTGAAAGGAGCAATATAGTATTGATACCTACCAGTTCTTTTTCATGTAGCCAATCACACCTAGTAAAAAAAGATTGATGGCGACTCCTTTTATGTTTTTAAAATCATCTAATGATCGAATTCATGGGCGGAATAGTTACGACAACTTGGCAACTCCACATATATACTTTTCCATCGCATTCATTTACAAGTACCTGAATAATATATATGAAGAATTGCACATCAATAAATCTAGGATGTGTTCTTGAAATGCTTACTTATGTTTGTGGATTCAAGATGGCGATAAAGTGAATGCCAATTAGAAAAAAAAATTTCCATCATGTGGGGCACTATTGGATCAAGGAGCTTGTTCATTTAAAAAAAATACAAATAAAAACAAGAAAGCAAAAAGAAAAAAAGAAAAAGAAAAAAAAACAAGAGGGCTTGATAGTTACATTATGCATTTGAGTAAAATCGATAAGAACTTATGGTCTTTTTTGTGATCATCCACAAGTTTTTCAATTTTCAATAAATGATCTACAATGAGATTGTTCACATTTGAAATGAGAAATGATCATCTTTCATATATCTTTCTCATAAAGAAAATTAATCGTTTGGCACTTTATTTGAGCCTATAAAGATATTTTCTTTAATAAACCCAAGGATCACCCTCCACTTTGGGAAGGGGTGAATTTCAAAGAGGAAGAAGAAAAAGTAATGAAATGTGAATGATGAGGGCAAATGAAAGATTTCCTTTGATATTAAAGAGTAATTGTCAAATTAAGGGTGAAAATGATGAAAGAGAAAAAATGAAAAAAATGAAGAAAAAATAGGAAAAAAAAATGAAAATGGAGGCAAGCTTACGAGGAATAAGATAAAGTATTAGCAATGGTGTTTCAAATGATGAAAAATGATCCTTTGGTTTTCTTCACCCTGAAATACATATTTTGGACATGTTTATCCATTCCTTTAGAACCTTGAACCTTGAACCTTGATATACAGTACGTGCTTTGAAAAATCCATTCTAATCAAATATGAATATTTGAATTGGAAAATCATGCATTGCATATTGACATTCTTGTAAAATCACTAAAGACTAATAAGATTCTAATTCCTTTTCTTGCTGAGTCAATTTGAAACTAAATTAAAAAAAGAATGAAGATAGCCTAAAAAAAAAGAAAACAAAAAGAAGAAATAAGAAAAATGGTTTGAATTGAAAACCTGAGAGGTCGACTCAAACCAAAAGAGCTCTATCAAAGTTGAAAATTCGAAAAAAAAAGGTGATTGAGGATATCGCATAATATGGGGCAAATGTTTACAGCTATCCCAGCAAGTTATAGGCATGGAAAAATTAAAAACACTGATCAAGGGTTTACTTAAGAGAAGTCTTAGGCTAATTGATATGTGAAGGTCTGAATTTTCATTATAAGGGTACTTTTATCCTTGTGCTTAAACTGATATATAATTAAATAAATATAACATAAAATTGAATCAAATTCACAAATGATAAGACTTGAAGATATAACTTATTTGCCCCATATTTTGTAAGGCCTCATTGACAAAATGTAAAGATTGGTTTATTGCACAATTAGCTTCTCTATGAATCCGCTTTATCCTGTATTCTTTAAAATTACTGCACAATAATCCTATATCTTTGATTATCAATCTTCCAATGTCTTTGTTGATTCCCTTGTATCAATCCTTCAGCAATTATCTTGGAATCAGTTTCAATCTCCACCTTTGGTAACCTTATTTCAAAAGTCAACTTCACTTATTCGTTAACAGTAAAAGCCTTAGCTTCAACATATGAATTTGCCTCAATCTTCCTTCCAAAACCACCTATCAATATTCCATCATTGTTCCTTAAAATAACACCTATACTAGCACTCTTATCTGTCTCATTAAAAGCCCCATCACAGTTTATCTTACACCACCCTACCTTAGGTTTAACCCAACTTTGTTTGGATTTCTTCTTACTATCCTCCTTCTAATTCTCTCTCCTACATGTCCAGGATTTCATAAATTGCTCTATTAATCCTGATAGTAACTTCTATAGGCTTAGGTTCATACCTCTGAAAACAAGCTTTGCATCTTTCCTTCCAAATATCCCAGCAAGTTATGATTATTATCACCAATAACCTATCTTTGTTTATGCCACTCACCTAGAAATCATTGAGCATCTTTAAGAACCATTCATCAAAGGTTTTTATTTCCTCCCTTCCTACTTTATACCCCACACCAAACCAAACCAAATTAGTCCAGTCACACAGCAAAAGTACATGCTCAATAATCTCATCTTCTTTATTACATATATTGCATATTGAGCTGTCAACCGTATTTCTCTTCCAAATATTCGTAAACACAGCCAAAGCATTTCTACATACCTTTCAAAGAAAAACTTGAACTTTGTCAAGAATAGGAATACTTCAAATATGCTTCCATACTCTCTCATTAATGACATAAAATGAAGATGGATTAAGAAATTATTCCCTCTTTATAGCCTCTTTCAGAACATGGTAACCTATTTTGACTGTATAAGTTCTATCCTCTTTGTATGGCCAAACAAATCTGCCTTTACCACCTTCTTGGCATATTAGAATTCCTTTAATTACTTGAACTATTTCTCGACTTAAAACTCCTTCAATAGCACCGAGATAGCTAATCTCATTATCTATTAAATCTGTGACTTTTATAGGTAGGTTCATTTCTCGAATCCTCTCTTTGTTGACAGGGTTTAGATTATAACCAAGAACCCAATTATTTTCCCAAATTCTGATTTCATTTCCCCTCCTAACCTGCCAAAAGACATTTTTCTTTATAACTTCCTTTCTTTCAAGTAGGTTGGACCATATCCAAGAAGCTCAAGCCTCTTTTTTTGCCTCCAAAGATATGCATTTAGGAAAATAAACCCCTTCTAGTATCTTTGCCCACAATACATCAAGATTAGACAGTAATCTCCAATATTGTTTTGCCAACAGAGCCCTATTCATAATCCTCAAATCTTTAAACCTTAGTCCTCCTTTAGCTTTCATCCTTGTTAACTTTTTCCAGCCAATCCAATAACTTTTCTCTCTTCCTTTAATTGCCCTCATTGAAAATTTGACATTACAACATTGACCTCCTCACATATCTTAGCAGGAACTTTGAAAACTTGCATGGTGTAAATGGGAATAGCACTGGCCACTGCTTTTATTAAAATTTCTCTCCCTGCCGCGACAGTAGTCCCTACTTCCAAGTCTTCATTTTGCCAACTATCTTATCCTTAATAAATCTCATTGTCTTTATCTTTGTTTTCCCCAACATGAAGGAATTCCAATATAGTTTCTATGATTTCTTGCAACTTGTATACACATTCTATTGACTAAAACATTCCTCATATCTTATGGCACATTGGAACTGAATATGATATTTGACTTGCTGAAATTAATCTTTTGCCTTGATGCCCTACAATAAACCTCCAAAACCTTAGATACTTCATCACAATTCTTCTCAAAAGCATCAAGGAAGAATAACGAATCATCTGCAAATAAAACATCTGTTAACATAGGATAATCCTTATTTAGTTTGACTGCTATAATTTTCTTAGACTTAACAACCAAATTAATGACTCTAGAAGAGGCATCTATTACTAATAAGAAAAGATAAAGAGATCGAGGATCTCTTTGTCTTCGACCTCCAGATGGAATGATCGTGTCTAGAAATTTTCCCTTGACAATAATTTTGTAAGAGATAGAAGAGACAAACACAAACTCCATTGATCTATTTCATGTGAAACCTGATCCTAATCATAATGGCCTTCAAAAAATCTCACTCCACCCTATCATAGGCTTTGTTCATGTTTATATTCAAAGCCATATTAAACTTCTTCCCTTTCTTTTTTAGTCTAAGAAAATGGAACACTTCATTAGCCAAAATGATATCATCCTGAATCTGCCTTCCTTCCAAATAAGCTAATCGATTCTATGTAATTAAAGCACCATCAATGGCTTTAATCTATTCACCAATATTTTGGCTATAATTTTGTATGAGAAATTACAATAACTAATTAGTCTATATTGCCCCACTTCTTCTAGACATTTAACTTCGGGATTAGCACTAATCTTGTCTTATTTAGTTCTCTTAACATATTCCCACCCTAACAAAACTCTTTACTTCTTTAATAACACTTTCATGTACAACCTCCCAATATTTTTGGTAGAAGATACCAAAGAATCTATTAAGGCCAAGAGCCTTCAAAGCTCTAAGTTGATTTACTACCTGCATTACTTCATCTTCTTCCACATTTTTAGTTAGCACCTGATTCATGCTATCTAAAGGTGGTAAATGGGCTGGTCTAATAAGGTTTGAGTTGAGTTATTTTGGATTGAATCACTTTAGGTTAAGGAAAATCAAATCATTTCGGGTTTAGGTCAGTTCAGGTTTAGGTCAAGGAAAAATCGATCTATTTGGGTTAAATTTGAATTCAATTAATTTGGGTTTGGATCAATTCGAGTTTGGATTACGTTAGGTTCGGATCGTTGACTTTTTTAGTCAATTCAGGTTGGTCGGATTTGGATTCGGGTTGAGCAAGCAAGTTTTTTAGATTCATCCTTAGTCATCTCGGTATAATTTGTCGGTATGAAAATGAACTGAAACCATATTTCTAAGAATCACAAAACTAATGAAAATAAAATTTTTTTCTTGTATGACCTATAATAAAATTGGGATTGAAATATTCAAAATATTTAATAATTTGTATGATAGTTTTCTTTATAATATATTTATTAATATTCATAATTTAATTACATCTTTTTCATTTTATTTCTATTATCTATAATAATTGTTAACTCTATGCATCAAAGTGATTGAATAATCCTTACTAAATACTATAGTACATTACTATACATCTCTCTAATTTCTCTTTATTTTTTATAGAATAATTAGAGGCATTAAGTGTAGGTGATCTAGCTTTTGTACTTTGTAATAGATTAGCCATTAAATAATTATACATCAGTTCTTGTAGAATTTTATTTCTAGTTAGGTCCAAATGAATACGATATAAAAATGAATATTTAAGTTTGTGAGATTCACACTTTTTACCGTCCATGTTTACTATTAATGAAGTTAGGAAAACAAGATATCTCATCACGGTTCAAATGCCTCATGTTTCGTAGGTATAAAGAAGAATTGGACTGTAGGTCCCATTGGGACTTCTACTATTTTGATGATGATGAAACTTGACGGTATCAATATTTGGAGTCAAATGTTGAGATGGTAAGAATCTGCATCTAAAAATTCATCTGTTTGTGCATGTGTTGAAAAACATGTAAATTTCAAAAATGACAGTTAAGTCTATAGGCCCATAAAACTTTTGCGAATAACAGTCAATCTAATTGAACTTTTCACCAACTGACAATTATAGAAGAACCATCATGTGAAGAAATCTCATACTATTTCAATAAGTAGACTGAATCAACGAAAGTTTCAAAAACTATGCGAATGGATGATTAGGGTTATTTTGGTAATTTTATCGTATTAACCAGTGAAACCCAATCAAAAGCCTAACAATGATTAGAACATGTTAAACAAATACATTTTATGAATAAATAAAATATTTTGGAAGTTTAATTAAACATTTAAATAGAAATTAAATAGTTAAGATATGATTGGTATTATTAGAATCTTATAAGGGTATTTTGTAATTTGCCATGAAAGATAACTTTAAAAGGGATTTTTCTAGACTTCTTCCTCACAAGGCCAGCCACTCTTCACTACCATTATCATCTCACACTAAAGCTTAATGAAGAGAGAGAAAAGCCATTGAAACACCACTTAAATTACCTCAAAATCGAAAACTGTCTTAAGCAAACTTGCTCACCTCTTTTCACTCTACAATATATTTTCAAATCAATTTGTGTAGAAGCCATTTCCATAATGTTTGGGCTCCTTTAAGTTTCGACCAAGAGGAAGAGGTGAGAGAAAGCTTGAATTTTGTGTTTTAATGGCTACATGTTCTGTGTTCATGATGTTTAAGTGTATGATTAAGCTTAAATTGAAGCAAAACCATTAGAATCACTCTCATTGGGTGTCGGTCAACATGAGTCATGCATGAATATGGTGTTTTTCAGTGCAAAAGTGGTGTAGAATTAATGTAAAAAGGGTGTAGAATTAATGGTGTTGAAATGAAGTGTGTCGACATGTAAGGTGAATTCGGCCAAATGAAGGGATAGGGAAACCATGTCCAATTTAATGTAAAATGGGTCTTAGAATATTGTATAAATTAATACAAGATGTTGGTGAAGTTAGAACTAAAAAAGAAGGTGTTTTGACAATAGTTACAGTGTAGGCATATATAAAGTAAACCAAAAAAAGCAGCTGGAGTAGGCAATGTAGTGGATCTCAAGGAGTTATATACTTTTATAACTGAAGTGTGGAGAATTGAGTGGTGTTTTGTAGCTTGGAAGTAAGGAGTGTAGACCGGTGCTATCGAGCAGCACTGCACAAATTGAGTGGTAAGGAATATGTGTAAGAGGCATGGGATACTATGTTGTATTAAAAATGATTGAAGTGGAATTGTATGAGATTGAATATTCTGATTGGAATGAAATTGAGAAACTGTCATTATGGTTGTTAAATTGTGTTTTAGTGCAAAAAGTTTTGGATAGGTAGTACTGTTATGCTGCCGAAACTTCGTAAAATGGTCTTAAAACCATAAACCATTAATAAGAGACTGTCAGTGCAAGAAGGAAAGAAATAAAAGAGTGATTTAAGTTAGGTTGGCATTTCGGCTACGAAAGTGCACGTATTTGTAATGTTGTTTCTGAAAGGATTTTTAATGATTTTCACACTTTTTAAGATACATGTATGTTTTAGAGTTACTTTTATATGTAAATAAAATATTTTAAACATTGGTTACTATATTGAGAATATTTTCTAAAGTTTTATAGTTCAAATGTAATAGTTACTAATTTTAAATATTTATGAACTAATTGAAGATATGTTTTACTAAAATTGTTTCTATAAAATGTTTCTGACTGTTTATGAATTGTTTTGTGATTGTTAGCTCCCATAATTACCTTCGGGTATGATGCTACTGAGTATACTGTACTATTATTGTTTGCTGATTTATCTTGATAATGTTATTAGCCGTCCCAGATGTCACATGATCAGTGCATACTGAAGATACCCCTCTGACTATGGCCATATGTCTTATTGATTACTGTTACTCTATTTTGGGATACTGATATCGCATGATTTTATTAGGTGATGTCTTATCTCCATTGTATTGTTTACTAAAACTGTTTACTGTACTCTTTGCTAAAATGCTTACCAAACTGTGTTATTGAATTGCATACTGTATTGTTTACCGAATATGTTTCATCAAATTGTTTTACCGTATTGTTTACTAAAATTGCTTACTGTACTATCTACTGAATGATTTACCGAATGTTTTATTGAACCGATTACCATACTATTTACCAAACTATTTGTCAACTGTTTATGTAACAGTTCATTGGAAACTTTATTACTAGACTGCTTATCAAGCAATTTCTAATAAACTCCCTACGGTCGGAATTAGGGACTAAGACAAGTGAAGTGCTTTAAAGCATCATTTTGTACTCAACCTGGTTTCCTAATCGATTATAGTATCCTTCTAAATTAGGGTCCTTTATTACTATTAAATTCTAATAGTGATTTTGAGTGTAAGATCATGTTTAATATATATGCATATAGATTTGCATAGTATCATTTCTTTTATATATATTTCTTACTGGCGTAAGCTCACCCCTATTTTCCTTCTTGATTATCAGCTGTAGTTCAATTTTGCATAGGAGGTTTTGATACAATATTCTTTAGGTGGTTCACCAGATACCATAAAGGTATATTGTTTACTTTTATATGTTCAGATTGCATATGTACAGTACAACTTTGTATATATTATTGTACAGGGGATGTAAACCTAATTGTAGTGTACTGAATGAAATTTTAGTTTTAATTGAGTTAGATGTAAATTATAAGAGACATAAATGATACATTTCATATCATGAAATGAAATTTTGTGGGTTGTTCTTGTATATATTAAATTGAATGATATGATTAATAGTTTAAAGTACTAATTGGTGGAAATGAATACGAAATGTAAACTGTTGATTGATAATGTAACTGAGTGGGGACACTATGACAATCTAACTAATTGTACTGAAAGAGAAAAATTTGTTCTGTTTCCGGTAAGTGGAGTGTGACAAAGTTTTAGCAAATTAAAAAAAATATAACACTCTGAAAAAAAATTAAATTTTTACTATAATAAAATACTTTGATCATTAATTTTGACATTTTAATATTTATTGATAATATTAAATTTAGGTTTGAATCTTTTCAGGTTCGGTTAATTTGGATTTAGATCAATTTAGGTTCAGGTCAATTTAAGTTCAAATTAATTCGGGTTCATGTCAGATCAGGTTTGGGTCAATCTAAATTCGGATGAATTTGGGTTTTGATCAATTTAGGTTTGGATTATGTTGAGTTCAGATAAATAGGAATTCAAATTAACATGGTTTCGGATCAATTCCGATTTGGATCGGATTGGATTTGGGTTGTTGACTTTTTTAGTCAAATCAGATTGGTCGAGTTTGGGATCGGGTTTTTCTGTGAAAATTGAAAAATTTTTCAGTTCAATTTAATTATTTACTATTTAAATATAAATTCTTTAACTGATAAAAAAATTTAAATAATTATATAGTGATATATAGACAGGTGGACCTTTTGGCACAACGTATATGTCCTCGGAAAATTGAGATCTTTTCCACTCTGAGCTTGGGGAGAGACAATCTACATCAAGCCTAAGAATTTTCTTAAATCTAAAACTTGTTTAAATCAACAAACTTCATAAAGTTAATTGTGATATTTTATAAATTTAGAAAATAATGTGTAGAAATTTATTTAGATTATGAATGTAACAAATTTATAAAATTTGAAGCGAATGAGTTATCATGCATAGATATATGCAATATATTATATAAATATATATTAATATGAATCAATATTTCAAAAATATATATATAAAAGAATATTGATAAACATATATACACAAACCTTCAAATCCGTTTACAAATATATGTATATATATATATATTATTATTATAAATATATGTTATATGTTAATTATATATATAATATATATACATATATAATAATAAAAATAATATAATATTATAAATTAAAAAAATAAAAAAAATAAAATGAAACCGAGTGGCTTCTTGAAGAAGCCAATCGGGTTCATCATTTTCCCACAAGTGTGTGAAGTTAAAAATTAGGCTCATTTTGGTTCGCGTAAAATGACTTTTCAGAAAATGATATCTGTAAAATGATTTCTAAATATTTGATTTTATAGAAAAACTAATATTTTCTGTAGTTTGGTTGATATGCTGAAAAATATTTTCTGTTGTTTGTTGTTTTAATCCAATATAGATTAGGTTGAGTTTTAGTGGGAGCTTTTTTCTTAAGAGTGGCATAGGTTTGGAAATTGTATTCCCCTTTTGAAAATGGGAAGACAATTTTCCAAAATCTTTAAAGATTTTCCATTGACTAAATTTCATTTTTCATTGACCGAAAATGTTTTACATGTACCAAACATTGAAAAATGTGAAAAATATTTTCGGGAAGAAGGATTCTATTCACACCCTATTTGATACTAGACACACCCTAAATTAATAAACATTTTTTATTAAAAAAACATTTATACAAAATGACTATTTTATCCACATATTCAATAATTTTTTTAATTTTTCTATTTAAAAAAATCCAAATAAAAACTTGAGTTTCAAACTCCCACAATCTATCGTCAGGAGCAACAAAGGATTTTTTATTTTTTTTTAGCCAAGATGTTCATTTGCAAGATGAAGATGAAGATGAAGATGAAAAATGGAGGTTCGTTTGGATGTAAGGTTGCTGGCGACGTGAAGATGATGCTGATAGGATGAATTTTAGCAGCAAAGTCATGGATGGTGGCAGCATCTTGGTAGTAGACTAGCGCAGGAAGGATTTCTTGGCAGAACTAACAGCAGCTTACGGTGAGGAGTGGTGACTAGGCAGCGGTGGAAGTGATGATGCGATGAAGATGATGGTGATTTTTTTGTATAGCAGGAAGATGCAAGGTAGTATTACTGGGGTGATGGCTTGTGTGATGGAGATGGTGCAAAGGAAAACGATGAAGAAGGAGTTTATGCAGAGAGATTTGTATTTAAACGTAGGCAGAGGATGATGGTGTTGCAGAACCGAACATTTAGAATTTTTCAGGTGGGTTTGAAGAGGGTTAAGGATATTTTAGGAATAAAATTAAGTATTTTAGGGTGTAGGTAGTAAGAATGAAGAAACAGATTTGAGGAATATGGTTTTTTTAGTATTTAGGGTGTGTGTAGTAATAAATAGGGTGTGAATAGAATTACTCTTTCGGAAAAATGAAATACGCAAACCAAACACTGAAAAAAGAAAAAACAAACAGAAAAGAAAAGAAAGGAGAATCGAGGAAACCCATTCTCGGCAAAATAGGAGAGGGGGAATAACCTACAGCCACCGAAAGGAAGAGGAGAGAGAGAGAAAAGTGGGGCAAACGGCTGAGACTGGTGAAAGAGAGGGCTGAATTGGCTGAAGGAGGAAGCTCTCTCTTCAGAGAAAGGAAACTAAGGAAGGAGAAAGCCTTGCACTGGGAAAGAAAGAAAAGAAAGGAGAGGAAATCTGGGAGAGGCACAACAATAACGATAAGCGGCTAGGGAGTTCGACACCTTTTCGGGGCTGCCAAGAGGAGTGGTTGAGAGCCGAAAGTGGGCTGCGTGAAGAAGTGTCTGACTGGGTTAGTGATCAGTGAAGGAAATAAAAGGAACAGTTGCAGAAATGGTAAGGATTGGTTGAACTAAACCCATCGAAACACCAGGGAAGCGAGAAGAATTCGAGGCTGACAAGGGATTTTTAGCTTCATTTCGGTTTGCTCGGGAAAGCTGCATTGTTGCTGGAGAAGAAAAGAAAGAGAAGGGAAAATCGTAGAGGAGGCTGCAAAAACTACCTTGCTCGTCCTTGGTAACGAAAAGAAACCCAGAAAAAAAATGGGCTAGGAAATGAAACCAATCTGGGCATTTAGAGTTTTGGGCATTGAGGGGGGTTAGTTGCGAGTAGCACACAAGGCTACTGCGAAGGCTCTTAATCCTTGGACAGTGGCTATTTTGCATAACAGCAAAAGCTTTGTGTAGTTGGCACTAGGTGAGTTAATTCGATTTAAAGATTTTCATGGGTAAAGCTAATTTGATTTGGTTTGGGATTAATATAAATATGTTGCGATTATGTTACATTATGTATGATGATGAAAAGCTATTGAGAACTCATTATGTAGGGGTTATGTTGAGAAAAAAAATACAACAATAAATAGTGAAGGTAGAAGAAGAAACAAGGCTTGGTTTAGAGGTTTCAAAGGGGTAAGTATATGGCTTTAGTTTAGTTTTTACAAATGTTAATTTTAATGGTGATGGTAAGAGGTTAAGGATGTTGGCACTAGTGTAGGTTAAGTGAAGAACGAAAGTCAAGAAAGCACTAAAGAGGTAAGGCGTGCAAGTGTGGTGTCAACAATCTGGGTGTAGTGCAATAATTGGGTAAGGAAATGTATCCTAGGTACTTGTTGGTGCTTCCTTGCTTGTATACATAATTGTAATTATGTAATTATATATACACACACCTATATATGTATATATTTATATTTGTTAATGACTTATGGTAATGATCGAAATGTTGTGGATGAGATACTAAATGAAGGTAAGGGTTTCATGTTAATGGCGTAGGCACGTGTTATGTTTTATTTTTACTACTCTAGGCTGAATTCCTATATATATATATACATGCTTATGAATATATAAAAATATAAAAAAAATATTTCTTTACATGTTTATACGAAACACTTAAAAAATGGTGCATAAAGCATTGGTTTTGGTACGTAGAAATGCATTTTGTTTGAATTTTAAAATATGCTGGGATTAAACATGAAGTCTGTAATGATTGAGATTGGGAATGTGTTGGATTGGTGTATAATTGTACTTGCATGTTGGAGTTTAATACGAGTTAATTTTGGATGTGATTATAATGTTGGGTAGTGTCCTACCTATGTCATCATGATGCCAAACTTTCATTAGAAATCGATTAGGTAGATTCCATAGGATTAGTTTAGACTTATATGATGCATTTTAGACCTCATGCATTACAAGTAATGCTACTTGTCACCGAAACTCGCATGCTTGGGGCAAGGTAGTACAAGGTTTTATAAAGGTGTCAGGTTGGTTAAATAAGAACTGTTGTCGTCATGATAGCTTTGCCAAAATAAATTCATTCGTTGAGATAATGGTTTTTAAAAATATGATTTCGTACATTGATGTTTTCAAACTACAAATGTTTAAAAGAACCATACTTTAAGTATACAAATCGTTTCTAAAAGCTATCTTTGTACGGGTTTTGACACGACACATGTGGTGCAATGAGATAATGGTTTTTAAAAACATGATTTCGTAGGTTGATGTTTTCAAACTACAAGTATTTAAAAGAATCATGCTTTAAGTATACAAATCGTGTTTTAAAAGCTATCTTTGTACAGGTTTTGACACATGAGACATGTGGCTTTGTATAATGCCTGTGTGGCATTTAGCCTACCTATGTGGCCCTTAACTTGCCTGTATGGCACTCTATGCTTATGTAGCATTTGGTATGCCTGTGTGGCATTCTTACGTCATAGACCCCACCTGTGTGGCATTCTTATGTCATGGATTCTGCTTATGTGGCAAGGGATAGCAGTATTTGCATATAAAGGATTATGAGTTGTCCAACAACTAGTCGTGACACGTACCTCATCTACTAGATGATCACTGGTGCTAGGATGATACATGATAATGAATAGAGCCCTAGTATGGGACTGTGGCCACTGTTAGCTACAGTAGATGCTTTCATTGAAAGCTCATTAGTTATATTTCCAAATATCTCGGCTACATTACCGAATCGCGAGAATTGATGCTTATCTCTTGTAAATGTTTTTTAAATTGTATTTTTGTTTTGCTATGAAAACAAATGGGGCTCTTATTTCTCTTTTCACTGTATCTCAAATTTCATAATTGTGTGGACTCCTATATAATTAGAACTGAGCTGTTTAATAGTTTTAAAACCATATAAGAAAATATTAAAACTAATATATTCTTAGCATACTGCATTGAGGCATCGATTTTGTGTATTGGTTCATGCATAGACATGCATTGAGCATAGTAGGAGTCTAGCATCACCTAGCATATATTTTCTCACTAGGCTGTAGCTCGCCCCTTCTTCTTCTCACAGATTATTTTTAGTGGTCTTGGTGCGAGTGTGGTGCACTGAGAGTTTTTGTGCATGTTGCACAAAGTGGTACTTTTGGGTCGAGGTATAATCCTCTTAGTCTTTTGTTTAATCCCAGACTAAATTTTTTTAAGTACATAGTGTATAGAATTTGGGATGTAAAGTACTAGCAAAATATTGAGTCTGTAAACAAACTGAGCCTTGTGATTGAGTTGTATACTTGATGTTACAAACCGATGAATATGAAATGTTTTAGATATTATATTGAGATTGTTTTTGCCTGAGGTTGAAATGATGATGTATTGTGTATGAGGATGGGTAATAGTTCCAAAGTAGGGGTAAAATTTTTCGGTTTTGTTTTTAGCACATATTACTAGGTGACTTTAATGGGACCTTGGACAGTTAGTCTTAAACACTAAAACATGTATTAAGCTACTTGTTAAATAATAGCTACATTGAGCGAGTGACAAACATAGGTAGTAAAAAAAAAGTTAGCACGAATTTCCAGCTTCCGCAGGTATTACATCGAATTGGTTTTTTAGGTTAGATTAGTTTTTGCCGCCTCTAATTAATGCTATCATCAATAAGTTTTGGGATCACTTCTAGAATCTGGCCCCGGTCCCTTTGACCACTAGAACAAAAGAACTCCTTATAAAAAGAGTTGAGTTTTTGCTGAATATCTTCTTCTTTATCAAGCCACTCATCATTTTCCACCTTTAGTCTAAGAATTTTGTTTTGTTTTCTTCTCTACATAGTAGATAGAAGAACTTTTTATTTCTATCTCTTTCTTTTAGTTATCCCACTCTAAATCTCTGCAGCCAATACTTTTCTTCAAAATGCCACAATTTTTTGATCTTAGCAACTAATTTTTCAACCCTTTCACAATAGCTATCATCAACCTCTGTATCTTGGATTTTAGCTATAGTCATAGTTTCTTCAATCACTCTCTTATTATTAGGAAATGCCTTTTACTCCATTCGATCAATAGCTTCTTACACATTATTAACTTCTGAACTAATTGAAAAGGAAAAGAACCACTGATTCCATGCCACATTCCTCTTTTTTTTAACCTACATACATTCAAATTTAAATAGCCTAAGGGATCTTTCATCTTCAGAATTAAAATCAACCAAAATAGAGGAAAGATCTGACTGTACAATTGGTAGATTAAACACTTACGTTCGGGGAAAACTCTCCATCTACTGTGTATATACCAGTTCCCTATCTATTCTTTCTTTAATAAGCCTCCCTTGCCTTTTATTCAACAATGTAAATTTCTAACCTTTGATTTAAATATCTATTAATTCACATCTATCCACCATATTTCTGAAACCCCTCATTTTCCTTTGAGCTCTAACATTCCCTCTTCCTTCTCATGATTATGCAATATATCGTTGAAATCTCTTGTACAAATCCAAGGGCTGTTTATACTTCTTCCCCTTTTGTATATCAAATTCCAAAATCCCTGCCTTTCTTTAAAATCAATAGGTCTATATACCCAAAAGCTTCTAACTATAGTATCATCAACACATATTATTGAATCAATAATATTTTTGTATCTCCCTAAAATCTGAACCATAACATCATCCTTTCACCACAAAGCCAGCTCATCACTTAAACCATCTAGCTTAACATAGCACCCATCCTGCAGTTTCAACTTTCTCTTCACTACCTCTAATTTTATCCTTATTTTTAGTCTCCATTAGGAACACAACCCCAAGATCATATTTTTTCTTAAGCTCATAAAGAGCTTTAACTATTAAGGCTGATCCTAAGCCTTGATAGTTCCAAGATAAGAACTTCATGTCTTCTAGGTGACTGTTTTGGTAAAGTCACCCAATCTCTATTGTTTACTACCATTATCTCCTTTCTGACGTCCATTTCTTTCCAATCTTCATTAGAATGCACCTTGACTTCAACTAAACAATTCTCTTCTCTATTCACCTTTTTACACTTTTCCTTCTTACAACCAATCTTTTTGAGTTGCTTACTTGTTTCCTCATTAATTCCTCTCGTATATAGCCCTGTTCACCTACCCCAAAACTTGCTTTCCCCTTTTTTTTGATACATCATTTCCTTATTGAGCTCTCTCACAACCCCATCCATTCTTTCTACTATTCTTACTTTTAATTTGCCCTTATCTAAAACCTCCTTTTTTTTTTTTCAGAACTACAGTTCCTCTTCAAACTTTTGCTACTCACATTTTGTTGCATCTTCCCTTTTTCTCTAAGGCTTTCCTCCCTCTCAAAACCTAAATTTCCTCTATCTTCACTATTTATTCTCCCCCACAAGTCCTCCTTGTTGTATAGATTGTCAAAATTATCCTCATTAATAGATTTGTATGTTTCGATGTCTACTGCTTCTATGAGTGGCCTATTGGTATTTGGTTTTATAGTGTTTAAATGAGAATCTTCAATAGTCAGGTTGTTATTCTCTATAAGTAACCTACCCGTATTTGTGTTGGAATTAACAATGTTTAGGTTTGAAGTATAAGTGTTTGGGTTTGGTTTTGAGGTAACAAAGTTTGGATTCATATTAGTTGTGTTGAGGTTTGTAGCAAAGGTATTTTGGTTTGTAGGAGAAGTTACAGGGTTTTGGTTTAATGTATTTGAGGACATGATGTATAAAGGAAAGTTATTACCCTCAGGGTTTTGGTCTTCAACTTGAGCTTCTCCTTGTCTTTTCCCTTGAGTTTCAGGAATTATTTTAAATACAGAGTAGTAACTTCTATACAACGTACTAACTTCATTCTTAGAACATGATCCAAACTCTTCATCATTCTCTCTCTTTTAACAAACCCTACCTTACCTTCTTTCCTCCATCCACCTCTTACCAACTTTTGAAAAAGAAAGCCTACCTAAATCTCTTACTACCTTGTCAACTAGCTCAACTAATTTCCCATTGTTCCCCAATGCTTAACCATGTTTTCTTCATCACACACCTTCTCCCTTACCACTCCTCTCAAGCAACCACTGCTTTCCACCACTTCCTCCCTCTTGCTCTATTGATTATGACTGATACCATCACTAGAAGATGCTTCTTTAGATTCCCCTTTCTTGAAACCCTCATTATTAAAACCTTCATTCTTACTAGGAGCAACTCTTAACCAAGGACCGTATCTTTGATTTCCTTCTTTAGATACACCATTTCTTTGTCACATTGCCGCATACTATGGCCTAACTTTCCAAAGTTGAAGTAGAAATCAACTAGCTTTTTAGATTTGATTTCAGCCCATACTTTACTTCTTCCTTTTCTTAGCACCCAGATGCCATCTAGCAGAGGCTTATTAACCTTAATTGCAACCTTAACCCTAAGATAGTTTCTGCTAACACTGTTGCTCCAAAAACTATCTTCCACATCAATTAAATCCCCTAAAACTTCCTCAATATTGAGAGCATCTTGTTTATTCAACATTTCTAAGGGCAAGTTATGAATATGGATCCAATATTGAATCTTTGCAAAACTAATTTCTTTAATTGCTTTATCAACCTCCTATTTCTGCAGATTCAAGCAAAAACCCATTATAGACCACAAACCTCTTTCCAGCACCATCACCATTCCTTCTTAAAGGTTTTCCCCTAAGTATCTAATATTAATTAACTCCCTTGTTGACCAAATCGATTGTAGAGCATTCACCACTCCCTTTTTATTCAGGATCTTGCTAGCAATTATTTTTCCAATCAAAGAAAATTGTGTAGCTTAAACCACCTTTTCCCTCTTAAAGTTAAACTCAATCTCCAAGATCCCTTCCATATTATCGTCAATAAACTATCATCCCCCTTCAATCTGATTATTAGAGATTACTCACAAAATAGATCAAAATCTATACAACGTATATCCTTTCTGTTACCCTATCTCTGGCATTTTTAGGAACACATCTTCCCCAAAGAATTAAGAGAGCAAATGCTAGAAAAAACAAAAAGGAATACAAGAAAGAAAAGACTACCACAAAGACTCAATCAGTTCATAAAAACTAAAGTAAAGACTGACATAGGACCAGAGACCACTAATGGAATCGAGCGAACTAGATTGGAAAAAGAATGACAAAAAAAGAAAGAGAAGAAGATAGAGAAAACTCTCATATTTAAGAGAAAGAACTCTCACATACGGAACCGCTCTCACTTTTAGGAGAGAAAAGACCCCCTTAATGAAAAGTTTTCCTGACTAAATTCAATTTAAATTTTCTTTTTCTCATCTAGGATTCGTGATTTCAACAGTGTATTCTCATAAAAAAAAATTCAGTTTAGATTTTTTTCTCTATCTTTCATTTTTGAAAAAAAAATTCTAAAATTGTTAAATTTTTTTAATAAATGGAAAGGGTTTTGAGTTGTAAATATTTTTTCTTTTTTTATTTTTACATAATTTTGTTTCTTTTCATCATATTATAAATTTTATAAATAACATGATTTTTCATACTTGTATTATAGATACACTTTATTTCATGTAAATATATCTGATTGTTTCATGCACATACATTAATGAATAATATTAATTATGGTCAACCTTGCATAGTACATGCATTATTTTGGGTAATATGCCTCACCATTAGTGTACATACAATTAAAGATGATATGTTTTATCATGCATCACAAAAAAAAAATGCATTTCATGACATTTTCATCATTCACTATTGTATTGTTCGTGCATTCATTCAGGTATTCTTTCATGACATCTCATTATTCTATGCAAAAAAAGATTGTGTCAATTTCAATCATGGGAGATTATGACTCCCAAAGGTGAAGAAGTTTCTAAACTTTTGCAAGAAAGAAAGTTGACAGACTTAGGTTGAGAGGTTGGCTAGTGAAGTGGAGTTTGATAAGTCTTCATAGAGACTTTTATGCACATTGTGGAAGAAGATGCAAAAGTAACAGAAAGAGTTTGACTATATCTTTGTTCTCAGGGTTTTGAGATGAAGAATTGGTACACCATTGAGCTTCCTATTATTCTAAAATCTTTTCTAAAATAATGTTATTAACTAATCCCTAAATGTTTTTCCCTAAGAGCATTGGGAATCTTTCATGTATGGGCGCTTGTTTATTCTTTATCATTTAAATAAAATGACAAACACAGTGCACTTTCTATATTCCTCTCATTTGTCCATCCATATCACTTTCCTTATACATACTTTTCCATTTCATTCATTTTCAAGTACATGAATAATGAATATGAAGAATTTCATGTCAATAAATCTAGGATGTGTTCTTGAAGTGCTTACTTATGTTTGTGGATTCAAGATGGTAAGAATATTAATGCCAATTAGAAAATAATTTCCATCATGTGGGGCATTTTTGGATCAAGGAGCTTGTTTATTTAAAAAAAAAAAGAATTGCAAAAAGGAAAAAAAAGGAAAAGAAAAAAAAGAGGGCTCGATAGTTACATTATGCATTTGAGTAAAATTGATAAGAACTTATAGTATTTTTGTGATCATGCACAATTTTTTCAATTTTCAATAAATGATCTACAATGAGATTGTTCATATTTGAAGTGAGGAATGACCATCTTTCATATATCTTTCTCATGAAGAAAATTAACCATTTGATATCCCATTTAAGCTATAAAGATATTTTCTTTAATAAACCCAACTAAGGATCACCTACCACTTGAGGGGGTGCGAATTCAAAGAGGAAGAAGAAAAAGCTATAAAAAGTGAAGGATGGGGGGGGGGGGGGGGGGGGGTGGAGGAGTGGTGAAAGAAAGATTTTCTTTGATATTGAAGAGTAAATGTGAAATTAAGGGTGAAAATGATGAAAAAGAAAAAATGAAAAACAATGAAGGAAAAAATAGGAAAAAAAGAAAATGGAGGCAAGCTTATGAGGAATAAGATAAAGTATCAGCATCGGTGTTTCAAATGATGGAAAATGATCTTTTGGTTTTTTACCTTGAAATGCATATTTTGGGTCTGTTTATCCATTCTTTTAGAATCCTAAACCTTGACTTATATTACGTACTTTGAAAAGTCCATTCTGATCAAATATGAATATTTGAATTGGAAAATCATGCACTGGATTTTGACATTCTTGTAAAATCACTAAAGATTGATAAGATTCTAATTTCTTTCCCTGCTTGATTAATTTGAAGCTCAAATGCATGATGAAATTATATATATAAAAAAAAAAGAATGAAGATAGCCCAAAGAAAAAGAAAAAGATATATGAAAAATGGTTTGAGTTGAAAACCCCAAGAAGGCAACTCGAACAAAAAAAGTGATATTAAAGTTGAATGTCCAAAATTTCACCAAAAAAAAAGTTGAATGTCCAAAAACAAAAGGGTGATTGAGGATATTGTATGATATGGGGCAAATGTTGACAGCTATCCCTGTAAATTATGGACATGGAAAAATTGAAGACAGCGGTTAGTGGTTTACTCAAAAAAAGTCTTGGGTTAATTGATATGTGAAGGTTTGAATTTTCATGATAATGGTACTCTTGTCCTTGTGCTTGAACTGATATATAACTAAACAAATATAACATAAAATTGAATCAAATTCACAAACGTAAGACTTGAAGATATATCCTATTTGCCCCATCTTATGTGAGGCCTCATTGGCAAAACGTAAAGATTGCTTTACATTAAACATAATTACATATTCCAGTGTGGATGAAAGAAACCTCTGCCAAGTAAAATACAATCACCGGCACTCTTACATGTAATCAAATTATTACAAGAGCAGCTACTCTTGATTCTTGATTTTTTTTTTGGTACATACTTTTGAATTTTGATAATGGCCTGCAACAGTTAAATCTCGGCAACAGGCAAATCCTCGTCATATGGGGGAGACATTATCCACTCTCCATCTTCAGTTCTAACGAGTCCTTTGTTCTTCTCCACCCACCAGGACCCTGGCACCAACAACTCATCTTTCAGAAACGAGCAAGACTTATTCACCAAGGCCAAACTCCTTTTCACTTTCAGCTCAAACTCTCCATCTTTTCCATTCCACCCCGCCACTACATGCAACATACCCTGCAAATTATGCCAGTCACCGGTGTTACTGGAGTCCTTCAAGCTCGATGATTTCCTTGTATCGATTACCAGCTCGGTTCCTGTATTGACATATCCCAAGATTTTGCCTGGATAGCGAGGGATTATATCGATTGTATTCTTGGTGTGCAGAATCTTCAGATTTGAATGCTTTTTCAGCCTCTCATTGAAAGCCTTGTCTCCGACTTGCGGGCAACCGAACACGAAAGCTGTCACCGGAATGTCATGGATACAATTCTCCGCCGTATCAAAAGCACTTAAAACTGCTAAGCTAGCCCCCAAGCTGTGCCCCGTGAATATTATAGTTGGATTTTCATGTTTGTATTGTTCTCTCAACTCCATAATCTTTCTCAAAAGTTGCTTCCTTGCGCTTATTTTTGTAAAGGCTGATTCTGGATTATCGGAGGTGTAAAGCGTAAGCCAGCCAAACATCACATGAGGGGTCTGCTCGCTTTCATCATTACTTTTCTCTTCACTATCTTCTAATCTTTCGTTCAACAAGCATTCAGCAGACTCAGGCTTTCCTTTAAGAACATTAACCCACTCGTAGCCTCTCATAGTGCCGCGCCACACAACGTAGATCTCACGTCGGCCTAAAGCTTTGCTTCTTTCGTCTGTCGTCACGGCAATGTAGCCAATCCAGTTGGACTCGCGGTCCCAGGAATCCCGCGACATAGAATGGAGAAGGAAGGCTGCGGGGAGGCTGACGCGAGAAGTGGCATAAAGAAAAGCAGTTATTACGTAATCAGAAGCAGATTCAAGCATGACCTTCTCGAATAAAGTGGACTTGCCATAGCGGCTAGTGCCGCAGTACTTGGAGTTCTCGTCGTTGTTGAAAGAATCATAGGTGGCTTGGCAGAAGTCGCCACAGCGGAGGAGGAGCTTGCGCAGAGAGAGGTTGAGAGGGTCAAGAAGAGATTCCCAGTTGTTGCTTCCGATGAGTTCCTCCCATGATGGTTCAGTTTCTTGGGCGGTTGCCATGAAAGGAATAAAAATGAAGTGCAAAGGACTTGGAAGTTCAGTGATGAGAAAGATCTGTGGCTGTGAACTGGAAGGATAAATAGTGGATGGTCATTACAGTTTTCTGATCCTTCCCCCGAGATTTTATTGGTTTAGATGTTGAAAGACGTTGTCTTTTTTCCCTTTGTTATTATGAGCATGTGAGGAATGTGATTCCTGAGAGCTTGTTCTCAATCAATCTATCTAGGAGGTGACTATGTGATCAGCTGGCCCAAATTCTCTCCTAGAAGGAAGATGAAATGGAAAAATCTGAACACAGTGGAAAATTTGTGATCGCAAGTAGAATGGACACGGTATTTTATCTGCGAAAAACAACTACTTCAGCTTCTGCCTATGCTTATAACTTCAATCAATAAAATCCTATCGTGTTGTTAAAAAAGAAACACTAAACCAAAATTTATAACTCATGATTAAACTTAATTAAGGACTAGTTTGGATATGCTGTAAGATTGAATATGATAGAAAGATGCTTAAATATATACTTTTTAATAAAATATTAATAAGAAATTAAAAACATGGATGAGAGGGTTATTTTGTCATTTTGCCTCTCACCAGCCCGCACTAATGCCCATTGGGCATCCAAACGAGGCCTAAATCATCTGCACTTCGATTATGACCGGGTTTTGAGCCCAATAAAAACGAGTGTTGTCCAAATTATTTTATTATTTTCTTTTATTTCTTTTTTGTTTATTTGAGAAAAGAAAATTAGAAAAACATGGAAAAATAGAAAAATTGAAAAATAAGAAGATAGAAAAATAAAAAAGAGAAAAATATAATCAGATGAACTTTTGTTTTGGAAAGGTTAGTTATTTGGACATCAAGGAAGAAAATTCAATTCAAAATATCACAAAAAAAAAAATAGAAACAAAAGAAAAGAAAAGATTGATTAGCAAGAAAAACTCAAAATTGAAAAGTCAAATATTGAATTTAAAATCAGGGGCAGTGAGGGTAAATAAAGCATGGACTAAAAGAAAAAATCATAATTGGATTTGGTTTTGGTTCAAAGCCTAAAAGATTTATGACTTAATTCCCTATATAAACACCTACATTCTCAACATAGAAACAAGAATCGACAACAAACGCACAAACAATTCAACAGACAAAGCAAAAGAAAAATACAACAAAAATATGTTAGTTAGAGTGTCGAGTTTTCATAATTTTCTTGGTGTTTTATGTATTTTGGGGCTAGAACATTAAGGGCATGTTTGTTTAGGGGAATTGCAATTCCAATCCCTCTATATTCCACAAACCTTACTAATTCCTTAATTGAGCAAAGAATACCTACTATTCCATAGAATTACATAGAATTACAATTCCTTAAAAGGAATAGAATTACAATTCCTTAAAAAAAAAGGAATTGTTATTCTTCTCCTTCCTCAAAGATTTGCAGTTCCATGAGATAAAGAAAATAAATTTTTTTATACCCTTAATACTTTTTCTATTTAATTAACTAATAATTAGTAATTAATAATTAATTAACTAATAATTAACAATTATTCTTATTGAATATTAAATAATATTAAATATTTAATAAATAAATTAATAATTAGTAATTATTTATTAAATTAATAAATTAATTAATATAATTAATCACCAATCATAAATTAATATTAATAAATTTATTATAATAATTATTAAATATTTATTTATGATTAATTATTTATCATAAATTAATTATTAATTTATTTATGTATTTGTTATTATTTAATTAATAATGAATTAATTATTAATTATTAATTAAATAAAATCTTAATTGATACATTCATTAATAATTATTTATTTATTTATTTATTAGTTATTAATTATTAATATTTAACTCATAAATTAATTAATATTGAATTTTAATAAATAATATTACATTAATATTTTATATTCGTTTATACTAATTATTGATATTAATATTAATTTTTTATAACGTTTTAAGTCCTAAAACCTAACTTGCCAGGCACGAAACCATGAGTTGCTACTAATTATTTTAACTTAAGGTGCGATTGGTCTCCTATTCAAATTATGCAAAAGGCTTAGTCTACGTTCAAAGAATCTAAAGTTCGAGATCATGGTTACATGTGAGGAAAGACTAACACCTCACAACGCCTATTTTAAAATGATACTAACTAATTTGAAGTTATATTTTTCAATTTGCCTTGTTTATATTAATTGAGAATATTTTTAACACTTTTCCATCGTTTTGGCTATAGTCTTATAAATTTCATTCACTTCAAGATATTCAAAAAATCTCAATTGACTTTATTGAACTCCATTGTTGGATAAATTAAATGTTTGATAATATTATTACTTTTCATACTTTGACTCCATATCAAATTTCTAAATTTTATTTTATATTGTTTTTATTTGTTTTATTTTTATATTTAGAAAATAAACTTAAATTATGGTTTATTGAAAAATTCTCTTTTAAGCATCCATCAATTTGTCTTGGCTTAAAAGAAACCTTTTTACCTAGAAATTTCGAAGGAGTCTTAATTGACTTTTTTAAAATTTCATTATTGGCATAATTTACATTCATCTCATTTTTATTTATTTTATTTCTCAATTTTTATTCTAATTTATTCTTAATTATTTACTTATATCTTTATTTAGTTTATTTTTATTTTTATTTATCATTATCTTATTGAAAATAAAAATGAATTATAATTTACTGAAAATTCTCTTAAAAGCATTCCATCACTTTGGCTCAGTTTTAAAAAGCATTTTTTGTGACAACTGTGATTTTCGACTCTTGGTGAATAAACCAATTTATTTTAAAGTTTTATGAATTAATGTTGAAATGAGCTAATTGGAAGTGAATTATGGAGTTAAGGATTATGGAAATTTTCTAAGATTAATAAAGGACATATTGTAGTGAAGTAAGGGATTATTTAGTGGATTTAAGTATTTTAGTAATGTACATGGGATTAAGCTACTTAATTGATCTTTTAGAGTACGGGAATTTCAGTATGAGGAGGAGTTATGAATTTGATCGTTAAGCATATATATAGATGTGAATGATAAATAAATAATAGGAACATAAATAAAATTAATATATATCATATATATTAATTAAATAAAGAAAATACATATACATATATATATATATATATATATTTACACACACATAACAAACTACTACATGTATTATGAGTGTGCGCAAATAAATAAAAGAAATATACATAGATATATAACTAGTGGAAATATGAAATACATATATATTAGGGTAAATTCCATCTAAGTTTTTGAAGTTTAAACCAATTCTACTTTAGTCCATTAGTATTAAAATGGACACTCCATCTTAAGTAACTTAACACCATTAACAAAAGTTAATAGAATGTTTGCAATTACAAAACTACCCGAGCCTAAACCTTTCAATATAAATAATTTTTCATTATTCTATTTTTCTTCTATCTTCCATGGTTCTTTACTTTTTTTTTTCACAAATTTTTTACTATTTTTCAGGGGTATTGTTTAGTCCATGATTTTTTTTCTCAAATGTATTAGATTTAATCTTATTAATCATTAAAAATAAAATTATACTTATTTTAAATTTTAATAATTTCAATCAATATTTCAAAATTTTCAAATTTTAAATTATTTTGATTTTGAATAATTTTAAATATAAATCATTTTATGTTATGCTATTTTAAATTAAGTTATTTACATCTTTGTTAGAAATAAATAAATAAAAAATAAATTGAAGTAAAAATAAATAAAAAAATAATTTAAAAAATAAACAAAAAATAAATTAGAAATTAGAAAAACTTTTCAAAGCCCAATAGCTCTCCAATATTTTTTTTATTTTTGTTTAATTTTGACTATTTAAAATATTCCAAATGATTCAGGGGTAAATGGTCCCAAAATTAATTTTTTTAATAGTTAACTTAACAATTAACTAACAAAAGAACTTATTTGTCCTGCAAAATAGAAAAATTTAGGGCAAAGTGTCCATTTTTTATATTAATTGACTAAAATTGAATTAGGTGCAAACTTAAAGGACTTAGATGAAAATTACCCTATATATTAAACCAAACTATATGCATTATATAGATCAAACAAATGAAATAAATAAAAGAAATATATATATATATATATATATATATATATATATATATATATATATAACGATGAAGGATATAAAATATATACATATTAAACTAATCAAAAAAATAAGGAGTTTGGTGGGAATTTTCCCACCAAACCTTTTTGCCTAAAAGGAAGACCTTGCCACCCATGCACCTTTCTTCACCCCAAAATCAAAAGGAAACGAAATAGAAAAGGAGAGAAAGAAGGGGGACCCGATAGAGGGAGAGAGTACAGTTGAGAAAGGGGGAGTTGCTTAGGGAGAAGAGGAAAGAGTCAGGGTTGCTAAAGGAAAAGGGAAGAGAGGAGAAAGGAGGTAGTCGCACTTTTGGAAAAGCAAGGCTTTTGAGGCATGAACAGGGTGAAACAGGGTCGGAGTTGTGAGGCCTGAAACAGAGGATTAAGCAGGGTGTTTTTAAGGGCTGGTCAAGTTGGAAAACAAGGGGAAGTCCGCTGAGATGCTGAAAATTGAGCCGAACAAGGGGAGTCCGAGGCTGAAAAAACAGTGTATGTTGGGGCTCAAAACAGGGCCCAAAAAGGGGTTGTACAGGTGTGACCTGCTGCCTAAGATAGGGGAGGCTGAGCCGAAGCAAAAGGAGGCAAGCGAGGGATGTGCAGCAGTAGGGGAGAGAGGAAAGAAGGAAAAAAAAAAGGAAAAAAAAAGGGAAGGAAAGAAAAATTAAAGGGTTTGCTAGATTTTAATGTAAAATGGGTAAGAAAATTCAGTAAGATATATTTATGTTCAATGAAAATTTTTATACAATTTTAGTTAATTATTTCTAAGTGTATGTATGTTGTTTGCAAATTGTAGCTCAATCGAAAAGAGAAGAATGATGGAGTTGGCAAATGCTTGGAGGCCACTAAAGTGCTAACTCTAGTAAATGTAGTAAGACATTTATGTTAGTTAGGAGTAGATTTATATTGTATTAAGTTTTATTTATTTGAACTAATATGGAGTGATACTAGATAACGATTTATATGATGTTGTTGGAATTATTGAATATTGTAGCTAAAGCATTTTTGGTATTTGTTTGGAATATGCTTGGATTTTGATTCTAAATACATTGATAGGATATTTGGAAAATAATGTTGAAATGTAATTGAATGATGTTTTGAATAATGTTAATATGCATTGGAACTTTGTTCAAAATTGGAAAGTGAATTGAAATTGATTGAGTAGTTGATATGGAGATGTGTATATATGTATATATAAAAGCCTATACGAGTATGTATGAATTGAGTATTGCTGTGAATGATCATGTGTGGTTATTATGATGTGAGTTGTGATCATGTGAGTTAGAGGTTTATGGGAGTGTGAATTATGGTAAATTGTGAGAGTGAAATAAGGAACATGCAATGTGAAATTTTGGAGAGGAGCCATGTAGATTGCCTAATAGTGGTAAACTAACATTATTTTTTTGGGAAATAATATGTGATTGGAAACGAAATGGGATCAATGGTCATGAAAATGTTGTTGGTCTTAGATAAGGTGATTTTAATGTATAGTGAGCCCTTGTTGGAAGATAGTTATTTGACATGCGAAATGAAAAAGTGGACTACGGTGAATTATTTATGACAAAATATATTTGATTGAGATTTACATCTATTAAGATAATGTTGGGAATTGATTGTTTGGTATGTGCGACATAAGAACATGATGAATGTTTCATTACAATAGTGTGATTTGGATGATGAGAATGAGAATGTATGTTGTGGTAGTTTATAGGATTTGATGGAATATATGCTGGTGTAATGGTATATATATTTATATATTGTGTGATCTTACTGGCTAATAAGGACACAGTAGTCCATGTGGTACATGGGGAAATGAGTTAAAGAATAATATTCTAATGAATGATTTGTTGAGGTAACCACGAGACAGTTTGAATGGAGCATGAGGCTTGAAAACATGACATTGCACTTTTGAATCTCATGTTTATACATTGGTTACAAGCATGCTTTACCTAAATGATAAGTATTTTGAGAATTATGCATAGGTTTCAAAATGCAAGTTTTTGAACCTTTGAAATGAATAGTACTTTTGAAAACTATGAAAACAATTTGAAAAGTAAAGGGCATATGACCGTATGCATATGCATAAGTGATTTTAAAAAGAAAGCAAAATATGACTTTCATGAATTCAAAACCTTTGAGTTTTAGAAACTTATAAATGACTTTTTTCTAAGACAATTGGCATCCTATCTACTTGGCCCATGTGGCATGGAGTATTTATATGTATTATGAGTATTGGAGTATTTATATGTATTATGAGTATATATGATAAAGTATGCCTAGTTGGATCCTCCTAAGCATGAAAGCTTTTTTGACAATAGTCATGGACAAATTCTGATTTTTAGCTAATTAGTAGGAATCGAGGGAAGAAATCTATGGCCATATGTAGAGCTCTACGAGAGACCTAGTATATTTTGAGCGCCATAAGGGATCTAGAAAAATATGAGCCCTATAAGAAGCGTAGTTTTTTATTAAGCTCTGCAGGAGACCTAGCATTTGTATGTATTGATATAAAATATGATCCTTACAGGACACCTAGTACATTGTTGAGCCCTATAGGAGACCTAGCATGTATATGTATTGATATGAACTTGAGCCCCTGCAGGTGACCTAGTATGTTGTTGACCCCTGCAAGAGACCTAATCCGTTGACAAACAAAATATATAATATGTATTGATAATTCATATTACAGGAAAACTCCTCTGGATTAATATTCTTGGGACTCGTCTTTGAGTAATAATTTAGAAGGGTTATTAATTTAAAAAGTTTCACGTAATGAATTGTTATTGTCTTAAAAAACATATTGTAGACACCTAATTTTATCCTATTATTATTATTGTTATTATATATTCTATTTATTATTGTTATTATTATTTGTTTTTTATTTATTATTATTATTATTATTATTATCTTTTCTTATTTATTTATTATTATTTTTTTAATTTTTTTTTGGTTTTGTTGTCCAATCTGCTGCCACCAACCCTGCCAGCCCTGTCCCCTCAGGCTGTCACTGACCCTTGCCATGGCTTCCCCCGAGGTTGTCCATCAACTCTGTCACCTCATCCCATCTACACCAAACCCATGCCAAACTCCTCTAAAAGACCCACCATTTTCGGCCTAAGGGGACGACTGGGAGTCCTCTGCTCACCAACCCCAAACCAGCAGCCCCATTCGATCTCCATTTTCGACAGAGCCGAGACCCATCACCACAACACAAAAGCCTCTTCGACATAGAAGCCAGTAACCATCAGTCCCTCAACCCCATCACCGTGAGCCACTGCCAACCCAAGAAATCACCATTCAGCTCACCATTCACCATTGCCAAATAGCCATCACCTCGATACACACAGCCCTTAGCATTACCGAACCAAAAACCCCTCTTTAGCCACCCAAATCCAAAACCAAAAGCCCTAACCACCACTGCCTCTCTACCAGAACCGAGACCCCTATCACGCAACATCACTTAGCCTTACTTCCTCACCGTCCAACCTCACCCCTGACAGCCCAGCAACTCCGCAAGCATCATCAACACTACCACAAACCTAGACATTACCCCAGACTCCTTCAAAAACCCAGATCTAAACCCCAAAATTAATTTTGAAACTGCAAAAAACACAAACACAAAAAAAACCAACAACAGCAGAGAACTAAAGAAAGAGATTTCGACTTGAAGTGTAGTGGTAGTCCGACGGTGGACGAAGGCAAATCTGGGCTTAAAAGCCGATGGCTTTAGCTCCAGATCTAGGGCTTTTACGGGGTTTTAGGGAAATCTAAGTGGGGATTCGCGCCCAGGAGACGAAGAGCTTTCGGAAAGTCAAAAGCTCTTCGTGTTTTGTCCACTGGCAATGGCGATCGGCAACTGCCGACGGCGATCCCAGCGGCTACCGAAAATCGCTTTGGCTGAGAGCCTTTGAGGGCTCTGAACATTTTTTTTTTGTGAAAAAGGAAGAAAATGAATTGAAAAAAAAGGGTCTTTTATATTTTAAAAAAAAAGAGTTGCTGCCGACCCGCGCATGGACCCGGATCCGACCCGGGATCTGCGGGCCTGACCTAGCAGAGGAAGATCCGCGTGCCAGCTAGCCGACCCGGCTCCACGACCTGCGACTCGGCTCCTCAACCCGTGTGCGACCCGATCTGGCCCACCTGCTTTGGGCCACGTGGAAGCCTTTGGGCCACGTGGAAGCCTTGGGCTGTCCAACTTAGGCCAATTTTAAAGGAATTTTGGGTTTTCTAAAACCCAAAATATTTAGGTACATTTTTTTTAATTTTGGTCATTTTGGTTTTGATGATTATTATTATTATTATTATTATTATTATTATTATTATTATTATTATTATTATTATTATTATTATTATTATTATTATTGTGTTTTTATTATTGTTGCTACTATTATTATTATTATGTTATTATTATTATTATTATTGTTCTTTTTTTTATTATTATTATTATTATTATTATTATTATTATTATTATTATTATTATTATGTTGCAAAATAAGAAATTGAAAAATTTTCTTTTACTTGTATTTTCATTAATTATTATTATTGATTAGAAAATGTATTAAAAATGTAAAAATTAAAAATAAAATAAAATAATGATGAGTAAATAATTGTGTCATACTTGCCTCGCTGTTAAATAAATTAAATGAAGTCCGATGATGGGATGTTACGGAAGTCACAAGTAGTGATTCTTAGCTGATCCCTAGGTGAGAAGAGTTGTACTAAATGTTGCCAAAAGTATTGGAATATTGAGTATGATTTTTCAATAATTTAATTTTTTTGTTAAACATAAAAATAAATAATTTTTTAAAAGAAAATAGAAAAAGGAAATAAATAATAAAATTTAAATTAAATTAAATGTAGTCCGATAAATGGGATGTTACGGAAGTCACAAGTAGTGATTCCTAGCTGATCCCTAGGTGAGAAAAGTTGTACTAAATGTTGCTAAAAGTATTGGAATATTTAGTATGATTTTTCAATAATTTAATTTTTTGTTAAACATAAAAATAAATAATTTTTTAACAGAAAATAGAAAAAGGAAATAAATAATAAAATTTAAATTAAATTAAATGAAGTCCGATGATGGGATGTTACGGAAGTCACAAGTAGTGATTCCTAGTTGATCTCTAGGTGAGAACAGTCGTACTAAATGTTGCCAAAAGTATTGGAATATTTAGTATGATTTTTCAATAATTTAAATTTTTCTTAAAAAAAAGAAAATGAATAAGTTTTTTTTTAAAAACAAAGAAATATAAATAAATAAACAAATAAACAATGAAATTTAAAATTAAAAATTCATTTGCATCATATATTATTTGTCTGCATCATATGCATTCACTTAATTTCCAAATAAACGTGAATCTACCGATGATGAGATTCTATAGAAGTCACAAGTAGTGATTCTTAAGAAATCTCTAGGTGAGAAAAATTATTTCAAATATTACCAAAAGTATTAGAGTATTTGATTTAATTTTTCAATAAAGGAGTTCATGCTTATTTTTAAAAATGAGATTTTTTAAAATATATAATAATTTTTTATTCAATTATATAAAAAATGTGAATCTTCCGAGGATGAGATTCTATAGAAGTCACAAGTAGTGATTCTTAAGAAATCTCTAGGTGAGGAAAATTACTTCAAATATTATCAAAAGTATTGGAGTATTTGATTTAATTTTTCAATACAAAAAAATTCACATTCAATTTCAAAAAAATAAAATTTAACCTTTTAAAATAAAACAAAATGATTTTTACAAATAAAAAATGACTTTCAATAAAAAGAATAAAATTGATTGTAATAAAGTAGGAATTATTTTTAAATGTTAAATTAAGACCATTTTTATTAAAACTAAAGGATAACACACGATTATTATGGTACCGTTTTTTTAACGGGCATCGTGGGGGTGCTAATCCTTCCCCACGCGTAATCGTACTCCAGAACCCAACCTTGTTTTCGCAGACCCAAATTGTCTTTTTAATAAAACTTAATTAATTTTAAGATTTTGTTAAAATGACAAGATTTTTAAGTGACCTATCACACCTATTCAAAAAAGATTGGTGGCGACTCCCCCTGTTTTTAAAAGTTTTCAAAATCGTCGAGCGCAAAGCCGTTACGATAGCTTGGCGACTCCACTGGGGACCTTTTTGTGAGTCAAGCCATTTATTAATCATGTGTTATTCTAAGTTTTAATTTAATGGTCTTAATTTATATTTAAATTTATTTTCTTTAATTTTAAATAATTTGTTGCATTTGTGTTTTAGCTATTATGTTTATTTTATGCCATTCTTTATTTTGTATATACGTTATTGCTAAGAAATTGTGGGGCATCTAGGATAGGAGTTAGGGTTTGGTGAATGTTTGATGTGTTCCCTCTCATGCACACTTACACTTGCATTTTTATGACATGAGCTCTATACCCGGGTTCCGTCCTTCTTAGGAGGGAGTAGAGTACCTTTGCTCTCGTGAGGTAACCACCTCCGCAATGGCAAGTGAAATACTCCCACTTAAATTAAATCTTACTAGTCCAATGTGGATGACAGTGATGTATAATTTGGGAACCTTTAGATCTTTATAAATCCCAACCCAGCATATAGAGAACCTTAAAGTTCAACTTTAGGTAGAGTCATGTCCGATTTTTGTAGAAATTATCCCGAAGGTAGAACACGAGGGAGCATATTTGACCCCTTTTCTCATTTCTATAATAAAGGTACTATAGATTTTGGTTTGAATGGTATATAATTTAAGTCCTTGTTTTTTTTTAAAGAATTTTTGTAAAATAAAATTAAAAAAATATATTTTTGGAAAAGATCTTGTAAAAAAAGAAATCCACTTACTTTTGAAAAAATAAAGATGTGATGAAAATGATAGAATAAATGTGTAATTTTCTTTTAAAAATGTGAATAATTCTTCTTTCTTTTATAAAAGAGGTAATTTTTTATTTTAAGTCCTTAAAAATAGGAACTAATAAAAATGTTCTCCAAAGTAAGAAGGAAAAAGAGGTTTATGTTTATTTAGTTACAAGATGTTTTATATCTACAAAAGCAAAAAAAAAAATTCTTTCACTTTTTTTCTTTAAAATAAAAATATATAATGACAAAAAAACACATAAAATTTTCTTTTTGTAATAAAAAATGAAATAATTTGTTAAAAATGGTTTAGAATAATAAGATTTTTGTATTTTCACAAAAAAAAAATAAGAAGAGGGAATTCAATTAGGTTTCTTAATTTAAAAGAATTCTTTATTCTTTATTATTCTTAAAAAAAAATTGTGAGATAAAGGCATAAAGAGAAAAGTAAAAGGAATTGAGTTGAAAATGAATTAATCTTTTTTGAAAAAAGCGTTAGAATAAAATAAGAGAATGAATGAATTTTTTTTCCTTTTTTAAGTCAAAATAAATACTGAGGACAAAAGGATGAATAATTTTTTTTGTATAGAATTTTCAAAGAATAGTTTGACATGTAAAATATTTTTGGTTGCATAAGAAGTTTAATAAAAATGCAAAAAGGCTTGGGACAAATAATTTAAAAAAAAAGTTTGAAAATAAAAATAAAAATTGTTTTTAATCTTCTCATTGCTAGAAATTTTTTTGAATAAAGTAAACAAAAAAGTCAGCAAAAGTTTTCTTTGAATTTGTTTGGTGTATAATTTCAAGAATACTTTGATATGTAAAAAGAATGAAAAGGAAATAATTTTTTGTCCAATCAAAATCGAACACGAAATGTGAAAATGGTTAAATAAAAGAAAATTTAGAAAAAAAATTATTTGGTGAAAAAATTATTTTTAGGAGTTTCAGTTTTTTCCTTTTTTCTTGGCATATACATTTATGATAGAAACATTATCTAAACATTTTACATACAAAATCCACTTCTTTTTCCAAATATCTCAGTGTCTCATGTCATTCTTGCTTCTTATCATTCATTTCATCCATGCACTTGTAAACTTGCCAAGTGCATCTTATCATCAAGCAAGTTAGGTAGTCATATAAAAAAAATCAAAAAAGAGAAAAAAAAAATCAAACTTCACCTTATTCGCACGGAGCGTACATTACATTTCATGCAAGCTTGTTTTTTTAGTCCATCCCATTGTATCATATCTCATGCATTTCACATCGCATTTCAGGGTGAAAGAAATTCTTTTTGATTTTTATGAAAAAAGAAACTTTTTGAAACATTTTTGATGGGGGCATAAGATGATTCTTTTACTTTTTAATTCATTTTTTACATGTTTTAGATCGGATTTTCCAAGTTAATGGGTGAAGTTGTCAAACAAGGGATAAATTTCAATTTGAATTTTTGTATATATATATATATATATATATATATATATATTACTTTGTTAGGTCATGATTCTTGTAATTTGACAGTTAAAGTCTTTGAGAAATCATGTTTATATATATTCTTTCATTCTTTATGGTATATTAGGATGAATAGATTTTCATGTGCATTTTTATTTTAGGAAAAATTGTATCTAGCATGAATAAGTGACATTGATTTTTTTACTTTATTATTTTTAAAAAAAAAAAAATTTGTTTAGAAATCAAAGAGGTTTGTTTCAAGTAAAATCTCACATAACCAAATGGTCAAAGAGGTTTAGCAAAATGACAAAAAGAAAATTTGTTTATAATAAAGTGGAAGGAATCTTAGAAAATTGGTGATCATTATTAGGAAAAATTTATCTCATAAAGTATCTCCTCCAGTAACTTTTGTGCCCATATCACATAAAAAGCCTTCATGCATTTAACGAGCAAAAGTGTGAACTTCATTATCCTTTTTTACTTGATATAATATGCCATTAAAGTGTAATGACCTTTACCTAGGCAATGAACAATGAAACGATCAATTTGATAAAATTCATTTTTGGATTCCTTGAATAATCAAGCATGACACTCTTCTAAATTTGAATTTTAGTAATTTGATATGTGTCAAAACTATGCTAAAAACCACATCTTTCCATCAATGACCACAGGAGCATCATACTTGTTAGAATTACCCGAATCTGTTTGGAAAACCACAAACCATGAAATTCCTTGGCCCATTTCTTAATCTCTGATTCATTCTTGTGACACAAGCCAAAATTGGGGACGAAGTACCACACCCTTAAATTGCCCAAATAATGCAGTACCTTTTTCCTTTCTCATTGGAAAGACTATGGGCAACTTGAAGCTAAATATGCCAATTCCAATAGATTTCACTAGCTTATGGGCATTTTGTACCAATATTTTGTTACCGCACCAGTTGTAAAAAAAAAGGGGAAAAAAAAGAAAAAAATCGATTGTGACATCATGCACTTAGGATATTTGAATGATTCCAAACAACACAAAAAAAGAGAGAGAGAAGAAAAAGAAGAAGAAGAAGAAGAAGATACCAAAATATCCAAGAAATTCAATAAAAAAAACAAACAAAAAAGAAAGACAAAATGTTTGACCCTTTTGACTCAAGGGAATTTCGTCAATTTAGGTGACCATGTTTGAAATGACAAATGACCATCTTTCATCATCATTTTCACAAATCTAAAATTTATCCATTTGCTACCTCTTTGAGCCTTATAAATTCTTTCTAAATAAACCTTAACCAAGGATCACCCTCTTCACTGGGGGGGGGGGCATATATAGAAAAAGATCTTTTCCAAGGATGTGAACGACCAACCCTAATTGTAGATCGAAAAGGTTTATCATGTTGAGGGGCAAGTGTGAGATGAATTAGCTTTATAAAATTTTGATCTCACTCCATTTAAAGTGAAAAATGCAAAAAAAAAAAGAAGGAAAAATGAAATTACAAGAAAAAAAGAAAAAAAGGGAGAAGATGAAATGAAGGAGTGGCGAAATAAGAAATAAGAAGACAAATGAATTAAATAAGTCTTCACGTCATATTAAATGATCCTTGGTTGATCACCCTTAAACACATTTTGGGCCTTATTATCCATTCTTTCAGAACGCCGAAACCTGGCCTGCATTACGTATCTTGACAAGTCCATTTCGATCAAATGTGGATACTTAAACTAAAGAGATTCTTTCTTGATGAATTATCATAACCAATGAAACACTTTGCTTATTTCTCAACCAAGATTGTCCTTCAAGAATCTTCACAACCAATTTTGGATGTATTTTGAATTCTTAAGTGCATGATGGAATAATCACAAAAAAAAATAAAATGAGGCTTTAGGGTGAAAACGCCAAAAAGGGTAGTCTAGAGCAAAAGTAAAAACCTTTCGAGGTCATTCATGGTAATGCCACACCAGAAGCGACATTAAGAAAGTCATTTTGAAGCAATCAGTGAGCATCCCAAACCATCAAGATATCTAAAAATGCCCTTTTGAGAGCCATTAAAAGGATTGGTACCAAGAGTGAAGCTTTTGTCTCCTCCCAAAATAACACTCCAAAATTTGAGCCCATTATTGCTAGTCTTTACAACTATCAAAATACATAATTTGAAAATTAAAAGAGTGTTAAATTTTGTCTACATTTCAAGATAAACCATTTCGCAAAACCATGATTTTCAAGGAATTCATTATTTTTTAAAAACTTGTGTTTTATTTGTGAGCCTAGATGAGGGAACATTCATCTCATTTTCTATCAGGTTGTAAGCTTTTCTTGCCAAACCAAAACATTGATGTGTGAAACCACCTGATCCATTTGATGAGAACAAAATTACCTTCCCCCCACACCCACCTAAATAGTGATCACCAATCTTCAAGAAACTCAAATGATAATTCTTTGTTGCATTTGTGTTTAACTTTCTTTGATCATTGTTGTGTGGGGCAATCTTGTGAAATTAAAAAGTTTTGGATAGATAAACATTTTCAAAAATAAAAACCGTTTATCTTTTGAATCTGAAAATGGAAAGGATGCTTGAGGTAATTTTGTTTGAAAATTTTTCGATTGTTAATCAAAATTTGGATAGCGTTTCAAGCAGAAATGAGAGAGAATTCAATAATTATTGTGGTGCAAAGAATTTCTTGTGCCATTTTGGGGGAAAATTTTGTTAGGAAAAATTTTGTTTGTAAAATGAATTCTTAGGGTGTTTTAAAAAAAATAAGGGTAAATAAAAATGTGATGATTGTCATGAGGCAACCCTTGTTACGCAGTAAAAAATGGCTTCAAGTGGTGAGACAAATACTTTAAGGTAAGGTAGATGAGAAATCATAAATGAAAAAGTTTTCGTCAACAAGAAGAGAAAATTGAAAGAAAATTTTGGATAATTGCATTTGCATCTTTACAGTGCACATTCGCATGAAACATTTGGATTTGCATCTTGATAGAATTCATTTGCATATGCATCATGATAGAAGTCGTCTGTATTTGCATCATAATAGTTGGTTATTCATTGATAAAGAAATTTACATTCGTATTGTTGAATTGCATTTGCATTAGTGATCATTGCATCAGCCAAACATTGAAAAAAGGTGAATATAGGAGATTTTGGATTGAAAAAAAATTGATTAAAAAAGAGAGGAAAATTTGTTTAAAAAAAGAAGAAAAAGAAGGAAAAGAAAGAAAGAAAAGAAAGAAGAGAAAGAAAAATAGAAAAGGAAAAAAGAAAAAAAAGAGAAAAATTTAAAGTTTCATTGCCTCTGTTGCAAGAGGAGCCTTTTTCAGGAAAGGAAAAATATTTTAAAGTTTCATCGCCTCTGCTGCAAGAGGAGCTCTTCAGGAAAGAGGGATTTTAAAGTTTCATCGCTTTTGCTGCAAGAGGAGCTTTTCATGAAGAAATTTAAAGTTTCATCGCCTTTGCTGTAAGATGAGCTTTTTCAGAAAAAGACTTTAAAGTTTCATAGCCTCTGCTGCAAGAGGAGTTTTTTCGGATGTGAATTCTCGAAACCAACAATCGGACGAGAAATTCCCGATATAAATTATCCAGATGAGAATTCCTGGACGTTTGGGTGTGAATCCCTAAGTCAAATTTTTGGATGTGAATTTCCAAGTTAAAATTTCAGATGTGAATATCCGAATTAAAATTTTGGGTATGCATCCCTAAGTCAAAATTTTAGGTGTGAATTCCTAAGTCAAATTTTTGGATGAGAATCTCCAAGTTAAAATTTCGGATGCGAATCTCCGAATCAAATTTTTGGATGTGAATCTCCAAATCAAAATTTCAAAAGTTTAGATGTGAATCTCCAAGTTAAAATTTTGGGTGTGAATCCCCATGTTAAATTTTTGGGTATGAATCCCCAAGTTAAAATTTTAGATGTGAATCTCCAAATCAAATTTAAAAATTTCAAGTCCTCCGGGCACCAAATTTAAGACCTTCGGGCACAAAACATAAGTCCTCCGGGCACAATTCTAAGTCCTCCGGGCACAAAGTATAAGACCTCCGGGCATAAATTTTCAAGTCCTCCGAGCACCAATTTTAAGTCCTCCGGGCAAAATTTAAGACCTCCGGGCACAAATTATAAGTCCTCCAGGCAAAATTTCAAAGACCTCCAGGTACCAATTTAAAAATTTGAAATCCTCCGGGCACAATTGTAAGACCTCCGGGCATATATCTCAAGTCCTCCGGGCACAATTTCAAGTCCTCCGGGCATAAATTCTAAGTCCTCCGAGCACAACTCTAAGACCTCCGGGCATAAATCTTAAGTCCTCCGGACATAATTTTAAGTCCTCCGGGCACAAATCTCAAGTCCTCTGGGCATAATTCTAAGACCTCCGGGCACAAATTGTAAGTCCTCTGGGCATAATTCTAAGTCCTTCAGGCATAAATCTCAAGTCCTCCGGGCACAAATCTCAAGTCCTCCGGGCACAAATCTCAAGTCCTCCGGGCACAAATTTCAAGTCCTTCGGGCATAAATTTCAAGTCCTTAGGGCATAAATTCTAAGTCCTCCGGGCACAACTCTAAGACCTCCGGGCGTAAATCTCAAGACCTCCAGGCAAAATTTTTTAAAAATTTAAAGTTTCAAGGCCTCCGCTGCAAGAGGAGCATTTTTCAGGAAAGGAATTTAAAGTTTTATCGCCTCTACTGCAAGAGGAGCACATTTTCAGAAAGGAATTTAAAATTTCATCACCTCTGTTGCAAAAGGAGCACGTTTTCAGGAAAGAATTTAAAGTTTCATCGCCTTTGCTGCAAGAGGAGCACATTCTAGGAAGGAATTTAAAGTTTCATGGCTTCTGTTGCAAGAGAAGCACATTTCAGAAAAAAAAAAAAGAAAAATTTTAAAGTTTTATTGCCTCTGCTGCAAGAGGAGCAAATTACAAAAAGGAATTTAAAGTTTCATTGCTTCTGTTGCAAGAGGAGCACATTTCAGAAAAAAAAAAGAAAAATTTTAAAGTTTCATTGCCTCTGCTGCAAGAGGAGCAAATTATAGAAAGGAATTTAAAGTTTCATTGCCTCTATTGCAAGAGGAGCACATTTCAGAAGAAATTTAAAGTTTCATTGCCTCTGTTGCAAGAGGAGCACATTTCAAATAAAAAAATAAAAAAAAACAAAACAAAAAAAAATAATTAAAGTTTCATTGCTTCTGCTGCAAGAGGAGCACATTTCAGGAAAAATTTTAAGTTTCATAGCCTCTGCTGCAAGAGGAGCACATTCCAAAAAAAAATTTAAGTTTCATCGCCTCTTCTGTAAGAGGAGCACATTCCAAAAAAAATGAAAAAAAAAGAGAAAAGAAAGAAAGAAAAAGAAAGAGATTAGGTTATAAGCCGAACAACATTAGTGTATCTATTATCTTTGCTCTATTCCTGATTCTCAGCAATAAGCAAAGAGGGGCAGCTGTAGACACCTAATTTTTCCTATTATTATTATTATTATTATTATTATTGTTGTTATTATATATTCTATTTATTATTATTATTATTATTTGTTTTTTATTTATTATTATTATTATTATTATCTTTTCTTATTTTTTATTATTATTATTATTATTATTATTATTATTATTATTATTATTATTATTATTATTATTATTTTTGGTTTTGTTGTCCAATCTGCCACCACCAACCCCTGCCAGCCCCGTCCCCTCAGGTTGTCACTGACCCTTGCCATGGCCTCCCCCGAGGTTGTCTATCAGCTCTGTCACCCCATCCCATCTACACCAAACCCATGCCAAACTCCTCTAAAAGACCCACCATTTTCGGCCTAAAGGGACGACTGGGAGTCCTCTGCTCACCAACCCCAAACCAGCAGCCCCATTCGATCTCCATTTTCGACAAAGCCGAGACCCATCACCACAACACAAAAGCCTCTTCGACACAGAAGCCAGCAACCATCAGTCCCTCAACCCCATCACCGTGAGCCATTGCCAACCCAAGAAATCACCACTCAGTAGACGAAGATCCGCATGCCAGCTAGCCGACCCGCTCCTCAACTCGCGTGCGACCCGATCTGGCCCACCTACTTTGGGCCACGTGGAAGCCTGTTGGGCCTTTCCTTGGGCTGTCCAACTTGGGCCAATTTTAAAGGAATTTTGGGTTTTCTAAAACCCAAAATATTTAGGTACATTTCTTTTAATTTTGGTAATTTTGGTTTTGATGATTAGTTATTATTATCATTATTATTATTGTTTTTATTATTACTATTATTATCATGTTGTTGTTATTATTATTATTGTTGTTGTTGTTGTTACTATTATTATTATTATTATTATGTTATTATTATTATTATTATTATTATTATTATTATTGTGCTTTTATTATTATTATTATTATTATTATTATTATTATTATTATTAGTGCATGTTGCAAAATAAGAAATTGAAAAATTTTCTTTTACTTGTATTTTCATTAATTATTATTATTGATTAGAAAATGTATTAAAAAAATTTAAAATTTAAAAATTAAAAATAAAATAAAATAATGATGAGTAAATAATTGTGTCATACTTGCCTCGTTGTTAAATAAATTAAATGAAGTCCGATGATGGGATGTTACGGAAGTCACAAGTAGTGATTCCTAGCTGATCCTATGTGAGAAGGGTTGTACTAAATGTTGCAAAAAGTATTGGAATATTTAGTATGATTTTTCAATAATTTAAGTTTTTTGTTAAAAATAAAAGTAGATAATTTTTTAAAAGAAAATAGAAAAAGGAAATAAATAATAAAATTTAAATTAAATTAAGTGAAGTCCAATGATAGGATATTACGGAAGTCACAAGTAGTGATTCCTAGCTAATCCCTAGGTGAGAAGAGTTGTATTAAATGTTGCCAAAAGTATTGAAATATTTAATATGATTTTTCAATAATTTAATTTTTTGTTAAACATAAAAATAAATAATTTTTTAAAAGAAAATAGAAAAAAGAAATAAATAATAAAATTTAAATTAAATTAAATGAAGTCCGATGATGGGATGTTACGGAAGTCACAAGTAGTGATTCCTAGCTGATCCCTAGGTGCGAAGAGTCGTACTAAATGTTGCCAAAAGTATTGAAATATTTAGTATGATTTTTAAATAATTTAAATTTTTATATTAAAAAAAAAGAAAATGAATAAGTTTTTTTTTTAAAAAGAAAGATAAATAAATAAACAAATAAACGATGAAATTTAAAATTAAAAATTCATTTGCATCATATATTATTTGTTTGCATCATATGCGTTCACTTAATTTCCAAATAAACGTGAATCTACCGATGATGAGATTTTTTAGAAGTCACAAGTATTGATTCTTAAGAAATTTCTAGGTGAGAAAAATTATTTCAAATATTACTAAAAGTATTGAAGTATTTGATTTAATTTTTCAATAAAAAGGGTTCATGCTTATTTTTAAAAATAAGATTTTTTAAAATATAATAATTTTTTATTCAATTATACAAAAAATGTGAATCTTCTGAGGATGAGATTCTATAGAAGTCACAAGTAGTGATTCTTAAGAAATCTCTAGGTGAGGAAAATTACTTCAAATATTACCAAAAGTATTGGAGTATTTGATTTAATTTTTCAATACAAAAAAGTTCACATTCAATTTCAAAAAAATAAAATTTAACCTTTTAAAATAAAACAAAATGATTTTTACAAAAAAGTCTCTCTTTGGACCTAGGGTTCTCGTGAGAATGTTCTTAGTCTTGTCAGTGACAAGTGAGTTATCATCCTTGGGATTTCAGTAGAAGTCTTTGGGGTTCCATAGTTTCTAGTCTTAGTGGTTAGAGAGCAAGTTGGAGTTTTTTTTTCTTTCAGACAGGAATGGCAGATGAACTAGAAGATCTGTGGAAAAACTTGTCATTAACTGAAGAAGAGGAAGAGGGGGTTATCACGGAGATAGCACAAGAGAGAAGGCTTCACAAGTCGGAAGACAACTGGATGGTAGGGAAGTTACTAACAACCAGACCTTTCAACGGTGAAGCCATGATGAGAACGCTGAAACTGATCTGGAAACTATCAAGACCAGTGGACATCATTCAACTCGAAGAGAATGCCTTCCTTTTGAAGTTTTCCTCAATAAGAGATAAGACAAGAGTTTGTGATGGTGCACCGTGGGCCTTCGATAGACAGCTCCTGATGATGGAAAAAAATGATGGGAGTCTCAAACCTGATGAATATGTTTTCCAGACAGCTACCTTTTGGGTCAGGGTCTATGATCTTCCATTAGGTTTGAGAACTCAAGACCATGCTGAACGCATAGGAAGAAAATTGGGAAACTTAATAGCAGTTGATGCCAGCCTAGAAGCAGGAGGGTGGTCTAGATTTCTTAGAATTCGGGTAGAAATAGATATTTCAAAACCTTTAAGAAGAGCAGTTTTTCTGGAAGGTGGCACGAACAAAGAAAAAGTAAGAGGTAGACTTGCTTATGAACGGATGCCAATGTTCTGTTACGGCTACGGACGCCTTGGACACAGAGACATCGAATGCCAAACAGTACCAATGGAGGATGAAAGCAAGACTAAATAGCAGCAATACGGGAATTGGTTGAGGTCTTCACCATTGAAAAGAAGGACATTTGCAGCAGGAGTCCAAAACCTGTCCATGGCGGAGAAGGGGCGGTCGAAAAGATAGCGACGAAAGTGGTAAGAGCTCTGAATTTGGAAACAGGAGAAAAATCAGGCGAGATCCCTATAAAAAAAGACAAGAAATGGGGAGGAAAATTCGGAGAAGATCACGCCTTCGACAGATATAGCAGCAGACGCAGAATCAACAGGAATAAATAGGGAGTCAAAGGCCACAGCTGTTGCATCACAGGAGAACCATACTCCACGTCATGAAAAGGAAATGCCACGTGGTAATAAGGCGACGATCTTTAACAAAACAACTAATGAAGGGGATAGGCAAGTGGAGCTGACAGAAGTGCCAATCTTGGAAGGTCCCACGAAAGAATTTGTAACAGTTAATAGACCAGCAAACAAGCCAAGGTGGAAGAAGCTAGCTCGACAAGGTAAAGAAGATTCAGGAGAAGCAGTGGCTGGACTGGGGAAAAGGAAACAAAAGGCGGAATCAGGTGACGACTCAATGCAGATTGATTTCCCTTTAAAAAAGAATAAGGAAGACATTGAAATAGGAGCAGTTTTTTCACCATATTTAGCGGCGAAGACTGGTATCCAGTCCCGCCGAACACCCTGAAGATACTAGCTTGGAACTGCCATGGGCTTGGGAACCCGTGGACAGTTCAAGAGCTTCAGAAGACTTTGAAAATGGAAGATCCTGACATAGTTTTCCTTAGTGAAACTATGATGAAAGTTTCTAAACTAGAAAGTATAAAAAGAAAGTGCAAGATGGACTCTATGCTAGGAGTAGATGTAGACGGAAGGAGTGGAGGTTTGGTTTTTTGTGGCGAGAAACAGTAACTTTGAGTTTAAAGTCTTACTCGAAACATCACATGGACTTTGAGGGCAGAGATCAAGAAGGCAATGAGTGTCATATCACAGGAGTATATGGTGAAGCAAATGCTACAAAAAGACATGAAACTTGGAGTTTAATCCGCAACTTAGCAAAAGAGCAAGGAAAGCCTTGGGCACTGTTTGGGGACTTAAATGAAATCATGTGGGATGAGGAGAAACGAGGAGGAGCAAACCGACCAGCCATGCAAATGAGAGTCTTCAGGGAGACGATTACCGAAGCAAATTTGAAGGACTTGGGCTTTAAAGGTTACCAGTTCACATGGCAAAGGGGGAAAACTAAAGAAATCATCGTCAAAGAACGCCTTGACAGATTTTTTGGTAATGAAGAATGGTGTACACAGTTTCCTCTCTACGGGGTTAGGCACCTCACATGCACCACTTCTGATCATTGTCCAATAATATTGAATACCGAGGAGAATAAAGCGAGAAGAACTAAAGCAAGACACTTTTACAAGAAGCAGCTCGAGATGATGTGGCTCAAGGAGGCTAAGTGTAATAATCTTATAGAGGGAGCTTGGAATAATGATCCGGTGACAGATGTGCCCCACAAATTGGAAGCAGTTCGAGAGACATTGAGCATTTGGGGTGCAGGAAAATTCCGTGGACTACAGCAGCAGGTAAAACAATTGACAAAAAAACTGGAGGATATTCGAAAAGTGACAACAGACGAAGCTTTGATGAAGGAAAGAGAACTGGGCCACGAGCTCAATGCTGTTCTAGAAAATGAGGAATTATTTTGGCAACAAAGGTCAAGGATCAACTGGTTACGAGAAGGTGACCGAAACACCAGTTTTTTTCATGCGCAAGCTTCCTAGAGGAAAAGAGTGAATCATGTTAGGGGTTTGGAAGATGATAACGGCAGGTGGTGTGAGGATATTAATGAAATGCAAGAGGTGGCCATGCAGTATTTCATGAAACTGTTTGAATCCCAAAGCATAACTGATCTAAATGAAATCCTGGGGTCTATAACTCCACGAGTCACTACACAGATGAATGAATTTCTCATGCAGGACTTTACGGCTGAGGAGGTGAACGATGCAATAAAACAAATTCACCCTACCAAATCGCCAGGCCCTAATGGTATGCCCGCTCTTTTCTATCATAAATTTTGGCATATTATTGGCAATAAAGTCACTGATTTTTGTCTGTCTTTTTTGAATGGAAATAGTGATATATGGCGAATAAACCATACTAGAATAGTCCTTATACCCAAACTGAAAAACCCGAGAAACATGAGCCACTTGAGGCCCATTAGTTTATGCAACGTCTTATATAAAATTATTGCTAAAGTACTGGCTAATAGGCTAAAAAAAATATTACCAGTATGTATTAGTGATAATCAGAGTGCTTTTGTGCCGGGTAGACTAATCTCGGATAATGTGTTAGTGGCATATGAGCTATTACATGCTCTTAAGCTAAGAAAGAAAGGAAGAGTGGGTTTTGCAGCAATTAAGTTAGACATGAGTAAAGCTTTTGATAGATAGAGTAGAATGGCATTACCTTAAGGCCCTAATGGAAAAGTTAGGTTTCTACTCTACATGGATATCTCTTATCATGAAATGTATCACTTCTGTGACATTTACTATTACTTTAAATGGTACTATCACTGATGATTTTATATCAGGAAGAGGACTTCGTCAAGGAGATCCACTTTCACCTTATCTTTTTCTGCTGTGTACTGAAGGACTGTCAGCCATGCTCTCACAAAACCAACGTTCAAAGCAGATTAGTGGAGTCAGAGCCAGCAGAAATGGTCCCAGAGTTACTCACTTATTTTTTGTCAATGATAGCTTGCTTTTCATAAAAGCAAATAGAAGTGAAGGAGAAAGGATGAGATACATATTGGAGGTTTACGAAAAAAGCTCGGGGCAAAAAATAAATTATCAAAAATCTGGCCTTTTCTTCAGCAAAAATACTAGCACTAATGCTAAGGACACTCTCATCAATATTTTTGGAGTTCAAGCCACATCAAGTCCTGAGAAGTATTTGGGATTGCCCAGCATGGTTGGCAGAAGCAAAAGGAAAGCCTTTGAAGAGATAAAGAACAGGATTAAATGTCGAATACAAGGTTGGAGCTAGAAATGGCTATCCCAGGTAGGTAAAGAAGTCTTTATCAAATCAATTCTGCAGGCTATCCCTTCTTACGCAATGTGCTGCTTCAGGTTCCCTTCTACTCTTTGTCAAGACTTAAACAGCATAATTAGTAACTATTGGTGGAGGAATAAAATAGATGGCAGAGGAATACACTAGCTTCAGTGGAAAGAGATGTGTACCAAGAAAAGAAGTGGTGGCATGGGCTTCCGTAACTTTAATAAATTCAACCTAGCTTTACTGGGTAAACAATCCTGGAGGTTGATCAACAGCACCAACACTCTGCTTTACCAAGTGCTAAAAGCACGTTATTTTCCCAGGACATCTTTTTTGGAAGCTAAAGTAGGTTGGTGCCCATCCTACACTTGGCGAAGTATACTTGCTGGGCGACTTTTACTAGAAGAAGGGGTCCAACGGAGAATAGGAAATGGTAGTATGGTCAATGTCTAGAGTGATAAATGGATCCCAAGATTAGATGGCTTTCAAACAAGTGTACAGCCAGATGAGTCAGTGTAGATTACACATGTTTACGAACTCATCAACCCCGGGACAAAAACGTGGAAGACAAATCTCCTAGATGAGCTTTTCACAGAAAAGGAGGCGTTGCTAATTAGTGAGATCCCGCTTAGCAAAGTGGAAGCCAAAGACATCCAAATTTGGCACTGGGACAAAACGGGACAGTATACAATAAAGAGCAGCTACAGGCGACTAGTGGATTTGGAGAGACTGAATGTGGCAACTGCTGAAGAAAATGGCTATACAGATCGACTCCCTTGGAGCTCAATATGGAGAGCAAGAATTCTAGGAAAGATTAAAATGTTTGCATGGCGCCTCTGCCATGATATTTTGCCATGCAATGTTAATCTGATGAAAAGAAAGATCCTAGAAGATGCAACCTGTCTAAGATGCCAGAACACAGAAGAATCAGTTATTCATGCTTTACGTGACTGTCAAAAAGCTGCAGATACTTGGTCTCTAGCAAAGATCTCGAATTTATGGAAAAGTGAGGAAGATCACAATGTCCAGAAATGGATAGCAGAAGTAGCATCGCGAATTAACATGGATGCTTTTGAAGAAGGGTTGGTCTTATTATGGAGCATTTGGAACAACAAGAATGAAGAGGTTAAGGCCGGGAAGACAAGGACAGCACAGTACACTGTCTCGTTCGCAATGGATTATCTCAAAGAGTTCCAACAAGTGTAGACCGTGAAGATGGACAAACCCAAGCAAGATCCAGTCCATTGGCATTGTCCGCCTTCGAGCATCATTAAAATAAATTTTGATGGGGGATTCAAGCTTGCAGAAGGAATAGGAGGAATTAGGATCATTGCACGCGACGACAAAGGAACTGTGATGGGAGCTACACACGCCCACGTATCAAGAGCTTCAGATGCAGAGACGGTAGAGACACTTGCGGTAACAAAAGCTTTGGATTTTGCTTTCGATATGGGATTCACAAACATCATTCTCGAAGGAGATGCGACTGTAGTCATTAAGAAGCTTCAAAGTGAATCCCAGGATCTCTCTCATACTGGTACTCTAATAGATGAAGCAAAACAGAAACTTAACATGTTTTTGCAATATAAAATTATAGCTGTAAAGCGCGATGCCGATAAAGCTGCACATAATCTGGCAAGTTTAGGTTATCACAGCAAAGAAGATGTGCTTTGGATTGCAACTTGCCCAGATATTATTTTGGATATTGTGCACTCCGATTGTAACTTTTCCCATAATCAATAAAGCACTCTTTTTCTTTCAAAAAAATGATTTTTTACAAATAAAAAATGACTTTCAATAAAAAGAATAAAATTGATTGTAATAAAGTAGGAATTATTTTTAAATGTTAAATTAAGACCATTTTTTATTAAAACTAAAGGATAACACGATTATTATGGTACTGTTTTTTTAACGGGCGTCGTGGGGGTGCTAATCCTTCCCCACGCGTAACCGTACTCCCGAACCCAACTTTGTTTTCGCAGACCCAAATTGTTTTTTTAATAAAACTTAATTAATTTTAAGATTTTGTTAAAATGACAAGATTTTTAAGTGACCAATCACACCTAGTCAAAAAAGATTGGTGGCGACTCCCCTGTTTTTAAAAGTTTTCAAAATTGTCGAGCGCGAAGCCGTTACGACACATGTCTTTTAATTTTTACATTCTTTAAATCCATTTAATAACTCTATAACATTCAATTTCATAAAAATCTACTTGCAAATATATATTTTTAATATATTTTATACTTTTTTAAATCTTAAAATAAAGAATCTTAAATATGATAATCTTTTACAAATTAACATATTGAACTGCATTCTAGTTCTTCAATATTATGGAATATATTTTGTATTTTTTATCAAATTATTAATTTATGTGATAAATGGGAATGAATTTTTACACTAAATTTAAAAAAAATTATTAATTATTAAGATAAAGAGATTTATTAAATATGTTCATTGGCAAGTCGAAACTATTATTTTTTATTAATATAAAGATGTTATTAATTTATAGTGATTAATTTATAAGAGTTCTACTGTTATTCTAGTCTTCCTATTTTCTATTTCCATAGAGTATTAATTCCATTCCGCGAATTAGACACGTAAAGCTTCAAAGATCGGCTCTACCAAGGCAAGATTCGATTTTTTTTTTCTGTTTCAAAGATATTGATTCCAAGAAATTTCGATTTTGCAGATTTTTTTAAATTCTCCTTTCACGTTATTCTTGGTGATTCAAAAAATAGCAAAAATGAATACGAATAAATTGAATAAAATAAAAAGATTTTTTTATTAGAAACGATAGGAAAATTAAAAGATTAAAACACAAATAAATTCAAATAAACTAACTCTATGAGCTTGAGGCCAAAAAAATCCCAAAGAAAAATAATATTTTAATTTAGACGTCAAGCTTGACGTTATGACAAGTCGAAAGTGATACCGTCCACTAAGGCCCAGAACAAATGTTGGAATTAACTTTTTCAAAATCTTTTGAAATCTCAATTCCCCTTTTAAAGTTTGAAATCTATGAATTTATTCGAAATCCAATAAATAACTCAAAAACTCAAATAATTTTCCAGATCCATATTTTTTTTTGATAAAAAAAAACCAAATTTAAACACAACTATACGAGAATAAATATCAAATTTACAAACTTCAAAAACCAAAAAAAAAAAAGTGGTGTCAACGACAAACGAACGGACGAAATAGAAGGTACAGAGGAAAGCATATTAACCTACAAGCAGATAAAGCAATCCAAGGAGAATCGACAAGTCTTGTTGAAAAAGCAAACAGTCAGATCTCAGGGGTAGGCAAGTCCTCGTCGGTTGGTGGGACCGAAACCCACTCTCCATCTTTATCTCTCGCAAGCCCTTTGTTCTTCTCTACCCACCAGGACTCTGGCACCAAGCACTCATCTTTCAGAAACGCACAAGACTTATTCACTAATGCCAAACTTCTCTTGACTTTCAGCTCAAACTCTCCTTCCTCTCCATTCCACCCTGCTACCACGTGCAGCATAGCCTGTAAATTATGCCAATCACTCGGATTCTTTGAGTCCTTCAAGCTTGGCGACTTCCTCGTGTCAATTACCAGTTCATTTCCCGTATAAACATACCCTAATAACCGGCTTGGATAGTGGGGAATGAGATCAATTGTGTTCCTTATGTGCAAAACAGTGAGATTTGGATACCTTTGCATCCTCTCATTGAAAGCCTTATTTCCCACTTGTGGGCAACCAAAAACAAAAGCTGCCACGGGAACATTAGCGACATCATTCTCAACCACATCGAAAGCACTTATAACTGATAAGCTTGCCCCCAAACTATGCCCAGTAAACACTATACTTAGATTTTCATCTTTATATCTCTCTTTCAACTCTTTAATCTTACCCAAAAGCTGTGTCTTTGCACTTACTTTTGTAAAAGGTGACTTGGGATCGTCGGAAATGTAAATCGTCAGCCAACCGAGCATCACTTTAGGCATCTTCTCATTTTCATCATCACTGTCACTGCTGCTAGTATCATCTCTTTCCTTGTTGGTACTTTCGTTGACTCGCAAAAGGGGTTTCGCAGACTCAAGCTTTGCCCCAAGAATGTTAACCCACTCGTAGTCTCTCGTAGTTCCTCTCCACACTACGTAGATCACGCGACGACCCAGAGCTTTTGTTCTTTCATCGGACGTAGTGGCGATGTAGCCAATCCAGTTTGATTCGCGGTCCCAGGACTCCCGGGACTTAGAGTGGAGCAAGAAGGCTTCAGGGAGACTGACGCGAGCGGTGGCATAGAGAAACGATTCTACTTTGTAATCGGAGGCAGACTCCAGCATAACTTTGTTGAAGAAAGAGGGCTTTCCATAGCGGCTGCTGCCACAGAACTTGGAGTTTGGGTCGTTGTTAAAGGCGTCATATGTGGCCTGGCAGAAGTCACCACAGCGGAGGATGAGCTTGCGAAGTGAGAGATGGAGAGGATCGAGAAGAGAGTCCCAGTTTCTACTGCCAAGGAGTTCTTCCCATGACGGTTCTGGTTCTTGACTTGTGGCCATGAGCAAGTAAGCTGCAAACAATGGTGACCCTACCAAAAGAGTCTCTGGCTCTAGAAGCTTGAATGGTAAGGGGAAAGGTTGCAACTATTTTAAGAGATAAAAAGCACAATGCCAACAGCAATATGCCATGCCCATTGAGCATTGAGCCATGACCTAGGCCCACCACGCAAACATGATAGGATTATGAAACGACTTTGATAGAATTAATTAACCAAGAGGACAATAGAAAATTTGGTATTATTTTTAGTTGTTTTAAAATATTTTATTACAAAATTAATGTTTCACTAATTTTTATATGAAAGAGTAAAAAAAATATGAAAAACAAATTTTTAATATTTTAAAAAAGAAAATTAAGTTTTTTAAAAAGAAAATATATAAAATATAATTATGGAACATAAAAAAAAATTAACAAAGTATTAAATTAGGGATGTAAATAAGACATATGTATCAAAGCTACTTAGGCTCAATTTGGACAAAACTTGAACCCAACTCAGTTATTGTCAAATCAAGCTCCAATTCGAATAGCTTAAATTATCAAACTAATTGAATTCGAGTATCATAAATCGTAATATCCGACTTAAGTAACTTGCGAGTCTAATTGAGATTTTTTTTAATTTATATTTTATTATTTTAACATTAATTTAAGATTTAACCCTTAATATTTGTTAAAATATTTATATAAATATCTCATTTGAACTCAAGTTTGATCATAAATAATTGAGTTTGAAGTCAAGTTTGGGGATTAAGCTCGTTTTTACTTGATAAACAAACGTAGGGTCTGTTTGGCCTAGCTGGAGCTTATATAAAAAGTACTGTTTGAATAGAGCTGTTTTAAAATTGCTGATAAAAGAAGCTAAAATAGCGTTTGGTAAATTTAATACAAAAGCATTGTAGGAAATAGAAAGCTGTTTGGTAACAATATTATAGAAAAGCTGTGAAATATTAAAATTACGAAAAAGGGTATTTTGTTAAGGCATTTTTATACATAACCTTTTTTTTTTATTAATTTTATACTTAATTGATTTGCTAATTAGATATTCATTGTATAATTTTTATTAGAATTATAAAATTATAAATTTATCAAAAAATAAAATTTAATATCCTTCAATAGAAAAATCACAAGCACATATATGAACAGACATATATAATTATAAGCACATGTGAATAAATAAACAAAAAAAAATCTCATTAAATCTGAGTCATAATTTTTAAAATGAAAAAAATGTATAAGTACTACTTTAAGAGAAAAATGAGTAAAAATAAAAATTAAAAAAATATTAGTTGACCCTTATTAAAGATTCAGCTATTTGATCACGAGTATTAACCATGTCACCATCATCTAATGTAATAGAAGCAAATGATGCATCTTCCCTTTCGTTACTACTTATATTGTAATTCTCTCCTTCTACATAAGGCATGTAGTTAGGGTCTTGATCACATTTATCGAATTCTTCATCTTCAATTGAATGCCTCCTAATATAATTGTGAAGCACCATAGTTGCAGCCACAAGTTTTACCTGCTTTGATAATGGATAGCTAGGCATGTTAAGCAATATTCTCCATCTATTTTTCCACAGACCAAATGTTCGCTCAATTATGTTCCTAATAAAGGAATGTGCATGATTGAATATCTCTTGATAGCTTATTGGTTGTCTCCCACATCTGAAATCAGGAATACGATACCTTTCTCCTTTATATGGTGCAAGATACCCTTTCATGTTAGGATAACCAACATCAACAATATAATATTTACCTAAACACCATATCATTTACATTTGTTATTTTATATATGAGTAAATACTTCTTCAAATTAAAAAAATATATCAGTAAAGATATAAAATAATTTATTAAAAATGTACCTTCGGGAGGATGTGGAAATGTATCTTTGTAGTTTTCTAGTGTTTTGATGAAAACACCTGTGTCATGTGCAGATCCAGGCCAATCAACAACAATGAATGTGAACAACATGTCGAAGTTGCATACTGCCATCACATTTTGTGTTGGATATCCTTTTCGACCTATATATGGTATTACATCTTCTACAGGTACCACAGTAGGAATATGTGTACCATCTATAGCATCAATGCAACCTTTGAAGTGAGGCCAATATCTATGATCATTACGAATCTTATTTGGCATCTCTTTGAATTGAAGATCTGGTGCTTTAACAATATCAACTAAAAATCTAACTAATGAATCAAGAACTTCTTCAAACTTTCTACTAACAGTTTTCTAAGGAACGATTGAAACGATTTTGGACATTACGGTTAGATAGCTTATGCGCACATGTCCATAAAAACATGCAAAGTGCCTATTCTGTTCTCATATCTCTTGTTGGGAGTAAACCATAATGATTTTCTAATAGGTTAGCCAAACCCCTCACCAATTGTGGCTCTATTCTAAACATTTTATAACTTTCCCTAGAGTATTTAAAGTTTCTAGCACCCATGCCCATCCTGAAAGCTTCAAAGTTCTAATATCTTCTTTCAACAAATATTTTAAATAATAGTTAGTACATATTCTTGTCACTAAAGCAACAAGTGAGTAAAATTTACCTCTTTTAATTATTAACTCTTCTTCATCAGATGCCATTTCATTGTCGATCTCATCATTATCATATTCCGAACACATCTGATAAATAAAAAAACATATGAATTATAATATAGTCTCATTTAACAAACAATTTCTCAAAACCAAAATACTTAGACACATCCATAAAATAAATAACAATAACATATTCCAAAAATTAGCAAAACAATAAAAATTCTCAAACATTGCAAAACATTAAAATTATCCATTGTCAACAATCCAAATATAATATTCTTAACAAATAAGTCAATAATCTAACAATGATCACAAACATAAATCCTAATGATAGGAACTATTCCTATTCTCTCTTTCTAATTCTTGCTTAAGCCAAGCAAGTTGAGCATCAGCTCTTTTCAAAGAAGCAAACATCTCTCTATATTCTCGTTTAATAAACAAACGAGTGCCTAACATGTATAATTCAATAGCTGGCTCAATCTTCAGACTAGTTTCCAATATATCTGTGCCTCTATGGTTGTTGAATTAAAGCTCTCAACTACTTCACATATACGATCCATTTGTTTCTGCATATAAATAGCAGTCCCAAGTTTCACCTTTTTACTTCCACTTTTTTTTACTTTCTGTTGTTTCATTATTTAACCATCTACGAGTTTCTTTTTGTTATTTCCATCTTGAGTACCTATTAAAAGAGACACCATTGTCACATTTGTAGGATTAAAACTAATGTCAATGTCTTCCTTTGAATCATCATTAAGATCCAAATTCATTGCATCTTGCTCATCCATATTGGTTTGACATGGCATAATACCCGAAAATGGAGTCCATGCAGTTTCGCCCGTAGCCACAGTCTTAGAGAACATGATTTCCATCAATCCAATATGCTCTAATCCACCCTCACGAAAACTTTGCAGCTTCAAGACAAACCTATATTATTTCCATCATTTTAGTTTTAAAAATAAATAAATAATTTAACAAATATATATCGAATTGTTTGCTAACTTGTAACCTATCATCCCACTATTTTGAGCTAGCATTAACAGTATGCCTGCTATGATCCCATCCTAATCTAGTATCGCTTCTTATAAGTTGTTTCCACACCACCTAATCTTTCTTCAATGCATCCCACTTGTTTTTCAATTGCTTGTATTCGTAATTTCTTTTTACCTTATCTTTGAACTTTTTGATCACATTTGCCTAACCTACCTTGCTAAAATGAGTGTGAGGTCAATTACCAGCATTGACCTCTTCCACGCACACTTCACAAAAAATCTTAGTTGTCACTGTGTCCCAAGATGCCTTAATCTTTTTTTCATTTATATAAGACATCTATCTCAACACCAAATGAAAAAAATTTTAACTAAATATTTAATACATCATTTCATATTATATATTTTATAATAAAAAGAGAACAATTGAATGGATGATCATTACCTATTTTACTACAACAAAATACTACATAGCAAAAAAATAAAAAATAAAAAGAAAACCAATTCAAGATTTAGTTTAATTTTATGTTAAATTTATCGGTTCATTAATTGACTTGTTTGAATGGTTTAATTTAATACTTTTAATTGGATTATAATTATGAATGCCAACATAATCAATTTGAAAGGTGTCATGAGATGGCTAATCTTGTAACAACCCGAATCCACAGTATAACATAATAGTTTCTTATAAATCTCACTTACTTACTGGTTGAGCTGTCTGTGATGCTTAACCATCCGTTAATCACTTTTCTAAAATTAGTACTCTTATTCATCGTACCAATATGGAAATATGCATTGTTACATTATTTCCTTAAGATATATATATATATATATATATATATCTATATACGCATTCCCTTCTACTCAAAGTAGTACTGTACAAATTCACTGAATATATAAAAGAAAACCATATACCTTCGATATCGAAAATCTGCTGACTCTAGCAGTCGATAATCTTTGGAAGGTAATTCTCTTAATCCAAGATCAACAATCTGTGGAGTGGAAAATAAGGGGTGAGCGACAACGTGCTCAGTAAGGACGGTGTATGCTGCTTTATAAAAATAAAAACTATATTCCACAAAACGTTTATTTTTCCTAACAACATACCCAGTAGGAAAACAGTGGATATAGTAACCAGTCTTTAATATTTAAATCACTGGCTAAACAGTTTACAATATAGTATAGAAAACAGTAAACAGAAATCGATAAGTTGAGACTAGGCATCACCCTACAATTAAATCATACTATCATCGTTCCCCAAAGGAACATAGTAATCATCCTCCCAGGGATGCAGTAGATCTATGGCCACAATCTATGGGTGGTCCTCGGGTACACTTGCCAGGTGACCTCGAGACCTCTGATGACTTGGTGGGTCAATCAGCCTCGTGAAATAGTAATGAATGAAACTCGGGGCCTAAAGTTTCAAAATCACTTTATATCTCATAAAGAACCTTTAAGGAATTATTTCATAAATTTCATCATTTCCTCAAAATGATTTGTTTTCCAAAAATGTTTTATATTTTCTGTTTATAAATATAGTAAAAACAGCCAGAATTTCGTCAATATACGAGTGAGAAAAACATGAGTTAAACTGGCTCGCCCATGTCAACTCGCCCCTTATGGCTTGCCCATGGCCAGTTCGCCCATTATGGCTTGTCCATGGCCAGTTCGCCCATTATGGCTCGTCCATGGCCAGTTCGCCCATTATGGTTTCTACATGGCCAGTTCGCCCATAAAACTATTCGCCCGAAGGCTGAAATATGATTCAATGGTTCGGGGTCGCCCATAAGATTATTAGGAATCGCCCATACGCACTTATCTTAAAAAACAAGGGGTTCGCCCACTTTTGGCTTGTCCGAAATATCACAAAAGGGGTCACCTATCTTTAGCTCACCCGGATTTTTATTAAAACAAGGGGTCGCCCACTTTAGCTCGCCCCGAAACAACATAGGGGTCGGCTATCTTTGTAGCTCGCCCAAATCAAAATAATTTATCAAACAAATGCATGTCATAAACCAAAATATTTTCTCAATATTTTTACAATATTTTACTCCACAGGACATGCATTATACTTCACATACTACTTCCTTACCTGGTATTACGAAGCCTAGCTTCTCGCTCGCCTTTTTCAATTCTCAATTCCCGGCTGGAAAATAAATTATCCAGATTATCAATGTATTCTGTTTGAATCTTTCCAATACTTTGGCGAGACTTGAGGCTAGTCCTCTAGTTCGCCCAATATACTAGCCATTCATATAATGGCTTATGCGTGGGAGATCGCCCAAGATTCAACTCGCCATGCCTATGCATGTGAAATTGCCCACAATTCAACTCGCCATGCCTATGCATGTGAGTTCGCCCAAGATTCAACTCGCCATGCCTATGCATGTGAGTTCGCCATACACGGCTTTTTATTCAGAGGTGGTTTCACCTATGAGTCAAACTAGCATGTGGCGACCTCGCCCACTACCACGCTTCATTTAGCTCGCCCATAGTAGCTTAGCTCGCCTATTTCTCATCACTTTTACAACATTTTTAGCACTTAAATCTTCATATTTGTTCATGTTTTATTTATTCCTTAACACCATCAACAACCTATAGTTCCATCTTAGTAAATTTCTACATGTTCTTTTGTCAAGTAATATGCACACACCTCACCTAATTAACATATCATCATCATAAATCAAGGATTAAATACATGAACATTGGCTGGAACTTTATTTACCTTGTTTGATTGAGCCAACACAACTCACAACTTGTTTTGTTGTTCCCCACGTCATTCCTCCTCTCCTTGATTCACTTGGATGGTTTTATGAGTGAAGGAAAATACATGAAGGAAGACTAGATGCTTAGGTAGCAAGAGAGGAATTCTTGTCAAGTAAATGAGGAAGAAATGAACTAAAATGAGGTAAGAGAAATCGGTAATGTCGATCTTGAAGAGAATTGTATTACATTTTGTTTAGCTTAATCAACTTTTATAGCCGGCTATTAAGTCTTGTAGCTTCCAATCTCTTTGCTCATCACTTTCCTTGCTCATTAATGGTTGAAGAAAAATGGTAGCCAAAGGTACCGCATGGTAACAATATTCTGCATTCATTAATTTGTAGATAAAAGCTGCAGCCAAAGGATGATGTGCTGAGATTCTTTTCTTCTCAATTCATCCAACACAGCCGGTTCTTCCTTCTAACAGAAGTGGCGTGCAGCAGCAAACCTTCTGCTTCCTATTGGCCTATTTTCTTCCTTGTCATATTCTTCAACCAATACAAACTTTCCCATGTTGACTTTGATTTCTTTGCCATTAATTATCTTTCACATTGCATGTAAATTGTGTTAGCTTTAAATTGACAAGTATTTTGAAAATGACAAAACTCAAGCAAGCTTAGAAATGATTTTTATACAAGTAAATTTGCTTTGAATGAACTCAATGGTTGAAACTATTTTTACAAAGTCTTGTATTGTAATGTCAATTGAAAAAGTCAGTAAATACTCTTAGAAAAGTGTTAGAAGATTTTGAACTGACTTAAAATCATAAAAGCCATAAACTTTGCAGCAAAATAAGTGCAGGATGGTCTACTGGACAAAAGGGATCGATCCCCACTGTAGAGGGATCGATCCCAAATTGGCAGATTACTCTTGAACCATCCGGGAAAAAGTTGGAAAACACTCTGGAGAAAAGGGATCGATCCCCACTGTAGCAGGATCGATCCCTTTGCACGAAACCTGACAGTAACGGCTAGTTTTTGAGGGTTTCAACGGGAGGATTTGCATTAAATGCTTCACCAACTGTTCTATCCGTTTGGTGGGATATAAATAGAGGTATTTATGAAGTTTGGAGGTAGAACAAGCACTGAAAAATCCTCAAGCTTCAAGAGAGAAATTCAAATCTGAAATTGTTCATTGTATTACTCTATTTTGTGAGATTCATTTGTGTTCTTCACCCATTCACTGAAAATTCTGTTATTCAAAGGGGTGAGCTATCCTTGTAAAGTCTGATATTGTTGAGTGTGGGAATACTACAAGGGTAGAGGATTAGAAGGAGATTTCTACAATCTCAAGAGAAATTGTAAGAGGTCTTGCCACACCTTCAAGTGGTTTGTAAGCATTCTCAAGGAAGAGGTGAATCAAAACCTTGACAAGGAGTTCAAGGAGAGAGGACGTAGGCAAGAGATTGGCCGAACCTCTATAAAACTTGTGTTTGCTTCTCTTTCCCTTACTCTTATTTACTGCATTTATTTCATTGTTGCTTATTTGACTTTGATTGTGCATTAGAGTTAGGAAAATTAGAAATAACTAGAAAAACCGATTCACCCCCCCTCTCGGTAGAGTCAACAATTGGTATCAGAGCTTGGGCTCGAGATTAACTTAGATTAACATCTATCGAGTATAAACGATCACTAATGGCTCAAACTAGTTTGTCTACACCCTTGGTAGGAGAGGGACACTCTACGGTTAGACCTCCACTCTTTAATGGTGAAAACTATGCTTATTGGAAGACTAGAATGATGCTATTTATTCAAGCCAATGATTATGAAGTATGGAGAATTATTGTTAAAGGTCCCCTTATCCCTATTAAGAAAGTAGATGGGACGGATGTGCCTAAGAAAGAAGATGAATGGGATACTAATGATATTAGGATGGCACAACTTAATGCTAAAGCAATGCACACACTCTTTTGTGCATTAGGACCAAATGAGTATAATCGAGTGTCACAATGTGAGAATGCTAAACAAGTTTGGGATAAACTAGCTATCACACATGAGGGAACCACACAAGTCAAAGAAACCAAAGTAGGCATGCTCACACAAGACTATGAATTATTTAGAATGAAGAATGATGAATCAATTAGTGACATGTTTACTAGGTTTACTGACATCATAAATGGTCTTAAAGCCTTAGGCAAGACATATTCTAATGTAGAAATGGTGAAAAAGGTACTCAATAGCTTACCTAAAACATGGGAGGCTAAAGTCACTGCTATTGAGGAATCCAAGGATCCTCATACACTCTCATTAGATGAACTTATGGGATCTCTACTCACCTATGAGATGAAAATCAAGAGAAATCAAGATCCTCCTAAGAAAGTTGGAGTAGCTTTAAAATCCACCACTATTGAGGAATCAAAAGATCATGATGAGAGTGGTGATGATGAGGACCTAGAAATGGCCATGTTTGCTAAGAGGTTTAATAAATTCATGAGGATGAGAACTAGTGGTAACTCTAGGAGACCCCCTAGGAGAGACTTTAATAGAGGAGAAACTAGTAGGAAAGAAAAGGACCAAATTATTTGTTATGAATGCAAAAAACCTGGTCATATTAAATTTGATTGTCCTTTGTATAGAAAGCAAAATGAGAAGAAACAAAAGAAGACGGCAATGGTGGCTACTTGGAGTGATAGTGATTGCTCCGATGAAGAGAATGTGGAAGATGAAGTAGCCAACCTTTGTTTCATGGCTTTTGAAGATGAGAAGGTAACTTCTAACTTGTTAGATATTAATGAATATACTTTTGATGAATTGCAAGATGCATTTGATGAGTTAGCCAATGAATTTGAATGCATGAATTTAAAATATAAGAAAATGATTTCTAAGTTGAAAAAGGAAAATGAAATGCTTGTGAATGTTAAATTAGAATGTGAAAAGAAATTAGAGAATGCAAATCTAGAAATAGAAGAATTAAATAGAAAGAACATTAATTTGCAAAACTCCTTTCTAGATTTTACATGGGTCAACAAAAACTTGATCAAATGCTAGAGACTCAAAGAGCATTCTTTGATAGAGAAGGGTTAGGTTATAATGCATCTAACAAAGAGACTCATCTTAAAAACTTCCTAGTTAAAGATAGAAAATTTGTTTTGTGCACATTGTGTAATAAACTAGGACACTCTTCACAAGCATGCACCTCTAGGAAGACCATGATAAGAGGAAAAATGGCTGTCAAAATTTGGGTACCTAAACATGTTTTAAATTCAAGTGATGAGTCATTAAAGATGAAATGGATCCCTAAAGGATCTAAAATTATAAGTACTAACTCTCAAGGACCCAAGAAAATTTGGGTACCTAAGATGAAAGCTTGATGTGTTTGTAGGAGGAAGAGTATTGCTACAAGGCTAAGTCCAAGGAGCATTGGTACCTTGATAGTGGATGCTCAAGACACATGACGGGTGACAAGAGTCAATTCAAGTTCCTAAAGCATAAAAGTGGTGGAGAAGTCACATTTGGAGACAACTCCAAAGGACAAATTGAAGGAATTGGCTCCATTGGTAACTCTTCCTCAACTATTGAGAATGTTTTGTATGTTAGAGGCTTGAAACATAACTTGCTTAGTATTAGTCAATTGTGTGATAAGGGATTTAAAGTTATGTTTGATGATTTGTGTTGCAATGTTGTTAATGCCAAATCTAATCAAATTGTGTTTATTGGACATAGACAAGGAAATATTTATATTGTGAATTTAAATGAACTTAATAGCAAAAATGTATGCTTTATGGCTACTAGAGAAGATGAACCTTGGTTATGGCATAGAAGACTAGGCCATGCTAGCATGCATGTTTTGTCTAAGTTAGCCAAAAGAGACCTAGTTGTAGGATTACCTAAGCTTCAATTTGAAAATGATAAAGTTTGTGAAGCATGTGTAAGAGGAAAACACAAAAGAAATTCATTTAAATCTAAGAAGTGTGTCACTACCTCTAGATCACTTCAACTTCTTCACTTAGATCTCTTTGGACCAACTAGGACAACTAGTTTAGGAGGTAAACACTATGGATTTGTGATAGTTGATGATTACACTAGGTTTACTTGGGTGTTCTTTTTAAGTGTTAAAAATGAGGCCTTAGATAAATTCATTGTTTTCTCAAAACTTGTTCAAAATGAAAAGGGTTATTCTATTTCAAGTATTAGGAGTGACCATGGAAAAGAATTTGAAAATATTGGTTTTGATATATTTTGCAATGAAAATGGCATTAGCCATAATTTTTCAGCTCCTAGAACTCCTCAACAAAATGGGGTAGTTGAAAGGAGAAATAGAACATTAGAAGAAATGGCTAGAACCATGCTTTGTGAAAACAACTTACCTAAATATTTTTGGGCTGAAGCAATAAACACCTCTTGCTATGTTATAAATAGAGCTATGGTAAGGCCTATTTTAAAGAAAACTCCTATGAGCTTTATAAAGGAAAAAGGCCTAACATAAGTTATTTTCACCCATTTGGATGTAAATGTTTTGTTTTGAACAATGGTAAAGATAACCTAGGAAAATTTGATGCTAAAAGTGATGAAGGTATTTTTCTTGGTTATTCTTTAAATTCTAAGGCTTATAGAGTTTTTAATAAAAGAACACTTGTTGTAGAAGAGTCAATACATGTAATCTTTGATGAATCAAATATTTCTAGTAAAACCAATCTTGATGATGAAGTAGAGATTTTTGATGAACCTATAATTGATCCATCTCAAGATAAGGATGTTAGAAATCAATTAGAAGATCTTAATATTAACAAAAATGAGGAGTCCATGGAACAAGAAATAATTGAGAAGGAATCTAGATGTCCTAGAGAACTAGGATATGTGAAAGATAATGATATTGTTGGAGATCCAACCATTGGAGTTAGGACTAGGTCAACTTATAGAAACATATGTCAACATGTAGCCTTTGTGTCACAATTTGAGCCAAAGAAAGTGGATGAGGCCTTGAATGATGAAAATTGGATTATGGCCATGCAAGAAGAATTAAATCAATTTGAGAGAAGCAAAGTGTGGACCCTAGTAGAAAGACCTAAGGATTATCCCATCATTGGAACTAAATGGATATTCAAAATAAGATGGATGAAAATAGCATTATTATTAGAAACAAGGCTAGGTTAGTGGCTCAAGGTTATAGACAAGAAGAAGGGATAGACTATGATGAGACCTATGCTCCGGTAGCTAGATTAGAAGCCATTAGAATGCTACTTGCCTTTGCATGCTACAAGGATTTTAAGTTATATCAAATGGATGTGAAAAGTGCCTTTTTAAATGGTTATATAAATGAAGAAGTTTATGTTGAGCAACCTCCCGGTTTTGAAAATCCAAAATTTCCTAATCATGTTTTCAAACTTTCAAAAGCCTTATATGGATTAAAACAAGCTCCTAGAGCTTGGTATGAAAGACTTTCAAAGTTTTTAATCGAAAAAGGTTTTACAAGAGGAAAGGTAGACACAACCTTGTTTATTCAATCTAAGGGTCATGACTTATTAGTAGTTCAAATTTATGTAGATGATATCATTTTTGGATCTACAAATGAGTCATTGTGCAAAAATTTCTCAAAGCTAATGCAAGGTGAATTTGAAATGAGTATGATGGGAGAATTAACCTTCTTTCTAGGACTTCAAGTTAAACAATGTAAAGAAGGTATTTTCATAAATCAAGCTAAGTACACTAAAGACTTGCTCAAAAGATTTGGAATGGATGAGTCTAAACCTTTCTCTACACCTATGAGCACTAACATTAAGCTTGATAAGGATGAAGGAGGGAAATGTGTAGACACTAAACTATATAGGTCTATGATTGGCTCATTACTATATTTAACTGCTAGTAGACCCGATATAATGTTTAGTGTATGCTTGTGTGCTAGATTTCAGTCATCACCTAGAGAATCACACCTACAAGCAGTAAAAAGAATCCTTAGATACCTCAAAGACACTTCCTCCTTAGGACTTTGGTATCCTAAAGATTCTACACTTGATCTCCATGCATATTCCGATGCGGATTTTGGTGGATGCAAAGTGGATAGGAAAAGCACATCGGGAACATGCCAATTCTTAGGAAGTAGGCTTATTTCATGGTTCTCTAAGAAACAAAATAGCGTAGCTCAATCCACAACTGAGGCTGAATATATAGCTTCCGGTAGTTGCTGTGCTCAAATTTTGTGGATTAAGCAACAAATGAGAGACTATGGAATAGAAATGAACCAAGTTCCCATTAAGTGTGACAACACTAGTGCTATCAATCTTACAAAAAATCCCATTCAACACTCTAGAACCAAGCACATTGAGATTAGACATCATTTTATACGAGATCATGTGCAAAAAGGGGACATAATTCTGGAGTATGTAGACACTTTGCATCAATTAGCTGATATCTTCACAAAACCCTTGGACAAGGAGAGATTTTGCACTCTTAGAGGTGAATTAGGCATAATGACTGCTCCTTGAAGTAATTTGATGTTGCATGCATGTGTTAAGTTGGTTTGTGATGATTACAAGATAGCAATTTGAAGAATGTAATTCCCACTTGCAATTCATGACCTTAACTTACTGAGTTACTGTTCATGTTCATGATAAACTGTTGAGTGTTATGTGTTTTGATCAAGATAAACTTCTTTCATTTGCCAAAACACATTTCTAATGTTGAAACACAATCACAGCCATGTCCACTTCTTGGTCCTGCACACTTATGCAATTTTCTGCACTTTGCTGCAATTTTCTGCACTTTTTCTGCAGTTTTCAATCTCATTTTCTGCATTTTAAGTGAAAACAATCAACTTTTGATTTTAAGATGGTAAAAATGCATGAGTTCCATTGTTTTCAAATCATTTTTATGCATCATAAACGAGGCAAGTGACTAAGGAAACAATTCCTCTCGAATAGGATTGATTTCCCAGTCTGTTGGCCAAAATTCTGGGTGATGGGAGCAATCTGCCTAAAAGGGATCGATCCCTCTACAGTAGGGGATCGATCCCCTCGTGACAGATTTGAATTCGCGCTTCTTTAAACCGTCGGGCCCTCCTTCCTTTCCAACTATTCACTTTCTTCTCACCTCTCCACGCCGTTCCTCATTTCCTCTCAACCAAAACTACCGTTCTCACTCTTTTCTACACCAAATCACTCCATTCTTTCACCAATCTTTCTCATTTTCTTCTCTTTTTCATTTCCCCTCCTCATTTCCTGACCAAATCTCTTCCTTTCTTCATTTCCTTTATTCTTCCACACCATGGTTACTATTCACCCAACATTTCAATTGTAAGTTTTTCTAACATTTTTCATTAAATTTTTCTTGCATTTCTAGTTTCTTTTATCATGTCTTGCCTACCCATGTGCATATCTTGCATCAATTTCTTCTCCATCTAGGTGTTCAACTCCTTTGGCACTTGTATTTTTCTCAAGTTAATACTTAGACTATCTGTCATTTTTCATCCGAATTTCCTTGTTATACTTGTTAAATGCATCTTGGGTTGTGGCTCTCTGCTGTTGGTTCGATCACATCTCTCCCCACACTCATCCATAGTTCCTCAAACTTGTGCACACCACCTGTTCGATAAAAGTCCTCCACGAAATTTCCTATCTTTTTCCTTCTCCATATGGCTCCTAAGATTAAGCACACTGCTCAAAAACGCAAAACCCATGCTTCCTCTTCCTCATCCTCCATACCAACCACCTTTAACCGGTGCTTTCGCCATGCTAATGAGAAAACAAATTTCTAGCCGAATTTGCCAATATGCCCATTAAGCATTGGCGTCCTATTGATTTCGACTTCCTCGAGTCCATTCATTTTCCTTACCTCGCCAAGTTTAATGAATATGGTTGGACCCAGTTCTCAAAATCAATACTCCGGTCCCGGCAAACATCATTCGTGCCTTCTTTTCCAATGCCGAAATCATCTATGATCCAAATGATGAATGTACGGTTGTCGGATTCGCTCTTATGTCATGGGTAAAAATGTTGAACTGACCACACAATCCCTCTCCCTTGCTTTTAGACTTCGTGACAGAGGTACTATCTATGAAAATATCGAAGTCCCCTTAGTGTTCCCGTTACCGATAATCGTGCAAGTGACCTTCCTGTCTTCGCACGCCTCCTCCATATCATCATCTCATGGAATCTCCGCCCTCTTGGCACCCGATATTCTCACCTTCGCAAGCTTGATCGTTTTTGGCTTCATCATATTCATGAACCTGACGGCATACAACCAGACCTCCTACACTTTATCCTTCATGACTGGGTGAAGATTGTTCGTGGCAAGGTCCACACCATTGTCTTCCCTCAGCCTCTCGCCTACTACTTACTCTCTGAAGGCGTTGACTGTTCATGTGAGGTTGGTGTACTTCCGGATCCCAGCACCACGATCAATCTCGCCACTCTCCATAACCTTGGGTGGTATCAACGTCAACGGGGAGATACAATCGAATGGGTCAAGGGCCATGGACAGGCTGAACCTCCCGAACATGCTCCGGAAGGAGTCGGAGAAGAAGGAGGAGACGGAGACGACGACCTGTAGCAGCTACATCTCTTCTGCCCCTTCCGGCTCCACATCAGTTTCTCTCGACCAGATCATGCTAATGCTTCAGCAAATGCACACCTCTCAGCAAGATTTCCAGCAGGCCGTCACTCAGCGACTTGATCAGATCGAGGACACTCAAGCTACCATGTATGATGAAATCCAAGATGTTCGTATGCAGCACGAGGATTTCATGGACCAGTACTACAAGACGTTTCCTCGGCGCTGATTGTGCTTGTCGTATGGGATGCGCTTTTACCTTGCTATGCTTATGGCCTTGGTGTTTTATCCTTTGCTGTGTTCTGTCGGCATTAGTGTTTTGTTGTCTGAACTTTCTTAGATCTCTGCACTGATGTGATATGTTTTGAACCTTTATGACTATGTTAATGACATTGCTAGTTATGCTTTCTAGTGGTTCTATGTTAATGACGATGTCTTGTTCTGACGTTAATTGTGCGTTCATGCCATTGGGTTGATCTTTGTGTCTCTTTATTTCATTGCCAATGCTATTACTTATTCTGCTTCTTATTGGTATATCCTTATTGCTTTAAATTTCCTTATACTACTAACCATTTCTGATTAATCATTTGCTATGACAAAAAGGGGGAGAATTAATTTGGTAAACTTGTATTAAATTGAGGGGGAGCAAATATGGAGGGGGAGCAAATATTGAGGGGGAGTAATGTTTTTTCAAAAATCAAGTAACCTCAATTTTCAAACATATAAGCAAATTTACCTTAAGTTTTGTCATATCAAAAAGGGGGAGATTGTTAGCTTTAAATTGACAAGTATTTTGAAAATGACAAAACTCAAGCAAGCTTAGAAATGATTTTTATACAAGTAAATTTGCTTTGAATGAACTCAATGATTGAAACTATTTTTACAAAGTCTTGTATTGTAATGTCAATTGAAAAAGTCAGTAAATACTCTTAGAAAAGTGTTAGAAGATTTTGAAATGACTTAAAATCATAAAAGCCATAAACTTTGCAGCAAAATAAGTGCAGGATGGTCTACTGGACAAAAGGGATCGATCCCCACTGTAGAGGGATCGATCCCAAATTGGCAGATGCTCTTGAACCATCCGGGAAAAAGTTGGAAAACATTCTGGAGAAAAGGGATCGATCCCCACTGTAGCAGGATCGATCCCTTTGCACGAGACCTGACAGTAACGGCTAGTTTTTGAGGGTTTCAACGGGAGGATTTGCATTAAATGCTTCACCAACTGTTCTATCCGTTTGGTGGGATATAAATAGAGGTATTTATGAAGTTTGGAGGTAGAACAAGCACTGAAAAATCCTCAAGCTTCAAGAGAGAAATTCAAATCTGAAATTGTTCATTGTATTACTCTATTTTGTGAGATTCATTTGTGTTCTTCACCCATTCACTAAAAATTCTGTTATTCAAAGGGGTGAGCTATCCTTGTAAAGTCTGATATTGTTGAGTGTGGGAATACTACAAGGGTAGAGGATTAGAAGGAGATTTCTACAATCTCAAGAGAAATTGTAAGAGGTCTTGCCACACCTTCAAGTGGTTTGTAAGCATTCTCAAGGAAGAGGTGAATCAAAACCTTGACAAGGAGTTCAAGGAGAGAGGACGTAGGCAAGAGATTGGCCGAACCTCTATAAAACTTGTGTTTGCTTCTCTTTCCCTTACTCTTATTTACTGCATTTATTTCATTGATGCTTATTTGAATTTGATTGTGCATTGAGAGTTAGGAAAATTAGAAATAACTAGAAAAACCGATTCACCCCCCCTCTCGGTAGAGTCAACAAATTGGTTAAGATATTTGGTGTCTACATCGATTGGTACAAGAAGGAGCAAAGTGGCGTGAAGTCCACTCCTAGCCTCTTTTCTTGACTTTCCTTCATGCTTCATTTTCAAAGCTTCCTCCAATAGGCTTTTAGGCATCATGTTATGTTTAATTGGTGCTTATTACATACCATTTTATCCATGACTTGAATTGCTTTTCCTAGCAATTCTTTCCAACCGAATATACTAAGTGTAGTATATTGTTGGTGTGTTGTCCATCTTTCTTTGTTTGCTATTAAGCCCATAATTTCAAAAAATTAAATTTCCAAAAATTCCTTAATATAAAGTGGAATTGCATACTCAATAATTAGTTAATTCCACTAAATAATTTATTTCGGTTATCCATCATTTACAATATGCTATACAGTATAATAAAATTGGGTCTCACAAATCTGAATTTAATATATCCTACATAATGTGAAAGCATATCAACTAACTTGATTAATCACCTAATTGTATTTATTTGAGCTGAGCAAAAAAGAAAGTGTAGACAATTATACTGTGAAATTTCCATGCGATCTAACCAAAACCTATAATCATCTAGGAAGTTGAGCCTTTTGGACACACTTTACAGTAGCCTACCCAATTTGTTCAGCACCTATAATCATCTACTTTTTACTTTTTCATGCTAATCCAAATATACTATTTTAAAACTTTAATCTATTAAAGAACATCAAACCCCGAGATATGAGTTGAAATTCAGATCAAACCTCGAGGATATCATTTTTATTACTGAAGCAATATTTGAAATATCCAAGTTGTGAGCATTGCAAGCTCAAAGATAGAGATATGAGTTGCACATTCTTCAAGGTAATATTAATAAATTGACAGTCTTTTAGACCTTTTATTTCTAGCTTCATGGTAAGGCCATAACCGAGCATTAAAGAATTGCTTCACTGCACTGAACTGCTACTTTAACATAGGTAATATTAAGATTAGCAAATTAGTTTCTAACCATTTGTTGTAATCAATATTTTTGTTAGTAAAGAAACATCTAATAGTAAAGCATCAAAAAAAAAAAAAGAACATCAGCATCTTATGTTTTAGAATTTTCAAAAAAAGTTTAGAATGTTCTATTAACAAAGTTAAAATTATGTGACAAATCAAATTTCAAAATTTTTTATTAGTAGTATTTATAGGATATACATGCATGTAACAAATTCCAACTGCTACTTGACCCAAAGAAACATGTTAAAAGAATTAAAAAATATACAAAATACATGAAAGTCAATTCACTAATAAAGTATAAAAAATCACCAAATAATAATAAAATCAACAATAATACTTTTGATTTTTTTTATCTTTAAATCAAACAAAAATAACAAAGGAATAATGACTTGCAACATAATATAAAATTAATGTATTTAAATGAAAATAAAAAATTAATATATGTCGTACCTTTTGGTGGCTTTCCAAGCTAATTTTGTATGTAATTTAAAAAAAAGTGAATTATCAAATAAAAAATTAATGATGAGAAGAGTAAAAAGTAGACGGCATTGTGATGCATAAGAAGAGTAAAAAGATGAGCAGGTAAAAAGTATGGCTAATAATGATAGCTTGTAATATTAAGAATTTGGTAAGGGTAAAGTAGGAATAAACAAAAAGAATCATTAAGTAAAAAGTTTAGCCGCATAAGCATGTAAAAGCCCTTTCTCTTGAAGCTACAATTTGTAGCTTTAGCTTTTGGTTGTCCAAAAGCTATAAAATGCTATCCTTTTAAGCTTTAGAGATGTTGCCAAACACTCAACTTCAGCTTTTTAAGTAGAGAAGCTCTTGAAAAAACAAGGCCAAACAGTCACCTAATTGACTAAGCTCAAATAGTTTGGTTTACATCTCAAGTTGAGCTAGAATGAGAAAAATGAAACTTAATCAAGTTCAAACCAAATTTCAAGCCTCAAGTTTGGAGTCGAGTTTAAGCTTGATCTTGTCACTATATAAACCCGCTCGATTCAATTACAACCCTGATTTAAATTGTTACTTTCTCATAATTTTAAATACTTAAATTGATTAAATTTTTGCAAATATATCTATAATCTATATCTATCTATAATTAATAATTTATCATTGGCACACCCCGAAGGACATAACAGTTGGTAAACTTATGTGGAATTCAGAATTTTAATGCTAACTTTTTCCAATTTTTATTACAGTGGTTTGTCATATGAGTAATTCAATATTATAAAATTAGGTAGCTAACAATCTAGTTTGGTTTAAGGCACCCTACCTAGGGTCCTAGTCTAATATCGTATCATTTATTATCCAAGTAAACCACAAATACAATTCTTATGTAAGTACGGTAAACTTCGGTTTAACACATTCTTTACCATAGCCTAGTATAGCAGTCAAATGAAGTCAATTTTCAAACTCATTACTCTACCATACTTGTAAACTCCACAAACTATAACATATTCAAATTTCACTGAAAAACAAGGTTGTTTGACCCCTTAAAAAATTTCCAAAAAAATAATATACTATTTTTTTGTTTTCAGCACATTATACAATAAAAATTCATTTACATATCGGTTTCAGTATTTTGTATGATATAATCACATATTTAGTTAATACACATTCCAAACTATAGTACTGTAGAAAATTGTCCAAAAATAGTCATTTTATCATACATAAATATACCGAATATAAACTGCGAGTGCTTAAGAGCTTGAAAACTATCAGAGCTGGATACTGTAGTCGAAAATCAGAACTATCTCGGCTTATCTTGTGAGGAAATAGAGAGGGATTGAGCTAGGAGCTCAGTAAGTTAACCACACAAGTATAGAATATAGCAACACATTGTATATTGTTCTAAAATGCATGCAAGTACGATAAACTTTCATTTTATATAATTGTCAATATTGGTAGCATATAAATTTCTCGTATTTTTGTATTCAATAACTTTTCTAACTGTACAGATGTTAGGACTCGGCGATGCTATCAAAGTCTTTTGGGATATGCAATAATTCTAAAATCAGTACTTGTGTGTTCAGAAAATATTACTTGTGAAATCTCACATCAGTATGCAAATATTCAATAATCGATACTCGTAACAAAATCAATACACGTAAGCAGAAGTCAATACTTGTAAACAATAATCATTTTTCGTAATTCAAAAAATCAATACATAGAAACAATAATCAATACTCATAGAACAATAATTAATACTCGTAATCAATTAGGCAAACCCTCCTGTATTTAACCAATCCTCCCACTGTAGCAACCAATGAGCCTTGTTTACCGATGGCCATAAATCCTCGTCATTCTAATCTTAGTGATCAGTTAAGATTGGAACCTATCAACGACCATTATTGGACAAGCCTCATATGCTTATATAGGAGCATATAATACTTAGGTTATTTCCATAATGCTTTATTAGTCTTATATCATAGTGGAGTGCCATAAAAATTGTAAATAGTAACTCGTACATGTTTTAAAATCCTATCACATAGTGGATAAAAGCAACATTATACTAAATCCAAAAACTCATATAATTTCAATACAACTCGATAATCAATATATTTCAAAACACATTACTTGTGAGATTTTAAACTTTCAAACATGCATAAATAGATCAATGCAAGCTTTAAATCCCATCAATACTATATTGTACTACCTAGCTTGCAAATTCAAACACGTATCCACAATTCAAAGTCCATATCCACAATTCAAAATTCTTATCCACAATCATATACATATATAGTCACATGCACCGCAATGGAGCTATTATACCCTAATAGGCAATATTGGCACATGATTCTATATATGGTTTGAAATCAATAAAATCAATATTTTCATTGTTCAAACTTACACTGTCCGATGCTAACATGTATATTGTGTAATTAACTTACCAAGGCTCTGAGTGATTATAGCTCGTTCGAGCTCGTACTCAGTGATCACCACACCACCCTTTAATGTCAAAATCACTACAAACACACATCATAGACATCATTACACTTTAAGATCACACTATAACTTGCCAAACATATTCATATTTACTAGTTTCACTAAGGATACCATTAGGTAACCTAGGCCTTTAGTAGCTAAATTGTCCCATTCACTTAGTTTCACTTCACATTACCTATACCGATCAATTATACTCTACGAATGCATTAACGTATCATTTAATCAAGGCTAGAACACATCAATTTCAATGTGCCCTTCACCTTGGCCAAAACTACCACTATGCCATTCATTCATTTCCAATGCAATTTAACACCTTAGACATGTTCAATTGCATGAATTACACCTTGTACAATAAACCCTCTTGAACCGAGCACAATTTCACTTTGAACCCTAGGTGGCCAAATCTATAGGACCATGATTTAGCTCAATTTAACTCCACATATCATCATAATACCTCAACATCCAACATATATCGATCTTGTAGCATAAAACACAACTTACCCCTTAGGTACCCTTAAAGGCTGAACACTCACCAACTCCTAGGAATGTATTTTCTTCAAAACAAAGCTATAGAACATATCACTATAGTCCATTAATTAATATATATAAGTATGGAAGATTGAAACAAACACTAGCCATGAAAATTGTACTTAAACCGAAATAGATCATAAAGTTGAATTTTGATGAATCTTTCACACCACTTGATAAACTATGAAATTATGATGAAGATAAGATGGAGAGAGTTAGTAGGTGTTTATAGAAATGAAAAATCGAAAGAAAAGGGCAAGGGAAGGTCACGGTTCAGTGAACATATGAGCATTTCCATAGACCTGGCATATCAAAGTATGACAGAACACATATAATATGACTTGTCATCTCAAGTCAAAAGATCACTTTCACTATTGATACATGAGAGTATTTCTATAGACCCTTAAGTGACACCACCAAATGGAGATCTCGCAATAAGCCATGTTCAGTGAACTTTTTCTCTAATAAGTACCCACATTATATTCTCAAATATTCTTATATTTCAACTTATGAGATTGATTGCTTACTTTGAATATCCCTATATTTCAACCTGCGAACAGTATCAATACCCTGTCTCTATAGTACAATTTTAAGAACAAATCTTTGATGCATAGGGATTTTCTCAATTGTAACTTTTTTCAATTCCCTTACAAGGCTTATATAGTTATAGGGGCCGCACCTAATATAGAACTAATAATCATAATTATTGTTGATCAAAATGGTGAAGGGAAACTTTAATGTTATTTATTACAAGTAAACAGATATGGCCGTGGCACTTAAAGCAAAAAATTAAATAAGATGCAAAAATTCCAACATAAGAAAAAGATAACATATTAAATTCAAGATTGCAGATGGTAAGGATGCGACATTCCCTTGGCCATGACTGAATATATTAAGCTCAAGATTGTGGATGGCATAGATGCGACCTTCCCTTGATCGATTTTAATCATATCAAATGCTAGTCTACGAAAGGCAAGGATGTGACCATTCCCTCAACCAATTTTAAGTTTATTGAACTCAGCATGTCAATCTTAAGTGTGTGAACAAAAAGGAAATACATCCCTTTGGCCGATATCAACTAATGTCCTTCAAGGAGAAAATGCTAGCTAAAGCCAAAGTGAGTTAAAAACTAAAGTCCTCTAAAGAGTGTAAGCTACTAAGCTATAGATTGAGGTGTGATAAAAACTAAAGTTCTTCTAAGAGTAAAAGCTACTAAGCTAGAGCTCGAGGCATGCAAGGAATCAAAGTCCTCTGAAGAGAGGAAGCTATCAAGTTAGGGCTCAAGGCATGTAAAGAACCAAAGTCCTTTCAAGAGCAAGATCTATTAAGCTAGGGCTCAAGGTGTGTAAGAAGTCAAAGTCCTCATAAGAGGGGAAGCTATTAAGCTAGGGCTCAAGGCACGCAAAGAATCAAGTTACATAAAAGCATAAGCCAATGCTAAAGCTCGAGAGCCACGAACATGATCAAATAAAAATCAGAGCAGTTGTCAAAGCTAGTGCAAAGCAAAGAAAGAATGAAACAGTACTAGCCAAGATAGAACTCACGAGAAATGAAGAGCAACAAAAGTCTAGAAGAGAGAAGACCTCCACATTAGAGCTCAAATATCAAAGACAACATTCGTGGATGGTGAAACTTTCTCAAATCTTTACGAACTTCAAAAATAACAAAAGGCAAGTTCAACGAAGACAACTACAAGAAGCCTTCTTTCTCGTCAAAAGAGTAAGCATGACAAGCATAAAAGTGTGCTCTCCAAAGATGAGGTGTCACAACAATACGAGGAAGTTCTATTTAAGCTACTTGAAAAGCCAGGACCGAAATTGATGCCCAATTTCAATCTATGGGGGGGACTTAGTGCTATGAATGGATTTACCAAAGAGACAATCACACCAAGCCTGGCCTAACAAGCCTAGCCTAGATTATGCTCAGTCTCTTTGTCTCCTCAACCTCATAGCTTGAAGACAATTTGATTTCATTCAAACAAATAGACTCAATAAGATGGTAATGCATGCCACAATCTAACACCTCCCATAGCCTATATATATGCCTTAATTCCAAGGCAAATGGATCCTTTAGCTTGTATTTATTACCCAAGCTCTGCTTGCATTACATTATGTTTTTTTCCTTCTAACATATTGTACTTTGATCACGCTAGAACACTTTACCAATTCTACTAAGGGTTATGTAACTTGTGAATAGTTTGGTTCATGCTATTCATGTAGAAACAACCTTAGCTAACCAATGCGGATGTAGGCATTCTGCCGAACCACATAAATCCTAATGTCCTATTTACTTAATTCACACTGTTCATGCCCTCGATAAGAACAATGTGAAAATGAGTCCTCTTGATAAAAAAAATAAAAAAAACTAAGGAAAGTATGAAATTACCCCTATCCCTCAAAAAGTAAAATATTCATCATGTTATTTTTATAACTCAACTATTAGAATAAATTTTCTATTGGAATAAATTTTCTTTCTTTCTTGTAGGAGTGTAAATGAACAGAACGTTCGACGAATAGTTTATGAACTTGTTCGGTTTCTAGTCATTTATGTTCATTTATTAAGTTTAACAAGCGATCACTAACAACATTTTGGTGTTCATTTATTAAACGAACTGATATGAATAGAGATCTAGTTCGTTCGTTTATATTCGTGAACAAGCTCGTTTATATTCGTTTAAAACTTGTTCATTTAAAATATAATATACTAAGATTACACATATGCACTATTATGTAACCCTAATTCCTTAACCTAATGAGAAATTCTATTCACAACTATGGAGTATGCCACACAATATATTTACTAGAAAAACCTAAACCCTAAAATTTCATTTCTGAAATTATTCCTCATAACTTAAAAAATCCAATATTTTCCTATTTTCTCTTTCCCATCAAAATCGCCCTACCGACCCAATTTTCTGCATATTCCAATCAGATTCACCAAAAAGAGCTGCTGGTAGCACCTTGCTGCTGCCATGCTGCTTGGTGAGCAGCACTTGGCTAGTAGCAACTTGCTGCCAACATAAAAATTAAGCTCTTGAAAATCCATTTCCGGATGCTCTTTTGTGCTCCTGGAAATCCATTTCTGACAGCTTTATTGTGCTTTTGGAAATTCATTTTCAGGAGCTCTAGTGTGCTTCCAAAAATGGATTTTCGGGTGTACAAAAATTAAAATTTTATTAAAGATAATTATGTAATTTTTTACAATGGTAAATTTATAAAATAAATAGTGTAGATGAGTTTTTAGGTTGCATATAGAAGTGCTCTAACTTTTCATTGCTTCACCAAAATCACACCCACACCCTATTTGACCTTGAATACCCACATCAATGCCGGCATCACCCCTATTTACCCACACCCTTTGCATCTAACCTAAATACGCACACCTACGTCGACGCCGCTGCTGATTCACTTTTAACACCCGCACCCACATAGCTGTCTTTCAGCTTACTTTACCGGTAGAAATTGTTGTAGAACTCTTGCAGCATTCCTTAATTTGCTTATCTTTGTTGTTGGTTCCATCTTCGAATAGGTCTTTTGATTGAAATTTATAAACATCATTCTTTTTTCGGAATCCAGCTAGAACACCTGTATAATATTATATTTTAGGATTAGTTTTATTTTTACCATGAAATACAGCTATATTTTTGTCAACTAGCATGCCAATAAGTAGCGGGCAATTTTTTATTCATGTATTCTCATTCTGTTTTCTTTGAAGATGCATATCTAGACTAGTTTAGCATATATCCTTCTTGTTCTTTCCTTATTAGTTTTTTTCACTGAGTGATGGACAAGTTTCTTTCTGATTTTGCCTCATAATAGAAATACGATCCTCAGTTGGGGTTACTAATCCAATAACAGTTTGCCAATAATAAATCAGTCATCAATTTGCCATCCAAAGCCTTATGGCTTTTAGTTCTTTACTTAATCACGTTTCTTAATCAAGGACATATATTAAGCATAAAAAGATTGAAGTATAAGTTGGTAAAGTTAAATGTTGCAAACATATTGAGAAGGCATTTTTGGCATTTGGTTTGTGCTGTTCAGAAATTCATCCTTGTTGATAATTACTTTGTGGTAAACTCATATGCATAAAAGTGAAAAACATATTGATTGTTTATACCTATCAGTATCACAACAAAGGCATTAAAGTAGTGTGGTGTTGATGAAGCTGATTGTTGGCATAGAGAAGTGATGTTTGCATCGCAAAGATCAAGGATATAATAAGAAATTTTGTTTGTTAAGATATAAATTTATAGTGGAGTCTCTTTTGGAGTACTTTTTCATTCAAAATTCTATTTTCCCAATGGCTAATCTGTAGCACAAGTTGAAAAATATTTTGTGGGTGAAATAAATGACCTTTTCTCATATATGGAGTTTGTGAATAAAGCTATAGATGGATTACTTAATTGTGTGAAGAAATCTTGGTTGTTCCTTAACTTAATGGCTACTCCTACTTTGAACTTTTGAAGAACTTTCGATTTGAAATTTAATCATTTTAGGGCATTTGGTAAGTTGTGTTTTGTTTGAAAGAGCTCGAGAACAAGAAAATGGTTTATATTTATGAATTTAGTTTATGGTTCTTAATCTTCTAATTTCGATGTCATCTGTATTGTCTTAGATCCTAATTTAAGCTTTTTGTTTCATTATGGTTAACGAGGGTTCTTACTATTTGCTTTGTTGGATGATCTAGTCAAAATCTGTATTGTTTGCTTTGTTGGATAGGTTAGTCATTATTTGCATTGTCTTAATATCCTGTTTTAAATTTTTATTTGCTTTGTTTTATTTATTTATTTATTTATTAATTTTGTCATACTAAATTTGTAAAGTTTGTACACATCAAGATTTTTCCACTTCCACCAGGCGAAATGTTTTGGTTAAATGCAAAGGGATAAAAAAAAATAACAAATGTTACTATTAAAAAATTAACAAAAGTCGAAGATTTTAGACTTGAGTTTAAGTTGTTGAATGATTTTAGTTTGTACATAGGATTTAATCTTTTTGTGGGAGTTATTTTGTCTTTATGTTTGTTTACTACACAATAAGTGTTCGTGAACATTTGTGTTTAAGGTTTATGAACATGTTTTTGTGAATGTGGTCCTTTCTATGTTTATGAATACATTTGCTTATATCTTCACTAACTTGTTCAGTTGATGTTCATGAATGAACTCATTTAAGCTACCAAATGAATTTGTTTGCGATAATTTAACGAACAATCTTAATAAATAAATGAATTGACTTCAAATGTGAAAATCAAATTCTTTACCGAACACAAATAATACTAAAAAATAAACGAACAAACAAACACATCATTGTATTCATTTGTGTTCGATTCATTTACAACTTTATTTTCTTGTTGTTTTCTTTCCTTCTAACAAATGCAATAATCTTATAATTCGAAAAATCAAAATTGTCATTTGAATAAATAGGCACAATCTTCCAAATAAAAGATTCGGCATATAATCTTATATGACGTGAACCAAATGACCCCCAAGAGTAAGATATCCAAAACATATTGGATGCCCATCTGCGTGACAATCATTAATCAATAGATTCGAATTCATGTCATTTCTAGTAAAGCAACTTCAAATGATGCTCAAAAAAATGAAAATGAACTCAAGGCATGAGGGAAAAACAAGTTGTCCACTTTCAATTGATTCCAAGCTTAGTAAAAAGCGATAGCTAATTCCTATCAGATGGACCTTGCTAAAACTACCAGTCCTAATAAATAACCCCTACATTCAAAATATGGACTACAAGAACCTAAAACCTCGACCTAACTATGGTGGTTATGATGTTTGTAAAATTAAGTTAAGAAAAGTGTAAGAATACTAGATTGCATGAATGCATAACTTACAGACTTCAGTTTATGCTTTTTGGGCATGCACCTATATGGTACAGTATTATGCCACCTTTAGTTATGCATGTTTCTTACTAGATGATGAAACCTCACCCCTTTCCTTTCCATCTTTTTTCAGATTACCTTTAGTAGACACGGTTGGTGTAGTTACCAAGTGGGCTAGTGGAGTTGAGCTTCCTCCCAACCTACTTGCTGTAGGTTAGTAAGGTATACATTTTGTGTATGCTATATCTATATCCAGGTTTTGTATGCACAGTATATGTATGTAAGTTACATGGGATGTAAGTTAGGAGATATCGGATGTCGTTTATAGTCTCCTAAGACTTGTGATGTATATGGTGTGGATTTTTGTATATGTGTATATAGATGATGGTATGATAATGAAACTGTTTGTGGATGAGTATAAGATTAAGTTGTATGCTCAATTATGTATCAATACACAATGAGGTTGTGAAAAGTATGATGCTAACATCATGTATGAATGTGAGATTATTTTCTGGAAATTTAGATTTATGTGTGAGGAATTGATTACATCACAAGTGAAATTTAGACTGGGACCAGGACTAACAATTATCATAAGTAATTAAGTAAGGATTAGCTAACTAGGCTATTCGAACCTACACTGAGGTAGAAAATTGTAAAGAAAGAAAATGAAACTTTTAGTCTAAAATTTCACTTTCAAGTATGTTACATGGATAAAAGACTAGTGAGTGGGTTCTAAATTTTGTTGACCAATGGATTACTAAGGAGTAATGTTAGGCTATAAAGGAAATCCATATATGTCAGCAAGGTGGGACTAGTATGCTAATCTGACCTTTTAGTAAAAATGGTAAGTATACAACAAAGTCTAGTTATCATATGCCTAAGAATGAGTCTATGATTACGGTTAGTAATACTTCTTATTCTCATAAGTGGATGAGATACTTTGGAAGGTAATTTGGGGACTGAAGGTTCTTAGTAAGATAGAAAATTCCTTTTGAGGTTGTATTGTAATGTTCTCTTTGCAGGTTTATTCCCAAGGAAAATAAAAGTTTTAAAATATCTTATTTGTCCATTATGTTGTGATGATGTTGAATTTGTGCAGCACATGCCTTTGTTATGTGAATAGACTAAAGGTGTTTGGTTTCAATGTTGCCATGGGTTTAAAGATTTGTAAAGAGTTTGTTGCAAGTTTTGATAGATAGCTACTCTGAATTTTCAAAGATCTAAAAGAGGCAATACAAGAATTGTTGTTTGATGTTGCCTACACTTGTTGGCATATTTGGAAAAATGAGATAATTGTAGGAATAGTGACGAAGATAAGCATGTGAGCTGCTTTTGCATGCTCTATTACTTTTGCCATAGTTTATGTTTTGTTAGTGCTCATTTCCAAGATTCTTAAATCAATGCAAATTGAATTTTGATGACAAGAAAAGAAAAGAAAACGCTTGTAGCAATTCTTAGAAGTAATGAGGTTAATATCAAAACACTATATTGATAATTAATGTTAAAAGTTTAAATATGAAATAACGAATTGATAAAAATTTATATTTGTATTGGATAGTATTTCCTAGAATATTTTAATTATGTTACTAAATGAATGAAATTGAAAGTATACTAACAAAATTTGCAATGCATAAAATATTCATGAATTGATCTAATTTTGTTATTTTCTTCAAAAAATTATAACTTAAATTCAATGAAATTGAAATTACAATAATAAAATTTAGTACTAGATCATTATATAAGAGCAGATTTAACCTTAATTCCAATAGGAAAAATATAAGGGAAATGCAAGCAGCAATCACTTCTGCAGTCGCATTTCAACGCTCTCTATTTTTGGGCTACAGTACTTCTTAATTTTATGTGAATATCGATTACTTATTATTATAAGTTACTTGAAAAGTATTTTTTAGCATCACATACTTTAGCTTTTCAATTTCTCATATAAATAATTTATTTTTATATAAAACTAAAAATTAACATGATCTAATAAAATAAAATATTAAAATATAACTGTAAAAATTATTTCCACAGGCATTCCTCAAAATATAAAATGATTTTAGTAGATGTGTAAAATGCGGTGATAAGCAAGAGGAGTAGGGTTGGTTAAAAAAGAGAGCAGCTAATGGAAGGCCCCGGAAGGGCAAAGCAAAAGCAGCCCAAAAAGGCAAAAGCAAAGAAGATGTCAATGACGTGTCCAAGCTCTTAGTTCGTCTTTCTCACTTTATTTTCCTTCGTTGCTCTCAACGATCCCTTTTTGGTGCAGGGCCACTTTCTCCTCTCCTCCCCTCCGAATCCTATATCTCCGCGCCCATCTCTTCCAAACAATCGGTTTGATGGATCTCGTTTTGGTCAGTTCAATTTTTATTCCTTTTCTTCTTCCTTCTGCTATTGCTTTTAATTTCTGCAATTATTATTATTGTTGATGTTGTTGTTGTTGTTGTTGTTGTTGTTTTCAATTAAATGTTTCTTTGGCTAGTATGTTATATTTTGATTCCTTCTTGTTTTTATTTGTTGTTTTCTTGGTAACCTAAACCCCTCGAGAAATTTAGATTCGGCTTTCTTTTGTATTTAACCTCTGTTGTCGATAATCAAGACACGAGAAACAATTGATGTTTGTTTTGCACTACCACTGTACTTCAATTGAACTACATAGCTTTACCCAGGCTGGGTTTAGAATTTGTTGTATTTCCTTGCATTTCTCCTTTGGGGGGGTTACTGTAGTGGAAGTAATTATAAAATTATGCATTCAATAATGGAGGCTGGGATTTTTGTACTTATGTAATTTGTGTTTTGGTTGAAATGAGCTAAATTTATTTACTTTGGCTTCAACGTCTACCTTGTTAGATGGGGTGGTCGTAAGTGAGATTAGCAGGAAGGGATGATGAGATAATTGCCATGCAGATCTACTACCGTCGGTTTAATTCGCAGATCCAGTTGTCACCAAATTGTATGTTTTATCGCAATATCAACTAGCAAATTTCTTGCAAAAAGAGGCGCTATCAGCTTGCTGATATAGAGGCTTTTGGTCCATACAGTTAAGTTGGTATCGTCTTAACAACCATGCCGTATTATATACAGAGGCTTTATAATACTTGCAGATCGGCATTCTCGCCCAATGGCCCTGTTTCTGAAGAAGCTCTTGAAAGAGTTCGCACCATGCTAGGTATTCATTAATGATTCTTTCATTGCCTCGTGTTATTCTTTAGCTTAAGGTTGAACCAAGTCTGTTATGCTTTATTAGTTATTCTTATTAGGATAAAATCCTGTTGAAAGCGGTTCTTAATTTTCTGATATTTAAGAAGCAGTAGTCATTAAATACAATGAAAATTGAAAGCTTGTTGGAAGTTGCTTCGTGCCACCTCTAGTGTATCCATTTCCTGGCAAGTCCATGATCTACCACTAAATAGTTCCGCACTCTTTTGCTGACTGGAATGACAAGTTTCCTTGTGACTTAGCGATTTAACAAAAAATTAGTAAGCTTCATTGTTGGGGATTTTAAGTCCATATTTTTGTCCTGTAGGAAGAGGCTCTGACATAATTTAATTGGCTAAACATTTCCATATTTCTACTGGATCTAATTACAAAAATTATAAACTTTTGTACAAAAAGTGAATCTGAGTAGAGAAAGGAATCTGTTATCTGTTGGATGAATACTTATACCTGAACTTCATTTATGCTTTTAAGGAAAAAAAATCTTCCTTTTCTCTGCTTTTAAGCAATATTTGATTTGATTTCTGTTAAATTTAATCATTTTAGCCACAATGTCGGATAGTAAAAGATCACTGCCCGATGCCTTTAGGCATAAATCAATCTTCAAAATAATAGCAACCGGTTATCTTTGAATTACATGTATGTTTAGTATGAAGATCTTGTTGTATCATGAGTTCAAATTGAAAATTGTTCTGCTTTATTCACTTTGAACAGCAGCTCCATTATTATGGAACGGGTTTTGTTCTTTTGTTGGCATTTGAGAACTATTTTTTCTTTTCTATGCAATACCAAACACGGTGACTTAAATCACTACTGATTTGTAATATTACACCAAACATGATAATCTAAGATTACTAGTGATTAGATCACTTTGTGATCTCATCTCTGTGGTATTAGACTTAATCACCACAGTGATTACCAAACAGAAGTGTTGTCAAGGTGCAAGCGTAGGTGCTTAGCTGCAATGCCAGATAACAAAAGTGCCTTAGACCCTTTTGTGCGAGGCGCGTTTCATCAGGCACACTTTTTGTAAGGTATTAGGTGCAAAAAAAGCCCGCCTGATTGAATTTTTTTTCATTTCTTTTTATCTATTTTTTTTTTTTTTTTTGATTCATAGATAGGTACAAGGGGGAAGGAGAATCAAATCTTAGACCTTATTCCTTTTAAGGAGGGGTAACAGCCACCAGTTTAAGTCTTGGTTGTTAATATTTTTCATTAATTGTATGTTTAATAGTAAAAAAAAGACACTATAAAACCCTCTACTTCTCTATCTTTGAGTATAACAAACTTTCGACCATAAGGAAATCAAGCGCATTGAACAAAAACCAGAAGAAAAAGGGAAAACCACACACAGAGACACACACACACATAGATTTTCTCTTACGTCATTAAAAGAGAGTGCTTTTTCTGCACTTTGTGCCTCAGTCAATTGAAGAATTTTGGGTCCTAGAGTGTGCCTTGCGCCCTTGACATCACTACTAAACACTACCTTATTGGAAGATTTTTCATGAAAAAGAGTTGAAAATATTAAGTATTTAAAACCCAGTTAACATATTCAACAATCTCTTTTAAGGAAATTTTTATCCTTAAAGGACATTAATTTTATGTTCTTTCTGTTTTAACTTTTATTAATGTAAAATTCTAATAAAGGCTTATGTCACTTTTACAAAAAATGAATAAAGGATTTGCTCAATATTTAATTATCAGTAGTAGACCAATCATTTTATATTGTCTAAAATCAGTACTTACACTTTTTAGAACTAAAAATTCAGTGTTTGATTTTCAATGTTGAAAATTTTGATTTAACAAACATCATATTAGTTTCTCGAAACATATTAAATAGAAAAATCCTAGTTGATGTGTGCATGTAGAGATGCAGATGCATTGTATATATTTGTGAACTTTTTCTTCAGGCTCCCCTTCCAACTTTAATTAGTGTCCATGATGAGTGAGAAGAAACCTCAATCCCTTGATGTATGGGATTTTTGACCTTTTTATGTACTTTATGATTTCTTTTTATTTTTTTTATTGATGAGTGATATTTTAGTAAAAGGCAACAATCTTCCGTAACTTTTTTACAATTTGATTTTCATCTATGACATTTAAAACTCAATTTTTGGATCTACGACATTATGAAAATGTTTCTATGCATTCCATCCATCATGATTAAAAGATCAACAAAATATTCCACCTCTAAGTGACATGAATATCAATGTGACATTAATCCTAGCCCAAAAAGTTAAACAGACCCATTTTATTTTTCACATGGACCACTAAGTGTCCAGGGCACACCTAACTTTACCACATGGACATCCACATGGCTTTGAGGTGGTAAATTCTATTGGATTTTAATGGCAGTTGACAAAATGGATGAATTTGAAACATTTTAAAAGGCTGTAGATCAAACATTGACTTCTAGAAGTTGTGGATGAAAATGAAATATCATACAAAGGTCATGGATGTTTGGTGCAATTTACTAGCGATTTATTTATTTATTTTTTGGTTCATAGGATGTACAAGTGGTTGTTACATGTGATTTTCATATGCTTACTTGAAAAGCTTTTTTTCTTCTCATTTCTTCAATGAGCATTTATCATTCTTTTGTTTTGTATTTTCACTTTTTCTTTGGAATTGAAGTTTGTAGTATGTTTTTTAGGATTATGATTGTTTTTTATAATGTTTAATACATTTCCTAGAAATAAGCTAGGATTTATATTTGATGCACTATCAATGTATGAATCCTAAATACTATCAATAAGTCATAATATGCCACCTCATTAATTAATAGATTTTAAAATGAAGCCCTTAAAATAAATATGCTTAAATTTAATAATTAATGAGGTGTTATGATTTGATTCACTGACAGTATATAGAATTTATACACTTACTGTGCATCAAATGTAAACTTATAAACTTATGCTTCAATCCCTTTTAGTTAAGATAAAGTCAATTTGACAATGTTTTTAAAATATGTAGCTTTAACTTTCTAGATGCTGTTTTCATCTTTACTTCTGGTTACTTATTTTCTGCAGCCCTTTTAATATTGTACATTATGAAGTCTGAAAATGTCAAAATATTTTTCTGTCATTTTAAACCGAATACTGATCTTTTGCTGCCCTATTTTATGACACTTTTTTGCAAAAAGGAATTGATTGCTTTACTATTATTAGTGTAAATTAGATGAGAAGGAAGTTAATGTTATGTAGGATTGAGAAATTTTGAAATTTATTGCTGTTATGTTTGTCCTTCTTCAAATGCAATGAGAAGATGCATCCGTTAAAAAATGTACACAGTTTTAATCTTTGAGATAAAAGTTCAAAATAGCTTTATTGGTCATAAGATCAAATGACATTAATGAATGCTTATTCACCAGCTAGAAATGTCCTGATTTCATATTATATGTAAATTTTATTGGGCTATACAAAACTATTGAAATTTAAGATATTTGAACCTACCAGCTAGGCAAATCCAGCTTTCATATTTTATGTATATTTCTTTGGGATATACAATGAGAAGGTGCATCCGTTAAAAAATGTACACAGTTTTAATCTCTGAGATAAAAGTTCAAAATAGCTTTGTTGGTCATAAGATCAAATGACATTAATGAATTTTTATTCACCAGCTAGAAATGTCCTGATTTCATATTATATGTAAATTTTATTGGGCTATACAAAACAATTGAAATTTAAGATATTTGAATCTACCGGCTAGGCAAATCCAGCTTTCATATTTTATGTATATTTCTTTGGGATATACAACACTTTTGAAAAATTGCAGAATGCTAAGTAGATGTTTGCCATATTGACATATTTAACAAAAATAAACTGTTCTTATTTGGACTTTCAACATTCTTGATGGTGCTTCTACTTGACAAAAAGGTAACTGCCATTGAGGTTTGTAGAGTGGTGGATCCAACATCTTAAAGTCATCCATATGTAGTATAAAGTTGGTAGTTAATTTCAGTTACATGAAGTTTGTAGAAACTGAGTTGAAATTTACCAAACACTTGAATCATAGTCATTCAACTCCAAGTGGAATGTCCATGCTTGACTCTATATAAACATTTTACATTTGAAATTTAAGGTTTTTTTATATTGATGTTGAATGCTTTTAATTCAAAGAAGAAAAAAAAATGGAGAACTAATATTAATTATAGAAAAATAATTGTTCTATATTTGTGAAAAGGGAAAGAGAATTTGGTTTTAAATTGTCTGAAAAGGAAAGATCGTTATTCATTGTGGAATGGAGGGAGTATTAAATTAGCGGTTTATGAATAATTACACTGTATTGAATTTTATCCTCAACATTTTCTCTCTTCAAACAAAACAAAATGTTTAACCTTCGCATAACTTTTTCTCAACTCTTAACTTTCTCCCGCACATGCAGCCTTCAATTTATAAATAATTCTTCTCTCAATTTCTTTTCCTTTTTTAACACTCATGCAGGTAGGTTTGCAGGTGGCTAGTCTAAATTAATTGATTTTCATTAGGTTTATTGTTGAACTGATTTTCTTTCTGGGCATTGAAAGAGTGGGGATGCTGAAGATGGGAGAGGTTGTTACTGTTTTGAGAGAAGGTGAAGATATCAGTTTATGGGGATTAGAGAATTCATGCTTCATACACCTTTTTCTCATTTCAAGTTGCACAAATTGTATGATTACCATACTCAATATTTTTCTTCGAAGACATAATTTTTTCCCCATTTTAATCTAGTCTGGCTGCTTGAACTATGGGATGTCGAATGTACTTTTCTTAAATCTTCAGTTTAGGATTTTTTTTATCATCTGACTTAAAAATGGACAAAGTATCTGGAATTCCTGAAAAACGAAAAAGGGCAAAGAGGCTGGTGTAGGCTGTAGAAAAAATGTTGTAGATTTTTGTTAGTGTAGACATTTTGTTATGTTGTTTATTCATGTGGAAATTTCCACTTTTAAAACCTGGCAACTTTAGAATTAGATTTAAGGCTTGTTCCTCATATTGTTTCTCTCCAAGTTCCATAACATATTCACTGGACTTTTAACCTTAAATGTTATTTTATTTCAGAGAAAATGAAGCCATCTGATGTAGGTCTGGAACAGGAGGCGCAAGTGGTACGTAATTGGTCTGGTCCTGTACATGAGCGGAATGGAAGCCATCAGTCATTGCCACCAATTAAGTATCTGCACTTACATGAATGTGACAGCTTCTCTGTAAGCACAAACTGCATATCACCTGCCAGCTTCCTTGCTAAATGTCCCCTGTCATTGAGTTCATTTAACTTTTAGAGTTTTAAAGCGAGGAAGTTGCATGTAGCTGGAAATGTCCATAGGATTTATTAAAATGAACACTTCCATTGAAATTACATTTTAACTTTTAAAAATTGAAGTTGCAATAATTGAGATGAACAGGCCTTCATTTTTGCTTCTCTTCTCTGCAGATAGGAATTTTTTGTATGCCGCCTTCCTCTATCATACCTCTGCATAATCATCCGGGAATGACAGTGCTGAGCAGGCTTATCTATGGCTCATTACATGTAAAGTCATATGATTGGCTTGACTCAACAGAGCCTGAAGATGCACTACAAGGTATGTTTTTAGCGTTCTCATATTTGTTTGATGCCTATAAATTTGATGACAAATGTATAGGTTTTTATGTAATTGAATCAGTAATGAGAACCCCTTTTATATTCCTTGGAACCTCATGAATCCCATTTTTAATTCTTATTCCAGATTTCAGGAGTTTTCTCTTGTTATTTATTATAGAATATTTAGTACTTTTTATAGAACACATTGCCTTATAGGAATGAGAACTCATGCTGACAACTTAGTGTGAGTTCGTATATTAGTTCATGTAGCCTAAGGATAAAGGCTTTGATGATGATGATGATTTAGTACCTTTCATAAAATTTTGTTAATCTTCTGGCATTAGCAATAGTGTGTAATTACTGTTCTGTATCAATCTGTTTCATAGGATCAGTATTTATGTAAGACTTGAGAGAGAAATGAACCTATTTTTAAATCTATATTTGCTGCATAGTGATATACAGTTTCTGTATAACCTTCATCACACTTTGTTTTCCATGCGTCGGCAGCTTCTTGGTTTAAAAATAACACAGGAAATAATTTGAGATTGAGGTTTATTTTGATCATAATTGTGTGGAATAGGAGGAAGAAGACTAAGGAAATACTAAATGCTGGAAGTCTTTTGGTTACAGCTAATAGTTATTTAAATGGGGAAGATGTAAAGAGCCTTTTGCTAGCATCCAAGGAAGTGAGGCCTGTTGAATTCCTCATCTTGTGTGGACGTAGTTTACTTCGAACTTGTTCAGAATGCTTGGGACATAACTTTTTTTTTTTGGTTCATAGGAGGTACAAGAGGAGAGTGGGGAATCGAATCTTAGACCTAATCTCTCCTAAATAAGGGTAACAACCACTAGGCCAAGCCTTAGTTGTTTGGAGGCTAGTTTTTACTTTGCTTCTACTGCTTTATGAGATATTTGGAGGCTAGTTTTTGCATTGCTACTGTACTTAGCTAGGGGTGTGCATGGTTTGATTTGAATGGAATTTTCATCATAAAAAGTTTCAGTTATAGAAGCCAAACCTGAGCAAATAAATAGTTATAGAAGCCAATGAAAGTATTTCTTTTAGACATTTGATGAGGTTTTTTGAGTTCATGTTGGATTTCTAATAATAAACTTAAAATGGAATTAACCGCATCCAAATATGTTGAGCCCTAATTCAAATTAGAATCATTCTTTGAAACGGGGTACAGAGATGAGCAGGTGCAAATTAGAACCAGAGTGTGTTCTTATGTAACCGCATCCAAATATGTTGAGCCCTAATTCAAATTAGAATCATTCTTTGAAACGGGGTACAGAGATGAGCAGGTGCAAATTAGAACCAGAGTGTGTTCTTATGGGTATATTTGTTTTGAGTTTATCTTGTTGCACACAAAAGTGTAGGAAAGTTGAACAAACAGGTCATGCAAATGAAACAATTATTCAATCTGGGGGTATTATGTTGTAAGGTGAGATTTCAAGGATTTGCTAAGGTGGTTGCCCTGTCCATGCTTCTTTTTTTATTTTGGCTTTTGTATGATGTGTGGCTTGTGTGATGCATGCAAAATGGAATGAGGCTAATGAACCAGTGTAATCAAATAAATTGGACTTCTTAGATCTGGTTTATATCGTTTTCTTTTATCAATAGAAGTGATTTGTTGGGGCCTATGGCGGTGAAAACTGTATCTGCACCATTTGTGAATATAGTGGTTGCTTGTTCAATAGATGTTATAATATTGATATTGTAAGCAATGCATTTTCTCTTCACCCATCCCTGGGTTTTGTGTGATTATATATCTTCGATCTTTGATTTTGATTTGCTTAATCTTGGTGCTTTGTAGCAAGACCTGCAAAACTTGTTAAGGATACTGAGATGACAGCCCCTTGTGCAACAACGGTACTTTATCCCACAAGTGGAGGCAACATCCATTGCTTCATGGCCCGGACTCCCTGTGCTATTTTTGATATTTTATCTCCACCTTACTCTTCAGAGCACAGACGACATTGTACTTACTTCCGGAGGTCACCAAGAAGAGATTTACCTGGTAAGAAATACTACTTTGGACCTAGTTATAGCTTCCGTAATATGTTTTCTCGTGACTTTTGGGAAGACAAGTACTACATGGACTCTCCTTATTCTTTTCCTGGTATAAATGAAGGTGAGATTGAACTGAATGGAGCGACGTTCTCTGAAGTGACTTGGCTAGAAGAGTTTCAGCCCCCTGACAACTTTGTGATTCGGAGAGGGCTGTACAAGGGTCCTGTTATTAGAACTTGAAATATTCTTGTACCATTCTTTCTAATGAAAGAAGTTAGGCATTGGGCTTGTACATATTAATTACTACATCGTAATCCTTTACTTTGATTTACTGACCTCACATTTTATTAGTGAGATGGAGACTTAATGGCGATCTTTATTATGATTTGGTTGCTCAGTGACAATAAGAGCTGATGATATCTTTTGTGGTCTTGTAGTAGCTTGGCTACTTTGTTGTGGAGGTTTCAAGGCATTTATCTCTGAATCCATGTCTTGCCCATGTGTTTGACCAACCTATTCTGGCCATATTGGTTTGTTTCGAACCGTAAAGCATTCTAACAAGGTTAATAACTTCTCCAATTATGACGGTCACTTAAAAAACAGATATTTTCAAAAAAAAAAAAAACCCTACCGTATCATTTTGTTTTTGAGTTATCACTTTTGGCACTTAAAAAAAATTGTCATGTTGGTATTTGAATATCAATTTAGTTGCACAATTTGTTACTTAATTCTTACATTGTTAGTTAATATGTTAACAAGCTGACGTGACAAATAATCCCAATCAACTTCAGAAAACCCAATCTAACTTCTGATACATGGTAATAAATGTCACCATAGCATGAATGGGAAAATAAAAAATTTTATCAACGTTTCAATTGCTAAATAATAAAACGGTGTTTTCTTCACATAAATGCTCAGGGGTCATTTAGTATCATTTTTGTTTTCTGTTTCTTTTTTGTTTTCAGTTTTTTTTGGAAACACAGAAAACATGTTTGGCAACATTTTTTCATTTTCAAAAAACGAAAACGAAAATAAGAATTTTCAAAATTATTGGAAACAAAAATTTTTTGTTTCTATTATTTTCAAAAACATATTTTCATTTCTGTTAGTGTTCATAAGTAAGTGAACAGAGTTTATATATTAATATAATATTAATATTTTTTATAATAAAATATAAATAAAATATAAATAATTTTTAAATAAAATAATATTACATTTTAATATAAAATATTAATTAATATTTTAAAATTAATATATTTATTTTAATATAGAAAAGTTGAAAGCGTAAAAAGCAATTAAATATAAATTACATTGAACTATAATATTATTTAATTTAAATTTTTATAATAATTTATTGAATATATTATATACTTTAAGCAATATCATTTATTATAATTTTGATATGTTAATAATTAATATTATTATCTAGTATAATTAATTTTTATTTTACTAAACAATAATATTATTTAATATTATATTCTATCTTAAATTTAAAATATATCACTACTACTATTAAATAATTTAATATTATTAAATAAGTAAATACTTAACATTAAATAATATTATTTATATTAAATATAATATTTTTTAATAACTATATAATTTATTATAAATTAATTAGTTAAATATTTTATTTAATAATGTAATATTATTATTACAATTAAATAAAAAATTTATTATTAAATATAATTTATGATTATTACAATTAAATTAAATAATATTATTTTATTTAATATTATATTTAATTATAATATTATTTAAATTATATTAAATTTTTATATGATTAAATGAAAATATTTAATATTAATATTAAATACTATAAAATAATATTGTTTAATATTATCTACATATTATTATTTAATAAATACATTATTTTTTATTTAATTTTTAAAATTTTATTTTGTGAATTGAATTATTATATTTGAATCAGTTTAAATATTTGTTTTCAAAATGTAACAGTATTAAACAAACATGTTTTATAGTTTTCAGAAATTGAAAACAAAACAAAAATAGAATTTTTAAAAACAGAAAACAAAAAACAAGAAATGATACCAAACTACCCCTCAGTGTTTTTCTTTCTTTTTTTTTTTCAGCTACTAAAAAAAGGCTTTTTTTTTGGCTAACCTCTCTCTCTACATTCAAATTCTCAACCTTCTCTCTAACCTTAAAGCATCAACCAAATACACTGCCACTATTTTCTAGAAAGATTTATATATATATATATATATATGTGTGTGTGTGTGTGTGTGTGTGTGTGATATATGTATAGACAATATATAGTCTGTATACATAGCCAATATACTAAATGTTGATATTTCATTAATTAGCAAACAAAAAATATGCTAAGCTTTTAAAAATAAATACAAATAAATTTTTTACAATTTGCTCACGAGGTTTTAGCATATTATGAAAAACTAATTTGTTATTGTGAAAAACTAATTTTTTGCATATATTTTTTCTTAAGCAAAAAATTATTATGAATTTATTATTTTAGATTATAAAATTTGAATTATAAATTTAGCAAGTATTTTTTTACGTTTAAAATTTATTTTTTTTCTTTTTTCCACTCTATTTTTTCGTTTTTCTTTTTATATTTTTTTCCTGTTATTGGCAAGAAAAGAAAAAAAGATGAAGAAAAAACAAAAATAAAAAATATAATTTTTTTAAAAGTCAATGTATTTTTAAACAGTCAACATTTTTTTTCAAAAATTGATTTTTTAAAATAAATATTTCTAAATTAAAATCATAGTAAATTTTAAATTAAAATCGTAAAAAGAAATAAAAAAGAAAGGAAATAGAAAGAATTGAAAAAAAATAAAAAATTTTAAACAAGTCCAAATTTTTAAAACATTTAATTTTTAAAAAATCAATTTTTATTGAAAAATAATTTTAAATCTTAATTATTGAAATTACAATAATATAATTTTTAATTAAAAATATTAGAATTATATTTATAAAAAAATGTAAATTTAAATTACAATTACTTTAAAGAAGGTACTTTCAATCAAGAATAAAAATCCTTTTATCCTATTCTTAATTTTACACCTAGCAAATATGGTAAAATGTATATAAAAATCATTGTATCTTCCACTTGATTCTTATATACTCCAAACAAAAGATAAGATGATATAATCAAATCTAATCCTATCTATAATTTTATACTACCTTATCTTATTCATAATCTTACACATCAAATATACGTTTAGGGGGCATTTGGTTTGCGAAAAATTAAATTACCTTTTGAAATTTAACGACAGCCAAAACACTGTACATCTAAGAATCTTTAGAATATTAGATTCCTGTGCAAGGTTTGAGTGGAAGGAAAATAAGATTTTTGTATTTGGTTGGGGGGGGGGGGGGGGGGGATGTTGAAACTAGCTAAAACCTCATCAAGTTACTAACACTATATTGAAACATAGTAAAACTGATCTTGATGTGGATGAGAGCTCAATCCCGCTACACCAAACTACCGTGTCGTTGAAGCATGCTTCGAAAGGTCTCCGTTGATAGTTCTTGGGCTTGCATTGGAGAGAGAATAAGAGAAGGTGAGAAGGAGAGCAAGAGAGAAGGGAGAGTGCTACTCTCATTCCTTTCTAAAAAAATTATGAAAATTAATGGGTCAACTTCATATATATAGGCCGAGAGTAGGAACCTCCCTTCATGTGATCATGTATAAACCCATCCCATTCTAGGTTTAATACATGTATATTATATATATATATATATAATATAAGGTCACACTGAACCAAAATTATACTACTTAACTCGGGTATATCATTATTGAAATTACTGAAGTGTTCATTAATTTGACATTAATCGAAATTAAGTCTGGGTCAAAATTGACTTTGCTAGTTCACAAAATGAGATAAATCCAACAATCTTCCACTTGGATAGCTAAGTCATCAATCGTAATAGAATTCGGACTAACAGAAAGGTCATGATGACCAAAATATACATAAGCATTCATAAGTCCCAAAATACATAATACCGATAGGGTAATAAAGTGTGGACTTATGAATACCTCATCAACAACAAACATTTATGAGCCTCAAAATGCATTGTACCAATAGAATACAAATGCGTAAACTCATAAATATTTCACTAGAAATAAGCATTTATGAGCATCAGAATGCATTGTACTAACAAAGCACAAATGCACATACTCATAAACACTTCACTAAATAATAGTATGAAGTGTTAACTGAAAATGATACGAAAACAGAATCAATATTCATTTTCATTGGTCCATGCATCTAGACCAAATGATGCATTGCTTCAATAGAATCACATGAGACTAATACAGAATATCTCATCCAGCAAAATGCAATATTCATCAGAATGCATGCAAACAAAATATGCATACATGGCAAGTAGGAATCCATTAACATAGTTGCAACTGATTTCATTACACAGATCTCCCACAACTTAGTATAGAAAATATTATATATGCCATGTCTTACTCGTGTACCCTTGTGAGAGCCATGTATTCTAGTACTGTTGTACATATAGGAATACTCACCACTGTTTGAATTCTTGTGTACTTCATAGGTATAACCTAATACACTATGGTGGGCCCCACAAGCTCTACAATGCTGAGATGGACGTGAGACCCGACATATATTATTTGGAGAGTGCAATAAGCCTAAGGTAAGAATCTCGAACCCAAAATTTCTTATTTAGATTATTTTTGGGAAGTGCGTCAATAATTTAGGAAATGACGGTTAAGGATATAGCCCAGTTGAATTTTTTTAAATTATGGTCAAACTAAATGGAATTTTGATCCACTGACTGGAGTATGATAATTTACTTGCAAATAAGTTCTAGGCTATGCCAATAGATAGATCAAAACGGTGGTAAAATCAGAAATTTACGCGATTGGCCTAGTAGGGGTAATTTCATAATTTCGTAATTTCACCCTTACGATCAGTCAAACTTTAATAAAACCACCATCATTCATGAAAATATGTTCAACAATAATATTTAGCGGTGGAATATGAATTTTTGGAGTTAAATTAACTAGTTAGAAAAATTATAAAAGTTAAAGGGCAATTTTGTCCAAAAATCTTTATAACCAAGAGCATTTTGGTCATTTTCCCGAAAAGAACCTTCTAAATTTTTCTCCATAAGCTGCAGCCAGCCACTTCATCATCTTCTTCAACCTCTCTCACGCCACCACCATAGCCAAGTGAAAGAAAGAAAAGAAAAGCTTAGTAAACACCATTAAAATCACATTATTTCAAGTAAATTCCTTCTACAAAATTATTTTCCTCTTCATCCTCTACAAACCCATATCCATAGATCATTGTAAAGTGTACAAAATCAAGAGGAAACACTCCACCTAAGTTTTGGCCAAGGTATGTCCAATTTGTGCTTATAGTTTCTTTAAATTCTAATGGTAGAAAGTGATGAAACTAAGTGTGCTAAGCTTGATTTTAGCCTTGGTTTGAATTAAATTCCACTCAGTCTTGACCTTAGGGTTTCAGCCATAATGAAGAACTTGAGAATTCTTGTGTTTTGATCCATAAAAATGGTGTAGGAGGAATGGAAATTAATGGTTAAACATGAAATGAGTGATAAATTGTTGAAATTCCATGGATTTTGCTATAGGGTGAATTCGGCCATGGCTATGGGGGGAGGTTTTTGTGCTCAATTTGATGAATTTAGGATGCCATGAGATTGTAGAAATTGAGAGGAGACTGTTGGTGAAGTCGGAATTAAAATCGAAGTTATGTGGACGAAGTTGTGTTTTAGTACTGATGTAAGTTAGACTAGTTTAATATTTTCTACTGACAATGTGGTAGAATTTGATGAAGGAAAATTTATTAAAAATTGAATTGTGGTGAATAATAATGATTGGTATAATGTTTTGCAGCTCGGGAGTGTTAATTCGCAAGTGGTGCTATCGATGAGTAGATAGGAAAACGACAAGTAAGGGATGAGTGTGTGAGCTGTAAGGATACTATCAACGCATGTTTTGGTTTAAATAAATTTATGAAGTGAATTGGAAATTAATCGCTTTGGAATTGGTGAAATTGTTGTTACTGACTAGTTTTGTAAATTGTATTTTATTGCAGACTAGCTAAGTTAGTAATAGCAGTTACTCTGCCTAAAATTATAAGAATTCTAAGAAATTATTTCTAATATTCTTAAATGATAGAAATAAATAGAATTCCAAGTGATTTCCATGCTAGTTATTAAAATTGCATTATTTTTATTATTTACCGAAAAACAATATTGAAATATTCATGTTAATGAATTTTAATTACGTGAAGGTATCAACATATGCTTATCATTATTCTACAGATAAATAGAATATTTTTAGAAAAAGGGTACTGAAGTGTGAATATTTTATGAATTTTTATTCATAAACAGAATATATTTTCAATATATTTATTTATGGACTGATTGAAGGTATTATCAGTGAAATTGATTTCATAAATGGTGTTTCTACTGTATATACACTGTTTTGAGACTGTTAGGCCTCGTATCATGCTCACATGTCACGTGTACTATTATTGTGCTGATAGACTCGCCAAGTCTTTAGCCTCCACAAGTGTCACCTGGCAAGTGTACACTGTGGACCCTATAGACTATGGCTATATGTCTCACGTGTTTACTGTTTCTCCTTTTCCGGGATATTATTACAGCATGATATACTTTGGGTGTTGCCTGGTCTCCATTATACTGTTATTGTTTGCTGTACTGTTTTATTGAAATGTTTACTAGTACTGAATTCCTTACTGATGTTAAGCTGTTTACCTAACGTTTACTAAACTGCTTACTGTATTGTGTTTATCAACATCGAACATGTTATTATCACTAAAAGAAAATGTTTACTTTAGTGTATTCAGAAAATGGTTTATAACTGTTTATTTATTAAAATATTTACTATATGATTTCAATAGCATTTTTATAAGTTAGGGTTTGTATATGATGCACTGACAGTGTATAGTTTTTATACACTATCAATGCATAAGAGGTTGACACCTCATCAATTGACAAATTAAAAAATATGTTAAGACCTTAAAAATAAATATAAATAATTTTTTTATTTGCTCATAAGGGCTTATAGATGAGGTGTCAACTTCTGGTGTATTGACAGTGTATAGAAACTATACACTGTCAGTGCATCATATATAAATCCTTTTTATAATGTTTTAGCATCAAATTCAATTGATTATTCCCTATAGTCGCTTTTAGGGATTGGGACACTACAAATATTCTAAAATACCTCTCATACTCCATCCGGTTCTTAGCCAACTATAGTATCCTTCCTGATTTGTATCTTAGTGAACTATTAGGGATTAAATGCTTTTTAGCATATAGATTTCATAGTACCAGTCTTTGCATACAATTCTCTTACTGAGCGCGTTAGCTCACCCCTTATTTTTCCACTCTACAAATTATTTGCAATGATCATTTATATACCGTTCCACAAATTTCGGCTGCGCTATTGTGATGACCCCATTTTTTCCACATTTTTCTAAATGATGTCATAAGTTAAAATTTATGTGAATGAAAAGGTTGAGGTGAATCATTAAGATTGATCAATGTGGTTTGACTTATAGGAGTTAAAGTGATGGAAGATGAGTTGAGGATTTATTATGGACAATTTCCATATTTTAATTTGTGATATGAAAATGAGTAGTATTTCATTTAAGGTATAACATGAAATGTAACCATGCAAAATCTATTTAATTTTATTCATGTAAAATAATTAAATTTCAACCATGCAAATTAAATTAAATTACAATCAAGAAATTTAGATATAATTCTCACTAATATATATATATATATATATATATATACACATTAAATAAATAAAATTAAGGACCAATAGGAATATATCTAAGTGGAAAAATATGGAGGCTTCGTGAAGAAGCCTAAGTGCATGGAAATTATGCAAAAGAAGAGGGGGAATGATTTTTTCAAGAATTGAGACAATGTCTCACCAAACTTTTTCCAAGATTGGTTGGAAATTTTGATTAAGTGAAGAGGATGACATTAGCCCATTTACTAAGCTTAGTATAGCTAAAATTAACAAGCAAAAGTCAAGCTTGAAATATGCCTTCTGACCATATAACAAAAGATAAAAAAGAGAAATCAATGCAGCCAACAATTTTGACTAAGAAGATGAGATGGAAATTACAACCAAAGCAAGTTGAAATTTATGGAATATGTGAGTACACTTTTATTGACTTTTGAGACCTTAAAAACTTCTTACTTATTGAGTAATTTTTATGAGTAAAAGACAAAGAGACAAGTGTTGGAATTCTCGTGGAACAACATGCACAAGAAAGCTGAAAATTTCAACTGCACAAATCGTGACATATAGGCTAGAATTGGGTGAGATTTTTCAATATTTTCTCAAAGAAATTCCTTGCCAATTGATTGCATGATATCCCTTCATAAGTTAGCCTTGAAATGAAGTCAAAAACATGTGAGAAAAAGGGGCTAAAGACCAGACAAGCAGGCTGAAAATTTCAGCTGCAAAACCGTGTAGTAGGTGTAGAAAAAAGGGAGAAAATGGATACAAATTCTTGTAATAATTAATACTCTCCAATAGCCAATTATTAGAGACTCATTTAAGTATGAAAATGGTTCAAGAAAGGTCAACATATTCGGCTGGAATGGGAGAAAACCATGGCTGGCCGAATGAGGCAGAAGTTAAGTTTAAAGAGGGTTGAAAATCGGGACTGAGTAGGCAACAAATACAAGGTATTTTATAAGATTTTTATAAGCTATTCTTTGACCATTGAGTACCCTATTTTCCTTAGCAATTAAGGGTTAGAAATTAAGCTGAATATAAAAGAAATGGAGGGCTGAACAAATCGAAAACAAAATAGAAAAATGAAACAGAAAATAAAGGCACTAACGTGAGAAAGAAAGAAAGAAGAAAAGAGAGGAAAAGAAGAAGAAAAGGAAGGAGAAGGGAAGAGAGGTTTAAACACTATATAGTTACCTTTTTAAACTACCAAATTGCTCTCTCAAATACCCCAATTAGCGGCTGGAAAAAGGAGCAAACAGCAGCAATAAGGCAGAACCGAAACAAGGCACAAAGAACAGGGTAGCTTCAATTTTTCAAGGGTAAGGTGGATCCAACCATTTCTATTAATTTCAAGCTTTATGTATGTGTTAGAAGGATGGATTACAAGTGTAATAATGGTCTTAAAGTGCAAAATTAGTGGCTGGACAGTGAAGAGGAAATTGTCCAAAGAAAAGATTCCAAAGGGTAAACTACTCCTTAGTTGATCTTATGTGTTGAAGTGAAAAACTTGATATCAAATCATAAAAATATGGAGATTAAGATGATGATAAGGTGCTGCCTTAGTGTGGAACCCTATGAAAATAATTTAATTAAATTTGAATTATAAGGTTTTATTTTTGAGTATAGTGAAAACTAGAAAAGAAATCATAAATCAACTAGAATTTAATTTAGTTAAATTAAATGGAAGAATATCATATGTAGGGATGAAAAAAGTGATTTGACCATGGCATGGAGGACAAGAATTTTATATAAATTGATGTGTATTTGATGTGGAAGTGGTATAGAAAATTAATGGAATTAATTTGGAATCAAGAAAATAGTTAGATTTGGAAAAATTCCAAGTATGGAAGAAAAGAGACATTCGGCCAAGGTGAAGGGGAAGGAGAATCCTTGGCCATTTTAATATCATTTAAGTCCTAAAATAATGTATAAATTATTCTAAGAATTTAAGTGCAACCGGAATCGAAATCGAAGTTATATAGAGAAAGTTATAATTTTCTTACCAGTAGAAAATATATCGAAAAATAAGGTCGTAGTAGGCTATATAATTTATTTTACAATATTAAATATTCTTATAATGAAAATATAGAATATTGATAACATCGATATGATAATTTGCAGTTAAGAAAACTCAGTAGGACACTAGTACTCACTCGCAGCATGGTGATAAATTAGCAAGTAAGGGATATATATAATAATTCATAGGATACTATAATGCATGTTTTGATATGAAATGAAATCTTTGAAATTGTTTTGGAAATTTATTGGATTTAAACTGTGAATTGTGGTTGTGGATTTCAATGGTTTTCGTGCAGGAGGTTAGGATATGCCAAGCGTTATGTTATCGAAATTTTAAATAATCCTCTGAATTGTTCTTTTTATGTCATGGAATATTTATGAAGAATGATTTGTTAAGAAATTTCCAATCATTTCATTAGGATTAATTAAATTCATTTTATATCGAAAAACAATATTTAAAAATTCATGTTATTAAATTTTACGTACGTGAAGGCATGAACATGTTATTATGACTTGTTTATAAATAAATAGATTATTTTTAGAATCAAATATTGATTTGTGAATATCATATAAATTTTATTTTTGAATTGCATATATTTTCATATCCTATCTTTGAGAACTAATTGAAGAGCTAAACTTCAAAAATTACCTTCGTAAACCGTGGTAAAATGTTTTAGATGGTTTTTAGAGACTGTTGGCCCCATAGCTGCCTATCGGCACATGCTATTATGAGTGTATGACCGTATGATTGACTAGTGAGATGATTGACTTTGATCCAATCATCAGTGTCCCAGATGGTGTCGAATCAGTACCACCGAGGACTATATTCAAACTATGGCCATATGTTCTGTTGCATGAGTCTATTGGGTGACGCTTTGTCTCTACAAATTTTGATGATATGAATGATTTTAAATCGTGAGAGTGCTACGCATTTTGTGAATTAAAGCTTTTTATATGTTTGCGGAGTATTTCAAAATTCACTTCTGGGACGTAAACGTATGAACTTTATATTTGAATTGCTTGCATTATCTATAAATTTTAATGCATGTTTTGAAACTTGCATATAGTTTTTATAGTATCGGTTTTATTATATATATTTCTTACTGGGCATTAGCTCATCCCATTTTTCCTTCCTCCCAGACTTCTTTCAGTAGATCTTTGCTTTCGCTAAGGAGGTTTGTAGCGAGATATCCCTTAGGCGGAATTGTTTTACGGTTGAGGTGTAACTACTTCTTTTATGTGTTTAAACTTATGTATACAGTACTGATGTAAGTAAAATACAATTGGGAGATGTAAATTAAGTATAATTTTATAATATAAAAAAAATTCTCTTGTATATGGATTTTTCATGAGAGTAAGGAAGGCATTGCAGACAGCCCAACCATTATTTTGTGAAATTAGTGGAAAAAGCACAATAAATATCTAAATTCAGGATATGATAGTTTAAATGGTATCAGAGCGAGATTAGCCTGATGTTTGACAGTGTCTTTGGGTTTAGAAATGATTTACATCCCTTCTAGTACTATGCTTGTCTGAATATGTAATCGAACTAAGTGACTAAAAGTATTTCGTGGTTGTGCTGGTGTAGATGAGTGACAGGCGACGGGATACCGGACAGGGATAGGGTCACCCGAGACGTGTTTAGCCCTCCCCAGAGCACACAACAGGGCCAGTACCGGAGCCAGCTCTACCTCCGCAGCTCGAGAGTCCTAATACTCGGTTCAAAAGAATTGAGCGGATGTTGGCAGAGTTAATCGCGAATCATAATAGAGCACTAGCACAAGAGCCGGTATAGCCTCCTCCTCCATCTCCAGCTGCTAATTAGGGTATTTGAGAGAGTGATTTGGTAGTTTAAAAAGTAACTATATAATGTTTAAACCTCTCTTCCCTTCTCCTTCCTTTTCTTCTTCTTTTCCTCTCTTTTCTTCTTTGTTTCTTTCTCATGTTATGCCTTCATTTTCTGTTTCATTTTTTTGTTTTGTTTTCGATTTGTTCAGCCCTCCATTTCTTTTATATTCGGCTTAATTTCTAACCCTTAATTGCTAAGGAAAATAGGGTACTCAATGGTCAAAGAATGGCTTATAAAAATCTTATAAAATACCTTGTATTTGTTGCCTACTCAATCCCGATTTTCAGCCTTCTTTAAACTTAACTTCTGCCTCATTTAGTCAACCATGGTTTTCTCCCATTCCAGCCAAATATGTTGACCTTTCTTGAACCATTTTCATACTTAAATGAGTCTCTAATAATTTGCTATTGGAGAGTATTAATTCTTACAAGAATTTTTATCCATTTTCTCCCCTTTTTCTACACCGACTACATGGTTTTGCAGCTGATTCAGCCTACTTGTCTGGTCTTTAGCCCTGTTTTCTCACATGTTTTTGACTTCATTTCAAGGCTAACTTATGAAGGGATATCATGCAATCAATTGGCAAGGAATTTCTTTGAGAAAATGTTGAAAAATCTCACCCAATCCTAGCCTATATGTCACAATTTGTGCAGCTGAAATTTTCAACTTTCTTATGCATGTAGTTCCACGAGAATTCCAACACTTGTCTCTTTGTCTTTTACTCATAAAAATTACTCAATATGTAAGAAGTTTTTAAGGTCTCAAAAGTCAATAAAAGTGTACTCACATATTCCATAAATTTCAACTTGCTTTGGTTATAATTTTCATCTCATCTTCTTAGTCAAAATTGTTGGCTGAATTGATTTCTCCTTTTTATCTTGTGTTATACGGTCACAAGGCATATTTCAAGCTTGATTTCGCTTGTTAATTTTAGCCATACTAAGCTTAGTAAATAGGATAATGTCATCCTCTTCACCTAGTCAAAATTTCCAACCAATCTTGGAAAAAGTTTAGTGAGACATTCTCTCAATTCTTGAAGAAATCATTCCCCCTCTTCTTGTGCATAATTTCCATGCACTTAGGCTTCTTCATGAAGCCTCCAAATTTTTCCACTTAGATATATTCCTATTGGTCCTTAATTTTATTTATTTAATGTATATATATTTTTAGTGAGAATTATTTCTAAATTTATTGGTTGTAATTTAATTTAATTTAATTTAATTTAATTTGCACGGTTGAAATTTAATTATTTTACATGAACAAAATTAAATAGATTTTGCATGGTTACATTTCATGTTATACCTTAAATGAGATACTACTCATTTCATATCACAAATTAAAATATAGAAATTGTCCATAATAAATCCTCAACTCATCTTCCATCACTTTAACTCCTATAAGTCTAACCACATTGACCAATCTTAATGATTCACCTTAACCTTTTCATTCACATAAATTTTAACTTATGACATCATTTCGAAAAATGTGGAAAAAATGGGGTCCTCAAACTCTCCCTCCTTAAAAGGAATATGGTCCTCCAAATTCGATACAAGTACTTCAATAGTTCATCATTCTACATATGTCAATCAATGTCTATCCTTAACAATCAATCTTTTCAGTAACAATCTCCTTACAGCTATCAATCATTATCAGTTTTCATATCAAGCATATCCTTTATCCAACAATTCCTAGAGCTGCTTCTTGAGCTCATCAAGCTCCACTAGTGCCATTTGATAAGGTGGTTTGGAAATGGGTTCGGTACCGGGCACTATATCATTTGTGAGTTTGATTTCTCCGTATGGAAGGAGTCTTAGTAATTCATCCGAAAACACATTTGGAAAATCCCTGACCATTGGAATTTTATGTAATTTCGGATGTCTCCTTTATACATCCTCCTCATAAGTAATAAACCCTTCGATCATAGCTTTTAAAAGTTCAATCTCAACACACTTTTCCACAAAGTTTCATATTTATTCCTGAACAAGAAGCTTTACCATATACTTTTCAGGAGAAGAAACGATAACATACTTAGTACAACAGTCTAAACTGACACGATTTGTTGCTAACCAATCCATCCCCAAAATGATATCAAAATCATACATATTAAGGATAATCAGGTCAGCTACTGTATCCTTTTCTCCTATCCTTAACTTACAATTACGATACACTACATCAGTGATTTGTGATTCCCTAAATGGCGTATTTATTTGTAGTGAGCACCCTAAAGGTTTAGGCTTTATTGGTAATTTAGTAGTAAATAACGGAGATACAAACAAATGTGTAGAACCTTGATCGATTAGTACGAATGCATTTATACCAAAAACAGAAATCTTACATTTGATAGTATCACAGGAAGCGTTAGCAGACTCCTTATCGAGGGTGTACAATCTGCCTTGAGTCACAACTTGTTTGCCTTTCTCTGCGGCTGCGGCTCTCTTGGGAGCAGAAGGTGTAGCCTTCTCTGTCTCTTTGGCTGATGGCGTTACTGGTTCTACTACTAGAAGAATAGCAGGCAAAGGTGGTGTCTCCAAATAGGAGCAGTCCCTAATCAAATGTCCTCGCTGCCCACATTTAAAACAGGCACCTGTGGCCCACCAGCAAGGTCTATCAAGATGCGACCTCCCACAACGGGAACACCGGGTCGCAGCATCCCTTTGAATGGTAGTGGGGCGCTCAGTCGTTGTGGACCTACATGTCTCCTCCATAGTAGTCCTACCTCCAATCATTATCCCCTTAGCCTTCTTCATTGGTCCTCTGTCCGATCGCTCCTCGAAACCTTGCTTCATCTTCTTTTTACCTTTCCCTTTATCTCAGGGTCCATACTTTGCCTGCTGGAACTCAAAATCCTGCTCGGCTAACTGAGCCGACAGATCGCCTGATCGTAGGTGGTAATATCCAGCACCGCTAATTTACTCCGTATAGAAGGCCTTAACCCTGCTAGAAATCTCTCAACCTTATGCTCCTCGCAATCTCTGGATCAAAACGGCTCAGTGCCGCAAATTTGGACTCGTATTGGTCTACAGTCACATTCCCTTGATATAAGTGTAGAAACTCCAATTTCAATTTCCTCTGAGCTGTGTGAGGAATATACTGCTTACGGAAGGCCTCTAAAAAGACATCCCATGTCACAACCGATGGCTCGCTGCTAGCACTGTCTCGGTGGATCTCCACCAATGCTCAGCCTCCTCAATAAATAGAAAACTCGCTAACTCGACTTTCACTGTTTCGGTACACTTCAGATACTTAAATAATTTCTCCACAGAATTTACCCAATACTCAGCTACTAAAGGATCCTTACCGCCCTTAAAATTCGAGGGATTCATCTTATTAAACTGTTTAAGGAGATTAGCATCGTATCTAATCCCTGGGTCCAGTCTGGGCTAGGCGACTGCTTATGGCTAAGGCTGAGGTGAGGGTGGCACAGGTTGGGGCTGTGGAGCTAAAGGAAGAGTAAGGAAGACACTGCAGACAGTCCAACCGTTATCTTGTGAAATTAGTGAAAAATACACAGTAAATATCTAAATTCAGAATGTGACAGTTAAAATGGTATCAGAGCGGGGTTGGCCTGATGTCTAGAGTCCTAATACTTGGTTCAATAGAATTGAACGGATGTTAGCAGAGTTAATTGCGAATCAGAATAAAGCACCAGCACAAGAGCCAGTACAACCTCCTCCTCCGCCTCTAGTTGCTGTTCCTTTGGCACCACAGCCGCAACATGTGCCACCCCCACCTTAGCCTCAGCCACAAGTAGTCGCCCAGCCCAGACTGGACCCAGGGATTGCTCATCTCCTTAGACAGTTTAATAAGATGAATCCTCCGAAGTTTAAGGGCGATAAGGATCCTTTAGTAGCTGAGTATTGGGTATATTGGGTAACTTCTGTGGAGAAATTATTCAAGTATCTGAAGTGTATCGAAATAAAGAAAGTCGGGTTAGCGACTTTTCTATTTATTGAGGAGACTGAGCATTGGTGGATATCCATCTAGACAGTTCTAGTAGCGATCCATCTGGTTGTGACATGGGATGTCTTTTTGAAGGCCTTCCGTAAGCAGTAAATTCCTCTCACAGCTCAAAGGAAATTGAAATCGGAGTTTCTGCACTTATATCAGGAGAATATGACAATGGACCAATACAAGTCCAAATTTGCAGCACTGAGCCGTTTTGATTCGGAGATTGCGAGGAGCGAAGAGGATAAGGTTGAAAGATTTCTAGCAGGGTTAAGGCCTTCTATACAAAGTAAATTAGTGGTGTTGGATATTACCACATACGATCAGGCGATGCGCTGTGCTTAATTAGCTGAGCAAGATTTTGAGTTCTAGCAAGCAAAGTTTGGACCTCGAGTTAAGGGGAAAGGTAAAGAGAAGATGAAGCAGGGTTTCGAGGAGCGATCAGACAGAGGACCAGTGAAGAAGGCTAAGGGGATAGTGATTAGAGGTAGGAGTACTAGGGAGGAGACAGGTAGGTCCACAACAACTAAGCACCCCACTACCATTCAAAGGGATGTTGCGACCCGGTGTTCCCGTTGTGGGAGGTCGCATCCTGATAGACCTTGCAGGTGGGCCATAGGTGCCTGTTTTAAATGTGGGCAATGAGGACATTTGATTAGAGACTGCCCTTATTTGGAGACACCACCTTTGCCTGTTATTCCTCTAGCAATAGAACCAGTAATGCCATCAGCCAAAGAGATAGAGAAGGCTACACCTTTTGCTCCCAGGAGAGCCGCAGCCACGGAGAAATGGAAACAAGCTGTGACTCAAAGTAGAGTGTACGCCCTCGATAAAGAGTCTGCTAACACTTCTTGTGATACTATCAAAGATAAAATTTCTGTTTTTGGTATAAATGCATTCGTACTAATCGATCCAGGTTCTACACATTCGTTTGTATCTCCGTTATTTACTACTAAATTACCAATAAAGCCTGAACCTTGAGGGTACTCACTACAGATAAATACGCCATTTAGGGAATCACAAATCACTGATGTAGTGTATCGTAATTGTAAGTTAAGGATAGGAGAAAAGGATACAGTAGCTGACCTAATTGTGCTTAATATGTATGATTTTGATATCATTTTGGGGATGGATTAGTTTGCTACAAATCATGTCAGTTTAGACTGTTATACTAAGTATGTTACCTTTTCTTCTCCTGAAAAATATATTGTAAAGCTTCTTGTTCAGGAATAAATATGAAACTTTCTGGAAAAATGTGTTGAGATTGAACTTTTAAATGTTGTGATCGAAGGGTTTATTATTTATGAGAAGGATGTATAAAAGCGACGTCCGGAATTACACGAAATTCCTGTGGTCAGGGATTTTCCAAATGTGTTTCCGGATGAATTACTAAGACTCCCCCCATACGGAGAAATCAAACTCACTACTGATATAGTGCTCGGTACCGAACCCATTTTCAAACCACCTTATCAAATGGCACTAGTGGAGCTTGATGAGCTCAAGAAGCAGCTCCAGGAATTGTTGGATAAAGGATATGCTTGATATGAAAACTGAAAATGATTTATAGCTATAAGGAGATTGTTACTGAAAAGATTGATTGTTAAGGATAGACATTGATTGACATATGTAGAATGATGAACTATTGAAGTACTTGTATCGAATTTGAAGGACCAAATTTCTTTTAAGGAGGCGAGAGTTTGAGGACACCATTTTTTTTCACATTTTTCTAAATGATGTCATAAGTTAAAATTTATGCGAATGAAAAGGTTGAGGTGAATCATTAAGATTGGTCAATGTGGTTTGACTTATAGGAGTTAAAGTGATGGAAGATGAGTTGAGGATTCATTATGGACAATTTCCATATTTTAATTTGTGATACGAAAATGAGTAGTATCTCATTTAAGGTATAACATGAAATGTAACCATGCAAAATCTATTTAATTTTATTCATGTAAAATAATTAAATTTCAACAGTGCAAATTAAATTAAATTACAACCAAGAAATTTAGATATAATTCTCACTAAAATATTTATACATTAAATAAATAAAATTAAGGACCAATAGGAATATATCTAAGTGGAAAAATATGGAGGCTTCATGAAGAAGCCTAAGCACATGGAAATTATGCACAAGAAGAGGGGGAATGATTTCTTCAAGAATTAAAACAATGTCTCAGCAAACTTTTTCCAAAATTGGTTGGAAATTTTGACTAGGTGAAGAGGATGACATTAGCCTATTTACTAAGCTTAGTATAGCTAAAATTAACAAGCAAAAGTCAAGTTTGAAATATGCCTTGTGATCATATAACACAAGATAAAAAGGAGAAATCAATGCAACCAACAATTTTTTACTAAGAAGATTAGATGAAAATTACAACCAAAGCAAGTTGAAATTTATGGAATATGTGAGTACACTTTTATTGACTTTTGACACCTTAAAGATTTCTTACTTATTGAGTAATTTTTATGAGTAAAAGACAAAGAGACAAGTGTTGGAATTCTCGTGGTACAACATGCACAAGAAAGCTAAAAATTTCAGCTGCACAAATCATGACATATAGGTTAGGATTGGGTGGGATTTTTCAACATGTTCTCAAAGAAATTCCTTGCCATTGATTGCATGATATCCCTTCATAAGTTAGCCTTGAAATGAACCCAAAAACATGTGAGAAAAAGGGGCTAAAGACCAGACAAGCATGCTGAAAATTTTAGCTACAAAATTGTGTAGTAGGCGTAGAAAAAGGGGAGAAAATGGATACAAATTCTTATAGGAATTAATACTCTCCAATAGCCAATTATTAGAGACTCATTTAAGTATGAAAATGGTTCAAGAAAGGTCAACATATTCAGCTGGAATGGGAGAAAACCATGGCTGACTGAATGAGGCAGAAGTTAAGTTTAAAGAAGGTTGAAAATCGAGACTGAGTAGGCAACAAATACAAGGTATTTTATAAGATTTTTATATGCCATTTGTTAGCTTTAAATTGACATATGTATTTTGAAATGACAAAAACTTAAGTAATATTAAGTGTTTGACTATAATGTAAATTTGGTTTACCAATCATATAATCTTCTCAAACCACTTTTAGTCTACATATCAAAGTTTAAGACCATGATTTAATTTCATATTCTTATTGGTCTTAACATTTAAAAAATGATTTTGAATATCTTCATTAAGTAATTTTCTCAAGCACATATTGAACACAACTTTATAAAATTATTTAACAAGTTTTTACGCTAAGTCTTTAGTTGAGAAAGTCAAGAAAAACTCCCACAAAATTCTAAAATGTTTTAGGATGAATTAAAATCAAAGTTCACATCATTTCTAACCCAAATTAGCCCAGAAAAGTGCAGAAAAAGCATGAGGGTTCGATCCCCCATGTTGAGGGATCAATCCACGAATGGTAGAATGCTCCCAAGAAGCGAAAAGGAAGCATGGGATCGATCCCCTAAGAGAAGGGATCGATCCCTTCATGGCAGAATGCCTTGGAAGCTTGCAAAGAAGCATAAGATCGATCCCCTACCTCGAAAATGCACTCCAACGGCTAGTTTTTCTGAGATACAACGGTCACATTCAGTTTTGGCTCCTACCAATATTTAGAAACTATCCAAGGGACTATAAATAAAGGCTTGGAAGCTCAAGGAAGCAAGAAGAATAGCTGAGCAACATTTTTCTTCATCTTCTCCATCTTCCTTAAGCCTATCAAAATCACAAGTGCTACAAAGTCTTCATATTCTATCATACTCATCATCTTTGTATAGCATAGCACAAATATTGTATTGGATTTCTCTTGTGCTTAACCATTATTATCACTTGCCTACCTAGAGGCCTTTCTTTGATTACATTCCTTGTAAACACAAATACACCTTGTAAATGGGAGGTTTCTCTTTAGCCTTAGAAAAATATGGAGGTTTCTCTTGAGCCTGCAAAAAGAGGGATTGTAATACAAATTCAAGTTAGTGGATTTGGAAAAATCCTTGGGAGCGTCTCAAGGTAGAGGACGTAGGCAAAGTTGCCGAACCTTTATAAATCGATTGTGTACATCTCTCTTTCCCTACTCTCTTTACTTATTTGCATTTATATTGTGATTGTTGAATTGAATTTATATTGCATACTTGAGTAGCCTAGAGCACTTAGAAAACTTCAACATAGGCTAGAGAATTTAGACGAATAAAAAAACGAACCTAAGAGTACCAAAAACTGATTCACCCCCCTCTCGATTTAGCCTATAGAGCCAACACCATTCTTTGACCATTAAGTACCTTATTTTCGTTAGCAATTAAGGGTTAGAAATTAAGCTGAATATAAAAGAAATGGAGGGCTGGACAAATCGAAAACAAAACAGAAAAATGAAACAGAAAATAAAGGCAGTAACATGAGAAAGAAAGAAAGAAGAAAAGAGAGGAAAAGAAGAAAAGGAAGGAGAAGGGAAGAGAGGTTTAAACACTATATAGTTACCTTTTTAAACTACCAAATTGTTCTCTCAAATACCCCAATTAGCTGCCGAAAAAAAGAGCAAACAGCAGCTATAAGGTAGAACCGAAACAAGGCACCAAGAACAAGGCAGCTTCAATTTTTCAAGGGTAAGGTGGATCCAACCATTTCTATAAATTTCAAGCTTTATGTATGTGTTAGAAGGATGGATTATAAGTGTAATAATAGTATTAAAGTGTAGAATTCATGGTTGGACAGTGGAGGAAATTGTCCGTGATATCAAATCATGAAAATATGGAGATTAAGATGATGATAAGGTGCTGCCTTAGTGTGGAACCCTATGAAAATAATTTAATTAAATATGAATTATAAGGTTTTATTTTTTAGTATAGTGAAAACTAGAAAAGAAATCATAAATCAACTAGAATTTAATTTAGTTAAATTAAATGGAAGAATATCAAGATGTAGGGATGAAAATAGTGATTTGACCATGGCATGGAGGACAAGAATTTTATATAAATTGATGTGTATTTGATGTGGAAGTGGTATAGAAAATTAATGGAATTAATTTGGAATCAAGAAAATAGTTAGATTTAGAAAAATTCTAAGTATGGAAGAAAAGAGACATTCGGCCAAGGTGAAGGGGAAGGAGAATCCTTGGCCATTTTAATATCATTTAAGTCCTAAAATAATGTATAAATTATTCTAAGAATTTAGGCGCAACCAAAATCGAAATCAGAGTTATATAGAGAAAGTTATAATTTTCTTATCGGTAGAAAATAGATCAAAAAATAAGGTCGCAGTAGGCTATATAATTTATTTTACAATATTAAATATTTTTATAATGAAAATATAGAATATTGATAACATCGATATGATAATTTGCAATTAAGAAAACTAAGGAGGACACTGATGCTCACTCGCAGCACGGTGATAAATTAGCAGGTAAGGGATATATATAATAATTCATAGGGATACTATAATGCATGTTTTGATATGAAATGAAATCTTTGAAATTGTTTTGATTTAAACTATGAATTGTGGTTGTGGATTTTAGTGGTTTTCGTGCAGGATGTTAGGATATGCCTAACCGTTATGTTATTGAAATTTTAAATTATCCTCTGAATTGTTCTTTTTATGTCATGGAATATTTATGAAGAATGATTTGTTAAGAAATTTCCAATCATTTCATTAGGATTTATTAAATTCATTTTATATCAAAAAACAATATTTAAAAATTCGTGTTATTAAATTTTACGTACGTGAAGGCATGAATTTGTTATTATGACTTGTTTATAAATAAATAGATTGTTTTTAGAATCAAATATTGATTTGTGAATCTCATATAAATTTTATTTTTGAATTGCATATATATTTTCATATCCTATCTTTGAGAACTGATTGAAGAGTTAAACTTCAGAAATTACCTCCGTAAACAGTAGTAAAATGTTTTAGATGGTTTTTAGTGACTGTTGGCCCCATGGCTGCCTACCGGCACACGCTATTATGAGTGTATGATCATATGATTGACTAGTGGGCTGATTGACCTTGATCCAGTCATCAGCGTCCCGGATGGTGCCGAATCAGTACCATCGAAGACTATATTCAAACTATGGTCATTTGTCCTATTGCATGAGTCTATTGGGTGATGCTTTGCCTCTACAAATTTTGATGATATGGATGATTTTAAATCGTGAAATTGCTATGCATTTTGTAAATTAAAGCTTTTTATATGTTTGCGGAGTATTTCAGAATTCACTTGTGGAACATAAACGTATGAACTTTATATTTGAATTGCTTGCATTATCTATAAATTTAATGCATGTTTTGGAAACTTGCATATAGTTTTTATAGTATCAGTTTTATTATATATATTTCTTACTGGGCATTTGCTCATCCCATTTTTCCCTCCTCCCAGACTTCTTTCAGTAGATCTTTACTTTCGCTCAAGAGGTTTGTAGCAAGATATCCCTTAGGCGGAATTGTTTTACGGTTGAGGTATAACTACTTCTTTTATGTATTCAGACTTATGTATACAGTACTGATGTATGTAAAATACAATTAGGGGATGTAAATTAAGTATAATTTTATAATATAAAAAAAATTTCTCTTGTATATGGATTTTTCATGAGAGTAAGGAAGGCACTGCAGACAACCCAACCATTATTTGTGAAATTAGTGGAAAATGCATAGTAAATATCTAAATTCAGGATGTGACAGCTATAGTTCCCTAAAGCAGCTTTGATCAGATCCTGGAAGTATATTTTAATTCTTTTGTATGTTCAGACTTATTATGTACAGTACTACGATTGTATATTTCATATACAAGGGATGTAGAACACGTGTAAAATACTATAAATAATATTTTACTGTAAATAGTTATATCAACTATAAATATGATTGTATTCCCAAAGTGATTTACTGTTGAAAATAAGTGTGATGAAAGCATCGCAGACAGCCCAACCATCCTACTATGTGTGTGAAAGTGCTTAATTACTGTATATTATGGATCGTGACAACTCTGGCCATATTGGTTTGTTTCGGACTGTATAACACCGTCTAACAAAGTTAGTAACTTCTCCAATTTTGATGGTCACTAAAAAAACAAATATCTTGAACAATTATTGTATCATTTTGTTTTTGAATTATATCACTTTTGTCATTTTGATACTTAAAAAAATTGCCATGTTGGTATTTGAATTTCAATTTTGTCACACACTTTGGTACTTAATTTTAACACCGATAGTTAATATGTTGATGTTAGATGAATACCCAGTCAAATTGTGATATATGATAATAAATGTCACATTAGCATTATTGAGAAAATAAAAAAAATTATTAACGGTTTAATTGCTAAATATTAAAATAGAGTCGTTTTCCTCAAATGAATGCTCAATTTTTTTTTATCAAACTTCTCTCTCTACATCCAAATTCTCAACCTTCTCTCTAGCCTTAAAGCATCAACTAAATGCACTGTCATTATTTTTTAGAAGGATTTTTATATGATGCAGTGATATTATATAGTCTCTATACACGATTAATACACTAAAAATTGATACCTCCTTAATTAACAAATTAAAAATATGTTAAACCCTTAAAAATAAATACCAATAAACTTTTTTTAAAATTTGCTCATAAAAAGTTTAGCATATCATGAAACACTAATTTTTTATTAAAAAAACTAATTTTGTCACGTCATTTATTATTACGAAAAATGCCACATCACTTGTTACTATGAAAAACTAATTTTTTGCATATATTTTTCCTTAAGCATATAATTATTATGAACTTATTATTTTAGATTATAAAATTTGAATTACAAAATTAGCAAGTATTTTTTTACGTTTAAATTTAATTTTTTCCCACTCTATTTTTTCTTTTTTATATTGTTTCCTCTTGTTGGCAAGAAAAGAAAAAAAGATGAAGAAAAATAAAAATAAAAATATATATTTTTAAATTCAGTGTATTTTTTTTAAACAGTCAACTTATTTTTTTCAAAAATTGATTTTTTTTAAAAATAAATATTTTTAAATTATTATCATAGAAAAATTTTAAATTAAAATCATAAAAAGAAATTAAAAAAAGAAAAGAAATGGAAAGAATTGAAAAAATATAGAGAAATGTTTTTAAAAAAAGTTTAAACAAATCCAATTTTTTAGAACATTTAATTTTTAAAGAAATCAATTTTTTTATTGAAAAAATAAATTTAAATATTAATTATAGAAATTATAATAATAAATTTTTTTAGTTAAAAAAAATCTTTGAATTAAATTTATAACAAATGTAAATTTAAATTATATTTACTTTAAACAAGGTACTTTTAATCAAGAATAAAAATCCTTTTATTCTACTCTTAATTTTACATATAGCAAATGTGATAAAATGTATATAAAGATCATTATATCTTCCACTTAATTCTTATACACTCTAAATATAAGATAAGATGATATAATTAAATCTAATCTTATCTATAATTTTATACTACCTTATTCTATCCATAATCTTATGCATCAAATATACCTGTAGGGTGCTCAAAGGAAGCTCAATGTTTCACCTTTTTTTTTCATACATGAAATTAATACCATGTTGGATATTCCTCTTAAAAGGTAATTAGACAATTTCACGAAAGGCTTAGAATCTAGAGAAGTAGAGAGGGGCATTTGATTTTGGTATACGTTTATGGCAGGAAAGTTATATACTTACTAGATTATATCATCCCCTTTGATGCAGGATAAAGTATATGAAAATTTACATGGCAGAACTATATGTCTACACTAAAAAGCCATCAAAGGTCTCCAGTAGTCTCCTGTAAATTTTGGAATATAGAACCTTTGAGATGGTCTATCTGATTCTTTCACTTTCTGCAATTCAACCAAAAGAGGAATAGAAAAAAAAAAAAAAAAAAGAAGAAGTCCCTGGTTATTGCTTCAGTCAGAAGACTTTTTCGCAAAAAAAAATATTATGGTCATTATATTCAAAAGCATAACTAATCTGATATTAATCAAATATCAAAGCTAAAACCACTTTCTTTCGTGTTACTAAGAGGAGGTAACTTACATGCTTATTAGGAATAATAACATTCTTTCTGTTTCGTGCATTCTTGTGTATTATTATAATGACCCAATCCCGACAGAGTTCCGATTGCCAATTACTCAATTAAGAATGCGGAAGCAATTTTTGGGTATAATTTTTTTGATAGTCTATCGCACGTTAAGTAGGTTCTAACTTTTTGTATTAAATTAAATTTAGTGGATAACATACTATGACCCTTATGATCTACTAAAGCATGTCATATGATCATATCATGCAACCAAGTCATATTATCATACATACTCATTTGGTAACATTGACCATATATGTCAGTTCATGCACTTTACCTAACTATTGCCGTGTATACCATTTGGTAACTTTTTACTTAGTAGTCAAGTTGCCATATATCCATGTATACCTTTTTTTTCTTTTTCTAATTGGTCTAGTTACTAATAGTTTTTTTTTGTTAACCTAGTTACTAATAGTTAATATTGTTTTAATAGTCAATTATATTTTTATTAAATTCATTATAATTATGGTGTATAAGTTACAAATGATTTTAAAATCATTATTATTAGGATATGAGTTACCAATGAGTGAGGCTATAAATAGAGGCCATAAAGCTCAAAAAATACACACAAAAATTCTATTCATGATATATCACACATACTCTTGGACAAGAGAAGGGTGTTTGATCATAGAGCTCCTTACTCAACACATTAGTGCAGAACTGTAGAGTGTTCAATGTAGATAGGTTATGCTGTTGTATCCTGGAAGTGACACGCTTAGAGTTCCTGCTGTACCGATGATATAATTCCAACAGAGACGTGAATCGTCTTCAAGAGAGAGAGATATCCGTTCTCGGTCTAACTCTTTGTGATCAGTAAAATAATTCTAATTTATACTTTCTTATATTATTTTTGTTGCTAATATTTTTTTCTTGTTTCAAGTTCTAACTCCAATAATTTTGGGATGAACTCCAACACAATGTTCGTCCTTGGTATATGCATTCGGCCTGCGTAAATCAATTAGGCAATATTGGTTTTAACTTTACCAATTGGCACCAACTAGTACCTAACAACAAGATCATGTCTAATTAGAAAATTTCATGTCATCTCAACATCAATCATTAGCAAGCACCATGTCATATAGTTCATCATATACTTATAAAATCAATATCAACTTACAAATTCCAAGCGACAATGGAGTCACACAGCATAACAGTTTACCGTCCACAACTAACTCGATAACTCAAAACACCTTTAACTCAACTTACATCCCGATATACATTTACTACTCAAAAGTGTCACAAATGCACACAGACACATAACAAATGAAGTTATACCTCAAAGCTGTCCAAAAGTCACTCTCAATAAGCTTTGGCCTAGAGCTCCACTAAACTCATCGAGATATCACCACATGCTGCAAGGCACTAACCTTAAGTTCAGTCTAAAATTCCAAAGCTAAAAAGATTAATGAGCCAAGGCTTAGTAAATAATTTTGTAAGTATGGAGTTAGTACCATAGAGGCTAGATCATAGGAGGAAGGAAAACATTTTAGGCAAGTGAATTCCAATAGGAGATTAAGCATTAGCTCCATATGAAACATAACAATAAAGTTCAAATAGCATTGATACAATCAATGGTTCTAACTCCCATGAGGGCGCTACCTATTAGCCAAAGGCTAGATAAATTCCCCAAGCGTGCATTGGGAAGGAGTTCGATAGTTAGACAGGTTCTAACTTGTAATGGTCAAATCCATTTAGGCATAATTCTAAGCACTCAATGCTTTATTGTAATTCATTCGGAATGCCTGAATCCCTCAATAGTTTCAAAATTCAAAGGCTTTCACAAGGAAAGTTTGATGTTCAGTAAATCAATAGTTCAATAGTTCAAAGATTTGATAGTTCAAACGCTAAGGTTGGATCACATTTTCAAAACAATGTTATGACTTTCATATAAGCCAAGATCAAAAGGTTCAAAGCCATTCAAACTTTCCTTATCAAATCAAAATATGCAATTCTGCATTAAGCACTAATTCAGATCATGCCAAAATATTTCAATTAACATTTCTGCTTTCAAAGTTCTAAACCAAAACATGTAGGATTAAATGAAAATTTTCAATGCATGAATTTCAATGCAAATCTAGCCTAAGTTAAACCAGGACTAACCCAATACCAATTTTTCACCAAAACTCACATGTACCAAATTAATCTTAATTTTCTTGCCTTGCTCAATTCAACATCGATTTTGTAATTCCATCAAACTTAAGACATCCACACCATACATGTTGTTGTTGCACAAAACAACAATAAAGGTAGGCTGACGTCGATGTTCGTACTAAGTCTCCACGTTTGTCCAAGAAACTTCTGTAAAACAAGAAAAGTCAGAGGGACGCAGGGGTGGTTCCCTGCGTAGACACTCCGATGCTTAAGTCAGCAAAAAGTTCTTCAATATTGGGAAGCGTAAAAGCCAGTAGTCAAAAATTAGGGCGTAAGATTGTACCTGGGGACCTATTTATAGGTCAACAATCTAGGTTAATTGTTTAAGGATAAGTTCCTTATCTTGTTGAGAGTTTGTGTCCCAATATAACACAAGTTCCTTGAAGATAGGGAGCTTCCAGAGCCTGTCGCCGGTGAGAGACTCATACCACGTGGAATATTGTGGCGTCAGGGGTCTGTCGCTAGAGGGAGCCGAAAACGTGTGCCATGTGTCGCGTTATGATTATCGGCGACAGACCTTTGAGTCTGTCGCGGGGGCGACAGGCGTGATCGCGCACCTCTACCTCTATCGCAGAAGGCCACGTGGACACAACTGAGTCTGTCGCACAGCGACAGGTGTGATACGTTTACCATCTGTCGCCTAAGGTCACGTGGATACAACTGAGTCTGTCGCCCAGCGACAGGTGTGATGTGTTTACCATCTGTCGCCTAAGGCCACGTGGACACAACTGAGTCTGTCGCCCAGCGACAGGTGTGATGTGTTTACCATCTGTCGCCTAAAAGGCCACGTGGACACAACTGAGTCTGTCGCACAGCGACAGGTATGATGTGTTTACCATCTGTCGCCGATGGCCACGTGGACCAGTGAGTTCTTGCGCGTGGTAGCTCCTGACAACATTGGGTCTGGCCCAACACTGGTAGACTTTGTCATATCAATTGCTCCCCACTCTCTTGTTGGATTTCTCCAACCAAGAGAGTATAAATATGTGTTTTTGGGCCTTAACCCGCCGTGACTAGTTCTCTTTGCTTTTTATTTTATTTTATTTTATTTTATTTTTTACAGGTGAAAAAAGGTCTATTTTGCGAAGACGTGATCAGGCGCGACGTTTGGCATTCCTTGTCGCGGCTATATAAACCGCTGGGACTAGACGAGAGGCCCCACGAAAACCTCTAAGCAGCCGTCTGTCGCCCATTTGCAGTCCTCTCGCAAAAAAGAGTCTGTCGCCACAAGAGCCTGTCGCTCTCTCCCAGCAGTCTCTCGCTTACCTCAGAAACAGTAAGTATACATCTACCGCATATTTATTGCCTTTCGCAACTTAGATTTCGCTCTCCCGCCGATGCCGTGGTCTTCCGCGTAGAGTTTTAGGTCTTCCGCTAGTCTATTACAAATTAGGTCTGTCGCCAAAGGGTCTATCGCCCAAAAGGGTCTGTCGCTTCAGCAGGTCTGTCGCCTATTGATTCTGTCGCCAAAAGGGTCCGTCGCCATTACTCTGTCGCCAGGTAGTTTTTTTCCATGTCTTCGCTACGCCCGGGTAAAACACTTAAAACGGGTGGTCTTGTGTGCACTTTGACAAGTGCTGACTTAGAGGACATTAGGACGCGTTTCCCTCTTCCCTCGGGTTATGGCTATAGGCTTCCAGTGCAAGGGGAGGTCACGCCTGCCTTGGTTAGAAGTGGCGTAACTGTCCATAAGGCTTCTTTGTCTTTCGGTTTTCGCTTCCCTCTTCCGGAGTTTGGTGAAGCATTTCTTAGATACAAAGACATTGTCCCGTGTCAGCTTCACCCTCATGCGTGGGCTCAGCTGGTAGCTTTTTCCGTAGTATGTCATCACCTAGGTATCATTCCCACAATTCCTCTCTTAAGCGCCTTCTTTAGAGTTCGTAGGCTGAAAGGGTTGATAACGTTCTCTCTTGTTTAACAATCGGCGAGTTCCCTAATAATAAAATCTTCTCTGATCTCCCCAATAAACTGCGTGGTTTTGAGGGCGAGTGGGTCGTCGTTGAGATTCCAAGCAATCTACGGATTCGCTCTAGATGGAATCGTGATACTTCTGACCCCTCGCTGCGTTCGGACAGGTTTAGAACAGACATTTTAAGAGACCAATTTGGCGAGTCTATTCGGTGAATCTGTTCTACTGGGGAGCGTAATTTATTTTCTCTTCTAACCCCGGAGAACATTGCCGCTGCCGGCTGGGGCGTGAGCAGGACTGTTCTCGAAGCTTCTGCTGCCCCATCTAACCTGCCTGCGACTCCTCGTTTATCTGATGCTGGTCCTAGTCAGCAATCCCCGGTACTAGTAGCCGAAGCATCTACCCTTGTAGGCCGCCTTGTAGATGAGTCCTCTTCAGACACGGAGGACGAGACTCTTCAGGCTGCAGGCACTAGTGATCATTCAGAGGAGAACCCTGAGTGGGCTCAGGCTGATGCCTTTGGGAGTCCTTTCACCGACTTTCCTTTGGATTCGAATTTGAATAGTTTAGAGGACTTTGGTGGTTTTTTAGGTTTCTTATCTTTTCACTCTTCGTATGCGTATGTTTGGTATTTTTTACTTAGTCGGCTAATACTTTCTTTTTGCATTGTGCAGACATGAACTTCCGGGACTTGATGCGTAGGAGGAGTGCAAATGTTGCTGTTGGTGCGGTTCCTACTCCTCCGCCGCGAGTTGGAGTCCCATCTGGACCAGTTCGTGCTTCTACTCCTCCTTCTGCTGGCGAATCCAGCCGTCCTGCACAAGAGGCCGGGAGAAATAAACGGAAGAGGCCTCTTGTCCACGATCAAGGTTCGGGCGATCGTGAGAGCTCCGAGTCTCAAAGGAGTGATCCAGTTCTTCAAGAAGGTGGCTCTCATGCTGGTGAGGGTAGGTCGGCTCCTCGCCAGCCTAGGCGCAAATACAGAAAGAGGCTGATTATTGAAGCCTCAATGCCTACACGACCAGTCTTACCCAAGGTGGTAGATCTCTGTGAGACGCTATACAGTTGATAGTGGGGTCGTCGTCAGTGGGGAAGATTTCCAGACCTATCCCAGGGTGAATGACAACGACAGCATCGAGGATGCCGGGATAGCGTCTCGTCTGGCTTGGAGCACCATTTTCCCTCGTGACGAGGCGGGGCTTTTTACGAACATCCCAGAAGTGGAGGAAAATTCTTATTATCTTGCTATGAAGGTAAGAGTTTTGTGCTTGTTTGGTGATTTGTTCCCCCGTTTTTATTTCGTCAAATTTTTGAGTTATTTCTGTTTTTCGTCTTATCAGTCAGCTCAACAAATTGCGGCTGTCAATGCTCGACATAGGGCTCTCAGGGAGCAAGCTGACAAGGTCATTCGCGAGCTCCGAGATCAGAAGATGGAGCTTTCAAACGAGGTTAGCCAGCTTCGTCCTTACGTCAGTAGGGTGGAGGAGTTGGGTAAGAAGAATGCTGATCTCGAGCAGAGGCTCCGGGCGTCTGAGGCGAAGGTGGCTTCCCTTCAAGGGTATCAAGAAGCTTACAACAAGGCCGTCGATGATCGGGGAGCTATGGAGAGGCAGCGAGATGAGGCTATTGAGGAGCTGCACAACGTTCTGCACCGTCAAAGAGAAGCTCGAATCGAGGCCGTTCGTGAATACCGCTTGTCCCAGCATTGTTTTGACCAGAAAGCGGAGTTCTCGACGGGATTTATTAAGTATGGTTTTTACTTGGCTCGTTCTTGGTTGGAGAAGCATCGACCTAGCAAGGCTTTTCCTGAATTGCTCTTCACCGAAGAGGCCCAGTATTACGATGCTCCTTCTTGGACCAAGTATGAGCCAGACTCGCAAAGTCCGGAGGCCTATTTAGCAGAGGGAGCCGTAGATAAGCTGGACAATCTTGAAGGTCCGTGGCCTCCTCGGCAGCCACATCATCAGCCTGAGTCTTCTGAGGCACTTGGTCGATCTGAGCCTCCAACAATCCGTGACCTTCCTGAGTCTGTTGAGGCGGGTGATCAGCCTGAGTCCATCGAGGCACTACTGGGGTTGGATAGCGACGAATTCCAAATTTCTGATTCCGCTGCTGTTGATACCGTGCCAGACTCTACAGCCGTGGTCGGGCCTTCAAGTGATGTTCCTGCTTCCGGGGTGGCTTCCTCGGCTCCCCAGGATCCTGATGCTTTGAATCCTCAAGCTTCTCAAGATGCTGGTGCTGACGTAGTGCCTTCTTAGCCGGCTGACTTGGTTATTGCCGTAGATTAGTGTTTTTGTTTTGTTTGTTAACTCCAATGTACTTTTTGTTTGTTCTCCAATGTATAGATTCATTTTCAATGGAAAGTTTCGTTTCATTTTGTAGCTCTTTCTTTTGCTTATTTGAAATTAGTAGAGTACCTTGTATTGTTTGACTTTATCATGTTGCTCCCCAAGTTCTTTTTTGAAACCGTGTTGACTATTTGTTCAAAAATGAACTTTTTCTCGAGCGTTGTTCCTATCTCGCGTTATTTTCGCCTAAGGATAATCAAGACTAAAATAGCCAAAGTGTTAACCATAACTTGTCGACTTATTACAACATATGAATTTGGAGATTTTGTAACGTACCTCGTAACTTGTTATAGTTTGTACTTTTACCTATCGCACGCACTTTTCGTGTTCAAGGACTGGTATTTTGCCGTCTCGCGTCTTCTTCACGCTTAAGGTCTTATTTGTGCCCATCTCGCGCATTTTTCGCTTAGGGACTTATTTGTGCCCGTCTCGCGTCTTCTTCACGCTTAAGGTCTTATTTGTGCCCATCTCGCGCATTTTTCGCTTAGGGACTTATTTGTGCCCGTCTCGCGTCTTCTTCACGCTTAAGGTCTTATTTGTGCCCATCTCGCGCATTTTTCGCTTAGGGACTTATTTGTGCCCGTCTCGCGTCTTCTTCACGCTTAAGGTCTTATTTGTGCCCATCTCGCGCATTTTTCTTAGGGACTTATTTGTGCCCGTCTCGCGTCTTCTTCACGCTTAAGGTCTTATTTGTGCCCATCTCGCGCATTTTTCGCTTAGGGACTTATTTGGTAGCCAGCTGTTGTCTCATTCCAATTCCTGTAGCACACAATCTATCTCACATATTGCGTTAGAGAATATAAGAAGTGATTGGCTGGCTTTTATTCATGAATCAGAAAAATAATATCATCTATGAAGTAATGTAGCAATAGATGGGAAAATAAAGACAAGAATAACAATCAAAAAGCAAAAATTACAATTGTTACTGCCAATATAGCTTAAGATGGTTGGCGTTCCAAGTCTTTGAGATCTTCTTTCCTTGCAAGGTTTCTAAGGTGCAAGTGCTAGGTCCGACCATCTTTCTGATTCTGTACGGTCCTTCCCAATTAGCCCGGAGCTTTCCATCTTCCCTATGAGCGTTCGTAATTGCCGACTTTCTTAATACGAGGTCCCCTTCTTGCAACTCTTTGTTCTTGACCCGTGCATTGTAATAAGCAGCTACTCTCTGTTGGTAAGCAGCCAGTCTTATTGTTGCTTGGTCTCTTAGCTCATGTATCAGGTCAAGATTTTCCCTTAGTCCCTGAGAATTACGTTCCTTAATGTAAGGGACTAGTCTGGGTGACGCAGCTCCAACCTCCACCGGGATTAGGGCTTCAGTGCCATATACCAAATTGAACAGTGTTTCTCCTGTTGACACTTTGCTTGTCGTTCTGTAGGCCCATAGGACACTTGGGAGCTCATCCACCCATGCTCCCTTGGCCTTGTCCAGTCTAGTCTTCAACCCGTGTAGTATAGTTCGATTGCTTACCTCTGCCTGCCCATTGGCCTGTGGGTAAGACACAGAAGATATTCTTAGGAGAATCTTCAGGCCATTACAAAATTTTCGGAAAGCATCACAGTCGAATTGCTTCCCGTGATCTGCATTTATCACACGGGGGATCCCAAATCGGCAAATTATGGCTTTCCACACCATTGCTTCCACCTTCTTCTCAGAGATTGTAGCCAAAGGCTCGGCCTCTATCCACTTTGTGAAGTAGTCTATGGCCACAAGCAAATACTTCCTTTGTCCTGAGCCTAGGGGAAAAGGCCCCAGGATATCTAGTCCCCATTGTGCAAATGGAGTTGGTTGGAGAGTGTTCTGAAGAGCCGAAACAGGCGCTGTAGCTATAGGAGCGAATTTCTGACACTTTTCGCATCTTCTCACTTTGTCTGTGGCGTCCTTCCTCAGTGTAGGCCAATAAAACCCCGTGTGCAATATTTTCGAGGCCAAGGCTCGAGCCCCCAGATGTTCGTCGCATATTCCCTCATGAACTTCAGCTAAGGTGTACTCGGCCTGCTGAGGCCCTAGACACTTCAACAGAGGCATTGTGAACCCCCGTTTATAGAGTTCCCCATTCACCACGGTAAACCTGGCACTTTTTAACTTCAGCCTTCGAGCTTCGTCTTTGTTAGTGGGGAGTGTGCCCCCCAGTATGTAGTCTTTGATTGGGCTTCTCCAATCGCCTCCGATTTCGACATCACAGACATCTTCTTCTTCTATACTTGGCCTAGCGAGGGATTCCACTTTGACCATACCCCCTTTGACCCCTCTAGAAGAAGCCAATTTTGAAAGAGCGTCTGCATGGTTGTTCTCTGTTCGATTTATCTGGGTCAGCTGGAAGTGCTTGAATGACTGTGCCAATAATTGTACCTTCTGCAGATAAGGAACTAGTGCGGGTTCTCGTGCTTCATACTCACCCAAGAACTGGTTTACCACTAACTGCGAATCGCTGTGTGCCATTAAGTTGCTGACCCCCATTTTCTCAGCAAGTCTCATCCCAGCTATCAAGGCTTCGTACTCGGCTGTATTGTTTGAACTTGGGAAATCGAATCATAGGGAATACTCATAGGTTTCCCCTTCAGGCGATATTAGCACAATTCCAGCTCCACTGCCGTCCATGTTCTAAGTTAGTACCGGCAAAATTTGATAGGTCATGGTGATGGGCGGTAGACTCTGTCGCTCGGTCGGTACCCTGTCGCCCAGTCACCTGTCGCCCCACGCATGGAGCCTGTCGCCTGACCCCCGTCGCCGGGTCTAGACCTGCCGCTTCATCAGTCTCTCGCTGAGTACCGGCGGCAGGCCTCATGTTCGCAGGCTCCGTCGCACCCTGTTGAAGGTCATTCTCCGTGGCGGGGGGCGCCTCTCGTCGACGAGAGGGATCTGTCGCTGCCGCGTCCTCCTGTCGCCCGGGCACCTGCGGCGGGGCTCCTTGACTCGTTCCTCCTACCAAGTTCTACACGGCAGGCGACAGATTCAACTGCGGGAGGACTCCGTGGAACAGATCCACCATGGCTCGTAGCGCCTAGGTGGTTTCTTCGCTCTGTCGCCTCAGAGCTTCGAATTCTGCCGCTGACATAGTGATTCTTTCTTCTTCCCTGTTCACCTGGTTCCTCTGGCGAATATGCTGTTCCGGGGAACTTACAGAATTTTCCTCACTGCCAGTCCTTGCGTTTGTCGATCTTGTTCTCACCATCTTAGTAAATCTTAATTGGCTTTTTATACGTTTCCCACAGACGGCGCCAATTGTTGTTGCACAAAACAACAATAAAGGTAGGCTGACGTCGATGTTCGTACTAAGTCTCCACGTGTGTCCAAGAAACTTCTGTAAAACAAGAAAAGTCAGAGAGACGCAGGGGTGGTTCCCTGCGTAGACACTCCAATGCTTAAGTCAGCAAAAAGTTCTTCAATATTGGGAAGCGTAAAAGCCAGTAGTCAAGAATTAGGGCGTAAGATTGTACTTGGGGACCTATTTATAGGTCAACAATCTAGGTTAATTGTTTAAGGATAAGTTCCTTATCTTGTTGAGAGTTTGTGTCCCAATATAACACAAGTTCCTTGAAGATAGGGAGCTTCCAAAGCCTGTCGCCGGCGAGAGACTCATACCACGTGGAATATTGTGGCGTCAGGGGTCTGTCGCTAGAGGGAGCCGAAAACGTGTGCCATGTGTCGCGTTATGATTACCGGCGACAGACCTTTGAGTCTGTCGCAGGGGCGACAGGCATGATCGCGCACCTCTACCTCTGTCGCAGAAGGCCACGTGGACACAACTGAGTCTGTCGCACAGTGACAGGTGTGATACGTTTACCATCTGTCGCCTAAGGTCACGTGGACACAACTGAGTCTGTCGCCCAGCGACAGGTGTGATGTGTTTACCATCTGTCGCCTAAGGCCACGTGGACACAACTGAGTCTGTCGCCCAGCGACAGGTGTGATGTGTTTACCATCTGTCGCCTAAAAGGCCACGTGGACACAACTGAGTCTGTCGCACAGCGACAGGTATGATGTGTTTACCATCTGTCGCCGATGGCCACGTGGACCAGTGAGTTCTTGCCGCGTGGTTGCTCCTGACAACATTGGGCCTGGCCCAACACTGGTAGACTTTGTCATATCACATGTTAACCTTTAAATCATCTTAAGGTAAAAATTCAAGCTTAACACACAAGATCATCAAAACCAAAAATCTCCATTTCATCAACAACACCATCCATCATTTGCAAATTTTCAAAAATTATATCTCAATACATTTTTCATTAAACCAATATACTTTTATCAATCCAAATCATAATTTATTAAAATCACCTTAGGCATTTTCAGTCAAATCATAAATAGGAAGGTATTAACAAAAATGCTTAAAACTAATTACAATACTATAAGCTAGCACATCCAATTTCCTTTAAGCTTATCTCCAAAGTTTCCAACCTCCAAATTCACAAGGCAGCTCCTCAATTCATCCTTGGAATCCCCTTAATATATTGTCTTCACTAGATTCCAAAAAATTCACTTCCAAAGTTTACATGCGAGGCTAAACCTGTGAGCCTCTCTTAAACTTTCTCTTAATTTTTCATTCTCATAAGCCTTTTTCTTTCTTTCTTTCTTTCTTTCTTTCTTTCTTTCTCCTCTTTCCCGTTAGGTCTCTCTCTCTCTCTTTGTTTATCTTCTTCAAATTTCAATTTGAGAAATGAAGACCAAAAGGAACTTAAGGGGGCTGGTCATGGGCAGTGTTAGAGGTTCCTTATGTCACTCATGCAGTTATTTAGTCATCTCCCTTACTGCATGCATTAGCTTAGGTGCATTGTTCTCCATTTTTCTTCCTTTATTTAATATTCTTCTCATTTCTAATTATAAAGTGGCAGACCACCTTAGGGGCATACGAGGTAGCAAAGGTGGAAGACAAGTGTCTTCCATGCATGGCTAGTTACATGTAATGCATACAAAAAAGAAAAATCACTTGGTTTTTTGCACATGACGTTACTTTGAACATTTAACAATGTTGATATGCAATGAATTAGTAAATTTTCCATAAATGGTTGGAAAGCTCTAAGAGTTATCTTTACAACAAATTTTGAATCACACTATTTCGAGTTTCCTACCGAAAATTATGTTTGAATCATTATAGACAGGTTGGCTGGCCTAATTTATGCACGTAGTGCAACTTTAGAGATTAACCTGTATTGATCTATGAAGAATTAGAAAACGGTGCCATATATGATTGAAAAGCTTTGGGAGTTAGATTTCTAGCAATTATTATGGCATGTAATTGGACTTTGTTAGCAAAAGTTATGATTAAATCAACACTGATTGTTCATTTAACCTAAGAAAGTAGGCAAGTGGAAAAATTCTAACTAGTGGATGTTTCATCACTTGTTCCTCCTCCTTTAATCATCATCATCATCATCATCATCATCAGAGCCTTTATCCCAATAGATTGGGGTAGGCTATATGAACCAATATCTAAAATCATGTTAGATCGTCCATATGTATTCTCTGCCTCCATAGATTCCTATTCAAGGTCATTTGCTCATCTAATTCGAAAACCTCCATGTCTTTCCAAACTACTTCCTTCCAAGTCTTTTTCGGTCTTCCTCTAGTCTTAACGCTTCTCTCAATATCCATAGCCTCTATTCTCCTAACTGGAGCATCTACAGGTCTACGTCTTACATGTCCAAACCAACGTAAGCGATTTTCACACATTTTGTCTTCGATAGGTACCATTCCAATCATCTTACGAATATCATCATTTCTCATTTTATCCTTTCTTGTATATCCACATATCCACCGTAACATTCTCATTTCTGTTACACTCATCTTTTGTGTATGTAGCCTCTTAGTCGCCCAACATTCACTACCATATTCCTCCTCCTTTAATATCAAATATAAATTAATATGTTATACACATATAATTGAATTTCTTAGCTTATCACGTCCTCTCTACCTTAAAGAATTTGCTTCTCCGAATTGATCATAGCCTCATCAGAACAAGTGAAAATGCTTCTTTTTCATCAGACTTTCCAGTTCTCTTGTAGCTTTCTATGAGGAATATTATTGCCATACGAGAGGAATGACTTTTGATCTTAACACTTTGTCTTTTTTGTCTAAGATCTGAATTAGTTTCTCAACATAACTCAAGTCTTCTCTTGACTTCTAATGCTTCATACTCAATCACATAAGATGGATCCGATGGGTATTTTCTCAACATTAAGACATGAAACACATTGTGTACACCCTACAACTAGACCTAGCAAATCTAAACACGCCGTGTCAGACACGGCGTACACGTGGAAGACACAGAAACACGTGTAAGAAAATCATGTTACACAAATATACAATTAACACGTACACAACACGAGAAATACGTTTAAAGAAAACCGTGTTACACGGATACATGAATACACAGAGACATGCGTAAGACACATTAACCATGTTGCTTTTAGTGGGAATTGAACATTGGCCAAGGGCAAAAATGCTTAAATGTTTTACCAAATGAACAGTTATAATGTATTGATATAATTTGTTACGAAAATTTATTTGTTAAAACAAATAATGCTTTAATAAATATTGCAATAAAATATATTAATAAATTTAATTATGAAATTAAATTAGTTAATTATGGTTAAGATAATAAAATTTTAAAATTTTGAAAATAAAGTATTGAGAACTTAAGTTAAGAACTTAAGATACAATTATCAAATCTTTACATATATGATACTATAATGTAGAAATATATATGATATTTTTTTATTATAATATATAAAATATAATATTGTATTATAAAAATATAAATATTGTATTATACTAACAAGAGATTGCATAATTAATTAATTATTTTATACAAGGGACACTGTATTACATGATATCGATAAGAGATTAAGATTTTACACTTTACAAAATTACATTATTTAGTATACTAAGAGATTTTATGGTTTATTGATTTATTCTATATCAATTATCACATTATAGGAAATTAAAATAACATAATACTAACATACAAATTATTATTATTATAATAAGAATAAGATATTAATATACTTATTAATGATTTATTGATTTATTTTATATATTTAATCAGAGATCATAGTCATATGATAAAAATGAATTGATAATATTATATATAATAAGATTAGGAGACTTGGACTTGCCTTGTTAATGATTTTATGTTTGAATGTTTTGTTAAATTATTTATGTTTATTGACTTAATGTTGACTATTTATGTTTTGTTTGTATGTTTTTGCAATTTTCAATATATATTGTGGTTGAAGATATTATAATTTTGTTATATTTGTTACTTATATTTGAATGTTAATTAATATAGATGTGAATAAAATAAATATGATTTTTTTATCGTTTTTTAATTATGTTTTATTTTTAATTGTGTCATCAATGTCGTGTCTATTTGTCTCGTGTCAATTTTGTATTATTTTGTCTAAATCGTATCGTGTTGTGTTAATTTCGTGTTAACCGTGTCGTGTTGTGTCGTGTGACATGGATAATTATAACATATTAGTTGTGTAATGTCACGTGTTATACATAAAAATATAAGTATCGTGTTTGTGTTTACGATTTAGACACATTTTATAATTCGTGTTGTGTTCGTGTTTCGATAATTCATATCGTATCTTAACTCGTGTGTCGTATCATAACACGAAAACACGAATTGTCAAGTTTACCGACAATTGAGGAGACAAGGCTACTTGATATGTAAAATCACCAACTCTATCTAGGATCTCAAAAACTGATGAATCTGGGACTTTGCTTCCGCTTCCCTCCAATCCTCATAATTCCATTCGATTGAGGGATTTTTAAAAACACATGATCAACTATTTGAAATTTCAAGCGTCTCATTTGATTATCAGCATAGCTCTTCTGTCTACTTTATGCTATCAAAAGTCTCTTACAAATGAGCTTCACATCTTCATTGGCTTTCTCCACTGGTTCTTGAGAAAACAACATTCGTTCGACCACTTCTTTCAAACCAATGAGAAATTTACATCTATTATCATCCAAGGCTTCATAAGATGCCATTTCAATGCTTGAATCGTAAATACTATTACAGGCAAATTCTGCCATGGCAAAGTGTTCACCCCACGATCCTTTAAGGTTAATTACACATACCCTCAACATATCTACAAGGGTCTTAATGTTAAGATTAGATACAGTAGTGGTGAGATTAAAATTAGTGTTGTGATATGTGATTGGATGTAAATACTGTGATGGCAGTGAGATAGGATGAAGTGAGAATAAAAAATAACTATTAAAGAAATTAGATAAAATTTTATATTTAATAAAATTTATATTATATAATTGATATTTGTTAAATTAATAAATAATTTTAAAAATTTATTAAAATGACTTTTATATATCAAGTATTATTTTTCCTATTAAATATTTAAAAAGTATTTTTATGTATATATTAATGCTATTTAACATTTTAAATTCTTAAAATTTTATTTAATAAATAATGGCACATTATATTTAGGTTTTTAAATAGTAAATATAAAATAATAGTTTATATATAATCATTTGAATTATAAATAAATGCATAATTAAAAATCTCAAAAATATAACAAAATAAAAAATGGAATATCAAGGATACAAAGAAAAGTAAAATATCAAGGTTGGGCTCCATCTTAAAGCCCATTTCATTAATCAATGGTTAAATTATTCATATCATTCTCTAAATTATCTTAAGCCACATCAAAGCAGGCAAGTGAAAGATTTTTGTTTCTGGTCAACAGCATGACAGATCTATAATTGCTAACAGCAGCATTTCTCTTCTTTTATCGCAAATAAGAGGATACAGCTCCCCAATCCCTTTGGCCTTTACAAAAGAATCACAATACAGTATTATTGGACCTATAACAAATCAACTAATTGATGTGATTTACAACAAATTACAACTGTAGCTTCTTATTTCAGCGCCATAGATGAAAATATTGATTTACAATTTTGATGGCTTTCCATTTTTTACTGAGAGCATCTGTAGATAAAATTTTTCAAAGGACATTTAGAATATCTTTCTGCAACCAAAAACCCATTAAAACAATGGATCCAACCATAGCAATGGCAGAGCTTACTGACTTATAGTCTTTATACTTCTAAGCTTCTGGAATCGGAGGAAGTTGCTCCTGATACACGAAGATTGGACAGTAAAAGTAAGAACTCGATTTGATAACAGTAAACATAAACGTCAACAAAAAGAAGTTACGAACTAAAATGGTATGGAAATTACCTCTGAAAACCGCAAATGGCCATGATGTACGTTAGAAGACCTAACAATGGTTTCCCATTTAGGATCAACAGAGGGAGCTGCGGAGGCCAGAGTTCCAATAATGTTACATGTACCAAGACAAGAACGTGAGGTTGAATTCTTTGAGGAAACAGTGGGCAGGGTGCGCTTTAACCAAGACTCCGATGGAGCTTTTGGAAGAGGTAGGGCAAGAGGAAGCTTTATGTAGCTGCCATGAGAACTTTCTTGGCTACTTGATTGCATTTGCTGGTGGCTTTCCAAATCAATATTTCTATGCTCAGCTACTTTTGAGTTTGTAAATGTATTAGCGTCTTGTATGAAGCAATGAAAAGTTTCTTGATGACTTGATTTAAAGTGCACTTGGCTTTCCATATCATCCTTCCTGTTGCCAGCCACATTTGGGCATGTCAATTTACTAGAATGCTGAATCAAATCTTGATCCCTTCTGGAACCATTTGTTGCATCCATTTGCACATCACGTGAATATTTTTCAGAAGAAAACAGAGAATATAAATCCACAGACTCCATGCTTTTAGGCTGCACTACCACCTTCTCATCAACCACACTATTAAGGTGCTTGATATCCTGTAATGAAGAATCTACTGACGGAGTCTCCACCATTTTCCCAGGTTTGACTAGGATCTCCAAATCATCCTTCATGCATTGAGTTACTGCCCTTCTATCTGAAAAACATGGATCGGATGATATTACCTTGCATACAGAATCTACATATAGAGTTTTCTCAACTACAGGGCTTGCTGAACCTGATTCCTGATTAAAACTCTCACTTGCCAGCAATTCTTGTAAGTTGTTGCTTCCTTTTTTAACCATGTAATCCTTAGCTTTTTCAGGAATTCCAAGAAACTCCTTTTCTTGATGGACCAACTGTGAAATTTGACAGGGATACAAGGATACATCATTACCCTGCAAATGCATGAAAAGAGATGCTCCACCAGGTTTCTGACAATCACTTCTGTAACTCATCTGGCTAGATCCACTCTTTAGATTATACTTATCTTCAATAACCTCTTCTGATTGAGCTATACCCGTGAAATCTTTCCCTATAGCAGGCTTTGCATGCTGCACAAACAGAAATGAAGCCAATATTTAACTTACAAAAGGAAAGCAAAAGAAGGGTGAGGAAACTGGGATTGGATTTTAACAACCATATTATACATGAGGAGAAATGAAGGTAGGTACCTCATTTTCAGTTTCACTGCAAACTTTCAAATATGAAGATTTAGCCTGTCTTCTACGAACAGAGTAAGCTGGTTTTACCGATTTCTGAGGCTGAATTTTCATCCCTGGTATTGGCTTCAAAAGGCAGAATGAATTTTTAAGCAAAAACTGTGGAAATAAGCCACAAACTTTTGCAGAATAGTTTTGCGACTGGCTATTATCATCTTCATCTTCACTTTCTTCCTTCCAGTCATCTTGTGCATAATTTGGGAAATTGTTTGGACTGGACGAATAAAGTGATTGCTGCTTATCCACAATGACTACCTTCTGTATCTGTTTCAATGGCTCTCGTGCTATGGGTTGTTTCCTAGTAGTAAATGGAGGTGTTTCTGATGCTACTGCCTTTGCTGCAGGCAGAAAACGACCCATCATGAAATCCCGAGCTTGCGGATCTGTTGAGAAGATTCCAGATGGTTTGATATCTGGACCATCCAACCCACTCACACCACTAATACTACAGTTCAAGAAGAATGACTCTGTCCGTGAAAATGTATCAAGCGCGTCTACATATGCCTCATTACTATCCTTCGAGCAGGAGCTCCCTGTCTCATCCATTTCTCCATTTAAGCTCCCATATTTAGTTTCATTCTTAGTCAAAGATGAAACATTTTGAGAACTGGAAAGGATGGCTTCTGTTTGGGCTGAAGCAAAAGTTTTACCATCAGACCCTTTTGCTGAAGTCTGTTGCTTATCATTCAAAACCCTCCCAGGTGGGAGCTTTGGGGCAGTGGTAGGCTCTTCGAGAGCCTTGGTTTGTGTATTGCTTTCTTCCTTCCGTCGTCCTGGGGTTTTTTCCCACACAAAAGGAACTGTTCCAGGATTCCTAACTGGACCTGATTTCAGTTCTGATTTATAAATGGGTGGACGGGATATCTTGGGGAGTGAATTATCAATTTTCTTTTTGGCTTCAGACTCGGATGCGGCCTTTGGGGCTGTGAAACGTCTCACAGAGAGAAGCGGCTGGTTAAAATCAAGTTGCTTGTCTTCCATCAAATTCTTTAGCAACGTATATCTGTTCATGTAAAACAAATGCCAGCAGATCAAATCCAAATGACAATATTAAGGACTATAACACAAACAAGCTAGAAATCATGGTTTGAATATTTATTCAAATATGGCAGATGAAGAGAACAGCTAATGTCAAACAAAACAGCCATAGCACAGATTAGATGAACAGCAACATTCTACATATCAGCAAATAAAGCAGTATTTTTTATTTACCCGACAAAAGAAGCTAGTTATTGTCACTGAAGAGGTCAATAACATGTGCTTAATTTGTTCAAATCTCAAACAACAGCTAATAACACACATTAGGATGGAAGCAGCATTCATTCTACTTATCAACAAATCCAGCATTAACAACTTCTTATATTTCAAACAAACTAATCACAGAAAAGCCCTAAAAGAATTCCATATCTGATTCAAAACACACAAGAAACATTTTAAAAGGAAAAAAGAAAGAAAAATTAAGAAGAAACTATCAGCTTGAGATTCAGTTTTTCTTACCGAAGCTAAATTTATGAAGAAATCTCTAGCGCCTTCAAATCTGACAGAGAAAGAGGTTAAATTAAGTATATGAAACACAATGACAGAGATCTTTTATCGTGAATTATTTTTTTCATTTTCTAGTAGCATTAAATAGAAATAGCTGAGAAGAAGAAACAATTTAAAGAAAGTACCTTATTGAAGGAAACTTTGCAGTAGACCCAGTTCCTTTCTTGCAAAAGATTGAGAGTGAGCTGCCTAATCAACCAATGCTTAATTAAAAGAAAAAGAATCAATGCTTAACAATGGCAAAAGTACTAAATAAATAAATTTGTCCAAAAAGAATAAAGAAGAGAGAAGAGAAGAATAAATATGTTTGTAGGCTTGCGCTTACTTGGAGCAGAGTCAGAGATAGAGAAAGAGAAATATAGAAAGAAACAGCTTTTACCACCACAACTCTGCCATAGTATATTATTTCCTTTTTCCTTGTTTCAAAAGTTTATTATTATATTAGGTTTAATTGTCAAATAAACTTTCAATTTGTAGCTCAAAATGAATTCAGTTCTCAAAGTTTTATTGCATGAAATTCAGTCTATAAACTTTTATTTCAGTGAAAATAAACCCTCAACCTTTTACAATTATGAAATTAAATCAAAATCTGTTAAATGACACTAACTGCCGTTAGTTTTGCATACGTGGCAGCTGACGTGGATAGCTTAGTTAGCTGTCACGTAGCATACCACGTATGCAAAACTAACGGCAGTTAGTTCATTTAACAGATTTGATCTATTTTCACTGAAATAAAAATTTATGAACTGAATTTCATGTAATAAAATATTAAAGACTGAATTCTATTTTGAATTAAAAATTAAAGACTTATTTGACTATTAAACTTTATTATTACTCACTTCACTTGCTTTGGAATTATTGAAAAGAAGTTACGAGAAGGAAAGCGGGTGAGAGGTGTCCAAAGTGTTGAAGTCAGGGGCACTATTTCCCACTGCCAAAATGTCAAATCTATTCTACGGTAAAAGTAAAACCGACGTCCTAATGCCACCTGCTCCTCTCAATCATAATCTTATTTGGATAAACATTAGTAAAAAAAAATGTAAACTAAAAAAAAATACATGTATTTTTTATTTGAATAGCTAAAATTAATAAAGAAAAGGAAATGAAAGTAATCGTAACAATTTTTGTTTAGTTAAACAATAGAAAGGAAATGATTTATTGTAATACTTTTTTTCCAATTATAACCCTTTTTGTTTTAAATTTTATAAGATAATAAGGTTAAATTTGATATTCTAAATGTTAAAACTTTTTTCAAATTTCCTTTCCTTCGCCTTTACTCCAAATTAGGGTTTTAAAAAAACTGAGTAACTCAAGAGAAAACAAGAGGTGCTCACTCCCCCTCTCTTTTCTTTCCCTAACTAAAAAATCTTCCCAAACAAAAAAAAATTTACAATCTTCTTTTATTTTACTTTATTTTCCTTTCCTTTTCCTTTCCCACCCTCAATCTAAACATAGCCTTAAGGTTTTTTTATTTTTCTTCGTGAATTATCGGGCAGCGGGCAAACAGGCAGGCAGGCGGCCAGCCAGCAGTCCTTTTGTTCTCAGCAGTCCTGTGTTATCCTCCAAAACCGTGTGACAACATCTGATAGCTTGGGGGTCACTTATGGGCCCTATACTTCTCTTTTCCGTTGACGCAATCAAGTTGAATTAAAATAATATAATATTAAATTTAAAATAATTTAATTTAAAAATTTAAAATTTAAAATTTAATTTGAACGTGATCAAATTTAACTTTTGAGATTTATTTTGATAGAATGCTAAAACAGTTTTAATTTGACTTAATAAATTCAAACCCTACTCAGTAGATTGGATTTATCATTTTTAAGTATATATAATAAAATAAAATAATAAATTAATAATAAAATATTAAAAATATATATTAAAAAAATTTGATTAAACTCGTGAACTGCTTGAACTTAATATTAAAAAACTCCAATAAAACTAAATTCTTTATTCAAATAACTCAAATTTGAATTCGACTCAAAAATAAACAAATCGAATTCGAATAATTATTAAATCAAATTCAAATATTTATTAGTTTACAACCCTTACTCTCCTTTGTACATTTCTTTCCTCTTCAAACTTAAAAAACAATAAAAAAATGTCAACTTTTTTACCCTTCAACTACACCCAAGAGCACGTAGATCAGCTGGTAAGGGGCTGTTCTAGCTTAACCAGAGATCTCGAGTTCGAGTCCTGGGTATGCAGCTGTGTTAAAACTCTTGAGGGAGAGCTTTGCCGCCCTTTGGGTCCTACCTGGCTCGAATCCGGATTAGTCCTATACCAGAATGGTGTGGGGAAACCGGATGGTTTACACCAAAAAAAAAATAATCAAATACGACCTTTTAAAAATAATCATGGCCCCTAAATACTAATATTTTCTTTTTTCTTAATGGAGGCTCCTTTTTTTTTTAAACATTTTGACAACGACGAGTGATTCAAAAATCGCATATCACAAATTTTGCTAGAATTTAATCTTTTTTCGTTTAAATTTAAAAATATCTTTTCTCATATTAACCTGATAAATTCATAATTTTATTAATGGAATGCATATACAATGTTGGATCCTTTCTTAAATAGAACTTCTCTCTTTATTAGTTAGATAAACTTTTGCAAATAATTTTTAAAAAACCATAAATTCTTTACAAAAGTTGTAAACAAACACAAGATGACAATAGGAGAGTTGTCATAAAAAATAATGGAAAAGGGCTAAATTTTCCTCTCAAGTTACAATATAATTTTGTACTTATACAAACAAGTTGCAATAGTGAAGCAAGTTAAATTCTCCTGCCAAATTGGTTTGAATGATTGAATGCGAAAGAATAGATTCTTTGTACAATGAGAAAGAACGTAGAATATAATAATGAAGTGCCTTGAAGTTGTAGTAATATTTTTTTTCCTTCCTTAATTGTATATATCAATAAATCAATAACAAGCTTTTATTAATAGATCTTCCTTATCAGGACACCTTTCATGCACGTGGACCAAGACTTGGAAGCAATAGAGTCCTAAAAATTAAGCTCATCACCAAGTCAAACTTCGACAACACTTTCACACTGCCATTCGTTTATTAAATACTAGCAACCATTCAAGTTGTATAACTTAGAAGTTAGAATTAATTCCAATAACCTAAAAATTGATTCAGTGGTATGAAATTTTATTAATTTTTTAAGTAAAAATTATTTATAACAAGAGATTTTATGTTCGAATCTTCACTAAATCAATTTTTTTTGAGCCAACACTAATCTCACAGTATAAGTAAAAATTAATCTCATATCTAATGTGATATAAAAACACATTGTACTTTAAAAAAATTAAGTCCAATAACTAAATGAAGTGAACACTTCTTTAAAATATATTTTAAAATTAAATAATATTAAACTTTGAGCCCATTTGGACTCGAACTTAAACATCGAAATTTGAAGTTGACTCACGCAAAATCAGACATGGATTTAGGCAAGCAACTCAATATTAAATAACCAAGTAATAATCTTAATTTTAAATAAAAATAAAAAATTATTTCTTTTTATTAATTACTAAAATTCAAACTGATCCTTCAAATTTGTTAAATAATCAGTGATCCATCGAATTTATTGGTGACATAGTTCAGTTAAAAATAACTTTAAAATCATACCTAAACTTAACTTGTCATACTAATTAATAATTTTTCATTATTTTCATTAAAAATAAATTAAAAAAAATAAAAAATACATCATAAAATACACAAACATAAGAAAAAAAATCATTGAAAGCTTAGTTTTTCAATTTTTTTAAATACAAATGAATATTTCTAATTTTTATATCTTAATTTTTCATTGTACAATTACATAAAACTATTTATGTAATTTATAATTTTATCTATAATATTTTAAAATATTACATACTGAACTCCAATGGTACAATGATTGAATCCATTGTTTCAAAATTCAAAATTTTTGAATAAATAAATATCAATTCCAATTTTGAAAACTAGTGGTTTAGAATGTATCATGTGTTAAACCAAATCGCATCATACTCTATCTCAGTTAAGAGTATAATCGAATCGAATTGAGATGATTTAGTATCAAGTTCAATCTCGACTCGATTCAAAAAATTTGAAACTCAAAACTCGACTCGAATATTACGATCCCACACGACTCCACGAGCAGTTGTGGAAAAGTATTTAAACTTGAGAGGTTATCCTACCTACTATGCCAATTTTTTGGGTTAGACTCTCTCTTTGGGCATGAGTATCTAATACTGGTGCTTTCATTGAAAGTAGACGTTAGTGAAGAGAGTGATCTAGAGAAAGGCTATTTAGTGCTTGATAAGATTCAGAGTGAAGTCATCTAGAGTGAACCACCATAGAGCGAAAGGAGCGACTTAGAAAGAGGCTATCTGGTGCCAAGAATAATCTAGAGTGAAAGCCATCTAAAGTGGGACGCTAGACGTCAGTAGCTTGATCAAATTTAGTTTTTGAAATTCGAACTCGACTCGATGAGCTCAAAATTGACTCGATAGCCTTGATTTGTCAATTTTAACTATATTATTATGAGAGTAAAATGACAAATTAATAATATATTAAAAATATACTAAAAAAACTCGATAAAACTCACGAACTACTTAAACTAAATATTAAAATATTTGAATTTAACTTAACTTGATACTCAAATAACTCGAGTTCGAGCTTAACTTGAAAATAAACGAGTTAAACTTGACTAATCATTGAGTAAAATTTAAATAGCTAACGGGTAAGTTGATTTATTTACATCTTTAATCTTACTAAACGAGCCAGGTCACATAAGAACATAAGAATGTAAAGAAAGCTTACGGGAAACGCTTCTTAATGAGCTTGGCAGTTGGCTTGGCGAGATCTTATTTTAAAAATAATTTGCCACTTTCTAATCCATAATTTCTGACGCTTTAAATAGACAGGCTCAGTTAATACTGCTGAACAGACAGTAATAGCAAACATTTTTGGAGGAATTTTTGTTTTCTGATATTAATCGTTTCATCTTTAGGAATTCTCAATTCTTATTATTATTTAACAAAGAGATTCAAATATGACATTATTGATAAGAATTACAAAGGCTAAAATTTAAATTACAAACTTATTAAATGTCATTCTTGAGAACAATTACATAAATGGTTTCAACTAAACCCAAATCCCTTTCAATTAATCTCTCGAGCAAAGAAAAGTGACAAAAAGCTGTGATGAGAATCCAACGTGGGCTTATCGCTTTCTCCAAAGTCCCAACGCGTTTTCCCGGCACACTCTCAACTTAAACACAGCCAACCAAAATGTGATGACAGATGAACGACGATGCCCTTCAATATTAGCAGTTTATTGAAATTATTTTGAAAATGTTTTTCTTTGTCTCCTTTACAAAAGTTGTTATGACAATTGTCAAAGTAGCTTTTGAAAAAACACTTATACCAATTATTATCGGTTTTTCTACTTTTTACTACTTTATTTCTCATCATCTTTTTTTTTTATATATTATACCAACTATTATCTGTTTTTCTACTTTTCACTACTTTATTTCTCATCATCTTTAATTTTTTTATATTATTACATTCACCACAACTTTTTTCCCTAATGGAGAGATTAAAAAATAAATTTGAGAAGTTTGCTAAATATATTCAAAATGATTTTTTCTTAATATTAAATTAAGATTCATATAAATATATTGGCTCTAACCGAAAGGGGATGAATCGGTCTTCTACTAAAAATGCTAACTTAAGAGTTTTCTAAAAACATTGCACAATTTCACATAATTTATATATCAAATTCAATAGCAAAATGTAAAGAGTGAGGGATAAGAAAAGTAAACACAAAATTTATAGAAGTTTGACTAATCTCATGCCTATATCAACTCTCCTTAAGCCTCGTACCAAAGTTGTTGATTCCATTAATTGGTGAATCACTTGCTTCTTATGTAGGTGAGACCTTTTTCACTTCCTTCTTATGGCTAAGGAAGAAACTACTAATCCCCACTTACTAGTGGCTACCCAAACTCTCACAAGATTACATCACAAGGGTTATACTCTCATTGATTACAAGAATTGAGTTAGGATGGATGAGTTTGTGTAGACAAATAAACCTCACAAGTTAGGTGTTTACAATAATGAAGAGCACAAGGAATGAGATAAAAGAATTTGAGTACAAGACTATTGATTTCAAGCTTCAAGATGATTATCAAATGTTTCTCTTGGCTCCAATGTCTTTAATGCAAGTATTTATATGCCTATTTGTGTTAAAGAAGGTTGGTGAGGTATTTAATGTATATATTACCATTGAAACCCTCAAAATAGACTCATTGGAGGCATTCTGCGTACAGGGGCATCTATCCTTTTACCAGGAGATTAATCCCTTCTTTCAACCTACACATTTTTGAGCTAAACACAAGGGGCGATTGATCCTTTATAAGGGGGATCGATCCTTTTATGTTTCTATCTGATGCAAATTAATCCTCTTACAGAGGAGGATCAATCCCTTACTTCCTGAAATCGATTTTTAGGTCTTTTTATTTGAAAAGTGATTAATTCTTTTAATTTTATTAATCTCAAAATCATTTTCAATTCCATTTAAATGTAGTACACGTAAAATTGAGCTAAAAAATTTACTAAGTAGTTTTCTAAAATATATTCAATATATTATTGAGAAAATTAATAAATTTGATTTTCCAAAAATCATTTCTAAATCATTTAAGACCAATAAAGGTAAATCAATTAAATCATTGTCTTATATTGAATAAATAGTTTGTGATATGGTTTGTGTCATACATAAATATAGAAGCAAATTTACAAAATGAATCATAATTTAAGTTTTTGTCATTTCAAAACTTATGAACCAATTTAAAACTAATAATCTCTCCATTTTTGATATGACAAAACTTATTATAAATTTGTTTTGATTTTTAAAATTGCTCCCTTTTAATTGAAGAATGATTTTCAAAACAATTTTTAAAATTAAGTGCAAATACAAAACCATATTTTCTCCCTCTTTTTGTCATAGCAAAAAAAAAAAAAGTAATGCAAGACCAAGAAACTCCCCCTCAATAATTGCATAGAATATAAAGCAAAAGAGGGTTAGTTGCATAAGTATAATATAGAGCATTGAGAAAGATGCCGTATAGAAAAAAAATGCCATACATAAATTTATAAAGCATGTAAATCATGCAAGGCATCAAATTTAAAGCAACAATGAACCATGGACCATAACAAGTCCAATGAAATAGAAAAGTGTAAAGTCAAAGTTGAAATACATAAGAACAACTCCAAACAAATAACATAGATGAGAAAAATGGCAAATAGCAAAACAACATCCTTGTAAAACTATAAAATCCAAAGTCATGATATTAAACATCTAAGAAGGTGGTAGAAAGAAACAATGGGTCCCATCATAGAACTCCTCTTGGTGAACATGAATGATTTGCACCTTATTAAACATCGCATTTTGCCGGTCCTTAATCTTTGAAAGGCGCGTATCGATATGAGCCAAGAAGGCATGCTGATTCTCCTCATAAGCAGTAAATCGTGTGTCAAACTAAGTAAATTGCGTATCAAACTAATAAAGCATTTGCATAATCAACTTGAGTGAGGCCTTGGGGCACTGAGAAGATGAGACAGGAGCAGTGGAACAAGAAGGTGTATTAGTGGCTGCAGCTCCAGGAGCTAGAACATTTTTCTTAACCCAATCACCATTGTCATCCTTGTAGCATCACATGTTGTGCAAGGTGGTTAGGTTGATTGTGGTCTTTGAATATGAGAGCTTGACAACCTTCTTCAAATTTGGGAGCTCGACAACCTTATAGGAAAAATCTATCCCAATGGTGGCTAGACCGTAGGCTGAAGGTTGAGGAATGACAATTGTCTTGACACTACCTCAAACAATTTTCACCAAATCTTGAAAGATAAAATGAATAAGATTAGGCATGCCACTTTCATACTCGTGAATGTGGTGCAACCAAAAACGGTCAAGACGACGAAGCTTTGAGTACCTACGATGTTGTCATAGACACCAAAAATAAAATTCCTTAACCCAACTATGTGAATAGTGGAGTAAGGGTTGAACCCATGGGGATTGAATTTATTTAATTTAATTACAAAATTAATGTCTAATTTTAGGGAAAAGGGATAAGGAAAGAATTTTGGGTTTTAGATTTGTAAATTAACTAAGAATATAATAAGAAAGAAATTAACAATTATTTTAAGAAAATTGAATTGAAATCAAATAGCAAAAGTCTTTGGTTACAAGGCATTCAATTATTCTTGGAATATGATACTGATCATTGATTAAAAAATACTAGTGTCAAATAAATAGACAATCATAGTATAACAATAAGCTTTATTACACCATCTTTCTTTACTGATTCGTTAGTTAAAACAAGCTTTTTAACTAATCTCTCATTATTATTTTACCTAGAATAAGCTCTCTAGATATAAATTATAGCAACATTAACAATTAAAAAAATATGGGTTGATATCAGATAACAAACTTATAAGCTATTTTCATTTAATCTAAACCTTGATTCTCCAAATCCCTATTGATTAAATCCAAAAGTAATTACGAACTTATGTTTTTAATCTTGCAATAAATTATTTAATTTAATTAAATAGTTGCGCACCTATCTAATCAAGTAAACAATTATAAAAAGATGCTTAGAGAAGGATACTTAATCAAACTTATATCATAGGCTCATGAATTTTACAACATTCTTTTTCCAAGAACAATCAAATTACCTTATAACGGAATTAAGAAAATTACTCATTGGACATGCTCAAGAATGTACAATTCATGTTTAATATTATCAAAATATCAATAATTAAACAAATCAAATCAATCTTTAATAATATAAAGCAAGAATCCACAATTCAAGAATATAATCTAGCAAGAACACAAACTATATTAAAACTAACTAAGAAAACACAATCAATTATAAAATCAACCAAGAAATCAATAATAATATTAAAATACTATAAAGAGAACGTTAATCCCTCGAAATTTTTAAAAAGAAATCGGAAATAATCTAAAAGAACAAGGAAGAATCGGTTTAATAATTAAAAGATCAAAGATAACACACTACTTAAAATTTTAAAAGAAATCTCAAAAACAAAATGAAACTAAGGAGAAATCGATTTTTATACTTTAAAAGATTAAGAAATTGTAAAGAACAATAAAAGAAAAGAAGAAAATGATTTCATAAAGTAACTTTAATAAATTGGCAATAATAGAAGAAGAAGAAAAAAAAAAGAAAAAAGAAGAAGAAGAAAGAAGACAATTTTATAAAGCTAACTATGAAAATTGGCAACAAGGAAAATAAAAGAAGAGAAAAAATATTTTATAAAAACTTTAAAGAAATCGCACAAAAGGAAGAAGAGAAAGTGAAGTTTGAATTTGTAAAGAGCCAAGTGCTCTTTATATAGGCTTAAGACAATCCTAGATAGATAAGGAGTTAGGTAAAAGTTATCTCCTTAAAATAAGGAGTTAGTTATTTATTAATCAACTCTTATCTTATTCTTCATCTTTCTACAACTCTTTTTCTATTTAATCTCTAATTGTCTTAATCTTATTACATTGTCTTAAAAACATTTACAAATTAAGATGTAATAAAATTCAAACATTGTCTTATCTTAACAAAATCTTGTATTGGTCTTGCTTTGTTGGAATTCCTACTTGAAGTAGGACTTGTTGGCAGAATTTATGTGCTGACTTTCTTCAAACGTTGGACCTATCAAATGAACTTCAATTTTTGCGATGTTATACATTTTAGAAAAGCTTAGGAAGTCCTCTATGACTATCATGAGGGCCTCATCTTGATTCCAGGTCGTTAAAGTGGTCAAATAATCGATTTTCTGCTGCTGGTCAAAATATTCTGCAACTTGTTACTTTCAACTCTTTTTTTCTGAATTGATATTTAATACCTAAAATACAAAATAAGCATTAGCAAGCTCTTTTAAGCATAAAGCATCATTAAATCAATAATAATAAATATTTATAATTATCAATTTAACATCCTATTAAATTCCCCTTTGCTTTTGCTAGTCCTTGAGCATAACCTAAACTAACTTCTACTTCTTAAATAGCTAAATCCTAAATTCTAACTCTTAAGTCCTAACTCACTTTCATTGGAATCACGATTGCATTTAGCATATGTAGCAAGTCTTTAAACCCCTAGGTCACCTCTAGTGGACGGGTTGTGTCTCGTAAGGGCTTTCAGAAGATATATCTACAAAATCTTTTACTTCGACTCTATCTTCTTAACAATTAAAAATTCAAAATAAAAACTTAAAAATTCAAGAATTAAGACAAAACAATACTAAGATCATGTATATATTTTCAAATCTTTCAGTTCTTAACTCATAACTTCAACGATAGTTAAATAATCAAGTCAATCATATTTTAATAATTACTTCTCATATTCATACATATTTCTAAATAAATTCATGCAATATTCACAATAAACACAATTGAAACATATAACATAAACTTTGCAATTATCCATCTTCTATCAATACATGCTTAAGCAGTAGATTGAGAAACATTTTTATATATTTTTTTTATTTTCCTTTTTCTTCTTTTCTCTTTTTTTTTGTTTCTCCTTTGAGGTTATACCAATGGCTTCTCTAAGTACTTACTTGTGTTATTGGCAAGTCAACATTCGTATTTAGAATGCTTTGCATACTCATATTTCAAGTCACTTCAAGAATTTGATTCAATAAGATTAAGCAACTCAAAATATTGAAATAGAATTTAGAACTTTCAACCTCTCTTACTCACTCACTCTCTCTCTCTCTATACACACACACAAAATTTTTTTTATGCTCGTCTATTTAACCTTTGCTAGTGTTAACTTCAATGAATAAATCACATCATAAATATCATATGAACAATCACATTTAATTATGAATTCACATCAATTTTGTAAAAGTATTCACTTCAACAATAATAACAATCAAAATACTTTGACTCTTTTATAAAATCTTGTTTTAGTTTAAAATTAATCCTTAAAAGAAAGAAAACACCTCATGATCTTGTAGACTCTAAAAATTTTGACTCTAAATAATATTAAAGACTCAAAATCAACATCTAATCCTAATATTAAGTACAAAAGTTGACATGTATATATGCATATAAAGAACTAGGTTTAATATTTTCTAATGACATGAAATCGACATACTCATATTTTAAATATAAAATTCTACTTCTTCTACCCCAAATGTACGCAAAAATTGATATCTTATAAACCTTTAAACTCATAGTCGACATTTATTTATCAAGACTCTTAAAACACCTAATCTTTAACAACTATATAAAGCTTAAAGGCCAAAATCTGTATCTATATAATTTTTTATAAAGAAATCGACACCACTTATAATATATATAATATCGACAAGGACCTTTTAAATGAAAAGAAGTCAACTTTTTACTCCAAAAGACTAATATTCTGTGAAAATTTTGTTCAATTATCCATTCCTACGCTTAAATCTTACTTTGTTCCCAAAGTAAGGCTAGTATGTAAAGAACAACAATATAAATTCAAAATTTAATGGTAATACAACTATATGAAAGAAATACTCCCTATTTTACATCCTTGGGTTGCCTCCCAAGTAGTATTTTTGTTTAACATCGTTTGCTCGACCATTCCACCTTCTTGAATCCTTATAGATTAGATCTTTCAATTGTGTATAATTCTCTAACCCTTCACTCTTTACTTACTTGCAATTTAATTGTGTTTGTTGTATTATGCTTGAATTGTTAGTTATAATAGCCTAGAGAACTTAAAGAACTGTAAAATAATCTTAAGAGTTTAAAAAATAAAATAACAAACCTAAGGTTAGTTAAAAACCAGTTGAACCCCTTCTCGATTAGGTAATTGAGCTAATAATTAGTATCAGAGTTTGGGCTTATGCATAGAAAAAGATTAATCTTCTAAGAGCAAAATGATCTTTAATAGCTCAAATGAACGTATTTACATCCTTAGGTGAAGAGGAACACTCAATAGTTAGACCTATCTTTTTTAGTAGAGAAAATTACCCTTATTGGAAATAAAGAATGATGTTGTTTGTGCAAACAAATGATTATGAAATGTGGAGGATTATTGTAAAAGGTCCCTAAACTCTCATGAAGAAAGCAAATGGAAAAGATTTGCCTAAGAATGAGGAAGAATGGGATGAAAGAGATATGAGAATGACACAATTGAATGCCAAGGCTATGCATGCCAATTTTTTTTTTGTATTAAGTTCCAATGAATACAATATAATCTCTTTATGTGAGAATGCCAAACAAATATGAGACAAAGTTTTCATTACTCATGAAGGGACCAATCAAGTTAGGGAAACTAAGGTAGGTATGCTCACACATGATTATGACCTTTTTAGGAGAAAATAAGATGAGTTAATTAGTGAAATGTCCACTATGTTCAATGATATAGTTAATGGACTTAAAGCCCTCAGCACTCTAAAATTGAAATGGTAAAGAAAATCTTAAATAGCTTGCTTAAATCTTGAAAGTCAAAGGTAACGGCAATATAAGAGTCTTAGGACCCTAATACCTTATCCCTAGATGAGCTCATTGAGCCTTTTCTTACTTATGAGATGAAACTGAAAAAAAAAATGAAAAACTTCTAAGGAAAAGGTAGTATTAAAGTCTTCCATTCACGAAAATAATAGAGATGTTAGGGATGAAAGTGGAAATGAGAAAGAATTAGAAATGACAATGTTTGCCAACAAATTCAATAAATTCATGAGGATGAAAGCTAGATAAAATGATAAAAGACCTAAAAAAAAGGTTATTAGAGGTGAAACAAGTAAGAGGGATATAGACCTCATAATATGCTATGAATGCAACAAAACGGGTCATGTTAGGTTAGATTTCCCCTTACTTAAGAAGGAAAATGATAGGACGCCTAAAAAGAAGGTATTTGTGGCTACATGGAGCGGTAGTGATAACTTCGATGAAGAAGATGTAGAAGATGAGATAGGCTATTCATGTTTTATGGCCTTTACTGTGAGAACTCGTTAACTTATACTGTACATGTACGGAATAATAAATTTTAAATAAATAAATTTTTGATATTTTATAAATATCGAAAGAAAGGTGTGATAGAATCGAAAATTTTGAAGTTGTACAAGGGCAAAATTAATTTTCTCAAGGAGTGGTCAAAGTGGACCAAATAAGCCATAATTTGGCTTAAGAAATAAATAAAATAAATGAAATTTTAACTAGAAAAAGGGCTGGAACAGAAAAGAGAAGGTCAGTGGCAAAAAAAAGTAAATAAGGCGACTTTGGAGGGTAATGTGGACTTTAAATAAATGGAATCAGATTTTAATTAATTAAAATGATATTATGGCCAATTAGTTAAGCCAACAAGCCAGCTTCAATTAATTTCCAGCTAAGAATTGCACCGCCTCATGAAGCCGCACTCTATTTTAGTTTCCTTTCCCGATTCCTCCAGTTATCCAGGTTTTCTTTCGATTCTTCCATGCTAGAAACCCCTCTTCACTTCACTTAATCGGTTAAGCCTTTTATAGAAGTTATTCCCTACTTAAAAAGGCTTTCTAAACATCACCAAACCCCAGCCAAATCGTGCAAGAAGCCAACAAACAAATCTGTTCTGTTTTAGTCAGTAACGCCATCTGCAAAGGTAATGATCAGCTTTAGTTTTCCGTCTTTGTAGCTTGTATATGGTTAAATTGAATGGGTTAAAAATATGGATGATTTTTGTTTTGAAGAAAATTGGTTGGAGTGTAATTTGGATAGTTGTTTAGGCTATAGAATCTTGAGGAAACAAAGCTGAAACATTGGCTGCATGTATGGCGTGAATGAATGAAGCAAAATTTCTACTGTGTAAATGGTTATGTGGCGTGGTTGAACCGTAAAACTAAGAAGAAATATGAAATAGAAAAATTTATATACAATAATAGGGGACCCTACTGTCAGCTGGTGTTGCAAACTTAAGAATAAGGTTAGTGTTTAAAGGATGTGGCAATAGAAAATAAATGTTGAAACCCAACATAAAGGAATGGTTGAACCGAAACAAAAATAGAAATTAAACTAGTGTGAAAAGAATTTAATGAATGGTCAGCCATGAGGCTTCAATAAAGCTTCAATGTAAGGTTGTAATAGTGTGAAAATAGAACAAAAAGGGACTGAAGAGAATAGGAAATACAAGCTGGAAACCGAATGGAAAGTGTAGGCTGATAAATTATTATTGACTGATTTAATAGAGATAGCATGAAAGTCAATAAGAGGGGCTGACTTTGGCATGGGAAGAAAGACTAAATTCATGAGAAAATAACTAGGAAGCAAATGGTTAATAATAATGGACAGGGTGACGTGAAATGAGAAGAAAGAAAATGCTGGTTGTGACGTGAAAAGAGGGAAGAATGAGAGCTGAAATTTGTGCTAAATAGTCAATAGTAAAAGTTAATATAAGGGGCTGAAATGTTGAGGAAATAAGAAAGAAAATGAACATGTACTGCCGTGAATGGGATAAAAGAACATGGACTGATTTGTAACAAATAGCCAAGTAAAGAAAGTCAGAAAATAAAGGCTGAAAATGAAGAAAAATACAACTAATAGACATAGTTGAAAAATATGTATAATCAATGTATATGTAGGTTGCCGATTGTGGAGAAGATAGAGGAAGGAAATATAGTATTTAATTCTTAAATGGTGAGAAAAATACAAGAAAGATGGTAGCTCATATATTTAATACATTGACTAAGAACTGAATCAATAAATTTTAATCATCTAAAGGCCATTCGGCCATAATGGGAAAAAGAAAGAAATAATGGTATGAAAAATAGCCATTTTAGCTATAAGAACATACTTACATCTACATGTTGATGTAAATCATAGCTTCAAAGTAAAGGATAATTAAGCTAATGAATTAGGTGAATTATATTGCAGTCGGAAGTTTGACGTTTGTGTGGTGCACGAGATAGCGTGATCTCGATAAACCGGTAAGGGATACGTGTGTGAATTTGTAGGGATATCCGAATGCATGGTTTTCATGCTATGAATTTTATAAGATTTATCGGATGTTGAATTACCTTGAAATGCTACGAAATTGTGGTTTCTGGCTGTTAAGACTGTGTTTGAAAGTGCAGGGAGGCTAGGGATCTAGTAGTCGTTATGCTGCTGAAATTTACTAAAGATATTTCCAAAAATATTATTAAATATTTTAGTACATCATTGGTGTTTATCCTAACCTCAAAAGTGATAAATTAATTATTTTTCATAAATGGTGGAATTACCAAAAAGTAGTGATTAAATATTCATGACACCGATTTCGGTAAAGGTTTCACTACTGAAAATTCATCCCATGTGTTTTATAGTGAAAAGTGTGATTGGTGAAGTGAAATGGTGAATAGTGAATATTTTATAATTATTTTCAGTATGATATTTACTATTCTATTTATGGTTTTTCCTTTATGGATAAAATAAATTTCATCACGTGTAATGATTTCCATAAAGGCTTCATCACTGTGAAATTATTGTTTTGAGACTAAAATGTATCTACACATGTTTTATAGCGTGAAATGTGTTGGTGAAATTATTATTGGAAAAATAAATATTTTTATTTTTCCATAAATTATGAAAATATTGGAAATTGATTTCCAATAATTTTGAATTTCAAATGTTAAAAAGGAAAGTGTGGAAACATGTGTATATGTGTACTATGGTGAAAAGGTACAGTTATGAGAATTTTATTTCACAGTGAAATTATTTTATAAATTGTTTTCACCGTACGATATTGTGATTTATACCTTTATGGATTTTCTAAAAGATGTTATTGATTTTACTTAATTCCATAAAGGTAACGAGATTTCACATATACTGTTTTGAGACTATTAGGCCCCATATCATGCTCACGTGTTCATGTGTACCTTCTCATGTGTTGTGCTGTTGACATTGAGCCGTCTTCAGCGGTCTCGGCGTCACTCGCTCAGTGTACGATCGAGGACACTTATAGACTATGGTCATAGATCTCATGTGTTTATTATACTGTCCCTACAGGGATCTCACGTGTACCCTATTATTCCCTACGAGACTTATAGCATGATATCATCAGGGTGTTGCATGGTCTCCAATATTATTCCACGTGTTTGGATTTGATGAGAAACGTGGAAATATACTGTTTATTGTGATGTTTTATCACTGATTTGTGAAATATGTGAACAATGTATTTTATTGCTACATGTGTTTAAAGTGATTGTTTTAACAGTGGAAAACAAAATGAATTTCACATGTGGTTCATATGATTTACTAAATTGTTTATTTATTCATATGACATTTTATATGCAGTAAAGATTTTAATGAATTTTATATTTAAAAAAATTCTTACTCCCTATAGTCGCTTTGGGTTTCCGAGACAAGACAGGTATTTCAAAATACCTTCCATGCTCCATCTGGATTTCCCGGTCGACTATAGTATCATTTCCCTGGTAGTGTGCCAGCTTATACATAGGAATAAAAAAAAAGATTTTACTGCATATAGTCTTCGAGGTATCAAGATTTGCATATAAATCTCTTACTGAGCCGTGGTTTTGCTCACTCCAATATTTTATCTCCCCAGATATTTTGCAATGACCATTTGAGGTATGTTATCCGAGGATTCAATGCTGCATATTTAGCACCTTGAGGCAGCGCTTATAGATCTCGAAGGTATAATTATTTTATTTTATATGTTCAGACCTTTGAGTTACAGTACTATGATATTGTATTAATTATGGGGATGTAAGTATTGATTACAAATACAATTTGTAAATATTTATTTTCGTTAACTATATTAAATTACAAAAATCGTGTTTTCAATGAATTAAATGTGGAAATTAGGATATCACAGACAGCCTAACCTATTCATGTGTGGTGAAAATGTGTAAAAAGTGTAAAATACTGTGTACTTGGAATGTGACATTTAGTGATGATGAGGTGAGCTTTAGCTCTAGTGATTTTTGATATAAAACCTAAGTTTTTCAAGATCATATCAAAACCATAGAATTTCAAAGTCAACAATCTCCCTTTTTTTGAAATAAAAAAACTTATGGTGAATGAATTTTAAATTTTCTTTAATCCCTCTAGATGATATATATATCTTTAAAAATTTGCAAAATCATTTCTCCACCTAAATCTAAGCAAAGTTGTGATTTTGCATGAGGGTTTACTTAAACTCTTTTTATTCTCCCTTTCTATATGCTTTCATTTTAGTCCCAACTTACTATATTTCTACCCCTTTTTTTAATCATATTAAAAAGATTCGGCATTTCAAATTTAGATTCTTGATAGTAAGCATGAGAGTAAGTAAGAGTTACATTACTAGTCATATCAGACTATAAGGTATAACACAGCACATGAGGTCTGATATTGAGTAGAGAAAGAACATAAATGCATGAAATTCAACCAAATCTTGCTTATCATGACCATTCTCAACAACTGAGTTTTTTGTGGTGCATTCCTTGACCTCATAGTTATTTGACTCAATGCCTTTTGAAACTCATGGATTACCATTTGAATTCACGACACAATTGAATTTCACTGCATCATTTGGCTTATTGTCCATGTGCACATCTCTGAGTTTCCTCCCCATTGCAAGTTTTTTCTAAAACTTCCAACCACACTATTTATCTAAAAAAATTATTATTTTCCAATATCCTACATAAAATAATTTCAACTAATGCTAATTTTCTTACACTCACTTATACAATATTCCCTTGCCATGGTTCTTTAAGCATGCTTTAAATAAAATTATAGTATTACTAATTTGATTTAGGCACGTTGTTTGTGGCTTTTTTTTTTCAGAATAGATCCTACTAAAATTGATTACATTTCAACACTATTGCAAAGTGTGATCTTATTAGATGAATATGCATCACTTATTTATTCATTGATGTTGATTCTGTTTGGCATTTGCTGCCACCAATATTTTAACCTATTTGCATGGTAATTAGCACAAAATTTCAGATTATGTAGCTCCCATAAGGTTAGATCAAAGTCACTGCTATTGTCATACTCCATCATGGTCTATTTAGTTACCATGTTGACTTTATTTCTCTTGTTTACTGAAGCTTTATTTTTGTACTCTAATATGTGGCTTAGGCTTTTACTTGATATGATGAGAGAAATCTAATTTCTATATAAGTGATGCAGATTATTCTCCATACACTAAACTTCCTATCCTTCCATCCATTGAGGTTTTAGTAAATTGTTATAAAGTGTAAAAGCCTCGCCCGTCTCACCAGGCCATCGACGAGCATCCCTTAGGCGTCCCACACACCCCAGGTTTACCTTGACAGCATGAGTTGGGCAGTCGCCCATCACACACTACTTAACGTATTGTTCGCTTTAGCGGTCGCCCACCTCATGGCTTTGTCCTAAGGCTCTTGAAGAACTCAGGATTAATGCCTTGAGCGTGTTTTCTGAGGCTCAATCCCTGGTACCCTTAAGTACCCGAGCCTTACACTTATGTTACTAGGGTCGGGTACTTAAGGGTACCAGGGTTCAAGCCTCAGAAAACACGCTCAAGGCATTAATCTTGAGTTCTTCAGGAGCCTTAGGACAAAGTCGTGAAATGGGCGACTGCCAAAGCAGATAATACGTTGAGTAGTGTGTGATGGGCGACCGCCCAGCTCACGCTGTCAAGGCAAACTTGGGGTAAAGAGGAAGCCTAGGGGATGCTCGTTGATGGCCCACTGGAATGGGCGAGGCCTTGACGATTGTAAGAGTAAACTTGGGGTGTGTGGGACGCCTAGTGGATGCTCGCCGGCGGCCTGGTGAGACGGTCGAGGCTCTTACACAAAGGCAGTAAATTAGCTTACCTGAGGCAATATATAATCAGTATATAATGATTCAAATGCCTCTAGATAAGTGCGTGCTTCCGTGGAGCCCATAGCTTGCCTATACGAAAGTTTGAACTTTAAGTACCTGAAGCTAAAAATTTTCAATTTAGCCTTTTTTCACTATTCATACAAGTAGAATTCAATCGTGTTCGTATAAAATTGTGATTATTACATATAACAAATTAAACAATCAATGCAATCATGCTGATACTTAAAATTACATCATACCTAAGTTTTTCAAGATCATATCAAAACCATAGTATTTCAAAGTTAACAATCTCTTTTTTTTTTTGCTGAATGCTCAAATAAGGATCTAACGTTTTCGAAAATGTTCAATTCAGGATCTAAACTTTTATTTTGCTTAATTCAGGATAAAACATTTTCGATTTTACTCAAATAAAGACTTTTTAACGCGCGTGAGTTACACGCACCGTTAAAATAATAACGACATTTATAAAAGACACGTGGCCGCGTGTGATTGGGCCACGTGGCAGCATAAGAGTGGGACACATGGCAGTGACATATAATTAATTTTCTTTTAATAGGTAAAAATACATAGACACGTGGTAGCGTCTTGGTGTGATACGTGGCAGCGTGTAAGTGGGACACGTGACAGTGACATAATTATTTTTCTTTTTTAATAGGTAAAAATACATGGACACATGGCAGCGTATTAGTGAGACACGTGGCAAGGTTGACACGTGACAACGTGTGAATAGGACACGTGGCAGTGACTTATAATTATTTTTCTTTTAATAGCTAAATTTGTTTTATATATATTAATAAAAAATTAAAAATTTAAATATTATTTATAATATTATAATTAATAGTTAATTTTGTTAGTTGATTTTTTAATAAAAAATAACTTTTAAAAATTTATATTACATTTAAAAAAAATATTTTGTTAAAAAATAAATTTTTATAAAAAATATTTTTGTACTTTTTTCACTTTGTTTTTCTTTTCATTCCTTTTTGTTTTTATTTCTTTTATATGATTTAAATTTAAAATAATTTTTAATTATAAATTAAATATATTTAATTTTAGAAAATTGAGTTTTTCTAGGAAATACATTTATTTTTTAATTACATTAATTTTTCTAAAAAGACAATTCTTACATATTTTTCTTTATTTTTATAGTTTCTTTGTCTTCTTTCTTTTTTTGTCAATTAGAAGAAAATATAGAAAACAAAAAAAGAAGAAAAATACAAATTAAATATAGTAATTTAAAATTTATTCTTTAAAAAATATATAATTTCTAATAATTTTATGGCTAATATTTTTTTTCCTTTTTTTATGGTAAAAACGAAAAAAAATTAAGAAAGAAAAAATAATAATTATACTAGTTAAAAAAATTTTATAATAATTTTTATGTTTGAGAATTTATTTTCTAAAACAAAATTTAAAAATTTTAATTATTTCAAAAAATAATTTTAAAAAATTTATTCAAGAAAATATTATTTTATCAAAATATATAGTTTTTCTTGAATAAAAAAAAGGAAGAAAAAAGTAAAAAAATACGTGGACACGTGGCAGCGCATTAGTGTGATACATGACAGGAGTGGACACGTGGCAGAAGAAAAATACAAATTAAATTTAGTAATTTAAAATTTATTTTTTAAAAAATATATAATTTCTAATAATTTTATTGCTAATTTTTTCTTTTTTTTTTATGGTAAAAACAAAAAAAATTAAGAAAGAAAAAATAATAATTATACTAGTTAAAAAAAAATTTATAATAATTTTTAGGTTTGAGAATTTATTTTCTAAAACAAAATTTAAAAATTTTAATTATTTCAAAAAGTAATTTTAAAAAATTTATTCAAGAAAATATTATTTTATCAAAATATATAGTTTTTCTTGAATAAAAAAAAAGAAAGAAAAAAAGTAAAAAAAGACGTGGATACGTTGCAGCGTATTAGTGTGACACATGGTAGGAGTGGACACGTGGTAGAAGAAAAATACAAATTAAATTTAGTAATTTTAAATTTATTCTTTAAAAAATATATAATTTCTAATAATTTTATGGCTAATAGTTTTTTTCCTTTTTTATGGTAAAAACGAAAAAAAAATTAAGAAAGAAAAAATAATAATTATACTAGTTAAAAAAGTTTTTATAATAATTTTTATGTTTGAGAATTTATTTTCTAAAACAAAATTTAAAAATTTTAATTATTTCAAAAAAATAATTTTAAAAAATTTATTCAAGAAAATATTATTTTATCAAAATATATAGTTTTTCTTGAATAAAAAAAAGGAAGAAAAAAAGTAAAAAAATACGTGGACAAGTGGCATCGTGTGAGTGAGACACGTGACAGCGTGTGAGTAAGACACGTGGCAACCTGTGAGTGGGACACGTGGTAATGATTTTATAATTATTTTCTTTTAATAGGTAAAAAATACGTGGACATGTGACGGTGTGTGAGTGTGACACGTGACAATAATTGTCCTTTCATCGTCACTCATTCTTTTTAACGGCGCGTGTAACTCACACGCGTTTAAAAGTCCTTATTTGAGCAAAATCGAAAACGTTTTATCCTGAATCGAGCAAAATAAAAGTTTAGATCCTGAATTGAACATTTCCGAAAACGTTAGATCCTTATTTGAGTATTCAATCTTTTTTTATATATAACAAAACTTACGGTGAGTGAATTTTAAATTTGCTTTGATCCCTCTAGATGATATATATCTACAAAAATTTTGCAAAATCATTTCTCCACCAAAATCCAAACAAAGTTGTGATTTTGCATGAGGGTTTACTTAAACTCTCTTTATTCTCCCTTTCTATATGTTTCCATTTTAGTGCTAACTTACTATATTTCTCCCCTTTTTTTTTCATATTAAAAAAAATTAGTATTTTAAAATTAGATTATTGGTAGGGAAAAGAATAAGTATAAGGGTAAGTAAGACTTAATATTAACAGTCATATCAAACTATAAAATACAGCACAACATATGAGGTTTGATAAAATAGAGCACAACATATGAGGTTTGATATTATGCAGAGAAATAACATAAATGCATGAAATTCAACCAGATCTTGCTTCTTATGACCATTAAACAATTGAATTTTCTGTGATGTATTCCTCGACCTCATAGTTATTTGACTCAATGCTTTCTGAAACTCATGGATTACCATTTGATTTCACCACACCATTGAATTTCAATGCATCATTTGGCTTAGGCTCCGTTTGGTTCACGTAAAATGACTTTCAGAAAATGATTTATGTAAAATGATTTCTGAAAATTTGATTTTCTAGAAAAACTAATTTTTTCTGTTGTTTGGTTCATATGCTGAAAAATATTTTCTATTGCTTGTTGTTTTAACTCAATATAGATTAGGCTGACCTTCAGTAAAGCTTTTTTCTTAACCGTGACATAGGTTTGGAAATTGTCTTCCTTTTTTGAAAATGGTAAGACAATTTCCCAAAATCCTTAAAGATTTTTCGTTTACCGAATTTTATTTTCTGTTGACCGAAAACGTTTTACAAGTATCAAACACTGGAAAATGTGGAAAATATTTTCTGGAAAATGAACTTCGCGTACCAAACGGTGCCTTATTGTCCATGTGCACATCTGTGAGTTCTCTCTTAAGGAAACTGAAACATACATGCAGCGGAATTTAAATCATTCGGCCTCCGCCAGGATCGATTCGGAGAGTTGCCTGATTAGGGTTTCGAGATTTTACCTAAAGTTTTCTTTGATTTCTGTCGTTGGTCGAGTCACAAGCAACAACCTTTCGTTCCTGCCTCTATGGTATCCACACGAACGGATCTCACGACTCTTGAACGTCTCACGATCAGAAGCCTTAAGGAGCGTTTTTGATTCTTTATAACCGAACTGCTAGCTTCGATTAAAAGAATACTTTTCTGTTTTCTAATTGTTGTACATCTATGTTTCAGAAAACATCCTTTTATAGGCAGTAAATTTTACCCTAAAATTTACTGCCAAACAGAACTCTAATCCTACTTAGAATAGGATTAGTTATATCCCTAATCCAATTCAGAATAGGATTAGTTATATCCTTAATCCAATTCAGAATAGGATTAATTAAGCTCCTTATTGATCCGTTCTAAGTGTGCGACCCAATAGGTTCTCAAAACAATGGCAATGACAAAATTGTCACAGGCAATGAGCGGTATCTAGCAACACATCATTGCTACCCATGTAACGAGAATGTCAATGACTCGACATAACCTTACTCGTGATAGATGTTACTGTGTAGTCTAATCCTTTTATCCTTTGATGTCTTGATTAGACACAAGTCATGGAATGTGTCACACTTGTATAGTCTAATCAGCGTTTCTTGATTCCTGAGTAGACTAATTAAACAAATAAAATCAATATCTCATATTGACTTATTTGAGCACGGCCATGCATTTTAGTCTCACTCTATCAAAGGGCCCAAGACATCACTCTTGTTATATAAGAGGGATAAATCCTATCTTGATCACTCAACATCCCTCTACATAGATCGAGGCATACCCAATTACTACCTTTATAGTCCATCCTGTTACGAATGACATCTAGCAGCATTAAAGTATGCAATTCTCTATGTTGGGATCTCTGATGATCTCAAGTCAAAGGATCACATACACCATCATCACTATGAGAATCGCTTATGACACTCATATAACAATCCATGTAGCGTTCTCATGGAGGGTCGATCCAGTACATAGTTCTCTAACATGTACCTATGTGATGACTTGATATCCTATATCCATGACAATGGTCATCAGTCAACCACATACTAGTCTTATCGTATCATTGTTATCCTTGTTCACAATAATACTTGACTAGGGATATTTTAAGAATAATGTGTTATTACTATTCTAAGGACATTATCATATAAGATTATATTACGCAGTTATAAGACAAATATAATAATGAACTATAAATAAAATGTCATGATACATAAAATTGCCAAAGCAGTCATCTAATGAATGGTTCTAAGGGCATAATCCAACAATCTCCCACTTGCACTAAGACCATTCACTCATTTATCTAATACCTAGTGACCTAGTGTGACGATCATGTCTCTGCTGCGTCAAAGGCTTCGTTAGTGGGTCGGCGATGTTATCGTCAGTTGGTACTTTGCATATCCTCACATCTCCTCTCTCGATGATATCTCGAATGAGATGGAAGCGCCGTAGTATATGTTTGGATCGTTGGTGAGATCTAGGTTCCTTAGCTTGTGCGATAGCTCCATTGTTGTCACAATAGAGCTCAATCGGATCTACAATGCTAGGAACAACTTCAAGCTCAGTTATGAACTTCCTGATCCAAACAGCCTCCTTAGCAGCTTCAGAGGCAGCTATATACTCAGCCTCTGTTGTAGAATCGGCCACTGTCGCCTGCTTTGAACTCTTCCAGCTCACAGCACCACCATTAAGGCAAAACACATAACCAGACTGTGATCTATAGTCATCTTTATCAGTTTGGAAGCTAGCATCAGTGTAACCTGTTACAATGAGCTCTTCCTCACCTCCATATATCAAGAATGTATCCTTAGTCTTTCTCAAGTACTTAAGAATATTCTTGACAGTGATCCAGTGACGTTCACCAGGATCAACTTGATATTTACTCGTCATGCTCAAGGCATACGAGACATCGGGACGTGTGCATAACATGGCATACATAATGGATCCAATAGCAGATGCATATGGAACTTTACTCATACGTTCTCTCTCTTCTTGTGTTGTAGGACACTGTTCTTTTGAGAGAGTAATGCCATGTGTCATAGGCAAGAATCCTTTCTTGGAATCCTGCATGCTAAACCTCTTTAGCACTTTATCTATGTATGCATTTTGACTTAGGCCAATTAATTTCCTTGATCTATCTCTATAGATCCTTATACCCAGTACATAGGTAGCTTCGCCCAAGTCCTTCATTGAAAAGCAATTCCCTAACCAAGTCTTTACAGACTGAAGGGTAGGGATGTCATTCCCAATGAGTAGTATGTCATCTACATACAACACCAGGAAGACAATAGTGCTCCCACTGACCTTCTTGTAGACACAAGGTTCATCTTCGTTCTTGATAAAACCAAACTCTTTGATTGCATCATCAAAACGAAGATTCCAACTTCGAGAAGCTTGCTTTAGTCCATAAATAGAACGTTGCAGCTTACAAACCTTTCCAGCATTTTTTGGATCGACAAAACCCTCAGGTTGTGTCATGTACACATCCTAGAGTAGCTTTCCATTAAGAAAAGCAATCTTGACGTCCATTTGCCAGATTTCATAATCATGGTATGCAGCTATCGCAAGCAAGATCCTAATGGATTTGATCATCGCGACTGGTGAAAAGGTTTCATCATAGTCAATACCATGAATTTGTTTAAAACCTTTAGCAACCAATCGCCCTTTATAGGTATGAACATTTCCTTCGATGTCGGTTTTCTTCTTAAAAACCCATTTACACCCTATAGGTTTTACCCTTTCGGGTAAGTCAACCAAGGTCCAAACTTGGTTGGCATACATGGATTCCATCTCAGATCTCATGGCTTCAAGTCATTTCTCAGAGTCTGGCCCTGTAATAGCCTCTTGATAGGTAGTAGGCTCATCTTGGTCCATAAGCAATACATCACCGTTCTGAGTCATTAGAAATCCATATCTATGTGGCTCACGATGTGTTCTAACTGATCTACGCAAGGCTTGTGTCTCTTGAGCAGGCGGTTGCTCCACAACAGCTTGTGGTTCTGGTTCCACAACAACTTGTGGTGCTTGCTCAGGCTCCATCTCAACATCGGGTGCGCTATCTTGTAGCTCTTGAATTTCTTCAAGTTCTACTTTTCTCCCACTAGTTCTTCTAGAAATGAATTCTCTTTCTAGAAAGACACCTGTTCGAGCTACAAACACTTTGCGCTCAGTGGGATTGTAAAAATAATATCCTTTAGTTAGTTTAGGATATCCCACAAAATAGCACTTATCAGATTTAGGTGCAAGTTTGTTAGAGACTTGACGTCTTACATAAGCCTCACAACTCCAAATCTTCATAAAAGACATACTGGGACGTTTACTAGTCCATATCTCATATGGTGTCTTTGGAACCAATTTAGATGGAACACGGTTCAGTGTAAAAGCAGCTGTTTCTAATGCATGTCCCCAAAAGGATTCTGGAAGATCTGTATGACTCATCATTGATCGAACCATATCTAATAAAGTTCGATTTCTCCTTTCAGATACACCATTCCATTGTGGTGTACCTGGAGGAGTGAGTTGTGAGACAATCCCACACTCTTTAAGATAGTCAAGCAATTCTTGGCTTAAGTATTCACCACCTCGATCTGATCGAAGTGCCTTAATGCTCTTGCCAAGTTGGTTTTGTACTTCATTCTTGAATTCTTTGAACTTTTCAAAAGATTCTGACTTGTGTCTCATAAGATACACATAGCCATATCTACTGAAATCATCAGTAAATGTAATAAAGTACATAAACCCACCTCTGGCCTGTGTGTTTAAAGGTCCACATACATCTGTATGTACTAAGCCCAATAAATCACTTGCCCTTTCACTATGTCCTTTGAAAGGGGCTTTAGTCATCTTACCCATCAAACAAGATTCACATGTCTCATACAATTCAAAATCAAATGAGTCCAAAAGTCCATCTTTATGGAGTTTGGAAATGCGATTCTCATTTATGTGTCCCAAGCGACAATGCCAGAGATATGTTGGATTTTGATCATTAGATTTAATCCTTTTAGCATTTATGTTATAAATAGGCATATCAAGATTTAGAATGTAAAGACCATTAATTAGTTGTGCACTACCATAAAAGATATCATTTAAATAAATGGAGCAACAGTTGTCCTTTATTATAAATGAAAAACCCTTCTTGTCCAAACAAGAAATAGAAATAATGTTTTTAGTGATGGAAGGCACATAATAACAATCATCTAATTCTAAAACAAGCCCTGTGGGCAATGTCAAAATATAAGTTCCTACAACTAATGCAGCAACCCTTGCTCCATTTCCCACTCGTAGGTCGACCTCGCCCTTAGTCAACGATCTACTCCTTTTGAGTTCCTGCACATTTACACAAATGTGAGAACCACATCCAGTATCTAATATCCATGATGAAGAAGTAGATAGATTAACTTCTATAACATAAATACCTGAAGTGGTAGTCTCACTTCCTTTCTTCTTCTTTAGCTCTTCCAGGTATTTGTTGCAGTTCCTCTTCCAATGTCCGGTCTCACCGCAATGGAAGCATTTCCCTTCTTTGGCAACCCCACCTTTAGCCTTCAGTGCAGTATCATTGGGCTTGAACTTGCCATTGGCTTTATTACCTTTTTTCTTGCCCTTTGCATTAGCCCTGCCCTTAGCTTTCTTAACTATTAAGACATCTTTGGGCTTGGCCTTTTTCATGTTGGATTCAGCTGTTTTCAACATGCTAAGTAACTGTGGCAGAGTCTTGTCAATTTCATTCATGTTGTAATTAACAACAAACTGACTATAGCTGTCTGGCAACGATTGCAGAATCACATCAGTGGCCAACTCTTGGCCCAAAGGAAATCCCAATTTTTCAAGGTTTTCAGTGTACCCAATCATCTTGAGCACATGAGTACCAACGGGAGTCCCCTCTGCCATCCTACACTGAAACAATGCCTTAGAGACATTGTACCTTTCTTGCCTAGCTTCCTCTTGATAGAGTTGCTTGAGATGCTCGATCATATCGAACGCATCCATTTCCTCATGTTGCTTTTGAAGCTCGGGATTCATGGAGGCAAGCATAAGGCAACTAACATCCAATGCATCATCTTGATGCTTCTTATAAGCATCTCTTTCTGCCCTTGGAGCATTAGAGGGTGGTTCCTCAGGTAAGGGAATCTCAAGGACATACAACTTCTTTTCTTGCTTGAGGACTATCCTCAGGTTCCTGTACCAATCCAGGAAGTTTGTCCCATTTAACTTGTCCTTCTCAAGGACAGATCGCAGTGAAAGTGTGTTATTTGTGTTTGATGCCATGATAATCTACAACAAAAATATGCAAAATATAAGTATCATGAATGCATTCATTTAATTAAATATTTATTTATTAAATGATGCTCCCACTATTTTTATCGAATCAACAACCCTCACTATTAATTCGGAAAAATTATCACATAATTTCTCTAGTGGGCCAAGATCCATATTTCACCTTATCTAGAGTTAGCTTTGGCTAATCGCCCAAGATTTGGCTATTTAGGTAGGCAACACTTACCAATTACATCTCATGTAACTCTTGGATAGTTGGGTGAACAACACTTGTTCTAATTCATCTCATGAATGGAAGCCCAACTTTATGCCTCTAAATTCCCAATCCTATTGAGGCAATCTAGTTAAGTCAACCCAATTTATAGCCTTTGGATATCACTATTATCCCATCGCGTCTTACTAAGATAGATATGATATTTTGCTTTGGCAAACATAACAAAATCGATTCTAGCCTTGACGAGTGCTATTCATTGGTAGGCATCTATTATTGACTTAATTTAATTTGAGGGATTTTCTTAGTTTATTGAATAAGATCTCACCAATTTTACTTTTCTAAAATTATCATATGATTTTCATATCATAAACGTACAAAATAAACCATGCATCTCATGCAATTAAGCAATAAAATAAACGTGACATAGTTATAGCCCAAACTAAATGGATTTCCCAAGCCAATGAGAAACCCTAAGGGTTAACCTAAGGGTAATAGCATCTTCTCCAAGTGCCTCTTTGGTCATCCTTTGCATGGTTGTTAGCTCCAATTACATAGTTTAAGAGAAACCTCGAGTTACATTCGAGGGGAGTAAGATGAGAAAAGAATGTACAACAAGAATTTCAAGAACAAGGCACGACACGCAGGTCGTATTTATTAAAATTTACAACCACCAAAATACAATCATATTGGGCTAGGGCTATAACTATGCACCATGCTCAAACAACAACCACCGTGTTATACAAACAAGTGTGATGCAATTTCAAAATTTTAGTTTTATTAACGAGACACATTTGAAAAGAATTATAACCTTGACTGCGGGGTTCCCAGGGGTGGCAGCCCCTGGGCGGCGATCCCGCTGGCCGGTCAGCGGGCGGGGTCAAGGGGCAGCGCCCCTTGCGGGGGTCAAGGGGAAACCGCCATTAATAATTCGCATCACAGATTATCCATAACGTTTATGCAGAACAGAAACGCCATTAATAATTCGCATCACAGATTATATCTCACATATAAGTTGAATCGAAATTGATATATATCATATATATATATATAATTTCAACAATTCGATTTGTAGCCTCTGAATATATCATATACATTCTAATCCGTATTAATCTCATTAAAACGATTGCATGTAATCATAAACAGAAAGTAACCAGAGATCATGCTTTTATCAAAACAAATCAGGGACTCCGAATCTGGCTCTGATACCAGTGAAGGAAACCGAAACATACATGCAGCGGAATTTAAATCATTCGGCCTCCACCAGAATCGATTCGGAGAGTTGCCTGATTAGGGTTTCGAGATTTTACCTAAAGTTTTCTTTGATTTCTGTCGTTGGTCGAGTCACAAGCAACAACCTTTCGTTCCTGCCTCTATGGTATCCACACGAACGGATCTCACGACTCTTGAACGTCTCACGATCAGAAGCCTTAAGGAGCGTTTTTGATTCTTTATAACCGAACTGCTAGCTTCGATTAAAAGTATACTTTTCTGTTTTCTAATTGTTGTACAACTATGTTTCAGAAAACATCCTTTTATAGGCAGTAAATTTTACCCTAAAATTTACTGCCAAACAGAACTCTAATCCTACTTAGAATAGGATTAGTTATATCCCTAATCCAATTCAGAATAGGATTAGTTATATCCTTAATCCAATTCAGAATAGGATTAATTAAGCTCCTCATTGATCCGTTCTAAGTGTGCGACCCAATAGGTTCTCAAAACAATGGCAATGACAAAATTGTCACAGGCAATGAGCGGTATCTAGCAACACATCATTGCTACCCATGTAACGAGAATGTCAATGACTCGACATAACCTTACTCGTGATAGATGTTACTGTGTAGTCTAATCCCTTTATCCTTTGATGTCTTGATTAGACACAAGTCATGGAATGTGTCACACTTATATAGTCTAATCAGCGTTTCTTGATTCCTGAGTAGACTAATTAAACAAATAAAATCAATATCTCATATTGACTTATTTGAGCACGGCCATGCATTTTAGTCTCACTCTATCAAAGGGCCCAAGACATCACTCTTGTTATATAAGAGGGATAAATCCTATCTTGATCACTCAACATCCCTCTACATAGATCGAGGCATACCCAATTACTACCTTTATAGTCCATCCTGTTACGAATGACATCTAGCAGCATTAAAGTATGCAATTCTCTATGTTGGGATCTCTGATGATCTCAAGTCAAAGGATCACATACACCATCATCATTATGAGAATCGCTTATGACACTCATATAACAATCCATGTAGCGTTCTCATGGAGGGTCGATCCAGTACATAGTTCTCTAACATGTACCTATGTGATGACTTGATATCCTATATCTATGACAATGGTCATCAGTCAACCACATACTAGTCTTATCGTATCATTGTTATCCTTGTTCACAATAATACTTGACTAGGGATATTTTAAGAATAGTGTGTTATTACTATTCTAAGGACATTATCATATAAGATTATATTACGCAGTTATAAGACAAATATAATAATGAACTATAAATAAAATGTCATGATACATAAAATTGCCAAAGCAATCATCTAATGAATGGTTCTAAGGGCATAATCCAACACTCTCCCCATCGCAAGTTTTCTCTATAACTCCCAATCACATTGTTTAGCTAAAAAAACGATTATTTTCCAATATCCTACATCAAATAATTTCAACTAATGCGAATTTTCTTACACTCACTTATACAATATTCCCTTGCCATTATTCTTTAAGCTTGCTTTAAATAAAATTATAGAATTACTAATTTGATTTCTGCATACTATTTGTGGCTTTTTTTTTTCAGAACATATCCTACTAAAATTGACTACACTTCAACACTATTGCAAGAGGAATATGCATCACCTATTTATTCATTGGTGGTGTTAATTCTATTTGGCATTTGCTACCAATATTTTAACCTATTTGCATAGCACAAAATTTCAGGCTATGTAGCTCCCACAAGGTTAGATCAAAGTCATTGCTATTGTCATACTCCATGCTCTGTTCAGTTACCATGTCGAGTTTATTTCTCCTATTTACTGAAGCTTTATTTCTGTACTCTAATATTTGACTTAGCCTTTTACCTGATCTGATGACAGAAATCTAAATTTCTATATAAGTGATGCAGATAATTCTCCAGACACTCAACTTCCTATCCTTCCATTCCTTGAGGTTTTAGTAAAAGCTTTAGATGTCTTGCTACAGGTTCCTCTATATATTCTACTCTCAACTTCAGAGCATAGTTGGATCTGCTAAAAGAGATGCTGTGAAATTTCAATGGACCTTACTTTTCTTGACAGAATGACATTTTGCCTTGATTCCTCTATGTTTCCTGTTGTGTATTCAAATGCAGAGTTTCCTTTCCCTCCTTTCTATATATTTGTTTGTTTCTTTTATATATATTACTGTTAGCTTATGCAATTTTTTTTATGTATTCAAATAAATTTTCAAAAATAAAATAAATACATGTTGCTTTGCGCGCGAGTTTAGTTTATTCTAGTTTTTATGAAATTTCACAGGTGAAATGGTGAAGAGACCGACAATTTCAACACCTAGAAAAATATCTTATCGGAGCGTCACTTTAATGCGGGCATGAAAATCCTATGCACCAAGACACTTAACATAAGCCCACAAAGAAAAATATTGACCAAATAATTTTTCGACGTGTGTGTGCCTTGTAACTCTTGCGTGTCTGCGTAAGCCTTGTAGATTGAGACCATTGACTCCCTTTGCTGCATTGGAAAGGATGAATGCAACATTGCATGCGCTAAAATTAGAATATAAAACAAAAAATCTCTTACTTATCTTGCCAAGTGAGTTACATTTTGAATAGAATTAAATCTAGTAATTTGTATGTATATTTTATGTTCGTCTTGCATTAAATTGCGTTTGTATTATGTAAAAAACAAAATTTATTATATTTGGATTAAGAGTTTATATTGTATTTAATAATTTAGTAGTATATAATTTTTATACATTTTTAATTAATCATAATAGTCCATCATATTAATGAATAAATTAAATATAATGTCTATATCCAAATAAAAATAATTTTTAACTTTTATAAAATTTATATATTATTTCCGTCAAATTTTAATTAATATTATATTTATATATTTTTTTTGCATCTCATGTAAATATATCATATTTAAATTAAATAAATCAGAAAAAAGATAATTGGTGCTTGTTTAATGATTTCATCAAAAACAAATAATGAGGAATTAGATTGAAAAAAATGGATAAATATCATTAAGGTCATCAAGGTCTTATAATAATTTAACTCTAATCCATTAGTTGAAAAAATAGACATTTTGATCTAAAATTATAAAATTGACGATTTAAAAAACTTGTTTTATTTAATTACTATTAAAAAATTATTAATATAAACATTTGTTACGTATTAAATATTCCTAATACTCTTTTTTGGTATTAAAAAATAAAAATTTTACATGAAATAATTTTTAAAAAAATACATAAAAATAATAAATAGTAATAACATTCATAATTGATATTAGGAGATGTGATATTATTAATTTTAAATTTAATAATTAATTGATATATATTAAAATCATTTATAATTTTAAATTAAATTGTTTATTTTTAAAATTAATATATTATAATTAAATTATGATAAAATATTAAGTACTTCAATAGAATTTATTTAATTTATTTTTAAAATTGTTTAAATAAGGGGGGTAAATTCACGCGGAAGAAGGTGTGGATGTTGGTGAGCCAACTCCATTGCCAGCTGGTTGTGGGGAGAGGTCCCCAGCCCCAGATCCCGCTGCACGTGACTCGCCACCACCCCAGTTCTCTCTCTCTTCTGAAGACTCAGAAGAAGCCCATCGTTCTCTTCATCGATCGATCAAAATAATAATAAAAAAACCATAAATTACTACTAAAATACTAATTTAACAATAATTCCAAAAATTTAATCTTTCATTTTTCTCTCTCGTGTCCTTCATCTTTCGCTTCTCCTTTGGGTTTGCATTTGTGTTGTTGCAACATTTGCATTTCTCATTTCCCCCTATTTTTATCTACCTTTATATTTCTATAAATATAAATAAATAAATTTGTGATTTCTTCCTGGCTGGTGAGTTTGTTTAGAAGAGTTTCGTGTAAAAAAAGATGGGGCTAATTTGGAGAAGGAGGTGTTGAGATTCAAATGCTATTGGCTTCCGATTCAAAGGCACGGATCTGCTGGTGGTAAAATCGTCTTTTGCTTTTTTTTTTAATATTTAAAGATTAAGAAAGGAGCTATATTCGATTGAATAAATCTCTGTTTCTTGTTTGGATTGGATTCGCTTTTGTGTTTGATTAGGGAAAGACTAATCGTTGGAATTATCAATTATCAGTGCTTAAAGAGAGGGATTAATGTGTAATTTTCTGAGAATTGAGTTGCTGATTTTGCTTCGTTTCAAGTATTTGTCTACTTAGGTTTTCTATCTAGTTTGATCTAAATTTGCTTTTCTTGGGTTTTTTTCTTTCTTTCATCGGATTATTAGTCACTTGGGAGAACTCAGATTGCTTTCCAAAATTGGAATGAATATTTTTTAAGACATTAAGTTTCTTTATATATGTTTATTCTTTTGGTGGATAAGAATTTAGCCAGAAATAAGTTTACTCGTTTTAGGGTTTTTTTGGTTGCTACTTTGATATTGTCATATGAGACTGCCTATGGATCATCTAAATAACGTTGCAAATTTTATTAGCTGGGATCGAGTTTTCTGTTGAATATTCCATGAATGAAGATCTTTATCTTGGTGGAAAATATGGTTTATGGGATATGCGGCTGATGTACTTGTGTAATAATGATATGTGGAAATTCTGGACATAAGCATATTTTTGGATTTTAATTGGGGCAAAGGCTTTTTAGGGGAAGTTTGAGGACATTTTCATCCTACATTAATTTCACATTTAATTGTCTTTGTTTCTACAGTTTACGCATTTGCTTGTAGGTGCTTACCCTTTGATAATGGGTGCTACACTCTTGCTTGATTATTGAATTCAGAAGCAAAGATTTTACGCATTTGGTCTAATGATCTTTACTCTGCAGGTCTGATGGCCTCCAGCTCGAACAAGTCAGTGCAAAAGAAGCTTGTTATCAAATGTTTTGTTGCCTGAAAACTATTCCTAGATTGAAAATATCTTTTATGGGGTGAGAAGTAGGGGCGAATATGGTTTTGCATTTCATATTCTTAAGGACATGGAGAAGACACGAGATGATGCAGGGCCTGCAGAGCAAGGGCCTTCTAATGCAACATGGTGGTCGTCAGATTTTATGGAAAAATTTGCTTCTGTTTCTCTGGGTTCTCACGAAGAGAGTTTGAGTAATAGAGAATCACCTAGAAATTTTGGGCAAGATGGGTTGTCATCTCAGACAGCATCACAGATTTTGTGGAGCACTGGAATGCTTTCTGAGCAAATTCCAAATGGTTTCTATTCCGTCATTCCGGTGAGGACTGAGTTATCTTGTTTGTGGTTAATTGTACTATACTTGCTGCTTAACCATACTTGTTCTTTGATTGAGATGGAGTTTCATAAGATAATGAGTTCTTACTTTCTTCCCCATCTTTCTCTGTTACTTTCTTCTTATTTATACTGATTTTTTAATAGTTATTGCTTTATAGCTATGTGCTCTTTACCCTTATTGTTAGTTGAAAGTGCTTTCCATTGCTTTTCTCCTTCCTTTTCAAAGATAACCATTCACCTGTATTTGTCTTTTCTTGATTTTTGAAGCTGAATTTGTCTTTGAGCCATTCACCTGAGCATATCAGACAAGGTTCGACTTCAATGATTTTTAGGTTAACAGGTTTAAGTTAGGGAATCCTTGGGTTTTCTTTGAACATGTTTCACCCTTCTCTTCTCAAGGACAGATTATGTAGAACTTCAGGCTGAAAACAGTGTCTGGGATTCTTTGTTCTCTTCCGGTGGGCATTTTACTGGGATAACTTTTTTGGGCCAAACTTATTCTAGATAACCTATTTAATAGGAAATGGGTTTTTTTAGATTAGTTCTAAATTCACAAAGGTAACAAATGGTGCTGAATCCTTTTCCAATTGATCGTCTGGTGGAAAGGGCTTCTTGTGTTTTATTTTTAAACTTTTATTGCGACTCAAGGTATGCCAAGAATTATGGCTAGAAGTTGACTACATTAAAGAGAGTTTTTGAGTACAAAATAAAAGCATGGTTGTAGTATAATTGGCTTTGTGTGGAGTGTGAACAATTATTATTTATCCATATGGAGTTTGAAGGAATACTTTTACTTTTGGTAGGATTCACTAAATTGAAGCTAGTCAACTAAAGATTTCCTGTCGGTTATTCTTTTTGCCTTCTTGCCTTTCTTTTTGGAGGTAGTGGGCTATTGTTTTAATTTCATCTTTCATTTCCTTTGTATTATGTAAAGAAAGGGGAAAAAAGGACTTTACCATACATAGCTTTTGCTAATATCTCTTCTCTTGCTTGATTTTTTCTTAAGGAATCTTATAATATTATATATTTGTTTGGATTATGCTGTAAGATGAATTAAGGGAGTTGTGTATTTTTTGTTTGTCCATATGTATGTAGGGAGGCGTGTATATATGTATCAAATAAGTTTTTACTTTTTCTATATTTCAATTTTCTACTTGTTTATCAGTCCATGGTAACTATTTTTTTTGAAGCTTTTCTTTTTCCTAACATTAAGAAGTTATTCTTAACGCTATAATTCCTAAATTCGGATCTAAGTAAAGCTGTTAATATTCTTGTAATTTCATAATATCTAATTGCTTGCAGTCTACAATTATTGAATTAATCTATTTATCTATGAATGATTTTGATCACTTACTACCCTTACAATGAAATTTTGAAAGGAGACTTGTAGCATAGGGATATGTAACTTGGATAATTGTTAGAATTATAAGACAATGGGTGATGTTTACTAGTAATAGGTTCCTTTGGGGGTTTATATAGAATTCCTTTTTCAGGGATATAGGTGATAACTTTAAAACCATCATACTTTATAACAACTTCTACCAAGAACAAAATTGTCACAAGGAAAGAAAATATCAACTTAAAGTTACAGACATGTTTAGAATTATTCAATGCTGGGGAATTTATTGGATATATACATGAAATTTTAGGGACATCCCCTGCCTTTTACCTTAAGAAAGTTCTGTCACATTTGTTAATTGAGTTACACATAGTATTTGATTTTAGGAGATCTGTTTTTGGATTCAACAAATTACTTAAAAGATTTTAGGATGAGATCAGTGATAAAGTCGGAAATGAACTGTTTGTGCCAGTGATTAACCGGGATGTAAAAGATAATGTGATTTAAGTAAGGTTTTAGACTTTCAGTTGTAGGTGGTTGAAATTCATTCAGCAGTGAAGAAAGTTTTTGCTGCGGATTGCATGACTCCCATTTGGTTGCTGGTGTTTGTATCGTGAGGAAAATTGGTCTGCCTTGTTTCCACCTAAGAAGAAACAAGTTGGGATGGGGGATCTATTGCCTGTGGTAAGGAAATTGAGGTGAAATTTGCAGCGAAGTTAATGAAGAGTCATCTATATCTGATAATTAATCTTTAAAGAATACCAAATAAGGAAGAAAACTCCTATAGCTTTTGGAAAATAATTATGGTACCTTTGATGTTGAGGATCAGGAAGTTTTATTTAGGGTGAGGAGATAAAGGAGGGAGTTGTTAACAGGATTAAATCTGATTGGATTACCATTTTCTTCTAGGAGAAAGATAAGAAGATAGTTCCATATTTCATCTTAGAAGGAATTAAGTTTTATTTAGGGTGAAGAGATATGGGAGTGAGTCACAGGATTGAATCTGATTGGATTGCCTTTTTTTTTTTTCTAGAAGAAAAATAAGATGGTGTCTTGTCTTCTTATTCATTACTGATATTGGAACACCACCAAAGTGTTTCAAAGAAGGGTTATCTTGATATGGGTTTGCCAACCTTAGTTAAATGGATTCTTTATCATCTTGATTAAAAAATCAGAAGAAACTTCATACATTTAAGATTCGTAGAATGAAAGAGAATTTTTGAGGGTTTTATACTGGGTATAAATAGACTGGAGTATGGGGCTGCATGGTTGGAAGCAATTGAGGAAAGCTGTAAATATCAAAATCTTTTTTGTTTGGTGATGATAGTAGATTTCAATTATTGTATTTTCAAGAATGGAAGAGCATATTTATATCATCAGAAAGCCTTGGGCCGCATGCAATGCATTTTTCTTTTAACCGATCGAAAAGTTTTAGAATACATTCAATTTATAGATTTAGAACTTTTCACATGGTTATGTAGCTTCCCAGTTCCGCTGATTATTTGCTCTAACTCCACATCAGTGTGACAATGAGAGGACTTAATTATATTTGATCAAACCTAAAATTGAATGTTAAGCAGTACTATCTGGTTTATTGTCTATAAGGTGTCTATTGTGATTGACAGCATTTCTCTTCTGAGTGATTGTTTGCTACCTAAAGCAGACAGTAGGCATTTTGTGCATGAAAATTTGCTTTAGAATTTGATTTCTTGCTGTGCTTCTATGTGGTGAAAATGTAATGGCCTTTTAAAGAGAAAGCAATTATTGTTTTTCGAAGACTTGATGGTTGCTAAGTTGTAAAAGCTCTTTGAAGCAGAAGTTGGAAGGTTTTTACAACTTTACTTCTATGCTGAGAAAAGTAATGGTGTAAAGAGATAAAAATTAATTGCAGTTGGGAGACTTGGTGGTTGCTAGTTTTTAAGAACTGTCTGCAATTAAAGTTTGGCTGGTCTTTTTGGGGTAAAGTCTTGTTCTAAATCGAAGGAAAAACAGGAGCTAATTCCTTGGCCTTTATTGTTCTGTTGTTAGATATGTGTACATATATATATATATATATATATGTATATATATTTTTACACTATCCATTCAAGGAATGCTTTTTACCTTGCAAGAAATCTGGCTAAGTATTTCCACAAAAGATTCTGTATATTCCTTGAAACGTGAAATCAGAATAGTATTTGTGTTCTTGTCTTATGCTGTTATTTGGTTGATATATGGTTCATACGCTTGCTGTTGAAATAGCAATAACATGTGCGTGATTTATGTACTTAGATTTCCAATTGGTCTTGTTTGTTTTAATTATTCTTTTAAAGTTTAAGTATTACTACTCACAGGATAAAAGGCTTAAGGAGCTGTTTGATACTATTCCTACATTGGAAGAGCTTCATGCTTTGGGTGGAGAAGGTTATAGAGCTGATGTCATTCTTGTGGATGCTGAGAAAGATAAAAAACTATCTATGCTGAAGCAGTTGATTGCAACACTGGTTAAAGGATTGAACTCAAATCCAGCTGCAATGATTAAAAAGATTGCTGGATTGGTGAGAATAGTTTGATATTTGTTTTCTTTTATAGCCTTTCTACCTCTCATTTTTGTCTGCCACTGTTCTCATTGTCTGTATTTCAGATTGTCGACCGTTTCATTGTCTTATCATTAACAACATACAGCTAGGTGCATCTATTTATTCTTGTTATCAGATTCAATATTCTTTTCTCTTCTCCCTTTTCGAAGTCCAAGTTTCTTTATTTGCAATCACACTACGTCAGTCCTTCATGCATGGGCTAAAAATTGGATTCTTTTAGGTGCATGCTATTTGCCATACTATGTGAAAATAATTTCCTACTGTACCATTTTTAGCATATTTTAGCTTCTTATATTGACAGAAGTAAAATAAAAGGAAATTTTTAATTCCCTTTGATTGCAGGCAATTTGCTATTGATATTTGCTAATAGCCTAAAACGTTAAGCAATATTTCTTTCCCATAGAATGTAGGCAGTTTAAGAAAACCTGCCTGAAATAAATCTGGCCTGTACCAGATATGAAAATATTCTATACGGATTAGAAGTACATTATAAAATGCTGTTATTTTTGGTTTGGGCCTTGGGAGGTCTTACATTTCTTGAATAAAATTTTTAAATTTGGAATTGAGTTTTTTCCAAACGTTAATAGAGTTAATTCTTAGGTCTGCATATAGTTGAATTTCTGTTTTCTGCATTAATATGAACAAGTAAATAGGACTTAAAATCCATAGTCAAAGCTTGCTACTTTAACTCTTGAACATTGGGACAGGGCAGTAACTTCTTATTCTTTGTCATTTCTCTTTCTTACTCGTATTCCTGTTGCAAGTCCATTATAAGCATTTATTTGATCTTCTTTATCAAAGTTCTAATCTGGTTGTTGATTTAAATGCTTTATGGTTTGTTTTCTTTTTGGAACTCCTGCTAATTACCTAGGTTTCCGATTTTTATAAACGCCCAACTGTGGAAAGTCCAGCAAAAGCTGCACTAGAAGAAACCTCTCACATTTTTGAGATTCGAGGTGCCCAGATGCTGGGGCAAATAAAGCATGGATCCTGTCGTCCCCGGGCAATTTTGTTTAAAGTCTTGGCGGATACTGCAGGGCTTGAAAGTAGGCTTGTGGTGGTAAGCTCTTCTTGTTGTCCCACCCTCTTCAGTTGTTAGGTTAGATTAAATGATTCTTCTTTCATGAATACCATATATCAATTTCAAGTTTCAGACCTTGTGAAAATTAAGTTGAATGCAACAGAAGATTTTTCAGGAGATTTTTAATCTTTAACTGAAAGGCTGTGTGAATTTCCTTGCATCATTCTTTCAGGGTTTGCCAAATGATGGGGCTGTTGCGTGTGCAGATTCATATAAGCATATGTCAGTGATAGTTGTGTTAAATTCTGTGGAGCTACTGGTTGATCTTATGCGGTTTCCAGGTCAGTTGATACCACATTCGACTAAGGCTATTATTATGACCCATATTTCAGCAGCAGGGGAGAGTGATTCTGCTGAAAATGACTCCTGTGATTCACCATTGGAGCCAAATAGTCCTCTCTATGGATTTTCTGAGAGAGTTGATCCGGACAGGTTAGCAGATGCATTCTTGAATTGTATGTAACTTTCCTTTTGAGCTTCTTTGACATAATGTACTTGGTCACAAGTGCTTGTGAGATGTTTAGAAAGTCATTATTGTCTTTTTCTTGGGATGAGTAGAATGTTATAATTTTCATTTGATTCGGTGCAGTGCTGAAAAAGATGAGAACCTTCAGTTCCATCGAAAATTAGATGGGTCTTCCAATGTAACTGGTGCTTCATTACGGAATATGATGCTACGGTCTTCCACCTTTTTTGATGGGAAGTTAAGGTGATAGTTAATGTGACATCTCACAAGATAAAAAGACCTTGATTGAAAGTTATATGCTACAACATTTTCGATATTATAATTTCCTAATCTTACTCATTTATTTTTTGTTTTTCTCCCTTAGTCTGTCACATAGTGACATCACTACCACTTTCTGGCGTCGTAGCCGAAGAAAGGTTATTGCTGAACAGCGGACTGCCAGTTCTAGGTTCCTATCATGCCCATTTCTGTTTTGGATTTATGTATGCTAAAAGTTTAGTGTAATCCTTTTATTGTTTGGTTTAGGTTTTGTTATGACTATATTCATGTTGGTGCCTGCACTTATTACTAAATAGTTGTTGATGAGATGCCATGATGATATAGTGATGTAAAACAAGTTGGGAAAGGGATGTATAATAGTAGGTTAGAGGGAAACTAAGAGATATGCAGCTACAATTTGGGAGAAACATGGCATGTAGGGAGAGGAATAGAAGAATTAGGGGAGGGAAAACCAAAAAAAAAAAATCTATAGATTATTCGATCTCAAACTCATCAGCCTAAACCTAATCGAAACTAAAATAACATAGACATTCATAAGCTAAACCTAAACCCTATCAAAATGCAAAATGCCAAATATAACCTAAATCCCTGATGCTTGGAAAATAATAATAAAATAATTAACAATATGAAATGGTCTTAATAACCTAAATTTATATTAAAAGGACAATGAAACTATAAATATATAACAAAATTACAGGCTAAAATCTTTACTTCAAACATCTCTTTCCATCCTCCATCTTCTTGTTGTAAGCTTTATGAGATTATCCATCTCTGAAAATAAAAGAAAATTAATGAATCTGAAAAATTGATATTTTAAGTATTTCTTGTTCTTTTCTAAATATAATGTCTTTGCAGTCCAGAACATCCATCTTTTCGAGCATGTGCAAGGTCCATGCTAAGTGGTGATAGGAATTCACTTAGAGATTATACTGATGACATTGCTACATCAAGGTTCTTTCTCATTTGATCATTTTTCAGTAAAGCCCACTTTTTTCATTCAGAAATCGTGACTTTGGTCCTCATGTTTAATGAAAAACATGTTTGGTATGAGTACTGATGGATGAAACATTTTGTATGCTCTGATAATAAAGTTGCAGTTTGAAGAAAACTCCAAACACTGCTTGCCACCCTCTCCACACCCAACTCAAAGACCTTAAGGAAAAAAGCTTTACTGCACAAGAAGATTTGTGGGAAGGGGGAATGAAGACTTGCATGTTTTGACATGAAAGCCACAGGCCAACTACAACTTTATTATCATAGCATACAAAATGTTTCATCCATCAGTACTCATAACAAACATGTTTTGACACGAAGATTTGGGGGGAATGGGGATGAAGACTTGCATGTTTTGACATGAAAGCCACAGGCCAGCTGCAACTTTATTATCATAGCATACAAAATATTTTGTCCATCAGTACTCATAACAAACATGTTTTTCAGTAAACGTGAGAGCCAAAATCATAGTTCTTTATTATAATAAAAAAATTTTATTCACACCACCTTTACTACTGTTCTTGAAATAGAGATTATGATGCTCTGTTTATAGGCATTTATGTATCGTTGGTTTTTCCTTGCTTCTCTAGCTGGTGATGTTGTGATGCTGTGAATTGGAATGCCTCTTTTTAGTTAAACATACTAACCTGGCTTAATGAAAAGAATGTACTGGCCTTCATTTATCTGTTCTCTATTCTCTTTTGAATGAAGTGCCAAATTGTAAACTAACTTTAGAATGAAGTGCAAAATTATGCACTAACTATTGCTGTTATCTTTGAATAGTTCTAGCTACAGATCAGACGGTGCATCAACATCAGAAGCTCGTAGAATAAGAAGAAGAAGAAGCATTAGCATGACTCCAGAGATTGGTGATGATGTCGTAAGGTTGATTTTTTTTTTCTTGCAAAGAGTTGTGACATTCTTTTGCCTGATGCTTGATTAGTCTATCTTATTTTCGTTTGACTCTTTATTTTTTTTCCCATTTTAACTATATTTTTTGTTCTAGTTCTAGTAATTTAAGATTACTTATTTTATTTTCAAGGAGCCTTGCCAGTTTTTTTATTTATTTTTTAGTGCAATATTCAAGAATTCTAGTTCCTCTTCTCTTTTGTAATTTTTGACTGGTGAAATATTTTGTATGTTTCTAACTTATATATATATATATATATATATATATATATAGAGAGAGAGAGAGAGAGAGAGAGAGAGAGAGAGAGAGAGAGAGTTACACAAGTTTAAAACAAATTGTTTTACACGATTTTTTTAACTTCATGTAGGATTAATATCTTTACATACGAATTGTTAGATTTAACAACATACTCTTATATGTTATGTATGCAAAGTTTCAAGTTGATCCGATATTTGTATCATTTTGATCGAGAATAACATCTTTTTCAATATTTATTAATGGGTGAAAATTTAATATTATGAAACTAATAGTTAGACATCTTCAATTAACTTGAAATTTGATATGCATAATGCATGCGAGTAGAACATAAAATTCAATGGTGGGGTAAGAAAATATAATTCATTAAAAAGATATGAAAATTTGTAAACTAAATTAGTTTTACACTAGTGTAAGTAGACCTCTGCACGCACACAGACACAGATATATATTTATCATCTGCACACACACACACACATATATATATATATGTATATACACATATATATATATACACACACACACACATATATGTGGAAAAGTCAACTATATTAAATGTGTAAATATCTATATCCCTAGAATTAAGGTTAGACAATTCCTCAATTATGGGGATTAGATTTAGACTGATTTAGTTTCCTATTTTACTGCTTAACAGTAGCTGTATATAATCCTTAGAAGTTGTATTATTCAAGTAAGATTCAGAAATAAAATATTTGAAATTCCACATGGTATCAAGAGCTTTAGGTTTTTTCTTGGAAATCAGTCACTTTTTCAGCCTTCATTGTTGATTTTTCTACAGTTTCTTCTTCAGCCTTCATTGCTGATTTTTTTTACCTTAGGCCTTCATAGCCACTTTCTCATCAAGAACTTTTCTTTCTTGCCAAACCTAAATCACCATATTTTTCCAAGAGCCGCTGCTGTTTTTTACCACCATGTCAGTTCTACTTCAGTTGTAAATTCTACTCCTCGTACCAATAGTTTGATCAAGAACTCTGCATTGGTCACTGCAGAAGCTAATGTTGGTGGACAAAATGTCCCTGATTTGCGTAAGATTGATGACAAGCCTCGAGTGTGTGTGACCACTGCAACAAACCACGCCATACTTGAGAAACTTGTTGGCATATCCATGGAAAACCAACAAATTGGAAGCCGAAGCAGAAGCAGTCACAACCCTCTGCCAATGAAGCAAATATGGGTTCCTTCAGCAAAGAGCAGTTCGATCAACTCTGAAACTACTAAAGTCCAATCCGACATCTGGTACATCTAATAATTCATTGGCTCCATGGATCATTGATTCAGGAGCATCTGATCATATGACTAACCTGTCGAATCTATTTAGTTCATACACTCCCTGTTCTGTAATGAAAAAAATAAGAATAGCAGATGGTAGTTCTCACCTATTGCAGGCAAGGGTTCTATTAAACTTTCTGAAAGTATTGATCTTAAATTGTACTTCATGTTCCTAAACTTGCTTTGTTTATATTCCCCAAATTTTTTGATCCAAATTGGATCCTAAAGCTGAAAAATGTGTTTTCATTGGTTATGCTCCAAATAAAAAAGGGTATAAGTGTTTTAATCCTTTGACAAAGAAAATTCACATAACTATGGATGTCACTTTTTTAGAAAATCAACCCTATTTCAGCAAAAATCTTCTTAGGGGGGAGAATTGTCAAGAATATTATTGGAAAGTCAACTGTTGTTTTAATTAATTTGTTATTTTAGGAAATCAATATATATGTGTATCCCTAGCATTAAAGTTAGAGAATCACTTGATTATAGATTCTATTAATTAGAATAATATCTAGGATTATGAGTGATATACTTTCCTATTTAGTTAGAAGTTCTTTGTATATAAATAGGGTACCTATGTACATTTTATCTTAAGTCTTTTCAATACAATACTTTGATTTCCTACATGGTATCAAGAGCTTTAGGTTTTTTTCTTGGAAATCAGTCACTTTTTCAGCCTTCATTGCCGATTTTCTGCAGTTTCTTCTTCAACCTTCATTACTGATTTTCTGCAGTTTCTTCTTCAGCCTTCATAGCCATTTTCTCATCCAGCCTTCATCACCAAAATTTGTTTTTGTTTATCTCTATAGGCTCGGTTCTGGTTCTATTGTTCCAGCCTTCATCATTGTTGTCTTTGCTCTGTTTTCTAAAGACAAAACAGAGTATTTCATGTGTTCTTTGTTACCACCCTTCATAGCTGGATTTTTCCTCTGTTCTTCATCATTGGTGGTTTCTCTTTGTTGCTTGGCCTTCATTGTCGATTTATCCCTGATTCTCACCAATCTTTCAACAAGTTTTGATTTGTGAAAGATGTCAAAAGTTGCAAAAACAACCACTGCAGCACCAAAGGAGTTGGGCAGTCTCAACAAAGAAGAGATTGAAAAGCTGAGAAATCTCCTGAGTATCCTCGAAAAACCTTCAGGTACCTATTCATTGATACATTCAGGTAAACTTCCAACTTCTCACGCTTTAAATGCCTCAGATAGAACCTTTAAACATTTGTGGATTATTGATTCAGGAACCACGGATCATATGACTCATTCCTTTCAAAACTTTAGTTCATATTCACCTTGTTCTAGTAGCAGGAAAATTGCTACTGCCGATGGCTCCTTGGCCACGATAGCTGGGGTAGGAGAAATAAAAATCAGTCCTAACCTTACTTTGAGAAATGTCCTACATGTTCCCAAATTGTCCACCAATCTTTTATCAATATCCAAGCTTTCTCATGACATGAATTGCAAAGTAACTTTTTTTTCATCTTATTGTCTATTTTAGGACCAGGGCTCGGGAATGATGATTGGACATGCTAAGGAGAAGGACGGATTATACTATCTTGAGAAATTAGAGAAATCGAAAGTTGGTAAGTGAGACCAGCCCCTAAGCTACCTTTTGGACAAAACCTCACCAATAAAGACACAATTTGGCTTCACCATTTTAGGCTCGGACATCCTTCTTTTTCAACCCTTGAAATTATGTTCCCTTCTTTGTTCAAAGGACTAGTTGATAAGCAGTTTCATTGTGATGCATGTGAACTTGCAAAACACAGACGTGCTGCCTTTCCCACCAATAACAAAAGAAGCCTTTTTCCTTTTGAGTTGATTCATAGTGATATATGGGGTCCAACTACAATTCCAAATATTTCTGGGGCACGTTGGTTTGTTTCATTTATTGATGATTGTACAAGAGTTTCTTGGATATTTCTGCTTAAATCAAAATCTGATGTGAGTGATATCCTCCCAAACTTCTTTTCCATGATAAAAAAACCAATTTGGGGTCCAAATCAAAAGGTTTAGGTCAGATAATGCAAAAGATTATTTCAACCAAACACTTTCCCCATATTTTCAACAAAAAGGTATTATTCATGAGTCATCCTGTGTCTCTACTCCACAACAAAATGGAGTTGCAGAAAGGAAAAATGGCCATCTCCTAAATGCTACCCGAGCATTATTATTTCAGAAAAATGTGCCAAAATACCTTTTGGGGGGGAAGCAGTTCTTATAGCCACACATGTCATAAACAGGTTACCATCCCGAGTGTTAAACTTCAAGAGTCCCATGGAGGTATTGTCTCACTTTTATCCAAGTCTCAGTACAACAAACCATCTTGTTCCTAGAGTATTTGGGTGTGTCTCATTTGTTCATGTCCATAGCCAAAATAGAGGAAAGTTAGATCCTAGAGCTATTACGTGTGTCTTTGTGGGATACTCTTCAACACAGAAAGGATACAAGTGCTATCACCCACCTACTAAAAAACTCCTAATCTCAGCAGATGTTACCTTCATTGAAACAGAACCATATTTCACTCAACCCTATCTTCAGAGGGAGACAACATTTGTGGAAGATAAGGATCAAGACTTCTTTCTCCTTGACTTGCCGTCATCATCTTTTAAATTCCAACCTGAGACCAAGACCTCCGCTGAAGTTACAATTAAGCAACTTGAGCCTCCTCCTTCACAAACCCAAAACGAGCCATCCTTACAACCTAGTTCACAAGCAGATGGGGGAAAGGCCACTACTAACAATCGGTTCTCACAGGTTTACTCAAGAAGGAAAAGTCTAGCTCCTGAACCAAGGCCGGACCAATCATCAGACTCAAATCCTGGAAATGAGGTAATATCTTCTAGCTCTACTCCTCAAAGTGATTCCTTATCTAACATTGATTTACCTATAGCCCTTAGGAAAGGAACTAGAGAGTGCACAAAACATCCATTATACCCAGTATCCCATTTTGTGTCCTTTGAAAAATGCTCTCCATCTCACCGAAGTTTCCTTACAAACATAAACACAATATCCATTCCCAAAACATTATCAGAGGCTTTAAATTGTGAAAATTGGAATAATGCTATGAATGTTGAAATGCAGGCCCTGGAGAAGAACAATACTTGGGAGATTGTGGAGCTACCAAGAGGAAAGAAAGCAGTGGGATGTAAGTGGGTCTTTACAGTTAAGTATAAAGCAGATGGAACACTTGAGAGGTACAAAGCTAGGTTGGTGGCTAAAGGATACACACAGACATATGGGATAGATTACCAAGAAACCTTTGCTCCGATTGCCAAGATGAATATGATGAGAATTCTTTTGTCTCTAGCAGTTAACTTTGATTGGCCTTTACAACAGTTTGATGTAAAAAATGCATTTTTGCACGGAGATCTTGAAGAGGAAATCTAAATGGAAATATCCCCCGGATTCAATAGAAACATGGCTGTAAATAAGGTTTGCAAGCTCAAGAAGGCACTATATGGCCTAAAACAGTCACAAGAGCTTGTTTTGGGAGATTTGCCAAGGTAATGCATTCCATGGGGTACAAGCAGAGCCAAGGGGATCACACCTTATTCATAAAACACTCAGGTTCAGAGGGAGTTATTGCTCTCATTGTCTATGTTGATGATATCATAGTGACGGGAAATAATGACAAGGAAAGGCAGAACTTGGGAAGATGTTTGGGAAAGGAGTTCGAGATTAAGGAGCTAGGAAACTTGAAATATTTTCTGGGCATTGAAGTGGCAAGGTCGAAACAAGGGATCTTTATATCCCAACAAAAGTATGTCCTTGATCTCTTCAAAGATACGGGAAAGTTGGCGTGCAAACCATCCAGCACACCAATTGATCCTAATCATAAACTTGGGGAAGTAGAGGGAGACAATGCTACAGACAAAGAATCATATCAGAGATTGGTTGGTAGACTAATCTACCTATCCCACACACGGCCTGATATTGCCTATGCAGTTAGTGTGGTGAGCCAATTTATGCACAACCTTAAGGAACTCCATTTGCATGCAGTTCATAGAATATTGTACTATCTCAAGGGAACTCCAGGAAAGGGAATTTTGTTCAAAAAAGGTGATAAGCTCACTTTGGAGGCCTACACCGACACTGACTACGCAAGCTCAGTGGTTGATAGAAGATCCACCACGGGTTACTGCACCTTTTTGGAGGAAACTTAGTTACTTGGAAGAGCAAAAAGCAGAATGTTGTGGCAAGATCAAGTACAGAATCAGAATTTCGGGCAATGGCACAAGGTGTACGTGAGCTACTATGGTTGAAGATCATTTTGGAAGATCTAAGACTCAAGTGGGATGGCCCTATGAAGCTCTACTGTGACAACAAATTTGCAATTAGCATTGCACACAATCCTGTGCAGCATGACAGGACAAAACATATTGAAGTTGACAGACATTTCATTAAGGAGAAGCTTGACAGTGGTCTCATTTGCACACCCTATGTACCAAGCAAATCACAGCTAGCAGATGTTCTAACCAAGGAACTTAACAATCCACTCTTCCACAAGACTGTAACCAAGTTGGGAATGGACAATGTTTATTGACCAGCTTGAGAGGGAGTGTCAAGAATATTATTGGAAAGTCAACTGTTGTTTTAATTAATTTGTTATTTTAGGAAATCAGTATATATGTGTATCCCTAGCATTAAGGTTAGAGAATCACTTGATTATAGATTCTATTGATTAGAATAATATCTAGGATTATGAGTGATATACTTTCCTATTTAGTTATAAGTTCTTTGTATATAAATAGGGTACCTATGTACAGTTTTATCTTAAGTCTTTTCAATACAGTACTTTGATTTCCTACAAGAATAAAGAAGAAGAAGATAATTTTTGGAAATTCTCTACACCACTACCAAGCCTCATTGAGTCACCAATTCAATCTATTAAACAATTTAAGGAAATGGACGTTAAAAATAATGAAAACAAGGACTCTCTTAGTCAACAGATGCCAAGTATTGAAGAATCTGAAACAGGGGGAGAATTACTTCAAACGGATTCACATAATCCAAATATTGAGCTTCAGGTTTATACCAAGAGAAATATTACTGATCCAATTATTTCTCTAGCACCTGTTCAGCCGGAATCTCTAAGGGATGGTCCTCCTCCTCAAACTCAGGTTAATCCTAAAATTGCTCCTTTAGTTTCTTCCCTTGAGTCTCCAAATATTGATTTTTCTGATCTAGATATCCCAATTGCTAACAGAAAAGGAGTAAGATCATGTACCAATCACCCTATTGCAAAATATTTGTCGTATCAAAAGTTGTCCAATAACCACAAAGCATTCCTTTCAAATATTTCTAACTTGCATATACCAAGATCTATTTAGGATGCCCTAGGTGATCCGGATTGGAAGTTAACGGTGAAGGAAGAGATGGACGCTCTTGAAAAGAATGGGACTTGGGAGATTGTGGAGCTACCAAGAGGCAAGATAACTGTAGGATGTAAATGGGTCTTCACTATGAAGTGTAAGGCAGATGGGAGCATAGAGAGGTACAAGGCAAGACTTGTTGCCAAGGGGTTCACTCAAACTTATGGCATTGACTACCAAGAGACCTTCGCTCCAGTTGCGAAAATAAACTCAATCCGATACTTCTCTCTTTAGCAGTTAATTTCAATTGGTCTTTACAGCAACTTGATGTAAAAAATGCCTTTCATAATGGAGATTTAGGGGAAGAAGTGTTTATGGACCTCCCACTTGGATTTGAGAAAAACCTCGGAACCAACAAGGTGTGCAAATTGAAAAAATCATTGTATGGTCTTAAACAATCACCAAGAGCATGGTTTGAAAGGTTTGGAAATGTAGTAAAGAGCTATGGTTATATTCAGAGTCAAGCTGACCACACAATGTTTTTCAAGCACTCTAGAAATGGTAAACTAGCTATTTTAATTGTGTATGTGGATGATATAATAATAACTGGTGATGATAGTGCAGAAATTGGAGAAATTAAGAGAAGGCTTGCACATGACTTTGAGATAAAGGATTTGGGAGCCTTAAAGTACTTCCTTGGCATGGAATTTGCAAGATCAAAGGAGGGTATCTTTGTTAGCCAACGTAAGTATGTCCTAGACTTGCTTAGTGAGACAGGAATGCTTGGTTGCAAGACAGCTGAAACCCCAATAGAGCCCAACTTGAAACTTCAGCCTGCTGAAACCAAAGATGTGGTGGATAGAGAGAAATACCAAAGACTTGTGGGTAGACTCATCTATTTAGCACATACACGACCTGATATAGCTTTTGTAGTAAGTGTGGTAAGTCAGTTTATGCATTCACCCAGCTCAGAACACTTTGAAGTTGCCTATAGAATCCTAAGGTACCTAAAGGGAACGCCTGGAAAGAGATTGCTCTTCAAAAACCATGGACACCTACAAGTAGAAGCCTATACCGACGCAGATTGGGCAGGAAGTATTACAGATAGGAGGTCAACTTCAGGCTATTGCACATTTGTGGGAGGAAACCTTGTCACTTGGAGAAACAAGAAACAGAATGTAGTAGCCAGAAGTAGTGCCGAGGCTGAGTTTCGTTCAATAGCCCATGGGATTTGTGAGGTAATGTGGATTAAAAGACTACTTGAAGACTTGAAGGTTTTTAATCCCTCACCGATAAAGCTCTATTGTGATAATAAAGCTGCAATCTCTATTTCTCACAATCCAGTGCTCCATGATAGAACGAAGCATGTAGAAGTAGATAAGCATTTTATCAAAGAGAAGCTTGACAATGGAATAATTTGCATGCCATATATACCAACAAGTGACCAAGTTGCTGATGTTCTTACAAAGGGATTGCACAGGAAGCAGTTTGAAAATCTAGTGAGCAAGCTTGCCATGGAAGATATCTTCAAGCCAGCTTGAGGGGGAGTGTGGAAAAGTCAACTATATAAAATGTGTAAATATCTATATCCCTAGAATTAAGGTTAGACAATTCCTTAATTATGGGGATTAGATTTAGACTGATTTAGTTTCCTATTTTACTGCTTAACAGTAGCTGTATATAATCCTTAGAAGTTGTATTATTCAAGTAAGATTCAGAAATAAAATATTCTGAAATTCCACAATATATATATATATATATATATATATATATATATATAGATATATCCATGTTGGTACCTTAATTGTAAGAAACAAAAAATTTTAATTAGTTTGGCAATTTACTAAGAAGAGGGATAAACAGACTGAAAAAAGTCTGTTTAGCAACATAATTTTCTTTTGGTGATATTTGTAGGGGGGACCAAGAGTATATGATAGTGATGACAAACTTTGTAAGTACAATAAATTGATGTCAAGACTCAGGATATTTGCTTTTAGTATATGTGCATCTATTAGATTACTGTGGTTCTAACATTTAGCCTAGTAAAGCATGTTTCTAGGTCATAGCTTGTGTGAAGTTCCCTTGAACAGACATCTTACAGCCAAAAATGGGTGGGGGAGGGTACCAAAAATTGTAGATAGACAATTCTTTGGTCAGTGGGAGTACAAATTTCCTTATCTCTGCTGTGTGTGGCTACAACTGTGAGAGATGGCTCAGTGATAAATGTTAAAATGTTAGCCATCCTCCCTGAGCCCCCTTTTCTTTTCTCTCTCCAAAACGGACAGAAAAAAAAATAAAGTACCCCTTTGATGAAAAAAAAATCTGTAGTTTGTTGGCTGAGCTGCTTGCAGTCTTAGACCAGTTCTTTCGGAGTAGATCTGCCTTGCCCACTGCAACTAGCTAAAGTAACAGTGTGAATCAGGCTCATGTTTTACCGTTTTAATGGTCCAACTAGTTATGCAAGGTCCACTAAATGTTAAATCCAGTGCCACCAATCCTTTTTTGATGGACTTTTTAATTTCCATAAACTTTTCTACCAATCCTTTTTTGATGGACTTTTTAATTTCCATAAACTTTACTTCTGCTAGAATTTTTGTTTATTCTCAGGTATATTGACTTACTAATTTAATTTGCATAATAATCTTTACTTTCTTCAACTAACAATTTTATTTACTATGCTGTTAACTTATGGCAGTTTAGCAAGTTCTTCCCCACCTTTTGAGTCCTTCAAAAGATTCAATGAATTTGATGCCATGAACTTAGTCTTGTTTTTCTCTTGCTTTCCTATTTGCTCTCTCATCATATATTTTAGAACCTTAATGCCCGTTTAGTTATAGAAATTATTTTCTAATCTCTATTTCCTTTTACAGTCTAAATATGATGAATAAAATAAGGTAAATAACTAAATTTAGAAAATTAGATCAAGGGTTTCCCAATTTAGTTGAAAAGGTGGAATACAGTTTATTATAAATTTCCTTCTTTACATAAATCAGACAAGGATTTCCAATCTTTGGTTATAGTTACCGTTATTTGATTTCATTTGTTGGGTACATTGAAGATGGAAAAGGGAAAACATTTTCTGAACAAGCTTTAATCCTTCCTGTTTTTTCTTCTTCATTCTCTTTCATCATATATAAGATATTAATTTTGGTGATTGCATCAACAAATTTCTTCTCTTTGAACCCTATGTAATGGATGGAAAGGATCTTTTTCTTTTAAAAAATTATACTAGGGTAATAGGTTTTGGAATTAATCATCACCATTCTCCCAACTTGTCTCTTACAATATGGGCTGCGTATGAAGTTGGCTTCTGGCCTTCTCGTATTAATTCAGATATTGAGCTCAACAATTAATGGTTAAAATGAAGCTGTCAAGCAGTTCATCATAGTAGTCTTTCAGATTTCAATCCACTTATATATTTGGATCACGCATACCAAGTGATGCCTATATTCATTGTTTTTTTGTCCTTTACATGTTTAGATATTGATGTGTAGCTTCTGAAAATTTCGGGATTTTATGGCATACATTCTTTTATATAGTGATTTAAGTTGGATTATGTCTGAATTGTTTCAGGGCTGTCAGAGCTATGAATGAAACATTGAAGCAAAATCGTCTTATGCAAGAAAGCGGGGAAGATAGTTCTTTTGCCCATTTTAAAACTGATAGGAATGAGAGTCCAGATCTTCAGAAAAATGTATGTTTTTTATTTTATTTTATTTTTACGTGGTAGGATACTCTGCACTCTATCAAGTCTTTCTGTCTAGCCCTTCGTGTAGGCAAATATGTCTTCTATTCTTGTTTCTAAACAAATTTATTTATTTGGCATAATTGCCAATCATTTCAGGAGATATTGGTGAATAGGTATATATGAGTATTCACTTATAATTGCAATTTTGTTTTTGTTTTAAATAAATATATTATATTTTATATTTTTGGGATGGTTGTATCTGTTGTTTCATAGCATCTGATTCCTATTTTCTTATATGATCAGGTTTTGAAATTACGTTGTAACTAATTATGAAAGAAAAAATGATTATACAGCTCAGACCTACAATCAGGTTGGGAGTCATGAGTCATAGGAAAACTTTTAGATTGGTGCAGTTACCTTTGCTGGTATTGTTATTGGAAAATTCATTTAGACATATGGTATATTGCCTTAAAATAAGGAGAGCAACAACATATGCTTTTTATTTTTCTGTTAGAATCACTTATTTATGATTGTTATTCTGATGAGCCATGTGATTTATGCTTATTTCTCTGTTTCTGATGTTTATAAAGTTCAGAGATCAATTTATGCAACTGTTTCCTCTTGCACGGTATTTTTTTCCCTAATCCCATAAATTTAAGCTACTGGTTTTAAAATAAAATTTTAGTCATACACTGTTTTACTGCCTCATTATTTCCAATTTTTTCCTTATCTATAGATAGTTCAACTGCCACTTGCACTCTGCAAATATTTCATAAAAAAATGTGATTGCAGTAGAAACAAAAATTAGTTGAACTATTAATCTATGCAGATTATATGCATATTGCCGAGAAATGGTCATGCTTATCTTTTGTTATATTCAGTTGGGTTTTAATTTCCCAAAATCTTTGTTTAGTGGCTTGGCCTTTACACAGACATGCAATCCTTTTGAGAGAGTTTAGTTACCTAATGCAATTTATAGGTCACTAAAGCTCTCTGCTTTTTCTTTTAGGTATCAAATTTCCGTCTTGATGGCCATAATAAAATTGCTGGTGGGAGGTCTGCATTTTATAATCTTTCCAGGGACCAAATAAATTCTCAAAAAGCAATATCATTGCCATCATCTCCACATGACTATAGGAGCCAAACCTCAGAGAGAAATGGAGTTTCAGGCTATGTAGCAAATGATGAAATGGTTGCAACATGGAATAAAATTCTTGAATCTCTAATGCTCAAAAATAACCCTTTATTAGCTTATCCCGAATGGAATATTGATTTCTCTGAATTAACTGTTGGAACTCGTGTTGGGATAGGTAAGCACTCTTTTCAGTTTTCAACCGTATCATTGTTGTGAAACTTCTCTGGTCCTACTTCGTATAGTTTCATTCTGTATATGTTCTCTTCTATCTTTTTCATATTCCTAATGGCCTTTGCCTTTTTCTTTTTGGTGGTGGTTGGGGGGGTGGTGGTGGTGGGGTTGTGGTGGGTGGGGGGTGGGGATGGGAAGTGGTACATAGGCTAAAGCAGTCTGTCCTAGATGCCATTTTGAATGCAGCAGGTGCCTCTAAGGGGAACTTAAATCAATGTAATTCAAGATTTCTTTAGTTTTAACTTCTGAAAAGGATAGTAACTTTAATTTGATGCATGTACAAAATTAGATTTAGAAGATTCTCAGCATTAGGATCAATCTTGCAAAAGTTGAGTAAATAAATAAACATATAAATGCTAGGCAATTAAATTGGATAAAAATAAAGTATTAGAGAAACCACTGAAATGATGTGTTTAATCTTGTTTCTTAATAATAGGGTGTTAACTCACTAAAAAGGTTCAATTTCTTTTGTGGCCATATTTTTCTATAGGACCTCCACTCATTATCAATTTCGGTTTTAGGTTGGATACTTAATATGGTATTAGAGTCCATGGCTACTAAACTTCTTGTTTGCATGTGTGTGTATTTGTTTTCCCACTTGTTAGGCTTGTTGTTCAATAGGTATTAGACTTGTACTTGAGGAATCTTATGTGGTTTTATCCCTCATCTTTTCTGTTTAAAGTTTGTTATTGTCTTTATATTCAATTTGGACCGTTTCATCTACTGGCAATTGTGATTTTTAAGTTGAATGATTACAAAGAGGCTAGTCTTGTACATCATGGATTTTCCTATTGGGGGTTTTTTGTTTTATGCATGCATGCATTTATGTATGCTTCAATGTCTATATAATTTGTTTTGGGCAAAGTTAGAGAAAAATGTCATGTAAAGTTTTCTGTTCATTTTGTTTACCATCTTTTATAAGGTGTCACTGTTAAGATTATAGGCTTAGTATCTAAATATATGTGCAATCTTCAGTAAAAAAGGGGATTTAAACCCTTTGACTTTTTCTTGCGTGTAAAAAAGGCCATAATGTTTTTTTCTGTTATTACTATAGTCATAAACTTTTAAAATCAATTAAAAAAATTGAAGATTATAATATGAGATGAGTGTGAAAACAGCACACCCTGTCTGTATAGAAGGCCATGGTAACAAAAACCCTTCTCAGTAGCTTCAAAATAGAAAGGGCCATGACAGATGAGATATGCTTTCAAGGTGCTGTTTCTCTTTCTTTTCCCTCATTTCTGCAAATAACCAAGACTGATCTCACTTAAAAGGCAAAAAAGAATCTCAGAGTGCAGGACACGTTTAATCATGCTTTGGTTGCCATTACAAATCATCTTTGGGCAATCTGATATATACTTATTGCATCTTTGGCTTGTTTTTTATGAGTTTTCTGTATTGGAAGGGATGAAAAGCAATTGGGCACTGCATTACTGATTTGCTAGAGAAATATTAATCTTTTTGAGCTTAATTTTATGCATGGAAAAGTTCATGCTAGAAAGTTTTCACTGAGAGGGGCACCTTTTTTTGTTTTTTTTTTTTTCAAAATCTTGCTGTTTGTTTATTGTCCAGGATTTTTTGGAGAAGTTTTCTGCGGTTTATGGAATGGAACAGATGTTGCAATCAAGGTGTTCTTGGAGCAAGATCTTACTGCAGAAAACATGGAAGATTTCTGCAATGAGATATCCATTCTTAGGTATCTTTTTGTTGATATGTTGAAGGTTTTCTATATTTTCCTATCTAAATATCTGTCATAATCCTCTTTTCAATTTTGTGTGTTTCTATGTATTTGTTCTTCAGCCGCCTTCGACATCCCAATGGTACTCTTCTATCTTTTTTAAAATTCTATTTTTTTGGTTTATCTAGGATCACTTCATCTGGTAATCTAACCAGACATTAATAGGACAAAAGAAAAAAAATGAGTAAAAAAAACAAAATAAATACTGAAAGTGTGTTGTAATAACTTGATCTCATATGTACATTTTTTTATAGCACCAGAAGAAACTTTGGCGAGTTTGCTTTGCTTCATCATTTAGTGAACCAAGGGGTGCCCTTTAATCTTTTTTTTGCAGTTATCTTGTTCTTAGGTGCATGCACAAAGCCACCACAGTTGTCAATGATTACTGAATACATGGAGATGGGATCATTGTACTTTTTAATCCATTTGAGTGGTCAGAAAAAGAGATTGAGCTGGCGGAGGAGACTGAGAATGTTGCGTGATATCTGCAGGTGTGTTGGGCCTGTACATCAATTACAAAGTGCATTCATCTTTCTCTGAAGGAATATAGTGCAATTCAGTGCATAATGCTTTTGAGAAATTAATATTTACACCTAGAGTACATCAGTAGGAACTTCAGGGAGGAATCAAAGTACAGTTGGTTTACTTTATATCAACTTCTGCCTTTCCCAAGTTTTACATTCCCTTCTGAAATTTTTTTCTTGCTCTCTTTTTTTGGAAACATGTGGGACAGTTAAATATCATGCTTGTTCATGCAGTTGCGTATGAATTTGTTTTTAAATTCCACCTTTGGACTTGTATAATTTAGCTTATAGAAAAGGAACTCTTATGGATGTTTGGTAGTTCCTTTGGCAAATAAATTGAATCTTAAGAAAAATTAGGACCTTTTGTACTAAGTGGTGAAGTTAGATATATTATATCTGCTTCATGTTCAAGGTTAAACATCAATTAATTTTGAAAATTCATGTTGTTATATTTATTTTAATTTTTATCTGGGAGAAGTTTAGGCATACTTTGTTGTGTCCCCGGATTCACGTGTGCAAGAGTGATGTTTTCAAGTAAAAATTATCTTGGCTGACTAGATTTTGCTCTTATTTGTTTAGGGGGTTGATGTGTATACACCGGATGAACATAGTTCATCGTGACCTAAAAAGTGCAAATTGCCTTGTGAATAAGCACTGGACAGTGAAGATATGTGATTTTGGGCTCTCGAGAACAATGAGCAGCCGACCCATGACAGATTCAGCATCAGCTGGAACACCTGAGTGGATGGCTCCTGAACTCATACGCAATGAACCTTTCACCGAAAAATGTGATATTTTTAGCCTTGGGGTGATAATGTGGGAGCTCTGTACTCTAAATAGGCCGTGGGAAGGTGTAACACCAGAAAGGGTATGCTGTTACATGGGCTTTCTCAAATCATTTGTTGTCTAATTGTTTGATGCTTTTGTAATGTTGTCTCATGAAGCAATCCAGTTTAATTGATATGGTCCTTTTGTTGTACATTGGGTTCAGGTTGTTTATGCTGTTGGAAATGAAGGATCACGGTTGGAGATTCCTGAAGGCCCCTTAGGCAGGCTAATTTCAGGTCATCCATACAAAAATTCACTTACATTTTCCAGGATGTCGTATGATTTTTACTTGTTGATTCATTTCATGGTAATGATACACTGAGGTAAATTACTTTCTTATCATGTTTGTTGGCTACAGATTGCTGGGCAGAACCGGAAGACCGGCCAACTTGTGCGGAGATATTTACTCGCTTGCTCGATTGCGAGTACTCTCTCTGCTGAATGCTGAATGCTGGTATATTCTGATTGTATAGAAAACATGGTAGAGGTGTTAATACTGTGTTGTCGGCTTTTCAAGTTGTATAACTGTAATAATTTTCCCAATCATTTTATAAACAGTTTTTATTTTTTTTTAAATCTTTTTTTTTTAATCCGTTTTCAATAGCACAACCTCTTTTTCTTTTTGCTCCATCACATCAGGCTTCGCTTCTCTGGTCCATGATCCCTCAAAAATGAAATGCCTTGTGAATTTATTTTAGAAGCAATTCATAATCAAGTTTTAGAAAAGATCCTAAGTTGATGAACCCTCTCCAAGCGAGCCTCATCTGCGGAAGGAAAGCCTAGGATAATGTCATTGTGCTGCAAGAGATCTTACGTTCTTTTAAAAAGAAAAAAGGTAACCAAGGTCTTATGCTTGTCAAAGTGGATCTTGAAAAGGCATACCACATAATGAAAAGGAGCTTTACCCGGGAAGTCCTTTATATTTTTGATTTTCCTCCCTCTTGGATTAACCTTGTCATGTCATGGATTGTCTCGGTTTCAATGACCGGTTCAGATTAATGGTGAGCGAAGTGGTAAGATTACTCCTGTAAGAGGAATTCAATAGTGAAATCCTCTTTTTCTCTGCATTTTCATTCTTTGCCTAGAGTGTCCATCTCTTAAAATTCATCTCTGCATTTTCATTCTTTGCCTAGAGTATCCATCTCTTAAAATTCAACAAGAGTGCGATCTCCGGAATTAGGGGCCTTTTGCTATCTCGAGAGGAGGCCTATACTATCGCACCTGTTTTATGTTGATGACCTCACTCTGTTAGGTAAAGCTTATGAGAAAATATGCCTTTCTATGCAAAGAGTTTCAAGAGACTTTTGTGAATGCTCGGGGTCAAGCTATTAACTTTGCGAATCGTCAATCTGTTTCTCCCGTAATACCCGTGCGGACAAAGTGAACTTTTGCAATTCTTTGAACTGGCTCATCGTAGAACTACATGACAAATAATGTGCTGAAAAAAGCCGAAGTGTTAACAAGGTAAAGCACGAAGGAACGCATGAGTATGTACCAAAGAGCCCAATTGGAGAGCACGCGCATCAAAGACTATTTCATCAAAAATAAGTGATGAAGTGCTCTACATACAAAAAGCACATAGGGACATGAAATGATCACTCAAAGAAAGACACAAAGGCGTTAGCACAACCAAGTGCGTGATCATTTTACTGCAAGCTAAGTATCAAAGCAATCATGACATCATTATTGTTCTCATCACTAGAAGGGTAGGAAAGAAGGAAATAGAAACCTCAGCGATGAGAATAGAAAAGTTAAAAGTAAGGCCTTTCCTATGTGTAAAATGAGCTTACAAAGCTCACGGTCGCGGATGGCAAAAAAAAGATATTCTCTTGGCTGTACTTCAAGCTTACAGAAGACACTAAACGGGCACTCTAACGAGTAAAGTAAAAGTTCAAGGCTTTGAGTTATAGTAACCAAGGATGAAAATTCCCCTAGATATAAGTGAGCTTACAAAGTTTAAGTTACGGATGACAAGGATAAAGTATCCCTTTGGCCATAGTTGAGCCTGATGAGCTTAAGTTTGCGAGAGGCAAGGATGTAACATTCCCTTAGTCGATTTCTTCTGCTAAGCTTAATGAGCTCAAGTTTGCGAAAGGAAAGTGTTGTAGCTCAGGATGGTTCTCCAGATTCAATCCTCTCTTTCCTTAGTGAGGAGGGGTATTTATAGAGGGTGTAGCTCAGGATGGTTCTCCAGATTCAATCCCCTCTTTCCTTAGTGAGGAGGGGTATTTATAGAGGGGGTCCGTCTATAAGACCCTGTGGTTGATGGACACGTGGTTAGATGAGAGACATGAGACGAGGTGATCTGTATAGAAGATCAACATAGGTGGCTCGGGTTGTTTCCCCGCCAAAACATTCACGCGTGCTCGGTCCCGAGGTCGTCCTAGGTCCCGAGGTGAATGATGACAATGCAGGCACCGCTAACTCAGGCAGCATTGCGAACTGATCGAGGTCAACCCTGTCATATTCACGCGTCCTTTGTCGTTATTGTCGGAAACATACGAGCCGAAAGACTGAAATGCCCCTGCTGGTATTAGACCCCACATCATTTTGTCCCCCCTTCAGTCAGTTTTGAGGCTTGGTTTTAGACCTCTCCATTAAATTGGTGCCGAGCTAATTCTGGTTAGAGTTACGTAGGGGCCGAGGACACTGACTAGCCGAGCTATTTAAAAAGCTAGGTTGGTGCCGAGGACATCTCAATTGGATTGATGCCGAGCTAATTCTGGTTAGAGTTACGTAGGGGCCGAGGACACTGACTAGCCGAGCTATTTCAAAAAAACTAACAGCTAGTATGGGCCGATCAAGCCGAGGTATGAAGTTTTGTTTGGTTCTCGGGGTAGAGCCACGCTGGCGTCATCGGGCCCATTTTATGGGATGTTTGTCTTTCTTTTTGATAGGGGGATTTTGATTTCGCTGCTCGTTTCGTTACTTCAACGATTCTCTTCCATTCTTAGGAGGTTTGGAACCTGGCTTTGGTTAAACATGGAATTTAACTTTAACCCAAGAGCTCGGTCCAGCAACTAGGGGAGAGGTTTGAAGGTTTAGTGGGTTTTCCACGAAGTGGTTGACGAGCCTTTAATTCAGTTACCCTCGATCCTTGTCCGTTGTCGTGGCATCATCAAGACCGCTTCTTAGTGCGGTACATTGTTTTGTTGGGGTTGGATCGGAGGGCAGATATAGGTCCGCAGACCTAGGTGCCCTATTAAATAGGCTTTAGAGGACGTTTAAGCTTCCCGAGATAGGTTAGGTTCTAAGGTCTTGGCTATAAAAGGAGGTAGTGAGTGACGATACCCCTCATTCCTGTCTCAGCCTTCAAAGTTCCTTTATCGTTGTTTTCTGCTTCCGCTTCCTCGGGCTATCCCGTCATCCGAGCTTTTAGGTAAGTCCTCTTCCCCATGTCTTCCTCTTCAGTAGAGATAGTTTCTCCTCCCTCCGAGGATAGTTCTCGCAGCCTGCGAGAGCTAGAGGCTAGATTGGGTCTCGTGAGTGGAGGTGGTTCGGCCGAACTGGCCGAGGGGTCAGAGGACTTAGCGTCTGTTGCCTCGGCTAGTCCGGCCGAGGTTTCTTTAAAGCCTTTGCCTAAGGCACTGCGTTGGTTCCAACCAATGTCAGCTGATGAGAAGCAGGCTTTGGATGAAAGCCTTAGGGCCGCCGGGGTTCAGGTCGAAGACCTTGGTCAGGTTCAGTTTAGGGCAGCCTCTTCCCATAAGGCCTCTTTGGATGTGATGAGGGCCTTGAAGGGAGGTGCTCTTCCTGAGGCTTGTCCTAACCTGTTTACTAGAAAGGATTTTGCCGAGCTTCGGGATGCCCGATACATTTCTTCTGAGTTTCAAATAGATCCTCCTCGTTAGACAGATAGGGTTACTGAGGACCGTGGTAAAAATAGATTGTGGGTGTACCGAGACGCCGTACTCTCCGGCCTGAGGTTCCCTCTCCACCCTTTTGTTGTTGAACTCTTGAATTTTTATAGGTTAGCTCCCTCTCAGCTCCTTCCCAACAGCTGGCGTCATATTATCGGGTTCATAGTTCTATGCCAGGGTTTGAAACTGCCTTTTTCCATTGCATTGTTTAAGTATTTCTTCTCAATAAAGGTCAGCCCTGTAGATAAAAGCTGGCACTATATCACAGCTCGGCCTCGTAAGAAGTTATTCAGCAATATCCCTACTTCGAATAAAACGTGGAAAGTTAATTTTTTCAGTTTGGTTAGTCCGATAGAGTGGGAGGTCAGTAATAACCGAGGTCGCATGAGGGAGGGTGCGGATGAGATGGTCGAGGTTGTTGGGGAGGACCGTAGGGCTTTTCAAGAGATAAATAGAATAAGGGATTATGGAAGGGCTCCTTTAGATGCTAAGCTCTTAACTTCACCTGAGGTCCTTAACCAGCTTGGGTCCATCGAAAGGCCTGGTAATCTGCATGGTTTTTGTTTCTTTTGTTCGTTTTGTAATTTTAGTTCTCATTGAGATTCTGTCGTGATGCAGATATGGCAGGTGGGTTCAACATCTTTGATTATATTCAACATGAAGGCCAGCCTGTTCCTGGTGCGGGGTCTAGTCAGCCTCCAGCAGCTCGGCCTCGTACGACTCGTGGTCAGTCTGGGAAAGCAAAGAGAAAGGCTCCTGTTGTTGAGATTCGCGAGCCTTCGCCAAAGAGAACTCGGGACGTGGAGCCTGTCCCAGACACCACCGCCGAGGCCAGCCAAGAAGTGCTGTTGTCAGTAAAGTTGACCCCGACTGAAAGTGAATTCGAAAGTTCATCTGTTGCGCGAAAGATTGCAAAGTCCACACTCCCTCTCGCAGGTATTTTTTTTTTTGCACGGGCACTTAACCATGCGAATTCTGGTTGATTTTAGACGAAAGCAGAGTCAATTCTCCTTGCTCAGTCAACATTAATGCGAGCCTTCACCATGCTTGGATTGCTCTGGCCCATGCGACAAAAGCTGAGGAACAAGCCAAAAAACTTCATAAGGAATACAGCTCTTATCGCGAGAAAAGCCATTCTCTCAAGAAGAAATTGGAGCAGTCTGAGGCAAAAGTGAGTGAGGCCGAACTCCTTGCGGCCCAACTGAGATCCGAGGTGGAGAGGATAAGGGGAGAGTTGGGCCGTGCTGAGCAAAGGAGAGAGGAGGATTGTCGTGCCGCGGCGTAGGAAGCAATTTCCAAATTCCAAGATACCCCGGAGTTTGCAGCTGCTGCTAAAAAGGCCAATGCCGAGGGAGTTAGGGGGGCTTTTCAATTGGCTCTCGATGAGGTTGCCCACGTCTACCCCGACCTGGATCTGTCGATGATTTCTTTGGGGAACCTCAAGACTGTCCGGTACGAGGCCGAGATCGCTGAGGAGGCTGATGAGGCCGAGGAGGCCGGAGAGGCCGGAGAGGCTGATGAGGCCGATGTTAATATAGAGGCTACTACTGCTACTCAGGGAGAGCCTGAAGATGGAAATCCTGAAATCGAGGATGATGCTGCTGTTTAGTTTTTTTTTTTTTAGTCTGAACATTGTTGTTTAGTTGTTTTGTGTGCTTCAAGGTATTTTGGCAATGTTCTGACGAAATTATTGTGACTGGAGTTATCTTCGGTTTTATGTATTAATCTTTTGGCAAAAATGACCTTGGATGGTCTATTCCTCGGCTATATATATTTGATGTGCAAAAACGACCTTGGATGGTCTACACCTCGGCTATATATATTTGATGTGCAAAAACGACCTTGGGTGGTCTTCACCTCGGCTATATATATTTGATGTGCAAAAACGACCTTGGATGGTCTACACCTCGGCTATATATATTTGATGTGCAAAAATGACCTTGGGTGGTCTACACCTCGGCCTTACATGCAAAATGATCTTAATTGGTCTACGAAAGTGTCAATTTTGCCGAGCTAACATATTTCCACGCCGAGCTACTGATAATATCTTTTCAGATTGTCAGCGTTCCAGGTTCGAGGGATTTGTTTTCCATTCAAGTCTTGCAGCCTGAAGGTGCCTTTCTTGACGACTTCCTTAACCACGTAAGGACCTTCCCAGTTCGGGGCCAGCTTCCCTCCTTCTCTTCCTCTTCCTGAGGCTTCGACTTTTCTGAGTACTAAGTCTCCTTTCCCGATCATTTTTCTTCGGACTTTCTGATTGAAGTATTTGCAAACCCTTCTCTGGTAGGCTGCCATTTGGATTAGGGCTTGGTCTCTTCGTTCCTCCAATAAGTCGAGATTGTTCCTTAGCCCTTCCTCGTTCCTTTCCTCGGCATTGAAGTCCACTCTTGGGCTCGGCATGCCGATCTCCACCGGGATCACGGCTTCAGTTCCAAAGGCCAGGTTAAAAGGCGTTTCCCCGGTTGGAACCTTAGTCGTTGTCCTCAATGCCCATAGAACTCCTGGTAGTTCTTCCGTCCATGCTCCTTTGGCTTCGTTGAGCCTTTTCTTCAGTGCTTCAAGGATTAGTCTATTTGCGGACTCGGCTTGGCCATTTGCCTGAGGGTGGGCTACCGAGGTGAATCGCAAGGTTATGCCCAGGCTCTCGCACCAATTCTTGAATCTTGGATTATCGAACTGCCTCCCGTTGTCTGTTATGATTGCTTTTGGGAGCCCATATCTGCATACTACATTCTTCCAACAAAAGTTTTCCACCTGTTTTTCTGTAGTGGTTGCTAGGGCCTCTGCTTCGATCCATTTAGTGAAGTAGTCGATGGTGACGAGGACAAACCTTTTCTGGCCTGGGGCTGTAGGGAACGATCCCAGTACGTCCATCCCCCATTGCATGAAAGGCCAAGGGCTAAGAACCGGGGTCAGGTCCGTGGATGGGACATGTTGGATGGGAGCGAACCTTTGGCATTTGTCACACTTCTTCACCAGTTCGGTTGCGTCTTTGATCATCGTGGGCCAGTAGTATCCTTGTCTCGATATCTTGTAGGAGAGGGCCCTCGGGCTGAGGTGGTTTCCGCAGATTCCCTCGTGGACTTCTTTTAATGCATACTCGGCCTCCATTGGATTTAGACACCTCAGGTACGGTAGACTGAATGACCTCCTATACAGTTTGTTGTCAATGATGGTGTACTTCTTCATTTTTATCTTCTGGTACCTCTCCTGTCCTCAGGTATCTGATTATGGGACTCATCCATGTTTCTTCGTCTTCATCGATCTGAGCAATGTCTTTCTCTGCCTCTATACTTTTCTGCTCTACTTCTTCCACCAAGACTCCAGAAGCTAGGTCCGAGCAGGATCCTGTTGCCAATTTTGACAAAGAGTCGGCCATTGTATTATCGGCCCTCGGGATTCTTACTATGTTGCATTGCTGGAAGTTTTGCAGGAGCAGCTTCACCTTCTTCAGGTACTTTGTCATGGTTGCGTCTTTGGCTTCGAACTCCCCACTGATCTGATTCACGACTAACTGTGAATCACTGAATACTAACAGATTGCTGACCTTTAGTTCCTTGGCTAACTTTAGGCCGGTTATGAGAGCCTCATACTCGGCTTCGTTATTTGATGCCCTAAATTTGAATCTGAGGGCGTACTGGAATTTCTCATCTTCCGGGCTGATTAGGATGAGTCCTGCGCCACTTTTTCTGCTGTTTGAGGAGCCATCCACGTAAAGTTTCTATACGTCCTTGTGGGTTCTGGTTGCATCCATCGATTCTTCTTCAGTAGGGAACATGCATTCCACCAGGAAATCGGCAATCACCTGGGACTTTAGGGCTGCTCTAGGGTTGATGACGAGATCAAATTCGCTGAGTTCCACGGCCCATTTGATCAGTCTTCCGGATAGTTCAAGCTTCTGGAGGATTTGCCTTAGAGGTTGGTCGGTCAGGACGGTGATGGAATGTGCTTGGAAGTAGGGTCTGAGCTTTCTGGCCGATGTCACGAGTGCGTAAGCTAGCTTTTCTATGTTTGGGTAACGCAGCTCGGCCCCTTGTAATACTTTACTGGTGAAATACACAGGCCTCTGAATCCCGTCCTCTTCTCTGATCAGAACCGAGCTGACTGCCTGGTCAGTTGTGGCCAAGTATATGTATAAGGGCTCTCCCGTACGGGGTTTTGACAAGACCGGTGGGGAGGACAGGAAAGCCTTGAGTTCGTCAAAGGCTCTTTCGCACTGGTCAGTCCACTCCCATCGGTGGGCGTTCTTCAAAGTTTTGAAAAAGGGCAGGCACTTTTCTGCCGACCTGGACATGAATCTGCTCAGAGCTGCAATTCTTCCTGTCAGCCTTTGTACATCCTTGACCGAGGTTGGTGACCTCATTTCCAGGATAGCTCGGATTTTCTCCGGGTTAGCTTCTATTCCTCTTTGACTTATCATGAAGCCCAAGAATTTTCCCGAGGTAACGCCAAAGGCGCATTTTGCCGGGTTGAGCCTCATTTTGTGCTTCCTCAGGGTTTTGAAGGCCTCTCTCAAATCTTCCACGTGCTCTTCCAACGTCGGGCTTCGAACTATCATATCGTCCACGTATACTTCCAAACTCCTGCCGATCTGACCTTTGAAGATTTTGTTGACCAGTCTTTGATACGTGGCTCCCGCGTTTTTTAGGCCAAATGGCATGACCTTGTAGCAATACAGGCCTTTTTCAGTTATGAAGGAGGTCTTCTCTTCGTCCTCCTCGAGCATTTTGATTTGGTTATAGCCGGAGTAGGCGTCCATGAAACTGAGCAGTCCGTGCTCCGCACTGTTATCAACCAGCCTGTCAATGCTTGGTGAAGGAAAGCTGTCCTTGGGGCAGGCTTTATTCAGGTCCGTAAAGTCTACGCACATTCTCCATTTTCCATTCTGCTTTTTCACCATAACCACGTTTGCTAACCAGTCCGGATAGTGGCATTCTCTGATGAAACCGGCGTCCAACAGTTTGGAGACTTCTTCATTAATTGCTTCCTGCCTTTCCGGGGCGTAGCATCTTTTCTTCTGCCGTACTGGCTTGGCATCCGGATCCACATTCAAACGATGAACCATGTCCGCAACGTCTATCCCCGGAATGTCTCTAGGCTTCCATGCAAAGAGGTCGGCGTTTTCCCGGATCAATCGTATGAGCTCATCCTTTCTTTCCAACCTTTGACTAATTCTCATGTGCTTGGAGAGGTCGTCTTCACCAAAAGGGACATCAACAAGCTCGTCCGCTGGTTCTGGCCTGGTGGAATCGAGTTCTGGCCGTTGGTCAGGTACTTCGATGGTGAAGGTCTCTTGACCTTTCCTCTTTACTTTCAATGCCGTTGAGTAACATCTTCTGGTTGCTGACTGGTCTCCTTTGACTTCCCCGATCCCATTGGGTGTTGGGAACTTTATTTTTAGGTGTGGGGCTGATCCGACTATACTCATGGCTGTTTGACTTGGTCTCCCTAATATGGCGTTGTACGCTGAAGGTATTTTGACAACCATGAACTCCACCATTGTAGTTACTGTCCTCGGTTCGGTGCCCAAAGTGACCGGGAGGCAGATGGTTCCTACTACAGGGACTTGTTCGTTTCCGAACCCCACCAATGGTGCTGAGAACGGCTTCAGCTTGTCCTCTGTTATTCCCATGCTTTTCATTACCTCATAATAGAGCACATCGCAAGCACTTCCATTGTCGAAGTAAATTCTTTTCACCACGTGATTGTAGATGACGGCGCTGATTACTATGGCGTCGTCGTGAGGAAATTCGATTCCCTCCAAATCCTCGGTCGAGAATGATACAGGCTGATCTTTCCATGACTTCGGTTTTTTGATCAGTGAACCCACGGTCATTACTGCAGCTCGGTCGTTCTTCCTTCGGGCTGAGCTTGGAACTCCAGCCGTGATTACGTTAATTACTCCGGCTGTGGGTCGGTTGTTTACCTCGTTCCTTCTTATTTCATCGTGTTGATGATCTCGGTTTGTTCCATTATTGCTTGACCGAGGAGCTGTATATCTTCCGCGAGTTCGGCTGTTGTATTCGGCTGTGCTTCTTTGACGGTAACTTCTTCCACCGTCCCTCGCCTGGCTCGTCTGTACATAGTTTCGCAGCCGACCTCTTCTCACTAGATCTTCAATTTCGTTCATCAGGTCCGTGCACTCTTCTGTCGAGTGGCCGTGGTCGCGGTGGAATGCGCACCTCTTGTTCCTTGGCCTTAGGGGGTTTGGTCTCATTGGTTTGGGCCACCTTAGTTGCGGGTCCCTTTCGATTTGCATCAGTATTTTCTCCCTGGAAGTGTTTAGGTGAGTATAATAATCGTATCTTTTTTCCGGGCTTCTCCTCGTCGGGTACCCCTGCATCTTGTTGAAATTTTTACTCCCCGTGCTTTTCTCGACCTCTCTCCCCCGTTTTCTGTAACTCCTGTGGTCATCTTTGTTCTCGTCTCTATCCAACTTTGTAGCCATGGTTTCCTCGGCGTTTATATATTTCTCGGCTCTGTGTAAGAGCTCGGGTAGAGTTTTAGGGGGTTCCAAGGAGAGGGAGAACTTGAAGTGGAACTCTTCGTCCGTGAGCCCATTCATTAGTCCGGCTACAGCGACGGACTGCTCTAGGTCTTTGACCTGCAGAGCTTCGACATTAAACCTCCTCACATATTCTCTCAACGATTCTCCGGGCCTTTGTTTAATGGACATTAAGCTGAGAGTGGTCTTCTTCGCCCGTCTGCTGCTGACGAAGTGTGTGAGGAAAGAGTGTCCGAGCTCTTTGAACGAGTGGATTGACCGTGGCGTTAGGCTTGTGTACCAAGACCGCGCTGCTCCTTTCAATGTGGCCAGGAATGCTTTGCATAACAAAGGGTCGTCTGCCCCCTGTATCGACATGTTAGCTCGGAAAAGTTCTAAATGATCTAAGGGATCAGTAGTACCGTCATACGGCTCAATGGTGGGCATTCTGAAGCCTTGGGGCGGTTGAGCTCGGTCGATCTCTTCGGTAAAAGGTGAAGTTTCAAGCAACTTCAACTCTTCCGCTAGGATTTGCTCCTTTTCCTGCATCTGTTTTTCCATCGCCTCTACTCTTACTTCCAACTGGTTGCGTTCTGGGTCTTCTGTCACCGGTGCCGAAGAAAAAGCATTTCTCGGCTCTTTTTGAGTTGGCTCCCGGTTAGTTCTGGGTTTGGACCTTCTGGCTGCCTCTGGGTTCGAAGAGGAACTTGCGTTGGCTTCCTCCGGTGGAGGTTGGGTCGGGGAAATGGGGGGTTCAGTGTCATTTCTAGAAGGTTGGCGTTGAACGGGAGAAGGTGTGAGGGCATGTTGGACTAATTCGGTCAGGTTTCTCAACTGTTGGGAAAGCTGCTCGAATTGCTCCATGGTCGGTGTAGGGTGTCTGTCTGGGTGGTCAGTATCAGGGGTAGTGTTTGGGCTTAAGGGTGCTACGGGTTCTTCTTCCTCCGTTTGTCTCCTCCTGGGAGCCATCCTAGGCCACAACACGTGAAGATGACAAAATCTCCCTACCTGGCGCGCCAAAAAATGTTGTAGCTCAGGATGGTTCTCCAGATTCAATCCTCTCTTTCCTTAGTGAGGAGGGGTATTTATAGAGGGTGTAGCTCAGAATGGTTCTCCAGATTCAATCCCCTCTTTCCTTAGTGAGGAGGGGTATTTATAGAGGGGGTCCGTCTATAAGACCCTGTGGTTGATGGACACGTGGTTAGATGAGAGACATGAGACGAGGTGATCTGTACAGAAGATCAACATAGGTGGCTCGGGTTGTTTCCCCGCCAAAACATTCACGCGTGCTCGGTCCCGAGGTCGTCCTAGGTCCCGAGGTGAATGATGACAATGCAGGCACCGCTGACTCAGGCAGCATTGCGAACTGATCGAGGTCAACCCTGTCATATTCACGCATCCTTTGTCGTTATTGTCGGAAACATACGAGCCGAAAGACTGAAATGCCCCTACTGGTATTAGACCCCACATCAGAAAGGATGCAACACTCCTTTAGATGATTAGTTCTGCATGTTTGATGCAAGTTTGCAAGAGGCAATGATATAACATTCCCTTAACCAATTCTTATGCATGTTTGATGCATGTTCGCGGGAGGCAAGGATGTAACATTTCCTTAGCCAATTCTTATGCATGTTTGATGCAAGTTCATAGGAGGCAAGGATGTAACATCCCCTTAGCCCATTTCACAACATATCATATATTAATCAACCAAAGGTGAGGAAGTAACATTCCTTCAACAAATGTCCAAAGCATGCTAATGCTAATTTATCTACGACGAAGAAGTAACATTCCCTCATCCAATTTTTTTTTGAAAACTCGATTTTGAAAGGTAAGGATCTAATATTCCTTCGGCCAAAACACGTGAAAATGCTGGATTGTAAATGGTGAAGATGTGACAAATTCAACATATCAAATTCAACATGACCAGGCTCGAGTTTGAAGAAAGGCAAGGATGTGACAATTCCCTTGACCTAAATTCATTTGTTCTCAAGGAGCAGAAGCAAGTATGATAGAGCTCAAGGCACAAAAAAGATCATCTAAGTTCTCAGGAGCAGATGTGGTTAAGCTAGAGCTCGATGCACGCGTGGAATTTAAGTCCTTAGTCTCATAGCTTGAGGACAAACTGATCCTACTTAGACAACCAAACTTCACTAAATGATGACACATGGCACGATGCTATATTCCCTACTTGCCTATAAATACGCCTCCCTTTACAAGGGAAAAAGGACTTTCGGGCTCTTGTTCTTGCCCAAGCTTTGTTGTATTTACTTTACGCCTTATTTCTTTTCTTATATACTTGTACCCCGAATGCCTGACCAGTCTTGTTAAAAGCATTGTACTTGGTGAATAGTCTAGTTCATGCCATACACTTAGTGGTAAACTTATAGTTACCACTGCGGATGTGGGCACATTGTTGAACCATGTAAACCTTGGTATCTCTTTCTTTACTTACTATGTTCACCACTCCATAACATTAAGGAGGTGGCAGAAATGTAACCTTTAAGTGGAAGACCTTAACGAGAAAATTACACCAAAAACATTGAATGTTGATGACCTGAAGGTTTATCATTTGTAATGGCTCTAGTCAAGAAGCATGTTTGAGTCTTACCTTTAATAAGACATTAGCATTATCCTCTTTAATGAATGAATGCCAGTGTCTTCAATGACATCTCTTTGACCAACAATAACCTTGTCTTACTAAAGCTTGTATGAAGCACATTGGCACAACTCACTTTGGCATATGGCACCTTGCTAGGAATTCACCTTGAAAAAATTCATATTAGCATAGATCATATTGCCACAAATACACCTTGGGTGTATTTCACCTAAGCATAAGTCATATTGAAACCTCAGCATAAATAATGGTCGAGGCGAAACCTTAGCATGAATAATGGCCAACGTGAAACCTTAACATGTATAGTGGTTATGGTGAAGCCTTAGCACGAATAAAGGCCAAGGTGAAACCTTAGCACAAATAATGGTTGAGGTGAATTCTCAACATGAATAATGGTCGAGGTTAAATCTCAATATGAATAATGCCCAAGGTGAAACCTCAGCATGAAAAACTACCGAGGTAAGATGTCAATATGAATAAAGGTCGAGGTGAAACCTCAGCATGAATAGTTGCCAGTAAGACCTTTATATGAATAAGAGCCAAGTTCAAACCTCAACATAAATAATGGTTGAGGTGAAATCTTAGCATGGATAGTGTTTGAGGTAAGACCTCAATATAAATGAGTCGAGATGAAACCTTAACACGAATAATGGCCGAGGTGAAACCTTAACATGATTATGGCTAAAGTGAGACCTTGGCATCGCTAAAATCGATAACTATGGCAAGAGCTTATCAAGCTTAAAGTACTTATGACAAAAGCTCAGCAAGCTCAAACTTATGGCAATAGCTCCTCAAGCTCAAACTTATGGCAAAGGTCATCGAGCTTAAACCTATGGAAAAGCTAACCAAGTTATGGTTTATGGAAGAGCTCACCAAGTTATAATTTATGGAAGAGCTCACAAAGTTAAGGCTTGTGGAAGAGCTTAATGCTAAGTAAAAGCTCACAAAAGAGCTTAAAAAGTTAAGGGTTACGGAAGAGCTCAATGCTAAGTAAAGGCTTGCAACAGAGCCACCAAGTTGAGGTTTATTAAAAAGCTCACTAAGTTAAGGCTTAGGTGAGAGCTCACTTAGGTAAGCCTTATAAAAGAGCTCACTAGGTTAAGAGTTAAGGAAGATTTCACTAATTAAGCTAAGGCTTAGGGAAGAGCTTATTAAGTTAAGCCTTATTGAAGAGCTCACTAAGTTGAGGCTTAGGAAGAGTTCACTAAGTTAAAGCTTATGAAAGAGCTCACTAAGTTAAGGCTTATGAAAGAGCTCACTAAGTTAAGGCTTATGAAAAGGCTTATTGAGTTAAGGCTTATTAAAGAACTCATTATGTTAAGGCTTATGGAAGACCTCATAAGTGAAGATCAAAATAGCTCATAAGTGAAGTCTGGAATAGCTTATGAGTGAAAGATAGAATAACTCATGACTAAATGTTAGACTAGCTCATAAGTAAAAGTCAGAATAACTCTTGAATAGCTCATGATTGAAAGATAAATAACTCATGAATGATGGCTCACGAACAACTAACGTAAAATTGGTATTGCTAATGAAATACTGACCAACCTTATAATTCAAAATTTAGAATAGCTCATGGATAGTCGAGGTAAAACCTTGGCATTTCTAGTAAAATAATTATCAAAATTATGTTTCAAAAATTGGAACAGATCATTGTTAAGCTTAGTTTTGCAAGATATTACTTGTTAAACACTTACTCACCTCGACATATTTGACCTCGACATGAGTAGTCTTGCATGAGCTCACCTTGACACTTAGAACATGTGCCATAAACTTCAATTTACCACAAAAATGAAATCAACACACATCCCCCTTGGCATTAATTTGCCTTACATGAATTCATCTCAAAACATACTCACCTCAACACAAATCAGCTTGGTAAAAACCCACCTCAGCACAAACCTCAGCTTGATTTAGCTCAACACGACTATATTCACCCATAAAGCTCACCTCAGTGTGTCTCAAGTTGGCACGATTGAGCTTATTCATAAATCTCACCTTATGTGCCTCATGTTGACACAACTATGCTTACGCATAAAGCTCACCTCAATGTGCAATAAGTTAACATGACTATCCTCACACATAAAGCTCACCTTGGAAGGATGACACGACTAAGCTTATGCATAAAGCTCACCTCTATGTCTTTCAATCCGGCACGACTAAGGTCACACATAGATCTCACCTCAGTGTGCCTTAAGTTGACATGACTAAACTCATGAATATATCTCACTTTGACATGATTCAAGTCGAAACAACCATGCTCACACATAAAGCTCAATTTGGTATGCTTCAGATCAACATGACTAAGCTTACATATACTGCTTCCCTTAGTGTGATTCACATACGCACGACTACGTTAATCCATAGAGCTCTCATTGACATACCTTAGATTGGCCATGATAAGGCCTAGGTTGGGACGACAGACCCTACGCATGAAGCGCACCATGACATGACTATGTTGGCATAACTTAGTTCAACCACGACATGCCTAAGTTTGGCACAACTGAACTCGTACAAAGAACCTACCTCAACTTTTAAGACAGTGCTACCTAGCTTAATTGAAGAACTAGCCTTACCTAGCTCATGTGAATAGCTTATCTAGTGCATTTTAGGTTGGCTTGCCTTTTCTTACAAGAGTTCATCTTTGATCCATTCTGGTTGGCTCAACATGGCTCACTTCGACATGGTCCAAGTTGGCATGACATATCTTCCACCAAACATTTTCCAGAACATGACCTAGGTAGTAACACTGAAGCTCATGCATATAGCTCATATCGTAGCTATATAGATCGATGTTAATCACCCTTATGCACAAAGCTAACTAATGAGTGTCGTCAGTCACCAAAAATAAAATTTCCTAACTCTACTATGTAGATAGCGGAGCAAGGGTCGAACCCATAGAGACTGAATTTTTTTTAAGTTAATTATTAAATTAAAAATCTAATCTTAGGGTTTAGGGAAAGAAGAAGTTTGGGGGTTTTGGAGACTATTCTAAAATAAAGAAAACAAGAATTATTAAGTATCAAAGACAAATAGCAAAAAGCTTCAGTTACGAGGCAATCAATCATTCTTGGATTTTGATATTGATCATTGATTACAAAATATCACTGTCAATTAAATAGTCAACCGTAGCATAACAACAAGCTCTGTTACACCATCTTTCCTTACTGAGTCGTTAGTTAAAACAAGCTCTTTAACTAATTTCTAACTACTTAACCTGCCTAGAACAAGCTCTCTAGATATAAGCTGTAGCAGCATTAACAACAAGAAAGATATGGGTTGACATTAGATAACAAACACATAAGCTCGGTTTATTTAATCTAAACCTTAATTCTCCTCCATCCCTAGTGATTAACTCCACAAGCAATTACGGACTTATGTTTTTAATCTGGCTGTAGATTATTTAATTTAACTAAATAGTGTGCACCCTATCTAATCAAACAAACAATCATTATAATGTGCTTAGAGAATCTTGGATACTTAATCAACAATTATATAATAGGTTCAAGAATCTCACAACATGCTTTTCCCAAAAATAATCAATTTACCTCATAACTGAATAAGAAAACTACTCACTAGTCATATTCAAGATCATAAAATTCAAGTTTAATATTATAAAGATTACAAATATCATGCAAGAAACAATCAAAGAAGCAATCTTTAATAATATAAAATCAGAATTAATAATCAAGATTATAAACTAACAAGCAAGAACACACAAACAATATTAATTTAAATAAAGAAAACAAAATCAGAATTAAAAATAATAAAGAAATAAGCAAAATAATAAAAATAAAATTTCTATTAAATCTACTCTAAAACTAAACAAGAGAGAAGAGAGGGAAGAGAGGGATGTGAGGGATTTGAGGGATGTGTTTATGAGAGCCTTGTGCTCTTTATATAGGCCTAAGGAAGAGTTTAAAAGACTTTCCTAAGCAATGTGGGATTAAGATAAGAGTTTACTTAGAAAACAAGTAATTTGACTAGTTAAACTCTTACCTTTATCTCATCATCCTTTTACAATTATTTTCTAAGTAAAATTCCTAAGGCCTATTTTTATTAATTAATTACAGATCTAAGACAAAATAAAATTAAGAAATTATCTTCTCTCAACAAAATGTGGTCTTGAACTTGCTTTGTTGGAATTTCTTCTCAATCTCGTTTTTCTGCCTAGAATTTCGTACTGATTTTGTCTAGACGTTTGACCCATCAATTGAACTCCGATTTTTGCGATCTTGGACATTCTGGAAACCTTGAGAAGTCCTCTACAACTTCTATGAAGGCCACTTCTTGAGATCAGGTCGTTAAATTGGTCAAAAATGTCAATCGTCCAAGCTGGACAGAAAATACTGCACTTTGCTCTTTTTAGCTTCTTTTTATTCTAACTTTGATATTTAATACCTAAAACATAAAATAAACATTAGTAAGCTCTTTTAGGCATAAAACATCAATAAAGCAAATATATTAGCACATATAAAATTCACAAAATATCATCCTATCAAATTCCCCCACACTTAGCTTTTACTAGTCCTCTAGCAAAACCTAAACTAACTTCCTAAAGAACTAAATCCTAAATTCCAAATCTTAAATCTTAACTCACTTTCGTAGGAATCACGATTGCATTTAGCTTATGCAATAAGCCTTTAAACCCCTAGGTCACCCCTAGTGGACGAGTTGTGTCTCGTGAGGGCTTTCAGAAGATATACTCACAAAATCTTTTACTTAAGACTCAATCCTAAAATTTCAAAATAAGACTCAAAAATTAAAAATTAAGACTCAAAACAAGATTAAGATCATGAACATATTTTCAAATCTTTCAATTCTTAACTCATAACTTCAACAAGAGTCAAATAATCAAGTCAATCATATTCTAATCATTACTTCTCATATTCATGCATACTTCTAAATAAATTCATGCAAAATTCACAATCAACACAATTGAAACATATAACATCAACTTTGCAATTATCCATTTTACATTACTACAAACAAAGTCAATAGATCAAGAACATTTTTTTTTTGAGGTTTCAATAATGGTTTCCCTAAGTACTTACTTGCCTTTTTACGCGAATGTTAATATTGGTGATACCAACACCCGGTTACTCAACAAGTAAGCCCTCTTTTAGAGTGCTTTGCATACTCATATTTTAAGTCACTTCAAGAATTTAATCAACAAGATTGAGTAACTCAAAACATTGGAGTAGAATTTAAAGCTTTCAACCTCTATTTTTCTTCTCTTTTTATTTTTTTTTATTTTTATTTTTTTGGTTCTTCTCTATTTATCCTTTGCTTATATCAACTTCAATGAACTAATCACATTATCAATATCATATGAGCAATCATATTTAATCATGAACTCACATAAATTCTTTAGAAAGTACTCACTTCAACAGTAATAACAATCAAAATACTCTCAACTTTCCTATAAAACTTTGTTTTAGTTTAGAATCAATCCTTAAAAGAAAGAAAACATATCATGATCTTTTAAAACTACTATAAATTTTGACTCTTTTTTTCAAAAAAAAAATTCCATTTACTAGAAAAAAAAACTCTATAGACTCATAAACCAATATTCCCCCCCACACTTAAATCTTACTTTGCCCTCAAAGTAAGTCTAGCATGCAAAGAAGAACAATAAAAACTCAAAAAATTAAATGGTAATACAAGAAAAGGAAAGAAATACTCCCTCGTTTTACATCTTTGGGTTGCCTCCCAAGTAGCGCTTTTGTTTAATGTCGTTAGCTCGACATTTTCACCTTCCATCATCCAATCCCAGACCTCAACATTTTTATCGGTTTCTTGAGTTCCTCATTCTCAAGATTTTTGCTCATGGCTATTTCTAGCTCATCTTTAAGAACTTGCTTTTCATCACCTTTTAATTTCCTCTTGGAAGTGCATAGTTCCCTTAAAAACTTGGCATCGCAAAGCACTTGATCATTAATTTCATCAAGGAGAGGAATATTGACTTCCATTTTCCTAAATGTCTTCTATGTCTCCTTGTCTTACTCTTCATTTGTAGCTCTTGCAAACCTACTAGGAAAAGGAGAAGGGTAAGTAGAAGCATTAAAAGGAATTTGTTTATCACTTACCTCAGCTTTGAATTCCTTGATTTCAACATCCTCATAGTGGTTTATAAAGTTGTCGAAATTCTCTCCCTTTTACATTGTGCAAGTCAACAACTCCACCTTTAATATAGACATTGGATTCATCCTCCCTTTCTATAAAGTTGTCGACATCTTCATGTGCACTTTCCTTGGATTCAATTGCCTTTTCACTTTTCAAGGTGATGTTAGTAACATTATCTCTTGGATTCTCCACAGGTTGAGAGGTCATAGCTTCAATGTTACTTATGGAATTCATTATTTGACTCACTTTGTGATCAATATTCTTAATATAAACATCAGCCTCTTGTGAAAATTGTCAAGTTTTAATCTCAAGAGTCTTAACAATATCTTCAAGAGACATACCTGATTCTTGAGGTGGAGGCATACCTCTTGAGATGGAGCTTGATATGTATCTTGGAATGGCGCATTGTAAACCTCATATTGATTCCCATAACTAAAATTAGAATGATCCCACCATCCTTGATTATAGAAATCATAGTGTGGTTCATAATTATAGTATGGGTCATGATCATAGTATGGTTCATAAGCTTGCTCCATAGAGTCCTCTTCTTGTCTTAGGTGGTAGTGATGGTGGATGTTGTGGTGTTTGTGGCACCACGCTTTGGGTTGCTTGTATGTAGTCCCTAATCTTTTGAAATTTGTGACTAGAATCCTTGTCAATCTTGCAATCCCTGAAAAGGAAAAGAAAAAAAAATCAGACTTTAACTTAAAATAATTAACTTAAACAAAAATTCAATCCCCGGCAACGGTGCCAAAATTTGATGAGTGTCGTCAGTCACCAAAAATAAAATTTTCTAACTCTACTATGTAGATAGCGGAGCAAGGGTCGAACCCACAGAAACTGAATTATTTAAGTTAATTATTAAATTAAAAATCTAATCTTAGGGTTTAGGGAAAGAAGAAGTTTGGGGGGTTTTGGAGACTATTCTAAAATAAAGAAAACAAGAATTATTAAGTATCAAAGACAAATAGCAAAAAGCTTCAGTTACGAGGCAATCAATCATTCTTAGATTTTGATGTTGATCATTGATTACAAAATATCACTGTCAATTAAATAGTCAACCGTAACATAACAACAAGCTCTGTTACACCATCTTTCCTTACTGAGTCGTTAGTTAAAACAAGCTCTTTAACTAATCTCTAACTACTTAACCTACCTAGAATAAGCTCTCTAGATATAAGTTGTAGCAGCATTAACAACAAGAAAGATATGGGTTGACATTAGATAACAAACACATAAGCTCGATTTATTTAATCTAAACCTTAATTCTCATCCATCCCTAGTGATTAACTCCACAAGCAATTACAGACTTATGTTTTTAATCTGGCTGTAGATTATTTAATTTAACTAAATAGTGTGCACCCTATCTAATTAAACAAACAATCATTATAATGTGCTCAGAGAATCTTGGATACTTAATCAACAATTATATAATAGGGTCAAGAATCTCACAACATGCTTTTCCCAAAAATAATCAATTTACCTCATAACTGAATAAGAAAACTATTCACCAGTCATATTCAAGATCATAAAATTCAAGTTTAATATTATAAAGATTACAAATATCATGCAAGAAACAATCGAAGAAGCAATCTTTAATAATATAAAATCAGAATTAATAATCAAGATTATAAACTAACAAGCAAGAACACACAAACAATATTAATTTAAATAAAGAAAACAAAATCAAATTAAAAATAATAAAGAAATAAGCAAAATAATAAAAATAAAATTTCTATTAAATCTACTCTAAAACTAAACAAGAGAGAAGAGGGGGAAGAGAGGGATGTGAGGGATTTGAGGGATGTGTTTATGAGAGCCTTGTGCTCTTTATATAGGCCTAAGGAAGAGTTTAAAAGACTTTCCTAAGCAATGTGGGATTAAGATAAGAGTTTACTTGGAAAACAAGTAATTTGACTAATCAAACTCTTACTTTATCTCATCATCCTTTTACAATTATTTTCTAAGTAAAATTCCTAAGGCCTATTTTTATTAATTAATTACAGATCTAAGACAAAATAAAATTAAGAAATTATCTTCTCTCAACAAAATCTGGTCTTGAACTTGCTTTGTTGGAATTTCTTCTCAATCTCGTTTTTCTCCCTAGAATTTCGTACTGATTTTGTTTAGACGTTTGACCCATCAACTGAACTCCGATTTTTGCGATCTTGGACATTCTGGAAACCTTGAGAAGTCCTCTACAACTTCTATGAAGGCCACTTCTTGAGATCAGGTCGTTAAATTGGTCAAAAATGTCAATCTTCCAAGCTGACAGAAAATACTGCACTTTGCTCTTTTTAGCTTCTTTTTATTCCAACTTTGATATTTAATACCTAAAACATAAAATAAACATTAGTAAGCTCTTTTAGGCATAAAACATCAATAAAGCAAATATATTAGCACATATAAAATTCAGAAAATATCATCCTATCACTAACCTCAGTCCCAATTTTACTTTGACGACAAGCCTTAGGTCCATCCTTAAAGCATTACTCTCTGCATAAAAAATGTTTCATCTTAGCTATCACACTAGTTTAATAAGGACAAAATATAAAGTGATAATCAAGGATGTTGCAACACTACCTCGTTGACCTACTTCAACATGTTTTCTGCTCGCATGTCTCACCAAGTACGCTCGCCCATAAGCATGCATTACATGTCGACATTAGAGACAAACCACCTTAAGTTAATCACTGTCCAACCACATAAGATTAATACATCGATAGGCCACATCATCCACATTCTAAGTTGACTAATCATGCTTAACCACATGATATAGATGTGGCATGTTGGGCCACGGTATTCATGTTAGACAAATTCACATATATAAGGTATTTTCTCACTCAGGTAACCCAAGGTTAGCATTTGTTAGCCATTCTCTCATTTTGTCTAAGATTTGCTCTAGTTTTCCTCTTCTTACTTCAACTTTTAACTTAAGTGTAGGAGTACCAAGTGTTAGAGCCATTTTCAACCTCTCCTGACATCTTCTTATATTTCAAGTCTACCCTTGGAGTCAATTTTAGTATAAACATTCTGTAATCATGTTAATGAACAGATTTTCATTTATAGGAATGTGTTGACAATTAAAATATCGAAATGGCATTTTGCTTTCAACAAAATGAATTTTCTAGTAAGATTATGTTATGGTATGACAACAAACAAAAGTTAAAGACCAACCGTTAACAAATTGGTTACCTTTCAAAATTCAAAGCCCTATCTTCATACGTAGTCAATTATATTTTGCTCTTTCAAATGTGACATCCCGAGCAAACCTCAAGATTTTAATAAAGAATTAGGGAAAAAGCAAACATAAATTAAACCACGAATATTGTCTATAGACAAAGTCCTGCACTATTAACAATATTTTATTTGCTGTTTTATTCCTACTAATAATCCTGTTCTACTTTTCTTTACTTACTTATTCAAATAGTAATAAATATTTAATATCTAGTTTGTTTATTTATCAAATTTTTCTTTGTTTTCTTTTGTACTTAATAGTAGAATCATGTGGATGTTTTTACTCACAATCACATAAGCTCAATGCGGTTCTTTTCCAAATTCCTTTAGTTCTAATGGACAATGAATGATGTTGAATCATTTGATGCAAGAAGTGAAACATGAACTGTCAATTCACACTTCACTAATATGAAGTTGTATAAGTCTTCCTTGCCAATTAGAGATTAGAACACTTAGACTTTAGTAATCAGCCATTCTTACAAAACCAGATAGACTACTTAAGTCTTGACTTTCTAGCAGCTAATGCTACAATTATCTTCCAATAATACTTACCTATTCACAAAGCAACTCTAATATATTTATAATAAGCTAAGTGCTCAACTAGGGATCTAATATTTGGCTTACTTGTCATTTAAGGATGTAACGTATTACTTTGTACAAATTAGGATTAAACATTTTCTAATTTGCTCAAATAAGGGTTTTTGTAAATGGATTGATATGAATGCGCTGTTAACTTCGTTAATTGTAACAAATGAGAAGAAAATATCTACGCTGCCCTCAAAGTTCCACTTGATTTTGTACAAAATTTTCTTTTTCTCTTATCTTTCTCTCCAAAGATCTTCATACTTTCTTCTTTAGCTCACCCTAAATCTACAACCTCTCTTTCAATTCCCTTAGATCCAAATCTATAATCTCTCTTTCAATTCCCTTGATTCTTACATTCCCAACTTTTACTTTCCCAGTCTACTCTTGAAATATCATGGATCTAGCTGCGAAAGAGCTTCAGTTCTTGTCCATGCCAGACATCTTCAGAGAATCAATTTCGATCCAGAAAAGATCCCAAAAGCCTTATATCTCATAACCTTAGCTCTCATTTTTCATTTTTCATTTATCAGTATAGCTTACTCATTTTTCTCTGGACCAATTTTAACTTAATTTATTGACATCCATTAGCCTCTCCTACCTAAACATGTTAAAAGTGGACCTTTTTCTTAACCTTCCAATTTTTTTACCTCATTTTCCTCTTTGCATTCACTCTTTTATCAACAATTATAGTTGTCCATTTTTTATCATTATTTTTCTTAGATTTTAGATTTGGATTCTGGAAGAAGGGATTGTATTGAAGCTTGAAGATATGGAGCAAAGTGATCAAGTTCTTTTTTTTAATTTTTTTATTTCAGAAGGTGAATTGTGGTGAATTTTATGGGGTTCTCGAATCTCGATTGAATTCTTGATTTGCTGTGGAAATCTGGAATTGGGTTTCTTTCAAAATTGAATCTTGTTCTTTCTTTGTTATAGGGTATTAAGGTTTTGTTTCGAGTTTGATAATGTGAACATTGCATTGTGTCACAGACTATGTACATTGGTGACTTTAGAATTAATAGAGGCATAGGAGGTAGAGAAAGGACAGAAAAAAACAGAAAGAAAGACATAGGAAAAGAGACAAAGTTGTATTTCATTTCATGCTTAGCTCATTACAATTCATCCCTTTTGTATGAGCACACATAGGTGTTAATGTACTGTTGACTAATAAAAATAAAACAATAATGAAATACGAATTAAATAGCCAACATGGGACACATGATCCTAAAAAATAGCAAATGATTAGTCTCCAAGTCTGTCAAGGCTGTTAGGCTCTTTTTTGTCACGAGCTTCAGCTTGCTTGTGGCTATATCCAAATCCATTGTCAACTTTCGGCTCTATGCTTAGCTTGTTTGAAACTAGCAGCTTAGTCTTTGCCTCCCTGTAGCTACTGTGTCCTTTGTTTATACCAGCTTTCTTTGCTACTTCCATGACATTACACTCCCTTCAAGAGGATCTTTGTCCCCAAGGATCAAATGAAGGAAATTGGGATTGCAACACTGTAAAGTCTCCCAAGTGGCATTTTCAAGACCAGATTTGACTACATTATCAATAACTGTGTTACTAATAATCCTTTTGTCCAATGCTGTTATAGGGTATACCAGTGGTTCACCATTCTCAGTTACTTTAGGAAGAGCTATATCAAGTACTACATTGTTTCCTACCTTATTCTTCAATAGACTAACATGAATGACTGGATGAATTTTAGACTTAGGAAGAAGTTTTAATCTATAAACAACTGGTCTAATCATTTCTTGGACAACATAAGGTTTATGCTATTGTGAAGATACTTCAAATTCTTCTAGAGTGCCAGTGAGGTCCAACTACCTAGTTGTAGCTTTAAGTAAACTTCATCTCCCACCTGAAACACACTTTTACTTCTCTTTCTATGAGCATAAAACTTCATTCGATGTTGGGCCTCCATGAGTTAATCTAGCATCAACTTACTTAATTTCTTTCTTTCTTTTATCAGCTCCTCTATTGTCAAAACCTTAGCATTAACATCACATCCAATTAAAGATAGAAGGTTTATAGCCATAAGCGCTTCGAGATGAGACATTGCTAAGGTTGTGTGATGGTTGGTGTTGTAGCACCATTCAACTAAAAAGAGCCATTGGGACTATGTTCTTGGCTTCAGAAAACTTATACACCTTAGGTAATACTCCACACGTTGTTTCAACCTCTCTGATGTCTCATCTGACTTTAGATGGTATGTTGTGCTAAGTTCGACACTGGTTCCCAATAATTTCATTAGTTCCCACTAGAATAGACTTGTGAATATTTTATTCCTGTAAGATATACCAACTTTATGAGCTCCATGCAGCTTGTAAACTTGGTTAAGATATGACCAGGCTACCTCCAAGGCTGTGTAGGGTGGGAAAGGGCTACAAAATAAGCATACTTAGTTAGTTTGTCAATGACTACTAAGATGTTGTTCAACTTCTAAGATGTGGGCAAGCCCTCTGTGAAGTCCATAATGATAACCTCCCAACCTTATTTAGGAATGGAAATGGTCCGTAACAATTGTGTGTATGCAACACCTTTTGCTTTGTTCCTTTGACAAGTATCACATTGCTGGAAAAACTTTTACACCTATTTCTTCAAGTTTGGCTAAAAGAAATAGAGTCTCACTCTATAGTAAGTGGCCTAGATGCCTAAATGTGCTGTTTGAGATGCGTCATATATTATATCACTTTCTCCTTGATTGAGCTATTGTTACCAACATGTACCTTGCCTTAATATCTTAAGATTCCAATATTGAATGAGTAGTTTGGATTAGAGGAAGGGTTCTCAATTAATGTTGTGATCAATTCCTAAATAGAATGATCTCCAATATCGCTAGTTTCTATATCTTGGACCCATTGTGGTATAATGGTAGTGGCATGCATTTCCTAGCACTAGTCTTTGTCTTCATACTGTTAAGACAATACATTTGCCACTGGATTGGTCTTACCTTTCCAATATAGGATGGTATAGTCTAATCCCAATAGTTTTGTTAGACTTTTTCTCTGTATGGTGGTTGTAAGCTTCTATTCTAATAGATGCTTCAATGCCTCATGATTGGTTTTTATGATAAAAGACCCTTTTATATATAGTGTCTCTATTTGGTTACTACCATCAAAATGGCTATATACTCTTCCTCATAGATGGACAAATCAGTGTGCTTTGGTCTAAGAGCTTTGCTAAGGTATGTAATGGGTCTTGCTTTTTGAGAAAACACCACTCCCACTCTAGTATTGCTAGCATTAGTCTCTAAACAGACAGGTTTCGTAAAGTCTGGTAGTGTAAGGACAGATGCAGTATTTGTAAACACTGAATTTTGTCTGAAGAACTTTAATTAAAAAAAATAAAAAAACAAGCAAAAAAATAAAAAAATAATAAGAAATAAATTAAACTCATTCTTCAATGCCCATGCATCATGTAAATTTAAGGTAAGGTTGACTTGAGAGATTTAGACCAAATATGAATAAGTCAATAAAAGGAAAATAGATCATGCAAAAAAGGAAATAATTAAATGCAATAAAAGCTGAAAATAAATTACCAAAAATAATACAATGAAAAAAGGAATAAAAAGATAGGTCAAATAAAAAATAAATGACAAAATAAAAATTCCCTAATCATGGGGTTAATACATTAAAATCAAGATTTTTCTTTCCTAAATAAAGAGGGGCTACATGGTTATAAAAGGGAAGGGTTTTTTACACAGAAAAGGGGGAGCAGATGAGTCCAAAAAAAAAACTTTGTTCTACATTTTTTTTACAGTTATCTTTGCATTGCAATAGAGTTTTCTTGTGCGTCAACCCACCCCACTTCCGCATTCTTCGTTATTGCCAATACCGATTCCTGCACTCTCAAGCCTTCTTGCATTATCCTTGTTGCTGCCTTGCTCACTGCTGCGTCGCACCTCCCCTTTGCTGTGCCACTGCTACCGCTATTTTCCTACTTGCACCGCTGCTGTCTACCATCTTTTATGTGTGCAGAGTTGCTCTGCATTTCTGTTTCATCATCATCTTCATCTCGTCCACTACGACCACCTATTCTTAAACTTTCTGTCCCTGTTTCTCCATCATCCAAATCACGCCACTGCTACTGTATCACCGTTGGTTCACTGCCGCTGCTGTAAGTTGCTGCCCGACTCCCCTTGCCACTGCTGCCACGCCAAGCCTCTCGCGCCCTGCTCCATGCTTCTGTCTTGCATCATGCTTATACTCTATTTTGAGTAAAGCAAAGAAAAGAAGCAAAGGGAAGAAGAAGACTCACTGTAAATGCCATGGTGTTGGTTTCAAGTCATTGAGGTATATATTTTATACATATTTACTTTTGTCGGTTCTGCATTCATAGAGAATAAACAATAACAATACATTCTATTATCCTTAGGACATTCATTATATTAAGTCATTTGTATGTACATCTATGTGTATGTATATTTTAAATAATAAAAAAATATTTTTTTAATGTGGGATTTATAAAACAATTAAGAAGTAATTAAAAAAGGGAAATGAATTATTTATAAAATTATTAATAAGGGATTTTTCCGATGATAGGATTCCTTAGAAATCGCAAGTAGCGATTCTTTGACAATCATTAGGATCGAAATAAAATCTTTAATGTCACCAGCGTATTGGGACATTCAAATGATTTTATTCCGATATAAAGAAAATATTAATAAGATGTCTTAGTATAAAAAATAAATAAATATAAAAATGGTAATAAAAATAATAATATAAAAAAATAGGTAAATACAAGAAAATAGTAAGTGAATGGAAGTAAAAAAACTTTTAAATAGGTAAAAATTTAGGAATTTAAATAAATAAATAAATAAATGTAAATACACATCTTAAATATAAAAGGTCCCCGATGATAGGATTCCTTAGAAATCACAAGTAGTGATTCTTTGATTATCCTTAGGGTCGAAATAAAATATTTGAATATTACCAGCGTATTGGGGTATTCAAATAATTTTAGTTCGATATTAAGATTTCTATATAACCCACTTATATGAAATAAACTAACAATAATAAATAAATAAATATTTTAAACAAACAAATGAACAAGACTTCAAAATAAAGAGTAAAACAAATAAATAAGATATAAATAATGTCCGATGATGGGATGTTATGGAATTCACAAGTAGTGATTCCTAACTGATCTCTAGGTGAGAGAAATCTGCTAAATGTTACCAGCGTATTGGAATATTTAGTATGATTTTTCAATAAAAAATAAAATTTTATAAAATCAATAAATTTCGAAAACAATAATATAAATATAAAAGACAATAAAAATAAAATAAAATAAAATATTTCTCATGTGCATCATATCTATTTTGGTTGCATCATTTGCACTCATGAAATTTCAAAATAAGTGCGAATCTCTTGATGATAGGATTCTATAGAAATCGCAAGTAGCGATTCTTAAGAAATCTCTAGGTGAAGAAATTATCCAAAATGCTACCAGAAGTATTGGGGTACTTCGGAATAATTTTCAATACAAAAGATTTTCACTTATTACAAAAAAAATAAAATTTAAATATTTCAAAAATAAAACAAATAACAAAATGATTTCGAAATAAATAAAGTTCTTTTAAATATTTGGTTAAGACCATTTAATTAAGATCAAAGGGTTAATATATGATTAAGTGATACCGTTTTTTAACGGGCATTGTGGGGGTGCTAATCCTTCTCCACGCGTAACTGAACTCCCGAACCCAAACTTTGTTTTCACAAACCAAAAAATTTTTTTTGATAAAACTTAATTAATTTTAAGATTTTATTAAAAAGATAAATAATTTTAGGTGGCCAATCACACCTAGTCAAAAAAGATTGGTGGCGACTCCTCTTTGTGTTCTTCTAAAGTAGTCTAGTGATCGAGTCCCGGACGAAAATTGTTACGACAGCTTGGCGACTCCATTGGGGACATTAGAGAGTCGAACCATGATTAATCATGTTTTATCCAAAATCTTAGTTAATGGTCTTAATAAATATTTAATAAAACTTTTCATAAAAAAATAATTAAAAAAATACAAACAAAAAAATGTGTGAATCATCTTTATCATTTGCATTTTGTTGGGATGCACTTTAAATTTTGTTCCTTTGCATACATGACATATTCATTGCATACATCAACCCTACACCCGGGTTTGTCCCTTTTAGGAGAGAGTATAGTACCTTTGCTATCGTGAGGTGATAACCTCCGAATGGCAAGCGAAATACTCTCACTCAAGTTGAACTCTTTCCGTTTGTAGCCTGTCATGGGTGAGGATTGGGGTGCCTTACTAGTCTAGTGTGGACGTCAGTAAGGAACAATTTGAGAACCTTTTACCCTTTAGAGACTTAAACCAAGCATGTACTGAGCCATAGAGAAACTAACCTTAGCTAGAGCCATACCAGCCTTTTGTGGGGGTTACCTTAAATTATGGCACATGAATGAATACTTTTATGTAACACCTTTATGGGAAATATAATAAAGTGAATATTGAAATTGTGAAAAAAATAAAAATAAATAAAAACCTTCTCATTCAATTTTATTTGTGATTTCAATAGTATGCATATTCTCAAAAAAAAAAAGAGGGTGTTTTTGTAAGATTTTAAACTTGATATATGCATCTCATCACATGTACAATAGCTATTGAATTTCATGCACATACATACATTTAGCATGCATACATTTCATCTTATGCCCACTTATGAAAATTTTTGGTGATCATAAGTAATGACATCAAATCTTGGAAGTAAAAAGTTAAGATTTTTAAAATCCTCACCAGCGTATTGGGATGATTTTAATAGTCTTTTCTTTTATGGCACAATTTCAAATAATAATATGCTCTAAATTGTGGTAAACAAATGTCAGAGGTGCCGAAATAAAGAAGCCACCGCATTCTGAACCACTAATTCGACATCGTTACAGTACTCAATCAAAGACCAAAGCCATGGAAAATGAACATTTTGAGCGAATGGAAAAGATGGAAAGAATTCAACAAGAGCTAGCTAAATCTCAAGAAGAATCTCAAAAGCAAATGTCGAAGATGATGGAGATGATGATGACTTTGATGAAAGGCAAAGAGGTCACAGAAGGATCAAGAGATGAGCCTTAACCTATGAGAGAGAATCTACTGTACCCATTGGAGTTTATAGCCCCTCAAACTCGAACTTCCCAAAGAGCTTATCCCCCAGCTCATGTTTTTGTGAATCAACAACTAGACCGAGGACAACACTCGAGATCTAGCCTTGTTGATCCTATTTTTGTTTCAAATCTACATGATCCCATGGAGCAAGAAAAGTTGAGGAAAGAAAGTTGCGAGTCACAACAAAAATATGAACTATTGGATGAAAGGCTAAGGGCAATTGAAGGAATGGATTTCTTTGGAAATATAGATGCTAATGAGCTTAGTTTGGTCCCAGATCTAGTAATTCCATTGAAATTTAAAGTACTTGAATTTGAGAGATACGATGGGACCACATGCCCAGTAGCTCACATCACTATGTTTTGTCGAAAGATGTCTGGGTATACAAATAATGATAAGTTGCTCATTCATTGCTTCTAAGATAGTTTAACTGGAACAGTAACAAAGTGGTATAATCAGCTAGATCGAAGTCATGTTCGCAAGTGGAATGACCTGGCAAAAGCCTTCTTGTCCCAATATAAGCACATGACTGACATGGCACCAGATAGATTGTCTTTGCAGAATATGGAAATGAAGCCTTCTGAAAGTTTCAAGGAGTATGCCAGCCTCGCATCTCAAGTGCAGCCTCCCCTTACTGAGAAGGAAACCACGGTATTGTTTGTCAATACGTTGCCATCACCGTATTATGATAGGCTTGTGGGGAGTGCTACAAAAAAATTTGCTGACTTGGTAATTTCTGGACAAATGATAGAGAATGCCATTAAGAGTGGTAAAATTGAGGATGCTTCTGCTTCAAATAGAGTTAGGGCAAATAAGAGGAAGGAGGGAGAAACACAAGCTGTTACCATTGAAAATCAACCACCAAGGAGTTCCGTTCCTTTTCAATCCTATATTACACATCACCCATATCCTTATTATCCAACTATAGACAACACTACCCATAGTCCTTTTGTTTATCACCCAAGTTGGCAATCAAATTTTCAAGTCCCTACTCAATCAAACAAAACCGGTGGGTAGTCAAAAAAGGGCAAGGAACAATCAAGGGAGAATCTCTGTGGACCCAATTCCTATGACCTATACAGAGTTATTTCCACAATTGGTGAGAGATAATCTTGTTGCACCTAAAACCATTAAAACATCCATATCCTCAATGGTATGATGTCACTGCTCGATGCGACTATCATTATGGGAATGCAGGCCACTCCATAGAGACTCGCCTTGCTTTTAAATACAAGGTGCAGAGTTTGATCAATGCTGACTTGTTGTCGGTGGGAACCTTTCGCTACAAACAGGCATAAATTTTGGAGGGTAAGTGTTCTATGGGAAAAGGCCAAAGTTGTTGTCACTTTTGAGTTCTTATTCTAAAGTAATTCCTTAAATGCTTACGCCCATAAGCTTCAGGGAAATTTTTATGCATGGGCTAGTTTATCTATTATCATTTGAATAAAATGACAAATGCATTTGCACTACATATCCTCTTCCATACAAATCTTTGTTTTCATCTCTTTGTATTTCAGCCACACTTAACTTCCAAAAACTGAATGAGCAGTCAATTATGACGATAGTCTGAGATTTTATTTTGAAAATTCTATTTCTATTGGCAAAGTCAATGATCATTCTTGTCCCTTAAATTGCTAAAATTGTTGAAGCAATAAAGAGATAGCTCCTATCAAGAGAAGTTAAAATCACATGAAATGAGAAAGAAGTGAAGCTCTTGTATCCATTGTGTTGTTCTTGTTCAATAAATGTTCTTCAATAAGAGTATTTACATTTGAGATGAGAAATGGCCGTCTTTGATCTATCCTTCGTGCATGAGTAAAATTATCCCTTTGCCACCCCTATTGAGCCTATCATGCTTTTTTTCAAAACAAACCCACCAAGGATCACCCTTCACATTGAGGGGCAAATTTTGCAAAAAAAACCTGTTGACAAATAAAGAAATTCAGGTCATGAGTCATGAAAAATCTCAAGAGAAAATACCCTTTGATGTTTGAGTCCTCTTGTTAAAAAAAAAGGAAGAGGATGGGTGAAAATGAAAAGTTGTAAAAAAAAAAGAAAAACAAAAATGGAAGAAGAAGAGAAAATGATGAAAATAAAAATCAATTAAGGCAAAGTAGCAAGCATGCTTTGCATGATGACAAATGATCCTTTGGTTTTTTACCCTTAAAGAAACAAATTTTGAGCCTGATTATATCCATTTTTTTTCATAACCCATCACCAGAGCCTACATTACGTGCCTTAAAAGTCCATTTTGATCAAATGAGAATACTTGAAATTGGAGAATCATGCATTGAACTTGTACATACTTATGATGCCATCAAGAAACAACAAGACTGTGATTAGTTTGTTGGGAATATTAGTGATGTTGAAAAAAAAATAAAGATAATGAATGAGGAAATGAAAAAAAGAAAGAAAAGACAAAAAAATAAAAAAAAGAAAGAAAAAAAAAGAAGGATAAACGGGGAGGCTCAAATTGAAAACCTGAAAGGGCGGTTTGAGTCAAAAGAACGATAATCTAGTTGAAGATTTGGGAAGATGGTTTGACATAAAGAGAACCAGCATCATTTGAGAATCTCATGGTGTAGGGGGCAACTCAATTTGATCGAGAATGTCAATTGAATAGATTTTTCAAAGAATCCTAACTAGTTTGTCAAAATTGTCTGATTTTTTCATTGAGAACCTATCATTGTCTTTTGCTTTAAATTATCCAGTTTCTTAATTGAGAACCTATCACTGTTATCCACTCTGAATTGCCCAATTTCTTATTGTACTTTATTAAGTTTGTTCCTACTTTTCTTTATTCTCCCAAGCTTTCTAATGTTCATACTTTCCCAAAATGGATTGAGGAAATTGGTGACTGAACTGCATTTGTCATGGAATTGGAATGATAATAAATAAATGACAATTATACATAAAAATCTTTGGCATTAGTTTGGAAAAGATTCTAAAGATGACAAAGGGCCATATACAAAAATAAAGCAAGTGTTGAATGTGGCTTACATATGTGCTTCTACGAACGAGATGGGAAATAAAGAAGAGAATCTTTGTGAGAAGAAGAAACGATCCTAATGAAGAAAGCCATGGATTTTCGACACCGAAAAAAAGAGAGAAATTTTAAGAAAAAGGAGACTTCTGTCATTTAGGTATTCACATCATTCTAAAAGACATATGCATCATGGTTTTTAACTATTACATTGGGGCATATTTCAAGAAAGCATTTGCATTATCATCATTGTGATAGATTTTTTTTAGGGGCATGCATTTTGCATTTGCATCATTGAAAAAATAAAAGAAAAAAAAGAAAATGAATGAATAAGGAATGCAATGGGGTTAGCTGTTCCTTAAAGAGCAAGAAAATCATTCTTTAAAGAAAAATGGTGCAGTCATGACAAGACTTTAAGTCAATATCGCTGGCATCGTTGGGTGATTTCAAGCCAAGTGAAATTAGATTTATGAGTAAATGAGATTTAGTTGGCTATATTGTAAAATTGATGCATGATAAGACTTAGGTCTTCTAGATTCGACTTACAAAACCAATGAACACTTAGGATGAGAAACTTAAAGTCAAGATGTGAAATTCTAAAGATGCGAAACTCTTAGGATATGAATGTTCGAGTCAAGATGTGAAACTCTTAGAATGTGAATCTTCTAGTCAAGATGTGAATCTCTTATAATGCAAATCTTCCAGTTAAGATGTAAATCTCTTAGAATGCAATCTTCGAGTCAAGATGAAAAACTCTTGGATGTGAATCTCTGAATAAAGATGGGAAACTCTTAGGATGTGAATCTCCAAGTCAAGATGAGAAACTCTTGGAATGTGAATCTTCTAGTCAAGATTTGAATTTCTTAGAATGCAAATCTTCTAGTTAAGATGTGAAACTCTTGGGATGTGAATCTTCAACTCAAGATGGGAAACTCTTATCTCCAAGTCAAAATGAGAAATTCTTGAAATGTGAACTTTTAAGTCAAGACGAGAAACTCTTAGAATGCGAATCTTCCAGTTAGGATGTGAATCTTACATTTAAGATGGGAGTCTCTTATAAACGAATCTTTGAGTCAAAATGTGAAACTCTTGGGATGTGAATCCCCGAGTCAAGATGGAAAACTCTTAGGATGTGAATCTCCAAGTCAAGATGAGAAACTCTTAAAATGTGAACTTTCAAGTCAAGATGTGAAACTCTTAGAATGTGAATCTTCAAGTTAGATGTGAATCTCTTAGGATGTAAATCTTCAAGTTTTTCTAGATGCGAATCTCAAAATTTTTGTGAATCATGGAATATTTTCTTTGTTCCAAATATGTGAATTTCTCTAAAAAAACAAAATTTCTCTTATCGAATTCACTTTTTCACAGTGGATCAAGCCTTGGTAGGGAGTCAAGGTATTATGTTTCAAAATTGAATTCACTTTTTCGAAGTGGATCGAGCCTTGGTAGGGAGTCAAGGTATCATGTGTTTCAAAATCGAATTCACTTTTTCGAAGTGGATCGAGCCTTGGTAGGGAGTCAAGGTATTATGTTTCAAAATCGAATTCACTTTTTCGAAGTGGATCGAGCCTTGGTAGGGAGTCAAGGTATCATGTGTTTCAAAATCGAATTCACTTTTTCAAGTGGATCGAGCCTTGGTATGGAGTCAAGGTATCATGTGTTTCAAAATCGAATTCACTTTTTCAAGTGGATCGAGCCTTGGTAGGGAGTCAAGGTATTATGTGTCAAAATCATTCACTTTTTCGAAGTGGATCGAGCCTTGGTAGGGAATCAAGGTATGTGTTTCAAAATCGAATTCACTTTTCTAAAATAGATGAGCCTTGGTAGAGTCAAGGTATCATGTGTTTCAAAATCGAATTCACTTTTTCGAAGTGGATCGAGCCTTGGTAGGGAGTCAAGGTATTATGTTCAAATGAATTCACTTTTTCAAGTGGATCGAGCCTTGGTAGGGAGTCAAGGTATTATGTGTCAAAATTCGAATTCATTTTCAAATGGATCGAGCCTTGGTAGGGAGTCAAGGTATTACATTTTAAAATCGAATTCACTTTTTCAAAGTGGATCGAGCCTTGGTAGGGAGTCAAGGTATTGTGTTTCAAAATCGAATTCACTTTTTCAAAGTGAATCGAGCCTTGGTAGGGAGTCAAGGTATTAGGTTTTAAAGTCGAATTCACTTTTTCAAAGTGAATCGAGCCTTGGTAGGGAGTCAAGGTATTAGTTTTAAAGTCGAATTCACTTTTTCAAAGTGAATCGAGCCTTGGTAGGGAGTCAAGGTATCGTGTTTCAAAATCGAATTCAGCTTTTCAAGGTGGATCGAGCCTTGGTAGGGAGTTAAGGTATCATGTGTTTCAAAATTGAATTCAGCTTTTCAAGGTGGATTGAGCCTTGGTAGGGAGTCAAGGTATCATGTGTTTCAAAATCGAATTCAGCTTTTCAAAGTGGATCAAGTCTTAATAGGGAGTCAAGATATTATATGTTTCAAATCGAATCCATTGTTCTCGTAGGTCGAGCCTTGGTATGGAGTCAAGGTATTATTTTCGAGAATCAAAATTGAATTTTCCCAAAAAAATAAAAAAAAATGACTTTAGACAAAATTGTTGTCTAAAGTCTTTGCCCTATTCCTGATTCTCAGCAATGTGCAAAGAGGGGTAGCTGTAGACATCGAATTTTGTCCGAAGAACTTTAATTAAAAAAAATTGAAAAAACAAGCAAAAAAATAAAAAAATAATAATAAATAAATTAAACTCATTCTTCAATGCCCACGCATCATGTAAATTTAAGCCAAGGTTGACTTGAGAGATTTAGACCAAATATGAATAAGTCAATAAAAGGAAAATAGATCATGCAAAAAAGGAAATAATTAAATGCAATAAAAGCTAAAAATAAATTACCAAAAATAATACAATGAAAAAAGGAATAAAAAGATAGGTCGAATAAAAAATAAATGACAAAATAAAAATTCCCTAATCATGGGGTTAATACATTAAAATCAAGATTTTTCTTTCCTAAATAAAGAGGGGCTACATGGTTATAAAAGGGAAGGGTTTTTTACACAGAAAAGGGGGGAGCAGATGAGTCCAAAAAAAAAACTTTGTTCTACATTTTTTTTACAGTTATCTTTGCATTGCAATAGAGTTTTCTTGTGCGTCAACCCACCCCATTTCCGCATTCTTCGTTATTGCCAATACCGATTCCTGCACTCTCAAGCCTTCGTGCACTGTCCTTGTTGCTGCCTTGCTCACTGCTGCGTCGCACCTCCCCTTTGCTGTGCCACTGCTACCACTATTTTCCTGCTTGCACCGCTGCTGTCTACCATCTTTTATGTGTGCAGAGTTGCTCTGCATTTTTGTTTCATCATCATCTTCATCTCGTCCACTACGACCACCTATTCTTAAACTTTCCGTCCCTGTTTCTCCATCATCCAAATCATGCCACTGCTACTGTATCACCGTTGCTTCCCTGCTGCACCATTGGTTCACTACCGCTGCTGTAAGTTGCTGCCCGACTCCCCTTGCCGCTGTTGCCACGCCAAGCCTCTCGCGCCCTGCTCCACGCTTCTGTCTTGCATCATGCTTATACTCTGAGTAAAGCAAAGAAAAGAAGCAAAGGGGAAGAAGAAGACTCACTGTTAATGCCATGGTGTTGGTTTCAAGTCATTGAGGTATATATTTTATACATATTTACTTTTGTCGGTTCTGCATTCATAGAGAATAAACAATAACAATACATTCTATTATCCTTAGGACATTCATTATATTAAGTCATTTGTATGTACATCTATGTGTATGTATATTTTAAATAATAAAAAAAATATTTTTTAATGTGGGATTTATAAAACAATTAAGAAGTAATTAAAAAAGGGAAATGAATTATTTATAAAATTATTAATAAGGGATTTTTCCGGTGATAGGATTCCTTAGAAATCGCAAGTAGCGATTCTTTGACAATCCTTAGGATCGAAATAAAATCTTTAATGTCACCAGCGTATTGGGACATTCAAATGATTTTATTCCGATATAAAGAAAATATTAATAAGATGTCTTTAGAATAAAAAAAATAAATATAAAAATGGTAATAAAAATAATAATATAAAAAAATAGGTAAATACAAGAAAATAGTAAGTGAATGGAAGTAAAAAAACTTTTAAATAGGTAAAAATTTAGGAATTTAAATAAATAAATAAATATAAATACACATCTTAAATATAAAAGGTCCCCGATGATAGGATTCCTTAAAAATCACAAGTAGTGATTCTTTGATTATTCTTAGGGTCGAAATAAAATATTTGAATATTACCAGCGTATTGGGGTTTTCAAATAATTTTAGTTCGATATTAAGATTTCTATATAACCCACTTATATGAAATAAACTAACAATAATAAATAAATAAATATTTTAAACAAACAAATGAACAAGACTTCAAAATAAAGAGTAAAACAAATAAATAAGATATAAATAATGTCCGATGATGGGATGTTATGGAATTCACAAGTAGTGATTCCTAACTGATCTCTAGGTGAGAGAAATCTGCTAAATGTTACCAGCGTATTGGAATATTTAGTATGATTTTTCAATAAAAAATAAAATTTTATAAAATCAATAAATTTCGAAAACAATAATATAAATATAAAAGACAATAAAAATAAAATAAAATAAAATATTTCTCATGTGCATCATATCTATTTTGTTTGCATCATTTGCACTCATGAAATTTCAAAATAAGTGCGAATCTCTTGATGATAGGATTCTATAGAAATCGCAAGTAGCGATTCTCAAGAAATCTCTAGGTGAGGAAATTATTCGAAATGCTACCAGAAGTATTGGGGTACTTCGGAATAATTTTCAATACAAAAGATTTTCATTTATTACAAATAAAAAATAAATTTAAATATTTCAAAAATAAAACAAATAACAAAATGATTTCGAAATAAATAAAGTTCTTTTAAATATTTGATTAAGACCATTTAATTAAGATCAAAGGGTTAATATATGATTAAGTGGTATCGTTTTTTAACGGGCGTTGTGGGGGTGCTAATCCTTCCCCACGCGTAACCAAACTCCCGAACCCAAACTTTGTTTTCACAGACCAAAAAAATTTTTTTTGATAAAACTTAATTAATTTTATGATTTTATTAAAAAGATAAATAATTTTAGGTGGCCGATCACACCTAGTCAAAAAAGATTGGTGGCGACTCCTCTTTGTTTTCTTCCAAAATAGTCTAGCGATCGAGTCCCGGAAGAAAATCGTTACGACAGTATTCATTACTTGCTTGAGTGAATTAAAGGCTCCAACACCCTTAGGAGTCCAATGAAAACTATCTTTCTCAAGCATACTAGTGAGTGTCCTACTGATCAGGCCATATCCCTTTATAAATTTTTTGCAATATCTAGTAAGTCCCAAGAATCCACTCAAGGATTTCAAAAATTTTTGTTGAGGCCATTGTAGCATGGCCTAAATTTAGGAGGGATTACTCGCCGCTCCATTTGCAGAGATAATGTGCCCCAAATGTTTTTGCCTTTCTTTGGCCAAAGAAGCATTTGCTATTCTTGGCATGTAGTTTGTTCAACCTCAGGGTCTTTAAGATAGTATTTAGATGCTTTGTATGACTAGAGAGGTTTGGGTTATAAACAAGTTTACATAAAAAAAACATAGTTAGAGAGGTTGGGTTATAAACAAGTTTACATAAAAAAACATTGGAACGTGGCAGGGGCATTTGTAAGCCCAAAAGTCATTACCCTAGATTCATAATGGCCTATATGAGTTTTGAAAGTTGTTTTAGGAATAACTTCTTCTTTTACCCTAATTTGCCAATAACCTGACCTAAGGTCAATCTTTAAGAAGAATGAAGCACCCCTTAGTTTATTTGGGAAGATCTTTAACTACTGGAATAAGGAAACTATTCTTGACTATCATGGCATTTAATTGCCTATAGTCAATACAAAGACTTTAGGTTCCATCCTTCTTCCTTACTAGCAAGCATGGTGAAGCAAATGGGCTCTTGTTAGTTTGGATGTTGGATATAATTAACATTTCAACTATCTACTTTTCCACTTCTATTTTTTGGTGATATGGGAACCTATATGGCCTGAAATTGATTGGTATAGCATCAGGTTTAAGAGTGATAGTATGGTCATGAGTTCTTTGAGGTGGTAATCTAGTTGGTTTTTGAAAAACATCTTTATAGAGTTTAGTAGTGGTTCCAACGAGGAGGGGTGGTATTGCTATCATAATCAACATCGATCATATAAAATTCTCTTAACACTTCTAGATCCATGTCCACAAGCTTCTGCATTCTTTCCCCAGAAATAAGCTTCAAGCTAGGATTATTAGAACCCCTCTCAAAGTTACCTGTTGGCTATCTTTAGGAAATGACAAGGATAGTCTGTTAAAGTCAAACACCAAAGGGCTGTACTTCTTCATCCAACCTACCCCTAATACCTCATCACTACCTCCCATTGGTAATACCCTGAGATCATGAGTAAATACATGCTCTTTCATCATCCATTCTAGTTGTTTGCACTTAGCATTGCTGTATAGCTTATCTATATTAGCCATAGTAATAGCTAGTGGAGTGGTCTATATAACTTCTACTCCTCCTCTAGCCATTTGTGGAGTGACAAAATTGTGAGTGCTGCCACCATCCACCAAAACATTAATGGGCCTACCTTTGATGCTACCCTGAATTCTAAAGGTGCTATGTTCAACACTGCTTGTCAAGGAATTTATTGAATTCTTTAAATTATCTTTATCCATTTCATGATCTTTTGTAGATTTTTGTCTAGCCTCTTCTATTGTCTCCCATTTATCGTCCTTGTCTTCCCTAGATTCATCATTTGTGATAAGGTTAAGCTGGTTGGTCTTACAAATATGCCCTAGATAGTACTTTTCCCTACACATAGAACAAAAGTTGGAGTATTCGATTATAGAGGTTCTTTTAGAATAAATTCTAGGGTGTGTATGAAATCCTTGGGTTGGTTTAAGTGTTTATAGGGTTTGGTTTCACCATGAATTTGTGCCTCTTGTTTTCAATTTCCAAGGACAACTTATGTAGCTTTACTTGCCTGTAAGTATTAGCCAAATTGTTAGGCTCACTGGCTTTAACTCTTGGCTTCAATTCTTCCATTAAACCACTAACAAAACCAACTATAAAGTACAGTTCATTCTAATCGGGATTAGACTGAAGCATGTAAGGCTTGAGTTCCTCAAATTTCTCCTGGTATTCTTCTACAATTGTTTTTGAGCTAATTTGTTGAACTCTTTAACTATATCAGAACATGTTTTATCACAAAACCTTTGGCAAATATCAATACTCCTACCATGTAGCCCTTAGTTTAAGCATGAGGTACCTATCAAACCACACTTTTGCCTTTCTAGCCAAATACATATCTGCTACTTCTAGTTTTTGTTGCATAGCCACATTAAAAATGGCAAAAATACTTCTGGCATTTCCTTATCCAGCCTTTAAGATTACTCCCTTTAAACATTGGCAATTCAATCTTTTACTTAAGAGAAAATGCATTCAAATAGGCTCTTAAGGCAAATTCGCCATTTTTGAAAAAAAAAATTCAACCTAGGCTAAGATAATATGCTAGGATCATCCGTTTTGTAGCAATACTTCCCATGTTAATCAATAATAGTAACTTCTATAAGGCTCTTACCTTCCCTCGTCGTTGGTAACCCATGGATAGACTATAAGCTCCTTGCTTCAAGTTGGTGAGCATCTTTTTGAGTCAAAATTTCCAGAATTTTGCTAATATAGCTTTAACTCTCAGCAAGTCTGGCTTCAATGCCCATTCTTTGTTTTTCCCACGATAGAGTAACATTTTCGTTCACTATCTTCATTGCTTCTAGTTGAGCTTGTAACGCTTGCACTTGCTTATGTAAAATGTTGAAACTGGTCACTTCCACCATAGCTTTCGATTTATGGTGTTTTCCTGGCTTTGGATGATGGATCTTTAGCTGCTTTGATACCAGAATTTGTCACAAACTATGTATGTTGGTGATTCAAGAATGAATGAAGGTACATGAGGTACAGAAAGGGCAAAGAGAAGCAGAAAAAAAGGGGAAAAAAAGAATAGAGAGAAAGTTGTATTTCGTTTCATGCTTAGCTCATTACAATTCATCCCTTTTGTATGAGCACACACAATTGCTAATATACTACTGACAAATAAAAATAAAACAATGAAGGAAATACAAATTAAATAGTAACATGTGACACATGATCCCATAACAAATGATCCTCTAAAATAGCAAATGAGTAGCCGTTATGCTCTCCTTTGTCCTTATTCATGAGCTTCAGTTCTCAGCTTCAGCTTGCATATGGCTATATCTAGCTCCATTCTCAACTTCTAGCTCTATACTCAACTTGTTTCTAGCTACCAGCTCAGTCTATGCCTTAATGTAGCTATCGTCTTTCCTGTCTATATCATCTCCCTTTGTTGCTTCCATAACACATTGAAGGGTTGGTTTTTTTTTTTGGCAAAAGCTTAAAACCCGTTCCTTTAATTTTCTTTCAAGAGTTGCTGTAGAAACCCCTTTTGTTTGGGTCTTAAATATTATTAGGCTTATCGGGTTATTTTTAATCAAAGTTTGAAACTAAATGAATTTTAATATGAGTTTAATGTTCTTTTAGTTACACCTTTGGTTTGGGTTTAATTTGATTTTTGGACTTGAAACTATGATTTTGGACTTAGTTAATGGATTTTGGCGTAGGAAACTAGGAAAGGAAAATCAAGATCTCAACATAAGGAAAAGTCAAAAATCTGATTTGGAAATTAAAGAAAAAATTAAAATAAAATCTGGACAAAAATTGAAAAGAAATTAAATCAGAGATAATTTTGAAGGATGAAGATTTTCAGAAAGAGAATCAATTAGGAAGGGAATTATACCTCAGTGAAAATATTCAGAAATTAATTACCAAAGTAAAATATACGGCAACAAAAATTAAAATTTATGAGAGCTGATTCTAGGCATTAAAACATCTTCTTAAATTGATAAATTGCTAAGCCTATATAGACACACGACAGGGAGGATAAAGGGGATCTCCTTCCTACACTGGGATTATTCTGCAAATTGCCTTCGCCCCTGATTTTTTTCTGTTCTTGCCCGAGTATCAAATTGAGTCCAGTCCCTCGCTCACATCAAGCTTGTGCACCTTGCACTGCTGCCTTGCATCAAAGTTCCTTGTGACCTCACAGCTTTGTTCATCATCTTCATCATTCCTGCATTGAACCAAAGCCTGCTTAAAAACCAGATCGTAGCTGTGTAGTACAGGTTGGAGGAGAACTAGAAATCGTGAAGCATTTGATGTGTGGGAATTCGTGTGCTGTTAATCATCAAACACTAGGCTGCCATTAACGTTAAAAGAGAAAGAGTGAAGAAACAAAGAAAAGAGAAAGTGCCATCATTCACTATACAGTTGATTGTAGCCGTCGTTCACTATACAGGTTTGCTAAAAGTGACTTTTTCTTTTATATTGTTAACCTGTTATCATTTATTTTTTGTTTTTCTATTTTATCCTTTGGCTTTTGGTGCTGACATGTATGTATTATATATATTTATTCAATTTGCTTGGCAAGATTGATTGTAGTGTTTCCTGTACTTGGGACATCTTCAAGCTTTATGTACCGACCTAAATATTTGTGGTCTTAAAAATAGATTTTATTGGGTTGTCATGTCTGAGTTAATAAGATTTATAATAATGACAGCTACATAAATAAATTTATAAGGTGAAAATTCTAGAATTGAAATGTTAAAAAAAAATTTGCTTGATCAATTAAAATTATAAAGTTTAAATAAATAAGTATCATTCCGACGATGGAACTCTGAGAGGATTGCGATCGAGTAATACTTTTAGAGATCTTGAGGTGAGGAGATTTCTTTTAAGTCTAACCAACTTGATGGAGGATTTAAAAGGATATTTTCAATATTTAATTGTTAAAATTCATTATAAAAATAAAAAAATCAAATTAAAATCATAATTAATGAAAATTAAGTTTGTGAAAGTAATGAATAATAAAAGTAGAAATTAAGAATTAGTAAAATTAACGCATTTAGAAACAATATCAAATGAAATAATATCAAATATTCAAACAAACAAAATTATTCTGATGACAGAACTCTGAGGGCATTGCGATTGAGTAATACTCTCAGAGATCTTGAGGTGAGGAGGTTCTTTTTAAGTCTTACCAACTTGATGGAAGATTTAAAAAGATATTTCCGATATTTAAAATTCAAATTTATTAAAAAATTGAAATAAGAGTTAGTTAAAATTGATTACAATTAAAAGAATAAATAATCAAATTAGAAATTAAGAATTATAAAAATTAACATATTCAGAAATGAAAGAAATACAGATTATCCGACGATAGAATTCTAAATGGACTGCGCTTGAGTAGTACTTTTAGATATCTTGAGGTGAGGAGAGTTCTTTTAAGTCTTGCCAGCTTGATGGAAGATTAGAAAAGACATTTCCAAAAATTAATAAATTAAATTATTAGAATAAAAATTAAATTAAAATGAAAACTAGCAAATTAAAACTAAGTTCATTATAAAAAATTAAAGAATAAAAATTAAATTAATAAATTAGAATTAGATAATTAAAAATTAGAAAAGAATTAAAATAAAATTAAATAAAATTACGTTAAATTTGAATAAATATGAATCTAATGATGGAACTAAAAGGGAATTGCGCTTGAGTAATTTATTTAAAAGATTCCTAAGGTGAGAGGATTTCTTTAAGGCCTTACTAGCTTGATGGAAAGTTTTGAGGAAAATTTTCAATAATTCATGTTCATTTATAATAGACAATAAAATTATTAAAATAATTAAATTAAAAGTTTAAATAATAAAAAAATGCAACAATAAATCAAGGGCAATAAAATTTGGGTAGGAGTCAAGATAGGGTTTGCATAATGTATTTAAATGATCTGACGACGGAGCCTCTTCAAGAAAGGCGATTGGTCCTGCTTGAATACTCTTGAGGTGAGAAAAGCTTTTAAGTTGTCCAACCAGCTTGATGGAGGAGACTTAAAAGATTCTTCAATATTTAATTATCTCAAAATTAAAGTAAAAAGGCAAAATTATGATAACCTTAGATTATTTGGTACCATTTTAGGATGGGCATTGTGTGGGTGCTAATCCTTCCCTACACGTAACCGTACTCTCGAATCCTAGTAACTTTTAACGTAGACCAAGCCTTATCCTTAGTTTGAATAGGTGACCAATCACACTTAGGTTAGAATGGTTGGTGGCGACTCCATATTTTTGTGTCTAGCTATTAGGTTTTCCCAAAACTTGATATGTTATGACAGTTTGGTGACTCCACTGGGGATACTTAGAGAGTCAGGCCATTAGATAGTTTAAGGTTAACAAAATTTTGCCTAGAAGCTTTAAGTTTCATAAGACATTTAATACACACATTTCGCTTGCATGTGCATGCATTAGCCCTCAACTCGGGCTTGTCCTTTTTAGGGGGGAGTAAAGTACCTTTGCCTTCGTGAGGTGATAACCTCCATATAGGCCAGTGAAATACTTCCACTCAGATTGAACCTTTTCTGTTTGAAGCCTGTAATGGGTGAGGATTAGGGTGCCTTACTAGTCCATGTAGACAACAGTGAGGGGCAATCTAGGAACTTTTAGAAGGTTGAATTATTCAAAGCCCAGCATGTAATAAGACTTAAGAGGCCCAACTTTAGATAACGCCTTGCCAACTTAATGTGGAGAAATAACCTATAGCTAGGACACACAAAGGAAAATTCTTTTTCAAAAAAATAAAAAGAAATAAATTAGGAGACGAAATGGTTTATTATGACATGCATCTATTTGATTTTACAATGCATGACATGTAAATTTCAACATTGCACCTATACATCTAGACATTTTTGGTCATACATGAATTGAGCATGCATCTCATGCATAGGTTTGTATGTGCATATCATGGCATCTTGACTTAGACTATAGTAATAAAGGTGAGAAGATATCTCGGCCATCAAAATTGCCAGTCACCCATACAATACTTGTTTGCAAACAAGAGTATTGCAGAATGAGCAGTTGGCACGAATTGATGGGATAGAGAAGGTGCAACAAGAGATTATCAAAGCCCAAGAAGAGTCTAGGGAACAAATGGCCAAGATGATGGAGATGACAATGAGCTTAGCAAAAGGGAAGGGAGTTGATGAAGACACTAACGTTAGAGAGGAGCCCCAAATGGAGGACCCCATCAAGCAAGAGAAGCTTAGGAGGGAAGCAATTGAACTAGGTTCTCATGAGGGGATGCATCGTATGTGTGATATGTTAGAGGTAAGATTGAGGACAATCAAAGGGAGCACTATTTATGGAAACATTGATGTGGAGAAATTGAGTTTAGTTCCTGATTTGGTGCTACCCACAAAATTCAAAGTCCCTGACTTTGAAAAATATGATGGAACTAAATGCGCACTAGCCCATGTTACAATGTTTTGTCAAAAAATGGTAGGGCATACTCGCAATGAAAAGTTGCTCATCCACTGCTTTCAAGATAGCCTTATTGGGTTCGCAGCAAGGTGGTATGTCCAATTAGATAGAGGACTTATCCATTCATAGAAGGATCTTGCGAGGGCCTTCATAGCTCAATATCAACATGTAAAGAATATGGCACTTGATCGATTATTCTTACAGAATATGGAGAAGAGGGCTACCAAGATGATGGATATCCACTTGCTCGTGATGTTCGTGATGCTAAGGATCCATTGGTCATCCAAGGAGGTCCAATTACCCGAGCTCAAGCCAAGAAGACGCAACAAGCCCTGGCTTCATTAATGCAACAAGCTCTGGCATCATTAAAGCGTCAAGGAAGCTTCCATGAAGAGTCCCAAGACATCTATACTTGCTTGGAAGCCCAAACGACATGAGCATGCTTTACTGTCTTACTTTAGCTTAACAATAAGATGGGTTAAATGTTTGAATAGCCCACATTTAAGTTTATTGTGTCTTGGACTATTTATTTCATGTAATTAGGTTTAGGCATGAATTTGGGTTTAGTCTTATTTTCTGTTGGTATTAATTCCAGCCCACTTGTTTATGGGCTTAAGTGCTAGGTATTATTATAAATACCTTGTAAACGCTATTGATGGGGAGATCAGTTTTTTTGAATTTCAGAATTTGAGTGTGCCTTCGTCTTGGGTTCCTTCTCAACTAAGCTTATCAATGTCTTCTTCCTTGTGGCTCCTCCTTTTTCACCATCCACCATTGCTATACCTTAGGTTCTCAAATTCATATTCGTAGGGTCAAGGTCCAATACCTTTGGGTTCGAGTCTCTTTAGGCTTCGGGTCTAGGTTCCAGAAGACGACATTCATCATCTTTGTTTCTGTCCTTTTGTGTTTCAGCCCCCTTCAAATTCCAATCCACGTTTTCTTATGTCCGCTCATATCACGAGAGCTTTAGAGAATATGTTCAGAGATGGCGAGACATTGCCACTCAGGTTCAGCCTCCCCTTACGGAAAAGAGATGACAATTCTATTTTTCAATACACTTAAGGCTCCATACTATGAGAGAATGATTGGTAATGTCACCAAAAACTTTGCAGATATGGTACTTCGGTGAGATAATTGAATATGCCATAAAAAGCGGGAAGATCAAAAAGGCAAATACAAGGATAGGTGCAACATTTAATAATGAGAGTCAAGATGTTTAAGTTGTAACTAATGAAAAGCAGTATGAAAGTTATACCCCATATTACCCATACCCCATGCAACAATCCCACCACTCTTGTCCATATCCTTATAAGTCAGTTCCTCAAAATGGTTTTCAACCTAACTTTTGTCCTCAATCACTTTCCTTCCTACCAAACAATCTAAGAAGGCTAAAAAACGGTGTAGAGAGATTGCCAATTCCAATTTTTAAACTATTGTCTTTGCTAATAGAGAACCAGTATCTAGCACCTATGCCTTTGAAAATAACTCCAAACCCAGTAGCAAGGAGTTATAAACCAAATAGAAAATGTGAATATCACATCGGGGCAATTGGGCATTCAACAGAAAAGTGTAGACAATTGAAGGAAAAAGTTGAAGAACTCATCAATAGTGGTGCCTTGACTCAAGAGCTTATTGAACAATGGAAGTCTGCTTCTCCATAGGCCAAGTTTCCTATATATAATTTGTGGATGTGAGATGTTATCAGGATTCTTGAAATTTGCATATTTTTCTTTCCAAGTAGGTAGAATAAAATAATTTTGAAAACATTGGTGATTGTTATTGAGAATGAATAGACATAGCCATTACATTTCCAACATACTTTTCGATTCAATGAAAACTTGGAATCCATAAAGAAACACAAGCTTGAAATTCATTCATTTTTGCTTACCATGGTAAACTTTTGAAGTCAATGATCTTCACTAAGTCAACGAGTAATGAAATGATTGATGAATTTCTAAAACTTTTTAAACATGTTTTTGAAGGACCAATTCATAAAGCATTCTCTTAAGGACTTAGTATTTGGAAATTTGATAGATGTTAAGGCCAAGCTAAGAGTCCCAAACACATCAACCCAAAATTCTTTCTCATAACTTCAACTTTCTAACTCAAACCATCCTTCGCCATATCTTGGGGCAAAATGATTGAAAGAGCCAAGCTTTTGATAATCTCAACATCTTTTAATGGCCATTCTTAATTTGATTGATATCCTTTTCCTATTTCAAACCACGGTAATGAAAATCGGTGGATAAGGCCTTCATAAAGTTGAATGCATACATTCTGGGCATGAGTTTTGAAAAAAAAGTGAAGAAAAAGGAAGTAAAAAAATAGAGAAGAAAAGAAAAGAAGAAAAAAAAAGTTGATTGTGAAACCATGCATAAGGGATATTCAAATGATTTCAAAAGTAAAATAAAATTTTCATCTTGGTGGTTAGTTTTCAATAGAAGTGTCAATATTTGATATGACAAATGGCCATCTTTCATATTCTTATTACTGAAATGAAATCATCCCTTTGTTACCTTTTTTGAGCCTATTGATTTCTTTCTAAATGAACCGTGACCAGGGATCACCCTCCACATTGGAGAAGCAAATATATAAGAGGAGTTTTTAGAAGCATTAGTGATTGATCTTATGTCAAATACAAGAAAATAATGCCCTATGTTAAGGGGCAAATGTGAGAAGAAGGATATGTGAAGATGGAAACCAATATGAAAAAAACAAGAAAATGGAAAAAATATGAAAAGGTAGATGCAAAAAAAAAAAATGGAAAAGAAGAAATGAATGAGAATAAAATATTAGAAAAAAAAAGAAAAATGCTTTGAAGAGTGGGAAGGACAGATGTTCACAATCGAAGAAATGATCCTTGGTTCAATAAACCTTGAAAACACTTATTTTGGGTCTATTTATCCATTCTTTGAAAACTCTAAACCTTGGCCTATGGTACATGCTTAAAAGTCCATTTTGATCAAATAGGGATGCTTGTATTGAAAAGCTTTTCTTTGAGAAACCATTATTATTATTTAGTTTGGAATGAAATTTGAATTCTCAAATGCATGGTAGAATAATCAATAAAAAAAAAGATGAAGCTCTAGGGTGAAAACCCATGAAAGGGCAGTCTAGAGCAATTTTGAAACAACTCAAGGCCATTGTTTGTGACTATGCTAAGGCAATAACAAGAAAAAAGAAAAACCAGAGGAGTAATGCTTTCAGTCAAGACCTTTTGAAAAATTCAAAAATCATCACCTTGAAAATTTGATTTGAGATTTGAATCCTTGCCTAGAAATTTGAGCCATCATAGCTAGTCTTGACATTTGTTAAAGTCCACATATCAAGAAATTAAGAGAGTGCTAAAATGGATTGTGTTATGTGAAAGTTACTTTTACAAGAGAATTTTGTTTTTCAAGGAATTTGTTTCATTTGTAAGCCTAGATGAAGAGACGTTGATCCATAGAACCTTTCTTGATAACCAAGCATCCTTGATGCACCAAATCAGTACATTTATTCAGCTAGACCAAGTTGTGACTCATTCTATTTGTTCTCAATAGTAATCACCAATTTTTAAGAGATTTAAATGTCAAATGTTTTTATCTTGGAAAATTATTATGTAGGGCAATTTTCTATTTTCAAAAAGAAACGTGAAGAAGTGAAAAATGAGAGTTTTGTGATTTTATGGGGGCAAGTTCTTGTTTTAAAGAAATCAAGTGTGGTGATCGTGTTTTTAAGACTATTCTTGGGGCAATCTTTGGTTGTTATGAGAGCATGAATTTCCTTGAAGATATGAGAAGTGGTGAAGTGTTCTTGTGAATAGTTTGGGATGATTTTGTTGTTATGATTTGGATTGATGAATTTTAATTTGATAAGAATTGTGGGGCAAGAAGAAAACTAAATGAATGATGATGATGGGGTAATGGGTAGACTGAATGAGTGATGATTGGTAAATTTAAAGAAAGAAGAATTGTGGGGGAAGAAGAAGACTGAATGAATGATGATGATGGGACAAATGATTTTAGGATTGCTAAATTTGAAGAAAGAAGAATGATGAGGCATTGAAAGATTGAATGATAAGGCAAAGAGAAGATTGAAGGATGACAAATTTTTGAAGAAAGGAATATGGTAGATTGATGATGTGACTTGGTAAGGCATTGTTTATCATTTGCATTGCATTCATGACATGCATGACATTTTATTATATGCATTTTGACACAAAAAATTTTTTTTTTAACTATTTGTTAAGACAATAGGATAAAAAATTCTGAAAGATTAGATGAATAACATTTTGAAAAAAAAGAAAAAAATTAGAAAATGTGAGAAGGATAAGGAATAAGATGTGATAGAAAAGGTATGAAGTTTTGAAACAAAAATGTTAAAAATTTGGAAAGAAAGAGGAAATTAAAAAGGTATGGATATGATGGGACAATGAAAAAGGGATTGAAAGATGTGATGAGATGAAAAAATGTGATATTTAGATAGAAAATAACAAGAAGAAGAAACTGAATGATAAGATGATCTAAAAGATAGAATTGAAATGATGAGATAAGATCAAAGCCTCCGGGTACAATCAATAAGACCTCCGAGCATGATTCCTTAAAACCTCCGGGTATACTTAAGATAAGAATGATCAAAACCTTCGGGTATAACCTGTAAGACCTCAGGGCATAATTCCTTAAAACCTCAGGGTATATTTTAGATAAGAACAATCAAAGCCTCCAGGTACAATCTGTAAAACCTTCAGCCATGATTCATTAAAATCTCCGGGTACAATCTGTAAGACCTTTGTGCATGATTCATTAAAACCTCCAGGTACAATCTGTAAAACCTGAGCCATCATTAAAATCTACAAAAAGACCTTTGTGCATGATTCATTAAAACCTCCAGGTACAAGCTGTAAGACCTCTGAGCATGTTTCACTAAAACCTTCGAGTACAACTTGTAAGACCTTCGGGCATGTTTCCTAAAACCTCAGGGTGTAATTTTATAAGACCTCTGGGCATAATTGGGTGCTTTTAGAGATGAAAAATTTTTAAAGTTTCAAGGCCTTCCTAGTTGAAGGAGCATTTTAAGATGAGAACGTTTTAAAGTTTCAGGGCATTTCTAATCGAAGGAGCATTTTTAGAGATGAGAAATTTTGGAAGTTTCAGGGCCTTCCTAGTATGAGCATTTTAGGGATGAGAAATTTTAAAGTTTCAGGACCTTCTTAGTCGAAGGAGCATATTAGAGATGAGAAAATTTTAAAGTTTCAGGGCCTTCATAGTTGAATGAGCATTTTAGAGATAAGAAAATTTTTAAGTTTTAAGGCCTCCCTTGTCGAAGGAGCCTTTTTAAGAGGAGAAAATTTAAAGTTTCAGGGCCTACCTGGTCGGAGGAGCATTTTAGAAATGAGAATATTTTAAAGTTTCAGGGCCTTCCTAGTCGAAGGAGAATTTTTAAGATGAGAAAATTTTTAAGTTTCAGGGCTTTTCTTGTCGAAGAAGTATTTTTATGGCAGGAACCAATTTCTTTTAGAATGAGTAATTATCAAAAAAGAAAAAGAAAAAAAATGAGAAGAAGAAAAAAGAAGAGAAAGAAATGAAAAATGACAAAACTATTGAATGCGGACAAAATGGATTGTCTATGTCTTTGCGCAATTACTGTTTCACAGCAAATGCACAAAGGGGGACAACTGTAGACACCCCCATTTTGTCCGGGTCTTAAATATTACTGGGCTTATCGAGATATTTTTAATCAAAGTTTGAAACTAAATGAATTTTAATACGAGTTTAATGTTCTTTTAGTTACACCTTTGGTTTGGGTTTAATTTGATTTTTGGACTTGAAACTATGATTTTGGACTTAGTAATGGATTTTGGCGCAGGAAACTTGGTAAGGAAAATCAAGATCTCAACATAAGGAAAAGTCAAAAATCTGATTTGGAAATTAAAGAAAAAAATTAAAATAAAATCTGGACAAAAATTGGAAAGAAATTAAATCGAAGATAATTTTTGAAGGATGAAGATTTTCAGAAAAAGAATCAATTAGGCAAGGAATTATACATCAGTGAAAATATTCATAAATTAATTACCAAAGCAAAATATACGGCAACAAAAATTAAAATTTATGAGAGATGATTCTGGGCATTAAAACATCTTCCTGAATTGATAAATTCCTAAGCCTATATAGACACACGACAGGGAGGAAAAAGGGGATCACCTTCCAACACTGGGATTATTCTGCAAACTGCCTTCGTCCCTAATTTTTTTCTGTTCTTGCCCGAGTATCAAACTGAGTCCAGTCCCCCACACCGAGCTTGTGCACCTTGCACTGCTGCCTTACATCGAAGTTCCTTGTGACCTCACAGCTTTGTTCATCATCTTCATCATTCCTGCATGGAACCGAAGCCTGCTTAAAAACCAGATTGTAGCCGTGTAGTACAGGTTGGAGGAGAACCAGAAATCGTGAAGCATTTGATGTGTGGGAATTCGTGTGCTGTTAATCGTCAAACACTAGGCTGCCATTAACGTGAAAAGGAAAGAGTAAAGAAATAAAGAAAAGAGAAAGTGTCGTCGTTCACTCACAGTTGATTGTAGCAGTCGTTCACTATACACGTTTACTAAAAGTGACTTTTTCTTTTATATTGTTAACTTGTTATCATTTATTTTATTGTTTTTCTACTTTATCCTTTGGCTTTTGGTGCTGACATGTATGTATTATATATATATATATATATATATATATATATTTATTCTATTTGCTTGGCAAGATTGATTGTAGTGTTTCTTGTATCCTTTGGCTTTTGGTGCTGACATGTATGTATTATATATATATATATATTATATATATATATATATTTATTCTATTTGCTTGGCAAGATTGATTGTAGTGTTTCTTGTACTTGGGATATCTTCCAGTTTTATGTACCGATCTAGATATTTGTGGTTTTAAAAATAGATTTTATTGGATTGTCATGTCTGAGTTAATCAGATTTATAATAATGAAAGCTACATAAATAAATTTATAAGGTGCAAATTCTAGAATTGAAATGTTAATAAAAAATTTGCTTGATCAATTAAAATTATAAAGTTTAAATAAATAGGTATCATTTCGACGATGGAACTCTGAGAGGATTGCGATCGAGTAATACTTTTAGAGATCTTGAGGTGAGGAGATTTCTTTTAAGTCTGACCAACTTGATGGAGGATTTAAAAGGATACTTCCAATATTTAATAGTTAAAATTCATTATAAAAATAAAAAAATCAAATTAAAATCATAATTAATTAAAATTAAGTTTGCAAAGTAATGAATAATAAAAGTAGAAATTAAGAATTAGTAAAATTAACGCATTTAGAAACAAGATCAAATGAAATAATATCAAATATTCAAACAAACAAAATTATTCTGATGATAGAACTCTGAGGGCATTGCGATTGAGTAATACTCTCAGAGATCTTGAGGTGAGGAGGTTCTTTATAATTCTTACCAGCTTGATGAAAGATTTAAAAAGATATTTCCGATATTTAAAATTCAAATTTATTAAAAAATTGAAATAAGAGTTAGTTAAAATTGATTACAATTAAAAGAATAAATAATCAAATTAGAAATTAAGAATTATAAAAATTAACATACTTAGAGAAATGAAAGAAATACAAATTATCCAAAGATAGAATTCTAAATGGATTGCGCTTGAGTAGTACTTTTAGATATCTTGAGGTGATGAGAGTTCTCTTAAGTCTTGCCAGCTTGATGGAAGATTAGAAAAGACATTTCCAAAAATTAATAAATTAAATTATAAGAATAAAAATTAAATTAAAATGAAAACTAGCAAATTAAAACTAAGTTCATTATAAAAAAAATTAAAGAATAAAAATTAAATTAATAAATTAGAATTGGATAATTAAAAATTAGAAAAGAATTAAAATAAAATTAAATAAAATTACGTTAAATTTGAATAAATATGAATCTAATGATGGAACTAAAAGGGAATTGCGTTTGAGTAATTTCTTTAAAAGATTCTTAAGGTGAGAGGATTTCTTTAAGGCCTTACTAGCTTGATGGAAGGTTTTGAGGAAAATTTTCAATAATTCATGTTTATTTATAATAGATAATAAAATAATTAAAATAATTAAATTAAAATTTTAAATAATAAAAAAAATAAAACAATAAATCAAGGGCAATAAAATTTGGGTAGGAGTCAAGATAGGGTTTGCATAATGTATTTAAATGATCCGATTACGAAGCCTCTTCAAGAAAGGCGATTGGTTCTCTTGAATACTCTTGAGGTGAGAAAAGCTTTTAAGTTGTCCAACTAGCTTGATGGAGGAGACTTAAAAGATTCTTCAATATTTAATTATCTCGAAATTAAAGTAAAAAAGGCAAAATTAGGATAATCTTAGATTATTTTGTACCATTTTAGGATGGGCGTTGTGGGGGTGCTAATCCTTCCCTACACGAAACCGTACTCCCCAACCCTAGTAACTTTTAACGTAGACCAAGCCTTATCCTTAGTTTGAATAGGTGACCAATCACACCTAGGTTAGAATGGTTTGTGGCGACTCCATATTTTTGTGTCTAGCTATTAGGTTTTCCTAAAACTTGATACGTTATGACAGTTGGAATTTGGTTGTCAATACTTGGTGTACTGTCAGTGTTTCACTATCGATATTCAATTAAGTTTCCAATTGAGTTTTGAGTATTTCTAATCACACACTAACTATTGCTTGGTACACCGTAAGTAAATGTTTTTTTGTTTTACCAAACTAACTTTTCACCACATTACTATTATACCCTCCTACAATCAGCACACCCTAAACTCCCTCCTATTCATTGTCGAGCTGTAATGGCCTTACACTGCAAGTAGTGACTGGGAGTGCTTCTGATGTCCCGGCAGCTGCCTACCGGGATAGGCTAATATGTCTCAATAGCTGCTTGCTGAGACATTGTGAAGTGTCTCGGCAGAAGGCTGCCAAGACATATTGGCAGCCAACTACCGAGACAATTCAATACGTCTCTATAGTTGGTTGCCGAAACCATTCATAATGTCTCGATAGGCAGTTGTCGAGACATTGCTAAAATGCTCGGTAGTCATCTGCCGAGCATGGTCTAAAAGGCTCGGTTAAATGTGCAAATTTAATATTTATTTAATTATTTAGTTAATTGTTACCTAATAAAACTAATAATTTGTTGAATATTTGCAGGATGACAAAAGATTAGTGGTTTATCAACAAGAAATAGAGTCTTCTTAATTTGATTGCATTGAGTCATTTACGAAGGACAAGATTGTTTCTACTCGAGAAGAGTTAATCACATGGGCAAGGGACATGGGCAGAAATGTAGGATTCATAGTTGTGATTAGAGGATCTAAACCAACAATTTTTTCAAGAAAACCTAGATTATGACTCTGTTGTGAACGAAGTGGAAGACATAAAGAGTCGAAAAAGAAGAAATCAAAAACAGATAAACCAGCTCGTAAGGGTGTTAGAACTAAGAAATGTGGATGTCCATTCGAGCTACTGGGTGTGAAACTAGAAAAGGATGATGAGTGGCGAGTTCAAATAGTAAGGGGGATGTACAATCATGCACCTGTGAGGCATTTTGAGGGTCATTCATTTGCCGTAAGATTGTTAGTTGAGGAGAAGGAAGTTGTGGCTGATATGGCTAAGAACATGGTCAAACCACGAAATATTCTCATGATGTTGAAAAACAAGAATGAAAAGAATGTAAGTACTATGAAGACCATTTACAATGCACGACAAGCTTACAAATTGATTGAGAAAGCTGGTAGGTCACAAATGCAACAACTAATGAAACAATTGAGTGAGTGTAAATACATTGAGTGGCTTCGAAGTGATGAGTCAATTGATGTTATGAAAACTTGTTTTGGGCGCATCTTACCTCAGTAAATTTGTTGCATGCTTTCCCACATGTGTTGATTATGGATTGCACATATAAAACGAATAGATATCGTTGCCACTCTTCGAGATCATTGGTGTCACATCAACGAATTTGACTTTTTCGGTTGCATTTGTGTACATAGAGGCTGAGCGTCAAGAGAATTACACGTGGGCATTGCAAAAGTTAAAAAGTTTAATGACAGGTGTTGCATCACCATCTGTTATTGTCACAGATCGAGAATTGGCATTGATGAATGTAGTTCAAGCAATATTTCCCTTTGCAACCAATTTGTTATGCAGATGGCACATATCGAAGAATGTGCTTGTAAACTGCAAAAAGTTATTTGAGCTCAAGGAGAGGTGGGATGCATTCATGGCATCATGGAGTCTTCTTATGTTCTCAATGACAGAGAAGGAGTACGATAGGCATTTAAGCTCAATGCACTTAGATTACCATAGTTATCCAAAGCACTGCAAGTATAGAGAGCGATTTGTTGTGGCTTGGACGGATAAAGTAATGCATTTCGGCAATGTGACAACCAATAGGTACGTTCATTATCATATTTAGGTTATGTTTGTTTTCAAAAAAATTTTGAATTTATAATTAATACATATTCTAATTTGTATTGTAGAGCAGAGAGTGCACATGCAAAGTTGAAACGACACCTTAGATAGTCTCAAGGTGATTTTGAATCAACTTGGAACGTGATCAACTCCTTGATTAAGCTGCAACATACGTACATTAACGCTTCATTTGAGGCAAGCCTTACGGTTGTTGAACATAACTTCAGGCCATCATTATTTAAGGAGTTATGGGGTTGGTGTCAAGGGCAGCTTTGCATATGATATTGAGGAAGACGGATTGAGTGAAGGATGCAGATATTGATATTCACTCTTGTGGCTGTGTAATGAGAATGACACATGGGTTGCCATGTGCTCATGAAATTGCTGAATATGCACGATTTGGACGACCAATCCCCTTATCTGCCGTGCATTGACATTGGTCAAAATTAGACTTGACAAAGTTCACAAATGAAGACGTGCAATAGTTAACATTGGATGCTGAGTGGGAGATAATTGTCAAACAGTTTGAGGCATTTGATATTTCGAGAAAACTAGCATTGAAAAAAAGGTTGAGAGAACTAGATGATCCGACAACAACATTCCTAATTCTTCTAATTGAAAAGGCTAAGACAAAGGGTCGTACTCGAGCATTGAAGATGGACACATCAACTCGACCAGAACCTTCTTATTTTGAGATAGTCGAGTCTGGTCATGACAATACCGTTTCACCCACAACAGCTAGTTCAGTGAAACTGTCGAAGAAGAGGATGAAATGACAATGTATTGTAAATGTGCCAAGTTTCGATATATCGATTCTTTTCCAGTGGAGATATGTCCGTTCATTCACGATGTTATTAATGTCGAGTCTGATGGACGTTGTGGATTTAGAGCTGTCGCAGGGTTGTTGGATATAAGTGTAGATGCATGGCCACAAGTGCGACGAGATTTGATGGATGAGTTAAGTAGGCATTGAGATGATTATATGCGTCTCTATAGATGTCATAAGTGTGTTGATGAATTGATGTAATCTTTGGTGTGTTTCGACACGGTTGCTTATAAGGATAATTAGATGACCTTACCAGACATGGGTCATTTGATATCCTTACCGTATGACATTGTGCTTGTCCATTTATCTTCAAGACAATGCCTGACATATCTTCCACTCAAATGTATTGCACCTCCCCCACTACAACATAGGCTAATTGCTATTGGATTTGTGAACAACTGTCATTTTGTTCACGTATAGATCACGATGAAAGTTTACTATTGTTTATTGTTTTCATTCAGATTTAATTAAATTAATGCATTATTGCAAGTCTTGTTAGATCCGAGAGCATCAATATCTCCGATCGCATGCAACTGGCATAGGTATCGATATGAATGCACTCGAGAGTGGGAGCTTCCGTATGTCCCTCACATTAAGGATTTCAAATTATTATTTTTTTCAAACACAGATGTTGCGACTTAAGAGACGATCAATCTAGATGAACCATGATGTATTAAGTAACTAAATATAATACATAGTTGTAAGCATTGTAATCATAGTTTATTGGATTAAGCTTATTTTATTCATTTTATGATTATGTGTTAATTATAGACCATTTCTTTATGATTATGTGTTAGTTATATATAAATATTATTAATATTTATTTTTTACTTTAATAATTTATGGAAATATAATTAAAAATATATTTATTATTTTGTTAATTTATTAATAATATATTATAATAATTTATTTTTATTATTATTATTATAATTATAATTATTATTTTAAGTAAAAAGAAATGATTGTTTCAAATGACTTGATAAATGTAATATGATGGATGAGGTAACGAGACAAAAGTAATCTAAATTTATACATAACTATATCTACCATTTCCTACAAAAGTATAACTCAAATTATAAAATATAATATCTACTATCTCCTCCTCTTTTGTCTAACATATATGGAAGAAGATGTAGGAGGTGGTAGGAAAGATGCTGGTGGTGCAGCTGGTGCTAAAGGTGGTGGTGGTGAAGCTACTAGTGTTGGTGCTGGTGGAGCAGTTGGTGTCGAAGGTGGTGAAGCTGGTGCTGCTGGTAGTGCAACTGCTGCTAGTACAGCTAAAGTTGCAGCTGGTGGTGTTGATGCTGCTGCAAACGTGGTGGAGCAACTGAGGAAGGTGGAGTAGATGAGGATTGAGGGGGACGTGGAGGTCATGATGAAGATGTTGTCTGTGGAGGATGTGGGAAAATTACAGTACACCTGGGCAATCTCGCTACCATGGCATAAACATCATGCACAGCCTGCCACCAAACATCTAAGTCTTGATCGTCTCCACCTACCTTCACTATGTGAAGTTTGTCGTATATGTGTCCCATGATGCACTACAAAACCATGAAAATATAAATATATCAATTTCGAGATTAAAAAGACATTAATAACATTAAATAAGAAATGACTAACCTCCTAGTCAATCACTCTGTGATGCTCTGTTGATCTGCATGCAGAATTCTGGGTATAATGATGTGAAATGGTCATATACCAAATCATGTAATCCGTTATGGACTCTCCAAGGGTCTTGCCTTGCGCACCTCTCCTATCCTCATTAATCACATGATAGTTCTAGCTATCCTAGTACCCAAGCTGAAAGTTATACTGCACGTTATAATTAGTTGGCTTCAGACCTCGTCTCGCTCGAGATGGGGTGAGAGGTGGACATGGAATGCTCTACACATAGCCTCACTGTTGAAGAACTATATCCGGATGGTATGGCTCCACAATGTCATTGAACTTAATGCATCCGCAAAAGAATGAAATCTCTGGCAATGGATATCTCTCTCTACTGTCTGCATATGGATCCCACTATACTTGATGATACTGAAGGTCATCAAGTTGCTCCCTCAGTATTTATAGAGAAATACTACAGCTAAGTGGCTTCCATCGTTGAGCACGTGGCTACCTCTTTCTGTATGATATGTCTCGCAATGGATTTAGCAATGGAAAATGCTCGTAAATCCAAGCCTGCATAACACAAAACAGATATTCATAATCAAATCATATGCTAATAAAAATCATAGAAATCAATATTATTCTTATTAAATAAATATTAAATACATGAAGCAATGTCATATAACCAGCTATCGAATGGCACTATGCTTTGCTGGCCTCGCCTAGCTATCTATACATCTGAGCAAGGCAGGCTGCACCCCATACAATCTCACCAAGGGTAGTAAGATCCTCAAGAAAAGATAAGTAAGCGTCTGGTACTCACGTTGCACTCTTATAAGCAAATAGATTGCAACCAAGTAGAAATAATAAGAATGCGCGAGTCACGTACTCTATCTGCTCCTTGCTATCAAAGTCAGTAACCATGCAAAACGTTTCTTTCAGCCACTGCATCCTAATTTGTGGTCCTCTAGTGGCGATCGTCTCTTCCCTTGCTTTTTCTTCAGTCACTCCAAGCAACCGCACTAACATTCTATTTGCCTCGTTAATGGAGACAGTATCGAAAGATATAGTCTTCCTAACCACGGGGATGCCAAGCAACATAGACACATAATTTAGAATATGGTCATCTTTCTGAAAGGCATGTGAAATGTGTTCATCTCTGGATGCCACCTCTCAGTAAATGTGATAATAATAATTTTGTTGCACGTGAGATAACTACACCGTAACAATGGAACCAACCTTGACCTTGCGATCCTGGAAAGGATGCACGACCAACTTTAATCTAACGGCCATGTACCAACTTTAGGACCATGATTAATAACTTTTAACTCCCCTCGCTCCTGTAACAAGACCAAATAAATAATGGTCATATTATTAAGTTTAATTTACATTATAATAAATATCTAATAAAGTTCATTTATACCTTTTGCTGCCAAATAGCTACAGTAACATGTGATCTATAACTAAGTAGCAGAGATGTATCAATTGGACCACTAGGATACGATACAGTAGAAATGACTACCTGAGTAGATGTACTAGCTTGCTCAGCAGCTGGTGCCTCGCCAGATGTAGTTGGTTACTGCCTTTGCGCCGCAGTTGGTGCCTCGCCAAATGTACTCGGTTGTTACCTCTGTGCCACAACTGGTGCATCGCCAGATGTACTTTGTTGCTGCCTCTCCTCAGCAGCTACTGCCTCAAGAGCTCGTCTCCTCCTCTCAAATGCAGTGGGTACCCACCTCAGATCCACTGACGCTTCAGCGCGACTCCTCCTTTCACCTCTAGATGACCCCCCGCCTCGTGTACGTGTGGTAGCATCTGTATAAACACACAAGAAAACTATTTTAATTCTGATTAACTAATTCACATGCCAATTCAATTCAATAATTCATTTCACATGTAAGAAATAAATAATCCTAAACGAATTCACATCTCTTCAAACCAATTTATATCAAATAATTAATTCATATTCAATTAACTTTATTTAAAATGTAATTAAATCTAAACTAAAAATAAAAAATAAGTTAAATTTTTTTTTATTTTTTCCTGGTGCCGTGAGCACACCTAGTATCGCGGCACACTGGCCCAAGTTTGCGGCACCTTAGTGCCGCGTACACTACAATCCATGCGGCACCAAGGTGCTGCGCATGCCTAAGTGGTCACAGCAATTCATTGCCACGAGCTGCAGAATCGGCCCTCAATGCATTTTTTTCCAAAATTTCTACATTTATATTCGTTTAAATGACAAAATAATTAATATTTAACATCTGTAATTGAACATAAAAGCTATAGTTACCTTATTTACTTTAAATACTCAAAGATTTGAGAGAATGAGAGTTAGGAAAAACGTTTGGAGGGGAGATTGTAGGTGTGTCGTGAGTTAGGGGTATAATGAGATGAGAATGTTGAGATGTGGGGTGTGAGTAGCAGAAAATTTGGGGGATTAGGGTATGGATAGTAAATACGGTGTCTAGTTCAAAGTAGGGTGTGTTTAGAAAAACTCAAGTTTTTTGGGTTTCTATGTTGATGGTTGAATTTTTGGGTTGTCGGTTTCTTGTTTGAATTTGGCCGTGGATTGTGGGCCTTCAGATTGGGTTATTGAATTTGGTTTTTAGTGGGTTGAAAGTTAGGAGAATGGCTTTGAATACTAAAATGCAAAGTGTTTTTTTAGAGAGAAGAAAGAGGAAAAAATGAAGGAGAGAGAGAAAGGAAAAAAAGAAAAAGGAAGAAAGAAAATGGAAAAAAAATTATTTAAGATTATTTTGTTTGGGTAAAAATACATTTTTGTATTTCATTCATCAACATTCATTCTTTTAAGAGACGTGTATTTCATTCATTAAAAAATCCTTAATTGAAAAATTTAGAAAACGTTGTCTTAATTTGATTCAAAAAAAAATTTGTCCTTCATTGAAAACCATTTTGCATTTCCAACTAAAACCATTTTGCTTACTGCTCATAAGTACAACAATATTGGAGGTATTCTCTATGTTGCTTCATGCTCAACATAAAAAAAATACACCCGGATTTGGACATCTCAGAAATAGCTACTCAAAAATAGCCACAATATACTCTTAACTCATATATGTTTAAACTTCATATACAAGTCATGCTCGCCACTCATTTACTACCAATATTCCTATAAACATTATAGGTATGAAAATAAACCAGTCCATGTACAATACATTCATTTAGGGAACAACCTGGAAATAGCAGCAACTGATCAGACGCTAATCAAGCCAGGAACATTTGCTGAATTCAACACTTTTAATCCAGCAATAACTAAGGTAATGCAAACAAAATTAAATTCTAACATAGTATCTATTGAATACAAAAAAGTTATTCTAACAACTATATTTACAATCCAGAATGGAAGATTCAGCCGGACATCTTCAATAACAATTGTTCAAGCTGCGCTGCATAAAGTTGATGTTGTAATAAACGTAATCAGTGCGACAGCTTATTATGCTTCTGTGCTTCTGGTGTAGCCAACAGAACTCCTTACACAAGTTCCTCTGCTTAAACAAACCAAAAAAATATTTAGTATTAATATTGAATTATGGTTTTCCTCTGAATACTATAAAATTGGAAAATAAAAATATGATTAGAGAAGCAAACTGGACTGCACAATCAAGGATCAAGGACAGAACTGTACAATTAGAGGTAGATATGGAAACAAGCTGAAAAACTTATTGGGGCCACTAACCAGAATTAATTAGTGTGAATGGCATAGACAAGATGGTATTGCCAGGTCTTGTTTCATTATTTAAAGGAGAAACCAGAATCCTACAAGTTGTACTAACAGCAAGAGCCAGTCATACAAATACTCTCAGATTCAAACCGTTTGACGTGATGACAATAGAAGGAAGAAATGCAAAGCACAAACAAGCAAAGTCATCAACAACATATGGAGAGTTGAAACAAGCAACCAACTCATCAACTCTATTGCTTTATGCTCCACCAAAATATGCAGAAGATCACACAATAACAGCAGGTACTGGAATCCCTCAAGAAGACTTTTCATCACCAATCAACACACAAGTTTCAAAGGAATTATTTATGGAGAATCACCAGCAAAACAACAAAGATTGAGCATGAAAACTTAAACTCTGAATCTATATTTGATATATCAAGTCTGCTATTGCAATTTATAAAACAAATAAATGATCTATAAAATAAAGTAGTAACTATCATAATTTTCTTTTCTTATCTTTCCAAGGGAAAAGAAAAAGCACTGGACCCAGCATAAAGTACAAACAAAGACTGAGAGAAGCAATTACAAGGCTGATCACAAGATACTTTCTTGATAGTTAATTCTAACATAATGGCAAGGCTATAAAAGGAAATCAAACATGTTCATCCATTGTTCGCTGTATGGTTCTCCCTTATATGATGTTTTTTTGGTTTTTTGTGAAGGAATCAGGCATTCACCTCCTATAAATGTTTGATTTTCCATCATAATTAACTTTTTTGGTTTTCTTTAAAGACCACTTTAAAACATTCCCCATAACATTATTATATTAGCCTGCTCTAAACAATTGCTTCTAGATATTTCTAACCATAATTTTTGTGATGTACTTTTTTAATTTTGATAACAAATAGCAAGTGTGCGTGTGTGCCTCTCTCTCTCTCTCTCTATATGTGTGTGTGTGCGCGCGCGCGTGTTTTCCAATAGAATATGAATTTGATAATCTTCCTATATTTTGCTTATCATTTTCATTCAAATATTAAATAATATTTTCTTTCCTTTACAATAATCTTGCCATAAATGTCCTTCTCTATAAGCTTTATTTACACACTAAAAGAAATGCTTAACCTTACAATTTTCAAACAAAATTTAAAAAAATGCACACAGCAACACACAGGACAAATCCTGGTAAAGATGAAATGCAGACCATGTATGAACCTTTGCATTTTTTTTTCTTTGAAAAAAGAAAACTCATACATGTGGCAATTGGTGGAAAAAGAAAAAACTCCTGTTCTTACCCAGCATAATCTGGTCTGATATTATTTCAATCTACGATCGGTCGCCTATTCAGCGCAGCTTCAAAACGACTACATGAGCCTGCTCTCATTTCTGTACTCATATCATTCTCTGGTGCCGGATAGTAGTCTTCTCTCAGCTGTACATCTCTGAGGTTTGGGATACTAAGAAGGAATCTCATGAAGTGTTCATGAGCCGTACCGTGGATAAATAGCTTCCTAAGATCAAGACATTCCCCGAGCAATCCAGCTGCAGGAAGTGAGAGACTCCTCTGGTTAACATCCCTGTCTTGAGGAGGCCAATAATCTAGTTCACTTAGCCTCAACTCCCGAATACCATTGAGATAAAATCTTTCCCACAAACTTAAGTCCATTTGGCCTGAAGGTGCCGTGAGTGCATAACCTATGGTTTCACCACAATCTAATTGCATCTTTGAAAGCTGAGGGTAGCGTGCAAGGCAGCTCAATCCAAATGCACGCTCAGATGGTTTGGGGCGTCCCCTGCAATCTCCTTCCACCCTTAATTGGATCTCCTCCAAATTAGGACAGTCCTCAAGACCTGCAGTTGGCAATGGAGTGAGAAGCTCACCAACACTAATCCAAAGAGAAAGATATTGCAACTTATCCCATTTCTTGCACCAAAATCCATCTATGTCATTGATTTCCATTTCGTAAGACTCACTCAAGTCAAAGGAGTACTTGCATTTCTTCCTGCTTGTGTAGTGATCATACTCACTTCCATAGAAGCTAAACAAATCCTCCACTTGATTGCGGCCAAAACCATGACCAGCCTGCTCTGAGTTCCCCGTCTCCACCAATCCATCCCAGACACAATCAATATGCAGCCATTGAATCCGATCACGGATTGGCTCCACAGCTCTCAATGATGCTGCAGCATCAAGATTCTTACAACATGAAATCTTGACTTTAACCAAAGTATTTCTTAGCAAGCAAACCATAGTCCTGAGTCCCCTCTCCGTAATCCTTTTACACCCTTGAACCTCAAATCTTGATAGCTTACAACAACCTCTCCCAATTGCAATCAATCCCATGTCTGTCAAATCGCCAGAATTCTTAACAGACAACTCTTCCAGTCCCGAAAACAAGGCAATCCCATCAAGCTGAGATTCAATCGCCAGACAAATCCCATGAAACTGCCCCAACTTAAGCACTCTCAAATCCTTGCATTTAGAATTCAACATTTCCAATGCCAACGCAGTATCCCTCACGTTCCTACAAACATCAAGCACCAGCTCTTCAAGCAACGGTAACCGGGCGAAAAACTCCATCAGCGTCGCCCTGGTAATCATAGCATCCTCAGAAGTAAATCCTTCATTGTCCGGATCACCTCTAACATCACCCAACGACGATGTATCGGCCAAATGCAAAAGCGTCAATTTAGGACAATTACTCGCCACAACTAACAATGTTTCGTCTCCCACGAACCCAAAGGACCTATGATCAAAATTACAAGCCACCAAAAAGCTCTTCAAGTTAGGACAAGCGGTGGTGATTTCCTTAATTTCGTGAGACTTAAGCCCTTCAGCAACCGACGTCGTCAGTAAATTCAAGTGGACTAATGAGGCTGATACCTGGAGGCGAGCTTGAAGAACCGGGGGCAGATCTTCAGTCCAGTAATAAAAACTCGACAAATCAAGCCAACTCAGATTCTCGCACTGCTCCAACAAACAATCAAAATCTGCTCCGATTGGCATCTGGGGGGGCCGTTGGTGCCACCTCACCAGCTTCACACGCTTCAGCCCAGGCCATTGTTGAACCAAAATCTCAGTCGTCGACGGCGATCTAGCGTACATCGTCAAGGAAGTCACCGCGGGGAACGCCAGGCGGAGGCGATGGGCCCAAAGACGAGGATCGGAGAACGGATCATGGGAAAGCAGCGAGTCGCCCCAAGGGGAGAGCAAGGAGAGGTCCAAGTCAGTGACGGATCTGAAACAGGTGGGGATCATGTAAAGGTCCCTTGCGTTGCCGCGGAGCACGAGGGAGACGCGCGTGGCCCTTTCTAGAAGCATACACTTACGGCTGACGAGAGAAAGGGAGTTCCGGGTTCGGGTGTCGGAAATGGAAGCAAAGATGTTCGATAAAATTACGTCGGGGATGTCGTTAATGGTGATCATCTGGTTTTGGTGTTTTGGGATTTTTTTTTTTTTTGCGTGTGTGGGTGGGTGTCTGTTAGCGTGGATTTTATTGAAGTTAATATGATTTGAATTTGAGAGAAAATTTGGTTTGAGCAGTGAGTGAGCGAGTGAGCTAGGAGCGAGGTGTCGGAGACTTGTTTCTGGTTAAAGGAAAGAGGCAGCGGATAAGAGTAATGGAGGATGGCTTTGTCGCGGAATGGGATTATGGAATGCCGCTGGCCACGTCAGTAATCCAACCTGACCTACTCTTTTCTGCTCCTAGCCCCGGCAATCTAAGTACGACACAATGACAACGTATAAAAATGAAATCAAGAACTAAAAAAAGTGATATAATTAAAATTAAATAAAAATTATATATAAATAAATATTTTATATATTATTGATAAATTTTTTTATTTTATAAATGAGATTAAAATCATAATATATATTTTATTTATTTATTTATTTTTTTAATATATATATATATCGTGATTTTAATATTATTTGTAAAATAAAAAATTTCATCGATAATATTAGATTTGATAATTCATGTTTCTAATTCGTTTTCGTATTGTGTAAAATCATGTTCGTATAAAATATAAAAATTTCGTATCAAAATTTGTGTTGACAAAGAAAACATAAAATCTTATTTTTAGTTTTTACAATATTGATATAAAATTTTTACTTAATTTTAATCTGTGTCACCTTATTTCTTATATTCGTATCGTTTTCATATCATGTAATCGTATCTTATTTAAAATTATCAAATCTAAATAATATATAAAATAATTATTTATAATATATTATATAATAAAAATTAAAAATATATTTTTTACTTTTTATTAACATAAATTTTAGTATAAAATTTTTGTATTTTATACATCTTAAACGATATTATAAAACACGAACACACATTATAAAACGAATTGCCATAACCATTTTGTTCATTGTCTTTGGCCTTCGGGCGCCAGTTTTGTTTTGACCATTCTAATCTCTGCTGCTTTTTCGCGTGTGCCTGCCTGCTGGACTACTGCTGTTGGGTCCCGCAAGGGCAACGTAAAAATCTATCATCTCTATCTACTGACAATAATACAGTATCTACTATTATTATCATCTAATAGGTCTAACCACTAGCTTGCGTTGTGGAACCCATGCCTATCGTTTTCCACACTTTTCTTTCTCTTCTCCATTTTTTTAATATTTATAATTTTGTATTAATTTGATATTAAAAATACTTTTCATAGTAAATCGTAATAAATAATAATTGTTTATTTCAATAGTTTTATCATTTTTACGTTCAGTATATATATATATATATATATATTTATATTATAATTATATTTTGTTAATTATGAAAATTTTATTATTTACAAATGAGAGCTTCTAAATGAAACCTCTCCATTGCTCTACACAACTTATTTTAATATTATTTAGTAATACAAAAATGCTCTTGAATAAAATTATTATTTTAACCCTTTTCCTTACACCCAAAATAATGTAGCTTTTTCTTCTTTTCACTCTAAACATCCACCTTAACAACCTTAACAATTCTTCTTCCAAATATGATAAAACTTTTGATAAATTGAAGAATAATGGAATTTTTTTTGATGATTCAATGAAAAATTATTTCATAGACAAAGAAGAATACAATAAAGATGGCATGGAGGAGATTTTTACGGAGGTTAGTAATTTTTTTTGAGTTTTTAACAAATTTTTGGAATCCTATAACTCATGAAAATACTTGGATTCAAAACTCTTGAAAGTGAATTTTTAAGAATTTCATGGTGTTCCTAAAAACGAATTTCCAGAAACACAGTGATATTCATGGAAATTCATTTTCGAGAACACATAGTTGCTCTTGGAATTTCACTTTCTCGAGCAACCATGTGCTCCCAAAAGTCTGCTTCTGATGACAATAATGTTCTCTCGAAAGTCCACTTCTAGGGGTGACCACATGCTCCCAAAAGTGGACTTTCTAGAGTTTCCATGTTTTCTCAGAAATAAACTTTTGAGAGCATATCTAGAAGCCTAAATTAAATGGTTTTATTTAATTATTTGTGAAAATAATTAGTTTATTTATTTATTTAGTAAAACTAATAATTTGTTTAATTTTTGTAAGATGATAGAATAATAGTAGTTTTTCAACAAGAAGTAGAGTTTCATCAATTTGATTGTACTTATTCATTTACTATGGACAAGGTATGAGAATGTAAATATTAATATCATCTTCAATACAAATAAAGTCAGGAATTGATTAGTATTAGCATATTATTGTGCGGGCTTTTTCTACTTGAGAAGCCTTGATAACATGGGCAAGGGAGGTTAGGAGAAATTTAGGCTTTAAAGTTGTGATTAAAGCTTGAGCTGCAATTTTTTAAGGAAACCTTGATTATGACTCGCATGTGAACGAAGTGAAAGATTTAGACACTCAAAGAAAGAGGAAATAACAAATAAATTACGTCGTAAGCATACAAGAATGAAAAAGTGTGGTTGTCCATTTGAGTTATTGGGTGTGACATTGGAAAAGGATGATGAGTGGGGAGTTAGAGTAGCATGTGGGATGCACAATTATGCACCCACAAAACAGTTTGAGGGTTATCTTTTTGAGGCAAAGATTGTCAGAAGAATATATTAGCTAATATGATCAAAAAACTGGGTTAAACCACAAAATATACTCATAACGTTGAAAAACAAGAATGAAAAAACATCAACAATATCAAGACCATTTACATTGCACGGAGAACTACTAATTGATTGAGAAAACTGAGAGGTCACAAATGCGACAACTAATAAAACGATTGAATGAGTGTAAATATATAAAGTGGCATCGAAGAGATGAGTTAACCGATGTTGTCAAAAACTTATTTTAGGCACATCCTACAATAATAGATTTGTTGCATGTTTTCCCCCATGTGTTGATTATGAATTTCACTTATAAAACCTATCGTAACGATTTCGTCCGGGACTTGACTGCTCGACGATTTTGAAAATATTAAAAACAAAGAGTCGCCACCAATCTTTTTTATTAGGTGTGATTGGCCACCTAAAAAATATTTATTTTTTTTTTAAAATCTTAAATTTATTAAGTTTTATTAAAAAGACAAGTTTGGGGTCTGCGAAAACAAGTTGGGTTCGAGAGTACGATTATGTGTGGGGAAGGATTAGCATCCCTACGACGCCCGTTTAAAAACAGTACCATCTTAATCATGAGTTATCCTTTTAGTTCTAATAGAATGATCTTAATTTAATATTTAGAAACATTTTCCGTATTATTCTATAATTTTTCAAAGCATTTTCTTATTATTTGTCAAAAATCATTCTTTTTCATTTTTAGGAAAGTTAGATTTTATTTTTTTGAAATTGAATGTGAACCTTTTTGTATTGAAAAATTAAAACAAATACTACAATATTTTTGGTAATATTTGAAATAACATTTTCACAAAGAAATTTCTTAAGAATCACTACATGCAATTTCTAAAGATTCTCATCCTTGGAAGATTCACATTTTTTGAATTAAATAAATGCATGTGGCATAGTAAATGATGCACGATGAGAATGAATTAAAATTTTATCTTTTTTCCTTAAAAAACTTAATTTTATTTTTAACAAAAAAATATAATATTGAAAAATCACACTAAATATTCCAATACTCTGGTAATATTTAGTAGACTCTTCTCACCTAGGGATCAGTTAAGAATATTACTTGTGATTTCCTTAACATCCCATCATTGGACTATATTTAATTATATTTAAACTTTATCATTAACTTTCTGTTTTGTTAAATTTTTTATTCAAAACCTTATTCATTTTTATTTTTAATGAAAATTTAAATTATTGAAAAATCGCACTAAATACTCCAATATGTTGGTAATATTTAGTAGACTTCTCTCACCTAGGGATCGATCAGGAATCACTACTTGTGATTTTCGTAATCTCATTATCGGAAGATTTACATTTATTCTGAAATTAAGTGAATGCAATGATGCAAACAAATAATATATGTTGCAAATGAATTTTTAATTTTTTATATAAATACTTATTTATTTATTTTAAATAGAAAATTCTTATTATTGAAAAATTACACTAAGTATTCAATATTGTGGTAATATTTAGTGAACTTCTCTCACCTAGAGATTAGTTAGGAATCACTACTTATGACTTCCGTAACATACAATCATCGGATAAATATTTAATTAAATTTAAAATTTATTATTAATTTCTTTATCATGATTAAAAAACTTATTCATTTTCATTTTCAAATAAAATTTAAATTATTGAAAAATCACACTAAATATTCCAATATGCTGGTAATATTTAGTGGATTCTTCTCACTTAGGGATCAATTAGGAATCGTTACTTGTGAATTTCATAACATCTCATCATCGGGAATAAAATCAATGCAAATTATATAAATATACATTACGTGCTCATTTGATCTCTAATTTGTTATATTGTTTATTTATTAATCTATCATTTTTTATCTCTATTTATTTTTTGATTATTTTATTCTATGAAAATTGCTCATTATTTTTTTTTTTTTTTATAATAAATGTGAATCTACGTATTGAAAAATTATTCTAAAAATTTCAATACTTTGGTAATAATAAGAGAATTTCTCTTACCTAGAGATTTTCGAAGAATTGCTATTTGCGATTTCTACAAACTTTCATCATCGGAAAATTTTATATTTAAACTAAAACTTCATAGTTTATGCTTAATTCATAATTAGAATTTTAATCTACATTTTAATTTCAAGATTTTAGCCTTATAAATTTGCTAACAGATTAAATAATTATGGAGCTTATTTAAACAATCTCACTTTTCAAAATGCCATAATTGAAACAATTGCAAATGCATATCCAAATGTAGCAAACAAGTGAGTTAATGATTGGAATCCAGGGCACGCCACATGCACTTACAACTTTTCTTTTCTTTTTTTTTTTTGTTCGTTCATGCACCTATAATTTACAAACAGCCAAAACTAGTTTAAATCAAATAGAGACTCAAATTAAAGCACATTAGATATATGGGCAAATAAATAAAAAATTTGACGATTAAAAGTATCCAAATGTAACCCTTACATGCATATATAGCGGAGCAAAAACAAAGTACTCATCAAGCCCAAGTCATAATCAATTAGTAGTGCCAAAATTCGTAGCATTCCAGTGCAAAAGGCAAGTGGTAAGATAAAAACCAATAAAGTGGCGTTTGATTGGCAGAATAGAATAAAGGAGAAATAGAAAAGCTATTATGTGAGAATAGAAAAGAAGAGAATAAAGTAGAATACTAATTATGATATTAGTTTCATTAGAATGAAATATAGTAGAAATTAATATTAATATGTTTGGTTGAGGGTAAAAAGTATGATTGAATAAATTTAAAAAACTGTTTTACCCTTTTATTAAATAATTATAAATTATTTTAATATTAATTATAATTAAATAAAAATTATTTTTAAATAACTATTTGTTTTTATTATAAATTATTTTTATTAATTGTTCAGTATTAATTAATGATTAATTAAAATTTTAGTAAATAATTAATAATTATTATTACTTAATTATCCTTTAAAAATATTTAATTATTAATTGTTAATTTTTCTAATTGTAATATTAATTAATAATTAATTAATAAAAACATAATTTTTCTATATTTAATTAATAAAAATAAAATTAATCTAAAAATTAAATAAAAAATTAATAAACAAATTTGTTCATTTTGTTGTGGGAATCTGGGCGTTTGAATGCCCAAAATTGTTGAAAAGCATGGGCATTTGAACCTTGTTCTGCTATTAGTTATCTAAACCCAAAAAGAAAGCAACCATCTCTTCTCTTTTTTTCTTTGTTTCATCCACGATTGTTTTCCAGAATGTACCGCTATTGTCTTTGCAGCCACCCACTTTCATGAACAGCAAAACCCACACTCCCATTTTCCTCTTCTCCTACCTATCCTTTTATTTTTCTTCTTGAATTTGACGATTTGCATTGGGTTGATCTGGGTTTGGGTCGATCAAGTTTGGATTTTCGGTAGAGGGATGTGAAAGATTTGTTGAGGTTTGGGTTCAAGATTTGCTCTTGTTGAAGAAGAGTAAGGAAGTGAAGAAAGAAACGAGCTATGATGTCTTCATGATTTTTCTGTAATTTGCCAAATAGAGGAAGGATACGCGTGGAAACTAAAATGTATTACTCTTTCCTTACAGCTCAGAAAAACCATTCCGGTCTCATCCCAAAGAATTGGGATTCAGTCTTGCACTGAAAAGACCTTCCACGTAACTGTGCCGCGAAACCAACTAAATCACAGAAAATGTGGGCCCTACAAAAAAACAAGAGGAATCAAATGCGTTTTCAACCCATGCAAATAGCACGTAATACTCACATGCATAGAATAACCGGTCAATGAACAACTACCATACTTCTAAGCATTCAGTCAAAGCAAAATGCAGGTGATGAGAGAAAAGCAAACAACAGTTACATCTAAACACGGACCAACCACTAATTGATTAGCTGAGTCAAACTATCAAGCATTCAAGTTAAAGTAAAATATAAAAGTTGAGAAAGAAATAGTGAAAAAAAAGAAAAAAATAATAATAACAAATAATAATCAAAGAGGGTACATGAAAAGGAAAAGGAGCAAGAATAGTAGACCTGAAAATCAAGTTCTTCCTTCCTTTCTTTTTTTTTTTTCAGTCCCAAGACTCAAGAATTGAAACAACAGACTCTCCTTCGTTTGCATGCGGCATCGTTCACCACCTCTTCCACCGTTACACTAACCACTATCACTTCCTCATTTGCTCTTCTCCTTCCTTGGCTTCACTACAAAAGAGCCAAATCCTCCAGTAACTCAAAGTCCAAAACCCATGAAGTTTTATTTCAAATGTTCTTTCTTTTTATTTTCGGCATGTGATTGTATGGCTTGCTTGGTATATTTTTTGAACTGTGTTGGGATTTCTCGGTTTTGAGGGTTTTGATACGGGTGGCTATGGTTTCGATTTTGAAGGTGCTTTTGGGTTTGGACTTTTTGATTTTTTTTTTAATTTGGGATGCCAATACTGGTGGAAATGCTGGGTGAATAGTGTGGTTGCCAAAGGCAATTTGAGGCTGCTCGACGGTGGCTTGTCGAGGGTGAAGAGACTAGAGAGTACTCGTTCTATGAAGGTAGAGGTTTTTGGCTCAAAAAAAATCCCCTTCACTGTAGAATCAATATCAGTTTTATTCTCATTTAGATCCATCGTTTTATCCACTCCTAGTCTTTCAATCCAGAGGATTTTTATCATCTTGATTCAATCATGAAGATGATTGTTACAGGATGAGAGTTGGCTATTATGGGGATGAGGTGATGGCGAGTGACTGATTGATAGCATGGATAGAGTGGCTGTGAGAGAGGGTGGCTAAGGGTGGCTCCGGGCATTGGGTACTGTACCCCAATTAATGCTGAGTTGATTGGTTGATTAGATTAAAAATAAAATGAAATATAAGTAATATAATATAATATAATATAATATGTATATATAAAAATAAAAATAAAAATTTTAAAATAAAAACCAATCCATCTGTAACATGGATCCTGAAATTCATGCACCAAGAATTTGAATTGGATTGGATCAATGAAGTTCAAAATCTAAAATGGACAAATATAAAATTTTTATTGGTTTGATTTAAATTAAATATATTTACTTTTTTTCTCGAGTCTAAAACTTAGTTTAATCAAGCTTAATAGCAAGTCATTCAAAAAATTTTAACAATACTTCAAAAAAAATGATAAGTATCAAATTTATCAAAATAATTTGTAAACTCGGACAAAATGAGGTGTCTGCAGTAATCAATGGATATCGACTCCCTCTTCGTTGGCGTGACATCACAAATTTGATTTTTCGGTTGCATTTGTGTACATGGAAGCAAAGCGTATTGACAACTACATTAGGCGTTGCATAAGTTAAAAAGTTTAATGTTGTTAGATGCATCACTATCTGTCATTGCCCCTTGTCAAGATTTGTATTCATGAACAAAGTTAAAGCGGTATTTTCCAACATAACCAATCTCTTATACAAATGACACGTATCAGTGTAAGAAGTTATTTGAGCGCAAAGATAGGTAGGATGTATTCATGGCATCTTGGAGTGCTTTTATGTTCTCGTTGACCTAGAAGGAGTATAAGAGGCATTTAAGTTTAATGTTAATGGATTGCCATAGTTATCTGAACGTTTTGCAATACATGAAAGTTACCTAGTTGGATAAGCATAAGGAAAGATTTGTTGCAACTTGGACAGATAAAGTAATGCACTTTGGCAATGTGACAACTAATAGGTACATTCATTGTGATCTTTTATGATTACGTTGATTTTAAATAATTCATTCAATATAATTAATACATTTCCTAATTTGGTGTAGAGCAGAGAGTGCACACGTGAAGTTGAAAAGACACTTTAGATTGTCTCGAGGTGATTTTGAGACGTCTTAGACAGTTATCAACTCCTTGATTGGGTTATAACATACGAGATATAAAGGCTTCATTTGAGATAAGTCTTACCATTATGGAACATAACTTCAGTCTATCATTATTTAAGGAGTTGCGAGGATTGTTGTCAAGGTATGCATTGCATATGATATTAAGGGAAATGGAGCAAGCAAAAAAATGCAAATATTGATCGTTTGTCCTATGGTTGCATGATGAGATGTACACATGGGTTGTCGCATGTGCATGAGATTGCTAAATGTGCAAGGGACGAACGACCAATTCCCTTACTTGTAGTACATTCACATTGGTTGAAGTTAGACTTGACAAAGTTTAAGGTGGATGACAAGCATTAGTTGACGTTGTATGTTGAGTGGGAGATAATTTTGAAACGGTTTGATGCATGTGATCTTTCAAGTAAACTAGCCTTGAAAAAAATTTAGAGAATTAGGTGACCTAGCAACAACATTCCTAGTTCCTTCAGTTACAAAGGCTAAATCAAAAGGTCGTCAACCAGCATTGAGAATAGACACATCAACTCAATAGGATCTTTCTTATGTTGAGATTGTTGAGTCTGGTTAGGAAACACTATTTCACCAATCACCGCAAGTTTAGTGAAATTGCCGAAGAGGAGGAATAAATTACCTGCGCATTGTCGCGGTAGCAAAATTTGATATATTGATACTTTTCCAAAGGAGATATGTTAGCATATTCACAATGTTGTTAATGTTAAGTTTGATGGACTCTGTGAATTTAGAGCTATCGTTGGGTTGTTGGGCATGGTGTAGATGTATAGCCACAAGTGTGACAAGATTTGATGGATATGTTAAGTAGATTTCGAGATGATTATGTGCATCTCTATCGATGACAAGAGTGTGTTCATGAATTAATCTAGTCCTTGTTGTATTTCAACACGGTAGCTAATTAGAACCTTACCAGATATGGGTCATTTGATATCATCATGGTATGATGTCGTGCTTCTCCATTTATATATGAGACAGTGTTTAACATATCTCCCGCTTAGACCTTTTGCATCTCCACCACGGTAGTATTCGTTAATGATTATTGGATTTGTGAACAATTGTTATTTTGTTGAGGTATGGATCATGGTATATGTAATGTTATATTTATTTCAATACTATTAGTTTTGACTCACATTTAACTAAATATAATGAATTGTTACAAGTCTTAATAGATCCAAGAGTACTAATACCTTTAATTTCATGCAACCGGCGTAGGTATTGATATGAATGTGCTTGAGAGTGGGAACTTTTGCATGTATCTTGTATCAAGGATTTCAAGTTATTGTTTTTGTCAAACACAAAAGTTGCACTCAAGAAACAATCGATCTAGATAAACCATGATGTTGTGTTTCTTTTTTTGGATTTTGTAACTGAAACATTATCGTTTTTTATTTATGAAAATTTTATTTATTTAATTTTCCATATTTTATTTATCAAAATCTTATTTATTTAATCATCCACTTTTTATTTATGAGAATTTATTTATTTTTGTTTATCTTTTGTTATTTGAAATATAAAATAAACAAAATGAAAAATAAATTTACAATTATATATATAAATATATAAATATAAATATCATTCCGTACGAAACTAAAAGTCAAAATATAAACAAAAATCTACTCTCCTCTTATGCCTAACATACACTGTTGGTTACAGAGCCAAGAGCGATGTAAAGGGAGATGGGTGCGAAGTAGAAGGACTTATTGCATGTGATATAGCAGGAGCTGAATCCGATGTAGTAAGAGCTAGATCTAAAGTACTGCAACAAAAGGAGCTGACTTTGATGGTGTCGTAGGACATGGAGGTCAATGTGGTCATCGAGCCCATCGTATGCTGAGATGTTCGTGCTAATGCTAGTGGCGAAGCTAGTGGAACTGCCTCTGATGAAGCAGGATCTCGACGAGAATGTGGTCGTTGAAGCAAACACACAACGAATTGAGATGCTGATGCTAGTGCTTATGACGAAGCAGGATTTAGAGGTCAAGGTAAAGGTGTTGTGTGTCGAAGAAAACCTCGAGGATGATGTGGTCATCGAGGCAAACACACAACAAGAGGTTGAGATGCTAATATTGATGTTGATGCTAATGAAAGAGCTAGATGTGGAGGCTGAGCTGAAGGTGCTGTGTGTCGAGCAACTACTTCGATGGTGCAACAAGACATAAAAGAGCTTAAGAAGAAAGTGTTGTGTGTTGGAGAGCTACCTTTGATGCTGTTGCAAGATGTGGAGTAGGCCCAGGCAACATGCCATAAGCATCACATAACGCTCGTCAAAATACATCAACATCTTGATCTGGTTCACTCGCTACCACTGTCTCAAGTTGACCTAGTATGGCTTTCAATATGCGTCACAAGATAATAATAACATAAATACATCAAACATAAGATAATAAGGCATTATTGACATAACATAAGAAATGAATGACTTACATCATCAATGGTCGACTTCCTACTTACAAAACCTAAGCGCATGTATTATAAGTGATTAAATAATTAAAAAAATAAAAATATATAGACGTGTGTGTATATATATATATAAAATTAAATGAAGGGTACAAGTGAATTAAATTAAATGCTATACACGTGAGTATAAGAATAAAATACATATATGTATATATAAAAAATAAAAAAGAATATATATTAAGTATAAAATATATATAAATTTAAAATAAGGAAAATAAAGCATGTATGTATGCTACTATTTATATATATATTAGACATGAATATATATATATATATATTATATAATTAAGATAGGGAAGATAATGTATATAATATAAGGAAATATATAGAATAACAACAACAACGACAACAATAACAACTAAGCCCAATTGGCTTCTTGAAGAAGCCAATCGGGCTGGGAGCAAGAATTTGAAATAAACAAGTAGAGGACTTGGGTCCTCTGCAAACCAGAAAAAAAAAAGAAATAAGGGAGAGCACGCAAGGGAAACCACATCAGAGAGGAAGAGAGACTAGAGAGGAGAAAGGAGGAAATCGCTACAACAACTAGGGAAAGGGAGGCCAAAACTGAGAGAACAGAAAGGCCAAAGCTATAGCTACAAAGTGAAGCGAGAGAGCTACTGTGTCAACATGAAACAGAGGCTCTCAGGCTGTGCAGATCTGAAGTAGCCATGAAGGAGATTCATTTTCAGGTTACAAAACTCAAGCATGAAAATGTGAACGGGAGACATGAGGCGATTGGGAAAGGAAGAAGAGGCAGCCACCATTGCTACCTAAAGAAGCAGTATTTGAAGAGGAAACTGGGAAAGAGGAGGAGACCAAGGTAGCTGAAATTAAGAGCTACTGAAGGCTGGAGGAAAGGGCGTCGGACAAGGGTTTTAATGGTGATTTAGAGTTGTGTATAGGAGATATTTTAGGCTGATTGGGAGGAGTTTGAAGGCTGAATATAGGCTGGGTTGGTGGCTTGAAAACAGAAAGGAAGCGAGGTAGCTTAGAAAAGGGACAAAGGTTGCAGTAAGGAACCACTTGCTGGTATTATGGCAGGTGGTTTGTGCCAAAGATGAGCTGATCTTAGGTTGATTTTAAACTGAAATAGGAAATAGGAATGTAGTTGAATGACGAAGGGGAGAAAGGGTGCACATTTGGCTAGAAGTGACAAGAAAACATGAAGGTAAGGGCTGTGTTTAGTGATGTGCAGAGGTGAGATGAGGCCATGAAAATAGGGCCCTCGGCTGGCTTTTCTTAAACTGACTTGGAGAGCTAAAAACCATGGTTTTAAGGCTGTGCGTGAAGGTCATTTGAAAGGCCTAAAGACTGTTAAAACGTAGGTGTTTAGGGTAACTTTAAATACTGAAAATCACCCTTGAGTATTGGCTAGTTAGAGACATTTTCGGTCAGCATTTGAAGACTAGAAGCGAGAGTTATTGAAGCTAAAGGAAGGGCTGTTGAAGTGCATACACCCTTGCATTTTCTTCATCCCTAAGCTGTTGCACTTAATGTCCCATTCAGCTGGAAGAACAATAGGAAAGGACAAGAGTACAGTGATCTTTAGCTGAAGCAAAACATTGAACCAAGGGAGAAGAGGACAGATTCGGTTTAGAGAAAAGGGGCTTAACCGAGACCATTGCAAGAGTGTTTTAAGGGCAGTGACAAGCCTCAGTTTTTAGGGGGGCTTAAGGTTGTCTTGGATCTAATCTTATGGCATGTTCATGGGATAACAACAATGATTTTTAGAGATTTTAACGGCAAAATGGAGGTTGTACAAGGGTGAGGTTGGCTTTGGAAGTTTAAAGGAATTCATTTGGAGGCTTGAAGGAAATTTTGGTGAAAGACGGTTTGAAGAATTTTAAGGGTAAAGAAATAAGATCTGTGCTTTGCTTTTGGTTTAAAACCTAAGAAGATATATGTGTACATGCATGGTATTGAGATGATGAGAATGGAAGTTGTGTGAATATAAATAGGTTTGACCGATACAATGTTGTTAGGGTAAATATATACATGGCACAAGTAAGAGCATATAAATGGCACTCGTAGGATATATATATATATATATAATATATAATATATATATATATATATATATATATATTATATATATATGAATACAAATGACTACAGGCCATGCGTGTATATTAATTGAAGAATTTTGGTAAAGGATTTAAAATTGGATACAAGTATATAAGCGATACATATACACGTGACAAAGTATTTAAATAGATATGATCAAATGATTGATTAGAATTTATGAATATCAGGATTGAAACAATATCAAAATAATTATATAAGACTATATATATTTGTGAAGTGAAAAGTGAACTTGTGAGTGTGATAATACTTATTTAGAAAAATGACACCTAGTCTATATTTGTTATTCAAATAATGAGGATGAGCTATTGAGGTGTAAATAAATTGGTTTATAGTGAATCAGAGCGGTATTAGGGTTGATTTGGCTTGGACGCTCGAAGAACACATATGTTAAAGTCTCGAGGTAAGTGGGTTAAATAAAGTCTGTTAGCACCATCTCATAGGAATGATTTAAATTTTATAAATTTGTTTGTGCTTGGGCTAGATTGAAACTTGTTTTCTGTCTTGTACGTTGTGGCTAGCCAAGAGTGCATGTTAACTAAAGTAAATTGATGCATATGTGCACTCACGTATAGCATGTTTTGAGTTTAATTACTTAATATCTATGTTTTAAATACTTGTATTTTATTTTAAATTGCAAAGTCTTAGTTTAAACTGACTTTTGAAACAAATTGAAACTTCCTTATATTTTAAACTCAAAACTTATTTAATAAGTGCTTTGAAATCCGTGCAAGCCAAGTGCTACACGAGAACATTGCTTTCGAACCGTTTTTGAGTACGGGCATATCTTACAACCTTTGGGTCATTTCTAGCCTATCGAGCTTAGCTCTAGGCCTTATTACTCATCTATTGAGCTTTGTGCTCTAGACTACTGTACTGTACCTATCGAGCCTAGTGCTCTAGGTAAATTGTTAGGCTTGTCTAGAAAACCAGTAGACAAGTTCCAGTTCTCGATTGATCAGGGAGACTGCAGTACTATTCTATGGCCATAGATTTCGTATTGCTTGCGATGCAATTCCATCATTAGCTAGAATGGACATCATTATCGTTATTGTATCAATGATTGAGGATTATTGCCTAAACTCTACATACTATCGTTTTACTATCAGTATTTTTTCAGTGGATCAAGGCTATATGCCAAACAATTATTGATTTTTTGTTTTATGAACTTATCAATTTATTAAAGTTCATATTGATCAATTTATCGCAGTGTATATTGATCCTTTTATCGAAGTGTATATTGATCGATTTATCGAAGTGCATATTGATCGTTTTATCGACGTGCATAGTGATTTACATAGTGATTGATTTATCGAAGTGCATAACGTATTGAATTTAATCGAATGCATAGTGAATTGATTTAATCAAAATGCATGGCAAATTTGAATTAAAAAAAGTGCACAATGAAAGTGTTTTAAACTGAAGTGTATGGAGAAAGTATTTTGATTTAATACCATACTTGAAAACTGTGCTTACATGCAGTGTTATCAATAGCGAACAGCAGACAATAACAGGGAGGCTAAAATTCGCTATAAATGAATAGCGGATAGCGCAGCGATTGCTATTGACACAATAGCGGCCATAATTTTTTTTAATAAAAAATATGTGTAATTTAATAGAAGATAATAAAATGACCATAATAGCTCATAAAAATTATATAAAGCATTCCAATAATGTTTTCAAACAAATAAAACCATAACAAATAACAAGCTACCAAGTCACGTAAGACACTAAAAACAAGCATAAACACAAATGCAATTCCTAAGAAACATAATCTACTAATCCTCCTCCTTCTCTTCTTTAGCTTCCACTTCCTCTTGCTCAACCCTAATATCATCATCAACTTGGTCTTTTTTAGTTCTACCACCAATATCTAGCTCAAACTCCTCTTCTTCCTCATCTAATCTTTCAAGATCCAAAGTAAGCTCAGCTACCTCAATTGAGAAGTGGCTGGGTTAATACTTTGGGAATGGATCTAGAGAGTGGCTCTTGTGATAGTTTTACTTTGTTGATGGGTTTTTAATTTAATTTTGGGTTTTCAGTTTAATTTAGGTTTACTTAATATTTAATAAAAAAAGGTTTTTACTTTAAATAAATTTTGAAAAGCTTAAAAGACTTAAATACCCTTAAATAAAATAAAACCATTGGCTATAATTAAATCAAGAAGAAAAAAATTGGTTAAATGGACATTTGACCAGATTTGTTCAATAGCGCCGCTATTGGCCATTACCCACTATTATGCTCGCTATAGGCTGCTATTGTAAAATCGCTACACTATGTATGTTATCATAGTAGTAGCTAATTTTCTGCTACACTATGCCTCTATAGCGGCCACTACAGTCGTTATTGACAACACTGCTTACATGTCACTTCAGCATTGCTTTTTCTACACTTTCATGTAGATCGACATAAGTCTAATATGCATTTACTTAAACTACTTACTGAGCTGTCATTTGCTCACTCTTTTCTAACAACCTTGCAGATCATACGAGCTAGATTTCACACTCGTAGTTCCTGTGCGAGGCCTCGAAGATAGTATCTACTAGTGATACTTGTCTAAGTCCTTCGAGTGCTATTTTTGTTTCCTTTGAGGTATACAAGATTTGTATATTATTTTAGTTATCATATATGACATTTTTAAGTACCCAGTACATGCTTATTGAAAATATTTTGGGATGTAACTTAAGATTGCTCTAGATTATTATAGATTAATATGATTATCGAGTGCGATCCGGAATATACTTGTAGTATGATAATTACGAACTTTATGGAATGTGCATATGTTAATCTATGTGTTACCTTTGAATTGCAATATATATTTTGAAATGACAAAAACTTAAGTAAGTTTTAATGTTTTATTTCATATTGTAAATTTGCCTTATCACAAATGATTTTCTCAATCCATTTTCAAGTGATCATATCAAACATTAAGACCATGATTTAATTACATATTCTTATTGGTCTTAATACTTCATAAAATGTTTTGAATATTTTAGAAAATCACTTGATGAATTTTTGGACCATGTTTTCATCAGAGAAAGTCAAGAAAAACTCCCACAAAAATGCCAAAATGTTTTGGGTTGAATTAGGATCAAAGACCATATCATTTCTAACCCAAAAAGTGCAGGAAACAGCTTTCTGGAGGCATGGGATCGATCCCCTAAGGGAAGGGATCGATCCCTTCAAGGCAGAATGATCCTCAAGCCCAGAATAAGCAATCTGGAAGCTTGGGATCGATCCCCTATGGAAAGGGATCGATCCCTTTGCCCGAAAATAGCCTATAACGGCTAGTTTTTGTGAGACAACGGTCATATTCAAGTTTTGGCTCCACCCAACGGCTAGAATACATCCAAAGGACTATAAATAGAGGCTTAGAAGCTAAAGAAAGGGTGAGGAACTGCTCAGAAATTCTATTCATCATCTTCTTCATTTTCCTCAAGCCTCAACAACAAATCAAGAGCTACAAAGTCTTCATCATCCATCATTCTCATATTCTTTGTATAGAATAGCACAAATCTTGTATAGGCTTTTTCCTTGTGCTTAAACATTGCAATTACTTGCCTATCTAGAGGCCCTTCTTTGATTACACAATTTGTAAATACACTCATTCCTTGTAAAAGGGGAGGTTTCTCTTTAGCCTAAGAAAAAGAGGGAGGTTTCTCTTTAGCCTAAGAAAAAGAGTGAGGTTTCTCTTGAGCCTAGAAAAAGAGAGAGGAAAAAGAGGGAGTGTAACAAATTCAAGGATAGTGAATTTGGAAAAATCCTTGGAAGCGTCTCAAGGTAGAGGACGTAGGCAAGGTTGCCGAACCTCTATAAATCGCTTGCGTACATTTCTTTATCCTTACTCTCTTTACTTATTTGCAATTATATTTGTGTTTATTGTTTTGAATTTATATTGCATAATTGAGTAGCCTAGAGAACCTAGAAAATATCAATATAGGATAGAGAATTTAGAGGAACCGAAAAACGAACTTAAAGTTAGCGAAAAACCGATTCACCCCCCTCTCGGTATAGCCTATAGAGCCAACAATTGGTATCAGAGCTTGGGCTCGAGATTGATTTAGACTAACCTCTATCGAGCAAAACGATCATAAATGGCTCACTTGAATGTGGGCACACCCCTAAGAAAAGAGGGACACTCATTAGTTAGACCTCCACTCTTCAATGGTGAAAATTACTCTTATTGGAAAATTAGGATGATGTTATTTGTGCAATCCAATGATTATGAAGTGTGGAGAGTAATAGTTAATGGCCCTAGAATCCCAATAAAGAAAGTAGACGGAAAAGATGTCCCTAAAAGTGAAGATGAGTGGGACACCAATGACATGAGATTGGCACAATTGAATGCTAAGGCTATGCACACATTCTTTTGTGCATTAGGTCCCAATGAGTATAATAGAGTATCCTTATGTGAGAATGCTAAACAAATATGGGATAAACTAGCCATCACACATGAAGGGAAAAATCAAGTTAGAGAGACCAAAGTAGGAATGCTCATACATGATTATGAGCTATTTAGGATGAAAGAAAATGAGTCCATTAGCGAAATGTTCACTAGATTTAATGATATAATTAATGGATTTAAGGCTCTAGGCAAGGCTTATTCCAATGTTGAAATGGTAAAGAAAATTTTGAATAGCTTGCCTAAGTCATGGGAGGCAAAGGTAACCGCAATAGAAAAGTCTAAGGATCCAAATACCTTGTCTCTAGATGTGCTTATGGGCTCCCTACTTACATATGAAATTGTTAGCTTTAAATTGCAATATATATTTTGAAATGACAAAAACTTAAGTAAGATTTAATGTTATAATTCATATTGTAAATTTGCCTTATCACACATAATTTTCTCAATCCATTTTCAAGTGAACATATCAAACATTAAGACCATAATTTAATGATACATCCTTATTGGTCTTAATACTTCATAAAATGTTTTGAATATTTTAGAAAATCACTTGATGAATTTTTGGACCATGTTTTCATCAGAGAAAGTCAAGAAAAACTCCCACAAAAATACCAAAATGTTTTGGGTTGTATTAGGATCAAAGACAACATTATTTCTAACCCAAAAAGTGCAGGAAATAGCTTTCTGGAGGCATGGGATCGATCCCCTAAGGGAAGGGATCGATCCCTTCAAGGCAGAATGATCCTCAAGCCCAGAATAAGCAATCTGGAAGCTTGGGATCGATCCCCTATGGAAAGGGATCGTTCCCTTTGCCCGAAAATAGCCTATAACGACTAGTTTTTGTGAGACAACGGTCATATTCAAGTTTTGGCTCCACCCAACAGCTAGAATACATCCAAGGGACTATAAATAGAGGCTTAGAAGATAAAGAAAGCAAGGGGAACTACTCAATCAACTCCAATACTCATTTTCCTCAAATCCTCAAGCCTCAACAACAAATCAAGAGCTATAAAGTCTTCATCTTCCATCATTCACATATCTCTTGTATTGCTTAGCACAAATCTTGTATAGGCTTTCACTTGTGCCTAATTTCTGTAATCATTTGCCTACTTAGAGGCCTTCTTTGATTGCACCACTTGTAAACCAACTCATTCCTTGTAAAAGGGGAGGTTTCTCTTTAGCCTAAGAAAAAGAGGGAGGTTTCTCTTTAGCCTTAGAAAAAGAGAGAGGTTTCTCTTTAGCCTAGAAAAAGAGGGAGAAGAGGTTTCTCCTGAGCCTCGAAAAAGAGAGAGGTTTCTCTTGAGCCTGCAAAAAGAGGGAGTGTAACACAAATTGAAGTATAGTGAATTTGGGGAAAATCCTTGGGAGCGTCTCAAGGTAGAGGACGTAGGCAAGTTGCTAAACCTCTATAAATCGCTTGTGTAAATCTCTCTTTCCCTACTCTCTTTACTTGCAATTATATTGTGCTTATTGAATTGAATTTATATTGCATGCTTGAGTAGTCTAGAGAATTTAAAAAATATCAATCTAAGCTAGAGAATTTAGAGGAACCGAAAAACGAACCTAAGGTTAGTAAAAACCGATTCACCCCCTCTCGGTATAGCCTATAGAGCCAACAATTGGTATCAGAGCTTGGACTCGAGATTGATTTTGACTAATCTCTATCGAGCAAAACGATCATAAATGGCTCTAGGTGATGATTTTGAGACTAGCTCACAAACTTTAGAAGAATATTCATTTGATGAGCTTCAATATGCATTTAATGAGCTAAGTGATGAATATAAATCAATGCATGCAAAATATAACAAAAAGTTAAATAAATTTAGAAAAGAGAATGAAATTTTAATGAATACTAATGTTGAGTTGGAGGAGAAAATAAAAGATCTAGGCTCAAAGAATGATGAACTCACCAAGGTGAAATTAGAGCTAGAAAAGAAATTAGAAGACATTAAAGATAAATTGGCAAATCCTAGCTCTTTGACTATTGAGGATAAAAAGGAGAAACCTAGCTCTAGTGAATGCAATGACCATTCTTATGATGATTTACAAAATGATTTTGATTAGCTAGCTAGTGAATTTGAATGCATGAATTCAAAATACAAGAAAATGATTACAAAACTAGAAATGGAAAATGATGAGTTATTGAATGCCAAGCTTGATTTTGAAAAGAAATTAGAAGAAGCAGATCTAGAAATTGATGAAGTAAATAAAAAGAACTTAAATTTGCATAATTCATTTTCTAGATTCTACATGGGTCAACAAAAGCTAGATCATATGTTAGAGACCCAAAGAGCTTTCTTTGACAAAGATGGGTTAGGCTATAATGAAAAACAAAAAGAAACTCATCTTAGGAATTTCTTAGTAAGCAAAAATTCTATGCATGATACATCTCTCATATGCTCACTTTGCAATAGAATAGGACACTCTTCACAAGCATGCACATATAGAAAAACCACATGCAATAAATAACGATGAATTGTGCTTGAAATGGATCCCAAAAGGATCAAAAATTGTTTGCACTAACTCTCATGGACCCAAGAAAATTTGGGTACCAAAGCATGCATAAATTTGTTTGTTGTAGGAGTGTTAGAGCATGGGAATACAATGGAACAATGGAGTTTAAATGCTCAACACATCCTCATGGAGTTTGCTTGTGCTAATGAGAAAAAAGGAGAGCTTGGAAATCCATCCTTAGCAAGGTGATAACAATTTCCCAAAGAATGGCTAATGGTGGATCCAACAATTCAAGGCAAAGCACTCTCAAGCAAAGAAGTTTTGTAAGCTTAATTCCTTACTCCTTAAAACTATTATTTGATTATTTGTGCTTTGATGAGAAATTTGGTTAATGATTCTTTGATGCACTATAAGTTGAAGGGATAAATAAAAGGCATGATAAATGATTGGATAGTTTTTGATGCAATATTTGATTGAATGAAAAGCATGTTTAGTTATTCTGAAATGATTATTGGATTTCTGCATTTTGAGCAAGTCTTCTATGTGTTGATAATGTATTTACTTGCCTCAAATTGCCAAATATGTCATATATGCAAAATGCCATGTCATGTGCATTAATGAAGAACTTGTATGTTGAAAATCATGGCATGTTGTTCACAAGATGTATGATTTGATGATATATGTGCTTAAAACCTATGTGAACAAGTTTGTTTTGACATATTTGTGGTTTCCAATGCTTGAGTTTTGTCAAAATATGCTTAACTCTCAAAATGACATCCTTTGAGGCCAAAAATGCATTTTATTGTGTAAATTCTTCCAAAATTGCAAAATCTTTTGTAAAATGGTTTTTCATTCATGTTTTCCATTCATACAAGTCCAAAATCATGTTTTACAAATGTTTAAACCCTTACTTGGACTTAAAATACTCAAAAACGAACTTTTGGTACCTCAAAGGTTGGATTTTCTGTCAAAAACTACAGAAACAGAATGAGGGATCGATCCCTCAACAAGTAGGATCGATCCCCCTTGAGCAGAATGCAGGAAATTTGCATTCTGGAGTTAAGGGATCGATCCCCCCATGCCAAAATGGGTTTTCTGCACTTTTTCAACCAAATTTGAGAAGGATTTTTCACTTTCTTGATATCTTATTTCTTCTCAACTTAAAATTCATTGTTTTAACTTCTTTTTGATGATCTTTAAACTATAAATCATTTTTCATTGATATCATGCCTCAACTCCATTAATTTGTATTATTTCCAACAATTTGTGTCACTTTCAATAATCAACTCACAAGTGCAAAATCATTTTTCTTGTTGAAAACATCCATGAATTGCATAACTCTTGAAATATTCTTGAAACATACTTTCAATGAATGCTTAACCATAATTTTGAGAATTATTTCAAGGATTTATGGATATATTTGAGAATTTGATGAACTTGTGCATAATGAATATTTTTCATTCTTTTTGTTCATCGTAGTCAAGCATGCTTATAGGATTATGTCACTTAGCTTGACTTATCATTCCACACTAGGTTTCATGATAATTATACATCTAGTGGATTGATTCCAAATGTAAATTCAATAATTGGTAATGGTCATTGGTCTATAATTTGTGATGGTAAATGGATCCTAAATGTTCAAATGCATGAAACTTTATCATCCTTGTACTTAAAGAACTAGGGTCTTGATGACAACACCAACATTCGAAGATAAATGCAAACTTGAACAAACTTGATATCCATGCATTTATTATTTGAATCTTTCCTTGCTCATAATTGGTTAAGGACTTGAATTGGAAAATGAGCATAGGATTTTTGTGCTTGAAACCATGGAAGAAAATGTGTTTGCTTGAATACCTTGTTTGTTTGAATCTTCCATATGGTATAACTTTGTGAATATGAATATGGATTAATACTGTATGATAGTATGCTAATGTTTAATTAATCCATATGCATATTTGATGGTGTGTGATTGTGTTCTTGCATATTTAGAATGATTATTTTCTTGACATGAACACACTACACATAGATATTGGATTCATGCAAAATGCCTAAGTCAACCATTAGTAACAATTGGTATTTAGATTGAAATAACAATTAGTATCATTGGCAACCATATTTTCAATAATTGGTAAGCCAAATCTAAATTGCCAATTGGTATGAGCTTTAAATTGACAATTCTTCTCATACTCTTTAGTTTGAAATGACAAATAGAGAAGAATTCATTTAGGATATTTTTGCATGCAACTCTTGTATGCTAGAATTTGAAGTTAATTGCTATATATCTTGGTTCTATGCACACTCTTGCTTGAACGTGATTTATGAGCTCTTGCATATGATATGTCATCTAATTTTAGCTCATAATCATGATGTATTGCCATGCACCTTAGTTAGACTTTAGAGAACAATTGTTATACTTAGGTGCTTGCTTAATTTCTTACCAATTGAGACCTTATTGCAAAATTAGTTATAAACAATTGGTTTAGGATCATAAGTCATATTTTTTGCTGAATATTTCATACTCTTTGTGAATATTGACTTATTTATTTGTGCTATGAGTCCCATGTACTAACATGTTTCTTGTTGGATGGAGCATATTTATCTCTTCTCACATAGCCATGATTTTAGGGGGAGCATATTTTTTATTATTTTTCCTTCTTTTGCTGTGACAAAAAGGGGGAGAGATAGATATTAAAAGGGAGAGATATTAAGGGGGAGAGATAATGAGGGAGAAATAGTTTGAAAATTCATTTTCAAAACCCATGCTTATATTAAGGGGGAGCTTTATAAAATCCTGCTTTATTTGAAGGGGAGTATTTTATTAAAGAATTTTCAAAGCAAATTTACATTAAGTTTTGTCATATCAAAAAGGGGGATATTGTTAGCTTTAAAGTGCCATATATATTTTGAAATGACAAAAACTTAAGTAAGATTTAATGTTATAATTCATATTGTAAATTTGCCTTATCACACATGATTTTCTCAATCCATTTTCAAGTGAACATATCAAACATTAAGACCATAATTTAATGATACATCCTTATTGGTCTTAATACTTCATAAAATGTTTTGAATATTTTAGAAAATCACTTGATGAATTTTTGGACCATGTTTTCATTAGAGAAAGTCAAGAAAAACTCCCACAAAAATACCAAAATGTTTTGGGTTGTATTAGGATCAAAGACTACATTATTTCTAACCTAAAAAGTGCAGGAAATAGCTTTCTGGAGGCATGGGATCGATCCCCTAAGGGAAGGGATAGATCCCTTCAAGGCAGAATGACCCTCAAGCCCAGAATAAGCAATCTGGAAGCTTGGGATCGATCCCCTATGGAAAGGGATCGTTCCCTTTGCCCGAAAATAGCCTATAACGGCTAGTTTTTGTGAGACAACGGTCATATTCAAGTTTTGGCTCCACCCAACAGCTAGAATACATTCAAGGGACTATAAATAGAGGCTTAGAAGCTAAAGAAAGCAAGGGGAACTACTCAATCAACTCCAATACTCATTTTCCTCAAATCCTCAAGCCTCAACAACAAATCAAGAGCTATAAAGTCTTCATCTTCCATCATTCATATATCTCTTGTATTGCTTAGCACAAATCTTGTATAGGCTTTCACTTGTGCCTAATTTCTGTAATCATTTGTCTACTTAGAGGCCTTCTTTGATTGCACCACTTGTAAACCAACTCATTCCTTGTAAAAGGGGAGGTTTCTCTTTAGCCTAAGAAAAAGAGGGAGGTTTCTCTTTAGCCTAGAAAAAGAGGGAGAAGAGGTTTCTTCTGAGCTTAGAAAAAGAGAGGTTTCTCTTGAGCCTGCAAAAAGAGGGAGTGTAACACAAATTGAAGTATAGTGAATTTGGGGAAAATCCTTGGGAGCGTCTCAAGGTAGAGGACATAGGCAAGTTGCTGAACCTCTATAAATCGCTTGTGTAAATCTCTCTTTTCCTACTCTCTTTACTTGCAATTATATTGTGCTTCTTGAATTGAATTTATATTGCATGCTTGAGTAGTCTAGAGAACTTAGAAAATATCAATCTAAGTTAGAGAATTTATAGGAACCGAAAAACGAACCTAAGGTTAGTAAAAACCGATTCACCCCCCTCTTGGTATAGCCTATAGAGCGAACAGAAATGAAAATGAAAAGAAAGTAGGGGTAGCACTTAAGTCTTCCACTCATGAGGTCTTTGAAGATGATAGTGATGAGAATGGAAATGAGGAAGAGAAGGAAATGGCAATGTTTGCCAAAAGATTTAATAGGTTCATGAGAATGAAAGAAAAAGAAAATAATAGGAGACATCAAAGAGGGGAGTCAAGTAGAAGAGAAAAGGACCCTTTAGTGTGTTATGAGTGTAATGAACCGGGTCATACTAAGTTAGATTCCCCTTACTTAGGAAAGAAAAGGATAGGAAAGCTAGGAAGAAAGCATTTGTGGCTGCATAGAGCGATAGTGATAGCTCCGATGAGGAAAACATAGATAATGAGGTAGCCTACTCATGCTTTATGGCTATTAGTGACAATGAGGCTAGCTCTAGTTCTAGTGAAAATAATGATTTTACATTTGATGAGTTACAAAATGCTTTTAATGAATTAGCAAATGAATTTCAATGCATGAATTCTAAATATAAGAAAATCATTGCTAATTTGAAAATAGAAAAGGAAACCTTGACCAATGTTAAGCTAGAATTAGAGAAGAAACTAGAAGAGGTCAACTTAGAAATAAATGAGTTAAATAAAAAGAATACAAATTTGCATAACTCATTTACTAGGTTTTATATAGGTCAACAAAAGCTAGATCACATGCTTGAGACCCAAAGAGCTTTCTTTGATAAAGATGGGTTAGGTTATAATGCAATACAAAAAGAAACTCATCTAAAGAATTTCCTTGTGAGCAAAAATACTATGCATGATTTATCTCTTACATGCTCACTTTGCAATAGAATAGGACACACCTCACAAGCATGCACATATAGAAAAACCACATTTAGAGGAAGAGTAGTTAGAAAAATGTGGGTGCCAAAACATGCTGTAAATAATGATGAATTGTGCTTGAAATGGATCCCAAAAGGATCAAAAATTGTTTGCACTAACTCTCATGGACTCAAGAAAATTTGGGTACCAAAGCATGCATAAATTTGTTTGTTTTAGGAGTGTTAGAGCATGGGAATACAATGAAACAATGGGGTTTGAATGCTCTACACACCTTTATGGAGATTGCTTATGCCAATGAGAAAGAGGAAGAGCTTGGAAATCCATCCTTGGCAAGGTCACAACAATCCTTCAAGAAAGGCCTAAGGTGGATTCAACAATTCAAGGCAAAGCACTCTCAAGCAAAGGAGTTTTATAAGCTTAATTCCTTACACCTTAAAACTATTATTTGATTATTTGTGCTTTGATGAGAAATTTGGTTAATGATTCTTGGTGCATTGTGAGTTGAATGATTGAATAAAAAGGCATGACAATGATCTTTGAATGTTTGATGAATAGTACTTGATGCATTGAATGAAAGCATGATGTATGATTTTGAAATGATTATTGGATTTCTGCATTTTGAGCAAGTCTTCTATGTGTTGATAATGTATTTACTTGCCTCAAATTGCCAAATATGTCATATATGCAAAATGCCATGTCATGTGCATTAATGAAGAACTTGTATGTTGGAAATCATGGCATAATGTTCACAAGTATGATGATTTGATGTTATATGTGCTTAAAATCTATGTGAACAAGTTTGTTTTGGCATATTTGTGCTTTCTAATGCTTGAGTTTTGTCAAAATATGCTTAACTCTCAAAATGACCTCCTTTGAGGCCAAAAATGCATTTTATTGTGTAAATTCTTCCAAAATTGCAAAATCTATTGTTAAATGGTTTTTCATTTATGTTTTTCATTCATACAAGTCCAAAATCATGTTTTACAAATGTTTAAACCCTTACTTGGACTTAAAATACTCAAAAACGAAGTTTTGGCACCTCACAAGTTGGATTTTCTGTCAAAAATCTGCAGAACCAGGATGAGGGATCGATCCCTCTACATACAGGATCAATCCATTTGGAAAAACATGCAGGAAACTTGATTTTGGAGTTTAGGGATTGATCCCTTTGCTCATGGGATCGATCCCTCTAGGCAATTTATGCCATTTTCTGCATTTTTAAGCCTTAGTTGAGAAATTTTCTTAATTCTCTTGATATCTTCTGTCTTCTCAACTTAAAATTCAATATTTTAACTTCCTTTTGATGATATTTAGAATATGAAAAATCATTTTTCATTGATATCATGCCTCAACTCCATCAATTTGTATCATTTCCAACAAATGGTATCACTTTCAACAATCAATATCATTTTTCTTGAGCTCACAAGTGCAAAATCAGTTTTCTCATTGAAAATGGTCATGAATTGCATAAATCTTGAAATAATCTTGAAATATACTTTCAATGAATGCTTAAACATAATTTTGAGAAATATTTCAAGAATTTTTGGAGATATTTGAGAATTTAATGAACTTATGTATGATGAATATTCTTCATTCTTTTTGTTCATCTTAGTCAAGCATGCTTATAGGATTATGTCTCTTAGCTTGACTTATCAATTCCACACTAGGTTTCATGATAATTATACATCTAGTGGATTGATTTCAAATGTAAACTCAACAATTGGTAATTGGCCTATAATTTGTGATGGTAAATGGATCCTAAATGTTGAATTGCATGAAAATTTATCATCCATGAAATTAATTCTTTATGGCCAAATTATTAAAGAACTTGAGCGTTAATGAAAACACCAACAATTGATACACATGCAGTGAATCTTGAGTGTTTTGATGTTGAACATGCATGTTTGCTTAAGTTGAATCAATAATCATGCCTATGAGATGAGAATAGTTGTTTTCATGATATTATGTGCTTAACATCACTCATAGCTTATGGATTTTGATGATAAAATATATTTTAGCTTGATAATATTGATTCACTTAAGTGAAGCCATTTTAGTTAAAATAACATATACCTTCTAGAACGTTAAATGATGATAACAACTAGGGATATGGCTCTTAATTGATTAAAATGGTAATTTTGAATCTTTCCTTGCTCATAATTGGTTAAGGACTTGAATTGGAAAATGAGCATAGGATTTTTGTGCTTGAAACCATGGAAGAAAATGTGTTTGCTTGAATACCTTGTTTGTTTGAATCTTCCATATGGTATAACTTTGTGAATATGAATATGGATTAATACTGTATGATAGTATGCTAATGTTTAATTAATCCATATGCATATTTGATGGTGTGTGATTGTGTTCTTGCATATTTAGAATGATTATTTTCTTGACATGAACACACTACACATAGATATTGGATTCATGCAAAATGCCTAAGTCAACCATTAGTAACAATTGGTATTTAGATTGAAATAACAATTAGTATCATTGGCAACCATATTTTCAATAATTGGTAAGCCAAATCTAAATTGCCAATTGGTATGAGCTTTAAATTGACAATTCTTCTCATGTTCTTTAGTTTGAAATGACAAATAGAGTAGAATTCTCTTAGGATATTTTTGTATGAAACTCTTGTGTGCTAGAATTTGAAGTTAATTGCTATATGTTTTGATTCTATGCACACTCTTGCTTGAACATGATTTATGAGCTCATGCATATGATATATCATCTAATTTTAGCTCATAATCATGATGTCTTGCCATGCACCTTAGTTGGACTTAAGAGAACAATTGATGTACTTAGGTGCTTAATAGGATTGAAATGAGCAAGTCATAGACCTTAGTAGATATTTATACACAACTTGCTTCATTAATTACCAATTGTGAACTTATTTCAAAATTATTCATAAACAATTGGTATAGGATCATAAGTCATATTCTTTGCATGAATATTTCATACTCTTTATGGATATTGAGTTGTTTATTTGTGCTATGAGTCCTATGTACTAACATGTTTCTTGTTGGATGGAGTATATTTTTTTATCTCTTCTCACATAGCCATGATTTTAGGGGGAGCATATTTTTTATTATTTTTCCTTCTTTTTGCTATGACAAAAAGGGGAGAAATAGATATTAAAAGGGAGAGATAATGAGGGAGAAATAGTTTGAAAATTTTTTTTCAAAACCCATGCTTATATTAAAAGGGAGCTTTATAAAATCCTGCTTTATTTGAGGGGGAGTATTTTATGAAAGAATTTTCAAAGCAAATTTACATTAAGTTTTGTCATATCAAAAAGGGGGAGATTGTTAGCTTTAAATTGCAATATATATTTTGAAATGACAAAAACTTAAGTAAGCTTTAATGTTTTAATTCATATTGTAAATTTGCCTTATCACAAATGATTTTCTCAATCCATTTTCAAGTGATCATATCAAACATTAAGACCATGATTTAATTACATATTCTTAATGGTCTTAATACTTCATAAAATGTTTTGAATATTTTAGAAAATCACTTGATAAATTTTTGGACCATGTTTTCATCAGAGAAAGTCAAGAAAAACTCCCACAAAAATGCCAAAATGTTTTGGGTTGAATTAGGATCAAAGACCACATCATTTCTAACCCAAAAAGTGTAGGAAATAGCTTTCTGGAGGCATGGGATCGATCCCCTAAGGGAAGGGATCGATCCCTTCAAGGCAGAATGATCCTCAAGCCCAGAATAAGCAATCTGGAAGCTTGGGATCGATCCCCTATGGAAAGGGATCGATCCCTTTGCCCGAAAATAGCCTATAACAGCTAGTTTTTGTTAGACAACGGTCATATTCAAGTTTTGGCTCCACCCAATGGCTAGAATACATCCAAGGGACTATAAATAGAGGCTTAGAAGCTAAAGAAAGGGTGAGGAACTGCTCAGAAATTCTATTCATCATCTTCTTCATTTTCCTCAAGCCTCAACAACAAATCAAGAGCTACAAAGTCTTCATCATCCATCATTCTCATATTCTTTGTATAGAATAGCACAAATCTTGTATAGGCTTTTTCCTTGTGCTTAAACATTGTAATCACTTGCCTATTTAGAGGCCTTTCTTTGATTACACAATTTGTAAACACACTCATTCCTTGTAAAAGGGGAGGTTTCTCTTTAGCCTAAGAAAAAGAGGGAGGTTTCTCTTGAGCCTAGAAAAAGAGAGAGGTTTCTCTTTAGCCTAGAAAAAGAGGGAGTGTAACAAATTCAAGGATAGTGAATTTGGGAAAATCCTTGGGAGCGTCTCAAGGTAGAGGACGTAGGCAAGGTTGTCGAACCTCTATAAATCGCTTGCGTACATTCCTTTATCCTTACTCTCTTTACGTATTTGCAATTATATTTGTGTTTATTGTTTTGAATTTATATTGCATAATTGAGTAGCCTAGAGAACTTAGAAAATATCAATATAGGATAAAGAATTTAGAGGAATTGAAAAACGAACTTAAAGTTAGCGAAAAACCGATTCACCCCCCCTCTCAGTATAGCCTATAGAGCCAGCACTATGATATTGGGATTGTATGTAATGTATGATGATATAAATATTGGATTCTAGAATTGAATTGTGTTGTTGGAATAGTTGTGTATTTTGCAGGATTTTACTAGGGAAAATTGATTATGTATGAGGGTAAATTTTCGATCTTTTTCTTTTGGTAGATTAACTCTTGAATTAAAATATTAATGAAGTTGACTCACTTTAGGAGTTAACAACTTAAATGTAATGATAAGTCAAGTCGAATTGAGAAAAGTGGAAATTGATTAGCGGTAACATCGTCATTGAATACAAACCTTAAAATAAAAAGAAAAAAAAAGAAAATATTGGTTCGTAAAGTTGGTAAACTGTAATGAAGTGACAAATGTAAGATCACAAGTGTATGTCGTGGCCTTTGAGTCTGTGAGACCTGTTTATACTGTACTGTACATGATATTTTGTAATTATTTATTTACTGAAATATAAATTATTTTGTGATTTCAAGTGAAAGTGTAATGTGGGCACCACTTTAATTTTATGGTTTTGATGGATACAAGATTGATAATACAGTGTGTAGTGGGTAAAATAAATATAAAATGATGATTTTGAGGTATAAAAATAATTTTATATTAATTGGTGTTTCTTTGTGAATTTTGGAAAACAAATTAGAAAATGACAGTTACATCCTGAGGGCATTTTTGTAAATTTTGCTCAAACTAAAAAGAATTGGGACGAGGCAAAAATACCATGTTATTCTACATGAAAAGTAGGATAAGACAGTGTTAAGAGATTTATCGAAACAGTGGTGAAGTGAGAGAAATTCGTCGGCGGGTCGCGGGGCTAAAATTGTAATTTCTCACTATCCGTGCACCGCGCATCGACGAAATCACTTCCAATCATCAAGATACATTAAATATGATTATTTGGTGAAGGAATCCGAAAATTTGGAGTCCAATTACACGGTTTTTACGATTACAAAAGTTAAGGGTAAATTTGTCCAAATTTTATATAACCAAGGCATTTTGCCCTCTCTAGAAAGTTCAATAAGTCAACAAAGGAGATGGCCGGCCACTATTTACTTTCTTATTCATTTGTCTTGCACGACGCAAAGAAAGAAAAGAAAGAGAAAGAAAAGAAAAGAAAGAAAAGTCAATAAAAACAACTAAAACCTTGACTTTCTCACCAAACCCATTGCTAGAAAAATATTCTATACAATTTCTTCTCTCCATTGACACCATTAGCTCATCGAACAAAGAAGAAAACAAGGAGAAAAGAGAGGCAAAGGGATTTGGCCAAAGGTAAGAAATTCCATGATTTAATGTTTCCTTTAATTTCAAAGTTGTATTTTGATTTATTCAAAGGTGTAGACTTTGATTCTACCATTAGATTTGATTTCTATTGGCTAAATAAAAATCCACCATGAAAGTGACTTTCGGCCAAGTTAGGAAGTCAAGGAATCCATGTAAATCCTTCCATGAAAATGGTAGAAAATGAGACAATGAACATGGATTTAGTGTTTGGTAGCATTAGATTTAAGAAAATCATTAAGTTGGATACATGGAAGCATTCGGCTAAGGGGTTTTGGACAGCCTAAAATGCTGCACTTCATGGTTTTAATATGCCAAATTAATGTAGAAATTAAGAGAAGAAGATTGGTGAAATCGGTTCTGAAATCGGAGCTAAAACAGGAAAGTTATGTTTTACTATCGATGTAATTTACACTGGTTAGGCATAGACAGTATCCTAGGTGGTTGCATTTATTGAAAGTTAATAGCTTAAAAATAAAAGGAAAATTAATGATAATTTTTGGTGGAATTATTTTGCAGCTGGGATACACGGATATCGAGTGGTGCTACCGAAAGAGTCAGTAATACGAGATAGGTAAGGGAGAATTGTGGAAGCCATAGGGATATAATGAACTGTATGATTTTATGAGTATAATTTTATGAAATTATTTGGGTGTTGAATTGCCTTGAAATCATGCAAATTATGGTGTTATGGCTATTTTATAAACTATATCTTAAGTGCAGGGGGTTATGGAAATCGCAGCTGTTATGCTGCAGGAATTTTCTCAAAAATATTCTAAAATAGCATGAAATATTTTAGATGCATAAAGTGAGTGAATTATGACATTTGGAATATATTTTCAATATTTTCCTTAAATTAGAATTTTATTGAAAAATATTAACTAAATATTCATGTTATTTAATTTTATTAAGGTGAGATTATAAATACGCTCTTTAAAATATTTTATATTAAAATTGAACGTTTATATATATTTTCTCACTAAAGCATGAATATTTTATCGACTGTTTTCACTGTACTATTAAATATGATTTTAAATACCTTTTGGAATTTTATTAAATTTAATGATATTTGTTTAAATTCCTTAAAGGTATTTTCTACTATGAATAAATTGATTTTGAGACTGTTAGGCCCCATTATCAGGCTCACTGTTACTGTACTGTTACTGTAGATGATTGACCTACCAAGTCATCAGCAGTCCTAGGGTCACCTGGCAAGTGTACTCTTCGTACACCCCATAAACTATGGCCATAGATCTTACTGCATACTATTACTGTTTCCCTACGAGGATAATTACAGCATGATTATTTAGGGTGTTGCCTAATCTCAACCTACTGTTAAATGAATATTGAACTGTACTGAAATCTACTGTTAAATGAATACTGAACTGTATTGAAACCTACCGTTTACTGAAATGTGATTTATTGAACACTGTTTACTGAACTGTACTGAAATCTACGGATTATTGAATTGAAAGTATTTATAATATTATTTCTAATTTTGAAATAATTACTGAATTGTTACTGAAAAGTGAAACTTAAATGTTTATTGCACTGAATTGTTTATTTAGTGTTTACTGAAGCGTTTTATCGTATTGTTACTGAATCGACTGGTATACTGATTCCACTGTTTAAATTCAACTGATTTACTTACTGTTTTACTACTGTTACTGTCACGTGTTTTGAAAGTGTTACTGAAGTGATTAAATTAAATGGTTTATTTACCATTTATTATATATGGAAAAATCATTAATAAATTGTTTTATATCAACAATTTATGAAATATTCCCTATAGTTGCTCTGGGTTTTCGGGACAAGACATGTATTTCAAAATACCTTCCATGCTCAATCTAGATTTCCCGGCCGACTATAGTATCCATTCGTTTACTGTACCTAGTGAATCGTTAGGAAAATAAATATTTTCTAGCATATAGTTGCATTATATCAGTCTTGTATATGACTCTTTCACTGAGCATGTTTCGCTTACCCTTTTACTTTCCACTCCACAAAATACTATATTGGGATAAAAGACATACCATCTTGAGATTATCGGCTGCGATTTCAGTTACCCGAGTCTGCATAGTGTCGATTTTGGAGGTATTTTACTTTTCTTTATATATTCAGATTAATTGTACAGTACTACTTAAATTGTAAAATAGATACATGGGATGTAAAGTGTTAAGGAATATCGAAAAATTTCATATTCCAATTTGTAAAGTAATTAAAGTTTACTGTTTAACACTGTTACTATATGAATGATTAAGGCAGTGCAGACGGTCCAACCATTAATTATGTGTAAAAATATGTGAATTATTGTATATCTAGACTGTTATAGAGTCGTAACATAATTTAGTAGGTAATTTATTTAAATTTAGTATCAATGAGATCGATCCTTACTTCTGCTATCTACGTAGTAATAGAATAAATATTTTATTTTTGGTAACCACGACACTACCACACTGTTGTAGTGTTGAAGCGTTATCTATCCTATAAAAAATACCATGGTTTTCATAATAGGTAGTCTTTTAATTGAGAAAAAGGCTACAGTTTTTGCTAAAATGTCATCCACTTATATAGAAAATCATTGATTTTGCCCAAAAAAAAAATTTATACATTAAAGACTAGGATTTATAGTAAAACTGTAGTTTGTTATAGTAAGTAAGAGTACCTTTCATGTAAAAACATAATCTAATTTGTAGGAGGACTACAGTTTTTTCTCAAATTGTAGTCTAATACATAAAAATTTTAACCGTTGCTTATGATACAAAGGCTACTCTTAAATAGATTATGATCGGAAAATCAGTCTTCTACCATGAATTACATTTTTTTGTTGTAATTTTTTTTGTAGTGCACCTAAATCTAGGTTATTCATTCTTAAATTTGGCCTCTTGGTGAGTTTTTTTATTAACTACAAATAAAATTTTTAAATTTCACCATCAGAATAAAAAAAATAGTCATATTTGTTCTTTCTTTTTTAATTTGTTTGATTAGCAATTTGTCTCAACTTAACCTGCTTCACGGTTCCTAAAGCCATTGCCTGAATAACCAATCAAGCTTTATCTTATCGATTGATACACTTCGATATCTTCTGTGCCACTTGACAGGTAATCATAATGTATTGAGACAACGAAATTTAAAACATAAATAAAAACATTTACATTTAAAAAAAATAAAAATAAAAACATTTAATATCCTAATAATGACATAATGTATGCCACGTAAGATTTCTAACGATGGGTTTAATAAAAGGATTTACAGCTAAAGTTTTTTCTCAACCCATTGTAATTAAAATCCTATTTCTCAAACTAGCCTACTTTTAAACTTATTTTTCCGTCGCTGACATTTTTTTGCCATATCATCCCTATTTATTTTGTTTATGTACTTTTAAACTCTTTTTCTTTTTTAGTTTCTTTCTTTTTCTTTTTAATTTTCAAACATAAAAAATCAATTTAAAATTTACCACAGGTGCTAGTTTGTCCCATGCTCTTAGTCCCTTTATCTCTCTCTCTCTTCTTCTTCTTCTCTTTTTTTTTTTTAGTGAATTCACACTGGGTTTTGTTAAATTGCTACGAATAAAGGCTGACAAATTAAGATAATTAATTTTAGAAGAATTGTTGATAAATTCTATCACTCTATTTTCTTGGATTTTTTTTTCTTTTTGGTATGCTTAGATCCTAAATTAAAAAAAAAAATTGCCCATATATTTATTCTTAATCCTTATTATCAGAAGGATGCTGCAGATTTCACCAACATAACCTTATTCATTTATTCTCTTTATATTCATAAAGGCAGGAAATTTGAAGATTGATCTGATAAAGAAAAGTACAAACATATTCTTGAAATCATAAAGATCTTTGACAGACCTAAGATGGAGCAAAGCCAGCACCCATTATTATTGCAGATTTCGTCTTAACATAGTAATCTATTATATAAAAATTGTAGATTTTCTCAGCTTCACAGAAAGCCACGTTTTTTACCATCATTTTTCTACTGTTTACCCTTGCTTTTCATGGTTTGCTTTGTCCACTTATGTATCAACAGGTCATTTCAGCATGGTTTACTGCTGGATTTGGCATTTGCTCTTCCTGCCCGTTCCTCTACCCTCTGCGTCACTGAGTTTCCCTCGCCTGGGTCACTCTACCACAGATAACACACACCCACGTTCATCTCTATCTCTCATCTAATTTCCTTCTCAGTACATGATTTGGTCAGTGATTATAGTCTGTGCTTTCTTCACTTGGGTTCCCAATCCTGACCCCTGCATCTCGGCGGCGCTTTAGGCCTCCTTCAGTCGACTTTGCTGCTCCGACCGCCCTTATCAAACTTCTTTTAATCAGTTCGTCCATGCAGGCCTTCTTTGCAAGAGCAACCAAATAGTGTCCAGCGAGCTTTCCTGGCTCCATTGGTAGGCTTCCCTAATCTGATGCTTTTTACCTTTTTTTTTCCCTCAGTAATGCTTGCTAAATAAATAAACATGTCTGCTTGCGTTAATCGATTACTAAGAAGAAGTGCACAATTAAAAGCAAAATCAAAATCAAAATCAAAGAAGAAATACTAGCCGACTTATAACGATAATTATTAACAACAAAAAATCGCTCACAACAAAAGAAAAGGCTAAGAAATTAAAGAAGATAGATATCACCTGATAAAAAAAGAGACAAAGAAAACTAAAACAAAAAAAACAAAGGGAATCTAATTAAGCGTATTTGGGTTTGAGGGTTTTTTTACTTCTATACATTTTGCATAATTTAATAGAGAAATTTCTTTATTTCTTTTTGTTTTTATTAGTGATTCAATGAAGTCTTTGGATAGTCATCTCTTTTAAAATTAGCAACTAGAAATTCTCAATCATTTCAATTTAATCCTACTTAATAGAAAACCAATATCAAAAAGGAAATTATTCATAAGGATGCATTTCATGTCTAAGTCAATTGGTTTTCTGTAAAATGAAGATAATTATATGACTGTAGTTATTTTTTTCAAATTCAACCTTTTTTGAAGAGGTTTAATTTGGATGCGAGATGGAAATCCTCTCATCGTGTGATGGTCTGCCTTTTATGTCTAGACCCTAACAAGTTAAGGGATTTTAAAAAAGTTAATTATGTTTGATTTTGTGTTAATTTCAAGTTATGTCTTCATACTAAATCTGTCATGGAAGGGGCATAATTAAGCAGTGGATCAAGGGTTGACACGAACTGTCACCTATTGATACCAAGCACATTACACCATTGAGTGGCTGGTTTTTAAGGAGATTAAAGTTATCACAGTTTAGACTTCTTAAGCGTTCCTTCTGGTTTACTTTTTAGGTGGTGATTTGATTCATAGACATGTAATATTGCTTTATAATTTTGCATTTTCTTTTTTTAGTTTTAGTTCGTTTGTTATTGCCATTTTCTTTAGAAGTTGGTTTAAAACAAAACCATGTTATTTGAATAAATGAGCTTTGATTGGAATATAATGTTTATTATAAAGATAATTCTACTTTATATAAAAAGTAGAATTATGCATTTTGTTCTTAAAAAAGCTACATTTTTTTCAAGTATATGTACAAATTTTTCCAAGTAAATTTTGCATGCAAGATGAATTTTAAAGCATCAATGTGAGTTTTGGTATATTTATGTTGATTACAGAGATGACTAGAGGAATGCTAAGTTCAATTTAATAAATATTTTTATTGTCTTTTTTTTAATACAGTTGTGTTGTTTTTACACGATCTAAGTGAGTTCAAAAACTTGGTAGGGGTGCTTATTGTTCAGGTATTCCCATGGGGGTTGAAGTTCATGCTACTTTTAGATGTTTTAGAATTCATCTACTTTTTTAGTTGAGATAGGAAGAAATGGGATGACTGGGATTGTTCTTTATATGTATCCTTTAAGAATATAGTACTGTTTTTCCATTTTGGATGTGCATTTTTTTTAACATGAAGTGGTTTTGGTGATATTTTAGTTTGCTTATGAATATGGATGTTGTTGGAGATTTAAGCTGAAGAAAGAAGTTGTAGAGCCTAAAGCTAATCTTGAGAGGGACCAACAACTATTTTTGCTTCCCAGGTAAATGCAGTAGATGCATTGCACTTTTTGCATTTATCGTCGAAGGACTAAATGATATATTTATGCATGTTCAAATGCATTTTTTTTTATTGCACTAATGTGTAGTTATTGTTTACCTTAAATTGGTGATGATTAATTAAATGTTATCTTTGATTTTTTTAGCTTATCTTGACATTATTTTAATAGTTTGAAATTGTGTTTTTTAACTGTGATAAGATATTGTTTTGAAGATTTTGTTTGCAGTTAACATTTATGCAAGTTGAAAGTAATGATTTAATTATATATATTTACTTTAGCTTTTAAAAATAAATTTTAAAAGAAGAAGATTATATCTATTGAACATCTTTACTTAATTAACAAAATAAAGATCAAATCTTTTTGGCTTCTTCTCCTCAGTTTCCAATTTTCTTTTAGTCCTCGACATTCCCAATATATGCTAAATTCTCATTACTATCCCTATCTTTCTATGCTCTTTCATGATCATCACCAAGTTAAAAGTTACTTATGAGAGAAAGGATAGTTTGGATTTTGAATATTGAATTTCTTTATTTGTTTGTGCTACCTCATTAACGAAGAAAGATGACATTTTTAGTTGTTTGTTTACCTTTCTTGCATTTTTTTTCCTAGGAAATTAGTCTGAATATCAAAGACAAGGTTAATTTGACTTTGAAATTCAGCACACCAACTCACTGGCCACTTTAGCACAATGATAACTACTATGCTATGCTTTTTGATATGGTTTCTACTTTGCCTTTTTTTTTCATTTTAACTATTTTCTGATGTTAAATGATAGTGAATGAACTTAATCACATTTTAAGTACTCCCTATGTGAATGCTACAAATGGGAATGGAAAATATATGAACTTCAAGAGAATGATTCTGAAAACGCTATCCCTTCATGTTGCTTTAAAGGCTAAGGCTTAAGTCCATGAGTTTGTTAATCTCAAGTGACTCTTCAACAACTTCACCAATGAGATAAAGATATCCAAATGGCCATACATATCTTTTTTCACATTCTTATGCATGTTATATCTTTGTAACTATTGATATATGTTTATAATATGTAGTGGGCTAAGCTAAAAAATTATGGCTTTGAATTTTCATTTTGTAAATCTTAGTGTACAATTTATACCAAGTTTTTTTTTTCTGCATTTTACTTACAATGTTGATTATTGATGATGAAGATGATGGATTGTTTAAGTTTTCATGTTTCATATTATAGTGGACTCCATTTTGTTTTTTAATTTTCCGGGAAAGAATTAAACTTTCATGGTTTAAGTGTTGTCTTTTTATATGGTTACATTAGTATAAATGAAGGATTTTTGTTTTAGGATTGCTGTATATACAATTTTTTTAATGATAAGAAAAAATTTAAGTAATAGAATTTGCTTGAAGATTAAATTAGAAATTTTGCTATCTTCATCTTTGGTTGCTTTTTTAAGATTTGGATTTCATTGCCAAAAATATCAGTCTTCCTCTCATATTCTTTAAATTTATTTCCTTCATGACCCACAGCATCGCGTGGGTATCATTCTAGTAGAAAATAAAAATTATTGCATTTTTGTGTAATATCTAACAAGATTTCTTAGAACCCTACTTTAGTCTCTATGGTTAAAAAATATCAATTAATTGTTGTCTAAAGTAAAACTTTTTGGCAATTTCTCCAAGTAAATTTCAATGTACTATGTTTGAAAAAATAATTTTTTTGTAAAAAAATTAATATTTTTTTTGATTTCTCACACACATTGATATACGATAGTTTTTGAAAAAAAATTGAGAAAAATGCACTAGAAAAACAATGAAAAGAGGCAATATATATGAAAAGGATGAGATTAGGATTAGAGAGGTGGGCTTTTAGAGTGACTATAGAATTTAAGTATAACATGGCAATGACTTGGCAAAAAGTACAAGATAATGAGAAATAAGTTTAAAGATACAATGATTTGGGAAACAAGTTTTTAAATTTCAAGCGATAAATTGCCTTTTTTCAGCTCTCAAGTATTGGACTACTTCTTTTTGGTAATAGAGCAAGAAATCTTATCATTAGAAAAACAGTTCAATAGGATTAGTACAGACATGTTAAGATAAAGCCATATCGATATGTGAGTGTGTTCAATAACTAAGGATAGAAAATTTGTTCATCGCCACCCTTTTGGACGTCTTAAGTGTCTCTTTCTCAAGTGGGTGGTGATTGTTAAAGAAGTAGAATGTCATACCCTCGTTGACCATCCATCGAATGTCGTCCATAGCTGGTTGGATTTTTCAATGAACTTGAGATGTGCCCATCAAAATCTTATTCCATCATTCTTATCATCCTTACATATCGCTAATCTAGCCTTTACGTTGTGGAGTTTTAGAACCACGATTCTAACTAAGAGGATTCTGACTAGTTCAATCGAGAGCCCTTCCATTCTTTTGTAGATAGCAACTGTGCCATCTTGCGAATGTCTCATCAACGCACTTAGACCAATGCACTTGTCGCTTTTGGACCTGTAAAGTCCCATAACTACTGTCCAGTGGTCACTTTTAGTTTCTAGCTTGAATGTGATCTCTATAAGGTTTTATCGGTAAGGAGCATGGGTACCTTGCCTATACTAGTCATACTTCTGCTATGCTTTCGGAAAGCCTTAGAGATTGAATTCCCAAAGTTCCTTTGGTGCCTAAGAACTTTGAGGGGGTTGGGTTCCTCCCCTTTAAAGGTGCATTCATTTCTATAGATCCAAAGGGCCTAAAGGGTACTAAAGAATTGACTGCAGACCTTAACTTTATCTTTCGACTAGTCATTTATGCTGTTAACTAGTTGTTTAATCCATTCCGTAATTCTTTGTGGTCTAACCTTATCTACCCGGATAGTAAGATCTGAGGCAAACCACATAGCCCTTGCCACCTAGCATTTGAGGAAAAGATAATCCATGGTTTCCTCCTCATCTTCACAAATTGGACACAATGCTATGTTTCCTATGGTTCTTTTCCTAAGCTCCATACAAACAAGAAGATAGTTGTTGCAAATTTTCCACAAGAAGATGATAAGCTTGAAGGGTAGCTTCATCGCCCATAATTGCTTCCAAAATCTCTCATTGAATTTCGTTGTTGTGTTTTGGTTTTCTTCCTCTCCATTAAGAACCCAATACGTGGAGTTAACTGAGTAGTTCCCCTTGAATGTGAATTTCCAAATGAATCTGTCTTCTCTACTCAAAATAGAGAATGTCCTATTATTCAATTCCTCCACTAATTCCTAGTTTAAGTTTCTACCCCTTCCAATGTGTTGCCACCATCCTAGCGATTTGTCTATTAACCATTTAATTGGTTGCTGAATCTGGGCTATTTGTGTTCTTAAATTTTTAATGTAAAGTTTCCCATCTTTGATGAATGTCTGGTTACCTTCTCCCACTTAAACATCAATTCCTTTCAAATAAACATCTCTTTTTGCTAAGATGCTCTTCTATATCCAGGAGCATCTCGCTTTAGCTTTCACCTCTTCGAACATCTACTGCTTGCTGTACTTCTTAGTGAGAACCTGACTAACCATGGACCGTGGTTGCAAGATAATTTTCCATATTTGTTTCCCAAGTAATGCCTTATTCATAATCTTTGTTTTCCTTAGTCCAAGGCTGCCTTACCTTTTTGTCAACATAGATGGTCCCAATTCATCATGTGCAGTTTCCTTTGATTTTCATCATGCCCCAATCAAAAATTATGAATTAGTCGATCAATCTTCTTGCAAATACACCCTAAAGCTTTGAAACAAGCCAACGTGTAAATGGGTATAGTGCTTAGTGTTGATTTAATTAGGGTAAGTCGGCCTCCTTGTCCCAAACATCGTGCCATCCATCCAGTGAGTCTATCCTGTTTTTTATCAAGCATTAGTTGGAAGAATGTTCTCTTGGTACCCAATTTGCCAAAATCTATGCTTAAGTACTTGCCTGGTTCATTTGTGATTTTAATCCCAATGATGCCCTTGAACCATCTTTTTCAACTTGGCTTGCAGCTTGGGCTCACATAGAACTCCGATTTGTTCTGATTGATCATTTGGCCTGAGTGGTAGTAGTACTTTTTAAGAATTTAATGGCTCGGACTGATTTCATTATGCTGTTAAAAAAAAGTAGCTATCATCAACAAATATCATATGGCTAATCGGTTGTCCCCTTTTCCCTGTTCTAATACCCTGGATTCTTTTCTCTGCTTTCGCTCTCTTAAAAGCCCACGATAAGACATTTTGGTAGAGGATGAAAAGATAAGGTGAGAGCATATCCCATTGCCTAAGCCTTCTCTTCAGACAAAAGGATGTGGTCAATGCCCCATTAACTAGAACTTGGTATTTGACTGTGCTGATACACTCTTCAATAATTTTTATCCCCTTTTCAATAAAACCCATGCTGTGAAGTACCGCCTTCATGAACGTCTAACTCGCTCTATCATATGCTTTGCTTATATCAATTTTCAAATCACCCAAGCACACTCTACATTTCTTTTTTCTTTTGATAGTGTGAAGAATCTCACCTCTAAGAATAATATTGTTTGTGATTGATTTACTTTTCACGAAAGCATTTTGGAGGAGGGTTATGATATCATTCATGATGGGTTTCAGTTTGTTCACCAGAGCTTTGGCAATGATCTTATAAGCCACATTGCATAGGCTGATCGACTTGAAATCATTCACTGTCTTTGGGCTTTTATTCATGAGGATGAGGGTAATGAGAGTTTTGTTGAGTTCTTTCAGCAAGTGACCCGAGTTCAGGAAAAAGAGTGCTAAGGCTGTAGTTAGTGGACCCATTATATCCCAATATTTTTGATAGCACAAGATTGGTTTGCCGTTAACGCTTGGGGTTTTCAATGAGCTAATTTGAAATACCTTTCGCTATGAATGGTTTATTAAGGATGTTGTTTTGTTCTTCTATTAGGTGTGGAAACCTAAGCTTTTTTAGGTATAAATCAATCTCGTCTTCACTAACCTCCTTAGACGAGTTGTAAATGGAGTAAAAGTGGCTATGAAATGCTGCTTTAATGTTTTTTTTTTTGTGTTTCTTCCCATTTGTCTTGCACTAAAATTCTATTAATTTTGTTCTTGAACTTTCTTCTAGCCACTATAGTAGTGTTTCTTTCTCTTTGTACGATCCAGTTTATTCAAGACTTCTGCATCTAGTATAATTGTTCTTGTTGTGCTAGAATTTCCATTTCTTTACATAGCGTTTGCTCCATGATACACTTTTCTCGAGACTTTAGTACATTTTATAATGCATTAATGTTCGCTTTGAGTATTTTCTTCCTTTCTTGGATGTTACTAAACACTTCTTTGTTCCATTTCATTAGACAATGTTGTGTAATCTTAAGCTTCTGAACCAGAATATATGGGGTGATCCTTTGACCAAATTACATTAATCTTGGTCAATGATCTCTTTGCATTGTGAGTGGAGAGTCCACATTGCCTCAAAGGGATAAGGTCTTCTTCTGAATTCTTTGGTGACTTCTGTATCCAAAACTATGGTCATGTGATCTGAGAATAAGACTGAATAATTGATGAGTGACACCTTGTTAAACCTTTGCAACCATTTCGGGTTAGTAAAAGCTCTATCAAGTCTTTCCTAAATCACTTCATCCTCTTTGTGATTATTTGTCCACATTAGGCACTATCCTTTAGGTGGGACTTCTGTTAAACCACAAGTGTATAACACATTCCAAAGACTCTCGGACCCTTTGATACTTGAATTTTTAAAAGAGAGTTTGTCTTCACTTATCAGGAATTGATTAAAATCACCAAGCACAATCCATGGTTCCCCTTTCTGGATAAAACTCATTAAGCCCAACAATTGACTCCAAACACCTTTCTTACATTAAACATCCGGATGCCTATAAAAGCAAGTTAACCAGAAGCTATATCCACAATCAACCACATACGCAAGGATAATGTTCTTGTTCATATATTTAATTTAAACATTAACATTTTTGTTCCATAACATCAATAAGCCACCACTCTTTCCCTTACATGAAACCCCATCCCATATATCAAAATCCCACTTGTTAGCAAAAATAGATCCCTTATTTGTTGAAATTTTAGTTTTCGTCAAACTAAAATGTCAGGCTTTACCTTTTGGGTCATCTACAAAATGTATTTGATGTTAAGGGTTGACCTAGCACCCTAACATTCTAGCTGAAGAGCTTCATGGCTACTAGGGTGGCTATGAAGGTACAATTTGCCTTAACCCTATGGATGAGGTTTCCCCTATAGTTGCATTGCCCTAACTTTGGGCTTGATCCTTCCCCTAACCTCCTAACCTGCCTCCTGTTCTTTGTTTCATCATCACTTTCCTCATTTTCTCTCTTCCTCTTTTGTTCACCTGAACTGGTTGGTGCTTGGTTACTGGTAATTTTCCTGCTCTTCTTATTCTTTCTCTTGTTCCCCTATGTATTGTTCCAAGAATTGACAGTAGTCATTATCAAGTTCTTCCGATGGGTCAGTCTTTGGACTATCATCATCATTATTCCCTTCCTCTTTTGGTTGCTATTCCTCATTGCTATTGGTATGCTACTCATATTCTACTGACTAAACCTACACACTATCACCAATAATCACATTGTCAGAACCATCATTGTGTCCTTCTTCAGGTAGATCCCCTGGATGTTTGTGGTGACATGAAGGGTTTCACCATTTCAGTAAGCTATTCCCTTGTCCAAAGTCATAATTTCCTCTATTCCTAAATGATGACTTTGGTTTGGCCTATTCTATACCATAAACTAGATATCTCTTTCTTGATTTCCTTCTTGAATTGTTTCTATTATTTTAATGCTGAATCCTGGTTGACCATGCAGTGTCGAATTCCTCCATTCTCTTATGACACTACTTTCTAGTAAATCTGATAAGATGATATTTGTGAATTTTATATGTGCTAATATATCCTCTATATTGATGTTTTATGCCTAAAAGAGATTATTAATGTTTATTTTATGTTTTAGATATTAAATATCAAAGTTGGAATTAAAAGGAGCTAAAAATAGCAAAGTGCAAATTTTTCTGTTCAGTTCAAAAGATTGATGAATTTGACTAACTTAACGACCTGATATCAAGAAGTGGCCTTCATGGAAGTTGTAGAGGACTTCTCAAGGTTTCCGGAATGTATAACATCGTGAAAATCAGAGTTCTTTTGATAGGTCAAACGTGTGGACAAAATCAATACGAAATTCTAGGCAGAATAACGAGATATAGAAAGAATTCCAACAAAGCAAAGTTAAGACAAGATTTTGTGAAGACAAGATCTGGTTGAGACAAGACATGTCTAAAAATTTTGTTTTGTCTTAATTATTTTTAAGACAATGTAATAAAGTAGGAAAATAAAGTTTAAGTAGAAAAAGAATTGTAAAGAGAGAGAAATTCTAAAAAGAGTTTGAGTCAAATTAAAACTTTTCTCAGACTCCTACTCTAGTTCAGATTCTTAGACCTATATAAAGAGCACATTGGCTCTCATAAAAATCAGATCTCTCTTCTCCTTCTTCTCTCTTGTTTAGTTTTAGAGTAGATTTAATAAATATTTTTTATTATTTTGTTGATTTTTTTATTATTTTTAATTCTGATTTGTTTTCTTTATTTAAAGTAATATTGTTTGTGTGTTCTTGCTTGCTAGTTTATAATCTTGATTAGTAATTCTGATTTTATATTATTAAAGATTGCTTTCTTGATTGTTTCTTGCATGATATTTGTAATCTTTATGATATATAATTTGGAGTTTATATTCTTGAATATGAATAGTGAGTAGATTTTTTGTTCAGTTATGAGGTAAAATAATTGTTCTTAGAAAAGTATGTTTTGAGATTTTAAACTTATAATATAATTGTTGATTAAGTATCCAAGATTCTCTGAGCACATTTGCATGGTTGTTTGTTTGATTGGATAGGAGGCCTACTATTTAGTTAAATTAAATAATCTACAGCCAGATTAAAAACATAAGTCTGTAATAGCTTGTAAATATAATCACTGGGGATCTAGGAGAATTAAGGTTTAAGTTAAATAAATAGTGCTGAGTGAGTTTGTTACTTAATGTTGACTAAAATCTTTCTAGATATTAATGTTGCTATTAAAACTTAATCTACAGCGCTGAGCATAGGTAAATTTTGATAGTTAAAGATTAATTAAGACACTGAGCCTTTAATTAACAACACAGTAAGGAAAGATAGGTGTAATTAGACGCTGGGAAATTACACTACGGTTGACTACTTAATTGACAATGATCTTAAATAATCAATGATCAACATCACATCCCAAGAATAATTAATTACCTTGTAATTGAAGTTTTGTAGTATTTGATATTTTCTAATTTATTTAATTGTTTTTTTTATTATTTTCTTAGTTAGTATAGTTTAATTGAAACCCCCCAAATCTCTTTTCTCTCTTTAAATAATAGTTAGGTATTTAATTTAAATAATTAACTTGAATAAAACAATCTCTATGGGATCGACCTTTGCTTGCCCTATCTATAGGTTTAAGTAAAGTAATTTATTATTGGTACCTGCGACACTACCAAAATCATTGGTCACATGTTGCTCCATAATTCTCCCATTAGCAAAGAGAAGATCCCTAGATGCTAGAACCACCCATCTAGGGGCGTTATCTTGAGGTTGGGTCTATGGATTGCGAGGTTCACCTACCTCCCTTGGAGGTCTCTTTACCTAGGTATGATACTCCAAGATTACATCAAGTTGTGCTTGTTGTCTCCTCCACTCCACTTAGGGTTGCACCAGTGTCTCAGTCCCTTATGGTAGGTCCACTTTTGGCATACTTGGGTTAGTAATGATCTTTGTTGGAGCAGGATTGTCCTAAATTCCTAGAAATGCCTTTGCCACTAGGTTGGCTTTTACGGGTGGCTCTATACTTTAGGCTAGGAGCATTGGTAATGTCAAATCAATGACTCTATGTTGGAATGTAGTATTGAACCCCCTAGTTCTTAAGAAAGGTACGAGTTTGATGTGCCATTGCTTTTTGGATGGAGGCTCTGCAAGCATACTCAATTGTGGTGGTGCGCCTTGTTCCTCTGTTGTGGAATGCTCAAAGGTTGCTGCTGAACAAAATGTTTCGTAAGTCATACCTTTTTGCATATCCAGACCTGAGTGAAATATTATCCATCTGCTCATTAATTATTCTTTCAATTTCTGTATCTTGTGAAGGCAGTTCAGTGGTGTGTGTCCAATTATTCTGCATTTGGTACAAAGCTTGCAAATCCTTTCATAACAAAATTCAACCCAAGTCATCACCCCATCACCCTTGCGCATCATACATCCTGCAATGAGTGGATGCTAATGGCTAATCCAAACTCTAACTCTCATGAACCATATGTTCCTTAGAGTTACATTATTCCAATCCACTAATGTAACAGTGCCTACAATTTATCCTAGCCTTTGTGCAATGGTTGGCCTTTAAACCCCCTAGTCCTAAAGAAAGTTATGAGTCTGATGTGCCATTGCTCTATGGATAGAGGCTCTAGAAGCATACTCAACTATGGCGGTATGCCTTGTTCGTCTGTTGTGGAAAGCTCAAAGGTTGTTACTGAGCAAAATGTTTTGTAAGTCATACCTTGTTGCATATCTAAACCTGAGTGAAATATTATCCATCAACTCATTAATCATTCTTTTAATTTATGTATTCTGGTGATGGCAGTTCGATGGTGTGTGTCCATTTATTCTACATCTGGTATAGAGCATGCAAATCCTTTTATAATGGAATTCAACCCAAGTCATCATGCCATCATCCCTATGCATCATACATCTCACAATGGGTGGACACCAATGGCTGATCCAAACTCTGACTCTCATGAAACTTATGTTCCTTTGAGCTACATTATTCCAATCCACTGATGTAACAGTGCCCACAATCTGTCCTAGCTTTGTGCTATGGTTGGTCTTTGATACTCAAGTGGTAGTCCTTAAATCTACATCCATATTGGCATCTGGACCAAATTTATGGTGCTTAGAACCATATTGGTTGCCAAATTTTTTGTTATCAATAATGCCCCATCCACTGCCCATGGGCCCTTTTGCCAATTAAACTGAAGATCTAAAGGATTCTCAAAATGAAATAAGTATAAGTTTTCATTCCTTCCAATGACCGTAACCCTTTCCCTCAACCTCCATGCTCTGTTCACCAATCGCTGCATGTGCCTGGTGGAGAACCTCTTGAGGTCATGCATGTAGCCAATAAGGCAGTTTTGCCAGAAATTTATGCTCTCTTCAAGTTCATCTGTTGAGAACTACATGATTGGTCCTCTCGTGGCTCTAGTTTTGACTTGTAGAGGAGAAGAAATCCCGATTTGAGCTTTTACAGGCTATGGTGAGTCACTTGTGTTGTCACTTTCACTACTTTCAGTCCAACTGCAATCTCTTTGGAGATTTATGGTTTGTTGATCTCTTTTTGGTACCTCAATATTGATTGCTATGGTTGTGGTGGTGGTTTTCAGTTTCTTTTCCTCAAAGAGTTCATGGTGATGTGGTGTAAAGACTGCGAAATTTTGTACCATGTTAGTGAATAAATAAAAGACATAAGATAAGCTACTACGAGATACATTTTCGTAATTATTATTCTTATGTCAAGTAATGAGAATGAAGTCTCAAAGTAGTGAAATTAGAAAATAAATAATTTATACATTTGTTTAATTTAGAAATCCTATAACTAAGTTCAAGAATTATATAAGAACCAATAAATGCATATATTCCACAATATATATATATATATATGTATATTAGTTTTAATAAAACAAAAGACACAAGGATACTGAAGGGAATGTAGTATACTTAAATATTAAAATAGTTAAAATAAAATAAATAAGGAATACATATATATATATATATATATATATTAAGTGTTAAATATGTGTGTGTGTGTGTGTGTGTGTGTGTGTGTGTGTGTGTGTGTATATATATATATATATATGTAAATTTTAAAAGAAAGGAAGAACATATATAAATATATATATACACATACCTACACTAAAATATATTAGACAGGAAAATATATTATTATATATATATGGATATGTGTATGTGTATGTATATACCATTTATAATTAAGATTTTTAAATATAGGTACATATACATATTTTATGTAAAGAATATAACAAAATAAATAAATACATATGAATATATATATTAGTGTATATATATAAAGATATATATAATTATAGAAAATATATTATAAATAATTCAAATAGGAAATAAAAACATAAGATAATACTTAGTGGAGTTTGATGGGACTTTCTCCCATCAAACTCCACTAAAACCATCAGCTACATCACTTCAAGCTTCTCAAAGAAGCTTTGTAATTAAACAGAAAAAGAAAGAAGTGAAAAGAAAGTGAGGCCGAAAGAGAGAAGGAAGAGAGCTGCAAACCATCGGACAAGAGAAGAAAGAAAAAGAAAAACTAGAGGAAATGAGCTGAAACCGAGAGAAAGAGTAAGAAAAGAAAGAGTAGCCTGAAGGAAAAAAGAAGAAGAAAGGCACAAGGAGAAAGAAGGCCAAGAAGATTTCGGTCCAGGTAAGATTTGTCCAAAAATTTATGGCTTTGATTTGATTTAAGGTTGTGTTCCTAGCGTATTCAAGTTGTAGAAAAAGATTATGGCATTGGATTTACCTAAAAATGGTTGAATAAAAATGTGCCATATTTATGGGTTTTGGCCAACCATGGTTCATGATGAATGCATGCATTTTGTTGCATGAAATTGGTAGGAAATGAAAGCTAGAAAAGGTTTTAAGTAACATAGAAACAATAGTTTGAAGAAAGGATTGAAAAATCAAGAAAAATGGTAAATGGGGGTTTCGGCCAAGGTTGGTTTGGGCATGATTTAATACTGCATTTTAGTATTTGATGAATATACTAAGTGAATAGAAAATGTTTATAAGGTTAGAGTTGAGAAAAGAAGAGAAACAAAGTGCTAAATGTAGACTTCAACTTTTGTTGGAAAACTGTCTGTCCGAGCCACATATTTAAAAAGTCAGTTTGGGGGTTTTAGAATGAAATAAATTCTGGAAAAATTATTACAGGTAGCGTTATGAGTTAGGCAAAATTCAGTTTTGGAATTACCCAATTTGGAGTTGTGTAGCCTGAGATATAGGTAGTTGAACACAGGGCACTCAGTGCAGTAGGCGAGATGCTCTGTGTCAATTTTGAAAATTTTTAGAAATTATCACAGAGCGAATTTGGCTGCACAATTTATGTTTCTAGAAAGGTAAATGAGTTAAGAATAATATGATTTTGAGTTTGCACAATTTGGACAACCCTATCTTGAGATATGGCTCAATTTGTACATAGAGGTCAGTAGACAATCTGCCAAATGCATCTGGAAACAGGGCAAATTTGAGGAATTAAAAATAATTTCGAAATGATAAAATTGTGAAACTTGCGATTTTGAATAGGGATTGGTTTAGGATTCATATGGTTTTGGGATTCATAATTTTGGATATCCCTATAATTAGTAATATAAAATTTAATGCACAAAGGTTAGAAAACCATCCAGTCATATGGGTCAGAATTGGGCTGAACTTTGAAAAATTGTGAGGAACAATATGGAATGAACTAGGAAATGGGCTTTATACTTTTGGATAGGGAATTAAGTCAGATTACATATAAAATTGACGGTACGTTAATAAGAATTCAATATTTTCCGTTATGAATAGAAAGGCATTGATAGGTTGAAAATTCTTATAAAGAATAATTCTACCTTAATAAGTAGGATTTCTAAGAATGCTTAGTGTATATGTATGTTTCAGAATTGAACTTGTATGACTCATCTTCTGCAGCTCCGAAGCTAAATAAACGAAACGGCAAAGGAGACGAATAAGGACATAATCATTGGTTCAAGGCCACAAAGTGCACGGTTTGAATGAAATAACACCGTACAGGTAAAGGGGAAGTGTGTGAGTTGTAGAGATATAGGGAATGCATGTTTTATTGAGATAAATTTTATGAAAATGTTGAGAACGTGATTTGGTTTGAAATATGCATGAATTGTGGTTGAAAAGCTGGTTCTATATACTGTAATCTCGATGCAGGAGGTTAGAAATCGACAGCTATTATGCTGTAGAAATTTACCAAAAATATTCTAAAATATTATAAATATTTTACATGCTTGAAATTAGGTCCAAGAACATAATCGAAGACCATTTACACAAATTTTTCCATAAAGTGAAAATTATGAGAAAATTATTTAATTTGAATATTCATGTTTTAATATTTTGATTTAGTGAGAAATTATTTATGATTTATGAAATATTAAATATTCAAAATGAATATTTATTTATTTATTTTCTCACTATATACATGGATATCAACCGACAGGTTTAATGTGTTGGAAAGGAAAATAAATACTGTAGACACCCTATTTTGTCCGGGGTCTTAATTTGTATAAATAATTAATTGGGGTGGGTGACATTTGTATTTTAATATTTTTTTAATAATTGGGAATTTGGCTAGAATTAAATTAGAGTTTTTAGATTTAGAATTAATATTAATTAGGAAATTAATATTAAAATAGGATTTAGGAATTAAAAAAAAAAAGGAAAAGAAAAGAGAGAGAAAAGATAAAAAGAAATAAAAATAAAATTAATTTTAGGATTAGATAATTAGGATAATTAGATTTTTTAGGATAATTATTTAGATTAATAGAGTTAGATTAGGATTAACATAAGAATGAAATAGATAAAATATAAGATAATTATGAGAATAAGTATAGTTGTATTATGATTCTAATAAGTTTTTGGACTATAAAAAGGGGATTAAGTCTCATAAATAAGGGGAGGAGGAAGCATCTACAATTCGGTATCCGGGCACTGCAACACCGTTCAGCATCATCTAATCTTCATCCCTGGTCCCCATCTTTTTGCCGAGCTTGCCTGCACACTGTCATCATCCCTTCACTGCCAACCTGCTCTCTACTTACCACCATCATAACTGGATCACACATCTCTCTGCCTGATCATCATCTTCATCGCCTCACTGCATCTACTGCCACACTTCCCTGCTCCCAAAACAGCTTAGTTCTGCTCCAAGTTTTGCATCTCAATTCAGCACTGCATCGCTGATCTCACCCTAGCCGTACACCGTTGCTGCGCACGACCTGCCTCTGCTACTTCCTCTGATCTTTACTGAAGCTATTCCATCCTCCATCGCACAGCCCTGCATCGTGTCACCTGTTGCCTCGCTTTCCGATTGCTGCTTCATCAACCGCTTCCTGCATTGTAGCCGATCACTGTTTCCTTGCAAAGTTGCTGCCGCTCTTGCATCCAGCCAATAGCTTTGCTCATGACAACTGTCCTTGAAAGGAGGAAGATATGTCTATGAAATTAAAAAGATAAAAAGTTGCTGAGTGAACAAAAACAGGAGCAAACGTGGACCACTACAGCAAAGAAAAGAGAAGGAAGTTGATTGTTCGACTCTCCAGCCGCTAGTCTTGAACTGTCCCACGCCAGCCTAGTTGCTACGATTCATGTGGACGTTTGCTTATCATCTATTTAGATTGCTCTTCATTTGCTGTTGCTGTTGGTGACTCGTACAAGGAAATAAAAGCAAGAAAGAAAGACAAGAAACAATTAAGGCAGTGAAGGAATTTGATTGCTCGATTCCCAGGTTTTGCTTTTCTTTCATTCATTGGCTAATTGATTGATTACAGTAAATAAAATCTGACAATATGATTTAATGTTTTAACATTTGAGATGATAGTTATATAATAACAATTCGGTATATTAATGGTAAGATTGTATATAGCCATTTGACAACTTAATGTTTTAATGATATAATTTAACTGACTTGACTTAATAGTTGAATAATTTAATTGGAATATTAATTATTTGATATATGATCTAGTTTGTGTGCTCATGAATAATCTTGCATATAATTTGTGTATTGATATGATTTGTTTAGTTTAATTTGTACAATATTTGTATGATATATTTTATGTCTTATATGTTTAGTATGATAGATATTAGATAAATAGAATAATATAATAAATAAATTAAATTAGAAAAAAAAAATGCAAATAAGAATTAAAGAGAATAAAAATTGAATAAGGAAATAATAAAGTTATATTAAGAAGATGAATGCAAATTATCCGATGATGAAATTTCAAGAAAGTCGATTGGTACTCCTTGGATTTTCTAGGTGAGAGGATTCTTCTTGAGTTGAGCCAGATTGATGGGATACTTAAGAAGAATTGTCAATAACCCATATGTCATGTTTATTTTTTAAAAATATAAAAGAATTAAAACAATACAATAAGAAGAATAAGATTAGAAAATATTTAAAGATAAGAATTCCATAATATACTCAATCAATCCGACGATGGAGTTCAAGAAAGTCGATTGGTACTCCTTGAACATCTTGAGGTGAGGGGAGTTTCTAAGATTTGAGCCAGATTGATGGAATAGTCTTAGAAACTTTCCCAATATTTAATTATCAAAACTAATACAAACATTAAGGCAAATTTAGACTAAACTTAGAACTAAGTGGTACCATTTTAGAATGGGCGTCGTGGGGGTGCTAATCCTTCCCCACACGTAACCGTACTCCCGAACCCTAGATCCTTTGAACGTAGACCATGCCTTATCTTTAGACAAGAGTAGGTGACCAATCACACCTTAGATTTGAATGGTTGGTGGCGACTCCTTGATATTAAAGTCTAGCGGTTAGGTTCACGGACCTAGACGTTATGACAGCTTGGCGACTCCACTGGGGACTTTAGAGAGTCAGGCCAAAGATTAGTTTGAAGATTAGTCTAAGTTTGCCTAGAAGTATTTGGAAAATGTATAATAAAATGTTAATTCATTCCTTCAACACACACATCACTTGCATTTGCATAAGCCCTCAACCCGGGCTCTTCCTTTTTAGGAGGGAGTAAAGTAACTACGCTTTCGTGAGGTGATAACCTCCACATAGGCTAGCGAAATACTCCCACTCAGATTGAACCTTTCCGTTTGTAACCTATAATGGGTGAGGATTGGGTGCCTTACTAGTCCTGTATGGATGATAGTGAGGAACAACTTGGGAACCTTTAGACCTTGAATTATCCAAACCCAGCATGTAATGAAACGTAAGGCTTAGCCTTAAGGTAGAACCATACTAGATTGAAGTGTAGACTCAAACCTAAGATAGGACACATGAAGGAATAAGTTTTACTTCCTCCTTTTTACATTGTTTTGACAAAAAAAAAAGAAAATTCAAAAAAATATAGTTTTTTTTTCTTCCATTTTTCAAAAAAAAAAGAGTTTGTCTGTATCATTAAGTCATGCATAGTTATATCATTCATGTAAGTTTGCACCTATCTTATCATGAGAATGACCATACTTTTGATTGTTAGGAGAGATTGCTAGACCTAAGTGCATTCCATGTGCATTCATTTTTGTGCATAAACATATCACCACATGAAATAATTTCAACTTAATTGTGGCACTCAAGGTATCAATTGCATCTAGTAGACGGTCCGCCCTCCATGAATACCATACAAGGTATCAAGCTCGCATAATGGAAGAAGACCAAAATAATAGGATAGAGAAGTTGGAAAAGGAAAATGCAGAGATAAGGGGGCAATTGAGTGAAATTACCCAGTTGCTAAAAGCCATGATTAGAGGAAAGGAGAATATGGGTAATCAAGAGGAGTCTATTCAAGAGACTCAACAAAGCATGCGAGACAATCCCATTTTTGTCTCCGAAGGAAGTACTGTCAAAGCCCCAATGCCTTTACAGATGCAAGGAGAAAGTCTTCAAGGAAATTCATCAACAACACAAGCTCAAAACCCAGTAGAGGTGCCAAATTTAGATGATCCCACAGAGCTAGAAAAGTTGAAGCATAAAGAAGAATATAGTGGTACCAAAGCTCAGCTGAGCTTGATAGAGGAAAGACTAAGTGCCATGGAAGGAGTTGACTATTTTGGACCCATTGATGCTGAAAAGTTGTGTTTAGTACCGGGTGTTGTCCTTCCATCAAAATTCAAGGTGCCCGAATTTGAAAAATTCAATGGAACATCGTGCCCAAAAGATCATCTCACCATGTACTGTAGGAAGATGGCGGCATATGCATGGGATGACAAGCTATTAATTCATGTTTTTCAAGATAGTTTGATTGGGTCAGCCACTAAGTGGTACAACCAATTGGAAAGGAGCAAAGTTTCTTCTTGGTCTGAGTTGGCGAGAGCTTTTATAGCTCAATACAAACATGTGTCTTTATAGTTTTATACTCAATACAAATCTCCAAGGTATGGAAATGAAAAAAGATGAGAGCTTCAAAGAATATGCCCAACGATGGAGAGACGTGGCATCACTAGTTCAACCTTCTTTGACTGAGAAGGAAATTACCATGTTCTTTTTGAATACTCTCAAGGCTCCTTACTATGAGCGTATGCTTAGCAGTGTGACCAAGAATTTTGCAGACATGGTGTTGACAGGCGAAGCTATTGAAAATGCCTTTAAGAGTGGTAAGATTGAAGCATCTATGAATGATAGCAAGAGGAATGGGTTTTCAAAGAAGAAGGAAGAAGATGCACAAGCTGTCTCCAATAACTCACGTCGCTCCCATACCTCTTCAGTGAATTACACTTATTCTCAACCCCACCCACAAACTTATCATCAGAATGCTTACCAACCCATTTCCCATTCACAAGACCACACTTTTTCACCTAATGACCAAAAGAATACTCGAGCTAGCCGAAATGTCACAATAGACCCTATACCAATGACATACACAGAGTTGTTCCCACAGTTGGTAAGGGGTCACCTTATTGCCCCTGTTTATGTAGAGCCCTTGAAGCCTCCCTACCCAAAGTGGTATGATCCTAACACAAAGTGTGCTTATCATAATGACAATGTTGGTCACTCTATTGAGAATTGTATGGGCTTGAAGAGGAAAGTCCAAGCACTTGTCAATGTTGGAATTTTGAGTTTTGGGGCAAAGAATGACCTAAATGTGAATGAGAACCCTCTGCCAGATCACACAAAGGGTAGCGGTTAATGCTATGGAAGAAAGTGGATGATATTGATTGATTCACTTAATTTGAAGATAATGGTTGTTTCTTTGTTTCTAATTTCATCTTAGGACGTTTCAATTTCTTAGGTAATATAGGAGTGCCTAAGCCCACAAGGCACTGAGAATTCTTTTATGTATTGGGCCAACTTTCATTTATTATCATTTTCAATAAAGGATTAGTGTGATACATATTTCTTAATTCCTCATTCCAATCTTGTCCTTTTATGCAAAACACCAATACCCATATTCTCTACACTGTTACCAAGCTTAAAAGTATCCAAATAATGAACATGATAATGATGATGGCAATGAGTGTAAAATTCAATTCTGAAAGAACCACTTTGTTTGGTTGGATGGATTTCCAGTTTGCCAAGATAGAAGATATTTGTCTAAAATCTTGACCTATAAAATGTTACGAGTAAAGGTGAATCTCTACATGAAATTCTAATGAGTTTGTCTTTATTTAATAGATGACCTTTAATGTGAGTACTTGTATTGAGATGAGAAATGGCCTTCTTTCACTGCCTTTTAGCGTGAGAAAAATTATCCATTGATTACCCTTTTTGAGCCTATTATATTCTTTTTGATATAACCCACCAAGAATCACCCTCCACATTGGGGGGCAAAGAGAATAGAAGATGAAAGATCAGTGGGTTAAAGTAAAAATCTAAAAAAAAAAAAACCCTTTTGTGAAAAAAAAGAACAAAAAAGAAAAAGAGAATGAAGAAGGAAAGAGGGTTTGAATCAAGAAAGTGAAAACCCTAGTCACATTTGAATAAAAAAGGGAGAGAGAAAGCAAACTAGAATGAGGCAAAAGTCAAATGCCTAAATGATTCATGAAAAATGATTCTTGGTTTGATGAACCCTGAAACACTTATTTTGGGCCTATATTATCCTTTCTTTCATGAACCCTCACCTGAGCCTACATTACGTGCCTTAAAAGTCCATTTTGATCAAATATGAGTACTCCACTCCTATTGAAGAATCATGTGTTGAATAAAGGCATACTTACACTATGAGATGATGATCCTTTGGATGGAATTAGGACAAGCAAATCAAGATAAGCAAAAAGATTTCGTCTAGATGGAAGAAGTGGGATTCCAAAGACTCTCTTGGATCCATGTGAGCATTAAATTGGGTGAAGAAATATATGATGTTGAGGCATGAATCAGAATGGAGAACAGATAAGAGAAGTTTCATCAAAGACAATGAAGTTGAAAATGAAGAGAAATGAATAAAAAAGAAAGAAAGAAATGAAAATGAAAAAGAAGAAAAGAAAAAAAAAGAGAAGAAAAAAAAAAGGAAAAAAATGAAAGGAGGATTCAAATTGAAAACCCAAAAAGGGCGGTTTGGATCAATGGAGTGCATCTAAGTTGAAAACCTGAAAAGGCAGCTTAGATACCAAAAAAACTGGATGTCAATGATACTAAGACAAGAGGATATTTTGATGAACTCAACATGATCAGACAAGATGGACTTTTGAAAGGAATTTTGTATTCATTGATCAAAATTGTTTGAATAGTTATTATTTGGATACTATTACCTAATCCTAAAAATTCTCACTTTTCATTCAAGCCTACTTTCCTTTTAAGCCTGACAATTTCTTGTTAAATCTTTTCAGATAATGAATAATACCATTCCTTTCATTTTCATCTAATATTTCTTTACCTTGAGGGATTGAGAAATTGTATTGCATTGATTTTGAAATTGGAATGATAATGAATGTTTGCTTGGCAAAATATGTGAAAGACTCCTATATTATTTAGGAGAATGAAAGAAAAGGAAGCTTGTGGAAATTGGAAATCAAGAAAAACCAATGAATAAGAAAGAATGGATGATGAGGTCTCAGTAAAGATTTTAATGAGCAAATGAGTGACCAGATAGAGAGGAAAGTAAAAAGAAGAATCAAGGGAGAAGATAAGATAAAGAGGGCATGAAGGCAAGAGTTTCATTGGGCAAGAAAAACGGAACGGAAGAAGGAAAATGAGGAAAGAAATAAGAAATAGAAGGACAAGAGGACAGATGAAAGAGAAGAATGCATGAGTGGATTGATAAAGAATAACCTTGTTGTTGCCACAATTGAGCTTGAAATGTTTTTCGAAAAAACATTGCATGGATAGAGTAGATTGCATCATAGAGATAAAATTTGATTGCATCAATAACATTGCATGGATAGACTAGATTGCATGAATGATGTTGCTTGAATAAGATAGCTTACATGAATGACATTGCATGGATAGAACAGGTTGCAATTGCATAGATAAGATAAATTTCCCAAGATTTCAAATTTTAACAAGACACGAAATTTTAGAGGGATTTCCTAAAATTTCAAAAATTAGACAAGATAGAAGTCTTGGAGGAGTTTCCCAAGATTTCAAATTTTGGACAAGAAAAAGAATTTTAGAAGGGTTTCCTAAAATTCAAAATTTGACAAGAAAATAAGTTTTGGAGGGGTTTCCCAAAATTTCAAAAAAAAAGGACAAGAAAAAGAATTTTGGAGGGGTTTCCTAAAATTCAAAATTTGACAAGAAAAGAAGTTTTGGAGGGGTTTCCCAAAATTTCAAAAAAGAGAAGAAAAAGAATTTTAGAGGGGTTTCCTAAGATTCAAAATTTGACAAGAAAAGAGATTTTAGAGGGATTTCCTAAAATTTCAAAAATTGGACAAGAATAGAAGTTTTGGAGGGGTTTCCCAAATTTTCAAAATTGGATAAGAAAAGGAATTTTAGAGGGGTTTCCTAAGATTCCAAAATTTTTTTTTTTGACAAGAAAAATTTTAGAGGGGTTTCCTAAAATTTTTTTTTTAAAAAAAAAATCAGCTTTTTTTTTGACAAGATTTTAAAGTTTGACTGCCTACCTGTTTAGGAGGAGCTTTTGGACAAGATTTAAAGTTTGACTGCCTGCCTGTTTAGGAGGAGCTTTTGGACAAGATTTTAAAGTTTGACTGCCTGCCTGTTTAGGGGGAGCTTTTTAGACAAGATTTTAAAGTTTGACTGCCTTTCTGTTTAGAGGGAGCCTTTTTGAAAAAATAAAAAAAGAAAAAAAAAAGGAGAAGTCAGACAAAATAGGTGTCTATGTCTTTGTGCAATTACTGTTTCACAGCAAATGCACAAAGAGGGGCAGCTGTAGACACCCTATTTTGTCCGGGGTCTTAATTTGTATAAATAATTAATTGGGGTGGGTGACATTTGTATTTTAATATTTTTTTAATAATTGGGAATTTGGCTAGAATTAAATTAGAGTTTTTAGATTTAGAATTAATATTAATTAGGAAATTAATATTAAAATAGGATTTAGGAATTAAAAAAAAAAGGAAAAGAAAAGAGAGAGAAAAGATAAAAAGAAATAAAAATAAAATTAATTTTAGGATTAGATAATTAGGATAATTAGATTTTTTAGGATAATTATTTAGATTAATAGAGTTAGATTAGGATTAACATAAGAATGAAATAGATAAAATATAAGATAATTATGAGAATAAGTATAGTTGTATTAGGATTCTAATAAGTTTTTGGACTATAAAAAGGGGATTAAGTCTCATAAATAAGGGGAGGAGGAAGCATCTACAATTCGGTATCCGGGCACTGCAACACCGTTCAGCATCATCTAATCTTCATCCCTGGTCCCCATCTTTTTGCCGAGCTTGCCTGCACACTGTCATCATCCCTTCACTGCCAACCTGCTCTCTACTTACCACCATCATAACTGGATCACACATCTCTCTGCCTGATCATCATCTTCATCGCCTCACTGCATCTACTGCCACACTTCCCTGCTCCCAAAACAGCTTAGTTCTGCTCCAAGTTTTGCATCTCAATTCAGCACTGCATCGCTGATCTCACCCTAGCCGTACACCGTTGCTGCGCACGACCTGCCTCTGCTACTTCCTCTGATCTTTACTGAAGCTATTCCATCCTCCATCGCACAGCCCTGCATCGTGTCACCTGTTGCCTCGCTTTCCGATTGCTGCTTCATCAACCGCTTCCTGCATTGTAGCCGATCACTGTTTCCTTGCAAAGTTGCTGCCGCTCTTGCATCCAGCCAATAGCTTTGCTCATGACAACTGTCCTTGAAAGGAGGAAGATATGTCTATGAAATTAAAAAGATAAAAAGTTGCTGAGTGAACAAAAACAGGAGCAAACGTGGACCACTACAGCAAAGAAAAGAGAAGGAAGTTGATTGTTCGACTCTCCAGCCGCTAGTCTTGAACTGTCCCACGCCAGCCTAGTTGCTACGATTCATGTGGACGTTTGCTTATCATCTATTTAGATTGCTCTTCATTTGCTGTTGCTGTTGGTGACTCGTACAAGGAAATAAAAGCAAGAAAGAAAGACAAGAAACAATTAAGGCAGTGAAGGAATTTGATTGCTCGATTCCCAGGTTTTGCTTTTCTTTCATTCATTGGCTAATTGATTGATTACAGTAAATAAAATCTGACAATATGATTTAATGTTTTAACATTTGAGATGATAGTTATATAATAACAATTCGGTATATTAATGGTAAGATTGTATATAGCCATTTGACAACTTAATGTTTTAATGATATAATTTAACTGACTTGACTTAATAGTTGAATAATTTAATTGGAATATTAATTATTTGATATATGATCTAGTTTGTGTGCTCATGAATAATCTTGCATATAATTTGTGTATTGATATGATTTGTTTAGTTTAATTTGTACAATATTTGTATGATATATTTTATGTCTTATATGTTTAGTATGATAGATATTAGATAAATAGAATAATATAATAAATAAATTAAATTAGAAAAAAAAATGCAAATAAGAATTAAAGAGAATAAAAATTGAATAAGGAAATAATAAAGTTATATTAAGAAGATGAATGCAAATTATCCGATGATGAAATTTCAAGAAAGTCGATTGGTACTCCTTGGATTTTCTAGGTGAGAGGATTCTTCTTGAGTTGAGCCAGATTGATGGGATACTTAAGAAGAATTGTCAATAACCCATATGTCATGTTTATTTTTTAAAAATATAAAAGAATTAAAACAATACAATAAGAAGAATAAGATTAGAAAATATTTAAAGATAAGAATTCCATAATATACTCAATCAATCCGACGATGGAGTTCAAGAAAGTCGATTGGTACTCCTTGAACATCTTGAGGTGAGGGGAGTTTCTAAGATTTGAGCCAGATTGATGGAATAGTCTTAGAAACTTTCCCAATATTTAATTATCAAAACTAATACAAACATTAAGGCAAATTTAGACTAAACTTAGAACTAAGTGGTACCATTTTAGAATGGGCGTCGTGGGGGTGCTAATCCTTCCCCACACGTAACCGTACTCCCGAACCCTAGATCCTTTGAACGTAGACCATGCCTTATCTTTAGACAAGAGTAGGTGACCAATCACACCTTAGATTTGAATGGTTGGTGGCGACTCCTTGATATTAAAGTCTAGCGGTTAGGTTCACGGACCTAGACGTTATGACAAATACCTTTTGGAAATAATGATTTAAATAAATGAATTGATTTGTAGTGACTTCGAGCGGTGTAGGAGCTCGAATCTTAAATTTGGAAGACCGAGGAAGATGATTTCTAAGCATTTAGGTAAGTGGGTTAAATAAACCATACTAGTATCATCTCGTAAGAGATGAAAGAAATCTTTATTCGATAATTATCTAATTTTACATCAAGTTTGGTGAAATACGATGGAAAAGACTACGAGGGTAAGTCTTGGTAAGATACAAGTTGACTTGATGTGTTCGTTAATAGTTTTCGAATCAATTGTAATTTATGCGTGGTGTGTTATAACTTGTTATGCTCAATAAGAATGCAAACTGGTATAAAATGTAGGTGCTTGTATCATGAGAAATGTATGTGATTTAATTAAGTTGCACATAGTGAGCATGCCAATACAATTGTTGTACTTTGAAATGTATATACGAACTAGTGTACAAAATGTATACAGCCTACGATGTTTAACTCATGGACCTCGAACATCACCTAGTTGTATTTATCGAAAACTAGGATAATGGAATCGTATGATAACTGAAGTGCTTATGTGACTCAGGGAATTGAATGATTTTAGAGCTTTATCTTTAGAAAGCATGCGCCATAGAGGCCAATCCGAGTAAAACTCATTCCTTGTACCGTATGAGCCACCTCTAGAGAACTCAAAGGACCTACGTGCTACATAGATTCTTCGGAACTGTGAGAGCCACCTCTAGAATCCTTTGAGAGCTAAGTGTTACACGAGTTCCGATGAACCATTAGAAAGCATGCGCCATAGAGGCAAACCCGAGTAAAACTGAATCTTTTGCACCATGTGAGCCACCTCTAGAGAACTCAAAGGAACTACGTGCTACATAGATTCTTCGAAACTGTGGGAGCCACCTATAGAGTCTTTTAGAGCTAAGTGCTACACGAGTTCCAATGAACCATTAGAAAGCATGTGCCATAGAGGCAAACCCGAGTAAAACTCAATCTTTTGTACCGTGTGAGCCACCTCTAGGGAACTCAAAGGAACTATGTACTACACAGATTCTTTGAAACTGTGGGAGCCACCTCTAGAGTCCTTTGAGAGCTAAGTGCTATACGAGTTCCGATGAACCATTAGAAAGCATACACCATAGAGGCAAACCTGAGTAAAACTCAATCTTTTGTACCGTGTGAGCTACCTCTAGAGAACTCAAAGGAACTACACGCTACACAGATTCTTCGAAACTGTAGGAGCCACCTCTAGAGTCTGTTAAGAGCCAAGTGCTACACGAGTTCCGATAAACCATTAGAAAGCATGCGCCATAAAGGTAAACCCGAGTAAAACTCAGTCTTTTGTATCATGTGAGCCACCTCTAGAGAACTTAAAGGAACTACGTGCTACACAGATTCTTCAGAACTGTGGGAGCCACCTCTAGAGTCCTTTGAGAGCTAAGTGCTACATGAGTTTCGATGAACCATTAGAAAGCATTGGCCATAGAGGCCAATCCGAGTAAAACTCATTCCTTTGTACCGTGTGAGCCACCTCTAGAGAACTCAAAGAAACTACGTGCTACACAGATTCTTCGGAACTGTGGGAGCCACCTCTAGAATCCTTTAAAAGCAAATGCTGCACGTGTAATGATGAATCATGGGAAATCATATGCCAATGAGACAATGGATAAACGATTGTGATATGTGAATGTGATAACTATCATTAGATAAGATAGATATTTTACATATGAAAGAGAATTGGAATAATTGTTGAAATTTACTTATATTATGCTATAGCATCATGTATTATTTGAAATGGTTAGTTATTTCACACTTAACCATATTGATGAAAGGAAAGAAAAGGATGATATTGTGCGAGTTAAAGATATGAAGAAAAGTATGAATAAGCCTATACAATCTGTTGTAGATTATATGATAGTAGCTAATCTTGACAGAGTGCATACATGATATTTTTATGGTACATGTATGTATGATCATATTTTACGACATGAGCCTAGTCTGTATTTATTTAAGCTACTTACTGAGCCGTGGATTTGCTTACCTCCTTAAATTTAACATCTACAGATCATACGGGTTGATATCCAGCTCAGGCTTCATGTAGGCTCTCTCGGGAACTGTACCTAGCTGTGGTACTTGTCTACGTTCTCCGAGCCTTGCTTTTGCGCTTTTAAGGTATACAATGGTATATCATTTTGATAATTATGCAAACTTTATTTTCATAGTACTAGGAAGTAAATAGAATGTAACTTTGGATCGCATTAGATTATTATATAGGTTTATGTGGTTATCGAGTACGATCCGGGATAATATTATTTTTTGAAATACGTATAAACTGTAAACAAAAGAATGTGGAATTGCTAGTGAGATGGATCTTGAGAAACATGAGATGAATGACTGTATGAATTGTGGAAATTAAAGCCGACTATATTGTGAAAGTTAGAAATGTATTTTCAATGCAGGTGATTTTACTAGGGAAATTGATAAAATACAAAGGGGAGGTTTTCGACCCATTTCTTTTGGATAAGTGAATATAAGGCTAAAATGATTATAGACACTTTGAGAATTATGACATAGCTAGAGAAATAATATTATTAAGGCAAGATTCAGTTTAGTTAATACACTAACACTGAATACGAACCGTAAATAGAAAAAGAAAAATTTAGTTCGAAATTTTCTAAAGGAAATAAGGTAAGTGTGAAGTGAACGTCACGGTCTTCGGATCGTGATAGATTTAATGGTATCAGAGTAGGGTTTGTCTAGTACGTGTTAGTGTAGTTAAGATCATTTGTGGTGTTACATCCCATGTACTGTGAAATATATGTTTGAAAAATTATCTATTAATTGACCTACTCTTGGTATAGTTTGTTTTAATTCAAATTGGATTGAGGAGGATTGGACGTAGAGGTGGGCCCGGAAGGCCACCTCGGAGGCTGACGATGCAACCATCGACTCCATCACCCTCATAAGCTGGACATGTAATAGGCTACATGTAAAGTTAGAACCTTTAAGTTATTCGTTGCATACTAGCACTCTTTTCAAGGAATCACAGATGGAAGTTTGAGTATTGTGTGTATTGTCAGTGTGAAGTGAAGGTGGGAGATAGAGACCTAATAGCAGATTTGCTAATGTTGCACATTTGCAACTTTGGTGTCATCTTGGGTATGGACGAGACAGCCACCGATCGTGCTAATGTACACTACTATGGGGAAAACTGTAACCTTCTCCCTACCTAATCCACATATAATATGTTTTGATGAATAACGAAGTAATCAGTGATCATTTGTTTTGTTCTAAATATATTGGAGTAATACCAGTAAAGGCATAACGGCCTACGTGGTTACAGATTGACGTGATATACTTATCAAGACTCATGAATGAGAAATAAGCTATGTGAGGAGTTGGAGTTTGAAGGATGTAGAAGTTTGAATATCATACTATTAAAGTTTTACGATTTAGAAACTATATGGATATTAAGATCACGAGTTTAAATTTATAATTAAGAGAAAGAAATAAATTTTTAGATGACAAATGTGTCCTTATATTGGACTAATTTCTGAGTAGTGGACCAAATTGATCTTAAATTCCATAATAGTGATGAAGATACTGATGGCATAAGAAATGTAATATGTGTACAACGGTTCCGATCATTAATCCCATCTACACTTAGATTACGGATGCGACTCGAAATGTTTATAATGGGAAGTTGCAGGATGATTGGCCCTGCTATTGATTCTTAAGGGTTTGAATTAAAAGTATATTAATGGGATGTTTATTAAGGGATCGTTGGATATTATGAAAGATGAGATGATTACTGAAGATGATTGAGGAAGTGATATGTACAGTTGATGAAATTCATATCAATACTGTTAATTTGGTCCTATACATTCAGTTTGTTTCCTAAGTATCAAACAGATATTTTTAGAACTGGAGCATTTTGGGATATGCTTTGCAGAATTGTATGTTGATTGGAGTATTATAAATTGAAGAATATGTATAAGAACCATAAAGTGACTGTAAGAGCAGAAAAAGATGATAGCTAATCTGAATTATTAAATGAAAATGATTTCAAAGTGAATTACAGTAATGAATCGGTTAGTTATGAAATGTGTTAGTTAAATGGTTATATTTAATACAGCATATTAATTAAGATGATTGATACGCTGTGAAGTATAAGTAAATAAGTGAATTAAGGTGGAATATGTGTTAAAATGAGTTAAATGTTAAATGTCTCTGCCTTGAGGATATACAGTGGAAATGATAAGACATAGAGACAAAATGTCCAAAATGGTATGAGATTTGTAAATAAAAAAATAAGTATCCGATGTTATTCTTGATAAATTTTCAGAGTAATATAGACTTGAGAGATCAGGTTAACATTGACTCGACCATTGATATGGAATCTATATCTAAGCGTGTATTGGAGAACATTGAAAGAGTTCGAGAAGCTTGAGAAACAACTCTGGAAAATGTGTGGATAATGAAATTCACTTGTATAGGTGTAAATGATGGAAATACTGATGACTTGAATTAAGGATTTATAATTGTGAATTAAATTCCTATTGTTTAAAAGAGTTCTTACTAAGAACAAATATTCATTTGTATGGAATTGATGCCTATTTGATCTAATCAGAGATGTATAAGGAATTCATAAGACTAGTCTCTGTACAAGGCATCATCAGCTAAAAGTTGGAGACTGATACCCATAAGATAATATTTAGAACTTGACAAATTCTTACGAGTTCCTATTGAGGTTTACAAGATTAATAAAATACCCTGTGAGGTATGTAAGCCTAATGAATAAGTTATTTAAACCATACATGGATAAAGTGATGAGATAACGACATATTTTAAGACATTAATGGAACATGAGCAGCATTGTTGTATGACCCTCCAGAGTCTCAAAGATTGTGAACTATATGTTAAAGTTGGCAAACAGGAAATTTGGCTAGAGAGTATCTCTTTTTGAGATATACAATCTCGAATGACATAACGACAGTGAATCTGTCAATGATAGAAAGACAGTGATTGAGATACGAAATTAATGAGTCTAGCTAGATCACACTGCCAGTCTATAGAAGAGTTATCGACTAGCTGCTCTACAGATGTGACTTATAATTAAAGAAATTAAGGTCGGTGGATGAATAAGTGTAAAGATGATATTCAAAATGTTAAAAGAGTTGGATAGTGGAGTACTATACTACTTGGAAAAAAGGGATTAAAATAATGAGAATTGGTAAGAAAGAGAAGTTGAGCTCTTGGTATATTGGTCTGTTTGAAATACTGGAGAGGATTGGTGACGTAGCATATCGACTAGCACTACCACCAGAGCTATCAGGTGTACATAACGTCTTCCATGTGTCGATGTTAAGGAAGTACCATCCGGACCCATTCCATGTTATTGAGTATGAACCATTGGAGATCAGGGAGGACTTAAGCTATGTCGAGAGACCTATTTGGATTTTAGACAGGAAAGATAAGATATTGAGGTCTAAGACAATCCCTTTGGTCAAGGTGCTTTGGCAGCATCACACTTCAGAAGAAGCAACATGGGAGTTAGAGAGCTTAATGAAGGAGAAGTACCCTCACCAATTTCAGATGGACATGGAGAATTTGGAGGACCAAATTTCCTAAGGTGGAGAGGATGTAAAGACTGTGAAACATTGTACCATGTTAGTGAATAAATAAAAGACATAAGATAAGCTAGTACTGAGATACATTTTTGTAATTATTATTCTTATGTCAAGTAATGAGAATGAAGTCTCAAAGTAGTGAAATTAGAAAATAAATAATTTATACCTTTGTGTAATTTAGAAATCCTATAACTAAGTTCAAGAATTATATAAGAACAAATAGATGCATATATTCCACAATATATATGTATATTTGTTTTAATAAAACAAAAGACACAAGGATACTAAAGGCAATGTAGTATACTTGAATATTAAAATAGTTAAAATAAAATAAATAAGGAATACATATATATATATACACATATATATATATATTAAGTGTTAAATATGTGTGTGTGTGTGTGTGTGTGTGTGTGTGTGTGTGTGTGTGTATATATATATATATGTAAATTTTAAAAGAAAGGAAGAACATATATAAATATATATATACACATACCTACACTAAATTATATTAGACAGGAAAATATATATTATATATATGGATATGTGTATGTGTATGTATATACCATTTATAATTAAGATTTTTAAATATAGGTACATATACATATTTTATGTAAAGAATATAACAAAATAAATAAATACATATGAATATATATTAGTATATATATAAAGATATATATAATTATAGAAAATATATTATAAATAATTCAAATAAGAAATAAAAACATAAGATAATACTTAGTGGAGTTTGATGGGACTTTCTCCTATCAAACTCCACTAACACCATCAGCTACATCACTTCAAGCTTCTCAAAGAAGCTTTGTAATTAAACAGAAAAAGAAAGAAGTGAAAAGAAAGTGAGGCCGAAAGAGAGAAGGAAGAGAGCTGCAAACCATTGGACAAGAGAAGAAAGAAAAAGAAAAACTAGAGGAAATGAGCTGAAACCGAAAGAAAGAGTAAGAAAAGAAAGAGTAGCCTGAAGGAAAAAAAAAAAAGAAGAAAGGCACAAGGAGAAAGAAGGCCAAGAAGATTTCGGTCCAGGTAAGATTTGTCCAAAAATTTATGGCTTTGATTTGATTTAAGGTTGTGTTCCTAGCGTATTCAAGTTGTAGAAAAAGATTATGGCATTGGATTTACCTAAAAATGGTTGAATAAAAATGTGCCATATTTATGGGTTTTGGCCAACCATGGTTCATGATGAATGCATGCATTTTGTTGCATGAAATTGGTAGGAAATGAAAGCTAGAAAAGGTTTTAAGTAACATAGAAACAATAGTTTGAAGAAAGGATTGAAAAATCAAGAAAAATGGTAAATGGGGGTTTCGGCCAAGGTTGGTTTGGGCATGATTTAATACTGCATTTTAGTATTTGATGAATATACTAAGTGAATAGAAAATGTTTATAAGGTTAGAGTTGAGAAAAGAAGAGAAACAAAGTGCTAAATGTAGACTTCAACTTTTGTTGGAAAACTGTCTGTCCGAGCCACATATTTAAAAAGTCAGTTTGGGGGTTTTAGAATGAAATAAATTCTGGAAAAATTATTACAGGTAGCGTTATGAGTTAGGCAAAATTCAGTTTTGGAATTACCCAATTTGGAGTTGTGTAGCCTGAGATATAGGTAGTTGAACACAGGGCACTCAGTGCAGTAGGCGAGATGCTCTGTGTCAATTTTGAAAATTTTTAGAAATTATCACAGAGCGAATTTGGCTGCACAATTTATGTTTCTAGAAAGGTAAATGAGTTAAGAATAATATGATTTTGAGTTTGCACAATTTGGACAACCCTATCTTGAGATATGGCTCAATTTGTACATAGAGGTCAGTAGACAATCTGCCAAAATGCATCTGGAAACAGGGCAAATTTGAGGAATTATTATAAATAATTTCGAAATGATAAAATTGTGAAACTTGCGATTTTGAATAGGGATTGGTTTAAGATTCATATGGTTTTGGGATTCATAATTTTGGATATCCCTATAATTAGTAATATAAAATTTAATGCACAAAGGTTAGAAAACCATCCAGTCATATGGGTCAGAATTGGGCTGAACTTTGAAAAATTGTGAGGAACAATATGGAATGAACTAGGAAATGGGCTTTATACTTCTGGATAGGGAATTAAGTCAGATTACATATAAAATTGACGGTGCGTTAATAAGAATTCAATATTTTCCGTTATGAATAGAAAGGCATTGATAGGTTGAAAATTCTTATAAAGAATAATTCTACCTTAATAAGTAGGATTTCTAAGAATGCTTAGTGTATATGTATGTTTCGGAATTGAACTTGTATGACTCATCTTCTGCAGCTCCGAAGCTAAATAAACGAAAAGGCAAAGGAGACGAATAAGGACATAATCATTGGTTCAAGGCCACAAAGTGCACGGTTTGAATGAAATAACACCGTACAGGTAAGGGGGAAGTGTGAGTTGTAGAGATATAGGGAATGTATGTTTTATTGAGATAAATTTTATGGAAATGTTGAGAACATGGTTTGGTTTGAAACATGCATGAATTGTGGTTGAAAAGCTAGTTCTATATACTGTAATCTCGATGCAGGAGGTTAGAAATCGGCAGCTGTTATGCTGCAGAAATTTACCAAAAATATTCTAAAATATTATAAATATTTTAGATGCTTGAAATTGGGTCTAAGAACATAATCGAAGACCATTTACACAAAATTTTCCATAAAGTGGAAATTATAAGAAAATTATTTAATTTGAATATTCATGTTTTAATATTTTGATTTAGTGAGAAATTATTTATGATTTATGAAATATTAAATATTCAAAATGAATATTTATTTATTTATTTTCTCACTATATACATGGATATCAACCGACTGGTTTAATGTGTTGGAAAGGAAAATAAATACCTTTTGGAAATAATGATTCAAATAAATGAATTGCTTTGTAGTGACTTGGAGCAGTGTAGGAGCTCGAATCTTAAATTTGGAAGACCGAGGAAGATGATTTCTAAGCATTGAGGTAAGTGGGTTAAATAAACCATACTAGTATCATCTCGTAAGAGATGAAAGAAATCTTTATTCGATAATTATCTAATTTTATATCAAGTTTGGTGAAATACAATGGAAAAGACTACGAGGGTAAGTCTTGGTAAGATACAAGTTGACTTGATGTGTTCGTTAATAGTTTTCGAATTAATTGTAATTTATGCGTGGTGTGTTATAACTTGTTATGCTCAATGAGAATGCAAACTGGTATAAAATGTAGGTGCCTGTATCATGAGAAATGTATGTGATTTAATTAAGTTGCACCTAGTGAGCGTGCCAATACAATTGTTATACTTTGAAATGTATATACGAACTAGTGTACAAAATGTATACAGCCTACGATGTTTAACTCATGGACCTCGAATAGCACCTAGTTGTATTTATCGAAAACTAGGATAATGGAATCGTATGATAACTGAAGTGCTTATGTGACTCGGGGAATTGAATGATTTTAGAGCTTTATCTCTATAAAGCATGCGCCATAGAGGTCAATCCAAGTAAAACTCATTCCTTGTACCGTGTGAACCACCTCTAAAGAACTCAAAGGACCTACGTGCTACATAGATTCTTCGAAAATGTGGGAGCCACCTCTAGAATCCTTTGAGAGCTAAGTGCTACACGAGTTCCGATCAACCATTAGAAAGCATGCGCCATAGAGGCAAACCCGAGTAAAACTGAATCTTTTGCACCGTGTGAGCCCCCTCTAGAGAACTCAAAGAAACTACGTGCTACACAGATTCTTCGAAACTGTAGGAGCCACCTCTAGAGTCCTTTGAGAGCTAAGTTTTACACGAGTTCCGATGAACCATTAGAAAGCATGTGCCATAGAGGCAAACCCGAGTAAAACTCAATCTTTTGTACCGTGGCTCTCCTTTGAGAGCTAAGTGCTACACGAGTTTCGATGAACCATTAGAAAGCATGCGCCATGAGGCAAACCCGAGTAAAACTCAGTCTTTTGTATCGTGTGAGCCACCTCTAGAGAACTCAAAGGAACTACATGCTACACAGATTCTTCGAAACTGTGGGAGCCACCTCTAGAGTCCTTTGAGAGCTAAGTGATACACGAGTTCCGATGAACCATTAGAAAGCATGTGCCATAGAGGCAAACCCGAGTAAAACTCAATCTTTTGTACCGTGTGAGCCACCTTTAGAGAACTTTTCTTCGGAACTGTGGGAGCCACCGCTAGAGTCCTTTGAGAGCTAAGTGCTACACGAGTTCCGATGAACCATTAGAAAGCATGCGCCATAGAGGCAAACCCGAGTAAAACTCAATCTTTTGTATCGTGTGAGCCACCTCTAGAGAACTCAAAGGAACTACGTGCTACACAGATTCTTCGGAACTATGGGAGCCACCTCTAGAGTCCTTTGAGAGCTAAGTGCTACACGAATTCCGATGAACCATTAGAAAGCATGTGCCATAGAGGCCAATCCGGGTAAAACTCATTCCTTTGTACCGTGTGAGCCACCCTTAGAGAATTCAAAGGAACTACATGCTACACAGAGTCTTCGGAACTGTGGGAGCCACCTTTAGAATCCTTTGAGAGCTAAGTGTTGCACGTGTAATGATGAATCATGGGAAATCATATGCCAATGAGACAATGGATAAACGATTGTGATCTGTGAATGTGACAACTATCATTAGATAAGATAGATATTATACATATGACAGAGAATTGGAATAATTGTTGAACTTTACTTATATTATGCTATAGCATCATGTACTATTTGATATGGTTAGTTATTTCACACTTAACCATATCGATGAAAGGAAAGAAAAGGATGATATTGTGCGAGTTAAAGATATGAAGAAAAGTATGAATGAGCCTATACAATCTGTTGTAGATTATATGATAGTAGCTAATCTTGACAGAGTGCATACATGATATTTTTATGGTACATGCATGTATGATCATATTTTACGACATGAGCCTAGTCTGTATTTATTGAAGCTACTTATTGAGTCGTGGATTTGCTCACCCCCTTAAATTTAACATTTACAGATCATACAGGTTGATATCCAGCTCAGGCTTCATGTAGGCTCTCTCTGGAACTGTACCTAGCTGTGGTACTCGTCTACGTTCTATGAGCCTTGCTTTTGTGCTTTTGAGGTATACGATGGTATATCATTTTGATAATTATGCAAACTTTATTTTCACAGTACTAGGAAGTAAATGGGATGTAACTTTGGATCGCACTAGATTATTATATAGGTTTATGTGGTTATCGAGTACGATCCGGATAATATCATTTTTTGAAATACGTATAAAATGTAAACAAAAGAATGTGGAATTACTAGTGAGATGGATCTTGAGAAACATGAGATGCATGACTGTATGAATTGTGGAAATTAAAGCTGGCCGTATTGTGAAAGTTAGAAATGTATTTTCAATGCAGGTGATTTTACTGGGGAAATTGATAAAATACAAAGGGAGGTTTTCGACCCATTTCTTTTGGATAAGTGAATATAAGGCTAAAATGATTATAGACACTTTGAGAATTATGACATAGCTAGAAAAATAATATTATTAAGGCAAGATTCGGTTTAGTTAATACACTAACATTGAATACAAACCGTAAATAAAAAAAGAAAAATTTAGTTCGAAATTTTCTAAAGGAAATAAGGTAAGTGTGAAGTAAACGTCACGGTCTTCGGGTCGTGATATATGGTTTCCTTATATATGGATGAAATAGTCCCTTTTGATTCTCTAGATGGTGATGATTTTGTTTTGCATGTTGGAGAGATTATGGAACGAAGATTGATTGGTGCATTAAGATCACTCTTGGCAGCAAGAATGGGAATCAAAGGATTTTGTAGATGCCAAGAATGAAAATGATAACAATGTTACAAAAAGTAAAGCAAGACGTAGGGCAAAGCAAAAGAGGGGTAATTGATGGGGGAAAACGAAATGTCTTCTGGTTAATCGTCGACTGGAACAAGAAAAGGTGAAATGATTGTAAGATAGTTGATGAGAAGAAATTTAGAAGGTCACTAGGGTTGATAGTTCTCAACTAGGGATTTGCTTTTGGGAAGGAAAAGCGCTCTTACAGAAAAGAGAGAAAAAAAAGTTTTACTAGACTACTAGATCTGCTATGCAAATAAACCATGCTAATATTTTGAGGAATCACTTTAATTATAACCTTTTTAAAGCTACAAACAAGTTATAAATTCTGCCGCCATAATTGGACAAGAGAGGTTTTCTTTGAAGGTAACTGTTTTTCTGAAGTTATCTTCATTCTTCATTGTTGAAGCCCTATTGAACTACACTTAGCAGAAAATGTATTAACTTTAAATTTTAATTGAAGTTACCAGGAAAAGTGTGATTCCTACTGTTTAAAAGATGAAGTTTCTGGTGCATTGATTTTTCTTTCTCTCTCTTTTAATCATGAAATGTGTCCATATCACATTGGATATGAAATTAATTTTCGTTGGTGCTATGTGACTAACGTTGGCTCAAAAAAATTTAACTTGGTGAAAATTCCAATGCGAGACCTCCTACTATAAATCCTCTTTACTCAAAAACTCAATTAGACTCTACACCACTGAGCCAACCCCTTAGGTTGCATTGATTTTTCTCCTAATGATTCGGAAAAGAGGTAATTTTAGCATGATTCCTTGCTTTCCACCTTCATGCTTTCGTGAAGATGACCTACGTACCAAAAGCAAGCCGAGAATACAGAGAAATGAAAAATGAATTTCCAGTTCTAGCTAAGCTGATGTAATAATAATAATATTTAATAAAGGATTTATTTGAAGCAAATTCAGCCCTTCAAATGATACAAGCCTACAACACGCATTTCATACAATAGGAATATGCTTAGATGAGGGATGGCAACATCCAAAAACAACACTGCGTAATTTTGCGGCTACGTTCATTTTTAACCAGTGTTTTGCAAGCCAGCAGCAATACCCTTCATGGTCAAAATAAGGGTGTCTTCTAAACCAGGAGCGTACTCGCTTGTGGGGTTAAGTTTCACAAGCTCTGCAGCCGGCTTGCTTGATTCCATGTATTCCTTGGATAAGTGAGGCCTCATCTTGACATGATAATCAGGGTCACGGATTCTTTTCAAAGTGTATGCTTGGCAGACATTAAGGGTTGTGATATAAGCATCACGAAGACGAAGCCTCTGCTTTAGGTATGGATCTCCTTCAAGAAGATCTCTATGTCCAGCAACCTACAAGGGAAGGAAGTTGAAATATGGTTTAGTGCGCAGATGCTTCAGTAAATATTTTTCAAGAAAAAAAAATCCCAATTCCTGCAAGGGAAGGAATAATGCTTTGTAGGCTCCATAAAAATAGCTTAGTGTACTCATCTACCCCTTTTATTACCTGGAGAAGAAGATGCTTAGTGTCTTCATAGTTAGCTCTCAAGTTCTCTCCAAAGGGCCAGAGTTCCTGGGATACTAGGAGCTTGTCATATAAGGCAGTAATTCCTGGGTCTCCCTTGGCAAACACCATTTCAATTAAGTCCATTGTGACCCTAAAGAAAGGCCATTGGTTGTACATCTCTTGAAGCATGTGGAGATTCTTTATATCCTTCTCGATGGCATGCTTAAAAGCAGCCCCAAAGCCAAGCCACACGGGTAAATGAAATCTTGTTTGAGTCCATGCAAAGATCCATGGGATGGCACGCAGTGATTCAATGCCTCCGCTTGGCTTTCTTTTTGATGGACGACTGCCAATATTCATCCGACCATACTCCAATTCTGGTGTTGCCTGCAACCATTTAATTCACAGAAGTTAAAACTAAAACCATAGTTTTCACAAGCCTCTCATTTTTTTTTCTTTAACTACTGAGCTTCTACTATTTGAAAAGTTCAAAATTATATGAATCAAATTTTAGAAGTTGGTAGGACAATTCAAAAGGAACAAGTGATAAAAAAAATAAAGTTCCAAACTCAGATTCAAAATATTTGTCAAAATTTTCCCTTTATTACATAGCTAGATTGAAGCAATAAGTACTTTCAGAGATGAAATACTTACTAGGCGGAAGTATTCAACAAAGCGAGGTTCCTGGAAGACTACAGAGCGGTATTCCTTTGTTGCAACTACTGCCATTTCATCCATGAGTGCACGCCATTCAGGCTTTGGAGAGACAGGGGGATGCATTCCATGCTCAAGTGTAGCAGCAGTAAAACGCTGAAGTGTCCTGAAGCACAAGTGCTCCTCTCCAAATGATTGTTCAATAACTTCACCTTGAACTGTTACACGAAGTGATCCATGAATTGTATCAGGTGGTTGAGACAATATAGCAAGATGGGTGGGTCCCCCTCCTCTTCCAACTGTCCCTCCTCGGCCATGGAACATTGTAAGCTTGACACCATACTGCTTTGCCACCTTTACAAGATCCTCTTGAGCCTTGTATAGCTGCCAAGCTGCAGAGAGCCGACCAGCATCCTTCCCAGAATCTGAGTAACCAATCATTACTTCTTGTTTTCCATTGATCCGGTTTCTGTACCAATCTACTGAGAAGAGACGAGCCACAGCAGCAGGAGCAGCTTCAAGATCTGCGAGTTTTTCAAACAGTGGAACTACCCTTAGTGGTTGCTTCACATGGCATTCACGTTGTAAAAGCTCAACGGCAAGCACATCAGATGGGGCTGTTGCCATTGAGATTATATAGGCACCAAAGTTGTCTGAAGGCAGTTCTGAAATGACATGGAACGTGTCCAACACATCAGCGATTTCTTCTGTTTTGGGAAGATCAGGGCCGAATAGAGGGCGCTTGCCTCTAAGTTCAGATAAAAGCCATTCCTGTCGGCGTTCCTCAGGCCATTCTCGATAAGATCCAATGTCTAGATGCTTTGTGATAGCATCAAGAACATCAGTATGCCTGTCAGATTCCTGTCGGATGTCAAGTCTTACAAGCGAAAGCCCAAAGGTAGAAACTTGCCGTAAGAAATCAAGTAGGCTTCCATCAGCTATCGGCCGATCACCACAAGCGCAGAGCGATCTATAGCAGAGTTCAAGAGGCTCCAGAAACTACAGGAATGCAAAAATGAACCAGTAAATATTAAGGAAGAAACAATTGTGTTAGACTAAACGCTAGGTTCTGACCAACATAAATGCATAAGAATCATCACAAAAGTAGTACAAATAGTCTTAGGCCTCAAGGTTGCATCTCAATGTGATTTCCTTTCCACTTCCAAAGTAATGAGGCATGAGAAAAGTCTCAAGCATGACATTGCTTGCTCACCTTGCCAGAAGGTTATTGCAATACTTCAAAATCCAGAGAACAAAATTTTACTGAATTAAGTCACCATCAAAAAAAGAATCATCACCAAAAATAAAATTATGATAAGCATTTTTGTGTCATCTGGGAAAAACAAAAAGTTATACTTTGATAAATGGTAAGAAATACGGAACACTTAGAAATTAACTAATTCTGCTGTTCCATGGCAAGTTCAGTTGATGGGTTTTAAAGTAGACCTGCTCAACATTGGTGAAAGTTGTTTCCTCGGGAATGTCAGAAATCCCATTGGACAATAGGTAACGTGCACGTTCACGTGTATTGTACAGTTTGTCCCTCACGTCACCAAGAATAACACGATAGGGCTCATTAGGAGGAATCTGTTTCCAAAATTCTGCACTCGTAAAAATTTTATAATCAACACACAAGATCTACAAAATATGCCCAAACAATAAGTCAATCATATGGAGCTCATTAATACACTCTCCATTAAGCACTCCTTTTCCCGACCGATTGACAAGAATATGTACACCAATTATTGATAAACTAAGAGCAAGTCTAAAATGCAATCTTTGAAGCACATGTTAAGATCAATGTTAGATACCTATATAATGCTTTGCATCTTTTCTTAAGGACCTATGAAGTTCATCTGCACGAACACGAAGTTCATCACTGCAACGCCACATCGATAACTGAAAATAAAACCAGAGCAAACCAAAACAAGAAAAATCAATATCGTGATAAACCATGAATTACACTCTAACTAGAGGAAAAAAGTGTCTGGATCAGGGAATTATCTGTTTAATACCTCAAACATAAGATCCTCTATTTGGGAGAAGTACAAGTTAGCAGCCATCATTCTAGCCAATAAGCATACATCTCTTGTAACTTCAGGAGTTACCCTGGGGTTTCCTGCAGTCCACATCAAATAGACATCTCCAATTAAAGGTCCCACTATGTGAAATAAAATGAGCATTTCTATGTTTTAACTTAATGAATAATAAATTCCATTTTTCGCACTATCTACTTTTCTTTCACATACCTACAGTAAGATAAATAAGATATAAACTTGCAAAAAGTTTCCTTTTTTAACTACCAAACCATATGCAAAGAGGAAGACACTCTGCAGTTAGATATTATACATGGAGAAGAAACATACCGTCACGATCCCCTCCCATCCATGAAGAGAATTGAATAAGAGGGGCATTGTAGGGAACACGCTCATTTATCCCTATGTTCTTCAAAGCTGTGTCAACGCGGCGCAAGAATTTTGGAACACCTTTCCAGATCGTCTCATGGAAGTAGCTCATTCCTGCTCTCATCTCATCTTGTGGGGTGGGAGGATTTCTTCGGATCTCATCCGTACGAAAAGCAGCTTGAATCTAGAAGAAAATAAAAGAGAGATAGTTGTGAGCAAGGCAACAAATGATGTTTCCCATAATTGTTGGTGTCATGTATTGATTACATTTTCAGGAATATAAATACATCCAAGCTCAGCCTCAGACATAGGAAGCTAAGCCACAAGTCCTTTTTGTATTATAAACAACAAATGACCTACACTGATCGTACAAACCTCATTTAAGATACATGCCTCCCAGGAGAGGCACCTACATTTCTGGGATGAGTGAATTATTTTATTTCATAACTTCATCCGCATTCTTAGTTGCTTTGAGAAGATGCACATTCATAATTTATTATATAAGTGTAGATATTAAGCTCTATATAAATGCATTAGATAACATATGAGACATAGAGAGTAGGAGGGGGGTCTTTAATGACAATCACAAAAGTCCTAGTCTTGTATATATCTTTCCAATATATAAGGACTGATTATTGGTGAACATCAGATCTTAAAACTGAAGTAGGCAATGTATTCAGCCAAAGAAACAAAGTAATATAAATTATCACGTCATGTGTCATAAAAGTAAGATAATATAACAATGATAAATTTGCTTGTCTGTAAACAAAATGCAATCAAATATCTAAAAGATAGAAATATTAAACCATAAGAATACACCATCTGAAAGAAGTAAGGCATAATAAAAAGATTGAAACAACAAATAAGTTATTTCAGAAACAATTAATTATGCGTAGTGTTTTGCTTTCCTTGATGTGGCTTTCTCATAGAGTAAAGTTTGTTATACTAATGCACAAAAAGAAAGAGAAATGGGAAGAAGAAAATGAGGTACAATAAGCCATTATGTTGTAAATTCGTTGATAGGTCTCCACAGTGTAATCTTGGCATTTTCTTACCTCCCTTTGGAGCGCCTCATCAAGTTCCTGCTTATCATCAGGGGTAATGTCTTTAGCATACAACTGGGTCAAACAATTACGAATCCTGTAAGAATGAAAATGAAAATTCTGGGTAAATTATAACATAATTTAGATAAAACTTCTAATAAATTCCATTCTCAATCTACGGATTGAATGATTGGAGCTTCAAGCACCATTTTTACCAGTCAGTGTAATAAAATCAGGGCAAGAAACATGCCCATGCTCAGACATTTTTACTTTCAGAATCACTTCTCTTAATAGAGAGTAAAACGTTTCCAAGTAAAGTTATGTAGATAACTGGTAGACAAACCTTCCATGCTTTTGAAGTAAAGATCTTCGAACAGATTGAGTAGGATGCGCGGTCAAGACTAAATCTACAGTCTGATTCTTCAAAGAATCAAAAACTTCTTCAGGGGACTTTTTCAATTGCCCCACAAGCCTCTTGAAGGTCTCTTCAATGTCTGATTCAGTTGTTGCTGAACTTTCATCAGCAAAGTCTCCCTTCTTTAATTTGATCCTTCTTCTATAAGCAATTTGAACCTCCTCAGCCAAGTTGGCCAAGCTAAGCATGTGGGAGAATGATTTTGTAACAACAATTGAATCCCCTGGATCCAAACTTGTTATTACCCTCCCAAGATTCTCCAATATTTGAGGGTCATGCTTTCCTTCATATTCAGCTGAAAGCTCATAACATGCTTGAACCTAACATTAACCACATAGTATTCTGAACATATTAGTTTGGATCTTATTTCATGAATGTAAAGCCAAATTAATAGTCCAAAATATGACATTCCTCATTTCATAGATGTAAAGCCAAAATAACCCCAAAAAAGTCCTTGGGAAACATTAAATGCATAATCTTATTCAGTTAGAGCCAGCTAAAGGGCTTTTTTTTTTCGCCGTTCAAAGTTTAAAATAGTTTTGGGTACTCCATTACTTTTAGCTGTAATACAAAAATGAAACAGAGATTGAAAATGGAGTGAAAGTAATGGTAAAATACCGTTTCTCTGATATCCTCTCCATGCAAATCTTGAAGAATATCAAGAAAACGATCCAATAGCAAAGCATCATACTCCACCAACTTATCGTCCTCTGAGACTTTCCTCGGTGCCAATAGCCTCAGCTGTGCATCTATCGATGCCATCTTCTCTACATTCTTTCCTGCCATTTCTCACTTTCTCTATATATATCTCTCTTTTTTTAGCCTTTTTTGTTTATTTACTTATTTATCAAAGCCAAAACACACAATCTTCCTCAACTTTCTTTCTTTTGCTTTTATAAATACATGAAATCAGATGAATCGAAAAAGCCAAAAAAAGTAAAAGGAAAGGCAATTTATCCTACCAACAATCACGGATCAAATTATTATTACGCACTACAGCTATCAAATTTTTGATTAAAATAATTTGTATTAAATCCGTCCACCCAACCCAGAAAAAAGATGAATCAAATTCAATCGCTGGATATATCTTCTTCTTTAAAAAAGGAAAAAGAATTGGATAATGAAGTGAATTCCGTGATACCAAGATGAAGAATTCGCTAGAAAAACAGAAAAAAATGTGTCACCTATGATCTCAACACCAGAAAGAAGAACAAAGACTGGATCACGAGACAGACACCCACACATCCACGCCACACGGACAGAAGAGAGAGAGAGAGCTATCGTCGGTTTTCCTTATTATTTTAACAAGCACAAGAGCTGAGACACACTTCCATCGCTTGATTATTTATAGCGACAAAAGCATGCCTTTTTCGTTGTTTTTTAATTTTTTTCTTTTCTGTTTTTTATCGGCCACCTCATATTTTAAAAATAATAAAATAAAATACCTTTTTTCGGTAGAATATTAGTAATTTATTTGTTTTGATAATTTTTAAAAAGTCAATTTAATAATTTTATCTCTTTTTAATTTTTTTTAATTAATTTGCACGGATGCTACAGCACCAAGAATTCGGTACTCTTACAGTTGCTTATAGGAAATTGGACTATGCCAGAGGAAACAAGAATCATATCTGCCACTTTTTTATAAAAAAATAAAATAAAATCAGATTTTAAGATTGTTAACGTGTTAATCACACTAATTAAAATGTTGATGGAAAACTTTTGGAATTGAAAGGGTTTAAGAATTTGATTCTAAAGCAAACGGCAAGAGCAAGTGATTAATTATCAAAACTGAGATAAGTGCAACCATCAATGCTCATAGAGAAGATCGAATTTGGTTCTAAATTTCTAATCTAAGTAAGAATCTATTATAGTATATGAATGGCTAAAAGTTCGAAATGATCCTAAAGAAAATAGTTTCTGCAATTGAATTCTTAATTTTTTCGTAATTAATTTTGTTATTATATTTCAATTTTAGATCAATTGAGTCATTTCTCAAACAGAAATAGTTAAATTTGTACGAAAATTGTTGAATCTGTACAGTACACATGATTAAAAAAAAAACAAGCCTAATGGCTTCCGTTTAAGTAAAAGTTTAATAAAGTGAAATTAAAAATATAATAGTTCAATTGATTGTGAAAAAAAAAAATAAGAATCAAATTGTAGAACTTTTTATTTTTCGAGGGCTTTTTTGATTTTTAAACCCATGTGGATCCTTCTCTTTTATTCGGTTTTTTTACATTGAAAGCACGAATCTTACCAAATTGATTTTTCTCTCAAAAATTATTGTTATTTTCCTTATATTTTCTTGGTAAATGTAATTTTATTTTCTCTCACAGCAAAAGTCTAACACTATATTCGGCTTATGCATGTGCTTACGCTTGCACATGTTTATCAATGTAATCTCCATGCAATTTCTTAGAGTAACTGTGAAAGGTAATAATTTTCTTTGATATTTTTCGAACATATAGAGATTCATTGGCACATAAGAAATTATTTTCAATATCTCATGAATGGTACCTCTAATCTCAATTTTATTTTCTTTCAGGGCAAAAGTCTAACACTATTTTAGGCTTATGTATATGCTTGCGCTTGCACGTATTTGTCGATGTTTTTTTCATGCAACTTCTTAGAATTAATTGTAAAAGATGAATAATTTCTTTGATATTTTTAGAAAATATAGAGATTTATTGGATAAGAAATTATTTTTCAATATCTCATAAATGGTATCTCTAATCTCAATATTTCCGTCAGATTTTCAGACCTAGATATCAAGATCTGCTCATCAAGAACAACGGTCTTGTGATTCTTAGACTTTATTATTAGTGAAAATCAATCTCGTATTTTTCATTTTTCAAAATTATTTTTGTCTACGGGCTTTGCTTTGTCTTGAACTTGAGGATATTGGTCTAACAATTATCTCCCAACACATGCGATTATTAATAAAGTAATCGTAATCAGCCGATCTAAGACTAGGTAGTGTCGTAACGGCTTCGCGCTCGACGATTTTGAAAAACAACATTTAAAAACAAAACGTGAGAGTCGCCACCAATCTTTTTTTAACTAGGTGTGATTGGCCACCTAAAAATGTTTATCTTTTTAACAAAATCTCAAAATTAATTAAGTTTTATTAAAAAAGACAAATTTTTGGTCTGCGAAAACAAAAATCGGGTTCGGGGGTACGGTTACGCGTGGGGAAGGATTAGCACCCCCACGACGCCCGTTAAAAAACGGTACCATAATAATCATGTGTTATCCTTTGGTTTCAATAAAATGGTCTTATCTTAATATTTAAAAACAATTCCTATTTTATTGCAATCAATTTTATTCAAAATCATTCTTTATTTGTAAATTTATTTTGTTTTATTTTAAAAAAGTTAAATTTTATTTTTCGTAAATAAATGTGAACCTTTCTGTATTGAATAACTAAATCAAATACTCCAATACTTTTGGCAGCATTTGAAATAATTCTTCTCACCTAGAGATTTCTTAAGAATCACTACTTGTGACTTCTACAGAATCTCATCCTCGGAAGATTCACACTTATTTGGAAACTAAATGGATGCATATGATGCAAACAAATAATATATGATGCAAATGAATTTTTTATTTTAAATTTTCTTATTTATTTATTTATTTATTTATATTTCTTTGTTTTTTTTAAAAAACTTATTCATTTTCTTTTTTAATAAAAATTTATTATTATTGAAAAATCATACTAAATATTCCAATACTTTTGGCAATAATTAGTACGACTCTTCTCACCTAGGGATCAGCTAGGAATCACTACTTGTGACTTCCGTAGCATCCCATCATCGGAATTTTATTTAATTAAATTTAATATTTATTATTAATTTTCTTTTTCTATTTTCTTTTTAAAAAAAACTCATTTATTTTTATTTTTAATAAAAAAACTAAATTATTGAAAAATCATACTAAATATTCCAATACTTTTGGCAACACTTAGTACGACTCTTCTCACCTAGGGATCAGCTAGGAATCACTACTTGTGACTTCCGTAACATCCCATCATCGGAATTTTATTTAATTAAATTTAAAATTTATTTTGATTTCCTTTTTCTTGATTTTTTATTTATTTTGATACATTTTTTTTATCAACAATAATTAGTGAAAATACAAGTAAAAGAAATATTTTCAAAACTTTTATTTTATAACAATAATCATAATAATAATAATAATAATAATAATAATAATAATAAAAAAACACAAATAATAATAATAATAATAATAATAATAATAATAATAATAATAATAATAATAATAATAATAATAAAAAACAAAAAGTTGAAAGAAAGAAAGAAATTATACCCCAAAATAGCCCAAATAGAGGGCCCAAAAACGAGCCCAAGCAGCAGGGGCCCGAGTCTGTCCACGGAGCGGGTCGCGAGTCAGAAAACGGGTCGGGCTGGAACGCGGGTCGCGTGAGGGTTGGAACCGGGTCGGACACGCGGATCCGGGTCGGGTACACGGGGCGACACGCGGGTCAGCTGGTCAAAACGCACCGTTTTGGTGCTTTATAAAAGGCCACTTTTTTTTCTTTCACTCATTTTAACCGGTTTCCCAAAAAAAATCTCAAAAAACCTCCAAAAAATTCTCTCAACTCCCTCAACCCTACCGGATGGCTACCGCCGCGTCGGCCGCCGTGCGCCGCCGTGCTCCGGTCGACGGAGACCTTCCCGAAACCTTAAAAATGTTCCTCTCTCCTTCCTCTACCCAGATCTGGCCTTGGTTTCGCTCGAAAGTTCCCCTAAGCCTCCGGATCTGACAAACCGAAAGCTTTTCCCCTTTTTTTTTGTTTTATTTTTTTCGTTTCCTTTCTTGGATCTGGGTCTTGTTACGGTTTTGGTTTTATGTTGTGGTTGTTTTCTCTGTTTGCAGGTATTCAGGAACTTATTTGATTTTTTTTTGTGGAGTTAAGGCTTTAGATCTGGGATTCTAGGGTCTCGGGTTTGTGGGTTTTTTGTGGTTTTGGTGATGGTGGTAAATGAAGGTTTGGTAGGCAAGTGTGTGGTGGTTTCGGGGATGGTGTGATAATGTCGGTGGTGGAGACTGGGACAGAGGTGGTTCACGGTGGTGTTTTGGTGTTTCGGTTGTGGGGATGATGAAGCTTGGGGTCCCGATTTTTTGGTTGAGACCCCCCTTTGCTACCAGAGGTCTCCGGTTATAGAGGGACTGGGATAGGGGTTTGGTAAAGATGATGGGATGGCCTGCAGAGTAGCTGGTGGTTGGTAGCCGGCGATGGGATGGGAAGTAGGGGACTGGCGACAGATTGGACTAGACAAAAACAAAATAAAAACTAAAAATAATAATAAAAATAATAATAATAATAATAATAATAATAATAATAATAATAATAAAAATAAGAATAAAAATAAAAATAAAAATAAAAATAAAAATAAAGAAAATAAAAATAAAAATAAAAATAAATTCAAAAATTATATATAAAAATAAAAATAAATATAATAACAAATATAATAACAATAAATATAATAACAAAAAATGGGACAAAATTAGGTGTCAACAGCTGCCCCTCTTTGCTCATTGCAGAGGATCAGGAATAGAGCAAAGACAATAGACACACTAATTTTGTCCGGCTTATAACCTAATCTCTTCTTCTCTCTTTTTTTCCCTTCTTTCTTCTTTTTCTTTTTTTCTTTTTCTTCTTCTTTTTTTTTTCTTTTTTTTCTTCTTTTTTTTTGTGTTTTTCTTACAACAGAGGTAGCGAAATTTTAAAATTCTTCCTGGAAATGTGCTCCTCTTGCGACAGAGGCGATGAAACTTTAAATTCTTTTTCTGAAAATGTGCTCCTCTTGCAGCAGAGACGATGAAACTTTAGATTTAAATCATCCATTTTTTGGTTCTTTTTCTTCTCTTTTTTTTTTAAATGTGCTCCTCTTACAACAGAGGCGATGAAACTTTAAATTTCTTTTTGTTTTTTTGTTTGTTTTTTCCTTTTTTGGAGAAAGCTCCTCTTGTAGCAGAGGCAATGAAACTTAAAATTTTGTTTTTCTTTTTTGAAATGCGCTCCTCTTGCAACAGAGGCGATGAAACTTTAAATTTAAGTTTGTTTTCTTTTTTTCTTTTTTTCGAGAAAGCTCTTCTTGAAGCAGAGGCAATGAAACTTTAAATTCCTTTCTGAAAATGTGCTCCTCTTGCAACAGAGGCAATGAAACTTTAAATTTCTTTTGAAATGCTCCTCTTGCAGCAGAGGCGATGAAACTTTAAATTTTTTCCTGAAAAGTGCTCCTCTTGCAGCAGAGGTAATGAAACTTTAAATTCCTTTTCTGAAATGTGCTCCTCTTGCAGCAGAGGCCATGAAACTTTAAATTTCTTTTCTGAAAATGTGCTCCTCTTGCAGCAGAGGCAATGAAACTTTAAATTCCTTTCTGAAAATGTGCTCCTCTCGCAGCAGAGGCAATGAAACTTTAAAAATTTTGCCTGGAGGACTTAGAATTTGTGCCCGGAGGTCTTAGAATTATGCCCGGAGGACTTAAATGCTTTTTCTGGAAAGTGCTCCTCTTGCAGCAGAGGCGATGAAACTTTAAAATTTTCGCCCGGAGGACTTAGAATTGATGCCCGGAGGACTTAAGATTTTGAATTTGGTGCCCGGAGGACTTAAATTCCTTTTCTGGAAAGTGCTCCTCTTGCAACAGAGGCATTGAAACTTTAAATATTTTTGCCCGGAGGACTTGAGATTTGGTGCCTGGAGGACTTAGATTTGTGCCCGGAGGACTTAGCATTGTGCCCGGAGGACTTGAGATTTTGCCCGGAGGACTTATATTTTGTGCCCGGAGGTCTTAGAATTATGCCCGGAGGACTTAGAATTATGCCCGGAGGACTTAAATGCTTTTTCTGGAAAGTGCTCCTCTTGCAGCAGAGGCGATGAAACTTTAAAATTTTCGCCCGGAGAACTTAGAATTGATGCCCGGAGGATTTAAGATTTTGAATTTGGTGCCCGGAGGACTTAAATTCCTTTTCTGGAAAGTGCTCCTCTTGCAACAGAGGCATTGAAACTTTAAATATTTTTGCCCGGAGGACTTGAGATTTGGTGCCCGGAGGACTTAGATTTGTGCCCGGAGGACTTAGCATTGTGCCCGGAGGACTTGAGATTTTGCCCGGAGGACTTATATTTTGTGCCCGGAGGTCTTAGAATTATGCCCGGAGGACTTAGAATTGAATTTGAAATTTTCTTTATCATGAGCAAACTTGTCCCCCACTCTTTTTCTTTCTTTCTTTTCTCTCTTCTCTCTTCTTTCTCTCTTCTCTATTTCTTTCTTTTTCTCTCTTCTCTTTTTCTCTCTCTTTTCTTTTTCTCTTCTTCTCTCTCTTCTTCTTTCTTCTCTCTTTTTTTTTCTCTCTCTCTCTGTTTTTCTCTTCTCTTTTCTCTTCTCTCTTTTTTTTTTTTTCTGTTTTTCTCTTCTCTTTTCTCTTCTCTTTTTTTTTTCTGTTTTTCTCTTCTCTTCTTTTTCTCTCTCTTTTCCCTCTCTTTCTCCTCTTCTCTTTTCTTTCTCTTTTTTTCTTTTTCTCTCTTCTCTTTGTTTCTCTTTTTTTTTTCTCTTTTTCTTTTTTCTTTTTTTTTCTCTTCTCTTTTCTTTCTCCTTTTCTTTCTCTTTTTTTTCCTTTTTTGTCTCTCTTTTTTTTCTTCTTTTTTCTTTTTTTCTTGGAAAAGGTTGCATAACCTTTGAAATCTTGATTGAATGGTATTGAGTCTTCAGCTTGAGAAATATGTTTTAATCTGAAAATTTTACACAAAAACTTTCAATGTTGATGTTGTATGATACTGTGTATGTATGCATGAATGCATGGCACTCAATCCTGTACATTTTCTAACTTCAAAACTTTTTCCTATCTTGCCAAAGAGGCACATCATTTGCCCCTTTTTTTTTTCTTTGCCCCCAACATGATCATGAAAACTCCTTTCTGTTTCCCATTTCTGCAGGGTTCTGGTGCTCATCATAGCCTTTTGACGAAAAGCGCAAAAATTTTCTCATAACTATTTTCCAAGAGGGAATTGAATCTAAACTTCACGAGTGATATTTGATTCTTTCAAAATATTAGTGATTACTTTTCAAGATGAATGACATAAACCCTATTCGGATCTTTTCAACTAGACAATTGAAAGTTTGGTGGTCATGATGCTCTTTGTTTGGGGCATACTTTGCTATTTATACAAAAAAAACAATGATTCCTTACTTAGCTTAAAATAACTTTCTTGAAATACCACCACTTTTTCTCCATCTTTTTTTTTGTTTTAAACAAAATTCTGAATGAGAAGAGAAACAAAATATTTACAACTTGGTTTGACAATCTCTTAAATTCTCGAATAATGGCGTTCCACAAATGCCAAGATACGATACGAATGACTGAGGTCTTTCCTGTTCGGGGAGAGTATTTACAAGAAGAAAGGTTCAAACTTTTTCAAAAAAAATGTCAGCAATCAAATGACATCAAAATCTTTGGATATTTGGAGGGTCTCTCAAGGCTTGTTAATTCTTTTTCCACATTTTCAGTTCATGTCACTGCTTGACTTGGTTGCATGAAAAGTTCATTGTTCGCTCTAGACTGCCCTTTTCGGGTTTTCACCCTAGAGCCTCATTCTTTCTTTTGTTTTCTTTTCTTTTTTCTTTTTCTTCTTTTTTTTTGATTGATTGCTCCACCATGTATTCAAGAATTCAAATTTTATTCAAACCAAAGAAAGGTGAGAATCTTCCAAAGAAGAGCTCTTCGATACAAGCATCCCTACTTGATCAAAATGGACTTTTAAGTACGTAATGTAGGCCATGGTTCAGGATTTTGAAAGAATAGATAAATAGGCCCAAAATGTGTTTGAAGGTGATCAATCCAAGGATCATTTCTTCTCCTATGGTTGTCCATCATTTTCACTCTTCGAAGCACCTTTCTTTTTCCAATTTTCCATGTATCTCTTCTCCTTCTTCTTCTTCCTTTTTCTTTCTTTTTTTTTTTCTTCTTTTTTTTAAAAACCATATTCATCCTTTGAAGCATCTTTCTTTATGTACTTTCACATGTATCCTTCCTCCTTTCTCTTTCTTTTTTTCTTTTCTTTTTTCATTGATTCATATCCAATATTTCAAAAACATAGTAAATCTTATTTGATCAAAAACAAAAGTTGAATCATTCATTTTCTTTGAAGAGATATTTTCTGCACATGCCCCCCAGTGTGGAGGGTGATCCTTGGAGGAGGTTTATTACGAAAGAAATTATCAGGCTCAAAAAGGGTAGCAAAAGGATAACGTTTATACTTGTGAATGGAATATGAAAGACGGCCATTCATCATCTCAAATTAAGATGCTTCTATTGAAAAACAATTCTTATGATAAGTTTTTCCTTTGGCATTTGAAATCCTCTGAATATCATGTTTGCATGGTGTCACAATCAATTTCATTTTTTTCTTCTCCTTTTTCCTTTCTTTTTTTTTCTTGTAATGCAACACTTTAATATGACAGAACTTGACCTTACACACCACACCTTCATTTAAGGAGACAAAAAGTGATGTGCAACTCGAGGTATTATGCAGGTGGACATCGGTGGGAAAATCCTCGACTTTGGTTCTCTTTTTTTTTCTCTCTCTCTTTTTCTTTATCTTGCCCCAAAACATGGGCAAAAGGCATCTTGGGAGTACAAGATTGAAGAGTTTGGGATTTGCACATGAATTTAGGTGGAAAGGTGTTTCAAAATGATCTTGTCAAGTGTAAAATTACCAATATTAAGAATATTTAGAGATTGTCATTGATTTCCAAATTATTCTCAAAAGGTTTTGCAAATCGATTATTTCTTTGAAAATTATTTATAATGAAACCCTATCATGGTCAAAGTGAAAACAAAATCGAACTTTCAAAAATTTATGCCCCAATTTAGCTTTTTGGCTCTCGACTGATTTAGATTCTGTTGAGATGTAATCCAAGAATGATTCAATACATTCATCTTTGACAGTAATCACCAATTTTCTTGGAATCATTTTTATCATTAATGTGAAGAAAAGAGACATTCTTGACATATGCCACTGGCAAATAACTCATGCAAAAAGTTGTGCTCATACAATTGTCACCTAGGCCAACGAAGATGACAAGCATTTTCCCAACAAAATACAGGCTTCAAAATCTCAAAATCTTTGTTTCCCTCCAGATTGATTTGCCAAAATGCCATGACTCTACACCAAAGTGGACTTCCACTGTTCCATAATTTCTTGAGTCAAGATTCCACCATTTATGAGCTCTTCAACCCTTTCCTTCAACTGTCTGCATTTTTCTGTTGAATGCCCAACTGCCCCCATGTGATAGTCACATTTGCTGTTCGGGTCATAGCTCTTGGCCAACGGGTTTGGTGTTGTTCTCAAAGGTATAGGGGCCAAATATTGATTTTCTATCAAAAAGGGCAAAAGATTGGAGATTGGAATTGGGATTTTTCCTTGGTTGCTTCTCGATCTTTTTCTGTTGTTTGTTGATGGTTGCAGAGGTTGAGCTACTGGCCTAGGCATGAAGATAGGCGTAGGAAAAATCATTGAAGGGTAAGGGTTTCCTTGGAATCCCGGTTGCGGGATTGGTGAATAAAGATAAGGATCACAGGAAGCATTATTCAAGGTTGGACCGTATGACGGGTGAGGCAAACAGGGATGAGATGGAGCGGTGTTTTTGGGAAATCGCCCCTCAAATGTTGCAACTTGTACTTCTTCTTCCCTTCTTTCTAGTCTGTTATGAGCCATATCACCTATCTTGATCTTACCTCTCCTAATTGCATTCTCAATCATCTCTCCAGAGGCCACCATGTCGGCAAAATTCTTAGTAACATTCCCAATCATTCTATCATAATATGGTGCCTGGAGTGTACTAAGAAACATAGTCGCAGTCTCTTTTTCTGTGAGGGGAGGCTGGACCTGGGTGGCAACATTCTTCCATCTCTGGGCATATTCTCTAAAGCCTTCAGTAGCTTTCTTCTCCATGGCTTGCAAAGATAAACGATCTGGGGCTATATCCACAATATGCTTGTATTGGGCGACAAAAGCCCTTGCCAAATCTTCCCATGAGTGCACATCGCCCCTGCCCAATTGTGTATACCACCTAGCAGCAGATCCTTTAAGGCTGTCTTGGAAAACATGGATCAACAGCTTGTCATCATGCACATGCGCTGCCATTTTTCTACAGTACATAGTGATATGGGCCTTTGGACAGGTGGTTCCATCATATTTCTCAAATTCTGGAGCTTTAAACTTTGACGGAATGACCACACCAGGTACTAAGCATAATCCGGCAGCATCTAAAGATCCGTGAAGATCCTTTCCTTCAACAATCCGAAGCCTTTCTTCTATTAGCTCCATCTTTTGTCGGGAACTTGAGCCTCCTTCCACTTGTGGCATCCTTTGCTCTTTGTGACTATCCAGATTGGCAACATGAATTGGTTCGAGGGGATTCATGGTGGGAATTACGTGCCCTTGAAACTGATTAGGGTCGACTGCAGATGGCATATTAGGGCACACATAACCCTCAGTGGGCATTGCGTGTGGCTCTTGAGATGATTGGGTTTCTCGTGAGCCAATGTTAATTGGACAAAAAGAATCCTCAGTATTTCGGAACCGATGCCCATCTTGGGTAGCTAGTTCTCCCATTTTTCCATTGTTCAGCTTCTCCAACAAACCTGCCATCTGTGATAATTGCTCTCCCATCTCTTGTTGAGCTTTTTCCATTCTTTCCATTCGGCTCATTTCTGTCTCTTCCATGGTCCAAAATTATCTCCGAAGTTTTTCGATGATCGAGCTGTATCTACACCGAATCCGTCACAACCTAAAATTAGATGTCATGCTTGCCATGCTAATGTGATGCTTTTATTGTATGGAAATTGTGAAATAAAAAGAAAATTCAACTCTGTTGTTATTTCAGAGTATCACAAGCTGTATACTAAAAAAGCAAAAAGGGAAATTATAAACTGAAAATTGTCATTTGTCCATTCCTTTGTTTTGATCAACTGTTTTTCTTTTTTTTTTTTTCTTTTAGGAAACAGTTATTGTTAGCCTTATTATTTTTTTGTCAAAATCATGTTATACACATATGAATGAAGTGAATGCAAACCTATAAAAAATTTCGTAGCCACCTCCCTTAAATTGAGGACTTTGCATCAATCAGTCCTTTCTTCTTATATGACAGGTCAATTGGTCTCCATTTGCTAATGATTCAACATGTAGTCGTTCTGGAAACAACAATGATCCTTGAAAATGAACCAATTTAGCCTCTCCAAAACTTTCAGGTATCTGCATTATCCTAGCTAGCTTTCCCTTCATCTCTCGTATATCACGTCCAAACTCCTCTCGATTATTCTCCAAAATAGTCTAGCTTTCTAATTAATCTCCCATATCTTTGACCTATTTTGCTCCAAAAAAACAAATATCTTCCTTATTATGTGATGTGAATGCATTAATGTAATGAAATATGCCATGCTAAAATTTATAAATAAAAGAACCAAAATTTTCTCTTATTTAAATTCAATGAATTCTTTTTTTTTTCCTTTTTTATTTTAAACTTTGATTATTTCTCCTCCCTTTTTTTTTAAAGAATAAATTTTCTTTTTTCTTTTCTTATTTTCACACCACAATTTATTTTCTTTAATTTCCCTTTTTATTTAACCTATTTTTAAAGGAATGTGACAATGAATTTACCTTTTATTTTTATCCAAAAATTTCTTTTCCCTTTTTTTTATTTTTTATCTATGCATAAATTTCAAAAATATATATACACATTATTATTACCTTCTTTCAAATAGCACCAGAGAACAAAGAATATTTCCATGTTATTCTCAAAAAGAAAAAAACTTTGTTTTCTTTTTTTCTTTTTTTTTTATTGTAAACTTGTAAAATTTTATTTTGAAAATGACAAAAGGAAGAAAAAAAATCTCTTGATTTTTATTTTATTATTATTTTTTTAAAAAAAACATGAATTTGAAAATTATCAGAGTTATGATACGAAAAAAGTAGTAAAATGTTCCCTCTTGTGTCCTAATTTTGGGATAATTTCTACAAAAATCGAACATGGCTCTAGCTAGGATCAGCTTCTTAGGGCCTTTTACATGCTGATTTGGGTCTCTAAAAGGTCAAAAGGTTCCCAAATTATACCTTACTGTCATCCACACTGGACTAGTAAGATTTAATTTGAGTGGGAGTATTTCGATTGCCATTGCGGAGGTGATTACCTCACGAGAGCAAAGGTACTCTACTCCCTCCTAAGAAGGACTGAACCCGGGTATAGAGCTCATGTTATGCAGATGCAAGTGCAAGTATGTGCATGAGGGATGACACCAATCATTCATCACACTATGACTCTAATGCTATATGTCCAAACAATTTATTAATAACAATATATACAAATATAAAACATAAAATAAATAACATAGAATGCAAATGCAAACAAAATTATTTTCAAAATCCAAGTGAATTAAGTTTAAATATCAATCAAAACTATTAAATTAAAACTTTGGATAACACATGATTAATAAATGGCTTGACCCTCAAAAAGCATCCCCAGTGGAGTCGCCAAGCTGTCGTAACGGCTTCGCGCTCGACGATTTTGAAAAACAACATTTAAAAACAAAACGTGGGAGTCGCCACCAATCTTTTTTTAACTAGGTGTGATTGGCCACCTAAAAATGTTTATCTTTTTAACAAAATCTCAAAATTAATTAAGTTTTATTAAAAAAGACAAATTTTTGGTCTGCGAAAACAAAAATCGGGTTCGGGGGTACGGTTACGCGTGGGGAAGGATTAGCACCCCACGACGCCCGTTAAAAAACGGTACCATAATAATCATGTGTTATCCTTTGGTTTCAATAAAATGGTCTTATCTTAATATTTAAAAACAATTCCTATTTTATTGCAATCAATTTTATTCAAAATCATTCTTTATTTGTAAATTTATTTTGTTTTATTTTAAAAAAGTTAAATTTTATTTTTCGTAAATAAATGTGAACCTTTCTGTATTGAATAACTAAATCAAATACTCCAATACTTTTGGCAGCATTTGAAATAATTCTTCTCACCTAGAGATTTCTTAAGAATCACTACTTGTGACTTCTACAGAATCTCATCCTCGGAAGATTCACACTTATTTGGAAACTAAATGGATGCATATGATGCAAACAAATAATATATGATGCAAATGAATTTTTTATTTTAAATTTTCTTATTTATTTATTTATTTATATTTCTTTGTTTTTTTTAAAAAACTTATTCATTTTCTTTTTTAATAAAAATTTATTATTATTGAAAAATCATACTAAATATTCCAATACTTTTGGCAATAATTAGTACGACTCTTCTCACCTAGGGATCAGCTAGGAATCACTACTTGTGACTTCCGTAGCATCCCATCATCGGAATTTTATTTAATTAAATTTAATATTTATTATTAATTTTCTTTTTCTATTTTCTTTTTAAAAAAAACTCATTTATTTTTATTTTTAATAAAAAAACTAAATTATTGAAAAATCATACTAAATATTCCAATACTTTTGGCAACACTTAGTACGACTCTTCTCACCTAGGGATCAGCTAGGAATCACTACTTGTGACTTCCGTAACATCCCATCATCGGAATTTTATTTAATTAAATTTAAAATTTATTTTGATTTCCTTTTTCTTGATTTTTTATTTATTTTGATACATTTTTTTTTATCAACAATAATTAGTGAAAATACAAGTAAAAGAAATATTTTCAAAACTTTTATTTTATAACAATAATCATAATAATAATAATAATAATAATAATAAAAAAACACAAATAATAATAATAATAATAATAATAATAATAATAATAATAATAATAATAATAATAATAATAAACAAAAAGTTGAAAGAAAGAAAGAAATTATACCCCAAAATAGCCCAAATAGAGGGCCCAAAAACGAGCCCAAGCAGCAGGGGCCCGGGTCTGTCCACGGAGCGGGTCGCGGGTCAGAAAACGGGTCGGGCTGGAGCGCGGGTCGCGTGAGGGTTGGAACCGGGTCGGACACGCGGATCCGGGTCGGGTACACGGGGCGTCACGCGGGTCAGCTGGTCAAAACGCACCGTTTTGGTGCTTTATAAAAGGCCACTTTTTTTTCTTTCACTCATTTTAACCGGTTTCCCAAAAAAAATCTCAAAAAACCTCCAAAAAATTCTCTCAACTCCCTCAACCCTACCGGATGGCTACCGCCGCGTCGGCCGCCGTGCGCCGCCGCGCTCCGGTCGACGGAGACCTTCCCGAAACCTTAAAAATGTTCCTCTCTCCTTCCTCTACCCAGATCTGGCCTTGGTTTCGCTCGAAAGTTCCCCTAAGCCTCCGGATCTGACAAACCGAAAGCTTTTCCCCTTTTTTTTTGTTTTATTTTTTTCGTTTCCTTTCTTGGATCTGGGTCTTGTTACGGTTTTGGTTTTATGTTGTGGTTGTTTTCTCTGTTTGCAGGTATTCAGGAACTTATTTGATTTTTTTTTGTGGAGTTAAGGCTTTAGATCTGGGATTCTAGGGTCTCGGGTTTGTGGGTTTTTTGTGGTTTTGGTGATGGTGGTAAATGAAGGTTTGGTAGGCAAGTGTGTGGTGGTTTCGGGGATGGTGTGATAATGTCAGTGGTGGAGACTGGGACAGAGGTGGTTCACGGTGGTGTTTTGGTGTTTCGGTTGTGGGGATGATGAAGCTTGGGGTCCCGATTTTTTGGTTGAGACCCCCCTTTGCTACCAGAGGTCTCCGGTTATAGAGGGACTGGGATAGGGGTTTGGTAAAGATGATGGGATGGCCTGCAGAGTAGCTGGTGGTGGTGGTAGCCGGCGATGGGATGGGAAGTAGGGGACTGGCGACAGATTGGACTAGACAAAAACAAAATAAAAACTAAAAATAATAATAAAAATAATAATAATAATAATAATAATAATAATAATAATAATAAAATAAGAATAAAAATAAAAATAAAAATAAAAATAAAAATAAAGAAAATAAAAATAAAAATAAAAATAAATTCAAAAATTATATATAAAAATAAAAATAAATATAATAACAAATATAATAACAATAAATATAATAACAAAAAATGGGACAAAATTAGGTGTCAACAGGTAGCATTACTACAAAAGGGTTCAAAGGTTACATTTAAAAAGGCCTAGTAGATAATATACACTTTTATCATGACCAGGGATGAATCTAAGATTTATGATCAATGTGGGCAAATATTTTTAGTTAATTTATTAAATTTTTCATTGAAACACAGATTATTATGAAAATTTTCAAACAAAATTAACAGTATAATTTCTTATAAAAAATATTATTTCTAAAAAAATTGCATAGCTAAAATTAGCTATATATGTGATTCGTAGAAAATGTAATCTAAACATTGTTATACCATAGATAAATCATCTTTCTTACACGCAAACATACACACGTGTGCGTGCATGTGTGTATATATATATTTGTATATATATTAATTTAATAAAATTTTTGATAAAATTTTTAAAAAGTAGATATAATACATGAGAGAAAAAACTTTGTCCAATTTTATCATTTACTTTTAATTATCAAATATATTTCAGTTCTTATTATTATAACGTGGAGAGAAAAAATGATTATTTTCTTATATACAATGAAAACGAAAACATAAATATTTATTAGATAAAGTTGTTTTTTTTTATTTTTTTTGTTAATTCACACTTATATGTTATTTATATAAAGTTTTAAAGTATTTTATTTCGTTTTCTGCAAAGTTAGTAAATGTATAAATATGTGTGTGTATATATATATATATATATATTATAATAAAATATCTTATCAACCAAAGTGTAAATGTTTAATTACTTTTTTTTTTAGTAAAAAATATCAATTCATTCATTCATATGGTAAACTTCTTCAGTTATAGTATCTATCAATATTGTTGGACATTCCTCAATCCATATCTTATCATTCTCGCACCCTAGACCATATTTAGCTAGTCTACGAGCAGCTTCGTTTCCAGTTCTTGACGTTTACAGAAACATGCATCTGGAAAATTGCTCAGCCCTTATCCTAGCTTCCTCAATAATTGGTCCAACATTTGATGAATCTGCACCATTATTATTCAACTTCATGATAACGCTTAAAGCATCACCCTCGATTTTTGTAAAGAAAGAGATTATAAAAGAAAGAGATAAAGAAAAAGAGAGAATAAAAGAAAAAAATTGTATTTCTGATGTCTGCATTATAATAAGGTTAAAGGCCTTTATATAGGCAATAGAATATGACAATAAAAGAAATAAAATCAGGAAATAAAATCATAATCAACCTTATAATTAAGTCCTAAAATCAATCGTGATCAATTAGTCAACTGTAATCAATTAGTCTAAGTCAACTGTAATATTACAATTGATTGTAACATTAATTGTAATATTACGTTAACATTATCGTAATCAATTAGTCAACTGTAATCAATTAATCTAAGTCAACTGTAATATTACAATTGATTGTAACATTAATTGTAATATTACGTTAACATCCCCCCGCAAACTAAAGGTGGTAATGTGGAAGCCAACTTGAATTTGGAAACTTGTGCAAGAAATTGTCCAGGTGAATGTGTTTCGATGAAGATATCTGCTTTCTGATCTACAGTAGTGACATGAACAAGTTGTAGAGTTTGGCTGAGCAAATGATGACGAACAAAGTGACAATCAATCTCAATATATTTAGTAAGCTCATGAAAGACATCATTATGAGCTAATTGAATAGCACTTTGATTATCACAATGGATTGGAGTACCAAAACATGAGAAACACCCATGTCTTGAAGAAGCCATCGTAACTATAGGAGTTCAGATGTTGCATTTGCAAGAGCTCGATAGTCAGCCTCAGTACTAGACCGAGGGACAACAGTTTGTTTCTTACTATGCCAAGAGATAAGTGACGAACCAAGAAAGAAACAATAACTAGTGGTAGAATAACGATCAGTAGGATCCGCTGCCCAATCAGCATCACAATAACATTGCAAATCCAATGATGAGCTAGAAGAAAAATGCAGTCCATGAAACACAGTATCCTTTACATATCTTAGGATATAAAGAACAGTGGCAAAATGAGTAGATCGTGGAGCCTAAAGAAATTGATTGACCAAGTGAACAGCATAAGCAATATCTGGGCGAGTAACTGTCGGATAAACAAGACTACCTACTGAAGTATGATACAAAGTTGGGTTTGGGAGAAGATTAACATCAGAAGGAGAAAGCTTAATTGTTTGTTCCAGTGGTGAAGAGAAAATCTTACTATCTGTCAATCCTACTTTGGCAATAAGATCAGAAGCATACTTTGTTTGTGATAAGTGTAAGCCCGTACAATCAGAAGTAACCTCAATACCTAAAAAGTAACTCAAAGGACCAAGATCTTTCATCTCAAACTGGGAATGGAGAAAAGTCTTGAGATCTCGAATACCATCACTATCATCACCTGTAATAATCATGTCATCCACATAAAGTAAAAGAAGGGTGGTACCTTGGCTAGTTTTTCGAGAAAAAAGAGCATAATCATAGGCACTGGATGTAAAACCCAACTGAGCAATAGTGGTACTAAATTTTGAAAACCAAGCTCTAGGGGCTTGCTTAAGACCATACAATGCTTGCCGAAGACGACAAACCTTGTTAGACGATATAGAGGAACCAGAAGGAGGCTTCATGTAAACTTCCTCAATAAGATCACCATTTAGAAATGCATTCTTAACATCCATTTGATATGTTAGCCATTTTCTAGCTGTAGCAATAACTAAGAGGGAGCGAACAGATGTGAGACGAGCAACTGGAGCAAAAGTCTCTTCATAATCAATAGCATATTCTTGAGTAAATCATCGAGTAACAAGGTGTGCCTTGTAACGTTCCATTGAGCTATCAGACCGAGTCTTAATCTTGTAAACCCACTTACAATCAATGATTGACTTATCAGGTTGTCGATCAACAATGTCCCAAGTATGTGTTTTCTCAAGAGCTTGTAACTCTTCTGCCATTGCTTGCTGCCACATAGGATTAGAAGCTACCTCACAGAAATTAAGAGGTTCATGTAATGTGGCTAGGGCATAATAACAATGAAAATCATGAAGATGAGTATTTAGTTCCTTTACTCGAGTGGAGCGACGAAAAGGAGGAGGTACATATGGGGAAGGCACGGATGTATCAGTAGGAGCCTTGATCAAATCAGAAGTTGAGGGAGACAAGGAAGATTGGTCATTGTTTGAGCTATAAGTACCTGCAAGATTCGCGTCAGCTGATGAAAGATCAAAAGATAGGTTTGTGAAAACCTATGGAGAAGAAGATTGGGATGGCAATGCAGAAATACTAGTAAATTGCTTATGCTCCCAAAAGACCACATGACGCGAGACACAAAGACGCTTAGAAATTGGATCATAACACTTATAGCCTTTATATTCTATACCGTAACCTAGAAAACAACATAACTGAGCTCGAGGTTCAAGTTTAGTTCTTTCATGATCAAAGAAGTAGAATAAAACAAGCACACCCAAAAACTTTAAGAGAATGATAGTTAGGAGTCTTATTATATAGACACTCAAAAGGAGTTCGCATGCCTAGCACTGGTGTGGGAACTCTGTTGATAGTGTACATAGCAGTAAGAGCAACTTCGCCCCAGAATTGTTCAAGAAGAGAGGATGAAACAAGAAGGGCACGAACAGTGTCTAGTATATGATGGTGTTTCCTTTCAGCTCTACCATTTTGTTGTGAAGTGTGTGCACAAGATCGATGAGAAAGAGTTCCATCATTTTATAACAAATTACTGAACTCAATTGATGTATATTCACTAGCATTATCAGACCTAAAAACTTTTATCTTGCGACAAAACTGAGTTTGTATCATATTATTGAATTCATTGAAAATTGACAAGACTTCAGATCGTTGTTTGAATAAATAAATCCAAGTATATCGTGAAAAATCATCAATAAAAATAACAAAATAACATGAACCTCTCATAGTTGATGTTGGAGCTAGACCTTAAATGTCATAATGGACTAAATCAAATGGTGAAGAAGAAGAAGATTCACTTTTATTGAATGGTAATGCACTTTGTTTTCCAAGTTGACAAGATAAACAATAAAAAATGTCTTGAGAAACTTTACCTAAAACACCAGTAGAAGATAGTGATTTTATTCGAGAAATAGATGCATGACCTAACCTAGAGTGCCATAACTCTAAAGAATCTGGAATGGGTGTTTGAGATGTAGCAGCGGTAATCAAGTTTTGTGGAACTTTCAGGCTTTCGAGTTCAAACAGTGTTCCAACCTTACGTCCTGTCCTAACTTTCTGACCTGTTCGAGGATCCTGCACAATACAACCATACTGTTTTGAAAAATGTAAGTCAAGACTGAGATCATAAAGTTGGCCAACAGAAAGCAAGTTAAAGGCAAGGTTGGGAACAAGATAAGTATTAGGTATACAAAGAGTGGAAGTTTCAACATTACCAATGTGGGTGGCTTTCAAGGTGGAACCATTAGCAGTTGTAATGATGGAATTATTAGAAATAGGTATTGTTTTCTTAAATAAAGAAGGATCAGCAGTCACATGGTTTTCACAAGCAGTATCTAACAACCAAGTGTTACCTGATGTAGCAGCAGACATGGCAGTAGTGTGATTTTGAGACATTACTTGATTGATCAGAGCCTGAAGGTCATCAGTCAAGATTATAAATTTGTTAGAAGGAGATTCAAAGGTAATAGACTTAGTGTTGGTTGCTACAACAGCCTTGGTGCTTGGAAAACCATCAAGACGTGTTCCATTGGTATGAAATATAACCTTGCATTTCTCAACAGGATGATTAGTCCTACCACATTTCGAACAAGGCATTGCCAAAGAAGATTTAGAGTCAGAAATTCGTGCTCCATTAGAATGAAATATTGCTTTACAATGGGCAACAAGATGATTGCTTTGTCTGCATCAAAAACAAGGTGGAGTGCGTTGTTTAGGAGTTGCAGCAGTAATAGTGTCTGTTTAATGAGTTTGAGTCATAGCTAACTGAGTTTCTTCGAAAATCAACTCTGTAAGTGCATTATCCATGGTCGATAAAAGGTATTGACGTCAAAAGTGAAGACCTGGTATTCTCAAAATCATCTCGAAGAGCCATAAGAAATTGAATAAGTCGAAGTTGATTCCGATAATCAATAAAAATTCTCAAGCATATCCTATAAATGTTGCCTTTTGAAATGAAATTCATCAATTAACTAACCTAATTCTTGGCAAAGTTGAGACAAAGTAATCATAAGATGGTATTGATGAGAAAGAGTAGTAGACCTGTATCGTGTTGCAATGAAATCCCAAGCTTCCTTAGCAAGATCAAAGCATCCAAAATGTACATTGATAAAGGGAACAATAGTATTGGTGGACCACGTAAGGATTCGATGGTTTTTACTTTCTCATTCCTCAAGTTGATTTGTGTACTTCTCATCTGATTCTTCTATATGTTTGACTAGTGCCTTACGTTCTCCGGTGACAACAAGCCATAATTTCATCCCATTTAAATAACTGCGCATAGCTTCAGCCCATCGATTGTAGTTATGCCCATCAAGAATGACTGAAATTGGTTGCGCGGTTTCTCTTTGAGTACTTATCATCTTTTCTAGATGATTTGGTTTTGAAAAAGAAAATGGAATTGAAAAATAGAAAGAATCGAGTAATCCCAAGATGATTCACCTTCGAAATGAACAAAAAATTTGCTCTGATACCATATAAAGAAAAGAGAGAAAGAGAAAAAGAGAATGAAAGAAAGAATTGTATTTTTGATGTCTACATTACAAGAAGGTTAGAGGCCTTTATATAGGCGATAGAATATAACAATAAAGGAAATACAATTAGGAAATAAAATCATAATCAACCCTGTAATTAAGTCTTAAAATCAACTGTAATCAATTAGTCAACTGTAATCAATTAGTCTAAGTCAACTGTAATATTACAATTGATTGTAACATTAATTGTAATATTACGTTAACATTATTGTAATCAATTAGTCAACTGTAATCAATTAGTTTAAGTCAACTGTTGTAATATTAATTGTAATATTACAATTGATTGTAACATTAATTATAATATTACGTTAACAGATTCCACTTTCCTGAAGCCCATGCCTTAAGTGAACTCTATAGCCTTTACTACTGCCGTTGCTTCAATAATAAAAGGATCACTAATCCATTTTATCCCTGTTGCAGGATCTCCCATGATCTCCCCAGCAGAATTCCTTATAATAACCCTAACACCTCTTTTTTTTCAATTGAGTATCTATTGCTCCATCAAAGTTGACTTTGTAAAAATCTTCCCCATGGGCCTTTCATCGTTTTTTTTTCCATTAGAGAAGTTACAACTTCCACCCTATTAGCTTCGTTGAATTCTGTGATATATATTGTTGTATTAAAGCCACTGTTTCTATTGGATTGCTCCTCTTACCCTTATGCAATTCAATATTTCTATTGTTCCATGCCGCCCACATTGTGAAAACAAAAAGCTGGAATTGTTGCTCGTTCATTGAGCCACTTACTGTTTCTATCCAGTTATCATCTTCTAGTGCTTCGTTATGGAACCAGTCCTGATATATAATGGTCTAGATTGCTCCAGTTGCTTCACAATTCCTTACCCTATGTTTGGATTGGGGGTGGGGAAGGGAAAGGAAAGGAAAGCTAAGGAAAATAAAGGAAGGTTGTAAACCTTTCCCTTGTTTGGGAAAATTTTTTAGTTAGGGAAAGGAAAGAGAGGGGGAGTGAGCACCTCTTGCTTTCTTTTGACTTACTCAGTTTTTTTAAAACCCCAATTTGGGGTAAACGAGAAGGAAAGGACATTTGAAAAAAAATTTAAGATGTAGAACGTCAAATTTAATCTTATTATATTATAAAATTTAAGAGGTTATAATTGAAAAAAAAACATTATAATGAATCATTTTCTTTTCTTTCTATTGTTTAACCAAACAATGGTTGTTAAGATTACTTTCCTTTCCTTTCCTTTATTAATTTTAGCTATCTAAACAAGGGGTACATGTACCCTTTCCTTTTCTCTCCTTTCCTTTCCTTTCCATTCCTTTCTTTTACTAATGTTTATCCAAACGTAGTGTTAGCGTGTGAATCACCGTTTCCTCCTCCCTCCCACATATGAAACAAATTGGATTAATCTAGATTCCTCTCCGAGCTATGTTTTTCATGACTGGTAGTATGCCATGATGTGCCCTCCATGAGAACACTTCTAATTTGTTAGGGACTTTGGCATGCCATATGTTGCGTCTAGGATCTATATCGCAAGTGCACAAGTCTCGACAAGTAATAAAGTGATGAATAAAGTATCGTTTCCACTTAGAATTGCTATAGCTAAATACTAAAATTGGTCATCCTAAGTTTATTCAAGCAAATTAATATTTTTTGGAAGTCAATTAACTACTTAAACTTTAAAACAAACCAAACACTTAATTTTTGCAAGATAAAATTTGAAATGCATAAAAATAAAATTTGCAAATAAAGATTTAAAGATTACTAAAATATCAAAATAACAAAAATTAAGTAAAACCGCCTAAAACTTAAATTGAAATTTTTATAAACTAATAAAAATATAAATATTAAACTACAATTGAAACTGATAAAAACTACTCTAACACTAAACTACTCACTAAACAAATGTAAATTAATCTAAAAAGCATTTAAAATAATATAATATTATAAATGAGTCTAATGCAATTTAATCTAATAAAGCATGTAAAACTAAAGACAAAACTCATGAAAACATCCCTGCACATGTATTGCCACCAACAGCTTTAGTTGTTGGCACAAGAACATAGCCATGATTAACGCCTTAAAGCCATGCCACATAGCAGCTTCCATTTTACAGAGCAACAGAGCAGCATGGTACACGTTACAAACAGCCAGCACCTACAGCCCTTGCAACTCCAGCACACAACCGCGCACTACACCATCCATGGGCAGCAAAACAAGACAAACCAAGAGCCTCTAGCAACCAGAAAACTCCCAATGCAGTAAAGGATACAGAAACAGTAACAAAACCGCAAAGCAGAGGTGGGAGTTTTAAATGAAGAATGATTAAAATGTGAAGTAAAAAAAGATGTTGCGCAAAAGTTAAGAAACCATTATGTAATATTTAAATAAGAAACAAGAAGAATTTAAAACAGAAAATAGTAAGAGGACTATAAATCATTAAACTAAATATAAGAACAGAACATGGAAGACAAAGCAAGATAACTAAATTTTATAGAAATTAAATTATAAAATGAAAGTTAAATTGTAATGTAAATACAATTCTAAACTTAAAGCTGAACTGAAAACCTAATTAAAACTAAAGAAAACAAAAAAAATAGCATGAAAAACGCAGAGTTGAATGAAGGGAAGTTGCCTGTCACCCAGCCTCCCATCACGCCACCTCAACATTGTTGCACCAAGTAGCAATAAAACAATAAACTAATGAACTGAAAACTGCTCCTAATCTTCGAAGAAAACAGCAAAGAAAAAAATGCAGTAAAAGATAAGGGGAATCGGCTCCTGTCACCAGCCTCCTCTCCCCACGCCCCTCTTTGCAGCTGCTTGATCCTTTTTATTCACTAGAGTTCTTCAAGGGCTTTGGCCATTAGTCTCCACGGGCTGCACTTTTCTTTGGGCTTCTTAATGAAATTAAATCCATAATTGAGTATGTTTTGGGCTTACATGAGAAAAGGTCAAGATATCAATGTAGTTTTGGATTTGAAATGTTTTAGGCTTGTGAGTTATGATAGTTAAAATGGACTTAAATAATGCTTGGGCTTCATATGAGAATGGGATAGGTTTAAGTGGATTTTGGTGGGGTAAGGGTTAAAGGGTTGGAAAATTGATTTAGGTAAAGTTTATCATTTAAAAATGATTTAGGGCTAAGATGGTAGGAATAGGATTTGAGGTTTGGAGAAGGCTAAGTCTATGGATTTTTGAGGTTAAACACCAAATCCAACTATTTTTCCTTAGTTTTCTTACCATTTTCTCGATTTCCTCCTTATTCTTGAATTTCCTACACATGAAAGCAATTTAATTAAATTGAGAAGAAATTGCATTAAAATTCCAAAATTTAATCAAAATTCTTGCAATATAATACTCTAAAAAATGTATTTCAGAGACTTATCACCATACTCTCTTCCAATTTACTATTTAGGCATCATTTTCCTAAGACTTTGTAGCTTGAACTAACTCCCTCAGCAACTTATATCCATTGTGAACTGTGTAGATTCCATATGCTAGATTTATCTGGAAGGCCCAGTTTGTTGGTTGGTAGAGCACAGATCTCTTCAGCCTCATCTAGTGTAAACGGCGCCGTTAGTTTTTCCCAACCCATCCCCTAGTTTGTGGGCCTATCAACTCACTAACTTTCTCGTCATCATCATTCCACTCATTTCTAAGGGATTGTGGCATCATGGACTAGTTAAAAGGGAGCCATTTATTTTTCCAGACTTTAACTAAAGCTCCATTCCTAATTCTCCATCTCGTGGCCCGTTGTAGTAACTTCTCCCTTTCCCTGATACTCTGCCAAGTTAAAGAAGGATTATGTCCTAGCTTTGAATCTAAGAAAGGAGCTAAGGGAAAATAATGAGCTTGAAGAACTTTGTAAGCCAACGAATTTGTATTCAGCATCAATCTCGATCCTTATTTGGCCAGCATTGCATGATTGAAACACCATATTTCCCAGAAACCCATGCCACCGATCTTTTTCCCATTACATATCTTTTGCCAGTTCATCCAATGAATGCCTCGTTTATCCCTTGTCTTTCGCCATCAAAATCTACAGATCATTCTGTTTATTTCGTTGCACATGGTTTTGGGAAGCAAGAAACAAGCCATGGTGTAGGTGGGGATAGCTTGTATAACTACTTGTAAAAAAATCTCTTTGCCTCCTTGAGATAAAAGCTTGTTGCTCCATCCTTTCAGCCTTGAATTCGCCTCGTCTTTTAATTCTCAGAAAGCTCGCGTTCTACTTTTTCCCACCATTTTAGGCAAACCTAGATACCTTTTAGGACTTGAAGAATCTTGAATGCCAAAAAGCTCCTTAATTGTATTTTTCTACACATCTGCTGTATTATTGCTGAAGAAAAGACCTGATTTATCAAAATTGATTTTTTGTTTGGACCCATCCTCATATTTCTTTAACAAGTGCATCACCTTCTCACTTTTAGTCCTATTTGCTTTTGTAAAAAGTAGACTATCATCAGCGAAAAACAAGTAACCTAAGGTCCATATCGAGTAGCTTGTGCTCCATGCAATAACCCATTGTGTTGGTATTTCAACAACAATGCTGAAAGACCTTCAGTGTAGATTAAAAACAAGTAAGGTGAGAGTGGATGCCATTGTTGGAGTCCTCTTTTAGGTGAGAAAGCATCAGTAATATTTCCATTTACAATAAGTGAATAAGACATTGTAGATACACAAGACATTATAAGTGAAACCCATCTAGTGTGAAATCCTATATGAATCATCATATCCTTAAGAAAACTCCACTCCAATCTATCTTATGCTTTTCTCATATCCAATTTCAAAGCAAAGTAGCTATGTCTTTCCTGTTTCCTTCTCAATGCATGTATAAGTTCAGAGGCCACTAGGACATTATCAATAATGACTCTACCGGGTACCAATGCACTTTGTGACTCACAATGCAATGAGAAAAGACTGTTTTAAATCTGTTTACAATGAGAAAAGACTGTTTTAAATCTGTTTACTAAGACCTTGGCTACTATTTTATAGAGGACATTGCATAGACTAAATAGAGTTGATATATTTTTTTTGTCTTTCACTTTTAGTATAAGGATAATGTTTGTGTAGATGACCTCCCCAATATTTCTAGAAACATTTAAACACTCTAAACAAAAATGAGTGACATTAGAACCAATAATGTTCCAATATTTCTAAAAGAAAATAATAGATATACCATTTGGTCCTGGAGCTTTGGTAGGGTGCATTTGTTTGAGTGCCAAGTGTACTTCCTCGGGTCTGAAATCTGAAAGGAGTGTATTCATTTCATTTGTGATGCTTGGTTCCACTAGCTCAAGGATATCCTCATAGTGAGATGGTTTTTGTGGTTTAAAGAGTTGTTTAAAATAGTCAGTGATAATTTTTTGCACCTCTCCCCCTTTATCACACCATCACCCTTCCTCATTTTCCAGCCCTATAATTGCATTTATCTTTCTTCTTTGAGAAGCTTGGGCATGAAAAAAATTTGAATTTTTGTCTCCATCCTTTAGCCAATTTGTTCTCGCTCTTTGCATCCAAAATATTTCTTCCTTTCACAATAATGAATTCAACTCCTCCTTCAGTTCCTGTTCTTTCTCAATGTTGATGTCACTCAGGTCCCACTGTTTTGTAGCTTCGAATTTTTGCTACATGTGTTGATCTGTTATCGCAAGCCCATGAATTTACTCATATGCCAGCCATGCAATTGGTCCCCTATCAATTGCAATTTCTCTATAACTCCCTTTCCACTCTTATCACACCATGTGTTCACTATAATATTAGTACACTCTTCTTCTTTCAGCCACATTGCCTCAAAGCACTTCCTTCTTTTTTTCCATTCCTCAGCACACGTTTCTCTACTGCTATAGTCACTAAATTCAGGCAATGATTTGATATTGGAGTTGTAATGTGGGCTACTTCGTATGTAGGGAACAACTCACACCATTCCCTCATGCCAAAACCACGGTTAAGTCTCTCTCGAATTAATGTTGTAAAGTTTCTCCCCCTCGCCCATGTATACCAAACACTTGTGTAGCCCAAATCTTCAAGACAACAGTCTTCAAGCGCTTCCCTAAATTCAACCATTTGACTCTCCCTCCTTAAACACTGACATGTTTTTTCATGGTTCCACATGATTTCATTGAAGTCTCCAAAGCATAACCATGGTCTCGTTGATTGTTGAGCTAATTGGCGTAGTAGTGCCCGAGAATCTCTTCTCCTACTTGTGTTCGATTCTCTATAAAACCCTATCAACCTCCACTGTTCAGTCCCTTCTCCTTGATCAACTGGCATGTCAATGTAGTTTCTTGAAAACTCTGGAAGTGAAGTTGTAAGTCAAACCTCCACATCATTGCTAAACCACCACTAGTTCCCACAGCATCTACTTCAAAACAACCATTCATACCACATGATCTTTTTATTCTAACATATTCACATGTAGTATTGTTTCGCTTAGAAAAACTGCATGGGAATCTAGTTTTTGGACTAGCTAGAGCTCTGACTATGCATGGGTTCCCAAGCCCACGGCAATTCCAAGCTAAGAATTTCATTGTTCCCGGCGAGACTGGTAATCGGTCTTCGCCAGCACAACTGTTTGTAAATTCTCCTTAATTTCCTTCCTACTCCTTTTAATGGCGTACTCCACCTCCATAAGGTCTATTGTTTGGTCCCCTGCCTCAAATTTTCTTTTCCCTGTACCATCCTCTTTCGAGTTTGAATTTTGTCCCACCTATCTAGCTTTATGTTTCCACATGCTCTGTCCGTGACTTGCCACCGTGACTTGATTTCTTTCCTTTGCTGCCCCCTCACGTGCCAAGTCAGCTTTCAATGCATGCTCTTTATTATTATTGTCTGAGTCATTAATAACCACATTGCTTATTCGTTGACTTCCTTTTTTTGCATATAGTTGAAAATCTTCCATGCATGATTCCACCTCGGTCATTCTTTCCTTTTCAAGTGTTCTCGCTACCTTACTTGAGATTCTCCCAGAGCCATTATTCTTGCTATCCATTTTTTTTGGTAACTCTATCTTTGGTAAGTCAACCCCTTCTTTTAGCCATTCTCGTCCTTGATTGCCTCTTGAATCCCCTGAATTTCTCCTTGGGTTATTCTTTCCTTCATTTGTAGTCTTCGGTTGACAGGCCTGCTTTCCCCCATCTCTTTCTTCTGGTTGTCCTCCGAAGGCACTCGCATCGGTCTTTCTCTGGCTCCCTGTTCCTCTGGTATCAATCCCCAATGTTTCCTATACTTCTCCTCTGATGACACATTATTTGTAGGTTCTCTGTCCCAAAGGAAAAGTTCTCATCCAATCTTCGTATTGCTTCACCTTCCCTTCCATGTTATCACCATCACCATTTTCAACTAAGCACTCATGTTCTGAATGTCCCAGCAAACCACATTCATAACAAAAAGTAGCTAGTCTCTCATAACTCAATCTGCATCAGAGATTCTGCTTACCTCCCTTCCCACCAATGGTCACAAACCTTCTTAGAGGTTTAGTGTTGTTTATTTCGACTCTCACTCTCAAGAAGCTTCCTTCATTCCCTTTCACTAGGTAAATATTGTTTGCTTCTACAAAGGTGCCCAACATTTTGCCCAACTTCTCTGCAACTTTCGATTTCAGCATTTTCAATGGTAATCCATAGATTCTCACCCAGAAACATGCATCATCAAAACTATAATTAGAGGTCTTGAGTTCTCCATTGTAGTCCCGAAAGAGGATAATCTGTTTATCAAAGGACCATGGGGCACCTTCCATCACCCTCTGTTTGTCTTTCCTGTTTGCGAACTTGAATAGAAAGAATTTGCATCCAAGATGGTAATCGCTGCTTCCCTAGACAGTTTCTAGACCACCTTTAAAGTTCCCAACATGGCTTCCTTATTAAAAGCGTGATTCATTAGTAGTTTTGCAACCAACCAGTTCTTCTCTTCATTGGTGTCCGCTTCATTTCCGAGATCAATGGTTTCCACCATCTCTTCCTCATCTTCAATTAACTTTAGCTGCGTCCACACCTTCTCTAAATCGTCTGCCATAGTAACTCCCTCCCTAAACAAACTATCATTGACTATTTACCAAAACTCTAAAGAAACCCCAAAGATTACCCAATAAGAGAAATCCCAAGGTAGAGAACTTGCACAAGACAAGACTAAGAAAAAACCTCCTCCCACAGACCATAGGATCCGAGGAGACTCAGAATCAATTCTAGAAATAGAGAAAGTCTTAAGTTTAATTACTAGATAAACAATAAAAACTTTTTTGTACAGGCTTAATTTAATGAAAGTAAATATGTTTGAAAAAATTTTAAGTGGGGGCAAAACTTTAAATTTCTCAAACTTATAAGATCTTTTTATAATTAAATTAAATAATTTTAATAGGTTAGTGGGGGCACTGCCCTGGCTCATCACCATGTAGATCCGTCCCTAATCATGAAAGCGTAATATTTAACGTATTGTAACAAAAAAAAGAAAGAAATGTAGTCTTTAATAGTAATAAATACTATGTTTAAATTAAAAAAAAATGTAATCTTAAGTAATACTATTTATCTAAAAAAAGAAATGTATAAGAAAGACTCTTTGACTTTTTCAGTAAATAGACTATGCTTTTATCATGAAAACGTAATGTTTTTTGTCATGAATTCGTCTATACATGATAAAAGCTTGGATATTGCTTAATACTTTATTTAGTGAATCACTGTTTTTATTTACTTATTTGTATTTTATTTACTTTGAATTGCAACTTATAATTAATTTAATTATATATGATGTAAAAGAATATCATAGAAATATAAATTAACTTCAAATTAATAATTAAATCAAAAGGAACATCAGGTATTTGGTATTTCCTAAGTACACTTAAAAAAAAAAAAAAGCCACTTCACAATCCCAAAAGCAAGAGCAAAATAAGGCAAGTGGTTAGCAATTAGGTTGTCACTCTTTATGTTTCTTTTGGTCTTGGCGTAATGTCATTATCACGAATTTTTTTTGTTTCAAATAAGGATACATAAACCTATATATCATCCAAGAACTTCTCTATTTTTGAACGACATTTAGCAATGTCAAAACTTTTTTGCTAGGACTTCTCAGATTGTAAGAAAACAAAACTTGGAGCCCTTATTCCTTTTACATACCTCCTAAGTAAATCAATATAGTTTCATACACATATATAGCTTTGAATGCATTACCTTTTTCAACTCTAACTTTAAGTAAAATAGTCCTAACTCAGCTTTTCTTTGACTAAAATAATCGACCATTCATTTCCTATATAATACCTACGCATCTTTTTAAAAAAATTTTCTTACTATTTTCCATGGTGGGAAGATGAGTTTATTCAATGAAACATTCCCAAAAATATAATCATATTTTGAGACTTCATTAAAAGCCCTACTCTCATGCTAACATTCATGATATCAATAATTGAATTAAAAACCACGTGCCTTAGAATCTCAAACAAGATCACATATGGAAGAGATCCAATATTGTTGCATAGCTTGATAGATTTATTCTTTGTGATTTTAAGATTAAGAGACAAGAGAGCCAATATTGTTGAAGAAAAAGATAAAGAGAAAGAGAAAGTGATGGATGATGGATGTCTCTTTGCACTTTAAATATTGCAGCATGCTTGCCTGAAACATTATATTTGTAAGTTAACCTTGCTAATGTTGTAGGTACAAGTATATTGGATTACGAAGAATCAGACAAAAAAAACTACATTTAAAAACCTAAACCATATTCTATTAATAAATAAAATCAATAGCTTAATTTATTCAAATAGTAAAATGTTTATTCATAAATGACATTGTAGCAGCCTTACTTGAAACTAAAATAATTTTCAGTGTACTTGAATCTTGGAAGACAAAACATTAAGCCATAAAAAATTATGTTTGAAACAAAAAAAATAGTCTACTACATAAAATAACATGACATTTGATAGGTAAAACAAGTCTTTCCATCTTCTATAAGAAATAACATTTTTCAATTAAATTTTATTTGTACAATAATATTAAATACGGTTACCAATAAATGTCACAGCCCGTGACCCTATTTTTTCAGCTTATTCTATACATCTTATTTGGTTGGGCTGTCTACGATACTTTACTTTTCTTTTACATATAAACAATTTCATATAAAGTTATTATATGAATTACATCCCCTATCTTACTTCATAAGAAAGTAGTACTATAGATACGTCTAAATACAGAAATAAATGATCGTACCTCATGTCATAAGTCGAGCTATCGCATCGTCCCTAAATACGCAGCCGAAATTCTTTAGGTGTCAGACTCTCAGTCTTCGAAAACTTGAAATGTTAATATTAAGGGGTGAGCAAACCACGGCTCAGTAAAGGAATTATATGCCTCACTTGATACTCAGCTATCTATATGCTGAAAAACTTTTTCATTTTTCCTATGGGCTCTGGGCTCACATGTAGGAAGGATACTACAGTCGGCTAGGGATCCGGATGGAGTAAGGTAGGTATTTTGAAATACCTATCTTGTCCCGGAGCCTAGAAGCAACTGTAGAGAATAATTTCCTTTTTCCTTTTTATTCCATATCGTTTTTATATTCTTTTCAAAGTAATGCTTTTCTGAAATAAAGCATTTAAATAAAATAACTTGTATTCATATATTCTTTGAAAAGAATATAGTTAAATCATCATCATTTTCATTCAAAACTCATTTCATATTTTACTGTACAACCATAATTAGTACAGTACTTTAAATAGCAAAATTAGCTATTAAATTCTTTTCGTATAACATATATATCATTTAAATCTAATATTCAATTTAAAAATTTAAAATAAGAATATTAGATTTATTTTCCTCCTCTTTCCTTTTTAAAACAAATCACATATTCATGTCACATATAGTCTAATATTTAATTTAAAATCATAGTAAGAATATTAGACTTATAAACTCTTTTTCCTTTTGAAAACATATTACATGTTCATATCACATGTCATATGAAAATCATCTCGTAGTACTAAAATCAGTACTGAAATAAGCATTTTGTAAAATGCTATAAATCTCTTTCATTTAACTTGTCACATATAATGTAAAACATTTACATTTCACATATCATGTAAAACATTTTCATATATGGAGACTGAGGCACGCCCAGCCCGTCCACTGGGTCGTTACTCGTATCATGCTATAGACCCCGAAGGGTATAAATTATCATGTCAGATCTATGGCCATAGTCTATAATGGTCCTCGACGGATCACTGATCAGGTGTCGGCCGGGACTACATATCACATATCACATATTACATGTTACATATCACATATCACATATTACATGTTACATATCACATATCACATAACAGCATGATAGGATGCCATTTAGTCTCAAAACCGTATTTTTCATCATCAATAGACCTTTATGGAATTCATAAAAATATGTAATTTCATAATTAAAACCATTAAGGTTATATAATAAATCAAGTGAATATTTAAGAAAATATTTATAAAATATTCACTTTATCCATTTTTCATCTTTCATTTCATATCACATATAATTCATATATCGAGAGAATATTTAGAAAACTTTTATAAAATATTCTTTTTATCCCTTTTTCATTTTCCATTTCATATCACATATAATTCATATATCGAGAGAATTTTCGGTGATCTCATTATCACCAATTTCAAAAACATGAATATTTTAAAATGAATTTCGTTATATTTATGTTTTATGAAAAATAATCATTTTCTCGATTTTCGTGGTTGGAAATCATTTCTTGTGAAATAAATAATTTAGTATGATTTTATAAATTTTCTAGAAATTTTCTAGAAATTTTCGATTATTTTTTGGCAGTATAACGGCTGCCGATTGGCTAGCCTCCTGCACGGAAAATACAGTTTATAATTTCCAGCCAGTACTTCATTCCAAATTCCAACCAATCATTCATCATAATCATTTCATAAAATATTTTCATAAAATATTTTGAAATTAAAACATGCAGACTGAATATCCTTACAGTGCTGCTTATGCATCCCTTACCTGTTTCGGGTCGGCGACCGCCTCATTCGTCACATCCTTGTTCACCTCGCCCATTCCATCAGCTCGGTCATCGAGGGAATTTTCTGGAATTAAAATTCTAAAATTTAGAATTTTTTTCATAATTATTTAAATAATTTATCACTTTCTAAGATTTCTTACCGATTCTCGTAATTCCCGGGTTCTCATAATTCTCGAAATTTCCGAATTCCGAAAATTTCCTTTTTCTCTCTCTTTCTTCTTTTTTCCTCTTTTCTTTCCTTTTTCTCTTTTCTTTTCTTTCTCTTTTTCTTTTTCTTTTTCTTTTTCCTTTTTCTTTTCTTTTTCTTTTCCTTTTTCCTCTTCCTTTTCCCGTCAGCCGGTTCAGCCTTCTTCCTCGCCAGTTCTTCACCGGCGGCCGGTTCTCCGACGGTTCGAGCGTCCTTCAGCTGGCCGATGGCACGACGAAGCTACCGGTGGCCTCCGTTCAGTCTAGATAGGTGGCATGGCGACGGATCCAGGCGGAATAGGTTCAGTTTCATCTTCCTCTTCGCCGGCCCTCCTCCGCCGTTCACCGTGCCTCAGGTGGCCTCCATCCTCTTCCTCTCCATCCGGCGGTGCTTCGGTGGCAGTGGCGGTGCCTGGATCGGCCGGCACCACTGTCTCTTATTTTCTTTTCTCTTCCGGCTTTTGCTTCCGTTTCACGCCGATTCCTTCTTCGTTTCGCTTCGCCGGCGTTGGCGTTGGCTTCCTCCTCTTCCTTTACCGGCGACGACGCTTCCCTTCCCTCTTCTCCTTTCCTTCTCCGGTGGCCGCCGACAGTGGTCGGCTAGCTTTGGGATTTTCAACAGAAATGGGGTCTCGATCCCGTTTCTGTTTCTGTTTCTTCTTTTTTTTTTTGTATTATAATTATATTTATATAATATATATCAATATAATTATAACAATATATATATTCTATACACAATATACATATATATACTCTTTAATTGAAATTAACATATATATATATATTTCATATATATATTTATTTATATACAAAATTGTATATAAATATACACATGTATTTATTTAATAAAAATATATTTATATAATTAAATATATAAATATATGAATATCCCATTTTGTTCCTTATAATTTGGATCTCTTAATATCCAAATTATATTTCTCCATTTTCATTTCCTATTTTAATTTGGATTTCCATTTATCCAAATTAAATTCCTCCTTTCCTTATTTTCCATAACTCCGACTTTATTTTTTTATTTTCATTATATCCAAAATTTAAATTCCTCACTTTCCTTAATTTCGGGAATTCAACGATATTCCTATCTCGTAAATAAATTTTATTTATTTACTTTAATTTATTTATTTCCTCTTATCTATTTTCTTTAATACTAATTTCCAAAAATAGAAAAATTGCGGTTATCACATTCTTCCCACCTTAAGAAATTCCCCACCTTAAGAAATTCGATCCTCCGAATTTAACTTAAGTTAAAGGTGGTGCCATTCTGTATACTCATCATCTTGTATACTTATCATTCTTGACCTTTTGATCAGCTTCAATATTATACTGCCAGTATATTATCAACATCAGAATCATCTCATATATCAGTACATATCATCTTTCATCATATATTTATACTCCCTTAAATTTCTTATCAATTGGGAGTTTTCCATTTCCACTCCTTTTTATATCACATATGATTCATATTGTTCCTCATTCATCTTTCTTAGTTGGTGCCAAGTCGATACATTTCGATAATTATCATTTACCGATTTTAATCAATTGTATGTAATTGTCCAGTAGCTTTCACATCTCATGCATCCGCTCTCTCAACATATCATCGAGCGTTTCCATTCTACGCTCAGATATTTACATCCTGTACGGAGCGGTGCTGTCTATAAATTTGGAATCTCAGAGCCTTTTGCTATTTCCCATAACATATAGCTACTCAGAGATTCTTATCACATATATGCTCACTGGAACTTCACATACATTCTCATCATCTTATAATCGTATTTCGACTATGGCACTAAAGAATCTAAGAGTTTGATAATGGAGGAGTGATTTCATTAGACTATCAATCTATAATCACTTCCATATTATCATATCTCTTTTAGATTCTTCATTATTATCCTCAGTACTCTTTAAATATTTATTTCATCCAATTGCTACAGTTCATTTGCAGACTTTACCATTCACCATCTTTTATCATAATTGAATCAGGAGACAATCATTCTCTCTCCATATCGTCTTTTCATATAGCATTCTTATTACCTCTTTTATCCTTATGGTATATTCATTATCACTTTAATTTTAGAATATACCTGAAATTATACTCTTTTGATAATTTAGATTCTATAATAGCATAATCAAATTATAATTTAATCTCCTCATTATTTAAATTCATCATTGAATCTATAATTATCAATTTAATCACCTCATTATCCATATAAATCTACTATTTCCATCATTTTGAGGTGGTATATATATATATATATCCTTTTTCCATTTATATGACTGGCAGTAAAGTGTAAATTACTTCTTTACTCCTTTGAGTATAATTACTTTTCCTCTATCGAGTTTGACTTGATCTTACATCTAGTCATAATCATGTGATAACCACAAAATCACTTTTAACTTTAAAATTGGGAACTACTTCATGTTCGTGTTCCCTCTTCATCGTGTACTTTTCCTCTTATTTCATATTCATCTTTTCCTTCATCATCGTTCTGGTCACCTTTCATCAATGGTAAAGTATTCCACTATTACTTCTTTTAACCTTTTGTATACCATCTTTACATTTATTCATTCACTAACCTTAACTTCTTTACTTATAAATCACATCTGTAAAGCAGCTAACCCATAACTCTCTTATAGACTGGCAATAGTATTTAGCTAGACCCAACACATTCCGTATCTCAATCATTATCTCTTCATCATAGACAGATCCCCGTCGTTCTGTCATTCGAGATCATATATCTTAGAAAGAGATATTGTCTAGCTAAATCTTCTATTTGCCATTCTTAACATTCACTTCACTGTCTTTTAGAGTCTGCGGGGTTATACCACTATGCTGCTCATTTTCCATTTGTGCTTTAGACTTTATCAATATTTCATCAATTTACTCATGTATGGATGCCTCATTCTTTAGGCTTATATACATCACAAGGCAAATCATTAACCTCTTAACCTCGATAGGAACTCGTAAAATTTACTTCGAGTTCTAATCATCATCTACGGACATTAGTCTCCAATCTTTTATCTAAGGATGCTTTATTCTGAGGTTAGTCTTATTAACTCCTCATATATTTATGATCAGATCAATAAAGCGTCTATTTTCTTTTGATGAATACTTGTTCTTCATGAGAACTTTATTAGATCATTTACTATATCACTTTATTTCATCTACATCTCAATATCATCAGTGCTTCTCTCACTTACACTTATACAAATAATTTTCTTATCCTCAATTTACGTTATCTGTATTTCCTTCAATCACACCTTATACACGTGCATTTCATTATTCTCACATTTTCCAAAGTGGATTTCTTAAGCTTTCGGATTTTCTTCAGTTTTCCGATATAAGCTTAGAATCAGATTTCATATTCAAAATCGAGTCAATGTTATCTTGTTCCTCTAATTTATATAACTCTGAAAGTTCTATCGGAAATCAAATCTAATACTTTCTTCAATTACACATTTCTTATTAATTCGAATATTTCATCCTTATGTCCCATCATTTACACTGTGTATTCTCAAGGTAGAGACATTTACTATTCGATTCATTTCGACTCATACTCTACCTTGGTTTCATTGTTTACTCATACTTTACAGCCTTACAAATCTCATTCCAGTAAGCTGTAGTAAGTACAACAGTTATCAACACATGTTACAGCTAACCAATTTATTACCACTGTAATTTACTTTGGAATCAAGTTCATTTAATAAATTCAGGTTTAGCTCCCTTGAGCATATTATCCACGAGGTTTGAACCCTGACACCCTTACGTACCTAGTTCCTTACACTCGTGTTATCATTAAGCTCCTTGTAAGAGTCCCGCCCGTTCGAATCGACCGTCGACGAGCATCCCCTAGGCAATCTTTTCGCCCCAAGTTTACCCTTACAAGTGAGTCGGCGACCACATAATTCGCCCACATCTCACATCATATTATCCACTGCGGGTCGCCCATCATTGGGTCACCCATCCCAGTTTTGTCTCAAGGGTCTTGAAGAACTCAGGTTAACTGTTATCTTTTTTTTATCACTTTATTGTTCTTATAATTATTCTCCAATTTACAATACTCCATATAGTACATCAATTTGCAATGCATGTCTCCAAATGCTCCGGTTCTATAAATAAATATTCATTTAATACCTCAAAATAGTATTAATGTATAGAACCTCAATCAATCGTACTGCTATGGATTTCATCAATTTTGTTTTCTGATCACTTTCTCAGTCATTTTCTATAATTATTTCACTTTTCATAATATTCAACGATCCCGTAATAAACATCCAATTCAATACACTCTTAATTCAGGCCCTTACCGTCAATAACCGGGCCAATCATCTTATGACCTTCCACTATACGCTCTTGTTGAATCGCATCATATAAGGCCCCGACCCTTTTTGCCGTCCGCTTATACACATGTGTACGAACCTCTTTGAGAATGCCTAGCCCTTTCACTAGGTCACCCCTCGAGGTTTCGTCATGAGGCCTAGCCCGTTCACTAAGTCACTCGCAATTCGCGTCCATAATCGAAGTGTAAGTGGAATCAGTACTAGGGATCGATATATCCATATGACATCCTCTATGCCATTAATAATTCCATTATCATTAAGGAATTTGAAATCACTTGGTTTCATTACTATTCAGCACATCGCCCAACATAGGGGCATTTTCGTCATTTTGACATTTATTTTTCTCCTCAGTATACATTTAAATAAGTGATCTTATTATCAATTTGCTGATAGTACCCCTTTCTCATACCAATATCAGCATTTTAAAAGCTTCTTCGATTTTGACAGAGAAATCCAATAAAATCCATAATTGGATTATTTTGCATGAAATACAGCTTTACATCATCAATTACTCTGTCAAATTAGTCAATTCAAACTTCCGTTGATCTATTTTGACTCCTGATAAAATTTCAGAAGCAGGGGTATTTTGGTCATTTTTGGTCAAAAATATTCTCTCTCCTCAAAATACCTTCAATCGGTGATCTTAAGGTCTATTTAATGATGATATTTCATTCCCCTCCTTTATATCATCACTTTCAGGTCTTAGTTCGATCCGGACAGAAAAGTATTGGTGGGGCCTTCACCGAGTCCATTGCTATTCCTTACCGAACCGACCTTCATTTAGATTCTAAGATCACCATTTCAGGTAACATTCCTGAGCTGTTTTCCTTTTTTGACATCTTTAGTTCACAATTCTTACCCCCTTCTAAACACTTAATTTCAATTGCAATCATTTATTTTCTCTATGTATTCAGACTACACAGTACTACAGGGGATATTAACATTTTCAACACATTTCCTTTTCAAAGTATCGACAAACATCAGGCCAACTATGCTCTGATACCATTAAATCTGTCACAGCCAGTGACCCTATTTTTTCAGCTTATTCTATACATCTTATTTGGTTGGGCTGTCTGCGATACTTTACTTTTCTTTTACATATAAACAATTTCATATAAAGTTATTATATGAATTACATCCCCTATCTTACTTCATAAGAAAGCAGTACTGCAGATACGTCTAAATACAGAAATAAATGATCGTACCTCATGTCATAAGTCGAGCTGTCGCATCGTCCCCAAATGCGCCACCGAAATTCTTTAGGTGTCAGATTCTCAGTCTTCGATAACCTGAAATGTTAATATTAAAGGGTGAGCAAACCACGACTCAGTAAAGGAATTATATGCCTCACTTGATACTCAGCTATCTATATGCTGAAAAACTTTTTCATTTTTCCTATGGGCTTTAGGCTCACATGTAGGAAGGATACTACAGTCGGCTAGGGATCCGGATGGAGTAAGGTAGGTATTTTGAAATACCTATCTTGTCTCGGAGCCTAGAAGCAACTGTAGAGAATAATTTCCTTCTCGTTTGGAATCTTAATCCTTTTTCCTTTTTATTCCATATCGTTTTTATATTCTTTTCAAAGTAATGCTTTTATGAAATAAAGCATTTAAATAAAATAACTTGTATTCATATATTCTTTGAAAAGAATATAGTTAAATCATCATCATTTTCATTCAAAACTCATTTCATATTGTTGGCTCTACCGAGAGGGGGGGTGAATCGGTTTTTCTAGTTATTTCTAATTTTCCTAACTCTTAATGCACAATCAAAGTCAAATAAACAACAATGAAATAAATGCAGTAAATAAGAGTAAGGGAAAGAGAAGCAAACATAAGTTTTATAGAGGTTCGGCCAATCTCTTGCCTACGTCATCTCTCCTTGAACTCCTTGTCAAGGTTTTGATTCACCTCTTCCTTGAGAATGCTTACAAACCACTTGAAGGTGTGGCAAGACCTCTTACAATTTCTCTTGAGACTTTAGAAATCTCCTTCTAATCCTCTACCCTTGTAGTATTCCCACACTCTACAATATCAGACCTTACAAGGATAGCTCACCCCTTTGAATATCTGATTTTTCAGTGAATGGGTGAAGAACACAGAAAACAATCTCACAAAATGGAGTTACAATAAAGATTTTCAGATTTCAGTTTCTCTCTTGAAGCTTGAATACTTTTGAATGCTTGTTCTACCTCCAAACTTCATAAATACCTCTATTTATAACCCACCAAACGGATAGAACAGTTGGTGAAGCATTTAATGCAAATCCTCCCGTTGAAACCCTCAAAAACTAGCCGTTACTGCAGGTCTCGTGCAAAGGGATCGATCCCTTTGTTTTTTATCCAGAACCTATTCCAACTTGTTCCTGAAGCTTTGTCCACCTTACTGCCAAAATGGGATCGATCCCTTTTAACCAGAATCCCTTCCTGCACGTCTTTAACTGCAATTTGAGATATTTTGTGGTTTTTTATGATTCTAAGTCAGTTCAAAAACTTCTAACACTTTTCTTAAGAGTATTTACTGACTTTTTCAGTTGAAATCACAATCCAAAACTTGTTTAAAATATTTTCTATTATTGAGTTCATTCAGAGCAAATTTACTTAGAGAAAAATCATTTTTTAAGCTTACTTGAATTTTATCATTTCAAAATACTTGTCAATTTAAAGTTAACACATATTTTACTGTACAACCATAATTAGTACAGTACTTTAAATAGCAAAATCAGCTATTAAATTCTTTTCGTATAACATATATATCATTTAAATCTAATATTCAATTTAAAAATTTAAAATAAGAATATTAGATTTATTTTCCTCCTCTTTCCTTTTTAAAACAAATCACATATTCATGTCACATATAGTCTAATATTTAATTTAAAATCATAGTAAGAATATTAGACTTATAAACTCTTTTTCCTTTTGAAAACATATTACATGTTCATATCACATGTCATATGAAAATCATCTCGTAGTACTAAAATCAGTACTGAAATAAGCATTTTGTAAAATGCTATAAATCTCTTTCATTTAACTTGTCACATATCATGTAAAACATTTACATTTCACATATCATGTAAAATATTTTCGTATATGGAGATTGAGGCACACTCAGCCCGTCCACTGGGTCGTTACTCGTATCATGCTATAGACCCCGAAGGGTATAAATTATCATGTCAGATCTATGGCCATAGTCTATAATGATCCTCAGCGGATCACTGATCAGGTGTCGGCCGGGACTACATATCACATATCACATATTACATGTTACATATCACATATCACATATTACATGTTACATATCACATATCACATAATAGCATGATAGGATGCCATTTAGTCTCAAAACCGTATTTTTCATCATCAATAGACCTTTATGGAATTCATAAAAATATGTGATTTCATAATTAAAACCATAAAGGTTATATAATAAATCAAGTGAATATTTAAGAAAATATTTATAAAATATTCACTTTATCCATTTTTCAACTTTCATTTCATATCACGTATAATTCATGTAGACACCTAATTTTGTCTGAACAATTTTTTTTAGATAAAAAAAATCAAAAAAATCAAAAATCAAAAAATAAATAATGATAAAAAAAACAAGTCAATTTTGGTCAAATCTTTCAAATTTAAAAATCTCATGTGAAGCACATGCAAAATTTACACCCTCAATAGTTGACTTGGTTGATTTGTTGCCAAAAAATGAACATAATAATTTGCAACTTGATGGAAATAAATCATGAATGTGAATCCCATGATGGCAGCCATGGTTTAAGCATTAAAAGGGGGAAGTTTGTTTCCTTTCCTAAAGGTTTAGGGCTAGAAATGGCTATAAAAGCCAATGAAAAGGAGAAATAAAGGGGAAGGAAGAACCAAAAAAACCCTTGAGGAGAAAACCCTAGAAAAACCTTGAGAAAAATCCTAGGAAATTTTGGCTACTGCTTTTTTTTTTTCACTCGGGCCACCCTACCTCACCACTCTCTTGCATCCTCATCGCCGCTATTATCTAAAGCTCACCGCCACTTGTTGCGTGCCTCCATCTTTGCAGCTACTATACCAGCACCTCTGCACCTTGCGTCTAAACCAAGCTGACACCTGTGCCAAACCGTATGTCACCATCGACTGCACCACCACCGCCTCACTGCAGTCATTGAACTCTCCTGAGCTGAGCTGCTGTCCAGCCTCCTTTCTCGTCATACAAGCTCTGCGCTTCACAGCATCTGCTCATCCGCCACACCTGCTTAGCCACGTTCAGCTGCTGTGTTTCGAACTTGCCAGAACAATCACGTTTATCACCACTCATTATCTGTGCCCAGTCCTTCACCGAAGCATAGGTTTAAAGAAAAACAAGAAAGCGGAATAAGTAACAGTTGATATAGTTGTTGCACCATCGCGAGTCTTGTTGCTGCAGAAACCGGAGTCTTGCTGTGAGGCCGCTGCCCAGACCTCCTGCTCCTTGCTGCGCTCCAACTTCTTGTCGTTCCCTGGTGCATCATCGCTCGGTGGCCTGCGCCGCACATCCCTTTGTTGCGTCCTCTTGTTGTTCCTTATTGTTGTGCACTGCTGCTGCCTTGGGACACTGCACTGAAGCATCCATCACCATACCTCGTTGCATTGATGAGAATTTAAGGTAAATGCTAGCCCCTGATGCTCTCATAGAAATAATAAATGAAGAAAAGTCATCTTCCACTAACATTTTGTTTTTAGTCCTATTGTGTTTCACGTGTATTTGGATTCTTCTTTAATATTTTTTTTGATCATGAAAAAAAAAATTAAAATAAAATAAAATATTTTAAAATACAAAAAATATAAGATAGAAAACAGTAATAAAAGAATTCTAAAAAATATTAAAAAAACATGATATTTATAAAACGATGATTAATAAATGTAAAAAATAAAACAAAATAAAATAAAATAAAAATAAAAAGTAGTAATGAGAATTTCTGATGATAAGATTTTGAAGAAATCACAAGTAGTGATTCTTCGACAATCTTTAGGGTCGAGAAAAATCTTTGGATGTTACCAGCGTATTGGAACATCTAATTGATTTTATCTTGATATCAAAAATCGTTTTGATATGAAAAAATAATAATTTTAAAATAGTTAGACAAATAAGAATGTAACTATCAAAATAAATAAATAAATGTAAATATGTAGATAAATGCAAATATAAGTATTAAAATAAATATAAATAAAAATATACATTTTAAAAGAATTTTCGATGATAGGATTTCTTAGAAATCACAAGTAGTGATTCTTTGATAATCCTTAGGGTCGAAATAAAATATTTGAATATTACCAGCGTATTGGGGTATTTAAGTAATTTTAGTTCGATGAAATAAATTAATATTAATAAACAAATAATAAATAAATAAATTTGTTACAATTAACCTTCGGAAATAAATGATAATAAAACAATTAAAAATTAAATAGAAAGTATAAGTTTTAAAGATTTTCCGATGATGAGATGTTGCGGAATTCACAAGTAGTGATTCCTAACTAATCTCTAGGTGAGAGAGATATGCTAAATGTTACCAGCGTATTGGAATATTTAGTATGATTTTTCAATAAAAACAAGATTTTATAAATATAAATAAATTACAAAATAATAATATAAGTATAAATGAATAATGGATTTCTCATGTGCATCATCTGTATCTTGATTGCATCATTTGCATCCATGAAATTTCAAAATAAGTGTGAATCTCCCAAGGATGGGATTTTATAGAAATCGCAAGTTGCGATTCTTAAGAAATCCCTAGGTGAGGAAATTATCCGAAATGCTACCAAAAGTATTGGGGTACTTCGGAATAATTTTCAATACAAAAGATTTTCACTTATTTTAAATAAAAAAATAATAAAACTTAAATATTTCAAAATAAAACAAATAATAAAAATGATTGCAACATAAATGGAGTTCTTTTTAAATGTTTAATTAAGATCATTTTATTAAGATTGAAAGATAAGGCATGATTAAGTGGTACCGTTTTTTTTAACGGGCGTTGTGGGGGTGCTAATCCTTCCCCACACGTAACCGAACTCCCGAACCCAAACTTTGTTTTCGCAGACCAAAAATTATTTTTTTGATAAAACTTAATTAATTTTAAGATTTTATTGAAAAGATAAATAATTTTAGGTGGCCAATCACACCTAGTCAAAAAAGACTGGTGGCGACTCCTCTTTGTGTTTTCTTCATAATCGTCTAGCGATCGAGTCCCCGGACGAAAATCGTTATGACAGCTTTGGCGACTCCACTGGGGACATTAGAGAGTCGAACCATAATTAATCATGTCTTATCCAAAATCTAAGTTAATGGTCTTAATAAATATTTAACAAAACTCTTCATAAAAAAAACAAACAAAAAAAAAACAAAAAGATACAAACAAAAAAAGTGCGAATCATTTTCATTTTTGCATTTTGTTGATTTTGTTCATTTGCATGCATGACACGTTCATTTGCATGCATCAACCCTACACCCGGGTTTGTCCCTTTTAGGAGAGAGTATAGTACCTTTGCTCTCGTGAGGTGATAACCTCCGCAATGGCAAGTGAAATACTCTCACTCAAGTTGAACCCTTTCCGTCTGTAGCCTATCATGGGTGAGGATTGGGGTGCCTTACTAGTCTAGTGTGGACGTCAGTAAGGAACAATTTGGGAACCTTTTGTCCTTTAGAACTCCAAAGCATACATATACTAAACTTAAGAGGACCAACTTGGGATAGAGTCATGTTAACCCTATTACTTAGGACATATCTTTGATCATGTATGTTTGCTTTTGTTTGACATGTGAGACACTAATAGGGAATCATAGGTTTTTTAGCAAAACATTTCCATGCATGATTTTTTCCAAACACATGTAGCATTTTGTTCATCCATTCATCTTCATTCATTTTTTTTTCAAGCATCACCACATGTGAAATGATAAATTCTTAATTGTGGTAATAAAGATTTGAAGATAGCTCGACCAAAAGTTCATTCACACAACACTCATTATCGAGCTAAGATCATGGAAGAAGAATCAAGCATGCACATGGAGAAGATGGAAAAAGCTCAAGAGGAAATGAGGGGGCAACTGGCCCAAATTACAGAATTATTGAAAAATCTAAGCAAGGGCAAAGGAGTAGTAGAGGAAGCTGCAGTCCAAGAAGGGGTTCAACAACACAGTATGGAAGATCCTATCTATCCTCCTGGATTCGGTCCATTTCCAAGTCAAACATCTCAAGAAAGAAGATATCCACCTGCTTACGCTACTATACCCCAAGTGTTTGGACAAGCTCAATTTCAAGGACCCGCCCATCCTTCCCAAGGCGCAAAGTCTACTGATCCCATTGAGGTGCCCGACTTAGATGACCTAAGGGAAATTGAGAAGCTGAAAGCCAAACAAGTAGAAGAGAAAGATGAGGCGAAGTCACAACAAAAGATTAATATGCTGGAGGAAAGGATTCGAGCTATTGAAGGCTTAGACTTTTATGGTTCCATGGATGCTACTGGGTTGTGCTTGGTGTCAGACCTGGTTATTCCACCCAAGTTCAAAGCACCAGAGTTTGAGAAGTACAATGGAACTTCCTGCCCTAGGTCTCATCTTATTATGTATTGTCGAAAGATGGCTGCTTTTGCTCAAGATGATAAGCTCCTTATTCACATTTTTCAAGAAAGTCTCACTGGATCTGCTGCCAAGTGGTACAATCAATTAGACAAAACCCGGATTACCACATGGAATGACTTAGCAAGGGCATTCACGACCCAATATCGACATGTTGCTGATATGGCCCCTGACCGTTTATCAGTTCAAAACATGGAGATGAAAGCTAATGAAAGCTTCAAGCAATATGTGCAAAGGTGGCGCGATGTAGCTGCAGAAGTGCAACCTCCTCTTTCAGAAAAGGAGCTCACCATCCTATTTGTGAACACTTTAAAGGCTCCATATTATGATAGGATGATAGGCAATGCCACCAAGAATTTTGCTGATATGGTGTTATCCGGGGAGATCATCGAGAATGCGATCAAGCGTGGCAAGATCGAAGTTCCTAACAATACTGAGAAGAAAGGAGGAGCCAACAGAAGGAGGGAAGAGGATGCCCATGCTGTTATAAATGGGGGGCAACACGGACGATACACTCCACGACACTCTTATCCCATGCCACAACCATATTATCCTGTTCAATACCCTTACCAGTGATATCCGCAAATTAATGCTCGACCTAACTTTCACCCTCAAACACCTGCACCAAATACCCAATCAGTTGCCCAATCCAACAAACAAGAAAGCAACCCTAAGGAGGCATGGCCAAAACGACAAAAAACTCTCATTGACCCAATTCCCATAACCTATACTAAGTTGTACCCAAAACTAATCAAAGAGCAACTCATTGCCCCAGTCTATATGGAACCTTTCAAGCCTCCATATCCAAAATGGTATAATGAGAATGCTTGATGTGAGTATCATTTTGGGAATCCAGGTCACTCCTTGGAGAATTGCACTGCTTTAAAGTATAGGGTGCAAGGTTTGATAAAAGCCGGCATATTGCACTTTGAAACAAAGGGGGAACCGACTGTGAATGCGAATCCATTGCCCAACCATGGAAATGAGGGATGATTCTTCTGAGGTGAAAGAGGTTTAAGCCATGCAAGTCTGGAGATTTATCAGAATTTTTTTTTCCTTTAAGTAATGCAAGACAGTTTTTTTAAAAAAAAGTGCTTAAGCCCATAAGCACGAAATAAAGTTTTATGTGTGGGCTAACTCTTATTTATTTCCCTTTCAATAAAGCGACTAGTGTGATGCACTGTCAATTTCTCATTCATTCTATTCATTTGCCATTTCTCACATACTCATCATATCTTTCATTCACAAGTATCCAAATAATGAACATGATGATAATGATGTCAATAAATCTGGAATTCAAATTTGAAAGAACCACTTTTGCTAATGGATTGTCAATCTGCTAAGGTGTCCAAGTAAGAAAGAAGAAAATTTGTTCACAATTTTCACCCAATTTGATGGTATAAGAAAAGGTGAATCTCTTATAGAAGTTTCTAACAAGTTTGTATTTGTTCAGTAAATGATCTTCAAGGAGAATATTTGCATTTGAAATGATAAATGGCCTTCTTTCACTATCCTTCAAGCGTGAGTAAAATTATCCTTTGATTACCCCTTTGAGCCTATTATGTTTTTTGTGATGTAACCCACCAAGGATCACCCTCCACAATAGGGGTAAGATAGATGTAAAATTATTCATGAGGGGCAAAAAGAAAGAAAAAGAAAGTGCCCATTTATGTGAAAAAAAAAGAGGAAAAGGGTTTGAATACAAAGAACCCTTAAAGAACAAAAAAAAAGAAGAAAAAAGAAAGAAAAAAGATATGAGTGAATTAGAATGGGGCAAAATGCTCAAATGATTTACTTCATAAGAAAGTGATCCTTTGGTTTGTAAACCTTGAAACACATTTTGGGCCTATTTGATCCTTTTCTTGTAAACCCTCACCTGAGCCTACATTACGTACCTTTAAAAGCCCATTTTGATCAAATGTAAATGCTTGAATTGAAGAATCATGCGTTGAATGAAAACATACTTGTACAATGAGATAATGATCCTTTGAAAGAAGTAGATCAAGTTGAATGAAGAAACCTATGAGATTTAGAAGATATCTTGGATCGAAATCAAGGACGCCTATTAGGGTCGTGAATTTGGATTGAGCATCGAAGGTTGAAAAGGCCAATGAAGTTGAAAATGAAGAAGAAAAAAAATATAAAAAAAAGGGGAAAAAAAAGAAAAAAAAAAAGAGAAAAAAAGAAAAAAAAAAAAAAAAAAAAAAGAGAAAAAGGAGGATTCAAATTGAAAACTCGAAAAGGGCAGTTTGAATCAAATGAGGAGGCACCTAAGTTGAAAACCTGAAAGGACAACTTAGGAAGAAGGCCATCACCAACAGTTTTGATACAGAGGGCAAGATTGGCAGACACTACATGAAAGAGCATATCGATAAGAGTGGGCTTTTGGAAAAGAATTCTAGATTGACTTGATTGAAATTATCAGAATGTTTATTAAATGGATACTGAAAACCTTATTCCAAACAGACTATCCTATTGATCTTTCTTGATTTCATGTTCCTTTTCTAAGAATGAATACTCATATCTCTCATGATTATTTTAAATTCATTCCATCCCTATAATAAATTGAGAAGATGTATGAGTGCATTACATTGGTGGTCCAGTTGGAAGGAAAATAAATAAATATTGGTAACCTTTTTTTGGGTAAATTTTTTTTTAAAAAAAAAATTCTTTTGAGAAATCTTGCATTACTGAAAGAGAGAAAGAAACAAAAAAAATGATGGCAAGTCTTCAAGCATAATGGGACCAAGACTCATTAGAAGGTGGGATGAGAAGTGGAGATAGAAGATTTGAATAAGAAGAATCCAGCAGATATGTGGAACTTGAGGAAAATGAGATGAGCTTGAGAATCTTGTTACCACAATTGAGATTGCATTTTCATACATTCATGGACTAATTCAGGGGGCATGACATTGACATGTGCATAACATTCATGGCATTCATTATATTCATGACATGCATGACATTTCATTAGTGCATTTTGACATTGAAATTTAAGACATTGGGATAAGAAATTCTGATGAAAAATTTTGAAGAAAAGAGAAAGTGTAAGAATACATCAATAGGATGAAAATATAAAAGATGGTAATTTGAAAAAATAATGAGGTATGAGAAGATGATGAGAAAAATATTTTTTGAAAAGCTTTGGGTTAAGAGTAAAAGCCCAGTTTAGCTTGGCATTTTAGAGGAGGATGAAGCCCAATATTGTTGGCATCAAAATGAAAGTTAAGCCCAGTCAAACATGCTAACTGGCATTCTGAATGAAATCTTTATTTTTCAAAAAGTCTCATTGCCTCTGTTGAGAGAGCTCTTTATTTTTCAAAAAGTTCTCATTGTCTCTGTTGAGAGGAGCTTTTTATTTTTCAAAAAGTTTCACTGCCTCTGTTGAGAGGAGCTCTTTGTTTTTTAGAAGTTTCATTGCCTCTGTTGAGAGGAGCTTTTTGTTTTCAAAGTCTCATTACCCTGTTGAGAGGAGCTTTATTTTTCAAAGTCTCATGATAGGAGAGACTAGGAATTTCACTTTGCATTCCTTAATCTTGTGATAGAAAAGATTAGGAAATCCCATTCACTTTGCATTCCTTAGTCTTATGATAGGAAAGACTAGGAAATTTCATCTCACATTCCTCAGTCTTATGATAGGAGAGACTAGGAAATTTCACTTTCATTCCTTAATCTTGTGATAGAAAAGATTAGGAAATCCCATTCACTTTGCATTCCTTAGTCTTGTGATAGGAGAGAAGAAAAATTTCATCTTGTATTCCTTAGTCTTATGATAGGAGAAACTAGGAATTTCACTTTGCATTCCTTAATCTTATGATGGAAAAGATTAGGAAAACTTCATCTTGCATTCCTTAGCCTTATGATAGAAGAGACTAGGAATTTCATTTCTTAATCTTGTGATAGAGAAGATTAGGAAAACTTCATCTTGTATTCCTTAGTCTTATGATAGGAGAGACTAGGAATTTCACTTTGCATTCCTTAATCTTGTGATAGAAAAGATTAGGAAATCTCATTCTACATCCATTTCCTTAGTCTTATGGTAGGAGAGACTAGGAATTTCACTTTGCATTCCTTAATCTTGTGATAGAGAAGATTAGGAAAACTCATGTTTGCATTCCTTAGTCTTATGATAGGAGAGACTAGGAATTTCACTTTGCATTCCTTAATCTTATGATAGAAAAGATTTGGAAAATTCATGTTTGCATTCCTTAGTCTTATGATAGGAGAGACTAAAAAAGGAATTTCACTTTGCATTCCTTAATCTTGTGATAGAAAGGATTAGGAAATCTCATTCTATAGTCTTATGATAGGAAAGACTAGGAGAATTCATGTTGTTGCATTCCTTAATCTTAAGATTAGGAAATTTCATTCTTTAGTCTTGTGATAGAAAAGACTAGAAAATTCCATTCTGCATTCATTCCCTTAGTTTCATGATAGAAGAGGCTAGGAAACTTCATTTTTGCAATCATTCCTGAATCTTTATAGGAGAAGAAGATTAGGAAACTTCATTTGACATTTATTCCTTAGTCTTATAAGAGAAGAGGCTAGGAAATATCATATTTTACAAAAAAAAATCATTGATAGGTCTTGCATTCGGACAAAATGGTTGTCTATGTCTTTGCACCATTACTGTTTCACAGCAAAGCGCAAAGAGGGGCAGCTGTAGACACCTAATTTTGTCCGAACAATTTTTTTTAGATAAAAAAAATCAAAAAAATCAAAAATCAAAAAATAAATAATGATAAAAAAACAAATCAATTTTGGTCAAATCTTTCAAATTTAAAAATCTCATGTAAAGCACATGCAAAATTTACACCCTCAATAGTTGACTTGGTTGATTTGTTGCCAAAAAATGAACATAATAATTTGCAAATTGATGGAAATAAATCATGAATGTGAATCCCATGATGGCAGCCATGGTTTAAGCATTAAAAGGGGGAAGTTTGTTTCCTTTCCTAAAGGTTTAGGGCTAGAAATGGCTATAAAAGCCAATGAAAAGGAGAAATAAAGGGGAAGGAAGAACCAAAAAAAAACCCTTGAGGAGAAAACCCTAGAAAAACCTTGAGAAAAACCCTAGGAAATTTTGGCTACTGCTTTTTTTTTTCACTCGGGCCACCCTACCTCACCACTCTCTTGCATCTTCATCGCCCCTGTTATCTAAAGCTCACCGCCACTTGTTGCGTGCCTCCATCTTTGCAGCTACTATACCAGCACCTCTGCACCTTGCGTCTAAACCAAGCTGACACCTGTGCCAAACCGTATGTCACCATCGACTGCACCACCACCGCCTCACTGCAGTCATTGAACTCTCCTGAGCTGAGCTGCTGTCCAGCCTTCTTTCTCGTCATACAAGCTCTGCGCTTCACAGCATCTGCTCATCCGCCACACCTGCTTAGCTACGTTCAGCTGCTGTGTTTCGAACTTGCCAGAACAATCACGTTTATCACCACTCATTATCTGTGCCCAGTCTTTCACCGAAGCATAGGTTTAAAGAAAAACAAGAAAGTGGAATAAGTAACAGTTGATATAGTTGTTGCACCATCGCGAGTCTTGTTGCTGCAGAAACCGGAGTCTTGCTGTGAGGCCGCTGCCCAGACCTCCTGCTCCTTGCTGCGCTCCAACTTCTTGTCGTTCCCTGGTGCATCATCGCTCGGTGGCCTGCGCCGCACATCCCTTTGTTGCGTCCTCTTGTTGTTCCTTATTGTTGTGCACTGCTGCTGCCTTGGGAAACTGCACTGAAGCATCCATCACCATACCTCGTTGCACTGATGAGCATTTAAGGTAAATGCTAGCCCCTGATGCTCTCATAAAAATAATAAATGAAGAAAAGTCATCTTCCACTAACATTTTGTTTTTAGTCCTATTGTGTTTCACATGTATTTGGATTCTTCTTTAATTTTTTTTTGATCATGAAAAAAAAATTAAAATAAAATAAAATAAAATATTTTAAAATACAAAAAATATAAGATAGAAAACAGTAATAAAAGAATTCTAAAAAATATTAAAAAAACATGATATTTATAAAACGATGATTAATAAATGTAAAAAATAAAACAAAATAAAATAAAATAAAAATAAAAAGTAGTAATGAGAATTTCCGATGATAAGATTTTGAAGAAATCACAAGTAGTGATTCTTCGACAATCTTTAGGGTCGAGAAAAATCTTTGGATGTTACCAGCGTATTGGAACATCTAATTGATTTTATCTTGATATCAAAAATCGTTTTGATATGAAAATAATAATAATTTTAAAATAGTTAGACAAATAAGAATGTAACTATCAAAATAAATAAATAAATGTAAATATGTAGATAAATGCAAATATAAGTATTAAAATAAATATAAATAAAAATATTGTGACGACCAGTATCTCGTGGGGCCGGTCGCACTCAACCGTATTGTCCGCTTGGATTCTAGAGGTTGCCCCCGTCAGTTCAGCTGACGTGGCACTTAGGCCTCACGGATTTCTTTCGCGTCCGCCGCTACTCGAACCCTTGACATCCAGCGATTCGAGTAACGACTAACCATTGGACCTAGGTCCAATGGTTAGTCGTTACTCGAATCGCTGGATGTCAAGGGTTCGAGTAGCGGCGGACGCGAAAGAAATCCGTGAGGGCCTAAGTGCCATGTCAGCTGAACTGACGGGGGCAACCTCTAGAATCCAGAGCGGACAATACGGTTGAGTGCGACCGGCCCTACGAGATACTGGTCGTCACAATAAAACGTGCGTTTTATTGTGAGGCCCGTTTCCCGGACTACCTCACTCATCCGTATTGTCCGCTTTGGATTCTAGAGGTGGCCCCCGTCAGTTCGGCTGACGTGGCACTTAGGTCCTCACGGATTTCTTTCGCGTCCGCCGCTACTCGAACCCCTTAGTTCCCGTAAGTGTCGAGTAACGACTAACCATTGGACCTTATTGTGAGGCCCGCTTCCCGGACTACCTCACGCATCCGTATTGTCCGCTTTGGATTCTAGAGGTGGCCCCCGTCAGTTCCGCTGACATGGCACTTAGGTCCTCACGGATTTCTTTCGCGTCCGCCGCTACTCGAACCCCTTACTTCCCGTAAGTGTCGAGTAACGACTAACCATTGGACTAGGTCCAATGGTTAGTCGTTACTCGACACTTACGGGAAGTAAGGGGTTCGAGTAGCGGCGGACGCGAAAGAAATCCGTGAGGACCTAAGTGCCACGTCAGCGAACTGACGGGGGCCACCTCTAGAATCCAAAGCGGACAATACGGATGCGTAGGTAGTCCGGGAGCGGGCCTCACAAATATACATTTTAAAAGAATTTCCGATGATAGGATTTCTTAGAAATCACAAGTAGTGATTCTTTGATAATCCTTAGGGTCGAAATAAAATATTTGAATATTACTAGCGTTTTGGGGTATTTAAGTAATTTTAGTTCGATGAAATAAATTAATATTAATAAACAAATAATAAATAAAATTGTTATAATTAACCTTCGGAAATAAATGATAATAAAACAATTAAAAATTAAATAGAAAGTATAAGTTTTAAAGATTTTTCGATGATGAGATGTTGCGGAATTCACAAGTAGTGATTCCTAACTAATCTCTAGGTGAGAGAGATATGCTAAATGTTACCAGCGTATTGGAATATTTAGTATGATTTTTCAATAAAAACAAGATTTTATAAATATAAATAAATTACAAAATAATAATATAAGTATAAATGAATAATGGATTTCTCATGTGCATCATCTGTATCTTGATTGCATCATTTGCATCCATGAAATTTCAAAATAAGTGTGAATCTTCGAGGATGGGATTTTAGAAATCGCAAGTAGCGATTCTTAAGAAATCCCTAGGTGAGGAAATTATCTGAAATGCTACCAAAAGTATTGGGGTATTCGGAATAATTTTCAATACAAAAGATTTTCACTTATTTTAAATAAAAAAATAATAAAACTTAAATATTTCAAAATAAAACAAATAATAAAAATGATTGCAACATAAATGGAGTTCTTTTTAAATGTTTAATTAAGATCATTTTATTAAGATTGAAAGATAAGGCATGATTAAGTGGTACTGTTTTTTTTAATGGGCGTTGTGGGGGTGCTAATCCTTCCCAACACGTAACCGAACTCCCGAACCCAAACTTTGTTTTCGTAGACCAAAAATTATTTTTTTGATAAAACTTAATTAATTTTAAGATTTTATTGAAAAGATAAATAATTTAGGTGGCCAATCACACCTAGTCAAAAAAGATTGGTGGCGACTCCTTTGTGTTTTCTTCATAATCGTCTAGCGATCGAGTCCCCGGACGAAAATCGTTACGACAATTCATATATCGAGAGAATATTTAGAAAACTTTTATAAAATATTCTCTTTATCCTTTTTTCATTTTCCATTTCATATCACATATAATTCATATATCGAGAGAATTTTCGGTGATCTCATTATCACTAATTTCGAAAACATGAATATTTTAAAATGAATTTCGTTATATTTATGTTTTATGAAAAATAATCATTTTCTCGATTTTCGTGGTTGGAAATCGTTTCTTGTGAAATAAATCATTTAGTATGATTTTATAAATTTTCTAGAAATTTTCGATAATTTTTGATTATTTTTCGGCAGTATAACGGCTGCCGATTGGCTAGCCTCATGCACGGAAAATACAGTTTATAATTTCCAGCCAGTACTTCATTCCAAATTCCAACCAATCATTCATCATAATCATTTCATAAAATATTTTCATAAAATATTTTGAAATTAAAACATGCAGACTGAATATCCTTACAGTGCTGTACATGCATCCCTTACCTGTTTCGGGTCGGCGACCGCCTCGTTCGTCGCATCCGTGTTCACCTCACCCGATTCCATCAGCTCGGTCATCGAGGGAATTTTTTTGAATTAAAATTCTAAAATTTAGAATTTTTTTCATAATTATTTAAATAAATAAATTATTTAAATAATTTATCACTTTTCGAGATTTCTTACCGATTCCCGTAATTCCCGAGTTCTCATAATTCTCGAAATTTCCGAATTCCGAAAATTTCCTTTTTCTCTCTCTTTCTTCTTTTTCCTCTTTTCTTTCCTTTTTCTCTTTTCTTTTCTTTCTCTTTTTCTTTTTCTTTTTCCTTTTTCTTTTCTTTTTCTTTTCCTTTTTCCTCTTCCTTTTCCCGTCAGCCGGTTCAGCCTTCTTCCTCGCCAGTTCTTCACCGGCGGCCGGTTCTCCGACGGTTCAGGCGTCCTTCAGCTGGCCGATGGCACGACGAAGCTACTGGTGGCCTCCATTCAGTCTGGATCGGCGGCACGGCGACGGATCGAGGCGGAATAGGTTCGGTTTCATCTTTCTCTTCGCCGGCCCTCCTCCGCCGTTCACCGCGCCTCGGGTGGCCTCCATCCTCTTCCTCTCCCTCTGGCGGTGCTTCGGTGGAAGTGGCGGTGCCTGGATCGGCCGGCACCACCGTCTCTTATTTTCTTTTCTCTTCCTGCTTTTGCTTCCATTTCATGTCGATTCCTTCTTCGTTTCGCTTCGCCGGCGTTGGCGTCGGCTTCCTCTTCCTTTACCGACGACGCCGCTTCCCTTCCCTCTTCTCCTTTCCTTCTCCGGTGGCCGCCGACAGTGGTCGGCTAGCTTCGGGATTTTCAACAGAAACGGGGTCTTGATCCCGTTTCTGTTTCTGTTTCTTCTTTTCTTTTTTTTTTTGTATTATAATTATATTTATATAATATATATCAATATAATTATAACAATATATATATATATATATATATTCTATACACAATATACATATATATACTCTTTAATTGAAATTAATATATATATATTTCATATATATATTTATTTATATACAAAATTGTATATAAATATACACATGTATTTATTTAATAAAAATATATTTATATAATTAAATATATAATTATATGAATATCCCATTTTGTTCCTTATAATTTGGATCTCTTAATATCCTAATTATATTTCTCCATTTTCATTTCCTATTTAATTTGGATTTCCATTTATCCAAAATATATTCCTCCTTTCTTATTTTCCATAATCCGACTTTATTTTTTTTATTTTCATTATATCCAAAATTTAAATTCCTCACTTTCCTTAATTTCGGGAATTCAACGATATTCCCATCTCGTAAATAAATTTTATTTATTTACTTTAATTTATTTATTTCCTCTTATCTATTTTCTTTAATACTAATTTTCAAAAATAGAAAATTTGTGGTTATCACAATAAAACTCGTAGTCTTTTGCAACATTAGCTTTTATGAAATTGTAAATTTATATATTTTTTTAATTTCTAAAGACTACAATTTGGTTAAAAGTGATGTTTTTTTTAAATTACGTTTAAGTAAAATGGTTTTTTATTATCTTAGAAGTCGTTTGGTATCATTTTTGTTTCTTGTTTTCTGTTTTTGTTTTCAGTTTTTTGGAAACAGAAATAAAAAACATGCTTGGTAACATGTTTCCATTTTCAAAAAACAAAAACGAAAACAAAATTTTCAAAATTGTTGGAAACAAGAATTTCTTGTTTCCATTATTTTTGGAAACATGTTTTCATTTCTGTTACTGTTTATAAGTAAGTTAACAGAGTTTATATATTAATATAATATTAATATTTTTATAATAAAAATATAAATAAAATTATTTAATTTTTTAGATAAAATAATATTAAATTTTAATATAAAATGTTAATTAATATTTTTAAATTAATATATTTATTTTAATATAAAAAAGTTGAATAAAAGCAATTAAATATAAATTCCATTAAACTATAATATTATAATATTATTTAATTTAAATTTTTATAATAATTTATTGAATATATTATATATTTTAAATAATATCATTTATTATAATTTTGATATGTTAATAATTATATTATTATCTAATATAATTAATTTTTATTTTACTAAACAATATTATTATTTAATATTATATTCTATCTTAAATTTAAAATATATCACTACTACTATTAAATAATTTAATATTATTATATAAGGAAATACTTAACATTAAATAATACTATTTATATAAAATATAATATGTTTTAATAACTATATAATTTATTATAAATTAATTAGTTAAATATTTTATTTAATAATGTAATATTATTATTACAATTAAATAAAAAATTATTATTAAATATAATTTATGATTATTACAATTAAATTAAATAATATTATTTTATTTAATCTTATATTGAATTATAATATTATTTAAATTATATTAAATTTTTATATGATTGAATGAAAATATTTAATATTAGTATTAAATAATGTAAAATAATATTATTTAATATTATCTACATATTATTATTTAATAAATATATTATTTTTTATTTAATTTTTAAAATTTTATTTTGTGAATTGAATTATTATATCTAAATCAGTTTAAATATTTGTTTTCAAAACGTAACAGTATTAAACAAACATGTTTTTTGTTTTCAGAAATTGAAAACAAAACAAAACAAAACAAAACAAAAACAAAATTTTCAAAAAAAGAAAACAGAAAACAACAAACGATATCAAATGACTTCTTAGATTATACTTTTTATATAAACATAATTAGAACCATGATGTTTAAAGTTTGAAAATGTGGTTAAACTTTTAAACCGTAGTTAAAAATTAGACTACGCTCGGTTACAGTAACTTGAGTCTATTTTTTAAGTAAATATAGTCTATGACCTTTTTTTTAGTAGGTAGGTACTATTTGTAGGCCCTTTTGCACTCAGATTAGCATTCCAAAATTTTGATGAGGTCATTATGGCATGGTTGTAGGTTTCTTAAGACATGCATAGGTGAATCATATATGAACATATAGTGAATAAATGCAGCGAAAACAAAAGTTTTTTTTTTTTTACTTCAAGAAACTAATCCTAATGAATCTTTTTGACCAAGAACATTCAATTATCACATATAGGGGTTTAAGAACCATACCTATGCTTTAGATATTGTAGTCTAAGGCTTGATCCTTGTTGATAATGCTTTATATTCTTTTCTTGAATCACAAACCACCTCATGTGTGATGGTCTCTAAAGTGAGTCCACACAATTAGCAATACAGCTTTCGAGAGGTTAGATCACAACCATCATTATATGACACGTCCTGTCCTTCTTAATATCTTACGAAAGCTTAAATTTGTGGGCTAATTTTTTCTTTTTACTTCGCTTCTTGTTTGTAGGTGATTGTGTAGGCTACCTTTCGATTTTATGTGATCCTTTGCTCACTAAGATCTCTTATTAACTTATTAACTCTATCAGTAGATAAATTCCCTGCCATTCTATAGTGATATAATAAGATCATTTACATCAACTTCTTAATATATTCAAGCATATCTACAAACATACATAATATCAGCTCAACAAGTATAATGGTTATAATATCCCAATAATAATATAACCTAGCTTACATCCCAGACTTATCAAGTAAGTGTATATATATACAGCCAAAAGATTATCAATACATTGTGCCATCATCTATCCATGTCTATACAATCTGCTAGGAGCCATATACCTTACATTGTACAGGGGAAACCACTCTTGAGGAACTTCCCGAGCCAAAATCAGTAGTGACAATATCGATCAATCTGAAAGGGATGGAAAGAAGAGAAAGTGAGTCGTAACTCAGTAAGTAACGACAATAAGCAACTAAATCATACCAAGCATATCTTATTGTGAAAACTAATTCAAATCACTTTCAAATATATCAAATGAATTATGCTACATTAAGCTTAAGATACGGTATGGAAATTCAATTACAAATCGTAGGCAAAACATAGAGTTCCATCAATATACTAAAAGTCTCAATATCAAATCATGCGTAAAGCATGCAATGCCATGAATAAAACAATTCGTGGTACCAAAAGAATCTGTATAGTATCAATCAAGGCTACTTAGAGCTAACACTATAACGATCTATGGTAGCTAGTTGTAGCAATCTCCCAAAAAAGGATGCTGCCTATGCATAGACCAATCCACCTCGGTTCATTGCGCATATGACACCGTGACCTGTCCAAACTAGTATAGGGACAAGCTGATTGTTTCTGAGACTAATGCTCGAGAAACTGTGCTCTAAGTCAATCAAGAATGCCTACACAATTCTCAAGGTACAATGCCCTAAGGTCTCAAAACCTGGTCTAAAATAGAACTCTAGTAATCATTTACAAATCATTCTTCCCTGACCTCATAGCAAATATTGTAGTTCATAAAGAGGTAATTCCACAAACCAAGGCTCACAAGGCTTTTAAGTTATTGATAAGGTTACAGTTCAAACAATGAAATTATAGTAAGTCAGAATTTAATTTAAACCTTTAAAACATTTAGAATATTTCTTGATTATATAGTACGTACAAAACAGTACCATACTTGCAAGCCTATTATCTGTTTGTAAACCAATTCTAATAAATCAAGCCAACAGTCAAGGGAAGATATCTCATATGCAGCATTCATTTTGTTTCAATAGCCAAATCAAAATTTAAAGCATTAACAATTTGGATGCAAGGTAGTTGCTTAGGGTTACTTACAGTACTTCCTTAGCTTACAGATTCAATCCTCCTTGACCTATCAAGTTCCACATGAGCTATGTGAGCTCTTAGTCAATTTCAGTCCTCAACATTACCCTCTACACAACACATGGTGGATCAGGTTACTCATTACCCCCAATGACATGCTAGGATTAAGAGTTATACAATTGAATAAGAAATGACACTAAGGAGTAATTCTTAATTATTCAAATATGAACTAGTTCTATTTGTTGCCTTTTTGCTCACTTGAGCCTCTCATAATCTACTTGATTCAATTTTTGCATTTTATGATTTCTGACCTTTTGTCATTGTGCTAGCCTTAAGTGTAAATTTCAGAATCTAATGGCCAAGCCGTAAATTTTATGTTACTCCTAATTTAGTTCTCTAATTAGAAGTGTAAGGCTTACTTCCTAATTCATCCGGTGCTATTTCCAATAATTTTCCAACCTTCGGTTCAAATCTGGCACATCAAGCAGGATGGTTTCCTGATCTTTGTGTGTTAAAAATTATATTACTAATTATAGGGATATGCAATTTGTACAAACCCAAAACCATATCAATCTGACTCCTTTACCTTTTTGGAAATGTAAAGTTTGCAATCAAACTCAATCTGGATTCTTTTCTAGGCATTTTTGAAGTTGACATTAGGCTGTTTGTACCCTGCAGTGAGTATCCTGCATTTATATATACATATCCTAAGTTACATAATTCCAAATCCACAAATTCCAGAACTAGATGAAAGCTAACTCATTTCCATATCTAGAAATGTAAGGTTCATGATTTAATTCTTCCTAGATCAACATCAGCAAATTTCTAAACTTGCACTATCTTCCAGCAGTATTCAGGCACAGTGTTACACTGACCTACTTGCACAAAATACTTCATATTTAATTATAGAAATATCCAATTGGTTCAAACCCAGAACCATCACAATCTAACTTAATTACCTTTTTAGGAATGTAAGGCTTGCAACCTAATTCAATTTAAGCTATTTTCTACAACTTTTCAAAGTCAGAACCATGATTCACGTTTCTGGATATAGTACCCTGCACTCATTTGTTCATATCTCAAGTTATAGAAATCCAAATCAAAGAAATTCCAAAACTGACTTTCTCCTAACTTAAAAGGCTATCTACCATAAGTTTTCCAGAATTGTTCTCCGTGTATAACAATTAAACTGAATGTTTTAATTACAACCCAAAACAGAACATCAATTCCAGATTTGAACATCAAGCTGGAATTCAATTAATCCTTCATCCATACAACAGCAATTTGATTTAATTCATCACAATTTCATTTTCATGCATAATAATCAAACATTGTAAAGTTAGTACATTACCTCACTTGCCTAAGAATCCCAGCAAACTAAGCTTCTTCAAGATTCGAGATAATCCATTCTTTCCCAATTCTGTTTTTTTTTTCACTCTCATGCTTTTTCAAACTAAGAGCTCCCTCTCACTTTCTGTTTTCCTTCTAGCCAAATTGTCATGGATAATTGTTAAATCAATACCCAAGGGTAATTAAATCACAATACACTAAAATAACCATTTCCTTACTTGGTTTTCTCAAGACCGATTGCCAATTTCCAAGCTTTTATACTTCCCTTTCAATCTTGCCCTCTTTCTTGCTACAGTTGAGTGTTACTTGAGTCTACCCACTCTCGGTTTGACTAAAAATATTTGGGATTCACACATGCAATGGCATAATCAGTTTCCTCACGCCATTTCCCATTGGTTTCCATGAAATCCATAAGGTTCCCTTTACCGTAAACACTGTCCAGCTCTTCTTGGTTCAACAATAGCCAAGACTTTGAGAGTTTAGGGATTATGAATTGTATTTTGGTTAAGCCCTCATTTGGCCTATTAAATCTTAAGTGTCCTTTGTTTGACAAACCTAAATAGGCCCACAGTTTTCTAGCCCTTTAACTCTTGTAATATCAGCTTCTAATAACCCAATTCAATATTAATGGATTAGTTAATAAATAATTATTGTTTCAAGCAATAATAATGTCTCCTAAACTAGCCTTTTTCTTTGAGACATAATTTCGACTATGTTTATGTGTCCCCCACTATTTATGGTCTTTATAAATTTAATTTCCATATCTTATATATATATATATATTATATATATATATACCCTTATAGTATATCTTAATTACTTAATTAATTTCCTACTTTATATCTTAATACATACATATATACATACATACACACACACACACACACATATATATATATATATATATATATATATATATATATATATGTCCACCTAATTTCCACTATTCTTAGGTCATAAATATTCCATGATCACCTCTGTTTATAATATTGGTAATTATTAAAACTACTTAAGAATCTTCCTTTTCCATAGTCTTCCACTAACTCCTTAATTCAGAATTTAAAACCCAAATAATCTTTCGATTGGAAATTACCTTTTTTTTTTAAAATCCGATTTCACCAATTCTTGACCAAGATGACCAGGACATTCTCAGCTTCGACAATCTGTCCATAATTCCAAAAATAACCTCAAATTAGTTAAAATTCACTTTGGTACACTTACAATTGATATCGCAAATAAGGGTTATCACACTATACTAGTAACTTGAGTATCATAAACTCACCACAATTTATTCTCAATCTATTGAAGCTTACAAGTATGAAGAAAAACTTTTCTTTAAGTAAGCAAGAGAGAAAAGATGAAGGATTGAGTGGGTGGCAAAGCCTTTACTAGTATTGTCGTTAACCATCATGATGATAAATCCCTTATGTGTGGCTGGCCATAATAATCTATTTATAGGCTAGCTAAATGTATTTCATTAATTGTACATTTACCCTTCAGAACTTATTCTAATTGTTATTGGGTCCATCTCTTTATTGAACTATTTAATTAGAGATAATACTCAAATTGTTATTAATGGTAGGGAACTACAACTTAATTAAAATCTCTTAATTAAGTCCAATAATCATTTTTAATTATAATTTGATCCAATGACTTAATTAAAACTCTTTTAATTCAGTTTACTTAATTAAACACATTTAATTAAGTCTAATTATAAGTTCAAATGAAAATTTCCAAATTTTCTTAGACCAATTAATTTTCATCCATTGACTATTCTTTTTGTGTGTGAAAATTAATTGGTCTAAGTCTAGATTTGAAAATTAATAGACATCTAGCTATGCATTATGACCACCAAATGTTAGAAAGGTTAAGAGTAATTCTCAACTCGAAGCATTTTAGTAATAAGTCTGTCAATGTAACTAGGCTTAATATAATCACATGCAAACCATTTCATAAACTTTTATTTTATTGTAAATAAACCCCCCTAACTTTTCAAAATCATGCAATTAAGTCCAAATTTGTTAAATAATATTAACTATCATTTGGATATCTTTCTTAATAACTGATATGGTGTCACAGTCCGTATACACAGTGATTCACACATTTTCACACTTACAATGATGGTTGGGCTGTCTGCGATACCTTTATTTCACACTCTCTTTAAACAGTGAACACTTTATAAAAGTAGTTTATTTTAATTTACATAACAGTATTTCATTCAACAATTACATCCCCTATTCATAGTTTACAAATGAAATAGTACTGTACAATAAGTCTAAACATATAAAGGAAATAATTATACCTCCAGGATCCACACTAAGCTGCCTCGGGGTAACCAAAAGCACAGCCGAAATCCTCAAATTGTTATATCAAATCACTGCAAGTAATCTGTGGAGGTGGGAATATAAAGGGGTGAGCGAAACGTGCTCAATAAAAGAATCCTACGTAGAACTGATATCATGAAATTTATATGCATAAAAGCATTTATTTTTCTTTCAGTACACTAGAGATAGTCAAGGAAGGATACTATAGTCGGCTAGGGATCCAGATAGAATATGGGAGATATTTTAGAATAGCTGTCGTGTCCCGGAACCTAGAAGCGACTATAAGAAGTAGTTGTTGATTTTTGACACGAAATCACATTTATTAGAATTTCAACAAATAAATAAATAAATATGAAATGGTTTGTAAAACCATTTATATAAAATACTTTAATAAGTATTTATCAAACCACATAAAATATATGTCACACGCTTCAATAAATTTTTGTAAATAGTAGTGACAGTAACAATTCGATAATCAGTACAATAAGCAGTTCAATAAACAGTAAACACTTCGATAACAATAGCATTTCAGTAAAACAATACAGTAAACAGTAACAGTGGTGGAGACCAAGCAACACCCAAATTATACTATGCTATAATCCCCGTAGGGAACAATAATAATAACACGTGAGACATATGGCCATAGTCTATAGGTGTCCTCAGTGTGCTTGATCAGGTGACAACTAGGACACTGAAGATAGGATCAGTATCAACAACACAGTAATAGTAACAGTAACAGTAACAATAACACGTGGGCATGATACGAGGCCTAACAGTCTCAAAACAGTATATAAACAGTATTATCACCTTTATGGAAATTAATAAAATAGATAAAATCTTTAGTCAGTCCATAAAGGTTATTTTATAACACAGTAAATAATACAGTGAAAACAGTTTATAAAATATTCACACTTCAGTAATAAATTTTATAAACCTTCTATAACAGTGTAAAACACTTATAGAAATGTATCGGTAGCTTCACTTTAATTAAATTCAATAACATGAATATTTACATATTGTTTTTGGTAAATCACCATTTTATGAAAAATATTAAATATTTAATTTCCAAGGCTAGGAAATCACTCAATAATGCACTTAAAATATTTCATGATATTTTAGGAAAGTTCTCTAAGAAATTTCAACAGCATAACGGCTGCTAATGACCTAGCATCCCTGCACGTAAAACACAGTTCCAATCTAGCCAAAAATCGCAATTTGCACAATTTCCAAAGCAATTGAGTATCAAAATATTCCCATAAAATTATTCTCATTGAAACCATGCATTCATAATATCCCTATAGCCTATGCACTCATCCTTTACTTGTCTAACTTCGGCGAATTCACTGATAGCACCACTTAAAATTTATTTCTCCCAGGCTACAAAGCATTTCACCAAAAATATTTATTAACCTCAATATAATTTTTAAATTATTTTCTTTCAATAATTGCATCCACATTATACACTGGAAATATTAAACCAGTATAAATTCTACTGGTACTAAAACATAACTTCTCTGTTTTTAGTCCGATTTTAAATCTGATTACACCGATGGACTCCTCATAATTTCTACAGTCTAATGGCATCCTAAACTCATCAAATGCAGCCCCAATCCTACCTCCCCTTGCCATGACCGAAATCATCATCATGCTAAATTCATGGTTTTTTAACAATCTAACCTTACATTCATGCTTAGCCATATTCATTCATCAATTTGGCATCTTTTTCATCCATTGAACATTATGGTTTCATGGACTTCCATACTTGGTCGAAACCCTCATAAATGGTGGAGCATGATTTAGTTCAAATTAATTTAATCTAACACTAGATTCATGCTTAACACACTTGAATTAGTTATTTTCCACTATGAGAATCAAATGAAACTTCAAGCATGGTGAAAGTTACCTTGTGGCTGAAACCTTCCCTTCCTCTTTTCTCTTTGTTTTGTCACTTATTCAATAAGATTTTGGTATGGGTGAAGAAATGATGATGAGTAGATAAATTTTGTAGAAGAAAGTTTAATGAAATAATGTGAATTTGTGGTAGTTTGGAAGCTTTCTTTTTTTTTTTTTCTCTTTTTTTCTCCAATGGTGGCATGGAGTTGGGAGGTGGAAGAAAATGAATAGTGGCCGGCACTTGTAAGAAGAAATATTTAGAATTCTCTAGATATGGGCAAAATTATGAAAATGCCCTTGGTTATGAAATTTTTGGACGAAAATACCCTTAAGCTTTCGTAATTTTTATAACTATGTAATTAAACTCCAAAAATTTAGATTCTATCACCAAAAATTATTATTAAACATATTTTCATGAATAAAGGTGGTTTGGTTCTGGTTTGACTTACCGTGAAGGTGAAATTACGAAATTACCCCTATTGGGTAAATCGCGTAAATTTCTGATTAACCTTCGATTCGATCTATCCATTAACCTAGCCTAGGACTTATTTTTATGTCGAATATCATGCTATTTTTACTTGGTCCAAATTCATTTTAGTTTGACCACAATTTACGAAAATGCCATTGGGCTATGTTGTTAATCGACATTTTCTAAATTATATGCACGCTTCCCAAAAATAATATAAATAAAATATTTTAGGCTCAAAATTCATACCTTAGGCTTATCATACCCTCTGGATGTTGTTTTGACAGTCTCACATCCATTTGGACATTGTAGAGCTCGTGAGGTCCACGTCACTGTTTCACTTATAACCTGTAAAATATACAGGAATTGAATAGTGAACCATTATCTAACATCATGTACAGTAATAGTATAACTAGCTCTCACATATGGATAGCTTTGTGGATTACCATGTGGCATGCCACGTGTGCAATATAAACAAAAGTTAGTACCATTTAACAAATTTGGATTTAATTGCAAGATTTTGAAAGGTTATGGATTTATTTACAATAAATAAGTTTATGGATTGATTTACAAGCAATAAAACATTTAGCACTTATATCCATTTCATGCTTATAGTTAATGCATATTTGACTATTAAGTAATGTAATTAATATCCTTTCATTGATTATATCACAACTAATTAATAAGTATGATACAATGTCTACTTTTTTATTCATCATGATAGTTCTTGCAATTTTAGGATTGACTCCAATAAATCTTATGAAACTAATTTCATCAAAGACCCATTATGACATTGCCATGGATCTATACAAGTCAATCTCAAGCCAATAACAATGAAACCGATTTTATTAAAGACCCATTATGACACCTAATTTTGTCCGGACTTGACAATTTTAAAAATTTAAAGATCAAATCTTACAGAATGAAATTTACACAAATTTAATTAAGGTGTATTTTTGTAGTTTAAAGTTTGATAAAATTCGTGTAAATTTGAGTCATATAGACTTGGCTTAATAGCCAAATAGATCCTCAACCTTTAGTATAAAATAGAATTAAGCCCTCAACGTTTTATTGCGCGAAAATCAGTTCATAAATTTTTATTTCATTGTAAATAAACCCTCAACCTTTTAAAATTATGCAATTAAGTCTAAATCTATTAAATGACACTAACTGCCGTTTAGACATCTAACGTGAAAGCTTACGTGAATAGCTTAGTTGGCTGCCACGTGTGCAACACTAACGGAAGTAAGTGTCATTTAACAGATTTGGACTTAATTGCATAATTTTAAAAAGTTGAGGGTTTATTTACAATGAAATAAAAGTTTATGAACTGATTTTCATGCAATAAAACGTTGAAGGCTTAATTCCATTTTATGCTAAATGTTGAGGGTCTATTTGACTATTAAGTCTATAGACTTCATTAGGTTTATAGACTTAGAAGTCCAATTTAATTTGAGTAATTGGCCAAAATCTTCAATTTATTTTTTTTTTTTACCTTTATTTTCAAATTTTGTTTTCAATTTGATTTTTATTAATATTCATTTAAAAAAATGTTTAAAAAAAATGGAAAAAGCTAGTGTAGTGCACGGCACCAGTTCCTTCTACCCTCTCATAGCCTCTCTACCCTGTTACTCAGCCACCTGCAACTCTTTCATCCCCATATGGCCAGTTCCCATCCCCATAAGAGTCACTTTGATGTCTAAAGGTTGCTGCTAAAATCCCCTGGACTGAACTATAGATGGTACAAAATGAATGATCTTAATGAGGTTAAAACACAGACTAATCATTCTAAAATAGGGAGGGGGATTTTCGGCTCTTTTGATTTCTCTAGCTACAGACTTTCAAAGAACTCACTAAAAAATTTTTGCTGAGAATCCAACATATTACCAACCATCACCAAGATTCGACATCCTCCATCTGAAAATCCACTACTTTAGCTTTCATCTTCTTCAAACCCAAAAACCCTTAGCCAAAAATTGAAAACCATCTTTACCATCAATTTCTGAAATGACCATTACCCTCAATCGCTCAATCAACAGAATTGAAACCACCAAAACCAGTCCCCATTACAGCCCTAACACAGCCATTGCCATTGGTTGCCATCACCATTTTCAACCCCCTCCGCCAATGAGAGTCGGCAAACCGAGCCCTCCAGGAAGCCATTCGATCCCTTTGCTAGCACACCACCACCCAACATAACCGCTTCCATCACTCCATTGACAAAGAGGAAGCCTTCTCTCACTCGTGCAACTCGAAACTGCTTTACCACATAGCATTTGACCACCCCAAGTGAGATTTTTCTGGTTAGCCCATTACCACTCATCTTCACAACCTCTTCCCTTTCAGACTTCTAACACAACGACCATTCAAAATAGATCACCATTACTACACCACCGAACCCACCATTCTAGCAACACCCATACCTTGCTACCAAACGAAGCCCATCCCAAACACAACCCTTTAAATCCCATACAGACCAGAGAACCCCAAAAACATCATCACAATCGAGTTACAAAACACTCACATCCGAAAAACACTCACACTAGCCAACTTCAACCCCAACATAATCCCTTTGAACGCCTACCAACAAAGCTACAACCAAATAAAAAAAAGGCATTTCAAATCCAAATTCCTAGCTTCTACTCCTAGCTACTAAATAGAAAATAAACGTAACACTTTTTGTTCCTTTCCTTCTCTTATTCTCGGTATGGATGGCTCTAGGGAGTTTTGGGACACAAAATTTGGTGAGAGAGGAATTAGGGAAATAGAGAAGTGTGATAACCCGAAATTTTCCTATTTTTGGTATTAGATATCTGTAAAATTAATTTTTAAGGTAAATAGATAAGCTAAAGTAAATAAATAAAGAAATTTATTTTAAATATTTTTCTAAATCTTAAGTGAGAAGCCATGTGGGCCCCACTTAGAAATACAGGGTCCGGATAATGATATGAGTGAGAAAATAATTTTTGGGAAGTTAAATACTAATATTATGGTGATTTGGAAGTGAAAATACCCAAGTGGCCTTAATTGGTGAATTTTTAGAAACAAATTAAAAAATGACGTATACGCTCCGAGGGTATTTTAGTAATTTCCTCCCAAACTAAAATGAATTAAAATAAATAAAAAAAGATCATAATACTCTACAAAATAAGTAGAAAAATATGGTACCCAAAGATTGGTGGAAAAAGTTGGTTTGATCAGAAAATTTCACTGGTGGTCCATAAGGGGTAAAATTGTAATTTCACATTATCGGTGCACCGCACGGTAACAAAACCACTTTCATTCATCAGGTTACATTAAATGTGATCTATTGGTGCTGGAATTATAATTTTTGGAGGTCATTTACACGGCTTTTACGAAAAAGAGGCTTAATGGCAAAATCGTTAATATTTTAAGTAACCATGGGTAAAATGGTCATTCAACATGAAGGGAGACTGGTCAAATTAATCAATAATGACCAGAAATTGAATAAAATAAATTAAATTGAATTAAAAAAATTTATAAACTGAAAATTAATAATAATAGTATGACAAAGGAATAAATGATGGAAAATTGGAATGGAATTTATGATTGTGCCACGTGGCAGCTTCTCATTGGGTGAAGAAGACCAAACTCAGCAGAAAATTGCAGCTGCAGCTGGCACTATTCATTTTCTCCATCAGCAACCTCACGACACCTCCATGACCAAAAGAAAAGAAAAATTTTAAAGCTTCCAAAACACCAAAAATAGTTAGAAATTCAAGAAAGCTATTTCTAACAAAAATATTCCCCATCACTTCCTCTATCCATAGATACCAATATATCATCAAAAGAGGAAGAAAACAAGGAGAAAGAAACTTAGGAAGCATTCAGTCAAGGTATGGTTTTGCCAAATCTTGTGGTTTTAATTGATTTCAAAAATGGATTCTAGTTAATTTTAAGGTGTAGTTTTCATGCATGCCGTTAGATTTATGTTCCATTGGCTAAATAAAATGTTGCCATTTTTATGGGTTTCGGCCATGGAGGTAGCATGATGAACCCAAGTGATTCAAAGTATAAAATGGATGATAAATAGGAAATTAAACATGGTAGAATATAGATCTAACCTTAGATTGTTTAAATTCTTCATGAAAAAGCCAACACCCCATTCGACCATGGTGAAGGGGAATTATTCCATGGCTGACTTTGATGTTTTGGTGATGGATTATGACTATAGAGATCATAAGGAAAATGCCAGTATGCTCGGATTTAAAATCCGACGCAAAACGAGCAAGTTATGTTATACTATTGGTATAATTTAGACTGCAAAAATATCCATAGTATCCAATGTGGCTGCATTGAGACATGAACATTAGTTCAAAAATAAGAGTTAAATGAACTAATAATTTTGGTATAATTTATGGCAATTCGGGAGCTACGGTTTACGCGTGGTGCGCTCGAGTATCGAGAAATTGTCAGACAGGTAAGGGAAGCATATGTAGCCTGTAGTGATATCTCGAGTGCATAAATTTAACGTGCATAATTTTATGAAAATATTGGTGAATTGATGTGGTTGAAAAATGTTGAAATTGGCTGGTTGTGAAATGTTGAATCTGTTTAAATTGTGCAAGGAGGTTAGTAAACGGGCAGCCGTTATGCTACCGAAAAATTTTAGAAAATTATTTAAAATCATCATAAATGATATTCTTAAATGAGATGTAATTTCGAACTCACGAAAAAGAGGAATTTATTTATTTTTCATAAAACATGAATATACCGAATTTTATTTTTAAAATATTCATGTTATTGAAATTGGTGATAATGAGATCACCGAAAATTCTACCGATATATGAATTATATGTGATATGAAATGGAAAATGAAAAAGGAATAAAGTAAATATTTTATAAATGTTTTCTTAAATATTCACATGATTTATTATATAACCTTTATAGTTTTATTTATAATTTAATTATTTCTATAAATTCCATAAAGGTAAATTTATGATGAAAAGTACTGTTTTGAGACTAGTAGGCCCATCTATCATGCTGATATGTGATATGTGATACATGATACGTAATATGTGACATGTGATATGTAGTCCTGGTCGACACCTGATCAGTGATCCACCGAGTACGATTGTAGACTATGGTCATAGATTTGATATGTTTATTTCTTTACCCTTCGGGATCTATAGTATGATACGATATGGGTGATTGCCTCAGTCTCCACTATGATATGTGATATGTTAAAAGGAAATGTTTTATATGATATGTGATATGTTAAAAGGGAAATGTTTTATATGATATGTTGTGAGAGCCCAAATTCTCTATTTTTCCTATATTTATTTAAGGTGCTGAAATGGAATTATTGAAGTTGGTTGAGGGCAAATTGGTTATATGTAAGGGTTGGTCAAAGTTGGTCAATTTTTGACTAATTTGACTTAAGAAATAAATAAAATAAATGAAAATTTAAATTTAAAATATGACTTGACAGGAATTGTACTATGTAGTGACAAAGTTTATAGTTTTAGGATTTTTAAGTGAGCAATTTAGACCTTTTGGAATTAAATAAGATTTTATAAATAAAAAATATAATTATAACCAATAAAAAGAAGACAACACAAGCCTTCTACCACGTTCCTTACAATCCTCACCCATTCTGCCCTGTTTCCCGTTTCTACTCTGCGTTTTCTACTCTTTTCTCCTCGTGTCTTTCATGTTTGGCGATGTAAAACTTACGTTTTCCTCCATTGATCCACTTAGGTTTCTTCATAGGATTTAATCCCCATCTCAAGAGCTTCTAAACCATCCAAAAAGCTTAGCCAAAAACCACCATAAGTGGGTTGTTCTGTGCTGACAGAATTTGTTCTTGAACAGGTAAATTTCCATCACTTGTTTTATGCACTTTAATTTCTTGTTCATGGCTGTATTAAAGGAGTAAATGAGGTTTATGATTGTGGTTTGAAGTAGAATTGAGTGTAGTGAACTTTAAGGGTTTCGGTTATGTGTGGGTGATAGTGAAATTATGGTGTTGAATGGCTTGGAAGGTAGAAGATACAATCTTACAAGGAAATAAAGGCAGCCATGTAATTAGATTAATTAAAACATGGAATTGTTGGGCTGTTGAAAATTCATTCATGAGGGTTTGAGTCAATGTTGATGGCGTAAAAGGGAAGTGGAAGAAAGACTAATTTTTTGGTGTTGTTGGCGTGAATAACAAAAGAATAAAGGTTGTTGTTTGGGTTAAAGGCATGACCAACGTAAAGAGGGTGAAGTAAAAAATTTGGCAAATGGAAAAGAAAATTTGACTATAAATTAAATGTAGCCAAATATATATATATATATATATATATATAAAAGGATAGGTGATGAAGATGGTGGTGTTAAAGGTGAAATTAAGGGCTAACTACATTTTGAAAATAAGTGTAGAGCCTTTAATTTAGTCAAAAAATGTGGGCTAATTAAGGAGAAAATATAGCCATAAAGCTTAAATTAATAAAAATATGAAATGAGTCAACATTGTACAACTAGTAGTAGAAAAATGGAGGAAGGATTTTGACTTTGATGCTTAAAAAGATGAGGGTGGCGTGACTTTAATGCATGGTAATAAGAAAATTGTTGTAGGAATAAATAAGATATAATGGTGAGCATAGAAATTCAAGAAGTAATCGGCCATGGGTTATGTTAATGGGATTTTGGTGATTTCAACGTGAGATCGGTAGAAGTTAATAGCATGAAATACAATAGCATTAACCATGATTTTAAAATTAATAGAATACTCAATTTAGAACTATGGTTGATATGTAATTGAGAGGAATCTATGATAAAATTCCCATAAAATATTCCAAGTGTTGATGATTAAAATGGTAGATGGAATGAGGATAGGAAATAAATATAGGTTAAGTATGAAATTAAAATGAAAGGAAAATAATGCTTATTGTTGAAGGCCATGTTTGACCAAATGGTAATTCATAGGAATTTCATGTAAATTCATAAGTGTAAACGAATAAAATAGAAGATGAGGAGAAGTAAAGGAATAAGTCTAATTATTTTAATTACCATTTTTGTAGCTCGTAATTTGGAGGATTAAGGGCTCGGTGTCGCGACTAGATTTATTTTCCTACACTGTAAATAAGGCAAGGAATAGTATATGAAAGTAGTGTAGGAAATACTGTGCATGCATGTGGGAAAAAGTGGGTGATTTAGAATTATAAATCGAAATTTATGAAAGGGGTTAGGATAGAAATTTACCGAAAGGTTATTGAAAATTATAAAAAATTTCCCTTAATTATTTACACGCTCAGTATCTTAAATGAATAGTATTTTTATATAGTTTGAATATTTGAATACGTGAAATGATGATTACATGTTTTATGAATTTTATGAGATTTATTTAGAATATATAAAGTGTTGATTTGTTTACATGAATAGAAATCAATTGAAATAGTTTACATGAAAATTGATTTACTGTGAATTTAAGATATATGAAAATGATTTTATAAGAGTGTTAGCTCTTTGTGGATTCATGCATACAAATTGATGATTAGGGTTGGGAGACCATAGCTAAGTCCCCAGTACCTTCCCCTTTTCTGATCACAGTTGTCACTGATGAGTGTATACTGTAGATCTTCGACAATGATCATTGTTACAGGTAGGAACGGGTTAGGGCTGGATGCCTAGCCCCACGTGGGTACGCCTAATCCTATACAGGTCCCTGTAGGGATAGAGTTCATGCATGAGTTTCTTGGATTTTACTTCTATAGTGACTTTTATGGTATTGATATGATTGATTTGACAGACAAATGATAGATTGATTGTAACACCCCGTTACCACATTTTTTTATCTTATTTGACACAATTTATCCGGTTGGGCTGTCTGTGATACTTCACTTTACACTTGATGTTAAACAATTTAATAAAATATTGTTAACATTATACACATCCCCTATCTTAATTACAAATATGTAGTACTGTAGACATGTCTAAATATAGAAAATAAATGATCGTACCTGATATATCTTAGTCGGTCTGTCACATTGTCCATTATGTGCAGCTGTTATCCGCAAATATTGGATCTCACCATCATCAAAACCTGAAATGTTAAAATTGGGGAGTGAGCAAACCATGGCTCAGTAAGAGAGTTATATGTCATACTTGATATTCAGCTATCTATATGCTGAAAATAATTTTTTTCATTTTCTTTAAAATCTTCCTAGCTGGCTCTAGGCACACATGTAGGAAGGATACTATAGTCGGCTAGGGATCCAGATAGAGTAAGGTAGGTATTTTAGAATACCATACTTGTTCCGGAACCTAGAAGCAACTGTAGAGAATACTAAATCGATTGTTCTCAAAACCATATAATTTTCGTTTTTCCACAAAGTAAACCACTTATCTCTTTTCACTTCAATATACTTTAAAACACGTGGCAGTTCAGTAATAAAAACAGTGGTTTACTTCTCTTCTCTTCAGTACAGTAAAAACAGTACGGTACAGTGATTTGTAAATATCCAATCATTGGATAATTACTTCTTCGATTATTTCTATCTTAGAAATAATTCTTATGTTATTCTTTTAGAATAAACATTTATTTCTCTTTTCAAATCAGTAACCGTATCATACAGTTCAGTAAAACAGTATATTCAGTAAAACAGTAATTCGATACGGTTCAATCAGTAACAGTAAACAGTAACTACCAATTCAGTAAATAGTATAAGGTAGCTTTCAGTTCAGTAAACAGTAAATGGTAGCTTTCAGTTCAGTAAAACAGTAATCAATGGCTACCATTTCAGTAAACAGTACAGTTCAGTAACACAGTGTTTTGGTACGGTCTTTCATCAGTAACAGTAAACAGTAAACAGTAGTTCAGCACAGTAAACAGTACAGTAAATAGGATTCCGTAAATCCTTTCAGTAAACAGTAAGTAGTAAGTAATAAGTGAGACTAGGCAACACCCTACAAGTAAATCATGCTATCTCGTCCACTAGGGACACAGTAACAGTAATGAGATCTATGGCCATGATCTATAATATGTCCTCGGTGTACGCTTGCTAGGCGACAATCCGGGACGCTGATGACTAGCTGGTCGATCAGCCACGTGACAGTAACGGTATATGTGATGCATGAAGCTCGGGGCCTAAGTCTCAAAACAGTGTAAAAAAAACCGTACCTTAGCCTTTATGGATTTCAAATACCGTAAATCAAATATCCATAAGGCTCACATGTAAATATAATCACCTTTATGAAATTTATAAAATAAATAACATTTTTTCAAATTATTTCATAAAGGTATATATCATGTTTTCCATACGATGAAGACAGTTTGAAAAATCATCACTGAAAGTATAGAAGGGCAAAACTGTCTTTTTCCACAGTAAACACATATGCACGCTTTTCCGTGCATTCAATCGAAAACATGGTTTTATAATTATCGAAATTTCAAACAAATCATTTTTATAATTTATGAAAATAAATTATTTATTTTCTAACTTTAAATTCCCCTCACCATGTTTTCTTCTAAAAACATGTGTAGAGACCTCTAGTCTCAAATCATAGTTTTTCTTCATTTCTTAACCTTTATGAAATTTTCATAATTACTTTTTTTTTCCATAATTAAAATTATAAAGGTTTTATGTAAAATCAACTGAATATTTAAGAATATTTATAAAAATATTCACTTCAGTCTCTTTTTCATTTTCATCTCGTTTCACGTGAAATATCACCTACCAGGTGAATTTTCGGTGATTTCCTTTTCACCATTCTCGAAAACATGAATATTTTAAAATTAAATATCACTATATTCATGTTTTATGAAATTTACTTAATTTCTCGATTTTCATACCCGAAAATCGATTCACGTGAAATCAAATCTTTTATTTTGGTTTTCGGTGATTTTCGGTAAATTTCAGTAATTTTTCGATAATTTTTTGACACTATAACGACTGCTGATTTGGCTAGCCTCCTGCACGAAAAATGCAGTTTATATTTCTCAACTGGTATTTCACCCCAATTTGAAACCGATAAATCACAACAATTTTCAAAACTAATCATTATAAATTGCATTTATAAATTAAATGCATAATTTAAAACATGGTCGAATATCCTTACAGGCGGCACATATCTCCCTTACCTGTTTCGGATCGGCGACTACTTCTCGTAGGTCGCGCCCGTGTTCACCTCGCCCGATTCCATCGGCTCAGTTATCGAGGGAATTTTCTGGAATTTAAATTCTAAAATTTAGAATTTTTCCATAATTATTCAAATTAATTACTCGAAAATAATTCCCGAATTTCTCGGATTTCTGAGTTTTTAGAGATTTTCCGTAATTTCCGAAATTCTCTTTTTTTTTCTCTCTTTTTCTTCTTTTCCTCTTTTTCTTCCTTTTTCTCTTTTCTTTCCTTTCTCTTTTTTTTCTTTTTCTTTTTCCTTTTTCTTTTCTTTTTCTTTTCCTTTTTCCTGGCTCAGACCGGTTCTAGACCGGTCCCCTCCCCTCATTGCCGGTTCTCCGGCGGTTCGGCAGCTCCTCAGCTGGCTGACGTCAAGGCGAACTCGCCGGTGGTCTCAGCTCGACCTAGATCGGTGGCACAGCGGTGGATCTACTCGGTTTTTGGCTCGGTTTCTCTCCTCCTCCGTCGGCCTTCCTCCGCCGTCGTTGGCCTCACCGGTGGCTCTCTTCTCCTTCCCCTCATCTCCGCCGAGGTCAAGGTGGCTGTGGCGGTGCCAAGATCGGCCGGCACCGCCGTTTTCTTCTTCTCCTTCCTTCCCGGTTTCCGTCGGTTTCTCCTTCTATTCTCCTCCATTTCTTCCTTCCGTTTGCTTCTTTCCCTCTTCCGGTCACCGGCGTCTTCTCCTCTCTTCGCCGGCACCGTCTCTTCCTCGCCGACGGTGGTTGGCCTCACTGCTGGGAAGGATCGGGTTTGCTTCCCCGATTCCTTTCCTTTCCTCTTTTGTTTCTTTTTGTTCTTTCTTCTTTTATTTTTTTTCATTTAACAAAATTATATATCCATATATATACATATATTATATATATACATAATACATATAATATTACTATTATATATATTATATTACTATATAACTATATATTATATATGTATATAAAGATATACATATATATATGTATTATCAAAATACATATTTAGTATATATATTTGTTTAATTTAAATTGCTTAACATTTATATATTTCTTTATACATAAATGTAGAAAATTTCATATATATTGTATTTACAATATATATTTTCTTCTTCATTTTCTTATTTAATTTGGATTTCCATTTATCCAAATTAAATTTCCTCTATTCCTTATTTTATTTCCAACTTAATTTCCTTCACTCGAATTTCCCGATCCGTCACTTCCTCAATTCTCGGGATTTTCACTAGTATCCCATTCTCATAATTTATTTATTTATTTTTTTATTTATTTCCAATATTTATTTCTAATATTTGTAATTTCCAATAAATGGAAAATTTACGGTTATCACATTGATTTTGAATGATACAGTATACGAAATGATTGATTTACCGATAGACAACAAATCGATTTAAAAGAGATAAAAAGTGAAAAAGTATATGAATCGTATATGTTTTAAATGAGTTTTCCATATATGTTTTCATGAAACCGCATGCATTATTTTGTTATAAAAATTTAAATTCATGATTATTACTGCATATAGTGGCATGGTACCACTCTTTTATATGCTCTTCCTTGCTGAGCGTAAACTCACCCCTTATTTTTCCACCCAAACTATTTGCAATAGATTCCGCTCATACGAAAGGAGCACGATTTTTGGACCTTACAATATTTCCTTCGAGTCTAGTTATTTATCCAGTGAAGGTATATTGTATTTTATATATATTTCAGACTTGAATAGTACAGTACTTATTATGTTGTAAAGGTTAAGGGGATGTAAATTTAAAAGAAAGAAATTCTATATGTGTCCAGAGACCTGAACTTTTATATAAGGATATATCGAATGCGTGATTCTTGTGGACTTAATTACATGAAGTTATTTGGTATTTAATTGCATTTGAATCATGCGAAAATTGAGATTTTCAGCTGGTATATAAATTGTGCCTGAAATGCGGGAGGTTAGGATATTTGCAGCAGTTATGCTACCGAAATTTCCTAAAAAATCTTCTAAAATATCAGGAAATATTCTAAGTACAATAAATTAAGTGCAATTGTGAATTTTGGAATTTGTTTCCAACAAATATATCTCATATGTTTAATAACTTTAGGTTATATGAATATTGATTATAATTATATGAAAGGTAAGTAAATGAAAATGAATTAAACCATCAAAAAGAAAGAAAAAATGACATCGACAAACAGCCTAACTAATTGTAGAAAAAGCAAAAAGTTAATTGGTATTTTAGTAAAAACCGGATGTTACATATGTGACATGTTAAAAAGGAAATGTTTTATATGATATGTGGAAAAACTAAAATGTTTTACAGTACTTTTACACGGTGTATAGTACTAAATTGAGTACGATACTACATGATGATTTTTATATGTGACATGAACATGTGATATGTTTTCAAAAAGAAAAGAGGAGATTTTAAATCTAATATTCTTATTATAATTTTAAATTGAATATTAGATTTAAATGATGTAAATGTTATGTGGAAATGATTTTAATAGCTTCTTTTGCTATCTAAAGTACTGTACTAATTATGATTTGTACAGTAAAATATGAAATGAGTTTAAATGGGAATGATGATGATTTAAACTAATATTCTTCTTAAAGAATATATGAATATTAGTTATTTTATTTAAATGCTTTATTTCATAAAAGCATAAAATTGAAAATGATATGGAATGAAAAGGAAAAGGATTTGATTTCCATGAAATTAATTACTCCCTACAGTTGCTTCTAGGTTTCGAGATAAAACAGGTATTTCAAAATACCTTTTGTATTCCATCCGGATCCCTAACCGACTGTAGTATCCTTCTTCTATGAGCCTAGTGTACTTATAGGAAAAATGAAAAAAGTTTTGACAGCATATAGATATTTAGATATCAAGAGTTACATATAATTCCTTCACTGAGCCGTTGTTTGCTCACTCCCTATTTTAACATTTCAGATTTTCAGTGATTGCGAGATCTTGCATTCAAGGATCTCGGCTGCGCATCTGGATGAAATGTGACTGCTTGATTTATTCTGGAGGTATAATTATTTTATTTTATATGTTCAGACTTTTGATTTACAGTACTACGACATTGTATTAATAGGGGGATGTAAGTATTGTTTACAAATAAAATTGTAAATATGTAATTTCGTTACTTTTATGATGTTACGGATATTGTGTTTTAAATGAATTAAAGTAGAAAATAAAGCATCGCAGACAGTCCAACCATATAAAATGTGTGAAAAAACGTGAAATAATGTAGTCACGGGCTGTGACAAGAAGAGCATAGTAAGAAGAGGTGTTGGTCTAAGCGGCAGAGATGGCATTTTTGGGTGTTCAAGCGGTGAGTTTCTTTTTCAGATCTAGCAAGTTTGAGACACATTTTGAGAAATCTAAGTTAAGAAAGAGAAAGCGAAGTTTGGATTCTTTTGGAAAGTGGGAAGCTTTTTAGTATTAGCCTCCGGCGACAGTGGCCGACGGCGAAGTAAGATGATTGGGTGATGGGGAGAAAAGAGAGAGAGAATGAAAAAAAAGAAGAAGAGAGTTTTTTTTTTTTACAGAAAGGTGAAATCTAAAAGAAACAGTGTTGGGACTTATAGGCAGTCTAAATGGCTGTATTTTGGAGCAAAGGAAGGGATCCAGTTTCACCGACCCGCCCTGTAAGCAGTCAAAAACCATCTGACCCATTCAACGATCCAATCCACTCTACAACCCAACCCTTGCAAAAGGGTTTGACCCAGTTTATGAACTAGCTGAGCCCAATCCGTAAGAAGCATTGTTGGGCTATCCTATTTGGACCATTTTGCAAGATCTTTCTTAGGTTTTAAACTTCAATTTTTTCGGTATAATTTCACCCCATTTATTTTATTTAGTTTTAACCAATTTTGATCTAATATTTAATGTTTATAATTTTACTATAATATGACTCTAAATAATGATCTTAGAAAATGCATATAGCCTTTTTACTATAATATGGAAAGTATATAGCTTTTTTACTATATTGTTAAAATAATGTATTAGGAAATATTAAAAATAAATATGTTCTGATGATGGGATGTTATGGAAGTCACTGTAGACACCTTATTTTGTCCGGGTTCTTAATTTGTAAAAATAATTAATTAGGTTGGGTGACATTATATTTTAATTTAACAATTTAGAATTAGGCTAAAATTAAATTAGAATTTTTAGATTTAGAATTAACATTAATTAGGAAATTACAAATAAAATAGGATTTAGGAATAATTAAAAAAAAAAAGAGAGAGAGAGAGAGATAAGAAAAGAAAATAGAATTAATTTTAGTATGGGATAATTAGGATAATTTAATTTTTAGGATAATTATTTAGATTAATAGAGTTGGATTAAGATTAATATAGGAATTAAGTGATAAAATATTAAAAAAAAGGGAGATAATTATTAGAATAAGTATAGTTGTATTAGGACTCTAACTAATTTGTGGCTATAAAAAGGATTAAAGCTCAGGATTTAAGGGACAAAAAAAAATACACTATCAAGCATTCAACCCGGCCACCATTGCACCACCCGTCGTCTCCACTACAACCGCAACTACTCACTGATTCTGAACAAGAGCTAGCCCATACGTGTGCTACTGCTCCAAGCATTCAATCACTTGCAGACAGAAACAAGAGAAAGAACCGCACCCTCATCACCGTACATCAGCTACTAGTTCACTGCTTTGCAAACCATCCCTGCGCACTAGACTACTTGCTGCTCCTGCCCCGCGTCTCACCGTCCGCGCCTTGCCTCATCGTCATCGATTGCTGCTCGTATCATCTTCATAAGCATGTGAAATTAAGGCAAGAAAAGAACGTGAGTTGCAGCTAAGAAATATAAAGGAGTAAGCTTGATTTCAACCCTTGCAGGTTAGTAAAAAATGCTCAATTAATGTTTAATAAGTAGTTTATGATTGTTGGGTTAGCATATGTATATAATGGGGCATTAATTGTTTATATAACAATTATACTAATAGTTAATGGTTTAGCATATGAATGATGTGATAACGATTTGATAAATATAATAATTTGGTAAGTGCATGGTAATACTAACATCTAATTTAATAATTTAAAAGGAATATATATTTGTATGTTAATTAATTTGATTGGTATATAATATTAGTAATATATTAAATTATGTATTTTGCATGATATATGTAATACGATTTGCTTGCCCGATAATCTGACTTAGTTTGCATGTATGATTGAACTAAATGACTGGTTTGTATGGGATGTAAAATAAAACTTTTAAAATCAAATTATAGAGATATAAGAATCTTTAAGAAAAATGGATAAAAGATAAATAAATAAATAAATAAATAAGATAAGAATAATTAAATTATGAAGATGAATACAAATTATCCGATGATGAAATTCCAAGAAAGTCAAATGGTACGCCTTGGAAATTTCTAGGTGAGGAGTTTGCTCTAGACTGAACCAGATTGATGGAAGGTTTAGAGTAAATTTTCAATACAATAATATGTGTTCATTTTCTAAAATAGAAATAAAATATAATAATAAAGACAATTAAAATAAAATAGAAATAAGATATTGAAATAAATACAATAAAAATAGAAAATTAGTAAAGAATTGGTTATAGAGCCAAAAATTAAGATTTTCATAATATATTCCGACGACGGAGCCTCTTCAAGCAAGTCAATCGGTACTACTTGAATACTCTTGAGGTGAGGAGATTTACTTATTGTCTGAACCAGATTGATGGAAGGATTTTAAGTAAATTTTCAATATTTTAAGTATATCGAAATTAATCCAAATTAAAGTAAATTTAGAACGACCTATTGGGTATAGAGTCAATATTAGGATTTTCATAATGTATTTAAATGATCCGACGATGGAGCCTCTTTAAGCAAGTCAATTGACACTACTTGAATACTCCTGAGGTGAGGGGATTTACTTATTGTCTGAACCAGATTGATGGAAGGATTTTAAGTAAATTTCCGATATATTAAGCATATCGAAATTAACTCAAATTAAGATAAATTTAAAATGACCTAGAATAGTTGGTACCATTTTAGGATGGGCGTTGTGGGGGTGCTAATCCTTCTCCACACGTAACCGTACTCCCGAACCCTAGATTCTTTGAACGTAGACCAAGCCTTATCTTTAGACAAGAATAGGTGACCAATCACACCTTAGGTTTGAATGGTTGGTGGCGACTCCTAGAATTTTAAAGTCTAGCGGTTAGGTTCACGGACCTAGACGTTACGACAGTTTGGCGACTCCACTGGGGACATTAGAGAGTCAGGCCAACATATATTTTAGGTCATTAGAAATTTGCTTAGAAATAATGCTGATTTCATAATGCTTAATAATCATTTAACACACACACACTTCACATGCATACATGCATAAGCCCTCAACCCGGGCTCTATCCTTATTAGGAGGGAGAAAAGTACCTATGCCTTCGTGAGGTGATAACCTCCGCATGGGCTGGCGAAAAACTCCCACTCAAATTGAACCTTTCCGCTTGTAGCCTATAATGGGTGAGGATTGGGTGCCTTACTAGTCCAGTGTGGATGACAGTGAGGAACAATTTGGGAACCTTTAGAACTTTAAATGATCCAGGCCCTGCATATAGGAAAACCTAAGACGCCCAAACCTTAGGTAGAGCCTTACAAAACCCTTGAAGTATTAGACTCAAATCCAAAATAGGACACAAAAAAAGAGGTGAATTTGCTATCATTAAGTCATGCTTAATTGTGTTTGATTTTGCATTGCATAACATATCATGCACATAAGTTTGCATTTGTCTTATCATGAGAATGAACATAATTTTGATTGTTAGGAGAGATTGTTAGACTTAAGTGCATTCCATATGCATTCATTTTTGTGCATAAACATATCATCACATGAAATATAATTTCAACTTAATTGTGGCACTCAAGGTATCAAAATTGCATCCACTAGACGATCTGCCCTCCACAGATATCATACAAGGTATCAAGCACGCATAATGGAAGAGGATCAAAATATTAGGATAGAAAAGTTGGAAAGGGAAAATACAGAGATGAGGGGGCAATTAAGTGAAATTACCCAGTTGCTAAAAGCCATGATTAAAGGAAAGGAGAATATGGGTAATCAAGAGGAGTCTGTCCAAGAGGCTCAACAAAGCGTGCGAGACAACCCCATTTTTGTTCCTGAAGGAAGTACTGTTAAAGCTCCAACGCCTTTACAGATGCAAGTTCAAAACCCAACGGAGGTGCCAAATTTAGATGATCCCACAGAGTTAGAAAAGTTGAAGCATAAAGAAGAATATAGTGGTACTAAAGCTCAGCTGAGCTTGATAGAGGAAAGACTAAGTGCCATGGAAGGCGTTGACTATTTTGGGCCCGTTGATGCTGAAAGGTTGTGTTTAGTACCTGGCGTCGTGCTTCCACCAAAATTCAAGGTACCTGAATTTGAAAAGTTCAACGGAACATCGTGCCCAAAAGATCATCTCACCATGTACTGTAGGAAGATGGCGGCATATGCATGGGATGATAAGCTATTAATTCATGTTTTTCAAGACAGCTTGACTGGGTCAACTGCTAAGTGATATAACCAATTGGAAAGGAGCAAAGTTTCCTCTTGGTCTGAGTTGGCGAGAGCTTTTATAACTCAATACAAACATGTGTCTAATGTAATTCCTGACCGCTTATCTCTCCAAGGTATGGAAAAGAAGAAGGACGAGAGCTTCAAAGAATATGCCCAACGGTGGAGAGATGTGGCGTCGCAAGTTCAACCTCCTTTAACTGAAAAGGAAGTCACCATGTTCTTTTTGAATACTCTCAAGGCGCCTTACAATGAGCGTATGCTTAGCAGTGTAACTAAGAACTTTGCAGACATGGTGTTAACCGGTGAAGCCATCGAGAATGCCATCAAGAGTGGTAAGATCGAAGCACCAGTGAATGATAGTAGGAAGGGTGGATTCTCGAAGAAGGAAGGAGATGCACAAGCTGTCTCAAACAATTCACGTCACCCTTATAACTCTTATTCACCTTCAGTGAATTATGTTTATTCTCAACCCCACCCACAAACTCATTATCAAAATGCTTACCAACCCATTTCCCATTCACAAGCCCCTACTTTTTCACCTAATGACCAAAAGAATACTCGAGCTAGCCGAAATGTCACCATAGACCCTATACCAATGACATACACAGAGTTGTTCCCACAGTTGGTAAGGGGTCACCTTATTGCCTCTGTTTATGTGGAGCCCTTGAAGCCTTCCTACCCAAAGTGGTATGATCCTAATGCAAAGTGTGCTTATCATAATGACAATGTTGGTCATTCTATTGAGAATTGTATGGGCTTGAAGAGGAAAGTCCAAGAATTTGTCAACGCTGGAATTTTGAGTTTTGGGGCAAAGAATGATCCAAATGTGAATGATAATCCTCTACCATATCACATAAAGGGTAGCGGTTGATGCTATGGAAGAAAGTGGATGATATTGATTGATTCACTGAATTTGAAGATAATGGTTATTTCTTTGTGTCTAAATTCATTCATCTTAGGACATTTCTTAGGTAATATAGGAGTGCCTAAGCCCAAAAGGCATTAATAATTCTTTATGTATTGGGCCAGCTTTCATTCGTTTTCATTTCAATAAAAGTTCAGTACAATTCATTTTTCTCAATTCCTCATTCCAGTCTTGTTCTTTTATGTAAAACACCAATACCCATATTCTTTACATTGTTACCAAGCTTGAAAGTATCCAAATAATGAACATGATAATGATAATGGCAATGAGTGTAAAATTCAATTTTGAAAGAACCACTTTGTTTAGTTGGATGGATTTTCAGTTTGCCAAGATTGTTCAAGCAAGAAGAGAATAGAAGATATTTGTCTAAAATCTTCACCTATAGAATGTTATGAGTAAAGGTGAATCTCTACATGAAATTCTAATGAGTTTGTCTCTGTTCAATAGATGACTTTTAATGAGAGTACTTGTATTGAGATGAGAAATGGCCTTCTTTCACTACCTTTCAAGCGTGAGTAAAATTATCTATTGATCACCCCTTTTGAGCCTATTATATTATTTTTGATATAACCTACCAAGAATCACCCTCCACACTAGGGGGCAAAGAGATTAGAAGATAAAAGATCAGTGGGGCAAAGAAAAAAACCCTTTTGTGAAAAAAAGAGAACAAAAAAGAAAAAGAGAATGAAGAAGGAAAGAGGGTTTGAATCAAGAAAGTGAAAACCCTAGTCATATTTGAATAAAAAAAAGAGATTAGAATGAGGCAAAAGTCAAAATGCCTAAATGATTCATGAAAAATGATTCTTGGTTTGATGAACCTTGAAACATTTATTTTGGGCCTATATTATCCTTTCTTTCTTGAACCCTCACCTGAGCCTACATTACGTGCCTTAAAAGTCCATTTTGATCAAATATGAGTACTCCTATTGAAGAATCATGTGTTGAATAAAGGCATACTTACACTATGAGGTGATGATCCTTTGGATGGAATTAGAAGAAGCAGATCAAGATAAGCAAAAAGATTCCATCTAGATGGAAGAAGTGGGATTCCAAAGACTCTCTTGGATCCATGTGAGCATTAAATTAGGTGAAGAAATATTTGATGTTGGGGCATGAATCAGAATGGAGAACAAATAGAAGAAGTTTCATCAAGGACAATGAAGTTGAAAATGAAGAGAAATGAATAAAAATAAAAAGAGAAAGAAAAGAAAAAGAAAAAAGAAAAAAAAGAAAAGGAAAAAAATGAAAAAATGAAAGGAGGATTCAGATTGAAAACCCAAAAAGGGCGGTTTGGATCAATGGAGTACATCTAAGTTGAAAACCTGAAAAGGCGGCTTAGATATGAGACAATTTAGGTGTCAATGATACTGGGGCAAGAGGATATTTTGATAAGCTCAACATGATCAGATAAGTGGACCTTTGAAGGGAATTTTGTATTCATTGATCAGAATTGCTTTAATTGTTGTTATTTGGATACTATTACCTGAAACTTAATCCTGAAAATTCTTGTTTTTCATTCAAGCCTACTTTCCTTTTAAGCCTAGCAATTTTTTGTTAAATCTGTCCAAAATTTTGAATAATACCACTCTTTTCTTTTCACCTATCATTTCTTTGCTATATCGTTACCTTGAGGGATTGAGAAATTGTATTGCATTGATTTTGAAATTGGAATGATAATGAATGTTTGCTTGGCAAAATATGTGAAAGACTCCTAAATTATTTAGGAAAATGAAAGAAAAGGAAACTTGTGAATGAATGGAAATTGGAAATCAAGAAAAATCAATGAATAAGAAAGAACGAATGATGAGGTCTCAGTAAAGATTTTAATGAGAAAATGAATGACCAAAAAGAGTGAATGAAGGTGAAAGAAAAAACAAGGGGTAAGATAAGATATAGAGGGCACGAAGACAAGAGATTCATTGGGAAAGAAACATGGAAGAAGGAAAATGAGAAAACAAAGGAAATATAAGGACAGGATGGCAAATGAAAAGTGAAGAATGCATGAGATGGACTGATAAAGAAAAACCTTGTTATTGCCATAATTAATGTTGAAATATTTTTCAAAGAAAACATTCCATGAACAGAATAGATTGTGTGAGTGATATTGCATGGATGGCATTGCATAGATAGAATAAACTGCATTGATAGGATAGAATGCGTGCACAGTTGCACACACGATGCCTTGCATGAGAAAAAGAAAAAAATTACAGGCAAGGTTCCTTTAGCACAATCTATAAGACCTTCGGGCATGATTCCTCCAAATATTTAGACAAGATTTTAAAGTTTGACTGCCTGCCTGTTTAGGAGGAGCTTTCTGGACAAGATTTTAAAGTTTGACTGCCTGCCTGTTTAGGAGGAGCTTTCTGGACAAGATTTTAAAGTTTGACTGCCTGCCTGTTTAGGAGGAACTATTTAGACAAGATTTTAAAGTTTGACTGCCTGCCTGTTTAGGGGGAGCTTTTGGACAAGATTTTAAAGTGTGACTGCCTGCCTGTTTAGGAGGAGCATTTTAGACAAGATTTTAAAGTTTGACTGCCTGCCTGTTTAGGAGGAGCATTTTGGACAAGATTTTTAAAGTTTGACTGCCTGCCTGTTTAGGGGGAGCTTTTTAGATAAGATTTTAAAGTTTGATAGACTGCCTGTTTAGGGGGAGTTTTTTAGATAAGATTTTAAAGTTTGACTGCCTTTCTGTTTAGAGGGAGCTTTTTGAAAAAAATAAAAAAATTTAAAAAAAGAAAAGAGAAGTCAAATAAAATAGGTGTTTATGTCTTTGTGCAATTACTATTTCACAGCAAATGCACAAAGAGGGGCAGCTATAGACACCTTATTTTGTCCGGGTTCTTAATGTGTAAAAATATTTAATTAGGTTGGGTGACATTATATTTTAATTTAACAATTTAGAATTAGGCTAAAATTAAATTAGAATTTTTAGATTTAGAATTAACATTAATTAGGAAATTACAATTAAAATAGGATTTAGGAATAATTAAAAAAAAAAGAGAGAGAGAGATAAAAAAGAAAATAAAATTAATTTTAGTATAGGATAATTAGGATAATTTAATTTTTAGGATAATTATGTAGATTAATAGAGTTGGATTAGGATTAATATAGGAATTAAGTAGATAAAATATTTAAAAAAAGGGAGATAATTATTAGAATAAGTATAGTTGTATTAGGACTCTAACTAATTTGTGGCTATAAAAAGGATTAAAGCTCAGGGTTTAAGGGACAAAAAAAATACACTATCAAGCATTCAACCCGGCCACCATTGCACCACCCGTCGTCTCCACTACAACCGCAACTGCTCACTGATTCTGAACAAGAGCTAGCCCATATGTGTGCTACTGCTCCAAGCATTCAATCACTTGCAGACAGAAACAAGAGAAAGAACCGCACCCTCATCACCGTACATCAGCTACTAGTTCACTGCTTTGCAAACCATCGCTGCTCACCAGACTACTTGCTGCTCCTGCCCCACGTCTCACTGTCCGCGCCTTGCCTCATCGTCATCGATTGCTGCTCGTATCATCTTCATAAGCACGTGAAATTAAGGCAAGAAAAGAACGTGAGTTGCAGCTAAGAAATATAAAGGAGTAAGCTTGATTTCAACCCCTGCAGGTTAGTAAAAAATGCTCAATTAATGTTTAATAAGTAGTTTATGATTGTTGGGTTAGCATATGTATATAATGGGGCATTAATTGTTTATATAATAATTATACTAATAGTTAATGGTTTAGCATATGAATGATGTGATAACGATTTGATAAATATAATAATTTGGTAAGTGCATGATAATACTAACATCTAATTTAATAATTTAAAAGGAATATATTTTTGTATGTTAATTAATTTGACTGATATATAATATTAGTAATATATTAAATTATGTTTTTTGCATGATATATGTAATACGATTTGCTTGCCCGATAATCTGACTTAGTTTGCATGTATGATTGAACTAAATGACTGGTTTGTACGGGATGTAAAATAAAACTTTTAAAATCAAATAATAGAGATATAAGAATCTTTAAGAAAAATGGATAAAAGATAAATAAATAAATAAATAAATAAGATAAGAATAATTAAATTATGAAGATGAATGCAAATTATCCGATGATGAAATTCCAAGAAAGTCAAATGGTACGCCTTGGAAATTTCTAGGTGAGGAGTTTGCTCTAGACTGAACCAGATTGATGGAAGGTTTAGAGTAAATTTTCAATACAACAATATGTGTTCATTTTCTAAAATATAATAATAAAGACAATTAAAATAAAATAGAAATAAGATATTGAAATAAATACAATAAAAATAGAAAATTAGTAAAGAATTGGTTATAGAGCCAAAAATTAAGATTTTCATAATATATTCCGATGACGGAGCCTCTTCATGCAAGTCAATTGGTACTACTTGAATACTCTTGAGGTGAGGAGATTTACTTATTGTCTGAACCAGATTGATGGAAGGATTTTAAGTAAATTTTCAATATTTTAAGTATATCGAAATTAATCCAAATTAAAGTAAATTTAGAACGACCTATTGGGTATAGAGTCAATATTAGGATTTTCATAATGTATTTAAATGATCCGACGATGAAGCCTCTTTGAGCAAGTCAATTGATACTACTTGAATACTCCTGAGGTGAGGGGATTTACTTATTGTCTGAACCAGATTGATGGAAGGATTTTAAGTAAATTTCTGATATATTAAGCATATCGAAATTAACTCAAATTAAGATAAATTTAAAATGACCTAGAATAGTTGGTACCATTTTAGGATGGGCGTTGTGGGGGTGCTAATCCTTCCCCACACGTAACCGTACTCCCGAACCCTAGATTCTTTGAACGTTGACCAAGCCTTATCTCTAGATAAGAATAAGTGACCAATCACACCTTAGGTTTGAATGGTTGGTGGCGACTCCTAGAATTTTAAAGTCTAGCGGTTAGGTTCACGGACCTAGAAGTTACGACAGTCACAAGTAGTGATTCCTAACTGATTCCTAACTGATTCCTTAGTGAGAAGAGTCCACTAAATATTACCAACGTTTTGGAGTATTTAGTGCGATTTTTCAAGAATTTAAATTTTCATTAAAAATAAAAATGAATAAGATTTTTTTTATAAAAAATTTAAAACAAAGGAAAGTTAATAATAAAGTTTAAATATAATTAAATATAGTTTGATAATAAAGTTTAAATATAATTAAATATGTTTCGATGATGGGATGTTATGGAAATTATAAATAGCGATTCCTAATTGATCTTAAGTGAGAGGAGTCCACTAAATATTACTAGAGTATTGGAATGCTTAGTGTGATTCTTCAATAATATTAATTTTCATTTAAAATAAATGAAATAAAATTTTATAAAAAAATTATTATAAAAAATACATATGCATCGTTTATTACCTGTTTGCATCATATGCAGTCATGATAATTTTCGAAGCAAGTGTCAACCTTCCGATGATGAGATTCTATAGAAACAGCAAGTAGCAATTCTTAAGAAATCTCTAGGTGAGATTATTATTTCAAATATTACCAAAAGTATTGGAATATTTGAGTTAATTTTTTTCAATACAAAAGGTTCACATTCAATTTCTAAAAAAATAATAAATAAATAAAATCTAACTTTTAAAAATAAAAATGATTTTGATAAATAATAAAATGCTTTTAAAAATAGAATAAAAAGGAATTATTTTTAAATATTAAATTAAGACTATTTTATTAAAACTAAAAGGATAACACATGTTTAAGATAGTACTGCTTTTTAAATGGCCGATGTGGGGGTGCTAATCCTTCTCCACGTGTAATCGTACTCTCGAACCCAACCTTGTTTTCACAGACCCCAAAAGTCTTTTTAATAAAACTTAATCAATTTTGAGGTTTTGTTAAAATGACAAATTTTTTAGGTGGCCAATCACACCTATACAAAAAGATTGGTGGTGATTCCCTGTTTTTAATGTTTTCAAAATCGTCAAGCGATCGAGTTCCCAGACGAAATCATTACCACAGCTTGGTGACTCCACTGGAGACTTTTGTGAGTCAAGCCATTAATAAATCATGTGTCATTTTTTAATTTTATTTGTTGGTCTTAACTAATATTTAAATTTAATTTCTTTAATTTTGAATGATTTGTTGCATTTGCATTTTAGTTATGTTGTTTATTCTATGGCATTATTTATTTTTTAAATATTGTTGTGAATACATTGTTAGGGCATCTAGGATCGAGATAGTTGTGTGATTTGACAGGTTCCCTCATACACACACTCAGACGTACTTTTCATAACATGAGCTCTATACCCAAGCTCCATCCTTCTTAGGAGGGAATAAAGTACCTATGCTCTCGTGAGGTAATAACCTTCACAATGGCAAGTGAAATACTCCTTCTCAAATAAATACTTTATGAAAATAAAAAATTTATGAAAGAGATCTTGTTAAGAAGGATTAAAGAATTTCAAGTAATAGTTTTTTTTTTTGAAATAAAGAAGTGTGAGACAAATGATAAAACAAATATATAACTTTTCTTTTTAAAAAAATGGGAATAATTCTTCTTTTTTAAAAAAAATAAAAAAAGGAATTTCTTTTGAAAAAATGTGCATAAAATAGAAATAAATAAAAAAGAAAGTTCTTTGTGAAGCAAGAAAAAATAGAATTGACAATAGGGTCAACAAAATTTTTCCTTGATTTTTTTAGTGCGAATAATTTCAAGAATAATTTGACATAAAAAATGAAGAAAAAATTTTTTTGGGTTGTAGAGGAATTCTTATATAAAAATACTTGAAAAAAACAGTTTAAAAAAAGTTTTTCTTTCCTTTTCTTGATTATCTTATTGCAAAAAAAATTCTTCAAAAAAAAAAGATGTCGACAAAAATTGTCCTTGAAATTATTTGGTAAAGAATTTAAAGAATAATTTGATCTGGAATAAAAATGAAATAAAAATAATTTTGAAAAAAATCTAGTAGGAAATATGAAAATTTTTAGAAAAATAGAAAATTTGAAGAATAAAATTGTTTGGTGGTAAAAGAAAAATGATTTTTAGAAAAAATTGAGAAGAGTGTTTAGGTTTAGTTAGGAATTCCATTTTCCTTGCATGTTGGATTGAGCAATAATAGGATTATTATCTAGGTATTATGAAAACAAATATTCGTTTTTCCCAAGTATGTTAGCGTCATATATCATTTTAATTTCATATCATTGTGTTTACATATATTGATAATCATGTCATGTGCATTTTAGAGTCATGTAAGTTAGGTGAAATAAAACAAAATTTGATCTTCATTATAACTGCATTTTGCATAAACGTCTCTTTCATCAATGCCTTGTTATTGTGTCATGTCTTGAACATTTTACATAGCATTTCATGGTTAAAAAAAATATGTTCTTTCACACTAAGAATTAAAAACAAAAAAAAAGAGAGTTTTTTGAAACAATTTTGGTATGGTTTAAGATTATTCTTCAATTTCTTTGACTTGTTTCAAACTTGATCCCTCAAGTTAATAAGTGAATGTGTTAAGTAAATAGCAAAATTTAGTTTGAACTTTGGTATGCATTTTACATTGTTGTACCATATTTTGTAGATAAATCTTTGAGAAACTAGACCAAGTCTTTTATAAACTTGAATTTTTTTATTCTTTCAATTTGTTTCTATCAAATTTATGTACATGTGTTATTGATTGATTATTTTCATTAAAATTATTTCTCTCTAACATTTGGTTCAAGTAAAGTCCTAAATACCTAACCTGGAAGATCAAGAAACTTATGCAAATTAACAAAATAAAAAATTAAAAAAAAAAGAAGAAAAATTGTTCCATTTCATTTTTCAAGATAAAAAAAGAATAGATTTTTTTGTCACACATAGCATTTGCATACATATACAAATAATATGATTTTCATAAAACTCACATCATACACTCGTTATATTTCAGTAAATATGCTAATTATCTTCATTTTTCATAAAAAAGGGAGATTTGTTTGTTTAAAAAATTCTTGAAAAAATTAAGAGAAAGTTTTGTTTTAGATACAAGCAAGATAATAATGTGTATTTCTAACTTTAAAAAAATTGCGGTAATAAGGTTCAAGGCTTCTCGACCATCAAAGGTTACAAAGTAGTTCAGGGCTTTCACAAGTTTAGGTCATGGAAGAAGGACATACTAGCCGAATGGAGAAAATAGAAAAGGCACAAGAGGAGATGAAGGGGCAGTTGGCTGCAATGATGGAGATGATGACCAAAATGAATAAAGGAAAAGAACTAGTGTGGGAAGCAACTACTCAAGATAGGTGGTCACAAAACGATGAACATTCATATCCACTGGGTCCTATTCCACCACAAGTCCATACTTCACAGCATATACTATTTTTGGGGCTCGACATTCCAAACCCTAGGAGGAAGCCATCAAACCCAATCTGTAACGACCCGTTACCACATTTTTTACCTTATTTTACGCAACTTAATCCGGTTGGGCTGTCTGTGATACTTCACTTTACACTTAATGTTAAACAATTTCATATAATAATTAATATTATATACATCCCCTATCTTACTCTATAAGTAAGTAGTACTGTACACATGTCTAAATACAGAAAATAATTGATCATACCTCATAAATCTCAGTCGGTAGTCGTAATCCACAAATGTCGGATCTCACAATCATCAAAACCTGAAATGTTAATATTGGGGAGTGAGCAAACCACGGCTCAGTAAGAGAGTTATATGTCACACTTGATATTCAGCTATCTATATGCTGAAAATATTTTTTTTTCTTCACTTTTTTTTTCATTTTCTTTAAAATCTTCCTAACTGGCTCTAGGCTCACATGTAGGAAGGATACTACAGTCGGCTAGGGATCCAGATAGAATAAGGTAGGTATTTTAGAATACCATACTTGTTCCGGAACCTAGAAGCAACTGTAGAGAATATTAGTTTCGTTGTTTTCAAAACGATATAATTTTCGTTTTTCCACAGAGTAAACCACTTATTTCTTTTCACTTCAGTATACTTTAAAACACGTGGCAGTTCAGAAATAAAAACAGTGGTTTACTTCTCTTCTCTTCTCTTCAGTACAATAAAAACAGTACAGTACAGTGATTTGTAAATATCCAATCATAGGATAATTTCTTCTTTGATTATCTCTATCTTAGAAATAATTCTTATGTTATTCTTTTAGAATAAACATTTATTTCTCTTTTCAAATCAGTAATCGTATCGTACTAAAGCCTCGTAAGAAATGCATTTAAAATAGTCATAGTATCGATATATGCAGAAAACAAATGCCATAATAATGCATTTCATACTTTAAATCATTGTATGAATTCTTTAATGCATATATCTAAAATTCATACTTGTTTCAAACATACATCATACTTTAAAACTTAACATCATAATTAATAAAACTTATCATACAGTTCATGGAGACTAGGCAGAATCATATAGCCAGTATGCGGTCATGACACTTACTTCTTCCTCCGAAGAGGGAACATAATACCTATGGCCTGGTATGGGCTGTAGACCTGATCAGAGTCGTACAGCAAACATTATACATACACCACGAAGGACCAACATACCCACAAGGATGTAATCATACACAATGTGGGCGAGAACATGCACGACGTGGTTAAACTTATGCCACAATGTGGCAGACATGACAGGCAATAACATAAACTATAGGAAGGCCTTAGTCTCAAAACTTACTTACATACAATTGATATAAAATAGTAAGGATCGGGCGTGCCAGGGGTCTAAGTTAACCTGGGGGGTGCCACTCCGATACCTTTTTCGGAAAACATACTTATAGCATTATTGAAAAATATGCATAGAAATCATAAGGTTCGTTTAGCTAATTATCAAAAGACTATGGGAATTAATTTCGAAACGAAATTCATGCTTCAAACATTTATTTATAAATTGCGATGAAGACAGTTTGCAAAATCATCACTGAAAATATAAAAGGGCAAAACTGTCCTTTTTCACCATAAAACACATATGTATGCTTTTCTGTGCATTTAACCGAAAACATGATTTTATAATTTATGAACATAAAATATTTATTTTCTAACTTTAAATTCCCATCACCATGTTTCTTCTAAAAACACGTGTAGAGACCTCTAGTCTCGAAAACATAGTTGTTCATCATTTCTTAACCTTTATGGAATTTTTCATAATTAATTATTTCCATATTAAAACTATAAAGATTTTATATGAAATCCAGTGAATATTTAAGATTATTTATAAAAATATTCACTTCAGTCTCTTTTTCATTTTTTTCTCGTTTCACGTGAAATATCACCTACAGAATGAAATTTCGGTGATTTCCTTTTTACCATTCACGAAAACATGAATATTTTAAAATCAATTATCATTATATTCATGTTTTATGAAATTTACTTAATTTCTCGATTTTCGTACCTAAAATCGTTTCACGTGAAAATCAATTATTATATTATGTTTCGATTTTCGGTAAATTTTAGTAATTATTCGATAATTTTTCGGCAGTATAACGGCTGCCGATTTGGTTAGCCTCCTGCACGAAAAATACAATTTATAATTTTCAACTGGTATTTCACCACAATTTGAAACCGATAAATCATCACAAATTTCAAAACTAATCATTATAAATTGCATTTATAAATTAAATGCATAATTTAAATCATGTGGCCGAATATCCTTACAGGCGGCACATGTCTCCCTTACCTGTTTCGGGTCGGCGACTGCATCTTGAAGGTCGCGCCCGTGTTCACCTCGCCCGATTCCATCGGCTCGGTCATCGAGGGAATTTTCTGGAATTTAAATTCTAAAATTTAGAATTTTTTTTTCATAATTATTTAAATAAATAAATTATTTAAATAATTTACTATTTTTCTGGATTTCTTACCGATTCTCGTATTTTTCGAGATTTCCCGTAATTTTCGAATTCTCAGGAATTTTCCAAATTCCCGGAATTCTCCAAATTCCCGGAATTCCTTTTTCCCTTTCTTCTTTTTCCTTTTTCCTTTTCTTTTTCTCTTTCTTTTTTTTTCTTTTTCTTTTTCTTTTCTTTTTTTTTCTTTTTCTTTTCCCTTGGTCTGACCGGTTCAGACCAGTCAGACCGGCTCCCCTTCCTCACCGCCGGTTCTCCTCCGGTGGCCGGTTCTCCGGCGGTTCGGTGGCTCAGCAGCTGGCCGACGTCGAGACGAAGCTGCCGGTGGCCTCAGCTCGGCCTGGATCGACGGCACGGCGGCGGATCTACTCGGTTTTGCCTCGGTTTTTCTCCTCCTCCGTTGGCCTTCCTCCGCCGTTCACCGCGCCTCGGGTGGCCTCTATCCTCTTCCTCTTCCTCCGGCGATGCTTCGGTGGCAGTGGCGGTGGCCAATTCCGCCGGCACCGCCAGATCCTCTTTCTTTTTCTTTTCCGGCTTCCGCCGGTTTCTGCCTCTTTTCCGTTCGTTTCGCTTCATCTTTCCGTCACCGGCCTCCTCGCTTCACTTCGCCGGCATCATCTCCTCCCTTCCTCTCTCTTCTCATCGCCGGCGGCGGCAGCTCTGCTGCCGGCGGCCTCTAGCTGGGAAGGGATCGGGCTCTGTCCCGATTCCTTCCTATCTCCTTTTTTTTTTTGTTTTAATTTTATTATATACATATTATACTATATATATTATACTATATATAATTTTATATATAGTATAGTACTATATATATATGTATTATATACAAAAATATGTATATATATTATATATTACAAATATATATATCTAATATATATATATATATTATATATACATATATACTTTAAAATAGAATAACATTTATATATATATATTTATATAATGAAATAATACAATATATATTGTATGTACAATATATATATATATATATATTTTTTCTTCCTCTTTTTCTTATTTAATTTGGATTTCCATTTATCCAAATTAATTTCCTCCATATAATTTATCAATTCCTTAACTTCATTATTTACGGAATTTCCAACAATATTCCATCTTGTAAATAATTCCTTTATTTACTTTAATTTATCTCTTGCATTTAAAATTAAATTTCCGAATAAGTAATATAAAAATTTAGAAATTTGCGGTTATCACATTCTCCCCACCTTAAGAAATTCGGTCCTCCGAATTTAACTTAGGTTAAAGGTGGCATTGTTTCGTATACTCATCATTCTTGTCCTCTTAATCATCTTTTAATTAATACTGCCAATATGCCATTAGCCTCGGAATCATTTTCACTATATATCATTTCTCATCATATTTTTATACTTCCTGTGAAATGCTTATCAATTAGGAGTTATCCATTTCCACTCCTTTTCATATCACATATTATTCAGACTGTTCATCATCTATTTTCTCAATTAGTGCCAAGTCGATATAGTTTGGTAACTATCACTTACCGATTTAAATCAATAGTATGTAATGGTCCAGTAGCTTTTACATCTTGTGCATCCGCTCACTCAACATATCATAGAGCGTTTTTGTATTACGCTCAAACATTTTTACATCATGTACGGAGTGGTGCTGTCTATAAATTTGGAATCTCAGAGCCTTTTGCTATTTCCCATAACATATAGCTACTCAGAGATTCTCATCACATATAGAGCTCACTGGAACTTCACATACATTCTCATCATTTCATAATCATATTTCGATTATGGCACTATAGACTTCAAGAGCCTGAAAATGGATAAGTGATTCCATCTAGACTATCAGTCTATAATCACTTCCATAGCATCATCTCTTTTAGATCCCTCATTATCCACAATATTCATTTTCTTCACATTTACTTTAACAAATGCTGCCACACATTCGCAGACTTTACTATTTACCATCTTTTACCATAATTGAATCAGGAGACAACCATTTTCTCTCCATATCGTCTTTCCATGTAATCTCATCATTACATCTCTTATTCTTATGGTATACTCTATATCACTTAGGTTTTAGAATATACCTGAAAATATACTCATTTGATAATTTAGATTCCATAATGGCATAATCAAATTATAATTTAATCTTCTCATTATTTAGCTTCATCCTTGAATCTATTATTATCAATTTAATCACCTCATTATCCATATAAATCCATTACTTCCATCATTTCGAGTTGGTACATATATATCCTTTTTGTTCCATTTACATAACTGGCAGTAAAATGTAAATCACTTCTTTACTCTTTTGAGTATAATTACTTTTCCTCTATCGAGTTTGACTCGATCTTACATTTAACCATAATCATGTGATAACCACAAGAATCACTTTTAGTTTTAAATTCGGGAACTACTTCATATTGGTGTTCCCTTTACATCATGTACCTTACTCTTATGACATATTCATCTTTTCTTTCATCATCATTTCAATCACTTTTCTTTAGTGATAACATATTCCACTATTACCTCTTTTAACATCTTGTATGCCATCTTTATATTTACTCATCCACTTTAACTTCTTTAATTAGCAGTCACATCTATAGAGCAGCTAACCCAAAACTCTTCTATAGACTGGCAATAATATTTAGCTAGACTCATTACTTTCGTATCTCAATCATTATCTCTATATCATCGATAGGTTCATTGTCATCTGTCATTTCGAGATTATCTATCTCAGAAAGAGACACTGTCTAGCCACATCTCTTAGTTGCCAATCTTAACTTATAAATTACAGTCTTTAAGAGTTTAAGGGTTATACCACAATGCTGCTCATTTTTCATTTGTACTTTAGACTTTATCAGTATTTCATCAATTTACTCATGTATGGATGCCTCATTCTTTAGGCTTATATACCTCACAAGGCAATTCATTAACCTCATAACCTCAATAGGAACTCGTAAAATTCACTCCGAGTTCTAATCATCATCTTATGGACATCCATCTCCAATCTTTTATCTAAGGACGCTTTATACGAGACTAGTCTTATAAACTCCTCATGCATATCGAATCAGATCCATAAAACGTCTATTCCATCATGTAGATGAATATTTGTTCTTCAAAAGAACTTTATTAATGATAGGAAATTAATACATCCTTTTTATTCATCTACTTTTCAATGTCATCTGTGCTTCTCTCACTAACACTTATACAAATAACTTATCCACAATTTACGTTATCTGTATTTCCATCAATCACACCTTATACACGTGCACTTCATTATGCTTTCATTTTCCAGAGTGGATTTCTTAAGCTTTCGGATTCTCCTAAGTTCTCCGATATAAGCTTAGAATCAGATTTCATATTCAAAATCAAGTCCATGTTATCTCGATTCCTCCAATTTATATAATTCTAGAAGTTCTATCGGAATTCAAATCCGATGCTTTCTTTAATCACACATTTCTTATTAATTCGGACATTTCATCCTCATGCCATTAATAATTCCATTACTATTAATGGATTCAAGATTAACTTGATTTCATCATTATTCAGAACTTTGCCCAACATAGGGGCATTTTGTCATTTCGACATTCATTTCTTTCTCCTCAGTATACATTTGAATCATGAACTGATCATCTATATGCTGATAGTATCCTTCCTGATACTTATACCAGCAATTTAGATCTCATTCGATTTCGATAGAGAAGTTCACTAAAATCCACAATTGGATTATTTTGCATGAAATGCAGCTTTACATCATCAATTTCTTTGTCAAATCAATCAATTCCAACTTCTGTTGGTCTATTCTGACTCCCGGTAAAATTTCGAAGGCAGGGGTATTTTGGTCATTTTTGTCCAAAAATTTTCTCTCTCTTCAAATTACCCTTAATCGGTGATCTTAAAGTCTATTTAATGATGATATGTCATTCCTCTCCTTATATCATCACTTTCGGGTCTCAGTTCGATTCAGACCGTAAAGTACTGGTGGGGCCCTCACCGAGTCCTTTCGGTTCCTTACCGAACAGGCCTTCATTTAGATTATAAGAATCACCAACTTTCCGGTAATTTCTGAGCCTATTTTCTTCTTTAACATTTTCAATTTATACTTTCTCACTCCCTTTAAATTATTTTACTCCATTTACAATCATTTATTTTCTCTATGTATTCAGACAACACAGTACTACCGGGGATGTTTAACACTTTTCCTTCCAAAAGTATTCACAGACATCAGGCCAACCATGCTCTGATACCATTAAATCTGGTCGACCCGTTACCACATTTTTTACCTTATTTTACGCAACTTAATCCGGTTGGGCTGTCTGTGATACTTCACTTTACACTTAATGTTAAACAATTTCATATAATAATTAATATTATATACATCCCCTATCTTACTCTATAAGTAAGTAGTACTGTACACATGTCTAAATACAGAAAATAATTGATCATACCTCATAAATCTCAGTCGGTAGTCGTAATCCACAAATGTCGGATCTCACAATCATCAAAACCTGAAATGTTAATATTGGGGAGTGAGCAAACCACGGCTCAGTAAGAGAGTTATATGTCACACTTGATATTCAGCTATCTATATGCTGAAAATATTTTTTTTTTTCATTTTTTTTTCATTTTCTTTAAAATCTTCCTAACTGGCTCTAGGCTCACATGTAGGAAGGATACTACAGTCGGCTAGGGATCCAGATAGAATAAGGTAGGTATTTTAGAATACCATACTTGTTCCGGAACCTAGAAGCAACTGTAGAGAATATTAGTTTCGTTGTTTTCAAAACGATATAATTTTCGTTTTTCCACAGAGTAAACCACTTATTTCTTTTCACTTCAGTATACTTTAAAACACGTGGCAGTTCAGAAATAAAAACAGTGGTTTACTTCTCTTCTCTTTCTCTTCAGTACAATAAAAACAGTACAGTACAGTGATTTGTAAATATCCAATCATAGGATAATTTCTTCTTTGATTATCTCTATCTTAGAAATAATTCTTATGTTATTCTTTTAGAATAAACATTTATTTCTCTTTTCAAATCAGTAATCGTATCGTACTAAAGCCTCGTAAGAAATGCATTTAAAATAGTCATAGTATCGATATATGCAGAAAACAAATGCCATAATAATGCATTTCATACTTTAAATCATTGTATGAATTCTTTAATGCATATATCTAAAATTCATACTTGTTTCAAACATACATCATACTTTAAAACTTAACATCATAATTAATAAAACTTATCATACAGTTCATGGAGACTAGGCAGAATCATATAGCCAGTATGCGGTCATGACACTTACTTCTTCCTCCGAAGAGGGAACATAATACCTATGGCCATGGTATGGGCTGTAGACCTGATCAGAGTCGTACAGCAAACATATACATACACCACGAAGGACCAACATACCCACAAAGGATGTAATCATACACAATGTGGGCGAGAACATGCACGACGTGGTTAAACTTATGCCACAATGTGGCAGACATGACAGGCAATAACATAAACTATAGGAAGGCCTTAGTCTCAAAACTTACTTACATACAATTGATATAAAATAGTAAGGATCGGGCGTGCCAGGGTCTAAGTTAACCTGGGGGGTGCCACTCCGATACCTTTTTCGGAAAACATACTTATAGCATTATTGAAAAATATGCATAGAAATCATAAGGTTCGTTTAGCTAATTATCAAAAGACTATGGGAATTAATTTCGAAACGAAATTCATGCTTCAAACATTTATTTATAAATTGCGATGAAGACAGTTTGCAAAATCATCACTGAAAATATAAAAGGGCAAAACTGTCCTTTTTCCACCATAAAACACATATGTATGCTTTTCTGTGCATTTAACCGAAAACATGATTTTATAATTTATGAACATAAAATATTTATTTTCTAACTTTAAATTCCCATCACCATGTTTTCTTCTAAAAACACGTGTAGAGACCTCTAGTCTCGAAAACATAGTTGTTCATCATTTCTTAACCTTTATGGAATTTTCATAATTAATTATTTCCATAATTAAAACTATAAAGATTTTATATGAAATCCAGTGAATATTTAAGATTATTTATAAAAATATTCACTTCAGTCTCTTTTTCATTTTTTTCTCGTTTCACGTGAAATATCACCTACAGAATGAAATTTCGGTGATTTCCTTTTTACCATTCACGAAAACATGAATATTTTAAAATCAATTATCATTATATTCATGTTTTATGAAATTTACTTAATTTCTCGATTTTCGTACCTAAAATCGTTTCACGTGAAATCAAATCATTTATTATGATTTTCGGTGATTTTCGGTAAATTTTAGTAATTATTCGATAATTTTTCGGCAGTATAACGGCTGCCGATTTGGCTAGCCTCCTGCACGAAAAATACAATTTATAATTTTCAACTGGTATTTCACCACAATTTGAAACCGATAAATCATCACAAATTTCAAAACTAATCATTATAAATTGCATTTATAAATTAAATGCATAATTTAAATCATGTGGCCGAATATCCTTACAGGCGGCACATGTCTCCCTTACCTGTTTCGGGTCGGCGACTGCATCTTGAAGGTCGCGCCCGTGTTCACCTCGCCCGATTCCATCGGCTCGGTCATCGAGGGAATTTTCTGGAATTTAAATTCTAAAATTTAGAATTTTTTTTTTCATAATTATTTAAATAAATAAATTATTTAAATAATTTACTATTTTTCTGGATTTCTTACCGATTCTCGTATTTTTCGAGATTTCCCGTAATTTTCGAATTCTCAGGAATTTTCCAAATTCCCGGAATTCTCCAAATTCCCGGAATTCCTTTTTCCCTTTCTTCTTTTTCCTTTTTCCTTTTCTTTTTCTCTTTCTTTTTTTTTCTTTTTCTTTTTCTTTTCTTTTTCTTTTTTTTCTTTTCCCTTGGTCTGACCGGTTCAGACCAGTCAGACCGGCTCCCCTTCCTCACCGCCGGTTCTCCTCCGGTGGCCGGTTCTCCGGCGGTTCGGTGGCTCAGCAGCTGGCCGACGTCGAGACGAAGCTGCCGGTGGCCTCAGCTCGGCCTGGATCGACGGCACGGCGGCGGATCTACTCGGTTTTGCCTCGGTTTCTTCTCCTCCTCCGTTGGCCTTCCTCCGCCGTTCACCGCGCCTCGGGTGGCCTCTATCCTCTTCCTCTTCCTCCGGCGATGCTTCGGTGGCAGTGGCGGTGGCCAATTCCGCCGGCACCGCCAGATCCTCTTTCTTTTTCTTTTCCGGCTTCCGCCGGTTTCTGCCTCTTTTCCGTTCGTTTCGCTTCATCTTTCCGTCACCGGCCTCCTCGCTTCACTTCGCCGGCATCATCTCCTCCCTTCCTCTCTCTTCTCATCGCCGGCGGCGGCAGCTCTGCTGCCGGCGGCCTCTAGCTGGGAAGGGATCGGGCTCTGTCCCGATTCCTTCCTATCTCCTTTTTTTTTTTGTTTTAATTTTATTATATACATATTATACTATATATATTATACTATATATAATTTTATATATAGTATAGTACTATATATATATGTATTATATACAAAAATATGTATATATATTATATATTACAAATATATATATCTAATATATATATATATATTATATATACATATATACTTTAAAATAGAATAACATTTATATATATATATTTATATAATGAAATAATACAATATATATTGTATGTACAATATATATATATATATATATATATTTTCTTCCTCTTTTTCTTATTTAATTTGGATTTCCATTTATCCAAATTAATTTCCTCCATATAATTTATCAATTCCTTAACTTCATTATTTACGGAATTTCCAACAATATTCCATCTTGTAAATAATTCCTTTATTTACTTTAATTTATCTCTTGCATTTAAAATTAAATTTCCGAATAAGTAATATAAAAATTTAGAAATTTGCGGTTATCACACAATCCATGTCCATGATTCAAATGATCCTAAAGAAAAAGAAAAGCTAAAGATGAGTGTATCAACAGTGAAAGAGAATTTAGAGCCTCAAACAAAGTTAAACCTCTTTGAAGAAAGGTTACGAGTTATTGAAGGGATGGATTTTTATGGTTCTATGGATGCGAGTGAGCTCTGTTTGGTTCCAGGTGTAGTTATCCCACTAAAGTTCAAGGTTCCAGAATTTGAGAAGTATTATGGAACCAAATTCCTGACAACTCATATCAAGAAGTATTGCCGAAAAATGGCTGCCTATGCTCAGAATGATGAATTGTTGGTGCATATTTTTCAAGACAGTCTTACCGAATCAGCTACTAGGTGGTACACCTAACTAGATCGAGCTTGTATCCATTCATGGAAAGAATTGGTTCGAGCATTTATCGCTCAATACAAGCACATTTGAAGATTTGGCACCAGACCGCCTATCCTTACAAGGCATGAAGAAGAAACATAAGGAGAGCTTTAGAGAATATGCTCAGAGATGGAGGGATGTGGTTGCCCAAGTTCAATCGCCACTCATAAAGAAAGAAATCGCCATCTTGTTTGTCAATACACTCCCTAGGCCATTTTATGAAATGATGGTTGGTAATGCCACCAAGAATTTTACAGATATGGTAATTTCTAGTGAAATAATAAATAATGCAATCAACAGTGGCAAACTTGTAGGAGATGATGCCATGAATGTAAGAAGAGGTGATACATTAAATGAAGAAGGAGATGTTCACGCTGTGAATTATAAAGAGCAACATGTGAGTGGCTGTGCTTCATATCACCCTTATCCAATGAGCCAACCTTATTACCCCACCACAAATAATATCTCTCCAATCCTAAATACCAATCAGCCAATCCCACAATCTAGTTGGCAAATAGATCTTCAAAGACCTATACCTACCCAAAGCAAACGAAAAGGATCTTGAAACAAGCTGAGAAGGACCCACATTGATCCAATCCTTTGTCTTACACTGAAGTATTTCAGTACCTTGTCGAAAACCAACTTATTACCCTAATCCCACTAAATCCTTTGGAACCTTCATTTCCAAAATGGTACAACCCTAACGCTCGATGTGACTATCATAATGGGAACTTAGGCCACTTGATAGAAAGCTAGCCAACTTTTAAATGTAAGGTGCAACGTTTGATCAGAAGGGGTTTATTCAATTTTGGGACAAAGGAATGAATGAATGTTAATCTCTCATCCAACTTGCTAGGGCATAACTATAAAAGGGATCTTTTTTAGGGGTCATTCATGGTGATGTGGAATTGTTTTTTATCAAATTTATAGTCCAACTTTAATGGCTTTTTATGTATAGACTTTCATTTATCTTTTATCATTTAATGAAGTAGCTTATGTATTTTCATCACGTTTCTCTCTTCCTTAATTCAAATTTGGCTTTATCTCTTTTAAATACCTCACTATATTTCCTCCATTTTTTAAGTTTTAAACGATAAATATGATATCAATGTTGATAACAATTTGGGATTAAACTCTACAAAGTTCTATCCGTGTTGGCAATTTTGTCCAAAATCTTGACACGAATATTGAAGTAAATATGATTTGTACATAGATGAGTTAGGGTTAACATACAGTTTTATAATAGATGGTTCTACAAAGTTGGTGTTGGCTTAGTAAATGATTCTTCGATAAAAGTTTTCACATTTGAAAGGAAAAATGGCCATCTTTCACCTACATTTAATGCGTGAGAAAATTGTCCATTACTAACCCCTTTGAGCCTAGTAGGTTTGTTTTGTTTTTTTTAAGAAACCCACCAAGGATCACCCTCCGTATTGGATGAGCAAAACTCGAAAAAAAAAAAGAAAAAGAATGAAGTTTGTTCACTTGACGTCCATAAAAGAATTTGAGGGGCAAATTAAAGAAAAAAACCCTTCCATGTTTTGAAATTATTTTTTGAAAAAAAAGGGAGAAAAATAAGATATGAAATTAGAATGAGAAAGAATGGAGGAAGAATGGGGCAAAGTGCCTAAATGAGTTATGTATCAGAAAATGATCCTTTGGTTTATAACCCTTTAAAATACAAGTTTTGGGCCTGCTATGTCCTTTCTTTCATAACTCCTTACCTTAGCCCACATTTTGTACCTTAAAAGTCCATTTTGATCAAATGTGAAATTTTGAGTTAAAGAACCATACATTGGGCCAAGAATGCATGAAGATTGTGATGAGGATGTTAAGGATGAATGAAAAATGATGGAAAATAAAAGGTGAAAAATGAAGAAAAAAAAAAAGAAAAATGATGATTCAAATCGAAAACCCGAAAAGGGCAGTTTAAGTCAAATAAGGATGGATGATCAAGTTGACAATTAGAGAAGAGATCTTTGCCTTAGATCATCATGGTAGGAACATTTGTCAAGTAGGGCTAAGCTCAATATAATTAACTCAAAAAGATTAAGGACTTCAAGGAAATAGATTTTTATAGAGAAAGAATCCCAAATTTTCTATCAATATTGATTGAATATTTGTTGTTTGGAAGCTGTTGCCTTTCCTTTTATTCTTTCAAGTTGCCTTGCTCTTTGACAAAATTATTCTTATTCCCTTTATCATAAGTACCCCTCCTTTAATTTTTATCCCATTGCATACCAATAACAAATCAAGAAAATGTGATGACATTGCATTTTTTATGAAACTGAAATGATGAAAAATAAATGAATAGTTATATTCATAAAAGTTTATGTAATACCAAAATTTTTTGGGATAATATGGAGCAAATGAGAATTGAAATGATAATGAAGTGTGCTAATGCTCGAAGTTTCCAATTGAAATATGCCAGAGTTGATTAGGTAGTGAAGAATGAAGGAAAACCAATTGGGATAGTGAAATCAGTTGTAGGAAGGAAAGGTAAGATGATGGAAAGGATGGAATTGTAAACCTCATTACCATTGTTTTTGCATGATTTTTTTTCATCAACCTTAGCATTGCATTCATCACATATATTTGGGAAAGAAATATAAAAATTTTAACGTTGACTAAGAGAATTTGTCAATCTTAAGTTGAGAAAAATTTTAGAAGCATGATTTTCAAGAATTTTAGAGCAAGAATTAAGATTTTAAAATGATGAGCTTTGAATTTTATAAGAAATTAAGATAAGGTAAATTTTAAAAAGAGAAAATGTTAAGATGTGAGAAATTTTTGGATTAAAATCCCCAAAATAAATAATTCAGATGAGAATTCTTGGACTTTTGGATGTGAATACCCGAAATAGACCTTCGGATGGAAATTCTCGAACAAAGTTTTTAGATGTGAATACCTAGACTTCGGATGTGAATCCACGACATAAACATTTAGATGTGAATTCACGAACAAATTTCTAGAAGTGAATTCTTAGACCTTCATATGTGAATCCTCAAACCAAAATTTTTAGATGTGAATTCCTAGACTTTCGGATGTGAATCCCCGAAACAAACTTTCAGATGCGAATTCTTGAACAAATCTTCCATATTTGAATCTCTAGACATTCGGATGTAAATTCTTGATATAGAAATTTTCTAAATGAGAATTCCTAATTATCGAAAGTGAATTCCCGATTTAAGTCTAAGTTTCAAAAAAAAAAAAGAATTCTTGAAAGTTTAAATCTCAAATTTGAATTTATTAAAGTAAGATTTACCTTCAAAGATTGAGGCTTTACAAACAAAGTTTTAGATGAGATTAAACAAATCAATGTTAAAATGAGATAAATGAGATTTTAGGACGAGAAATTCCCGATAGAAATGTTCCAGATGAGAATTCTTGGATTTTCGAATGTGAATCCCCGAAATAGACTTTCAGATATGAATCATCGAAACAAATATTCGGATGTGAAATTCCCAAACAAATTTTCTAGAAGTGAATTCCTATATGATTTCAGGAATTTTTCGGATGTAAATCCCCAAAACAAACCTTCGGATGTGAATTCCCAATACCTTTTCTAGATGTGAATTCCTAGATTTTTGGATAAGAAATTCTTGAAACATCATTTCAAGATATGAGTCACTGGATTATCGAAAGTGAATTCCCAAGTTAAGTCAAAGTTTCAAATAAGAATTCCTGAAAGTTTAAATTCTAAAATGAGATTTACTTTTAAAGATGAGACTTTTCAAACAAGATTCTAGATAAGATCAAAAACATGATTGTTAAAATGAGATGAATGAAATTTTCAGATGAAAAATTCCCAAGACAAAGGTTCCATATGAGAATTCCTGATTTTTTTGGAAGTGAATCCCCGAAATAGATTTTCGGATGTGAATTCTCGAGATAAATTTTCGGATGTGAATTCCCGAAGCAAAATTTTCTAGATATGAATTCCTAGATCTTTGGATGTGAAATCTCTCAATCCTAGGTATATTTTAAAATTTAAAGTTTCAATGTCTCTATTGTAAGAGTAGCACTTTTCAAGTAGGATTTTAAAGTTCCAATGCCTCTATTGTAGGAAGAGCACTTGTCATAAAGGATTTTAAAGTTTCGATGCCTCTATTGTAGGAGGAGCACATTTCAGATTAGATTTCTTAAAAAAAAAAAAAAGGTTTCAATGCCTCTAAGGTAAGAGCAGCACCTTTTTCAAAAAGAATTTAAAAAAACAAAAAAAAGCTACTGTCATAACGTATTAAGTTTCGGGAAACCTAATAGCTAGACACAAAACTATGGAGTCACCACCAATCATTCTAACCTAGGTGTGATTGGTCACCTATTCAAACTAAGGATAAGGCCTGGTCTACGTTAAAAGTTCTAAGTTCGGGAGTACGGTTATGTGTGAGGAAGGATTAGCACCCTCACAACGCCCATCCTAAAATGGTACCAAGTGATCTAAGGTTATCTTAATTTTGCCTTTTACTTTAATTTCGATATAATTAAATATTGAAAAATCTTTTAAGTCTCCTCCATCAAGCTGGTTGGACAACTTAAAAGTTATTCTCACCTCAAGAGTATTCAAGTAGGAACAATCGCCTTTCTTGAAGAGGCTCCGTCGTCGGATTGTTTAGATATTTTTATGCAAATCCTATTTTGACTCCTATCCAATTTCTATTTATTATTTTATCTTATTTCATTCTATTGTTATTATTTTCTTATATAAATTATTATTTTCATATATTTTTATATCTTTAAATAAACATGTATTATTTCATATTGAAGATTTTCTTAAAGACCTTCCATCAAGCTGGTAAGACCTTAAAGAAACTTTCTCACCTTAGAAATTTTTAAAGAAATTACTCAAGCACAATTCTCTTTAAATTTCATCCTCGGAATAATTCACATTTATTAAAATATTTAATTTAATTTAATTTCTATTTATTTTAGTTATTTTCTAATTTTAATTCTAATTTATTAATTTGATCTTTATTCTTTATTATAATAAACTTAATTTTAATTTACTATTTTTTAATCTAATTTAATTTTTATTTTTATAATTTAATTTATAAAATCTTGGAAATATCCTTTAAATCTTCCATCAAGCTGGCAAGACTTAAAAGAACTCTCCTCATCTCAAGATATCTAAAAGTACTACTCAAGCGCAGTCCCTTTAAAATTCTGTCATCGAAATATTTGTTGTTGTATTATTTTATTCTATTTTAAAATATATTAAAATTTTTTATGACTTTTAATTCCTAATTTGATTACTAGTTCTTTTAATGGTAATTAATTTTAATTAATTCTTATTTCAATTTTTTTAATAAATTTGAGGTTTAAATATCGGAAATGACTTTTTAAATCTTCCATCAAGCTGGTAAGACTTAAAGAGGACCTCCTCACCTCAAGATCTCCGAGAGTATTACTCAATCGCAATCCTCTCGGAGATCCATCGTCGGACAAATCTATATTATCTTTTAATAATTAATTAATAATTTTAAACCATTTTTACTTACAAAATAATTTTAATTTATAAATTTTAATCTATTCTAATTTATTTGTTCTAACCTATAGTTCAATTAGCAAATCCTATTCTAAACAAAGAACAAGTAAATATAATTAATAAGCTAATCATTTTACACAAGTTTAATGAGTATAATATTGATATCAACTTTTATAAAGATGGCATCATAAAAAAAAAAAGATATATATAAAAATACTATGCACATGAATGATAAAAAAAATGAAATATGAAAGAAATAAAATAATAATAAATAAAAAAAATCTTTACCTCACGTCACCTTCCTTTTCTTCCCTTGTATTTTTTTTTGTTTTCTATTCTTTCCTTTTGATCTCTCTTTCTTTGCTACACGTCCTTTCCTTCTGTTTTTTTTTTTTTTACGTTTCTTTCTTGTCTTCCTTCTGATAGCTTCCTTCCTTCACGTGATGATGGTGCAGCAGAGGATGATGGGTAAGGATCGAAACGCAGCAGCCTTTTCTACTTCTTCCTTGTTCTTCCTTTCTTTCTATTCTTTCTTTATTCCCGTTTCTTTGTTCAGGTCCTCTCTTCCTCATGGCTACGCTGCAGCAGCTCACGGAGGCAGCAAGGGCAGCAACGATGAAGTGTGGTGGCTCGGGTAGTAGTGCAGGATAAGGCAGTGAAACTAGATGTAGAAACGGTGGTTTTTGGATAGGTATAGTAGGACGATGATGATGGCGCAGCGAGGAGAGAGCAGAGGAACGATGGCAGTTTAGGAGACAATGGTGAAGATATAGAGGTTAGCTTCAACGAGGAAAGCTGCAGCAATAATGGTGAAGCAACGTCGTGATGCTGGGTTTGACAAAGAGCAGCTGCGAGTATGACAGTACAGCAGGAAGAAATGGTGGTTTGATGAAACCGAACAGGAACGCAGTAGCAGCAGTAGCGTGAGGCGTGGTCAACAGCTTGAGGGTGGTAGATGGATGCAAAGCAGGGTACGATGATGATGTTATAAAGCTGGATTGAAGGTGATGATGAATTGTGAAAGAGGCTGTCGGCCTTGGGAAGCAGGAAGCTAGGTCGAAGATGATGATACGATAGAAGAAGACAGTGGCGCAGCAGCCAGGAGCCCTCCGACCCTCTCCCCAGCAGGTTTTTTTTCTAGCCTTTTTCTAGCTTTTTCCTAGGGTTTTTTTTTTCTAGCTTTTTTCTAGGGTTTCCGTGTGTTCTCCCCCCCTCTTAAACCTAGCCGGCTCCCTCCTTTTATTGTCTAGGAATATCCCTAATTTTATTTTCTTTCCTTGGATTTATGATTTTCAATTAAACTTTGATTTTGCTTCCCATATTAAAACTCAAAATTCAATGTTTGATTTTCTTTCCAAATATCTAAGTTTGATTGTCTTCCTATTTACCTTCAATATTCTTGGCATATTCAACAGATTTTGATTTTCCCAAATTCATCTTTTTCCTTCCTCTTTTTTTTTCATGATTGATTTTTTTTAAAAATTTCATTTTTACGTATTTTTATTTTTATATAAAAAAATAGAATTAAATACAACAATTGATTTTTTAATCATCAGGCATAATCTTAAGCCCAAAATCATATTTTCATGTCCAAAAGTCTAATTAAACCCAAAATAAACATAGTCTAATATGCCCAATAATATTAAAGACCCCGGACAAAAATTGGTGTCTACAATTGCCCCTCTTTGCACATTGCTGAGCATCAGGAATAGGGCAAAGACTTTAGACATCAATTTTGTCGCTCTCTCTCTCTCTCTCTCTTCATCTTCTTCTTCTTCTTCTTCTTCTTTTTTTCTCTCTTTTTTTTTTTAGAAATTGGTTCTCAAAAATGCTCATCCAAACAACGAGACCCTCGAAACTTCAAATTTTCTCATCTTCGATAAGAAAGCCCTAAAACCCCCCTTTTTTTTTTAATTTTCCACCTAAAATGCTCCTTCTACTAGAAAGGTCCTAAAATTTTTTTTATTTTCTCATCTTCAAAATGCTCCTTCGACTAGGAACGCCCTGAAACTTTGAAATTTTTCTCATCTCTTAAATGCTCCTTCGACTAGGAAGGCCCTGAAACTTTAAAATTGTTCTCATCTCTTAAATGCTCCTTCGACTAGGAAGGCCCTGAAACTTTAAAAAATTTCTCATCTCTTAAATGCTCCTTCGACTAGGAAGGCCCTGAAACTTTAAAATTTTTCTCATCTCTTAAATGCTCCTTCGACCAGGAAGGCCCTGAAACTTTAAATTTTCCCCTCTCTTAAATGCTCCTTCGACTAGGAAGGCCCTGAAACTTTAAAATTTTCTCATATCTAAAATGCTCCTTCGACTAGGAAGGCCCTGAAACTTTAAATTCTCTCATCTCAAAAATGCTCCTTCGACTAGGAAGGCCCTGAAACTTTAAATTTTCTCCTCTCTTAAATGCTCCTTCGACTAGGAAGGCCCTGAAACTTTAAAATTTTCTCATATCTAAAATGCTCCTTCGACTAGGAAGGCCCTGAAACTTTAAATTCTCTCATCTCAAAAATGCTCCTTCGACTAGGAAGGCCCTGAAACTTTAAATTCTCTCATCTCTAAAATGCTCCTTCGACTAGGAAGGCCCTGAAACTTTAAAAATTTTCTCATCTTTAAAATGCTCCTTCGACTAGGAAGGCCCTGAAACTTTAAATTTTCTCATCTCTAAAATGCTCCTTCGACTAGGAAGGCCCTGAAACTTTAAAAATTTTCTCATCTTTAAAATGCTCCTTCGACTAGGAAGGCCCTGAAACTTTAAATTTGCTCATTTAAATGTGTTCAATTATGCCCGGAGGTTTTACGAATTGTACCCAGAGGATTTGACGAATCATGCCCGGAGGTCTTACAGATTGTACCTGGAGGTTCTAATGAATCATGCCCGGAGGTCTTATAGATTGTACCCGGAGGTTTTAATGAATCAAGCCCGGAGGTCTTACAAATTGTACCCGGAGGTTTTAATGAATCAAGCTCGGAGGTCTTACAGATTGTACCCGGAGGTTTTAATGAATCAAGCCCGGAGGTCTTACAGATTGTACCCGGAGGCTTTAATGAATCAAGCCCGGAGGTCTTACAGATTGTACCCGGAGGCTTTGACCTTATCTCATCATTTCAATTCTATCTTCTAGATTATCTTACCATTCATGTTTCTTCTTTTTATTATTTTCTATCACATTTTTTCATCTCATCAAATCTTTCAATCCCTTTTTCATTATCCCATCATATCCATACCTTTTTAGTTTCCTCTTTCTTTCCAAATTTTAACATTTTTGTTTCAAAACTTCATACCTTTTTTTTTTGTCACATCTTATTCCCAATCTTTCTCACATTTTCTGATTTTTTTTCTCTTTTTTTTAAGATTTTCCAAATTTTTAGTCATCTAGTCTTCCAGAACCCCTTTTTTTTATCCTATTGTCTTAACAAACAAACTCTCTTTTTTTTTGTGTCAGAATGCATGTAATGGAATGCAATGTCATGTATGTCATGAATGCAATGCAAATGATAAACAATGCCTTACCAAGTCACATCATTAGCCTACCTTATTCCTTTCTTCAAAAATTTGTCATCCTTCAATCTTCTCTCTGTCTTATTATTCAATCTTTCAAAGCCTCATCATTCTTCTTTCTTCAAATTTAGCAATCCTAAAATCATTTACCCCATCATCATCGTTCATTCAGTCTTCTGCTTGCCCCACAATTCTTCTTTCTTTAAATTTAGCAATCATCACTCATTCAGTCTTCCCATTGCTCCATCATCGTCATTCATTTAGTTTTCTTCCTACCCCACAATTCTTATCAACTTAAAATTCATCAATCCAAATCATAACAACAAAGTCATCCCAACTATTCACAAGAACACTTCACCACTTCTCATATCTTCAAGAAAATTCATGCTCTCAAATCAACCAAAGATTGCCCCAAGAATAGTCTTAAAAACACCATCACCCCACTTGATTTCTTTAAAAACAAGGACTTGCCCCCATAAAATCACAAAACTCTCATTTTTCACTGCCCCACATAATAATTTTCCAAGATAAAAACATTTGACATTTAAATCTCTTAAAAATTGGTGATCACTATTGAGAACATATAGAATGAGTCATAACTTAGGCTAGCTGAATAAGTGTATTGATTTGGTGCATCAAGGATGTTTGGCTATCAGGAAAGGTTCTATTGATCAATGTCTCTTCATCTAGGCTCACAAATGAAACAAATTCCTTGAAAATCATTATTCCTTTTTGTAAAAGTAACTTTCACAGAACACAATCCATTTTAGCATTCTCTTAATTTATGTGGACTTTAACAAATGTCAAGATGTGACGACCAGTATCTCGTGGGGCCGGTCGCACTCAACCGTATTGTCCGCTTTGGATTCTAGAGGTGGCCCCCGTCAGTTCAGCTGACGTGGCACTTAGGTCCTCACGAATTTCTTTCGCGTCTGCCGCTACTCGAACCCTTGACGTCCAAGCGATTCGAGTAACGACTAACCATTGGACCTAGGTCCAATGGTTAGTCGTTACTCGAATCGCTTGGACGTCAAGGGTTCGAGTAGCGGCAGACGCGAAAGAAATCCGTGAGGACCTAAGTGCCACGTCAGCTGAACTGACGGGGGCCACCTCTAGAATCCAAAGCGGACAATACGGTTGAGTGCGACCGGCCCCACGAGATACTGGTCGTCACAAAAAAACGCGCGTTTTATTGTGAGGCCCGCTTCCCGGACTACCTCACGCATCCGTATTGTCCGCTTTGGATTCTAGAGGTGGCCCCCGTCAGTTCGGCTGACGTGGCACTTAGGTCCTCACGGATTTCTTTCGCGTCCGCCGCTACTCGAACCCCTTACCACTTGTAAGTGTCGAGTAACGACTAACCATTGGACCTCTGTCACGACCCGAAGACCGCGACTTTCACTTGATTCTTATACTTTTCTTAGTCTACAAATTTATGGACTAAATTTTTCTTTTTCATTTTAAGGTTTGTATTCGGTGTCAGTGTAGTTACTATACTATCTAGGTGACCTATAGTCATTCCATTTAAATATTAAACAAACATGGAAACGGTTCTTAGTTACATCCCGACTTGTTAAACAGAATATGTACTGTGCATCAATTTAAGTCTTACATGTAAACAAGTATTTATAAATAACATATACCTCAGAAGACTAGTACCAAGTCCATACACCGTCTCCGATGCCCACTGAGCAGCTCACACGGCAGATGTTAACTTCAATAATCTGAAAGAGATGAAATTTAGTGGGGTGAGCAAAACCACGGCTCAGTAAGATACTAATATAAATACAGGAGTAGGATTACACTGTCTTAAACTGTAATGCTTAAACTTGCAATGATGCAATTACAGTTAATCCTTTCTCATCGATACATCTCATTATTACTTCTCATTTTCACTTTTCATTTCATAATCATACTCTGGTATACTATCATCTCATATCAGTTCTCATATTTACCTTTCATTTCATAATCATATTTCTGTATTCTATCATCTCTTATCAATTCTCATATCATCTCTTATCAATTCTCATATTGTGGATCATGATCACGGTGGTACGAAGTCAGAATTCTCTTCGTGTATTTCTATATTCATGTTTCATATCATATCATGACACCATATCGATGAAATATCGCTACCACCGAGTCATGATGCTCCTCATATATTCTTCATGTTTAATTGAGATATCCTATCGAGTCACTTTACATTTAACAATCATATTCCCGTCTTATATCAATTCATATCACTTATCGTATGAGAATTTATGATCACGATAGAGTAAGATTAGAATTCTCTTCGTATCAATCTTATGTTCATATATCATATCGTATCATGTCATCGTATAGATGAAACATCATTAACGTCTAGTCATGACATTCCTCATGGAATTCTCATATACTAAGCATATTATCATATCAGGGTTTAATATGCAATTCATGAAATTTTTCTGTATAAACCGCTATCTTTTCAAATCATATCATATATACTTTAGGACATGCTCAACATATGAATTTTCAATTCATTTTAAATTTGCCTTTAAGACATGATAGAAACATGTTCATTTTCAGTTCATGTATTCGTTTTCGGAGCATGTCTAAAACATGTGCGGTTTTAAAACATTTTTCATATATTATAAATCATATTAGGTTTAGAGTCATATCAAATCAGTCTATACTCTAAACCGCATGTCATTTCAAATTCGACACAAAATCTTATATAAATCATATAAGTGTCGAAATCATTTATCATATACTTTTAAAACATATTATGTAAATCATATCAGGTCTAGAGTTCATATCAAATAAAACTATACTCTAGACCACATATCATGCCATGTTCGACACAAAATCACATATAAATCATATAAGTGTCGAAATCATATCTCATGGACTTTTAAAACATGTTTAAAACATGTACTGTTTCAAAACATATTTCAGTTCAAATCTGTTTCATGTACAGTATAAATCATGTCAAGTCTAGAGTTCATATCAATAAAATCATACTCTAGACTTCATATCATATCGGTTAGAGACTAGGCTAGATCCCTATCATCTCTATCAATAAAGACTTAAATCACTGTAGCTAGCAGTGAAAATCATGTCATCGTCCCCTGGAAACCAACTAGGGCGCTATCTATGGCCATAGACCTCATCTCTCTCAGCCCCACTGATCAGGCGTGACTGAGACCTGTCCACGACTATTGTCGGACAAGCATCTTTATGCCTAATGAGCAAAGCTCCAATTAGGCGGTTTCCACTATGCTTTATTGAGTTTGATTCTTTTAGGGTGCCTACAGTCTCATAAACATTTAAATCTATAGCTTTCTTTTCAATATCATGTAAAGCATATGGTAAAATTCTGTATGAGACTCATATATCAAAATATATGATAAAAATATATATATATATATATATACACACTTTATTTTAAAATATTATACATATATATTTTATATATGTATATCATATATATACGTAAATGTATAATAAAATACATACGTATTCATTCTATGGTATCAAAGAGTATTTTTCAACGTACAATATGTGCATATATTTCATATATATATGAATATATTTATTTATTTAAAAATATATTTATATAATAACCTTATATAAATATATAAAATTACATATTTTTATTTCTTATTAAGTTTTGGATTTCTAAATATCCAAAATTATTTTCTTCACTTTCATTCTTATTTAATTTGGATTTTAATTTGTCCAACTTAAATTTTCTGAATACCTTTATTTATTTAGAAAATTCTCGGTCTTCACACAAGACTAGCTGTGATGGCTCAAATTTCTGGGCAAGGATTCAAATCTCAAATTCTCAAGGTAATGGTCTTTGAATGTCTCAAAAGGTCTTGACTGAAAGCATCACTCCTCTGGTTTTTCTTCTTCCTTGTTATTGCCTTAACATAGTCACAAACAATGGCCTTGAGTTATTTCAAATTTTGCTCTAGACTGCCCTTTCATGGGTTTTCACCCTAAAGCTTCATTCTCTTTTTTTCTTCTTTTTTCTTTTAATTGACTATTCTACCATGCATTTGAGGATTCAAATTTCACTAAATAATGATGATGATTTCTCAAAGAAAAGCTTTTCAATACAAGCATCCCTATTTGATCAAAATGGACTTTTAAGCACGTAACGTAGGCCAAGGTTTAGGGTTTTCGAAGAATGGATAAATAGGCCCAAAACAAGTGTTTTCATGGTTTATCGAACCAAGGATCATTTCTTCGATTGTGAACATCAGTCCTTCCCACTCTTTGAAGCATTTTTCTTTTCTTTTCTAACCTTTTATTCTCATTCATTTCTTTTTTTGCTTTTTTTTTTTGCATCTACCTTTTTCATCTTTTTCAATTTCTTGTTTTTTTTTTTCATATTGATTTCCATCTTCACATATCTTTCTTCTCACATTTGCCCCTTAACAAAGGCATCATTTTCTTGCATTTGACATAAGACCAATCACTAATGCTTCTAAAACTCCTCTGATGTATTTAGATCTCCAATGTGGAGGGTGATCCTTGGTCAAGGTTCATTTAGAAAAGAAATCAATAAGCTCAAAAGGGGTAACAAAGGGATGATTTCATTTCAGTAATAGGAATATGAAAGATGGCCATTTGTCATATCAAATATTGACACTTCTATTGAAAACCAATCCTCAAGATGAAAATTCGGCTTTTGAAATCATTTGAATATCCCTCGTGCATGGTTTCACAATCAATTTTTTTTCTTCTTTTCTTTTCTTTTTTTTTACTTCCTTTTTCTTTGCTTTTTTTTCACAACTCATGCCTAGAATGTATCAATTCAACTTTATGAAGGCCATATGCAACAATCTTCATTATCATGGTTTAAGATAGGAAAAAGGATATCAATCAAATTAAGAATGGTCATTAAAAGATGTTGAGGCTTATCAAAAACTTGGCTCTTTCAATCATTTTGCCCCAAGGTGTAGCGAAGGATGATTTGAGTCGGAGAGTTCAAGTTATGAGAAAGAATTTTTGGTTGATCTGTTTGGGACTCTTAGCTTGGCCTTAACATCTATCAAATTTCCAAATACAAAGTCCTTAAGAGAATGCTTCATGAATTGGTCCTTCAAAACAGTTCAAAACGTTTTGCAAATTCATTAATCATTTCATTGCTCATTACCTTAATGAAGATCATTGACTTCAAAAGTTTATCATGGTACGCAAAAATGAATGAATGAATTTCAAGCCTGCGTTTCTTTATGGATTCCAAGTTTTCATTGAATTGGGAAGTATACTGGAAATGTAATGGCTAGGTCTATTCATTGTCAATAACAATCACCAATGTTTTTCAAAATTATTTTATTTCATCTACTTGGAAAGAAAAATATGGAAAGCTTTCAAAACAACTTGATGAAACTTTTAAGAATCCTGAGAACATCTCACATCCACATATAGAAAACTTGGCCTATGGAGGAGCAGACTTCCATTGTTCAATAAGCTCTTGAGTCAAGGCACCACTATTGATGAGTTCTTCGACATTTTCCTTCAATTGCCTACACTTTCCTGTTGAATGCCCAATTGCCTTCGGTGCAGGCCAAGTTTTCTCACAGAATTCTTTTATCTAGACTGTACTGAGATAAGCTTCTCAAAACTTTTCTTCGTTGCCTCCAAGGTGACTTTTCATCCAAATGTATAACAATGGGGTACATCCAATGAAACGTCCTTCTCCCTTGCGGCGACAAAAATTTAAAGACCTAAAAGTCTCAGATAAGATAACTGGGGCCACGTTCACCTCATGATCAAGCTGCTCAACAAAATCCACCATTGTAATCTCAATGTGTCCTAAGAATTTAGGGAACATGGCCATATCATACACAGCTAATGCCATTATGCTCATATGTTGTTCTTTCGTTAGCTACTTCTGAAGACAACTTCGTAGAAAACTCCATGGTACATAAGTGGTCTCTCCTTTCTACCTTGTGTGATGATCAATTTCTTGAATACTATGGCCAGTCATGGAGGACAATTTCTTACGATATCTCGATTTCCTTTTCTTCTAATAGATTTTGGTGGGATTTTCTAACTCACGACGGAGCAAGGGTGAATACTCCTCTATGGTTGGCATCAAATCGGCCTCATTGAAGACAAATCATCTGTAGGATGGGTCCTATAATTGCACCATGGCCTTTATCAAATCCAAGTCCCCTTCCACTGACAATAGTAGCATCAAGTCCCCATATTTATTCTGAAATTCTGTCTTCTTTTCTTCACCCCATGCCTTCAAAATTCCTAGCAATTCAGTGTAGTCATTTTGTCTTAGGTCCAAATGAATTCTTTCTGGCAGAGTAGAAACAAAACCAACAGGTAGGCAATCACCATTCTCACGTTGGGCCTTTTTCGGATCATTCTTTCATTATGTGGGTTGGTTCCTCTTGCGATAATTTCTCCATGGATGCAAATGGATCTTAACCTATTCTATTTGTTATGAGACAGAAAAAAAATGCAAGGAATGAGAATATGCATCATTTCTTTTTATGTTTTTTTTTCTTCTTTTTTTCCTTGGTTTATTATTATTGTATTTATTTATTTTTCATATTTTTCTTGTATGAGATGATGGTCATTCTTTGTGTCCTAATATAGGCTTCAATTCTAAAGCTCTAGCTTACGAGTGGGCATCATAAGTTCACTATATGCTTGGCTTGGATAGATGATTACTAAAGGTTCCCAGACTGTTCCCCAGTATCGTCCACGTGGACTAGTAAGGCACCCCAATCCTCACCCATATAGGCTTTAAACGGAAAGGGTTCAACCTGAGTGGGAGTATTTCACTGGCCTATGTCGAGGTTACCACCTCACGAAGGCAAAGCTACTTTACTTCCTCCTAAAAAGGTAAGCCCGGGTCGAAGGCAAATGTATGCACATGCAAGTGAAGTGTGTGTATTTAAATGTCTTATGATATTTAAAGCTTTTAGACAAGATTTTGATAACCTTAGACTTCCTAATGGCCCGACTCTCTAATGTCCCCAGTGGAGTCGCCAAACTGTCATAACGTATTAAGTTTCGGGAAACCTAATAGCTAGACACAAAACTATGGAGTCGCCACCAATCATTCTAACCTAGGTGTGATTGGTCACCTATTCAAACTAAGGATAAGGCCTGGTCTACGTTAAAAGTTCTAAGTTCGGGAGTACGGTTACGTGTGAGGAAGGATTAGCACCCTCACAACGCCCATCCTAAAATGGTACCAAGTGATCTAAGGTTATCTTAATTTTGCCTTTTACTTTAATTTCGATATAATTAAATATTGAAAAATCTTTTAAGTCTCCTCCATCAAGCTGGTTGGACAACTTAAAAGTTATTCTCACCTCAAGAGTATTCAAGTAGGACCAATCGCCTTTCTTGAAGAGGCTCCGTCGTCGGATTGTTTAGATATTTTTATGCAAATCCTATTTTGACTCCTATCCAATTTCTATTTATTATTTTATCTTATTTCATTCTATTGTTATTATTTTCTTATATAAATTATTATTTTCATATATTTTTATATCTTTAAATAAACATATATTATTTCATATTGAAGATTTTCTTAAAGACCTTCCATCAAGCTGGTAAGACCTTAAAGAAACTTTCTCACCTTAGGAATTTTTAAAGAAATTACTCAAGCGCAATTCCCTTTAAATTCCATCCTCGGAATAATTCACGTTTATTAAAATATTTAATTTAATTTCTATTTATTTTAGTTATTTTCTAATTTTAATTCTAATTTATTAATTTGATCTTTATTCTTTATTATAATAAACTTAATTTTAATTTACTATTTTTTAATCTAATTTAATTTTTATTTTTATAATTTAATTTATAAAATCTTGGAAATATCCTTTAAATCTTCCATCAAGCTGGCAAGACTTAAAAGAACTCTCCTCACCTCAAGATATCTAAAAGTACTACTCAAGCGCAGTCCCTTTAGAATTCTGTCGTCGGAATATTTGTTGTTGTATTATTTTATTCTATTTTAAAATATATTAAAATTTTTTATGACTTTTAATTCCTAATTTGATTACTAGTTCTTTTAATGGTAATTAATTTTAATTAATTCTTATTTCAATTTTTTTAATAAATTTGAGGTTTAAATATCGGAAATGACTTTTTAAATCTTCCATCAAGCTGGTAAGACTTAAAGAGGACCTCCTCACCTCAAGATCTCCGAGAGTATTACTCAATCGCAATCCTCTCGGAGATCCATCGTCGGACAAATCTATATTATCTTTTAATAATTAATTAATAATTTTAAACCATTTTTACTTACAAAATAATTTTAATTTATAAATTTTAATCTATTCTAATTTATTTGTTCTAACCTATAGTTCAATTAGCAAATCCTATTCTAAACAAAGAACAAGTAAATATAATTAATTAGCTAATCATTTTATACAAGTTTAATGAGTATAATATTGATATCAACTTTTATAAAGATGGCATCATAAAAAAAAAGATATATATAAAAATACTATGCACATGAATGATAAAAAAAATGAAATATGAAAGAAATAAAATAATAATAAATAAAAAAAAATCTTTACCTCACGTCACCTTCCTTTTCTTCCCTTGTATTTTCTTTTGTTTTCTATTCTTTCCTTTTGATCTCTCTTTCTTTGCTACACGTCCTTTCCTTCTGTTTTTTTTTTTTTACGTTTCTTTCTTGTCTTCCTTCTGATAGCTTCCTTCTTTCACGTGATGATGGTGCAGCAGAGGATGATGGGTAAGGATCGAAACGTAGCAGCCTTTTCTACTTCTTCCTTGTTCTTCCTTTCTTTCTATTCTTTCTTTATTCCCGTTTCTTTGTTCAGGTCCTCTCTTCCTCACGGCTACGCTGCAGCAGCTCACGGAGGCAGCAAGGGCAGCAACGATGAAGTGTGGTGGCTCGGGTAGTAGTGCAGGATAAGGCAGTGAAACTAGATGCAGAAACGGTGGTTTTTGGATAGGTATAGTAGGACGATGATGATGGCGCAGCGAGGAGAGAGCAGAGGAACGATGGCAGTTTAGGAGACAATGGTGAAGATATAGAGGTTAGCTTCAACGAGGAAAGCTGCAGCAATAATGGTGAAGCAACGTGGTGATGCTGGGTTTGACAAAGAGCAGCTGCGAGTATGACAGTACAGCAGGAAGAAATGGTGGTTTGATGAAACCGAACAGGAACGCAGTAGCAGCAGTAGCATGAGGCATGGTCAACAGCTTGAGGGTGGTAGATGGATGCAAAGCAGGGTACGATGATGATGTTATAAAGCTGGATTGAAGGTGATGATGAATTGTGAAAGAGGCTGTCGGCCTTGGGAAGCAGGAAGCTAGGTCGAAGATGATGATACGATAGAAGAAGACAGTGGCGCAGCAGCCAGGAGCCCTCCGACCCTCTCCCCAGCAAGTTTTTTTCTAGACTTTTTCTAGCTTTTTCCTAGGGTTTTTTTTTCTGGCTTTTTTCTAGGGTTTCCGTGTGTTCTCCCCCCTCTTAAACCTAGCCGGCTCCCTCCTTTTATTGTCTAGGAATATCCCTAATTTTATTTTCTTTCCTTGGATTTATGATTTTCAATTAAACTTTGATTTTGCTTCCCATATTAAAACTCAAAATTCAATGTTTGATTTTCTTTCCAAATATCTAAGTTTGATTGTCTTCCTATTTACCTTCAATATTCTTGGCATATTCAACAGATTTTGATTTTCCCAAATTCATCTTTTTCCTTCCTCTTTTTTTTTCATGATTGATTTTTTTTTTAAAATTTCATTTTTACGTATTTTTATTTTATATAAAATATAGAATTAAATACAACAATTGATCTTTTAATCATCAGGCATAATCTTAAGCCCAAAATCATATTTTCATGTCCAAAAGTCTAATTAAACCCAAAATAAACATAGTCTAATATGCCCAATAATATTAAAGACCCCGGACAAAAATTGGTGTCTACAGCTACAAAAACAAAAAAAAAGTGTGTAATGAGCCAAACAAAATAGTCGTCTATTATATTTGCCTTATTCCTGATTCTTAGCAATGTGCAAAGAGGGGCAACTCTCTCATCCCCATATGGCCAGTTCCCATCCCCATAAGAGTCACTTTGATGTCTAAAGGTGGTTGCTAAAATCCCTTGGACCAAACTATAGATGGTACAAAATGAATGATCTTGATGAGGTTAAAACATAGACTAATCATTCTAAAATGAGGGGGATTTTCGGCTCTTTTGATTTCTCTAGCTACAAACTTTCAAAGAACTCACTGAAAAATTTTAGCTAAGAATTCAACATATTACCAACCATCACCAAGATTTGGCACCCTCCATTCGAAAATCCACCGCTCTAGCTTTCATCCTCTTAAAACCTGAAAACCTTTAGCCAAAAATTGAAAACCATCTTCACCACCAATTCTGAAACGACCATCACCCTCAATCGCTCAATCAACAGAATTGAAACCACCAAAATCGGACCCCATTCAACCAAAATAGCCCTAACACATCCACTGCCATTGGTTGCCATCACCATTTTCAGCCCCCTCTGCCAGTGAGAGTCGACAAACCGAGCCCTCCGGGAAGCCATTCTATCCCTTTGCTAGCACACCACCCCCCAACACAGCTACTTCCATCACTCTATTGATAAGAAGGAAGCCTTCTCTCACTTGTGCAACCCGAAAATGCTTCACCACATAGCATTTGACCACCCCAAGTGAGATTTTTTCAGTCAGCCCATTACCACTCATCTTCATGAGCTCTTCCCTTTCAGACTTCTAACACAACAACCATTCAAAATAGATCACCATTACTACACCACCGAAACCGCCATCCTAGCAACACCCATACCTCGCTACCAAACGAAGCCCATCCTAAACATAGCCTTTTCAATCCCACACAGACCCGAGAACCCCAAAAACCTCATCATAACCAAGTTACAAAACACTCACAACCGAAAAACACACACGCTAGCCAGCTTTAACCCCAACATAATCCCTTTGAACACCTACCAACAAAGCTATAACCAAATTAAAAAAAAAATACATTTCAAATCCAAATTCCTAGCTTCTACTCGCAACCACTAAACAGAAAATAAACACAACATTTTTTTTTCCTTTCCTTCTCCTATTCTTGGTCTGGATGATTATAGGTAGTTTTAGGACACAAAATTTGGTGAGAGAGGAATTAGGGAAATGGAGAAGAGCATAGTAAGAAGAGGTGTTAGTCTGAGTGGCGGAGATGGCATTTTTGGGTGTTCAAGTCGCGAGTTTCTTTTTCAGATTTAGCAAGTTTGAGACATTTTTTGAGAAATCTAAGTTGAGAAAGAGAAGGAGAAGTTCAGATTCTTTTGGAAAGTGGGAAGCTTTTTAGTATTGGCCTCCGGCGATAGTGGCCGACGGCGAAGCAAGATGACTGGGTGACGGGAGAGAAGAGAGAGAGTTTGAAAAAAATAAAAGAAGAGAGTTTTTTTTTCACAAAAAGGTCAAATCTAAAAGAAAAGTGTTGGGACTTATAAGCAGCCTAAACAGTTGCATTTTAGAGCAAAGGAAGGGATCTGATTTCATCGACCTACCCTGCAAGCAGTCCAAACCATTCGACCATTTAGCGATCCGGTCCGCCTAATAGCCCAACCCTTGCAAAAGGGTTTGACTACGAGAACTGATTATTTTTACTGCACATGTGTATTATATGGAAATTTTAATTTATTTTGGAATATAATTGCAAATTTTAAGTAAATCATCATGTGGGCCCTATTTGGTATTTCGAGCCCAGATGTATATAAGATTGAGGAAACGATGTACAGATGATATAATAATGATATTATGAAAAATTGGAGGTCAAAATACCTTATTGGCATTATTCTTGAAGACATGACAAACAAATTTGGAAATAATGATTATGTCCTGAGGGTATTTTTGTAAATTGTACCCAAAATAAAATGAATTGGGACGAAGTAAAAATATCATGACATTTTATATGAAAAGTACTTCAACATAGTGTCAATAGATTTTTCGAAAACGATCATTAAAATAGAAAATTTTGCTGGTGGGTCACGGGGGTAAAATTGTAATTTCTCACTACCCGCACACCGCGTATTAACGAAACCACTTCTAGTCATCAAAATACATTCAATATGATTAGTTGGTGATGGAATTCAAAATTTTGGGGTGTGGTTACATGGTTTTACAACTACGGAACCACAAGGGCACTTTTAGTCTAAAATCTTTATAACCGAGAGTAAAATGGTCATTTAACATAGGGACTGGTCATTTGATCAAGGTTGACTAGAATTGACCTAAATAAATTAAATTTAATTAAATTTAAATTTAAATCTGAAATTTGAAAATAATAAGATATTTTTAATGGTATATGTGTAAATAATGTGAATTTTAAGGGGAATTTTAATTGTTGAACACTTGGCAATTTTCATTGGATGGAAAATAAATAAAAGAAGACAATTTACTCAATCATTGTAGCTCCATAACCTGCACATGGACGGACTACTATTAAAAGAAACAGAAGAAAAAAAAGAAAAAAGAGGGAAAAAAGGAGAAAGTTGACTAGTGAACCACATGGTAAATTTTTATTGGAGGAAACAATAATAAAGAAGACCAAATACAACTAAAATCTCGGCAGTTTCATTTTACTGCTGCCGACTTTCCTTCTTTCCTGTATCACCGCCTCTCCCCCGCTGCACCGACCTTCCCATTTTTCTTTAACTTTTGTCAATTTTGCTTTGTGAAATCCCATTCAACCTTCATCCAATTAACATACATCCTTAATAAAATTTATTCTTTTCGACAAAGGCTCTTTAAATCTAGAAATTTGTGGATGAAATTCAGCAATTAAAGGTCAAAATTTACTGCTGGCAGAACTGATGCGTGAAGGCAGAGTATGGGACAGCCCTGTTCGGTTGAATGATAAAGGTGAGAAGTGATTGAGTTTATACCATTTAGTTGATGATTTTGTATGTTTAAAGCATGAATAACATTATTAAAATTTAATTTGAAGTAAAGTGAAGTATAGTGTTGGAAGATGCATCTCGCCTATGCTAAGAAATAAGGGAAAGTTTAGTGATTTAAATGTATATTTGGTAAAAACTAGTTGGAGATGGCACCATTCAGGCATGAAGGGGCTGACGATGGTGATGGTGTTTTGATTTAGTTGAAAGTGTTTGATGATAGTCCTAAATGAGTAAAAGAAGTGCCAAAAATTGGAGTTGATTGAAGAAAAAAAAACGTGAGAATAAGGGAGTGGAAGCTTACGGTTTGGATGGGAAAATAGAAACATTGAAACTGTCGACAGTGAACTAAAAAGAACAAGAAAAGAAAAGAAAAGAAAAATAAATTGGGTGAAGAAAGAATTTATGAAAAGTCAACAAAATGGAGCCATGGAGACTCACGACCATGGCTATTGGAATGGCACAGTTGTGCCAATTTTGACATAAAATAAATATAAAATAAATCCATAAAGAGAGTAGAGAAATATTAGTGGAAATAAATTTGAAAAGAATGAATTATTAAGGGAGGATTCAGCCTAATGAAGGGGACTAGAATGCATGGCTGGTTTTGATAATTTCAGAGTAGATTTAGACGGTAGGAATTACAAGGAGTCTGTCGGTATGCTCGGATTTAAAATCCGAAGCAAAATGAAGAAGTTACGTTATACTACCAGTAGAATTTATACTGCAAAAATAATTACAGTGTCTAATATGGCTGCATAGAGACATAAGAAATAGCTTAAAAATAAGTATTTATTAAGCTAATAATTTTAGTGAAATTATCTACAGTCCGGGAATAACGAATTGCAAGTGGTGCATCCGAGGAGTTCGGTTACGTTATATAAGTAAAGGATGCATATGTAAGCTGTAGGGATATTTTGAATGCATATTTATTATGCAAATAAATTATTGTGAATATTCTTGAAATGAATTGCATGGAAATCTGTGAAATTGAAGTTGTATATGAAAATTGGAACTGTGTTGATTTGCAGGAGGGCTAGGAAGCCATTATGCTGCTGAAAATTTCTAGAATATTTTTTAAAAATATTAGAAAATATTTAATTTCATAATTTGATGAATTCCTAGCCTTGAAAATGAAAATTTTATTATTTTTCATAAAACATGAATATACCGAAAAATATTAATTATATATTCATGTTACCAATTTTATTGAAAGTAAGAATATAGAATATTCTTCCTACATGTTTTACACCATATGATATGGTTTATGAGATGAAAAGATGGAAAGTGAACATTTTATAAATTATTTTCAATAAATATTCACTATATGAATTTATAAAAATCCTTTATGGACTGATTGAAGATTTACTGATTTTAACTATTTCCATAAAGGTGATATGACTATGAAAATATTGTTTTGAGACTGCTAGGCCCATATCATGCCGATATGTGATATGTGATATGTGACATGTGATATGTATTCAATCTCGGTTAACACTTGATCAGTGTTTGACTGTGGATTACCCTAGACTATGGCCATAGATCTGACATGATTATTATTATTGCCCTATAGGATACTTTCTCTCTAGCATGATGTATTTTGGGTGATGCCTTAGTCTCTACTTATACGAGATATGAAATGATATGTGATATGGAAAAACATGTTTGAATGAAAAAGTATATGAATATGTTTTTATATGGAAAGGAGAATGATTTCTAACAGTTTATTGTACTACATGGAGTACCGTACTGTTTATGACTTATACAGTGATATGTGAAATGAGTTTAAATGAGAATTATGATTTATTTAAACTAATATTCTTTTTAAGAAATTTATGAATATTAGTTTATTTCATTTAAATGCTTTATTTTATGAAAGCATTATTTTGAAAAAGGATATGAAATGAAATGGAAAAATGATGGACCTCAACAACAGTGTTTACTCTCTATAGTCGCTTTTAGGTTCCGGGACAAGACAAGTAGTTCAAAATACCTTCCTTACTCCATCTGGATCCTTAGCCGACTATAGTATCCTTCCTATTTTGGTCCTTAAAGCACCTATAGGAAAATAAGGATTTTAATGCATATAGATTTCGGAGTATCTAGTTTTGCATACAATTTTCTTATTGAGCTGTGGTTTGCTCATCCTTTTATTTTAACATCTACAGAGTTCTGCCAGTGATTGTGTGATTAGCATCCGGGGATGGTTGGCTGCGCATTTAGTGCCTTGAGGCAGCAAGCTTATATCTTGAAGGTATAATCACTTATTTTATATGTTCAGACATGTTTTACAGTACTACAGTGTTGTGAATTAAACAAGGGGTGTAAATAATGAATAAATTCTCGATATGTAAATATTTCCTTAATTATAAATTATGGTGTTAAATGATTACAGTGTAAAGAAAAAGGAAAGTAAGGCATCGCAGACAGCCCAACCATATAAAATGTGTAGAAAAGTGTGTAATACTATATATATGGGATGTGACATTGACCCAGCTTATGAACTAGCTAAGCCCAATCTATGAGAAGCATTGTTGGGCTATCCTATTTGGGCCATCTTGCAAGATCTTCCTTGGGTTTTAAACTTCAATTTTTTTTGTATAATTTCACCCCTTTTTTTTATTTAATTTTAGCCAATTTTGATCTACTATTTAATGTTTATAATTTTACTATAATATTATGCTAAATAATGATCGTAGAAAATGCATATATCCTTTTTACTATAATATGAAAAGTATATAGCCTTTTTACTATATTGTTAAAATAATGTATTAGGAAATATTAAAAATAAATATGTTCCGATGATGGAATGTTATGGAAGTCACAAGTAGTGATTCCTAACTGATCCTTAGGTGAGAAGAGTCCACTAAATATTACCAACGTAGTGGAGTATTTAGTATGATTTTTCAATAATTTTAATTTTCATTAAAAATAAAAATGAATAAGGTTTTTTTTTTATAAAAAATTAAAACAAAGGAAAGTTAATAATAAAGTTTAAATATAATTAAATATAGTCCGATAATAAAGTCTAAATATAATTAAATATGTTCCGATGATGGAATGTTACGAAAATTACAAGTAGTGATTTCTAATTGATCTCTGGATGAGAGAAGTTCACTAAATATTACCAGAGTATTGGAATGCTTAGTGTGATTCTTCAATAATATTGATTTTTATTTAAAATAAATAAAATAAAATTTTATAAAAATTATTATAAAAAATACATATGCATCATTTATTACCTGTTTGCATCATATGCAGTTGAAACAAGTGTGAACCTTACGATGATGAGATTCTATAGAAATTGCAAGTAACAATTCTCAAGAAATTTCTAGGTAAGATTATTATTTCAAATATTATGAAAAGTATTGGAATATTTGATTTATTTTTTTTCAATACAAAAGGTTCACATTCAATTTCCAAATAAATAATAAAAAAATAAAATCTAACTTTTAAAAATAAAAATGATCTTGATAAATAATAAATGCTTTTAAAAATAGAATAAAAAGGAATTATTTTTAAATATTGAATTAAGACTATTTTATTAAAACTAAAATAATAACACATGATTAAGATGGTACCGATTTTTAAAAGGGCGATAGGGGTACTAATCTTTCCCCACGCGTAACTATACTCCTGAACCCAACCTTGTTTTCACAAACCCTAAGGGTGTGTTTGGATGAGGGATTTCAAAGAGGAAATTCATTTCAATAAGGATATTTAAAAGTCTAAAATCTAAATTTCTTGTTTGGCAAAATTTTTTGAAGAATTTCAAAATTTAAGAGGGATTTCAAAAGAGAATTTGAGCATCTCAAATTCCCTCTTGAAAATCCACCTAAAGAGGTGGTTTTTTAAAACTCCCCCCACTCTTCTTTCCTTCATTAGACATGCCCCACTATTAAATATAAAGTTAAAAATAAAAATATATTATTTTATTTAAATATAATATATATTTTTATTTTTTTATATTATTAATAACATCTATATATTTTTACAAATTTAATGATATCCATATTGCATATTTTATTTGATTTTTTTCTTTTTTTAATATATAATATTATTTTTCTTTTATAATTAATTTTTATTTAATCAAATTCTAATATTCAAAAATTCTTTTTAAATATTATTGACCCAAACAAGTTAATTAAAAATGCTAGTATCTTAAAATGAGATATTTTGAAATGTTTTTATTTTAAAATGCCTCAAAATTTTCAAATTCTCCATCCAAACGCAACCTAAAAGTCTTTTTAATAAAACTTAATCAATTTTAAGGTTTTGTTAAAATGACAAATTTTTTAGGTGGCCAATCACACCTAGACAAAAAGATTGGTGGCTACGTCCTATTTTTCATGTTTTCAAAGTCATCGAGCAGTTGAGTTCTAGGATGAAATCGTTACGATAAGTTTATTTATAATTAATAAGTTTGTAGATTGATTTGCAAGTGATAAAACATTTAGCGCTTATATCCATTTCATGCTAATAGTTAATGGCATATTTAACTATTAAGCAATGTAATTAATATCTTTTCATTTATTATATCACAACTAATTAAGAAGTATGATACAGTGTCTACTTATTTGTTCATCATGTTAGTCCTTGCAATTGCAGGATTAACTCCAATGAATCTTATGAAATTGATTTCATCAAAGACCCATTATGACATTGCCATGGATCTGTACAAGTCAATCTAAAGCCAACAACAATTGAGATATGTCTCCTAAATTCACTTAGTGTGATGAATCCTATCTGGACCACTCGTCCACCTTCATCTGCTTCAAGCCTAACCCAAAAGTACATTTTTTAGGCATTTGGTCCACCAAAGCCATAGAGGTGAAATCTAAGTGTACTTAGTGTCCCAAGTCAAAAGATCACCTATATGACTATCACATGAGACAAGCACCCATATAAGTATCTCATATACTTCAATTCATGAGATCAATTACTAACTTTACAAGTAAGAACTTAACATGTGATAGTCTCTAGAAGATTGTCAATGCCTATTCTTTACAATACATTGACTAGGAATAAATTTTAGGACAAGGCTTTGATGCATAAGGATATCATAATAATAAACCCTTATAATTCTTTTACAAGGCCAATATCGTGTCCAATGGGCTTCACCATATTTAGTGACAAATAATCATTATTATTGTCAACTTAAATAGTGAAGGGAAACCTTTATTTCACTAACCATAAGTGATCATGTGTTGATAAGGTACCATGCTTTATGCCAAGTGAGTTGTCTCTATGGCATACACTAATAATGGTGGTAGCATTGGATTGATTGAAAATATTCCTATCTTATATCTTATTAGTTACTAAGCGTGTTTGCCACAAAGATTGGTGTAATTTTCAAAATTTTCACTTGAGTTAATTATTTAGGTAATTAATTCCCTAAAAACAGAAATAGGACAAAAATAGACATTAGTGATCGACAACATCCCAAAATGATTGGTAAGCCCTTTATAAACCAACAAGGGTTTGTTTTGGGCCAACTTAGGACCACATTAAAGATTGAGCTTAATTTTGGGCTTGAAATGAGTGTAGCAAGTGGTTATCGATTTTCTAAAACCCCAATCGATTGATTGGAAAAAGTTTGATTTCAATAAGGAATGAATTTGTGCGGATAAAAGGCTTCATTTGAACAAAAAAGGACCCAACTTATCAGTAATACCCCTTGTTTAATCAGTTGACAAAGTGTGATATAAGAATCGGAAGATAATTATCTACTTGATAAATCTCTAGATAATTATCTTTGGGATTTATTAAATCCAATAGATCAAGTTTGACCATTCAACTCAATCCTCATCCCTCTCCAAGCGTCTTTTATAAATACTCTATTTTTATCTTCATTTTCAACAAGTCAGTAGTTCGACTATCTCCCAAAAATCCCTTGAAACTTTCTTCATTTTCTGTTTTCTAGCAATCTAAATCCTCCCTTCAACCATCCTAACCTCCTAAAATAGCCTTCAGTCTCGACCTAAGTCTTTATTTTATTCCAAACCTTATTCCCTAACTTTAACTAACTGCCCTTTTCCAAACCACCTGAACAAAACCTAATATTGCCCTATGAAACCCCTTAAAATTAGTTTGTTCTATTCCTAAATTACCTATAACTGATTCAATCACTATCACTCACTTGTTTTCCCAATTACTCGTTCATTTGCTCTGATACACCTCACCCAACCAATCGACATTCAAAATAGCCAATCAACCTAAAGCGCATTCTGTCTCTACCACTTGTAAATTCACCGTAATTTTCCTCACCCAATTGATCAACATTCCACTAAGTCAATTAGTCACAACTAATTCTGTCACTATTGCATGTCTGTCACCCTAATTGACCTTGTCTAACTAGTCGACATTCTGACAAGTTGATAAGTTTATAGCTAAATATGTTCCTATGCTCATCTATTCACCCTTACTATCATTCGCTTAATTACCATATCCATCACCACGTTACCTACATGATCATTCAGTTTCTCTTTTCCTCCAAAATCACCATTACTTGGTGGATTCAGTTAGGTATACTTCACAAACCCTTAAACCTTTTAGGATTCTTATTATGAGCATGCGACATTCATCGTCCATGATAACACATAATATAGTCTTAGAAACATATAATGTTATGTCATTTGGTTACTTTTAGAATTTTCCTTACTATTAAAGGGCAGTGGATATTTGTAAATCCACGTTTAGCATGCCATTTATAATACTATAATGTTGTTAAGGTATAATAAATGGTTGTATTAAGCATGGCTTAGTGGTAACTTATTAATTGACATTTTTTTTATTATGCCTTTAGATTAGGTTGCATTTCAAGCTTTTATGGTTACTTTTCCATGATTATACATTATAGCATATTTTTTGTATTTGCTTGATAAAATGATCTTTGCATTATTAATGGTCAATAGGCCATATGAGACTATCAATTCAGAAATATCTTTTTAAATATACCTTTAACAATGCAAGACATGTAAATTATAAATAAAATCGCATACCATGAAGAATAAAATGGAGAGATATGCCCTTTTATCTATAAGCTAATTAGTGCATGGTCAAAAGTAGAAAATAAAAGCTAGGTTTATCCCAAGTAAAATTTGGAGCTTTGATTCTTTTAATATTTTTGTATCCAAACTTTGAACCAAGTTATATGGCAAAGATAATAATATGACCTTGAAATTGACATTCATTCCTGGGATATGAATAAATCGATTAGATATTCCTATTCAATTGATGGGTCTCAACACTAAAAACAGTGTAAGATGGGAAACCCACACCATTCACACTAATGATTGCACTAAGGAAGATTATGAATCCTTTTTATCCACTTGTGTGATCCCTCTTCAAAGTGATGAAGATTTTAAATCACATCTCTTTATGCATCATACAAACCTTATGCAAGATAAGGTTCTTCTAGGGCTTGGATTCATTTAGCCTATCAACTTCTATTGGAATCTTGTCTCACTCATAGCATTGCTCTACCTATGATGGGCTTAAGTGATGCATTGGCTCTACCCAACAGTTTAATACGATGATGAGGGCTAGATTGTCGAATTATGATTGGCCATTGAACCTTTGAGGGAATATAGATGAAAATTTTGACTCTTCTACATGTAAACAAAACCCTATACATCATCTTAGGACTAACCTTTATGATGATGTCTATAATAACACATTGTATTGGCATATATTGTTGTTTTGAACTTTTTTCTAATAAATTTGGGTATTAAGACTTGGACTCTTAAAGTGACCATTAGACTTTACTTTTCCTTATAGGCTCTCTAAAATCTATTGTGTCTTACATTATTGGTTAAGCTGTTAAAATTGTTAGAAACCTGATTAGACATTTTAGGTCTTTAAAATACATCTCAGCTTGCACTGCCTCAATAACAAATGAGAACATTGAGAAACTGCTGGAACACATCTTCAACCAAAAAAATATTTTCATGGACTTAAATGAACGATACCATCATAAGCTGAATCAAATCGATGATAAGATAAGATGAATGTTGAGTTAGTTAGCATCTTCAAAGACTGGAAGAAAAAAATTAACCTTGATTTTCAACCAAAAAAGGATGAGCTATCCACCTTCTAAACCTAACCTAATAAGCTTGAATCGATCTTAGCTCAAAACACTTCCCCAGTAAAATAAGAAGCTAGACTATGTTAGAAATTTTGAAACTTCAAACCATGATGAAGAATTGGACCTTCACAAATAACTCCCTACTAGTTGTTGATAAATTATCCTTAACTGGAATATTACCTTACTCAGATACCTTCTGTCAACAAGTTTGATGGAATTAGGAGATCCTAAAGTATACGTTAGGTGATTTATAGTCATTCTCCAACTTAAAAGCCTAACCAAACAGAGTTAATTGCAACTTTCCCAATGATCTTTACCAGACACACATCTTGTTCATTCCATACCAACCAGAAACTATATCCTGAGATGTTAGAAGAAATACCAAAGCATTGGTCCACTAATATGCTTATAACACCTAACTAGATACAACAATTAGAAACCTAGAAACTACCAAGCAAAAGAACAGTGAAACCCTTGTTGAGTTGTTAACCTCATGGCCCTCATGAATATTAAACCTACCAGGAAAGATCAGGTCTAAATAGTAGTAAAGAAACTACTACCCTTTTATTACGATCAACTACTTGCCATGTAATTATCCACCTTTGAACAACTTTATAATTGTTGAATTGAGATACGTATAATGAATCAAAATTTTTATTTTTAAAAATAAAGTATCGTATCAAAACATACATTAAACAATTTTAAAATTAATTATAACATGTATACATGTAATATAAATAAAAAATACAAATATTATACATATTAATCAAATTTAGTGATTATGTTGCACAAATAGAAAATATAGCTGTTTTCAAACTCTTAACATGCTTATTAATAGTATATATTCTAAAATAATTTTTTTTTCTTGTAGTTTTCATGTTAATTTACTAAGAAGTCTAAACTTTTTCATATTTTTTAAGTTTACAATATTTTGAGAATATGTTCATAAGTTTGTTTAGGTTAAAAAAAATTAAATTGCATTTTAGGTAATTGAACTTTATTAGATTTTCATTGGCTTAAAGCATCTTGAAATGTATAGGATGTATTGTACAATATGAATCAACTCACTTATGTATTAATAGATCCATTAGCAATTCATTAAAAAATTGATTCTCCATATAGATACACATTAGTTTTGTAGTGAAATGAATAGTATCATAAATACATTTTAAGTATAATATGATATTAATAACTATTGGCTTAGGTATTAATGTTTAAAGTTTTTAAGATCAAACAATCTTTAATATTGGAACATGAAATGGAGTTTTTAAGATCAAACAATGTTTATTATTGGTTGATCTTCCTCAAGGATGCAAAGTAATCAAGAACACATAATTACTTAAAATTAAGTGTAAGATGAGAAAGTAAAAGAAATAAAGGGAATTGATTATGAAGAAGCTTTATCTCTTGTTGTGAGATTTATTTGAATACACTTGATTCTAGTTATGGTGGCAAGTTTAGATTTGGAATTACATCAAATGGGCGTAAAAACTATTTTCTTAAATGGAGAACTAGAAAAGAAAATCTATTTGGAAAACTTATAGGTTTCATTGAGAAATGTCAAGATCAAAAAGTGTGAAAACTATTAAGATCAATTTGTGGTCTTAAGGAATCTTTCAATTATTGGTATATTAGATTTTATCAAAAAATAAGTTCATTTGGTTTTATCATGATTGATGAAGATCACACATATATCTAAAAAGATCTAAACATATGTTTGTGATTTTGTAATTTGATATGGATGGCATATTATTGGCTTGTAATAATTAGTATATTATTATAATGAAAACTTGTCCTCAAGTTTTGAAATGAAAGGCATTGGTGAAGCATCTTATATACTTAAGATTAAAAATTAAAAGGGATTGTTCCAAGAAATTGTTGACTCTTTCTCAAAAGCAATATATTAAGAGAATGCTTAAAAGATTCTATATGCAAGACTGCAAGCTAATTGATACTCAAATTGCGAAAGATAAAAGCCTAAATGAAAGAATGTGTCATAAGACTCCACAACAAAATGAACAAATGGAATGAGTTTCTTATTCCAATGCTATTCAAAGCTTTATGTATGCTCTTACTACTAGAAAAAAGCACACAAACTATAATTACATAAAAACGATAACTATGGTTATTAAAAATGTATGCAGTAAGGTTTCCCTTAGAACAATACAAGCCTTGCAAGGGATTTGCAATGTGATTACAATGATGAGAATCCTTGTGTATCAAAGATTAGTTCCTAAAAACTGTTATTGGTCATTATATTGTCAAGACAAGGCATTGACAATGCTTAGAGATCGGTACATTCTAAGCCTTTTTACTTATGAAGTAAGCAATCGTTCTTATAGATTAATATGAAGATATCTGAGGGTAGCTTATAAGTGATTATTAAAGAATAAGTTCACTGAACATGACTGAGGTGGGAGCTCCATTTGATGGTGTCACTTAAGTATCCATGGAATATACTCTCATGTGTTAATAGCTAAGTGATCCTCTGACTTGAGATGTTAGGTCATCTTATATGTATTTTGTCATGCTTTGATTTCATCCTCATGGGTTTACAAAGTCAAATGCCTAAAATGAATGTTTTTAGGTATGACCTACAGCATATGAAGGTGGATAAATAGTCAAGATGATGACTCATCACACGAGTGACTTAAAGGGATAACATCTTATGTTTCCTAACCTGTATTAACTCAGAAAGTCTTTATCCAAAGCACTAATTTAGAGGAGTTAATATTTGAAGCTTGAGGAAAAATCTGAAATTATACTTAATGTAGACACTAAACCAAGCTTTAGTTATTTTTTAGGTATTATAATGAAAGGATTGAATTACACTAAGATATTGCACTCTAAAAGGTTGATCAAACCATTTTTACCTTCCTAATATTTGGGTGGTCATGATACATTGCTATATGTCACTCATGATCTATAAATTTAAATGAAAATTTAAATTCATTGCAAATATGTTGAAAACCTAATAGGTCACACAGAAAGAGCAATATATGAATTAGAAAAAATCGTAGATTGGAAACTTTGGAATTTTCCATTTGGATTTATAGAGAATGAAGTATTTATGTATACTTAATTAAATGTGTTTAATTAAGTGGATTTAATTAAATCATAAAGGTCCACAGTTGATTATAATGGAATTAATTTAGGGGTTTAATTGAATCCATTAGTCTAAAAATTGATCAAAAGAATTAATAGGCTTGACTAAAATTAGGATGGTCAAGGAAATTTAATTAAAATGTTTAATATGCTAGGCTAATCCAATTAAAAGGAGTTTAACTGGGTCATGGACCATAAGTCAATTAAATGGTTTAATGTTGACTTGAGCCTTACGAAAATAATTACAATTAAGTCTAAATCTTAGAGGAATTAGAATTAGAAAACCCTAGGCATATATAATCCTTGTTATGGTCAATCATATTAGAGGTATTTTGGACACTAGAGTTGGTGGCACACTATGAGAGAAACCCTACAAGTTACAACAATATCTCGTAGAATTGATCCTATTGTGCACAACACTATACCCTGCAAATCCTTGTGATTTGCAACAATCATGGCAAAAGGAAGGGCCTTTGGTATTTTTGATACCTTGCAGACTTTTATTGTTGATCTAATAAAGTTGGTGTTGAAGCAATTGTAGCCTAGTATCTTATAGGAAACCTTGCAAGAAACCCTGTGCTTGCTGCCCCATATACCTCTCTCTCTTTGTGCATATCAAGAATTGTTTTTGGTATCTTTAGTGGTGAGTTTCAAGAAACTCGGGCTACTATTATAGCTGCGACCCTAACCCAATTCAATCTTTCCGAAAGTTTATGCATTGCTCGTGTGGATCACGTTTAAAGGCTGGGCAGTTGAACAACTTTGGTTTGACAATAACTAAGAACGTGTGTATGATCAACTTAGTGTAAAATTCTTGGCTTACAAGATTCAAGTGTCAGGATATGAAAATTTTAAAAACTCCTCGTTTATTATGATTATGACATAAACGATTTCTATTTGGCTATTAAGTGTGATCATTAGAATGGTTTCAGTATTGTATGTTTAACTATTTATTCCATTGCACATATGATGTATATTTTTTGATTGAGTATGAACTAAAACCACTCCCTCACAAAAGGAGGCATAACTCTCCAATAGTCGACTAGACAAAAAGAAAAGGCAAGCAAAAAGAAATCTGATATGTTAATACATCAAAGGTTAGATGCTATAAATGAAGGGATAATGCTTATAAGGAGAGGGAGGAAGGAAACCTTCATTATATGGAGCAAGGTGGTAGCCCTTTATCACGAGAAAACCACAAAAAAAAAATTGTCTCCTACAACTTTAGGGTCCTAAAGGCGTAGTACAATTAAATGGGCAATTCGTAGGATCATGTAGTACACTTTCAAACCACCCTGGATTTATATGAGACAACGAATGCTATAAAAAGTAAAGCCTTCCTAGCCACTTTGAAAGGTAGAACTAGGTCAGCGTTCAATTCTCTCCCATTGAATTCTCTTTAAAGCTTCAACCAATTGAGCAAGCTATTTGTAAGACATTTCTTAGAAAACAAGTAAGATAAAACTTATGCAAACTTGATGTACGTGTTATAAAGGTCGAGGAAACCTTTAAAGGAGGACATGAGGCAATTCACCACAACTTATGCGAGCTAAAAGTTCCTAATGACAATTTTTCTATGTAGCATTTAGGGCAGGGAGACCATATCCACTATGCCCTATATGTTAAGAAGCTGCTAGACCTGCATGATGTACTCCAAAATGATCAGAGCCTTTCTAAAGTAGAAGAGATCAAGGAGATAACCAATAGGCAAACAGATAACTAGATGAATCCCATATCAAGCCAAGACATGTACAACTCAAAGGTGGATGTCTATATGAGATTCCTACAACATGTGTAAATCAAGTCAAGAAAAACCATTGACTGCTAGTAGGGAACATATACTAAATGCCATCACCAACACATCATATATCAGGTGGCCAAACATTTCTCACCATAACTTACATGCGCATAAGAGAAAAAATTTTAAATTTCACCATTAGTATGGCCATACCTTGAAGGACTGTCAGAAATTGAAAAATGAAATGAGTTCTTTATAAAGAAGGGGTATCTGAAAAACTTCATCAACAATAGTAACCATGACCATTCTTAAGACTTAAAACGCCCACCAATTGAAATATATTCTTATATTAGTCACTAAGTTATGTTACATTATTAAGTTCCATTTGTTTCATGTTATTCGATAGTTAGCAGTGCATGGTAAAAATAAAAATGCACAATAGTCTAATTGCATGCTTATGGCTTGAGTGCCAATATCTGGGGCCTCCACTTGCTTAATTGCTTGATAGTCTAAGTGCTAGTATTTTAGGCTTCCATTTTCACGATTGCCAAAGTGCTAGTCTCTTGGGCACTTTCTCACCCACATCGTAAGCACTAGTATCTTGGGCTTCCATTTGCACAATGGCCTGAGCGTAATCTCTTGGGCACCTGCTCGCCCATGACCTAAGCACAAGTATCTTGAGTTTCATTTGCTCAAAGGCTTGAGTGCAAGTCTCTGAAGCACTTGCTTGCCCACGACTTGTAAGACAGTATCTTGGCGTTCTATTTTCTAAACAGCCTTAGCGCCAATATCTTAAACTTCCCTTTGCTCAATGGCTAGAGTACTAGTATCTTGAACTTTCATTTGCCTAACGACTTGAGCACCAGTATCTTGAGCTTCAATTGGCTCAATGGCCTAAGCCTAAGTATCTTCTACTTCCATTTTTTTAATGGCCTGAGTGCCTATGTCTTGGGCTTCCATTTGCTTAACGACTTGAGCACTGATATTTTTGATCTCCACTTGTTTGTGCCTTGAGCACTAGTCTTTTAGGCACATGTTGGCCCACAACCTTAGACACCAATCTTCTGGGCATTTGGTCGTCCAAAACTTTAGATGCTAATACCTTGGAATTCTCCTTGCCTTGGGCACCATCATCTTGGTTGACTCTTCGCCCATGGTTACAGTCCTCAAAATACAAAATGAGCAATGAAAGGTCTATGGTCATCCAATATAAAAAACATTGTTCACTTTATAATCATCGTTTGTTAAGAGGCATCACGTTAATATCCAAAAACATGGGTCCTAAACATGCTAAAGGCATAACCACTTACAAACAACCATGATTCCCACTATTAAGGAACCTTCTTTTTTTGTATAGACTACAGGTATCTTCATCCGTTTTAACGGTCTGAAACTAATCCTGTTGGGGTTTAGTCACAGTTAAGGCTCTTTACCCCTCCCCAAAGATGTGTTTAGTAGAAGTCGAACCCGAGAGCTCTTTCCACAAACTCAGCCTGCGTTGCCAACTGAGCCACAACTCTTGGGTACTAAGGAACCTTTTGACTAACATATAAAAGGAACCTCCCACCATCTCTATAATTGCCCACTCAACACAAGTACGTTAAGTCCTATGAAACAATAGTATGGATATCATGCAAAAGGAAACTTGACCACTATAAAAAGGATTTTATGGTAAGCTAAAGTTATGAACATTTTCTAGGTAGAAAGTAATCTCTTTTGTTCCTTAGCAAAACTACTAAGGATCTCCACTGGTTTAAGCGTTTGAACAAGTGCCACTAGAGAAAAGTTCAATGAACCTTTTTGTCTTGCAAGTTGATCTAATAAAACAAGGCTAGAAGATCATCCAAAAGCTTGACCCTTTTTGGCATCAATAAAAGCAATCTCAATCCAAACTTAATAAAGATTTCCTAAATTTAAAGAAATCTGAACTCGACATCATCTAAATTCAAAATGCTTAAAATGAAATGAACAGAAAAAGATCCAAAATTTGATTAAAAGTTCAACCGAATTGAAACCTGCCTCAACTCGACGCCTTTTTTTGTTTGAACTTTAAATCTTCCACAAACCAAATCCAAATATCCAATTTAGTTTCAAAACTTGTCTAATAATGACTACATATGGAATATGGCTACAAACTTCTATGGAAAACTCGAAACAAGAGAGGGGAGGGGAATGGCATTTATGAGCACAAGCATAGATCCATTGGACCATCCATGCTTCCCGTCAATGTGACTTATTCTCCATCCGTCGCCATCGCCTATCACTCCATCAGCAAAATCAAATTCAATTGTTACTTTCCCCCAAGAAAAAGAAAATCCCAATTTATTCTGGAGACAATAAAATCAGAATCAGATCAACTTAGAAACTTTTAAAAGAAGGCTAGCTAGTTTTCAAATCTCTTAGCCAGCAATGTAATTGTGGGTGAATAAATTTTTCCTTAATTACCCCTCAACGTGATAGTAAAATTTGTACAATTTATATTTCGAAAGAAAAAGTACAATTAAACTTTTGAATATCCAAAAGTAAAATGCAGAAATACTTACGTTTATATATATAATTCCGATATTGAAATATATTTTGAAAAGATTTTGTTGGCAATTGGCCTTAACAAAATCTGGAAGGCCACGCTTTTCACTTGTTCTCCCCTGTAGTCCATTGGGTATGTAAATGCAACTTTTGATTATCTGAAGAGGCCAGACGCTACCAGACAACGTTATTGCTTCATAGATTTGTTGCTTTCGATCGATACGTAGAGGATTGTATTCCACAAAGATAACAAGGAATGTACTTTTGTCAGTCACTGTACGTTCCACTCAACTCCAATAACGTATCAGTATACACTGGCCCAACTGCTTAAAACAAAACAAAACAAAGGATTCTTGAACCAAAAAAAAAGAAAAAAACAAAACAAAGGATAACTACATGCTTTAATCAAATTAAAGGTTTTGGCCAAAAAAATTAAATTAAAGGTTAATAAAAAGTATTTTTTTATTTTTTTTAATAATCTTATATATATATATATATATATATATATATATATATATATAAGCCAAAGTAGTTGGTTAACAAAAAAAAAAGCCAAAGTAGTTGGCTTAAAGTAAAACTCTTATGTGGATTGCCTATAAGTTTGACATGTGGCATTTATTCTATTAAAATAATAATTACCATTTTTAAAATTTCAAAAAGATAAAAATTTCTCCCTATATATATTAAAAATACATAATAAATCAAATATATTTTTAAACCAATTATCTATTTCAATTTTTAAATTATAAACATTTATATTTATATATAGATTAAAATTAAATAAAAATAACATATTATTTATCTCTCCATACATTAAGATTACAAAATATAATATCTACATTTATATTTTTATCAATTAATTTTTTTATTTTATAAAAACTAACATTTATATATATTAAAATCAATATGGATAATGTAATATATAACATGCAGTTGTGTAACAATATGTTACGCTTAATGATTACCACTAACTTTTTATGATTTTTTAAACGATAACATCATTTTTTAATATTTTTAATTAATATGTAACATGAAATCATTCATTTTTTTTACATTCATATAACAAAATATAAAATATATACCTACAACTTTACAAAATATAAAATATATATATATCTACAACTTTTATCAATTAATTTTTTTAATTGTTTAAAAACTAACATCTATATCTATCTATATTAAAATTTTTAATTTTCTCCATTTTTATTGTATAAATTGAATGTAATCATTCATTTTTTATCAATGTTTAGTACTTATGGATCTTAAAAGTCAAAAATTGAAAATTATACTTTTTGTATTTAGATTATGTAAACGAGATTCTGGCATCAAGTTTCATCGCACATCACATAAAATATTAGTATCAAATGGGATTGCAATGTTTATAAATAAGATACTTCTGTTCAAGATTAAAGAATTAGTTATAAAGACACAATTAAAGGTATTAAATTAACATTTTTTTTCAATGATAAAATATGTAGCAACATAATTTTAAAATATATCTGATTTAGCGTGTATATTGCTATTAACTATTTTTGTATTTGTGTTTTGTGTATATATATATATATAGAGAAAATCTTTCACCAATAAAGTAACTATCATAAAATTAAGTTGGTATAACTTTTGGTTGGTATTGTAAGTCATGTGGGAGTAACAAAAACTATTTGAAATTGATGAAAAAATTTCATTGTTCCTCATGTAATATTGATGTTCCTAATCCAACTCTAAGGTAAATAATAATTATATTTACTTTATTTAAAACATTAAACAGAAATTATTCAATGATGTTGATAAAGCATTTTTATAATTTTAATATATATAACTTAATTGTAGCATTTTGTATCTTGTAGGTCCAAGTTAATGTTGAGGCATTGATGGTTCTAAAAAAGCGATGTTTGTACTTTTGAAGAAGCTAAAAATTTAATTAATAAAGATATTGACAATATATATGAAATTTCTCTTAAAGTATTAACTAGTTAACAATTATTTTAATATCATCCAATATTCAATTTAATTTAATGATATGTCTATGAATTTGATTTAGGAAAATAGAATTATAGAATTACCGTGTCTAAAGTGTATCATTTTGATCATAAACTTAAATATCGAAAATTATTAAAAGTATGTATACATTTGTATAATATCATGATCTTTGTTATAATTTCATATAACATATGTTATAATTGAAAATTAAATTGCATATTAGTATTTTATTCATATATTTTATTGTGTTTTTAATATTGAATTATTTATCCTTTTTCAATTACGTTATTCATGTATTTTAGAAAATAATATCACTTATTTTTTAAAAAAAATTTAACTTAAATCTATGTAATATCAATAAAATTTTAAAAAATAATTATCCATGCTACAACATACTATGATAGGCAAAATTCTGAAACTATACATGATATTACTTTCACACATAATAGATTACCATCACAGAAATTATTTACAGTATGAATAAAATAATTATCTTTTATTAATATATGTTAAAATTAAAAATGAAGTGTAAAATTTTGAAAAATAATCTATTCACACCGACATAATGTTTATGTTCTATTTTTTGGTAGAATAGAAATAGCTACTTAATTAAATTTATTTTTTTAATTTGTTAACATTTAACTTAAATAAATAGAATATTAATAAAATATCTTAAGAGACAGACTATAATTTTGAGACAAAAAGTATTAAGCCTACCGTGTTTAAGGTGTATCACATTGATCCTTAACTTGAATATCGAAAATTACTAGAATAGATATGTATAATTTATATAATATGACTATCTTTATTATATTTTCATATTACATATGTTATAGCTGAAACTTAATTTAATCAAATTACAGATTAATGTTTTTATCAATGCCTTTTATTCCATATGTGGATGTAACGTCTGGAATTATAAAATTTTGAGCTAACTTTTTCCTTTTTACTTCTACATTTCATTCGGTATTAATCGATTTGCGTTCGGTGTCGATGTAAGTTCAATTTACAATTTTCCTTTATAATTAAATATTTATACTATTAAATTAATTAATCCACAAATAATAAATAAAGATATTAGAATAAAATCTATAATACAATATCTATATTTATAACAATTCCATGTAATTTACATCCCATTGGTTCGTGTACTTTCCTTAATTTAACATTACACTGGTTACATCCCAACACAAGTACATCTGCTGTGCATTTATAAATCTGAATATAAATATAAAACTCTACATATACCTGTTCACTTGATACTTAAGCTCTAGTAATTTTCTTCAGCTAACCTATTGCAGCGTTTGACATGTACACTGATGGGCTATCTGAGATAGTAAGTAAGAGGGTGAGTTTTGGGAAAAGCCCAATAAGAAATATATATAAAAGCACGTACTAATACATTTAAATAAAAATTGTTTATTTTACTAACTATGAAGAAGGCATATTAAATGTAAATATTAAAATGTATAAAAACATTTTTTATCCTATCAGCTCACTAAGGGATAGTATGGAAGGATACTATAGTCGGCTAGGTAAGCGAGTAGAGTATGGGAGGTACTTTGAAGTACCTTTCGTGTTCTAGTCCCTAGAAGTGACTATAGAGAGGAAAATAGTTGACGATGAAATAATTAATCAGTATAAAACATTTAACAATTTAAGCAGTGCAATTTCAAATCATAAATTAGTATAAAACATCTAATAATTTATGCAATGCAATTTCAAATCATTAATCAATATAAAACAATTAATAATTTATGCGATGCAATTCCAGATCATTAATAATTTATGTTATGCAATTTCAAATCAATATTAGTATATGAACAATTTATTTAGACAATGCTATAAAATAATTTTAGTAGAAATTTTAGTGGATAAAACAATAATATTTCAAAACATTGTATAAGCAATACTTTCCGTATTCTCATCTATTACAATAAAACAATTCATTTAAAAATTAATATTGTCAATCATTTGGTTTTAAACATTTCTATCTTTATGTCAAATCAATAAATCAGTATTTAAATCATTCAGCATTTCAAATCATTTTAGTATTCAAATCATTTCAATATTCAAATCAGTGGAGACAGTCACATCCAAGGTTCGTATGCCGATAATCAATATAGGAAATAGCGTACTTGTGTACGGGCTAGGTATCCATCCCTAAGTTATTCCTATTTAACAATACAATAAACAATGGCCATTGTGTAATAAACCACAGTGCTCACTAATCAGGTACCTTACTATGGGTACTACAGACTTGACTAGGGTCTCATAGTGAATACGATACGATAAATGCATGATCCTCAAGGAGTAACAGTCTCAAAATATTTTCAGAAATCATATAATTTAACAGTAGAAATTATTTCAAATAGCAATTAATAGTAGAAATCATTTCAAATAGCGATTTACATTAAAAATTATTTCCAATAACAATTATCTTCAGTTAGTCAAAAATCATATAAAAGAATAATTTCGTATTTGGCGGTAACAAAATCCATTAAAACTCATTGAAAATTTCAATATTCAGATAGCTCATTTTGTACATAAATAATAAATCATTCATATAAAATAGATAAATTATATTTTATGATATTTCAAAACATATTTTGTTTCATGTAAACTTGAAATGAGTTTATAGTCTATGCAATATAAATATTTCATATAATTCATCTCATATAAGTCAATTTCATGTAAATCATTTCATATAAACCAATGCATGTAAATCGTTCAATGTAAATACATTTCATGTAAATCATTTTATAAAATCAATTCATGTAATCATTTCATTTAAATTGATTCAAGTAATCATTTCATATAATTAAAAATAATAAGATATATTTCATGCAATTAAAATCATATTTAAATTTGTATAAATTTAAAATAAATTTCTATTTTCTTGTTTATGAGAATTGGATGTGAAAAAAATTACGATTTGATTTCTAAAAATTTGCAAATGCAAGTAAAACGTGTCCTAAGCAACTCCCATACATGTTTCTTACCTCTACTTTCGTGCAGTATAAAATCTGATAGCGCCATTTACATCTATTTATCTTTCCATTTCTTAGCACTGCATAATAATACCAAATTATATTTAAAATCCCATATTTTAATTTTAATAAATATTTTGGTAATTCTTGTCTTCTAGTTTGTCACTTCCCATAATAAATTAAATTTATTTTATCTTCTATTAATTATCACAATTATAATTATAGTTAATTATAGTTAAATTTTATTCTTTCCTCAAATCCAATTCCACCAATGTCATATATTTTCTACTATATATTTTATTAAGTTCAATAATTAATATATTTTATTTTCTATTTAAATACTAAAATATAATTTCAATTGAGTCTCATTCTTTCTCTAAATTCAATATCACCAATGATCCACATTTCAACTCTAATAATTATTCTATTAATTCTTATTTTCTATATTGTCACTTTCTAGGGTAAATTTATTTTATTTCCTATTAAGTATCAAAACAATTAAATTATACTTTCCCTATCCATGATTTTATAAAAATTCCGGCAACATAACAATTGTCCTAACCCTCCTGCATGAAAAATACAGTTTTATATTCTCAAGGCAGTTGATTTTAAACCATTGTAGTATCCAATTCGTAAACGTTATTTAAATCAACCCATAAACAGTTTGAAATTTATCTTCGAAACCTCAGTCACATCATATTTACCTTGTAAATTATTACATTATTATTCTCAATCCTCTACATCAACATCATCACCTTTTCTCACCTATAACTTTATTCAATCATATCCTCAAAATTCTAAATTTAATATTTAAAACCTCAAATCAATCAAACAACTCTATATAAATTTACGAATAAATTATACAAATATCTTACTTAGCATCAAAACTCGCGATTTAATCTTTCTCAAGCTCTGTCAAACTTCATTCATCTTGCATAATTTCTACGAATTCAAATCCATATCCACATTTAGAATTTTATAAAATTACCCAACAACAACAACAATAATAATAATAATAATAATAATAATAATAATAATAATAATAATAATAATAAATGACAATAATTTTGTACCAATATTTATTTTTATTTTTTTCTGTTCTATCTTCTCTTTTTTTTCTATTCTGTTTTTTTCTCCCTGTTTTGGCTTAAGCGATTTAGACCGGTTCAGCTTTATTCTCCCTAAATCGGAAGCTCACTTGCGGCAGCAAGGACGTCAACGGCAGTGGCTGTGCCGACATTTGTCTTCCTTTCCTTTCCATCTTCGATCAGCCCCATCAATCTCTTTTCTTCTTCTCTTTCTTTTGCTTTTCTGCTAAACTAATTTGGACTTGATTCGGCCCTTGATTTTCGAGTTCAAGCCTCGCCGGACCACAACAGGGTTGTCGGCGGCGGTGACGGCGATGGCGGTCCCTTTCTCTCTTTCCCATTCTTTTCTTCTCTTTTTTTTTTTTCGATCTGCCTTACTGCCATTCCCAGTTCCCATTTCTCTTCCTTCCGTCGGCAACTCTCTTTCTCTCCTCTCTTCTCATCGACGGCAACCCTCACCATCCCTTGGGTCAGCTGACCGGCTCCTCCTTCGTTCGCTTCTCCTCTGTTTTGTACAGAGGAGAAAATGGAAAGGGAATCAGGTTTAAGGTATCTCGATTCCCTCTTTTCTTTTCTTTTCTTTTTTTTGATAGATTTCTTTTCTTTTTTTCTTATTAATTTTTAATATATTTATATACATATCATATAAATATATTTTATATTAATAATGATATGTATGTATTCATAACATGAATATTTATATATTTAAAACTGATACTATATACATATAGTTAACATATATTAAAACATATTTATATATAATATATATAATCCTTAAAACATCTATTATTATTATTATTATTATTATTATTATTATTATTATTATTATTATTTTATTATTATTATTTTATTATTATTATTATTATTATTATTTTATTTTTTTATTTTTTTTATTTTTTTATAGCCAAAATAAATTCCTATCTATTAAAATCTCCAATTTGTAAATGGAACAAGTGTCATAATCCAAAATATTTCAATTTTTATAATAAATATATTTATTTACTCTAACTTGTTTATTAACATCAGTAGTTACACATCCTTAATTCCAAAAATGGGGAATTCTCGATTATCACAGTGGAATCTATTAGAGTATCAAGTAAAGCAACACATCATTTAAAGACACTAAGAGATACGCAAAAATCATTTCTTATCTCTTCAATTCAACAAGAATTCATTGAAGAATCTCCATTTAAGAAAATTGAATACAAGATTGATTTTAAGATGAAAAATTTTCAATTTCTTCAAATCGAAGACATATTAAGTTTTATTTATATACTATTTTCATTCAATAAATTACAATATAAGTTTGATTTAATTTTTACAAAATTTACATAATTATATCCAATATGTAATTTTTTTATATTACTATATTGTCATATTATAACAGTCCAAATGTACAGTAAATAACGTATTTTTACACATATTCTATGGTTGGGCTGTCATGATGCCCTTAACACTTGATCAGTAACAATAATAATAGTAAACATTTATTTAATTAATAAATCCAGAATATGAAAAGCTTATAATATTCTCTACACTTCACATCCCCTATTTCTATTTTACACTTTAAGTAGTACTGTACAATTTACCTGAAAGTATAAAAGATAGTTCAGTTACCTCCCAATCCTACACAAATAGTCTTGGTAACCAATTTTCAGTTGATTCTCTAATGTATACCCCTTTTTAATCTCTTTTAATATCCTATGGATTTGGAAAATAAAAGGGTGAACGAAACGTGCTCAGTAAAGGAATCGTATGCAAGATGTTGGAAAACTTTATTTTCCTAATGGTTTACTAGGCACAGTAAATGGAAGGATACTATAGTCGGCCAGGTAATCCAAATAGAACATGGGAGGTACTTTGAAATACCTATCTTATCCTAAAAACCTAGAGCAACTATAGGGAGTAATCCTTAAATTATTGTTATAAAACAATTTAATGAAGGTTTCAAATAATTAAATGGTAAATATAACCATTTAATTTTTTCACTTCAGTACTCTTTAAACCACGTGACAGTGATAGTAGTAAAACAATACAGTAAACAATGGGGTTTGAACAGTGATAATAGTATATAAATCAATTTCAATAATAGTATAATAAAGTACTTCAGTAAATAGTGAAGAAAATAGTTCAGTATAGTAGACAGTTCAATTCCACATCACAGTAACAGTTTGGTAATTCTTTCAAAAACCAGTGATAATATCATAATTAATTTTACTTCAGTGATAATATCATAATTAATTTTACTTTAGTAAACGGTATATTTCAATACGGTTCAATAACCAGTTAACAGTAAATCCCTTTTTCGTAATCATTTGACAATAAATCTTGGTTCAGTAATCGGTAATGGTTTTAGTAACTATATAGGTTTAGAAACCATAAAATGTTCGTTTTGAAACATTAATGGTTCCTTAAAACACTTCAGTAACAGTTTGGTACAGTACTCTTTACAGTAACAGTAAAACAGTTTAGTTGATACTGTAACAGCTCAGTAAACAGTGTAAAACATTTTCAATACTTCATTAACAGTAATAATTCAGTACAATTCAGTAAACAGTAAACAGTAAACAGTAGTTCAGCAAAATGGTTTACAGAAATTCTCAGTTTAGTAACAATAAACAGTAAACTGTAGTTCTCAATTCGATAAAACACTTAATAGTGAATCACAATGCAGTAGCAGTAAACTGCAATAGTTCAGTAAATAGTGTAAAACATTTTCAATACTTCATTAACAGTAATAATTCAGTACAATTCAATAAACAGTAAACAGTAGTTCAATAAAACGGTTTACAGAAATTCTCAGTTCAGTAACAGTAAACAGTAATTCAGTAAATAGTAAACTGTAGTTCTCAATTCGATAAAACACTTAAAAGTGAATCACAATGCAGTAGCAGTAAACAGTAGTTCACAATTTTCAATAAAACAGTAGCTAGTGATTCACAGTTTAGTATCATTAAACAGTAGGTGGAGACTAGGCATCACCCTCGATATATCATGCTATAATCTCCGTAGGGAACAGTAATAGTAAATAGTAAGATCTATGACCATAGTCTATAGGTGTCCTCAGAGCACACTTGCCAAGTGTCCCTAAGACAGCTGATGACTTGGTGGGTTTATCAACACAGTAACAATAACAGTAAACACGTGAGCATGATATGGGGCCTAACAGTCTCAAAACATTTCATTTACAGTGAAAATACCTTTTAGGAATTTAAACAAATATCATTTAAAATTTAATAAAATTCTAAAAGGTATTTAAATTCACCTTTAACAGTACAGTAAAACAGTCGATAAAATATTCATGTCTTAGTGAGAAAATTTATAAACGTTCTAAATAATTGTGAAATAATTCAAAGAACGTATTTGACATCTCACTTTAATAAAATTTAATTACATGAATATTTAAATAATATTTTTCGATAAAATTTCATTTTATGGAAAATATTGAAAATAAGCTCCAACATATACAATCTCACTCATTTCATGATATTTTAAAAGTTTTGGAGGAATTTTTGGCAGCATAACAACTGCGATTACACTAACCCTCTGCACTTAAACACAGTATTTTTGTTAGCCGTAAACCACAAATTTGCATGATTTTCAAAGAAAATTCAATACCAAATAATTTCATAAAATTATATTCATCAAAATCATACATTCGATATATCCCTACGGCCTACACACTCATCCCTTACCTGTCTAGCGATATCGATTCGTTTGGTAGCACCAACCGTAAACCGTAATTTTCGACTGCAAAATAATTTTACCAAAAATAATCATTAATTTGCCTTTTAATTTTTGGTTATTAACTTTCATAAAATGCAGCCATTAATTATATTGCCTATGACTAACCAGTATAAATTATACCGGTAGTAAACCTTAACTTTCTCGTTTTAGCTCCGTTTTCGAATCCGACTTCACCAGTCTTCCTCTTTTAATTTCTACAGTTATTTTCCATGTTCAAACCATAAATTTCAGCATGATGACAGCCCCAAAAACTCCATGGCCGAAACCCCTTCTTGAACTATTCTCATGAATTTCAACCATTTCACAAATCTAAGCTTTCTAACCTTTAAATTCATGTTCCTTTATTTATTCTCTACCATTTTCTTGCAAGAAAATGCATGTTTTCCTTAGGTTCAACATCAAACCGTAGCCCCCTTTAATGGCAAGTATTTACATAATCAAAATAAATTAAATCCAATAATATATATGAAATCTACACCTTTGAATTACTTAAAATACAACGTTGAATTTAAATTAACATCAAGTGTTGTAAAATCCATACCTTTGGCTGAATCCTTCTTGGCATCTTTTCTCCTTATGTTTTTCTTCTTTTGATGAGATTTTGGTGTCTATGAAGAGAAGAGGTGATGTAGAATAATTTCTCTAGAAATGATTATGGTGGAAAATGACCATTTCATATAGTTTTTTTTTTCTTGGTTTTTTTTCTTTTCTTTCTTTCTCTCTTCTTTTCTTTTCTTTCTTTTTTCTCTTCTCCCTTCTTTCTTTCTTGGTGCCGTGAACCTACTAGGGAAGGCACAATTTTTGTCACATCCCGTGACCACATTTTTCACGTATTTCTATACAACTTATCCGGTTGGGCTGTCTGTGATACTTCACTTTTCATATTCATTTAACTATTAAATATAAAATTGTGTAATATCAATTACATCCCCTATCTTAATTCTCAAGAAAGTAGTACTGAAAGTAAGCCTAAATACAGAAAATAAATGATCATACCTCATATTATAAATCAAGCTGTAGCAGTGTCTTCAAATGCGCAGCTCAAAATCCTCAGATGTCAGATCTCTTAGTCCTCAAAAATCTGAAATGTTAATATTAAGGGGTGAGCAAACCACGGCTCAGTAAGAGAGTTATATGCAACACTTGATATTCAGCTACCTATATGCTGAAAATAATTTTTTTCACTTTCTTTAAATCTTCCTAGAGGCTCTAGGCTCACATGTAGGAAGGATACTACAGTCGGCTAGGGATCCGGATGGAGTAAGGCAGGTATTTTAGAATACCTGGCTTGTCCCGGAACCTAGAAGCAACTGTAGAGAGTAATCGTTTTCTTTTGATATTCAAATCCCAATAAAACGTTAAATATTCCCGTGATAAAACAATTAAGTAAATAAATAAGGAATTCATGTTCCTTTCACAAATACTCTTTTCCATACTTGTAAAACACCGTAAAATATTTAGTTTAACACGTAATATATCAAAAGCTCAGTAGCTGTAGATAATTTAGAACCAGCAAAAGTTTAGTGAAAAGTACAATCATCGGTATAGTATCATGGAGACTAGGCAACACCCTAAATATATCATGCTATAATAATATCATCCCAAATAGGGGAAACACATGAGATCTATGGCCATAGTCTATGGGGTCCGTAGTATGCACTGATCAAGTGTCCACTGGGACGCTGATAATAGGATCAGTATCTATCAGCACTAGCACGTGACACGTGAGCATGATATGGGGCCTAACAGTCTCAAAACAATAAACACGTGATATCAACCCCATTTATGAAATCACTTTCACTAAATATAAGTTTAATCAATTCACAAATATTCATAAGGAAAATATTTTCATCTTATGAATAACATTTATAAAATATTCATACTGGGGTCATCATTCCCGAAAATATTCTAAACATTATAGAACATCATAAATCATATTTTCCATACGGTGAAAACAGTTTATAAAATAATCACTGTAAAACATAAAAGGTCATAACTATCCTTTTTCACCGTAAAACATATACGCACGTTTTTTCGTGCTTTCTATGAAAAACATGATTTTCAAGGTTATCGGGATTCAAATCAATTATTTTTATGATTTATGAAAAATCAAAATATTTATTTTCCAAATCACCACTCTCGTCCCGTGTTTTCTATGTAAACACATGCGGAGACCTTTTAGTCTCAAAACACTGTTTTTCACCTTTAATTACCTTTATGGAATTTTCTATAAACACTTGTTCTTATTATTGAATCCATAAAGGTTATTTATAAAATCAAGTGAATATTTGAAGAAAGATTAGTAAAATATTCACTTTGATCCTTTTTATTTTTCACCTCGTTTCACGTGAAATATCACCTATCGGAATAAATTTAGGTGATTTCCTTTTTCACCATTTTCAAAAACATGAATAATTTAAAATTAAATATCAATATATTCATGTTTTATGAAAACTAATCGATTTCTCGATTTTCGTGGTTGAAAATCATTTCTCGAAATGAAAAATCATTTATTATGATTTTTGGTAATTTTTTCAATAATTTTCGGCAGTATAACGGCTGCTGATTGGCTAGCCTCCTGCACGGAAAATACAGTTTAAATCTCAACCGGTAAATCACCACAATTTTCCAACCAATAATTATCAATAGCATTTATAAAAATTTAACTGTATAATTTAAAACATGTGTGCCAAATATCCTTACAGGCTGCACATGTCTCCCTTACCTGTTTCAGGTCGGCGACTGCCTTTCGAAGGTTACGCCCGTGTTCACCTCTCCCGATTCCATCGTATCGATAATCGAGGATAATTTTTTTCTGAAATTAAAATTCTAAATTTAGAATTTTTCAAAATAATTTATTAAATTTACTCGAAATCCATTTTCTGTAATTCTTACTGAATTTCCGTAATTTCCGAGTTTTTGAATTTCCCGAGATTTCTCGTAATTTCCAAATTCCGAAATTTTCCTTTTTCTTTCTCTTTTTCTCTTTTTCTTTCTTTCCTTTCTTTTCTTTTTTTTTTCTTTCTTTCTTTTCTTTTCTTTTTTCTTTTTCCTTTCCCTTTTTTCTTTTCCCTGGCCGGACCCATCAGACCGGTTAGACTGGTTCACCACCGGTTCTTCTCTGGCGACCGGTTCTCCGACGGTTCGGCGGCTCCTCAGCTGGCCGACGTCAAGGCGAAACTGCCGGTGGCCTCCGTTCGACCTGGATCGACGGCACGGCGGCGGATCTACTCGGTTTCTGGCTCGATTTCTCCTCCTCCGTTCGACCTTCCTCCACCGTCGTTGGCCTCACCGGTGGCTCTCTTCTCCTTCCCCTCACCTCCGCCAAGGTTCGAGTGGCGGTGGAGGTGCCAAGACCTGTGACGACCAATATCATGTGGGGCCGGTCGCACTCAACGTATTGTCCACTCTGGATTCTAGAGGTGGCCCCCGTCAGTTCAGCTGACGTGGCACTTAGGTCCTCACGGATTTCTTTCGCGTCCGCCGCTACTCGAACCCTTGACATCCAAGCGATTCGAGTAACGACTAACCATTGGACCTAGAATCCAAAGCGGACAATACGGATGCGTGAGGTAGTCCGGGAAGTGGGCCTCACAAGATCAGCCGGCATTGCCGTTTCCTCTTCTCTTTTCTCTTCGGTTTTCCGTCGATTTTCCCTCATTTTCGTTTCTGTTTTCTTTCTTCTTCCGCCTCGGGCTGCCGTCGGTGACCCTCCTTCTTCCTTTTCCCCTCGCCGGCGACACCCTTCTCCCTTTTCTTGGCCCACCAACCACCGTCGGCCTCCATCGGGAAGAATCGGGATTTCCCGATTCTTCTCTTCTTTTCTTTTTTTTGTTTTATTTTTATTATATTTTTGTTTTATATTATATTTATAATTTACTTTATGAATATAATATTAGTATTATTATATAGTACATACTATATAATATTTTATAGATATATATATTATATATCAACACATATATATTTAATATATATATATCTACATACTTTTAACTTAAATTACATTTATATATTTTGATATAAATGAAATAATCTATATATATTGTATTTACAATATATATATATTTTTACTCATTTTCTTATTTAATTTGGATTTCTATTTATCCAAATTAAATTTTCTCTATTCCTTATTTTATCTCTAACTTAATTTCTTTCACTCGAATTTCCCAATTCCGTCATTTCCTCCATTTTCGGAATTTTCATAATATTCTGACCTCATAATTAATTCATTTATTTATTTCACTAATTTCCAATATTTCTAATTTCTAATAAATAGGAAATTTATGGTTATCACAATTTTGGATGGCTACGAAGAATGGAAGAGTATATATATAGGTGACCTTAAAAATCAAAGTTAGGTAAGTTGTTATTTTTGACTTATAACCTAAGTTGCCATATTTGACATTTGAATTTGATGTCACTGGTTCATAAATTTCGAACAATTTTCGCCTTTAAGCTCCCGTAGTCGTAAAACCGTGTAATTGGATTCCAAAAATTTTGATTCCAATATCAATCAATCACATTTAATATATTTTGATGATTGGAAGTGGTTTCGTTGACGAACGGTGCACCGATAATGAGAAATTATGATTTTACCCGAATGGACTGCCAGCGAAATTTTCTGATTAAATCACTATTTTAATTAATCTCTTGGCACTATGTTATTCTACTTTTCCTATAGAATCTCATGGTATTTTTATTTCATCCCAACTCATTTTAATTTGAGTGAAATTTATGAAAATACCCTCGGGACGTATCCGTCATTTTTCAATTTGTTTTCCAAAATTCACAAAATAATTTCAAATAATATAAAAATTATTTCTATGCTTCCAAATCCTTATTTTATATTTATTTCACTCACAATATACTTTACTAACAGTCTTGAGTCCATCAAAACCATAAAATTTAAAGTGGGGCCCACATCACTCTTTCACTTATAATCACTTAACATATAAATTTTCATTCCATAAATTATAACATATTTCATGTACAGTACAGTAGAATCAGATCTCACACATATACAAATTACAAATAAAAATATATAATATATAAATATTTTTTTTCATAAACATAATAATTTACATTATAAAATTTCAAAAAATATATATTATTAATAAATTTATTATTTAATTAATGTATTTTCGTGCATTGCACGGGCTTAAAACTAGTATAGATTAAAATTCAAAAACAACAAAATTAGTAATTTTTCCAATTTTTCTTTAAAATTAAATAGAAAAATTAATTATCTTTTCTCAATTTATTAATCCATATAGATAACAATTAAAAAAACAATTATCTTTTCAATTTCTTTAAAATTAAAAAAAATAAATTATCTTTTTCCAGTTTCTTTTTTAATATGTAATATCTAAAATAAAAAAAAATTATCTATATTATCTTACTATAGAGACTAAATTTTTTTTAAAAATCATTATCTTTTTCTTTTTTTATTTTGTTATCTTAAATTAAAATTACATTCATACACACACACACATATATGTTATCCTACTATATAGATTAAAATTAAAAAAATTCTATATAGATTAAAATAAAAAAAATCAATTATCTTATTTCAATTTCTGCATCTATATATATATATATATATATATATATATATCAAAATTTAAAAAATTCAGTTATTTTTTCAGTTTCTTTAAAATTAAAAAATAAATATCTTCTTCAATTTTTTTTCATTGTATTATCTTAAATTAAAATTACATATATATTGTTAATTTATCTTATATAAATATATAAAAGCCAAACTTTTTGGCAAAACAGATAATGTCCTATGTGGATAATTCAAACTTTTCACACACATATTATCTTAAAGACTTATACTTATATAAATTAAATTAAAAAATACATATATCTTTTTTCAATTTCTTAATGCATATAAATTAAATTAAAAATTAAAAGTTATCTTGTTCCAATTTCTTAAAAATTGAAAAAATCAATTACTTTTTTTCAATATATTATGTTAAAATAATATTACATATATATATATATATATTATATCTAACTGTATAGGTTAAAATTAAAAAAATATAATTATCTTTTCTTTTTTCAATTTCTTTACCCATATATATTAAAATTACAAAAAAAAAAGTTATATTTTTCCAATTCTTTAAAATTAAAAAATTCTAGAAATATTAATTTAGAGGGATTTTATTGCATTATATCTTGCTTAGAAATTCAGTGTTTCATTATTGTGTTCTTAACTTTAATATTATCTACTTTATTGAGACAAAAGTACAAAATTAATAACTTTAATATTAATATCGAGTAATTAAAGAAGAATTATAACATCTTGTAAAGTTTGAATCCTAGTCCAGGCAACTTTAACCTCACTTGTCAACCATTAAATAAATATATAATTGTAAAAGATTGCATGGATTTCAAATCCATCTTTGTCAAACCTTGAGATCAATCCTTGTCTTGATCAAGTCTTAACTTATGGGCCACATGAGCAGCTCTTTTGTTGTGGTTAATTTTGGGCCTTCGGCCCAATATATCTGCGGATATAACTTTGGACTTATTTTTAAGAAAAAAAGAAGTGAAAAAAAAAAACCACATATAACATCATTACAAGGGTACGCTTCATAATTATTATCTTGACATATGATAATATGCATAATTTTAAAGTAAATTTCATAAAAGATCTTGTAATTAAATCCCCTAATAAATAGAATATTAAATTTGATTCTAAACATTCTATTTTACATGTAAATTATAAAGGATCTTACCATATAAAGAAGTCCAAAGATTATGATGAAGGATCTAGATTTGATCTAAGCTTGAACATAAATTTTTAGATCCAAGTTTGGTTTGGCTCAACTTGATTGAAATATTGTATAAATAAATAGGTAAATATTAAATAATACATTTTGCTTAATTTTAATATTAAAATATTAAAACATTAACATAAAATAATATTTTATTATTTTAATAGATAAAAAAGTAAATAGACAAACTAAATCAAGCTTGAATTGCACATTTAAAAAATGTAAGCATGGTAGGCCCATGTAACAGAAAACAAAGCATGGAAGGCCCAATTTGGCTTGACTCAACATATCTCATACAATTATTTTTATCTCCTCTAAAAGCAGGCCTTTTAAAAAATTGAAAATGATTATTTTTTTCATAATATATGCAATTTTTTTTATAATATTTGTATGTTCTCTGAGCAAGATGTATTTATATGTTACAAGTTCCATGATAGAGTCTAATGCCATCTTAAGACGGGTATGTGCTTAAGTATACAAATGTTAATTAATATTTTCTCAAATCAGTCTTTCGAACTCATTATTACAAAAGATGAAGGTTGTGGAATCACATAAAATATTTTCATTCATATGCATTTAAATTATGTAGTATTGTGCATCAACGGCATTGGTAAAAATATTTAAATTAATTAAACCTTTGTTAAGTTTTTATTTTATCTTGTTTTTACTTTTATTTGTAAAATTTTGTCATCAAATAATTCGGATTGAGTCATTATTGATTTTTAAGTTAATTTTATCATTTTTATAATACAGTAAAAGTATGTTTTAGTTTTATCTATGCTTAATTAAAAAAAAAAAATAATTTTAAGGGTTCGTACCCTACATTTGTTTCGTTCATTTAAAATTTTATTTTCGAAATGCACATATGATAATGGCGTTGTTTGAAAAAATTTTCATTAGGATCATAATTAGAAAATTTTTTACTATTTATATTATAAAAAAAATAAAGTTAAATCCAAAAGTTATATATATATATATAATTATCTGGTTATTTTGATTAAAAAAAACTATATATATTGAAATATTTTATCATCCTTAATCTGTACGAGTTAAGTTGGATTTGTTTGGTTAATTAATTTTTGCTTCTCTTTTGATATAATATCTGTACGAGTTAAGTTGGATTTGTTTGGTTAATTAATTTTTGCTTCTCTTTTGATATAATAACAATAATTACTAATCTTTTGAATTAATAAAACTTAATTTGTTACAATAAAAAGTAAAATTTATATGAATAAATAAAATTATATATTTGAATGCATGTCACATATCACTTTTTAATCGAATACGTTTATTAACTACAGTCATAATCGTATTAAAACAAATATTTTAAGTTTTTTAAGATTTTCCATGCATTACTTTTTTCGAAAATAGATAAAATTTTGCTTATTTGACCCTTTTCTTTAGGTTTTAAATGTTTTCTAGTGGATCAAATCAATAATATTACAAAATCATATTAATTTTATTTATATATAAAATATATTTTTGGAGTTGAGTATGACCAATTTATCCGACACAATCTACCACAACTTAGCCTATTGCAAAAGGATGGAAATCCAAATTGATCATAAAAAAATTCCTCTCCTTGTCAATTGGATTACTTTTGTGGGTTAGACTCAATCCACTATCTGGGCTTAGTGGGCCACATAGGCCCTGAGACTTGGTGGTCCAAATTGTAAAAATTCAAAAACTACAAACGTTGAAATACCAAAAATTTTAAAAAATACAAAAATTAGATTACCAAATTTAAAAAAAATTACAAAAACAAAAATCAAAGAAAATACAAAAACTACAAAAAGAAAAAGGAGAAAGAGAGAGTGATCAAACATGCTTCCATTGTTGGCTACCTTCCGTCTCCGCCTCACTTGTACTAGCACTACTAGCAGGAAAAAGAAAATCATTAACTGGAATTCATGATCTTGGTAAATCAATCTTCGTTACAAGAAAAATGCATTTTTAGTGAAGGGAAATATAGGCTTGGTTTGGCTGCCCAGTTAGCACCAGTAGGGTGCGACTGGGCAGCCAAAATAAGCAAAACAAAAAACTTGACATCCAAATTACTATTTTGTCTCTAGAGTTAATTTTTTTATTATTTTATTAAAAAATATACTTTTAAAAATTATTTTTTTTTAAACTCATCGAAACCAATTTTACCATATATTCAAATTAGTCCATAGTCATCAAAAATTGACAATAATAAGTATTTCAAGCTGTCATAGGTACTTCTGTCATTAATTTGTTAATCAACGTTTTTACGAATTTGTCATTGTAAGGGCTAAATTTTACACTATAATAAGTTAAGACTGCAAACGATTTTGAAAGCTCATGAAATAATTTTAAATTACTGAGATCGTTCTTTTTTTTTTTTTTTTTTTTTTTGGTGAATAAGGAATTATCATTCAAACAGAAAAAGAAACAATACAAACTAGCCCCTACTGGGGTTAAAGCAAACATCCCTAGGAAGGTAACAACCAAGCCTATCAAATAAGAGGTTTGACAAAATGCAGTCAGGAGGATTTTCCAAATACAAAAAGGAAGATGAAAGCTGTCCTCCCAACTTCGCAAGCACGTCTGCAACTCCATTTGCTTCTCTATATATGTGTGATATTTTGACTTTCTCCAATTGCTGAAGGAGATACCTGCAATCCGAGATGATGGCACTATAAGAATGAGTAGAAGGGACATTATTAATCACATACCTGAGGATGCATTCTGAGTCAACTTCAACAATTAGATTTGAAATCCTTTTGTTAACAGCGATTTGGAGACCATCCCTTAAGCCCCAAAGCTCAGCACAAACACTGGAGGTTATTCCTAAGTTCCTCGTGTACCCACAAATCCAGTCTCCATTTGCATCTCTGAATACGCCACCAGCACCTGCTCTTCCCGGATTACCAATGGCTGAACCATCAGAGTTCAGCTTAGCAAAACCTTGAAGTGGAAGAGCCCAACTAATGCTAATTTGAGTTTTCTGTATGGATCTTTTATCATTGTTCTTGATATCCCAGAATTCCTTAACTTTTCTGTGGAGATTAGCTATCCAGACTTGTTTTGTTTCTCTTGAATTTTCAAAGACAATTTTATTTCGATCACACCAAATTAACCAAAGAGAGAAAGTAAAAACTATTTTCCAAGGAATAGAGTTGATTGCAGCATTTTCTTGAGATTTGATATTGTGCAAGATCCATTCATCAAACCCAAAAGAAAATGAACTCTTCTCCTTTTCTGGAATACAAATAAGGTCCCACAATTCTCTAACATGTCTGCAATCTCGGAGACAATGATTAATTGATTCAACTTCGCAAGTGCATCTTGGACAACTTTCATTGATATGAATCCCTCTTGAGACAAGGCCGTGTCTTGTAGCAATTCTATGATGTAAACATTGCCAAATGAAATATTGAATCTTTGGGAGAGTGTTGGTTTTCCAGATTATCTCCCATTTGATCATTGGCCTAGATTTGAAGTTTTTTGCAAGTTTATAGGCAGAACTAATAGTGAATTCTCCATCAACAGAATCTTTCCAAGCCATTGTGTCATTACTTGTGGAAGTTGTTTGTATTGGAATAGCTTTAATCCTTTCCTGAATTTCCTGAGGGATTGGGGCTCCAATGTCAACAAAAGTCCATTCACCTTGATCAGAATAAGCCTCTTTCACAGTTTTTGTTTCCTCTTGGAGTTTCCAAGGACCATACATAATGGTGTTGAGAGATCCTAAACCAGTCCAATCATCATTCCAAAATCTAGTTTGCCTTCCTGATTTGATGACCCACTTGATACCTTTTTCGAGAACTGTTGCTCCTTTACGCATTCCCCTCCAAAGGTAAGAACTTGGTTTTCTGTTGAAAACTCCATTCCTAGAGTATTTAGTTCTTAAGACCTTGTTCCATAGCATTTCTGGTTCCTTGAGGAATCTCCATCCAAGCTTGGCCATGTTGGCTTTCGAACATCGTGCAACTTGGAATTGATGTAATAAGCGCATTAAAATTATTTTAAAAATTATTTGTAGGGATTTTACTTCAATGGAATAATAGTGATTATGAGTTTCATAGCTTTTCCGGTACAAAAAATTATTAGACAAACCTTATTTGGGTAAAATGAACATTCAAATTCATTTCTTTTGATATATTATGTGCTCAAATATAATAAGTACTCAACAAGATGAAATTGAAACACGTAGTTTGTTTTAAAACACTGCTTTAGTCATCTCTTAAGCTTTGACATAACCTGCGTATTTTTATCATATCTTGAAAAAAAATTAAACTTCTATGTGAACCAAATTCATTTGAAAGTCGACTCTCTAATCTTTCCAATAAAATAATGATCATTCAATTTCAATAAGAAAAAGATCATTCATGATCCTTAGACGGTTTTGCGTGATTTACCAGCTTCATGGTAATCTTTATGTGGGATATGGATGTCATTGGCCCTATCACTTCAGAAACTCTAAGTGATCATCTTTCTAACTAAGTTTGTTTTTGCTAATTCTATTATCTCTATAATTGCTTTCTGCCATAATATCAACAATACCAAAAAAGCAAATAAAAATAAATACAAGTAAATAAGTAGGGATAGAGAAATTGTATACAAAGATTTATAGAAGTTTAGTTGTTAGTATATGCCTTAAAGCCAACTCACTTGGTAAGAGACGAGGTATCATAACAATGCATGATTACTTATGTTAAGTGACATAAAGGTTCCTCTTCACTATTTAGATAAAAAATAATAGTGATTATTTGTCACCAAATATGGTGAAGCCCATGGAATATAGTAGGCCTTGCAAATGAATTATAAATAGTTATAATTATGAGATCTTTATGCATCAAAGCCTTGTTTAAAAACGTTCCTAATCAATGTATTGTCAACAATGAGCATTGATAATGCACTAGATACTAATGCATGTTAAGCCTCTTACTTTTAAAGCAAGTAATTGATCTCATAAATTGAAGTATATGAGATACTTGAGGATAATATATTGTGTTTGTTAGAGAACAAGTTCATTGAACATGACCCGACATGAGAATTCTATTTGATAATTTCACTTAAGTGACTATAGAAACATTATCATGTGATAGCTATGTAAGTGATCCATAGACTTGTGACACCAGGTTATATTTTATGTGAAGCATCAGACTTTGATTTTATATCTACGGGTTTGGTCAACCAAATGCCTAAAAAGGGTGATTTTTGGTGTGGTTTGAAGCATTGAAGGTTGATGAGTGGTCCAAAGAGGATCCATCACCCCAAGTGAATTTAGGGGATAGATCTCGATTATTCTTGACTTGAGATTGACTTATACAAGTCCATGGCCATGGCATAATAAGTCTTTAATAAAATCGGTTTCATAGGATTCATTGAAGTCAATCCTAAAGTTGCAAGAACTAATATGAGGAATTAAATAAGCAAAAATTGCACCATGGTTGTCTATTCATTGAGTTATAGTTGATGGAAGGATAGTAATTACACTGAGAGGCTATTATTGAAAGGCTTGAGCTAAGAATCACTCTTAGACTCTCTAACATTTGGGTGGTCATATGGTATTGCTAGATGCCAGTTTGATCTATGAATTTGAATTGCTACTTCTTTTCCATGATGTTAGGAGCCTAATGGGTCACACACAATAGAGCAGCTAATGGATGAAAAATGATCTACATAGGGAAATCTAGAATTTCCCATTTGGACTTGTTGGATAAAATTTTAATTAGGCTAGTTGAATTAAGTAAACTTAATTAAAAGAGTTTTAATTAAGTTATTGGGCCAAATTATAATAAAAAAGATTATTGAACTTAATTAAAAGTGTTTAATTAAGGTCCACCACCCTTAATTATAATTTAGGCCTTACCTCTAATTAAATAGTTTAATGAAGAGTTGGATCCAATTGTAATTAAAATAAGTTCAAGGATAAAAAGTAAATGTACCAATTAATGAAACACATTTACCCTAGCCTATAAATTGAATATCATGGCTGACCACACTTCTTGAAGGAAAGGGAAATGTTTTCCAAGCTAGGGCAGTAAGACCCTATAGAGTCTTTGTTGCCCACCCTTTTATCATCAATATTCTCTTTTTTTGCATGCTTCAAGAAAAGAATTTTCTTCATGTTTGTGTCTCGTCTTGTAGTATACAGTAAGTATCATATTTCACAACACAACAATGCTTTGTTGGGCTGTCTGCAATGTCTTTATCACTATTCACTTTCACTTATAATAGTAAACACATTAATAAATAGAATTTATATTTATCTATTATCAATATGTACATAACTGTACCATTACTTTATATCCCCTGTACATAATTATACAACTGTAGTATTGTACAAAATAAGTCTGAACATATAAAGGGAAATAAATATACCTTTAGGATCCAATCGAAGCTACCTCGGGGAATGATAACACAACCGAAATCAGTGGCACGGTATATAGCTGATCACTGCAAGTAATCTATGGAGTGGAAAAATAAGGGGTGAGCTAACGTGCTCAGTAAGAGAATTGTATGTAAAGACTAATACTATGAAATCTATATGCTAAAAAAACATTTAGCTCTTAATAGTGCACTAAGGTACAATTCGAGAAGGATACTATAATTAACTAGAAAACCGGATGGCGTATGGAAGGTATTTTAGAATACCTGTCATGTCCCAGCCCCTGAAAGTGACTATAGGGAGTAATCAATTGAAATTAATATTAAAACAATATGAAATGCTATTGAAATCATATAGCAAAATAATTTAATAAATAAATATTTCTTTTCAATAATAATATTCAGTTCAATATCGGTAAACATAGTACAGTAAACAGTCCAGTAAATAGTACGTAAAAAGCTCAATATCAGTAAACAATTTCGTACCATCCAACAGTTTAGTAAAACAGTATAATAAACAGTAACAGTGTAGTGGAGACTAGGCAACACCTAAGGTATATCATGCTTTAATAATATCCCAAAAAGGAAAAATCAATAAACACGTAAGACATATGGCCGTAGTCTATAGGGTCCACAGTGTACACTTGCCAATTACCACTAGTGGAAGATGAAGACTTGGTGGGTTTATCAGCACAACAACAGTAGTAACAATAACAGTACACGTGACACATGAGCATGATACGGGGCCTAACAGTCTTAAAATAGTAGATATACAGTAGCAACATCATTTATAAAATCACTTTCACTGATAATATCTTCAATCACTCCATAAATAAATATACTAAAAAATATATTCAATTCAAAGATAAAAATTCATAAAGTATTCACACTATAATATTCTTTTCTGAAAATGTTCTATTTATGTGTAGAACAGTAAGAAGTACATGTTGGTACCTTCACGTGATTAAAATTCATTAACACGAATATTTAAATATTGTTTTTAGATAAATAATGTAATTTTTATTAAATATCATGAGAATCACTTGAAAATCTATTTATTTCTGTCCTTTAAAATATTAGAATTAATTTCTTAGAATTTCTATAAATTCCGACAGAATAATGGTTGTTTCTAACCTAGCCCTGTTGCACTGAAAACATAGTTTATAAACCAGCCAGTATCCATAATTTTACCAATTCCAAAGCAATTAATTTCCAAATAACTTCATAAAATTAATTTGAGAAAAAACATGCATTCACAGTATCCCTACAGCTCACACACTCATCCCTTGTCATTTTCCTACTAACTCGTTGATAGCACCACTTGCGAATTAACACTCTCGGGCTACAAAATATTACACCAATCACCATCATTCACCATAATTCAATTTTTAATAAATTTTACTTCGTTAAATTCTACTACATTATCAGTAGAAAATATTAACCTAGTCTAAATTACACCAGTAGTAAAACACAACTTCGCCTACACAACTCCGATTTTAATTCCAACTTCACTAATAGTCTCCTCTTAGTTTCTACAGTCTCATGGCACCCTAAATTCATCAAATGAAACACAAAAACCTATTCCCTTTGCCATGGCCAAAATTGACATGGTGATGAATTCTTGGATTTTCAACAAATTATCACTTATACCATGCTTATTCATGTTTCTTCATGCATCTAACACCATCATCATGCATCAAGCTACTTGGAACCATGGAGTTCCATTAATGGCTGAATTCGTAGGGTAAGAATTGGATGGGATTTAAGCAAAACTAATGCTAAATTCATGTTTAGGAAGCTTAAATACATCATTTGGTAATATTAAAACTTAAAGAAATTAAAGGTATAAAAATTCCTCACCTTGGCCGAATCCTATGGTGCTCCTTTTCTCTTGATTTTGTTCACTTTACAATGATCTATGGCTATGGGCTTGTAGAGGATGAAGAGTAGAATAAGTTTGTAGAAGAAAGTTTTATGATTTAAGTGAGTTTAAGTAGTGTTTTGGTTGAATTTTTGATGAGCACAAGGTTTGGCTATGGAGTTTTAGAAGAGAGGTTGAAGAAGATGAGGTGTAGCCGGCCAAGAGATTGTGTAGAAAATTTTAGAAGCTGGCCAAACAGTAAAATGACCATTTTGCCCCTGGTTATAAAGATTTTAGACATTTATGCCCTTAAACTTCTATAATTTTTCTAACTAGTTAATTTAACTCCAAAAATTCATATTTTATCATTAAATATTATTATTAAACGTATTTTGATGAATGATGGTGGTTTCATTAAGGTTCGACTGACCGTTAGGGTTAAATTACGAAAATACCCTTATCAGGTCAATCACGTAAAATTCTGGTTTAACCACCGTTTCGATCTATCTATTGACATAGCCTAGAACTTATTTTCATGTAGAATATCATGCTTCATTCAGTGGATAAAAATTCCATTTAGTTTGACCACAATTTAGAAAAGTTCATCCGGGTTATGTCCTTAATCGTCATTTTCTAAATTGTTAGTACACTTCCTAAAAATAATATAATAAGGGCTTTTTGGGTTCCGAATTCTTACCATAGGCTTATTGGACTCCTCGAATAATATCTATCCAATCTCATGTCCTTCTGGGCACCGTAGAGCCCATGGGGCACACCTTACTATACTAGGTCATACTTGCGAAATACACAGGAAATGAACAGTGGTTAGTATCCTTATATGTACAATAGTACCCAAATACATGGCTCTCACATTCTCCCCACCTTTGGAACTTTGGTCCTCCAAATTTAATCAGACCAATCACTAGAATAGCTTTGGGTATTTCTCCCTCATAAGACTTTCTAATTCCCATGTAGCCTCCTCCTCATAATGGTACTGCCAGAGCACTTTCACTAATGGAATCGTCTTACACTGAGTACTTTGTCTTTTCAATCCAGGATCCGAATAGGTCTCTCTACGTAACTCATGTCCTCTTTGATCTACAATGGTTCGTACTAAATTACGTGAGACGGATCTGGATGGTACTTCCTTAACGTCAACACATGGAAGACATTATGCACCCTGGATAGTTCTGGAGGTAGTGCTAATTGATAGGTGACGTCTCCCACACAATCTAAGATCTCGAACGGCCCGATATATCGAGGACTCAGTTTCACCTTTTTACCAAATCTCATAATGCCCTTCGATGATGAGACCTTCAGGAAGACAGAATCTCTAATTAAGAATTGCAGTGGTTGGTGTCTCGTATCTGCATAACTAATCTGCCAACTCTGGGCTGTCTTCAGCCTCTCACAGATAAGCTGTACATCCTGGGAAGCTTGCTCTACCAAATTGAGAGCTAACAATTTTCGATCACCCACTTCTTCCCATACAACAAGTGATCTACATCTTCTACCATACAACGCCTCATATGGTGCCATGTCAATATTGGCCTGATAGCTGTTATTATAAGAAAACTCTGCCAGTGGTAAGTGGTTATATCAAGAGCCTTTAAAATTTAATGCACATGCTCTTAACATATCTTTGAGTGTCTGGATAGTGCGCTCGGACTGCCTATCAGTTTATAGACGGAAAGCGGTGATGAAATTCAATCGGGATCCCATAGCCTCCTAAAACCTCTTCCAAAAATGTGAAGTAAATTGGGAATCCATATATTAAGTGATGCTCACTAGAACACCATGAATCTTATTATCTCCCGAACATACAAATCGGCTAAGGCATTGAGAGAACTGTAGATCTGATGGTAAGAAAGTGAGCGAACTTCATCAACCGATCGACAATTACCCATATCACATCATGATTCCTCCGCGTCCTTGGCAAACCCATAATGAAGTCCATAGTAATATACTTCTACTTTCACATCGGAATTGGTAGAGGCTATAGTAACCTTGTAGGCTTCTGGTGCTTAATCTTCACCTACTGGCATGTAAGACATCTAGCAACAAATCCGGTGATGTCTTGTTTCATTTTAGGCCACCAATACACTTTTCTTAAATTATGGTACATCTTAGTACTGCCTGGATGAAGAGTGTACTTGGATGTATGGGCATCTATCAAAATCAAATGCTTTAGCCATTGGTCGTCGGGAATGCATACCTACCTTTGAACCTTAGTATTCCATCGGTGCCAATCCTATAATCTGACTGTACATCCATTTGAACCTAACCGGCAACCTCTATACAGTAAGTATCACTCCTCTAAGCATCCTTGATTCTGTCCATCAAATTCGGCTCAATCCGAAAACTAGCTATAAACCCATATCTCTTAGAGGAAATCACATTAAGACTGAGGCTCGAGAACTGCTGTAGCAAATCATACTCTCAGACCATCATGTAAGATACCATCTCGGTATGCTTCCTGCTCAGAACATCTGCCACCACGTTTGCTTTCCTTAAGTGGTATAGAATCTTGCAATCATAATCTTCAACAGCTCCATCCATCTACGTTGTCTCATATTCAACTCTCACTGTGAGAATAAGTATTCCAGACTCTTATGGTCTGTGTATATCTGGAATTTCTCCTTATAAAGATAGTGCCACCAAATCTTCAATGCAAACACCACATCGGCTAATTCCAAGTCATGTGCCAGATAATTCTTCTCATGCTCTTTTGGCTGCCTGGAACCATAAGCAATTACCTGACCATTCTACATCAAAACACACCCTAATCCCAATGCGAACACATCACGGTAGAGTGAGAAACCTCCAAATTTGCTGGGAAGGGTAAGAACAAGAGCAGTAGTTAACCTCCTTTTCAACTCTTGAAAGCTGCTCTCACACACATCTGTCCACTCAAACTTAACATCTTTACGTGTGACTCGTATCAATGAAGCAACTAATCTTGAAAACCCCTCAACGAACCGGGGGTAATAACTTGTTGGACCCAGAAAACTCCAAACCTCTGTCACTATCTTCGGCCTCTCCCACTACACAATGGCCTCTATCGTCGACAGATCTACTGACACACCGTCCTTAGACACAACATGTCTCAAGAATGTGATATGATCTAGCCATAACTCACACTTACTGAACTTCGCATATAGCTTCTGGTCTTTGAGGGTCTGCAGGACTATGTAGAGATGTTGCCTGTGCTCCTTTGGTGACTTAGAATAAACCAGTATATTATCAATAATATTATCACGAACTTATCCAAATAGGGTTTAAACACCTCATTCATCAAACCCATAAAAGCTGGAGGGGCATTTGTCAATCCGAATGGCATCATCAAGAACTCATAATGTCCGTAGCAAGTCTTGAATGCCGTCTTAGGGACATTAGCCTCCCGGATCTTCAATTGATGATACCTTGATTGGAGATCTATCTTCGAGAACACCTGTGCAGCTCTGAGCTGACCGAACAAATCATCAATCTTGGGTAGGGGATACTTATTCTTAATGGTAACTCTGTTAAGCAGCCGATAATTTGATACACAACCTCAAGCTACCATCCTTTTTCTGGACGAATAATATTAGAGCACCCCACGGAGACACACTGGGGTGAATGAAGCCTTTATCCAATAATTCTTAGAGCTGCTTCTTAAGCTCTTCCAACTCCACTAATGCCATCAGATATGGGGGCTTAGATATTGCCTCCGTACCGGGTACCAAGTCAATGGTGAATTCGATCTTTCAATCATACGGTAACCTTGGTAAATCATCCAAAAAATACATATGGAAAATCCCTGACCACAGGAATCTTTGATAGCTCTAGACGTTTTTTTTCTACGTCCTCCACATATGCGATGTAACCTTTAATTACATCATAAATACACTCAAACAATTTTAGTAGTAATATTTCACTTTTATTACTTATCTAATAATTTTATAGTATATCTTTTAGGACGAGAGAAGGTAATAAACTTAGTATAACAATCTAGATTCACATAATTCGCAGCTAACCAATCCATCCCTAGTATTACATCAAAATCAAACATGTTCAGCAAAATTAGGTTAGCTGTCGTTTCCTTCTCTCCTACTATCACTTTACAATTTCTATACACAACATCAATCACTTGGGATTCTTTAAAGGGTGTATTAACATGTAAGGTGTAGCCTAAGGGTCTAGGTTCACCGGTATCTTACTAGCACAAGTAGGTGATACAAATGAATGTGTAGAACCAAGATCAAATAAAGCAAGCACAGAAATATCAAAAATATAAATCTTACCCTTGATCACATCTGTAGAAGCATTAGTAGCCTCTTGATCTAACGTGAACACCCGTCCTTGCATCACAGCCTTCTTGCCCTTCTCTACTACTGTCGCACATTTTGGTTGTGAAGGTGTTGCCTTCTCTGTCTCAGTCTATGCTGGGTTTTGTTGGGGGTGGTACTATGGCTGGAGTTGTAGATGTAGTTGCCTTCCTCAACATCGGGTAGTCTCTCACTAAATGCCCATCTGTCTACGTCTGAAACACGCCCTAGAGAGGATATAACAAGGTCGAGTATTGTGCGACCTCCTACACAATGTACACCTAGTTGCGTAGTGCTAGGGCTAGTAGTAGGGGCAGTAATAGCAGATTGAACCGATCTCCCCTCGAAAATCTAAATACTCGATATTCTGGCCTTCTTAGGTTGCCATCTACGGGCTCTATCCTCTAGACCACTCTTTACCTTCTCTTTTCCCTTACCTTTAGCTTTAGAACCTGTATCGACACGAAACTGCTCATAATCCCTCTCGTACAAATGTGTCCGTCTAATAGCCTCATCATAAGTCTTGATGTTGAGAGGAACTAATCAAGTCCTGATAGAGGGTCTTAATCCAACCATAAATCTATTAATCCTGTACTCCTTGCTGGTCTTAATATGGGGGTTGAATCAACTGAGAGTAGTAAATTTGGACTCGTACTGGTCAACAGTCATACTCCCCTCAGTTACCTCCAAAAACTCCTGTTGCACTTCTTCTATGCTGTTTGGGGAATATACTGTCTGTAGAAAGCCTCCAAGAACACTGTTCAGGTCACTACGGGATGCTGGGCTAAAAGAACCATCTAAATAGATTTCCACCAATGCTTGCATCATCTGTCAACTGGAACACTGCCAAGCCCACCCTCTTTGTCTCCGAGCACTGCATATACTTAAATAACTTCTCTATAGCATTAACCTACTGCTCGGCCACCAATGGATCCTTATCCCTCTTAAATTTTGGGGATCTAGCTTCTTAAACTACCGCACTAAGGTAACATCACAATAAGACTTGATATCCGCTAGCTGCGGCTATACTGGTGGCTGTGGTGCTACGGGTGGTTGAGGGTCTAGACGTAGCTTAGGAGTTGGCTATGCAAGTGCAAGCTGAGGTGGGGGTGGTGCTATTGGAGTTGCTATTGCTCTTTCTCTTTCAGCTCGATCAACAGCTCAATTAGCATTATACATAGTGATAAAATCTGCTAGCATCCGTTTCTGTCACGACCCGTGACCACATTTTTCATCTTCTTATACACATCTTAACCGGTTGGGCTGTCTGTGATACTTCACTTGTACTGACTGTTAAACAATTTTACAATGTATTGTTTATATTATACACATCCCCTATCGTAATTTATCAGATAAGTAGTACTGTTGACATGTCTAAATACAGAGAATAAATGATCATACCTCCGATAAATAGTCGGTCTGACACATTGTCCTTCGTGTACAGCCAGGATCCACAATCCACTGAACTCACATTCATCAAAACCTGAAATGTTGAAAATTAAGGGGTGAGCAAAACCACGGCTCAGTAAGAGAATTATATGCCTCACTTGATACTCAGCTTCCTATATGCTGAAAATCTTTTTCATTTTTCATATGGGCTCTAGGCTCCCATGTAGGAAAGATACTACAGTCGGCTAGGGATCCGAATAGAGTAAGGTAGGTATTTTAGAATACCATACTTGTTACGGAACCTAGAAGCAACTGTAGAGAGAATTTTCATTTCGTTTTGAATTAATAAATCCTTTTCTCTTTCAAACTTTCATAACCTTTTTCATATGCTTTTCAAAACAATGCTTCTACGAAACAAAGCATTTAAATAAAATAATTAATATTCGTATATTCCTTGAAAAGAATATTAGTTAAATCATCATCTTATTTCTTTAAAACTTATTTCATGTTTTAATGTACTCTCTTAATTAGTTCCGTCCTTTAAAAAGCAAAATAAGCTATTAAAATCTATTCCATTCTTAAGTTCACAAGGCATCATTCTTTTTATCAGTATGATTAAGTGTGAAAGAAACGAACTTATTGTAAGGACCGGGAGTGCCTGGATCTCTGTTAACCAGGGATGTACCACCCCAGTGCCTTACTCATCCGATATATCACACACCTCATATGTCATATGCACCAGATCTATTTCATTTTTATTGTCAAGGCCCAGCCCGTATCACCAGGCCGTCGGCTGGCATCCCCTTGGCCCATCGGCCCCAGGTTTACCTCGACTCAACCGTATTGTCTGCTCTGGACTCTAGAGGTGGCTCCCACGGTTCTATCATCAAGTCTCTGCTCGGTATGGCCTGTACTGAAACATCAGAACACGTGTAGCACTTAGTTCCCGAAGGACTCTAGAGGTGGCTCCCACGGTTCTATCATCGAGTCTCTGCTCGGTATGGCCTGTACTGAAACATCAGAACACGTGTAGCACTTAGTTCCCGAAGGACTCTAGAGGTGGCTCCTACGGTTCAATCATCGAGTCTCTGCTCGGTATGGCCTGTACTGAAACATCAGAACACGTGTAGCACTTAGTTCCCGAAGAACTCTAGAGGTGGCTCCCACGGTTCAATCATCGAGTCTCTGCTCGGTATGGCCTTTATACCATGTGTACTTTCCACTGTCTTATCAGATCTCATGTAGTACTTATGATCTAATATTTCATTTGAGACCATAGAAAGAATATTAGAATTATCATTTCTTCCTTTTGAAAATATATTACCTATCATTTATGGAGTCTAAGATAGACATCAATCTTATCATACTGTATACCTCGGAGGGTAAGGAATTACATCGGTCAAATCTATGATCATAACCTATATTGTCCTCGGTGGATCACTGATTAGATGTCCACCGGGACTAAACATATCACATATCATGCATCAGCATGATAAGAATACCAACCAATCTCAAAACCGTAATTCTCATCATAAAATACACCTTTATGGAATTTATATAAATATATAATTCCATGATTTAAAACCATAAGGGTTAAAATCCTTTAGTGAATATTTATAAAAATATTCATAAGAATCCTCACTATATTTCACTTCATCTTTCGTCTCGTAATTCGTGTAATTTATCTATTCCGAGAATTTTCGGTGGTTTCATTATCACCATTCTCGAATACATGAATATCTTAAAATTTCATCTCATTATATTCATGTTTTATGAAATTTAGTAATTTCCTCATGTTTCGTGATTTACTATCGAAATTCGGAAAAAAAATCATTTAATATGATTTTATAAAGTTTTTCTAAAATTTTCGGCAGCATAACGGCTGCCGATTTACTAACCTCCTGCACGGAAAATACAGTTTAAAATCTTTCAGCCAGTACTTCTTCCCAAATTATTTTCAGCAAATCATGCATCATAATAATTTTCATAAAATAATTGCATAAAATATTTCGAAGTAAATTATGCAGACTGAGTATCCTTACAGTGCTGCACATGCATCCCTTACCTTTTTTCGGGTCGGCGAATTCCACTTATCGATCGCGCCCGCACTCCATTTCTCCCGATTCCTTATCCCGATTGCTGATAATAATTTCTGGAATTAAAATTCTAATTTTTTAGAATTTTTCATAATTTATTTAATTTTTTCTGAAAATTAAATCTCAGGAAGATTTCTTACCGAATTTTGTAAAATCCCGGGTTGTCGAATTTTCGAGAATTTTCCGAATTTCGGAAATTCTCCTTTTTCCTCTTTTTCTTCCTTTTTCTTCCTTTTTCCTCTTTTCTTTCTTTCTTTTCTTTTTCTTTTTCTTTTTCCTTTTTCTTTTCTTTTTCTTTTCTTTTTTCTTCTTCCTTTCCCGGTCAGACCGGTTCAGACCGGTCCAGCTCCTTTTCTCGCTGGTTCCTCGCCGGCGGCCGGTTCTCCGGCGGTTCAGGCGTCCCTCAGCTGGCCGACTGCATGACGAACTTGCCGGTGCCCTCCGTTTGCCCTGGATCGGCGGCAAGGCGGCGGATCGAGGCGGTTTTGCCTCGACTTCTTCTTCCTCCGCCGTCCATTGCACCTTCGGTGGCCTCCATCGGTTCCCTCTTCTTCCGTCGATGCTTCGGCTGTGATGGCGGCGGCCGGTTTGGCCGGCGGCGGCCGGATCTGGTTTCTCCTCTTCTCGGCTTCCGCCGTGATTTCGCTTCTGTTTTCCTTCTTCCTTCCGTCGCCGGTGGTTTCCCTGCCTTCTTCCTTGGCCGGCGACGCATCCCCTTCCTTTTCCCTCGCCGGCGGTGGCAGCTCCGCCACCGTCGGCCTCACGTGGGGGGAGGGGGTATCGGGTTTGCTTCCCGATTCTGCCTTTCTCCTCTTTTTTTTTGTTTTGTTTCTATTTTTGGGTTATTTCTATTTCCCTTTTTAGTAATATAATACATACTATATATTATACACTATCATTTATATTTTATACTTATAATATATATTATATATATCATACATATATTATTTCATTTTAATGTAATACAATATACAATATATATTATATACATAAATTATATATATTGTATAATACAAAATATATATCTTGTATATATATATGTATGTATATTTATATACTTTAAAAATAAATAACCTTTACATGTACAAATTATATAGATGGTATAATATAATATTTATACATTTAAACTTTAATATAAAACCACATTTACTTTTCTTCTATATTCATATACTTTTATTTAAAGTAATAATATATATATTTCATATATATATCTGTACATATATATTTATAATTTTATAAATACATTTTATAATATACATATGTATTTATTTAAGACAAAATAGTATATATTTCATTTTATAATATATACTAATATTCATATACATACATATGTATTTATATAAAAACATGTGTAAATATATTTATGTAATTTAATTATATAAATATATAATATACGCATTTTTATTTTATAAATTTTGGATTTTTATTAATCCAATTTAAATTCCTCCTTTCCTTATTTTCCATAACTCCGACTTTATTTTTATTTCCATTTAATTTCCTTCATACGAATTTCCTTATTCATCACTTCCTCATTTCTCGGGATTTTCACCAATATCTCGTTTCTCGCAAATTTTATTTATTTCCTCTTATTTAATTTCTCTAATATTTATTTTCAATATTTCTAATTTCCAATAAATGGAAAAATTTACGGTTATCACATCCTCCCCACCTTAAGAAATTCGGTCCTCCGAATTTAACTTAAGTCCAAAGGTGGTATATGCCGTATACTTAAGACTTCTGATCTCTAGTTCATCCTCCAAGTAATACTGCCAGTACACTTTCAACATCAAGAGTGCTTTAGACCACTACATGCTGTCTTTCATCGTATATGTCTATACTCTCGTAAGTTCTTTTCTCAAATCGGGAGTTATTCCCTTTTATTCTTTTCATATAAGAGTCCATACTCAATATTTTTCATATTACAGCCGATCTATGCTGTTTATCATCCATTCTTCTCACTTAGTGCCGAGTTGACAAAATATGGTACTATCATGTACTCATATCGATCAATTATATGTAAGTGTCCCAGTAGCTTTCACATCTCATGCACACGCTCTCTCAATATCATGGAGCGTTTACATCTCACGCTCATATATAAAATATATCAGTCTGGAGCGGTGCTATCAATACACTTGGGATCTCAAAGCCTTTTGCTATCTCTCATTAGCATATGGCAACACAGAGACTCCCATCACATGTAAGGCTCACTGGAAACTGTACATACACATTCACACCGTTAAACACTTATACTTCGACTAAGGCACTAGAGAATCTAGATGTCTGATAATGGAAAGTGATTCTATTTGGATCATCAGTCTTTAATCACTTCCATATCATCATTCCTCTTTTGGACAGTTTATTGTCCAAAATGTTCATTTTCGCACTTATTCCATCAATGCTGCATCTCATTTGCCGATTTTACTATTAATCATCTCTTACAGTAATTAAATCATGAGACAATCATTTTCTCTCCATGTCTCTTTTCATGTAGTATGGTCATTACATCTCTTACGCTTATGGTATATTCAATATCATTTAAATTTTAGGATATAACCAGGAATATACTCTTTTCATAATTTAGATTCTGTGATTGAATCCTCGAATTATCCATTTAAGCACCACATTATCTATACAATTCCACCATCTTTATCATTTCGAGGTGGTTATATGTACAAACATTTTACTGGCAGTAAACATATCAATTATCTTACTCCTTGGAGTATCATTACTTTCACTTATCAGTTCTGGCTTTGATTTTACATCTTGCCACAGTTATGTGATAACCAACACCATTCACTTTCAGTCTTAACTGCGGGAACTGTTTCATATTGATGTTTCCCTTTTCATCATGTCATTTATTTCCTTATTTCACTTTCATTTTCGTTTTCATATTTTTACTCTCATTCCTTTTTGTCGGTTTTCTCGATCGGTATGGTACTATATTGCTAAGATCCTTTAAAATCTTGCATACCATCTTTTCTTTACACTTATCCATCTGCCGACTTTAATTTCTTTAATTAGATCTCGTCTATAGAGCAGCCAGTCTCATCACTCTTTTATAGGCTGACAATAGTATTTAGCTATACTCATTACTTTCGTATCTCAATCATTATCTTTATATCATAGACAGGTTCACTGTCATCCTGTCGTTTCGAGATTTTATATCTCAAGAAGAGATACTATCTAGCCAAATTTCTTAGTTGCAAATCTTAGCACAATCCCATAGCCTTTAAGAGTTTAAGGATCATATCACAATGCTGCTCATGTTCCATTTATACTTTGGACTCTATCAGTATTTCATCCATTTACTCATGTAAGAATGCCTCATTCTTCAGGCTTATATACTTTACAAGGCAACTCATTACCCTTGTAACTTCAATAGGAACTCGTAAAATTCACTTCGAGTTCAAATCATCATCTTATGGACACCAACCTTCAATCTTTTATCTAAGGACGCTTTATACAGCAGCTAGTCTTATTTACTCCTCACGTATCTCTAATCAGATCAATAAAGCGTCTATTTTCACGTAGATTAATACTTGTTCTTCACCAGAACTTCATCAATGATAGAAATTTAATATATCCTTTTTGATTCGTCTACAACTCAACATTATTTGCATTTCTCTCATTTACACCTATACAGATAACTCCTTTATTCAATTTTTTTTTCATTATCAGTATTTTCGTCATCCAGACTTCTACACGTGAATTTCATTATTCACACATTTTCCAGAGTTATTTTCTTAAGCTTTTCAGATTCTTTCTACATCTTCCGATATAAGCTTAGAATTTAACTTCATATTTAAAATCAAATCAGTGTTATCTCGATTCCTCTAATTTATATAACTTTGGAAGTTTTATCGGAAATCAATCTGATACTTTCTTTAATCGTACCTTTCTTATCATCTTGTGACCATCGTTCTTTAACTTTTCATCTGATGATGCCTTTTACAAAGATTGCTCTTATAAGCTCCTTGTACATCTCCGATTAAATCATATTTAAGGCATCACTTCCATATAGATATTTATTTGTTCTTCATACGAACTTTAGTGTATAATAAAAATGTTAATATATCATTTAATTCATCCTTAAATCGTGTCATTTGTATTTCCATCCTCTGCATCGATAAATGTGAATTTCATCATCCACAATATTTTCCAAAAATTCTTTCTTAAGCTTGTTGGATTTCTTCCATATTCTTCGATACAAGCTTAAGAATAAATTTCATATCCACGATCGAATCAACATTAACCTGATTTCTCAATCTATGTTACTTTGGAATTTATTGGGATTCTCTACCGACAGTTTCTTTAACCATACTTCTTTTACCATTTTGGACCTTCATCATTGTTTCCCATCATTTCACAGTGTAGTTTCAAGGCAGAGACATTCCATATTCAAATCATTTTGATACATACTCTACCTTGATTTCATTACCTAGTCATACTTTACAGCGTTACGAATCTCATTCTGGTAAGCTGTATCAATTACAATGATTCTCAACACACTTCACAGCTACCCGTTTCAATTTCGTTATTCACTTTAAAACCATTTCCATTTACTGAATTCAGGCTTAGTTCCCTTGAGTATATTCTCCACGAGGTTTGAACCTTGGCACCCCTTACGTACCTAGTTCCTTACACTCGTGTTACCATTGAGATACTTATAAGGCCTCCCGTTCATATCGACCATCGACGAGCATCCCCTAGGCGATCCTTTCACCTCAGGTTTATCCTTACTAGTGAGTCGGCGATGAGATAGTTCGCCTATATCTCACAACACATGATCCATTACGGGTCGCCCACCATTGGGTCGCCCATCACAGTTCTGTCTCAAAGGTCCTGAAGAACTTAGGTTAGCGGTCATCTTCTTTTTATCACTTGACTGTTCTTATAATTATCCTCTAATTCACAGTACTCCACACAGTACCTCATTCTGTAGCACATATTCCAAGATACGTCGGTTCTATGTACGATTATCTGTTTGATACCTCAAAGTAATGAAAACGTACAGAACCATAAGTAATCACACCAGTATGTATTTCATTATCTGTACTTTTCACCTATCAGTCAATTCTTGTAATCATTTCACTTTTCATAGTATTTAACGATCCCATTCAATACACTCTAAATTTTTCGACCCTTACAGTCAATAACCGGGTCAATCATCTGATGACATTCCACTACACTCTTTGGATCGCATCATATAAGGCCCCGGCTCGTTCGCCGTCCGCCCGTACACAATTGTGACGGACCAGCCCAACCGACCATGGCAACCCCTTTTTGGGCCCATCGACAACGATTGCTGTGACAACGCCACTCATCCGTACTGTCTGCTCTGTGAGGCGATGGCTACCCACTGGGATCCACACAGGATCCACCTCACGCACGGTTTTATCGGGAAACAAATTCCCAATTTGCGTCCGTAATCTAGGTGTTAGTGGAATCAGTAATAGGGATCGTTATATTCATCTGACATCCTCTATGCTATTAGTAATTCCATTACTATCAATGGATTCCAAATCAACTCGTTTTTATCACTGTTCCGAACATCGCCCAGCATAGGGGCATTTTCGTCATTTCGACATTTATTATTTTATTATTTTTTTCTCCTCAATAGACATTCAAATCAATGAACTGATCATCTATAAGTTGATAGTATCCTTTTTGATACTTATACTAGCAACTCATTCGGTTTCGATAGAGAAATTCACTAAAATCCATAATTGGATTATTTTGCTTGTACTTCAACTTTATATCCTTAATTTCTCTGTCAAATCGATCAATTCCAACTTCTGGTGATCCAATTTGACTCCCAGTAAAATTTTAGGGGTAGGGGTATTTTGGTCATTTTTGGCTAAAAATTTTCTCTCTCTTCAAATTACCCTCACTCGATGATCTTAAAGTCTATTTAATGATGATATTTTATTCCCCTATTTTATACCATCACTTTCAGGTCTCAGTTCGGTTCGGACAGAAAAGTACTGGTGAGGCCCTCACCGAGTCCATTTCTGTTCCTTATCGAACAGGCCTTCATATAGATTAGAAGAATCACCAATTTTTCGGTAATTTCTGAGCCTATTTTCTTCTTTAACATTCTCAATTTATACTTTCTCACTCCCTTTAAATCATTTTACTCCATTACAATCATTTATTTTCTCTATGTATTCAGACGACACAGTACTACCGGGGATGTTTAACTCTTTTTCTTCTAAAAGTATCCACAGACATCAGGCCAACCATTGCTCTGATACCATTAAATCTGTCACGACCCGTGACCACATTTTTCATCTTCTTATACACATCTTAACCGGTTGGGCTGTCTGTGATACTTCACTTGTACTGACTGTTAAACAATTTTACAATGTATTGTTTATATTATACACATCCCCTATCGTAATTTATCAGATAAGTAGTACTGTTGACATGTCTAAATACAAAGAATAAATGATCATACCTCCGATAAATAGTCGGTCTGACACATTGTCCTTCGTGTACAGCCAGGATCCACAATCCACTGAACTCACATTCATCAAAACCTGAAATGTTGAAAATTAAGGGGTGAGCAAAACCACGGCTAGTAAGAGAATTATATGCCTCACTTGATACTCAGCTTCCTATATGCTGAAAATCTTTTTCATTTTTCCTATGGGCTCTAGGCTCCATGTAGGAAAGATACTACAGTCGGCTAGGGATCCGAATAGAGTAAGGTAGGTATTTTAGAATACCATACTTGTTACGGAACCTAGAAGCAACTGTAGAGAGAATTTTCATTTCGTTTTGAATTAATAAATCCTTTTCTCTTTCAAACTTTCATAACCTTTTTCATATGCTTTTCAAAACAATGCTTCTACGAAACAAAGCATTTAAATAAAATAATTAATATTCGTATATTCCTTGAAAAGAATATTAGTTAAATCATCATCTTATTTCTTTAAAACTTATTTCATGTTTTAATGTACTCTCTTAATTAGTTCCGTCCTTTAAAAAGCAAAATAAGCTATTAAAATCTATTCCATTCTTAAGTTCACAAGGCATCATTCTTTTTATCAGTATGATTAAGTGTGAAAGAAACGAACTTATTGTAAGGACCGGGAGTGCCTGGATCTCTGTTAACCAGGGATGTACCACCCCAGTGCCTTACTCATCCGATATACACACACCATCATATGTCATATGCACCAGATCTATTTCATTTTTATTGTCAAGGCCCAGCCCGTATCACCAGGCCGTCGGCTGGCATCCCCTTGGCCCATCGGCCCCAGGTTTACCTCGACTCAACCGTATTGTCTGCTCTGGACTCTAGAGGTAGCTCCCACGGTTCTATCATCGAGTCTCTGCTCGGTATGGCCTGTACTGAAACATCAGAACACGTGTAGCACTTAGTTCCCGAAGGACTCTAGAGGTGGCTCCCACGGTTCTATCATCGAGTCTCTGCTTGGTATGGCCTGTACTGAAACATCAGAACACGTGTAGCACTTAGTTCCCGAAGGACTCTAGAGGTGGCTCCCACGGTTCAATCATCGAGTATCTGCTCGGTATGGCCTGTACTGAAACATCAGAACACGTGTAGCACTTAGTTCCCGAAGGGCTCTAGAGGTGGCTCCCACGGTTCAATCATCGAGTCTCTGCTCGGTATGGCCTTTATACCATGTGTACTTTCCACTGTCTTATCAGATCTCATGTAGTACTTATGATCTAATATTTCATTTGAGACCATAGAAAGAATATTAGAATTATCATTTCTTCCTTTTGAAAATATATTACCTATCATTTATGGAGTCTAAGATAGACATCAATCTTATCATACTGTATACCTCGGAGGGTAAGGAATTACATCGGTCAAATCTATGATCATAACCTATATTGTCCTCGGTGGATCACTGATTAGATGTCCACCGGGACTAAACATATCACATATCATGCATCAGCATGATAAGAATACCAACCAATCTCAAAACCGTAATTCTCATCATAAAATACACCTTTATGGAATTTATATAAATATATAATTCCATGATTTAAAACCATAAGGGTTAAAATCCTTTAGTGAATATTTATAAAAATATTCATAAGAATCCTCACTATATTTCACTTCATCTTTCGTCTCGTAATTCGTGTAATTTATCTATTCCGAGAATTTTCGGTGGTTTCATTATTACCATTCTCGAATACATGAATATCTTAAAATTTCATCTCATTATATTCATGTTTTATGAAATTTAGTAATTTCCTCATGTTTCGTGATTTACTATCGAAATTCGGAAAAAAAATCATTTAATATGATTTTATAAAGTTTTTCTAAAATTTTCGGCAGCATAACGGCTGCCGATTTACTAACCTCCTGCACGGAAAATACAGTTTAAAATCTTTCAGCCAGTACTTCTTCCCAAATTATTTTCAGCAAATCATGCATCATAATAATTTTCATAAAATAATTGCATAAAATATTTCAAAGTAAATTATGCAGACTGAGTATCCTTACAGTGCTGCACATGCATCCCTTACCTTTTTCCGGGTCGGCGAATTCCGCTTATCGATCGCGCCCGCACTCCATTTCTCCTGATTCCTTATCCCGATTGCTGATAATAATTTCTGGAATTAAAATTCTAATTTTTTAGAATTTTTCATAATTTATTTAATTTTTTCTGAAAATTAAATCTCAGGAAGATTTCTTACCGAATTTTGTAAAATCCCGGGTTGTCGAATTTCCGGGAATTTTCCGAATTCCGGAAATTCTCCTTTTTCCTCTTTTTCTTTTCTTTCTTTCTTTTCTTTTTCTTTTTCTTTTTCCTTTTTCTTTTCTTTTCTTTTCTTTTTTCTTCTTCCTTTCCCGGTCAGACCGGTTCAGACCGGTCCAGCTCCTTTCCTTGCCGGTTCCTCGCCGGAGGCCGGTTCTCCGGCGGTTCAGGCATCCCTCAGCTGGCCGACTGCACGACGAACTTGCCGGTGCCCTCTGTTTGCCCTGGATCGGCGGCACCGCGGCGGATCGAAGCGGTTTTGCCTCAGTTTCTTCTTCCTCTTCGCCGGCGTTCCTCCGCCGTCCATTGCACCTTCGGTGGCCTCCATCGGTTCCCTCTTCTTCCGTCGATGCTTCTGCTGTGATGGCGGCGGCCGGATCTGGTTTCTCCTCTTCTCGGCTTCCGCTGTGATTTCGCTTCTGTTTTCCTTCTTCCTTCCGTTGCCGGTGGTTTCCCTGCCTTCTTCCTTGGCCGGCGACGCATCCCCTTCCTTTTCCCTCGCTGGCGGTGGCAGCTCCGCCGCCGTCGGCCTCACGTGGGGGGGGGTATCGGGTTTGCTTCCCGATCCTGCCTTTCTCCTCTTTTTTTTTGTTTTGTTTCTATTTTTGGGTTATTTCTATTTCCCTTTTTAGTAATATAATACATACTATATATTTTACACTATCATTTATATTTTATACTTATAATATATATTATATATATCATACATATATTATTTCATTTTAATGTAATACAATATACAATATATATTATATACATAAATTATATATATTGTATATTACAAAATATATATCTTGTATATATATATATGTATGTATATTTATATACTTTAAAAATAAATAACCTTTACATGTACAAATTATATAGATGGTATAATACAATATTTATACATTTAAACTTTAATATAAAACCACATTTACCTTTCTTCTATATTCATATACTTTTATTTAAAGTAATAATATATATATTTCATATATATATCTGTACATATATATTTATAATTATATAAATACATTTTATAATATACATATGTATTTATTTAAGACAAAATAGTATATATTTCATTTTATAATATATACTAATATTCATATACATACATATGTATTTATATAAAAACATGTGTAAATATATTTATGTAATTTAATTATATAAATATATAATATACGCATTTTTATTTTATAAATTTTGGATTTTCATTAATCTAATTTAAATTCCTCCTTTCCTTATTTTCCATAACTCCGACTTTATTTTTATTTCCATTTAATTTCCTTCACACGAATTTCCTTATTCATCACTTCCTCATTTCTCGGGATTTTCACCAATATCTCGTTTCTCGCAAATTTTATTTATTTCCTCTTATTTAATTTCTCTAATATTTATTTTCAATATTTCTAATTTCCAATAAATGGAAAAATTTACGGTTATCACAGTTTCACCCACGTGATTCTCGTATTTGGACTCTCGGGCTGCGGAGGGAGTGTAGGTTCTGGGACGGGTTCCGGTGCTGGCTCCTAAATAGGCTCTACCCTATCGCGACCTCTACCTCGACAAATACCCCTATGTCCACTCATTTCTGCACAGCACAGACATTCAAATAAGTTTTCAGTTGGTTGAATAATTTATACATTTAGATTATACAGTACCATAGGAGATGTATTCCTATTTCAATATAAGGACACCAACAGACATCAGATCAACCTTGCTTTGATACCAATTTAACTGTTACGACCCGTAGTATACAGTAAATATCATATTTCACACACACAACAGTGCTTGGTTAGGCTGTCTACGATGTCTTTATCACCATTCACTTTCACTTATAATAGTAAACACATTAGTAAATAGAATTTATATTTATTTATTATCAATATTTACATAACTATACCATTACTTTACATCCCCTGTACATAATTATATAATTGTTGTACTGTACAAAATAAGTTAGAACATATAATAGGAAATAAATATACCTCCAAGATCTGGTCGAAGCTGCCTCGGGGAACGATAGTGCAGCCAAAATTAGTGGAATGGTATATAGATGATCACTGCAAGTAATATGTGGAGTGGAAAAATAGGGGGAGAGCTAACATGATCAGTAAGAGAATCATATGTAAAGACTGATACTATGAAATCTATATGCTAAAAAAAAACATTTAGTTCTAATAGTGCACTAAGGTACAATTCGGGAAGGATATTATAGTCGGTTAGGAAACCAAATAGAGTATGAGAGGTATTTTAGAATACCTGTTATGTCCCGGCTCCTAGATGCGACTATAGGGAGTAATCAGTTGAAATTAATATTAAAACAATATGAAATGCTATCGAAATAACATAGAAAAATAATTTAATAAATAAATAAATATTTCTTTTCAATAATAGTATTCAATTCAATATTAGTAAACACAGTATAGTAAACAGTTTAGTAAATAGTATGTAAAAAGCTCAATATCAGTAAACAATTTAGTACCAACCAACAATTCAATAAAACAATACAATAAACAATAACAGTATAGTGGAGACCAGGCAACACCCAAGATATATCATGCTATTATAATATCCCAAAAAGAGAAAATCAATAAACACGTGAGACATATGGCCATAGTCATAGGGTCTACAGTGTACACTTTCCAGGTGCCACTAGTGGGGTTGAAGACTTGGCAGACCTATATCAGCACAATAACAGTAGTAACAGTAATAGTACACGTGAGCATGATACGAGGCCTAACAGTAGATATAAGTAGAAACATCATTTATGAAATCACTTTCACTGGTAATATCTTCAATTAGTCCATAAACAAATATACTGAAAAATATATTCAGTTTAAAGATAAAAATTCATAAAATATTACTGAAAAATATATTTAGTTCAAAGATAAAAATTCATAAAATATTCACACTTTAATATTCTTTTCTGAAAATGTTCTATTTATCTATAGAACAGTAGGAAGTACATGTTGGTACCTTCACGTGATTAAAATTCATTAACATGAATATTTAAATATTGTTTTTTGATAAATAATAAATAATGCAATTTTTATTAAATCTCATGAGAATCACCGGAATATCTATTTATTTCTATCCTTTAAAAATATTAGAATTAATTTATTAAAATTTTTATAAATTCTGGCAAAATAACGACTGTTTCTAACTTAGCCCTCCTGCCCTGAAAACACAGTTTATAAACTAGCCAGTATCCACAATTTTACAAATTCCAAAGCAATTAATTTCCAAATCACTTCATAAAATTAGTTTGAGAAAAAACATGCATTCACAGTATCCCTACAGCTCACACACTCATCCTTTACCTATCGTTTTCCTATTGACTTGCTGATAGCACCACTTGCAAATTAACACTCCCGGGTTGCAAAGTATTATGCCAATCACCATTATTCACCATAATTGAATTTTTAATAAATTTTCATTCATTAAATTCTACTACATTATCAGTAGAAAACATTAACCTAGTCCAAAATTACACCAGAAGTAAAACACAACTTCGCCTACACAACTTCGATTTTAGTTTTGACTTCACCAACAATCTCTTCTTAATTTCTACAGTCTCATGGCACCCTAAACTTATCAAATGAAGCACAAAAACCTATTCCGCTTGCCATGGCCGAAATTGACATGGTGATGAATTCTTGGATTTTCAACAAATTATCACTTATACCATACTTATTCATGTTTCTTCATTCATCTAACACCATCATCATGCATCACCTACTTGGAACCATGAAGTTTCATTAATGGCTGAATTCGTAGGGTAAGAATTGGATGGGATTTAAGCAAAACTAATGCTAAATTCATGTTTAGGAAGCTTAAATACATCATTTGGTAACATTAAAACTTAAAGAAATTAAAGGTATAAAAATTCCCCACCTTGGCCGAATCCTATGGTGCCCCTTTTCTCTTGATTTTGTTCACTTTACAATGATCTATGGCTATGGGCTTGTAGAGGATGAAGAGTAGAATAAGTTTGTAGAAGAAAGTTTTATGATTTAAGTGAGTTTAAGTAGTGTTTTGGTTGAATTTTTTATGAGCACAAGGTATGGCTATGGAGTTTTAGAAGAGAGGTTGAAGATGATGAGGTGTAGTCGACCAAGAGAGTGTGTAGAAAATTTTAGAAGCTGCCCAAACATTAAATGACCATTTTGCCCTTGGTTATAAAGATTTTGGACATTATGCCCTTAGCTTCTATAATTTTTTTAACTAGCTAATTTAACTCCAAGAATTCATATTTTATCATTGAATATTATTATTAAACATATTTGATGAATGATGGTGGTTTCATTAAGGTTCGACTGACCATTAGGGTGAAATTAAGACAATACCCCTGTAGGGTCAATCGCGTAAAATTTTGATTTAACCATGGTTTCGATCTATCTATTGACATAGCCTACAACTTTTTTTCATGTAAAATATCATGCTTTAGTCAATGGATAAAAATTCCATTTAGTTTGACCACAATTTACAAAAGTTCATCTGAGCTATGTCCTTAATCGTCATTTTCTAAATTGTTGGCACACTTCCCAAAAATAATATATTAAGGGATTTTTGGGTTTCGAATTTTTACCGTAGGCTTATTGGACTCCCCAAATAATATATGTTCGGTCTCATATCCTTTTGAGCACTGTGGAGCTCGTAGGGCCCACCTTATTGTAATAGGTCATACCTACGAAATACACATGAGATGAATAGTGGTGAGTATTCTTACATGTACAATAGTACCCGAATACATGGCTCTCACAGTTTGTCAGCTTCAGGAAATTGAGAAGAGTTGTGGTGAGTTTATGAAACTCAAGGTACCAGTTTGGTGATGGTCGTAATATAATCTATCCTTCCCAAAGGCTCTATTGCTACTTGTGTGGACTAACGTTGGAAATAATGAAACCAGCACACATAAGGTGGTTTTGTGATTCAAGAAAAGAAGATCAAGAATCATCAACAAGGATAAAGCGTTAGATTATGATATGTGAAGCTTTGGTATGTTTCTTGAAACCCGTTTTATGATTCTTGATTTTTAATTTCCATGATTTGAATCTTTCTTGATCAAAGATATCTATTGGGATTAGTTTCTTAAGATAAAATTTTTATTTTCATTGTGTTTAACCTCTGTATGTTCATGTATGTTTGACCTATAAATGACCCAAGGAACCTAGAATTGGTATCTGAGCCTTCTTTGATGAAGCTTCATGCAAATATAATTGTTTGATTGTTCTTGATTTCAAAACTGTTTTGATTACAATCTGTACATTGATTTGTTAAGGTCAAAAAATCATGTTTAACGAAATCTTTTTGCTTGGATTATTATATAATAGCAAATTATGATGTCTTAAGATGATTGGGTTAATTTTTTTTTGATTTTAGGGCTTTTTTGAAATTATTAAAAATTTTTCCTTCAAATCAAACCTGAAGCATGAAAATTCTGAGTAAGTAGTCTTATGTTATTTTTAGTTTTCTGTAGACAAATCAAGTGGGTTTGAAATTTTTGCACGACTTAATATACATTTTAAGGAGTGCTCTCTTAAATTTTTAGGGTTTTTGGAGTCGATTTGCATGTTCAAACGTTGAGCACAAAGGTAGAAAGTTTGTCACAACTTGAAAAACTACTATGAATGTGTCTGTTTTGGGTTTATAATTCTTTTTGATTCAGTGGCTTTGACTTTCTTGATGAATCTAGTTTTCTTAATAATTAAGAATGTGAAGAACATGTCCAAAATAGTTTTAAATAAAATTTACCTCTGATATTGACGTTAAATCTTTGAGAAAGTTGTTTCTTGTTGAGAGATTTAATTTCTTGATCATGTGAACTATTTTGGTTGCATCGTAATGAAATTGTTTCTTGGAGAAAAGAAACGAACCAAAGGCCTGTAGAAAGAGTTTTAGAAGCCCCAGGACACTATAATTAAGGATAATTAAGGGCTTGACTGGTTGGGCAATCTCCTTCCTCCGATCATTAACCAATTTAAAGTTAGTTAGAGTTAGTTACAATCCTAGTTTGACTAGGATTCCGTGTCAAAGAAAACTTGTTTATGCCTTGTTGTAGTTTAAATTTCCTAGTGGGCTTGGGACTCTAAAATTTCAATTTCTATTATATGTCCAAATTCAATTAAAATTCCTAAAATGTTTAGGAATCCTAATTAAGACATAAGACAAATTCGAGTGTGACTAGAAGACTTATACTACAATTCATAATAAAAGAAGACTTATATTGTGAAACCTAGTTGGATTAGGATTTCTCAATCATTTAATTTGACATGGAATTTAATTATTTGATAATTTTGAATTGTTTAAAATATGACAAATGAGGATAATTAAATTTCCTAATTGAATTAAAATTCTAAATGGTTTAGAAGATTAATTGCAAGTTACTAAGACATAATGTAAGATAAGCTTTAATCATGGTCTCCTAGGCTAGTCGAGATTTTGGCAAAAGCACCATTTTAATGATTTTGATCATTTCCTCAGATCTCATTATTTGAATTAATTATTGATATGTGATATTAATTTTAAGTTTAAAAGGGACTTGCAAGATCAAGAATTTGAATTGACCATGTTGTTACTATTTTTCAAATGATGAAAGCATGAAGACTGGTTAGGGGCTTTAGGATTCATAATGCATGAATGGATGATTAAATATTATGCTTTATGGTATTTCAGTTTTTGAAATAAGACTTGTGTGCCTTATCTTATCTCTTTAGTTTCTAGGGATGTACATTTTTTTTTCTCATTTTACTCCCCCTTTAATGCAACTCAAGGTTTCTCTATCATATGTAATAGTTACATAAGCTAGATTTAAGATAGAATTTAAGTTGAAAATCTAATTGAAGACACAAAGGTACTGTGGAGGTAGTGGAGATGAATCAGCAATGGAACTTTAGAAGCTTGAAGATTGCATTTATATATTTAATCATCTAGCTCTTTATGGCTCAAGGGAGAAAATTACATATCATCCTTAGTAGAGGCCATGTGATAGGTTTATAAATTTGCTATGTATATAATATATGAGTATGATAAATGCTGTGCACCATTCAACTTAGTATATTAATAACACTAATATATCTTAAAATCAATATAAAATCACTTCATTTCATCATTCCCATTCACTTGGTCGAATGTGTACAAGTACCCTACTCTATGTTTCACTTCAATTTGACACCAAATATGATCACTACATTAAGAAACAACCAACATGTATCAACCTTAAAGCATAAAATACAACTTACCCCTTAGATCACCAAAGTGGCACCGAACCTTGTTCCTCACTAAGAGGTTGTTTTTGCTACAAACCAAATACATAAACCACCTTAGAAATAGTCCATAACAAACTTATATTAAACTAGGTTTGAAAGGAAAACTCAAACCCCTTTACCTTAAGCAAACTGCAAGCTTTCTCTCTCTTTTTAAAAATAGTGTTTCAAGCTTTTTCTTAAGAAAATAAAGGTGATGATGGGTTTATTAGGCTAAGGGATGGTGAGAAATGAAGTTAGGGTGATAAAATTAAGCTAGATCATCTTCCTTTCTTTTTGGTTTTTCACGGTTTCAGGGGTTTTTGTCTTTTTTCCATATTTTTCTCGTAGTTTTGATTTTTATGGGGTTTCTTCTTCAAATATCGAGCATATGTCATAACTTAGGTATAATTCACTTCTTAATTACTTAGTCAATGGTCAATGGAAGAGTGAGAGGCCTATGTATGAAGCTTGGTTAGATATCTATCCCTTTAAATCCCATTTTCTTATAATTTCATTTATCTTGGTTTTAATTGGTTAACATATGCATGGATTACATTAAACTCCCTAATTCCATGGATATCCTATAGTCTTAAGACTATAGTTGTTGACTTTAGCCAATGGTGGTTGAACATGATAGGTTTAGCTAGGGTTTTAACACATTTTCAGCTATTTTGATATTATTTCAATTGATTTTGGTTCTAACTTGGTAAATTTCAACAACGAGTCTGACATAACACCTTTAGGGTTTGACATACACATTTGGAACCCTAAAATAAAACCAAACTATTCATTCTGACTACTTAGTTCATTTACATTTGGACAAAATCGTAATTTCTTGGTTTGTTGTATTAGTTCCCGTATAACCTAAAATCGTAATTATTTGAGTTCAAATTGATCACTTGAGGCTACATATGATCATAGTTAATATGACATGTCCTTAATTTCGGGATGGGTGCGTGTGTCTAGAAATGTCTACATACTGAAGCATATTGGAGCTCGTCCCTACACCACAATGTAAAGTGTTACTATTCGATTATCTATTGCATCTCCATGATCATATAGGTTATATAATAGGATAAAAATTGCAATTCTCACAATTCAAGAATGAAGTACAGAACCAACTAGGCAAGAATATCAAGACACTCCGATCAAATTGTGTTGGATACTATTTGAGTCTAGAAGTCACAAATCATCTAAAGGAGTTTGGAATAGTTGAACAACTAACTCCACTTGGTACACTTAAATGGAACGGTATATTTGAGAGGAGGAGCCGAAACTTGTTATACATGGTTCAATCTATGATGAGTCTGGATGACCTTCTATTTCCTTTTGGGGTTATACTTTAGAGACAGCAGCATTCACACTAAACTGTGTTGCCACTAAAATGGTTGAAAAGACACCACATGAGATGTGGATTGGGGAAAAGCCTAATCTGTCTTTTCTAAAAATTTGGGGTTGTGAGACTTATGTTAAAAGACAAATCTCAAGAAAATTAGGACCCAAATCTGATAAGAGTATATTTATGGGTTATCCTAAAGAGACAAAAAGATATTATTTCTATAATCCCAAATAGCACAAAGTGTTTGTGGCTCGGTACAATGTCTTTCTAAAGGACTTTTTTTCTAGAAGAACCAGTGGGAGGAAAATAGAATTTGAAGAGGTTTAAGAACCACAAAATGTCATTGAGCCTTTAGTGGAATAGGAACAAGTCTTATAAGATGTTGTAGAACAGGAAGTTGCTCTGAAAACACAAGGCTCACGTAAGTTTACTAGGATATGTTGAGAGCTCGAGAAGCTTAGGTTTTTTTTCACTCAGCACGATGACGTATTGATCATAGATAATGATAAGCCTACAACTTACGAAGAAACAATTACAAGCCTAAATTCCAAGAAATGGCTTGAAGCTTGAAATTCAAAATGGACTTCATGTATATAAACCAAGTACGGATTTTGGTTGATCCACCTGAAAGGGTAAAACATATAAGATGCAATGGGTCTTCAAGAAGAAGACTGACATCGATGGTAACATGTATACTTATAAGGGATAACTAGTGGCTAAAGGATTCAAACAAAGGCATGATATAAACTATGATGAGACCTTTTCACCGTTGCAATGCTTAACTCCATTTGAATTTTGCTTGTTATTTTTGCATATCATGATTATAAGATATGGATGATGGATGTTAAAACCTTTTTCCTTGAATGGGTATTTGTTTGAGGATGTGTATATGACATAACCTGATGATTTTGTCACTCCTAAGAATGCTAACAAGGTATGTGAGTTTTAGAAATCCAGTAATGGATTAAAGCAAGCATCTTGGAATTGGAACATTCATTTTAATGAGACAGTCAAAGAGTTTGGCTTCATCAATAACGAAGATGAACCTTGTGTTTACAAGAAGGTTAGTGGAAGTGTTGTTATATTCCTAGTGTTATATGTTGATGATATACTACTCATAGAAAATGACATTCTTGCCCTACAATCTATCAAAACTTGGCTAGGAAATTCTTCTCCATGAAAGACTTAGGAGAAGCAGTCTATATCCTTGGGATAAATATCTATAGAGATAAATTGAGTAGGTTACTTAGTCTAAGTCAAAGTGTTGAAAAGGTTCAACTTAGAAGAATCCAAGAAAAGATTCTTACCTATGTCACATACATTTATCTCTCCAAGGATGTGTCCTAATACACAGGATGAGAGAGACAAAATAGCTAAGATTCCATATGCTTCAGCTATTGGATCTATCATGTATACCATGGTATGTACTAGGCTTGATGTCTTGTATGCTTTAAGCATGGCAAACAAGTATCAGAATGGCCCAGGTGAGCGTTACTAGGTAGCATTTAAGAATATCCTTAAGTACTTGAGAAATGCTAATGATGCTTTCTTAGTCTATGATGTTAGTTTCTAGTTAAATAAGGATGACTTTAAGTCACAATTTGGCTTTGTGTTTTGCCTAAACGATAGCACTGTGAGTTGGAAGAGTTCAAAATAAGAGATAATGGTCGATTCTACAATCGAGGCTGAGTGTGTAGTAACTTTATATGCAACTAAGAAAGCTGTTTGGATCAAGAAGTTCATCAGAGAAGTTGGAGCGGTCTAGTATTGCTGATCCAGTGGTAGTCTATTATGACAGCAATGGAGCCATTGCACATGCTAAGGATCCCTGGTCTCACCAGATGTCTAAACATATACTAGGCACTTTCACCTAATCAGGGAAATCATATAGAGAGGCAAGGTAAAGATATACAAAGTACACACTGAAGATAATATTGCTAACCCACTTATAAAGGCACTATCACAGCAAAAGCAGGATGCGCAGGTTAGGTCATTTGGTATTAAATACATGACAGATTGACTGCAGTGTAGGTGGGGGAATATTAGTGTATATGCTATGAGCCAATTGGATTTGAACCTGTATTACACTTATATCATTGTGACTGTTTATGTTATTTAATAATACATGGCATTTATTTATCATTATTGACTATATTTAATTTGATCAAGTCATAATGAAATGATAAAGTCCCTAGAATAGTGGATTTATATCAAGGAAATCAAAGTATTGACTTTGATGATGAAATTCCTATGATACTATTATATATCCTTTATTATAGTATCACTAAAAAGAGAGATCAGTGATACAATAAGACTATAAGACTAACATGTGTAGATTTCTTTAGGTGACTAATCTCATAAGTCATAGATATAGTAATATCCAAATCAATACATGAGTAATCACTGTGAATGAATACACTGGATTGACCTATCTTGAGAACTTTATGTGGATCGTTACATTGAGTGTAATTGATGTTGTCAAATGGCAATTGTATATGTGATCCTTAAACTTAAGATCACTACGGTATCCTAAATGTGGATTGGTGTACTTTGATGTCGGTAAACATAGCTCAATAAGGGTTGCAAGTAAGACAGAAATTTGGTACATCGTGAATCATATAAGGGTTGTGAGTGATCAAGATAGGATTCGCCCCTCTTGGTAATAAGAGTCTATGTCTTGAGGCCTCTCAAAAGAGATGGATGATTGGAAATCTGTGACCATAGTAAAAATAAGATTTAAGATGAGATCTTGAATTCATTTGATTGAGTCATATATCTAGAGATTGAGAAACAATGTAATTGAACTTTGGTAGAGATAACATGTTCCATATTTTATGTTCAATTGAAATATAAGTGAGGAAAAAATCGAAATATACAGTAATTGCTTGGAAAGGTTGTCATCAACTCACTGACATTTTAATTACTTGGGTAGCCACGATGCATTGCTAGAGGCCAATCTTGACTTGTGATTTATGAATAAGATTCTAAATCACTAACAACATAATGAAACCTAAAGGCTTACACACAATAAGAGTGTGACCAAAATAAGGTAACTGGAGTTGGATTCATGTGATGAACCCAAAAATACACATTATCAATTGAAATTTCCATTGATAATTATTGCTGAAAATTCGAGCCATCAATAATTCAATAACCAACAGCATGTGAAATCCCCAATTTCCTGTAATTTTCCCATTGTGTATAGTAATTGTATAATATTTCAGTTTAAAATAATTAAATAAATATGAGAGTTTGATATACAAATGATATATGGGACATGGATGGAATTAGAGCAATTGAATAATCAAATGGTCAAGAGTCCAATGGTCAATGGTTGAGATGTTAAATGGGATAGAGATGAATTAAATGAGAATTAAATGATTTTGTCTTTATCTTCATCAACAAAGTTGGCAGCCATTGTTCTCTACTCCCTTCATTTTCTTTAAGTTTCCATTTCACATATCTTGACAAACACCTAGCTCCTGTCATTGAATCGTTAAGCTTGCTTAACGAAAATTGTTTCTTGTCACTAGCTAAAGCCATATATGTAATATGAAAGGCTGGATCAAAGGAATTGGGGAGATCTAATTTGCTGTTATTTTCGTGATTAACAAAGGTAAGAGAAGAAGTGATTTCATTGGATTCTGTCCATGGTTTGGAGTAGTGTAAAGTTGGTATAGCGTATTTATAGAGGTTTCCTAAAGATTTGAAACCTTATGATAATTGCAGCTATGAAGAAGTGAAGGAAAAGAATTGAGGTGCAACCAAGCGAATTGCGTTTTCAAGTTAATTGAGGTAAGGAATATATGTAACGGACGTAGGGTGACTATATCCGCATGTTTTACATGTTTTGGGACGAAATAAAAGTTGATTGAAGTGCAGGGAGTGTTAAATTCGAGTTTTCCTCCTAGTTACCAATTTGCTAGGAGCAGCTGACTGCCTTCAATAGTAGCCGATTGCCTGGAGACAGCTGAAGCATGAAAATTTTCGAAACTGACTCAAACCAGTCGACTGCTATCTTCCAGAAAATATTCTGTTTCAAAACCAGTCGACTGCTATATGATCAACCGACTACCCTATTTTCATAAGCATTATATTTGCAAAACCAGTTGATTGCCAAGGAGCTAGTCGACTGCCTTTTCTCGAAAAACATTCTGTTTCAAAACCAGTCGACTGCCCCATGTGTTTTCAAAATTTCGAAATATCAAAATTTTAAATGAAATTAATTTCCATAAATCAAGATATGTGATAGCAGTCGACTGCCCTACAAAACCAGCCGACTGCCCTGTTTGCAAATGAGGTTTTTAAAGCCTATTTTATATAAGTATATGGTATTACCAAAGAAGTATATGACAAATGTTTTGAGACTATAGACTCCTTTTATGATCATGCATATTATCTGTATCTGGCTGTGGGACTCTGATCAAGTCCTCAATATCTGCATCTGTACTTGGCTGAGGAACCTTATTCCGGTCTTCACTGCCACGGATGTCACCTGACTAGTGTTCACTGTGGCTTATCGACATTGGCCAATTGTCTCTGATATGTGTTTGGCTAAGGGAAGATTCTTGGCCCATATATGGGTACGCCATTTTCCCTCACGGGATATTATGTGGTGCATGATTCAATTGGAATGTCAATAGTCTCCCCTCTATTTGAAGAATATCTGTATATGTGATTTCACGTGATTTAAGGCATATGCAAGTATTTGATTTACTTGGATATATGTAAGATAATTATATGATGATGCATATGCCATTATCTGATTTACTTGAATATCTGTTATTTAACCTATTTGACTATATGGAAACGATTTATAGGATTTGATTATTTATCTACTTGATACTTGATCTCAAAGGTTTCCACATGACATTATAGAGCCAAGTAGGAAACCAACATATAGTGATATAGTATGCTTTTTTATAAATATTTCTTATTGACTGTAAACTCACTCCTTTACAACAATTTTCAGACTATTTGAAGTGATCCTCCGCTCAATAGAGAGTAGCTTACTTTTGAATTAGCTATAGCATTCCTTTAAGGCATGCTTCCATCTTTCTTGATGGTAGATATTCGTTTTGTCATGTATTTCAGAATACGGTACAATACAATGATGTATAATGAACTATGTTAGGGATGTAATGTCATAAGAGAATTAGTGTATAATTTTAAGAGAGCTTTAAGTCTATGTGTAATGACGATCCTGTATGTGCATAAGTAATATTCTATATTGAAATTGATAGTGCTATGTTAAGAGTTTTACATATAAGAAGAATAGAGAAGAATGACTCCGACGAACAGCCTAACCACCCATATGTGGAAGAAAGAATTATGTGTTAATTGGGAGTGACGAGGATGTCACAGATTGGTATCAGAGCGAGCTTAGTATGATGTTTGTTGGTGTCATTAGGCTAGAAATAATGTACATCCCCAAGTATTGTACTTGTATGAATACCTATGCATAGTATAACTATTTATAGTTATACTAAATAGCTAGATTTTGTGATTATATTGACAGAATGGGCTCAGGTAGAAGGAATACTGGTCGAGGACGAGGAAGGGGTCGAGTAGAGCTGCCCCCAACACAATCTCCTCCTCTTTCTTCCCCAGGTAGCCCGAATACCCGATTATCGAAAATGGAGCGACATATGGAAACAATGGCCACTATGTTTACTCAGTTCATGTCAAACTTCTCGAATGTGGCCACTAGTGCACCAGCAGCCACTCCTACCGTTCATCCTACTCCTACAATACAGCCTCCAGCAGCACAGCCAGAGTTGCCCCCACCAGTTCATGTTCGTGAAAGGCGGGATCTCAAAGCTTATTGCAGTGTTGTTTTGATTAAAGAATTTAAGAAGTTGGATCCACCTAAGTTTAAAAGGGACAGGGATCCGTTGACCGCTGAGAATTGGGTAAAGGTGGTCACTAAACTATTTATGTACATGACTTTTTCCAAGAGGGAGAAGGTGGGTTTGGTGACCTACTTATTAGTGGATGAAGCCAAACATTGGTGCCAATCCACCAAGATGATATTGGAGGCTAGACATCCTGAGGTAACGTGGGATATATTCTTGGAGGCATTCAATAGACAGTATATCCCCCGCACTGCTCAAACTAAGTTGAAAGTGGAGTTCTTGAACTTGACTCAGGGACAATGTCAATTGATCAGTATGAGTCAAAGTTCACGACTTTTAGTAGGTTTGATTATAAAGTTTTGAGAAGTGAGGACCAAAAGATTTAAAGATTTATGGAAGGATTGAAACCTCCTATTAGATCTAAGCTGTATCCTTTGGATATCACTACATATGATGAGGCAGTTCGTAAGGCTCAATTGTGTGAGCAGGACTATAAGTTTCATCAGGCTGATTTCTAAGCCAAAGGTAAAGGCAAAGAACCGATGAAACCGAAGTCAGACGAGAGAACCTCTAGTGATAGATATCCATCTAGGAGAAGTAGACCATATGAAAGAGCTTCAACAGGTAAGAAAATAATTTAGAAGAGAATGATTCTAATTTTGATTAATGGTTAAATGAAAATATACTGAAACTTGGGAACTTTATGATGGTTATGGTACAAGGACTTCTAGATCTACCGGGATCAAGATAAGTGATGAAAGATCCTGATATTCGACAGGTAGTATCGCTAGCTCACCGAAGAGTATAATGCAGAGATGTGAGCATTGCGAAAAATTTCATGGGTCACAGCCTTGCCAGTTAGCGACTGGTGCTTGTTTTAGGTGTGGTGAGATGGGGCATCAAATTAAGGATTATCTTAAGAGGAATCGGAGAGAGTCCGAAGAATCAGAGAAGACCATCTAGCCACAACCTAAGGCCACTACTACAGAGAAGGGAAAGAAAGTTGTGACTCAATGACGAGTATTTGCTATTGATGAGGAGTTTGCTGATGCTTCGTCTAAGGTGATTAAGGATAAGATCCATCTCTTTGATATAAGTGTTATTGTACTATTTGATCCAGGCTCTACGCACTCCTTTGTTTCTCCTATTATCTCTATGAAATTACCTGTTAAACCTGAGCCTTTAGGACAATTACTGCAAATAAGTACTCCATTTAGGGAATCTCAAATGACGGACACAGTGTATCGTAATGGTAAGCTACGGGTAGGAGAGAGAGAATCAATAGCTGACATAATCCTGCTAAATATGTATGGATTTGATGTTATATTAGGAATGTATTGGTTAGCTAGTAACCATGTGATATTAGATTGTTATGCTAAGACTGTAATCTTCTCTTCCCCCGTTAGCTATGTTGTAAATTTTGCAAGTGTTTAATGCAAAAGTATAATTGTTAATTGCCTTATTTGGAATTAAGATTAATAGAATATAATTGTTATGTGAAGGATTTATAGCATATGTGGTGGACATAGAACAGAAACGTTCCAAACTTTATGAAATTTCGATAGTCAGGGATTTTCCTGATATATTTTCGGATGACCTTCCAAGACTTCCTCCGGATAGGGAAATCGAGTTTACTATCGATTTGGTGCCTGGGACGGAACCTATTTCGAGACCTCCCTATCGGATGGCTTTAGTGGAATTGGAGGAACTTAAGAAACAGCTTCAGGAGTTACTAGATAAAGGGTTCATACGACCCAACGTATCCTCGTGGGGTGCTTTTGTACTGTTTGTCTGGAAGAAAGATGGTAGTATGAGGTTGTGCATTGATTATCGATGGTTGAACAAGGCGACAATTAAGAATAAGTAAACTCTTCCCAGGATTGATGACCTCTTTGATCAACTTAAGGGTGCACAAGTCTTTTCCAAAATAGACTTGAGATCAGGATATCATCAATTAAAGATTCGGAGTGAAGATATCCCTAAAACTGAATTCAGGACAAGGTACGGTCACTATCAATTTTTGGTAATGCCGTTCGGTTTAACTAATGCACCGACAGCATTCATGAACTTGATGAACGATGTGTTCAAGCCATACTTGGACAAATTTGTCATCGTTTTTATTGATGACATATTGGTTTATTCGAGATCCCAGGAAGAGCATGAACAACATCTAAAGATAGTTTTACAAACCCTCAGAGATCGAGGATTGTATGCCAAGCTAAGTAAGTGTATTTTTGGCTGGATCAAATCTCCTTTTTGGGTCATATAGTTAGTAAAGATGGGGTTTCGGTCGATCCATCGAAGATTGAAGCTGTGGTGCAATGGGAGAGACCGAAAACCATTATAGAGATTAGGAGTTTCTTGGGCCTAGCGAGCTATTACCGACGATATGTGGAGGGTTTTTCGAAGTTAGCTGCTTCCTTGATGCTCTTAATGTACAAAGATGTGAAATTTGAGTGGAATGATGCCTATGAGTGTAGTTTCCAAGAGTTGAAGCGCAGGTTGACTATTACACCTATTCTCTCCATTCGTAATGGATCTGGAGGATTTTTTTGTATATAGTGATGCCTCGAGACAAGGTTTGGGTTGTGTGCTAATGCAGCATGGTAAGGTAGTTGCATATAGTTCTCGCCAATTAAAGAACCATGAGAAGAACTACCCAACTCATGACTTGGAGTTAGGTGCAGTGGTATTTGCTTTAAAGATTTGGAGGCATTACTTGTATGGTGAGAAATTTCAGATTTGGAGGCATTACTTGTATGGTGAGAAATTTCAGATTTTAACAGACTAAAAAAGTTTGAAGTACTTGTTTTCTCAGAGAGAATTGAATATGAGAAAAAAAATATGAGACAGAGGAGATGGCTTAAGCTTCTGAAGGATTACGATTGTGAGATACTATACCACCCGGGAAAAGTCAATGCGGTGGCAGATGCTCTAAGTAGAAAGCATGTGGGAATGGTATCGTACATGATGGTCCGAGAGTTTGAGTTACTCGAGCAGTTTGCAAGCCTCAGCCTAAATGTTACACCTTCGAAGCATCTTGGGATGATAGTCAGCTTGAGGATTGAGCCGGAGTTGATGGATAGAATCCGAATTTCTCAGAAGGAGGATGCTCAATGTATTGAGGCTATGAATCAGATTCAATCAGGTATGCTCTCCGAGTTTGATATTGGTAGCGATGGAATTTTGAGATTTAGGAATCGTATATGTGTTCCTAATGATAAAGAGTTGAAGAAGCTGATTTTGACTGAAGCACATTCCACTAAGTATACTTAGCATCTGGGAAACACTAAGATGTATCATAATCTGCGTAAGGTATATTGGTGGTCTGGTATGAAAAGAGACGAAGCAGAATTTGTGGTGAAGTGTTTCACATGTCAGCAAGTTAAGGTAGAGCACCAAAGGCCGGCAGGTTTGTTACATCCCCTGCCTATACCTGTGTGGAAATGGGAACACATTACGATGGATTTTGTTATAGGATTACCCCGAACCAGAAGAAATCATGATGGTATTTGGGTAATTGTGGATTGGTTGACTAAATCGGCTCACTTCCTACCTATGAAGTCTACGGACACTCTTAGTGCCTTAGCAGAGTTATATGTGAAAGAAATTGTTAGACTACATGGGGTTCCAGCGAGCATTACCTCGGATAGAGATTCTAGGTTTACTTCTCACTTCTGGGAACATTTCCAGGAAGCCATGGGATCTCAGTTGAATTTTAGCACAGCTTTCCATCCGTAGACTGATGGTCAGTCCAAGCGCACCATTCAGACGCTCGAGGATATGCTAAGAGCTTATGCTTTGGACTTTAAGGGCTCCTGGGACGATCATCTACCATTGGCTGAGTTTGCTTACAACAATAGTTATCATACAAGTATCGGGATGGCACCATATGAAGCTTTATATGGTAGAAGGTGTCGATCCCCGATTGGGTGGGAAGAAAGGTTAAATTTTTTTGAGGTTCTCAAGGTTTTATCATAATTCAATTCTAGTCTACTAGTTTTAAAAAAAGACATTTTGGTTCAAATCACAAATGATTTTAACATATATCAGTTAAGTACTAAACTTGAATAATATAATGATTTTGTCTTCATCTTCATCAACAAAGTCGACAACCATTGTTCTCTACTCCCATCGTTTTCTTCAAGTTTCCATTTCACTTACCTTGACAAACACCTAGCTCCTGTCATCGAATCGTTAAGCTAGCTTAACAAAAATCGTTCCTTGTCACTAGCTGAAGCCATATATGTAATATGAAAGGTTGAATCAAAGGAATTGAGGAGATCTAATTTACTGTTATTTTGGTGATTAACAAAGGTAAGAGAAGAAGTGATTTCGTTGGATTCTATCTATGGTTTGGAGTCGTGTAAAGTTGGTATAGTGTATTTATAGAGGTTTCTTAAAGATTTGAATCCTTATGATAATTGCAGCTTTGAAGAAGTGAAGGAAAAGAATTGAGGTGCAACCATGCGAATTGCATTTTCAAGTTAATTGAGGTAAGGAATTTATGTAACGGACGTAGGGTGACTATGTCCGCATGTTTTACATGTTTTGGGATGAAATAAAAGTTGATTGAAGTGCAGGGAGTGTCAAATTTGGGTTTTCCTCCTAGTTACCAATTTGCTAGGAGCAACCGATTGCCTTAAATAGTAGCCGACTGCCTAGAGACAGCTGAAGCGTGAAAATTTCTGAAACCGACTCAAACCAGTCGACTACCCTATATACCAGTTGACTGCCCTATATACCAGTTGACTGCCCTATATACCAGTCAACTGCTATCTTCCAGAAAACATTCTGTTTCAAAACTAGTCGACTGCTATATGACCAACCGATTGTCCTGTTTTTAGAAGCATTCTGTTTGCGAAACCAGTCCACTGCCAAGGAGCCAGTTGACTGCCTTTTCTCGAAAAGCATTCTGTTTCAAAACCAGTCGACTGCCCCATGTGTTTTCGAAATTTCGAAATATCAAAATTTTAAAAGAAATTAATTTCCATAAATTAAGATATGTGATAGCAGTCGACTGCCCTACAAAACCAACCCACTGCCCTATTTGCAAATGAGGTTTTTAAAGCTTATTTTATATAAGTATATGCTATTACCAAAGAAGTATATAACAAATGTTTCGAGATTATAGACTCCTTTTATGATCATGCATATTATCTGTATCAGGCTATCGGACTCTGATCAAGTCCTCAGTGTCTGTATCTGTACTTGGCTGAGGAACCCTAGTCTGGTCCTCAGTGCCACAGATGTCACCTGACTAGTGTTCATTATGGCTTATCGACATTGGCCAATTGTCTCTGATATGTGTTTGGCTAAGGGAGGATTCCTGGCCCATATATAGGTACGTCATTTTCCCTCACGGGATATTATGTGGTGCATGATTCAATTGGAATGTTGATAGTCTCCCCTCTATTTGAAGAATATCTGTATATGTGATCTCAAGTGATTTAAGGCATATGCAAGTATTTGATTTACTTGGATATATGTAAGAGAATTATATGATGATGCATATGAAGGAAACCGAAACAACACGCAGCGGAATTTAAATCATTCGGCCTCCACCAAGATCGATTCGGAGAGTTGCCTGATTAGGGTTTCGAGATTTTACCTGACGTTTTCTCTGAATTTTCTGTCGTTGGTCGAGTCACAAGCAGCAACTTTTCTTTCCTGCCTCTACAGTATCCACACGAACGGATCTCACGACTCTTGAACGTCTCACGATCAGAAGCCTTAAAGAGCTTTTTAATTCCTTATAACCAAATTGCTAGCTTCGATTAAAAGGAATGTTTTTGTTTTCTGTTTTTTTAAAAGTGCGGCAATCTTTTTTTTGGAAAAACATCCTTTTTATAGGCAGTAAATTTTACCCTAAAATTTACTGCCAAACAGAACTCTAATCCTACTTAGAATAGGATTAGATATATTCTTAATCCAATTCAGAATAGGATTAGATATATCCTTAATCCAATTCAGAATAGGATTAATTAAGCTCCTCATTGATCCGTTCTAAGTGTGCGACCCAATAGGTTCTCAAAACAATGGCAATGACAAAATTGTCACAGGCAATGAGCGGTATCTAGCAACACATCATTGCTACCCATGTAACGAGAATGTCAATGACTCGACATAACCTTACTCGTGATAGATGTTACCGTGTAGTTTAATCCCTTTATCCTATGATGTCTTGATTAGACACAAGTCATGGAATGTGTCACACTTGTATAGTCTAATCAACGTTTCTTGATTCCTGAGTAGACTAATTAAACAAATAAAATCAATATCTCATATTGACTTATTCGAGCACGGCCATGCATTTCTTAGTCTCACTCTATCAAAGGGCCCAAGACATCACTCTTGTTATATAAGAGGGATAAATCCTATCTTGATCACTCAACATCCCTCTACATAGATCAAGGCATACCCAATTACTACCTTTATAGTCCATCCTGTTACGAATGACATCTAGCAGCATTAAAGTATGCAATTCTCTATGTTGGGATCTCTGATGATCTCAAGTCAAAGGATCACATACACCATCATCACTATGAGAATCGCTTATGACATTCATATAACAATCCATGTAGCGTTCTCATGGAGGGTCGATCCAGTACATAGTTCTCTAACATGTACCTATGTGATGACTTGATATCCTATATCCATGACAATGGTCATCAGTCAACCACATATTAGTCTTATCGTATCATTGTTATCCTTGTTCACAATAATACTTGACTAGGGATATTTTAAGAATAGTGTGTTATTACTATTCTAAGGACATTATTATATAAGATTATATTACGCAGTTATAAGACAAATATAATAATGAACTATGATAAATAAAATGTCATGATACATAAAAAAATGCCAAAGTCAATCATCTAATGAATGGTTCTAAGGGCATAATCCAACAATCTCCCACTTGCACTAAGACCATTCACTCATGTATCTAATACCTAGTGACCTAGTGTGACGATCATGTCTCTGCTGCGTCAAAGGCTTCGTCAGTGGGTCGGCGATGTTATCGTCAGTTGGTACTTTGCATATCCTCACAGCATATGCCATTATCTGATTTACTTGAATATATGTTATTTAACTTATTTGACTATATGGAAACGATTTATAAGATTTGATTATTTATCTACTTAATACTTGATCTCAAAGGTTTCCACATGACATTATAGAGCCAAGTAGGAAACCAGCATATAGTGACATAGTACGCTCTTTTATAAATATTTCTTACTGAGTGTAAACTCACTCCTTTACAACATTTTTCAAACTACTTGAAGTGATCCTTTGCTCAATACAGAGGAGCTTACTTTTGAATTAGCTATAGCATTCCTTTGAGGCACGCTTCCATCTTCCTTGAAGGTATATATTCGTTTTGTCATGTATTTCAGAATACGGTACAGTACAATGATGTATAATGAACTATGTTGGGGATGTAATGTCATAAGAGAATTAGTGTATAATTTTAAGAGAGCTTTAAGTCTATGTGTAATGACGATCCTGTATGTGCATAAGTAATATTCTATATCGAAATTGATAGTGCTATGTTAAGAGTTTTAGATATGAGAAGTAAGAAGAGAGAAGAATGACTCCGACGAACAGCCTAACCACCCCTATGTGAAAGAAAGAATTATGTGTTAATTGGGAGTGACGAGGATGTCACATAGCAACAACAACTATAAAAAATTCCGTCAATAATGTTATTACTGACAGAATTAAAAGCATTATCAATGAAAAATTATCTCTAACTCTAAAAAGCTTTATTCTTGTAGTGACAAAAATCTAGAGAAAAAATTTCTTGTCTATTTAAAAAAAATTAATTTATCAATATATATATATATACACACACACATAAAATAAAAAAGAGATGGGAGGAGAAGAGGGGTTGGCGTAGGGGTCAAGAGGGAAAGAAGTATATAAAAGATACCATGATCAAACAAACGGTGGTTAGTGCATGATAGCAAAACTTGTTGTCAAATGCTAAGAAGACATTGATTGAGAGACATTGATTGAGTGGCAAAGAAGAGGCCTTAAAGCTTTGAGATCGTAGGTGAAACTTGTAATATTGAATTTAATTTGTTAACGTTATTTATTTAGGTTGTTATTGCTATTTGTATTTATCAATTTATCATATTACTTGTTCAAATAATGTAATATGTTGTTTGTAAGTATAACTCTTAAATTAATGTGATTGTGCTATTAAAAAAATTATTGTCCAATCATGTACAGCAAGAAAGTGTAAAAAGGATTAGTTAGTTGGTGTGGGGAAGGCCTTCACCGTCAACAAAATGGGCAAAAAGGTTTGTGGGGCAAATGTCTTACATCGTTTTCTCCTATTACGTGAAAGACAAAAGAAAGCACTCAAGAAATGGAAGTGACATTTTCGGGACTGTCCCTTCCCTTTGGCAAGTCGGTAGGGATGATGACAAGTCACACACTCAAAGCCAAATCTTTTATTCAACTGTTTCAAATGCCCTTCCACTGCTTGATTTCAATCTTTTGCATACGCAATACTCCAGCTGCAGCGTTTCGACCACCTTCTGGTAGTAGTGGTCTATTTATTTTTTATTTTTAATTCATATTTAAATTTAAGTCATGAGATCTTTAGATTGTCAAAATAATTAAACTTAAACAAAGAGCGTTTTGCTATAAAGAAAAAAAAGTAAAAACCTATCAATATTTGTTGGACTGAGTGAAAAATACTTGGTGTCCCTTAAGTAAGCTTTTGAGTTCAAATTTTGTGAATGGAAAGAATAGTATTGGTAGAACTCTCTCGTTTGGAATCTAATTATAACTTGACTTCGAATTAATCAAAATCCATAATGATCTTAAAATACCGGGTTTCTCGACCAAATAAAAGTAGGAACCTGGTCTCTAGAGAAGGTTGTTCTCCATCGTTGTTCCTTAAATTTTTTTTTTTAAACTCCCATCTAGAACGTTATCTTGGAATTGTGAACCTACACTACCCGAACACTTGGCCGACAAGTTTCATGGTGATATTGATTGATGAATTAAGTAGCTGCGTCGATGGACTAAATAACATTAGTTGATCACCAAGGCTCTATTTGGAATCCACCGATTCCAACACTACAAATAAAATAAAAATCATTAAAGACAAAAATAAAAAAACAAATATAAATTTATTCTTTTATCATTTTTTAAATATTTTATTAAAATTATTTTTACTTTATAACTATTTTATCTTTTATAATCTCATCAAAATTAATTTCATCGTTCATCTAAACTAATTTTAAATTGTGATTTGTGATTTCTAGCGGCGAAGGATTTAAAAATCTTCATTTCTTCTTTCGTGTGAAGCTTCTCTTTCTTTCTGTCGTTGAATATGTGCCACATGAAAATAACACTACGTGCGATGCCATTGAAATATTTGCAGGATGAGATCCACTGACCGAATTTGAGGGCTTAGTCGCGAAGGGGGCGAAAGGGGGGCCTGATCAGAGGGGAAAGAAAAGCAAAGGCAAAGCTCCTTTTTATTTAATTATTGCTTCCAATCTGATTGGATGTAATGGAATGACAATTATCATGCATTGAGACGAGGCTTCAAAGCGAAGTTATTATTGTATTTGTGCACGCTTAATTGGATGTCACCTAACAACAAACAACCCTCTTAATTTCTTATGACAGAACATATACTAATAAAAAAAAGCCATTGATTAATTATTTATGTTTGGCATATTTCTACAGCGTAAATTAAATTAAAATTGACAAGTATTAATGGTATTCAACTAACGGATTTTAGGGCTTAATACTACCCTTAAAATGAACTTGTAAAATTGTCGAGCTTTCCTTCCAAAGTAATAATAAATTAATGTTTTTTATAAAAAATAATAAATTTATAATTTTCTAAAAATGCGTAAAAAAATAAATTTATAAAACACATATGATAAATTTCATCAAAACATTAAAAAATCTTGACAAATTTGATCAAAATTTTACGTTTCAAAATTCATGTTCAACACATTTTGGGTTTTCTTCAAATTTGTCAATTCAAATCCAAAACTTAAGCAATTAAAATCTTTATTTAATCTTTATAACACATAAACAACTATTATTGACATTTAAATCAATCCAAAACATATAAAATGACAAGGTTTTAATTTAATTTTGAATTTGTGTTAAAACTTTGAATCTCATTTACTTGTTTCACAAAACAAATTATCTGAAATTGATTCCATGTTTTTAAACTTTGTTTGGTGGGTAACAAAAGCCCCAATATTTTGTTCAAGAAATTTCATCATTTGATTTAAATTCAACTAGCACAAAATTATGTCTCAAATAATATTTATAATTTTTAAGTTTGATAAAAAAAATTTTCTTTTGGATCCTAATTTTACATAAATCTAGCTCTGATATCACATGTAAGATTAAATTTATAAATCACCTATGTAAAAATTAGAACCAAATAATTGAAAACAATAATTACGTATACTTGTTTGAGATAAATATCAATGAAAGCAGAAGTATAAAGAAACATAACTACTAGGATTATGATCAGGTGAGTCTTTTTCTTCTTTTCTTATATACCAGAATGTTGAGAAGTGAAGAGAGAACCTAATCTTATATTTGTAGTTAACCCTAATAGTCCTCTTATCAAATACCATTATACCACACTAACTCAATAAAATGAACAACAGCCCATACTTGCTGATTACAACTAACTAATTCAGTTTACTTGCATGATTTCATAGCAAGACTAAATTATCAATCTATTTTATTAAAATTCAAAACTAACAATTAATAATAGTCTATTAACTAAAACATTCTAACAACTACAGCATAGTTGAAATACAATATTTTTAATGTAGTCAGTCAAAAGAAATTATAAGAAACTTTTGTATAGCTTATGCGAAATTGGTTTGCTTTGAACTTAACTTAGATTTATGTTTTTAAAAATAAATATTTTACCTGTCCATGATCCTTCAATCAATTCAGTGTATGCAACATGCATATTTGATAATAACTTCTTTTGAAAAAACGAATGCATGATATGATATGCGTCATATCTAATCCAATTCAATTAAAGCTACCTATTAATTGCCTATATATGTAACCAAAAAAAAAAATTAAAGCTCCCTAACTCATTTAAAATTGAGCAAGCGTTGTATCTAAATCAATCAAAGTTTGAAATGTCACGCAGATATAAGTTAGTGGTTGAATTATAGAGGTGAATAGTTATTCAGACGGTTACTAATTTTTTTTACCCGTTGAAGGTCTTGAAGTAACAACTTTAACCAATTAAAAGGAAAGGGTAATTACGATAATGATAACGACCAAACAATTTCATGGATGCACCTAACTAATGAATTGATGATATAGACAAATTTTTTGAATCTTGATTAAGCACCTTTGTTCATGTTTGGTGCATAGGATTAGGATAGGATAGGAAATGATAAAACAATATAAGATTACAAATATAATAAGATTAGTTGATATTATCCTATCTTATGTTTGGTGTGTATAAGGATTAAGAATAAGATAGAATGATTTTGTATGTCTTTCACCATATTTGTTGTGTAAAATTAAAAGTATTATAAAATAATTTTTTTATAGTACTTTTTTTAAGTAACATAATTTAAATTTATAATTTTTTTGTTATAAATATAAATAAAAAAATTAAAAGTTTTAAATATTATATATAATATTAAAATTAATATTTAAATTTATTAGTTGATTTTTAATAAAAAATTTGTTCTCTCAAAAAACTTTAAATTACTTTTTCAAAAAATGTATTTTGTTCTTTCTGAATAGTACATTCTCATCTAAAGTTACAATTACAATCACAATCACAATCAGCATATTACATACCATGACTTGTAACTTGATAAACTTATAAATGCAAATAATAATAACAAACTAAACAAATAGTAAATAAACTAATTCAATCTCATACTTAGTGAGACTTGGACTTCATACCTCAAAGTTTCAAATCCTCTTTGCCACTAAGCCAAGGTCTCATTGGTAAAATTGTATTTTGTTAAAAAATTAATTTTTATTAAAATATTCTTTGCATTTTTTTCACTTTTTTTTTCTTTTTTTCCTTTTTTTATAATTCTTTATATTATTTAAATTTAAACTAATTTCCTTTGTTGTAAGTTAAATATATTTATTTTAGAAAAATAAGTTTTCTAAGAAATAAGTTAATTTTTAATTACATTAATTATTCAAAAGGGCAACTCTTCAATAATTTTCTTTATTTTTATGGTTTCTTCCTTTTCTGTTTCTTATTTTTTTTTCCAATTAGAAGGAAAAAGAAAAAAAATACAAGTTAAATTTAATAATTCAAATTTTATAAACAAAAAATATATAATTTCTAATAATTTTATAGTTAACAGTTATTTTTCTTTCCTTTATCCCTCTTCTTTTCTTTTCCTACATGCAAAAAGAAAAAAAAAACTAAGAAAAAGTATTTAAACGTAAAAAGAACTTGTTAAAATATTTTTTATAATAAATTTTATGTTTGAGAATTTATTTTCCAAAAAATGAATTCTTCAAGAAAATAGTATTTTTCAAAATTATAATTCCCTTTATTCAAAACAAGAAAAAAAAAGGAAAAGAAAGAAAAAGAAATAAAAAATGAAAAAGAAGGAAAAAATAATTTGGATTACTTAAATAAAAACGATCCTTATTATTTTATTAAATGTTTAAGTTAATTTTTAAATATAAAATTTAAGGATAAAAAATATGATTATTTATTTTTAATTCCATGGGGTTAATCCTTACATTTTGGAGATGATTGAATCATCTTATACTATGAAGATGACTAATCTTCTTTACAATCCAATCTTCCCTTTAATGTGTACATCAAACATATAACTGGATAATAATCATCTTATCCTATCCATCACCCTATATACCAAATATGACCTTTATGTCTTGTCACTCTTCTAGTCTATGAAATTTAAATTTTGAATTATGATTCATGTGACTTCATCATGCAAATATATATATAAATTAATGAGAATAGTCTTAATATCTCAAGGCTTGCATCTTGTTATTCATCATTATCAGAAACATATAACTGGAGACTTTTACATAGATTGGTTAATAGGCCGGATTGGACAAGTTTCGAGTCGGGCTAAACCGGTTCTAGCCCATTGAAATGTAAAACTAGCTTCGCCTAATTTAAATATTGGGCCGGACTAGGTTGAGACCTAATAAGGCTCACAAGGGATCAATCCAGTCCAGTAAATTGACAATCCAGTTATTAGGTCAAACTTGGTCTATTTAATTTTTTTTAATTTTTAAAATTTATGGATTTTTTAGCTTTACTTTTTTTAAAAATTTCATTATTAATTTTAATAAATATAATGACTTGTATTTAACATATTCTATCTAATAAGGTTATTGTAATAAAGATAAAGTTATTATTATAATAAATAAGGTTATCAGAATAAAATTTATTATAACTTATTTAATAAAGTTATTATTTTAAAAAAAACTTATAATACTTTTAAAATTTTTTAATTTGTTTTGATAAAGTCAAACATTTTTATTTCATTTGAAATATAATTAAACTTATCATTTATTATTTGAAAATATAATTAAACTTGTTATTTTATCTTTTAAATATTTATTCATTTACCATTTACTTCTAAGAAAACATATTTATTTAGTATATTTTTAAAATATTTATTTATTTATTTTGTATTTTAAATATTATTCATTTTCTAAACTTATAACTTTAATTTATTTAGTATTTAACTATAATAATAAATGAAAATAATAAAGGAGAAGAAGGAGACTAAAGATTTTTTATGTGGAAAAATCCTTTCAAAAGTTAGAAAGGTAAAAACAACAGGACCATGGTCCATAAGAAAATTTATTACGACTGAACTTATTTACAATTTTAGATATAATTTACAAAGAAAGAAAAATAAAACTATTTTTTATTCCTCATAATTTATAAGGATTGACTTAGAAATTTTTTCCTCATCCTCCAAAGAATTATCAATGAACTCATTGGCCATTCCAAGTTCTTTATTGCGAGATTCTGCTTCAAACCAATCATTGAGGCACGTTAACATGCATAATGAACCTGAATTAAGACTAATTCGATGGTCCAATGATTCTTCTACATGTCGAGAATGCGGATTCTAAAGCAATGGATGATGCTTGCATCACAAAAACATCTCAAGTTATGGAAGCTAAAATTGAAAATTGTCTTTTGTTTTCTTTCTACCATTAGAGAAGATCAAAATTCCTGTCTATTCAAAAACTTTGATTTAATAAAAATCATATCTCATTGAAGCTACCTCCACCATGACTTTGTCGAGAAGAGGTTGTTGATCCGGATCCGCTGGCTTTTTCTTTTAGCTTCATTCTCTTCCTTGCTACTGCCTTAATTGTGCTGAATATGCCTCGATTGCCACCACCACTATCAATTTCTTCGTTTGATTCTTCTTGTCCTTGGTTAGACTGCTCCCTCACTCCTTCATAAAAACTAAGCAAATCTAAAAATACATGTTAATTGAGGACTTTTGGTTCTCAATATAATCAAGTGTAAGAAAATATTTATAATATTAAAAAAAATCTCTAAATTTTCCTCTCCTTGACTAAGATCCAATAAAGTTACAATACAATATTTTCTAAATTTTTCCTCCATCTCATATACAAAAGAAGATAAATTTTTATCATTTCTAAATTGTAAATTTTTTTTAAACATTGTAAAAACTATATGAACAAAATAATGTGTAGTTAGATAATATTGAGTTGAAATTTTTTCATTGCTTCTTAAAAGTATATAATAAATCAACACAACTTTCAATAAAAATCCAATCATTATCATTAATTGCTAAAATCATGCTACTACAAAAATGAGTAATAATATCTTTGTAAGGTAAAACAAAAGAAAGCAAGAAATAGTGTGAGTCCCATACTATTTCCACGGGAAGTGAAAACACTTTAGCATTTATGTTATTTGCTTGACAGATCCACTTTCATTCACATTTGTTATTTGGGCTATAGATCCATTTTGTTAAAGTTTTAATTTTATCAATTGCACTTATGCCACTAACATTAAAACCATTTTGAACACATAAATATATAATATGAAATGCACATTTAACATGAAAAAATATACCTTGCATAACTAGATTTAAATTTCTAAATAATATAGAAATAGTTACGGTATTATTTGAAACATTATCTAAAGTAGTAGAAAAAACTTTATTTCAATTCCATATAATTTACACACATTAGTAATAGATTGAGTAGTATATGCATTATGCAATTGTTCTAATACATCTAAAGATAAAATGCATTTTTATATGCATCAATCTTTATCAATTTAATGTCTAGTTATAACAAGGTAACTTGAACTGTTAATACTAATCTAAATATCACTAGTAAAACTAACCCTAGATGAAATAGTATTAAGTTTATGTCTTAAAGCTTTCATATATTCTTTAAACATCTGCATGCAATCATTTTTCAATGTATGTCTAGAAATATTAATATGCAGATAGTAAAAATTTACAAACTGTGACGCCCTAGTTTTACCGGACTCCGCCGGGCGGGCCCAGGCCGCATCACTCATCCGTACTGTCTGCTCTGGGTTCTAGAGGTGGCCCTCGTCACACAGACGTGCCACTTAGTCCCTCACGGATTTATCGGGAATAAATCCCCAATTCGCGTCCGCCGCTACTCGAACCCCTTACCACTTGTAAGTGTCGAGTAACGACTAATCATTGGACCTAAGATTGATTAAAACATCTTCAACCCATCTTACCTTAATTAACCGAGCAACAAGGCCCCCAAACCAGTGCAAATCGTTTCACCTCAGCCCCTCCAATTCCAGCCATATGATGATCTTAAGGTGAGGGAGAGGTTTAGTGAAGAAAACGGGATGATCAAATGAAGAGAAAATGAGATTGACATATGAAATCAAAAAAATTCATGGAGAACCAAAAGAAAAAATCGTGGAGCAGAACTGGGCAGAGGAAATCGGTGGATGGATCCAGAAAATGGCTGAGCTTTAGTCTTCTATTATTTTTTTTTCATCCAATGGGAAATGGCCACATGTCCCAATAATTAAATTTCCCCTTTACAATCATGTATTTACATTTATACCACAACCATATCTAATAAATTTCCAATTTCAGAAATTAAATTTTATTTTAATTAGATTTGATTTATCTAAGTCAATAATGGTCAGAAATTGACCATTTGGCCAGTCCCCTTATGTTAAATGACCATTTTGCCCTTAGTGAACTACAATATTAACGGTTTTACCATTAAGCTTTCGTTTTCGTAAAAACCATGCAAACAACGAACTTCAAAAATTATGATTCTAGCATCAGTAAATCACATTTAATGTAACTTAATGAATGAAGGTGGTTTCGTTGCCGCGCGGTGTACCGATAATGAAAAATTACGGTTTTACCCCTTACGAACCGCTAGCGAAATTTTCTAATTAAACCACCTTTTTAAATCAATCTTTTTGGACTATAAAATTCTCCCTTTTAAGTAGATTATCATGATATTTTTATTTTGTCCCAATTCATTTCCTTGTGGGCGTAATTTATGAGAATGCCCTGGGACATAACTGTCATTTTCTAATTTGTTTTTCCAAAATTCTCAAAATAATTTCAAATGGCATAAAAATTATTTTCATGCCTCCAAATAATTATTTAATATTTATTTCATCTTCTGAACAACTTTTTTTTTCCACACGAATTTCCCAATTCGTCACTTCCTCAATTCACGGAATATTCACTAATATTCCGATCTCATATTATATTTATTTATTTTCACTTATCTATTTTCTTTAATATTAATTTCTACTATTAAATCGTAGAAATTTGCGGTTATCACATTCTCTCCACCTTAAGAAATTCGGTCCTCCGAATTCAACTTAAATCAAAAGGTGATACATGTCGTATACTTACGATTTTTTTGCCCTTTTAGATCAACTTTTAAGTAATACTGCCAGTATACTTTTAACATCAAGATTATTTTTAATACCATTGCATATAATCTTTCATCATATACTTATACTTCCTTAACTTTCTTATCAATCGAGAGTTATCCATTTCCACTCATTTTCATATCCCATATGATTCATACTGTTCCTCATCTGTTTTCTCAATTAGTGCCAAGTCGATATAGTTTGATAACCATCATTTACTTGATTTAAATAAATCGTATGCAGTTGTCCCAGTTGCTTTCACATCTCGTGCATCCGCTCTCTCAACATATCTTTGAGCGTTTCCATTATACGCTCAGATATTTACATCAGTACGGAGTGATGCTGTCAACAAATTTGGAATCTCAAAGCCTTTTGCTATTTCCCATAAACATATAGCTACTCAGAGATTCCTATCACATATAAGGCTCACTGGAACTTCACATACATTCTCATAATTTTATAATCATATCTTGACTATGGCACTAGAGAATCTAAGAGTCTGATAATGGAAAAGTGATTCATAGGTGACTAATAAAATCATAAATTTTGTCACCTTGTTATCCATACAATTCCACAATTTCCAAGGTGGTTGTATGTATATTTATCATTTTTCCACTTATATTACTGGCAATAAATCATATATATCATTCATCTACTCCTTTGAGTATCATTAAATTTCATTTGTCGAATTGGCTCGATCTTACATCTAGCGATAATCATGTGATAACCACAAAAATCATTTTCAGTCTTAAATTCGGGAACTATTTCATATTCATATTCCCTCATCATTATTTCGGTCACTTTTCCTCAGTGGTATCGTACTCCACTGTTAACATCTTTTAACCTTTTACATACCCTCTTTATACTTATTCATTCATCGACTTAAACTTATTTACTTATCAGTAACATCTGTAGAGCAGCTAACCCAATAACTCTTCTATAGACTGGCAATAGTATTTAGCTAGACCCAGTACAATTCGTATTTTAATCATTATCTCTTCACCATAGACAGATCCACGTCGCTCTGTCATTCGAGATCATATATCTTAGAAAGAGATACTGTCTAGCTAAATCTTTTATTTACCAATCTTAACATAAAGATCACAGTCTATGAGAGTCCGTAGGGTCATACCACTATGCTGCTCATTTTCCATTGATGTCTTAGATTGTATCGTATACCATCACTTTATCCTTATATGGTTGTCTTATCATTAGTATTATGTACCTCACAAGGTATTTTATTAACCTTGTAAACCTCCATAGAAACTCGTAAAAATTATCTCGAGTTCTAATCATTATCATCTTATGACCATCAGTCTTCAACTTTTCATCTGATGATGCCTTTTTCAGAGATTGATTCTTATAAATTCCTTACACATCTCCGATTAAATCAAATAAGACATCACTTTCATAGAAATAATTATTTGTTCTTCATAAGAACTTTATTGCATAATAGGTATTTAATACTCCATTTAATTCATCCTCAATCTCATCATTTGTATTTCCATCCTTTACATCAATACATGTGAATTTCATTATCCACAATATTTTCCAAAAAATTATTTTCTTAAGCTTGTCGGATTTCTTCTATATTCTTCGATATAAGCTCAAAAATAAATTTCTGTATCCATAATCGAGTAGATATTAACCCGATCTCTTAATCTATATTATTCTGAAAATTTTTCAGGAATCCCATCCGATACTTTCTTTAATCACACCTCTCTTATCAGTTTGGACATTCATCTTTGTGTCCTATCATTTCATCGTATATCCTCAAGGCAAAGACATTTAATAGTTAAATCATTTTAACATCTACTCCGCCTTGATTCACTTATTTCCTTATACTTCACAGCATACCGATCATCTTAATTGTATGTTGTATCAGTATAATAATTTCATTAACACCTTTCACAGCTAACCGATTTATTATTGAAATTCATTTTAAAATCATTTTCATCTTATAATTCAGGTTAGCTGTTATCTTCCTTATCTCTTATTTTCACTTACTGTCCTTATGCATATTCTTCACTTCCGTATACTCCATACAATATATTATTCCATAAAACATATTTCAAAATATTTCGGTTCTATAATTATCCATTTGATACCTCAAAAACAGTAGGAATGTATAGAACTAGAATTAACCGTACTGTTATGGATTTCATCATCTATACTGATCTCTTTGTCAGTCATCTCCAGTAATCATTTTACTTTTCATCATATCCAACAATCCCGTAATAATATCTCATCAATACACTTTTAAGAATCAATAACTGAGTCGCTTATCCTGCGACTTTCCTATAACCATTCGGGTCACATCAATCATCTAAGTGTGAGTGCAATTTATAATCGGGATCGTTATACCCATATTACATTCCTTTATGCCATTAATAACTCCATTACTATCAACAGAAATCAAATCATCTTGGTTTTATCACTATTCAAACCATAATCCCACATAGGGGCATTTTTGTCATTTTCACATTTATTTCTTTCTCCTCACTATACATTTAAATCAAGGATCTTATTATTTATGTACTGATAGTATCCTTTCTCATACTACTATCAGCAGTTTGAGATCTTATTTGATTTTGACAGAGAAATCCAATAAAATCCATAATTGGATTATTTTGCATGAAATGCAGCTTTACATCATCAATTTCTCTACCCAATCAATCAATTCCAACTTTTGTTGGTCTATTTTGACTCTCGGTAAAATTTTGGGGTTAGGGGTATTTTGGTCATTTTTGGCCAAAAATTTTCTCTCTCTTCAAAATACCTTCAATCGGTGATCTTAAGGTCTATTTAATGATGATATTTCATTCTCCTCCTCTATATCATCACTTTCAGGTCTCAGTTCGATCCGGATAGAAAAGTACTGGTGGGGCCCTCACCGAGTCCTTTACTGATCCTTACCGAACCGACCTTCATTTAGATTATAAGATCACCATTTCAAGTAACATTCCTGAGCCGTTTTCCCTTTCTGCATTCCTTATTTCATAATTGCTCACTCCCTTCTAAACCCTTAATTCAATTTGAAATCATTTATTTTCATTATGTATTTAGACTACACAGTAATACAGGGGATGTTAATCTTTTCAATACATTTTCTTTCCAAAGTATCGACAGACATCAGGCCAACCGTGCTCTGATACCATTTTTGTCACAGCCCGTGACCCTATTTTTTTTTTCCACACGAATTTCCTAATTCGTCACTTCCTCAATTCACGGAATATTCACTAATATTCCGATCTCATATTATATTTATTTATTTTCACTTATCTATTTTCTTTAATATTAATTTCTACTATTAAATCGTAGAAATTTGCGGTTATCACACAAACATATTCTAAATATCAAACTTTTTTACATATTGTGAATGGTTGTTCATACCTAACTACAAATCTAACTAAACTACGCTTAGCTTTATCATTTTCAAAAAACCATTTTTCCATTTTGTTGTATATTAATTTGAGATTGTTTACCCTGCCCAATTTCTGGTTGTACCATATCTGGATTGAATTTATATTTAGTAATTAAATGTCTTTTATACGTACCTATTTTCTCACCACTTTCACTAAGGCTATAAATATAGTCCATTTTACATATTCTACAAACAACACAAAGTTCTGTTGTACCTTCTTTTTGCATGATGTTGAAGTGCTCCCATATCTTACTCTTCTTAGCGTGGGTCTTCGATCTTAATGTTGTAGCTATAGCGGCGGTTGTGGCAGTTGATGATTGTGTTTGAGCACCATGTGTCACTGCCAAAGAAAGCTCTTCTTTCGAATGAATATCAGTTTTGAATTCATCGAAAGATTCATCATCTAAATTAATGATTTGAATAAAATTGAAAGGTGAGAGATGGAACATGAACGCAAAAACAAATCTGACTTTTTTTTATTTATTTAAATAAATATATTTGAAAATTTGGAATGTGAAAAAAATAAATGGAGGAATATATATTGGAAGTTGGAACTAAACTTTGTAAAATTGTAAAAAAAAATGAAGAGAATTGGAGAAAATTGGATTTACGTTAGAGAATTGAATAAAATAATGTGAGCGGATTCTAAATTTTAAAGAGAATTTAAGTGAAATAAAAATTTTAGGAATTTATAACGAGACAATTGGAGAGAAAATGTAAAAAAAAATAAAATGAGTTGGTATTTATAGTGAACAAATTTAAAATGATAAAAAAATAAAAGGTAAAGTGGAAAGGCAACTAGCTGTTGCCTTCCCACTATTGCAGCAGATAGCTGTTGCCCTTTGCAATTTGGGCAATAGCTAGTTGCCCACATGGTAGGGGCAGGACCGATTAGTTTCGGCCTAGAACCAGTCCGGCATGGTCCGAGGCCGAATCAGGCTCACACTGGCCTTGATAGAAATTCATTAGAATCGGCCCAATTCAGCGAATCTGAAATTGATTTTATCGGTTCCGGATATGGGTCGGATCAACTCGAGTTGGTTCTTGATCGGCCTGACCCATTTATGACCTTTACTTTTATGGGACGGCAGCTGTGTGTGTGTGTATATATATATATATATCATTTTTTGTATATTTACGAGATAGGAGACTTGAATTACATTGAATTGGGAGGGGAGAAAGAAGAATTTGGAAGGCATTAATTTTAAAGAGAATTTAAGTGAAATAAAAATATTAGGAATTTATAACGAGACAATTGGAGAGAAAATGTAAAGAAAAAATAAAATGAGTTGGTATTTATAGTGAACAAATTTAAAACGATAAAAAAATAAAAAGCAAAGGGGGAAGGCAACTAGCCGTTGCCTTCCCACTATCGCAGCAGATAGCTATTGCCCTCTGCAATTTGGGCAATAACTAGTTGCCCACATGGTCGGGGTAGGACTGATTAGTTTAAAACTAGAACCAGTCTGGCTTGGTACGAGGCCGAATCAGGCTCACACTGGGCTTGATAAAAATTCATCAGATTCGGCTTAATTCGGCGAATCCAAAATTGATTTTATCGGTTCCAGATATGGGTCGGATCAACTCAAGTTGGTTCCTGATCGGCCTTACCCATTTATGACCTTTACTTTTATGGGACGGCAGTTGTGTGTATCTATCTATATATATATATATATATATATATATATATATATATATATATCATTTTTTGTATATTTACGAGATAGGAGACTTGAATTACATTGAATCGGGAGGGGAGAAAGAAGAATTTGGAAGGCATTTAAGACCTTGGACAAGTAATGAAAAACGTTCATAAAAGACAAGCCTTGTAAAAAGGTAAATTAGTAAGTGAAAAACCTAGAAAAAGGAGAGAGAAAGAAAAAAATGGTCATTGTCTATGAGCGATCGAGCATTGAGCAGGACATCTAAAAGAGGGAATAAAAGAATAAAGTAGTATCCTGAAAATCCTATCTTGATTCCGTAAGACTATAAAAAGCAAAAGACAAAAGCTCAAGAATATTTTACTCTAAAGAAGCCATGTCCATGTAACCCAAAAAAAAAAAAAAAGAAAAAAGAAGCCATGTCCATTAGTGTTTGACAGGCTGACAAATTATTATAGTTTAGCTGTGCCACTGCCAATTAACTTTAACCCATCAATACTTTTTCTTTTCTTGAGTTAGAATAATGTTCCATAACAACCCTTGTTCTACAATCTGCCGTACATCTGTTTTTGTAAATACCGGAAAGAACAAGGCTTTCCTTTGCCTCCATTGTAGTTCTGAGCAGCTAGCTAGCCAGAGCGAAGATATGGTTATTTGCAACGTTTTTCTCCTTAAAGCTCATTGCTTATTCATTTCCTAGCTAGCTTGTTTCGACAAAACACAACCATGAATGGCGGGCATGATTAGGTACACTTGAATGTGAACCAATAATTACAATACCTAATTAGTTTGTTTAAGGATACATACACTGAATGTATACATTGAGAAAGGGCTATTAATACAATAAATTTGTCTGGTTTTAAGTTTTTACTTTCGAGTTTTAAATTGCCTCTATAAAGGATATGAAGAATATAGAATTCAATTAAAATCCTCTACATTCTGATGATGTACATACACTATATTTGAAAGCTCCATATGCTGACGGTGTTTGTCCCTTTTTACATATGTTTGTATTGAGATCAAGACATGGGAGAAGGAAAAGTGCATATATGTTACGTTAGAAATCACCATCTCAAATAACCTGTTTTAGAAGAACATGCAAATAGAAGAAACATGGCCATAAGGTCTCTGCAACATCTTTCTTAACGGTAAAGCTACAGACACATTTTACATATATATGTAAAAATAAAGGCATTCTAGACAAGATTTTGCAAGTGCTATGATTGGCACGACTGCAATTAGATAGTTAGACGTGACAAGATTTACCACATAAATAGAGAAATGAGCAAAGTAAATAAAGACAAGATGATGAGGCCAAAAAGTACTAATCCGACAAGATGCACGTTCATGTCATCCTTTGGTTCATAATTGTGTAGAAAATTGGAATCTTTACCGTACAGACAATTTCTGGATGGATTATGCCAACAATAATTAGTGACATTGTTTATAATTCATTCCCAAGGTGCAACAATTTCCTCCTTTCCAAAAGTTGAAAACAAATTAAAGATATTGTACATTAGTACTAAAGTGAATTTAAAATGTAACCAAAAAAAGAAAAGTGAAATTTAAAATGAAAATGCGCATATGGAAAATAAGCTTCCTAGACAGAAACAATTTTTCAATTTTTTTGTGTTTGGTAAACACAAAGCATTTTAGTTAATAGAAAAAGTTTCTTCATCAAAGAAGGAAAAGAAACCATAAAAAAAAAAAAGTTAACTTCCAAATTTAACACAAGGTGTCATTTCGGTTCATCTCTTTTCTCTCAAGTCCCTATATTTAGGAAAGAAATTTTTTTTATACCAATTATACTATTATTTTTATTTTATATCATTGCTTAATATTATTATTTTAGGAAAGAGTTATAAGCACTTATCTTTTTCTGAATAGTATATTTTCATTAGAAGTTACAATCACAATGAGCATATTACATTATATGAATAAATAACTATAAAAATCACATTATTCAAATTAGGTAAACTAGCAAATAACTACAACAAACTAGATTAACTAGTAAATAACTATACTAATTTAAGCTCACACTTGATGAGACTTCGAATTTGAGACTTTAAAATCTCAGAATCTCCTCCATGCCATTAAGCTAAGGTCTCATTGGCGTTATAAGCACTTATCTAATACACACATTTTACACACATAAAATATAAATTTTCAAAATTCTACCATAGTTAATGAAGATTTTGACTTTTCACTTAAGTCCTTAAAAAAAAGTATATGAGAGCGTCATTTGAATTGAAGACTTTTTTTATGGGCACGTACGAGGGCGAATGAGGAACTGAATATTTGGACCTAATCCTCCTAAGTAGAGGTTATAATTGCAAGGTTAAGCCTTGGTTGTAACAATACTTTAGTAAATGGCAGTACAATGTGTGTGAAGAAACATTGATTTATTCACAAATTTGAACATGCTTTGAAAAATCATAAAAAAATAAAAAATAAAAATAAGAATAAAATAAAACATAACAATTTATATTAAGGCTTATGATAATAATATATTTGTTATATTATTTTATTATTTATTACCACATTTATTGCTATATTCTTGTGTAAAATTAATTGTTATGTGTATCTTTTGAATTAATTTAGAGAAAGTAATTTTGGAAGTTATGGCATGAAATCAAACAATAATTTAATTTATTTGAATAAATTTTGGAAGATATATTGTTTGAAGTTATAATTAAATTATGATTTATTTTAAAGATTTTTGGACCATAAGATTAAATCAGAATGAAGGGCTGAGATTATTTCTTGATTAAAAAGAAACCCTATAAATTTTTTAGGAAAGAAAACAAATTATAAAAGAAGAAGGGCTGCAGTTGAGAGGAGAAGAAAATTGCAGAAAAAAAAATTTCAAGAAACAGAGAGAGTAGAGAGGATCGGTTTTGCTTAGCTATTGGTATTCTCTTGCTGTGTTGTTTATCTTTATTTCGCAGAGGGCAATTCCTAGCAACCAAAAGAGGAAAAGATCAAAGAAACAGAGTTTGAAATTGTAAGAAAAGCAGCTGCAGAACTAAGCTTTGGAGGAAGCAAAGCTATTCAAATTTTGGAGCAGAACTACGTGTTGTAGTAGTGCGATACAAAGCAGGGCAGAACCTTGAACCGAGGCAGTTGTTGGAGTGTGTGACTTTGTTGTTTGTTGCTTGTTGCGTGAGGGTTGATTGAGCAGTTGACGAAGAGAAGCCGACGAAACCGCGAGCCACTGTTGTAGGACCTGACCGAACTTTTGCTAGAAGCTAGAGAGAAAGTGAAAAGAGTTGCTATGGACTGAACGTGAGTGAAGCAACTTGAAGTTGCTAGAATTAATAGCTGTTGTTCATTTCAAATCAAGTGAAGTTTTGGTGAAATTTTCTCAACTATTGTTAGGTCCATGTGATTGGTTTGCTGAGCAAGGACTAATTTGTTTCACTTTATTATATTATTCTATTTATATATTGAATTAGTTATTGTCTAATTTAAAGCATGAGTTTTCAATTTTATTTGATATTTTGTTTGGCTAAATTAAACATGAACTAATTTATTTACTAGAAATTTGATCGAGCCTACTTGCATATTTTATGTCTTTATGATTAATTAATCAATTCTTATTTCTAGTATCATTCATTGTGATTAATTCAATATTTTGATTTGTGTTATTGTTTGGTCAATATAAATTAATTAATTGTTTGAAACATGGTAAGGTACACATCATATGCTAAGCCATGTATAGCTCTCTTGAATGATTGACTAAATATTTGATGCATACATCAAGCTAGAATATTCATTTGGTTCTTGTTAGATGTTTTTCTGTTCTTAATAGGTTTTAGTCATTGATTATGCTACACATCATAGATAATTTAATAATTAAAAATACTTGATTATAGCTGCTATCAAACAGAGTAATCATATATTCGGAAGAATGAACCCTAGAATTTAATTGAGATTTTTAGGATTGAAGACATAAAATTGCAATGTATTGGTGAAATCAAACTCCTAGGCTTTTCTCTATTGGTTAATTTCTTGATTTTATTAGGTTAGTTAATCTAGTAATTAATTAGATACTTAGGTAATTTCTTTACTTGACTTATTAATTAGTTACTTAGGTAATTTCTTTACTTGACTTTCATAATTTTTAGGGCATAAGTAGTTAAATTTTAATTGAATAAATTTAGCAAACCTCTGTGGGATCGACTCTTGTATTTGCATGCTATACTATCTTGATTCGTGCACTTGCGATAATATAACTTTTTGTTCATCAAGTTTTTGGCGCCGTTGTCGGGGTTTTGTCTTAAGTTTATTCAATTTTATTTAACTACGCATGTTTTTCTTTTATTTTTGTTTTTAGCTTCCTAAGTTTATTTTATTTTATTTTTTCTTTCTTAAAGGTAGTGGATGCAAGGTCGACGATTGCTTGCTCAAGAGATAATGCCCATCAACGATCAAATTGACAGAATCGGTAGGAAAGCAAAGGCACAACAAGAGGAACTAGTTGAAACCAACATGGAGTTACAAGTTGGGAATCAAGTTCAAAATCATGTTCAAAATCATCTTATGAAGGAGTTTGCACGTCTTACTGTTGGAACATCACCATCATGCATTGCTTGCAATGATGCAGCCAGAAACTATGAGCTTAAAAATATTCATTTTAATATGCTTCCTTCTTTTCATGGTGCTGCTATTGAAGATCCTTTGACATTCATTCTTGATTTTTATGCATCTGTTCAAACTTTTCATTTACAGGGATTAACTGAGGACCAATTACGAATGAGATGTTTTCCCTATACCTTGAAGGATGCGGCAAAGATGTGGTTCATGTCTATAACACCAGCCTCACTTACCACATGGGATGCAATGTACAATAAGTTTATAGGTAAGTTTTACTCACATGCCAAAACCACTGAATTGAGGGGTAAGATTGCAACATTCACACAAGCAGATGGTGAGGTATTCTATGAAGCTTAGGAACGTTTTAAATTGCTTTTGATTTAATGTCCACATCATTGGTACCCATTAGAATTGCAAAATCAATTTTTTTATGATGGATTAACTCAAGCTTGTCAAGCTATGGTTGATAATGCTGCTGGAGGTTCCATGGGAGAAAAGACTACATAAGAGACCTATGAGCTCTACGAGATGCTTGGAGCTAATTTGCAACAAAAGAGTGTTAGAGGTAAATCTAGAGGTCTTTATGAGATTAACACTAACACTGAGTTGGCAATGCATGTTTCAAAATTAACTAAGCAAATAAAGTCTATGTGTGCTATGATGATGGGTCAAAGAATGTCAGTGTCTAATGAGGTATGTGGGATTTGTGGGATTCATGGTCATGTTACTAATGCTTGTCCTTTTAGTGAAAAATTTCCAAATTTTGTTGAGCAAGCCAATATGATGAACTCTCACAACCCAGAGGTAAGGAATGATCATTTTTCAAATACTTACAACATAGGTTAGAGAAGTCATCACAATTTTTCATTAAGTAACAACCAAAACCAGAATCAAGCAAGTTCTTCTTTCTAACTACGGAGGCCAGCTTTAGAGGATACTTTGCAAAACTTCATAGAAGTTTGTCAGAGTAACCAACAGAGCAATGAACAACATTTCCAACAGCAAGAGGCTTTTTTGAAAAAATTGGAGGTCCAAGTGGGGCAAATTGCAAAGGCATTGCAAGGACATGTTCCTAGAAAATTTCCAAGCTAGCCTGAGCAAGCCAAAGAAATTACTATTCTGAGAAACGGTAAGGTATTTGATAATAAAATGAATGATGATTCTGATAAAAGTTTAACCTTACCTGCAGGTGATGAGGTTGCAAAGGAGAAGTAGCAAGAGAAAAGTCCAAGTGGTGGCAAAAAGAAGGATATTGAGGAACCCAGTCAAAGTGAGGAGTCCAATCCATGTTGTGAAACTCCTAAGTTACACAAGGCTAATGCCCTTATGTTCCTTCTATTCTGTTTCCAAGCAGACTCAAGAAAAGCAAATTGGATAAGTCATTTTTTGAAATATATGATATTTTGTCTAAGGTTAATGTGAACTTACCTTTGCTTGATATGATCAGGAACATGCCATCTTATTAAAAGATCCTGGGAGCTTTAACATCAACATTACTGTGGGAGGTTCAAAGAAGGAAAAGTTGATATTGGATTTGGGTGCAAGCATTAATTTAATGCCTTATTTTGTTTATTTGCAATTTGGTTTAGGAGAGCTAAAACCTACCACAATGTCTCTACAACTTGCTGATCATTCAATTAGATATCCTAGAGGCATTGTAGAGGATATTTTAGTTCAAATTGATAAACTAATCATTCCTATTGATTTTGTAGTTTTGGACATGGAGAGACAGTCAAATAATGAGCATGAGTTGCCTATTTTGCTTAGACTTCCATTCATGGCTACAAAAAAGACAATCATTGATGTTCAAAATGGGAAATTAACCATGACAGTCTTAGATGAGACTATGGAATTTTCTGTTTTTAATTCTCTTAAATTACCTATAGATTCTCATGATTGTTTCTCAGTTGATGTTTTGGACTCAATTGTAGATTCTAATTTTGTGCAGGATGAAATAAAGGACAAATTAGAGCTGGCCTTGATTGGAGAGGATTATGGAAGGGATGATAAGGAGGTGATGGAACTCATGGTAGCATTAGATAGTGCAATGCCATAAATCCCTACAAATTGTCCTAGTGAGTCTTTAGGGTATTTTAACCCAAAAATAGCCCCTTCAATTATCTCCCCACCCAAGTTAGAATTTAAACAATTGCCACCTACCCTTAAATATGCTTTCCTTGGGAAAAATCAAACTCTTCCAGTCATTATTGCTACCGATCTTACCACATTAGAAGAGAATAAATTGTTGAGTGTTTTGAAAGAGCATAAAACAGGTATAGGATGGACCTTAGCTGATATTAAAGGGATTAGCCCAACCATGTGCATGCATAGGATTTTGTTGGAGGATGAGGCAAAACCTACAAGGGAGACCCGAAGAAGATTGAATCCTAACATGAAAGAGGTAGTAAGGGTTGAGGTGCTTAAATTGCTTGATGCAGGTATTATTTACTCGATATCGGATAGTAAATGGGTAAGTCCTATTCATGTAGTATCAAAGAAATCAGGCATTACAGTTGTCAAGAATGATGATGATAAGTTGGTGCCAACAAGGACAACAACAGGATGGACAATGTGTATTAATTACTGCAAGCTCAATGTTGCAACTAAAAAGGACCATTTTCCTCTTCCTTTTATTGATCAAATACTTGAACGGTTGGTTGGCCATGCTCACTATTGTTTTCTTAATGGTTTTTCAAGTTACAATCAAATCCCATTGCATCGGAGGATCAAGAAAAGACAACATTCACTTGCCCATTTGGTACTTTTGCTTATCGAAGAATGTCATTTGGCCTCTGCAATGCCCCAGCAACTTTTCAGTGATGCATAATGTCAATTTTCTCTGACATGATTGAAAGGTTTATAGATGTATTTATGGATGATTTTTTTTTTGGTGATTCATTTGATAATTGCCTTGATAATTTAAACTTAGTGTTTAAAAGATGTGTGGAAATAAATTTGACATTGAATTGGGAAAAATGTCATTTCTTAGTTAAGCAAGGAACTCTTTTAGGGAATGTTATTTCTAGTAGAGGAATTGAAGTAGATAAGGCAAAAATTGATATCATTGCAAAATTACTGCCTCCTACTTCTGTCAAGGGTGTGCGAAGTTTTCTTGGTCATACAGGTTTCTGTAGGCGTTTTATTAAGGATTTTTCTAAGATTTGTAGGCCTTTATGTAACCTGTTGGCTAAAGATCATGTGTTTAATTTTGACAAATCTTGCCTTGATGGTTTTAATACTTTGAAAGAAAAACTAACATCTACACCTATTCTTGTAGCACCTAATTGGTCTTTTCCTTTTGAATTGATGTGTGATGCTTCAGATTATGTTATTGGTGCTGTTTTAGGACAAAGAATAAATAATTTGCCTCAGTTATTCATTATGCAAGTAGAACTTTAAATGATGTTCAAATAAATTATTCTACTATTGAAAAGGAGTTTTTAGCAATTGTTTTTGCTTTAGAAAAGTTTTGCTCGTATTTGATTGGCACTAAGGTTATTGTTTATTCTGACCATGCTGCTCTCATATATTTGCTCACAAAAAAAGATGCTAAACCTAGATTGATTATGTGGATGTTACTTTTGCAAGAGTTTGACTTGACAATTAGGGATAAAAAGGGAAGTGAGAATGTAGTGGCTAATCACTTATCTCGGTTTGCTGAAGTGGCCGAGCTTGAAAAGTGTCATGGGGATGATTCTATTTTCATTAATGAAACTTTTCCTAATGAACAGTTATTCTCAGTGCATGAAAAAAAGCCTTGGTATGCTGATATTATGAATTATTTGGCTTGTGGTATTTTTAATCCTTATTTAACTTCACAAGAAAATAAGAGATTTTTGTCCACAGTGAAACATTATTTTTGGGATGATCCATATCTATTCAAGCACTGCCTTGATCAGATCATTAGGCGTTGTGTCCTTGAAGGTAAGAAGCACAATATTTTGAACCACTGTCATACATTGAATAGTGGAGGACATTATAGTGGTAAGAAAAAACACCTAAGGTGTTGTAATCCAAATTCTTTTGGCCAACTTTGTTCAAAGATGCAAATTCATTTTGTGCTAAGTGTGATAGATGTCAATGAACAGGTAATATAAGCAAGAGGAATGAGATGCCACTCATAGGTAACTTAGGAATTGATCTTTTTGATGTGTGGGGTATTGATTTCATGGGACCTTTTGTTACATCTTTTGGATATAATTATATTCTTGTTATTGTTGATTATGTTTCTAAGTGGATTGAGGCAATAGCTACTAGGACTAATGATTGTAAGATTGTACATAGTTTTTTGAAAGACATGATTTTTACAAGATTTGGTACTCCTAGAGCTATTATTAGTGATAGGGGAGCTCACTTTTGTAATAAAACTTTTGTAGCAGTATTGAAGAAGTACAACATCACCCATCAGGTAGCTATGTCTTATCACTTGTAGACTTCAGGACAAGTTGAAGTGAGCAATAGGCACATAAAGTCAATCTTGGAAAGGATGGTGAAAACCAAAAGGAATGATTGGGCAGTGAAGTTAAATGATGCTTTATGGGCTTACAGAATAGCTTACAAAACTCCAATTAGAATGAGCCTTATCGGCTTGTTTTTGGAAAAGCATGTCACTTGCTTGTAGAATTGGAGCTTCGGGCATATTGGGCAATCAAGCAGTTGAATTTTGATATGGACAAAGCTGGTGAAGCTAGGAAGCTCTAACTGAATGAGTTGGATGAGATTCGGAATGAAGCTTATGAGAATGTAAAGATTTACAAAGAGAGAACAAAGCTGTATCACGACAAATCCGTTCTCCAAAAAAAGTTCAAACAAGGTATGAAAATTTTACTTTATGATTCACGTTTGCTTCCAGAAAAGTTTCAATCAAGGTGGTGTTGACCATTTTTGGTGCGGAGAGTGTTTCCTTATAGTGCAATTAAGACTGAGAACATGAGAACAAGAGCTAGTTTCAAGATGAATAGGCATAGATTGAAGCCTTATTTGGAAGGCACTCCAAAAGGCTAGATAGTGAATTTCGTTGATTTCGAGAAGCCTTAGACCAAGCATTTTGTCTTGCCTAGACGTTAAATAAAGCACTTTTGTTGAGAGGCAACCCAAGTAGGTATGATTTTTTCACTCTTTTTTTTTATTGTTTTAGTGTGCACATTCCTACTCTTTTATTAATCTTTGTTTTTCAACTTTGATGATCAAGTTTGATTTAGGTTTGGGGGTGTGGTTTAGTTGTGTCTGTTTAGTTTATTATTTTTTTGAAAAAAAAACAAGCAAAAGTGAAAAAAATTAAATTTTTTTTAAAAAAAAGAATTTACTTGGATCTACGTTTTTTTTTCACTATGATTTTTCACTAGCCTATGATGAATATGAGAGAATTTTACTATGGTTAAGTGATTGTGAGAAATGCATACTTAGATAATTAAATAATTTGGTATTAATTTTATTCACTTCATGATTGGTGGACAATTGAACACATAAGCCATACTCTTATGAATTGTTGATACTTAGTGACTGATTATGTGAACTTGTGAAATTAGTGATCATGCATGACACTCTAGAACTTGTTTTATTACACTTGAGGCGAAATCATAGGCAATTAATTGACTTAGAGATGATTTAGGCATTCTTTGGATCATTTAAGCCTTTCAAGCCTACCATGTTACAAATTATTCACTAGTATACCCCATTGAGCCTTAATGAAAGAATGGCATACGCAAAAGCATATGAATAGCCACCATTCAAATTTTCTTGTAACCTCATTGCCTTTACCCTAAATTAGCCTGAAAAACAATGAATGTACCCTCAAAGAGAGCTCTAATGCACATATCTATCATTGAAGGGAATGTGATTCAAGAAATATTTTCAAGCTAGAAATAAATGAAGAGGTTCCAAAAAAAAAAAGAGTTGTGTGGATCATGCCTTGACTCCATTATGATATAAAAAAAGGGAAAAAAAGGAGTTTAAAATATGGCATGGAAATTGTCATCCTCAAACAAATATATGAAAAAGATAGGTTTGGGGGTTGTGGAGATAAACATCTGGAGTTCAAGAAAAAAAAGGGGAAGAGAAATTTAATATGTGCTTATCATTGTTAGCTCTCTTATTTTGATTAACCAATACCTTGGCCAAACAGTATAAGCTAATAAAGATTTATTGATCTAAGTTGATTTTATTGTCTACATTAGTGGAAAGATGTATGAAGAGCAAGCCTATGGAGTGTCAGCAAAATATAAAAAAAAAATTGAGATCACATTAATTGTTCATAAGTTGCATGATCCTAATTGAGTACTAGCAAGGAATTTGAGTTTGGCTAATCACACACACACATAACTAATATCATGATTTGAGTTAATTAACATTTGAATTATGAGATTATTGAGTTGTATTTTGAACAATTAATTGAATTATAGATGTGAGGTATACTTGATACAATATGTGGAAATCAAGTGAAATTGAATTTACATAAATTTGAGTGAAACATTTTGGGTGTCCTTGAGTTTTCATTTTGTTCTTAAAGGTCACAAACAAGTGCAATTTCTTTTAATTTTGCTCGAGAACTAGCAAAAATGTAGGTTTGGGGGTATTTGATAATAATATATTTGTTATATTATTTTATTATTTATTACTACATTAATTGCTATATTCTTGTGTAAAATTAATTGTTAAGTGTATCTTTTGAATTAATTTAGAGAAAGTAATTTTGGAATTAATTTTGGAAGTTATGGCATGAAATCAAATAATAATTTATGTGATTTGAATAAATTTTGGAAGATATATTGTTTGAAGTTATAATTAAATTCTGATTTGTTTTAAAGATTTTTGGACCGTAAGATTAAATCAGAATGAAAGGATGAGATTATTTCTTAATTAAAAAGAAACCTTAGAAATTTTTTAGGAAAGAAAACAAATTATAAAAGAAGGAAACGGGCGGCAGTTGAGAGGAGAAGAAAATTATAGAAAAAAATTCAAGAAACAGAGAGAGTAAAGAGGATCGATTTTGCCTACCTATTGGTATTCTCTTACCGTGTTGTTTATCTTTATTTCGCAGAGAGCAATTCCTGGCAACCAAAAGAGGAAAAGATCAAAGAAACAGAGCATGAAGAGCCTGAAATTGTAAGAAAAGCAGCTGCAGAACTGAGTTTTGGAGGAAGCAAAGCTGTTGAAACTTTGGAGCAGAACCACATGTTGCAGTAGTGCGATATAGAGCTAGGCAGAACCTTGAATTGAGGCAGTTGTTGGAGTGTGTGACTTTGTTGTTTGTTGCTTGTTGTCACGACCCGTGACCACATTTTTACCCTTCTTATACACAACTTAACCGGTTGGGCTGTCTGCGATACTTCACTTGTACTGACTGTTAATAAATTTTACATAATATTGTTTATATTATACACATCCCCTATCGTAATACATCAGATAAGTAGTACTATTGACGTGTCTAAATACAGAGAATTAAATGATCATACCTCAAATAATCAGTCGGTCTGACTCATTATCCTTCGTGTACAGCCAGGATCCACAATCCACTGATCTCACATTCATCAAAACCTGAGATGTTGAAAATTAAGGGGTGAGCAAAACCACGGCTCAGTAAGAGAATTATATGCCTCACTTGATACTCAGCTTCCTATATGCTGAAAATCTTTTTCATTTTTCCTATGGGCTCTAAGCTCGCATGTAGGAAAGATACTACAGTCGGCTAGGAATCCGAATGGAGTAAGGTAGGTATTTTAGAATACCATACTTGTTACGGAACCTAGAAGCAACTGTAGAGAGAAATTTTTCATTTCGTTTTGAATTAATAAATCCTTTTCAATCTTTCATAATCTTTTTCATATTCTTTTCATATATATATGCTTATGCGTAATAGAGTATTTAAATAAAATAATTAATATTCGTATCATACATGCTTGAGTTATTGTAAATTAGCATGTATGGATTATACTAAGGTTTATTACCATTTCGTAAGTGCACACATGTCATAACTTACTCATGCTTACTTTTCATCCTTAGTTACACAAGGCATCGTTCTTATTAAAAGTATAATTATGTGTGGAAATACAAACATTCAAGTAGTACATGTTCAATGGCATATATACACATAACTCAATAATCAAAAGAAACGAACATTCAAGTAGCACATATTCACATGGCATATATAGACATAATTCAATAATCGAAAGAAACAAACATTCAAGTAGCACATGTTCAAATGGCATATATAGACATCATCCAATAACCATATACATCATGTGTCATATACCTAAGATCTATTTAATCCTTCGATTTTTGTCGCATTCACGAATCACAATCACTTACTTATCGTCACAATATCCTACGATTTCTCATGTAACATCGGAACACGTGTAGCACTTAGTTCCCGAAGGACTCTAGAGGTGGCTCCCACGGTTCAATCATCGAGTCTCTACTCGGTATGGCCTGTACTGAAACATCGGAACACGTGTAGCACTTAGTTCCCGAAGGACTCTAGAGGTGGCTCCCACGGTTCAATCATCGAGTCTCTGCTCGGTATGGCCTGTACTGAAACATCGGAACACGTGTAGCACTTAGTTCCCGAAGGACTCTAGAGGTGGCTCCCACGGTTCAATCATCGAGTCTCTGCTCGGTATGGCCTGTACTGAAATATCGGAACACGTGTAGCACTTAGTTCCCGAAGGACTCTAGAGGTGGCTCCCACGGTTCAATCATCGAGTCTCTGCTCGGTATGGCCTGTACTGAAATATCGGAACACGTGTAGCACTTAGTTCCCGAAGGACTCTAGAGGTGGCTCCCACGGTTCAATCATCGAGTCTCTGCTCGGTATGGCCTTTTCCGTTTGACATATTCCATGTCATGTAAAATATTTCCCTTTTTAACATGTCACCTATCATTTATGGATTTTAATATAGACGTTAATCTTGTCGTACTATAAACCCTGGAGGGTAAAGGACTAAACCGGTCAAATCTATGACCATAATCTATATTGTCCTCGGTGGATCACGGATCAGGTGTCGACCGGGACTAAACATGTCACATATCATGTATCAGCATGATAAGAATACCAACCAGTCTCAAAACCGTATTTTTCATCATAAAATACACCTTTATGTGAATTTATATAATTATATAATTCTATGATTTAAAACCATAAGGGTTATAATCCTTTAATGAATATTGATAAAAATATCCATAAAAATATTCACTGTATTTCACTTCATCTTTCGTCTCGTAATTCGTGTAATTTATCTATTTCGAGAATTTTCGGTGATTTCATTATCACCGTTCTCGAATACATGAATATTCTAAAGTTCCATCTCATTATATTCATGTTTTATGAAATTTAGAAATTTCCTCATGTTTCGTGATTTACTATCGAAATTCGGAAATAAATCATTTAATATGATTTTATAAAGTTTTTCTAAAATTTTCGGCAGCATAACGGCTGCCGATTCACTAACCTCCTGCACGGAAAATACAGTTTAAATCTTTCAGCCAGTACTTCTTCCCAAATTATTTTCAGCAATTCATGCATCATAATAATTTTCATAAAATAATTGCATAAAATATTTCAAATTAAATTATGCAGACTGAGTATCCTTACAGTGCTGCACATGCATCCCTTACCTTTTTCCGGGTCGGCGACTTCCGCTTATCGATCGCGCCCGCGCTCCATTTCTCCCGATTCCTTATCTCGATTGCTGAAAATAATTTCTGGAATTAAAATTCTTATTTTTAGAATTTTTCATAATTTATTTAATTTTTTTTGAAATTAAATTCTCGGGAAATTTCTTACCGAATTTGTAAAATCCCGGGTTGTCGAATTTCCGGGAATTTTCCGAATTCCCGAAATTTTCCTTTTTCCCTTTTTCTTCCTTTTTCTTCCTTTTTCCTCTTTTTCTTTTCTTTCTTTCTTTTCTTTTTCTTTTTTTTTTCTTTTTCCTTTTTCTTTTCTTTTTCTTTTCTTTCTTCTTCCTTTCCCGGTTAGACCGGTTCAGAGCCTTTCCTCGCCGGTTCCTCGCCGGCGGCCGGTTCTCCGGCGGCTCGTTGGTCCCTCAGCTGGCCGGCGTCGAGGCGAAGCTGCCGGTGGTCTCATCTTGGCCTGGATCGGCGGCACGGCGGCGGATCCACTCGATTTTGCCTCGGCTTCTTCCCCTCTTCGCCGGCGTTCCTCCGCCGTCCATTGCGCGTCGGGTGACCTCCATCGTGTTCCTCTCCCTCCGGCGGTGCTTCGGTGGCAGTGGCGGTGCCTGGATCGGCCGGCACCGCCGTCCGCCATTTTCTTTTCTCTCCCGATTTTCCTTCGTTTCCGTCGATTCTGTTTCTGTTCCTTCACGCCGCCGGCAGTTTCTCCCCTTTCTTTGGCCAGTGGCGTCTCGTCCTCCTTCCTCCCTCGCCGGCAGTGGCGGCTCCGCCGCCGATGGTTGCGGCTGGGAGGGTCGGGATTCCTTCCCCCGATCCTCCCTTCTGTTTTCTTTCCCTATTTGGTTTATTTACCCTTTCTATATTTAGTATATGTTTTACTATATACTATATACTATATACTATATACTATATACTATATCATATAATTATACACATAATATTTACCATATATTACACATATAATATTATTTCATATATATTGTAATAATATATATATTATATATAGATTATATATATTGTAGATTACAAAATATATATATCTAATATATATATATATTTATATTTATATTTATATTTATATACTTTAGAATAAATAACATTTATATATATAGAATTATATAAATGTTATAATACAATATATATATACCTATAAACTTTAATATAAAATAACATTTACTTTTCTTATATATTCATATACTTTTATTTAAAATAATAATATATATATATATATTTTATATATATATATGTATATTTGTACATATATATTTATAATTATATAAATGCATTTTATAATATACACATGTATTTGTTTGAGACAAAATAGTATATATTTCATTTTATAATATATACTAATATTCATATACATACATATGTATTTATATAAAAACATGTGTAAATATATTTATATAATTTAATTATATAAGTATATAATATACGCATTTTTATTTTATAAATTTTGGATTTCTATTAATCCAATTTTAATTCATCCTTTCCTTATTTTCCATAACCCCGATTTTATTTTTATTTTCATTTAATTTCCTTCACACGAATTTCCTTATTCATCACTTCCTCATTTCTCAGGATTTTCACCAATATCCGTTTCTTGCAAATTTTATTTATTTCCCCTTATTTAATTTCTCTAATATTTATTTTCAATATTTCTAATTTCCAATAAATGGAAAATTTACGGTTATCACATCCTCCCCACCTTAAGAAATTCGGTCCTCCGAATTTAACTTAAGTCCAAAGGGGGTATACGCCGTATACTTATGACTTCTGACCTTTAGTTCATCCTCCAAGTAATACTGCCAGCACACTTTCAACATCAACAATACTTTAGACCACTACATGCTGTTTTTCATCATATATGTCTATACTCCCGTAAGTTCATTTCTCAAATCAAAAGTTATTCACTTTTACTCTTTTCATATAAGAGCCATACATAATATTTTAATATTACAGCTGATTTATGCTGTTCATCATCCATGCTTCTCACTTAGTGCCGAGTCGACAAAATTTGGTACTATCATGTACTCGTGTCGATCAATTATATGTAAGTGTCCCAGTAGCTTTCACATCTCGTGCACACGTTCTCTCAATATCATGGAGCGGTTACATCTCACGCTCATATATATAAATATATATCAGTATGGAGCGGTGTTATCAATACACTTGGGATCTCAAAGCCTTTTGCTATCTCTCATTCGCATATGGCAACACAGAGACTCCCATCACATGTAAGGCTCACTGGAACTGTACATACACATTCACACCGTTTAACACTTATACTTCGACTAAGGCACTAGAGAATCTAGATGTCTGATAATGGAAAGTGATTCTATTTAGATCATCAGTCTTTAATCACTTCCATATCATTATTTCTCTTTTGGACTCTTTATTGTCCACAATATTCATTTTCACACTTATTCCATCAAGGCTACATATCATTGCAAATTTTACTGTTAATCATCTCTTACAGAAATAAATCATAAGACAATCATTTTCTCTCCATGTCTCTTTTCATGTAGTATGGTCATTACATCTCTTACTCTTATGGTATATTCAATATCATTTAAATTTTTGAATATACCTGAGAATATACTCTTTTCATAATTTAGATTCTGTGATTGAGTCCTCGAATTATCCATTTAAGCACCACATTATCTATACAATTTCACCATCTCTATCATTTCGAGGTGGTTATGTGTACAATCATTTTACTGGCAGTAAACATATCAATTATCTTACTCCTTGGAGTATCATTACTTTCACTTATCAGTTCTGGCTTTGATTTTACATCTTGCCACAGTTATGTGATAACCAACACCCTTCGCTTTCAGTCTTAACTGCGGGAACTGTTTTATATTAATGTTCCCTTCTCATCATGCAATTTATTTCCTTATTGCACTTTCATTTCCGTTTTCATATTTTTACTCTCATCCTTTTAGTCGGTTTCTCGATTGGTATGGTACTATACTGCTAAGATCTTTTAAAATCTTGCACACCATCTTTTCTTTACACTTATTCATTTACCGACTTTAACTTCTTTCTTTAATTACATCACATTAGTAGAGCAGCTAGTCTCATCACTCTTTTATAGACTGGCAGTAGTATCTAGCTAGACTCATTTTTTTTTCGTATCTCGATCATCATCTCTCTATCATAGATAGATTCACTGTAATCCTGTCATCTCGAGATCATATATCTCAGGAGGAGATACTGTCTAGCCAAATTTCTTAGTTGTTAATCTTAGCACAATCCCATAGCCTTTAAGAGTTTAAGGATCATATCACAATGTTGCTCATGTTCCATTTATACTTTAGACTCTATCAGTATTTCATCAATGTTACTCATGTAAGGATGCCTCATTCTTTAGGCTTATATACTTTACAAGGCAACTCATTATCTTTGTAGCTTCAATCGGAACTCGTAAAATTCACTTCGAGTTCAAATCATCATCTTATGGACACCAACCTTCAATCTTTTATCTAAGGACGCTTTATACAGCAGCTAGTCTTATTTACTCCTCACGTATCTCTAATCAGATCAATAAAGCGTCTATTTTCACGTAGATTGATACTTGTTCTTCACCAGAACTTCATCAATGATAGAAATTTAATATATCCTTTTTGATTTGTCTACAACTCAACATCATTTGCATTTCTCTCATTTACACCTATACAGATAACTCCTTTATTCTCAATTTTTCATTATCTGTATTTTCGTCATTCAGACCTTTACACGTGAATTTCATTATCCACACAATTTTCAGAATTATTTTCTTTAACTTTACGGATTCTTTCTACATCCATAATATGTTCCAAAAATTATTTTCTTAAGCTTGTCGGATTTCTTCTATATTCTTCGATACAAGCTTAAGAATAAATTTCATATCCACGATCGAATCAACATTAACCTGATTTCTCAATCTATGTTACTTTGGAATTTATTGGAATTCTCAACCGACAGTCTCTTTAACCACACTTCTTTTATCATTTTGGACCTTCATCATTGTTTCCCATCATTTCACAGTGTAGTTTCAAGGCTGAGACATTCCATATTAAAATCATTTTGATACATACTCTACCTTGATTTCATTACATAGTCATACTTTACAGCGTTACGAATCTCATTCTGGTAAGCTGTATCAAGTACAATGGTTATCAACACACTTTACAGCTACTCGTTTCAATTCAGTTATTCACTTGAAAACCATTTCCATTTACTGAATTCAGGCTTAGTTCCCTTGAGTATATTCTCCACGAGGTTTGAACCTTGGCACCCCTTACGTACCTAGTTCCTTACACTCGTGTTACCGTTGGGATACTTATAAGGGCCTCGCCCGTTCATATCGACCATCGACAAGCATCCCCTAGGCGATCCTTTCGCCTCAGGTTTATCCTTACTAGTGAGTCGGCGATGAGATAGTTCGCCTATATCTCACGACACATGATCCACTACGGGTCGCCCATCATTGGGTCGCCCATCACAGTTCTGTCTCAAGGGTCCTGAAGAACTTAGGTTAGCGGTCATCTTCTTTTTTATCACTTGACTGTTCTTATAATTATCCTCTAATTCACAGTACTCCAAACAGTACCTTATTCTGTAGCACATATTCCAAGATACGCCGGTTCTATGTACGATTATCTGTTTGATACCTCAAAGAAATGAAAACGTACAGAACCATAAGTAATCACACCAATATGTATTTCATTATCTGTACTTTTCACCTCATCAGTCAATTCTTGTAATCATTTCACTTTTCATAGTATTTAACGATCCCGTTCAATACACTCTTAATTTTCGACCCTTTCAGTCAATAACCGGGCCAAACATTTGATGACATTCCACTACACTCTTTGGATCGCATCATATAAGGCCCCGGCTCGTTCGCTGTCTGCCTATACACGTTTTATTGTGATGCCTCGGATTTGCCGGTCTCAAGCCGGAGGGGCCCGAGCCGCACCACTCATCCGTGCTGTCCGCTCTGGGTTCTAGAGGTGGCCCCCGTCACACAGACGTGGCACTTAGTCCCTCACGGATTGTTTTATTGTGAAGCCCAGGATTTACCACTATGGCCCAAAGTCCACTCGTGGGGGAGCCCTGGCCGCCTCACTCAACCATACTGTTATCCCCTATGGCCCACAGTCCACTCGGGGTTTTTCTTTCGCGTCCGTAATCTAAGTGTTAGTGGAATCAGTAATAGGGATCGTTAGATTCATATGACATCTTCTATGCCATTAATAATTCCATTACTATCAATGGATTCCAATTCAGCTCGGTTTTATCACTATTCCGACATCGCCCAATATAGGGGCATTTTCGTCATTTCGACATTTATTTCTATCTCCTCAATATACATTCAAATCAATGAACTGATCATCTATGTGTTGATAGTATCCTTTCTGATACTTATAACAGTAAGTTAGATCTCATTCGATTTTCGACAGAGAAGTTCACTAAAATCCACAATGGGATTAATTTACTTGTAATTCAGTTTTATATCATTAATTTCTCTGTCAAATCAATCAATTCCAACTTCTGGTGATCTATTTTGACTCCCAGTAAAATTTTGGGGGTAGGGGTATTTTGGTCATTTTTGGCTAAAAATTTTCTCTCTCTTCAAATTACCCTCAATCGGTGATCTTAAAGTCTATTTAATGATGATATTTTATTCCCCTATTTTATACCATCACTTTCAGGTCTCAGTTCGGTTCGGACAGAAAAGTACTGGTGGGGCCCTCACCGAGTCCATTTCTGTTCCTTACCGAACAGGCCTTCATATAGATTAGAAGGATCACAAATTTTTCGGTAATTTCTGAGCCTATTTTCTTCTTTAACATTCTCAGTTTATACTTTCTCACTCCCTTTAAATCATTTTACCCCATTTACAATCATTTATTTTCTCTATGTATTCAGACGACACAGTACTACAGGGGATGTTTAACTCTTTTCTTTCCAAAGTATCCACAGACATCAGGCCAACCAATGCTCTGATACCACTAAATCTGTCACGACCCATGACCACATTTTTACCCTTCTTATACACAACTTAACCGGTTGGGCTGTCTGCGATACTTCACTTGTACTGACTGTTAATAAATTTTACATAATATTGTTTATATTATACACATCCCCTATCGTAATACATCAGATAAGTAGTACTATTGACGTGTCTAAATACAGAGAATTAAATGATCATACCTCAAATAATCAGTCGGTCTGACTCATTATCCTTCGTGTACAGCCAGGATCCACAATCCACTGATCTCACATTCATCAAAACCTGAGATGTTGAAAATTAAGGGGTGAGCAAAACCACGGCTCAGTAAGAGAATTATATGCCTCACTTGATACTCAGCTTCCTATATGCTGAAAATCTTTTTCATTTTTCCTATGGGCTCTAGGCTCGCATGTAGGAAAGATACTACAGTCGGCTAGGAATCCGAATGGAGTAAGGTAGGTATTTTAGAATACCATACTTGTTATGGAACCTAGAAGCAACTGTAGAGAGAAATTTTTCATTTCGTTTTGAATTAATAAATCCTTTTCAATCTTTCATAATCTTTTTCATATTCTTTTCATATATATATGCTTATGCGTAATAGAGTATTTAAATAAAATAATTAATATTCGTATCATACATGCTTGAGTTATTGTAAATTAGCATGTATGGATTATACTAAGGTTTATTACCATTTCGTAAGTGCACACATGTCATAACTTACTCATGCTTACTTTTCATCCTTAGTTACACAAGGCATCGTTCTTATTAAAAGTATAATTATGTGTGGAAATACAAACATTCAAGTAGTACATGTTCAATGGCATATATACACATAACTCAATAATCAAAAGAAACGAACATTCAAGTAGCACATGTTCAAATGACATATATAGACATAACTCGATAATCGAAAGAAACAAACATTCAAGCAGCACATATTCACATGGCATATATAGACATAATTCAATAATCGAAAGAAACAAACATTCAAGTAGCACATGTTCAAATGGCATATATAGACATCATCCAATAACCATATATATCATGTGTCATATACCTAAGATCTATTTAATCCTTCGATTTTTGTCGCATTCACGAATCACAATCACTTACTTATCGTCACAATATCCTACGATTTCTCATGTAACATCGGAACACGTGTAGCACTTAGTTCCCGAAGGACTCTAGAGGTGGCTCCCACGGTTCAATCATCGAGTCTCTACTCGGTATGGCCTGTACTGAAACATCGGAACACGTGTAGCACTTAGTTCCCGAAGGACTCTAGAGGTGGCTCCCACGGTTCAATCATCGAGTCTCTGCTCGGTATGGCCTGTACTGAAATATCGGAACACGTGTAGCACTTAGTTCCCGAAGGACTCTAGAGGTGGCTCCCACGGTTCAATCATCGAGTCTCTGCTCGGTATGGCCTGTACTGAAATATCGGAACACGTGTAGCACTTAGTTCCCGAAGGACTCTAGAGGTGGCTCCCACGGTTCAATCATCGAGTCTCTGCTCGGTATGGCCTTTTCCGTTTGACATATTCCATGTCATGTAAAATATTTCCCTTTTTAACATGTCACCTATCATTTATGGATTTTAATATAGACGTTAATCTTGTCGTACTATAAACCCTGGAGGGTAAAGGACTAAACCGGTCAAATCTATGACCATAATCTATATTGTCCTCGGTGGATCACGGATCAGGTGTCGACCGGGACTAAACATGTCACATATCATGTATCAGCATGATAAGAATACCAACCAGTCTCAAAACCGTATTTTTCATCATAAATTACACCTTTATGTGAATTTATATAATTATATAATTCTATGATTTAAAACCATAAGGGTTATAATCCTTTAATGAATATTGATAAAAATATCCATAAAAATATTCACTGTATTTCACTTCATCTTTCGTCTCGTAATTCGTGTAATTTATCTATTTCGAGAATTTTCGGTGATTTCATTATCACCGTTCTCGAATACATGAATATTCTAAAGTTCCATCTCATTATATTCATGTTTTATGAAATTTAGAAATTTCCTCATGTTTCGTGATTTACTATCGAAATTCGGAAATAAATCATTTAATATGATTTTATAAAGTTTTTCTAAAATTTTCGGCAGCATAACGGCTGCCGATTCACTAACCTCCTGCACGGAAAATACAGTTTAAATCTTTCAGCCAGTACTTCTTCCCAAATTATTTTCAGCAATTCATGCATCATAATAATTTTCATAAAATAATTGCATAAAATATTTCAAATTAAATTATGCAGACTGAGTATCCTTACAGTGCTGCACATGCATCTCTTACCTTTTTCCGGGTCGGCGACTTCCGCTTATCGATCGCGCCCGCGCTCCATTTCTCCCGATTCCTTATCTCGATTGCTGAAAATAATTTCTGGAATTAAAATTCTAATTTTTAGAATTTTTCATAATTTATTTAATTTTTTCTGAAATTAAATTCTCGGGAAATTTCTTACCGAATTTGTAAAATCCCGGGTTGTCGAATTTCCGGGAATTTTCCGAATTCCCGAAATTTTCCTTTTTCCCTTTTTCTTCCTTTTTCTTCCTTTTTCCTCTTTTTCTTTTCTTTCTTTCTTTTCTTTTTCTTTTTTTTTTTCTTTTTCCTTTTTCTTTTCTTTTTCTTTTCTTTTTCTTCTTCCTTTCTCGGTTAGACCGGTTCAGAGCCTTTCCTCGCCGGTTCCTCGCCGGCGGCCGGTTCTCCGGCGGCTCGTTGGTCCCTCAGCTGGCCGGCGTCGAGGCGAAGCTGCCGGTGGTCTCATCTTGGCCTGGATCGGCGGCACGGTGGCGGATCCACTCGATTTTGCCTCGGCTTCTTCCCCTCTTCGCCGGCGTTCCTCCGCCGTCCATTGCGCGTCGGGTGACCTCCATCGTGTTCCTCTCCCTCCGGCGGTGCTTCGGTGGCAGTGGCGGTGCCTGGATCGGCCGGCACCGCCGTCCGCCATTTTCTTTTCTCTCCCGATTTTCCTTCGTTTCCGTCGATTCTGTTTCTGTTCCTTCACGCCGCCGGCAGTTTCTCCCCTTTCTTTGGCCAGTGGCGTCTCGTCCTCCTTCCTCCCTCGCCGGCAGTGGCGGCTCCGCCGCCGATGGTTGCGGCTGGGAGGGTCGGGATTCCTTCCCCCGATCCTCCCTTCTGTTTTCTTTCCCTATTTGGTTTATTTACCCTTTCTATATTTAGTATATGTTTTACTATATACTATATACTATATACTATATCATATAATTATACACATAATATTTACCATATATTACACATATAATATTATTTCATATATATTGTAATAATATATATATATATATATATTATATATAGATTATATATATTGTAGATTACAAAATATATATATCTAATATATATATATATATATTTATATTTATATTTATATTTATATACTTTAGAATAAATAACATTTATATATATAGAATTATATAAATGTTATAATACAATATATATATACCTATAAACTTTAATATAAAATAACATTTACTTTTCTTATATATTCATATACTTTTATTTAAAATAATAATATATATATATTTCATATATATATATATGTATATCTGTACATATATATTTATAATTATATAAATGCATTTTATAATATACACATGTATTTGTTTGAGACAAAATAGTATATATTTCATTTTATAATATATACTAATATTCATATACATACATATGTATTTATATAAAAACATGTGTAAATATATTTATATAATTTAATTATATAAGTATATAATATACGCATTTTTATTTTATAAATTTTGGATTTCCATTAATCCAATTTTAATTCATCCTTTCCTTATTTTCCATAACCCCGATTTTATTTTTATTTTCATTTAATTTCCTTCACACGAATTTCCTTATTCATCACTTCCTCATTTCTCAGGATTTTCACCAATATCCGTTTCTTGCAAATTTTATTTATTTCCCCTTATTTAATTTCTCTAATATTTATTTTCAATATTTCTAATTTCCAATAAATGGAAAATTTACGGTTATCACACTTGTTGCGTGAGGGTTGATTGTGCAATTGACGAAGAGAAGCCAACGAAACCGTGAGCCACCGTTGTAGGACCTGACCGAATTTTTGCTAGAAGCTAGAGAGAAAGTGCAAAGAGTTGCTATGGACCGAATGTGAGTGAAGCAAGCTGAAGTTGCTGGAATTAATAGCTGCTATTCATTTCAAATCGTGTGAAGTTTTGGTGAAATTTTCTCAACTATTGTTAGGTCCACGTGATTGGTTTGCTGAGCAAGGACTAATATGTTTCACTTTATTATATTATTCTATTTATATATTGAATTAGTTATTGTTTAATTTAAAGCATTAGTTTTCAATTTATTTGATATTTTGTTTGGCTAAATTAAACATGAACTAATTTATTTACTAGGAATTTGATCGAGCCTACTTGCATTTTATGTCTTTATGATTAATTGATCAATTCTTATTTCTAGTATTATTCATTGTGATTAATTCAATCTTTTGATTTGTGTTATTGTTTAGCCACCTTTAATATAAATTAATTGATTGTTTGAGACAAGTATAGCTAAGCCATGTATAGCTCTCTTAAATGATTGAATAAATATTTGATGCATACATCAAGCTAGAATATTTATTTGGTTCTTGTTAGATGTTCTTCTGTTATTAATGGGTTTTTAGTCATTGATTATGCTACACATCATAGATAATTTAATGATTAAAAATACTTGATTATAGCTGCCATCAAACAGAATAATCATATATTAGGTAGAATGAACCTTAGAATTGAATTGAGATTTTTAGGATTGAAGACATGAAATTGCAATGTATTGGTGAAATCAAATTCTTAGGCTTTTCTCTATTGGTTAATTTCTTGATTTTATTAGGTTAGTTAATTTAATTAGTTAATTTAGTAAATAATTAGATACTTAGGTAATTTCTTTACTTGACTTTCATAATTTTCAGGGCATAAGTAGTTAAATTTTTTTTTGGTGTAGACCACAGGTGTTCTCATCCGTTTTAACGGTCTGAGACTAATCTTGTTCGGGGTTTAGTCACAGTTAAGGCTCTTCACCCCTTCCCAAAGATGTGTTTAGTGGGAGTCGAACTTGAAAGCTCTTCCTACAAACTCAACCTGCGTTGCCAATTTAGCCACAACCCTTGGGTTAAGTAGTTAAATTTTAATTGAATAAATTTAGCAAATCTTTGTGGGATCAACTCTTGTATTTACATGCTACACTATCTTGATTCATGCACTTGCGAGAATATAACTTTTTGTTCATCAGCTTAGGATAACTTATGATTAATTATCATGTTTGACTCTCTAAGATCGTCAGTTTAGTCACCATGCTGTTAATAATATATTAAGTCCTAAAAAATGAATTGTGGTTTATGTTGAGAGCTTGGGTTTGAGAGTTCATTTATGTGTGGGAAATGAAAGCACCATGATAATACCTATCTAGAAAGCATACTGTTTAATCAAATATTATCCCAGGTAGACTTAGTTAAAATAGTCTTTATTTTTTATCTTTTTATTTATTTTTTAAATTTTTTTTATTTTAAAGATTAATAATTTCTTTAAGAATCCTCTAATACTATGATTGAATTATAAAGAGGATGTTTTTACCTAAAGAGTATTCACAAGAACATACTCGTTCTTATGAAGGGGCTTTCTCGTTAGATATATCAAACATCTTGTGTTATTTATTCCAACCTAATATTTATTCATTTTTATATTTTTATCTAAAATTAAATTTTTTATCTTGGAAATAAATGAGAGTTCTTAATATTGAAATAGTTTCCTAAATCATCCAACGCTCAGATCGAATTTAGAAAAGTTCTTTCTCACCTAAAGAATCTTCAAATATTGCACACTTTGAAAGTTAAAAAAATTTCATAATAAGTTGAATCATCAATTATCCCAATGTTTTTAAAATTTTATTCCGTCATAATTTTATTGTTTTCCTAAATTATTAAAATACTTTTACAATTTATCAGTCGCTCATTTTTCCATATTTAATTTCTCTCTCTCTCTCTCTCTCTCTCTCTTTTATTATTATTGTCAACAATGTTTCCTAGACCTAGGTTGCTAGACATAATCTTCATAGAGTCACAACCAACCTTTTTTATCTAGGTATGACTATGTTGGCTTACAAATAACCGAGAGGGGGTGAAACGATTCCTAATTCTTTTTCAAGGTTAAGGCTTTTCTATCTTGTGTTCTAGCTACACTATCCATGCAATATGCAAGTAAGGAATAGTTAAATCAATAAACAACAAGTAAAGTAAGAGTGTAGGGAAGAGAAGCTATACACAATCGATTTATAGGGGTTCAGCTCCTAACATACATCTTCTACCTTAAGATCTTCTTAAAGCTTTCCACCAAATTTACTACTAGAAAATGGATTACAACTTCCCCTTTTTGCAGCCTCAAGGAGACAACCTTTTCTTTTTCCCAAAGGCTTAAGGACAACCTTAACCACTTCCTTCATAGGCTTAAGAAGTAAACCTACAACTTCCTTTTTCTAGGTTGAGGAAAACAACCTTTACAAGTGCTTTTTTTTTTGGCTAAAAGAGCAAACCTTACAACAACTTCTTTTTCTGGTTCCAAAAGTGAACCTTAAACTACCCAAACCTCACTTTACAAATTTGGCACTCTAAGGAACTCTTCTCTTTACAAATATACGAGTAGGTTAACAAGATGGTTTACTAATTCCACTACTAAGGTTGAGTAACTCTCATTAGCTCTTTGGAGGAAACTTCTTGAGACAATAGATGTGGAGATTTAATCTTTGTCTATTCTCTTCTTTTTTCTCTTTTGAAGCCTTCGAAACAAGTATAACTTTTGATATGGAATTTTGGCTTTCTCTTTGTTTAGTTCTTAGCTTTTTCTTTTTATAGATTCTTCAAGTCTTTGGCTATTGAGGTTGATTTCCCAATGATCTCCTCATCGGCAAATACAAAAATCCAATCGTTGGAGTTTGCTAGACTTGAAGTGTATTAGTAATTTGTTTTGTTTATCGATACCTTTAAGAGAAATCTTGCACAGAAAGGAACAACTATATCGACACTTCCTTTTGTTTCATGGTTATTATAGGGTATCGATGCACTGTTAGTCTTACTAATATTTAAAACATTTTGTATCGATACACATTCAAATTGTATTAGTAATGCTATAAATAAATCACATATTATTGATTTAGAAAGTAGAATTAACTCAAGTTCAAATATGAAAATGTAAATTCAAGATCTTTGATCATACATATCTGCCTTTATCACATCTTAAGCATAAGTATACAATATTCAAACAATTAGCTCTATCATGAGAATTAAAATTACATTCCACTTAAGTTTTTTGTGAAGTCATATTAAAATCCTAATATATTTCAAAGTCAGCAATCTCCCTTTTTTGATATGACAAAACTTAAGATGAATTGTGACAATCGCTAAATACATTACTGCACGTAAATGTATTTATCAAATTATCAACTGATTTGAGTTCATTTATGGAAATTGTGGATAGATTATGATTAGATAGAGCATCCAGATCATCTTGGTGAAGTTTGGAGGAATTTCGAGGTCACGGGCAAAAGGTAACTTTCTAGCCTAGGAATTTATTTTAAGGCTTAGATGTGATATTTAGGAGCTAGTGGGAAAATGTGGAAATGAAAATTGATAGATGTAAGTTAAAGAATGATAATTCAGTGTGATGGGAAATTAAGCTGATTATGTGTAAGACAAGTGGGGGACATAAAAGCATTGAAATGATTATGTTTAAAGTTTGTAATCAAGGTTAAAAACACTATAGTTATGCATGTAATAGTGAAAACCTAGTAATTCTCTTTCCTTAAGCTAGGTAGTCGAATTTAGCCTTAATGAATTATAAAAATTCCTCACATGTCCTTGCCACAAAACTGAAATGCTAAGTAAATTTCTCTTAAGTGTTAGACTTTGCAAAACCTCACCATCCATTCACTCGCTCTTGGCATTAAGGGAAGAACACCGAAACCATCACCTTTTGAAGAATTGATGGTGAAATACTTGTGTTTAAGCTAAAGCTATGAGGAAATCTTGTTGAACGAACATAAAGGAAGCTTAGATCATTGTTGCATGTTAAATTGAAGCCACAGTTTGGAATGAAAACCAAGATAAGAAGGATTTAGGCTTCAATTTCACAGCTAAGGCAAGGGAAATTGTATCTTTTGGTTTCTTGATATATACAGCTCTTTGAATTATGAACTCATGGTGTTGCATGTGGAATTTGGTGAAGGAAAGCTGAGAAACAGAAAAAGAGAAGGAAAGAGAGCTTTGGTTTTGCGATTCTCGGTAAGAGGAAGTACCTAATTTGGTTTCTCGAGGCTTCAATCTACACATGATAATTTAATGGTGTTGCATGTGTTTCTAAACAAAGGAATATGGAAAATCAAAAGGGGGGAAAGCCTTGGACATTCGGTCTTTATGGATTAAGATAAGGAGATGTCACTTTTAATTGTGTAAGGCTTTGACAATTATGAAACCTTGCTTAATGACTTGTGGTATGTGAATGTATTCGTGGCTATACAAGGAAAACCTAGTGGGAAGTAAATCTTAGGCGTAGTTTTGGAAGAGTTAAGGTTCTTTTCCTTGTTGATTATTTCATATAGTTTCATAAGTGAATATGGAAAGTGACTGCTTGGGGAATGTAGGTGGAATTGATTTGTAGAATCGAGAGGTGTAGCCAAAGAAGCTCTTGGCATTTGAACCATTTGGTAAGAAAAATTACCAAATTGATTAAGTGTATCTAAACACTTAAGATTGGAATGCTAAAATGTATTGACATGGTGTAAGTGCTGATAACTCTATGAAAATAAGGTTATTTTAGTGCTTTAATGATTAATTATTATTTAATTCTCCCATGATTTTATTAATTATTCTCCTAATTTTTTAAAATTTCTCATGTTTTGCTGATAAATAAATTATAGATGAATTTAAGTTTTTTCAGTAGAAAATAAACTGAAAATGGGCAAGGAAGGAGATTAGACAACAAAAAGATAAAGGAGCATGACTCATCATTTTCTCTCTCCTCTCTTGATACCTAGTATGTCACATGTCATCATCCTACTCTCTTTTAGTGGATAAGAACAAAAGACACATGGCCAACACATGGAGGACACATGCCTTTGCCACCTTGCATGCTTATATGGATTAGAAGACAAAAAGGAAAGTGCTAAAAGGGGTGAGTTGTCCATGGCTGATGTGAGCACTTAAATGACATGGAAATATCTACTTTGAAGAGCCAACAACATGAAGATAAGTGGCTAAAACTACCAACTCATCTAGGATAGAAAATTACCTTTGTATCCCTAGGTTAAGTGACTATATAAGCTACTTTATGAGACCTAACATAGGGTGGGCTACATAGGGTTTAATTTTCTTTACTTTTCCAGCACATTTTCATGTATTTACAAGCTTAGAGTAGCCACCATTTTTATTTCTTTAAGTTCTTTACATTTTTGCAAGTTAAATACAAGGGTTGATTATGTTTTCCTTTACTCTTTACTACTTTCTTGCACTGTTTATTTGAGCTTTTTGTCTCTTTAAATTTCCAGAACTTTAATCATCCTCTACTCTTTCTTTTTATTTTGTTTTGGTTCATGATTGAGTGCCATGATCATGGGAGATTAAGAGGTTGAAAAACTACCTCCATAGCTCTTGTGAGGGAGCTTGATCCATAAGTTTCTTTGGTAATTTTTATTTTTTGCTTTAAAGCTTTTAAATGAATTTTTAGTTTTTTTTACCTACTTTTTTAGATGTTTATTTTAATGTGTTAAATTGCTTTTTAAATATCTTGTAAAACAAAAATAAAAAAATGTTCAAAGTAGGGTATGTAGGGAGTTGGTGTCATTTTGGTCAAGCCTAGAGTAGGTTTCTTTAGCAATTTTTATTTTCATTTTTAAGATCTTTAAATAATTTTTTTGATTTTTTTCTACTGTTCTATTTTATTGGGTTAAATCAGTTTTTACAGATTTTACAAAACAACAATACAAGAATTGATCAAAGTAGGATAGGTTAGCTTAGGCATTACTTGTGACCATTTTCGGTTCTTCACGTTGTAGCTGCTGTTTGGTTTGGTTTTAGGGTCCTTTTAGGTACTGTTTTTAGTCCTTTTTAGTGTCCTTTAAGTTGTCTAGATTGGTATTAGCTTCATGCAATTAGGGTAGGGTTTAGTAAGTCTTTGATACATGTTCTAGACATTAGTTTAGGTGTTTCATGCATTTTCGCAAATCTGTCCAGAAAATGACGTTTTTTGTAGCATTTTTTTAGGTCTGTATATTCTTCATTTTAAGGTCATCTAGGTTATATTTTAATTTGGGAATTTTAGGACTTCATTTAGATTAGGTTCCATTGCATTTTCTTAGACATTGTTGCATTAGTACACTGTTTTTGCTGATCAGTTGTTGTGGGCTGTTTTCATTTATTTGGATACTGTTTTATTATATTTTAAGGTGCATTTAGGTAGTATTAGATCATATTAGGACCATGGATTTATTAGATAATTTTTTAGGCTAGCTTAGGTTGCATTTTCATGCCATTTACATAGCATTCTTGCATCACTTTCCCACTTTAGGCGTCTTTATCATGTTCGTTGTCCATATTTTTGTAGCTGCTGTTTTGGGAGTTGTTTAGGTGATGTTCCATTAAGTTTAGATCATTTAAGAGCATTTAGTTACTGATTTAAATATAGGATAAGTTTAGTTGATTTTAGTGATCATTTAGTTGCATTTTAAGCATCATTAAGCATAGGATTTCAAATCTGTCCAGGTTTAGTTCTTGCATTAATTCCATGCATTTAGGTATTGTTTCAGGTTCATTTTAGATGTCATAGGGTAGTATTCATATAGGTCTTTGATTAGGTAAAATTTTGTTGAATTTCAAGTTCATTTACTTAGGCATTTTCATGCATTAGCTTAAGATTTCCATGCATTAGATTATTTTTTGTTTTAGGGGTTCATTCAGAGATTGCATACTTTCTGTCCATACAAGCATCATAATTAGTTTAGAGTTTAAATTCATTGATTTAGGGTTAATTTAGGGTTAGAGTTAGTTAGACTTATATTAGTGCATTTTCATTTATATTTTCAAAACACCAAAAATACTTTTATTTTCATGCACTTATTAGATTCGTTTTGGTTAGTATTTTTATGCCTTTAGTTAAGTTAGAAGTTAATTAGGGTTAGTATTAGGATAGGGTTACATTGTGGCTCATAATTAGGGTTAAGGTTTCATTAGGGTTTTAATTAGGATTTTTAGAGTTTTCTTTCGGGTTTAGCATTTCACACATTATTTCTTCCTTTAACTAGTTTTAATTTGATTTTTAATTCACTCATACATTATTAGTTTCATTTTAGGATTTTCATGTATTTTTGTTTACGTTATAGGCCTATGGTTTTAAGAAATTATATTTTTTAGTTTATTGATTTACATTTTTGTTTCTTTTCTTTTGCAATTATTTTTATTTCATCATTTCATTGTAAGTATTTCTTAACTCCTTTATAAATTTCATTTATTTTATTTTGTTAATTCATTTTAATTTGTTAGCCTTTGTAGATCACCCATATAAACAATCGTTCATAATTTTCTAGGATATACTTAGGATAATAGTACTTGGTACTTAACTAGGCTTTGCACTTCCAATCCTTATGGGATCGATATTTTAGACTTACCTCCGTATTACTTGATTGACCATGTGCACTTGTGTGTAGAAACCTTTAAGGTCGATAGGTGCAAAAAGGAAATAAAAGGGAAAGAGTAGCTGTGATAACCGTAAATTTTTCATTTATTGAAAAATTATTAATATTGGAAATTAATATATAAGAAAATAGATAAGAGGAAATAAATAAATTAAAGTAAATAAATAAAATTTATTTACGAGATGGGAATATCGTTGAAATTTCCGAAATTAAGGAAGTGAGGAAATTGAGGAATTTAAATTTGGATAAATTTGAGGAATTTAATTTGGATGAATGAAAATCCAAATTAAATAAGAAAGGAAAAGGAGAAATTAATTGGATATTAAGAAATCCAAAAATTAAAAAAAATGCGTATATTATATATTTATATAATTAGATTATATAAATATATTTTGACATGTTTTTATATAAATACATATGTATATATATGAAATATAGTATATATTATAAAGTGATATATATACTATTTTAAATTAAATAAATATATGTGTATATTTTTATATACAATTATGTATATAAATAAATATATGAAATATTTATGTGTTAGTTTTAAATTAAAGAGTGTATATATATTGTTAAAATAAAATATATATTACTAATAATATAATTATAAATATAATTATGTTATTATTAAAAAAAAAGATGAAACACGGGAATCGGGAATACAACCCGATTCCCTCATTTCTTCTCTGTTGTAAACAGAGAAGACAAATGCCCGGCAGCCGACCCCCTGTCGGCTTACCGGAGAAAGAGAGAGAGGAAGGGGGGGCGAGGTGAAGCCGACGGCGACATGAGGAAAGATGCTGGCGACGAGAAAAAGAAAATGAAAAGAAAACGAAACGGAAAACAGAGGCAAAACCTGAGAAGGAAAAGAGGAAGTGGAACGGCGGTGCCGGCCAATCAGGGCATCGCCATCGACACCAACGCCACCGGTGAAGACCCACAAAGGAGAAGGAGGCCACCGGAGGTGAAGGAAACGGCGGAGGAAGGAAGAAACAGAGGAGAAAGGAGCCGAAACCCACGTCGCTAGATCCGGTGTCATCGTCGGTGATGGGGCGAAACCGAGACCAGATCCGGCATCCCTGCAACCGTGGCTAGCTGTGGAAGGTGCGAACTGGCGGTGATTGCGAGAGGTAACCGAACTGGCCAGCAGAAGCCGGCCCGACCAAACCGACATGAACTGGTTCTAACCGGTTCAGGTCAGAAAAAAATAGAACAGAAAAGAAAAGAAAAAAGAAGAAAAAGAAAAAAAAGAAAAGGAAACGGAAGAAGAAGAAGAAAGAAAAGGTAAGGAAAATTAAGGAAAAATAATTAAATTGATGGTATTTATTGAATAATTTATGGTTATATTGATGTAGTGCATTGATATGAAATTGTATCAAAACGAAAATGAGACGAATAGTGGAGTTCGGTAAGGCTCGAAAATCGAAAAGTGCGTCAAGTTTTGGCGAATAGGTAAGATACTTTTATAAAGCTTTAGTAGCATTATATTGTACGTGGGAATTATGATTTTTTTTAATATGATGAATTGATGTTAAAAATGCTAAGAGGACCCACAACTGATGGTGGGGGTCTTAGTAGAGACGTAGGAATTGTAAGAATCAACGGCTGTAGTTATAAATTGTGGTTTCCTTGCAGGAGGCTTAGTAAGAATTAAGCCGTTATGCTGCCAAAATTTTAGGAAAATATTTGAGGAAATAGATTAAGTTTCTCACATAAATGGAATCTTGGAAATAACTATTGAAAATAAACATTGAAAGGACTTTATGGTATTACCGAAAAAGTTTGATATTGAAATCGATGAGAAGATAGATCATTGAACACGATAATGTGATGAATTATATGGTTTAAACCTTATAGAATTGATAAATCAAGTAATTTTAATATCACAAATGGTATCAAGTTGAGATTGAGGTGAAATCATTTATTAGACGAATCAGTGATAAAAGTCACGATGGTTAAAGGATACAACTTAAAAGAGAAAAATTGAAGTTTTGATTTAGACGGTCGAATGATAGAAGTGCGGAATTATCAATCGAGTGATGATTATAGAATTGATAGATTCAAATAAATGGACCGTCTTAGTGGTATGAACTGAGATTTTTGCAATAATATGTGTTGGCTCTACCGAGAGGGGGGTGAATCGATTTTTCTACTTATTTCTAATTTTCCTAACTCTTAATGCACAATTAAAACTAAATAAATAACAATGAAATAAGTGCAGTAAAAAGAGTAAGGGAAAGAGAAGCAAACACAAGTTTATAGAGGTTCGGCCAATCTCTTGCCTACGTCCTCTCTCCTTGAGCCGCTTGTCAAGGTTTTGATTCAGCTCTTCATTGAGAATGCTTACAAACCACTTGAAGGTGTGGCAAGACCTCTTACAATTTCTCTTGAGACTTTAGAAATCTCCTTCTATGCCTTTACCCTTGTATTACTACCCACACACTACAATATCAATCCTTACAAGAATAGCTCACCCCTTTGAATAAGAGAATTTTTCAGTGAATGGATGAAGAACACAAAGAAATCTCACAAAATGGAGTTGTAATGAAGATTTTCAGATTTGAGTTTTCTCTCTTGAAGCTTGAATACTTTAGAATGCTTGTTCGACCTCTAAACTTCATAAATGTCTCTATTTATAGTCCACCCAATGACTGGAACAGTTGGTGAGGCATTTAATGCATTTCTTCCCGTTGAAACCCTCAGAAACTAGCCGTTGGAGTCAGATTTCGAGCAAAGGGATCGATCCCTTTCATGGGGGGATCGATCCCTTTTCTCCAGAATGCTTTCCAACCTTTCTCGGACTTTTTCCAAGCAATCTACCATTTAGGGATCGATCCATCTACAGTAGGGATCAATCCCTTTTGTCCAGTACATCATCCTGCACTTAATTTGCTGCATAGTTTATGGCTTTTATGATTCTAAGTCAGTTAAAACAACTTTCTAACACTTTTCTAAGAGTATTTACTGACTTTTTCAATTAAAATCTCAATCCAAGACTTTGTTAAAATAATTTCTATCATTGAGTTCATTCAAAGCAAATTTACTTTTGTAGTAAAATCATTTTTAAGCTTACTTGAGTTTTGTCATTTCAAAATACTTGTCAATTTAAAGCTAACAATCTCCCCCTTTTTGATATAACAAAACTTAAGGTAAATTTGCTTGGGAAATGAGATTGCTTAAATTTTTGAAAATAATGCTCCCCCTTAATATTTGCTCCCCCTCAAAATTATGTACCAAGATTAATTTATCACATTAATTCTCCCCCTTTTTGTCATAGGAAAAAAAACGATATACTCCCCCTCAATAAGAATAAAGATCATGGAGAATTGGTTAGTCAATTTAAAGCAATAGGTCAAAGGGAGAGATCAAAGAGCATAGACAAAACATGGCAAAATGATAAAATAACTAGAAATACATAACATGCCATATCACAGAGGTTCAAACATCTAACAAAGTTTACACAGACAAAGACAAAAACCGACAGCGAAGTTCAACAAACATAGCACAGAGGTTCAAACATCTAAGCATAACAAGGTAAATGCACACCCTACAAAAAGAACAAAATCAATGCCTGGGAAATGTCTTATGATACTGATCCATGAGGTCCTCATGCTGCATGCGGAGGTCTTGGACTTCATCAAATAATGCACCCTGTGTGTCCTCCATGGTGTCAAGGTGAGCGTCGACATGATCAAAGCGTTGAGTAACTGTGGTCCGCAAGTTTTGAAGCGATAGCATGATCTGGTCACGAGAGATCGAGGTCGAGGCGGATGGGGCTAAAGATGTGGCTGCGGTAGGAGCTGCCTCTTCGTCGGTGCCTTCATTACCGCCTTCTTCCAGGGCATGTCTGAGAGATGCTGGAGCACCATGGGCCTTTTCCC